>JAWXYG010000002.1:56577405-61577405 GCA_034222035.1 Acacia crassicarpa | reverse complement strand
CGTACACACACACAATACAAACTATACAGATAGGATAATAATTATAATTTTGAAGTGGTGGTTCTATGGGCAACGAGGGGAAACGGATCCAACGTAGGACAAGAGAGCACTTTGACATAAAGCTTTAGGAATTTGTGCTTCTTGTTCCTGCCGGAGGTCTATGTTGTGCAACACAATTCCCTGACATGGAAAGCTTTGGCTGCAGTTCAAGCTCACGGCAACATCTGAAGCACTCGTCCCCTTTATGTTCTCGTACAACACATTCCTGATCTTCACCGTTGACTTCTGCATATATATATATATATATATGCAAGGCACAAACCAAACTAAATCATCAGATAGCTGATTGGTCGAGTTCTTTAACATTAAATAACCTCGACTACGCAAAAGCAACTATTGTTATAAGTAATTGATTAATTACCTGTTGTTTGCATGGAGTCTTCTGGTCACAGTAGTTCTGATCTATTATTATGGGGTTAGTCACATTTTCCATGACAATATTTTGAAACTTGATATTGCTTGCACTTCCTGACCCTCCCTGTATTCAAATAGTATAAACCAAACAAGTTAGAATAATTATATGCAAAAATGATATGTACATATCTGTGTTGATAACATAAGAGATTCTTTATAATTTTTTGCAAATTTAAGAGATAATCGATTATTAGAAAAAGTTCCAAGTAATTACAGGCCAAGTCTTTATTCTAACTCCATTTGTAGTTCCAGAGAGATGAGCTCCATTCACTGTTATTCCTGACACAAGCTCTTCTGTTCCGGTCTCCCCTAAGCTTCCGATACTGTATTATCATTGATAAACAAATTAAAGGAATTAATCATTGGCAATTTTTAAGTAGGCTAATTAATATGGAATATTTAATTGCATTACATATTGAAAATAAATTGCATTTAAGTACCTGATACCATGGCCAGGTCCGCAAGCTATGTCTGAGGCTAGTAAATTTTGGGTTCCACTCTCTATGGACAAACAATCATCTCCTGAAAACGCATCAAATCAAACACAACAGCGATTAAAATTTTAAAATAAAAAATAAAAAATAAAGGGCTATGTATATTTCAAAGTGTGTAATGATTAAATTACTTTATTCAAAGTATATACCTGTGGCTATAACGGAGTTTGAGATTTGGATAATTTTGGTATTGGTGATATGAATTCCATCAGTGTTGGGGCTATCCTCTGGTGCACTCACTGTAACACCAGAAACCTTAACTTTCGAGGATTCTTGGATGTTCACATGGATTTGTTGTGCATTCTTAATCACCAAGTTCTCCACTATCAGATTCTCACACCTATAGAAAGTCACAGCCTGCAAGCACAACCATTAATAATCCGTGTTAATTAAAGCATATAAATGAACTCTTTAAAATTTATCATTTGTTGCAATTAATATCTGCATCAGAGTTTATGCTTATATACGTACCGTGGGGGCGCTCTTGCAAGGCTGCAAAGTTGTAAAGAATCGAAGGGGTAAAAAAATTAGTAGTAGATTTTTTAATAAAAATATGAGTATAATGAAATGAATTAAATGAACATTATATTATATATAGAGAGGGTTCAGAAATATATACGTACAAGACTTGGGTTCTTTTTGCAGGATTTTCGCCACCATGTGTCTCCATTTCCATTGATGGTTCCACCACCTTGAACTGTTACATTCTGAACACTCTCGAACATAAGCCAGTGTTGTGGGTCTTCAGTGTAATCCGATGAGTTCTCTGATGCTTCAATTGTCCCAGAAATCTGATCACACAGTTTCAAAAATATCAAAGTTAGTATAATCATGTGTTTGAGATAAACATTTCTTGAACTGGAAAATTGGTTCACTATAATTAAGTATAATCTAGTTTATGCATGTAACTAACCTGGAAAGTAATTCTAGAATTGCAGGGACCTGAGAATCTGACAGGCTTGAGAAGATAGTCATAATTAGAAGGCACCACAAGAATTACGTCTCTTCCAGAAGAACATGCAGCTTGCCAAGCCTTATTGAAAGCCTGAAATATTGAAAATTATTAACACACACCCATTACAGAAAATAGTATTAAATTTGTTTTTTAAAAAAACCTTTAAATTCATGTAATATATATATATATATATATATATATATTTGGTTGTTACTTTAGGAAAGGTACGTACCTCTGTGTCATCAGTTTTACCATCCCCTTTAGCTCCAAAGTCATTGACATTAAGCTTGGAAGCTGAAGAAGACGTGACACCCAACTTAACAAACCTATTTAAGCTCAATACTTGTGTGCTTTGCTGTATCAATTTCTTGGGTGTCCCACCATCATCGATGTTGTTAAAAGGCGAATCACCACCACCGTGTATCTTTAGTGGGTCCTCTTGAGAGGTAACATAACAAGGGACATAAGGAATAACAATGATGAACAACATTAAGAACAATGAAAGAACATGCTTTTGGAGGGCCATTATCATCATAGGATACGTACGTACTGGTCTTAGAATGTTGTAGAGACAATATATAACCAATAGAGGACAAGAAGATTAATGGGATAATTGAAGTGTGATCTGAGGAGAATGTTGTGTGGGATGTGTGAGTATTTATAGAGAAAAAGGGAACGAGGAAAGAGATTAATCAACTGATTTGGTGTTCATTCTTATTTGAACACAAATATTTAGGGTATGAGAGTTTGAGACGAAAGGGTCTCTCAGGCCACCCCTATGACTTTTGTTCCATACCACATCCACTTGTAACGTCCACGAATCTGTCATCTATGTATATATGTTCTGTTATGCATGCATATATATATATATAGACACACACACACACATACATATATCTATATCTACATATATAACTTGAAACAGTACTCAACTTTATAAGTTTAATTAGTTAGACCGAGGAGAAAACACGAGAAATATATGTAATATCCCTTTGATTATCAAAATAAAATAATATTCTGTGTTATTTTACTTTGTTTGCCTGTTATACTTAATAATGAACAGTTAAATCCTTTTCTTTAATTATTTGATGTTCTTGATTGAGATAGCTGGCATGTTGATTATTCTGAATTATATCAGAGAGAAACCGGGCACAATAGTAATGGAAATTAATTATTGGGATACTAGACATTTATTTGAGTTGAGATTTCTTTCTCTCTTTCTTTTTTTTTTTTTTTGGGATACATCGAGTTGAGATTTCTTATATGTCGTTCAACGTTAAACAGCACTTAATTGCTTCTAGCTAGTTTCTCATTACCCAATAAAGCAAGAGTATTTAGAAACAACACCACGTGATTAGAAATTAAAAGACAAATTTTGGAGTTATCAAACGATTATCAGTTAATATATCCAACACATACAGAAAGGCACTTGTCATTCCTCGAGTGGCTAGATCATGTTGAGCCATACATTTACATAGGGTAGCACGTAAACTAGGGTTTCATTCGTACATTTCCATAATTCTTAGAAACTTAATAGAACTCAAGTTTGGAGGACATGGGGATGACATTATATTAAATAGAGTACGCAAGACATTATAAACTAAGCATTGACTTTTTCGTTGCCTAAAGGTTTTCCTAACCTTCGTTACCATATTAATGCATGCCATAATTAAAGGTATTTAGACACGTGTAGACTTTCAAATTTAATCTCTTTCTATGATCTATACATCCATAGAATAATATTATAACCAAAGAGCGTATATGACATAGTGTGTATGTTTCATCATATTATATCGCAACCTATAATCATTAAGGGATGGGAAGAGGAGAGGAGAAGAAGGATTTCGATCCACGTGTCAAGAACCCAGAGAAGCCACGTGGCATAAGATGGAGATAATATCCCATGAAGATGGCAATCAAAACTTGAAATGGTTTGGAGGTATGGAGGAGGGGTCATGGTCTTGAAACATAACTAACTTATCGTCATTAATTTGGAAACTTGGACGTCCGATTAAATAAATGCGTTAAGTTGATCTTGAAGAGATAAGAGTTTGGTTTGAGACATTAATCATATATTGATCAATTTGAGAGCTAGCTTGTTCGTTTCATCATAACGTGATCCTGTAGCATTTTACTTCAAACTGAAATCTACGGTATCTTTAAGAAACCTGTACATTTATACACAAGTGTACGTTTCAGATAGAAAGGAACGTGATGTATGTCTCAAACAAAAAGTAGGCTGCTTGTCCTACAAAAATACCTGTACAAATTCTTATCACACATTAGGTTTAAAGTTACCTCAGCCAGAAAAAAATAAATCTTAAATTAAAAGCCACATATATCACTTCTACATAAAAGGGTTTTTAAACTGCCACATTTAGACCGGATTATAGATGATCAGGTCTAAAAGTATGACCGGTTGCAGTTTCATAAATATAAAGAATTATTTGAACCGGTTCCTTTAATATAAGGTTTAAAATATATTATATAGACTTATTTCTCAAACAATCAATCTAAAACGTTTTAAAAAAATGTCAATTACTTTTTAGAAGCAACTTTAAAACCTGTCGCTAATAAGACCTAGTCTAAAAGAAATGATCATCATGAAGAGATATGGGAGGATATCCCTTTGTAAAAGAGACAATTCATCAAATAATATTCATTTACAGAATTATTTGAAAACTTTAAGACTTTAACATTATATTCTTCCTCTGTTTTTAAACAATGTCATTGACTGTGAAGCTTTTATTTTTGTTTTTATTTTTTGGGCAGGATTCTTTGAAGATACCAAAGGGACATGATAAAAGATGAATGTTCTTAGATGAGAATCTGATCAAGACATAGATCCTCTGTTCTTAACTCATATTGTATTATAACTCATTGTATATTCATTTAGGTGTTGTCTTAGTATATTCATTAAGAGGACATAACTCGTGGTAAATAATAATTTGTATTCATTTCCAATAATTTAATTTGTAATTGTTCATAGTTTGTAATTTAAGGTACTGTGTCTTTTAGGTTTTGAATTGGATGATGGGTAAAAGAAAGAAATAGAGAAAAAAAATATGAGAAAACTTATATCGGATGATATAAATAACAGGTCTAAAAAAATTAGTCCTGACTTTTAAGATCTTTAGTCAATATGGTGAATCCCAAACAACGGTAACCTCAAGTTAGAATCTTTCTCTAATACAAGACCCCAAATAATAGAGGTTTTTGAGTTTAAAGCAATGGCAGGGAAGATCTATTATTAGGAGCTTCCCATTTAGATTGTGTTACAAGCCAAAACTGAATCTTCAAAGAGAGGAAATACCAGTAGTCAAATTGGCTAGCTTGAAGCTAAAGAAGTTGCCCTCTAATAGGAACTACAACAAGTCTTAAAAGTCTGTATTTGAAAACCTGTTAGAGGTGAATATTTAGTCTTAAAAGTTAAATATCCGATATTAGAAGTTTGAATTTTAAGACATGCTGTATGATATATCTGGTCTTAAAATTTAGACTTTTTAGACCTGTTATATAATATTACCGGTCTTAAAAGTAAGACTTTTTAAATCTAATATAAACAATGTGAGGTCTATATAGTCCGAATTTTTAGACCTAATATTTTATTGACCGGTATAAAAACAATTTTGTAAGACCGGTTGCACAACCGATCTTAAAAGTAATAAACTTTTAAGATCACCTGTATCGAGACTGGTTTCAGAACCAAACTTAAAAGTTTTTTTTTTTGTAATAGTGATATGCTTAATAATTTGCTCCCCTTTGACATATTAAGATGTTGAAGAAACATAATTGTTTTATTTTTATTTTTTGGTCTGAACCGAACTAATAGACAATTTAATATTACCTCCAGTCATATTTATAGGAACACTTTTATAGTACAATTTGTACTTATAAAAGTGCTCCTATAATTAGGACTGAATGGAGTACAAACAACGGGAGCAATTTAATTTAACAAATGAACTTTTTCGCCTTATTAATTTGGGTAATTATATTGTATGGAGAAGGAATTGAGGCCACTGTGTCCGATTCCCTATAAGCATAACCTTCATGTTTGGTCACTCAAATTAATAACTAATATTGCTATATTCATGCACAAGATGTCGTGCACATGCTTGATGGATATAAACCAATGTATTGAACCTGACGCGGACATAAAAATAGAAACAGAGATCAATCTAAAATCTTCAGCATCCATTAACGGGGAAGGAGGTAGAAACAGAGATCAATCTAAAATCGCATCCATTAATTGGGAAGGAAGTAGAAAAAGAGATCAATCTAAAATCTGCAGCATCCATTAATGGGGAATGAAGTAGAAACAGAGATCAATATAAAAGGCCACTGTTTTGATATAAAAAGATGGAAGGGCAAATAAGGAAGCCGATGAATCAGAAAGACAGAGATAGGGAGGAGGAACAAAATTAGACAAGGCCCATTCCCGAATTTCATTTGATAGTTTCCTGTCTCAGATTTTAGTTTTTCACTTTTTTGAGTGAACCAAGAGGGCTCCAGGACGGACTTGAATTGTAATTGTAATTCAATAATGTTGAGAGGAAAATTACATATATACTTTTTAAAAAATAAACGTGCTAGATTGACATTTCTCAATTGAGACGTAGAGATCCAAAACCTCAATGCTTTGTTAGAAGCCAATCTCTCTCTCTCTCTCTAAACTTTGTATTGCCAGGAAAAAAAGTTCCCTTTCCTCTTAAATAACTATGATTGTATAATAAATCGAAACAAAGGAAACAGATTTCTAAAATATAAGACAGAAAAATATAGAACTACGATTTAGTACAGATGAGTACTTTTATTCGACAAAAGCAAACTTGAGTACATCACGAAGCTACATCTCTATATTCTTGCATGGGTAACTAAAGCGGCTAACCCATCATTCTCCACCTAATAGTAAGCAGACTATACACTTGCTATCACATCTCACTATCTTTTTTTGTTTTTTTGGACATGTCCACATCTCATTACACCAAGCCACAACCCGTTCCTCACACCTTCATTCATGTAATTTCAAGGAAACCCCTCCTCTGGCCAACCTAACAACACAGTCTAAATGCTAAACATAGATTACTTAGACTTGGATTTGTATGGGCCATCTGTACATTTCATCAGAAGGAAGTGGGATGGTGAGAGTGACCAGCCCAGTGGCCGAGTCATAGTTGAAATCGGTTTCAGCCTCACCCACAACACACTTCAATGGGCGCTGGGACAAGTACGCTCCGAATCTGCCACTTCCTCTCACTTTGAGGACAATAGTTGCCGTTGCTGATCGGTTTGAACTGGGAGAAGTGGTCGGCTCAGATTGAACCCCACCATCAAATAGTCGTTCTTCTTTGTCACTAGCTTTGTGGATTTCAACCTCCTCAACGGCTCCTCCAGTGTTGAACATGTCCAATAGCCCTATTGCTGCAAACAAAATACTTGAAGCAATTTTCTGTGAAACATAACAGCATTTTATCATTTTCTACTCTGAATGATCTTGCAGGGCACAATGCCAAAGACCCGTCAGTTTTATATGCTCCATAATGGAGCCTTACCTTCACAGGAGAGAAATGGAATAGTTCATACTCCAAAACTTGCAACGTCACTGGCACTGAAGCATCTTTTGGTAGCCTAATCACCTCACCTGAAGTATATATCAGAGATTAATTTTGATCGTGTTTAAAATGCGAGGTTCAATAAAAGCATATAGGAGAGTGAACATCTCTAATTTTCCACAAGCATTTAAATAATCATACTTGAAAATAAGAAGCCAGCTCCCCAGTATTCAAAATATTCGCATTCTACAACGCCATATTATGCCAAATTAATAATACCTGATTTGTAGGAATAGGCAATAGTGTTGCCATCCCAATCGCCACCAGCCACTTGGGTGATGAGATCAACATCAGAAGCACGAACAGAACCTGTGAGTGTACCAGGAGATGCATCATGGACCCGGGTCTTCTTCTCTACCTTGCACCAACCAGCACCTTGACAGTTAAATATCCCAACCACTCCAGAGCATTTGTTCAAGTTCCAAATTTTGAGCAAGCTACAAAATTGCAATTTAGGTGCATCAGCCTTCAGTTAAGTACAAATATAACTTCCTAATTTTTAGAGATAGAACTAAACAGACCTAGTCCCATCTCTAGTTGGATCAGCAAAGAGAGAATCACGAGTGGGCCTGCCTGGTAGTTGAGCCCGAAGAACTGATCCATCAGACAGAACCAGCTTCCTGAGAAGTTCAAAATTGTGGTTGCCTGGTTTATCACTGTAAATGCAACATAAAAACAACAACCATTAATAAAGTGGTCATTTCTTTAGAAAGTCATTACAAAAAATATGCAATTTGATATCACTACACCTGACATAAATTGCACATCCACCAACTGCTCGAGCTGCAGCATGGTACTCTGCTGCTGGGTGTAAACTCTGAAATGGTAAAAAGATACTTTCGTTAATATGAATAGAATAGAAAGTCAATAAAGGCAATATAGTGATCCCTGAGTATATTGTAAAGGAAATTGCAGAAACTAAAACTATACAGAGGTTTTCTTCTTACATGGAACATATCCCAGTCCGGCTGCATGAATTCTCCAAGGAATAGTGTGTTGTATGCCACGGAAGATATATGGATAGTGTGGGAAGCAGGATCGCGTGGGTAAAAGTCATCAGACACTCTTGCAACAGCAGTCTGCTTAGCACTATATATCCCATCAGTGTTGTGACACATACAAGCAATACAACCATTATCAGGGAAATTACGAGCCACAGAGGCCTCAAGGGCCTGATGGTAGCTGCGTGTGAGTGAAACTCTGCCACCATGTCCAGCCCCAAGAGTTTCGATGATATTCTGAACATCAACTTTTACTCCATCCACTCCACATGAATTCAAGTAAGCATGAAGCTCATCGTAGAAGTTATAAACCTTCTTGGGATGCACTAGACCCAAGCCATGTACAGTCAAGCTGTCCGTGACAATGTCTGGTTGGTTTCCAAGTACGCCAGGAGAATGTACCGGGTATGCTAAGGCAGTGTCATAATGCTCCATGCCACTGGCTGCTGGCTTCACTCCGCCCCAATAACCAGCTAGAGCATGCCATACATATACATATCTGTGCATCAGAATAAAGAAGAAACTTAATTACGCAGGCCGCTTATCAGACAATGCTTTTCACATACATCTCCAGATATGCAGAACAACTTGTGAAAGAGGAAAATGTACCACCATAAAAATACTAAAATCAATTTAAGGATCTAATACCATACTTCACATTGTGATGTTGCTTCGCTTCATCTACTACATGCTTCAGGCCTGAATTCTGTTCATTATTCTGAAATTTAGCGTTTTCTTTTATACCAGTCAACCATGTGGCATACCTGCAAAGATTGCATTTGACGAAAAACCAACAAAAATAGCTTCGGTCAAAGATATTTAAATGCTTTAAGTGCTCATTACTATTAAATAGTAATAGTAGTATTTGAATATCTAAATTCTTATTGATGATGGTGTTCTTAAATTAAGCATGGAAAATTGTAGCTGATTATATATTGAGGTCTCACTGTGCTCCTTCTTGAATGACACAGTCCGGGTCCTTTGCTTTACTTTCAATTTGTTGCCAGCCATCATCTATGATAAGGAAGCGTGGAGGTGTGCCACCCTCTGATAAGCTGCAATCATATTGAAACAAATTTCAGTGTAAGTTTGATCTTTAGACAGCATCTTAGAAATCCATCTCTTCTCCATTCATCAAGAAGAAAATTACCTTTTCAGGCCTTCCTCAACACCCTCTGCTGTGACATCAATATAGAAAGCATCCCATGTGCACCAGCCAAACCATTCGAGAAAAGATGGCAACTATGTGAAATAGTTACAAGATCATATAGATATTAACTAGGAAAATTTTGCGGATTCAATAGAAACACAGCAAGGGGGAAGTTCTTACTCTTTTCTTCTCGCGATGAAGGAATGTGTTCATGTGTTTTTCTAGAGCCCTTGATTGACGAACAAAAAGGGGTCAGTAGTATTCAAATGTTTGGCAAGTAAAAGACAGCAGGATAGTGCTAATTAGGAGAGGTAATTGGTGCTTTCAGTATTACGAGTCTGATGGGGGAAACAGAGGTGCCAGATCAGTGGCCAAACACACACACACACACACACACACACACACACACACAAACAGAAGGGGAACGAAAAGATGCCTAACTTGACAGCTTGTTTGATGACTTCAAAGGGGTTTGCTCCAGCATGCATGTAGACCAGGTGAAGGCCTTGACTCCTCTCAACAGCATTGTCTCCTGCAAAACCAAACCACACACCCAGAAAAAAGAAAGGTCTGTTGGGTTCTTTCAATTCATCCTATTTACTTATTCTCCAAAGCTATAATCTTCATATGTTTGATAGTCATCGAGAGCTTTCTCCAGCCCACATGTATTTGCTTTAAGGACAGCTCCGCCCAAAATTTCAGAAAGTAAGACTGCCTCAAATTTTGGCTGATGAAATTAGACATAGCACTTAGTTATGACGGCGTGGCGGGGTTTAATGTTATGACAGCTCCGCCCAAAATACCTTCTGTATTGTGAATAGCTGTACCGAATTTAACCCTTGTGTGTTTCCCCTTCACGCAATGCTCACAAAAGTCCATGATGCAATGCTTCAATCCTTTCAACAATCCTTGACTTGCTAAAGTTTTCAAGGATTTTCCTCCAGCATGTCCCAAGCGCATATGCCACAACCTGGTTGCTTCTGCATCCTTCTCACTACTAGATGTCACTGCTGCCGTGCCAATAACTGTACTACCATGATAATGGTATGTGTTATTGTTCTTCCGAATACCCTTCATTACCACCAATGCACCAGAGAATATCTTCATTACTCCATTTTCTGCAGTGATCTTGAACCCTTTTGAATCTAGAGTTCCCACAGAAATGAGATTCTTCTTCAAGTCTGGTACATATCGAACATCTGTCAATGTTCTAATCAATCCATCATGGTTCCTAAGTTTAATAGAACCAATGCCATATGCGGTAAGTAAAGAGTTATCTGCTGTGTGAACAATTCCACACTCTGCTTCTTCAAAATCAGTGAACCAGTCTCTATTAGGACACATATGATGGCTGCAGGCTGAGTCCAACAACCATTCGTTTGATGGTTTTGACGACGTTGTTGTAGCCAGCGATAAATCTGAATTTTCATCATCATAATCAGCTACATAGGAGTCCATAGCAGCCTTCTCATCTCCAGGTTTGGCTTTGTTCTTCAGCTTCGGACAGTCCTTCTTCCAGTGTCCCTTTTCTCGACAAAAGGCACACTCATCTTTGCTGGGTCTGGACCTTGACTTGGATCGCCCTTTCTTTGATCTCTTCTTGTCTTCAGTACGGCCTCTTACCACTAGAGCCTCTGCATCTCCACCCTTTTGTTTTTCTTTCCTTCTCTGTTCATGGCTGTACAAAGAAGAACAAACTTCTTCTAGAGAAACTTTCTCCTTACCGTGAAGAAGGGTAGTCTCCAGGTGCTCGTACTCATCAGGAAGTGATCCCAACATCATCAGGGCCAGATCTTCATCTCCAAAGGTCTCGTCCATATTCTGCAAATCCGTCACCAACTTGTTAAAGCTAGTGATATGCTCATTCATTGTGGTACCAGGAACGTAAGTGAAGCGAAACAGCCTTTTCTTCATATAGAGTTTATTCTGACAGTTTTTCTTCAAGAACTTGTCCTCCAGTGCCTTCCACAGTCTACATGCAGAAGTTTCCTTTGTGTATGGATACTTCTGCTCTCTTGAAAGGTACGATCTAATAGTACCACAAGCAACTCGATTGACGACCCTCCATTCTTCTTCCTCCATCTTTTCTGGTTTTTTCTCTTCAAGGGCAAAGTCTAGTCCTTGCTGAAAAAGGACATCCAGAACCTCGCCTTGCCACATGCCAAAATGCCCAGATCCGTCAAAAATTTCAACTGCAAACTTTGCATTAGACACTATTCTTGTCAAATACGAAGATGCGAACGACGAATTACTGGCACCTGCAGTGGACACATCACCTTTTTTGTCCGCCATTTCTGCTCCAAAAAATTATTTAATAGCTGCCAAAACAAAAAGCCCAAAAGTAATTCTTTTCTGGTGTGGAAGCTCAGACTAAGCTGCAACCACAGAGCATACTCAGACAGAACCTCGGCTCTGATACCAATTGTTGCGGAAGCACAATATAGAGCGTGACTGATTATACTAGAAAATTACCCAAGCTAGAAACAAAGTTTCTAGACGTAATTTAATAATATAATAAGCCCCAACTACTATATCTATATGCAGCTAATAAATAATAAATAAGACAAAAATAAGAGAAATACCAGATCCTAAATTCACTCCAAATAACTTACAAGTGAAATACTACAAGAGAGAAAGATATACAAATGTCTTAAGAGACAATTGAGAGGGGTGAAGAATAAGGGAGGAGGAGGACCTCTATTTATACTAAATCCTCCACCTCCTCCCTTGTAAACTTTCGATGTGGGACTTTTGGCACCCACATCTCACAATCATTACCTACTCAAATTGAACGAATTAAAGGGAAAGATGAAATACTAAATACGTATGGACTAATTGTCATTGGTGACTGTCGCATCAGAAAGAAAATCCGATACCGCCTCACCGGCGACCATATATGGTAAGATTTGAAGGTTGCTGGAGTTTTAATGAAATACAAAAAAGATAATTAACTTGACACACACAAAAAAAATGAAGGCAAATCGAGTCATTCATTTGAGCAACGATGGACCACGGTACGAAGCTTTCACAGAAAGCATCAGCTAATTTTTGTCTAATGTGGAATCAGTAACAAAGATTAAACAGATCCTACAAAAGGTAAATTATGAGTTGGTAGAGATGGAGGGAGCCAATGAAGTCCCAAAAAATTTAGAATGATCGGAATACATGATTGAGATTAGACTGATGCTTCTTCTGATAAGAAATATAGGGGCAAGAAAGAAAATATATGAAGAACGGGCTACAGATAATTGAAGGCAAGCAGGAATCCTGGAAATAAGAAAATCTTGGTGATCCAAGGAACTTCTCGAAGATAAAAGCAGCAAATCTGTCACCGAAAACAGATCTTCAAAAAGTCTAAAATAAGTACCGTCCACCGAAACTAATGCCTCGAAGTTGGTCCTCGCGAATAAAGAACAGAGGGAACAAGTTACAATTTCCGAGGCAAAAGCTTCAAAATCAGCGTACCTCTAGATCACAAAATCCAGATTCTGGCCACACAATTTAACATTCCAAACCATGCAGAATCAGAATCCACAGAGATTACATCGTGACAAAACAGTGAACCAACTAGATACTCAAAATTGAAATCTCTCCACGTTGATCATAAAATGAATCTTGAGAGGAATAGAGGCAGAGCCGAATCAAGGAAGGTACGTAAGACTACTTATCAGTTTGCATAACTCACCTGTACGAAGTCTTTGGAAGTAGCTCTGAGAATCCAAAGAAGATACACAGGGGAGACAGAGGAAAGTCAGCAAAGAACTGAACAAGAGAGGTGCATTCCAAGAAGGAATGCTCCTTCTATGAAAAGGAAATCACGGAGCAAACTCACAGAGCAAATGGCTTCAGCGCTCACGATCGAATCGATATTGGGGTGACTGGAGAAAAGGAGCCGAAGAGGGGTTTTATACCATGTCCGATGTTAAAGGTCGAGTAAGTTTCAAATTTTCGGCCTATTTGGATCATGACACGTGGAAGATTCTGTCCGAACAGATGATGAACTATAAATTCATAATATAATGAGTATTATTAGGAGATGGAAAACTGGCGAAGATATTTTGAGCGTAAAATCGTAGAAGTATCGCGTGAATTCTTTTTTTCTTTTTTATCGCGCGAATTCTAGACGGGACCACCACTGTTGTTTTTTTATTACACCTTCAAACATTAAGGTAAACTAACATAAACCATTTGAAGTTTAGTGGGAAAGTTCAAAAACATATTAAGAAATAAAATAAATGATGATAATTTATGGTAAACCCCCTAGTAAAGTTATTAATGTTGACTTATATATAATACATAAGAAAAGATGATTTTTTTTAAAAAAAAAAGAAATTGTATTTATAACATCTCAAGTAAAATCAAAATTTTTATGGTCTCGGCCTATTTTGAAGACAAGTTGATTGCGTATTTTGGTTGGTTAGTGCTGTTAACAAGAACACCATAATTGCATGCAAATTTACACAGCACATTTCATTTAAGAAAGCGATTGTCTTGCTTGCAATTGGCGCAGTTTTTTTCCCATGTCGGCGCGAAGAATGACTTTTTTATGAAAATAAATATTTAAAAAAGTGATGATATATATATATATATATACTGGCAATTGATAAGAATGGTCACAAATAAATATTTAAAAATGTGATGATATACTCGCAATTGATAAGAATACGCACGATGTTTATCTACTTATCTGTTTTTGGATTAAAAAATCATTAATTTAATTTGGGAAATAAAAAGAAAAGGAAGCTGAAACTGGGAGGTAGCTAGTCACATGCATACAACCCAAGTTGAACGTAACCAAGAAAATATCAGAAGCAACATGAGCGCGCGCATATATATATATATATAACTCCAAAACTGTTTGTTTCCGTTCAGATCGCAGGTGAACAGCTACTATTTTTAGGTGAGATTTTCAAGCAGCAGAGAAATTGGCCGTTAAAAGCTAACGTGATTTCTTATCGGGGGAAACACATATTTGAATATTCCCAATTGCATTGCTTATTCCCCTGCCTTACGACTTACGTAATGCCTCGATTTGCAATTCCGTTTAATTTAATTACTGGAATATGCGACCTAAGCGGGGCAGCAAATTGACTTTTTAGTAATCGACGTGGGCCCCCCATGCACGTAGGACTGAATTGACCATCTCACCCTCACTCACATCCATGGACATTTTAAATTTCCATGTTTTTTTAAATGGAGGAAAATATCATGGAAGGCGTGTTTATCGGGAATAATCCACGACTATGAACGAACATGTATATGTATAGTCACAGTCACAGTCACAGTACATGCAATGGCTTCGTTTGCATCATCCTTCACTTTTCTCGGTTTCTGTAAGACCAAACAGATCGACCATAAAAAGATACTCCCTCTACTTCTTTTAGTCTTAATTATAAAAACATACTCCCTCCGGTCCTAATTATAAGGCATAGTTGACTTTTTTGGAAAAATTAAGGAATCTAATTAAATTATTTTAGATTATTTTTATTTTTATTTTTTTCTTCAAACTAATTAATTTAACTAATAAACTAATATATAATCTAAAGATGCACAACATATGAAATGATTAAGTAACTTATTTAACTTTCTTAATATCTCCAAAGAAAGTCAACTATGCCTTATAATTAGGACCGGAGGTAGTACTATAAAAGTGTTCAAGACCGAAGATACTGGTAATAAATAATATAGTACTACATTACCTCCAATCTTAATTATAAGAACGAGTTGACTTTATTTGGAGACATTAAGAAAGTTAAATAAATTTCTTAATCATTTTTATGTTGTGTATCTTTAAATTATATATTAGTTTATTAATTAACCTAATTAATTTAAAGAAAAAATAAAAATACTTCAAAATAATTTAGTTAGCTTCCTTAATCTCTCTAAAAAAATTAACTAACTCTTATAATTAGGAGCGGAAAGAGTACTACATGCAAATGAACTGATCCATGAACAGAGGATGAAATTATGGTGGGACCTACATGCAAATCTTGCAGCCTTATTATTCACATTCACGAGGAGATAGACGGATGATCCTGGGAACGCTGAATTTTGTTGCTACTAGTCAACAAGTAATATCCATTATACGAAGGGTGCAACGGATCTTTTAAACTTAATTTCCTTTCACTTATAACTTATAAGCCTACGAAAAATTAAATATATGATATAAATTAGGGAAAAGTATTTCTCCTGTCACTGGAGATAGAGTTATCTCCGGTAACCCTAAAATTACATCATTTTGAATTAATAAATGGTGTATTTGTAATTTCAGGTGAATTAATGAAGGGTGTTTCCGTAATTTTGCATCCTTCATTAGTTCATCTGAAATTACAAATACACCCTTTATTAATTCAAAACGACGTAGTTTTAAGGTTACTGGAGATAACTCTATCTCCAATAACAAGAGAAATCCTTTACTCTATAAATTAAATGGTATAAAAAATATTAAAATTTTTTACGTGGAAAACCCCTCAAATCTAAGATTAAAACTATAGGTGGTTCAGACCAATATAAAAATATGATTTACCATAATCAAAACATGATACAATAGAATCTCAAACAAATTCACAAACACGTGCAATTATTCATCTAAACAATAAAAGCGATAAACTTACAATAAAGAATAAAGCTGCCGAAAATACAAGAAAAAAGGTCTTTAACCATGAACACGTTTTTTTTTTTTCACACCAAACATCTAAACAACAATTCCACCGTTGAAAACTAACTACAAATCATATGTTCTAAACATGTTGACTCAATTCCAACACAATCTAACAGGAAACGAATGCACAAACGCCTATTTATCTGATCTCTCAGCTAACCTCAGTTTATCAAGCATATATACCCTCTCATCACTTAAATAACAGAGACACAACTTTAAATTAAGAAACTTTGAGAGAATATTGTTAAACACAAAGAACAATAAGAAAATTTTTCTTTTTTTCATTCTGCCACTCTTTTCATTCCTTTTTTATATTTTATTTTCTCTTTATAAAATAGAAAATAGATATAATTTGGGCATTTCTTCACATAAGAGGGAAGCCCAAAACCCAACACATCCATCCTTGTCCAACACTACTTAGTGTCGTTCCTTGTCTTATTCATCATAACTTTGTCCCGTCTAAATTATTTTGAATTTTGTAATTCATTTGTTATTCTCTGTACCATATCATAGATGGATAAAAGGAGGGCCTAGGGATGGCCCCTGCCTCCCTATTTATTATTATTATTATTATTATTTTAAAGTAAAAATTAATCATACTACCAACTTGTTCAAAATTTTTTTACTACCAACGTATATTTCTCTCAATCCCTTCACACCCATACATATAGACGGGCATAAGGTCACCCCTAATTTTTTCTTAAAAAAAAATAAAGAGGTGGGGCCTACACACATGAGGTAAAACATTAGTCACAATGTCAAATATGGCATCCGTTCATTTGCTGACATATATTTCCTTTATGAAATTTATTATACATGATTTTATTTATCTAATGACATTATTTTTATATTGATTATAAAATATTTTAGAGTTAGTATTTTGGATGAGTTTTATTAACAGATGTCTATGGAAATATTGATGATGACTAATAGAATAGATAACTACTTTCTTGATAATTATTTGATTATATACATTAAAAAAGAAATTATTTTGAGGTTTGACACAAATTTAATTATAGATAAATTTAATAATATGAAAAACACGTAGAGTAAAAATCAAGTGAAATAAACTTAATTTCTGTAATATATTTTTTCGAAGTTTTTATATATCAGGTTTTTATCGTATGTTAAGTACTTTTATTTATGATATAGCATTTTTTATTTTCACCCCGTAAGTAAAATTTCTGGATCCGTCTACATGCGGGATTATATGCCTTTCGTAGAGACAGAATATTCTGAAAGTAATGCGTTGGATGATTGTTTGCTCCATTAATTTCGAATAACAAGTAGACGCAACATGACCCAATGAAATCCTTTTGCATATTGAGCAAACACTGGTCCATGAAATAATTTATATTTTATATTATTTTCACTGTCAATGATGTCACGACTTTGGTTGGACGATGATCATAAAAATCTTCCTGGCCGGGGACCTCAATTAAGCAACGTGACTGATGATAGCTAGCCGAAAACAAAGGAGAGTATAGTAATTAATTAAACTTCGCATATATAAATAAATGGCTTGCTTTCTTAATAAATACACGCACAATAAACTTTAAACAAGAAAATATAATAATACTGGATTCTACACGCCATTGACAATGTAATTAATTAACTCAATACCATAACTCCAATCATTTAATTGGTTTTTAATATTTTTAAATATACATGTTACATCAGCCTTATTAATGAGCGATCAAGTGAACGATTTATGTCATTTTTGTCTCCATTATATTTTTTAAAAAAAATGACGGAGGCATCATTTATTTAAAAAGAGAGACAACTTATGAAGTCCTAATATCTTTTATATATATATATATATATATATATATATATATATATACTACCTCCGGTCCTAATTATAAGAGCTAGTTGACTTTCTTTGGAGAGATTAAGGAAACTAAATAAGTTATTTAATCATCTTATATGTTAAATATTTTTAGATTATATATTAGTTTATTAGTCAAACTAATAAGTTTGAAGAAAAAATGAAAATAAAAATACTTTAAATTAATTTAATTAGCTTCTTTAATCTTTCCAAAAAAGTCAACTAGCTCTTATAATTAGAAGCGGAGGAAGTATATCAAACGGGAAAGGCGGCTAAGTGCATGCAAGTGAATTCTGGTGCATTGCATTTGGGGTTCAGCTTCAGCTTGCGTGTACGAATTGAACTTTGAATTTTGGAACCCATAATATAGATAAGTAAATAAATAAATGATTTTCTACCCAAAAAAAAAAAGATCCTTCTGACACGTACTACTCCAACACATGTACGGTCAAACATTTCCACATTGTAAGTCTGAATCAATATATATATATATATATAGAAAAATATTTCTCCTGTCACTGGAAATAGAGTTATCTCCAGTGATCCTAAAACTACGTCGTTTTGAATTAATGAAGGGTGTGTTTGTAATTTCAGATGAATTAATAAAGGGTATTTCTATATTTGCACTATTTATTAATTCACCTGAAATTACAAATACACCCTTCATTAATTCAAATACGTAATTTTAGGGTTACTGGAGATAACTCTATCTCCAGTGACTGAAAAAATCATTTACCTATATATATATATATATATAATCGAAACGGCCTTGTACCAGTTATATATAAGTAAGTAAATATGAGTGACAGATCTCCGGAGAATGTTCACACACATTTCCTTGGCCTATTTGATTGAATTTTGACGGTGACGAAGGAAAAAAAAAACGATTTTATGACGTAAAAAATAAAGTAGATGTAAAAGAGATATGAAAATTAAAAATAAATAAATAAACTGCATATACACTTTGAATATATATTTGTTGCCCCTTCTTTTATTACCCGTCTCAAATAAACGCTGTCTTAATGGAAATAAATATAATGATATAGAATAAAGAATAATGGAAGTAGTAGATGGATATATTAAATCGATTGTGGGATTGAAAGTAGGGATCGGAGTAATTAAAGAGAGGCCGAAGTGGAGGGAGGAGAAAGGAGTGATGTGGCTGGATGTGGGAAAAATGGGTGCATTTAAAAATCTTGGATTATTGCATTAATCATTCTTGTCTACGTCCCACCGTTTCTGTGAGTGAGTGTGAAATAGAGAGAGACGATGACAAATTGACAATAATATGAATGAAATGATCTCAGACCCTTCAATAATTGGCTTTTGACTCTGACTCAACGACTTATCTATCAGCTAGGCTAAGTGTTTGTGTACGTGGTGCGTGCGTGAGTGACTACTCTTTGATTAACTTCATATATTAACACTTGTTCTCTGACTCCTACTACGTACTTAATTATAAAACGAAATGAGGTCGAGATAAGCTACGTAATAAGAGAATATAATATAGTATATTGTTGTTGTTTAATGATCTACGTGCATTTGTGGAATTGGCGTATACGAATTGAAGTTAGAACTTTCATTTGAACGAACGCCACAAATGATGACACGTGTCTTTTTCTCACGTCGATCGTCCATTGTTGCACTAACACGTGTGCATGCCTGCCTCCCAACCACATGACATGCACGTCGTGGCAAAAATTTTCACGTCAAGGTTGAAACTATTAAAAAGAACGGGAAATTACATAAAAACGTGAAAGATACTACTGTAATACATTAAAAACACATACTGCACAAGTGCCGAATTTTGGTCCACTCTTTTATTGATATTGATTATGCAATTGAATTAGAAACGAAGAAAATAATCTGAATTCGATATAATTCAATCCAGTTCCACTGTTTATACAATAGATAGAAAAATGCATTTAGTTTGTACCTAACAACGTACGTAATTAACAATATGATCCACATGAGAGCAGTGACGCCCAAAGGAATGGATTACAAAAACTGGACGGAGATTTTCCGTGAAACAAAAGGCGGTTTCTTTTTTGGGCGGACACAAAAGATGGAATCACTATACATATTGCCTCAATAAGATTGTGTTTATAATAAGAAGATACCAATGGGGGGAAAATCCAAATAAAAATGATGGAGGATGTCTTTGATTCATTGAAATGGATCTTCTCCCAGTCAAACATAAGAACTCACAAAAAAACACAAAAAGATGAAGTATCATACATAATACTCTGATCCTATTTATAAGTCCCTTTTGACCAAATCACACATATCAAGGAGAGGTAGGTAGCTCAATGATTATAAGATAAATTTTCAACTCTACCCTTATTTATGAATGGGTATAGTACCTTTCAATTCTTTATTCTTTCTCTATTTTCATTGGCACAATATATAGGCAAAATTATCACAATTTCATTTATTTAGTCAAAAGTGACTTCTAAATATGACCAAATTTTTTTGTCAAATGAGACTTATAAATAGAACCAGTATGGTAAGATTATTCTGACGTTAGTATCAGAAACCTAGCTTGCTTGTTTGAGCCATGGGCATCACTTTAAAAAACAAAAATCATATGAATTAATCAATAATTAATTGAAAATGAAAAACGACCACGTATACATTCCCGTCCTCGTCTGGGTCATTGATTAGGGTCTCATTTTCAGATACATGCAGGCTTTCACTTTCTGCGTGCCAATGATTGTTGCAGCCTTCAAGGCACTTGGACGATCATTTACATATTTTGTGATGACAATAATGCATACAGATCATTTGCGGTAGGGATGTCCAAGGACCGGGCTAGACTGGGTTAGAGGTCAACTCGAGGTCTAGTCCGACATGACCTCGGGTCAGAAAAATCAGCCTGAGGTCTGGTCTGATCTGGTAACAACTTGGACCGGATTGGCTGGACTGCTTGGACCAGTCCAAGCAATCTAGGTTTTTTTTTTTTGGCCTTCTTGGGATGCAATATTTTAACTTTGGTTTCACCTGACTTCCCAAAATAATAAAAAGTGACATAATGAAAGGTGATTCCTATAAATTAAAAAATACATTAAGATACCCAGACTCCAGTAAACGGTTAAATGTAGTGGTGATTTACAAAAAAAAAAAAAGGAACTCGGGTCAGACCGGACCAGTCCAGGGGGTCTAAGCCCTTGCTTGGACCAAAGTCCAGTCCCACCCGAGAAGTTTGGTCCGGTCCGGTCAAATTGTCTTGGACTAAATTTTTTTTTATCCTAGATTGGGTCAAGTCGGGCCGGACCAACCAGTCCTTGGGCTTTTTAGACAACCCTAATTTACGGTATTCCAAGAGACTCATCAGTTCATATAAATAAGAGATAAACCAGTGGATTTCATCGGAACCTCGTTATGTGGTGGGACTTCATTTTTTCCTTCTCTTTCATATGATTTCAGGTTCTTCAATACTCCATTGACTTTTGGTTATGACATAATTGAACAACTGACTTTGTAGCAGACACGCATCCTTTGTTTCCGGCAGCCTTACCTGAGTTTCTTAACTTTTCTGGCAGCACCGGCTTAAGGATAGGGTTTTGCAATGGTGACGTTAATTGGGTCTAGGGCTGTTTTGTTTGGGCTTCCGCCTTATGTTTGTCAGCTTTTGTCTTGGACTTTTTGTAAATTCACCTTATATATCATAAATCACAGGAAAAAAACATCTTCTACCACTAATCTAAACATGCAGAAGATAAAACTCATCTCTTCACCATACACAGACAAAAAATTCTCCTACCCTCCCTCTTACTCAAGGATTTGAACTCCAAAAAAAAAAAAACAAACAAATCCACGGATAAGTACGGTGATCCTTGGATTTTTTTCTTGTACGGTGTAGGTTTTCTTGTTGAAGTTTAAGGAATGGATTTTTTTCCCCCTTCAAGGGAGCGCGTTAAAATAACATAAAATTTGCGAAACAAGGGTCGTTGATTAAAAAGATAATGCAGATAAAATTATAACAACATTAACATATTTACAGCCACAAATCACAACTCCATCACTCCTGCATTCACTCCTTTCCCTAATGCCTCCAGCAACCAAAATAAACATAATCACTTCCCACAAATGACATCACCAGCCAATATCCTAATTTACTCTTACATGGGTTTCCCAATACGGTATTAATGAAATCAAATGAGGGGGAAAGAAAAAAGAATTACAATGGGAACGGGCAAAACAAAGAAATTAATATATGGAAGACCCTGTATTTTGTCACTCCACAATGTTTCGGGAGTCATCTAAGGTCATTGCTTGTCGTTGTTTTGTGACAAGGATCCGTCCCTCATCAATTTCAGACTCAGACTTGTGAACCTCTCTCGTGAATACTGTCTTGATGCTTTCCTCCAATCTGTGCCAGCCTTCATCATTGCGGCAAATTCGTCATAACTTATTCTTCCATCCTGCACAATGGCCACCACACCACGTTAAAGGCCAATTCTATATGGAAAATATTGGATTAGTAATTCTATGTATCCAATCAAAAGGCAAAACGTATGATTCAAGTCCAGCTTTGGCCACAGAAGTAGTCTAAGGATAAGCATTCATTAATTTTAGTAACTGTGCTTCTGGCAACTAATGCTTACAGAGTAACACTAGCTATCATTAATTTTTATACTGTCATGCTTGTTTGTGACAGAGTAGTTTGACATTCAGTATGCTATGAAGCAAATGCCTACATGAACATAATAGCCAAACTTGGTTTGTAATTTTAAATGTCACCCATAAGCGAAAAACACAAGAAATTATATCTAAAAGTAAACTGACCTTGTCTGTGTCAACATCTTGCATGATTGCATTAGTGACTTCTTCATTGTTTGAGTCAACTTCATCAGCTAAGGCATTGCGTAGCTCCTCAATCTCTATATATCCACTCTGGTTCTCATCGAAGAACTGGAAGGCTTTCTTTAGGTGCTCGTCATTGCCCATCTTTCTCAGATGAACAGAAATGGCTACAAATTCTCCGTAATCTAAGTATCCATCTTTATCTGTATCGCCCTGCAAAAGCAGCCCCAGAAGATTAGAAGCTGACGATCTTTCAATGGTACATAGCTTATACAATAAGTAAACAGATAGAACATTTTCTTGGAAAATTAAGAATGTCTGCTAAGTAAACAGATAGAACATTTTCTTGGAAAATTAAGATTGTCTGCTTGTAGCTGTGCACTCGTTCCAACAAAGGGCTTCAATTCATTTTGTCAAATGTGGTGCTCATGAGGGAAAAAACAGAGAGAAGAGAGCCCAAAAATGTGACACAAGTACAAATTTCAGCAACTGCAAACTCAGCAGAGGAGAAAGATTCAAGT
The DNA here is from genome assembly GCA_034222035.1 of Acacia crassicarpa. NCBI lineage: Eukaryota > Viridiplantae > Streptophyta > Magnoliopsida > Fabales > Fabaceae > Acacia > Acacia crassicarpa. The sequence goes on along the minus strand of JAWXYG010000002.1, from coordinate 61,553,903 downwards.
GATACTTACCGCTTCCATCAGAATTTGAACGTCAGCATCAGCCATTTGATGGCCAAGTTTTTGCAGCCCTGCTCGTAGCTCATCAAGGTCAATTTTTCCTCTATTGCTAGTATCCATCACCTTGAATCCTTCTTTTATACCTGCAACTTCTTCTACAGACAAATGCTCTGCAATCACCTGTTCGCATGAAATTTCACCAAATACAAGATATCAATTGCTTTTGAATTATGATGATCGCGTGTATGAACATATAGAAGGCAACCCCCAAATAGATTTCCAACAAGTTTCACAGGCATTACCCTTAGAGCTCTTTTCTTAAGCTTGTTCATTACTGAGAATTGCTTGAGCCTTGCCTTAACAGTTTCTCCTAATGAAACATTAGGAGCTTTCTTGGCATTCTGTATCCATGGATGATCTGTGTTTGATAAAAAGAGTAAAACATTAACCATCAGTCTTCAATCTCCCTCATCCCCACTTCAAATCTTGTCAGTGAGCCAAAAAGGAAAAGCCACAGATTCTATGATTCTCGTTATGTCCCTGAAGCTTTATATATGAACTGCATGTTACCTAACACTTCATGTGCAGAAAGCCGCCGCCTAGGATCGGGATCAAGCATTTTCTTCACAAGGTCTTTTGCATTATCAGAAACTTTTGGCCATGGGTCCCTCTTAAAATCAATAACAGATCGTATAATTGCTTGTGCAACTCCCTGTTCAGTTTCTGCATTTGAAGAGAGGAAATGTGGACATATTAGGTTGAAGCAAAAATATTTGCATGGAAAAAAAAAATCTTTATACTCCTATTAGAAAAATTCATGAATTCCTACAAACAGGACAAAAGCAATTCTTTAACATATAACCCAAAAAAAAAAAAAAAAAACGAATCAATAACCATGACTCATTACTCAACTCAAAGTTGAAGAGTACTAGACCAATAGCCAATAGGCAATATAAAAGTGTAACCAAGACATGACCTAAGCATTGATGAATCCCAGCCCAAATACATAAGCTTTAGTTATTATTCTGATGATGCAGGCAGATGGCACGGACTAGATATATTTATTAACTGCGGAACAAACAGACTACTCTTTTCCTGACCGTCCTGAAGTCATTTGAAGACAAGCATTTATTTTTCTTCCAATAGTATATCCACAGTGACTTAAAATTGAATTCTTAGCCATTTAAGACCCAACCGTCACGACTCACGAGCTGATATACAACATTCACAAGACAAAACTAACCTGCCCAAAACGGCGGGACACCACAAAGAAGGATGTAAAGAATTACTCCAGCACTCCATATATCTACTTCAGGCCCATAGTTTCGTTTTAGTACCTCAGGAGCCATGTAATAAGGACTTCCAACTATCTCATCAAATCTTTCACCTGCAGAAAATGGCAAGCATCAGTAACTGAATCTTGGACAGAGGCAGCTGATTGATAAAAGAGGAATTCAATTTCTAGACAAAGGCATTACCAGGTTTGAAGAAAACTGACAATCCAAAATCAATAGCCTTCAGAGGTGCTGTTTCTTTCTTATTTCCAAACAAAAAGTTCTCAGGTTTAAGATCCCGATGTATCACACCATGTTTGTGGCACATCTGAAACATAGCAAAACAGAAATCACTCAACACTAAATCTCAAAGTTCAGAATAATACACAATTTGAAGGCTGAAAAAAAAGAAGTAATCATCTCAATATATAGTTCACGCAGGTTCAAAGGGCTCTCCGTTTCCAAAGGCTTTCCATTTCCAGTAAGAATGGAATCTTGTAAAGCATCTTTTTAATGCTATTTGTACATTTGAGAAATCATGATTCTGAAACATACCGAATAGTTCCTTCCGCTTTAAAACAACTCAACGCTTAGATAAGACAAAACCGTCGTTTAAAATTTCATATGCACAAACAGATCTAAGAAATAGCCCAAAAAGAAAGAATAGGGACATTTAAGAATTCAGAATTTATTTTCACCGATAACAAAAGAATTCAGGACTTCTCACCTGCACAACTTCGACAATCGTCCGGGTGACCACTGCGGCGGCGCGTTCCGTGTAGTGCCCACGCGCAACAATCCGATCGAACAATTCTCCTCCTTCGCACAATTCCATCACCAGATGAACGGCATTGTCGTCTTCATAGGTGTTCTTTAAGGTCACGATGTTGGGATGCTCTGGTAAATGCTTCATGATCTCAACTTCTCTCCTTACGTCCTCGATATCTATGGCTGTCCTCAGCTTCTTCTTCGATATCGATTTGCAAGCTAAAACTTCACCTGTCTCTCTATCGGTACAAAGGTAGGTTATTCCGAATTCCCCCCTTCCAAGCTCGCGACCCAGCTCGTATTTCCGCTCGATGTCACGACCCGTCGGATCCTTCAAAACGGAGAGTTTGCTTCCACCGTTGCCAATATAGTTTACGTCGTCGTTGGCAAAGGGGTTTTCCTTCTTCTTCTTTCCCTTCTTCTGCGTCTCGCGAGGTCCCGACGGAGTTACACAACAATTACCCATGATTCAAAAGGCCTAAACTCGGATGAATTTGAAACTTTCAAAGATTCCAAACCTGAGAGGCACAAGAGGCTTAGAGCCAAAAAGAGGTCAAATGCATTCAAATCTGACCTCTATGAGCGAGTTAACAGACAAGGGATCTCAATTCAAGATCTGGCTTCAACCAACCCAATAAAATCCCCTCAGTTTCCTCCAAAAAAGTAATGGATTGTATTGAAAATAATCACAGCTGGGAATTCTCCAAGAGAAACTTTGTTTTCCCCAATGTGCACAAAGAAAATGGAAGGAAAAAAATTAGAATTTCAATAAAGAAAGACAAACAAGCAAATGCCCAGAGATGTGAAGAAGAGTGACAGATGATTTAAGGAGGAAATGAAGGGTTTTGGGAATGAAAAAGAGGGATTAAATTAAAGCGCGTGAAGCAGCCTCCAAGGATGAAAGGGAACAGAAGAGATGGTCAAACTATATCCTCTGTCCCTCACTTGAATTTATTTTCTTCCTATTACTGGTGGCCCTCTAGATTTTCTTTCTCTGTCTCTCTGAGAGAGTCAATTTAAAAAGAAGCTGTTTTTCCAAATTTGAAGATACCCAAATCACAGCACACTTCAGCATTTTAAAGCTTCTTCCGATATCAGATGATAAATTGAAGCTCGTTCGTCCGATGACCTGGATATTGTTTAATTACCGTAATGCCCTTTGACAGGGTTGTTCAACGACCAAGTACTAGGACATCGCAGCCGGCCATCCGACTTTTAATTTCAAGGGAAAATCTTATATAAAAACTCTAAAAAGATAAACCAAGGATTTTATAAATGTTACAACTCTTATCTTAATTATAAATTTAAATTAACTAATTCTTACTATATATCAATAAAATTAAATTAAATTTTGTTCTAGTTTTTCAAATTTTTTTTAAAACTATGATTGGTTTTAAAAGTTAGTATGAATAAATTATTTTTACTTGTTGCAATTAATAGAGATAAAAATATAATAAAGGGAAAAAGATTTCTCTTGTCACTAGAGATAGAGTTATCTCCAGTGACCCCAAAACTACATCGTTTTGGATTAATGAAGGGTTGTTAGTAATTTCAGGTGAATTAATGAAGTGTGTTTTTGTAAAATGTATATGATTAAAAAATAAACAGAATTACAGAAACACCCTTCATTAATTCACCTGAAATTACTAACAAACCCTTCATTAATCCAAAACGACGTAGTTTTAGAGTCACGATAACTTTATCTCCAGTGACAGGAGAAATCCTTTACCCTATAATAAATGTATATTTATTATTTTGAAACTGAATTTATAATAAAACAATTTTTTTGTCAGCTTATAAATAATATTTGAGTGGTACGCTGATATAATATATATTTGGGAAGATTTATTTCAGAGTCTAAATTAACAAAAAATTGTCAAAAAAAGTTTAAGAAAAAGTCACATGTTACTATTATTTCATAAAACGTTAATTGCTAGCGTGTATTAATATAGTTGTAAACGAGTATTGATTTAGTTGTTGACGGAAGACTGATTTAGTTATTAAGATATTGTTGTTAATACTACTGATTTAGTTATTAATAGTTTATTAATATTGTTGTTAACATTTATGAAATAATATCAAAAAAAATCTTGAAACCTTTTTTTGACATGTGACTTTTTTAATTTTTTTTTAAATATTTTATTAATTTTGACGTAAAGTAAGTTTTCCCTATAAATTAAGGGAAAAATATTTCTCCTGTCACTGGAGATAGAATTATCTCCAGTCATCTAAAACTACGTCATTTTGAATTAATGAAGGGTGTGTTTGTAATTTCAGGTAAATTAATGAAGGGTGTCTCTGTATTTATACTCTTCATTAATTTACCTGAAATTACAAATACACCTTTCATTAATTCACCTGAAATTACAAATACATCATTCATTAATTCAAAACGACGTAGTTTTAGAGTTACTCTATCTCCAGTCACAGGAAAAATCTTTTACCCATAAGTTAAAGTAGGATTGATGAATTTTTGGCAAACGACTTTCAATACCCTCCTCTTAATCCATCTTCCCTCTCCCGAAGGTGGCTCTTTCACATTTCTCTCTCTCCACCTCACCTCCGTCGTTCTTCTTCCTTCCTTCCTTCTTTGCTCATTGTTCCCACCATTGCTCCTCCATTCATTTTCACCATTCAACCCTTACAGGTAAACGAAAAATCTAGAATGTAGATATATAGATCAATAGGTACAAAAGCCAGCGTTGTGCACAATATGGCCGCCATCCACCACAATACCTTCATGACTACGTACTCACATACTTGGACTCATCACTTGCCAGGTACAGAGCTGCCTCTGCAACATCTTGGGCCCCAGGAGCTGTTCCTTTCAGACTACAAATCTACAATAAAGCCCTGAAACTCCATCATCGTCGACCTCAGAAAACCATTACTCATCGCCGTGGGAACCGCATACGGCGACACAAGGTTCACTAGCTCGAATCCCATATCTTCCCCCATTCGCCGACGCGTTCCTCGTCAGTCCAAGGTTGTTTTAGATCTATAATGTATTGAGATTTCTTTCAAATGTGCATATATATATTTTCGTGTTCAAGCTTGTTTTAGACCTATAATATATTGAGAAATAATTAAGTATCCTCTAACTACGACAACCCATATTATTTTGATTCTATATATATAGTAGATGGGCCATTCAATAAATTCAAATTTGATAGTTTTTAAAAATATAAACTTCTTAATTTAGAGGCTAAAATATACATTTGGTCCTTTATGTTTATCTCTGATATTATTTTAGTTCCTTAAGTTTGTAAAGTGCACGTTTGGTCCCTTAATGCTAACACCGTTAGTTTGACTTAATGGAAAATACTGACTTAACAATTTTAAGCGATGACTGTACAATTAAATGCTGACTAAGCATGCTTAGGCTAAAGTACCTGTTTGGTCATTTATGTTTGCTTCAGGTATCCATTTAGTCCCTTAAGTTTGTAAAGTGCTCGTTTGGTCCTTTAAAGTTAACACCGTTAAGCAAACTTAACGGAAAATATTAACTCAGCAATTTTAAACGATGATTATGCACTTAAATGCTGACAAAGCAAACTTACATGTTACTTTTTTAATAAAATAATATTTTAAATCCTATAAATTGAAATTTATTTAAGCAAACTTTGGCTATATGTTCTTCGTCTGAGGCATTTAAGTGCACAGTCATCGTTTAAGATTTCAATTTACAGGATTTAAAATATTAATTTATTAAAAAAGTAATATGTAAGCTTGCTTTGTCAGCATTTAAGTGTACAGTCATTGTTTAAAGTTGCTAAGTTAGTATTTTCCGTTAAATCTGCTTAACGGTGTTAATTTTAAAGGACTAAACGAACACTTTATAAATTTAAGGGACTAAATGGATACCTGAAGCAAACATAAAGGACCAAACGGGTACTTTAGCTACATGCTTATATCTTAGTATTTTAATAAATTAATATTTTAAATCCTATTAATTGAAAAAAAAATCTCCGTTAAGTCCATTCAATCAATACAATTCTACTTTTATTTTTTTCTCACTTTTCAAATTAACAATCTAGATTTAATAAATAAGAAAAAATAAGGAAGCAGATAAAAAAAGATCTCCTTCACGATGGACGACAAAAGACAGTGAAATTGTTAAATGCAGACACAACAGACACACCTTGTCAAGTCCTTCACTCGTGATGATTTAGGATAAGATGTTTGCTTTTCCGAGTCAATTCACTCGTGAAGAAGTCCCGACAAACGTGTCATCCACTAATTATATTAATATATTAAATACTAATTGGCTATTCATAAATATCAAAATAAATCAACAACAGTTTATACTTCTATTGGCACCCATGCCTCTTTTATCCGTCTATTTAGATTTTAGAGTAATTTTATAAGTTATTTTTTCAACTTAATTTACAATATATTAAAAAAAATTTATAAGTAGAATTTTATCTTAACTTATATGAACATACTTCTTCATCACCTACCCAATTATACATCATTAAATGTGTGTGTTCTCCCATATGGAAGGGGTTTTAAATTCAGAAAAATAATTTTAAATTTACAAATTTTCAAATAAATAATTTTTTTAAAAATGAGTTGTGAATTGTTTATCAAATTCATCTTTCCTCTATCGTTTCTCAATAACTAACTTAATTTACGATTTTATAATTTCAAAAAAAAATTGTCTTATTTCCTGGAAATTGTCCAACTAAAAATAAACCAAAATAAATCTTAAACCAATAACTTTTTAGATAGAATCGATTTATTAGCAATTCTATACTTTACGAGTTTATTGACATTTCTTATAATTCTGCCGACTTGTTTGGACTTTGGAGGTTTGATTTAGTCAAACTGGATAACTAATTTCATTTGATTATGATAAGACGTAGGTACTCCTATAAAAGGTGAGGGTAGAGTAGTAAATTCACGGAGAATTAGGTAACCTTCGTCATGCTTTCATTTTATTTTTTATTTTTTAAACAATTCATGTTATCCCATTTTTGACCACTTGAGCTATAAAACCTGCAAGCTCCACTATGAAAAAGTTGTAGGCGTCGGCTAGAAGCTAAATGGACGTACATATTAAAATTGTCGAAATTTTTCTCATGGTTGAATTTGTTGCCTAAACAATTCCTTTTCGTCTTCATTATAAGGCATTAACTAATAAATTTATTTGGTCTTTTTTAAAAGGTAGTTGCTTGTTCCCAAGGAACATTAATTATTTATTTTTATATATGCCCCCTAATTAATAAGGATAGTAGGTGAGAATAATAATTAATATAATATTAAAGTTTCGTACAATTAGTAGGGGTAATATTGAAAGTTACTTAAATTTTAAAACAATTTTATTAACTTTAACTATTTTTATTGATTTATGTAAAGTTTTAATTAGTACCTTATAATAAGAATCAGAAAAAGTAGTACTTAACGACCCTTGATGGTTGTTGATGAGCAAGTACAACTTATATTGAGAGTGTACAACTCTTTTTCAGTGTGAACACATCTTCAATTATATCCTATCCGTTTATTTTATTTGACATAGTTTTGAAAATCTTATATAAATAAAATTTTATAAACACTATAAATTAAAATTATGAGGAGGGTAAACCTTAGCATAGTAGTAAACCTTGTTGTCATGTAATTAATACTAGAAATAGCTTCTATAATTATGGGGTAAGACTACGTATTAAAGGTGTTCATAAAGCCCGAATGACCATAATGCCTACTCAAATATGGTAAAAAAAAGCCCAGCTCAACCGTAAGAAACAACCCATAAAGGATTTGGTATTTTTAGGCCGAGTAATGATGTATGTTGTTCTGCTCGAAATGTACATATAATTATATACACACAAATATATATTCAATATTTGATAAAATTTAACAAATATTTACTTACTATTCAATTAGAACATAATAAATAAATATATCTTCAATTTACTTAGAAAATATCCATATTTTTATAAACATATTTAATTAATAAATTAGGAATTTGAGTTCTTGAGAAATAAACTATTATTAAATGATAATAAAATAATATCTATTGAATTAATTTATTTTATTGGCCCATGAATTAAATATATATATATATATATATTATCTTTCTTTATTTTTTAATTTTAAGGTGATTTTCGAGCATAAAAGCCCGTTTTGTCCAACCCTGTCCAGCTCGAAATGTCACCGGGCAGAACCAGGCATCATATTGCAAAAGGGTTAAGGTGCAATTTTGCCCTTAAAGTATGCGCCCAGGAGCAATTTTGCCCCTAAAGTTTTCGGCGTAGCAATGTTGCCCCTGAAGTTTCAAAACGGAGCAATGTTGCCCCTCCGTTAAAAACCCTTAAAGTTTTTAACGGAGGGGCAACATTGCTCCGTTTTGAAACTTCAGGGGCAACATTGCTACACTTGAAACTTCAGGGGCAAAATTGCTCCTGGGCGCATACTTTAAGGACAAAATTGCACCTTAACCCTGTTGCAAAATGCCACCTTTTCATCTTTCTAGTTGAGTATTAGGTAAGGGTCATATCCTATTTACGAGCACCCCTATTGTGTATAGCTATCTATTCTCATACTCTATCTAGTGGAAAAGCCTTATGAATTGGACCACCATTTTTTATAAATTAAATATATGAGATCGAAGGATAAAGTTTTGATTAAAAGAACTATAGGTATTCCACCAAAAAAAAAAAAAAAAAGAACTATAGGTATGTGATTTGAAATTGAGTTAAACCTCATGAATAATTCAAAGAGGTTTGAGCAAAAAAAAAAAAAATCCAAAGAGGGGACAAAACAAAAGTCTGGTAAGTGTCACTGTCACCAGCCTTTAGACAGGGAGGACTGAGGCAAAAGGGTATTTTGGAGAAAGCAAAGAAAAAAAAAAGGTGAAAAACAGAGAGATGTGGCATGATTCATGAAAAGCAACGCCTCCACCAGATTTAATTGGAGAATGGAGAGTGAATGAATGATGAAGGATTTTTGACCCAAAAAAAAAAAGAATGATGAAGGATTGACCGGTCAAACTCTCACCATGGCATTTTTGACTCCTCTTCTCTCAATTCAAAACTCCTGCTTTTTATTATTTTTTTATTTATTTATTTTTATAATCATTCCCACCTGTTTGCTTCCTGCCACCAGAAGCGTCAAATTTCATAATATCCCATCACTACCCCCAAACGAACTTCACATGACGTTAACAAATCAGTCCAGCTTCTCCAACTTCAATCAATGTAATATACCTTTGACCCAAAAAAAAAAAATCAATGTAATATACCCTTGTTTTGGATTTTTTTTTTTTATAGTTAAAAGCTACTTTTAAATTAATTTTTTTAAAAAATTAAAATAGAACTAAAAACTATTTAATAATTATATAATTTTTTTAGCTTAAAGACTCAAATTAAATTTTAAGCTATTTGACAAAATTTTTATCATAAGTATTTTTCCTTACTCTAAATTCAAATAGAGACCCTTGTGAAGCCTTTTCTAGCTATTTATTGATTGATTCATGGTTACCAAATGTCCAAATTCATGGTTCAAAAGTTGGAAACATACCTGTAGGGAGAGACAAAGGCAGTAAGTCTGAGAGACAGGAGACGAATGACAAAAACACAATGTCGAGAGTGAGAGAGTCAGCTTGCAACCTACAAGACAGCAATAGACGAGATGAAAAGGTGAGTCACAGTAAGAACCAAGAGTGAGATGGCAAGCGATGGGATCTGCGGATGGCCGGAGACGAGAGTGAGAGATCGGAGGCGGATAAGAGCTTTTGGCTAACAAGAGCTAACCCTCTTAAGAGCTTTTGGCCTTTGACTTTTTTCTTTATTGGAGAAAAAAACCCTTTTTTTTATAAGAGTTTTTTTGTTGTTGTAAAAACCAGTTTAACTTAGTTTTTGGTTATAAAAAGAAGAGAAGCTAAAAATAAGAGGATCTAAACAGAGACTAATTTAAGGCTCCTATTTTGATTATCAGTATCAATAAAATGGATATTTATACTGTATAATATAGTTGTACAGAGAAATGATGAGTGGAACGGACATGTGAGTTGGAGTGAAAAAGAGACAATGTGACATACCACTCTCAACCGTTTGTGCGTTGCTTCATTAAAAGAATGGATCCAATTTTGCTTTTCGGGCGCTACCTCCAAATTAAAATGTTTCTCTTCAACGTTAGCTGGGCCTTGGGTCATAAACTATTTGGCATGCCCTAAAAATTATTGAATTTATATCCTTTAAAATATAATTTAGCATGCATAATACAACCTTTTTATTATTATTATTTACTCGTCTATTTCTTTCTTGCCAGAAACTTCAGCTGTTATGGCCCTTTATTGTACCTTCATTATTGAAATTTCTTTTATAGAAAATGCTGAGGTCAAGATTTTTATATTCATTTCGTTAAATTCTCTAATTATAGATGGCCATATGCCTTATTGTTTTAAATTATTATCATTTTACAATAGACCCATATGAAAAAATAAAACATATGGTTATGTGTGATTAGAGAGTTTGATAAAATGGATATAAAGAATTTAATTACTTATTGTCCTTATATATATATATATATATAACATTGATTATCGAGATGATTGTTTGAGTAAGAATTTTCTAGTGTCTGTTCCCACTAAAGTGGCGTGTTTATAATTAATTGTTGACACCGAGTTACGAATTAATCTCACCTGAGAAGCTTTCTCGCATGAATAAAAAATTTCACACCTGACATTTCTCCTAATATTTTTTTTTGATACGTCATCTCTCCTAATAATTGAGTCAACAATAATTTATTCTGCACACCTCGTTCTTAATACTCACTAACAATCCTATCAAAAAAATAAAAACTCACTAACAAAGGCCAATAGAGGAATACCATTCCTTTTTGGCAGCCTTTTTAATTTTTTTCCTTGGTTTATTAAAAAGAAAAACGAAGTGATGACTGGGTGCATAAATATGATAATTAGCACATGAGAGAAGACAATTAATATTCATATAGGACCGACTTTTTCCATTTTCTTGTTTTTTATTCCATCTTGAACTGGGAACAAAAGCGTTTAGGTGGGAATAGACACCAGTACCCCACTAGAACTAAGATACACCTCCAGGTTTAAAGAGCGTTTACAGAAGTACTTATAGATTGTCCACCAATGAGATCCTCATATCGACCAGCAGGTATCAAACTTCTTCTTTTTTGAGATGAAGCCCAATGTCTTAGTCAATTGTGTCACTCTTTGTTGGAACTTAAGTAAGATAATAAGCACATGAGAGGAGACAATTGATATTAATATAGAACCCACTTTTTCCATGTTCTTGTTTTTTAATCCATCTTGGACTGGGAACAAACAGCCTATAAAAATTGTCGTCTGGGTCAAGTATGGCTTCCTCAGATTTATCCCAAGACTAGCAATTTAAAAATGCGTTGACAAAGCTCTAGCTTATTGAAGATGTAGGCGTTGAATTTCCTTGAATTTGGACAAAGTCATGTTACACAAAAATCAGAAAATTCCTTCTCATTTTTTCTCTTACCTTGAGAGGAAAACGAGCTCAAGTATAGTTTATCACCACTTGCTCATTTCTCATACTTGGACGTGCCAATCAAGAAATGTTAGATTTCAGCTCTTCATAGAAGGAAAGAGAACATTTTATTGTCATCATTAGATTTGTACAATGTAGAAAGCTTCTTAATCAGATTCAAAAGTAACAATATGATATCGCTATACGAATCACCCGAGACATTAACTTTCAGGCACGTCTGGTATATTTCAAAATTCACCAATCATCGGTTCACAAAGAATGGATCTTTTGACTTTCCTACGGCTAAATACTATTGCCCTCATAAAGTAAACAAAAATTCAAGGCCTCTCTGTGCCTCTAAATCAATCCATGAACAATTGGTGTAAAGAAAACAGCTGATTACCAGCCCCTATATATTTTACAGAGGTGTGAAGAATTTCTGGTATTACATGAAGCGATAAGTGGCATGACTTATTACTACCAGCCAGCAATAATATTAATGAGTTTTGCAACGTGACCAGCTATCCCCACGTCAATGCATCGGCAAGTTGCAGGCTTCCTGTGGAAACTACCTTGTTTTCTTTGCTAGTTTAGGATTCTTGCACATTCGGATGCTCTGGGGAGTGACCTCTACTAGTTCATCTTCTTGAATGTACTCGATGCAATCATCCAGACTATAATCCAATGGTGTATCAAGAATCACTGCATAAAGGAGTAAGATTAAAAACTGTGCAATTCCTAGCTTATATCTACATACTGGAGAACTTGCAACTAGAGTTTTCCTTTTTATAAATCCTGGGCTCAAAACAAGCCTGAATCTGCCTTGCAGAATTCTCTCAGCCCAAGACTTGTAAATAACCATACTCTGAAAAGCCCTCTTAAGAAGCAATGCTGTTATAAGCGCAAAGTAGGCAAGTGCAGAAACCAAGACGTGGTATAACCCAAGTACATGGACTTGATGAAATACTATTCTAGACTTGCTTTCTTAAATATCTGTTGAAGGCTTGCTGCTACAACTAGGGTTGTTTTTCAGTTCAGGCTCAACTTGAAGGAACTCTTGAATAGTATTAAGAAAACTAGCTAATAATAAAATAACCATTTTTGAAGACATTTTGCTTCTCAGAGCATAAAAATGTACTTTTAGTAACTAGTAATTGCGTAAGAACGCATCAAATTGTATTGTGTATCTCATACGGATAGAAAATTGCAGCTGCACTAGAGCTCTTCTTACCTGTTTGTTCCTTGTTTGAACGAATGTTTGTTGCAGCCTTTTTCTTGCAAACATTTAAGGCCAAATCCCCAGGTCGCTGATGGATGCCAACAATTTGACCTTTGTAAACATCCACTCCAGGACCAATAAACATCTGTCCTCTCTCCTGTGAACTAGCAAGAGCATAAGAAGTACTTGTTCCATCTTCAAAAGCAACCTGTACATCAATAATGTATAAATATTTAATGTACGGAGAAGACACTGACGTTCTGGAGTGCCACAATATAAATAAAGCTGTTATGAACTGCTCTCTATGATCCAAAGGAGGTGTCTGCAGCCCAGGGCATGAGGCTGAACACTATGGGTAACATAATAAAATTTTCTGTAGCACTAAAGAGAGGTTACAACTTACAAGTGAGCCTTGATCCCGAGTACTGATGTCCCCAGCCCAAGGCTCATAGCTATCAAAGACAGTGTTGAGAATTGCTGTTCCACGGGAAGCTGTTAAGATAGAATTCCGCAATCCCAAAAGGCCACGGGTTGGAATCTTATATTTGAGTAGGGTAGTTCCTTCGGATCTGGGGAAAAAAATAAAGAGAATATCAGAAAGATTGTTACATCAATTTGGGGGCAGATAATGGGGGAAAGCTGTCAAGACTATCTTTTGCTCTTCTACATACCCAACTCCCTCCATATCGAACATTTGCCCTCGTCTCTTGCCCAGAAGTTCAACAACAGATCCCATGTGTTCTTCTGGTACCTCCACAGTGGCAATCTGCAACCATGTAATATGTATGAAATGAGCAAAATAATAACCATTAACCTGTCCGATGGAAAGGGATATTCTTAACTTTGGATTTCGGAACCGAGCAAAAGATATAAATGAAAGTTTCAGCACTTTGTAGCAAAAGAAAAGTTTTGCAACTTCCAATCACGCAAAGGGAAAAATTATGAGTTTCAGTGTGTTGAAATATACTTTTATATTACATCATCTCAAATTGCTTGTCTAATTAAGAATGTTGGTTCTCAAAGTAAAATGTAGTCAACTCGGATGTAAGCCTAACCCTGGAGAGAAAGTTAGGGGAAATGAAAACTAGAAGGGAAAACTCCCAAGAATAGTAAATTTTTCTACCACTTTTGGAAGATTTCCTCCCTAGTATCTCCTCCCCCCATTTTCCCTCACTTTCTCTCCATCCAAACATAGCTAAGGGAAATAATAATTAGGAAGATGCAAACAAAAAGGTCACAACATTTTCCAGGACCTACATATTTAGTAATGTAGTTTCGGAGGAATTTAATCTATTTATTTACACATTAGCGTAGGAGAAATCAGTTTCAGGCTCTCTTAGTGATCCTTTAGCAAGACCCAAATAAAAAATCCTGTGAAACAAGTATTTCGATACAACAAGAAAACTACCAGATCAGGCTTGCAAGGCTATACGAGACAATTAGTTAGGCTTGCATCTCCTCATGTGACTATATAAGTCTTTAAAACAAAAACAAAGGGTATTGCTTGCAAAGTCACCTCATATGGTTCCAGCAGTTTGTCACCCACGTTCTTGTTGATAACTTTGGGAGGACCTACCATGAATTCATATCCTTCTCTTCGCCTGCAAATTCCATATTAGGAACAAAACAAATAAAAGAGGAAAATCAGTCATCATTAGAATTTTGAAATCCTGGACTTGTTAATTTTCTGATTCGCCTTATCTATTGCATTGTATTTTAGCATCAAAGAACTTATTCATTTCCAAATTTATTTTCTTTTTATATGATCGTAATCAGACCTCAAAATAGGTTCCCTTATGCATTTATTTCTTCATTTTTTATTGTATTGTAGTTGTTGTCCGATCTCATCAATTACTATGGATTGTCAACAGATTTACTTTTAGCCACCTCCCTTTTTAGATCCTAAGATAATTTCACCCCATATTCTTACCTAAGTAATTTCACCCCATGCCATGATTAAAGTAAGAAATTTTAGTAGTCATTATTTATTGAAATTTCTTCACTCATACTTACATATTTTCTATGAGTACGGTTATGTGCAAAGTACCACGACCACTGACAATAAAGGTATCTGCTGTTTCACCATCTTCAACTCTCATGGCCAAATTTCGCTCTAGCTCACGATGGAGCCTATCCCTTAAATTCCTACTAGTAACATACTTTCCCTGGAAAGTTGCAAAGAAACTTGGGTTAGTAGAGCCAAACCAACAGAAGAAACTATCTATCAACTACATTACCTAACTGTTAAAGCAGAAATTCCAATAATGCCAAGCAGCTAAGCTAGCAAAACGTAATCAGTTATAACAATTATGGCCTAAAAGGCAGCACCAGGACATTCATATAGAATAGGTGCAGATCAAGATTGTCTGATAGGAACCAGCCATTATTTGTATTTTATGTTTTATTATGTGTCTTGTCTTACATGGGACAAGTGTCTAGTGTTGGTTAATGTCAGTTTTATAGGATAAGATAAGGTAGTTATTTTCAGTTATAGATAAGGTAGTTATTTTCAGTTTATCTGTTAGCCTATAAATATCATAGATGTGTTCTACCAAAAATATGGATGAATAAATATATGAATGTTTGAGTATTTTGGTCAAGGACTCAGATTCTGGTTCTTGAATATACTACTAGAGTTTCAGATTCTGGCTCTAGTTTATCTTTCTCTTTTCCTATTTCTATTCAGGTTTCTAGTTAAACTAGAAATAGGGAAAGAGAGCCAAGCGCCTCGTAGCACGATGGCATTAAGGCTAGCCTTAGGAGCTGGCCTTCCCCTTTGTCCAGGGTTCGAGCCTTGCCTCCCCCTCCCCCACTGACTGTATCAAAAAAAAAGAAATAGGGAAAGAGAAAGATAAACTAGAGCCAAAATCTGAAACTCTAGTAGTATATTCAAGAACCAGAATCTGAGTCCTTGACCAAAATACTCAAACGTTCATATATTTATTCATCCATATTTTTGGTAGAACAAATCTATGATATTTATAGGCTAACAGATAAATTGAAAATAACTACCTTATCTATAACTGAAAATAATTACCTTATCTTATCCTATAAAACTGACATTAACCAACACTAGACACTTGTTACATGTAAGACAAGACACATAATAAAACATCAAATACAAATAATGGCTGGTTCCTATCATTGTCCTATGCAAGATATAATCTTAATGAATAGGCATACCTCCCGCCCAACAAAAGGTGAAGTGTTTATGGAAAAAGACATCTTCACTGTAGGTTCTTCCACCCTGATGGATGGCAGTGGCTTCCCCGATACTTTGTCAGCGATTGTTTCCCCAATCTGATTAAAGAATTAAAATAGTTAAAAAGGCCAACAAAAAAAAAAATGAATTCCATCCTAAACCACAAACCATCGGGTAGTACCTGAATATCAGCAATTCCACATACAGCACAGATATCACCAGCCTCCACACGTCCTGCTGGGACCCTACTGAATTTGTCATACACAAAAAGCTCACTAACTCTTCCATATCTGCATGAATCCTCAGCAGTACATACCTGGATAAAAGAAATCTATGACTTTATTTCTAAAGATATCGACATGCAAATTTGTTTGAAACTAAGCCTCATTAATCACAAATGTCTCCCAAAAAAATTAGAAAAGAAAAAGGAAAACAGACACACACACACAGAGGATAAGAGATTGAAAATAAGGCTCAAATTTCGTTTATTATTTGCCAGATTTCAAGACTCAGTATTGCACGAATAAGGTAAAAGGTGAAGCATGTCACGGAGGATATTAGAAGTACGAAAACAGAGGATAGAAGTAAAGGAAATTCTCTCACCTTGACATCCATGCCCTTCTCTAATACACCAGCTTGCAAGCGTCCAATTGCTATACGCCCTTTATGTTCATCATACTCAATATTTGTAGCCTGGATAGAAATACAAAGTGCAAGTCTAGGGGTTAGATCTTTAGAATAAACACATACATTGACAAATATGCATTACTATAGCTATTAAATAACTTATTTTGTATTTTCGACCATATATGCTTGTTCCTGAATCCTGATCTTCACCTTTTTATTTTCTTTTGGTTTCCTTTAAGGTGGCAAGATAACAGGAATAAAAGTTCATTAAACATCCTAAAATATTAAAAAATTACTTTGGAAAAAAATGCTATTCCTTCACAATATAGATTGAACTGGGATGATTCACAAAAGGCAGAGAAAGTTAAAATTGATTACGTGACGCCACATCTAATAGTTTTTATATCTAAACATGGCCAATAGATAACTAATTGTATTTATACAGCTTCTTATATTGACAAATCAGGCGTTAATGCCATTACATGGTTACAAAAGGATCAGAAAAAGACAAGCCATTACCAATAGATCCATTGTTCAACAATTTCACATCATGGAGCTCAGAACAGGAAAAGACTAAAAAAAAAAAAAAAATCATTTAGATTACAGGTAAATGATGTAATAAGGTAATAAACTAAGAATCACTAACAAGCATTTGCAGTGCACCATCTTTGTCAATATGTGGTCCAGGGATGCATCTGACTATAGCTTCAAACAATGGGCCAAGATCTTCTGCCAAATTTTCAGGAGTTAGTCCTGCTTGTCCCTTTATGCCACTAGCATATATTGTTTGGAAGTCACACTGCATGCACAAAAAGGCAAAACTCTCATGTTATTATTTACAGAATAGGGGACTATTTAGACCGTTTTGACAATATAAACTACAGACGTTATTTGACAAATAACAGGCTACAATATCCCAAACCTACTATGGAAGTGAGAGTTTTTAGTCAGAAGTTTCTTCCATGGCATCTTATTTGGGAGAGAAATAATTTTCTGGCTTCTCAGCTACTATATTTTTTCCCTCCAGATTAGGGAGGTGTCCTTCTCCTTACTTTTTGTATCACTTTCCTCTTTTCATCAATAAATTTTTTTTTTTTTTTTGGAATAAAAAGGAAATTCCAACCCGAATTCTGCAGTACGGAAAGTCAAACTATTATTATTTTAAATTAAATAACCAATTTACCTGTTCATCTGACGCATTTAGTTCAAGAAACAGTTCAAAAGTGGAATTGACGACAAAGTCCGGCCGAGCAGAAGATCTATCGATTTTATTGACAACTACAACAACTGCATGCCCAAACTCAAGGGCCTTCTTTAAAACAAATCTTGTTTGTGGCATTGGACCTTCAACAGAGTCTACCTACAGAAATAGAGAAGCAACTTGTATTTAAAAGTCAGATGTACTGCATAGTATAAGAAGTCACATTTAAGGGAAAAGTATTAAACAGCTATGGAAAGCATATCACCTCTTTAAAGAGAGTAAACTACTCTAGAAATCTTCAATAAAATGATAGATATATCTAGTATGAGTGCTTAATCAGAATAAAAAGGAAAAGAACTAATTCATTCCTTTTATTTATAGATTCAAGCCAACGTTGACAGTGTTGCTGCAAGTCAAGAAGAATAAGAGAAAAAGGCAGCCCAATGTACAAGGCTCCCATCAAGTCAAAAAAAAATAATAGAACTTAAAAATTTTTGCATATAGAAAGTGTGGCGAAATTCCCTTCCAAATACCAAGGTTTCATTTTTTCTTTTTTAATTTCGATGAAAATAATAAGGTTTGTTTAAAGTATGCTCCTTTTTTAAATTGAAAACCTATAAGTGCAAGAAACCAGTGTTGTGGAAGATTGAGTCCCAATCCCAGAAAAATAAGCAAGATAGGCATCTGGAATTTTTCTGATTGGTTTGACTAGTAACAACCACCCGCACTTTCAAAAAAAGGATAAGAAAAGCATGGTAAAAACCATTTTTTATAGGTGACTAATGCCACAAGTAGCTGAGAATCAGTAAATGTCAGTACCAATCATCATAATCAACCAGAATTATAGGAAACAGAACAATAGAGCAGTACCACTAAAAGGATTCCTTCCACCATATTTAGAATGCGCTCCACTTCACCTCCGAAGTCAGAGTGACCTGGAGTATCTATTATATTAATCTTGGTGTCTTTATAGGTGACAGATGTATTTTTACTTAGTATTGTAATTCCTCTTTCACGCTCCAAATCATTTGAATCCATTATTCTTTCCTGCACAAATTGATTATCACGAAATACCTGCACCGGAGATCAACATAAACAAACTAGTGACACCTCATTCTTTCAAACAGATGAAGGAAAGTAAGATGGTAAGAATTAATTATTTGATTTTGCCATGGCAGCTCTAAACAGTTGAAAAAGCCTCAAGCACCTACCAAATTGTATTTCATTTAAATAACCAATAATAACGTAGGTGGAAAAATTCTCGAAAGTACTTTCAAATTCTATTTATGCATCTCAATTTTACGCACCAGGTCAGAGAAGAGCAAACTGAGATATTTGATTATTGTTTAGAAAAACTAATCATTCAATGAGGATATTTGATCCCACGTGAAAGCTTGTGTAACATATAAAAACTATTTGTATGTAAGCTTTATCACAGAGATGTTGGAGCTTGGGGGCTACGTGTACAAGTTTCAAGAATTTAGGCTGTGCCTTCCCGCTAATATCTATGCTTGTGCTTAAACTTGAATGGTTGGACCAGTATATGTGGCAAAAGCTTGTCTATGTAGCAAGTGCTTTTGTGGTTTATGGAACTTGTTATCTGTATGCTTCACATAAAAGACGCCAGAGAAATGCATTAAATTATGCAAATATTTTGGCGTTACCTTTGTTTGTTTCAGCATCGCATCAACTAAAGTTGTTTTCCCATGATCAACATGAGCCACAATTGCTATGTTTCTTATGTCTCTTCTTCTCTCCAGCTGTTTCTTCTTCTCTAAGGTGGGAATAAAGAACGTATTAAAAATCTCAAGATGCGTCTTATCACCAAACAAAAAATCTCAAGATACATCTACAATTGTGGCGTAAATGTAGACCAACAGGCAATATTTAACTTAGCATGAGGCTCAGAAAGAAACCTGATGATATGTCTAAATATCCAATAATTTGAAGATGAATCTATAAATTATGGAACATGTACACGTACAGAATATTATAACCGAATCCCACCGGAGTCCCCCAAAGGAAAATCACATGAAGGAACGAAAGACGTTATATATCAGTTTCAAGATAAGATTCGTCTGCCGCAAACGAGAATTGGAGCTAATACTGGTTACTTCAGCAAGGCATCCATTACATCAAATTCAAAGCTAAAAACAATGATGTAAGAGAGTGAATCACCAGTCTTGGGTTCCATGGCTTCAGAAACTGAGCATTTGATGGGCCAGCAAGTAGAGTTCCTGGAAACAGGCAGTTTGGTGGGCTTTGAGGAAGAAAATGGAAGGCCAAGTAGTTGGTTAGCAAACTGGGGAGGATAAGAGGTCCTTCGAAGGCTAGAAGGACTAGCCATGGAGAAGGAGAAGGAAACTCTGTGCGTATTGAGTGCCATTTCCATCGCTCTCACACTCTCTCGAGTTGCAGAAAGGTCTCGAGAGGGGGGAAGTGAGGATTTGGAATTGAGGCTGTTATTGTGAAGGGATTGACACTTTCGAAGCCCCTGATAATTAGTACTCCTTCTACATATATTTCGTAGCACACGATAACGTGCGGCTCTGAATTGTACAGGGTTCCCTAGTAATGCCTCTGGATAGACTGAGGGAAAGCATATTCTTTATTCTTATTGACGAACAATATATGTACATTTTCTACTACTCCGCTACTAATTATAAAACTAAATTAATTTTTTTCAGAGATTAAAGAAAATAATTAAATTACTTTAGAATATTTTATTTTTATTTTTTTTAAACTAATTAGTTTGACTAATAAATTACTATCTATGGTCCTAATTATAGGAACACTTTTATAGTGCAATTTACATTATAAAAGTGTTTCTATAATTAAGACCGCAGGGAATGATATATAATCTAAGAACACACAACATATGATATTATTAAATAATTTATTTATCTTTCTTAATCTCTTTTTTTAAAAAAAAAGTTAACCCAATTATATAATTAGGACCGGGGTAGTGCCTTTGGATCAATATGTGTTCAGAGGTGCTTCTTTGATTCTTATTATAAGACACCAACTAACAATCCGCACAAATCAATAAAAATAGTTAAAGTCATTAAATTTGTTCTAAAATTTAATTAATTTTCAATATTTCCCCTATCAGTTGCACTAAACTTTAATATCATAGTATTAATTATTACTGTCATCCACTACCCTTATCATACATGGAAAAAATATTTAATGCTCTTTAGACACAAGCAAGTATTTTATAAAAATGACTAAATACATTTATTAGTTAGTGTTTTATAATAAAGACTAGAGGGAGTCGGAATGAGCAGCGACAGACAAAACATAATGGATTATTTTTCTTCAACGGGAGGTTATTGTCCAATTCTCAATATAAGAGCTAGTTAATTAATTTAGATAGATTAATAAAATTTGCTATGTAATTTATTTATAATAAATATAGGTTGGTTAACATCTTTCATTGTGACCATCCTTAAATAAAAACTTTTTAATGTGAGTAATTAATATGAATACTTTAAGAAAAAATTATAATTATAATAGATGAAGTGAATTGGGATACTATATTTAGGATAAAATACGATATTCAATTAGTTTTTATATTAAAAATGGGCTAGTTTTAATTTTTGAAAAATATATCACTCTTAAACCTTAATTAGTGTGTGAAAAACTGAAAGTGCAAGATTCTAACATAAAATTGGTGTGAAGTGAAATCTTGCTGCTACTAATGCTTGGGATCTCATTAGAACAAGAAATTGGTGCAAGATTTTAGAGAATACTTTAGGCTTTTGGGATGTTATTTAAAGCGAACATAAGTTCCAAGGATTTACAAATCCACTATCCATATCCACTTTCATAGCTACATTGGACCAAAACACTCCTACCTGGGTGATCATGGCCTGCCTTGTCCGTACCTTCTTCTCCCAGGCGATAGTTCATACGTCATATTTTTTTTGGTAGTCCATAACACCATATTCAAACTGCTCCACTGGAAAAGCCCAATTTGAATGGTCTTGAATAAGGTATTGGGACCTATTCTCTTTCATTTTCATCCCCAAATGAAATGAAACACAGGTCCAATGGTAGAAGGATTATTCCAAGCGTTTACTCCCGCCACAATACTCCCTCCTCCTTCTTGTCATTTACAAGTTCTACCTCCGCTGAAACCAAGAACGCCCAATAATGGCTTCCTTTACCCTTGTTATAAACGCAAACGATCACAAAGTATCAAGCTTGAGGCAGCCCAGTGTCTCGAACACTCTGATGCTGCAATTTGTGAACCCGACCCTCCTCCTCAAGACTGGCCTCGGCTCATTCAGATGTCAATCGAGGCGAAAGATCTAATGCTGGCTCGCGCAATTCATGGGTCTTTAATTAAATTTAATTGTGAAGATGACCTGTTTGTACACAACAATCTTGTAAATGTTTACTCAAAATTACACCAAATGGCTGATGCACAGCGGGTGTTTGATGGAATGCTTGTTAGGAACACAATTTCTTGGACTACTTTGATGAAGGGATATTTGAAGAACGGTGATTTCGAATTTGTTTTTCGTATTGGGCGTGATATGTATAAGCTTGGAGAGAAGTTCAATGAGCACACTTGCTCTGTAGTCCTACAGGCGTGTACTTCCCCTGAAGATCATAACCATGGGGAGCAAGTTCATGCTTTTATCATAAAAAATGGGCTTGAGGAGAACGTTGTTGTAGCCACTTCTTTGGTTTCTATGTACTCAAAAAGCGGCCACTTGGAAAATGCAGAAAAGGTGTTTGATAGCATCTATGTTAAAGATGTTCAATGTATCAATTATATGATTCTGGAATATGGCAAGGCAGGTTTTGGGAACAAGGCAGTTCAGGCCTTTGTCGATCTGCTAAAAGATGGATTGAAGCCAAACGATTATACATTCACAAATACGATCAGTGCCAGTGATTCAAGCATAGGACTCTATGAAGGGAAGCAACTACACGGGCTAGCTTTCAAGTACGGTTATATGGGCAAAACACCCCTTGGAAATGCACTAATTACAATGTATGGGCAGCATGGGTTGGTCAGAGAAGCTGAGAAAATGTTTGTTGAACTGAACGAGAGGTCTTTAATCTCCTGGTCTGCAATTATCTCAGCGTTTGTTAAGAATGGCTATGCTAAGAAAGCCGTTACATCATTCTCAGATATGCTTGAGTCTGGTGTGGATGTTGACTCTGGTGTCCTCTGTATTGTACTGGATGGATGCTCAGAATGCAATATTTTAGGGTCTGGACTTCAAGTCCATGGACTTGCAGTAAAGCTTGGTCATGCCTCTCAAGTAAATATTGGGACAGCTTTAATAGATCTGTATGCTAAATGTGGATGCTTTCAGTCAGCAAGAGTGGTTTTTGAAAAACTCCCAAGTAAAACCATTGCTTCATTTAATGCACTTTTAGTTGGATACTTGAATTCAAAATTTGAAGATGATGAAGAAGATCCTTTGGTCTTTCTACGCAATTTGAGACTGAATAATTTGAGACCGGATTGGGTAACTTTTTCACGGCTCCTTAGTTTGTATGCTGATCAAGCTTGCTTAGTTGCAGGGACGAGTCTTCATGCTTACTCCATTAAGACTGGAATTGACGCAGAGTCTGCTGTAGGTAACGCTGTGATTACCATGTATGCTAAATGTGGCAGCATTCGGGATGCTTATCAAATGTTCAGTAATATGAGCCATGATCATGTGACCTGGAACGCCATAATATCTGCATATTCCCTTCAAGGTGATGGAAACAAAGCGCTTCTTTTTTTTGAACATATGAAGGAAGAAGGCTTTCCTCCAGATGAGATTACGATATTGGCTGTTCTTCAAGCATGCAGTTATTCAGGCTTATGGGAAAACGGGTTATGCTTGTTCAATGAAATGGAATCCAAGTATGGAATTAAGCCTGTAATCGAGCACTTCGCTTGTATGGTTGATCTTTTTGGACGTGCTGGAAAACTAACCAAAGCCATGGATATTATCAGAGAAAGCCCATTTGCAGAGTCACCTTTGCTTTGGAGGACTTTAGTGAATGCCTGTAAACTATGTGGTGATTTACATCTTGGCATGTCAGCTTCAAAGAAATTGCTTGATTTGGCACCTAATGAAGCTTCCTCTTACATTCTTGTTTCAAATATGTATGCCGAAGGTGGAATGTTGGAAGAGGCTGCTAAGGTGAGAACAGCCATGAATGACTTGAAGCTAACTAAGGAAACAGGTTCCAGCTGGATTGAGATAGACTCTGAGATTCACTGTTTTATAGCGAGTGACAGAGACCACCCAGAAAGCAGAGAAATTTATGCAAGTCTGGATCTGTTAAGAGATGAGATTGCTTGGAGCTGTAATCGCAGTAATAATCTCCAACTTCTTTCACATTGCTTATGACATAATGATATAATTATATTTTATTTAATTCATTAATATAATTACAGCATCGCTTAAAATATGTTCTGAACTCCTCTTCTAACAAATAGAAGGATAGGTCCTAACTTTTTGAGTTTGAAACTGGTGTAGCATATTTAATTCTGTGACCTCATCACAGCTAAGAGAGCCCTGGTCTGAGAAAAATCAAGCAGGCATTTTTTTTAAAAAAGAAGGGTAAAAACCCGTGAGGCCGAGGCAATATGAAATGGGAAATAATATATTATTTGAGATTAATATATCTACATTTACTGCAAATATGTCCATCTGCACAAAGTTGAAACACTGCCGTTTTATTTATTTTTTGCCAAACATGTCTGATTTTGAGGAAATCATTTCTGCAGTTACTAAAAAAAAAAAAAAAAATTCTGCAGCAAGTAAGAAACGACGTCATTTCATTATTTTTTTTTTTTTTGGGAAAAAGACAAACGGTTGAGTAGGAGGGCTTAGCCCATGTGAAGCAAATTTAATTACAGAACCTTGACTCCCGAAACAGAAAAGGAGGAGTTTGGAAGCTGATCGGAAAAAATGGTTATTTGGATTTCTCCATGGATCAAACTCTTCGATTAATCCCATCAACAACAACCTAGAAAGAATAAGAATAATAAGAAGAATCTCACTGAGTTTGATTATCCATCAAAGATCAACAAACCCACTGAGTTCGGCACTGGAGATTCCACCAAAACCTGCGATTACTCCCACCAGTACACTCTTCTTCACTGGAGAAGAGGAAACAGAGAACAGAGACGACGGAGGATATAGAACGGAGGAGCACCAAGGAGGAAAGAAGAAGATCAGAAAAGCACAGAATGGTGAAGCGAAGAGGCTTGAAGAACGGAAATGGTATCGGCTAATGCAAGAATGAACAACGGAAGTCGATTGAAACTCTGTCATTTTACTTGCTACAAAAAAGTTTGTCTACCGCTGACGCAGAAATGTTAATCCCATATTATACTTCTTATTAGCAAACAGCCAAAATACAATATAAGCAGCCACAGGCACATCAAATATTGCTGGCTAAAGACATCAATTGGATTAACGGTTGTAAAAATAATTTTTTAAAAAAAAAATATGATTTTTACAAACTTAATATAGAATAAAAATATGATTTATATTTAGATTGATGGTTACAGAAATGACTTTTTTTCAAATTTAAACTTGTTTAGATTATTATTTAAAAAGTAAGTTGAAATGAAAAATGACTGAAAATGACATAAATTTTATTAAATACAACACACACAAATATATATATTGATAATTTTAAAAAATTAAATTTAAAATCTGATAAAATAAAAATAGCTAATTTATTATTGAAAAAATAACAATGAAATTGTTCAGAAGTCGCAATTAAAGAGAAAGTTGGGAGCACTATAAAATGTATTTACTGAAATTAAACAGATTGAGTATAAATTTTCATTGCGCTAAATTAATATATCTCTTCACCTCGCTGCCAATAAATCCGAAATGGAGAGATATTAAAGTTAAATCCCAAGCTTAAAATATATGTACACACACGGTTTCTTTTTATATATATATAAAAATTCTAGTAAAGGGGTTGGGTTCACCTACAATCAAAGGGCAAAGTAAAATCTCCCTTCTTGCTAGGTCATACTAATGTTGGGCAGGGCGAGCCGTCTCTTAACTTCAGGCGTTTATCTAAGCACTTAGGATGACTCCCTTAGTGTCTTGACCAACTCCAGAATCGAACCCTCTTCCTTTGGTAAAAATATCTAATCCCTTTACTAGTTGAGTTTGAAGAGGAGGGGTAAAATATACATGAATTTTTTTATAGAGAAAATATACACGAAATGTCTGATCTATAATCAAATGAAACTAATTTTTCTTTCTTAAAAAAACCTGTTCAATCTGGGCCTGCTACACACCTCGAGACCAATGAACACGTCGATCATGGTCTTACTGTGATGCCTCCAACAAGAGAAAAGTCTTTTTTTTTTTTGCTTGCTTATTCTCATAAACTGCTTTTTGACTAAAAGCCCAATTGACCAAACCTAAAACCAAATAGGATATAAAACTCCCACTTTTTTTCACCCCTCCCTTACTTTATTAGGATATAAAGCTCCCACTGCTTTTTTTCACTCCTAGTCTCCTACCATACTTTTTCAGTCTCCCAGCGCCTTCCCAAACATACTCACAAGATCCAGAGATAAAATCATTTCTGCTCCCGACAAAAGACATACTTTGATCTGAGTGCACAGTACGAGAGAGAATCAAAGTCTTCACCTCATTTTAAGGAAAAGTTGCACCCGTGGATGCGTGATTTCCACCACCATCTTCCTCTTTCTTGTTTAACGAATTTACCTTACCATCATGGCAATACATTGTTTGAGCACATGCTTATGTTGACCATGTGTCCCTTGTCTCCATCCGTCCTTTTCTTGAAAAATGCTTCCTACTGGTGATTCACGCTTCACTTTCTTTTACTCACTGGAAAACAAAACATCTACGTAGTACTACTGTGTTTAACCCCATGTAACGGTGCATTCAAGCTAACACAAGAATGCGCAGATTCAGATAATAAGTTGGAGATCATTCGTGGGTTGCTTTCTCTCATTTATTGACTTGTCAGATATCTTATCTTAAAGGTTCATTAATTGCTTCAGGATTTGGACTTGAGGAGACTTGGAATAACACGAGAATTAATATGCTGCTCCTTTCCCCCCGTTTTATTAGGTATATGTGAAGTATCGGAATGAATAGATTGATGTGCAAAATATTTTCCCACAAACCTTTTAAAAAAATGATTCTTTTCTAATGAGATACGATTTTTAAGAGTTAATAATTGGTTAGGCATATGGCACAAGGCATAATTTCACAATTTAGAGACATCAGCAAAGCACTATAGAGTGTGTTGGAGTCGATTGCGTGCGAGCAATATCAACTAGTAGTGGGCACCAGCTAAATAAAGATACAATACATTAATGTACAGAACCCAAAACGTTTAACCTCACACTATAATGACCAATCAATCATTCGAACACATCATACACGATAATCCAACTCACCATCTTTCTTCTCTCTTTTCATTCGCTTTTTTAAGCTGTAATGCAAGCCCTTCTGTAACACCTTCAAAAAAAGGACTGGAAAAGGGGCTCTCAAATATATATATATATATATTAGTCTAAATTTTTTTCCTGATGAAGAGCTTAGAAGAAGGATCGTTTGGCAGGAGGTCTTCCAACGGCTCTCATGAGGTTGGCAATCTCAAAGACTCTTGCCACTTTGGTTCCTCTTTTAGCCTCTGCAGATGCCTTCCTCTCCTCTGCTTTCCTGTGGGCTTTTGCTACTTCGTTTTGCATTTTCTCCATTGCTCTTGCTCTTTTCTCCTCCAGCTTCCTCTGCATGGGCAAAATTGTCAAATCACATTGACCATTTTATGCAACTTGATATTATTAATTAATTAGCACTAAGTCTAGAGATGTAACATTTGCCAATTAATACAATGTTTCCTCGTTATAATTTACTCATCCCTATAATTTTAAACAATAGGGTTTGGCTTCAAGATACAAATGGTTCGTGTTCTTATTAAATTCAAAGAACTAACGTTTTGGATTGAAAGAACTTAAGCAACCAAAAACTTATGGACCAAAACCACCATGATGGTAAGTTTTAAAGCCCAAACATTGTATTAACCCCAAACTTTGTAATTAAGTTCAAGGAAAGTAAGAAATAGCTTGGATTTATGCCATTAAAGACCGAAACCACAAGGAACTATATATCACGAAAGGTTGTATGAGAAGAAGAAAGCAAGAAAAGAAAAGGAAAAAAAAAAAAAAAAAAAGATCGTGGGTAGAATGATGATTTGGCTTTGAACGACTTCTGTGCAAGTAAACCAAATATCCGTTGAGGTTCTCACTTCATTTTCAACCAGTGATGATTTTAGTCTTTAGATTTTGAATCTATAACAAGATCGAGATAAAGTACTTGATAATTGGTACCCACCAGTACTTGGACGAGTACCTAATGATTTCAACGATCGATGGTCAACGTAACAATTGTGGAACAATCATCATTCATCAGAGCACTGTCTAACGTAGCTTATAAACTTTTTGATCCTTTTTGGATCGACTTGTTCACGAATCGTGAATTGATAATAATATGAATGATCAATGAATCTACGACGTCATATTATATAACGAAGCCAACATGGTCTGTTCACTCTGTTGTATCCCTCAGAGTAATCATGAACTCGAAGAAGCACTATCATCGCACAATTCAAAGAATTTAATCATTACAATAAACCCACTACCATATTCCCGTAAATTATGCGAAAGCAATTAACATTCGAATACGACAGAGAAAAACAAAAATAGGAGGAATCTTAGCGTAGCATATGCATATATCTTATGTGATACGCACTCGTTTTTCAAATACGGATCAAAAGTGAATTGACAGTTAAATCGTACCTCGACTTTCTTCATCCATGAAGTAGCTTTCTGGACCTGCTCGTTTTCCCATCCATTGATTACAGCGTCTTCTCTCTTGAACCTGTTATTAATCTTCGCGACCTTCGCATTCTGCCACGCCGATATCTTCGCCTCCACCTCCTCCTTCTTCACCCTCAGCACCGACACTTCACCCTGCCCACTCCCGCCGCCCGACGTGCCCGCCTCCGCCGACGCACCGGCCACTCCTCCCCTCCTCGGAGACGGGACCGGATTCAACGGATTGTAATCAGGCACGATCGCTAGCGGATTCGTATCCTCCATCAGATCATCTTCTCCGATTCTCCCCAAATTATTATTGCCTCCTTCATTATCATGCACATCCATAATAGAGCTGCCATTGTTAGGATCAATACTAGACCCAGCGAGAACCAGAGCACTGAATTCCCTGCTCATACTGGTGAAATTCTCACTCGAAGCTCCTTCCGTGCTGGCCACTGACAGAGACGACGACGGGCGGCTGTGTGCCAAGGTTTCTCTGCGACGATCACGATTGGCAGTGCGTGGAGTTTGAGGTGGTGTTAAAGCGTGGATTTCTCTGATTTGCTCCTCATCTTGATCGTCTTGGGGTTGATTATTGCTGGTGGAAGCTGTTTGATGGTTTAACATAGCAAGGTTTTAGAAGCTTATTAAGAACAGTGAAGGAGGATCACACCGAATAGTGAGTATGAGAAAGTGGATAACACGAGGCGAACAAGTGAAGGGGTTCTTCTCCTTGCCGCATAGTGGCGACTGGAGAGCTGCAGCTAGAAGAAGCGTATTTGTTTTGTGAACGTTCTTTTTTTCTGAGATATAATCCACACGCATTCAAGTGGAAATTTCAGGAAGCTCTTCTCACCATATATTTAGCTTTTTCATGCTTTGGTATTTAAAACCCCAAAAAGATACCATCATGTGTATCGTTTTTTATAGTCATTATTTTTATACATTCTTTAATGGAATGTATCGTATGTAGTTTTTTTTTTTTTTCCCTTTTTGTGATTTTTTCCACAGTTAATTTCTCCAGTTGAACATCTTATCCGTCCTCGTGCCGCCTTGAATGTAAATCTTTTATTAACTTCAGTGCTATTTTGTTTTTTTGTTAGCGTGCAATTTTTTTTTTTAAAAAAATAGAAAATAGGGTATCATCTGCTCTGTAGAGAGTAGAGACTATCCCTTCTTCACGCTATAGTCGCTTGAATGGGTATTAGTACTGACCAAATAACCTTCTTCATACACATTACACACAGTCAGGGATCGAATCCCTAACTAGATGCTTAAGGGTACTCAACTATGAACTGAGACAAATTACTTTTGTTTTAGCGCAAAATTTCTAATCATGATTCTAAATGAAGAATTTCACTCAATGAGGATAATCAATAATCAATACATTTCAAATATAGGATAAAATTTATAAATAAATTACATTATAGAATTTTATTCTATATTTAAACCCCAGAATTAGTATAAAATATGGTCCCCACCTATAAAATAAACTGTGTTTCCCTCTATCGTTTTTTTTTTCCCATACATAGGCGATATGGGACGGGGGGATCGAACCTAGGACCAGAGGGTGAGGAGACTACTCTTAATACCACTGCACTACTAGTAGTGCTGGGTTTCCCTCTATTGTTGAGCTTTCTAATAGTCTCTCTCTACTTTTTTTCTTGTTTTTTTTTTCTTTTTTCTTTTTGTGTGTGGTGCATTTGTTTTGTTACTCTAATTTAACATATACCAGTGTAAACTTTGTTTGAAAACTTCGAGAAGCCAACGCAGATTTACTCCTATTATCTTTTACACCATGTTTTATTTGCTAACAAACAGAAATTATTAATTTATTAGAATGACCAGTAAATTAGTAAATACAATTTGTTAAAAAATAAATATATATATTTTTATTTTATTTGACCGAATTGTATGTTTTCATATCATAAAAAAATTATATATTCATGGGTTAAGGTCCATTTTTACTTTGGAAGTAAACGCTAAGGATCAATTTTGTCCTGTAAGTTTTTCTTGGAGTAATGTTGCCTCGGAAGTACAAAAACGTAGCAATGTTATCCCTCTGTAACTGCTCTAACAGTCAAACGTTAGTTGACCCAATTATACTGATGTAGATTGTCCACGTGGCATCTTTTTCAAGACAAAATTGCTCTTGAGCGTATACTTACAGGGCAAAATTGCTACTTAAAAAAGTGAGAAAGATACCACGTGGACAATCCACGTCAGCATAATTGGGTCAAATAGTATTTGACTGTTAGGATAGTTAACGGAAGGGCAACATTGTTATGTTTTTGTATTTCCGGGGCAACATTATTGCTCTAAGAAAAACTTTCAGGGTAAAAATGATTCTTAAAGTATACTTCCAAAACAAAAATGGACCTTAACCCAACATTGATGACGTGAAAAACGTGGTCATAATATCCTAGTCGTGTTTATTTATCATAACTCTTCGTAAGCCCTTGAACTTGTGTATATTAATTCCATAGGAAGTGATCTTGACTTCGTATTCGTTCCTGGCCCTTTTAATGGGATGGATGCAGTATAGCCCACGCCTAAATTTTTAGTGCCAAGTATAATATATAATTGACTTATTTTAAGAGTTACAAGATTTAAATAATTTATTTAATTATATTATCACTCTGATCCTATTTATAAGTTCATTTTGACTAAATCTCACATACCAAGAAAAGTTAGTTGACACAATGATTATGAGGTAAATTTTCAATTTTGCCCTCATTTATGATTGGGTACTTTTTTACTGTTTCTTCTCTTTCTATCTTTATGAGTACAATTAATATAGATAAAATTGTCAAAATCTCATTTATTTCCGAAACTAGACTTATAAATAGGACCAAATTTTTTTTGGTCGAACTGGACTTATAAATAAGATTAGAGTGGTATATGTTGTGTATTTTCATGTTACATGTAAATAATTTAAGAAAAATAATAAATATAAATATTTTAAAATAATTTAATTATATTTCTCAATATTTTTTTTTTAAAAATCAACTATATCTTATATACAGAACTGAAAAACTATTTCATTTTTATTTAAGAAAATTCTAACGCCATTGACAGTCTGGCAAATTGGTATGTGATTATCACTCCTGTCACCTTAATTACGTCAATAACTTATGAAAATGAACATACATTTACATTTCTTTTAGGTTTACAAGCATTTCACTTTCAAATCGATCTCCCAAAGAAATTGATTTTACTAATTTAATAATCCCCTCGTCTCTGTTCATCGTTTGAAAAGGATTGCTCGTTAATTAAATGTCTACGCTATATATGTCCTCGTCATAAGAATAAATTCCTTCTGGCCTTTTGTTTGTTCGGACATGTTTTTAAATTTTATTTTGATCCCTCCGTCACTGTAATTATCTTATGGACGATGCTTAAATATTAAGGCAGCGCACTGATAAAACCATGCTGATAACGCTCTCCTCGATTAAATCTAATAAAACCAAAGTTGGTATAGAGATAGGAATAGGTTAGACCCTCATCGGATGGCTTACAACTTGGCCTGAACTATTTGTTAAAATAGATAAGTCAATGTCTATTTAAAGATCTAAATATGTAAATAAATTAGGCCTATTTTGTTAAGAAATTTGACGTGTTTACACATTAAATGAATATAACTCTATTTATATCACATAAATAATATAGGGTAAAAGATTTCTCCAGTCACTCAAGATAGAGTTACCTTCAATAACCCCAAAACTATGTTGTTTTGGATTAATGAAGGATATTTCTGTAATTTTGTTTATTTTTAATCATATATATTTTTCCAAAACACTATTCATTAATTCACCTAAAATTACTAACAAATCCTTCATTAATTCAAAACGACGTAGTTTTGGGTCACTGGAGATAACTCCATCTCCAGTGACACTGGAGAAATACTTTTCCCAATAATATAATATTCATTATTTTTTATTCTTATATTCTAAATTTAAGTGATAGTTATATAGATTTTGATAGGCTCAAAGTGTATAAAATCTATTTATGGCTTCAAAAGCCTTTAATACGAGACATTTTTAAAGGCTTAGATTGTAAGTAAACTTTTAAAAAGATTTCAGGTTCGACCAGGCTTAGACTTTCTACCCCCATTACAGGCTCATGCCTATTTAGTAAAAGAAACCTGACCTATATTCATGCCTACTTACTGATTTGATTATTGGATAAAGATGATTGGATAAAACTCACAATACTGCTCATTAAACAGGCATCGACCACCCTTTTAAGAATAATTACACAGAACCAGGAGGACCTAACAGTTTATATATATATATATTTTTTTTTTTAAAAAAAAAGGAGGACCTAACAGCAAAACTTTCTTTAGATCTTTTCTCCCCAGTGTCGGCCAGGAAGAATTCAGGGGTCCCCAGAGATTAGGTAATGCAGATGGACTACACGTGTCGTACGATAAGTGGAACAACTAAATAAATCTCAGCACCTGGCAAATCTTCATTTGTTGGGCCCACTGTAGGAAGCTACGTACTACGTCTCATCCTTGTCACAGCACTGTTGACGTCATACAATGGATTATTGCGCCACGTGTACGGTGCCCCGGTCATTTGCTTATTGGGCTTTCAACGAGCCCATTTCTCACGCTGTGCGCCAAACAACGACACTGGCTCTTCTTACTTGAATCCAAATAAATTTTTAAAATCAGGAATTAGAAAAAGAAGTGCGGTGTGATTGGCCAGATAATGAAAATTTTTTAAGATAAAGAAAGGAGTAGAGATGATTTGCGCGTTTAGTTGACCAGTGGAAGACTAACACGTGGAAGTCCTCTTATATTTTTTAATTAAGATTTATGCTGCTATATTAAAATAAGTGGGAGCTATCTTTTTGATGTAATTGGAGAGGGAAAGCAAAAGATGAAGAAGAAAAATCAGAGAGTGGCCCCACCACATAACAAACAAAATTAGGCACAATACTTCAAATAATAAACTTAGTGTGATGAATGCGACCCTTTTTGATAGAACCCTGTTTGGTTGGAGCTGGTCATGGATTAAATTAAATTAAATTAAATTGATATTATTATCCTGAAAACCAAACAACCTTTTGCTCAAAATAAATCATGTATGGATCTCAAAGGATATTGTGAAAAAAATTTAAAAAAATCAGAATCATAGGAATTGTTTGGGACCATGGATGACAAATATGACATATTCAGGTGAAGTATCAGGTTTGAAAAATATAGTAGATGAGCCACAGGTGTGCAAGGACTGGATCGTGAATACAGTACAAACAAAAGGAGTTAGCAAATTGGAAAATGTGTGTTTGAAAGCAGAATTGAATTTGTCTCTTACTAGCATTGCAAATCTCCTTGTGATCTTACCATGCTGACTAACAAGTTGAGTTTTCCTCATTATTCTTTTTCTTTTTTTCTTCTCATAATATTAAATGAACCGTTAGATTAAAATAATAAATGGCTCATCTACGACCGTTTATAGAATTATTTATATAAATATAAAAAATTAAATTTAAATTATTAAAATATGATCTACACAATTCATAACTACAATACAGAAGAAGAAATAAATATTAATTTATAAAATATTAAATCTAAACCATCCATTTCATGATCTGTGGATGAAAATGAGATTATGAGAAGAAAACGAGGATGTCATCTTCCAAGCCTAACTCGTACATCCCTCGGCATCTTTGAGTTTTATTCCTCGTGGTTTTCATTTCCGATTTTGATATTTTAATATTACATTAAGTACATGTTTCTTAGTTATAGTAAAAATGTTATGTCTCGGGGGATTTAAATCTTACTTTGCGATTCAATTGCATAAAAAGATGAACATTTTTTTTGCTACAATAAAATTTAAGTTTGGGTAAACATCGGTATCCTACAGGGTCAGGACATGCCTTTAGAGCAGAGATTCGATAATGAAAACTTGAAAAGTGACCGCGGGAATGTTTTGCTTTGTCTAGGAAGCTCAGGCCCGTTAGTAAGCCCAATTAGGTCTAGGCTCTCTTTAACGGGGTGTTTTTATCTAAAATATCAGGCCCGTTTTCAAGCCCAATCAAAATTTTGGAAATTCATTTTTTCCAAGCTTTTTTTTTTTTTTTGGGGATATGATGCTCAGCAATTTTTCTTCAATGATGTTACTCTTCAAATTTTAAACTCTGATAATGATGTTTCACAATTTATCTACCCTTATTATTCAGATCTGTTTGTTTTAATTATTTTTTAATTTCGTTTGACTTCGTTAATTCGTAAGATATTTCAGATGTACGTTTGCATTAGTCTGAAACAGCAAATTATGGATGAAAAACGAATTAAAAAATAAATAAAAATTCATCAAATTATTATAGCCTTTAGTCATTCTATGTGCATGAGTGCATGACATGACACAACGGTGGAAAGAAAGTTAGAAATCATAAATTACCCAAACATGTTAAGTCGCGTGTTATACACGTTTTATTTTTCCACTTAACATAAGGTATATCATTTTTTATTTATCATAAAAATATTATTTTCCAACTTATTTATAAAAGAAATAATACTAGTATTAGAGTAGAGAGTTTTTTAAAACTTTAAAAAAAAAAAAAAACAGGGAGAACAAATAGAGGCAGCTAGGAAGAAAGTGTCGCAACGCATGAGAAAAAACGAAAGCGGGTGTTCCGATTGGTGGATCAAACGGCGCCAAAAAGCCATATTCCTCTTCCTATTGGCGCCTGCAACTACAAGTATGAATATCCCTCCCAGATTTTCTCGTAACTTCCCTCACCTTTGTCTTACTTCTCTCCATCCACAGTGTGTTTTCCTTTGACTGCCCACCCCAAATTCAACGTTCTACCCTGAGAAAAGAGAAGTTGAACTTCAAACACCACCAAGGCCACTCCATCGAAACTACAAACCAGAACCAGCCTCGTTCTTTCTGCCAAACAAGTGACAACTGGCTGCTTTTACCAAGGTATATCATGAACGTTGATCGCTATCTTCTAAATGCTCTGCCTTTCCAGACATTACCAATTGTGCTATTCTTCTCGTTTTCTCATTTTTCTTGCATTGTCTTGACTGAGTTTTTCCCCCCCCCCCCCCCCCCCTTGGTTTTTCTTAAAGTTCGTTTCTTATTACGGGCTGTTTTTATTTGCATCTTTAAAATTGTCATCCAAAGAAGCATACCATTTTGGATAAGAGATATATTTAGTGAAAA
Source organism: Acacia crassicarpa (assembly GCA_034222035.1). Taxonomy (NCBI): domain Eukaryota; kingdom Viridiplantae; phylum Streptophyta; class Magnoliopsida; order Fabales; family Fabaceae; genus Acacia; species Acacia crassicarpa. Next base: position 61,518,115 of record JAWXYG010000002.1, on the reverse strand, counting down.
TCGAGTTTGGCAAATTCTTGATGTCTGTTACTCTGGATTTTTATTGTTTTGGGGTCATCTACTGGTTGATGGATTCTGATATTGTCTCTACATTAAAAACTCGTTCGGTTTGTTGATTTTCCTGTGGAAGTCATGGCCTGTAATGTCTTCTGACCCAATTAAATGTATTGCAGATCCAAATTCATCTCTGTTTTAGCAATTTTGTTAGGTTAAAATCCAGATCGCATCTATGGTAAGACCTGCAGAATGCCGTTAGATCATGATATTCATTTCTGGATCAAACGAATATTGCTCTGATGATTCTAATCTCTTTGACCGTGATCGTTAGGGTGAACCTCCGGTGTTCTTCGCTGATGACATGCTGGGGGGACATCCTAATGCCGTTGATTACGAAAATGGCTCTCGAAGAACAAAAACTATAGTTGGTGATAAAACGGTATGTCATGTCTTAGCGTCGTTCTACTGATTCATTTGTACCAATATATCATCTGTTTAAATGAAAATTCCGGTCTCCGTTTGTTCAACAGTACGTCATTCGCGAAGCTGAGGATGAAAGTTTGTGCATTGGAGTTCAAATTTTTGACCCAAGTCTTAGAGAATGGTCAGTTCAAGGTTTCTTAGCCTCAAATGACTTATATCTGGCTTTTGTTGTCAACTTTTAAATCAATGTGCAGGGTTTATCCCACTGTTCTGGGCACCAAACCTGTGTCATCTAAAGGCCATTCAGCTGTTCTGTTGAAAGACCGAATACTGATTATTAAAAGTGGTTCTGAGCCAGACGATCACACTTGGTTTCTAGAGGTTGGCATTTTAAGGCTTAAATATTGTCATTAATCACTATTCATTCGTATGAATTCTAAGGCAATGTTACATTACTGTAATAGGCGAATGCATAATGATTTTTATTATTATCTCCCCAATATTTGCAGGTAGACACCCAATATGTTCGGCAGCAGAAAGAAATTTTGAAGACTGAGGTAGTTGCATGGAGTAGAGGTGTGATAGGCAACCCTCCAAATCCTGTGGTTATTACTGGTCCTTCAGGAGTAGGTAAGGGAACATTGATATCAATGCTCATGAAGGAATTCCCATCTATGTTTGGTTTTTCGGTGAGCCACACCACCCGGGCCCCAAGAGGTATGGAGAAAGACGGGGTCCATTACCATTTTACTGAAAAGAGTGCCATGGAGAAAGAGATCAAAGATGGCAAGTTCCTTGAGTTTGCCTCTGTTCATGGCAATCTCTATGGGACCAGCGTTGAGGCTGTTGAGCTCGTGGCAGATTCAGGAAAAGTACGTTCCTTGTGTTTCAATGAATGTTGTATTACTATTACATTTAATTTGAAATTTTGGCATATTAAGCATGCAACACGTCTGACTCAACAATCTGACCAGTCACATTATGTGAAGAAGCCTCAATAGAATCCCTTTCTGGTCCAAAACAATCTGGGTTTCCTTTCTTGAGTAATCAAGTGTTAATTGAGCTTCTCTTGGTAACTGACTGACTTATATAGGCATGCTGCATACTCAATAAAATGACAGCATTTTTTACTGTCTGATTTATATAGGCATATTGCATGTTGTGTTGGCTCTGTAACCTCGGACATTAAATCTAAGTGAAAGTCAAGCTTTCAATTAATGAAATGAAATCTTCTGTTAGTTAACCATATCGTTGCAACCTGATGACCGCCATCTTACAGAGATGGTTTTGGACATTGTAAACCTGAAGTGATGGTGTATTGTTTTTCCTTTCGATTCAGAGGTGTATTCTTGACATTGATGTTCAAGGGGCAAAATCCGTGAGGGCTAGTTCCCTTGAGGCCATATTCATCTTTGTTTGTCCCCCATCAATGGAAGAGCTGCAGAAACGCCTCCGTGACAGGTAAGTCTCCTAATTATGTCTTTTTCAATTTTTCTATCATCCAGAGTGTTGGTTTGAACATCAGTGTTTTGCTTCTGTGCAGGGGAACAGAAACAGAAGAACAAATTGTGAAGCGACTACGAAATGCTGAGGCAGAGATTGAGAAAGGGAGGTCACCGGGTCTATTTGATTTCATCTTGTATAATGACAATCTTGAGGAGTGTTATGAGAGACTTAAGGTAACTCGGTTAGCGCCTACAATCATATTTAGCAACTCCGAGAGCTTATTGAAATTCAAATTATCCTGATCATAATATCCATTTGTCCAGAAACTATTGGGACTAGATGCTGCTGTCTCTGCTCAAACAAAGCCAGGTAACAGTTCCTTGAAGTACACCAATCTGATTTTAGCTTTACAATACCACTATGCCAGAAGATAAATCCGTGTGTTTAATCTGTCCACTTAGCAACCAGAGAAATTAATCTACCGGCAAATCATGTGGTGACAAAGTATGATTGCAGAATCATGATAAAATCCATTTGTACAGGACAAGAAAAGGAATCAAAGAACTTGTAAGATTGTGTGTGGCAAATTACTTATTTAGCCACAAAAAGTGAGATTCTCTCTATACTGATGTGACTGAAATACTTGGCTTGAGCAGGATCACGTTAGATGTTTCCTCACTCAAGGGAGGTGCACCTGGACGCACAAGAGGGCTAAGTCTCCATGTCAATGAAATGGATCAGCTGGGCTAACAGTTGAGGAACCTGACCCTACTGCTACTAACTTGGTTCCTCAATTCATATATTATTAATTTGATTCAATTGGACACATCATAGGGCTCTGGAGATTCCAATTTGTTCCTCTTTCATTGTTAAGGCAACAGTTATTATTTAGAGTAGTATTGTTATTGACAATGATGGCAAAATATGAGTGTAGTGTGTGGATTTGTATTATAAACTCACGGGTTCGGCTTTCCTCCGCTGCTTCTAAGATTCGCTGCCCTCCTTTACCTTCAAACGACATCGCTTGATGTCTTTTCCATTCCCCTTTTTTATTCCTCTCATTTCCCTCACGTGCGTCATCTGTTTTATTTTATTTTTATTTTTTTTGCATTTTCTCCCAAGACAAGATACATCAGTACCATTCTTCTTTCTTTGGCGCCAGCACCCATTTTTTCTTCCTGAACCTGCGCGGGAAAAGCAGAGGAAGTGGGAAAAGATTTCAGAGAAGACAAAATCGAAGGAGGTAGAAACAGATTTTTGAGTCTCAGTCAGTAGAGTATCTCTTGTAAACAAATGCCAATTATTCAACTTTTTTAATTGCAATTTGCCATACTGTCCCAGTTGCTTGAATATTAAGCTTAAAACTGTGATTTACGGAAATTACTGGGCTACCCGGTACTAATACTTTGAGTTTGGAGTGTGAGATAATAACATTCGAATATATTTTCTTGCGTTTTGCATTGAACCATTTTAATCTATGTTCTTGTGTTAAAGCATAGTATGAAAATATGCCCATTATGGAACAAATCATTCTAATAAGGAATACTTATTTACAGGTCTGTTCCATGCTTATTTAAAGAATACTTTTATATCAAGCTAAACTAAACTACAGTTTAGTTCTATATTTTGTCTGTTCGTATGAAATTCTGACATTAATTTTCTTTTCTTTTTTTAAATCTTAGAAGGATATTTTGGTCTTCTGATATTAAAAGTATGCATGCTGGATTAAAAAATAACAAAATTTTCATGATGAATATACTAACAGATAGTTTTGAAGATGCTTTCACTTTTGGTTAAATGACTTTTTTCAGAATATATCAATTTTGTTGTGATTTTATATTTATATTGGATATATATATTTTTCAATTTTGCAGATGGATATAAATTTAACTCCTCGACTTGATCTTGAATTTAACAATATAGAAGAAGCGTGGGAATTTTGGAAGGCATATGGCAGAAGAATTGGTTTCGGTGTTCGAAAACAAAGCTTTAACCGGAGCAAAAAAGACAAGTCAAAATATTCTTCTTACCTATATGTTTGCCGTAAAGAAGGGGTGAAGAAACCAGACATTCGTGATGTGAAAATTAGAAAGCCTAGAGAAGAGACAAGAACAAATTGCAAAGCAAGAATAAAAGTTAAAGAAGTAAATGGAAAGTACAAAATAAATGAAGTTTTCTTGGATCATAATCATCCTCTTCAACCTCCTGAAGCTGTTCATCTGTTTGCATCGTTTCGAGAATTAACACCAGCTCAACAATATGAATTAGAAAATGCTGAAAAGGTTGGGATTAGTCAAAAATCAGCATTCAATTTGCAAAGCCAATATGCAGGAGGTCGAGCCAATTTGGGATATACAAGAGGTGATGTGAAGAATTATCTTAATTCAAGAAGGCAACGAGCTATGAAATACGGGGAAGCAGGATGTATATTTGGGTATTTTGAGCGTCAATTAGCAGAAAATCCATCTTTTTTTCATGCTCACCAAATGGATTCAGAGGAGCAAGTGACAAACGTATTTTGGGCTGATGCACGCATGTTGGTTGACTATGCTTGCTTTGGTGAAGTAATTTCACTTGATACAACTTATTGCACAAATCGTGACTATAGACCTCTTGCAATCTTCTCTGGCTTTAACCATTACAAAGGGGGGGTAATATTTGGAGTGGCATTGCTATATGATGAGACTGTTGAGAGTTTCAAATGGTTGTTTGAGACTTTTTTGTGTGCACACAAAAATGCCTGGCCACTAACCATGTTTACCGATCAAGATGCTGCTATGTCACGTGCATTACAAGAAGTGATGCCAGAGGTAAAGCATGCCTTGTGCACTTGGCATATTTCAAAAAATGCAATGAAGCACCTTCCAAGCTCAATGGTTAGTGACTTCAACCATTGCATGTATCATTGTTGGGATGAAGTTGAGTTTGAAGAAGCTTGGCAAACATTGTTATCACAACAAGATATGACAAAAAACTCGTGGTTGATGTCCATGTATCAAATAAAAGAGAAATGGGCAGCATGCTATATGAAGAACTCAAGGACACTTGGCATGAGAAGCACACAAATTAGCGAAAGTGTCAATGCGTCTGTCAAAAGTTGCACCCATGCTAAATTGGATATCAATGGATTCATCCAACAATTTGAACAAGTTCTAGAGGATAAGCGTTATAAAGAATTAAAAAGCGATTTTGAGGCGCTTGACAAGTTGCCAAGGTTGATATTACAGAGTTCAAGTATGCTTCGTCAGCTTTCTGATGTATATACTCGACCTATTTTTAACTTGTTCCAACAACAATGTGACCTACGCGATGCTACATGTATAAAAGAGAGGAAAGAAAGAAAGATCGTTATGGATGTGGAGGATAGTGTCACCATGTTTGATTATGTGATCACCATGGATGGAAGTAAACGAGAGCATAGTTTGACATTTGATCCTCTAACAGAGACAATAACTTGTAGTTGCAAAAAGTTTGAACGAGTTGGCATATTATGTTGTCATGCATTGAGAGCATTGAATGAACGTGATGTCAAGTTACTCCCTAAGAAGTATATAGTAAAAAGGTGGACAAGAGAAGCACGATGTGGTGTAGTGTACGATATCAAAGGGAAACAAGTTGAAGTTAATCCTAAACTACAAAGATCAAATCGGTATAGACAATTATGCCCTTTACTTGTTAAATTAGCTAATGATGCATCAGAAAGTTTAGAGGCATTCTCTCTTGTTCATGAAGCTGTCTTGGAACTAAGTAAAAAGGTGACCAAGCTTCACATAAAATACATATTAGATGATGGTAACGGTGATGAAAATGGTGTGGGGTATCATGATGGTGATAATGGTGGTGGAAAAGTTGTTGGCTTCAAAAAGAGATATGGTAGAAAAATAAGTAAAAGAATAAAGAGTTGTCTTGAAATCAGTCGAAGAAGAGGAATAACAAAAGCCTCTAAAAAGCCTCGTCAAGCTTTACAGGTACGCTTTTGATCAATTATTGTTTTAAAAGATGTTTAATGCTTATTACATATTTGATGTTTATCTCTAAATATGTTTTAGGGACACCATAATCAACTTCAAAAAGCTGAGACATCAACTCCAGTACTACATGATAACATGGTGTTGGATAAGTCTCAATCAAGTCAAATGACTCTTACGAATTTATTGACGGTATGTCATATGATGTTGAATAGCATCGTCAACTAGTTTGTCTTATGTATTGAGAGATTTATTTATTTTTATTTTATTTTTTATAGGCACCACTTGATTGTGACTTTACATCGCATGAAGCACTGGATTTTAGCCAAATATATAATGTTGGTAAGTATAAAGAATAATGATAATGAAAGAAAACAATTTAGTCTCTTGTATTGAAATATGAAATTTTTTACATAGCATTGTCTCATCTTACAATAGTAGACAAATTCAAGACTGTCAATATATATTCACTGACACTACAAAGTTACATTGTGTTACAAATACAGATTCAATGATTGACTTTGATCCTTTTACATGAAGCCTCCATTCCACCGTATTTTGTCCAGCTCTTTTGTACAGCTTATAGCTTCCTTTGCGCTGCTCTCTATTTTGCTCAAGCAGCCTCATTTTGCACTTCTTTTAGTCTGCTCTTTATTTTGGTCAAGCAGGCTTTGTACTTCCTTTTGTGTCTACTCTCTATTTTGGTGAAGCAAGTTCATTATTTGTGTAATCTGATATGAAACAAAGCCCATGTATTAGTCATTGTAATTAGTTTCAATCATATTTTGTTTTGCTGAAAAAGTGAAAGATAACATTTTGAATGTAACAACTAAAGTTCTCCATGTATTAGTCATTCTTGATAGCAAATAGAATGAGTAAAACAGAAAATTTGTGACCATGATGTCAATTGGTCAAACTCATCGAAAAGCATAAGACACATTAGACATTCAAGGAACCATTGTCCAAACATGCTATTGATATAAACTGGTAAAACTCAATGAGTAAAACAGCTTATGGATGTCATATAAATTCAAGGAACCATTTTCCAAACATGCTATAACCTGATATAAAAGCACCCCTAAGTTTGAAGCTATCATTGTGTTTCCTATGCTACCGAAGAAAGCAATAATCAGAAAGTATACAAATTTATCATACAGATTGAAAAGCAATCCAAAGTCAATGAAAGTTACACATGTAAGATGAGACCAATGTAGGTAAACAGGTTCCTAAATGCAAGTTTGTCTTTCTCACCAAACAAGACTTATGTTCATGCTAATAAACCACTAGTCGACCACCACTTCATAACAGAAGAGTTTCCAATAAATGTCTTTTCCTCAATCTTTAATTCTAACATCCAAGGGCCAACCAAGTTGAAATTAACAAGAACAGTTTCCAATGTCACTTGCAAAGTCTGTAAATATATTTCCCAATCATGAAGCTTGAAGGGATTTATTAGAGTTTCAGGATCTGTTCATGCTAGTAAAAACTTGAAATGCTAAAAAGAAGGGAGGAATTGGTGGGTTGGGGGGGGGGGGGGGGGAATCAAATACTCTAGGAACAATTCACTTGACCATATACCAAAGGAAGGAATGAAAACAAAAAACCAAGAATAAAGCATTATTTATGACCAACTCCTCTTTAAGCCATCAAATGAAGTCTAGTATTTGCTATGGTTCCCTTCTATCTAAGTAAGACAGGCTTGCAAGAGGCAGAGCAGGTTCTTAAGTGGAAGTTGAAAACAATTTATTGTTGGAACAGTTTGATGTTTCTTTATTATGTGTTGCTATTGAATTAAGATGACAAATTTAGTTTTCCAAGTTCATGTCAGAGATTCCGTAGTTTGGGTCCAACAAAAGCAACAAATAGGATGAAAAAGCAGGATCAAAAGGCAAACTCATAATAATGATACTTTATTCTGACAGTATATTGAGTAACTTGATTCATCATATTTTAAGAAATGAAGCCAGCTCCATTTACCCCTTCAAGCATATATCTTTGATGATATCGCAGATAAAAAAATACCAAAGACATTGAAGCATGGAGAGGGAGAGATATATACTAATAGTTGGTGCAAGTGGTTTGAAACCAAAACTAGTAGAAGCAAAACTAACTCCTGTAAACCCATACAGAATGGTCATACCCAATCAGCTCATGCAAGGCATACATGAAAACAATTGTTGTGCCAGGATCACAACACCCGGGAGATATTCAGGCAAACTAAAATGAACTTATTTGGAGAAGCACACAGGATACCAACTAATGCTTGACAGAATCATTATTCAAGGAATAGGGGTATCACGTATAAACATAGATAGAAGGGAACCATAGCAAATACTAACTCCAGTGCTTAACATAAGATCTAATTTGTTGTGTGAGGTAGTATTGATAAAGGACTTCAACTACACATATGAATATACATAGGGAATCTCAAAAGTAGGCATTTTCCCGTGGAGGTGGGGATCCAAATTAAAACAGACAAATTAAGGATCCTAGCACAAAATATTGTCCTGTTACACTTGTATGCAATATCACATGCCATCAAAATTTCAAAACTGAAAAATTTACTGGAAAATGATCAGGAAAACATCAACAGACAATGACCATTGTTGTCAGCAGTATCCTAGGTCTGTAACAAATAGCATAACTATAACTGATGCCCACAAATGCAAATTCCATCTAATCAATTCCAAATAATGAATATTACAATTCGATTTTTCAGATTGGGAAGAAATATGCAAAGCAGTATCAACAATTCTATATAAAATATTGTTACCTTAGAAAATAATCAATATATCAATGTATAATATTAAATCCAGAGAAAGTTGTATTATTCATAAGCCATAATACAGAGGCCAGAAGTTGTTCCGATCCACGAAACTGACAGAAAATTAGGAGTTATCTCAGTATAGGACAAAGGCCAATCCAAATAGAAAAACAAAATTAAAAAAAAAATTGATTATGTTGCCCCAATTGAATTCGATTAACAGGTTGCAAGAAGAACAAAAGCCAACTTACAATCTTTGTAAGTTGCTCAAATTTTCAAGAGTATGAGGAAGAGGTCCTGTAAGCTGAATGAGTACCCTCGTTCACGAAGAAACTAGACCAGCCATCAAGCAGAGACTCGACGCCCATGATTCTATATACCTTGTTCAATCGGTGAGAAAGGAAGACGTAGTTGTGAGAGGATGCTTTCGTCCTCTTTGATCAACGAGAGAGGGGAAGATTTCATAACAGATTGGAGCTCTGGAGTTGCTGCAATTCGACCAGATTTGGATCCTACCATGAAGATAGTGATTGAGCGGGGCTGAACGCCCAAGCCACCACTACAGGGGATAATCGCTTGACCATGGTTCCGCAAAAAACAAAGAGCAAACAGCCCTCAAAACCAACGGCTCTGATTTAAAAAAATGGAGGGTTGAGATCTCTTTTTTTAAGTAAGAAAACGGCGTCGTTTGAAGGTAAAGGAGGGCAGCGGATCTTAGAAGCAGCGGAGGAAAGCCAGACCCTAAACTCACTATCCAATATATGGATGGGTCATATTTTTTTAATTTCCCTCTTTTCTCTATTTCTTTCTTATATTTGGAACTTCAGTTCAGATGGAGATGTGGGTGGGTGACGTGGAAATAAGAGGGAGGACTTGAATGCCAACCTCGCAACATAAATGTCCCACACCTATAAAATCATATGTTCCCTCGTGCCAGGTCACGTTCCATTGCATGCAACTTATTTAACGGCATGAACCTCTGAAAATTAAGTAGTATTAGGATATACATTTAACATGATAATTGGATCTAGTAGAAGGGTCAGTTCCTCACAACGAGGCAAAGCAAGATTCAAAATGTGGGGAAATTAACCGAAATAATACTTTTTTAAAAAAAATTTACCAATCTGAAGCACTGTTCAAACTATTTACCAAAGTAATGCTGATGTGACAATGACGTCAGAAAGTACGACACCACTAGTGGCGTCGTACCTTCTGACACGACTAGTGGCGTTGTACCGCGTGACGCCACCGCGTCAAATTTTTTATTTTTTTTTTTAAATATTGAATCAGAGCTTGTGATTGGTCCACGCCATCTGGTGGCGTGGACCCTGCGCACGCCACGTCAGTGGCGTGAAACAGGTCCACGCCACTGGCGTGGGACCCCCCTGCGCCACCAATGGCGTGAACCTTATTTTGGTAAATAGTTTTGACTGTGCATTAATCTGATAAATATTTTTTTTTTGTTATTATTTTGGTCAAAATCCCTCAAAATGTGTGATAACATGAAAGATTGAATATATTTTCTAAAATATTTTCGGTGGGCCCATTTCCATACATAATTGATCATTGAAACGATCATGAGGGAAGGGGCAAAGGCGGTTAATACAGTTATCAGTGGATCCCGTAACATCAACCAATGGGGGGGTTGTCAGGCGTGGGATCAAGTGGGGCCCAAAAATCCCTTCTTTTGCGGCTTTTCCGGTGCGTACAGTTCTCTCTCTATCAATATCTCTCCGCGTACGATTGTGAATTGTGATAAGGCTGGTGACCTCTGCCACAGAAGTTTTGGGACCCAAAAAAGGGCAACCTTCTCATCCCACATGCTCTACTGATTAGTAATGACAGTGATATGAGACACTACTTTGCCAAAATGGAATCTGAATTCTCCTTTGATTGCTTCCAACATAATTCAGTTTCCGTTTCTCAACAAACTTCCCTTTGTCTGGAGGGGCAAAAAATGAGCTTACACGGACCAATTTTATTTTATTATTTCTTCCGGTCCTAATTATAAGACATATTTAACTGATTTTAGAAGAATTAATGATAGAGGTTAAATTAGTTTATTTTACTCATTTTCTTAAAATGCCCTTATATAAATTTTATACTTCAACTAATTTATTAATTTCACATAATCCCTCATTCATATTAATAGAGATATTTTAGGAAGAAATTGACAAAAATTATAATGTTGTCTTATAATTAGGACCAAAACAAACTTTCAAATGTTGTCTTATAATTAGGACCGGAGAAAGTACAAAATAGAAATACGTTTCTTTTACTAACTTAACCTTTTCCTTTCACGGGGGCCTGGATTTGTAAAAATACACTGACTACCTTGCTATTTAGTCTTATTTGCATAGATACAATGTGAATTGTAAATAGTCAACAAAATACTTCTTTACATGTACAGAAACAACCTCTTATCAACATTCTAGTATTCTGCCATGCTCTGTATCGTTCAGCTAGTTTTAATTTATTGTTTACTCTGTCCATTCCACCAAGAGTGTAAACTACTCTTAACTTTTAATACATTCCCCTATGATTTATTACTTCATTTGTACAAACTCCAACACCTCCTCACAAGGTTTCAAGATGATGAAGATCTGGGAGAAAAGAGCCAATTTAAGAATGACTCCCCATGACGATAACCATATATAACATGTAAAGTTGGCATGGTCCTGTCTCCTTTAGCCGGGTCAACGTGTGCATCTCTATCTTTGCCCCTCAAAGGTTATTATGATTATGAGAACACTAACATCAAGACCTCAGAACTGTTGGAGAAGAACCTTAAGACCCCATGAAGGGTTCATTTGCTTATTTGATGGTCAGGGCCCTGCGAGCCCCGGTCGAGAGAGGTCGATAACCAGACAGCTCTAATCCCTGAACTTGTGAGTAATAATTGTTGTTGCCATTAGAGCTGGAGTGCATGTTTGATTGGTGGGAACTCAAGATATCTCGGGAACCAGAATTTGACTCAGCAATGGCAGGCAAATTGGAAGACATGCCTTTGTGGTATGAACTAACAGTATCCTGGTTCTTGTTTGCTGTGTTTGCAGCAGTACCATCAACCCTCTTTGTTGTCAGAAAACGGCCTCCACACCCTCTTGCTCTTCTCAAGGCATGCAAATGCCGAGACTCGTGCAGATAGGGCTGCAGATTAAGATAAAGAGATCATGCACCAAATTGAGTTAGAATCCCGAATATCCTTACTGACGCAGAATTTCATGTCACTTGATAAAAATGGATTGCCTTTTGCGTGTACATATATGATATATGCAACACAAGTGACAGTGATTTGGTTTCTCTACTCGTCCGTACTGATGAGCTCTGGACTGTTCAGATCTATTTTATTTTTCTTTTTTAAATGAAAAAATGCTAGTTGAAAGATTATTTTTATTTTAGATTCTCTATCCATTTAAATTATTTTTTTATAAAAAATAAATAAGGAAAAAAAAAATAGCTCTGGAGTGTCAAGAACTCATTCGTACTGGACGAGTAGGAAACCGGGTCCCTAGTGGCAAGCATGCAATGATTATGGCAACCAACACATGAGACAACCTCCGACATTACAGTAGAGACTGCCTTGAATCTCTGATCTGATTAGTGGAATACATTCAGAAGAAAAATGCCTAACAGGATGTCCACCCAGTTGAAGCTTAATTCAAACATAGAGAAGCAGATGAACTTTGATACAGAGTAGCCAATTCAAAGGAGTTCGTATTGTTAATAATAAAAATAAACAAAAGATCAGATTCTGATGAGGTAAAAGGTCACACTAACTTGATTATAAGCTTATTACTAAGAGAAGAAACTCGGTGAAAGAGTGGATGTTTCCAATTAAGAAGTGCTTCCAGTTCAGTAAGAAGTGTCTAAGAGTTGGACTTGGCTTTGGTCTGTCCGCTGTGGACCGTTGCACGAAACTGCGACGGCGCAGTTTCATGCAGGAGGGAAAAAAAAAAAAAAAACAGGTACGGAGTAAAAAGATAATTCAGTATACTGAATTTTTTTTTCATGATTTTAAAAAATTATTTTAGGATCTTGAAAAAATATTTTAGGGTATTGACTAGTATTAAAAGAATACTTCAAGATACTGGAAAAAAAATCTTCAAGATACTGAAAAAAAAAATTATTCATGATCTTAAAAAAATTATTTTTACATCATGAAAAAATAATTAGGTATTGACTGCTACTAAAAATATGTTATAGAATATTTTTAAGATACTAAAATAATTTTTTAAGATCTCGAATTATTTTTTCAATATTAGTCAGTATCCTGAAGTATCTTTTGGTGCCAATAAGTAGCTTGAAACATTTTTTCAAAATCTTAAAATAATTTTTCAAAATCATAAAGAATTTTTTTAGTATCCTGAATTATCTTTTTACTAACTCTGAATTTTTTTTTTTAAAAAAAAAGAAAAAGTAAAAAAGGGGTGAAATTGTGCCAAAACAATGCAGTTTTATGCAATGGTCCACAGCGGCCCAAAGCCGAGTCCCTAAAAGTTGCCTCCACCAATGAAGAAGAGGTAACAGTACTACAAGTTAAACAGAGGTGTCCGGTGTCCCTAGCTTTATCTTCTAGCACTTCTTTAGTGAGCTTATTGTATTAAATTGACAGGGTTATGTGTATCATCAAGTGCAGTGGAGTGTGGAGACAAGAAAAATGCAAAATTGGCAACTGAGATCAGATTCAGATCAAATATTTCTGGAAATGAGACATTACCTTCCTCGCTTTTATAACCTTCTTTTCAAGCTCAGCCTTGGCACGGGATTGCCTGCGCCTCAAAATTCCATGGTATTGCTTGGCATTAACATACACAGGTTCTTCTTCCATTTGCAGTGGTAACACCATTCTAGAAGAATGCACTCCAAGACTAGGAGGATGTATCTAGTACAACCAGAAACCAACATGAGTCTCAATTCTCCAGAGAAACAGCTAAAATAATGGTCCATATGGTGCTTTTTAACAAATTTACTTCCAATTAAGATTGTACTCAACAAAGCATTTCATCATACGAAATGCGAATTGCTATTCAGGAATAAAAGTCATGTTAAAGTCAACCATTGAATGAAGGTTGGCATTACATGCATGCTATGCTACATGACTCCTCTTACTATAATAATGTTACAAGATTATCCCTATGGTTTTAATAATTAGTTTCTTTTTACTCTTATAATAGTTACATTTATAGCCCAACCAGTTATACAACAAAATAAATTATCTTACACAAGTCTATTAACCTACAACTAAAGTTTTCATCATGTGATAAATCACTCTTTCCACCCAAAAGTGCGGAAATGAACGAGTGTAACAGACAATTAACGAACTTATTTGCCATGCTCAGCAACAAGTACGAAGCAGTAACAAATAAGAGGCCACATATTTCATACCAAAGGCTGAGGTCCAAAAGAAGGAATTGCTCTCCCATAATGTGGATCTGGATAAGCGTAAGATGCACATGCCTGCAAAAGATATGAAATTCAGATTTACCAGAAACTAGAATTAAGCTCCAACTTCCAACGTGACAAGAAAACCACTAAAAACTAAATTTGAAGTCTTGTTCTCTATATGGCCTTCAGAACTTGAAATTTAGGAACTTCCAGATATGTGAGCGATGTGTGCTCTGTGTGTGTGTGTGAGAGAGAGAGAGAGAGAGCTCACTGTCGAATGGCCCACAACCTCTGACTGTATAGGTGGCACAAGAAATTCATTTACTGTTGAAGGCATAGTACGGACAGAAAATTGTTTCTGTTGATGTTCTTCATACTTTTCTCCACCTGCTAGTGCAAACAATGTCTTTAGGAGGCATTTATTCCCAATCTATGAAGCATGCATAACTCTATAATAAATACTTACGCAGTTACGCTTAAAACAAACAGACGTACATTCCTAGAGACAAAGAAGAAACAATATATCTATGAGAAGATTGCCGGAAGTCAAAGGAGAGAAACATCACCAGTGGGGGGAAAAACTATCCATTTTAAGTCAATTAGAATTGTTTGCTTAGATGGTGCATAACGCCTAATTTTCAAGAATAATTCCAGTTCTTGGAAGCTCTTATGGTACAAGATAGTTTTTGTGGCTTTTCTTTAGTGCTCTTCCCATGGTTTATTTAATAGAGGCTCCCTAAAATGCAGGTGGTGCTTGTAGCTCTTCTACGTCTGTGACTCTCATTCATTATTTTCTTTCTTATTTTTGTTGTTTAAGAGAATAGCTTACTACTCTCTTATAGTACTCTCTCTTTTTTATAGTAAAATTCCTCCCAGAAAAAAAGAAAAAAAAAACCCACATATAGACACAGGAAAATGAACGAGCAGGTTATCCTCACTGACCTGAGTTCGAAAACTTGAGCTATTGTAAATCTAAATAGAAGCAAGTAAACATGAAAACTACTGCATAAATCTCTAATGACTCCAGTCTTCTCACTCAAAATGTCATTTATGAAGCATGTATGTAAAAGATTTGCATTGCAATTTCATCTGTGGACTGTAGCATGAATCCAAGAATAATTAAATACATATATCCAAGTATCCATGAACAATATTTGGGACAGCATTTAATCGACTAGTTGTCCCTAGCTAGAAGCATGTGTATGTCATATTTGTGATAGTGTACACGGCCCCCCAAGGCAATCAATACCTTCTTCCTCACATAAAACAGATCCCATTCCTAACACAAGTAACTGAGCAGAGAAGGTCAAATGACTTTAGATTGGCACTTATCATATTAGCACTTAGTAAGGAGAGAATGAAGGAAACAGTGCCTTTCTCTTTGCCAGCTTCCCTCCCTTCAGCCAGAAGAGTCACAGCTTGTGAATTACTGGTCAGGTTCCCAAAACTAGCATCCAAGTTTTGAGGCACGAAGTAATTCATTTTGACTTCCCCTGCCACCTCTTTAGACAAGTCATCGTGCCCTGTGTCATGCCACCAAGCTTGAGAGCAGGTACTATATAGTTTATTGTTGCGTACATCTGATTCACAACGCTTTGCAGTGTGGTCCAGTTTTTGTTGCATGCTTGAGTATAAATCAAGTTGCTGATCAACTGTGCAGGTAGAAACATATCAAAGTTAGCGATCACAACATCTGCTTTAAAGAATAATTAACACGTGACGCCCTAAAATTTAACTTGCTTTTTCCCTGAACAAATCCGGACACTGCAGCTATAAATCAGTGAGTTATGATTAAAAATTGCAACCCCAAGAAGTTTAGTCTCGTTGCTTGATGGAAAGAAACTGATTCGATCCAATAATTATTGTCGAAGCAACCCAATTAACGCACTCCAGATAAGACAGACATGTGGAAATTTTGCGTCCTATAAGCCGCCATCATCATCTTAAGATTCATGCATGAATGCTCATTCCATAATTAGAAAGTTGGATCACCATTATTATGAATTACTGTTTATCCTGAATCTTTATAAAATCCAGGTTAGCCAAAAATAGAAATACACGCAACCGCGAGCACTATAATATTGAACGTGAAGAAAGTAACCACTATAAACAGAGTCCATCAAGGTATTATCAAGCCAAATTACTTGTTGAAAAACTCAAGGTATTAGGATCATTTGTGATCTTGCTACATGACAAGGCGATCCAGTTAAAGAAATGGCCAAAAATACAGGGGAAGAAACGTATGATGAATAAGCGAAAGCTGGTGCTACGAAATCAGTCAATTACTGAGAGCAGATTAAAAAAGAAGATAGGAGCTTACTGTTTGATGTGTGAGTGAGGGGTTGATACTGAAATCGCGGCATGTAATGTTTTTGCAGAGAAGGATGAGTGATTCAATCAACGATAGAAAGAAAGGGACGCTGTATGGAACGAGTACGAGGAGCTGGAGTAGACACCACATACTGGGCTGTGGAGCGTAGAGAATCATGAAATGAATAATCTTTTTTTTTTTGGTCCTTTTTCGCGATAAATCTGGTTGTTGTTATTATTATCATTAGAAAAAATATAGATAAAAAAGATATTTAAATATCACCCCAATTTTAAGAAC
This sequence comes from Acacia crassicarpa, assembly GCA_034222035.1. Taxonomy (NCBI): domain Eukaryota; kingdom Viridiplantae; phylum Streptophyta; class Magnoliopsida; order Fabales; family Fabaceae; genus Acacia; species Acacia crassicarpa. The sequence goes on along the minus strand of JAWXYG010000002.1, from coordinate 61,501,521 downwards.
TAAAAAAAATCATTAAAATTTATATATGATAAAGAAGGATGGGTGAGAATTAGAGGCAGAAATTGTAATTTAGGCGTCAAATATTGTATAATAGAATCCAAGTATTTGTGAAATAACATTTCAGCCCCACAAATATTTCAATAGTTTTATTTTAATCCCTTCACGAAACAAATAATAGGAACTACAGTGTGAATATTAAAATTTGTATGAGGCTAAAATATCATTTCTGAAAATCTAGGTTGTTATCTGTAATTTTGGAGAAGGGCAACCCTAGCACCCCTTGAGAATTGAGAATCTAGATTTTTCATGTTTTACCTTAAAAACCAAAATGTCACTTTCACATATTTTTCAATACCTAACGATTTTGTCAAAATCATTAACTATTACGATTTTTGTGAGTTTGACTAATTGAGTAAAAAGATTAGCTAAAACAGCAATGATTTTAACAAAATTCTTAGATGTTGAAAAAAATGTATGAAAGAAGCATTTTGACATTTAAACTAAAACATAAAAAATCTAAATTCTCTCCCATCATTTCTCTATTTTTTTTATTTTTAATGCTTTTTTTAATTTTAAAATTTGAGGTCAAATTTAAATATCTTTTGTGAAAAATAAAATATAAGAGCCTGATTTTAAAATTAAGATAAATGAAAGCTTTATAAAATAGTAGTAGTAAATTTGATGAAGGGAGGGTGACGTGGGGAGTGAGGCTTTGAGAAGGACTAAGACAGGTGGGGGATGAGCATGATGGGGACGGGGGCAGCCACGTGTGCGGAGACAAACGCCTAAAATGTAGGAGGCCTTTCACGTGTCCCTCCTCGCTGGTCTCCCTGAAAATGAAAGTTTTTCTTCAAACAAATCAAATTTTATATTATACCACTACATATTCTGGTAGGTGTTAACTTTTATCCTAAATACTTCCTCCCACTTCTTTTGATTATATGAATTCTTTTATATTATAAAAGTATTCATATAATTAGAACAGACGTAGTATATCATAATATTTTAAATTTATCATTTTTTCTCAATTTACCCTCTGTAATCATCCCTTCATATAATTAGGTGCTTCTCTTTTATGTGCTTGTTACATGTTTGTCCCTCTAATTAGAGGGGCAAGCAATTTTTTTATATATTCTATATATTTATATTAAATTATATGCTGCCTTCTGAGGAAAAAAAATTTTGCGTCCAATATCTCAAATTAATTAGTTTTCAGTAAACTGGTGTTAGGACATATTTTTAAATGCAGAACTGGAAACTAATTAATTTGAGATACTGAGTGCCAAAAAATTTTTTAGAAAGCAATATATAATTTAATTTAAATATATAGAATATATAAAAAATTAAAAAAATTGTTTGTCCCTCTAATTAGAGGGACAAGTATGTAAGAAATATATAAGGAAAAAGTACCTTATGTGCTTCCAATTGGGACCCAATACTAACTTAAATTGGGCTTTAAACAATAAAAATAAATAAAAAATACAACATCAATTTTACCAGTACCAAACAAACACGTGGGAGCAATTTTTTCCCTTAGCTGGGATGGGCATGGGATTAATTTTTGGGGGAAAAAAATAAAGGTAAAAATATTATCCCCTAGACAAGGTGGGGGCCCGATCCTGGTAGTGTCTTGAAAATTTTTAGGAAAGAATTTTTTGAACATCACTATTTAGGGATGTCTATGAATCAGATTGAATTGGGTTGGCGGGCTAGATAAGTCAGTTTAAGGTCTAGTCTGGTCTAGTCTAACGCTAGCCTAAATTCAGGTTGAATCCAGGACCTATTTGGAATCAATATTATTTTCTTCTTGGGCCGCAATCTTTCAACTTTTGAAGGAATTTAGTCGAAATGTCAATGTGTAAATGGTATTTAGTGGAAATGTGCGATTATATTGTTATGAGTTCAACTGTAATCTCTCCCCAAATTTGAGCCAGAGAACCTAGAAAGTTGCAATTTTTCAAAGAAAGAGCTGATTATATTTTTATGAGTTCAACCACAATTCAAAATCAACCGCATTCACAGTTTAGATTATAAAGCATTAAATGAATAACTAATCAATTTAGATTTTATATATATATATATATCGGGTAAGATTAGACCAGTTCAAGAGGTTTGAGCCTTCTAGATCGAAGTCTGGTCTAGCCCAAGCAGACTAATTTGATCTTGTCTGCATAATACTGTCCCAAACCGTTTTTTTTTTTTTTTTTAAGAACCCGGTCAGGTCGACCGAGTCATACTAGATCACCTGGACCACCAAGTTTTTAAGACATCCCTATCACTATTCCTAGATATGATCTCCCTCTTTTTTCCTCTCACTTTTTCTTTAATCCAAGCATATAGCTTAAATGTAGAACCTTTTCCAGCAAATATGTGAACACATCACTTCTACTGCCTCCGATCCTAAATGTAGGAAAAAATTTATAGTGTAATTTGTTCTAAAAATTTTATCTTATATTTAAAATCAGAAAGTATTATTTTTTCTAATCATTCGAACCATGATTCAGCAACCACGCTTCTGCAAGGAGATCGCAACACAGACCAGCCTCCATCCCGTTATCACTAATCCCCCATTATTATTTTTTTGCTCAGAAACTAATCCCCCATTATTAGGAAATATAAAATCTATAATATTAAATTACAAATGTCACATCCCATTTTAATTTTATAAAAATACCTCCCTTGTCCATTAATTAGTATAGGATTGACTTTGTAAATTGTAATACAGAGACCGAATGAGTACGGATCAGGCTTTCCTCCGCTGCCTCTTTGCGTTCGCTGCGTCCTTTTCCATAAAACTGTGCTGTTTTGGCACTAAAACAGGGAGCTGTGGCCTTTTTTTTTTTTTTTTTTTAAGGCTACTTCAAGATATTGACCGATACTGAGAAAATACTTCATAATCTTTAAAATATTATTTTAGGATGTTTTAAAAATATGTTAGGATAGTAACTCGTACTAAAAAGACTTCTAAATACTAACTAGTACTAAAAAAGGACTTTATGATCTTGAAAAATTATATTATGATGTTGAAAAAATATATTAAAGTATATTTTTTATACCAGCTAGTACCTAAAATATTTTTTCAAGATCCTAATATAATTTTTTAAGATCATGAAATATTTTTCCAGTACCGGTTAGTATCCAGAAATATCCTTTTAGTACTAGTTACTACCCTGAAATATTTTTAAAACATCATAAAATAATTTTTCAGGATAATGAAGTATTTTCTCAGTATCGGACAATATTCTAAAGTATCTTTTTAGTACCCGTTAGTACTCTGAAATATATTTTTTTAAAAAGAGAGAGAGAGAGAGAGGGGCAAACAACTGACTGATTTTGTACCAAAACGGCACAGTTTTATGAAAAAGGACGCATCGGACGCAATGAGGCATCAGCCTGATCCAATGAGTACTCCATCTGTTCTTTTTTTTATAAGGTACAATTAATCAAATTGTGTTGTTTGAAGAGGAAGTTAAAATTACTAAATCAGTTAGGTGCAATAAATATTTTTAAAAAAAAAATAAAAAAAATGCTCTCATTTATATACATGGAGGGAAGATGATATGAAATGTTGGGTGTTCTAATCAAACATGAGAATTAAAATACTAAATAGAATATGGTTTACAAAAATATTTTCAGACATTCCCAAATTCTATCTTAAAAAAAAAAAAAAGAAATGACATGCCAAAAAATTATATATTTTATGAAAAGGAATGAAGGGAGCAATAAATACTGATCACCGGCCGCTGAAATCGAACTTGCCTAACCAGCAAACGTGGATAGACATGATCCAACTGTTTTATATATCGACAGTTGAAATATCACACACACACACACACACATTTTGCTATCAAGTTTTTCAATTAAAACAGTGTGTATGTGAGAGTTCGTATTATTTGATATTTGTCATATTCTTTTTTGGGGTGTCCGCTAACGATGATATGAACTAATCTTCTTGAGACATATTACTCTCATCTGGTTCTATTTAAAAGTTTAAATTAATTGATTTTCACATACTAATAAGATTAGTTAACTCATTAATTATAAGCTACATTTTTTATTTTGACCTTCTCTGTATTTGGTTTTAAAAGTTAATATGAATAAATTATTTTCTTATTGCAATTATTAATAGAGGAAAAAATGTAACAAATCCATTTATTACTTGAAAACTGATTTATACTAATAAGGACTTCTTTTTTTTTTTTTGGGTTAAAATTGACTTATAAATATGACCTAAGTAATAGAGGTCACCAAGTGGGGTTTCATTTCTCCTAACAAAACATTTACTATAACACAGACTTGTTTGAATTCAAAACATCATATTTAAGAGATCCAACCATTTATGAGTTGTGACAGATTTTTGGATATTTCTTCCAGTCATAAATATAAGACAAAGTTTGCAATGCAATATATTTAAAACCTGAGGTAGTCTTGAGCCGATAGTTTGTGATTTGCATCATGGCATTATACTATATTTACAACGTAATTTTCATTCCACAGGATAGCTCTTTTAAGCCTGTTTAAATACAACCCATGATTATATATCCTCCCAATTTTTTCTGAATCATTTTTTTGTGGCTTGACATGGCATTCAAATTTTAACACCAAAACTTTCCTATCATTTTGAAATTTTGAAGTAAGCCTCATTAAACTTATATATTTTTACAAACATATAACTAATGTACTACTAGGTTGTTCATTAGATTTAGGGTATGTTTGAAATCATGTTTGGAGAACCAAACCAATGTTGTTAAATTAAAATCGAGTTTTTATGTAGACACCAAAGAATAGTAGAAACGTAAATCATATAAATGACATGAAATATAAAGTTTATATTTTTTACTACTTAAGGTCAGATAGAGCTCAAAATTATATATATATATATATATATATATATATATATATATATATATATATATATATATGAATGGGAAAACAACATGAATCACTACTCAAAATTCAATAAACAACTTCATATTTAAAAGATATAAGTCGTATAACTATATAAAACGTAAGTCCAAAAACATCAAGAGAATAAAGTTTGGGGGTGATTTCTTCATATAGGATTTTAAATTTTTTATGGATCCTATATTTTTTTCCCTCTTTCTTTTATTTAACTTTATTATTTAATTAACTTCTTAAAATGTCAGTAGAGATTCATATTAAAAATGAGATACAATGGAAAAGATAAATAAGAAAAAAATTTCTCAGAACATAAACTCTCTATCCTATCTTTTTTTTTAATTTACATTTAATTTATCTCTATACTTAGCTTTTTAAAAGCCAAATGAAAACAGACCTGTACTAAAAACGAGATAATAAACCCAACGAAAAGGAAAGCAAAGAATAGCAAATTAATATACTATTTTGGTTTAGGTAGATTAAAGATTATATATAGATATGATTGTAGGAATTAAGCAAAGAAAAAATATAAGAAGGTTTCATGATATTTTTATTTGCTATTTTTTGCCAGAAAGTGAAAAGGGGCATCTCTCCTGTTTTGGATCATATAGAAATGAAAGGGATTAAAATAAATCTTCAAGATGTATTCGCTTCCTCTTTTTTTGGCCCAAAAAAAAATCATCCTTTTTTTTAAAAAAGTAAAAACTATAAAACTTACGTTTCTACCGTTTTTGTGTGTTTGAGCGGCGTTTCTACCATCTTCTGCTCAGGAAAATTTTTACTTGTATTTTAGCACGTATGACCTTAATAATAAAGACGTAAAAACTATGTTTTTACACTAATTTTTTTACAACAATGGACCAAATTAAACATGCATTCCAACAGCTAAACCTCATTTTTTGGCCTTTTGTGATGTTTGAATCAGTTTTTTTTCCCCAATTGAACGTTTGATCAGAAAAAACTGTTTTTAGTGATAAGTCAAAAATTCATGTTTTTGACTTTTCAACTGTAAAGAGAAAAGAAGTTTCTATCATGAAGAGAGAAGAAATTAGCTACCTCATATGGAGCAAAAATACTGGGAGCTATCTTCTTTTTCCAAAGTCAATTTAAATATAAGTCACATTATATAATTAAACTTTTACTCTATCATACGTTTTACAAAAGTTAGATTGAAAAAACTCACTTCTACTACCGTTAATCTAAACACATACACCCTTAATTAAAGTTCAAGGATTTATTTGCGTAGAGCTCAAAGTTTGAGAATATTATTATGCATAAAAAAATGTTTAGAGGCTATAAGATTGTTCTCTATCGAAAAAAAAGAGGGTTTAAAATTGATACTCCAATATTACCCACATAGACTTCAAACTTTAGAAGATTTTATTTTAAATTTTCTTACCTGATCGGTAATTATATTATCACATGGGCCACAAACTGCTCTTGAAATGCACATGCAAAGGAGAGTGTTTTGAATTTTATTGGGGGCGAAAATAAAAATTTTGATGATAGGAACATTGAACCTAGCTACTTGATTTTTAACAGTAGTAATATATATAAATCAGAAAACAACATCTAAGCCGACACCAAAGTGAGAGGCAATTTGTTTTCTGGTTTATTCTGGAGAAGCTCTCAATTAATAAATAGCAAAGGAATTAAAAATTTCACGAGGAAATGGAGATCGATATATATAGATTCCCCTTACGTGCGTCCATGGGATAAAATTTAAAAAAATAAGAAAAAAGCAAAGGGCATAGCTTCATAGGATTCTCCTTATCCATGTGCCTTTGTTGTCAATTAATCCCTAGCTACCTGCGTGTATGTTTCGTTTTAAAGGACACTTTCAATCTCATCTTTATAATAATTAAACCCTTCCATGCATGTATTATTCTCCCAGTCTCTCTCCCCCAATAACGTACAAATCATATATCATTGGATTCTCATATACCTGATGGCTGTACTTTTTTGGAATTTCTATTAACTCCTCTTTGGGTAGCGTAAAAGGTAAGAGTGGCAATAATAACTAACTATACAGCCCAGCTTTGTTTCATCGATCTTAACCTTTCATATTCACATTTGTTAAGACATGTTACTTTAATCCTGTAAAGTGGCCTGTGTTCTTCTTATCAGTACTTGGAAAAAAAATCGATTGGAAGATGAGAAAGAGGAGTTTTATTTTTCTGCTGGCAGATTAAAGATTAGTGTGTCGATGACAAAAAGGAAGACAGAAGCATTATTTGGGACTAAAGCTGCAGGGAACAAGGAATATTCAAAAGCTTCGTTCGTTTCAAAGAAAGTTTGCCTCCTTTTTATGGTTTCATAATTCCCTCTCCGGCCTTCTCTACCAAAAGTCTGATTCATTTGGCTTCAATATTTTGAACCACTTTAACCTTTTTGAGGATCTTATATATTGATCATGATCGAGTCACTTTAACCACTTTCTTACACATTCAAAATTAATTAATTAGATGATAAAAACCTCATATTTCCTAATCAAAGCTTGATCTATATCTGCAACACATATATATAGCAGCAGGCAACAAGTGAATCAGACCGAAGATAATAAGAATCAAACAGTTAGAGGGCTTGCAACAACTAATTAGAGTAAACATATATATATATCTGTACTCTTAAATATATAATTACTTGAGTACAAATTAAAGTAGCTATAGTCATATAAGCATAGTATGAACTAAACTGCACTGAGCTGAGATGAACTGAACTGAAATTTAAAAGTCTACGTGGGATACATAGTATATCTTAGAGCTCAGGCTGATACATTAATTTCTAAGAGAAGAAAAGAATAAATCAATATCAGGGGAAGAGAAAAACGCGATTGGGGATCTAATGGAAGAGTAGTTTTGAAATACCCCTGTCTTCTTTGGAGCAGGTGGGCATGATACTACCTCTGGTATTTTGAATCTCTCTGCCTTTGGAGTACAACACCCACCATCACTTGCGCATATATTATCTTCTTCTTCTTCTTTCTTCATATTGTTGTGATGATCGTCACCTGCAAGTTCATGATGGGTCTTTGGAGGAGTACTTCTTGTCATAACTGATTCTTGCTTCTTCTTCTTCTTCGTCTTCTTCATCTTTCTCGGATCAACCTTCTGCGATTTATTGATGATTTCAGCCTTTGCAGAAGATGGCGCCATCGCAATAAGATAAGTAGTTAAGATGAAAATCTTCTTTGTTAGCAGTGAAATTTATATATCTGATGAAGCATCAACGAATTTTCATGCTGATCGATGATGATGAGGGGGCCGGAGGTTTGAAAAGCTTTCGGCTTCTACGTTCTCGCACGTAAATCCAAAACGGAAAACACTAATACAGCAGCAACTGCTACCACTAACTTGAAGATTATCAAATTTTATACTCAGCTCTCTCTACCAAATCCTATATCCTCCTATAAGAAATAAACGCCTTTAAAATGCTTGCATATGAGAACTCTCGCCTTTTTGCTCCAGGTTGTATTATAAGCCTTACCCCTACTTACTATGAATAGATTATATATAAAGCAACGATGTGGAGGGCAGGAGGGGGGAGAGAGAGACTAGAGGGAGACGAGAAAGATGAGCTTTCCTTTTAACTGTTGTACTCTTTTCAGGTGGAAGATCAGATCAGGAGAGAGATATTTTGTTTTGGTAAATTAATGTATGTATTAAATAGTAATAAATCAAGTATACGTTTGATCCCATTCACATATTAGTTTCTTATTAAGCTTATAAAATATATTTTTAGTTGTTTTATTATAATTAAGTATTGGTGTATTAATTTTTAATTTAAATTTTGTAAACTGAATCCTAATGAAGATGCAGTCTACTCTAAACTTCATCAGCATTAACAACTTTTCTTTTAAAATATAGAAATATTAAATTAAATAATCGAGTTCTAAGTATGTTTTCTCAGCATAATATTATAGGTATTTTGATATTTTCCGCTAATGAAACTAAAACTCTAATAATGCTAACATTAAAATATTAAAAATATACTTTATAAATTTAAGGAATAAAACTGAAACTTTATGTATTATGGAAAAAAAAACTGCTTTGTCCTAAATTAACATCCACTACTAAAATATGTCCCTTAGTACAACTAGTGAAATTAAAATAAACAGTAACCAAAATTAATCAGTATATATCTAACACATCAACATTCATATCAAACAATAAAATCTTCATTAGATATGAAGAATGTCTTGTAATTCAGTCAGTAGGATACAACCCCTTCAACAAAGTTTTGACAACTCAATCAATTACATGTTTGCTTCTCTTGGAATCCATCCATTAAAGTCTGGTAAAAAGAAAAGACTAATCAATTAACTGATACTCTGGTAATGGATCAGTGATTAACATGTTTTTAACATTGTTCAAAAAAAGATTAACATGTTTTTAACGTACACAATCATCACTAATACTATAGAAATGATTTGATTCCAACATTAATTGACTTTATGAAAATTATAATACATAAATTAATGATTCATCTATGTCTGATTGATATTTTTTGCAGAATATAAAATAATTTTATAATGAAGGCTTTAGTTGGTCAAAACCAAATATAATTAAGTTGGCAAGTAGGGACCCTTTGGCAGCCTGCAATTGTCTATATGTGGCCATGATAGATAACCATATCTTAAAAGATTGAAACTTGTGATCATGGTTGCATCACCAAATTAAAACCTAAATTACATTTACCTAATACATTCTAAAATGAAAAGGGAAATTACCTAATTGACGTACCATCTTATCTTTGTATATATGGATGCATTCTTTCTCCCAATCACGTGCCATTCGTGTGCTGCTTCATTAAATCGTCTTAGATTAGGGGTAGTAGTTCTTATCTTAACATGCAAAAAAAAAAAATATTTGACTGGAACATTTTGCAGATAGGACCAGCTGCCTGTATTTTTTCAAATGTCATTTAATTTGCCCACCTTGGATTTTTTTCCCCCCTAGGAAATAAAAAGGGTATTAAAGCTAACTCCCCTCAAATTGTAAACACGAATGATTTTTTTTTTAAATGATTGGCTAAAATATACTTTTAATCTTTTAAGTTTTATATAAGATATACTTTTGGTCCCTTAATTTTATAAAGTATATTTTTTGTCCTAAAATTCTAACACCGTTAATGTTGCTAACGAAAAATGCTGATGCAACAAACTAAAGTGATGACTAATAATATTTAATTATACAGATTTTATATATTCTTTAATTTACCCATATTTTAAATTTAAGGTTAATAGTGTTTAATTAAACAATTATTACTTAAATTTACACTGTTATCACTTGATTTTGCATTTTCTATTAGAAAAATTAACGGTGTTAGAATTATAGGACTAACAGTATACTTTATATAATTAAGGGACTAAAAGTGTACCACTCTAGTCCTATTTATAAGTCTCTTTTGACCAAAAAATTTAGTCCTATTTATAAGTCCCATTTGACCAAATAAATAAGATTATGACAATTTTGCCCATATTAATTGTATCAATGAATATAGAGAGAGAAAAAAGAGTTGAAAGTGCCCAATCATAAATGAGAGTAAAGTTGAAAATTCACCTCATAATCATTGAGCTAACTACCTCTCCTTGGTATGTGTGATTTGGTCAAAAAGGGATTTATAAATATGATAAGAATGGTACCTCATATAAATTTAAAGGACTAAAAATATACGTCAAAAAAAGACTTATAAATATGATAAGAATGGTATCTCATATAAATTTAAAGAACTAAAAATATACTTTAGTCAAAATATTTTTTTATGTGAAGTGACTGGGGATTATAGAGCTACGAATATGTTATTGAACTATCTAGATCAATTAAACGGCAAAAATGATACAACAAGGCACTTTTTTTTTTTTTTTTGATACAGTCAATGGGGGAAGGGGAGGGGAAGGCAGGATTCGAACCATAGACAAGAGGGAAGGCCAGCTCCTCCTATACAGGGGCGGAGGGAGGGGGTGCTAGGGGTGGCCCCCACCCCCCTAATATAGCAGTTAAAGACCCAAATTTTTGTAAAATTATATTTTGACCTTATAAAGTTTTTAATGTTTTCACTTTAGTCCTTATTATTTCTACAGTGAAGGGACTAAAAAAATATATTGAAATGTTTATAGGGTTAAAATGAAATTTCATAAATACTTAGGTTCTATTTTATAAAATTCGCCCCCCCTAACTGCAATTTCTGGCTCCGCCTCTGCTCCTATAGCTGGCCATAGTACTATCACGTTACGAGACGCTTGGCAGAACAAGGCACTTTAACCTTCTTAAATAAATAAATAAGGAGCGTTTGGGATTGCTTACGTTTCAAAATTAATAACCAAGAATTGATGGATCTAAAAATTGGTCCTCAGTAATATTAAATATGCATTATGTTTTCATAATCGAATATTCAGAGCCAATTGGGGGAAATGCCATCATACACCAAATTTCAGATGCAGGTGGTGATAATATTGACAGTCCTATTGAGACGAGCAGCCCTATACAATATAGAGAAGAATATAAAGGGGATGAACATATGCTTAATGATGATTTATTTGCATATGATCCTATTGAAACGCCCAATCTTATACTATATAGACAAGATAGGACCCCAAATTCAAAGCTTAGAAGACATAGTGGGAATAAAATAGATTTGTATTATTTTAGGTAATTCTAATTCTCGAAATAAAAAATAAAATATGTTAACAAAACTAATTTTAATTCTCGAAATGAAAAAAAAAATGTATTAATAAATATAATTCTGATTCTTTGGAGTAAAAATAAAATGAGTTAAAAAAATGTAATTTTAATTCCCAGAACTCTTCCAAGACACAAAACTAGGAAAAAAATTGTTTTATCTCAAAAACAGTGTTGCGAAATAAAATGGTCGCCATACACACCTTTATCCTTATAAGTAACAACAAACACACATATAAGAGTGGTTACTTTTAAAAAAGAAAAAAGGAGATAACATTTTTCGTTGTTAGATGGGAACAAGGTTGCATCTGGGCCTCTAGTTCCAAGTGCGCTTGTCATTTGGGCCTAGGCTCCAAGCAGGCATCTCACTTGGGCCCCTAGGAAAAAAAAAATGCATACAAGTAAAATTTCAAGAAAAAGTGAAAAGACACGCCCACCGTGGGGCTCGAACCCACGACCACAAGGTTAAGAGCCTTGCGCTCTACCGACTGAGCTAGACGGGCTTGTTGTTTCGTGGTTTACGATAACAATATTTATAGTATATTTTCAAAGTGTTGCCGCTAAAAAACAGGTACCCCGCACTCAAGTTCTGACGAAAAGAACGCAATATTTCCTATTAATGTGATTGGTTTTTCACATTTTATAACATACGGATCTCACTTTTTTTTATGTAATCGTTTTATTGGGTGTTGATGCATGTTAATCTTTTATCAAAAAAAAAAAAGTGGGATTTGCTTTGCAACGATTCTGCAAAATCTACTTCTTCGTACTGTTCAGCCACAAGCTTCCCTTTAATTTTTAAATTATTTCCTCAATATGGGAAAAAAATCTCCAACGCTTTGCTTGGTCCAAAAGGCAGAATCTGGCACTGTAACAGCCACTAGAAAATATATCCACATGACATCTAATCAGTAAATAAACAGAGGCTTGAGTATCTTCTTTTCTTCTCTCTATTTTTTTTTTTTGGAAAAATATCTTTTATCCTTACGCGAAACCACCACCACATCATGAATCAATCCAGGAATATTAATGCAGGTGGCACGAATGAATCCAAAATAGCAGGTGGAACATTGATCAGAAGCCTGGAAGCTGAAACCGTACGAACGTGAACAGGTTGAAAAATAAAACTTTATTTTTTTTTTCTCTTTTTAATTATAGTATCTTCCTACGGAGTCAACATTGTTTAAGGATGGTGAAACACTAAATTTAGACGTCTCTCCCAATGGAATTCAAACATAATGCAATACACAAAACGAGAATACAATGAATCATTGGCCGGTATGTGCTCAAATGGAGAGATTTAACATCAAACAAAACCTGAAAATACATCGTGGTGTTCACAGTTCAGTTTACAGTCACCGCCCCATAAAAAGTTTATGGCCAGGGACCAAAAATAATGGGCATTGCCATTTCCATTTGTCATCTACATGTTAGCCCTAAAATCTACTATACACATTAAATAAAAGGGAAAAGGAGGGGGGAAACTACAACAGTTAATGAGAATAAACTCCAACAAGTTCATCAGGCATCTACACTACTTATTCTGAATCATACTTTTCAAGTATCATCAGCTTCTGGCAAAGGCCTCTGGACAGCGAGAGGAGATGGTGGAAGATCAACATTCAGTATACCACCATCGAGCACTCTTGCTACCTCCCCCATCGAAGGCCTCCTCCGTTCATCCATTTGAAGACACCAGAATATTATTCTTAATGCACGTTCTAGCTCCTCTGAATCGATTCCACCGTCGACTCTTTTATCAACCACGTCGTTGGATCGTCCTTCTATCCATTGTTCATATGCCCACTGGCAAAGATCCTCGGTGTCTTGTTGCCCAGATAACAGAGTTAGTGCCAACTTGCCAAAATCCTCCACATCTTTCTCTGCTGAAGAACCACAAAATGATGCTTCACCATCCACTCTCGCAAACCCATATTCAGTTACCTTGGCCTCCAAGTTTTCGTCCAGTAAGACATTTGCACACTTCAGATTGCCATGGCTAAGGAATTCCCGGCACTCGGTGTGCAAATAGCAAATGGATTTTGCTACACCAGAGCATATCTCAAGTCTCTTTTTCCACGTTAGCCTCCTGCAAAGAGATGAATTGCTTAAGAACTTATCTAGAGAACCATTCTTGACATACTCGTACACCAAGAATCTGTGATTGAACTCACAACAATAGCCCTCCAGCTTCACTAGGTTCTTGTGATGGATGCTTCCTATCTTTGTAACAGCGCTCCTGAACCTCCTTTCTTCTATGCTTGTATTCAGATTCTTAACTGCAACCAAGTGATTGTTCTGTATCGCACCCCTGAACATGTTTGGACCAATTTGGTTCTTGAAATCCCCGGTGAGGCTCTTTATCTCTGAGAAGGACAACAACAACAAACCCTTTGAGTTGGGGCATGTCAAAGCTAAAGTAGCTTCTTTCCTAGTGATGTTTCTTCTTCGGCAGATCCAGAAACCAACTCCCAGCTGTATGATGGCAAAGAAGAAAAAAGTGGCAGAGGCTGCTCCTATCAAACAAGGAACACAAAGTGCTGGAGGCTGCTTGGGAGGGGGTGAATTAACAGGACCAGGATTCACGGCTAATGGACCCGAACATCTCTTAACAAAAGATATTGAGGTTAGAGATGGATCTGCATAACCAGTGATGTACTTAGTTTTCTTTATTGAGCATTGAGCACTTCCATCATTGGAAAAGGTTGCAACTGTACATTGTGGGTCATTCAAACACAATTGTTTGCAATGCTGCAAACTACTTATGGTAATTGAATCTTCAGGAGGGTAAATTCCATATAGAAATGTTTTCTCATATGTAAGTATATTGATGTCAGATCCACATGCCTCATCATATGGAACCAAACATTTGGTAGGGTCAGCTAACTCAAACGGGCACTTGCAATCAGCAGAACCTGAAGCATTTAAGAAACACATACCACGTTGACCACAAGTCGCAAACACCTTGCACTGATTCTCCACAGCTTGCCATACTGATCTCCAAGATTGTAATGTTTCTATCCATGAATAAATGCGCAGATTGCCATCCAGATCAAGCCTAAGAAACCTATAGTTCACAGATTCATTGTGGTCATCACCAAACACTGACCAAACAGGTTTTGAACTTTGGTCTTGAAGTTGCAGGGATCCAGTGGTTGTGAGACAAGCAGTGAGATTTGCAATAGAAGGGTTGTCACTTGTCCAATACGTAATATTACTTTCCCATCGAAGATATAGCTGTCCCGAGCCATTCAAATAGAGACTGTAGTAACTAGACATGGTTTGCTTGCTGGCAGCTCGGAGATTTTGATGCAAAGATAAACTCTGTCCTGGGAGTAGTGTATCAGAGGGAGTATCAAAACTCTGCCAAACAACATGTTGCTCTCTGTTTATGAGCTCAAGATTGCCATTGTCACGAAAGGTAGCTGAAACTACAGATTGGTTGGCAGTTCCACTGGTCCATACCACTACTCCCTGTACTGAATCAAAGAGGACTAGTTCTCCTTCTGGGGTGAGTTCAAAATAGGACATGCTACCCACAGTGGCATGAGCTCCAGCAACCCAGACCACAGTTTGTTGGCTAAATGGTATAGACTTTGAATTGAAACAAATGCCAATCCTGAACTCATTAGGTTGATCTGAAATGTTAAAGAATCTTAATGCAAAATCACCATTGGCGGAGATCCAACTGTCATTGTCAACCACAGAAAGTTTTGAACCCAATGGAATTTCAGATGTGAAAGCTGAGTGTAGCAAGAACCCAATGAAGAAGCACAACAAGAATGGGGATCTAATCCGACCAGACCCCAGTTCAAGCATATCTATGTATGCTCAAGCAAGAAACACTTGTGAAATAGTGATGAAAGCTATCCCCTAACGTGTCATTTAGCCGTATAAGTTTAGACCCTGATAATTATAACACCTGAAAAGGGACAAGGTGAATACAGAGGTTATTCTCAAGCACAAGAGTGGTTTAGTGGTGCAATGGTAAAAACTCAGAAACACACACTTTTGGATTCAGGAGAACAAATGTGAAGGGTTTTGATGTAAATTTTAAAAACGAATCAATGGGAAAGAAAATATACAAGAATGGTGGTACCTGAACCGAAAGAACAATCAACAATTTTGATTCAAGAAGCCGCCACAGACTGCTATGCTACAAAGAACATTACAGAAACGAAGTTATGCTACTTGACATGGGAGCAATATAGCTTGTACAGATTATCTTCGAGTTGGACAGTGAGATAGGAGATTCTCAAACAGAAGCTCTTTTTTTTCTTTTCCCTCTCTTTTCTTTTTCGTTCAATAAAACGTAGCAAAATGAACTTTGGGCAGCAAGGGGCCCAACATTAGACCAATGACAATGAGGAACAAAATTTTGAGAATGCATTCATTTTTCAGTGTTCAAAGAGCTAAGACAGTGATATAATCAGCAGAGCAGCCTTGAATTTCTCAGACTAATTTCAATGAAAAGAAGAGTAAAAGAGATACCAAGAAAACAGTGGAAAGGATGCACCGGACAAAGCCGATTTTCAACAGCGAATACTTTTAATGGGCACGAAATTACAGAAAGCTGAAAATATTTAATTTACCATTTTTGAGTTTCAGAGAAAGATCTGAACAAATCAACGGCAAAGGGGAGCTGACTCTCATAACAGAGGAATTTCTAGCTTCAATGCACCAAACCTCGAGGTCCATCCCGGTGGAAATTTACTTGTTTTCTCCAGGGAAAGTTGTTTTGTAGCACCTAACTATTCTGCAAGGGGGGGAGCTAAAGAGAGCGACTTTCACAGAGAAAAGTGAAACATGTACCTTCTATTCAGCTGACTGCATGGAAAGTAGTGAATGGAGATAAAGAGCAGGAGAAAAGGGAGGGCTGTTGAAGACGGTGGATACTAGTGGATTTAGATTTGGAGAAGAAATGTGGGAGTGAGGACAAAACGGGAATAAAGATATATCGAAGCAAATGGGGTTAGGGAGAAATTGAGTTAGCCGGAAAGATAGAAATAGAGAGGGATCGCCGCAGAAGATGGAGTAGTCGAGAAGAGAGAGGGAATTCAAAACACCAGAATGCGAGGTGAATGAAAGCAAGAATCGGGTTTTACTGGAATTCTCCTCTCAGCATGTTGTTGCAATTACAGGGACGACCTTTTTTAAAATAAATAAATGCAAATTGAGTGAAAAATGAATTGAATGCATGACCTTTTTTGTTTAAAGTACAGATATTCTTCATATTCGATATACGGTACCTTTTTTTTTTTTTTTTGGTCAAATATACGGTACTTCTCCTAGCGATCCATTATTTTTTCATGCATGACACTTATACAAAAACTATTAAATTAAATAATGAATTGCGCTGTTTTTTTTTTTTTGGCCAGAAACTGCCCTGTTTTCTCACTTTGAAAAAAATATTATTCTTTCATGATTTTGCTTGAATTTTTAGGAGAGATGTACAAACTAGTACATGAATTATTTTAAATTTCATTCAATTATGTAATTTATTTATAATCCCTCAAAGCCAGCAATGATTAATTTTCATTTAACAAAAATATCTCATGATGATTAATTTAAAGATGTGTTTTTTTTCCCCGGTGGGGACTACCTGAGGGTGGGATCGGTCTTGGAGATTGTAGGAGGAACATGTGATCTCCAATGACCCTTTTTTTTTTTTTTTTTGTCTCTTTGTGGTCACTTTCTTCAACTTGCTGTGTCTTTTTTTTCTTTCTTAAGAAGTATATTTAAAAAATGAAAAAAAAAAAAGTAACTTGTTCACTCTATTTCAATATTAACTGAAATGCATGATCATGAGCAATAGGGTCTCTCCTCTTGCAACGAATATTCTTGCTTCCATGTGAAGCCACACCTCTGGCAGTCAAGGAATCTGATTATGAGTCTTTGATTAACCCTCTAATCTCTTTCTTCATATAATTCCAATTTGTAATTATCATTATAACTTTTAGGGAAAAATACTTCTCATGTTGTAGGAAAAGTATTTTCTTATGTCGCACTCATATAAAATGGTGGGACCCACACATATATACAATGCTCATTATATATATACTTGGGTCCCACTATTTCATGTATGTGTAGGAATTTTCTTCTTCTCATGCAATATGAGAAGTTTAAACCGCCTAACTTTTAATATGAAATTATATTTTTTAGAGCACGCCCATTGGCAGAATATTTATATAATTGAACATCCTTTGAATAATGAGGCAAACAGACCACCTATACTAGTCTATAACCTTTGTTCTTTTTAATTTTATACTGAGTTAGGGAGATGGGGAATAATTTATTAAAATTTTTGTGATCTTAAAAAGATCTCATGACATGGGTTGGGGGAATCAAATGAATGATTAAAGATTTGTTTAGTGGATTTAATAAGGAAAAAAATTGAATAATTAATACAACGTGGGGGGTGGGAAAGGGGAAAGAGAAAGTGAGAAACAGAGACTGCAATTGCTAGCAACATGTGAGTGGAGAAACAGATCGTTGAAAGTCAAAGGTTGAATGATTAAAGAAAATGAGAGTTAAGAAGCAGACATTGAGATAATCTTGAAAGGTGAGAGATTCTGTCTTTTTTTTTTTTTTTAGTCATACAAAAATAAGAATAAAAGTCACAACTTTGCAGGAAAATAATACAAATTAAATATATGGAATCATACGTGGGGTGCATGCAACTTTAAAATCTAAATAAAGCATTATTTCTTCTCCACTTACAACAATTATGAACCCATCCATTTATGTGCAACCCAATTTGAAACCAATCAAACATTTTGTAAAGCCTGTAGTCCTTTTCTTTTAATGGAACTTTTTTTATATATATAGAAATTTTAAAAGATGAAAGGGGGTTGGGCTCACAAACAAACAATCCAGAGATAGGACGCCTGAACACTTATTTTATAGGGAAATTTAGGATTAAGAGTATGTACATGTCTCCTACTTTAGCCTAGATTACCCCTGTTCTCAAGTTTTGGAATGTCTCCCCTAATACCGCGATGGTGTTAGAATTCGAACTCTCTCCATTTATAAAAATTTCCAAATTCCTAACCGCTGAACCCGTATGGATTCTTTGAATGGAACTTGGGAGGTATGTAGTATAACAACTAACAAAGTAAGTTATGGGCCCTTTGTATAACCTTATTAGTAGTTTCCTTATTCTCCTTCGTTTGTTCAACAACTCCCCGTTCCATTCAAAGAATAACGTCCAAGCACACCCTCGCATTTGTTTTTTTAATGAAGTATAACTATTACTTCGTTGAATGTAATTCTTTTTTAAACAAATTGGTTACAGTTTACTTTCGATAGGTTTTAGTTTTCCACAGTGACCATATGACAATGAGGGAAAAAAATCATATCACTATGACTGGGAGTATGACTCATCAACGACACGACTGAGTCACTTACACAGTCAGGGGCAGACCCAGAAAATTATTGAGGAGGCACCATTGGCCGGGGGGAATTCAGGGTTTGGGGGCAGTGCTCCGGAATTTTTTTTTTTTAAAGAAAATTTTAAATGTATTAAAAAACAAAAGAATATAAACAAGAGAAGGAAAAAAATATTCATGAAATCAAGTGAATACTGATGATATAATAAGAGAGACAATTATTTTACAAACCTGTTATTTAGAAAAGCAAGGGTAAGTGTTGTTAGAAATGCGGTTACATAAATTACAATGAAGAGTGGGCACTAAATAAGTTCAAGTACATATATTTTAATAACAAAAGTATATTACAATTAAAATAATTATAATGTCATCATTCTATGCCTTATTTTTTAGAATTCTATTATCATTGTCTTATTATCAATACTATTAAATACATCTTTTTCAATATAAGGCATTAAACAATCATTCAACCATTCATCCTTATCTAATTACAAAGTGCAGTCTTGATTTATTAAAGGTGGGCATTTAATTTTAGGGTGGACAATCATTCAAATAAGTATTACAATATATATATATATACCTTCTTTTTTTTCCTTCTTCTTCTTTTTTTTTTTAAAAAAAAGGAAAACTCAAATTTAAGGGGGGCAACATTACCTAGGTCCGCCTCTCCACACAGCAGCCACTATTTTATAGGTGATATATTTCCTCTGGTCCAAATTAGAAGACATATTTACTTAATTTTGAAGAAATAAACAATAATTGTTACATCAATTAATTATATTTATTTTCCTAAAATATCCTTATTTAAAATTCTGTAGTTTTTTTCCCCTCCCGTCAGCATCTCTTCTAGTGTAACGTCCACATTCAATACCTTATTTTACTCAGCATCACATCCAGTGTGATGTTCATGTTCGAGGTCTTATTTTACTCCACTCTAGTGTCCCTTAATTATAAATTTGTAAAACACCAAACCACTATGAAAACAATTAGAATATTTTAGGAAGAAATTAATAAAAATATGAATTTTATCTTATAATTAGAACCAAAATCAACTCTTTATATGAAGAAAAGTTCCTTCATGGAGATATTCCCGTCACATGCACCATCCTCCATTTCATTTCATAATTTGACAGTACTGAAGGTGTCCCAATGTCATCAGCTCATCTATTTAATGATAATTTCAACAGCCAAGAGTCTAGTGAATCTTGAAACATTGAAGGTAGATGACTGTGAAAAATTGGAAGAAATTATAAAAACAAGAACCTAATGAAGATATAGAAGAGGTAATCACATTATTCAGTGGGTTGAGAATATTAAAACTCGGTCGTCTACCTAAATTGAAAACACAAGAGGATAAAGAGGACTTCAACATTGAAGGCAGAGCAACAAATACTGGATGCACAAACATTCCCATATCACTTTTCAGCCATAATAAACATTATTCTATAATTAAGATGGGCGTCAGTACAATAGAGGCTGCTGCTTTTTGACTCAACAACTATCAGTGTTCATTATGGGTATAGCATCATTAAAGTCTCTGTGTAACTGTATAAGCGAGATCATATATTCCTCGTAAAAAGTTAGATTCTACACTACTTTATCTACTCCTTCATCGTGACCTTTTGAATCATGTGAAGCCACCTTGTAGTCTTGAACTCTCACAAGAATCCAAAGAGAGTCAGTATGCAAAAATTACCCCTTGGCCCCCCACCAATAATCCCAATCACAATAGTAACTTTCAACTTTGATTATGATTTTGCCCACACCACTCTGTCCTTTCGGCTCCTACACCATATAACGGACACAGCAAGTGTCCACACTGCTTTGTCCCACAAAAAATTTGAAATTATTCCCTGCGGCACATTTCAACTAATTTATGAAAGGCATGAATGATCTTGTTTCTTATTCCCTGGTCATATCAAAAAAAAAAAAAAATCCTGTATAAGTGAAAGGTTCCAGGTTAAGTACCTACTCCTATCATTTTTTATTAGATTTCAACGACAAAAATGGACCTGTTTGGCTGTTTCCACCTCTGAAATGTGTGCGTTATCATAAAACTATGGGCCTGAGGCAGAAAGACATTCAGGTTATAATCTCTTCGTTGTACACAAAACTATGGGCCTCAGGTTGAAAGACATACAAGTCACATGAAACTTCGGCTGGAAGAGACTTCATTTATATTTCTGTTGAATAGACCCCATAAAAATGGAAATCTAGATGAAACTAGATCATAACTGTTTGGTACATACCTCCATTGCAGGTTACTTTGATTCTGATTTTAATCAAATGGATGAAATTTTTGCAAATTATATAGTCACTCTCGAAATTTCAATATCCGTTGGAGAATTCACAAGGCATACAAGTTACATGAATCTCCAGCTGGAAGATACTTCTTTCATATTTCTGTTGAACAGACCCCATAGACATAGAAATCTAGATGGAACTAGATCATAATTGTTTGGTACATACCTCCATTGCAAGTTACTTCGATTTTGATTTTAATCAAATGGGATGAAATTTTTGCAGATCATATAGTCACTCGAAATTTCAGTATCTGTTGGAGAATTCAAAACATCAATTTTGAAATGCTTTTTTGTAATTCAGTACCAAAAACAAAACAGATGACTAAGGCAATGAACTTCAATGCTGGCAAGGGTCTCAGGACCACAAAAAAGATGTCACCGAACTGCTCATTCAAGTCAACTTGTGAACCGAGGTTATCTATTAATTTGTTGGCTTTATTCCTTTTGACATTCAGTGGCATCGAGAGTGTTTGGGTAACTCTCAAATTGTGATATACTTACAACATAAATCGTAAAAGCCATTCTTTAGAAGCTAATCTAAACACATATTGAAGGGTTTATCATATTCCTTGCATCCTGCTCACTTATTTTGTCTCTTGCCCTGAGTCATCAAATCTATGTTTCCCGATCAACTCAAACAACAATAATTCAAAAGATAGGAGTGTCCAGAACAATGACCTTATAACCCTTCATCCAAAGCTTCACGATTTCACGAAATACTCCCTTGATTATGTGAGGAGTCACAGATTCTATCACACTTTAGAAAAATAGTTAAAGATTTTTCGTAAGAAGATATACACCAAAACAAGTGACATAACCTACTAAACAAAGTATTATGGAATTAATTTTGGTTTCGAATGTGGAATGTATTTTTGTGTTTGTCAATTTTTTTAAAATTTATCCTTATTGACCCTCCTTCAGCCATAGAGATGGAGGTAATTAAGGAATATTAGTTTTACATTAAGAACCAGATGAAAAGCATGTATTAAACTTTGTACGAGGACCAATAATATAATTTATCACAAAATATTATTTTATTTGCACAACCACCTCTATGTGCAGCATCTTGCTGCGTTGAAGTTACTAGTTACTACTACTGCCCAATAAGGCAAAGATATAATAGCGTCCCTTCCACATGAAAGTTCTTGCTCAAGTCTAATAACTCAATCTCACGTTGCACTGATAATATAAATATATAGATCCTTTCCGGACATGAAATCAGAAAATTTTGAGGCCACCAATATATAGGCCATGAAAATGCAAGAATTGATTAAGAAAACAAATTCAAGCTTCACATCAAATGACAAAATGATGGATAAAAAGCATCATTATCTATTAAGGGCATGTTTGGGTTGGCTTGGAAAAACATGTTGACACAGCCTGTAAAGAGACTTCTGGTGAGTTGAAGCATATGGCGACCTGAACCTTTTTTGTTGGTATAAAACGGAGGTTAGAGCCTTTCATTAAAATAAAGAGGTTTGCGAATTAATGCCATACAATCTTGAGAAACTAGAGTCCTAAGAAAATAAGTACACTCATCGAAGAATGTTGAACCAGATAAAGATTCCTTTGCTAGCTTATCAGATTCTGGCTACGAGGAACATGGCGGACGCGACCTGAACTTGCAGGTTCGGATCTTTATTTTCCCTTATAGATATGGGCCTCAGGCCCAAAAAACATGAGTCACATGGATCTTCCACTAGGGAGGCTTCATTTCTCGTTCTATGGTGCAGTTTATAGCCCACACGAATCCGGCCCATTTTGTCCCTCATTGATTGGTGCAAGTTAATCATCTTCTCAACGCTATGAAGATGGTAACGCTGGTAAAAGTGGAGGCTTATGTACTCTTTGGCCAGTATTCCCTATAGACTGGGCTCCAAGCGCCTTGCCCTTGGACTGTAGATGAGCCCAACCCCTTTCCTAAAATTTTTGTAACAAAAAAAAAAAAACTTCTCAGTGACCAAACTTACTTTGATACCTGCTTATTAATAATAATAATCTTAAATGAAACATGTTGGCTGAAATGTAAAAAACTGAGGGCAGTAAATCTGAAGGCCCTGTTTTTCCTCCACTCCGTTTGCGTCCCTGTTGAGGTCAAAACTCAAAATTCAAATTCATAGAAATAAATAGATTTTTGTAGCAAAATAATTCCCAATTGCTCCCATAAAAAATCTGAAATATCACTGCACTCTTTTTGGGCAGATGACATTAATTTGTGGAGGAAAATGACTGATTTAGCCTTTGAGAAAGAAGGAAGTAAAAGCTTGAATGATCAGATTCAGAGGTTCATGCCACACTTAGAGCTACTCCGCCTCTCCGTGCATTCAGCCATACATCCACCTTCGCGAGCTGGCGGACGACGCAATGGCTGATGATCGTTCCGAAACTGCTTCACCCAGCCATCTTTACATTTGAACCTAAGTTTTGTGAGCATTTTGAAATCTTGTCGTTCTACCCTACTGAAAAAGAGGTGCTGCAATCAGTTGGGATTGCAACCTAGTTAGGTAAAATATGAACTTCCCCTTTACAAAGCTTTACCTTCTTTGTCTGAGCTTTTGAATGCTTGTAGTTTTCTCCATACATGCTTTTCTCCTGCTTCTCAGGTGTTTATCTCCTGATTTGGGGGTATGACATTATTTATTTAAATCTGAAGGCCCTGTTTTTCCCATGTTTCATCGTCATTGAACTTCAGCCACGCAAGTTCCTCATGCTGAGGTATGCAGCAATGCTCTGACTAGCAGTTCTAAAACCAAGTCATTTTGCATCTTTCATGTGAGAGGGGGATATGTCAGGAGCTTGGATGGGAAAATGATATTTGAGGTTGGCACTGTAAGTGGGAGATTGATAACACAACAGTTATATTGTAAACAAATATATTTGACTTATAAATTCTTACATTTATTTTAATAATAGCATGTGTTCTTGTAAATGCTTCTTGTTTTCTACACAGATGAGATCGTCTTGTAAATTGTCACAAGTGTCTTATAAATAAATGTGTTCGTATGTATTCCCTTTGTCTTGTAAATGGCCCATATAGTCTTATAATTTTACTTATTTATCTTTAAATAAGTATTTTTGACTTGTAAATTTTCATACTGTCTTGTAAATAACATGTGTTATTGTGATTGCCCCTCATCTCATATATGGTCAAGGTGGTCTGGTAAATTCTCATATACGTCTTTTAAAAAAGCATATTTGACTTGTAAATTTTCACACGTGTCTTGTAAATAAGAAATGTTCCTGTGAATTTCCCTTATCCTGTACATGACCCAAATAGTCTTGTAATTGAACTTCTTTATCTTATAAATAAGGGTTAAGGTGCAAATTGGCCAATAAACTTTTACTCCAGGAGCGCCCAACACAATAAACTTTTAAGTAGACATTGAATTAAAAAAAACAATTAAAAATGTAAAATCATCACAAATCTGTTAGATCCAATTAATGCCGTTGGAAAAGAATTCTAATATTTTCCGCTGAAATGAAAAAGACCAGAGCCAAACCCCTTGCGTTACAAAGCCATTGCAAGTCATCTTCGTCTTCTTCCTCGCCTGTTGATGTCGATGCTTCTTCCTTTTCCTACCTCCAACTCTGAAGCCGACACCTCCTGAAGGTCTTCGTCGGCGGCAAGAAGCCGCCCGCCACTTCCAAAGTCTCTCAGCAATTGCTGCAGAGGAAGTCCTAACTCTAATTGTTGTGGGATGAATGCAAATATGAGGGTGAGAGAAATTAGTTCGGTGAAATCAAGGTCGTTAATTAGTGACAAGGGACATCTTCTTGAGGAAATTGCCAAGGGATGTGATGATGAGAAAAATTTCGATACACATACTAGAGATCGTTCGGAGAAAATGTCTCAGAGGTTGAAGAAAAAGATAGGTATTATATGCTTCTTAAATTCACCTTTGAAATTTTGTTATCACTTATTTCTTTGTTGGTTTTTACTCCTTTTTCGTTTCAATGCTGGGTTTGATTGATCCTTGGGTTTAATTTAACACTCACATCTTATCCTTCAACCATGTCACCAGCTTGGAATAAGGGGAAAAAAATTAATCGTCTTCCGAATCAATGGCATAGAGGTATGAACTAGGATGTAAGAATAAGAAAAAAAAAAAAAAGCAAACCTGTTGAGGAGGAGAATATTGGATGGGTATTGAGCTTGAACGGCCATGGAAGTAGAGTAGATGAAGCAGAGGAAGAATAGTGAAAAAAGGGTGAGAGGAATAATAATGTGAAGAAGAGAAGAAGAAGAAGCAGCGATGAGTCTATAAGGAGAAGGCGGAGAGTTCAAAGCGGGAGGAGAAGGAAGACATTATTATTGAGAAGAGAAGGAATCAAAGACGACCACCACCGTTGGCTCACTTTGTTATCACCTACACTTATTCTTCCCCTGTGTTTGACCTTTGATATATATAGAGAGAGAGGGGGGGGGGGGGAGGGGAAGGGGAAGAAGAAGGAGGAGGAAGGAGTTAGACGGTGCCATTGAATCAAAGTTTATTGGCCAATTTACACCTTAACCATATAAATAAATATATCTGACTTGTAAATTTTAACATGTGTCTCATAAATAGCTTTAGTAAATTACTTGGGGTTATTTTTGTCTATTTCCTCAACAAATCAATTTCATTTGCTCTCAAAAGAGTGCAGTGATGTTTCATATTTTTATGGGGGCAATTAGAAATTATTTTACTGTAGTGGGAGCTATATGAATTTTTCCTCGATTTTTCCCCAACCGCATCTTTCTTCCTGTTGGGGAAGACAAACAATATTATATTTTTAGGAAAAATAAAATGAAATAAAGTAAACTAATGAAAAAATCCTAAAAATATATATATCACTTGAACTTCAAAATCTCAAATAGATGACTTTTTAATAAAACAAGTTGTTGATTGCTTTATTGTTCTTGTTAATCTCATTATTGTTATTGTCAACAGGATTTTGAAATTTAAGTGTTATTTTTTTTTGTCATTTTTTCTAAAATAATATTATTTTTAAAAAAATATTTAAAGTATTTTCAATCTAAATTTACTATTTTATTTTTTTTAAAAAATTATATTTATAATAAAAATCTCAAATGAGGCACCAAATTAAATTTTTTCATAAACTCTTGCAAAAAATTTTAGTTTTGTATTGATGACTTGTTAAATATAAGATAAGCATTTATTTGATCCAAAATAAATTCAAAAAATTCATATAAAACCATTAATTATAAGAAATATTTTTAAACCTTTTAAAATTTTAAACTTAAATAATATAGTAGTATATGATATCATGGAGCTATCTAATACTCCCTCTGATCCTTATTATAAGGCACCAACTAACTTTTCTCACAAACCAATAAAAGTAGTTAAAGTCAATAAAGTTGCCCTATAATTTAAGTACTCCCTCCGGTCCTAATTATAAGAGCTAGTTGATTTTTTTAGAGAGATTAAGGAAGCTAACTAAATTACTTTAGAATATTTTTATTTTTATTTTTTTTCTTCAAACTAATTAATTTAACTAATAAACTAATATATATTCCAAGGATATTCAATATATGAAATGATTAAATAATTTATTTAACTTCCTTAATCTCTCCAAAGAAAGTCAACTAGCTCTTATAATTAGGACCGGAGGTAGTAACTTCTAATATTACTCCTACTAATTGCACTAAACTCTAATATTATATTAATTATTACTCTCACTTACTACCCTTATTAATTAGGGGCAGACATGGAAACAAATAATTGATGCTCATTGGGAACAATCAAGTGTCTTATAAAAAGGACCAAATAAACTTGTTAGTTGGTGTCTTATAATAAAGATAAGAGAGAGTAAGATATTTTATAAAAATTATGTGAATTTTAGATTATTGCTAATTGAAGATCTAAAACACATGTCAAGTATATTCAAACATCATAATCATCATCTTCTTAATTTTTTTTATCCCTTCTCTACTTGATTATGATTGAAGAAAAATGGAGTCATCAAGTAGAAAACAATTAACAAATATGATAAATATGTCTTATATTTAGAATCATAATTAGTTCTATAGTTAGTTTTGTTTTTTAATTAAAAAGGGTATGTTTTCAGTCATTTAACCCTAATAACCTCGTGAGTTTTAAATGATAATTTTTTATAACGATCGTTGTCATCGTGAAAGTTAAAATTTATAATATGTCAGTATTTAAAAATATTCTTCAACGTTTAAAATTTCAATATCAATATATATAATATATATTGGTTGCCAACTTATAGTTAGACAACTAAAAATAAACTTTATAAAACTAGGGAATCAAAATGAAATATTATGTGAAATTAAATTAAAGCCATACTTTTGCTTTATTTTTTCCAAATGGTTCAAATTCAATAATGCTCCCCCAAATCCCACCCCAAAATGAGAATGTCTACAATATAATACACAGGCTAGCTTCATTGATTATGTTTCAAGCACACATAATGATTGAAAGAAGTTTAAAATCCAAGGATCAGCTTCGATTCTTGACTCAACGAAACATAGATTAAGATAGTAGTTATGTGTATAGATATTGATACTGTTAACACTAACAGGATCAAGAGACAACCCCTCTTTACATCGCTATCCAATTGGTCAAAATCATGGTAGTGAAAACGTAGATTTTACCTTAAAACGGAAAGAGAATTAAAAATTGTAAAACGTAAAATTGTAAAAACTTAAAAGCGTTTGGAAAATTAGTAAAATCGTTTTAATTAGGAAAAAAATCATAAAAACGTAAAATCACAGTGATAAATCAAGTTTTTAACTACCATGGTCGAAATGCCATTTTATATCATGCACTTTCTTTGCTGCTAGATAATGTTTATACAAAAGAAAAAGGAAACAAATTGGAGGGGCAGATTAACACGAAGAGTGTGTCAAGTAGTTAGGTGACAACCTAACCAGCATGCACTATTTTTAAAGTCATTTAAGAAGTACGTGGTTTATGTCTTCAACTTCCTCTACATTGTCCAAATCATGACACCCATGGAATCGTGTGTTGGAATTATTGTGTCATTCAAAACGTGTCAATGCTTGTGCCCCAACTTTGATCTTAATTGTATTAAGAAGCAGAGCAATAATACCAAGTCTCGAACCCGAAACCTCACAGAATGTTTATATATAAAGAACGTACCATGAAGCTGCATGAGACTGTTCTTTCATCTTAATGTTAAGTTATAACCCTCACGAAGACTTCAACCTTATGGTTACTAATTGATTGTGACTCGCACTGTGATGATGTTGGTTATTAGGTTAGCAGTACGTAGATGCTACTTTTTCAATATGATTTATAGTGTATGAGGTAAATATGTGAGATAAGTTTTATCTCAACTTCTATAAACATACTTTTTGAACGCTAACTCAAATAAGCACCAAACATTTTCTTATTATACGTCACTTTCAAATTTTGTTATGAAGATTTTAAGAGTAGTTAAAAAAATAATCCATGCTCTTAAACTTTTGCGAAAGCTAACACTCCGAGTTTTGAGAATGCCCTTATTTCAATTTCACCGAAAAAAGGTTAATAAAGTGACTTTTAATACCAGAAAGAAAAGGCTTAAATAATGTTCGGAACATTTTTCAACATGACTCAGCTTATAGTTAAAAATTATTAAAACTTGTTAATGACAACTAGAACGAGTAAGCAACACATTTGTCATGAAGCTAGTTTAAAGAACCTGTAAAAATACACATATGATTTTTTTAAAAATGCACTCAACATCAAATATTTTTTAAAATATGAAAATCACTACGTGTATAAAAGTGGGGCAAAAGTCACAAATTCCATTAAATATAAATGACATCCATTAGATCATAAAGTTAACTTTCGTCATCTACATTTAACGAAATCTGTGACTTTTGCTCTAGTTTTATAATCACGTAGTCACTTTTACACATAATTAAGTATTTCTCAAGCATGTGGTTGTGAGCTCAAATTCTATATGAATACAATAGCAGTGATTAACTTATGGAAACAAATCGTGTCATGAGATCATAAATTATTATTTTCATTGATATTGTTTAAAGAAGTTTTCTCTCAAACTAACCAAGGGCTCTAAATATATATGTACTGTTATTGTCAAACTCACGATTTGACTTTTTAAGTCAACTGTTTTTATGTTTTAAACTCATAAAATTATGTCAACTTATTCTTAAACTCGTGCATACTAGTTGTAAACCCAACCAAATTTGTTAACTCGTGCGTTAAATTTGTCATTCTTACATTTTAACTTTTAATTTACAAAGCTAGCTTTTAGATTTAAACATGTTCGGCTGTTGCATAAATAAACTTCATAATTTTTTTATTGAGCACAGTAAAACATGAATGTTGATAGATTATTAAATTTACTGTTGACTATTTGGTTTTGAAACATATTCAAAGTTTTATTTTTATATTTTAATTATTTAATATGATACTTTTAATAGCCACTTGTTGATAAAAATAAATTGATAATTCTAGCTTATAGTCCGAGTTCATATATTTTTAACGAATCTGCTCAAAAAAAAAAAAATCACCGCCTCATACCCCCGCACACCCAGTTATTATATCAAGGGTGAAGGTATAAATTTACACATGGGCTTTTACTCAGATAGCACCCAACACCACAAGCTCTTGGGAGGAACAAAAATACACACGAACTCTTAAAATAAGAGCAAAAATACACAAGTTGTTAAAAATGTTTTAATTGCCGTTATTTTAAAGGCGGGCCCCACACCATTTAAAAAAATAAAAATGCCTCACTTTTTTTAATTTCCACGTTTGTCCTTCTCTCATTGAATGAATCTGGAATCCCGCTGGAAGAAGAAAACACAAGGGTTCTGTTATAGCATCAATTCCGGCGCGCTTAGGGAGGTGAGGGTGACGATCTCAGTTCCGGCCCAACGATCTCGGTGCCGGAGATGGCGTTTCTTGTGAACACGTTTTCATGCTACTAAAGATCGACCTTCACAAGGGTCTGAGTACTGCGTTGGCGGAATGCAAGAGCAGCTGGAAGATGAAGATCTGAGGAATTTCTTCAAGATCCTTATCCTCTTCTTTTTTAGATCGTGCCCTTTCTATAACACCCCAACTTTTCTAAAGCATTTTCGAAATTATTTGATCAGAGTTCAAAATAATTTAACCAGAGTTGAGCAACGAAATGATTTTAAATACAAAGTAACTGATATTCAACCACTGTAGTGTACTGGTTTGTTGATACAAAGAGTTCGAAAGACTATACATATCTACAGGACTTTCTCCAGCTAGTCCTTCTGCCTGCTGCTTACCCTTGTTTCTGTTTCTGTTCACTCCGAAAATCCTGAAGCTACAGTAAGAGCTGAGGTTCAATACCCATTGAACCTCAGGTAACGGTTAACCTCATGCTTATGTATCAAATATGTATGACAGATATCCATGGTAAAACAGCATTTATTCACATACAATATTCATATATTCACATAATAACATTACACGGCCACTGCAACATGTATGTTATTACAATCTGCACTATCTTCCAGTGCCACGGTGTACATCCGTGTCCTCAGCGCTAGGAAAACATAACGGCATTATCACGACTATAACCCGTATTAAGATGTATGTGTATGATCAATTTTCAAATATTGAATTATTCAAAAATGCACTATGCAGTATGCAGCCTCCCTTATATCACCACCTCCCTTATACCGCTGACTGGAACCATAGGCTAACATATAGTCCAATAGAAACTCATTCATTTGACTGGATGGTTTCAAGCTCACCAAAACTTAAGATACACCCGGCCAAAGGTATAGAGCTTAAATCTGGACTATGGCTCCCCTCCTTTAAAATAACAACTATGGAGGTGTCACATGTCCCACAACTCCAATGAAATCCCGGCCAGAGGAAAACATGGAAGATGGGGCCCTGAAATAAGTACCATCCACTGTGCACCGAGTGGTGGCATAAATCATTCTTATCATTTAAATCCCTCCTTACTCCACCCATCATAATACAACCGCCATGATGAATATGTTCACTCAAAATAATGCATTATTATACCATAAAGTTTTATACATCAATATGCGTATTTATGAATAGTAAATACTATGCGTATCTGTGAATAGTAAAATACTATGTGTATATGTGAATAGTAAAACACGGTATATATACATGAATAGTAAAAATGAAGAGTAAATACAGTATACGTGAATAGTAAAATGAATAGTAAATACGGTATACGTGAAAAGTAAAATAAATAGTAAATACGGTATATGTGAATAGTAACGTACATATAAATAGCACCTCTGTATGATCAATTTTCAAAACAATATCTTAGACTATCTATCACATATAAGCATACCATAAGCATCAGAGTTAGTGTTACAATACGCGTCCGTACCTTCCTTCCACGTGAATAGTAAATTACTATTCATGTATACGGCACTATTCATGTATACGGCACTATTCACGTATACGGCACTATTCACGTATCCCCAAACTTCCTTTGAATCTGACTCCGGAATCCTCGGATATCCTATAATATCATTT
The DNA here is from genome assembly GCA_034222035.1 of Acacia crassicarpa. NCBI lineage: Eukaryota > Viridiplantae > Streptophyta > Magnoliopsida > Fabales > Fabaceae > Acacia > Acacia crassicarpa. The sequence goes on along the minus strand of JAWXYG010000002.1, from coordinate 61,469,755 downwards.
TTATCAGTGACCATTAATTTTCAGCATTTGCGGAAACTATGTTGGATATTCACTATTCATGTGAATAGTACCAGTAAAAATATTTTTACCGTGCCGGTAAATATTTTTTACTGTGCCAGTAAATAATATTTACTGTCCAAGGATAATTCTTTTCTGATGTGACAGATCAGACTAAGCTGCAGCCACAGAGCATACTCAGAAAAACTCTATCTGGCATTTCTACTATAATTACCAAAAGAAACTACCAAATATTAAGACTAGAGACCAAAGAACTTACCCTTGAAGTTCCTGCTCATTCTCTCCAGCTTCAAGAACTTTACTCTAAACTCTCTCTCTAACTCTAAGAATTCTCACTCTTCTCTTAAACTCAACTGTTGTTCTCTGAGTTTGGTGTGAAGAAAATGAAGAAATGAAGCCTCTATTTATAGTGAAAAAGCATGATACTATTCATACTTTATCAGGTCAGATTTTGGCCGTTGGATCTTGACTTTAAACATGGCTTCATCTCAACCGCCCAATCCATTTGCTTACGTCATCGATGACGTCATCAAGATGCTTACGTCATCGATGACGTCATCATGACGATGACACTTTCTTACTCTTTTGCATTTATCCTATAAAGATTCCCTGATCGGTGTTCTAATCGCGTTATATTAGAAATTCTCAAGAATCCGGAAGCACAGCCTTGAAGTTCTATTTTTCCTCTTCAGAAATATCTGGGTCAACTAAATTTTTGATCCTATTTAGGGTATTCCGTAACCTGCCGAAGATTTTAAGTCGGACACTGACGGTTACAGAAATTACTTCGGGTGACACCAACTTCTAGACAAAAATTCACTGATTCATAATATGTCCAGTTGTTTACTACTTAATTCAAGGAGTTTGAGTTATGATTTATTTCCTACAGATTCCACTATCTGTCCTGCTTCAAAATATCGGTTTCAACCTATCTCAATAATCATTCCGCCGATTACGGAAATGACTTTGGAGATAACCCACTCTGAGATAGAAATTCACTTGTTTATAATATACCCTTACTTTAAAAACCTAATTCACGGTTTATTGAAAATAATTTTATTTCTATTATTTTCCAAAGTATAAGATATTATATTATAATAATATTATTATTGAGTGGGTCCCGCGCGCAAAATTTTTCAAACTTCACGGGTGTTGGCAGAGGAGAAATAATTTGACGTGGGTCCCGCATGAATAGTAAATACGTATTTTCAAATAGTGAATACGTATTTAGGAATAGTAAATACCGTATTTTTGAATAGTGAATACGTATTTGTAAATAGTAAATACGTATATGTGAATAGTAAATACTATTCACGTCCCACAAAATACCGTTTCAAAATTCGCCATTTTCAAAAGTAGAGCCTAGTAGTCCTCCAAAAATAGGCTAGTTTTCAAGTCTTTAGGTCCAAAATTCAGGATGTTACAATTCTCCCCCCGTTCAATAAATTTCGTCCTCGAAATTTGACAATATAAAATCAAAAGGTTATCTAGACCTCTAGTCTATTCCTTCATTATGCAAACTTAAATAGCACGCATCCTACTATTCAATGTCTCAATCTTATACCCAGGTATAGTACTAAATTACAGGACTTGCTGATCTATTCTCACAGTACTCGGTTACACAGGCCTCACTGCCTGATTTATTTAGCCTATCGGCTTAACACATATTGGCCTTCCGCATCTGCTCATCAATTTCATCTGAGTCTTTCCCATTCAAGTTCTCGAATTACTTTCACTTACTCAACACTATAGCTGACAGCTATTAATTGACTTAACTAGTTTAGTATTCCAGACCTTTCTAATAGTTGCTGTTCCTGTACCATAATTCCCAATTACACTGCTTTTCTTTTCAACACGATAGCGTCGACAATCATGTCATTGCTACCCAAAACTATTTTCTTGTCTCATTTTCAAATTTTCAAACATGAAAAATTTTCCGTGGTTTCAGTACATTTCACAATCTGCTCTATACCACAAAGTAATAGTGCTATAACATTTTTAAACTTAATCGCTGCCATCACAAATTCGTGAAAACATTTTTCACTGCCGGATCATTTTCAAAAACTTTTATTACCGGCACATATCTTTGAGGGAGCTAATTTATTTCACAAAATTTTACAATTGAGAGTACACACCATCATTTTAACCATTTGGTACAGTGAGCGCCTTACCCCAATCCTCAAATCCAGTCTCAACAGTACTATCAACAATGTGGGAGAACCTCCGCCCCTCTCTCAGGAGACCCAGTGTTCACACTGGCACATAAAGTAGCAACCCTATCTAGCGGAACTCAGTCCAGTCATAGACAGTCAGGTTGTACTAAACAAAACATATGCCCTAGGCGAAATGTTATGGATTGGGTGCGTTCACTGCTCGTGCGATTTCCATTTTCTCAAATCAAAATCCCTCCAAAACTTTTTGTTCAAAAAAAAACATTTATCAAAGGCTAGCGATTTCAAACATTTTAAAACATCTAGCAAGACCCAGCAAACTGTGTACATCTACAACAGCTTCTGTCCTTCCAGTTTTGTACTGACTTTTCCACAACATAGTTAAAAACTCAGTTTCAAACTTTGGGTTCTAACAAAAACCCTTTTTTTACAAGACAATATCATTTCAAAATAATCATCACTGTGGTCTCAAATTCTGTTGAAAACATTTCATTTGAAAACTCTGTTTCAAAAATCCACATGTGCGAACAAATCAATTTTAAAAATTTCAAATACAGCAAGTGTCTTGGCAAGTTCAAAAATTCAATTTTTTTTAAACCTTACTTAGGAATCAGACAACTAACATTAGAAGGTCATCACTAATTACACGCATTGGAACCTCTGTCCTTGGCTACTCAAACTATCCATAAAATACTTAGTTTGTTCTACTTTAATCTTCCAGCTATTTCAAACATCGTTCGCTATCCTCGGATCTCACAAAATTTTCTGGACACTTCTCATATTCGTTGTCTGACAACTATGGGCTTCTGCTAGCCTATAAACACAATATATGCTGTATAGCACTGGAGCAAACCATGACGATATACTAAGTTACAACAGTCTTTTCTCTAGGGAACCTATTCAATGTGAGATTCATTATAATGTACTTACCTTGAGAACCGATGCACTGGTAACTCTACTTTATGGTTCGTTGTCACAGCGGCTCCACTCTACGGTTCGTCGTCACGGTGGCTCTGCTCTACGGCACATTACTCGGCGCTTCACTTAGTCTTCTCAGACCAGTCAGCTTTTCCGGTTAGCATCCTCTGTAGGTAAACCTCCTTGATCAGAACTCCCCGTAGGTATCCTTCTCCGACAAACTTTCCATAAGTAGCGCCAGTGATCGTCTTTGAATCATTATAATGAGAACTCAAATCTTAACAGGTTCCTATCCTTTAGTAGTTTCATAAACCGTTGTTTCTATGTCTGCCATCTTATCTAGGGTCATTCTATTTGTGGACTTTCACTTTCTATTTAGCTCCAAGCATAATTCTTAACTCAATTTTCCCTATCGGGTAGCCACTTACTTTATAGGGAATCTATTAGCCACTAACATCTCTATGGTTCTTGGTCCCACCTTGAGACCATAACCTGGTGGCTACTGAGGTTTCCAGCTTTCGTATGGTTCTGTTAAGGAACTATCTCTTAGATATTTGGAACCTAAACAAAGCTCACTCATATTTTTTCAGGGTTCCTACTCTCACAGGGGTCATAGTTCTGAGATTTCTCTCGCCTAAGCAATATTAACTTCATAATATCTATTGATTCTTGGTACTAATATTGGTATACTTACTACTGGGTACCTACAACTCTCATAGGCACTAGTATGACATAACTGTCTCCCCAGAATTACTGGGTACTTTCCCTCTTCTGTCAATTGATCACCACCGTCAAGGACTTAATCAAAAGATCTTCGTCCCCGGAGCCACGCCCCTTTGTACGCATGGTGTCTGGCCTCTACAAGGTAGGGATTTTCTTCTCAGGGTACCTTAACAAGTTATTATTTTGACAAGGACATTAAATCGATAGGTTACTATCCAAGGGAAACCTAAACAGTAGGTTATTGTTTACCGGAAAACTTAAGTCGTACCGACTTCTCTGTACCACTTCCCTTGAAACTCTGAGCGGGGATTTAACTTAGATTCCGATTCCCATATCAAAAGTCTTAAAGTTTAACAACAGAAACCATATTCTGTGCCATCTACTCTATATCAAGGCCTCCCGAGCCTAACCCTTTTCCTTAGGATGTACGTCCTTTTTGTATCACAACACCAGTATTGTATCAGTACTTGTACTTGTTTTTTTTTTTTCGAAATACTTTTAAAACCATGGCTTAGAACCTAACTTAGTTAGTCAAACCGATTGGCCAGGTAGGCGTCTATCATGGGAGCCTCACCGTGCTAGGGTGACTGATTGGCTGATCCACATAGACTCGGCCCTACCTTCGGCACCAATGGTCTACTGTAACTGAGTCGGGTTCATACCAGATAAAACACTTTTGAAAGCTTAGAACCTAACTCCGCTACTCAGACAATCCGACTAGGCAGGTGTATTTGTGGAAGGCTCGACGAATTCAAGGAAACTGATTGCCAACCACAAAACCCCTTTCTAGATATCGGACTGTTTGGAGTAACTTAGTTAACTTCGTGCCAGAATGCCTGCTCTGATACCAAAATATAACACCCCAACTTTTCTAAAGCATTTTCGAAATTATTTGATCAGAGTTCAAAATAATTTAACCAGAGTTGAGCAACGAAATGATTTTAAATACAAAGTAACTGATATTCAACCACTGTAGTGTACTGGTTTGTTGATACAAAGAGTTCGAAAGACTATACATATCTACAGGACTTTCTCCAGCTAGTCCTTCTGCCTGCTGCTTACCCTTGTTTCTGTTTCTGTTCACTCCGAAAATCCTGAAGCTACAGTAAGAGCTGAGGTTCAATACCCATTGAACCTCAGGTAACGGTTAACCTCATGCTTATGTATCAAATATGTATGACAGATATCCATGGTAAAACAGCATTTATTCACATACAATATTCATATATTCACATAATAACATTACACGGCCACTGCAACATGTATGTTATTACAATCTGCACTATCTTCCAGTGCCACGGTGTACATCCGTGTCCTCAGCGCTAGGAAAACATAACGGCATTATCACGACTATAACCCGTATTAAGATGTATGTGTATGATCAATTTTCAAATATTGAATTATTCAAAAATGCACTATGCAGTATGCAGCCTCCCTTATATCACCACCTCCCTTATACCGCTGACTGGAACCATAGGCTAACATATAGTCCAATAGAAACTCATTCATTTGACTGGATGGTTTCAAGCTCACCAAAACTTAAGATACACCCGGCCAAAGGTATAGAGCTTAAATCTGGACTATGGCTCCCCTCCTTTAAAATAACAACTATGGAGGTGTCACATGTCCCACAACTCCAATGAAATCCCGGCCAGAGGAAAACATGGAAGATGGGGCCCTGAAATAAGTACCATCCACTGTGCACCGAGTGGTGGCATAAATCATTCTTATCATTTAAATCCCTCCTTACTCCACCCATCATAATACAACCGCCATGATGAATATGTTCACTCAAAATAATGCATTATTATACCATAAAGTTTTATACATCAATATGCGTATTTATGAATAGTAAATACTATGCGTATCTGTGAATAGTAAAATACTATGTGTATATGTGAATAGTAAAACACGGTATATATACATGAATAGTAAAAATGAAGAGTAAATACAGTATACGTGAATAGTAAAATGAATAGTAAATACGGTATACGTGAAAAGTAAAATAAATAGTAAATACGGTATATGTGAATAGTAACGTACATATAAATAGCACCTCTGTATGATCAATTTTCAAAACAATATCTTAGACTATCTATCACATATAAGCATACCATAAGCATCAGAGTTAGTGTTACAATACGCGTCCGTACCTTCCTTCCACGTGAATAGTAAATTACTATTCATGTATACGGCACTATTCATGTATACGGCACTATTCACGTATACGGCACTATTCACGTATCCCCAAACTTCCTTTGAATCTGACTCCGGAATCCTCGGATATCCTATAATATCATTTTTATCAGTGACCATTAATTTTCAGCATTTGCGGAAACTATGTTGGATATTCACTATTCATGTGAATAGTACCAGTAAAAATATTTTTACCGTGCCGGTAAATATTTTTTACTGTGCCAGTAAATAATATTTACTGTCCAAGGATAATTCTTTTCTGATGTGACAGATCAGACTAAGCTGCAGCCACAGAGCATACTCAGAAAAACTCTATCTGGCATTTCTACTATAATTACCAAAAGAAACTACCAAATATTAAGACTAGAGACCAAAGAACTTACCCTTGAAGTTCCTGCTCATTCTCTCCAGCTTCAAGAACTTTACTCTAAACTCTCTCTCTAACTCTAAGAATTCTCACTCTTCTCTTAAACTCAACTGTTGTTCTCTGAGTTTGGTGTGAAGAAAATGAAGAAATGAAGCCTCTATTTATAGTGAAAAAGCATGATACTATTCATACTTTATCAGGTCAGATTTTGGCCGTTGGATCTTGACTTTAAACATGGCTTCATCTCAACCGCCCAATCCATTTGCTTACGTCATCGATGACGTCATCAAGATGCTTACGTCATCGATGACGTCATCATGACGATGACACTTTCTTACTCTTTTGCATTTATCCTATAAAGATTCCCTGATCGGTGTTCTAATCGCGTTATATTAGAAATTCTCAAGAATCCGGAAGCACAGCCTTGAAGTTCTATTTTTCCTCTTCAGAAATATCTGGGTCAACTAAATTTTTGATCCTATTTAGGGTATTCCGTAACCTGCCGAAGATTTTAAGTCGGACACTGACGGTTACAGAAATTACTTCGGGTGACACCAACTTCTAGACAAAAATTCACTGATTCATAATATGTCCAGTTGTTTACTACTTAATTCAAGGAGTTTGAGTTATGATTTATTTCCTACAGATTCCACTATCTGTCCTGCTTCAAAATATCGGTTTCAACCTATCTCAATAATCATTCCGCCGATTACGGAAATGACTTTGGAGATAACCCACTCTGAGATAGAAATTCACTTGTTTATAATATACCCTTACTTTAAAAACCTAATTCACGGTTTATTGAAAATAATTTTATTTCTATTATTTTCCAAAGTATAAGATATTATATTATAATAATATTATTATTGAGTGGGTCCCGCGCGCAAAATTTTTTCAAACTTCACGGGTGTTGGCAGAGGAGAAATAATTTGACGTGGGTCCCGCATGAATAGTAAATACGTATTTTCAAATAGTGAATACGTATTTAGGAATAGTAAATACCGTATTTTTGAATAGTGAATACGTATTTGTAAATAGTAAATACGTATATGTGAATAGTAAATACTATTCACGTCCCACAAAATACCGTTTCAAAATTCGCCATTTTCAAAAGTAGAGCCTAGTAGTCCTCCAAAAATAGGCTAGTTTTCAAGTCTTTAGGTCCAAAATTCAGGATGTTACACTTTCCCTCTTTATTTACTCTCACCTTCTTCTTCTCTTCATTTTCTTTTTAGACATTGTTGACGGCGACGGACAATGGCAACGGCGTTTCTCCACTCTAATTTGTAGATCTAAAGTCATTGAAGCCACTAATTTTTGCAAACTGATCCAGCAAAATATAGTTCATAGGTCTTTCTTAATTTGCTTCAGTTTATACCATTTCAGTTCCCATTTGGTGTTTGTGCCTTGTCCTGGTTCCAGATTAATTTTTTAAATTTTTAAATTTCAAACCCCTTTTTTCCAATTCCAATTTATCTTATAAGTCAATCTTTGATTTTTGGTTCAGCTATTTTGACTGAGGAAAACTTGTGTATTTTTCTCGCCAAATCTGAATCGTCGAAGTCCTCCAACAAGGTCTCCACTTCTGCCATCGCCTCTTTTCTTTTTATGAGATTTCTTCATTTGAACTCAGTAGGGTATAATTTGGGTGGTGATTTTTGTTTATGTTGAGCCTCTGCATGCGAAGAGGATGAATTGATTAAGTGATAGGGGAAGCTAATGTTTTTTGTTTGAAGGTTCTTACTGTGCTTACTGAGTTTGATCTAGTGGATTGTTTTTTGTTTACTGGGTTCCACTTTCCTGCTTCATTTGGGTGGATTGATTCCTTGAAGCCGAGTCTTGCCAAAGATTGTTTTTTGTTTATTGGTTCCAATTTCTTGCTTCATCTGGGTGGATTGATTCCTTGAAGCCGAGTCTTATGTTGGGAGGAAGAGGTTGGGGGTTGGGGGCATTTTTGTCATTTCAAGTGAAAATTAACATTGTTAGCTTGATTTAACGTTTGTGTGATTTTTGCTCTTATTTTAAGAGTTCGTGTGTATTTTTGCTCCTCCCAAAAACTTATAGTGTTGGGTGCTTTATCAGTAAAAGGCCATGTGTAAATATGCACCTTATTCACCCTTAAATAAATAGCCACTGACCCGTACGTTGTTCTACAGCTTCTATTTCTGGGTTCTGATTCTGATTAAGGTTAGATTTTATGCTTGGTTCAAGTTAGCAATATATATTCATCATTTAGTGATTACATTATGAATAGCATGGCCAAAAAAAAAAAAAAGAATACATTATGAACAGTCCTAAATCTAAACGCTTTCGGCTAAGCAAAATGAAAAAGGGCAAGTACGATGGTTTCTTTAATTATTACTATTCCAGCAATACGGAGGGAAACCAGGCGCACTAGATCCTCCTTCACCGCCTTTGCAAAAAGTCGAACTTGCCATCAATGTCTGTCGACTTGTTAATTCGGGTTGAATTTCCAGAGAATTCGATCCAACCATATCCAAATGCTTGTCATTAAATTATTACCCTAGTGTTTTGTCGCACTCGGATCAAGAATATCCACGTCACACTCCAGAGAGAGAACACAGGTACTCTCTCTTAAACTACCCTTTTACCCCCTATTTTTTCATAAATTGACGATCGTATCCCTCTGTGGCACGGAGAAGCGTGCGTGATACCATTGGCCAATAAAAGGGGCTCAAGGTGATGCGAACGAATGATAAAAGGAGGCGTACCTCTCTCTCAGTGCGTCTTATTATTATTATTATTATTTTTAATGTGCCACTCAACCTTTTTTTTCTCCAATTGGCGATTTTATCAATAAAAAGAATTTGTAGTCTTCTCTTTGTTCATTGATGAGAGCCAGCATAAGAAATGAAGAAGAATTGGTTTCGACATTTTTCCTTGCTTGTTCCTTTTCCTAGACTTCTCGGAATCCAAACATCCTCAGTTCGATGCTCTTTTTCGGCTGCTTCACTCCCCGTTGAGATCTGACGACTTTTCTTGACTCTGGATTTTTCCTTCGCTTTCTCCCTAATTTCACACCCGGTAAGATGGGATTCACTTTGATCAAAGCTTGTCTCAGTTTGGATCATGTTAATTCTTGCTTTTACACCTGTCTTCGGTGCAATGGTGTTTTTATAGTGAAAGGAAACTGTGGGGCTTGGTTTTCTTGCTGTGTTTTGCTATTCTTTTTCCATTTAGAGTCATCAGGAAGTCAGTGACGTTAATTTGGTTTTTGTTCTCCCACTTTCTTCGCGTTCTCAAAAGCTAAAGATTAGTTTCTTATGAAACGTATGTTGGACTTGCGTTTCCCCTCCTGACTGCTGCACCCTATTTTTAATGCACATATTTCGAGGTGGGTTTAAAACAAGTCGCAAGCATGCTTATATTTCGTCGTTAGCCTGTTCTCGATTTTTTCTAAGTGAAGCTGTTCCATGCAAGTTCTTCTCTCATTGACTGTTTGATTAATTTGCCCCTGCGTTGATGAACGATCTCGCTCGTTTAAAAGTTTCCAAGCCCATTGAAGTGTTTCCAGTTACTGGCTTGTTCTCAATCTGTTCATATGGTGTTTGGTTCCTGTGTGTTGCGAACGAGAGCAAAGGTAGATGTTTGGTTATCGGAGGAGGCTTTTTTTTTTTCCTGGGTTGTCTTTTACGGTAGGGTAGCAATTTTTAGCATAGACCAACTGGAGGAGATGATTTAATATCCAATTTTATGCCCCTACTTGCCTTGTTAACTAATATTGTGGAGCACTTACGATTTGCTCATGGGATGGTTGTTTATGCTCATATCTGGCTCGGCATCTTTTCATTTGTGCGCTTCGTCATTATTCCTTTTGGTTCATATAATATAATTCTTTCATATTCATGGAATGCTCGTTTAATTGTATGCGTTTTTTCTCCTCAACTACAGCTGAATATCCTGCAAATAAGAGCATGTGCTGTGGATTTGAGCGACAAAAGCTTACAATGTCTCCAATCAGTGTCTTATATTTTGTTAAGCCCCACGGAACTTAGAAGTTGCAAAATGAATCACTTAACTAATGAGACTGATGATGATTTTGCAAGCTTGCTTGAGCTTGCAGCTAATAATGATGTTGAGGGTTTTGAACGACTGATTGAGCGTGATCCATCCTGCGTTGATGAGGTTGGACTGTGGTATGGTCGCAGAAAGGGTTCAAAACTAATGGTCAATGAGCAGAGAACTCCTTTGATGGTTGCTGCCACTTATGGTAGCATTGATGTCATGAAGCTAATTCTATCACTATCCAATGCTAACGTAAATCGTCCTTGTGGCCTTGACAAGAGCACTGCACTTCATTGCGCTGCATCTGGTGGAGCTGCTACTGCGGTTGATGTTGTAAAACTGCTCTTATCAGCAGGTGTTGATCCAAGTTCCGTGGATGCCAATGGTCACCGTCCAGTTGACGTTATTGTTGTTCCTCCCACGCTTGATCATGTCAAAAACAGTCTTGAAGAACTTCTTCAAACTGATGACTCCATGGCAGGATTTAATCTTAGGGTTAACACAACCACATCAAAAGCTGATTCTCCTCCTTTATCAGCTTCACCAGAGAATGAGTTTCCATCTTCTGCACCAGATGTCCACTTGAAGTCAAAGTCAAATGATGCACCTGTTTCTCATGCATCAGAGAAGAAAGAGTATCCTGTTGATCCATCCCTTCCAGACATCAAGAACAGCATATATTCAACTGATGAATTCCGAATGTATTCTTTCAAGGTCCGGCCTTGTTCACGTGCTTATTCCCATGATTGGACTGAATGTCCTTTTGTCCATCCTGGAGAAAATGCCCGAAGAAGGGACCCAAGGAAGTTTCACTATAGCTGTGTTCCTTGTCCTGATTTTCGGAAGGGGGCTTGCCGACGTGGTGATATGTGTGAGTATGCACATGGAGTTTTTGAGTGTTGGCTGCATCCTGCTCAATATCGAACCCGTCTCTGCAAGGATGGGACACATTGCTCTAGAAGAGTTTGTTTCTTTGCCCACACTGCTGAGGAGCTTCGGCCTTTATATGTTTCAACTGGTTCTGCTGTTCCCTCTCCTCGTTCAAGCACATCTGCCATGGATTTTGCTGCAGCTATGAGCCTGTTGCCTGGCTCCCCTTCCTCTATGTCTGTCATCTCCCCATCACCATTCACTCCGCCTATGTCTCCATCTGCCAATGGCATGTCACACTCTTCAGCTGCTTGGTCGCAAGCCACTGTCCCATCCTCGCATTTGCCAGGAAGTAATCTTCATTGCAGTCATTTCAGATTGTCGCATAATGCCAGAGATATTCCTGTCGAAGACTTGGATTTGTTGCCAGAATATGAAGTTCAGCAACAGCAGGTCTTTAATGAGTTGTCTTGTCTTCCTCAACAACCAATGAATTCTAATAGCTTGAATCAGTTGGTTCGAATGAAGACCTTGACCCATCCAAACCTTGATGATCTATTTTGTGCTGAGAACTCTTCCCCTCGATTTGCTGATCCAGCAATGGCCTCAAGTGTTTACTCCCCAACGCACAAATCTGCTGTTCTTAATCAATTTCAGCAGCAGCAAAGCTTGCTATCACCTGTCAATACAAAATTTCCTTCCAAGAATGTTGATCATTCTTTTGCTGTTCAGTCAACAGGAAGGATGTCACCACGTAAAGTGGAACCTATTTCGCCGATGAGCTCCAGAATTTCTATGCTAGCTCAATGTGAGAAGATGCAACAATTCCGCAGCCTTAGCTCTCGGGAACTTGGTTCCAGCGCTGCGGCTGCTGTTGCTGGATCGTCAGTCAATTCTTGGTCCAAATGGGGTTCCCCCAACGGTAAGTTGGATTGGGCTGTCAGTAGCGATGATTTGGGTAAATTCCATAGAACATCTTCATTTGAGCTTGGGAACAATGGCGAGGAGCCTGACTTATCATGGGTGCAGACTCTAGTCAAAGAATCTCCAGCTGAGTTTAAAGAGCCGTCCACTAGTGTCCCAGGCATGGCAGTGGCGGGAACCTCTGGTGGGGAATCAAATATGAGCGCCCAAATCGAACTTGTTGACCATGCCTTATTGGGGGCATGGCTTGAACAAATGCAGCTTGATCATCTTGTGGCTCAGCAAAACTGAAATGAGTTTTGCTGACCCTGAGGTAGAGGACCGAGAATTTTCAGTAAATAGTGCTATATTCGTTTTTTTTTGAAATTTTGTTGGTGTTGGACGAAGGTAAACAATAACTGTGAAAGTAAGCAGGAATAATAGAAGTCCCTCCAAGGAAATTCATTTTTCAAATTTATTGCTACAGAGTTTGCTTAGAAGACTAAACCACTGGGAAACATTCACACAAGACCACTGATCCAAAGTTAGGCTTTTTTGGCCGCGGATCTTCTCAAATGAGGCTCACCTCCCTGTCATTTTTACCTTATTGATCAGCAACGTTATATTAAATCGAAGTCCTATTGCTATTTGCCTCAGTTTGGTCCGTCTTTTTCTTTATTCCTGAATATTTTGGGTGTAGGAATCATAATTAGTGGGGTCATAGGGGATAAGCTCTTTGAGACTCCATACTGGTCCAATTTTGGGGAAGAAAATACAGTATGCTGGTAATGGTAATTCTCATATTGGATGGGTTCAATTTTTGTGGATAATTGAGAAGAGGGGTGAATTAGGGATATTGAAGGACCGAACCTCTGGCTATGTAAACATTCGATTAAAGTTTATTGATATATATTATTCCAATACTCTAGTTCTTTCTTTATTCCCGTTACCACTTTGGTATAATCTTTTGCTTTAATGGGCGGTGCATGGCATAAGTATTTGTGCTAATGTGGAGTTTTTATGGTATATCATTTATTCCCCTCAGGATAGAAAACATCTGATACCTTTCATATTTAATTAGAATGAGTTTCTATGCTCACGCAACAATCAAAATGGCTCATACTGTTTATGGAACGCGAACATATGATTTTCTATACCCATCATGTGGGGACTCGTAACGAATGAATTCCTGTTTGAGCTCCAAACAAGTCCTGTTCTCACTCAGAAACCGATATAGCTTCAACCACTTGGCATAATTATAGCACAGATTCTTGTAGATTGATGGCCAAGGGATTTCAACAAGAATCTTTCAAGGTGAAAAACGAGGATGAAAAAAGAAACTAACCAAAAAGCATGGAAAGAAGGGAAAATCTCTTTAAGGCCTTGAGGAATAAAAAAATTTAAAATAAGTCTAAAAAAAATTCTGATATAAAAAAAGTTTCAAAAAGTTATTAAACCCCATAGATAGAGTTGTTAATATCCTATCGAATAAGTTGTTAATAAAACTTTTTTGATATCAGAATTCTCTCTAGAACTTTTTTAACATTTAGGGATCTTAAAAAGATTTTCCCTAAAATGAAATGTAGAGGAGAGAACTTGCTTTGTTGATGCTTGCAAATAGATTAGATTATACACTACTTTTCTAAATATATATGTATAGATAACTTCCCTCATTTTTTTTAATTTTTATAACAAATCCTTTTATTTATTTTTTTTGAATTTTCGTAGATGTTTCATTAATTATTTGCATGTAACTTAAAATGTAAAGAAATATGCACTACTCAGTTTGTGGGTTATATATATAAATATAAAATTTAACGGGTGTATAGTTGACATTTAAGAGTTATCCACACAAATTTAAAAGTTTGGGGTAGCTTATTATTATTAAGCTTTGAATATTAAGGAAGTAACCTGTATATCATTTAAAATTGGGGGCCCTAATGAGTGATTTAGCCCTATAAATATGACGCGGTTGGAAGAGGATAATCTCAGTATCCTTCCCTCAGAATTTTAATCTAGGCCGTCCGAAAATAAATCTAACGGCCAGAGAGAGTTTTAAAATTTTTATACTTACCGCATGCAGTAGCTTTACTGCATGTGGTTTTTGAAATCAGTGATTCTGAGCCCTTAGATCAATTTTTGGACGGCTCAGATGCAAAGATACTGAGGGAAAGGCTTCTGAAACAATCCGGACTCGACGCGGTTGCTGTCACGATTCGGGCACTTCAAGAAAACTCAATTAGACGTGCCACTGTCTTGTTTTGTTCTTGATTTGACCACCAGAATCACCATCAACAGTAAAGTTAGGGGCAAATTCCCTGAATCCTATTATCTTATGAATTTACTTAAATGGCCCCACAACGGTGACCTCCCTCTTGCCAATTCAATTCATATTTCATTTTCTTGATGGTTCCCACTCTTACCTTGCTTTTGCAGAAGGGATAAGAAACCAAGAATAATGGACAGTTCAAGAGCCTGCAATCTCTTTCAACGAATATTTTTATTCTCCTTTTGTGAAATATAAATCAGAAAGTAAAATTCTTCCACTCCATATTTCTCGATAGAGACAGGGAATTTACACACATTTTTTTTTCCTTTTTGTATATTTAAATTCTTTGAGCCTGTTTTTATTTTAGCAACCATATGAGTACGACTTTGCTACCATAGCACCAATAATTTTGAGTTCATCCCTGGGAAATCAAATTGCTCATTATCTTATGGATTCAATACTAAGAATAAATAATGCCATCTTATAAATTGTTTTTGCGGTAAAAAATGAAGAAACTGGAATATTACCTCCGGTTCTAATTATAGAAACTCGAGAGAGTATCTAATAATTATACGGAGTAATTTGAATCTATACAAGTCTATGATGGGACTACTTACTTTAAATTTTTGGTGACGGTTAATGATTTCACAGAACTAAGTGAGTGTTGCAGAATTGTCTCTGAGGAATATCCAAGGCCCTGTTTCAGACCCCAGCCTGCAATATAACATCCATGAATGGAGTCAGGCCACACATCCGTTATAGTTTTATTTCAATTAGAAAAATGATAAGATCATTTCTTTTGGATTTTGTAACAACAAAACACCACATTTGCAAAAGTTAATTTAATTACCTCCAAAATCCAGCGAATGCACGTAAACTCATATAAATGGACAAAGCGATCCATATACCAACAAAGCCTTGAATGGAGGATAACGTAAATAAGCAAAGTATGCTCAATATTGCCACCATAATCTGCAAGAAATAGGAAACTAATTAGCCATAACACAGGCCCAGACAGACATGCATAGAGGAGGACAAGGCAGAACAAGGAGAAATAATGAATGTGTTTCAACAGTTTGGTATATGTATGTTAAAACTTTCACGCGTATTATTGTTTTTCCTGCTAATTTCTGAACCAAAGAAATGTTAAGATCGTAGTTTTTGATTCATTAAGAAAGGATCTTCCAGAAATACCATGGAGTAAGCGCAGTAAGTAAAATCTGAAGCTCCATAGTTAATGCCATCAAAAACAAACGCCAGAGTATTGATGGGCTGAGTCACTGCAACATACTAGTCAGCCAGAACAGAAATGTGAAGATCAGTTGCTGCATTTTGGTGAACAATGAACAAGGAAATGATATTATTCTTTTTTTATAGCCTTTGGAATATTACCGGGATGCCAACTCTTATAAGTTGTAGTACATGGATGTCGTCTGTAAATAATTTAGAAGCAAAAGGCAGTAGACATAACAGAAGGAAGGAGAGCACTAGCCCAAGAATTAAACCCAGCTGCATGGTTACACGAGAAACAGTGAGCTAAGCATAAATACCGAGTAAAAGAAATCCAAGGGAATTAATAAGATGAAGTACCTGCAACACACGGGATGCAGCTGTCATGACCTTCTTGTAATCTTTACTGGCAAATGCACTAGCAAGAATGGCCTGAAAAGAGTCTGTCATTAGGGTTTGAATTCTCAGTGGGACAAGCTTTTGAATAGATGGATTGATACAGAATGAACACAAATGTGAGGATGATGGTAGATATAAATATGGCACATTCATCACGCTATTAAAAGTTGTCCGAGTATTCTTTGCCACACTCAACCATTTCAGTGCCACTTTTTAGATTACAGTACAATATGTGCCTTAACCTGTTCCTTTTTAAGAAGTTTTTATTTTACCTTAATGGGATTCAAAGAAAAGATTGTCACAAGGACCTTTTATTTCTTACCTGTCCAGCAACAGCCAATCCATCAGCAATCAAAGAAGAGGCCATCCAAATTTGTAAACAGACCTGAAATGCAGCCATCGTTATTGATCCTTGCCTTGCAGCAAGAGATGCAGCCAAGGTTACACAGAATGTCGCCGCAGATACTCTCAACAATATCAGAAATCCTACAACAGAAGGAAGAAGACATGTTACTCAGACAGAGATTATTCCAAAAGAATGTGACAAATAAATTTTATGTCTACATGTCTCTTTGATTAAGAAAAAAGGCAATTCCAAGGGGGCCACATTTGCCATGATGCAATGTCAGAAGAAATGAAAGGGGCGATGCAGAGATAGACATTTAAACCATTTTTCAGAATCCTCTCAAACTGAAAGTCTTTGATACTTGGAGGCAGAAGATCAACTTGTTTCATTAAACTCCATAATAGTATCAGGGAAATCATGTACCTGCAGAATCATAAACCATGTAACTGAAATGAGTAATGCGCGTGGAAAAAGAAAATTCCTCTCATAAAAGTAAATGATAAACTACCACTCTAGTCCTATTTATAAGTCCAGTTTGACTAAAAAAATTTGGTCCTATTTATAAGTCCAGTTTCGGAAATAAATGAGATTATGACAATTTTACCCATATTAATTGCGCCCATAAAGATAGAGAGAGAAGAAACAGTCAAAAAGTACCCAATCATAAATGAGGGCAAAGTTGAAAATTTACCCCATAATCATTGTGTCAACTAACTTTTCTTGGTATGTGAGATTTGGTCAAAGTGGACTTATAAATAGAACCAGAGTGGTATATACATAACTCCCTTGAAGTTTGGATCGTATGCAGATAACCTCCTTGACCTTTAAAACTTTTCAATAAACCCCTCTAAACTGTACATTTATGCAAATAACACCTATACCATTAATTTATCCATTATTTTGATGAAATAGTATAAAATGGCAGGGGGTTTAGTTTCATATAACTTAAAGTTTAGGGGATCTTTTGCACATGATTCAAAGTTTGAGGGGGATTATCTATACCAACAAAAAAAAAAGTTTAAGGGCCTATTTGGTCAATAAGATATAATGCTCCATCAATGAAACAGCGGAATAATGGACGCGAGGGCTTATCTGCACCAACTCGAAAGTCTAGGTGTTTTTTCTTAGTCAAGTTTTAAAAGTCAAGAGGTTATTTTCACGTGGATAACAGTTCAGAGGAGTTTTGTATAATTTAGCCAAAAATAAATAGGAGGTGAACTTACTGAGAGGTTATGTGAGCAATGGCTGCACCCCTGATTCCTAACTTGAGAATGAAAATAAATATGGGGTCTAAAATGATATTTGTTACATCGCCAATAACTACAGTCAAACATAAGTTATGATATGAAGTTACCGTGGAGTTCATTTTGAACTTGTAATTAAAAACTCAGTAATTAAATCACTCGACAACATCTAAATCTGATCAAATAAACTTGGTTAAGCAAATAAGAAATAATATCACACAAATCATTATACGTCCTAAAAAATTCCTTTCACCAGATGGAAGAAAAACTTTCCTCTATTCATCAAACACAACAACGATTGGACATCTGAGATTAAGGGAAAAAATCTTAAAAAGGTACGCTGATCAACTTCAGTCACACTATTAGCTACCATTGAACTAGTATCGTTGTAATGAAGGTTGACAGAAAGTGTTCAAAGGAGAGAGAGGAATGTGTACTTGCAGCGTATAAAGGAGTTTTTGCATCTTTGATTCCCCGGAAAATTCCTTGCATGGCCATGGAAAGAATAACAGCCGGTGCCCCAAATGATCTCAATGTCAAGTATTGTATTGCTGGTTTTAATACAGGAGAATCCTGTATTTAAGAATGTTAGGAAATATCTATATTAGGCAATATACATGTTAGGAAATATCTATATTAGGCAATATACATGTTAGGAAATATCTATATTAGGCAATATATTAGGGAATCAATCTCCATTAATAGTGATTAAGAGCCATCAATTCTGAGGCTCCTCTTCCTTGTATAAATACGTCTCTCTTATACATGAATAGACACGACATTCAGATATATTTCTCTCTCTGAATTCTACATGGTATCAGAGCTCTAGGTTCCATTCTCCTATTTTTTTTTTTCCACTGCTGGTCTTCTGGTTTCTGGTTTCCCTTCTCTGGTTATTTTTTTGGTTCACTGGCCACGGACAGAGAGAGAAGAAGGGAGTGTTCGGTTTTTGTTCTGGGTGTTTTCAGCAAACACGTGCCACCCCACGGTGTTCAGCAGGTTCCGATCGGCGGAACCCAGGTGGTAGCTTCCGTTTTCGGTAGCGCGTGGAGTTACACGCGCCTCCCTGTCTTCCGCCGTCAGTTGCACGCGCCGGCGCGTGAGGGAGTTTTCCGGCGAGATTTTTACTGCCGTTTGCTGTTCTGGGATCGACTCCTGATCTTCGTCTTGTCCCAGGTGTTTTCGTGCTCCTATTCTTTGTTTCCGGTGACTGCTCTGTCATTGAAGGTTCTGTACGGTTATTCTTTTTTGGGTTGCTTCTGTTTTTGGCTGCTGTGGTAGGAGGGTATTGTTGTGTTGGCCCTTGTGTGGCCCTTGTTATTTTTGGGCAGCTAGTGTGGCTGCTGTGCTCTGTTTTTTGTTGGTGGAGGTTTCTTGATTTTGCAGGTTTTCAATCTTTGATTTGCATCTGCTATTTCTCTTGGTTATTTCTTATGGCTGAGTCTAAACCTAGTAGTGTGACTGAGATGGTTCCGGTGTCCAACAAAATTACTGACCATAAGTTGAATTGGACCAATTATTCAGACTGGATCAAGACCATTCGAATGCATTTACTCAGTATTGAGAATGAGGGCCATTTAACTGAGATGCCCCCTAAGGATGATTCTAAGATGACATGGGCTCGTACAGATGCCAGGCTCTTCTTACAAATTCAAAATTCCATTGAGAGCGATCTTCTTCCTTCGGTTAGCCATTGCAACACTGTTAAAGAACTTATCACCTATTTGGAGTTCTTGTATTCTGGGAAAGGGAACATTACTCGAATTCATGAAGTGTGTAAAGGGTTCTATCGGGCTGAGCAGCAAGATTGCCCCCTGAAGAGTTTCTTCATAGAGTTCAACAAGATGTATGAGGAAATGCGGCAGTTGATGCCACCAACAACTGATCTCCAGGCACAAATCGATAATATGGAGAAACAGGCGATTATGAGTTTCCTGACGGGTCTTAACCCAAATTATGAGACGGTTCGATCTCAGATATTGTCTAGCTCCGAGCTTCCTTCGCTTCAGGATGTGTACTCTCGTGTGTTACGGGCTGACAGTTTAGCCCATTCGGCTCCCAACTTGAATGCTAGTGCTCTAGCTGGTCGCGGTCCACCTGACACTCGGAACCAGGGTTCCTCGCGCCAAAGACATGGTCCACCTCCTGTTTCTGCTGCTCTGGCTCCTAGGATCCCCGGCCCACAGAGGCCCGGTAACAATCCTCCCAGTAGGATTATCTGCTATTATTGTAAGGAACCCGGTCATACAAAGCGTTATTGTCGGAAGTTACAACAGCAGCAACAAAGGCAACGTGGATCTGCTCATATGGCTCAATCCTCTGAGATCACTGATCCTGCCCCCTCAGAGCCAACTGCACTTGCTACAGGTAACTTTGATTCATGCCTTGCTACTTTTTCTTCGAAGTGGATCATCGATTCCGGGGCTACTGATCATATGACAGGTAACCATCATTTGTTCTCTTCTTATGCACCTTACGCCAACCCTTCTTCAATCACACTTGCCAATGGTTCTTATACCCGAGTCCTTGGATCTGGGAATGTTACACCTACTCCGTCTGTCTCATTATCTTCTGTTCTTAATGTCCCTGATCTTGCTTTTAATCTTTTATCCCCTAGTAAGCTGACTCGTCAGTTAAATTGTTTTATCTCACTTTTTCCTGACCATTGCTTAATTCAGGATCTTACGACGAAGCAGATTATTGGTAGGGGGTACGAATCTGGCGGCCATTACCTTCTGGATGATCGGGTGCCACGTTCCATTGCTTGCTCTGGTGGTCTCTCTCCTTTTGACGTTCATTGTCGGTTGGGTCATGTGTCTTTGTCGTCTTTAAAGAGGTTGTATCCTCAATTTCAGCATTTGTCTTCTTTAGAGTGTGAGTCGTGTCAGTTTGCTAAACATCACCGTGTTCATCTGGCACCTCGCGTCAATAAACGGGCTGTGTCCCCTTTTGCTTTGGTTCATTCAGATGTTTGGGGTCCGTGTCCTGTTGAGTCCAAGTCTGGTTTTCGATACTTTGTTACTTTTGTTGATGATTTCTCTAGAACCACCTGGCTTTATCTAATGAAAAATCGTTCTGAGTTGTTTTCTCATTTTTGCCATTTCTTTGCTGAAATCAACACCCAATTTGGTGTTTCTGTGAAAACTTTACGGAGTGACAACGCTAAAGAATATTTGTCTGCCCAATTTCACAACTATATGCTTCAAAATGGCATAATTCATCAGTCCTCATGTGCGGATACGCCAGCTCAAAATGGTGTTGCCGAACGAAAAAACCGGCACTTATTAGAGGTTGCCCGAGCTCTCATGTTTGAAATGAATGTTCCCAAACCTTTCTGGGCTGATGCTGTGTCCACTGCTTGTTTTTTCATTAACCGTATGCCGTCTCCTGTCCTTAGTGGTACCACTCCCTACACCACCTTGTTTCCATCCAATCCTGTGTTTTCTGTTGATCCCAAGATTTTTGGGTGTGTTTGCTTTGTTCGTGATGTTAGACCTACCATCACCAAACTTGATCCCAAGTCTCTAAAATGTGTCTTCCTGGGATATTCTAGGGTTCAAAAGGGTTATAGATGTTATTCCCCCACTCTTCGGCGTTATTTGGTGTCCACAGATGTTACCTTCCATGAGTTGACCCCGTTCTTTCCTGTCTCTGTCTCTGCTTCTCCATCCCCTGACACCACTGATAGTCTTGATGATGTATTAATCTATAAAGTTCAGTTGTCACCAGTGCAGGCACCAGAACCGGAACCCGCTAAACCACCTATCTATTATGTGTATCGGAAGCGTCCCAAGGCAAGTCATGGCACTACCCAGGTTCCAACCCCCCCAGTACCTGCTTCGACGTCGGATCCAGTAGAAGTTGCATCCTCTCCTGTCTCTACCCCAGTCCCAATGACTATGCCTGACTCTCCTGACTCCACATCAGAGTCGGAGACTGTACCTGACTCTCCTACTTCTACTGACTTGCCCATAGCCATCCGAAAAGGTAAGCGATCTTGCACCTACCCTATCTCGTCTTTTGCTTCCTATAATCATCTTTCTCCTCAATCATGTTCTTTCATAGCTTCCTTAGATTCTATTACTATCCCCACTAACCTTCACCAAGCCTTAGCCCATCCCGGTTGGTGTGCTGCTATGAAAGAAGAAATGATGGCCCTGGATAAGGCAGGAACCTGGAATCTCGTTGATTTACCTCCTGGAAAGAAAGCTATTGGATGTAAGTGGGTGTTCGTAGTCAAAACAAAAGCTGATGGCACCTTGGAACGTTTGAAAGCTCGACTGGTTGCCAAGGGTTATGCTCAGACCTATGGTGTTGATTACTCGGAAACCTTCTCCCCTGTGGCAAAATTGTCCTCTGTTCGTCTCTTCATTTCTATGGCTGCCAACTATGGTTGGGATCTTCACCAGTTGGATGTTAAGAATGCCTTTTTGAATGGTGATCTTCTAGAGGAGGTATACATGGAGCAACCGCCTGGCTTTGTTGCTCAGGGGGAGCGTGGGAAGGTATGTCGTCTTCAAAAGTCTTTATATGGCTTGAAACAGAGCCCTCGTGCTTGGTTTGACAGGTTTAGCTCTGTGGTAAAGAAATTTGGCCTGAGCCAGAGTAAGTGCGACCATTCTGTGTTTTATCAACAGACAGATGCTGGGATGATTCTGTTGGTGGTATATGTTGATGATATTGTTATTACGGGTAGCAACGCTTTGGGAATCTCTTCACTGAAGGCCTTTTTCAATTCTCACTTTCAAACTAAGGATTTGAGTTCTTTAAAGTACTTTCTCGGGATAAAGGTTATGAGAAGTAGGAAAGGCATCTGCTTGACCCAGAGGAAGTATGTTCTTGATCTGCTAAAAGAAACTGGGAAACTGGGAACGTCACCGAGTAATTTTCCCATGATCCCGAATCCTCTCTTGGACCTTGATGACAGCATACCGTTTGATGAATTACCTGAGGATATACGAAAGAAAATTGATCCAGAAAAGATCAAGCCATTTGCCCATCCTGAGAGATACCGTAGGTTGATTGGGAAGTTAAACTATCTCACGGTAACTCGCCCTAATGTGACTTTTTCAGTTAGTTACCTTAGTCAGTTCATGGCTGCACCAACAGTTGCCCAGTGGGAGGCTTTGGAACATGTCTTACATTATTTGAAGGGTTCACCTGGTCGTGGTGTTCTTTATACAAATCATGGTCACAACAAGGTTGAATGTTTTTGTGATGCAGATCATGCAGGGTCGAAGGCTACCAGAAGATCCACCACAGGATATTGTGTGTTTGTTTGTGGAAATTTAGTATCATGGAGGAGTAAGAAGCAAGATGTGGTTTCTAAATCAAGTGCAGAAGCTGAGTATAGAGCCATGTCTCAGTCTGTGCAAGAAATTATGTGGATTTACCAATTAATGAAGGAGGTTGGTCTTGCTACGTCATTACCTGCGAAGTTGTGGTGTGATAACAAAGCTGCTCTACACATAGCCTCCAACTCTGTGTTCCACGAACGAACGAAACATATTGAGATTGATTGTCATTTTGTGCGTGATAAGATCAAGGATAATTTTATTTCCACCGGACATGTGCGGTCTAGTGATCAGTTGGGTGATTTTCTAACTAAGGCTTTAAATGGGACTCGGGTTGAATATCTTTGTAACAAGTTGGGCTTGATTAATATCTACGCTCCAACTTGAGGGGGAGTGTTAGGAAATATCTATATTAGGCAATATACATGTTAGGAAATATCTATATTAGGCAATATATTAGGGAATCAATCTCCATTAATAGTGATTAAGAGCCATCAATTCTGAGGCTCCTCTTCCTTGTATAAATACGTCTCTCTTATACATGAATAGACACGACATTCAGATATATTTCTCTCTCTGAATTCTACAAAGAAAAACGGATAAATGGGAGTAAATTCATACACATTACTGATTGAACAGATTAAACAACAACAAAGTTGTAGGCAGAAAATACACCAGCAATACATGTCATCTGCTAGAAAAATGAAACTGGCTAATCCAATATTTATCCTGTCTATAGATAAATGCTTGGGAGGAATAAATTACAAGAACATACATATATCTTTGGTTTATTCTTTTCAAAGGTGAAAACAGACTGCAGAAGTATATCTGAGATTTTGCAAATTTCTGGCTTGGAATTCAGGCAAGCTGATTATGAGTGATATTAAATGGGTTTTAATTGTTTAGCTTACTCAATTTTTCTCAGGGGATGTAGGGTAAGACAATGTACGAATGTATGGAGTTATGGTTGTCTTGTTATACTCCCCACACATTTCATAGCATTTTATTAGATTGAGCAAAAAGGGAAAAACAGAACAAGAGTGTGTAAACTTAACTAAAAATCACAACTAATCTTTTAGAAAAAATTGGATAAATAAATCTTCAAACAATCATTTGATCAGCCCTGTGTCGAGGAAAATAAATAGACAATCAAATTAACTTGCATTTTATACAGAATTCCAATGGCTTTATCAAGAGAGTGGACTCACAGAATCAATGCCCATATAATGCAAGAGTGGTTTAGCTGAAAAAATGAGGAATAGAGCTTGCAGTATGCCAAGAATACTGCCTACGACCATAGCAGATGAAGCTGAGGGAATATAAATTCTGCAATGATTATATTTAGCTGCTTTCCTGACGTTTGCTGATGAGGAGCTGCTTGTAGACTCTAGATCAAAATCAAACCCAATGAAAAGGGGAAAGAAATTAAACATTGTATAGAACCGAGGAAAGCAAATAAAATATTAAAAAGGCACTATAATACCAGCTTCAGCTTGTACTTCTACATTTAACCTCATTTCCTCATCAACAGAAGATCCCCTGGTCAGCAATTCTTTTTCTTCGTCATGATTTTCTGTTTTCTCAGCAGATTCTTCCTCAGCAACTAGAGAGGTCGTAACACTGACAAGGGGAATTATTGCTATTTTTGACACTTGATTGAAAATGGCGATTGAAACTCCCACAGCAGCAAGCTCCACAGGACCTATAATACAGTGATTTGCAATATTAACAGATGCAATTCAACCACAACCTGAAGAATGATAAAAAGTTGACAGATTTTATGACGGAGGACTTATTGCAGCAAGCATAAGTGTACTGTGTACCTAACAGTGACAGAAACTGGTTACTATTGCACCATCCCTTTACCATGAACAATTTGTATTTGGATTCTGATGTAATTCAATGTAAAGAGTTGTAAATTTTTCTTTTTAAAATAATAATAAAAATCTCAAATTTTAACATTTCCTTGGCGGCAGGTGGCAAACAATAGTATCATGGTAGCATCGATTAACATATAGTCATGATAAAGACAATCCTTCAGACAGCATAGTTCAGAAAATATCATAAACTCTTTTTTCCATTAAATAAATATGTCTATCTATAAGGTGAACACATCAGTCCTTAAATAGTCTTGAGAAGATTGAAAGAAAAACGCAGAACAAACCTATGTGACCAATAAATGCAGTGTCTATTAGAGAAGCAATTGGATCTGCTGCTAAAGCCAGAGTGGTGGGAAGTGCAATATCCATTATTTCCAGTCCTAGGTCATCCCTGCCAAGAGCATTCCTGCAAGTGTATCAGATATTAGTAAGAGAAAATAAAAGCCAACCAAGTTAGACTAAAACCATAGAATGATTACGAGGTGGATTAAAAGCTGCCTGAATGCACCAAGAAAAAAAAAAAAAGAGCTTCAAATATGACCACAGTTTTTTTTTTTTTTTTGGGGTGTTCAGGAGAAACATCGAGAGGGTAAATAATAGAAGCACCAGAAGCAGGTTCTCATATTAAAAGAAGCATAGACACACTACGAGAAAAATGCCTGAAAGATTCTACTGAACTTATCAGATATCAGACGTAAGCTACATGTACAGGTGCGATCGATAAAATTATACCTTATGCCCGCAAATAGAAATAGAAAAGGCATCTTCCTTGTCCTCGTTCAACAGTTGAAGAGCAGAGGAACTTTGGACATAGCTGAAATAAGTGCCAGAAATGGGTACTGCGAGTAACTTTAACTGTATAATGCAGCTCGCAACGAGGAGCGGTGAAGAATTGGTCAACCACACGTGTGACACGACATATGAGCGATGCAAAAAGGTCGTCGCAGCGTGGAAAATAATCCTGCGTAACAAGAATACCCAGGAAAGAAGGAAGGGGTAACTCGGATACTGAAAATGATGGAATTAAGAAAGCTGTTGAAATCATTCTTACACCAGACAAGCAAATTGTGCAGAAAAGCCTCCCTCAGTTGTGGCAAAACCCGGGTGTACATATATTATGGATTTATGGTGCAGGATCTCATTATATTATAATATAATCGTTGACTTTAAACGATCATAATATTTTATGACTAACGCTTGTATTAATTGGCTTACCAACAATTCTCTTGGCTTTAAGCTTCTGTTTGGTTTGCTTCCATAGGATAAAAAGTTATATATGGCTTTAATTTAAAGTATTTGTTTGAAAAACAATATAAATCAGGGTTATATATGTCTTTTCACACTAAGGAGGGGAGGCTCCCCTCCTCTCAAACCAAATAGAGCCTAAATGATGTATTTTTTGTATTTTCTATGATCCTCCTAATACACTATAGAAGGTTGATTGATAAATAAGCAAAGTACTTGTAGTTGTCCTTGGTTGTCTAATTTAATACTTCTTCCTCGAGTCATAATTATAAAACCTAGTTAATTTTTTTTAGAGAGATCAAGAAAACTAATTAAATTACTTTAAAGTATTTTTATTTTTTCCTTCAAACTAATTAATTTAACTAATAAAATAATATATAATTTAAGAATACACAACATATAAAATTATTAAGTAATTGATTTAATTTTTTTAATCTCTTAAAAAAATAATTTGGTCTTATAACTAAGACCGAAGGAGATAGTATTCAAATTCATGAGATCAGACAAATATGAAATTCCCCCGAAAAGCCTACCTAGGAAGCGGACAACCCCAGGATGTAATATGATCAATGAGTATATAATTCTCTCTTTCATGTAAAATCTTAAACAATGTACAGCTGTCAAGCCATGAACAATAGTGTTCGACCAAAAAAAAAAAAAAGCCATGAACGATAGTGCAGGGGACCAAAAGACTGAATAGTAAATATAACTAGATAGGCTTTAGACCATTCCAGAGGGAGTGACAAATTCATTTAATTTTGACTTACAAAATTGATTTGCCTTAAGATTAGTTACATGAGGTTTAAAACTTAAATTTGACCCTGACTATTTTCTCCTAAGATTTCTTCATTATTGTTCATTTCAAAAATATATGAAAAAGCTCAAAAATAAAATATAATAAAAACAACGGCTGAAAAAAAACCACGGAAGTTATTGATCATATTCTAATCTTACGGTATTTACTTAGGATTAAGTAACAATTTTGTTCTGAAAGTATATATCTAGGAATAATTTTACCATGAAAGTTTTTTTTTTGTCTCAACGTTACCCCGAAAGCCTAAAAATGTAGTAACGTTGCCTCTCTGTTAATAGCCCTAATAGTCAAACGTTAGTTGGCCTCATTATGTTGACATGGATTGTTTATATGGTATCTTTATCACTTTTTTTTTTGGTTAAGTAGCAATTTTGCTCTGGAGGTTTTTTTTTAAAAAAAATCTCAATGTTACCCGTTAGGATTGTTAACAGAGGGATGGAAGGTTTTTTTTTTTTTTTGATCTCAATGTTGCCCGTTAGGATTGTTAACAGAGGGATAATAACATTGCTCCGTTTTTAGATTTTTGGGATAACATTGAGACAAAAAAAAAAAAAAAAACTTTCAAGATAAAATTGTTAGTGGACGTATACTTGGAGGGGAAATTACTGTTTAACCCATTTACTTATCGATATATTTTTATGGCATCTAATGAACATGAACTCCCATTTAACAATTCCCGGATAAGATTTAACGATCCATTGAGAACTTCTCATCAATTTCAATGATTTCAGAACTTCTCATCAATTTCAATGATTTAATTTAGAACAGTTGCTCCAATACGTGAGTGTACTTTGCGGAATGCTCCAATACGCATGTAAGAGAATAAAACTCGTCAAGTCAAATTTATTTTGCCGAATGCTTCCTTCCAAAAACAATAATGACAAATCTCTTTGTCTGTAGAGGAACAATGCAAAAAAACAAAATCTCGAACTTGTAAGTCAATCCGATCTCGCAGCTCAAAAACAAAAATACAACGAGATATGGTGAAATTCTTCAATCTGTCTGATTCAATTCTCTAATTATAAGAACTCCCATCATTTTTCTGATGAGGAAGTAGCTACACAGATCATCATTGTCTTCATTCTTCGTCCATGAACAAACAAGGCTTCTTGGCATAGCTGTTCACAATACTAATCTTGATGATCACCAATAATCTCCACAAGTGCATTTTCCATTTTCAAATCTGTGGAACCGGTTATTATCCCTCACAATGATAACCCTTCCAGTGCATTTACTTATAAACTTGACTGCAGTGTGGCAATCACCACAAACACGCAAATTCTTCATTACTCTGATGGGTCGTTCAGGGGGGAAGGTAATGAGGCCAAATGCTATGGCTAACCTTTCACTGTGATACCTAATTCTCTGGTTCTTCTCTTCACCATCCACTTCTTTCAACACAAAAGATGTGTCTGCTACATAACCAGCTTTCTCCATTTCTTCTCCCAACTCCTCCAGTTTCTTATATATTTCTATGGTTTTCACATGAGATCTATCCCCAGCAGCAAACGTGTGAACTTTATTTCCCTCCTCCACCCAGCTCAAACCAGTTTCCTTCTTTATTCCTCTGTCCCTCAACATCAGCCTTGCCCTCGCTGCTTCTTCCCATCTCCCAGCAGCAGCATAAGCATTAGATAAGAGAACATGAAGGCCTGCACTTACAGGACCCAACTCAAAGACTCTATCAGCAACATATGATGCCAATTCAGTGTTACCGTGTATCCTACAACCAGTCAATAATGCTCCCCAGACACTTTCTGTTGGTTCCATAGGCATCTCTTGAACCATCTGAGCTGCCTCCTCCAGTTTACCAGCACGACCTAGCAAATCTACCATGGAGGCATAATGCTGGGCCCCTGGTTTAATACCATAGTCCTTCATCAGCTGAAAGTAATATTGACCTTTTTCTACTAATCCTGCATGGCTGCAAGCATAAAGTAGGCATAAGAAGGTGATGAAATTGAACTTCATCCCAACACTTTCCATCCGTTTGAACAGCTCAAACGTTTTGTTTGTGTGCGCATGCTGAGCACATGATATCAGCATGGCATTCCACATACCAAGGTTCTTAATGGTTATCTCATCAAAAACCCGATAAGCTCCTTCAACTACTCCACACTTGGAGTACAGAGATATCAAAGAACTACCCACGAAGCTTGATTTATTAAAGCTAGTCTTGAAGCAGAGTCCATGTATTTGCTTCCCCAATTCAAGCAAAGTTGAGCTGCCACAAACCCGTAATACACTTGACAAAGTAAAATCATTGACCTCAACATCTTCCAGCAGTGCTTGCTTGAACAGTCTAAGAGCTTCATCGTCCTCACACATTTGAGTGTAGCCATATATCATACCGCTCCAAGAAACCACATTCTTTTCAGGCATTTCATCGAACATTTTCCGAGCAATTCTTATCTCTCCACACTTGGCATACATATCAACAATTGAACTCCCAACAAACACATCAAATTCATACCCAGTCTTCACGACAAGGCAGTGCACAGACTGTCCAACATCACACCTCGATAAAAATGCACACGACTTAGTCGCACTGGGGAATATATGGTCGTCAGGCCGAACGCCGCTGTGAAGCATTCGACGAAAGAACTCAAGAGCAAGCAAAGGAAGCTCATTTTGCGCAAATGAAGAAATAACAGAGCTCCAAGTGGTGCTTGACTTACGTGGCGCCTCTTCAAAAACTCGACGGGCAAAGAGGGGAAGTTGTGATTTTGAATACAGGTTGATAAGATGGTGGGATATGAGAGGGATGGTTTGGATCCCAGCTTTGATGATATGGGCATGGAGTTGGAGTCCCTTAGGAACAGACCTTGAGCGAGTTGTAGAAAGGAGTAGTTCGCAAATGTTCCTGTAATCCTGCTCGAAGCCGTAAACGTGCAAAGAGTTTTGAGGAAGTTTTGGCAAAGAGAGAGCTGATGGAGGTGCTGAGCCGAAGAAGCAGGTTAGGGTTTTCTCCTCAAGTAGATTTTGCTGATGAAGAAGCATCACATGTAGAAATCGACGAATGCTGCTGAGGAGGAGCGATCAGGGTTTGCTCATCAGCTGCACCGTTTGTGCGGGTAATGGAGTAATCTAATCTTAGACGTTTATTTTAATATAATCTCAGCCGTTCATTATAAATTGTTTTTGAATAAAGGGCCTTGTGGCGGTGTCGTTGGACGCAGACCCGCCAAAAGCCTAACCTATAGTCTCAGTGACGCTCGCTCGTGCCATGAGTGAAAGGGCCTCTTTGGTCATGGAAGGAGGTACGGAGAAGTTACTATGGCAATCGGAGTCGGAAGCGGAATCTATGGTCTCCGTGACGCTCGCGCGTGCCATGAGTGCTCTGCTCTGTGCTCGACCTAAAAAGCTCCAGGACGCTATTTTCCGCCTCTCTTCACAGTCCCAAAGACCCGCAATCGGTATTCTCAGGCTCTTATGAGCTTGTTACTGTAGTTCACCGGATGCATTGCTTCTCGATCACTGATTTTCATTCTCCAGGTTCTTTGGAGGACTCGCTATGGTTCTTGCACAAGTATGTAAGCGATGCTGCTGAGAAGGAGGATTCATTCGACCAAGTTCTCGTTCCCATGATCGAAAATGTATTCAATTTCTGATGCTTTTTTTTTTTTTTTTCAGATTGAACTTGCTTTTCTTTTCGAGTTTTTCAACTTCATAGTTTCTATAAGCTCTGTTATAGTGTTAAGTTTAGTCATCCGGATTGCACTTACAGTTATCGATTTATATTCGGTATATGCATGGTAGTTATTGAAGTCCAAGGACTCTAAGCATGGTGGCCAAGCCATGATACTGATAAACTGGCTCTTTCAAGATGAGTTGCTTTTTGAGCCTTTGACGAAAGGCCTTGCTAACATCATTACAAGGAAGACTGATCGTTATTTATTGCTTGGATGGTGTGTACTTGTGCGAGCTCTTGCAGACTACGATAATATTAGCAGTCAATCTACTTTTAGTGGTAAGTTTTCATTTTTCGCGTTGATAATAACTTACTAGCATGGTTTATGATTAATATTTGCTTCTGCGAGTTGGAGATTAATGCACTTCGGAATAGCAGGAATAAGGGAGAGGTACAATAGGTTAATAAAGATACTCTCCACCAGCCTGCCACATCTGTCCGGTATTGTTTCTCAAGGAAGGTAATTTCACGTCTAATAAGTCTTATCGTGTGTTCTGGCAAAAAAGGTCTCCATGGCATACAACGTCTTTTTACAGAATTAGTGTAAATTGAAGGAATCAAGGAAATTTTTATTTTAGTGGTTGATTTTGTGCATATTAGGTGCTATCATACAACTATTAATGCTCATCATGCAAAATAATTTTTAGACCACATCTCCTTATATTAGTATTGCATTATTACTCAACTCATCTACTTGTCTTGCATTCTAAATCTAAGCATTTACTCAAGACTATATTAATACATTTCACTCTTTTTCCCTCATCACCACCTTTCTCTTAAATATGTTGCTTGAAATCAGCGCATTTTAGTTGTTGGTAAGTTCTATCTGGCTATGAAACTTGAACGTGAGGGACGACAATTCAAGTTTTGTACATATAAGCATTCGGCTAATAGAAAATTATACTGGTTAGGAGTTAGAAAGGCTCAACAAACTAGTGGTATAGCATAATAAAGTTCTTAATTTTACTCAGCCGATCTTCTCCAAGGATTTACTGTTGTCATTATGCTGTCCACTATTTTTCACTAAAGCCTACCATCTCTATTAAATAACGACAAGTTTTTCTGCCTCTTGTCCGCTTTTCCTAGCCAAGCACCTGTATGTTCTCTTTTCATTCTTGATTCTTCTGTGATTCATTTTATTTTTAATCATCTGATCTCCGGTTTCTGCAGCACTTTGCAGGATGGGTTTGAATTACCATCTCGTCTTGGAGTGTCTGCTGCTGATTGTTTTTTGACCCTTACAGAAACATTAACCAAAATGGCAGAGTCTCAACGGAACAAGTTGAAATCTGCAAGAGCAACAAGTCAGCCGATTTCTTTAGTTCCATCAACTAGTGACAAGAAAGTGAAATTAGATTCTAAATCTTTGTCAACATCTGATACCGGAAGGGATTATATTTTGTGGCATCATTTGGATGGGATGATTTGTTTGGTACAGAGGCTTCTTGCTGTACGTCACCTATTTATTCTCACCTAACATCATTGTTTTATGTGTGTCATTTGCTTGCCTATAGCGAAGTTATTAGTCTTGGTTGAATCTTCTCTCCTGAAATGTCTAATATCCATGATTTTCAAGTATGATATTTAAATAGGAAGATAATAGTGAGAGAGTGACCAG
Organism: Acacia crassicarpa; assembly: GCA_034222035.1. NCBI lineage: Eukaryota > Viridiplantae > Streptophyta > Magnoliopsida > Fabales > Fabaceae > Acacia > Acacia crassicarpa. Next base: position 61,437,533 of record JAWXYG010000002.1, on the reverse strand, counting down.
TGGAAGGAAAGCATATTGTTCAACTAAACGTTGCATCAGAAAAACATTTAGAAAATGAGCTGAGGTGGCATTTTGTCATATTTTGAAAAAAGTGAAGATTTAGGATTTAAATTACTTTCAGATGTTGTAATATCATATTTAATGTCATATAGGTCTTCCTTAATAAGTGTACTTTAACCAATTATTGTTATTTGCTTATTCTTCATTATGGGGGCTACGGATACTGATATATCCTATTAACGCAGATATTGTGATGGATATGGTGTTCCTGAAAAATTTTAAGATAGGTCTTGGACTTGTGAATTTGCATTCTAATTGCAGTAGGTAGTGGGTGCTAGCAATTGCTTTGCTGTTTATTTGTCTAACTCCATCGAAACTGAACATGTGTGTGGTTGAAGCTGTTTTCTATGATCATCTATGGAACCTCATTGCTCCCTCCTTTTAAACCATTCACTGTAGTGGAGCCAAAAAAGTCGATTTTTACATGCCAAAGGGTTGGAGCAAGTGCTTAAATGGTTGGAAGAGATAAAAAACCACTACTGTTCCTCCCGATATGAGGCAGGTTCTACAACCTATGCATGATTCTGTGTTTAATTTTATGTTTAGTTCTTCACTGTATATTTTATGAACTGTGATTTTCTTGGACTACAACATGAAGACAGATTCTAATGTTATCAAGAGTGGAGATTTGCTACTTTCTTCTTGCTGGAAGCACTATAGCAGGCTGTTATACTTGGAGGATAAGAAATTCCCACAGCATTACAAGGAGCTTTTTGACCAGTATCTGTCTGGGATTCAGGTTATGCTTCAGCTGTCGGCTTTTATATATGCTTTGAAACAAGTTGAAGCAATAACTTTCCAGTTTACTTCAAATTCAAGTATCTTGTTTTGCTGTTTGATGTTTGCCAAGGGATTATTTTCCATGATGATTTCATCTTTGTTTGCAAAATAGAATACATACCTACTACATGTCATATCTTGAGTTAGTTGGATTATTTATCTCATATTTGGGGTGTATGGTGCCTGATATTGGCTACAAGTAGATTTATTGTTGTGAGTTGATTAGAAATATTTTGATGAATTATATGTATAATATCGAAAATGCTAATTTTATTATCTCATGCATGGCATTTTTTTCGAGTTGTCTTGTTTCTGATATCCTAAAATCATGCAGTATTATGTGGAAAACCATTCTAGTGGGCTTGCTGACAAGAAAGATAGTGAAGACGAGACCAGAAGGTTTTTCTTGAATTGTTTATGCCTGCTATTGGGACGTCTAGATAGCAAGAAATTTGAAAGCATGGTATTAGAATGTGGGATGGATATTTCACGGATTCTTGTACCACAGGTACCTAAACCAGAGGTCTTGTAGACGGCCTCTGTAGAGCTATGTAATCCGGCAAATGTTTTTGCATGTACTTTCCCTAGCGACAATTTGTGTTTAGTCTGCAATTATTACAAGGATGTCAATTTAGTAACCATCATGTATTAGCTTAAAAGAACTATTGTCTTATATTTGTATGACATTGTCATTGTTACATCTGGGATGAAGTTATAGGGCCCTTGGTATCAGGAAGAAAGATGGATGCTCACTTTTTTAGCATTGCTAGTTCTCTTGTCATCCTATGATATTAGTTTTAGCATGCTAATGTGGTTTGCTTGCACGAATACCAAAATAAACTCGCTTTCAAATATGTTAATTCTATGTAGGTGGCAAAGGTATATCTGGCATGATGATCCTGCTATCAACTGATTTGTATAGTATTCTGGTTCAGAAGATTGCTATGCTTCCATTTGAGAAAGGAATTCTAGTCAATTACTTGTGCTTGATGATATGGATATTTTCATTTGATTTGAATGTATGCTGTTTTGCTTTACATGGCATATTGATACAGATTGAACAATTGCTTTTTTGTATAATCATGCCAATGAGACTGGTAGTAATGCTCTCATACCTAAATCTGATACCATATTGGTTGTTACTTCTCTTTCTTTTCCTGTAGCTAACCTGTACGAATGAAGACATTATCAATGTCGTGGTTTCAATCTTCAAGGCTATCATCTTGAAGCCAAATCACTCAACTGGAAGCACAAATATTAACAGTGGACAAGCGGATGCTGTAATGCCTTTTCTGCTCCGCCTTCTAGATGAGCAGGAAGGTACAGCAAGAGCTGTAGTTAAGCTGATAGCAGAATACTGCTCAATGTATCAACTCTATTCTTTTTCCTTTGATGCTAAGAAGGATAACTCTCCTAATCAATGATCTTTATTTTAAATTTAGTATATTTTTTACTTACTGATTTGCATTGTGATCCACCAGGAGCGAAGATGATAAGTGCTTTAAAGAAGTTTTAAAGCGTCTTTCATCTGGAAATATTCCACAGAGAAGAAATGCTATTGATATTATATCAGAAGTGATTGACATACCAACAGTCTCACAGAAGTCTACTCTACTCTCTACTTGGTATGATTGCACTTGTAGCTATTATAATTTTTAGGAGTTTGTATTTCAATCTGTTCACTTGATTATTTCAGGCAAGATGTAGCCAACAGCTTGCTGGAAAGGCTTGGAGATGAAGATAATGTGATTCGGGAGCAGGCTTCCAAATTACTTCCAGCTTTAGGTCAGTCCTAAAACTGAATGGTGTGCCTATGTTCTTGATTATGCATATACATGTTTGTGCATGGGTGTGGAGAGGAGAGAAAGAGAAACTTAAGCTGTGAAAACAGCAATTACGTACTCAGTTTTCACGGGCCACATAAATCATTCTTCTAGGTATGTATTTAAGCATTAACATTGTCATATTGACTTGATCCCTTTCCACATTATGATTTCTATAAACCTTCTGTTAATGTGTTGCACGACTAAATGATTTAGCATGTATCAATATTTATGATGTGCTGCATGTGATTTTGACCTATAGAAATTTGCTTATTATTGGCCTTTGATTCTTGATCACGGTTTTCTTTTTCTACAATTCCCATATTATGATTAGTGGCACTTATGAGTTGCTGAAATACTTCTGCAGATCCTTCATTGCACTTGCCTACATTGATCAGTCGTGTTTACTCTCCAATTGAGAGGGTACAATCATCTGCTACTGATACCCTTATTAGGGTCCTCAAATTTCATAACCAGAAAAGTGATGTGCTACTTTTTATGCTAGACTGCCTTAGGTATTCTTCCCATCCCCCTTCCTTCTTCTTGTCTTCAACTTTGCCTTTAAAACTGCACTGCTCAACTTCCAAAGCCAACAATTTTAGGTTTTGAAAGTGGGAACCCAAAATCGATGCTCTTGTAGCATGTTATGTTATATATGGCTGTTCTTCTAATTTTGAGTTTTACCTCCTTATCCTTACAGCAACATCAGCCGAAGTGTAGATCTTCCAGGGGCAGCAGAAAAGAAAGGTGCATCTTTCTTTCAATTTGGCCTCACATTTTGACAGACTATCGATGAGCTTGTTCCATTGATGTCTATATAGAACTTTGTTCAAATTATCGTAGTTGCTGAAATGGCTGTATAAAAGACAATGACATTGACTTGATATTGTGCATAATTATTGTAATTTAATATTCAGATTGGGGAAAATAATAACACCATCATGTTGTATGTTGATGTCTGTTAATCCCTACTTGTGTGTTTAAATATGTGCATGTAATATGTATGTATTTATTAAACCCGCGTATCTGGTCTCATTATAGTAAATATATGTATGTATCTTGCTATAGCTGTAGATTTCACCCTTTTATAAGTTTTAGACATAGATCTTGGTGAAGCATGTTTGGACCTGGAAAATAGAAGTAGAAATAGGGGGGAAAGGGAAGAAAGAGAAGAGAAAGAGTAGAGAAGAAGAACTCTAGAACCAGAATCTGTAATTCTAGATGAATAGGGAGTTAGAAGAGAAAACAAGAGGGAAGAGAGAAGAAGAAAGGGATAAGAGGAGAGAAGGCTAAAGCCAGATTCTGAATTCTAAGGAAAGAGAAGGGATAAGCATCTCAAAAATAATTTCATTCATCCAGGTTTTGGTAGAATACATGTATGATATTTATAGGCTAACACATAAACCGAAAATAACTACCTTATCCTATTTATATAAAGTTGACAATAACCATCACTAGACACTTGTAATATTTAACACAAGACATATAATAAAACAAAAAATATAAATAATGGCTGGTTCCTATAATGCACTTTAGTCTTCTTCTTCTTTTTTTTTTTTTGGGTGTTTGGGGGGGGGGGGGTTACAGCAACCATTTTATTCTCATGCTTTTTTTATTGCTATCAGGATCAAAGCTGGACACTGACCGAGTACTCAGGCTGACTCCAGAGTGGTCCAAAAGTGTAAGATTGATAATGATAGTATAAATATGGCTGTACAGTGGCTGTGCCAAACAATTTTTACTGTATCCAATATAGAAGCATGATCAACGAATAGCGAACCAGTATTGATTTATCTTCTTGGACTCTTTTTTTTTGCAGTCAGTGTGTCACGTGTTAATCATGCGCAGACACTCAGCTACACATAACACATAGAAACTCAACGCTTAATGAGTAGTTATTCACTGTGTTAGTAGAGTCCTATTAAGTGTGACAAACTCGCCTTAGGGAAAGTTGGTATTTGAGCTTGACGCCCCTTTTGGCTTGGTTTGTAATTATTTTGCTGGCTTGTATATGAATTGCTATATCTGCAACTGTATTATGGAAGTTGACGGCTTTAATATACTTCAGTTCTCTGGAATGCATTCTGATAATATTTGCTATACATAAAGTGGCTCTTTGTTCATCTTTTTATTTTATTTTTTATTTTATTTTCTTTTGGGGGGGGGGGGGGGCGTTCCTAAGAAGTTTTGTATTATCTTGCTTTTGTAATTCACTAATTTGTATTTTTTTCCAGTTGATAAAATTGTTTGAATAAATGTACCTTAGGACGTTGTGTTACAACAGGTTCAAGACTGGAGCTGCTTGATTGGATCATTTATAGACAAGATGTTTGCAGATCCCTCAAATGCAATTATTGTCAGATTCTTGAGTTATATAAGTGAAAATCTGTCTGATGCTACTGATTTAGTCTTGCATCAAGTTCTGCTGCATGTGAGAGGACAGAAGGAGTGAGTATATGCACTGAAAATCTTGTTTGGGAATTAGTGATGTTACCTTATATCTTTTAATCCAATAGTTTAACTGTTATATTTTTTGCTTGCCCATTATTGTGAATATTAGCACAGAATCTTTAGCACCAGAGAGCCATCTGTGTGACTTCGAATCATCATTGCGATGCACTGATTAGATGCCTAATAAAAGAGCTATATTATACTTCTTAATCTGCTTGTGTGCTTTTCATTGAAAATGGTCAATTGAATAATTAATAGAACCTAGGGTGGTTTTTTGAAGTCAAGGCTATTGGCGGAATTTGACTTCAGTCGCAAATGAAACTATGAAAGTTGTCATCTGTATCGCCTTTAGAAAAATACAATCAAAATGTTGATTCTAAAGAGCTGCGAATTAGGGTGACTATAATTTATGGATCTGGTTGTGAGCTGGATCACCACCGGAATGTTATGAGCTTGACTTTCATTTTGCTTGAATAACCTTAAATTTGATACCTACTTATGTGGTTGATTTGTTTTAGCACTGCATATTAGGTGGATTTTCCATATGAACTATGAAGAGCATAATATTCACAAATAAGAGTTTTTGTTTCAAGCATGAAAATGGTCATGTGATGAGCACCACACAAGGTTTATGATGGTCCGATATAGGCTTTTTATAGTTGCAAAAACAATTTGAGGAGGTGTGGTATATTTTTCTCATTTATAGCTATTCAGATTTTGCATATGAATCATGAAAGGTAAAATAACTTCTGTCTATATGTGCTTGTTATTATGTTAGGTATGTCAATAAGATTTGACCTATTGTAGTTTTATGTGTTAGTTTTCTTGCCCTAAACACTGTCTCGTCTTTGTCGGCAGAATTGATGAAAGTTTCTTATCAAGATGGGAGAATAGAACCTATACCAATGATGAGTTTGTAGAAATGCAGCAATCTTTGTTTGAGCACCTCTGCCCATTGCTTATCATTAAGATGCTTCCCCTGAAGGCTTTTAATGACCGCAATTCATCAGTTATATATGGGAATCTCGGTCAAGACATGATGCCTGGTATTTTTTCTTGCTTAAAGTAACTTCATCTGTTTTTATCGCACTCTGTCAATTTTTTATATGTTTGAATATATTTTAGATATTTTTATCTACAAAATCCAGTAGATCGTTTAAAGTTTATGAAGATAATCAGATGAGAATAATTCTTGTGTGTATTATTCAGAGAGGGAACGATTACATTTATACACAGAGAGAATCAGATCATTTAATGAGATCCATATTTGATACTATACAATCACTATATCATCAGGAAAGAATCTGAAATAATAATCCTAGTTATTTGCTATAATCTTGGATATAATCAATTCCTAAAATCATGGGATTCCTATAAGTATTGGATTCTACGCTCCCCCTCAAGTTGGACTATAGATATCTATCATGTTCAACTTGCTAAGAAGATATTCAAACTTGTCCCTGGGTAGTCTTTTAGTGATGATGTCTGTAGTCTGTTCCTTAGACGATATATATTGTAGATCAACGATACCTTCATCAACCTTCTCTCTTATGAAATGTCTGTCTATCTGAACATGCTTGATTTTGTCATGTTGAACCGTATTGTGGGCAATATTGATTGTAGCCATGCTATCACAATAGACCTTGATTGACAGATTTATGCATTTTCTTTAGTCTTTAGGAACACGGTTTATCCTTATGCCTTCACAGATTCCAAGTACCACAGATCTGTATTCAGCCGTTGCATTGCTTCTTGCAACTTCATTTGCTTTTTACTTCTCCATGTGACCAAGTTACCCCGATCATCTTGATTACCTACCCAATCAGCATCTGTAAACTATTCTACATTCTGTTTATCAGTCTTCTTGAACAGCAAGCCACATCCTAGAGATCCCTTCAAATAACGAAGGATTCGATAGACTTCATTCAAATGCTTCTGTTTAAGATCATGGAAATGTTGGCATCCCACACTAAGGGCAAATGCATTGTTCGGTTTGGTATGAGTTAAGTATATTAGTTTGCCCACCATTTGTTAATAGTTCCTCGTGTTCACAGCTTTGCAAAGATCTGCTTCTTCATCTATTTTATCAACCCAAATAGGTGTGTCACCAGGTTTGTAGCCTGTTATCCATGTTTCCTATAGAAAATCTAGTATATACTTTCTTTGGGAAATATAGATTCCTCCTTTTGACTGAGTAACTTCCATCCCAAGAAAGTACTTCACTCTCTAAAGTCTTTGATTTGGAATTCTCGTGTAATGGCTCCCTTAATTTGATTGATCTCTACCTCGTCGTCTTTAGTAAGGACTATATCATCTACATATACTGCTAGAATAACCATCTTGCCCTTATGATATTTAAAGAACAAGGTATGATCGCTCTGCCCTCGAGTATATCCATGTCTCTTAAGGACTCAAGTGAATCTATCAAACCAAGCACGAGGAGATTGCTTTAATCCATATAATGACCTATTTAGCTTGCAGACTTGATTAGCTATCTTCCCCGGGAACCCTAGAGGTAACTTCATATACAGCTCTTCCTTGAGTTCTCCGTTAAGGAAGGCATTCTTTACATCGAGTTGGTGCAGACCCCAATCTAGATTGACTACAATGGATAAAAGGATTCTGATTGTGTTTAGCTTGGCTACTGTGCAAATGTTTCAGTGTAATCTTCCCCATATACTTGCGTGAAGCCTTTTGCTACCAATCTAACTTTGTAATTCTCAAGAGTTCCATCTGCTTTATATTTAGGAGTGAATAACCATTTGCATCCAATGGGCTTCTTCCCTCGTGGTAAATCCACTACATCCCATGTCTTATTACGCTTAAGGGCTTCCATCTCCTCCAAGACGGCTCGCTTCCATTCAGGTATATCCATGGCCTCATCAATTGTATTTGCTACCCTGGTACTGTCAAGATTAGAGACAAATGCCTTGTATTTAGATGAAAGGGCTTTATAGGAAACAAACTTTTCAATAGGATGTTGAGTGCATGATCTGGGCTTCTTTCTTACTGCAATAACAAGATCAAGGTCAGAACTCTCTGTTACCACTGTTTCCTCTTGACTTGCCTCTGGCTCTAACTCTTGGTGAGTGCTAATAGCTCGTGGCTGATCACCTCTTTTGTGACGTCATATGTAGGAATTACCCCACTTGTTTGTGTCTCCCCTGGAACCGGATCATCAAAGGTGTCAGGATTATCAATGGTAGGATTAGGTATTGTTTGGGTAAGTGTATAAATTGTAAAGATGAGGTCATCTTCTAGCGTCTCGTGTCTAGAATTCACCATCTCTCTCCCTTTGAATTGCAGATAGGGAATAATAGGGAGTATTTTCATGGAATGTGACTTCACAGGTAACGAAGAGACGTTTGGAGACCGGGTCATAACACTTGTATCCCTTTCGGGAAATGGAGTAGCCAAGGAAGATACAGCGAAGGGGTTTGAGGTCAAGTTTGTTGGTATGATGGAGGTGAACATAGGATGTGCATCCAAACACCTTGAGTGGTAGAGTGTTTTCAAGGTACAGGAGGTTGTAAAATTCATGTAAAAGCTAAAGTGGTGTTTTGTAAGACAATGGTCAGCTTGGCATTCATTTAATGAGAAAGGTGGCAGTGAGGACAACATTAGCCAAATGATATTTAGGAACATTGCTACTAAACATAATGGACCTGGCAATCTCAAGAATATGACAATTCTTTCCTTCGATGACATCATTTTGCTGGGGTGTGTTTGGACAAGTACTTTTGTGAACAATGCTATTTTCAGTTCGGAAGGTGCACATGGCCTAATTGAAGTATTCGGTCCTGTTATTAGTTTGGATTTGGGTTTGGATCATATTGCAGAAGTTGAGGAAGGTTTGATACACCTTTTTTTTATTTTTCAACAGGTAAACTCAACTAACACATATATGGTCATCGATAAATGTGATGAAGCATTTGGATTTTGATATGTCTGGTGTGTGTGGTGTGCCCATAAATCATTGTGAATTGTGGATAAAGGTTTAGATGCTTGGTATGGGATTTCTGAAAATGAAGTACATGATATTTAGCTTTTTCACATGAATTACAATGAAACAGAGGAAGATCCTTTAAATGACGTACTGATGGAACTCTTGAAAAACACACCAAGAACCACGAACAGGCACATTGATTGATCGATGAAGCAGTTTGAACACACGTTAGCCGAGACACCATAGAATTGGACTATGGCAGACAGTTGACACATGACGACGAGGCCAAGGCAAAGAGCGACCTTCAGACTATGGCAGACAGTCGACAATCACAGACCAGTGGACCAATACATGAGTTCGACGACGATGGCAGCGTTGAAGAGCAACGGAAAGATCAACAGCAAAGCTCAGACATGCACACCAAAGCCGACGTTAACAACACAAGAAACCGAGTCGAAGAAGCTGACAATGACACTGCAAATGAAAACTACAAACTGTTTACCATCAGCACGATGGGTCAACAATGATAGTGTTGGGAAACTGAGACAAGGAGGTCAACGAACCAGATGGATCAGTTGGCAATCATAGGGAGCAGCGAGGGGAGGAGATCAGCAATCAATGCTCGACAGGATTGGACGTTGAGCAAAAGCGATGAGATTTCCGGCAAGAGGGAGTTACCGGCGCCAGAAAAACAAGAAATTCTGATTATTTTCTTTAAAACTCTGATACCATGAAGAAAATCATATGAGAATAATTCTTGTGTGTATTATTTAGAGAGGGAACGAATACATTTATACATAAAGAGAGAATTGGATCGTTTAATGAGATCTAGATCTGATACAATACAATCACTATATAATCAGAAAAGAATCTGAAATAATAAGCCTAATTATCTGCTATAATCTTGGATTTAATCAATCCTTATAATCATGGGATTCCTATAATTACGGGATTCTACAATTTATTTTCTGACTGTAAGTATCTATCTTGTAAAAAACAGTTGAGTTGTCTTTGTTTCCTTCAGTTATTATTAAATTTTCCTTTTTGTACCTGATCTCTTGATACTAAAGCTCACTTTATCTAATCTTTTAACGGTGTGCTAGTTGACTGAAGACTTATAAACCATTTATAGTTCATCTGTTCTTGCTTAATCAAAATTTGAACAGAAAGCTTATCCAGCCTAGTTTCCTCTTTACTTAAGATTTATTTTTTACTTTTTTTAATGTAAATTTAGGCACCAGGGACGTTGAGGTTGGCTATGAGTGTATTTCTGCTCTCCTTCTGACCAGGTTCGTTCTTGAGCTTAGCACTCATCTTACTCCAGTAATCATGTAAAAACTGGAAATTCTCCTTTTTATTTTGACCTTTTATCTAATTGTTTTAGGGCATTTTGTGACTTTGAGTTTGAAGATGTTCGGAAGCTTGCTGCTGAGCTTTGTGGGCGCATTCACCCCCAAGTAATTAGAAATGACTTCTCTTATAGAATAAATCAGAAGATTCAAATTTTGGGAAGGCATTAGTATTTTAAACTTTGGAAATTTCCTCTCCCCTACTCCTGGGGAAAAAAGAAAAGAAAGCTTCCATTTGTTAATCTTTTGTTTGCATTTGGTAATAAGATTTATAAATATGATAATAAAAATAATTTTAGTTTTTAGCTGAAATTGATTTCTGGTAGGTTTTGACTATATGAAGCGTTGTGTCAAATCTTTGGTAGTGCCATGTGGGTACATCTTGAGTACCCCTGAAATGTATTCCCCATGTGTTTTCAACCTTTGACCTTTGCTGGTGAGTCAGTGTTGATACAGGGGCGTTGGAGGGTATGGGTATATTTCTTTTTCTTTTTTAAAATCAGCGGGTATGACTATATTTCTAAATTTGAGGTTTTGGGTTTACCATGTTCACTTTAGCACTTGTGTTGTTTATTTAATTCTTTACAGTTCTTGAAAAATACTAACATGTACGATTTATTCGATGTCTAGGTATTATTCCCAGTTCTCTGCTCCAAGTTAGAGCAGGCTGTTGATTCTAAGAATATACTGAAGATAAAGGCTTGTTTACTTTCAATCTGCACATCGCTTGTGGTAACTAATTACTATTGTAAATACTGCTGTTCAATGTTTTGCTTTGGTTGAGTCTGTTTCAGTTCATGGTAGAATCTATTCTAAATTACTTGGTTTCTTTGGGTTTATAGGTCAGAGGCTGGGAGTCTTTTTCTCATCCTGGTATGTTTACCATTAGAAAGATTATTGAAACAGTGTTGTTGTGGCCAAGTCTTGATGCTGATTCAGGTCAGAAACCATTTAGTTTCTAAATTATTCTCGTACGTTTCCTTCGTTCCAAACCATATTTTCATGGTCATAATTTTTCTTCCAGTGTCAAAAGCACAACATGGATGCATCGATTGTCTAGCACTGATGTTATCTGCTGAACTTCAAGCACAGGAATCAATTACAAACTATGTCTCAGGTAAGATTATGGCTTTTGGTTATGAATTTTATTTTGGTTTATGCAAAGAACTTTTGCCATTAGTAGAATCAAGAATGCGACTTCTGCTCAAATATGTAGATTCTTCATCAGGTGTTTCTGTTGTCTCTTATGTGATTGGTCATCTCATCCATGACAAGAAGGGTCTCAATCCAGCTTCTGAGTTGGATAGTAGCAACTGTGCATTTGCATCAACTGTTCCTCTTCCTTTTCGTTTGTGCATGGCTAATGTTCTCATCAGTGCTTGTCAAAAGATCTCAAGTTCTTGCACCAGTCAATTTGTAGCTCGTGTTCTTCCACCTCTCCTTGATTCTGTTGAGGTAGTTCAACATACTAGTATTTAGTTTTATCATGATATGAAGGATGTGAGTAGCATGGAGTAGTCATTGTAATTTTCCTTCCATTTCCACTTGTTTATTGAAATTTGTATGTTGTGAACAGTCTAAAATGAAGTCAGAGGTCAGAGCAGCGTGCATCCAGGTCCTATTTTCTGCAGTCTATCATCTTAGATCGGCAGTTCTTCCTTTTGCATCTGAGCTGTTCAAAGTCTCACTGAGAGTGCTCAGAAGCGAGTCAGAGATGGTATTATCACTGAAGTCTCTTAATAATATGGTTTATTCCCCTTTTGCTATTAATGTGCTTTATGTGTCAAATACATTGGTGGTGCTTGGTGCCTGAGCTATGTGGCAAAAGAGTTTTTTTTTTTTTTTTTTTTTCCTTTTTTTGTGAAAAAATAAATTGTTATTGATTCTGATCTTCATTTGTTCTACACCTACCTCCGGGTCTCACTTTTTTTCCATGTGTATGTATATTTTTCTTCAACTACGTATACCCTGCAGACTATTTGTAATCAGATAGTTGATAATGGGGTTAAGGGATTTTGCCTCAGGAAGTTTTCATCGAGGGTCATTTTAGCTCCGAAAGTTTTTTCGGGGGCAACTTTACTTTAGAAGTGTAAAAAAGGGTGCAATTTTGCCCTGATCTTTATCTCAAGTAATTTTGATTATTAGTTGACAAAATATGTCGGGTTAGTGGTACACATGTCATCCACGTCACTTTGTTAAGGTGTAAAGTTGCGCCGAAAATCCTTGTATCATCTACTTCATCTTTTTTAAAAATTAGATTTGAAAATTTCGGGGCAAATTTGCATTTTAACAAAAATGACATGTGTACTGTCATCCCAGCATATTTAGTTAATTAACGATTAAAATTAATTGGGATAACGGCCATAAAAATTGCTCCTTGATGATATTATTATAGTCCTGGTATTTGAAGTAGTTGTCATGTTTAAAGACATGCTTTTTTTTTTTTTTTCGGTACAAGGCGAGGGGAGGGGGGATTCGAACACGGGACCTGAGGGGAGATATAAGGCATCTCAATACCACCAGCTATGCCACTGCATTGCTGTCCTCGGTAAAAGACATGCTTTGTGAGTGATGCATTATGAATTTTCAACAGGAAAGGACGGTAGGTGCGAAGCTAATGGCATCTCTGATGGCCAGTGAGGATGCAATTTTGGAAAGCATATCAGGGGGACTGTTAGAAGCAAGGTCTGTACTCTCAACGATATCGTTATCAGATCCTTCACCTGAGATACGGCAGCTATGCAGAAAGTTGTTGGCATGTATATCTTCTACTTAGCTTTCCAACAAAACACTGGCTTGAGAGTTGAGAATACAAGGTCTTAAGGTATTGAACATGGTCGCGTTGTAAATTTAGAGAATTTGTGTTTCTTTGTAATTAATAGGTAGAGAATTTGTAGCCGTATTTTAAAAATGCCCCTAATTTTTAGGTATAGAGACAAAAATGTCTAAAAATTTAATTTGGGAGATGAGGGGGAACGTGACCTGATATTTAGGACTAGAATAAAAATTCCAATTGGAACTTGTTTACAAATAATTGAAAACATATAACATTATAAGCAAGAATCATGTGATCAGGTCTAACCGTCTAAGTGCACATCATTTGAGTAATTGACGCAACTGACAAATGTTTTTCGTACAAAAAACTTTATTTTTTTCCATTAGTACTGTAAAAAAACTTGTAAACTTACATATAATTGTAGCGACAATGTTAAACCATGAAAAATTCTTCCGGTTCTAATTATAAGAGTTAATTGATTTTTTTTGGAAAGATTAAGGAAGGTAATTAAATTATTTTAAAGCATTTTTATTTTTTATTTTTTCTTCAAACTTATTAGTTTGACTAATAAACTAATATATAATCTAAGAATATTTAACATATACGATAATTAAATAACTTATTTAGTTTCCTTAATCTCTTCAAAGAAAGTCAACTAGCTCTTATAATTAGGACCGAAGGTAGTATATTTTATTGATACAACCCTCGGGTAGAGATATGATACTCCTTCTTGTCCTAATTACTATCTCCGGTTTAATTATAAGAGCTAGTTGACTTTCTTTGAAAAGATTAAGAAAGCTAAATAAGTTGACTTTTTTTGAAGAAATTAAGAAAACTGATTAAATTATTTGAAGGTATTTTTTTTCTCCAAACTAATTGGTTTGACTAATAAATTAATATATAATCTAAATATATACAATATATAATATAATTAAATAACCTTTTCCTTAATCTTTTTTAAAAAAAAGTGAACTCAGTCTTATAATTAAAGCGAAAGATAGTAAAATCTAGTTACTTTTCTTATCTAGATTCAATGCATCTCCAAACGTTTGTACCAGGGAGAGGGTGGGGGAAAGCTTTCTAAAAGGGCCATTTATATATATTTTTTTTTGGGTAAAAAAAGGGCCATGTGTATTTGTGGGACCTAAAAAGCACATTTAATTGTTATCTCATTTAAATTTGATTAGCTTCCCAGAATACTTTCCTCTACACCCACCCAACTGCCTCCTATTCATTACTCGCATGCCCCGTTGTCTCTACTTGTCCCCTTCTAATTTCTTGTACCTTCCACCGGCACCATTTCCCCTCATTCTTTTAGATTCAAATCTTGTTTTGGCCAAAAAATTTATCTTTATTCACATCCTTTTTTAAAAAATAATAATAATAATAATGAAAATCTTAATCCCAATCAAATTTATATGGTCCCAGTGACATGCACCATGCATTTTTTTTTTAAATTTTACCGGAGTACCAATAATACTACTCCTGTCCTAATTATTGAAGTTTGGATGTTGTTGTTGATTATTAATACAAGACTTATATTCATTTTTTCTAATATTTATTATTTTTTTCAAACTAACTTCGCTTATGAACTTTAGTTAATCTAATTTTATATAGGGTATTTTGGAAAAATCTTGTCTTATTTGTTATAATTCAATAATTTATAGTTTTTCTATTAAGAGCCGTCAGCATGGGAGTACAAATTTTTTTTTTTTTTTAAATCTTACGGAAAATTACACCAGAGTAAGAGAATTTACAACAAAATGGTCCTTTAAATTTTAAAATTGTGGTGAAGTCTTGTGAGACTTTTTTGCAATATTTTTCACGGGAAAAATACTTCTCATATTGTAGGAGAAGTGTATTCTCGTGTTACAAACACATGAAATGGTGGGACCTACATATATATACTCCATCTGGTCCTTAATATAAGACACCAACTAACTTTTCTCACAAACCAATAAAAACAATTAAAGTCAATAAAGTTGCCCTACAATTTAAGTAACTTCCAATATTACCTCTACTAATTGCACTAAACTATAATATTATATTAATTATTACTCTCACATACTACTCTCATTAATTATGGGCAGACATGAAAACAAATAATTAATACTCATTGGAAACAAGTAAGTGCCTTATAAAAAGGACCAAATAAACTTACTAGTTGGTGCCTTATAATAAGGACTAGAGGGAGTATAATTAGCATTATATATATACTTCCTCTGGTCCTTATTATAAGGCACCAACTATCAACTTTATTTGGCCCTTTTTATAAGGCACTTGTTTGTTCCCAATGAGCATTAATTATTTGTTTCCATGTCTTCCCATAATTAATGAGGGTAGTGTGTGAGAGTAATAATTAATATAATATTATAGTTTAGTGCAATTAGTAGGGGTAATATTGGAAGTTACTTAAATTGTAGGACAACTTTATTGACTTTAACTGTTTTTATTGGTTTGTGAGAAAAGTTAGTTGATGCCTTATAATAAGGACCGGAGGGAGTATATGTGTGTGTGGGGGGTCTCACCATTTTATGTGTGTAGGAATCTTCTTCTTCTCATACAACATGAGAAGTTTAAACCTCATTTTTCACATATAAAAAGACACAAATGCCCCCATGTGCCGGTGTTCACAAGTTCATTAGCCTGTTTTGATAAGTTCATGGGTATGTTTTGACAAGTTCATGTGTCCGTATTAGTAAGTTCATGAGCTTTCATCGGGGTATTTGTGTCTTCTTACATATAAAAATATTATAAAAAAGCCTTATTGAGACTTCAACGTAATTTTGAGATTTTAAAAGGTCATTTTGTTGTATTTTTCCTTTCCTGGGCTCTAAGGGCAATTTTCTCAAAATCTTACTATATTATATGCAGACCCTAGTATTACGGATAAATAATTTATTATATATAGAAGTATCATCTCCTCAATCTACCGTTCAAGTCAAACCTGCTTTTGATTCTTCTTTCCAACATAATGCATTTCTCTTTCTACTCCAGATAGACTGACTTGTCTGTAGAATCCGATTTATGTTATGAGTCGGCCGCCACACAAGAGTCCACACATTTTGCGCTGATTTTCCGTGACGTTTGCCCCCCATCTCTGTGTTGATCGTATCGCCGCTCAGAAATGCTGCAATTACTGTTCGCCGTTGCCTTCTCCGCCGTGCCTCTCACCCTTTACATCCCTCCGATCCGAAGCTTCAATCTCTTCGTTCAGACCATCGAAAACTTCTTGCGGCAGACCTCCGTCTACACCCTTAGAGCCTATCCTCGCGTGAGATTTGCTATCTCTCGCATCTTCAATTCCCTTGTCCGCCCAACCAGGTAGGCTTTTTCTAACATTCCTGCTTCCTCTCGCTGTAAATTCGCGTGGATTTTCGGACTGATCATTGATTTTAATGATGGAATCTTCAAGAAATCTGGACATTCTTGTGTTCTCAGATTCGTAATTATGATGAATAATCGTCGCTTGTAATTAATTAGTTGCAAGAGTTGATCCTTTAGCTATTCTGGACTGTTGTTGTATACGAATTTGGGGGAATATCAGCTTCTGAGCTTAAATTGCGTTCTTGCGCATATTCAGAGTTGCCTGTTGTTTCTTTAACGATCATTATGTTCTACTTCATTGAAAATATTGGTGGTTTTCATTTTTCAGAGAGAAATCTCGTCGATATCTTCTTGTGATTATGTTCAATTCCATGTATTTTCTCACTTGATCGACTGCTAGTGTACCAATAATGAAAATAGAATTGAATGAAGGTTCAGGGTTGATTCGATACACTTGGAATCAGGATAGCCAATTGATACAGAAGAAGCCCCAATCGATCCCTCCTTAACCTTAAACCATTCCTAATTGGTTGGTGGATCGTACGGAATTTTGTCATATTAGCATGTTGGCATTCTAGTGGTGATTTAAAACAAAGCTTTGGAAGTACCAACAACAACAAAGTTTTATCCATTAAATAAGGGCAGCAATATATGTCGCACAAATCATTATATTAAATTATTAGATAGATTATTAATTAAAAGGTTTTGTTTAATAACTTTTATCAAGAATTTGTTTAGGTGTTCATTCACCTTTTTTAAAAGACTTCATATTTGTTAGTTCAACCATTCTCACTTGCATCGAATGGCCCCTGTGTGAAGACCTTGTAAAGACATTGTGAATCTTTATATTTGTTTGCAAAGAATTAATCAGATATTTTATAATAAAAAAATATACAACAATTTAGTCAGAAAGAAATACAGTACATATGATTGATTCCCTATTTATTTATGATTTGGATACTAAGAATGACAATCTATATCTTTAATAGTTCCCAAAAAAAAAGGGGGGGGGGGGGGGGAAATCTCACTCAAGACTTAAGGACTAGAAAATAAATAAAAAAAGTCTCAATGTAGTTTTTTCTATCAGAAAAGTTCTGATGGAACTTAGTGATATAGATAAGCTTATTAATGACTACTCTATGGCTTGTCTATATAGTCACGTATACTTATCAACAACAGAATCTATTTTAATTAACATAGATGAGCTTGTCAATATAGTAACATATACTTGTTAAATGGAATTGACTTAATTAACATAGATAAACTTATTAATATTTACTTTATGACTTGTTAAAATGGTTACATATACTTGTTAACAAAAGCTGTTTTAGCTAACATATATGATCTTGTCAATAGTCATTTTATACTTATCAATATAGTCACATACACTTTTGAATAAGGTAAGTTCAAATTTTGAATTTACATCACTAAAGTCTTTATAAACTTTTTTTTATAAAGAAATCTACCTTAAGACCTTTTTATATATTTTTTGGTAATTAGGACATGAGTGAGATTTTTAAGAAAAAACTATGCATAATGTATTTAAAAAACAATAAAATGAATGTGAAAAAGAAGAACCAGTTTTACACATGATCTCAGTTTTGGGTTATGTGTTCAGGTGACCAATATGAAGTGAGAAAACGGTGCGCGTGGATCTTTCCAGAAGAAAGGATGTGAGATTGTTAGTAACATGAAATCTTACGTAGTAGAATACGAATTCTCTTCGTGACATGTTTACCCACAACCAACTAATTAAACGTTGATGTCAACCTTCAAGCACGACAACCTTACACGTTTTTATGTTAGAGTCCAACCATGTCACGCCGCCTTGTCTTTAAATAATTTTTTTTTTTTTAATAAGAGCACTAACGTCATTAGGTAAAGAGCTTCGGTTGACAAGTCAATTATCATAACCCGTAGCCATTTTTCATATGCGATTTATTTGGGGTTATTATTATTATTATTATTATTATTGCTAAATATTTGGGGAAATTAGAAGCATGAAACACACAAATTGGGGTTTATTAGGCGTACGAGATAGTCATTAAGGCCCCAAAGCTGCGTACTATTCGGTCCATTTCTTTTCTCATCAGTCATTAGTCATTCCCTAAACAATAGTGAAAACAATAGCAATTGAGAAGTGAATGTGAGTTGGCATAAATGGTAAGGGATCCGAGACTAGGCCCTTAGGTCGTGGGTTCGATCCCCTCTGCCGTTGCTGGGACTCCTTTGGTAGGCGATTTCGTAAGTCCCCAGTAAGTACTCATAGAGCATGGGGCCGTGCCCTGGCCTTGGTGGGAGACTGATGCCGACCCATCCAAAACTTTTCTGTATCAAAAAAAAAATAGCAATTGAGAAACATAATGAATAAGATATCTTATATTAACCACATAGGAGTAATCTACTCATACAAATTACGACCCACTTGGATTTAACAATGATCATCTCTTACTTAAAGGTGATTAATAACTAACTGTAACTTTAAGGATCTAGGAGGGACTTCCCTCCCTAAAGAGAGACTTACGTTAACCTGTCTCTTAACATGATATAGATCTCATTATCCTACATACATGACCCTTTATATGGACTAGGGTCTCAACCAATTAACTAATTATTTAATTTCACCTTAATACTCTAACACATTCGCCATCTATTCTTATCAAACTCAAACGTACTGCATTAGAAATAAATTTCTTACTAATAGAGGATGGATTTAACATAAGAGGTAATTTCTTACAATGCTGCGAATCAATGTCTAAATTCTTACTAAAAGATATGCACATATTTAATGTGGGGATAGTGTTTTGAAGAGGCTTGCCTCCCATAAGAGGATGTGTGTGCCCTATAAAAAATAAATAAATTTGTCTTCAATGCTTTTTTAATTTTTACCTTGTCACTATATATTCAAGGAAAAATAAAGTAATAGAGTTATAAAATGAAAACCCCAAGAGGATCAATTTGTTTCTTTCTTTCCGTTTTTTAATATGAATCATGACTTTTTATAATGATTTTGAAAGCTTCAAATTATGATGAGGTGTTAGATTAATATTGATTTTTTATGAATTCGTTACTCTTGGAAAATTTAAAACTCATCCGAATCACCAAGGCTTTTCACTCTGTAGTTTCATCGTCACCGCAATGGCCATAATGTGAAACATGGCATGACTTGGCTTCACTTCACGGTATGAAATACTCCATAATTCAAAACATCAAAATAGCAGACAGGAGAAGCATGGGATATAGGTGAAGATGGTCCCGTGAAGGAGGCTCAGAATGACAAACAAAACATGTGAAATATTACCCGTGAAATCACAAAATTCTGAGGTGATGCCCTTTCTTCTTTATCATCATTCTTCTTTTTCCATAGAATCCAAAGTTCATATTCCCACACTTCATTCAATGAACTCACTTTTTCACTTACAATTTACAAATCTTCCATTCCATTCTGAATATAGCGCTTAATTGGTAGATGTGATTTGGTTCACTCACAATTATTTAAGATCGGGAGGATAGAAATCATAGGATTTCAAATAATTCTACTTCCCACCTTACTAATAATTAGCCGTTAGTAACTTTATGCAGGTTGATTTGATTTCTGCGTCTGACATTAGATAAACAACTCCAAATCTCCTTCAAAGGTAGCTAACAATTATCACAGACCAGTCATAATTCGTAAGGTTCAAGCTTTAAGCATCGTTGAGAAATAGTAGCATACTCGAAGGAATTTCACTTCTAAGCTGAGAATGTGGCTATCTAGCGACGATATTGTTGACTTGTAATTTAAGGAAATGATCAGACTCTGCATCTCATCAAACACGTGCTGGAAGCTAGGAGTTTCATGAAAACGAAGGCTATTGTCAGACCAAAATAAACCCCATAATTTATTAATTCAAGATTTGAACCATTCTGACTCAATGCTCACTAACGGTCACATGAGCTTTGTTACTACTACTCTTAACGTGACAACATTTATAATGAACTCCTCTCCCGCTCCCTACAAATCCCGCGCCTTTCTTGCTCTCTGTAGGGGGTTCTAAGTGTAACCTATCCTTATTCAGCTCTACTCATAATCAACCATGGATTCTTGCAGAAAGTCTCCATTAAAGCCATGGAAGAAAGGGCCAAGCAGGGGGAAAGGTGGCCCTCAGAATGCAATGTGTGAGTACCGGGGCGTTCGCCAGAGAACGTGGGGAAAATGGGTTGCTGAGATTAGAGAACCGAAGAAGAGAACTAGGCTGTGGCTTGGTTCTTTTACCACAGCTGAAGAAGCTGCCATGGCTTATGATGAAGCTGCAAGGAGACTCTATGGTCCAGATGCTTACCTTAATCTTCCCCACCTTCAACCCAGCTCCAGCTCCACCATCAAATCTCAAAAGTTCAAATGGTTTCCTTCCAAGAATTTCATTTCGATGTTCCCTTCTTGTGGATTGCTCAACGTTAATGCTCAGCCTAGTGTTCATGTAATCCACCAGAAGCTACAACAACTCAAGCAGAATGAGGTTCCCAATCACACTCCCACCAGCTCATCCTGTGATCCAAAGGCTGAAGTTCAGATTATAGGAAGCAACCATAATGCAGACAATCCTCCAAATGAAAAAGAAGCTAAAACATCATCAGAAAGTATGCTTAGTGTTATTCAGGACAAACCCCAGATTGATCTCCATGAGTTTCTTCAACAGATGGGGGTACTAAAGGATGAAAAGCAGTCAGGAAGTTCCACAAAGTCTGAAGCTTTATCAAATGATTTCAGCGATAATTTTGGAGAATGTTCTGACAAGAGTATTAACTGGGAGGAATTAATGAAGATGCATGCAGTTGCAGATAATCAGGGATCAGAGGCAACTCAATTTCAAGCATATGACATAAATGAAGAACTTACTTTCACCACTTCGATTTGGGACTTCTAAGAGAATCAGATGGTCCTTTTTTTTCAAGAAATAGAGCTACTTTTCCTAGCTTCTAGTGGAGTTGAAATATAGCGAAATATCAGTAGTTAGTATTCAGTAGTCAAGCCAATCTATAAATGAGATGTTTCTGGTTGTACTACCTCTGTTTATTCACATAATTCCTTAGAAGATAAAGCATGGACATTGATGAGGATTCAGTACGACTCACAAGATAGCAACATGAATATGGTAGCATGGGTGTTCAAGTATGAATTGAAATTTCAATGTTTTGATGTGCACAAATGTAGGAATCTTCGGACACAATGATTCATTTCTAACGTTCTTTTTGACAAACAAAAGACCTCTTCCCCCCCCCCCCTTTTTTTGTTTTTTTTTGTTTTTTTTTTTTTTTTGGGGGGGGGGGGGGGGGTCTTCCAACGTTCCTAGTTGTTTGCACGTAATAGATCATGGTAGTTTAGTGTAGAACTCTTCTGGAAAGAGATAGGAGCTTCTTTTAGCAGTGATAGTAACAGAAGATGGAGAGACAAGTTTATCATTCTGCTAGTGCCAACGTCTTTCTATCATGTTATTTTTGCGACTGAAAAAACAAAATTTTACTATATTTTGTTTACCTCCACTTTTGAGGAGACTGAGAGTCAAGCTTACATAACTTTTGGCATAACATGTGCATGATTTCATCAAATGGTTAGTGATTAAAGCCTGATTGCTAGCTAAAAGGTGTAGACAAGAAAAACTCCAGTAGCAAAATCATATGAAGCAATGATTAAAAGAGATCGATATAGTTCCCCTAATAATTTCTCTCTCCCCCAAAGGTTATGCACATTAATCGCTAGGGCTTAAATATCATTAAATCAATGAATCCATCTATCATGAAAGACTTGGAACAGTTCTTAACTTTCTAGCGTCCTTTGAGAGATGTGCGAGAAAAGTAGTATCCAACTGCAATGCATTGAGACATTTATTAGTTTCGCTCAAGGTATGGCAGATGATGATGTGCATTGTACATAGACAAGATAGAATCAAATGAACCAACATCAGCATAATTTGACAAATAGTTTTCAATGAACAAAAGCACGTCTCATTCATTCAATGCAAAAATTGGTTTTAACTTCAAGAATCGCATAGCATTGAATTATCAGACGGCACACAATAAGAATGGTGAAGACTAGAAGTAGAAGGATGTTTTCACCTGATTACTTTAGCTGTAAATACACAAATAACATGGCATGAATGAATTAATCAGGGTTACCTTTAATTGAGAGGAGTTTTCCAGTGAGAATGTCAAGAACACCCGATAGAAACATCAAATAAGACTGCGCCAACAAACTGCTCTACAGTTAGAGCTCTATCTTTCTAGTCTCTCTCTCTCTCTTGTGTGTGCATCTTTTGGGCACCTTAAAAATCATGATATCACACAGACAGAAAAAAGACGGAAAGTACCAGTCAATAATTAACTGATATTGGAGTCTTGATATGGAATACGGTTTATTTTAGACGATGTTACACTCTAGAATTCAGATAAACAAAAATATTCCACTCTTAGGAATTATTTGAATCATAACAATAGTTGAAATACTAGAACCAGAAGCTCTCCTTCTGCTCTTGGCTATAGGAACATGGAAGTCATATGAGAAATTAAGGGAGAAAGTATTTAAAACTTATTTAAAAATGACAGCACAGCGCAAAGGCCCAACATCGATGTAATGAATGGGTACAGAAGCAAGTACTACAATCCTTTCGCCATAATGGAGCGCAGCTCTTGGAATCTCAGAACAGTAGTTTCTGGAAGGAAAAATATCATACTCCTATCCTTTGACCTTTGAGGCACTTCATACTCTATCTACAACATACAATTGTTACCCAAACCAGAAAGTTCTAACATACAAGTCCAAGTATTATTGCTGATGGACAACATAATAAATACATGAAGCAGATGATCCTTACTTCACGCGAGTTCCCATCCAAATCTTCCACAGTTAGCTGAAATAAAAAGTCACAAGTATAATACCAAAAGCTCTGTCTTGTTCTTGTAGCTACAGGCGCATGGAAGTCATGAAGGAAATTGGTGAGAAATTATGACCAACTTATTTATAAATGAGAGCATCACGCCCAGGTCCAACACCAATGTAGTGAATTGGCAAACCAAGGAGTTCTTCTATTCTTTCCACATAAAGGCGTGCAGCTCTTGGAAGTTCAGAATAGTTTCTGATGGAAGAAATATCACACTTCCATCCCGGAAGTACGTCATACTCCACCTGCAATATATAAAATTCATATCAAAATTACTTTGAAATTACAGAATTCTCAGGCAACTGAGTTCATTGTCGTTAATGAAAGTTTACCTTCAACTGGTCTAGAAGACGGAGATCTGAAGGGAATGACTTGACTGGCGTGCCATCAGCTAGTTTATAAGATACACCCAATTTAATTTCAGCAAAATCTGACAGAACATCCAGTTTGGTGAGATTGAGAGAAGAAAACCCATTGATCTGACAGCAATATCTTAATGCAACTACATCAAGCCAACCACAGCGTCTGGGACGACCAGTAGTTGTGCCAAACTCCTGCCCAGCAAATCTTAGGAGATCACCCTCCTGACCCAAGATTTCAGTGGGAAAAGGACCAGAACCAACCCTTGTAGTGTACGATTTAACCTGCAAAGTTAAATAATATTAAGAAATGATTGAATCCATCCTAATAAAGCTCTGTTCATATGAATTTTGATAATACTATTTGGTTGAATCTACAATGAAACAAAATAAAATTTAAAAACTGAAATAATCACGTACCACACCAATTAGATCGCCAACGACTCTTGGAGCAATACCTAGACCAGTACAGATCCCGCCTGCTGATGGACTTGATGAAGTTACAAATGGATAAGTTCCAAAGTCAATGTCCAACATTGTTGCTTGGCCCCCTTCAACAAGAATTTTCTTCTCTTGTGTTATAGCTTCATTCATGAAATGTACAGTATCAGCAATGAAAGGTTCCAATCTCTCAGCGTATCTCTTGTACCTATCAACTTCTTCCCTGAGAATGTCTGGACTATAGTTAAAATCTTTGAATCTTAATGCCGCATCTGATAACAAAAGATCAAGCTTCTGAGGAAAAGTATCCATATACTTCAAATCACTTACTCTAATGCCATTACGGATAACCTTGCTAGAATAACAGGGTCCAATGCCTCTCTTGGTAGTTCCAATAAAAGATTTAGCAAGCTCAGCCTCTCTTAGTCCATCAACTACTTGGTGAAAATCAAACAACAAGTGAGCACGATCAGATATCAGTATCCTTCCTTTGCAGGAGACCCCATTAGATTCTAAGCCATCAATTTCTTTAAAAAACTGTGGCAGATGCACCACAACCCCATTCCCAATAACACACATTATATCCTCATTAAGTATACCAGAAGGAACAAGATGAAGACCAAATTTTTTTCCTTCAGCGTTATAAATGGTATGCCCAGCATTAGCTCCGCCCTGATGACGTATAATGATCACATATCATCGTGGGAAAATAACTTGCAAATTAATTCTACAAGAAAGCATAAGAAATAAGATGGTATGAAAGTGGCAAAAGAAGGTAGTAAGAATACCCCAAGGTTAGTCAATCAACATGTTCATTATAAAGGGAATATGACTTACTATTTAAACAACACATCCAACAACAAACAAAAAGGAATCAATCCATATAGGGTAGAGTGGCAGAGTACGCTGGGTGTGGTGGTTTAATCAGAAAATCAGAAATAGTGATGGTAAGCGGATGAGCGGCATCTGTCACAATATCAGGTCACTCAAGGTCATTACGGCAGAGTTGTGGGATTGCTCTAATGAACTACTGCTCCGTTAGGATAGAGTTATTAAGAAAAAGCTAGAGGTTGAGAATGACTCTACGGTCCTAGTTGAAGCCATCATACATACAAACAAACAAAGCCTTATACTAAAAGTCAAGACTTTCGAATGACTGGAAGCCAGCATCTGAGAAGTGAGCAGAATCCATCTCAAATAAACTTTGGCAATAACCACTCAAGTTTCATCCAATCAAATATCTTTTTTGATTGAAGGGAAAACAAATAGAAACAACGGCACAGCAAAGTGTGTTCATTACCTGACAACGAGCAACGATATCGAAATGGTGGGCTAGGATATCCACGAGCTTACCTTTACCTTCATCTCCCCACTGGCAACCCAAAACACCGGACACCTGACTGAGGGACCCGATTCGACTCAGTCCATCAACAGTAAAAGAAGAGTCAGCCGCGCCGGGATTGGAAGGAGCGGACACCAAGGGCTTCGCAGAGCAAAGGGCAATGCTCCGTCGAGGAAGAGGAGGCCTGAGAGAGGTGGAGACAGTTAAGGGATCGAGTATGTGGAATGAGAGGCTCATTGCGAGGAGCCGAGGAGTCGATGCGGGGAAGGGAAACGCTGTTTTGATTATGGATGGTAGATATATAGCGCTGTTATTATAACGCCTGATTGTTAAATTTTAATTTATGTAGTTTGATAATGACAGTTAAATTAATTAATAGGGTTAAGGTGCGATTTGGCCAATAAACTATTAGCTCAAGAGCGTCCAGTACAATTAACTATTACCTGGACCATAAATACCAACAAACTATTTAAAAGTTAAAATGAGCACAATTCGGTTACCAGAAATTTAAGACTGTTGGTTCACTATTCATCTACTGTTTCCATCTTCATGGTTCGCTACTATTCATCCCCTGTAACACCCCAACTTTTCTAAAGCATTTTCGAAATTATTTGACCAGAGTTCAAAATAATTTAACCAGAGTTGAGCAACGAAATGATTTTAAATACAAAGTAACTGATATTCAACCACTGTAGTGTACTGGTTTGTTGATACAAAGAGTTCGAAAGACTATACATATCTACAGGACTTTCTCCAGCAAGTCCTTCTGCCTGCTGCTTACCCTTGTTTCTGTTTCTGTTCACTCCGAAAATCCTGAAACTACAGTAAGAGCTGAGGTTCAATACCCATTGAACCTCAGGTAACGGTTAACCTCATGCTTATGTATCAAATATGTATGACAGATATTCATGTCAAAACAGCAATAATCACATACATTATTCATATATTCACCTAATAACATAACACAGCCACTGCAATATGCATGTTATTATAGTCTGCACTATTCACCAGTGCCACGGTGTACATCCGTGTCCTCAGCGCTAGGAAAACATAACGGCGTTATCAAGACTATAACCCGTATCAAGTTGTATGTGTATGATCAATTTTCAAAAACAGAATTTCAGACTATCTATCACATATAAGCATACCATAAGCATCAGAGTTAAGGTTACAATACGCGTCCGTACCTTCCTTCCACGTGAATAGTAAATTACTATTCATGTATACGGCACTATTCATGTATACGGCACTATTCACGTATACGGCACTATTCACGTATCCCCAAACTTCCTTTGAATCTGACTCCGGAATCCTCGGATATCCTATAATTTCATTTTTATCAGTGACCATTAATTTTCAGCATTTGCGGAAACTATGTTGGATATTCACTATTCATGTGAATAGTACCAGTAAAAATATTTTTACCGTGCCGGTAAATATTTTTTACTGTGCCAGTAAATAATATTTACTGTCCAAGGATAATTCTTTTCTGATGTGACAGATCAGACTAAGCTGCAGCCACAGAGCATACTCAGAAAAACTCTATCTGGCATTTCTACTATAATTACCAAAAGAAACTACCAAATATTAAGACTAGAGACCAAAGAACTTACCCTTGAAGTTCCTGCTCATTCTCTCCAGCTTCAAGAACTTTACTCTAAACTCTCTCTCTAACTCTAAGAATTCTCACTCTTCTCTTAAACTCAACTGTTGTTCTCTGAGTTTGGTGTGAAGAAAATGAAGAAATGAAGCCTCTATTTATAGTGAAAAAGCATGACACTATTCATACTTTATCAGGTCAGATTTTGGCCGTTGGATCTTGACTTTAAACATGGCTTCATCTCAACCGTCCAATCCATTTGCTTACGTCATCGATGACGTCATCGATGACGTCATCGATGACGTCATCATGACGATGACACTTTCTTACTCTTTTGCATTTATCCTATAAAGATTCCCTGATCGGTGTTCTAATCGCGTTATATTAGAAATTCTCAAGAATCCGGAAGCACAGCCTTGTAGTTCTATTTTTCCTCTTCAGAAATATCTGGGTCAACTAAATTTTTGATCCTATTTAGGGTATTCCGTAACCTGCCGAAGATTTTAAGTCGGACACTGACGGTTACAGAAATTACTTCGGGTGACACCATCTTCTAGACAAAAATTCACTGATTCATAATATGTGCAGTTGTTTACTACTTAGTTCAAGGATTTTGAGTTATGATTTATTTCCTACAGATTCCACTATCTGTCCTGCTTCAAAATATCGGTTCAACCTATCTCAAATAATCATTCCGCCGATTACGGAAATGACTTCGGAGATAACCCACTCTGAGATAAAAATTCACTTATTTATAATATACCCTTACTTTAAAAACCTAATTCACGGTTTATTGGAAATAATTTTATTTCTATTATTTTCCAAAGTATAAGATATTATATTATAATAATATTATTATTGAGTGGGTCCCGCGTCAAATTTTTCAAAATTTCTCCCGTGAATGTGTCGGCAGGAGGAGAATTATTTTGACGTGGGTCCCGCATGAATAGTAAATACGTATTTTCAAAAAGTGAATACGTATTTAGGAATAGTAAATACCGTATTTTTGAATAGTAAATACCGTATTTGTGAATAGTAAATACTTTTCATATTTCTCAAAATATCGATTAAATACCGTATTTATAAAAAGTGAATACGTATTTGTGAATAGTGAATACTATTCATGTACGTATTTGTGAATAGTAAACACTATTCATGTCCAATAAAATACTGATTCTAAATTCATTTTCAAAAATAGGGTCTAATAGTCCTCCGAAAATAGGCTAATTTTCTAGTCTTTAGGTCCAAAATTCAGAATGTTACAATTCTCCCCCCGTTCAATAAATTTCGTCCTCGAAATTTGACAATATAAAATCAAAAGGTTATCTAGACCTCTAATATACTTCTTCCTTATACATGCTTATCTAGCATACATCCTACTATTCAATGCTCCATTAAACTGGGAACATTTCACAAATGCTCCATTTCATTTTCTATAATTCAACCTCTTCCTTTGTACTAGCATGCCAACTAGTGATCCAGGAAAAATTCTATTTTCTGGGTTTGTCTATCACTCCAATTCTCTTAATTCTGGTACCAAGTATCATCATAGATACTATTCTCATCATCATTTCAAATCTTCGGATTCTCTCCGGTTCATCTAATATTATTAGAAAGTCACCCTTCCCAAGATTACTATCACCTTAGCACGCTTACGCTTCAAAATCCTATTTTCAAATGTCAATTCCGACATCTTGAGTCAGTTGCACATCTAAGACAGATTTCTTAGATAAATGTGCGTATAAACGTCCAAACTTATTTTCTTGAAAACACAGCTGGCAATAAATGCCATAGCGATTTCTGTCTGCAAAGGTCTAGGAAACTGCGACCCCTAACGGTGGCTAGGGTGCACTAGGGTGCGGTGCCATAAAATTTTCCGCATAACAACAAAGTCTGCACTATTCTGAGCCAACGACAGATGAGAATCCGATGCTGCTTAACAAAATCTAGACGTTGCTAGCCCAGCTATAAATCGAGTAAAGAAAGAGTAAATGTTTCATGTTCTCTCAAACTTCACAAAATATTCATTTCCTCTCCGATCGTAATCTTCACTATAACCTTCCACATTATCCTTAAACATGGCCGGTTCAAGTAACTCTATTCCAGTCTCCGATTCATTCAACCCTTTCTTTCTTGAAGCCTTACTTCATGACTATCAGACTAACATGTTGTCTGATTTGTCAAACAATGCATCATACCCTTATTCTTCTTTATTTCCCCAAAATCCCGTAAGTATGAACGTTCATCCATCTGCCTCAACGATTAACATTCCTACTCCTCCTCCAAGGATACAAGATTCTATTTTTACAACTACTAACAGAAAGGAATCTGAAGCAGGTCCATCAAGGCGACCTGTCCAAAGGTGTCGTAATGTGGCAGAACTTATGGAGTCTACGGTACCTTCTCAACCAAGGAATCCTGCTTCTACCTTGACTGAGACTACTAATCCATTTTCATGTGGTTGCTGCCATGTTCTACGAGAGATTATTCATACCAATGGACTTCAATACCATAAACTTGAAGTTCATGGGAGGATTGGTATGATATGCCACGCTGTCTTTCACCAGGACGTACAAGGAGGTTCTTTCAGTCCTCAAGTATTTGACTTTGGTAAGAAGAATTTAGATGATGTCAAACATTTTCTAGAAAATTATTGTTTGAATCAAAAATCTTTAGGGTATGTCCTGGTGTCGGATCCCATATCAGCCTACTATGAGGCTCTCTGTGTTGGTTTGGAATGGACTAAAAATCAAAATGAACTCCCTAATAGTTCATTTCCAACCAATACAGAAAATATATCCAATAAAGGAAAAGAGCTCATGGTTGTAAATAATAATCCTTCAGTCCCCATACCTAGTAATCCATACCGATCAAGAGCTGAACAAAATATTAGAGCTGCATCAATGTCAATAGATGATCTTAGAGACTTCTTCCATTTACCTCAACAAGAAGCGGCTCAACAAGTTCGTCTATGCAAAAATGTTCTAATGAAAATATGCCATAGGGGAGGAATAAAGCATTGGCCGTATGTAAAAATTCGAAGCACTATGAAGCAAATAGCTAGATTGAGAAAAACAATGTCTTCTGATGGTCCTCTCTCAAGTGCAGCCGCTCAGGAAGAAATTAATAGACTTAAACTTGAGATAGTCGAAGCTTGCGGTGGGATTGTACCAACTGTTGTTCTTGATGCTTGAATTAATATAGTCTACTCTTCTTAGCCTTCTTGCTAATGTTTGTAATCTCTTATTCTAGGATTCATAAGGATTTTCGAGTTTTCCTGCCAAACTCAGCTTTATCTTATTAAATTCAAACTTAAGCCAGTTATTCTGTATAATCAAGACTATGTCCGCATTCTGTTATGGTATTGTCATCTGTTACTCATATAAATTAGCTAGGTAAGTGTAAATCTAGCGAAAATCTCTTCATACTTTTTACAACGGCAACAAAATGAATAACCATCAAATAGGGGCTTAGTCTTTCAATCACTTTCCTAGACACCAATAAAAATATTCATCCCCTAGAAAGTAATTTGGGCCTACAGAATCCAATATTCAATAAATTTTCTTGTCTCATTTTCAAATTTTCAAACATGAAAAATTTTCCGTGGTTTCAGTACATTTCACAATCTGCACTATACCACAAAGTAATAGTGCTATAACATTTTTAAATTTAATCGCTGCCATCACAAATTCGTGAAAACATTTTTCACTGCCGGATCATTTTCAAAAACTTTTATTACCGGCACATATCTTTGAGGGAGCTAATTTATTTCACAAAATTTTACAATTGAGAGTACACACCATTATTTTAACCATTTGGTACAGTGAGCGCCTTCTCCCAATCCCCAAATCCAGTTTTAACAGTATTATCAACAATGTGGGAGAACCTCCGCCCCTTTCTCAGGAGACCCAGTGTTCACACTGGCACATAAAGTAGCAACCCTATCTAGCGGAACTCAGTCCAGTCATAGACAGTCAGGTTGTACTAAACAAAACATATGCCCTCGGCAAAGTGTTATGGATTGGGTGCGTTCACTGTTGGTGCGATTTCCATTTTCTCAAACAAAATCCCTCCAAAAACTTTTTGTTCAAAGAGAACATTTATCAAAGGCCAGCGATTTCAAACGTTTTAAAACATCTGGCAGACCCAGCAAACTGTGTACATCTACAACAGCTTCTGTCCTTCCAGTTTTGTACTGACTTTACCACAACATAGTTGAAAACTCAGTTTCAAACTCTGGGTTCTAACAAAACCGTTGTACAAGACAACATCATAACCATCACTGTGGTCTCAAATTCTGTTGAAAAATATTTCATTTGAAAACTCGATTTCACAAATTTGAAAGTAAACTCCGAAAATTTCAAAATAGCAGGTGCACTGGTAAGTTCAAAAATTCAAATTTTTTTTTTTTAAAACCTTACTTAGGAATCAGACAACTAACATTAGAAGGTCATTACTAACTACATACATCCGGACCTCTGTTCTTGACTACTCAAACCATATGTATAATGTTTAGTTTGTTCTACTTAACTCATCTGGCTATTCCAAACTTTGCCCGTTATCCTCGGGTTTTACAAGCTTTTTGGGACACTTCTCGTATTTGTTGTCTAACAATATGTACTATATAGCATTGGAGTAAACCATGGTGATATACTAGATTACTTAAACCTTCACTCTGGGGAACCTATTCGATGTGAGACTCATTATAATTTACTTACCTTGAGAACTGATGCACTGGTAACTCTACTTTATGGTTCATTGTCACGGCGGCCCCACTCTACGGTTCGTCGTCACGGTGGCTCTGCTCTACGGCACATTACTCGGCGCTTCACTCAGTCTTCGCAGACCAGTCAGCTTTTCCGGTTAGCATCCTCTGTAGGTAAGCCTCCTTGATCAGAACTCCCCGTAGGTATCCTTCTCCGATTAAACTTTCCATAAGTAGCGCCAGTGATCGTCTTTGAATCATTATAATGAGAACTCAAATCTTAACAGGTTCCTATCCTTTAGTAGTTTCATAAACCGTTGTTTCTATGTCTGCCATCTTATCTAGGGTCATTCTATTTGTGGACTTTCACTTTCTATTTAGCTCCAAGCATAATTCTTAACTCAATTTTCCCTATCGGGTAGCCACTTACTTTAAAGGGAATTTATTAGCCACTAACATCTCTATGATTCTTGGTCCCACCTTGAGACCATAACCTGGTGGCTACTGAGGTTTCCAACTTTCGTATGGTTCTGTTAAGGAACTATCTCTTAGGTATTTGGAACCTAGGCAAAACTCACTCATATTTTCTAAGGGTTCCCACTCTCACAGGGGTCATAGTTCTGAGATTTCTCTCGCCTAAGCAATATTAACTTCATAATGTCTATTGATTCTTGGTACTAATATTGGTATGCTTACTACTGGGTACCTACAACTCTCATAGGCACTAGTATGACATAACTGTCTCCCCAGAATTACTGGGTACTTTCCCTTTTCTGTCAATTGATCACCATCGTCAAGGACTTAATCAAAAGATCTTCGTCCCCGGAGCCACGCCCCTTTGCACGCATGGTGTCTGGCCTCTACAAGGTAGGGATTTTCTTCTCAGGGTACCTTAACAAGTTATTATTTTGACAAGGACATTAAATCGATAGGTTACTATCCAAGGGAAACCTAAACAGTAGGTTATTATTTACCGGAAAACTTAAGTCATACCAACTTCTCTGTACTACTTCCCTTGAAACTCTGGGCAGGGATTTAACTTAGACTCCAATTCCCATATCAAAAGTCTTAAAGTTCAACAATAGAAACCATATTCTATGTCATCCTTTCTATATCAGAGTTTTAATCTCTTAACCCTTTTCCTTAGGGTGTACGTCCTTTTTGTATCACAACACCAGTATTATATCAGTACTTGTACTTGTTTTTCGAAATACTTTTAAAACCATGGCTTAGAGCCTAACTTAGTTAGTCAAACCGATTGGCCAGGTAGGCGTCTATCATGGGAGCCTCACCGTGCTAGGGTGACTGATTGGCTGATCCACATAGACTCGGCCCTACCTTCGGCACCAATGGTTTACTGTAACTGAGTCGGGTTCATACCAGATAAAACACTTTTGAAAGCTTAGAACCTAACTCCGCTACTCAGACAATCCGACTAGGCAGGTGTTTTTGTGGAAGGCTCGACGAATTCAAGGAAACTGATTGCCAACCACAAAACCCCTTTCTAGATATCGGACTGTTTGGAGTAACTTAGTTAACTCTGTGCCAGGATGTCTGCTCTGATACCAAAATGTAACACCCCAACTTTTCTAAAGCATTTTCGAAATTATTTGACCAGAGTTCAAAATAATTTAACCAGAGTTGAGCAACGAAATGATTTTAAATACAAAGTAACTGATATTCAACCACTGTAGTGTACTGGTTTGTTGATACAAAGAGTTCGAAAGACTATACATATCTACAGGACTTTCTCCAGCAAGTCCTTCTGCCTGCTGCTTACCCTTGTTTCTGTTTCTGTTCACTCCGAAAATCCTGAAACTACAGTAAGAGCTGAGGTTCAATACCCATTGAACCTCAGGTAACGGTTAACCTCATGCTTATGTATCAAATATGTATGACAGATATTCATGTCAAAACAGCAATAATCACATACATTATTCATATATTCACCTAATAACATAACACAGCCACTGCAATATGCATGTTATTATAGTCTGCACTATTCACCAGTGCCACGGTGTACATCCGTGTCCTCAGCGCTAGGAAAACATAACGGCGTTATCAAGACTATAACCCGTATCAAGTTGTATGTGTATGATCAATTTTCAAAAACAGAATTTCAGACTATCTATCACATATAAGCATACCATAAGCATCAGAGTTAAGGTTACAATACGCGTCCGTACCTTCCTTCCACGTGAATAGTAAATTACTATTCATGTATACGGCACTATTCATGTATACGGCACTATTCACGTATACGGCACTATTCACGTATCCCCAAACTTCCTTTGAATCTGACTCCGGAATCCTCGGATATCCTATAATTTCATTTTTATCAGTGACCATTAATTTTCAGCATTTGCGGAAACTATGTTGGATATTCACTATTCATGTGAATAGTACCAGTAAAAATATTTTTACCGTGCCGGTAAATATTTTTTACTGTGCCAGTAAATAATATTTACTGTCCAAGGATAATTCTTTTCTGATGTGACAGATCAGACTAAGCTGCAGCCACAGAGCATACTCAGAAAAACTCTATCTGGCATTTCTACTATAATTACCAAAAGAAACTACCAAATATTAAGACTAGAGACCAAAGAACTTACCCTTGAAGTTCCTGCTCATTCTCTCCAGCTTCAAGAACTTTACTCTAAACTCTCTCTCTAACTCTAAGAATTCTCACTCTTCTCTTAAACTCAACTGTTGTTCTCTGAGTTTGGTGTGAAGAAAATGAAGAAATGAAGCCTCTATTTATAGTGAAAAAGCATGACACTATTCATACTTTATCAGGTCAGATTTTGGCCGTTGGATCTTGACTTTAAACATGGCTTCATCTCAACCGTCCAATCCATTTGCTTACGTCATCGATGACGTCATCGATGACGTCATCATGACGATGACACTTTCTTACTCTTTTGCATTTATCCTATAAAGATTCCCTGATCGGTGTTCTAATCGCGTTATATTAGAAATTCTCAAGAATCCGGAAGCACAGCCTTGTAGTTCTATTTTTCCTCTTCAGAAATATCTGGGTCAACTAAATTTTTGATCCTATTTAGGGTATTCCGTAACCTGCCGAAGATTTTAAGTCGGACACTGACGGTTACAGAAATTACTTCGGGTGACACCATCTTCTAGACAAAAATTCACTGATTCATAATATGTGCAGTTGTTTACTACTTAGTTCAAGGATTTTGAGTTATGATTTATTTCCTACAGATTCCACTATCTGTCCTGCTTCAAAATATCGGTTCAACCTATCTCAAATAATCATTCCGCCGATTACGGAAATGACTTCGGAGATAACCCACTCTGAGATAAAAATTCACTTATTTATAATATACCCTTACTTTAAAAACCTAATTCACGGTTTATTGGAAATAATTTTATTTCTATTATTTTCCAAAGTATAAGATATTATATTATAATAATATTATTATTGAGTGGGTCCCGCGTCAAATTTTTCAAAATTTCTCCCGTGAATGTGTCGGCAGGAGGAGAATTATTTTGACGTGGGTCCCGCATGAATAGTAAATACGTATTTTCAAAAAGTGAATACGTATTTAGGAATAGTAAATACCGTATTTTTGAATAGTAAATACCGTATTTGTGAATAGTAAATACTTTTCATATTTCTCAAAATATCGATTAAATACCGTATTTATAAAAAGTGAATACGTATTTGTGAATAGTGAATACTATTCATGTACGTATTTGTGAATAGTAAACACTATTCATGTCCAATAAAATACTGATTCTAAATTCATTTTCAAAAATAGGGTCTAATAGTCCTCCGAAAATAGGCTAATTTTCTAGTCTTTAGGTCCAAAATTCAGAATGTTACATCCCCTGCTTCCGCCAAGCCTAAAAATATCATTCAAGATCACAGAAAAATTGCAAAGCCAGGCAAGAAATCAAATCCATCACTATCAATAACATGAATGTGCTCAACTTGCCGAACCCCAATCGCATCCAAGTCTGGCAATTTCAATTAATAAATAAAAACCCAATAGTAAAGCTTAATCACATAACGAAGACTGAGAACTTTAGCACATTTTGAATCTGTTTTCGATCACACAATGAACCCCAATCGCTTCCTTGTTTCTTCCATCCATTTATAGAATCTGTTTTCAATTCCCTTTCTATTTTGCTTTCCTCGCGATGTGAGGCCATGATAGGATTAACACCTGCCTTCCGGACGAGCTTATCATTGAGATCTTCCGTCGTCTTGATTCCAAGTCCTCCCGTGATGCTTGCTCCCTCGCCTGCAAGCGCTGGCTCCGCCTCAAGCACCTCAGCTGATCAACTATCCAGATCGGAGCTACTAGTTCCCCCGACTTATTCGTCAACCTTCTGGCAAGTCGTTTCTCCGATGTCAGATCTTATGCGGAAGTGGCGTGTGGTCACACACGCCGCCTGGAAAGGTGGCGTGCTCCCCTGCACGCCACCTGTGGGTGGCGTGCTCCCTTGCACGCCACAAGTGATGGCGTGCAGGGGAACATCACGCCACCACTTTTTTATTTTTTTTAATTAAAATTATATAATTATATTTAAAAATATATATAATAATTATATTTAATAATTTTAATTAATAATTATGAAAATTAAAATATTTAAAATTTATTATAAATCTTAGGATACAAGACTAATAATTATTAAATTAATTATTTAGTGAATTTGTTATAAATAATGAAATAGATGACTAATTATTTAATATTTTGAATATTAATAATTTAGTATATAAATTGTTAAATATTATTAGCTAAATTTAATTAAATAAATTTGTGAGAATCATAATTAGTGAATTAATAAAAATATTTTTTTGAAATATGTTGTATATTATTATAGGAATTAATTAGTTAGTTAGAGAAAAAATCTCTAACTAATAATTAGTTAGAGAATTTTTTCTAAAAAATATTTATTCTAATTAATTAACATAATAATTAATTAGAAACATATTTTTAGTTAGGATAAAGGCACAAAATAGAATAATTAATAAAGGCACAATCTGTCATGGGTGGTTACACACAAAATCAATTAATGAATTTAAGAAAACAAAGTGAACAACAAATAAACAAATAATGTATGAATCAACTGGGGCTGATTACTCCATTCATGCCAATCCCTCCCTCCCATTCTCCACACGAGCCAGTTTCTGCATTCTCACTGCTCTTGGTTTTTCGCTATCATCTCTCTCTTCAATTCATATAAAGCTTTTGATGTTCTTGTTCTTCTGAAAAAACAAAAAGATTTGGAGTTCGGCTTTTGTTTCAGAGTTTGTCAATTGAAGCAACCTGTTTCTTTTTCAACTTTATTTTCTGCTTTTTGAATTATTATTTTACTCTAAACTAAGTTTATCCTAACTAAAAATATTTTTCTAATTAATTATTATGTTAATTAATTAGAATAAATAATTAATTAGAAAAAATTCTCTAACTAATTATTAGTTAGAGATTTTTTCTCTAACTAACTAATTAATTATTCTCTAACTAAGTTTATCCTATAATAATATACAACATATTTCAAAAAATATTTTTATTAATTCACTAATTATGATTCTCACAAATTTATTTAATTAAATTTAGCTAATAATATTTAACAATTTATATACTAAATTATTAATATTCAAAAAATTAAATAATTAGTCATCTATCCCATTATTTATAACAAATTCACTAATTAATTAATTTAATAATTATTAGTTTTGTATCCTAAGATTTATAATAAATTTTAAATATTTTAATTTTCATAATTATTAATTAAAATTATTATATATAATTATTATTTATATTTTTAAATATAATTATATAATTTTAATTTTAAAAAAATAAAAAAGTGGTGGCGTGCATGGCAGCACGCCACCTTTGTTCCCCTGCACGCCATCACTTGTGGCGTGCAAGGGGGCACGCCACCCACCCTGCACGCCACCTCTCCAGGTGGCGTGTATGACCACACGCCACTTCCAGATTAGATCGTGTTTTTTTTCCAAATCTAAATTATATTGGTAAAAAACCCCATTGATAAACGCTTGTCGATTTCCCTGACGAGATTACATGGATTTTTGGAGTTCTCTAAATTTGATTGGTCAAATTTATCTGTAGATTTGTTTGATTTCTTTCCTTTGGTTTGAGTGGGGGAGGAGACGGGCAATCGATAATTCTATGTTGGCCAAATCGCACCTTAACCCTAATTATTTATGGTATATTGATTTTTTTTTAGTAGAATACTCTAATCACCCTTCTGTTTTGCCTTAATTACATAGACCTGCCTCTATTTTGAAAACTTTAGTCTAAATCATTAACATCATTAAAGAATATTCTAAAAAGATTCTTCAAGTATATTTTTAAATTAAAAACCATATTAAAATAACTATTGTTTACTAATTTACCCTCATTATACCAATTCCCTAATTTATCTTTTAATATTAATGTTCATTAATGATCCATTTAATATTTTTATATAGATTTAATGTAGAATAAGTTTTAGTAATCGGGTTTATGTTGTAAATATTAATAGCTTGTTCAAAATTTGAGTAATTATTTTTAAGAATATATGTTTAATAAAATATTCTTAAAAATTTTAAATTGTAAGATAATTAATATGCAAATCTCATAATAATATCATTTTATAATTATATAACTTAATTGAATATATGTATGTATTATTGCTAAACATCATCATGCATATTTAAAAATTACTTGATAAGTTTGAAAAATAAAAGAGATTAAAAATTAAAATTTATAATGATAAAATTAATTAAATTTATAATATGATAATTTTAAAAGTATGACAAATATATACTAATTTGTTTTAAAATTTTGAATAAAGATATTTAATGAAATGATTAATTTTTTGCCAAAGATTATGTGATAAGTAGTAATATTTGTTTTAAGGATGGGTATTTTTGTCAAAATAATGAGTCAATGTTATGATTTAACGGTCAACTAACGGTTAGATGGATGGAAGTTGAATATCAAAACTAGAAGGGAAGTTTATGTAACATATATTTTAACTTTGAGGGAGGTTCATATAGGTTTTCAAAATAGAATGGAGGTCTCTGTTATTTAGAGTAAATAGAGGGGAGGTTGATGTATTTTACTCAATTTTTTTTTTGTTAAAACACACTTTTGGTTCTTTAAATTTATATGAGATATAATTTTAGTCCTTTTAACTTTATAAAGTATACTTTTGATATATATTTCTAACATTGTTAAGTTTATACTTTTAGTCTTTTTATTCTATCACCGTTAACTCTCACAAACGAAAAATGGAAAATGATGACTTAGTAATTAAATGTTGTATAAATTTTAATTATTTAATATAATAATTTTTATATTTAAAAACTAAAATAGAGACAAAAAAAACCGTCTTCACCCCTATTCAACCGTTATGACTACCATTCGGGGAGAACTTTTTGGTGGTTATCCCAGGTTAAGGCAAGAGTATAGTCCGTGGATGATAATGTTCAGCCAAAAATTGGATCTGGTAGACAATTAGAAATTGGAAGGCACTCCTTCTTTTTAAGATTTGTTGTTTTACCCTTCTGAAGACGTTCAAGAGAAGACGCATCTTTTTGCCTTTATTTTAATTTTTATAAAAATTAATTATATTAAATAATTAAAATTTAAACATGCTTTAACTGCCTAATCATCGTTTTTCTGTTAGTGAGAGTTAACGGGTTAGAATAAAAAGACTAGAAACATATTTTATAAACTTAAAGAATTAAATGGAAACCTAAGATAAATTTAGAGGAAGAAAATTATACGTTAGTCTATTTTTTTTAGGGATAGGTTATTCTACCTACTCCTATTTTGCCTACCTCTATCTACCCCTCTCAATACCGTTAGATTTTAATCTCATCAAACAGTTAAAATTTGAGGGATAAAAACTGAAGCTTGGATTTGTGATTCCTCCAAACTCAGAAACCTAACGCACCCAATCGCTCCCTCCTTCCCTGGCTCAATGTCCTCTCTGTGGAATCGACATTTCTTATATAACCGAACAACAGCGAATATTTCAGAGTTCTATATCTTTACTCCTTGCTGCTATGTTTTATAAAACCCCTCACTTCATGAGACATTATCACCCCAGGAAACTTGCTTAGAGATGGCGAGACTTTAGTTTCCGCAAGTGGGTTTTTCGAACTTGGGTTCTTCAGCCCTGGTGCTCCAAATGCTCGTTACTTAGGGGCATGGTATAAGAAGTCTCCTTCTACAATCTTCTGGGTGGCCAATCGAGACACGCCTCTAAACGAAAGTGAAAAGGGTGTTTTACAATTAGATGACCAAGGATTTCTCAGCCTTCTTGATTCCACAAACAACAACACAGTGTGGTCCTCCAATTTTTCATCAACCAGAAACAGAGCATATAACCCTTTTGCTCAACTCTTGGATTCAGGAAATCAAGTGGTGAAAATTGGACATGGTAGTGACAACAGTGGTAACTTGGAGCAACTCTCGTGGCAGAGTTTTGACCACCCTTCTAACACCTTAATGGCAGGAATGAAGCTAGGGTAGGATCAAGAAACGGGTTTGGATAGATTTATGTCATCTTGGAAAAGGTCAGATGATCCTGGTCGGGGAGATTATGCAATCAAAATGGACCGTAGAGGGCACCCACAAATCTTTCAACTGAAAGGTTCTATGGTGATGGTTAGAGCTGGTTCATGGAATGGCTATTCTTTCACAACGTTTGCAAATAATATTATGGATCAAGTAATAGGGATATCATTCGTAGCTGAATTAAAGAAGTATCAAAGTAAACCAATATTTGCAAACATTGGACATAATAAGCGCACATGTAAAGAAATAAATATACATTGATTATAGATTTTTTGTTTTGTGGATTAAGTTCTTTATTGATAAAATTTGTGTTATGATTTTTGTTGTTTATCAAGTACTTTCGAACGATTCTTGTCATTTCCTGTTGTTTTGAATTACTGTCATAAAAATTTGTTAGTACCAAGAGACTTGTGGCTGGAGATTCTGTGCTTTCAGATGATATTTTTTTGAAAGAAAATAATCAATTTTATTGATATGGCAATTACTCTATTACAAGTCTAAGATGATTACAACGAGATAGATGCATTGCACTAAAGGAAAATTACAAGTGATTCTTGTAACCAAAAGCTTCACTGTCCTGATCTCGCTTCCTAGAACAAGCTCCCCCCATTGAAAAAAAAAAATTTGAAGCTCTGCTGACAGACAGCACATATCTAAAGTCCTAAAGGCTTTCATCAAGGAAATAGACTGTAATACAAAACAAACAAATGCTGGAATTCAGTGTTTACCATCGGGAAAGGCGTTCCTGGTATGTAATACCCCGGATTTTTAATAATAATAATAGAAATAGTAAAGATAATGATAGAGTAAAATAATACTAATAAAATAATAATGATTAATAATAGAAATAGTAGTAGTAGTAATAATAATAATATAGTAAAAATTAATAATATTGTATTGTTTGTGTGGTAACCATATTATTTTGTAAATAATATTATAAGATTAGATCCAAGATTCTATGATTAGTTATATCAGATCATAATTTTAATCTTTTGAATTCATTATCGGATTCAAAATATATCTAATAATTAAAAGGTCCAGCCCATAGCCAAAACCCTAAATTTAATTATAAATACCAGGTCTAGCCGCCTAAACCTAAAAAAAAAAACACCTGATACTTTTCTCTCGTCATACTTTTCTTTCGTTCTTCTAAGAGGTTAGCAAACACGGAGACCAGGTAATCCTAATCCCATGAGACTTAGATGTAGAGATATTTATATATATGTATGGAATTATTCTGCCTTGGTTTACGTGCTTCAATTTCACAATTAACATTAAATCCAATTTTCCCTCCTGTGCGTTTTTGTGTGTTTGAAAGTTGAAACCACCTCGGCTTACGTGAATGATATATTGAATTATATAAAGATGTTTCCTGTACGTTTTTGTTCCAATTGAAAGCTGTACGTTTTTTTCCTTTTTCTTTTTGCGTTTTTTTCTGATCAATCGAATATAATCCCGCCTCGGCATGCGTGTTGCAATTGGATATGTAGATGATTGAATGCAAATCCCCCTGTACGTTTTTTTTTCCTTTTTGTTTTTACTTTGTAATCAAAAAAATCATTCTTTGCCTTGGCTTCCGTGCAGGAATTGTATTCCTATGATCCCTGTGCGTTACTTCTTGGTGAAATGAATTAGGAATTCATCT
This sequence comes from Acacia crassicarpa, assembly GCA_034222035.1. Classification (NCBI taxonomy): domain Eukaryota; kingdom Viridiplantae; phylum Streptophyta; class Magnoliopsida; order Fabales; family Fabaceae; genus Acacia; species Acacia crassicarpa. Next base: position 61,395,445 of record JAWXYG010000002.1, on the reverse strand, counting down.
GTGCCACTTTTCTGAATGCAAGATATATAAATTAAACTCATGTGCAATGCTATAATTAACATCTCATGTAGCATAAAATATGATATAAACAGATTTTAATCAAAATATTCTTATATCTTATATTTAATTAAAATGATAGAAATATATATAAAATATAATTAAATAATAGTAATAATTTGGGAATTTGATTATGTGTGTGTTTTAAAACATTCTAACAGTGGGAGGATAGCTTTGGGATGGTACCCCCAAAGTGATGAACATAGCCCTTAGGCTTTATGCCTCGAAATATTATGTGATGAGAAAATTGAGATATCCGTTCTTCCCAAAGTGGTGTCTGGCAGGGTTTCCCGGGACACTAGTAGCAACTTTGGGAAGAGGTGTGCACACTAGGAAGAAATACTTGATATACTTGATGGCCAATTTGATTGATTGTGACTGGCAGGGTTTCTCGGGTCACAGGGTAAACTGGCAGGGTTTTCCAGGTTTATCATGGTTCTCTTCCCACTAAACTAAATAGACTGGCAGGGTTTCCCGGGTCTAAAGAAATTTTAAAAGATGATAAATAATAATATCTGAGTCAATGATAATGTATAGCTATGATGAATATGAGAAACTGATTTTGTGGATTATAAATATATATAAGGTATTTTCCCTATCATATGTAATTAACTTAACTATTTATTTGTTTATTGGTTACTATTGTTATTATTTTGTGTTATTTTTAACTATTAGGATTACCAGCGTTTGCTGATGTATGTGTGTTCATGGGCTACGACGATCCTTCGGGGGAGCAAATTTTCATTGAAACAGGTTTCAAGCTGGGGCCGCTGGGGCTAGCAGTGATAAGTGAGAAAGAATAATAAAAAGCTCTAGCTAATTTCTTTTTGTTTTATTTTATTTTATTATTTGGATAAGACATCTCTATTTAAGTTTTAATTGACATTTATGTAATAAGTAGCCTTGCGCTTGTCTCAGTACAAGTGCGGCGGTAACACTCCCCAAGATTGTTATTTCGAAATTCATTAGTTTATTTATAAAAATTATTTAAAGTTTTGTTATTATAACCGTTAGAAATCGGGGGTGTTACATGGTATGTAACACCATGAAGGAATATCATGAGACTTCTTATTTGTTGATGCCTTTTTTTCCCTTATGCTTACAACCTGAATGCAGATTGTTCTTTATTCCATGCTGTTCATCAGGAGTGGCAGTAACTTTCTTCCTATTAGTAGCAGAGCCAGGGAAATAATCAGTAATTAATTTGTTTGCAGCTGCTTTGCTAATTTCATCAACTTTTCTTTCTAATTGATCATTATGCAATTTAACTCTCTGGGTTCTAATCCTTCTAGGCTCTACAAGGCCTTCGTCTTGTTTCTCATCAGAAGAGGCAATCCCTTTTCTAAATTCGCTCAAAGCATGCACAATTTTTTTCCTGGGACCAATTGCTGTAATGCCCATGCTTAAGAGATCCTTCAGATATAGAAAAAAGAGAAAGATAATCAAGTTATAAAACATTCTTCGACATAAAAGTAATTAAACAGAGTAACAGAAAGTGGCAATGTAGTGTTTCATACCACTTCTTTCACGAGACAAAAAACCTGAAGTGAACAATTTCTTATTACCAACACACAACTTTTAGGTTTCCAAAACAAAATTGCCCATGAGTACTGCGTCAATGTCATCCTAAGTCAAGGAGTTGGACAGCAACAGATTGAGCTTTCTACCTGGACTGTGGAGGGAGAAAAACAAATTTTACGTTTTTTTGAAGGATATTGGTCTTTGTGTGATTCTCTCAAGTTTCAGGTAAAATTACAATTTCTCACCAGCAAGTACATTTATAAATGTAGTATAATATCGGGATGCTATCATTTCATAAAGCAAAGTAAATCCAACTTTTGAAACACATGCAACTCTAATTTAAAAAAACAAAAGCACATACACATAAACTCAATGAGACATAAGTGATGAAAATATACTGATGGCACGAGATCATACTGCAAAACATAGCTCACCTCTTCTGTCAGCTATTGCAAAGTGTCCCAATCAACTTCTTCCTTCACGAAAACATCTTCGTATTTTGATAAACCCATATTGCGCAGCCAATCAACAACAGAAGAGATGGTGGCAGCTTTTGGCACATGTTGAGGACCCATCTCATCCTCCAGAAGGGTAACCTGCAAGAGATTACTGTGGCATTTACTCGTGATAATTTAGATATTTTTTGTTATAATACCATCACTCATCACATGCCTATGCAGCGAAATACACTAATAACTAAGCTCTTGGAAAAAATTTGACCACCGAGGGAAGATATAGAACAAAAATATAAGACGCTTCTATACTTCTCAGTCAATGGAAAGCAATACTATACCGCACAAAATTGTAAGATGATTAAATTATCGGATGTTAAAACTTAAAACGGATTAATAATCTAGTTCGCCGATAATGTAATCCAGGATGCTTCTAAATCAAAATTACCATCGATGAATTATGGAAAAGAGAGGAAATGCGTAGTAGGAAAAGAAAATGAGGAACTTACATCCTGAGCTTTACTTTCCCCTTCGTCAATACAATTATTAGTATGAATATTTCGTTGTTCTTCGGTTATATCAGAAATGTCGATTCCACAGAGAGGACATTGAGCAAGGGAAGGAGGGAGCGATTGGGTGCGTTAGGTTTCTGAGTTTGGAGGAATCACAAATCCAACCTAAGCTTCAGTTTTTATCCCTCAAATCTTAACCGTTGGATGAGATTAAAATCTAACGGTATTGAGAGGAGTAGGCAGAGGTAGGCAAAATAGGAGTAGGTAGAATAACCTATCCCTTTTTTTTTAATATTTTCATATCCCTGATGAGCTCCTATGCTAAGAACATGAGGAAAAATAATAGAGACTCTCCCCTGATTTTATTTTTATTGTGTCAGCAAATTCATTTTTTCCCAAATAAAAGGATAAAACCTTTATCTATTTGCCTTGATTAAAGACTACAGCACATAAAAACTAAGGATAGGATATTATTACTATCATTTTTTGTCATTATCAATGTCACTACCACTTTTTGATCGTTAAATCGTGATCTCATATACCTTTATCATTTCTTTCTTCTATTGAAATTTTGATATAACGGTGAAAAAATGGTAATCATATTGGTAGTGACAATCAGAGGCGGATCCGGGTACATGATTGGGGGCAAGTGCCCACCCTTGAATCGGGGAATTGGTGTAACATCCTGAATTTTGAATTTAATATCTTGAACATAAACCTATCTTGGGAAGACTAGTAGGCTCTATTTTCAGAAAGTGATAAATTTGAAATCAGTATTTTGCGGGACCCACAACCAAAATAATTCTTCCTCCCGACACAACTCTCGTGAACTTTGAAAAAAATGGCCGCGGGACCCACTCAATAATAATTTATTATTTAAATAATATTATATTATAATAATAAAGTAATATATATTATATTATATTATTAAAATATTATTAAATTTTTTAAAAAAAAAGGTTCACGGGGCAAGTCACGGGAAAGTTTTTTTTTAGTTTTTAGGAAAATTACGTAAAACGACCCAGAGACGAAAATTACACTTAAAGACCCATTTTCCAACTATAAATAGACCTTCCATTTCATTTCATTCTTCACAACTTCTAAGAGCCTTAGAGAGAGGTAGAGAGAGAGAGAGAGTAGAGAGATATTTGCTTGAGAGTTATAATAGCTGGTTGGTGATTCGGGTATTAGCAAGTAACAGGTAACTCTGAATATTCTTCCTTATACTTGTGAATTATGTATGATTATAAATTTGTTTGTTTACTATTTTGGCAAGAATATTTAGAAAATATTTATGGTTTTAAGATCTGGTGTGGGAACTTTGATTTGCAAATCTGCAGAGGTACTATTTATACATACGTTACTATTCACGTATACCGTATTTACTATTCATTTTACTATTCACGTATACCGTATTTACTATTCATTTTACTATTCACGTATACCGTATTTACTATTCATTTTACTATTCACACCGTATTTACTATTCATTTTTACTATTCACGTATACATACCGTATGTACTATTCATTTTACTATTCATGTATATACCGTATTTTACTATTCACAAATACGCATAGTATTTTACTATTCACAGATACGCATAGTATTTTACTATTCATAAATACGCATATCAATGTATATAATGGTATAATAATGCATTATTTTTGAGTAAATACATTCATCATGGCGGTTGTAATGAGATGGGTGGAGTAAGGAGGGAATTGAATGATAAGAATTGTTTATGCCACCACTCGGTGCACAGTGGATGGTACTTTTCAGGGCCCCATCTTCCATGTTTTCCTCTGGCCGGGATTTCATTGGAGATGTGGGACATGTGACACCTCCTTAGTTGTTATTTTAAAGGAGGGGAGCCATAGTCCAGATTTAAGCTCTATACCTTTGGCCGGGTGTATCTTAAGTTTTGGTGAGCTTGGAACAATTCAGTCAAATGAATGAGTTTCTATTGGACTATGTGTTAGCCTATGGCTCCAGTCAGCGGTATATGGTTGGAAGGTGATATAAGGGAGGGTGCATACTGCATAATGCATTTCTGAACAGTTCAAGAATTTGATATAATGATGAATAATCTGTAAAGACATGAGAAGAGAACTTTTGAGATATATATGTTTTATTACCTTCTATATTGATGACTATTAGTATAAATTATTTTGTATGAGAAATTATGGAATCTACATATATATTTGAAATCAGCCCATATCTTTTTGTCATATATTATTTGCTCGTGTACGGTAGAAATATTCAGTAGTTACTGAGACGTGGAATCTCATCCCATATTAACATTTTTCAGGTGATTATTCTAGTAGAGAGCAAGGGAAGGCACCTATGGAGTGAGCTCTGAAAGCTCTTTTGTACTCCTATAGTTTATGTTATGTTATTTTATTTGCCATGAACCTAAGACTTCCGTTTTGTATTAAACTCTGAAATATTTTCTGGAATTTACCCTGATTATGTATTACGGGTTTTATTCGAAATGGTAACATTGTAAAAGGATTTGGATATTGTTGAACTCTTTTGAAGGTATTTTCAATATTTTGACCGAGTTTTTGGGTATTAAAATTGTGGTGTTACATTTTTGGTATCAGAGCTAAAGGTTCCATGGCAATTTTGTTTATTTTCTAAAGTGATTTCTTTAAAAAAAAATTTAAAAAAAAAGTTCGTGGCAAATTAAATATCATAACATGAGCACTTCCCTTTGTTAGATTTAGAATTTATTTAGCTATTTTTATTTGTTTAGTGTCCTTATAGTATTAATCATAGGAGGAGATAATGGCAAGAACTCGAAGAACTAATTCAACCCCTGCCTCATCCCAAAGAGGTCTCCCTCCGCATCAAGATGGTTCCCATCCTCAGGATAACAATGCCCTTTTGGCAGAATTACGAGACGTCATCTTGGAGATGAGGGAGAAAGTGAATAGACACGAGGATGAACTAGCAAAAGGAAGAGGCCAAGGTGGTAAGGAAGGAAAGGAGAAGGCTCTGGAAGTCACACCTTCTGACCATCAATCTAGGGGAGGAAGTTATTCTCGTACTGAAGATGGAGGTAGTAGCGGTTCTCATTCTCAGTATCATCCCTTACCTATTACTGAGGTTTGGGAAAAATTTCGGAAGTTTACTCCACCGATGTTCGAGGGGAAGCTAGATCCGATTGCAGCACTGGAGTGGCTGAAGCGTGTAGAAAAGATTTTCAGAGTTATCGAGATTAGCTCACAACAAAAGGTGATGGTTGCTGAACAATTGTTGCAGAAAGCAGCTGAAGAATGGTGGGAAAGCACCAAAACAAAAGGAAATGCTGAGATGACGTGGGAAGAGTTTAAGGAAAAGTTCGAAAATTATTACTTTTCCCCTTCAATCAGAATAGAGAAAGAAACTGAATTCCTCACATTCAGGCAAGGGGAATTACATGAAGACGAATTTATTACTCGCTTTTTAGAGTTGTCTAAATTCTGCGGATATTCACAGAACAACTCTAAATGGTTGAGTGCTCGATTGGTTGAAAAAGCTAGACCAGACCTAAAAACAGCTCTATCACCGTTCCTTGATGAAACAAGGGATTTTGAAGAAATATGTGACAAACTGCGCACGATAGCAAGGAACAAACGAGAAGAGGAAGCTGAGAAGATGAAGGGTTTTCAGGCCAGATCTACACACATCATGAGACCAACGGGAGGAGTTACTAAGAAGCAGAGTCACAACTTCAGTAATGTGAATACGCGGTTTAGCCAACCATCCAGAAATCACTTTGGTGGACCATCGAGGAGTTATTTTACTGGACCCCAAAGAAGTCATTTCAGCAGACCACCGAGGAGTCAATTCAAAGGACCTCAAAGGAGTCACTTCAGTGGAGGTCAGAGTTCATATAGGGGATCCACAGCTCCTGCTGCAAGCACCGCCAACAATCAGATGTGTGCCAAGTGTGGAAGAATACACCAAGGACCATGTGTGACGTGTTTCAACTGTGGAAAGCCAGGACACATTTCCAGATTTTGTGAGGAGGAGCCTCGAGGGGCCAAGGATGCTAGAACTGCAGTGCCAGGGAAAGTGTTTGCACTATCACATCAGGAGGCAAGTGCTTCACCAAATCTGATTAAAGGTATCCTCAAACTCCAAGGTCTTGAAGTAGAAGCCTTATTTGATTCTGGTGCCACACACTCTTTTATATCATACGACTGTGTGCCTCGATTGAATTTAAGAGTGAGTGAATTGCCTTATTATATGATTATTTCTACACCGGCGGGAGCTTCAGTAAAAACTTCTAGGGCTTGCTTAAATTGTAAGATTGAGATTGATAATAGGATCTCAAATATAGACCTTGTTTGTTTACCCACGAAGGGTATCGATGTAATAATAGGAATGGATTGGTTGTCAGCTAATGACATCATCCTTGACTGCAAGAGGAAGACTATCTCTCTTGCGGATGACTCTATGAGTCATAGTAGACCACAATTGTTGTCTATAGTACAAGATGAAAAGCCTGTTCATCATGGTTGTCTTGCGTACATGGTGTTTTTCTCCATTCAAGCAGAAGTGGAGGAAGGGATAGAGAACATTGAAGTGGTGAAAGAATTTCCGGAAGTATTTCCGAAAGAAATGACAGGTTTACCCCCAGAGAGAGAAGTAGAATTTTCTATTGATCTCGTACCTGGAACAGAACCTATATCTAAAGCTCCTTACCGAATGTCTCCATCGGAACTAGCAGAATTGAAGAAGCAGATCGAAGAATTGTTAGAAAAGGGTTTTATCAGACCCAGTGTATCTCCTTGGGGATCGCCCGTACTCTTTGTGAAGAAGAAAGATGGGAGCCTGAGACTATGCATTGACTATCGCCAGTTGAATAAAGTGACTATAAAGAATAAATATCCTTTACCCAGGATCGACGATCTACTTGATCAGTTGAAGGGAGCATCCATATTCTCCAAGATCGACCTCAGATCAGGTTATCACCAACTGAGAGTCAAAGCTGAAGATGTCTCAAAAACTGCATTCAGAACTAGATATGGCCATTATGAATTTCTTGTTATGCCATTTGGGCTAACAAATGCTCCAGCAGTATTCATGGATTACATGAATAGAATTTTCCGACCATATCTAGATAAATTTGTAGTGGTTTTCATTGACGACATCCTTATCTACTCTAAGGATGAAGAAGAGCATAAAGAGCACCTTAGAATCGTGCTACAAGTGTTGAAGGAGCACAAGCTCTATGCGAAACTGTCTAAGTGCGAATTTTGGTTGAAGGAAGTAAAATTCCTAGGCCATGTCGTATCGGCTGAAGGTGTTGCAGTGGACCATACTAAAGTTGAAGCAGTTCTCCAATGGGAACGACCAAAGTCCGTGACTGAGATCAGGAGTTTTCTAGGTCTAGCTGGCTATTATAGGAGATTTATCAAGGGCTTTTCGCAAATAGCTATGCCCTTGACAAAGTTAACTAGGAAGGGTCAACCATTTGTATGGGACGAAAAGTGTGAAGCAGCTTTCCAAAATTTGAAGACTAAGTTGACTACGGCACCAGTACTTATAATTCCAGATCCTGCTCAGACCTTTACTTTGTACACAGATGCTTCCAAGAAAGGTCTTGGGTGTGTATTAATGCAAAATGGTAGGGTAGTAGCTTATGCTTCTCGACAGTTAAGGCCACATGAAGGGAATTATCCTACTCACGACTTAGAACTGGCAGCAGTAGTGTTTGCTCTGAAGATTTGGAGGCACCACCTCTACGGTTCAAAGTTCGAGGTTTATAGTGACCACAAAAGTCTAAAGTACCTGTTCGACCAAAAGGAGCTCAACATGCGACAGAGGAGATGGATGGAGTTTATCAAGGACTACGACTTCGAATTGAAGTATCATCCAGGAAAGGCGAACGTTGTAGCAGATGCCTTAAGTAGAAAGACAATCCATGTAGCCCAGATGATGATCAGAGAACATAAATTGCTCGAGGAGATACCAAGTACATCTATTGATGTAATGTCAGGTTTGGTCGCTACCATGAAAGCATTAACTATTGAAAGCACAATTTGGAAAGAGATTAAATTCGCTCAGCTCGAAGATGAGTATCTATTAAACGTGAGGGAAGATATTGAAGAAGGAAAAGAATCGAAATTTGGGATCGATAGAGATGGGATATTAAGGTATAAAGGAAAAGTGTGCATACCTAATGATGGAGAAATAAAAAAGCTCATACTAGAAGAGGCACATCGGAGTAAATACACTATCCATCCCGGAGCAACCAAGATGTATCATGATCTCAAGCGGAATTGGTGGTGGCGGGGCATGAAGAAAGATGTGACTGACTTTGTCACTTGTTGTTTGACTTGTCAGAAAGTCAAGATCGAACATCGGAAACCTCCTGGATTATTAAAGAATTTGGATATCCCAGAGTGGAAATGGGACAGCATCTCTATGGATTTCATCATGGGGCTTCCTCTAACGACATCCGGACATAATGCCATTTGGGTAATTGTCGATAGGTTAACTAAGTCAGCTCATTTTCTAGCAATTGCAGCAGAATACTCATTGGAGAGACTAGCAAAGATCTACATGAAGGAGATTGTCAGATTGCATGGGATACCGAATAGCATCGTATCTGATCGTGATCCACGATTCACTTCACGATTTTGGAAAGCATTGCAGAATGCTATGGGAACTCGGATGAGTTATAGTACCGCTTATCATCCTCAAACTGACGGGCAGACTGAGAGGACTATTCAAACTCTGGAAGACATGTTGCGGGCTTGTGCAATCGAACTAAAAGGAAGTTGGGACGATCATCTTCATCTTGCGGAGTTTGCATATAACAATAGTTATCACTCCAGCATTGAGATGGCACCTTATGAGGCTTTGTATGGAAGAAAATGTAGATCTCCTATTTGCTGGACGGAATTGAATGAGCGAATTTTAATAGGTCCAGAACTTGTGGACGAGACGACTCAAAAGATTAAGGTGATTCAACAGAAACTTCTCACTGCTCAGAGTCGACAGAAGAGTTATGCTGACAAGAGAAGACGACCGTTGGAGTTCATGGTGGGCGAACATGTATTCTTAAGAGTCACACCAATGACTGGCATTGGTAGAGCAATACGAGCAAAGAAGCTTTCACCTCGTTTTATGGGTCCTTATGAGATTTTGGAGAAAGTTGGACCGGTAGCTTACAGAATTGCATTACCTCCACAGCTTGCGAACCTTCATGATGTCTTTCATGTATCGCAACTGAAGAAATACCAACCGGATCCTTCCCACATTATAGAAGTAGAAGAGGTAGAACTCAAGGATAACATGACGTATAAAGCCGAGCCGGAGCGGATTGTTGATGCAAGGGACAAGAAATTAAGAAACAAGACCATTAGACTTGTAAAGGTCGAGTGGAAAGGAATGGTTCCCGGAGATGCTACTTGGGAAACGGAGGAGAGCATGCGACAAACCTATCCTCATTTATTTAAATAGGTTAGAATTCTTATTATAGCGAAATTTTGAGGACAAAATTTTCTTTTAGGAGGGGAGAAATGTAACATCCTGAATTTTGAATTTAATATCTTGAACATAAACCTATCTTGGGAAGACTAGTAGGCTCTATTTTCAGAAAGTGATAAATTTGAAATCAGTATTTTGCGGGACCCACAACCAAAATAATTCTTCCTCCCGACACAACTCTCGTGAACTTTGAAAAAAATGGCCGCGGGACCCACTCAATAATAATTTATTATTTAAATAATATTATATTATAATAATAAAGTAATATATATTATATTATATTATTAAAATATTATTAAATTTTTTAAAAAAAAAGGTTCACGGGGCAAGTCACGGGAAAGTTTTTTTTTAGTTTTTAGGAAAATTACGTAAAACGACCCAGAGACGAAAATTACACTTAAAGACCCATTTTCCAACTATAAATAGACCTTCCATTTCATTTCATTCTTCACAACTTCTAAGAGCCTTAGAGAGAGGTAGAGAGAGAGAGAGAGTAGAGAGATATTTGCTTGAGAGTTATAATAGCTGGTTGGTGATTCGGGTATTAGCAAGTAACAGGTAACTCTGAATATTCTTCCTTATACTTGTGAATTATGTATGATTATAAATTTGTTTGTTTACTATTTTGGCAAGAATATTTAGAAAATATTTATGGTTTTAAGATCTGGTGTGGGAACTTTGATTTGCAAATCTGCAGAGGTACTATTTATACATACGTTACTATTCACGTATACCGTATTTACTATTCATTTTACTATTCACGTATACCGTATTTACTATTCATTTTACTATTCACGTATACCGTATTTACTATTCATTTTACTATTCACACCGTATTTACTATTCACACCATATTTACTATTCATTTTTACTATTCACGTATACATACCGTATGTACTATTCATTTTACTATTCGTGTATATACCGTATTTTACTATTCACAAATACGCATAGTATTTTACTATTCACAGATACGCATAGTATTTTACTATTCATAAATACGCATATCAATGTATATAATGGTATAATAATGCATTATTTTTGAGTAAATACATTCATCATGGCGGTTGTAATGAGATGGGTGGAGTAAGGAGGGAATTGAATGATAAGAATTGTTTATGCCACCACTCGGTGCACAGTGGATGGTACTTTTCAGGGCCCCATCTTCCATGTTTTCCTCTGGCCGGGATTTCATTGGAGATGTGGGACATGTGACACCTCCTTAGTTGTTATTTTAAAGGAGGGGAGCCATAGTCCAGATTTAAGCTCTATACCTTTGGCCGGGTGTATCTTAAGTTTTGGTGAGCTTGGAACAATTCAGTCAAATGAATGAGTTTCTATTGGACTATGTGTTAGCCTATGGCTCCAGTCAGCGGTATATGGTTGGAAGGTGATATAAGGGAGGGTGCATACTGCATAATGCATTTCTGAACAGTTCAAGAATTTGATATAATGATGAATAATCTGTAAAGACATGAGAAGAGAACTTTTGAGATATATATGTTTTATTACCTTCTATATTGATGACTATTAGTATAAATTATTTTGTATGAGAAATTATGGAATCTACATATATATTTGAAATCAGCCCATATCTTTTTGTCATATATTATTTGCTCGTGTACGGTAGAAATATTCAGTAGTTACTGAGACGTGGAATCTCATCCCATATTAACATTTTTCAGGTGATTATTCTAGTAGAGAGCAAGGGAAGGCACCTATGGAGTGAGCTCTGAAAGCTCTTTTGTACTCCTATAGTTTATGTTATGTTATTTTATTTGCCATGAACCTAAGACTTCCGTTTTGTATTAAACTCTGAAATATTTTCTGGAATTTACCCTGATTATGTATTACGGGTTTTATTCGAAATGGTAACATTGTAAAAGGATTTGGATATTGTTGAACTCTTTTGAAGGTATTTTCAATATTTTGACCGAGTTTTTGGGTATTAAAATTGTGGTGTTACAATTGGAGTTTCAAAAAAAAATTGAAAATTAATGAGACAAATCAGTTGTTGTTCCTGCAGAATTTCTCTCTGGGTTGAGAGAGCGGAAGAAACAATGGAGGATGAAGAAACACAGTGAATGAAGAAAATGAGAAAGGGACGAAGGGAGAGAAAAGTAAAGTAAAGTCAGAAATAGTGAAAAGTGAGAAAAGAATATTATTCAATGTAATTGCTCTTGTACAACTGTAGCCTGTAGCTTTTCAGGTATGTTTTATCATAATTCCTGGAATGAAATATAGGTGAATCTATTTGCTCATTAGTTGAGGAGTTTTTTTGCTGGAAATTCTGATTTAGATATGATTAATGAGACAAATATCACTCTGATTCCCAAAGTTGATAGGCCAAAACATGTTTCTCAATTTCGACCTATAGGCTTATGTAATTTTTCTTATAAAATCATTTATAAGCTTATGGCTAATAGGATGAGACCATTACTTGATAATTGTATCTCCCAAAACCAAAGCGTCTTTGTTCCAGGTAGGTGTATTAAGGATAATATAATTATCGCCCATGAAGTCTATCATTACCTGAGAAGGAAGAAAGAGGGGAATAAGTTTGAATTTGCTCTCAAGATCAATATGAGTAAAGCCTGTGATTGGATAGAGAGGGACTTTCTGGAATTGGCTTTGTTGCACTTTGGTTTTTGTGCAAATTGGGTATCTCTTATCATGAAATGCGTGAGATCTGTTAAATTGAATATTTGTTTGTCGGGTGACCCTGTTAGCTCCTTTTCCCCAAGTAGAGGTTTGCGGCAAGGGGACCCTCTCTCACCTTACCTCTTTATATTGGTTGTGGAGGTGCTTTCAAGCATGTTATGTAAGAATCAGGAGGCTGAACTGATTGCTGGAATTAAATTGAGTTTGAGTTGCTCGGTCCTTACTCATAGCTTCTTTGCAGATAATGCCCTTTTTTACATGAGTGCTTCTCGAGAGAATTGTAATCGATTAAATTACCTGATGCATTTGTATTGTGATGCCTCGGGACAGATTATCAATCTTGATAAGTCAAGTGTATTCTTCTCTTCTAATACCCCGGATGATGTTAAAACTATGGTTGGTAGTATTCTTGGTATTCCAGCAGCTGTGGACCTTGGTAAGTACCTTGGCATCCTGAGTATTTGGGGCAAGACCAAACAGCAAGCCTTAGCTTATATTAGAGAGAGGGTGGCTAACAAGATACAAAGCTGGGGACATGCATTTCTTTCACCTGCTGCCCGGGAGGTAATGATAAAGGCAGTTATCCAGGCTATTCCAATATACCCAATGAATTGTTTTAAATTCCCTCTCAAGACTTGCCGAGAGATCCATAGACTTATTGTTAATTTTTGGTGGGATGGTAATGCATTTGGAACCCGTACTCATTGGAAGGCATGTGAGTCTCTTACTAAAGGGAAGAGCCAGGGAGGCATGGGTTTTAAGGATTTGGTTACTATGAATAATGCCTTACTTGCAAAGACAGCTTGGCGTCTTATGATGAAACCTAATGATCTTTGGGCCCGAGTATTGAAGAGTGTATATTTCCCGAAGAAGGAATTTCTTGATGTGGGTAAAGGGTGTAGAGCCTCTTGGTGTTGGTCTAGTATTGTTGATGGTAGAGATTTTATTAGGGATGATGTGCGATGGGATCTGGGGTCTGGTAGATCTATCAGAATATGGGGAGATAATTGGGTGAAGGGTCTCTCTTGTATTGTGAAACCCAAGGAGTGTGTTGATCCTCAGGTGGTCAAAGGTAAAGTGTGTGATCTCATTGTTGATGGCTATTGGGATCTTTCACTTATCTCGCCATATATTTCTAATGAAGTTAAATGTGCAATTCTTTCTACCCCTATCCCTGGGAATGGTCTTGAGGATAAGTTGGTGTGGACATGTGCAAAAAAGGGAGATTATGCAGTTAAATTGGGCTACTGTAATTCGAAAGAGAAGACCCCTAGTGATGCTAATAGGGCTGGAACCTCCACTGTGCTCTCAACTACTTGCTGGAAATCTGTGTGGTCGATTAAAGTTATTCCCCGGGTTCAACAGTTCATATGGCGCATTCTCAATAATGCTCTGGCTACTAACGCGGCTTTGTATAGAAGGAGGCGTTCTCCAACCACGGTTTGTCCCATATGCGAAGAGGCAGAAGAAAACATTGAGCATTTATTCTTTGCTTGCCCATGGACACGTGGAGCTTGGTTTGGGAGTTGCTTGGGAGGACGCTTCAATCTGGCTAGTATGAACAATTTTAATGCATGGTGGCTTCAGATTTCAGATTCTAAAATACTTAGCTCTTGTGACATTTCATTAATATGCTGGACCTTGTGGTTTATATGGAAGCAAAGGAATGATTTTGTTTTTAGTCATATTATGCCTAATCCATTTGCTGTTGTGGGACTTGCTAAGAGGAGCAACTTCGAATTTGGGGGAATTTAGAGAGTATTCGGGCTGATAAGGTTGTTCCTATTAAATTTGATCCTGCTAGTATTCATTGGTCACCTCCGGTACCTGGTTTGGTCAAGATAAACTCTGATGGAGCCTTCTCTTTGGAGAGGGGCTGTGTAGCGATTGGTGTTGTGTGTCGTGATCATTATGGCTCTTTTAGGTGGGGTTATGTTGATAAGGTGAAGTCCATCTCTACCTTTATGACTGAGGCACTTGCACTGAAAAGAGCCTTGCTAATAGCGGTTGATATAGGTCTTGATAAAGCAATTTTTGAATCTGATTGTCTTTCTTTGATCTCTTGTATTAATGCTAAATCCCCTGACTTAATTGAATGGAGGAGTAGGAGTATTATTCAGGATATTATTTGCCTTTTTTCTGACAGGGTTGGGTTCTCTCTATCTTTTATCCCTAGAATGGGTAATAGAGTTGCTGATCTTCTTGCAGCAAATGCTTTTAAGGAGGTGTGCCCGATCGGGTGGGTTTCGCAACCGTCACCTTCTTTGTCTTCTCTTCTAACCTTGGATGCTCAGGAGGCGAATATTGTTTTGGAGGATGTTCCCCCTTCTTGTTCTGTTGTGGAAGGGTTGTAATTCTTTATGTTGTTAGTCCTTTCTCTTGTAATCTGTTGCTTTATTAGGAGTTTGTATGTGGTTTTTCTTCCCCTTCTGTTGTTGTGTTGGTTATTTTCCCTCTTTGTAATTGTCTTTCCTGTTGAGCTGTTGGAGTTTAGTAATATATGCAGCTTCAATTCGAGAAAAAAAAATAGTACATATGTCATCAGTGAAAACAAATAAAGTAGTTACAGTAAAAAACTTAGTTACAACAGCGAGTTAAGTAGCAAATTTGCCTTGAGGAGCAATTTTGCCCTAAAAATTTTTCTTGGAGCAATGTTGCCCCGGAATTTTTTTTTTTGAGCAATTTTGCCCCTCCGTTAACGGTCAACGGTTAGTTGACCGCTAACGGAGGGGCAAAATTGCTCAAAAAGAAAATTTTGGGGCAAAATTGCTACTTGACCCAAAAAAATGTTAAAAATGTTATTTATGATATAATATATTTTTAATTCTTATTTATATAATATCTAGGGGTGGAAACAGGCCATGCTGACCCAGACTTCACCTTAACAGGCAGGTCTGTTCGGTAACAAAGTAGCCTAAGCCTGACTTGTGGCCTGTTAGAAGCCATTTTTCCAGCCTGATCCTAGCCTGTGCCCTGTTAAAACGACCTATATTCTTAAAAAAGCTAACAGGCTACAGACCTCACTGTAAAACAGGTCTATTTCAAACAGGCTAGAAATAGGCCTACTTCAAATAGGCCGAATCACATAAATCAGCGAAGGCAGAGATAAAAAAGGTCTAATTAATCAATTTATAAAAAGTTAGGAAATTGATTAAATCATTTATTTGTGTAAGAAAAGTATATGTCACTCTTCCAGAAATATTTATATTAGATTCAAAATAAATCTATTTATAAGTAGCATGTAAATGTAAATTTTTATTAGCCTTGCTGCTGTAGCTAAGTTAGATTATTTTGGACAGCTGGCAAAAAAATAGAATATCATTTTTTCATAATTTTTTATCAGTTCTATAAATTTTGTTAGGGTTAAGTAGCAAATTTGCCCCTAAAGTATACCCCAATGAGCAATTTTACTCTGGAAGTTTTTTTTGGGAGCAATGTTACCCCGAAAGTTTTTGTTTGGAGCAATTTTACCCGTCCATTAATGGTCAACTAACGGTTGACCGTTAGGGTTATTAACGGAGGGGCAACATTGCTCCAAAAAAAAACTTTCAGGGCAACATTGCTCCAAGAAAAACTTATAGGGCAAAATTGCTCCTCGGGGTATACTTCCGGGGCAAATTTGCTACTAAATAAATTTAATTGACCTTTTGCCTAACTAGCCATTCTCTTTATTATATTTTGTCAATTAATATATGTTTGAATGATTGTCCATCCTTAAATTTAGTGTTCACTCTTAATACATCAAGACTGCACTTCGTAATCAGAGGGATAAATGGTTGAATGATTATTTTGCGTCTTATATTGAAAAGATGTATTTGGTAGCATTGATAATAAGATAATTACGATGGAATTCCAAAAAATAAGGCCTAGAATAATGATATTGTAATTATTTTTATTGTAATATACTTTTGTTATTAGAATATACGTACTTGAACTCAGTGACGGACCCATGAATTTAGGTTTGTGGGTGCACAAATAGTGGTGGGAAGAATTCTCTCACTAGTTAAGCATTAAGAAAGCACGAACATAGGCTTAGACATCTGAAAGTACATAATATGTTTTTTTTTCTAAAAAAAGACTTCTACAAAATCTAAATCGGCCAGTATAATAGATTTAGCTATATTATCCCCTTTTCATTATAAAGATAACAATAATAATTCCAAAAAGTATTCGAAAATGAGGAATGCAATTACATATATTATGAGTCAAACAGCTATTATAACACACAGGACACAGATATCAGGAATTAAATTCGAATAAGATGGCTCTACTTCATAATGAATAATAGTTTTTATTAAAGAAAAATGTCAAAAAATAGAGCCTAATTTGTCTGAAAACAACTTTATTTTAATTGTTCATTTCATTTCCAACAGCCAGGTTTGCCTTGCATGTAATAAACCATGTCATAGGATTTCAAGTTTGATAGGGAGGAAAAAGGGGAAAACTAAGTTCAATACCAGCTGAACATATTTGGCGTTGCTGTTGAGGGTTCAATTCCAAGATGCACATCTTTGTAAAGCGTAGCATCAAAGTAGCCAGTAAACCCTAAGGTCAAGGTGTAAAAATGTCAACTTGAAAGAAGCCCATATCACATACTGTAACTAGATGGAAATTCAAAAAGACACTAGACATATGGAAAGAGTTAACAATAAGTTAAACATGGGCATCAGCAAACTGATGTTCAACGAAAATTTGTCTTTCACTAGAAGTGATCGTGACACCCACAGAATCTCAATACAGCCAAGCAAAAAACTTACTAGGAGGTTCAACAAGAATTCGTTACTAGTTATCACTTTATAATCTCTAAACTAAAATAACTTATTCTTTACTTTGGAAGGCAAAGGGATAATAGGGACAAGAATCCAAAACTATGGTTTTGTGCATCAGCGATCAGAGTTTACAAAAACCCTTCTTTTATTTTGTTTATGACAAAACATACAGGCACAGCCGCACAGGCACACACAAAGTAGGAATGAAATCCAAAAACATTGGGCTGTTTTAACATCAGAGAAAGAAGATTTCATACCGACTCGATTACAGAATAGAGATGAAGGACGAGGAGGTGGATGGAGTAGCCTGAGACGGTGGAGCACACTGATCGACGAGCGGACGAGCGGCGGACGGACGAGCCGACGAGGGATTGGGCGGACCGCGGACGAGGGATGGGAGGAGGGATTGGGGAATTGGGGCAAAATGGCAAATGACTTGTGAATCGGGAGTTAGGGATTTGGGAAAAAAAAGGAGTGGAAATGGGGAGAGTTCAGTTCGAACTGTGGACCTAAAGTAAAAATTTAGAAGCCTTTACCATCTGTGCTAATTGTGTATTCCCTTAAAGGTTTCTTCTAAATTATATATATTTTGTGTCTGCACCTGCCCACAGATGCAACAATGTAGGTCCGTCCCTGCTTGAACTTATTGAGTGTCCACCTTTCATTGTAATTTATGTAGCTGTATTTCTATCAGTACTTAGTCTTACTTTTCTAAATGACGGGTTTGTAAAATAACTGTCTCTCTTATTACATCATTAGTATTCCACTTGATTTCATGAATATTTTTTTGATATTCTTTTTTTTGTTTACGGTATATTCTTTTATTTTTTAATACATTTAAAAAAATTCGAGGGCAGCCCGAATTCCCCCACTACTAGTACCCACCCTTCATAATTTTTTTGAATCTGCCCTTAATGGCATTATCCTATTCCTAAAAACTATACTTAAATAGAATCCTTTACATTTTCATATATTTCCTGCTAATGTCAATAGTAAAAGTGTAAAACAATGCTAGCTTCGGGAACAAAAGTCAGCATAGTAATATAACTCAGTTATAGAGTAATGTGTCAGCAATTTCATTGAAGTAAGCAGAGCTTTTTCATAAATTTTACTCATATAATTAATGTTTAAATGTGATTTTTTATATTATTATCTTTTATATGAAAGCTAATTTAATAAAAAATTAAATTAAATTTAGAAAAATTTGAATAACGTAACTACCATTTCTTTTAGTTTTAATGAGTTAATTGAAATAACTTATATGTTAAAAAATTAGCAAATGTTTATTATAAATAATTAACCTCTACCGATATTCAAAAAACTTGGTAGTCCAGGTGGTCTGGTCTGATCCGACTCGGTCTCTAGAAAAAAAATTTGGTCTAGGACCATATGAGCCGGATTGGTCTGCTTGGGTCAGACCAGACTTCGATGATAAGATGACATCGGCCAAACTAAAATGACAAGGTGATCACGCTAGGAGTCCCCGTGGACCCAACAACGAGTGGATGCGAATTTCCTGGATAACTTCCATTTCATGCCCTCAGAATACAACAAGGAGAACAAGAATGGGAGTGTGTGTTTAAAAAAATTAGTTAAATTAATTATTTTATTTCACCAAAGGCACCGACCGCCATAAACTTTTCTTGAATATAAAATTATCCATACAGTTTTTAAAATTGTGCGAGAGTGACATGGTGGTTAGGTCAGCTAATGTTGACTATTTCATAAACATATCAATTAAGAAAATAGTATAAAAATACACATGATATTTTCAAAATGATACAAAAAAGTCACGGCCACTAAAAATTTCATGTGTATTTTTTTGGGTTAAAGTATACTTTTAGTCCTTTAAGTTTATATGAGGTATACTTTTGGTCCCTTAACTTTATAAAGTATACTTTTAGTCCTAAAATTCTAACACCGTTAATTTTGCTAACGGAAAATGCAAACTCAACTTATAACGATGTAAATTTAAGTGATGATTTTGTAATTAAATGCTATTAAGCTTAAATTTAAAATATGGGTAAATTGAAAATATATAAAATTTCTGTAATTAAATGCTATTAATCATTACTTGAGTTCACTGCATCAGCATTTTCCGTTAGCAACATTAACGTTGTTAAAATTTTAGGACCAAAAGTATACTTTATGAAGTTAAGGGTCCAAAAGTATATCTTATGTAAACTTAAAGGACTAAAAGTGTACTTTAGCCTTTTTTTTAATGATTTTGAAAACTTCCTATGTATTTATTAGCCACTTCCTTAATTGAAATGTTTGCTAAACGATTTACATTTGTCGTTATATTTTTTTTACCATTTTAAAAACTTCAGGTACTCATACACTCAAGAAAAATTTAAATGGTGTCTTATGCCTTTAACATGATACTTTAGAGGTAGATTTACAACTCAATCCCTCTATAAAAAAAATATATGTATCAATCTTGTTAATATATCATTTTTAATTATTGGGAAAATTTCATTAGCCCTCAAGGATATAATTTAATTTTAGCTAACCTCTAAAAGATCATGAAATTTTACTGTATCCATTAGGTCATGAAATTAAGTTTGGTGGGTGAAAAGATAATGATATCCTTCTTTTATTTTTTTAGAAGGGCATTACAAAAGAAATAATGATAATTACAAAACAAATAAAGTGATTTAAAAAATCCAGTGAATTAACAACATTTTGGTTATTCACTTGACAAATATAGGGATCTATAAGATAAATAAAGTGATTTAAAAGAACGTAAGGAATTAAAAATATTTTGGCTATTTACAAACATGTATGGGCATCAACAAGATAAATAAAGATATTTACAAGATAAATAAAGGGATTCGAAAGAATGTAGGAAATTTTAAAATATTTTGACTATTTGCAAGACAAATATAGAACTTCACAAAATAAATATAAGCATTTATAAGACAAAAAAAGACAATTCACAAGGTAAATAAAGTAAGGCATTATTGTCTTTTCACCCCAAAATTTAATTTCATTTTGGCCTAAATGGATGCAGTGAAGTTTCATAATCTTTATTGAAATTAATTCTGAAAAATATATTAAAAAGGGGTTATTAATTTAATAAAATAAGTATATCGATATTTTTTAAATCAAAACAAATTCATAACCTAGTTTCTTAACCCTGCATTCATAACCCGTTGGAATAATATATAGCAAATAAATTATGTCACTTATAAATAAAATATTTTTCTCTGCGTAATATGGCTATTTGTATTGTGTATATTGACAGATATTGATTATTTAATAGGGAAAATTACGCACAGGTCTCAAGGAACAAAAAAATTACATAAAAATCCATTGAAATCACCAAATTACACAGAAGTCCCAATGGGTTTTTTTTATATTATCTGTATTTACAACAGGAAATGTCATATCCATAACAGAAAATGGCATATTTACAACAACTTTTAAACATTTAACCATTTACAACAGAAAAAGCCATATTTACAACAGGAAATGCTAATATTTACAACAACATTTAAACACTTGGATTTTGAACGTAGAGAGGTTATCTACAACAGAAAAATGCTAAATTTACAACATAAAGTACTGTATTTACAACAAAATTTAAAATATGATCATTTACAATAGAAAAAGTCATATTTACAATATGAAATGCCTATATTTGCAACAACATTTAAACACCTAGATTTTGAACATAGAGAACTCATTTACAACAGGAAAAAGCCTAGATTTACAACAGGAAATGCTGTATTTACAATAAAATTTAAAATCTGGCCATTTACAACAGGAAAATGCCTATATTTACAACAACATTTAAAAATACGGATTTTATGTCCATACAGATAATATTAAAAAAAGTCTCTTAGAACTTCTGTGTAACTTGGTATTTCAAAAGACCTTTTTGTAACTTTTTTGTTATTTGGGACTTATGCGTAATATTCCTTATTTAATATCAGTCAACAAAAAAAAAAATTACAGAATTTCACAGCTCCATATGGACCAAAATGAAATTAACCTGTTTAAATAACTTCAAAACCTAACCTAAGTTTTGGTAAAAGTTTGTAAAACACTCTAAAATTGTCCAGAATTTATTATGCATCAAAAGTTAGGTTTTGGCAAAAGTTTGTCAAATATTCCAAAATTGTTCAGAAGCTATTTTGCATCAAAATCTAAGTTTTAAAAAAAGCTATTTTTTCTAGATTTTCTCTCTCCCCTGCCATCAACAGTATTTTTTAGTCTCAATCAGCATCCTTATGTGTTTTTTTAGTACCCTTTTGTACCCTAAAATATTTTTTCCACATCCTTATTTTTTTGAAGATCATGAAGTATTTTTTCAATATCCTTAAAAGTATCTTTTTAGTACTCTTTAGTACCTGATTTTTTTTCAAGATTAGTTAGTACCCTGAAATTTTTTCAATATCCTAAAATAAATTTTTCAAGATCGCGTGAAGTATTTTTTATGTACTAGTCAGTATTAAGTATATTTTTAGTATCCGTCAGTACCCAAAAATATTTTTTCAAGATTAGTCATTATTCTGAAATATTTTTTCGATACCCTAAAATAAATTTTCAAGATCATGAAGTATTTTTTCATTATTCTTAAATATCTTTTTAACACCGGTCAGTACCCCGAAATATTTTTTCAAGATCAGTCATTATCTTGAAATATATTTTTAACATCATAAAATAAATTTTTAAGATCATAAAGTATTTTTTAATACCTGTTAGTACCCTTAAGTATTTTAATTTTATACACAATTTTATGTAATTTTTGGTATTTATTATTAAATATAATGTTTATGATATTTAGAATACAACATGATCCTTTATATGCAATTACGCCAAAAGCTAATGTTCTTTTTGGTAAATTTGATATTGAAAGAGTTGTTCTGATAACAATATCCAAACACTCTCATTTTTATCCAAAAACCATTCTCCAAAAGCTATTTTTACTTCGCAAATCTCAAAAGCTAAATCCAAATGAGCTCTAAGTTTTGGAGTTGGCTCCCATCCTCTTCCATTCCCATCCTCTTCATATCCTCTTCTTCATCTCAACCATTAGATTGAAATATCAACGGTTCAGATTTAATCTTTTATAACAAAATTAATAAAAAATTGAATTTTTAATAAAATATTAATAAAATATTTAAAATAATATTTTTATAAAAGATTAAATCTGAACGGTTGAGATTTCAATCCAACGGTTGAAATGAAGAAGAGGATAAGAAAAGGGCGGGAAGAGAAGAGGATGGAAGCCAAGTCCCTAAGTTTTATGGGCCGGAAAAGATAACAATACCCTTGCTCAGTTTTTTTTAAAAAAATGTTTAGTCGTCGCCAAAACTTCGGTGACTCGTCATTGTCAGCCACCATGTAGGAGCAACCTCTGACAACTAACCAAAGCTTTGATTACCTGAAATTAATTTGTTTTGTTCATATACTTATTCTATATTTTATGAATAGTTGGACACTTATAAATGAGGCTTGTTCAACTCGTGTCGTTCATATATAAATTCCATTTGTTAATTGAAAGCTACACCTTGTAAATGGGATTTGTTCATGATTTTATGCTTTCTTGTTCATCAATGATTTGTATTGTTTATATGTATATTTACTTATTGATGAGGAGTTTGACACTTGCAAATGAGATTTATCTAGAATAAGTTCCATTTGCAAGTGTGCAACTCCTTAAGAACCAGTTTAATACACATATGAAATATACAAATTGAACAAGTATCATTTACAACTGTGCAATACTTCATGAACAAAGATAATAAACATATAGGCAAATTAATTTTTGGGGATAGATTGGTGCCAAAGTTTTGTTGGTCGATTGTTGGAGGCTATTCTAGTTTGACAACTGGCGGTATCTAGTCACCGAAGCTTCGATGACGATTAAAACCTATTTTTAAAAAAAAGTTTGAATAGGGCATCATTATATTTTTAACTATAAAACTTAATTTCATTTTTATGGATAGGTGTGGTAAAATTTTAGAGTTTTGTGAGTTAACGATATGAACTTATTGTAGTGGGGTTAGAGTGAAATTCTCCCCAATTTCTCGCTCGCGCGGTGAAAGAGCGAGACACAATTTGTTGTTTTGTTTTGTTTTTTTTTTTTTTCCCTTTTGAGATATTTTCCAATTATCAATGTCCCATAAGGCACGCAACTCGCGACGATAAACCATTTTTCACCTTAATCCGCATCTAATTTACTCCTGGTTCGTAATTCATTTTGCTATTGCTCTCTGTGCTCCTGCCCTTTTCCTGAATCTCTCTTTTTTGTATCAGCAATCGGAGGGCGCGTGTCTGTGTAGCCATGGCTGTTGCGGCAGCAGCTGTCATCGTGCCATTGGGTCTGCTCTTCTTCGCCTCCGGCCTCGTTGTTAATCTCGTTCAGGTTAACCCTCTTAATTTGCCGTATCTTCGTAGTCATTCATATTAATAATTTGTTTTTACTTTGAAGTTTCCCCCTGAAAACTGGATTCCGCCCTCTTCATTCGATTTTTTTTTTTGGGTTAAACTTCTTCGCTGTTAACTTGTTTTATTTTATGTTATCTCGGCCGATCACGATGTTTTATGTTTTAGTTGGGTCACTGGAGTATGAACTTAGCTTGATGGGTTTGCTATAAGTATTTGCACTTTGTATTGACTTCTCGAAGGGGAAAGTGCTTTTATCTTATCGAGTTTTGTTTTCCTGGAGTAGCCATCGAGCTCGCGTTTAAATCTATCTATTGTTAGACTTCGCTCAGCACCAGACCCCCCCCCCCTCCCTCTCTCTCTGCCTCTATGTCTTCTCATCTCCCCCGCTGGTATTCGCAACAAACATTCCTTGTGTTAGAACTCTTAAAACGTAATTCATTGACTGCTGAAGAACACTGAAGAAAAAACAATATCTCGTGCTCTGCAACTTCTCCTTTGTTAGTTGTTACCAATGTGCGAAGGATGAGACTTGAGAGTTAAACTCTGGTTAGAACTTTCAATTGATCACTCTGGATTAGTGTAAGATTATCCACTATTCTTACTTTCTTAGATTTTGCATACCTCAAAGCGTTCATAGCCATTGCTTGTTTTAGATTTAGCCATCAAAGATTTTGGCGCCTATTCCTCTCTAGTCGAATTACATTCAATGTTCTACTCCTTTTGGACATATTTACCTAATTTAATTAGAGTTAGGAAATTAGTTAAGTTAGTTAATATGATATGTATTTTTAAATACCGGAGTTATCATCTTTAATTTCCTTATTCCCCCTCCTCCTTAATTATTGTCGAGAGAGGCAAATTTAGGATCAAGATTAATTCTCAAAATATGTTTTATATAAAATATGTCTTATATCAAGGACCACCAGAGGAGTAACACCTAAATATTAATTAACATCCATAGCTGCTGACAAAATCCATTATGGGCCTCGGAAATGCTGCTTATCAAAACAGTGCTTTGCTGCTTTATGGGCTTCGTCCAAATGCACAATGCCTGAAATCCTTGCAAATCCTTGTCAAATTCTTCAGTCCCCACCGTTTTCTGTTTTGATTAACCATCCTGTAACGCATACCATATTGTAATTTAAGCATCACTCAGCATATACATATTTTAGAAGACGGTTTCTCTCTCACACACTTTCTCTATGTCTATTTATCTATCTACCCCCCTTTAATTCAGAGTTGAATATGGATGATAAATTTTGAATTCAATCTAACTGTTGAAGTAATATGGATTTGAGGTTGACCCCCGTTTCTGGGCTTATTGAGCCAATATCAAGTGAATTCTGGCAATGTATAACATGAAGGGATAGGTAATACATTAGAATCATTGTATCAAATTGATATTGATATGCACAGTAACTTCTAAGGGGAGGTCTTATATGCACTTACTTGATTTTCATTTACTTAGAGCATATGGGAACTCTTTGAATGTTCTTAAACTCATTGCATAAATGGGTAGAAATCTCTAATGGTGTGCTAGAAGTGTTAGATGACAATTTTGTCACTCTATTCACAAGGACTGTAAACTAACTGCTCAATGATAAGATTTTTATTGGGTTAAAGTGCATTTTTGCCCTTAAAGTATGCGTCCAGGAGCAATTTTGCTCCTAAAGTTTTCGGCGTAGTAATGTTGCCTCTGAAGTTTCAAAACGGAGCAATGTTGCCCCTTCGTTAAAAATCCTAAGTTGACCGTTAGGGTTTTTAACGGAGGGGCAACATTGCTCCGTTTTGAAACTTTAGGGGCAAAATTGCTACTTTTTTTTGGAGCAATGTTGCCCCTAAAGTTTAAAAATGGAGCAATATTGCCCCTAAAGTTTAAAAATGGAGCAATGTTGCCCCTCCGTTAAAAACCCTAACATTGATTGTTAGTTGACCGTCAGGATTTTTAACGGAGGGGCAACATTGCTCCGTTTTGAAACTTCAGGGGCAAAATTGCTCTTGGGCGCATACTTTAAGGGCAAAAATGCACCTTAACCCATTTTTATTTTTCTCTTGCTTGAATAAAAAATTTAATATTTTTATAGTATTTAATATGAAATGTTAATCAAGGATGTAAGAAAGATTCTGAGTTCCTTTCAGTGGATTATCAATTTGACCTATTGATTTCACTTGTCTCAGGCAATATGCTATGTACTTGTACGACCTCTGTCAAAGAATTTGTATAGACGGATCAATAGGGTAGTAGCAGAATTGTTGTGGCTGGAACTTGTATGGCTGATTGATTGGTGGGCTGGAGTTAAGGTATTTAACCAGTTCTTACTCTTGATTTTCTGTTGCTGACAATTTTAACCGTCGGTTCACCATTTAGATTCTTGCTCTGTTCTTTTGCTGGTCTTTTGTGTTAGTCCTTATTTTAGACATGGCATTGGGATTGTTGTAAGCATTTAATGAGTCAATCACATTTGTACCTTATCAGCACTACCTTGAAGTGCCTTCTCCATGGAAGTAGTGTAATAGTGAGATCACGGTCTGCATAGCTTTACCGATCCAAAAGTCCAATAAATAAAACATTATAGCTTTCGAGCAATTCTTGAATAATGTGTGGCAATCTAGGCCTTTCTGTGAGTTTTGCAATTAGACCCAGATATTTGGGCCATGGAAAGATTTAGGAACTTTTCATTGGGGTGCTCCTCTTGAAGTTAGTTTCCTTAAATGGACGCCAGATTGTTAGGTGGATAAAGCATAGTCTTTTATTATTGATTTGTGAAATTTAAGGAACAATCTAACCATTCTAAAGCTTGTGGCAAAATATAAAATCCTGATTTTAATAAAGAAAAGAATTTTTGAATGTAAAAGGCATGATATCTGAGCTGCAATTTAATGACTTGTTCGGCATGTCTCCAGGTCCAATTATTTATAGATCGGGAAACATTTCGTTTAATGGGTAAGTCTCTTGTTGACCCATGCATGTGATACAAGGTACCACCCCATCCCCAGAGGTGCCTATACTTGTTTCTTGTATTGCGTGTGCAAGAATTTGTTTTGTAATGAAAAAGGAAACAGTTCTGTGCTGAAAAATTGTTTGTTTCTAAATAATATGATTCTGTTGTTGATTTTCCAGGTAAAGAACATGCGCTTGTCTTATCCAATCACAGAAGTGATATTGATTGGCTTGTTGGATGGGTTTTAGCTGAGGTGAATGCCTTATCTAGCATGATCTTTTTCATATCTAAAATAGTAGAAAATGACGTCATCTTCAAATGTGGCGTAGAGATGAATAGCTTCTGACCAAGATGGATATATGCTATTTGGTTGGCGTGTTGTGTCTATGTGACCTATCTGCTTTGATTTTTGTACTTCTCTGGTGATTGATTTTTGAATGTCATTATTTAACAGCGATCAGGTTGCCTTGGCAGCACTCTGGCTGTGATGAAGAAATCTTCAAAACGCCTCCCGGTATGTTTTGTCGTCAGTTTTTTTCCTTTTTTTTCAAATGACCAGATGGAGGGTTCTTATCATTTAGTGGTTATGGCTTAACCATTAAATTCTGGATGTGAGACGAAACTGATATCAAAGCATGAATTGAAGCAATATAGAATTTGTTTTTATAAGTATTGATTATTTGTGGCATGGTCTGTTGGCTGGTTAGGTTTATCAAATGGTCTTTTAGGGATTATGCTAAATTTATCATAGAAAATCACTTACTTTAGCTTTTGGGTTGATTGGATTTTGAATTTAATTATCTTTTCGTTGGGCTGTAATCAGCCTTTTTAAGGCTCGTGTTATTCTTCTGTGAAGTATCATACTAATACTTTTATCTTAGCTGCAGTTATCTCTTGGATTCTATATAAAACCTTTAGGGTTAGGTTAGCTTTTTGTAGATGATGCAATAAAAAGTTCTGTTAGTTTTAATTAACTTTGAAACAGTTGGTAGAGAATCTGGACCCTCATTATGTGCGTGTTTGGTTTCCAGTTTGCCAAAGGTACATTTGCAAACTGAAGTTTGGGTAAAAGTAAGTTATTGGAACGATATTTGTGTTTGGATACTTTTTTTAAAAGGTAACTTTAGTAAATTGAAAAGCTGTTTGGCTGACTAAGTCAAAAGTACTTTTAAATGTATAATTACCAACAAAACGCATGAGTTTGGTGATCTATAATATTTGAAATGTTAAATTAAAAATATATATAAATAGTACTCCCTCTGGTCCTAATTCTAGGAGTTATTTTAAGGATAATAATTAAATTAGTTAATTATATTCATTTTCCTAAAATTCCCTTAGTTAAAACTTAAAATGGCATCAGCAAAATATATAGTGTAACAAAGGCTCTCAAGTCTCAACCATTAATATGTTGCTTTCAGACCTTACGCATGTCGGACATCCTCACACGACTTCATACTTTATTAAATTAACAAGCTTGGGTTTCATACTTTCATCCTCCCTGGTCAACGCTTCAATACCAATGTCTATCTCTATTCGCCCCCCTTCTGAGAAACTTCCTATTTCTTATAAGTCGCTGCAAATGGCCTTTTTTTTTTAAAAAAAAATGTGAATAAAGCGACCTAAGTGTTAAGCTGTAATATACTAATATTCCTATTGAAAATAGTATTATAAAAAACATGATAAAAATTGCTCAAAATTATTTTATTAAAAAAAAAATGTAGAATTGAGGTATATGTGGCATTAATGAGTTATAAGCATTACTTACTTTATAAAATATATAGGTGCATTATTAAATTATTATTATGTTTAGTTATTATTAAGAAAGTATTAATAGGGTATTTTAAAAAGAAATTGACAAAAATTAAAACTTGGTCCTATAATTAGGACCAAGACCAACACTCAAATGTGTTCCTATAATTAGGACCGGAGGGAGTATAAAATTTGATCGGTTGGATAAAAGATATATATAAATAATGTAAAATTCAATAGTTTGAATAAAAAATATATAACTTGGCCAAAAAAATAAATAATTATTTATGTGTGTATATTCAAATAAAAAGAGTATATAAATATTTGTGTATTTGTCTATAAAAGAAAGTTTGACATATCAAATAAAAATATTACTGGACTAATTGTGCTACATATGAAGTTTAAACTTTAAAGCATTGGCTGGTAATTTCATTTATAGCTTCAATTTTGATATAACTGCTAATTTCTACATATAGGTCATTGGTTGGTCCATGTGGTTCTCTGAGTATCTTTTTCTGGAGAGAAGTTGGGCCAAGGATGAAAGCACATTAAAGGTATGTGTTATTAAAATATTATCAATTATACTTTTAAATATAAACTTACTCATAAATCATACCTGTGCTGCTGTGCAGCAAGATATTAAAATTGTTGTAAGAGTTCTTTCTATTTTTGTATGTATGCCTTTTTTAATTACATTAGTGAATCTCATATGAATCTTGCCATGCTGTATCTGCAGTCAGGTCTTGAACGACTTAGGGATTTCCCTCTTCCCTTCTGGCTGGCTCTCTTTGTTGAAGGAACTCGTTTCACACAGGCAAAACTATTAGCTGCTCAGGAATATGCAACCTCAACAGGATTACCTGTTCCTAGAAATGTTTTGATTCCTCGGACAAAGGTGAATTTCAAACCCCGTTATCTTCCTCTCATCCCAAACCACCCAAGCCCTTGGTCTGATTTTCTTTTCTTGGATTGGGAACCAGTTTGCAAGAATCAAGTAACATCAATATTCATACGATGTTCAGGTGGATTGGCTTGTTACATAGGTGGGCACTACTAGGCTCATATAACATTTTTCACGGATTTGTGAATTGGTTTGAGGGCTTTGAAATGCCTGACAAAGAGATACAGATGAAAACAAGTTACATCAATCCATGAGGATGTATTTAATGTATAACAAACTTGGATTCATTTATGTGGAAGATCTTCATGGTTTAGTCAACTATATGACTAAATAATGACAAGACCAAATTGGAAGAGAATAGAGATAGAAGAGTGTGAAAAGCCATGAGTTTCTTCTTTTATCTGGACTGGTTAGTTCTGTCTGTTACGTTTTGACATGGCACATTTCTATGTCCGATATTTCGTTAATTTTACTTGTTACTATATGTAAATTGACATGTTTTTTGGTTCCATAAACATTTTGTTTCCTCAAGCTGAATTGAGATATTGACTTGATTTTGCTTGCTTCTTTATTCTAATTCTAAACAAGCGATACATTCAATCTGACTAACTGTAAGTTGGGTGCTAGCGTACTTGGGCTTCATTGCTCTTCTTTATCCCTGCACATGATTATTTATTGTATTATTTTTCTTTCAGGGTTTTGTTTCCGCAGTAAGTCACATGCGCTCATTTGTTCCTGCAATTTATGATGTGACGGTGGCTATCCCTAAAAGTTCACCAGCTCCTACAATGCTAAGGCTCTTCAAGGGGCAACCTTCCGTGGTAAAGCCATCAAAGATGGGTTTTAGAGTCTAAAATTCCCCCCCCCCCCCCCCCCCCCAAAAAAAAAAAAAGAAAAAAAAAAACCATATTTATAATCATCAATCACGATTGACTATTAAGGTTGCTCTGCCTATTTCTTATTAAGCCAATCAAAGTTCCCAATTTTCACCTGTCAGGTGCATGTGCATATCAAACGGCATTTAATGAAGGAATTGCCTGAACCAGAGGAGGCTGTTGCACAGTGGTGTCGAGATATATTTGTGGCTAAGGTGCGTGTTGAAATTGATCTTAAAAAAGTCTGTGCACATCAAATGAGTCTCAATTTTTGAACTTGTTCGCCTCATTTTGTTGCATGCCTCTCTTTGCTCATTCATGGTGTGCAAGTGCTTTCCCATCTAATTCATTTTGCTTATTCTTCCTTGGGGAGCACTAGGATGCGTTGTTAGACAGATATATGGCCGAGGATACCTTTCCTGATCAAGAGCTGCAAAATACTGGCAGATCATTAAAGTCCCTTCTGGTAATACTCTCTCAAGACGTCTAGCTCTATCCGATTTCTTAAATGTCCTTATCTTACATTCACTGTGCTTAAGTTTGCATAATTGACTATCGCATTGATGACCTCTTGGGAGCAGGTTGTCACCTCTTGGGCTTGCCTGCTTGTTGCTGGGGCTGTAAAGTTCCTCCGATGGTCTTCATTTCTATCATCCTGGAAGGGCGTTGCATTTTTAGCTCTGGGTTTGACAGTTATTACTGTCCTGATGCATATTTTGATTCTATTTTCTCAATCAGAACGTTCAAATCATGCCAGGGTAACCCCAGCAAAGCCTAGGAACAGGGGAGACAAAGAAGAGTCTGCAAGTGACAAACAACACTAAATTTTACACGCTTCTTCTCCAAGTCTTCCTTACGAAAGGGCCGACCACAATTTGGTGAATTTAATTTAGTGTTGCTGTGTTTATTGTTTGGGATTTCTGTTGAAAGCTTTGAAATTTCACTCTGTTGGAATGTATGTAGTAATTCTTTTTCCGGGGAGAAATGGGGCTTGGTCCAAACTAATCTACGACCAAATGAGTCACTGGGACCCTTCGAAGAAATTCTTCCATGTAATTTGTATGCTTATCGATTCATTAGTTTTCTTTTTGTATTGACGATCTAGAATGGTTGCAGAAGAATGTTTAAAGAAAGAGAACAATGAAAGACGGTCCTCTCTGATGTCCGATTCTTAATTCCGCGAACAACTCGTATCAAGTATCAACACTGGCCAATTTCTTCTGCTCGTTTTTGCATTTCGTACGGTATTTCGCATTGTATTGATGTCCAGTTCTTTTACCAAAAGGCTAAACAAATCTAGTGCGACGATACAAAGTCAAGTCTAGGTGGATTTATATATGATAGATTCCCTTCAATCACTGCTTATTATGCTTTGCAAAACCAAAATTACAACTAAGATGAATTTGCCAATGGAAAGAGAATTATAATAAAACAAAATATAGTCATGAAATTGAAATTTTTTTAAGAAATAAATATTGAAACTAAAGAACAAGAAGAAAATTGATCTACAATTGAGATCAAATGATTTGATATCAATAATTCAAATATTCTATCAATTTCCAATTATTAGTTTTATGTTAAAGCATCCTCTGTGTAATAAATTTCTTTAGACACAGCAATCAAGTTTTGAGGCACGAAAAATAGTAATATATTATAAATATAAATATATAACACACACAACCCCCAACTTTAGGAATATTTAACTATGGGAAAAGTATTTCTCCAGAGTCACTAGAAATAGAGTTATCTACAGTGATTCCAACCCTGGAGATTGAATTTGGTTGGCAACTGTTTTCCGCTAGTTTATCAACTAAGATCTTAGAGTCGGATGCCACAATAATCTTGCGCACTCCTTCCTCCCACGCTAGCCTCAGGCCTAGGAACATAGCCCATTCTTCTGCTGTGTATTAATTTCGGCCCAACTTGAAAACCCACACCGATATGCAAGGGTAATTTTGGCATCAGATACAATTCCAATTCCCTATTTTTCACATCGCCTACATCTTGCCGTCAAAGACATTGCCAGATCATCAAACGGGCACGCTCGTCGCCAGCGTTGCCTCCCTCGCCCTCGCCCCTACTGTCCTTCTTCTTACTCTCTTACGTGGCGGGTTCGAAGACGAGTACCAAGAAAAACCCTAAACCTCCGCAGTAGTAGCAGCTCTTCCTCTTCCAATCCTTCGTCCTCTTTAGTTTTAACTATTCACCTTCTGCTATAGCTGCAACCGCCCCACCCTTTTTACTGTAAAGCCCAACATGGCTCAGATACCCGAGGTATCATTTTATTGAATTTGGTTGCCACGACCTGAAATGATTTAATAGAAAAAACATAATTTAAGTTTGTATCAAAAAAAAAAAAAAAAGCAACATAGCTTAAGTGCGTTTCTAGTTTTTTAGCGAATGGTAGTAAGTCAATGCAATGTGAGCTGGTGGCTTCTTAAGCGGAGTTGAGCAATGAGCAGAACTCCCTTTGGTCATATGCTATGCGGTTATTTGCACTCTTTGCTACATCAATGTTCACTTGATATTTTGCATTTTGCTGTATTACAATACAAATGTTCACTGAATATATTGTATATTGCTGTGATCAAGCATAGGTGTTGTTTATGATTGGAAAATTACCCTGACCTGTTTAGTTTCATTCTCCATGTCGATGTTGACATGGTTGAATTCTATACCGGTTTTAATGCTGGGATATGTATAAAGAATAACCGTTGGTTGTTTTTTTTTTTTCTTTTTTCAATTGAGAGAGAAGTGTAATCTGTTAAGCATGAAATATGGGTAATTTTGATGAACATGATCGTGAACTTATTTGTAGATGTAATTCTAAGACTCCGTCCAAGGGAATTATAAGAATGATAGGGCTGGTGTGTGAATGTCACCCCTGTTTATACAAACCATAAAAAATTAAAGCTATTAGAAGGGGGTGTGCGTGAGTGTGGATGTATATGTATATGTATGTATGTACAAAATTGTAGCAGTATTACTGGTACAACTATTATTACTTCTAATACTTCTATAGGCTGTAATTTGAATTCTGTTTTTCTTCTTGAATGAATGCATATGAGATCCATCTTAGAGGATTTGATAATTCTGATCACCATCCCTCATTGCCGTCGCTCCCTTTCTGTCACTTCCAACGCATCTAAAATGATGCCAAAAATTTTGATTATATTGTTTCTTCTCTCTGTCATTTGATCTAGCATAATTTTCTGAAGTCTGAACTCATGATTTTCAGTGTGCAACGGAGTCTGTTGAGGCAGTTGCATTCAGTTTCTTGACCACTGAAGAAATACAGAAGACTAGCTTTGTGAAGATAACAAATCCGATTTTGCTTGATGGTGTAGAAAGGCCTGTGCCTGGTGGACTTTATGATCCTGCATTAGGCCCAGCAGATGACAGGACTCTGTATGTTTCAACAATATTTGACCACACCAAAATGTTCTATTAATTCCTTACTATGTGTTGTTTGATTATGGGAATTCACTTTTGACTAGTGAAAGTTTGCAACTTTGAGGGTGGTCTTTTGTCTTTGGAACTTCTGGTTACATGACTTTGCTGAATGCTAGCTGTTCTGTAAATAGATGATGGCCTCATTTTTAGAGCTGCGTGGAAAATCTTAATTTTTATGCAATCCTCAATTTTCCTAATCCACCAATGTTACATTTTAAATGCATTGCCAATTATTTGATATGAAGAGCTACATTGAGACAGATGTGTCTTCACGGAAATGAAGTTTTCAAAGAACTTTTGAATCACTGAATGTTGATTTTTGTTTCAGTCTGCTTTTCCTAGGTTTATGTTTTTTAATTGGATTTCTTGCCTTCTGGATTTGTATTTCAGGTCTCTTAAATGAGATATTTAAAAGAAAAAAGGGACTCCTGCTGGTCATATCTATAAATCATTTTTAACCAAAACACATAGATCAAGAAAGTTGGTTTATAGTCTTGAATTTGTAAAAAATTATCCCAGTGTTTCAAAATTACCCTTATATTAAAAATTCATCAATTTTATTAATTTCCATTCCCACATTAATTCCCTATCTTAGCATCCCAATAATTTACCACTCCATCTCAATTATCTCTTTAATCCTTTTCTCAAATTTTTTCGATATCAAAATTTTCTTCCCACCATAATTTAAATATCAAAATTTGGTTCCCACACAAACTAATGAAGGGGCAGCCTAAAAGTATTATGATTGCATTGTAGTGTACAAAAAAATATTGGGAAGAGAGAAAGATAGGTCAAGCGTGGATTTTTTTATTTTATTTTAATGCTTCATTGATAAACTAACGTGTCTTATGTAAAAGATCATCAAATGCTTCTAAAAACTACATTATATATAGGACCAGAGGAGTATATTAGTGTAGGTAATAGGCAGCATCATTCATATGAAATAAAATTTCATGCTTTACTAATCCCAAATGTCTCTCTTTACATTTAGAAAGCATTATCTCAAGTTGTGTGGTTGATACATCTCTTTTGTTTGGTGTAGTTGTAAATCATGCGACCAGCCTTCAAAACATTGCCCAGGTCATTTTGGTCACATTGAGCTTGTTTCCCCAGTCTATAACCCGTTGCTCTTCAATACACTAAGCAGTATTCTGCAAAGAACTTGTTTCTCTTGCCATTGCTTTAAGGCTGGCAGAAATGAGGTAAACTTGCATTAATGTGGGTTTATTATAAAATTACCATTACCATAAATGGATTTGCTCGAGTAGTTTCCACATTCTTTTCTTTAATAAGTTAAGACGTCTATGCATTTCTTGGCCATTATTCACAGTCTTATATTGATTCAAGGTGGAGAAAGTTACATCCCAATTGGAGCTCATTGTGAAAGGGGATATCATTGGGGCCAAAAAATTGGATTCACCTGAGCCAAGTGAATCGACATGTGTGGGTGATGATGACCAGAGACAGTGTGATAATGCTGAGCACCTGCAAGGGGAGTGGAACTCTCATCAATTTAGTGAAGCAATGTCTGTTCTAAACAATTTTCTGAAACGGGAATATAAGAAGTGTAGAAATTGTGAGTGTCAAAATCCTAAAATTACTAAACCAACCTTTGGGTGGTTTTATGTGGTAAGTCTCTTGACTTCTCACTACTCTATCTTATATTTGAAGGTTATTTACCATGAAGCTCTAATGTATATTTTTCTCACCTATCCTTGTTAGGGTCAGTATGCACACACTGAGTTTCCATCCCTTCTCTTTTCTGTTTTGATTGTTGCTTTTATGAGTGTTGATATTTAGTTTCTACCAGTTGTTAATTTGTTAATTTCAGAGTTTCAAGCGCCTCAAATTG
Source organism: Acacia crassicarpa (assembly GCA_034222035.1). Classification (NCBI taxonomy): domain Eukaryota; kingdom Viridiplantae; phylum Streptophyta; class Magnoliopsida; order Fabales; family Fabaceae; genus Acacia; species Acacia crassicarpa. Next base: position 61,359,815 of record JAWXYG010000002.1, on the reverse strand, counting down.
TTACAGCATATTGTATTTTGGATTAGACTTCAACTTATGTTGGGGATCATTATGATATTTCATGAGTTTTGTGTGTGCTGATGTAAGTGTCAGCTGCCACAAAATTATTTAAATTCACCATACTACTGTTTAAGATTTTGATGATCCATCAAGCTTGCTGTACTGTAGTATGTTGGGCATAAACATCGTTTTGTTTGGCAAGGCCTGTTAATGCCCTTTCGAATTTATATTTTCATTTAATGCTTATATAAGTTTCGAAATATGAAAATAAACTGTATATTTGTTTTGCAGTGTTTTTCTTTGTTTCTGTTTTAAATTATGGGTGATTTGTTGACAAAGCTTGGAATTGGATACCATAAACTCCACTGTCAATGTTGTATTTCTCAATGTGAATTATTTATTCATCCTTTCAGTGTCATGTTGGCCTGTAGATAATTACTAACTACTATTACTAATTTTTTTTCTTCATTTCCTCTCTTCCTTTTGGGTTTATGCTATTTGGCTCTAAAAGGATTTTTCAAGTGCAAAAGCTAGAGGAAATGTCATTAGACGTTACGCTGATGAAATTATCAGTGATGTTATGCATTCAGAAAATAGGGATAATTCAGATGAAGATACGCCTTCTGCTGGGACTATAAATAGTGCTTCAGAAGGACATAAGAAAACACGTGAGAAATTGGCTCATGAGTTTGAGAAGCAAAAGAAAATTTCTAGGCCTCTGTTACCATCAGAGGTTAGTTTCTTGCATACGTTGTTTAATTTTGCTCTTGGATTAACATTCATAACCATCAGCTTTATTAGTAATAAAAAGTCTGTTGCTAGTGACGTGGTCAATGTACACTGCTGCTATAGAATCTGTCTGAGTCACCTTGCCTAACTACAGGTTAAAGTTATATTGGAACTTCTGTGGAAAAATGAGGCTCAATTCTGTTCTCGTATCAGTGACATTCAAGATCTGGGATTTGGAAAGAAAGCAGGTCATTCAATGTTCTTTCTAGAGACTATTCTTGTTCCACCAACCAAATTCCGGCCCCCAACCAAAGGAGGTGATTCTGTAAGTATGGCAATAGGTGAAATTGTTGATTTGTTCCATATAAGACCATTATAAACCGATTTGGAGGGAATAAAATTGGTATTTTGGTATCCGAATTAAATTGTGTTTATGAGCAAATGTAACATGTCGTGATAATATCCTATGATTAAAGATGTTTGTATGTAATTTGTCATCTAATTTTTTTTCTGAGTTTCTTCTTTTACGGAATATAATTGCTGAAATCTATAAAAACTGTTCTGTGTTATTGGTATTTATATTCATTGTTGCATTTTGTTTTATATGACAATAATTATTTTGTATTGCAATTAGTTCTAAGTTGAATGTTGTACTTGTCCTCTTTTTGTTCAATCAATTTTGCTTCTGCATTCCTTAAAATAATGAAGGTTGCTTTTTGTGGAGCTTGGAATAGAAAGAGAGCCATGGTGCTAGAGTATGCGTTATACTTAAATGTATTACGCCTGGTCCATGGTCAGTAGCCCACATGCACACACACAGTGACACACATGCGGAATCAGTGCTAAACATATGTACCACAGTTGACTAGAATTAGATTGAGAAGGAAGTTTACCTTACACTGTAGTCTCTCTATACCTTTCTGTTCTCTCTGAGTTTCTGTCATACGGGGCTTAGGTCTTTGTAGTGCCATTATCAGAGGAAGTTTATCTTAAGTTTTTCCTTTTGCTACATGGCGTTGTTGGTATTGAAGGAAGCTAGTACAGTTATTAACAATTGTAAAATTCTTTGACAGTGTATTATAGTTTCTGTAATCAAGTGATGTGGAATTCTAATTCTTGCTACCTTCCATTGCGTTTATTGAAATTAAGTGGTAGCAGGAAGTATGGTGGGCCTGTGCTTTGTTCACACTTCACGTGGTAGATTTTAATGAAACTCTTGATGAATCTGTGTAACTACCCAAGCTTTGAAGTTGAAGGATCCTTGAAAACCTTCAATCACTTTATGGAAGGGGATAAAAGTAACTTGACATACAGATTTATGCTGTGATTGTCTAAATTCCTCTTGCAATAGAAGTTTCTGTTTCAAAAGTGGCATTCATGAAATTACAGAAGTTGTATTCTTTCAGAAATTGAGAGGGATTAGACTAAGGATTTTTATTTCATTCATTACTCTTTACTTAATAGTATCTTTAGTTACTTGTTAAATGTCTATTTTAGGTGATGGAGCATGCTCAAACTGTTTTGTTGACTAAGGTCCTACAGTCCAACATTTCCTTAGGAAATGCCTATCTCAACAACTTAGATCTCCCAGTAATTATCAGGCGGTGGATGGATCTTCAGCAATCTGTAAATATGCTATTCGACAACAGAACTGTGTCTGGTGAGATTTTTGTTATAGTTTGGGTTTGTTCATGTTTATGAACTTGTAATCTGTGGAGCTGAGAGCAGTTGTGTTGGTTTCTAATGTTAAGTATCATAAGGTTTTAGCGGCTAAAATACCCTATTATTGGGCCCATAGATGTGTTTAGTAATTTAATTATTATAATATTTGCTGCTTTGTTCTGTTGCTATTTTAATTATTTAGTATTATATTTTAATTTAATATAGACCTGTTTTGATCAATAAATGATGACCTTTTTCAGATAGAATAGTGAATATTATCTTAGCTATCTAGCTTATTAAATACATGTTGCATCTGAGAACTCATCATCATGCAATTGAGCCTCTGTTTTGAGCATGATATCAAAGCTTGGTTTGAGAGGTTCACTTTAGCTGTAAAAAGAATGGGGTGTTCTCAGGTAGACAGATCAGAGACTGTTTGTAAAACATACCAATGAGAACAATTAGTCCTAATTATCTGTGTTCATGATAAAATCATGATTGTGGATGATCTAGAGGAAATACATAGATTGAAGAATGCCTTAGCAATTAAATTTAAGGTGAAAGATCTGGGCAATTCGAGATATTTTATGGCAATGGAGGTAGTTAGGTCTAGAATAAGGGGTCACTGATTCTTAGAGGAATCACAATCTTTATTTTTTAAGGAAATTGAAATTATAGGAGCCATGCCTGCTAAAACTTATATGGAGGCGACATGTAAACTTGGGGATTAGCGAAGGTGTAACTTGTGCATAAGGTAAATACTAGAGATTGTTAGGAAAGTCATATGACTATCTCACACTTGGGGAGATAATGTGTTAGGATTTAAAGGAAATAAATAAAAGAAAAACAATCTAGAGCAGAATTTGAACTCTAGCCAACACAATCAATCTGGAATATCATATATTTCATTCATAATCTTCGAAGAAGATAATACAATATATTTATAAAGCCTAATTATAACTTCCTATCATAACTTCCCTAAAAGATAAGATAGAATAACTTCCCTTCACAGATTATAACAAACAGATTTTCTAAACAGATAATGACTAAAAACCACTCCTAACTACCCATGTGTTGACACGTGGAACCCTAACAATACCCTCCCCTTGAAAATCAGCCTTGTCCTCAAGGCGGAAATAAGGAAATTTCAGCCAAGTTTGCGTTGGAGTACTGTTCATCTTTAACAATTTCCGGCACTGCCTCTGATTCATTGGTAATCTCCATTAGTCGCAGAGTTGAGACTGGGCAGCGGTGATCAGGCGTGAACCGTTCTCCACATTTGAAACACAACCCTTTTTCACGCCGATATTGTCGCTCCTGAAAGTTGGTTGACGTCGAGTGCGAGATTGTTGGAGCGTTCGGTGGAACCGTTAACCGTTGGCATTGCTGATCATTGAAAATCGGAAGTTGGGCAGTTGGCGAATAACTCTGTAATGGCCGAGATGGTTCGCTTAGGGTTGGGGATAATGCGTTTATTGGATGAGAATGGGAGGTTGTCGAATGGGACGGTTTTGGTGAGGAAGCCATCGGATTATAATTAGCATTGGGGTCCAAGGGCTGATGTGGCAAAAAACTTCTATTTTCACACAAATAATTAATATTTTCTAATTCGGGTGCGAACTGATAACTCAGATGCGGATGTGGGTTCTGTTGGGATTTAGATTTTGCTTCAAATTCTAATGCCAAACTAACAGCTTAATAAACAGTGCGAGGTTTCTGGATTTTCACATCAGCTTTATATTCTTCTTTCAGCCCATTGATAATCACGCCTAAGAGGCAGTGTTCAGGCCAGGCCAGCCTTGAACTGGCCTGAACTTGCGATTGGCGTCGCGCAAATTCCTGTTTATACTCTCCCACAGTGCCAATCTGTTTGATGCCGTAGAGATGAACATCAGGATTCTGGAATTCGGCAGGGCCGAATTGTTCTTGAAACACTTGCACTAGTTCTTCCCAATGTCTTATCGTTCTTCCCAAAGAAACCCATGTAAAAGTGTCTAGCGCGTCTCCTTCCAAATTTATCGCCGCTACATCCACCTTTAAATCTTCGGATGTGTGGTAATATCTAAAGTATTTTTCTACCTTCAAAATCCAGCCCCTTGGATCACCCCCCTCATACTTTGGAAATTCAACTTTTGAATATGGGCGCTTGGAAAAGTTTCTATTCGATGAAGGGTTCTCCATATCAATTTCATCTTGTTCACCAGAAGCCTCCATGTAATTATAACTTGTGTCTCCTTGAACCATTATTGGCGTTTTCTGCTTCTTTAATGCGTTGATCTCTGAATTCATCATATTCAATTGCGCTAGGATGGCCGCCAATTGTTGTTGGTTGGTCATTATGAGGATTGGAATTTGGTAGGATTTCTTGATTTTGATTTGGGTGTATTGGTGGAACGTTCTCATAGGAAGAATTTCTTGTGTTCACCATGGTAAGAAACAGGCCCACAGATACACCGCTCTGATACCAAGTGTTAGGATTTAAAGGAAATAAATAAAAGAAAAACAATCTAGAGCAAAATCTGAACTCTAGCCAACACAATCAATCTGGAATATCATATATTTCATTCATAATCTTCTAAGAAGATAATACAATATATTTATAAAGCCTAATTATAACTTCCTATCATAACTTCCCCAAAAGATAAGATAGAATAACTTCCCTACACAGATTATAACAAACAGATTTTCTAAACAGATAATGACTAAAAACTACTCCTAACTACCCATGCGTTGACACGTGGAACCCTAACATAATGGCTTTCCAAAGAGTGAGCTAATTAGTTTATGAGTAAACCACACAGGAGCGCCTTGAAGCAATATATAGAATTTTGAGGTATTTGAAAGTGACACCTGGTAGTAGGGGTGAGCAAAACCAAACCTTAACTGAACGTTGAACCAAACCGAATGCAATTTTGGTTTTCGGTTCAATTAGTTCGGTTTTCGGTGTTCGGTTCAGTTGTTATAAAAATATTTCAGGTAAAACTGAAAAACCAAATTATATATTAATATATTTATATTTAACAAATAATATGTGTGTGTGTTTAATAGGTAATATTATAATTATAATAAAAATAACCAGTGACTCACTAACCCTAAATCGTCCTTAATCCTCATGATCTTTCCGTTGCTCATCTTACATTCGTGGTCGACTGGTCACCTTCTCTTTTTCTTTCATTTCCAATCTTTGTTTCTGTCTATTTCTCCTCCCTCCCTCCTCCTCTTCCCAAGTTCTTCGAATCTAGCAACGAAGATGAGATCAATCTCAAGTCATCCTTGGGGTTCAGTTGCACCATGGTATCTAATGTTTGATCTTTGCCAATAGCTTTTGTCTTCAATTGAAATAGATTATTTGTTTGCAAACTGCAATTTGTCAAGATCGATCTGAATCCTTGTATGGTAAGCATGGGCAAAAAGTGTCATTTTTGTCTGATTTTTGATTGCTTCTTCCTCCATGGTCAATTCGTGGGATGCTGTTGATCTTTTTGGCTGAGCTCTTTTATTGTAAAAAATATTGATTTTAACTGAACCAAACCAAAATATTTTGTTTTGGTTTTATTTTGGTTAGAGATATGATTTTGGTTTTGTTTGGTCTTGCTAAATTCCCCTACTTTGGTTTCCGGTAACTGAATATTCACCTCTACCTGGTAGAGAATTGTTCTTTGGAAAAAGGGAAGATACAGAGTGTAGAAGCTTTTGCTGATGTCAGCTTGGTTGGATCAATGGTTTGATGAAATCATAAAAGATTCATTATGGACTACTGCAAATTTACGTGGCAACTTGATGGCCTGAACAAGAAGCAACTTGTAATACCAAGAAGTAGTACATGTAGAGTGCCTTGGAGATTTGTGAGGCAATATGGAATCTTCGGTTGTTAAGCCCATAAAGTTATGGTGTGACAACATGGCTGCAATAGGTAGTGCAATGAATTTCATTCATTGCAATAGCATGAAGCATGTTTGAATTGACTTGCATTTCATAAAGAAAAGGGTGAGTCAAGGACAACTGACTTAGCCCCCCCTCGGTTAAGTGCTCAAGTTGCAGAAATAACTTCAAAGGTTTTTTCAAGAATATGATTTGAAAAACATATGCCCCATTTGGTACCGTGGAAGAGTTTTTATGGAAGTGAAAGTAGAACTGGAATTGGGGATTAAAAGTTTGTCTTGTGTAACCATGGAAGTGTGATATAATTTTTAATTATGTCCATTCATCATGTGAAAAGACGTATACACCCTTGGCTGAAAAAAATCCATCCCCCATCTCTTACTGCTACAACAATACCGGCAGCCACTTTAATTAGCCACCACAAATATTTCGGCCACCACAGAAACAACCATAACCCTCCATTTTTCCACAAATATCAGCCAACAACAATAATTACCTAAATAAATGAAGAAGAAACTGGTCAAGGAGCAAAAAGTAAAGGTAGCAGGTTGAAGAAGAAGAAAAGTAGAGGTATCATTCAGATGTAGAGGAATGATGAGGACGGAGGAAGAGTCATGAACAGTGGTGGCGAGAGAACGGGCATATCCTGACAACGGCATATATCTGAAATGAATCAACCAGATCTAGAGTCCAAAGGCAACAAGGTTGACAGAAGTTGACTGCAGAAGGGGCTGAGAGAAGTTGGAGTCAACAATGCTGATGGAAGTTGATGATGGAAGAGGCTGATAGCATTTGATGGAAGAGGAGGCTCAAATCGAAACCACTCTCAAATGTGAAGCCGATGGTAGAAGATGCTAACAGAAGTCATCGACAACCTTACCGGTGCTTCTTTGTCATCCTCAGTGCTCCTTTGTTGTCCACGTTGCTTCTCTAGCTCATTACCATTGTTGGATCTTTCACCATCTTAGAGGGTAAAAGGGTCCACAAATTTGAGTTTCAATGGAATTGGACCAGTTCCACAGGGGTGGGTTGGAACTCACTTCAATCGATTTTGGCGGGAGTGAGTTCTCATGGGAACCAGGGTTTCAGCTACCAAACACTTGGTTCCATTTCCATTTCCTATTCCTTGGCCTTGGTTCAAATGTACCAAACAGGGCATTAGTCGGAAGTTAGGAATGATCGATATTTATTCTCTAGCATGAGGGAGAGTGTTAGCAGCTAATAGGGCCTCTCTTTTGAGCAAAAAGAGACTAATATCAAATTGGGTTCAGTTTGGTTATAATAATTGCTTGATTAGATATGATGATGATGTTGTGAGCATGAACATCTTGTTGAGGAGGAAAATAATGAAATCTACTAATTTAAGAGAATAAAGGAAAATAGTGCAGGGTGATTTATCATTTTTCTAAAACTAAAATTACACTTGCATAACATAATGAAAGAAAATTTTCAGTCATTTTCCAGAAAAATCAATAAGCACCCTTTTGGAAAGTACATGAGCAAAAGGGATTTCTACAACATGTCACACAATTATGAGTAAGAAGGGCCTTATGTGGCCCAAAGTCAGTTGTGTACTCTACATGAATGGATGGAGAAACCTGTTGATACTGTCTTACCTGATAGGGGAAGAAGTGCAGTCTGAGTAGTGCAACATGTATTTTCAATCAGCAGATAATTGCCCTAGTTGATTTAGTGAGGTTCGTAACTGCATATAGCTGAAAGTGAAAGTTGAAAGGCCAGAGTGTGTAGGTCTCTACTAAAGGGTTCTATTTGGCTTCAAGGCATAAAATACAAACAAAAATGAAACAATATGATAAAGTATCCTGATCTCCCTTGGGGTTTGAAGCACTGGATACTCCTTTTATTTGAAAAATGTCACCTTCTTTGCTGTTTTATGCAGCTTATGTAAACTACCCTAAAGCTACATTCCCGTCCAGAAAATGAACATATTAGTGCACGTACCAATTTTTTTGCCCAAGACCTACGATGTTTTGCAGCATAGTTTTTTCCCTTAAAAGGAAAAAACGCCCTTAATTCCTTATACTTCAGCCAGGAAACTCTCCTCAACGTTAAAAGGGGCAAAGAATTGTTTGCTTATCCTTATCACATCGAAAAAGAGACCAAGCAGATAGGAAGATATGGAGACAATGAAGTCAAAAGTGTACAGTGACCTCATGTTGGCCTCTCCAATGTTAGATGCTTTCAAAGGAGGCCAATTTCTCCTCAAGTTCACTCATGGACTTTTTAACTCAGCCCCGTTTTTGAACCTATTGTGGCTATTGTTGACTGGAATGATAATTGTTTGTTTGTTGTTACTATTAATGAACAAAGTTTTCCGTTCTTTAGATTTATATGTATGCATCATGTCTTTTAATTGGTGGCTGTTTCAGAATTCTGATTGCATGCCTAAGCTTACATCAACATTTCCTTGGTTGGTCTAGGTAAAAAAGATGTAGCTTCTGGAATTTGTCAGTTGTTAGAGAAGAAGGAAGGCATCTTCCGCCAGAAAATGATGGGCAAAAGGGTTAATTTTGCATGCCGCTCTGTGATATCACCAGATCCTTATTTAGCTGTCAACGAAATTGGAATTCCCCCATATTTTGCCTTAAGATTAACTTATCCTGAGGTGAGAGTTGAAACTACTCATTATTTGATGGACACATTTATATTTTTTTCTTCATTTCCATCAACTTCTGACATCTAATTAGTTTAGCAATCTGCATATTTACAGCATTTCCATGCATAGAAGGGAAAGGGTGTCTCCACTTCCTCTCCTCTTAATGTCACAGCCATTAGATCATGTTTTAATGGGTGAGATTTAATGCTATGTAACAATATATAATTGTAGATTTTTAATATATGTAATATAATAATGAAATTTTTACCTAGCATTAAATCTCACCCATTAAAACATGATCCAATGGTTGAGACATTAAGTAGAGAGGAAGTGGAGAGAGAAGTTAGTGAAGACACTTCTTTCCATGTATAGAACTGATAGAAGGATGTATTCTGTAGTTGTGCAATGTGCTTCATTTCCTTGAGCAACTTGAATAATTCTACTGACAACACTGCAATTTAATCCAAAGGTTTAAAATGGCCAAGACCTGTTTATTCTGGTAGAGATAGGATGTTTTTGTTGATTAATTATTGGTGCTTCATGATACAACTTGAAAGGTCTTGGGAACAATTTCAATTGACTTTGCTCTATTTAGATTTTTCCGTGTTTATTCTTAAGAGGATTTATCATCCTTCTTTGTATATGTATTCTTTCTCTGAAAAGATGATTGAAATTGAAAAGTCTAAAATAAAAGTGGCTAAAATCAAAAGTATTGTGCTAGAAATCTAGTTGGATGTTTGACCTAAGGGATTAGTCAGCCAATTTACCCACTAAATATGGGTCCTTTAGATATTTAACCAATTTATTTTGCATTTGACTAAGAGACGATACGTTTTGTTTGGGAGAAGTACTAGTATGATATAATTTCGTGCCTTATACAATATAAAGGTAAATTTATAAGTGTTGAAAGTAGATAAAAGTTGCCGAAACTTACCAGCTGTATCAAGGAAGTTATGAAATAGGGACACATGTTTTTGTTTCTTATTCGACTCTGCTCGGAGGTTTCCCTAATTATGTCTTTGCTTTTGTTTTGCATGCCTCTTATTTTGTTGACGGTCCCACCCTTTCCACTCTAAATTCTATGTTAATACCCTGCAGAGAGTTACACCTTGGAATGTAGTGAAGTTAAGAGATGCTATACGTAATGGCCCAGAATCTCACCCAGGTGCCACACACTATGCTGATAAAGCATCCACAATCAAGCTTACCCAAAGTGGCAAAGTTCTTTCTATGACATCAAGGAAGTTGTCATCTTCAAGAGGGGTTATCATGCGACATGGCAAGATAGAAGATCATGAATTTGAAGGCAAAGTTGTGTATCGGCATTTGAGAGATGGAGATGTTGTGCTTGTCAACCGACAGGTACTGCATTATCTAATTGGATATATATATATAAAGTAAAATACTCTAACCTTCCCTGTGTTTTGCCTTAATTACATAGACTTTCCTTCTATTTTGAAAACATCCACTTAAGTCCCAACGGTTAACTTTGTTATGAATTTTTATTTTTAATTAAAAATTATATTAAAATAAATTGTATTTACTAATTTACCCTTCATCATTACTAATTCCCTCATTTTGGTTAAAATTGTTTAATTAATTTAGAGTATTTTTTCTTTTTCTTAATTATTTTTTACTTTTGCAAATAGTTATCTGTTAATTTTTTTCCCCATATTGAGATAAAGACTTAAATTAATTTAATTAATGCAGACATAGAAAACCTAATTTAAAATATGATTAATTTTTTTAATAGATGCATACTTAAATAAACGTGTTTATAAATGTTTGTGCAAAAAACGTATTTAAAAATTAATATAAGTTATACAATATCTCAAATTTACATTATTAATAACATGTGGTTAATAAAAGAATACTGAATAAATAAGTTTCAATAGACATGATAAAAACTATAAAAATTTAAAATTTGATAAGAAAATAAAAATTAATGAATTTTATAATATATTGTTGATGTTGAACATATATGTATTAGGATTTTTTTTTTTTTGGGTAAAAAATTAATTTTAGGCAATTATAAATGTTTATTCATTTGTTGAAAGATGGGTATTTTGGTCAAAGAAAATGTTTAATAGTCAAACTTAACGGTCAACTAATGGTTTGGTGGATGGAAATGGAATCTCAAATATGTAAGGGATGTTCCTGTAACATGCATTTTAATTTTAAGAGAGATTTATATATTTTTCCAAAATAGAGGGAAGGTTTGTGTAATTTAGGTAAAATAGAGGGGTAGTCAATGTATTTTAACTTGTATATATTGGTGAATGGATATATTTGAACAGCATGGTAGTTGGTGTTTATTCCTTTCATAAATTTTTGTGTTTATGCATATGAATGCTGTTCAAATGCTTCTTGGTTGCAAAATGGCAACTTGTGGAAATTAGTCTGGTTTTTAAAATTCACTCTCTCTCTCTCACATGTATTTTTTTTGGATGAATATCTGTCTGAATATGTGGAATTTATACTTTTTAGTTTCACATTATATTCTATTGCAGCCTACACTTCATAAACCCAGTATAATGGCACATGTAGTCCGTGTCTTAAAGGGGGAGAAAACAGTGCGTATGCATTATGCAAACTGCAGGTACTATGAAATTGTATTATTTAAGCTTGGTATGATTTTGGATTGAATCAATAAGTATTGCTTTGAATCTTACAGTCCTTGTGAAGTCATTGATAATTTCATATTGATCAGTTGATGTATACTGGTATCATGTGTTAAATATTAATATGGTTGCTAACTTAGATTTGATTTTGTTTTTCTTACCCTATTAATTTCAGTACTTACAATGCTGATTTTGATGGTGATGAGATTAATGTTCACTTTCCACAAGATGAAATTTCCCGTGCTGAAGCCTATAATATTGTAAATGCCAATAATCAATATGTCAAACCTACCAGTGGTGATCCAATAAGATCTTTGATTCAGGTATTTGCACGATAAAACTACTAATACAAATAATAACAATGATGACAACCACAATCTTCATTTCTGAAGGAGAGGTTCTTTTCTGATTTTGAGGGCCTCTTATTTTGAATAATTTTGCCAGGATCATATTGTAAGTGCTGCACTTCTTACAAAGAAGGATACTTTTTTAAGTTGTGAAGAGTTCAATCAACTTCTATACAGTTCCGGTGTATGCACTGCTTGGCGAGGCTCTCTTCATGGGAAGCCTGGTCAGAAAATTTTTACATCAAATTCTGAGAGTGACATATCACTACCTCCTCCAGCAATATGGAAGCCGGAGCCCCTATGGACAGGAAAACAGGTTTTTATCTGTTAGTCTTTTAGTTAAAATTTATCTCAGTTTAAGTTCTATTTCATGCTCAAAGATTAATGAACCATTCTGACAATTGTTGGTCTTTGTTCTCCTGTGGGGTACTGTATTAAGCTGTAGAATCACTTGGGGTGTAACTTTGGTATCCTATTTGCCTGCTTGGGTATGCTGTGCTTATCCGATCTAAATCTTGGTTTCTGTTGTCTCTGTAGGTTATCAGTGCACTGCTATATTATACTGCCAGAGGTCATGCCCCATTTACAGTTGAGAAAAGTGCAAAAATCCCACGTAATTTTTTCAAGACTCAAACTGGGGAGAGGAAAAAAGGCACAGGAGGAGGTGTGTCAAGAAAGAAGGAAGAGCCTGATGAGGATAAATTGTTGATATATAAAAATGATTTAGTCCGTGGTGTAGTTGACAAGGCTCAATTTGGTGACTTTGGTATGGTACATACAGTGCAAGAACTTTATGGCTCAAATATTGCTGGCAATCTGCTTTCGTCATTAAGTCGTTTGTTCACAGCCTTTTTACAGGTGAGCTACCAATTAATTTGAAGTTTTAGTTCTTTCTCTTCCCTCCCCCCTTTTTAAGTTGCTTTAGTCCTCATGATCATACTTGATTACTTTCATTTAGATGCATGGGTTCACTTGCGGAGTAGATGATCTTCTAGTAACTGAAGAAAAGGATAGTGAAAGGAAGAAACAACTTGAAAGCTGTGAGGAAATTGGTGAAATTGTTCATCGTGAATTCATTGAAGCCATGGATGGTGCTGAATTAGGTACCTTGACCTATAAAATATTTGTATTGTGAATCATGTCAATATAAAATAATCTGGTAACAAGGTTTTGCATAGCCAATAAATTTCGGTTACTACCAATTTTTTCTTGTTTTGTAAAGTTGTGACGTTTCTACATATTTGGCTCTTCAGACCCTTTCAAACTTCAATTAAATATTGAAAAAAAAATACGTGAAAACGGAGAAGCTGCCTTAACATACTTGGATAGGAAGATGATAAGTGGTCTTAACTCCAAGACAAGCTCTGGGATGTTGAAGGTGCTGCTTTCTGAAGGAATATTGAAACCTTCTGCGAAGAATTGTATTTCTCTTATGACTACATCTGGAGCAAAAGGTAGTATGGTAAGTTTACTGCTCTAATTCGTGTTGATTTGATGGCCCCATGTGTTACAAGAGAGTATCATGCATACTGCATGTGCTGTTCTACAAGGGGAAAATGTTAGTTTTTCATGTCCTTGAATAACATTTCCTGCATCGTATGTATGTAACCAGTTATGATTCAGTTTGTACATCGTATATTAGTGTCACACTTTGATCAGATGCAGAAGGAGCATTAATTTTATGTTGTTTAATTTTTTAATCCTAAATAATTTTGCTTTTGTATGTTTTTGGCGATGTCCCTTCTTTCCATGACCAAGATATTGTAGACCATCAAATTTTCTTAATATGAAGTATATCTTCATCTTTCAACTCATTTATCCCATTGAAAAACATTTTGGGAGCCCTTTTGTTCCAACAACTAGAATGAAATCCATTACATCATGCGGGATGGGATGAAAGAACCTATTGAAGACAGTAGATGATGCACTAATCAATTTGATTTTATATATTTTATTGGTGATGTTCCTACTTTCTACAAGCACGGTCTTGGGGACTAACAAATTTTATTTATACTATGAATCTCTTTATCTTCTAAATTCTTGTTTTCAAACACAGATCAAATTTTCTCCTCTTACATTTTGTAAACCCAAGTTTTATGCGTAGTAGTCTAGACCATAATGAAACTCATCATATCATGCTTTTTGGGATCAGAGATCCTGTTGTAAACCCAAATTCTTTAGGAATGATGCTTAAAAGTAGAAAAGCTTCGCTGCCATAGAGATTTCAGGCTGGCAGCATATTTTTAAGCCTTTATTATCGGTCCTTAATGATATCTATACAAGGTCGGGCTATTTCTCTTCTGTGTTTGACAGCTTTTTGCCCAAATAACTGATTAAAATGTGGTTTCTAGCTTGTACATCAAACTGCATTTTCATGTATTTCTATTAACCTTTTCTTATGTTAGATTGTCTTGCCTTTCCCCTGGTACAAATTATGAGTGTGTTCTATTCATTGTTTTTAACAATTCCATGTCAATTGCTGTGTCTTTACAGGTCAATTTCCAGCAAATATCTTCCCATTTAGGTCAACAAGAGTTGGAAGGAAGACGAGTCCCTCGCATGGTTTCTGGAAAGACCTTACCTTGTTTTCCTCCGTGGGATTGTTCCTCTAGAGCAGGAGGGTTCATTATTGATCGGTTCCTTACAGGTCTACGTCCACAAGAATATTACTTCCATTGCATGGCTGGTCGTGAAGGGTAAGAAAACTTATTCATTCTCATCATAGATAAGGTTGTGATGCTAACCACAGTAATCATAGTTAGAAAATAAAGTAGGGTTAAAGGGAAATGTTGCCCGAAAAGTTTTTTGGGGGACAATTTTGCTTTGGAAGTTTCAAAACGGGAGCAATTTTGCCCTGGCCGTTATCTCAATTAATTTTGACCATTAGCTGACCAAATATGCTAGCTGGTAGTCTACATGTCATCTACATCATTTTTGTTAAAGTGCAAATTTGCCTCGGAAATTTTAGATTTTACTTTGGAAAAATAAAGTAGATGATACATGGACTTGGGCAAATTTGCATCGTAAAAAAATGATGTAGATGACTTGGACTATCAGCTCAGTATATTTGGTCAACTAACGGTCAAAATTAATTGAGATAACGACCTAGGCAAAATTACTTCGTTTTTAAAACTTTCGGGGCAAAATTGCCCCTTAACCCAATAAAGTATTTACTTGTAGAAGTATATCTTGCTGAACTCAAACAAAAAAACAGCATTATAGACAGTTTTTGTACCTTTTTTTAATCTAGGCAATAAAGCTCTGAATGCATTACAGGAAGAAATGCTCTAGCAAAACAAAATGAAATAGAAGACAAACAAATAAGAGTCTGTCTGGATTTCACTTGTCACTGTTTTGTTTTGTACATGGAAGGTATAATATCTATTGTTGGCTGTCATATGATTACTTCTTCTCACCTATTAATGTCTTCGCCTCACAGGTTAGTTGATACGGCAGTCAAAACATCACGGAGTGGATACCTGCAAAGATGCCTAATAAAAAACCTTGAATGTCTAAAAGTTTGTTATGATCATTCTGTCCGTGATGCTGATGGATCAATTATTCAGTTCCGTTATGGAGAAGATGGGGTGGATGTACATCAAACTAGCTTTCTCACCAAATTTGAAGCATGGTTATCTGTAAGAACTCTTTTTATTAGTCTCAGAATCATAACTTACAAATAGAATATGTATCTGGTTATTTATTCAGCTCATTAATTTCAGAATAAGGAAATGATTTACAGCAAATGCCACCATGAATTAGACACATCCAGTCCTTATATTAACAAGTTGCCCAATGCTCTTAAAGAAAAAGCGGAAAACTTCATTTCTGAGATCTCCTCTAAGCAGAGTAATTTTAGTTCAATTAATCGAGCAGAGTTCTTGAAGTTGATGGAGCACAAGTATGTCTCAAGTCTTGCACAACCTGGAGAGCCAGTTGGTGTGTTGGCTTCTCAATCTGTGGGAGAACCGTCAACACAGATGACGTAAGTTCTTTATATCTCTATTGAAGTTTCTTCTCTTGTGGAAATTACTTATACTCCTCAGCTTTCTCATGATGGAAACTGATTAAAAGTATAGAAACTGTCTACCATATCATGAGAGAATCTAGCCAATAATTTTCACATTCATTGGTTTCCTATGAACAAAGCTCACTGTGATCAAGCCCATCTCTACCATCTTCCGCCTCCACACTTTTCCTCAACTTTCCACCATGATCTAGCCAATAATTTAGTTTTTGCTGTTGTTGTTGTTGTTGTGGAATGGAGGTGAGCTTCGCCAAGATAAAACAACAATAAGCCTTATCCTGCAAGGTGCTAAACTTAAAATGACAAACCGGTCATTTTAGAATGACATGATGATAATTCATTTTCTGTAAATGCTCCATCTTTGAGGATGACGATAAATGAAGAGGATGAGTAGTGATCCAGACTTTACCCAGGTTAGTGTGTCACAGCATCTTGTGAAATATTACAACTAATTCAGCCACTATTAGACCATGTTCTGACCATCAAACAGTGAAATAGTGCTTCAGTCAATTCAATGACTGATATGTGGTTCTAATAATGTTGCAAGATTCACACATGTAGTGTAATTTGTATTTCACCTTATTCTCTCTGTCCATAATTCCTCATATTGGGTCTTGCACATTATAAAGGCGAAGTAGAAATAGCATGGTATTTTGCTATTTATATTGCTGAATACATTATAAGGCCATGATCCATCCTTTCTTGACGGATTAATTCCCCTTTTCCAGTTTAAATACATTCCACCTTGCTGGTCGAGGTGAAATGAATGTGACTCTTGGAATTCCGAGACTGCAAGAGATCTTGATGACTGCCTCTCGTGATATCAAGACCCCAGTCATGACATGCCCTTTGAGACGGGATAAATCCTTGTGAGATATCGACATGCTCTGTTTGCTCTGCTTTTAAAATTCATTGATTTATTTAAGTTTTGTACACATTTCTTTTCATTGATATCTGGCCTATCTGATGTTCATAGGGACAATGCCATTAGGCTTGCTGATAACCTAAAGAAAATAACAGTAGCAGATATAATAGAGAGTATGAAAGTGTCTGTTGTACCGCTAGCTGTTGATGGTGGTGGGATTTGCAGTATATATAAATTGGAGATGAAGCTTTACAAGCCTAAACACTACCCAACATATGCTGATATACGGCTTGAGGACTGGGAGGAAACTCTGGAAGTTGTCTTTTTAAGAGAGTTGGAGGATGCTATTGAAAATCATGTACAACTGCTCTCTAGAATAATAGGCATAAAAGACTTCACGTCAGATTCTTCAACTGCTTCACAAAGTTTAGAGGAAGGTGATTCTAGCTATGGTTCTAAAGACAAACAAGCTCACAATGATGGTGGTGATGGTGGTGGTGATGATGATGGTGGTGGTTGGGAGGATGCTGAAGAGGGTGAGGATCTTGGTACTGATGCACAGAAGAGAAAACGACAAGGTAGAGATGAAATTGATTATGAAGATGGTGCTGGAGAAGAAACGCATGAAGGAGAGCAGTTGGAGGAAACCATTGGAGAGGATGGTGACCATGATGAGAGTGATATTGAAGTCAATGAGAATGATGTCACTCGAGAACTGGAATCCAAGCACAGCAAGTCTAGTAATGAAAAGCCTAAAATGAAATCTAGAGTGATAGAAAAAAAGGACACTGACAGGGCAGTCTTTGTCAAAGCAAAAGGGATGCATTTTGAGGTCCATTTTAGATTTACCAGTGAAGAACCTCATATTTTGTTGGCTCAGGTAATTTTGAGTGCACTTCATTTTCTGTTGATATAGGGCGTGGATAGTTGACTATTTGCTTATTGTTACTGCTCTTCTTAAGATGGGGATGCTCTAAAAGAGTGCATGCCATCCTTTCCTCTGGCAAATAAGATTCATAGAAGCAATTTAAGTAAAGTGCAATTTGGAAGCATATATATTGGCCAATAAGAAATTTGTTTCGTGTTTAGCCGTTTTATTTATAAAACCTGAGCTTTTCAGGTCAATTTACCATCATTTTTTCTTAGGCCTCCAATGTACCTTGATTGAATTCAGTGTTTTATCTAATTATATGCAGATTGCTAGCAGAACAGCGAAGAAGGTTTGCATCCAAAACTTTGGAAAGGTTGACCAATGTAGAGCTATCACGTGCAAGGAGAGTCAAGTAATCTACTATGGTAAAGACCACAGGAAAAGGGAAGATATTCCATCCTCAGAAAAGGAAGAAATACCAGCACTTCAGACGACTGGTGTAGATTTCAATACTTTCTGGGAATTGCGAGACCATCTTGATGTTAGGTACATATATTCAAACAACGTCCATGCTATGCTAGAGACGTATGGGGTGGAAGCTGCCAGAGAGACCATCATCAGGGAAATAACAAATGTTTTCAAATCTTATGGTATATCTGTTAATATTCGTCACTTAACCCTTATTGCTGATTATATGACGCATACCGGTGGTTATCGTCCAATGAGCAGACTTGGGAGCATAGCTGAGTCCACTTCTCCTTTAAGCAAAATGTCTTTCGAGACAGCAGCCAAATTCATAGTTGAAGCAGCCTATCATGGGGAGCTTGACTGCTTGGAGACGCCCTCTTCTAGAGTCTGTCTTGGTATGCCAATAAAGATGGGTACTGGCAGTTTTGATTTGATGCAGAAGCTCTAACTCGCTGAGGTGGTGCGGGCTTCTACACTAAAACATCATTCCTGGAGTCCATGCAAAATTTTGACCTTTGTGTATTATATTGTTTAATTTAGAGTCATTTTTTCTGCTGAGAAAGGCAATTAATGTATTGATAGAAAGGTTCAGGCCTAAAAATATATTGATAGGGGGGTTTTGTTCTGGGGGATGCCACTCCTCTTACACAGTTTATTCGCATAGAATGAGTGGTGATAATCTACCCAATGAAGAGAATGGTGCATTGTAATCGCAGTGGAAGTCTCTGTAATATGATATTGTTGTAGTTTTTATAACACGAGGTAACATTACTTTATTGCATGCATTACTTAACAGTCTGCTTACTGCAGCGTATGGTGAATACTGAACGAAAATAATATTATCCCCTAAAAAGTAATAGAACGCAACCATAAGAACAAGTAGAAGACAGTTGTGGTAACAAGAATTAAAAAAAAAAAAAAAGGAAAATAAAGGTGGATCCAGATGAAGACTTATGAGAACGATCCTGAAAAAGTGGCGCTTTACAGGTACTATGGGCTGACGGTAATGAATAAAATTTTGTGTCTCATTAATTATTGGTGTTAAAATTTTGCATGTTTTAGATAATGAACTTATGAACCAACCCTCGCGGTAATTCTGCTAGATCAGAAAAAGAAAACAGTAGCCCACTAAAAGGTCAGTGAAAACTAGGCCTGAGAAAATGGCCATGGGCTAGCAGCTTTCTTTCGTTTTTTATGGGTCAATGCCTAATAGCTTTTGTTTTACTTGATGAAATTTATGTCTGGCAGCTTTACTTTGCCGAAAAAGAAAACCCTACTGTTTTATGCATCTTCATGTGCGGCTTTATACGACAGTAGCTGCCAAAGGTATTCGAACCAAGGGTTTTCTTAAAATAAATAAATAAATAAAAACTAGAAGTCTAGAACATGTCCATTATAATGTATAAATGAGTTTGTATTTATGATATGGTCTGTCATAGGCAGTGGTAGAAAATGACATTATTCTTTGGATTTCTTGGAACAGTAATGACCGAAGTGAAACAGTTGTCTCTTTCATTTTCTGATGAAGGAAGGAAGCTGAGTTAGGGGGGAGCAGAAACATCTCTCTCTCTCTCTCTCTCTGTATTTATTTGCTGAGCAGAGAGGGTCCTTTAACTTCATCATTCTCAGTCCTTCTCTTGATGGTGATTGTTTATCTAACCCGCTTCACGCAGCCCGTCCACCTCACATGATAGCCTTCTTAGAACTCATTTCATCATCTTGTATAATGAACAATTGAACATCTCAGCTCAAAATTTACGGTTCAAGCAAGTTCCATTTTCTTGGTCTAATTTTGATGGTGTCTCTTTCCAAAAAAAAAAAACTTGAAGGCGTCAAGATATATATAAATAGGTCAAATAGCCGTACTCATGTAAAGGCTTTTTGATTAGAGTAGACAGCCAAGCAGTTGGATGGAGATGGTCACAACTCATCACTCATCATTCATAATAAACTCAGAATTCAGGCCCCTCTATTCCTCTTCTTCTTTACTCTCTCTCTCTCTCTCTCTGAGTGAACCCAGTTAACTCTAGAAAGAGAGAGATTGTGTGTGTGTGGGTGAGAAGACATTGATGACGTCATAACTTTCTTTAAACAGTGCATCTCAATCACCAAACTAATTTGGACCATCTATGTACACCGGACAGAATTTTATTATTTGTTCCCTTCCTCCGCCAGCTACGTACATCTCTTTTCTCCTTTCAATCTTTAATTTCTTTCACGGCTTATATTCTCTCCTTCGTACGTACACACAAATTTTTATCAAACAAAAGTTGTCATCATTATTCGTAAAAGGTTTAGTTGTATTAAGTAGTCGTTTAATTATGTGAATTCGTATTATGCTAATTAAACTTCATCATTTCCTCGAAAAAGTTGACGATACATTATTTTAACTAAGTTATTTTCCAGGCCTGAACATGTTCAGACTTGCACTGTGACCAAAAAAATTGTCTCCTTCTCCATTATTCCAATTTTCTTTCAATCACGTGCTTGAAATATTTTACCAAATGGAACAGTGTTTAATTAATAGCATCATCAGCTCCAATGAGATGGACCACAATAACAATTTACAAGCAATCCTCAGACAGGAACAAACGTCTTGATTTTTAAATGCACAGTGATCATGGGGATTAAAAATCGCGTGACAGAGATATTTGGAATTTTTCAGAAGACATGGACACCAGAAGATCAGAAGAACAATGTTTATATATAATAGATCATTAATTAATTATCGTTTCTCAATGTGAGTTCACTCGTGCTGTCTTGGGAACACAAAGGATGAACAAATGCCCTTTTTGCTAAAACTGCTTGATTGTGTTCCCTGTTTTAGGCACAAAATTTTAATTTAATATTTGTTTATAAACAAGTGCTACAACCTATATAGATATGTTGGAACATAGCAGTGTGTGCATGCATAGTGCTTCCTCCATTCTATGTATGTGTGAATTTGTGCTTCCACACGGTGTATTGCATTGGGTCAAGAATTCACTACATTTCTTAGAGTTTTTTGTATATTAAAACTAAAACTCTTTGGGGCTTCGAGGTTAGGTTTGGGAGGGCATTTGTTCATTCTTTGTATTGTGAATTTGTGCTTCCACTTTTTGTATTTGTATCGTGAAACTATGTTATCTTTGGATAAAGAAAGAGAGGTCGCAATATATGGGAAAAAATCTTAAGAATGGTGTATCACAAGAATTTACAAAGTGATGTGGCAATATTTGAGTGCCCATTACAACATTTGTTCATATGACAATAATAGACAAGACAAAAATAGTAATCACCGGGTGAAAAAGTGGGAAATGCACCTAGAAATAAAATGAGACAAGGTTATTTCTAATTTTCTTTCCAGAAAGCACTTTTTTGCTTACTAAACATTGCATAACAGTTGTTAGTGTTACTTGAACAGTTCAAAGCAACAACTTTTCGTAATCCATACTCATGGATGACAAGATTATTGTTGCCTATAGTCTGAAAATGATGGCAGTAGTTGTCTTGTTGAGTCTGGATAATCAAAAAAAAAAAAAAAATGAAGCCGTATGAATAATTCAGGTTGCAGAATCAATGTATTAATAACATGTTGTATCAGATATCCTTAATGTATGTTTGATTTGTTATGAACTAATCAAAATATAGTAACACATGCAATGACACTGTGCTTACTTTATCTATTGAAGCGAAATAAATTAAATGGGTATAAATATGGGGTAATTATGAAAATCTAAATTAACTTTAATATATATATATATATATATATATATATATATATATATATATATATATATATATATATATTTGTATGGTGAAGGAGTAGTTTTAATTAAGCGTTTTGGAGGGTAAAGTAAATGATGATTGGGGGGGAGATCTAGAGATGGGTGTGGGATTAAATGGGCGAGGCATATGGTATATGGAGGGTTCATTTTGGTGTTGATGGAAAGTGACAGGAAATATTAAACTGCGGTTGGGGTTGGGTTAATTTAGTGTGTGTAAATGCCTTTTTTATAATAAAAAAGAGAAACATATATTCCAACTTGAAAAACCTTTTACTTTTGCTTTGAAAGATGGGAAAAAAAACTTGATTAGAGAGAGATAGAAACACATTTAAGTGGTCCTGCAAGCTATGGCCGAATAGAGGTAGATTTGGATATGGAAAAAAGCCTAGATTTGTGGCACATATTATATATATCCTCCATTTTTTTTTATTCTTTTTCTTCTTTTGGACAATAAAATTCATGGTATAGAACCATTTGAGATGGTTTGCACACATAAAAAAAATATTATCAAATGCGCTAGTGAGAAGGATATATATATATATATATATATATATATAAAGATTTTAAATCTTATAAAAAGAAGTAAAAAAATACCTAAGAGAACACTCAATGAAATTATATTGAGCATGACCTTTTTATTAACAAAGGTTTCAGAAATTTGGATGTTACGTGTACGTAGTTGATTTTATCCAGTGAGATAAAACTTGTTGTTATTGTTAGGAAAAGAAAGCTAGATGTCATAGGTGTGAAAACTATTACAGGTTTAAATGTAAAATTAAAAAGAATGGTTAAACCGAAAATACCAACTTGTTCAATAGGAAATCTCCTTAAACTTATAAACATGCTTCATTTGACTTATTAAAAAAAAAAAAAAACTAAATGTGATGGCACATTTAGTTAGTTAGTTAATAAAAGATGAAATGATGGTCTTCCTGACTAATCAGCTTTAGTGATGAAAGAGACTGGTTTAGTTCGGGTATTTTTAACGTATGAATTACAAATTTTATTAATGTTTTCACTCAAAAGAAGAAATGATGGAAGCTAAGAATGCATTGGGTTGTGGTCTGATGTGTTGGTAATCATAGGAATGAGGGAAACAACAATGTTGGGCAATGGTCACACCCACACACCTTTCTCTAACTCAAAATCCAATCTCTTCCACATAACTTCCCCGCAATGCACGCCCTTTGGTCTTGTGTCCAGTTGGAACCAACCCTACTCGATCTCTACTAAATTTTGACCTTTGACACACTCATTCCTATATACGTGTATGTGTGTGTGTTGTTTCAATCTTGTGTATACAATTAAAACAAGTAAAGTGATGGGTGCAACTAATAGCAGGTATGAGATTTTAGTTGTAGCTACCATTAATATTACCCACACATCAGAACTTGACAGCTAGTAGTGCTGGCTTTGTTTTATTTTGTGTCACATTGCAATAGAATGCCTCTTGATAGATAGATATACTCATATGTCAGCTGTATTAAATATTTACTATAAATATTATCCTATATAACATGTTAATCTCAACACACAAACACAAGCACAAGCAGTAAGCTAATTCCGATAAATAATGGGAGAGAGATTGAATATTATTGAGACAATTAATGTACGTAAGAAGCTAAATCACATTTGGCATAGCCGACCGGTTTGCGCACACCGATGAAAATGTTGGGTTCTTTGGAATTAGTTTGTTCCTTGTCTCTCTACCTTCTATTCCTCCCTCCCTCATTTTCACTCCACTTTTTTGCCCCTACTTAATTAATTAATTAACAAACAAAACCTTTATTGCACTCTTTTTTTAAACTATCCACACGCTACTTAAATATTTAGTCATAATTTGTGAAATATTCTTGTTAATCACTGTCTAATTAGTACACACTTTTGATCACTTGATCGTCTTAGGTTTTGACTTTTGAGAGAAGTGAAAAATATATACAGAATATTTCTTTATTACACACACAAAACAAGAGATCAATTTAGCTAATAATCCCTCTGGTTCTTATTATAAGGTGCTCACTGCTAATTCTTATAGAATAAAGAATGGTAGAAAAGTAATTAAATCTGTCCTAAATTGATGAGTTTTTCAACTATGCCTCTCTTTAAATGACGTGATTTAATTTTTTTTCAACTTTGAATCCCTATTAATAACAAGGGTGACTTGGAAAAAAAAGTAGTATTCCCTCTCATCTTAATTATAAAACATATTTACTTAATTTTGGAGAGATTAAGAATAGTAGTTAAATTAATTAATTATATTTATTTTCTTAAAATGCCCTTATTTAAAATTTAAAATGGCATCAAGTTACTCTGATTTTCTATTTTTTGTCGGACCTTTCCTACCTTACATACGAATTCTTCGATCTCTTACATAGTTCGGCGTTGTCGATGTCTCTCAACAACTTCTGATCTACTCTTAGAGGTTGAAAGTGTAATTTAATAGTGATGTTGTTATTAAATATGACAAAAATTACTCAAAATTATTTTATTAAAAAAATAAATAACAATAGAATTGAAGTGTATGTGACATTAATGAGTTGCAAGGTTTACTCATTTTATAGAATATATAGATGCATTATTAAATTATTATTGAAAAAGTATTTACATGGGTATTTTAAGAAAAAATTGAGAAAAATTAGAACTTTATCATATAATTAGGACCAAGATAAATTTTCAAATGTTGTCCTATGATTAGGATCAGATGGAATAAGTTGGTGCGTGTATTTGGGAGCAAAAATTACTTTTAGTTGGTATCTTATAATAAGAAACTAAGGAGCAGGCTTTCCAGACAAATTAAAGGTATATTAAATCAAATATGGATTTTGAGTAAATTGAATATACACGTATTAGCTAGTAGCTCATTGGAAATTTATGTTGATACATCGGGGATATATTTAACCTTTTTTCTTGGTTTTTTTTTATATATAATAACACAACATGCATGCTAGCTGAGTGAGAAAATAATTTAGTGAGAATGTTTGTGGATCCCCCAGCATTTATGAGTGGCCCAAAGATATGTGAGCACAGCTAGGAAGATAATTAATTAAGGTAAAAATAATGAGTGAGGAGAGAGATAGTAGACAACGTGAGAGATTCACATACAGCGAGCTCTCTCCCAAATAAAATATCTAAATCATTTTCAAAACACAAAAAGGACGACTTGTGTTATGTGTATATATATGTCCTAGACATTCGATAAATGGTTTTCACACAACTTTTTTCCCGACGTACGTGTCTACCAGTTTTACTATTTATGTGTGAATGTTTATTAAATTTAGTCCCTTCAATGTTTGTCCTATACTAATAACAAAGCACAGCTGATCGATGGATCATATGATTAAGGAAAAGTGAGTGTGAAAAGACTTTGAGGAAAAAAAAATAAAAGAAAAAGAAAAGACTAGTAGGGTTGTTTTCTAAACAACCTAGATAGTTAATCATTAACTTCTTTTTTCATAAAAAATAATCATTAACTTTCGATCGTATAGTTACGATCATATTTCTGATCTTTCTTTATGTTTTCAGATTACAGTAAGTTGATTGGGTCAGTTTTCACTGTTTCAATAATGCTAAAATTATTATTAAAAAGAATCAATAAGCAAGTGTCGGTGAGTAAAAATGGGCATGGAATTACATCAAGATTTTAAATTCCAGGGCCACCTTTTTTAATTTCCTTAGCGACGATTTATATCAATCATGTTTAATTTGATGAACTGATGAGCACACGCGTACTCAATTTAAGTGAGTGGAACCTTCGTAAGAATTTCTGTTTATTATTTACATTGATTTTTATCTTAATTTAGCAACAAGTTAGCATATATAATGAATATAATTTCATTCATCCAATTTTTTGTTTAGCAAGTAGAGATGAAGCACTCTAACTTTTGATGTTGTTGTGGACCTTTTTTTAATATTTATATTAAGGGTTTTTTCCTTAAAGTTTAGAGGGTAAAGTGTTTTCGTTTCTCCTAATAAATGTGTTTGCTGGTATCGACTTATATTCTTGTCTTTACGAGATGAAACCATTTATTTCCTCAATCAACAATCGGTTGGTTGGTGATGTTGTCGAAGTTTCAAGCGTATGTTGAGCTGAAACTTATTTATCATTTGATTCATATGTTCACACTCATGGTCCAAAATTCATATTACCGTGTAAAGTGGAAAATAAAGAGTATGTTAATGGGAAAATTCTAAAAAAATCCAGCTAAAATGATCAAAATTAAAATTGGGCCTGCACTTTTAACAAATTCTTAAATAAGTTAAGAGATTTAATTAGGGATTTCTTTAATGTTGCTAAAGGACCAGAATACTCCTGTAATGTTAAAAAATAAAATTAAAGGTAGTCAAAAAGGGAAGAAAAATATTTTTAAATTTAGGCCTTATCTTACTTGAATTAATTAAGAATTATTTAATATAATCAGCATGCATTTGTTGTTTAAACTTCTGACCTATGATCTTGTGTTAACATACATACACACATATATATAAAACATGCGAAAATTATAACAAAGAAGTCACTTATAAATAATACCACTTTCATCCACACTAAATTAAATAATAAAAATAAAAAATTTAGTATAATTCTAAATTTTTCTAGTTTCTGACTGTGAAGCTTTTTATAACATGTGAGTGGATTCTAGTTCATCAGCTTCACAAATCATCAATCTTTTTATTTTATATATTGGTGAAAAGTGGGGCTACATGCCACAAACGACTCAAGTAACACCTGCAGTAATATTCATTCATGAATTCCTAATATTTTACATACACATATTAAGCAAAACTTTATAAATTACTTTTGTATTATTTTTTGAGAAGGAAACAGTAATTAAGTTTGGTTAGAGTAGAGAAGTTATGCTGGAAATTATATGTGAAATCCTCCATTTTTTATTATATTTAGATTATGTTTTACTTGATTGAAATATGAACATGCTGCTGTGTGATTGAAATAATTTAAGTATATCATATCATTGATATAGATATAAATATATAAATACATGATCATATTTTTTTCAAAAAAAAAAATCTTTCAAACGTTCAAAAGTTGAAATTCATTGTTGAAGAATTAATAACTAATTTAAGTTAGAAATCCTTTTTTCCTTTTTAACCACCTTTAATTTTCCTTTTAGACAATAAAGGGGCCTTAGGGTGTTTCAATAACATTTGGAAATCTCTAATTCGGCCTCTTGGCCTTATTAAGAATTTATTAAAAATGTAGGCCCAATTTTAATTTTGGTCATTTCAATTGGATTTAATTAGGATTTTCCCTATGTTAATTTTGATTGTGTTTGATTTCAAATTAATTTTACCCTACTAGTTTCTAATTTAATGAAAACAACTCAAATCTCTTTTTAGTTGTTTTAGTGCACTACTTTTAAAATTTCCGTTATAATCTTCATAAAAAATCGCTACAATTTAAACTTAAAATATAATTAATCACACAATAAATATTATTCTCAAACTCATAAAAATCACCCTTTTAGCATCTAAAAAATTAATATCAGTAACTATATTTTTCTATAAGAATAAAAATGCTCCTTCATTTTATTTCTCATCATATAATTACAGGCTAGATGCATTTGACATGAGGTATTAATGAATCTAGAATGATGGTAAATTTTTTTAATAAATATTCCATATTTATTTCAATTCTGTCATGAAAGTATAAACTTGACATATATAGTATAAGAAGGAAATAAATAAATAAATAAATATATATATATATATATATATATATATATATATATATATACCCACATTGGAGATGAGGGTTTTTATTTGAATGTTTAAAATATTTGTGCTAATTATCAGCGGCAAACATTTTTTTTTTTTTTTAGAAAATAGATGTGCCACCAGAAATCAGATGATATATATATTAGTGATAGTGGTATAATTGAGCAAAACATGGGCAAGACAATAATATGGGCAAGTGGTAAACAAACGAATCAAAAGATGAAGACGTACACAGAGTTGTATATGATCTATCGTACATGCCCCCATAAATGTAGGAATGGAAATAGAACTACAATTAAATAGACTTGAGTCTGTAATGAGGTAAAAAGACATGAGTTTAGATACAATTTTTCTTTTTTAAGGTTTAGGTCTAAGGTTTCATAAAGCTTTGTTGAGCCTAAGAACTTTTTAAATACTTATTTATAATGTAGATCTTTTAAAAAGCCTCATATTACCGGCCTTGAGGCAAAAAATAGACTTTGTGCCTTTTAAGCCTATCAAAAGAGGCCAGTAAGAAATGTCAGCAGAATTGAAATCAAGAATGCTACATTTGCTATGGGGGCCTTCAAAGCCCCAGGTCCCGATGGTCTTCATGCTCATTTTTTCCAATCCCAATGGAATGTGGTGGGGGATAAAGTCTGTGACTTCGTGGAAAAGTGCTTCAACAACCCTTCTGCTCTATCTTGTATAAATAAATCTAAGGTTGTTCTCATCCCTAAAGATTTTCGCCCTATCTAAAGATTTTCGCCCTATCTCTTTGTGCAATGTGAGCTTCAAGATTATCACTAAGATTTTGGCGAACAGATTATGGGTTGTCATGCCTCATCTCATTAGTCAAGAGCAATGTAGCTTTATTCCTGGCAGATCTAGTTGTGATAATATCCTTATCGTCCAGGAAATTTTCCATTCTATGAGAATGTGTAGCAAGAAACAGGGTTTCGTGGCTATCAAGGTTGATATGGAGAAAGCCTTCGACAGATTAGATTGGGGTTTTATAAAAAATACTCTCCAGCAATTAAATATCTCGGATAACCTGGTTACTCTTATTATGGCTTGTCTTTCCACAACCTCTATGTCTATCCTCTGGAATGGCGATGAGAGCCCAGCTTTCACACCCTCCAGAGGTGTTAGACAAGGGGACCCTGTATCTTTGTTCTTTGCATGGAAAGATTGAGTCATCTTATCAAAGCTGAATGTGAGGCCCGGCGATGGAAACCGTTCACCTTCAAGAGAGGGAGCCCTCCTATTTCCCACCTGTTCTTCGCGGACGACCTCATCCTTTTCACTGAAGCGTCCAATTCACAAATGGAAGAGGTTCGGAAAGTGATGCACAGCTTCTGTGAAGTTTCGGGCCATAAAATCAATGTGTCTAAATCTCGCATGTTCTGCTCCAAAAAGGTGAATTTTAATAGAGCATTGGAGCTAAACCAGCTTCTGGGGATTGGCCTCACTTCTGACCTTGGTAAATATTTGGGAGCACCTATTATTCATAAAAGAATCTCTAAAGCCACTTATTTCCCTATAATCCAAAGTGCTCGGAAAAAATTGTCCATGTGGAAATCCAAATATCTGATTGCTGCAGGAAGGTCGATCCTTATTAAATCTGTGCTATCTGCCCTACCTAGCTACTACATGCAGTCATATCTTCTTCCGATCTGCACAATTAATGAGCTTGATAAGATATCTAGGAATTTCCTCTGGTCGCAAGATGATGATGTAGGGAAAATGCACCTCATTGCTTGGAACAAAATCACCCAATCAAAAAATCAGGGAGGGTTGGGTCTTAAAAATCTGCGTCGCCAAAATGAAGCATTTATCATGAAACTTTGTTGGAACCTCCTAACTAGACAAGACGCGCTTTGGGTTAAATGCTTATGGTATAAATATAACTGTGGTAATCACCAAATGCCTAAGGTTTCTAAGAAAAAGACTTCCTCATCTGCTTGGAAAGTGATTACTGCTGTTTGGGATAAATTTATCAGTGGAGTTGGGAGGAAGATCAACAATGGGATTGGAACTAAATTTTGGTCTGATCGTTGGCTCCCCCTTGATCAACCAATTATAGCTTACGTCCAAAATCTCACAAATATTAATGTAAATGAAACTGTTTGTGACCACCTTTCATCTACTGGAGGTTGGGATGTCAGCAGATGGCAAGGAATTGTGCCACCAAGTATTATCAGGATAATCATTAAAATGAACCCTCCTCAGACTGCTTCCCCTGATTGTTTTATCTGGAGACCCGCAAAAGATGGAGCTTTCTCTGTTAAATCTGCCTACCATCATCTTTCAGAAGGAGGGGGAAGAAGTGCTAACACTTTTTGGTCTCAGATGTGGAAATGGCAGTTGCCAGAAAAAATAAAGTACTTCATGTGGCAAGTTGGTCATGACCGCCTTGTCATTAATTCGCTCCGGGCCAGGAGAGGACTTACGAATATCAACAGTTGCCCCTTCCAGTGTAACCATGAAGAGAATGTGATCCACATTCTTAGGGATTGTGAGCGTGCTACAAACTTATGGAAACATTTGTTAAGACCTAATTTTCAATCTCACTTTTTTGCAGGTAACTTGCAGAGCTGGCTTTCTTGGAACACAAACCATAAGCCTGGGAAAGGGAGACTTCAGAATTTTTTCTGGCCGCAAGTCTTCAGTTTGGGGTGCTGGATCCTTTGGACAGCTAGATGCAAATTTGTTTTCCAGGGATCATGCATGGAAACCAGGGAAATGCTGCACCTGTGCAAACATCTCCTGATGGAAACTGCCACAAATCATCGTCTCAACCACCAGGTTTTTCAGCGAGATGGAATGGAGGAGTCATGGACACCCCCACCCCCTCACTTAGTTCGAATTGATGTGGACGGATCGGTTCGCCATCAGCATCAAGCGGCTTATGGTGGTGTGATTAGGAATGCCCAAGGTAAATGGATCATGGGATTTTGCAAATCCCTTGGCCTACAGAGTGTTATTGAAGCAGAGATTCATGCCATCATGCTCGGACTCAAGATTGGTCACCAGATGGGATTAAAGAAAGTTCTCATCTACTCTGACTCACTTGATGCCATTAACATTCTCATGCGGGATTGCCCCATGAACCATCCTCTTAGAAATATTATTGGCGAGACCAGAGATCTGCTCTTCAACGACTCGAATGTTGAGCTCCACCATACCTCTAGGAACAATATCTTGTGCGCTGACTACATGGCAAAGGAAGAACACAATGTTGCAGATGGAGTTGGGGTGGTTACGACCTCAACAATTCCTCAGGGTTGCCTTCATTTGGCTTTGAGGGATCAGAGCTTCATTCAGGGATAGTTTTGTTATTTTGTTGTATTTAGGATTAGATTTGCATAATCTAGTCCTATAACTGTATTCAAGCTTCGGCTTGCCTCTCTTATCCAAAAAAAAAAAAAGAGGCCAGTAAGATGCAGTAATGAATAGTTAACAGAATGTTCCAAAGGAAATTTCCTAAAGAATAGTAAGGGTAGTACTATAATTAACTAATTACAACTTAAAATTAGAATATAAGAATGAAAAAAAATATTATGTTATTTATATAATATAAAAATAATTATATTTATTTAATGTGTAAACATGTCAGGCCTTAACAAAAGATGCTTGACCTATTTATATATTTAAGCCTTTAAATATTCCTTGACGTAACCCTTTTAATAAACAGACCTGGCTGTAGGCAGTGGCGAATCTTGGAGAAAATGTTGGGGGGGGGGGACCAAATGTATACTTATTAACTAATTAAAAAATTTTATGATTATATAATATTTTTAAAATATTATATTAAATTTTACATTATATTAAATTTTCTTAAAAAAATTTTGAGGTTTGTCATGATTTCTTGAATTTTTTATATTAGGAATAAAATGATGATAATTTGTTAATTATTCATACAAATTATTTATTGGACTTTTGATACTAATTGTTCTTAATTTTACATTGTAGGTGTTTAAGAAGAAAATTTGAGATTTTGGAAGGTTGAAATAAATGTTTTGAGGATTGGAAAAAGTTATGGAAAAGACCTCGGAATTTCTGAAAATGGTAATCAATGAAAAAAATGGACTAAAGAAAATTACAAAAAAATACCCATAGTTTTCAAAAATTATAGCACTCTCTACAAAGTGTTCAAAGATTTGTACTTTAATGCTTTTTTTAAAAAAAAAACATTTTAAAAAAACTAAACCTTTTTTTTTTGGGGGGGGGGGCCATGACCCATCGGCCCTAATGAAGATCCACCATTGGCTGCAGGCCATCTGATAGGGGGCCTAGCCTATTAGCATTGGTAATTCAAGCTAACTAGGGGGTCATGGGCCAACCCGCCGCAACTTGCGGGCTGAATGGGTTGGGTTAGTTAGCCCGCCCCTTGGCAACCTGGCAAAATGCCAGCCTAAGCCTAATAAGGCGAGTTGGCTGGCCAGCTCGCTTATTAATTGTTTTTCTTAAGAAAATTATTACACTCCTTTTATATATATATATAAAATATCACTCCTTTTCTCTTTCACGCACTCACATCACGCTTCCTTTCTTATAGTGTTTTTGGGAAGATGATACTCTTAGAGTTTTTTTCTCCTTTTCTTTTTAGAATCTTATCTCCACTCTCAGATTAAAAAAAAAAAGGAGAATTCATATTTTATATTTCCTATGACTATTGTTATATTATTTTGTAATTTAATTTGTTTAAATTTTGTTTTTGTTGCAGTTATGAACTATGTAGATCAGATTGTAGTAGTTTTTTCTTTTTGTATTTTTAAAATAATGGTTTTATAAAATATGAAATCTAAATCATTTATTTTTTAAATCTAAGAGTAGAGATAATATTCTGAGAAGAAAATAAGACAAAAAGTTATGAGAGAATTCAAATCCGTCATTTGTTTTAGGCAAACAATTTCATCCTCACTTTCTTTCTTTTTTCCACCTATCCACATCATAAAAACATATAAACACCTCCCTTTTAAATTTAATAACAGTAGAATAAATAAATATGATATGAAAAATTAAAGTGTCATATAAAAAGTATGAGGAAGTAGTTAAGGGATAAGGGTATTTAGATTTATTTCTTAAGGAAAAATTGGAAAAAAAAAATTAAGCAGGCTAGCTACCCAGCTCGCAGGTTGAACCGGGCGGGCCTGTGCAGCCTGCCCTTTGGCGGGTTAGCTAAAGCTTGCCACTTTTGGCTGGCTAGTAGGCTCTAACCCGTTTTACCGGCTCTATGGCATATTTCTGTCCCTGTATGAATGGCCGCTATAACGGTGATTATATTTTCCAATATTCTCATGTACCTATTTTTATTTTATTTTATTTTTTTTAAAAAAAACAAGAACAAGATGAGAGTAGGGAAATAATAATGTGAAGAGAGATGGGTGGTTGTAATTAATGATAAATCCAAAATGATCAACAATTAAATTATTGCGTTTTTGTTTTCTTTTTGTACTATGTTTGGCTCATCTCTCATCTTTCCCTTCTCATCCCACATATCCCACTCGCCTTTACTCGCTTCTCTCCCTCCTCCTCCTATAATTCCCTGTATGCTCTCTCTCTTTCTCTCTCCTTCTCTCTCCTTCTCTCTCCACCGTCCACTTCCTTCAGCCATCTTATACTCTCTCTCTATGAAAGCAAACTATTCGCTCACTTACTTTATTCATCACCATGGCTGACCCTTACTCTCATCTTTTCCCTTCTCCTCCTTTCTTTCACCAATTCAACTCTAACCCTTCTTCTCACCACCACCATCCTTATGCTCTCCACAACTTCATCAACCACCCCACCGCCTCCTCCTCCGGCAGCTTTTTCCATCACCACCATGCCGTAGCTTCTTATTCTTCTATACCTTCATCACCGCCGTCTCCTCCTCTCAGAGAAGCCCTTCCTCTTCTGAGCCTCAGCCCCTCCACCAGGCAAGAGCATCAGGATTCTCATCATAATCAGGACTTGGATGATGTCAAGGTCGACGGTGGCGGCACGATCATCCTCCACGGTGCTAAACCCAAAGAGGAAGAAGAAGAGGAGGAGGAGGAGGAGGAAGAGGCCACCGTCACTGTTGCACTTCACATAGGGCTGCCCAGCCCTAGTGCTGCTGAGATGGCTTCTGTTCTCTCCTCTTGCAACCATAAAGAAGGGGGAGATGGCGGTGGCGGTGGAGGAGGAGGAGGCGGCGGAGATGGAGATCATGAGGATTATTGTTCTGGCTCCAGCGGGTTCATGCTGCACAATAAGCTCAACAAAGGACAGTACTGGATCCCTACTCCTTCACAGATTCTCATTGGTCCAACCCAGTTCTCTTGCCCTGTTTGCTTCAAGACCTTCAACAGATACAACAACATGCAGGTCCCCTTCCTCTCTCTCTCTCTCTCTCCCTCCATTTATTTCCAGCCTCAATAATAATTATTATTACGAATTCTCGTCTATCATCCTTACTTTTGATTTTTGTTATTACTGTATTCTATACAGCTATGGCATACGGGGTACTTACTTGTCCGCGCCTCTTCCTTTGGCTTTCTTGTTTCCTTTCTTCTTAGCTTTAATTTTTTCTCTACCCTTTTCTTTTTTTTCCTAATGGGTCATTATGACTTATGAGTTCGGGTTTTCCACAATTTAATTTTAATTATTTGATTTCATTATTGCGACTCATCAAATTGTTCGGAGCTATCTTTTGCATGGTAAACGGATATATATTTTTTAAAAAAATAAAAATCTTTTTATTTTTTGTTTGGCTGATACAAACTGGGACTTGGATCAGTAGCTTTCCTTTTCGTTGATTAAACTACACAGGCAATGTTCCTTATGCCTTTTCTACATTGAAGTCCGTGCCTCTCCAGTCTCCATTCTGCCAGCTCCATATCCAACACCTGCAATTCCTGCAGTATTGTTTCTTCCAGATCCCTCACATATACTCTCCTATTAATTATTTTCACTTCAATCTTCTTCTTTCTCTTTCTCTTCCTTCCATATTATACATCTCGATTCCCAAATCTCAGTTATATATATATGTGTGTGTGCGCCTCCATGAAGTATCCACAAGTTATATACACCCCGCCTTCCTTTAATTTCTCTTTCCATTCCATATTTATATTGCAAATAAAAAATTATCACTTTGTGGATATCACAATACTTGCACCGTGGACAAAGCAAAAGACTAACCCTATTTGTTTCAAAACGGTTCTTCAATCAAATTATATTTCATGTAAAGGGAAAATATACATCTTCCTAAGAGTGTCCCTTGCCCAAAAAGAAAAAGGGAAAAAAAATCCACATTTCAAATCTTGGCACCATTAATCATGATGATTTATCAATACACTTTTGATCATATATAAGAGATGTAATTTAAACGGGCCAAACTGAAAATATACAGGTTGCTTGAGATTAAATAAATGATTAGCAAGTGGATAGCTAGCAGGATTTACTTCTGTAACCTAGTTTTAAAACTCTTCAGTATACATACATACATATATATGTTTGTTTGAACAATTAATTGATAAATTTGTTTGGTGTACGTATAGATGCACATGTGGGGGCATGGATCACAGTACAGAAAAGGGCCAGAATCACTGCGAGGAACACAACCAACGGGAATGTTAAGGCTTCCATGTTATTGTTGTGCACCAGGTTGCAGAAACAACATAGACCATCCAAGAGCGAAGCCACTGAAAGATTTTAGAACACTTCAAACGCATTACAAGAGGAAGCACGGGATCAAGCCCTTCATGTGCAGAAAATGTGGCAAGGCTTTTGCTGTAAGAGGAGATTGGAGAACTCACGAGAAAAATTGTGGAAAGCTCTGGTATTGTATCTGTGGCTCTGATTTTAAGCACAAGAGGTCTCTTAAGGATCATATCAAAGCCTTTGGAGTTGGTCATGCTGCTTATGGGATCGATGGCTTTGAAGAAGAAGATGACCCTGCCTCCGAAGTCGAGCAAGATAACGAGTCCACTCAGTAAACAACTACGTACACATGGGGATCAATTAGCTAGTTTTATATTATATTTATATATATGTGCGGACTATATATTTTAATTTTAGCTTAATTGTGATGATGAACTGATATAAATTAATTAGGATCATATGAGCACTAAGTTTAAATGGAAAGCCAACTTTCTTCTAGCTTAATTTATTTTGCCTTGTTCCTTATGTTATGTTGGACTAATATATATAGTTAAGGTTAGATTATATGCAGACACTGGCGTCTGGTGAAGTCATATTTATATCTGACTCCGTTTACCTTCCCGGGCAAGACTTTCCCTTCCGTGAGAAGAATACTTATTGGAACTGCAATCGGAAAGCAGCTAAATAATGCTAAAGTGATGGATGAGTGACTTATCTAGCATACACAAATGCATCTCAAAAAATGTATCCGTCTTTTCTAATCCATTTTGCATACATATAACATTGTGGTTTTTGGGGGCAATACAGTGTGAGTGTGTGTACGCATACACTCGTACTTTGGTATATACGTTGACGGCTTTATACCTGTGTTCATTGAGTAGGTATGCGCTTGTAAATATGCGGAAATGTTGATGGTGGAGCTATACGTACATATACATATATATACACATGAGCTGGAAAAGTGGTTAAGATGTGGATGAAGAAGTGCTTTTTTATTTGTGAAATCCTGAGGCTGAGGTCCTCAAAGTTAGAGGGATAATGATGCATGTGCATGGACAAATTCTTCGGTGGGGACAATTTCTCGGCTTTCTTAATTCGGCATTGATATATATATATATATATGTATGCGTGCGTGTGTGTGTGAGAGTAATATGTTTTATTTCTTGATGATCATAAGATCTGTATTTAGGTTTGCACCATGGCAAAAGAGATGCAGATAAAGTGATGGATATATGGCTGGATTGGATGAAGATGTGAGGCTTAATAATATCTCCATCTGTATTTGTAAATATACGTGGCACAAGCTAAGTGATGGATGAGACAAGTCGTACGAGAAATGGGGTGATATGAGTATATATGTACGTATGTAAAGATGAGAGATATATAGCGTAGGCTTTTCAAGTAGAAAATAAACGGCAGCTTTATATGTGTGTGGGGAGGTCCATACGATGCCCCTTTTGCTTTGGATAGTGGAGGGAAGGAAGGATGTATTTCATTTGATAGACGGAACATATACCATTTCAGATTCACCGGTGCCTTTCAAAGTTCAAAGCTAATCATTAGCTTTTCAACACAACAGAGAGATAACCCAAACACACATTTAATATAAAAGAGAAAAAGAAAGGAGGGATATATGATAAGACATGAAGGAAAGAAGGATGGACGACATATATACATACATATGGTCCCCAGAAGAAGATGAATTGAAGGAGCAGGCTGTAATGGTATAATATGAATGGAGAGAGAGAGAGAGAGAGAGAGAGAGAGGGATGGGCAAAAGGGAAGAGGGGGATAACCAAAAACTGCAAAAAAAAGACATGGTTGGGCTGATTGGCAACATATATACTGATGCCTCCTTCACTGCTTACACATTTGGATCCACTGTACCTCTGAAGCGACCTTTCACCTATTTTCGTTTTGACCACCCCCGCCCTCTATACCTACAACTACACCTATCATAGTACGTAATTCAAATTGGTGTATGTATACACACACGTGATGTACCAAACAAGAGATATAATACCCATTTAGATTAGCAATAAAAATTGTTCTCTCAATGATGTAAATATGTAAAAAGCTTCATGTCTCACATATGTAACTTAGAAACAAGCCTGCTTCAGTTAATTAATTAACTGTACTGTGATTAACTAGAATCACATATATACCAGTGAGTGGTGTCAGGTGAAGAGCATGTGGCTGGGACTGAAGAAGAGATGATTGCAGAAACAGTGAATGGGATGACCAAAGCATTTATGGACAATCAATATCCTACACCTCCTTTCTCCTACACCCCTCAACTCTACCACAAGTCTCTTCTCTTCCCCCCCCCCCCCCCCCCCCCCCCAAAAAAAAAAAAAAAACACACATTTCGACCACCTCCCTTAATTCCTCCCCACAAATTAACCAATCTCTTTATATATATATATATATATATCTGTCTGTCTCAGAGTCTCAGAGAGGGTGTCTCTCTAGTCTCTACTCTACGTAACATAATCTTTTATGTATTATCTTTTTTTTTTTCAAATCTTTTTTGTATTATCGCATTTGTGCTTTCATATGTCAAGTCTCTTTCTCATACATGCATATCGCCCATACCTCCAATATATGCCCCTCATCACGTCCATCAACATGACTCTCCTTTTTTTAATTTACGCATGTTAATTATTTTCTTACGTACATGAATTACTTAATTTTTTTCTGACTAATCTTAGTCTCCAAAGCGTGATTTTTTCATAATTAAATAGTTATAAGGATACTAAAAAGCTGCTAGTATAATGTGTTATTTTTAATAATTGTAAGTACGTGTACCCGCATCATTACTCTCGAGTGACAAGTACTGCTTTTTAATTAGGGCCATCTCTTTTGGAAGGAATCAAATATTTTTTGAGAGGGTACACCATAATTAAATACAACAATAATACTTACTCGATATATATATTCTGCAGCTTACGATCCCAATATTCTCTTGTCACTTTGATTATCTGTCTCCGTAACCAATGAGAATTGATATAAAGTAAAAGATGGCTGGTTTATTCACAATTTGAACAGTTTGCTAGTTTAATTAGCAGCTTCATGATATATCGGCGTGCCATGACCATGTTAATTGGGAGTCCAAACAGACCAACAAACGACAATACGTATATTTTATATTCTCCTTTTGCATTCTTATTCCAGTACATCCAAGACAGCTTGGTCTTCCCCGCGTCGAATCACAAGACTTTTTTTTTTAGCTTTCCTTGTTAATTTTATATTCCTGGTTTTTTTTTTGGTCGAATATTCCTGGTTAAATACTTAGCTAAAGTCCATAATCTTTGCAGTAAACAATACCCATAATATTTCCATCATGTGGAATACGTACTCCACACGTTCTTCACACGAACTTACATTCTTTAAATGCTTTTTGGTGGAAATTCAAAGAAGAAAACGACAATATATGTGTGGATTTTTTTCCTTATGAATTTCTTCCTCATCAATTCATTATTAATCAAGTTATATAAGGTTATGTTAAATAGCTCCCACCCACCACAATTCCGCCACAGTATGGTACAAGGATGTGGGTTTAATAGTAACGTGCGAAGCCTATCAGAAACGCGGGATCAAAACGTAATGGATGTCATAATCCACCAAAAATGTAATTCGTGTGTATAGGGAATTTGGTTTTTTCCCTAGGGTGAAATGATGACTCTGCCTTCGCTTAGGAACAAAATATAAGTGATGCTTTAAATAAATGGACCTCTCTAACAGGGCTAGTTCCAGGTACTTTTGATCCTCCTCAAAGTATATGAGACAACTTTGTTAGTGAGGCCCCAATCAATAAAAGAAAAAGAGAAAAAAGCGATGAATATAATCTTGACCCATAATCACGATAAAGTTTGGAAAGAAAATTCACATTCACATACATATATATATAACTAGTTAAGCCGCATTAATATATATATTTTTTTAAAAAAGGTACTATTACAAACAGAAACCCTTCTTTTGAATTCCTTACCCAAAGCACTACCACTCTGATCTTATATATAAGTCCAGTTTGACCAAAAAAATTTGGTCCTATTTATAAGTCCAGTTTCGGAAATAAATGAGATTGTGACAGTTTTACCC
Source organism: Acacia crassicarpa (assembly GCA_034222035.1). NCBI lineage: Eukaryota > Viridiplantae > Streptophyta > Magnoliopsida > Fabales > Fabaceae > Acacia > Acacia crassicarpa. The sequence continues at coordinate 61,320,520 of JAWXYG010000002.1, read as the reverse complement.
ATATTAATTGCACCCATAAAGATATAGAGAGAAGAAACAGTAAAAAAGTACCCAATCATAAATGAGGGCAAAGTTAAAAATTTACCCCATAATCATTGTATCAACTAACTTTTCTTGGTATGTGAAATGGACTTATAAATAGGATCAGAGTGCTATATATATCCCTATTTTCTTTTTGCCATTTCATCGTTATCCATAACTACATATCATGCCTGGCTGGTTTGATCATTTTCCTTTGGCCCCGATGGTCGGAGATTCTCTCCAAGTTGTGAAATTTTGCTTTTTTTATTATTTGTGGCTGTGTTAAAGAATATCAAGGAAAAAACTTCAAGCAGAAGCAAGAGACCGTACTATTCCTGGGCAAAAGACACTCACACATGCCCCTTATATGACCTTTTATATATATATATATATATATTATGTGTGGGGGTGGGAGGGGGAGAGGGGTTGATTTTGTGATGCTGCTTTAATTTCCTTTTATGCTGTGAGTGATTTAAAGGCTGTGTTTGTTTGACGTTCATGGCCATCAAATCAATTAGGTATATGATGAGCAATTTAATAATTTTCACCTGGATATATATCCAATCTATGCATGCAATCATTTAGGTCTTGGTGTTGTGTGCGGAAGATTCCATATATCCCACCAGATGTAACATTTAAATAAATAAGGTTTAAAATCCAAAAATACCGATGAACTACTACAGTCAAACGTGTGTATAGAACGTATGGTTTTCAGAAATGTAAATATACCCATCAATATCTAAAATGAGAGTCATATAACCTAATACCGTTATTTTTTGTAGTGAGACTCATATTATTTTTATACATATATATGTAACGGTGGTAGGTTCTATTTATAATATTTCTAATATTTTGCTCCTATATTAAAAGTTTCATAGGTATTTTTGCAATTCAAAGATTACATATGATAAGGTACATCCTTTTGATAAAAACTTTTAAGTATTTTTGCATATTAGATAAATAAATAAGTTAATAAATAATTTAGAAACCAGAGGGAAAAAGGCTATTGAGAAAGCCGCAGGCAAAGGGCAGTGATGAGCAAGCAAAAAATCACACGAACATCCTTTCAGAACAAAAGTACCTTGAAAAGCACATGAGCGATCATGCAATTTGACAGACAGATCTTATGCAGTTTCACTTCGCTCTCTGCTGGCACTGTCACTGTGTAATCATTAATAATACATAGTTAATGTGGTCGGATCAATAAATTAATTAACTAACAAGAGGAATACGTGTATTTGTACTTTAAAATATTTAGAAATAAGCGTGTTTAAACACAGTAGTTTTGCGAGTGATGCATAAGGAAGGTAGTTAGGTAGGTGGATAATAAAGTGGAGTGGTGTGAGAAAGAGGATCAAAAACTGCGACATGTTGCTGTAAAATCTTGTCCGTTTGGTTGACATGACAATACCAGAAATCTTGAGGTGATCAAGAATTGTGATGGGTTATGTCTTGTTTGTTTCACACTCAATGATTCATATATATATATAATATTAATAAAGTATTAACAGTCGCCTCTCGCGTATATGCCAGCCCACAAAATGGGGCAGAGACGCAGAGTTCTCGTTTTTTATCTGCTGGGCATACATGTACGTATAAAGAAATGCTTCATCTCAAATCTTTTAAATAATGTTTTAAATTTTAAACCAACCATAAACTGTGTAAATTTTACATAAGTCATTATTAGTTTATATACTTTTTTCTAATTTCATTAAAGGATAATTTTTCAAGGCTTAAAGCAGTCCAATAAATACGCTTTTCAAGATTTAAACTCTTGTTTACCTCCTTATATGTTGTTTAGCACCTTAACCAACAACTTATTGATATTATTAGTTTACACAAGAGTGAGCTTTAAATTTACTATTTTCTGAATAATATATGCAATCATCCTTTTCTATCTACTTGTAACAAATTTACTTCTATTAATCATGTTCAACATAATATCATTTGAGCTTCAATTCCTTTAGCTTTTTCTAGTTAATATATAATCAAATAAATCATATTAATCACTTCATCCATGTGGCGGTGGAGAGCAGTATTCTTAACCGAAGGAAACTCTAATGATGAAGTGAAGCTTTGGATATCAAAATTAATTACTGGTTAATGAATTGTGTGCGTTGGAATGAAAGTATGCTTGTGGGGACTGATCTTGAGGATGATGAACAGAGGGGCCCATGCCTAAGTAAATATAGTGTGTGTGTGTGTGTGAAAGATATATAATCTTCCGCTCTATATATGTGTGTATATGGCATCATATTTTCTCTTTTCATATGGCAACCTGACTATTTGTTGGATACAATTAAGATAGGAGTAGCTCTTCAAAAAACGTTTTCTACTTTCAACATAATCATAAATGCAGCAAAGAAAATAAATTACAAAGAGGGAAGTAAAGTTATCCTTTGGAAAAGAGGAGTTTCACCAGCTTCCGAGAAGGATCCTTTCCTTAGATGTTTACCTGAATTTAAAAATCAGAAAGTGAAAGGTGAAAAGCAAGTAACAACAATGCGCACTGATGCAAAAATAAAAGTCTCTTTTCGTTTTCTTTTCTTTTTGTGTGTCTGTGTGCCCACACATACATACATACATCGTGGGTGCATATATATTACTCCCTCCTTAATGTTTATGATGATGAAAGCTGCTGGAATATGATGAAGCTAGCTGCTATGATAAACACTAGAAGCTAATAATAGGTGCTTTTCTATCGCTTTATATATATCACCACATAATGCTCATAGTTCGCAGGTGTTCATCACCTGATGACTCCAACCGAACAACTTATTCAAATGGGATCATTATGAAATAATCCTCCACATTAATTTCTGCGACATTTACATGTGTTCCTTGAAGATTTTGAAGTAAGGTAATTAAAATTGCCAGGTCTAAATATATTCATATATTGTATGTAATGAATTTTGGTTATTTAAAGAAAGCTTAATTACCATAGATCTGTAGATATCAAAGTGAAAAGCTCTGCAGTTCCTTGTTAATTAAATCTTAGTTGTATTTGGAAGCCTTTCCTCTACTTAATTATCAGTAGTGATCCATCGAACATGCCTCTCTCTCAACCAATTTTTTCACCATTAATTATTAGTGCAGCATGTTAACATGAAGTTACTGCAGCTATATGTATCATTCTCTCTTTTTTTTCTCTACTCGTGTTCCTTCAATTAAATTCTTTTTCTTTTTAAAACCTTTGGACCACCCATGTTTCAGATTTTTTGGATCCTATATTATCAGGTATCAGAACAACCGACTAATTTGGATCGAGGTTTTAGAATTAGGATGCTTCTCCTGGTGTGATTTCAAAATCAGTTCGGCCACTGTGTTGGAAAAATTCTAATGATATCGCGTAGTTGCTTTAGTGCCCACTCCAATCAATTACATAAAATACCTCATTTTGAATTTTGACATTCCATTATCCCATGTTTATTTATTTTGGCTTAATTTTTGCTTTATTTTCTGTAACACCCCCAAATTTCTAACAATTTTAATGACATAAAATTTCAATAATTTTTATGAATAAATACTGGAATTCAAAATAACCAAATTTGGGAAGTGTTACCGCCGCACTTGTACTGGGACAAGTGCAAGGCTGTCTTATTACATTAACGTAAATCCAAACTTAAATAAAAGTATTTTATTCAAAGCATAAAAATAAAATAAAACTAGCTAGAATTGTTCATTGGTCTTCCCCACTTCTCACTGCTAGCCCCAACAGCCCCAACTTTGAAACCTGTTTCACTGAAATTCTGCTCCCCCGAAGGATCGTCGCAGCCCAGAACACAAACATCAGCAAAAGCTGGTAATCCTAATGAACAAAAATAGAATAATAATAATAATAATAATAAAATATTCATAGGATGAAAGAAAAATATCATATACATATATATAATCTAAAGTATCGATTTTAATACTCATCACATCTATATATTCATATCGAATCCAATATTGTTCATTATCTTTTTAAATTTATTTAGACCCGGGAGACCCTGCCAGTCTATTTAGTTTAGTGGGAAGAGAACCATGGTAGATCCGGGAGCCCCTGCCAATCTACCCTGTGACCCGGGAGCCCCTGCCAGTCACGAATCATCAAATATCAAATTGGCCAAAAAACATTCGTCCTAATGTGCACACCTCTTCCCAAAGTTGCTACTAGTGTCCCGGGAGCCCCTGCCAGACACCACTTTGGAAAGAACGGATATAATCGGTTCACATCAAATAATATATCGAGGCATAAAGCCTAAGGGTTGTGTTCATCACTTTAGGAGGTACCATCCCAAAGCTATCCTCCCACGATTTAAAGTATTTTAAATACAGTCACATAATAAATGGATTTCTCAACAAAATATATATATATATATATATATATATATATATATATATATATATATATGTATGTATGTATGTATATGAAAACATTTATAAATTTCAATCACACCAAATAGATTTCTCAAATTTACGAAAACCAAACCGAGTATATAAACTGCTATTTGTTAATTATGAAAACCCAAGGTAAAATCATTTAAAAAGAGAATTGTTCTAAGGATTATGATTACATATACTATATTTTATATATAACAATTTTATCAAAATTTATATAAAAGTATAAAAATAACCTAAGATTCATGGGGATTAGGATTAGCAAAATATGATGTAGAGAAGAAGAAGAAGAAGCATAGGATATAAAATTACGCTAAGACTTATGGAATTACGATTAGTAAAATAGGATGTAGAGAAGAAGAAGAAGAAGAAGCACAAGATGCAAGGTTGTTCTGGGAATTAGGATTACCTATCGAAATATAAAATTACACTAAGACTCATGAGATTAGGATTACCTGGTCTCCGTTTTGCTAGCTTTTAGAAGAATAGAGAAAGAATAGAGGAATTAGAAGAATAGAGAAAGAATAGCGAAAGTAGTAGAAGAGAATATGAGAAGAGAAGGGGAGTATTCAGGGTTAGGCTAGGCTCATATTTATAACAAAAATTTAGGGTTTAGCTTCGGCTCTTTTACCATTGCCAACTCATTAATGGGGTACATAAAATAAAAAAAAAAATCAATCAACAATGATACAAATTTAATATCATTAATAAGGTATATTAAATTAAAAACCAATCAGCCATGATGTGAATTTAATATCATCAATAGGGCATATTAAAATAGAAAAAAAATCAACCAATCATGGTTCACATTACGTTCGGTCAATCAATCATGGTGTAAATTAATGTGACTTAGTTGACAAGTAGAGGACGTATTACCTAAAATGGTGTAAATTAATGTGACTTAGTTAACAAGTAGAGGACTTATTACCTAAATCTCTTTCTTAGAGTATAAGCAGAAAATTCCTACGGCAATTAAGACTAGGAATATTTGGCCCACCAAGGCTATCTAAAATAAATGGGTAATTACTACTAATAATAATATCATCAATATTAATAATAATTAGGGATATTACATTCTACCCTCCTTAAAATAAGTTTTGTCCTCGAAACTAAAACAAAATTCACATGTTAATAATAATTAATAAAAATCTGGGATATTACATTCTACCCCTCTTAAAATAAGTTTCGTCCTCGAAACTGAAATAAAGTTCCCAAGTTAATCAATAATCACACAACAGGTCACAAAATAAATTCAAATATACAATTATAAAAATTTCAAAGAAATAAATCATTTAAAAGACAAGAGAATAACCCTTCACTACCCATCTCTCACGTTTAAAACTATTGTTATTATTATTTTTACTTCTTTATTTATTCTATTATTATTATTATTTTTCTAAACTCTGGGATCTTTGATCCCTGAGTTAGTATCAAAAGCGAACCTACGTAGAACCTTAGGCTCTGATACCATTTTGTAACACCCCCAAATTTCTAACAATTTTAATGACATAAAATTTCAATAATTTTTATGAATAAATACTGGAATTCAAAATAACCAAATTTGGGAAGTGTTACCGCCGCACTTGTACTGGGACAAGTGCAAGGCTGTCTTATTACATTAACGTAAATCCAAACTTAAATAAAAGTATTTTATTCAAAGCATAAAAATAAAATAAAACTAGCTAGAATTGTTCATTGGTCTTCCCCACTTCTCACTGCTAGCCCCAACAGCCCTAACTTTGAAACCTGTTTCACTGAAATTCTGCTCCCCCGAAGGATCGTCGCAGCCCAGAACACAAACATCAGCAAAAGCTGGTAATCCTAATGAACAAAAATAGAATAATAATAATAATAATAATAAAATATTCATAGGATGAAAGAAAAATATCATATACATATATATAATCTAAAGTATCGATTTTAATACTCATCACATCTATATATTCATATCGAATCCAATATTGTTCATTATCTTTTTAAATTTATTTAGACCCGGGAGACCCTGCCAGTCTATTTAGTTTAGTGGGAAGAGAACCATGGTAGATCCGGGAGCCCCTGCCAATCTACCCTGTGACCCGGGAGCCCCTGCCAGTCACGAATCATCAAATATCAAATTGGCCAAAAAACATTCGTCCTAATGTGCACACCTCTTCCCAAAGTTGCTACTAGTGTCCCGGGAGCCCCTGCCAGACACCACTTTGGAAAGAACGGATATAATCGGTTCACATCAAATAATATATCGAGGCATAAAGCCTAAGGGTTGTGTTCATCACTTTAGGAGGTACCATCCCAAAGCTATCCTCCCACGATTTAAAGTATTTTAAATACAGTCACATAATAAATGGATTTCTCAACAAAATATATATATATATATATATATATATATATATATATATATATATATATGTATGTATGTATGTATATGAAAACATTTATAAATTTCAATCACACCAAATAGATTTCTCAAATTTACGAAAACCAAACCGAGTATATAAACTGCTATTTGTTAATTATGAAAACCCAAGGTAAAATCATTTAAAAAGAGAATTGTTCTAAGGATTATGATTACATATACTATATTTTATATATAACAATTTTATCAAAATTTATATAAAAGTATAAAAATAACCTAAGATTCATGGGGATTAGGATTAGCAAAATATGATGTAGAGAAGAAGAAGAAGAAGCATAGGATATAAAATTACGCTAAGACTTATGGAATTACGATTAGTAAAATAGGATGTAGAGAAGAAGAAGAAGAAGAAGCACAAGATGCAAGGTTGTTCTGGGAATTAGGATTACCTATCGAAATATAAAATTACACTAAGACTCATGAGATTAGGATTACCTGGTCTCCGTTTTGCTAGCTTTTAGAAGAATAGAGGAATTAGAAGAATAGAGAAAGAATAGCGAAAGTAGTAGAAGAGAATATGAGAAGAGAAGGGGAGTATTCAGGGTTAGGCTAGGCTCATATTTATAACAAAAATTTAGGGTTTAGCTTCGGCTCTTTTACCATTGCCAACTCATTAATGGGGTACATAAAATAAAAAAAAAATCAATCAACAATGATACAAATTTAATATCATTAATAAGGTATATTAAATTAAAAACCAATCAGCCATGATGTGAATTTAATATCATCAATAGGGCATATTAAAATAGAAAAAAAATCAACCAATCATGGTTCACATTACGTTCGGTCAATCAATCATGGTGTAAATTAATGTGACTTAGTTGACAAGTAGAGGACGTATTACCTAAAATGGTGTAAATTAATGTGACTTAGTTAACAAGTAGAGGACTTATTACCTAAATCTCTTTCTTAGAGTATAAGCAGAAAATTCCTACGGCAATTAAGACTAGGAATATTTGGCCCACCAAGGCTATCTAAAATAAATGGGTAATTACTACTAATAATAATATCATCAATATTAATAATAATTAGGGATATTACATTTTCTCTCCCCACTTTCAAGAACATTATGCAGTTCCGTTGATTAAGGTCAATCGTGTCCTATTTATTTTAGTAGGGAGTTATTATTTTATTATTTAATTTTTAATGTATTTGCCTATTTATATGCTCCCTCTTAGTGAATAAAATCGTCTGATTTCATTCTCCTATTTTCTCTATATTATATTTATCAATAGTATCAGATCCTGTTGGTTTCTAGGAGTGCTAATTTTCTTTTTAAAAAAATAGAGCACAATCTTATTTCCTCTTATTAATTCTAATGTACGTGTTGTTTTTGTTTACTAAAGCAATATATCTTCTTCATATTCTAACTTTGTGCAGCCACCTATTCCCGGCTTTGATGGTTACTATGATCACTAGAGAACGCTAATGGAGAACTTCTTGAGATCCAAGGATTACTAGCAAGTTGTAGAGAAATTAAGGTGTGGTAGCTCTTGTGAATGCACAACCATCAGAAGCAGAAGTGTTGAAGCTAAAAGATTTGAAGGTGAAGAACTATTTGTTTCAGACAATTGATTGTCCCATCTTGGAAACTATTTTTCGCATAGATACTTCCAAGGACATATGAGATTCTATGAAGACGAAATATCAAGGCAATACAAGAGTAAAACGTGCAAGCTTTAAGCTCCAAGAGGAGATTAAGACTCTACAGATGAAAGATGGAAAATCTGTTACAAGCTATTGTGGCAAAGCTTTAGAGATAAGTAACAAAATGCGTTTGTAAGGTGAAAAAAATGCAAGATGTTACTGTTGTTGAGAAAATAGTGTGTTCTTTAACTCCAAAATTTGATTATGTTGTTTGTTCAATTGAGGAGTCAAAATATAGATGCACTCTCACTTTATGAATTACAGAGCTCTTTGTTAGTTCACATACGAGAATCGCAATTCAACAGTAGAGGCACAGGCTTTAAAAGCTTCCATTGTTACTCATTCCTCATATTCTAGAGGAAGAGGTAGAGGGCGAGGCAGAGGCCGTAGCAGAGGAAGAGGAGATCGTGGCCATAGAGATGTCAAGGATGAAGAGGATGAATTTCGTAGCAAACATGAGGAATGAAATTTGCAATTTGACAAATCTAAGAGACATGCTTTAGATGTCATAAATTTGGTCATTATCGTTCTTAGTGTTATATTAGGCTGCCTAACAATAAAGAAAAAGGAGAGAAGTCAAATTTTACAAAATATAAGGTGGAAGACACTTTATTGATGGCTTACCAAGTTACCAAACCATCACAATTAGATATCTGGTATGTGGATATTGGCTACAGCAACCACATTTGTGGAAGAAAATACTTAGATGAAAGTTTTAATTCCACTGTAAGTTTTACTGTTACTCTACTATTAAAGTGTTGGGAAAAGGCAACATCAAAACAGAAACTAAAAATGGTTTTATTGAAACAATTTCTGATGTTTATTATGTTCTTAATTTGAAAAGCAATTTGTTGAGTGGTGGTTAATTGCAAGGTTATACAATTACTATTCAGAAAGAGAGACTTATGAGATATCATTCTTCATAGGGTGTTATTGTTGTTATTCCAATGACTTCAAATAGGTTATTCCCATTGGAAATTATTAGTGTTTAATCTTGCTTGATGACTACTGAGAATGATGTCTCATGGCTTAAACATTATCGCTACGGCCATTTGAATTTTGATGGGTTAAAAACTCTTCAATGAAAAAATAAGGTCATAGGTCTTCCTCGAAGTTTTTCTCCTTCCCAAGTTTGTGACAAGTTTGTTGTTAGATAAAAATCACGTTCTCAATTTCCTCAAGGAAAATCATGGAGAGTAAAAGAAGTCACTCTAACACATGTGGGCCAATCACTCCAAGTTCCAATAGTGGTAAAAAAATATTTTATCAAATTTGTTGATGATTTTACTAGGAAAACTTGGTTTTACTTTTTGCAAGAGAAAAATGAAGCTTTTAATTTATTTAAAAGCTTAAGTTGAAAATGAAGCAGGAAAGATGATTAAAACTCTCCGTACAGATAGTAGGGGAGAATAATATTTGCTCAAAAGAATGTAAATTTTTGCAAGCAATTTGGTATTTTTGAAGAGAACTTACAGCTACTTATACACCATAACAAAATGGTATATCAGAAAGGAAGAACAAAACCATCATCAACATGTGAGAAGCATGCTAACAAAAGGAAAAGTTCCAAAGAATTTTTTGCTAGAAGCAGTGAATTGGAGCATTCATGTCTTAAATAGAAGTCCTACTTTTACTGTTCAAAACATGACTCCACAATAGGCTTGGAGTGGACGAAAGCTAACTATTGATCCCTGATCACTTCAAAATTTTTGGTTGCACTACATATGCTCATGTTACAAATGAGAAAAGAAAAAGATTGATGATAAGAGTAAAAATTGTATTTTATGGGGTATGTCAGCAATCTAAAGCTTAAAAATTATTTAATCCCCTAACCAATAAAATTGTGATTAGCAAGGATGTTATTTTTTATAAAGAAAGCACTTGGAATTGGAATGGGCAGCAGCCTTATCCAATTTAGCGTGATTATGAAATTGAAGAATAAAAGGAGGAATTGGCATACCTTGAAATTATATTGTCATCCCTACTCTTGAAAATTATCCAAATGATGTAGAAGCACCAACCACAACAATAATGGAGGAATCTCAAGCTGGTCGATCTCAAAAGATACCATCTTGGATGATAGATTATGTAAGTGGAGATGACTTATTTGATGATGATTTTGTAGCTCACCTTGCTTTGTTTGCAAATTGTGATCCCCTCACATTTGAAGAAGCAAGTAAAGAAAGAAAATGGCAAATATTCACGGATGAGAAAATCAAATCTATAGAGAGAAATAATATATGGAAATTGGTGGAGCTCCCAAAAGGGCAAAAATTCATTAGAGTCAAATGGGTTTATAGAATAAAGCTAAACAAAGATGGTAGGGTTAACTAATACAAAGCCCACCTTGTTGTAAAAGGGTAAAAGCAAGAATTTGAGGTTGATTGTAAATAAGTTTTTGCTCCAGTTGTTAGGCTTGATACTGTTTATTTAGTGTCAGCTAAAGCTGTCCAAAATTCTTGGTAGGTTTATGAATTAGATATCAAATCTGCCTTTTTACATGATGACCTACAAGAAGAAGTTTATATTGATTAGCAACTTCGATATGTGAAGCAAGGGAGTGAAGAAAATATATATAAATTGAAAAAGGCTTTACATAGACTTAAACAAACACAACGAGCTTGGTATAGTCATATAGATGCCTATTTTTCTAAAGAAGCTCTTAAAAAATTCCCTCGTGAACTTACTCTCTTTAAAACTTTGGAAAATATGGAAAAATTCTTATTGTGACTCTCTCTATATGTTGAGGTTTTAATTTATGTTGGAAATGATATAGGCATGATTGATGCCTTTAAGGAGAGCATGATGAAAAAATTTGATATGTCTGATTTGGGATTACTATGATATTTTCTTGGTATTGAAGTTATGCAATCACTATCGGAAATTTTTATTTCTCAAAAGAAATTTTTTCTTGAGATTTTGGATAGGTACAAAATGAGGGGTTGCAATCATGTTCATACTCCAACTAAATATGACTCCAAATTGGTGAAGGATGATGGAGAAAAGAAAGTGAATTCTACTTTCTTCAAACAAATGGTTGGAAGTTTAATGTATCACACTTCTACAAGGCCTAACATCATGCATGGTGTTAGTCTTATAAGTAGATACATGAAAAATCCAACAGAGACTCATCTCATAGCTGCAAAGAGAATTGTTTCATTATTTGAAAGGTACCATTGATTTTGGAACTTTTTGTAAGGAAAATTTTATGGCTTTTTTGATAGTAACCATGCTGGAGATGTGGATGATAGAAAAAACACATCAGGCTATTTTTATGTTGAGTTATAGAGCTATTTCTTGGTCTTCAAAAAACAACCAATTGTTACTTTATCAATTAGAGAAGCTGAATTCATAGATGGTTAAGAAGATTGCGTGAAGCACTTCAAAGTCAAGAAAAAAGGTGTAGCAACAATTTCTTGTGACAATGTTTCAACAATTAAAATTTCCAAAAATCTAACTTTGCATGAACAAAGTAAACATATCATGTGAGATATTATTTTCTGCGTGAACTTTGCAATGATGGTGTTATTAGTTTGGTATTTTGTAAAAGTGAAGTTTAAGTGGCTAATATTATGACTAAACCGTGCTAAAGCAAGCTTTGTTTATGAAGCTTAGACAAATGTTTGGAGTATGCTCTATGAAAGATTTTATTTAACGGAGGGCCTAACTCAATCCTTGTACTCTTAAATTCAATGTTTGCAAACATTAATTTAAGGGAGGAATTGTTGGAAAAATTTTGATGATACAGCATGGTTTCCTTTTAATGCCCACTCTAATATGTTACCTAAAATATCTCTAGTTTGAATTTTGAAATTTCATTATCTTATATTTATTTATTTTGGCTTAATTTTCGCTTGGTTTTCTTTGCCCACTTTCAAGAACGTCATGCAGTTCAGTTGATTGTATTAATCGTGTTATGTTTATTTTAGTTGTGGGTTATTATTTAATTTACAATGTATTGGCCTGTTTATAGGTTCCCTCTTAGTGAATAAAATTGTCTGATTTTATTCTTTTATTTTCTCTCTATTATATTATTTTATATTATTACTTTGTAGTCTAGTTAGACCAAGTATCCTTGAATTCTTTCAAGGGTTAAGGTGTAAAAATATACATGTGCTTTTCTCCGAGGAGCGCCCAGTAGCAAGTGCTTTTTTTAGGTGCAAAAATACACATGTAGTTACAAATTAGGTGCAAAAATACCGTTTAACCGTTAAGTTTGATTTTGACCGTTAAGTTTGACTTTTTTTGCTGACTTGACGATGACATGGCATTTCAAAGGTGCAAAAATACACATGTGCTTTGTTAAGAAGAGCACCCAACACCAAATTATTTTTTAAAAAAATTAATAATTTTACTTCAATTAAAATTATTTTAGAATACCGACTGATACTGAAAAAAATATTTCGGGGTACTGAAAAAATATTTCGGTGTACTGACTGGTACTAAAAAGCACTTTCAGGATACTGACTGATATAGAAAAAATACTTCATAATCTTGAAAAATTATTTTAGGATCATGAAAAAATATTTCAGGTATTGACCGGAACTAAAAGGATACTGACTGATACTGAAAAAAATATTTCAAGGTACTAACTAGTACTAAAATGTACTTTCAAGATACTAACTGGTACAGAAAAAATAATTTATAATCTTGAAAAATTATTTTAGGATCTTGAAAAAATATTTTAGGTATTGACGGGTACTAAAAAGATACTGACTGATACTGGAAAAAATATTTTGGGGCACTAACTGGTACTAAAAAGTACTTTCAGGACTGGTACAGAAAAAATACTTTATAATCTTGAAAAATTATTTTAGGATCTTGAAAAAATAGTTCAAGCTATTGACTGGTATTAAAAGGATAGTGACTAGTACTAAAAAATATTTCAAGATACTGACTGGTACTAAAAATATACTTCAGCTTATTTTTTAAAAATTCTAAAATAATTTTTCAAGATCATGAAATATTTTTTCTGTACCAAGCAATATTCTCAAAGTATCTTTTTAGTACCAATCAGTACCCTGAAATATTTTTTCAAATCTTAAAATAATTTTTCAAGATCATGAAGTATTTGTTCAGGTCAATATCTTGAATATCTTTTTAGCACCCGGTAGTAATTAAAATAAAATTATTAAATTAAAAAAAAGAATTTGGTATTCAACGCTCTTTTTGACAAACCACATGTGTTTTTTTGCACCTTTGAAATGCCACGCCATCGTCTAGTCAGGAAAAAAAAAGGTCAAATTTAACGATCAAACGGTATTTTTGCACCTAATTTGTAACCACATAGTCACTTTTGCACCTAAGAAAAGCACTTGCTACTAGACGCTCCTCGGAGAAAAGTACATGTGTATTTTTATACCTTAACCCTTCTTTCAATTATATTCTTTCGTATCTGATTTGTGTATACACTGTATGAATAGCTACCTCGTCGAATACGTGTGTATGTATTCTGAGGAAGATGTGCATATTAGCATACATACACTTGATGAAATTACAAAATGCGGGCAAAGAGTTATTAATTACTAGCTCCGGTCCTAATTATAAGAGCTATTTGAATTTCTTTGGAGAAATTAAGGAAGCTAAATAAGTTACTTAATCATTGTATATGTTGTATATATTTATATTATATATTAATTTATTAGTTAAACTAATTAGTTTGAAGGAAAAAAAATACTCTAAAGTAATTTAATTAGCTTCTTTAATTTCTCTAAAAAAGTCAACTAACTCTTATAATTAAGACTAAAGGGAGTACTAGATTTCAGCTGAGTATTTTTTTAACCTATATCAGTAAGCAACAAAGAGAACAAATTGGTACCCATTATGAAACATATTGTGCTATACAACTAAATACATCCACCGCATATCAATCATGCGCACAAATTTCTTCAGTCATATATATTAAACTTTTTTTCTTTTTTTTTCTTTAGAGACAGATAGAATAAAGGCCAGAGGGTCAGGATGGGCAGAAGGAGTAGTCCCCACCACACCCATCTGATATTGCTGATCAGAAGTGTGTATGTGTGTCTATATATATATAGGAACACATGCCTACAGGGCAATAGTACCCTATATTCATAGGATCATAAATGAGCTTGCAAATGTTGGTAAAGCAACAAAAAAAGTGACTTCACTCTTTGCTCCTCTCCTATGGTTAATCCGAGCCCCACAAAAGTCCTTCCATGATTCTTTCTAGCTATTTGCTAAATTTTCTCTCTTTTTATAGTGGTTTGGCAAAAACGTCAAAATTCCCACCAGTCATTCCACCTAAGTCTTGTTATTTAATGAATCTTTTTCCGTTTTCTGCAGTTTGCTTCCCTCCTTTTCGCATATATCCTGTCACCCCCAATTCAGGTCAAATATTACCCCTCTATTTTCTCGCCTTCAAATTAAAGTCATACATATAATCATATTATAAACCACACAGAAGAATCTGCAGAATGTCCCATTACTAGAAGTCATTATATATTATTCCCTCCAATTGTAAAAGGAAGGCAGAGAAAAAGAGAGATAATAATGTTGAGTTGCTTTAAGCATGGTGATCGATGGATATGTAAGTAAATGTTGGGTTTCTCAGCTTAATTTGTTGGTATTTGGGAGAGTTTTAGAAAGCTAGGTGTTGGGTATGGTTTTAGGAGGTGAATCCTTGAAGTGACAGAAGAAAGTAACGAGAAGGGCATTGTACAAAAAGTAGGGTTTGGACCGTATGGGATGTTTTATGTTGTTGAGGAAAGTGTCAACCTTGTAGGGAAAGCCATTGTACTATGTGTATAAGAAATTCTGGGGCACAGCAAAGCATATGGCTACCACCACTGATTACCCCCACACACCCAAAAAAAAAAAAAAAAAGAACCCTTTTGTTGAAAGTTTCTTTAGGTGAGCAAAAAGTGGTCGTCGTTTTCTTTGTTTACCAGTTTCAGCACCAAACCCATACCTATAGGCTATCCTCTCGTCTTCATCCCCAATAATCTCGTTCGTGTTATTCCTCTATCAAGTTACTGTTGTGTCGGGTGGTTTTCAGATAAATTAGCCTTGTAGCTAGCTCCATGCTCACTTCTGAGTTCTGACTCTCTCTCTCTCTCTCTCTGAACTCATGAATTTTCATTCAAACGCCATCTCTTGGGGACTATCTATCTCCTCTTAAATTTCCAATAAAGCGGAACTATATGTATATGGGCTTACTGTGTGTTCTGCATATGGCAAAGACAATGAGGTCAGCACCAAAACATACGCACGTGTAGCCTCCTCTCTCCTCACACATACGATTAATTGAGAAATAGAGAAATAATTGCAAATGGAGCCACAGAATTCTCCTTTTGTTGTGATTTTTGGATCCGTATCCAGTGTTTTTTTCTTTTCTTTTCTTTTACGTGTCTTTAACTTTCACTTGATATCTTTTTGGGGTGGGGGAAAGGAAAAGGGTGATTGAGAAGAGGCAGCTTTAATACCGCGGGTGAATGACTTGCTCAATTGATGATATTTTAGAGAAAAAAAAGAGAGAGTGACAATGGAGTAACAGTAAGATCTATCAATCACCATCCATCTATCTCTCTTTCTGAGGGCAAGTTCTGAGTGGGGGAAGTGTGTCCGGAGAATTTATGTGCGCCCTTTAACGACAATATCATAAATGTAGGCCTTTTCATTTTCTTCATTTGCCTTGGCATTCACCTCTTGTGTTTTATGTCACCCCACTACTATTTCATTCTTACTCTCTTCGGCTTGTGCTTACATGTGTTCTGCTCTACACTAAAAGTTTGGACAACTTTCACATGCCACTGAGCCATAAGGTCGTTCGCAATTATTGAAAATTCCAATCTCACCATCACAGACATAACCTTCAAAGGAGATTAACATCTGAAAAGAGAGCTCTTGTACGTTTTGGTTGTTTAATAATGGAGAGTATGTCCCTTTTTTCCCTATGAGCATATATTTTTTTATTACAAACAATCATATTTGAATTACTATTTGGACATTAAATGTGGGAACCTTTCTCCATGAGAATTTAAACTTTGGTGAGAAACAAACCCCTCCTACTAAACTCGACCTCAGGAAATATGCCTCCAATTTGTTTCCTGTTTTTGGTGACATCCATTTTTTTTTTTGATACAAGGCGATAAGGGGAGAGGGGGATTGGACCCAGGACCTAAGGGGGGGAAATGAACCCCAATACCACTGCACTACTAATAGTGCTGGTGGTGACATCCAATTTGATGCTTTGTAGGGTGCTTCAGATTGTGATATGTAGATGGGCTTGCTAGAGGTATGCATGTGGGCTGAAACATTGAAGTTTCTTTTCTATTGTGGGCCATTCGGCATCGGCCTCAGACCCAATTTAGAGGCCCATGTCTTCACGAATTCAGCAAAATAGCCCCAAATGCTATTCTAAATTTAAAATCTGGCCCAAATTTAAATAGGAAGAGATAACTCAATTTCAAATTTTTTTTAAAAAATAAAAAAAAAACAGGGAAGCTATTTTTTTCACTGAGATTTTTTATTTTTCTTGTAACCTTTTTTCTTCCGTATCTGATGTCTGAATTTTGGACATCCAATCAAAATATAACTATTCGAACTAGTTTTATAAAATCCTACTATTTCGTATAAATATTAGAACTCAAAACCCAAACGTGCATTACTAGCCAGAGAAACAAGTGAAAAGGACAAGAGGGAGAAGGCAAGTGTAAGAGGAGGAAAGGGAATAGATGATGCTGATGATTACGGCACGTAGAGTAAGTAAGGCGTGGAGATTGCCAGAGCCACGAGTCGAGAAGATTCACGTGGGGCCCTTCCCACTCCCAGATTCACCAACACATAACGGTCACCGCTTCATCAATCACACAAATTAAATTCATCAAATTTCATTCATTTCCTTTCCTCTCTTGTGCTGTCTCTGTGTCCACACTACTCCAGAAATGGAGCGCCTCGCTCCCAGTTTCGATCTTAAAGCAACACATCGTCCTCTGATTCCTGCTAACCTCGGAAAAACCAGCTCAGTACTGTTTCATTCGCGGAGGTTTTTGTCCCCTTACCGTCATATAAACCTGAAACACAAAAGTGAGGTTCCGTCATCGGTAGCAGCATATGGGAAGGTTCAATGCAGTGGCCAAAGGTTTATGGAATCTGTGGCGAAAACGGCTTTGGGATTTGGTGCTTCCGCCGTTCTATTGCTGTCTATCTTCTCCGATTCTCCCTCCTTTGCTGAATCTCTCACTGTGGCTTTTCCTGTGTCTCGAGCCCCTGAGGTCATCAATCTTTTCTCCCTTTCCATGCTTCTTGTTGTTTATCAAGTTAATAATTAATTCGTTTTTCGCCATTAGCTTGTTCATTCCTTTATCATATGATCGTTCACTTTTTAGTATTTAGCTTTTAGAGGGAAATCATCTTGAAGGTTGACTTCGCTAGTGTCAACAATATTTGGTCAATAACTCAATATTCTTACCTTCACAACCAACCAGCAAGTAGGTGACGTATGGTTTAAGTTACACTCTAAATATTTCGAGGTCAATCTTTGTACTGAAACTGAAGTTCTCGGTAAAAGCTCTTCTGAAAATTTCCTACATTACACCCAGCGATGATTTGGAGCTGTAGTGAATTTTGAAATATAACGTTAGTGCTAGAGTTTTGTTTCCTCGAACCAATAACCATAATTTGTCCAAAAAAAAAAAAAGCCAATAACCATAACTTGAATTGTGCTGAGTGAGAAGGGTTTGCTTGCCAGGTGAATGCAGTTCAAAGAACTCTCGTGGAAGCATGGGGTTTAATTCGAGAAACATTCATTGATCCTACATATAATCATCAAGGTATTTTTGACTCTATTATTTGACTTTTGCATATATGTGTGAATCATCAAATAAAATTTATAACATATATAAATTATATTTGTAGATTGGGACTTGAAGTTGCAGCAAACAATGGTGGAAATGTTCCCCCTGAGCTCAGCTGATGCAGCATACACGAAAATCAGTGGAATGCTTTCTACCCTTGGAGATCCTTTTACTCGAATAATCAGTCCAAAGGTTTTACAGTTAAATTTTTCTTTCTGGAATCTCATTCTCTTTGTTTGATATGATCATTAGATGCTATGGCAGTTCATGTTTCCTCTTACTGGTTGCTGCCATAAGTAATAGACTGTTTGGACGACTCCATTTTAAGGTGAACCTCTGTGGCTAATTTTGGTAGAGAATCATTTGCAGGAATACCAAGGATTTAGAATTGGAAGTGATGGGAACTTACAAGGAGTGGGCCTCTTCATAAATGCTGAACCAAAGACGGGACATTTGGTTAGTCACTTCTCTGAAGAACATTTCATAATTCACAGTAATCAACCATAATTATACTGTTTGTTCTGAGGACAGTTTGTATGCTATTGACCTCTGCCACTTTAAGGATGTTTGCTTTCATTTTTGTTGTTAAGTTCTGGCATAATGAATTATGTATATGTCACGCAGTAGTGCTTATCTTTCCTCACGAACCAGGGTATTTTTGCTCTTGTTAATCTTATCAGTTGAAATCACAGGTTGTTTTGTCCTGCGTAGAAGGTGGTCCAGCTGCTCGTGCTGGTATACATAAAGGAGATGAATTGGTTGAGATAAATGGTGAAAATTATTATTGGAAATTAAGAATTTGTGTGTGGAGAGAAACAAGTTGCTTTCTTATATTATTTTTTTTCATTTTACTAAAACATAATTTCTGTTTTTTCAGGGGAGAGGCTTGATGGCATTGATAGTGAGGCTGCAGCACAGAGGTTGAGAGGGAATGCAGGAACAACTGTTACAGTAAAGGTTAATATTCCACTTTTTGCCGCATAAGCACTATTCTATCTATTGATGTAGGCCTTACCCAGACTATTGTGGGCACCTTTGAAAACTATGCCTTATTTTCTAGGATAGTTTTCATTACTTGTGAGCTAAAGTTAGGATTCTCTACGCATTCCCTTCCCTAGAGGTCCTCCATCCTCTGGGGACAGACAATCTTAATCGAGGATTGGTTCACAAGTTACGAGATTTTGGAGCATTGAGCCTGAAGATTATAAGAAATTAATTTATGCCTTTTCTTCTTCAGGTCAAAGACTCAGGACACAATCATGGCATTCGAGAGGTAAATACTGAGTATTTACATTTTATTTGGTCATAATTGAAGAATGAAACTAATTTCTCTTATCAGGTCAAAATAATGATACGCAGAAGAGTTTATCTGACAAGCTCTTTCCTTTGACTTCAAATCAACATGTGTATTTGTGCGGCTGATCCAAGGAAACTAATATCTCTTACTAAGCAAATGTTTTTATGATGTGCAGAAGCAGTTATCTAATAATTGTTTTCTTTGACTTGAACTTTACAATTTACATTTATATCTGGTTGGCTGATCTAATCGCTAAATGACTCTTGAAGGTCAAATTGCCACGTGAGTATATCAAGCTCTCTCCAATATCTAGCGCCATCATTCCTCATAGATCCCCAGATGGAAAGCTTACGAAAATGGGCTATGTAAAATTAGCAGCCTTCTCTCAGGTTAGCAAATACCCAGTTACCAAATAAAGAAATAGCTTTTCATTTATTTCAAAAGCAAATATAATCCCAAAAAAAATCTCATTGAAATGTTTATTTATGTAGTTGCTTTGTTATTGTTTTGCTTTCCATACGAGCTATATGTAAATTCTTCCTATTCCATGTCTGACAGACTGCTGCTGAAGACATGAAGAATGCTATTGAGGAATTGGAAACGCAAGGAGTGCACTCATACATACTTGATCTACGGAATAATCCAGTAATCTTCTATTTCTAATGGAAAGATGCCTTGGAAGTTCACATGGCCGCTTGATTATATAACTTACATAGTTTCCTTGTTTTTGAAATTGCAGGGTGGCTTGGTAAAAGTAGGCCTTGATGTTGCCCAGATGTGGTTGGATGGAGATGAGACTCTGGTGAATACTGTTGATAGGAGTGGAAATATGTTACCAATTAATATGGTCAATGGGCATGCTATTACTCACGATCCACTTGTCGTCCTTGTGAGTACCACTAACCTAAGTCGCGTATTAACATGTCATGCCTTCTAATCCTGCAACTTTTAAGAGAGCAACAAAACAGGGGACCGCAGTTTCAAATTTTGACATTTCCCAGTTTCTTAATATCAAACTCATCCTCGTTGTCTGACTATAATGCTTAAAAGTTTATACAAGTGCCTTTTTTTCAACACACTAAAGGTAATGAACGACCATTCTTTTCTTTTTTTTCCCTCTCACAGGTAAATGAGGGAAGTGCTAGTGCCAGTGAGATTTTAGCCGGGGCATTGCACGATAATGGCCGAGCTATTCTTGTGGGGCACAAAACATTTGGTAAAGGAAAGATTCAGGTATTATCTCTGTCTACTGTTAAGTAAAGACATACTCGATATATTCGAAGGGTCATGACCTATGAATTGCCCAAAACTTTTTCATTAGAAAATAAAAAGAACGGGGGCTTCGTTATGTATTGTATCATAACACTGCATCCAGAGATATGTTAGGCTATAAATAACTCTCCACTATCTAGGATGTGATCTTGAATGATATTTTGCAAGTGCGCCATAGAAGCCAAAGATGGTTAATGATTTATCTCCTGTAAGATTAGATTTAAAAAGCAAGATAGGGGAAAAGTTTAAATTTTATTCCTTCCTTCCTTTTTCTGCATATTTCAGTTAATAGTGGGGAGTTCATTCTTAATGCAGAGTGTAACAGAGCTTCATGATGGTTCAGCCCTTTTTGTTACAGTAGCAAAATACCTATCACCAGCCCTTCATGACATAGATCAGGTTGGGATACCACCAGACGTGCAATGTACAACAGAAATGTTAAATCCAGCCAAAGAGATCTCAAACAAAGACAAGAGTCCAGTCTCATCTTTGGAAGCAGATTCCTGTATTATGGTAGCGGAGCATGAGTTGGATGTCAAAGAGTCCAAAGGCACTGCTTCTTGACCAGTTACAGTTTTTCCATACACACATCATTCAATTTTACAGTTGAAAAGAAGGTTAGTTGTTGTGTGCTGTCATGTCGGCCAGGACATTAATTTTTACAGTGTACATTGTGATTACTAGTTAGCAACTGTATGTAGACAAAAGATCAGAAACTCACTGTACATGCAATAAAAGAAACGAAAATTTACCCAACAGCTGTATCATTTCAGTTTATCAAAAAAATGTACTGGAGAAAAAAAAAATGACTAAAGAAGGAACATATCAAATGAATAGGCAAAACAGAAAAACCAGGTGCATATATCATATCACAAAACTAATCTTTTACAATAGCATATAGGAAGAACCACATCTGAGAAGTATGCATGAACCATGAAGTGAATAAACATAAAGAAGAAATCTTCAAAGACACGACAAGTTTCAATCACGATGGAAACAATCCACTTTACTGCAACATGAAGGCCACAATAGATATCAACAGAGAAGAGCACAAGGCCATCCCAGAAACAGGCAAAGCAAACCCATCTCCAGCCACCAGTGGTGGTGTAGGTGCAATATTTGGATCCTGAGCCACAATTTTGGTGAAGCAAAACAACCCCACAACCATTATAGCCATCAAAATCTGAGCTGAAGAAGAGCTTCCATATTGTGCCATTTCCACAGAATCTCACTGTTATTCCAAAGTCCAAAGAGAATGGAAAGATACAACTGGGTGATGACTGAATTGTTTAGTACAGAGAGCCAGGTGTTGAATTTATAGGCATTCTTTGGGGGGCCAAATTAGAAGGCCATCCTTTTCAATATGGTAAGAGGTACACGAAATGAAACATTAACCATTTCTGAAGTGACCATGCCTTTTGGGTTACGGCTGTTAAGACCCACAAGACCAATCATAACCACGGCATTTTTGCAGGGTGCCATTGCGTTCTCATTGAGCCATTTAGGTTACAATTCATTGAAACAATCAAAATACATGACACTTAAACTATATTTGACTTGCATATTCTAGGATGATTTGCACCATTCAAAGGTTGGATTTTGAACACTTGGACTAGCATAAGGTGTGACGTTGTAGTGAAGTAAAATGGATTACTGTGTAGGTTATCTTTTCTCAGTCACTGAAGATGGTGCTACCTCGCTTTCAGTCCAGCTAAGGCGTTGTTGACGTAACAACGATGAGGTTGAGAGTTTTATTTCGGGAAACTTCTTGTTCTGATTGGACTCTTTGGTCCTTTTACTTGCTGGGCAAAAGAATCTAGAATACGTACAGGTTACTGTTGTTGACTGCTGGGCGAAACATAGCCAAATTGTCATTAAGAACTTGACTGTTTCAGATTGAAACATAGCCAAATTGTAATCAATGTCAGAATCCACTAACAAGGTAGCTCTGTTGCTAAGTAAATTTTACCTGCCTATTGCAGGCAAATTCTCGTTGTCATGTAAAAGTAATTAAACTGAGACATCATTTGTCTTTGGATTTTATTTTTTTACGTTTTTGGGCTATCCAAGTAATCTGTATAACATATAAACAGGATAAGCAGATTCATTAAATTCTGAGTTTTATGTGTCACCTAACATAATCAATGAACTTGGCAGTGCGCAAGTCCATTCAAGGGAATCAATTAACGGTGGGTGGGTGTTCATCATCGTCTTGTATGTGACATAAAGGAGACGTGCATGAAGCATCCAAACTTCTTCTTTATTAATTGGTTTCCATTTAAGACGAGAATAGAAAAGGTCAAAACACTTGGTTTTATTGTTTTCAGTAAAATTAACCAGCTTAGATCTATCATTCAGGTAACAATATGAAACAAAATTGTATTTTCTTATTGAAGACAATTTTATTCGAAATATTGTTGGCACATTTAAAAAATACCTAGGCTTGGAGTTTTCTTTGAGATATCTTTAAGAGTTTTGGTTTTGGTTTTGACTTTTGACAATATCCCTCTAGAACTACAGTTTAAATCAGAAAAATAAAAAAGAATGCATAAAAACGTTAAAAAAATGTGATTTTTTTTTTTTAAAAAAAAATCTCAATTCCTCAAGGTATATTTGGCAAAGGTCAAGCCAAACCGTTGTGGCTTAAGCCTTCGTGCCACAAAAAAATGTGTCGGAAATGGTCACCCAAAAACTAATATGAGCTGAAAACATGCAAAACCATACACGTTGATCCTTTTACAACCAAAAGAAGCTGTGTTTTTCACTGGTAAAAAAATCAAAAAGAAACTGTTTTTCCCCAAAAAAATTCCAACTTGTTACCTATAAAGCCATACCCATACCCTCATTGATCTTCAGACTTGCGATACGAGACAAATAAAAGCAAAGATTATTCAGAGCGAAAAAAGCAGGTCTCCCTAACAAGTCATGGATATGAAGAAGGTTGCTTGTGCCGTTCTCGTGGCTGCCGCCTCCATGAGCGCCGCAATGGCGGTCACCGAGGTTCCTTCAGCTGCCCCAGCTCCCGGTCCGGCGTCCGGAGCCGCCGCTGGCTTGCCTGTTGTTGGCTCCTTGATTGGTGCCTCGATCTTGTCTTTCTTTGCCTTATTCCAGTAACTTGGCCGAGAAAAATTAAATAACTACGGAATAAGCGGCGAAATATCATTATGTAAAAATGTTCATGTACCGTTATGAATTATGGTTGAATAAAAATTGCTCATTTCTCTCGTACATTATTGGGCAATTAGTTTTTATTTCGTATTTTTGTTTAGCTATTATCCATTTACTAATATAGCGCAATGGCTCAGGCAACATGTAAACTTTTTTCTCTAAGAAAATAAACCTGATTAGATAAATGAGATGAATTGATCCCAGCTTTCCAAAAATATCGGTCTTAATAAACTATAAATGTTTTTCTTTGACATGATAATGCCATATGTTTCGGTATTTATATTTGTATAAAGATAATTAAAAGACCATTTTTGTAGTGTAAATTACACTATAAAAATCTAATAGAATACAAGCAAAAATGAGAAGAATTTAGAACTTACCATTTCATTAATTTACATGTCTATTTGTCTATCAAGAAAATTGACAAGCACACCAAAATTTTCACAATGAAGCAATCTATTTGCTTGCGTATTCTAATTCTTATAACTGGCTTTTAGATCACCGACACCTCAATGTTGAGAGGAATACAAAATGTTGAGGGGGAGAGAGATAAAGGTCGTTGGCCTTAGCCTCTCTCTACAATGGAGTAGGCATGTATTCATTTATTAAAGTAAGTAAATAAAACACAGTCAATTGCTATAATTATACCTCAAAGCAAAAGGACCAATTCAAAATTCTAGGTACTAGTGAAAAATTTATTACATACACCATAAAGCATGCAATAGGAAAAGAATATGTGAAATGTTTTTTTTTTTTTCCTCTCTCCAATCAAGAAACAGTCAAGAAGGAACAAGCTTATGGCACATTTGGAAAAACACATTTCTTACAATAATCTATAAATAAATGGCATTGGGAAGCACCTCTCAAAAACTAGGTCTCCGTGTTAAATTTTTTTTGTGCAGATATGAGGCTCTTTGTCAACCATATTGCAGTCTCTCTGGATGAGACGGCTTCATGGCCAAATGGTCCAAGCACACGAGCAAGTTCATCAAGTTTGTCCTGCTTAAGTAACTGAGCACATAACTCAAGCAGCGACTCTAGAGCACCAGCTCTTTGCTCGCCTGGTCTCTCCGGCACATTCTTGGTTTCATCACCACCTATCTCGGTAGGTTTGCTTAATGAAAGCCCACTTGGTATCTGATCAACTGCACTAACAGTTTCATTCTCTTTATACATGGAGCAAGTGGCGTCGAGTGTTCTTGCTTGGCCTCCTCCAGCTTTACCTGCAAGCTTATCATTACTCTCAGAAGACAAACAATCCAAGGGAAGGCCTTCTGGAAATGAAATGGTATCATGGCTTCTCTTTAAGCAGCTTCCAGGTTCGGTCTCCTGTTCGACCCTATCCCTAGCTGACTTCATAGGTGTTGGTGATTTTAATGTTTCCTCAACAGACTCATCTTCATCACAGCTTCCTGCACAGGGCGTTATTGGTTTCTTGGAGTCCTCAGGTAAGGTACTTTCCCTCTGTCCCTTGGCTTCGGTGGAACCATCATAGCAAAGCATACCTTTTACATTTGTGGCCACTGCATCCATGTCAACCCTTTCTGATTTTTGAAAAGGTTCAGCATTCAATCCTAGTTCTTCATGCTTAGAATCTTCTGGAATTGTCTCTGATGTAACTTCGTTATCAACTGTTTCACTTGCAGGTTTAATTTTAAAGTCTACTTCCTTGAACACACTGCTAACAGTAGATTCAGATGTTGTAGAGCCGGCTTTTGAGCCACTAATACTAGAACAGGATTCCACAATGTAGTTGGAGGGATCAACCATCTTGGTCTCAAGGTTGTCTTCTACACTGGATGACACTGTTCGCCTGGGAACACTGCTTGGATGTACATTACCATTTGCCTCAAATAGATGAACGCTTTCCAATCGATTAGTTAATCCCTCTACTTCTTTGTCCCTATGGTCTTTGCCATCACCAGACCTATAAGATCTTTTTGTTTTATTATTTGGGCTACTTACAGATTTTATTGGAAGAAGGATAGCCGATGCATTACGACAGCGGAGGACGTATGGTTGCAAATGAGGATGCCTTAACAATTCCAGTGCCTGTCAACAAATAGAGGCAACATTGGAGTGAACACTTAGTCCAGACTATTCAAAGAAGTTCATAGGCTTAGTTGAACTAACTGTTGGTCTATGTTCTGGATTCTTCCTCAGCATGCTCTTGATAATTTGTTTCCTGTTACACATAAGTCCTGATTTAGTTATACCATTTAAAAGAAATATGAAAGATATTAAGAACGGGGATAATTTCATACGACAATAACATGAAATCTACGAGCAAGTTTCAGTTAATTTCAAATGTAATCGTGTATATATACTTGAATTCCGATTGGGTGAAAAAAATTAAATCATTTATTCAAAGATCAAAGGACAAGGGAAGAAGGCATAATTATAAGGTGACTTGTATTGGTTTCAAAGAAATTACTTACAGTGTTGGTGAATAAACAATTGGCAGCGGAGAAATGGAAGATCTATTTATCTTATTGATAAGCCCGGCCTTGTCCTGTTCCATTCTTTCATTCGTTAATGTATTTATTCTACTTATAATACATGTTAAGGAATTAAAACTTAATGCTGACAATAATATCAAATTCTTGGTCGTAATTCAAATTTGTCCTTACTGGAGCACGGAATGCTGGTTGATGGGCAGCAATTTCAAACATGCAACAACCTTGACACGGAAACAGGTCATTCTTACATAAGAAGTGATATCATAGAGCTCTGTAATATGAAATCAAGAATCCAATATACTTACCAAGAGACCATATATCAGATTTATAACCATAAGGTATATTTTCAAGGAGCTCAGGACACATGTGATTTAGAGTGCCCGCACCCTACACAAGATAGACGAATGAAGCAAATATTAAACAGCGTCAGCAGGTGGATTTAATTGAACTAGAAAAACATTATGACTAGAAGTTCGTATAAATCATGAATAACATCTTGGCTTGACGACCTGTTTCAAGAGGAAAATAACACAAACAAGTTTCCTGAGAAGGCATCAGAAAATTGCCAAGGTATTAAAATATATACAATACCGAGGAAGCAAGGCCTTCGGTGTTCAGTAGTTTTGCAAGACCAAAGTTACCTGTGCATTCCACGCAATACATATATTCCTTTAGACACCACAATATATGGAAGGCCAGATGTGATGAGTTTAAAAAATGACAACACATACATACCAAGTCGAATGTCATTGCCTTTGGAAAGGAATATGTTGGACCACTGAAATGAAATAACGCGGCATTAATGAAAATTTCATATAAAATATTTCTTTTGCCAGGACAAGGGAGTATCAGCACCTTAAGATCTCCATGGAGTACACGATTAGAATGCAGATAGTCCACAGCAAGCAATAATTGAGTCATCCATTTGCAGATTTTCTGCAAGAGAATATGGTACAGAACAGGTAAGGAACGCTCATCTAATAAGAGCATATTAAGATGTTATACGTTAAACCTCACAAGTTACCTCCTCAGAGAAAAAAGATCCCCGGGCTCTCTTTATTATCTCAGCCCTGCTTCACAAAGATTTCAGTATTTCATGAAGCTTTATCTATGGAGTTTGAAACACTGTTGATAATTCTCCCAAGCATTTACGTATACATACATGCTCATGCAAATGCATGTATATCAAGAGATAATATGCAATCTTCTATTAAACATGCCACCCCCAAAATACCAGATCCATTCTACAAGTGTATTTCCAGTTCTTTGATGCTTTTGTAAATGATGGAGTAGAGTTTTGAACCTATGACTTTATGATACAAACCCCCATTCCTCATTACGAAGCCACACCTAGTGCCCCCTAGGGTTTCTGGTAAGAATCTCATTAAGATTGTAAATATACCATCAAATTTTTTGGAGTATTTTCAATGTATCAGTTCATCAAACTACTAATAAGAAAGATTATAACAATTCAGCATCCATCCACAATGACTTCTTCCTAGATTCCACAATATGGTTATAAATACAAGACAGTTTGATGTGAAAGTCACAAAAATGGCTTAGGGCCATTGACTAACAACTTAAACTTTAGGGTCAAGAAATTCTTAAACATGATGTAAGATCCACCTCAGTCTATCAATTCAAAATTTTCAGAATAAAGTTGACTGTTGTTTCAGTACAAGATAGAAGTTCGAATTTGTCTTCATTTCAAGTCCAGTAAGGTTTTCATGTGCTAGGCTTTGATGGGATTGTGTAAACAAATTGTTGACAATAATTCGCACGCAGATTGACAATACAATATTTTCTTTCTTTCTTTTTTCTCTTTTCATTTTACCAATAGATTTTATCTGTTTGAATGTTGAATAATAAGGATTAAAATGGTACTGAAGGAAAAGGAAATGTTAGCCCTGTATAGATGAAAAAGCTATTCAAGGGCATAGATATGAAATTGAGATTAATATGCCCATATACATGAGTCATGCAGGAAAAAAAAGTAAGGGTTATTAACGTGTAACTTACATGTCACCTCCTTCACAATAGCCAGTTATAATACATAAGCAGTCCTCCTACAAAACATGAAAATCTCACAAACACGATAATAAGATTCACAAACATAACAACAACTAGGTAACCTTTAAAATCTTAAACTTATCATGTATTTTATGCATATATGTAAAACTAAGCACACAAAAACGATCATGGAGTTACCTTTTCCATCCAAGCATCTTTGTACTCCACAATATATGGGTTATTTAGCTTTGAAATCAGGTTCATCTGAATGAAACAAACAGAGATCTCTTTTTTATGTCAATGGATATAAAAAACTTGTTCAGAACCAGCTTCAGGTTGTATTTAACACTATGCCCTATTGCATGCCATTCATATGTTTACATTATTTTCGCAATCCCATAGGAGAGAAATTCCAGAAAGCCAGTATTCTCTTATCTAATTATTTGATCTGTGCTAAAAGATGCAGCAATGACTTGCTTCTGGATAGCACCAACAAGATTTGCTTCTACTGTTATTAATCTTGAATTTTCAGTCTCCGTCTTTGAGCTAAATAGGACATTGGTTCTTTGAAATACTACACATCCAGATACTTGTTCGTAGTAAGAACAGAGTGTAGGCAGCAATGGTAAATTTATAAATCATCAAAGAAGAGTAAAGATGTTGAGGATTCAAAAGAAATTACAAATTAGTAAAGCAGATCCATTCCACGTAAGATTCAAAACATGGAAGGAAATGGATTGATCGATGCCATTAATCAATGCGGGTTCGTTTGTCCATTCAATTAAGACAGAAATCAAAACAGAATGATTGGAGTCATTTTTAAAAAATAAAAGAAAACATGTTTATATAAATACGGCTAACACTAGATATATGAATCAGTTGGCTGTTTTTCCAAAAAAAAAAAAAAAAAATCAGTTGGGTAGGTTTGTTATGCCAACCTCTTGGTGCGCTGTACGTTTAGACTTATCGATTTGCTTAGCCACGCGAATCTTCTTCAGCACATACCTAACGGACATAAAATCAAGAAAATGAACAGGAATCTCAGGGGGGAAAAAGAACGAGTCGGAGGAAAAAGCTATCGAAATGAGTGGGTTTCATTTCCAACAAATTAACACAGAAATCTCAAAAGCCAAGAATTTTTGCTTCATTGTTGTCGATTTTTTATCTTAAAATTCATCTTTAGCCATTTATACACATCGTTCAGCAGGTATGGAATTTCTGCGAAGAGTGTCTTACTTCTTTTCCTCAGACTTATGGAGAACAAGGAAGGAGGTGCCCAGTGTTCCTCGGCCAATTTGCTCTATCACTTCATACTCTTCCATCTTTGACTTGGCATCACCATTATCGGTCTCCATGGCAAGCTCCGAAAGCTACAGCAGACAGACAGACAGACAGTGAAGCTGCAGATTCTAGTGGCTACGGATCCAGTTGAGACAGCAAAACGTGGGCTCCACTACAAATCTTACAGTCCAACGGCTTTAATTGAATGTAAGCGATAGCTTGGAGAGCGTTTTAATTATCCAAATTCCAAGCAAATATCCTGCAATTGAGTTTGATTCAAACAACTATGAAGGGCTTCAAATAGAAAGAGGCACAAGACTGAGTATAAGCAGCTACGTTCCACAATTTATGACACTAACCACCTTCTGTGAGGAGAGATGACTGACTCAAGCAGAAGAATATACCTCCACCGAGAAAAATTAAAGATGGATGATGACTTGCCCAAAAGAAAGAAGAGGGGGAGAGAGAGAGGAAGGGTCTTCAGGTGTGGTGTTGATTGTTGAAGGACGAGAAAGTCAAGGGAAATGAAGCATCACTATTTATTGTACTTAATAATTAATTATTACCACTGGTTAGTGCATGAATATAAATTTTATATCATAATTAGTTGAAGAATTGAATTAAAATTCTTACTATTAAATCTAATAAAGTTATTCGACCAAAAAAATCTAATAAAGTTAATACAATTTTACGGTTGTGTTTACAAATCATGGGGATATTGATGGGCCGAGCTGTGAAGTCACAATCCTCCATAGTAATAGTAATCGTCTAAAATTGGTATAATTAGTTAAGATATCGACGTTCATTTTAAAAGAAAAGAGGTTCAATAGACATTGGTCAATGTGAGAATCTCATTGGTGGATAATCTATAAGTACCTCTGTAGGCGCTCTTTGAGCCTGGAGGTATGTCCTAACCTTGATGAGATACCACTATCTACCCCACCTAAACTTTTCTGTATGAAAAAAAAAAAAAAAAAAGTAGCTGTCCAATTTTGGAGTTGAGCTAAGAGGCGTCGCTTCCCCTCATTTATTATGTGGGTTTTTGCTCTTCTGGCCACCCACTCGAATTGGTCCCACCAAAAGCATTATCTGGGTATTTATTTGTAGCCTAACACCTCAACCATTGTTAGAGACAAAAATGTGTTCCGTTCAAAGTCATTGAAACGTCGATACCATGGTGTTCAATTGTCAGATCTAGGCAAGACATTACGAAGCAGTTTTGTTGACTATATGGTTTGGAATTATGTGCTCAAAGGTTATTATTTTAGAAGTAAGCAATAGATAATACTAGAATTTTTATTCCTATGGGTTCCACAAGCGAAATTTCCGGCTAATTGGGTAACCATATGATGTCTTATCAGAACCTGATTGGGATGCCTTTTCACAAAGAACAAGGTGGGCAATTAAATATAGTGGGGTTGATTTGATAAGATGAGAATAATTAAAGTGGGATTGAAGTTTTTTTTTCACAAGTGACAAAAACCTAGCCTATGGTAATCCAAACGGGAACTTGAAGGTACAGAAACAAAGATGGATAAATTTCGATTTAAGAGATAGGACTCCTCTGCTTTTAAGAAACCCTTTTCCCTTTTTGAAGTCATTGCACGCCTTTCCTACCACGTACGCATGCCTTCTTTATTGCCCTCCATTTATATGAACTGCTCGCGTTCAACATGACCTTTGTGCTTGACTTGTAACATGTTTTTTTCCCCCTGACTGAACGAGTATTTCTCTGACAGATCTTTTGTAACAAAGCATTTACCGAACAAGTAAAATATCACTTCTCCGTAGCAGAAATAGACCACAAGTACTAAGTAATCACACTCCATCACTTGACCCAACCATCATTTCCTTCGTTTTATGCACCAAGCCTCTCCCGAAATTTGATTTTGGACATAAGAGGCCTGGTTAGGTCAAATGATTTTGTAAACTTGAACATGTGTTTTTCTGTAAACTTGAATAAACAATAATCCGTAACACCAAGTTTGTGCACACACTATTACTCCCCATAACAGATAATTTATCAAACATATACAGAAGTCACCGTTCTGTTATATCCGTGCTAGATAGAAGACGGATTCAGTTCAGCTTTCAAAGTAACTCCGGTCACTAAGCTACACATCATAACTCGCGTTAATCAATTCAGAAGGAAAGGACTTGGCATCAACATTTAATACACAGAAACGGGAGATGAAGTACTGTTTGCTTAGAACTCTACCCTTGATTCTGTTGCAATTTTCCATTACTTACGTTTTGATTTTTTTGACAGCCTTCGGCTTTCAAGTTTTCTCTGTGTGGCTTCAAACTCTTCTTCACTGGGCTCTGCTGCATCACCCCCTCCATATTTAGACATTAATGATGAGAACATTGAATCAAACTGGCCTTTCCTCTCATTTCGGCGTTGCGATATGATTGCATATAGATCTGTTCCAGCCTGTTTATTTGACCTATAAAAGGTTTAAAAATAAATTATTCCTGAACTATAGTATGAATAACATAAGCAATACCCATGCCCCTTAACTTACTTTGCTCTCTTCAAAGGACTGGTTGGTGGCTTCATTTCATCAACTTTCTTTGCCCATTTCTGATAGGCTTTAGTCGACTTCAGTTCGCCTGCAGATAACAGACCAAGGAAAAAAGGAAACTGAGGGAAATGCTATATTCGAACTTAAGAAGCAATGAACTCCACAGAACTGCCTTTTGCCATGTAACTGTTTGCCAAACTGTACAATAATCTAGACTGCACATATATTATGTCCTTAATTTTTTTGTATACAATAGACCATGTACTTATTATCATTACTCAAAAATAACTATTTCAATTTATCAGCTTTTTTCTGCAGGAATAAATACTTTCATTCAATTTTGTTCCCATTTCATTATAGTGTACCAAGAGAAGCAAATGGCCTCTAGTTCTGCTATTAAGAGTTTGATAAGAGAACTTAAATTTACTATATCCATCAGAATAAAACATTGCTAGGAATATTCTTACCAGCAGCTATAACCTCATCAAGAATATCTTTGAAACGATGTGAGTCAAGTTTAGGATCTGAACAAAGCATTGAACAGAAGAGCCTGAAAAGGGAAGTTATTTATAATATCAAACCAACAGCCCTATTTTTAAGGCTAAAACCAAACCAAAAAAACCTATAAATAAAGGGAGTTTATCATAATGTTCTTTTACCTGTTCATATTACCCTTGTACTTTTTGTACAGATCAATTAAATCATTTCTCTCAGAGTCTGATCCCCTATAGTTTGCTTCAAATTCCTCAATATCAGCTTCAGTGACCTATAATTCTTCGGTCAAAATACTACCACACCACAAGTCATTATAATAAACTCAGCAAACACATAAAATAAATACCTTCTTGTACACAGCTCTGAAATACTCGTGAAGATTCTGAACAACTTCCCCTGCAAGGTCCTGATTATCAAACAAGACAAATAAGCTTTGCAGATGTGCCAGACATAATTTAATTATTTTTGTCCCAAGAGAATGCCATTACAAGGCTATTATGTCGTGGTTCAATGATTAATTAATTTATTGGAAACTACATATGCCCAGATACTCACAGCATCATCAACACAACCAGTCTGATCATAAAGAGCCCGTTTCTCTTCATCACCGAGAATTGAGATCACTTTTTGCAATTGCTGAAACTTCTCCTTAGCTTCCTGTGAACAGATAAGCAATTACAGACACAAATATTTGCAAGACACTTAATTGATAGTGGCATAGATAGGCAAACTTAAACAATCACCTCATCACCAGGGTTTTTATCAGGATGGAGACGCAATGCTAACTTGTAATATGCTTTCTTTATTTCCTGTTGAGATGCAGTTCTCTCCACCCCAAGAACCTAGGAACATTGAGCAATCAAGAAGTGGGTCATTGTCCAACACATCAGTGAACTAGACAAAATACAGAAAAGAAAATATTCAACGCATCACCAATCATAGAAAACATAGAACCACGCATCAGCTCCAGCATGCCAAGGAAACAGGATATCAGACCATGAGGAACAGTTGTTAGCTGATTCAGTTAAAGTGATAACCAGAGCGGAAATTTTATAATTGGTGCCTAAGACCTCAGGCTGGCATAATTCTAAAAATAAGCCCAGATAACGTTTGCAATAGACAAATTTATTTTAACACATGATTTTGGTACAATGAATGAACTAGTTGAATTGAAGATCAAGGACTTCATGAAAATTAGTGCATCACAAAATCTTATCAAAGATCTTCTAATGTTACCAAATTTCATCTTTAGACTGCATTCAAATGTGAGCCTACAGCACTAAAGAGTTAGCAAGCCTATTTATACCAATAGGATTTTGATCTAAAACCCTCAAACCCATATTTTCTTATCAAACTCCCAGAGATGTTGTCAAGTAATTCCAGATCCCAAAACACCCCCGTTTTCAATAATTGACCAAGAAAACATAATGCAGATTGCATAAACAAAGCTTATGGCCACCAGACCTGAACGGTATTGAAATTTATTACATCAGTTGGTTCTAAATGTTTATAAGTCTTAATTTTGACTTTCGAGGTCAGCTTCTTCTAGCAACAACCTATATAGTTGCCTTTCAGCCAGGCAAATAAT
Organism: Acacia crassicarpa; assembly: GCA_034222035.1. NCBI lineage: Eukaryota > Viridiplantae > Streptophyta > Magnoliopsida > Fabales > Fabaceae > Acacia > Acacia crassicarpa. Next base: position 61,286,143 of record JAWXYG010000002.1, on the reverse strand, counting down.
ATTAAACCCCCTGTTCACATATCCATTGTAGCTTCTTTCGCTTATGGTCCTTGATAGATATGCTTATACTTGAAATTTCGTGAGGCTAAGAAAGAAAGAAAAAACAAACGTTATTCAATTGTTATCATATGAGTTAAAATGGAATCCATGGCACGAGTATTATGCTATTTGCAACCAATACCACAGACTTTCTAATTGCAAAATGTTGCAATATTCTTACCACCTCCAATGAAGTAAATGTTTCCTATAGAATGGTTGGTAGCAAATTTTGTGTATGAAAGAACGAGAACAAAGTCATAAAATTGAATATATAGTGTATTTCTCCTCGGATTGCAAACAAACCCGCAACTCCGAAGTTGGTCAGCTTTCAAATATTGCAGCACGGCCCATATCACTCTCTGGTAATTTGTACCATCAAGCACAACCAACCCAATTACATTACTGCAGATGTAAAACCTAATCTCCGGTGTCGCAAAGAAGAGTGACAGAAGGTTTAATCATATCAATAAAGTTAACTGGTCGATCAATAATACCTCGTAGAGGCTCTTCTCCGGCGAGGAACTTGGGTTTTGATCTTGTTTCTCCGCTTCTTGTTCGGACCCAAGACTTTCGCCATCAGAAACCCTAGCCTCCTTCTTCTTCTTCGCCATTGGGATGCCTAGCTTTTTGAAGATGGCTCTAATTGTAAGCCAAAACTCCTATTTAAACCAATCTTGAATTTCACACAAAATAGTCCCAAGCACGCAAGTTTGGCGGGCATGAAAAATTGTTCCCGCCATTCGCTTTCGGCAGTGCCCAACTGCCATTGGCAAATCAGTACTTTTAGTTTCTTTTTAACTCTTAATCTATATGGATAAATATTTTTGGGATCACATTAAACAAATATTTTACCTTTCTTGTCGCCATTTTCTTAACCTAAATATCAATCAAATCATCCATTAATATTAGCATTAAATATTTTGCGGGGAAAAAAGGACAAAAAAAAATATCATTTGAATCAACAAAACTCCAAAATGTCCACTAAATCAACAAAATGGCATATTGGTTATTTGGGGTAATATGAGATTTTAAAGTTTAGGTATTTTTAAAAATGCCCCTTAAATTTTTGTTAAAAAATGAGTAAAAACTTAAGTTATTAATTGTTGTTCTAAAGTTATTATTGTTTGTACTCAACTTGTCAATAATGTCTAATATTACTATAAGACGTCATTGACAACCTAAACATATGCTATTAACCACTTGGATATATAGATTAACAATTTATGCTCTCTAAGTCATTAATCTCAATATCTGAGTTGCTAATTGTAAGACTTAAATTGTCATTGATTTTACTCAAGTTGTCAACAACACCTAATAAAAATTGTTGTTAGTTGTCATACTTAAGTTGTCATAGGGTACATTGATAAGTATAAGTAATGATAATTTAAAAATATAGACAGACAACTCAAGCCCCATTCCGACCTGATCTATCATCTCCCTTCAACATTCACCTTCGCCACCCACCTCTATCGCCCACTACCTCCCCCCTTCGGCATCCCCTTCTACCTTCCATTCGCCTCCCACACTTCACCAACAACCTGATCAAGTATTATGCTACTTTCTCAGTTGGTTCCTCCATCATCTGACCATGCCTGCCCTCCTCCTCCTCCTCCTCTATCGCTCTTCTTCCCCTTCCTCCGCTTAGCCCACATTTGCCCCTCTTTTCTCTCCCCCACCTGATTCATTATCCCAAATTCAATTCGATAAATCCATGGCCATCATTTTGGTTGTCCTTATCGTCATCTTCTTTACCTTGTGCCTCCTCTCTGTATACTCTCGTCAAAGTGCAGAGTGACGATTTCAAAGAACCAAAGATGATTTCCTCAATTGTGAACAGTGAGTGCCACCCCCACGGGCTTGACCTTGAAATCATCTGAACCTTCCCCACCTTTGTATACTCCATCGTCAGGGGCCTTAAAATTGGTAGAAGCACCCTAGAACACGTCATCTGTTTGGGCGAGTTTCAAGACCATGACACATTGCGTTTCATTCCCCCCCCCCCCCTTACTTGGGCTTTTGATAAATGAGATAGAAGGGGATGCCAGAGGGGGTAGTAAGCGATGGAGGTGGGTGGTGGACGTGGACAACAGTGGAGGAGGATAGGTCAGGTCGGAGATGGGTGGCCGTCGAGTTTAGGGAGGAGAGAGATGAACCATAACATAAATGAGACCCAAACTTCGAAATCGCAAATTCCCATCCCATCATATTTCTGTCTTTTTTCTATTTTGTGGGACTTTTTGACGCTTTTCTAGTTGAAGTGGTATTTATTAATTAATTTTTCAAATTTTTAAAGTATATTTGTTATTTAGAGTTATACCTGGATAAATGAGACAAGATAAAGTGCTTAATTACACTATAGTTTACAATATTTTTTAACTAAAGCATTTTTTAAAAATGACGAAACTTACGTCTATTTTCTTATATTCTGTAAGTCAGCTGCCATTCAATCCATTAGACATATCAGCATTTTACGTTGTTTCTATTTAATGGATCTAGACGGCACTTGTTTATAGGATATAGGGAATTGGATTTAGAGGTAAGTTTTGACCTTTGAAAAGATAGAGAGTACGTGAGATAATTTGTATTATACTCCCTCCGGTCCTAATTATAAGACATAATTGACTTTTTTGGAGAAGTTAAGGAAGCTAATTAAATTACCTTAGAGTATTTTTCTTTCTATTTTTTTCTACAAAGTAATTAGTTTGATTAATAAACTAATATATAATCTAAAGATACACAATATATAAAATGATTATGTAACTTATTTAGCTTCATTAATTTCTCCAAACAAAGTCAACTATGCCTTATAATTAGGACCGGAGGGAGTAGTTTTTATTAATAAGTATGATATTTTCACTATCACTTTTTCATCGTTAGATGATGAGGTTTTGATCTAACGGTGAAAAAGTGATAGTGACAATATCCTATCTCTTTATTAATTAGTGCATCTATACAAAAAATGATTCGTATTCTTTAAAATTTTAATGTATAAATTATTTATAAATTTAGTATGGCACCCACACTTATTCCCAATAAAATTTTATTTTATGCGCACAAGACGAATGGCTGATTTTTTATCATAAAAAATAAGATTAAAATTGGTTAGATTAATTAACTTGTTAAAAATATAAATTTATTTTTTATAGTACCCCTATTAAATAATTGGTTAAATGTCTTTTGATATTTGGTCTGTCAATACATGCTTTTTTTAATGAGGGTGTAAAAGAACATCGAGCCTTACCCCATTAAATAGGATCCGCCGGCTAGTTGCATGCCTGCATGGATGGTAAGATCTCACCGTACTTTATCAACTACCGAATATTTTTATTAGATAGTTAATTAAAAAGTTTTTATCGATAATTTTATTGGGTTTTTCCTTTACAGTGTACTCCCTCCGGTCCTAATTATAGGAACTATTTACCTGAATTTGGAAAAATTAAGGAGAGAAGTTAAATTAGTTAATTATAATTATTTTTCAAAAACACCCCTCTGAAAATTAAAAATTACATAAAGCAAAATTGAGGTATACATAACATTAATGAGTTACAAACATTATTTACTTTATAAAATATATAAGTGTATTATTAAATTATTATTGTCTTTAATTATTGTTGCGGAATTATAAATAGGGGTATTATAGAAAAAAATTGACAAAAGTTAAAAGTTGTTCTTATAATTAGGACTAAAACCAACTCTAAAAAGTGTTCTTATAATTAGGACTGGATGGAGTATTTAATTTAAAGGGAGGGGATCAGAAGAAAGGCATAATTTTATTAGGTTATTATGCTACAACTTACAAGCTACCATTCTGGTCCTATTTATAAGTATAGTCTGACCAAAAAAATTTGGTCCTATTTATAAATCCAGTTTCGGAAATAAATGAGGTTGTGACAATTTTACCCATTTTAATTGCACCCATAAAGATAGAAGAGAGAAGAAATAATAAAAAAGTACCCAATCATAAATAAGGGCAAAGTTGAAAATTTACCCTATAATCATTGTGTCAATTAACTTGTCTTAGTATGTGAGATTTGGTCAAAGTGAACTTATAAATAGGACCAGAGTGGTATGCTCTAACTCTGTCCCTAGCTAGTAATAGAATCGTGGCGAAAAAAGTTTTTTTCTCCCATCATGCTTATTTAAACAACAGAAAATCAAGATTAGAGATAACCTGTTTGCAATTTAAACATTAACTATATTTATTAAGGGTTTAGTGTTTTTACTTTTACTGTAAATTTTTTTTTATCACATTCACGTAAAAGTGAATTAGTCCTATTATAAAAAGAAGAGAAAGAATATATTAGTGGGACCCACTTACTTTTATGTGAGTATGGGAAAAAATTGTTTCTACAATAAAAAATAGAAACATAATACGTAGTATAATATATTTATGGGTTAAGGTGCGATTTGGCCAACAAACTATTGGCTTAGGAGCGTCTAGCACAATTAACTATTACTTGGACCATAAATACCAATAAACTATTTAAAAGTTTAAATCAGCACAATTCCGTTAAAACAAAGTTAACGCCGTCTTCCTCATCACAGTGAAATGGATTCTGAAATCTCCCGACCATTTGACCATTGGACTTGGGTGGTTTATTCACATCTGGGCATTTGTTCCACAGCTCCATCCACTCCCCATCTTCGCCAAGATCGACGCTCGACGGCACTAATCTTCCACCCGAGGTTGAGATCGATCATCAGCCACGATCCGCTAGCCTAGGTCGAGCACGACAGTCAAGATCGAAGATGGGGACCAACGACAAACCCTAGCTTATCACCCAAAATCCAGCCACGGCGTCTACCTCGGCTACAACCTCGCTGGCTTCGGATTCGCGCCGGATAGCCCCTACTGGCGAAAATTGAAGAAACTCGTCATGCTCGAGCTCCTCTCAGTTCGGAGAGTGGAATCACTGAGGTATGTGTACGAATCTGAAATTGACGTTTTCATTGGCGATCTGTACTCGTACATCGGAGAAAACAAAAAAGCGCAGGGTTGTGAAACTGATAAAGGATTTTATGCATATTTCTGGGGAATTTGTTCCTTCGGTTTTGATTTCGTTTCTGGGATGGTTTCCATGGGAAGGGAAAGTTCTGAGATCAATGAAGAAGATTCCGAGTGATTTGGATTCTTTGGCATCGAGTTGGGTTGAAGAGCATCGTGTGAAGAAGAAGGAAGAGTCGAGGGATTTCAATTCCGGAGGTCAATTCTCAGAAATTTTCCAATAAAACCATTTGTTATTGTAGAGGAACTCACTCAAAGATAATTCCTGGAAATTTTCTTTTGGGCACAAATCTGCTTTTATTTTTGCAAAATAACATGCATATTTGAGTATTTGACAATTTTTTACAGGTCCAAGTTCAGATCATCCCCTTCTTCCAACTACGATCTGTCATCTGCACTTTCATTCATGGCAAAGGTCCTCTAGATGTATGTCTTTAACGGGGTTAACTTTGTTTTAACGGAATTGTGCTGATTTAAACTTTTAAATAGTTTATTGGTATTTATGGTCCAGTTAATAGTTAATTGTGCTGGACGGTCCTGAGCCAATAGTTTGTTGGCCAAATCGCACCTTAACCCATATATTTATAAACATGACAGGAGAAGGTTTTACGGTTTTACCCCTTTTGTGGGTCTGTTTAGTTGTTTGACTATTGAGAATATTTTATATTTCTAGCCATCCCTCTGGTCCCAACATACGCTAAAGCGAGGCTTTACCAGTTTACGTGAAGGTCATGCAATCAACTTTCTTTTTTCATTTTTTTGGGAATAATTGTCCTTCAGTCTTGTGAAAATTATAAGGGAAAATTCCAAAAAAAAAAAAACATTTTGAATTTACAAAACCCCCAGAAGTCTTTCAAATTTGTAAAAAGACTGAGAGGTACATAAAATCTATGAGGGATATGCAAATTCAGGTGAAATTACCCTTTTGCCTTTAGTTTTAAAAAAATAAAATACCCTCCTGAAAAGTAAAATTTATTGTGTGGTTTTCCTTTTCTATAGGTGTTAGCGTTCAAAGCAAGATTCAACCAAATCACCAAGAAGATCAGATTCAGAATCACGCCAGATGGAAATCTCAGGCTCAGCAACAAATCTACAAATCCAAGCTCTGCCAAGCGTTGGCTTGGCCAACCTCAATAGCGGCTCTTCCGGCTCCAATGGCGGCGAGGCTTCTCGACAGGGGAAAGAAGTTTGTGAAGCCGCCGATAGGGTCCTCGTCGCAGTTAATGCCAAAGAGAGGACTCGATTGAGCAGGGCAATTCTCGCGAATCGGCTCAAGCTGAAGTTCAGGAACCACAAGAGGAAGAAGGTAACGATGGCGACGAGGGTGGCAACCGGAAATTTTCGGTCGAGAAAGTCGAGAGTGAGCGTGTTCCGGTTGAAGGGGAAGACCTTACCGGGTATGCAGAGTAAGCTGAGGTTCCTTGGCCGGTTGGTTCCCGGTTGCCAGAAACAACCATTTCCGGTGATTCTAGAGGAAACCACCGAATACATATCAGCAGTTCAGATGCAGATTCGAGTCATGACCGATCTCGCCGACCGACTCTCCGCCTCTTCTTCTACCTCCACCTCCTTCAAAAGTCAATGTTAAATTTTCTTCTTTTCTCTTTTTCCCTTTTGATTTCCTTAATTTTCATTTTCATTATTTTCTTCGATCCAACCCTTGTCTCTAGTGGAAAGTAAAGATTTATGAATATGTGAAGTACATATCCATATATTATCCTGTTCCCCTTCTTCTCCCTTAAAGTTGAATCATTAGTCTCATACTTGCTATCAAGACTTAATTGAATTCACCTCTGTTTCAATTGACGCTCTGGTCTTGTGATCATAGCAGAGGCTGAAACTAAACATGTCTGCAACATTTAGTTGAAACAGAGTCATGTATGGCTCATGTCAATCTTTGTTTCTAGATCTCATGAATTGTGAGTAATGGTTGCTAATAAAGGACATGTATGATATTTCATTCCGAGTGTCCATGGATTGCAACCTGGCTTAGAGTTTCAGAAGTTCTGTCATGACTCATGACTTTCATCCACAGCGCTTCTGGTGTCAATATGCTAATTGTGTAAAATTTGTGCTAAAAAATTATTTTAAAACTTTTCTGCCAAGGGAAACAACAAAAAGCTGATGGTAATATTATCTAATTAGATAAACAGCAAACAGCAACAAACTTTTCTGCTAATATTTTATTTATTTATTTATTTATTTAAAACTAAGGGCAAAAGGGTAATTTCACACAAATTTGCATATCCCTCATAGGTCTTTGGTACCTCTCAATCTTTTTATAAATTCGACAGACTTCTGGGGGTTTTACTTATTCAAATGGTATTTATTTGAAATTTTCCCAAATTATAATCGCTTATCTTCTATTTTTCAAAACTCAAATTTTAATTTAATTTTTAATGTCGGTCCAATTGTTTTCTTAAAGATTTTAAATTATTTAAATTTATTGTTTTTAATTAAGAGAAGAATTTTATGAGTATTATCTTGCCATAACTTAATTATCCAACTCTCTTAAGTAATTAACTATGATAATATTTAGATATATCATTCTTATTTTTTTTTAACTAAAATTAATAATTTTATAAAAAATATATATTATCAAATTCAATGAATAATTAAGTAGCGCGAGGAAATGTAGAGTATTTTATAACCCTATTTTTACATACACATAATATATATCATAGACAAATCCCTGACTCTCTGTTTTTGGACAATGGATGGATTTTGTTAGAATAGTTGAAATTTTAAAATTTAAGGGAAAAAAAATTATTGTCATAAAAATTACTCTATACATATTGAGATTTATTATCACCTATGTGTTAGTTTAGAAAACGATTATTTTAACAAATAAAAATTTTAGAATAACTCATTATCAATTTCAAAATAAAATTATTTACGCATGATTTAACATTTCTAATTAGTTAAGAGTAATTTAATTTTTACTATCTATTTTCAAAAAAAAAAAAATCCATATACTCTATAATAAAAAAGACTTTCAATAATTCTTTACACTTTTTTTTTTTTGGTCTTTGTAATTTTGTGTTGCCTTGTTGATTGAAAATTTGAGGCAAATTCCCCCCTTACAAAATTCATCGGTGAGAAGAATCAAAAATATTGATACTTTGTATGTACAAGACTTGTAAAATAGTTTTTCTAATCTTAAATATAAAATAGAGGTGATTTTTTTAAAAAAATTAAGGAAGTTAGTTAAATTATTTTAGAATATTTTTATTTTTATTTTTTTCCTCCAAACTAACTAGTTTAATTAATAAGCTGATATATAATCTAAGAATACACAATAAAAAAATACTCCCTTCGGTCCTAATTATAAGACATAGTTGACTTTTTTTGAAGAAATTAAGGAAGCTAATTAATTTACTTTAGAATATTTTTCTTTATTTTTTTCTTCAAAATAATTAGTTTGACTAATAAACTAATATATAATCTAAAGATATATAACATATAAAATGATTAAGTAACTTATTTAGCTTCCTTAATCTCTCCAAACAAAGTCAACTATGTCTTATAATTAGGACCGGAGGTAGTATAATTAAGTACTATATTTGGTCCTAATTATAAGAGCTAGTTGACTTTTTTTTGGAGAGATTAAAGAAGCTAAATAAGTTACTTAATCATTTCATAAGTTAAATATTATTAGATTACATATTACTACCTCCGGTCCTAATTACTCCCTCCGGTCCTAATTATAAGACATAGTTGACTTTTTTGGAGAAATTAAGGAAGCTAATTAAATTACTTTAGACTATTTTTAATTTTATTTTTATTTTTTCTTCAAATTGATTAGTTTAACTAATAAACTAATATATAACCTAAAGATGCACAACATATAAAATGATTAAGTAACTTATTTAGCTTCCTTAATATCTCAAAAGAAAGTCAACTATGTCTTATAATTAGGACCGAAGGTAGTATAAGGCATAGTTGACTTTGTTTGGAGAGATTAAGGAAACTAAATAAGTTACTTAATCATTTTATATGTTGTATATATTAAAATTATATATTAGTATGTGAGTCAAACTAAATACTTTGAAGAAAAAAATAAAAAGAAAAATACTCTAAGTTAATTTAATTAGCTTCCTTAATTTCTCCAAAAAAGTCAACTATGTTTTATAATTAGGACCGGAGGGAGTAGTTTATTAGTCAAACTAATAAGTTTGAAGAAAAAAATAAAAATACTTTAAAGTAATTTAATTAGCTTCCTGAATCTCTATAAAAAAGTCAATTAGCTCTTATAATTATGACCAGAGGGAGTACTAGTAACTTATTTAGTTTCCTTAATCTTTCTAAAAAAAGTTAACTATATCTTATACTAGTATTTAAGATCAGAAGGAGTACCATATTTTATGTATGTTAAAATTTATGGGGTCATTATCATAAATAAAATTTTTAATGGGGTACTTTCCCGAATTTTCCCTTCTAGTAATTATTATGGAGTGCTTTTTTTATAACAGTAATTATTACCATACGCATTAACCACATGAGTTCTGGTCACCCTAGGAAAGTAATTACGAGTATTACAATATTATTAACCATATGCGTCCTGGTCACCATAGGAAAATCATTTTGAGAAAGGAAAACTTGTAAATAAATGGCTAAATGTGTCTTTTTTTTTTTTGTTTTAACAATTGCTAAATGTGTCCAAACCATCAACTCCAGCACAGATGCATAGTCGGAGAAATTGGCTTTCTCGTAATCGGGTGTTTAGATTAGCTTTTGGTAATAGTTTAAGGAAAAATGAAATATTTTAAAAATAAATTAATAGATTCTAAAAAGGTAGAAAAAAATAGTTTTTAACCCTCAAATTATAGTTTTGAAAGTTTGTACGGTAAGTAACTTAACCAAAATCAAAGTTTGTTTTTAGGGTTAAAAGCGATTTTGAATTTCACAAGTGTTTGGGCATTTCAGTTTTAAAAGTTTGGTTCAGGCAAAAAAAAAAAAAAAAACAATTGTTTTGTAAGCAAGCAATTCCAAAGAAATACAGGGGCAGTTTACGAAAGGACCAACCGACTCTGTGATTCTAGCATTGGCTGGCAGATAATGGTTCAAATACATCATTTCACAGAGCGATACGACCGAAAACAACCTCCTCTCTCCCTCTCTCTTCTCGGACGCTCTATCTTCGTTTAATATTGTACTTCGTTTTGGTTTTCTCAATTATTACATACTGTTCTCCAATCCAAGGTTAGGACTATTTCTATCTCCCCTTTCCCCTTTAGAGATTATTTTCGTTGTTGCAAGCGTTTTGTCAATTTTCCCTTCTTTCACCTGCTTCTTGCCGACGGAGAAATCGGTTTCCCCGTCAGGATCGGTAAAACTAAGCCCTCTTGTGAGAGGTTTCTTTATCTTTAGTGATATCTCTTCCACCACTTCTGCATCTCGGGTTATTTATGATTCTTTTCATTTCTTTGGGGTTATATGGGTTACCAGGTGTGGGAATATCCTATTGGTTTCTGATATCTCCCCGGTTTCTATATATCCGAAAGAAAAGTCCCCGTGACCTCCCCTACCCCCGGTTGTGGTGTTTCATGGTCAGTTTGATTTTTGATTTGTTGATTCCTGTTTATTGTTTTATACGGATTAGGGAACTAAAACGAAGTCGTTGAGGGAGAGTTTGAGTTGGTTTTCTCTCATTCCTTTGTTCGGTGCTACTTTATTGTCCTCTGGGTCTATTAAATATTAGATCAATCATCCGCAAGGATGCATATGTTACTTATGGATTTTGAGCTGTCTTTGCATGTTTTAATTCTCTTTAGATTTTCTCTTAGCTGATATATTGGATGGGAACTGAGGTCTGCGGACTTTAACGTCCTTGTGTGCCCAATTTTCATATGGACGCTTGTCGAATTCTTCACTATTAACTGTTTGTATGGTAGTGTCCAAGAGAAAAAGACCTAGCCTTCTGCTAGCAATATGTAGGTATATGAAAAGTATTGGCCTTTTTGTAAGCCTTTTGTTTGGCCCTTGTTTCTGCTTCGCTCATTTTTTGCGTTGATATGTATGGCATGATGTCACTTTGAATTTGTTTCATGTTGGAGTTCTTTTGGCATCTAATTGCTTCTGTGCCACTTGCCATTCTTTGATTCTTCATTTTTTTCTTATAGGGGCTGGTTTCATTTCTTCACATGGGACCACAAATTTGGTTTTGTATGTATTTGTTAGAGATGACGGAATTCTTTATTTGCAGGTTGTCATTAATCAATGGAGCCTCTAGATGAGACAGGATGCCAGACTCCAGAGAAACCAATGCTCTGCATCAATAATTGTGGCTTCTTTGGTAGGGCTACTACCATGAATATGTGTTCAAAGTGCTACAAGGACATGCTGTTGAAGCAGGAACAGGCAAAAATTACTGCATCATCAGTTGAAAGCATCGTGAATGGAAGCTCTAGCAGCAATGGAGAAGAGGTGGTGAAAAGAATTGCTACAGAGGTACAAGTTGGAACAATGGAAGTCAAGCCAGTTGCTGCTCAGCCCTCTGAGGATTCATCCTCTAGTGAGGCTTTGGAGGTGAAGGCCAAGACAGGTCCAAGCAGATGCGCCACTTGCCGGAAGCGAGTTGGATTAACTGGTTTCAGCTGTAAATGCGGGAATGTCTTTTGTGCAATGCACCGCTACTCTGACAAACATGACTGCCCTTTTGATTATCGGGCAGTTGGTCAGGATGCTATAGCCAAAGCCAATCCTGTAATTAAGGCAGAGAAGCTTGATAAAATCTAGGCATATGCTGGACTGATGTGTGAAGCTCAAGACATCACCTGTGTATGAACAAATCCTCATATATGTTGTTTGATTTGCATTATAGGTGTCCTTCAGTGATTAAAATGGTCCATGTCATATAGCAAGGACATTATTAGGGAATTGCTGCATTCTGCCCCATTGTGAGTGATTGTTCTGGTTGAATAGACATCCTTGGCTCATTTTATGATTTCATATCCTGGTAGATCTGTGCGTCCATTTTAGGTCATGATTGATACTCCTGTTTGAAAATGTTTGAATAGTTTTGATTCAGCTTTTTGTGCACAAATGTCATGTCTGCCTTGATTTTAAGTCATTGCTGGTGGATGGAATATGGGATATTCTCACTCTTAGTTGTTGTTGACCTGTTTGTGAAGAATTGGAACTAGTAAAGATTTTGCAGCGTTTGATGGGGAGGTGATTTGTCTTGGGATCTCTATTGGTGTCTGGTAAGCTATAGTGTTGTTTCCTTATCTGCTACACGTTACGTTAGGTCTTTGGGCTGGTAATTCTCATAACATCTAATGCTTTGGTTTAAGTGTTTGTAAACGTCCCTAGGAGTTCTTTTTTTTTTTTTGTTTTTGTAAAATAATTTGTTTGGTTGTTCTCATTGTTGTACTGCACTAAGATAAAGGTTGTTTGTGGGAAGAAGTCCCGAACTGCTTGGGGCACTGGGTGGTGTGGGATCTGTCATTAATGCATTTATTAATGTAATATAGAAAATAATTACAACAGTGAGTTTATTGTTTCAGTGCTGTGTTGTGTGTTTTGCTGTTTACTTGGCATTTGATTGTTTCTATCCACGAAGGTGTTCATGTTATTCTTTTTATGCATCTGTTAGTTTTACTCTAATCTTGGAAGTTTGATGTGATAATAAGTTAATACCCATTATTTTGTTTCTTCTTCCTAATGCTCAAAAACCAATTGAAGTATCTTGAGATGAATATGCTAAATGGAATTTGTGGTTTTCCAAATCCGGTCAAAGTTGTGTAGTGTCAGGAAGATCAACATGTATGTGTATCAGTATATGTTGTAATCTTGATGTTCACTCAAACAAGGTGCTGTGTTTTTTGTTTTCCAATTTGATTATTTCTTTTCCCCTACCGTTGCTTGCGGCAGTTCGAGAGAGATGGAGTTGGGGATAGGTTTTTGTACTTGAGCCTTTCTTTTACGCAACCATATACGTATTTAATATTGTCAATTAATTTATAGGAATATACCATTATTACCGGATCTATATATCCCCCCCCCCCAAAACACGTAGAAGTTGAAACGATATGTAAACAATTGTGAAGTTTCAACGAATTCTTTGCCGAGACAACACGAACAAGACAGATGAAACGTGAGATAAGTTTTAGCTTCTGAAGGCGGCAATGCAAACACGTAAATCTAGCAGTTGCCTTGCAGAACTCTGTAAGAATTATACTGTGGGACAAAATTTTTCCATTAAGAAGAAACCAGAGGCGTTAGAACTTAGAACTGAAAATAAAACTCCCTGTGTTTATGAGACCTTATATGGTGTGTTTTTTTCGTCTTTAAACGAGTTAGTTCAGGGCTAGTGGTTCATGGTGGAAAAAAAAACCGTTTCTTTTTCTTTGGGCTCAAAAAATAAAAACGGAGGCCTTTTTTTGTAACCCAGCCCCACCCATATAACACTTAATTCGGGCTGACTGACCTATATGTCTATATTCCCATTTCTTAATAGGACCATATACATTAAATTTAATAGAGTCTAATATTAATATACCGGGTTCAATTGGCGAAGGAGTCAGATTTTCTCACTCAAAGGAAAATCTAATCCTGGAGTTGGTCAAGATACTGAGGGAGGCATCCTAGGGGTCTATAAAGCAGTGAAAACGCTAGTGGAGGTAGAGGCTTAGCCAATATGTCTTGTGGATCGGGTTTTAAGCGTCCTGCCCGGTAGGTGAGCCTAACCCCTTTTCTAAAATTGACATATAAAAAAAACATAATAGAGCCTAATATTTTTTAAAAAGTACATATGACAAAAATAAGGTTGAACTCTTTTAACAGTGTTTCGGCCAACAATTAAACCCTTAGGATAGCAATATACTCAGTCATGTGGTAATTGTGTTTGACCTTAATAATGCGTGCATATTAACATTAATAGAATATATGATATTTGAATATTTTTGTACAAAATTCACAACAAATTAAATTTATTATTATGTGCATTATAAAATTAATACAGAATAACAGTAAAAGATTTATTTTTTAACCTTTAAGCTTAATTTTGATTTTCCTAATTTTAGATTAAATTTGAAGATAGTTGAGTTTGAAAGAAGCTAAGGGTACGAGGTACCTATTTGACACAATTTTTTTAAAAAGAAATAGCTCTCCTAATATACTCCCCTTTTTTCCCTTATTATAAAAGCTTACCAATAACTTTGATAAGAAATTTACCTACAAATAAATAAATTAAGAAACTTAATTAAGATTAGTTAATGCTTTTGAACTGCGACAGCTTCCTCTTCTGATCCTCCGCCTCGAAAAAAAACAGGCAGGTTAATTAACATCTAATTGTTTTTATTTCTTGAATATTCTGTCAGCTGTACGTTACTTATTATATATTAAAATTCTAGTTTTTCCTATATCACAGTAACGAGAGCGAAGCAAATAATAACCAGGACAGCAGTGTTCTTAAACCAGGAAATTCAATTCGCATTTTAAAACTCTCAAGCCTCCTATATATATATCATTGCATACACTTTTATTGTAAGACTCAAACTCAAAATCAGAAGAACACGGAATCAGGTGGGTGCTTCTGCATCTGAAACCAAAGAATACTTGTCTAGTTATGGCATTTTCTTTATTTCTGTTGGTGAGCAGTTGTAATAGGGGCTTAAGTTCGACCAGCTCGTTTTTTATTAAGTGCAAGTTAATGATAAAAATATAATACGACTAGTACTAGTTATATTGTTTTATGGTTGTTCATTCAATTGCGCTAACTAAACAGCCGTTATAGAACCAGTTTCTGTGCCTATAAATATCAGAATTAGTCATGTATACCAATAGTTGTCCTTTTTGTTGGCAATATCTTTATGGGAAGAGTGTGGGTGTATAATATTTTTTTATTGCTGAATATATAATATCTTGTTAAAATATTATTGAAAAGGATACAAATACTTTCTTATTCCTTGCAGTTCAATGATCTGGTTAACTTAATTATTTTATGAGATTCTGGTGAATTTTATGCCTTCTTATTTGTAATAGAAGGTGGGTGTTTGGGAAAATTACTGAAATAAAGTTCTTGCTCGCGAAATTTATTACCCAAAATTACAGGTATCAAGAATTTGTTTAAAGATTTATATTTAAACTATTTTCAACAGACACAACTCTTTTTCAATGTGCAGTCTATATTCTATTTTCAACTACATATGAAACGGAGGATATTTGTGTAATATCTTATATTTTGGGAAATAATAGAAATAAAATTATATCTTGTAAACCGTGAACTAGGTTTCTTGGGTAAGGGCATATTATGAATCAGTGAATTTTTGTCTCGAAGATGGTGTCACCCGAAGTAATTTCTGTTTCCGGCAGTGTCCGACTTAAAATCTTTGACAGATTACGAAATATCCTGAATGAGGTCAAAAATTCAGTTGACCCAGATATTTCTAAAGAGGAAGAATAGAGCTTCAAGGCTGTGCTTCTGGATTTTGAGAATTTGCAAAAGATCACGCGATCAGAACACCGAACAGGGAGTTTTATCAGTATTTTATTAAAATATTATAAAACTTTTTCAAAAGGAGCCAGAGGAGAGTCACGGACTTTGTTTTTAGTTCTTTTTAGAAATTACGAAAAATGACCCAAAAACAAGAAATTACACTTAAGGACCCATTTTCCAACACTATAAATAGAGGCCTCACTTCTTCATTTTCTTCACACCAAACTCAGATCACAACGGTCGAGTTTAATAGAAGAGAGAATTCTTAGAGTTTAGAGTGAGAATTTAGAGTAAAGTTCTCGGAGCTGGAGAGAAGGAGTAAGAACTTCAAGGGTAAGTTCTTTGGTCCCTAGTCTTAAGATTTGGTAGTTTCTTTCGGTAATTATAGTAGAAAAGCCTGATAGAGTTTTTCTGAGTATGCTCTGTGGCTGCAGCTTAGCCTGATCTGTCACATCAGAAAAGAATTATTCTTGGGCAGTAATATTATTTACTAGTACAGTAAATACTATTTATCGAACAGTAAAAATTATTTACCGTCACGGTAAAAATATTTTACTGGTACTATTCACATGAATAGTAAATCTTCAGCATAGGATTCCACAAGTATTGCAAAGTTGATGGTCACTGATAAAAATGATATTATAGGATATCTGTGAACTTTTACCGCTGCTGCTGTTATACCGCTGTTTTCCGTTAGAAGTACCGTATTCGTCAAACGTACCAAAGCATCATCAACGAAGGTACGGACGCGTACTGTAACACTAACTCTAATGCTTATTGTATGCTTATATGTGATAGATAGTCTGAAACTCTGTTTTTAAAAATTGATCATACATATACAATTTAATACGGGTTATAGTCTTGATAATGCCGTTATGTTTTCCTAGCGCTGAGGACACGGATGTACACCGTGGCACTGGTGAATAGTGCAGACTATAATAACATGCATATTGCAGTGGCTGTGTTATGTTATTATTTGATTATGAATGTATTGTATGTGATTATTACTGTTTTGCCATGGATATCTGTCATTCATATTTGATACATAAGCATGAGGTTAACCGTTACCTGAGGTTCAATGGTAATTGAACCTCAGCTCTTGCTTTAGCCCCAGGATCCTCTGGAGGACAATCCAAGGAGAAGGGTAAGCAGGTGGCGTGAAGAGGCAGAAAAGGAGTTTTCTTTTAAAAACTTTATTTCTGTTTTTTTTTTCTGAATATTCGACTCTTGGATGACTGTAACAGAAGACTGATGCACCTTTAATGAATGTTTTATCAGTTACTCGTTTCACGACTATTCCGATGCTCTACTCTGATTAAATCTTTTCAAATTCTGATCGAACTATTTCGAAAATACTTTAGAAAATTGGGATGTTACATTTTTGGTATCAGAGCAGACGGTTCTGAAGTTAACTAAGTTACTCCAAAAAGTCTGGCTAGGCCGGTGTATTTGAGTAACGGAGTTAGATTCGGAGTTTTTTTTTAAAAAATATTTTCCGGCTAGAACCTGGCTCAGTTATAAGAAACCATTGGTGCCGAAGGCAAGGCTAGTCTATATGGTTCGGTCAAGCAGTCGCCATAGAGTTGGTGAGACCCCCATGATAGACACTTACCTGGCCAATCGGTTGATTAATTGAGTTAGGCTCTAAGCCGTAGTTTTGGAACATATTTCGAAAAGAGTACTGATATAACTTTGGTGTACGTGTTTCAGGAAATGGCTAGATCCCCACTTAGTTATCAAAGAGCCCCTTTCGTTTACCGTTACGGAAGTATGAGACGTGTTGCTCGAAAAACTGTAAACCCTCAGATGGTGGCTCGAAGATTGAACCCTGACCCGGTTTATTCCCCGCCCGCATCTGCACCTCAAATTGTGCCAATACGTTCTGTTCCTGCTAATGATTTGGGGTTGCCATACAATCCACATTACCCTGTTGAACACTTACATGACCCAGAGCCCGAATACCATCCAAGCCCAGAAAACTCTGATGGTACTAATTCTGTTCCAGCCATACCTACACCAGGTTCCCCAGCAGATTCACATCATTCCTCTGTTGGGGACAATTTTGACTACATTAATGTAGCTGACTTAGAAGAAGAGCACGCAGATAATGTAGCTATTTTAGAAAACGCTGACGATGAAAACCTACGGTATGTGCTGAATGGCAACTACGACTTGACGGAGATTTTGTATGATGACTTTGTTCGAGCAGGCTGGAATGTGGCAACCGCTCAAGAGCAGTACTTACGCTTCTTGACCCGTGTTAGGGAGCTTTACGATATGTTCATGCCCTTCAACAGCCCCTATCCTCCCGAAGACTGGATCCGATCCACTCTTCATCATTTTCCTCGAACCAATTTCTGGATTCACAAAACGAATGAACTTCTCGATGCAGGACCTATTGAGAAGGTCTACATCCACCTACTGCTGATCCAAAGCTGGGTACATCGTAGCATGTGAACCAGGAGGGAGACAAAAACCAGAATCAGTCCAAGGAAGCAATGGAAGTACTAGTGACGCATAGTAATAGTAGTAGTAGAAATAGACGCTGTTGTAGTGCACCTTTAAAAGACCCTAAGGAGATAAATTGTAAAATAAAGCAATTACTGTGAATGATGATTGATTATAAAAATATATAAATATGTTTGAATATGTGCTAAGCCTATTTGTATGCTAATTATTATTATTTCTCTAACGTTCATATGGTTTCATAAATAAAAGATTTAAGTATGGCAAACTCGAGAGGATCCGGAGTCCCTAGAGGACGAGGCAGAGGCCGAGGCAGAGGCCGAGGCAGAGGTAGACAAACTCAAGTAATACCCCTGCCAGGTCCGGAACAACCACAGCAACCAGAGCGGGATGAGATGCAGGAGATGAGGAGAATGTTACAAGAGCAAAGGGCACTCATTGATTCGCTTCTTGCAGAACGGCTTGAGAGACAAGCCGAAGGGGGACAAGTAGAGGAAGAACAAATTAATGAGGAGAATGAAAACAACAATGAACACGACGAAGAACGTGACAATGAAGTTGAGGGAACCAATCGATTCCAAATACCTCCCCAACAGGAGAGAGCGATGGCTGAGCTACAGCAACCGAATAGAGTGGTCGAGAATACCCAATATTGGGTGACACAATTCTGTAAAATGAAACCCCCAACTTTCCGAGGCAAGCTTGATTCAGCAGAAGACTGGTTGATGCAGCTGGACAAGATATTCGAAGTCATGGAATGTCCGGAAGATAGAAAAGCTCAACTGGCAATCTATAAGCTGCAAGGAGATGCAGATCGTTGGTGGAAGAGCATTGCGGCAACACTGCGAGCACGTCACTGTCCCATTACGTGGGAGAAATTCCTAGAAAAGTTCAACGAGCAATATTTTCCACCCTCTGTTCAGATGATTAAGGAATCTGAATTTCTGCACATTCGACAAGGGCAAGATGAATCTTTTGATGACTACTATGCACGTTTCACCAATTTGTCTCGATATTCAACCCTCTTTAGGCAATGTGAAGATGAAGGCAGTATGGCAAACATACTGATTTATGGCTTGAAGTATGAAATAAGGGAGAAGCTTGTGTCGCAGCAATTCTCACAATTGATTCAAGCGGTGGAAGCTTGTCGATTGATCGAAAGAAATTTGAAGGAGCTCAGGAAGACTAGAGTCTTTCATAGTAGCGGCCCCAGTCGTGGCGGTTTTACCCATGGAAA
The DNA here is from genome assembly GCA_034222035.1 of Acacia crassicarpa. NCBI lineage: Eukaryota > Viridiplantae > Streptophyta > Magnoliopsida > Fabales > Fabaceae > Acacia > Acacia crassicarpa. Next base: position 61,266,955 of record JAWXYG010000002.1, on the reverse strand, counting down.
CTCATCGCAAAAACGGAAGACCAATTGGAGTAATTTCCGTGAAGGAAACAAGAGGCCATTCCAACCTGGACAGCAGAACTTCCCAAGGGTACAGACATCCAGAGCATGTCCAAAATGCGGAAGGTATCATCAAGGAACTAACTGCGAAGGAAAGATTGTGTGCTACAAGTGCCAGCAGCCGGGGCACCTTAGCACAAACTGTCCACAAAAAGCACTGGAGGCGAGGCCGCAAAACCCAGGTCGAGTTTTTGCTTTAACGAATGAAGAAGCCAGAAAATCTCCGGAAATGATCAAAGGTATTATTTCTCTTAATGGGAATTTACTCCAAGCATTGTATGATTCTGGTGCTAGCCACTCGTTTATTTCATATGATTGTGCAAAGCGGCTAGGAATGCATGCTTATAGACTACCATATGATCTACTAGTAGCCACACCACTTGGTGCGAAATCCTTAGCTTCTGATGCATGCCTTAATTGTATTGCGAGCGTAAATGGACGAGATTCAAACATAGATCTTATCCGACTACCGCTTAGTGGCATCGACGTTATTCTCGGTCTTGATTGGCTGACGGCTAACAATGCGATAATTGATTGCGGAAGTAAACAGATATCCTTTGCACCCCCGCACAACCGAAGCAAGGTTGATGGGAGTCTGAGTTATATCTCTGTTTCGGAAGCAGAAAAATGCATAAAGCATGGTTGCCAAGCATACATGGTATTTTTCTCTGTAAAGGCGGAAGCTGAACTCTCACTCAAAGACATTCCGGTTGTCAACGAGTTCCCTGATGTGTTTCCAGAGGATCTCACTGAGTTACCTCCTGAAAGAGAAGTTGAGTTCGCCATTGAGTTGATGCCTGGAACGGGATCAATATCAAAAGCACCATACCGAATGGCACCGAACGAGATGCAGGAGTTGAAGAAGCAACTTGAAGAACTGCTGGAGAAAGGGTTTATTCGACCCAGCGTGTCACCGTGGGGAGCCCCCGTATTGTTTGTTAAAAAGAAAGACGGAAGCCTACGACTTTGTATCGACTACCGTGAGTTGAACAAAGTAACTATCAAGAATAAATACCCACTTCCCCGAATCGATGATCTACTCGACCAACTATCTGGTTCCTGTGTATTTTCAAAGATCGATTTGCGCTCAGGATACCACCAGCTTCGAGTAAAAGCTAGTGATATTCCAAAAACAGCTTTTAGAACCAGATATGGGCATTACGAATTTCTTGTGATGCCTTTCGGATTGACTAATGCACCTGCCGTATTCATGGATTACATGAATCGGATTTTTCGCCAGCACCTAGACAAGTTTGTAGTAGTATTCATCGATGATATACTGATCTATTCAAAAAGCAGAGAGGAGCACGAGGAACATCTGCGAATCGTATTAGGTATACTACGTGACAAGCGACTTTTTGCTAAGTTTAGCAAATGTGAATTTTGGCTGCCAGAAGTGAGATTTCTGGGCCATGTCATAACTCGCGACGGAGTTGCCGTTGATCCTAGCAAGGTAGAAGCGGTTCTGGACTGGAAGAGACCAGAAACAGTGACAGAGATACGTAGCTTCCTGGGTCTAGCGGGATACTACCGCAGATTCATACAGAATTTCTCGCGTCTTGCCTTACCATTGACAAAGCTCACAAGGAAAAACCAACCTTTTGTGTGGGACGAGGACTGTGAGTCGAGTTTTCAAATACTGAGGGAGAGGTTGACTACAGCACCAGTACTGATCATCCCAGATCCAGACGAGACTTATACAGTATATAGTGATGCCAGTGGACAAGGATTGGGATGCGTCCTGATGCAACAGGGCAGGGTAGTAGCTTATGCCTCTCGTCTGTTAAAGCCTCACGAGTTGAACTATCCTACGCATGATTTAGAACTTGCAGCTATCGTGTTTGCTTTAAAAATATGGAGGCATTATCTCTATGGTGCAACCGTAGAGTTATACTGCGACCACAAGAGTCTGAAATACCTTTTTGATCAAAAGGAACTCAACATGAGACAACGTCGCTGGATGGATTTGCTAAAAGATTACGACTTGGAGATCAAGTATCATCCGGGTAAAGCAAACGTTGTAGCTGATGCACTCAGTAGAAAAACGGTACTCACTGCGTACATGATGATACAAGAGCGGAAACTACTTGAGGAGTTCAGAGACCTAAACCTGACCAATCAGGTTTGCATGAACCACTGCACATCCGATGACATTTATCTTGAAAGTCTCCTTGTTAGTCAAGGGGAATATGATCTGAGAGATGCGGTTGAGGAAGCTCAAAAGCACGATGAGTGGGCTATAGCAGCACGGGAGATGATCTCACGAGGAGAGACTCAAGACCGTGACCTATCGCCAAGTGGCTTGGTCAGATACAAGAAGCGGATCTACATTCCGAAGGATGGTGAATTACGACAGAAGATACTAGACGAGGCTCATAAGAGCAGATATACTCTACATCCGGGAATGGTCAAAATGTACCAGAACTTGAAATCCGAGTTTTGGTGGCCCAGATTGAAGAAAGATGTAACTGAATACGTAGGAAAATGTTTGACCTGTCAAAGAGTTAAAACTGAACACCAACGACCCCCTGGTCTTCTTCAAGGTCTGGAAATTCCGGAATGGAAATGGGAGAACATTACCATGGATCTAGTGGTAGGGTTACCTAAGATCAGACAACACGACGCGATTTGGGTAATTGTTGACCGATTGACTAAGTCGGCACACTTTCTCCCCATTAGTATTAACTACTCACCAGAACGTTTGGCGGAGATTTATATCAAAGAGATCGTAAGACTTCATGGTATACCTAAGAGTATTGTCTCTGATCGGGACCCGCGATTTACATCCCGATTCTGGGAGGCTTTGCATGCAGAGATGGGAACTAAGCTAAGGCCTAGTACAGCTTATCACCCGCAGACCGATGGTCAATCTGAAAGGACAATACAAACGCTAGAAGATATGCTTAGAGCGTGTGTATTGGATTTCAAAGGCCATTGGGATGAACATTTACCGCTGGTCGAATTCGCTTACAACAATAGTTACCATTCGAGCATACAGATGGCTCCGTTTGAGGCATTGTACGGGCGGAAGTGTCGATCACCTATATGCTGGACAGAATTGTCGGAGCGAGAATTCATCGGGACAGATTTAGTTGATAAGACCTCCAAGCAAATTGCATTGATCAAACAGAGACTCCTAACAGCACAAAGCAGACAGAAGAGTTACGCTGATAAGAGGAGAAGACCACTAGAATTCGAGGTTGGAGACCATGTGTTTCTCAAGATATCCCCGGTAACCGGTGTTGGTAGAACGCTTAAACGGCGAAAGCTAAGTCCTCGTTACATTGGGCCATTCGAAATCTTGGCAAAACGTGGACCGGTCGCATACCAGTTAGCCTTACCCCCGAACTTGAGTAAACTCCATGATGTTTTCCATGTTTCCCAGTTGAAGAAATACCAACCTGACCATGACCATGTTATTCAGTATGAGGATGTTGAGGTGCGACATGATAACACTTTTGAGGTCGAACCGGAGCGAATTCTCGACTACCAACAGAAGCAGCTTCGACACAGGAATATTCCTTTTGTGAAGGTGGTCTGGAAGGGTTTATCGCCTAATGAAGCAACTTGGGAAACAGAGGAAGATATGAGGGAAAGATATCCAGAGTTCATGGCTCAATGTTTAGTTAGTATGGAGTAAATTTCGAGGGCGAAATTTTATTTAACGGGGGGAGAAATGTAATATCTTATATTTTGGGAAATAATAGAAATAAAATTATATCTTGTAAACCGTGAACTAGGTTTCTTGGGTAAGGGCATATTATGAATCAGTGAATTTTTGTCTCGAAGATGGTGTCACCCGAAGTAATTTCTGTTTCCGGCAGTGTCCGACTTAAAATCTTTGACAGATTACGAAATATCCTGAATGAGGTCAAAAATTCAGTTGACCCAGATATTTCTAAAGAGGAAGAATAGAGCTTCAAGGCTGTGCTTCTGGATTTTGAGAATTTGCAAAAGATCACGCGATCAGAACACCGAACAGGGAGTTTTATCAGTATTTTATTAAAATATTATAAAACTTTTTCAAAAGGAGCCAGAGGAGAGTCACGGACTTTGTTTTTAGTTCTTTTTAGAAATTACGAAAAATGACCCAAAAACAAGAAATTACACTTAAGGACCCATTTTCCAACACTATAAATAGAGGCCTCACTTCTTCATTTTCTTCACACCAAACTCAGATCACAACGGTCGAGTTTAATAGAAGAGAGAATTCTTAGAGTTTAGAGTGAGAATTTAGAGTAAAGTTCTCGGAGCTGGAGAGAAGGAGTAAGAACTTCAAGGGTAAGTTCTTTGGTCCCTAGTCTTAAGATTTGGTAGTTTCTTTCGGTAATTATAGTAGAAAAGCCTGATAGAGTTTTTCTGAGTATGCTCTGTGGCTGCAGCTTAGCCTGATCTGTCACATCAGAAAAGAATTATTCTTGGGCAGTAATATTATTTACTAGTACAGTAAATACTATTTATCGAACAGTAAAAATTATTTACCGTCACGGTAAAAATATTTTACTGGTACTATTCACATGAATAGTAAATCTTCAGCATAGGATTCCACAAGTATTGCAAAGTTGATGGTCACTGATAAAAATGATATTATAGGATATCTGTGAACTTTTACCGCTGCTGCTGTTATACCGCTGTTTTCCGTTAGAAGTACCGTATTCGTCAAACGTACCAAAGCATCATCAACGAAGGTACGGACGCGTACTGTAACACTAACTCTAATGCTTATTGTATGCTTATATGTGATAGATAGTCTGAAACTCTGTTTTTAAAAATTGATCATACATATACAATTTAATACGGGTTATAGTCTTGATAATGCCGTTATGTTTTCCTAGCGCTGAGGACACGGATGTACACCGTGGCACTGGTGAATAGTGCAGACTATAATAACATGCATATTGCAGTGGCTGTGTTATGTTATTATTTGATTATGAATGTATTGTATGTGATTATTACTGTTTTGCCATGGATATCTGTCATTCATATTTGATACATAAGCATGAGGTTAACCGTTACCTGAGGTTCAATGGTAATTGAACCTCAGCTCTTGCTTTAGCCCCAGGATCCTCTGGAGGACAATCCAAGGAGAAGGGTAAGCAGGTGGCGTGAAGAGGCAGAAAAGGAGTTTTCTTTTAAAAACTTTATTTCTGTTTTTTTTTTTTCTGAATATTCGACTCTTGGATGACTGTAACAGAAGACTGATGCACCTTTAATGAATGTTTTATCAGTTACTCGTTTCACGACTATTCCGATGCTCTACTCTGATTAAATCTTTTCAAATTCTGATCGAACTATTTCGAAAATACTTTAGAAAATTGGGATGTTACAATTTGTACATGACTGAAAATTTGTGGCATATGACTGAGGATGAAGATGAGTTATACCTACTCAAAAGTCCATATACTCTTCTTGTCATGTTTTGAAATTTTAGGGGTACGGTGACCGACACAAAATACAAAAAAATCTCATATTCCATAAGCCTTTATATATAAATATAATTTGTTGAATTATAACTATAAAAACATTTGCAATTTCATATTTAATTTAATTTAATGCAATAAGCTGTCTATATAATTTATAGAACATGTACCAACATATATATTTCTTACAAGTAGACTATTAAGCTTTACATCGTAAAAATTTCGGCAGAGTCTCCTCTATATATAGGTGGGACTTCCCGAAAGTTTTACAACAGCCTGTTAATTTAGAATAGCATAAAGAGCTCCGCTCCACCATAGCTTATATGTTTATATACAATAGTCTACTTGATTCAAGAGCTTCTTGTCAAAGAGTAGGGCTTTGGGGAGAGGATTTTCTCATTTTCCTCTCCCTCATTTTCTTCTCACAGGCCGATCTGGGCCGTTGAAATCTTGATCCAACGGTCCATTTTTTTTTTAAAAAAAATTTTAACTTTGTCTTTTTCGAAAAAGACAAAACAGTAATTTTTTTTTTTAAAAAAAATCTAGACCGTTGGATCAAGATTTCAACGGTCCAAATTGACTTGTGAGAAGAAAATGAGGGAGAGAGAAAATGAGAGGAACCGTAAGCGTAAGGTAGGGCTTTGAGAGTCAATTGGAGGAGCAGGTCCACTTCTACCATCTGAATGTCAAAATAATTTTTCGGTAAGTAATATCTCCACTGTAAAATATAAATTAAACGTGCAATAAAGATAAATTTATTAACTAATAGAAAAATAAACCAATTAGCATTTAAATAGTAAACTACCAGTTATGTAAACATTCAAAATTAATAGTTAAGAGCACCAGATAAAGGGAAGGAATAATCATGCGTCTAAATGAATAGATAATTAAATCAATAATTCAAAGAACTTTATTAATTTGAAAATCAATAGACTAATCTGAAAACACTCTTTTGTTTTTTTAACATGGCTTAGTCAGAACAATAAAAAACGTAGACACATAATCCATAAAGGTAAGTAACCAATACAGCGCAGCTTGAAGCCACGAAGAATTGGCGTGAATAATACTCATGAAAACTCTCCCTCCGTTCCACATGAGTTGGCTAGCATCTTCTAATCACCCTTCATACTTGGTAACCAAGTGAGCCTGGCTCCATGAAGCATGTACTAATGCCTCAGGTCATGGCTTCGAGACTTGGGGGAGACGTTATTGGAAATTATTTCCTAAGGGATAAAACCCCTAGAGGAGGGGACAGTACCTACATCAGTGGGGGCAGGACACCACGCGTGCAGGGGATTAGGCCCTGGAGACGGCAGTCGTGGACTGACTATATCCTCCACGGTGGTGGGTCGTTACAATAAACAAGCATTTCCTTGAAGAAATTATATCCCTCCCATATACGTATAGAAGTTTCAAGATAAATAGAAAATTATGATAAACCAGATTCTTTCTTGCTTCAATTCATTTCAAAGCTTTAATAAATCATTTCTAAAGTGCCAGTACTTAAGAAAACCTTTCTAAGAAAATAAAATAGATAAAGATATTTGATGTAAAATTTGATTAAAAATACTACATCTGTACTAAAGTGAGACGTTATTTATCACTTGGCAATCCCAATAGCTATAACTTATCATATTGTAGCCTTCAAATATGATTTAACTTTAATCCCTTAACATATAAACAACAATGTTGTCATTACAAATATAACTTTATAAAAATCTATAATATCATACTTAATAGGATTTGTTGTGGCGGCCAGCCATTGTTTTGCTCCGCATAGACGCAATCGCGCTGCTATTGGGCGCTATTGACTACTCTGACTGTATGTATATCATCGAAAATTCTATGCTCATAACAATTACAATTATGAAAGAATTTATTCTAACTTCTAGTATTTGTGGAATTCATAAGCGAATGCGTGTATCTATATATATATGTGTATTACAAGTATTATACATAGGTTTAATATTTCTGCAGCACTAACATAAGAGTGAGTGGGTCCCACTAATATTTTCTCTCTCATCTCACTACAATGGGACCTACTCACTCTTATGTGAATGTTGCAGAAAAAAAGTTTCTGCAGCTGCAGAAATATTAAACCCTTATATATAATATCTCAAGACTCAAGGTTTTAACATAGGACTTAAATAGCTTCTCATATATAATATAATACTTCCCAAATTTTATAAATTCCTTTCTCAAGCATTTCTTCAAACACCTTGCAAACACCCAAGTAACTAGCATAAATAGGTAGACCAAATTCTTAGGCTTCTTCTATACAAATACCATCCCATTCTATCTTCAAGAAAACTGAAATTTAAAATCACTTTAATCAAAACCTAAAGTCTCCTCCTTCATTCCCAACGATTAGAGGCACATAAGGCATAAGTACCTTTCTAAACTAAGCTTCTGACTTGTAATTTCTTTTTATTAGCCTCAACTTTCAAATCTCCTTGCTTCACATATACCCACTGTCAACAAAAACGAATTTCTCCTCTTATACTCATAAGCACATTACAGATTAAAAAGGGAAGAAAATAATCCACCCATACCCACCTCACATCACTATTGTCAAAATAGGCTAACCGATTTGTTAACATATGCACATGCAGATATTTGTGTTTTTTCACGTATGGAAAATATTATAAATAAGTCTCTTAGGACTTCACTATAATTTTGAGATTTTAATTGACCATTTTATCATATTTTCCCTTACTCAGGAACTACATGTCGTTTTTCCATATTGTATTAACCCAATATATGATATTTGAATAATTTTGTAAAAAATTCACAAAACAGTAAATTTCTTATTTTGTACATTATAAAAGTTTCTCAGAGAATGATAATTTTTTTTAAAAAAAATTTAAGCTTTGTTAACATTAATTTTGATCTTGCTAATGCATGTTAGATTAAATTCGAAAGATATAGTTGAGTTTGAAAGAAGGTATCTTTGACTCAAAATTTTTCTAAAAGAAATGGCTGTCCTAAATCCTAATATACTCCATTTTGTCCTTATTATAACATCTTACTAACAAATTTAAATAAATTAATATTATCTAAAAATATGAAAAATAAATAAATTAAAAATTTAATTAATTAAGATTAGTTGATGCTTTTGAAATTTTAAAATTCCGGTCATATTCCACGAATATTCAAGAATAATATTAAAACTCGTTTCGATTTGTTAGGGGAGGTTATAAATTAGTTAGTTATATGGTTAGTTACGTCGGGAACATTTTATTAACATAACAGATTTTTCTTAAAAAAAATTAATACCTTAACTACTCAAAGAAGATCACTCTTGTAATAAATGGTAGAAGTAACATTGTATATATATATAAATATATATCAGCTGACTTACATTGCTCCCGCCGAACGGTTCAGTCAAATAATTCCAAAAAGAAAGTGATTAGTTCTGTTTAATCTTCTTCCCTGCACAATTTCTTTACAGATCAAGAATTTTTCTCTCCAACTCTGAAAAGGTGAAGTAAGACACTCCTCAGTCATCAAGATACAGATCAAGAATCCTTAACAGGTAACTATATTCTGTTTCTCCTTAAATCTTTCTCTTAAGCTTCCTTCTCTTCGCTCTTCGATGACTGGAATTGACTTCAGAGAATTCCAGATTGATCCCGGGCTTCAAATTAATATTTTATGGCAAAATTCATTTGTTAGTCTCAACTCTAATCTTAGAAGTTTGATGTGATCGATAATAAGTTAATATCGATCAATGATTTTAATTTCCTTTAGCTCTCTAATTGGAAAACCAATAGAAGTATCTAATTAAGATGTATATGCCTTACGGACTAATAATGTGTGGTTTTTCAAATCTGTTCAGAGAGTCGTGTAGTTTCATACGTGAAGATCAAGAATCCCCACAAGGTAGTTAAAACATCATCGAAGTTTATTTGGCTTCTTGTTTAATCTTCCTTGTTTGGGGACTGAAATGACATATATATGTAGTAAGCAAAATAACATTGAATAAGTTTTGGCCTTGTAATTAGTGTGTAAAATTCTGGACAAATCTTGATTAATATGTCCTGATGATTCAATATCTGAATAGATATATGGAATCAAATAATTCATCATCCAACACTGCGACAGCTTCCTCTTCTGATCCACCACCTCCTAATCAAAGGGATGATGACAAAGGAAAACAAATTTGCAGGTTAATTTAATAAACATCTTACTGTTATGTATTTTGGTATATTATGTCTTGTTTATTCTGTCAGCTGTGTGTTACTATTATACTAATATTCTAGTTTTTCCTATTATTACAGCAACGTGAGCGAGGCAAATAATAACAATAATAAGAGTTCTAAGTTCCTGGGAGTTCAACGAAGGTAATTAATTTGATATCATTGCATATATACACTTATATGTATACACAAATTAAACATAATATACCTGAATTAAGGTCGACCACGAAGAGTGGATGTAGATGGCGAGCCGCGATTAGCTACCAGCTGAAACTACACTACCTGGGCACATTCGGTGAGTTCATATATATATGAATTCAAATTCCGTTACGTACATGTGAATTCCTTCATGTGTGTGGGATCGATCATCTAATTATCTAATAATTATCATCAATCATCAGAGACGGAGGAGGCGGCGGCGAGAGCATTTGATATAGCGGCGATAAGATTGAGGGGCCCGACCGGCGCCAAAAAATTGAATTTCGACTTGGAAAATTATAATGTGGAAAAGATTTTAGAATGTTGTCATTTTCCATTCAAGGATGTCAAATGGGAACAGTTTGTTAAAAGTGAAACGTACAGGATCACAGCGATCAGATCCAATAGAGTTCGGATGACGACAATTAAGCCTCAAGAACCTGCTGGTGGGTCCAACCAGAATAGATAAGACTTTTCTTTTTCATTACACTAGTGAAACTCTAATAGATCATTTGACGAGCGAAGACGTAGAAGATTGCAGCGATCAGATCCAATGGAGTTCGGATGACGACAATTAAGCCTCAAGAACCTGCTGGTGGGTCCAACCAGAATAGATAAGACTTTTTTGTGTGTGTTAACAATAGATAAGACTTTTCTTTTTCATCTGCTGGTGTGTAAATATTAATGTCTTACAAACTGATTAATTAATTACCGCGCAAATGCATGCATGTGGTAATTAAAGATATATACGTAAGGCTGAACATAGCGTTGAACGTTATTGGATTGAGGTGGCTAGCAGATGATCACTCTCTTGGATATGTTAATATTCACAAACCAAACTAGAGAAACAGAAGCTTCAGTCTAGATCTAACGAACCGCTGGTCGTTTTGTACGTACTGTACTGTGTGAGTTCAGTTTCTCTGCGTAGAAAGCTTTTCTTCGTCTTTTATTGTAAGACTCAAACTCAAAATCAGAAGAACACGGAATCAGGTGGGTGCTTCTGCACCTGAAACTAAAGAATGCTTGTCTAATTAATGATAAAAATAAAATACTACTAACACATTTTATATTGTTTTATGGTTGTTCATTCGATTGCGCTAACGAATTAGCCGTTATAGAACTAGTTTCTGTGCCTATAAATATCATAATTATATGAGGATACCATATTTGCCCTTTTTGTTGGCAATATATTTCTTGAAGTTCAGCGATCTGATTAACTTAATTATGTTATGAGATTCTGGTGCATTTATGCCTTCTTATTTGTTATAAAAGGCGGATGATTGGGAAAATTACTGAAAAATCCTTGCTCGCGAAATCTATTACCTAAAATTATAAGTACCTAGAATTTGTTTTAAGATTTATATTTAAACTGTCTTCAACATACAGTCCCAACTCTTTTTCTATGTGCACTCTATATTCTATTTTCAACTACATATGAAACAGAGGATATTTGTATATGACCGAAAATTTGTCCAATATCGCTGAAATTGAGTTATACCTACTCAAAGAGTCCATATGCTCCTCTTGTCATGCCTTGAAATTTTAGGGGTGACCAACATAAAATATAAGAAAATCTCATATTCCATAAGGCTTTATATATAAATATAATTAGTTGAATTATAACTATAATAACATTCTCAATTTCAACTTTAATGCAATAACCTGTATAGATAATTTATAGAACATTTATCAACATATTTCTTATGAGCAGACTATTAAGCTTTACGTAAAAAATTCAGCAGAGTCTTCTCTAGTAATTGAGACCTCCCGAAAGTTCTATAACAGCCTCTTAGTTTAGAATAGCATAAGAAGCCCCGCTCCACCATAGCATTTACATTTACATAAGTCCAAAATTTTAAAAGAAGGAAATGATCCTGCCTATGTGGAGCGATTCTACTGCAACATACAAAAGCATTCACTATACATATATACAAGTCTACTTGATTCAGGTAGCAGCAGTCAAAAGCTTCTTGTCAAGAGTAGGGCTTCGAGGGTCAACTGAAGGAGCAGGTCCGCCACTACTATCTGAATGTCAAAATAATTTTCTGATAAATAACATTCCTACTCATAGGCTAGGCGGATTTAGAGGGGCCAGAGGTGGCCCCCCTAATTTTGTTTTCTTAAAAAAATATATAAAAAGTATCTTTCTTTATCTGTGGCTTATTTTAATATTTTAAGGAAAATCATGATCCGGATAGCTGACCCAAAGTTGTAGAATTTGGGTGTGGGTATTTTGTCGAAATGGAATAGCCTTACTTTACAGTTTTCTAAATCTAAGCGACTTTTTCTTAAATCCAGGCGATCTTTTCGTAGACATTTGCCTTAGATCCAATCAAGGGATTGAATTGATTATAAAAACATGAGTTTAATTAGTCGATTTATTAGTGAACATGGAAAAAAAATTATCTAGATGTGTGAATAGATTGACTCGGCATAATAATTAAAACCAAAGGAAAGAGGTCTTTGGGATTAAAAAAAAAACAATTGCAATTGTAGGTTTCTTTTTTTTGATACACAATTTATTGACCAACAGTATCTTGACCCTTAACTATCAGAGCGTTGTAAATATAAGGCATCTTCCCTGGGGAAAAGCTACATCCAGTAGCGGACCAATTATTTGAGCAATACGTCCTAGGTTCTTTTTGGCTTATTTTAATATTTTAACTACACACAAACCAAACTCATGCATAAGAGAAACTTCTTATGTATAACTTGTTTATCTTTTTATCTTAATACATAGTAGTTTCGTATAATCGCCTGCATATCCTTAACTTTTGAATTTGAAATTGTCATACATTAACAAAATATAAGAAGATATCTACATGTATATACAAGCTTAATAAGCTAAACTTGTTTGATTCTATTGTATTTCATCATTTGTATTGTAAAAATCTAGTTAATACTCCTTCGGTCCTAAACATAAGACATATTTATCTAATTTAGATAAATTAAGGAAGATGGTTGAGTAAGTTAATTTGACATGTATTTTCTGAAATACCTTAGTCATCATCTTTCCTAATTTTTTTTATTCACTATCTTGCTTGATTATTGTTAACGAATATGAAAACTATGTCTTATATTTAAGAAAAAAATTAACTCTCTAAATATGTCTTATATTATGAATCAGAGGGAGTAATTTGTTGAAATATATAAAAATTCATTTTTAGTGGATTAGGGTCGCCCAAGCCGAATGCAAGTAGAGCTATTTTGTGATAGATTTCTTTTAATTATTTTTTTGTATATTATGTGATAGATTTTTATTTTCGCTCCTGTCATTAAAATTCATGAATCTGTAGATTTTTATTTTCGCTCCCCATCATTAAAATTCTGAGCTCCATCTCACTATATCCACCGTAAAATATAAGTGTGCAATAAAGATAAATTGATTAACTAATAGAAAAAAAAAACCAATTAGCATCTAAATAGTAAAGTGTCAACTATGTAAACATTCAAAATTAATAGTTAAGAGCACCAGATAATAAGGGAAGGAATAATCATGCCATCTAAATAACAACCGTGGACACATAGCCCACGAGAGTAAGTAACCAATCCGTCGTGGCTAAAAGCCGAAGAGAATTGATATGAATATGGTACTCACAAAAACCCTCCCTCCGTTCCATGTGAGTTGGCCATCACACAGGATTAGCACCTCCTAATCACCCTTCTAGTTGGGATGCCATGGCACGCCAAAGGCTAATAGAACCGCTTTTAGCAGCCAGTATTCCGCTTTTAGTACCTTGAAATTTTTTCCCAGCATATATGGAAGTAAACTGTCTTGCACTTCAAATCCTTCAATACAGAATAAATGAGCATTTCCTCTGAGAAATTCTATCCCTCCCATGTACACATAGAAGTTTCAAGACAAATAGAAAAATTTTGATAAATCAAATTCTTTCTTGCTTCAATTCTTTTCAACGCTTTAACATATCATTTCTAAAGTGCTAGTACTCAAGAAAACCTTTATAATAAGAAAATAAAAAAGATAAATATATTTGATGTAAAATTTAATTCAAATACGATGTCTATATTCAAGTGAGACGTTATCTACTCACTGACAGTGTAATACCCCAAAAATTGTTACTTCTCATAAACACAATATTTTGATAAATGACACCTATTTAAAATAGGTGAATATGTGGTCTCAAATTTTGAGGTACATTTAATCTATTTTCTAGGAAATCCTTATCTAGGATGAAGGTGACCAATGATTGAATTTTCGTAGGAATCATAAAATATCATAAAAATACAAACAATTACCAAATTAAATGAGGGTTCTTGTAAGATCAAGAGGAGCAAGAAAGAGTTATGAAAATACATAAATAAACCTGGAGGAATGGAATATCCTAAAATTCATATTCATGAAAAATAGGAGAATATGTTGGGCAAATTTTCTCTAGAATTTACATAGGGCAAAGCCCAAGTTTAAAAATTACATGATGGATCATAAAACATTATAAAATGGCCTAAAAACTAATTATAATCCTAATTTAATCATAAGAGATAATTAAACGGCCTGAAAATGCAAATACCAATTAGGAGAAATTACTAACAGCTAAGGAACAATTAAATTTACAATAACTGGAATAATTATATTAATTTTCATAATTAATCAAAGGGTCTTAAAACACCAATTTTATAATTGTTTAAGAGATTCAAAAACCCTAGAACTAACACATAGCTCATATTCATTCACAAAGGGCCATGAAGAATTACCAAAACACTTGAACAATTAAAAGAACAATTACCAACAAATAATGAGCAATTAAATTACCACTAATAAAATAATTAGCTAATTATTTACAAGTAACATTAATGGTCATCCATTAGAAGTGTATTGGGCTAATTAAAATTCAATAAGGGTTTGAGATTAGTATAAAGTATATTGCCAATGGTCATAAAATACCTTAAACACTAATAAGGCAATAATCAAGAAACAATTAGGCTTTTAATTAAAATACTAATTAAGCTTTGAAAAGTCAACTAACACCAAAGGTCAAGATTAGCCCTCATAAAGATAATCTAATGGCTCTAGTTAATAAGGTGGAATCCATGTGAAACCCAATCTACCAATCAAAGAATTTCTTTGTAGGCAAATTATCTAAATAAAAGAACAAGCATGAGTCATAACTCTAAATAGATGAATCACTAACCTAAATGATCATGAGTCATGTACCTAAATGTTGAGTCACAACTCTATAATTGATGAGTCATGGAATCTAATAAAAGCATGAAGACTTTGAAGTGGAATGGAAGAGGATGACGTACTTGGGCTCATAAAACCATGGAAGAGGATAGAGTAGTGTAGAAAAAGCTAGAAGATGGTGAGGTGTGTGGGTGTGTAACGTGTAGGTGTGTGTATGTGGTGTGTGTGTGTATGTGTGAAAGAGAAAAAGGGAGTGTTGTGTGTAGGAAGAGTCAAAGAAGGAACCAATAGGAATTTAGATAAATAAGATAATTGCATAATTAGGAAAATTCAAGAAAACAAATCCTAAACATAAAATAAATGAAAATATATACAAACTAAATTGTATCTTGAAATCCATGAACTAAGTATGAAAACTAAGTTGAGATTCATAACAAGCATAAATCAAGCATGAAAATAAGTATAACCAAAGTCATTTTCATAATTGTTTAAGAAATGGAACCAATAGAGAAGATAGGCAAAATTGGTCTCAAAATGAAGCCAAGAAATTCTAGATTACAAAACCAAAAAGAAAACTAGCATAACACTTCATTAGGATCACCAAATGAATTTGTAACAACACAAAAGGATAGAACAAAACTTGTTAATAACACTTAAGTCTTGATTATGTCATCCAAATGACATCATGTTTTATAATGAAGGGATGGGATGAAAACTTCTATGCTAATTTTAGATCCAAAGGATGAGAGGAAAGATGAGACTTTAGTTCTCTTGGAAAATGACCAATTTAACCCTTGAACCTTGCTTATAAATAGAGAGCCCCCTTCACAATTCTTCACACCAAAAACCATTCTAAACAAGAGTGGAGTGAAGCAAGAAGAAGGAAGAGCAAGAGTCTTCAAGAGGGAAGCTTGTCTTTAGATTTTAGTTTTAGTTTTATAGTTCTTTAGTTTTGGTCTTTAAATTCTTAGATAGAAGTAGGTTAGATCTTAAATATTCTAGAATAATTTTAGATTCATGTTTTTATAGTTAAAATCAGCTTTATTTCGAAAAATTGATGAAGAAGAGATTTTAGCAAAATTTCCGGAAGAGAAACACCGAAGTAACGAAGTTCTGGCAAAATTTCATCGGTTCTGGAATTTCTGAATTAGTCATAAAAATGCTTATATTCTATGTTGAAAACATGGTTGAAAAATTCTGACAAAATTCATGGTTAAAGTAGACATATAGGGCTTTCTAAAAATGTAAAGATCATGTCCAAACGATTTCTGTACAGGGAGATAATAATCCTCAAAGTTAGGCTACGAATTTCTGGAAAAATTCTGGGTAGAGACTCAAAACTTAAAAACTGGGAATTAACCGTGTGATCTGGGAAAAATCTATTATTTTTCCCTGAAAGTAGACATCCTGAGGATTCCAGGGAATTTTAGGGATCCTCGTTTCGATTTTTCTAGAATTAGTTATAATTTTCTGAAGTTAGGCGAAAATCTGTCCAAAATTATGGACCAGCGTTTTTGAAGAATTAAATGGGATATGTTGAAAAATAATCCTACCAAGGGTAAAAAGGGTCATTAGTGAGTAGGATACCTTCTAGAATATGATTGTTGAATTAATAAATGCGATATTACTATTATAGGGTAAATGTGATCACGGTCCGAACGACAGCGTACCGATAACGCCGACGCAGGTACGAACGCGTACTGTAACACTAACTCTGATGTTTATTGTACACTTGTATGTGGTAGATATGCTCATAGACTGTGACTCTGCTTTAAAAATTATTTGAATATATATACAGCTATATACGAGTTACAGTCTTGGTAATGCCGTTTGAGTTTTCCTAGCGCGCTGAGGACTCGATAGGCCATCGTGGCACTGGTGAAGAGTGCAAACTGGTTTGATATGAATATGTGATGAGAATGGAATAATATGTTTTTATCTTTGAGAAATGAATATTGAATATGAATATTGTTGTTTTATCATGAATATCTGTCATACATAACTGTACATAAGCATAAGATTAACCGTTATTGAACCCCAGCTCATAGTCTCAGATACTGGTGGAACCGGAACAAGAACAAGGATGAATATCACACGAGAGGGCACGAGCAGAGAAGTACCTAGGGGACATTGTAATCGTAAATATTCAGAGATTTGTACAACTGTAATTGCAACCAGACTCAACAACAGGGAATGTATATCAGTTATTCGCTCTTCTAAAAAAAAAAATTATTCTGATGCTCTGATTGAGATATTGTGTTAAAAAGAAAATCTTTTTCTGATGCCACTCTGATTATTTCTTCGAAGTTCTGATAATCCCTTTTCAAAAATCACATTTAAAAAGGCGGAATGTTACAGACAATTCTAAT
This sequence comes from Acacia crassicarpa, assembly GCA_034222035.1. NCBI lineage: Eukaryota > Viridiplantae > Streptophyta > Magnoliopsida > Fabales > Fabaceae > Acacia > Acacia crassicarpa. The sequence continues at coordinate 61,249,569 of JAWXYG010000002.1, read as the reverse complement.
AGCTATAGATAATCCTACTATAGCCTTCAAAATATGATCTTTAATTCCCTATAACATATAAACAACAATATTGTCATTGCAAATATAACTTTACAAGAATCCATAACATCATACTTAATAGGATTTTCCATTGTTCTGTTTAACCTGTATGAGCACTAACACTTGACATATGTGTGTATGTATGTCAAAAATTCTACGCTCATAACAACTACAATCATGAAATAATTTATTCTAACTTCTACTTACTTATGGAATTCTTAAGTTTGTACGTATGGGTGTTTGTGAATGCATATTATATTACAAGCATCATATATGATCTCAAGGTTTTAACATAGGACTTAGATAGCTTCTCATATCTAATACTTCCCAAATTTCAAAAATTCCTTTCTCAAGCATTTCTTCAAACGCCTTGCAAGCACTCAAGGAACTAGCATAAATAGATCGACCAAATTCTTATACTTCTTCTACACAAAATACCTTCTATCTTCAAGAAAACTGAAATTTAAAATCACTTTAATCATATCCTAAAGTCTCCTCCTTCATTCCGAACTATTAGAGGCATATAAGGAATAACTACCTTTCTAAAGTAAGCTTCTGACTTTTTTTTTTTTTTAAATTAGCCTCATCTTTCAAATCTCCTTGCTTCACATATACCCACTGTCAACAAAAACTAATTTCTTCTCTTATACCCATAAGCACATTATAGATTAAAAAGGGAAGAGAATACTCCACCCATGCACCTTACATCGCTGTAACGGAGGAAGAAAAGAGAAGACTCAAAAACTTTAGCACCCAATATACCTCAGCGACGATCAAATAGAAGAAGGAGAAGAGAATGCCGATGCTAATTACTTCAACCACAATACCAGCAAACGGAAATCCACGTGAACACACACAAACACGCCGAAGATTGAAGGGAAGAAGAACGGCGGCACTGAATCGAAGGGATGAGTCAAGCACAAGGAGAGTAGGGTTTTTGTTGGGGGAAGAAATAGTCACCCCTAGTAAAATATAGAGATATATAAATGGGAGGCCTTTAGGTAATTTCAGACTTATACTTGTCATGTTATATTATTGTTTTTATTATTATTAGTATTATTAGAATTATATTATTTTGTATTTGTATTATTTTGTTAGGCTATTACACATCCGGTCCTATTTATAGGGTAAAGAAACAACAAATATTTTGGTCCTATTTTTTTAATACATATTATTTTCATCTATTTATAAGGCACTTCATTAATTTTTTTTATAAGGGTACAATTTTACACTTAATTTTTTATTGTTAATTTTGTTCTCATGTAGTCATGGGGTATACTTTATATAATAACATTAAATAGGGATAAAGTTAGAAATTTATTGAATTTTATGATATAGTAATTAATAAAATTTAAGGTAAGGGGATTCCATTGAGAATAAGGGCAAATTTGGTGTACCAAATATTGTATTAACTTGATTTATGATATTTGAATAATTTTGTAAAAAATTCACAAAACAGTAATAAATTTCTTATTATGTACATTATAAAATTTTCTTAGAAAATGATAACATTTTTTAACTTAACCTTTGTGAACTTTAATTTTGATTTTGTTAATGCATGCAAGATTAAATTCGAAAGATAGTTGAATTTGATAGAAGGTACCTCTTTGACTCAAATGTTTTTAAAAGAAAGGGCTCTCCTAAACCCTAATATACTCCCTTTTTGCCCTAATTATAAAAGCTTACTGATAACTTTAAATAAGTTAATAAATTATCTAAAAATATAAATAGATTAAAAATTTAATTAGTTAAGATTAGTTAATGCTTTTGAAATTTTAGAATACCTCTCAAATTCCAGGAATCAAGAATGATATTAAAAATCTTCTCGATTTATTAGAGGAGGTTATTTTTTAAAGAAAATTAATACCTTAATTACCCAAAGAAGATCACGTGTAATAAAAGGCAGAAGTAACATTGCATGGGATGATGTATATATAAGCTAACATTGCTCCCCAGTCCCCACAACGGTCTAGTCAAATAAAGCCAACAGAAAGTGATCGAAGAATGTGATTAGTTCTGTTTAATCTTCTTCCCTGCACATCAATCTGTGAAGAAAAAACTGTCAGACTGCACAATATCTTTTCAGATCAGATCAAGAATTTTTCTCTCTAACTCTGAAAAGGTGAAGTGAGACGCTCCTCAGTCATCAAGATATAGATCAAGAATCCTTACAGGTAATAATTATTCTGTTTCTCCTTTAATCTTTCTCTTAATCTTCCTTTTCTTCGTTCTTCGTTGATTGTGACTGACTTCAGAGAATTCCAGATCGATCCCGGGCTTCAAATTAATATTTTACGGCAAAATTCATTTGTTAGTCTCAACTCTAATCTTGGAAGTTTGATGTGATCGATAATAAGTTAATATCGATCAATGATTTTAATTTCCTTTAGCTCTCTAATTGAAAAGCCAATAGAAGTATCTAATTAAGATGTATATTCCTTATGGAATAATAATGTGTGTATTTTCAAATCTGTTCAGAGAGTCGTGTAGTTTCGTACGTGAAGATCAAGAATCCCCACAAGGTAATTAAAACATCATCAAAGTTTATTTGGCTTCTTGTTTCATCTCATTCTCTTCCTTGTTAAATTAATTATTATTTAAGAAGTATTAGTAGGGGTAATATGGAAAAAATATAACAAAAGTTGTTCAAAATTATTTTATATAAAAAAGTATAATTTAGGTGTATATGACATTAATGAGTTGCAAACATTATTTATTTTATAAAATATATAGGTATATTATTAAATTATTATTATCTTTAATTATTGATAAGGGTATTAAATTATTATTGAGAAAGTATAGATAGAGGTATTATATAATACCCCAAATTTGTATATCTCTTGAATATAATATTTTGGCCATTTAGGACCCATTTAAAATAGGAAAGTATGTTGCCTCCAAATTAGCAAGTATAATTATTCTAATTCTTGAATAACTTGTCGGTAGGACTTAATAGGGCAAAATTCAACTCCCTAAATTTTTATTAGGAGTCATAAAATATTAGGAAATACCCTAAAAACCCCTAAACTAATTAAATGGAATTTCCAACAATTTAAGAACAATTAAACTCACAATTAGTGACATAATGTCATGTAATTCACATATTGGCAAAATTAAGCCATAAAGGGGTAGGAGGAGGTCTAAATTAATTAGAGAACACTAAAAATAATTAGTAAACATCAAAAATTAATCCTAATTGAATTAACATGCATAATTAATTCAATGATAAATATTTATAAACAAATTGTAATATTTTGGCTAAATTCAACAATAAAGCCTAACAAGGGATCCACAATTGTAACAATTGGACTTAGTAGGATCAAAATTTAATTGGTAGTCAATAAAATCATTTCAAATTAAACTTAATTAAGCTTAATCTAATAATAAACAAGAAGAAATTAATTTAGGGCTTTTTGGCACAACAAAAACTCAATTGGATCATTTTTGGTAACCCAAACAATTGCCCAAACCACCAATAAAGCCCAAAACAACAACCCAACCCTAAGGACCAGAGGAATTTCGGTTTTGAAGGCTTCAAAGGGAAGGAATTGAGTTTCAAACACATGTGTCAAAAATTGTCAAAGCTTCTAGAAAACAAAACACTATTTATGGCTTAAAATGCAAGTTTGTCTTAGCTTCAAGGAGAAGGAAGAAGAAAGAGAAGAGGGGAGAGAGAGAGAGTGGGCAGATGAGTGTGTGTGTGGTGAGGATTTAATTTGTCAATGAAGCCCTAGATCCAATGGTGTTTAATTGACAAGAGCAAAGTTGCATTTTATTACCAAATTGCCCAACCTTTTTCCTATAAATAGGGACCCAAGCTCTTCACTTTTCTTCACACCAAGCAATACAACATTTGCTTACTTGAGAGAGAGTTGAGAGAGCTGAAGGGAAGTCTTGAAGGAGTTCAAGCTCTAGGTAAGAAAAGTTCTTAGTTTTTGAGTTTAAATTCATAGGTAGAAGTAGTTTTAATCTTTAAAATTCTAGAATAATTTTAGTTTCATGTTTTTATAGTTTAAAATAGCTTCATTTTGAAAATTCAGTGAAGAAAGTAGTTCTGCAAAAATTCCCAGGTCAAGAACAAGTAGTAACGAAGTTCTGGCGAAAATTCGTCGGTTAGGTGATTTCTGAACTAGTAACAGAAACACTCATATTTCATGTTGAAAATGCTATTGAAAAATTCTGAGAAAATTCATGATGAAAGTAGACATGTAGAGGTTTTTAAATATGTAAAGAGCATGTTGAAATGATCTCTGTACAGAGAGAAAGAAATTCTCAAAGTTTATGTTGCGAAAATGCTGGAAATTCTGGGCAGATGATGAACACGTGAAATCTGGGAATGATTTTTGAATTCTGGGCAAGGCCTGATATTTTTTCTGGAAAGTAGACATCCTAAGGAGTCTGGAACTTCTTACGAACCTTCGTTTCGATTTTTCTAGAATTAGTTATGATTTTTCAAAGATAGGCGAAATTCTGCCCAATGTTGCCCAGCGTTTTTCCACGAATTTTGGAGAAATAAAATAATTATTTAAGTATACCAAGGATAGAATATTTAGTAGTGGCCAAAATATATTCAAGAATATTACTTACAATTAATAAACGCAATATTCCTATGATAGGACATCTGCAAACGTGTACCGATCACCGAAATACCAGAATTATCAACTCAGGTACGGACGCGTATTGTAACCTTAACTCTGATGCTTATGGTGTGCTTATATGTGATAGATAGTCTGAAATATTGTTTTTGAAAATTGATCATACACATACATCTTGATACGGGTTATAGTCGTGATAATGCCGTTATGTTTTCCTAGCGCTGAGGACACGGATGTACACCGTGGCACTGGAGATAGTGCAGACTGTAATAACATACATATTGCAGTGGCTGTGTAATGTTATTATGTGAATATATGAATATTGTATGTGATTAAATGCTGTTTTGCCATGGATATCTGTCATACATATTTGATACATAAGCATGAGGTTAACCGTTACCTGAGGTTCAATGGTAATTGAACCTCAGCTCTGACTTTAGGCCCAGGACCCTCAGGAGGTCAGACCGAAGATAAGGGTAAGCAGATAGCATGACGGAGCGGACGAGGAGATTCTGTTGAAATTTTTATTTTACCGACTTTTTGAATATTCGGATATTGTGGATGACTGTAACAGTACACAGATATATCATTATTGAATGTTATTCAGTTACTCATTTTCACGACTATTCCAGTGCTCTACTCTGATAAACCCTTTTTGAACTCTGATAATTTTATGACGAAAACGCTTTATAAAACGGGGTGTTACATATTATAGGAAAAAATTGATAAAATTTAAAACTTGCTCTTATAATTAGGACCAAAACCAACTCTAAAATTTACTTCTATAATTAGGACCGGAAGGAGTATTGAATTTTATGATAAAGTTAATAAAATTTAAAGTAAGGAAAACTGTTGAATGAAGCCATATTTGAGGGACCAAATATTAAATTAGCCCTATACATGATATATGAATAATTTTGTAAGAAAATTCACAAAACAGTAAATTTCTTATTATGTACATCATAAAAATTACTTAGAGAATAATAAAAAAAATATTTATTTTTAACCTATGTTAACATTAATTTTGTTGTTTCTAATGCATGTTAGATCAAATTCGAAAGATAGTTGAGTTTGAAAGAAGATGCCTATGCGACTCAAATTTTTGTTTAAAAGAAAGAGATAGGATATTGTTACTACCATTTTTTGTTACTACCAAAGTCACTACCACTTTTTCACCGTTAAATCAGAATCTCAATAGAAGAGAGAAATGATAAATATAAATGAAATTCTGATCTAACGGTGAAAAAGTGGTAGTGACTTTGCTAGTGACAAAAAATGGTAGGGACAATATCCTATCCCAGGCTCTTCTAAATCCTATTATATCTCCTTCTGTCCTTTTTATAAAATCTTACTAATAAATTTAAATAATTTGTCTAAAAAAATAAATAAAGATTCGTTAATGCTTTTGAAATTCTTGATATATAGTGCTAGTATTCAAGAATTTTCAGACTTCTCGATTAGTTAGAGGTGGTTATAAATTAGTTAGTTATTTGTTTACTTATCTGGGGAATAGTAAAATAACAGATATTTTTTTAAAAAAATTAATACCTTGATTAGCCAAAGAAGACTTGTAATAAAAGACAGATGTAACATAGCACGGGGTAATTAAAACATCAGACTCGAGAATCTCAAACTACACAATTTCTTATCAGACTCAAGAATCTCTCTGTAACTCTCTCCAAAACTGAAGAGAAGTTAAAGTTAGATGAATTAGAATATAAGGGTATAATTGGTTGGTTAATGAATTAGATAGAGTTAGTTGGAGAGTTAGTTAGGATTCTAGTCTATATAAAAGGGGTCCTAACTTAGCTAAATTAGTCAATAAGTGTGTATCACAATTACTTTGTAAGTGCATTTGCTCTCCATTGTGAATAATACAATGACATTCATCTTCCTTCTCCTAATTATTTTCTCTTCAATTACAATTGTTAACACTCCTCATCAATCAATAATCCTTACAGGTAATTATAACATCACTTATTCTTTTCTCTGTTCGATGACTGATGAATCTTGCAAGTTTGATGTGAAGATAAGTTAATGTCCATGATTTTTCTCACACAGCTCTCTGATGTTCAAATTAATCTTTTTGGGCAACAATGAAAAATGCATTTGTTAGTTTCAACTCTAATCTTGGAAGTTTGAAGTGTTGATAAGTTAATATCCACGATTAGTTTCTTGCACAACTACTCTCTGACATTCAAAAACCAATAGAAGTATCAAAGATGAATATACGGAATAATGTGTGGTTTTCCAAATCTATTCAGAGAGTTGTGTAGTTTCGTGTACTTTAAGATCAAGAATAATCCCTACAAGGTAATTAAAGCACCACTAGAGTTTATTTTGATTCTTCTTTAATCTCTTTCTCTTTCTTGTTTGACGACTGAAATTGATATTTCAGGGAATTCCCGATTGATATTGCGGGCTCCAGAATAGCATCCATTTCACTGATCTTGCTTGCCACCAGATTAAAGAACTATTAGGTAAACCCTAACGATCCATTTAAAATTTTTCTATAGCTAGCTGATAAGATTAATTCTTTGAATCTCTTCCCTTCAAACTTTCTTCATACGAATAATAATTATTAGCCGGCTAGGCCATAAGTGAGTGAAAGCACATGCATCTAAAAGGGGAAGGTTGAACTTATCAATATTCTTTAAATTTAGATAATTAATTCGATATTCGTAATTAACTTTTATGGCAAATGAATTTGTCATAATTTTAAATTAATTTAAATAACAGGTGTAATAAAATTTCACACCAAAGATAACATGAGAATTAAACCTGAGCTGGTGGTGTGCTGTGTTAGCTTAGGTCAGATAGACTATTGACATAACATATATATACTTTATAAGATAATGTGTATAAACAGGTACACACAATTAATGTTGTTGGGATTCATCTAATAATTTTTTTAACATGTAACTGAGTGATAGACGATAGGATAAATAATTGAAATGAGACGAGGATTTAAAATTTGGAAGCTTCGTCTCCATATACACATTTGAATTGGCAAAATTAACATTTAATTACTTTCACCAATAAAGCACTGATAATATAATGTTGTCATAATCATTACGCAAAAATTTTAAATGAAACAAGTGCGCTTACACACATATAGAAAGCAAAATAACATTGAATAAGTTTTGGCCTTGTAATTTGTGTGTTAAATCCTGGACAAATCTTGATTTATATCCTGATGATTCAATATCTGAACACAGATACATATATAGATGGAATCAAATAATTCATCATCCACCCCAAGTTTCTCTCGCAACACTGCGAGTGATTCCTCTTCTGATCCGCCACGTCGTAATCAAAGGAATGATGACAAAGGAAAACAAACTTGCAGGTTAATTTAATAAACATCTTACTGTTATGTATTTTGGTATATTATGTCTTGTTTATTTTGTCAGCTGTGTTACTATTATACTAATATTCTAGTTTTTCCCATTATTACAGCAACGTGAGCGAGGCAAATAATAACAATAATAGGACTACGAAGAGTGGATGTAGATGGCAAGCCTTGATTAAGGACTACGGGAAACAACACTACCTGGGCACATTCAGTGAGTTCATATATATATGAATTCAAATTCCGTTACGTACATGTGAATTCCTTCATGTGTGTGGGATCGAGATGAAAGCCATCAGATCAACTGGAGTTCGGATGAGTGATGACGACAAGCCTCAAGAACCTGCTGGTGGGTCCATCCAGAATAGATAAGACTTTTTTTTTTTTTTTTTTGGTTAACAATAGATAAGACTTTTCTTTTTCATCTGCTGGTGTGTAAATATTAATGTCTTACAAACTGATTAATTAATTACCGGGCACATGCATGCATGTGGTAATTAAAGATATATACGTAAGGCTGAACATAGCGTTGAACGTTATTGGATTGAGGTGGCTAGCAGATGATCACTCTCTTGGATATGTTAATATTCACAAACCAAACTAAAGAAACAGAAGCTTCAGTCTAGATCTAACGAACCGCTGGTCGTCGTTTTGTACGTACTGTACTGTGTGAGTTCAGTTTCTCTGCGTAGAAAGCTTTTCTTCGTCTTTTATTGTAAGACTCAAACTCAAAATCAGAAGAACACGGAATCAGGTGGGTGCTTCTGCACCTGAAACTAAAGAATGCTTGTCTAATTAATGTTAAAAAGAAAATACGACTAACACTTTTTATATTGTTTTATGGTTGTTCATTCGATTGCACTAACGAATTAGCCGTTATAGAACTAGTTTCTGTGCCTATAAATATCAGAATTATATGAGGATACCATATTTGCCCTTTTTGTTGGCAATATATTTCTTATCATCGAGAAGGATAAGAATACTTTCTTATTCCTTAAAGTTCGGCGATCTGATTAACTTAATTATGTTATGAGATTCTGGTGCATTTATGCCTTCTTATTTGTTATAGAAGGCGGATGATTGGGAAAATTACTGAAAAATCCTTGCTCGCGAAATCTATTACCCAAAATTATAAGTACCTAGAATTTGTTTAAAGATTTATATTTAAACTGTTTTCAACATACACACTACAAGAAAAAAGGCATTTAGAGGCGGTTTTATTGGCATTTAGAGCCGCTGGTATAACCGCCTATGTTAGTCCTAATAGCTATAGATAATCCTACTATAACCTTCAAAATATGATCTTTAATTCCCTATAACATATAAACAACAATATTGTCATTGCAAATATAACTTTACAAGAATCCATAACATCATACTTAATAGGATTTTCCATTGATCTGTTTAACCTGTATGAGCACTAACACTTGACATATGTGTGTATGTATGTCAAAAATTCTACGCTCATAACAACTACAATCATGAAATATTTTATTCTAACTTCTACTTACTTATGGAATTCTTAAGTATATACCTACGTATGTGTGTTTGTGTATGCATATTATAAGTATCATATATGATCTCAAGGTTTTAACATAGGACTTAGATAGCTTCTCATATCTAATACTTCCCAAATTTCAAAAATTCCTTTCTCAAGCATTTCTTCAAACGCCTTGCAAGCACCCAAGGAACTAGCATAAATAGATAGACCAAATTCTTATACTTCTTCTACACAAAATACCTTCTATCTTCAAGAAATTGAAATTTAAAATCACTTTAATCATATCCTAAAGTCTCCTCCTTCATTCCGAACGATTAGAGGCATATAAGGAATAAGTACCTTTCTAAAGTAAGCTTCTGACTTGTAATTTTTTTTTTAATTTTTTATTTATTAGCCTCATCTTTCAAATCTCCTTGTTTCACATATACCCACTGTCAACAAATTAAAAACTAATTTCTTCTCTTATACCCATAAGTACATTATAGATTAAAAAGGGAAGAGAATAATCCACCCATACCCAACTCACATTACATCGCTGCAACGGAGGAAGAAAAGAGAAGACCCAAAAACTTGAGCACCCAATATACCTCAGCGACGATCAAATAGAAGAAGGAGAAGAGAATCCCAATGCTAATTACTTCAACCACAATACCAGCAAACGGAAATCCACGTGAACACACACAAACGCGCCGAAGATTGAAGGGAAGAAGAACGGCGGCACTGAATCGAAGGGATGAGTCAAGCACAAGGAGATGTTTCCAGATTTTTTTTCCCCCTTGCTTTGCCACTAATTTCATCAACGGGAAAAGCAAATAGGGGAGTAGGATTTTTGTTGGGAAAAGAAATAGTCACCCCTAGTAAAATATAGAGATATATAAATGGGAGGCCTTTAGGTAATTTCAGAGTTACACTTGTCATGTTATATTATTGTTTTTATTATTATTAGTATTATTAGAATTATATTATTATGTATTTGTATTATTTTGTTAGGCTATTACATATCTGGTCCTATTAATAGGGTAAAGAAACAACAAATATTTTGGTCCTATTTTTTAAATACATATTATTTTCATCTTATTTATAAGGCACTTCATTATTTTTTTTATAAGGGTACAATTTTACCCTTAATTTATTATTGTTAATTTTGTTCTCATGTGGTCATGGGGTATACTTTATATAATAACATTAAATAGGGATAAAGTTAGAAATTTATTGAATTTTATGATATAGTAGTTAATAAAGTTTAAGGTAAGGGAATTCCATTGAGAATAAGGGCAAATTCGGTGTACCAAATATTGTATTAACTTGATATATGATATTTGAATAATTTTGTAAAAAAATTCACAAAACAGTAAATTTCTTGTTATGTACATTATAAAATTTTCTTAGAAAATGATAACTTTTTTTAATTTAACCTTTGTGAACACTGATTTTGATCTTATTAATGCATGCTAGATTAAATTCGAAAGATAGTTGAGTTTGATAGAAGGTACCTCTTTGGTTCAGATTTTTTTAAAAGAAATGGCTCTCCTAAACCCTAATATACTCCCTTTTTGCCCTTATTAGATTAAATTCGAAAGATAGTTAAGTTTGATAGAAGTTAATAAATTATCTAAAAATATAAATAGATTAAAAATGTAATTAGTTAAGATTAGTTAATGCGTTTGAAATTTTAGAAATCCTGTCAAATTCCAGGAATCAAGAATAACATTAAAACTCTTCTCGATTTATTAGAGGAGGTTATAAATTATTTAGTTATATAGTTAGTTACGTCGGGAACATTAGCATAACAGATTATTTTTTTAAAGAAAATTAATGCCTTAATTACCCAAAGAAGATCACGTGTAATAAAAGGCAGAAGTAACATTGCGTGGGATGATGTATATATCAGCAAACATTGCTCCCCACAACGGTCTAGTCAAACAAAGCCAACCTTAGTTCTGTTTAATCTTCTTCCCTGCACATCAATCTGTGAAGAAAAAACTGTCAGACTGCACAATTTCTTTTCAGATCAGATCAAGAATTTTTCTCTCTAACTCTGAAAAGGTGAACTAAGACGCTCCTCAGTCATCAAGATACAGATCAAGAATCCTTACAGGTAATTATTATTCTGTTTCTCCTTTAATCTTTCTCTTAATATTCCTATTATTCTGTTTCTCCTTTAATCTTTCTCTTAATCTTCCTTTTCTTCGTTCTTCGTTGACTGTAACTGACTTCAGAGAATTCCAGATCGATCCCGGGCTTCAAATTAATATTTTACGGCAAAATTCATTTGTTAGTCTCAACTCTAATCTTGGAAGTTTGATGTGATCGATAATAAGTTAATATCGATCAATGATTTTAATTTCCTTTAGCTCTCTAATTGGAAAACCAATAGAAGTATCTAATTAAGATGTATAGCCTTATGGAATAATAATGTGTGGTTTTTCAAATCTGTTCAGAGAGTCGTGTAATTTCATACGTGAAGATCAAGAATCCCCACAGGGTAGTTAAAACATCATCGAAGTTTATTTGGCTTCTTGTTTAATCTTCCTTGTTTGGGGACTGAAATGACATATATATGTTGTAAGCAAAATAACATTGAATAAGTTTTGGCCTTGTAATTAGTGTGTAAAATCCTGGACAAATCTTGATTAATATGTCCTGATGATTCAATATCTGAATAGATATATGGAATCAAAAAATTCATCATCCAACACTGCGACAGCTTCCTCTTCTGATCCACCACCTCCTAATCAAAGGAATGATGACAAAGGAAAACAAACTTGCAGGTTAATTTAATAAACATCTTACTGTTATGTATTTTGGTATATTATGTCTTGTTTATTCTGTCAGCTGTGTGTTACTATTATACTAATATTCTAGTTTTTCCTATTATTACAGCAACGTGAGCAAGGCAAATAATAACAATAAGAGTTCTAAGTTCCTGGGAGTTGGACGAAGGTAATTAATTTGATATCATTGCATATATGCACTTATATGTATACACAAATTAAACATAATATACCTGAATTAAGGTCGACCACGAAGAGTGGATGTAGATGGCGAGCCATGATTAGGGACTCCGGGAAACAACACTACCTGGGCACATTCGGTGAGTTCATATATATATGAATTCAAATTCCGTTACGTACATGTGAATTCCTTCATGTGTGTGGGATCGATCATCTAATTATCTAATAATTATCATCAATCATCAGAGATGGAGGAGGCGGCGGCGACAGCATTTGATATAGCGGCGATAAGATTGAGGGGCCCGACCGGCGCCAAAAAATTGAATTTCGACTTGGAAAATTATAATGTGGAAATGATTTTAGAATGTTGTCATATTCCATTCAAGGATGTCAAATGGGAACAGTTTGTTAAAAGTGAAACTCTAATAGATCATTTGAAGAGCGAAAACGTACAGGATCACAGCGATCAAGAACCTGCTGGTGGGTCCAACCAGAATAGATAAGACTTTTCTTTTTTTTGTTAACAATAGATAAGACTTTTATTTTTCATCTGCTGGTGTGTAAATATTAATATCTTACAAACTGATTAATTAATTACCGCGCACATGCATGCATGTGGTAATTAAAGATATATACGTAAGGCTGAACATAGCGTTGAACGTTATTGGATTGAGGTGGCTAGCAGATGATCACTCTCTTGGATATGTTAATATTCACAAACCAAACTAAAGAAACAGAAGCTTCAGTCTAGATCTAACGAACCGCTGGTCGTCGTTTTGTACGTACTGTACTGTGTGAGTTCAGTTTCTCTGCGTATAAAGCTTTTCTTCGTCTTTTATTTTAAGACTCAAACTCAAAATCAGAAGAACACGGAATCAGGTGGGTGCTTCTGCACCTGAAACTAAAGAATGCTTGTCTAATTAATGTTAAAAAGAAAATACGACTAACACTTTTTATATTGTTTTATGGTTGTTCATTCGATTGTGCTAACGAATTAGCCGTTATAGAACTAGTTTTTGTGCCTATAAATATCAGAATTATATGAGGATACCATATTTGCCCTTTTTGTTGGCAATATATTTCTTATCATCGAGAAGGATAAGAATACTTTCTTATTCCTTGAAGTTCAGAGATCTGATTAACTTAATTATGTTATGAGAATCTGGTGAATTTATGCCTTCTTATTTGTTATAGAAGGCGGATAATTGGGAAAATTACTAAAAAATCCTTAATCGCGAAACCTGTTACCCAAAATTATAAGTACCTAGAATTTGTTTAAAGATTTATATTTAAACTGTCTTCAACATACAGTCCCAACTCTTTTTCAATCTGCACTCTATATTTGTATATGACCGAAAATTTGTCCCATATCGCTGAAATTGAGTTATACCTACTCAAAGATCAGTCCATACGCTCCTCTTGTCATGCCTTGAAATTTTAGGGGTGACCAATATAAAATACAAGAAAATCTCATATTCCATAAGGCTTTATATATAAATATAATTAGTTGAATTATAACTATAATAACATTCTCAATTTCAACTTTAATGCAATAACCTGTATAGATAATTTATAGAACATTTATCAACATATTTCTTATGAGCAGACTATTAAGCTTTACGTAAAAAATTCAGCAGAGTCTTCTCTAGTAATTGAGACCTCCCGAAAGTTCTATAACAGCCTCTTAGTTTAGAATAGCATAAGAAGCCCCGCTCCACCATAGCATTTACATTTACACAAGTCCAAAATTTTAAAAGAAGGAAATGATCCTGCCTATGTGGAGCGATTCTACTGCAACATACAAAAGCATTCACTATACATATATACAAGTCTACTTGATTCAGGTAGCAGCAGTCAAAAGCTTCTTGTCAAGAGTAGGGCTTCGAGGGTCAACTGAAGGAGCAGGTCCGCCACTACTATCTGAATGTCAAAATAATTTTCTGATAAATAACATTCCTACTCATAGGCTAGGCGGATTTAGAGGGGGCCACCTAATTTTGTTTTCTTAAAAAAATATATAAAGAGTATATTTCTTTATCTGTGGCTTATTTTAATATTTTAAGGAAAATCATGATCCGGATAGCTGACCCAAAGTTGTGGAATTTGGGTGTGGGTATTTTGTCGAAATGGAATAGCCTTACTTTACAGTTTTCTAAATCTAAGCGACTTTTTCTTAAATCCAGGCGATCTTTTCGTAGACATTTGCCCTAGATCCAATCAAGGGATTGAATTGATTATAAAAACATGAGTTTAATTAGTCGATTTATTAGTGAACATGGAAAAAAAATTATCTAGATGTGTGAATAGATTGACTCGGCATAATAATTAAAACCAAAGGAAAGAGGTCTTTGGGATTTAAAAAAAAAAATGCAATTGTAGGTTTCTTTTTTTGATACACAATTTATTGACCAACAGTATCTTGACCCTTAACTATCAGAGCGTTGTAAATATAAGGCATCTTCCCTGGAGAAAAGCTACATCCAGTAGCGGACCAATTATTTGAGCAATACGTCCTAGGTTCTTTTTGGCTTATTTTAATATTTTAACTACACACAAACCAAACTCATGCGTAAGAGAAACTTCTTATGTATAACTTGTTTATCTTTTTATCTTAATACATAGTAGTTTCGTATAATCGCCTGCATATCCTTAACTTTTGAATTTGAAATTGTCATACATTAACAAAATATAAGAAGATATCTACATGTATATACAAGCTTAATAAGCTAAACTTGTTTGATTCTATTGTATTTCATCATTTGTATTGTAAAAATCTAGTTAATACTCCTTCGGTCCTTAACATAAGACATATTTACCTAATTTAGATAAATTAAGGAAGTTGGTTGAGTAAGTTAATTTGACATGTATTTTCTGAAATACCTTAGTCATCATCTTTCCTAATTTTTTTTATTCACTATCTTGCTTGATTATTGTTAACAAATATGAAAACTATGTCTTATATTTAAGAAAAAAAATTAACTCTCTAAATATGTCTTATATTATGAATCGGAGGGAGTAATTTGTTGAAATATATAAAAATTCATTTTTAGTGGATTAGGGTCGCCCAAGCCGAATGCAAGTAGAGCTATTTTGTGATAGATTTCTTTTAATTATTTTTTTGTATATTATGTGATAGATTTTTATTTTCGCTCCTGTCATTAAAATTCATGAATCTGTAGATTTTTTTTTTCGCTCCCCGTCATTAAAATTCTTAGCTCCGTCTCACTATATCCATCGTAAAATATAAGTGTGCAATAAAGATAAATTGATTAACTAATAGAAAAAAAAAACCAATTAGCATCTAAATAGTAAAGTGTCAACTATGTAAACATTCAAAATTAATAGTTAAGAGCACCAGATAATAAGGGAAGGAATAATCATGCCATCTAAATAACAACTGTGGACACATAGCCCACGAGAGTAAGTAACCAATCCGTCGTGGCTAAAAGCCGAAGAGAATTGATATGAATATGGTACTCACAAAAACCCTCCCTCCGTTCCATGTGAGTTGGCCATCACACAGGATTAGCACCTCCTAATCACCCTTCTAGTTGGGATGCCATGGCACGCCAAAGGCTAATAGAACCGCTTTTAGCAGCCAGTATTCCGCTTTTAGTCCCTTGAAATTTTTTTCCCACCATATATGGAAGTAAACTGTCTTGCAGTTCAAATCCTTCAATACAGAATAAATGAGCATTTCCTCTGAGAAATTCTATCCCTCCCATGTACACATAGAAGTTTCAAGACAAATAGAAAAATTTTGATAAATCAAATTCTTTCTTGCTTCAATTCTTTTCAACGCTTTAACATATCATTTCTAAAGTGCTAGTACTCAAGAAAACCTTTATAATAAGAAAATAAAAAAGATAAATATATTTGATGTAAAATTTAATTCAAATACGATGTCTATATTCAAGTGAGACGTTATCTACTCACTGACAGTGTAATACCCCAAAAATTGTTACTTCTCATAAACACAATATTTTGATAAATGACACCTATTTAAAATAGGTGAATATGTGGTCTCAAATTTTGAGGTACATTTAATCTATTTTCTAGGAAATCCTTATCTAGGATGAAGGTGACCAATGATTGAATTTTCGTAGGAATCATAAAATATCATAAAAATACAAACAATTACCAAATTAAATGAGGGTTCTTGTAAGATCAAGAGGAGCAAGAAAGAGTTATGAAAATACATAAATAAACCTGGAGGAATGGAATATCCTAAAATTCATATTCATGAAAAATAGGAGAATATGTTGGGCAAATTTTCTCTAGAATTTACATAGGGCAAAGCCCAAGTTTAAAAATTACATGATGGATCATAAAACATTATAAAATGGCCTAAAAACTAATTATAATCCTAATTTAATCATAAGAGATAATTAAACGGCCTGAAAATGCATATACCAATTAGGAGAAATTACTAACAGCTAAGGAACAATTAAATTTACAATAACTGGAATAATTATATTAATTTTCATAATTAATCAAAGGGTCTTAAAACACCAATTTTATAATTGTTTAAGAGATTCAAAAACCCTAGAACTAACACATAGCTCATATTCATTCACAAAGGGCCATGAAGAATTACCAAAACACTTGAACAATTAAAAGAACAATTACCAACAAATAATGAGCAATTAAATTACCACTAATAAAATAATTAGCTAATTATTTACAAGTAACATTAATGGTCATCCATTAGAAGTGTATTGGGCTAATTAAAATTCAATAAGGGTTTGAGATTAGTATAAAGTATATTGCCAATGGTCATAAAATACCTTAAACACTAATAAGGCAATAATCAAGAAACAATTAGGCTTTTAATTAAAATACTAATTAAGCTTTGAAAAGTCAACTAACACCAAAGGTCAAGATTAGCCCTCATAAAGATAATCTAATGGCTCTAGTTAATAAGGTGGAATCCATGTGAAACCCAATCTACCAATCAAAGAATTTCTTTGTAGGCAAATTATCTAAATAAAAGAACAAGCATGAGTCATAACTCTAAATAGATGAATCACTAACCTAAATGATCATGAGTCATGTACCTAAATGTTGAGTCACAACTCTATAATTGATGAGTCATGGAATCTAATAAAAGCATGAAGACTTTGAAGTGGAATGGAAGAGGATGACGTACTTGGGCTCATAAAACCATGGAAGAGGATAGAGTAGTGTAGAAAAAGCTAGAAGATGGTGAGGTGTGTGGGTGTGTAACGTTTAGGTGTGTGTATGTGGTGTGTGTGTGTATGTGTGAAAGAGAAAAAGGGAGTGTTGTGTGTAGGAAGAGTCAAAGAAGGAACCAATAGGAATTTAGATAAATAAGATAATTGCATAATTAGGAAAATTCAAGAAAACAAATCCTAAACATAAAATAAATGAAAATATATACAAACTAAATTGTATCTTGAAATCCATGAACTAAGTATGAAAACTAAGTTGAGATTCATAACAAGCATAAATCAAGCATGAAAACAAGTATAACCAAAGCCATTTTTATAATTGTTTAAGAAATGGAACCAATAGAGAAGATAGGCAAAATTGGTCTCAAAATGAAGCCAAGAAATTCTAAATTACAAAACCAAAAAGAAAACTAGCATAACACTTCATTAAGATCACCAAATGAATTTGTAACAACACAAAAGGATAGAACAAAACTTGTTAATAACACTTAAGTCTTGATTGTGTCATCCAAATGACATCATGTTTTATAATGAAGGGATGGGATGAAAACTTCTATGCTAATTTTAGATCCAAAGGATGAGAGGAAAGATGAGACTTTGGTTCTCTTGGAAAATGACCAATTTAACCCTTGAACCTTGCCTATAAATAGAGAGCCCCCCTTCACAATTCTTCACACCAAAAACCATTCTAAACAAGAGTGGAGTGAAGCAAGAAGAAGGAAGAGCAAGAGTCTTCAAGAGGGAAGCTTGTCTTTAGTTTTTAGTTTTAGTTTTATAGTTCTTTAGTTTTGGTCTTTAAATTCTTAGATAGAAGTAGGTTAGATCTTAAATATTCTAGAATAATTTTAGATTCATGTTTTTATGGTTAAAATCAGATTTATTTCGAAAAATTGATGAAGAAGAGGTTTTAGCAAAATTTCTGGAAGAGAAACACCGAAGTAACGAAGTTCTGGCAAAATTTCATCGGTTCTGGAATTTCTGAATTAGTCATAAAAATGCTTATATTCTATGTTGAAAACATGGTTGAAAAATTCTGACAAAATTCATGGTTAAATTAGACATATAGGGCTTTCTAAATATATAAAGAGCATGTCCAAACGATTTCTGTACAGGGAGATAACAATCCTCAAAGTTAGGCTACGAATTTTTGGAAAAATTCTGGGCAGAGACTCAAAACTTAAAAGCTGGGAATTAACCGTGTGATCTGGGAAAAAGCTATTATTTTTCCATGAAAGTAGACATCCTGAGGATTCCAGAGAATTTTACGGATCCTCGTTCCGATTTTTCTAGAATTAGTTATGATTTTCTGAAGTTAGGCGAAAATCTGTCCAAAATTATGGACCAGCGTTTTTGAAGAATTAAATGGGATATGTTGAAAAATAATCCTACCAAGGGTAAAAAGGGTCATTAGTGACTAGGATACCTTCTAGAATATGATTGGTGAATTAATAAATGCGATATTACCATTATAGGGTAAACGTGATCACGGTCCGAACGACAGCGTACCGATAACGCCGACGCAGGTACGGACGCGTACTGTAACACTAACTCTGATGCTTATTGTACACTTGTATGTGGTAGATATGCTCATAGGCTGTGACTCTGCTTTAAAAATTATTTGAATATATATACAGTTATATATGAGTTACAGTCTTGGTAATGCCGTTTGAGTTTTCCTAGCGCGCTGAGGACACGATAGGCCATCGTGGCACTGGTGAAGAGTGCAAACTGGTTTGATATGAATATGTGATGAGAATGGAATAATATGTTTTTATCTTTGAGCAATGAATATTGAATATGAATATTGTTGTTTTATCATGAATATCTGTCATACATAACTGTACATAAGCATGAGATTAACCGTTATTGAACCCCAGCTCATAGTCTCAGATACTGGTGGAACCGGAACAAGAACAAGGATGAATATCACACGAGAGGGCACGAGCAGAGAAGTACCTAGGGGACATTGTAATCGTAAATATTCAGAGATTTGTACAACTGTAATTGCAACCAGACTCAACAACAGGGAATGTATATCAGTTATTCGCTCTTCTAAAAAAAAAAATTATTCTGATGCTCTGATTGAGATATTGTGTTAAAAAGAAAATCTTTTTCCGATGCCACTCTGATTATTTCTTCGAAGCTCTGATAATCCCTTTTCAAAAACCACATTTAAAAAGGTGGGATGTTACAGACAATTCTAATAGCTATAGATAATCCTACTATAGCCTTCAAAATATGATCTTTAATTCCCTATAACATATAAACAACAATATTGTCATTGCAAATATAACTTTACAAGAATCCCTAACATCATACTTAATAGGATTTTCCATTGTTCTGTTTAACCTGTATGAGCACTAACACTTGACATATGTGTGTATGTATGTCAAAAATTCTACGCTCATAACAACTACAATCATGAAATAATTTATTCTAACTTCTACTTACTTATGGAATTCTTAAGTTTGTACGTATGGGTGTTTGTGAATGCATATTATATTACAAGC
This sequence comes from Acacia crassicarpa, assembly GCA_034222035.1. Lineage (NCBI taxonomy): Eukaryota > Viridiplantae > Streptophyta > Magnoliopsida > Fabales > Fabaceae > Acacia > Acacia crassicarpa. The sequence goes on along the minus strand of JAWXYG010000002.1, from coordinate 61,229,426 downwards.
ATCATATATGATCTCAAGGTTTTAACATCGGACTTAGATAGCTTCTCATATCTAATACTTCCCAAATTTCAAAAATTCCTTTCTCAAGCATTTCTTCAAACGCCTTGCAAGCACTCAAGGAACTAGCATAAATAGATAGACCAAATTCTTATACTTCTTCTACACAAAATACCTTCTATCTTCAAGAAAACTGAAATTTAAAATCACTTTAATCATATCCTAAAGTCTCCTCCTTCATTCCGAACTATTAGAGGCATATAAGGAATAACTACCTTTCTAAAGTAAGCTTCTGACTTGTAATTTTTTTTTTTAAAAAAATTAGCCTCATCTTTCAAATCTCCTTGCTTCACATATACCCACTGTCAACAAAAACTAATTTCTTCTCCTATACCCATAAGCACATTATAGATTAAAAAGGGAAGAGAATACTCCACCCATGCACCTTACATCGCTGTAACGGAGGAAGAAAAGAGAAGACTCAAAAACTTTAGCACCCAATATACCTCAGCGACGATCAAATAGAAGAAGGAGAAGAGAATGCCAATGCTAATTACTTCAACCACAATACCAGCAAACGGAAATCCACGTGAACACACACAAACACGCCGAAGATTGAAGGGAAGAAGAACGGCCGCACTGAATCGAAGGGATGAGTCAAGCACAAGGAGATGTTTCCAGAATTCCCCCCCTGCTTTGCCACTAATTTCATCAACGGGAAAAGCAAATAGGGGAGTAGGGTTTTTGTTGGGAGAAGAAATAGTCACCCCTAGTAAAATATAGAGATATATAAATGGGAGGCCTTTAGGTAATTTCAGACTTATACTTGTCATGTTATATTATTGTTTTTATTATTATTAGTATTATTAGAATTATATTATTTTGTATTTGTATTATTTTGTTAGGCTATTACACATCCGGTCCTATTTATAGGGTAAAGAAACAACAAATATTTTTGTAACATCCCAATTTTCTAAACCGTTTTTGAAATAATTGATCAAAGTAGAGCATCAGAATAATTTCAAAAGTGTGAGTATCTGATAAACATTGATGTAGTATCTGGCTGCTTACATAGCGGTACAGTAGTATGTAAATAGTTTAACAAAATAACGTCGAAATAAAAATTTCTCCGTCTTCGTCCTCGCGCTGGCTCCTTATCCTCGTCTTTAGCCCTGGTTCCTCCGGATCCTGACGCTATGTTAAGAACTGAGGTTCAATTACCATTGAACCTCAGGTAACGGTTAACCTCATGCTTATGTATCAAATATGTATGACAGATATTCATGACGTTACAAGGATAATCAATACAAAAGCCCACAACAGATGTATGATTAAAAATACATAACCACGTATGTATGTAACATAACCACGTATGCTACAACAATAATAACCTTGTATGTAACATAACCACGTATGCTACAACAATATTTAGAACATAACCACGTATGTAAGTCTTAGTCTATGAGCACAACCATCACATACAATCATACAATAAGCATCAGAGCTAGTATTACAGTACGCGAACGTACCTGAATTGATAGTTTCGGTATGACGTTGATCAGAAAATGACTACAGACTTCCTATAAGAGTAATATCGCATCTATTAACTCACAAATAATATACTAAAAGATATCTTATCCACAATTGGCTATTCTACCCCTGGTGTATTTATTTTTCCATTATTTCCTTTTAATTTTCGGATAAAAACGCTGATTATCAGCATTTAGGGCTGATTTTCGCCTAACTTCGAAAAATCATAACTAATTCTAGAAAAATCGAAACGAAGATCCGTAAATGTTCCGGACTCCTTAGGATGTCTATTTTTCAGAAAAAATATCATACTTTGCCCAGAATTCAAAAATAACTCCCAGATTTCACGTGTTCATTCTCTGCCCAGAAATTTCGCCCAGAAAAATAGCCTAATCTTCAAAAATTCATATCTCCTTGTCCAGATCCAATGGTGAGGATGAGTGGTTCAAACTTTCCTCTTGATCCAATGGCTCAAAATTAAGAGGGGTAGCTTGTTGAAGGTGTTGGAATTCTTCCTATAAATAAGAGGCTTCCCCTCCTCATTTCTTCACACCATCACCACATACACCTCTAATCCTTTGATTAAGAGAGTGAGAGTGAGAGTTCTCTTGGAGCTAGAAGGAAAAAGAAGCAAGAGTCTTCAAGAGGTAAGCTTGTTCTTAGTTTTATAGTTTTTAGTTGTTCTTAGTAGTTTTTAATATAGATGTTTTCAAGCCTTATTGCATCAAAAAGATGTCTGACAAGGTGGAAACATATTGGGGAGTAACTTTTAGGATTAAGGGAACAAGTTAGAGTAAGATAAAAGAAGTCTAGAATTGTTGGATTTTGGGAGTCAACTGAATAGGGGGTATTATTTTCTGTATCAAATGATCTTTAGGAATCACGAAATTTTCTAGAAATAAAGTAGACATGTAGGGCTTTCCAAATATATAAAATATGTAACATTTTGATCTCTGGACAAGGAGATATGAAATTTTTGAAGATTAGGCTATTTTTCTGGGCGAAATTTCTAGGCAGAGAATGAACACGTGAAATCTGGGAGTTATTTTTGAATTCTGGGCAAAGTATGATATTTTTTCTGAAAAATAGACATCCTAAGGAGTCCGGAACATTTACGGATCTTCGTTTCGATTTTTCTAGAATTAGTTATGATTTTTCGAAGTTAGGCGAAAATCAGCCCTAAATGCTGATAATCAGCGTTTTTATCCGAAAATTCAAAGGAAATAATGGAAAAATAAATACACCAGGGGTAGAATAGCCAATTGTGGATAAGATATCTTTTAGTATATTATTTGTGAGTTAATAGACGCGATATTACTCTTATAGGAAGTCTGTAGTCATTTTCTGATCAACGTCATACCGAAACTATCAATTCAGGTACGTTCGCGTACTGTAATACTAGCTCTGATGCTTATTGTATGATTGTATGTGATGGTTGTGCTCATAGACTAAGACTTACATACGTGGTTATGTTCTAAATATTGTTGTAGCACACGTGGTTATGTTACATACAAGGTTATTATTGTTGTAGCATACGTGGTTATGTTACATACATACGTGGTTATGTATTTTTAATCATACATCTGTTGTGGGCTTTTGTATTGATTATCCTTGTAACGTCATGAATATCTGTCATACATATTTGATACATAAGCATGAGGTTAACCGTTACCTGAGGTTCAATGGTAATTGAACCTCAGTTCTTAACATAGCGTCAGGATCCGGAGGAACCAGGGCTAAAGACGAGGATAAGGAGCCAGCGCGAGGACGAAGACGGAGAAATTTTTATTTCGACGTTATTTTGTTAAACTATTTACATACTACTGTACCGCTATGTAAGCAGCCAGATACTACATCAATGTTTATCAGATACTCACACTTTTGAAATTATTCTGATGCTCTACTTTGATCAATTATTTCAAAAACGGTTTAGAAAATTGGGATGTTACAATTTTGGTCCTATTTTTTTAATACATATTATTTTCATCTATTTATAAGGCACTTCATTAATTTTTTTTATAAGGGTACAATTTTACACTTAATTTTTTATTGTTAATTTTGTTCTCATGTAGTCATGGGGTATACTTTATATAATAATATTAAATAGGGATAAAGTTAGAAATTTATTGAATTTTATGATATAGTAGTTAATAAAATTTAAGGTAAGGCGATTCCATTGAGAATAAGGGCAAATTCGGTGTACCAAATATTGTATTAACTTGATTTATGATATTTGAATAATTTTTTAAAAAATTCACAAAACAGTAATAAATTTCTTATTATGTACATTATAAAATTTTCTTAGAAAATGATAACATTTTTTAATTTAACCTTTGTGAACTTTAATTTTGTTTTGGTTAATGCATGCAAGATTAAATTAGAAAGATAGTTGAGTTTGATAGAAGCTACCTCTTTGACTCAAATTTTTTTAAAAGAAAGGGCTCTCCTAAACCCTAATATACTCCCTTTTTGCCCTAATTATAAAAGCTTACTGATAACTTTAAATAAGTTAATAAATTATCTAAAAATATAAATAGATTAAAAATTTAATTAGTTAAGATTAGTTAATGCTTTTGAAATTTTAGAATACCTCTCAAATTCCAGGAATCAAGAATGATATTAAAAATCTTCTCGATTTATTAGAGGAGGTTATAGATTATTTAGTTATATAGTTAGTTACGTCAGGAACATTAGCATAACAGATTATTTTTTTAAAGAAAATTAATACCTTAATTACCCAAAGAAGATCACGTGTAATAAAAGGCAGAAGTAACATTGCATGGGATGATGTATATATAAGCTAACATTGCTCCCCAGTCCCCACAACGGTCTAGTCAAATAAAGCCAACAGAAAGTGATCGAAGAATGTGATTAGTTCTGTTTAATCTTCTTCCCTGCACATCAATCTGTGAAGAAAAAACTGTCAGACTGCACAATATCTTTTCAGATCAGATCAAGAATTTTTCTCTCTAACTCTGAAAAGGTGAAGTGAGACGCTCCTCAGTCATCAAGATATAGATCAAGAATCCTTACAGGTAATAATTATTCTGTTTCTCCTTTAATCTTTCTCTTAATCTTCCTTTTCTTCGTTCTTCGTTGATTGTGACTGACTTCAGAGAATTCTAGATCGATCCCGGGCTTCAAATTAATATTTTACGGCAAAATTCATTTGTTAGTCTCAACTCTAATCTTGGAAGTTTGATGTGATCGATAATAAGTTAATATCGATCAATGATTTTAATTTCCTTTAGCTCTCTAATTGGAAAGCCAATAGAAGTATCTAATTAAGATGTATATTCCTTATGGAATAATAATGTGTGTATTTTCAAATCTGTTCAGAGAGTCGTGTAGTTTCGTACGTGAAGATCAAGAATCCCCACAAGGTAATTAAAACATCATCAAAGTTTATTTGGCTTCTTGTTTCATCTCATTCTCTTCCTTGTTAAATTAATTATTATTTAAGAAGTATTAGTAGGGGTAATATGGAAAAAATATAACAAAAATTGTTCAAAATTATTTTATATAAAAAAGTATAATTTAGGTGTATATGACATTAATGAGTTGCAAACATTATTTATTTTATAAAATATATAGGTATATTATTAAATTATTATTATCTTTAATTATTGATAAGGGTATTAAATTATTATTGAGAAAGTATAGATAGGGGTATTATAGGAAAAAATTGATAAAATTTAAAACTTGCTCTTATAATTAGGACCAAAACCAACTCTAAAATTTGCTTCTATAATTAGGACCGGAAGGAGTATTGAATTTTATGATAAAGTTAATAAAATTTAAAGTAAGGAAAACTGTTGAATGAAGCCATATTTGAGGGACCAAATATTAAATTAGCCCTATACATGATATATGAATAATTTTGTAAGAAAATTCACAAAACAGTAAATTTCTTATTATGTACATCATAAAAAAATATTTATTTTTAACCTATGTTAACATTAATTTTGTTGTTTCTAATGCATGTTAGATCAAATTCGAAAGATAGTTGAGTTTGAAAGAAGATGCCTATGCGACTCAAATTTTTGTTTAAAAGAAAGAGATAGGATAGTGTCACTACCACTTTTTCACCGTTAAATCAGAATCTCAATAGAAGAGAGAAATGATAAATATAAATGAAATTCTGATCTAACGGTGAAAAAGTGGTAGTGACTTTGCTAGTGACAAAAAATAGTAGGGACAATATCCTATCCCAGGCTCTTCTAAATCCTATTATACCTCCTTCTGTCCTTTTTATAAAATCTTACTAATAAATTTAAATAATTTGTCTAAAAAAATAAATAAAGATTCGTTGATGCTTTTGAAATTCTTGATATATAGTGCTAGTATTCAAGAATTTTAAGACTTCTCGATTAGTTAGAGGTGGTTATAAATTAGTTAGTTATTTGTTTACTTATCTGGGGAATAGTAAAATAACAGATATTTTTTTAAAAAAAATTAATACCTTGATTAGCCAAAGAAGACTTGTAATAAAAGACAGATGTAACATAGCACGGGGTAATTAAAACATCAGACTCAAGAATCTCAAACTACACAATTTCTTATCAGACTCAAGAATCTCTCTGTAACTCTCTCCAAAACTGAAGAGAAGTTGAAGTTAGATGAATTAGAATATAAGGGTATAATTGGTTGGTTAATGAATTAGATAGAGTTAGTTAGAGAGTTAGTTAGGGTTCTAGTCTATATAAAAGGGGTCCTAACTTAGCTAAATTAGTCAATAAGTGTGTATCACAATTATTTTGTAAGTGCATTATGCTCTCCATTGTGAATAATACAATGACATTCATCTTCCTTCTAATTATTTTCTCTTCAATTACAATTGTTAACACTCCTCATCAATCAATAATCCTTACAGGTAATTATAACATCACTTATTCTTTTCTCTGTTCGATGACTGATGAATCTTGCAAGTTTGATGTGAAGATAAGTTAATGTCCATGATTTTTCTCACACAGCTCTCTGATGTTCAAATTAATCTTTTTGGGCAACAATGAAAAATGCATTTGTTAGTTTCAACTCTAATCTTGGAAGTTTGAAGTGTTGATAAGTTAATATCCACGATTAGTTTCTTGCACAACTACTCTCTGACATTCAAAAACCAATAGAAGTATCAAAGATGAATATACGGAATAATGTGTGGTTTTCCAAATCTATTCAGAGAGTTGTGTAGTTTCGTGTACTTTAAGATCAAGAATAATCCCTACAAGGTAATTAAAGCACCACTAGAGTTTATTTTGATTCTTCTTTAATCTCTTTCTCTTTCTTGTTTGACGACTGAAATTGATATTTCAGGGAATTCCCGATTGATATTGCGGGCTTCAGAATAGCATCCATTTCACTGATCTTGCGTGCCACCAGATTAAAGAACTATTAGGTAAACCCTAACGATCCATTTAAAATTTTTCTATAGCTAGCTGATAAGATTAATTCTTTGAATCTCTTCCTTTCAAACTTTCTTCATACGAATAATAATTATTAGCCGGCTAGGCCATAAGTGAGTGAAAGCACATGCATCTAAAAGGGGAAGGTTGAACTTATCAATATTCTTTAAATTTAGATAATTAATTCGATATTCGTAATTAACTTTTATGGAAAATGAATTTGTCATAATTTTAAATTAATTTAAATAACAGGTGTAATAAAATTTCACACCAAAGATAACATGAGAATTAAACCTGAGCTGGTGGTGTGCTGTGTTAGCTTAGGTCAGATAGACTATTGACATAACATATATATACTTTATAAGATAATGTGTATAAACAGGAACACACAATTAATGTTGTTGGGATTCATTTCATAATTTTTTTAACATGTAACTGAGTGATAGACGATAGGATAAATAATTGAAATGAGACGAGGATTTTAAATTTGGAAGCTTCGTCTCCATATACACATTTGAATTGGCAAAATTAACATTTAATTACTTTCACCAATAAAGCACTGATAATATAATGTTGTCATAATCATTACGCAAAAATTTTAAATGAAACAAGTGCGCATACACACATATAGAAAGCAAAATAACATTGAATAAGTTTTGGCCTTGTAATTTGTGTGTTAAATCCTGGACAAATCTTGATTTATATCCTGATGATTCAATATCTGAACACAGATACATATATAGATGGAATCAAATAATTCATCATCCACCCCAAGTTTCTCTCGCAACACTGCGAGTGATTCCTCTTCTGATCCGCCACGTCGTAATCAAAGGAATGATGACAAAGGAAAACAAACTTGCAGGTTAATTTAATAATCATCTTACTGTTATGTATTTTGGTATATTATGTCTTGTTTATTTTGTCAGCTGTGTTACTATTATACTAATATTCTAGTTTTTCCCATTATTACAGCAACGTGAGCGAGGCAAATAATAACAATAATAGGAGTTCTAATAAGTTCGTGGGAGTTCGAAATATACCTCAATTAAGGTCGACCACGAAGAGTGGATGTAGATGGCAAGCCTTGATTGAGGACTACGGGAAACAACACTACCTGGGCACATTCGGTGAGTTCATATATATATGAATTCAAATTCCGTTACGTACATGTGAATTCCTTCATGTGTGTGGGATCGATCATCTAATTATCTAATATTAATTTATGAAACAACAAATATTTTGGTCCTATTTAATGGGTAAAGAAACAACAAATATTTTGGTCCTATTTTTTTTTATACATATTATTTTCATCTTATTTATAAGGCACTTCATTAATTTTTTTTTATAAGGGTACAATTTTACCCTTAATTTATTATTGTTAATTTTATTCTCATGTGGTCATGGGGTATACTTTATATAATAAAATTAAATAGGGATAAAATTAGAAATTTATCGAATTTTATGATATAGTAGTTAATAAAATTTAAGGTAAGGGGATTCCATTGAGAATAAGGGCAAATTCGGTGTACCAAATATTGTATTAACTTGATATATGATATTTGAATAATTTTGTAAAAAATTCACAAAACAGTAAATTTCTTATTATGTACAGTATAAAATTTTCTTAGAAAATGATAACTTTTTTTAATTTAACCTTTGTGAACTTTAATTTTGATTTTGTTAATGCATGCTAGATTAAATTCGAAAGATAGTTGAGTTTGATAGAAAATACCTCTTTGACTCAAATTTTTTTAAAGGCTAAAGTATCCGTTTGGTCCTTTATGTTTTCTTCAAGTATCCATTTAGTCCCTTAAGTTTGTAAAGTGCTCGTTTGGTCCTTGGAAGTTAACAACGTTAAGCAGACTTAACAGAAAATACTAACTTAGCAATTTTAAACGATGACTGTGCACTTAAATGCTGACAAAGCAAGCTTACATATTTTTTTTAATAAATTAATATTTTAAAACCTGTAAATTGAAATTTATTCAAGCAAACTTTGGGTATATGTTCTTCATCTGCATTTAAGTGCACAGTCATCGTTTAAAGTTTCAATTTACAGGATTTAAAATATTAATTTATGAAAAAAGCAACAGGTAAGCTTGCTTTATCAGCATTTAAGTGCACAGTCTGAGTTAGTATTTTCCGTTAAGTCTACTTAACGGTGTTAACTTTTAAGGACCAAACGAGCACTTTACAAACTTAAGAGGCTAAATAGATACCTGAAGCAAACATAAAGGACCAAACGGGTACTTTAGCTTTTTTTAAAAAAGAAAGGGCTCTCCTAAACCCTAATATACTCCCTTTTTGCCCTAATTATAAAAGCTTATTAATGACTTTAAATAAGTTAATAAATTATCTAAAAATATAAATAGATTAAAAATGTAATTAGTTAAGATTAGTTAATGCTTTTGAAATTTTAGAATACCTCTCAAATTCCAGGAATCAAGAATGATATTAAAAATCTTCTCGATTTATTAGAGGAGGTTATAAATTATTTAGTTATATAGTTAGTTACGTCGGGAACATTAGCATAACAGATTATTTTTTTAAAGAAAATTAATGCCTTAATTACCCAAAGAAGATCACGTGTAATAAAAGGCAGAAGTAACATTGCGTGGGATGATGTATATATCAGCTAACATTGCTCCCCACAACGGTCTAGTCAAACAAAGCCAACCTTAGTTCTGTTTAATCTTCTTCCCTGCACATCAATCTGTGAAGAAAAAACTGTCAGACTGCACAATTTCTTTTCAGATCAGATCAAGAATTTTTCTCTCTAACTCTGAAAAGGTGAAATAAGACGCTCCTCAGTCATCAAGATACAGATCAAGAATCCTTACAGGTAATTATTATTCTGTTTCTCCTTTAATCTTTCTCTTAATCTTCCTTTTCTTCGTTCTTCGTTGACTGTAATTGACTTCAGAGAATTCCAGATCGATCCCGGGCTTCAAATTAATATTTTACGGCAAAATTCATTTGTTAGTCTCAACTCTAATCTTGGAAGTTTGATGTGATCGATAATAAGTTAATATCGATCAATGATTTCAATTTCCTTTAGCTCTCTAATTAGAAAACCAATAGAAGTATCTAATTAAGATGTATATGCCTCATGGAGGAATAATGTGTGTATTTTCAAATATGTTCAGAGAGTCGTGTAGTTTCCTACATACGTGAAGATCAAGAATCCCCCACAAGGTAATTAAAACATCATCAAAGTTTATTTGGCTTCTTGTTTAATCTCATTCTCTTCCTTGTTACATTAATTATTATTAAAGAAGTCTTAGTAGGGGTAATATGAAAAAAATATAACAAAAGTTGTTCAAAATTATTTTATATAAAAAAGTATAATTTAGGTGTATATGACATTAATGAGTTGCAAATATTATTTACTTTATAAAATATAAAGGTATATTATTAAATTATTATTATCTTTAATTATTATTGAGAAAGTATAGATAGGGGTATTATAGGAAAAAATTGACAAAATTTAAAATTTGCTCTTATAATTAAGACCAAAACCAACTCTAAAATTTGCTCCTATAATTAGGACCGGGAGGAGTATTGAATTTTATGATAAAGTAAATAAAATTTAAAGTAAGGGAAAACTGTTGAATGAAGCCATATTTGAGGGACCAAATATTAAATTAGCCCTATACATGATATATGAATAATCTTGTAAGAAAATTCACAAAACTGTAAATTTCTTATTATGTACATCATAAACATTACTTGGAGAATAATAAAAAATATTTATTTTTAACCTATGTTAACATTAATTTTGTTGTTTCTAATGCATGTTAGATCAAATTCGAAAGATAGTTGAGTTTGAAAGAAGATGCCTATGCGACTCAATTTTTTGTTTAAAAGAAATGGCTCTTCTAAATCCTACTATACCTCCTTCTGTCCTTTTTATAAAATCTTACTAATAAATTTAAATAAATTGTCTAAAAAATTAAATAAAGATTCGTTAATGCTTTTGAAATTCTTGATATATAGTGCCAGTATTCAAGAATTTTAAGACTCCTCGATTAGTTAGAGGTGGTTATAAATTAGTTAGTTATTTGTTTACTTATCTGGGGAATAGTAAAATAACAGATATTTTTTTAAAAAAATTAATACCTTAATTACCCGAAGAAGACTTGTAATAAAAGGCAGATGTAACATAGCACGGGGTGTGATCAGCTTAGGCATTGCTCCCACTCAACCGTTCATCCAAGAGAAAGTGATTAATTAGTTCTGTTTAATCCTTAAGACGCACATCAATCTCAGACTACACAATTTCTTATCAGACTCAAGAATCTCTCTGTAACTCTCTCCAAAACTGAAGAGAAGTTGAAGTTAGACGCTCCTCATCAATCAATAATCCTTACAGGTAATTATAACATCACTTTATTCTTTTCTCTGTTCGATGACTGATGAATCTTGCAAGTTCGATGTGAGGATAAGTTAATGTCCATGATTTTTCTCACACAGCTCTCTGATGTTCAAATTAATATTTTTGGGCAACAATGAAAAATGCATTTGTTAGTTTCAACTCTAATCTACTTGGAAGTTTGAAGTGTTGATAAGTTAACATCCACTATTAGTTTCTTGCACAACTACTCTCTGACATTCAAAAACCAATAGAAGTATCAAAGATGAATATACGGAATAATGTGTGGTTTTCCAAATCTGTTCAGAGAGTTGTGTAGTTTCGTGTACTTTAAGATCAAGAATAATCCCTACAAGGTAATTAAAGCACTACCAGAGTTTATTTTGATTTATCTTTAATCTCTTTCTCTTTCTTGTTTGGCGACTGAAATTGATATTTCAGGGAATTCCCGGTTGATATTGCGGGCTCCAGAATAGCATCCATTTCATTGATCTTGCCTGCCACCAGATTAAAGAACTATTAGGTAAACCCTAACAATCCATTTTAAATTTTTCTATAGCTCGCTGATAAGATTAATTCTTTGAATCTCTTCCCTTCAAACTTTCTTCATACGAATAATAATTATTAGCCGGCTAGGCCATAAGTGAGTGAAAGCACATGCATCTAAAAGGGGAAGGTTGAACTTATCAATATTCTTTAAATTTAGATAATTAATTCGATATTCGTAATTAACTTTTATGGAAAATGAATTTGTCATAATTTTAAATTAATTTAAATAACAGGTGTAATAAAATTTCACACCAAAGATAACATGAGAATTAAACCTGAGCTGGTGGTGTGCTGTGTTAGCTTAGGTCAGATAGACTATTGACATAACATATATATACTTTATAAGATAATGTGTATAAACAGGTACACACAATTAATGTTGTTGGGATTCATTTCATAATTTTTTTAACATGTAACTGAGTGATAGACGATAGGATAAATAATTGAAATGAGACGAGGATTTTAAATTTGGAAGCTTCGTCTCCATATACACATTTGAATTGGCAAAATTAACATTTACTTTCACCAATAAAGCACTGATAATATAATGTTGTCATAATCATTACGCAAAAATTTTAAATGAAACAAGTGCGCATACACACACATATAGAAAGCAAAATAACATTGAATAAGTTTTGGCCTTGTAATTTGTGTGTTAAATCCTGGACAAATCTTGATTTATATCCTGATGATTCAATATCTGAACACAGATACATATATAGATGGAATCAAATAATTCATCATCCACCCCAAGTTTCTCTCGCAACACTGCGAGTGATTCCTCTTCTGATCCGCCACGTCGTAATCAAAGGAATGATGACAAAGGAAAACAAACTTGCAGGTTAATTTAATAAACATCTTACTGTTATGTATTTTGGTATATTATGTCTTGTTTATTTTGTCAGCTGTGTGTTACTATTATACTAATATTCTAGTTTTTCCTATTATTACAGAAACGTGAGCGAGGCAAATAATACCAATAATAGGAGTTCTAAGTTCCTGGGAATTCGAAGAAGGTAATTAATTTGATATCATTGCATATATACACTTATATGTATACACAAATTAAACATAATATACCTGAATTAAGGTCGACCACGAAGAGTGGATGTAGATGGCATGCCGTGATTTATGACAGGAAAGATCCATACTACCTGGGCACATTCGGTGAGTTCATATATATATGAATTCAAATTCCGTACGTACATGTGAATTCCTTCATGTGTGTGGGATCGATCATCTAATTATCTAATAATTATCATCAATCATCAGAGATGGAGGAGGCGGCGGCGAGAGCATATGATATAGCGGCGATAAGATTGAGGGGCCCGACCGGCGCCAAAAAATTGAATTTCGACTTGGAAAATTATAATGTGGAAAAGATTTTAGAATGTTGTCATATTCCATTCAAGGAAGTCAAATGGGAACAATTTGTTAAAAGTGAAGGGTTTGGAGTTGTACCAGATGGGTTTTTTCATTACACTAGTGTAACTCTAATAGATCATTTGACGAGCGAAGTCGTAGAGGATTACAGCGATCAGATCCACTGGAGTTCGGATGAGTGATGACGACAAGCCTCAAGAACCTGCTGGTGGGTCCAAACCAGAATAGATAAGACTTTTATTTTTCATCTGCTGGTGTGTAAATATTAATGTCTTACAAACTGATTAATTAATTACCGGGCACATGCATGCATGTGGTAATTAAAGATATATACGTAAGGCTGAACATAGCGTTGAACGTTATTGGATTGAGGTGGCTAGCAGATGATCACTCTCTTGGATATGTTAATATTCACAAACCAAACTAAAGAAACAGAAGCTTGCTTCAGTCTAGATCTAACGAACCGCTGGTCGTCGTTTTGTACGTACTGTACTGTGTGAGTTCAGTTTCTCTGCGTAGAAAGCTTTTCTTCGTCTTTTATTGTAAGACTCAAACTCAAAATCAGAAGAACACGGAATCAGGTGGGTGCTTCTGCACCTGAAACTAAAGAATGCTTGTCTAATTAATGATAAAAATAAAATACTACTAACACATTTTATATTGTTTTATGGTTGTTCATTCGATTGCGCTAACGAATTAGCCGTTATAGAACTAGTTTCTGTGCCTATATAAATATCAGAATTATATGAGGATACCATATTTGCCCTTTTTGTTGGCAATATATTTCTGATCATCGAGAAGGATAAGAATACTTTCTTATTCCTTGAAGTTCGGCGATCTGATTAACTTAATTATGTTATGAGATTCAGGTGAATTTATGCCTTCTTATTTGTTATAGAAGGCGGATGATTGGGAAAATTACTGAAAAATCCTTGCTCGCGAAATCTATTACCCAAAATTATAAGTACCTAGAATTTGTTTAAAGATTTATATTTAAACTGTCTTCACCAGTCCCAACTCTTTTTCAATCTATTTTCAACTACATATGAAACAGAGGATATTTGTATATGACTGAAAATTTGTCCCATATCGCTGAAATTGAGTTATACCTACTCAAAGATCAGTCCATACGCTCCTCTTGTCATGCCTTGAAATTTTAGGGTGACCAACATAAAATACAAGAAAATCTCATATTCCATAAGCCTTTATATATAAATATAATTAGTTGAAACATAACTATAATAACGTTTTCAATTTCAAATTTAATGCAATAACCTGTATAGATAATTTATAGAACATGTATCAACATATTTCTTATGAGCAGACTATTAAGCTTTACGTAAAAATTTCAGCAGAGTCTTCTCTGTAATTGAGACCTCCCGAAAGTTCTATAACAGCCTCTTAGTTTAGAATAGCATAAGAAGCCCCGCTCCACCATAGCATTTACATTTACATAAATCCAAAATTTTAAAAGAAGGAAATGATCCTGCCTATGTGGAGCGATTCTACTGCAACATACAAAAGCATTCACTACATATGTACAAGTCTACGTGATTTAGGTTGTCACACCCCTTCGATATACCGACATTCGCAAGAGTAAATATGCACAGCTTAAAGGATAAACTAGTTCCAGCATAGTAATACTGATATTGAAGTCCGGCACATAATCGAAATTCATAAAAAGGTTCATACAGAATTTAACAAGTACATAATATTTCAAACACAATGAGGGAAAATAAATCAGATCTCTGCTCCATCTAGCACCGTCAGTTATCCATATCCACCGCCTTATCACGTGAGCCACGACCGCTGTTAGGTTTCCGTCCTGAACTTTGGGGATTGTCTGGGATTCAAGTGAATCCCAGTAGTAACGTTAATCACTCACATAAGATGCATGCACAGTACATGGTAGACAACCAGTTGCAATAAATGTAATTCACATTAATTTTCAAGTACAAAATTCAAATATGCAGTTTAACAATATTCAAGAACCTACCGGTTCATACGCACAGTACTGGATAATTCAAATACTCAAATGGGCTTTCACCCTTCTGCATAAAAATTCACTTATCGGAGTACCACCCCCGGCCTCAACCGTGATGGCATCCAGGGTTACCCCACATTCAAGGGCACTACCTCCCAGCTTATACCGGCGATAAGGTTAGAAATTCACAATTCAAATATCACAATGGTACGTACATGCATATAAAGGCACACAGAGTATGTGAGAGAAAAGTTACTACCTCAACTCCAATTAGCTATAAGAAATTCACTGGTACTCGAACCACTTGACAGTCAACTCCTAAAATAGTAACATCATAAATATTAATCTTCACTATAATCCATTTCTTCCAAAATATCCAAAAGGGTTCTTTTCATCATTTAGAATCCTTGTAATCCTTAAATGATAAATCACCCATTTAAAATTATTATTGTAGCAATTTTCGGATTAATTCCCTTTTCTGTCCAGAATTTTCATTAATCTTTGAAAATTCATAACTAATTGTACAAAACTCGAAATGATGTGGTTCCAAAACCTAAATGTCCTTTGGTGAGTCTATTTTCACCGAAAAATATTCTCAACAGCCAAAAACGTCCACATCATTCCCAGTTTAAATAAACAACTTTGCTGACCAGCTTGAACTTCCAGTATTTTAGGCCAGATTGTAAAATCCATAATTCCTTGTACAGAGCTCTAAAAATTACATATTATATATCAAAAGAAAGCTCTGGATGTCTACTTCAAAACTGGAAAATTTCATGATTTTTAGACACCATTCACTTGACCGAAAACCATTTACAATTCGACTGCCTTCCAAACCGTTAAAACTGGCAGTTTTGGTAGCTTGCTTAATTAATTCTTTTTGATTCTAAAAATCATTTCCAACCTTATTCTTACTCTATTTTCCGTGATAAACACTATGGTAACCTTAAAATCATCAAAAATCCTTACGGTTTTACCACTTCTTAATTGACCCAAAATAATAACCAGCTTCACAAAGTAACATAAGACAAGTTATAGCCTTACTTACTTGTTTTACTCCTTGGACTTTAGTAGCTTCTCCTTTCTTTTGCTTCTAAAACGAGCGGCCTTCTCTATCAAATTTAATATAAGAAGGTATCTCTCACTGTGGAAGCTCTCTCACACTCTCACTTTCTATTTCTCTTTGTCGTCAGAAATGAATAAAAGAGAGGCATACGTTTGAATATATAAAACATGCTTCTAATGAATGTGATACCCGTGATTGAACAATAAAGAGTAGCCTCCACTGCTTGCACCCGAGAATTATTAAAGAAATAATGTTGAATGGTTGGACAATCACATGGCTACAGATTGTATAATTGATTAACAAAGTGAAAGAGAATTTTGGTGCAAATGTGCTACACGTTGGCCGTCGTCTTGTAATCATAAGGATAATAGTATGTTGGTATATGAATATTTTATTCATAGAAAAGCTGAATTAAGGGACAAAAGCTTGGATGATTATCCATAAGTGGAAGACAAGTTGTCTTCTTGCTCTACAATTATACACGGATGTTACAATTCTCCCCCCGTAAAAGAAATTTCGTCCCCGAAATTTGCTTCATTCCTTGTGTACTGAGCCATAAACTCTGGATAATGATTCTTCATGTCTTCTTCTGTTTCCCAAGTTGCTTCTTCAGGAGATAATCCCTTCCAAACCACCTTCACCATCTGGATACTCTTATTTCTGAGCCGCTTCTGTAGTCGATCAATGATTCGCTCAGGCTCAACCGCATATGTATGGTTATCTTGTACATCAACATCTTCGTACTCGATAACATGTTCAGGGTCTGGTATGTACTTCTTTAACTGTGATACATGAAAAACATTATGAAGCCTGCTCAAATTTGGGGGTAATGCTATTTGGTATGCCACTGATCCAAATCTTGCCAAGATCTGAAATGGACCAATGTAACGAGGACTTAGTTTTTTCCTCTTGATCGCTCTTCCAATTCCAGTTACTGGTGATACCTTCAGGAACACATGATCTCCAACTTCAAATTCTAGAGGTCTTCTCCGTTTGTCAGCATAACTTTTCTGTCGACTTTGTGCTGCTAGGAGCCTCTTTCTTATAAGCTTGATATGTTCTGAAGTTTTATCAACATAATCTGTCCCATGTAACTTTCTCTCAGACAATTCTGTCCAACATAAGGGTGACTGACACTTCCTTCCATACAGTGCTTCATACGGAGCCATTTGAATGCTCGCATGATAGCTGTTGTTGTAAGCAAATTCAACAAGTGGAAGGTTACGGTCCCAACTTCCCTTGAAATCCAACACACACGCCCTTAACATGTCTTCCAGCGTCTGTATAGTTCTTTCCGATTGTCCATCCGTCTGAGGATGATAAGCCGTACTATATCTCAGTTTTGTACCCATGGCTTTTTGTAAAGCTTTCCAAAATCGAGAAGTAAAACGAGGATCTCTATCGGAGATAATAATCTTTGGTACACCATGAAGTCTTACTATCTCTTTTACATAAATTTCTGCCAACTTTGCAGGAGAATAGTTGACACCAATGGGAAGAAAATGTGCCGACTTGGTGAGACGATCAACAATTACCCAGATCGCATCATGATTCCTGATCCTGGGCAATCCCACTACTAGATCCATCGTAACGCTTTCCCATTTCCATTCAGGAATCTCCAAACTTTGAAGAAGTCCTGGTGGTCGCTTGTGTTCAATTTTAACCTTTTGACAAGTAAGACAACGAGTTACGTACTTAGTCACGTCACTCTTCAGTCCTGGCCACCAAAATTCAGACTTCAAATTATGGTACATCTTGACCACCCCTGGATGAAGAGTATACTTGCTTTTGTGCGCCTCATCTAATATCTTTAGTCTCAACTCAGGTTTCGGTGGTACATAAATACGCTTCCTGAATCTGATTAGTCCACTTGGAGAAAGATCAAAATTCTGAGCTTCTCCACGTGAGATCTTTTCTCGAATGGAGTTTGCTAGTTCGTCTTGCCTTTGAGCTTCTACAATGTCTGCTCGTAGTTCGCTTTCTCCTTGACTAACACTAAGGTTAGCAAGTATTACTTCTTTGCGCCTTCTCGAGTTTAAAATTACCTGATTTAACAAATTTAAATCTCGAAAATTTCCTAGCAAATTCTGTTCTTGAACCATCATATATGCTACCTGCACCGCCTTTCTACTCAGAGCATCTGCAACAACATTAGCTTTTCCTGGATGATATTTGATTTCCAAGTTGAAATCTTTTAACAACTCCATCCATCTACGCTGTCTCATATTCAATTCTTTCTGATCAAAAAGATACTTGAGACTTTTGTGGTCGCAGTACAATTCAACATTAGTACCGTACAAATAATGCCGCCATATTTTCAAAGCAAACACAATTGCTGCAAGTTCCAAGTCATGAGTGGGATAATTTATTTCATGAGGTTTCAGCTGTCGAGAGGCATACGCCACCACTCTGCCCTGCTGCATCAGGACACATCCCAATCCTTGCTTACTAGCATCACTATAAACCACATAGGTTTTACCAGGATCTGGGATAATCAAAACTGGTGCGGACGTCAATCTCTCCTTCAGCTGCTTAAAGCTTTCTTCACAACGTTCATCCCACACGAATGACTGGTTCTTTTTTGTAAGCTTTGTCAATGGCATGGCAATTCGGGAAAAATTCAATATAAACCGTCGGTAATAACCAGCAAGACCCAAAAAACTGCGTACTTCAGTCACAGTCTCTGGCCTTTTCCAATTCAGTACTGCTTCCACTTTACTGGGATCTACAGAGACCCCTTCTTGTGAGATGACATGGCCAAGAAATCTAACTTCTTGAAGCCAAAACTCACACTTGCTCAACTTAGCGTAAAGTCGCTTGTTTTTCAAAATATTCAACACGATCCTCAGATGATTCTCATGCTCTTTGCTGCTCTTTGAGTAGATTAGGATGTCGTCGATAAAGACTACCACAAACTGATCTAAGTATTGACGGAAGATTCGGTTCATGTAGTCCATAAACACGGCAGGTGCATTGGTCAAACCAAACGGCATTACTAAAAATTCATAATGTCCGTATCTGGTTCTAAAAGCTGTCTTTGGAACATCTTCAGCTTTTACTCGTAGTTGATGATAACCCGAACGCAAATCGATTTTTGAAAATACGCTAGAACCAGCTAACTGATCAAGCAAATCATCTATTCTGGGGAGAGGATACTTATTCTTGACAGTCACCTTGTTTAATTCTCGATAATCGATACACAATCTCAGGCTCCCGTCTTTCTTCTTTACAAATAACACTGGAGCTCCCCATGGAGAAACACTGGGTCGTATAAACCCTTTCTCTAGTAATTCTTCAATTTGTTTCTTCAGCTCCGCCATCTCGTTAGGTGCCATTCGATATGGTGCTTTAGATATTGGTCCAGCTCCAGGCATAATTTCGATGCCGAATTCTACTTCTCTTTCCGGAGGTAGTCCACTAATGTCTTCCGGAAATACCTCAGGAAATTCATTCACAACTGGAATATTTTCAAGTGCAGTCCCAGTTTCTGTTTGTACTGAGAAAAACACAACATACCCTTGGCAACCCTTTCTCAAACACTTCTCAGCTTCATCTACTGAGAGGAAATTCATATTTACATCTTTACTAATATCTCTCTGCGGATTTGGATATACAATCCTTTTATTTCCGCAGTCTAACAGCACATTATTTGCTGTCAACCAATTTAAACCAAGTATAACATCTATACGATGAAGTGGCAAACATATCAAATCTACCACAGAATCTTGGCCGTCCACATTTACAATGCAATTCAAACAGACATCAGCAGTCAAAGATTTAACACCAAGTGGTGTCGTCACAACAAGATCATAAGGCAGTTTGTGGATAATCAATCTTAGCCGACTAACACAATCGTATGATATAAAAGAATGACTAGCACCCGTATCAAACAATGTTTGTAATGTATTTCCATGAAGAAGAATGGTACCTTGAATCATCTCCGGAGACTTTCTAGCCTCCTCATGCGTCATAGCAAATATTCTTCCAAAATTCTGTGGCCTCCTCTCTGTGGCACGCTGTGGGCAATCCGAGCTATAGTGACCCGTCTTGCGACAATTATAACAAATGATCTGCCCGCTACAATTCCTGCCTTGATGGAATTTACCGCATTGAGGACATGGTTTAGGCTCTGCTGGCTTTTGATTGATACGTTCGCTAGACTGAACAGGTTTCTTATTACTTCCTTGGAATTTGGTCCCTGCCCCTTTTCTTTTCTGGGAAGAATTCCTTCGGCTGGACTCGCCTTGATTCGTAGTAACCTCAGGCAGCTGCAAATCCCTCAGATTCCTCTCAACCATCCTGCATTCCTCAATTGCAAGACTAAATTTTTGGAATTTACGGGAGACCAGCTCTTTTCTCAGTTCATATTTTAATCCCCTAATCAATCTTCCTGACTTCCACTTCTCGTCATTACTGATTTTCAAAGTTGAAGAGTAACGAGCTAGTCGGTTGAAACGACTCAGATATTCATTAAAGGACTCTTCT
Source organism: Acacia crassicarpa (assembly GCA_034222035.1). NCBI lineage: Eukaryota > Viridiplantae > Streptophyta > Magnoliopsida > Fabales > Fabaceae > Acacia > Acacia crassicarpa. The sequence goes on along the minus strand of JAWXYG010000002.1, from coordinate 61,208,661 downwards.
TTACCCTGTTGTATAGCCAGGAATTCTAACTCCTTCTCGTCCCTAGTGGATTCAGGAAAATACTCTTCATCGAACTTATCTTTGAAAGTTTCCCAGGTGATGGGGACATTCTGAGCCCGCAGAATTAATTCCGTGTTCTTCCACCATCGATCAGCATCACCTTCCAATTTGTAGATTGCCAATTCAACTTTCCTTTCTGTAGGGCACCGCATTACTCGAAAAATCTTCTCCAATCTCAGCACCCAATTCTCAGCTACCTGGGGATCAAAACTCCCGCGAAAAACTGGTGGTTGATGCTTGCAAAATTTGGTAATCCAATACTGTTCATCCTCTACGTCAAGTTGCATCCTGTCAGCTACAGGTTCATTTTGTTGAATCTCGGGTTGAGTGGATCTTTCCCCTTCCGCAGTTGCAGCTCGCTGTCCACCCTCGTTCTGCCTAGCCTTTACTTCACGTATTTCCTCCTGTAGTTTATTTATCATCTCCATCATTTGTTGCACATAGTGAAGAGGATCTTGTTCTGGTATATTCTCCTCTTGTGCCCGCTCTTGTTCATGTGATTGTTCTCGCTCCTGTTCTTGTTCATTTGACTGCTCTTGAGCCTGCACTTGCTTACGTGGTCTGCCTCTACCACGACCTCTGCCTCTGCCTCTGCCACTGCTACCTCCTCGAACATTCACCATAATGTCTTTTTGCTATTCAGGTAAAGATTCTTGTTAATATCATTTTAATTCAAAATTCCTCAAATAATGACATGCACATGCCATTCTATATATACCACTACACACTTCTATCTATCCAAGACTTTATCAGTATACTATCCTGACATTGCCGGAACTAAGGCTCTGATACCAAAAATGTCACACCCCTTCGATATACCGACATTCGCAAGAGTAAATATGCACAGCTTAAAGGATAAACTAGTTCCAGCATAGTAATACTGATATTGAAGTCCGGCACATAATCGAAATTCATAAAAAGGTTCATACAGAATTTAACAAGTACATAATATTTCAAACACAATGAGGGAAAATAAATCAGATCTCTGCTCCATCTAGCACCGTCAGTTATCCATATCCACCGCCTTATCACGTGAGCCACGACCGCTGTTAGGTTTCCGTCCTGAACTTTGGGGATTGTCTGGGATTCAAGTGAATCCCAGTAGTAACGTTAATCACTCACATAAGATGCATGCACAGTACATGGTAGACAACCAGTTGCAATAAATGTAATTCACATTAATTTTCAAGTACAAAATTCAAATATGCAGTTTAACAATATTCAAGAACCTACCGGTTCATACGCACAGTACTGGATAATTCAAATACTCAAATGGGCTTTCACCCTTCTGCATAAAAATTCACTTATCGGAGTACCACCCCCGGCCTCAACCGTGATGGCATCCAGGGTTACCCCACATTCAAGGGCACTACCTCCCAGCTTATACCGGCGATAAGGTTAGAAATTCACAATTCAAATATCACAATGGTACGTACATGCATATAAAGGCACACAGAGTATGTGAGAGAAAAGTTACTACCTCAACTCCAATTAGCTATAAGAAATTCACTGGTACTCGAACCACTTGACAGTCAACTCCTAAAATAGTAACATCATAAATATTAATCTTCACTATAATCCATTTCTTCCAAAATATCCAAAAGGGTTCTTTTCATCATTTAGAATCCTTGTAATCCTTAAATGATAAATCACCCATTTAAAATTATTATTGTAGCAATTTTCGGATTAATTCCCTTTTCTGTCCAGAATTTTCATTAATCTTTGAAAATTCATAACTAATTGTACAAAACTCGAAATGATGTGGTTCCAAAACCTAAATGTCCTTTGGTGAGTCTATTTTCACCGAAAAATATTCTCAACAGCCAAAAACGTCCACATCATTCCCAGTTTAAATAAACAACTTTGCTGACCAGCTTGAACTTCCAGTATTTTAGGCCAGATTGTAAAATCCATAATTCCTTGTACAGAGCTCTAAAAATTACATATTATATATCAAAAGAAAGCTCTGGATGTCTACTTCAAAACTGGAAAATTTCATGATTTTTAGACACCATTCACTTGACCGAAAACCATTTACAATTCGACTGCCTTCCAAACCGTTAAAACTGGCAGTTTTGGTAGCTTGCTTAATTAATTCTTTTTGATTCTAAAAATCATTTCCAACCTTATTCTTACTCTATTTTCCGTGATAAACACTATGGTAACCTTAAAATCATCAAAAATCCTTACGGTTTTACCACTTCTTAATTGACCCAAAATAATAACCAGCTTCACAAAGTAACATAAGACAAGTTATAGCCTTACTTACTTGTTTTACTCCTTGGACTTTAGTAGCTTCTCCTTTCTTTTGCTTCTAAAACGAGCGGCCTTCTCTATCAAATTTAATATAAGAAGGTATCTCTCACTGTGGAAGCTCTCTCACACTCTCACTTTCTATTTCTCTTTGTCGTCAGAAATGAATAAAAGAGAGGCATACGTTTGAATATATAAAACATGCTTCTAATGAATGTGATACCCGTGATTGAACAATAAAGAGTAGCCTCCACTGCTTGCACCCGAGAATTATTAAAGAAATAATGTTGAATGGTTGGACAATCACATGGCTACAGATTGTATAATTGATTAACAAAGTGAAAGAGAATTTTGGTGCAAATGTGCTACACGTTGGCCGTCGTCTTGTAATCATAAGGATAATAGTATGTTGGTATATGAATATTTTATTCATAGAAAAGCTGAATTAAGGGACAAAAGCTTGGATGATTATCCATAAGTGGAAGACAAGTTGTCTTCTTGCTCTACAATTATACACGGATGTTACATAGGTAGCAGCAGTCAAAAGCTTCTTGTCAAGAGTAGGGCTTCGAGCATTGAAGGAGCAGGTCCGCCACTACTATCTGAATGTCAAAATAATTTTCTGATAAATAACATTCCTACTCATAGGCTAGACGGATTTAGAGGGGACCAGAGGTGGCCCCCCCTAATTTTTTTTTAAAAAAATATATAAAAAATATCTTTCTTTATCTGTGGCTTATTTTAATATTTTAAGGAAAATCATGATCGGGATAGCTGACCCAAAGTTGTAGAATTTGGGTGTGGGTATTTTGTCGAAATGGAATAGCCTTACTTTACAGTTTTCTAAATCTAAGCGACTTTTTCTTAAATTCAGGCGATCTTTTCGTAGACATTTGCCCCAGATCCAATCGGGGGATTGAATTGATTATAAAAACATGAGTTTAATTAGTCGATTTATTAGTGAACATGGAAAAAAAAAAGATCTAGATGTGTGAATAGATTGACTCAGAATAATAATTAAAACCAAAGGAAAGAGGTCTTTGGGATTACAAGAACAATTGCAATTGTACGTTTCTTTTTTTGATACACAATTTATTGACCAACAGTATCTTGACCCTTAACTATCAGAGCGTCGTAAATATAAGGCATCTTCCCTAGGGAAAAGCTACATCCAGTAGCGGACCAATTATTTGAGCGATACGTCCTAGGTTCTTTTTGGCTTATTTTAATATTTTAACTACACACAAACAAACTCATTCGTAAGAGAAACTTATTATGTATAACTTGTTTATCTTTTTATCTTAATACATAGTAGTTTCGCATAATCGCCTGCATATCCTTAACTTTTGAATTTGAAATTGTCATACATTAACAAAATATAAGAAGATATCTACATGTATATATAAGCTTAATAAGCTAAGCTTGGTTGGTTCTATTGTATTTCATCATTTGTATTGTAAAAATCCAGTTAATACTCCTTCGGTCCTAACATAAGACATATTTACCTAATTTAGATAAATTAAGGAAGTTGGTTGAGTAAGTTAATTTGACATGTATTTTCCAAAATACCATAGTCATCATCTTTCCTAATTTTTTTATTCACTATCTTGCTTGATTATTGTTAACGAATATGAAAACTATATGTTATATTTAAGAAAAAAAATTAACTCCTTAAATATGTCTTATATTATGAATCGGAGGGAGTAATTTGTTGAAATATATAAAAATTCATTTTTAGTGGATTAGGGTCGCCCAAGCCGAATGCAAGTAGAGCTATTTTGTGATAGATTTCTTTTAATTGTTTTTGTATATTATGTGATAGATTTTTATTTTCGCTCCTGTCATTAAAATTCATGAATTTGTAGATTTTTATTTTTCGCTCCCTGTCATTAAAATTCTTAGCTCCGTCACTGTATCCACCGTAAAATATAAGTGTGCAATAAAGATAAATTGATTAACTAATAGAAAAAATAAACCAATTAGCATCTAAATAGTAAAGTACCAACTATGTAAACATTCAAAATTAATAGTTAAGAGCACAAGTTAATAAGGGAAGGAATAATCATGCCGTCTAAATAACAACTGTGGACACATAGCCCACGAGAGTAAGTAACCAATACGGCGTGGCTAAAAGCCACAAAGAATTGACATGAATGGTACTCACAAAAACCCTCCCTCCGTTCCATGTGAGTTGGCCATCACACAGGATTAGCACCTCCTAATCACCCTTCTAGCTGGGATGCCATGGCACGCCAAAGGCTAATAGAACCGCTTTTAGCAGCCAGTATTCCGTTTTTAGTCCCTTGAAAATTCTTTCCCAGCATATGTGGAAGTAAACTGTCTTGCACTTCAAATCCTTCAATATAAAATAAATGAGCATTTCCTCTCAGAAATTCTATCCCTCCCATGTACACATAGAAGTTTCAAGACAAATAGAAAAATTTTGATAAATCAAATTCTTTCTTGCTTCAATTCTTTTCAACGCTTTAACATATCATTTCTAAAGTGCTAGTACTCAAGAAAACCTTTATAATAAGAAAATAAAAAAGATAAATATATTTGATGTAAAATTTAATTAAAATACGACGTCTATATTCAAGTGAGACATTATCTACTCACTGACAGTCCTAATAGCTATAGATAATCCTACTATAGCCTTCAAAATATGATCTTTAATTCCCTATAACATATAAACAACAATATTGTCATTGCAAATATAACTTTACAAGAATCCATAACATCATACTTAATAGGATTTTCCATTGTTCTGTTTAACCTGTATGAGCACTAACACTCGACATATGTGTGTATGTATATCAAAAATTCTATGCTCATAACAACTACAATCACGAAATAATTTATTCTAACTTCTACTTACTTATGGAATTCTTAAGTATGTACGTATGTGTGTTTGTGTATGCATATTACAAGTATCATATATGATGTCAAGGTTTTAACATAGGACTTAGATAGCTTCTCATATCTAATACTTCCCAAATTTCATAAATTCCTTTCTCAAGCATTTCTTCAAACGCCTTGCAAGCACCCAAGGAACTAGCATAAATAGATAGACCAAATTCTTATACTTCTTCTACACAAAATACCTTCTATCTTCAAGAAAACTGAAATTTAAAATCACCTTAATCATATCCTAAAGTCTCCTCCTTCATTCCGAACGATTAGAGGCATATAAGGAATAAGTACCTTTCTAATGCATGCTAGATTAAATTCAAAAGATAGTTGAGTTTGATAGAAGTTAATAAATTATCTAAAAATATAAATAGATTAAAAATGTAATTAGTTAAGATTAGTTAATGCGTTTGAAATTTTAGAATTCCTGTCAAATTCCAGGAATCAAGAATAACATTAAAACTCTTCTCGATTTATTAGAGGAGGTTATAAATTATTTAGTTATATAGTTAGTTACGTCGGGAACATTAGCATAACAGATTATTTTTTTTAAGAAAATCAATACCTTAATTACCCAAAGAAGATCACGTGTAATAAAAGGCAGAAGTAACATTGCATGGGATGATGTATATATCAGCTAACATTTCTCCCCACAACGGTCTAGTCAAACAAAGCCAACCTTAGTTCTGTTTAATCTTCTTCCCTGCACATCAATCTTTGAAGAAAAAACTGTCAGACTGCACAATTTCTTTTCAGATCAGATCAAGAATTTTTCTCTCTAACTCTGAAAAGGTGAAATAAGACGCTCCTCAGTCATCAAGATACAGATCAAGAATCCTTACAGGTAATTATTATTTTGTTTCTCCTGTAATCTTTCTCTTAATCTTCCTTTTCTTCGTTCTTCGTTGACTGTAACTGACTTCAGAGAATTGCAGATCGATCCCGGGCTTCAAATTAATATTTTACGGCAAAATTCATTTGTTAGTCTCAACTCTAATCTTGGAAGTTTGATGTGATCGATAATAAGTTAATATCGATCAATGATTTTAATTTCCTTTACCTCTCTAATTGGAAAACCAATAGAAGTATCTAATTAAGATGTATATGCCTTATGGAATAATAATGTGTGTATTTTCAAATCTGTTCAGAGAATCGTGTAGTTTCGTACGTGAAGATCAAGAATCCCCACAAGGTAATTAAAACATCATCAAAGTTTATTTGGCTTCTTGTTTAATCTCATTCTCTTCCTTGTTAAATTAATTATTATTTAAGAAGTATTAGTAGGAGTAATATGAAAAAAAATATAAGAAAAATTGTTCAAACTTATTTTATATAAAAAAGTATAAAATTCGAAAGATAGTTGAGTTTGAAAGAAGATGCCTATGCGACTCAAATTTTTGTTTAAAAGAAATGACGCTTCTAAGTCCTTCTATACCTCCTTCTGTCCTTTTTATAAAATCTTACTAATAAATTTAAATAAATTGTCTAAAAAATTAAATAAAGATTCGTTAATGCTTTTGAAATTCTTGATATATAGTGCCACTATTCAAGAATTTTAAGACTCCTCGATTAGATTAGTTAGAGGTGGTTATAAATTAGTTAGTTATTTGTTTACTTATCTAGGGAATAGTAAAATAACAAATATTTTTTTAAAAAAAAATTAATACCTTGATTACCCAAAGAAGACTTGTAATAAAAGGCAGATGTAACATAGCACGGGGTGTGATCAGCTTAGGCATTGCTCCCACTCAACCGTTCATCCAAGAGAAAGTGATTAGTTTTGTTTAATCCTTAAGACGCACATCAATCTCAGACCACACAATTTCTTATCAGACTCAAGAATCTCTCTGTAACTTTCTCCAAAACTGAAGAGAAGTTGAAGTTAGAGGCTCCTCAATCAATAATCCTTACAGGTAATTATAACATCACTTTATTCTTTTCTCTGTTCGATGACTGATGAATCTTGCAAGTTCGATGTGACGATAAGTTAATGTCCATGATTTTTCTCAATTCTCACACAGCTCTCTGATGTTCAAATTAATCTTTTTGGGCAACAATGAAAAATGCATTTGTTAGTTTCAACTCTAATCTTGGAAGTTTGAAGTGTTGATAAGTTAACATCCACGATTAGTTTCTTGCACAACTACTCTCTGACATTCAAAATCCAATAGAAGTATCTAAGATGAATATACGGAATAATGTGTGGTTTTTCAAATCTGTTCAGAGAGTTGTGTAGTTTCGTGTACTTTAAGATCAAGAATAATCCCTACAAGGTAATTAAAGCACCACCAGAGTTTATTTTGATTCTTCTTTAATCTCTTTCTCTTTCTTGTTTGGCGACTGAAATTGATATTTCAGGGAATTCCCGATTGATATTGCGGGCTCCAGAATAGCATCCATTTCACTGATCTTGCCTGCCACCAGATTAAAGAACTATTAGGTAAACCCTAACGATCCATTTTAAATTTTTCTATAGCTCGCTGATAAGATTAATTCTTTGAATCTCTTCCCTTCAAACTTTCTTCATACGAATAATAATTATTAGCCGGCTAGGCCATAAGTGAGTGAAAGCACATGCATCTAAAAGGGGAAGGTTGAACTTATCAATATTCTTGAAATTTAGATAATTAATTCGATATTCATAATTAACTTTTATGGCAAATGAATTTGTCATAATTTTAAATTAATTTAAATAACAGGTGTAAAAATTTCACACCAAGGATAACATGAGAATTATACCTGAGCTGGTGGTGTGCTGTGTTAGCTTAGGTCAGATAGACTATTGACATAACATATATATACTTTATAAGATAATGTGTATAAACAGGAACACACAATTAATGTTGTTGGGATTCATCTAATAATTTTTTTAACATGTAACTGAGTGATAGACGATAGGATAAATAATTGAAATGAGAGGAGGATTTTAATTAAATTTGGAAGCTTCGTCTCCATATACACATTTGAATTGGCAAAATTAACATTTACTTTCACCAATAAAGCACTGATAATATAATGTTGTCATAATCATTACGCAAAAATTTTAAATGAAACAAGTGCGCATACACACACATATAGAAAGCAAAATAACATTGAATAAGTTTTGGCCTTGTAATTTGTGTGTTAAATCCTGGACAAATCTTGATTTATATCCTGATGATTCAATATCTGAACACAGATACATATATAGATGGAATCAAATAATTCATCATCCACCCCAAGTTTCTCTCGCAACACTGCGAGTGATTCCTCTTCTGATCCGCCACGTCGTAATCAAAGGAATGATGACAAAGGAAAACAAACTTGCAGGTTAATTTAATAAACATCTTACTGTTATGTATTTTGGTATATTATGTCTTGTTTATTTTGTCAGCTGTGTGTTACTATTATACTAATATTCTAGTTTTTCCTATTATTACAGCAACGTGAGCGAGGCAAATAATAACAATAATAGGAGTTCTAAGTTCCTGGGAGTTCGAAGGTAATTAATTTGATATCATTGCATATATACACTTAAATGTTTACACAAATTAAACATAATATACCTGAATTAAGGTCGAACACGAAGAGTGGACGATGTAGATGGCAAGCCGTGATTAGGGACGGGAAAGAACGACACTACCTGGGCACATTCGGTGAGTTCATATATATATGAATTCAAATTCCGTTACGTACATGTGAATTCCTTCATGTGTGTGGGATCGATCATCTAATTATCTAATAATTATCATCAATCATCAGAGACGGAGGAGGCGGCGGCGAGAGCATATGATATAGCGGCGATAAGATTGAGGGGCCCGACCGGCGCCAAAAAATTGAATTTCGACTTGGAAAATTATAATGTGAAAAAGATTTTTGAATGTTGTCATATTCCATTCAAGGAAGTCAAATGGGAACAGTTTGTTAAAAGTGAAACTCTAATAGATCATTTGAAGAGCGAAAACGTACAGGATCACAGCGATCAGATCCAATGGAGTTTGGATGACGACAATTAAGCCTCAAGAACCTGCTGGTGGGTCCAACCAGAATAGATAAGACTTTTCTTTTTTTTGTTAACAATAGATAAGACTTTTATTTTTCATCTGCTGGTGTGTAAATATTAATATCTTACAAACTGATTAATTAATTACCGCGCACATGCATGCATGTGGTAATTAAAGATATATACGTAAGGCTGAACATAGCGTTGAACGTTATTGGATTGAGGTGGCTAGCAGATGATCACTCTCTTGGATATGTTAATATTCACAAACCAAACTAAAGAAACAGAAGCTTCAGTCTAGATCTAACGAACCGCTGGTCGTTTTGTACGTACTGTACTGTGTGAGTTCAGTTTCTCTCTGCGTATAAAGCTTTTCTTTGTCTTTTATTGTAAGACTCGAACTCAAAATCAGAAGAACACGGAATCAGGTGGGTGCTTCTGCACCCGAAACTAAAGAATGCTTGTCTAATTAATGATAAAAATAAAATACGACTAACACTTTTTATATTGTTTTATGGTTGTTCATTCGATTGCGCTAACGAATTAGCCGTTATATATAGAACTAGTTTCTGTGCCTATAAATATCAGAATTATATGAGGATACCATATTTGCCCTTTTTGTGGGCAATATATTTCTGATCATCGAGAAGGATAAGAATACTTTCTTATTCCTTGAAGTTCGGCGATCTGATTAACTTAATTATGTTATGAGATTCAGGTGAATTTATGCCTTCTTATTTGTTATAGAAGGCGGATGATTGGGAAAATTACTCAAAAATCCTTGATCGCGAAATCTATTACCCAAAATTATAAGTACCTAGAATTTGTTTAAAGATTTATATTTAAACTGTCTTCACCAGTCCCAACTCTTTTTCAATGTGCACTCTATACTATTTTCAACTACATATGAAACAGAGGATATTTCTTATGAGCAGCCTATTAAGCTTTACGTAAAAATTTCAGCAGGGTCTTCTCTGTAATTGAGACCTCCCGAAAGTTCTATGACAGCCTCTTAGTTTAGAATAGCATAAGAAGCCCCGCTCCACCATAACATTTACATTTACATAAATCCAAAATTTTAAAAGAAGGAAATGATCCTGCCTATGTGGAGCGATTCTACTGCAACATACAAAAGCATTCACTACATATGTACAAGTCTACTTGATTCAGGTAGCAGCAGTCAAAAGCTTCTTGTCAAGAGTAGGGCTTCGAGGGTCAAATGAAGGAGTAGGTCCGCCACTACTATCTGAATGTCAAAAAAATTTTTTGATAAATAACATTCCTACTCATAGGCTAGGTGGATTTAGAGGGGACTAGAGGTGGCCCCCGCCCCCCCCCCCCCAAAAAAATTTGTTTTAAAAAAAAATATATAAGAAATATCTTTCTTTATCTGTGGCTTATTTTAATATTTTAAGGAAAATCATGATCGGGATAGTTGACCCAAAGCTATGGAACTTGGGTGTGGGTATTTTGTCGAAATGGAATAGCCTTACTTTACTGTTTTCTAAATCTAAGCGACTTTTTCTTAAATCCAAGCGATCTTTTCGTAGACATTTGCCCCAGATTCAATCGGGGGATTGAATTGATTATAAAAACATGAGTTTAATAGGTTGATTTATTAGTGAACATGGAAAAAAAATGATCTAGATGTGTGAATAGATTGACTCGGCATAATAATTAAAACCAAAGGAAAGAGGTACTCTTTGGGATTTAAAAAAAAACAACAATTGCAATTGTAGGTTTCTTTTTTTGATACACAATTTATTAACCAACAGTATTTTGACCCTTAACTATCAAAGCGTTGTAAATATAAGGCATCTTACCTGGGGAAAAGCTACATCCAGTAGTGGACCAATTATTTGAGCGATACGTCCTAGGTTCTTTTTGGCTTATTTTAATATTTTAACTACACACAAACAAATTCGTGCGTAAGAGAAACTTGTTATGTATAATTTGTTTATCTTTTTATATATCTTAATACATAGTAGTTTCGTATAATCGCTTGCATATCCTTAACTTTTGAATTTGAAATTGTCATACATTAACAAAATATAAGAAGATATCTACATATATATACAAGCTTAATAAGCTAAGCTTGTTTGATTCTATTGTATTTCATCATTTGTATTGTAAAAATCCAGTTAATACTCCTTTGGTCCTAAACATAAGACATATTTACCTAATTTAGATAAATTAAGGAAGTTGGTTAAGTAAGTTAATTTGACATGTATTTTCTAAAATATCTTAGTCATCATCTTTCCTAATTTTTTTTATTCACTATCTTGCTTGATTATTGTTAACGAATATGAAAACTATGTCTTATATTTAAGACAAAAATTAACTCCCTAAATATGTCTTATATTATGAATAAGAGGGAGTAATTTGTTGAAATATACAAATTCATTTTTAGTGGATTAGGGTCGCCAAGCCGAATGCAAGTAGAGCTATTTTGTGATAAATTTCTTTTATTTTTTTATTTTTTTTGTATTATGTGATAGATTTTTATTTCGCTCCTGTCATTAAAATTCATCAGTCTAGAGATTTTTATTTTCGCTCCCCGTCATTAAAATTCTTAGCTCCGTCATTGTATCCACCGTAAAATATAAGTGTGCAATAAAGATAAATTGATTAACTAATAGAAAAATAAACCAATTAGCATCTAAATAGTAAAGTACCAACTATGTAAACATTCAAAATTAATAGTTAAGAGCACCAGATAATAAGGGAAGGAATAATCATGCTGTCTAAATAACAACTGTGGACACATAGCCCATGAGAGTAAGTAACCAATCCGGCGTGGCTAAAAGCCACAGAGAATTGACATGAATGGTACTCACAAAAACCCTCCCTCCATTCCATGTGAGTTGGCCATCACACATGATTAGCACCTCCTAATCACCCTTCTAACTGGGATGCCATGGCGCGCCAAAGGCTAATATAACTGCTTTTAGCAGCCAGTATTCCGCTTTTAGTCCCTTGAAATTTTTTTCCCAGCATATATGGAAGTAAATTGTCTTGCACTTCAAATCCTTCAATACAGAATAAATGAGCATTTCCTCTAAGAAATTCTATCCCTCCCATGTACACATAGAAGTTTCAAAACAAATAGAAAAAAATTTGATAAATCAAATTCTTTCTTGCTTCAATCCTTTTCAATGCTTTAACATATCATTTCTAAAGTGCTAGTACTCAAGAAAACCTTTATAATAAGAAAATAAAAAAGATAAATATATTTGATGTAAAATTTAATTAAAATACGACGTCTATATTCAAGTGAGACATTATCTACTCACTGACAGTTCTAATAGCTATAGATAATCCTACTATAGCCTTCAAAATATGATCTTTAATTCCCTATAACATATAAACAACAATATTGTCATTGCAAATATAACTTTACAAGAATCCATAACATCATACTTAATAGGATTTTCCATTGTTCTGTTTAACCTGTATGAGCACTAACACTCGACATATGTGTGTATGTATATCAAAAATTCTATGCTCATAACAACTACAATCACGAAATAATTTATTCTAACTTCTACTTACTTATGGAATTCTTAAGTATGTACGTATGTGTGTTTGTGTATGCATATTACAAGTATCATATATGATGTCAAGGTTTTAACATAGGACTTAGATAGCTTCTCATATCTAATACTTCCCAAATTTCATAAATTCCTTTCTCAAGCATTTCTTCAAACGCCTTGCAAGCACCCAAGGAACTAGCATAAATAGATAGACCAAATTCTTATACTTCTTCTACACAAAATACCTTCTATCTTCAAGAAAACTGAAATTTAAAATCACCTTAATCATATCCTAAAGTCTCCTCCTTCATTCCGAACGATTAGAGGCATATAAGGAATAAGTACCTTTCTAAAGTAAGCTTCTGACTTGTTTTTTTTTATTAGCCTCATCTTTCAAATCTCCTTGCTTCACATATACCCACTGTCAACAAAAACTAATTTCTTCTCTTATACCCATAAGCACATTATAGATTAAAAAGGGAAGAGAATACTCCACCCATGCACCTTACATCGCTGCAACGGAGGAAGAAAAGAGAAGACCCAAAAACTTTAGCACCCAATATACCTCAGCGACGATCAAATAGAAGAAGGAGAGGAGAATCCCAATGCTAATTACTTCAACCACAATACCAGCAAACGGAAATCCACGTGAACACACACAAACGCGCCGAAGATTGAAGGGACGAAGAACGGCGGCACTGAATCGAAGGGATGAGTCAAGCACAAGGAGATGTTTCCAGAATTCCCCCACCCCCCCCCCCCCCCCCCCGGCTTTGCCACTAATTTCATCAACGGGAAAAGCAAATAGGGGAGTAGGGTCTTTGTTGGGAAAAGAAATAGTCACTAAACGGGAGGCCTTTTGGTAATTTCAGACTTACACTTGTCATGTTATATTATTGTTTTTATTATTAGTAGTATTATTAGAATTATATTATTATGTATTTGTATTATTTTGTTAGGCTATTACACATCTGGTCCTATTTATAGGGTAAAGAAACAACAAATATTTTGGTCCTATTTTTTTAATACATATTATTTTCATCTTATTTATAAGGCACTTCATTAATTTTTTTTATAAGGGTACAATTTTACCCTTAATTTATTATTGTTAATTTTGTTCTCATGGGGTATACTTTATATAATAAAATTAAATAGGGATAAAGTTAGAAATTTATTGAATTTTATGATATAGTAGTTAATAAAGTTTAAGGTAAGGGGATTCCATTGAGAATATGGGCAAATTCGGTGTACCAAATATTGTATTAACTTGATATATGATATTTGAATAATTTTGTAAAAAAATTCACAAAACAGTAAATTTCTTGTTATGTACATTATAAAATTTTCTTAGAAAATGATAACTTTTTTTTATTTAACCTTTGTGAACTTTATTTTGATTTTGTTAATGCATGTTAGATTAAATTCGAAAGATAGTTGAGTTTGATAGAAAATACCTCTTTGACTCAAATTTTTTTAGAAGAAAGGGCTCTCCTAAACCCTAATATACTCCCTTTTTGCCCTAATTATAAAAGCTTACTAAGAACTTTAAATAAGTTAATAAATTATCTAAAAATATAAATAGATTAAAAATTTAATTAGTTAAGATTAGTTAATGCTTTTGAAATTTTAGAATACCTCTCAAATTCCAGGAATCAAGAATAATATTAAAAATCTTCTCGATTTATTAGAGGAGGTTATAAATTATTTAGTTATATAGTTAGTTACGTCGGGAACATTAGCATAACAGATTATTTTTTTTAAGAAAATTAATACCTTAATTACCCAAAGAAGATCACGTGTAATAGAAGGCAGAAGTAACATTGCATGGGATGATGTATATATCAGCTAACATTGCTCCCCAGTCCCCACAACGGTCTAGTCAAATACAGCCAACAGAAAGTGATCGAAGAATGTGATTAGTTCTGTTTAATCTTCTTCCCTGCACTTCAATCTGTGAAGAAAAAACTGTCAGACTGCACAATTTCTTTTCAGATCAGATCAAGAATTTTTCTCTCTAACTCTGAAAAGGTGAAATAAGACGCTCCTCAGTCATCAAGATACAGATCAAGAATCCTTAACAGGTAATTATTATTCTGTTTCTCCTTTAATCTTTCTCTTAATCTTCCTTTTCTTCGTTCTTCGTTGACTGTAATTGACTTCAGAGAATTCCAGATCGATCCCGGGCTTCAAATTAATATTTTACTGCAAAATTCATTTGTTAGTCTCAACTCTAATCTTGGAGGTTTGATGTGATCGATAATAAATTAATATCGATCAATGATTTTAATTTCCTTTAGCTCTCTAATTGGAAAACCAATAGAAGTATTCTAAGATGAATATGCCTTATGGAATAATAATGTGTGGTTTTTCAAATCTGTTCTACGTGAAGATCAAGAATCCCCACAGGGTGATTAAAACATCATCGAAGTTTATTTGGCTTCTTGTTTAATCTCATTCTCTTCCTTGTTTGGTGACTGGAATTGATATATAGTAAGCAAAGTAACATTGAATAAGTTTTGGCCTTGTAATTAGTGTGTTAAATCCTGGACAAATCTTGATTAATGTCCTGATGATTCAATATCTGAATAGATATATATATATATATGGAATCAAACAATTCATCATCCAACACTGCGACAGCTTCCTCTTCTGATCCTCCACCTCCTAATCAAAGGAATGATGACAAGGGAAAACAAACTTGCAGGTTAATTAACATCTAACTGTTTTTATTTCTTGTATATTCTGTCAGCCGTTCGTCACTTATTATATATTAAAATTCTAGTTTTTCCTGTATTACAGCAACGAGAGCGAAGCAAATGATAACCCGTACAGCAGTGCTCTTAGAGAAGGATACAAAAGGAGATCCTCACAATATAATGGAGGCACCAGGTTCAATTCTCATTTTAAAACTCTCAAGTCTCCTCTCTCTCTCTCTCTCTCTCTCTCTCTATATATATATATATATATACACATATATATCTGACTGCATATATACACATATAAGTGTACACACATTAAACATAATATGCCTGAAATAGGGTCGGAACGACGAAGAGTACAATATGGATAGCAAGCCAGGGTGTGGAAGCTGTTTGTTACTTGTACACTGATATTCTTGTATTTTCTATTATTACAGCAACGAGAGCGAAGTGAATGAAAACAAGAATAATAACCCGGAGAGCAGTGTCAAAAAAAGGAAATCCTTGAGTGCTAATGACCTGAACTCTCTACCAGATTGGTTGTTTGAAGAAGAGACTCCTTGGAATTATGATGAGTGTTACAGTGAACCTCTGAGCAGGGAGCATTTGGTGAGAGGAAATTATGGTTCGTTGGATGTTTTCAAAGGTTTGGATGATTTGGAAGGTTTTGATCCTACGGAGGAGGTCGTGAAGGAGGAGGGGCCTCCACAACCTTCTGGTGGGTCCCCCTCCCAACAGCTGTATCATGATTATCATCCGACCGAAGCAGAAAATCAGACGGTGGCGAATAACGAGGATTTATTTGGTTACGTTAACGTTGAACCTCAAATGGAGCATTTGGTGAGCCGAAATGATTCTTTGAATGATTCTAAAGATCTTGATTCCACGGAGGATGTGGATAAGTATTTTGCAGACGACCCAGAGCTGTATGAGGAGGATGTGGATAAATATTTGGCAGACGACCCAGAGCTGTATGATGATTAGATTTTAATGTCTTGGAAACTTTTAATATGATGAAGACATGCAGTAACAATCAACTGTATAGTGTCGGCTAGCTAGAAAATATTACTCTGTTAATTTCTGGGAACTGTATAGTATATTGACCACTGTGAAACTGACTAATTACCACATGCATGCATGTGGCAATTAAACATAAGCGTTGAACGTTATTGGATTGAGTTCAGTTTATCTGCGTATAAAGCTTTTCATGCATCGTCTTTTATTATGAGATTCAAACTCAAAACCAGAAGACAGGATCAGGTCTTCAACAGTTGATGATGTATGGTTTGAATTGATGATATTGATTGTGCACGAAAATTTGATAGTATGTGTACCAGTGTATGGCCAGAAGTATATGTGCATACCATATTTGTCCCTTTTTGTTTGGTATATTTATGGGAAGAGTGTGTGTATAATACTCCGCTCGCGTTTATCCTTTTTTATAAGATTTTATTTAAATTTGTTTCAATAATAAATATACTTTTATCCATTTTACCTTCATTCTCTCACATCATTTATTTACCATGCATTTTCTTTCCTCATTTTCTTATCATTACTCTTTCTTTCTTACTCATTCATAAGTAAGGGCATCTTTAGAAAAACATTATATTTCCTACATATTTAACTATATATAGGGACGGAGAGAGTATCTTGTTAAAATATTGTTGAAGAGTTGCGTGCCTTGAAGATTTGAGGTATTTATGCCTTCTTATTTGTTATAGAAGGTGGATGTTTAATTTGGGAAAATGACTGAAAAATTTATTGTTGCAAAATTTATTGCCCAAATTTCCAAGTACCTAAAATTTGTTTAATGATTTATACTCAACCTATCGGACGCAATTCTTTTTCAATCGAATGTATTCTGTTGAAAATATATTGTACACACAACTGGAAAAGAGTTTCACCCGCTTAAAGGCTTGTGTAGCTAGAGACTCCTCTGTTCCTATTTATAGGGTAGAGAATTGAAAGAAGAAATATTTTGGTTATAACGCACCTCATTTTAAATTTTTCTTATAAAAATATATGATTTTACTCTTCATTTATTAATATGTTGACTTTATTATTATGTAATATAATAATACTAAATAGAGATAAAATTGGAAAGTTGTTGAATTTTACGTCATAATGAATGAAGTTTAAAGTAAGTGAACAGGTTAGACAAGGAGAGCAAACTTGAGAGATTAAAGTTTGTATTAAGCCCAATAGATAATATTTGAATAATTTTGTTTAAGAAATTCATTAAACAGTAATTTTCTTATGGGTTAAGTACCATTTTTACCCCCGAAGTACACCGCCAGGAGCAATTTTACCCCTTAAGTTTTTGGAGGCTCAATGTTGCCCTTGAAGTAACAAAGCATAGCAATGTTGCCCTCCCTAGTAACAGTGTGAATTTTGACCATTAAAAGAGACACGTCACACGCTTCCATGGCACTCAAATTGCCACCTCATCGCCACCTAATTTTTCTACCCTCTCCCCTCCTATCCACCTCATCATCGCTCATTCTTTCCTCCCTCTCTTTCCTCTAGGGTTCATTGTCACCCAGAATCCTCCCTCTCCTTCCTCTGGTGTTCATCATCACCCAGAAAAACATTAATCCATACTCAATCATCAACCAGAAAAATTGAATAACATGAGTCCATACTCAATCATCAATAAAAAAATCGAATAATCGAAGGAACCAAAGAAAAATCAAAATCAAAGGAACCAGAGGGAAATCAAAATTGAAGGAACCATAAGGAAATCAAAATCGAAGGAACTAGAGGGAAACCAAAATCGAAGGAACTAGAGGGAAACCAAAATCAAAGGAACCAAAGAGAAATCAAAATCAAAGGAACCAGAGAGAAATCAAAATCAAAGGAACCAAAGAAATATTCGAACGACCCATCTTGATTTACAAACCCTAAAACCATTTGTGACTGAATAATTGAAGGAACCATTTGTGAAGGAACCAGAGAAAAGTCAAAATCAAAGGAGGAAGGTTGAACTCCTCGTCATTGAAAATCCGAGAGATTGATGTTCGAAAAACTCGGCTTTGCAGATCTACAACATAATGGTGAAGGACCTACTGTTGATGACCTACACGCACGAGCTGTGGCCGGAGGAAGAAGGTTGACGAAGTTCGAAAGACCTAGAGATCGCTGGTGCCTCCCCCTCTTTTCACTCAAAAGGAAGGGACGAAATCAACAACGATGGCGAGCCTGAAGGCCGGTGATGTCGGTCGAAGGTAGCAAGGGCCGATGGCGCTGTTGCCAGTGTTCATGGTGAGGGAGGATGTGTCGATTGTGAGAGGGAAGGGAGTGGATGAAGGAGTGAAGGCATGAGGGAGAAGGCGGTGGGTAACGATTGACACAAGAGGGAGAGGGAGGAAAGAAGGGGATGATGAGGTGGATAGAGGGAGTGGGTAGAAGAATGAGGTGGTGATTTGTATGTCATGGAAGCATGTGACGTGTCTATTTAACGGTCAAAATTAACGCTGTTAATGGGGAGAACAACATTGCTACGTTTTGATACATCGACGGCAAAATTGAGCCCCCAAAAACTTAAGGGGCAAAATTGCTCCTGACGGCGTATTTCAAGGGCAAAAATGGTACTTAACCCTTTTCTTATTATATACATTGTAAACATTAATAGAAAATAATAAAAATAGGAAAACCTACGCCTTTTTTTCTGGGCAGGTAGGGTTGATAATGAAGAAGATGCGGCAAAAGCGCGCTACTTGTTTGCTATCAAAATATGGGGCAAATCCGCTAGTGCAAATTTTATTGTATGTCCTTGGGAAAATATATTCATGATCGAATATTATATCACAGTGATTAATCAATTAAAATTAGCTAGCTTTCATATATATTTAATGACTAGACTGTTGCAGCCCAGTAATTACAATAAAGAATTGCTAGAAATGAAGGATAGTAGCAGAGAGGAATGCCTTGCTGCTATGCCTATTTGAATGTAAGTTTCATTTAAATTAATCAATTGTCTAGAGATTGAAACTTGTTAGATTGAGCCTTTTACTGATGATAATAATAATAATACAAGTGGATGATTAATTATATCCTAAACTTAACGTACTTATCAGGACGAGTCATGGTTCCTCCCTGTTTATAATGGAGTTCGCAGGTTTGTATTTTAAAACTCTCAAGTCTGCTCTATATATAATATATATCATTGTGCGAGTATGTCTATATATATATGGGTAAAAGATTTCTCCAGTCACTGAAATAAGTTGTTACACCTCTACCGGCATTGCCCTTTTGGTGACGGGTTAAAGAGATTCCTTTACTTAGTTACCCTTCCTTTATTACTAGGTTCAATTAACTTATGTCAGAGTGAGCGCAACAGAGAATTTAACCGGTTTGAACAATCTACTGTATTGGTAAAAGTAAAATAAACAGAAGATAAAAGTCCCTGAAGGGTTAAAGGTACAGTTATCCAAAATAAATACCAAAACTATAAATACAGTCATCCCAAATATACTAAGACAAAAGTAATAGGGCATTCCTTATTCTTCAATCGGACTGTAATACTGTACCTCCCAAAAAGGTTCATGATCTTCAGGCACATACCCCTGTAGCTTCAAAACACCTGGAGTCCGTATTTGGCCCCCAGAGTAACCGTCAGTACTCAGATACTAAATGTGTAAGGAGTATGTAATACCCCGGATTTTTATTAATAATAATAATAATAGAAATAATAATGATAATGATAGATTAAATAATACTAATAGAATAATAATGATTAATAATCGAAATAAAATAATAATAATAATAATAATAACAGTAGATTAAAATAATAATAATAAAAATTAATAATGTTATATTGTTTCTGTGGTAATCATATTATTTTGTAAATAGTAATATTAGATTAATCAAGATTAGATCCAAAAATCTAGGAGTAGTTAGATCAAATTATATTTTCAATTTTTGAATTTATCATCAGACTCAAAATATATCTAATAATAAAACTCTACAATTTGTTTTAATTCATTTATTTGGAATAATTAAAAGGTCCAGCCCATAGCCAAAACCCTAGATTTAATTATAAACTTAGGTCTGGCCGCTTAAACCTAGAAAACACCCGATACTTTTATCTGCCACTATACTCTCGTTCTTCTAGGAGGTTAGCAAACACGGAGATCAGGTAATCCTAATTCTCATGAGTCTTAGGTTAGTTTTATGTAAATTTTGATAGGTAGACCTAATTCTTAGAATACCTGTATAAACCTTCTGCAAAGTGGTTTAATATTGAGCATGAGATGCCTTCTGTTGCATAGCCGTGGGTTTCAATTTGGATGATTGAATCGAATATGTAGAGTTCTTCTTCTCAGTTTGCGTGTATGATATATACATGCCTGTGCATTTTTTTTTCCTTACGAATGGAATGCAATGGAATTGCCTTGGTCAACGTGCTTAATGTTGAATATATGATTGCATCCTTTTTTTCCCCTGTGCGTCTTCTGTTCATTTTGTGATTGAAAAAAAAAACCATTACTTTGCCTCGGTTTGCGTGAGTGAATTCCATACACTTGATCCCTGTGCGTTTTTTATGAATTAGGAATCGATTAAAAATGCTCGTACATATCTGTCCATGTTATTTTCTTTTACTATTGGATTTTCTTTTTCTTTATGTAATATCTCATACACAATAAGATAAAATACCAACAGATTTTGGGTCAAAATATTCGTATATCTATATTTAATTAAAATAATATAAAAATATATAAAAGATAAGTAAATAATAGAAATAATTTAGGAGTTTATTATGTGTGTGTTTTAAAACAATTTAACAGTGGGAGGATAGCTTTGGGATGGTACCTCCCAAAGTGATGAACACAACTCTTGAACTTTATGCCACCGATGTGAAAAGATAGTATCCGTTCTTCCCAAAGTGGTGTCTGGCAGGTTTCCGGGACACTAGTAGCAACTTTGGGAAGAGGTGTGCACACTAGGAAGATATATTTATATGTTTATGGCCAATTGATGATTGTGACTAGCAGGTTTCCAGGTCACAGGGTAGACTGGCAGGTTTCCGGGTCTACCATGGTTCTCTTCCCATTAAACTAAATGGACTGGCAGGTTTCCGGGTCCAAATGAAATTAATAAAAATAATAATAAAATAATGAATGATATTTGATTCAGTGTGAATATATGTATGTATATGTATATATATATGACGAATCTTGGATTTGTTATTTGATTAAATCACTATGTAATTATATATTTGATTTTATTAATATATTTGAGCCATATAAATTGTGTTTTAATTAGAATTACCAGCTTTTGTTGATGTTTGTGTTCATGGGCTGTGACGATCATTCGGGGGAGCAGATTTTTAGTGAAACAGGTCTCGAGTTGAGGCTAGCAGTGAGAAGTGAGGAAGAACAATGAATAATTCTAGCTAGTTTTATTTTATTCTTTTTTTTTTATGCTTTGAATAAAATACTTTTATTTAAATTTGGATTTATCTTAATGTAATAAGACAGCCTTGCACTTGTCTCAATACAAGTGCGGCGGTAACACTCCCCAAGGTGGTTTATTTCGAATTTCATTAAATTATTTATAAAAATTATTTAAATTTTTTTTATTATAATTGTTAGAAATTGGGGGTGTTACAAGTATGTAAGATACTATGCCAGATAAAAATATAAGAGCATGCCAAGCACATACCATATATGCATCCAGACCATACCACAATAAAGCACATAACACAATCCAAGAACCTGCACAGCTGTCTTACCAAGGCAAGCCTTGGACTCACTGGGCTTTTAACTCATAAAGCCGCCCTTACCAGGCCAACCCCGGACTGGAAACTCAACCCGTACAGCCGCTACTTAAGGCCGGCCTCGGACTGATCGTCCTTAGCACTAGGAATCATATAACTCTGTATGCATATTTGGCACAAACATATACAAAGAAAAACACACATGACAAACACTAACATATAACAAAACATATAAAGATATCTGAGTAAGGCGGTTACTACCTGGTGTGGTAAATATTGTCCTTAATATTTTATTGGGCCCGTTGACTTCCCAAAAGTTCCTTTGACCTATATATCATTAAAATACACTTATTCAGTATTTTAAAAAAATGCCCCCACATTTTTCTTGATAAAACCGAGCCCAACACAAAATTTTCCAAAAATCCAGTGATCCTAGCCCAACTTCCAAGATTTTTAATAAATTCCCAAAAAAATCATTTTTGCATGCTTCCAGCGCCATTTTAACCATTAAAATATCTATTTTTCAGGAAAATATTTCTAGACCCTGAAAGTACTTTATTTTGGCATGTTGCTTACTTTTCACTCCTGGGTCAGATTTTGCCCTGTTGCACACAAAGCCAACTTTGCCAATTTTTATCTCTTAGTAGAAAAATCCAAAAATCACAAAATTATACATCACATTGAACCTTACGATGTGTTATTTTTCCTGTAAAATCTCAGCCAAAAATAAATTCGTTTACTATTTTTATAACTCACTTGAAGGTCCACTGCTAGAATTTCCATAATCAAGAACAAACACACTTTTAAAGCTTTTCCCCTTCGAGTTCGGAAAATCAAACTACAACCTAACCCCATACAAAATCACGTTTTAAACCCATTAGGACCATCAAAAATTCCAAAATCAGACCCCATCACCAAGCCCTAACCAGAAGCACGAAAATTCCAAGTTTAAACCTTAAAGGTTCAAGTTGTCGGTAGTTACCTAATTCGGAACTTTGGCTTAGTGGACAAGGTAGTTGAGAGCTTCATCTTGGCCATGAGAGCTTGCTAGTCCCTTCTATCTCCTTCAACTATGCCATGCCTCTTAGAAGGAAAAATTGAAAAGTTGAGTTCCTTTTAATACTAATCTAAAAGTAGCTAGGTAGTTCCAATGTAGCTAGGTAGTTCCAATGTAACTGGGTAAATTATAAATAGAAGTCTAGCCTAACCCTGAATATTCATCTTCTCTTCTACTACTCTCTTCTACTACTTTTTCTATTCTTACTCTGAGTCAATTATTTTTCTAAGAGGTTAGCAAAAACAGAGACCAGGAAATCCTAATCCCCAGAATAACCTTGCGTCTCATGCTTATTGTTTTTCTCTACATCCTATTTTGCTAATCCTAATTCCCATGAGTCTTAGGTTAGTTTTATATAAGTTTTGATAGGGTTGTTATATATGAAATATATTATATGTAATCCTAATCCTCAGAACAACCTTGCATCTCGTGCTTCTTCTTTTTCTCTACATCCTATTTTGCTAATCCTAATTCCCATGAGTCTTAGGTTAGTTTTATATAAGTTTTGATAGGGTTGTTATATATGAAATATATTATATGTAATCCTAATCCCCAAAACAATAGGAGTTACTTGTTGCATGTCCATCTCGATCTTTGTGAAAAACCTTTAAATGTGTTGCTGCGTTTGTATATGTATATATGTGTTGTCCTTTTCTGTAACACCCCCAAATTTCTAATAATTATAATGACATAAAATTGAAATAATTTTTATAAATAATTACTGAAATCCAAAATTTGGGAAGTGTTACCGCTGCACTTGTACTGGGACAAGTGCAAGGCTACTTTATTACAATAACGAAAATCAAAACTTAAGCAAAATGTTTTTTTTCAAAGCATAAAAATAGAATAAAACTAGCTAGAAAGCCGGATGTTCCTCCTCACTTCTCACTGCTAGTCCTAACAGCCCCAACTTTGAAACCTGTTTCACTGAAATTCTGCTCCCCCGAAGGATCATCGCAGCCCATGAACACAAACATCAGCAATTGCTGGTAATTATAATAAATCACAATCAAATATAATCAAATCCAATATACGTAGTAATTGAATCAAATATCAATTTCTATATTCATAATATACATACACGTCAAATCAAATATTATTCATTCTCTTTATTAAATTTATGATAGACCCGGGAAACCCTGCCAGTCTATTTAGTGGGAAGAGAACCATGGTAAACCCGGGAAACCCTGCCAGTTTACCCTGTGACCCGGGAAACCCTGCCAGTCACAAATCATCAAATTGGCCATCATCAAAACATTTCTTCCTAGTGTGCACACCTCTTCCCAAAGTTGCTACTAGTGTCCTGGGAAACCCTGCCAGACACCATTTTGGGAAGAACGGATACTATCATTTTCACATCAGTGGCATAAAGCCCAAAAGTTGTGTTCATCACTTGGGAGGTACCGTCCCAAGCTATCCTCCCACTATTAATTCATTACAATCACACACAATCAGGAAATTCAATCTTGTCACAGTTATCAATTTCTTCATTGAATATATCAATTACTCAAGGGCATCATGACTTTTCAAATTATTCAAGAATATAATAATTCAAATATTTGATACAAGAGCCAACACATATTATAACTTAAATACCTATCTGAGTAAAGTCTAATTATTTAAAACACACACATAAAAAAATTCCTAAATTATTTCTATTACTTAATTATCTTTTATACACTTTTCTATCATTTAATTAAATGTAGGATACGATGATATCTTGATATCAAATCTAAGCATGTCTCATTTCATTATGCAGCGGATATTATCTAAAGAATGAAGGAATATTAATTAATATAGCATCAGACACAACTAGCATAAACATTAAAATTATTGTGCTTCCTTTATTGATAAATAATGAATCGCTTCGCATGGTATGTGATCAAAATATGTAAAATATAAAATAAATAGATATATATTCTATATAATAAATAGAATATATAATAAGATTTTCTAATATAAATAATATAATAAAAAAAGATATATAATATGAGATATTAATAGAAATCGATTATATTATATAATCTAATTAATAATAATAAAATCAATATATTCCTATTATAGTTTATTACGGTACAATATATTTAACATTTTAATTACATTTTATATTTCTATTTATTCTAACTAAAATCTAGGATCATAGCTAATATCTAGGATTACTAATATCACTACCCAACAGACTCGATAAGGTAAACTGAAATGACTCCACTACTCCCAAAAATAGCTAAACACATGCTTTTAATAATATAAAAAAAATCAGCACACAATAAACTTTTTTTTTTCAAAAATAATAATAATAATAAAAGAGGAATTGGTGCCGCAAGCTACACGCACAATTAAAAGATGTAGTTAGACGCACAAAGTGACTTTGCAAAAAGCTACTCCAAAAGAAATATATATCATTCGGTTACCAAAGTCCCAAATACCAAAATCTAAAACGTATGGGGATCTTATGTTAAAGGGTATGTGACTTTTGCAAAAACAAGTTATCACGCAAAGCGAGAAAAAGCAATATATGTATATTCAATTGCCAAAGCCTAAAACACTCAAGGCCAAAACGCACATAATCAATACTTATGGCCAGTGAAGATCAACCAGAATTATATCCTAAGATGAAAACATCTTTCTCATAGAGGAAGACAAACACAAGATTTATGTACTGAATGAAAATCACGAAAAAAAATGAGACGACAATTTTGTGGATTTAAAAGAATCATGCTCTGTAGCAACAGATTCCTATTGTTCTAGAGATTAGGATTTCCTATCAAAATTTACATAAATCTAACCTAAACCTCATGGGGATTAGAATTACCTGGTCTCCGCTTTTATTAGCCTCCTAGAAGAACGAGAGTATAGCGGCAGAGAAAAGTATCGGGTGTTTTTATAGGTTTAAGCGGTCAGACCTAAATTTATAATTAAAATCTAGGGTTTTAGCTATGGGTTGGGTTTTTTACTTATTCCTGATAAATGAATTAAAACAAATGGTAGAGTTTTATTATTAAATATATTTTAAGTCCGATGTTGAATTAAGAAAATTAAAAATATAATCTGATCTAACTAACTCCTAGATTCTTGGATCTAATCTTAAATAATCTAATAATACTATTTACAAAATAATATGATTACCACACAAACAATACAATATTATTATTATTTTACTATATTATTATTATTATTATTACTACTACTACTATTTCTATTATTAATAATTATTTTATTAGTATTATTTTACTCTATCATTATCTTTACTATTTCTATTATTACTATTATTAATAAAAATCTGGGGTATTACATTTTCAGTTAGCGTGAATCACTTTATGAAAGCAAAACTCATCATCTCCTTGTATACATATATTCTCCTTCTTGATTTGCATTTAACTTTTTAAAACCCTTTGTCATTGAATATACATGTACACTTTGGGTGCCTCGATTTTCGTTATTGAAACTTACATATATTCTTCATTAATATATATAATAGATTGCATCTTTTACCTTGGATGCTTCAGCTTTTGCATGTATGTATGTATATATGCATGTGTGTGTGTGTGTGTATCCATTTTAATTTGTCCAATTTGCGCCTATGTTAAAATATATATATATGTTCTCTTTTAAATGGTTTTACCTTGGGTTTTCATAATTTAACAAATAGCAGTATATATACTCGGTTTGGTTTTCATAAATTTGAGAAATCTATTTTATGTGATTGAAATTTATAAATGCTTTCATATATATATATATATATTTATATTTATTGAGAAATCCATTTATTATGTATGTATTTCAAAATAATTTTAATCGTGGGAGGATAGCTTTGGGAACACAACCCTTAGGCTTTATGCCTCCGATATATTATTTGATGTGAACCGATTATATCCATTCTTCTCAAAGTGGTGTTTGGCAGGGTTTCCCAGGATACTAGTAGCAACTTTGGGAAGAGGTGTATACATTAGGACAAAATGTTTTATGGCCAATTTGATTAATTGTGACTGGCACGGTTTCCCGGGTTACAGGGTAGACTGGCAGGGTTTACCGGGTCTACCATGGTTCTCTTCCCACTAAACTAAATACACTGGCAGGGTTTCCCGGGTCTATATAAATTTAAAAAGATAATGAATAATGTTTGATTCGATGTGAATATATAGATATGATGAATATTGAAATTAATATTTGATTCAGTTATTATGTGATTATATATTTAATTTGATTTGATTAATATATTTGAGCTATGTCATCCTTGTTTTTATTAGGATTACCAGCTTTGCTGATATTTGTGTTCTGGGCTGTGATGATCCTTCAAGGGAGCAGAATTTCAGTGAAACAGGTGCCAAGGGTTGGGGCTAGCAATGAGAAGTGAGGAAGAACATCCAGCTTTCTAGCTAGTTTCTTTTTATTTTATGCTTTGAATAAAAAAATACTTTTATTTAAATTCGGATTTATGTTAATGTAATAAAATAGCCTTACACTTGTCCCAGTACAAGTACGGCGGTAACCCTTTCCAAATTTGGTTATTTTGAATTTCAGTATTTATTCATAAAAATTATAGCAAATTTTATGTTATTATAATTGTTAGAAAATTGGGGGTGTTACATAGGGGCCCCACAAATCTTATCCCCATTAATTAATTCCATTTTCCTACTTTATCAGTCAAATTTTGGGTCTACCGGTCTTTTTTTTATACAAGATTAGGCAAGCCGAAGCTTGACAAGATAAAAGGGAAAAGACTAGAAAGCCCTAGCCCCAATTACAAGAAATAACGCCAAAAGCTAAGCAGGACAAACCAATTGGTCCCTAAAAAACATATGAAGACACCCCCTTGGAATAGTTGGTACAAGAACCACCTCCGCCTCATCTGGGTTATCATGGCCGTGCTTGGCCATATAATTAGCATAGGCAATGTTGTCTCTTGGAGTATGGAATATCTTGACGTCCCAGTCCATGTAAAGAAGGTCTCTGGTCTCCGCAATGATATCTCTGAGTGGGTGCTCAGTATATCGATCTCTCATGAGGATGTTGACGGCCTCAAGAGAGTCGGTATATAGAAGAATTCTATTAAGTCCCATCTGATGTCCTACTCTTAATCCTGTCATGATCGCGTAAAGTTCCGCTTCTTAATCCTGTCTACCGGTCTTTGTCGGGTCCCACTGGGTCCAAAAGTGCGTTTTTTTGTACTTTTCTCTGTCTTTTCCAGATATTCTCCCCTGCCTAGGTATACTCATGTGGTGCCTTCTCTCTTTCCAATACGGCCCCACATTTGTCTCATTCCGTCTAAAAATAATCCTCTAACTGGTCCTTATCGGTCCCTTTTCTATCAGTTTATCGCCTGTGGGTCCAGCGTCTTGTGTTTGGACCAGAGTATGGATAAAATCATCTGTTTTTCTCTCCTCTCATATTGAACAAAATTCAATGCCCAAAAGGATAAGGAATTGACTATTTTCCCCTTGCTTTATCTTCTTTTAATCTCGTGGTGACACGTGTCCCTGTGCAACGATTATCTTATCTCTTGCTTTTTGGAACATGCCTTTTTTAGTGTCTCTTTCTCTCTTCTGTCCCTGTATGGCGCATACACACTTCTAGGAGTCAAGAATATGTGTTTTGTTATATTCCCCGGGCCCCACTTCATTATACCGGCTTTATACCTCGCCGGTATCTTGCCCGGGCCCGCACCTTTTTGAACCTGGCCCACCAAAAACTCTTTTCCTTTGGTCAAAGTGGGCGACTTTTTAGGCCTTTCTGGGGTTCGCTTTCTTGTCCCCCACTATACAGACATCCTTTTACAATTAATATTTTATTATAAAATATTACACAAATAATAACAATTAATTTACCGTCAAAACTCTTCATTCATTTGTCAACGATTACAGTTACACCATTTACAATAGTAGGGGTGTTACATTAGTTATCTCCAGTGACCGCTAAAACTACTTCGTTTTGGATTAATGAAGGATATTTCCGTAATTTTGCACCCTTCATTAATTCACCTAAAATTACAAACATACCCTTCATTAATTCAAAATGACGTAATTTTGATAGTCATTGGAGATAACTTATCTCCAGTTACTAGAGAAATACTTTTCTCTATATGTGTGTGTGCGCAAGCGGAAAGGCAAGGACACGCGAAACCTTTACGTGGGCACATTCGGTGAGTTCATGTATACTCCTTCTTCTCCTTAATATAAGTCATATAGTTACTTAATTTGATTAGATTAATAAAGTTAGTTGAGTTAGTTAATATGATATATTTTAAAACACCTTAGTCATCTACCTTAATTCCCTCCTTCCATCTCCTTGATTATTTAAAAGAGTAAATTAGAAAAAATAATAATAAATATTAAAACTATATTTTATATTGAGGACCAATATCAACTCTCAAATACTCCTTCTGGTCCTAAATATAAGACAGAGTTGACTTTTTCTAAAAAGAGATTTAGGAAGCTAAATAAATTAATCATATCATATGTTGTATATCCTTAGATTATATATCAGTTTATTAGTTAAACTAATTAGTTGAGAGAAAGAAAACATAAATATAAATACTATAAAGTAATTTAATTAGTTTCCTTAATCTCTAAAAAAAATTAACTTTATCTTATATTGAGGAACGAATGGAGTATGTCAAAAGGACAGGAGGAGTACAAGTTCCATACATAACGTACATGTGAATTCCTTCATATGATTTTAAGCGTTGTTATTAATTTTCTGGGTCTGCATAGAGCACATGATATAGCGACGATAAGATTGAAGCGCCCGGCCGTCGCCAGAAATTTGAATTTGAGCTGGAAATATGATGATATAGAAAGTATTGTTAAAAGTAGTCAGATTCCGATCGGAAAGCAAAGCGAAATGTGTATTGCGGATCCGAATACAATACTGACCTTGAATTGGCACCAGATTGGTTTTCTGAGTTTCCAATATAAGGAGAAAATAATACAGAATCTCTATGGAATGAATGAATGATTCGATTTATGGAGGATATAGACAAGGAGCCTCAAGAATCTGCTGATGGGTCGAATCAGGTAAATAGATATTTCTTTCCTTTTTTTTTTTTTTTTCCTTTTGTTGTTGTTATTGCATATATTGGTGTCTTATTAATTAGAAACTTTAAATATAATGGAGGTGGTTAAAATGCACAAAAGCATCTTGTATATATCTTTTGATAAATTATTGCATTGCTAATCCTTTTTGTCTGTATCCAAATTACTCATATGTACTTACACTCAAACCATATATGCTAATTACTACTGTAAAGTGCACGCACCATGTGTGACAAATATAATTGTTCTCCAAACTAATTTACCTTACTTATAAATTTATATAATTTAATGATACGCAGTATATATATTATGATTAGTTAATTTATTTAACTTTTTTAGTCTTTTCATAAAAAGATCAATTATATCTTATACTAAAAATCGAAGGGAGTACTAATAAACAATAGCTTGCGGGAAATAAGAACTCAACCATGTCACCCTGTTGTGACCACTATAAAACTTATTACAGCACATGAGGGTAAAAATAAATGCTCCTATATATAGTCCTATTTATAGGGCAAATTATTAAAGAGAGAATAAATTTTTGTGTTCAATTTATAGGCTAGAGAGTGTAATTGTTCATATGAAAATGTATCATTTTACCCTTAATCTAATATTATATGTTGACTTTGTTCTCGTAGAGTATAATGTATATACCATTTAATCCTTTTATAAGGAACATTTTCTCTTATAGGCAGGGGCAGAACCAGATTTGAAATTATGGGGGTGCAAATTACAGACAGGAACCCAGTATTCATGAAATTACATTTTAGCATGATTCAATATTTTCATTCTAGTCTATCCATGAAACTTTTAATAAAGACTCAATTAAAAATATTAAAAATTTTATGAGACTAATTATAATTTCTTAAACATCGGGGTTCAATTTGTCAACTTCATGTAAATTATAAACTAATATATAATATAATGATATACATATGACATAATTAAGTAACTTATTTAGTTTCTTAAATCTCTGAAAAAATCAATTTTGTCTTATATTTAGAACGAGCAGGTAACATGTTACTTTTATGTCTTGTTTAATTATTCTGTCATCTGTATGTTATTTATTTATTTATTAATATTTTAGTTTTTCCTATTACAGCAACGAGAGCGAAGCAAATAATGACAAGTAGTCAACAATAGGAGTGAGAAGCGTGGTCCATGTAATAATCAACGTCTGAAAACTTGGAAGTACATGGGATGGAGTTAGCAAGTAATTTGATGTACCTTATTCTCTTGATTTATGTTCATTTTTCAAATTTTGTCCAACTTATAGCTATCGGAGGGTATAAACTATTCTGGATGCGCGCACATATATAGGCATGCAGGTCGTTATTCAGCATTTGTTTGGGACAAAAGTGTTGTTAAACCAGGACACATTGGGAAATCCCCAGGTACGCATGAATAGAATAGAGTTAATACAATCTTTCGTCCATCAAATCTCAAACTATGTTTTGGTTCGTCAAGAAGAAAAATACTCCAGGCTTTTATTAAATCATAAAGGTAGGTAGATGGCAAACATAATTATTTGCCTGAAATAGGATCGGAGAGACGAGTAGATGGCACGCCAAGGTGAGTAGAGGCAAAAACACTCAAGAACTTTACGTGGGAACATTCGGTGAGTTCATATATATATATATATATGAATTCAAGTTCCCTACGTAAGGTACGTATATGTGAATTCCTTTATATGTGTGTGTGGTAATTATGATTTAAGTGTTGGTATTTTCTGGGTCGGCATGATCGATCAGAGACGGAGGAGGAGGAGGCGGCGACAGCATCTGATATAGCGAAGATAAGATTCAAGGACCCTACCGCCGCCGCCAAAAAATTGAATTTCGTGTGGCAATCTCATGATATAGAAAGCATTCTTAAAAGTAGTAAGAATTCAATCGGAAAGGGTGCTTCAAAGTCGTTTCAGCAACGCACAGCGGATGAGATTCTTTTGCACATCAGTAACAACAATAATCCAGTCGAGCCATCTTCGACGACGGTCACCTCCTCCTCCGAACAGTATCATCGGGAACACTGAGGAACCTAATAACGTCCGTTGCGAAATTATTGCTGAATCGGTAGTGAGTGATGAGGTTATTGAACTTCCATTCGAAGTAGAAAACCAAAGGGGGGGGGGGGGGGGGGGGCGAATAGCGAGGCGTTTGTTTGTGATTACCTGAAATTGCTACCAGATGGGTTTTCCGAGATTCCAATAGAGGGGGAAGATGATACAGAATTTCTATGGAATAATGAAGAGTATTACAGTGAACCTCTAATGGAGCATTTGGTGATTTTAAAGGCCTTGACTGCATCGAGGAGTTTCGCTCACGAGTGGGTCGAACCACACTAATTAATAAAGAATACTGGTGACGCTTCTTGGTTTTGTAATGCTCAAAATGTATATATTGCTCATTCGCTTTAAGTTTGTTAGTTTAGTTTGAAACCGCCCTCAAAAACCCAAAGAATGCTTGTGCCGTTATCAACCATGTCCACTATGCAACTCTCATGTATGTATGTATCCCATTTATCAAAGGTTAAATAACTTTTCTGTGAGGCCCATGTCAGGAATTCGATTGAGACCGCATCATCAGAATAAAGACAAGCGTCAAGTCCAAGAAACCATAAAAAGGTGATTGCGACAGTTTGGGCTCCCTGATCACCTCCGGAGTTCAGGCAACTCTTCGAATAAGTAATCATCAAAGTTCACAAACCAACAAACTCCCTTGATAATTAAGTATATCATTTTACAGCCTGAATCAATCATCGGCTCATAAATGAAACTACTTAACTGAATGAGTCCTCCATGTCCATCCCCATTCCCCACTGTAGTTGGGTATACATATCTAAGAATACTATATATTTTAATATGACAATAAGAATAGATTACCGATTCTTACTCCTCTGTGGTCGAGGAAAATCCAGGTTGCCACCTGACTCGGCTAATAGAAGACAGGGAAACCCGGCTCAATGTTGAGGCTGATCAATTACTGCTAATGCTATTTTCTTCATCATATATACACTACTGCAACTACCACCTGCTTCCTTCACAGCTCCATCTTCAAATGATTTGACTGCAGAGATGCTGCATCGCAATTATATCGAACTTGATTTCAGTTTCACATCTATCCATCAAGGCACCTCTAAAGTTCCTTTTTGATTTGAGCAAAGACAAAATGATTTCAACCCCAACTAAAGAGGGCTCTGTATAATTGCATAGAATTATAGAATGAGACATTTATTCACAACTTGCGAATAAGTACGTCTCCTCGTGTTTTTTATACTTTATATGATCCTCTACTGAATCCAAGGTCAATGTGAGCCAGAACCATGACAGCCTCCAGTTTAAAACAAGCAGAGTGGAACTTGTCTTCCGGAAGGAGGCATATGCATTAGTAGTTTAAATGTACCTGAATTTGCCAACGAGTCATAGCTCAGGAGAGTTTTCTGGGGTCATGAAATTACGGTTCTCTTCCTCCCTCACCCAAATTGGTTGGCTAAATGCATCGATTTGCCACTGTTGTTGATATTGCTGCCTGTTTCCATTGACTGCAACTTCCTGCCACACTGGAGGCGTAACCATGTCGGGAAAGTTGCAATCCACTCGAGATGCACCCTACAAGTAGCAAGGGAGAGGGAGGATATCAAACACTCACTCGCAACTCCACATACGAATCCCTGCGCTTGAATTAAAGATTGCATGGGTTTATCTGCCCTGCTTATTTCTACTACTCATCAACTGGCATGACATCTGAGAGAATGTCACGACAGGCTACAAACAGTATCTTTCACAGTCCTCATGTTCAAATTCACCATTGAAGTTATCTGGACAAGGATATATAAAACAAATAGAAAGATCCATTCAAAGAGAGAAATAGTAACACTTTTACTGGTTACTGACTCGTAAATGCACAAAGTTAAGCAGTTGAGAAAGGAACAATTTCAGAAAGGAATCTAGTCCCGTCACGTCAGGATTACAAAATTCTGTATCCCAATCTGTCAATTTTAAATTGCAAAAAAAAGGTACTTGTGAATGGCACCAATACAAGCAGACCTGAGTGATGAGAAAGAGATGTTATCTGGTATCCCTCAAATATGCATTCAGAATCAGAGAGTTCAGAGTGCTCCCAAGCCACAAACAAATATATAGCTATGGCAATGATTCATGGAAGAAAATGGAAATTCAGAAATTAGATCAAATTCAAATTACTTACTTCGGCAGCCAATATGCTGTCAAGGTCGAAATCAACTCTTGGGTTAACTGCTGCTAGTTTCATTGACAAGAACTGAAGACAGAGCTCAATTCAAACAGAAAAAGATGGAGTCAGTGAAAGATAACTCAAATATAACTGTTTTGTATTTCAATTTAATTTGCATTTGATAACTGAGGAAAATGAGTTTAACAAGTTATGATTACCATAAAACATGACAACGGAACCCAGTCTCTTTTAGAAACTAATAAGCCACATCATATTTATATCGAGAACCGGATTAGTAACTGTGACCTTTTCATGAATTTAAATCAATCATTTAAATGGCTGGGATATGACAGTCTAACCTCCACTTGGCTTTGAAGAGATTGAACATGGTTGATGATTTCATCCAGAACTAATGCTGTTCCTGAAATCTGTAAAGAGACTTTGTCGTGTCAGATAACGCGTGACCTTATAGAGAAGAACTATGAGGGGAAAATCTTAAATAATTATCTGCTAACCTAGAGAGGCCACCAAATTTAGCATATTTATAAACCTGGCCAATTTATGCAAGAGTGATGGAAAATTGTTCTAAGGAAAATAGTTTCAAGCAGATTTTTTTCCCTTGATCGAGAAAGATCAGCAAACCAGAATTATAAAAACAGCAACATCATCAGAAGAGGCACATGCTAAATTTTCTTGCATCGCTGTCAAGTCCACCCATCCCCTCAAAGCATTTATTTATCGACCTATTTTAGTCATGTACAGTTTAATATGCCTACCAAACTCACAAGGATGGTGAACTCATCACCGTCACAGGATAGATTAAAATTTTAGGGCCCCAGGAAACTCGTTTCCAGCACACACCCACTATACGTGACGTGTCTCTTCCCAGTTAATTGAAGCAGAGTCATCATTTTGTCTCTTCAACAAGCCGTAAGGCTAAAGAGTAAAAACTGACAAGCAGAGAGATGAACAAAATCCAGCACACCTATGATATATATATTTTTGTCCTATAATAAGAAGGACCCGAAGGAATGACTGTTTGAGTGTTTTTCTACCGGTTAATGGACGATCCATGTGAACTGCACTAATTATATATGGATTATATAGATTTTTTTTTTTTTTTTTTGGTCATAAATTTGTAGATTATATAGGTGAGAAGTGAGATGATCAACCCCCACTCTTTTCAATGAGAACAGTTTTATACAAAGATATAATCTAAAAAGTACAATTCAGTAATGCAAATTTAAATATGATAGATAGTACAAACCAATATTTGAATGATAATATTGACAATGACAATTGACTTTTGTTCATGGAACAAATTTAAAAAAGATACTTAATTGCTTGAATACTATAAATTTTAGGGAAACGACATGAGTTCCATATACAATTTTTAATAAATAAAAAAATGTATATTATTTATAATTTAAAAATATTATAACTTGTTAAACATTTTTTTATATATTTAGATATCTATATTGACGATAAATTTTATTAAAGTAAACTATGAATTATGTATTTAGTAAGGAGGTTGATAAAAGTAAAATGGCAAGCTTTTTTTTTTTTTTTTGTATATTTTATATTATACTACCCCAGTCCTAAATATAAAACAAAGTTTGTTGTGATATTGTATAAAAAGCATATCTATTTTAATGTCTATAAACCCCCCCCCCCCCCAAAAAAAAAAAAAAGCTTGAGAGGAGCTGAAAATTGAAGAAACCGGCTTTGGTCCTTTTCAAAGACCATCCGCTGCGGCATATAAGTCGCAGCAAACGGTCCTTGACAAGGACCAAAGATGGGTCCAAAGTTGAAACCATGCATCTTCATTCCTTTTGGTAATTGCCCGTGGTGATTTTTCCTTTTCCTCACGGGGGGGATCCATCCCTTTTCTTGATATAAAAGCAAGCACT
Source organism: Acacia crassicarpa (assembly GCA_034222035.1). NCBI lineage: Eukaryota > Viridiplantae > Streptophyta > Magnoliopsida > Fabales > Fabaceae > Acacia > Acacia crassicarpa. The sequence continues at coordinate 61,172,318 of JAWXYG010000002.1, read as the reverse complement.
TTTTCTAGTGGAATGGGGATCCTCTCCTTTACCCTTCACTTCCTTTTTCCCACCATTACCCTCTTCTACTCTTTATTATCTTTGGATCAAAATTTTAATGGTCTAGATTTAATATTTTATGAAAATAGAATTAAGCAGGTAAAATTTGATCTGAACAGTTCACTCATGTATACTACGGAGTATTATTATAAAGTATTTTTTTTCAATTTTTAGACATTAACGGTTCAGATGGAATTTTAACAATTTAAATTTATTTTTTATCTGAAATAATACCTATATTAATATCTAATTTTGTATAATGTTAAATATGAAACATTGGATTTTTGATCCAATAAATAATATTAAGAGTAGGAAAAGAGAGAAAGGGTAAAGGAGAGGATCCCTTCCCTTTTTTTTTAAGGGAAAAAAGTTATCATGCCCCAATAATAATAGTAGTGCAATAGCTTACTGAGAATTTGTCGGTTTAATTTAAATAATTTAATTTAGTAATTAAGCTACAACTTAAAACTAACAAAATGGTATGTGCCATTATTTAATGGGAAAAATATTTCTCCTGTCACTGGAGATAGAGTTATCTCCAGTGACCCTAAAACTACGTCGTTTTGAATTAATGAAGGGTGTGCTTGTAATTTCAGATGAATTAATAAAGGGTGTTTCCGTAATTTTGCACCCTTCATTAATTCATCTAAAATTACAAACACACCCTTCATTAATTTAAAACGACGTAATTTTTGGGAAAAATCCTTTACCCTTATTTAATATAAACTAGTACAAGACATAAACATCATATATATATATATATATATATATATATATATATATATATATATATATATATATATATAGACAGATAAACAGATAAAAATTATCTATTAGTTGATTTTTGGCCGAAATACGAGGTCATAATTTTAAAAAAAATGATATGAAGTTTCGCCCAAAAAAATAATATGAAGAAATCTATCTTAAGGACCCAATTAATGCAGTTGCAAATAATGATAAAATTGTGATAAATTAGTTTTAAGCAACCAAAGGCACATCACGCCTACCTTATTGCAGCCAGGGACCAGCTCTTGTAAAATCTTCATGCGAGCGTTGATTTTCTCTCTCCGGGCCTACCCAATTGTCAATTAAAATCATAATTAATTAATAAAAGCATTTGTAATTAAACGACTGATCAGTAGTTAGCAGGTTACCCTTTCTGCTAAGCTATGGCTGTCTGTAGCTTGCCCTCGACGAGCTCGAACATGAACGTATGGAAGTTTATCTCCGCCTCCGGATGCTTCGTCGGCGCCGCTTTTCCTCTTCTTCGAGGACTCTTTAACCTGTATTTCAAAGATTCGGTCATTATTCCATGTTCAAGCACGGAACCATATCATCGAAAGAAGAAACCCTAATGATTGGTTGGTTACAATTACATTTCCTATTACCTTCTTCTCTCGTTCCTTCCTCTTTGTGGCCCTCTGATTCTTGTACTCAATCGAGGGGTTAGAAGCGATAACAGAGGTTGGCTTAGGATTTGAATCGGTTTCCGGGGGTTCATGCTTTACTCTGTTCAAATTTGCTCCTGAACTAAGTGGAGCCAAGTTAGGTTCCTGCGGCGACGAGTTCTCTTCGGCAAACACTGAAAACTTTGCAGCGCGTTCGATCAAAGCAGTGTTAGAAGGGAGTGTTAAAGTGCCACTGAAAGAGTGAAATTTGTGGGGTCTCTGATCGCTGATATGGCAGAAGGATTGTTCACCGTATGCGGGGACCATCGCGGCGGCGGCGGAAGCGGCGGCTCCGTCACAGTTGGGCGAGTGGAGGATCTCCTTGGCTTGCGCTGGGGGTAATTCGAGAAGTGCAGTGAAGGAGCTGACATTTTCTGGGGCTGGGGCTATGATTCGCTCAATTTCCTCGTCGAATCGAATGGCTTCAAGTGCGGCCTGATCGCTGAGACTAAATCCAGCGAGACCTCCTACAGTGTGCTCCATCAAGTGGGAAGTTGAACCAATCTACGATGACCCAAAATCAGTTATGAGAAATGGAAGCTAAACCTCCTTAAATTCTGGAGGAACTGAAATGCTCGGTTGATTAGTCTTACAAATTTTCGAGCATTATAAAGTTAAACCAAAGAATTGACCTGATAAAGCCGCAAGGTAGGAGAAAGCAGAGAGTGAAATGAGAATGAAAGAGGCGGAGGGAGAGAGAGAATTGATTATGGGAAGCGGTGAATGAATCAATGGCGGTGAAGCCGGTGGAATTGGGGGGTGTCTCTTATGCAGAGTGAGTGGAATTGCTTGACAGCCATTTGAAGTAATGCGAAAGCAACGTCGGTTACATTACGGTGTGAAGATGAAGAGGTAGGAGTAGCGGACAAAGGCTGAGTTTGAGTTTGAGTTCACATCACCTCGCCAATAATTAGTGGTTTCATATGTGTTCATATTTTTATTAGATGAATAAGCATTTTTTTAATTTTTTATATATTGTATTTGTTTAGATTTAAATTATATACTGTTTTCTGAAATGTTTTTTATACTCAATATTTTAAATTAATTAGTTTTTAGTCTAGGTGTTACAAACAAATATTTATAAATATAGAATATGAAACTAATTAATTTGAGATATTAGGTGTAAAAAAATATTTCAAAAAACAGTATATAATGTAGATCTGGATAAATACAATATATAAAAATAAAAATAAATAAATAAAATATGATCATTATATGAGCGAATAAAAAGACACCTAATTAATTAGGCACCTAATGGACTCGGCTGAGTTTAGTGGGAGAAGGAAGGTCAACACTGTTTGGACGCTGCTACCAATTATGCTCGTCCATTACCATGGTAAAACCGTAAAAGCAACCAAACTGGGGGACCACCCAATAGAAGCCCCCGTCTCGTTAGCCTGGGTCCTGGACTCCTGCTCCATTTTATTCTTTGTTATGGTAGGACAATTTTGCTATTGAAATTTTTTAATATGCAATATCGCTTCAGAAGTTTCTAAATCCTAGTAGTTTTTTTTTTTTTGATACATTATGGTAGGGGAGGGGGCAGGGTTTAAACATGGACATAAAGGAAGGATGCCAATTAATACTGGCTCCTATGCTACTGTGCTACTAAGGCGTTAGATAAATCCTAGTAGTTTTGTCATAACCATTATATTAAGTTTAACAGTTAGTTAATCAAATATACTAAGTTAACAGTTTATTTGTTATCTATATCATTTTTCTTATAGTGTAAATTTACTTAGAAAGTTTTTATTTAAGAGCAATGTTGCCCAAAAGTCTCTAAATTGTAACAATATCACCTTAACAGATTTATAGATTAACTTTGACGGTTGGTTAACTGAATATATTTTATATTAATATAAACAACATTGACGAATAAGAAATTACATATTCGCTAGAAAATAATTAAGAAAAGATTCAATCACTATATACATAGCACGCTAAGGATCCTTGTCAAGAATAAGGCCATGGAAAACTCTGTCTTGGTACCCCACATCGAGAATAAGTTTGTACCTCTTTGATTTTCTCTTCATCATACAATATGTTTTTACCTCTTTAATACCCATTAATCCTTTTTACATGAAGTTGACAGATTGCAAACACCATTAAGACAAATTGGAAATTTTATACACATTTTATTGGATAAGCTGAGACAAAACTCATCTCATATACTTATTTATTAAATTATAAAAATTAGCCACTCACAATTTGAAGAAAAAAACTACTCCAACCAATTTTACGTGTTAACCCGAGCTAAATATAATATAACACCGCCCCTACACATTTTCTTTCTTTAAAAAAAAAAAAGAAAAAAAGACATATAATAATAAAATAACATTACTGTCCCTCTCAGCTTTTGCATCCATAGCTGGCCCACTTTTAATTGACCTCATCATATGGGCCCGTCACAATCTCTACCTCACATTTTCCTACCCGGATACGTTTTTCTATTTGAGGTGCATGTATTATATATACTTAGTCACTGGTTTTCTCCTTTCTTGTTCCTAGCAATATGTGAAGTAACGTTTAAAAAAGATGGTGAAAGTTGTCAAACAACAACGTTGTGCCTGTTGACCATGATTATGACGTTTTTTTTTTTTTTGTCAACAAAATCATGCTTAAACTAATACCATTGCTTCCATGTATCAAAAAAAAAAAAATAATACCATTGCTTCCTAGCTAGCATGCAACTGATGAGACCATTTACCTCTTGGATCCAAAGTCTTGCTTTCTGTCATATTTTATACAGAAAACAAAGTTTACTGGGTTAAAGAAAGAATCAAGCCCTCATCATTTGTGTAAGAAGCACAAGATGATGTTTTATTTCTGTTCAACGTGTGTACTGTATATGCTTTGATAATACGTGAATATATATATATATATGTTCATAGACCAATAATTACCTTATCATATTGGGTGCAAATAGTAGGAAGAGTAGACATGTATCAGTATATAACAATACACTTGTGTCGCTATGACGGATATAAATTAAAAGTTAGTTGTCTTGTAAACCCATTAATTAGAAGTTGTACCAAAAAAAAAATTAATTAGAAAGCGATCGAAAATGGTGTGATTGAGAAAGTAAAACTGAGAAGAAGTAGCAGAGCAGCAGCTCAAAAGCTAAAGATCTGGACCAATTAAGGACCACGTACGTACGCAAACCAGTCGACCATGTTCATGGAAAGAAATCATAAATCATATGTTCGTTGCTTCGGCTGAATTGACATTGTCATATGCCATTTCCGTTGCTAATCTGATGATATATGGTCCTGACTCCTGAAACACTTTGAAAAAGTGGCCTATAAAAGAAAGAGGGGGTTAGTAGTATTAAAATAAAACATGATAATTCTTCTGACGGCGATCCGTGAGATTACTGTACTGATTACGACCCCACACTCATAATCCAAAGCGTGTGGGTGTGTGTACTGTGTCCTTTGCCATTAAACCCTATGTTGCTTTAACCACATGTCATGCATATTTTCTACACTTCTATCTATGTTGATCTCCCCTTTATTGCTTTTTTCCCATACACCATACCTTCGCTTGTTACTTATCAAAGTGAAACTGTACAACTCCAAGTCATAATCGACTCACATAAGTATAAGTCTACTTAAAAAAAGAAGAAGATAAATTAAAAGGATAGGCACTTGTGGTCTGAAACATGTATAAGAGCTTTCATGTCACTTGATTATAAAGTTATTTTTGTTTAAATTCTATTATTTTGTTTACTCAAATATCTTTTTGGGGGCAAAAGAAGAAATTTTGATGGTTAACCGCGATGGGTTGAAAATAATGTGAGGTGGGTGGGAGATAAATTGAAGCTAGCGTTGGGAGAAATAGAATGAGAATACAATTTTGCCCCTGAAAAGTTGAGAAATATAAAGTGGGCTGCTTCCTCAATAATCGTTGATTCCTTCAAGATACTTGATCTTGTTGTGGTTCTAGTGCGGGGTTGGGAAATAATGATCCATTTGCAGTTAGTAATAAAGATGGATAAATCTTCAAAACTTTCATTTACTGTTTGTGAGAAGCTTTATTTAAACAGAAGAGTTGGATGTGTCCCCACCTCATTTTGTCTCTATTATCCCTGCTGTCACTCTCAACCAAACTGAGTCTTTTTCTTCCCACTATTTCCATACGCTCCTTTTCTTTCTTCGTTAACCTCTTGCTATATATAAATGTCAAATCAAGATTCCGTGTTCATTTGATTTTTTTTTTTTAAAAAAAACGTAATTAACACTCGGCTCTGGTTGATACCAAGTATAGGAAGGGCTGGTATATATTGAGATTGAGATTGCCCATTTTACTATATTTGGTACTACTCCAGCCCTAAATATAAGAAAACGTTTGTAACGCAATTTACACTACAAACTATATCTTATATTTAGGATATGATAAAATATTAGATTTTTTTTTTCAACAATTCTGGAACTCCATATTACCATCTTTCATGGGATTGCTCGGTACCACCCCTGGTATTAAGAAACAAGACTTGGGATTGAAACAAATTTCAAGGGGTTTATGTATAATTTATCATTTAAATTTTTACAAGTGAAACATAAAATTCAAATTATCTTTTGATTGTGAAAATAAAAAATAATGGGCTGAAATATATTAAAAATCACAAGGACAGCATCCATGGCTGGTGTAGTATCAAAGTGAAAGACAAGAATGATATTGGCTTTCAGTCTGATATGGAGATCCAAAAAGAAATGAAAGAAGAAGATGGAAACCTGAGAAATGAAAATAAAGAAGGAAAGAGAAAGATAGCAGCCACACGTCTTGGGCTCCCCCAGAAGAAGGATACACAAGGAAGAACCCAAAAACCTGATTGATATTGATATGATATCCCATAACTCTCAAATTGCCTCAAACATCTAATGAATTGAATTCCACCGATTCTCTTTGCACCACAACAGAAACAAAGAAGGAACCAAACCAGACAGCTAAAAGCCATCCAAATTTTATCTGTTTGGTCGCATCATTTCATTACCTTTTGTTTTTGTTTCCTTTTCATTTGTCAACCTTTCCTTATTCCAACACCTCATCCTCCTACCCATCAACAGTTTCTTCTCTCTCTTTTTTATTTTAAAAAGAGCACATAAGCTAGAAAATAATAATTGCACAACATATAATGACAAGTATACAAAAATCAAGTTAAATAAATTAATCATAAATGAATAGTGAGACGAAGTGGGGGAGATGATATTGTGGTAGTAAGTGGTCCAGAATTAATAATTCCAGAAGTTATTTCCCCCATTACTGTATCTTCTCACAGAATTTTTATGGGTAGCAGCAATATCACATAACCACAACACAAGATCTAAAATTTCAAACTACGAAGACTAAAAGATATTACCATCTTTCAGCCTTCCTAAAACCTAAAAAAATAATAAATTACCTCACCAACTATCTGCAGCACATTCTGATTCAATTAAGCATGAACTGCTCTCAAGAGGTAAATGTTGTTAAGAATTATAATAAATATTTGAGGGCCTTGAATAATAAATTGCTTATAATTTTAAGTTAACTTGCATCAACATGGTAACAAAGCTTTAATGAACCAGCGGTCAAGAGTTTAAATTTCTTTGCTCACCATTTTCTTCAGTGAAACTAAATTCCAACACAATATAAAATGAGCTTGTGTGTTTGTTCATGTTTCAAGCCAAAGCTTTCATGCGGAGAGTATTTTAAGTTATGGTAAAATTGTGCTCATTTTCTTTCAAAACAAGCCAATAGTGGCAGCAACATAGGCATTTTCCAAAACTCATCAACATGTTCTGACTTTTGCATCTAGCATCCAGTCCTCTAAACATAAGATTACTTGGTCTGTGGTTTGAAAACCCCTTCCCCCCAACCCCTCTCTACTTGATTATATTCACAGATTCAAACATGAAGAAAGGGGAAAAGATGTGAAAGAGATGAAGAAGATTCATGTCTTATAATATGCTTTAGGTTTAACCATATGTACTCTTTCAGGCTTCTGATACATACTTTTAAGACTCAAATATAACCAATCCAACCAATTGATTGAAGATAAAAGTCAATTGCAGTTTGGATAGTTGCAAAAGTACATAAGTTGAGGGTAACATGCAAGAGTTTTACTTATACACAAGGGCCATCCATATTGAAGGATAAATGGAGAAGTAAATTGATTTCATACAATTTCAAGCAAACTTAAATAGTTAATTTTTTACATGAGAACAAGTGCTAAGGTACCACAGAAAGGCGCCGATTATGCATTCTGGAATGATTACAAAATTTTCCTAGAATTCAAAAAGTGTAGACCGGACATCCTCAAACTCGAAATTGTGAAATAGTATTGTTCCTGCAGCGATAGCCCTACAGGAAGACCTTAATTAGAAAAAGTAAACTAAAATAAATCAGTAATAATGCGATGCATACCGCTTCAGAGTTATGGCATACCTGAAGACAACAGCAGCAAGAGTAAAGAGATATAAAGCAAACTTGACTATCCGGTATTTCTTCTCAGCTTTAACTGCCCTGAACATTTCAGTGACATCAAGAAGATGTTGCTGTTTCACATACCTGAATCATTAAAAGGGCTAAAGCATGATTAATGAAAAAAACATACGAGTTTTTCTTTTTTTGTTAAATCCTACGCAAAAGCATATTAAACAAAATACGTGCATATAATAATTCATTTGCAAATTAACTAGAGCAGTAAAAAAGTTAGCCAAGCTTCCATTTCTTATGTCTCAGCCCAAAAGACTCAACAGCAGCTATGAATAGCTAGAAGTTTTTAAACATTCTAAGTTTTCCAACGGCTACATGACAATTGCTGCAGCCTACGAAGCAAGGCAAAAAAAAAAAAAAAAAATCTATATATAAATATTCCTGAATCAAATTAGAATTGAAAACGCAGCATCTGCAGCAAAAGCATCAAACCAAATATTACATACAGCATCAAGTGATAGGCAGTGACAGGAATTGTCAACAAGATCATGAACCACTGCCCAGTGAGGAGAAAGAGAGCACAGAGTGTTGCCTGCCCAATAAAGTCAGGAACAACGAGGTAATTGATCCGGGAGGAAGCCTCGTGGGGGTTGACATAGTCAGCCTCCAAGTCTGTTAAGATCAGAATCTTCAGGGGGGGAAGAAGAACTTTAATCAGATTCGTTGAACTTAAAACAGTAGTTATGTGAATCCTGCATATCAATGCATTATAACTGGGGATGACAAAATCAAAATCTAAGGACGGTAAGAAATAAACATATGGGAGAAACGGAGATACCTGATAAAAAGTGGAGGCAACGAGAGCAATGTTGAGGGGGAAACAAATTACAAGCCAGAAAAACAAATTCCAACCCATCTACTGCGAAAGAGAGGACGGGTGCCATGGCCGAGGAAGGTTTTCTTTTTCCTTGTTGTTGTTGGGCCCCCAAATGAGGCAGATTGTTAGAATCAACTTTCTCCTGCTAGACCCAACCGTTTTTTGTACTCCCAAGCCCAAGCAAACATTTTTTGCTTCAATTTTACCTCGAAGTTTTCTTTTTGGGCTGTATGTGGGCTTTGACCGCATATAGTGTGTATTCACATATTTTTTTTCAAAGAAAAAAATTGCATTATTTGCCCACTATAGTATAGGTTTTTGTTTATAGATGCAAATTATAGTATGGCCAAGTTTTGTTTTATAACAAATGGTCAACAAAACAGAGAAAGAGAGTTTAGTGCAAGTCTAAGATGGCGATGGTGGTGCTGAAGAAAAAGAACGTTGCTCCTGACTCAGGTTCGACAGAAGATGATGATCTGCTGAGAAGAGATTCTAAGAAGATAAAAAATGGGACCTGTCTGGATAAAGAGGAATGGCCAAGCTTAAGTAGGCAAGGAGCAAAGGTGTGGGAACCGGGCAAGACATTCGCTGAGAGACTCCAGGGCATTAATCTGATGCAGGTGACTGTCGATGCTGGAGAGGACGCAAGAATGCAGTCTGAAAACATTTCATCAGACAGTGAAATGGATGACAGCGAACCGTTGTGTAAGATCTCGGAAGACGTCAATAGGAATTTTCCAAAGTTTGTCTTTTCTGGAAAAATGACAAAGCGTCTTCATAAGGCCTGGAAGTGTGCTGTTATCGTTAAGCTTCTGGGGAGGAGTATTGGGTATAGGAATCTACTGACGATTCTGCAAACTCTTTGGGCCAAGCGTGGAGTCATAAGTCTGATCAATGTAGGTAATGGTTTTTTTGTGGTCAAGTTGACAAACAGGGAGGATTACATGAATGCTCTCACCGGAGGACCATGGATGATATTTGATCATTATTTAACGGTGAGACCTTGGGAGCCATTATTTAATCCTTGGAGAGCCACCATTGACAAAGTAGCAGTTTGGGTTAGAATGCCTAAATTGCCTCTGGAATTTTATGATAAGGAGGCTCTTACATGGATTGGAAATAGGATTGGAGAAACATTGAAGATTGATTTTAATACTTCTTGTCAACTTAGAGGACATTATGCTAGGATTTGTGTTCTTATTGACTTGAGTAAACAATTGATGCCTGGGTTCACGCTTGCTGGGGAGGATTATTATGTGGAGTATGAAGGTCTTCATGGTTTATGTGCAAATTGTGGTGTTTTCGGGCATAAAATGGAGCAATGCAAAGCTGGGGTGTGTTCTGGTTCTTCATCATCGATGGTGAATAGGGGAGAAAAGAACAGGGAAGATGTGGAGCCAGAGGCGGTTGTTCAGTGCGAGGATGTATGGAAAGTAGTGAAGAAGTCTCCTCGAAAAAAGAAAGAGGCAAAAGATAATTTGAACAATAAACAAAGTATTCAAGGGAAGGGCTCTAGGTTTGGGGTCCTTGCTGATGGCGTGAAGGAAAGAGAGTACACTGAAGGGGAAAGTGGACAGCAAGTGGCGAGTTTTGTGGGAGACGTTGTGGGGTTCTCGGCTGGAGGCAATGATGGTGTGAAAAACTCGAGAAATGCTGTCAGGAATAAGGAAAGTGGAGGAAGTAGGAAGCATGGAAAGGCTAAAAAGGTGATAGGGGATAATGGCACCACAAAGATGGACCAATGTGAAAGCAGGAGTGAGAAAAGGCAAAGGGATCAGAGGGGTGAAAATGAAATTTTGAGGCTAACTTGGGGTGAAAATTCAGGGGGAGAGATTACCATGGTGGGCCCAGTGGAATCTTCAAAGGTGAATAATTCCAATGAGAATAATTCAGTGGAGGCAATTACTAGTAACAAAGGGCCAACGCATTTGGTGAACATGGTGGGCCCAGTTGAATTATTCAATGGGAATGAGGAAATGGTAGTTGAAACCACTTTGGACCCTGGAGATGCAAAACAGGTCCTTGGGCCGAGTGGTAAATTTTGGGCGGATTCCCAGTTGGAAGACAATATGGAGGAGGAAAATGTTGTGGCGCCCTTTAATGCTGATGCTGGGCCAAGCAAATATTTAGCTTGATTTTTGGTGGCTCTGTGATTTTTTGTTGTGTCTTAAAAAAAAAAATTTTGGAGTTCCTTTTCTGTCTAGGTGCTTAAAAAAAAAAATTAAAATTAATTTTTTGGATGGTGCGCTTGGTATTTTGGAATGTTAGAGGAGCATGTGGCAGGGGTTTTGCACAGAATATTAGGCTTTTATGTAGTAGGAAATGTCCTGATATTTTATTTCTTGCAGAGACTAAAAGTGAAACCGATGACCACTTTCGTTGTCTGATGAATATGGGTTTCGATGGCATGGCTTATGTTCCTAGCGTAGGGAGGTCAGGTGGCATAGTTGCGGTCTGGTCTAAAACTAAGGTGGACGTTGTTGTTATGAATCTAAACAGGCAGTTTATCCACCTCAGATGTTCCATTGTGGGGGTTCGGTGTTTGTATGTGACGGCAGTGTATGCGTTACCTTGTAATTCTCAGAAGCAAATCTTATGGACTGAGTTGGGGAATATGGCGTCGACAATGGTTGATCCATGGACCCTTGTTGGAGACTTCAATGATGTGGCGTCTGCTTCAGAGCGTTCCGGGGGGTCCGACATTAATCCTAGTCGTATGGCTCTATTCTCGGATCGTATTCAGCAATGCCGCCTATTAGATCTTGGGGGCATTGGTCCTAAATTTACATGGAGGGGCCCACGGCTAAGAGGAGGAAGACGTTTATTTGAACGTTTAGATCGTGGCTTGGCTAATGAGCCCTTCCTATCCGCTTTTCCTGAGTGTACTGTCCAGGTATTATCTAGAACTAAATTTTCGGATCATAATCCTATCTGTTTGGAATATTGTGTTAATGCAAATCCGGTATATCGGAATCGGTGTTTTCGATTTGAAGCAATGTGGATTAAGCATGCTAGTTATAATGATTTTTTGAGCCGAAGTTGGGACAATGGATTAGATCTCCAGTCCTCGCTATATCTGCTACAGGTGTCTCTTCTACATTGGAATAAAGAGGTTTTTGGTTTTATTGAAAAACAAAAGCAAAACATTTTGAATAGGCTCTATGGTATCCAAAGAGCCGCGGCTTATCCTCATTCTTCCTATCTATGTAACCTTGAGTTTGAGTTGCAGGAGGAATTGGAACGACTATTGAAGCTTGAGGAAATCAAATGGTTTCAAAAGGCGAGAGGGGAGTGGATTACTAAGGGAGATAGAAACACTCGTTACTATCATTTGAAAGCCAAAATGCGAAGGAGGAGAAATAGAATTGTGATGCTTAAGAATCATAATGGGGAATGGGTGGAGAGAGAAGAAGATCTGAGGTTGATGATTCTCAATCATTTTAAATCATTGTTTTCTTCTGATTCTCGAGATTCGTTTTGGCGGGAGACGAGAGCGACTTTTCCGTCGATTGAGCATTTGAGATTATTGTCGATTTCTTCTATTCCTAATGATGAGGAGATAAGGAGAGCTTTATTTTCTATGGGGTGTTATAAGGCCCCGGGGGTTGATGGGTATCCTCCAATTTTTTACAAGGCTAACTGGGACATTGTCGGTCCATCCTTATGTAGCTTTGTGAAGAAGGTTTTTACAGGGGAGGTGTCTCTTATGGAGGCCAACAGAACGATAATCTCTTTGATTCCTAAGAGTGATCATGTGGAGCTAGTTTCTCATTTTAGACCTATCTCTTTATGCACGGTTCATTACAAGTGTGTTGCCAAAGTTATAGCCTTGAGATTGAGGGGGGTGATGAATGATCTGATTTCTCCTTTTCAGTCCAGCTTTATCAAGGGTCGCTGCATACAAGATAACATTATTGTGGGCCAGGAGATCCTTCATATTATGAGTAAGAACAGAAGCAGAAAGGGTCTTATGGCGATTAAAATAGACCTTGAGAAAGCTTATGATCGTATAGATTGGGGATTCTTGAATAGAGTTCTGCTTGAGGTGGGACTTGAGGAACATTTTGTAAACTTTATTATGCAATGTGTTTCCTCGGTCTCGTATAATGTCTTATGGAATGGCTCACCTACGGAATTCTTTAATCCAAAGAGGGGGCTTAGGCAAGGAGATCCATTATCTCCCTTGCTATTTGTCTTGTGTATGGATAAGTTATCTCACCTGATATGTGATGCAGTGGAGGGGGGTAGCTGGAAGCCTATTCTTATTCCTAGGGGGGGCCCATGTATTTCACACTTGATGTTCGCGGACGACCTTCTTTTATTTGGTGTGGCTTCGGAAGCTCAAACAATTAATATGATGAAGTGTGTGGACGACTTTATGAGAGCTTCTGGTGGGAGGGTCAACGTTGCTAAGTCCTCCATTTATTTCTCTCCGAGGGTGCCTTTGCATACTAAGCTGAGAATAAAGGAAATTACTCAGATGAGGATTTCTAGTGAAATTGGAAGATATTTGGGTTTTCCTCTAACGCATAATAGAAGTGCCAAGGCGAGATTCCAGTACATTATTGATAGGGTGAAATCGAAGTTGAGTGTCTGGAAGGCGAATAGCTTATCCATGGCGGGAAGGATCACTCTTGCAAAGTCGGTGGTCAGTGCTATACCCTTGTATCCCATGCTTGTGGCTAAGATTCCTTTGAGTGTATGTCATGAAGTGGAAAGACTTCAAAGGAATTTTATTTGGGGCCATGATGGAGATTCTAGAGGCTTCCATCCAATTGGGTGGGATCATATCGCTTGGCCTAAGGAGTTTGGGGGCCTTGGTTTTAGAAGACTGAAGGCTGTCAATCAGGCTTGTGGTGCTAAACTCGCGTGGAAACTTACTATTGGTTCTAAGGGCCTTTGGGCAAAGATTCTTTTTCATCGTTATATGCTTAGAGATGAAGATTCACTATTTTCCTACAAGGCAGGTGATTCTAATTTATGGCGCTTTATCTGTTCGCAGAAGGAGGTGGTTGACAAAGGAATGAAGTGGCAGGTTAAAAATGGTAGTACTGTCAGCTTCTTTCTTGATAGCTGGATTGGGGAGGGATTAAAGATGAGTAATTTCTCCACGAGACCATTGTTGGAGGAGGAAGAAGTTTCTGTTGTGGCAGATTGGGTTTCGGGGGGTTGTTGGGATATTGAAAAACTCTCCTCAGTCATTAATGAAGAAGGACTTAAAAGAGTTGCTGCGGTTCTTCCTCCCAGATTGGATGGTGACAATGATTGTGTTATTTGGGGAGCTTCTAGAGATGGGGAATTCTCTCTTAGAAGTGCTTATTTTCTTATTCAACCCAATCCCTCTCATCTAAGGGATAGGGTTTTTCAAGAAATCTGGAAATGGAAGGGAGTAGAAAGAGTCCGTGTATTTATGTGGAAAGCTTTACTTGATAAGCTGCCCACTAATGTATGGCGTAGCTCTTGGTCATCTACATCTGCTTTATGTCAGTTTTGTTCTGCTGGATGTGAGGATACATTGCATATTCTGAGAGATTGTTGGTATGCTAGAAGAATGTGGACCAGTTTAATTAAACGAAGGTATGTCAATTCCTTCTTTTCGTGTAATTTTCGTGATTGGTTGATCCTCAATTGTACGCATTGTGTGGGTAAGAATTGGGGGGTGTATTGGAAATTGTTTTTTGGGGTAGCTATATGGAAATTATGGGATTGGAGGAATCAATGTATTTTTGATAGCAATTTTGTTAAGCCTTATAACCCTGTTTCTGTTTTGTCTATGATCTGGACGAGATTTGTATCTGTTGATGGGCTTGAGAGACGATCTGATCATCTAGCAGCAGGTCGGGTATTGATATGGGAAAAACCTCCCAACGGCTGGGTCAAATTGAATGTTGATGGGGCCATGGAGGTTCGATCTTCTAACGCAGGATGTGGAGGTGTAATCAGAGATTTCTTGGGCAACTGGATCGTCGGATTCAGTAAGAAGATTGGTATTTGCCAAGCGAGTGTTGCAGAAGAATGGGCTGTGGCAGAAGGGCTCCAATTAGCTTGGGATCTAGGTTTCAAAAAGATAATTTTGGAATCTGACGCGGAAGAAGTCATTAAGTTGATACTAGATGACTTTTATTTTCTTGGGAGTAATTTGGTTGTAAAAATTAAAGATATGCTGAGATGGGATTGGCAGGTGGATGTTAGGATCATTCCTCGCGAGTGCAATCGTGTTGCTGATGCCTTAGCTAAGTCGGGCATTGCAAATTATTCTCTTTTTGATGTGTGTCCTACTCACCTTATGTCATGGGTAGGTCAGGAAAGTTTGGGATTAAATTCCTCTTATGTGTAACCTTGTTATTGTAATGTAGGCGTTTCGCCATCTTGCATATCAAAAAAAAAAAAAAAAAAAAGTTTTGTTTTTTTGTCTAGGAAGCAATAATAACGTTGGTAGAGGTAGAGGCATGTATATTCTCTAACCAGTATCTCCTGTAGACTAGGTTCCAAACCCCCTGCCATTGGACTGTGGATCAACCCAACCCCTTTCCTAAAATTTTTGTATCAAAAAGAAAATTGCATGAGTTTTAAGATTATAATTCTTACGTATTTATTTTTTATTAATTTAACTCCCATTTTTATCGGTTTTTGCTACAGTCCCATTCCTGATTAATTTTTTTTTAAAAAAAAAACTACTAATTTGTGTGTATTCTACATCTAAGAGAGGATTCGTAAATATTATCCCATTCATACCCAGTGTTAATGCATACCTAAAATTTTAAAGTTTTTTTAAGTTTTCCATTTCCCAGGTTCTTTTCACAATAAAATCTGTTTCATGATTTATTAATAATATAATTAATTAATCATAAATTTTAGGGGAAAAGATTTTTTTTAAAAAAAAACTTTGAATTTACAAAATTTCAAATCAAGTATTTCCTAAAAATAAGTTATAAATTGATTATTAAATTTCGTTATTCCCTTATTAATTTTTGGTAACAAGCCTATTGAAAATTTTACAATTAAAAAATTCTTTTTCAATCTTTTTCCCACAATTTTATCCATGGGTGTTGATTTATTGGAAAACTGGAAATAGAAAATGTGGGTGGCAATGCGAAATACTCAAATCCATCAGATACCATAAAACGACTGCGTAGCAGCGTTGGATGTTGATGCGGTCATTCTTTTCCATTTTAAGCCGGATTTCGGTTCGGTGGTGAGCTGGAAACAGAACGAATTTACAGTGTTAAGATATGGAGGCGCAGCTACAGGAGTGGCTTCTATGAGGTTCTAAATAATTTTATTAAATTAGATTAAAATTATTTTCCAAAATCGTGTAACTCGTACATTTGGGGAACTTGGTGCCAAGGTTAGTTTGCTTATTCTTTGCTTTAGCATTTTTTCCCTTGGCATGTAGCTTTTCTCTTGAATACTCATCCTGATTCACGTGTTATCTTGTTCAGCTATTTCTTTAGAATTCCCAATGGCGTATCCGCCATTTTTCTAACATTTGAATAGGTTTATTTCCCTTGTACTTTCCATTTCTGTTGTGCCCAAAATCGTGGGATTCCTTTAAAACTTGTTCCAATTTTCGTTATATTGTTACTGTAGGTCCGAGCAATTGCAAGACTCGGTCTGTTAGTTTTTCTCAAATTTATATGCCTCTTCAGGTATGTTACGGGAGCATTTTAAAGGATTAGAGTTCTGTATGTGAATTCTTTTCAATTCAACTGACACGACCATTTTATCACAAAATGGATAATGGGAATGCGAGCAACGAATATAAAATTTCCCTTTTTTCTAACCGTCATTTCAGTTTTAGCCCAAATAGTTTTTATTTACTCCTTCATGTTTTGAATTCTGATTTTGGAGTACCTTATGTATTGTTTTATTATCTGGCAGTTACGATCTTCAATCCAAGAAAGACCATTTACTTTTTTCCTCGAGTTGGCTAGCCACTTGGTCTCGTTTGCTATTGGATAAGAGCTTTCTCTAATGAGAGGTAGGAAGGATTATTAAAGCGTGCGGTCAAGTCATAGTATATCTAAGAAGACATGATATCTTAAATCTTGTCTATAAATTTTATGAAATTTGTGGGTTTTAGTTCTCCTGTTTCAGCTTAAATATATAATTGCTAATCTACTCAGAAACAGAATTGAAACAGTGAACTTTCTTTGCATTAGTTGTTATTGCTAAATTGAGTATGAATAATTAAAATTAATATTCCTAGGAACATTATTTTGACTAGAAGCTAATTATTAGATCTGATTGTGGATCAGGCAATGTGAACATGAATGTTTGCTCTCCTGTTTGCTTATCTTCAATAAATGCCATTGTCCTGAAAGGTCGTGCAAATCTGCTATTAAGCAGCAATTCCTGTGGTCTTTCGTCCCAAGGAAAGTCTAACTCATGTTCTATCCATTTGTCCCCTGGGAAGTCTGAGCTACGACATGGTGGTTTTTCTGTTTATACAACATTGTCTTGTCCAACTATTATGGGCCAGACAATCAGGGGAGGTTATTTGAGATCTTGCTTCTCCAAGCAAAAGGACAACATTCAAGTCCTTGGCTCTGTAGGACCTCAGAGTAGGAATGTTGAAATTTCATTGGCTTGCCAAAGTATGAATATGAGGCTTTTGGTACCTAAACAAAAGCTGCTTCCTAAAGCCAAGTGTAAGGTGGGGCCATTAACTTGGCCACGTGGATGTGCATCAGCTGGCTTGATTTTTGGATTACTTGTTTGTAATTCAAGTTTCCAACCTGCACATTCTGAGACAGATACAGAGGATGGGAGAAAGGAAAGTGAGCCATACGTGAAAATCTCACATGGGAAGAAAGTTTACACTGACTATTCTGTAATTGGTGAGCTGCACTTTCTTTTCTTTCTCTTTTTTTTATGCATCGAGCTGCACATTCTTTCTACTAATAACTTTTTGCATTCAGATAACATAGATATGCATGGTGTAGTTCGCTAGATGCAGTAATGCAATTACATATAACATAAATTGTGCGCTTGCACAGATACATAGAAATAATTACAGATGTAAAAATTAACTCTCATATTTATTGATTGCATCCTAAAATTTCTACACTGTGAAGGAATACCTGGAGATGGACGGTGTTTGTTCCGCTCTGTTGCTCATGGGGCTTGTTTGAGATCTGGAAAATCTTCTCCTAGTGAAAGTCTTCAGAGAGAGCTAGCAGATGAGCTACGAGGCAAAGTATGTTTTTAATCGCTTAATTAGACGGCAGCATCCTAATAAGCTTAGAATCTCCCTTAGCTCCGCCAGGAAAAAAAAAAACAACAACAACAACAACATACAGGATCGAGTGCACAGTTAGCCTACATTCATTTGATCTCTTTTTATTTCCTGATGAATAATTTTTGTCTCATTTTACATATTATTCTTAAATCAGTGAAAAGTATTACATGTCATGTCAAAATTAAAATCTCCTTTGCATAGAAGTCTGGAAACCTTGCTGTTTATGTTCTTCCAGTGCCACGATTTTTCTCCCTTCAGTTCTTCAGCTGCCATTGTTCCTGATTTTTTTTTTTTTCATTTTTGTTACATTGTTCAGGTTGCTGATGAATTTATCAAAAGAAGGGAAGAGACGGAATGGTAGGCTTTCAAGTTACATATCCATAGATATTTGTAATTCCAACACATGGAATGCCCTTTTTTCCATACTGAAGACAGATGATTTTCAATCTGTGTTTTTCTCTCTGCAATCATCACTTATGGACATAAATATCCAATTTGTAGAGAAAATACAGCAGATTGATTGAAGTAGATAAGTTATGCATCACCTTCTGGCAGATTAGGTCTGTAGTCATTGTTTTAGAACATTAAAGAATAACTAGAGTAGGTCTTGTTTATTACATGGATTCTAAGAAATGAGTTGCTATGTTTATGACTCATGAATAGTGTAGCTTGTTAAAATTGTTATATTATGCATAGATATACCAAATAAGGACTATTTATGTTTGAAGTCATTGATTGTTTTTGTTGATTGATGTATCATTAGGATGTCTTTGATGCCTGAATGAGAATGAGAACTTGTGAAACTCATACTACTATGATCCCATGGAATGATTGTTTCCTATGAACTAGGATTTGATTGTCACATGATATCTGCAGGTTTGTTGAAGGTGATTTTGATACTTATGTTTCCCAAATTAGGAAGCCCCATGTGTGGGGTGGTGAACCTGAGCTATTCATAGCTTCGCATGTTTTGCAGTCAGTGCCCCTCTCTCTTGAACCATTTATTAATTATTATACATTTGTGTACTTTACAAATTTGGATTTTGAGCTAATATGGGGTGAATTC
This sequence comes from Acacia crassicarpa, assembly GCA_034222035.1. Classification (NCBI taxonomy): domain Eukaryota; kingdom Viridiplantae; phylum Streptophyta; class Magnoliopsida; order Fabales; family Fabaceae; genus Acacia; species Acacia crassicarpa. Next base: position 61,153,230 of record JAWXYG010000002.1, on the reverse strand, counting down.
TGCAGGATGCCAATCACAGTGTACATGTATGATAAAGACGCTGATGGCTTGATATCTATCGCTGAGTATGGTCAAGAATATGGTAAGGAAAACCCTATAAGAGTTCTCTACCATGGCTTTGGCCATTATGATGCATTAGAGATTCCTGGAAAGAAGGGGCTTAAGTCAAGACTCTAGCAGTTCATGTACGTTGCAAATCTAATCAAGACGAGCATATTATACTCTGTACATTTCACGTTACAGCAATTGGCAATTGTTTATTTTAGTTAAACTTGAAAAAATCAATATGGTGATCACTTTTATTCTGTAACTAGAACAAGAACACTACTGGTTCCTTACTGCCTTGGCAGACAAAAGCGCAGGTACCTTTTTGCTTCCTGGCCTGTATTGGCGTAGAGAATGTAATGTTGTGTAGAGACTAGAGAGTTTGGGCTAGGCTTAGCCACAAATACTTGAGACTCGTTGGCTTCAATTATATTACATGCAGTGGTGCAAACTTAACTAAGTGGCCTCAAGTTGATCCAAAAATAAATTGTCACAATGTACCATTGCGTGTAAAATGATGTTTAAATTGCTGTTACAATATATAACAATGATTATAAATATAAATTTCTAGGACTTGCTTACGGTGATACCTTTGATGTCTTGTGGGGTTATGGTCCCAGGAGGTTATGGTATGTACTCTGCCTTCGTGGCAAACTGTTGAGTTGTGTGCGGAAAGGCTGAAATCACATGCTTCATACCTTTTTACTGGTTGCTGCTTTATGTTGCGCAATTTATTTATGATTAATTAATTAATTTTTTAGTGGTTGCTGCTTTATAACTTTTTAGAAAATGGGCTTTTGAGGTGGGCCCTCAAAGCATCAAAGTGCTCAAAATTATTGTTAGTTGGTCTTTCGGTGAAAGTTAGAATAGTGGAGGGTAGGAATGCCGGGTGGGTGCCCCTAGTGTTGATTCCTGTTCTTATCACCCTTTTTTTCCACCCTTTTACTTACCCCATTGGCTTCTAATGAACCTTCCACTTTGAACTTCTTGTGGTCGAAAGTTACTAAATTGTTAGAGATGTGTGACAATACTAACAATAATAGCAGCTGGAGAGGGGGAAAAACAATCATAAGGGCTAGGAAAGCCTTGGATCCAAATGGGTCACGGGTCATTAGCGAATTAGTTACACTTTGATTAAAATAAGATTGCAATCATTTTCACAAATCTTTGTCAAATGTAAAGTAGAACCAGTAGAGTTTAGGCTAGGCAACTTTTTTTTTTTAAAAAAAACCCACTTGGCCTATAAGAAAACGTTGGGATTTTAGCTCAAAAATTGCTGGAGGGATCAAGGAGAGCACGTGACCCAAAAATAATTCTTACTTTTTTTTTTTTGATACATAAATAATTCTTACTTACCATTTTGAATGAAAGTAGCAGTCGCTGGATCCGTGAAGCATTTTATCTTATTTATTTATTTTTGGGTTTTTCGTTTGGGTCTGAGAAGGAAGCACTGCTGTTTAATGGCAAAACTGACAAAAGTGAAAGGAGGGTCACAACTCACAAGCATGTTGTCCTTGCTATATGATTTTCTGACACCACGCCCCATTTTGAGATTTTTTTAAAACAAAATAAAAATCGCTACAGAACAAATCAATTTGCCACTAAGAAGAGTTTGAATTAGTGACACAAGTGATTTTGCTTTTTTCAAGCTTAAAATAGGATGTCAGAGCAAAAAAAAAAAAAAAAGCTTAAAATAGGATGAACGTCATATAAACGTTAATTATATTTAATTTGATAGTAGTAAAAATCCATCTACATTGTAAAAACACTTCTTAATGACTTCTTCTTTAAAATATCTTTCCAAAAGTCCATATAAAAAATGTCAACTCAAATATTTCATTTTAAACAGCCCTCCATTTATATCTCAATCTGATGCCGCAGATAGCGGATTTTTGTCAAATATTTTCTTTGCCCTTTTTGGACCGCAAATTTAGTGCTATTTTTTTTTATTAAAATAAAAACGATAAAGCCTTTTTCTTTCTTTTTCTTTTTTTGCTCAAATAAAGCCTTTTTCTTTCCAAAACTAATATGTCTTTCAGCACCATAAATAAAGTGGCAGGTGTTTTTATTTTATGTTAAAGTACTCATTTGGTCTTTTATGTTTGCTTCAAGTATCCATTTAGTTCCTTAAATTTGTAAAGTGCTCGTTTGGTTCTTGAAAGTTAATACCGTTAAGCAGACTTAACGGAAAATATTAACTCAGCAATTTTAAATGATGACTGTGCACTTAAATGCTAACAAAGCAAACTTACATATTATTTTTTTAATAAATTAATATTTTAAATCCTGTAAATTAAAATTTATTCAAGCAAACTTTAGGTATATGTTCTTCATTTCAGCCATTTAAATGCAAAGTTATCGTTTAAAATTTCAATTTACAGGATTTAAAATATTAATTTATTAAAAAAGTAACATGTAACCTTGCTTTATCAGCATTTAAGTGCACAATCATTGTTTAAAATTGATGGGTTAGTATTTTCCGTTAAGTCTATCTAACGGTATTAACTTTTAAGAACCAAACGAGTACTTTACAAACTTAAAGGACTAAATGGATACCTGAAGCAAACATAAAGGACCAAACGGGTACTTTAACCTTTATTTTATATAGAGTATTTTGATAATTTTTTATCTTGATCTTGTTAAATATGGAAGATTATTGAGAACTACCCCAATAAAACGGGGCAATAATCGAATATAACCCAATTATATAGTTAAATAAAAAATTATAACATTCAGTTAAAAATACTTTTATGGAAAATCAACTTTATATTTAACATGTATCCATCTAATAAGAAATACTCCGTATCTTTTTTTTGGGGCCAACTAGGATAACTCCTTTGGAATAACTTAAACTCATTTACAGCCTGTTGGAGTGTACTTGGTCTTGAACACTATTGGGATAATACCCCAGAGTTTGGGTTAAAAGTTAAAACTTGAGTATAGAATGGTCAGAAAAATTCAAACTGTAACCCCACCTCGAAAACATCCCTGCGACAAAATTCAAATGCTAAGCCATCTTCTTCGTCTTGAACCCCGCAGTCTGCAATCCCAGACACTCTGGTTCTAAATATACGTTACAAGATGATCCTTTAACATTCCTAGCCCTTTTATTTTAATCCCCACTAGGAGGCTGGAAATGGAAATGCAAATGCAAATGCAAATGCATCTTCCTCTCCACATAGTTTCCTTTCTCCTCTGCTTCTTAGCTTCCTCCACCTCCTCATTGAACTCCGATGGTCTCTCTCTACTCGCTCTCAAAGCCGCCATTGAGTCTGACCCTTCCGGATTTCTCAACTCCTGGTCCGACTCTGACTCCACCCCATGTCGCTGGCCTGGTGTTGCCTGTGCCCATGACCGAGTCACCCAGCTGGCTCTGCCCAACAAAGGCCTTACCGGTTACATCCCATCTGAACTCGGTTTGCTCGACTCGCTCAGGAAACTCAGTCTTTCGCATAATAACTTCTCCAACGCCATTCCTTCCCGCCTGTTCAACGCGACAGGCCTCGTCGTCTTAGACCTCTCTCATAATCTCCTCTCTGGACCCATTCCAACTGAGATCAGGTTTCTCAAATCACTCAGACATTTGGATTTATCCTCAAATTCCCTTAATGGCTCTCTCCCTCAAACTCTATCCGACCTCACTAACCTCGTCGGAAACTTGAATCTATCTTACAATCACTTCATCGGTGGGATCCCGGAGTCTTTGAGCCGACTCCCTGTGATTGTCAGTTTGGATCTCCAGCACAACAATCTGACGGGCAAAATCCCTCAAGTAGGTTCGTTGCTAAACCAGGGTCCTACAGCTTTCTCCGGTAACCCCGGGCTCTGTGGGTTCCCTTTGCAGAATGCCTGCCCAGAGGCTCAGAATCCGGAGAATTACCCAAGCACCGAAGACCCTGAGAATCCAAAAATCGTTAACCCTGGCTTTCCAACGGGATTTCAAGAAGCGAAGGCGAAAGAGCGAGGTCGTTCCGTCATTGTCTCTATAATTTTTGGCGTCTCATTGGTAGCAGGGGCCATTTCGTTGTCAGTGTGGCTGTTGCGCAGACGACGGACGGTTGATTTAGGCAAGTTAGGGAAGCAAAAATTAGACAACAAGGCCGACGAAGAAGGAGGTGAAGGGCAAAAGGGTAAATTCGTGATCGTAGATGAAGTTTTCAGTCTGGAACTAGAGGATTTATTAAGGGCATCCGCATATGTGGTTGGGAAGAGCAAGAGTGGGATAGTATATAAGGTGGTGGCTGTAGAGAAAGGGTCGGGCCTGGGGGCGACCGTGGTGGCCGTCCGGCGGTTGAGTGAGGGTGATGCCACGTGGAAGCTCAAGGAGTTCGAGGCTGAAGTGGAGACCATTGGGAGGGTCAACCACCCTAACATCGTCCGGTTAAGAGCATATTACTATGCAAGCGATGAAAAACTAATCATCACTGATTTCATCCGCAATGGAAGCTTGCACACTGCACTTCATGGTATCAATTTTTTCTGCCGTTGTTTGTTTATTTTTGATAACGCTGGTTCTCTCTTAATTTAATCATCAAACTTTTTTCGGCCAATAATTATCTTGATTTACTATATATGTGCTATATGCCGATATGTTTGAAGTGAGAGATCATTTTTTGTTACCCTAGATTAAACGTTCTGGGAAGTTTAGCCTTACATGACTATATAGAATGAAACTTTAGTTTAATAATCATGGGCTCACTGTTGGTTTGGTCTTGCCACTCATTATGACTATTCATGCACGATGGTCACGCCATGAGGTCAATCATGAATTCAAATTCCACTTTTTACTTTTAAGAGTTAATAATGTGGTCATGTGATTGTTATCATGATTGTTTGTAAATGTGGAGGAGCTGGTGAATTCAATCTGTCTTCATAATCACTTTCTGGTTTCTTCTTTGTTGCGCACTGCATATTTTGAGCCATCGGTCATCTTGTCCTTGAATGAATATTTGCCTCTTCACATATGAGATTCGAGTCTCTAATAAGTGGCTGTTGTCCGTGATCATACAAAAACATGACTTAGTGCTGTTACACCTTGGGTATCTCTGTTAAATTGACCCCTTTTTTGTGGTCCAACCTTTGTCTGGACAGTGATAAGTGCCAAAAATCTAACATTATGGTTTCGACCCCGTTCTGGTCACTGGAAAATCCACGTCTCCAATGCACTCGTCTTTGTTCCCTGTTGATCTGCCTTAGAATGGGGACCGCTGGCGGTGGCTGTTTTGTATTGAGTGCCATGCTAGTGACCTGGTGGTCCATTAGTGTAAAAGGCTCCTGTTTTGTTATCTTTTTACGGGAAAACAATGGGGAAAGTGAAACTCCGATGCTCATGGTCGTGAGGTCACTTTCAGCATTAACTCTCCACTTGAAAGCACTATTTGAAGCTTTTTCTGCTCTATGTCTGGTGTTTTTTGGTTGCAGGTGGGCCTTCCAATCCTTTGCCGCCATTAACATGGGCAGCGAGGTTAAAGATTGCTCAAGGAACTGCAAGGGGTTTGATGTACATACACGAGTTCAGTGGTCGAAAGTACGTGCATGGCAACCTTAAATCAACAAAAATCTTGCTGGACGATGAACTCAATCCTTTCATATCTGGTTTTGGACTTAGTCGTCTCATGTCAAGTTGCTCAAAGTCCACAACAATGGCACCAAAGCGACAGAATTCAAAGCAGTCAATTGCAACCTCTGCAATGGCAGCTTCCAACCAAAACAACCACTTGGCACCAGAGGTGCGCATGAGCGGAGGCAAATATACTCAGAAATGTGATGTATATTCTTTTGGGATAGTCCTGTTAGAACTACTAACGGGACGGAGGCCAGATTCAGGAGCAGATAATGAGGGTGAGGTACTGGAGAGTTTTGTGAGGCAAGCATTCAGGGAAGAGAAGCCCTTGTGCGAGATTATAGACCCGGCACTTCTGTCTGAAGTGTATGCTAAAAAGCAGGTGGTAGCAGCATTTCATCTTGCACTCAACTGCACAGAACATGACGCAGAGTTGCGACCGAGAATGAGAACCGTGTCGGAGAGCCTTGATCGGATCAAGGCACCGTGAGAAAGGGGAGAGAATCACTGGGAAAATTTTTCGTTTGGGTGGCTGGGTTTTGAGGTGGGATTGGGTGTTGAATTTGTAATATGCTTGAACTTAGGAGTAGGAGCAGCCAGATGTTGTAACTTGTGTTTATTTTGTTAAGAAAGCCAATGCAATGCATGGCCTGTGTTATAGTGAAAGCAGTGGGGACTGGAAATTGCGTATATTTCATTTTTTGTGTTCGTGATTTTGAATTTGAAACAGCAGGGCGACGCCATGGGAGCTGAAAAATCGTGCCTTCAACGCAGACTCTGACAGTAATTAATATTGGAACCGATCAACGAATCCAGTCCAGTGGCTTGCTTGATCATGAATCAACCCCGCACGCCTACTATGAGGCCTGGTCGGTTGATGGTGGTCAAGGTCTGTTTCAGGGATTTGAAGGGAGGCGAAGGACGGAAGGGAAAACTTTTGAGATAAGTTTAAAAAAATTGGAGAAGTGAGATTATTAAACTTTTAGTAAAGAAAATATATAAAATAAAAGAGTAAGAAAAATTAATTAGAATTTCTTAAATGTTAACCATATTTTTTAAATTTTTCCAAATCCTAGTCAAATTTTTCCCTCCTCTCATTTTCCCACCCTTTCCCCCAAACTTTTTTTTTTTTTTTATATTAAAATTTTAGGAAAGGGGTTGGACTCACCTACAGTCCAAGAGCAGGACGCTTGGAGCACAGTCCACAGGGAATACTGGCCAGAGAGTACATAAGTCTCCACCTCTACCAGCGTTACCACTATTTCCTAGACCCCTAGGATGCCTCCCCCAGCGCCTTGATCAACGCAGGGATCGAACTCCCTCCCTTGAAGTGAGACGAGGGGTACCCTTTCCCCCAAACTGAACAAGCCATTAGTGAATAAATGGGGGCCCAACATATTTGAATGGGCATAGAAAAAAGTAGAGAATCCCAAAATGGCCCATATGCTTCATCGCCCAGATAAAATTAGACGGTTTTTTTTTTAAATAGGGTCAAAGGTCAATTTTGCTTCAAAGCCGTGATTGAAGATCTGAGACATGGAAGAGATGACACAAACGGTACCTTAAGTTCATCTGCAGATTAAGCATAAGCTGACATTGAATTGGGAAGTTCAGATAGCTCATATAGTCCGACAACAAAATGCACTGCAAAGGAAGGATTCTTGAGTTCTTCAACTTTGTACATCTGTTCGGAACATTTCAGAACGGTTTTTTCAACCGAGTATATGCGGCTTGATCCCCTATTTTAGCATTCTTCTATATATGAAGGCTTAGGCCACACTTTTTTACCAAAAAAAGGAGCCAATTTTGCTTTAGAAATTTTCACTAAGTAATTTTGTTTCGAAAGTTTCAAAAATGAACAAGTTTGTTATGTCCATTATCTCAATTTATTTTGACTGTTGATTGATCAAATGTATTGAGCTAACAGTCCATATATCATTCACATCATTTTTTAATATGCAAATTTACTCTAAAAATTTTAAATCTAACTTTGAAAAAAATAAAGTAGATGACATATAGACAAACTTTCAGGAAAAATTTGTATTTTAACAAAAATGACAATTGATACATGTAGACTATCAGTTAAGCATGTTTGGTCAACTAACGATTAAAATTAATTGAAATAATGGCTAAGGAAACATTGCTCACTTTTTGAAATTTCTAGGGCAAAACTGCTCTCAAAAACATTTTATGATAAAGTTATCTCTCGGTAAAAAATTCCAAGGCAAATTTGACCGTTAACCCTTTATAATATTTTATGTTTACACTTTAACAAGTAGTAAGTAATGAAAGAAAATCGTGGACTGTCTTTATTAAATATGGATTATCAATTTTACTCCCTAACCTTTAATATAAGATGTAGTTTCTAATTCAATTTTTATATTGAAATGGTCTATTAAAGTGCAAAAGGGAGCATGTCAAATGTTAGTAATGAGCATCATGGGATCAACTAGAGAAAGACTTGGTCTATAGTTACAAACCAGGTAATTAAACCTAAATCAAATTGGTCGGTTCGGCCCAAAAGTCGTCGAACCGATCAATAAACGATCTAGTTCAGTATCAACCCCGGTCACCTTAAAAAAAAAGATTTTTTATTTTCATTAAAATTTTATATTAATAACTATGAAATCTTTACCACCGATTTAGCTCCCGCTTAGCTTCGAGTTGATTTTGATTTGATCTACTGACCGTTGACCTGGCATCCCAACCAATTCAGTGACCTTTTTGAGTTTGATAAACTCGGTTACAAAGCATCTTCATCAAAGGGGTGTAAAGCCAAAACGGGTCAGACTGGCCATTTTTCCTTCTATTATTCTGTTAAGAGTCTCGAACCAAAATTATACCAGGAATATAGGAACTAAATCAACAGTTCAGTGGCAGTATTATCCACAACGCCTGAATGAGGTTTCATGCGGAAACTTAACGTTGACATATTTATATGTGTATCTGCGATTAAAAACCAAGAAAATTTGATGTTATGTTGGGTTTACTATTTCATAAAATTGATGTTTAGTAAATGAAAAAGAAATCTAATGTGATGTTTCTGGCTTTCTGCTCCTTTCATGTAAAAATTTTAAAAAAAAAGGATGGGTCTGACTTCATGATCGTACCTAACCCACAAATATTACGTATGTGGCTGTTTTAAGTATAAAGAGCAGCACATGGGACATTGATGCAGCAATGAACGTGTGGATGTTGTGTTTTCTTCCCTACATAGTCCAAGGAGGCCATACTTGTCGCAGCAGATCTACATATGTTTTTGGAAATACATACTACTCTCTCCCGGTCCTTATTATAAGAGCTAGTTGACTTTTTTAGAGAGATTAAGGAAGCTAATTAAATTACTTTAAAGTATTTTTATTTTCATTTTTTTCTTCAAACTTATTAGTTTAACTAATAAAGTAATATATAATCTAAAAATATTTAACATATAAGATGATTAATTAACTTATTTAATTTCCTCAATCTCTCCAAAGGAAGTCAACTAGTTCTTATAATTAGGACTGGAGGCATTGGCATTCAAATTAAATACTCCCTCCGGTCCTAATTATAAGGCATAGTTGATTTTTTTGGAGAAATTAAGGAAGCTAATTAAATTACTTTAGACTATTTTTATTTTTATTTTTTTCTTCAAACTAATTAGTTTAACTAATAAACTAATATATAATCTAAAGATGCACAACATATGAAATGATTAAGTAACTTATTTAGCTTCCTTAATATCTCCAAAGAAAGTCAACTATGTATTATAATTAGGACCGATGAAAGTATTATTCAATAATAGAGAGAGGAATACGAGGAAGAACCTTGCAAGGGTCGTCGTTGCACATAAAGGAATCTTCTTAGCGTTTATTCATTACTATTAATTATCTTATCTTTGCGGCGTATCTAAATATAATAAACATATTTTAAAAATGAAACCCGCTCGTTAAAGTTAAATATGGTTGGTTCAGAATCTACGAAAAAATGTAGTAAAATCGAGAGAAGATATAAAATTATTGAGAAAACTGATATTTTAACTAATTTTTGAAAATAATATTGAAGTATAGCTAACATCATCCCATACTATGATTCGGATGGCGTTAATACACACGCAAAAATCACATTGAAAATCAAGTAAAATTAGATCTCTATTATTAATTGATAACTACAAGGATCACATAAAAAATCAAGTAATATTATAAGAATTTGTTAAGAAAATTCCATGAATATGATTAAAATAAAGGCGACAAAAAATTTACAGAGTTAGTAACAAATTAGATAACACTATAAGAACTTTTTCCCTTTTAAAAATAGGTCTCCATCAGGATAAATATTATATTATATATTAGTTTATAAATGAGACAAGACATTTTCTAAAAAATTAATAAATATAAATGTTTTAAGACCTATGGAGAAGGTGCGATTGGGGCTAAGAAAGCACATTATGAAGGAAAAAAGTTTAGTGGGAGTAAAATGAGTTGTTTAATTTGAATTATTATTTTTTCAAATGAGTTTTTAAGACAAGAACTATTTTAAGTGAAAGTCACTAAGACCTATTTTTTATTGTGTATCACTCTGATCTTATTTATAAGTCCAGTTTGACTAAAAAATTTGGTCCTTTTTATAAGTCCATTTTGACCAAATAAATAAGATTGTGACAATTTTACCCATAGTAATGATGATGAGAGAGATTGATTAGCTATGTTGGAAAGAGAAAAAGATGAAAGAGATTTAACAATAAATTTTAAAAGGTACTCATTCATAAATGAAGGTAAAATTGAAAATCTGTTCCATAATCATTGAGATACTTACATTTTCTTGGTATGTGAGATTTGGTTAAATTAGACTTATAAATAGGACCAGAGTAGTAGATGAGTTTCTATCACTGTCAATCGAAACATAAATCGCATTTACATTATGATTTTTTTGTCTTATCTTAAGTTTACAAAAGCCATTTTTTTTAAAAAAAAAAAACATCTATGCCATTACTAATTCAAATGGGCCTTTAATATAACTTTTTCGGCTTCATTAATATATATTTTTTAAAAAAGAAAAAAAGGGGGGGGGGGGTAAGTGGCTCGTAGATTGAGGTTGCATTTAGTATTATTTGAAAAAGAGGAAATGTAGGAGGCATCACGTGTGGGTGTTTGGTTCCACAGAAACAGAACCCTTTTCCATTCTACTTTTGATGGGCTGCCTCCTTTTTCCCCCTTTCCTCTCCTTCACACCTTCCTCGCCCCCCTTATCTCCATTTCCCCTGCTTTCCCACTTTTTCACTCTATTCCCCTTTTCTTTATTAATATGGCTGGCCATTTTTCAATTATTGATTTCTTCTGTGGACGGACCCATGATGATGATGTCACTCCAACCTCATGTGGGGAATCAAAGACTTGCTTCCTCCTCTTTACCCATTTTGTTCCACCCCCGACATCACCTGTCTCATCACCCTCCTCTGTTTTCTTAACCTGAGAAAAAAAAAAATCCAGCCACTCAAGGGGCGGGTGTTAGTGCTTTTCTTAGCCGCTCATCCTAAACATTTTCACTCAAGTTAAGATAGAATCCATCTTGCATGTAAATCTTGTATGTTATAGATTACGATTTAATAGGTATTTTTCAATATTTCAATCGTTATTTTAAACAAAAATTCTTACGATGTAATGTTTCGAATGGCGATTGAAGGATATATGTATGTAAAAGAAGTTTTATCTTGAATTTCAAAACAATCTTGTGATATTGGACCGTGTTTGCATCATGGGATACTTGGAATGGAATTTGGAATTGAGCACAATCAACTGTTCTTATGGATACAAATTTATGTATTATTCTTTTTAGCACCCATTTAAATTAGTGATAGAACATGCTTTTATAACATGATTTACGGTATACAAAATAAATATGTTAGATGAGTTTTATCTTAACTTACGTGAACATATTTTTCAAACAAGCATTTAGTGTTTTCTTTGAAAACAAAACAAGGAGCTTTTATATAGGGATTAAGATAGGTCATCACAGTCTTTATTAATACTCTAAAACAAATTAGTCGGGACCCTTGTGCCAGTGTAAGTACATTGTTTACAAGGTATAGATAAACTTAATTTCTTAAAATTTTATTCCATGTATTAATATTAATTAGGCTAAAGTATATATTTGGTCCTTTATGTTTGCCTTTGGTATCATTTTAGTCCCTTAAGTTTGTAAAGTGCACATTTGGTCCCTTAATGCTAACTGTAACACCCGCCTTAAATACACCCTTAAATTGCATACACGGAAGCGTTCTTTACAAATTTAGCGTGAAGTTACTATTCACGTATACGATACTATTCACTATTCGTGTATACGACACTGTTCACGTATACGTACTTTTCACTAATACGTACAAATATACGTCTAAGTAAAAATCCGACGGAAATAAAAATCTTTTTCTTCCTTGTACTCATTCGTATGCATCTTCTTCGTTCTTCAATCTTCTGATACGAGCTGCAAATTAACTAATTCAAAGATATATGCTGGGATTCAAATGAATCCCAGTAGTAACGTTAATCATCGCTCACATAAAATGCATACACAAAACATGCAAGTCAACCATCAAATATACATACAATTCATTCAACACATTCAACATTCAGAACATTCAAACAATATACATATATATATACAACGGTAAATACATGCATGTAAAAGGCACACATAGTATGTGAGAGAAGCGTTACTACCTGATGGTCTTTCCAATTCCTGATCTGGTTTTCAATCATTTGATCGTCCCGGATAATATCGGCTCCTATATTTAAATATTCATGGATGGCCGAGTTATTATTTTTCCAAATTCTTTATTTTTCTTATTTCCAAATAAACTTCATAAACTGGTAGAATTTTCAATTAACTTTGAAAATTCATATTTAATTACACAAAACTCCATTTGTCGTGATTCCAAAAATCACTTGTTCCTCATTATGTCTATATTTAGGGAAAAATACATTCAACTGTCAAATATTCGTACACTTTTCCCAGAATTTTCATTCATCATCACTGTTCCAGAAAAACGTTCAGATTCATTGTCTAACTTCAAAAATACATATCTGGAGTTCTAGGTATCCAAATCAGGTGGTTCAAAAATCCATGAACTCCTCATTAAGTCTAGTTTCTAGGAAAATTGGTTTCAATATTTAATCATATTCCAATGATTCCCAGATTTCAAAAATGTAAACACTGTTCCGAAGATGTTTCAGAAAACGTCCAGATTTCATGCTTAACTTCAAAAATTCACAACTTCCTGAATATAAATCCAAATAAGGCTTGTGACCTATCAAATTAAAGCTTGATAAGTCTACTTTCATTCTGGAAATTTTCATAGAAAAACTTAAATATTTACTATTTTAAAAGTGAATCCGAAATTTACTGTTCATTTCTGGAAACCAGCGTTTTTCAGTGTTCAATTTCTAACTTTGAAAAATCATAACTAATTCTATAGAACTCCGATTAAGGTGATTCAAAATTCTATTTGAAGTTCTATAAGTCTAGTTTATGGGAAAAATATTCGTCAAGCCAATTAATATCTGTACAATTTCCAGAAATTCGAAAACATAACGCCACTTAAATCTGGAAATAGAATTTTCCAGTTTTTATAACCAAACTTAGAAAAATCATAACTAGAGTTCTAGACGTCGGAAAAATACGTTCTAGCACTCATTTGAAAGATTAAGAAGTATACTTTCAACTTACCAAATTTCACAGTCAGATGAAGTCATTAGACCGATCAAAATATTGCATGAACCCAACTGCCTTACGGAATTTCCAGAATAACAGTGTTGTACAATTTGATCGATGCTTCTCAAATGGCTTCTTTCTCTCAACTCTCACTCTCTTCTGAGCTCTCTTTCTCTTATTCGGTGTCTTCACCGAAAGTGGAATGGAGAGACGCTCTCCAATACAATTGAAAGAGTAAACATGTCGCATAGGATCCACCCGTGAATGAATAAGCAAAGTAGTGTGAGAAGTGTGTCCCATGCTTCCAATAAAAGATAGAAAGTGGGAGACAATTTGGCTGCATGTGTGTGTCGTCCTTGTGCAGCCCATGAAGAGATAAGGAGCATGTGAATGTATAGGAATGATAGTGGAAGAGTGGTTGATTGTAGACTAGCCAAAACTTTTGACAATAGGGTGTGAAACGAGAATATAAAGTAAGTTCCTATGACCTTGTGGCATTTGTGCGTCTGGACATGTAAGTAAGAGTTAATAAAGAAACCCATGTGGTCCCTTTATAATAGAATATAATATTGAAATTAAATCCTTAATACCAAATAAGGATATTTCTTTTATAAATTAGCTTTCATAAGCCATAAATGTTGACTCTAAAATTTCTAAGCCAATACTTATTCTCCAACCATTTTTCCTTGAATTATTCTTCTCCCGAAAATTCCAAGGAAAATAGGTCCTTAAATTCCAACAATTATTTATATAATGATTTCAGGCCAAATTTTATAATAAATTCCCACAAAATATTCCTTATTTTCAAATCCCGAAATTTGGGATATTACATTTCTCCCCCCGTTAAATAAATTTCGCCCTCGAAATTTGTACATTTTCACTTCGGGAACCATTCCTAATACTCAGTCCACCTTTTACATATGCTTACCAAGCATGTAACATCCACACAAAATTACTATTCATCTTGTACCTAATGTAATATTCAAATTCAAGTCTACCGGTATCCGCACAGCGCTAAGCCTCACAGTCGGTATATTCTCCTTCCAATTCATTTTGTTTTTATAGCGCTAGATATTCTGACCTTATTGTCCAGGGATTTACCCTTGACCATAGGTTTCTCAATTGTATCTAGTACAATTTCGAATATTTTGTCAACCTCAAAATATACTTTGAACACATCAGTCCATTTCTTAATAATCCTTTAAAAGAATTATTGTCACGAGTTTCATTTCTCATTCTTTCAACATCTCAAATTCTAGAGATTTGCTTGTTCAATTCTATTCTATGCTTGAGCTTCTTCAATTCAAATTCATAGATTACTTTCTTCTGCTTAGCATTATAGCTAGCGATTACTATCTGACTTATCAATATAGATTTTTGGATCATTCTGTCAGTTTCTGTTCCTATATCAACATAGTCACCCAATGCACCACTTTCGATTCAAAAACATCAGTGAAAACAATCACGTTAATGTTTCACATTTTAAAATACGGGCAATGATAATCACATCATTGCTTTTCAATTTTCTATGTTGTCTCAAATTCAACTTTCTGATTTTCAAATTCAAATATTCAAAATTCTATGGTAGCAGTACATTTTCAAAATTTCACTCTACAATATAATTCTTTCATATTTTCAGAGAAAACATATTCGCTGCCAGCTCAATTACAAGAAAATACATTCATTTCACGGCAGACCATATTGGCCGCTTTGTTACAAACTGTAATAATTTCCCTTATCGAATTACCACACCCGGCCTAAACCGCCATGGCATTCAGGGTTACCCCACATTCAAGGGCACTACCTCCCGGCCTAAACCGGCGATAAGGTTACAATTCTGCTGGGTAAATAACGCCTCTCCTCTAGAGGATTTGTTCGCTCAACTAAATTTAGCTGAGATAAGTATTCACAATTGCTCAACTTTGGATCTGAGGATAAATCCAAAGTTTAAGAGTCACTTTACCCACACAGCTTGCATTCTCAATTTCAAAAATATTCAATTATCATTCTTTCAATTTTCAATTCAAATGAGCTTTATTAATGGCAAGCGATTCAAAAATATTTCACAAGCACCTGGTAAGATCCAGCAAACTGAGTATTTCTACAACAGTTCTTGACCTTTTCCAGTACTGTACTGCTTTCAAAACCACAAAATTCAAAATTCAAAATTCAATTTCAGATTTTGGGTTCTACTGAACCCTCTCTACGGAACAACATCAATTCAAAAATGACCATTGCTCTGGTCTCAATTTCTGTTGAAAACCTTTCATTCAAGAATTCAATTCATAAAATTCAAAGTTTCAATTCAAGCTCTGGGTTCCAAAAGGATCCCTTCAATGAAACAATATTGTTCAAAAACAATTACTTCAAACTGAACTTTAATTCAGCTGAAAACATTCTTGTTCAAAATTTCAATTTAGAAAATTCTCAAATACAACAGGTGCATTGGAAAATTCAAAATTAAATTTTTCAAACAAACGCAGGAACTAGACAACTATTACAGAAGGTCTTCACTTCTAAATACACTTCAGGTTCTATTTTTAGCTACTTGAGCAATTTATAGAACATACCATTCACTCTAAGGAGACCTTTTAAATCAAATTCCAACACTATGCTAGATCAACATCTAGCATCCGCAAAATATCTTATACGTATTGGTACCATATTCTAGTGCCTTAATTCATTTAAATCAATCGGTACCACATTCAAGTACCTTTGTTCATTTTGGTCGATTCAATGCCTAAAGAATTAGTTCCATTACCAAATTTCATTCTCAAGCCTCAATTTAGTTGGTAACATGCTTTAGTTGTCTCTCCAACATTCAGGTTTATCAACCTAATTCTAAAAATTCAACCATATTCCATAAACTTGCTAACATTTCCAAGATTCATATCTTACAACATTCAGGCACTATCCTCAAACATTCAAATAAAATTCAGCAATTTCTACGAGGTTCTACTTCTACCTCCTTTCTCAATATCACCAAAACATGTTTTAAATATCATTCTTATACCTCAGAGGTAATAACCATTCATACACAAAACATTGTTGACAATGCAGCACTAATCACAAGGTTCACAAGATTTACTTTATCACACTCTGACCTAAACATTGTTTCGGCTCAGAACAAATTCAAACTTATCTTTAATCATACCGCATTCGTTCTTATATTTTCTTAGCATTTGAAAAATTCACCATTTTTCATACTTCAAGATATTCAGATCTTACACCGAGATATTTCAAATTCCCAATACTTCCAGAGAGTCTCCTTTCTCGAGATGGCTTTAACTGATCAGACTTCCATTTTTCAAATGCAAGTCTGACATCTCGAACCAACTACACGCTCCAAGACAAATTTCTAAGAGACACAATCTTGAAATAATCTTCATGCAACGCGTATTCGTCAAACTAAATTTCTTGAAGATACAACCGGCAATAAATGCTACACTGTCTTCTGTTTGAACCGAAAGTCTATAAGACTTCGACCTATAGAGGTGGCTAGGGCGTGTCAGATTGTATTAGGGTGCGGTGCCATAAAATTTCCACATGATAACAAAGTCTGCACTATTCTGAGCCAACGACAGATGAGAATCCGATGCTGCTTAACCAAATCTAGACGTTACTAGCCCAGCTATAAATCGAGTAAAGAAAGAGTAAATGTTTCATGTTCTCTCAAGCTTCATAAAACTTCCACATATTCATTTCCTCTCCGATCGTAACCTTCACTATAACCTTTCACATTATCCTTAAACATGGCCGGTTCAAGTAACTCTATTCCAGTCTCCGATTCATTCAACCCTTTCTTTCTTGAAGCCTTACTTCATGACTATCAGACTAACATATTGTCTGACTTGTCAAACAATGTATCATACCCTTATTCTTCTTTACTTCCCCAAAATCCCGTAAGTATGAACGTTCATTCATCTGCCTCAACGATTAACATTCCTACTCCTCCTCCAAGGATACAAGATTCTATTTTTACAACTACTAACAGAAAGGAATCTGAAGCAGGTCCATCAAGGCGACCTGTCCAAAGGTGTCGTAATGTGGCAGAACTTATGGAGTCTACGGTACCTTCTCAACCAAGGAATCCTGCTTCTACCTTGACTGAGACTACTAATCCATTTTCATGTGGTTGCTGCCATGTTCTACGAGAGATCATTCATACCAATGGACTTCAATACCATAAACTTGAAGTTCATGGGAGGATTGGTATGATATGCCACGCTGTCTTTCACCAGGACGTACAAGGAGGTTCTTCCAGTCCTCAAGTATTTGACTTTGGTAAGAAAAATTTAGATGATGTCAAACATTTTCTAGAAAATTATTGTTTGAATCAAAAATCTTTAGGGTATGTCCTGGTGTCAGATCCCCTATCAGCCTACTATGAGGCCCTCTGTGTTGGTTTGGAATGGACTAAAAATCAAAATGAACTCCCTAATAGTTCATTTCCAACCAATACAGAAAATATATCCAATAAAGGAAAAGAGCTCATGGTTGTAAATAATAATCCTTCAGTCCCCATACCTAGTAATCCATACCGATCAAGAGCTGAACAAAATATTAGAGCTGCATCAATGTCAATAAATGATCTTAGAGACTTATTCCATTTACCTCAACAAGAAGCGGCTCAACAAGTTCGTCTATGCAAAAATGTTCTAATGAAAATATGCCATAGGGGAGGAATAAAGCATTGGCCTTATGTAAAAATTCGAAGCACTATGAGGCAAATAGCTAGATTGAGAAAAACAATGTCTTCTGATGGTCCTCTCTCAAGTGCAGCCGCTCAGGAAGAAATTCATAGACTTAAACTTGAGATGGTCAACGCTTGTGGTGGGATTGTACCAACTGTTGCTCTTGATGCTTGAATTCATCTTGTCTTTTCTTCTTAGCATTCTAATTTCTGGTTGTACTTTTATACTAAGTTTCATGGGAATTTCCAAGTTTGAATATTTTTCTCACCCATTTTCAATTAATCACATAAGTTCAAGCTCCAGCAGCTCATTCTAACCTATTGTCAGAACTTATGTCCTAACCGGACTTCGAAATTCTGAGTTGATAATTCTATCATCAAAATTTATATTCTAATTCCAACTTGTCACTCAGAATTATCTAACTTTCAATACAGATACTTTTCATATCATCAGAGTATTCTAGCCAAATGCCAGAACCTCAGCTCTGATACCACAACTGTAACACCCGCCTTAAATACACCCTTAAATTGCATACACGGAAGCGTTCTTTACAAATTTAGCGTGAAGTTACTATTCACGTATACGATACTATTCACTATTCGTGTATACGACACTGTTCACGTATACGTACTTTTCACTAATACGTACAAATATACGTCTAAGTAAAAATCCGACGGAAATAAAAATCTTTTTCTTCCTTGTACTCATTCGTATGCATCTTCTTCGTTCTTCAATCTTCTGATACGAGCTGCAAATTAACTAATTCAAAGATATATGCTGGGATTCAAATGAATCCCAGTAGTAACGTTAATCATCGCTCACATAAAATGCATACACAAAACATGCAAGTCAACCATCAAATATACATACAATTCATTCAACACATTCAACATTCAGAACATTCAAACAATATACATATATATATACAACGGTAAATACATGCATGTAAAAGGCACACATAGTATGTGAGAGAAGCGTTACTACCTGATGGTCTTTCCAATTCCTGATCTGGTTTTCAATCATTTGATCGTCCCGGATAATATCGGCTCCTATATTTAAATATTCATGGATGGCCGAGTTATTATTTTTCCAAATTCTTTATTTTTCTTATTTCCAAATAAACTTCATAAACTGGTAGAATTTTCAATTAACTTTGAAAATTCATATTTAATTACACAAAACTCCATTTGTCGTGATTCCAAAAATCACTTGTTCCTCATTATGTCTATATTTAGGGAAAAATACATTCAACTGTCAAATATTCGTACACTTTTCCCAGAATTTTCATTCATCATCACTGTTCCAGAAAAACGTTCAGATTCATTGTCTAACTTCAAAAATACATATCTGGAGTTCTAGGTATCCAAATCAGGTGGTTCAAAAATCCATGAACTCCTCATTAAGTCTAGTTTCTAGGAAAATTGGTTTCAATATTTAATCATATTCCAATGATTCCCAGATTTCAAAAATGTAAACACTGTTCCGAAGATGTTTCAGAAAACGTCCAGATTTCATGCTTAACTTCAAAAATTCACAACTTCCTGAATATAAATCCAAATAAGGCTTGTGACCTATCAAATTAAAGCTTGATAAGTCTACTTTCATTCTGGAAATTTTCATAGAAAAACTTAAATATTTACTATTTTAAAAGTGAATCCGAAATTTACTGTTCATTTCTGGAAACCAGCGTTTTTCAGTGTTCAATTTCTAACTTTGAAAAATCATAACTAATTCTATAGAACTCCGATTAAGGTGATTCAAAATTCTATTTGAAGTTCTATAAGTCTAGTTTATGGGAAAAATATTCGTCAAGCCAATTAATATCTGTACAATTTCCAGAAATTCGAAAACATAACGCCACTTAAATCTGGAAATAGAATTTTCCAGTTTTTATAACCAAACTTAGAAAAATCATAACTAGAGTTCTAGACGTCGGAAAAATACGTTCTAGCACTCATTTGAAAGATTAAGAAGTATACTTTCAACTTACCAAATTTCACAGTCAGATGAAGTCATTAGACCGATCAAAATATTGCATGAACCCAACTGCCTTACGGAATTTCCAGAATAACAGTGTTGTACAATTTGATCGATGCTTCTCAAATGGCTTCTTTCTCTCAACTCTCACTCTCTTCTGAGCTCTCTTTCTCTTATTCGGTGTCTTCACCGAAAGTGGAATGGAGAGACGCTCTCCAATACAATTGAAAGAGTAAACATGTCGCATAGGATCCACCCGTGAATGAATAAGCAAAGTAGTGTGAGAAGTGTGTCCCATGCTTCCAATAAAAGATAGAAAGTGGGAGACAATTTGGCTGCATGTGTGTGTCGTCCTTGTGCAGCCCATGAAGAGATAAGGAGCATGTGAATGTATAGGAATGATAGTGGAAGAGTGGTTGATTGTAGACTAGCCAAAACTTTTGACAATAGGGTGTGAAACGAGAATATAAAGTAAGTTCCTATGACCTTGTGGCATTTGTGCGTCTGGACATGTAAGTAAGAGTTAATAAAGAAACCCATGTGGTCCCTTTATAATAGAATATAATATTGAAATTAAATCCTTAATACCAAATAAGGATATTTCTTTTATAAATTAGCTTTCATAAGCCATAAATGTTGACTCTAAAATTTCTAAGCCAATACTTATTCTCCAACCATTTTTCCTTGAATTATTCTTCTCCCGAAAATTCCAAGGAAAATAGGTCCTTAAATTCCAACAATTATTTATATAATGATTTCAGGCCAAATTTTATAATAAATTCCCACAAAATATTCCTTATTTTCAAATCCCGAAATTTGGGATATTACACTAACACTGTTAATATGACTTAACGGAAAATACTGACTCAACAATTTTAAGCAATGATTGTGCAATTAAATGCTGACCAAGCATGCTTATATGTTAGTATTTTAATAAATTAATATTTTAAATCATATTAATTGATCCACTATGAGTCTCTCATTTAATAATTTTTAAATATTATCTTCATCAATCTCTCTTTATTTATTTGACATTTAATATAAGTAAAAAGTATTTCTCTAGTTACTAGAGATAGAGTTATTGACCCTAAAACTATGTCGTTTTGAATTAATGAAAGGTGTGTTTGTAATTCCGTAATTTTACTGCACCCTTCATTAATTCACTTAAAATTACAAACACACCCTTCATTAATTCAAAACGTCGTAGTTTTAGGGTCATTGGAGATAACTCTATCTCCAGTGGCTGGAGAAATATTTTACCCTTAATATAATAACTATAATAGATAAGTTTCCGAGGAAATTAAGAACACACAGACACACAGTATTTATGGATCTTTTTTTTTTTTTTTGTCAAAGCAGTTTTACGGATCAATAATAAACAAATAATTTATAGTTTTTTAAAAAATGGTAATAGTCTCATTTTTTTTTAATTACAACAAGCAAGCCAGAGCTTGAGA
This sequence comes from Acacia crassicarpa, assembly GCA_034222035.1. Lineage (NCBI taxonomy): Eukaryota > Viridiplantae > Streptophyta > Magnoliopsida > Fabales > Fabaceae > Acacia > Acacia crassicarpa. The sequence continues at coordinate 61,131,808 of JAWXYG010000002.1, read as the reverse complement.
ATATGAGAGAAGGACTAGACATAATAGTCTAACCCTTAATACAACAGACTGAGAAGAAGAAAACTAGCTGCGACAAGCTAGCTGGTCCTTCAAAACCATGTGCAGGCATCCTCTAGGAACTATAGGAATTAGAACCACATCGGCTTCAGCGGGGGCGTCATGACCTTCCTTGGCCATATAATCCGCACAGGAGATATTGTCTCTGGGAGTATAATGTAGCCTCACGTTCCAATCACTGAAGAGAAGGTCTCTGGTCTCTTTAATAGTATCTCTCAGCGGGTGATCATCCTGACAGCAGTCTCTCATGAGGGTATTAACAGCATCAAGGGAATCGGAATATATAAGAGCTTTCTGGACCCCCACCTGTTGGCCCATTTTCAACCCTAACATAATGGCATTGATTTCGGCCTCGATAACCGTCTGAGTGCTAAGAGACTTGTAGAACCCCATCATCCAATGACCTTGAGAGTTCCGGATAACTCCTCCACAAGCCGCTTGGTGTTGGTGATGCACTGACCCATCCACGTCAATGCGGACCACATTTGCAGGTGGTGGGGTCCAAGACGTCTCCACGAATCTGTGTAGATGGAAAATTTGGTGAGATAGCTTATGATTAATGGTGCTTTCCATAAGAAGATAATTACATAAGTGGAGCAACTCCCTGGTATCTTTGTTTTCATTCTGGAAGAGAAATTTGCATCTGGAAGTCCAGAGAATCCAACACCCCAGATTGAAGACTCTTGGCCAAGAGAAGTTTTGAAATCTTCCTTTCCCTGGTTTGTGTTTGGTGTTCCAGTTGAGCCAAGCCTGCAAGGTACCTGTAAAAAACTTGGAAAAACAGTTAGGTTTTAAGATTTCTTTCTACAAGCTTCTTGCTCTCACACAGTCTCTGATTACATGGATCACGCTCTCCTCGCTATTACATTGGAAAGGGCAGAGGTTGTTGCTAGTCAGGCCCCTTCTAGCTCTGAGGGAGTTAGTAACAAGTCTTTCATAACCCACCTGACACATGAAATATTTGACCATGCAATGAGCATATTTTATATTGTTATTATAGCTTCATTGGGTCAATGTAGAATAATAGGTGACGTGTCATAGAAGTCAAAACAAGGGAAGGTAGGGTGAAGGCAAAGGCAATGGAAGTTTACAAAAATTGACAATGATAACCATGAAAAGACCAACTTCACGAAAGACGGCGTAATGCTGTTTATCTCCAATTTCAACGGACTACAATATAATGCCGCCCCTCATTTGACTAAATTTATTTATTTATTCTCTTTTTATAAGGTAAAATAGGAACCTATATAACATAATTAATATCATAAAAATACTTATAATAATATAAAACAGGTCATATAAAATTGAACCAGAGTAGAATAGACGAAACTATCATTTGTCCACCCCTAATTGGAAGCATATAAATAAAAGGGGAAAGTGTAAACGGAGAAAGAGCTTAGGAATGGAAAGACGGCGCATGTGAATAGTGGAAAGCGAAAACGACGCATAAAACTAAAGAAATGAAAGCATGAAAAAGACAACGCATGAGTCGGTCACCGCATCAATCTGCCAACCCCAAGCCTATGTTATAAAAAGGCTTTCATTTCTCGTATCTTTTTTTTTTTTCCCTCCTCATTGTCCCTAATAGCATTTATTTATTTTTTTAAATTTTCTCTCATTTCTCAATTGATAACTCAGATGAGTTTATGAAAGAAGATGAGAAAAAAGAGATGATTTAAGTAATTAATTTTGTTTAAACTTTTCACAGATGTCTAGAACAAATAACTGCTTCTTGAAAGACAAAAAAAAAAAAATACTGCATCAAAATTTCAAATACAAGCAAGCATAAAAAATACTATTAAGAGTAGATACCCTTTCTAGTTCCTAACAAAAAACACAAACCCTATTTTGGTTTCTTATTAAAAAAAATCGATTCTTATTCGTCTTTTTATTAACTATATAAGATATTTTGAAAATTTGTGAGGGATCAAAATGTCAACCAATTAACCGAGATGTGTCTCTAGAAAATACATTATACATAAGTATATGATGCATTAACTAAGTAGGATAAAATATGAAAAAGTTGTACTAACTCCGGAGGAGTATAAAATATTACGCCGCAGATCCAGTTCCTGTTCCTATTAAATAACATGACGTTAATGAATTTCACCGCCGTCACCCCGCCTTATCCCCACCATTGGAAGATCGGATAAGCACGAAAACATTATATATAAATTTAAGTGTAAATTTATTCTAAAAATTTTCATTGAGAAGTAATATGGACATGAATGTTTTTTTAGATTTAATGAAATCTCCAATATTATCCCGGAAGCTGATCAATCATCACGGGTTCCTTATTTTCAAAGTGTATTATTTTATATTTATAATTTTTACAATCGAACGTATAAAAACTTGTGGTGAGGGTAGTTCGGGACCTGTAAAATTAAATGAATGTAAGACACCCGGAGCGTTGATGGCTTCCCTGTACTTTATTACTGGCTGAACTTTGCCCTGAAACTCCACATAAATATCGTTTTTTCCCCTTTCCCTCCTTCTCTCACTCACAAGATCTTCCTTTCTTTCAAGACCAAATCTGATAGTTGTACTAATCATCTTTATTTATTTGGTGCTGCCTCCTTGTCCTTTTCACTGGATCTCTCGTATCTCTCTCCTCCGCTGCTCCCGCCTTCCCCCCTCTGCTCTGTCTTTGCTTTTCATTCATTACTCTTTCAATTTTGTTCTCTCCTCACATAGGGTTCTCTCTTCCATTTTGGTTGCTTCTTCGCCAAGATCTTATCCCGCCCTGCTTACGAACTAAGCTGGTAGAACAAATTCTCTGGAATTTTCTGCGATAAAGGCGGTCAATCTTTTTCTCTGTGATTCCCCAGCTTCTGATATCGGCTTCACTTCACCTTCTTGCTTCCAGCTATATAGTAGTAGGACGTAAACGGAGTAAAGCTGCGGGAGCATTTTATGGATTCCAATACCTTTCTCAATTATCAACACCAACGTCAGCCCAATTCTGGGTTGCTTCGGTTTCGCTCTGCCCCGACTTCGGTTCTTGCAAATTTCACTCAATCCCTTGCATCCGATCTCAGTAATGGAAATAATCCGTGGGAGGATTCTGAATCCGAGAAATTAATCTCTAGATTCGTAAATAACGACGGCCTGGATTCGTCTGGTTTCCAGGAATTCGAAGCCAAGCCCCCTAAAGCACAGACCGAGGCAACACTCAACCATATGAACTCCTATAATAATGGTTTGCCCCCTCACTACCCAAGGCAAAATTCCACCGCAAGTTCTGCAATGGATAGTTCCTATGGACTGGTGGAATCGTTGGGAGTGGATCCTCAAACGCAGCCCAAGAGCTTCACTACGAATCTTCTCAGGCAAAGCAGCTCCCCTGCTGGGCTTTTCTCGAACACTTCCTTTCCAAATGGTACTGTTCTTTTTCTACCCAGTCATTTCCCTTTCTGATTTTGCTTGCCTGCTTTTCTGGTGTTTCCAAGTTTTTTTTATTGCCCTTTAGGGATGCGAATTATAAATTATTGTTGTGAAGTTGAGTAGATTTTAGAAACATCAGTTGCTGCATTTTTAAGGAGAAAATCTCCCGAATATATTATTTTGGTAACTATTAATTTATAGGCTGAACTGACCTACCAAGTGCTGCTAATAAGTTGCTTTGTGTACGACCTGCAACTGCATCCAAACGTTTAGCAAATTATAGCTCCGGAAACGTTAGATACAATTATGCTTGGCATTTGGTACTCATACCAACTTTTTTTATTTTATTTTATTTTTTTATGATTCCTTCCATTTGAGGATCTATACAATTATGGTAGATGCTGGATACATTGGTCTGACCCTCAACCATGTTTCTTGTATCATTTTTTAAATCTTGGTGGAAATAGCTGAATTTGTCCAAATTGCAGGGTATTCCACCGTTAAGGGTGTTGGAAACTATGGTGGGGCGAATGGCAGTAATGGTGAAGGGAGTCCATCGATGAGCATATTGAAGAATCAGCTTCGTTTCTTATCAAGAAGCAGTTCTTCCTTAGGAATGTTGTCACAGATATCTGAGATAGAGGGTGAGAGTATTGAAGCAACCAACCCTGACAATGGGTGCTTGGGATCTGTGAATGGTTATGTACCAGAATTTCCATACAGTTCCTGGAATGACGCGTCCCATCTCTCAGAAAATCTCGGTGGCTTGAAAAGAGAGCCAAGTAACAGTGAAAATTTATTTTCTAGTGCTCAGGTATGACAATGTTACTTATCTTTTTCTTTCATTTTTTTTTTCTCTTTTTTGCCCTTTTGTTGTCCCAGTTTTTTTCCTCGGTGCTTCTTCGTGACACAAAAAAGTTTTCATACTCAGAATGGACCGCTCGGAAATCGGGTTCACATGTTATCTCATCACTTGAGTTTGCCAAAACCTTCGGCTGATATGGGTGTCATGGAGAAGTTTCTTCAATTCCCAGATTCTGTTCCTTGTAAGATAAGAGCGAAGCGAGGCTGCGCTACCCATCCTCGAAGTATTGCAGAAAGGGTAAGAATTGTGTGTCTCTGTTTATTTATACAAAGAATTTTCTCTATTGCCATACAGTAAATGGAGCTTGCAAAGTCTCTATATTTGAAATGCATTCTCTGGAATATACGGAATTCATGAATAAGAATAAACCGTTGTTAGGTAAGAAGAACACGGATCAGTGAACGAATGAGAAAAATTCAAGAGCTGGTCCCAAACATGGACAAGGTAAGGCCAACGTAATTAGATGTCTTAATCTGACCCCGAAATGCAGTAAGTGGTGTTGTAGAAGTCTTTAAGTTGAATTCCACATGTTGGTCTTTGGCAGCAAACAAACACGGCAGACATGCTGGACTTGGCCGTTGAGTACATTAAAGATCTCCAAAAACAATTCAAGGTATAGATAGATAGATATATAAAAGGAGAATTTAATTGGATTATCCAAGCTATGAATGACATGTTCTCATTAATTTGCTCTATGATTTTTTGCCACTGCCTGCAGACTCTCAGTGAAAAAAAGGCAAACTGCAAATGTATGAGCACGCAGAAGGCAGACGCAAATCAAATGGTTTGAGTTGCTGCTGTATTGGGGCTAAGCAAGTGGGGATGGATATAAATAGAGTCGTGCCGTACTGGTTCATCCGAGAAAATTAAGTAGGAGGCTGATGCATAGGATACTTCTTAAAATCTTTATTGCAGGCGATACAGGGAGGGGGTCCTCTGCTCTTCACAATATTTACTTATTTTAGTTATTTAGGTTCTTTCATTCAGCTAACATGGGCTTTCAATTACAGAAACAATAAAGGAAATAGTTATATTTGTAATTTTGTATAGCATAATTGTAATGATGTATTTCATCCGATATTTATCATCCGTCAGGTCAAACAAGTAAGTTACAATCCGTTTTTTGTTCAAAGAAGGCATCTTTCCAATAAAACTAGCCGCATTTCAAGGCGCCATTTAATTTATAAATCTTTTTTTTTTTTTTAAATATGGATGTGGAACGGGGCCCAAGCCCAAGCTACTTGTTTCTTTCCTTGCAAAAAAGATCTACTTCTGTCTGCCGCCAACCTTGAATACCCAATTCCTTGTGCGGGTTCCCCCTTATTTTTATTTATTTTCGAATATGTCCGAGATATTATTAAGACGTATAACAACCAAGGTATAACAAGTAACAACTTTAAATTTGCTTGAAAATTGTCAATTTTCTATCATTCAAATTTTGTTAAAATCTAATAGTTCAAGACATGAGCACTCAATGGCCCAAAAAGTCGAAGACTCTGAATGCTAGACATTTAATTTTATTGTTCGTTATGGCCCTTTTTGGGGATAGGGGTAACAAAAAGACGCTGTGTACGGTGTACCGGCTTCATTTCGTTCCCGCAAAATATCGTTAGACGCTAACGGGTCCCACCCACAGACACAGAGGACGTCGTTGCTCGTCACTTCCCTGACTTCCCCGCCCCTTCCTCTCGCCTCCGATTTGCCATCTTCCATCTTCTTTGATCTTTCCGCGCAAACCCTACCCCTGATTTCCATCCTCACTCCCTCTGATTCTCTCTCTTTTCCCCCATCTAGGCCCCTCGCCCCTTCTTTCTTCTCTTTTCTCTTATGTCATACATCAATCAGCGATTCAAGCTCTGATCGTGGGAACCCCCTGCGATAACCTTTTCATGCTCGATTCTGTAGTTTTATAAAGTGGAATTGAGGGGGCAATCCTTTACGATTTATTGCCGCAAGAATGTCGAATTTGTACGGCGATTACAATCAGAAGATTGATTATGTATTCAAAGTTGTCTTGATCGGGGATTCTGCTGTGGGGAAAACTCAGCTGCTCGCACGTTTTGCACGCAATGAATTCAGCGTGGATTCCAAGGCCACTATCGGGGTTGAGTTCCAGACGAAAACGCTCATCGTTGATTCCAAAACGGTGAAGGCACAAATTTGGGATACTGCAGGCCAAGAAAGGTTGGCCTTGTTCGCTCTTTTGATTTCATAACTTCCTTCTGCATTTCCTTTGTTTCTCTCATATAGCGGATATTTTGAAAATTATAATTTAACGAGCGATGGTTTCTTGAATATTAATTTAAAAAGGCGCACGTTTCTCTGGCTGTGATGATTTTTGTCACAACAAATCATCGTTATTTGGTTGAATGCTGAGACATGAATGCGCTATGCTTTACGAGTGAAAGAAAAGATAGAGTGCGGATAAAGATTCTGCAATTACTTTTTAATAGGCAGGTAGGATAAGCCGTCTTTTTTTTTTTTTTTTTTGATACAACTAGCATGGATCGAAGCTGAGGGGAGGGAGGAGGCCAGACTCCTAAGCCTGGCACTAGTGCCAACGCGCTACAAGGCGCTTGGCGGATAAGCCGTCTTTTGAACATAATACGAACTCTTTTCTCCTTTGATTTTCTATTCTGTTTTATTTTATTCCATTTTTTTCCATATCTTAAATGAATTCATACTGCACTGCTCTGGTGGTTGCTGGAGGAAGTGTTAAGGCAAAAGTAGTGTGTTTTTTAATATAACCGACTCTATAAACTCTTTTTTGAGTGGGTGTTTCTATGTCCTGGGATTGCTATCTAGAGAGTGTAGGAGGTTCCAAAAAGCTTGGGCGACGAGGATTCCTCAGTTAGGAGTGACAATGGATTATAGGATCGCTATTTTCTTGTTTGCAATGCAACTTTCCTTGTGAAGAGAACAGAATAAAGCAGCATCTAGTTTATATTGTCAGGGATGCTTAAAGCCTTCGTGGAACTTGTTTTAGAGATTGATATGGTTTTCTAGCTTATAAAACCAACCATTTTATTTCCTTACGAAGAAATATATAAAAGAAAGTATGATTGCGACAGAAACCTTGTAGAATTCATACATGGGTTATGTCCTATTTTAGTGCGTACAAGTTATCTATTTGATTGACTCTTTCAGTAATAAGGCAATTGGTTTGTTGTCATTGTTGCTTTTATTTTTGTGTACAGTTCTACAATCATACGTGTAGCTTAATCATGTGTGAATTTATTCAATTCTCCAATCAGACAATTAGATGATAGCTGTACAATGTGTACCTATGCCAAAGCATGCTTCTGTGGTCACTAGTCACTACCCAATAAAATCCATGATCAGTGTCTTATCGACCAGGAAGGACTAGGCTGTTGGAGGATCAAGTTGTGATCAATATTTGATAGAACAGCGATAGTGAGATTTGACTTTATATTGTTTACAATTATTTGGTCTACTTGATTGTTAAGATGGTTGTCTGCAAGCCATGCGTACTAACAAGTTATTCATCCTTCTCTTTTCTGTGAAAGAAAACATATTTCAAACGGTCATTCTCAATCAATCTCTTGTTCTTGAATTAGCTTATTTTCATTTGTAGTGTCAAAATATTAATTCAGAAACAAAGGTTTTATTTGGATTGGACTTTCTGGAGTGTTTTAATTTATGTGCTTCATTAATCTAGTCCAAATATTTGCCCAGTGAAAATCTTAAAGCAACATTTTGTTTGGACGTATAGGTTGTTATTAGCATTAATTTGGTTTGGGTTCGTTCATTTCAAGTTTGCTTTGAACTTGGGTTTGATCTGGGAGCATAGGATTTTAATTGCTTGAAACTTTATCTGCTCCCGTAACATCTGAAGGTTATCTATTATGGTCTGCTTCAGGTACAGAGCAGTTACTAGTGCATACTACAGAGGTGCTGTTGGGGCAATGTTAGTATATGACATGACGAAGCGTCAATCATTTGATCACATGGCCAGATGGTTAGAGGAACTGAGAGGTCACGCGGACAAAAACATAGTGATTATGCTGATAGGCAATAAATGTGATCTGGGAACTCTTAGGGCAGTGCCTACCGAAGACGCAGAAGAGTTTGCGCAGAGAGAGAACCTTTTCTTTATGGAGACATCAGCACTAGAGTCCACCAACGTAGAGACTGCTTTCCTGACCATCTTGACAGAGATATACCGGATAATAAGGAAGAACACACTAACTTCCAATGAGGAGGGAGAGTCGAGTGGTTCAGGGCTGTTGAAGGGAACCAGGATTCCTGTTCCTAACCAAGAGCCTGCAACTGGAAAGAAGGGTTGCTGCTTTGGGTCCTAGCTTAATGTTGCTCCTCGCACCTTTGTACTCTGTAGAGAGGCTACGCATATGGTTCTTGATCAGGATTTTATGTTGACGCATGTCATTCTTTCTTTCCCCTTTGTTTCAATTTGTATGACAATATGATATGGTTGAACGCACGCTTACAACTTCAATGTCACATGGATACTTAGGACTGAATACTGTACAATTTACTCTTAACAAATATAGTGGATCATACTTCAATCTTCCAGGTTAGCTGTTGTCTCAGTGTCTACACCTTACAGTGCTTCATAATCAAACTCGTACGTAGTGGCAGTTCGACCGGGTTGATGAGAAGAACGTTTAAGAATTACATAAAAGATGAGCTTTAGATTTAGAAGGTAGTGAATAGAAACGATAATACTGTTGTGTGACATTATGAAGCATGTTTTTCCCTCAAGTGTGTAGGACATGTCCAGTGATAAGCAGAGGCAGACCCAAGTGTTGGATTGGGGGCACTTGAATTTGAGATTTTTTTAAAAAAAATTATAATTAATATATGTTTGATTGATTGTCAACTCTTAAATGAAGTACTCGCTTTAAATACATCAAGATTGCACTTCGTAATTGGATGGGGAATGAATGGTTGAATGATTGTTTATTACCTTATATTGAAAAAGATGTATTTTATAACATTGATAATAAGACAATTATGATGGAATTTTAAAAAAATAAGGTCCAAAAGAATGACATTGTAATTATTTTTATTGTAATATACTTTTGTTATTAAAATATATATATTTGAACTTATTGAGTGTCCACACTTCATTGTAATTTATGTAACTGCATTTATTTCTAGCAGTACTTAGCCTTACTTTTCTAAATGATAGATTTGTAAAATAGTTACCTCTTTTAGTACATCATCGATATTTACTTAATTTCATAAATATTTTTTTGATGTATTTTTTCTTGTTTATATTATTTTGTTTTTTAATGTATTTAAAACTCTCTTTTAAAAAAAAAATAATAATAAGGGACACTGCCTCCGAACCCCCGAATATTCCCGCCAATTATGCCCCTTCTGTTATTTTCTGGATCTACCTTGATGATAAATTACTATTAATGTCATCCGTGATCATGAAATGTGAGCACTGAAGCTACATATAAAAGTATATGTCCCTCAATTTCCTAATATCTTCCAAATCACCGTAAAAATGTTCCAATCAAATTTGGGTTAAGGTGCATTTTTGTTCTTAAAGTATGCGCTCAGGAGCAATTTTGTTCCTAAAGTTTTCGGTGTAGCAATGTTGCCCCTCCGTTAAAAACCCTAACATTGACCGTTAGGGTTTTTGACGGAGCGGCAACATTGCTCCATTTTGAAACTTCAGGGGTAAAATTGCTACTTTTTTTAGGAGCAATGTTGCCCCTAAAGTTTAAAAATGAATGAATGTTGCCCTTCCGTTAAAAACCCTAACGTTGACTGTTAGTTGACCATTAGGGTTTTTAACAGAGGGGCAACATTGCTCCGTTTTGAAACTTTAGGGACAACATTGTTACACTTGAAACTTCAAGGGCAAAATTGTTCCTGGGCGCATACTTTAAGGGCAAAAATGTATCTTAACCCATCAAATTAATATGTATCTATCTGATGACCAACTAAACATACTAGCTTGACATGACTTTGTATGTTTGCTAAATATATTTCTAATCTATGGGGAAATCAAGTTGCAAGTATTAAGTATGTGAAGTAAGCATTTTTACATGATTCATTTGATGATAGTCTACTCTAAACCCCCCACTTATAGTTTTACTAGAAAATTTGAGAGCAATCTCAAGTAAATTTCCAGTGTCTTGAGATGATTAGCATATGGTTAACAAACATAATACTAAAACAATTGATTAAAGCAATCATCATCCATCAGTCCATAATTATAGTTTCAATAGTTTAATATTGATTTGACCATATATATATATGCATGTATGTACACACTCATGAGTATTTTTATTAAAAAAATTGCACATACCATATATGAGAAATTGATTCTTTATTGTCATTAAGTTTATCTCGTATGTCCTCAATACTTCAAAATGTTGAACTCCTCGATTTATATTATATGAAGATTTTATCAAACCTTTGTGTTTTAGCTTTTGACGGTCATTGCTGCTGCGTTGCTTTAGTCTTCTATGGCACTAAAGCTATTGAATGTATTAAGAGTCAGTAGGCATGTCATGGACCAGACCAAACCGGGTTGGGGGTCAGTCCGGGGTCTGGTCCAGGAGGGACCTCGGGCTGGAATATCCAGCCCGAGGTTTGGTCTGGTCCAGCTCAGGCTGGACCAGACTGGTCTAGGGAGCCTGCCTAGACCAGTCCAGGCAGTCCAGGACTAGTTTTTTTTTTAAAAAAAAATAAAAAATTGTCACTTCTAGAACAATAATTAAATCAATGAACCACCTGTGAGACAATAAATAAACATGCAAACATCTTAAATCAAATCCTAAACCCTTAATAATCTCCAATAACATGTCATTGAATAAAAATACAATATAAAATATAGGTAGTGGTTTTTTTTTTTAAAAAAAATTAAAAACATTTTCGGGCCAGACCGGACCAGTCCATAGGATTTGAATCCCTGGACCGAAGTCCAGTCCAGCCCGACTAGACTAGACTAGACTGGTCTGGATGACGGTCTTAGACCGGGTCAGGTCAGACCGGGCTGGGCCACCTGGACTGCCGAGTTTTTTGGACATCCCTAGTCATCAGGTTAACCACATATATGTGCCTGTTTGGCCTAACTTATTTTTAGCTTTTCTTCTACTTATAAGTATAAAGCTAGGACAAACAAGATTTTACAAAAGCTCTTATAATTATAAAAACTTATTTTATAATGAATTTAAAAAAGCTTACTCTTTTAAAAAAAAAAAGAAAAAGAAAAGAGAAGCCATAATCTCTAGATCGAACACTACTACCATCGCTATTGCCACTACCGTTGCCGCTGGCACCATCACCACCACCATCGCCGTCGCTGCCACTACCACCACCACCACCACCACCTTTTTATTATATACTACCTTTTATGATAAGTTTTATCAGAAAAAGCGCTTATGACAAAAATTTTGTCAAACAACTTATTTTTAATTTTAGTTTTTAAGTTAAAAAATTTATATAATTATCAAACAACTTTTAATTTTTTTTAAAAGCTCTTTTTTTAAGTTTTAGCTTAAAAGTAACATTTAAGCTAAAAATAAGAGGATTAAAATGGGTTCTCAAGCTTATACTTTTTTAATGTCAATTTATTATACAGGTATTATTTTTTTGATTTATGCATATGCGTGATTGTAATAACTAATTTAGGTAAATATTGTTATCTTATGATAATAATGCCACGTTGTTGCTGAATGAGCTATTTGGTTACTTAAAAATGGGTACACCGGCTTCAATGTCGATTGTTACTATTAATTTCTTAGATCTGCATGTTTGAATTTAACCCAAAGTTGGACAAAAAAAAAAAAAAAACCCCAAAGAAAGAAAGACTATATGGTTAGTTACTAGTTGGTTAAATTCGGAGGTCCAAATATGAAATATACGGTTACATTCGAAGAAGAAGAGGCCAATAAAGAATTTGATTTTGAATGTTATCCCGCCTTCGGCTAATTTGAAAGTGCAAGCACGTTTCCACACGTGCGGATGTTTTTGGGTTCAGTCTCTCTCATCTTTTAAAAAACCGCCCATTTTTCATTTTCAAAATTTGCCCATCTCGTTTCTCCCTCAAAGCAACTTTTTCCTCCTCCTTCATTTCTGAACACGCAGAGACAGATTTTTGCTTCTCCACCATCAACAAGCTCATTCATCTTGAAGGTAACTCCCTCTCTTCTTCTTTTCCTTTTATCTACTTTCTCTTCCATTTCATGGCTCTCACAATTCCATTCTCCGATCGATCTGTCTGTATTCCACGGTGTGGCATCTCAGTCTCCCGTGTTTCGTAAATGGTGACCCTAAACAATAGGAATGTCGTCTTTGCGCGAAGTTAGTATTCTCGGTTCCCCAAACCAAAATAAGAAATGCTCCATTTTCTTTGTTTTTTTGTTTGGTTAAGCTTAGGTATGCCGGAATCAAGAGATAGATTGTCAAGACCCTTTGACATTGCAGCAATATTTGCTCGTCGGCGGGCTAATATTCTTGGTATCCTTGATGAAGAGTTAGATTCAGCTTTATTCGGGCCCATCGCACGGAGAGAAAGCACTACCTCGACTAGCAGCGGAGCGATCGGGTTTGGTCCTTTTCGAGGCGGTGGAAGGGGACGTTTCGGATCGCCAAGAACCGTAGTTGGGCGTGGGCCTGCACGTGGGCGGAATCTTTACAGGTCACCCGCTACGGGTCTGGAGAACACTCCGCCGGGAACTGCACGGCGGGTGAGGGGACGTCGTTCACGGAGTCAATTACCTTCCTGGTACCCACGAACTCCTCTGCGAGACATCACAGCGATTACGAGGGTAAATAACACTTTCTGTAGCTTGTCATTTTCATGTTTTTCTTTATCTCCTTTTCATAAGTTTCTTCCCATGCTAGACCATCGCTGTAATTGGCAGTATCTGATATTTATCGTAAATGAAAATGTATACAGGAAGAACATGGTATATTCTACTCGTGATTAGTTTTTTCTCATCTTTTTGAACTTCCCCCTTTTTGATTGAGTGCGTTTGATTGATAGTTATTTTTCAATCACACGACATGATCATTCTCCTGCTGAGTTATTTTTTTTTTTTTTTGGGTGAAAAAAGTAAATATTCTAGTGATCTTCGAAATTTTCTTGGATGTTTTGTATTTTATTATGATGTTAGTCTTCAGCAAGAACCCAATGATATTTTACTTGCTTCTAAAGATCATCATCAGCCATGCGTGAATCGCTGCAAGCTAGTGCTTGGAACTGGATTTGGTCTTGGCCTGCCAATCATTTGAAAACTTACAAGGATAAGTCATACAATGGGAATCAGTTTCGGTGCTCACATATAACGCACACAATAAAGTATCTAGTAGAACTGTTTTCACGTTTAATGCATTTTGAGGCGGACCGTTTGCTGTCCATTATGGTGGTTTTTTGTCATTCTGCGTGAATTTGGAGATTTTGTAAACTTTGCATTTCTAATTTCCATCAGGCAATTGAGAGGAGGAGAGAACGCTTGGGAGATTACGAGGGCCAACAAATTGAGGGTCCTCATCATTCAGATCAGCTGCTTTCCGACCCTTCAATTTCAGAGTCTAGTCCTCAACTCGAGGATAGGACATTGGCCAACTCTTCAAATGCAGCTGTTGGTGTGAAACTCCAAACACCTGCTGCCAGCAAAGTGCCAAAGATTTTACTTGATATTACAAGCAAGTCAGAAGGAGAATCAGAACTTCTAACGCCTCAGAAGCAACTTCTTTACTCTATTGACCAAGTTGAGAAAGCTGTGAAGGAGGAGTTACAGAAATTCAGGAGAACGCCTACAGCAAAAAAGGCAGAGAGAGAAAAAAGAGTTCGTACATTGATGTCCTTTCGCTGATTTTTGAAGTAAATAACACTTGATTTTGGAGTTAGGACTGCATAGATAGCTGAGATCAGAACAGGACAGGGATCCTATGCGTGATCAATCATCATCTGATGATATGCTCAAATTAGTCGATTCAGAAGCTAACATCTGGTTCCCAGTTTGCTTTTATCAGTTACTGGAAGTTGGGTTTATTAGGTGATGGGAACTTTACTCTTACTTTTAGCCGAACGTCTTGGAGCAGGACAAGTAAGCATGTTGATGTGTTCTGGAGAATGTTCAATGAGTAGCCCTTGTGCATACTAGTCATAGTTGTTTCCATTGTACTCATGGATATTATGTTTCCTATGGTTAGCAAGTATGATGGCAAAATTTTAATTCCCACGAAGTTCATTCCATCGCTTGTTCTCTGTTGATTGAGGTTTGCTTGTTCTGTGGACAGTTTCTCTGTTGCAGGGAATTTCAGTTGCTTCAGATACATACAGGTTTCTTGTAATCTGTAAACATATGAAAACGACCCGAACCATACATTCCTAATAAGTCTTGAAGGATTCCCAAATTAGCTAGCAACGTTAGTTTTTGGAAAACGGGTTGGACTTCAACACTAGAAACATATTAATGATACGGCTTATAGGTTTTTCGTTTTAGGATTAACTTCCATCCTCTTCTCTTTTGTTTTTTTTCATCTCAACCATGTTATTGAAATCTAAATGATTCAGATTTAATCTTTTATAAAAATATTTTTTTAATAATTTAGTATTTTCTTAATATATTCATAAAAGATTAAATTTAAACTGTTCAGATCTCAATCTAACGGCTGGATTTGAGTCAAATGCACTTTTAAAGTGTTCAACATATTTGTCTTCCGACAAATCAAAAATTATTTCGGTCCGAAAATTCCATCATGCCCCTTCAATTCCTTGAAAAAAGCCTTCCAACATATCAAAACAGAACATGTTGTAAGAGGAAATTAAACCCAGAAGCATAACTTCAAAAAATTACAATAAAAATATTTTGGGTTAAGGTGCATTTTCACCAATAAACAATTACAGGAAGAGCATCTGACACAATTATTAATTGATGGTATTTTAAATACAAACAAACAATTAAAAAGTAGAAAAAAACACAATCCCGTTAGTTTACTCAATAAACGGATGTTTAGCTCTTAGGATATGCTGATGTGGTGAAGATAAAATGAAAACCTGGCAACTATTGTCAGAAAAAATTGACTCATTTTTGCCTTTAACTTCGAGGAAGATAGGAATCAAAGGCGAAATCATCATTAAAAGAAAGAACGAAAATGCGATCTTGGACAAAAGCAAAGAGAGCAAAGAAAAAGAAAGAACAGTGAAATCCATCGGAGGCCACAACGAAAACGCGATCTCGGAGAAAAGGCGACGACAATCTGCAAATAAGGGCTTGAATGGCATCATCTTCTTCACCGTCGCCGGCAAGATGCGGGTAGAGAATATTGAAATTGAAACTAAAAAATCAGGCACACTTACACTCTACCTCAATCATCTTCACCCACCTACACAACCTCGTCTAACTCTAATTCATATCCCTCAATTGATCCCCCTATCCTACGTTGATGTTGCTTCAAAGAAAATAGGAAGAACAGAGAAAGGGGGTGAAATCTATTACAACGATAACATCTTTTCTTAACCAATAAAAACACCAAAATACTAAGAAATCGTGAGAATTTGAAAATTAAAAACTTAAGTGATTTGAGTTTTGTACAGGAGGAAGCTTTCGTTTGTTTTGATTCAGCTCCAGGTGCTATTGCTGGCTGTTTGTATGGAGACTTTATGGGTATCTCTTACCCACATTGCATTTTGATATAATAAAAGGAATGGGTTGATGCCCCACTTTCACCTTTTAAAAAAAAAAACTTGAGTGATTTGAGAGGGGAAGGCGAGGTGACTCACCAATGATTTTACCGAGGGAGATTTCAATGCACAAGAAGAAAAAATAACAGTGATGATTGAAGAAGAACTTAATATATAAATTCCCTAGTGATGGCATTTTTTCATGAGAGGGTAATCGGCAGTGTCTTGATCGTTGCCTTCTCCGGTTTCGAGCTCTTCTCATTCTCTTATGTGGTCCTATCTACTCTAGGGAAGTCGGTGACGTCCTAATTGGGCTCTTCCTTGATTTCACGACGTCCTCCTGGGCATCGACTGAGAGCAAAAAGCCTGATGAGGGTTTCTAGCTTGCTTGCGGCTCATGGTAAGATTCATCCAAGACTTGGGGGCGATGTGTTGACGGAACCCATTTTTGCCGATGGAATCCATTTTTGTACAGATCTAGACTGGGATGGAACCCATTAATTTTCAGATGCTAAGTTCTGACACAATATTTCCACATCCCCTCTTTTCCCTTGCCCACATCATCAAATACCATGAAGTAAACATCCGTTAAAACCTCAACTAACGGTGTTGTGTTTTTTTCTACTTTTTTATTGTTTGTTTGTATTTAAGATACCATCAATTAATAATTGTGTCAGATGTTCTTCCTATAATAGTTTATTAGTGAAAATGCACCTTAACCCAAATATATTTTTGATACAATCAGAACTTTTTTAAAATATATAGAAAATCTTTATCGAACAATTTTTTCCAAAGTTCAATGAAGTAATTCTTCCAAAACATAAAATAAGTCTATTTACACTATATTTTGTACGAAAGAATGATATAAAATGAAAGATCTCTTCAAATAAATGATTTTGGTTTATCCAAAGCTCGTGCAATGCGATTTGTTGATTTGTTTTTTCTTAATCAAGAGGAACTATCAAGCTCTTATTAATTTATTTTACCATATTAATTAGTACTACTTCCGCTCCTAAATATATCAATGGTAGACTTAGGAATTTTAATGACAGGAAGCGAAAATAAAAAAATTATAAATAAAAATACTTGAAGTACAATATAATATAATATACGAAAAAAAAATTTGAGTGAAATTTATCATAGAAATTAAGATCACTTCACTTCATTATTACTCTAATGTTTTCATATTGTTAAATTCATTTATAATTTAATCCATGCTAAAACTCAAAACAATTTCGTTATTAAAGAATCATTAAGAAATTGGTATTCCATTTATTTCAAAACTTGTTCTTGATTATTTTTATAACAGAGAAAAATCTTTTAGTAGTTATTGTAGAAATTCAAAGAATGAATACAAGTCTAATTATTCTATTAATAAGTGGGTAAATGATACATATATATATATATACACACTCACATCTATGAATTCTTGTGAATGTTTTGTTATCTTTGTTCGTTTTCTATCTTTATGGATGGCATCTTGGACTGGGATTCTGTCTTGGGGTTATATTAAATAAAGATAAGATTTATTTCACCAAAAAGAAGAAGATAAGATTTGGACAAGATGGGAATGATAAAAATTGAAAGGGGAAGGAAGGTTTTTTTGGACGGCTTGAGTTGGACGTAAACATTTGTGGTTGGGCTCTTTATACTTTAACCTCCATCAAATAGAGAGTGTTCCAAATGTTGTTCCCCTTCACACTGGCATGGTCAACTCAAGGGATGAAAATTGAGCGCATTAAGAACCAATATTTTCCCTGTGGCCTTGTTCGGCCTTTCCCATCTCCCCCATTTCTAAAATTTTAGGGCGGACCGCCCTTAAAATATAAGATAAAGTTTACCATATAATTTACACAATAAACTTTCTTCTATATTTAGTATAGGAACAGAAGTATCACTTTTTGATTCCAATGAAGGACAAGTTTGTTGGTATTCATGCTATGCTGTGAAGCATGACCTCTGTGCTGACGATTGTAAGAGAGTGAGCAGATTAGTTTGATAATTCGCGGGCCCATTTCACGTAATCGAGGAGGAAATAGCAGCCCCTTGATGTCATTGTGAATAAAAAAAAAATAACAAAATGCCGAGAGATTTTGCTTTCAAAAGGATGTCATTCTATATAACCCATCCAAGCATCTCATCATATTCTGGTGATGATGGTCAAACGGAAAAGGTCTCCTAGCAATCATCAAAACCTACTTCTTCTTTTAACATGAAATTGTTAATAACTTAGAACATTATAAATTAACCCTCCATCTTAACCTTTGAACTACAAACTACACAACCTCATTTTCTGGCCAAATAATCGAACCATGGCTGCCTTTACCGACAACATCTTGTTCTGCAACTTCAGCTGCTTAGTCCTGCTCATATGCACTGTGCTTTTCATTGTCAAGTCCTTTATAGTGCTCAACTCGTGAATTCTGAGACCAAACGTCGAACCCCACCTAGCCCACCGGCTCTACCCATCATCGGCCACCTTCACCTTGTTGGCTCGGTCATTCCCAAAACTTTTCAGAACCTGGCTCGTCTTTATGGCCCTCTCATGCAGCTTCGTTTAGGTGCATCCACAACCTTAATCGTGTCCAACGCCCAAGTTGCTGGCGAAGTTTTCAAAACCCATGAGCTCAACTTTTGCAATCGTCCAGAGTTTGGATCCTCTGATTATGACAACTACAAAGGCTCTTATTTCACCAATGCCCCTTATGGCCCCTATTGGCGTTTCATGAAGAAACTGTGTGTCACCCAACTCCTCTCAACCTTCCAGCTCGGTCGCCATGTTGATAGCGACTTCGACAAGTGCACCGGTCGTTATAAGTAATAAAGTAGTGAAAAAAAGATCGTCCCACGAGGAATAGTACTCCAATCACTAATTTTACTATTTTTGCTTAAGTTGGATGAATCGAGTAATATGGGGTTAACAGAATTTAAAGAATTAAATAAAGAAAAAGAATCCAAAATCAAGAATTCAAAAACAGTTGAAAAAGATAAGTAATTAAGAAAAACGCAGCTAGGGATGAGAATCCCCCTATGTTCCTCCAAATATTTGAATTAAACCCCTAATTGATTATTATTCCCATGATTGACGATCAATTCTCTAAAGTTAGACTAAGTCCCAATGTCTTGATGCTACCTTAGTCCGTTATCTTTGAAAACAACCTAATGTCTTTGTATTATTTGGAAAGATCCTATTTTTAAACCAGAATTATGAGATCGCATAAACTCGTAAGCCTATGTCTAGGTCATGCAACTCTAAGATGAATTAACGGTTCTGGTTAAATGTACCAACATCTCTATTGTCATACACCAACCTATGAACAATCTAAAAGGTGATCAGTCTTTAAGAAAGCTTTAAGCAAAGATAATTCATTCAATCAAGAAAATAAAGAATCAATAAAGAATCCAAACAAATATTTTAGATTCGCATAGGGTTCATCCTCTCCCTAACTACAAAAGAAAACTAGCCAAGCATGGCTAGATTAATAAAAGAAAAGAGATGAAATCAAACTCCTTCTTGCGGCTGCGTACGTCTCGATTGTTGCGACTTTCTTCCTGCTGAATTGTCGTTCGTTCTCTTTTTTTTCTCTTTCGCCTGTTTCCCTGATGCGTGCGTGCCAATATATAATCTTTAATGGATATAAGTTGAATTGATTTACTGCGGGGCCCACACGTTATTCTCAATCCCTTAAAGATAGGATATATCCTATCTAATTCTTTGGAATGGGGATGGAAGTCAGTACTTCTCCCCATCCAGGGGCGTTAGACAAGGAGACCCCCTATGTCCGTATATTTTCGTACTATGTATGGAACGTCTGGATCACCTCATAAAAGCTGAGTGTAATGCCCGACGCTGGAAGCCGTTCACTTTCAAAAGAGGAAGCCCTACTATCTCTCATCTATTCTTTGCTGATGACCTCATTCTTTTCACTGAAGCTTCACCCTGCCAAATGGCCGAGGTTCGTCATGTCATGCAAAGTTTCTGCGAGGTCTCTGGGCACAGAATTAATTTAGCTAAATCTCGCATGTTCTGTTCTAGCAATGTCAACTTCAACAGAGCTCTTGAATTGAGTCAATTGCTTGGCATTGGCATCACTTCGGATCTTGGGAAATATTTGGGAGTTCCGATTATCCATTCGAGAGTTACCAAAGCCACATATCATCCTATTGTGCAAAGGCTAGGAAAAAGCTATCCTTATGGAAAAGCAAATTTCTTACTATAGCTGGGCGCTCTGTTCTAATTAAATCCGTTTTATCCTCTCTTCCCAATTATAGTATGCAATCGACCCTCCTTCCTATCTGCACTATTAATGAACTTGATAAAATTTCAAGGAAGTTTCTTTGGTCTCAGGATGACAACATGAAAAAAATGCACCTCATTGCTTGGGATAAAATCACTACAGCTAAGAAGCAAGGGGGGTTTGGTTTTAAAAATCTTAGACGCCAAAACAAAGCCTTTATCATGAAGATTTGTTGGGGTCTCTTAACGAAGCAACAAGCGTTGTGGGCCATATGCCTTCGGTCTAAGTACAATTGTGGCGATTCCTCCATCCCTAATGTTTCAAGAAAGAGGAACTCCTCCTATGTCTGGAGAGCAATCGTCGAAGTTTGGGATAAGTTTCTTGCCGGCGTGGGGAAAAAGGTGAATAACGGGGCTGGAACTAAGTTCTGGCATGATTTTTGGTTTCCCCTTGACCGGCCCCTTATATCATATGTTCAAAACCCGTCCACTATTAATGAGGAAGATACTGTTAAAGACCAAATCATGATGAATGGCAGATGGAACTCAAATAGTTGGGAGGGCATTCTTCCATGCACAATCATTCGATATATATCCAGAATGGTCCCTCCTACTAATGATCTTCCTGACTGCTTTACATGGAGAGCTGCGAAAGACGAATCCTTTTCGGTTAAATCAGCCTATCGCTATTTGACTGACCAAAGTGCTACTCGTCCTAACAGCTTCTGGGCCCTTATGTGGAAATGGCAAATCCCTGAAAAGGTTAAATTTTTCATGTGGCAAGTTGGTCATGAAAGGCTTATGACAAATTCCCTCAGAGTTAAAAGAGGCCTCGCTAACCATGGCCATTGTCCCTTCCTCTGTAACAATGAGGAGAATGTCACCCATATCATTAGAGATTGTGGAAGAGCAAAAAATCTATGGAAACAAATTTTAAAACCTAATTACTTTTCTCAATTTTTTGCAGGTAACTTACAAGCTTGGCTCAACTGGAACACCAACCATAATCCTGGAAGAGGCCGATTTCAAAATTGTGCTTGGACGAAAGTCTTTAGCTTAGGGTGCTGGATCCTATGGACATCCAGATGCAAATTCTTGTTTCAAGGAGAGACCATGGATACCAGGGAGTTGCTGCATACCCTGAACTATCTCCTTATGGAAAATTCTACTAATCAAACTTTAACACATCAAATTTTCCAACTTCACAAGGATGAAGAAAGGGCTTGGACACCACCCCCTACAAATGCTGTTCGAATCGATGTAGATGGATCGGTACGTCAACACCATCATGCGGCTTGCGGAGGAGTGATACGGAACTCTCACGGGCAATGGTTGATGGGATTCCATAAATCCCTTGGCTTGCACTCTGTCATCGAAGCCGAGATATGTGCTATCATGCTTGGTCTCAAAGTCGGTCTCCAAATGAGTTTTCAGCGAATTTTGCTCTATTCCGACTCTCTCGACGCAGTCAACATCCTTATGAGGGACTCTAGTGCTGATCATCCACTTAGGGACATTATTGGGGCAACTAGAGATCTGCTTCTCAAGGACTGGAACGTGGAACTCCATTATACGCCACGAGATAACATTGCATGCGCTGACTGTATGGCCAAACTAGGTCACGATGCTCCCATTGATGTTGATGTCACACTGGTCCAAGAAATTCCAGCGGCATGTTTGGATATGGTTTTGCGGGATCAATTAGCCACCCGCTGTCAGCTTTCTTCTCCTTAGTTTGATGTATTTGGGCCTGATCTCCATGATCTAGCCTTTTTTTACTTTTCAAGCTCTAGCTTGCCTGTATCTGATAAAAAAAAAAAATTTGCTCATCCATCGTCATGTGGCTACATTCTTTTTGCATATTATATAATAATATAATATATAATATACTATATCTTTTTTTAATTGAATTTCTTGCCCAATAATATTACGTCCTATATTTTCTCCTCTCTCAAATCAAATAATATCTCCTACAAAATAAATTAGGATATCAATAGATTTTCTGTTACAATATTCTTTTATCCTGTATTTAATTAAAAGATAGATAAGTACATAAAAGATAATTAAATAAGCATAAGATATTAGTAAAATCAATCAATATATTCCAGAATCCCTACTTATTTAATTATAAAATATCTACTTATCACATGTCAGAGAGCAAGAGACGAAGAGCCTCTTGGATTTTCTCGTGCAGTGTTCTAGAGAAGCCAAAGCTTGTGATTTGAGCCCAAGGTTCACTGCTTTGACCAACAACATCATATGTCGGATTGCTATGAGCACCACTTGCGATGCTGATCAAATTCACAGGCTGGTTCGTGAGTGCTTGGAGTTAGGAGCTAAGCTTAGCTTAGGTGACGTTTTGGGACCTCTTGCAAAGTTTGACTTGTTTGGGTATGGAAAGAAGTTGGCCAAAGTTATGAGCGAGTTCGATCGAATGCTGGAGATGATCACGAAAGAGCATGAGGAGAAACTTGATCATAAGTGTTCAGAAGTAGAAGAGAGGGAAGACATGATGGACATATTATTACAAGTTTATGGAGATCCAAACGCTGAAATGAAACTGAAAAGAAACGACCTTAAGGCTTTCTTTCTAGTAAGTTTAATCACCCACCTTTCTTTGGACGTGTGTGTATATATATATATATATAGTTGTTTGATAAATATTCATGTTATATGGAAGGAAATACTCCTAGCAGGCACGGGCACCACATCAGTGGCGTTGCAGTGGGCAATGGCAGAGATAATAAATCATCCAAGAGTGTTGAAGAAATTAAGGGAAGAGATGGACTCAATTGTGGGGTCAAGAAGGTTAGTGAAAGAAAGCGATGTCCCAAATCTGCCTTACTTGCAAGCTGTTGTGAAGGAAGTTCTGAGACTCCATCCATCAGCACCCTTTGTTCTCAGGCAATCTTCAGAAGATTGCAACATCAACGGCTACGTTATCAAGGGACAAACCAGGACCATTGTCAACGTGTACGCTATCATGAGGGACCCACGAGGTTGGGCCAACCCAGAGGAGTTCATGCCAGAGAGATTCTTGGATGGAGATGGAACTCAAAATCTGATGCAAATGAAGGGTTAAGATCTGAGATACGTTCCGTTTGGAAGCGGAAGGAGGGGATGTCCTGGGGCAGCTCTTGCTTTGACGGTGATACAGCCCACCGTTGCTGCTTTGGTTCAATGCTTTGATTGGAAAGTGAAAGGTGGATCCAAGGTTGACACAACCGAAGGGTCAGGATTCTCTATGGGTTTGGCCAAACCACTGGTTTGTTACCGAAGCACTCGTCTTGATGATCTGTTGTTTGTTTAATGTGAATACTAGCGCAATTAGCTTACACGACAACCATACAAATAAAAAGCATATCGTTGGAGCTCCTCAATAAACTCTGGGGTCTTTTGAAAGGAACATCCTCATGATCTTGTGATAGTCCTCTTTTACCAAGATAAAACTTAAATTCAGAACATTTAAATTAGAACGTAAAAGAAACATTTAAATAAAATGAAAACTAACTTCTTAGTTCCCATGATTGATCTGAAATTTTAAGTCAGTCCCCGTATTTTAAAAATTTATGATCAACTGAACATAAAATTGAAATTGAAAATCCTTATAGTTTGTCATGGTTTTTATTTGGGTCCACAACCTTGTGCTCAACGTAACAATGCTTATTATTGTGATGATTTATAATTATAAAATAAATAATTTATATTTACATTATTGTAGATAGAATAACATTTTTGTGATTAGTTACCCCCTCCTATCTTAAATATATAAGACTTAGTTGACTTGGAAATGTAAGAAAAACTAAATCGGTTAATTGATTATATTACATGTTGTATGTCATTTGATTATATATCAGATTACAAGTGAATTAAATTATTTTTTGGAGAAAAACAATGAGTATTAAATTTTAAATTAATTTAATTAGTTACTTTAATTTCTCTAAAAAATCAACTAAGTCTTATATTTAGGATGAGAGGTAAGGAATAATTACTTACTCCCTCCGATCTTAAATTAAGGAAGCTAATTAAATTATTTTACAGTATTTATATTTATATTTTTCTCCAAACTAATTAGTTTAACTAATAAAATGATATATAATCTAATAATACACAATATATGATATAAGTAAGGAAATTATTTAATTTTCTCAATCTCTCTAATAAAAAATCAATTTTATCTTATATTTAAGATCAGAAGGAGTATTTTAAACTTGTTATGAGCTTGTGGCCCAAAAGACGCATTTAAACTTATAATGGGCATGTAACCTAAAAGACTTAATTATGGGCCTAAGAATTCTGTTTTACTCTAAAAATCATCAGAAAGAAGGGGGCAAGAGCTGGCTTTTTTTTTTTTTTTAATAATATATATATATATATATATATATATATATATATATATATATATATATATATATATATATAAAAGAGCTGGCTTTTTCTTTCCTTTCCTTTCCTTTTTTTGTAAAAAAGATATTGAATGAAACCATATGTTTTTTTATATGATCAATACTAAAATAAAATCAAAATTGCAGGGTATTCGTATATGTCTTCTAATAAAGAAACATTTGGGAATTAAGAAAGAACTACGCATTATATAAGGCAACATAATGGTGCTAAACTGGAGAAAAAAAGATGCAAGACATAACTAAAATGAAAAGTAGGGTCAATAATGAGAGAAAATACCTTGATATTGAGGTATATGAGTTGAGCGCTTAATAAGAAGCCAATAGAGCAATAGAGAAATACAAATCACCAAAAAAAAAAAAAAAAAAAGACGCATGTTTGGAGCTTAACATAATAAACTCCATTTATGTATGAGTGATAATCACACACATCATATACTTACACTTACAAATGAATTGTACAATTGTATGTAAAGAAAAAAATTAAACAACTTAATTGGGGTTTATACAAATAAATACTATAGAAACCTTTCAATTTGGGAGTTATAAAGTATAATGACATTAACCATGGGATAGAATCTAAAAGGCTATGGAATTAAGAGCATCAAGCCACCATAAATTTGCAAATAAATTTAAACTTACCAATTTCACAATATCAAATACTTATTTTTGGGCCTATTTAAGTTCATACATCACCGATGAACACTTACCAATATTCCAATATCAAATAATAATTTCTCTCCTACAAATTAATCACATTAAATTCAAAGGAAATAAGGGACAGGTTCGTCACCCTGATGAACAGAATGATAAGGGAACACCAAGAGTAAAGGACAAGGAAGAAGGAAGAAGGAAGCAGGGGAAGCCAATGAAGCTAAGGATCTGCTTCATATTTTTCTAGACATATATATGTGAAGACGAGAGGTCAGAGATAAAATTGAACATGGAGAACATAAAGGCCTTCATCCTCGTAAGCCATCGAAATTAAACCACCCTCTCTATCTTGTTCCTTATATTTTCCTACATATATTAGTTAGGTGTAAATATTGCAAGACATATTCATGGTGGGAACATACATGTCAGCATTAATGACGAAATGGGGACTGGCAGAGGTAATAAACCACGAAAGAGTGATGAAGAAGGCGAGAGAAGAGATAGAGAGAGTGGTGGGGAGGAACATGATAGTGGAAGAGTCAGACACAACAAACCTTCCATACCTGCAAGATGTAGTGAAGGAGACTTTAAGGATACACTCAACAGAACCGTTGGTGGTGAGGGAATCAAGTGAGAGGTGCAAAGTTGTGGGGGGTACGAGATAGAAGAGAAGACGCAGCTGTTTGTGAACGTGTGGGCCATAGGAAGGGGCCCAACGTAGTGAGAAAAAGTAGAGGAGTTTAGGCCAGAGAGGTTCGTGGATGGGAAGAAGCAGATGGAAATGAGAGGGCAACACTCTGAATTGATACCATTTGGGAGTGAAAGAAGGGGGTGTCCTGGAACATCACTGGCATTACCGGTGGTGGAGGCCAATCTGGGAGCTATGATTCAGTGTTTTGAGTGGAAGGTGGAAGGTGGAAGGAAGGAATGTTGACATGGAAGAGAGGAACAGGTTTCCCAGCTCGTCGCTGGGACGAGCTGGGGGAGCTCATCCGTACGGACGAGCTCCTGGCCGTCCAGATCTAAATCTGGACGGCCTAGATCTTATTTTTTTTAATTTCTTAATTATTTTTTTTCTATATGAAAAATCATTTTTTGAAAAAATGTTAGGTGAGAGATTATCTTTATTTTATATTCTCTACCTATTAAAATTATTTTTTTATAAAAAATAAAAAAATATTAGATCTCGGCCGTCCAGATCAGATCTGGACGGCCTGGAGCTCGTCCCAGCGACGAGCTGGGAATCTGATTCCATGGAAGAGAAACCGGGCCTCACTCTCAACACAACAAACAATATGTTAGCCTCACCTACTTTTACTGAGTTAAATTTAAGATTTGTAAGTTTTCAATTACACGCAATCTTCGTCCTTGAGTATTTTTTTGTGTATTTTCTGTCCCAATGTAATTAAACGATTGCTATGTTCATTCTCTGGGACCGAATGGCATAACGTTGTTGAGAAATCCCACTGTGACACAAAGACTAGGTGACACAGTGACGGACCCAGGATTTTAAGTTTGTGGGTGCACAAATAGTGGTGGGATGCGAGGGTACGGGGGTAGCGCCCCTGAAAATTTTTTTTAAAAGGAAAGTTTTAAACGCATTTAAAAACAAAAGAATATAAACAATAAAAGAAAAGCAAAACTTAACATAGAAAAATAATAATCAACAATCAACTGACCTTTACATCAGAAAGATTACAAAAGCATTCTTCGATTCTTCATTCCTTGAAAATATTGCATTATATCTTCATCATCAATTGTATCAAATATATCACGTTCAACATAAGTTAGCATGCACGAGTTAAACCAATCA
The DNA here is from genome assembly GCA_034222035.1 of Acacia crassicarpa. Lineage (NCBI taxonomy): Eukaryota > Viridiplantae > Streptophyta > Magnoliopsida > Fabales > Fabaceae > Acacia > Acacia crassicarpa. Next base: position 61,104,757 of record JAWXYG010000002.1, on the reverse strand, counting down.
TCACTCATCCGGTTGCGCAACTTATCTTTAACAATAGTCATTGCAGAAAAAACCCACTCAACACTTGCAGTTGCTACCGGTAGAACAAGGGCCAACTTTATCAACAAATAGACCAGTGGATAAACAATATCCTTTCCCTTCTCAACCATCTTTAAAGCAAGGTCAGAAATTGTTTGCAAATTGCCAAAATCAGAATCAATTCTCACATCAACAATAAAATTACTAAGACTTGAAGACAGAAAAGGAATATTTGCAAGCTCATCAAACTCCAAAGGATAGAATCTAGCAAACTCAATCAACTTTTCTTTGTTAAAATTAGCAAATGAATCACGAGGATTAAGACAACTCAAACACTCAAGCAACTTGATATTGACATTATCAAATCGATCATTCAACTCTTGAATTTGAGTATCAACCACTGTATTAAATAACTCCACCTTAAAGTAGTGGAAAAATGTGACTGATTCCAATCTCTGTCTCGATCTCCTTTTAGGACAATAAACATCATTCATATTTGAAATGTCAATATCATATTTATTGGCAAAAATGTTCGTTTCTTGAAGCAATTCATCAAAACCATTATTTCTCACCTCTTGTAAACGACACTTGACTACCTTCACTAAACCAATTGCATTTAAAAGGTCTTGATCTTTTCTTTGTAGTGCTTGTGACAACTCATAAGAAATCCCCAAGATTAATTTCATAAGATGAAACAAGAATGCAAATTCAAAATCCTCCATGGCATACAAAATGCTACCTGCATCGGATCTTGCAGTTTCATTTTTCGGCTCGTCTTCAATAAAGTTCATCAAGGAAATTATTGGAGAAAATAATGAGATAACACTTGTAATCGTACCAAAATGGGAACCCCAACGAGTGTCTCCAGGTCGCTTTAAGGTTCTCTCTTGATTTAAACCTTTTCCAGTCGGTATTTCACTACTAGCAATTCTTTCAGCTATTACCTCATACTGATTCCGCTTGCATGAACCCCCCACAACAGTAGCCATCTTTTGAAGCATGTCAAAAAAATCTTGAATCTTCTTGTGATGCTTTGCAACCTTCACAAGTGCCAATTGTAATTGATGAGCAAAACAATGAATGTAGAATGCGGATTTGTTGTCTTCCAAAATCAAACTCTTTAGCCCTTTGAATTCACCCCGCATATTAATTGCACCATCATAGCCTTGCCTGCGACATTTAGACAAACTTAAACCAAGTTTAGAAAATAGGGCATCAATAACTGCTTTTAGTGATTGTGCAGTAGTATCTGAAACATGAATTATGCCAATAAAACGTTCAACAATGGACCCTTTTTTATTTACATACCGAAGTACAACCGCCATTTGTTCTTTAATTGCAACATCACGAGCTTCATCCACTAGCAAGAAAAAGTAATCATCACCGAGATCGCTAACCATTGCTTTAACAGTCAAATCAGCACAAGCTTGAGCAAGATCTTTCTGAATCTTTGGTGAAGTCAATGTATTATTATCGGGGGCATTTTCTAAGACCACATCACTCATCTCTTTATTAGGCTTAGAATAAAACTTTAGAAGTTCAAGGAATAAACCTTGTTGATTTGAACTTGTAGATTCATCATTTCCCCGAAAAGACTTACCATTGCGTAGTAGGAATCTAACACAATCTAAAGAAGTTTTCAGCCGGAGACGATAATCAATTTTTTGTTGGTCAGAAATATTTGAAAAAGCAACATCGATATGTTGCTTTTGCTTCATCAAATTTTAACAAGCTTGATAACATCTATTGTGAGCACTCTTATGATCTCCAACATGAACTTTGATTCTATCTTTCTTATGCCAGTTTTTGAACCCCACACCAACAAATGCTTCCTGTGTCGAACCACTACCTCCAACCTCCATATCAAATAGATAACAATACAAGCAAAAACATGCATCTTTTGATACACTATACTCCAACCAGGAACCAAATTCTTCATACCACTTAGGATTGAATCTACGCATTCTTCCATACAGTTCCGTTTGCGGGAATGATTTAAGAATTGGTTGAGTAGGCCTCTTGAGCAAATAAGCTCTCTGAATATTCTCTCTTTCTGTAGGATTTGATGTCATTGAATAAATTGAAGGTCTTTTTCCTGGATCCGCTTCAAGATTTTCTATATTAACGTTTCCATGAGGTGGTTGAAATTGAGATGCTTGTGGTGGTTGGGAGGATTCTTCGACAGATGGAATTGAAATACTGTTTGAAAGTTGCTCATTTTGAGATTCGGGTTCTGTATTTGTGGGTTTTAGACGTTTGAAATAAGATTATATCGTTGACATTTTCTGGGATAAAAAAAGTTTGACAAGATTAGGGAACATGCTGCAACCTATAAGCTAGCTCATATCAATACTTTCTCTATTGAAAACTATAAGATTGTATCTTTTTTCATACAAGGACATTAAGCAACTGAAGCTATGATTTCCAACTCCAAAGCAATTTAAATAAAGCTAATCAATGAAGCTAATGCAAAGCAATGAAATTTAGAGAAAGCTAATCAATGAAAGTCTTGTTACCTTCGCAGCTTTTGTCAAGACTACTAGTTCTTTTAAGAAGTTGGTCAAAGTGCGGCTTGCAATAAATAACTCCCTCAAAAGAATTGCAGTTGCTAAGCTGTAAAATACATTGATAAGTTGGTAAAGTCATTAGAACTTTTGAGTCTACAATCTGCCAATTATAGCACATGATTGTACAGTCGACACAAGAGAACATGTGGCAAAAAGAATGATAGCTAATTGAATTCAAATCATTAAATCATTATACTAAATTATAAAAACTATAACAGATACAGAAAAATGTTTCATGTTCACCAAATCAGGACAATGTATTTGTAAGCACCATATACAATTAAGTGCCTGTATGTGCGTGTGCTTTGGCATAAAGCCATTTACTCAGTGAACAAAAATACCATTCCAGGTAAAAGAAAACCTGCAGCAAAAGGTTATTGACTTTGCCCAGGTTGGTCCTTCAAATTAAAAAGTAATAATAGCATGCACTGATGTGAAAAATTGGACAAAGAATATTTGTTTTGACATATGTTTTAAAGCTAGTGAAAAGAAGCACAACCTACCAAAACTTTCCCCAAGATGCATTGATATTGAATTCAACTGGGCTTTATTTTCATAAAGACGATTCACTGTTTTCCTAGATCTTACAAGTTCCTTTGCAAGTGCCTGCAAATTGCAAAAACATCACAGGGAGGAAAATAATAAGATTCTTTGGTAAAAGTGTACCTCAAGTCTGAAAACAGGAAAATCATCAGTTCAAAAGTCCCATCGAAGGTTGTGCAGCCAATAACAACCCATTCTGTTTTTACTTTTTAATACTTAGCTCATGCGTAATACTACCTTATGCTTTTCATGTCAAGCATGGAAACATTAAAAAAGATACAACAAATTAAGCGCCTATATTCCATATTAATCTCAAATGCAAACCCAAGCTCCCCTTCCCAGATGGTGGATCAGAGGAATTTACTGTTTGCTTTACTTTTGCAAGTGGTCAAGCTACATCACAAAGCACTTGGGATTTGGTTAACCAACAAAGACAATAAATACTTCAAAACAATTTTATTCACTGGTAACTTGTATGTTTTCTTAGCAAATCATTGCACAAGAAGGAAGACTGTATTACGTTCTACTCCACATCAAATCATGCCAGATGTGATTACTACAATAGAACATGTAAATATATCTTTTGAGTAAGACCATATGAAATTGCACAATTATTGCAATTGGACATGGTTTGTATCTTCTATCCAATTTTTCCTTAGAAGTATAATAGCATATCGAAATTCTAGAGCTATATATGCTTAGACTTAGTTATTGGGTACCAGGTTTGGCCGTTTGAATAGAAGTCCTATATACTATATGCAATTGAAAAAGAAAGAAACAAACCACGTACAAGATAACTAGACAACAACTCTTGATAACCAATTCAGTGGCATGTGTATATGATAAATTGGTACAAGATTTTAAGCATTTCAACTTCTCTGAGAGGGGGAAAAGAAATCAAGACTAGAAACAGAGCAAAGATCTCAAGGTACTCTGATTCAAAATTATCTTGATTCATCCCCCCGTGAGGAATTGCCAAAACATTTGACTCTTCACCCATTCCAATATAAAGGATTAGTCAATCAAATAATAGATAGTAAATGGGTTGGTTTGAAAATAAATGAATTGCTGGTTGTAGAATATTATTCTCGTCAGACTTAAACCTAACTACAATAACAAGAGATTTTTACTCCCTTCGCGTCTAAGTAAAGGGGACCGACAAAAAACAAAAAAAAAGGGGTAAGGTGTTTGATTCGGGAATTTTCCCTACCATTCATCTATCATAGACATGGATCAGGTAGGAAGAAATTAGCATGAAAATGGAGCAAAACAGAATATAACCTTGCAATTTTAATTTGTTGGGCAGAGTTAAACAATAGCTCCCCTCATCAAAACAACATTAGGGAAGCAATTGCAGGGAAGGGGATGAAGATTGCGTCCAGAACCGAAAAAAAAAAAAAGACAGATTCACCAAAATGAAGCAATTGTAGGGAAAGGGATAAAGAATTAGGGAACTTACAAGTTAAAAATCAAGAGACGAGAGAGGAAGATGGAGCAGCCTAATCGACGGTGGAGGAGCCTGACCGGCGGACGAGCGGCGGACGAGGGACGAGCCGACGAGGGAACTTTTGGGGAATTTGGGAAAAACGTCGGGAAAATGGGAAGTATTTAGGGATGGGGAAAAAAAAAGAGGGGAAGGGAGAGTTTTAGGTTCGAAACGGAGACCTCAGCTAAAAAAGTAATTGACTTTACCATCTGTTCTAACTGTGTATACCCTTAAAAATTACTTGCAAATTATATATATTTTGTGTCTGCACCTGCCCACAGTTGCACTAACATAGGTCCGTCCCTGGTGACACATCATATTAATGGGAGTTCTATTCACCATTGACGAAATCAAAACGATCCAGGGAAGTGAGGAATCGTCGTCGAGAGAGGTGCGGTTTCCGACCCTTCAATTTCAGAGTCTATTCCTCAACTCGAGGATAGAACATTGGCGAACTCTTCAAATGCAGCTGTTGGTGTTAAACTCCGAACACCTACTGCCAGCAAAGTGCCAAAGATTTTACTTGATATTACAAGCAAGTCAGAAGGAGAATCAGAGCTTGTAACGCCTCAGAACTCTATTGACTAAGTTGAGAAAGCTGTGAAGGAGGAGTTACCAGAAAACTATGTTGGGCCAAAAAACTGTTTTTTTAAAAAAAATAAAAAAAGCCCAAATCACTTAAACAGGTTCCCTGGACCCGTTTAAGTAATACTCGTTCAACCCGTACCTGTTTTACACGGGTTAAACGGGGTTTGTCACGGGTACGTCTCGTCCGCCCATTGCTCACCCCTAGGAGTTTCAGAAATTCAGGAGAGCACCTACAACAAAAAATGAAGAGAGATAGAGAAAAGAGTTCGTACATTGATGTCCTTTTGCTGATTTTTGAAGTATGTAACGCTTGATTTTGGAATTAGGACTGAATAGATAGCTGAGATCAGAATGGGACAGGGATCCTATGTGTGATCAATCATCATCTGATGATATCCTCAAGTTAGTCAATTCTGAAGCTAACATCTGGTTCCCACTTTGCTTTTATCAGTTAGTGGAAGTTGGGTTTATTAGGTGTTGCATGCGAACTTTACTCTTACTTTTAGCCGAAACGTCTTGGAGCAAGATAAGTAAGCATGTTGACGCGTTCTAGAGAATGTTCAATGAGTACAAAGACCCCTTTGTGAGGATAAAATCCTATGGGTTATGGATAAAAAAAAAAAGGTTGGAAAAGAAGAAGAAAAAGAAAGAAGGAATGTGTATGGATAGAAGTTTCACATTAATTAGTTGGAGAGAAGTTGGAGGGTATATAAGCCTCAACTTTGCTCCTCTTAAATGGGTCCTTAGGCCAACCTATTTTTGTGAAGGGGTGAGGACTTAGGTGACCTTGATCCACCACACGCGTATGCCGCTGGTCCGGTTCACGCGTGTGAAATAAGAAATACTTTAATATTAAATAATTTTTTAAATTTCCAATTAGTCCTAGAACTTTTAATAATTCCTTTTTTGCCCCTCCAAGATTTTCCAACCAGCGACTGCGAATCGTGATCCATTTCGATCGTTCGCTCCGTTCTAGTGCGTTTGTTCGTACGACACACCATTTCGCTCCGTTCTAGCGCATCCGTTCGTACGATACACCAATTCGCTAGTAAGGGTCGCCGATCGTTTCTATTCGCCCAGTTCTGGTGTGTCTATTCACACGACGCACCAGTTCACTGCAACAGTCAAGTCCATCTGATCAATCTTGTTCATCGTTTATAAATAGGGCACCCTAGTCACAGAATAAGGCTATGATTTTCTCAAATATCACTGCATACGGCATACAAATCCGTTCTGTCCTGGGAGGCAATTGCTCAGCAACCTTGGGCATCCGTATTGAGGGAGCAAAATTGTTTTAAGAAAATAACATACATTGGCCCCGGATTTTTTAATAGTTCATTACCATATTTGATAGTCTTGTGAGTTCGTTTATTGTTTTTCCATATTATACAGACCTGTTGTATACTTGTTGTTTGTGTATCTTAATAATATAGATTCTTCTATATTAGTAATATTTGTTTACATTATATTCAATATCTACATGTTTAGTGTATTTTTGGCAACAATGCATACTAGTCATAGTTGTTTCAATTGTACTCGTGGATAATTATGTTTCCTATTGGTTATAGCAAGTATGATGGCAAAATCTTAATTCCCACAAAGTTCTTTCCCTCGCTATCTTGTTCTCTGTTGCTATTACACTGCTGATATTCATTTTCCTCCAATGGTGCAATGGCTTGAGGTTTGCTTGTTCTGTGGTCAGTTTCTCCGTTGCAGAGAATTTCAGTTGCTTTAGATACAAACAGGCTTCTTGTAATCTGAAAACATATAAAAACGACCCGAACCAAACATACCTAATATAAGGTCCCAAATATAGGAACAAGTCTTGAAGGATTCCCAAATTAGCTGGCAACGTTAGTTTTCATTAAACGGGTTGAACTACAACACTAGTAACCTATTAATGATACGGATTATAGGGTTTAAACTATGAAGTGTTCAACATATTTTTCCTCCCACAGATCAAAAATAATTTCGGTCCGAAAATTCCACCCCGCCCCTTCAATTCCTTCAAAAAACCCTTCCAACATATCAGAACAAAACAGGTTATAACAGGAAATTAAACCCAGAAGCATAACTTCAAAAAATTACAATAAAAATATTGTGTTACAGTCAGAACTTATTAAAATTATATAGAAGATCTTTATCAAACAATTTTTTCAAAGTCTAATGACGTATAATTTTTCCAAAACTTAAAATAAGTCTACATACGCTCATTTTTCTACGAAAGAATGAGTTTGATTGATAAAACGAAAGATCTTTTCAAAATAAATGATTTTGGTTTATCCAAAAGCTCGTGCAATGCGATTTGTCGATTTGTTTTTTCTCAATAAAAGGGAACTATTGAGCTCTTATTAATTAATTTTACTAACATAATAATTAGTACTATCTTTGATCCAAATTAATTATAGGAACACTTTTACTTTTATAGTGCAATTTGTAGTGTTCCTATAATTAGGATCGAAGGGAGTATCACTTTTTAATTCCGATAGAGGACAAATTTGTTCGTATTCCTGCAGTGAAGCATGTCCTCCGTGTTGACGATGGTAAGATAGTGAGCTGATTAGTTTGATAATTCGCAGGAAAGGACCACTTTTCACATAATTGAGGAGGAAATAGCGGACTCCTTGATGTCATCGTGAACATGACAAAACGCCGAGAGACTTTGCTTTCAAAAAGGACATCATTGTGTAACCCATCCAAGCATCTCATATTCTGGTGCCGGCAAAGAGGAAAATGTCTCCTAGCAATCATCCAACCCTACTTCTTCTTTTAACAAGAAATTGTTAATAACTTGAAGCAGTATAAATAAGCCCTCCATCGTAACCGTTGAACTCCAAACTACACAACCTCATTTTCTGGCCAAATAATCGAACCATGGCTGCCCTGACCGACAACATCTTTAAAAAATGAGAGAAGTAATTTTTATTACTCTTTTATCTTTATATTCTGCGGTCCAAATCCAGGTACCAAACACAGGCCCCATATATATTGGACCACCTGCCTGAGTTAAAGCTTTCATAATCCCGGGACCAATCTGAAAAAGTTAAGCACTAAATATAAAATTGCAATATGGTACATTGAACCATATAAATGCAATAAGCCAACTGCGCCTCAGGCGCCCTGGCTCCTAAGCTGGTCTTAGGAGGCCTCCGGCATCCCTTATGTAGCGGGATCGATCCCGCACCCCCTCCCCTGTCAAGAATATCAAAAAAAATATAAATGCAATAATAAAATCCAAATGTGTGAATAATGAATTCGTGATTAACTTTTCATGATCTATATTCATCAGGAAAAAGAGGACCACGCCATATAGTAAGATAAGGAGAGCGATATATATATATATATATATATATATATATATATATATATATATATATATATATATATATATATATATATATATATATGCGCGCGCAGAAAGACTGAATAATAATTGAGAAAGAATGTTCATACTTCTAGGATTTACGTTTTATTTATACAATTCACCTGTAGGGTTAGGGTTTAGAATTATGAGTCTTTATGTCTCCAAGCCTCAATGCTATGCTGCCATATCTGGGTTACATGGATTGCTCTTTGTTGGACCATACATTAAATAGGTCTCATATGAGTCCATAATAATTACAACTAGAACTTATTAAAATTATATTGAAAATCTTTATCAAACAATTTTTTTCAGAGTCCAATGACGTATGATTCTTCCAAAACGTAAAATAAGTCTATATATACACTCATTTTTGTACGAAAGAATGAGTTTGATTGATAAAATGAAAGAAATCTCTTCGAGTAAATGATTTTGGATTGTCCAAAGCGTGTCCAGTGCGATTTGTCGATTTTTTTTTTAAATAAAAAGGAAAAATCGAGCTCTTACTAATTTATTTTACTAACATAATAATTAGTACTCTTCCGGTTCTAATTATAAGATATATTTAACTGATTTTGAAGGATCAAGGATAGAGATTAAATTATATTATTTTACTTATTTTCCTAAAATATCCTTATATAAATTTTATACTTCAACTACCTTATTGATTTCACATAATCCCTTTATCAATAGAAGTATTTTAGGAAGAAATTGACAAGAAATTTTGTCTTATATTAGAACTAAAACAAACTCTTAAATGTTGTCTTATAATTAGCTCCGGAGGAGTATCACTTTTTGATTCCGATGATGGGACAGATTTTTTGGTGTTCCTGCCGTGAGGCATGACCTGTGTGTTGACGATTGTAAGATAGTGAGCCGATTAGTTTGGTAATTCGCTGGCAAGGACCACTTTTCACATAATTGAGGAGGAAACAAAACACCGAGAGATTTTGCTTTAAAAAAGGACATCATCGTATAACCCATCCAAGCATCTCATATTCTGGTGCCGGCCAAGAGGAAAATGTGTCTCCTAGCAATCATCCAAAGTTCAAACCTACTTCTTCTTTTAACATGAAATTGTTAATAACTTGAAGCAGTATAAATAAGCCCTCCATCGTAACCGTTGAACTCCAAACTACACAACCTCATTTTCTGGCCAAATAATCGAACCATGGCTGCCCTTACCGACAACATCCTGTTCTGCAGCTTCAGCTGCTTAGTCTTGCTCATATGCACTGTGCTTTTCACTGTCAAGTCCTTTAGTGTTCAACTCGTGAATTCTGAGACCAAACATCGAACCCCACCTAGCCCACCGGCTCTACCCATCATTGGCCACCTTCATCTTGTTGGCTCGGTCATTCCCAAAACTTTTCAGAACCTGGCTCGTCTTTATGGCCCTCTCATGCAGCTTCGTTTAGGTGCATCCACAACCTTAATTGTGTCGAATGCCCGAGTTGCTGGCGAAGTTTTCAAAACCCATGAACTCAACTTTTGTTATCGTCCAGAGTTTGGATCCTCTGATTATGACAGCTACAAAGGCTCTTATTTCATCACTGCCCCTTATGGCCCTTATTGGCGTTTCATGAAGAAACTGTGTGTCACCCAACTCCTCTCAACCTTCCAGCTCGGTCGCTTCACTCATGTCAGAGAGCAAGAGACGAAGAGCCTCTTGGATTTTCTCGTGCAGTGTTCTAGAGCAGCCAAAGCTTGTGATTTGAGCCCAAAGTTCACTGCTTTGACCAACAATATCTTATGTCGGATTGCTATGAGCACCACTTGCGATGCTGATCAAATTCACAGGCTGGTTCGTGAGTGCTTGGAGTTAGGAGCTAAGCTTAGCTTAGGTGAAGTTTTGGGACCTCTTGCAAAGTTTGACTTGTTTGGGTATGGAAAAAAGGTGGCCAAAGTTAAGTGCGAGCTCGATCAAATGCTGGAGATGATCATGAAAGAGCATGAGGAGAAACTTGATCATAACTGTTCAGAAGTAGAAGCGAGGGAAGACATGATGGACATATTATTACAAGTTTATAGAGATCCAAACGCTGAAGTGAAGCTGAAAAGAAACGACCTTAAGGCTTTCTTTCTAGTAAGTTCAATCACCCACCTTTCTCTGGACGTGTGTTTATAAATATATATATATATATATGTAGTTGTTTGATAAATATTCATGTTATATGGAAGGAAATACTCCTAGCAGGCACGGACACCACATCAGTGGCGTTGCAGTGGGCAATGGCAGAGATAATAAATCATCCAAGAGTATTGAATAAATTAAGGGAAGAGATGGACTCAATTGTGGGGTCAAGAAGGTTAGTGAAAGAAAGAGATGTCCCAAATCTGCCTTACTTGCAAGCTGTTGTGAAGGAAGTTCTGAGACTCCATCCATCAGCACCCTTTGCGCTCAGGCAATCTTCAGAAGATTGCAACATCAACGGCTACGATGTCAAGGGACAAACCAGGACCCTTGTCAACGTGTACGCTATCATGAGGGACCCACAAGTGTGGGCCAACCCTGAGGAGTTCGTGCCAGAGAGATTCTTGGATGGATATGGAACTCAAAATCTGATGCAAATGAAGGGTCAAGATCTGAGATACGTTCCGTTTGGGAGCGGAAGAAGGGGATGTCCTGGGGCAGCTCTTGCTTTGACAGTGATACAGCCCACCATTGCTGCTTTGGTTCAATGCTTTGATTGGAAAGTGAAAGGTGGCTCCAAGGCTGATACCACCGAAGGGTCAGGATTCTCTGTGGGTTTGGCCAAACCACTGGTTTGTTACCCAATCACTCGTCTTGATGATCTGTTGTCTGTTTGATGCAAATACTAGCGCAATTAGCTTACACGACGACAGCCATACAATTACAAAGCATCTCGTTGCAGCTCCTCAATAATAAATTCTGGGGTCTTTTGAAAGGAACACTCTCATGGTATTGTGATAGTCCTCTTTTACCAAAATAAAACTTAAATTTGGAACATTTAAATAAAATGAAAACTAACTTCTTAGTGTCCATAATTTATCTCAAATTTTAAGTCCGCGTATTTTAAAAATTTATCATCAACTAAACATAAAATTGAAATTGAAAATCCTTATAGTTTGTAATGGTTTTTAATTGGGTCCACACTTAACCTTGATGCTCAACGCAACAATGCTTATTATTGTGATGATTTTAAATTTATAATTATAAAATAGCTAATTTATTTTTATATTATTGTAGATAGAATAACATTTTTAATTGAGATTAGTTACTCTCTCAAGTCTTAAATATAAGATTCAATTGACTTAAAGATGTTAGATAAGCTAAATAAATAAATTAATCATATCATATGTCATTATATTATATATTAGTTTATAAGTAAATCAAATTATTTTATAGAAAAACAATGAGTATTAAATTTTAAATTAATTCAATTAGCTTCTTTAATCTCTCTAAAAAAATCAACTAGGTCTTATATTTAGGACGAGAGGTAAGGTACTTTTACTCACTCCTCCTCAGATCCTAAAAAAAGACAGAGTTGATATTTTTGGAGAAATTAAAGAAACTAATTAAATTACTTTGGAGTGTTTATAATTTAGGGAAAAAGATTTCTCCTGTCACTGGAGATAGAGTTATCTCCAGTGACCACAAAACTACGTCGTTTTGAATTAATAAAGGGTTTGTTAGTAATTTCAGGTGAATTAATGAAGGGTGTTTTGGTAAAATGTATATGATTAAAAAATAAACAGAATTACATAAACACCCTTCATTAATCCAAAACGACGTAGTTTTGGGGTCACTGGAGATAACTCTATCTCCAGTGACAGGAGAAATCCTTTACCATTATATTTATATATTTTTTTCTATAAACTAATTAATTTAACTAATAAAATGACATATAATATAAGGACACATAATATATGAGATGATTAAATAAGTTATTTAACTTCCAAAATATTTCCTAAATATAAACAATAGATAAGCCCATGGTTATATAGATCACGTTGTATAATCATATATAAATACTATTGTGTATTTATTTAACAATAGAAAAATGAACATAAAAAGATTGACGTAATGAAAAAACAAAAACAGAACAATATAAATAAATGAAACGTAAATAAGATAACAACAAAATAAGATGAAATAAATAACATAAAACAAAGAAATATAAACAATAGAATATAACATAAAATCTAATTAAATACAAAAAAAAATATAAATGTTAATAAGTAAATAAACAAATGAAATGAAAATGGAATAACATAATAGAACAACATAAAATGTAATGAATACCATAATATAAAATAAATGAATATGAATGTTGCATAAATAATATATTCCCCGAAAATGATAAATAAAAGTGGGAAAAAAAATTTGAGAAGAAGAATAAAGTAACTATAATCTCCAATCTTAATCATGGAATCCAACGTATAAAACAATAATAGATAAACGGTAATACAAAGTAAGAGAAATCGTTAAGCCAACGATAAGAAAATATACTTTTGTTAGAGCTTTACGTTGATAACATGTTATGAAAATAAGAAAATACAAGAGATGGAATGAAATAGACAAATAGAGGATTGGAGAGACAAGGGGAACAATATTTTATTCATTTGGATGCTTACAATCACTTGATACAAGGCCATTATTTACAAATCAAAAGTTTTTAAATTTTATCCAAGAGTTATGACAAAGATTAAATTTACATAATAGTAAAATATGTAACATTTTAAAGGTTATATGTATTAATCATGTAAAACTCCCAATAAGCCATTTATGTGGTAGTTTACATAGGTTTAAGTATAGAACTCGAGACACCTCTCAGAATGTGTTATGGACATCTACAAATAATATTGCAATCTTTATAACAACATTAAATTATTTGTAATTATCATTTTTTTAAAACTATCCTGTTTGACTTATACAATGATCTAGAATGTAATAATATATAATACATATTATGAGTAAGTAGTTTATTTATATTTTGTAATTTTCTAAAAAAATCAGTTAACTTTTGTATTAAAGATCTAGGGATAAGATATTATTGCTATCTTTGTAAATGAGATTTTATTTTACGGTGAAAAAAGGGTAGTGATATTAGTAGTGACAATATATTATTCTAAAGATCTAATTACAGTATTTTATTTTGAAAATTGTCGTACACATCCGGAAACAGGATATAATTTTGAAGTGCTTATAAAGTAGTGACGTCCTAATAATTGTCATGGCTTCATCTCATGAATAATAATAATAAAAAAAATCTCATGAATAATAAATTTTTTTTTGATAAAATGAATAATAAAATTAAACACATACCATGATGATTTCCGGACCACTAGGACCAGCCCAGAGTGGGAAACGACAAATGATTAAGTAACTTATTTAACTTCCTTAATCTCTTCAAACAATGTCAATTATATCTTATAATTAGGACCGGATGTAGTATTTTTTAAAGAAAACCTTCATCATGCATAGTTAGATCAATCTCCCGGTTTCTTTCTTGCTTGGTTCGAGAAGAGGGGGGAGAAATTTTTTTTGAATCAGATCTTTAAAAAAAATGAGAGAAGTAGGATTAAAAGTTTTTAATTAATTTTTATTACTCTTTTATCTTTAGGGAAAATTCCATTTAAATACCACTTGAATTTGCAAAACCCCCAGAGGTCCTCCGAATTTGTAAAAAGACTCAAAGGTGACATGGACCTTTCAGGGTTTTGCAAATTCGTGGGAAAAGACCATACTGTCCTTGCCTTAATATGTGTGGAGAAGGTATTGTAAAATCTGATATTTCTCATTCCAGCCACCACGAAGGAAGAAAATCGACCCACTGCTGGAGCCCACTTGCGTCGTCTGGACGTGCCGCCACGAAGCACCCACCCGCCGCCATTGAAGCCGAAGATCCGTCGAAGATCCGCCGTAGACGCCGTCGTTCAAGCACAAAGAAGAGGCAATTTTCGCTCACTGTTTTGATATTTCTCATTCCAGCCACCACGAAGGAAGAAAATCGACCCACTGCTGGAGCCCACTTGCATCGTCTGGACGCGCCGCCGCGAGCACCCACCCGCCGCCGTTGAAGTCGAAGATCCGCCGTGGACGCCGCCGTTCAAGCACAAAGAACTTATAGGCTTGCTTCGCTTACTGTTCCCTATTTATTAACACCCCTTTCTTCATAGAACAACATGTAAAATCGGATAAAGGCAGTAGTATAGTGTAGGAGTAGGACCTCATTTTCATAGAAAATTATAAATTTGTTAAAGAAACTGTTTAGGAAAATTCCAAGAGCGCGAATCCTGAACCATTTTGTTGTCTTAGCTTAGTTTATTCCAAACTCTATAGCCAGTAGTCATTTCTCTGTATGGAAAGGAATTTTGTTGTCCATAATCCATTGTTACAAATTATTGTTATTAGCTGGTTATCGTAAGAGGTATTGTCCCACTCAAGAACTCCATGTAAGAGACTGCCAAAATAGAAACATATAGTCATTTCTCTGTAATAATGCATTCTTTGGGGGTTTTACAAAACATTATTTTTCCTTCAGAAACAATGGTAAATTGCGCTTCTGGACTTGTAAATATCGCTTCTGGACTTGTAAATTTCGCTTTTGGACTTGTAATAATGCATTGTTTTAGTTTTTTACAAAACATGGATAGAAGAGTAAAAAATGGACCCCTTCAGAAACAATGGTAAATTGCGCTTTTGGACTTGTAAATATTGCTTCTGGACTTGTAAATTTCGCTTTTGGACTTGTAATAATGCATTGTTTTGGTTTTTTACAAAACATGGATGGAAGAGTAAAAAATGGACCCCTTCAGAAACAATGGTAAATTGCGTTTCTAGACTTGTAAATATCGCTTCTGGACTTGTAAATTTCGCTTTTGGACTTGTAATAATGCATTGTTTTGGTTTTTTACAAAACATGGATGGAAGAGTAAAAAACCAAAACAATGCATTATTACAAGTCCACAAGCGAAATTTACAAGTCCAGAAGCAATATTTACAAGTCCAAAAGCGCAATTTACCATTGTTTCTGAAGGGGTCCATTTTTTACTCTTCTATCCATGTTTTGTAAAAAACCAAAACAATGCATTATTACAAGTCCAAAAGCGAAATTTACAAGTCCAGAAGCAATATTTACAAGTCCAGAAGCGCAATTTACCATTGTTTCTGAAGGTCTCCACTGGTTTTACTCTTCCATCCATGTTTTGTAAAAAACCAAAACAATGTATTATTACAAGTCCAAAAGCGAAATTTATAAGTCCAGAAGCGATATTTACAAGTCCAGAAGCGCAATTTACCATTGTTTCTGAAGGTCTCCACTGGTTTTACTCTTCCATCCATGTTTTGTAAAAAACCAAAACAATGTATTATTACAAGTCCAAAAGCGAAATTTACAAGTCCAGAAGCGATATTTACAAGTACAGAAGCGCAATTTACCATTGTTTCTGAAGGAAAAATAATGTTTTGTAAAACCCCCAAAGAATGCATTATTACAGAGAAATGACTATATGTTTCTATTTTGGCAGTCTCTTACATGGAGTTCTTGAGTGGGACAATACCTCTTACGATAACCAGCTAATAACAATAATTTGTAACAATGGATTATGGACAACAAAATTCCTTCCCATACAGAGAAATGACTACTGGCTATAGAGTTTGGAATAAACTAAGCTAAGACAACAAAATGGTTTAGGATTCGCGCTCTTGGAATTTTCCTAAACAGTTTCTTTAACAAATTTATAATTTTCTATGAAAATGAGGTCCTACTCCTACACTATACTACTGCCTTTATCCGATTTTACATGCTGTTCTATGAAGAAAGGGGTGTTAATAAATAGGGAACAGTAAGCGAAGCAAGCCTATAAGTTCTTTGTGCTTGAACGGCGGCGTCCATGGCGGATCTTCGGCTTCAACGGCGGCGGGTGGGTGCTCGCGGCGGCGCGTCCAAACGACGCAAGTGGGCTCCAGCAGTGGGTCGATTTTCTTCCTTCGTGGTGGCTGGAATGAGAAATATCAGAACAATGAGCGAAAATTGCCTCTTCTTTGTGCTTGAACGGCAGCGTCTACGGCAGATCTTCGGCTTCAATGGCGGCGGGTGGGTGCTCCGTGGCGGCGCGTCCAGACGACGCAAGTGGGTTCCAGCAGTGGGTCGATTTTCTTCCTTCGTGGTGGCTGGAATGAGAAATATCAGATTTTACAATACCTTCTCCACACATATTAAGGCAAGGACAGTATGGTCTTTTCCCACGAATTTGCAAAACCCGGAAAGGTCCATGTCACCTTTGAGTCTTTTTACAAATTTGAAGGACCTCTGGGGGTTTTGCAAATTCAAGTGGTATTTAAATGGAATTTTCCCTTATCTTTATATGCTGCGGTCCAAATCCAGGTACCAAACACAGGCCCCATATATATTGGACCACCTGCCTGAGTTAAAGCTTTCATAATCCCGGGACCAATCTGAAAAAGTTAAGCACTAAATATAAAATTGCAATATGGTACAATGAACCATATAAATGCAATAATAAAATCCAAATGTGTGAATAATGAATTCGTGATTAACTTTTCATGATCTATATTCATCAGGAAAAAGAGGACCACGCCATATAGTAAGATAAGGAGAGCGATATATATATATATATATATATATAACATCCAAAAATGGCAGATTTCCTGTGGATTTTCGTGTGTCCTTTTCGTATTATTATTCTTTGGTGGCTGATTCTTGATTAAGAGCATCTTAACATCAAAAGCCTGGCTATAAGTAATTAATGGTCCTCGTTCTCAGGCATAGCAATATTGAGACCATGGATGCTTTCATAACGATTCTCTTGTTCATGTTGCCAGCCCTGTTGTTCATCATCTTGTTAAGAAAGCCTAAAGGCAAAGCTAAGCTGCCACCAAGCCCACCAGGCCTACCAATCATAGGTCACTTCCACCTGCTCTTGCTCCGCTCCCTCACAGAGCTTTCCACAACATCTCACAACGTTATGGCCCTCTTCTTCGTCTCACTTTTGGCTCCAAATCTTGCATTCTTCAGATACCTATAAATATGATAAATCATTGGTGTTAGTCAAATGGGTGATATATGTGCACAGTAAGGCAGAGTAATAATTGAGAAAGAATATTCATACCTCTAGGATTTACGTCTTATTTATACAATTTACTTGTAAGGTTAGGGTTTAGAATTATGAGTCTTTATGCCTCCAAGCCTCAATGCTATGCTGCCATATCTGGGTTACATAGATTGCTCTTTGTTGGACCATACATTAAATAGGTCTCATATGAGTCCATAATAATTACAACTAGAACTTATTAAAATTATATTAAAAATCTTTATCAAACAATTTTTTTCAGAGTCCAATGACGTATGATTCTTCCAAAACATAAAATAAGTCTATATATACTCATTTTTGTACGAAAGAATGAGTTTGATTGATAAAATGAAAGAAATCTCTTCGAGTAAATGATTTTGGATTATCCAAAGCGTGTCCAGTGCGATTTGTCGATTTTTTTTTTAAATAAAAAGGAAAAACCGAGCTCTTACTAATTTATTTTACTAACATAATAATTAGTCTAATTATAAGATATATTTAATTGATTTTGGAGGGGATCAAGAATAGAGATTAAATTAGATTATTTTACTTATTTTCCTAAAATGTCCTTATATAAATTTTATACTTCAACTACCTTATTAATTTCACATAATCCCTCTATCAATAGAAGTATTTTAGGAAGAAAATGACAAAAAATTTTATCTTATATTAGAACTAAAACAAACTCTTAAATGTTATCTTATATTAGAACTGAAACAAAACGCCTGAGAGATTTTGCTTTAAAAAAGGACATCATTGTATAACCCATCCAAGCATCTCATATTCTGGTGCCGGCCAAGAGGAAAATGTGTCTCCTAGCAATCATCCAAAGTTCAGACCTACTTCTTCTTTTAACATCAAATTGTAAATAACTTAAAGCATTATAAATAAGCCCTCCATCTGAACCTTTGAACTCCAAACTACACAACCTCATTTTCTGGCCAAATAATCGAACCATGGCTGCCCTTACCGACAACATCTTTTTCTGCAGCTTCAGCTTCCTAGTCTTGCTCATATGCACTGTGCTTTTCATTGTCAAGTCCTTTAGTGTTCAACTCGTGAATTCTGAGACCAAACATCGAACCCCACCTAACCCACCGGCTCTACCCATCATCGGCCACCTTCACCTTGTTGGCTCGGTCATTCCCAAAACTTTTCAGAACCTGGCTCGTCTTTATGGCCCTCTCATGCAGCTTCGTTTAGGTGCATCCACAACCTTAATCGTGTCCAACGCCCAAGTTGCTGGCGAAGTTTTCAAAACCCATGAGCTCAACTTTTGCAATCGTCCAGAGTATGGATCCTCTGATTATGACAACTACAAAGGCTCTTCTTTCATCAATGCCCCTTATGGCCCTTATTGGCGTTTTATGAAGAAACTGTGTGTCACCCAACTCCTCTCAACCTTCCAGCTCGGTCGCTTCACGCATGTCAGAGAGCAAGAGACGAAGAGCCTCTTGGATTTTCTCGTGCAGTGTTCTAGAGAAGCCAAAGCTTGTGATTTGAGCCCAAAGTTCACTGCTTTGACCAACAATATCATATGTCGGATTGCTATGAGCACCACTTGCGATGCTGATCAAATTCACAGGGTGGTTCGTGAGTGCTTGGAGTTAGGAGCTAAGCTTAGCTTAGGTGACGTTTTGGGACCTCTTGCAAAGTTTGACTTGTTTGGGTATGGAAAGAAGTTGGCCAAAGTTATGAGCGAGTTCGATCGAATGCTGGAGATGATCACGAAAGAGCATGAGGAGAAACTTGATCATAAGTGTTCAGAAGTAGAAGAGAGGGAAGACATGATGGACATATTATTACAAGTTTATAGAGATCCAAACGCTGAAATGAAGCTGAAAAGAAACGACCTTAAGGCTTTCTTTCTAGTAAGTTCGATTACCCACCTTTCTCTGGATGTGTGTTTATATATATATATATAGTTGTTTGATAAATATTCATGTTATATGGAAGGAAATACTCCTAGCAAGCACGGACACCACATCAGTGGCGTTGCAGTGGGCAATGGCAGAGATAATAAATCATCCAAGAGTGTTGAAGAAATTAAGGGAAGAGATGGACTCAATTGTGGGGTCAAGAAGGTTAGTGAAAGAAAGCGATGTCCCAAATCTGCCTTACTTGCAAGCTGTTGTGAAGGAAGTTCTGAGACTCCATCCATCAGCACCCTTTGTTCTCAGGCAATCTTCAGAAGATTGCAACATCAACGGCTACGTTCTCAAGGGACAAACCAGGACCATTGTCAACGTGTACGCTATCATGAGGGACCCACAAGGTTGGACCAACCCAGAGGAGTTCATGCCAGAGAGATTCTTGGATGGAGATGGAACTGATCAAAATCTGATGCAAATGAAGGGTCAAGATCTGAGATACGTTCCGTTTGGAAGCGGAAGGAGGGGATGTCCTGGGGCAGCCCTTGCTTTGACAGTGATACAGCCCACCGTTGCTGCTTTGGTTCAATGCTTTGATTGGAAAGTGAAAGGTGGATCCAAGGTTGACACGACCGAAGGGTCAGGATTCTCTATGGGTTTGGCCAAACCACTGGTTTGTTACCCAATCACTCGTCTTGATGATCTGTTGTCTGTTTAATGTAATTACTAGCGCAATTAGCTTACACGACAGCCATACAATTACAAAAGCATCTCGTTGCAGCTCCTCAATATTAAACTCCGGGGTCTTTTTAAAGGAACATTCTCATGGTATTGTGATAGCCCTCTTTTAATTACCAAAATAAAACTTAAATTTGGAACATTTAAATAAAATGAAAACTAACTTCTTACTTCCCATGATTTATCTCAAATTTTAAGTCAGTCCACGTAATTTAAAATTTTATGATCGACTAAACATAAAATTGAAATTGAAAATCCTTATCGTTTGTAATGGTTTTTAATTGGGTCCACATTTAACCTTGATGCTCAACGTAACAATGCTTTTTATTGTGATGATTTTTAATTTATACTTACCAAAAGAAAAAACTAATTTATTTTTATATTATTGTAGGTAGAATAACATTTTTGTGGTTAGTTATTCCCTCATGTCTTAAATATAAGAATTAGTTGACTTGGAGACGTTAGAAAAATTAAATAAGTTAGTTCATCATATTATATGTTGTGTATGGTGTATGTCATTAGATTATACATCAGTTTATGGGTCAATCAAGTTGTTTTGGAGAAAAACAATGAGTATTAAATTTTAAATTAATTTAATTAGTTTATTAATTTCTCGAAAAAAATCAACTAGATCATATATTTAGAATGGATGTGATGTACTTTTACTCACCCCGTCCGATCCTAAATATAAGAAAAATTTAAATTTTTTTGAGAAATTAAGGAAGCTAATTAAATTATTTTAGAGTATATTATATTTTTTTTTCTCTAAACTAATCAGTTTAATTAATAAACTGATATGTAATCTAAGGATATACATCATATAATATGATTAAATATATTATATAACTTCTTTAATTTCTCAAAAAAAAGAGAAAAATTTGTCTTATATTTAGGATCTTAGGGAGTATTATCTCTAGATCTAATCAATCATAGCATTTAAACTTAGGGTTTAATGTTTCTATTTTTGTTGTAAAATTTTCTTTTGTCATACTCACATAAAAATGAATAGTTTCCAATAATATTTTCTCTCTCTTCTTTTTACAATGGAAATTACTTACTTTTATATAAGTGTGATAAAAAAAAATCTGCAACAAAAACATAAACATTAAATCCTTAAACCTATTGGGGATTAATATACCTGCTTCTGAGGCAAATAATTAATCCTGCAGCAAAGCCAAATGGTGTCGTTTCTTCTTCTTCTTCTTCTTTTTCCTCGATTGAATCTTGCCTCTACAATTTTACTGCTTTTTCAATCTTCCACCACCCACTATAAGCATCCGAATGCGAGAGTCGATTGCTCATGAAAGGGTTTAAAGAGGCAGAGACGACCATAGCTGGATTCTTCAACCTTGATCAACGAAGATTTTGAGGGAGAAGAAGTTGAACGAGTTTTGGAGATATAGGATGGTTCGAGACGATATATTGTTGTAAGGATGAGTCGTTGTTTGCCTGAAGAGATGGTGATTGTTGCAATGAAGCTAGGAGGAGTAGTGAGAGAGGGAATAATAGAGGAACGACGCCATAAGTTGCAGGTAGATCAAAATCGAATCAAGTCAATGTTATTGTCGAAACATTTTCCAATCATCCGCCATAGTTCCTTGGGAAGATTAGACCAATCCACACTTTGATCATCATCCATCCGCTTGTCCTCTGACTTGAGATTAACAGGAGGAAGCCCAAGTAACTCCTCCTTTTGATTCTCAGGTGTGGCAGGAAAATTTAAGCGGCCAATAGTCATATGTTCTGAACTTCCTTGTAAATCAACTACATAAATAGCTCTCCCTACTTCATCCACCAGCATTTTCATTGCTTCCCTGGTACCAATTATTTCTGTCCTTCCCCCTATTCTTTCAGAGAAAGTTGCACCATCATATCTTGTAAATGTATCTCCATTGGAGAAGGAAAAAACAGCCTTAGCAGAAAAATCATTCTGCGGGTCTGAAGATGAAATTTCATTCTCATCCTTTTTTGACCAGAAATTATCTGCAAAGTTCAATTCACAAGATGATATTTTCGATTTTAGTTGGTAATCATGTACCTTAGGTTCTTTGCTTTGCTCACCACCATATCTTTGTTCTATAGGGGCTCTACCATTACTTACAGGCCATGAGAATTGTTTCTCAGTAGTCACAACATTTTCCTCCCCAGATTTTGCATTATTCTTGGCCATATCATGAGCTTCACTTGTTTGATGTTTTGATTGCTGCGAAACCAGGACCTTCAAAGTATTATTGGCACCACTACCACCATTTTGGTAAGGCTCGACAAGACCATTTTAACTTCCTTGAGTAAAGATCAAGCATCCTATCCTCTAAACTCTTGGGGAAGGTGATAATTGAATATTATTACACTTATTTGTATCTCTTGGTGAATAAATTTAGGATTGTTTAGTTAATAAATAATGGATTTTATTACTTAATCGAGCTTTAAGCTTTTAATTGGATTTAATTTATTTTTATGATTAAATTCTAGATTTACAGTGATTTAGTATTCTTGCCACAACTTTTGATCTAGATATCCGATTAGCCTGATTCTTCTTTCCTTTTTTAGATGATTCAGAGATCTACAATTGTTATGAAGACTCGGAAGGTTGATTCGGACAAGAAGATGGACGAAATCGGAGCTAAAGACAGACGCATTTTTCTGGATTTTTATTTTGCTCGAATTTTGTAATAAAAGACCAATTTTTAGAGGTTTCCTTTTTTATAGGGATTTCCTATTGATTAGGGGTTTCCTATTTTTTAGAGGTTTCCTATTTTTTAGAGATTTTCTATTTATTAGAGGTTTCCTATTTTTAGTCATCTTTCCTATATAAGGAAAATTAGATGGTGGCTACAAACATATTCTCAATTACGTTGTAGGAGATTTTCAGATTAAATTAGAAGCTTTTTATTTTCTCTGAGTTGTTCTTCATGTTCTTCTTCATTTTTTCTTCTGCGTTTTTCCTAGCCATGCTTGGCTAAGCTTCTTTGATTGACCCAACGTTGAGGATTCTATGATTCGTCCAGAGGACTTGTGTTTTATCAGTAATTTAACTCGTTTCTATTTTCATCTTATCGGATCCGATTTCTGAAAATAGTTCGAATATTAGATTTAATATTCGGTTTGGTTCATCCCAAGGATTGAGTTCGAACTAGGTTTTAAGTTTTGCTGTGCGATCGCACAGTGGGACGCCGCTGTTCGGACATATTCTAGGCGATCGTCTAGTCGAGGGATTTTCTGGGCGAATGCAGAGATATCGGTTCGTCTAGAGCCAAACGTGGGTTATTTATATTTCGTTCAATGATGGAAGTCTCTGGAATCTGAACGTTGGGTTGATCGATTTTAATATGTTTCTTCTCATTTTCTTATATTCTATTTTATCTTTGCTTCATTTAAATTGCATTTCTATTTTAGTTTATTAAATAGAAATGCAATTTAATCTGAACGTTGGGTTGATCGAGGAGCTTTTTATTGAATCCTAAGTAATCTAAATGTCATGCAAATGCAATGAAAACAAGGGGGATTGGGTTTTGGATTTTTAAATTAATAAACTAAAATAGAAATGCAATTTAAATGAAGCAAAGATAAAATAGAATATAAGAAAATGAGAAGAAACAGATTAAAATCGATCAACCCAACGTTCAGATTCCAGAGACTTCCATCATTGAACGAAATATAAATAACCCACGTTTGGCTCTAGACGAACCGAGATCTCTGCATTCGCCCAGAAAATCCCTCGACTAGACGATCGCCTAGAATATGTCCGAACAGCGGCGTCCCACTGTGCGATCGCACAGCAAAACTTAAAACCTAGTTCGAACTCAATCCTTGGGATGAACCAAACCGAATATTAAATCTAATATTCGAACTATTTTCAGAAATCGGATCCGATAAGATGAAAATAGAAACGAGTTAAATTACTGATAAAACACAAGTCCTCTGGACGAATCATAGAATCCTCAACGTTGGGTCAATCAAAGAAGCTTAGCCAAGCATGGCTAGGAAAAACGCAGAAGAAAAGATGAAGAAGAACATGAAGAACAACTCAGAGAAAATAAAAAGCTTCTAATTTAATTTGAAAATCTCCTACAACGTAATTGAGAATATGTTTGTAGCCACCATCTAATTTTCCTTATATAGGAAAGATGACTAAAAATAGGAAACCTCTAATAAATAGAAAATCTCTAAAAAATAGGAAACCTCTAATAAATAGGAAACCCCTAAACAATAGGAAATCCCTATAAAAAAGGAAACCTCTAAAAATTGGTCTTTTATTACAAAATTCGAGCAAAATAAAAATCCAGAAAAATGCGTCTGTCTTTAGCTCCGATTTCGTCCATCTACTTGTCCGAATCAGCCTTCCGAGTCTGCATAACAATTGTAGATCTCTGAATCATCTAAAAAAGGAAAGAAGAATCAGACTAATCGGATATCTAGATCAAAAGTTATGGTAAAAATACTAAATCACTGTAAATCTGGAATTTAATCATAAAAATAAATTAAATCCAATTAAAAGCTCAAAGCTCGATTAAATAATAAAATCCATTATTTATTAACTAAACAATCCTAAATTTATTCACCAAGAGATACAAATAAGTGTAATAATATTCAATTATCAGAAGCCAAAGTATTTGTCACTTGCCTCAACCACTTCATTAGATTTTTTCCATTCCCCAATAAAAATACTTTTGCTTTCTGGTGCATTTCCACCAGTTCCACACTCTATTTCTTTCACAATCGGTTCTTTAGAAACTTCGACATTTTCATGAGAATCCAGTCCTTGATTGTCTACCATGGGTTTCCCCTTATCCTTTTCTTCTCCCTCTAAATCCTGGTTGATCAAGGTTGAAGAATCCAGCCATGACCGTCTTTGCCTCTTAGACCATTTCACGAGCAATCGACTCTCACACTTGGATGCTTACAGTGGGTGGTGGAAAATTGAAAAAGGTGTAAAATCGTAGAGGCAAGAGACAATTGAGGGAAAACAAAGAAGAAACTGACACCGTTTGGCTTGCTGCAGGATTAATTATCTGCCTCAGAAGTAGAAATATTAATCCCAACTTATTATGAGCCAAAGAATTCTCTTTTACTCTAAAAAAAATCATCAGAAAGAAGGGGGTAGGAGCTGGCTTCTTCTTTTTTCTTTCTTTCTTTCTTTTTTTTGAAAAAAAAAAATGAATGAAACCATATGCTTTTCTATATGATCAATACTAAAATAAAATCAAAATTGCAGAATATTCATATATCTCTTCTAATAATGCAGCATTTGGGAATTAAGAAAGAAGCACACATATATGTACGGCAATATAGTGCTAAAGAGGAGAGAAAAAGATGCAAGACATAACTAAAATGAAAAGCAGGGCTAGTAATGAGAGAAAATACCTTGATATTGAGGTATATGAGTTCAGTGCTTGATGGGAAATCTATAGAGCAATACAGAAGCACAAGTCACAAAAAGAAAATAGAAACATGTTTGGAGCTTAACATGGTAAACTCCATTTATGTAAGAATGATATTCACACGCACCATATACTTAAACTTATAAATTAATTGTACAATTGTATGTATAAAAAAAAAAATTAACAACTTAATTGGGGGTTATACAAATAAATACTATAGAAACCCTTCAATTTGGGAGTTATAAGGTATAATGGCATTAACCATGGGATGGAATCCAAAAGGCTATGGAATTAAGAGCATCAAGCCACCATAAATTTTCAAATAAATTTAAACTTACCAATATTACAATATCAAATAATAATTTCTCACTTACAAATTAATCACAATAAATTTAAATTTAAACTCTAATCAAAATCATACAACCATCTGGGTTTACAGTTATTTCTCTTGCCTTTATATCTTTGTTATCTTCCTCCATAGCTTATTGCTTTAAGCATCAAAACTACTTTAGATATTTTTCACAATATCTTATGGTCCTTTTAGCTTCAAAACCATTTTGATCTTTGCTTTCAATAAATTGATATATATTAGTCTATATGACTTCTGGTAATATTTTACCATTTTTTCTATCCATATGACTTCTAGTCATAGTATAACATTTGCTCATAATTTTAATGACTTTGGAAATATTATTTCCACAATTGTGGTTCAATAGTCAAGACAAAATATATCATTGGCTTTTAACTATCAATTCTACCAACGCAATGTGATCATAATGGGCTTGTTTGGATTGAGCGTTAGGAGCGTTTGTGGTAGAGTTAATGTACTTTAGAGAAAAAGCTCAATGTGGTGTGCTTGAGTTCAGCGTTAAGTTCACTGAACTTAAAGCTCCTAACGCTCAAAAAGCCCGTTAAGGAAAAAACTCCAGAATTCAGCTTTTGTCAAAATGCTCTCAGCTTTTTGATGTGGGCCCCGCTACTTCTACCACCCTCAATCCAAACACAAATCATTAACTCTACCGAGCTTTTTTCCTACTGAGTTTTTTTTAAAGCCAGATAGCTTTTAAGCCACCGCTCCTACCGCCAACCCAAACAAGCCCATTAACAAAAACTTGCAAAGCTAAAGAACGTATTTTTTGTTCAGTTTGATGTACGAATGTAACATTTAGCTTTCAGGGCTTTGATATTTGTAACTAAATTATCAAAGTGCTAAAGTTTTTACTGTCAATCATTTCATTTAATGAAACCAATAATGTTCTTTTATATAATAACTATTAAAAAGAGATTAACTTATAGTCATCTAATAACAAAATTAAGAATATCATGGCATCTGATCTTTTAATAAAATCCAATAAAATAAATTAAGTAAATTCAAATTCATAATCAAATATAAACAATAAATAAGCCCGTGGTTATATAGATCATATTATATAATCATATATAATACTATTGTGTATTTATGTAACAATAAAAAAATGAAAATAAAAGATTGACATAATGAAATAATAATAACATAACAATCTAAATAAATGAGACGTAAATAAGATAACAATAAAACAAGATGAAATCAATAACATAAAAAGAAAGAAATATAAATAATAGAATATAACCTAAAATGTAAATAAAATAAAGAAATATAAATATTAAATAAGTAAGTAAACAAATGGAATGAAAATAAAATGGAATAAGATAATATAACAACATAAAATGTAAAGAATATCATAATATAAAATAAAGAAATATAAATATTTCATAAATAAGATATTCCTGGAAAATGATAAATAAAAATGGGAAAAAAAATTTGCGAAGAAGAATAAAGTAATCATAATTTCCAATCTTAACTATGCAATCCAACATATAAAACAATCAGTAAATAGTCTTTTTAATTCCATATAATGACTTCGATTATTCCATGTAATATTTATAACAACATTAAATTATTTTTATTTTTTTAAAAAAATATTTTGTTTTGATTTATACGATGATATATAATTTAATAATACGTAATATATATTATGATTAAATAGTTTATTTATATTTCTTAATACCTCTTAAAAAATCAATCAACTTTTATATTAAAGATCTAATGATAGTATTTTATTTTGAAAATTGTCATACACATCCACAAAGCAAACAGTATAAAATTTTCAATTGCTTATAAAGTAGTGATGTCTTGCTAATAATTGTCATGGCTTCATCTAATGAATGATAAAATCAAACACATGATCAACCATGATAATTTCCTAACCACCGAGACCAGCCCAGAGTGGGAAACAACAAACGGTGGTCACAACATCGTACAATTATTGAGGGCATATTATTTTTTTAAAGAAAATCTTCATCATGCATAGTTGGATCACTCTCCCGGTTTCTGTCTTGAGACAATGAGGAGAAGAGAGGGATTTTTTTTTTTAAAAAAATCAGATTTAAAAAAAAGAGAGAAGTGGGGTTAAAAGTTTTTAATTTATTTTTATTACTTTTCTGTCCTATATCTTTTATATATTAAAATTTTATAACCCTATTTTTTCAGTTTTCTTAAATCCAACTATAAAGAGTTTCCTAGGCTGCGCTCCAAATCCAGGTACCAAACCCAGGCCCCATATATGTTTATTTATTTATTTTTTTTTTTATAAGAGGCCCCATATATGTTGGACCACCTTCTTGAGTTAAAGCTTTGATCATCCCGGGACCAATCTGAAAAAGTTAAGCACTAAATATAAAATTGCAATATGGTACAATGAACAATATAATTGAAATAGTAAAATCCAAATTAAATGTGTGCTTGGGATATGCATCAAGCATCTCCTTATCACATGAAATAGATTTCTTCCACACACACTGATCATGGATAATGAATTCGTGATCAACTTCTCATAATTTATAGGGAAAATCAAAGTGAGGTCGCACGTTAAGAAAATAATCACAAAAAAGTCTCATACTGAATTCCCCTTATAAAAAAGTAGCTAGGGATTTTTTTTTTGTGATTGGCTGTGAATAAGATATTGAATTCCGCGCTGACAAAAAAATCTTGTTATCAAAATAGTTTTATTATTTGTTATAATGTCCTTATGAAAATCTCGTTATGAAAATGACTTCTAATATTATCAAAATGACTTTTCATATCATTAAAAATTTTCTAAAATTTTATACCAGAAAAAAAATTTCTAAAATTCTACACGTATGAAAAACTTGGAGAATTTTTGACAATATACAAAGCTATTATAACAACATTAGAAGTTATTTTCACAATATGGTTAACTTTTTAATAACTAAAAAAATCATTTTGACAACGAAACTTTTTTTGTGAGAGGAATTCAGTAGTTTATTCAAAACTAATCATAAAAAACTTTTTTTGTAGGAGAATTTAGTGTGAGTCTTTTTAGGATTATTTTCGTTTCTTGGACCTCACTGATTTTTCCTAATCTATATTCATCAAGAAAAAGAGGACCACGCCATATAGTAAAATAAGGAGAGCGAGAGAGAGAGAGAGAGATATATATATATATATAAAACACGCAAAAATGGCAGATTTCCTGTGGATTTTCGTGTGTCCTTTTCGTATTATTCTTTGGTGGCTGATTCTTGATTAAGAGCATCTTAACATCAAAAGCCAGGCTATAAGTAATTATTGGTCCTCGTTCTCAGGCATAGCAATATTGAGACCATGGATGATTTCATAACGATTCTCTTGTTCATGTTGCCAGCCCTGTTGTTCATCATCTTGTTAAGAAAGCCTAAAGGCAAAGCTAAGCTGCCACCGAGCCCACCAGGCCTACCAATCATAGGTCACTTCCACCTGCTTGGTCCTCTCCCTCACAGAGCTTTTCACAACATCTCACAACGTTATGGCCCTCTTCTTCGTCTCACTTTTGGCTCCAAATCTTGCATCCTCGTTTCTTCCCCTCACATTGCCAGGCTCTGCCTCAAAACCAATGATGCTTGCTTCTTAAACCACCCTTCTAAAACCAACCTCGACTATGTCACCTATGACCGTTCTGATATTTTCATGGCGCCTTATGGACCCTTCTGGAAGTTCATGAGAAAGCTTTTCATCACCCAGCTCCTCAGCCCCACCACACTGCACCATCACTCCCCTGTTCGAGCTCAGGAACTAAAATTGTTCTTGCACGGTTTACTAAAAAGGGGTGGTTTAGGAGAGGAAGTTAACGTTGGAGATGAGGTATCCATGTTGACTTATAATATCGTCACAACAATGGCTTTTAGAAAAAGGTGCTCCGATGTTAAGAGTGAAGGCTCCCAGGTGGTTCAGGTCGTCAAAGAGTTGATCGAGCTTAGTGGCAAGTTCAACTTAGCTGATATGGGGTGGTTGTTCAAGAAGTTAGACTTGCAGGGGTATAGAAAAGTAGTAACAAGTGTTCGAAGCAAGTACGATGTTATAATAGAGAGAATTATCAGGGAGCATGAAGAGTCAAGGAAGGACATGCAGAAGGAACATGCAGCAGAGAGGGATCTACTTGATATTTTGCTAGACATATACGAGGATCCAAATTCTGAGATCAGACTGACCAGAGAAAACATCAAGGCCTTCTTTTTGGTATTTCATAATTTCTGTCTTTGAATTCAAATAACTGGTGGGGACAGATAAATTCACATGAGTGTGACATTTTGCAGAACATATTTGGAGCTGGCACTGACACGTCATCTCTGACGGTGACGTGGGCGATGGCAGAACTGATGAATCACCCAGATATAATGGCGAAAGCAAGGAGAGAGATCGATTCAGTGGTGGGGAGGGAGAGATTAGTGGAGGAGTCAGATATTGCAAAACTTCCGTACGTGGAATCCATAGTGAAAGAAACTTTCAGGCTTCACCCAACAGGAACCATAATATCGAGACAAGCAACACAAGAGTGCGAGGTGAATGGGTATGTTATTCCAGAGAAGATGTCTGTGATAGTGAACGTGTGGTCCATCGGGAGGGACGCACAGTACTGGGAACACCCATTGGAGTTCAGACCAGAGAGGTTCATGAATGAAGAAGGAGAGAGCGAGATGAGCTTGAAAGCGCAGAACTTTGAGCTGTTGGTGTTTGGGGCAGGAAGAAGAATGTGCCCTGGTGTATCTTTGGCCACCAAGGTGGTGCCAACGACTCTAGCAGCTATGATACAGTGTTTTGAATGGAAGTTGGCTCATGGAGGAGAGGTTGACATGGAGGAGAAGCCTGGTTTGGGCCTTCCCAGAGCTAATCCTTTGCTATCTATCCCTGTGCCCAGGCCCCTTCCCTTCCTCAACCTCTTCACCTAATCACAATTAAACTTATTATGGCCCAAAAGGGAGACCTTTTCTTTTGAGTTATAAACGCAAGTCCAAACATGACGTGAAGGTACAAAAGCATACATCATATAATATGAATAAAATTAAGTTAATTAGGTGTTGTTTGTCCTCAAGGCACATCTGAGGATTTGCCGACTTTTGTTTTGCAACTCTTATACCTTCCAAGTCCCCAGAAGTAATTGTCTGATCTCAGTTATAACAGCGCATTTTAATTATTAGATAGAGACTTGAGCGATTGAGATTTAATATTTTATAGTTATATATGAAACATTAAATCGAAACTGTTTAAATCACAATCTAATTAAAGGTTAAAATGAGTAACAGAATCGAAGTGACGAGAAGAAGAGAAGAGTTTATAAATGTTTTGATATTTTTTATCAATGAATTAAAATAAATTCTTCTTGTGGCTGGATAATTGAAATATTTCATCTTGAATATTTAGAATATTCATAAAAATTGTCATGCTCAAATGCAAAGCAAACAGATAAAAATTCCAATTGCTAATAGTGATGTCTTGTTAATAATTGTCTTGACTTCGTCTCGAAAAAAAAGTTTAAACACATGAACCATGACAATTTCCTAATCCCCGGGACCCATCCAGAGAGGGAAACAACAAATGTTAGCTACACCATCGTACAAATATTGAGGGCACATACATTCATACATATTTTTTTACGTAAATAAAATTAGTCATATGATAATATTATTTAAAAAAATATTGATCATGCATGTTGGATCACTCTCCCTGTTCTTTTTTAAAAAGGACAGTGACTAATCTTAATTAATGAACTCTTGAGTAGTAGAGCTTTCTTAATTAATAACCTGGGACCAATCTGAAAAAGTTAGTTAAGCACTAAATATTTAATTGCAGCATGGTACAATGAATCATACATTGAAATCATATGATATACAAGTGTGTGTTCCTGGGATATGCATCAAACATTTCCTTATAATATGAAATAGATTTCTTCCACACACCGAAGAGATCATAAAGTAACAATATTAATCCATTAAGTTAGTTTTCAAGATTAAAAACAGTGGATGCTTTCATAACGATTCTTTTGTTCATGTTTTTTTCTTTCGATATATAAAAAATTTAGATTGGATAGACACTGATAACCCACTACAGCATGCGTTTAGATTCAAAGAGCATTCACAAAAAAGAAAGAAATCACTAGTTCACATCCATGAAGTGGCAATAACAAGCCTAAAAAATGGCACATCAAAGGAGAGCACAACAGAAAAATAGAAGATGATATTTTCAAGATCCTTACTAAATTGTTTGGATTTAATATTTTTTAAAATTATTATTATAGTGTTTTGTAATTTATTTATTTTTATAAAATCAAAGAAAGCTACGTACGGGCTTAACTCGATCCAGGAGTGAGAGGGTGTGACAACACTGTCCAACAAGCAACGAAAGTTAAGTGATGTTATGAGTTTAATGAATCTATTTTCTGACAAAAAAAAAAAAAAAGAGTTTAATGAATCTATTTCAGTCGCCGTCTCAGCTGCCGTCACGTACCAATTTCTTCGAGGACCATTATTGTCGGCGGGAAGAAAATAAATTAATGTTGAACCCTATTCTTATCGTTCCAAATCCAAAAAGAATAAGTTCAAAACTTATGTATATTTAATTAACTTGATTTGATTAAGGAAACTAATTAATATAATATGTATTTCTTAAAATATTATAATCATTTTCTTTAATTCACTTATTTCCTCTTTTTTTAGTTATTATTGGGAGAGCACGAATAAAAGTAAATTAAAAAAATATTGACAAATATAAAAAAAATGTGGAGTTTTAATTTTTTCCAATAATATTGGAAACTGGAACAGTCTGCTATGGGATGATGGTACGCAGGAAGCCATTTTTTCCGGTTGGTTTGAAGCAAAAATAAAGTGTGTTCTGTATGAAGAACACAGAGATTGGACTTGACTAGGTTGTCAAGCCTAGAGCCTACGTACCCTCGAAGGGATCAAAGTCCACGTAGTTCGTAACAAACTTGAAGGCATGTAGCCAGGGGAGTGGGGTGTGTGCTCTGTGTGGCAGAAAGTAACAAGAGCATAAGATAGAGCGTGTGCACCTGTCTAGGGTTTCCTTCTATTTATAGAGGAGCTTGGTGCTCGTATCTCCCTATTAATGGGGGATATCTATGATTGAGCCGTCAAGGGCTGATTGGCTGTTACCATGATCGTAGGAGAATCCTTATTGATGAGATCCTAAAAATAGGGGATCTCAGATCCCTTCCTAATATAGCACGGATTCCCTTATAGGCGCCATTGGGCCGAGGTCCGGACTTGGGCCTATTGGGCCGGTCCGTAACAGTTGCCCCCCAGCTTGGTCGTTCAGGCTTCTGGACGGCCGAGATGCTTAGTATCCCGGTCCCATTATGGCCGAGGTCCTTCGCCTAGACCAGGTCGGCTCTTGGCTGCTGTGACCATCTGCCCGGCCTGGGGAAGTGGTCGGCTGATAATGCCCTCGTTCTGCCTAGAACACCGAGTCCGTCTTGCCCGGGTGGCTAATTGCCCTTCCCGGGTTCCCAATGGCCTTGGTTTCACATCCTTCGCCTTTTGGGATTCTCCGGATGCTTTGGGGTTCACTCTTACGCGCCATTATTGCGGGCGTACAGGTGTCAGGCTTTTATTGGGGGCGTTCTGCAACCGCCGCGTCTTTTCGCCTTTCGAGGTGAATGCGCATTTATTGCGTTGGCGTTGTGCTGCACCAATCCCGTCGCGTCTGTGCGGGAATAGATCGTCATGCCCCTGCGTTGGCTTTTTAAATAGCCTTCTTTCTGTTCATTTCCACTTTTTCCCGCTACTTCACTCTTTTGCCCAGAAATTTCTCTCCTTTCTCTAGAGCTTGAGTGGGGATTCTTGGTTTGAGACTTTCGCCGTCTTCCAGCGTTCCAGTCTCTTTCATTTTACTTACACAGGTACTGCGCTTGTTCCCTTGTGCATTTGTTCGGTATTTTTCCGTATTTTTCCGTTTATATTGGGAATCGCTGTCTCTGTTTCTGTTCTTCTGGGTTTTTCTGGGTTTCCGTTAGCGTCACTGTACCCAAAGCTCTTCCCAAACCTCCCTCAAACACCAGTTCCTGATACCGTAGGTCTTCGATTATGGCGGGAGGTAGAAACATTCCGCGACCGCAGGCGTCGTTGACGCCGGAGGAGGAAATGCTCCTCCGTGCGTGTCTTCCTCGTATGACCTACTGGGTTCTTGGGGGTGAGCCTCCTGCTACGAGGGTCCTGGATCCTTTACGCCAGGGTGGCGCCGCGCGTCCAGGGCGAGCTGGAGCTCGCCCGTCTTCGAGAAGGGTTTCTATTCCCATTCCACGTCATCCCTTCCGGCCGCTTGCCCGAGCTCTTCCTCTTGAGTCGCCTGATGGGACCTGGGTCGGCTCCTCTTCCAGCTTCGAGGCCCCGGTGGTGATGGCTCGACCCCTGAATTTTTACGAGGGTCCTTCTGTCGCACGCCAGACGTCCGCCCCAGAGGGTTATGCCGGCCCCTGCTGGGACTGCCTGGCGGAAGCTTCCGTATTGGTGGCGGGTGATGGAGATGCCGAGGCCTCATCTATTCTGGGCTCCTGCCGGCATTGGTCTGCCCCGGTTGTTCCCTCTCGTGTCCCCATTCGTCCTAGTCGGCCGTCTTTAGTACCTGTTGTTATGCCTGTGCCAGGTATTCCTGCTTCTTTGCTAATACCGGCTTTGTTTATTTTCATATAGGCTTATTTATGGCTCCCAAGTCGGGATCTTCTAAAAAGCGTTCGAAGGCCGGTGGTTCGGACTCTTCCAGTCCACCCGAAGCCTTGATTTGTCGATACGGCTGGGTATCGCATGACGTGCTGGCTACAACGTCGCTGATGTCGGAGGCGGACATAGCACGGCTGGAGGTCCCGGCCATGTCTGGATGTGTGCTTAGGCGTCCGGGGCCTGAGGAGCCTGTTTGTGCGGCTCAGTCCGAGGATCAGCCGGACTTTTTCTTCTTCTACCGGGACTACTTGACGCGGGTCCAAGTTTCTCTCCCTTCCTCCCGCTTCCAGATGGAGGCGTTGCGGCATCTTCGCCTCGCCCCGACCCAACTTCATCCAAATGGTTGGGGATACCTAGTTGCCTTCGAGCGGTTGTGCGGCCATTTTCCGCTCCCCATCCCCTGTACCACCAACTTCTTTTTCCACTTCTTCGGACCTTTTACCCCTGGCTCGTCCAAGGGGGGTGACAAGTTGAGGGGCATGGTATCCCTGCGGGTCAACCCGGAGCGTCAGTTGATGACGCCCTTTTCTGACTCCTTTAAACAGTTTAAGGGGGCTTTCTTCAAGGTTGAGACCGTCGCGGGGGAGCGGCCGTGGTTCTTAGAAGAGGGTGGTTGGTTCCCGTTGTATTGGGGGGAAGGTCATTACAAGGCTAAGGCCATCTCTTACCAGGTTCCACTCGAAGATCTGGTGCCGGAATCGGTTTCTGCATTGCCACGGCTTGAGGCCCTGGTAGCCGAGTATGGTTTGCAGCCGGCTGGCTTCTACATATCCGTCGAGCCGCTGCCCCCTGCCTGTAGGGCTTTTTAGCAGCCGTATCTGTTTTTCGCTTCAGTATTGGTCTTTTGAACTGGTAGATTCTGACCTACTCCGTTTGTCTTTGTTTGCAGCTAGGGCTATGGATGACCTGCCGTTATACGCTCGCCTGTCGGGAGCTGCAGCTGTCCCAGGAGCATGCCAACTCGGTTGCTGAGGAGTGCACCCGGGCTCTGAAGGAGAGGTCCGAGAGCCTGGCTGCGGCCAAGGCTTTGGAGGAGCGGCTGGCTACTTTGGCCAGGGAGGAAGAGGCAGTTGAGGCAGCCCTTGCGGCTGAGAAGGTGACCTCCCGAGAGCTTACAGATGCCCTGGTGCAGACTGCTGAGGCCTGTTTCAAACAAGCCTTGCTCCAGATCCGGCACTTCAATCCCGGGGTTGAGCTTCAGGTGGGAGGGTACGATCATCGTGCCTTTGTTAAGGATGATGGATCTTTCCTTCCATACGAGCCCCAAGCCGCCGAAGATCCTGTTGAGGAAGCCGTGGAGGGTGCTGCAGTCGCCGGGGGTGAGGAGGAAGCTAATGCTGGGCCTGGTTCCCCGCCTTAGCTTTTATTTTTCTTGTTTGTAAATTTTGGGGTGTAGGAGCCCTTGTAATTTGTTGCTTTCTTTTGGCCCTGGTGCCATTTGTACAGACTTTTATGACAATTACAACAATTTTCTTGCCTTGTGCCACAGTCCGTCTTTATTTTGATTATTACCGTCCCTTTCGTCTAGATTCGACAATGAACGATTTAAATTCTTATCATCCTTCCTCTGCGCGGCCGAGCTCGTTTAGCTACCTGGGGCCGAGGGTGGCTTATTTTTCTGCCATCGCCATGTTGCCTCGGTTTGTGCCTTCGTCTGCTATGTGCGCATAGGTCGCGTGGGCCGCTTAGGTGACTTAGGCAATGGGTGATTTAACTGCTCTTTTGACTAAGTTAGTTCGTTTGTCGGCCGCATGTGTGCCGGCCGTTACTCTACCACATTTAGTGTGTGGGAGGTTAGGGCAAGGTTGTCTTGTTTCAGCCTCGTCAGGCATAACTAACCATACTGTCTCGGCCCGGCTTTCAAGTAGCCGAGCTCCAACTTTCCTTTAGTTGGATCAAATTTATCCGATGTAAGGGCGGAGCTACCGCATATCTAACCGAGGTTTCAACTACCTTTGGTCGGACATTTTGACCTGATCAGGGTCGGCATGGTAGGCCGCTTGCTTAACCGAGCGAGCGTTGACGCGTCAATTTCGCGAAGGGCCGTGTCCGATTCCTTCGCCGAGCTCTAACCAATGCCTGTCGGAGTACAACGGCCGGTTTTCGTACATCTAGATGTTTTTTGGTTTGGGTCGGGTTTGTGACCTCAGGGCTTTTTACCGGTGTCGGGCTAAATAGCCTCGGCTTTATGTTTCTTGGCCGGGCTTCTCTGCCTCGGTCTGTTTGTTACTGGCCGAGCTTCATGGCTTCGGGTTCATGCTTAAGCTTTGTGCGCATTCGTAAATCTCCTCAGTGGGATCTTTTATTGATAGAAAGAAATAGCCCTACGGGGCTTTACAAAGCATCGTAATTAGAAATGACATAACTTGGACTTTAAACGAAAAGAAAACATATGCAGGAAAAGGGAAAATTGCTAAGTAAACAAACACTGCCGAGGAAGGATCTAGCTGTAGTAGATCTTCAGCTTGTCGGCATTCCACGTCCTTTTGATTGGCTTTCTTGCCAAAGTCTCGAGGGTATATGCTCCTCCGTCGAGCTTTTCCTTAATCCGGTAGGGCCCTTCCCAGTTTGCTGCCAACTTCCCGTCCTTGGCATTCTTGTTGCCTATGTCCGCTCGTCGGAGTACTAGGTTGCCTCGGTTGAAAGACCGGGGCCGGACCTTTCTGTTGTACTTAGCCGCGAGTAGTTGCTTGGCGGCTAGTTCCCGGCAGTGCGCCGTAACCCGGATTTCATCAATGAGGTCCAAGTCAGTCTTCAAGGCGTCGTCGTTCGATTCCTGCCCCTCCTGTCTGGCTCTGACCTTTCTCCAAGATGGCTGTCCGATTTCCACCGGGATCATTGCCTCACATCCATAGGTTAGCCTGTACGGGGTTTCTTGAGTCGAAGACTGTACGCTCGTGCGATATCCCCACAGGACGCTGTGGAGCTTCTCGGTCCAACTGGTCTCGGCCTGCAACATTTGCCTCTTGAGTCCGTCAAGGACTACTTTGTTGGCGGCTTCGGCCTGGCCATTTGTCTGGGGATGTTCCACGGATGAAAAGTGCTGCTTGATGTCCAGGTTGGACATCAGCGCTTGGAAACGATGGTCCATGAATTGGGTGCCATTGTCCGTGACGACCTCGGCTGGTATCCCGAAGCGGGAGACGATGTTGTGCCGGAAGAACTTAATCACTCTGGCCGAGGTTATTGTGGCGAGTGGCTCTGCTTCTATCCACTTGGTGAAGTAGTCTACCGCGACTATTAGCCATCTGCATTGCCCCTGCGCCGGTCGGAATGGACCGAGGATGTCCATGCCCCATTTGTAAAAGGGCCACGGGGCTGGCATTCCTTTCAACTCTGAGGGTGGCGGCCATATTATCCTTGCATGCTTTTGACAACTGTCGCATGTCTTGGCTTTTTCCATGGCGTCATGACTCATAGTGGGCCAGTAATAGCCGGCGCGTAATGCTTTCCGGGCGAGTGCCTTGCCCCCCATGTGGTGATCGTTGGCGCCTTCGTGTAGCTCGGCCAGCACGTATTTTGCTTCAGAGTCTCCAAGGCAACGCATCATGGGGCAATGGAGTCCCTTCCTGTATAGTTGGTCGTCCACCATGGCGTAGAGGGCGGCTTCACGGATCAGCTTCTTTGCCTCGGTCGGGTCGGTTGGGATAATTCCCCTCTCGAGGTAGTCTTCAATTGGCTTTCTCCAATCGGCCCCGGCCGAGATGGCCATGATACAACTCGGCTCGGTCAGATTTTGCTGGATCACGGTCCTATGGTTATCCGGCCCCTTTGTGCTGGCGAGCTTAGAGAGGATGTCAGCCCGAGCGTTCTCTTCTCTGGTATATGGGAAACTATGACCTCTTCGAACTCAGCCATGAGTTCTTTGGCTTTAGTCAGGTACTTTGCCATTAGTGGGCCTTTTGCCTGATAGGTGCCGTCTACTTGAGCCGCGACGAGCTGCGAGTCGGTTAAAACCTTTACTCGCTGGGCGCCATTATCCTTGGCCTGAAGCAGTCCGGCCAATAGGGCCTCATACTCGGCCTGGTTATTGGAGGTCTGGAACTTCAACTGCAGAGAATGTTCGGTGGCTACCCCCTGTGGGCTTTCTACGATGACTCCTGCGCCGCTGCCCTTTGCGTTGGATGAGCCATCAACATAGACCTTCCAAATCCCATCATCTGTAGTGGCCGGTGTGAGTTCTCGGATGAAGTCCGCAAGCGCTTGGGACTTAATCGCCTGGCGTGCTTCGAAAGTGATGTTGAACTCAGAGAGTTCTATGGCCCAGTTGGTCATTCTCCCGGCTAAGTCGGGTTTGTGGAGAACCTGTCTGATCGGCTGGCTGGTTCGGACCACGATCCGGTGTCCCTGGAAATAGGGCCGGAGTCTGCGCGGTAAGCAGGGAGAAAGCCACTTTTTCCAGTTTCTGATACCGGAGTTCAGAGCTCTGTAGAGCCTTGCTGATGAAGTATATCGGCTTTTGCCCGGTCTCGGACTCCTTTACTAGGGCGGCGCTTATGGCTTCGTTGCCGATTGAGAGGTAGAGGAACAAGGTCTCTCCGGGGTCCGGCTTTGTGAGTACCGGCGGGGTTGCCAAGAATCTCTTGATTTCTGAGAAGGCGGCGTCGCAGTCCGGGTTCCAGCTGCCTCGGGTCTACTTCTTCAGCAATTTGAAGAGAGGTAGGGCTTTCTCGGCCGACTTTGGTAGAAAACGTGTCAGGGCGGCTAGTCGGCCTGTTAGCTGCTGTACCTCCTTCTTGGTTCTCGGGCGCTGCATGTCGAGCACGGCTTTACACTTGTCCGGGTTGGCTTCGATCCCTCGGTTTGTCAGCATGAAGCCTAGGAATTTCCCTGCCGGAACTCCGAAGGCACATTTGGCCGGGTTCAACCTGATTCGATGTCTTCTTAACTTTTCAAACGTCTGTTCTAGGTCCCGGACGTGGTCTTCTGGAAGTTTCGACTTGACGATCATGTCGTCTATGTAGACCTCTATGTTGCGCCCGATCTGATCCTCAAAAACCCAGTTCATCATCCTCTGGTAGGTTGCCCCGGCATTCTTGAGTCCGAAAGGCATGACGTTGTAGTAGTAATTTGCCTTATCGGTCATAAAGGCGGTCTTTTCTTGGTCGTCCGGATGCATGGCGATCTGGTTGTAACCAGAGTAGGCATCCATAAAGGAGAGGAGGTGGTACCCGGCCGAGTTGTCCACCAGCTTATCGATGTTTGGCATCGGGTACGAGTCCTTTGGGCAGGCCTTGTTGAGGCTGGTGTAGTCGACACATACTCTCCATTTGCCGCTGGGTTTGAGGACCATGACTACGTTGGAGAGCCAGGTGGTGTACTGCACCTCTCGGATGAAACCGGCCGTAAGGAGCTCTTCTATGTGATCTTCCAAAGCCTTCTGCCTGTTGTCCGCAATGTTCCTCTTCTTCTGTGCCACGGGTCTCGACCCCGGCCATATGCCGAGCTTGTGACAGCAGAAGTGGGGGTCGATGCCAGGTATTTCGGCCGAGGTCCATGCGAAGACGTCTTGGTTCCGCCTTAGGAAACGGATCATGAGAGCCTTTAGGCCGTCCTCCATATCCCGGCCTATTTTGGCGGTCTTGGACGGGTCTTCGCCTAGCACAATTTCCTCCAATTCTCCTTCCGGCTCGGGCCTTGGATTGTCAAGTTCTCGGAGGTCGAGCTCCACCATGTTGACTTACTGCCGCAGGCGCTCGCCAGAGCCGGCTTCGGATGCTTGCTCATTGGATCCGAGCCGGGGTGGAGACGAGGGTCCTCCTTCCTCGACACGGAGAGCTTCGAAGTAGCACTGCCTTGACTCTTTCTGGTCTCCGGATACCACGACTATCTGGTTCTTACTATTGACCATCTTCAGCTTCTGATGCTTCGTGGATACTAGTATATCCCAGTTGTGGATCGTGGGTCGGCCCAGAATGATGTTGTACGGGGACCGGAAGTCGGCGACTACGAATCGTACCCGTTCCGATTTGAAGGCTTCCTTGGTGCCAAGAGTTAACCGAAGGTCGATGTAGCCTTTTGGGAAGGACTGCTCGCCATTGAAGCCAACCAGGGTGGTCTTGCATGGCTTGAGGTCCTCTTTGTCGAGGTGCATCCTCTTGTAGGCATCCCAGCTTATAATGTCCGCCGAACTCCCTGCATCCACAAAAATCCTCTTAACTCGACAATTTATCAAAGTTCCAGTAATTACCAGTCCGTCCAGGTGTCCGGGTATGACGTCTTCCAGCTCTTCATCGGTGAAGGTCAGGGTAGGCGGCCGAGGCTTCCTTGAGTCTTCCTTAAACTTATGGGGGTCTCGGACGATCAGTACTTCGCGGAGATATTTCTTCCGCTAACTTGTGGTGTCTCCTCCTCCACTGAATCCTCCGCTGACAACGTTGCACTGGAAATCGACGTCGGGAAATTCGTCGTCCGAGGCCGCCTTCTGCTTTTTTCCCAGATTTCGGGCTTCCTTGGGCGGACTTCTGGAGCAGGCGCGGTCGTTGCGTTTCCCGTTCGTCCTTCTCTGAGTCTTGATCACGTACTGACGCAGTTTCCCATCCCTCACGAACTTCTCGATTGCGTCGCGGAGGTCATAGCACTCGTCGGTCGTGTGGCCGTTGCAGTCGTGGAACTTGCAGAATTTGGAACGGTCCGTGTTGGAGCGTCCTCTGATCGGCCTCGGCCTGTCCACCCGCTTCATCTCGGTTTGGGCTACCTCCTTCCATACCTGGGACCGAGGGACGTTCAACGGGGTGTAGCTGTCGTATTTGGTCTTCTGGTCGGCCCAGTCGGACTTGGCTCGGCTGTCTCGGCTCCATCGTCTTGGGTCGATCTTCGTCCTTCTTGTGCGTTCCTTGTCGCTAGGCGGGCTCTTCCTAGTCCGTTCGGGTTCGTCGGCATTGGCCGCCTCCATCTGCTCCATTTCCAGGTACTTCTTCGCCTCGGTATAGAATTCGGTCAAGGTGTACGCTGGGTTCTTGCACAGGTGACGAGCCAGCCGGGATGATGGGTCCAGTCCATTGACTAGGCAGTGTACGTGGACATCCTCGGGCAATGACCGTACTTGCATGGCCACGTCGCGGAACCGATCCAGATACTTCTGCAAGGCCTCACCTTTCTTCTGACGCACTTTACTCAAGGTGAACGTTGTCTTTGGCTACTTTTTGCTAGTGGCGAAGTGCAGCTCGAATTTTCGTCCGAGGTCTTCGTAGCTCCGGATAGAGTTGTCCGGGAGAGAAATCAGCCATCGGTGTGCTGGACCGTCCAGAGTGGCAGCGAAGAGTCGCTGGATGACCGGACCGGTGATCTGTCGGACCCACATGAGCTTTTCGAACGTGACCAAGTGGTTGCGCGGATCTTGGGTCCCGTCGTATTTTGGCAGGTCGGCCAGGTCAAAGTGCTTAGGGTAACGGGTTGTTGCCGCCTCCCTTAAGAACGGGGATCTTCCGGTTTCCGATAGGTATGTCACTCGGTATTCCTGAGAAGATTCGTGGCGAGGCGATCTGTGGGTCCGGGGAGTTCTATCCTCGACGCGGGCTTCTTCTTGGCCTCGGTCCTCTCTTGCAAGTCGATCGGTGCGGTTAAAACCAACACCGCGGTTCTCCCTGTTTTCTGGGGACTGGGGTCTGCCTCGTTCTGCACTCGCCCGTTGCCCCGGCTCGCCGTTGTCTCGGCGCGTGTCCCTCGGCTCAGAGTTGCTCGAGGAACTGCTGTCATCCACTGGGG
The DNA here is from genome assembly GCA_034222035.1 of Acacia crassicarpa. Lineage (NCBI taxonomy): Eukaryota > Viridiplantae > Streptophyta > Magnoliopsida > Fabales > Fabaceae > Acacia > Acacia crassicarpa. Next base: position 61,062,389 of record JAWXYG010000002.1, on the reverse strand, counting down.
CTCTCCTACCCCGCCTATGATTCCTGCGGCGACCCCTCTCACGGTGGTCCTTCTCGAGTGCTTCTTGGATCATTTTTCCGAAAGCTTCAAAGTTAGCCCGTCTCTGCAGGTCATCTCGTTTTTCCTTGTTCTCCAGTCGTCGCAGGAAAGATTCCTGCGTCCTTCGCATCATGCGGACGTCGGCATCGACTGCTTGGACGTCGCGGGTTGGAGCCGGTGTCAGCGCCCCTAGTGGTTGCTGGTCCTCCGCTGAAGGGGTGGTTGCCGTGTCCGTGATGTGCCCTTCGGGGGTGCGTTCCCGCCGCGGTTGTTCCTGCGGCTGATCCGGCGGTGGTTGGCTTGGCTGGGGGTCTCCTCCCACCGGCTGGGGGTTTCTGCTGTGGCTTCTAGTACTCACCATCAGTAGTCACGGGGATTGAAGTTTACAGTCCCCACGGACGGCGCCAATGTTATGTATGAAGAACACAGAGATTGGACTTGACTAGGTTGTCAAGCCTAGAGCCTACGTACCCTCGAAGGGATCAAAGTCCACGTAGTTCGTAACAAACTTGAAGGCACGTAGCCAGGGGAGTGGGGTGTGTGCTCTGTGTGGCAGAAAGTAACAAGAGCATAAGATAGAGCGTGTGCACCTGTCTAGGGTTTCCTTCTATTTATAGAGGAGCTTGGTGCGCGTATCTCCCTATTAATGGGGGATATCTATAATTGAGCCGTCAAGGGCTGATTGGCTGTTACCATGATCGTAGGAGAATCCTTATTGATGAGATCCTAAAAATAGGGGATCTCGGATCCCTTCCTAATATAGCGCGGATTCCCTTATAGGCGCCATTGAGCCGAGGTCCGGACTTGAGCCTATTGGGCCGGTCCGTAACAATGTGTTATACTCATAAATACGAAATACCGAATACAAATTAAAATTGAAATTTTCAGTAAGTTTACATCTTCAAAAAGTTTTCACGAGTTTTACTTCTCGTTCATGGACAACATCAATATATTTGACACAGAAATTAGAGTCTGAGAAGACGAAGTCAAAACAAAAACTGGCGACTTTAAGATTATTTATACTACTACGTACATCAACTTTTTCCCCACATTGAACGCACTGTTAAGTTTAATGAGTGTTTTTTTCCCCTTGGTGAAAAGTTTAATGAGTTAGTTAATTATTCATGCCTTACCATGATATAAATAGACCTTACATGCATATGTTCTGCACCGATTATTCTTAAACAGACAAAGATGGAGATCAATGAAATTCTTGGCCCCAGCTACGTACTCTTGCTAACGATTTGGCTAGCCTCTATGATATTGGTCCGATCCATATTCTCTAGCTTCCTCCAAGTCCTCTGGCCTTACCAATCATAGGACACTTTCACCTTCTTCGACCACCTGTGCATCAAGCTCTTCACAAGCTCTCGAGCCGTTATGGACCCATCTTTCGTATCTACCTTGGTTCTGTTCCCTTGTTCATTGTTTCTAGTTCTGAAATTGCCAAAGAGATATTGAAAACCCATGAAATCTCTTTTTGTAACAGACCCCCCGGTTCCTCTGCCAGATATCTCAGTTATAACGCAGCTAATTTTGCATTTGCCCCTTATGGAACCTACTGGAAGTTCATGAAGAAGCTTTGCATGTCAGAACTTCTCAATGGTTGCATTCTTGAACGACTCCTTCCCACCAGGCAAGAGGAGATTCACCATTTCTTGCAGGTAATTCTGAAGAAAGCTCAGGCAGGGGAGGCTGTGGATGTGGGAGCTGAGCTTGTGAGGCTCACAAACAGTGTCATAATGAGAATGGCGCTTAACAAAAGTTTCTGTAACAACGATGAGGAGGCTTATGAGATGGCTCGGGCCGTGAAAGAATCATCCAAGGTCGGTGGAAGATTCAACTTATCAGATTATTTCTTGCTTTTCAAAGTCCTTGATCTTCAAGGACTTGGCAAGAGGCTGAAGCAGGTACATGAGAGTTCAGATGCTAGGCTCGAAAGCATCCTTCGAGAACACGAACAGGATAGAATCAAATTCAACAGGAGAGATGCACCAAAAGATATACTAGACCTTCTTATAAATATATCAGAAGATCCAAGCTCAGACGTCAAAATCATCAGGGACAACATCAAAGCCTTCCTCAAGGTAATTATTTCTGATTAAGTGATCTCCCACTTAAAAGAGAACTCTTATACCACTAGGCTACAACATATTTGGAGATCAAATTGTTTAATTTAAGATCAAAACAATATATTATTTTTAACTGACATTAAATTTTTGCTAGTACAGGATCTATTGTCAGGTGGGACTGGTACAACAGCCTTGGGGATAGAGTGGGCGGTGGCAGAACTGATAAACCACCCAGAAATAATGGAGAAAGCAAGGAAGGAGATAGAGTCGGTGACTGGGAATGAAAGAATTTTGAAGGAATCTGATGTAGTAAATCTTCCATATGTGCACGCCATAGTGAAGGAGTCACTGAGGCTTCACCCTCCTGCTCCGGCGATGGTGAGAGGGACCACAGAAAGCTGCAGCATAGCAGGTTATGAGATTCCAGCCAACACTCGAGTGTACATAAATATCTGGGCACTTGGGAGGGACCCAAAGTATTGGGATGATCCACTAGAGTTCAAGCCAGAAAGGTTCATGATGAGGGAAGATGATGATGATAAGAGCCGAGTTATGGAAGTGAGGGGACAAAACTACAATATTTTACCCTTTGGAAGTGGAAGAAGAGGTTGTCCTGGATCTTCACTAGCACTCAATATTTTCCATGTTACTCTTGCTGCTATGATTCAGTGCTTTGAATGGAGGCCTACAGAAGGAAATAGTGTTGACATGCAAGAGGGAAATTCTGCAGATCTTCAAAGGGCCCACCCCATTATTTGTATCCCAAAACCTAGACTCTTGCCACTTCCCTCCATGTGATCGACCTCCAATAATAATATTGTGATCCCAAGAAGCTAAGTCTTTTTGTTTGCCACTTTTCTTCAGTCTAGTTCTTCATTATGATCAGTTTCAGAATCGTTGCTTGATTTATTTGTAATGAACTATAATGTTGACCAATTTGTCTTGAATATCTGTTGGTTATTAATGTACAAAATGTGGTATTTGCGTGCGGAACCAACTGTGTTATGTATACGAATGATCTCTCGGGCTACATCCAAACTAAATCCTTACCTACAAATTGGTATAGAAGTGCATTTTGTTACCACATTCTTGATCAAATTTCTAAAGGTGTCCGCCAATGGCACGTCTCCTAAGCATAATTGAATCATATTTGTTAAATGAGACGTCAACTCCTTTTCATTGGTGAGCTAACTTATGTATATAAGACTTGTTTGGGTAGAAGTACATTGATGCAAGTCAAGATAACATTTTTTGAACATATTACTTCGTACATCATAAATCACGTTACATTGTAAAAACAGTTTCTATCTCTAACTCAAACATGAACATAATGTGTGAAATTATAGTTTATTAGGAAGCTGCTGATTTAATTTACATAATGATTAGATCGTTATCTCGCTGAGATGAATTGGTTGGACTTTGGAACCAGCAATAACTACATATATGCCTGACAGAAAACGATCAAAGTACGGCTACGATTATGATTAAGAAAGTAAAAAACTGAATCTCATAGTGCTGTATTATTATTTGTTTAAAGTCCATGACATAATAAGATGTTTAAGCTAATTGAGAGGGTAAGCGAAATTCTGACGTAACCTATCTACCTAACCTAAACATATGATTTAATGTGGATGTCCAAGAGATTTCTAATCAAATCAAATTAGATGGTTAATATAAGATCAATTGATAAATCTAAACAGATTAAAAAAGTTAATTATGTTAGTTATTTATTACAATATATGTTTATTTTCCTAAAATACAATTTTTCCATCATGATGTATTCTTAGATAGAAATTCCTAAATGTGAGCCAGATATTTTAAGAAAAAATTCTAAATTTAAAAGACAAAATAGACTGAGACATTATTTTTAAGATTAAATTTAATTTCTAACTATCTCTTATATTAAGCATGAATTAATAATAATATTATAAGCCACTGGAGACAAAATAGCCGGAGCGCATGAGGATGCCACGGAGGGACCTTATCAAGCCTGAATGAAAAACAGGATTTGACAAAGTCAAAACAAAACGTCGTGTAATGTCCTTTCGTATTTGAGGAACCTCAATGGTATAATTCCATATCCAGAATGGGATCCTTTCCATCCTTTTTCTCCCTTTCTTTCTGTTTTCCCTAGCAGATTTTAGAGAATCAACTTAGAGAAAAGGGCATTTTCATCTATATTATAGAAAATCAATTGGAGGAAAATTTACTATAATCCATTTTCCATTCATAAAATCTGATCTTATGTTCATTCTGATGACTCTAACCTACCATACATTTGGTTGGAGTCTTGGAGGTTGCTCCCTTCTTTTCATTTGGTCAAAACCAACCATTAGATCGCATATTTGGATATGACTTTACAAGACAAGTAAGAACAGGCTATAAATATACTTCTCCGTCTTTAATATCAAATATATTTGAGGAGTTAATCTTAATTTAAATGTAAGACATAGTTTATATATTTATCAATCTTTTTTTAATTTGCCCTTATTAATACTCACTTAACAATAATCAAAAAGGGGAAAAAAAAAAAGAGAATTAATGAATATGACTAGAATTTATTAGAAATTACATGTCATGTTAACTAACTTATTCAATCCAATCAAATTAAATAAATAAAACCGATGCATTCTGAATTACAGGGATCTTATAGCCGGCCAATCCCAGGCATATATGATCAAGACAATTACGGTCAGCTTCCTTTCAAGTAAGACACTCGCTTCCGACATCTAAACCATGTCCAGCAACCTTATTTATTTCCATTATTTTAATGTAGTTGTTCTTACTTCTTCCTACAATCCTACTCACAGAACTTCAAATTTTCAATCTAATGTGAACACAAAAGGAAGCCACTTTGGAATCACATGCTCTGCCCCTTACTTTCGGATTGCCAATATCGTCAACGATGAAAGACAAAACAGCAAGCAAATCAAAATAAACAAATAGTCTAAATAAATCAGGATGATTATATTATAAATAATTCTTGAACTCTCAAACAGATCATAGTCGGCTTTTAACAAGTCCAACGAAATGACCAAGTCCCTTGATTCCATGTTTATAAAAAGAGACGTAAACCCGATAACCCTAAAACATAACTGTGATTCAGATTGCAAATCAGATGGCGGATTTTCAAGGATACATCCAACTCCTAATCATTGGATTAGTATCGATGATCGTGTTTCGAGTGATTTTTAGCAGAATACAAAAGAAGCCTAATCGGCCACCTAGCCCACTGGCCTTACCCATTATAGGACACCTTCACCTTCTTGCTCCCATCCCACATCAAGCTCTTCGTAAACTTTCCCAGCGCCATGGACCCATCATCCAACTGTTTCTGGGCTCTGCTCCATGCGTTGTAGCTTCCACTCCGGAAACCGCCGCTGAGTTCCTCAGAACTCACGAAGCTTCTTTCTCCAATCGCCCTCAAAACACTTCCGTTGACTTGTTGACCTATGGCTCCCAGGACTTCTCCTTCGCTCCCTACGGTCCCTACTGGAAGTTCATTAAGAAACTCTGCATGTCTCAGCTTCTCGGTGCCCGGACTCTCGACCAGCTCCTTCCGGTGCGGCGACAGGAGACCCTGAGATTCCTAAGGGTTCTGCTGAACAAGGCCGAGAGGGGTGAGGTTGTGGACGTGGGAGGAGAGCTTCTGACACTGTCTAATAATATCGTGTCCAGAATGCTCATGGGTCAAACATGCTCCGACGATGACGGTGAAGCACAAGAGATAAGGCAGCTAGTGAGAGACGCCGCCGTGGTGACGGGGACGTTCAATGTTTCGGATTTCATTTGGTTTTTCAAGAACTGGGATGTGCAGGGAATCAAGAAAAAGACAAAGGAAATAAGGGACAGGTTCGACACTCTGATGAACAGAGTGATAAGAGAACACCAGGAGGAAAGGAGGAAGAAGAAGGAAGCAGGGGAAGCCTATGAATCTAATGATCTGCTTCATATTTTGCTAGACATATATGAAGACGAGAGGTCAGAGATAAAATTGAGCATGGAGAACATAAAGGCCTTCATCCTCGTAAGCCACCGAAATTAAACCACCCTCTCTATCTTATTTCTTATATTTTCCTACATATATTAGCTAGGTGTAAATATTGCAGGACATATTCATGGCGGGAACAGACACGTCAGCGTTAACGACGGAATGGGGACTGGCAGAGCTAATAAACCACGAAAGAGTGATGAAGAAGGCGAGAGAAGAGATAGAGAGAGTGGTGGGGAGGAACAGGATAGTGGAAGAGTCAGACATAGCGAACCTTCCGTACCTGCAAGCTGTAGTGAAGGAGATTTTAAGGATACACCCAACAGGACCGTTGTTGGTGAGGGAATCAAGCGAGAGGTGCAAAGTGGGAGGGTACGAGATAGAAGAGAAGACGCAGCTGTTTGTGAACGTGTGGGCCATAGGAAGGGATCCAAAGCATTGGGAAAAAGCAGAGGAGTTCAGGCCAGAGAGGTTCGTGGAGGGGAAGAAGCAGATGGAGATGAGAGGGCAACACTTTGAGTTGATACCATTTGGGAGTGGAAGAAGGGGGTGTCCAGGAACATCACTGGCATTACAGGTAGTGGAGGCCAATCTGGGAGCTTTGATTCAGTGTTTTGATTGGAAGGTGGAAGGAGGGAAGGTTGACATGGAAGAGAAACCAGGCCTCACTCTCTCTAGAGCTCATCCTTTGCTCTGTGTTCCCTCCCCCTGCCTCTCTCCCTTCCCTTCTCTCTGAAAACTACCAACAATATGTTAGCCTTACCTACTTTTTATTCATTTTACTAAGTTCAATTTGTGATTTGGGGTTCACAATCATGTAGAAAAACAACGCAACCATTAAAAAATCGAGCTACTTGCTTTGTTCTTAGCAAACTAACCTACCTCTTCATTTTAACAAGAGTTGAAGTGCAATCCCTAGGGAGGTTTTCTTGGTGTATTTTCCGTCCCAGTGTAATTCAATGATTGCAATGTTCATTCTCTCTGACGGAATGGCATAACGTTGTTAAGAAATCCCACTGACAAAAAAAAAAAAAAAAAAACTAGGTGAAACATCATATTAATGGGAGACCTATCCGCCACTGACGCAACCAAGCGATCCAAGGAAGTGAGGAATCGTCGTCAAGACTCAAGAGAGGTGCGGTTTGGTGATAGCAAGGAAAGCATCGGCGACAAGCTTTAGGACAAGAGCGTTGATAAATAAATTAATACTCCCTTCCTAAATAGAGATTTTTTATTTTATTTTTAAGATTAAGAAAATTAAATAAGTTATTTAATTATGAGATAGGATATTGTCACCACCAATTTTATGTTACTACCAAGTCACTACCACTTTTTCACCGTTAGATCAGAATCTCATCTGCCTTTATCATTTCTCTCTCCTATTAAGATTTTGATCTAACGGTGAAAAAATGGTAGTGATTTGGTAGTGACATAAAATTGGCAGTGATAATATCTTATCCCATTAATTATATTATTTATTAAATATTTTTAAATTATATTTTAGTTAGACTAATTAGTTTAGAAAAAAAAATAAAAATAGTCTAAAGTAATTTAACTAACTTCTTTAACCTTAAAAAAAAAAAAATCAACTATCCCCACTTCATTTTTGTTTTACTAGTTAGTGTGTACTTCACATTGAGAATTAAAATTAATACAGGAAATTTAAAAATTTAAAAACTGTATGATACAGGAACAAAATTTAAAAACTAAAATTGACAAAGTTATTTTACGTATTTTGTTTATTTTTCTCATTATTGACTTCAATAAAATATGATGTTTAGTCTAAACTATTTTTTTATATTTACTTTGTTTAGATTATTGAGTTTATCTTTTGTGATTTACACACGTTATCGAAAAAGATTTAATATTTACACAGTAAAGATTGGGCTTTTTTTTTTTCCCCTCAATTGCCCCTTTTTAAATAACTATTTAACAAAATGCCCCTGTTTAAAAATTATTTAAGCATCTGCCCTTGGTCGACTAATGCCCTCATTTAGTCGACTAAAACGCGGGCTCAATTTTTTAAAAAAAAAAATTCCGCGATTTAGTCGACTAAACCATGTGATTTAGACATTTAGTCGACTACGTCGCGGGGACTTTTTTTTCTTTAAATCCCCACGATTTAGTCAACTAAATCATATGGTTTAATCAACAATTGAGCCTGTGTTTTCAATGGGCTGACAACCTTTTCACAGTAAATTTGTTGAAAAAAAAATTATTTTTTAATTATTGTTATTTTAAAGTTTGAATTATTGTTTCCAGTTTTTTAGGAGTTTCAAATAAGTAGCAGTTTTGTTAGGATTGTTTCTTACTTTCTTATTTCCTACTTTATCGCCTATAATGTAGGATATATATACATATATTTTGGTAGAAATATTTATTGTATTTTTGCTAGACACTGAAAAAATTTAGTTTGTTAAGAAACAAATGATTCATTATTAATATGTGTTGCTAACAATACAAAAATGCAATCCAAAAAAGAAAGTATTAAGTAAGTGCATCGGGTTATTAATTATGAAAAAAAATTTAAGTAATATTTTGTCAGTTTAAAGCTGAATATTTTGTCCGTTATTCTGACTAATTTTTTATTTTATTTTTATTTTTTGCATGCCTGACATTTTTATTAATTCGTTTAATATAATTACAAAGAAATAAAAAGTACAATTCAAGGTACGCCAGAATAATAAGCTTATATTGTCAAACTAACTGGCTATATTATTGTTGCTACACACATATATATAAGTATATAACGTCGGATATATTTGATTAAAACTTTGAGGCTAAAGTATCCGTTTGGTCCTTTATGTTTGCTTCAAGTATCCATTTAGTCCCTTAAATTTGTAAAGTGCTCGTTTGGTCCTTGAAAGTTAACACCGTTAAGTAGACTTAACGGAAAATACTAACTCACCAATTTTAAACGATGACTGTACACTTAAATATGTAACATGTAAGCTTGCTTTATCAGCATTTAAGGGCACAGTCATCGTTTAAAATTGTTGAGTTAGTATTTTCCGTTAAGTCTACTTAACGGTGTTAACTTTTAAGAACCAAACGAGCACTTTACAAACTTAAGGGGCTAAATGGATACCTAAAACAAGCATAAAGGACCAAACGGATACTTTAGCCAAACTTTGAATTCAGAGAGGTAGGTGATATGATTTTTATGAAAATTAACACCTTAGAGCAATAAAGTAGGAAATAACTTTTAGCAAGAAAGTAGGAAACAATCATAACAAAACCGCTACTTATTTGAAATTCCTAAAAAACAACAATAATTAAAAAACAAATTTCTTTTCAACAAATTTGTTAGCCGATTGAAAAAAATTAAGCTTCTGGGTCCCACCTCATATATTTAATTAAACCATACATTGACGGATGAGAATGAGTAATTTTATCAACTATTTAACTTAAGATTTTGGTTTTTGATGATATTAACTTGGATAATATATATATTGATTTGTGCAAATAGAATATATATATATATATATATATATATATATATATATATAAAATCTAAATAAATCGAGTATGTAAAAAAAATGTGTAGTCCCTCTCATGAGAGGAAAAATAGAAGAGGTCTCAAAATAAATATAAAGTAATATAATAATATATTATTATAATAAAATAACATTTTGTTTTTCTGTACCTCCAACTTCCCCTGCTGTTCGGATGCATTTTAACAATCCTAAGTCCTAACAAAACTGCTACTTATTTGAAACTCCTAAAAAACTGGAAACAATAATTCAAACTTTAAAATAACAATAATTAAAAAACAAATTTCTTTTCAATAAATTTAATGTGAAAAAGTTGTCAGCCAATTGAAAAGGCGGGATTCAATTTTTTAAAAAATCCCGTGATTTAATCAACTAAACCATGTGATTTAGTCGACTAAATCGCGAGATTTTAAAAAGTAGTCGACTAAATAAGGGTATTAGTTGACTAAATAGTGGTAAATACTTAAATAGTTTTTAAATAAAGGTATTTTGTTAAATAGTTATTTAAAAAGGGGAAATTAAAAAAAAAGCCGTAAAGATTGATACCTTTGGTAAGCAATTAACTCATAATTCAAAATTTATAGATTACCACTATTTTCGGACTACTTTTTGGCCCCAAAGGAAAAGTTGGAGCAAAAGGAAAAAAACTGAGGTGGAACATCCCATGTATTTTATCAGCGGTTTTTTTTTTTTAACCACAGTCTGTGTTTGTGGGAGATGGGGGTTCTCTCCTTTTCCTTCTCTCTCTTGTCGCGATTCCGTTTCCGCTTTTGGATCTGCCTCGATTCCCTCAGCACCGTTCTTCTCGCTGTCTTTCATTGATTTTGGTCTTGCTCTTTCACTGCATTTATCCATCCCTTCTTTTTTTTTTCGATAATTACATTTATCCATTCTAATTCTTCCTACAATCCCTCTTTTCTATCCTTGTTTTTTTTTTCTTCTTTTTTCTGCTATTACGTGCTCATTCAAGATTATTTTCAGACTTTCGGTTCTCCAGATCTGTTTTGCGTGCACTACTCGTTTACTCTACCTTCTTTTCCTGAGCCTGTTTTACGTTTACGAAACAGAGTTCTTGTTTATCAATCAGCTGCAATCATAACATTGTTCTGTTTTATTCATCGTCGTATACCATCCCATCTGGAATTTGCAAAGCTCGATACTTTACGATTTGAGATTTTGGATAATGGTCACGGTTAATCTGGGAATTCTTCATTATGTATTGGACCATGTATATGGTGCATTCATGCATCGATCGAGGATTAGCACACCCTTCTTCTCCAAAGGATGGGGTGGCACCAAACTTGACATGCTCGAGAAAATGATTCAGCAGCTGTTCCCAGAAATTGCAGGACAAAATTGGCCTCCCATTTTGGTTCAACCTATCTGGAGGACGATTTGGGAGACCAAGACGGCTTGTTTGAGAGAAGGGGTATTCAGAACCCCTTGTGATGATCAGCTGCTGCATGCCTTGCCTCCTGAGAGCCATAATGCAAGGGTTGCATTTCTGGTGCCGAAGAATGTTCCCCCGGAGAAGATGGCTTGCGTGGTTCATCTTGCAGGTAACACGCTATAACTTTTGCCTCTGTGGCATATGATTTGGTCGTCATCAATAAACTACTAGGCTGAGTTTGAAGTTGTAATTTCACTAAAGGCTTGAGATCTGTCTATAATTTATCTTCCATCAGGAGACTATCCAAGTTGACATAATAGTTTATAAATTTTGAAACAATACGTTAACAAATAAACTTAAGTAATCCTGGATGGGGAACCTGGGGTTCTTATGAGGCTGGATGGTCACTTCCTGTATTATGATGGAATGTCATGGTAACCTGGGGCAGATCCAGAAAATTTTATGAACGTGGCAGTGGCGGGGAATACGAGGGCAGCGCCCCCAAATTTTTTTTAAGGAAAATTTTAAATTCATTAAAAAACAAAAGAATATAAACAATAAAAAAAAATATTAAAAAAATTCATGAAATCAAGTAAATACTGATGATATAATGAGAAAGACAATTATTTTACAAATCTGTCATTTAGAAAAGTAAGGTTAAGTACTGTTAGAATGCAGCTACATAAATTACATAAATTACAGTGAAGGATGAGCACTCAATAAGGTCAAGTACATATATTTTAATAACAAAAGTATATTACAATAAAAATAATTACATTGTCATCCTTTTAGACCTTATTTTTTGGAATTCCATCATAATTGTCTTATTATCAGTGCTATCAAATACATCCTTTTCAATATAAGGTACTAAACAATCATTCAACCATTGATTGCCATCCGATTACGAAGTGCAGTCTTAATGTATTAAGGATGAATATTTAATTTAAGGGTGGACAATCATTCAAACATGTATTAATATTTTAAAAAAAGAAAATCCAAAATCCCCCAATTCAAAGGTGGGCACTTCCCCCTTGTCTAACACCTAGGTCCGCCCTTGATGGTAACTTCGATTGCCAAAAAATGGGGGGAAACAAAAAGGAAGAAATATTTTTAAGACTTTTGAAATTGGTGATATCTCTTTGTGCGTTTTGTTTTATGTAAAAATCAATTGAAAGAAATGTTTTCTTTATGCTTCCCTGTTTAGGACACATGCAACCATACAAGTGGTGTATACTCTTAATATCATATAAGGGTAAAATTGCTGTCTCAATAGTTTAATATGGGTAGTATAGTTTGTTTCATTCTGATCTTATACATGGATGAACTGTAAAGGATGGAAGTAGTGAAGGACACTTTGATCTCTGTCATTTTAAGCCTTGTTAGTTATGTTGTTGATAAATAGGACTAAATTGTTTGAGCCAAGTTGGGTTGCTATCAATCATAAATTGATTCTGGATGAATCATCCCTAAACTTAACTACTAAATTGTTTTCCGCAGAGGGGACTGGGCGAACTTGTTTCTGGACCTAAACCGTTTGTTTATTTTGCAATCGCTTAGTCTAAATTAGGTAGTTAGCTTGATCTCTTACTGACTCCTGTCCGGTGCAATCAGGATGTCGATGATTTGGTCAGCAATCCTGATTGCCTGAGTATGGTCAGTCATTACTAATTAGCACGTCCAGAATTTTCTCCTTTGGTGAGTTTGGTAATTGAGTGAACTGCAGAGAGGATTATACTGAGCACGCGTAGGAAAGCCAAGAATGTATTAGTCCCTTGTTTGTGTAAGTTGTAGTATCTTCTGATCCTTTGCTTCATAGGCAGGCATCAAAGACTGACGTGATACACTTATTATTATAAGCGGTATAAGGTCCTTATTCAGCTAGGAGAGCCACCAGCTCATAAGATCTGGATGATAAGACTTCTCTTTATCTGTGAATATGTCTTTTTTGTCACCTTGTCATTTTGGTTAATAGCTTCATCTCTGTCCTAAACAAACAATTGCAGGAACTGGGGACCATACCTTTGAACGGAGATTGCGTCTTGGTGGACCTTTGGTGAAGGAAAATATTGCAACCATGGTACTTGAAAGGTTAAGCTCGAATTCTTTTTGGAACCAAAATTATATAATCTTTTCAACCATTTTTTCAATATAAACTTACACATGTCATCATATATATGTGTGTTCTTCTCTGTGTATCTATGTGTGCAAATGCAGTCCATTCTATGGACGAAGACGCCCTATGCTGCAGAGTGGTGCCAAACTTTTGTGTGTTAGTGACCTTTTATTATTAGGAAGAGCAACCATTGAAGAGACCCGAAGCCTTTTACACTGGTTGGATACTGAGGAAGGTTTTGGCAAGATGGGTGTTTGTGGACTTAGTATGGGTAAGGTTCATCTGGACTGGAACCCATATTATTAGCTCAGGCTACTAGATCTTGATTGTTCTGTTTTCCTTTTGACAATTGCTGATTTTTTAAATTTATGCACAACACATGGGAAATAAATTAACAGAATTGGTTGAACTACTTGGTCTCAGTTCAGTTATCAAAAACCAGTGACATCTGCCTAGTAGGGTCACTGGACATTTGAATTCTTAACTTTTGGAACCTTGCAGTGTCCAATTTCATATATATTTGGATATTTTTATGAACTTTAGGAGGAGTACATGCAGCAATGGTCGGATCACTTCACCCTACACCCATTGCAACTCTCCCTTTTCTATCACCACATTCTGCTGTTGTGGCATTCTGTGAGGGAATTTTAAAGCATGGCACTGCCTGGGAAGCACTAAGAGAGGATCTTGCAGCGCAGAAGGTTGTAATGACTCTCGAGGAGGTAAGAGAGAGGATGCGAAATGTTCTATCTCTCACAGATGTCACGCGCTTTCCAATTCCCAAAAATCCTGATGCTGTGATCTTCGTTGCTGCTACAGTAAGTTTCAGAACCTGCTATGGCATAAACACCTGATGAATATACATTCAGTGAAAGTTGGAAGTAATTGACATCTAGTTTTTTTAGCTGTCTTTCCTTTTCTGTAGATAAATTTTAAGACAGTTAAAAAATGAGAATCATTTGCATTGAAATGAAGCATTCTGAAAAAGGCGAGTCCATACTATCTTTGTTGGTCAGCGTTACTTTATTTCTGTGTCAAAATTTGGCCGTGGATCATTTTGATTCTGGCTATACAATTTTCTCTTTTGATTCCATTTTATTAAGATACTTGCAGCTGACTAGATTTCTCCGCGTATTTGTTATGATTCTCTAAGGGTTTTTCCCAAGAATCTTTGCTGTGAAAGTTTAGGTCCGATATCTCCTTATTAGTGTAAGCACCATTTGCAGGATGACGGATACATACCAAAACACTCGGTGCTGGAACTTGAGAAAGCTTGGCCGGGTTGTGAGGTGAGGTGGGTCACCGGTGGTCACGTCTCATCCTTCCTTCTCCACAATGGCGAATTCCGTAGGGCTATTGTCGATGGCCTTAATAGATTATCCTGGAACAAGGACACATCCTTTGTGACTGCCAACTGACAATGACTGTCCAATGCTTGAACTCTCATGATTCATCATTGTATTTTTATCCTTTTAATTTTGCTTGGGCTCTCATGATTCATCATTGTATTTGAATCCTTTTAATTTTCAATTAAAATTGTCAAATGGGTAGCTGATTTTATAGTGCCCATTCCTTTTAAAGATAATGTATAGAGAAAAGGGCTTGTACATTAATTTGCCCGTTGTAATTCAGAATTGTGCAGGAAAATTTGAAATAACTCAATCCGTTTCTTCAAAGAATCTGTTGGCTCTTCTCGATGACTAAGCAACCTCTATGGAATAACTTTTTGACTCAATTTATATGGAGAGGAAAATGTGGTGTGTGTGTTGTCTTTTGTTTTTTGTGGGGGGGTTGTCCTACGAGGTAAAACTTGTATATATTCTGTCTATTATCCTTTCTCCCCTATTTTTCTTTCCATACAACCGAATGGAGGGGCAAGAAGATATTGGAGTCATTCATTTGAATTGTTGCATGATTTTGCTTGTGCTTGTATCTTAAGCTAAAAGGTGTATTCGCGTAAGAGACTTTTTATATAAAGGGTCAGATTATTACTAAGAGGAAAGCACTTCAATTGGAAATCGGAACAATGGGACGGCTTGGCAGAATCTCAGCAAGCCTATTATATTGACTATGAACATGTTTAAGTTGGCGTTCAAAAAATACATTCACATAAGTTGAGACAAAACTTATTTCATTTATTTATCCTTAATACAAATAGACACCATAACTTTAACTCTCGAAGGGTCCATTCCACAGAAATGAAGACTCCTTGTAGCTTGATGTGAATCATTGAAAACAGGATGAAGGGATCAGATGCAAGTATATCTATCCTTCATTGAAACATTGGAATCCCATGTTTCTCAATTCTGTAGGTGCAAGTTCAATTTGATCGGGTTACAATATGGCTAAGGTTGCTTCTTGTGTCGTGTTTGGTAAAGATGGGGCTGAGTTGATGGGATGAGAGAGCAGAAAATGTTGCACTGAGAGAATGTTGGATGTATTATATCCTAAGATTCATTTTTGTTATGGAACCATATATTGGACCTAATGGGTATGCGGCCCAATGAAAGCATTTGCTACAGAAGCCTCTGTAATCAGGTAATGGATGAGTCACTTTTTTATAGTACCTGCAATTCAGAACCGTACAGGTAGTGGAGCAGGCATTTGCAGAACGTGGAAGGCACATTGCCTGAATAACGGATTTGCGGTGACTAGGAGAGAAACCCTAGGTAATCCCTATAAATAGGAGGTTACCCCCCAAGTACACTCTCTACATTTTCTATTACATTATTTACGATTCAGCCTCATTGTACACACATACCACCCGTTTGGCGAACCGCCACCACCGTGTAGCACAGTGATCCGAGACTGCTTGTTGGTGTCTTTCCCCTAGATATCATCGAGTAATCTTCTCTTTATAGGTGTTTTACTCTTAAGCATCTGTGAAGAGCTTGTTGATCTTATATTAACATCATCTAGCCTTATTGAGTTAGACATTTACGTTTTACGACAGAACAATTTTGTAGTTCAAATTAAACTACAAAGTGAATATGATATTAATGACCGGAGAGCTCACAATTATCAATCACGACCATGTTTTGGCTTTCATTGAAAAGGAGGGTAATCTCATATTCCATTCTCTGTTTCCTAGCAGTTTATAACTACAGATATGTGCACTTTAATTCTACATATACATTTTTATTAGAAAAAAAATCACCTCCATTAAAAAAAGGAACTATCTTTAACCAATATAATCCTGAAATTTGGCTTAAATTAAATGTTTAAGCTTGTAACAAATTGATTCATCAAATATGCAGTGTTTATACTAATTCTTTTAAAACATTTAATTGTACAACGTTGAGTTAAGCCATATTGTAATAACAATTGGGGAACGAGAATATTCAAAAGTCAAATCCCACAAGAGTAAGTACAGCATAGTCTAAACCAAGTGTGGCTCAAATATCAAACTTTTGGACTCATTCTCAGCCTTGGCCACCAGGCACTGCACATAAAACCCCTACATTACCAAAACCCTCTTCGGCCTTTCCCCACCCACCTACTGTGAATCAAATATGGGGCATCTCTTCTGGCATCACTCCTTTTCTGTGCGCATGCTTTTATGGAATAGAACAAATAAAGGAATATGTAAACAGAAGAAAACTTTGAATAAAGATGGCAGAATAATGGTATAGAGCATCTTTTTTGGAGCCTCACTTACCCCTTAAGCTTTCTACGATGCTTCCCCTTTTCTTTATACTCCCCATACCATCCTAATCTCCCCTCAACCTTATCACTTGATTAGCTGTGCTGTGGCATAGTACAATGAAGTTGTCCATTCTGTTTTAGCTCAACTACTACAATACCCAATAAGCAAGAACAAATAACGAGGACAAAAGTGGTCGTTTTCATTTTGCCCAAAGAATCTATGGAAGTGGTCAGAGATTATATGTGTAGTCTATCTGTATTTTATTCTCTCACACAAATTGTTCTCTCAAGTGCGGTATGTGCCATTTTTTTATTTTATTTTTTTACGCTTTGTAATTTCTCAATCAGTGGCTTTTATTATTTCTATTTCCTTACCAAGTGACTGACTATATGGCCCGTTCTTGAATCACTCTGCGTTTACATAAAGCAGAGAGATTCAACAGCATTGTTTCTCTAGCCCAATGTTTCCTCAACATCCTTGTTAGTCCCTCTTTAATTTGGCTAGTATCTATATATCAACACAGTTTTTGTGCTTTTTATGAACGCAATTTGGGACAACTTGTGAGGCGTAAAGGAGAGATACCGGGGATGACTTTCATAAAAAGTAGGCTTCAAAAGAGACTTACTGCTTTACTCAAAGAAATGTACCTGATAACTGTCTTAAAAACACCAAGATCATGGACACGGAAAGAAAAGAAACATGGCAGCCGCAGGATCAGTGGGAGAGAAAAAGATTAGCAGTTTAAAACACAAAAACAGATAAGTGAGGAATAAAGGGGCAATAACCTTTCTATATCTCGACTTGTGCACTAGACTTCCTTTCATAGCTTCATTTCATGGTCTCAAACCCGATAGAGATTTCAAACTTCATATCTCCACTTTCCAGAGTCCTCTGGAGTTTTGCTCTGAGTTCCTTCCTCTTCTGCATAAGCAACAACGTCGGAGAATGAAAGTTGAGTTTAGCAGAGGACACTAGTGACCAGAGTTCTAATTTGCAGCAACCAGAAATTTTGGAAGTCGAAGTTTCCAAAGGAAGAACACAAACGCTATGGGTTCTCAAGCTGCTTCAAAGCCAAAAGAACAAGATGATTACAAGCTGAAGGACACAAAACCTGAGCTGGGAGAAAAATGGCCGCACGGTGGACAACGTGGAGGAAGTGGGTGGATTGCAACCGACAGGGCCACCAGTACCTACGACCTAGTGGAACAGATGTTCTATCTCTATGTCCGAGTTGCGAAAGCCAAAGACCTGCCCCCAAATCCTGTGACAGGAAACTGTGACCCTTACGTAGAAGTCAAGGTCGGAAACTACAAGGGCAAAACAAGACACTTCGAGAAGAAGAGCAACCCGGAGTGGAACCAGGTATTTGCATTCTCCAAGGAAAAGATACAATCTTCAATAGTTGAAGTCTTTGTCAGAGACAAAGAGATGGTGTCCAGAGATGACTACATCGGAAAAGTAGAATTTGACATGCACGAGGTTCCAACCAGAGTACCCCCAGATAGCCCTTTGGCTCCTCAGTGGTACAGATTAGAGGACAGAAGAGGAGAGAAAAAGGTCAAAGGAGAAGTGATGCTAGCAGTATGGATGGGAACACAAGCCGATGAAGCATTTCCTGATGCATGGCATTCAGATGCTGCTTCAGTAAAAGGAGAAGGAGTTTATTCAATTCGATCCAAGGTTTATGTTTCACCAAAGCTTTGGTATCTCAGAGTAAACGTGATTGAAGCTCAAGATGTAGAGTCAAGCGATAAAAGCCAACCACCCCAAGTGTTTGTGAAGGCTCAAGTTGGAAACCAAGTGCTCAAAACTAAGGTATGTCCCACAAAAACAACTAATCCGCTCTGGAATGAGGATCTCGTGTTTGTGGCAGCAGAGCCGTTTGAAGAACAACTGGTGCTAACTGTGGAGAACAAAGTAGGATCAAAAGATGAAATTGTGGGCAGGATAAGCATCCCACTTAATAAATTCGACAAGCGTTTGGATCATCGCCCAGTTCATTCTCGCTGGTTCAATCTAGAAAGTTTTGGTTTTGGTGCTTTGGAGGGAGACCAGAGGCATGAGCTCAAATTCTCCACTAGGATTCACCTCAGAGTATGTCTGGAGGGTGGCTACCATGTTTTGGATGAATCTACGTTATACATAAGCGATACAAAGCCAACCGCGAGACAGCTATGGAAGCAGCCAGTTGGGATTTTGGAAGTAGGAATATTGAGCGCTCAAGGGCTCCAACCTATGAAGACAAAGGATGGGAAATCAACCACAGATGCTTATTGCGTTGCAAAGTATGGACAAAAATGGGTGAGAACAAGAACCATCACTGATAGCTCAAACCCCAAATGGAATGAGCAATACATGTGGGAGGTACAAGACCCTTGCACGGTGGTAACCTTGGGAGTTTTTGACAACTGCCATTTGGGAGGCAATGAGAAGCCTTTATCAGGAAGTGGAGCCAAAGTTGATTCCAAAATAGGTAAGGTAAGAATTCGCCTATCAACACTCATCATGGATAAGATATACACTAACTCTTACCCCTTGCTTGTTCTACGTCCTTCTGGGTTGAAGAAAACAGGCGAGCTTCAATTAGCTGTTAGATTTACTTGTCTTTCATTAGCTCATATACTTTACCTTTATTGGCAACCATTACTCCCCAAAATGCATTATCAGCATCCATTCACTGTGAATCAATTAGACAGTCTGAGATTCCAGGCCATGAACATTGTGGCAGTAAGGCTTGGGAGAGCAGAGCCACCTCTGAGGAAAGAAGTTGTGGAGTACATGCTAGATGTGGATTCTCACATGTGGAGTTTAAGAAGAAGCAAAGCTAATTTCTTCAGAGTGGTGTCAGTATTTTCAGGTGCAATAGCTATGAGCAAGTGGCTTGAAGAAGTTAAAAAATGGAAGAACCCAGCGACGTCAATTCTAGTACACATCTTGTTCTTCATATTAATCAGCTACCCTGAACTGGTCCTCCCTACTATCTTCCTTTACATGTTTGTGATCGGATTATGGAACTTCCGATTCCGGCCAAGACATCCGCCGCACATGGATACAAAGCTTTCATGGGCAGAAGCAGCACAGCCTGATGAGCTGGATGAAGAGTTTGATACGTTTCCGACTTCGAAGGCTCAGGACGTGGTGAAAATGAGGTATGATAGGCTGAGGAGTGTGGCGGGGAGGATACAGACGGTGATCGGAGATATTGCGACACAAGGTGAGAGATTTCAAGCACTGTTGAGTTGGAGAGACCCGAGAGCAACTTGTTTGTTTGTGATGTTCTGTTTGGTGGCGGCGGTTGCTCTGTACGTAACACCATTTAAGGTAATTGCTGCTCTCGTCGGAGTTTACTGGCTTCGCCACCCCAGATTCCGAAGCAAACTTCCCAGTGCTCCCAGCAATTTCTTCAGGAGATTGCCTTCTCGTGCTGATACTATGCTTTAAGCCTCATCAGTTGTCTTCTTTCTTCTTTTTTTACTCTGCTTACTCTTCGTCATTCTTCATGTTATTTGGCACTCAGGCATTTTCAACATAATAGCTGACAATGACTCAGCATCGCTTAATTCTTTTATGATGGATATGTGTTATCAACAATGAATGAACTGAAATGGTGGCGATAACTTTGAAAGAAGATATTCGAGGAGTTTTAATGTTAGAAAATAAAATGCCTATACAATTTAAAATAAAAATTAGTTTCTTTTTTTTTTTAATCAATAGTGAGAGTGTGAGACGACATAACATGAAAATCCTTATGCATATTTAATATATATATATATATATAGTTTATCGTTTGTCATGTCACTTGATATAAAGTTATGTTAAGTCAGCTTAAAACTAAATCGTTTTGGGAGTTAGGAGAATTAATGAAGGGTGTTTTAGTAAAATTTATGTAATAAATACAAAAACAAAAATAATAAAACACCCTTCATTAATTCCCCTAACTCACAAAACGATGTAGTTTTCGGGTGACTTAACATAACCTTATGTTAAGTGATATGACAAACGATAAATCTATATATAAAATATGTGTACCGCGCGGCTAACTAAGCCAGAGTGGGGTCTAGCATAAATAGGGGTGGAAATAGCTAGGCCTCTATCAGATGCCTACAACCTAGCCTATTTAGTAAATAAGTCAGGTTCAAACTTAGACTTATTGTCAGGCTTACTAACCTATTTATTTTTTAAAAAATATATTATTATCCATAATTATATATTATTTAATCTAAATTAATTTTGTAAATTATTTGTAAGATTATTAACTTAGTCTTAAACCTAAATTTCACATTTCATCATTTGCTAATGAACTCAACCTTTTAATTCATCAATAAATCACATATACTTCTCTTCTTTTTTATCACTCGAGACGGTAGTACTAGCTCATTACCTCTCCCTTGATTTGTGTTTTTTGATGCAACATAATAATTGCAATAAGTTTATTTTATTTTAGTGATGCCCAAATGAAGATGATTCCAATAAGATCATTTTCTATAAGAACAAAGAAGTAAATTAAAATCTAGTTTTACATATCATTTGTCATACTTGGTTGACTTTAAAAAATATATCTCTTTAGGCAATAGGTAATTGATTTTCCTTATTCAATTCCTACTAGCTTAGATAGTTGTTGTCACTTGGTTTTTTTTTTTAAAAAAAAAATTTTACTAACTCTTTTATTTTATCTGAGAATGAATCTTTAAACTTTTACGACAAATGTTGTCTTTTAAATGAGCTTGATAAATTATATATGAACTTAAATACATAAATTCTAAGTTTATTTAAATGCATATATTTTAAGGAGACCTTTAAATAAGCTTCAGGCTTTGTTGGGCATTTTGAAGGCTCAAATTCAAGCCTAAAAAGAAGCCTACAAATAGGCTCAAGCCCAAATTTAGGCGTTAGATCTCCGTCGCACATTTAAGCTTACTTAGTTAAAGTCTAACCGAACCTAGCATATTTCCATCTTTAAGCGAAAGGGACTAGTACATTAAAATGTTGTTCAAGTGCTCATATTTTCATACTCCATCTGGTCCTAATTATAGCATAATTTCGGGAGTTGATTTTGGTCCTAATTATAGGACACAATTTTAATTTTTGTCAATTTCTTCCTAAAATACCCCTAGTTCATTCTCTCAAGTGTATTTGATTTTTAATAAGTATATCTATGTCTGTGTATTTATGTAAGTATATATGTGTATGAATACACACAAAAAATACACACACACACACACACACACATGTGGGTCTATATATATGTGTATATGCATTTAGTATGTGTATGTATGCGTGTATACACACAAATACATATAGACATACACACAAACACACATATATGTGTGTGTATGTGTGTGCGTGTGTGTATACTGTTGGAAATTATGCCCTAGGAGCAATTCATTGTACTTTGGATATTTAAGTTATTTAAAGTATTCTCTTTTGTTATCATTTTCGTTTGCATGTTCGTATTGATAACTGCATCCCTGGATAATCTTATAGATTATCCTAAATGTCCCTGGTCGGTCATCTACACGGGAGTGAAGATGAAATAAGACCAGTATGACTTTGATGAGGTATGGAGATACGAATCAAAGTCATGGGCACTTGTAAGAGTACAAGGTGCTGGACCGACCCACTATGAGAAAGCTGCATGGATTAAGTCATAAGCTTATCTCATGTATAACCGCGTCACGACACCCTATGACCTGAGACCATCATAGATTCCTACATGATGAGTCACTTGTCTTTGACCTAGTCAAAAGTCACCTTTGACCGGGTGATGATAAAGGCTTGGATCGGGATCAATGGTTTTCATGCGGAGGAATGTGAGTGGTCAAGATGGGATTTGTCCCTCACATATGTAGAGAGATAATGCTGGGCCCCTCGATGAGTGAGTCTAAGAAATGTATGGCCATACTGTGATGGAAAAGAGTTTCCATTTCACTTATTAGACTACTCGAGAATCGAGAAAGCAATGGTCAAGAAAAGGAAGTTGACATTATCCATGCCTCATTCTTGACCAAATTATCGCGTGATAAAAGGGACGTGACATGGTTGTACGATAGGTAGTATCGTGTCATCAATCCCCATGTGAATTGGGTAGTCGCAATGTCTTGCTAGAGGCCGCTTGCGACTTGTGGGCTGATACAGTGTTGGCCCACTGCCAATCTCATATGGGCCTGCAGGGTCGCACACAAGAATAATCCAACACGGATAAAAGTGTCCAGATTCATTGAATCTCAGATTAATCTGAGATTAAATGAATACTAAATTTGATCTAGGATATATATATATATATATATATATATATATAATTCAAAATTAATATATATATTATAAATAGAGATTATAATATTATATATGATATTTGTTTAGTATTTAATTTATTTGATAAATTAAATATCTGAAACAAATAGAGATATTGTATCTCATTTAATTTCGAATAAAGATATCATGTATCTGTTTAATATAAAATTGAGAAATGCTATCTCAGATTTAATTAAATGGATAGATATCATATCTCGGATTTAATTTATAATGATAAATTAAATCAAAAGGCTTTAAATTTAGATTTGATCTAAATTCAAGATTCAGATTTCAAATCTGGCTTTTAATATATTTGATTACACTTATGAGATAGATTTAATTACTATATTAAACAGATTCAAAATTCGAATTTCAAAATTAATGAGGAATAATTTTGATTATATAATACGCCTATCGGGTTTAGAAAAACCTACGGGATTTTTCAGTCGAGCATATTAGAAAGCCGCGAGAAACCCTAGAGCGAAAAAGGAGAGAGACGCACAATTCGAGGCGCTAGCACGCTGCCGTAGCCGTGTTCGGGGATTGTTCGTGTGGATACCGGTAGAGGAAGAGGATTCTAAGAGTCGTCTTCTGTTGATCGAGGAGGTAGCCCACCTGTTAAAGAAAGAACGAGACACGAACGAATTCTCCAAAGGTATGATTCGGATTCCTAAGTCTTGATTTAAATGCACCTGAGTGATCCTCGGGATGGGATTCGTAAGAAATTTTAATCCGCTGCGTGTACGGATCCCAACATATACATATATGTATATCTGTGTATGTATATGTGTGTGTGTCTGTCAATATATGTATGTGTGTATTTGTATACATATATAAACTCCCTGAGTCTATATGCGTGTATGTGTGCGCGCGCGCGCATATGTGTGTGTTTACATTTATATGCACACATATATTTATATATAGCAGGATTATTACTTCAATTAGAAAATGTGTGGAAAGAAAAATTTTAGGTCAGATAGATATGTGGTAAGAGCTGTTGATTTACTTTTACTTATATCATTTTAAATTAATATAAGGACATTTTAGAAAAATGAGTAAAATTAACTAATTTAACTCGTTTCATTAATCTATTAAAAATCAGTTAAAATATCCTATAATTAAGACCGGAGAGAATATTTGAGAGTACCTAAAATATGATTGTCTCCAATGAAATGATACTTATGCTTTCAAAAAAAAAAAAACTTATGTTAAATATATATTTATTGATATAGTTGTCTCTAACAGCAGAATATAATAAAAATGAAATGGTAGCGCAAATATTATAAATTGCGTGAGTCAATTGATACTTTTTGATTAAAAAAAAATTAGGAAAGGGCTTGGGTTCATCCACGATTTAAGGGTAGGGCGAAATCTTCCTCCCTCATAGCCATAGGTGATACCGATGTTGAGCAAGGCGAGCCGTCTATTACCCTTAGGCGTTAACCTAGGCACCTAAGAGTCTTAACGCATTGACCAACTCTAGGATTAAACCTTCTCCCTTTAGTGAAAATGTCTGACTTTTTTACCGGTTGAGCCGGGATAGTTAATTGATACTGATACTTGATAGAGTAATTTATTGAAAATTGAAATAATGTGGACTGCCGGAGGCAAAGTTTCATGGTTTTTTTGTGGGTTTCACCTATCTCGTGTTTGAACATGGAAGCCTTGAAGAATTTATCTAAATTTTTGAACCCAGATGGCATTGGGTAAATTCTCACAGGCTAGACTCTAGACAATGGGCTTCAATTAGCTGCCCTTCACTTGTTCTACAGTATTGGGCCAAATTTGAACATGCGTGGCCCAAAAATAGTGTAATCTCTCTCTCTCTCTCTCTTTTTTTTACCTGATGTAATCACATACTATTGCTTTTTGGGCCTGGATCACATACTACTATTGTTTAGAGTTTAGACTTCACAACATACGGAAAAAAATGTACTACCCAGTAATTATAAGAACTAGTTAACTTTCTTTGAAGAAATTAAGGAAGTTAAAGAAGCTACTTAATCATTTTATATGTTATGTATCTTTAGATTATATATTAGTTTATTAGTGAAACTTATTAATTTTAAGAAAAAATAAAAATAATGATGCTCTAAAGTAATTTAATTAGCTTCCTTAATCTCTCTAAAAAAGTCAACTGACTCTTATAATTAGGACCGGAGGGAGTATTTAATTAGTCAAAATAACAATTGATGGACTGATAAGAAAGAAGATTGAACTGTGTTGCTTGAGAACAAAGTTAGGGTAAGGAGTGCGCACTTAGGCTCTCCCGAAGAGACAAAAATCCCATTGAACCGTAAAAACTTAAAAAACAAAAACAAAAACACTTGGTAGTAAAATATGGGCCTAGATTAATCTGGCTTCTGACAAGATAAATTGACTGTCTACTGCCAACCTCAAGAGAACGGACCACAGAATAGTTTAAAACAAAAGAAAAGAAGAAATGAGTTAAAAGTGGGACCTAATCCTAATGTAAAGTCTCGAAGTTCATCAATGGCATGCATTGACCCAACAAAGGCCATATGGACGTTTTGGTTCTTTCATCTCTCTCATTTTTCTCAGCCAGAAATGGCTGCAAACGCATTAGTGTAATGGTTTTCCGGCGAATCATCATATCAAGATCACAGGCAAAGAGAGAGGTAGGTCCACTGAGTCAACATTCATTAATTCTATGTTAACTATCCGTCTATATATCTATACAGTTCTGGTAAGAAACAAATTAAAGATAGGCAGCAGCACAAAGAAAATGAACAAGAAGCTACAGTATCTAGTCATGCCTATGTGTATAAATATATATATGATTATATAATTAAGGCTGATGATATATATTATACTGTGCCGCTTGATTAATCCCAGAACCAGAACCAGAAGCCAGCCACCACTCGTTATTAATCCTGGCGGGGACGAGCCACCCACAGAGAGCTGAGGGCTCTCAGACGATAAGAGTACTCCGCCATGGCCAGCAAACACCTCGCCGCTTGACGCGTCGTTAGCATCTGATGCAGACGGTGAATCGTTTGGTGCCGAAGACTATCCGCCTGTAAGTTTTTTCATTTCATTTTTATTTGTTTTTCAATCAGTCAATGATAATATGATTAAAATACAACATCTATCTATGAACCTTATGCATGCATAATGTTGCTTTTGAAAATGATCATACCATACATGGCATTGTCAGCAACCAACCAATAGAATTTTGCAAAATAAAATTATTTTTAGGTTAAGAGCCCAAAGTACTGTGAATGCATTCTCTTTCCATATTATGAAACAAATAATAAAAAGGTCCGACAAGTCTTGATTACGAAAGAGTCACATCCTCTATAGGTCAAACAAAAAATTTGTGACATTTTCTCAGATGATCATTTTTCAACATCAAGACATTATATTTTCAACCATTTGGCCTTTTGTATCCGGATACATAAATGAAAACAGCAATCATGATCCTTGTGGACCTATAGGCCTTAGCTACCTAAAGAGGGGCTAGTTCAATTCAAATTTTTGGCTTTTGATGCAAATTCTACAGATTAGTCAAATTACGACTCGTGCACACATAGTACTTGGTCCAACGGGTTAGCTGGGAAGGGTAGATTGATTGTGCTCAAGCTCTTAATTATCATGATTATGGATTCCTCTAGCTAGTTTGAATGCCTGTATATGCTATGCTATGTTGATTGGTTAAAGTTAGATAAAAGAACATTCAAGAGGGTGTTTGTGTTCTTCGGTGACTTTAAATTAATTCATCACTCTCATGATCACCATAGAAACAAATAGTTGGTGAACCAACCTAATGACCCAGAGGTTGTACATAGAAAACTATGACACCTGATATATACATCTGCCGTCAACCCAGGCTCAGCTTTTGGGAGCCTTTTTCTCCTTTCTGCTTCTTGAACTTGGTTTGTATGGGGGCATCAATACTTGAATTAGGATATTTAGAATTTAAATATATGTTCACATTAATCGACGTAGACTAATAATCATAAATGTCCTATCATAAGTTTGGTAGACACTAGACGACAGATACGGTATGGATGAAATTTGGACGGAACAAATTCAATTAATTACACTATTAATTCGGACCAGCTAATTAATTATGGACATGCAGCACACAAAAGTCAAATCCTGCTTCTATACAGATGTTTGAATTTAAATCAAGGGTTGGTTTGAATTTTTATTTCTATCCATGATATGTCTACTATATATCCAAGCTAGGCCCCAAATTTATTCTCTCTTTTTAAAAGTAAATATTCAAGTCAAGACAAAATGATAGAAATTTTGATCTCTTTACTGAAAAAAATTCTCTTCCACGTGTACGTGTCGCCAAAAAGAACGAAAGAAAGAAAGGAAAGCATTCTTCTTCTCACTGGCCATACATGAATATCAAGATCCTACCTTTCTATTGGAAATAATAAAGAAGTAACGGTGGATTTTATACCTTTCTATTCTTAGTTTTATGAATATACGGTTTGTATTTGAGTTTTGATACCATTTTGTACACACACACGTATATTCTTCTGGTTAATTAAGTTGTGAATATCGGAATGAGATTCTCAGCGATTCATGAACATGGGGATTGTCAGGGAGAAGGAATAATCTTTTACTACTCGTTTGGGAACATTATATTGGGATGTGAGAGTTTGTAGTTTGAGGAAATATTCAAAGAAGGGAGTTATGGGATTGGGAAGGGTTTATGAGACGTCCTCAAGTCAAACGGTTACGACCATGACATCATCTTAGATATGGGCCTCATTGTGTATCTCTGGACAAGGATTATTTCGCTGAGGGACCACTACTATCACTAATCTGCCTTCTTGTCACGTGTAATTTTTTTTTTTTTTTTTAAAAAAAGACCTGCCTTGTTAATGTATAATTGTAATTACGTATTTTGAGACTCAATGAGAGTATGTTTTTATGTGGGGAATATCGCATATACACGCCAAACTACGGTCCTAAAAAAATAATAACTAGTTATCTTAATTACCACCTATATATTTACGCACCTTATGTATGTGCATTAATTAATTAATTAATGATATTATTATATATTCTGACGTATCTCCTTTTCCATAATATATACCTTTATATATATAGTGAACAAATTAGAGTCCTTTCATTTTGATAAATCAATAATTAGACATATATGTCGTCCCCTAAAATCTAATATAAATGGTAGGAAAATACTAATGCCAATACTTATAATACGTAGGTGTATATGTGTAGATCCAGTACGTGTAAGTAAGTGAAGAGTGAGAGGCGCGTATTGGAGGGAGCAGTTGATGAGGGAGGGTAGGTATCCTAACCCAAAGAGAAACAGATTATTGTTGTTACTCGACCCCATCACGAGATCAGTTATGAAAAAGTTTGATCATATTCATCCTCATGAGGGGGGGACCACATACCCCATGCATATATATTCGTGGTTAATGAAGTTTTTACGTACCTGTCGGACGAAACCTTCGAGGTTGGAGAGCTTGTTGATGGCCAGGGCCATTTGTCCCATGTAGTTGGCCATATTAGGTGTAGTGCTCAATGAGTCTGACGTTATGGTTTCCGAGAGAGATTGATTCAGAGCTTCCAGCCCTTGTGAGAGAGCATCTTCTGCCTCCTGTGTGGATTGTTGCAATCCACAGATCCCAAGTATTTGTTGCTCCGTCAGCGGCTCTATTTGATTTAGA
This sequence comes from Acacia crassicarpa, assembly GCA_034222035.1. Classification (NCBI taxonomy): domain Eukaryota; kingdom Viridiplantae; phylum Streptophyta; class Magnoliopsida; order Fabales; family Fabaceae; genus Acacia; species Acacia crassicarpa. The sequence continues at coordinate 61,033,678 of JAWXYG010000002.1, read as the reverse complement.
ATTATCTACAACACCCAACAACGTACACACTTGTTCATTCAAATATACGTGTTCATCACTTGAAACACATATGCAACACCAGCTTCTTCCAGATTATATACTGAGACGTAGTAGTTGTGTTGAAAGGTAGAAATAATGGGTATGGAAACGACAACTTTATTGCCACGAAAGAAGAAAAAGAGAGAGAGAGAGACCCGTGGCACTCTCTCTTCTCTGCCCTCAGGATCTCAGGTTCCATCATGAGGAGGAATTGGAGTGAAAGCAATGGCTTTATGGGAATGAAGCCTAACTCCACCCATTCCCGGAAACCACCATCATTTCGATACCTTTCCTCATTAATTCACCACTTCCATTATTTTCTCTCCCTTGCACCCCCATTAAATTTGTACAATTGTACTCCTACCTATACATACGCTTCTCATACATTTCAACCTATATGTATCTATACTACCTCCCTCGGCAATTTGAAATACAAACTTGATCTTATAATTAGGACCGTAGTTATCTAGTTGTATTGTAAGCTGACCACATAATAAATGAACAAGTACCTTGATGAGTTCAGAGGGCCTGAATCCACCCATCCACATGAAGCAACGCTCGGCGGGAGTCTTCCACATGCCAGAAACAAGGTGGAAGACGTCCGTTTTAGCCACTATGCTCTTGAGGTTCATAACTTGGTCATAATGAGCTAGACAGTTGTCCACAAACAGCCTTAGCTCGTTCTCCGGCAGGTGCTCTTGAACCGCCGCCCTCAGCTCACACACTAGCCGGTGGTGCTCTTCCACCCATCTCCCGTATTCCACGTCGAACATGGCAGCATCTGTCCATTCTCCTTCTTATTATTAATCCTTTTCTTTTACCACGTAACACATATAATTTATTTTGTTTATATATATAATTCATTCAATCACACACACAAAAGTAAAAAAGAAAAGTTTTAATTAATTCATAGATCAGACCTGGGCTAATGGTACTCATAGCGACGGGAAGGCCTTGCTCTCCTCCCAAAACTGCACCCGATCCTCCAAAGAATATGCCCTAAAAAAAATTCAATACCCGTTACTTGTCAGTGCTCCTCTTTTTTCATCTTTATTTAACAGCTCAATTTATCAGTCACTGTGGTTTCCATTTATAGCATTATTTGTTTTTTTCCCTTTGATCAAAAGTTTTCTTACTTGAGCTCTAGCACGCTGCAATTCTTGTTCGAGCTGATTCAGCCTGATCCTACCTGACTCTAGCTGCTGCACATATGCCTGAATCCGCCAGAGAAAAGAAAACATAATCATGATGATTCAAACACAAAAACTATAATATAAATTAAATGGGTATACCCTAGGTTAACTTTTGAAAGTTGTTGCCTAAAATGAACGAAACACTACGGAGATGAAATTATTACTACATAACTTTGTGGGGGATCTCACCTTTTTTCTAAGCCTGCTTTTCCTAGCTGCCTCTCTATTCTGAGCTAGTCTTCTGAGTGTCTGTGCATATAACATTGTTCAAAAGAACCCATTCAAAGTCATTAATTATCTATATATCTCTGAAACATTTTTTCTGTTATATATAAAAAGAAATTAAAGAATTAGCCAGCTAGGAGGAGGAGAAAAGAAAGCTGAACCTTAGGATCAGGTGTTTTAGGCCCCTCCTGTTCAGAACTTGAGGTTGGGCCCTTACGAGTGCTCTCTCGCTGCGACATAGATACATAGCACATGCACAGCGATGGTGAATAGTGGCGAAAATGATAATTATATGCACCCTATAATTAAGCTGAGAATCTCGGGTTTCAAAGATGCTACCGAACTCTGATTCCTGTTCTTTATTCATCATTTGATAATTTGAATTTATATGTGTTAATTATATTATATAGTCACCTTGACAGCTTTGGCTGATTGATTAGGGGCGGCGGGGGCGGCGGCTGCGTCGTTTTGCGAGTGAGACAACTTCATGGACGGCTCCGATGGTCTCTTGGAACCACTGCTTTGTGGAGAAACTAATTCCATGCCAGCCTACGAACCGGTTTCCAAATAAAAACAAGCCCACCATAAAACATGAATGTTTCCGGTAATAAAACTAATGAAGCAAGAATCAATATACCTTGCTGGAGGAAGGCGGGTCGACGTGCATAGGCTGAGAGGGGAAAATGTTGAGAGTAGGAGGCCTCATTCCCGACGATGACGAGTTCTCTGCTGATGAGTCGCGTATATACAATACATGCACAAAATTCAGAAACACATCAACTATGAACTATGGATTATATATATACTATACATAGACTGTAATATTTGGGAGGTTAATTAAATAGGGAAGAGGTTTTGAGTGAGAAGCAAAAAAAGAAAAGGGAAGGCAAGGCAAGGGAGGTGTGAAGTTTGTCATGCAATTGGAGCTCTGAGGAGTGTCATCCCCAAACCCAAAAAAAGAAGAAAGCAGGGAGAAGCAAAAGCAGATACCCTATTCGATCGTACTCTTTTCAATAAATGAGAAAATAATCGTGACACCCCGTTTTGTTACATCTCATGATCTCACACCTCCAAGCAACAAAACTAGAAACAAGTAAATAACTCAATAACCAGGGATGGAGGGAGGGAGAGGGCTTGAATTGAATATCTTGGTCTTTTTCTCTCTCCCTGAAAATATGGGTCAAAGCAAGTACTGAGGCTGCAGATATGAGTTTGACGGACATGCTTTCCATGTGAGTGGAACGGCCCATCTCTCCCATCAGAGACGAGAAAGCTAGCTCCATCGCCAGATGAAAACCATATTCTCCCTCTTTTAAAACCCAAGGACATCAGTACGAGTGAGGGAAGAGAGAGAGAGAGAGAGAGAAGCTGGCTCACGTCTTTGGTCTTGAACATTAATGGCGGAAGGGTCGGCTTGTCCGTCGAGATACAAAAGAAGCGCTTGATCCAAGTCACCTAAATCGTAAGCTCCGGAGTCCTTGCTTCTGTTGACGCCATCAACACACAAAACAATTAAGAAGAAAGAGAATAGTGAAAACAAGAGCGGAGAGATACGAAGTGGAGAGAGTGATGAAAAAGCTCACAGAAAATTGGAGGAGGAGGAAGATGGCATGATTCCGAAAGAGATTCGGTGGTCTTGATGAATTTGATGGTGAAGCAGTGGAGGTGGTGGGAGTGGGAGTGGTTCCATCGCACTGCTTGTTTCGTTGTTGCTCTTGTTACCACTGTAAGCCATGAAGATACTTGGAAGAAGGGCCTAGAACCTTTGTCTCCTAGACCCCATTAATGGCGAAACCGTCTTCTGTTTCTTCCCCTTAATATCATTTATCCTTCCTCCACCAAAACACTCAACAGAAAGAGAAAGAGAGATGGAGTCGGTTATAGTCCAATAGAGAGAAGGGGGATGAATACTTGAATAGAAATTGAATTAAATGCAAAATAAGGGGTTCAAAAGACGAAGCTCCCTTTTTACCCCTCTTTCTCTCTCTTATGCGGTTCTCTTCTCCCTGAAAACGCAGCGAATAGTAAGCCAAGACAAACTGTCTTTGTTCTTTTAGAGAAAAAACCATTATTTTACACATAAATGCAATAAATACCACCTGTGTCTTCCTTGTCTACCCTTCTCTTTTTTTAATTGGCCCAAATAACCGAAAAAGTCTCTCTCTTTCTTCGACTTTTACAGTTGACATTTTCATGCAAACTTACACGTAGATCCCGCCCCCTCTTTTCCCGCCTGGATCAATACTTCCCCATTTTTGTTTCTTTTTTCCTTTTCCCAAACAGAAAAAAAATACTCGTATATATTATAATGATGTCGTAATTATAAGATCAAGTTAATTTTCTTTTATAGATTAAGGAAACTGAATAAGTTACTTAATCATATAATTTATGTATCGTTAGATTATATATCAGTTTAAAATTAGTTTGGAGAAAAAATAAAATAAAATACTTTAAAGTAAAATTTAATTAGCTCTTTTATTAATACCTCTAAAAAATTGTATGGGTTTTATATTTAGAACTAGATGGTACGGTCTATGAAACAAAGAAAGAGAATACCCTTAGAATCATTTTTCTTATTTTCTTTTCAAAATCTCATCTCTCCCCTCAAATTAAAAAAAAAAATGAATAGTTCAAATTAAATATATTCTAAAACTATTATTATAATATTTTATTATTTAAATTTTTAAGATTTTGTTTGTGTTACAATTTATGAATGATGTAGATGGTATTTAAGCTTTCTGAATTTATTTATTTTTGTTTAAAATGATAATTTTATAAAACACGAAATCTGAATTATCTATTTTTTTTAAATCTAAGGGTGAAGATAGGATTTTGAGAAGAAAATGAGACAGAATTATGAGAAAATTCAAACGCTTGAACAAATGCTAATGAGGAGGCTATAATATTAATTAATTATGAAAAACATATTTCTTCTGGAATTTATTTATTTTGAAATAATCCCTTGTCAACTTTGGAGAGTTAACAATTTGACAGCACGCTCACCCCTTTATGATTTGGAAGAAGGGGATATATTAAATTTAACTCCCATGTGTTTTTAATAAAGCCTTTTTAGCCAGGATAAATAATTTTTTAATTGTTAAAATAATGTTATTGCAAGTTGAATATCGCAAATCGTTTTCCGTTTTTTCAGTTTTGTCTTTATTTATTTCAAGGATATCACTGTAACTCGTTTTCAAAACCTGAGAATATATGTATAGAATAATCAGGGTCTTATGGATAGCTTGCCGACGTAAGTTACCTCGGCATGATGAATGGTTGAAAATATATACTTCTTTTTAAACATTATTCTCAAATTGAACAAAATTGACTTTGAGAAATACATTAATTATTAATATTAATTATGCACTAATATATGTTTTAAAGAAAAGTCTCTGCTCAGAAATATGAAGCTACAAGTTAAGGCTACGAATTCAGGTTATTCGTTCCAGGCGTGAAAACGGCGTTCATTGCCTGATTTTCAAGAACACATACAGATCACGCAAAATAATAATAATAATAATAACTAAATATTTTAAAATTATACATGCTAATTGTTTAAACTGATGAAAGCTATTGAAATAGATTTAATTAATTAATTAGGGGAACATATAGCATTGACTGGGTGATCACTTGCTATGTAAATAATGTCCTCAAGTAATTGTTTTGGGCAAATAGAGAGAGTTCATTATTAAGTTCCATATTTCAATGTGATTAAAAAAAATATACATACATATATATATATATATATATACCTCACAAAAGTCAATGCCCTCTTGAAATTATTATGGCATAAGTTTTTCATTCATTTGTCCCAAACAGTCTTAGCCGGAACCTTGTCCGAAATGTATCCTTCACGCACGCCTGTCTGGTCTCTCCAAAATGTATCTAATCAATATTGAATTTAATTATTTCTGTTTGACTACACGAGAGTCATCATTGTTTAAAACACTAATCACAATTAAATCTTTTAAAATTAACCTTATCTCTTTTTTTTTTTTTGCCAACTAAAAATTAACATTATCGCGTTCTTTTATGAATTAAAGTAACAATATGCGGGGATATCATCATCATAGTCATTTAAAACATGCATGAAAGGTTTGGAAAACGCGATATATATATATATATATATATATATATATCGCGTTTTGATTTTTTTTCTCATTGACTTAGATAAGCTGATGAAAGATAACAATAATTAAAAAAAAAAAAAAAGAATGAGTAGAGATTTGCTTCTCTATATGCGTGTATATGTATGGAATAAATAATATTATAATTTGTAATTTAATATTAAGAACCGTTACTTAATACTCGGGCCTGCGGACACATCAACCCTTAAACAATTACAATAGCCGTCAACACAGCATGTTGTACGCACAAATGCTCCCGTCCACGTGTCACGTCTATGTTGAGTGTGGGGGCATTAAAATTTTATATATAATGATCGAACGGCCGTGATCAGCGGACCTTAAAAATCTGTTGAGACGATCCTGGGGTCCACTGTCACCATATTTTAACGGGAGAATGAGATATTGATCCCAATTAAAAGAAATAATTCATTAACAAATTCCATAAATTGTTAATTATAACTGATTCACTCATTAATTTCCCACATTTACTTATCATAGAGACTTTTCTAATATTATTTTTCTCATTATATTCTCCTTATTTTAACCGCCAGCGCCCAACTATTCCAATTTTTTTTTTTTTAATCATTTGCCTTTTTAATGGGAGTATGGCTGCACAAATTATATAGAAAAGAGGCTTAATCCTGCAAGATGTTTCTAATCAACCCTACCCTATCTGGCTATCTCAAAGGCATATGGTTGTTACAAAAAAAATAAAATAAAAGTAGCCTTTAAAGAATTCATTTTTTTAAGGAGCATTAAAGAATTCAATTAGTCATACGATTATATGATGCAATCCGTATAAGGTAATGCTTGAATAATTATGTTGTGATAGTGAAAAATCATAAGTGCTTTTATAAGCATTTTAAAGTCATAATTAATGCTTACTACTCTAATTCTAGCGAGTTACTGAAATACAATTCACTGACATTTTGTTCTTAAGAACAAAAAACCAAGAAAATCAAACTGCCTGCATTATATTAGAGAACAAATATATATAAACTGAATAATAATTGATAACGCTTAAACTCCTCGTATAAATCTCCATGAAGAACAACACTAATTACATATAAGCTTGTCCCCACTCACACGCATATATATGTATATATTACTTCCGGTCTTAAATATAGAGCATAGTTTGTAGTATAAATATACTTAGGACCAGAAGAGTATCATTTTTTATGCATAAGCCAAAGCCCGAATATTTAAGTAATCTAACAGTGGTCATCCTAAACACTGGCGAAAATTTAAGGATAAAAATAGTCTATAAGCACCTTCAGTTTTGATTGGAGCCTTTAATTTATCCACTAAATGACTCTAACTGATCAAGAAGGAAAACATGTTTCTCTGTGAAGTCCAATCTTACTTGCTGTCAATCTTTAAATTATTAAACAATATTAATTTGATATGCACCCAAATATGTTTTTTTTTTAATTATTAAGGACTGGAAGAGTAATATACACTTAAACAAACGAGCATATCAGTTACAAAAATCAATTAATATTCAACTCTGAGAGAATCTTACAAAATAGCTTCATTGATTAAGCAGAATCAACTTGTTGATTTGTTAGTAATTCACTCCCGTGCTTACTTTCAAAAATTAAACTGAATTTATTAATTTATTTCCCAGTATATATAAATTGTTAACTTTCCCACATAATAATAATAATAATGATGATGATAATAATAATAATAATGATAATAAGATAAATCCTCCTTGTCAGCAGGCGTCAGTGAATTTAAATTAGTGCACAATAATTTAATGTAGGGAAAAAGGTTTGATTTCATGTACTAATTGCAAGGGAAAAAGATCGAGTCGTGATGACTTTAATTTATAGGAGCAGTGAGTTTACTATTTCATGGTACCGAAATAGAGCCTTTGCGACAGCTTCTTCACTTCTTGCTGGCTGTTGTGAATATATATGCACGTGTATGTGATCAAACACACACACACTATCTTCTTTCACTTTAGTGATAAATATAAAACTTAGTTGATTTTTTTAGAGATACAAAAAGTAGATAAGTTATTTAATTATATAATATATTAGGTACTATTAAATTATATATCAGTTTATAGATTAGATAAAATAATTTAAAAAAATTATAAATATAAAAAAATTAATTTAAAGTAATTTAATTATATTTCTTTTAAAAGAAAGTCAAATGGATCTTATATTTAGGATGTAAAGTAATGTATATATATCAACCATTCAATTAATTCCATTTTCAAAATTTGGTAATCATCATGAGGAACTTTTCTAGGTCTTATTTCACGTCTATGGCTGAAATTCAAACTTAATCTGGCCCCCTTAATTTTTCTGATGGTTAGGCTGTCAAATTTCTCTGAGATTTGTCCGCATTTTCTATATCATCACTGCCCTATTCTCCTTTTGTATCATGATCTTCCTCACGACTTTACCTTATTCGATCGGTTCATGTGATGAATTATATTTTACAGGCCTTTTTTTTTTTTTCAAAACATGCGAATAAAATTAAGCTTAACCACTACCAATTAACATTGTTCTCATAAGTCAGAAGACAATGGCATATTTAAGAAGGTCTACATATTCAACGGATGAGATCTCGCGCAAAGTTGAATAGCGACCTTCATCATATCAAATTACATCTATATATATATATATATATATATATATCGATATATTCACGTTAAGTTGAAATTTTGTTTGAGTAAACTATCCTAACTAAGGTGGCTCTGTGCATGTTACTTCTTCACCAACCCCAACTTTGTCTTTTCCACCCATCAGTCCATCACTATAATTACCAGCAAAATTTCGGAACTGTTCGAATGATAACTTTTGCACTTTCATATAATGAAGATAGTAGTGTATATGTTTTTGTTCTTGGTGAGAAAATTATCGCTTATCAATGCATTATTAATGAGTAACTACACTTTGAGAGAAAATAGACAAACTATGCTTTGAAACCTTCTTTCTTCTCTGAAATTAAAAAATATATAGATAAACTACATAAACATGCGAAAATCATCTAGGGGAATAAAAAACGAGTGGTAAAATGGATTAGGTATATCGTGTGGATCATTAAAAAATGAAAAGGTGAAAATAATAATTTGAAACCGCCCTTCTGAAGGTGATTCGGCTTTCGAGCAGGGACTTCACCAACTTCTACATCGCCTGACTAATTAGGTATTTCTGATATGAAAGTGACATGCTTGCCAGATCAACAAAACCCAAATTATTCACATACACACACACACACACATCCCATGATTGCTTATGAGGAAATCGAAACCACAATTGAACACGCGTGTGTGTGTTGATTATTATGAGTCCAAGTTCCATTGGCCAAGGTCTGTGTTAGATTGCTATGAAATGTATGCTTTCTATTAAACTGAATCAATACAAAGAATTTGGTACAATGACTATGGCTATAAGTGCTAAATGCCGAAGAGACTCAATGAACTTTTTAATTTGAGTTAGAGTTTAAATGTGTGAGAGTGAGATTTTACCCTACATCTTATCCCGTTTCAAAACCTTAAAATTTAATAATAGGTACATTCATGGTTTTTTAATATATTATTTGGCTCAATTTTATGGGATGTACTTGTAACTTAATAATAATATGTGTGTGGAACCATCGCAATTATTATTATTATGATTATTATTTGATCTGCGGAGTTAGTCAAACGCACTCTTGCATAAATTAAATTTAGTTGTTAATATCGCCTTCAGCATTCTTAAATTAAGGTTGATGAGCTCCACTTGTTATACAGATTTATAATAATTAGCAGTTGGGATTCTTTCTTCTCTCTGTTGCAATTTTATATTCCTTGAATATAAATTAGGTCACCCAATCTCATCCATCATCTCAATCCAGGGAATAAACATTTACGCAAAAACCAGCATGCTTGGATCCAAACTCATTGACAAGCCGGGAAAAAATATCACAAAATTTGGAACTTTTTGCTTAACAAATTTGCCCCCCTTATCCCTTTGACAGTGATATATACATGCATGCTATAAATAAAATCAAATTCTCTCTTGTTTTCTCAGTGAATTAATAATCCCGTGTATAATTAAGCAGAAACAGACCTCTTCAATGATCAGAATGCTTAAAAATTTTACAATATTAAGATCATTATTCAAAGTTGCAGACAAAGTCTACTCACGCAATTATTCGTTATTGAGCTAACAAGTTCCATTATATGCTGCTTTTGCAATCGAATGCTCATTACTACTCTTGCTGCATTTGTCTTAAAATATATACTAAAAAAAGCACATAAGCACATGGTAGCTAGAGAATTAAACCATATGCAAAATTGGATTATTATTTAATTTAATACTTGGTTAAAGAGACATAAACTAATGTACTACTCCTCCGGTGCTTCATACAAGATATATTTAAAAAGTTGATATTGGTTCTAAATATAAAACATAATTTTTATAATTTACCCTACCGATGCTCCATCAATAATAATAAAATAGGAGAGCGAATAAAGGAATTAAGGAAAATGACTTTAGTATTTTAGAAAATACAAGTATTAATATATTATATTAACTAATTCAACTAACTTTCTAAATCTCTTCAAATTAGATAAATATGTCTCATATTCATATTAAGGATTGGAGGAGTAGTAGCAAATATGTAGTTTTGTTCTTTATATGGTGCTTAATACTCACAAGCGATTGCGGTACGTGTTTATGTGTCTACTGTTGGATTTTTGTTTAAATCCATGGGTTATGAATAAGAAGTTGCGTCGGTTCACCACCGCCGGTCACGTCGGTTCGCCGAGGAGACTCCATATGATCATTTCATTGTCTATAAATAGACATGCGTATGACAGAAAAACAATCTCATTTTTCTAATACATGCATTCTCTCTGCATACTGCATATACATTCTGTGCGTTCCGAAAGCAGACTCGTTGGATTCGCTTGGGCTTCAGACAGACAGAGCCATTTTTCTGGAGACGAATAATCCGCTCTATCCTGGGAGACAATTGCTCAGAAAACCTTCGGCATCCGTATTGAGGGAGCAAAATTGTCTTAAGGACACAACGAAAGTTTTTACCACATAGTATTTGGAACTAAAATAATTAACAAAGAATTGACCATTTTGGTGATTAATAAATCCACCACATTTAATTCCAAAATTTAAATATTTAGCATCTATATAATTGCTATTCACAATATTTAAAAAACATAAAATCATAGCCACAAAATCATTCATGATTATAAAATTAAGGCTATAATTGCATTTCTATCAATACATAAAATCATGCATTCTTATTATAATACTATGAAAAATTAGAGCACATTTATATCTACACTAGATAAATGATTAGATTTTCATATCATGCCATATGCTTGTCGCAAAGTATTTGATAATTTACCACATTTACATTCAATAGAAAATAACAAATACTTAAATGCTGTTAAACCCAAATAGATTTATTATTAATGTATATTTTAATTCAGCCCAACTATAATTTATATTTGGCCCAGAATTAAAAAACAAAACAGCACACACAAAAATTTTCTAAAAACAAATAGAACAAAAAACTCTCCAATCTAATGGTCCAAAAAAATAGGTTTAAAGCCGATCCATTGATGATTATTGCGGTAACTCTACCTAGAAGAGTAGAGATCCCACGAACTAGGTTCAAAGAGACAACTAAGTGATGATTTACTGTTAACACTGTGGAGTTTTTAAACTCATACTCATTCCTAGACAAGACAGTGCATATAAATAAGGGTAAGCTTTCAGGCTTTTAATGGTTTCTTAATCTGATGTGCTCAGATGATGTATGTTGACTCAAATCACAAGGAATCACCTATGTGAGTGTGAAGTGCGGGCCGCTTCTATGAGAATTTAAAATGGCCGATTCTCTAGAACACTCACAGAACCAGGCGGTGTCCAGGGCCAAAATGGACATATCATGAGAACCAACGACGCTAGAGGAGCAACTGTGTGACTCCTATTGTCTTGGTATACACTAAAAGGTCAACAGTTCAAGACAGCGTGTCCACTGATTGACCAGTATATCCGATAGGTTTTTCACTATAGAAGGTTCAAAGGCAACCCCTACCTTTCTCGATGCAGTTGTTTCTCGTAGAGGAATCGCACTTTGCATACATATTCATTTGCACTTGGTTACGATGGACTGACTTCTTATCCATGTGGGGGATTGTTGGATTTTTGTTTAAATCCATGGGCTATGAATAAGAAGTTGCGTCGGTTCACCACCGCCGGTCACGTCGGTTCGCCGAAGAGACTCCATCTGATCATTTCATTGTCTATAAATAGACATGCGTATGACAGAAAAACAATCTCGTTTTTCTAATACATGCATTCTCTCTGCATACTGCATATACATTCTGTGCGTTCCGAAAGCAGACTCGTTGGATTCGCTTGGGCTTCAGACAGACAGAGCCATCTTTCTGGAGACGAATAATCCGCTCTATCCTGGGAGACAATTGCTCAGAAAACCTTCGGCATCCGTATTGAGGGAGCAAAATTGTCTTAAGGACACAACGAAAGTTGGGCCCGGATTTCTGCATAATTCATTATTATTTTCGGCAGTCTTGTGATTTTTTACTGGTTTTTCTTCTTAGTGCAGTAATATTGTATGTTTACCAATTATGCATATTGACTACACAGGTTCTTATTTTTAGTGATATTTCTATATTGAAAGTATTTTCACCAACATCTACTTCACATTGCAATCGTCCACGTAATTCTACCTCCCAACAATAAGATTCTATTGACTTTGTATGTATGTTGTATTGAATTCGACTCGACCATATATATATATATATATATATATATATATATATGCTGCTACGTGAAGAATGATTTGGATAAACTAAAACTCAGTCCAAACTATGTATGCCTACAATTCATTTATGATTAGAGACGTTGATATTTCGGTTGTTTAGTTTATTAATGCAAGTTCTTTGTATCTACATAACTAACTCCCCCTCATATATTGACTAGGTATATTTATACCTAGCTAGCTATATATGATCAAGTTCAATGTATATCCAACTTATTAACTTGTAAACTATAGGAATCGTTTATTCTCTTCTTTTCTATTCTTTTTCCGTTGGCCTGGCCGTTGATGTAACCCGTCATCAATTAATAATTCTGTCTGCTTTTAATTAACAAATAAAAACTTAGGTCAACTATATCAAAGTGTAAGCCTTGTCAGTTTCATTACTTAACAGTAGCACGGATAATTTATTCGATAGACTGGTTCCTCTCTACGTAGGGCATTTCGTTGATCAATCCAACGGTAATTTTCATAATTTTAAACTGTTCATACCAGTAATCCAAAAACCAAAAAAAAAAAAAAACTGATCGCGTACGGTGAGAAGGACACTTCATTGATGAGTTATTAGAATGGAAATTCCAGATTATTGTCACCCCTGTGATAATGCTTTTTCTGGGGGAAAATAGAACTCTCTCAGCTCACTCAACAGAATCATACCGTGTTGATCAATCACTGGCTTGTGATAATAATAATGGGAACCGGAGGCATGTACCTCTCAGGCTGGAATGGGTGATGTTTGTTCAATTCAATGAAGCAGGTCAACGATTCCCACATAAGTCAATGCCAAATTAATCAATTCACAAGTTATCAAACCTGCCCTAGATATAGTACATGTATGAACTATATATTTTAAGATACATTGGGCGGACCAGAGGACAAGAATATACCTTAACCTACCCAAGCTTGTTGTTGGCAGCAAGTAAGCCTATGGACTTGGGTTGGTGCAAATTATATTAGCCGTCAGAGTTTTCTAAAGTTGGTGCCACAAAGCTAAATTTCATCCTGCAGATCACTGTGGTGGTCATCTATGTACTGTTATCTTAATTCAAATTTGCGTTGGTTTCTCTTGCAAATGATGTAGTGAATGAATTATAAAATATGCATTTTATTTTAATGACACAGATCACAATGTCATGATAAATATAAGGAAAAAAAGGGAAGGGTGGGGATGGAGAAAAGAAAAAGGATATGGCGTTAGTGTTGGGAACTGCTTAAATCGAGGGAAGGGAAGTATATATATGAAATTTGATTGAAGTATAAAGTGGGGGCCACGTAGCCACCCATTTGAGTTTTGAGGTAACCAAATATAGTAAATGTTGAAAAATGGTTTGTTTGAGAGCTTTTCCAAAAGCTTCACGAATTCCCACTTTAAATTTTTTTTTTTTATTGAAAAGGAATTCCATTAATGAAAAGAGGAAAACTACAGTATAGAGTCCAATAAATTACAGAAGAAGTTTAAATCTAGAGAAGCTAAACTGAGAGTAGGCAATTATGGATCTAGCAGAAGCCAAGATGCCTTCAACAGTAAAATTATCAGCAGTGAAGATTCGTTTATTCCGAACCTCCATTCCCACTTTAATTTGTTTGTTTCCTCAACTTGTCAAACCCCATACAACGTTCAATTCTGAGCAAAAAATACAACGTTCAACGTCTCCATTCTCCATTCCCATCTCTCTGTCCTTTTTTTCTCTCTTTCCTATTTCTCACAAACACTAGACCATCTCTCCATTCCAACCATTACTATTCTTTGCTTATATCTTTGCTACTTCCCCTTAAGTTTCAATCTACATTACTCTTTCATTCTTTAATTAATGTCACCCCAACTGTTTTTTCATTAACTGCGCTACTAATTGCTGTATAAAAAGGGTTCGAGTTGATTATGATTTATGAGCATCTCTTCACTTTGTGTGTGTGTGTGTGTTTTTTAAATTCCAAAATAGATAGAGGAGACAAAAAGAAAATATTACTGTGTCATTATAAAGTATTTTCCCATATTGAAAAAAAAAGTATTTTCCCATAAAATACTATGATTATCAGCAAAAGTTCGATTCCTAGCGTATATAAGAGGACCATATTGAATACTGATTTGTGGGCGTTGAATGATGGCATGGGGAAAAAAAGAGAGGGGGGGGGGGGGGGGGGAATTTTCATAAAATAACCGCAGCTGGAGCCTCGAGGCAATGGGGCATTCTTTTTGTCATGCAATTCGGTGCATTATATGGACTTTGATGACGCGTGATTTATTTTTCACCTTTAACTAGCCGCATCATATTGTTTTGGGCAAGTCAATAGCGCATATAACTACCCATCTCCAGATCTAACGTAACTAGCCCGTGCCCCTTTTCACTTTTAATGTGAAAACTGCTATAAAATTAAAAAAAAAAAATTAGCAACACTTTTTAACGTCCCTTTTTAAAAGTCAAAAGTTAAAAAGATCAGTGACATTTTTGAAATTTCGGTTCATCTTTCAACAACTGTTTTTAGATAACTAGTTGTTAAAAATTTAATGTCAATGACTTATTTTTAAAAAATGGTTGTTGAAAAGTTCACCTTTTCATCTTTTTCGATCCGGCATTAGATACACGCCTCTCATACTTTCTTGCGCCTCCGACTCTTTCTCCTTTGGTATCTCTCGCGCTTCCACCTGTTTCTCCTTCTCTGACGTGCAAAGCACATTGTTCGGCTCCTTCTTCAACCCCAGATGGACCTCCGGCCTCTTCTCCAACCTTCACCATCCTCTTCCGCCAGAGTTATCGCAGTCCTAACTATTGCATCTCATCCAATCTCGCACCTCCACATCTTTCTCCTTTTCTGGCCTCCAATCACATTGTCCGGCTCCTTCTCCGACCCCAAGTAGTGCAACCTCCGGCCTCTTGTCCCACCTTCGCCCTCCCCTCCACCGGAGTTGTCGTGGCCTTGTGCTCCAATCCTCCTCTTCACCGGAGTTGTCTTCAAGGTAAGAACTTCACAACCCCTAGCTTTTTTATTTTTGTCCCGTGATTCCATGTTTGTGAGGAATAGGAGCAATAACAGAAACTCTAAATTTATGGTTACACACAGGCAGTTTGCATTGCTTGAGCATTTAGAGGCATTATGAACTTGAATTGATGAAATTGGTAGATTAAATTGTTGATATTATCTTGAATTGCTACAGTTAGTTTTGTTTAAATTGAGTTGAATTGAGTTGTGTTATTTTAAATTTTTGGATGTCTTTCTTTTAAGGAGAAATACTACTAAATTTTTTAAAAAAATGAGTAAAGCATCCTCTTCCTTCACCTATATTCACATGTCATAATGACAATTGTTCTAAACTTGAGTATAGTTGAAAATGGGTTAGGTAGTAATAAAATGGATATAGTTGGACGAATGCATTGGGAACTAATGAAGAGTATGAGAATGGAGTGGAAGAGTTTATTAAATTTGCTAAAATGAATGTGTCTAATAAAAATGTGAAATATTTTTGTCATTGTGTCAAGTGTTTAAATGAGAGTTGACGAGATATTAATGATTTAAGATATCACTTACTTTGTGAAAGAATAAATCTTCGGTACACAAGGTGGACATGACATGGTGAGGAAGTAACTATTGTGCGTCCTGCAAAAAGGAAGTTTTGGATGTCATAGCTGATGATGGAATGGAGAAAATGATTCATGATGTTGAGGTAGGATCTTTTACACAATCGTGTGTATATGACAATGTGCGGAGTGATGCAAAAACACCTTTGTACTCTGGGTTTACCAAGTATAGATGCTTGTCAACTATTTTGCATTTGGTCAACTTAAAGCTACTAAATAAACACACTTGTCATATATTTTGCATTTGATTAGCTTAAAGGCAACTTGTAAATGGACCGATAGTAGTTTCATATTGTTACTTGAATTATTGTATGATATGTTTCCAAAGGATAATATACTTCCAAATCGTATATATGAGACTAAGAAAATCTTGTCTACAAATGGTATAGAATATAAAAAGATACATGATGATTTCGGGACCAAAACAACTAGGGAACAATATCAATGTCTACTTGGCATCTTTGATGAAGGACTTAAAAAAGTTGTAGGAGGATGACATCGATGTGTTTGATGCATATAACTAGGAGTCTTTTAAGTTATTGCGATGATTTTCACCACGATAAATGAATTTCCACTACAAAAAAAACAGTTTTTTGTGGCGGAAAAATTCCGTCGCAAAAAAGCCATTTTCCGTCGCAAAACTGATTTGCGACGGAATTTGCGGCGACAAAAGTTCCGTCGCAAAAATCGCCCACGCAAACCAATTTTCCGTCGCAAAATTGCTTTTTTCCCTCGCAAATTCAGAATTTTGCGAGGGAAAAATGTTTCCCTCGCAAATCCTTGAATTAATTTTGCGAGGGAAATTTGTTCCCTCGCAAACTCTGAAGATTTTGCGAGGGAAAGGATTTTCCCTCGCAAATTCAAGGATTTTGCGAGGGAAACATTTTTCCCTCACAAATTTCAATTAATTTTAAAAAAAATATAAAAAAAATATAAAAAAATAAAATAATTACATAAAAAATTTTAAAAATTATAAAATAAGAAGACTTATATATTATAAAAACAAATTGTAACAATCATAAGAGTTTACATAGGAAAAACAAATTATAATGTTTCGACTGGGCTTTTTCCTGACGCATTTTAGCTAATGCAGCCTGCTTCTCTACAGCTTCTCGAGCCTCCTCTTCCTCCTTGCACAGCTTCAGCAGTTTCCCCCTAGCCTACACATAAATATTATAAACATTAAACTACCTCTACAACAATTGCTAAACTTGACATATGATTTTAATGAATATACCAGATTCAACCTGGATAACATAAAATAAAATAATAATAAAAAAAAAAGAGAACATAGCATTCTATCTTTCAGATTCTCTCAACAAAAGGATAACACATATATGTAAATGCGTACATAGGTCTATCTTCTTCTTGCATTGCATCACAGTTAGGTTCAACTTAAATGCAAACATTAAGCATCTTAACTCTTAAGCATAAATTAAGGCTGACACTATGCATCATAGTTAGGTTCATGCATGATAAATAAAATTTTCTTTACATCTTTTAATGCGTGTGTGTGTGTGTTCTGTATAAATTAGCAATCATGTGACCTTCAAACATCAAAATAGATTCCACAAATTTCCCAACCTTAAATCTGTATCAAAATCAATTTAAATCAAAGAAAAACATACACTAAATTCGTCTTATCCCTCTTGAAACATCTAACAAATATAATATAAAATACCTATTCCAAGATCACACTCCTTATTGCTTAAGTTATGAGAAAACCCCCAAACTCCACTCTTTCTGTTTCTTTCTGAACGACCAGCACCAAAGAAATAAAAATGAAGGGCTTCAATCCCTCGCTGTAAACCCCATGTTAAAGAGGAAACATATATGGCAGCACTTTGAAGAACTTAAGCTATTAACCCATTCACACATAAACGCAGTAAAGACACAATATATATAGCAGCAATTTGAAGAACAGACGAAAGAAGAAAGTTTCGAGCACACCCACCCACGCACATGGAAACGGCAAGGAAGAGAAGGGACGAAGTTTTCGTGCAGGACTCTCACTGAGAAACAGATAAAGAAACCAGATATCCGGTGAGTCCTTTGAACGGCGGCAACGGTCCGAACCTCGAGAAAAAAACAGTGTAGCTATGGACCTCGAGAAACAGAGTCTGGCGAAGCTCGATCTGGCGACTGGTACAGCGACGAGGCTTCGACTGAACAGATCGGCGACAAATTTCAGCAACGATCCTTCGAACCTCAGATCGGCGACAACTGCAGCGACGAGACTAATCGCCGTAAAAGAAACGATGGCCAAATTGCAAGAACAATTTGGAGAAAATTGCAGCGGAAACCAAACCAGTGCCCTAATCGCGTGGACAAATTGCAGCGCTCAGTTTGTAGAATCATTAGGGTCGACTTGGTGCAAGAAACCGGATCTTGAATTCCCAATGGGTTTCTGGCCGGGAGGGTTGAGAGCGAAGGTGAAAGGAGAGCGAGGGTTTGTAGACGACAGAGCAGCGAGCGAGGGATTTGGATTGAAAAAAACATAAGAGAGCAATGAAAATTATATTTAAAAAAAATACATATTATTTTGCGAGGGAACAAAGTTTCCCTCGCAAAAGTCACTATTTTGCGAGGGAAACGTGGTTCCCTCGCAAAATTGGAGACTTTTTGTGAGGGAAATTCCATTCCCTCACAAAAATAAGGGAAAATTTTCACCCAATTCCGTCCATTTTGCGACGGAACAACATTCCCTCGCAAAATGGGCATTTTTTGCGAGGGAATTTTTTTTCCCTCGCAAAAAGCTTTCATTTTGCGAGGGAAAGATTGTTCCCTCGCAAAATGGGGGGAATTTGGCGGGAATTTTCCCCCCAATTTCCCCCCCATTTTGCGAGGGAACAATCTTTCCGTCGCAAAATGGGCATTTTTTGCGAGGGAATTTTTTTTCCCTCGCAAAAAGCTTTCATTTTGCGAGGGAAAGATTGTTCCCTCGCAAAATGGGGGGAATTTGGCGGGAATTCCCCCCCCCCCCAATTTCCCCCGCATTTTGCGAGGGAACAATCTTTCCCTCACAAAATGGGCATTTTTTGCGAGGGAATTCTTTTTCCCTCGCAAAAAATGCCCATTTTGCGAGGGAAATATTTTTCCCTCGCAAAATGGGGGGAAATTGAGGGGATTTTCCCCCCAATTTCCATCAATTTTGCGAGGGAACAGTCTTTCCCTCGCAAAATGAAAGCTTTTTGCGAGGGAAATATTTTTCCCTCGCAAATTTACCCAAATTTGCGACGGAATTTTTTTCCGTCGCAAATTTTGCATTTTCTTGTAGTGTTCCTACTTATGGAAACTTGTCAAGGTATGGTGTGAAAGGGCATAAAGTATGTCCGATATGTGAAGCAAGACACACTTTCATCAACTTAAGCATGAAAAAAAACAGTCTACCTTGGTCATAAGCAATTTCTTCCTCGGTTCCACCCTTACTGTAGGCTAAAAAGGACTTTTAACGGTTTATCGAAGAATGGAATGGCTCCAAAGGCATTAATTGTAGATGAGATTTATAATTGGGTGGAAAGAATCAATGTCACTTTTGGTGAGAATTAGAGGATTGCGGGTGAGAAGAATATATAGAAAAAGAGATCAATTTTCTTTGATTTTCCATATTAGAGAAGTCTTGATGTGAGACACAATATTATTTGATTGGTCAAAGTTTTTGACTTGAACAAATAATTAGTTTTTTACTTGAATAAATTGTTTTAATGTCTAATGATTTTTATTTTAATGATAGTGTACTCAAGACATATTATTTAACAGATAGGAGGCACAAAAGTAAAAGTTGTTATAGCCGAAAGCAAGTTGTTTAAATTTAAGTTGTTTAGTTGACAATCACTTAATATATGTCTTTATTCATTTTTACCATTTGCTTTTGATGTATAGTGCCCTCAGTAACCAGGAAAAATTGAGTGCGGATACTATGTTTTACTTTATATGTATAATATCATTATCAGTGAACTTACTACAAATTTTGAAGAGGTGATCATTTATTGATTCTCGAATGATTTTCATGTTTGTAATTGAATTATTAGTTATTTTATTAAATCGATTGATTTATATTAACTTATTCTTTTATTTGCGCCCAGATTTTTGGTAATGAAGACGCCTACACAATTGAAGACATTAATTTGATTCGAGACCTTTTGACAAGATATCTTTTACAACAAATAGATGATCTGTAGAGATAAAATGTTTCTTTTAGATTGTGTAGTGGCGTAGAGAACTTGCGGACACTTGATTATATTTGTTTAAGTTGATCAATGTTTTGGAGCACGTACTTAATTATACATATCTATCAACTGTTGGATGCATATATACTTGTTTAGTAGTGTTATGTTTTGGGTATATATATGCATAATTTTTTGGGAATAGGTTGTTTTTAAAAAGTTGTAGGTAGAAAATACAAATCATACATTAAAAGGAATTAACTTTCAACGCTTTTTTTTTTAATAATAAAACAGTTGTTGTAAAATGCTCACAACATGTTTTGAAAACAATCTAAAAAACAATCGTTGTAAATCATTTACAGCAACTGTTTTGAAATTACAATGACGATTTTATCGAAAACCGATGTTTTATATAGCAGACTTACAACAACTATTTTTTAAATCAGTCGTTGTAAGTCACTTATAAAAATAGTTTTAAAATATATGTCTATTTTAAAACTTTCAATGACATTCTTAAAAATGTTTTCCAGAAAAATAAATGTCTAAAGGTCCTAAAAATAAATGTCAAAAGTACATTTTGTAATAGTGAATTTTCATACTTATTCCTGCCACCTTTAACTCCACTAACTTTTTCATACCTGGGTTAACATGACTAACAATGCTAGTCCTGCTTCATTTGGTCGGACACTGCTTTTCATCTTGGAAATAACAAGGTTTCTCCTTTAAGTTGCAGCTTCCAAGCATCGAAAATCAAAACTACATGTAATTGCATGAAACGAAAACAAAGTTGGCGGGCCTTCAAGATTTAAGAAAGAATGTATAAGCCCAAGCCCAAGCAACACTGCCAATAAGGCACTACTCAATTTGACCCATATAGGCCCACTTAATATTGAATTGACGGCGCGATTATGTTATAAAAAAAAAAATCAGAAAAATGAGTTATGAATATTGATTTGGACATAAACATTTAGATATTTAATCGAAACTCCTGAATTTATTAAATTTATATTTGAAATTCCTTGTTCGTGAAATTGTGTTAGGGACTTGTTATTATCAATTTGTACTTTTGAAACTATTCCACTTTCCTACCACTCTCGAAAGAATACTCCGGAAGTTTTTCTTGAAGTAATGCCTCCCTTGCCAACCTCACTCTGTCTCATAAGGATGAATCTCATTTGAGCATGTTGAAGTCCCCAAAGTAAAGAAACAAAGCCAAGGAAATTAATAAACACCTCTGCGGTTTTCCCAATTTTTTTTTTTTTAAAAAAACAGTTCCGTGTATGATTGCCTACGCTTCCTTAAAATAGTCAAATATATGATTTATGAAAATAGCATCTTTTCTAAATTTCCATTGGAAACGAACGAAGCCCAGCAAAACTCAAAAATAGCAATATGGCTCTTTATTGTTTGATACCAGAAGGTGTCAGTGTAGTAGCAGCAGAAGGGAATGAAGAAAATCGAGATTTCGTGGCAGAAGAATAACAATACTGTGCCTCTCATAGGGATTTCATCGTTTTGTTCTGATTAAACGTGGGACAAGTCAATCGGTCTTAATTTTGCGACTGCGAATCAGATCCCGCCACGTCACTATGTTCCCATACGTTTAACCTCATTCGAACGCACTCACTTCTCTCCTGCTTCCTTCCCATAATTCCCGTCTGCTGAAGATCTGCAACTTTCACCTCCCTTCTTCCTCGCTATCTCGCGTTCCCTCTCAATTTGCATTGTTTTCTCTACCTAGAGATGACCGACGCAATTGAGCCTTCTACATCATCTTCATTGTCGTCGTCGGCGGGGGACCCCAGCACCATTATTCATCCGAGGCGCGAACCCTTTGAGCATGGCCTCTTGCCCATCCACAAGCTCATCTTCTCCGACCCGACGCAAACCCTAATCTCCCTGAAGCAGAAGCTTCTTGAGCTATCCCCTAATCAACGGGCCAACTCTGCGGTCGTCTCCGACGCTCTGCAGATCTCCATTGACTGCGCCAAGCTCGTTCTCGATACCCTCGCCGCCGTATTACACTCGGACTCCGAACCTTTAGTTAGAGCCAACCCGGAAGAAATCGAATCCGTTGGTGCCGATGTCCATGATCTGCTTTTGTTCTTGTACATTCAATCCTACAAGAAGCTGCTTCCCAGGACGCACAAGGACTCTGCGGCCGTGGCCGATGTTTGGCCTTCCACCTCGGCTTTTGATGGATACTTGTCTGCTCTCTCGCCCTTGCAGGTGATTTCTCACTGTATATGAATCTTTGTGATTCGGTCGCACAATTTGAGCATAACGGAGATACAGCAAGTAAATTGGGCGTAGTTAACCTGCCTTTTCAATTGGTTATTGCAATAATCTTGTTCCCTTTTTCTTTTCCTTGGCAGCCTTTGCAACTCTGTCCACTGTCAAGGCTGTGGCTTGATTAGTGGCAGTTTCTTCCATTGACTTTCGGACTCTCTACATTTTTTAAATTTCATGTTATTTAGCGGTCCCTTCTATTATGTTTGATTCTATGAGCGTAATGTGTATGAATAAATTCTGATTAATTGGATGATTGCAGTCACTTCACAATGAACTTGGGGGTTGAGATATCTATTTCTAGTAGACATCTGATACTGCGCGTTCTGTTCTAGTTCTATTTAATTTCCATGTTTAGCCGCTGACTAGCTTATAAGAGCGGTTCTTCATTTTGTTAAATGTTTATCCTGATTTTCCATGATTTACAGCTAGTGCGTAGCAACAGTCGTCGATTTATGCCATCGCAAGCTGATGAGGAGGCGCATCAGTTGTCATATTTGCAGAAGCACCTGGCCAACATTCTGTCTCTTTTAGCTGAGCCCGTGGAGGGGGAAGGGGAAGAATCTCTGGTTTGTGAATTTATTGCATATTATTTCCTTATGCCCAATGCAAACTTTGCGTATAGTTAAATTATTTTTCTTCCATAAGCTACATTCTTGTCATTCATTTACTGTTTTGGTGCCTCTCATTAAAACCAGGAGGAGATCCTTTCTGTCAGGAAAGATAGCATGACTTGTGATTTTGTGTGCTTGTTATGTACCACTGCAGCTTGTATGCTTTAACAGTAGCTCTTGATTATTACTTGAAGGATAAGGTGGATTAATCCTAACTTGACTCTGGACATTTTTGGCTTATGGCTGGTCCAAAATTGACATTTTGTATACTTATTGAAATCGAAAGTCATTTAGGATTTTATGACATGGAGTTTTCTTAGTACCCCTTCTGAAGGAATGGAGCTTATACACGAATTTGGAAAATATTGCTGGTCCTCCTGAATTATTGTGAATTTTGGAAAAAATTATTCTATATTGTTTCCTGATAACACTTGATTCACATAAGTTGGTCTTTACATGTAAGAATAAGAATCATGGGCAAGAGCTAGTGATTCTTTTTTAAAATATACAAAATTTATGATGCCATTAATTTGAAGAAAACACGACCAGATTTCTTATGCTTTTTATATTCTTTTCGCTAATGTTCAGTTAGAGAGAGCCTTTAATATTTCTTTATTGCTATGGATATTCTAATTTTTAAAGCAGTTAAGGTGGAAGATGTTGACTACAGCCACTGTACTATTCTTGTTCGGTAATGGAACACTTCCTCATTTAACTAGAAGGAGATTTTCCTCTTATTATGATGTTCTTCATGCTGAGTTCCTTTGTTGTTCATGTAAATTTAATAAGTATTGAATATTGATATTGATGCGGATGGGAGACACCTCCATATAGGTACCATGATACAAGAAGATATATACTGTGAAACTATAATTTGAGATGCTGTGTCATATTTGATATTTGATACAAATATCATATATGCGCAGGACCATGTGACTGTTTGTTGGAGTATCAACGATTCTTAGATGTTAAATTCACCCGCATTTTGTAGCATCAATGCGTGTGCTTTAACTGCCATTGATAGTTACAGACTTACAGTGAAGGGTAATGCTAGAGTTATACTAACTATTGCCACCTCTTGCTTACTTAGGCATAGTTTATTTCTCTGTTAAATATCATACCGCCCTTTCTTTGGGGCATGCCATATTGCCTAACAGCAGTCACTCTGTTCCTTCTAATTGACTCAACTTTGTGATATAGGATCTTGCAATTTGTTCAGGGTATGTAGAGGAAAGCATGTTTTGAGAAGTATCTGTCTTGTCTTTGATTGTGGGCTTAGTTTTGCAATGGTGTTAGTTCTTAGTTCTAGTGCTCATTTGATCCCATTGTTTTAGGTTTTAACCATGGATAGATTTGAGCACCTTGGGTTTCTAATTCAGTTCGGAGATAAGGGATCTGAAGGAAACACTTTGAGCCAATCGTCTCCCTTTTTTGCAAACTCAGATCCTGACATGCCAGCTGTTCCTGTTCCTGCTGCACAAGTTCATGATTGGCTTCTGCAAAATATTGCTTCTTCTTTAGCAAATATTTCTGAAAGGGCTTCGCAGAAGGAAAATGGACCTGCCAGCATATCTGATCAGGATGTTGCTATGGTTGATGCATGTACTGTCCCAGTTAAGGCCTCACCAAGTACTAGAGGTCCATGTTTCATTGAAGGGATCTCTAAATCATCATACTCGAAGAATGCATCCGACATTAAAGGTTCATCTGTCAAGGTTTGTTTCTTATCCGGTTTTTCTTCTTCCCTCGTATTTTATTTCAACTATATTGCTGGACTTTTAGGTATGTGATCTTTGAGTATTTCATTGAAACTATTCATCTCAGGTAGACTTTGTAACACTTCACGTTCTTCTTTCTCATATCGTCAACTTAGGTTGAAATTTCTGTTCTTGAGCAGCTGCTTTTAACTGACTTGGGCTTGAACCTTAAAACTTGGTTTCTAATAGTATAACTGATGCTTGCTCATAGGTTTTATTCATACGCGGTTTTCTGAGTGAAATTTTGGAAATTGAAACTGCTAGACTGTCTGCATATGTGCATGCTCAGGTCCAGAAGAGTTATGAAACTTGGTTTAGTTTTAGCTTTATGATTCAAATAGTATCATCATGTTCATATGCATGAAAGAGCTGTGACTTGTATTCTAGCTGACACAGAGTTTGGAACAGAGTATTGATAGGTATTGAATAAATTGAAAGCTAGATGTTATGAAAGTTGAATATTATTAGCAAATGTATTTTCCTAAGTCCATTCGAGTTTATAAATTTGTAAATTGAGGAAGATTTGAAGTTGAATCTCTGGCCATGAATGCTTTAGAGCCATAAGAAATTTATGATTCGTTTTATGGCCAGTCATCTGTTCAATTAAATCTTTTTCCTGTGAGGCTTTAGGAGCTGGCATTAGGACAAATTATGTATAAAGCAGAGATATGCTTAATGTCGGCATGTCTAATGGCCTTTACTATAGATTGTGATTTCTGGAATGAACTTGTGATTAGCGTTATACATCAAATGTATCATCATCTTTGTCTTAAAAGTGGCCAGAGCCCAGAGTCAGCCACTTCTCTTCTGGTTCAAATACGTAATTCCACTATTCAATTCTTAGATTGACTATCAAAACTGTATTGGAAGAATTGTAAGCAATATGTTTGGTCATTGCAGGTTCTAAATTGCCATGAGTCTGCTATTTACATTTTAGCACCTGTGAGATACGCCACTGTCTATGGTTGCTCGGATGCTACTATTGTTCTTGGAGCAGTTGGCAAGGTAATAATAAATATTAATAGTGTGTTATGCTTTTTAGAGGAGCATAATGGGTAGGAACATCCATGCAAAGTGTTTTCTAACCGAAATTTGGAAAATGACATGTTACCTTGTCCCTGTTTTGGTCTGGCAACTTCATAACAATTGTTTTAACAATTAATATAAAGCCTCAGTAAGAAAGTAAACAATTGCTTTTCTAGACCGACGGAAGGTTAAAAATCACCCAATATGGGTGATAACTAAACAGCCAGAATGTATTTTCACACACACCAAGTGAAAACTCTTTGATATGGGACTTGAAGCCCTGTTCGTCAGAGAAATAAACAAGTTAATGAATAGGAATTGTCAGATTTATTTTTCTCTTCCTCATTTTTCTTATAGAAGTTTGTTAAGAAATAGAATCATTGGCTGCTTAGCTGACTGTTCATTGTTTAAGAATACCTTTTCTTCTGTGGCTAATAAACATTAATATTGGAATACTTATCACTATACTGATAGCATGTACATGTTGTCTATTTTAGGTAACCAACTTAATAATTTAATGGTATTTTGCTGATTGCTTGCTATTCTTGCGCATTAAACTAGTGGTTGTTTTGGTTACTAAGATGGAAGTTGATGTCCAATGTTTTCTTTTCTTGACAGGCTGTAAGAGTAGAACACTGTGAACGAGTTCATTTGATTGTAGCAGCTAAACGCATATGTATTGCAAATTGTCGTGAATGTGTTTTCTTTTTGGGAGTGAACCAGCCACCTCTTATTGTTGGTGCTAACCATAAGCTGCAGGTGAGGCTCTTCTGCCCTTGTATGAATAAGGAAGTTGCTGTTCAATTGGTCTTGGCAACTTATGTATTTTCTATCATCTACGGTCATGGTTATTGTTTCTGTAATTTTATCCCTGTTTAGGCCTCAAATTTAATGCCCCTTTAGAAAATATAAAAGTTAATCAATATATGGATATATCAATATGTGTGTGTGTTTGTATTAAGAAGACTTATAGAAAGTTGCACTAATCATAAGCCATGAAAAGTGTTGTTTACCTCAGTTTCTCTGCAAAGGATGAAACCCGTAATCGAGTCAATTTGTATACCCTGTTTCATTTCTCTGATTTATCCTGGAAGAAGTGGAAATGCTTATGCTTCTCAGTTCTTGAATATTTTTAACTGATTTATTTCGCTTCACTATGTTTCCCCTTTGTGGGGGCAGGTATTTTCCAGTGTAGGGGTTCAGATTTTGGCTTATGCTCTTTATTTATGTGTTTTAGAGCCGGTCAGCTTGCGCTTCATTCAATTATTGTTTAATTCGACTAAATATTTTGATTATTGATATTATAACCCAACTGCCCAGTGCACCAATAGTCTTGCAAGATTAGCTCCACCTCTCCAGGATTAAGCCCAAAGTATTGATGAAGCTAGCACTTAAGTTTATGCAAATTGTTCTAACAGTGGGTTAGCTGAACATATCTTTTGATGAGTAGTTTGCTACAAATACAAGTCATAGTTTCCTGTGGCCTCTTAAATAAGCCAACTTTTTCTTTTTGGATATCTGCTGCTTCTAGAGGCATTAGCTTCTTATAGTGCATGCATAGTCTTCTTTAGAGTTTTGCTTCTTAATTCGATTTTCTGTTTGAAATTAATCTCTTGTAATGTTCTCAGGTGGCACCCTACAATACATTTTACTCCCAGCTCGAGGAGCACATGGCTGAAGCTGGAATTCTGCCCACCATAAACAGGTGGGATGAACATGTGGCCTTGGGTGCAGTTGATCTTCATGATTCATTATCTCATCCGGCTGGTGTCTCTGATGTTCAAGCTGAGTCAGCTACTCGGGTGGATCCTGATCAGTTCACAGATTTTGTGGTTTGCCTTTCTATCTTTTATAGTTACTTGAAGGGAAATTGAAGATCTTTATTTTAATTCTACCATGTGTTGTGGATTTGCAAATGTTGATTCGTACATAAGTTTTCACCTTATGAATATATTACTTCACTTTTTCACATTGAAGTTTGTGGGTCCTTTTCTTGTTTGAGATAAGAAAAATTGAAGGTCGTTAATTTTCAAATCTCCATTTATTTTGGAAGCATGTTCATTTATCCTCTTCAAACGCTTCTTTTTCAACCATGTTGTTTGGAGTGCAGATTCCAGACTGGCTTGGAGGAGAGTCTTCTGGCTCTACAAAACACAACCCGTTCACCTTACCAGATGCTTATATGGCTTCGCAGATTAGAAATGTAAGTCAACCGAGCTAGTTGGTGATGTATATTAGTGATTGTATTTTCAAAACTTGTCTTCAAATATTGAAGAATTACACTAAAGTGGATTAGTTGTTTCAATTAATTGTTGTTTTTCCTGGTTTTGGTTTTTTCTCTAGCAAAAGAATTTAGGGGAGATAAGGCAACTCTTGCGGGAAGCACCCCTTGAAGAAAATCGTAAAAAAGAATTGTCATCTGCGCTTCATGTTTGCTTCAAGGACTGGTTATATGGTAATAGTTATTCTGTTTTATTTCCTTTTTTTCTTACAACAGTTTCAAACTTCAAGGATTTTTTTGGGGATAAACTTGCTTTGAAAATGTGAAGTGTCTGGGGCAAATTTCGTATTGATGTGGTACTGGCCCTGATCTTGTGTCTGTGTTTCACTGATCTGGCCCTAATGTTAACTTGTTTATATAACTGCTTAGAAGATAATGTGGGTGCCTGCGCTTTGTCATTTAGTATGAAGGCTTTTGAACTGAACAGTGTAACTCTTGTTTATTGGCCTCTTTAAGCTTGTAGTTTTAAATGATATACTACTTTGGAGCGTGTCTGAATGATACTGTCCTCATGCATTTACCATTATCAGAGCAGATGGCATCTTCTGTCAATCATAGGTTTACTAGCTTATGTTTCTTTTGGAACTGGGCACACTCTGATCTATATAATTCCCTGAACTTTTTCTGTTCTGGCAGCATCCGGAAACATTCGGCAACTCTACTGTCTACAAGGCGAATGATCTTTGTGAGGCAATGCCATGACACAGATAGCGATGGTACAGGAAGAAGGTTTCTAGTTTCGTTTTTGAGCTCCCTTTTGATTTCCTCTCGCCAATTATGTTGGCCCTACAGTTAGCTGAGATCAGATGAGTGGATTAGGATACCCACCTATTTATGCGGTGACACTGGTGCACATAATGGAATCAGAATTACATTTTGCTAGTTTGAATGTAATTTTTTTCTCTTGTGAAAATAAACATTGTGACATTTTGTTAGCCTAAATTAATGAGGCCTTGTGAAAAATTTCACCATCCTTTCCCATATCTGGTGTTATGCATGTCCTAAACTAAAAGTTTTGCATTTTGATTCAAGAATTGGGCACAACTGGAATTCAATGTGAAACATGGTTTGCTGGATGGTAGTGCTTGAGAGTTGAGACCGAGTTGGAGATCGCGGGTATAGCTTGTTCTGGCTTCTGGGCACCCAAAGCGGGGTCCATGACATTATTATTTTGAGAGGCAAGCACGAAAAGGGCTGAAATGAAAGGTTTTTTTTTTTTTGCTCAGAGCTGAAATGAAAGGTTTGAAGGTGGTTTCTTACAAGTGCTAACTGGGAAATTTTCAGCAATACTTGAGTTTATGTTTTATATTAGCATTAACAAATCAACATCATGCCCACTCCTTCCGAACCCTAAATATAAGATTCACTTGAAAGATTGGGCTTAGTTCTTAAATACTCCCTCCGGTCCTAATTATAAGACATAGTTGACTTTTTTGGAAAAATTAAGGAAGCTAATTAAATTACTTTAAAGTATTTTTTTTATATTTTTTTTCTTTAAAGTAATTAATTTGATTAATAAACTAATATATAATTTAAAGATATATAACATATAAAATGATTAAGTAACTTATTTAGTTTCCTTAATCTCTCCAAACAAAATCAACTATGTCTTATAATTAGGACCGGAGGTAGTATAAGGATTAATTCCATCTTGTCTCATATTTTAATTGTTTACTTCTTATATATATATAATTTGTTTACTTCTTACAATACCCCTATTTATTACAATAATGATGGGGGCATTATTTAAAAACGAGTCATAAATTCTCGTGTGTCAACTGCAAATAAGCATCTTAACAGTTTTTTTGAGATTCTATATTTATTATTTAGGATTGGAAGGAGAATCACTTAATATTTGCCATATATAAGTATACTCAAGCTGTCTTCAGAAAAACAAACCGCCTTCTGTGATGAAAGGCGAAATCGCGCCATTATTCTATGCTGTTAAATTGAACTGCTGGTTCATTGTACCTAAACTGCAAACGAATAGGTCAGCTAAAGGACCTAATTTTTCTTTACCTCTCTCTTGCAAGATGACTTAAAAATAAAAACCTAAATTTTTAGGCGTTTTATGAATAAGAATGGAGGGAGTATATTGCTTCCCGCATTTATATGTATATACACGTTCACTTAGTTTGGTCACCACATTTCAATTTGCAAAATTTAATATCATAAATAATAACCTCAGTAGTATGCTTCTACAACGTAATCTAATGCTACATAAAATCCCAAGTTCGTTGACTATGCTACATAAAAATGAGAAGGGGAATACGTATAATAAAAACAATATGGTCGGGTAATCTCGAGACCTAGCCGGCGGGGGCCAGTTGGAATAGCTTCTCTGCTTGATCAGGGAAGAAGGTAACGAACAAAAATGCACCTGCACACTCGTAGAAAGACAAACGAAAATCATCACAAGCATCAAGAAACCATATTAGACGAAGCTGAAAAACTTACAAATAAGAACAGTTCCCAAAACAGCTGATATTTTCCCTTGGATCGTCACCAAACCGGCTTTTCCAGCATTCTCCAACTCCGTGGAACCAACAGTATCAAATGTTCCTACAAAAATTGAAAGCCAAAGCCTTTCTCTTTATTTACTCCGACACATGAACTGGATTCTGAAAGATGATTCAGTGAATTATTAAACCTGGCTTCACAGTTTGAAGGCCTGATGTAATGCATGCTATATTTGAGAAACCAGATTGCTCTAATTTATTTGCGGCCGCAGCAGATCTTCACACCAAAGAGGAAACAAGACCTCAAAGTGTTAGTGAGAACAATGAACTGAACATGTATAGCAAGCAAGATGGCATAAGCTAACCTCAATCCCTCCTGGCATACAACCAAGATTTTACTTTCAGGGGAAAGCTGACTCTTAACGGATTGCACAAAATCAGCATTTAATTTAGTGAATGGCAACCCAAAGAACAACCCAGAAAAGTTATTGTGCAGGGTCCTTTTTATGATTGTACCTGCAGAAAAAGATGAAGATAGATAATCAGAGTGAAAAAAGAGGGAAATGTATGAATGTTTCCAAGAGGGATTTCCATACCAGGATCATTGTCTTTGTTTTCAACAAAAAGCGGCACGTGATAGCATGATTTTATGTGAGCTCGGTCGAACTGGGTTTTGTCCCTCACATCCAGAATTGTGTATCCTTCGGCTGCTATAAGTTCTTTTGCTTCTTCAGCATTTACATACTTCACTTCAGCTTTTATTGTCAAGCTCCTCCTTACAGGAAGTTTCCCTAGCATGGTCCTTGCATTGTGAGATTTAAATACCAACGAAGATGTCCCTAAGTTGCTGAAAACACAACCTCGATCCTTTACCAGTGTGTACACAAAGATTCAAACATTATTCGATAACTTTCCTTCATTAATTTCGTGAATAAAACTGAGTTTAAAATCTATCTTTCAGGATAAACGGCGACAGTCAGAAAAAACAGCTTGATGGAATCGCATGTATTGATATTGTCTTGTCAAAATTTTTGCCCCATTTCCGAAAATAAGGGATGTAAATTAAAGAATTCAGCTGCTAAGTAATTCTCAACCAAACGATGAACCTTGGCACGAAAAGAAAATTAAGCTAAAGATAAACATGAATTACCTGGAGGAAGAAAGACCGTAGTATAAACCAATTCCCGCCATTGTAAGATTTCTTCGTAGTCTCTCTGTCTTGTTCTGCTTACTCTATTCAAGTCATCTCCATTTCTCCATTTCTTTCTGGGCTACAACCAAAGCAGTACAGACCCTAAAGTGGGCCCAGTAATTTGGGAGAAGCAATGATCTTCTGCCCCGTGGCAACCAACTCACAAAGAGTCGATAACTTCATGCTTCGCTTCTTCGGGTTACATCTAAAAATATTTGGGAATTATTAATTTGAGATTATAAATTAATTTTGAGGCGAGAAAAAAGTCAAGTGATTGTAATTTGTAAAAGGGTGGCTCCATTTTTTCTTTTTAACGAAAATATATCTAATCAAAGCACACATATAAAGCATATCTAAACAAATTAACACCAAAAAAAGTTTATCTAATTAAACTGAACTAACTTTAATTAATTAATAATTACATTTTTTTTCAAAAGCTAGTTTTTCAAATAAGCAAGGCTATCCAAATGTCCATTCTTTTTTTTTCCCCCTTACATCACTTTTTAGTTTTTATAAAACGAAAGCTCCTGTCAATATATCAACCGAATGAAAAATGTTACTCCCTCCTATTTTAAATATAAGACTGAATTCATTTTCTTCAAAAAATTTAAAGAAGTTAAATATATTATTTAATTATTTTTTTAAAAAAATATTAAGGAAATTAAATATATTACTTAATTATATCATGTGTTATATATCCTTATATTACCTATCAGTTTATTAGTCAAACTAATTAGTTTAGAAAAAAAATACAAATGCTCTAAAATAACTTAATTAGCTCCCTTAATTTCTAAAAAAAAATTAATTTTATCTTTTATTTCGCACCCGGAAGGGTATGTTAAAAAAAAGACACGAGAGATTTTATATTAAATTAATAAATTTGAGCCTCTATATTCTTCAAAGTAACCACATCACATTCTATTGTTGCTCCCCCCACACCACCACTGTATAGCTCGACAAAGCATTTGACGATTGGCAAGTGAAGTTCACGATGCTCTTGGCCCATCTTCACACCTATTCTTCAAGTGAATGTCCCGTAACTACAAAACTATATTATTAGTGTATCCAAAAAAAAAAACTATATTATTATAAATGAAAACTCTCTAGATATTGATTAAAAAATAAATTCTATGTTTTTTTGGTGGACATTGAAGTGGATCACTTTACAACTTACCAATGATACGACTTTTTATAAATTTTGCAAAATACATAAAGATGCATAGATTGCGAGGTTGACGTCGACCAATAAAAATACATGATGTGGTTTAAATGTTTCATTAATGCATCATTAAGTACTCAGAATATACTTCCTTTTTCTTCTTTTTTGGTGAAAAATAGTTAAGTAACCCTACATGTAATGTGTCTGTATTAACTATGCTCTGTGATAATTGCAAGTACAACTCATATTATAGACATTCTGTTTAAATTAACCGTGACCAATTGTGATCACAATTTATATAAGTGATATTGGTTAAAAGTGTCATTAATCAATCGTGATTTTTGTTTGGATTTTTTTTTTCCAAAAGCAATTCTAAGAATTGTCATTATTTTTGGATTTTATTTGTTTAAAGCACTTATGAATGTATAATTACTAAAACGGGTATAAATCTTATAAAGTTATGTTCAACGAAGAAAATAAAAGAAATTGAAAGTAAAAACGACATAAAACTTCACGAAAATGTACATTTACATTGGAAAGAAAATTTATACGTGTTAGAGCATATTTCAGATGGGATCTATCATTATTATTACGGGATTTAATATTTAAATAGAAAAATATATTAATAGATGTGATAGCTATGATTGCACTAAATTATGTAATCAAGTTTATTTTTCCAATAAAGTTGTTTACATTTTAATGATTTTATTTAATAACAATGATAATTAAATATGATTTTAATAAATGACATGAATATTTAAATATTTTTTATTATATAGTTTTTATTATATAAAAATTAATGTTAAAGTAATGAGCAAAACAACATTTAAAATAATATTATTTGAACTACTTTAATTTAATTGAGAAATAATAAGCAAGATATAAGATATGTGTAGAGAATAGTTGGAAAGAATTTTAAAGAAGGGATTAAAGGTAAATGGAGAAATTTTTCTTGCAAAAGTTTCATTGAGATTCTTCGATCCTCTTGTCACTTATACTCAACGTATAGTTAAAAGGTTAAATCATGATTCATCGGGATTGATTGAAATTTTTTAAAAATTACCCAAGCACGACTAAAGGGATTTATAAGTACTTTTTTGAGTTCAATCAGGCTTATCTGAGTTCTGACCTTTAAGCCAAACAGGCACATAGCATGCAACCCAGTAAAGAACCACTAATCCTCAATTGCGAATAACTTCACCCATTTCTAGACTCCTTAGAATGCACAGAAAAACCTTTAGTTTGCTGAATATCTAAAAACTTAAATGCCCTAAATATTCACCTCCAGGTTGCTGCCTCCACTCTACCCCCCCCCCAAAAAAAAAAAAAAAGAGAAATAAAAACATTTGATGTTTTACCAAAAAAAAAAAACATTTGATGTTATTGATAACAAAAGGTAAACGAGAGCCACAACATTGAGCTCTGTCCCAAGCTCCCCACTAGTCCCCGAGGCATGTGGAAGTCATTATTACAAGCATGAGCATAAACTATAAGGGAGTAAATAAGGATAAAAATTGACAGTGAATTATTGAAAATAACAGATTCAGCAACAACATATAGAAAGACAGCCGACTGAGAAATTCGAATCAGAAACAAACATTTGGTTCAACTAAGAGCAATAAAATTCTCATACCAACATGAGGGAGTATTTATGAATCAGCACTAGTTCTTTTCTTGGTGGTGTAAGGATAGTACTCCTTCCCATTGTCGATTCTTGTCGTTTGACCACCGATATCAATTATTGAAGAAGTGACTGCTAATGCAGCTCCAGCCGAAATTGCAGTTGAGATGCTCCTTCCTACACCAGAAAGGACAGCACATTATCAATATATTAACCCTTTAAAAAAAAAAAAAAAAGCAGTTTCTATTACATAAAGCTGGCTCAACAAAATGGAGTTGGTGCATTGCACAATCGATCAGACGATATTTTACTTTTTAATTAGATTTTAATAATTTTCTATCTAAAATGCTGCAAAATATAAAATAATATCAAATATCAGTTTATAATCATCAACTCATATATACCACCTCCCATTCCTAAATATAAGACCTAGATAAAATTTTTTGGAGAGACTGAGGAAGCTAAATAAGTTATTTAATTATATTATATGTTGTGTATTAAATTATATATCAGTTTAT
Organism: Acacia crassicarpa; assembly: GCA_034222035.1. Lineage (NCBI taxonomy): Eukaryota > Viridiplantae > Streptophyta > Magnoliopsida > Fabales > Fabaceae > Acacia > Acacia crassicarpa. The sequence goes on along the minus strand of JAWXYG010000002.1, from coordinate 60,998,630 downwards.
AAGTCAGACAAATTAATTTAGATAAAAAACGATAAATATAAATACTTTAAAGTAATTTAATAAGATTTCTTAATTTCTCAAAAAAAGTCAACTAAATCTTATATTTAGGACGGGAGGTAAAGAAGAAAGAACACAAAAATAAAATAATGACGGCCCATCAAACTTTCATCTGAACAGTCGATATGGGACATGCACGATACACATCCTAATCCACACACGCACACACAAATCACTTCAAACTTACAAACAGGCAACCTGTTTATCTGCAACATATCCAATCCTCTAAAGAGGAAGTTACAAATCAACATGCTTTAAACACAGGGCCAGGAAGCCTAATCAAGTTTCAAACTAGACACAGAGCTTGAGAAATGATTTATATCGTTTAGAAGTTACAGCCTGTGAATAGTTTGGTTCACCACAGATTTTAAATAAACATTGATCTTGATATACTGATTAGATCTTGCGTGGTGCTCCACAAGAGATGCAATATATTCAGCAGTCAATCGGTACACCAGACAATTTGAAATGTGCTGCTATATAGCCCAATAGAATTAAAGGCGCCAATAGAGGTCCTTGCCTCTTGATGATTCAGGCAAGGCGCCAACTTTCATGCTTCTTTGACATGGCGCCTTATTTCAATCACTGGTTAGACAATGCATTAGGTTGTTGATAGAGCACAATGGCACTATGTGATGCAGCAGACGCCACCTAATGGAATAAACAAGGTGGTTGTTGTTGTTGTAACAAAGCATAAAATGGATTAATTCCTTCTAACCAGCCAAGGGAAAAATTTCAGCTTTACTTTTTACTTTCAAATTCTTCAGTCATACAATTCTTCACCAAAATCATGTTTAAAGATCAGAGAATGAACTGGGGGCAAATACTCAAAAGCACTACTTTAAATTTTGGGAACAATCATCAGCAACAATAATTTACAGTGGACTCAATGCAGAAAGATTTAAAATGTATCTATTCAAATGTTAAGTTCTTTTGTTTCCATATTTGTGAGAGGAAAGAACTACCTTTGTAACCCAGAACAGTTGCCCCAGCCACAAAGCCACCAACAGCCCCATTCACAAAATCTCTCTTCATCCTATACTTCTGCACTAATTGCTCCACACCAATGTAGACTCCTCCAATTGCAGCAAATGTCATCCCATAGTTTCCCATCATCTTTAAAGTTCTTAAAAGACCAGGAAGAGCAACATTTCTCTCAACACGGGGAACATCATACCAGGTCGCAACTATGGTCCCCCAGATAGTGCCAGCAACCAAACCAGTTGTTGCCCCTTTGACAGTTTTCATTGTTGGCGTATCCTCATCTTCCAAGTACCTGAGTTCCGAAGGGTCCATGACTTCCTCTGCACAACAGTGAAAGCTGCAAGAGACAACAAACGTTAAGTCTTGGATGACACTCAAACTGTCAAAGAGGAATGTAATGAAGGCGAAATAATGTGTTTGTACAAGTATAACTATACAAATAGAATAGGGATAACATACATGACTTATGTCTACATCAGTTTGATATGGATCCATGACATAAAGCATAGACTTTCAACATCACAATGTCCACGTTTCTGAACATTCATAATTCTTTTGAAATTTAATATTTTTAAGTGAGCCCTAATAACCATACATTTCTACAATACTTGCATTGAACGTTATATGTGGAAGCAATGAGAAGGAGCAGGAAGCCACAGATTAAAAAAATCAGCTGCTGCCAGGAACAATAATGTTACTATCCGGTCAACATTGTCGATTAAGATTAAAATTTACAATAAATTCATGCCTATATTTGGAACCAAAAAGGAAACTAGGAACCCAAATCATTTTGAGCCGCGCAAATTGTGGAATGGCAGTGAAAACTAGAAACATAGACACTAAACAGGAAAAAAACTAGGAAAAAAGAGAAAAAAGATGCCCAAGTGAATAAACACGCAGACTATGGTGACAATGAGGGTTCAGAATCCTAGTCCAATAGTCAAATATTCAGATCGAGTGTCGCGGCCAAACGATTACTGCATGAAAATGAGATTTAAAACCCTAAAAAAAATGCATAAACATGATAAGAAAGGATTCTTGAAAGGAGATTTTTCCGGAGTTGCAAATTCTTAAAGGAAATAACAATAATAACAATACAAAATTGACAGAGACGAAGAAAATGCAGGAGTACCAATAACAAGAGGGAAGGTCGGACAGCTAACTCGAAGGCGATGAGTGAAGAACTTTGCAGCCTGCGCCCCGCCACCCCGCGGAGCCTTGGCACTCTATAGTCACGTGTTCAAATTATCAATTTCCTGCAATTTCTTTTTGATGAAAATTTGTTCCAATTTCCAACTAAAAAATCTTGATTATAAATGCATTAATTTCTTATTTTCTTTATAATTAAAAAAATTGAAACATGTTATACTTGGTCCGGTTGCGTGTTAAAAATCCACCCATTTTATTATTACTTTAATTTAGTGTTTTAAACTTTTTTTTTTTAAATTGGGATGCACAAAATGTAAAAAGGTAATCATAGAGAAATGCAGGGGCATACCAATTTACTAACAAAACTCAAGTAATACAAACTAATCTGCCCGTGTGGGAAAAATAAATAAATAAATAAACGCATTAATATTTGCACGCTATAGCAAAGCGTGTATTAAATTTACATTTTAGAAGTAAAGAATAATTAACGATGAAGTTTTCTTTCTTCAATTTTGTGTAATGAAAAAAAAATATATAGTCATCAAATAATAAAATGAGGTTTATAAAAAAAAATCAAATAATAAAATGAGATTTAACCCCCCCTTAACAACACACTCTTCTGAACTTTTTAACTGATAGTTTAATTAAGCTTTTTAATTGTTGTTCTGATTTTTCTCTTGGACTGACTCCAATTAAATGATTGTTTCTTACTGAATTGAAATTAATCTTTTAATAAAGTCACAATTTCATATACGGGCTTGTTTTAAAAATAGTTTTTCTAATTTATTACAAAATAAGCATACGAGATAAATATATACCAGTATATATATATTTTTTAAAGAAGGGGTAAGATTGGAACTCACTTCCATACGAGTGGCGCTTGCAGCATGCCATGAATTTTGTTCTGCCATTAATTACCTCGAAAAAAGGAAAACAGAAATATGGAAACTTAAGGACCAAATGAAGCACGATTCCTGGCGGCAATCTGGTGCTGTTAGAGGCTTCAGCGCGGTCGCAGTGGAAGTGAATAACGCAGCCACTGCAAATCATTGGTCTCTTCATCATCAGTTAATTTTCTAGAAAATGCAGACTTCCGATGATGTTCGCAATCTCCCTATTGACATTACATTTTCTCGTCTTCTAGGTAGCGGATTCATCCTTAACTTTTTACCCCTCGTCAACTCAATCCTACTGTCTGATTTTATCTCTATTGGGTTCGCTGATTTGACTAGACGTGAACTGATTTTCAATTCGGTCGGACTGCAGAGTGGTTGGTTGATCGGAAGAGAATACCCGCGGATTGGCGGAAGCGACTGGCGGCGATAAGAGCCCGCATATCAAAGGAATTCTCGTCGCTCCCCAGGGATACTGATCCCTATTTTCAAACCCTAGACCCTGAAGGTTTGTGTATTTGATGCCTTGGCCCATGGGCACGATGAAAATTATGCTTATTTTATTGAAAATTGTTATTTTATGTTTTTATTTTGCGCATAAATGAGTTGGCTGTTTTTTTTCGTGTTCCAAATGTGTTCGCTGATATCATAACAAGAAAGTAAATGAAAGGATAGCTTAATGCTACTTCAAACTTCAAAACCTGTGGCTCTGGCTTGGCATCTTCAGTGACCCCTCAGTCATATCATGCCAAAAAGCTGAAATTTATAACTGTCTTATCATCTAGTGTTTTGCTATTTTCAGGGATTTGTTATGTGGAGGCCAGACAGATATATGATATTCTCTTAAAGTCTACCCCAGAAAGCCGAAATATATTTGGTCGGTTATCTGGTGCTGTTGTAAGATAGTTCTCTCTCTTTCTTCCCCTCTCCTCACTCTCTAAGATTAACTCCTCAGTTCCCACCAAGTCCCGAGATTACTGTTTTCATGCTAAATTTAATTCTTTTACCTTATGATACATTACTCGGGCAGGGTGCATGGGAAGCAATTGTGCGTTCTTATGAGAAGGATAATGTTTTCTTAGGTGAGGCGGCACAGATTATGGTTCAAAATGTGAACTATGAAGTGTAAGCATGAAACTTTTTAACGAATATCACATTTCTTAACTATTTTCATTTATTTATTTAACTGAGTATTTGTTTCAAATATGAAGTCCTTATCAGAGAAAACAGGTGCAAAAGATTCAACAACAGCTAGCAGAACTGGACCGCAAAGAAGCTGATATAAAAAGAAGTGCAGCCATGTCGGCAGCCAAATATGCTGAAGCTTGTCAAGAGCTGGGCTTACAGGTCACAATCATGAAGTCCTTTAGTTATGGTGAATTCAATTTATTTTTTGTTACAAGGAGATAATATAATTAGTTATACTGCAGGGAAAAAATGTTAGATCAGAACTTTTAGAGACAGCAAAATCACTCCCAGGCACATTTAGCCGAATTTTGGAAGTTGTAAATAGTGATAACATATCTCAGGCTGTGGAGTTTTATTCCAATTTTGTTAGAGATGCTCACACTGAAAAAGATGTAAGGCAAAATAAGCAATTTTTAATATCTTATACACGTACTTTTTTGACAATGATCTTATTGTAGGGATATCTACAAGATTTGTTCATTTCACACTTTAACTTGAATCATAAACATGATTGTAGAAATCTTCAGGAACTGTTCTACAGAACTTGAGGAACATGCAAGAACATCCCCCATCCTTAAATGTTTCTGTTGGCTCTGAGATTCTTGGTGCTGATACTGTTAACTCGAGTGAAAATGATGTAAATCTTGCAAAAAGTAATACAGAAGTTGCTGCCCCTGATATTGACTGGGACATTTCTGTGGAGAGTTCACAAATTGATTGGAACATTGGAACAGTGGAAGAAACGGATGATGCGGGTAATGGTTTGGGTCCTTATGAGATCCTTAATGCCAGTGATATTTTACAAATTTCACCAACTGATGCAGCAGGCTCCAATTTGACGACATCAAATAAAGAACATGGCTTGGATCTGGATACATCTTGGGATATTAGTGTTGAGACTCCTCAAGTTGATGTGATTGACGATGTTAGTGCCTCAAATGTGCCATTGGATGATCAGACTCCAATTCTGGACAGCTCTACTAATTTGGCCAAGAACAAGGAAGATAGGAGCCAGCTTCTAGACACGGAGTACAGAAATAAGATTCTTGATGATCTATATGAGGTATACATTATATTTGCACACTTGATTAATGTTGTTGCTGTTGCAATTACTACTACTACTACTTTGTTATTTCAATTTTCAAATTCTGTGCACAAGATAGGTCTAACACAATTCTTGCCGGTTTTGCTTGTTTCCATTTTCCCTCTTTTTGCTAGCAAATAGTCATCCAGCACATGATGGGCTTGTTAGTTTCATATTGTTTTTTTTATACCCAGATTAAATCTTAAAATTTTTTAATGGTATCATGTAACATCAGTTGAAAGCATTTTTAACCCAACGGTTGGCTGAGTTGAGGAACGAGGAAACTTTGTCCCTGCAACATCTAGTCCAGGCAGTTGCTCCCTTTGTCCTGCAACAGTATGCTCCTGATGCCATTGAGACAATGCAATCTGATGTTCACCAAGCAATTTCATTGCTGACAAATAGGAAGACAAGGGATCTGATTTTGATTCTCAACTCCCAAAGGTGGTATTTCATATTTTGAACCTAATATGTCATGCTCATTTTCATTTATCCTTTCTTTACATTCAACTACTTTTTCTAGATAATGGCTTCTTATAATTTGTAAAGACTAGCTTTTTTTGCCATATCTTTTCACACCTTCCTCTGATTTGTTTGTGAATTTTCGCATGCGAAAGGCTAACTCAAGGAACTGAATCCTGATTGTATCATATTTTTAGCACTGAATAGAGCTGAAATATGATCCGCTTGAAAGAGAAGCTAATTTATAAAGTTTAAGTTTACTCATTCAATTTGTTTTTCCAACTCAGAGGTGGTGGTTTAAACATAAAAAGCGCTAATTATTGGAAAAAGGGCACAGGAATTGGTTTTATCTCAAAGCGTTATTGAATAGAACATGTCTAGAAATTTTTTATTTATCTTCAACAGAACAGAATTAAGAACAAACAGGTATAATCTTCCACTTGTGGTCAACTTGTTGAGTCTGCAGATGATGTTATACTGTTTTGCACTTTTAGATTCTGGTTTTATCTAGTTTACTGATTTTTTTATAAGATGGGCCACTAGTTAATTCAAAATTCTAAGTGCTGGATCAAGTGCTAAACTTGCTTTTGATGTTTGTGTTCATTGTATGTGTTGTGCTGGAATTCAGATTCTTAGACAGACTAGTCAACTCATTGGTGGAGAAGAAGCATCATGAAATGAAGTTGAAAGAGGGGTTGGAGGTCCTGGCGACCAAACGGATGGAGTTGCAGAATTCTTTGTCCTCTTTGTGCCCAAAACAAGTGAGTGCCATTGTCATGTGCTTGATCTTTCTTTGATGTCAATATATTCTAAGGAAGTCACATATTATAGAAACGAAATTGATCAATTGATTCAAGCCCCCCGCCTGTATTATCTAGCATTGTATACAGTACCTTTTGTAATATTACGAAGCCATCTTTCTATGGAAAGTTTGATGCTTCAAGGTTTTAGTTATTTATTTATTTTTTTCTTCCAAAGAAGTGTATTGGTTTTCCCAAAATGCCTCTATTTTAATTATTAGGATAGAATATTGTTATTACCAATTGGTATTACTACCAGCTTATTTCACCGTTAGATCAAAATCTCAATAGGAGAGAGAAATGATAAAAGTAGATGAGATTCTGATCTAACGGTGAAACAAGCTAGTAGTAACACTAGTTGGTAGTAACAATATCCAATCCCTTAATTATTTACTTTGGAAACTACCTCTAGATTGCACACATTAATAAGTGCAATCAATAGGGGAAATTTAGAAAAAATAATGAATATAGGAGACAAAGGAGATCGGGGTCTTACATTTAAGACCAAAATAAACTCTTCAACTAGCACCTATAATTTGGATTGGAGGGAGGAATTTTTCTCAGCTCCTTATCCATTGAAAAATAGAATTGGAAAGAAGTGGAGTGATCTGCAACCAAGCGTAGATAGCCCCACCCCAAAATAAATGATAAATGAGTAAAGGATTTAATTTCTGTGTGGAATGCAGGATGGAGCTCTGGCAAAGACCAGGGAGCTGAAGAAACTGTGTGAGGATACACTTTCATCCATTTTTGACGGAAGACCTGTAAATATAATTGGAGAGATTAACGCTCTGTTGTCTGCTGGCGTTGGAGCATGAAGATAGCTTTTCTGTGATCATCATGAAATTTGCTGAACAATGAGACGTTTTGTTGGGTAAAACATTTCATTCCTGCTTCTACTTAGAATCAAATTCAGGGCAATTCAAAATCCCTTTTTGGTCTGCTTTTAGTTTTTAATTCTACTGATACACATCACCAGGATGGACAATGATGTATCGTTTAATTTAAATCTCATATAATTAGCTTCTGATTTAGACCGAAGGGCGAGCAGTCGGTTGCTTTGATTGGTAATTATTACGTGATTGTGCGTATGTGTGTGTATGTCTGTTGTTGCGTGCGTGTATGTGCTTGTGTGCGTGTGACATAATCTTATTACTCCCTCATGTCCTAATTATAGGACATATTTAACTAACTTTGGGAAGATTAAGGAAGGAAGTTAAATTAGTTAATTTTATTCATTTTCTTAAAATACCCTTATATAAATTTAAAATGACAAAAGTAAAAGTAAATAACAACTCATACCACATACTTCTTCGACATAAAATTTTCTTTTCTACACGCTTTCTAATTAAAATAATGGTATTGTTATATACACATATACATGTGTATATATGTATAAATACACACACGTGTATATATATATATATATATATATATATATATATATATATAAATACACACACACATATATGTTTATATATGTGTGTGTGTTTATATATGTACACATACACATATATACTGACAACACACACACTCACAGATATGTGTGTGTGTGTGTGTGTGTTTTTATATGTGTCTGTGTATATACGTGTGTCTGTGTATGTATATTTGTGTGTAGACACACATATAAAAACACACACACACACATACACCCACACATATCTACACACGCACTCATATATATATATATGAATACACACACATATATATGTATGTGTTTATATATATACACATACACATATATACTGACAACACATATGTGTGTGTGTTGGGGGGTTTATATATGTGTCTATGTATATTTGTGTGTACACACATACATATATCTCTATGTGTATGAATATTTATATGTGTTTGTGTCTATATATATATTGACAAATTAATGACAATTGATCGATAAACATATTAAAATTTAACAATTTAAAAGTTTCAATGATTGGAAGAGTCTACACATCCACATACATATAATTACATTCACCAAAAACCAAATACACTTGAGAGAATAAAATAGAAGTATTTTAGGAAGAAATTAACAAAATTTAGAATGTTGTCCTATAATTAGAACCAAAACTAACTTCCAAATATTGTTTTATAATTAGGACCAGAAGGAGTATTATTCTTTAACATGGATGTTTCACAGGCTGAATAAAATGAAACAGACAAAAAAGTATAGAAATTATTATTCTTATTTTTTAAAAGTTAAAAATAAAAATAAACTTGTAGTAACTAGATTTAACTCCGCAACTAATAATTATGTGGAAGCTGGTAATTAAATAGAGGTACTAGTATCAGTCGCTTCTCTTATAGCAATTAAATAGATATCACCCAATTGGTTAAATATTCTCTCTTGCATAGTGCATTTCCTTTCTTCTAAAGATTGAAAGGTAAAACAAAGCAGAAATACTTGTGGCATACAACTTTCTATTATAACATAGTGCATTTTGCACAGTTGGAATACGCAGATGTAAATCGTCTAGAAACTTGGTTCTAATTATGAGGATGATCATGCTTAAGCTATACAATGAGTTTTTACATAAAGAATCAGCTACATCAACAATCTGTATATCAGAAGAATTTACACTTTAGCAATGAAGGGTTGTTGGGCAAACACGGATCAGGCGGATACGTAAGTAAAAGCGGGGGAACCCGGAAAGCGAGTGTTGGTTGAATGGAAAGACCTGTCAAGTGGATCCAAGTCAGTAATTTTTCCACTGGTGGCGGTGGGTTTGTCCATGGTAAGCTTTTGTGAACAGATTTTAAGAGAGTCAACCACCGCCGACATTATTGGTCGAAATTCCTTCACGGGCTGTATGCAGAGGGAGACGATATCGGCATAACGAGAGAGGGCTTTGGCTGAAACACTTCCTTGAATTCCTGGATCCACCATCTGTTCCAAGCTCTCATTGTCATGAAGCCTCGATAATGCCCATTTTCCCAGGTATTTTTCCTCCCATGGCCTCGATCTGTGCTCAGATACAGACATCATTCGTCATTTAGAAGAAAGATATTGCCCACAATCAAATAAAAGGAAGGAATGTCTGCAGAAGAACTTACTCGTCGTAAGGTGTCCTTCCCGTTAATAATTCCAGAAGCAACACCCCAAAGGCATAAACATCATTCTTTGGGTTGCTAATTCCTGGTTGGCCGTGGTCCGGTGCAATGTAGCCTGCGTCTTCAGCTGCAAGTTTAGAACCCTATTCCCAACGGTCAACATACAAATGGTAGTCAGTGGTGTGGCCTCTCTTTTTGGTATACTTCGGAAATATAGTCAGCTTCTCACACGAGGTTTGGAGCAGGGACTTACTTTGACTATGTAGCTCATTAGCGGTCTCAAAATAGATAGGCCACAGTCACAGACACGAGGCATCATGTTTTCGTCGAGAAGGATATTGGCAGCGTTCAATTTGCCGTGTGCTACAGGAGGGGAGAACGTCGAGTGCATATAACTGAAAGAAAGCATTTGCGTGTGTGTGTGTGTAGCCCGGATTTAACACACTAATATTAAATAAATTACTGGAAAATCAGAAAACCAAGATATGATCGGAAAGTTGGAGAACTCACTCCAGAGCCTGAGCAACACCAAGGGCAATACGGAGACGGAGGGCCCAAGATAAAGGCGTGAATGCGTCACTGTGAAGAGCATCGTGCAGAGTTAAGTTTCTAACATAATCGTAAACAAGAAGACGCTGACCGTGCTCCATACAATAGCCATTAAGCGCAACGATGTTGGGGTGCCTCAGACGGGAAGCGATGGAAACGGCATCCAAAAACGTTTCCTCTTCGGGTAAAGACAGGCCCGTCATGTTGATATGCTTCACAGCCAAAGTCTACAAAAGGGAGAAGCATCAAGATAAAGACTGAGAGCAGCACTATCAAATTTTATTGTTTGAAAGTAGATTAAGATCGTACTCGGCCATTTGGAAACACAGCTCTGTAAGCAGAACCCATAGATCCCTCTCCCAGAAAATTATCTTCTCTGAAGCTGTCTGTAGCAACCTGAAGCTCTCCCACTGAGTAGACTTTTATCCTTCCGGAGAATCTGCGTGTTCTGGAAAAACTTCTTCTGGGCATGTCCTCTGCTCTGTATTGGCGCAGGGAAGGCAATCGCCTTGGAGCCAACAGGGATGCAGAATTAAATGGCGAGGTTCTTGGGCTTTCTTTTGGCGGGATAGGGGAGTTTTCTATCACCAGAAAGAAAGAAAGGGTTAGCATAGAAAAAAGATGATGAAAGATGGACAGACATTTACTGAGGCACTGTCACAATTAAAACATAATAATTGACCATTTTTACTGTTAAAAGGTTTGGAGGATTCAGTCGTACATTACCTATGTTTAAAATAATTGCATCAGATTGCAGTGAGCCATGGCTGCTTTGGAAGCTTTTGAGCTTCGTTTTATTCAATCGTTTCGTACGGATTGCAATGAAGAGCGCCACACCTGTAACTACTAGCGTTCCCCCACCAACCATAAAAGCTACTTCTCCGGCACTCACAAGTTTCTTCTTGTGCGCACTTACTTTGTGAGAGAAATGGTTCTCGATGGTATTTGCCTGAGTCATGGGCGGGCGACTAATGTTGAATAAAACTGGTGCTCTGTCCATAGGAAAATCCCATGGAGGAGAATTGCCTTCCGCATGGAATTTATTACCTCCGATCCTATTTGGTATTAAAAGAGGGTAATTATTCAGCGCAATATGTGTAGCTATTCAACCTAATATGTAATAACTGAAATGCAACAGCAAAAGGCAAAGAAAGGAGGAGAAGTTCCATGCTCAATTGAGAAGTTGTCACTAACCATAGATTTGGTATGAACTGAAAATGCCACGGAATAATGCCGCTAAATAGATTACCTTGAATGTTCCTGACAACAGAAACATGTAGACAAATAATACAACAGTAAACAAAAACTTCGAAATTTTTTACAGAAAAGATAACTTACAAATCTGTAAGGGGGAGGTCAGCCAGATATGCGACTGATCCAGTGAAGTTATTATTTTGCAAGAACCTGCATGTAAGCGAGGTGCTAACTCATTAAACCATCACACTGACAATAATATAAAGTTGCGCTCACTATGATCAAGTCTTACGACAAAGTGAAATATAAAAGGTTTTTTTTTTTTTTTTGCTCAAAGGAAATATAAAAGGTTTGGGGAAATGAGAAAGGGACTTTACAATCTATTAAGGTTTTTCAAGGAACCAAATGAACTGGGCAGATCTCCTGTGAAATCGTTGTGTGAAAGGTCCCTACAGAAAGGAATTTGTCCTTAGTGAGATGTCATAATCAAATGTGAACGGACGAGTAAAAACAAATATTTACATTTCTCTTATTTTTCCAAGACTTAATCAAGGCAAAATTTACTACAAATGGTTTTGGTGAGTTTTTCGCTTAAACTTTTTTACACGTCAACATATTTTTTACCATTACAAGCAGCTGCCTTTTCCCTGTTTCCTCCTGTCTCGACCATCACATGCATTTTGTTAAAAACAAATGAGTGAAATGACAGTGAACTGCGTTATGTTATTTAGATTTAGATTTATTATATTTTTTTCATCCAAATATATTGGTTTATTAATCCTTCTTTCCTCATGTTTCAGAAGAAGTGCGATATCAAAAGAACTAGATGAAGATGACATACATCTCTACGAGATTATCCAGGCCTGTGAAAACATTGCCAATGGGTCCAGATAACAAACAGTTGCTCAGATTCCTGCAAGAGAAGACGATTTTAATAACGGTTTGTCAGATATTAGAAACAAGCACTCTGGCATGCTCAATAGATGAGGGAGAAAATAAAGGTTTAGCTAAATAAAATCCAAGCAACTCACAAATGTCGTAGTCTTGTCAGCATAGGTAATGTGTGAGGAATATTTTGACTCAAATAGTTGCAAGCCATATTTCTGCAACCAAGAATCATCCGAATAACATGCTGGTGAAGGTAGAATTACGATAGTAACAAAGCAATAGGCTAAAACAGAAAGGCTGGACTTGGCTTACATATGTGTGGCATTCGGGGGTAAGCTGGATGGTATTTCCCCATATATGTAATTGGAGCTGACGTCACTGGGAAACCAGAATAAAGTAAGTGCATTTCAGATCTTCACTATACTATCCTTATAAAGACATATATACCATGTCATAACTTACAGCATCTTCAAATATTGTAGATTATGGAGCTGGCTTCCAAGATGTCCTGTGAGATTCAATCCTTGAATTTTGCTGCATGAAACGAAGAGACAAAGCAGGGATCATGTTTTTAGTCCATTTTACGATATATAATAGCATCATCTACGTGGAATTGTCGCATTACAGGTGTATGACTGACGACCCAGAACATGCTACTCCAGTCCAAGATTCCTCACAAGGATCTTCAAGATTCCAGTTCTCCAACTCCGGTGGCCGGTTCAACGTCTCGTATAGATCTCGCAGAGCTGCGACTGTTTATCCAAAAGAACAAGAAATACAGTTTAACGAAGATGAAGAAAGCCATCAAAAGTGTGAGTATGCAACAATTATCTGAATTACCATCAGCCGGATCAGTAATTGCAGAACCACGGGAAGTCAAAATTGCCGAGAAGACAATAAAAATGAGATGCATGTAGAGGCACGAGTGAACCATTCTCTCGATAATCAGAGTATTTGTGAAGTATACTCGTTTCTTTCCTGGAAAGAATGCCATTTGCAATCCGGAATTAGGGGAGAAAAGAGACGAAGAGAACAGAAAGAGGAAATTATATAATTTCATGTATTTCTTGCTTTAATGACACGACGGTAAAGTCTAACCATCATCGAATTTGTAATTTCCTCTCGAACCAATATACGCAAAACAACAGAAAGCAGAGTCCAAACTCGGAATTTGTTTACCTCTGTGTTCTCTGTCTCCAAACAGAATTTTCTGAAGCCGAAGTGCAGTTAACAAGGAATCAGTCTCAAGATCGCAACGAAAGAGAAAGGAAAGAAAAGAAAAACGAAAATCAACCAGGTTTGGGCGCGTTTTAACTGTTTATATAGTCTCTTGTAAGATGGGGTCCCCTCAACTGAATTCGTTATGTTCTGGCGCGAAACAAGCTACTGAGAGCTTCACACGAAAAAAATATATAATGGGCTTTTTTTTAATTAAATGTAGTGTATAATGGGCTTTTTTAACATTTTAAGCTTAATGGGCTCAATTGGAAAAGTATCTGAGGTTGATTGCTAAATGGGCCCACGGAAGTTTTAAAGATGTATCTCTCCGGCCTACTGGGCTCTGAGACGTTCACTGCCGGGGACATGAGGGAAGGTAACGAGGAGAGCAGAAACGGAACTCAAGGGGAAGAACAAGATGAAGACTATATGGGGGATCTCTCTCAGTTTCTTCCTTCAGAAGCGTTTGGTCCTTCTGAATCGTTGTCCAGAAAGGTATTGATTTCTTTTCGGCCTATGTGTCAGTTGTACTTTTTTATTTTTCCATGGTTTTTGGAGAAAATTTTATGACTCAGAGCGAGTGTAGTATGAAAATATGAATTGGGTAATGCATCTTTTTCTTTGCCTTTGAAGACAGAAAGGAATAGAATGAAACCTGGGAATGCATAAGATGGCTAAGTTTCGCTTCCTGGACTGGGAGTTTGTATCATCCGTGTTATAAATTTCATATAACCTCTTTTTTCCCTGTTCAACAATACTGGAAGAACAAAATTTTACTAATTTAATTCTTCGAAGAATTTAGTCGGCTTGATGTTGAGCTACATCCCACTGTCTAAAAGTTATGGATTGCCAGAGTGATTAAGCTGCCAGAAATATGTTTCTAAAAGCATATAAATGATAATAATTTTAATTTCTCATGCCTTGGTGTTGGGGATTTTAATCCTTTGGCAACACCTAAAAGTTTAAGTGATAAATATATATCTTTCTGAAATTGCACATATTTAGTGCAACATAGCGTATGGCAATATAGGATAGCATCCACAGGCTATACTTAATAGTTAATACTCGCTTTGCGTAGATTGGTCTATGATTGAAGAATCCAGCAATCATGATTTTTTGAGAAAAGAAAGCCCCAAACCTATGAAGCATAGACAATTTAGAAAATGAACTGTGCCGTGTCTGGCATGTGTCAATCACTCACATGGAAATTACATATTTCTTGGTCTGGCGATGTCAGTGTCTATGCTTCTTAGATGATAGTTTGCTAACCCAGGCTATGCGTAGTTCTATATAAAGGAAATAAGGGGAATGGAAAAACTGAAAGCAGAAACTTATCCTCCCGCTTGGCTATTAGTAAAATATAAAACCAAGATCATATCTGAGCTTAGCATCATGTCATAGTTTGACTAGGTCGAGAGAACTGCCAGCACTATACAAAAAAAGATAATCCCTTTCTGTGATGCAGAACTCTAACAAGAAAACCACAACGGTCGACTCATCCAAAAAGCAATTGAAAAATCTCAGCTGGCAAGAACGAAGAAAACTTGAAAGACAAAAAAAGCAACAAGAAGAAGATGAGCAGACATTAGCAAAAGTGGAAGCTCCGATCCCACAATCAAACATTGGATTTAAGCTGCTCAAACAAATGGGTTATACACCAGGCTCTGCCCTTGGAAAGGAGGGTTCAGGCAGGGCTGAACCTGTAGGAATTGATATTCGACGGTCACGAGCTGGTATAGGACTAGACGATCCCCACAAGGAGAAGAGGAAAAGGGAGGAGATGAAGATGGAGAGGAAAAAGAGAAAAGAAGAGACACTGATGGAAGAATTTGGGTTTCGGCAAAAGTCACAGTGGCAGAGTAGGAGAATTATAAGCAATTTCAAGAAGGCAAAGGCTGCTCTTGACCAGTTAGAGAACAGGGAAGTTGCACCGCAGAAGAATGAGGAGGAGGAGAAGGAGGGTGATGATGATGAAGAGGATGAGGAAGAAATAACAGAAGAGGTGTGTAACTTCATCCCATATTTTCCAAGTGAAACTTGTTTAAGCTATTTTTGATTAATGATGTATTATTATATGAGAACAGGTGTCATTCCTTGAACTTGATGATCAAGCTACACTGAGACATGGATAATATCATGACTGAGATGCACATTCTGTGCATACCGATATTTTATTTATAATCTCTTCTGATACATAAGTTTGAACTTTGAAGGTCGTCTCACTAATATATATCAAAGCATGAAATTGATTGGGTTTAAAGCTAACTCAAGTGATACGTAAGGACTGAGAACTTACTGCTTTTTTCCTGTCAAATGTAACACATGTTGATCTTTGCCTTGCCCGAGTGAATCTAGTTTAAGTACGTTAGATCACTAAATTGGCCATCGATTTCTAGATATGGCTGTGTGTATTTAAATTCATATCCATGCAGTTGGGAGGGATTTAATTTTAACTTTTAAACTGATTGAATTAACCATTAATTTTAGCTCTGCTAAATATGGATTGATGTCTTTATTCTTTATAGAGTTAGGGTCATGACTCATGACCGTTTCTTATTCTTAATGTGTGTAAGGTTGAATAAGGTTTGTTGTTGTTGTGTGTAAGGTTGAAGATAGGTTCAAGGCAGATTTATGGGCTGATTAACATAATAATTTAAATAAATTAGATTGATTCTGAATCTGATGGTGTCCTCATTTGAGTTACTTGCCTGAGAATCGGATTGATCCTCTCTCTTCTTGATTATTGCTTGTTTTGCTATTCTTTCCCCTCAATAATTGTTGCTTACATGCTATTTTCTTGTTAATTTTCACCATCCTTGATGTAACAATTTTGATGACGAGAATGTGATATGAATGCAGGATTTACAGGATGTTCTGATGAAACTGAGGGATGAGCATCAGTATTGCCTCTTTTGTGGGTGTAAGGTAAGCAAACCCAAGATTTATTTTTATTATTGTCGCTGTTAAAAAATACAAGAAACTTCAATAATATGAAGTTACTGCTCAAATTTGAAAACCCAGTCTCTAATCCTTTTATTGATCCCCCCATATTGATCAGTATGAATCAAAGGATGCTCTTTTGGCTAACTGCCCTGGGACCAATGAAGATGACCACTAAAGTGATAAGTTTCAGACGCGGACAAATTCAGATTTTTTTTTCCTGTTGTCTCGCAAGTCCTAATATCTGCAAAGGCAAATTCCATTGGCGATGAATTAATGCGCCTCTGGTGGCTGATCATTCTATAAGGTCATTCTAGCCGATGAAAAGCAGAGCGCCTAGAGGCCATCATGGGCGGAGACAACCACCGAAGAATTTGCCTTCCTTGGGACCACATCATGGGACAATTTATAAAACATTTTGGATTTCTATAGGTTGACATGTACGTCATGAACATCGTATTACTATTGCACTTGTATTTTGAGAGCCATGTTGTAACTTGATCACCTTCCAGTGCTTGCAGAGTATCTTCTCAACCATTGTAAGGAATAAAGCCCTTGAATTGCTATTGTGAAGCGAGAGTTTCAGTTGAGAGTACTGGGGAGTAGGAATAGATGAAGCATCTTTCCTCATGCAACTTGTATGGAGGAAAATTATAGAATTTGTTCATAATTGTTTGACTAGTCAATTACCACGGGTACAGTCACAGAAACATGTATATGAGAAAGGATTCCATCTACTGGCTCCTGGAAAGGGGGAATAAAAAAGTGCCACCTTTATGGGCCATGAAGCGTGGGGTTCATCACTCAAGGAATTTTTATAAGAATCCATGCTAGCCTAAAACAGTCAGAGGATCCCAAATGAAAAAGTCTTGTCCAGCAGTTTCTAATGATCAAATTTCATTAAAAATACGAAATTGAAAACAAGCTTCCCAATATTATAGCAGGAAGGAGAGTTCAGTCTGAAAATCACAAAACGATACTCATCAGTTTACATACCAGTGCAAGCAAAACAAAAGATTCAGTCTGGGTTTTAGGCAATAGAACCAGATTGTCTGATTTTCTTGATCATGTAATCTCACGGATGTTTAATTGCAAAATAAAGACTAGAAATCAAAGAAACCATCAAAGTGACCAGTGCATCAGCTGAGAAGACTCATAGGCTTCAGATTGTGGATCAATATATTGCCTCCGGCCAGACTGTGGCATCACAAGCTCTCCAGGAAGTTCACAATTAGACAGTGAAATCTGAGCCGGACCAAGATCAGGAACAACCTCATCATGCAAACAAATATTTCGTCCAATGCCTTTAAAAGACCATGAGGCATCTGAAAGGTGATGGATGGGAATGGGATCACCATGAGAGGATGCAGCAACTTGTGTGATGGATGTCCCTCCAAAGCATAAGTTGTTCACTCCAAGAGCTGGCGGTGTGTTCCTGAGGCCCCATGTTTGATTTGACAGAAGAGAGAGAGCACAGCTTGTGTCTGCAATTCCGGTGAAGCATTCCCCGGGAGGATTTCTGGGACCAAAGCTGTTTATCTTGCCCACCCAACTTTGATAGCCAGCAACTTGCTCCATTGATGATGCTGCTGGCAACTCATTCCTCAGAGTTGGCTTATGGTCTGCAGCAAATTCCATCAGAAAGCCACCTACTTTGCCCCGGTTATCTGTTCATGTGAGTTGCAAATATTTAGATTTGTTCTCTGACCACAATAAGCAAAAGCTGAAAGTACTGATGCCTTTAGACAAAAATCAAGAGAAATATAAACCTTATACTTCACTTAAAACTATACTATAGGCCCTATGCTTTGCACCGCACCTAACACAAGTCACACTAGTTTCGTGAATAATGTGTCTTCTTATGAATCTTATATATGTGTATATATTCATTAGTATATTAATGTCTAACCAAATACAGCTGGTGAAAATCTGGCATAGGGGGAGATCAACAAGGAGCTAGGTTGGGGCTTTCGCCGACGTTCATTATGGCCTGCAAGACGCCTGCGGCAACTTCGTTTTTCCAGATCAAATTCAGTAAGCTGATGAAATCTGGACAAGGATATTAGAAAGATGTTAGCTTACTGAAATAAATACATAGGAGGCGAATACCCAAAAAAAAAAAAACATAGGAGGCAGTTTAAATACCTCCTTTATCATTAGATGTACATGTAAATCTAGATTAGAGGATATCAGGACCTCAACAAGCCAATGTGAACAGAATCAATAATTTCAAAAAAAGAAAGATAAAGGGCTTATATCCATCAACAACATCACATTGAGGAAAATCAACTTAGTCACAGAAGACCTGGAGGGAAATTAAAAATCCAGGCAACAAATTGAATACAAATGGTAATAAACAAATTCAAGTATTATGAGCTGAGCCCATTATTAACCAGAACACGCACGGCCAGAGACAGATTCAGTTCCATTTGTTCACCGTTATTTTATGATGTTCAATGGTCTCAACTAGCAAACAAGAGAGTAATTACTCTGATAAAATCCTGATTTCTCGGTGGATTAGGCCTCAAGATTTTAACCAATAGATGTTTGAACATTCAAAATAACCGACTGTTATTGACTCAAAATATGGCACAAAATATGGCACTGAAGACACTTGGGCTTGAAGGCATATGAGGCCTAACAGTCCAAACCCAAGTACCCTCTATAAATAAATGGTAAACCTTAAGGTTAACATCTTCTAAGCTCCCTCTCATCTACAATTCTTGTACACACTCCACCCCCTTTTGTGTACCCTTTTGTCTATTGTCGACAGTGATCTTCTATTCTCAAAAGTATCTCACCCATAAATACCTAAGAGGGAGTTATTCGATCCAAGATAAACCTACTAGCCCCTAGACATCTATGTTCAGAACACCGATAATAAAGAAGAAGAATAAAAAATGTACGGAAAACACCATCTATATACCCAAAATATATATATATTAAAAAAACTATTACTAACCACAATTAGGATATGCTATATATGGCATACTCGACCAGACAGATAACCAAGAAAGAAAATCAGAAAATACAAAATAAACTCATCATGGGCCACTCTCAAGATTATAGCATTTATATCACTGAGCATAGGATGCTCCATACCCCAAAACAAACTTGAAGTGGCATCGGGCTCGTTTTAATAACGAAGTACTTGGAAAAGGAAAGCAGCAAATAGCGTGAATCAGTAAAAAGGAATGGCTGAATCACATGAGTACAGGAGAAAAGAATAGAAACATTAAAATATGAAAGGGAGAGCAAGTTGTAAGAATAAGTACAGAGTACCAGACAAGGGAGAAAAAAGCAGAGAACCTGCTGCATTGTTGGCAAAACCTTTGTTCAAGACCAGCAACAATTACTTTAGGGGATTTAGAGTGAAAGCCACAGACTTTATGCCTGGAATAGTAAGCCTTGGCGTCACTCAGATCAACCTTGCAGCCCTCAACCTGACACCTTGGAGGCTGAGCTCCTTGAACAGTACCACCCTTTCCCTTCTTCATTCCCGTCCCAGATGAAGAGGAGCGCCGACCAGCGGTGGATTTGGGCTGAGCTCCGACAGTCACATCCTCAAAGTAGACATTGTGGCCAACTTTCAAGCCGTGAAGGCAGCGAGTGGAGGACGAACCCATTTGAGGGAGAGAGAAGAGAGAGTGGGATTGGGATTGGGCTGAGCATAGAATGGAGGAAGGGATTGGGTTACGTGGGGGAAATGGTAGAGAAAAGCAGAGAGCTGACGCTGCGTCATCATAGCCCCTCTGTAAAAAATAGGGTGTAACGGGGCAATCAATTTTGGCTCGAAGTTTTTTGGAAGGATAGTTATTTATGTTATTTTTATTAAGAAATAAATTTGTTTTAAAAATTTTAAATCTGACTTTAAGAAAAAAATGAAGTAAATGACAGATAAATGTTTTTGGATAAATTTACACCTTTACAAAAATTATGTAGATAACATGTGAATTATCAGCTCATCATATTTAATTAAATAATACTCTCTCTGGTCTTTATTATAAGGCACCAACTAACTTTTCTCATGAACCAATAAAAGTAGTTAAAGTTAGTAAAGTTGCCCTACAATTTAAGTAACTTCCAATATTACCCCTACTAATTGCACTAAACTCTAATATTATATTAATTATTACTCTCACCCACTACCCTCATTAATTAGGGGCAGGCATGGAAACAAATAATTAATACTCATTAGGAACAAGGAAGTGCCTTATAAAAAAAAAAGTAAATAAATTTGCTTGTCGGTGCCTTATAGTAAGAACCAGAGGGAGTAATCAGAATTAACTTTGATAATTGCTCAACAAAATAACTCTATTTTTTACATTTTCAAAGCAAAATGTTTCTTCGAGGACAACTTTCAAAACAAAATTACTCTTAGTCTAAAAAAATAATGGATGGAATACTCTGAGGGTTGATAGAGAAGATGCTTTCATTATCCTCTTTCTCTTTATCTTCTCATCATCTTATTTCTATTTGTAGATCATATAAAATGAATCATTTAAACTTAATATTTTTATAAAATTAGTACTATAATATTTTATGAATTAAAATTTATTCATTTTTATAGATTGCAATCATAAATCATATTTTAAGAGTTTAAATTTATTTATTTATATTATAGGAATAATCTTTAAAAAAAATTGTATCTGAATCACTTATTATTTTAATCTTAACAGTAGATATAAAATTACGAAAAGAAATTGAAGGGAGGAGTGGACAATATAGGAAACTGAACCCGAGAATGACACATGGAGTTTCTTTCTTTTGCTTCCTCTATTTGAGAGCCCGGCCTCTGGCTGTGCTCTGCGTCCTTTCTTTCTGGCCCACTCGTACAGCCAGCGATTCCAATTCAACCGTCACTATCTGCCTCGTCCTTAATCGCTTAATGTGGGCCCAAGAAAAGGCGCCATGCTACTAGTTTTTTTTTTTTTTTTTGGCTCGAAATGCTACTAGTTTATGGAACATATATAGATGAGAATATATAATTTTAATCACATAGAGTTGGATTTTTTTAAGCAAAAAACAGTAGATGTTGTTGACCAAAATTATCTCCCCAGGTGATGAAAATGTTTTTTTAATACTCCCTCCGGTCCTAATTATAAGAGCTAGTTGACTTTTTTAGAGAAATTAAGGAAGCTAACTAAATTACTTTAAAGTTTTTTTATTTTTATTTTTTTCTTCAAACTAATTAATTTGATTAATAAACCAATATATAATCCAAGGATACACAACAAATGAAATGATTAAGTAACTTATTTAGCTTCCTTAATCTTCCCAAAGAAAGTCAACTAGCTCTTATAATTAAGACCGGAGGTAGTAAGTTATATTAAGCATATACAAATAGATTAAGACCCAATTTGCCTGGCCTGGCATGAAAATAAATATTATATCCACGTGTTACAGTAGTACAGCCTACAGTCACCAGGCATTAAACCCATAGCTACAGGCCTATATAGCTATCACTTACTATTATATTATTTTATATTGAATTTATCGAGAATTAAATTGCCAGCAGGGTTAATGCATTGGGCTTCGACTTTGGACTACCCTTTGGGTCAAACTCAAGAATAGGGCCCAACAAATTACCCAGACCCTCCATTAAGTATTAATAGCCCTCTTCTGACCCCCCCCCCCAAAAAAAAAAAAAACTATTACTAACCCTCAGCTCAAGAATCTCAAGAATCACGTAAATACCCCTCTGTCTTTAGATTCAACTATTGTGGGGTCGGTCTTCTTCACCTTAAGAGAGGGGGTTCGATTCCTGTGTTGGTCTAGGCACTGGGGGAGGTATTCTAGGATCTAGAAAGTAGTAGTAACGCTGGTAGAGGTGGAAGCATATGTACTCTCTAGTAGGGGTGGGAATAGGCCAGGCCTCTATCAGGCGGCCTACGGCCTGGCCTATTTAGGGCCTGGTCAGGCCTGGCCTGTTTGTCAAAAAGGCCAGGCCAAGGCCTATTTAAAGGCCTATCTGTGTAAATAGGCCAGGCCTATTTTTTTAAGGCCTGGCCTGTAAGCCTTCAGGCCTGGCCTATTTATACATTAAATAAATATATTTATATTTGTACCATATAAATAATATAGTATTTATTTTTTCATTCTCATATTTATATATATTTTGATAGGTTTAAAATAAGTAAAGCCTTTTTATAGCCTTCAAGGCCTATAAAAAAGGCTGACATAGAGGCCTTTTTAAAGGCCTACATTGTAAGTAGGCCTTTAAAAAGGCTTCAGGCCTGACCAGGCCTTATAAAGGCTCAGGCCTGAGCCTAAAAAAAAGCCTGCATTCAGGCTCAGGCCCAGGCTCAGGCCTTTTATCGCCATTACAGGCTCAGGCCTATTTAGCCAAAGCCTAGCCTGGCCTGGCCTATTTCCATGCCTACTCTCTAGCCAGTATCCCCTGTGGACTAGGTTTCAAGTGTTCTGCCCTTGAACTATAGGTAAGCCCAACCCTTTTCCTAAAATTTATTTATCCAAAAAAATAATAATAATAATAAATCACAGAATCTTCGCATTATATTGTTAAGGCCTCATAAGAGCGAAAGAATTTTCTGCTGTGAATAAAGGGAGAATTCACATGTTTGAAACTAGCTCTACCAACACTTTCAGAGTATGTTCATAATATCCATTCTTGGCAAGATTGTTACGTGTTGCTGCCACCAAGAGTTCCTGATTTTCGGCACTAGAATATGCTCACTGCCTCCATCAGTGGACCAAGATCACATGTTGTGGCCGTACAGATTGCTTGTTCTCTCTCAGACTTCAGCTCATCAAATTAACATTCCAACCTGCAGGATTCCATCTAACATTCTTACTTCAGATTTTTACTGATATGCACAGATGTGATGAAGGCAAGCAATGGGCATTGCTGATATGAAATCTCAAGTAGATGCATCAACGGAAATTCTTAAAGGAAAAGCCTAAGATAATTGAACTATTTCATTATCAAAATAATTCTATAGACCTTGCAAAGTTTCAATAGAGATACAGAAATGTAGATACTGGTGCAACAGAAGGAGATATGAAACTTAGGAAACTCAGAAAATCAACCCTTTCAAAGGAATAGCATACAAAAGTCACAACAGACAAAACGAATAGCCATAAGCCACTATATGAAGTCTTGTATGGATTTGAGTGAATCCATTTCCATCATAAGACATCTCTCCATGGAGGCCAAAAACCTCACTTGCAGTCTACTCCTGCCTCAGCAGCACGGCGAGGCTTGTTTTTTCGCCTGCTTCCATTTTGTCGGAACCCAGCAACAGTCTTGGTTGGATCATCAGAGCTTGACTTGGTTCTGATGCCATTCTCTTCTTTTGTGGCGTCTATTTTTTCTTTGACCAGTACAGACCTCTTCCTTTTTTTATTATTTTCTGGGGCAAGCTGAGTTTTCATCTTATTGCTGGAAACATTACCATTCAAGTTTTCACAATTTTCTTCAATCTTTTCAGTTGTTTCTACTTCATCATTCTCATCCTTCAATGGCTTCTGAGGCCTTCCTCTTCTTCTGTAGGCAGGAATTTTTTCCTCTTCACCACTTCCAGGTTCCTCCAGCTTAGAACTAACTGTCTGCTTCTTCCCCTTTCCTCTGCCTCTACCCATGGTCAAAAATACCTTTGATGAGAGACTAAATATCTCAAGCAGATATCTGCAAAGATGAAACAGTCATGCTTATAGCACCAAGTGAAGATCAATCCATAAACTGAATAGTAATGATGTCATGATGTCACTTAAACCACGGATTTACCTCTGACTTTTCTAATACTTAGGTTGAATTGTCATAGAAACAATATGACTACAAAAATTCCATCAAGCAAAACTATTGAAGCTAGTTCATTGGTGATTTCTGATTAATAGTCAACATTCAAAGGCTTTGGGTTTGCATCTTCACTTTGGAAAATTACAAAAAACATCAAGCAAGAACCGATGAGGGGAATGAAGAAAGAATTACGCCTCATTTAGAATCATTCTCCTCAACAATAAATTGAACCTCAATCAGCGAATTGAATCTGATCGTTAAACAGAGCAAATCACGCCCACTTCATCTGGGCAAACATGTGGACTGACCCAAACTGATAATATTCAATATCAACGCTCAAGATAAACAAATGAAAAGTACATAATCACGGGAAATTAACAATTTTAGATGCTCTTTGGTCTAGCTATCCGAAAACGTGATTACCACCCAATCCAAGTCCAATCTGAGTAAATATTTATAATTTGTATCCTCTTCACAAGTATGACTTAAGATAAAACAATTTTGATCAGTGTTCTATCTTATTCTCAGAAGCCAGAGAGACAACAAGATTTATCAAAAATACAAAAAAAATTCCATGAAATGAAAGGCTTCGCATCATACATGAGTAAGAAGCAAGACTTACTAGGAGAAATGAGGCTGACCTGGTTTCTTCAATCTGTTGTCTGCGTCTCAAACACGACCCATTTTATAAACTCTCATAAGAAGAATCCAGGAACTGCGTGAACCCAAAAGAAAATACAGACTTTTCTGTGAATGGTTTGAAGTAAAGCATATCAGAGAC
The DNA here is from genome assembly GCA_034222035.1 of Acacia crassicarpa. Lineage (NCBI taxonomy): Eukaryota > Viridiplantae > Streptophyta > Magnoliopsida > Fabales > Fabaceae > Acacia > Acacia crassicarpa. Next base: position 60,973,636 of record JAWXYG010000002.1, on the reverse strand, counting down.
TAAAAAGTGGTCAAGATTTTGATCTGAGATAGAAATACTGTAGACTTAGATCATGAGCCGGTGTGCTAAAATACAAAACAGGAGCCAAAAGATTGAAACTTGATGAGTGCGAGCCAGACTAGGTCTGGGAGTAGAGGCCACAGGGAGCAAGAAAGAAGACGAAGGAGGAACTAGTTAGAGCCCAATGGAAATGGCGATCAGAATGTATAAAGATTTTTTTTTAATTATTATTATTATTTTTAATGTGCAAATGGTTCGGTCCTGTTGCAACTTACAATTAAAAAAACAAAAAAGCGTTGCGTTGTGTTGCGTGGGTAATTGATATGCCGCAATGTACAGGTACACACATTACAAGTATTCCGCTCAAAAGGGGAGGGAAACTGGAGTCAGAGCGATACTTGTTATAAACATACAATTAAACATACAATTATAACAATGTTGTGTATAAAAGATTATTATAATGATATTAGTGACTCCGTAAAGATTGTTGCAGAGTGAAGGACAATAAATGATTGAAAGAGAAACAACTATTGCCTAAATTTATGCATTACAGAAAAGAAGGCGTTGTATAGATCTCGTAATATATGTATCTTGTATTTTTGGTTAAGATCCAATTTTACCTTTAAGATATGCACTCAGGAACAATGTTACCCTTAAAGTTTTTGGCGTAACAATGTTGCCCTTTAAAAATGCAGCAATGTTACCCCTATGTTAAAAGCTTTAAGGGTAAAATTGCTCCTGAGCGCATATTTTAAGAGCAAAATTGAACCTTAACCCTATATATCTTTAGTCGCATTTCCATGTTGATTAAGGTGGTTTTGTTTTCCCTCGTAAGTTGGCGTTTATTTCAAGAGATGAAAATTACTGGACTCAGACTAGTCAACAGTAACATCAAAATCAAATACGGGACGTTTAAAGACAGGTGGGCTGCGGTATAATAGCCACAGTGCTGTTTGTGATAATGGCATTTGACAGATTCGGATGATGAATCATACAACAAAGGAAAAAACAAGTGGCTCTAAATTTGAAAATGTTCAAATGCAATGGGAAATGTAGCCCGCCTAATCTAGGATTCCAAATCTACTTTAGATGGTCGGTGGTGGGCCAATAGCTTGCTATGAAAGTTTACAATGCTAACTTACTGTAGGAATTCGAACGAGTCTTGCAGCTCAATCTTGCTTGTTTCTCAATAGTTCGAATACTGAATTTCATGAAACAAGAAACTTCTTGCTGTCCCACAAATATTTTGTACTGCATGCAGTCTACGAAAACTATAATTCAGACTAGAAAATTGACCTAAAACTTAAGCCTCGTCTTAACGGATCATGCAGTTGCTAGAAAAGAACGATTTCAATCTAAAAAATTCACAGAAAAAATATCTAGTAATTTAATCTAGCATCACGCATCCCATTACAAGTTATAAAAAAAGGTATACAGAACTTGACTTTCGATTAGCCAGTGAAATCTACGTCCATCATCCACTGTCACTACACACTAAGCCGACATCCAAATGCCTGGGGAAAAAAGACTAATACAGACAACACAGAGCATGACATAAAAAATGATGATTTAATTGGTGCTGCTGGGGAACAAGGCGAGGAGATGAAGAATCAATATCCCAGAAACTGGAGTTATTGCTTAGGATAGTAATATGGGTAGTTGTTCATTCCAACAGGCGCAGTTGACTTCCCAGAAACTGAAGGATAAGGTACGACTGCCGTGGGAGGACTCGGATAAGAAGGTGCAGGGTATGATGCTACGGTCTGAGGGTAATTGTAGCCAACTTGAGGGTTGGTAACATGTGTTTTGACAGGCTGCATCTGCACATATCCAGGAGCCATTGGTAAGGCTGTCATTGGAACCACTGATGGCTGCCCTGTTTTCCCCTTGTGGAAATCCGCATATTTTACAATTATATTTCTCCCCTGCAACATGCAATAGCTTCAGTGTCTATACAGCACAATTCTTGAGGAAAATCAATGCTATTGCAAGAATTTTGATTACAAAGGTTATAGTCTGGAATCGCTACCAAATTACAGCTCAAAGCATTATGAATAACAGTTAATTAAACGCATACGAAGTCAAGGTGGGATATGCGTGAAAAATAAATTATGAAATTTCCAACAAAACTTTCCACTAGAAGTCAAATTGGGATATGCATAAAAAATAAGTTAAAAGCATGTTAGCCAGAAATTCTCTTTCTCCTTTCAGGATCTGATGCAACAGAATGCAGATTCATTTATGGATCTAACATTTTTCACTCAATGATATTTCTAGCTCTCTTGCAACAACCCCCAACCATTCTTCTTTTAGCATAGCAGCTATCAAGTCCAATGATCAAACCACTATCAAACTAAAAATTCAAGTGTGTGCATACCCCAAGAGTCTTTTCTGGATCATCTATTGCCTTCTTTGCAGCTTCTGCAGTCTTGTATGTAACGAAGCCAAAACCACTACAAATCACGGTAGGATTAGCAACTTAAATGAAAAAACCAGGTGTTTTAGTAACTTCAAAGAAATCAAAGACAATAAAATATCATATTAGAGAGAAACACACATTTTCAATCTTACCGAGATTCATTTGTATCCTTGTCATATGCAACTGACCCTTCCTCTATTTCACCATACCTCCCAAAAAAGTTAAGCAACATTTCACTACTGACTTCTGGTGATAAGCTTCCAATGTACAGCTTCCTCAGGGAAAGATCAGGGGCATTACTTGCTCCGCTTAGGCCCTCACAAGCTAAATTACAGACAGCCAACCTGCCCTGAGAGTTAGAAAGCCCTAAAATCAACTGAGGGAATGTGGCAAAGAAGACGACAGACTGGCAACTAAACTTTAGATTACAAAAGGGATAAAAAGGAAATGGCATCTAAACAATGTTTTAGGAGGCATCAAATTAAGGATAAACCATCAATGAATTTCATTTGAAAGCTATACACTTTATTCTCCTTTGTTTCACAAAATGCCACTGTTTCATTACACATATGGGCTAAATGGTTTTTTTTAAAAAAAAAAGAGCGGAAAAAGGTAAATGCATTCACGAGTTTTAGTGCCTGTTTGTTTTAGCTTTTTAGAAGTGATTCAATGATTTACTCTGTACAAGCAAATCTGGATCCCTCCAAGGCAAAACAATCGACTCGAAAGTAGAATTAGCTACCAAGATTATCTTTGATAGAGAGAGGAGTTTTGTCTCAGATTGCAGAAAAGGGCTTTGAAACCTGATAGATAGGTTGTAGAAATGTAGAGGATTTAAGAAGAGAAGAGAAAAGGAGAGGGAGAAAACACATAATCACATCGTATCTTCATTCATCATGAATCATCATTCAACAATATTCAACATACATACAATAGTCTAGGCTTCCCCTTATATAGGAACTGCCTTAGACTTAACAGTAATAACAGATAACAGACTTACTAACTAATCCTAACTGACCCTACAGAAATAACAGCGGCAATACTAACTACTAACTAACTCTAATATGTAACAGTAATACTAACTAACTCTAATATTTTCTACACCTTACATATCAAAACCATGGCTTGGGGTTCCCAAACAAGGACTTAAACTGAGATGTGTGACAATCAAAACAGCAAGGTCAGGCTTAGTGATACTTTGAAAATAATTAGAAGGGAAAATTACACATAGGTCCTAAGGAAGAGAGATATTTACATTTAGGTCCCTTTAAATGACAAAATTACACAGAAGTCCCTTGGGACTTCTGTGTAATTATTTCAGAGTGTAAAATTACGTTGCTGCCCATAGTGCATATTTCACACAAAAGCGATTAACAATAGAAAATGCATAAATTAACAACAGAAAATGCATGTATTAACAACAACTTTTGAAAACCTTGAATTTGTCTTCTTTTACTTCCAGAAGCGATTAACAACAGAAAATGCATGTATTAACAACAACTTTATTTATTAACAAAATTCAGGGTTTTCAAAAGTTATTGTTAATATATGCATTTTCTGTTGTTAATTTATGTTTTTTCTGTTGTTAATCACTTCTGAAAGTGAGAGAAGACAGATTCTGGGTTTTCAAAAGTTGTTGTTAATACATGCATTTTATGTTGTTAATTTATGCTTTTTCTGTTGTTAATCGCTTTTCTCTAAAATATGCACTATGGGCAGCAAAGTAATTTTACACTCTGAAATAATTACAAAGAAGTCCCTAGGGACTTCTGTGTAATTTCATGATTTTAAGGGACCTAATTGTAATTATCTCTGTTTCTTGGGACCTGAGCGTAATTTTCCCTAATTAGAAAGGGGTGAATCAAAGGTGGGTCAGCTGTTATTTGACTCCTAGAAGAAAGGCATATAATTTCTCAACACAATGTTGTACATGCAGACGGCATGATTATATTTGTTTTTAAAAAACAAATGCTTTATTTGAGAAAGGTAAGGAGTTAATAAGCTCAAGGAGGAAGAGTACGCAAAGATGATATTTTCCTCATAAAAATGTAGGTTCATACACTAACTCATAAGAGAGGCCTAAATTCAGAGCTATAAGATGGGATTAAGCTTACATCAATTAACTTGCTCGGTGCTCTTAATGCACAATGAGTTGATTCCATATGTTTGAAAGTGATGAAGCCATAACCACGGGATTTTCCTGTTGCTTTATCATAGATAACAGCTCCTTCCTCGATTTCTCCATGTTCTTGAAATGCCTGGAAGAAAATATAAATGTAAGATGTAATATATATGAAATGCCTGGAAGACTTCAATTTTTAAAACAGAGAGGCAGTTGAAGATCAAGAGAGGGTACAAAAAATGAAAATAGGAAAGATATATCATCTCATCATTAAGTCATCTTGGGCTTGTTTCTCTTGATATGCGACAAACACAAGCATGGCACACTAAACACAATCAACAATCAGCAATGCACTCACAGCACACAAGGTTTCTGAAGAGGTATTCCAGGCCAAGCCACGAACAAAAAGCTTTCGATGGACAGGATCTGCACTTGCAATACTTTTTATTTCTTCTGCAATTGAAGGATATTGGGACCCTCTTTATGCCTCAACATGCAAACAAACACATGTGCACACGGTCAATCACACAGCACACAATTGGGAGCAATACTTTTATGGCCCATTTTCAATGAATACACGTGCAGTCATGCAGAGTGCATGCACCACGCACTAGTTATTCAGAGATCACAAATAGGCAAAGACAAGGGAACCAGGATCACTTGTGCATATCATATGCATCAAAATATATAAAGCCATAATTGCAATCACAGCAGCCTCAGACATTAAATGAAACTAATCTCAAGCCGCAACGTATTTAATGCTGCACTCTAAAATATTAGGTCCCAATAACCGTTTATATTAGCCTGTTGTTAAACAAAAACAATATCTAACAGCTTCAAAATAAATTATTGTTCTCACTGTATAAGAAAAGAGTATAATATTCTTAAGTGATGGATCATCAACGCCAGGGAAAACATTAGATCAACTGGGAAACAAAACTTTTCATCCCCGCTATACTGTGAGTTGCAGGTGGCTGGACTAGCAACAAGTAAGGCTTGGGGGGTTGGCAAAAAAAAAAGTAAGTAAGGCTTGGGGCGAAGCCAGTTTAGTGCTTAATATAATTCACATAAATGTTGAGAAAATTCAATAAGATTCAGAGTCGACGACAACAATGAATCCGTAGATAAGATAATTCAGAAAGTACACGGTAGGCAAAGTTTAGTTTTTTGTGCGTGGGGGACTTGTTTAGTAGTATGCGGCGCGAGCGTGCGTGTATGACAACTCGACTGTAATCCTAATCATAAAGAACAATCTGAAAGGTCATCTCCGGAAATGGGTTCAGGTTCAATAGAATCGAATAACATGCCTACGATTGGAAATTATGTTTAATGAAGCAAGGAAGAAGTAGAAGATATTAGAGCGCGAGTTTGAGTTAGTGAAGATAGTAAAGCCGGAACTTGGTGAGTAGGAAACATACAGTTTAGCGAGGAGATCAACAAGTTGGGGTTTGGCCAGCGGGTCCAGGAGAAAGCGAAGCTCTTCCTTCGAAGAAGCATCGCCGTTGCCGGCCTCTTCTAGCTTTCTCTTTTTGAAATCGTCCATCTCGTCTTCAGTTACTCCTCTCCGCTCCACCTATCCCCTGCAATTAGATGGCAGCGAATTCGAGCACGCCCCGCCTTAGGGCTTGCCTTTTATGGGTCCAACCCGGCTTTTACAGCCCAGCGATTCCCGCCGGATCTAATCTTGTCGCGCTTTAATATTATTAGAAAGCAGTTATTATGTGTCTACATATATGCCTTTCATATATCATCTTTATAAAACCTTTTTTTTTTAATAAAACCTTTTTATCTACATCATGGTATAGGATATTATCACTACTAATTTTATGTCATTACTAAGTCACTATCACTTTTTCACCGTTAGATCAGAATCTCAATAGGAGAGAGAAATGATAAAGCTAGATGAGATACTATCTAACGGTGAAAAAGTGGTAGTAACTTGATAGTGACATAAAATTGGTAGCGACAATATCCTATCCCCTAAATCATATATATTAAAGAGAGAGGTAGTTCAATGATTATAGGATAAATTTTTAACTTTATCTCTATTTATGAATGAATATCTTTTAACTTTTTCTTCTCTTTCTATTTTCATTAATACAATTAATATAAGTAAAATTGTCAAAATGTCATTTATTGGACTTATAAATAAGACCAAATTTTTTAGTCAAATAGGATTTATAAATAGGATCAGAATAATAAGTATAAATATCTTATATTAATTTTTTAAAATAATCACAGGTTAGGCGCACTTTTTAGGCTTTTTTTCCTATTTGCCACCTTTTAAATAAATAATTACCATTTTGCCCCGGTTTTGAAAATATTTCCCCATCTGCCACTTTTAGTCGACTAAACCACGGTTTAGTCGACTAAAAGTCGTCGGGTCCCTTTTTTGGGAAGACCAGGGAATTTAGTCGACTAACCCACTAGGGTTAGTCGACTAAATTTCGTCTGGAGGGTTTTTAAAAAACCCGCGATATTTAGTCGACTAACCCGATTGGGTTAGTCGACTAAATTTCGATAGTAGGGTTTTTTAAAAACCCCCAATCGCGGCTGTCAAACCCTAATACTGTAGAAATCTCCAAAAACCTCTGCCCTCTCTGTTTTTCGAAGGAAATCGCGGCTGGGGCTGTTAGTGGGCTGCCAAGGAAACCTCACTTTTGTGGCATTTGCATCGTATAGGTATGTGTTCATCTACATTTTGTTATTTCGACGGTAGTTTTTGGTCAAATGCGAAATCATGAAATTATTCCCGTTTTGTGCTTGCTTTGGCTGGTTTATTGGCTGGTTTGTTGAGTTTTTGTGGTTGATTTGGTGTTTCATAAAGATAAGAGACAGAGTATGCAAATGTGGTTTTCAAAAACTCCCCTATCGTGATTTAGTCGACTAAACCACCTGGTTTAGTCGACTAAATTAGTCAAGCCTCGTCAGAAGTTTATTTGCCAGAAGTTTAGTCGCCATTTGCCTGATTTGGCTGTTAATTCTTCGGTTTATTGGCTGTTAATCCTTGTCTCTTGGACTTACATATATTTTGCTTTTGTGAATGTGAATTGCATTCACGTATAGGAACTCTTCACATCATCTTCTAACTCTTTTAATTACCTTTTTCTTAGCATGTTTTATTCAATGGTATAATTGGTAGATCATATAAGATTTGATTCAATAGATAATTCTATATAGCTTCTAGCCTCCGGCCGGCCAGTCGAAAATAAATTATTTATTCTTTTAAAGGATGATTTGATTCGTTGATATTTGGATCATAAGCATAGTATCTGGTGCTGAACCTATTTTTAGTTAGTTAATGCATATTGCTAAGGAAAATGATATCTAAAGGTGTTTCCAATAAATTAATCAAATAAAATATAGGATTACAAGAGAAATAAAGATAGATTTTGAGATATTTTTGTTTTCCTTTTGCGGGAGGCAACTTGCAAGGCATGCGTTTTTGGTTGTATGTGAAAGAAGAGAGGAATAAATAAATTAAATTATTGAGAAAGTGGTAAAGGAAAGGGAATCCCACATGCATGTAACAGCTTTTAATTAATGTACTTCGGTCCAAGATTCCAAAGATGAGTGTAGTTAGCAAAAGTTGGCTAACAGTGGGAAAAAATTTGTGGTTTTGTGTTACGATTTGTTATTTAAACTGCCTCAGACACATTGTCTTCTAAAGGTCATGTTTTGTTTTACTTGTAGGTGTTTGTTGTCATCATGCGTCGTAGAGAAGGTCCGTCAAACACCGGCGGTGATAGTGGGAGACGGATTAAGCACCGAGCGACCCGCAGGGCATCATCCTCTAGAACTGGACAGGCACGAGAGTTTGAGCCTGTTGTTGACCTCCTTTTTGGTTATCTGTTTGAGAACAATGTAGCAGAGCATACACGATTCGTGGCAAACTTTGCTACCAGACCGATCATCAAGCCGAAGTCATTAGACATGGCATTCTTCGCCGAGGAAGGCTTTGATATAGTGCCCATTTTGGGGAATTCCCACTTGACAGTGTTGGCGGAGATGAGCTGTGCCTACTCAGAGGTTATGGTGAGAGCTTTTTACCATAACCTAAGCTACATAGATGGCGATTTGATCTCTCGCGTCTGTGGGATTGACATAGTGGTGACGGCTCCCATCTGGACGACCATACTGGGGTTTGATTTTGATGATCAGGATAGATACCTGTATGATGGGGAAACCAATGTAGCCATTCATGGATTTAACCGAGACGCGACTGTGCAGGAGGCAAGGACGCCAGGAGTTCATAGAGCGATAGTTAGTGTGGGCCAGCTGACTGTTACTTCACGTATCCTCTTCTACGTGATGACCCACATATTGTTCCCTCGTCAATACAATCATTCGAGGATGGCAGAGGGTGACATCCCTGTTATGTGGGCCATTCGTCATGCCAGACCAGTGAATTGGAGGCACTACATTTGCAGCCTGATGTATAAGGCCAAACAAAAGAGTAGAGCTCCACTCCCATATGCGTACCTGGTTCAAAAGATATTGGAGCATTTTGGTGTTCCTATGCAGACTCAGCAGATGGTGAGCCAGAAGACGTGGAATTCTGTTTTTGGACAGAGGCTACTGGAGCAGTGCAAGATTGCCAAAGTGGCCGATGGTGTGTGGCAGAGCACTGGTGTCGATGAGGATGCACCTGATGCTGATGTTGGCCCGGATCCACACATTGTGCCTCCTGAGGTCCATGAGGATGTACCTGAGGTTCATATGGAGGACTTTGTTGAGCCGGACGGTGGATTCTCCCTTCGTGATCTCATGCAAGCCATCAATGCTAGCAGGGAACAAATGTCCCGGATAGAAGCCAATCAGAAGAAGAGGTGGCAGATAGAGGATGCAAGGTGGCAGACACAGGATGCGAGGTGGAAGATAGAGGATGAAAGGTGGGCGTGGACGCAGGATCAGATTAAGGGGATAGAGGATAAGATTGCTAAGTTTCGCATTGGACGCCCTGTGTCGGAAGATAAGGAAGACGAGGGAGACGAGGGTGACGAGACACATGAAGATGCAGATTAGATGTAGAGCTTTTTTGTTTCATGTTTGTACTTTGAATTTGATCTAGAACTGGTCCTTTTTTTTTTTGTAATGAATGTTGATGCTAGTGGTTTATGCTTTAGGTTTGACATTGGTTGACTGTGTGTTGATGGTTTCTGGTAACAATCCCTGCACATTGTTTCTGCTTTCTGGTTTCTGTTGATTTGGTGTTGATGGTTTTTTAATTTGGTTTCTGGTTATTCTTTAGGATGGTACTTTTCTTGTTTGATCAGGTTCGAATTTGACACTACTACTTGCCTCTGGAACTGGTTTAGTCGACTAAATCATCTGATTTAGTCGACTAAACCACTTTCAGAGACAAGTAGTAGTGTCTCTGGAACCCATTTAGTCGACTAAATCAGCTGATTTAGTCGACTAAACCAGTTCCAGAGGCGAATGAGTGTGCCTCTGTAACCCATTTAGTCGACTAAATCAAATGGTTTAGTCGACTAAACCAGTTCCAGAGTCACAACTATGTGTCTCTGGAACTGGTTTAGTCGACTAAATCAGCTGATTTAGTCTACTAAACCAGTTCCAGAGACACTACTACTTGTCTCTGGAAGTGGTTTAGTCGACTAAATGGGTTCCAGAGACACATTCCACCGCTGAATTAGGTTCATTGCTTGCACTAAATCATGACCATCTCATTTTCACCTGTCAATGTGACTTGAGAAAGGTGTTTTTGGCAACACTTAAGGGTGATACATAGATTTGATCTGCTTAAAAGTCATGACAAAACAATAATTATCATACAGTCAATACAAAACACGTTACATAGAATTTAAGCCGGTCTATTCCTCATTGGACATGTGCGGCTGTTATGACCGGATTGGTGGCAAGTCTGACAAATGTAACGACTGCTTGAGGGCTGAGACTCCACCCAATCCATCTCATTCTGTATCCTTGTAGACTTTGGTCTTCCCCGTGTGCGTGCCAAAGTTGCGTTTGGGATAACGGTGGGTCCCTATACTTGTTGAATCAACATCTCATTGCATATCGGGTACCAGTGTGCTGCATATACCTGACTAATGTAGGGCATAGTGAATACCGGATCAACATAGTCATAATGGTTCAAATTTTCCATCTTGCATACTGCTAATACGTGACTGCTGGGAAACCTTCTTGATGAGAACCTCCCACATTGACATTTGCGATTGATCAAGTCAACCGTCATTATGTCACTGGCGACATGCGTCGATTGATTGTAAGCGTCCTCAACCTCATATAAATGCAAATCTCTGTCATAAAGTCGCACACGATATGTGACTGTCAACTGGTCCATCCTTTGCAACTCTTCTTCGACCTTTTTTGAGACTATCCTACCTGCAGAGATATGTTTGTCAATCTCAACACGCCTGGTGACAAAATATTCGACAAGCCTACTACAAGTCATCTTCACCAACGCCGTTATCGGCAGATTACGTGCACCCCTTAGGACTTTGTTGACACATTCAGCTAGGTTAATGGTCATGTGACCAAACCTTCGTCCCTCTTGATCGTAGGACCTGCACCATTTCTCCTTGGGAAGCCGCTCAAACCAGCTGACACATTGTGGGTTTGCGTCGATAAACTCTTGAAACCTCAAGTCAAATTGGATCTTTGAACTCATGTACCCTGCGTAACAGTAAACGTTAACTCATAACAAATGGAACAAATATATGTCCAAGAAGTAATTAAAATGTGAACATTTTTACCTAATTTCATAACTGTTTTCTTCAGAGCTATATCCCTAAATCTAGTATTAAAATTGCTTCCGACATGACGTAGGCAATACATATGGAGGCTGCCAATTCCGGAGATCTTTAACCGCCCTTATAATACTGGCATGACGGTCAGATATCAAACAAATGCCTGGCCTTTGCGTCACATGATCACGTAGGAGACACAAAAACCACCACCAATCATCATACTTCTCACCGGGAGGAACAACAGCAAAGGCAATGGGCAGGATCTTCCCATCCCTGTAACATCCTGAATTTTGAATATAATATCTTGAACATAAACCTATTTTGGGAAGACTAGTAGGCTCTATTTTTGGAAAGTGATAAATTTGAAATCAGTATTTTGTGGGCCCCGTGAATAGTATTTACTATTCACGTATACGTTTTTACTATTTACAAATACGTATTTAAAAATATATATATATATATATATATATGTTATTCGCAAATACGTATACTTGAAATTTGTGAAATATGAATAGTGTTCACTATTCACAAATACGTATTTACTATTTAAAAATACGGTATTTACTATTCCTAAATACGTATTTACTATTCATGCGGGACCCACGGCCAAAATAATTCTCTGCAAACTTTCCCGTGAGTGACAAACTTTCTTGTGACTTTGAAAAAAATGGCCGCGGGACCCACGTAATAGTAATTTACTATTTGAATAATAATATTATAATATTATTTACTATTCATGTGGGACCCACGAAAAATTATTTCCACAACCAGCCACGGGAAGAGTCACGGGAGGTTTGAAAATTTGTCACCGGGAAAATTACGTAGAACGACCCAGAGACGAAAATTACACTTAAGGACCCATTTTCCAACTATAAATAGACCTTCCATTTCATTTCATTCTTCACAACTTCTAAGAGCCATAGAGAGAGGTAGAGAGAGAGAGAGAGAGAGTAGAGATATTTGCTTGAGTTATAATAGCTGGTTGGTGATTCGGGTATTAGCAAGTAACAGGTAACTCTGAATATTCTTCCTTATACTTGTGAATTATGTATGATTATAAATTTGTTTGTTTACTATTTTGGCAAGAATATTTAGAAAATATTTATGGTTTTAAGATCTGGTGTGGGAACTTTGACTTGCAAATCTGTAGAGGTACTATTTATACGTACGTTACTATTCACATATACCGTATTTACTATTCATTTTTACTATTCACGTATACCGTATTTACTATTCATGTTACTATTCACGTATACCGTATTTACTATTCATGTTACTATTCACGTATACCGTATTTACTATTCATGTTACTATTCCCATATACCGTATTTACTATTCATGTTACTATTCACGTATACCGTATTTACTACTCATTTTACTATTCATGTATATACCGTATTTTACTATTCACAGATACGCGTAGTATTTTACTATTCACATATACGCATAGTATTTTACTATTCATAAATACGCGTATCAATGTATATAATGGTATAATAATGCATTATTTTTTTTTAGTAAATACATTCATCATGGCGGTTGTAATGTGATGGGTGGAGTAAGGAGGGAATTGAATGATAAGAATTGTTTATGCCACCACTCGGTGCACAGTGGATGGTACTTTTCAGGGCCTCATCTTCCATGTTTTCCTCTGGCCGGGATTTCATTGGAGATGTGGGACATGTGACACCTCCTTAGTTGTTATTTTAAAGGAGGGGAGCCATAGTCCAGATTTAAGCTCTATACCTTTGGCCGGGTGTATCTTAAGTTTTGGTGAGCTTGAAACCATCCAGTCAAATGAATGAGTTTCTATTGGACTATATGTTAGCCTATGGTTCCAGTCAGCGGTATACGGTTGGAAGGGGATATAAGGGAGGTTGCATACTGCATAGTGCATTTCTGAATTATTCAATAAAGAATGATGAGTATTTTGTAAAGGCATTTGATGTGAACAACGGTATATCTAAAAATATCTGAGTATATTAAATTCACATTATATTACCTTTTATTTTTGTCATATGTAATTTGCTCGTGTAAGGTAGAAATATTCAGTAGTTACTGAGACGTGGAATCTCATCCCATATTAACATTTTTCAGGTGATTATTCTAGTAGAGAGCAAGGGAAGGCACCTATGGAGTGAGCTCTGGAAGCTCTTTTAATCTCCAATAAATTATGATATGTTATTTTATTTGCCATGAACCTAAGACTTCCGTTTTGTATTAAACTCTGAAGTATTTTCTGGAATTTATTCTGATTATGTATTACGGGTTTTGTTCGAAATGGTAACATTGTAAAATGATTTGGATATTGTTGAACCCTTTTGAAGGTATTTTTAATATTTTGACCGAGTTTTTGGGTGATGAAAATGAGGTGTTACATTTTTGGTATCAGAGCCAAAGGTTCCATGGCAATTTTGTTTATTTTCTAAAGTGATTTCTTAAAAAAAAAAATTTTTAAAAGTTCGTGGCAAATTAAATATCATAACATGAGTACTTCCCTTTGTTAGATTTAGAATTTATTTAGCTATTTTTATTGGTTTAGTGTCCTTATAATATTAATCATAGGAGGAGATAATGGCAAGAACTCGAAGAACTAATTCAACCCCTGCTCCGTCCCAAAGAGGTCTCCCTCCGCATCAAGATGGTCCCTATCCTCAGGATAACAATGCCCTTTTGGCAGAATTACGAGACGTCATCCTGGAGATGAGAGAGAAAGTGAATAGACACGAGGATGAATTAGCAAAAGGACGAGGCCAAGGTGGTAAGGAAGGAAAGGAGAAGGCTCTGGAAGTCACACCTTCTGACCATCAATCTAGGGGAGGAAGTCATTCTCGCACTGAAGATGGAGGTAGTAGCGGTTCTCATTCTCAGTATCATCCCTTACCTATTACTGAGGTTTGGGAAAAATTTCGGAAGTTTACTCCACCGATGTTCGAGGGGAAGTTAGATCCGATTGCAGCACTGGAGTGGCTGAAGCGTGTAGAAAAGATTTTCAGAGTTATCGAGATTAGCTCACAACAAAAGGTGATGGTTGCTGAACAATTGTTGCAGAAAGCAGCTGAAGAATGGTGGGAAAGCACCAAAACAAAAGGAAATGCTGAGATGACGTGGGAAGAGTTTAAGGAAAAGTTCGAAAATTATTACTTTTCCCCTTCAATCAGAATAGAGAAAGAAACTGAATTCCTCACATTCAGGCAAGGGGAATTACATGAAGACGAATTTATTACTCGCTTTTTAGAGTTGTCTAAATTCTGCGGATATTCACAGAACAACTCTAAATGGTTGAGTGCTCGATTGGTTGAAAAAGCTAGGCCAGACCTAAAAACAGCTCTATCACCGTTCCTTGATGAAACAAGGGATTTTGAAGAAATATGCGACAAACTGCGCACGATAGCAAGGAACAAACGAGAAGAGGAAGCTGAGAAGATGAAGGGTTTTCAGGCCAGATCTACACACCTCATGAGACCAACGGGAGGAGTTACTAAGAAGCAGAGTCACAACTTCAGTAATGTGAATACGCGGTTTAGCCAACCATCCAGAAATCACTTTGGTGGACCATCGAGGAGTTATTTTACTGGACCCCAAAGAAGTCATTTCAGCAGACCACCGAGGAGTCAATTCAAAGGACCTCAAAGGAGTCACTTCAGTGGAGGTCAGAGTTCATATAGGGGATCCACAGCTCCTGCTGCAAGCACCGCCAACAATCAGATGTGTGCCAAGTGTGGAAGAATACACCAAGGACCATGTGTGACGTGTTTCAACTGTGGAAAGCCAGGACACATTTCCAGATTTTGTGAGGAGGAGCCTCGAGGGGCCAAGGATGCTAGAACTGCAGTGCCAGGGAAAGTGTTTGCACTATCACATCAGGAGGCAAGTGCTTCACCAAATCTGATTAAAGGTATCCTCAAACTCCAAGGTCTTGAAGTAGAAGCCTTATTTGATTCTGGTGCCACACACTCTTTTATATCATACGACTGTGTGCCTCGATTGAATTTAAGAGTGAGTGAATTGCCTTATTATATGATTATTTCTACACCGGCGGGAGCTTCAGTAAAAACTTCTAGGGCTTGCTTAAATTGTACGATTGAGATTGATAATAGGATCTCAAATATAGACCTTGTTTGTTTACCCACGAAGGGTATCGATGTAATAATAGGAATGGATTGGTTGTCAGCTAATGACATCATCCTTGACTGCAAGAGGAAGACTATCTCTCTTGCGGATGACTCTATGAGTCATAGTAGACCACAATTGTTGTCTATAGTACAAGATGAAAAGCCTGTTCATCATGGTTGTCTTGCGTACATGGTGTTTTTCTCCATTCAAACAGAAGTGGAGGAAGGGATAGAGAACATTGAAGTGGTGAAAGAATTTCCGGAAGTATTTCCGAAAGAAATGACAGGTTTACCTCCAGAGAGAGAAGTAGAATTTTCTATTGATCTCGTACCTGGAACAGAACCTATATCTAAAGCTCCTTACCGAATGTCTCCATCGGAACTAGCAGAATTGAAGAAGCAGATCGAAGAATTGTTAGAAAAGGGTTTTATCAGACCCAGTGTATCTCCTTGGGGATCGCCCGTACTCTTTGTGAAGAAGAAAGATGGGAGCCTGAGACTATGCATTGACTATCGCCAGTTGAATAAAGTGACTATAAAGAATAAATATCCTTTACCCAGGATCGACGATCTACTTGATCAGTTGAAGGGAGCATCCATATTCTCCAAGATCGACCTCAGATCAGGTTATCACCAACTGAGAGTCAAAGCTGAAGATGTCTCAAAAACTGCATTCAGAACTAGATATGGCCATTATGAATTTCTTGTTATGCCATTTGGGCTAACAAATGCTCCAGCAGTATTCATGGATTACATGAATAGAATTTTCCGACCATATCTAGATAAATTTGTAGTGGTTTTCATTGACGACATCCTTATCTACTCTAAGGATGAAGAAGAGCATAAAGAGCACCTTAGAATCGTGCTACAAGTGTTGAAGGAGCACAAGCTCTATGCGAAACTGTCTAAGTGCGAATTTTGGTTGAAGGAAGTAAAATTCCTAGGCCATGTCGTATCGGCTGAAGGTGTTGCAGTGGACCATACTAAAGTTGAAGCAGTTCTCCAATGGGAACGACCAAAGTCCGTGACTGAGATCAGGAGTTTTCTAGGTCTAGCTGGCTATTATAGGAGATTTATCAAGGGCTTTTCGCAAATAGCTATGCCTTTGACTAAGTTAACAAGGAAGGGTCAACCATTTGTATGGGACGAAAAGTGTGAAGCAGCTTTCCAAAATTTGAAGACTAAGTTGACTACGGCACCAGTACTTATAATTCCAGATCCTGCTCAGACCTTTACTTTGTACACAGATGCTTCCAAGAAAGGTCTTGGGTGTGTATTAATGCAAAATGGTAGGGTAGTAGCTTATGCTTCTCGACAATTAAGGCCACATGAAGGGAATTATCCTACTCACGACTTAGAACTGGCAGCAGTAGTGTTTGCTCTGAAGATTTGGAGGCATCACCTCTACGGTTCAAAGTTCGAGGTTTATAGTGACCACAAAAGTCTGAAGTACCTGTTCGACCAAAAGGAGCTCAACATGCGACAGAGGAGATGGATGGAGTTTATCAAGGACTACGACTTCGAATTGAAGTATCATCCAGGAAAGGCGAACGTTGTAGCAGATGCCTTAAGTAGAAAGACAATCCATGTAGCCCAGATGATGATCAGAGAACATAAATTGCTCGAGGAGATACCAAGTACATCTATTGATGTAATGTCAGGTTTGGTCGCTACCATGGAAGCATTAACTATTGAAAGCACAATTTGGGAAGAGATTAAATTCGCTCAGCTCGAAGATGAGTATCTATTAAACGTGAGGGAAGATATTGAAGAAGGAAAAGAATCGAAATTTGGGATCGATAGAGATGGGATATTAAGGTATAAAGGAAAAGTGTGCATACCTAATGATGGAGAAATAAAAAAGCTCATACTAGAGGAAGCACATCGGAGTAAATACACTATCCATCCCGGAGCAACCAAGATGTATCATGATCTCAAGCGGAGTTGGTGGTGGCGGGGCATGAAGAAAGATGTGACTGACTTTGTCACTTGTTGTTTGACTTGTCAGAAAGTTAAGATCGAACATCGGAAACCTCCTGGATTATTAAAGAATTTGGATATCCCAGAGTGGAAATGGGACAGCATCTCTATGGATTTCATCATGGGGCTTCCTCTAACAACATCCGGACATAATGCCATTTGGGTAATTGTCGATAGGTTAACTAAGTCAGCTCATTTTCTAGCAATTGCAGCAGAATACTCATTGGAGAGACTAGCAAAGATCTACATGAAGGAGATTGTCAGATTGCATGGGATACCGAATAGCATCGTATCTGATCGTGATCCACGATTCACTTCACGATTTTGGAAAGCATTGCAGAATGCTATGGGAACTCGGATGAGTTATAGTACCGCTTATCATCCTCAAACTGACGGGCAGACTGAGAGGACTATTCAAACTCTGGAAGACATGTTGCGGGCTTGTGCAATCGAACTAAAAGGAAGTTGGGACGATCATCTTCATCTTGCGGAGTTTGCATATAACAATAGTTATCACTCCAGCATTGAGATGGCACCTTATGAGGCTTTGTATGGAAGAAAATGTAGATCTCCTATTTGCTGGACGGAATTGAATGAGCGAATTTTAATAGGTCCAGAACTTGTGGACGAGACGACTCAAAAGATTAAGGTGATTCAACAGAAACTTCTCACTGCTCAGAGTCGACAGAAGAGTTATGCTGACAAGAGAAGACGACCGTTGGAGTTCATGGTGGGCGAACATGTATTCTTAAGAGTCACACCAATGACTGGCATTGGTAGAGCAATACGAGCAAAGAAGCTTTCACCTCGTTTTATGGGTCCTTATGAGATTTTGGAGAAAGTTGGACCAGTAGCTTACAGAATTGCTTTACCTCCACAGCTTGCGAACCTTCATGATGTCTTTCATGTATCGCAACTGAAGAAATACCAACCGGATCCTTCCCATATTATAGAAGTAGAAGAGGTAGAACTCAAGGATAACATGACGTATAAAGCCGAGCCGGAGCGGATTGTTGATGCAAGGGACAAGAAATTAAGAAACAAGACCATTAGTCTTGTAAAGGTCGAGTGGAAAGGAATGGTTCCCGGAGATGCTACTTGGGAAACGGAGGAGAGCATGCGACAAACCTATCCTCATTTATTTAAATAGGTTAGAATTCTTATTATAGCGAAATTTTGAGGACAAAATTTTCTTTTAGGAGGGGAGAAATGTAACATCCTGAATTTTGAATATAATATCTTGAACATAAACCTATTTTGGGAAGACTAGTAGGCTCTATTTTTGGAAAGTGATAAATTTGAAATCAGTATTTTGTGGGCCCCGTGAATAGTATTTACTATTCACGTATACGTTTTTACTATTTACAAATACGTATTTAAAAATATATATATATATATATATGTTATTCGCAAATACGTATACTTGAAATTTGTGAAATATGAATAGTGTTCACTATTCACAAATACGTATTTACTATTTAAAAATACGGTATTTACTATTCCTAAATACGTATTTACTATTCATGCGGGACCCACGGCCAAAATAATTCTCTGCAAACTTTCCCGTGAGTGACAAACTTTCTTGTGACTTTGAAAAAAATGGCCGCGGGACCCACGTAATAGTAATTTACTATTTGAATAATAATATTATAATATTATTTACTATTCATGTGGGACCCACGAAAAATTATTTCCACAACCAGCCACGGGAAGAGTCACGGGAGGTTTGAAAATTTGTCACCGGGAAAATTACGTAGAACGACCCAGAGACGAAAATTACACTTAAGGACCCATTTTCCAACTATAAATAGACCTTCCATTTCATTTCATTCTTCACAACTTCTAAGAGCCATAGAGAGAGGTAGAGAGAGAGAGAGAGAGAGTAGAGATATTTGCTTGAGTTATAATAGCTGGTTGGTGATTCGGGTATTAGCAAGTAACAGGTAACTCTGAATATTCTTCCTTATACTTGTGAATTATGTATGATTATAAATTTGTTTGTTTACTATTTTGGCAAGAATATTTAGAAAATATTTATGGTTTTAAGATCTGGTGTGGGAACTTTGACTTGCAAATCTGTAGAGGTACTATTTATACGTACGTTACTATTCACATATACCGTATTTACTATTCATTTTTACTATTCACGTATACCGTATTTACTATTCATGTTACTATTCACGTATACCGTATTTACTATTCATGTTACTATTCACGTATACCGTATTTACTATTCATGTTACTATTCCCATATACCGTATTTACTATTCATGTTACTATTCACGTATACCGTATTTACTACTCATTTTACTATTCATGTATATACCGTATTTTACTATTCACAGATACGCGTAGTATTTTACTATTCACATATACGCATAGTATTTTACTATTCATAAATACGCGTATCAATGTATATAATGGTATAATAATGCATTATTTTTTTTTAGTAAATACATTCATCATGGCGGTTGTAATGTGATGGGTGGAGTAAGGAGGGAATTGAATGATAAGAATTGTTTATGCCACCACTCGGTGCACAGTGGATGGTACTTTTCAGGGCCTCATCTTCCATGTTTTCCTCTGGCCGGGATTTCATTGGAGATGTGGGACATGTGACACCTCCTTAGTTGTTATTTTAAAGGAGGGGAGCCATAGTCCAGATTTAAGCTCTATACCTTTGGCCGGGTGTATCTTAAGTTTTGGTGAGCTTGAAACCATCCAGTCAAATGAATGAGTTTCTATTGGACTATATGTTAGCCTATGGTTCCAGTCAGCGGTATACGGTTGGAAGGGGATATAAGGGAGGTTGCATACTGCATAGTGCATTTCTGAATTATTCAATAAAGAATGATGAGTATTTTGTAAAGGCATTTGATGTGAACAACGGTATATCTAAAAATATCTGAGTATATTAAATTCACATTATATTACCTTTTATTTTTGTCATATGTAATTTGCTCGTGTAAGGTAGAAATATTCAGTAGTTACTGAGACGTGGAATCTCATCCCATATTAACATTTTTCAGGTGATTATTCTAGTAGAGAGCAAGGGAAGGCACCTATGGAGTGAGCTCTGGAAGCTCTTTTAATCTCCAATAAATTATGATATGTTATTTTATTTGCCATGAACCTAAGACTTCCGTTTTGTATTAAACTCTGAAGTATTTTCTGGAATTTATTCTGATTATGTATTACGGGTTTTGTTCGAAATGGTAACATTGTAAAATGATTTGGATATTGTTGAACCCTTTTGAAGGTATTTTTAATATTTTGACCGAGTTTTTGGGTGATGAAAATGAGGTGTTACAATCCCCATCCTGTGAAGTCGCAATCAACAGAGTACCTTTGTATTTTCCATACAGGTGGGTGCCATCAACTTGAAGTATGGGCTTACAGTATTTGAAGGCTTCTATGGTTTGGTGAAATGTCCAAAAAACCCTGCGAAAGACGCGTTTGTCGCTATAAAAACGACGTTCGTCGAAATATTCATCAGTATCAAGCCTGAAAACAGAGCCCACATTACACTGCGTCATGTATGTCAGCCAATTGGGCAAGAAAGCAAATGATTGCTCCCAATCACCATATAACTTCACAACCGCCTTCATTTTTGCCTTCCAAGCCTTCTTGTATGTTATATTATATCTATACAGACGCTTTATCCTCTCTTGTATCAGCACTGGTTTTAAAGCTGGATCTTCTCTTAACATACCTGGTGAAAACAAAACAATAAGTGGTAAATGATCTTCTCTTAATGCCTGAAACGAAAAAAAAATAAATAAAGATCACATACTGATAATGCTTGCACATATAACATCTGAATCCAGTTGCTTATGATCTCGGGTAAGACTCTGGTTCAGGCAGGTGTGATCGTTACCCCACTTACGGACCACCCAACTATTTCTATTATGTTGGGCAATTGCCCTCATATTCCAGGGACAACCGTTAGCATGATGTTGACATATCATCAACAACCTACGCTCATCGCTTTTATAAACTTTAGCTGTACGATGAGTGTTCATGCAATGCAACTTCACGGCATGCTGTAGTTCAGACTTAGAAGGAAACTGTTGATCCAAATATAATGGATCACCTAACCGCCAGCCATCTTGCTTGTCATCATCACCATACAACGTGTCCATGTCATCGTCACAGAGCGCCCAATTAATTGAGGAATAGTGAGGGCTTTCGTTCCAAAATGGGTCACTCTCAGGCCCTGCATCAGGAAATATGATTTTTGTATAAAAAAACAATATTACATATAACAAATACAACTACACATTGCTAAGTTTACTAACTTACCACTACTAACTGGGTCAACACGAAGCGGTGGCATTGTTGCGGTCCTTGAGTTTACTGGGTCCATGTGAGCATCAAAATCACCCTCTACATCAGTATCTGAGCTGTCACCTAATGGAATAAACCTCCCAAGATCGTCCTCGTCATCATTGTGCATATTCTCATCTTCCTCCTCTTCAACTTCATCTGTCAAGACTTGTGGAGGTGCAGATACACCGACAGGTCTATCTTCTTGACCATAATACTGTGCAGATCTTCTATGCATGGGTATAAACGATGATTCACCAGATTCAAGCTCAACATATATCTCAATAAAATTTTGTACTATCCGATTATCAAATGCATCTATGACACACTCTATGTCTTCATCATCACATATATCGTTCCTAATGTAGTATACACTTTCCTTATCAACTACAGTCTCCACTTTGGCAATTAACCGATGAATGCATTGGCTGCCATGTAGCCCCAATTTTTGGTGAATTCTTTCTTTCAACTCGTTGTACGTAGTTCCCCGTTTGATTTTCATCATTTTCGTTTGTCCTTCAAATTGAACACCTTCAGGACCTTCAAAATGCCTCCCACTATGGTAGATCACAATAACTAGCATGTTTGAACTTGAACTCATCCTTCAAATATCAATTTGTCAGCTGCAAAAGGGAGCATTTCAACTAACAAGCAAAAAACAAAAGCCGAATAAAGTGAAACTACAACGATTACACAACAATAATACCTTGAACAAGGTGGAATGAGCTTAAACCTTGATGGGTCGCACTAAAACTGAGAAAATACAGAGCATTGGGGGGTGGGGAAGGGTTGCTATAGGATAAGAGCTCCATTATGACGCAAATGGGGTTTATAAAAACCCTTCAGACGATATTTAGTCAACTAATCCGTGATATTTAGTTGGGTTAGTCGACTAAATGAGCGGTCAACCAAAAAAAAATTGAAACTACGACTTTTAGTCGACTAAAAGGTGGTTTAGTCGACTAAACGTAGCAGATGAAGAAATATTTTGAAAAGAGTGGCAAATTGGTAATTATTTATCTAAAAAGTGGCAAATAGGGAAAAAAGCCCACTTTTTAAGATATATTTTGCCATCTAAATAGAAAATATAAAATTGAAATTTTAATGCTCTTATATATTTCTTCACATATATTTAGACTAATATGCAAACAAAATTGAGTTATTTGCAAAATGCACTACAAACCACGTCTTGCATTTAGAATCGAAGTTAGTGTTACGGAGATGTATCACACTGTAGTTCTAATCAGAGTCAGAAAAATCGAGCCAAGCCCATAGAGTCGGTCTACTTAAGTCCTGACCCTTCAAGGACCAGGCTTAAAAATTAGAAGAAATAAATGAAATTGACCTTGTAAAGCCAGTCCTGCAGGGTCTCGGGCTTTAAAAAGTTGGCCCTACAAGCAGGCACGGAGCTTAGAGCAAAAATTTGGGGGACCAAATAGTGGCGGGGGATTTGCGGATTCAGGGGCAACACCCTGTGAAATTTTTTTTAAAGGGAAATTATAAATGCATTAAAAAAGAAAAGAATATAAAAAAAAATATTCATAAAATCAAGTGAATACTGATGATGTAATAAGTAAGCTAAGTACTATTAGAAATGCAGCTAGATAAATTACAATAAAGGGTGTGCACTCAATAAGTTCGAGTACATATATTTTAATAACAAAAGTATATTACAATAAAAATAATTATAATGTCATCATTTTAGGCCTTATTTTTTAGAATTCCATCATAATTGTATTATTATTAATGCTATCAAATACATCTTTTTCGATATAAGGCACTAAACAATCATTCAACCATATAAAAGTATGCTTTCGGTTCTAACATGAAGCAGAAGTTTTAATCTGTTAATTTATGTGATTGTGAATCGTTGGTTCAATCATAAACTTCTTATAACTGAACACCACAACATTGGAAAGCAAGAGGTTGAGGTTTAGAATGAAAAATCAATTAACTCAATCCACAAGTGTAGTGTAGAATGGGTAGAAGCATAATAAAGAATACATCATAAAAGTAAATTTCATTGATATACTAAAAATTTAAGATAATTAGAATAAAATATAGAAAAAAAATAACAAAATTAACATAAATTATACAAAACTCTACATAAAACAAAGATTGAATTATAAGCCCCGAAGATAAAAAAGAGGGAAAAAAATGTTTAAAAGAAGAAGAAATTGGGGGTCAAAATTAAATTTTACATTATATTTAAAAAAAAATATTAAAAAAATCTAAACAATTTTTTTTTTTGTGGGGGGCCAGGGCCTCTCTAGGCCCATAAAAGCTCCATCAACTCCTACAAGACCTAGGGCCGGCCGGTTAGGCCCTGTTATTTTTTTAAAAAAATTTAATAAAGAGTTGAAAAAGATGTCTCCACATTCAAATATTCGTTGAAAATGAAAGTTAGCTTGCTCCTTATATTGGCAACCTTCTCATCACAAGTCACAGGGTCAATCTTGCCATAGAAATATTGTATAAGTTTAAATTTAAAACATAGGTATACTTCTTATATTTTATGTGAGTTATTTGTAGATAATATTTTGCTTTTAATTATAAATTAATGAATGTATTTATTTGTTAAATGATTCGTATTGTTTGGATATTGATGTTGACAACATTTATTTAATAAAAACTTTAATTATTGTAATTTACTAATTTTATTTCTTTGAAAAACATAGGAAAAATAATTAAAATTTGAAAAAGTAACTTCCAGACCCTTTAGGTCTGGCCCTGGCCCTGGTGCTCTTGGGATGGCTTTAAAAAACAGATATTTTTCTTACTTCGGGTTGGCCCTAATCTCCAACTCTAATTCTAACAAGAATTGTATTGCACGTGGCAACTCATCATCACTTCGAAACTTGCATACGATACTCCTTACCCCCTCCACGTGTAGTAGAAGAAATCTGGTTGGATTTTCACTTAACTGGTTGATATTGGGTATCATGGCTGTTGCTGTCGAAAATAAGAGTATTAAACTATATCTGTAAATCTAGCTTATGTAATTACGGAATTACCTGGTTCTTTGATATCCCTTTCAACAATCTACTTATAAAAAATAATTCTGATAACAACTACCTTAACATTTTCAATTTTATTAATATCATCCTTTTGACAAAATTCATTCGGTTTTTTTTTTTTAATCGCTTTTCACCAAAAGTTATTCTAGACACGCCCCAAGAGTCCTTGTGTGAACTTATACCTACCCATTTATCTCACGCTATATATTACTAATTGCTCACTATAATATTACCTGGAATACCAAACTCACTCTCATTTTGTTCGAAGCCAGAGTTCAAGAAGACATCCTCTGCAATCCTTCCAGAGTTTATGAAGAATATTTACTATTTATCCTATTTTTTATGGGGAAAAAATTAGAGGAAAAAGAATACTAAGAAAAAAAACCCCTAAAAATAATAAATTTATTTACTATTTTTGAAAATTTTAATACTCTTCCTTTATTTTATTCTTACTTTTCTCCCCATCTAAATATAAGTGTTGTGCTTCTCCTTGCAAATGATTCATATCTTTTCGGTAAGGATGCTCGTTGATTATATAGGGAAAATTACGTGCAAGTCCTAAAGACAAGAAATAAATATAATGAGGTCATTTAAAATCACTAAATTACATAGAAATCCTTAGGGACTTTTTTGATATTATTTGTATTAACAACAGGAAGTGTCATATTTACAACAGAAAGTGCTATATTTACAACAAAATTTAATAACCTGACCATTTACAACAGAAAAGGTCATGTTTACAACAACATTTAAACACCCGAATTTTATTTCAAACTCAAATCCCTAAACATACAGAGGTCATTTACAAGAGAAAAAGGTTAGATTTACAACAGAAAGTACTATATTTACAACAAAATTTAAAATATGGCCATTTACAACAGAAAAAACCATATTTACAACATAAAGTGTCATATTTATAGTAAAATTTAAAAACCTAGATTTTGTTTCCATACAAATAATATCAAATATGTGAATTTCTATTAAAACTTTTTTGCTATTTTTTATGGTCCTTAGGACCTAGCTGTAATTTTCCCAAGGATTAAGGAGCGAATCGGCCAATAAACTATTATCTTAGGAGCGCTCAACACAAACAACTTTCAACTGGATCTTAAATACCAACAAACTTTTCAAAAAGTGAAATTAGCACAAAAACGTTAACCCATCTGTGACGTCCGTTAGTGTGGGTGTGTTTGGGATTGATAGCAAGAACAGAGGAGGAGCTCGTGCAAGACTACCCATCTTGGAATTCACATCCATCAGCTTCGGACACGCCTCCACCATCTCTTGCATGAATCGCCAGAAGTCTAAATAGGGGTTCAGTGAAAAGGTAAGGACAGCCACGCTATCGTCCAAGACCTTCTTTTTCTGACCACCAGTGACGACGGAGGATTCTACGATGGAGTTAGAGCGGCCGGAAGAGGAGAAGAAGAAGCAGCGAGAGGCGAAGGTGGTGGCTAAGTCTAGCTCATTGCTGGAGTGATTAGAGGTGAGGTCATAGAGTGAGTTGAAGTGTTTTGTGAACACAGAAGAAGACGGGGTGGTGGCGGGTGAAATAGGGTTGTCTTGAAGAGTGGTGGCGGTGGTGGAAGAAGAAGAAGCTTCTTGGGCATTATCGCCAGAATAACGCCGGATGGGAAGGCCTTCACCAGAATGAACAAATTCCGGTATGGCTGCACTCGAATTTCAACTCGAACATCGCTGTACTTGTCGACACGGCGAAGAAGAGAACAAGGAGGAAAATGGCAAGCAATATGTGACTTGAATTAGAACAAAAACATGAAGCCTTAATTATTAACTTTCTCTGTTAAGTTTTATTTGTGAGATTTTATAGCAAATTTGGTATTACTAGTGACCACCATCTTCGAATCTTTGAAGATGGGAAATTTTAGAACTTCTTGTATTTCTTTTTTGCGAAAATCAAAGGCTGTCTCCAGTGGCAAACACCCAAAACGCTAGCCACAGATTTGGGTTGTAGGAAGGTGATAGTGGAATCTGATGCTCTTGATCTTGTGGAATGTCTGAATGATGGGAGGTCGAGGCACACTGGTGATCTTATCCTTTGGAAGATATGGGAACTATTAAGGAAGAACTGGTTAGTCAAGATCTAGTTTATTCCTCATAATGGGAACATGGTGGCGGACGCTCTGGCTAAAGCAGGAATCTCGTCTTCTACTTTGTTCGATGTCTGCCCTGAATACCTTCATGCTATGGTCAGCCAAGAGAAATTGGGATTCTTATCCCCTGTGTAATTTGCTTTTACTTTTTTCTGTCTAGTTATCATTTGTATCGAAAAAAAAAAAAAAGATTGTTGAACACCCAAAATCTTCGAAAACCCAAATCGAAGGTTACCTGTGTTGCGCCATGGTCACTGCGATTTTCAAAAAGTGAAGTGCACTAACGGACGTTAGTAATGGATTAACGTTTTTGTGATAACTTCACTTTTGGAAAAGATTGTTGGTATTTAAGGTCCAGTTGAAAGTTGTTTGTGTTGGGCAGTCCTAGGATAATAGTTTATTGGTCAATTCGCTCCTTAACCCTTTTTCCAATTATACATCCTTCGACATCAGCCCTCTTCTAAGGCTTCGTTCCACACAAATTCTAGATCATTAATTAATGGGTTAAGGGACAATTTTGTCAAAGTTTCAAAAATGGATAATTTTGTCTTTATCGTTATCTCTGCTAATCTTAACCGTCAGTTGATCTAATATGCTAAGTGGGCAGTCTATATGTCACCACGTCACTTTTATTAAAATGTATATTTACCCCCAAAATCCACATATCATCTACTTTATTTTTTTTTCTAAAATTATATTTAAATCTTTCAAGATAAACTTGCTAATAATATATTGTTGGGGATGGGGACCATATACCGGACATGAATCCGTTTAACAATTATCTTTTTTATATGTACCGCTTCAACATCTTCGAATAGGAATCAGTTGTTGTAGTACGCCTTCCTGGGAAGTACATATATAGTACAAAACAAGGGGAAACGAAATCAATTAACTTGCAGCCATTGCAATAGCATGGGAATATTAATCGGTTATGTTTATAAGTTTAAATTAACTAATTTTTGGATTCACACTTCATATTTCTTCTTTACATACTTTTTAGGTGTTTGTCCCTCTAATTAGAGGGTTGAAACATTTTTTTTTAATTTTTTTATATATTCTATTTATTTAGATTAAATTATATGTTGCATTTTGGAAATTTTTTTACACCCAATATCTCAAATTAATTAATTTGTAATCCTGTATTCAGAAATATTTTCCTGTAACACCAATATCATGAAAATTAATTAATTTGAGATATTGAGTGTAAAAATTTTTTAAGAATGCAACATATAGTTTAATCTAAATAAATAGAATATATAAAAAAATTAAAAAAATGTTTCAACCCTCTAATTAGAGAGACAAGCACCTAAGAAGCATGTAAAAGAGAACCATATAATGTGAATTCCTAATTTTTACATATCAATTGGAGTAAGTTAACTTATTAATTGTGTGATATATTTCTATTATTGTCTTTATCTATGATTGTTTCCAAAAGTTAATATGATTTTTTGTTTGCAATTAATAGGGACAAAAAAGTTTTTTTAAGAAAAAACACATTTATTATTTTGAATTGAAGTTATTTTTTTGCTCGTATGAATTGGAGTTATAATAAGGGCTAAAATTTGTTGTCAAAACTAGATTTATAAAAAGGGCTAAAGTGGTAAATTGCCACATGGCTAACTAAATCCTCAACTCATGTTGTTTGGACCCGCAACTTTCTGGGTAAGGATTTTATTCCTATCAACCAAGACCAACATAACATTCAAATATTGACACTTTTAACTAAATCTCTAGAGCAGTTTAAAAACACTTGAGAAGTACACTTTTATAAATTTTCCCATAAATTTCGTTAGTATATAACAAACTTAAACTATTTCAAGTGTTTTGGTCTACTATTTTCATTTCACCCGCAAAACTGATCAACATTCTTATCAGTTATCACGCCTTGTAAGTATTCGTAAAAATGTCTAGGAAAATCCGCAAACATCAACTGACTACAATTTTGACAGAGTCATATGAACCTTTCAAAAGTTCAGGTGGGTGGCTGCTATAAAAAAAAATGAGAACCTGGGAAATGACTGGACGAAAAATTTGAGATACACCACCATGTACTCAAATACAAGGAAACGCGGTGAAATCAACACAGCAGCACTGTACTGTAGCGACGCAAAATCTCCCCATCTGAAAATTACACTCACGACTTTTCTTACCTACTTTCTTCATTCTTGTTCTGATGCTTCTGGTTTCAAAAGGGTATATAGTATGGAAGCACACCAGTCTCATGTACTAATCTTTCCCATAATGGTGTGGATTGTCTGTTCTGCTGCTTACCATGAGTAAGCGTTGTTGGAAAACTGGAACTCTGCTTATATATCCCTAGGGAGCTAACTTACCTTGGAAGGGAAGAAAGAATTCCCAGACCCTTCAGAAGTTGAAAATTCAACATCTTTATGAGTATTTGATGTGTTACTAAATTCTATGCATTCAAGAGGCTATCACTACTAGTCTTTTGCTGCTGATCAAACATCATCTTCAGCTGCCTCCCCTGTTCCTCAATTCTCACCTGCAACTTCCTCTGAATCTGAGTTCACAATAAATTTGGAATCACAATCCCAAAAGCTGCTCTAGAGCAGAAAATGAAAGACAGCATTGATAAATGTACCTCTAGCTGTTCATGAAGGCGCCTTTGAACATCTAACTGCAGCTGAAGTGCCTCTCTTATCTGCAACCCACTGCAAATAAAGAGCAGAGATTTTAGTTAATGGATTTTGCAGCAACAGCACTTCATTCTGGTATGAGAAGAACCAAGAAGCTTAATGGAGATAAGTGGCATTACGTTTTGGTGTCAAGATGATGCACATCTTCTCCAGTGGGTCTTTTATCAGATTTTCCTGCAACAGGAATCAGTTTATTGAGATCCCTTGTGCTGATTGCGTGAGCCTCTTAATTTCAGGGAGAACAAGAAATAATACAGGCATAGATGGTCATGGATAACTTGGGAGTAAGAAAATGGTAACAGAACAATCAGTCATATCCCAAATGAGCATTGGAGTTTTCAATTTAATAGACAAAGATCTCTAGCATATATTCAAGATACAAAAACCAAAATCATTTCTTCTGCAGGGCAATTTCCTGTACCACAAATCGGCTAACCATTTTGTTAAATGTACACGACATGGAAGAGAAGAAGCCATCCTGCAATTATGCTATGGAAATTCAAATTACCTTGAGCTGAGTCTGGCATGTATTTTGCAATTCTATATTTCTGCAAATGACTCTTCACATGGAAGATGGTCAGTCCATCAGAGTCCATCAGCTTCAATATAGCTTTTGGTGTCGCCTCTATATAATCAAGCAGCAAGAGAAACAGTCAGATGTAAATATCACTTTCCTTCACATCGATATTTACTGAAAATTTACTCACTTTCAGAACCTCCAAGGCGATTCACACACTCAACAAACTTCTCATGAAGATCCTGGTTCCACCTAATACGTGTTTTGCTTGATGATGTGGCTGCTGTCCCATTGGTACCCTGGTTGCCAGAAACAGCTGACACACTCCCTTCTGATGTAACTGGCGGGGTCAGCTTCTCTTGCTGAGAAGAAGAGAAACTCATCTGATCAACATGTAAATTATATGCACTTGCCGTATGATCTTGATTTCTCTTAACTGAGGCAACATCGTTAATAAACAAGCTGTGTTGTTGAATAGGAAGAAACTTGGTGGTGGGCAAATTCCCGTAAGAAAACTTATTGGATTTTCCTGGGAATCTACTGTAATGGTTACTACTACTCAATGGAGATTTCACCATTGCTTGGAGGGTATTGGAGAATTCAAAGCTGGGGTCAGATTGATAAAGAGGGAAATCCAAGTCGTTCATCTTGGAAAACTGAGAGGTCAAAGAAGGATTAGTTCCAAGCTGGGAATCATGTTGTTGAACCTGAAACCCCATGCATCGTTCCGTGGCGTAAAAAGCAGAAGCTGGAGATTCAAAACGGCTCATGATGGTGGCGGAGGATTTTGCAGGGCCTTGGTTTGGTGGTGGTGGTTGTTGGTGGGCCCCTCCTCCTCCTCCGGCGACGGCCAGTGTTTGGCTGCAACTTCCCATATTCCAGGCCTGATTGATATCCATGTATTCGCAATAACTATTACCAAATTCAGAATTAGAATCCCCGTTTAGGCCGTGGCTCTGCTGAACTTGAACTCGCACTGAGAAATCAACCATGTTCTGGTTCATTTACTAAGCTTGTTTGGGATAGCAAAAAGCTAAAGCTAGATTCTGTTTCAGATTTGCATCAGAGAATGAAAAGAAAGATCAGATCAGAAGAAATATGGCAATGTCAAATTGTAAGCCTATGGCATAAAACTATTCTGTGTTGTATTCCACAAGGCTTCTGGTACAAGACTTGAATCTAGCTGTCTAAATGCTACCATACAAGGCATTAGTTTAATCCTATAATTTATACAGCACTTGGAAAATCATGAATGAACAATTTTTCAATGGATATTGTCGAAGTATAAAAAACCACGAAAACAGAAAAGGGTTTTGTCTAACGTTGTCCTCACGTGAATTTTAAAACGAAATGCAAGAGAATCAGAAAACTTCTAAAAATATAGGAAAGATGCATGGATCTGAAACTAGAGGTTAAAAATGTAACCATTTATTTCTAATTGATCGCCTTAATATTAGAGAATAAATGTTATGGGGCATCTATAGTGTAATAATTAAATGTTAGTTCAGATGCCGGCATAAATTCACTCAAACATATAGATCTGCAATTATTCTTGTAATGGATTCGGATGAAATAACTTTAGACACCAATAAAGATTATTATTGTTATTATTCGATTTATACACAGGTGACCAAATCTTTTGTTCTCAGAAAAAAAAGAAAAAAGAAAAATTGAAATTAAAAGGTCTTGCTCCACCTCTGCATCTTGCAAAGTGGGTATCAGTGACAGAAATTACTAGAAAAGTGCATCTAATATTATATTCAGCCTAAAAAATAAAAAAGTACAACTAGGGAGATTGCCACTTTCGAAGGAGACTGAATAAACTTAATGGGGCTTCCATTACCAAAAGATAAAAAGATTGAGACATATTCAACTCATTCATATGCCATCCAAATATTTCTCTAGATATTTATGTTTATGTGGATTTTAATTCCTTATTACTACCTTCGATCCTAATTATAAAAATATTTTTGTAGTGTAAAAAATATTCCTATAATTAGGATCGGAGGAAGTATCTCTTTTCTTACGGAACCATATATATTTTGATAAAATAACGACAATTTCACGCAGCTTAATTCCTAATAAAAATTTCCCATGCCCAAAGACTAACTAAATACTCCATCATATGTTTAATATAAGATATATTTGGAGAGTTAATTTAAATTATAAATATAAACCGTATTTTTTATATTTGTCAATATTTTCTTAATTTACCTTTATCAACATTCCTTCAACAATAATTAAGAAGGAGGAGAAATGAGGGAATTAAGGAAGGTAATTAGGATATTTTAGAAAATCCATATCATATTAACTAACTAAACTAGCTTCATTATCTATTTAAATATATCTTATATTAAGTATCAGAGATATAGTTTTTTTTTCTTCCCAAACTCTCCTCATGTATTACACATTTTGAGTGGATTATTTTTATTAATGGAGTAGTTTTCACTACATATAATTAAAAATCCGTACTTAGACAACTAACAATTGTTAAAAAAAAAAAAAAGACAACTAACACATTTTTTGCCCATGATTGGTTTAACTATTTTTAAAATTTTTATGAACTAATTATCTAATTCTTATATTTATAGTTAGAAGGAGTTGACTCTCCCCTGTTTCCACTGTTACGGCTATAGACTGAGACAGCTAATAATTGAGGTTGAATCAGTATTGAAGAACTTCCTTTTCATGCCAACTTCTTTTCTTGAAACAAGACAGTTGATTGGTGATGGTGCAGTCTTTTTTTTCCTATTATCATCTAATATTTAGATTAGAGTTCGGAGTACTCTTCCCAACACAAATAATTTTTTTTGAGTCTGAACTTAAAACCTCAGAGAATCTAATGGGACCTTATATGTTTAGACTAACTCTATATTAATACAGTGTATCATTCAATCTATATAAACTAAAGAGGGTGGGTTGCATGGTCATTGGTTATTAGCTTGGAATCTCAATTATTCACTGACATGCAGAGAATAAAATTACAGGGAATCTCTATAAAGCCACCGTGATGGTACATCAAACTGTCACTTCTGTTTTGGGGAAAAAATAATGTAGTTGTTTAATAAGTTAAGAAGAGGAATACTAACCAGATTGAACATAGCTTGAAGGAAAAAGTAAAACTCATTTGAGCAAAAAAAAAAGGAAAAACTCATACTTCCTTCTGCTCCAAGTACAAGACCTCTTTACTTAATTTATCAATACATTAATACTCTATCTGATTTTTAATATAAAATATATTTATTTAATTTAATTAGATTAAGAAAGTTAATTAATATGATATGTATTTTTTAAAACAACTTAATCATTTTCTATAATTCTTTCATTCCCTTTCCTTATCAATCATTGTTGTCGGAGCATCCATATAGATAAATTAGGGGAAAAAACTGACAAATATAAAAATATATCTTATATTTAGTGAACACTTTAACCAAACCATTTTTTTTTTAATTTTAAGAAGATCCTATATTTAGAAATGGAGGAAGTAGATAAAATTGGGTGAAAAAAGAATATTCAAGTAATTAAAGGGTTAATTTAGTTTAATGGCAGGAAACTTCATCAGAAACCCTGATAAAAAGTGTCATGACATGAGAATTTGCTTTGGAAGTTCCGGGGTGAAAAGTAATTAATAAATATATTGTAATTGACGAGCACGGTGATAATGAGGATATCTGATGAAAATCATTGAGAGATGACGAGGGGGGGGGGGGTAAAAAACTAATGGATTATTATGTGTTAGCGAGATAAATAGAATAGTAATTTATTGGGTAGCGGTCCAGAGGTCGTTATCAGGATTGATGGATAATGAAACTAATTAATTAATTAGTGTGATTTATCGTTGAAGTTAAACGGCGGAGAGAAAGATTCTTGTGTCAAAAACAGTATATCTATATCAGACCAGCTCCCAATTATAGCCAAGCCAACAATGGATCATCCAATCCTCGTCATATTAAATTTCGATGGTCAGAATGCTTTAATTATTTTTTTCCCCCTCAAACACTGTTAAAAAAAATAATAATTTAACAACACTAATTAATTAATATCTATTTTCAGAAAACATAAAATTAAAAAAGAGGCCGTTACATTTTAAAAACTTTGGCTTAATTTTTAACTCTGCTTCTAGATAAATAATTGGTGAAAGTGTCTAGTTTTAAAAACAGTAGTTAAAAGTTATTTAACATTCCTTGTAATTTAATATTCTTTTTTTTTTCATCGATGAAAGTAAAAAGTATTCATTTTTTGACCTAGTATTCTCACGCCTCCGACATTTTATTTAAAGCTCTTTAATTTGTCGCCCCTCCCCCTCCCCCTCTCCCTCCATCTTTGAACTACCTCCGAGCCCTAGTCGGAGCAAACCCCTTCTTCCGGCCCCTCTCGGACTCTAGATGCAATGGCGGATCTTGGAGAAAATATTTGTGGGAGCCAAATATATATCATTAACTAATTAAACATTTTTATGATTATATAACATTTTTAAAATATTCAAATGTTATATTAAATTTTACATTATATTTAATTTTTTAAAAAATCTGAGATTTGTCATGATTTCTTAAATATTAGAGGTAAAATAATCGTAATTTGTTAATTATTTATACAAATGATTTTTTGGACTTTTGATACTATTTGTTCTTAATTTTGCACTATAGATATTTAAAAAGAAAATTTGAGATTTTGGAGGGTCAAAATTAATATTTTGAGGACTATGAAAAGTTATAGAAAAGTCCCCAAAATGCCTAGAAATTGCAATCAATCAAGAAAAGGAACTAGGGAAAATTACATAAAAATACCGATATTTTTCAGAAATTATAGTCCTCTCTACAAAGGTTTCAGCATTTTGTACTTTAGTCCCTTATTGAGAACTTCTGAAAGTTTCATCCAGGTCCCTGGTCAAATTCCAACTTGACTAGGACCTTCTTCTTCTTCTTCTTGGAGAGGAGAGAACAACGAAGGCCATTTTCTAGAAATGCAGGCGCCGCGGATTCAAACCAAAACTTGAAGAAAACTTGACGAGCGTTTTGAGAGGAGAGGAAAGAGACAGAGGAAAGCTTGACCAGAATGTGTAGCACCACCACAAGTCGCAACCTTCTTCTTCCTTCTTTCTCTCTCTCTACCACTGCCTCACCACCAATATCCTCTCTCTCCTCTAAGGTAGTGTTCATTTAAAAATTTCTTGGGGGGCCATCTCTTCTAAGACCTGCTAGTACCTAGATGCAAACTTATTTATTAAAGACCTCATTCCCACCTAGTGATAAAACTTGTGATAAATATTTGAACAGCCAAATGTATCAATTTTTTAGGATAAATGTAAATTTTTAGGTCAAATATATTTTTTAAAAATCCAATTTAAATTAGATATTTGGGGAAAAAAATTGGGGGGCCATTGTCTGCACAAAAATCCGTCATTGTTCCCACCCTCTACAATTCAAGGAGGTTTGAGACATTTTGTTTTGTCCCCCCCCCCCCGGCCGGGGGGGGGGGGGGTTGATTCTACAAAACCTGGATTACTTTAATAAATAAATTTGGAATAGATTCTTATTATTCTCACTTGTCATTTGACACGAACAGCTTAGTTAAGCTATTCATTTTATTTCTAAAATGGAGTGATTTGTAAAGATTTAGGGCTAAGAATGATGTGGAACTAATACTAGAATCTCATTATTTTGTATGCAGAAGCACATTTGATGGTAATTGCTCAGTTCAGGTTTATAGTGTGCAAGCTAGCATTCCTTAGTAGACAATTGTTTGAGAGATAACAGGTGGGTGCATTGTGATATTTTAAATCTGGATATTTAGTGTTTCTAATTTTCTGAAGTCTCTATTTGCTAGTAGTTATTGATTGTCAAGTTCACGAGTAGACGTCACAGAATTGGTATTGGATCATTGGGTTAGGTGAATTTAATAACAACTTAACAAGTATATGTTAGAATTGAACCACTGTTTGAGACTCAATATTTTATTTTTTCGTTCATCCTTTCACTTTTCACATTTTTTCTAATTCTTAAGAAGTAATAGATTGTTTTACTTGTATGATTTAGATGTCTTGTATTTCTTGAAAAGGTTATTTGATTGATGGGATTTGGTATGATAGTTATGAGATAAATGAGATTTTATTATATTTTTTCCTTTAAAAATTTGGGAAAAACGTTTTTAAAGACGTACCTTCTTTTTAGATCAACAAGAAGAGACAGCTTTAAAATTGAATAATTTCTATGACCTATTAAAATGAGTTTACTGCCATCCAAATTTTTTGGATCAATATTTAATAAGCAGTCCCAATACTAGGATCTGAATTTTCTGGTGGACGCCTTATAGTGACTAATTCTTGTCAGTTTCAGTTCTTAGCGTTCCTATATTTCAGCAAAAGAGTGCACCCACTTGAAGTTCTGTTAATCAAATCTCACTCTGCCCATTACTTAGTGTTCTTTCTGTGCACATGCTATCAGTCCTTGAATATATGATGTCCTTTTTAAATTTTACAACTTGGAGACATTTCTGGGGCTCTCTCAGTGCTGACTTCAATATTTATTAGGTTCTCTGGTATTTCAAATTCTTTGGTTCATCGGAATGTGGACAGCACATAATCATTTCCTACGGGTCAACAAGCAAAACCTCCAACAGGCCTGGGCATATAGGGATCCATTCTCAAAGTTACTCCCAAATCACATAATGTGAAGCCATAATAGTACAGTAAATACAAGAACGTCTGAGCATGCCAATAAACCTGAAGATACAGAAAAGGCCTTCTTCCCCTTGCCCACAGGAAAAAAGAAAGTGCAAGCTGATAAAAGCTCTGCTGCGTGCCGGAGGTTCATTAGCAAATTTTTGGGGTCGTGCATCTGCAAAACCTATTCCTTCCTCCGTGCCTGTAGAGAATAGTAATGTGGTGTCAAATTCTATTGGTTGGTTTTTATTGCAGTTTATTCCCTTTAGTAGAAAATTTGCTTACTTTGCCTAATCCATTGCCTTGATCTCTTTTCTTATATTTGTTATCTGCTTTTGTGAATATCATGATTATGTCCAGTTTTCATGTGCTTATTTGAGTTTAATGAAATCTAAGGTGTTAATTATTGATGGTTCTGAGTGTGTGTGTTGGGGGGTGTATATTAAAATATTTTGATTTTGAAGCATGTTTAATTTGGATTTGACACCCTATTTCTTATTATAGAAGAATTTACTGTACAGAAATCTATATTTTAAAACTGGATTTTTTTTAAAGAATTTACTGGACTTTTCCAACCATATCATGTCATTGATTTTTTTTTTTAGAAAAATAAATGTTAGATATTCGATTTCGTGGATGGGGAGCAAGCTAGAAGGATAAATTCTTCAACCCCATTGGGGGAGCTGTTTGACCATGGTAAATTTGCATTGCAATATTTATTTTTCAATTGTTTATCTTTATCGATGCAATTTGATAGTGATGAATGTGTATATTACATTAAGTTGCAGGATGTGATGTGCTTGCAGTATGTCTGCAAATTTGGGTTGTTTGTTAAAAGTTATGGATAGAAAATACCAAAATTCATTTTTTTCAAAAAACAAAATACTTATAACAGATTTTTTAACAGCAGTTGTAAGTCATATTGTAAATCAATTACATAGAGTCGACGTTGTACGTTCTTACTTACAATGATTATTTTTTAAAAACAGTCTTTAAAAGTAACTTACAACGTACGATTTAAAAATAAACATGTATTTTAAAACTTTCAACGATACTTACATGCACTGCACATTGAAAATAATAGTCAAAAAATCATGAAAACATATGTTAAAAGTGCATTAGGTAGTTAAATAATATGAAATCATTCAAAATGATTATATCTGAACTAAGACACTCTAGAATGCATTAAATTGAAACGAAAGACATCACACTTTGTCTCGTTTCCTTGAAAGTTTTATCATCTACTCTTGTGTATGTGCATGATCTGAATTGTTGAAAATTTTGCAGGCAGTGGCGGACTTTGAAATAGATATTTCGGTAGCTAAATGTGTACATATTAACTAATTAAAAAAATAGAGGGAAAATGTACAAAATTTTGGGTCACACGTATTTTTTTTTAAAAAAAATCATTATCATCCATTTTACATTAGATATTTGGGAGATTTTTTTTTTTTTTTTAAAGGGCCATGGCTCCCCATTGTCCCTAAGAAGATCAGTCATTGCCTGCAAGCCTTTATTTCCTCTTAAGTAGAAGTAGTACGTTACACCAAAAAGTTTGAAGCAAGCGGGGAAACACGGAATATGGGAAATTACTTGCATGGATTATATAAAAAAACTTGTTATAACTTGATTTTTATGTTGGGCGAAGCAGCACTACATATACTTTATATTGTACTCCCTCTATCCCAAAATATAAACTACAAATAACCTCAAGCATTGACGGAACTTCATTAGGACAAGGGGGGGCCATGGCCCCCCCAATTTTTTTTTTTTAATTTTTTTTAATAGATCTTTTTCTTCTTTTTTTTCCCCTTTTTAATGTAATAATACATCTTTAGCCCCCCAAAGTAGTAAAATTAAATTTTAGCCCCCAACTTCTTCTTCTTCTTCTTCTTTTCTTCTACATTTTTCTCTCTTTTTATATCTTTGGGCTTATAATTCAATCTTTGTTTTATGTGGGGTCTTATATGATTTATGTTAATTTTGTCATTCTTTTCTATATTTAATTCTATTTACCTGAAATTTTTAGCTTATCAGTGAAATTTACTTTTATGGTGTATCCTTTTACCCTACACTTGTAGATGAAGTTATTTGACTTAATTTCATAAATATATTTTTTATTCTTTTTATTTTTAATGTATTTAAAACTTTCGTTAAAAAAAATTTCGGGGGTGTTACCCCCGAACCCCTGAATCCTCCCACTATTATTTGGCCCCCCCAAACTTTTCCTCCAAGTTCCGCCACTGACCTCAAGATATATAACATGTAAAATTAGTTAAGAGTAATATATATATATATATATATATATATATATATATATATATATATATTATACCTTTATTTATAAGGAGGATATAAATGCTACAAATACAATTAAGGATAAAGTTGAAAAAAAATACAATAAATGTTTTGACAAATATAGAACGAAACATGTATATCTTGAGACACATCTATTCATAAATTTAAAACTTATATTTTTGAGATGTGTTTGTTTGGGATCACGTTTGTGACCTCCAAAAGTGTTTATTTATGTATATGAAGATAAAATTATCATATACTTATGTTGGATACCGTAAATTATGATTAAAAAACTGCTTTTGAGAACTTATACACTATTCGGAAAGACAAAAAATTAGGCCGGTCGTAATTGAGTTGTAATTCTTTGTGCTCGCGCCTAGCCAATTGTGCAAGTTACCAGTAATAATGTTAGAGAGGAGTCGAGGGACATCAAAAACTTGTGCACTCCAATTTTTTGTCGACAACCAGATGCTCATACACGCATATATGCATATATACATACTCTTTGATAATTTGTATTAGAACTACTTTTTGATAGAAATATCTTGATATGTGCAATTAATAAAAATAATTTGAAAACAAATTACAAATTTAAGAAATAAAATACTCCCTCCGGTCCTAATTATAAGACATAGTTGACTTTTTTGGAGAAGTTAAGGAAGCTAATTAAATTACCTTAGAGTATTTTTCTTTCTATTTTTTTCTACAAAGTAATTAGTTTGATTAATAAACTAATATATAATCTAAAGATACACAATATATAAAATGATTAAGTAACTTATTTAACTTCCTTAATCTCTCCAAACAAAGTCAACTATGCCTTATAATTAGGACCGGAGGGAGTAGATAAAAGTTTTTCGTTTATAACCAAAACAAACCCTATAACTAGCCCAGTATATTTAACACCGCATATTCAAACTTGTCTTTTAGTTTCCTAAGAAGAATCGCTGATGAGAAGTGCAGGTTCGATTAAGCTAAGGTTAGTTGTTTAATTTTCTCCTATATATTTATATTCGTCCTAACCACAAAACTAAACATTAATATATGTGTGTCTCTGTGTGTATGCAGCTTTATATATAGTTTAATGCATTATTAATGTGTCAAGGAGGACAATGCTGCGATTAATATAATCGCGCCATTTCTGTTATTATTTGAATTCTCCATTTGTGTGAAGCATTGATCTCGACGTCGAATTAAAAATACAAAACGTCTAAACGGCTTATATATATATAGATAGAACCAATATATATTGAGTCGGCAAGAATTAATAGCATATGGAAAACATTAGGATAAGATTGCGATGTGGTTAATTGAACACGTATAGGATAAGACAGGTTGGATAATGAATGAGAGAATAAATTAAACAAATAAAGTTTGAATGCATATATTGTTGGAATTTCATTCACACACTCAACTTGACGCCTCTAGCCTCCAAAGGACACTTGGAACTTTGTCCCTTATTAGCTTGTCGGGGATTCTTTTTTGTTCTTTTTTAAATATTATGAATATCACATGCAAGACACCTCCATTTTACTCCTAGTTACGTTCCTCAAATTAGATGATTGATTCGTAGATATTGAGTAAACTAATTAAGTTAGCGTCGCATGTCTAGGATTAATTTGAAAAATATGCATTATAAGGCTTTTAATTTGGTCCTCTAACTTCAATAGTCAGTTTTTTTGGGAGTGATTCTCCTAAAAACTTATATTCCATGGAAGGTTCTTGAGAGGCTAACTGACAAAGAG
Organism: Acacia crassicarpa; assembly: GCA_034222035.1. Lineage (NCBI taxonomy): Eukaryota > Viridiplantae > Streptophyta > Magnoliopsida > Fabales > Fabaceae > Acacia > Acacia crassicarpa. The sequence continues at coordinate 60,932,934 of JAWXYG010000002.1, read as the reverse complement.
GTTAAGTGAAGTGTCGTGATGTGGACTTATGATTAGAATAGGAAAGAATATAAACTCATTGTAGATCATGTGACGTGGTAGATGCTTCTTTTGAAAATGATAAACTTAGACATGATCTATTGGGATATATATTTTGAGTAGTCTATGAACTAGTCTTCTAAAATTCTGCATGCATGGGGTAACATTATATTAATGGTGATGTGAAAACATTAATTAGTACAAAATAGGTTAGCTTTTTTAGATTGTCATATTTAGGCTTGTTTAGGGGGATTTTAGGGGTATAAGGTTTAAAAAGTAAGTATGACCGATTGTCAGTTTAATAATTTTCATAAACTTCTAAGACTTGTTCTTTTTAGATCCAGTCTAAAAGATATTATTTAGATATCATTTCCAAACACCTCGTTAAAAAAGATAATAATAATTAAAAAATCATATATTTAATATATGCTTTGGACCAATTATTTATATAACAGGTGTAAATAGATGTTCTATATTAAAAATAATTTAAAAATAAATTATTTATTACTTTTTAGACCTGATCTTTAGTATAACCGGTCTAAAAGATAAACTTTTTCAGGTAGCTTATGAATGGTTAGTTATTTGTTTTTGGTATATTCCAATATGCCTCTCTCTCTCTCTCATTTCTTTTATCTCAAAATGCTAAAACTGAACTTTTTGTTGTATTATGTCTGCGAGTTGGTTGCAAGATTTATAGTGATATTAGGTTCTGTGTGATATTCCTGTTGATTCTTCCTTTCATTATTCTAGGAGTAGCATTTATGTACCCTTCCAAATATACTCACTCAACATATGGTTTTGGTCTACAGGTAAACTTTGGACTTGGTTATTTGATGCCCTTTCTAATTATATTTGGTTGCATGTTCCTTCTTTTAATCTAGAAAGAAGCTGCTTATAAGTTCAAACGGTAACTGAATAAAATTTCATGCAGTATTGAAGTTTTGAGATTCATTTTATGCTTATGGAGTTAGGTTAATTTTCTTTGGTCTGATAATATGATATGTTTGATATGAAAAAGAAACTGTCAGTCACTTTGGCCATTGCTCGTTATGCTGATTCTTAATGGTGGGTAGTGGATTCTTGGGGGAGTTGTATCCCTGAATTGAAACTTCTATAGTTATACCTACTGGTCGGAGTGAGAGATGGAAGACTGCTCCTTTTGATTAAGCTGAAAATTCAAGTATTAAGGTTAGCTGGCTTATGGAAAAAATAAAGAGTTGAAAAACCAATCCAAGATGTTGAAATGATAACAAGGTTGAGAGGATTGAAGCTTGATTGGTTATTGGATGTGGCTTTTAAAAGATGTAGTCCTTGATGTATGCTTCTAACATAAGGCGAGGCTTGAATATACCATTTTAACACTATCTAACATCTAAAGTTTTCTGGTGTAGTAGTATAATTAAGAGTCTAATTTATAATGTGTATGTTTCTAACATAAGGCAGGGCTTGGATGTACCGTATCAACACTGTATCCAAATTCTAAAGTTTGGTGGCTATTTTGTGCTTGTTAGTTCACTCAGAAATATCGATCAAGTTAGCTAATTAATTTTTTGTATCCACTGGAGCTTTTTAGCCAGCCAAAAACTTATTCTGATAGAACAATTCAGCACAGGAAAGGTCTTAGTTATGAAAATTTTCAAGGGATCTAACTCCTGTCTTAGATGCAGTATTGTTCTGTTTGCTATGAATTTATTTGTGGCCTTTAGTTGTTTTGACAATGTACCATTCTGAATGAGTTACCATCGATATGTTGAGTTGCCATGCTGACATTTAACTACAAGTGATGTAATTGTTTTTATGATATAAAGTAAGGCAATATAGTACGTTGTCGTCTTTATTTTCACTGTACACGCTTTCAGGCTCCAATAAAGGACATAATCTAATTATTCTCGTAGACAGGACTGAGACATTGTGTTCACAAGTAAGTCGACTATAGTCACAAAACTACAATGTTGATTCATGTACTTTCTAGGCCTGAAGGGCCTCCTAGTTTTCAAGCCCAAGATTTCAAAAAGCGAGGAACTCAAATTGGCAGGAAGATGTGGTACCAGAATATGAAAATCAAATGTTCTAGGAATTTTGTTGTTTTTGGTCCTGATTATCTGGTTTTATGTTTGCCATGGATTTGACTGTACAAACTAGCATGGGTTACTAATAGGTTATGTATAATGTATATTGATGTTTAAGTGAGCAATTTAGCAAGAGAGTTTGCTTTGAAGTAGGTGGGGTTGGCTTGACAACTGTAGGTAAAAATGCAAAACCTTACCCCCTTTGCTAGTTAGTATATGTGAAGTCTTGGAGATTTTGTAAAAGAGAGGGGGGATTCCTCTGTTTCATGTGCTGGAACACTGTTCTTGTAGGGGGGAAAACAGTTGTAATTTGCTTTCCCTCTTGCATTGAAAACAAAAGAAAGTGTCTGGGCAAAAAAAAAAAAAAAAACTGTATTTTTTCCGGAAACAGTGGAGCTGTGGAGGGCTCAAGCTATGCAAGAGATGAAGAGAAATTGTTTCCTTTCTCGTAGTCAAAACAACTTTGCTGGGATGGTTAGAGATATGAGGTCTAAAATGTATATTTTTGAGATCCAATGTAATAAATATGAGCTTTAAAAAATATACCTAAGACCTGATGTAATAAATATGGGGTCTAAAAAGTATTTTTTTAAAACATGATATAAACTAAGTGATATCTAAAAGTCAGACTTTTTAGAGTTACCATAAGCCAAATGTGGTCTAAAATTTGATTTCTTCAAAGTTTGTGAATAATGAGTATGTGTATAATGGATCCAGTATACATCCCCTGCCATCATTTTCACCAAAACTATGTCGTTTTGGCACAAAAGAGTGAGCTGGAGCCTTTTTTAAAAAAAATATATTTTAAATGCTAAAAAAATATTTTAGGATACTGACCTGTAGTAAAAAATACGTCACGATCTTAAAAAACTTATTTGAGGATCTTAAAATAATATCCTAAAGTATATTTTATGTACCAGTCAGTATCCTTAAATATTTTTTTTAAGATCATGGAGTATTTTTTGAGTACTAATCAATATCATAAGTATTCTTTTACTATCAGTCAGTATACTCTATACTGTAATATTTTTTTAAGATCCTAAAATAATTTTTTGAGACCATAAAGTATTTTTTTTAGTACTAGTTAATATCATAAAATATCTTTTTAGTTTCAATTAGTACCTCACAACACTTTTTAAGATCTTCAAATAATTTTTCAAGATCGTAAAGTATTTTTTCACTATTGGTTATCTTTTAGTACCTGTCAATACCTTAAAAAGTACTACCTCCAGTCCTAATTATAAGAGTTAGTTTATTTTTTTTGGAAAGATTAAGAAAACTAAATAAGTTATTTAATCATTTCATTTGTTATGTATCCTTAGATTATATATTAGTTTATTAGTTAAACTAATTAATTTGAAGAAAAAAATAAAAATAAAAACACTTTAAAGTAATTTAATGAGCTTCCTTAATCTTTCTAAAAAAGTCAACTAGCTCTTATAATTAGGATCAGAGGGAGTATATATATAAGGGAAAAAAAAAAGCTTCAGCTTACTATTTTGCACTAAAATGGCACAGTTTTGACGAAAAAGATGGCAACCGACGCTAAAAGGCAGCGGATGTAAAACATAGTCAGACGAAGGGCGTTAAGATTTGAGAAAGTTAATCATATACTAGTAAATGGGAGTGTTTTAATTTACAGTTTTGTTGAGGACGCGGCTGGGTTTGTAAATCATGTTGCTTAGGGGTGTTGTGCGTTGTTAATTAATGCAAACCTAACAGCAGCATTGCAGGAAATGACTGGAAAACAAACCTTTCCTAATTCTGAAGCACATTAATTAATTAATTAAAGTTTCAAGTGGGTCCTCCTCTTATGGAATATTCATAATATTAATACTAAAAGATAGCCATTACAAAAACTAGCACAATACTCCAGGTCTTTTTTACTGAATCACGGTTTTAGAAAATGGTTAAAATTATTTAAAAAGTAATAAATATATCAAAAATATTTTTTTAAAAAAAAATATGACTTATTTATGAATGAGCAAGGGAGAAAGAGTAACAATGAGAAAAGGAGGTAAGAGAATGTATGGTAAATAGATAAATTCACATTAGATGCTTTTCTATTAATTGGTTCTTATGTGTTTTTCCTTTTAATTAGAGGATTGAGGCATTATATATATATATATATATTATTTAGATTAAATTATATGTTGCATTTTGAAATATTTTTTGTACCCAGTATCTCAAATTAATTAATTTCAAGGTACTGGTGTTATAGGAAAAATATTTCTGAATGCAGGATTGGAAATTAATTAATTTGAGATATTGAATGCAAAAAATATTTTAGGATCTGGTATAAATTTAATTTATATATATATATATATATATATATATATATATATATATATATATATAAAGTCTCATTTCTCCAAGTAGAGCAGTGGCAGGCCTGAAGATAAATATTTGAGGGCCAAATCTATAATAAAAGCATTTTAACAAATCTAATATATAAGATAACATACCTTTTTACATTATATTAAATTTGAAAAAAAAAAGTTTCTAAACAGATTTTTTTTGGGCGAGGGGCATGACCTCCCATTGTCCCTTCTCAGGTCTGCCGTTGAATTAGAAGGAAAAATACATAACAAGCACCTAATAAAAAAACACATAATGTAGACCTGTAATTATAGTTATAATTTTCAAGTAAAATCGTATTTCATACTCCCTCCAGTCCTAATTATAAGGCATAGTTGATTTTTTTGGAGAAATTAAGGAAGCTAATTAAATACTTTAGACTATTTTTATTTTTATTTTTTTCTTCAAACTAATTAGTTTAACTAATAAACTAATATATGATCTAAAGATGCACAACATATGAAATGATTAAGTAACTTATTTAGCTTCCTTAATATCTCCAAAGAAAGTCAACTATGTCTTATAATTAGGACCGAAGGGAGTATTAATTTACTGTTCTTTCAAGATCTTCACGATTCTTACAAGTTTATTGTATACATATAATAATCAGGAACAATTTTCGTTACTTTTTTTTACTGACCAAAAATGTGAAATTTAATATATTTCGGTGTACAAGTTTAGTAGGATTATAGAGTCTTTCTTCTTTTTTGGTTTTAACAGATATATAGGGCAATAATCTAATAGCATAAATGATCTGAATAACTCGTCGGCCGGAAAACAAAAGACCTGAATGACTTTGAAGTTCCCCCCCCCCCCCCCCCCTCTTTTGGTGTGAAAGAGGCATCACCCATTATATATTAACATCATAAAAAAAGGATCTAGTCTCATACAATCAGTCATAAGCACAGTCCTAAGCTTTTCAAGACAACCATGTAAAAGGGAAGACTATGAAAGTCCCTCCTTGCCCTGGGAATATGATGAATCTTCACCTCCCAACTGTTGCGTAGTAAACCTGTGATCTGCAAGCAATGGCGGAGCCAGGAATTTTAACAATGGGGGGCGAAAATAAAAAATATTATATCATAAATAAAAATACTCGAAATACAATACAGATTTAATATACAAAAATTGAAAGAAGTTTATTAGAGAAATTAAGATCACTCCACTTAACTCTTACTCTATGTGTTTTCATATTGTTAAACTCATCTAGAATTGAATCCATGCTAAAAACCAAAACAATTTTTTTTTTTAATGTATGTAATCAAAGAATCATCAAGAAATTGGTCTTTTATTTTATTTTGAAACCTTTTTTTAATTATCTTTATAGTAAAGAAATATCTTTCAGTAGTTGTTATAAAAATTGAGAAGGTGAGTACAAGTCTAGTCACTCTATCAATAAGATGGTTAATGATATACTTTTCAATCTTTTCTAGCCTTAACATAATTTAAATATAGTTGATAAATTAATCGAGAGAGTCTTTTCATTAAAGAAGATATCATTACCTAATCAATAACATGTCATTATTACATCAGCAAACATCACCTCTAGGAATGGTGACTAGACTATAATTCTACGTAAGATTCTTTGATTCAAATAATTAGAAGGATTCTAAGGACCAAAAACTATCCTATTAAAAATTAGTTTTCCTTTTTAAATGAATAAATTAGTCATCATAAGCCCAAACCCACAGCCTACAGTTGCTCAGATATCTTTAGGTGAATGTTTGTGTAGCTTACTATGAGCCACGCGCGAACAGTTACAAAACCCAAACCCACAATTGCCTAGTCCTAAGCTGCTTCCCTTCTTTTTCTAACTTTTTTTTTTTTTAGGGGGGGCGGGGGCCCACCCTAGCCCCTCCCTGTCTCCGCCACTGTCTGCAAGAACACCATGCTGCTATTTGGTTCTTGAAGACCCTGCATGATCTTGTCTAACAGCAATTTCGCGTCAGATTCTACAAAGATTTTTTTGAATCCTTCATCCGGTGCCAATCTGAGACCATATAATTGTGTGCCCATTCCTCTGCATCAAATGACCCTTTTTTTTGTTTTTTTGTTTTTGCTATAAAAGATGGAAGTCTACATTACAAAGAGATAAATTAAACAAAAAGGAAATTAAATCCCATACCCTCACAATCAACACAAGACCGTAGAAACCTAGGACACTTATCAAGAATTTCAGACTTAGAAATGCCCCTCTTAGTTAGAGCATCCGCTACACTATTGAACTCTTGGGGAATAAACCTCATATCAACCGGCCAGTCTAAAGACATCATCTCCCTAGCTTTTAAAACCAAATTGCAACGAATTATAAGAAAGGTCTAAAATCAAATTAATAACATTATTAGCATCGGATTCTAAAATAATTTTCCTAAAACCCAAGTCCCAAGCCAATTACATCCCTTTAACCACCGCCCATTCTTCAGCAGTGTTGGCCTGGCAGTCTCCAATCAGTCTAGAGAACCCCACAACCCAGTTCCCTAAATAGTCAAGAACTACATCACCATATCCAACCTTAGAAGACTATAAGAAGCTTACCTCATCTGCATTTAGTTTTAGCCAACCATGGGGCAGTTTTTCCCATCTCAACATTATGCCATTGATTTGGTGTTCCGGCCTAGTTTTACCAGCAGCAAGACGAACAAATCTAGTCTATAACAAAGAAATCACAAAACTCGGATCACCAGGTTTAACAAAATTGTAGTCAAAGATACAATTATTCCTCCACTTTCAAAACTTCCATATAGCTATTCCAAAAAAACAAACTCCAAAAACCATCCCCTTTTTGACCAATCTGGTTGTTGAGATTAAAACCCAACCATTTCCGTAAATCTAAGGTCCTATTTGAATCACGGAAAATGGAGTTATGGAATAGGAAAATGGAGATTTTCCGATGGCGGCAAGCATTTGGATCAAAAATCCATTGGAAAACGTTTTCCTGCCTCTGCCAATTTTCATCCCAATGAATCAAAATGGGTTCTCACAAAAAATGGTGGGAACCATTTTCCAACGCCTTAGGAAAACCACCAAAAGACCCAAATACCCCGAAGCGCTCCATTTTTGCTGTGTTGGAGGTCTAGGACTTTGGCGTTTTCTTGTTGTTGGAAGTGAGATCTTTGAGTAAGGACTTCATGAACCCCCTTTAAATAAATAAGCTTGACATGCGATTCTTGCCTCTTCCAAGCCTACCCTACCCCCACCCCCACAGTGGCCCTTTCCAATCTCCGACACAAACGGCACAACCAGAGCAACTCGTCGATTCAAATTAGCCCATTATTCTTTCACTGTCGCTGAAACAAGCAAAGTATTTTGGTGAATCAGATTAGCCCCTTCCTTGTTCTCCTTCTTCTTCTTTCACGCCCAGAACTCATAGCCTTCGATTCCATCGCCTCAGTACCTTTCAATTTGTGTTGGGTAATTTTCTTCCCTCAATTGCTCGCTTATGTTCGCTTGAATTTCCTGAATGTAGAATTGGATTGTTGCAAATTCTCCAGAATCATATGGAATTCTCGAGAATTGTAGCAAAATGGTTCTCGAGAATGTTTCAACCCATTTTATATTCAGGGGTAAAATGGTATTTTGTGTAATTTTCGTACCTTATTTTCTTCCAACCAAACAAAATTTTTCCTATCAATCTATTTTCTTTTCCATTGCGAAACAAACGCATCGAGGGAAAATATTTTCTTTTTCATTCCATTTTTTTTATTTACATTCCCACCTTTTCTTTAATCCAAACAGGGCCGAAATAGAAAGAGGAATGTATATACCTTGGTTTGATCAAAGCCATCACTTTGAAGTTTTTTTTTTTTTTGATACCAAAAAGTTTTGAAGGAGTTTGGCATCAATCCCCCACCAAGGTCAGGGCACGGCCCCTATGCTCTTTGAAGTTGGTGACGATGAAAGAGACTGTTTTGAACTTGGGATGATCCATCGTTTGTTGAATTATTTGGGCCTTCCAAGAAAAAGGCTCCATATTTTTTTAATCCCTTGTTCCACGAAAGGTCCACTTGGCATTTCATTTTTTAATTTTTCAGAAAAAAATAATTAAAAGCGAGCCTTCCCTGTTTGGGCCCAAGGTTGAAAAGCACCCTCTGATTTTCTTTAAATTAATGCTCTAATAGACAGAATCGCATTCACACACACATGCCGTTAATGATAGCTATAAATCAGATACAATTAGTTAGGGGACCCTAATTTTATCCGATTATGTTAAACAATCCCAAACAGCCAGTTTTAATTAATTATGACTTGTGGATCTTGTCACCTCAAGCACATGGTGAGTCAGTCAACTTTCCCCCAACATGTGCTGAAAAGTAATTAATGACCCCATCATGCTGCTTAATTAATTATTCATAACCTAATTAAGAAAAAGCACAAAGCTGGCATCTTTATCTAATCCGTTTCACACCCACTGGCCAATTTTATACTCCTAAATTATTATCCAGAGAAAAAAAAAATGATGTTGTACCAATCTATATTTTGGTCTGAGTTGTATCGACATTTCTCATTCAATTAAAATTATAATAAAAGGGCTTTCATTTAAATCATATGCACTTTATCTACAGAGGAACAAAGAATAAGTCTCCACTTGTATATATATATTATTGGTTATTTGACTGAAGCTCCAGTGTTGGTATTTAGAATGAGTTGAGTGAAGAAGAAAGGAGGAGGCAGGGATGGGACTTGTTCCCAATTATTAATCTCAGAGAAACTGTTTTTTTCTGAGAAACTGTTTTGGAAGAACGATGTTTTTGGAGTTACTACCAAATTTCATCATCAAACTGTTCAAAGTTCAGACCTTTTTGCTACACTACAACGAATAACAATGTTCACGCCATCCCATGCATGTGATCAGGTGGCAACGCTTTCACCTTTCTCTTAGGTTTGTATCGATGTACAATGTTCGAACTCATTAACAAAAAGTTGTAACATCTCTTCAGGAGGACTATTGATTTTTAATAATCGATGTTTGTTTTCCTCTTTTTCTTCGATATAAACTTGACCTTTAGACGGTATATAAGGGCAGACATACGGATCAATGATATCAGATATTATATTGAAGATTAATTTAGGTTTAACGTTCTATATATTATAGGCTAAGTAAAAAATTAGAGACACGTGCATCAATTGTTTTCATCTACATCATTCCCACCAGTTCTTAGTATAAGAACTAGTTGGGGTTATATTTAACTAAATTAAAATGTTAATTTATTTTTTATATATCTTATACTTATGAGTTAATATAATTTTTTTTGCATCCCTAAAGTTTATTTTTATTTTGGTTTCTATCTTTCAAATGACAAAATAGGCTATGTTTTTATTAAATATAGGAATTAATGTTTTAAACAAAATGAAAATTGGAGGATTGGAATCTGTGATTTAAAACTTGAGAGATCAAAAATAAAATAGGGTAAATACTAAGTACATGAAGAACCAAAGACTATATCAACCCTATACTTGTTATTTTTATTCCAAATCAATTTGTCTAATTTATATTTTAGACGTGAGTTAGTAATAGCAGAGTTAGTACTTTTGAAGAATGCTTTTTGTTTAAATGGTGCTGTTGAGATTTCAAAGCAAAGAATGAAAAGGACAGGGCAATCATAAAATTATATGCTGATGCAGGCTTATGATCAATCTTATGCCACTTTCGTGTGCTCAAAATGAGGGAAATCAAACTAAAGCGACATGCGATTTTTCATCATATCGCAAAGTTTTTTTTTTTTTCCCCCTCCTTTCGATTTCTTACGATCATCATTTAGCCTAACCATTCATGGAGTACTCATCTTCCAATGATTAGACACTTTTACAGCTCAATCGCCGTATCTGTATATATATGACATCAAAAGGGCTAACAGCTGAAGTGCGTGATCGGCTTATAAGGAAATCACCTCCACTTCATCACTTGTAAGCAAAATAAAGATCGCTCATCTGTATCCTTTACTGGAATATTTGTAAATCAAATTGCCACTGACTTGTTCAACCCATATTTACATCTACATCATATGATATACTTCTTCTACCATTGAAATAAGATGTATTTATTTAATTTGATTAAATTTAAAAAGTTAGTTAAGTACCTAATCACCTTCCTTAATTCCTTTATTTTATCTTCTTTTTTTATTATTGTTGATGAAATATTAATAGAGATGAATTTGGAAAAGATTGATAGAAATGAAAATCTTATCTTATATTTAGAATTAAAATCAATTCCTCAATTATATATTAATGACCGGAGGGAGTTTGAGTGTGTGTGCATTCAATTAAGAGAAATGATTTCAAGTCATTCAAAATTTGTCACTGGTAAAGATGTTCATCAGTACTCAGAACGTATTGATGAGCTTTTATCAGGTCTTCGTTAGTTATTGTTTACTTTCTGGTTCAATGAACTGGAAAACCAACCTTTTCGGAATTTGTATTGCTCCACAAGCTAAGTTACAGATACGTGTATATTTTGTTGCGTACGTTCTCCTAATATTGTTTTCCTGGAATCAATCAAAAAGGAGAAAGACATATTTTTTGGAAAGTAGTTACAAATCATTTCAAAATATATGAATTCAAATATGTTAATTAGAGGAAGAGGGAGGGTTCATTTTTGAACAGATGAATTCGCGTCTAGGATACCCTTGATGATTCCTAATAACAGAATATTTTCTTTTTCGTATATATATAAAGAAAAGCAGAGGGGGAGAAAAGAAAGAAAAACCTGAAAATCTGCCTATAACAACGTAACACAAACTAAAAGTTAGAAATGTGGAATTTCATGGGACTTTCCTTGACATTGACAGGAGATGCTAAAGGAATATATTAAAGGAATTATTCCAATCTTCAGAGGTGATTGATTTTTTTTTTTTTGGGTGAATAATATTACATATATTTTGGTGCCATGTTATCTTTTTTTTCTCTTTTTGGAGCTACAAATTAAAGCTAATCGGGATTCTTATTATTTCGTGAGAGAGTTGTTAAAAATATTAAACTAGATCACTTATTAAGATTAGTCGAAAATGTATTTTCTTTCAGCAATCCCTCATATATAGATTAAAGCTCTCAAAATCACTTGATGGCGATTGAATACAAAAGAATAGGTGTGGCCCCTGGTCTCTCCATCTTGGTACACTTTAAGTGCATAGATCTTATCCTCTGTTCAATTGTTGCCCTGGAAAGGCTCTCCTTGTCCCACGCTCAATATCCTTGTAAACATTCCCTTCCAAACAAATGAAACCAATTTTGTTGTTCTCCATATCAACAAGTTTAATTACATAGCTCTGAAGCTATCTACTTTTTTCATTTTAAAAATTAGGCTTGGTCTAGCTCCAGAAGGCAGTTGGAAAACTGATCATGCATATGGCTTCTTGTATTCTTGTCCACCAAATTATAATACTGTTTCAACTGAATTATACCTGGCTATTTAGAATAACATATCAAAGTGACAGGAGAGAATGCGCTAATTAACTATTATAGCTGTTCCTAAGGGAATCAAGCTAAGATATTATAATTACACTCTTTTTTTAAAAAATCTCACTCCATCTATATATCATCGTGTAGTCAATTTTGTGATGTTAGAGGATATGTATTATAGCCATTTAATTAGCTATTAACCATCTGGATTATTTTGACACAGACCTCTTATCTTGTACGTCGTGACATTCTCTGGGTTTGAAGGTATGTACTAGCTGTAATAAACTTTGAGATCCAACTCACTTAAACTTAATCTATGATTAAAAAAAAAAAGAACTGAAATAAGAATTAATACAACTTAGTTTATACTTGGGTAGTAATATTAATATCATACATGTGTGCTACATTTTTTTCATGTGTATTATATTTTTTAATTGACTTTGCTCAATAATATTTTGAGTAGAATTGAAGAAGCAGACTGACCATGTATATTCTGCTTCAGTATTACTCCTATCTTTAAGTTATAAATTAAAGCATTTAAATAAAAAGAAGAAGAAGAAGAAGAAGGGTATCAGAGAGCGTACGTAAACTGTGGGTTAAGGTGTAGTTGACGTTGCTGGCCATAATTTTTTGGGGCAAGAAAAGAGGATTGCGTGTGCAAATAATTTGTTTTCCTGGCAAGTCTCGTTCATCAGTTCCGTGGTCTGACATTGAAAGTCAATGACATCAATTGGATCCAAGACAGAAATTAGGGTTAGTTCTCTGCATTTAAAATTTAAGATGATTAATCCTAAGGAGACAATGATTAGATTGGAGACAAATTAAATATGCACACGATTAAAAGTTATGCAGTTGGAATTGATGTTAATTGACAGGATAAGAATTTTATTAATTTATCACGGAACCAGAGTGGTTTAATTTAATGAATCAACGCAGGATGATTATCATATATAGTGATGTGGGTGTTATGTAAACTGACCCGTCATTTCTTGTTAATCAAAATTCCAACAATAAGTGTGATTTTTATTACGGGATTTAAAAATATCTCTCTTGCGCGGTTTGATTTATATATATTAATATATCATGTCTTATTAATACTATACTGATGACTTGCATTATTTATATTATAATGCCCCTAGAGTTCGGAATAAAAGCCCCACAATGGCATTTTATTATTAAAATGTAATACAGTACGTATTATTTTTCTGATCTTTTGTTTACTTGTTTATTTAGTTCTCAAAAAAACTATATCTTGATTTTATCTCACGTAATTGATGATATATATAGATAAGTGAATTGGTGAGAATAATAATAATAATATAATCAGATATAGAAAGAAACATAATCATCGGGAATAATGATAATCAAGTCCCATCAAAATCAAAAAGTCTTAGGTTCAAATTTCACTTTTATCGATCACAGTTTTTCAATAATTTATCGGCTATTGTGCAGAAACTCAGATCATTGCCGACGGCCAAAGTTTAATTGCATTCTGGCGACTTCACATCAAAGCTTATTTTTAATAATAGGATTTGACGTTAATTCTCCCTAATCATCAATTAAAAAAAAAAAGTTGTCCTAAGAACATTATTAGGAAGCAAAATTGATCATGGCTAATAAATTGTCTGGGTGGTGTGTGATGGTGTAGTAACATCATAATACAAACAATTTGCAATTTTTTTTTTACCAGAACAATTTGCCTTTCATTGAATTGAGAATATGAATTAATTAACTCTAAGCCTGGGAGTCATTTGTAATGCACGCTAACAAAAATATATTTCTGGAGTGTTAAAATCATGTTAGTAAAATCATTAAATAAAGATGCAAGTCACATCAATTACGCAGTTAATAATACAGACATCTACTAATCAGAAACATTAATATATATATATATATATATATATATATATATATATATGGGAAAAGTATTTATCCAGTCTTTATCTTTAGTAAGCCCAAAACGACATCCTTTTAGATTCATAAAGAGTGTGTTTATAATTTTAGGTGAACTAATAAAGGACATTTCAATAAAATTCATATAATTAAAAAATAAATAAAATTACGAAAACACTCTTCATTAATCCAAAACGACGTAGTTATTTTACCCCATATATATATTCATGAATATATATACATGATTGCTCCAGTTCCTTACTCGTATGTCACTCAATGACATGTCATGATATCACAGTGCAAATAATCAAAGTCTCCGTCTATTAGTTTGAAAGTGTCAAAGATAGATGGAGCATATATAAGGTCTCACACATCACTACTTCTTTGGGTGCAAGTTTGGTCGAAAGTTCTGCCCATTAAAATATTAAACACACATGTCACGTAATAATAGTATTGTGTTTAGGAACTGCACAGTAATTAATTAATGTTTAAATTAAAAACATAAAGATATATATATATATATATATATATATATATATATTATAATATTATTAATCCTTGGATTACTAATTGTGGCGATTCTTAAGCCTTAAACAGCGTTCTCGAGCTGCTAATTACTGATCAGTACATTACACAAAGCCAAACCAAACCATATTCCGTGCATCACTATGCGAAACGGCAAAACCTAATCACATTTTGTGTCTTTTTTTAAAACTGGGAAGCGCCTCTTACGTACCCCACCACATCACACAAAAGAAAGAGAGAGTAGTAGATAAAAGGGAAATCGACACACTCAAATTTTTCCAAGATGGCATGCTTTAAAATAAACGACAGGACCAGGGGTAAAATGGTAATCCAGTTGATTTATAAGGATAGCTCCAGCTCACACCCCAACACCCACAGTTTCAAACGACACTACTGTGATCGATCCAAGATGTTTAGCCCATCATCGTCCCATCACAAAACTCTTCACCCTCTTCATCAAGCTTCCTATCTGAAACCATCTTCGTCTTCAAGATTGAGCTCCATGAAGCTGAAAAGTCTCATCCAAACCTTCATAGTGTCACGCATGTGCCGAATTATTCGTGCACTGTCCAAAGTCAAAACCATTATTGTTGAGATTCTCAGGGACAACCAGCCCATCCACAAAAAGTATCATACAAGCAAGAGCAAGAAGATCATTCTGGGATCCTTCAGGCTTCATTACAATTGGTGTTCTTCGAAATCTTCCCATGTCTTGCCTGTTCCTACACATATTTTCCAAGAGTTGCCTTCATCTTCATCGGCAGCCACAAACTCTTGCTATGATTCCTCTATGAATAATGTTCCATCATGCGAGCAACAAGTACAAGGTGAGGAATTATGTCCTGAGTCGCAGCTCGCAGGTTATCTTCAGTGGCTGGAGGATAAGGGTACGAAAGATGAGTCGTCGAAACGGGAGATTAACGAGATTGATTTGCTGGCAGAAATGTTTATTGCGAACTGTCACGAGAAGTTTAAGTTGGAAAAGCAGGAGTCTGAGAGGAGGTTTCAAGAAATGTTGGCCAGGAGCATGTAAAGTTAACAAAGAAATTAAGCCCAGTTGTTGTGATGTTTGATATATCCATATCGTATAATTGAGGGCTTTTTGAATTAATTACCGTCTTATTTTTCTTTTCCTCTTTCTTTCTTTGTTGTAACTTTTCAAAAAGAAAGAACTAATATGGGGGCTGAATTGGAATTAATGTGAGATTCTTCTTTTGACGTATAGGCATCTCCGTGGTGGTTTTTTTTCTCTCCCCCAAACTAAAGGCCTTAATTAAAGTTTGATCACAAGTTTTATCGTTTTCAATTATTGTCTCATCACTAACCTAATCTTCTCTATAATTACTTGCCACTTATTTGCATATATATTTATATATAGGCAATGAATCAATATTTCGTGGGACGTCTCGAACAAGGGAAAAAGAAAAATAGTAAATTGATTATATGTATTGCCTCCAGTCGAATTAACATAACAGCAATATAGTTGTTTGCGTTTATGGACAATAATTTAGTTTAGTTCTATGCCGTACTACTTTAAACGGCGCCGTCCTGGTCTCCGGGACACCATAAATAGTGGCAAAAACATTATCCATTATATTGTTAACACGATGAATATATATAATTTGATCTCACTGTCCTTGTTTGCTAGCGCTTGTGTGGTTTGTGGCATGTACATTTTTAATTGAATATGCTTTTGGCTTTTCTTTCTTAATATGATAATTAATATATCTTTTAGCCCCGTGAAGCTTCCGACCGGATCTCTTGCTATTTGTTTGCAAAATCTTAAGTAGTACACATGTCCATCAATATAGGCTATACGAAGAATTTGCGTAACTTTGATCAGTAAGTTTGGCCTGATTTTGTAGTCTTCATTTTTATTCGACCGTCTATTACTTAGCTCACCTACTCCGATCGACCCACCTCAAGTTCTTATATTTTGACTTTTGGTACCGATCGAAATCATTGTTGCTTGTCTACGTACTTTATCTTTCATACATTTGAGTATAAATCGGTGATAGATATTCACAGCTTTAACAGATCGCTTCCTTAGATAAAGTTCAACCGAAAAGCGTGAAAGAATGATAAATTATTGAGAAGCTAAGCTAGCTAATTAAAAGGCTTTTCTATACCGCTCTTTGTGGAAGATTCATCACTAACAGAAAGGATTATTTATTGTATTGGGCTCCTAAACAAGAATCTTAATCTCAACACTGACTCAGATGATCATAATAATATTAATTAAAAAATTCCTGGCCCCCGTTAGATAGGGTAACTTTACATGCATGGATCAAACCACGCACTCTCAATCAGATCACACTAGGACGGGACAGCTAGACAGAGCTTTGAATTTCAATGTGGCAGAGATAATAAAGTGATGGATCCGATATATATATATATATATATATATATATATTCCAATTTCTTAATTAGAAAACACAGACACGGGTAAATTAAAAATCTGAGAATGAATCTCGTCGTTAGTCGAGCAAATTCGCTTATTTAAATGGTTTTCCAATGTGCATATATGACCTCGTTTGTTGGCACGGAGAATAAAGAGCAAATGTGAAGCTTCTAAGAAGTGAAGGACCAAATTAATAAAGCAGGCACCTCAAATGATTAATATCTCTGTTACGGTATGTTGCATATGATTTACTGGGTCTCATCATCATATCATTTTTATTAACTTTCAGTTCTCCTTTTCCCTGTATAGAGACTACTACGAAAAATGCAGCAGAACTTGGAAAAAAAATTAAATAACCATTGATCACATTTAGATGACAAAAGCATACAGAGTCGCTGATGTCTTACTTTGAAGCAGTTACCTAATTATGAAAGCAAAAAGTTGACCGGTATTTCCAAATTCAGATATCAATTATAGTTTAAAATTACCACAGCAGATCTAGGGTAACATTTGCTGCTTTTTCACGGTACTAAACGTGAAACCAGTTACCCAAATAGATGCTTTTTTTTAGGTTAGGTTCCAAACCAGCTGTACGTCCAACTTGCTTCTCATAGTCTTAGTAATGGGTTCTCAATAATAATCAGGCTGATTTTGTTTTTACCTGGTAAAACAAGTGGCGAAAGTTCTTCCTTCTCTTTTCCTAGCTAGAGAGGCTCTCCGGGATTTGAGATTAATAGGCCTATTTTCTAATAATTACTAATTCTTAAACTAGGGGACTAGAAGTCTAGGAATAATCATTAGTCAATGATAGGCGTTGTGGAGTATTTAAAGTTTTTGGATCTTGCGGGACACGCTGCAAGGATCCATATATATATATATTTATATCTCAATAAAAAGAAATGGAAATGAGTGAGAATGGAAGCAGACAAAAATAGAGACAAAGTACTTTGTCTGGTTCGGCCATGTGGTGGTGCCGCCTCCTCCGATATCTTAATTAAGAATTCACATCTTAACCAAATATGAAATCAAATGAGGCAGCTCAACTAGGGTATGAATTAGGGAAAATAACGGTAAAAAAACTTTAAAATTGCAAATCGTAAATTAGGTTTGTTATCATGCATTGATGAAGAAATAACAATATTTAATGAGTAATTCACAGCTCATTTTATGAAAAATAGTTGATTTGGGAATTTGTAATTTAAAGTTCATTTCCTATTATTTTTTTTATTAATTATCATATAATTAATATCAAATGCAAAGCCTATTTAATTTCGATGTTTCAGAAAAATAGTAACGTTGATGAAGATATGATCTGCAAGTGTTGAGACCAGTCAAGTATGCCTTTTTCCTGTAGAGGGGGGATCATAACACAGTGAAAGATAAGGCATCAATATTGATGCCCTCTCTTTTTTAAGTCATGAGGGTATTTTATTTTTTTCCCTTTATTCCAAAACTTCTCTTTAGCTGCTTTATTTTTGAGAGAAGAATAAGGAAGCTTTTAGAAGTAGAGGTAGAAGGGGTAGATTAGGCTCCTTTAATTTGGTCTGCATGTTTCCTGATAAATGGACTGACTTTAAACACATTTACATGTGTAAAAGTGAATGCATGGTTGAATAGTACTTTTTTTAGGGTTTATTTATTTATTTATTGTTGTGTACATGCAGACTTGGAGCAGCACAAGTTTGTTCTGTTTACTAGTACTTGAAACATATAAAGGTTGGTTGTTGGACCACGTGCCACAGAATATATCTACTCCTAGTCAGGCCACACAGTCTTTCCAGGTGAAAATGTCTGGCGCCCCTAAATGGAAGTTTTGTACACATAACACACTATATATGGTTGTTCTTGTTCTTTTTTTTTTTGGCTCAAATATGGTTCTTCTTGTTCCAAGACAAATTCAAAAATTTCATGCAATGTATTTATGTGTGTTTAAATTTAAATGTACAAAATAATTAAGAAGTAATTAATTTGTCTTGATATAAATGGAACTGTATTCTAGCTACTGTATGATATTAGAAAATTAACTGTCATGGATTTGGACAGAGAATGGGGGTAAAAAGAGGCATGGATTCACAAAGAGAGTGTAGGCAGGATACTGGTATTTTTCCTATTAAAAAAAATCACTAAATGCAGAAGGAAACTTGGATCTGAATGCGGGCCTTAAAAAAGAGAGAGATCCACTGTATCTCAATGTCACCAGCAAAATATTTATTACAAACATGTTCTCTTCTTCACCATCAAAATATTTATTTTTACACATTATTTGTTTATATTTGGGGAATTTTCAATGAAGACGGGGAAGAAATGGCATGTGATGACTCCTCGGTAATAAAAAGATGGAAAGAAAGCATCGAATGGGCTATGAAGCAACACAGAGAGCTTACAAAAACAGGGTATCATGGCTTTTCGGGCTTCGTTGGGTTTCCAATCCCCTCGGGGAGGGCTTGTGCCCATTCATAACTGCTTGTTGGGCCGTATCCTCACAAATTGTTCAAAGTGTCCTGTCTCCTGTCAATATTTGAAGTAATGTTCGAATCCTGACATCATTATGGGTCCTGGGAGAGGCAACCTAGAGTTTGAGAAGTAGAGCTAATTCAGGTCAAAATAGAGGAATGTGTACTCTCAGCCTGAATCTCCTTGTGGAGCCGACTTATGCGCCCTATCCTTAATGTATGGATGAGCTCAATTCTTCTCTTAAAATTTCTAAATCAAACAAGAAAAAAAATATATATTTGAAGTAATGAAATATAAACATTACACTTGTAATGTATTTTAGAATATTTAGAAGCATATATATATTTTTTGTAGGTCAAAGCGTGTGTTAGTCGAACAACTTCCCTCTGCTCTGTTTTTGGACATTGATTCCGTTGAAATCATGTAAGAAGTGGAAAATTAATATACTCTCACATGCACAAGCCACTTGTACCCTGGATTATTGTATAGCTTTTGCTGTAGCTTCTCTTATTATATTTTATACTCTAAATTATCATGCATAGCCTTGTAATTTGCATTCAAATGTTACTTCCAGGACTGGAGGAAGAAGACAAGGTGGGTATGGGAGGTTAGAGAATGCATGAATCAGTGGTGCAATGTTACACATTATTATGGGCCAGGGGGAGTGAGAGAAGTTTCATGTTTTGTTTACTGTAAAGCTCAACTGGAACCGGATCCTCTCATTATCATTTTTTCTCCCCATCCCTCACAGTCAGATCTCGGCCGTCTATTCCGTGATCCAACGGCCGAGATTAAAAAAAAAACAAAATTTTTGTTTTTTGTCTTTTTCGAAAAAGACAAAAAACAAAAATTTTGTTTTTTTTTAAATCTCGGCCGTTGGATCACGGAATAGACGGCCGAGATCTGCCTGGGAGGGATGGGGAGGGGGGTGAAAATGAGAGAACCCGGACGCAGCTCAACTAGGTGATCCCTTCGGAACTAATGAAAATGACCTTTTCTACGTACAAATTAAAATAAAACTTCTTTTATATATTTATTTTTCGAAAATCCTAGAAACACTTCTAAAAATCTAAGAGCTAGAAAGTAGAAACATAAGGGAATGCACAGATCATTAAAGAAAAATCAAGAAAGAAACACCAATCCATGTAATTCATCAACCAGTTAATCTCAGACAAATTCCAGCACTTATTTACAATCCCTGTATGCATTATTCTGCTCTTACCCATTCCTCCAAAAACATTCTCTCTCTATATATAGAGTGAATCCTCCCAGGACGAAGTAATTAAGTCTCAAGAATTATAGGAGCACCAAGAAAGGAAAAAAAAATGAGGCGTTGCTTGGTGATCCCCTAAAAAACAAAACACACAAGATTCTACTTGTTCTGGGTAGGATTTGGGACGCTTGGTGAGGCTTTCCTCAAACCGGTCTCCACAGCTTTCTTGGCCTGTTTCTTGCCTCTGCTTAATTTGCCTATTCTTGTTGACGTAAAATCCAGAGAAGATGATGATAGCAACTTTCTCGACAGACCCTTGCCTCCCGAAAATCTTTGTTCATGGTGAATACAAATCGAAGAGAACAAAAGAAAGTGAACCAGAATGAAGGTCGACACAAGAACCAAAACTCTATAGTTCATAATCTTCATCGCAGTGGTTTCACTAGAAAGCAGGCTACCGTCGTAGAAAGGCGCTAGGAATTGATGATAGTAGGAGTTAGATGAGATTTTATATGAAGAGGCACGAGCATTCCTTCTCCACGTGGTTTACCCTTCATTTTATTGACATGTAAGTCTGGGGCTTGCTTTACAGCATACCACCATTATTTCAACTTCCAAGTGAATGTTCCGATTAATTAATCTTAAAACATTCATATATATATATATATATATTGTTTACTGGGTTGAAACCTGGAAGTAAGCAGGTGATCATGTGAAGCATAATTGACTAATAATGCTGTTCTCTGTTAAAATCTCCAAACCAATGTGATTGATCACGTGAATCTGAACTAAGCCCCCATGTTCACAGCTATGTAATCAAGTCGCATTATTTGGAATACCAGTGCTACCCGAAGATTTAATCTAAGCCAAGTATTGTTTTCTTCCCATTTGATCTGTGCTCCAAGATTCTTCTTTTTTTAATTTCCTGAGGTTGGAAGATGCCCAAGTGTAAAATAAGGGATATTCAGATATTTACTGAACTCTTCACATGACACAGCCCCACATAACCCATCTTGTCTCTTGGGGATCAATATATATATATATATATATATTATATTGATATTATTAGAAAATTCTAGTCCCAGATGTGAATGTCTTGACTTCCTCATGCTGTAACTTTACATTTTTCTGTTCATGATCTTCAATCCAAGGCTTTTCATGTTCTTATATGTGAATTTTGAATCATTTGAAATATGACCCCTAGTACGCACAGTTTTACCATAACCTTAATCTTTGCCTAACCTTAGTTATGATGGATTCAATCGATATGGCCTCGCTTTTTTCTATTTGAGGTATTGTCAGATATTAAATGTGAACAATTCTCTCAACAGGGATTCAAATCTTAGTTTGTCATGTTGAGAGGGACTAACCTCTTTCGCTAGAGTAAACACTTATTAGTTTATCTCTACGCGGTTTAGGAAAAAAAAAAAAACACTCCATCCGGTCGTAATTATAAAATTAAGTTGACTTATTTGGAGAAAATAAGGAAGCTAATTAGATCATTTTAAAATATTTTTATTTTTATTTTTTCTCCAAACAAATTAGTTTGACTAATAAACTAATATATAATTTAAGGATACATAACGTATACTATAATTAAGTAACTTATTTAGCTTCTTTAATACCTAAAAAAATAAAAATAAAAATTATCTCATAGGTAGCAATATTCAAAGGACTCAATCTATATATAGACCATAGCAACATGGGCTTGGGGCGATGTTTAAAGTCTAAATGCCCAAAGTCCCTTTAAAAAAAAAAGTCTAAATGCCCAAAGTGTGAATCATGCGGTGTACACCTTTTTCTTTGGGTCCTTAACTTATTTCACTTTTTTTTTTTCTTTGGGGCATTTAAGCAGACAATTTAAAAAGGGAGATGCTATGATTTTATATATATAAATTTGAATTTGTGCCGAAAAAAGTCTAACCCTTATTTGAAAAAAGACTCCTGTTGGGACGCACAATTTGACCATGACCTTGTTTTTTGGGTACAATTGTCCATGACCTTGTGATCACTGGATCTCCGTCTAACGATGATGGATTCAATAATTGTATCCATACGGGCCCTAACATAAACAAAACGTTGAACAGACTAGCTTACTCCATTAGAGGCTTGGGACATTGTTTCCATGTTAAAGCTCAAAGTTTAAACCATATGGATTATATGACTTTTTTGTAAGTACGAATTATGATTGTTTTTTTTTTTTTGGTTAAATGATAATAACATTAAATCGAGAATATGTGGTGACATCTTAACCTAAGTTTTACAAACAACATTGTCGAACAAAAAAATTCAAAGCACATTTGATATAATATTATAATTGTATGAATTAATGAGTATTTTATGTACAATGCATAAGAGTTCTACTATAAACTAACAAAAATACCACGAACTTTCACAACGTGGTTTTGATTGAGCTATAAACCTCGAGCTTTTACTTATTTAATGAAGGAATGGTTTGAGCTATAAACTCTCGACAAATAATAAATGGTTTTTTTTATTTATTTCGTGTCAAAGTGGCTTTCTAATATAATTTTTCAATAGGTAGTATTTTTTTTTTTGGCCAAATATTTTAAATACACATATCACTAACATATTTCTTACTTAAAATAAGTAATTGAGAAAAAAGACGGATTGTTGAGACTTAAATTGAAGATTTGGTTATAAACTACCCATTTTTTGTCTTGAGTTATAATCTAAAAACCGAAATCTTCTCTCATCCCGATTATTACTCTATATTAGTATTATATTAAGCTTAAATTTAATTTAGATAAAAAAAGATAGGATATTATCACTACCAATTTTATGTCACTCCCAAGTCACTACTACTTTTTCACCGTTGGATCAGAATCTCATCTACCTTTATTATTTCTCTCCTATTGAGATTCTAATCCAACGGTGAAAAAGTGGTAATAGTGATTTGGTAGTGACATAAAATTGGTAGTGCCAATATCCTATAAAAAAAAACACATGGGAAGCACATACTTCCTCCGATCATAAATATAAGACGGTGTGATTAAAAAAACTAATTACATTACTTTAAAATATTTTTATTTTTTCTTTTTTTTAACAATAAAATATTTTTATTTTTTCTCAAACTTAATTAATTTGACTAATAAATTGATATATAATCTAAGGGTATATCATATATAATATGATTAAGTCACTTATTTAGCTTTTTAATTAATTTGACTAATAAACTAATATATAATTTAAGAATACACAATATATAATATGATTAAATAATTTATTTAGTATTTTTAATTTTCTATAAAAAAAAGTCAATTCTATTTTATATTTAAATTAAGAGAGAGGGAGTAACAATTTTATCCACGAGATAAAACGACGCAGGTGACACGTAGGAAGACAACCTTTTCAGGGTCCAGCTCATTCTATAAAAACCTAATTAATCCAATTAGGGAGTGAGACGCGGCTCATCTGTTTCCCTCTTAAATCCTGTCCCCAAAGCCCGCCTTTGCTCTTCCTGCCGCCCTTTTCGCTTCGCCCGCTCCCTGCTTAATTGCGCGCTATCCTCAAATTCAACCTCGTGAAATAGACTCAGTGTAGTTCATAAATCTTTTCACTTTCATCTCCAGGGATTGACTTTGCCGGGTTTTCTGCGCGCCACAAATTATCCTATCGCAGCGCGGGGCTTTCTGGATGTTGCTGGTTCTGGTAAAGGACCTCCTTAAAACTTTAGTTTTTTTAATTCTACTATCCTTTGGGACCGGTCAGTCTTGTTAGATAAAGATTTCTTCTCCTTCTCCTTCTCCTTCTTGTTTCTTTTTTGTTTTGCGACCATGACTTTGATTTTAGTGGTTGGGCGAAGATTCTATTTGTCGTTGTAATGGTTGACTAAACGTTTGAAAACGTTTCGATATTTAGGGTTTGTACAAGTCGGTAATGTGATATGGGTGTTAGTTTATTATGTATTTTTTTTTTCCACTGTTAATTACGCAAGTGGTTGACGCTAGAAAAGTAGAGTTAGGGTTCTTTTCTTTTGTTGTTTTAGATGGTGGGCTTGACATGTCCAGATAAAGCTGATAACAAGGGGTGTCGAGAGGAATTAGAAGAAGAAACCGTAAGTGATAGAGAAAAAACTGGTAGGATATTTTGTGTTTGCACAAACATTGTTAGGGTCTTCATGAACCACTTAGATTGAAGAAAAACGCGTGTTCGTATGTTTTCAAAGTTTGTCTGCATGGTGAGATATTCGTAATTGGACCTTTCTTCCATAGTTCAAACGCTGTTGCCATCATATTGGTGATGAAAAAGATGGGGAGCTGGCTGTTACAAGTGTATCGCATTAATACTGATTTTTAAACTTCAAAGAATTCTCGGAGCTTATTTATCCAGAACCTTCAATTTGACCTCTGCTCCTCTTAAATCTGTCTCCTTTTAAGTTGACATAATGTGTGACCAACTCAATAGAAGCCTGCTTGTAGCCTGGGCAGTGCATTTTAGTAGACTTCTAGGATTGACCTAAATTTGGAAATTCATAGTGTCATCGGACCTTAAATTTGGAAGGGGTATATGTATTATGCATAGAGAGGGGGCTGCAATTACTTGTAGAATCCTTTCTATGTTGAATATGTGAGCCACTATATGCCACAGGAAAAAAACAAACAAACAAAGGATATTCTTACTATTGTCATGTATGTTATCTTTCTCCAAATTCCTCTCTGTGAAACAACTTTGGTTATTGATAATGATCATCTTCCCCTTGATCAAAACAGAACTGAGAGCTAGCTGTATTTCTGGCGATGCAATATCTGCTGTAGATTCTGTCCTACATTTCAGAATGTACATTGACATGGAGGCTCAAATTCACCAACTTGAGCAAGAAGCATACTCATCTGTCTTGCGTGCTTTCAAAGCTCAGTCTGATGCACTTACTTGGGTATTTCTTTAGCTTCTTCCTTGATTTCTTATATTATCTTTGTCATGTCCTGCTTTAAAGGTTTATCTTTTACCATTCCATGTATTCAACAGGAGAAGGAAGGCTTGATAACTGAGCTCAGGAAAGAGTTAAGGGTTTCAGATGATGAACACAGAGAGCTTCTTACAAGGGTAAATGCTGATGAAATTATCCGCCGGATACGGTATCGTTTTTCTTTCATCATTTGCTACAATGTTGGCAAACTAATTATGGACCTTTTTTTTTGGCCTTTTTGTTATTCAATGATTTGTTATTGTGATTGGAAATGCAAGCAGGGAGTGGAGGCAAACTAGTAGTTACCAACCTTCAATGCGCAGCGGTTCTCAACCTGTTCAGGACGTTTTACCCAGTCCAACTGTTTCTGCTTCTCGTAAGAAACAGAAGACATCCCAATCGGTACCTTCTTTTTGCATATAAAGTGATGTGAAGCTTTAACAGCACTAGTGGTAGCTCTATGCATTTCATTGTTTATTGTCAACTTCCTTGAGGAGCTGCTTCAGGACCGAATATTGCAATTATGTTCTTTTATTTTGATAAACATTTTCTGCAAATTTTGGTGCCAGGTTCAGTCATTACCTGGTTTGTCTTCAGTGAAGTCTTTGCCGTATACTGCTGGGGCTGCTGGAGGTAGGCATTTGGCAAGTCGCAGTTCTTTTAATGCCCGCCCATCTAATGCACCTGCTGAAGCAGCAGCTTCTGATCCACTGATGGGGAAGAAAGTTTGGACTAGATGGCCTGAAGACAATCATTTTTATGAGGCTGTCATAACTGATTACAACCCTGCAGAGGTATGTATAGGATTTCATATCTTTGATTCTTGTTTAATTAAGTAGAGATTTGATGAATCTAAGGTTCATTTATATCTACCTCCACACCACACCACTAGATCACGCTAGTGTTTTATACTTCCTTCTTACTGGATTCCCATTATTTGCAGGGCCGTCATGCATTGGTTTATGACATCAACACAACAAGTGAAACCTGGGAATGGGTTGATCTCAAAGAGGTATTTCTATATTTTGTTGCTTGGAGAGAAACGGTTACTTTTATATACTAATTTCAGTGGGGCAATAGTGCTAGATATGTCAGTTTGCAACAATGTTAAACCATGTGACTCAACACATATGTACAGAGTTTGCATGTGCTTAAGTATCAATTAGACTTTTTATATGATGATAGAACAGCATTCGAGGTTTGTTATGGGGGCATTTAATAAGAAGCAACTTGTGGAATTTCTTTCTAGTTACAAACACATCATATAAAACTTTGAATAAGCAAGATTTAATAATATTAAGGGATTTATAATTTCTCTTTCAAGTGGAATTTTAATTTTCCTATGATTTGAAGTTGTTAAGAATAGCTCTTCAAGTGGATTTAGTATCACTTTTTAGTTTATGCATATAACAATGCAACCTATGGTACTTATCAGATGAGCAATAATGGGTATGAGTTTGAGGATTTCCATAATTGAAACATGCATTTAAAATTTCTGTTGATTGTTATCAAGTTGATGCCAGGGTCAGTTATTTCTCTCATGTTCCTCTTGGCTTGAGAGCTATACTTATTATTGTATGCTTGCAGTTTCCATCAAGACTCAGAGTGATTACTTGTACCATTTATTGGACTTCTTGGGACTTAGAACAGGGACCTACTCCTCCTTTCCCCACTTCGATTATAATTATGAGTCTAATTAACATTTAGTCTGAGTTATATATGTTGGACGGTGATTCAGCTGGGTACTTGTTCCTGAGTCATTAATTATGATTTGTTTGAAGGAAAAAAAAAAGCATGCACAAGTTAAAGTTTAAGCAGAAAGCATTGTGTGAGTGAACTTTCATTCATCGTGAATACCTTCAGTACTTGGTTGGTTTGATAAAAGTCAACATTCGCATAGTATAAATTTAATGACTAAGAATATCTGCAATAACATGAGTTTTTCCAAGAGGATGATCATTTCTATCTTTAGGATATTGATACGTGATTGGTTATAGATATCACCTGAGGATATACAATGGGATGAAGATCCGGGCATACCGCATAGAGGTGTTTCTAGTGGGCAAGGCCATGGGGTTAAGAGATCTTTTAGCCGTAATGTTGATCCTATGGGTACTGGAAGAGGGAGAGGACATCCAAAGGTTCAGCCCAGAAAAGAATTTCACCCACCACAAAATGGTATTGTGAAAAGAGTATTGGATGATTTTGAGTTGCTGAGTACAGATTTACTGGTTAAAGAGGTGAGTGACATGCTTAAGCATTTTCGTTGAGAGTAAGAAATATTAGTCATTTATGTGGCTTTTGTTACTTCAACAGGTGGAGAGGGTTTTTGCTGTAAATCACCCAGATCCTATGGAACTTGAAAAGGCTAAAAATATGCTGAAAGTATAATCTCTGAGCTTCTTGCTATGTCGTTTTTTGACATTCATGCTCCAATTTTATTGCTTTTCTAACTATTGCCCGTGCAGGAGCATGAGCAGGCACTTGTTGATGCTATTGCGAGACTTGCAGATGCATCTGATGTTGAAAGTGGTAATGGCTAGAAACCAGCAACATAATCATAGTATATTCTATTTTATAGTCCAACATAACGAAAATCAGCATTATGTAAATAGACAATATTTAGTATTTTAAGCTTCTGGGTTGCAATTTTGAGAAGAATGTTAACTCTATTAACAAGGGGGATCCATCCATACCTTACCGGTGTGGAAGGGATTGGCCACAGTCTATCTATTTTCGTAGATATTATAATCACTAAGATCTATTTGCTGTGTTTTCAGATGGAGAGCACCCAGTTTTGGATGGGCAATTAATGGAGACTGGATGAGAGGGTAGACAGAGGGAGACGAGTGACTCCCAAGGTACTGTTTAAGCTCTCTGGTATTTTTATGGAGGCGAAATTGTGAATGAGTCTAGGAGCTAGCCTTGAAAGGACCCAGCTGTATTTAATGACCGGCAAGATAATCATTCCAGTAATGCATTTCTGCTTGTTTTTCTATTCTTAATATGTGCCAAATGTATTTCCAGTGGCTGTTAAGAACATGAAGACTCATGTATAAAAAAAAAAAGAACATGAAGACTCATGTATAAAAAAAAAAAGAACATGAAGACTCCCCATTCATCAGGAACTTCACAAATGTCAAATACAAGACCAGGACATAACACCAACCTTCAAGATCCGTCTCTATCATCTCGTCTCTGTAGTTTCCAAAACAAAATGCGACCATTTGACATGGCACTTCCCATGAAAAGTGTCAAACACCTAGCAGTCCTCAGTATTTTCTACTTAGGACAACTTAGTATGATTACTTATGTTAAACGCTAGGTAGTTTATCCTTGTATCCATAATCTATGTACACAAAAAAGGGAGTCAGAAGCACGCCCATACAGGTCTGATCTATGTTTAAATAACAGCGTTCAAAAGAATGTAGGGTGGTAATTGATTACCCACATATATTCCGATTGCTTCTGCACGAGAATTTTTTGCCTGATGCTCCGTAATCATGCAGTAAACCTTTTTTTTTTTTTTGGGGGGGGGGGGGGGGGGGTAAATCTTGGGGCAATAGCCCTTCCTTATTCATTTATCAATATAGACCGTGGAAAACCAGTTCCCATGTAGTCCCTGTACAGACAATTAATCACCTCCTGGGGAGGGCTTACAATTGAATGAAACACATGATCTTGCACTATACTAACATTAGCAAGAATATCAGCACAACTATACTAACATTAGCAAGAATATCAGCACAGCTATTAGCTTCTCTATATACATGCACTATTCTAAAATTTGAAAACCTCTTCATGCTCCTGCGTATCATCCATAGCAAACATGGGTCCTCCTCTTGGGTATCCTGCATGTTATTTAACAAGGCAACAACAATAGTAGAGTCACACTCAAGGATAACATTCATAAAGCTGCAAGAAGCAGCCAACTCCAAACCAGAAAAGACTGCCCAAAGTTCTGCTTTAATAGCTGAGCAAACTCCCAACTTCCTTGCAAACCCACAAATCCATTCCCCCTCACAACCTCTAATCAGCCCCCCACATCCCGCCACTCTTGATTCTTTAGAGGCGCCATCTACGTTTAGCTTAACCCACCCCTCAGTTGGTGCATTCCAACCAATCTGAACCTCACACTTCCTACCCCTTCATCCTTCCAAATTCCGCCCTAGCCCTCCTTGTTTCCTTGACATACCATTCTACAATCTTCGCCATGTTTACAGGAGTAGTGTAACCAACTTCAAATCTGCTGTGATTCCTCCAGCTCCACAAAAGCCAACAGGTAAAGCCGAAGGTCTGTCTCCATGTGCCATCTGGTCTAGACAAGTTCCACTCGTACCACGACTTTCCCCCAAGCTGAGAGAATTCTGTCTCCATTCTCCCCGCCCCCCTTTTTAACTCACTCCATGCTATTCTACAATCTCGCAGAACATGCATTAGATTTTCAGGTTGCCCCACACAGCAATGACAACCTGCTGTACCTTCCATCATCCTGTTCCAACACTTAGCAGTTAGGAGCCTGTTATGAGCAGCCAGCCACAAGAATACCTGGACTCTTCTCGGCCCCTCCTACTTCCACACTTTCTTCCATATGCCCTCCTTGGCATCTTCCTCATTTCTCATTACATGATACAAGTTAGAAACACAATTTATTTCACACATGATTCCCCCATTTAATGCAATCCTTCCCATTTAGTTCGTTAGGTTGAGGTATGGCCAAGATGAGATTAATGCCATCTTCATTGACTCTTTGCCGTAGCCACTCCACATCCCATTCCCCCTCACCATTAATCGCATCTTTAACCTTGAGGCTCCTTTCAATGCCCGAAGCTGAGCTTACACTCTTTTATGCCAATTTACACTGTACACCAACCCAATGGCCCAGAAATTAATCATCCCTCCGTCACCCACTTCCCACACGATACCATTTACAATGTGTGGCCAAACCCTTCCTAAACTCCTCCATAACTCTGAATCAGACTTCACAACTTTGCATTCTCTGCGAAGATCCTTCTCTCTTCCATACTTTCCCCTCAAAACCGTAGAACACAAACTATTTGGCTTTGAGATAACATTCCAAGCCACCTTTCCCAACAAAGCGTCATTCATTATCTCAAGATTCCTCAATCCTAAGCCACCATTCTTCTTCTCTCTGCAAATTAACCCCCAATTTATAGCATGCACTTTCCTCTTTCCAACTTCACTCCCCCAAATGAAGTCTCGCTGTAATTTCTCCACTTGCAACCTTACACTCGTTGGAACAACAAAATGTTGCATGTAGAAGACAACCATTTGGTTCATGACAGCCTGAACCAAAGTGATTCGACCAGCTAACGACAAGGTTGGCCTCTTCCAAGTTCCAACTACTTAACCTTCCTTGCATCTTATCAAGAAGACGTTGAAATTTCCTCTTATTGTCCCTTCCTTTCATCATGAATGCACCCAAATATCTTCCTAAGTCCTCCATTTTTTTTAAAACCAGACATCAAACACAAATCATTCTGCATACTTCTTGATACATTTTTTGAGAAGTAAACACTAGTTTTTTCCACATTCACTTTTGCCCCAAGGCCTCCCCAAATTTATCAAGAGTTGCCATCACTAAACTCATTTGCTCCATATCAGCTTCTCATACTAATAGCAGGTCATCTGCAAATAATAGATGGGAAACCTCCATCCCATTCCTCCCCAACTTTAAGGATTTCCACTTCCCTTTATTAGCACTATCAACAATTAGATGTGTGAGCTTCTCCATCCCTAACACAGAGATGTGAAGAGATGGGATCTCCTTGCCTCAAACCTTTGGAAGGTACAAACTCAGCCCGTCTACCTCCATTCCACATTAATGCCATTTTAGTTGAGTTAACACATCTCCTAATCATCCTACTCATCCTTTCATCAATACCAACTTCCTTCAAGACATTCTCAACAAAATTCCAATTCATCCCATCATAGGTTTTTTCTAAATCAATTTTGATCACCATATAACCCTTTTCCCCCCTAATCTAATCCATAGAATGGACTATTTCCTTTGCCACAATTATATTGTCATGGATACTTCTTTTAGGCACGGAACTAGATTGGAATGGCGATATAAGGCTATTCATAATAGGTTTTAGCCTATTTACTATGACTTTTAATAGCCCCTTATAGATTACATTGCATAGTGCAATAGTGCGAAATTGACTTACCACTTCCGGTAGCTTCTCCTTTGGGATAAGCACTAGTAATGTGTCATTAATCTCATTGATTCTGTCCGGGTTCTCCCATAAATCTTGTATAAACTTGATTACAGAAGGCCGAACGACCCCCCTTATATGTTGATAAAAGATTGCCGGGAATCTGTCACCTCCTGGGGCTTTTAGTCCTCCCATTTGGAAAAAAGCTTTCTTGACTTCCTCCCCTTCAATGTTTCTGCCCAGCTCCTTTAAAAGCTCTTCATCCACACTCCCCCATCTTTGTTTTGTCAAGAACCAGTCTCTATCAGCTTTGACCTCCTTGAACAGGTCACGGTAGTAATTTTGCATCATGGAAACAATATCTTCCTCATCTTCAATCCATATCCCCTTAGAATTCTTAAGCATCCGCACCTTATTCCTCCTTCTTCTACACAAGGTCTTAGTGTGTGGTAATACCTTGTGTTGCGATCTCCTTTTCCAACCATCTCCCCCTTGACTTTTGGAACCATAAAACCTCCTCCTGCTTCAAGGTCTGCAACAATTCCTCCTTAAGATTTTTTTTCCAATAAGCAAAGATACTGATTACTTCTCCTGGCCATGCATTGCTGAATCCCATTCAGTTTGTTTAGAATTCTTTTCTTGTGATATTCTATCTTTCCAAATACTTCTCTGTTCCATATTTTCAAGTCTTGCTGTAACGAGTTCAGCATCACGTGAACTTCTTCCCTATCCTTCCAACTTCTTCGCATAAACTTAGCAAAGTTGTCGTGAATTTGCCACATCACTTCTTATCTAAAATTCCTCATTCCAGCTATATTAATGTCATCACACAGTTTAACTAGCATGGGATGATGATCCGAGCCTACTCTCGGTACTACTCTTACTTCTGCATTCTTGAACGCTTCAAGCCAATTCGCATTACAAAGACATCTGTCAAGCTTTTTGTACACTCAATCAAGGCCTTCCCATTTGGGACCCTTCCATGTGAAAAAAAGGCCTTTTGCCTCTATGTTAAGAAGGCCACAATTTTGAATGCACTCACTAAATTTCCTGCATCTCGTTTCATTGATTCTCCCTCCCCCTTTTTGCTCTGATGGTGACTTAATTTCATTGAAATCTCCTACCAAAAGCCAAGGTTCAGTAATTTCAATAGCTAAATTTTGCAACGAATCCCACACCCGTTGCCTCCTTTGTTTACTTGGATTTGCGTAGACGGCTGTGAGTAGCATTCCTTTACCATTCAAGTTCAATCTACAATGGATAAGTTGCTCTTCCTTCACCAACACATCCACACAAAGATCCTCCAAATTCCACAATACCCAAATTCCTCCAGAAAACCCTACAGCTTCTACTCTTGCTGAGAATTTAAATCCCCAATTTTTAATAGTTTTAGTTGCAAGCATCCCACTAATTCGTGGTTCCAGTATAACAGCTACCTCTACCTTATATCTACACTTCATATCCTTTAGGACAGCCGCAAATCCCTTGCTTGCTACCCCCTGCTATTCCATATTAAGATATTAATCATATCAACAAATATGAAAAGGACTAACCAGAACAACGTATCAACAATCAGCCAGTGCAGGGGTGATAAAATCTTCCCTCATGCTTGACTCTACACTTACAATTGGTTCCTCTTCATCACCCAATGACTGTGCAAGGCAAGGCCCCAAGCCATTCCCCACAAATTGTCCTCAAGGATGAAGATTCTCCTTCCCATTTGAATTCACCATCTTCCAATTGTTCATTTCCATATTACTATTACAATCTCGCAGCTCTCCGTTGTCTACATATTATCCACCACCTTACTCTTTACACCCTCACTATTCCTTACAACCAGAACCTTCTCCCTTCTAGATGCCTGCCCCGTTTTTTCCATTTGCCCTGGGTTTCCTAGATGATTCTTATGGATTGAAGCTGCAGGTAGACTACTTGCTTCCATGACATTTTGCTTCCCCTGTTTATGTTGCTGCTGATGAACTTTCTCCTTCACAACTCCTACAGAACCCTCCCCTTTCTCCTTAATGTGAGATACCTCCCTGTCCTTCACTTCTTCCCTTGCATTATCCGACAAAATAGCAAATCTTGAACTTGTGTGTTGTTCTTGATTGGACATATCAAACCTTCTCGGTCTACGGCTACGTTGCACCATCCTCCGTATTTCCTTCCCCTCTCCATTCTCGTCACCCTTCCTGTTCATCTCCCCTTGTACTTCCACATCCATTTTCTCCTCATTGTGAGACTTATGAAAATGTTCACAACCCTCCTTACTGTTCCCATACCAGCCACACATTGTACACAACAAACTCAGACTCTTGTAAACAATACTCATCTTCTGGCCTTCAACCATAAAGGATGGAATTAACAGCTTAGTGAGATCTAACTCAACACACATCCTTGCAAATTTTCCTCTAGTGTGTTGAGCCGTGTGGATGTCTAGGCGAATGGCTTTACCAATCGTGTTCCCCAAATTTAGGAGGAATTTTTTATCAAACAGTGGAGCAGGCAATTCCGGAAATCTAACCCAAGCAACCAGCGATTCTATCTTATCACTCCTTGGATTAAATTCAGGCTTCCACCTTGAGACACTCAAGTAAGCATCCGAAATAACCCATGGACTCCCAATCAGCGCCCCTTGTAATCATCCAGATGTTGGAAATTCACCAAATAGTAATCATTTTCCAGGTCAAAGATGTCGATCATAGCTTTCCTTTCCCAGATCTGTTTCAATTTCTTCATCATGAAGCCAAAAGATGGCTGCCTTCCCATCAGCTTGACCACCAAAGTACGTCGAAATGGTTTCAATAATCTCTCCTTCTCCTTCTCTTCTAAGTTGAAATTCAGACTCAGTGGATTAGAATAATCCACGCTAATGCCATCACTTGGGTTAAGCACTTTTGCAAAATCCGTCTCAGCACCGTAATCCTCTGTCTCTTCCTCCTCCTCAGATCTTGCCCATTCCCACCAGCACTGCCTTGAATTCACATTTTGCAAGACTGATTCTCTATAGGACTTCGGTGCTTGCTCTTTGCCGTTAGGATGCATCCACTCCTCATCCCAAGCCGTCACAGATTCCTCCCCTGAAAATTCCTCAGCAGCGAATTGCACCTTCCTCTTCCTTTGCCCTAAATCATCTTGATCATCTTCCACCATTCTCTCACCTTCCCCTCCTCGCAAGGTGCGATCGGAGGGGACACTCATTTTCCTCTGTCACAGTAGGTGGCGGAGGCTTCACTTTCCGATTCAAAGCAGTTGCCTCGGTTCCCCCGTCAGAGAGAAAAAATCCAGCGATTAACCTCACAGTACAACCCATTTTATCACTTGTGCAAGCAATCATGGAATGGATCAATTATTTTCTCGGAAAAATTAAGTTTCATGTGCTGAGTCAGGGTTAATTATATGTATGAAACTATCATCTCAGGTGTTCCATACAGCGGAAGAGTTGATCTGAAAAGCCAACGTCAAAGCTAAACCTTCTGAAAGAACTCCCGAGAAAGTAGCTATGGTTAGCTTTAATGGATTAGTTATCTTCTTGGAGAACCAAGCAGTTATGTTCAGATGAACCTTTTTTCCATTTTTGTTAAGGTGGGAAATTTTAACTAACGAATGCACCAGGAACTTCAGGCATGCAGCCGAAGGGCCATATTTGGATGAAGAACCGTTGAGAGAACAAATAGTATGCCCGTTCTATAATGTGATTCTAAGATCCTAATCGGACATAAGATCCTAATCGGCAGCAGCAGTATTTAATGTAGTAATTATATTCTTCCTTTTCGAGAGATGCATCGGAAGATGGACTTAATTGTGTATATAAGATTTTGCTTTTTAAAAAGAAGGAACCCATCAAAATGGCAATTTACGATGTTAGCAAGCAGCAACAAAAGATTGCACGTAGGTTCACCGCGAGACGAAGGTATTACCCAATATAAAAGCAAAAAGTTCACCAGTATAAATAACTCCGGCATTAGTCTGACTCCAAGAAAAAAAAAATGTTTTTTGGATTTTATATTAAGTTTCTTAACCCTGATTTTTGTATTAACTAATAAAAATTAAGTTTCTTTGTATTTTTTGCCAGAGGTATATGTTTTTTGGATTATATATTAGTTTATTAGTTACACTAATTAGTTTGAAGAAAAAAAATAAAAATACTATAAAGTAATTTAATTAGTTTTCTTAATCTCTCCAAAAAATTAATTAAATCTTATAATTAAGACTCGAGGGAGTAATTCCAAATAACCAACATACTAGTACCTAATTTTTATTAAAAAATTTATGAATGGGCTAAAAAGACTTTATATTTAGGATTGGATATTGCTTGAAGGAGTTCTGTATAAGCTAGATCAGATTGGATTCCATTAAAAAGGTTAGATTAGATGTCTCTCTTTTATATATATATATATATATATATAAAATGAGACTATAATTGATTTTTTTTTTTAAATCCCGCTATTTCAACACTAAAGTCTTAAACCATCTTAAATTATCCAGGAAAATATTTTAAAAAACATATACCTCTGGCGAAAAATACAAAGACTAAACCACGGAAAAAGGTCACATAGAGCTAAGTCGGTCGCTTATCGGGAGAGGATTCTCTCGTTAGCAAACTTTCTCCCCATCTCTCATCATTTAATTCAAGTCATTGATTTGACTTAATGAAGTTATTGGTGTAGACAATTTTATCAAATGTATGATCTAAATTTAAAGCGACAATGAGAAAATGCCAATGAGATATCAACTAAAAAAAAGTTTTGTTGGAAAAAATACGATTTATTTTTTTAAAAAATATAAATCAATGGGGGTACAAATGTCTTTCCCGGGTGAGTGACGCGCACACACAGAGAAGACACGAGCATATGAAACGGCTCTCGGTCTTCCTTGTGTCTCAGGCTTCGCTGCTTCCGCCTGCGACCCAAAATTTTGAATTGCACTGAATCACATCTGAAATCCGAGGAAAAGTGAGGGAGGAATAGCGCAATCATGGCCAGGTTAGTGAAATTTGAATTGGGCACTGGCAAGGGTAGTTTTGAAACGCCCGTTACCCCCGCCTCTGCGTATCAAAGCAACGAAGAACGCAGAGATCTTCGTTCTCGCTACCAGCTCGTGGAGAACCTTATTCACGGTAATTTTCTTATGTTTATCTCTCTCTTCATATTCGCTGCATTTTCCGTGTTTGATTTATGATTTCATACCGTTCCTTGGACCCCAAGTCTCGAACGCACAATTTAACTTCTACTTCCCTGAGATTCTTCTTGCCGTCTTGCCGTTGCTATTTTTTAGGTATTGCAATGGTTAGGCTCGATTGAGTCATTTACTAAACCTACCTTAAAATACAGATTCCGTGTGTTTACTGACTCCTTTTCCTCGACAACAACTACTAAATAGCAGCCTGCTATTTTGTTTTTGCAGATGAAAGTGAAGACATAACAATACCTGACTCTAACAAATTTAATTTGATCTTTGGAGATGTGGAGAGTTTACACCAACGAGGTATGGAATTTTCCGTAATTTGGATATCGAAAGCATTTCATGACGTTGAATGACAGTCTCAGTTGCCTTGGATATTTTTTCATAACAGCGTTCTATGTCGTTGTATATGGTTGCTGCCTATGTTGTTTCATGATACAAGGTATATAAGATGTTTTTGTTTTTGTTTCTTTTGCCTGTTCTCCGAACATTCAGTTAGCAAACCCAGAGAACAAGTGGCTGACGCCAAAGCTCTTCTGAACATCACAAAGTGCTTGGGGTCGTCTGTGAAAGCTCATATCAACGATGGATTAACTCCATCAGACTTTATCTCGCGTATCCTTGACGAATTTGGAGAACGATGTGAATCAAATACTAGCGCTCAGGAATGCAGGAACTCAGTACTTTGGAAGGATGTCGGAATTGCTGTATCAGGTGTTTTTAAAGGAGGTGCTGGATGCTGCACCATGTAATGTTAATACATAAAGCGTTCTTAGTCTTGTTATTTGTTGCCATATTGTAAGTTGTAATGTTATTTTCGGTTTTTTCTTCTTCAGGATTGGCCCCATGGATACTGAAATAAATCAGAGAAATACTGTTAATCGAAGAAAGCGAATGAGACCTACCCAAATTGCTCGGCCAAAAGAGGTAAAACATACCGAATGGAGTTTTTGCAAGACAGAAATTGGCGAGCAGAGGTTTAAATTTTGTCATAACTTTTTTCCATGTACAGATTGTTGTCTTTAGTTGCCAATGCTGTAATCTTCCCTACTAATCTTCTGCCCGTTTATTACACATTTTGTTATAGTTGGAACATAATAAAGGTGTAATTGCATTGTGTCTGCAGTTACTATGGAAATAAATCGTCCAAGATTTTAACACGTACATGCATCTCACTTTCTTTATAGTCTTTACTTTTTAGGATGCACGACTAGTCATTCTTATCGTATATATATCTCAGTTTCCCGATGTAATTTTACCTTTTTACAGCTTGATGGTCGTTCGAGGGAAAAGATAGTTGACACTGATGAAAACATGTCAACCATGTTTAATATCTTGAGGGAAAACAGAGTTGTCAGACTTGAAAATCTGGTATTGAATAGGAACTCTTTTGCCCAGACGGTGGAGAATTTATTTGCTCTTTCGTTTTTAGTCAAAGATGGAAGGGCCGAAATAAAGGTGAATGATAATGGATGGCAACTAGTTTGTAAGTGACTTCAAAAATCTTACACTAATCTCACTCTCCACTGTCTATTTATTTATCTCTCAAATGATATTATCTATAACTTCTATTCCTGCTCTTGCTTTATGCCAGCACCAAGAAACGCTCCTTCTGCGAACACAGTTCTTTCTGGGGAAGTTGCTCACAGCCACTTCGTCTTCAGATTTGACTTCAAAGATTGGAAGGTATTGTGAAGCAGCTGCGTAATAATTTTATTGCTTTTTTATTGTGTTTAGAGGTATTAAATTTACTATGCTTTACCTTTTTTTTTCGTTGACTATTAAGGACTGTTTAATTGGGAGAATGAAATAGAAGGGGAAAAAATGATAATTTACACCTGTTCTTGGGTTTCTATATTTAAAACAAGCATAAACTCTCTCTATGCGATGCGCAGGTACAACAGTTTTACAATATGAAAGCAGGGTTAAGGACCAATTTTGCCAACGAACAATTAGCTCAAGAGCATGTGGCACAAATAACTTTTAATTGGTTCATATTTGCCAACAAACAATTGTTTTTGTTAAATCTGCACAGAGCCGTCTGAAGACAACAAATGACCGTTTGCTCAGCCAGCCACGTGGTATCTGACCTCCATCTCAATGGCCAGGTGGCTCTATCGGGTTTTTTCCTTTGGTCAATAATCCCTTTTTGCATCAGGCACAAGGACAAAAGGAGGAAATATGCGAAAGCTCTCCACGACGTAGAGAAAACCCAAATCGACAGCAGAGAAGCCGACAACACAGAACCACGAACTCAAGCAAACCCAACGGAGAAGGTGATCTGCAAAGTGGGGTTGAATGGCGACATCTTCAACGGGAACACACCCTAAACCATAAAGAACCATAATTTTTGGTGAAAATCAACTGTTACCTTTCGAAATTTCAGCAACCAAAACCCTAGCCCCACTATCGATCAAGAAATTCCACACGCGATTGTCATCGGACGTTCCTCAATCCTCAATCACACTTCATTGCAACCCATGTAGGAGAATCGGTCACAATTCCTCCTTCGATTTGGCCTTCTCCGTTGGATTTGGTTGTCTTCGTGTGCGTTCTTCGGTTTGGTTTAGGGTTTAGGAGAAATTATCGCGCTTCTTCTCTTTGGCTCGCTGTCAGGGTAGGAGAATCTGTCACAATTCCTCCTTCGATTTAGCCTTCTTGGTTGGATTTGGTTGTCTTTGTATGGGTTCTTCGGTTTGGTTTAGGTTTTAGGAGAAATCATTGGGCTTCTTCTCTTGCGCTCGCTATCGGGGGTCGAGGAGGAATTAGGTTTTCTGTCGATTGAGGCAAGACAATTTGGGATTTGGCTTTTTGTTTATTTCAGTTTATGTCGTTTTGTCCGACCTGGCAATGCTTCAGCAAACACTAAAAAACCCGATAAAGCCACCTAGCCATTGAGGTGGAAGTTGGATCCCACGTGGCTGGCTCATCAGACGGACGTTCGATCATATCTGACGGATCTGTGCAGATTTAACAAAAACAATTGTTTGTTGGTAAATATGAACCAATTAAAAGTTATTTATGCCACATGCTCTTGAGTTAATTGTTTGTTGGCAAAATTGATCCTAAACCCTATGAAAGCACATCCTAACCTTTTACTCATCCAAATTATTAAGAAATGGAATAAAACACAAAGGAAAATAAAGAAAATATTTGGATTTTAAATCAATCAGCAAAAAATAGCCACAACCCAAAAACACAAATGAACCACAATCACATTGATAGTTATACTCTTATATATTTAGCAACTTCTACCTAAACTCAAAAGCAATAAAAAAGAAAAAAAGAAAAGAAAAGAAGCAATTACATCAAAATGCTACCTATCATAGTACATAAACATTCCTATATGTAACATGAATTAACATCTCACATATGTTGCTAAACATTTCTAAAGATCTTACCAATTGTGTACTTCCTTGACAACCCCGACGCATTGAAAAGCATGGTCTCCGTCAAAAGCATTCAACCATGCACTCCCTCGTGCATTGCGTGGGATACATTTACTTCATTTCATATTTCATCCCTAATGGTTTTCTTCACCTTCACCAGACATATATTTTGAATAACCCTAAATATGCAGCTTCGGGCTTTCAAATCATATTTTTGTATAGCTTTATAAAACAAAGTCATATTCTTTAGTACTTCGTGACCTAACGTAATTTAAAATATCATTGGCTATGCCAAAAAAATCATGACTTAATTCACCAATGTCAGGTAATTGATATACATTATTAGCCTTTAATTGAAAATAACGTCTATTAATGCAAAAGGTGGGGTTATGTGAAGTTATGAAGTTACATCAATATATTTTGCCAATCAAATAGTTTGTTCTTACATGTGATCGTCCAACTAAAATTCCTTCGAATATGTCAAGAATGAACCCCCCCTCCCCCAAAAAAAAAAGCCACATATTGCACGAGAGACATATACTTATTTTCATATTCCGTGTTATTCTCCTTTTATTGACACTCATACATTTTAATAAAGGACTGTTACAGCTAACTAACTTCCTTTTGCTACCAAACACCTCCTAATTGTGGGATCATTCTATATTGGGCTTAGTAGTCAAGTAGTTCTGCAGACAGCATGATTTGCTACGCAGGCAGGAAAAAATAACTGAAAACGAATATCTGACTGACCATGGAAACTCGATCTTTGCACATGCTGACATGCATTGCAAGTTTCACACCAGAATATAAACGATTCATATATAAGGGTTTGTAAGTTGTGGCGAAGCCATCGACATGTTGCTGGTACTTCTGAGTTTCGTTTTCAGTCTGTATTTTTTTCATCGTAATGTAAATTATATGTGATCATCCTAACGGAGCCGTCTGTGCAAGGACACGCTTGGTTTAATTTCTATTGGGGTGTATTTTGGCTCATAAGCTTGTGCTGAACGAATTTATATGAACCTGCAAGTTCTTTGTTGGTTATTATCTTCTTTAATGTCTTGCCTTATGTGAAATTCTCAGCTGATGGATCGCTCTGTTGGGATTGGTGAGGAGATGATGCCCCACAGGAATAGTGTCGCTGTCTGATTCCGCAGCAGCTGTGGATGGAATTATCAACAGAAAACCAAAAGTTATTTGACTCCACTGTTTGACTACATACAAACACACAACTTTTGCCATGGAAAACTGATAGTGGAGGCCAAGGTGTCGATGATGCTGATGAACGTGTGCTAAGTGCTAACTCCAGAAATAGCTCGGTTTTTTCCCGCTCTTTAATAGCACCATTCAAGTTGTTTTGTCGCTAAAAGAAAATGCACACACTGTTTAGTGCCTATTTGGGAAGCCCCCAAACCATTGTTTTATAAGCCTCTTTTTCTTTTTTCTTTTTTTTCTCCATAAATTGAGACATCTTACATACTTACCTCATAATCGTAAATGCACTTCTGAAAAACTAAAATAAGGCGTCACATATGCACCATGTAGGCACATATTTTTTTACTACTCCCCCTGGTCCTAATTATAGGAACATTTTTGTAGTGCAAATTTCACTACAAAAGTGTTCCTATAATTAGGACTAAATGTAATATTTATTACTATTTTTAAAGTCTTAAAATTTATATTATCAATAGCTTATATGAATTAGTCACGTTAAAAAAAGTGTTTTTAAATAGTATTATTTTTTCACTCAATCATGCATCTTTCTGCTCTTTAAGAGCTCAAATTTCTTCCTAAAATTTAGGATTTAATTCTTAGCTGCACAAATTATTAGTAGCAGCGAAACAGGAGCAAAAATATTATTGTACCTGTATATGTATAATAATTTTAAAATATGCCCACTTACTAATTTAATCAATACTAGTACCTCTGATCTTAGGTACTCCATATAAGATTTAATTGATTTTTTTTTTAAAAAGAAAAGATTAAGGAAGTTAATAAATTAACTAATTATATCATATGTTGTATATGATTAAATTATATATCAGTTTATAAGTTAAAAAATTAGTTTAAAGAAAAATCAATAAATATAAATACTTTAAATTAATTTAATTTCCTTTATTGATCTCCTCAAAAAATCAAGCGAATATTATAATATGATATCTTTAAGGGTAAAGGATTTCTCCAGTTATTAGGGATAGAGTTATCTCAGGTGACCTTAAAACTACGTCGTTTTGAATTAATGAATAGTGTTTCTGAAATTTTGTTTATTTTTTAATCATATACATTTTACCAAAACACCTTTTATTAATTCACCTAAAATTACTAACAAACCCTTCATTAATTCAAAACAACGTAATTTTAGAGTCACTGGAGATAACTCTATCTCCCGTGACTGAAGAAATACTTTCCCCTATCTTTAAACTATATAATGGTTTTTTTTTTTGGTAATAACTATACAATGGTTTTTTTTTTTTTTTTTGGTCGAAACTATACAATGGTTTTGAGAAGAGGGATAGCATGGAAATCCAGAAAAGGACCACAAATGTGAATAACTAGCATATCGGCCCAAAATAAAATTGTATGGGCCTGTAATGTGGTTTAATCTTAAACGCTTACCTCAGCCCTGGCCTGGAAGGGGACTTGTACCTCGTGCCTCGATTTACACACACGTCAGCAAGTGTTGATGCCGATGGTTTGTGGCTCCCTCACTCGAAGAAAACCTATGTCGGGGGGGATCCATCTGGCCAGTGGAGTAAAAACTAAAAACCCTAATGTCCATTAAGATAAATAAGAAAGAATTCAATTCTAATTCCACCCGCCGATTTCTTTGTTATTAATATCCTCTCCGAAAAGCTTCGTTTTCCTTTCGAAGCCTCTACAACACATCAGCACATACCAAGCAGCTTAGCGCCCTGCTCTTTCGAAACCCCCGTCTAGGGCTTGGGTTTGCCACCTTAACCCCTCACTACTTCTGCTATCTTCTGGATCTTTCTCTATTCTAGCGATTTGTTTGTCTGCTATCTGTTTCTATTTTGGTGGAGGGTATTTCTATTCGGATCTCGATCTACTGCTTCCTTAAAATGGATGTTCGTAAGAGAGGTAGGCCTGACGCTGGCATCAAAGTTAACGGTGGCCTCAAGAAAACCAAGCAAGGTTTGCTTTTTATTCTGCTCACATATTTAATATGTTCCAGAGTTATTCTCGCACTGTCCAGCGTATTTGGATTTTCATGTTTTCGAAGCATCTTTAGTTTTGATTTACTGTTAAGTGGCTTTTCTTTGGTGATTATTTGCTTCTTTTTCTGTCTTGTCGGAGTTGGATTTTTTAATAGCCTTCTCCTATTAGCAAGCTGCATCTGAAATTATTCTTCAGCTACCCTTTGAATCTGGCGTAAAAAAAAATCTTTGGACTTCCAAATTAGAGTCTAATGCATCCTATGTTATTTGTAAATTGATTTTTTGCTGAAAATTTGCTTAAAACATGTATACTTTTAATCTTATTCCTTAGATTTTTTTTCCCCAAGGTCACTTTTTCATTCATAATATCCCCTGCTAGGGTTACCTTTGAGGTGGTAATTTTTTCCCACTTGCACAAGCATACCTGTAGCTGTAACTAAAAATGTTTTGAGTTGTTCATCAACGGATGGGAAGACATTCTGCGTTCAGGGCAGTCAACGACTGCTCTTCTGTCTATTAAAGAAACCAAATTTTGCTCGAAGATTTAGTGCCTTTCTGTTCATTGATAACCACAATTTGCAATATCCATGGTTTCTAAAATGCTGTCTTCATTTACTAGGTACAATGCAAATGATTAACTTTGAAAATGTTCTCTCAGTATGACTCAAATAGGGGAAGAGTCCACTTCTAGTCCCTAAAGTTTAACTTAAGTTTAATTTAGTCCAATAATTTTGTTCTGGTTCAATGGCTCCCTCAAAGTTTTGTTTAACTTCGACGCACATACATAATGGATGAGTTCAAGTTGTGCCAGCTTATATCCAACTCACTATACTATTCATCTCGATACAATCCCTGAATGAGTTTATTTTAGTGTTAAACAATCTCTCCAGTTCTGGAACCCAAACTTCTTAGCAGGTTAAACCAATTAAATGAATAACTTTCGATGTTGCTGATGCTTCAAGACAACAGTTGAATTTACCAACAAGATCCAAGTGATGCTTGTTTTAGCTTTGCAGTCATTCCACATATACTCACAAACTAGTTTTGACAATTGATGGGAAGTGCTTGTGAAAGATTTAAAAATTGGCTAGACAGACCCATACCGACCCATACCATGAATACTTATTTTCTCAGTCTTTGACTCAACTTTGATCAGTAGAGGGAACAAGATAGCCCCCATAATGCTTATTATCATAACCCTTTTGCTTGGATATGACCCGTCTAGTATGTCCCTAATTTTTATACCATATTCTTCATAATCCTGATTAGATCTGAGTTTCTTTTGCATTGCTGTGAAGCACCACCTTAATGCCAGATTGAGCACATAAGGTCAAGCTCTAGCAAGTTGTCCTACAGCATTGGGGTTTAGGGATTGGAGAGATTGCTTAAACTCTAGAATACATTGCTTGGGGGGTTTTACTCAGAGAAAGAAAAGAAAGTGTTGAGTT
Source organism: Acacia crassicarpa (assembly GCA_034222035.1). Taxonomy (NCBI): domain Eukaryota; kingdom Viridiplantae; phylum Streptophyta; class Magnoliopsida; order Fabales; family Fabaceae; genus Acacia; species Acacia crassicarpa. Next base: position 60,888,302 of record JAWXYG010000002.1, on the reverse strand, counting down.
GGAGTGTCCTTTACAGGTGTGCGTCTTTATTCAACCCAATATTAAGATTTGTCTGAGCCATATCAGATACTTCTGTTGGAGAAACTATTGAATTAGGGAAAAAGTATTATATTAAACATTTTTGAAACCTTTGAGGACAACATTGAACCAAAATAGACCTGTTGAACTAATTCAAAACTTATGTGAATCTTTAGGGACTTAAGATGGATTTTTGTCTCCTAAGAGTAAGATATCTTTTGAAGCCTCAACAATTTTGATAGAAAATGTTCTAGGTTAATAAGCAAGAGAATATTAACTCAGAAAAAGTAATTAATGTTTTGCAACAGAATTGGAGTCCTTATCAACTGGTGTAGGAAGCAAATCGAAGCCTTGTACCAAGTTTTTCAGGTTCTAATCTATTCTTATCTAAATAAATATTTTGAAGTGTACAGTTTTATTTTTTCAAACGAATGTGATAAGTTAATAATTAAATGTGCCACTGCTATAAAGCTCTGCAAATTAACCTGGTATTGGAGGTTTTTATACAGGTACATACTGTTGTCGGCTCTAATCAAGTCATAACAGAATAATGTTTTTTTATGGAGTACAGAAAAGATAATATATCCCTATGTTGGACAGTTGGTGTTGAGCACTCACCACTATGTCAATAGAAATTGATAATTACCCTCTTCTTGTCTACCTTACAGCTTTATAGAATTAATGTATCCCACGCTATTAAGCATTATTTAATTCTAATACTCAGCTCTTAGTGGACTCTACGGCTTATGAACCTTATTTAAATTGGTGAGCCAGTAATAAGTTAATACAATAAACTTTGATCAGTTGGAACAGGTATGATATCAACATGAAATAGATTTTTGTGTTGTGGAACTCCTTACATACTCTTCAAAAATGAAGAAACTTGTGTCTTCTGTCATCTTCAACCTTGATGTCATGTAATTGGATGAAATTTTCTCTAGCAATTAGGGGTGAATTGAATCATGGATGCTCTGTTATTTTGTGCCATAATTGTATCTATGAAATCAGTTGAACTTGTGACATAATCCTAATTAATTTCTTTTCCTATGGCAACTACTTCATAGCATTATCAGTTTAGTTGCACATTTAGTTGTATTAATGTTTTAATCTTCACTGTAGGTGATATAGTTAGGTGTATACATTGATTGAAAATGTTAATTTATGTTTGCCAACAGTTCGGATTTGTGATTTGGTGCTTGTATGCACTCTGTTTTACAGTTATGAGCTTCTATTTAAGCTGCCTGCGTTCTATTCTAATGTTTTTGACAACTGATGCGCAAGTATTTCGTAAAATATTTCTTAGTTATTAGTAAATTTTAGTCTCTTGAATCACAATATGATACTTTTTGAACCTGTGATGTCTTTCTGGGATTTTACTATGGGGCTGGAGTTTTTTCCCCTGAATTTCAGTTGAGAGAACATCAGATACTTTGCTAGTAATGAATGTCTGTGTGTTTTCCTGAATAGTTGTTCAACGCCTCCTACTGCAATTGTAGCATTTAATACTAAAATTTGCAACTGCACCCTTGGACTCATATCTTGGTGAAGTTAAGCTAGACAAATGTGCACATCAATATGTACCTTTTCGTGCAGATAAAGCTTATGGAGTTCAATAACTTTGTAATGGGCTGCATAAGAGTGGAATGGTTTGATCTTTACCCATGGAAGTTTGGGTTTTGATCCTTTTTGGTGGCGTAGAGGGAAGATTGCACTATCTAAGTGATGTTAAAAATCATACTATTATTATTCAACAGTGTAACCCTATTTGAATATTAAGTCGGGTCTAATCCAATTTAGTCAACCCAATATCATTATTTCTTGAGTCCTCCTCAGTTTTATTTAGGCGTGAAAGGGACTGGTGGTTGGGTTTCATCAGAACCAGGGTCTGTGATATCTAGAGCGAAGCTGAGTTATTCAAACCATTTACTGGTTTTATGGTAATTATGAAGCACAACTTGTAGGAAATTTGAAACTGCACAATATGGTGCTGAAACTGGCAGTTAATTGATGTCTGAGATCAAGGAAAAAGAAATATGTCCTCTCATGTTGGTAAAAAATTGATTTTGCTATATCAAATTTTTGCTTCTGACCTCTAAATGTTGATAGACAAGCCCTTTATGACTTATAATTATCTCCCTTTTGTGTGCTTGGTTAATTGTTTATACATGCTTTTATTTTGGAGTTTGATTTTACCATGTATCTGTGTTACATATGTTTGGAGACACAGGCGCTATTCTGGAATCTTATGTGAGCGTATTTTATGCTTATAGCGTATCTATTTGATCAAATATATAAGAACACCTCTTATATGTATGTTTGAAGTTTCATTCATTCCTTTAGGATTTGCCAGATAGTTGATATTTTTTATTTTATGCTTATAGCGTATCTGCTTGATCAAATATATAAAACACCTATTATTTGTATGTCTGAAGTTTCATTCCATTCCTTTAGGATTTGCCAGATAGTTGATATTTTTTTCAAACTTGATATTATACGGTGACTTGAAAATTTTTTGTGAGTTAACACCTTTACCTCTCTGCAGGGAAGGGGGTGAGACTCCAATTTCTATGCAGTCATTATTTATACTCTGGCATGATCTGATTGTTTAATTCTCTGTACATTGCAGCACTGCTGGCTGCCCCTTTGGCGAGGGTTGCCACTTCTTGCACTATGTTCCTGGTGGCTATAATGCTGTTGCTCAGATGATGAATTTAGCCCCCGCTACCCCTGCTGCTTCTAGAAATGTTACAGCCCCACCACCGGTGCATAATCATAATCACAATCACAATCACAATCACAATGGCTCGGCTCCTGCTGTCAAATCTCGCATATGCAATAAATATAATTCTGCAGAAGGCTGCAAATTTGGTGATAAGTGTCATTTTGCACATGGTGAATGGGAACTTGGCAAGCCTATTGCTGCTTCAGCAGAAGATCATCGTGCTGTGGGACCTATTGCAGGCCGTATTGCTCCCAACCGAATGGAGCCCCCACCTGGTCCTGTGGCTAGTTTTGGTGCCAGTGCCAATGCCAAGATTAGTGTAGAAGCCTCCTTAGCTGGAGCAATCATTGGGAAGGGTGGCGTAAATTCCAAGCAGATATGTCGCCAAACTGGAGCCAAACTATCAATTCGGGATCATGAGTCAGATCCAAATCTCAGAAACATTGAGCTTGAGGGAAGCTTTGAACAAATCCAGGAAGCTAGTTACATGGTGAAAGAGTTACTCGCAACCATCTCAATGTCCGCACCACCTAAAATCCCTGGTGTTCCTGGTGGCCCAGCCCCGCGTGGAAGCAATTATAAGACCAAGCTGTGTGAGAATTTTGCCAAAGGATCTTGCACCTTCGGAGAAAGATGTCACTTTGCACATGGGGCTGCTGAACTGCGTAAAACAGTAGTATGAACTGGTTAGGTGCATTTTGTCTTGGGCTTTGGTAGTCTGAGTTGTTATTTTTACTGTGCACTTCAACTGAGTGTTACTGACAAAATCCATTATCGTAGCCTCGTTCTCGTTCTCTTTTCAAGGCTGGCATGGCTTTCTCATTCTTAGATTTCGATTGAATCCGTAGATTTTCTCATTAGCTAGGTTTGCTGAACTGGCTAAGTTTTTTTGTTTTTTTTTTTTGGTATGATGCTGAACTGGCTAAGTTGTTCCGAGATTTCTAAATTATAATCAAGACTGGGACTGTTCCTGTACGGATTTGAACTGTTTTTTTGGGGCCTTTGCACTGTTTCCTCTACGGTGTTTTTTATTTTATTTTTAAAAAAGTTCTCTTGTTTAGAACACTTTTAGTGCCCAATCTTTTAAAAACTCAAGTCATCAGGTCCATCACTCTTCCTTTAAAGTGGGAAGATGAGAACCCACTAAAATTGGTGTTAACCTAAATTCCTTCCGCGGCACGCTTCATACTAAATAAGCATCTTTGTGTCCTTCCAGTTCCAATTATTTCCCCCTTTTCACATTGAAATGGAATAGGACCCAAGCTTTTTACGGGTGGGACTTTGTTGCAACTTAAGAATCAATTGTGGAAATGGAGGAAAAAAACATTATTGTTGAGTCAACTAGGATCAAGATAAAGCTAAATGAAAAGGAGAAGAGTGATGCCTTACTCAAGAAATTAATTGAAACTGAGAGTAGGTGAAGATTTTTCATTAAATCCACAGATGAAATTGCCGCTAAGGATGAATTAGTAGCACCAATCAAAACAACAGAAAAAGTGAGAATCTCGTGTAGGAAAAATGAACAAAGCAGAGTGTGAAAGAAAAGGGGAATAAATTCTCAGGATTTTCTTTTTTTGGAATAAAAAGTTTAGGTGGGGGTAAACGCCAGTACTCCATCAAGGTTAGGGTATGCCTCCAGGCAGGCTTAAAAAGTGCTTAAAGAGGTACTTACAAATCGCCCACCAATATCTTCTCTTTTAGGATGAAGGCCGACACCTTAGTCAAGCGTGCCAATTTCCACTGGCAAATTCCTAGGAATTGAAAAAAGGGAATGGAAGAAATTGAGCTCTGACCTTTGAGCGATAAAAGGATGAGCGCTTAATGCTGCTGCCTACTAGAAAATCATGGAGCACAACAAAAATTCAAATCACACGTGATCTACTATTTCTCTTGTTTTACTGCTGAAAAACAAGGGAGTTTTTTCCTCCAGAAGTAAATGCTTCTGTCATATTCAAATTTGAATTTGTGATGTATCAAATTCGAATTTGATTATTTAAATAAAATAGAAAATATCTGAAACAAATTAAATAAATATCTATTCCTGATATTTTTCTAATTCTCAATATCCTCCATTATCTTCTAACCTCTATCAAATATATACATCTACAATATTTTTATATTTATTTTTGAATATCTATATTTATTTATTTATAAAAATTATAATTTTTTATTCATTATCCCATGACATTGAAGATGCCCATTCCTCTTGTCTCGGTATAATCTTTTGGTTTTAAATTAATTTCAACACAAGTTGTTCAATTTGATATCTTTAACTTCTTCATGTTATTATTTATTTTAAATTTTATTTAATTTTTATTCATTTAATATTTACTGTTATCTGTTTAAATAGTTATATTTATTTAAATTATAATTTATAATTTATAATTTTATTTTAAATTATTTTTCTACTAATTTTTTAATTTTTTTTTTGCCCGAAATACTAATTTTTTAATTTAGGAATTGAAATATAGATTTAGTTAATAGGTCATCATTAATTCTTACCCATTTTTCCTCGACCGTCACAATTTTCTCTTCCTTTTCCTTATGTTATAAACCTAAGGTGAGATTAAGGCTGTGCATGGCAACCATTCTCTTCCCTGGCACTGTTTCTGAAATGAATGAGTTTTTTCTCATTCTGTGCCATAGAAGAGTTTTGAGAATGAGAATGACGTTTGTTAACTCATTTTATTTTTACTCCGAGAATCAGAAGTACGTTTGGTAACACAATATTTTTTTTCATTCTGAGAATCAAATTTATGTTTGTTAACACATTTTTATTTTTATTCCAATAATTAGAATTATACAATACACATATTTTTTTTTTCATTTTTTGTTTACAGGTTTCATCAACGGTAAAAAAATAATGTATTTATTAACGTTTGCTCGAATTTTTTAAATCCATATTATTACCTTAATATTAATTATACAAATGAATAAATAAATAAATATATCTACATTAGTCACATGACTCAACTAAATTTTCACGATACCACAATAATTTAAAGCAAAAATAATTGATGTTGAATTGAACAAAAAAATATGACAAATCTCCAATGTACTTCGAATATGTCTCTTAATCTATCAACATCATATTGGGGGCAACTGATTGTCTCTAGCTAATTGGTTTGCAATATTTTTCTTAATAATATTTATTTCAGCCACTCGATCTGAAGGGCCTTCATCATCTATAGCTGCAGATGTATGGGTTGCTGCTGTCATGTTTGTAACGCCACAATTTTAATACCCAAAAACTCGGTCAAAATATTGAAAATACCTTCAAAAGAGTTCAACAATATCCAAATCCTTTCACAATGTTACCATTTCGAATAAAACCCGTAATACATAATCAGAATAAATTCCAGAAAATATTTCAGAGTTTAATACAAAACGGAAGTCTTAGGTTCATGGCAAATATAATAACATAACATAATCTATTGGAGATCAAAAGAGCTTCCAGAGCTCACTCCATAGGTGCCTTCCCTTGCTCTCTACTAGAATATTCACCTGAAAGATGTTAATATGGGATGAGATTCCACGTCTCAGTAACTACTGAATATTTCTACCTCACACGAGCAAATTACATATGACAAAAATAAAAGGTAATATAATGTGAATTTAATATACTCAGATATTTTTAGATATACCGTTGTTCACATCAAATGCCTTTACAAAATACTCATCATTCTTTATTGAATAATTCAGAAATGCACTATGCAGCCTCCCTTATATCCCCTTCCAACCGTATACCGCTGACTGGAACCATAGGCTAACATATAGTCTAATAGAAACTCATTCATTTGACTGGATGGTTTCAAGCTCACCAAAACTTAAGATACACCCGGCCAAAGGTATAGAGCTTAAATCTGGACTATGGCTCCCCTCCTTTAAAATAACAACTAAGGAGGTGTCACATGTCCCACATCTCCAATGAAATCCCGGCCAGAGGAAAACATGGAAGATGGGGCCCTGAAAAGTACCATCCACTGTGCACCGAGTGGTGGCATAAACAATTCTTATCATTCAATTCCCTCCTTACTCCACCCATCACAATACAACCGCCATGATGAATGTATTTACTCAAAAATAATGCATTATTATACCATTATATACATTGATATGCGTATTTATGAATAGTAAAATACTATGCGTATCTGTGAATAGTAAAATACTATGCGTATCTGTGAATAGTAAAATGCTATGCGTATCTGTGAATAGTAAAATACGGTATATACATGAATAGTAAAATGAGTAGTAAATACGGTATACGTGAATAGTAACATGAATAGTAAATACGGTATACATGAATAGTATATACGGTATATGTGAATAGTAAAATGAATAGTAAATACGGTATATGTGAATAGTAAAATGAATAGTAAATACGGTATATGTGAATAGTAACGTACGTATAAATAGTACCTCTACAGATTTGCAAGTCAAAGTTCCCACACCAGATCTTAAAACCATAAATATTTTCTAAATATTCTTACCAAAATAGTAAACAAACAAATTTATAATCATACATAATTCACAAGTATAAGGAAGAATATTCAGAGTTACCTGTTACTTGCTAATACCCGAATCACCAGCCAGCTATTATAACTCTCAAGCAAATATCTATACTCTCTCTCTCTCTCTACCTCTCTCTATGGCTCTTAGAAGTTGTGAAGAATGAAATGAAATGGAAGGTCTATTTATAGTTGGAAAATGGGTCTTTAAGTGTAATTTTCGTCTCTGGGTCGTTTTACGTAATTTTCCTAAAAACTAAAAAAAACTTTCCCGTGACTTGCCCCGTGAACCTTTTTTTTTTAAAAAAAATTTAATAATATTTTAATATATATTATTTTATTATTATAATATAATATTATTTAAATAATAAATTATTATTGAGTGGGTCCCGCGGCCAATTTTTTCAAACTTCACGAGAAAGTTTGCAGAGAATTATTTTTGGCCGTGGGTCCCGCAAAATACTGATTTAAAATTTATCACTTTCTGAAAATAGAGCCTACTAGTCTTTCCAAAATAGGTTTATGTTCAAGATATTAGATTCAAAATTCAGGATGTTACATTTCTCCCCTCCTAAAAGAAAATTTTGTCCTCAAAATTTTGCTATAATAAGAATTCTAACCTATTTAAATAAATGAGGATAGGTTTGTCGCATGCTCTCCTCCGTTTCCCAAGTAGCATCTCCGGGAGCCATTCCTTTCCACTCGACCTTTACAAGTCTAATGGTCTTGTTTCTTAATTTCTTGTCCCTTGCATCAACAATCCGCTCCGGCTCGGCTTTATACGTCATGTTATCCTTGAGTTCTACCTCTTCTACTTCTATAATGTGGGAAGGATCCGGTTGGTATTTCTTCAGTTGCGATACATGAAAGACATCATGAAGGTTCGCAAGCTGTGGAGGTAATGCAATTCTGTAAGCTACCGGTCCAACTTTCTCCAAAATCTCATAAGGACCCATAAAACGAGGTGAAAGCTTCTTTGCTCGTATTGCTCTACCAATGCCAGTCATTGGTGTGACTCTTAAGAATACATGTTCGCCCACCATGAACTCCAACGGTCGTCTTCTCTTGTCAGCATAACTCTTCTGTCGACTCTGAGCAGTGACAAGTTTCTGTTGAATCACCTTAATCTTTTGAGTCGTCTCGTCCACAAGTTCTGGACCTATTAAAATTCGCTCATTCAATTCCGTCCAACAAATAGGAGATCTACATTTTCTTCCATACAAAGCCTCATAAGGTGCCATCTCAATGCTGGAGTGATAACTATTGTTATATGCAAACTCCGCAAGATGAAGATGATCGTCCCAACTTCCTTTTAGTTCGATTGCACAAGCCCGCAACATGTCTTCCAGAGTTTGAATAGTCCTCTCAGTCTGCCCGTCAGTTTGAGGATGATAAGCGGTACTATAACTCATCCGAGTTCCCATAGCATTCTGCAATGCTTTCCAAAATCGTGAAGTGAATCGTGGATCACGATCAGATACGATGCTATTCGGTATCCCATGCAATCTGACAATCTCCTTCATGTAGATCTTTGCTAGTCTCTCCAATGAGTATTCTGCTGCAATTGCTAGAAAATGAGCTGACTTAGTTAACCTATCGACAATTACCCAAATGGCATTATGTCCGGATGTCGTTAGAGGAAGCCCCATGATGAAATCCATAGAGATGCTGTCCCGTTTCCACTCTGGGATATCCAAATTCTTTAATAATCCAGGAGGTTTTCGATGTTCGATCTTGACTTTCTGACAAGTCAAACAACAAGTGACAAAGTCAGTCACATCTTTCTTCATGCCCCGCCACCACCAATTCCGCTTGAGATCATGATACATCTTGGTTACTCCGGGATGGATAGTGTATTTACTCCGATGTGCCTCCTCTAGTATGAGATTTTTTATTTCTTCATCATTAGGTATGCACACTTTTCCTTTATACCTTAATATCCCATCTCTATCGATCCCAAATTTCGATTCTTTTCCTTCTTCAATATCTTCCCTCACGTTTAATAGATACTCATCTTCGAGCTGAACGAATTTAATCTCTTTCCAAATTGTGCTTTCAATAGTTAATGCTTCCATGGTAGCGACCAAACCTGACATTACATCAATAGATGTACTTGGTATCTCCTCGAGCAATTTATGTTCTCTGATCATCATCTGGGCTACATGGATTGTCTTTCTACTTAAGGCATCTGCTACAACGTTCGCCTTTCCTGGATGATACTTCAATTCGAAGTCGTAGTCCTTGATAAACTCCATCCATCTCCTCTGTCGCATGTTGAGCTCCTTTTGGTCGAACAGGTACTTCAGACTTTTGTGGTCACTATAAACCTCGAACTTTGAACCGTAGAGGTGATGCCTCCAAATCTTCAGAGCGAACACTACTGCTGCCAGTTCTAAGTCGTGAGTAGGATAATTCCCTTCATGTGGCCTTAACTGTCGAGAAGCATAAGCTACTACCCTACCATTTTGCATTAATACACACCCAAGACCTTTCTTAGAAGCATCTGTGTACAAAGTAAAGGTCTGAGCAGGATCTGGAATTATAAGTACTGGTGCCGTAGTCAACTTAGTCTTCAAATTTTGGAAAGCTGCTTCACACTTTTCGTCCCATACAAATGGTTGTCCCTTCCTTGTTAACTTAGTCAAAGGCATAGCTATTTGCGAAAAGCCCTTGATAAATCTCCTATAATAGCCAGCTAGACCTAGAAAACTCCTGATCTCAGTCACGGACTTTGGTCGTTCCCATTGGAGAACTGCTTCAACTTTAGTATGGTCCACTGCAACACCTTCAGCCGATACGACATGGCCTAGGAATTTTACTTCCTTCAACCAAAATTCGCACTTAGATAGTTTCGCATAGAGCTTGTGCTCCTTCAACACTTGTGGCACGATTCTAAGGTGCTCTTTATGCTCTTCTTCATCCTTAGAGTAGATAAGGATGTCGTCAATGAAAACCACTACAAATTTATCTAGATATGGTCGGAAAATTCTATTCATGTAATCCATGAATACTGCTGGAGCATTTGTTAGCCCAAATGGCATAACAAGAAATTCATAATGGCCATATCTAGTTCTGAATGCAGTTTTTGAGACATCTTCAGCTTTGACTCTCAGTTGGTGATAACCTGATCTGAGGTCGATCTTGGAGAATATGGATGCTCCCTTCAACTGATCAAGTAGATCGTCGATCCTGGGTAAAGGATATTTATTCTTTATAGTCACTTTATTCAACTGGCGATAGTCAATGCATAGTCTCAGGCTCCCATCTTTCTTCTTCACAAAGAGTACGGGCGATCCCCAAGGAGATACACTGGGTCTGATAAAACCCTTTTCTAACAATTCCTCGATCTGCCTCTTCAATTCTGCTAGTTCCGATGGAGACATTCGGTAACGAGCTTTAGATATAGGTTCTGTTCCAGGTACGAGATCAATAGAAAATTCTACTTCTCTCTCTGGGGGTAAACCTGTCATTTCTTTCGGAAATACTTCCAGAAATTCTTTCACCACTTCAATGTTCTCTATCCCTTCCTCCACTTCTGTTTGAATAGAGAAAAACACCATGTACGCAAGACAACCATGATGAACAGGCTTTTCATCTTGTACTATAGACAACAATTGTGGTCTACTATGACTCATAGAGTCATCCGCAAGAGAAATAGTCTTCCTCTTGCAGTCAAGGATGATGTCATTAGCTGACAACCAATCCATTCCTATTATTACATCGATACCCTTCGTGGGTAAACAAACAAGGTCTATATTTGAGATCCTATTATCAATCTCAATCGTACAATTTAAGCAAGCCCTAGAAGTTTTTACTGAAGCTCCCGTCGGTGTAGAAATAATCATATAATAAGGCAATTCACTCACTCTTAAATTCAATCGAGGCACACAGTCGTATGATATAAAAGAGTGTGTGGCACCAGAATCAAATAAGGCTTCTACTTCAAGACCTTGGAGTTTGAGGATACCTTTAATCAGATTTGGTGAAGCACTTGCCTCCTGATGTGATAGTGCAAACACTTTCCCTGGCACTGCAGTTCTAGCATCCTTGGCTCCTCGAGGCTCCTCCTCACAAAATCTGGAAATGTGTCCTGGCTTTCCACAGTTGAAACACGTCACACATGGTCCTTGGTGTATTCTTCCACACTTGGCACACATCTGATTGTTAGCGGTGCTTGCAACAGGAGCTGTGGATCCCCTATATGAACTCTGACCTCCACTGAAGTGACTCCTTTGAGGTCCTTTGAATTGACTCCTCGGTGGTCTGCTGAAATGACTTCTTTGGGGTCCAGTAAAATAACTCCTCGATGGTCCACCAAAGTGATTTCTGGATGGTTGGCTAAACCGCGTATTCACATTACTGAAGTTGTGACTCTGCTTCTTAGTAACTCCTCCCGTTGGTCTCATGAGGTGTGTAGATCTGGCCTGAAAACCCTTCATCTTCTCAGCTTCCTCTTCTCGTTTGTTCCTTGCTATCGTGCGCAGTTTGTCGCATATTTCTTCAAAATCCCTTGTTTTATCGAGGAACGGTGATAGAGCTGTTTTTAGGTCTGGTCTAGCTTTTTCAACCAATCGAGCACTCAACCATTTAGAGTTGTTCTGTGAATATCCGCAGAATTTAGACAACTCTAAAAAGCGAGTAATAAATTCGTCTTCATGTAATTCCCCTTGCCTGAATGTGAGGAATTCAGTTTCTTTCTCTATTCTGATTGAAGGGGAAAAGTAATAATTTTCGAACTTTTCCTTAAAGTCTTCCCACGTCATCTCAGCATTTCCTTTTGTTTTGGTGCTTTCCCACCATTCTTCAGCTGCTTTCTGCAACAATTGTTCAGCAACCATCACCTTTTGTTGTGAGCTAATCTCGATAACTCTGAAAATCTTTTCTACACGCTTCAGCCACTCCAGTGCTGCAATCGGATCTAGCTTCCCCTCGAACATCGGTGGAGTAAACTTCCGAAATTTTTCCCAAACCTCGGTAATAGGTAGAGGGTGGTACTGAGAATGGGAACTGCTACTGCCTCTCGAGTCAGTGCGAGAACGACTTCCTCCCCTGGAATGATGATCGGAAGGTGTGACTTCCCCCATTAGACCCTTCTCCTTCCCTTCCTTACCTCCTTGGCCTCTTCCTTTTGCTAGTTCATCCTCGTGTCTATTCACTTTCTCTCTTACCTCCAAGATGACGTCCCGTAACTCTGCCAAAAGGGCATTGTTATTGCATGTTGTGCAGTAACATAACTTTATTAGGGATCATCAGATAGCAGACAAAAATCTAGCACATTATGCAAATCCCAACATTGTAACATCCTGAATTTTGAATCTAATATCTTGAACATAAACCTATTTTGGAAAGACTAGTAGGCTCTATTTTCAGAAAGTGATAAATTTTAAATCAGTATTTTGCGGGACCCACGGCCAAAAATAATTCTCTGCAAACTTTCTCGTGAAGTTTGAAAAAATTGGCCGCGGGACCCACTCAATAATAATTTATTATTTAAATAATATTATATTATAATAATAAAATAATATATATTAAAATATTATTAAATTTTTTTTTTAAAAAAAAGGTTCACGGGGCAAGTCACGGGAAAGTTTTTTTTAGTTTTTAGGAAAATTACGTAAAACGACCCAGAGACGAAAATTACACTTAAAGACCCATTTTCCAACTATAAATAGACCTTCCATTTCATTTCATTCTTCACAACTTCTAAGAGCCATAGAGAGAGGTAGAGAGAGAGAGAGAGTAGAGATATTTGCTTGAGAGTTATAATAGCTGGCTGGTGATTCGGGTATTAGCAAGTAACAGGTAACTCTGAATATTCTTCCTTATACTTGTGAATTATGTATGATTATAAATTTGTTTGTTTACTATTTTGGTAAGAATATTTAGAAAATATTTATGGTTTTAAGATCTGGTGTGGGAACTTTGACTTGCAAATCTGTAGAGGTACTATTTATACGTACGTTACTATTCACATATACCGTATTTACTATTCACATATACCGTATTTACTATTCATTTTACTATTCACATATACCGTATATACTATTCATGTATACCGTATTTACTATTCATGTTACTATTCACGTATACCGTATTTACTACTCATTTTACTATTCATGTATATACCGTATTTTACTATTCACAGATACGCATAGTATTTTACTATTCACAGATACGCATAGTATTTTACTATTCATAAATACGCATATCAATGTATATAATGGTATAATAATGCATTATTTTTGAGTAAATACATTCATCATGGCGGTTGTATTGTGATGGGTGGAGTAAGGAGGGAATTGAATGATAAGAATTGTTTATGCCACCACTCGGTGCACAGTGGATGGTACTTTTCAGGGCCCCATCTTCCATGTTTTCCTCTGGCCGGGATTTCATTGGAGATGTGGGACATGTGACACCTCCTTAGTTGTTATTTTAAAGGAGGGGAGCCATAGTCCAGATTTAAGCTCTATACCTTTGGCCGGGTGTATCTTAAGTTTTGGTGAGCTTGAAACCATCCAGTCAAATGAATGAGTTTCTATTGGACTATATGTTAGCCTATGGTTCCAGTCAGCGGTATACGGTTGGAAGGGGATATAAGGGAGGCTGCATAGTGCATTTCTGAATTATTCAATAAAGAATGATGAGTATTTTGTAAAGGCATTTGATGTGAACAACGGTATATCTAAAAATATCTGAGTATATTAAATTCACATTATATTACCTTTTATTTTTGTCATATGTAATTTGCTCGTGTGAGGTAGAAATATTCAGTAGTTACTGAGACGTGGAATCTCATCCCATATTAACATCTTTCAGGTGAATATTCTAGTAGAGAGCAAGGGAAGGCACCTATGGAGTGAGCTCTGGAAGCTCTTTTGATCTCCAATAGATTATGTTATGTTATTATATTTGCCATGAACCTAAGACTTCCGTTTTGTATTAAACTCTGAAATATTTTCTGGAATTTATTCTGATTATGTATTACGGGTTTTATTCGAAATGGTAACATTGTGAAAGGATTTGGATATTGTTGAACTCTTTTGAAGGTATTTTCAATATTTTGACCGAGTTTTTGGGTATTAAAATTGTGGCGTTACATTTTTGGTATCAGAGCAATGGTTCTGGCCAATTTGTTGATTTCCTAACAGTTTTCTAAAATTGAGGTCGTGGCAAATTAAATATCATAACATGAGCACTTCCCTTTGTTAGATTTAGAATTTATTTAGCTATTTTTATTGGTTTAGTGTCCTTATAATATTAATCATAGGAGGAGATAATGGCAAGAACTCGAAGAACTAATTCAACCCCTGCTCCGTCCCAAAGAGGTCTCCCTCCGCATCAAGATGGTCCCTATCCTCAGGATAACAATGCCCTTTTGGCAGAGTTACGAGACGTCATCTTGGAGATGAGAGAGAAAGTGAATAGACATGAGGATGAACTAGCAAAAGGAAGAGGCCAAGGTGGTAAGGAAGGAAAGGAGAAGGCTCTGGAAGTCACACCTTCTGACCATCAATCAAGGGGAGGAAGTCATTCTCGCACTGAAGATGGAGGTAGTAGCGGTTCTCAATCTCAGTATCATCCCTTACCTATTACTGAGGTTTGGGAAAAATTTCGGAAGTTTACTCCACCGATGTTCGAGGGGAAGCTAGATCCGATTGCAGCACTGGAGTGGCTGAAGTGTGTAGAAAAGATTTTGTCACACTTCAGCTTTTCTACACACTTCAGCCACTCCAGTGCTGCAATCGGATCTAGCTTCCCCTCGAACATCGGTGGAGTAAACTTCCGAAATTTTTCCCAAACCTCAGTAATAGGTAAGGGATGATACTGAGATTGAGAACCGCTACTACCTCCATCTTCAGTGCGAGAATGACTTCCTCCCCTTGATTGATGGTCAGAAGGTGTGACTTCCAGAGCCTTCTCCTTTCCTTCCTTACCACCTTGGCCTCTTCCTTTTGCTAGTTCATCCTCGTGTCTATTCACTTTCTCTCTCATCTCCAAGATGACGTCTCGTAACTCTGCCAAAAGGGCATTGTTATCCTGAGGATAGGGACCATCTTGATGCGGAGGGAGACCTCTTTGGGACGGAGCAGGGGTTGAATTAGTTCTTCGAGTTCTTGCCATTATCTCCTCCTATGATTAATATTATAAGGACACTAAACCAATAAAAATAGCTAAATAAATTCTAAATCTAACAAAGGGAAGTGCTCATGTTATGATATTTAATTTGCCACGACCTCAATTTTAGAAAACTGTTAGGAAATCAACAAATTGGCCAGAACCATTGCTCTGATACCAAAAATGTAACGCCACAATTTTAATACCCAAAAACTCGGTCAAAATATTGAAAATACCTTCAAAAGAGTTCAACAATATCCAAATCCTTTCACAATGTTACCATTTCGAATAAAACCCGTAATACATAATCAGAATAAATTCCAGAAAATATTTCAGAGTTTAATACAAAACGGAAGTCTTAGGTTCATGGCAAATATAATAACATAACATAATCTATTGGAGATCAAAAGAGCTTCCAGAGCTCACTCCATAGGTGCCTTCCCTTGCTCTCTACTAGAATATTCACCTGAAAGATGTTAATATGGGATGAGATTCCACGTCTCAGTAACTACTGAATATTTCTACCTCACACGAGCAAATTACATATGACAAAAATAAAAGGTAATATAATGTGAATTTAATATACTCAGATATTTTTAGATATACCGTTGTTCACATCAAATGCCTTTACAAAATACTCATCATTCTTTATTGAATAATTCAGAAATGCACTATGCAGCCTCCCTTATATCCCCTTCCAACCGTATACCGCTGACTGGAACCATAGGCTAACATATAGTCTAATAGAAACTCATTCATTTGACTGGATGGTTTCAAGCTCACCAAAACTTAAGATACACCCGGCCAAAGGTATAGAGCTTAAATCTGGACTATGGCTCCCCTCCTTTAAAATAACAACTAAGGAGGTGTCACATGTCCCACATCTCCAATGAAATCCCGGCCAGAGGAAAACATGGAAGATGGGGCCCTGAAAAGTACCATCCACTGTGCACCGAGTGGTGGCATAAACAATTCTTATCATTCAATTCCCTCCTTACTCCACCCATCACAATACAACCGCCATGATGAATGTATTTACTCAAAAATAATGCATTATTATACCATTATATACATTGATATGCGTATTTATGAATAGTAAAATACTATGCGTATCTGTGAATAGTAAAATACTATGCGTATCTGTGAATAGTAAAATACTATGCGTATCTGTGAATAGTAAAATACGGTATATACATGAATAGTAAAATGAGTAGTAAATACGGTATACGTGAATAGTAACATGAATAGTAAATACGGTATACATGAATAGTATATACGGTATATGTGAATAGTAAAATGAATAGTAAATACGGTATATGTGAATAGTAAAATGAATAGTAAATACGGTATATGTGAATAGTAACGTACGTATAAATAGTACCTCTACAGATTT
The DNA here is from genome assembly GCA_034222035.1 of Acacia crassicarpa. NCBI lineage: Eukaryota > Viridiplantae > Streptophyta > Magnoliopsida > Fabales > Fabaceae > Acacia > Acacia crassicarpa. The sequence continues at coordinate 60,871,543 of JAWXYG010000002.1, read as the reverse complement.
GCAAGTCAAAGTTCCCACACCAGATCTTAAAACCATAAATATTTTCTAAATATTCTTACCAAAATAGTAAACAAACAAATTTATAATCATACATAATTCACAAGTATAAGGAAGAATATTCAGAGTTACCTGTTACTTGCTAATACCCGAATCACCAGCCAGCTATTATAACTCTCAAGCAAATATCTATACTCTCTCTCTCTCTCTACCTCTCTCTATGGCTCTTAGAAGTTGTGAAGAATGAAATGAAATGGAAGGTCTATTTATAGTTGGAAAATGGGTCTTTAAGTGTAATTTTCGTCTCTGGGTCGTTTTACATAATTTTCCTAAAAACTAAAAAAAACTTTCCCGTGACTTGCCCCGTGAACCTTTTTTTTAAAAAAAAAATTTAATAATATTTTAATATATATTATTTTATTATTATAATATAATATTATTTAAATAATAAATTATTATTGAGTGGGTCCCGCGGCCAATTTTTTCAAACTTCACGAGAAAGTTTGCAGAGAATTATTTTTGGCCGTGGGTCCCGCAAAATACTGATTTAAAATTTATCACTTTCTGAAAATAGAGCCTACTAGTCTTTCCAAAATAGGTTTATGTTCAAGATATTAGATTCAAAATTCAGGATGTTACAATGTTGGGATTTGCATAATGTGCTAGATTTTTGTCTGCTATCTGATGATCCCTAATAAAGTTATGTTACTGCACAACATGCAATAACAATGCCCTTTTGGCAGAGTTACGGGACGTCATCTTGGAGGTAAGAGAGAAAGTGAATAGACACGAGGATGAACTAGCAAAAGGAAGAGGCCAAGGAGGTAAGGAAGGGAAGGAGAAGGGTCTAATGGGGGAAGTCACACCTTCCGATCATCATTCCAGGGGAGGAAGTCGTTCTCGCACTGACTCGAGAGGCAGTAGCAGTTCCCATTCTCAGTACCACCCTCTACCTATTACCGAGGTTTGGGAAAAATTTCGGAAGTTTACTCCACCGATGTTCGAGGGGAAGCTAGATCCGATTGCAGCACTGGAGTGGCTGAAGCGTGTAGAAAAGATTTTCAGAGTTATCGAGATTAGCTCACAACAAAAGGTGATGGTTGCTGAACAATTGTTGCAGAAAGCAGCTGAAGAATGGTGGGAAAGCACCAAAACAAAAGGAAATGCTGAGATGACGTGGGAAGAATTTAAGGAAAAGTTCGAAAATTATTACTTTTCCCCTTCAATCAGAATAGAGAAAGAAACTGAATTCCTCACATTCAGGCAAGGGGAATTACATGAAGACGAATTTATTACTCGCTTTTTAGAGTTGTCTAAATTCTGCGGATATTCACAGAACAACTCTAAATGGTTGAGTGCTCGATTGGTTGAAAAAGCTAGACCAGACCTAAAAACAGCTCTATCACCGTTCCTCGATAAAACAAGGGATTTTGAAGAAATATGCGACAAACTGCGCACGATAGCAAGGAACAAACGAGAAGAGGAAGCTGAGAAGATGAAGGGTTTTCAGGCCAGATCTACACACCTCATGAGACCAACGGGAGGAGTTACTAAGAAGCAGAGTCACAACTTCAGTAATGTGAATACGCGGTTTAGCCAACCATCCAGAAATCACTTTGGTGGACCATCGAGGAGTTATTTTACTGGACCCCAAAGAAGTCATTTCAGCAGACCACCGAGGAGTCAATTCAAAGGACCTCAAAGGAGTCACTTCAGTGGAGGTCAGAGTTCATATAGGGGATCCACAGCTCCTGCTGCAAGCACCGCCAACAATCAGATGTGTGCCAAGTGTGGAAGAATACACCAAGGACCATGTGTGACGTGTTTCAACTGTGGAAAGCCAGGACACATTTCCAGATTTTGTGAGGATGAGCCTCGAGGGGCCAAGGATGCTAGAACAGCAGTGCCAGGGAAAGTGTTTGCACTGTCACATCAGGAGGCAAGTGCTTCACCAAATCTGATTAAAGGTATCCTCAAACTCCAAGGTCTTGAAGTAGAAGCCTTATTTGATTCTGGTGCCACACACTCTTTTATATCATACGACTGTGTGCCTCGATTGAATTTAAGAGTGAGTGAATTGCCTTATTATATGATTATTTCTACACCGGCGGGAGCTTCAGTAAAAACTTCTAGGGCTTGCTTAAATTGTACGATTGAGATTGATAATAGGATCTCAAATATAGACCTTGTTTGTTTACCCACGAAGGGTATCGATGTAATAATAGGAATGGATTGGTTGTCAGCTAATGACATCATCCTTGACTGCAAGAGGAAGACTATCTCTCTTGCGGATGACTCTATGAGTCATAGTAGACCACAATTGTTGTCTATAGTACAAGATGAAAAGCCTGTTCATCATGGTTGTCTTGCGTACATGGTGTTTTTCTCCATTCAAACAGAAGTGGAGGAAGGGATAGAGAACATTGAAGTGGTGAAAGAATTTCCGGAAGTATTTCCGAAAGAAATGACAGGTTTACCCCCAGAGAGAGAAGTAGAATTTTCTATTGATCTCGTACCTGGAACAGAACCTATATCTAAAGCTCGTTACCGAATGTCTCCATCGGAACTAGCAGAATTGAAGAGGCAGATCGAGGAATTGTTAGAAAAGGGTTTTATCAGACCCAGTGTATCTCCTTGGGGATCGCCCGTACTCTTTGTGAAGAAGAAAGATGGGAGCCTGAGACTATGCATTGACTATCGCCAGTTGAATAAAGTGACTATAAAGAATAAATATCCTTTACCCAGGATCGACGATCTACTTGATCAGTTGAAGGGAGCATCCATATTCTCCAAGATCGACCTCAGATCAGGTTATCACCAACTGAGAGTCAAAGCTGAAGATGTCTCAAAAACTGCATTCAGAACTAGATATGGCCATTATGAATTTCTTGTTATGCCATTTGGGCTAACAAATGCTCCAGCAGTATTCATGGATTACATGAATAGAATTTTCCGACCATATCTAGATAAATTTGTAGTGGTTTTCATTGACGACATCCTTATCTACTCTAAGGATGAAGAAGAGCATAAAAAGCACCTTAGAATCGTGCTACAAGTGTTGAAAGAGCACAAGCTCTATGCGAAACTGTCTAAGTGCGAATTTTGGTTGAAGGAAGTAAAATTCCTAGGCCATGTCGTATCGGCTGAAGGTGTTGCAGTGGACCATACTAAAGTTGAAGCAGTTCTCCAATGGGAACGACCAAAGTCCGTGACTGAGATCAGGAGTTTTCTAGGTCTAGCTGGCTATTATAGGAGGTTTATCAAGGGCTTTTCGCATATAGCTATGCCTTTGACTAAGTTAACAAGGAAGGGTCAACCATATGTATGGGACGAAAAGTGTGAAGCAGCTTTCCAAAATTTGAAGACTAAGTTGACTACGGCACCGGTACTTATTGTTCCGGATCCTGCACAGACCTTTACTTTGTACACCGATGCTTCTAAGAAAGGTCTTGGGTGTGTGTTGATGCAAAATGGTAGGGTAGTGGCTTATGCTTCTCGACAGTTAAGGCGACACGAAGGGAATTATCCTACTCACGACTTAGAACTGGCAGCAGTAGTGTTTGCTCTGAAGATTTGGAGGCACCACCTCTACGGTTCAAAGTTCGAGGTTTATAGTGACCACAAAAGTCTAAAGTACCTGTTCGACCAAAAGGAGCTCAACATGCGACAGAGGAGATGGATGGAGTTTATCAAGGACTTCGACTTCGAATTGAAGTATCATCCAGGAAAGGCGAACGTTGTAGCAAATACCTTAAGTAGAAAGACAATCCATGTAGCTCAGATGATGATCAGAGAACATAGATTGCTCGAGGAGATACCAAGTACATCTATTGATGTAACGTCAGGTTTGGTCGCTACCATGGAAGCATTAACTATTGAAAGCACAATTTGGAAAGAGATTAAATTCGCTCAGCTCGAAGATGAGTATCTATTAAACGTGAGGGAAGATATTGAAGAAGGAAAAGAATCGAAATTTGGGATCGATAGAGATGGGATATTAAGGTATAAAGGAAAAGTGTGCATACCTAATGATGGAGAAATAAAAAAGCTCATACTAGAGGAGGCACATCGGAGTAAATACACTATCCATCCCGGAGCAACCAAGATGTATCATGATCTCAAGCGGAATTGGTGGTGGCGGGGCATGAAGAAAGATGTGACTGACTTTGTCACTTGTTGTTTGACTTGTCAGAAAGTCAAGATCGAACATCGGAAACCTCCTGGATTATTAAAGAATTTGGATATCCCAGAGTGGAAATGGGACAGCATCTCTATGGATTTCATCATGGGGCTTCCTCTAACGACATCCGGACATAATGCCATTTGGGTAATTGTCAATAGGTTAACTAAGTCAGCTCATTTTCTAGCAATTGCAGCAGAATACTCATTGGAGAGACTAACAAAGATCTACATGAAGGAGATTGTCAGATTGCATGGGATACCGAATAGCATCGTATCTGATCGTGATCCACGATTCACTTCACGATTTTGGAAAGCATTGCAGAATGCTATGGGAACTCGGATGAGTTATAGTACCGCTTATCATCCTCAAACTGACGGGCAGACTGAGAGGACTATTCAAACTCTGGAAGACATGTTGCGGGCTTGTGCAATCGAACTAAAAGGAAGTTGGGACGATCATCTTCATCTTGCGGAGTTTGCATATAACAATAGTTATCACTCCAGCATTGAGATGGCACCTTATGAGGCTTTGTATGGAAGAAAATGTAGATCTCCTATTTGCTGGACGGAATTGAATGAGCGAATTTTAATAGGTCCAGAACTTGTGGACGAGACGACTCAAAAGATTAAGGTGATTCAACAGAAACTTCTCACTGCTCAGAGTCGACAGAAGAGTTATGCTGACAAGAGAAGACGACCGTTGGAGTTCATGGTGGGCGAACATGTATTCTTAAGAGTCACACCAATGACTGGCATTGGTAGAGCAATACGAGCAAAGAAGCTTTCACCTCGTTTTATGGGTCCTTATGAGATTTTGGAGAAAATTGGACCGGTAGCTTACAGAATTGCTTTACCTCCACAGCTTGCGAATCTTCACAATGTCTTTCATGTATCGCAACTGAAGAAATACCAACCGGATCCTTCCCACATTATAGAAGTAGAAGAGGTAGAACTCAAGGATAACATGACGTTTAAAGCTGAGCCGGAGCGGATGCAAGGGACAAGAAATTAAGAAACAAGACCATTAGACTTGTAAAGGTCGAGTGGAAAGGAATGGCTCCCGGGGAGGCTACTTGGGAAACGGAAGAGAGCATGCGACAATCCTATCCTCACTTATTTAATTAGGTAAGTAGAATTCTTACTGTATTGAATTTTGGGGACAAAATTCCTTTTTAGGAGGGGAGAAATGTAACATCCTGAAAATTTTAGGATAGATTAACTTATGGTATTAATTTTCCATTTAATTACTCAGTGTATAAGAGTAGATTTTCTAAAGTTAGAATTAAATATACATATATATATATATATATATATATATATATATATATATATTAGTATGTGTTTGTGTGTGTGTGTGTATAGGATAGGGACAAAAGAAAAAGAAGAAGAAGAAGGAATCACGAAAGGAAGGAGGGGTCAGAAAAAAAAAAAACATGTGGGGCCCACGTTTGAAAAAAAATGGAGGAGGTAGCTACTTTTGAAATTTGCGGGAGAGTAGGTACTGAAACGGTGCCTACTTTTGAAAAAAATGAGGGGGGAGGCAACGGTGCCATAATTTGTGGGCATGCCGTTGCCGCCCATTGGAAAAAGGGGTGGGGAATCTTCCTATAAATACCCCCACCCCAATACACAGACACACACACACATTCATCGTACGCAGAGGAGAGCGTGAGAGAAAGAAAAGAGAGAAGGAGAGTAAGGTGGTAATTATTTGAGAGCCTTGTAGTAGCTTTTTGGTGATTATTTGGGAGTTAACGAGTAACAGGTAACTCTGAATATTCTTCCTTATACTTGTGAATTATGTATGATTATAAATTTGTTTGTTTACTATTTTGGCAAGAATATTTAGAAAATATTTATGGTTTTAAGATCTGGTGTGGGAACTCTGATTTGCAAATCTGCAGAGATACTATTTATGCGTACGTTACTATTCACGTATACCGTATTTACTATTCATGTTTACTATTCACATTTACTATTCATGTATACATACCGTATTTACTATTCACGTATACATACCGTATGTACTATTCATTTTTACTATTCATGTGTATATACCGTATTTTACTATTCGGTTTTACTATTCACATATACGCATAGTATATTACTATTCACATATACGTATAGTATTTTACTATTCACAGATACGCATAGTATTTACTATTCATAATACGCATATCGATGTATATAATGGTATAATAATGCATTATTTTTGATTAAACACATTCATCACGGCGGATGTATTGTAATGGGTGGAGTAAGGAGGGATTTGAATGATAAGAATTGTTTATGCCACCACTCGGTGCACAGTGGATGGTACCTTTTCAGGGCCCCATCTTCCATGTTTTCCTCTGGCCGGGATTGCATTGGAGTTGTGGGACATGTGACACCTCCTTAGTTGTTATTTTTAAGGAGGGGAGCCATAGTCCAGATTTAAGCTCTATACCTTTGGCCGGGTGTATCTTAAGTCTTGGTGAGCTTGAAACCATCCAGTCAAATGAATGAGTTTCTATTGGACTATGTGTTAGCCTATGGCTCCAGTCAGCGGTATAAGGGAGGTGGTGATATAAGGGAGGCTGCATATTGCATTCTATTCTTGAATAATTTACAATTCGACTTAATGATGATTACTTTTGCAAATAATTTTGTAGAAGAAATTATGATATATTTATATATAAATATGTTTGAGTTTAGCCTATGTTTTTTTTTTATCATATGTAATTTGCTTGTGTACGGTAGAAATATTCAGTAGTTACTGAGATGTGGAAATCTCATCCCATATTAATATTTTTCAGGTGATCATCCTAGTAGAGAGCAAGGGAAGGCACCTATGGAGTGAGTTGAGGAGGCTCTTTTGTACTCCTATAGTTTATGTTATGTTATTTTATTTGCCATGAACCTAAGACTTCCGCTTTGTACTAAACTCTGAAACATTTTTGGAAATTTATTTTGAATATGAATTATGAATTTTATTTTGAAAGGTTACGTAATTTAATGATTTGGATATCGAAAATCCCTATTGAAGGTATTTCAAATATTTTGGTCAAGTTTTTGGGTGATGAAAATGAGGTGTTACACCATTATAAGAGCAAATAGTTTTGATGATATATTTATTTCCTACATTGACTAACTACTATGTTTAGTTTAATGTAGATTAGTTTAAGTTGAATTATAGATCAAGAAGGAGATAGTGAAGTTGCAGAAAATGATGAGCCCAAGCTAAATGGTGAAGAATGATCAAGATGAGAGATTGAAGAAGGAAGAACTTGTTGAATGGAATGAAGGTATCTTTATTCAAGTTCTTAGATTGATACTAGAAGTCTCTATAATCAAATGGAAGTTGGAATGACTCAATTCAGAGTTAAAAACAAGCAAACATAAGGTTCAGGATGATCCAACTCAAGTCATGAGTTGCAACTTGAGTCAAATACTTCGCTGCAGTGTTTTTGGGTTTCTGAACTAATCCAACTCGAGTTATGTATGAGTAACTCGAGTTAAGAAGTGTTACCAACGTTTCTGGCATGCTATAACTCGAGTTATCACTAAGAAACTCGAGTTACAATGTATTTCAGCCACCTCTGTTATACTCTGTTTCGCGTTTCAGCTGGCGATGTCTGGTATTTTGACGATATCTCCCAAACCAGAGATCGGATTGAGGTGAAACTAGAGGCATATGAAACTAAACTCCCAATGCCTCATTTTGATATAAAGTTCAAGTCAAAAGGATTTCAGATCAAGGAGATATGAATTGTGGAAGTTGACAGCAAAATTCACGCCACATAGCAGACCAAGCTTCGATGTTTTGAGTGTAACTCACAAACTACAAATCGGATTGAGCTGAAATTGGTGCCAAATGAAAGTAGACTCAAAAAATTATTTCCATCAAGATTTGAACCAGCCAAAACGGAGTTCAAACCAAGGAGATATGGCTTTTGAAAGTGGATACTCGAAATTCTGGATTTAGTTCAGCATAGACTCGATTTTCTGGATATAGCTCACACTATGTACAACCAAATGAAATGAAACCAATTCCATATGAATCTAGACTCAACAAGTGTTTCATAGAATCTGGAATCAACCAATTTTGATGAGCCTTCAACTCGAGTCAGGAAAGATAACTCGGGTCACCATTCAGACAGAAAGCAACCAGAAGTTTGGAGACAAAGGCAACTCGAGTCATCCATAGTTCAATTGCTTTTGTGTAAAACGAAAATGACATCTTAACTTGAGTCATTTACAAAACAATTCGAGTCATTCGAAGACAAAAAGGAATCAGAACTTTGGCACACAAAGATAACTCAAGTCATAACTACCAACTCGAGTCACGCAAACACACCGAGAGCAATGTGCACAAAAATGACTCGAGTCATGCAATGCAACTCGAGTCAAGATGAGACACATAGCATCTGGAGTAAGATATAACTCGAGTCAACAAGTTGCAACACGAGTCAGAGGTGTCTTCCAAGTGTACAGATCAAATTCACTGTGTCTGAAATCTTGGATTCTCATCAAGAACATCCAGATGAATTCCAAAAGAACTTATACTACTTCTTAACATCATTTATATCATTTGTGTATAAGTTTTAGGTGATTAAAGTTTGAGATAACATCAAACTTGACAGAAATCAAAATCTATCAAAAACATGAAGATGAAGGTTCCTGCAGATTTTCAGAAATGGCAGAGAAGATCAAATTCAACGAGGAACTTGAAGAAACGAAGTTGAATGCTCAACTGTAATGTTCTTCAATGAATTAAAATGCTCAACGTGTTCATCAGCTTCAAATACTACGACTTGAATAACCCAACGGTAATATTTTCCAACGGTCATGTACGTTCAACGGTCATATTCAAAATCTGGAAGAATTGCTCAATGATCTTCATTAGCTATAAAAGAAGAAGCATTCAAACAACAAAGAGAGAGACAAGAGCTTACATTGTCGAAATGCCAAGATTATGAATCTAACGCTCAACTCATATACTCTCTGTTTTACAATGGTTATGTAGTTTTCAGTAGAGAGTGTGATGATCGATTTTGTACTTCAGTGATTATTATTCATCTACTCTGAAAGTGAGTTTAAACACTTAGTTCATTATCTGTTTAGTGATCAAAACTCAAGGTTGTGGAACCTTTGAGTGTGGGTGTACAGTTACAACTTGTAAGGGGGAGTGAGTCCTAATGTGAAACGATCATCCTAAGTATAGAGTGTGTAATTGTATCCTTACAGTATGTTAGGAAAGTATATCGGTAAGAGATTGTAAAGGCTGCATAAGTGCCCGACGAAGCTTGTGAGGTTGTAAAGGCTTTTTCTCTTGTACCCGTTTAAACAAAGAGACAGTGGATTAAAAATCTCAAGTGGAGCTTGGGGACTGGATGTAGGTCAAGGATTTGGCTGAACCAGTATAAATCTCAATTTGCATATTCTCTTCCCTTATCTTTTATATTTCCAATATATGCTTATTTGAATATATAGAGCCTGTTTGGGAACACCCCAAATGGACTTATTATCCCATTAAATGGGATAATAAGTCCATCAAGCAAATTTTGAGTGTTTGGGTAAGCAACTTTTTTGATGGACTTAGTGCTTTAATGGGGGTTTTTTTTTTAAAGCTACTTCATGGAGCTTATTATCCCATCAACTTCTTCTCCATCAATTTCACATGTGGGCCCCATTGTTGAATGACCATCCCACCCCTCCCCAAACAGGTCCATCTCTTTCACCTTTGGTTGTCTATGAAAATAATAAAATAGTAATAAAATAATTGAGACATGTGAGGAAGCCAAGGGTAATATAAACGGACCCCTTGCACGGTTAATTTCCAAAGCAATATCAAAGATTCCATTCAGGACAAGAGGACAGAGACAACGTTCGACTTGATAAATTTAGATTAGTGGAATCATGAATCTATAATTGTTTCCATTAATTAAATTCTTGTGGGGCTGCATGACCAGCAATGGAAAGGTCGTATAAATCCTATATATATTACCGACAGGCGAGAACCCAAATTAATAAAGTAGAATAAAACTAATCTTCCTTTATGGAAATTTAGTTTTCCTAAGAATGCAATAACAAGTTTATATATGGAAAGGAGTTTTTATGTATCATAGGACCGGGTTCAAATAATGGGGCTATCAGAGTTTAGAGAGAAGAGAAATGAAGTAAATCAGAAATATTATTCATGATCAATAAAATGTGATAATGCATGTGTCCTATAGCCGCTTCTGAAACAAATCCTTAATCGGTGAAATCAATAATATGAAGAACTTGTAGGGATTAGATTTATTTAAGTACTTTATTGTATTGTAATTTATTTAATGGAATTTTACTATTTTATTTGGTAAATTTATATTTATTTTTAATTTTTATCTCAAATTATCATATTTTATACAACACATATGTGTGTGTGTGAGAGAATTTGATTCATACCCTTTTCAGTCATTTTCCATCCCATCTATCTTTTTAAAAGCTATGCCAAACAAGTTCTCATCACAAACAAAAGCCACTTCTGCTACTGCTATCCCAAACACAAATCACATCAGAAAAAAGTCCATTAAGAAAAGTCCATCAGAAACAAAAGCCACTTCTCCCACAGCTATCCCAAACGGGCCCATAACTGTCGATTTAGAAGCTGCGAAAAGATTATCAAAGTTTTTAAAGTTTTATTAAACACCCAATTCACCCTCCCTCTTGGGTGATAGTCAGGTCTTACAAAAGCCAGGAAAGTGATGGTTGATGAACCCACCCGACCAGGCACACTTCCTTATAAAGAAGATATATGAGGGAGCAGTTACCTCGCTTCAATTTGAGTATGAAGAATATGAGGAGAAGAGAATAAAATGTTGATCTTTATTGAATCTGTCCACGAGAGAGCTAATCTACCACTTATTCCCAAAAGGTTAAGTGTTATCAATCTAGAAAGCTGAGCCAAAAAAAAAAAATCATTATGGAAATAGGTTTGTTTCTTTTGCCCGTAACCTTTCTTTTGCCCGTAACCTTGCCGTCCACGCAACTCCAAATGCCTCGCACATGCATTTACTGATACCAACAAATTTATGACACGCTTGTAATTAAAATAAACAGTGATGTACTTTTTTGGAAGAGTTGAAAACTCTCAACCTTGAAAGGAGAAATTATTGATTAAATGGGGAAAAAAACAGTAACACAGTATATATAATATCAATGTTTGTACAATATCATGCTGTGCCCAAAAAAAATAAAAAAATTATTTCAAGTTGGGCAAGGCATATGATGAGGACGATTCTGAGCATATGCTCTTAGTTTAAGGGAATACCTTGAGCCAAAAAAAAAAAAAAAAAGTTTAAGGGAATACAGACCGGTGAAATACAAAAGGAATCATTTTTTTCCCTTTCTAATTTCCTTCTCACAGATTAAATAATCAAATTAAAAATGATTTACGCCTACAAGTCCTAATCAAAATGATCAACACGCGGTGACATTAATTGACGTAATATAAAAAAGAGAGACAAACTCTCGCATCAGTGTTGAAACGAAATCATTCAAATTCATAAAGTAAAACGATGCTTGATGTCGTACTAGTAAACTTGGAATCGTGTGTATCGATAAATTGATAAAAATGAGGAGTTTTATTAAGAAAACCGAAGTGAATTAATGTAAATCGATTAAATACAGTGAGTGGAATTTGACTTCTTCTTTTTTTCCTTTTTAAAAAAAAAAAAAAATTTGTGTGGGGCTGCGACTCAATTTTCCGTGATGCCCAAGGACCACAGTCCTGTACTGTGCTGCTCATGCCCTGGACTGGACCCCACTCTTCTTTGTTCGTTTTTATTTCCTTAAGCTATGATTTCTCATTTAAAAAAAAAAAACACACATCTTTATTTATTTTGATGAGGAGAAGAAATTATAAAAAAGAAGAAGAAATGTATGAATGAAAATAATGAATGGTAACCAACCAACCACCTTTATGGCTTTATCTCTGAAGTTTTCTCACCACACACACATATATATATTTGGGTGGAGATTGTTGTCTATCCCCAACATCAACATGCCCTTGTCGATGACGTTGGATCATGCTCGATTGTTTTCTTTTTTTATGTTCTTGTATTTTATTTTTAAAAAATAATTCTTTCATATCTTAGAATACAAAAATTGGGACACGTGTTGTTACCAAAATATTTCATTTTAAACAAGGGAAAAAACATGTTTTTTAAAAAAATATTATTATCCGGTTAAGATTCCTGGCTGCCTCCCACAGGGGCAGAGTGAAATTTGAGGTGTGAAAATTACATAATAGGATATAGTAGAGTTAGCATTTGAAATTAGGGGGAGAAAATTATAGAATTAGACCTAAAATTTTAATATTTTCATTTTAGTCCCTCTATAAAACTGTTAATACTAATAGTGACTAAAGTGAAAATATTGAAAAATTTATAAAACTAAAATATAATTTCCTAAAATTTTGGGTTCAATTCTATAATTTTAGGGGGGCCACAGCCCCCTGATTCAGCCCCTAACCTCCTAAGTCTCAACACAAATGCCTCATCTAAAATCAAACTCAAGACTTGAAAATGTTTAATAGGGTCTTCTTTCTTTTTTTGGTGTTTGTTTCCTAGCCAAGGGTGTGTATATGGTCATTGTAATATATGTCTTCTTTATTTCTTTGGTGTTTTCTTTTGACGGTCGTCAAAAGTCAAAACACAGGTAATATCAGTGGCGGAAGCAGGAAATTTTTTTAGTCTGGGCCAAAAAACATATTGAACTATTTACTAAATAGTATGACTTAACATTGAAAATATAAATAAATAATAACCGACAATTATAAATTAAAACAAGATATATAATGATACTAACATTTTCAGTAGATATCTCAAACATGAATTGTACTTTCCTCTCATAGTCCAATGAGTAATGAAATAAACATTGTCCTAAAGATATCACAAACACAAACATAATAATTATATGTATATTGAAATTTAATAAAATTATTTAAATATAATCAAAGAAAAAATGCATACCTAAAATTGTAGGCAACGCTCTTTTAAATTGACAAAATCTTCAATGATAGAATCAGTAGTAAATGTTTCAGCAATCTCTCTTTCAATATAGACAACCAAATTATTTGCAAGAAAGTCATCTTCCATCTTGTTTCGAAGCCTTAACTTTACAATTTTTATACACTAGTCAAACACAAAATAATAGTTATTAAACCAATCCACAAAAATTCATCACTAATATACACCATTCGAAATTAAACCAGCCCAAAAATTCATCACCAATATAATAGTTACTAAACCAATCCAAAAAAATTCATCACCAATATCCACAAAGTCTGTTTACTTGTGTTTGAACAATTGCATATTTAATTTATCACCAATCCACAAAACTACTACAAAATCCATTAATTGAATATTTGAATCCATTAAGTTCATAAATTCATCATCAATCCAGAAGATTTTTATCACCCAAACATACAACAATTGAACAAAATCAAAAAAGAAATTGAAGCAAATTGATGGAATGAAGCTTCTGCAAGTTGGCATTCAATGATTCAAATACCTGGTGTCGCAATGGGCCAATGGCAGAACTGAAGCGGTGAAGCCTGAAGGTGCTTGACAACTTAAGGTTCTTCGAAGTCACCACTCTCTGACTCTCGTCGCCTCGTCGGAGACTGAGGATGGAGAGCAGAGCACTCAGAGCAGAGAACGTGTGGACGTCGGTCGTCGGACGTTGGACGTCGTCGGAGGAAAAGGGCGACTGACGGTGGAATGGACTGTGGACGGTTGAGCCGTGCGTCGTGCCGTGGAGAGGCAAGAAAGTCGTGAGCGCCTGAGACTTGAGCGGTGAACCCGTGACCATGAGACTGGTGAGAGGACTGATGAGTGATGAGTCAGAGCAGAAGACTGAAGACGTGGGAGAGAAGAATAGAAGCATGCGTCAGAAACCTTTCCAATCTCACGTGTGGAGGAAGCCAACTGCCAAGCCAAGGAAAAAAGAAAAAGAAAAGAAAAGAAAAGAGGGATATAAAATATCATATAATAAATACATATATTTTAAAATATTTTAGAAAACAAGTTGGGACCTTAATAAAAAATTAGCTGGGGCTAAATTAGTGGCCAAAATAAAATATCATATAATTAATACATATACTATAAAAATTTTTAGAAAATTTTAGAAAGCCAGCTGAGGCCATGGCACTAGCAGGCCAACACATGGTTCCGCCCTTGGGTAATATAGTATTGCTTCATTTCACTGCTTATCTCTACTCTCTATTTTATTTTCTCCTAACTTTTCTGTTTATGAAAACAAGTCATAAATGTTCTGCATAATACAGGTTTAGTGATTTAACCTCCGACCATTTATGTAAATGATGAGAAAAACCACTCCTATTAATATTAGTGATGAAATAAGGTTTTTTTCACTAATTTTTTTTATAGAAAGTCAAAATGATATATTAAGAAATTAAAAATAGACACTTGATTTAAAATAAAAAATAAAAAATCCTACCTCAACGGTAATTCGTTAAGAAAATTGTCGGTTTTGAAATCTGAGTTATGTTCATTTTCATGAATACTCTTACATGTCAGTATATAGCTAGACGGTTAGACTTTAACTTAAGTATACTGTTTAGAATTAAGTGCGAAATTTCCAACAAGAAAAAGAATGAAGTGTTCAATATATTAATTTTTAATTATATTAAATATTTAAAATGTTCAACAACGGAGGAGATGGCCGGCGCCGGGTCGCTTTTCTGCTTAAAGTGGGATCATAATTTCTTGATTTTTTTTTTTTTTTTGGGCTCGGAGCCATAATTTCTTGTTTGAAAGATTGGAAAACTCGTCGGGGGAAAAAAAAAACAGTGTTGAATTTCATACTTTACCTCATCTTTTCAAGGTACAGTACTTTTTGACATTTTTTTATTGCAATCCACATGCATGAAGGATTCTATTTCAAACAAATACCCCACGCAGAAATTTCATCATTTCGCTCGTGGTCAAGTCAGTCAGCATCTGCAGTTCTTTCAAACAACTGCATTGTCAGTGATTCAGATTGTCAATGATTCAGACAGAAAACAAATCATACCTAAATTAAAGGACTCAAAAACAAATATTTTTAAAATATAAATCAAGAACGGTACAAATGCATCTTTTTCATTAAATGTTAGTAACAACTAACAACACGAGTATCTAAGAAGTCGAGCCATTAATGTTTAATAAAATACTACTAGTACTACCCAGATCAAGATGGTTGATTCTTTTACTGAGATTCGACATTAATTCGTATAGATTTGTGGTTTGGTTGTTAAAGTGGTTTAATGATATAAGATTTATATGAGACGGGCAAGGAAACACGTACTGTGTGACATATCCATGATAATGTTATGATCACAAATTAAATTAATTAAGAACTTATCATTAAAAAAGAAAACCTAATCTTTTAAGAATAAGGACAGCTCCTTCAATTCCTACCACATTAAACTTGTGAGCCTTCATGACATAGACATATGAGGATTTTTTGTAACATAGGTCATCCCAAAAACCAGCCTTACATAGATATTAGGTTTATATATAATTGATCCTCAAAAGTCAAAACACACCAAGGAGTACTCCACTCCATAAGAGAACCAACCAGTGAATGGTTACGTTACGTTAAGGTTAAAAACGTATCATAGTGTGCAATAGATGAACCAATGGCAGCTAGCATGCATGGCAAATCAAGTTTTACTCGCTTATGATATTAGAAAAGTATAGCACACAAACCCAGTCAAATCCACCAACCATTTAGCATATTTTGATTTTAATACGTTCATTATTAACCAAGTCGCTAGCTAGTACCTGCTAAATCAATGATCTACTCACCAAATTCGATTATGGTAATTTAAATAATTAGCAATACACCATACTCGTCCCCCACTTAAATTGTTAATTAATTATATACTAATAGTATATATATGTTTATAAAGTTTGACAGTGCCATAGCTCACACGCCTTTACATTACCGTCCATATATTCAAAAGTGGAAACAGTATTTAAATGAGCCAGCAGCCTTCCCAGCTTAGAACGAGACTTTATTTGAAAAGTAAGCTTCCTTCAAGTCGTCGTCGTCCCCATCTTATTATTACAATATAGACTAATAAGACAGTGCTATACTCCTAATTGTCATTGTTTTTTGTATTATCTGTGTCCTTATCGTGTATGTATATATACGGGTATAATAGTACTCTATACATACATAGAATATCCAAAGTATATATATGCAACAGAGAGAGAGAGTTACGTTGCATATATATATAGGGAAGGATGATGAAGGTGACGCGATTCATGTGCGTAAAATAAATTAAAGTAATTTAAAGAGGAAGGGGAAATAAAAGAGTTTAAACTAAATGGAGAAAAGGGACGAAGTGAGTGCGGGGAAGAAAAAATGGAACAAGCATGGTGTAGTGGGAGATGTATGTAAAAGCTATCGTGTGATCTAATAAGAGGAAGAGTGTCCACTTGGAAGTTGGAATCAATTATGAAACCTAATTTTGGAGCTTCTCGATTTTGACGTCTTCATAACTTGCCACCCCAAATGCAACTTGTGCAATTAATTTTAATTTACCGACCATAGTTTTGTGGTTATTCGTGTGCGCAGCAACGTAACCATCCTTTTCAATATTTACGTGCATGATTTTAATTTGGATTAAGGATCAGTTTGTTTGGGTTTATATAAACATAATTTTGATTAACTTTAATTATGTGAAAACCGCGGAGAGAATTATGAATTTCTCCGGTTGCAGCCAAAATGGTTGGGTGTTAAGCCCCCATGCTTTAAATATGTATTTGAGAGGTCAAAAAGGTTTTCGTACATCATGATTTCTCTAACATTAAATTTACCGAGATTTGGTTTCCCTGCTCATCTTTTGGGTGAGTAGGGGGAGCTCATCTGTACGGACATCTAGATCTAGATTTGGACGACCTAAATCTTTTTTCTTCTTCTGATTTTCTATTTTTTTTAAAAAAAAAATTAGCTGAAAAAAATCATTTTTTCTAAAAAATATTAGTTGAAAGATTATCTTTATTTTATATTCTCTACATATTAAAATTATTTTTGATAAAAAATAGAAAAGTAAAAAATATCCGATCTCTCAATGGTGGACGAGCATAGTAACTGATTCCAAATTTACCTATTCAACTCATACATTTATGCAAATCACTACTATATTATTAGTTTTATTCTTCTTCTTTTTTCTTGCACATAACTCAAAATACAGTGCACAATTATTTCTTATATCATATACTCAATATTTATTTTTCCATGATACTTCTATTTATTGCGACACTTTAATTTATCTCTATGTATGAAATTCTAATAATGATGTAAATAGCCGGCTGGATAGTATTTTTAAAAAGATCGTCACAACTTTTGTTTACGCACTACTAATTATAAACAACTATAGCAACTGCTTTTTTGAAAGAAAGAAAAATGATAGTTGGGATGGTTGCCTATTGCCTGTTGGTTTTAGTTTTAAAGAAGTGTTTTTATAATTTATGATGTAGGTAGAAATATATATATATAGAAGATTTTTTATCTTGACTGGTAAAAAAAATACTTAAAAAATCACTTTTTTACATCTTTCCAAACAAGCTTCTTGACTAGGTTGTGTTTGGATGAATTTTTGAAAAATAGCTTATGGAAAAAAAGTGAAACAATTGATTTTGGAAAATAAATCATAGAGAATAACTTCTGAAAATGTAGACAAACAAATTCTAAACAACCATAGTTTTCAACCTCCAAACCGTGATTAATTTTTCAAGTCAAACAATGGTTGTCAAAAATTTGAGAGTGTTTCGTTGTGGATATATATATATATATATATATATATATATATATATTTTTAAATAGCATTCTCCACAATGAAGTAAATTTTTATTATCAGTCAATACTCTGAAATATTTTTCCAACATCCTAAAATCTTTATAAATCTTAAAAAAAATATTTTATAACTAGTACTAAAATTATACTTCAGGATACTGGCTTAAAACTGAAAAAATATCTCAGGGTGTTAACTAGTAGTAAAAAGATATTTCATGACTAGTGAAAAAAATATCTTAGTATACTGATTAGTACTACAAAATACATCAAGATACTAAATGATATTTAAGTACTAAAAAAATACTTTAAGATGGTAAATATTATTTTTCTTTTAAAATGAACGATGTTGTTTTTAAGTCAAAACGACACCGTTTAAAGGGAAAAAGAAAAAGGAAAAAAAGGAATGCGGAGGATAAGAGCAGTAAAGGAAAGTATGATCCTCTCGTTAATTAGTGGGATGGAATGAAGGATTAAAAAATAAAATAAAATAAAAGATGGCACTGAGAGAAATTGTGTTGGAAAAATAAAATAAAGGGTAAAGGTTGGAAAGGATTCCATTTTTAAAGGGGAAAACAGAAAGATGCAGACCACATTACTATTTAAAGTCACTAGGTAGATCTTTGCTAAAAAAGATTGGGGCAAATAGAGAAATAACACAGAATCTTATCATCGAAGAAAAAGGAAGGAACGGAGTCACGTGACGGGGGATATATTATGAGGGTTATTTGGGAAATAGGTTTGGATTTTTTTTTTTTGGTAAGATAAAAGTTTTGGAAGGATTCTATATCAGTGACAGGGGAGATATTTTAAGGATTGTTTGGAAACTGAGGGATAGTGATTGGATTGGTTTTTGAATAATATAAAGGTATGTTAAGGAAAATTGTGTTTCCCCTTAAATAAATAAATAAAAAAAAGGTTTTTAATTAAAACCGTGATTAAAATGTTATTAAACCCGAGGCCATGACTTCCACTCATCGCTCAACACGTGGACACGCCAACCCATATTGGATTCCCTTAGGCCATGGATGCGACCATCAAGTGGGAACATACAAATATTCTTCTTATTTTTTGTTTTGTTTCGAATATATTATTACGAGTACAAATTAAGTAATTCTCATCCAATATAATTTTAATTTTGAGTAAGATTATTTCTATATGATATTTTTTTATACAATTTTAAATTAGACACTTAAAAATAAAAAAAGTACTAATCCATATAAATTTAATCAACAACCACTGGATGTCTTACTTTATTATGTGATGGGGACCATATGAATTGCATGGTCATGACATTCTTGTATTTGATCGACAGCTAAATGTTTGTTTCTATGCTAATAATATCTCAACCAACTTTTTAAATTATCTTTAAATATTTAAATATTAGTTATATCAATATATTGTTCATACATTTTTTAAATAACTTTTATTATATATATTTCTTTTTTTAAAAAAAATGTATTATGCACTCTGCAGGGTTTAGATTGTCCCTACATTTTTTTTGGACTGAAGATTGTCTCTACTTATCTCCCTATCATTTTTTCTTATTGTTAGATGAACTCTGGACGATTTTAATTTATTATATATTATGTAAATCGAATATTTGTAGTTTTAAAGAAATTTAATAATTTTTCAGCGGTTGGAATTCATTTATTCACTACAGTTCAACAATTGAATGTGAGTTTTATATTTTGACATTATTGATATACGACTTTTGAGGTCATTTTCCTTCGTGTATTATTAGGTTATGTATAATTGATTTCAAAATTAACCTTCTTATTGGGCGATAATGATGTTTTTTTTTTTGGTACAAGGTGAGGGGAGGGGAGATTCGAACACGGGACTTGAAGGGAGATATAAGGCATCTCAATACCACCAACTGTGCCACTATACTGCTGTCCTCGATGATATTGATGTGGAATATATTGTTTTAGACTTTTAGGTCTTCAAACCTACAGTTTGGTCACGAGCCTAACCTTGATTTACACATGCGCTGTTCCCCTTTTTTTTCCTAAAAAAATAAAATAAAATAGGAATTAGGCTCTGCTGGAAAGAAAAAAAAAGAAAAGAAAAGAAAAAAGGATAATGTTACGGTGTTACTACAAAAATACCTGTCACGGATCGTGATGAATCACGGATCGTGATGATTCATTATTTATCCTCATCCTCTTGTTTAACCGCTTTTGCTTTTTCTCCTAAACTATTTTTCTCTTTATCTTTCATTAGTTTTAAATCTTATTCATTCTTTTGGTATCTCAATGCTCAAAAGAAAGTTTGTTAAAAAAAAATGCTCAAAAGAAAGTCACATCACCTAAAATATTTTTTCAGTGTTAATCACTATCCTGAAATATTTTTTTAAGATCATCCAGTATTTTTTTAAGTATAGTCAGTATTTTAAAATATTTTTTAGTCACTTTCTTGAAGTATCTTTTCAGTCTCAATTAGTATTGGGAAGTATTTTTAGTATTCTAAAATATTTTTTTTAGTACTAGTTAGTATCCTGAAATATTTTTCAAGCCTATAAAGTATTTTTATAGTATCATCCAGTATCCTGAAATATCTTTTTTTTAAGTACCGGTGAGTACCTAAAATATTTCTTCAAGATCCTAAAATAATTTCTCAAGACCATGAAATATTTTTTTTCAATACTAATCAATATCTTTAAGTATTTTTTTACTATCAGTCAGTACCATAAAATATTTTGTTCAAGATCCTAAAATAATTTTAGGATCTTGAAAAATAATTTTAGAATTTTGGAAAAAAAATTTCACGGTACTAATTAATATTAAAAAAGTACTTTTGGATGGGACAATCAAGATTAATTCAAGTCAATAGTTTATATATGGGATAAGGAGAGATATCAATGGTCTTGCTTGGATGAGGAGAGATGATATATTGAATGAGAGATATCAATGGACTAGATTGGAAGAGGAGAGATGATACATTGGATAAGGAGAGATATCAATAGTCTAGATTGGATAAGGAGAGATAATAAGAAAATAGGCAAATAAGAGGATCCCATTCCTGTTTAACCGTGAACGATTTAAGATAATCGTTTCTCATAATGTAAGGGTGTGCATGGCAACCATTCTGTTGCCCAGCACTGTTTCTGAAATGAAACAGTTTTTTCTGATTATGTGTTTTGAAAGAGTTCTAAGAATCAGAATTACGTTCGTTAACCCATTTTATTTTTACTCCGAGAATCAGAATTACGTTTGGTAACACATTTTTCCTTTGCTTGTTTGGGAGTTAAAAAAATAGTAAGGGATGAAGATGAAGGATTAATGAGTTATTTTTACTATTTTATCCTTTTCTTTAATAATTAATATAATTATTATACTTTACAAATAAACTTAAATTTAAATTTCTTTAAAAAATTATTTATGTAATTTTTATATTCAAAAAATTATTTATGTGGCGGCGGCGATGACGCTAATGGTGGTGGCGGTGACGGGGTGGTGGCAGTGGTGGTGGTAATGGCGGCAACGGCGGCGGCGACGGTGGTAGCAGTGGGGGGGCGGTGGTGGTGGGGCAGTGGCGGTGGTGGCAGTAGTAGTGGGGCGGCGGTGGCGGTGGTGAACAAGGGTAAATTTCTGATTCGATTGAGGGAAAAATAAATTCTAATTTTTTGCACTGGAATAGAGAAGCCAAAATTTTTAACTTCTTTTTTTTACTCCCCAGCACAAAAAATAAACTGGTTTATCCTGGGAAGAAAAAAAAACCGGATTTACCAAACACAATTCCCATCCATTTTTGTGTCGGGCATAAAAATTAAGGAAAAAGTCATTCTGAGGGTGTTACCATACACACCCTAAGTTGCTTGAAAAAATCCAGGACAAAATATATTTCAATAATTCATAAAAAGATTTACCTGGTAAATATATACTAAATGTTTGGTGTGAGGGTGAGGGAGGGGAGGGAAAAAATTTAAAAGGGAGAAAAATTCATGTGAGCCCCACCACAAATAACTTTTCTTCCTCTCCTTTTTCTATCCCCTCCCCACCCCTAAACCATGCAGAACCTTAGAGTTATTTAAAACTTAAAATAAACTTATGACCCGGGCAAATGTATATTCTCTATCTTTAACATCTTTTAACGATGAATACTCTGAAGCCTGTAAATTTACTTTCTTTTTTCCCGGAGGAATAGCTGCTGTTAATATGTCCAACGACGCTAAAAATACATAGCTTTATTTTATGCCCTTTTCTCAATCCTTCTAAATAAGTCACCATAATTTTTATTATTAATTAATTAATTTCCTAAAATGGTGAAATAACTATTTTAAGGTTGATTTGAACAAGTAAATAGTACTAAATACATTGGGCATAGCGGTGTTTTTTTTTTTTTTTTTTGGGGAAAGCCATTAAAAAACAAAGTGAAATTTTCAAATATGTAATTATGAATAGTCCAAAAACACAGGTAGAGAGGTGAGATCCACGGGGGCCTGCACAATAGGGGCGGACGGGGAGGGCAAGTTGAGGAGGGAAATAAACAAGCTTAAATACTGGCCTCCCTCCCTCATTTTCTTTCACAGGCTCTGATCCAGAGACGGCTGCTCGTTCCCTAAACTCACTCTGTTCCGACGCAGGGAGGAGAATCCAGTTGCAGAGCTTCCTCTTCCTCTTCCTCTTCCTCTTGCGCTTCAGGTCATCCTCTCTCATCTCTTTTCTCTCTTTTTTCTTCTTCACTCATATCACATTTTTGCTTTCTCTTTCCTACTTCAATCCTCTCGATTCCGGCCTCCACCCCCCATTTTCGCCACATCATCTATGCTAGATCCAGTTTTATTTTCCTCTTTTGCATATTAAGTTTTCTTGTGGATGTTAGATCTCTTCTGTTTTTTTTTCTTCCCCTTTTCGTTTATTTTGTCAATTTATCTGGAGTTACGAATTACGAATTTTATCCTACAAGTTCAAGGTTCATTGGTGGTTTTTGTAAATCTTTGATTGAAATCGTTGATTGAAATGTTGTTCCTATATGATTCATTCTTGCCTTGTGTAGATGGTTGGTAATTTTCTGAGCTTTGCTATCGTCGGTACTACCGTTTGATGGTATTGAGCGTTCATGACCCTAGGCGTTTAGGGTTCGGATCTAGCGAGTGAAAACCCTCCATAGCTGGCTGGTTTGTCGTCTATCGGGGATTGGAATGGTAGTCACATGAATGACATGACCCTTCCATTATGTATGGTCCCATTCGACGGCGTCCGTGGAATCTTCAATACCAGGGCTCCTTCCCCCAATTAACTGAAAGGCTAGCCGACTAGGGGGGCGGCCGTTTGTATGCTGGGTTTCATTCACTATTATTATCGCTAATGCGACGGCAAACCTGAATCCTCACGGCTTAGGATCTCAACTGGGGTTTATTTTCCGGCCACTGTGGGTTTCTATTATTCTCCAGCTTGCTCTCCTAAGTCATAGTTTCATCTTTAGGAATGAGGATACATATTAGCAAATTTGCTAGAATTCTAGGACTTCATACCATTTCTTTCTTAAAGTTTTCTATTCTCTCTCTCTCTCTCTTTTTGCCAACCGTTAAATTTTTCTATTCGTTCTATTAGTTTTTTTTTTTTTTTTTTTTAAAAAAGAATTCATTACCTTAAACCTGATACACATTCGAATTTAAATTTAAGGTATTATTTATAAAAAAATGAGAATAATTTATTCATATTGATTTATCATTCTTTAGATGAAATGATTCACAATACAATTATGTATATCTATTATAAATTTATTATTAAATTTTGATAATAAGATTCAAGGCTTATTGTTTTTTCCTCGCAAAATTACGATTCAAAGTTTAGTTCGAAGCAACTGAGTATTTCCAAAATTCATTTCATAGGATAACTGTTGTTAGATCTAGTCCTTAACTTGCACAATTTGTGGCCAGCTTAACTGTGAAATTGAAGCCATTCAAATACTGAGGAATATATTTATGCGGATTAATTTACGGACATAATTGGTCGCTCTCCCTTTATGCTCGCTTTAATACTTTTTATTTTTTTTTCCTTTCTACCTGATTTATACTTTGGTTTTAGATCTTGTAAATCGTCATTTTGCCAATAGGTCAATGAATACTGTCCGTCCAAATTGCGAGGGGGCGGCGGAAAGACATTTCACGTGTTTTCAATTATACAGTATTAAACTTGGACTAATTAACAAGGTTTATAAGAATGTGCTGGTCCAAAAAAAAAAAATAGTTGGCAAATAATTTGACATGGAGGCGCCTAAATAACTGCTAATGGTAATCTAGTGGTATGATATTTGTGAGCGGAAACTTGGGGATTTTACCTGCTCATCGGGTTCGTGTGTGCTCTTCGGATTTAATATGTACACATAGACAGAATGGGTCCAAATAATTGAAGCCTGTGATCTGATGGGATTTCATTCCAGTGATGGTGGTCCAGGGTAATTGATTGGAACTCACTCGCTCCTCTTGACGTGGGCCTACCAGATCTAAGTTGTCGTGTCGGTGCAAATTAATTGGGTTCATACCACTTTTGTTATATGAAGTTCAGCCCAATTTCAGTTTTGGTTTGAAATCAGTGGTTTTCTTTTTCCCCCCTCAAGTTTACTCTATTTACAACTCTTGGTTCTGACTTGGTATGGCCTTTGATGGTGTTAATTCATCCTATGTGGAGCTAACTCTGTTCAATTAACTTATATGGCATGCTTGTTAGGAAAGTTGATATGACAAATAATTTTATTCTGGCAAAACATATTTACTTATCTTTTATTTATTTTTCAAATTAAATGTTCAGCTCATTATTAACCAGAATAACATCATTTGTCATGTCAGCTATTCTAATCAGTATGTTACATAAGTTAATTTAATGGAGTTAGTGTCACATAAGATAAATTAAACCTGACAAAGGCCACACTAAGTCTTCTTCAAATTTTAAGGACCAATAGTTATAAATAGAGCAAATCCGACGAACCAACATTAAAATTGCATAAAATTTCAGAGACCAAAATAGTATTAACCCAAATTATTTTGATTGTTTCTCAACCATTCACGGATTGATGGACAGAAGCAAATCCCTTCTTTTTTTTCTCTCTCTTTTTTCCTTTTTTTGGGCCAATGGACGGAAGCAAATCTATTTATTGGATAATCTCTCGCAATTAGTTGGCGCCGACGCTCGGGTGTTGTTTGCTTTCCTTCAGTCTGTCTGTCACATGTTCACGTTCATGCCGCATTAAAATAACACTTTGTTTTTTTTTTTTTTTTTTTGCTCGAAAAAATAACACTTTGTTAGGGTTAGGCATTGTGAGGTATTGGCGTTAAAATAACATTTTAATTTCTTAAAAGTAAAATAAAATGACGTTAGACTGATGACTGGGAGGATTATTCTGACAAATTCAATTTTTACAGACAGATTTGGTGAAAATGGGAGCAGGTGGCCGAGCATCCGTTCCTCCTGCCCAGATGAATTCAGGGACTGAGATTGTGAGGAGAAGCCCAGCGGAGCAGCCACCATTCACGGTGGGTCAGATCAAGAAGGCCGTGCCGCCTCACTGTTTCAACCGTTCTGTGGCGCGCTCATTCTCCTACGTCCTTTACGACCTCACCATAGCCTTCAGCCTCTATTATGTGGCTACCCATTACTTCCATCTCCTCCCGCGGCCTCTCTCTTTCTTGGCCTGGCCAATCTACTGGGCTATCCTAGGCTGCGTCCTCACCGGCGTCTGGGTCATCGCTCATGAGTGCGGTCATCACGCCTTCAGCAACTACCAATGGCTTGATGACTCCGTCGGCTTCGTTCTCCACTCCTCCCTCCTCGTCCCTTACTTCTCGTGGAAATACAGCCACCGCCGTCATCACTCTAATACCGGATCCCTTGAGCGTGATGAGGTCTTCGTGCCAAAGAAAAAGAGTGGTCTTAGCTGGTACTCTAAATACCTTAACAATCCGCCAGGCCGAGTCCTATCCCTTGCTGTCACCCTCACTCTTGGCTGGCCTCTCTACCTAGCTCTTAACGTTTCAGGAAGGCCTTATGATCGTTTTGCTTGCCACTATGACCCACATGGCCCCATCTACACAGAACGTGAGCGGCTCCAAATATACTTGTCAGATGCGGGGGTACTCGCCGTGTCCTATGGGCTTTACCGTCTTGCCTTGGCGAATGGACTTGCCTGGGTTGTGTGTGTTTATGGAGTGCCATTGTTGGTGGTCAACGGATTTTTGGTGTTGATCACTTTTTTGCAGCACACTCACCCTGCATTACCACACTATGATTCCTCTGAGTGGGACTGGTTGAAGGGAGCTTTAGCGACGGTAGACAGAGATTATGGTATTCTGAACAAGGTTTTCCATAATATTACAGACACTCATGTAGCTCATCACCTGTTCTCCACAATGCCTCATTATCACGCGATGGAAGCCACAAAGGCAATCAAGCCTGTTTTGGGAGAATATTATCAGTTTGATGGAACCCCAATTTTCAAGGCAATGTGGAGGGAGACGAAGGAATGTATCTACGTCGAGTCAGATGAGGGTGCTGAGAAAAAAGGTGTATTCTGGTACAAGAACAAGCTCTCATTTGATTAGGATCGTTATTGCACATGTTGAGAACTTTAAGCTTGCTTTGAGAATTTAGGCTATGTTTCGTCTCCTGTTGAAACTGTGTGAGTCTGTACGGCCCTTAGATTGGCCTTGGAATAATTTTATTGCTTCATAGGTGTAGGAATAAGACATAGCCCATGAGTCTGTGGTCTTTGCCCTATCTGTTAATTTGCCTGATCTCTCAAACTTTGTACGAATTGGTTCATTTGGTGAGCCTAAGTGTAATGGCATTTGCTTATTTTCATTTCTTATGCTATGCATATCGGGCTTGACTCGTGTCACTGGATTGATGCTTTCTTTGGCTCTGGATTAAGTTAATCTGATTTTTCGTCGGCATGAGACTGTAGAATTGTGGATGATTCAGTTGTGAGTTGAGTTTACTTTCCGCCAGCTGAGAGGCATGAACTGCGAGATGAACTAATGATTGGTCCTTCATGTTTTCCTTGAGGGCTTTCTTTCCGTTTAGATTTGGTATTGAATTTAATCGAACAATTTTTCTGGTATCAAATCAACAATAAGAAATTTAAAATGTACAAGTTTTCTGTCAACAGCCTGTGCTTGGTCTGACCAGTAAATTCTGAACTAAAACTTGAACAGATTCATTGACCCACTATCAATGATAGGTAGAATATCACTGAGACGCACAAGATAATGACACTTGGTTCGTGCATATATAATTTGTAAAATGGCCTTGATACAAATGCAAAATGTTGTTCTACAATCGACTATTATTCATTTGGAGGTTGGTTCTTGGGCTCACTGCCATCATGTGAGGCTAGCTCAGTCACACTTTGCCCATTCCTGATGGAGATGACGAGAAAAATGGCCCACTCCCTTCACTTTTGCATGAATTAATGCACATTATATATATGCACCTCCAAGTCCCTCTCTCTCTAGATGACTGTGATGGGGAATATGTCTGTAATATATATAAAGACGTATACTTTTTTGTACGCTATAATGCTATATAAATAATTTATAATTAGTGGGAGACAGCAAATCATGCGGCAATGCCACCCAGCTGTAGGCAGGCACCTAGCTACTCACCAAATCAATACAAATGTCACAATTATGAAATCTATGTTATATATTTCACATTCATTAGAATGCTTACCCGGAAACGTGGCCTGGCATGTTGGGGATGAGGTGATCCACTATTTGTATTATGCTCACCATTTATATAAAGGAACTGAATCTCATCTTTGTGTTTCCAATTAATGTCAAGCTACCTACCCGCGTCATAACTTCTCACTTTCGGCTTCGTACGTTGATTATAGGGAAAAAGACACAAAAAAAGAAAACTTTAAAATTGTAAAATTCTAAATCAAATTTGTTATCAAAAGTTAATAAGGGAATAACGAAACTTAAAAAGTAATTTACAACTTATTTTTTGAGAAATACTTGATTTGAAATTTTGCAATCTCAAAATTTGTTTTCTTTTTTCCCCCATGCACCTCTTTTTACTGCTTCATAGATAAATGTATCACTTGGCATTTTTCTTCAATTCAATTTTCAAACAAGGCCAAAAGATGCAAAATGTTCATTAGGGTACAGAAAAAACTCAAGGAAAAAAAATTAAATGAGCGAAAAAGCTTTTATATACTTGGCTATATAATCCAATTGTGAATCCTCCTACGAGCTTTATTTTCTCCAATTTTTCTCCTCGGGGGGATAAGTATTTGGTATGCTCCTTTGATATTGATTTTATTTTACTATGCCACCATCATCCGAAGTTGTATGTGATTAAATAAATCAATGATTGAGCTAGGTTAGGTGGTCGTGATTCAAATGGAGCCTTTGGTATTTAAGCTTCCTTTCGGTCATTATTTGACATTCGAAGCCAGAAAGTCCCACAAATCTCTCTCTCTCTCTCTCTCTCTCTGCGCTCAAGGTTTCATCTAACCCTTCCTCATATACGACAGACAGCTTCTTTTCCTTTTCCCATGATTCCCACTTTTTCTTTATTCCTCCATATTATTCCTTCTCTCTCACTCAAACAGACAGCTTGGCCTGCTTCCTCTATATATACATTAATATGATCTCCCATCTTCTCCTCTCCTTCAAACAATATATATTGCTGTAATCAATCTCTCTCTCCTCGTAGCTTCTTCTTCTGCTGAATTTTGTTTGTGCGCGTTGATGGAGAACAAGATTAGGAATATTAATGGAGGTGGAGGAAAATACCCGACCATGCACAAACACTCCCAGACCATATCCAAAATGAAGCCCAAGATACGCATCATTCACATAGTTGCACCACAGATCATCCACACCGATGTTCACAACTTCCGACAACTGGTGCAGAGCCTCACAGGAAAACCTACTGGTTGCCAAAATTACACCAATCAAAACTCCAAGCCCCTGGCAACACATATATCACAAGAATCAAGAAGAGGCAGTGTTCATGGTTGTGGCCTGCGTGACCAGACTATGAGAATGGAGCTCACAAATGGGTTTCTGGGGTTGGGTCATCAGTCGAGGGAGAGATTGATCAAAGAAGAAGAACAAGGGTTTCACCACGGCGAGATCAGCTCCGGCGGATACTTGAGAGGGTTGGAAGGCTTCATTTCTGAGTTCGGCCATTTCCCTTTTTTTCCTAACTGGGATGCTTCTCATCATGGTCAGACCCAAGAATTTGAAGACGCCCTTCTTTCATAGATATGCTATTTTACTTTTCTTTGATCATTTTGCCCCTTATTTCTCTACATTTTGTACGTTGTAGCTTCGGTGTTTGATCATCATATACTTCAGTGTTCTAGGAATTATATATACGCATACAGAATCGTTTATTCATCGCCTCTATACATCTCTTCATGGCATTGTCTGATTGTCTCCGAGGTTACGATCATACTTATTATAGGGTTTAATAACCTCACTCTCGAAAAAATTAGTAATTAACCCCATTGATTTATATATGTATACTCGCATATATATATATATATATAACACTACCCAGAATCGACGAAAGAAGGTTTGATTACTTCTTGTGTTTATCAACGGATCGGGAACCACGGAGGCCACAGGCGAGCTAACAGCTATAAATCACTATATAAATATATATAGAGCTGTCTCATAATTAAGTATATACTCCGTATTATGGATGGCGCTTGCTTGCTTGTTCTTATCCGAAAAAATTACAAGAAGGCAGCAGCCATTGGTTTACAGAAAGAGATACCAATATGTCATCAATAAGAAGACAACAAAAAGTAAGCAAGCTAAGGTGATTTTTTTTTTTTTTTTGCTTCTTTTTATTGGAACAAGTCGTGTTTTTGTCTCTTCTATGCGTCCCATCCGCCCTCCTTTCTTTATCATCTCCAGTACGTAGGAGATTTATTTAGCAAACAATACACGGACGTGCAAAACACTATTATTTCAACATATATATATATATATATATATATATCACTTTACTTTCAAAGATATTGTATGCGTTTGTGAGTATGTGTGTATATAGCCAGATTGCACTCTGTCCATTGATGCAACTATTAATAGTTAAAGGGCTTAATACAATTTTTAATCCACCCCCTTCATTTTGATTTTGGTCCTTTAAGTTTCAAATCATATGTTTCGGTTTCTTAAGTTTCATTGCATTAACATTGGTCCCTTTAAATATCTTGACCATTTTGCTTCTAAAGGATCAAAACCCATGTTTATAACTAATTTCACTACATGATTACTTAACATGCAGTGAAGAATCCAATTTCACACACGCGCGCACTTTCTCTCTCTCTCTCTTAAGTTTCAAGTGAAGAAGTGGCCTGCAAGTCCAATGGCGCTGGTTCAATTTGGATAATGTAATAAAAGGACCAGCTATATGGATTCTAATCAAAGAAAACAGATAAAAATAGCATATTTGTGGCGGAATTTCGTATGGCCTTTTAGAAAATCATTATGATCGAGCTTCGTTTCAAAGCAGTGTGGCATGATACTAAATATAATATACTCTACCAATGGGGAATTAATGTATAGTTTGAAGTAAGACATTTCATACTGTAGTCGGTTATATCAAGAGGCAATGAATAAATAAGTCAAATAGTTAGGGTGTTATTTTTACACACGCGCGCACACACAAATTTAAGATCTATCATATTCGCTATATAAATGAATTTTCTTGCTTGAAATTCATTTATTTTTCTAAAAAGTTGCAAGTTGGACTAGCTCACATGATTAATATGCTTTTTTTTCCCTCTTAATTTTTATCTATCATCGGTTTAAATAGAGCTGATACATCCATGTGAATTATATTATTACGAGCTGCAGATTAAAAGGAATGATTCATTTAATTAAACTCATGAGATTAGAGGCTTAAAATCTTTAAATTTTGAATTGACTCTCTGGTAGGAAAAAAACCTATATATATATATATAAACATTATTGAAATGCTATGCACGAGTCAAACATAGTTTGACCCCCCATACATGTAAAAAATGACAGAGAAAGTATATTTGGAGCTTCATCAACAACATAAAAAATTCAATATTACGTTACATGTTATATATATTCAATCTTTTGGGGACATTAAAGATCAGTTGGTCAGAATTAATTAAAAGATGATGTCTGATCAGTTCAAGAAACATATAATGGAAGGAGAAAACTTGGATTGAATGTTATGTTAATGCATTAGGTGATGTGTTTTCCATCAAGAAAACTTGAAAATGACCCTATAATAGTAAGTCTGATAGACCCATTTTTTTAAGAAAAAGAAAAAGAAAAAAAAAAGATCTTGTTATATGTGTGTTTTTTATATATATAATTAATTGAACCAAAATAATAAATTTAACCCATTAATGAAAGAATGTAATAGCATATTTTAAATGGGTTTCCCATTTTAGGGTAAAACTAACAAGATAGAGTGAGTTGACTTGCAAGAAAGAAGAGTTGAAGTTTTTTAATTTGCAAGTTGGAATATCCAATTTATTTGGGTATCCTGTTGAACTGCAGCTTGATAAACTGATAATCACAGATATATATGAAAACAGGGGCAGACGATGACTTGTGAAAATTATAGTCATTTTCATCAGATGAATCAAAACCGACAATACAAGTAGCTCCGACGGCATCCCAAGTTGTCACCTCCAATTTCCTTGGCCCCTTATAGGCTCACACCTCCGATGGATGACCTTTGTTAATGAAGTGACGTCAAAGAATAGGCAAATGACATATCATCAATCTCTCTTCCAATCTTATATATCCCAAACCTCGATCTCTAGTTTGGAACTTTTCGATCGTGTGTACAGGTATTTATGCATGTAATGAGAAGTACACAAAGTGAAGATAACCGTTCCCAGGTTGGCACCACTTGAGAATTGAGACCTGGGCCTTGGATCACCAGGCAGTTCCGTGTCAGACAAGATAGGTCATTACAAGGGCCTACAAGTTTTTGGTCAAACAGCGTGGTCTCTAATGTCTTTCATATTTACTCAAACAAACGGTGTAAAATATCTGCCCTTAAACTACTAAGCATTATTAAGTAGTGGGATCAAGTTGTCATCCAGTGACGTTAAATTAGTATAAACATTGCCAATTCATGGAGCACGTTCACATTTGCCAGTTTATATAATACTCCCTCCGATCCTAATCATAAGAGTTAGTTGACTTTTTTAGAGAGATTAAGGAAGCTAATTAAATTACTTTAAAGTATTTTTATTTTTATTTTTTTCTTTAAACTTATTAATTTGACTACTAAAGTAATATATAATCCAATCATATTTAACATGTGAAATGATTAAGTAACTTATTTGGCTTCCTTAATCTCTCCACGGTCCTAATTATAAGAGCTCGTTGACTTTCTTTGAAGAGATTAAGAAAGCCAAATAAGTTACTTAATCATTTGATTTGTTGTATATCCTTAAATTATATATTAGTTTATTAGTCAAACTAATTAGTTTGAAGAAAAAAATAAAAATAAAAATACTCTAAAGTAATTTAATTAGCTTCCTTAATCTCTCCAAAAAAATCAACTAGTTCTTATAATTAGGATCCGATGGGGTAATTCTCAAACAATATGGGGCTCCTAGTTGGACATGTTCACATTGCATGCCCCATTCGAGTTATTCTTCTCACCGTTTCATTTTTCTTCCTTTTAGGTCTCTCAAATTGACTTTTTAAAAACATTGACTCCATTTTTCCAAGTCCATGTAGGGCCCTGTTTGGCTTGGCTCATCTATGTTCACAATAATGCTTCAAATTTGCGGCTTACCCAATTCTTTATAATAGGTCATACTATTTACAAGTTGTGGAAACTCATTTTTTAAAAAATAATAATAATAATTGTATGCAATGCACCTAATGCCAATTTTTGAACACTACCTAATGCCAATTTAATTATACCTAAAATGAAGAACCTCAGTGTTAACCCACAACGATTAAAATCTTTGATACGAATAACTTCATTTTCTGACTATTTTTTTGTCATTTTCTGACTATTTTTTTCGACTACTTCATTAAATGTTAAAGAATTTGTTTGAATTGGGAACGATAAAGGAAAAGATTTTTTTTATTTTGTTCTTACTTTTACTTTAAATTAAAATCGTGGTTTATATAACTATAAGGTTGTGGATTCAAATCTCATAGACGTAAGGACCTTATTAGTAGACAATCTATAAATACCTCTATAAGTGCTATTTAGACCTAGAGGCATGCCCTAACCCTGATGAGCCCTTAGGATCCAACTCATCTGAACTTTTTTTTTTCCAAGAAAAAAAATCTCATGGCAAAAAAGTACTGAAATCTAAAGATTAATTGGGGGAAAAAATAGAAGAGAGGAGAATGTTTATGGTTCATTTCAGTTCCAACCAGGCAATAAAAAAAAGTAGTTCTCTTGCCTAAGGAGTAAGGACTTAATATGCTTTTTAGAATTCAGTTTGGTTCCATTTGGATTGGCAAAGGACCTAAGAACCAAAAGACAGCGTATTCGAGAAAGTTCCAAGTCGAGAGTCCCTTCAAATGCTTTCAACAATTTCTTTAGAACTACTGTCGTCTGATCCATAAAACGAAGCAAACTAATTTTATAAGTCCATGAATTGACTTGTATGAGAAAAACAGATGGATTTGTATTCATCACTGTAAGTAAGGGAATATATATAATAATTTAGTCTCCTTACAAGCAAAGAAATCTTAGCTCTCGTAATCAGGACTCGCTTCCACCAAGACAGATGGAGATGCATCCACCTTTGTTAGAACTTCTGGCATTCCTGCCGTGTCCCTTATTATCTGCATCATAAACAGTGTAAGCATTCAGATGCAATCTCTTTTTAACTATGAACTTTTAGATTATATTTGTGTCTAAATCAGTTCTAGCATGCGATGTAAATGGCATGTAGAGATTTCTGATGAAACATTGTCAACTCAGTTCTGGCTTAAACAGCAGTGAAACAAAAAACATAGAAAACGCGCTTTAAAAAAATATCTAATGTTCAAATGCTTACAAGTATCTCCTCATCAAGATAAGAAATCATGAAAAGTCTCTGAAAACGTCCACCTACATTAAGAAAAACAAGAAAGTGAGAACCTAGTTTTCACGAGGAAAACAGGATGAAAAGTATGTTGACATGAGAACATAGAATGGTAGTCCCAACTCTCAAACATTTGATTCTACATTTTCCACACATATACATAATTATAATTTATAAGTCCACGCCTTCAAGTTCTTGCATGTCCTGTCGTTTAGAATATATATTTCCTGGGAAATAGGAGATGATACAAGTAATTCATGATCTACAGCTAAATGTGAGAATTTTCTCTAATAGAGGAGATCTCAACCACCAAAACAGAAGTGTATTTACACAATCTTTCACAAGATCATGTCTGCGTCTTTAGCATCTTCAGCCTTGCAACAGTAAGTTTTTTACATAAAACAATATGTCACCTTTAAGTTACCATCCATAAAAAGTGCATGTGGAAGTTCAAGCAAAATAGAGATGTAACTAAGGTGCTTCCCTGAGTACAGCTTGATAGATTTCACTTCAACATATAATTTTGGTAATCACATAAAATTTAACACACTGTGAAAATCTCTTGAAAAAGTTTTTGGATATTATCAGAGGTTCATAGAGAAGATAGGCAAAATCTTACTCAGGGGAACTTTCAGCCCACTGTTAACAGCATCTCGGATAGGGACAGGAAGTTGTTGGACAGCATTAGATGCCTGCCCAAGTGCGCCTTTCAGCTGTTCAGGTACTGACTCCTCAATAACTGTAGGTGTCTCAAGAATCCCTTCAACATACTCCTCTTTCAGCCGAAGGGGGCCTTCCACGGATAACTTGGTTGATACAATAATTTTGCTTTGTACCTACATTTGATCAATATGATCCATGGTCAAAGCCCATAAGGCAATACGAGGCAAAACACAACAACAAAGGGAGAAACAGTCGTAAAATATCATAGGGAAGGTGTACAATGAGAAGCGTTGGGTCCATAAATATTTAGGGAGTACCCAATACAAAAACAATAGCTTATGAAATCAATTTTTTTCCTTTTTATGGATGAATTCACAAACTAGTCAGAGTATCAAACTACTGCCACTACACTTCTTATATCTTCTTTTAAAGAGTTTTAACAAAGGTAAATGAAAGGAGAATTCGCAATGGATCTTTTTGCCTCCTGCATGAAATAATATGCAGGATCCACTGATGAACATTATTGCGTTTGCAGTTCTATTAATGACTAATATATTAGTGGATGCCTAACATCAATCATGGGCCTCTTGGCTGTATACAAGAAAGAAGTTGTGACTAGGAGATCAACAGTGGGATAAATTTTCAATATGATAAACAACCAAAAGTGCTCTCATATTCCCTAGGCAAAATTTTTGCAAGAAAGCAAAAAAAAAAAAATAATAATAATAATACCGAGTTCAATAATCTCATATTTGCAGTAATCCTTGCATTTCCATCCTTAATAAAGGCATCCATCTTTGACAAGGTAGCTAAACTTGAAGGGAAATTCCTGCAAAGAAACCAAGGCCACTCGAGCAGTGGTATTTGGCATTAAGTTTAATAAAAATCCTACTAGAAAATTTTAAAAAGCTTCAAGGTCTTGTGATCTCAAGCCCCATCAGAAAATTCAAAATGAAGAAAAACTAAATACAAATCTGTGATCAGAGTACTCACTCAAATATAAATCTAGCAGCAAACAATCCTGGCCTTTCTGAACCAAACCACTCAAAATTCCATCGTCCTTCTAAAAAGGGCGACCTGTAATTGAGAAGGTATTAACATCTCACACCAAAGAGTATGGACAGATGCTTTTTGTCACTTACGTTGTGGGGCGAGGCGTTGGATTGAGCCGCTCAAGACTAGTTATCCTTTCTGTCACGTCTATTTTTTGCATATCTGATGTCTTTCCAGTGAACAAGGCCTCAAAACCCCCTGCATCTTTAAACTGAAAGGATGTCTTCAATGTTTGATCTAATAATAATGGTTCGCAACACAACAGAGAGTTCATTCCTAGACTATATTGTCAGTATTTTGATTTCATTGGTGGAATCTGTTGTCCTCAGCTCTTTCAGCAGGTGAAGTGTTAAGCCGAAAAATACCCAGAAACAAAATTAAAATTGTAGAACTTTTGTCCAGGTCTCTTGAGAAAATCAGTTCTACGTCACCATATAGCCTATACGCACCACCAGTACTATATGAAAGGTTACTGTTGTGACTCAATGAGCCTATTCAACATGAAGAAAAAGAATAGAGGAAAATTCGTGCCGCCACCATTAAGTGTACATGGATATGCATATGTATACATGTACAGTCCTCAGCGAAGTTTTCTTGCGTCCAATATTTCATCAATTGTCAGCTTCCATAATGATAAAACTATAAAACTAGGTAGTGGAATGTTTTTGTGTGTGTGTGGGTGGGTGTGAGTGGGTGGATGGGGGTGTGTGTTGGGGGCGGGGCGGGGTTGGAAAGTCAATGCCCATTTACAATCATGTCTACATTTCAAATTTAAAATTGGAAAATAGTGGAAAATACAGCAAAACGAAATTCGGGGCTTGCCTCGTGTCCGGATGAAATTACCCCTTTCATTGTCAACCAAGTAATTAGAACTGAACATCAAATCAAAAGAGGGAGGAATGGAGAAGTCGATACTCACAGCAAGAAGAAGCGATTCTTTGGCAGATAGCCTCTCCATTTCCTTGGCGTAAGCTGCGGGAGCTCCCTGAACTTCCTCCTGAACCATTGCTCTGCAAACAGAGATGCGGCCACACCTTTTGCCCCCAAAAGCTTTCCGATTAGCGTGGGACGGGAATAGGAGCGAAGTAGGAGATGCTGAAGAGTAAGAAGAATATTTGCAAGACGAAGGGAGAGCAGAAACGGAAAACACTGAGGCTTGTGAAGCAGCCATTGAAGGTAATGTTAGGCAGAGACAGAGGGGGGATTTTTGTGAAGTGGGGATGGGCGTGAAGATGAAGGCACGGGAATGGCGGAAGGAGGGAGGGGAGGTACTTATTAGGAGAGATAAGCTGGTGAAGAAGGCGTCTTCGTCTTCAATTTCACCATGTGAATTTGTTGTCGAGGCCGACTGAGAACACCGAACTTATTTTACATTCATTGCTCCTCGTTGACAAAAAAGAACAACATTCAAGTGAGTCTAATGCTAAAGCATGAATTCAGATTTTCCCCCAAATTTAAATTGAATACATGTGTTAGGCAAGATGCCCAATGCGGAGCCTTTTTTTTCTTTTTCTTTGTAATTCTTATCCTCCATTTACTTCCATGCTATAATAAACCTTAAATATATTTAAAATTCAAATAAGAGTATTATTTAAAACAAGTAATTATTATATCTTGAAAAATTGGATTATATGTTATACTTAAGGATAGAATGAAAATCTAAATTATAAATAAGAATGTAGAAAGTGTGAGGTAATGATTTATTAATTTCACATGCTATTTTACTTTCATCCGCTTTGTTTTTTGTAATCCATTTCAATAACAATTCATAAGGGATATATATAATATAGAATTGAAATAAATCGTACACATTTTTTAAACCAAAATTGTATTCATCGAAGAGGATTGTGATTCTCTCATCTACTCTTCCCACTTCCCACATGTTCTCATTTTTAACATCAAATTTTAGTTGTTTTGGGATAAAAAACAAAAAAAAATTATCCTCACTATGGAATATGTTTTCAGCAGCATCCATATTTCAAATTAATTTCTAATACATTAGACACCCTAAAATATGTTTTTTTTTTTTTGTAGCACCTAGTATCTAGTATTAATTACTCATAAGTATATTCTTAGTAAAACCTAATATCCCTAAGTGCTAAAACAATGTATCAAAAAGTTTTCAGGTGGCTGCTAGATACTAGATGTTACTAAAAAAATCCATCTAGGTGATGAGTGTTAAACGCTAAATGCAACCAAAAAAATATTTTAAGATACTGAGTGTAGTAAAAATTAATTTAGATATTGAATATTGCTGAAAAAATATTCCACATTGAAAGATAATTTTTGTCCAAAAAATAATAATAATAATCAGCTGCGTGGCACCACAAATGGTGTCCATACATGTGGTATGACATAACAAACTTTGAGGAAGAACAGCAAGCAACGCAAAACAAGAGGTGAGAGAATAAGCGTTGGTAAAGCCAAAAAAGGTGGAGATGCGGGGTATCGAACCCCGTGCCTCTCGCATGCAAAGCGAGCGCTCTACCGTTTGAGCTACATCCCCGTCTTTCCTAGGTTTGACATAATATATATATTGATTTATTGTAGAGGTATCCCATATTCAACAAGTCGACACCCGGACAATTAACATGTGCCATGATTTAAGAGAATGAATAAGCTTCTCCCTGTTTTTTCAAAACATTTCTTTACAGTATTTTTCAAATTTGTTTAAGCCAACCAGAAGGATTAACCCATGCTATGTACAAAGCCCTTGCCCTTTCATTAGAAGAAGGGTGGAAATGATTTTTAAAATTGGAAAATAATTTTAGTCAGTAGTTGCAAAAAGTTAAAAGTGTGCAAGTAAACTTTTATGGCCAAAATGATATCTCACACTTATTTAAAATTTAATTTGATTTCCATTTTTATCTCTAATAAATAGTTCATTGGTTCTAAATATAAGATCTTGTTGATTTTTTTTAAGAAGATTAATGAAGCTAATTTATTAATTATTTTTTCTGTACATTATATTAATCATTTTTTCTCCAAACTAATTTGTTTGCGTATAAAATGATAAATAATTTAATCATACAAAGCAAATGATATAATTAAGTAACTTATTTAATTTCATAAATCATCCCAAGAAAGTTAAATATGTCTTATATTTAGAATGAGAGGCAGTATCATACATTAAAAAAATGTATATACTATTTTTTACAATTGAAAAATGAAAAGGAAGATTATAAAACCCCCCAATACCATAATATAAGGCACTTCAACTAATTTATGAAAACGAAGAAATGACAACTAACTCATTAAATATGCTTCCAATTGGAAATTTTGTCCAAAATTGCCAATGTAATAAATTAGTTTTCAAAAAGCGAAAAAATGACAGCTAACTCATTAAATATGCTTCAAATTGGAAATTTTTTCCAAGGTTGCCGATGTAATAAATTAGTTTTCAAATGAGAGAATATACAAAAAGTCATAGTTAAATATTAAGTAAAATTGATAAATAAGTATTAATTACTCTTCAAGTGAATTACTCTTCATGATACTTATATATTAGATCAAGGGTGAATGGTCAAAAATACACATGACATTTTCCCTCAGGATCGCCCAGCATCACGACCTTTCAACTGAATCAAAAATACACACGACGTTACGTTTTTGGGTCACCCAGCACCACGGTCAACTAATGGTAATTAACCCTTCACCCTTAGATCAAAATATTCTTCTAAAAATGATTTATATTATGAATCAGAACAATTAAAAGAAAACAACTACTTCCTAGATTCTTGTAAAGGGACTCGCCATAAAACTTTTCTAATAATGTAGTATGACGGCGAGGGAGAAGAGTGTAAATGTAGTGTGAGATACGGATTGGGAGGGGGGAAGAAAATGAGATCCTTTCATCATCTATTTTTTCATTAATTTATTTGGGCCTTTGGAAGAAGAGAGAAAAATTTTTAAAAAAACGTAACTTGATAATATGATCTTTCAGATTTACACAGATATAATTTAAGGATCACAAGAGATGATAAAAAAATAAATAATGATACCATGATAGAAACCTAAGAGAAGGGAGGAGAAAAGTTATGAGGGGGAGGAGGCGGCACGTGGAGGGAGGGTAAATGAGAGTGACTGAGTGTAAGCAGTCATGTGGGTTCCAGTGCCCCTTCAGGAAAGCACCGCACTATACTTTCTCTCTGTTTCTCCCATATTAGTGAAAGAAATAATATGCGACAATTGAAGCTCGCCAGTGTAGTTATGGTGATTTTGGAGAGAGTACTGAGTCAATGATCTGAAAACGACTGAGGCAGATACAAGCACGTGGGATAAACAATGAGGGAAGAAACAGAGCACATTTGCGCCAACACATGCCCCTTCCCAATCATTGCCCACACTTCCCCCCCAACGGCTATATTTCCCTCTTCAATCAACGGTTCTTTCCCCTCCTCCCAATTATCAATCTCTACTCATCCGCGCTTTCATACCCAAATTTGGATTATATGTTATATTTAAGGATAAATTGAAAATCTAAATTATAAATAAGGGATAAGGGTCTTAAATGCCATGGAATTTTTCGTTCAGGAGCACTGGTAAGACGGAAGTTTTTTTTGGACCAAAAATGCCACGGCAGTTTTCACTGAGAAGCAATTTTGCCCCGGAAGTTTTCACTAAGGAGCAATTTTGCCCTGGAAGTTTTCACTAAGGAGCAATTTTGCCCTTCTGTCCCCAAATATTAAATTTGACTATTAAATCAGTCAAAGACCACACATGTTATGTCTTAAAAAGGTCAAACTTTGAGCCAGAAAAGGAGATCCTTGAGATGTTGAGCTCAAGGCAGCCAGAATTTGTGAAGCCGAACTGGTCAAACGGACTGAAAGGTCGACTGTCACAAAACCCAAAGGAAGCATCACTTATGATCTAAGCAAATGATCAGTTTATACAAACGTAAATATTATCACTATTGATTTGTTTTATTGAACCAATTTTTGGAACAATTCATTTCTCATTTTGCGTTTCATTTGCATTTTGTGACAGATCTTTCAGTCCCTTTGACCAATTCGGCTTCAAAAATTCTGGCTGCCTTGAGATCAATATCTGAATTATCTCCTTCTCTAACTCCAAGTTCGACCTTTTCAAGGCATGACATGTGTGGTCTTTGACTGATTTAGTAATCGAATTTAATATTTGGGGACAGAAGGGCAAAATTGCTAGGAAAATTGCTACGTTTTGTAAACTTCCAGGGTAAAATTTCTCCTTAGTGAAAACTTCCAGGGTAAAATTGCTCCTCATTGTAAACTTCCATGGCAAAAATGATACTTCCGGGGCAAAATTGATACTTCCTGTGAACTTCCGTGGCATTTTTGGTCCAAAAAAAACTTCCGTTTTACCAGTGCTCCTGAGCGAAAACTTCCATGGCATTTAAGACCCTTATCCCTATAAATAACAATGAAGAAAGTGTGAGGTAATTATTTATTAATTTCACCTGCTATTTTAGTTTCATCCGCTTTGTTTTTTATAATCCATTTCAATAAGAATTAACAAGCGGAATATAAAATAAATCGTACACATTTTTTTAAACCAAAATCGTCTACATTGAAAATCATCCACATTTAATTAATTTGTGATTTTCTCATCTTCTCTTCCTATTTTACCTTAAAATTACACAGTTTTGAGATTTTTTGAAAAAAAAAAAAGTAAGCGAAGCCTTTTTTTCAAAAAAAATTTATCCTCACTATGGAATATATTTTTAGTAGTATCAAGTATTCCAAATTAATTTCTAATACATTAAACACCTTGTTTAATATGTTTTTTTTGTCACCCAATATCTAGTATTTATCATCCAGAAGTATTTTCTCAGTAACATCTAATATCCTAAGTGTTAAAATAATGTAATACAAAGTTTTTAGGTGGCTATTACATACTAGGTGTATGTTGCTAAGAAAATCCGTTTATGTGCAACTAAAAAATATTTTAAGTTGCTGTGTGTACTAAAAATTAATTTGCATACTAAATATTGCTGAAAAAATATTCTGCACTGAAAGAAAACTTTTTTTTTTTAAAAAAAAAAAGAAACTCAGCTGCGTGGCGTCACATATGGTGGTATCCATACATGTGGTATGCCATAACAAACTTTGAGGGAGAGCGGCAAACAAAGCAAAACGAGATGAGAGAATAAGTGTTGCCAAAGGGAACCAATTTCCCTAGCTATCTCAAGATAGGTATCTGTGCCGTCCAAATTTAATTTTTTTAACTGAAATGAAAAAATTATTTTTAAAAAATATATTAGTTGAAAAATTATATTTATTTTAGATTTTCTACCTATTAAAATAATTATTTTTTAAAAAATAATAAGTACCAAAATAAATCTTGATCGTTCAAATCTCATCTAGACAGTTTAAATGAAAAGATATTCTTCTATCCATCCTAGGAATGAATGAATAGGAAAACTGATCCCTTAGCAAAGCCTAAAAAGGTGGAGATGCGGGGTATATAACTCCGTGCCTCTCGCATGCAAAGCGAGCGGTCTTTGAGCTACATCCCCGTCTCTTGCTAGTTTTTATACGATACATGTACATTACCCTTTCATTAGAATAGGGTGCAAATGATTTTTTTAAATAGGAAAATAATTTTACTCAGTAATTATAAAAACTTAAAAATATGAAAGTAAATCATATATGACACAAGTTCATAAAATCCTCGTACGTTATTTACGAGCACGTGACCAAGTTCACATCTCAAAGCAATTACAACAGAGAGCATTCAACGAAAGCATAATAAATAGGAAAACAAAGTACTTCATCCTGCCTACCACCCGAAACCTCCACTAGCACCCTCCATGTCTCATAGCCTGCAATTGATTTGGTGGTCTTTTAACACAATCCGATGATCTTCACCCTTGCAACAAGGTTCAAGCTAGCTACCCAGCCAGCAACTCCATTAGCCTGTCTTGGAATTCATCTACAACATAGGTCCAGGATTCTACACGAGTTCCTTATGAAGTTTGCACAATAACCAATGACATGTTCAATTGTATATTTATATGAAAACTCTTTTTTCCCCCCTTATAAATAGGACCAGAAAAATACTTAAATTTCTAACAAAGGATTTCATGAGAGAATAACATTTTCATCCCTTATGCTTTTAATATAAAACTAATTTACTTAATTAATCATGTTAAAAAAGTTAGTTTTTTTTAATACAAAAGGGATGCCGAGAATATCCTCTTCCCCCACTTTAATTAACCTCGCTTAAACTAATTTACTGGAAAAAGAGTTAGCTTTATCATTACAATTATTAAAAAATTAATTTGATTTCCATTTTTATCTATAATAAATACTCTATTATATTCGGTTCTAAATATAAGAT
The DNA here is from genome assembly GCA_034222035.1 of Acacia crassicarpa. Classification (NCBI taxonomy): domain Eukaryota; kingdom Viridiplantae; phylum Streptophyta; class Magnoliopsida; order Fabales; family Fabaceae; genus Acacia; species Acacia crassicarpa. The sequence goes on along the minus strand of JAWXYG010000002.1, from coordinate 60,828,490 downwards.
CCTATTGACTCTTTTGGGAAGATTAACAAAGCTAATTAAATTATTTTAAATATTTATATTATTAATTTTTTGGTGAACCATATTAATTATTTTTTCTCTAAATTAATTTGTTTGACATATAAAATAATAAATAGTTTAATCATACATAACAAATGATATAATTAAGTAACTTATTTAACTTTATAAATATCTCTTAAAAAAGTTAAATGTGTTTTATATTTAGGATGAGAGACAGTACCATACATTAAAAAAATGTATATACTGTTTTTTATAATTGAAAAATGAGAAGGAAGATTATAATATCCCTTGGGACCATAATATAAGGGACTTCAACTAATTTATGAGAATCAAGAAATGACAGCTAACTTAGTAAGTATGCTTTAAATTGAATTTTTTTTCCCAAAGTTGCCGATGTATTAAATTACTTTTCAAATGAGAGAATCTAACTTGTTGTCAAATCAAACATCAATTTTAGAAGAATGGACATCATGAAAGGCGATTCTCCCCCCCCCCCCTCTCGGAGGAGATTCTTAGGTCAACGAAAAAGGTGCGCAACCGCCCGGAAGAAGAGGACAGCGGTGATGGGAGGCTGGGTGTGGATAAGGATATCGAGATGGCTAATAGCGAAGAAGGGAATGGGGTTTCATATCGCAACAAACTGCTGAATATGGATGGTACTGGGAATGCTAATCAGGCTCGGAAAGAGGTGGTAATCACTGAGGCGGACTACTGCATCAACAGGGAGGGTTGCATCCTTTCTGTAGACTTTTCAAGCAATATTCGAGACATCCTTGTGAAAGGTATGGAACGCACACTAATCATAAAGCTTCTGGGGCGGTTTATCACTTATCAGGACCTTTTGGCGAGAACCCAAACCTTGTGGCAACCGAGGGGCTCGTACAAGTTAATTGCTGTGGAAGGGAGTTTCTATTTTGCGACCTTTGATCGGGAAGAAGACTACATGAGAGCACTGATGGGAGGCCCCTGGATGATCTATGGAGCTTATCTTACTGTGCAGCCATGGTCTTTGGAATTTGATCCTACGTCTGCTGTTGTGTCTAAGGTGGTAGCGTGGATTCGAATCCCTGGCCTCTCCTTCAGATACTATCACAAGAGTACACTTAGAGTGATTGGTGCACTACTGGGGGAGGTGATTAAAATAGACTACATGACTGAATCTAGGGAGAGAGGGAAGTATGCTCGGATTGCAGTGCTTATTGACTTGTTACAACCTTTGACACCAAGGATTCAGGTTGATGGGAAGACATACCGTGTGGAGTATGAAGGGCTTCCAAACATATGCTTTGAATGTGGGAAATTCGGTCACCTAAAGGAAAATTGTAAGGAGGTTCACTGGGCAAGCAATCTGAAGGATAGTCAGGAACCAACTGGAAAAAATCAGTCCGCTGATCAGGGGGGCCAAGACGGTCAGGTCGCTGCTAGTTGCCACACATCAGACTCTCCACCGTCGCCATACGGTGCCTGGATGCAAGTGTAGAGACACAGAAAAGGAAAGTACCAGAATCAAGGGATGGCGGCGAGGTTTAAGGAATCTGTTTTAAATGGAGGATCACGCTTTAATATACTTTATGATTGTGAGGATATTGCGGAATCCTCTGAGCACGTGGAGGAAGGAAATCTTAAACAAAGGGAAACTATTAAATCAAGGAGCAATTTTAGGGAGGAGTCGCAGGTCAAACTTCCTGGACCGAATGAAGTTGGGAACCAAATGGGCCATGTGCAAAGCCCAAATGATGGGAAGAAGACGAAGGCCACACCAACGAAAGAATACAGGAAGAAAGAGGCACAGGGAAAGATGGCCTTTGTTCCACCCTCTGTACAGGTACCATCAACGCCACTTAATAAGCCCACAGCACTGGATCAGACCGCAGGGCCCTCCTCGGTATTAGATGGTGGGGCCTCTTCAAAGAATTCCTAGGAACTCGGAGTGAAGGACAAACAGACAAGAAATTCTTTCGAAAATAGCAGGCCCTTTGAAACAATTGTACAGGATACGTCCCTGGAAAAGAAAAATCACACAGTGGTGGTCCTGCAAAGAAGCCGACAGACCCTTGATGATCTGAATCCTAATTATTCTAATGTTCCTCAACTTGAGATTTCGACGAGAACGACACAAGACCCAGGGGAACAGGGAAAGGAAAATGTCAATGCGGTGCTACACGTTACGAGAACTACTGCACGTGGAGTTAAGCTGAACTCGAGCAACGTCAAGACCAAAAAAATTCGTAAGAAAACGTAAGGGAAGCAAATGTCGAAGGATGCCCTTGAGGTGCTTCGGGATGAATTGGAAACTTCTGGAGAGCTGTTGTCAACACCTTCGTGCTCGCAGGATGCCTTGTCTTCTCTTCATGATAGGAATGATGACCCTTCTGGGTCGGGGATGAGTGTTTAATTAACCGTTTTTTATGGTTTTGCATATCTTTGTCTGGAACTGCCAAGGGGCAGCTAGCAAAAGCTTTTTCAGTACGTTTAAGCACTTTATGACAGAACATAATCCTGCTCTAGTGGTGTTGGTTGAACCGCACATCTCTGGACGCAGAGCAGACCGTTTTATCAGACTTTCAGGCTTTGATTTTTCATATAGAGTGGAGGCAAGAGGATTTGCTGGGGGAATTTGGCTCTTGTGGAGGAGGAGTTTGACGGTTTCAGTTGAAATATGCCACTTACAGTTTATTCATACCCAATTGACAATGCCAGGCGAACAGGAAAGTTTTCTTTTTACTGCCGTCTATGGGAGCCCGAACAACACGCTAAGGAAGAAATTATGGAATGCTCTCTCAGATGTGGCTAGGACGGTCACAGGCCCCTGGCTAATAGCAGGCGATTTCAACGCTATACTCAGTAGCTGTGAACGGTCAAGTGGTGTGGAAACAAGGGCCAGAGGATGTGATTTATTCCGGTCGTTTATATTTAACAATGCTCTTACAGACCTTGGGTTCTCAGGACCTAAATTTACATGGCGATGGGGAACTTTGCTACAGCGACTAGACCGGGCTTTGGGAAATGACGCTTGGGTACACAATTTTTGCCAGTCAGTAGTTAAGCACCTTCCGAAGCTTAGCTCTGACCATCGGCCTCTCTGCATACAGGTGTGCCAAGGAACAGAGCCTCGACGGCAACCACCATCCTTTAAATATTTGGCAGCTTGGGCCTCTTTTGAGTCGTTTGATAAGTTGGTTCAAGATAGTTGGTCGGCCTCAAAACCCATCATGGAGAATGTTCATCATTTTACTGAAGCGGCCAAAGTATGGAATAAAGAGGTCTTTGGCAACATCTACCACCAGAAGCGCAGACTCCTAGCTCAGTTGGGGGGCATTCAAAAAGCCCAGGAGGCCTATCCCTCACACCACCTTGACCTTCTGGAAGGTGAGTTACAAAAGGAATTCGAACTCACCTGCGAGCAAGAAAGTGTTACCTGGTCACAACGCACAAGAGGGGACTGGATCAAGTTTGGAGACTGAAACACTACGTACTACCATGCAAAGACTGTCCAACATAGTCGCAGGAAACTAATCTCAGCTCTTAAAGATGAATCTGGGATGTGGTGCTATGATGTTGGGACTCTGCGCTCCTGGGCATTTATGTTCTACAAGAAGCTATACACAAAGGAAGTTGATACCACACCCCCTATCCAGGCCGTGGCCTCTTTCCATCCATGAGTAGTGCCTTTCTGGATTCCTTAGTGGCTGCCATCACTATTGCTGAAACTCATGCTGCCCTCTTCCAGATGGAACCTCTTAAAGCTCCGGGTGTTGATGGTCTTCATGCGGCCTTCTTCCAAAAACAATGGAAACATGTGGGTCAGTCTATTTTTCTTATGGCTACTAAGTTTTTCGAGGAGGGTTTTCTTGATCCTAGTCTGAATGAAACTCTCATCACATTGGTTCCTAAAGTACCTGTGCCGGAGTTCATTAAAGAATTTAGGCCAATCAGTCTGTGTACGGTCCTATACAAAACGCTCACGAAAATTTTAGCAAACAGACTTAAGAATTGGCTTCCTCACCTAGTTCTCCCGAATCAAGCTAGTTTTGTGGCGGGTAGACAAATTTCTGACAACGTTATCATAGCATAGGAAGTAATTCATCATATGCGGTCAAAACGAGGGACGGAGGGGTGGATGGCTATCAAAGTAGATCTGGAAAAAGCCTACGACCGTCTTCGATGGGACTTTATAGAAGAAACCTTATATGATGCAGGGTTGCCTCCAAAGTTTGTAATTGCTGTTATGACGTGTGTGTCCACATGCAGTATGAGGGTGATTTGGAATGGTGGGCGTTCGGAAAGCTTCTCCCCCTCAAGAGGTATTAGGCAGGGTGACCCGTTGTCGCCCTACATCTTTGTCCTATGCATGGAACGCCTGTCACAGGTAATTACACAAAGGGTGGCTAGCAATCAATGGCGGCCAATTCGAATGGGGAGTCAGGGCCCGCCACTGTCACACTTGTTTTTTGCAGATGACCTTGTCCTATTTAGTTCCACAGATGGCTCTCAGGTTGCTCTGGTTCGTGATATTCTTAGGGAGTTTTGTACTAGCTCGGGACATAAGGTTAGTAATTCGAAGCCTTCCATTTTCTTCTCCAAGAATGTCCCACCTGGCACACAAACTGAAATCAGTGAAGCACTGGGATTCCAACGTACAGATGATCTTGGCAAGTATCTTGGTGTGCCTTTGCTGCACCAGCGTGTTCGAACAGGTACCTATGAGTATTTAGAGGAGAAAGTCTTGAATAAGCTTTCAGGATGGGCAGCTAGGACTTTATCTCTAGCGAGACGCATTACACTGGCTAAGTCGGTCCTCTCAACCATTTCGGCATACGCTATGCAGACTACCAAATTGCCCTTAGGTATTTGCAATCGCCTGGAACGCCACATCAAGGAATTTGTGTAGGGGTCTGAAGGTAGTACTAGAAGACCCTCTCTTGTTAAATGGGAGGATATGTGTAAGCCGGTCAAGTCCGGGGGTTGTGGTTTCAGAAAATTAGAAGTCCAAAATAGGGCCTTTCTAATGAAGCTAGGTTTTGCTCTACGATCACGACCTGAATTACTGTGGGTTCAGGTGCTGCGCCATAAGTATGGTTGGGACGAGTATACAGGGCCTTGTAGGCGGAACCAGAATAGCTCGTACCTATGGCGACATTTGAAGAAGGTATGGGAAGATGTGGAGATCGGAACAAGGTGGGACCCCGGAGATGGAAGCCGAGTATGCTTTTGGTCGTCCAATTGGGTACCCGAGGTGGGACCTCTTAGGTTTCTGAGCACTAGAGAAATTACACCAGAGGAAGCAATCCTGCCAGTATCTTATTTTGTAACGAATGTAGGAAGTTGGAACTGGGATCTCATTGGTAATGACCTGCCGACTCATGTGCTTTTTCTAATTTCGGGTTGCACTCCCCCCACGCGTGACGACGGTGATGCTGGGTGTTTCTGGGATCTCTCTCATGATGGTAAATTCTCTGTATCCTCTGCGTATAATCTTTTGTGTTTAGATGATGAAGGTGAACCCGATAGCTTATGGGAGAGGATCTGGAAGTGGCAAGGGGCTCAACGTGTGAGAGTTTTCTTGTGGCTCGCTACACGGTCCAATCTTCTAACCAACTCTGAACAGAAAAGAAGGCATATGTCTGAGTCGGATTGTTGCCCAAGATGTGGTATGCATGCAGAAGATATTGACCATGTGTTGAGAAGGTGTAGCAATGCTCAGGGGGTGTGGTCACACTTAGTCCCTGCATCCCTGAAGAGAAGCTTTTTCCGTTTAGATTTCATGCGGTGGCTTTTGCAAAATCTCTCAACGCAGTAGTGCAGTAACGACAAAACTCATTGGGCTAGAACATTTGGACTCACGTGTTGGAAGCTGTGGGACTCCAGGAACAAGATGGTCTTTCAACGTACTAACATACAGCCAGCCAACTTGGTCCGAGAAGTTAGGACTCTTGTGGCTTTTACCCAGCATGCGTTTTTGATGGATGTGGAGGCCCATGAGGGCGAATCCTGTCGACAGGAGAAGCTGATTAGATGGGTCAAGCCTTCCCCAACAGCAATCACCCTCAATTGTGACGGTGCCAAAAAAGGTGAGTCTGGGAAAGTAGGGGCTGGAAGCATTCTACGAGATCATTATGGCTAGTGGTTGGCGGGGTGTTGTAGGAACATTGGTGATTGCTCTTCCCTCCAGGCGGAGCTCTGGGCTTTGTGGGATGGTCTGCAGTTAGCTTGGTCCTTGGGGTACAGAGAAGTGGTGGTTCAGGTTGATTGCTTGGTGGCTGTAAAGTTGATCAAGAACACAGAGATCGGTCCCCATGCTTCCAGGACCCTTGTTCGTCGGATTCAGAATTTAATAGAGAGGGATTGGAGGGTTACCCTCTCCCATGTCTTCCGAGAAGGAAACCGCTGTGCAAATTTTCTCGCGTCTCATGCATTGGAATTGACTATGGGGTATCACTTCCTTCAGGAGGCCCCCGAGGGGCTGAAAGCGTGTCTCCAGGATGATGCAGCTGGTATAGGAGTAACTAGAATGTGCTCTGAAGCAGACTAATCTGTTTTATTTGTTTTCCCTTGTAAACGAAAAAAAAAATGAGAGAATCTATAGAAAGTCATATTTAAGCATTAAGTAAAATTGATAAATAAGTATTAGTTACTCTTCAAGTGACTTATATATTGAACCAAAATATTCTTCTAAGAACGACTCATATTTTGAATTGAAACGATTAAAAGAAAACAATTACTGCCCAGACTCTTGTAAAGTGACTCGCCATAAAACTTTTCTAAGAATGTAGTATGATGTTGAGGTAGAAGAGCGTAAATGTAGAGTGAGATGTCGAGTGGGAAAGAAAGGAGATCCTCTCATCATTCATTTTCTTATAAGTGCATTTGAGCTGTTGATTAGGAAAATGAGAGAAAAATTCAAAAAATATAACTTGATGATGTGACATTTCAAATTAATTATACAAATATGATCTATAGATTATGATAGATGATCAGAGAAACATAAACGGCGAGGGAAAGAGAGGTTAAGAGGGGGAGGAGACAGCACGTGGAGGGAAGGCAGAGGAGAGAGAAAGCAATCACGTGGGTTTCAGTGCCCCTTCAGGAAAGCACCTCACTATACTTTCTCTCTGTTTCTCAGTTTCTCCCATATTAGTGAAAGAAATCATATGCGACAATTGAAGCTCGCCAGTGTAGTTATGGTGATTTTGGAGAAGAGTACTAAATAAATTGACTAAAACGATCTGAAAACGACTGAAGCAAACAAAAGCATGTGGCATAAACAATGAGGGAAAAAGCAGAGTACCTTTGCGCCAACACATGCCCCTTCCAAATCATTGCCCACACTTCCCCCTCAACGGCTATATTTCCCTCTTCAATCAACGGTTCTTTCCCCTCTTCCCAATTATTAATCTCTACTCATCCCCGCTTTCATACCCACCGTCACTATTCCACTCCCCTCCTCCTCATCCACAATGGCCGCTCCTCCTCCTCCTCCTCCTGCAGCCGCGGCCACCTCCCCTGCTGTTCAACGTGTCGCCAAGAAATCTTCCGATCAACTCCTCCGGAAATTTGCTCACCTCGATTCCCCTTCCCCCAAAATCAAATCTAAGCGCCGATGCTCCATCGCCGAATCTCACTGCCGCAGCCCTTCCCATGGCTCCGCTTTAGTCGAGAGGAGGTCACTTCTCCCTCCCGCAGCCACTCGCCGCTCCGCTTTGCTCCGCCAGCTTGGCATTGCTCGCGCCCGCCTCAAGGCCAGGGACATCCGAAACAGATCCCTCTTCGGCACCCTCGAGAAGGTCTGCTCCTTCTTACTTCCTTTTACTTACAACAATAACTACGATTAAGATGGTCAATGCTTGCAGTTAATTGTTTCCCTCTATAGCTGCGGAGCAGAAAATCTTTTCAAAATTTATTTGCTTCTTAAGATTATCTGGTCTAGACCTGGTTTCGATTCTATGAATACCAGCCCGCTGATTCGACTTGAATGTGGTAAAGGAAACCCGTATGAAATGTGCCAACAGTTTGACGGCGACTCATGAGTGCTGAAATCGAGATAAAGCATAACGGAATATGTGTCGATCGGACATTTCCCTGACCGTAAATTAAATGAGAAGCGCGGCTTGATGTTGACAACAATTTTTCTTTTTCTATGAGTTCGCATTAACTAATTGTTCACTGGTTCTTGCAGACGTGGCGGAGTACTGTAGAAGGTGCTTCTAGAGTTTTCATGGAGAAGCATTATCATCGGCATAAGCGTCTGATCAATGATATTGTTTAGCCTCTTATGAACATAGAGGCTCTGCCGGAAACGGGCAAACAAAAACAGCCCACGTTACTACTTCCCCTGGACTATTTGATCAACAACCACAGAAACTCAGACTATCTATATGTATAACATATACTGCACTATCACCGTTGATTCGTTATTCATTAATTGATGCTATTCTTTAGTCTCCGAATAATATATTTATATTATGCCAAGTAGCCTGTTTATCCTCTCTCTGTTACTCTTCTGGAGATTAGAGAACTGTAAAGAGGATTTATGATTAACTATATGAGCACATCCTAGCTAGTAACCATGTAATTACATATTGTCATTACATGGTATTTCGGTTGTGAAAGTGTACCTAGTTGTTTTTGCCAATGGCAGATGGAAATAAGCATTTGTTCATACATCCCAATCCCATTATATATTTATATATCACTATCTGACAGCAGGAGAAAAAAATAAATTTAATGTAATTTATGGATGAGTCTCATTTGGGACAGAGATCGCATTGGAAAAATTTATTATCGCAGTTGGATTAGCATTGATATAGTGGCCAACTTTGTCCCCTTTACCACGCATCATGACGGTCTAAAACGATATAATATCAAAAATAACAAACTTTAGAATTGAACCAGTGGATTTTTTTTTTATTGAATGGTAAATCACTGTAGAGGTATCCGAATTAAACAAAGGAAAATCCAATATTTCAAAATTATATATACAACAATTGGAAAAGTGGGAATTTTCATAAATGGACAGGTTCACACCACCATCACTCCCGTGATCCCATTTACAAGTAAAAAATAACATGATATAAAACTTGTTTCTTTGACACACTCCCATTCCATCCCATGTATATTCACAATACATAGGTGTGTTGTTTTCTTATCTTCTTCATCTCTTCATCACACATAAGATAAACCATGAATTCCTCTTTGCTTCCAAGTATGCGAAGCACTCAATGCTACTAGTTTTTACTAGCACTTCATATAAATGAGTAGAGAGAACTATTGCTTTGATTTTTTTCAAATTCAGATTTGTTATCTTATTTTAGAAGATGCTCACCAACAAACAAGTGTATTTAATTTATCTTTTTTATAAGACACTTGCTTGTTTCGAAAGAGTATTAAATAATTTTTCTTTTCATGTATGTTTATAATAATAAAAGTAGTGGGTGAGAGTAATAATTAATATAATATTAGAGTTTAATGCCATTAATAGAGGTAATATTGAAAATTATTTAATTTTTAAGATAAATTTAATTACTTTAATTGTTTTGATTGATTTGTAATAATTGTTAGTTAGTGTCTTCTAATAAGGATTACGTGGAATAATTAAAAAAAAACTCATGTTACTTTGTCAATTACTGTTGTGAGATGGTTAAAAAGCAACAGAAGGAAACAAGACATGGCATCTGAATGAATCGTGCATGTAAGGGAAACAAAATCGAGTGGAAACTGAAGACTGAACCGATCCACAAGTTGCCCAAAGGAGACTTCTGTGCAATTATTTGTAGAAGCAAAATTATTTTTTTGCCTAAAGGAGAAATAGCCTCTGGACCTAATAATTAAAAAATCCATGTTTTCAAAAGTTGTTATTAAAATAGGAATTTGCTGTTGTAAATATAGAATTTCTTGTTGCAAATGGCTTCTGGACCTCAGAATTGAAAAAATCCAGGTTTTCAAAAGTTGTTAAAATAGGAATTTGCTGTTGTAAATATAGAATTTCTTGTTGCTAATGGCCTCTGGGTCTCAGAATTGAAAAAATCCAGATTTTCAAAAGTTGTTGTTAAAATAGGAATTTGCTGTTGTAAATATATAATTTCTTATTGCAAATGGCCTTTGAACCTCAAAATTGAAAAAATCAGGTTTTCAAAAGTTGTTGTTAAAATAGGAATTGACTATTGTAAATATAGAATTTCTTGTTGCAAATGGCCTCTGGACCTCAGAATTGAAAAAATCCAGGCTTTCAAAACTTGTTGTTAAAATAGAAATTTACTGTTGTAAATATAGAATTTCTTGTTGCAAACCTGGATTTTTTTCAATTCTAAGTTCTAAAGACGTTTTCTCCTTTGGGCAAAAAAGTAATTTTGCTTCCACAAATAATTACACAGAAGTCCCTCATGAATTCAAGGGACTTAAATATAATATCTCTGTTCCTTGGGATCTGTGTGTAAGTCTCCCTTTAATTTTCGTCTACACATTTATTGCTGGATTTTTTATTTTTTTTATTAAGGCATAGCTGGATTTAATGCGTCTTTTATTGGATGTGACATAGCGGCAGGGAAAAAACAAAGGGAAAATTTGTTTCAGGGCCCCTATTAGGCAAAGAATTCCAGAAAAGGCCCAAACAATCTGAAAATACCCAGAAAGGCCCAGAGATTCTGACAATACGGAAAAAGGCCCCAAGATTCTGACAGAATTGTTAATGGGGCTGATATAGTTGTTAGTGAGGGGCTGATATAGTTATTAATGGGGCTGATTTAGTTGTTAAAAAAAAATTTAACAACTAAATAAGCCCGGTTAACAACTATATCAGCCCCCCATTAACAACTATATCAGCCCCGTTAACAACTATATCAGCCCCGTCAGAATCTTGGGGCCTTTTTGGGTATTGTCAGAATCTCTGGGCCTTTTTGTGTATTGTCAGAATGTTTAGGTCTTTTCTGAAATTCTTTATCTAATAGGGACCCTGAAATGAATTTTCCCAAAAACAAAATAAATCTCGTAAAATCATCTCCAATAGGTTCAACTCTGAGCTCCTGACCCAAACCGTGTTATTTCGGTCCGGTCATTATGCTATTTGGCACTGAGCCGAACTAGTAGTGGGCGATGAAGGATTTGGATTATTTGACCCGGGGGAACGTGAAACCCAATATTGGACTGCAGACCCGGAAGCAGAGGTTATAAAGGGAGAAATTTGGCTGTCCGGCGAAACAGAAATGAAATGGTGTAATTGAAAAAGAGGAGAGAAAAGGGGGGAAATTGATGCGCTCTGCATCGTCTTCACGTTAAAAAGTCAACAGAGGTTTCCCTCACTTTCCTCTTCCTTCCTCCCCCACTTCCACCCGCCACTCTGCCATCAGTACCTTCTTTGGGAACTGTGGCTTGCCTTTGCCTCCATCGTTAAAAAACCGCTTCTACGCGCCCGCGCCTGCCGTCACCATTCTTTTTCTCTCAAGAAATCTTCCCCAATACCAAATCCTTTTCAAATCTCAATAATTTATTCCCCACCTTTTTTTTTTCAATTTGAGATTGAGATTCTTTTTTCCCGTCATCTTGTGTACTACCTCCCCAAATTTGTTGTTTCTTTCTCATTCCACGGCTCATATAGCGCACCATTCTTGTTTTTCCTTTTGTCAAATTACGACATCTTGTAGATTTCTTTGTCTTTCTCTCATCATTCATCACCTGTGTTCATTCAAAGATATCATAATTTATTTTTCGAATTCAGGAATTCGTTCTGTCAGCTCCTCGGGTACTCGACCTCTTTCGTCAATTATCGCTGGCGCATATTCTAGGGATTTGTTAGAGAGGGAAATGTGGGATGTTTTCGTGGCTGGCAAATATGGTTTCTACGTGTTTAAGACCAATAAGGCGGTATGCCCGTATGAACAGGGATGATACCGATGATTCTTCCTCGTCTGAAGACGCTCTCCTCTGGTGCAAGGACCTTGAGAAGCACTCGTGCGGCGAATTCTCCTTTGCTGTAGTTCAGGCCAATGAAGTAATTGAGGATCAAAGCCAGGTTGTGACGGGGCCAGACGCCGTTTTCATTGGGATATACGATGGCCATGGCGGTCCCGAAGCGTCCCGGTTCGTCTGCGATCACCTCTTCCAACATCTAATGGGTGAGTCTTATGCGCTCGCGTGGATGCTTTTGCATTGATTTATAGTTGGTTTGTCGTTAATTCCTGAAGGGGTCGTTGTGCAGTTTTTTCGATGTTGATTTTCTTGGACTTTGGTGTCATATAGCTTTATTTTTGTTTTTATTTGATTGGCCCTTTGGCCTTTACCGTCTTGGCCCCAGATGGTATTGTAGTATCGTTGCTTTGTTGATTTTGCACATTATTGAGAATGCAAAGAACTGGCCTCCAGGATTCGGTATTGGAAATTCTGGTTTGCTTTCTGAAGCTAAAACATCAGGCCAGTTAACATTCCTCTCGTCTTCCTTCCCTTCCCCTCCTTTCTTTTGAAGGGTATTTCTTGAAAAGAGGGAGAAAAGACAAACAAAATTTGAAGGGATCCAGCTATTGAATGTATATACAAGCTGAAAAGATGAGGAAATATATTTCTAAAACTATCGTCCATCAGTTATCAAGTAATTAATCCTCAATTTAGCTTGGCAAGATTTTAATGTGTTTTCCCCCTCTTACGTTGGTCATCATTTACCATTTTTTTCTGCTTTTGTATGCTCCATTTTCTAGTTTTATATTTACCTTGGGATTAATCGCTTCCTTCCATATTGATCATTTGGAATGTCAGTAGGTTATATCAGAAAGTGAGTATTCCATTGAGGATCTTCCAAAGATTGGCTTTTAATAAAACCTTATGCTGCAAATCCATTGTTCTACTACCGATTCTGGTTGACACTGTTTATGAATTTCAGATTTTTTATTGTTTTTATTTTTGGATTAGAATTGACTGAACATACTAGTGTGAGTTAGTATATATAATTTCTGTTACTGTCTGTCAATCAATGCATATATCATTAGTTTTTATGATCTTAGCATTTTTTTCTCATTTGTTATACCCTTGCATGCCCCTTGAACTGCTTTGATTTAAGTAGTTATGAAAGTTTTGTGGTGAATCTGATTACAGGGATTGCTCAAGCAAATGGTACTATATCGGAAGATATGCTCAGGGATGCTGTTTCTGCTACTGAAGATGGATTTCTGAACCTTGTTCGACGAACATTTGGTATAAAACCATTGATGGCAGCAACAGGTTCCTGTTGTCTGGTGGGCGTTATTTGGAAAGGGACATTATACGTTGCAAATCTTGGAGATTCTCGTGCTGTAATTGGCTCTTTGAACGGGTCTAACAAGATCGTTGCTGAGCAGTTGACTAGAGAGCACAATGCAAGCAGAGAGGAGGTTAGACAAGAGCTCAGGACTTTGCATCCAGAAGACTCACAAATTGTAGTTATGAAGCACGGAACATGGCGTGTTAAAGGCATCATTCAGGTTTTTCCCCTTCAGAAACAATCTGTTAATTTTTTAACTTGCCTTTTTCCCTTTCAGTTTGCTTGTGTTTTTATCTAACATTGGTGAGTTTGATTGTTTCTAGTAACAAGTAATGCTCTTTCAAATTGCTTCTGTCTAGGGCATGTTTTCAGTTTTTATTTTTTAGTGTCGCGGTTTAATTATTTGTATACTAGTATTTTACTGCACAACTATGTTTATCTTTTGGCCCGTGTACTCAAATTATGTTCTTCAGATGTGCAAACTGTTGAGGCTTCAGTTTTCCCTGGGTTTCTGATGACTTTTAATAGATGCTTGTTTTATTCATTTTTCTCCTGTGCCCATGCAAGTTATTTTAATACTTTTTTCATTTTTTTCCTTTTCGGTTTCTACTGCAACTGCTATCAGGTATCCAGATCTATAGGTGATGCATATTTGAAGAGACCGGAGTTCTCTCTTGATTCCTCCTTCCCACGGTTCCATCTGCCAGATCCTATCCGTCAACCTGCGCTTTCGGCAGAACCATCTATATTTTCCAGAGTGATACAGCCAAATGATAAATTTCTTATATTTGCATCTGATGGCCTTTGGGAACACATGACAAATCAGGAAGCTGCTGAGATTGTTCATAACAACCCACGAATTGTATGCTTCTTGTGATACCTGCTCTTTCTCCTTTTTCTGTCGTCTCTTTTTGGGTCTCATCCTTGGCATTTGGGTCTTAAAAACTATGGCTTTTGTCGTGTTTTTTTTTAAAAAAAAAAATTCAGGGGATCGCAAGAAGACTGGTGATGACTGCCCTGAATGAAGCGGCTAGGAAGAGGGAAATGAGATTTAAAGACATGCAGAAGGTTGGTAAAGGGATCAGGAGATTTTTTCATGATGATATCTCTGTTGTTGTGATCTTCATAGACCATGAGTTGCATGGAAAGAAGATAGCCGTACCAGAGTTATCCATTAGAGGTTTCGCCGACAAGGTTGGACCGTCAAATTTTAAAATTGTCATGGAGTGAGACTCCTTATGACCAATTCAAGTGATAAAAGTGGAGTCATGGATAGATGGCCTCTGGCCCAAACTCTTCAAATGTAATAGGGGGGAAAACTTATTGGGAAATGGCTTATTACAAGTTCACTCCAAGAGCCATCGCCTGCCAACTTGAATCGAATATCCCTGCTTTGTTAAAGTTGCCATTAAAGGGAACCTCTAACAATTCTATGCTAAGTCAAAGTTGAACAGTTTAATGGCATCTACTTGTTGTTTTTGAACATTTCTTCTCGCCTCTCAAGAATTATGCAAAACTATTGTATTCAAACCTCATCGATGGCATGGTGCCGGTCAAAAATAAAAAAAGTCTGTTCCCCTTGCTCAGCTGTGGCCTGTATGTGACAATTGTGGAAAGCCATTGTTCCGTCATCTTTTATTTCCAACACTTCATGGGATGGTCAGTTTTTTTTTTTTGGTATAAAAATTTTAGTAAGGGGGTTGGGTTCACCCATAATTCAAGGGTAAGACAAGATCTCCCTTCTTTCTAGGTGTTACCGATATTGGGCAAGACAAGTCGTCTATTACCTTTAGGTGTTAACTTAGGCACCTATGAGCTAGAATACCTCCTCCAATAAAAGTGCTATCGTTTACACACACACATTTCTAGGTAAGGTTCATGTGGAAGCGGGTATTTTGACTTGATAGTCAAGGTGAAATAATCTCCTACAGAAAAACATGTAAATAACGCATTTAATATAAATGTATTAAATTAAGTTTAAAATGTTAAATTTTTTTTCAAAATAAGAAATAATATATTTCAGAAAGTGTTGATGTCAAGGGTACTTGAACGGACCATGTGACGTATATTTGGTGCACAGGATTTTGACATAAACTCATGGGACGACGTTATCATCCCACTTTCTGAATTCTGAATGAAGACGAAACATGCTTTTGGGGAGTAAGTGGTGGTATTCCTATTCCAACACTGTTCTCTAGTGCTTGCTGAGTCGCATTCGGCATTTATTTAATTAGTTACACCATCTAAACTTGATTCGTGTGTGCCTTTTCTCCTCTGAAGTTGACATTATTTTATGAGGTGGCCGCGGCGGCAACCAGTGGAATTGAATTTCACCCAGTTTTCTATGCTTACCAACTTAATCTTCGGAGAGCGCTGCTTATTACCTAATTTAAGCACTTTCTGTCCTGTTTCTGGATTATGCATCACTCTCTTATCCTCGCTGACCAACCAATGTGTCTTTTTATTATTGGTTTCCTACTCACTACGCTCTCACATCCACAAATGCTATCTTGGGTTCAAGTGTTAGGCAACCATCGAATCAACATGTTTATCTTGAAACAAATGCTAGTATTAAGAGACTCATTTTTTTTTACAATTTATTCTCGAAATATGTGTTTTATTTTCAATTAACTTGAATATTTCAATGTATGTGTTTATAGGGCCCCGTTCTAGTTCTCAACGACTAGCTGCTGATGGGACTTTGCACAACCGTAGATTGCGTTTAACAGTACACATGGAATGAAAGCTATGTTGTTCAAACACAGTCATCATCAGTGCAGGCCCCAGACAGCTCGAGCTTCATGCGGCACATTGGCTAAAATTTAGTGGATTTAATTATCAGCAGGTAAAAGCACGACTCTCTGTTTCGGACAATCTCAGATCATTTTTCCGATAACCATGATAACCAGAATAACTTAAACAAATAATTGTTGGTTCAACCAAACCAAATCAGTAATAATTCACAACTTTACTACAACCAAATAATAAGGAAAAAGAATTGCTTGCCTTCATTCTCTTATCCCAACATATAAGGGAAAGAAAACGCAAAAGAAACACAATGGAAAAAAATGGTAAAGAATAGGAAATGAAAGATCCCCAAGCACGGATGATAATTATGTAGGATGAAATATATATAGCAATTTTCTGATCCGCCACTTGCTTTCCACAATTAGAAGCATTTCCTGTGAACGATTGAGGGACCAGATTCATCATACTCTGCCTTGGCAATCCACATCTGCGCTCAAGAATTAAACCAAAAATAAATGTATCAGAATAAATAATCAGCAGAGCCTATGTAAACACGCACAGACGTGATCAGTTGTTCCAGTTGGCTTAAAGAAGTTCCGCATCCTGTCAAACCCATCTCCCATGGAATAAAAGAATCCGTATTGCATACTAAATGTGTGATTTCATGCCCACCTTGATCTGAGTATCATGTTTGTTATTTAATCTCGCTTTATTTCCCCTTGTCACTTAAATTACTATTTTCATGCTGTATTTAATCCGTCACATTATCTTTGCAAACTCCAACAGTTATGTACTTATAATCACACACACTACCTGTTGGAATGTGCTAAGAGATGCCAAAATGGAGCCTCCAATCCAGACACTGTACTTCCTCTCTGGAGGTGCCACCACTTTAATTTTCATGCTGCTGGGTGCCAATGCTGTAATCTCCTTGCTCATTCTATCAGCAATGCCAGGGAACATTGTGGAACCACCACTCAGGACAATGTTACCATAGAGATCCTTCCTGATATCAACATCACACTTCATGATTGAGTTATATGTTGTTTCGTGAATGCCAGCAGCTTCCATCCCGATCATGGATGGCTGGAAGAGCACTTCAGGGCAGCGGAATCTCTCAGCACCTATTGTGATCACCTGACCATCTGGTAGCTCGTAGCTTTTCTCAACAGCTGAGCTGGTCTTTGCAGTTTCTAGCTCTTGCTCGTAATCAAGAGCAATATAGGCCAGTTTTTCTTTCACATCTCTCACAATTTCTCGCTCAGCAGTTGTGGTGAAAGAGTATCCACGCTCAGTCAAGATTTTCATGAGGGCATCTGTGAGATCACGCCCTGCAAGATCCAAACGGAGGATTGCATGTGGGAGGGCATAACCTTCATAGATGGGAACTGTGTGGCTGACACCATCTCCAGAGTCCAGAACGATACCTAAAATAGCATAAAAACCGCTCTATCATCAGTGGTAATGTATACCGTTAATTTGGTAGCCCTTGGAATCCCACTCAAACATCGATGGATAAGACATAACAAAATGACCAGAGTAAAACATTTCAAATTCCAACAGGTTGTAAAGAACTCTTAGTTTGCTCATACGATTCTATATCGATTCTTTAACTATTCTCAATGCTTGATTTCATGGAGATTAATAAAAGAATTCCTCAACTTTGTAATGAACGAAATATGCTGCTGGATGGATATGCTATGGTCCAGATCTTTACTCTCGAAAGGAAACTTAATTTCCCAAACACGCATTGAAAGAAAGCAAGAGAGGAAGATTTTTTATTACCAGTTGTGCGACCACTAGCATAAAGGGAAAGGACGGCCTGAATGGCGACATACATAGCGGGAGTATTAAAGGTTTCGAACATAATCTGAGTCATCTTCTCACGGTTAGCCTTTGGGTTGAGAGGAGCTTCTGTCAATAGAACGGGATGCTCTTCCGGAGCTACACGGAGCTCGTTGTAGAAGGTGTGATGCCAGATCTTCTCCATATCGTCCCAATTGCTAACAATGCCATGCTCGATCGGGTATTTCAGAGTCAAGATACCTCTCTTTGATTGAGCTTCATCCCCAACATAGGCATCCTTTTGTCCCATGCCAACCATCACACCGGTGTGACGAGGGCGACCCACAATGCTGGGAAATACTGCCCTCGGAGCATCATCTCCGGCAAATCCAGCCTACATGATTTTTTTTGAAGTAATACTTATTAAACTGGAAATCACGAAACCCATTTGATAGACGAGATCAACAACACTCGGATGCTTGGGTCCATACCTTGACCATACCCGTCCCATTATCGCAAACAAGAGGCTGAATATCCTCAGCATCCGCCATTGTTAATTAAATGCTGCAGAAAGCCAAAGAAATGCAACCGACAAAAAAGTGAATGCCCGGTTCAGTAATAGATGCAACACGGTTCTAATGATTAATCGCAAATATCTGTGCAATGGCATACGCCCAAATCAGTTTAGACGACAAAATTCAATTCCAGTGAAGTAATCGTAGAAATTAGGATAGGAAATGTCGTTCCATTGCTAGGACAGTCGTAAAGAACTTAACAAGACCTGGAGCCGAGAAAAAATTCCGACACATTAAAGGCCATTAATGCCGATACCGTTAATAATCAGGAAAAAAACATCAAAGAACATGTACGACAATCACGAACATTATATCACTATAAGCAGATTTATCAAATGACCTAATAAAAAAATACGCCGCAGTCTATAAAGCCATCGACCAAGGGGATATTGTCCATTCAAAAGCAGTAGTGTGTCGTGGAAAGTTAGAATTTGAAGAAAACGCAGATGTTCGTCATACCTTGGGGGAAAACCGAAGATTAATGGGAAGAATGAATGTTAAAATTGTTGAAAACAAGTGATGGAAGGAGAGAAAAACATATAGAAAAGTGAAGTTACCCGAAGGAAGAGGGGACCAAGTCGGGGATGGATGAGAAGGAAGGAGGAGCGCCTGAGGATTTGTGAGGAGGGAAAGGAACGAATATGAGGGCGAGGTAGTCGCGCGGTCGTTTAAAACAGAGAGGTAGTCGCAAATGAATCATGACCGTCTTTTTCCAAAATCTCATCTGGTCCGTGGACCCCATGTTCATGTTGGAAATAGCTGGCATCCCTTGCTCCCCCACGTGGACTCATATTTCCCTCTCCTCTTTTTTTTAATCCTAGTTAATAATACCCACGCCACGCTGGACCCTCCTTCTTTCTCTTTTCAAATCATCGTTACGTTTCTCAACCCCTCATCATCTATCAACTACACCCAACATCTTTAATGAAAGCATATAACAACATTAGCGTCCAGAAGTTTATACTTTTGCTGCCCCTCCAAGACTGGCCAAGCAAAGCTGTGAATATATGTTCATTCACATCTCGGTAATAGTATATCCTTTTATTGCAAGTACCAGATACTTAAACGTGTACAAACTTTGGGCCAAAAAAAAAAAAACGTGTACAAACTGGATAAATGAAGTTCTACGGACGTACTTCTAGTACATGTGCAGCTGATGGGAAAATTTCGTTGCACCCCACTTTACATTTGATATTAAGCCAATTCTTTTAAGAAGTCGTGATGGATTTTTTTTTATATATTTATCTTATAAATCGTAAAAACACTTATATAAAATTAAAACAAACTGGTATTAAAGACTCCCAAAACTTTCTAAAACTTCATAGTATTTTCTCCTGTCTAAATTATAGGAACACATTTTAGAGTTGGTTTTGACCCTAATTATAAGAACAAGTTTTAACTTTTGTCAATTTTTCCTATAATACCCCTATTTATATTTTCTCAATAATAATTAAAGACAATAATAAGTTAATAATATACCTATATATTTTAGATAGTAAATAATATTTGTAACTCTTTAATATTATATACACCTCAATTATACTTTTTTTTTTTAAAAAATAATTTTAAGCAATTTTTATCATATTTTTTCTATATGACCCCTACTAATACCTCTTCCACAATAATTAATTTAACAACACGCTTATATTCTATCAAATTAATCCTGATATAATTCTAACTATTAAATGTATGGGTAATTGATGATCTAAAGAAACGAAAATGCGTGGCTTTAAACTTTGATATCTAGTTATCCCTTAAAACAGAGTCAACGAACTCTACGATCACCAATTACGTAACTTATGAAGTTGAATTATTATTACCGGTTCTAATTATAAGAGCTAGTTGACTTTCTTTAGACAGATTAAGAAAGCTAAATAAGTTACTTAATCATTTCATATGTTGTATATCATCAGATTTTATACTAGTTTATTAGTTAAGCTAATTAGTTTGAAGAAAAAAATAAAAAAAATACTCTAAAGTAATTCAATTAGCTTCCTTACTCTTTTCAAAAAAAGTCAACTAGCTTTTATAATTAGGACCGGGGGAGTATGTTATACATCCTTTCTTGTGGGTCACGACTCACGATGGAATCTATGTCAATGAATTAACTAATTTTACCTTGATGTAATTTTCAATTTTAAATAGGGATATTTTTTGAAGATAATTATAATTAATTAATTGTATTTCTCTCCTTAATCTCTCTAAATTTTGGTAAATAGTTCCTATAATTAGGATCGGAGGGAGTACTAACTAAACTGAAATTAAATTTTTTTTATGAAAAGACATTTATACTCACGCACCTATTGCAAATATGCATATTTTACTTGTAAATTCTTATATATGTATTGGAAATAACATGAATTCTTATGGAATATACTTATTCTCTTGGACATGATTGATAGGTTAGTAATTTCACTTATTTATCTTATAAATAAACATATTTTAGTAGTAAAGTCCTATATATATATATTGTAAATAATTGTATTTAATTTATAAAAACAACAATAGAATTATCTTTTTACCAACAAATTTTAATTTCAATTTAAACTTGAAGTTGGAGTGAAATTTTAAAAAACTTTGAGAACTACAAAAATATTTTTATAATTAGGATCGGAACTAGTATTTGATGTTAAATATCCATAGAGGGAGGGCAATGAAATTTTGAAAAACATTGTGACTAGAAGTTGGAGCGGTAGTTGGAAAGCAGCTGTGGATTGAGGGGATTATATTTATAGCGGCCGGCCGGGGAGCATTGGAAGGTTGATGGACCATAATAGCCAGCTCAGCATTCGGTTAACAACTGACTGGGCGTACCTGACTCCATGTTGTGGCGTGGTGACATGCACGTATTGTCGTTGACTTCATTCTTCCTATTCTACTCTCCATCAGGTTTGTCCCCCCAAGTCCATTGCGTCATACGACTAGCATTTTTCTTCATTACTCTTATTAGTTTGAGTGAATTCAAAAAGTTAAATCAATTATTTAATTGTCATATATGCGAAACAGTCTCTTTAAAATACTTTTGTGAAATATTAGATTATATATTAATTTTATAAGTTGGACACATTAATTTAAAAAAAAAAAACATGAAACGCTTGAGAGACAAAATAGAAAAATATCTTACATTTAAAGCTACAATCCACCACAAATTGATAATGCATGTGTAAAAATATATTTGTTGGGGGAAGTGACAGACTTTATATGATATAAAAAATAAAAGCTATCAAATTTCCTAAGCTCAGAAGGTTTTCTGACAGCACAGCCGGTTCTATAGCATCTCTAACCTTCGAACCGTTTCCTATGTTAACTGATGGCCGATTCTATCAAACTAACCAATTTAATCCCTTTTTTAAAATTATTGTTTTTTTATAAGAAAAAAGTTTAGGTGAAAGTAGATACCGGTACCCGACTAGGATCAAGGTATGCCTCTAAGCTCAAAGAGCATTCTTTTTTTTTTCGTTGTTGGCAATGGCCCTTTTTGCTCTAATATTTATTGCATATGAGGCGGGTTTGGGCCGTCATCATTTTAAAGAATCTTCATTTTTGTGAGCCTAAATTAATGTATCATATGAAGGACTCCATCCCTTTCCTCCCTAATTCTTTATATAAGTTATATTTAGAGAGATAATATTAGTCATAAAGATAATATATATATTTCTTATATTTATCAATTTTTTTTTCTGATTTTATATTTATTGATGCTTTATCAATGATAATCAAATAGGATAAGAAATTAGGGAATGAAGAAAAATGATTAGGATGTTTTAAAAAATATATATCATGTTAATTAACTTAACTAACTTTTTTAATTTAATTAAATTAAGTAAATATATCATCTTAAGGATTGAAAAAATTAAAGTAACATATGTTTGTAATTGTAGTTGTAATAATGGACATCTATGTTTGGTTGAACAATAATATTCCTAGTATGAACATACACTATACCCCCTTTTGGTCCTTAACGCAAGACCAATTTTGATAAAGGAAAATAAACAAACTACAAAGTGGGTTTTATGCCAAGAAGTGGGGAGAGTAATACATTTGATCATAAGGTAGCAATATATGTATGTACACATGAGTGATGATAACCTGAATCTGAATGGAAATGCACGCAACGTGGGAGAAAGCAAAGGCTGGCAATGGGTCCAACTTTAATTTCTAAAGGTTCCGCTGACAAGTGACAACCCATGATCTTCCTCGTTTTTGTAATTCTTCTCATTAATCACCCAAAATATAATGCTTCCTTAGTCTTAATTATAGAAATATTTTTATAGTATAAATTATAAAGGACGCTTAGTTATTTCTAAAGAGTATTAAATATATTTTTTCGTGAATGTATATAATTAATAAGAGTACTGGATGAGAGTAATAATTAATATGATATTAGAGTTTAATACAATTAATTAATAGGGATAATATTAAAAATTACTTTAATTTTAAGGTTAACTTAATGACCTTAACTATTTTAATTGGTTTGTGAGATTGTTAATTGGTACCTCATAATAAGGATCAGATGGAGTAGTTGATAGTGACACATTTAACTTTAATCCCTTCATTTTCTCCATTTAACTGGCTAATACTCATCGTGTACTCATTATAAGACATATTTGTCTAATCTGATTAGATAAAAAAATTACTTGAGTTAGTTAATATGACATACATTTTCTTGCTTCTTCCCTCTAGGTCATGATTTGATGTCCTTCTCTTCTCAGCATCTTTTTGTATCGACAATGCTTTGCCCTGATCTGCTGTCCAAGAAGTTGTAGGAGTATGTATTTGCTTACTCATCGGAAAATAATACTACTGGTAGTAATAAATTAGCTGGAAAAAAAAAAGGCTGTTGTAAGCATGAGGATCAGTGGAGTAACTGCAGAATGAATCAATGGCAAGGAACGGAGAAGCATTTATTTAATTATATAACCCTCACGAACTTTCTCACAGTGTAAGAGCAGAGCAAGGTTGGAATTGTACTAGAAGGCCCCATCGCTCCAGCAAGCCATATAACCGTCCAGCGCATGCCTTCAAAGTTGCAACTTCTTTATATATAACTGCAAAAGCACAAAGGTAAAGGCAGCTGAATATGCACATACACATACATTTATTTGTGGCTCTGGCTGTACAAGGACGGCACGCAACTTTTGAAGCTATCACCAATTATGTTGGGCCGTAAAAGAAAAGGGGATCATCAATCAGGCATATTAAAGCAAAGTATAAAAAGTGAGCAAAACTAAAACTAAAGAAATAAAAAGACGGAGGCATGTGCAGACCTGTTGGATAAATGGTTGCCCCAGCAAGATCATCATCCTCTTGTCAACAATCAAGCTCCACACTTTGATGTGAATCCCTTCGTCTTGAGTAGGCACCAAGGAACAAAAAACCGGCGAGCCGGCATCCAGTCCGGTCTGGTTCAAATAAATTTTGTTGTTTTAGAAAAAATAAAATTGAAAATCAAATACAGTGCGTGCGTGCCTGAGGCCCCACTTCTGAAATGATTAAACGAAATCGGGCCCTCACCTCCTCTCCACCGGAAATCATCTTGTGCAACGGTGAGTGTGCAGCTTGCGACGGTGACCTTCAAGCCTCTCTTCTTCGGTCTTCCATGCCCGTGCCTTGTGCTCTGAGCTCTCCTTCAATCTTCACTTCAGTTACCGGTGTCACTTCTCCACTGATTCTCGGCATGATTATAGGTGCTTTACTAAATTGATTCATGAATGTTGATACATGATTTGTTACACCATCACTACAACACTCAATGATATTATCGCATTATTCTCGCCCATGGTTATTGGTGCCAAATACAGAAACATAAATAAAATCACAGAATTAATATTGAATTATTGGCCTGATTCATAAAACCTACAGATCAGGAATAGAATCAAGAAGTATAGTATTTACATCAACCCCATGTTATAGCTGGTAAGGTCTTCGATTCGTAAACGCAATCAAGTTGAAGATGGATGATATTTCTCCCGTTTTTTAAATATAATGACAATGACTGGACAGTGAAGCTTTTATTCCTTTCTTAATTCTCAATGGGTTTACTTTGAAAGTGATATTTAACACTAAGTTTTTGACAAAGCATGCGTTGATGGACATAACATTTGCCTGTGAGTGCATTATATATATTACGTAGTTTGGTAGTATGTGTTCCTGTTGAAACAAAGTCTAATGATATTATATTGTTAATTAAATCATATTATTTTAATATAGCCGGTTTAATTTTAAGTTGACCCCAGCTTAACCCATTAACCTTTGAACTAGTGTCTTGGCCGGCTCAATGCTCGGTCCGGTTCTTTCATTCTGATAGGTACTGAGTGTGACTTATAAGCCCACTTCATCTTCTCAATACAATTGTGTAGACATCACTTTTAATAACGTCAAGGCTATCAACATCACGGGTTATCGATGTGATTTGGTAGTTGGTGGTGGTGTCCTCCCATGTTGCGGAGTAGTTTCTACTAGTTGAGGTTGTTACACTCTGACGTTCACTTTCGGCCCTTTTGGTCTTGGCTGATGGTTGTTCAGTCACTGCACCAAAGACACACACAACGCACACCCAACTCAACATATAGATCGACACAACATCTTTTAGCCCAAAAGTAATTAAATTATTCAGGTGAGGGTAGATTTCAAATACAAAAGCTTTGGCCCAACATTTAAATAATCAAGTGATCCAATAAGAATTTGCAGAAAGTGTAACGCCTCATTTTCAATACCAAAATCTTGGCCAAAATATTAGTAACACCTCCAAATATAGGATATTCAACACTCAAACACATATTTACAATATGGCCAAAGGTAGAAATCCATTTATACAGGGCCAAAATAAATCCAATAAATAAGAGTTATTTTAAAATGCGGAAGTCTTTTAGGTTCATGGCAAATAAAATAACACAATATAAACTAAAGGAGTACAGAAGAGCCTACAAAGCTCACTCCATGGGTGCATTCCCTTGATCTCTACTAAGTTATTCACCTGAAAAATGATAATATGGGGTGAGATTACACATCTCAGTAACTACTAAATATTTCCACCGCATACAAGTAAATAATGTATGATAAAAAGGCATAAACTTATTTCATAAATATAAATATATACCATACTTACTCTTACAAAGATTATTTGTAAAAGTAGTTATCAATATAAAATATGACTTTATATATATAAATATATTATTTCAGAAGTTCTCATCATATGTCTTTACAAATCATTCATCAGTCTATCAAATCCTTGATCTGTTCAGAAATGCATTATGCAGTATGCAGCCTCCCTTATACCACCTCCATCCGTATACCGCTGACTGGAGCCATAGGCTAACACATAGTCCAATAGAAACTTATTCATTTGACTGAATTGTTCCAAGCTCACCAAATCTTAAGATACACCCGGCCAAAGGTATAGAGCTTAAATCTGGACTATGGCTCCCCTCCTTTAAAATAACAGGAGGTGTCACATGTCCCACAACTCCAATGAAATCCTGGCCAGAGGAAAACATGGAAGATGGGGCCCTGAAACAAGTACCATCCACTGTGCACCGAGTGGTGGCATAAATCATTCTTATCATTCAAATCCCTCCTTACTCCACCCATCATAATACAACCGCCATGATGAATATGTTCACTCAAAATAATGCATTATTATACCATAAAGTTTTATACCTCAATATGCGTATTTATGAATAGTAAATACTATGCGTATCTGTGAATAGTAAAATACTATGTGTATATGTGAATAGTAAAACACGGTATATATACATGAATAGTAAAAATGAAGAGTACATACGGTATGTATACGTGAATAGTAAATACGGTATGTATACGTGAATAGTAAATACGGTATGTATACGTGAATAGTAAAATGAATAGTAAATACGGTATATGTGAATAGTAAATGAATAGTAAATACGGTATACGTGAATAGTAAATGTGAATAGTAAACATGAATAGTAAATACGTTATACGTGAATAGTAACGTATGTATAAATAGTACCTCTGCAGATTTGTAAATCAAAGTTCCCACACCAGATCTTAAAACCATAAATATTTTCTAAATATTCTTGCCAAAATAGTAAACAAACAAATTTATAATCATACATAATTCACAAGTATAAGGAAGAATATTCAGAGTTACCTGTTACTTGCTAATACCCGAATCACCAACTAGCTATTATAACTCTCAAGCAAATATCTCTCTACTCTCTCTCTCTCTCTACCTCTCTCTATGGCTCTTAGAAGTTGTGAAGAATGAAATGAAATGGAAGGTCTATTTATAGTTGGAAAATGGGTCCTTAAGTGTAATTTTCGTCTCTGGGTCGTTTTACGTAATTTTCCTAAAAACTAAAAAGAAAACTTCCCTCGTGAACTTCTGCCACCCGTGAACAAATTTTAAAAATTTTTAATAATATTTTAAATAGTAAAATATTGTGCAAATAGTACTTTTAATAATATAATATTATAAATTAAATAGTAAATTACTATTACGTGGGTCCCGCGTGAATTTTTTTCAAAACTCACGAGAAAGGTTGTCGCTCACGGGAAAGTTTGCAGAGAATTATTTTGGTCGTGGGTCCCACATGAATAGTAAATACGTATTTGTGAATAGTGAAAACGTATACGTGAATAGTAAATACTATTCACGGGACCCACAAAATACTGATTTCAAATTTATCACTTTCCGAAAATAGAGCCTAGTAGTCTTCCAAAAATAGACTTATTCTCAAGACTTTAGGTCCAAAATTCAGGATGTTACATTTCTCCCCTCCTAAAAAGGAATTTTGTCCTCAAAATTCGATATAGTAAGAATTCTACTTACCTAATTAAATAAGTGAGGATAGGATTGTCGCATCTTCCGTTTCCCAAGTAGCATCTCCAGGAGCCATTCCTTTACACATAACCTTTACAAGCTAATAGCCTTGTTCCTCAATTGCTTATCCCTCACATCAACAATCCGCTCCGGCTCAGCTTTATATGTCATATTATCTTTAAGTCCTATCTCTTTCCCAAACATGCTCACCAAGCACACAACACAATTTTCATTCATCCTGTACCCAAAGTAATATTCAGACACAGGATCCACTAATTTCTTATTTGAGCGCTTGATTACACTGGCCTCACAGGCCAGTTCATTCTTCCTTTCTGCTTATTTCATTGTATTACCACGACACTGGATATTCAGATCTTACAGCTTAAGAAGTTACCCTCAGGCCATAATAACCACAACATGATATAATCTGATTATTCTACCAACCTTAAGATAAACTTTAGACATACAGGTCTAATGTTACCATGTTAGGCAACAAACACAATACTAGGCACATAAGTCTTATAGCCTAGAGATACCACCATACACAAACTAACTCAACAGGTCTTACCGCCTCAAGCCTCTGCTCGTCTATCCTATACCCGTGCTTCCTCAATTCAAGTTTAAGAAAACACTCACTTACTAAATCTAGCTTTCACCAATGGCAAATAATTCAAAAACAAGTATATTTGGCAAGATTCCGCAAACTAAGTATATCCACAACAGTTTCCAACCTCTTCTAGCTTGTACACCTTCCACCACAATCATAATTTAAAAGTCAAATCTTGTTCTAATTTCGCAAGGATTCATTCCATGAGACATCATAGTTTATAAATGTCGATTACAAACTGGTCTTAAATCCTGTTGTAAATATTGCGTAAAAATTTCCAAACACAGCAAGTGCATTGGTAAGTTCAAAATTCAAATACTCAGGGACCTAGCAACTTATTTTAAATAGTCACCAACTCCGAATACATTCCAGGTTCCAACTTATTCTACTCAACTCATCCATGAAACACTCAATTCATTATTTCTAAAGAAAGATTCTATTATCAAGATCATTTCCTATGCTAGATAAACAGTTGGCAATTCTCTGAACACCTTACACATGTTGGTATCACATTTTGTTCCCTATTTCTCTCCAATCAATTAGTACCATATTCTAATATCTCAATTTATTCAATCAATTCAGTCTCCTAAAGAATCAATACAACTGTTAAGTTGAACTGTTATATTACATTTCTACTAGTAGCAACCCTCTAGATCCCCTACCAACTTTCAGATTCATCATCCTATTTCTAAAACCCCGATTATTCATACTAGATTCATCATACTCCATAGCTTATATCATTTAAGAACTATCCTCAAACTTTCCCCAAAAATGATAATTGTCAAATTACAAATCAACTCTTAGAACTTTAATATCAGCAAGACAGAGATATCATGTGTCCTCAATAATATCCATAGAACATTCATGTTTCACAATTCCTAGACTAAGATCTAGAACATTCAAATATTATTCACACAACCTCAGCATTGTTCACATGATTCGAATTTAATCCTTAGTATCTCAAAGACATATACTAAATATCCTCTGTTCCTCTCATAGTTATCTATTAATCATACCCAAATAACATACTAATATTATAACATAAATCACCGGATTTCATACTTTCATAATTAGACATACTATCTTAACTCAGATTAAATTCAAGTCTATTCTCAAATATTCCCAGACATCAATAGTCAAGTTTACAATTTGATTCTTATAACCTCAACATCAACTGATAATTCGTGTTTCCCCAAAAATACCCATTATACATACTAAGATCATGATTCACAATTCCTAATCTAATTCTTGGATTATACGAAGACTATCTACAACCTCAGCAGCATTCACAAGGTTCTAATTCTACCACAACCTGCAATATCACAAAGGCTCATTTCGTTCTTTAAGTTCTATTTCAGCTTAGATTAAATTAAAGCCTATCCTCAATATTTACTATATTCATTCTAACATCTTTCTGGCATTCCTAAGGATCACCATTTCATACCTTTCCATCGATCTTCCAACATGTTTATCCAAAAACCTTAGTCTTTGAATTATCTGTGACAAATTCATAGAGTTCTTCGGATACTCAGAGAGTGAAGAATGCTCTCGGGTTAATTGGCACAACTCATCATCATTTCAAATCTTCGGATTCTCTCCGGTTCATCTAATATTATTAGAAAGTCACCCTTCCCAAGATTACTATCACCTTAGCACGCTTACGCTTAAAATCCTATTTTCAAATGTCAATTCCGACATCTTGAGTCAGCTGCACATCCAAGACAGATTTCTTAGATAAATGCGCGTATAAACGTCCAAACTTAATTTCTTGAAAACACAGCTAGCAATAAATGCCATAGCGATTTCTGTCTGCAAAGGTCTAGGAAACTGCGACCCCTAACGGTGGCTAGGGTGCACTAGGGTGCGGTGCCATAAAATTTCCGCATAACAACAAAGTCTGCATAATTATGAGCCAGCGACAGATGAGAATCCAATGCTGCTTAACAAAATCTAGACGTTACTAGCCCAGCTATAAACCGAGTAAAGAAAGAGTAAATGTTTCACGTTCTCTCAAACTTCACAAAACCTCCACATATTCATTTCCTCTCCGATCGTAACCTTCACTATAACCTTCCACATTATCCTTAAACATGGCCGGTTCAAGTAACTCTATTCCAGTCTCCGATTCATTCAACCCTTTCTTTCTTGAAGCCTTACTTCATGACTATCAGACTAACATGTTGTCTGATTTGTCAAACAATGCATCATACCCTTATTCTTCTTTACTTCCCCAAAATCCCGTAAGTATGAATGTTCATTCATCTGCCTCAACGATTAACATTCCTACTCCTCCTCCAAGGATACAAGATTCTATTTTTACAACTACTAACAGAAAGGAATCTGAAGCAGGTCCATCAAGGCGACCTGTCCAAAGGTGTCGTAATGTGGCAGAACTTATGGAGTCTACGGTACCTTCTCAACCAAGGAATCCTGCTTCTACCTTGACTGAGACTACTAATCCATTTTCATGTGGTTGCTGCCATGTTCTACGAGAGATCATTCATACCAATGGACTTCAATACCATAAACTTGAAGTTCATGGGAGGATTGGTATGATATGCCACGCTGTCTTTCACCAGGACGTACAAGGAGGTTCTTCCAGTCCTCAAGTATTTGACTTTGGTAAGAAGAATTTAGATGATGTCAAACATTTTCTAGAAAATTATTGTTTGAATCAAAAATCTTTAGGGTATGTCCTGGTGTCGGATCCCCTATCAGCCTACTATGAGGCCCTCTGTGTTGGTTTGGAATGGACTAAAAATCAAAATGAACTCCCTAATAGTTCATTTCCAACCAATACAGAAAATATATCCAATAAAGGAAAAGAGCTCATGGTTGTAAATAATAATCCTTCAGTCCCCATACCTAGTAATCCATACCGATCAAGAGCTGAACAAAATATTAGAGCTGCATCAATGTCAATAGATGATCTTAGAGACTTCTTCCATTTACCTCAACAAGAAGCGGCTCAACAAGTTCGTCTATGCAAAAATGTTCTAATGAAAATATGCCATAGGGGAGGAATAAAGCATTGGCCGTATGTAAAAATTCGAAGCACTATGAAGCAAATAGCTAGATTGAGAAGAACAATGTCTTCTGATGGTCCTCTCTCAAGTGCAGCCGCTCAGGAAGAAATTAATAGACTTAAACTTGAGATAGTCGAAGCTTGCGGTGGGATTGTACCAACTGTTGTTCTTGATGCTTGAATTAATATAGTCTACTCTTCTTAGCCTTCTTGCTAATGTTTGTAATCTCTATTCTAGGATTCATAAGGATTTTCGAGTTTTCCTGCCAAACTCAACTTTATCTTATTAAATTCAAACTTAAGCCAGTTATTCTGTATAATCAAGACTATGCCCGTATTCTGTTATGGTATTGTCATCTGTTACTCATATAAATTAGCTAGGTAAGTGAAAATCTAGCGAAAATCTCTTCATACTTTTTACAACGGCAACTAATTGAATAAACATCAAATAGGGGCTTAGTCTTTCAATCACTTTCCTAGACACCAATAAAAATATTCATCCTAGAAAGTAATTTTGGGCCTACAGAATCCAATATTCAATAAATTTTCTACTTACCAACTTCCGCTACGCAGCTCTGAAATTTAATCTCAATCATATCCTCAAATCATAAATCCTCATTATCAATCACTTGAATATTTTGATTAACTCATTCTTCTCCTATCATGAATGTCACAAGAAAATTGGTAAAAAGAATCCAAAGCTATAAAGGAAAATGCACATGTTATGATATTTAATTTGCCATGACCTCAAAATTTTTATTTAGAAAACTGATAGGAAATTTACAGATTGGCCAGAACCTTTGCTCTGATACCAAAAATGTAACGCCTCATTTTCAATACCAAAATCTTGGCCAAAATATTAGTAACACCTCCAAATATAGGATATTCAACACTCAAACACATATTTACAATATGGCCAAAGGTAGAAATCCATTTATACAGGGCCAAAATAAATCCAATAAATAAGAGTTATTTTAAAATGCGGAAGTCTTTTAGGTTCATGGCAAATAAAATAACACAACATAAACTAAAGGAGTACAGAAGAGCCTACAAAGCTCACTCCATGGGTGCATTCCCTTGATCTCTACTAAGTTATTCACCTGAAAAATGATAATATGGGGTGAGATTACACATCTCAGTAACTACTAAATATTTCCACCGCATACAAGTAAATAATGTATGATAAAAAGGCATAAACTTATTTCATAAATATAAATATATACCATACTTACTCTTACAAAGATTATTTGTAAAAGTAGTTATCAATATAAAATATGACTTTATATATATAAATATATTATTTCAGAAGTTCTCATCATATGTCTTTACAAATCATTCATCAGTCTATCAAATCCTTGATCTGTTCAGAAATGCATTATGCAGTATGCAGCCTCCCTTATACCACCTCCATCCGTATACCGCTGACTGGAGCCATAGGCTAACACATAGTCCAATAGAAACTTATTCATTTGACTGAATTGTTCCAAGCTCACCAAATCTTAAGATACACCCGGCCAAAGGTATAGAGCTTAAATCTGGACTATGGCTCCCCTCCTTTAAAATAACAGGAGGTGTCACATGTCCCACAACTCCAATGAAATCCTGGCCAGAGGAAAACATGGAAGATGGGGCCCTGAAACAAGTACCATCCACTGTGCACCGAGTGGTGGCATAAATCATTCTTATCATTCAAATCCCTCCTTACTCCACCCATCATAATACAACCGCCATGATGAATATGTTCACTCAAAATAATGCATTATTATACCATAAAGTTTTATACCTCAATATGCGTATTTATGAATAGTAAATACTATGCGTATCTGTGAATAGTAAAATACTATGTGTATATGTGAATAGTAAAACACGGTATATATACATGAATAGTAAAAATGAAGAGTACATACGGTATGTATACGTGAATAGTAAATACGGTATGTATACGTGAATAGTAAATACGGTATGTATACGTGAATAGTAAAATGAATAGTAAATACGGTATATGTGAATAGTAAATGAATAGTAAATACGGTATACGTGAATAGTAAATGTGAATAGTAAACATGAATAGTAAATACGTTATACGTGAATAGTAACGTATGTATAAATAGTACCTCTGCAGATTTGTAAATCAAAGTTCCCACACCAGATCTTAAAACCATAAATATTTTCTAAATATTCTTGCCAAAATAGTAAACAAACAAATTTATAATCATACATAATTCACAAGTATAAGGAAGAATATTCAGAGTTACCTGTTACTTGCTAATACCCGAATCACCAACTAGCTATTATAACTCTCAAGCAAATATCTCTCTACTCTCTCTCTCTCTCTACCTCTCTCTATGGCTCTTAGAAGTTGTGAAGAATGAAATGAAATGGAAGGTCTATTTATAGTTGGAAAATGGGTCCTTAAGTGTAATTTTCGTCTCTGGGTCGTTTTACGTAATTTTCCTAAAAACTAAAAAGAAAACTTCCCTCGTGAACTTCTGCCACCCGTGAACAAATTTTAAAAATTTTTAATAATATTTTAAATAGTAAAATATTGTGCAAATAGTACTTTTAATAATATAATATTATAAATTAAATAGTAAATTACTATTACGTGGGTCCCGCGTGAATTTTTTTCAAAACTCACGAGAAAGGTTGTCGCTCACGGGAAAGTTTGCAGAGAATTATTTTGGTCGTGGGTCCCACATGAATAGTAAATACGTATTTGTGAATAGTGAAAACGTATACGTGAATAGTAAATACTATTCACGGGACCCACAAAATACTGATTTCAAATTTATCACTTTCCGAAAATAGAGCCTAGTAGTCTTCCAAAAATAGACTTATTCTCAAGACTTTAGGTCCAAAATTCAGGATGTTACAGAAAGCGTCCTAACCCAATCTCACGAATTTGATTATTCTTAAAGGTATGATGGATTCTTTTTCACATTGGGTTCAACTGATGTGGGGGGTCGATCTTCCTCACCTTAAGAGAGAGGGTTCGATTTCTGCGTTAGTCAAGACGCTGGGGGAGACATTCTAGGGGTCTAGAAAGCTGGTAGAGGTGGAGACATGTGTACTTTTTAACCAGTATCCCCTGTGGACTGGGCTCCAAGCGCTTTGCTTTTGGATTGTGGGTGAGCCCAACCTCTTCCTTAAAATTTTTATATCAAAAAAAAAAAAACCAATTCTTTTTCACAAACTTCAAAAACCGATCCTCATGTTAACAGACACCAGGCTAGTTGGTAATGAGTTTGTTTCTAACCCATGAGATCATGAGTTCAACTCTTGCAATCAATGTACTCTGGCTTTGACCAACCTTGGGGACCAATTGACTAGTTTTTTTGGCCTGAGAACCCAATGCACTTGAAGTTGTTTTGTATGAAAAATAAAATAAGCCACACTATTAACAACCTATAAATCATAAATAATGTAATTTATTCAATTTTTTTAATATTATATACATATACCATTTTAAATCTGCAGAGTTTCAGTGGTTTATAGTTTTTAGCCCAGTTGGGTCCAAATCATACACTTCTCAAAATTTTCATGGCCTCAACCAGACATCTTTAAAAAAAATTAATATTTTGAAATACATGCATTAAAATATGCCGCTCTAAGGTAAGTAAAATCAATGTAACAGTAATATTTATATTATTTGTGGGTGTAGGCGTGTAGCTAACTCTCCATGAGGTAATTGTATGATTTTCCAATGCAAAAGAGCCTCTGGCCAGTTATAACTAAAAATAAATAGAAACATAAGTACATAACCCTAATAAGGATAACCCACACACAGACCATATTTTAATTTTTCACCATTTATTATTTAACTTGGTCAATTAGAACTGGCGAAATTTTTTAAACCGTCTGTGCGAACCCCTGAAAAGAGCAGTAGATGAATGTTATTGCAGGAACACCAATCACAGAACCAACAAACAATAATAGAAAGTAACGATGTTACGTTACAAAAAAGGGCAACATCTGTCTCCTAATTTCGGTTGGAAGGTGTGAAGTTTTTTCGTAGAAAATACAATAAAATGGGAGAAACTATATAAGCGATGAACACCGAGTTTTTTCCCACTCCTTTTTTTGTGCCCGGGCACTAGTTTTACCTTAAAAAAAAAAAAAAAAAAAAAACCGAAAACAGCTCGTGGCGTCGAGACGACTTGCGCGGTCCTGGCGAACCAGGGCTAACACATTTTCGATGTTGGATTAGCCTCAAGACCGCGACTTGCAGCAGCTGCACGCCTCCTGGATCTTGGGCATCGATTTGCATCAATGAATAGCGCTATGAAATTGGCACTGGTTAATTCGAAAAACACCTACATGTCTCTCAGGGCTGCCCTCTTTCATTCCACTCCCGTCTTGGAACGAAAAAGGCGAAATCATTGGGACTCTGTTAGTTTCTCTATTTCCTCTTTACCTGAATCTCCTGTCTATATTTTGCTTTCTCACTGTAGTCCTATTTCCGAGTAATTAGTAATTCGGTGAATACCTCTTGCTTTTTACATTATGCACCATTAGAATTGAGATTAAATTCGTGTTTTATTTTTTTCCCTAGTATCTTCTACATCTTAGGCTCTTGTTGAATAAGAACTGTGTTGGACTGAACCTGTTTGATTGCAGAGATTCAACCATTATTCAAAAAGATGTAGAAGGATTCATGCTAAACAGACATTATTGCGCAATATGAATGCTTACGCAGACTTCCTGCTTCAGGTTCACAATGCCACTATCTCATCTTATCCTCAAGCTTCCCCTTCCCCCAATTGATTTATTTCCGCCTTGTTTATTTATTTTTTTTTAGGAACGCTTCAATAACTTGTTATGGGGTGATATTAAATAAAATAAGAAGAATGGCGGAGTGCTAAATGTAGGAGAGAGTTGATTGGTTTGTTTTTGTAAGACCTAGGAAAACAACTTACATTTCCTACAGATAACTAACTCAACTAATTTATTCAATCTCTGCAAATAAATAGTCGTTATTTAATCTCTGCAACTAAGTTTTCACCACAATGAATGCTTTCAATGCTTAAGTTCCCCAACCTCCTTTTGGGTCTGCACCTATGTTCTTATTCTTTTGGGCATCATTATGATAAACTTTTTCAGTTCGTAACTGAAAAATCTGCCAATCCTATAAAAAACATACTGCATCTGAGAGAAAACACGTTTGAAGTATTATTTGAACAAATGATACAGGACTCTCTCTCTCTCCTAGTTTGCCTGCTTATGCTGTTTTCTGCTCCTGGTTATTTCAATTTTTCATAAGGCCTTCCGCAATTACAATTCTACCTGAGTTAATTCAGTGTTAAACACTCAATTCTGGAAACGTGACTATTATGGCAGCTGTAATGTCTGGAATATTGCTTATTGTTTCCTTTTACGGCTGCAGTGCTCTATGATGCTAATTTACATTATTTGTTGGTCTTCATTCATCCATGGTTTATGAAACTACTTAGTCCTTTGTATGATTGGGAGTTTGAACCAATTCCCTTTGCTTGGTCTTGCCATTATCAATCGTGACTGGTGTGATATTGGTGATTCTTTAGCATCACTAACTTGTGAGGCTGCTCTCTTGGTCATATACATATATGAGGTTTCTTGCTTCTCTTTTTGTTTCTTATATACTTAATGCTTCTTCTTTGCCTTTTCCCCCTGCATGTTGTAGAGCTGGAAGGATGAGATTGATGGGGATGATCCATCTTCAAGTCGAGGAACCTCATGGTTTAGGAAACCATTTTCTGCCAAGGGCCATGGAAGGAACAGAAATGACAATAAAGAGTCTCAGTATTATCGCAGAAGTAAGGATATTTAAAGTAGCTGTGCTGTGAAAGAATATCGTTAGTACTGATGTATCAAAATTTGTATGAGCTGTTTTCTCTTCGGAAATTTTCTAAAATCTTGTTCTGTCCATCTAATACGACTATGGGTGATTAAATTTGCCTTTGAGTTGATTTGATGGAGCTATTATTTGGGGTTTTAAATTATCCCACAAGCTCTCTTGAATGAGTTTTCTCTTTTGTGAGTGTATGCTTTTCACAGCAGCAAGTAAAAAATGTCAGATTTCTTACCATAGTCTGCAGATGCACGCAATTATTCACAACACATATAATCTCTTTTCAGGAAATTCTGATCCTGATTTTCCTGAAGAAGATTTTGATGTTGAGACCATTTTCCGCTCTGCCTTTGGTGGGGCACAGTCGTTTTATTATTCCTTCATCGATGAAGAGAATCCTCACTGGAGGAGGTCAGGACGCTATTATAACCGCAGCAGATCTTGGAACTGGAGTGAGGATGAAGAATATTATGACTCTTCTACTGAGTCTGACAATTCGGACTCAAATTTAGCTTCAGATAGGTTAGCCCTTGGTTTGAGTGCTCATGGTCCTCTGAAGCCTGAAGATGTGAAAAATGCGTGAGTTCTTGACTCCTACTTCCGTTTCCTCAATACTGCAAGTGTGCATGGGAACCAGAGCTGCAAGTGTTTCTTTTATCTTGTATTCAACCTGATTTTATGATGTCAGGTACCGGGCCTGTGCCCTGAAGTGGCATCCAGATCGTCATCAAGGCTCTTCCAAGGTTTATAACTTGAAGCTATAATCTTCCTTTATCCTTAATATTGTTCAATGGGCAGCTCTCACAGGCATAAGTGTTTGGTTTCCTAATCTTTTGTTGACTTGCGTTGATAGGAAATAGCAGAAGAGAAGTTCAAGGTTTGCAGTGCAGCGTACCAATCTTTGTGTGATAAGCTGGCCATAAATTAAGGACGCATCTGACATCCATCCTAATTCTTCTGTACCTGTATCGAGCTCATGGCAGTTAATTTGGTCTTTGCCAAATCAACACAACCTACTTATTTTACTTCTCACTTTTGAGGAGTTCTATATTGAATTGAGGAAATAACTTTACGCCATGGTTAATGGCAACAGAACAGGCCAAATTCTTGACGAAATCTTGTATCCTTAGTTCATTGTAATTTTAATTCTGCTAGGAGCCAGTATAGCTAGTTTTTAATTTCCAGCTCCAATCGCCCTGCTTATTGTAAATCTGTGGCCCTTGTTTGGGATTCTTGACGGAGAGGCATTACTATGATAATACTTGTTATATTTATATTTTCATTATGTACTAATAACTATTTTTTGTTTTTTTAAATTTTCAAAGTTAAAACTGCCAAAAACATTTTATTTATTCATAGGATTAGTTTTTTATTCTGTTGTCTTTTTTTTTTAAAAAAAAAAAAATTATTAGAGTATGTTCCAAGCTCGGTGTATTTGCTGAATCGCAATCCAATAACTACGCACTTGAGTGAGAATAAATTGTACACTTTAAGCGATGAACTTAGTTTAAGTCACAAATATGATAAAATTTGTTTAAAGAAATTGATCTATCAATCTAATAAAACACAGTATAATTTAGAGCAAGTTGCATTATTTTCCCGTCGATAATTAAAACAATGAACTTATTATTTTTATGAGGCCAATTTTAATTTGGACTAAAATATGTTTTTTAGATTTTTGAAAAAAAATTGCTTGTCGGGCCAACTGATGCCAACATCTCCTTAAATATGTTATTTTCCCGAAGCTGCTGTCGTCGTTTGTTGACTCGGAGATGACGGTAAATTCTTGCAACTGAAGTGTGAAATATTACTTGATCTTCCCGAAGGATAATTGCCTGGGATCTCTTTTTTCACCCAAGAGTGTCTATTTATATAAATTGAGATAAATCAACGTGCTTTTTCAATCAAACAAATGTTCCCCAGTGGCGGCGGCGGCGGCAATCTAAGGTGCTGATTTCTATTTCTGTTTTTGTTTACTTTTTGTGACTTCAAATCACCTCACTCCCTTCCTTGCTTGCCGCTGATTTGTTTCCGTTTCGGCTGCAGCTTTATCCTCTTGTAATCAACGCTGGTTTGTTGTTCTGTTTCGACTTGAAGCCCCTTTCGAATCATCCAATTCCAAAGAGACTTCCTTGACTTGAGAAGTACAATTCCGAATCACCGATACTCTTCCCTTTTCTGTTTCCTTTGATTCCCTGCCTTCCTATAGTATTGTCATGAAAATTCCATGCTGATCTGCATTCCGCATTCTCGTCGTCTCAGTATTTCCTTTTGTGTCTCAACATCTTACGTTCAATGGAGGCGTCGGATTCGTACCACACTCGGAGCTCTCTAAATGGGGATTTTGGGTTTGGCTCCAGTGATCGGAGATTCGCGTTCTCCCGCCAAGCTTCACTCAAACAATCGCGAGAACCCCACTCGCCTGCTTCATTCCCTTTGAACAATTCCAGAAGGCCCTTCCTTTCCCGGACTGATTCCAGCATAGACATTCCTCGGGGGCATTATTGGTCAGGCCAAGATCACTACTTTTCTGACGAAAAGTCCCCGGAGAAATTCTCTTGGTCCTCGTTTATTTTCTCTGTTTTTCGAAACATTAGGTCTGGGCATAGATATATGAAGAGGTTATTTTTTATGATTTCCCTGAATGTAGCATATTCCACTGCAGAGTTATTCATTGGCCTTTTTACTGGGCGTGTGGGTAAGACCATTACTTTCTCATTATATGTTAATAATTGCTTAATAAAACCATACACCTTTTCCTTGCTGCTGCTATTGTTAATTTGTTATGCTATTTAAATATCATACAGAGCTTTTGATGTTTTGAGGATTGTGCTTCTTATTCTTGAGAGCCCTCGACGGAAGTATGAATTTAATATTTTACATTTTGGTGATATTGAGAATTTGAAATAAAATGCGGATTTTACACTTCTAATTTCAAATCTTTCACAAGTAATTCATAGACAAGATTTGTTGCTTTATCAAATTTTCCAATATCCTCTTTTGTTCCTCCATAGTGAGCAAACTGATATGGATTCAACATAAAATCATTCTCGTGGCCCCAATTCGAGAGTTGAGTCTCTGATTACTTCTGTTCCCGCTTTTGATACATCTGCTTTCAGGTTTGGTGTCTGATGCATTTCATTTGACTTTTGGATGCGGTCTTCTGACATTTTCATTATTTGTCATGGCCGCCTCAAAGAAGAAGGCTGATGGAGATTATACATATGGGTAAGACTGCTGTTTGAAAATCATCTTCAATGATCAGCAGTATTTGTTTCCAAAAGATAAAATTGATTATTTTTGCTCTCATATAAAGGGTTTAATTATAGACTTGTCCATTTAGTTTCTTTTGCTATCATATTAAGAAATCCTAGTCATGACCAAGGTAATTTGTGTTAGATGTTTTGTAATATATGCCATTTATCATTGATATTTTGGAACAAGAAGGGCATGAGGTGTAATTTAGCCAGACTTTCTTGTTATTACATCGGATAGTTCAAAAAAATTATCTTATGAATGAAATAGCTAATTGCATGTTTTTCTATACATTCCCACTAAATAGGAATCAACTTATACTTAGCCAAAATGAACAAAGAAAGAAAGTAAAAAGAAATCAACTGTTCAGCTTATGACGTCAACAGGCAAGTGGTGGAATATGGAAGGCATTGAAACTGCTATGGCCAAGTTAATATGGTTCTAAGAATTTAAGATATGTTCATACTTAGTATATTTAAGTGGAAGGATACTATTATATCCATCAGCATCTTTGAGTGTTACTTTTGCAGTTGTCTTACTTTCCTACAGCGGATTCTCCTTATATTCTTATTAAATTAAAGAATGTATAAAATTTATTTTCTAATATGTATGGTGAATTCTATTTTTTGCAAATATTTTTCACCATTCAGTCTGTGCCTTGTGAGTTCTTCCGTCCTCCTCATTGGTACTACCTCTGGAAAAGCAAGTGTATAGGCTACTTGTGAACATGCCCATGTATATTGTGCGTGTATTCTCGTTGAATCAAATATTAAGAGCTACTTCTTACATTTTGAAGTTCCCTAAACATGAAAAAGATGAGTATTTATATTGAATGGGTTTCTTTTGTAGT
This sequence comes from Acacia crassicarpa, assembly GCA_034222035.1. Taxonomy (NCBI): domain Eukaryota; kingdom Viridiplantae; phylum Streptophyta; class Magnoliopsida; order Fabales; family Fabaceae; genus Acacia; species Acacia crassicarpa. Next base: position 60,787,775 of record JAWXYG010000002.1, on the reverse strand, counting down.
TAAATTGAATTGACTAATTAGAATGCAAATCAAGATGAAAGATGTGCTTAAAACAAATTCTGTAGGAAATTCATATTCTTGCATGTGACACAAAATGATATGAATTTGTCTTTGGCTCACCATTATTTAATAGCAGATGCACACACGCCAAAATTTGTTCTATGTGTAGGTGACAGATATCATGAATTTTGAACCACTTCTGTCCGTCAGTACTTATGATTGTTTTTACTATCCTCTAATTTCAGGTATAAAAGGCTAGAAGTTTTGTCTGCATTTACAAATACTGTAAGTATTCACAGTATCCTTTACAACTTAATTTTTTAACCTTACATTACATTAATCAGGGTGCAGAATGATGCTTCTGTAAAACTAATGGTGGTCAATGCAAAGGAATACTATGTGCATTTTAAATGCTAAAAGAGGATTTTTGCTGGTCTCTCCCCCCTCCTTTAATTATTTATTTAAAATACAAAATTTGCATTTTTGTTATATGGATTCTTCCCACCTTAATCACGGTTAGTCTTGCTGAGGGTGTTGCTCTGCAGTTGAGATTCCAGTGGTGTTGTTGATGTGTTTAACTAGGTTTGGGATTTTAATTGTTGCTGGCCTTTTTGCACATTAATTTATGTGTTATGTTCCCTGACACCCATTTCTGTAAGCTTGATAGCTATTGATGTATGCAGTAGAAGTCTAGCCATTATTTATTTTGGTTTTTTGATATTCTCAGTCATCAGATGAACTGGAAATTTTAGTTTTAAATTTTGATTTCACCTTATATCGATTATGAAGGTCATAAGCACTACTTGCACTCCCTTCGCTCTCTCTCGGTTCACACTAACATGCTGAACTTTCTTATTTTGTTTATTGCATGTGTAGACAGCTGTTTCTTTTGTTCATGTCATTTTCTATAGCGGTTGAAGCACTTCACGCATTCATACAAGATGAATCTGAGCACAAGTAAGTTTTTGTTACCAATGACTGTCACAGCTTTTGTATCACATTTTATATACTCAGGCAGCATGGAGAAGGGGTGGTATTTTTGCAGTCAATAATACTCTTTTTTGCTGTTGGTGGTTGAGTTCTATTTCATCCATGCTAGGAACTCGAGATGCTCGCTATAGTTGTGAAGTGTCAACTTTTATTTCCCTTGGATTGTCTTCATATATACATATTACTATTTGATTTGCGATCTGTCGTGGTCATAATCCATAAACCTTTTGGTAATTAGTTGACTTAGATACTTTGTTCTCTACATGTGTATTACTTCTGATCTTTTCAAACGTAATATGTTCAAGACTTATGCTTAGTGGTATTATCTGTAAGAAAATGGAAAGGAAACTATTCCACATGAAGCCATTACAGGATCTTTTGGCTGATTGCTAACATATTCAATTTTTATACCCAAATACTTGCTAATTTGTTTCTTTGGTAGGGATTTATGGTTCTTAGATATTATTATTTCTTAAGTATCTGCTGATGCTGATAACGATCTGCCTGTAGGCATTATTTGATTGTTTCAGCTGTGACCAATTTAGTTGTGAATCTCATTGGCGTATGGTTCTTTAGGAATTATGCTCGGATTAATATCAGTGAGTATCTTTGAACATTTTATTCTTCTGGCTATTAGCCCTGAGTAATGTTTCTCCATTTGAATGGGATGGCATATATTGATGGATGATTGAGCCTTGACTACTGTCATCTATCTGTTTCTCTTGGAATTATGCTTGCAGCTTATAGAAATGCAGAAGATATGAATCATCATTCAGTTTTCCTGCATGTTCTAGCAGACTCTATTCGCAGGTAGATATGCTCAGTCTCTATATGGACATCGTTGTGTATTTGAAGGATAGGAACATTGCGGTTGCAATCAGTTTCATTCTTTTAGTTCGCTCACTAACATACTTTAATGGTTTCTCAGTGCAGGTTTGATATTGGCATCCTGGTTACTTTCCGTTGGGTAAGCACCTGTTTTTCAGACACAGAATATTTTGCAATAAAACGTGTATATGTTTTTGTGTGTGTGAGAGAGAGAGAGAGAGAGAGAGTGAGAATAGGGGCGCAATTGTTCTTCCTTCTGATTTCTGCATGTTCTGTAATTTCTTTTTCTTTCTTTATAGGGTCCAGAATGCAGAAGTTTTGTGTTTGGGGCTTGTTTCAGCTGCGGTTTTCACGCTAGTCTTGCCACTCTTTAGAACAACTGGTGGTATCTTGCTCCAAATGGCACCTCCTAGTATTCCAACTTCTGCTTTGAGCAAATGTTTGAGACAGGTTGTTACTCTAGTTTCTATGAAATCGGGTTTTCGTTTTCTTTTTGTTTTTTGTTTTCCGTGTTGGGGGGGGGGGGGGGTGTTGATGGATGCAAGTTCTCACTCTTTTAACCATTCTAATCTCTTGTGGAAAGGGTGAAAAGCTATGTTTTGCTCAGTAATTTGTGATCTTAGAATTTAGTTCTCATTTGAATATACTTATTCATCTTTAATGCTTCATATTTCTTTTAATTTTCTCTAGATAACTGCTCGGGAAGATGTGCTAGAAGTTTCGCAAGCTCGTTTCTGGGAGTTAGTTCCTGGTCATGTGGTTGGTTCGCTCTCAATTCAGGTAATTCCCCTGTTGATTATTTGTTTCCGCTCCCTTTTGCCACTTAGGGTGTGTTTGAACGAAGGGAAAAGTAAGAGGAAAATATGGAGGAATGAATATTTGGAGTGAAAACTTCCAAAACTATTTTTTTTTAAAATACTATTTTTGGAAGTTTTCTCTTAATCCTAGTATTTCCTCTCTAATTTTTGAGTTTCTGTTACTGGAGTCTCACTGTAGTGGATATGGTTGGCAGGTGAAGAAAGGGGTAGATGATCGTCCATTACTAGGACTTGTGCATGGTCTATACCATGATTTGGGAGTACAGGACCTCACTGTGCAGACTGATGATACATGAGCGTCTCCTTTTCATGGATTCCTGCACATGATTACTACCATTGATTGCTTCTATGTATTTGATTGCCATCTCTGCTGGGGAAAGGACTGTGACTTCGTTTCTTATAGAAAAAATGAATTTTAACAAACCATCACGCTATCACAGCTTAATATCCATTCGCTTCCCTTCCGCAGTCATGGTTTTTTTCTTTGAAAAATTTCTTTGAAAAAAAAAAAGAAGAAGAAGAAGAAGCAAAAGAAAGCATGAAAACTAGCGCCGGGCAAAGACAGCAGAACGAAAATCAGTTAACAAAACAATGATGTGTGAATTTATTTTTATTAGAACCATTTTTGAGTACCCAAAAACTTCAATTGCCTGTATCGATAACACTATGACCACCGTACTAAATCGCTTATCTTTGCTGAATAACGATGTTGGCTTGCTTGCTATAAATAGATGGAAAGGAAACAGATCTATGATTTCATGCTAATGATCGTGGATACTTGTCAATTACCGTAAAGTATTATCATTTTTTAGAACGGCTATACTAAAATTATCATTTAACAAATTCCACGACTCATCGTGTGTTTTTCGACTGCCATTGTTCTCAAGAAGTCCTTGGCAATGGAGTCCGGAGTTTGCTTTAACGTGTTGTTGCAAAGAACTAGGTTCAAGGTTCAATGGTCACTCTGTTAATATAATCATAAACATCAACATAAAATAATTAATTTTTCATATCTTCCAACAGTTCTGAGTTCTATTTTTTAACATTAATGTTCGATCATTATCTACTTTAATTTTTCAATGTTCTTATTTTCTTAGCTAAAATATACTTTTAGTCTTTTAAGTTTACATAGGGTATACTTTTAGTCCCTTAACTTTATGAAGTATACTTTTAGTCCTAAAATTCTAACACCGTTAATTTTGCTAATAAAAAATGTAAACTCAAATGATAACGGTGTAAATTTAAGTGATGATTTTGTAATTAAATGCTATTAGGCTTAAATTTAAAATATAGCTAAATTGAAAATATATAAAATTTGTGTAATTAAATACTATTAGTCATTACTTGAGTTCGCTGTATCAGCATTTCCGTTAGCAACATTAACGGTGTTAGAATTTTAGGACCAAAAGTATATTTTATGAAGTTAAAGGACTAAAAGTATACCTTATGTAAAACTTAAAGGAATAAAACTGTACTTTAGCCTATTTTCTTTGTCGCTTGACTCGCTCCAATCTTTTGTATTTCATTCCTTGATCACAACCATGTAATTATATCATTAGCTATGTAATCTAATCATGATTTATTCCAAGCATAAAAGTCAAATGGTCGACCGCCAAAAATAATTCTTTTCCAAAATCCGAGATTATGATCTGATAATTATCAAAATTCTAACAACCTTAGAGCCGACGAAACCCGAGATAGTGTGTACATAGTGCATGCGGTTTCAGTTGGATTTTAAAGGGAGGGTTGAACTTTTTACTTTTTATCTTTTAAATGTCAATCACGCAATCCACACACGCACAATCGACTTCAGGTCGGAAAAAAGGTGGGGTACAGGCATTGAGACAAGAGAGGGCGTAAAGGTTAAATAAATGATAACGGCGAAGATAAATAAATGTGAATTTGAGGGGAGAATGATGATATAATCGCAATCATTTGCATCCAGATGTTTACTAGTAAAATAACCATTACACCGGAAGAAAAACAATTTACACAGAACTAACAAGAAGTTTTTGTCAAGCACCTATCACACAATATTGTTGGGTGCGATTTAAGGACGAGAAGCAGGTAATTATGTAGCTGATCATCTGCCGGTGAGCTGAGTGAAGGGAGGAGTGAGTCCGGCTGAAGTAACGGAACTATCATGGACGTTGAAGGAAGGGGGGGCGGCCGGCCACATAAAAGCCGGCCGTTCCCTTGGGACATCCGGCGGAGCCACCTCGCCGGTCAGAACCTGCGACACCGTCTTCATGGATGGCCTTTTGTGAGGATTGGGATGGCAACAAGCAAGGCCTAGCATGATCACTCTCTCCACTCGTTCCTCATCTCCCTCAATCTCCTTCTTTATTCTTTTATCGACCCCATCTAAAGTTTTTCCATTCCCATACATCTCCCACACCCAGTACACCACACTGTTCTTGTAATCGTTCTCAATAGTCACCTTCCCTGGCCTCTTCCCACACACCACTTCCATTATCATAACCCCAAACGCGTACACGTCAGTTTCCACCGTCGCCCTCCCCGTCAGAAACGTCTCCGGCGCCATGTAACCCGGAGTTCCTGCTATTCCTTGAGTGGAATGGTGAGTATCGTTTCTTTTCTGGATGGTTCGAGCAAGTCCGAAATCTCCCAGCTTGGCGTTGAAGTCTGAGTCTAACATGATATTGCTTGCCTTGATGTCCCTGTGAATCACCTTCTTGTCGCACCCGTTGTGAAGATAGTCCAGGGCCTCTGCCACACCCTTTATCACGTTGTATCTGGTTTCCCAGTAAAGGTTTTGATACGGTGATCCATCTGACCTCTCGAATAGGTACCTGTCTAGGCTTCCATTGGGCATGAACTCGTAGACGAGGAGGAGTTCATTTCTCTCGTAGCACCAACCTATGAGTTTAACCAGATTCTTGTGGTGAAGGCTACCTATTGTTGTGACTTCTGCTATGAATTCTTGCTTCCCTTGACGTGAATCCTTGGACACTCTCTTCACTGCGATCTCTCTGTTTCCCAGCATTCCCTTGTACACTGTTCCGAAACCACCTTCCCCGAGTTTGTTATGCTCGTTGAAATTGGCCGTCGCCCTTTTGATTTCCCTCAGCCGGAATTTCTTTGGAGCCATTGAGGAACACTTGATCTGGTCTTCTATCCTCGGATACGCATCCTCTGTTATTTCCCCTCTTCTTCTCCACCGCCATATCAAGAGAAATATCGCCGCACCAGCGATAATAACCCCTACCGTTGGAGCCGTGATCCAAACCCACAGTAGGTCTTGATTTCCGTCTCCGATATCTTCACCGTCGAACTGCCACGATCTAATGCAGTTCAACTCATTGAAATTACTCGTGGATGCAGAGAACCCCAGATATACCTTCTCTGGGAGATGTGAGGTGAGATTCAGGGGTGAAGATTGCAACAAGAGGTCCTCTTGTGATCCATTCATCATGTAACCGAAGACAGAGATCACGTCGTTATCATACTGAATTCTCACCGACACGTTGACGCCCGATGAAATATTGATCCCCAAGGGAAGTAATGGAACCTGTTTGATGGAGTAAATACTGTTGACGTTCACGCCAACATGTCCGTTGGGGCCATCATCTGGAGAGTTGTTTCTGGTATCAAACTCCACAGCCAATATAGCTGCATCAGAAGTGCCGTTTGTGGAGGAATTTACAATGCCAAGCCATCTTCCATAACTGTTGGGAGGGAGACTTGTGTCCGCGGCTAGTATGAAGGCCAATCCTTCGCCGGCACCGGGGTTTGAAGGAGTATTGGGGCTGATATTGAAGATGAAGGAAGTATTGAACGACGCCGTTTGGTTCTTCTTGTTGCTCCAAACCCTGTATGCCTTATTGTAGAAGGCCCTCCCGGACCTGTTCTTCAGGTCTTCTCCGTAAGCATCGGGTGTCACCTGGATGGCATCTCGGAATATGCGTGAAAAATCACTCAGTATTAAGCCATTTTGACCTTCTGGCTTGAAGAGGGGGAAATCGAAAGTAAAGCATTCGACTACTTGGACATGGCCGAGGAGGATTCTGATGAAGATGACTGCTAACAGTTGAGGCTTCACCATCCAACAAAAGTTCATTCTTCTGATCATTAGACCGACACCAACATATGCTTTTTGAATAACCAGACAGATTTCAATGGACAGGTAATCGACTGAGGATTATCAGAGATTGGAGGGCGGCTGGTCTAAAATGCTCATGATGATCAAGCATGCTTAGCTTGTTCCGGTATACAATATATGTATTTATATTATATTTTATACACAGCAATTAAAAGAAAAAAGAAAGACTTGATTCATGTATAGGAAGTTTCCTTTCTCTGGATTTCTGTATATTCGTTAGTTAGAAGTGGAAAATATTTTATAGCTAAGATTTGTATGCATGTGACTTGGTCATGCATGTGTTGTTATGCTTGAACGTTTAGCGTTAAGGCATACCAAACTCGGCAGTCAATGAAGAGCTCCAATAAAAAAATGTAGATAGATGTTTATGTCTTTTTCATGTATATATGTAATTGTCGTTGGAATTCATAAATTATTCCCTATCGATATCGCAGTCAGTCGTTGCTGCGTCACGTTTATCTCTTTGAAGGGTGAGAAGATTGGGACCTCGCGACCTATAAAACTTAATCAGCATCATTAAGTGATATAATATTATTCAGATACGGTTGCGCTCGCTCGCCATTTTCAAAGTCAGAGTACAGAATTAGCGACTGGCAAGGAAATGCATAACAAACACATATATTCATTCGTAGAAGAGCCGCGTGCTTGGGCTTATGAAAAAAGAATGGCGTGTTTGGGGATGAAATGAGGTTAGCATATATATATAAAGTGTATCATTTACCAACAAAATAAGGGTTTTGTTCTGGGAAACTTCGTATGGTTGATTACAAGTCTACAACTCGCAAGTCATGTCACGAATTATATATATTCAATTTAGAAAATAATATCAATCTGTCAACAAATTAATCTACTTCTCCAAACCCAATTTGATAATGTATAGAGCATTTAATGTTTTTCTTCCCTGTTTTGTTTTTTGCATACAATAATATATAAGTAACTATATTTTTTTTCTTTTGTAATTAATGCAGTAAAAAAAAAAAAGAAGATATATAAAATAAGGTTGTGAATTTTTAGTTGTCTTCCCTTCACCCTTCTTTCCTTTGTACCATACACTCAGACCAAATACTACTACTCCTATTTATAAAACAGAATTGAAGTTTAATAACTTAATTACATGATTAAGAGAAACAGTCAAAATTAATTGAGAGAAATAAGTGAATCTAGAACAAACCTTTTTTATGAGGGGGCAAGTAAGAAAGAGAAATAAAATAAATATAAATATCATAAATCTTTTAATTAATGAAGTTTATATAATTAATAAGGGGTAAAAAAAGCAAAAGGGTTCAGACAACTCTTTTTAAGATTTTATAAAAAGACCAAGGCAAATTATATTTTAGACTCTCAATAAAAATAATAATAAGTAAAGGAGGAGACCGGAGTAGGTAGGCGCTTGCGGTGGGAGGGGAAATAAATTGGAGTAAAATAATGTTAGCAAATTAGCAGCAACTGTTGACAGAAAAGGGCAAAAAAAAAAAAAAAGTATTCATCTGATCCTAAATATTTAGGACATAGTTTGTAACACCTATAATATATATGATAAAAGATTTTTTCAGTCATTGGAGATAGAGTTATCCTCAGTGACCCCAAAACTACGTCGTTTTAGATTAATGAAGGGTGTTTCTGTAATTTTGTTTATTTTTTAATCATATAAATTTTATCAAAACACATTTTATTAATTCACCTAAAATTACTAATAAACCTTTTATTAATATAAAACGACATAGTTTTGGGGTCATTGGAGATAACTTTATCTTCAGTGATTGGAGAAATACTTTTCCTATATATATATATATGTATAGCATAACTGGTACCCAGAGTCATCCAATAATCAACATTTGACTGTACGGCCATTTAACTACCGTACATGGTTTGTTGCTAAGAGCTTAAAAAGGGACTTGGCGAGGGGTTCAAACTTCAGGGTAAAGAATAGCGGCTTCATCCCACGAATGGAAAACAAATTATTAGGAAAGAATGAATAGATTTTTTCTGGCAGATACAAATGAATAGATTAAATGATTTTGAAAAATGGGATACTAGTGATTGAATTTACTATCATTTTTGGAAATTCTTATTTAAAATTATTAACAGATTTTAAAAATTGAAAGCTAGCTATCGTAGAATATTTTTTATATTTTCAATTCTTAAATATATTTATGATTATAAAAAAATAAATTCTTTTTTGGCCGTCATAAAAAATATTATTGGAAGACATAATTATTTCATGGTGGGGTTGGCGGTGAAAGTAGCGGTCGGGGAGACGATGGAGGAGAGTAGGGTGGTTGGGAGGGAGGAAATAGCGACGGTGGTGAGGATGAAAATGAGAGTAGGTGTTGGAGAAGATGAGAGCGTCGGTGGCCGGAGAAACCTTGTGTGATATTGGAAGACATAATTATTTCATGGTGGGATCCTCTTCTTTCTTTCTGTCAACTTATCTGTAGGTCTCGGTTGTTACATTAATTAATAAAAGAAAAAAGACAAACACGACGTCGTTTGGGCTAACTGCAGATAAATTTTTCTGCCTCTGATGCAAAAATGATATCCCCTTAAAATATTGTGTTCTCATAATTAATCATGATGATCTAGAAGATTGGAAAGCATTTGGTTTTAATAGAATTTTAAATAATAAGGTGAACCAGCTCATGTGATGGAAAAGTAAGGAAAAAAACAAAAATAAGGTCAGGACCCAGGAATATAACATTGGTCATTAGATGAGTTGTTTTCTTCTTGTTTTTTTTTCCTAGTTGAATATTTGAACTTTGAACCACATTGGCTGGTTCTTGCGCGTAATAACCAGGTGTTTCCACCAAAACCTTCAATTACTCTGCAATTGAACGACTCTCAGTGTTGAACCCGGCTTTGGTCCCATATTTGCCCCCATCCGATGCGTCCTTTACGTTAAAATCGCTCCGTTTTGATGCCAAGGAGGGCAGCATTTTTTCAAAAAAATAAAATCAGCTTACTTACCTGTACACTAAAAAGATACTTCATTATATTAAAATAATACTTTATGATCTTGAAAAATTATTTTAGGATACTTAAAAAAAATTTAAAGTATTGACTAGTACTAAAAAGATACTTAAGAAAAATACTTCATAATCTTCAAAATTATTTGAGGATCTTGAAAAAATATTTAAAGATAGTGAAGGATATTAAAATGATACTTTAAGATACTAAATGGTACTGAAAAATATTTCAGAATACTAACTAATACTAAAATATAGTTTTGAATATTTTTTCATGATCCTAAAATAATTTTTTAAGGTTATAAAATACTTTTTCAGTACTGCTCGGTATATCAATCATTGTGTGAAATATATATATATATATATATATATATATATATATATATATATATATATAACAGTTGCCCTCCTTTGCGACACTGTTTCGGCGACTCAGCGGACTGGAGCAAGTATAGGACCAAAGCCCTGCCCCTCAGTGTTGGGAAATAGTCCAAAGTAAATTCAAGACCTAACCATTATAATCAGTCCCATCATACTCAAAAATATCAATTTCACAAAGGCTTAAGGAATGAATATATTTCCAGGTCAAAGAAAGGAATGAATACATTTGGTATTATTATATTGGTTTAATTTAGAAGACCCCGATAAATTACTTGTTTTCAACTAAATTGAACAGCTTCAGGTAAAAACAAAAAACTAAATTACACAGGTAAATGTTTTATATATTATTTATTACATGATACATTCTTATTATTAATGTTATAATTAATACTTTAAAATCCGCTTATTTAGATTTGATTGGTTAAAGACATATTAAACATATAAGGCTATATAATAAAGTCTTGTTCGTTGTGTTATATCGTGTATAACACGTCACTTAGTAATTCTATATATATATTCTACCTCTAAACCCCGCCCCCCTAAAATTGTATAATTTTACCTAAAAAAATTAGGAAATTATACTTTAGCCTTAGAAAATTTAAATACTTCACTTTAGTCCTTATCAAGTATCAACAAGTCTCATAGAGGGACTAGATTGAAAATATTGAAATATTTATGAGGTTAAAGCATAATTTCCTAAAATTTTGAGTCTAATTCTATAATTTTCTCCCCATAATTTCGAATGCTAACTCCACTAAATTCTATTATGTAATAGTAATTTCCAGGCCTTTTTTAGGGCCGGCTCTGGCCCTGACACTATCGGGCCGGGCTTTGAAAAACAGATGTTTTCCTTATCTCCGGCCCTGTAGGGTCCAAGCCCTGGAGGGCCAGGCCCTGTAGGACCGGGCCGGCCCTGATTCCCAGCTCTACCTACAGGGCCGGCCCTGCAAGGCCAAATTCAAATTTCAGGTATATTTTTCAAGCCCGAGCCCTACAGGGCCAGGGCTTAAAAGGGCCGGCCCAACGGGCCCGGCCCGATTTCCCAACTCTAGTAGACACACATATTAAAAAAAAAAAAAACACACACACACACACACACATATATCTCTACATGTATGAATATGTATATATGTGTGTGTCTATATATATATATATATATATATATATATATATATATATAGGCAAATTAATGATAACTGATCGATAAACATATTAAAATCTAACAATTTAAAAGTTTCAATGATTGGAAGAGTCTACACATCCACATACATATAATTACATTCACCAAAAACCAAACACACTTGAGAGAATAAAATAGGGATATTTTAGTAAGAAATTGACAAAATTTAGAATGTTGTCCTATAATTAAGACCAAAACCAAGTTCCAAATGTTATCTTATAATTAGGATCGGAGGGAGTATATATACACATATATATAGGGTTTATCGTTTATCATGTCACTTGACATAAGATTATGTCAAATCACCCAAAACTACGTCGTTTTGAGAGTTTAGAAAATTAATAAAGGGTGTTTTGTTATTTTTGTTTTTGTATTTATTATATGAATTTTACCAAAAGACCCTTCATTAATTTCTCTAACCCTAAAACTACTTCGTTTTGAGATTTCATTAATTTCTCTAACCTCAAAATGACATAATTTTGGGGTGACTTGACATAATCTTATGTCAAGTGACATGACAAACGTTAAACCCATATATATATATATATATATATATATATATATAATATATGTAAAGTTGTTAAATTCACAAGTTTAAGTAAACTCATAACAACGACGTAAACTCGTACTAAACTCGAATTGTAAACTTATAAGCATGGTTATTAAACTCGTGGGTTTAAGCTAAGTAAACTTGTGACAATGACGTAAACTTGTATCTTGAACTTAAATTGAAAACTCGAAAGAGTTTATTTTTACTATTAAATAGGTATTAATAGTGTATAATAAATAATTAAAATATTAAAAAAATGACAACAATTTAATTTTAATATATTTTAAATCAAAATAATTGAGATTAAATCCATCAATATTTAAAATTTACCATATTTAACAAAGAAATTTCTATAAAGCTCATATATAACGCCGCTGAGCATGATCAAATAAAAAAAGTTAGCACAAGTTTAAGGGTGAGTTAACACGGTTTTGTAAGTTTGAAACGTAAAAACGATAAACTCTGTGTATAAACTCGTAAGTTTAATCGAGTTTGGATCATGAGTTTATTAGTGATTTGACTCGATTTAATAAACTAGAAATGTAAAAACAGTAAACTCATGAGTTTGACAACAATGTTTGTAAGAGTTTACTTTCACTATTAAATAGGTATTAATAGTATATAATAAATAACTAAAATATAAAAAATTAATAATAATTTGATTTAAATATATTTTAAATCCAAAAAATTAAAATTGAATCCATCAATATTTAAAATTTATAATATTTTAAAAAATAATTCTATAAAACTCACATATAAAGATGTTGAGTATACGTGTACGCAGCACATTCATGATTCTTTAGTTTTAGGAAATGTACACCACAAATGCTAAAGCAGTCAAGCAGATATCGTGTAATTCACAAGTAGTTAAGAGCAGTATTTAATATTGGAGATTTATAAATATAATATAATAGTGGTAAATCTCAAAGTTTTATTTTGTTATTCACATGCATGAATGATGAATGAGAAGATTCCTCCCATTTTCACACTCTCTTAAAGTTTTCTATTTATCTTATCATGTTTGATGATAATTTATTTATTTTTCATTGTTATCAAATTAATGAAGGAAAATGACATTGCACAGTTATAGTTATATATATTGCATATAAATTAAGTTTCTAAAAGAAATGATATTTTGCCACCAGCATAAAAGAAGTCACGAAAACTAAGGATATGATTTTCAAAATAAAAGAGACATTATATTAATCTAGTCAAATATGACAGTTAGTTAGTACGACTACTCGTATTAGTTAATGCAATATATGATAAACGTTACCATCATGACGCAGCCAAAATACAGGATGAGCAAATGAATACGTAATTGCCCATTTTTGGGCCAAAGAATACGGATCCGGATAATCGGATATGCATTCAGCCCGGCCATCTCTCGGTATTGGCCCTTCGATTGATCCAAGGGATTATGCCCTCTAGTCAGTCAAATGCGTCTCGGTCGTCTCTGAAGCAAAAGCCGATGAAGCTCTCACTCACCCATCCTCTGCAAGGGTGGGACCCCCTTCTTTCTTTTGGGGATCACCATCTTCCAACTGCTATGTAGATTCGTTGGGTTATTTTCGTTCTTTAAATCCTATTTGTTCCTATAAGTAAGCTTTGATGCTTTTTTCAACGACAGGCTCTCTCCGAGTATCGGCGTTAAGAGGAACGATTTTTTTTTTTTTGGGCCAAAACGGAAATAACCCTTTATTGGGTGAACTTATATTTTTTCGTTTATTAAATAAGCTTTTCTTGATGCTTTTTTTGTTGCTGTTATTTGATTTTCTATCAAATATTGAGTTGATTTATTTGTTTTTGGTTTATCTTGTGAATATGGTGGGACCTCTATATATTCCACAGAAGAATATGGAACAAGGAATTATGGTTCGATGGCGTCCACCGTATGATCAATGGAATGATTGTGATTGAGAGATGGGCAGGCTACCCATCGTTCCTGATTATACGGTGGGAAGAAAGTCTAAAGCCAGTTTTAATTGGGGTTGGGAAGAAAAACAGTATAATTGGGACTTTGCTGTCGCAAGGGTCTCGAATAAGCAGGGGGAAATCGCTAATTCACTCTCATTTTTTTTTGCAAAATTAGCAACTTGTTGGCTAAGGAAATAAGTAACCTATCTCACATCTATAAGGAGGAAAATCCAAGAAAAGCGCACTTGTTATGTTCTAGGAGAGATAAAAACCCTTTAACTATAAACCTTAAAAATTAATTAAAAGTTATTAACAACATTGTTTGGGAAGTAGGAAATGGAGAAATGATCAGATTTTGGGTGGATAAATGGGTAGATGTTGATTGCAAATTTAATTGATAGATGTGCTGGTTTGTTAACAGTGGAAGAAAGGAATGCAAGGCTGAGGGAAATGGCTAATGGGGAGCGAGGGTGATTGAGAGATATGGAGAAGATGGGAGGTGGGTAGGAAGGACAGAAGCTGATTATGGCTGTTCCTCCTCCTAATGAGTTGAATGGCGATGATTATATTAGATGGGAAGGTCATCTGCAAAATAAATATAGTGTTCTGAAATGTATCATATCATGAGGGAAGAGCAAGATAATGGAGATGATTTAATGGAAAAATTGTGGAAATGGAAGGATGCAAAAAGAGTGCAAATATTTATGTGGTTAGCTATATATGATAGGCTATTAATGTCGGAAAGAAAGTGTCGTTTGATGGGGATCAGCCAGTTGTCATTGCTGCAATAATCAGATTGAGAACTAGATGTTTGTCATGAGAGATTGCAATATAGCCTGGTACTTGTGGAGTGAGTTAAAAGTGGGCAAAGTTGAACCAGAATTCGTGCAACTGCAGGGTAAAATGTGGTTTGAATGGAATTTGTTGAATTCAGATGGTGATTGGAGTTTGATTTTTCGGATTGTCTTGTTGGCTTTTGTGGAGTTGGAGGAATAGGAGTCGGTTCAAGGAAGGATTTAACGTGCCTGAAAACTGAAACAAAATAGTAGAGTGGTATGTGAAGGAAATAAAAAGGGCTAGAGTGGAGGTTGGGAGAGATAGAGGTATAAGAAGGGAAGTGATTATTGGTTGGGTGGCTCCAAGAAAGGGTTGGGTTTAAAATAAATGTAGATAGTGCTTCCAAAGGATAGAACAAAGTGGCGGGTTAATTAATTAGAGGAAGGGGTGGCAAGTGAATCTATGGATTTGCAAGAAAGCTGGGATCTTGGTTTGCCATTTGAGCAGAGCTTTGGGCCGTATTGACTGGACTTAAATTAGCTATCTGTTATCATTTGGATAATGTAATACTTGAATGTGATTCTGCTGCTATGGTTTATTTGTTAGAAAATTGCAAGTAGATGAAGAAAGTGAATCAAGGCATTAATTAGCGTGGCTATGAGAAGATTTTCAAATTTTATTATTGTATATGTTTATAAGGAAGGTAATACTTGTGTTGATGCTCTTATAAATTTTAGTCTTGTGCAAGAGGAGTCCAAAGCTACTTTTGATAGTCCTCCCCTCCCCTGCAGGTTGTAGTTAACTTTCTGTATAAAGATTGTGTGCTTCTTGAATACCCACGGTCTCTATTTTGATTCATGAATGAGGAAGGGCTTTATACTAAAAAAAAAATTAGCTGAAATTAATTTGTATTTTTTTGCCAATGAAAATTCATTTATCTTTCACAAGATATTATATGGATTATGGAGCATCAAATATTATTTAATTGATTTAGACCAGACATGCCATCATCATTTGTCTGTTTTTCTCTGTTTGTGCCATTTTTTTTTAGAAAAAAATTATCCATATTAGCATGGGTAGTTGTAGAATCTAATGGACCAGTTATACAGAAATAATCACGAATGACTTGTTATTTGCCATAAAAAAATCTAAGTTCTTAAAAAAGGAGAATGTAAGGAAAAAGAACCATCCCAACATCTACCGTCTGGTTCTTGGCATGCATCAGATTGTTCAAAGATGTTGTTGTTGTTAGCACTAACATTACTACACATATATAACTGCTTTTTATATTTAAATATTACAGAAATCCGCCTTCATCAAAATAAAAGTTACACAACTCAAACTTACCCATTAATTGTTTGTTTTTTTTTCCCAGCCACATGGTACTATATATGAGCTAATAATAATCTTTCTACCTCTGTGGCTGCGTCTCTTGGTGTTTGGGTTTTGATTTACTAACTTAACCATCAATCACAACATCACAAGAGTGCACCTGAGTTCTTGAGTCGTTTGATCGCACATGGTCGTCCGGCATGACAATCGATCTGGAGATGCTTTATCTGTGCCAAATGTCAATCGTCTTGTTCACAATAGGGTGATGAGGCAGGGAGGGGTTTTACGATCTGGGATACGTACGTACACGTGCAGACTCGTGTTAATATTAATTGACACACTACATTTGGTTTTTATTTCCCAAGCAGTATATCAGAATATCCCCGAAGAATATTCCATGCTTTGGAAGATTCTGTTGCTCTTGATACCTTCAGTGAAATACAGTTTATAATTAAGAAATCACAAACATAAAGGATTTGATGTGCAGATGAGTCGCTTCCTTTATAATATTATTGAAACGTGATTCGCACTGCGTAAAGTAACAACAGGTAAATCATCCATAAATTCAGCTAGGAAGCTTCACTAGACAGCAGATAATGAAATGAGGAAGAACATGTTGAAACCTGCACATAGAAATCAGCAGCAAGATATATATATGACGAAGAGAACAAAGGCGAAGAAGAAGAACGTACAAATCAAAGGGGGCATGCGTGTATATGATGATAGATTTGGAAGAGGGAAGATCCGGAGAAGGAAAGGCGTTGCCGGGCAGATCCGATCCAGGTGAGAGCGACCCGTATCGTGTTAATTGGTGTGTTTGATGATCTGCAAATCACAGGAAGAAGAACACGGTACGCGTTTCTCTCACCCGGATCGGAGATGACCCGAGACCGATGGCCAATGCATTCAAGGTCGCTTGTCGCCGGCCGCAGCCTCACAATTCCCTCGCTGCCTATTTCAGTTCATGGATATGGTCCGGACCCCTGAATTTATAATGACAAGCGTATCCACGCTAATACTACGGCCGACACACTTGACTGAATGAATAAGTATTTATTTATTTGTATACTCATGGTCAGTCCCGTGGATCGATATCACCAACAACGAGAGGCACATGCTGATATAACTGGTGTGGGTGTCATCTGAGGATACAATTACGACACACGCCTCTTTTTGATTAGCTAGCTACCTACATGACGTGTTTTTTTTTTGTTTGCTTGTCATCACCGTGTGACTTCATCACTTCTAGAAACCTCATCATTTCTCACCTCCAATCCTTTATTCTTCATTATTTACAGTATAGGAGGTAATTGTGCGAAAGATTTTTGTCTTGGACTTGTATAAACATATTTTTATTAACATCGTACTCCAACAGGCCCACCGTCCCTAGCTTCTTGCCTTTACTCTTTCAAACTTTTCTCCAATTGTTATGGCATTTGTTTTCTATGCCTTTATTTTATTATTGATATGAGCTAAGCTTCATGGCCTTGTATAATTATTTTTCCCATTCATGATTTATTGGAATTAAAGTCGATTGGAGCCTACTTTTATATATGCTTTCTAAATTACAGTACATTATCATAAGATAACTAACCCACATTAACAATCTTATCGGAATAGTATATTAAAATATTTATTCTTTTACATTGGGAGCTCGAAAAATTGAAATTACAAGAAGAAGAAGATGCAAATGTTGTTTTTTTTTAATAATAAAAAGTTTATTAGACAAGTTGATCCTCAAAACTCGATAGGGTTAGAACAATCTTTTCGGACTCAAAAAACGTTTAAAAAGATATTTATATATTGCCAATCAACAAAGTCTTCTCACTGACAATATATTTTAGGGCCCGTTTGGATTAAAGGTGGTGGCTGAAGTAATTTATTTTCAATTTGACTTTTACAAACATAAGATAGGATAAAAGTCAGATTGTAAATGTAATTTATGTTTGAATTAAAGGTGACAGAAGTGATTTTTTTTTTCCAAACTGAAAGTTGTTTGGATTATTATTTGAAAAGTCAGTTGAGATAAAAAATGATTGAAAAAAAGCATGAATTTTATTGGATACTACACACACACACACTATATATATATGTGTGTGTGTGTGTGTGTTAAAAATAATGTAGGTATAAGGTTGCTATATCAAGTAAATCATTATTATCTTCATCACTTATATTTTCTTATTAACCTTCAAAAAAATCCACATCCATTCGGAAATTTCTCCGAATAAGATTATGGATCGCAAACTATGTGGACTTTTGTTTCTATATCCACTACAATAAGTCTCAACCATTTTCAAGTAATTTCTCCTCTGTTTCTTCTTTCTCTTTCGCTCCTCCTCTTGCTTCCCCTACAACAGCTTCCCACTATGAAAACAACCGACACCTCCGATCCCATCACTCTCTCAGATCAACTTCTTTCCTCTCTTCTCAACGAAATCCTCACCATTCCTCATTTCAAAGGTAAGTGATCTCTTGTCACTTCAAAACTTCACCTCCTTCACTCTCGACTTGCCAATTTATGCTCCTACTTTCCTCATTCCTCGTTCCTCATCCTCCAACTCTCTCTCTCTCTCTAGAGACCTTCATCTCTCCATAGCCAACACACTCAAGGATGCTGTTTCCCTCGTCAAGGATTGCTAATTCCCCACTTTATCCCATGGCAAGCTCAAGACCCAAAGCCTTATTGATTCCCTCCTTGCCACTATTAACCAATTATAAATAATGGTAGATCAGTTAGATTAGACTGCCACGTGTCTGTATTAGTTGCATTACTGATGTAGTGTTCTCGTGTCATGCAAGTTGATTGTTTGTTATGCATTCTGTTACACCTGTTGCATTAGCTCATTAGATACTCGCTGTACTACCTCTATATAATGTAAAGTCATTAACCATCATCAATACAATAGTTTAACATCTAGGCCTATGCAGATTCAGATTGGGGAGGCATCAACAAAAAGAAAAACAAACAAGATGAAGTTTAGGTATTTCCTGAGAATAAACACTCTACCAGTGGCTACTGTATGTATCTTGGTACTAATCCAATTTTATGGGTTTCAAGAAAGCAACAAGTTGTATCCAGGTCCGCTAAAGAGGCAGAATACAGAAGTGTAGCTAATTCCATCACTTATCTCATGTGGTTGTTGTCGTTACTAAAGGAATTGTATGTAAAGGTTGTCAACACACCATGTATCTGGTGTGATAATACAGGTACTGTAGCACTAGCATCCAATCCTGTATTGCACTCCAAAACCAAGCATGTGGAATTGGATGTACACTCTATCAGAGAGAAGGTAGCCGAAGGTATTGTGACTATTGGATACATTCCATCTTCATACCAAGTTGCAGATATATTGACAAAGCCACAAGTGCATAACATGTTTGCTTATTGTCGACACAAGTTAAATATCTTGGCTCAAGATGAAGTTCACAACAGCAACTCAATAGTTGAAAAGAAAGTTCAAGAAAGCCAGCTACAAGAGGAGCCAGACCTCAACGAGGAGAATATTAACCAATTATAGATAATGGCAGATTAGTTAGATTAGACTGCCACGTGTCTGTATTAGTTGCATTACTAATGTAGTGTTCACGTGTCATGCAAGTTGATTGTTTGTTATGCATTCTGTTACACTTGTTGCATTAGCTCATTGTTGGTCAAATTCCCTTATGGCAAGCGAACCAGTTGAACAAGTAATAAAGTGAAAGTAGAGTATTGTCCCACAGAGACTGTGATACCAAAGATTGACGCTCAGTTGCTATGATAGTCGTGAAGCAGAAAATAAATAATAACGGTTTGAGAGATTTTGGTTATGCTACTAACAAAATATAACAATAAATGAGAGAAGATGTTAGTGATAAGTTAGGCTGGACTCAGAATCATCCTTAAGTGCGTCAATCCCCCAGTGCCTTACACAATGCTACGGCATCTATACTGTACAGCTTCCGCAATTGCCACAGCATAGCTGCTTCTCACAAGGCTATTTGGTTAACCCACCTCTATAGTCTACCGAAGCTTCCGCGTCCGATACGTAGGATACTACCTATACTCCTTCCATATTCCTATGGTAACTTTCTAATATAGATCTTTGTTATGTACAGGGTGTTAATGGTTATGAGCGGTAGACCCATTCCTGAAGTCTACAATATAGGCCATGCCGTGCACAGACCGCCTAGCAAGCATCTGTTTCTTGGAGGTCTAACTCCACTCCTTGCCAGTAAGCGAAGTCACTGATCTAGCCTTTAACTTCCGTTAACCGACTAGTAATTAGAACACTGATACGCAAAACCAAATTTATTGAATTAAAAACATGCAACTGGGTTCATTCGACACTTAAAGATTCATCCTCGTCTAGCCATATGCAAATTAGTTCATGACTGACGAGGAAGACGCAAAACAAACATTAACAGAAAGACCCATGATTGAAATACAAAATAAACAAAAGAAAACAGAAAGCTTGAACGGAGTTCCGAAGCGTGGATGAAGCCCTGTCACGTCATTGCTCCACGTCGTCTTCTCTCCGTCGAACTCAAAGGAAGGATGTTGGGTTGTCCTGAAAATAGCGTGCTCTGCGATCTTGCTCACTCTCCTCGAGAGACTGCCGTAGATAGAATTCTATCTAGGGTTCTCCGACTTCTTTAGGGTTCTTTCGGCTGCCTTTTATAATCGAGCTTTCGTGCGGCGCAGCGGGTTGAGACTTTCATATTATGTCGGGATCTTCAGTATCTTCTGATTAGATTAGATTGCCTCTGCAGATTCTGCGGGATTCTTTCAAATCTTTCAGTTCCGATCCTCCGCATCTTCTATTCCGTTACGTCAGCAATCTATCTGTCAATATCGCCCTTTATTTAATTCCTGAAATCATCTAGATAGAAAGGTTAGAATACACACCGCATAGCATTGCGTCATCTACTTTACTATAGCATTCATGTGCTTTGTATTGCTCTTCGGTCTGCTGTCAGAATGCTATAACATCGCATCAACTCTGCTACACAGTTTTCCTTAAAAAGCATCGCGAAATAACACATTCTGATGATTCTTGTCTCTCACTCCCTATATCATGAATACATACCTTTTTGCTTGGTTAATTCATAGTTAAGCTCATTTTTACCATCCAATTTAGTCATGAAATATAGGAAAAATATGATATTATTTGTGCTCATCACTCATCAGATACTCGTTGTACTACCTCTATATAATGTAGAGTCATTAACCATCATCAATACAACTGAAATACTCTAAAATATACTTTATATTCAGAGATTCTGGCACCCTCGACCACTATCTCTCATTGCAACGATTTTCTCACCCTACTGCAAGTGAGCTCCTCAAACGCACCACTGACATGCTTCTCACCTAGCGTCAGCAAGCTACTCGTCCACCATCGACGCGTTTCTCATCGTTTGCCTTCCCACCTCCATTGTTAGTCAACCCACCTTCATCAATTTCCCACCATTTCACATCTGTGATTGTAAGGATGAGGAAGAAGCAGTGAAGATATGATGGAGAAGATAGACCCATGGCTTAACGGTTGATGCTGGATCCACAATCGCTCAACGCTTATAAGAACTTTTTCCGGCTTCTCCTTAGAAGAGACTTTTTTTTTTTTAACAAAAAAAAAAGGTCCAATTGATCATATGGGAACCCAAGCACCATATCAATTGAGGTTCTTTTTTTTTTTTTTTCCCTACGAATCATTTTTGCCTTCCATTGGGCTTTTAAGGAGTCTCAAGGCCTTCCCAAACTGAGCCTTAAACTTACAACTTTGTAAGTTATGATTCAACTCTTTAGCAAATAGACTATATATATAACTATTGTGGGCATGACATGAAATTATATTGTTGGGGTATTTACTTCATAATTTTTGAGCTTTCAGTTTGATTATAATATATTCCCTCCGATCTTAAATATAAGATCTAGTTAAATTTTTTTAGAGAAATAAAGAAAGCTAAATATAACTTAATGATAGTATATGCAGTGTATCATTAGATTATATATTAGTTTATAAATCACACAAATTAGTTTGAATAAAAAATGATAAATATAAATGTACTAAAATAATGTATTTAGTTTATTTGATTTCTTCATAAAAAAGTATAGTGGATTTTATATTTGCAGAGGTAATATGAAAATACTGGGGGCAAGGCTGAGTTTTCAAGTGAGAATCCCTTCGCTCAATTCATGTAATGAAAATGTGCCAGACGTATGCATGGTCACAGAATCATGGAAGAAATGCATTTTCACTCCCTTGGCATCACCATTTCACTCCTTTCGAGCTTATCCCACCTCTCCCGAATTGAATTACTAAATGTTAATGTTTCTGTATCGAGATCCGAGAAGATTTTGTAAAACCAAACACTCCAGATCTGATTGCATTAAAAAATGAAATGTATCCGGTAGGAGGTTTTAGAGTTGATGACAGCAACATAAATAGATAAACAGAGGAGTAAAATGTACGAATATAATTATTTATTTTATTGAATAAAATATACTGTTAGTTCTTTTTGTTAAGATGATATTTTTAACTCTATAACTTTATATAGTATACAATTTCATAATTCTAATATCGTTAATATTGTCAATAAAAAACATTAATGTAACAAATTCAAATAATGATTATGTAAACTATGACGGTATAATTAAATGCTACGTTCTTATATATAAGACATTATTTATCAAATTTAATTAGAGATTAAAGAAGTTACTTAAGTTAGTTAATATAATATGTATTTTTTAAAACGCTATAGTCAACTTCTTTAACTCTCTCATTCCCTCTCGTCCTTGATTATTGTTAGGATCAATGAGAGTAAATTAGGAGAAAAGTTTAAAAATATGAAAACTTTGTCAAGATCAAGATCAACTCTTTAAATATATCTTAAATTAAGGACAGAAAGGAGTGTGGTTTTGAATTTAATATATGAGTAAATTTAAAAATATATAAGAACCTAATGAAGTTGTCAATATCAAACCCCTCGTTGTATTAAAACTTAGTTTAATTAACCTCAATTTTATTTGTAGATGTTTGTCGATTTATTTTAGTTTGACAATCTTAATATATTATATTAAAAATTAAATATATTTCTTAATATGCACGATCATTTGAGTTTGTTATATCAATATTTTCTGTTAAAAATATTATATTAACGGCTTTAAAAATATTAGATAAAAAATATACTTTATAATATTAATAGACCAAAAGTACATATCAGATACGTTTTAAATGATTAAAAATATACTGTAGTGTAATTTAAAAAAAGGGAAAGAAATAAAGTAGGCAAAGCAGTTTCTCCAACTAGGAATCACTATCACTTGGGTATTTGCTTCGTGGCAACGTTGAGGTGAACCAGAAAAGGGCCCCCCACTGTCACGGGAAATTAAAAGTAATCATACAAGCAGCCCAAAAACAAAATACAGTAAATTTGATTTGCACCAACATGTGGTATTAAAATGATGAACCAAGTGAATGAGAGTTGGCATAGATGATAAGGGATTTAGGATTAGGTCCTTGAGTTGTGGGTTCGATCCCCTCTGTCGTCATTGGGACTCCTTTGGTAGGCGATCTCGTGACTTCCCAGTAAGTGCTCATAGAGCCTGGAGCCGTGCCTGGCCTTGGTGGGGGACTGATGCCAAACCCTTCCAAAATTTTCTCTTACAAAAAAAAAAATTTATGAACCAATGAATGATCCCCTATAATAATAATATTCATGAAAACGCAAATATGTTTAATTTCAATGTATGGCCACTTGTTACTCAATTAAGTCAAAGGAAAACAGGAAGGAAAAGGCTTATAAGAAAGGAGGGAAGAAAAAGCATAGTAGTAGAGGCCGCAGCCGCCGGTAATCAGTTTCAATTTACTACAAATTAATTAATAATTTAACGTCAATCTTAAGGAACGTCACGATTTTTTTTTTTAACTCGATTTGATTTTTTTTTTATGTGTCCTTGTTTGAGATCACTATTTAAATATTTTAAAAGTATTTATTTACATAAATCGAGACAAATCTTATATCACATATTTATCTCTATACTATAAATCATAATTAAAAAGTTACTTATAAAGTTTTCAATGGCCCAATAAACAAGCTTAAGTAACTCAAATTTAAACTTAATTTTAAAAATTATGAAGCCATCCTGTTTCTATTTTTGAAAGAACGGCTGAATAGAGAGCTATGCAACTCTGAAGACTAGTCTATAATGCCTCAGTCGGCTCAATTAAGTGACAGAATCCGATGAGAAAAAGGTTTATTTAAAGGGAAAATTAAAATAAAGGATCTAAAAAAAAATAATATTTATTATAAAAGACTATAAAAATTGTAATTACTTAGAAGGACCAAACATCATAATATAAATTTTAAATTACTAAATTGTTCTTAATCAAACCTTATGTTTTATCTTTTGTATTCATAATTAAAAAAATAACTAAAATTAAAACCAAAACTACCTATCATGATATATCATATCTTTTTTTATTTTTAATATATTATTTAATTAATAACTGTTCAATTCATATTTTTCACCAACTTATATCATTAAGTTGCCCGATTTATATTATATACAACGATATTAATTAAGCTTTTTTTATAAAAATAAAAGCTAAACTTATTTCATATTTTTTAGGATATAATAAGATAACTAGATTTTCTTTTCATTTTATTAACATCACATGAATTTTTTATCCCACATAAATTGCTTCTAAAACAAAAAATAAAACATACAAACTTTCTTGGGTTAACATATATGATAAATTATAAAAGACCTTAAATTTTATTAAAATTTTATAATTCCATTTTAATTAAGATTTTTGTTGATTTTAAAAAAATTATAATTTTTACAAATTGAAGAATGCATAAATTTTTTTTCATAGATATATATTTAAGTTGTTAAAATTAAAATTAAGAAAAAGTATTTTTTTAATTTAATGAAACTTAAAATTTTGTATTAGTTTTAAAAATAGAATGGGAAAAGAATATAGGAGAGATTGCAAAAGATTTTGTTATGAGTATTTTAGTATTCTTAATTTTATATTTTTATATTTAGTCCTTCTAAACAATTACATTTTTTATGGTCTTTCTTCATAAATATCTTTTTCTATAGGTCCTTCAATTCATTCTAATTTTCCCTTATTTAAATCGAATTAACGGAGGGAAGCTTGTTAATCATTCATGCCACTCAAACGCTTATAATTAATTAATGACATTAAAATATGTTATACTTATAGAATTTTTAGATTGGGTTCAAGTATAAATTTGCCATAGAAGTTTTAACTGAAAAACAATCTTACCTTAGAAGTTTTTAAAATTCAATATTACTCTGAAAGTGTTAAAATGAAGCAATATTATCCATTTCCGTTAAAAAAGTTCATTGTTAACTTCAATTTTAATTGTCAATGTTAATTTTTTTTAATGATATATGACAACATTGTTAAGTTTTGAAATTTTTAACGTGACATTAAATTTTAAAAAACTTTCAAGACAACATTGTCATTCAGTAAAAACTTCCCAGTAATATTTGGACCTTAACCCTTTTTAAATATAGTACGTCATAATGATTGTTTGTTAAATGGGCGTAATTTGGAGACGATAACAACTAGTCCTATTTATCATCGGATAATGGTTCATCTATTAAGATATAAAATAGATAGATCCAGTTAGTGAAATTTTATTTATTACAGAAGCGATTTCTAATTAATAAATTTTATAATAATAGGTACTCATAATCATCAGGATATACTGAAGACAAAGACATGCTTGTTTGAGTTAATAGTAGAAGCTACTTTTACAACATGATTTATGGTATACAAGGTAAGTATGTGAGAGAAGTTTTATCTCAACTTACGTGAATATGTTTCTGAAACGCTAACTCAAACAATATGTGATGTAAGATACATGAAAGATACTCCCTCTAATCTTTATTATAGGGCACCAACTAACAATTCGTATAAACTAATAAAAACAGCAGTTAAAGTCAATAAAATTGTTTTACAATTTAAATGATTTTCAATATTAGCTCTACTAATTGCATTAAACTCTAATATCATAGTAATTATTACTCTCATCTACTACCCTGATTAATTATGGACATACATGAAAAAAAATAATTAATGTGTTTTAAAAACAAGAAGGTGTCTTATAAAAAGGACTAAATATAATTACTAATTGGTGCTTTGGAATAAAAATAAGATGGAGCACCTACATAGGAATTAGCATAATAGGTGAAAAAGAAAATGACAGCATGCATGAGCGAGATCTGGTGGATGTTAACTGGAAAGAGGCATCTGACTGGCAATATGTGATGTAAGATGCATGTAAGTGTGTAACTTATCTACCGAGTACTCACTGCAATCTTGCTGTACAGCCCAACTCAAGACATGCGCGAAACAATAATTTATCCTTAATTATTTGAAGTAATGTGAGAAGACAATTTCATGAGACCTGAATTTACAAAAACAACATACTAGTATACTGCCCTATTTAATTTGTATATATAATATAATGACATAACATGTAATTGGTGGGGGAAAATGAAAAATATTAGCTAAAATTTGTCTGTGTATATATATATACCGGGACGAGTGCATAGGATGTGATGGAGTATTAACCATGGATACTCCACACCCTCCAACAAGTGGAATGTAATTGCGACAGCGCGCTTTCAATGAATGTTCCTTCCTTTGAATGAAAGCACAAAAGGAACGGACGGAAAAACAAGCGGACAATTCCAACGTTTAAAACTGCTAATGGGATACGATAATCAGAAAATCTGGCTTGAACATTATTTTGCCTGCCTTTGCTTATGTCATTTTGCCTCATCCGCAGGTATAGAGCAGCATATGGATGTCAACTTTTCCTTCAGTTGCATTTATTTCCAAGCTATAAATGCGAGTAACTTGAGAGCGAAAACCTGGAAGAGAAAAGAGGAAACAAGCAACCAGTTGCTGCAGAAGGAGAGAAAAGAAGCAATATACTAATGAATGACCCTTGTAAGTTGGACTTCACGTGGTAAAATCAGTATCCCTTTGATTTGTTGGCTGTCGGTCAAGATTCAAAGCTGAGGAGAGATGAAAATGGCTAGGGATTGAAAGCCTTCCAACTTCTGTGACTGCACTGTACGTACTTGCTCTGATTATATATGGAGAGCCAGAATAATGAATTGTTCAAAAATAAATACATGATGAGCAAAGACATACAGCGAGAATGAAACACGACTTTGATAAAAAAAAGAAAGAATGAAACACGTACGACATGACGACAATATTAGCCAACTCCCTCACGTTAACAGGATACAAACAAATCTGCAGCTACGTGACAGTGGCCACCAGCTCCAGCATGTGCCTCTTGGCGTTTCCATTGTCCACTTCAACTACTTAGCTTGAACGGTTGCATTCTACGCATGAAATCCACACACGCACACGCTATAACGTAATAGTATTTCATCAGAATTGAAAATGCAGTCTACTTTCATTTTGACTGTTCAGATTTAGATGCATCAACCACTTTTAACTCTTGTTTAGATGAATGTCATGGCTAGCGATTATGGGTGCGGCGCGCGCGTAGGCCAGCTTATGAGCACGGTTTAGGAATAATCTGCACTCTCATCATCAGCTGTAATTTGGCTTTGACATTTACACAAGCCCATTAAACCTTAACGAGGCCAGCTGCCAATTAAATATATACTCGTATATGTGGGAGCAGGGCAAGGTTTTAAATTCTTGTGCTCTGAAAATTGCAGTGGTGTTCACGAGAAACGGCAAGGGTTAGTAATCATAACGTACTTTCTGCGGCCTCAGCTATTGTGGAATCATCATCACTGGTATAATGTTGTCATTATTGCAGAATCAAAAGCCACAAAAGCATTAGCTATGACACGCCTACTGGGCTATTACGGAGGAGATCCCTCAAACAGAATAAGATCCCATCCATTCCCCTATTTGAAGCACTGATGGTTTCACAACCACTACCTCACTGGTTTAATAAATTTGGCAACCCCATCAGTTTATTAATTCTGAGAGAGCCAAATTATCCTGAGCCGGCGGGTCCCCTCCCTGCTCACACTAACCAATTAACAAATCAGGAAGCAGCTACATAATACAAATTCAATTACACGCCCCAAAAGCTTACACCTTTGTGTTGTACGCACAACAACAGCCTGGCCATTGAGTGAGAGTACCATACACTCACCTCCCTCCCTCTCTCTCTCTCATATGTTTTTCAGAGTAAAACAACCCAAAAAAGAAATGGGCAAGGGGGAGGTGGCTTTTGCCTTCAATGGAAGAACAAGATCTTTAAAACCTTAAACAAAGGAATGGCACAAGGGAGGGCAGTGAAAGGTAAAAGTAATGGGTGTGAGAAGGAACACACACACACATATATATATGAGCGTTGGTTAATTAATTAGTAATGGAAGGCCATTGGTGGGGCCACCTGCCCACATGCCATTCAATAATAATACAGTGAGATCTCCCTCTGTAAACCAAGCACGCCAACCCTCGCTTTGCTGTCTGGGCCCCCCTACCTTTACGTCCCTTTATTTCCCCCCCTCCCTCTGCTTCACACTTGCCCTTCCTCCATTTCACATCCTCTTTTAACTCCAACCAAACAAGCCTCACCGCAACTCAACATATTATATTCCTCATCATATCCTCTCTCTATACATATATGGCTTGTCATTTTTGTTGAAATTCGAATTTCAGCAACCAAACTAAAACTCAACAGTATATTGAATACATAGGATGAAGTGGTTTGAGACTGGCGGGCAATAATCGTGGTCAGTGGAGAGGAGAACACTGTGTTTTGAAGCTTGGAGCAGGGAAAGAATATTTTAGTGGTGTTATACGGCTATTTAATTAAGTGATGTGAGTAGATAAGAAAAGAAAGAGATAGATTGTCCATATAGATAAGTGAAAAGCACGGGAGTGGCTGAGAAAGTTGGGAGTCAATTTAGTGGGTATAGGGAGGCAACGGCAGAGTTGTGTTCATCACATACACACAATTGCCCATTCTTTCATTCTTACTAAAAAGCCCCCAAACTCAAACAAAGTGATAACAACACTTCAACTACGTATACGCGACCCCTGCCCTTTTCTGTTAAAAACGGCGTTTTCCCTTATTATGATCCCATCAATTTCCCTCCACACCTCTCATCTACGTCCCACATGCCTTGTCTTGCGTTCATCTAATATATATATATATATATATAGCCACACACGCACTATTCCATACTCATCACGTACGCCTCATATAAGTTAAGTTGTCTCAAACACAACCTCTCCCTACATTACTGATCGATACATCAACTTGGGATTCTAGCACCACGCATCTCTAAGGCGTCATACATCAGTATATATGCTTGCTAATTAACCACAGAGAGCAAGATAAGTAGAAGAATTAGGAGAGGACACGAATGAAAGGGGAACTCAAAAACTCTAAACAAGACTCACGGATATCACATCATATTCATATGTTGGATTGTCTGTCGTCCAGAAACTTTTTGACCAAACTTAGAGGCTCAAGTGATTTGGTCTAGCTTGAAGAAAATTCAGCGCCCAGTTGATCGTAAAAGCAATTCGGTGCGTACTAGGCACACAACACAAGCAAGGTGCTTCGTACGTAGGGTTCTCCCTGAAATATCTATGCATGGATTGGCCCATGTCATCCTTTTTTCATGGAATTTACGGCCAAACGACGATCCACTGAGCGATTTTACTACATCTACGTATACATATATAGTTGTAAAAGTGCGCAGATTTTATATAGTCCCGAGATGTACGCACGCGTGCATGGTGGATATCATGGGATGAGACATTATTGACTTGAGCTTATCATGTGCGTGAATAATCACAAGTCATTACCACGCTCACTTACCTGCCTGTTTAGATTGGCCATATAAGCTACTTTTTCAATATAATTTATGGTATATACTCCCTCTAATTTTTATTATAAGACACCAACTAACAATTCTTACAAACTAATAAAAACAGTTAATGTCAATAAAATTGTCTTAGACTTTAAGTAACTTTCATTATTACCCTTACTAATTACATTAAATATAATATTATACTCGTATTAATTATTATCCTTACCCAATATCCTTATTAATTATGGGCATACATGAAAAAAATAAATAATAATTAATGCGCTTTAAAAACAAGCAAGTGCTTTATAAAAAGAATCAAATACAATTGCTAGCTAGTTGGTACCTTATAATAAAGATCAGAAAGAATATAAGATAAATATGTTAGAGGATTTTATCTCGACTGAGATGAACGTATTTTTTGAACGCCAACTCAAACAAACTCATATATGTATTTAATTTAGTGTGTGTTTAGGTAACTTTAAAACCATAGTTTCAGAAGTTCTTTTTTGTAAGCTGTGATAAAAGTTTTCTTATATGATTATATCATAAATCGTAAAAGTTATTCTCCAAAAACTAATTCAAACACACTCTTAATTAGCTGTCGATCGGAGCTTCTCATGCAACCAATTACCAAACCTCTTTTATTTTTTGGGACTCAACGTTACCTCCCCCCCCCCCCCCCCCAAAAAAAAAAAAAACACACACACACAAACACAGCTTGCATGACTAAAGAAGACTCAGTTAATTTAGCTGTTTAATTTCTCTCCTTTGATCGACCAAATGCTTGGTTTCTTTTCTTCAGGGACTTTCATGTGTGTGTGAGTATCATTAAATTAACTTAATTAGGAGACATTCCATGTTGACGCTTGCATGACTAAAGAAGACTCAGTTAATTTAGCTGTTTAATTTCTCTCCTTTGATCGACCAAATGCTTGGTTTCTTTTCTTCAGGGACTTTCATGTGTGTGTGAGTATCATTAAATTAACTTAATTAGGAGACATTCCATGTTGATGCTTCTGAACAGGGATTAATTATCGCTATTCAAAGTGATAGCGAAATTTGGAGTACTTGATAAAGTGGCAACAACCAGACGAACGTCATATCATCATGCAGAGGAAAAAGAAAACATTTGGGGTCCATTATCTCTATCAAAAGCTGCTCTCCAACACAGCTCTCTAACTCTTCTTTTTTTTTTTTTTTGGTCCCATCATAACCTGTGAAATACATTACTACGTTGCCAAGATATTCATTCATGAATATCTTCTTTACGCAGCCAACCAACCGAACCACGGTTTAATTCCAGATTTTGATACACACACAAATATATATACTCTAAATCTCCAAAATTTTCCAAAGAATCCTATCATTTCTCTCTATTCGACCGCGATATAAATATTAAATAGTGCCATCACAGAATACTGGAAACATGATATATTGCTGCAATCGCAGCTTATCACTGTGGAAAATTTTTCATCAGCTGAAAAAGAACTGGCAATTTTTTTTTATTTGTCACGTACTCACTTCTTAACAAAATCCTGAATGAAAATTAGAACTTACGATTTTTTTTAGCACGATAAACAACGTTGTCAAATATTATTTAAAAAAATCTACTAATTTCTCTAATTCGTTTTTTCGTGCCATTTCAGCTTTAGCACCCTCACACACACGACACGATAAGCACAGTATCCTCTAAACCATACACCTGAATATATACACGATGTCGTCCCTAATGCAACTATATATGCAAGTATATTTGCAGGAATTATAAACGCCATGTTTGTTCGTGAGCTATATATATTTTTGCAAATCAACAATATCAAATACAATGGCATTCCAAAGTTTAAAAAAAAAAGTTCCGGTATTTCCAACCATACGATGTAAACATGAGAAGGCTATTTTTTGCTCTGAAACATGAGAAGGCTATTAATGATCCGCTTCTACATGCTTTTGGTAAATTAAACTTTTTGTTATAAATGAAAGGAAGGGTGTAACATGTTACATTAAAACTAAAACCGGGTATATTTTCTCGGCGCGCGACTGATAATGAACTCACAGTGATCATGGTCCAGTCCATCGGGAGACTATACATACATATACTATGTGTTATGACCGCCAGACAAAACAATGCGCACATAAAGTAATATAAATATATAGTTATTCCATCCCAAGAGAGGAAAGAAACTTAACAGTAAAAAAGCTATAGCATACTCACGGAAGAAATAGCAGCAGCGGTGGTTGAGTTGAAATTAGCAGTTGCATTGGAATATAAGTTATCTATAGTTATGACCTTTGTAATTTGGAGGTGAGGTCTCATCAAGTACGTACATGGAATAACAGTTCATTGTCGTTGTAATTGACCTACTTGTTATTCTCATGAAGAGTGACAAGGGTGTCGGTCTGTCCGAGCAAACTGCGTATGGACCGCGCTTTCACCATTCCAAGCTTCATCCTCTTCTTGGTAATCCCAGCTGGCTTCTTCTCGGGTTTATCTTCGTCAACATCGTTGTGAATGCCGGAAGAATCATCTTTACTTTTATTTTCAGGCGACGAAGAAGAAGCTTCGGAGAGAGAATCGTTATTCTTTGTTGCAGCAGCAGTGGTAGAAGGAATAGATCGGTTTCTTACACTGGTGATGCTTCTGAGCCTTCCCTTCCCCAAGTGATGCTCACATAGAGAGTAACCCACCAGTGTTTGCTGACAACACCTCCATCCCCTACCGTTGACTCTACTGCAGCGCGACCCCTCCATTACCACACTTCCCCTTCCCCTCTTCTTACTCGTATTCACTTCCTCCTCTTCACTTGTCTCATCCTCATTCTGCGTTGTACATTTCTTGTTCATCTTCGTCTTCATCCTCTTGTTGTTATTATTGTTGCTCTCCCTCGTGTTCATCATCATGTAGCCACCTCCTCTCCCTCTTCGTTTCTTGGGCGGAATCGCTTTCTCTTCATCACACCATTTCCCATCTGCATGCCACACTCAACATGTTAATGTTCGCGCCTTAAAAATACCGTACATAGGCCGTGACAAGTAGCAATAACATTTACCTCCATGAGACGGTGAGGGTGGGATGACCACCTCAGAGAAGGTCCCGGAACCCAAGACGACTCCTTTTCTGGCAGTTAACAAGCAACGCCCAGGATATATATGCCAACAACAAGCGAATAATTACATAAATTTTAAGGAAGAGGAAAGATAAAGTTGGGTGTAATGTAATATAGAAAGAGCAACAAGTGATGGAGATGGGGACCAGCATATCCGTGCTATTTTGTGAGCCTGAGACGCATGGTAGTTAGCCAATTTAGAGAAAAAAACACGATCCCCTCCTACTCTTAGGAAGGGTGTGGCGTGGTGGCTACCGGTGCTCTCGCTCACTAATGACACCTTCCACAGTATTTTCCACTATGACTGTTTTTTCTTCTTGAGCCTCCTATTTTTATTATTCTTATTTCCCCTTTTTCGATGCCGGGTAAAATCAAGTTATGGGTCTCCATGTTTTCTACCTTTTTTTTTTTTTTTTTTACTTCATGAAACAGAGATATAGACGAAGACGCACATAATCAAATCGTATTTTTAATTTATATTCATCCCTAACTTTTTTTCTTGTCATCTTTCTTACCCGGTATCATTACGCCTCTCTCCTCCTTCCCCGGCTTCGTCCTGCAAAAATCACGCACCAAATATTAGATCCGGGGATATGGATTTGCCCGACGGGTTTAAAATCTAATTCGTATAGCTCGCGTGATAGATTGGACATAAAGCTAGTGCAGTCATAGGAAACTGAAAAGGCCAACGGAAATATAAAAAAGGTTAAATAAAATGAAATCACTAACCGAACGATCTAGGTGGGCGTGGTGATCGTGTGCTCCGATAACGGATGAGTCGCCGGCGTCGTCCAGGAGAGGGCGAGGATGATCGGACGGGGAGGCAGTAGTATGAGGTAGTGGTTGGAGGAGGAGAGGAGCAGAAGATTTGGGAGAGGAAGCACGGGGGAGTTGCACCATCGGAGACGGGTGGATCGGGAGGGGCCTTTTGCGGATCCTCATGAGGGGATGCAGGATAAGATTTGAGGGGAACCACAGGAGATAGATTAAGATCGGAACAAGGTTGAGATTTGAGAGGTTAAAAGGAAGGGAGGGGAGTGGGGAGGGAGACAGAAGCTACATGGAGAAGGTGAGAAGAGGACGAAAAATTGATTGAGGGGAGAAACACAGTGGGGTGGGGGTGGCTGCCTCTCGCTCTCCAAGGCTCCATGAGAGAGTCCACATATATTGGCAACTTGGGGTGCTTGGCAGGTTTCTCTCTCTAACTTTTATTTAGTTGCACCAAAGAAAGAGAAGATGCGAGAGGGAGAGAGAGAGAGACCACGTGTGAGGGTAGAGGGATTGGGAAGGAGGAGGGCATTGGGTGGTTTTATCATTCACCCCTCCCTCTTACTACTTTTATGACTGTGGGGACGTAGGGCCCCACTCCTCCCCCAACATCCTCCTCCCCTATCCTCCTCGCGTCCGGATCCTCTCACATGCGGATTCTCTTCCTATTTCTTATGGTTACATCTGGGTCGTCCAAATCTTAATCCAACGGTCTAGATCTAAAAAAAAATTGTTTTTTGTCTTTTTCGAAAAAGACAAAAAAATAATTTTTTTTTTAGATCTGGACCGTTGGATCAAGATTTAGACGACCCAGATGTGACTATGAAGGATGGGCAGAAAAAGTGATGAGGAGAAAATCCTCCTCCCTCCTCCTCACCTCCTGCCTTTTGTCTTGGCATCTATCAAACTATGCGTTTTGTTTTGGGTATATCCTCGCTCTCACCATCCATTCTTTTTATTTTTCTCATGACTCTGTCTGCGTTGATTAAGAAGATAAAAACAAAAAAATAAAGTAATATTGTAACCTTTCATATTAATTGAACGAATATGATTTATAGATAATGAGAAAAGGACAATAAGACAAATCTAATCCTATGTTTTGATGATCTATATTAGAATCTATGCTTGTTAGGGATTCCCATTAGAAACTCCTCTCACTCGTAAATCACAAGAAAAGTTGTTTTTGAAAGTTCTAATGACTATTCCAAACAAATACATTGTTGTTAATTAGATGACACGTAACCACATTTAGGGGGGTATTATTTGACGAGTGTGACTCTTTACTTAAAAGTGCTTTATAATTTAAAATATAAGTATATGAAAGGAATTTTGTCTCAACTTATGCAAATTAAATAAAATTCTGAAACCATAGGCAGGGTTTCCCAAACAAGACCGAAACATTATTTGAGATGGCCTCATGTATAGTATAGCTGCTACAAACTGATGAGGAGGTGTCAAATGGGGGAGGGGTTTTACGTTGAAGAGAAGTGAGATGGAAATGGCGCGGACTAGCGTGCAGTAAAGTTGAAGAATGGCCATGGAAGCAACTGATTCTGTTCGCTAGAGAGGAAGCCTAATAAGGAGGAGACGATGACAAAGGGCACGCATTAAGGCGTTGACACGACTTAATTGTTGGAACCCTTCATCACCTACCTTTATATCACAACTTTTCTTTTCTTTGCCACACCAATATCCTCACTGTTTTCAACACGCACAAGAGCTTCACATCCATGTCTCACTGTGTTTTCACTTTAAATTCAGAGGGGAGGCTATACTTATATTACATATACACTAAATTATCTGAGAATGCGGCTCACTGCGTGTGATACGAGGGGCCAATATCTCATATCATTAACATACAAATTTATATTGTTGGTCAAAAAAAAAAATTTAATTTATATTGTAATGGATTTGTTTTAAAGAGCTCCACATTTTTTGCTAAGCCCGCCGCATTCTATAAAATTGACGTCTCCAGTTTAATTAATTAAAAATCCCCTTAAGTGGTACATCTATTCTATACTGGACATTCCACCCAGGCTAATGTATTTGGACTTCAGAATTATTAATTAGGGTGGAGGAAAACTGAGATTTTTTTTTTCATACAAAGGAAAAAAAATCAAGATAATGTCCCTTAAGCAACAGTAGAGTCAAAACCCATCCAGATTTGCATCCCAGCTCATGGGCTAAAAATATAAAACATGGTCTGCACTTGGGCTTCGACCATTTTGGTACTCTGCAGCCCAAATGGCCTGAAAATATCTCCTTCAAACCCGACAACCTAAGAACAGTAGTAACATCCGGCTATATGTAAAGGAAAAAATATTGCTTTAATTAAAAACGCTATAACGTGTGTTTTTTAAGTGTGAGTCTCGAGTCAAGAAAGCGATTTTAAATGTGGATATGGTGCCGATGCGAAAATTTGGTTGTTGCTATAATGTTATTATCAATTTTAAGTGTACATATAGATTCGAGGTTTTTTTTTTTTTGGGGGGGGGGGGGGGGGTTGATTCTAGGTTCTGGTTTACGTGCGTTACTGCGTAAAGGCATGAAGTTTTGGTCTGGGTATTAATTCTCCATTTTGGCATTTGTATGATTAACACAAGACGAAATAGCATATAAAAGTGTTGTAGTATCTTTCTTAGCTCTCCACACAAGAAAACGTTAAATATGGTATTGGTTTTCATATAGTTCGCCTTGTAACCTAAATGGCACCGAACAGTAACCCATTTGCGCCTTTCTCAAACATAATGCTGTGAGTTTGACCAGAACAAAGAACATAATGCTGTGAGTGAGTAGTATTATATTATTATTAGGTAACTGAGTTATAAAAAAAACCTGGATTTTGTATGATTGGAAAGTTTTGTGCCACTTAAATCCAATGATTAATATAATCGGATTATAAAGCTACTAAAAACATTACTGATATCTATAGCTAGGATGTTATTATAGTTAACATTGATTGGTTAACTGCGAAACATGCAAAAATAAAATACTACCTCCGGTCCTAATTATAAGAGCTAGTTGACTTTCTTTGGAGAGATTAAGGAAGCTAAATAAGTTACTTAATCATTTCATATGTTGTGTATCTTTAGATTATGTATTAGTTTATTAGTTAAACTAATTAGTTTAAAAAAAAAATAAAAATAAAAATACTCTAAAGTAATTTAGTTAGCTTCCTTAATTTCTACAAAAAAGTCAACTAGCTCTTATAATTAGGACGGGAGGAAGTAACTCGTCTGATATGAAGTGATTTCTGATAATTGAATACCAACCACTTTAAAATCATGTTTATCACGTAATTAGTTTCTTATAATTCGAATCAATGTTGTCCTGTTCTTGGTGTCTATCTTAAATTGCCCAACGATATGCAAACAATTTAAACAGACGTCAC
Source organism: Acacia crassicarpa (assembly GCA_034222035.1). Lineage (NCBI taxonomy): Eukaryota > Viridiplantae > Streptophyta > Magnoliopsida > Fabales > Fabaceae > Acacia > Acacia crassicarpa. The sequence continues at coordinate 60,750,807 of JAWXYG010000002.1, read as the reverse complement.
GTAGAAAACTAAACAAGAGTATCACTGATAGTAATATAGACACATAATTAACAAAGAATCACTGGGTTATATATAATTGATAAATATGCACACCAAAAATATGTTTTTCAAGCTGGCTAGGGTCACCTAGATTTTGACGTAGGAATTTTTGTGGGGTTCTGATTGTACAGGAGACCTGCATAATATATATATATATATATATATATATATATATATATATATATATATATTGCCTACTCTGTATGTGGTACGTCCAAGACAAAACTTTATGTCCAATTTATCCGCTGGCTTGTACACTTCTGTTGTTTATATTTCTGCCATCCCTGATATTTCAAGTACAGTCAGACTCAGAAGTCCCGCTGGAACGTGAAAATTCATATTTCTTTTTAAAAAAATTTGAAGATAAAGCATCTACTAATTGGATTATTGGATAAGGATGCAGCTTTGATCCGCCGAGCAGTTTCATATATGCAGCCTGTTCTCCCTTTTTATAAAAAAGAAAAAATATATATTCTGTCACTGTTGAATAGTAAAAAGATTATTCAGAATATTGAATGAGTGAAAAAATTATTCACCATCTTAAAAAATTATTTTAGGATCTTGAAAAAGTATTTTTAATACTGATTGATACTAAAAGAATACTTTAGGATACTGAATAAATAATTCATGATCTTAATGATCTTAAAAAAATTATTTTTGCATTTGGAAACAATAATTCAAATACTAACTGCTACTAAAAATATGCATTAGGATATTTTTTAAAGATTAAAAATTATTTTTTAAGATTGTGAATTATTAATTCAATACCAGTTAGTATCCTAAAGTATCTTTTGGTACCCATTAGTATCATTAAATATTTTTTTAAGATCTTAAAATAATTTTTCAAAATCATGAATACTTTTTTCAGTACCATTTAGTATCCTGAATTATCTTTCTACTACGTACCCAACAATGCCAAATTTTTTTTATTTTTTAATAAAAAAGGGGGAACAGGGGGCATGAAACTATGCCAAACATGAAACTGCACCGTTTTGGCGTAGTTTCATGCAGCGACCTACAATGGACTAAAGCTAAATCCGTTGGATAACACTAATGTGGTTTGGAGAGAATTAATTACCACATTCTAGCTTAAATTGTTCCAAACATGTAAAATATGTATTCTGTCAGTAAGACATCAAATTCCCGATTATTTTTCTAAATAACCCCAAGATCCCAATTTGATAAGATAATAAATCTTACTTCTTGAATCACATTAAAGGTAGAGGAAGATCTATCTCCTCCCTTAAAAAAAATAATCCGTACAAAAGAAGAAGAAGAAGAAATGTGTACATTGTACTCGAGGTTCACAACGCAGCTTTATTAGATCCAGATTAGTTATGGTCCTAAGGAAATAAGGGTTTGGATCGATGCAAGTTCAAGATTAACAATCTTCAAATTTAACCAGCATAACTGTTTGATTAGCGAGTAACTTTCTTCACGTGAGTCTCAATTCACATGAGTATCTCTTGTCATCCTTTAAACGGCGGTGAGATTTGATCAACATATTATTGATTACATGGTTATTTCAGTCATAAACGTAACCTCTTTTTTTTTGTTCTGCTCCTGTTTTTTATTCTAAATCTAGGGCTCACAAACATGGGCATAGACACGCATAGTGACTTGGGAACGAGAATTCTGTACGGAGGGAGACGCTAACCAATATTGTTTGGGGCTTTGAGGAAGATTCATGGACGAGTAGTACGTAGTACTACGTTGTTTTTTTTTTTTTAAACCCTTTTTTGGGGTGTGAGTAGTAGAGAAAAAGAATGTCTTTTTTTTTTTAATTGAATGTCTTGATTATTAAATTAAGTTTCAATAGTTGATATTTTAATACTATTTAATATTAAAATAGTATTTCTACATAATTTTAAATCTTAACCATTAAAAATTGATCTAATGATGAAAATATTTAATGAAGAGGGATTAACAAAGACATTCTTTTCTCGAGTAGCTGATAGTACAACTTATTACATTTTGTTTGGCGTTTGGACTAGATGTTGTACCGGCACCAAACCAAAACAGAAAACCAAGCAATCATATGAATTAATGACAAATTTGTAGCTCTTGGGTTGCTTTCCTGCCCCTGGGCGAAGTAGACCCCTAGAATCTTCTCTCTTAAAAATGCTTTGGGAAATTGACTTCATATCAAACACAGTCTTGATGTCAGAAAACCCCCTCATAAATGAATCAATCCAGGTACTTTGGGAAAGAAAAAGTAAGAGGCAAAGGCAACTTGTGTCCTATAATTAATTACAAGAGAGAGACACGTGGGCAAAGAAATTAAACTACTGGTAATGTTAATATCAACCCTTTGCTTAAGGACGAAGCATATGCCTTTGATTTACTCGTTCTTTATAAACTTGCTGCCGCTATTGCACGATATAGCATTCCAAATTTGAGGAAACCACAATATCATATTTGATGACATAAATAGCACGACGAGTTTGTTAAGTGGGAATGATTATAGTTTGAATTTTCAACTCAGTTTCCAGAAATACTATACCTAATACGCATAATTAAAGGCATATGCAATATTCATTCGTACATCCTTCTAAGCAATAACTAAAAGGCCGACCCTTTACTAGCAAGCAAATTAATAAAGTTGCAAAGACATGACGTGCTTCTTACCTTTTTGTATATATAGGCGTCCTTCTGATCAGTCAGTAAACCCACCATTTCCTCTGAAGAAAGAAGAAATCAACAGCGCTCAAAAATGCCTTCCTTTTCCAGTCATAAGCTCGTTGTGCTTACCATCTTGCTTCCCGTTGCCCTAATTTATTCCTCAAACGCTCAGCTGACTTCATCCTTCTACTCCAACACATGCCCCAATGTATCTTCCATAGTTCGCAGTGTGATCCAGCAGGCTCTGCAATCTGACCCTCGTATAGGAGCAAGCCTCACTCGTCTTCACTTTCACGATTGCTTTGTCAATGTAAAAAATATACGTGTGTGTGTGTTCAAAAGGAATTATAGGCAGGTTTAATTATAGTCTAATAATGTGAACATGTTGTTGGTTGTTGTGCGTGTTCAGGGATGTGACGGGTCGGTTTTGTTAGACCAGGGCGGTAACATAACGCTGAGCGAGAAAAATGCCGTACCCAACAACAATTCAGCACGGGGCTTTGACGTGGTTGATAGAATCAAGGCCTCCGTTGAAAGCTCATGCCCTGGCGTGGTGTCTTGTGCCGATATTCTTGCCCTCGCAGCGGAAGCCTCTGTGTCTCTGGTGAACTATATATATATATATATATTCATCCTTCACGCCGTTCTCATAACTATTGGTCACATGTATGTCTGTGTGTCGTTATGATATTTGCAGGCAGGGGGTCCTTCGTGGAGCGTACTACTTGGGAGGAGAGACGGTCTGATCGCAAATCAGAGCGGTGCGAATAACTCGATTCCAAGCCCATTTGACAGCCTCGCCAATATCACTGCAAAGTTCGCCGCAGTGGGCTTAAACACAAACGATGTCGTTGCATTGTCTGGTATTACTCATTCACTGTTCACTTCTCAGGGGAAAAGAAGAAGAAGCACTTTATATCTTGTTAGCTTTGTATATATATGTGTGACTGAGAAAAAAAAATTAAAACGGCTTTAATTTGAAGGTGCCCACACGTTTGGTAGAGCGCAGTGTCGATTTTTCAGCAGCAGGCTATTCAACTTCAGCGGAACGGGAAGGCCTGATCCGACTCTGAACGCCACCTACTTGGCCACGTTGCAGCAGAATTGTCCTCAGAATGGGAGTGGAACAAATCTAAACAATCTGGACCCTTCATCACCTAACACTTTTGATAACAACTACTTTGCTAATCTTGTTACCAATCGAGGCCTTCTTCAATCCGACCAGGAGCTCTTCTCCACAAACGGTTCTTCCACCATTTCCATTGTGAACAGCTTTGCCGGAAACCAAAATGCTTTCTTCGTCGCCTTTGCTCAGTCCATGATCAATATGGGTAACATTAGCCCCTTAACCGGAACTCAGGGAGAAATCAGATCCGATTGTAAGAAAGTCAATGGGAGTTGACGCTTCCACTTCAGAGATTAAGCTATTTGGATTCTTCCTACACTACTGTTATTCACGCAATATAGTTTTTTATTTGTATTTGTGGGGCTTGCTTTCTAAGTTATGTGAGTGTTCCTGAATAAAATACTCTTCAATTCGTATAAATCAAAGATGCTGACATCTGGTTTGTTTTGAGAGGTGCATCTGTGACTTTTTCACATGCATCTCAACCAAGATTTCTAATGCAACAAAGGTTCGAAAGCAATGCACATATAATTCTCAGTTTTTATTAATAAACTAATTGCTTTTCTCTCGAAGATAATTTTTTCCTGGCATTATTCGTGTCTTCTCGGCATAATGCATTGGACCATTGTATAATTTACGTAAAAAATAAAAATAAAAAATTAGGATGTGAGCACATTAGACAAGCCTGAACCTTTTCCCACCTTTAGTGCGTGTTTGACAAACCTTTAAAAAGCACTTTTAAGGGGAAACGATGGTTTGGGAGAAAAATACTCAAACACATAATAAAAAGCTGAAATTGCTTTTTAGCCAAAAATCATGGTTTTGGAAAAAAAAACCATATATTTTTCAGCGTTTTCTCTCTCTTGACACTGATTTGTCCATTATCTCCTCTCTCTCTCTCTCTCTTTCCTCATAGGTCTCCGCCAAAATTTTGGAACAGGGAAGCCTCCACCATCGACGCTAGCCTGGGCGTGCTCAGCATGTCCTCGAAGAAAGTAAAAGACTTTGGAGTTTAGAGACAGCATCTAGACCATTCCTCCCGCGCAAGCGTGTCATAGTTGTCAATCCAAGCTTTTCTCGAAGAGTAGATAAAGCCATGGCGAGATCAGGCTAGATCCGAAAGCGAAACTAGGAGAACGAGGATTTTTGTTTTTTGCCAAAGAGAACAGAGCTTCCTGCACCTACCATGGCTCCCTTTTCCCCAAAGTTTCCTTCCAAATTCAAGCTCCGATCCATCTATTTTGCCTCCCAGATCTTACACCACCACCCTTCGTGTGGAAGAGAACCTCAACTCCCTCAAATCTTCCCTTTCTTCTTTTTTGCCTCCTCCTCCCCCCTTCATCGAATCCCTCTACTCCGCCCTCTCCTCCCTCGTCGACCTCTATTAGTCTCTCAACAATCTCCTCCAATTGCTGCTCACCCAGCAGGCCCGCTCTCAGCACCACCATCACCATCATAAAATGGATCGTTGTCCCATCAAATTCCTCAACATTCGCAGCAACACTAGGGATTCCATTTTCTAGTAAAATTATTTTGAAAAACCAATTTGTATATGCTTATTAAAACTGTTATTTTAATGTGATTGAATCTTCAGCTGTGTTTTCCGTTGAAATGCTCTTATAAAATACAATGTGATGTGGATGGAGGAAAATAAGATATTTTGGTAAGCTTTGATAATGGTGGAGCGATAAGGAAGAGACTGGAGAGAGGTGAGTGATTAATGCTCATGGATTAAATTATTGGTAGACTAATGTAAATTAAAAATTTACATGTCAGCTTAAATTTGATAGACAATTAGACATGTATTGTTTCCCTATTATGATGTGCTCTATTATTTGGAATCAGTGGAATATAATCGTATCCCTGAACAATTGTATTTGGTGTTTTGTAGTAGAATGTTTTATTGTTAAATGATACGGATGCAAATTTGTATTAGGGAAAAAACACTATGTTTATAAAGACTTTAGTTAAATTTTGTAAGTTTTAATTTAAAACAAAAGATTACTCTTATATGTTTAAGGTTTCATTTTTTAGCCATCATACATTTGACTATAGAATAAATTACATGTATCAATCTAAAAGATATTGTTTTAGATAATTAGAGGATTTTTGTCTATATATATAATTTATTAATACATATATGTTTTATCTATTTCTTACCCCTTCCGGTCCTAATTATAAGAACACTTTTGTAGTATAAATTGCACTATAAAGTGTTCCTATAATTAGGACCGGAGGTAGTATCATGTTACATAATTTTTTAATGTTATAATTTTAATTTTGTATACAAGTGTATGTAATTTTTGGTATTTATTATGAAATTTAAAGTAAAAAATATTTAAAACAAAACATTATCCTTTATATGCAATTATCCCAAAAAGTAATGCCATTTTTAGTAATTTGAGCATGAAAAAGTTATTCTGATAACATTATCCAAACACTTTCATTTTATCAAATCACTTTTTTTTTCACATAATTCATTCTGCTCAGAATCTATTGCAAAAAACACTTTTACTACTTTTTCTCCAGAAGCTATTCTCCGAAAACTAATTCAAACACTCTTTTAAATCTACGGGTTAAGAGGCTGAGCACTATAAAGCACATGGAACGTCTCCTAGCCTCTCCATTTACTACATTAGTACTTTACTCCATCTTCTCTTTTAGTCTTTTTCGATTTATATTTGTTTTATTGCAAAGCACGTACTAAAATTTTATCTATTCCGCTAAAGAAACATGAAAAAATCAATTACTATCCGGTATTCTTATTAGATATGATTAGTTTTGACGATGTCAATATTAAAAGCAAATAGTTTGCATAGTGCATTTACCTCTTATGTTGACTCATTTCTCTATTTAATCTGGATTTAGAGATTAAAAAATATAAAGTTTAATTATGGAGAATGATGAAGAAGAAGATTAATAAAGAAGATTAAATTGGATTGATCAAGAGGAAGAAGGAGAAAGAAATTGGTTGGGCTCAAATTTCAAAAATGACAGTTTGGTACCACAAACTTTCAAAATGCCAATTTAGTGCACACTCGAAATGCATAACAAACACACCTGAGTGAGAAAATTTAGCACTTGAAGTGCCATCACAAATCAACTAATACTTACACTCCAGTGCGACACTGTTCACTTGAGTGAGAACAATATTTAAGTTCCTATGTTCGCTCCTGTTTAACGTTCAAAATGTATAAGGTTTAATAATTTGGTTATATCTCTCAAATCAAAAATCTGATTGAAGTGAAAATTGTTTCATATGAAACTAAACACCCCATTGCATTCCATAAACACCAAAATAAGCTCAAAGGAGGTTGAATGAAAGAGATATGGATTTTGGAAATTGACACTAGAATTCTCGCCTTATATCAAACATAGGCTCAATAATTTGGATTTATCTCACAAAATACACATCCAATTGAACTGAAACTTCTGGCATACGAAATTAGACTCAAATACCATTTTAAAAACATCAAAGATCATGGTAATATTAGTTGAACATATGCTATAAGTCTCAATTTTAGTTATATCTTATTTTACCTTGTTGTTTTAAATCACATTACAGGTTTTAATTTCAATATTTTAATAATATTGGTGGCGATATCTTGTCGTCACTAAAAGCACTATCAACCGCGACATAATAAGTTGCCGCTGATAGAAGCTCCAATGGTCGCCGCCAATAGAAGCTTCAATGGTTGCCGCTAAACGAAGCTTCAGTGGGAACCTTTTGTTGTTGCTGAAAGTAGCATCAGTAGTAACAAAATAAGTGACCATTGAAAGTAGATTCAATGACAACAATAGTTGACACTGAAACTCTATTATCAGCAGGACTTGCACTCATAAGGCAATTGGACTTACTTTTAGTAGTGAAAGAATCAACGACGGTCGTATCTACAACATATTCACCGCCAAAAATCCTTTATGTGGTGACTTTTGTCACTGGTGAAAGCTCTTTTTAAAAAAAAAAAAAAAAAAAGTGATGAGACCTCAAAATTACAATTCAATCAAAATAAAACCAAAGTTATCAATAAGGGAGCATATAGATCGGAACGGTGCTTAATATTATTTTAAGAAAATAAGTATGAAGTATCTATCTGTTCTACTAATATACTGAAAATTGAAAAATATTTTTAAAGTCAAATAGTAAAAAAAAAAAAAAAAGTCAAAGGAGAGGCAGGAATTACATGCATGCCGGTTTGAATGATGCAGACGAGGCTGAGCAATATCCCAACGTCACAAAAACACTAAGGCAAAAAAGACACAAAGCGACAAGGGGCACTGTAGCAGCGCTTGGATTTCAGTACCTCGTATCCCAAACACTGTTCGCCCCCTTCCCCACAAAAGCTTCATCACAATTCACCACCATATTAAGTTTTTAATATTTTTTACTCCCTGATTTTAAATAAAGAGAATTACACACAGGTCCCAAGAAACAGATATATTTATATTTAGGTCTTTTAAATTTATGAAATTACACAAAAGTTCCTAAGGACTGTTGTGTAATTATTTGTAGAAGCAAAATTACCTTTTTGCTCAAATGAGAAAATGCCTTTGGACCTCAGAATTGAAAAAATCCAAGTTTGCAACAAGAAATTCTATATTTATAACAACAAATTCCTATTTTAACAACAAGTTTTGAAAGCTTGGATTTTTTCAATTTTGAGGTCCAAAGGCCATTTGCAACAAGAAATTCTATATTTACAACAGCCAATTTCTATTTTAACAACAACTTTTGAAGACCTGGATTTTTTCAATTCTGAGGTTCAGAGACCATTTGCAACAAGAAATTCTATATTTACAACAGCAAATTCCTATTTTAACAACAACTTTTGAAAACCTGGATTTTTTCAATTCTGAGGTCCAGAGGCCATTTGCAACAAAAAATTCTATATTTACAACAGCAAATTCCTATTTTAACAATAACTTTTGAAAACTTTGGATTTTTTTCAATTCTAAGATCCAGAGACTATTTGTAATAAGAAATTCTATATTTACAACAGAAAATTCCTATTTTAACAACAAATTTTGAAAACCTGGATTTTTTCAATTCTGAGGTCCAGAGGCCATTTGCAACAAGAAATTCTATATTTACAACAGCAAATTCCTATTTTAATAACAACTTTTGAAAATCTAGATTTTTTAATTCCGAGGTCAAGAGGCTATTTTTCCTTTGAGCAAAAAAGTAATTTTGCTTCCACAAATAATCACACAGAAGTCCCTAGGGAATTCTGTGTGATTTCATGAATTCAATTGACCTAAATGTAAATATATCTATTTATTGGGACCTGTGTGTAATTTTCCCTTTTAAATATTTTGGAGTTAGATATGTGATTTACTTTAATTGTAAATAGAAGATTTGAATTTTTTAAAGCATCCCTATTAATTACAAGTCTTAAACGGGTTTTTATCCAGAAATATTTTCAATGAGTAGGATATCTTTTTAATATCTATAGATTAGTTATATATATCTTCTATATTAATTAAGAACATTAGGAAAGAAAGAGTATTCTATGACCTGCATAATAAAACTACTAACGCCCACAACGAAATTTTTGTTTAACATTAAAAGTGAAGTGAGTATGATAGTTTTATTCTCTCGAAAGAAACAGTATCTTACAAATTAATTTTATTAACAAATGTAAATCAAATAGAATTTTAGGAAAATGACAAATAAATATCGTTTGAACTTACAAAACTCCTAGAAGCCTACTGAATTTATCAAAAGAGTAAGATGTAACAAAAATTTTTGAGGGTTATGCAAATTTATATAAAATGACCATAATACCCTTAAACATGTCAGGAAGATAGGTGAAGCAGGATTGATTGCCGAGGCCGCAAAGTTGCCTTCACACCCACTAAGCAAAAGCTCTTACAACCTTGAGCTAAGATTGTCAATCCAATATCTGAAACCACTGAGAAGTAGAATCCATCAACATTTCCAACCAATTTCAAGATTTCCAGCATCAATAACTTCAACAGGGAGCATATTTTCCTCACCAATACACCAAATGGCAGAAAACCCAGAAACAGTGTGGAGAGAAACAACTCGGTGACTCAGAAAGATGCTCGAATTACAAGGTGAAATCAAAGACCCAGAAATTAAATCTACGTGGTTCAAATTGGGAAATCTATGCATCAACCTACCAGACAAGACGAAGTTCCAGTCCAAAACTTTGAGTGACCGTACAATTTGTCCCTGGAGATTCAACCAGCGCTTGTAAACAAGAGAGTTGGAGTTCCTCTGTGAATCAGGAAGCTTTTGAGGATATTGAGAAGAAGCTCATCAGATAAGAGAAGGGTTCGGTCTATCTTAGCGAAATTAGAGATTAGAGTTTTGGATTTGGGGTCTTCGGGGGAAGAAAGGGAGTGAAACTGCATGGCGAGAACCATATCCTTGAGAGGATTTGCCTTGCTATTAAGCCTGAAATCGAACCAGATGAGGAAGATACCTGAAATCGGACCAGATGAGGAAGATACCTGACTTTAAGTGTTGAATGTGATTGTAAACGAGAATGAAGAGAAAGACAAGTAAATAAAGGACATTATAGTCATTTTGCATGAATTTGCATAATCCTCAAAAATCTTTGTTACCTCTTAGTTTTTTTACAAATTTTGTGGGCTTATGAGGGTTTTGCAAATTCAAACGGTATTTATTTGTCATTTTCCCTAGAGCTTTTCTTAAAATATCAAACTTTAGAAACAATAAATCACATTTTAAATTTAAAAGTAACAAAATATCTTATCCAGTTAAAAATTGATGGAGTAGTAAGATTCTTTGGAATTAGGGTCTTAAAAGTGCTTTTTCAAAGAAATCAAAATAAAACTCATCTCATATACATATCTTACATATCGTAAATCATAATTGAAAAATTATTTTTGAAGGCTCCAATCTCTACTCTAAATAAGTACAAAACTGATCCTTATTATAAGGCACCAACTAACAATTCTCACAAACTAATAAAAAATAGTTAAAGTTATTAAATTTGTTTTAAAATTTAAGTAATTTTCAATATTATTCCTACTAATTGCACAAAACTTTAATATTATATTAATTATTACTTTCAAGTCTTACCCATTATCCTTATTAATTAGGTGTATATATGAAAAAAAAAATACTGAATACTCTTTAGAAATAAGTAACTGCCTTATTAAAATAATCAAATACAGTTGTTAGTTGATACTCATTTTAACCCTTATTATAAGGCACCAACCGACAATTCTTACAAACCAATAAAAACAGTTAAAATCAATAAAAGATATCCCACATTTTAATTAACTTTCAATATTATCCTTACTAATTGCATTAAACTTTAATATTATATTAATTATTACTTTCACCAATTAATAATTCTCACAAACCAATAAAAATAGTTAAAGTCAATAAAGTTGTTCTACAATTTAAGTAACTTTCAATATTACCCCTATTAATTATACTAAACTCTAATATTATATTAATTATTACTCTCACCACTACCCTTATTAATTATAGACACATATAAAAAAATAATAATTAATAGACTTTTTAAAAAAAGTACTGTACCATATAAAAATGACTAAAGATCTGAGTGAAGAACTTGTAATAAAGGCTGCAAGAGGCGTATGGAGAAAAAGGCTGAAAGAGTTTTGCAAGTAGCCAAATAGCTTGCCACTTCGCAAACTAGTTGGTCCAAGATCCGAACTTTTATGATTATTATGAAGGTTGAGTCGCTGCAAGTAACTATGGGCCACTGGTGATTCTGTTTCGAGCCGAACCAGAGCCACTCGTCACAACCTTGGACACACTCTTCATCATAGCCGTTCATCTCAGGGGGTTGAGTGAGATCATAAGCGCTCCCTCCTTAGCTTCTCTTTCCTCTCTTCCCCGAGCCCCTCTTCCCTCCATCGTCGTGACTTTTCTTTCATTCCACACACATTTCTTCTAAACCCTCTTCCTCTCTTCCCTTGTTAGATCGCGGAGCCAAGGATACCCATAGTGCTCGCCTCTACTCGGGCCTAGCTCGACTTAGGTCTCTCATCCTCCCCACCATTGTAGGAGTAGGTCCGAGCTGATCTTCGACGCTGCCCTTCACGAGTCACAGCCCAGGTTTTTTCTCTTCCTCCCAATTTTTGTATCCATCCCTTTTTACTCTTCCCAGCAATAAAATTTCCGGTCTTTCGTCTTTTTTCTATTCATCTGTTATACCTAAACCCGTTTTTTGCGAAACCCGTTTTTGTTACTCTTCCACGTAGTTTCATTCCCCTTTCGGAGATTTTTTTCTATGGCCTTTCAGTATGAGTTTCCTGTGATTGAGTTGAAATCGAGCATTTGGGCGTGGGGTTTCATTTCGATTGAGGTCAACCTTGGGTATTGGATCTGAGCTCGTTTGTGTTTGTGCGGGAGTTAGGGTTTTGACCAATCTTGTTGCAAATTTTGGCTATCATCATTCCTGATTGTTCAATTCTGACACCAACTGAGGGTTTCTCAGACCTTTTCTTCCCTCTTTTCCCCCAATTTGTAATTTGTAATAAAGTCGAGGTTTCGTAATTTAATTCTCTTTTCATAAGATTTTCTCCGGTGGCTTCGTTTCGCAATCTTCCCGGCCCTTTTTTGTCAGAATTTGCAATAAAGTAAGTGTTTTTAAATCCTGGTCACTGAAATTGTAATGGGGGAAGAGACATCGGACGCAATGAACCTTGATTTGAATCTGGGTCCTGATCCAGAGCCAGCTGCTGGCTCCATAACCAATGAATCCGTGAGCTTAGAGGATTGGATTGAAGAACCTAGGGTCACTGAAGCAGTTAGACATAGGACTCGACAGAGGTGGAGATGGCGGCATCTTCACATTAATCATCCTGAACCCCATGGTAGCCTTTTTATTTCACCTGAGGCACATAGGGGTTTTATTATGCCGCCTGAAGCCCAACATATTTCAATGCGATTGAATCATTTGTTGGCCAGCCCTGGTAATGGAAGTGCGTTGCAGACTGGGGAAGGCAGCGTGGCAGCTGAAGAAAGAACAGAGGTGACACCAAAAGCATGTGACACAAACTATGGTGTTACAGAGGATGAAGCATCGGATAAGAAGGATGATGTTGAAAAGGGTAGTGGCAATGATGGGAGCTTTTTTGATTGTAATATCTGTTTGGACCTGGCTAGAGATCCTGTTGTGACTTGCTGTGGTCATTTGTTTTGTTGGCCATGCCTCTATCGGTGGCTACATGTCCATTCAGAAGCTAAGGAATGTCCAGTTTGCAAGGGAGAGGTAACACTTAAAAATGTTACACCAATTTATGGTCGTGGAAACAATGTCCGTGAACCTGAGGAAGATCCTACTCTTAAAGTCCCTCTTAGACCCCATGCTAGGCGTGTTGAAAGTCTGAGACAAACCATTCATCGAAATGCATTTGCATTCCCAGTGGAAGAGATGATTCGGCGTCTTGGAAATAGATTAGATCTCTCTCGAGATGTAGGCCAGCCAAATGAACCTGACAATGCCCAGGAAGCAGCTGACAGAACCACTACCTTGCTAAATAGATTTTTGACCTCTCGAGGTTTACGGAGAGAGCATAGTCATGGGGCAGCTGCAGATGATGTAGTGGACTTAACTCAAAACAACATCAGTGGTCCTGAGGTAGGGGATAACCGCAGGGTTCAATCCTTTTCCCTTCGAAGATCACAGTCTCATAGAACGACACTTTCTTCTCTTTCATCAGCTCTGAGTTCTGCAGAGAGATTTGTTGAGGCATATATCCGTAATCATTCTAGTGCTAGAAACCAAGAGCAGCCTCCTCCGGTTGATGACAGAGACTCCTTTTCAAGTGTTGCTGCTGTTATACACTCAGAGAGTCAAGTAGACACTGCTGTAGAAATTGACTCCATGGTGTCCTTGTCAACATCCTCTTCCAGGAGGAGAAATGACGCATCTCGGGTTTCTGATGTGGATAGCGGAGATTCTCGGGCTCCCAGGCGAAGACGTTTGAACTGATTAAAATCTTTTTGATCGTTATTTATCTTTCCTATAGTGCTCAAATTTATAATATTCCAACAGCTATGTAAGTGCTACTTGCCTTTATATGGCTTTATATAAATGAAGTAATTCCCCTTTTACTTCAATCCTTGATAGTTATAAGATGGTTTTAGAAGCTTCGGAATGGTCACTCATCCCTGTTTAAGGATTGAGCTTTCGAGAGTCAATCATCTTTGGTCTGTCTGGCGAATTAAATGGCTATGGGACTGTGGTGTGTATATATACATGGTGGATGGGTTGATTATATGGTGGTACTGTTATATTTATAACCAATAATACTTCATTTTCAGAATGTTTAATTTACCCGTTGTAAATTTTGTATTCAAGTATTTAATAACAGGGCATGCCAATGTGCTCGGCGGTATGGTTTGGGTAAGGATTCCATCTTTTGAGCTATCAGCTATGCAAGTTAGTCTGAGGGAGAACGCAATCTTGTGATTATTTTGTGCCATTCCTAGTGTGGCTGTGTAGTTCTAACGTTGTTTTTATCAGTCCAAGCAAGCACCAAATTTTTCTCAGCACTCAAGTATTTGCTTAGTTTCAGTATTCAATCTAGAACAATTAGGATGGAAAGTTCTCTTGAAGAATCTGCTTGTGACCCTTGTGACCGATATTGTTTAGCCCAATGATCACAACTCGTTTCAAGTAGTTTGACCCTTATGACTGATATTATACTCTTTGTATCGGAAAGATTTCTTCTTGAACCCATAATCTATGTCTGTTTATACCAAGCCTTTGGAATACCTTTGTTCTTCACTGGAGCGCAGATATTGGATCATTGGGCTTAAGCGATCAAACTTTTTTTTTTTTTTTTTTGGATATTGGAGAGGGGAGAGGGAACGGGAAAGGGGAGGGGGGCGGGATCGAGCCCGCAACATGGGGGAAAGCCAAGCTCTAAGAGCTGGCGTGACAACCATTGCGCTACTAAGCGCAACCCCTAAACGATCAAACTTTTAATTTCCTGTGTATTCGACAGTTCTGTTCTTATCAAAAAGAAAACACAGTTCCGTTTGTGCTTGATGTCCAAGAGAGATGGGTCGCTAAGAATCCATCTACAATTTGGTTTGGTCAGGCTTGGTAAGAATATATCTTCAATTTCATTTTCTTAAGCTTGATCGGAATCTAAAGTGTTTAAAGAACATTGCAGTTTACATAGATGTGTTGCAAAACGAGGAATGGAAATCAGTAGTACTCGTATGACTTGATTTCCTCTTATTCAATTGTGGCAACCCCCATCTCTCTCTCTCTTTCTCAATTCCTCTTCATCTTCTTCTTCACCAATTTTCACGTGAGAGAAAACATGAACCAACGAACAGGCCGGGATCCAATCGCACTCACCACGGCGAGCCTAATGAATAGTGGTTTTGTCATCCATATTTGCAATGTTTGGATTTGATAATATGACACTCTGGCATTTCTTGGTCCTAGCATGGATTGGATAGACCCTTCTTCTTCTTCTTTTTTTCTGATAACAAAATTTTAGGAAAAGGGTTAGGTTCATCCACAATCCAAGGGGTAAGACGAGTCGTCTATTACTTCAGGCGTTTACATAGATATCTAGGAGTTAGGATGTTTCTCCCAACGCCTTGACTAACTCTAGGATAGTCTCATCCAACACAACAAAAATTGGTCTCTCTATGGATAATGGAGGGGAACGGATCACATCCCAAGCGATTTTTTTTTTTATAAAAAAATATAAACATCCCAAGCGAAATTGAATCCACTCTCTCGTGTCAAAAATACCTGTATTTTGCTCTGCCTCACCTGGACCTCCTAATTATGTATCCGTGCTTGAAATACATTGGGTTCAGTACTACTATGGCAATATGATATGATTCCCTTTTGCACCCAACGTCAATACAAACTAGGCCCTGTTGTAAGCCCAATACTTATCTTCTTCAAAGCAATAGGCCCAAGTTACTCACAGCACACTTGTCTCTCATTGTACAGATTGTGTTGGTTATTCTTTCTCATTATTTGTACGTGTCATCCCGGGTTCTGTACCCGCACTAACATGAGGAAGGTAATAATCACAAGGGACCAGTGCAGTGCGCTGCTACTAGCACCATATTTCCTGAAACTTATCTAACGACAATGACTGATAGTCTAATAATTCTTCGCTGGTGCCGTCCTTTCTCCATCACATGTCTGTTCTGTTCTGTTCTTCTTCACCCATCAAATGGCACCCCGAACTGTTTGCAGATGGATTCTACAGAGGCAACACTCTCAGAAGACTAAGCTTAGCTTGAGTAATTTCTTGGTAACTGCTGATGATGAGCTTATTATTATTTTTTTCCCAAATCTAGACAAACAGATATGTGCATTTCTTTAATATCATTCCTTTCCCTGCGATAAGATCAGCGTGTTGGTCGGATGTGTATCCTGCCCACATGTCATTAAGCTCTTAATACTCTCCACTAATCTATGGCAACAGTTTCAACTTTTACTTCTTAGTTCTTACCCTCTCTCACATATACCAGCCGATGGATGCATAGTCCGTAATTTTCAAGCACGTTTCTTCTTGAGCAATCAGACTTATTTCATTTCTGTATCTTAATTGTCAAAATTTAGTTTGAGACACTTAAATGCGTGGGAGGGACATTCCGTTTTCATTACGTCAAAATAGTGGGACTCAGGCGCAATGGTTCGACGCACCAATGACAATATCTTTGTGAAAGAAGTGAACCTTGCTTACAGAGGCAGATGCTAGGACTGAATTGGTATATCAAGTTTCTGGATCATGTAAAGATGTTCCTCCCTAATAATCAAGCACTCTCTCTTGTGGGGTTCCAAATAGAGACAGGGACACTCATAGTTTTATATAGCCCGATCGAAAAGGACTGGTCCCCGTCAAGAGCCTCAAGTTGTAATTAAAAGCAGTATGGCCCAGTTTCATCATCAGTATATTGGAACTGTACTGCTCCACCTAAAGCCCAAGGCTGAAGCTCAAAATCAACGACGTCACATATCATTATAGCAAGACAAGATGAAACATCTTGATGGATAGTTGCTCATAATGTTAGGTGAAGTCTGAAGGTTTGTAATCATGATCATCAAGAAATTGTGTTGGTGATGATGATTTATTCTTTAGTATTACAGGCACGTCGAGGTATGGGAATTAGTCTGGAAAAAAAAGGAGTGGGGAACAAAGTGATAAATGGAAGGAAAGGGGCATGATTGGAGTTGGGCGCACACACACGTCAGTCTTTTGGAGGCATTTCATCTTCCTTTTGTCTGTGGTCAACACTCAACAATCCATACTCATCTCGGTTACCGAACATCGTGTCCTTCCTAGCTCTCATGCCTGAATTGAACAGCAATATTCTTTGATTCCTTTAATTTATTATGTCATGATTATCTTTTCACACAGTTTTTTAATTATTTTAGTCATTATCGTTATGATTGTGGTGCATGAAAAATCAGGAATGCATGCCCCGCGATTCAGAAATGAAGACTTTGCTCATTTGACCATCACTTCATCGATCTCGTGATCCAGGAGATATCAACATTTGAGGGCTTCTGGTCAATTTACGTTCAGGAAAACAACTTTTTCTCTGGTCAAAATAAACTTTAGACATCCTCTTTCACTGGCTCCCTCCCCTAAAATCATGGTTGAGAGATTAATTTGATTGAAGGGAAACATCATGAAAGGTTTCAATCTTGTTGAGAATCTCCGTGAGCGTATCCTATTATTATTTGGACATTGGTGAAATGGATTGAAGTCTCATATAGCATCTCCAATCATGAATTCTCATAACCCCCCAACATATAGTAACTCCCACAGGTTAATTACAAGGGTATAAGCTCATGCATGTAGACTCATAACCACCATAATTAGTGGCTGTAACTCCTAAAACTTCTTCACCTATAATTAATTCCATGCATGTACATGCCTCTTCTCTTTACGTTGAGGCATCGAGCAAAACAGAAAGAATCCCCTCTCTCCCAAATTTATAGTGTCCGCTCTTTTAATTTTTAGCTTCTGACGAGCCAATTTGGATGATAAGGCCGGCCAAGTCAGGTATGTGGTTGGGACAGGACAAAGCATGGGGAAATAATTATTGGGGGAAAATGAATATCAACCACCCCGGTCGCTTCTAAATGCAGCCATTAATGGGCTACCAACGTTCAGGTCCATCATTATCTTTGACATGAAAAAACACACTGTTTGTCTTTTTCGTATAATTTGATGACTGACTGGGTGTTCATATGCAGGGCTTCGTTAACTGCCTTGGATGTGATAACACTAATAGTAATTTTTTATAATATGAGAGAGGAAATTAAGTTTTTGAGAAAGGGTAATTAGAGAGAAGCCAATAGAACAGGAAAAGACATGGTAAGCGCAGAATCATAATGAGGCTGAACAGTGAGTGAAGTGCAACTATATTTCGGAGTATGTCGTTGTCCCTCACTTTGCCAGCATCACAGAGCATCCCAGACGAAGGAATTGAAGATTATGATGGTGATTAATATCATTATGAATGATTCAAGATAATGATACTGTAAAGTAATGAGAGGGGGAGAGAATAAGAGAAATGTGTGATCATGATGTCGGACAAGTGAAGCAAAAAGAGCAAGGTTTGTGAATGATTGCGTGCCGAGAAGTGCTCTATAGTCTATGTATATATCCATGTCGGCTTCATGATCAGAGGACACGTACAGATTAAACAATCATAAGAGGAATCAATTAATGCAAAATCAATAGACTCACCATCATGTGTTTATAGTACGATGCTGCAATCATCGCCCTGCCCTCGTCATTTGTACTCATGCCTCCCTCCATTTCGTGTTTCATAAAATATGGGAAATTTAGTTCAGTGGTTGTTTGAAGCTAGTATTTATTGTACTCTTCTCATCTTATTTATAAAATACTTTCAACATTTTTTATGCTGACATAAAAAAAATCTTAATCTTACTAATCCTGTTATAAAATTCAATAACTTTTTAATTTTATCCTTATTTAATATATATATTATCAAATGAAAATTGAGTCAATATAATAATAAACAAATGGTTAAATTGTATATTTACCTTAAAATTTTAATTAAGTGCCTTATAAATAGGATTAAAAAAAGTGTTTCTCTTTGTCTCATATATGAAACCAGAGGAATAAGTATGTTTATGAAAGTTAAGGTAAAACTCGAACTTAACTGGTATATTAAAAAGCTATTTTTAATATATATATTATTGCTTTCAATTTTAAATATGGAATAAAATTTATAACACTATCCTTTATTTAAGACCGAATAAATAAGTAGTAATAGAAATGTCAAACAAAACGTTTTAGAAAAGGAGGATTGGAGGTGCCCGAGGCCCGAGGGTTTTGGCTTTATTGATTTAACATACAGCTAAGTTGCGTCCTGTGTCGGTCGATTC
Source organism: Acacia crassicarpa (assembly GCA_034222035.1). Classification (NCBI taxonomy): domain Eukaryota; kingdom Viridiplantae; phylum Streptophyta; class Magnoliopsida; order Fabales; family Fabaceae; genus Acacia; species Acacia crassicarpa. The sequence continues at coordinate 60,731,637 of JAWXYG010000002.1, read as the reverse complement.
ATTGCTAGCTAGCAGCTGTGACTGGAAATCACAAGTCAGGACTGAGAGAGGACTGATCTAAATGACCCACGCCCATTACATGCAAATTTAATCACCAAGTTTGGGCATTGTGCTCAAAATTAGAGGATCAAAATAATGCTGGAAGAAACCTGCAGCTAGTTGCAGAACGGTAACATGAAAACGCCTCTTTCATAATTGTACGAGATCAAGTATCAAAGAAAGTAAAGTTCTAGGACGTCCTTTTTTTTTTTTTTGGTTTCTGATGAACACTTATAATGTGTGCATTGCGCGTATAGGGTAGTTTCATTTGAAACCATTTTATAGAGGAATAGTGCGGGGGTGAGGGTAAACAAGTGAAAAATACTCCCTCCAACATCTAATATAATTAAATACTCTATTCGATGTTTTTATAATTAACACGGGAGGTAGTGGCTATCGTTGAATGCCTAGTTGTTTCAACCCACCACGCTTAAGTGGTGGAGCTATAAATTTTAATGACAGGGGTCAAAAATAAAATATATTATATTATAAATAAAAATACTTGAAATAAAATACATACCTAATATACAAAAAATTGAAAGAATTTTATTACTGAAATTAAGATCACTACTACTCTTATTCTATATGTTTTCATATTGTTAAACTCATCTATAATTCAATACGTGCTAAAACTCAAAACAATTTCTTTTTTAATGTATGTAATCAAAAAACCATAAAGAAATTGGTCATCCTTTCTTATTTCAAAGCCTGTTCTTGATTATCTTCATAACAGAGAAGGATTTTTCAGTGGTTGGTGTAGAAACTAAAAAAGTGAGTACAAGTCTAATCATTTTATCTATAAGAGGGTAAACGATTTTTTTCCATATTAATTAATTTTTTTTTAATATGCATGCTCAAGCCTTTAAAGATGGTAATAAAATCAAAGTAGTAGCATATGCTGGTGTGATTGATTACTCCTGTACTTTTTTCCAACAATTTATTACCCTTAATCGTAAACAATGTCAATAAATCAATATCCACTTTTGCAAGAGTCATAAACAATATATGACTACTAATTTCAGGAACAGTGGACATATTACCAATATGCAGTTCTAGAAGAATTGGGTTGAATGACTGTTAGTTGAATATTCTCAGACGGCATGCTAGTTGGATTGCGCCTACACTCTATCAATAAAAGGCTAATATCCTCAATTTTTTTTGAGTAAATATCTTTTTTGGTCCCTGACAAAAAACCCGGACCTCATTTTAATCCCTAATTAAAAATAACTTGTCTTGTCATCACTAGGAAATCAAAAAACATCTCACGTTAATCCTTCCATCAGTTAGCTCCTAACATCGTCACTAACGTTGTTGATGTGTAACGTGAGTTGTTCCACTCACATGCCACGGAGGAAGGCCAAAACGACGTCGTCCCCACCTGTCACCATCTTCACTCCACATAGCGTGTGCTGAAACTCATCGAGCGTGAGCGAATAAATCGATGACTGTCTTCCAGATTGGAAATGAATACAAATTTTAATTCGATTCAGACATATGGATCTTGAGATCTGTCACAGAAGCAAATCTAAAAGCAGAGAAGAACAACAGAAGAAGATACCATAAATCTGTAAATCAAGATCAAGAAGCCGAAATGGAGAGCCCAATTTCTTCTGAACTTGCCGAAATAGCTCCCGAGAGGTTCCTGGTAGTGAATCTCAAACTCCTCATCTCCGACTCCGTTGAACTCATTCCCGCTCTGCAATTTCATCTTCATCTCCCTCAGCTTCTCGGTGCCTAATCCGAGGGTGAGCTTGTGGCATCGGCGCTGGTACTTGAAGGCGTTGATGCAGCGGATGGTCTGGGCAATGAAGACATAGAAGATGAGGTGGGCGAGGGAGAGGAGGGAGATAGGGATCCAGCAATGGCGGCACTGGAGGTGAGAGGAACTAGAGAGAGTGAGGAAGATGAGGCTGAGGAAGATGAAGAAAATCTAGAAGAGCTTGTGAAGCTCCTTCTTCTGCAGGTCAATGGCGCGCTTCTTCTCCAAAGTCTTCTCGAAGATGGTGAAGATGGGAACTAGAGAGAGTGAGGAAGCGTGGGTTGCTGAGGAGTGAGATGGTGACAGGTGGGGATGACGTGGTTTTGGCCTTCCTCCGTGGCATGTGACTGGAACAACTCACGTTACATATCAACAACATTAGTGATGTCGTTAGGAGCTAACTGACGAAAGGACTAACGTTGGATGTTTTTTGATTTCTCAGGGATGACGGAACGAGTTATTTTTAGTTAGGGATCAAAATGGGGTCCGTGTTTTTTGTCAATGACCAGAAAGAGTATTTACTCTTTTTTTTTTCCTTTTGGGGGGGGGGGCGCTTGAAAGAGGTCTCAGTCTTAAACCTACCATTGACATCAATAAATGTTGTTTAATTAATTTAGGTAGATAAAAAAAATTAAATTAAATAATTAATTTAAACAAATGTGTGTCGTCAATTTATAAATTGAGTAGTTTTTTTTTTTTTTTTTAGTTTCAGTCATATTTATGTAATATTGGTACTTGTGAGAGTTATTAAACTCAGACTAGACGAGTCGAATCAACCCAGAAGCTAGTAAGGGCGAGTCCCCAACTCAGGGTTGGGGGTGTCTTGGAGTGACTCGGAGCAATAATCAGGGACGATTTGTTTGGTTGACTCGGGTTGCCTTAAAAAAACAAGGGTTAAAGATGTAAAAATGCATATGAGATTTTATTAAAAGTACACCAACACTAAATGCTGTTTGAAGGGGTAAAATTAACTGTGAGCTTTGAAAATAGATGCAATAATCCTAATGTCGATATCTAAACCTAACTGCCGTTACTTTTTGTTGATGGGGCCCACGGTGGTGCCTAGGTTAGCAGAATTTGATCTCCACGACGGCATTACCTCTACTTCCCCGAAACTCTCCGATCTCCATCTTCTTCATCCCTCACCCTCCCCAATAGGCAACATCAATCCATAAGCCTTCATCAACCACTAACAAATAATAAATCAACAAAAATCAAATCAAAAGTAGTTGAGCAATACAAAACCACCCAGATCAAGCGTTTTATCAAATTGAAACCAAAAAAAAAAAAAACATCAAACTTCAAAGCAAAAGCCATTGAACCAAATCTTCATCATCAAAGGCCAGATCAAATACTAGTTTAACTCCAAATTCAACCTAGTATTCTAGGGTTTTTGTACATAATTTTAAAATTCATAGTTACTTTAACGCTTCCTAAAAGTATTTGGTATTAGGCACATTTTGGGTAAAATCTTATGTGTATCTTCATCAACGTGCTTTGACTTCTCTTTAACTTACCACTCTGGTCCTATTTATAAGTCCAGTTTGACTAAAAAATTAGGTCCTATTTATAAGTCCAGTTTCAGAAATAAATGAGATTGTGATAATTTTATCCATATTAATTGCACCCATAAAGATAGAGAGAGGAGAAACAGTAAAAAAAGTACCCAATCATAAATGAGGGTAAAGTTGAAAATTTACCTCATAATCATTATGTCAACTAACTTGTCTTGGTATGTGAGATTTGGTCAAAGTGAACTTATAAATAGGACCAAAGAGATAACTTTGTCAGGTATAACTTGCATTTGGGAATTATTGATACAATTGATAATCATGACGATATAGCAACATTGCATTGGCTATGCGAATGAAAATTGTAAGATATCTCAACCAAATGAAGGTTATGTGATTTTATGGGATGCTAGTAGTAGAAAAGGATTGATTGAGGTATTTTCCTTGGAACTTGCATACTTGATCCTGTCTTATGTCATTCATTTAACTAATCAACTAATGACGTTCGTATCCTATAGGTTACTTCATACATGCATATATACGCTTGATATTTCTTCTCAATTTTACTTTGGTTTTTTCTCAATTTTAGTTACCTCAATTTTTAATACATTTAAAACTTCTCTTTTTAAAAAAATAATTGGGGATGTTGTCCCCAAACCCCTAAATCCTCCCATTAATTATACAGACACAAGCAAAAAAATCCTAACACCGTGGCCAACTATCCATCCTGTTTTGAATTGAGGAAATCCCAAGTGAATCTCCTAAAATAGTAAAGCAAGCAAAGTGGAGCCGTGTGTGCGCCCATCCGTCACGTCGAGCCTAGCCTTTCAGTTTCAGTGTGAGATGAAACTCTAATCATTAGCCTCGCACGCATTCCTCACGTGGCTCGCCCCCACAGAAATTTGAATGAGCGGCCACAAATTAATTCGGAAAAAATAAAATACTAAAAAATGAATGCATAAATAAATAATAATTAGGAATGCAAATATACTCATAAAATATCCATAACATGGACGATTGTGTAAACTGGGCATTTAGCACAGGTGCTGTTTCAAGAATTGGTTTAGGTTTTCATGTTCATATTCATGTGGTGGCCTACATAACGAAAGAAAGACATGGTCAAGACACAACAATGTATAATATAGCGTACGTACGTGGAATAAAAAACAATAGAGGGAATTGAAAGGGTTTTTAAGTGGAATTAAAAGCCCAAACTTGTACACTACTGGCAAACACAAAGCGTTCCCACGTGAAGCACCAAGTCTCAGGCTGATGTATATATATACCATAAAATAATATTGGAAGCTGAATTAATTAATTAAAGAGTGCATATATATATAGAATTTTTGTGTGAAACTGGCCGATCGAGGTAGTTAAATTAGGTACAGTCTAAGCAAAAACGAAAAAGCGTGACATCCGATCCTTTACGCAGCCACTGAATAACATAGCAATATTCAAAGTCGTTGTGCATGCATTAGTTAATGGGCAGGCATCCATCAGGGCCGGCAATCATTATTTGAAGAGTCATCACGTACACACACGAGTGACATGATAATATTCCAAGTTGCACAAGTTTATGAACTCAAGACTATACACTAATTAATTTATGTATAGTTGGCGCAATACAAGTGGTATATATACTAGTATACTAGTATTAGTGTATTACGTATGTGTGGCATGTGGGGTTTATATTTAGCTTGCGTTTACAATTTACATTGGCTCTGTTTGGATTCACATTGAAGGCAGCCTTAAAGGCAAAAATATTCAGTGGTTTAAAAGAAAACGCTCAGTCACTCAAAACGTAACGGGGGCCGTTCGGAAAGGCGTTTGCTGAGATGATCTTCAACTGAAAAGCAGTGTTGGGGAAGAAGCTCCTCACAGGAGCTTTTTCTTCAACGGTGGGTAGGCGCGTCTCACCTCGCCTGCTATGAACAAGTGAACAGAAGACCAAAAAAGAAAAACAGCAGAATTCAATAAACAAACTGATTTAAGATTATGAGCAAAAAATTTAACAGCCCCAAATTATCATAGAAGATCAAAACTAAGATGAAATCCGATTTTTTTTTTTAAAAAATATTTATAAAACAAACTATGGGAATAAAACTTGATATTCATGGATTCAACAAAATCACCAATTGATCAAACCGATTGCAGGCGATCGGCGGCTTTGAGCGAATAGAACGTCCGATCCGTCGCCTCCTTCCTCCGTCATAATTGTTTTCTGTTTCTTCCTTTTTCTTCCTTTGTGTCATTTGGCGGATTTTTTTTGAGAAGTATGTAGAGTTCACTGACTTAGGCCACAGAAAAGGGATGGAAGAAAATTCTAGAATCCACCGCCGGGCATTAACCAGTCATCCTTTTATGAGAAGTATATACATTTTTTTCCCATTTTTCCATAATGAAATATATACAATTAATTCATGGAAAAAATAGACTACTTTTGTTTTCACCTGAATGGAAAAAAAATAGACTATAAATAAGTCAACTAATCTCAACTCCAGATAATACGAGCAACTGGATAATATATCTATATGATAAATTAATCTTCAATTAAAATTAAAATTTTTATCTTCAATTATCTTAATATATACAACTAATATGTATATGTAGTATTTAACATGATTCATATCCTTTTTAGTCATTTTTCATCTCAACTGACTTTTCAACCGCTAACCCAAACACTCATCAGTTTGGAAAAAAACCAATTCTGTAAAAGTTAAATGGACAATTCAAACACAAATCATTGGCTTTTTTCCTACCGAACTTTTAAAAAGTTAAATAGCTTTTTTAAGCCACCGTTTTCTACCGCCAACCCAAACAGACCCAATTATAAGTTGGATGGTGGGGGAGGGAAAGGGCATTTTGGAGAAAGCAGAAGAGGGCAATAATGAGGAATGAAAGAAAGAGGAGGAGAGGGCCCACCCAATAATGGAAAGAGGCAAATATCATTAAAAGCCTGCATGGCTTCAATTATTGCTGGGATCCCAAAAGAATCACATTTCTGACCTCTTCCTTCCCTCACTTCCTTTCGTTGTAGCCCCACCCCACGCCTCTACCTCTGCGCTGTGGCCCACCCGCCCCCTCCTCATAAATCCTACTCCTCCCCCTCTTCTTAATGCTACTATATAGGTTTAAATTTACTCATTTAGGCTTTCGTTTTGGTTTCGTTTTTGTTTTTTTTTGAAAAAATTATTCATATATATTTAGTCGTTATTTTTTATTAAATTTAATTTTATAAAATAGTTTGATTTATTTAATTTTCTACAATGGTTTATTCATTTAAACTTTAAAATAATAATTAATTTGGACAAGATAGTAATTTTAACTAGAAATTTTTTAGTCTTAATAATAATGTATCTCAATTTAAAGCAAAATAATAATTAGATTATAAAATTTGAAAGTAAACTTTATTTGAAGTAAAATAAATATTGTGATCCGCAAAACTTACAATTTACATCACCTATGATACTTATAAAGATTTTTTCCCCGCATTAAAAAATGTAAGTCTATTAACATATGGCTACCAATAATATTTTGTTTAGCTAAACAGCCAAATGAAAGAGAATTAGTGGTGAGTAGAGGATAATTGATATAGACTAAAGTATACATTTGGTCATTTATGTTTGCATTTGGTATCATTTTAGTCTCTTAAGTTTATAAAGTGCACGTTTGGTCCCTTAATGCTAACACCGTTAATTTGACTTAACGGAAAATACTGACTCAACAATTTTAAGCGATGACTATGCAATTAAATGCTAACTAAGCATGCTTATATATTAGTATTATAATAAATTAATATTTTAAATCCTATTAATTGAAAAATATTTAATTTTTTTCGACCAAAAAAAATATTTAATCTTCACAAATTTTGAAAAACCACAAAACAATCTATAAAGATTAATTTTTTTTCAATTAATAGGATTTAAAATATTAATTTATTAAAACACTAACATATAAGCACGCTTGGTTAACATTTAATTGTACAGTCATCGCTTAAAATTGTTGAGTCAGTATTTTCCGTTAAGTCATACTAACGGTGTTAACCACTACAAGAAAATGCCTTATTTGCGACGGAATTTGCGAGGGAAAAAAATTCCGTCGCAAATTTAAGTAAATTTGCGAGGGAAAAATTATTCCCTCGCAAAAATGGACAAATTTGCGAGGGAATATTTTTTCCCTCGCAAAAAATCACCATTTTGCAAGGGAAACCTTGTTCCCTCGCAAAATGGTCATTTTTTGCGAGGGAAACAATTGTCCCTCGCAAAAAGTCTTTAATTTGCGAGGGAAACCGAGGCTTCCCTTGCAAAAAAAGGGCTTTTTTGCGAGGGAACAAGGTGTCCCTCGCAAAAAAGAGGCCTTTTTGCGAGGGAACATTTTATTCCCTCGCAAAAAAACCCTATTTCCCCCCAATTCATTTCAGGCCCACCATTTTTCATTCGTTTATCAGTTCGCGTCTCTCTCCCTCCATCGGCCTCAGATCCGCCGCGTCTTCCCCCTCAGCCCACCGCGAAGCCGTCGACCTCCTCTAGTCCTCCCCCTCGTTCTGACGTCTTCCTTCTGATCTGTCCCCTAATCCAGCGTGCCCTTCGGATCTGTCCCCGACTCCAGCGTGCGAACCATTGGTGCTCCCCCTTTCCTCTCAACGTCCGGCGGCCTACCGGTGCTCCCCTCCTCCGTGCTCCATGGTTCGCAGCTTCGGTCCTACCCTCCTCTCCTCTCAATGTCCGGCGGCCTCCCGGTACGTCACACACACACACATATATATTTTCCAGAAACATGTTTTGTACTTCAAACGAAAGGAAAAAATTATGAGAATATGTCTTTTTGGATTAGTGGTGGCAAGTTATTTTTTTGATCTGATTTATCGTGTCCGTGATAAGTACGTGAGAATTGTTCAACGTGATTGAATGTGGTTGAATGTCGTGACCCATTTGGTCATGCCTATAAAAAGGTCCAGATCCTTGCGAGTCATCTATTGTTTGCTTTCACTTGTTATGAAATATTCCTCTCCCCATTTTTATTAAAGTGCATAAAAGTCCCACATAAGATACTTTCTCCTTGTGTATAATTGATCCAATTTCTCAGTACATGTACAGGATACATACTTCGAGGAGTTCGATCCCGCTGCTATTTCAGATCTGGAGATGGTGGTGGAAATGCGGTTCGCTGATTTTCTAGATCTGCCGCCGTTGATTTCGCCAAAAACCCTCAGTAATTTCCTCATTTTATCAAATGGGTACCCTGATTCAGTATGTGGGTGCGACGTTGTCATATCCTAAGCGTCTGAAGCTTCAGCTGTTTGCATCAAGGGCCAGATGCTCCACCGAATTTGGGTATTTGAATGTCTCCTCATCTATTCTTATTATTCTATACAGTGTTTTTTTCCTTCTTTCCAGTTAGTTAGTTTGTTCATTTCTTCCTTATCTACTTGTTAGGTGACTCTGGTACTCTATTTTGCTGGCTACAAGTCACGCGGTAAAGATTCATCTCTAAAACCTCATATCAGTGGAGACCTTATCCATGACTGGTATGTTCAAAATAATGAGAATGTTTAGTTTCATGTTTTATCTAGTTAGAGTGGTTTGAAGTTTTCTGTTTGATGTATATTCCGCCAACACCCTAATCCTGTGTCATTCATGCTGCAAGTCTTTCTCACTTTGTATTCATTCAAGACAAAAAGATTCCTGGTTCTTTCATTCCCAAATCTTCAAACTTTCATGCAAAATTCTGTCTGTTTCGTTAAATATATATAATACTAGACAAGCGTAAAAAATTGCTTTTCTTACACAACTCCTTAGGATAGGTAGAGTAAAAGTTTGAAGATAATCTTATATCAATATATTTGTTTATGGTTGCAACTGATGGAAATATCAATATTCTTGAGCTGAGTTTGAAGATATTTTGAGGTGTCGTGTTTTTGTTATAAAGATTGAATTAGACTAAAAAAGCCACCATTCTGTTTTTGTGAAGAAGTACTGGGTGCTGCATTTAGCAGTGAAATAGTTTACTCTACTCCCTTGAATCAACTGAATTGTTGTGCTCAATACTTTTTCAAATTTGTTTTCTATTCTAATTTAACAGGTGGTTTGGAATACAGCTGAATTCTCATTTTATGGGCATTGACCTCAAGTATGTGATCTACTCATCACTTCCCCTTGCGTTTTTGATTCCCACGTGTCTTAATAAGTTACAAGATGATATGAATGGCATTTCTCCCAAACATCTTGTGGAAAATATTTTTCATCTATCTTGTAATGATTATTCAAAAACCCAAAAATTTAATTATTTATTTGTTTCTTGTTTTCTTGCTGCTTATACTTATAATCACTTCTCAGTTTGAGTGGAAACAGCAGCTTGTGGCTGATGTTGATTCAAATCCTAGTGTATCTCAAAAGCAGAACCAGATTTCAAAGAGAAGAAACGGTTAAGGAGAAGGTATTATAGCTCTACCCCTTCTGTTTTTTATAAATCCAAAACTCTCTTTTAATATGGAATTGAATGGTATGAAACTGGAATAGTACACTGAATTATTGAACTTGAGATCAGTTAGTGAAGAAATGGTCTAACCCTTTTATTTTGATTTTTGTAACCAAGAGATCCATGACTTGGGAATCCTAATTCTTAATGATTATATATGCAAATGGTCCAATAGGAGTCAGAATTTCCTGGTATATTTGGTTTGGCTCATTCTTTCGAAAATAGCAATCTTTTGTAATTGGTGACAGCTCATGCCTTGTATGCTGTCCAAATGCTATTAGGCTGCTGAAAGTAGTGAGTCTCTTGACCCAAGAATAGGTTCCACTTAGATGGCGGACAAATTCTATTAGGATTGAATGTAGCTCACTGTCCCGTTTGTTATCTACATATAGGAGAATTCACTTGAATGTAGTGGTGGTGGTGGTGAACTTACCTTGATTGTTGGAAAATATGGGAAACTGTTATGAGTCAACATTTATTTGCCATTGAAGTCTGGAACTTTATGTATGCTCTCCCATGAAAAGTGATATAATGCACAATTTCCACACATCAAATCTCAAATACTTGAAAGTTAAAATGGAAGATTTCAAAAGCAAATTTAGCTGCTAGTTCTCAGGATTTACTACAGTGCCACATCATTTGTGATATGATAATCAATGCATGTTTCTTGCTGCAGATTATATTAGTGCATGAGAAGAACATTCCGAGACTCAATGAGCTTGTAAGGCATCTCCAGGAACAAAACTGCAACAGTGTAGAAGCAATAACAGAACAACTAATGGTACTGCGACTCCTCTGACTGAGCGCATTCTTAAGCTTGAGGGACAGCAAATTCTAGAGGATTAGGTTGAGACAACAAGCATGCCTAAAACGCTCTCGCCCTTATGCTAAGTTGTAATTTGTAATATTTTCTTTTTGCTATGTAAAGTTTTATAATTGTTACAATTTATTTTTATGATATATGATATATAATTTTTTTTAATTAATTTTTTTATGTATTTTTTTTTATTTTTATATTTTTTTTAAAAAAAAAAACAGAATTTGCGAGGGAAAATGTATCCTTCGCAAAATCTAGAATTTGCGAGGGAAATATCTTCCCTCGCAAAGTACATTTTTTTGCGAGGGAAAACTTTCCCTCGCAAACTTCATATTTTGCGAGGGAAAAATTTTTTCCCTCGCAAAATTCAATATTTGTGAGGGAAATTGCGATGGAAAATTTTCCCTCGCAAAATTTGAATTTGCGACGGAAAATGTCGTTTTTGCGAGGGAAATTTTTTTTGCGAGGGCCTTTTTTGCGACGGAACGTTTTCCGTCGCAAATTCCGCCGCAAACTAATTTTGCGAGGGAATTTTTCCGCCGCAAAAAACTGTTTTTTTGTAGTGAACATTAAGGAATCAAATGTGCATTTTACAAACTTAAAGGATTAAAATGATACCAGAAGCAAATATAAAAGACCAAATGTATACTTTAGCCATTGATATAAATATATGTATTTAATAGGGTTAGAAAAAAAAATGGTAATTTAAATTTTGAGACACAAAGAAAGTTGTTTATAAAAAGAACTGGCCATAAAAGAAAGAAAGTTACTTGTAAAATAGATCGGAAAATGATCAAATGAGCACTTCCTATAGTGCACAATATAAGATGCTTTTAAAAGAATAACTTGGTCTAAAATATAAGTCACTTGTAAGATAATTAAGGTTCATTTTTCAATTTTGTCTCCGTAATTAATGCTCGTTTCTAATTTTCTTGACTAATTAAATTTTCAAACATGTTTTTTTAATAAGAGTAAAAGTGAAAAAAAAATTATGCCATTTTTATTGCACATACTATCAATTTTTATTTCACATACTACCAATTTTTATTTCCCGTGAATTAGTTAAAATATCCTATAGCATAAATAAGAGAGAAGTATTATGGATTGAAGGGAGTGCTGGATTATGAAAAATATAAAAAGGTTCCAACATTCTTCAATATCCTGCCAATTGTTAGGAACCAAAGACCAGTCCGATTTTTTATTAGAGATAAATGCTAATTAACTATCACTGATAAATAATATGGTTAAAATTAGTTGTTTTTTGTTTATACATTAAAAATATAAAGTTCTTTTTATAAAAATCCATATTTAAAAATTAACTGGTGACTTATTATAAAGCATTAACTAGCAATTCTTAGAAACTAATAAAAACAGTTAAAGTCAACAAAGTTCTTCTACAATTTGAGTAACTTCCAATATTACCTTTATTAATTGCACTAAACTCTAATATTATATTAATTATTACTTTCACCAACTACAATTGTTAATTATAGGCATACATAGAAAAAAAAATGCTACCTTTGATCTTAATTATAAGATATAGTTTACTTTTTTTTGGAGAGACGATTAAGGAAACTAAATAAGTTATTTAATCATTTTATATTTGTGTATTCTTAGATTATATATTAATTTATTAGTCAAACTAATTAGTTTTAAAAAATACTCTAAAATAATTTAATTAGCTTCCTTAATGTCTCCAAAGAATTCAACTATGTCTTATACTTAGGACCGGAGGGACTACGCTTTCAAAAAAAATAAATGCTTTATAAAAGGAACCAAATATAATTATAAGTTAGTGTCTTATAATAAGAACCAAAAGGAAAGAGTAGTATATCAAGAGAATGATCAACAAATGAGTACTCTACTAAATGGAAGGTTTGTAATTGGAGGGTAAAATAAATGTACTCTACTGAATGGGACTCACTCTCGAGTGGAGAATTTTGAAATAGCAAAGAAGAAAAGAAAGGTTATGGTAGAGTGGAGCAGCAGTAAAACTTTTGACAAATGCAATAATGAGTTCGTGTTTTGATTGTTTGGACATTGGATGCTCCCTCGTTTTTATGATGTGATTAAGCAGCCGCTTCAAAAGAACCTTCTCCTTTATCTCCTTCTTAATTGCTTTTCCACTTCTCTTTCCTGTTTTGTCCCTCCCATGCCCACCCTCTGAAACTTGGTCGCCTTGTCTCCCTCCCTTCTCATATATCACTCTGATCCTATTTATAAGTCTAATTTGACAAAAAAAAATTGATCTTATTTATAAGTCTAGTTTCGGAAATAAATGAGATTGTGACAATTTTACCCATATTAATTGCACCTATAAAGAGAGAGAGAGAAGAAACAGTAAAAAAGTACCCAATCATAAATGAGGACAGAGTTAAAAATTTACCCCATAATCATTGTGTCAACTAACTTTTCTTGATATGTGAGATTTGGTCAAAGTAGACTTATAAATAAAATCAGAGTGGTATATCAACTCTTCAAAGTAAACCCTTATCAAAACAAGTTCACGTAAGATGAAGAGAAAACTTCTCTTGTAAATTTATTATCTTATATATCATAAATCACATTGAAAAAGCAGCTCCTATTGCTGATTCATTGGGTCATCAGACCCATCGTTCCCAATCATTCTTTTCTACTTTCTTTTTTAAATTTCACGATCACATCACGCTTGTCTGTTTGTGTTTTTTCAGGAAAAGATAAGAGATTTTCCTGTTTATAGGCCGGGGATGATAAGGCTAAACAGCACTGCTACGATTGGCTGGCTAGTGGTGGTCGTAGGTGGAAGCTACCACAGTCACTTCAGTTTGAATTAAGAAGCCTCCCTCTTTAATCCTGCTTCGTTAATCTCACCTGCAAACACCAAAAGCTTTTAGTTTTGATGGTTTAACTTTAAGCCACGTGATGTGTGAGAAGGAGTAATAGATACTGATATATTTGGGTTAACATTTAAAAAATATATTTATATAAGTCGAGATAAAACTCTTTTCATATACTAATAATTGCGTCAGGGAAAAAACTTTGACCAATAATCCAAACAAACACACTAATATTGGCTATCGGCCATAGAGAAATTGAGTGTAAAGGAGCTCACATGATTTTGGTTTATTGCGTATTTGGAATCAAAGACAAATCATCGTCTTTAAAGACTTTTATCGTATGGTGGTGCATGATCTGAACGACCATAATGATGACAAGGATGGAGTATTTATGTATTTAAAATAAGCATGCATACTACCAGCTGGTCAATAAGACAACAGGTCTTTATTCCCCTCTCTAGCTATCCTGATATATCGTTTTCCTTTGTCATCTCATCATGATGCTTTCTGGACTTTTTGTTTGGTAGAAACCTCTTAAATTTATGTCCTTTTTGCCTCTATCCAACCCATTTATCAATTTATGCTCAATCAGAGCCTTATTACAATCCACCTCTCAGATATTATTCGCCATCATCATTTGCTTTCATGCCTATAAATGTTTTATTTATAAGTTTAAATGAACTAATTTTTATAAAATAATAAGAGCTAGTTAACCCACTAATTATGGATTAGATTTCCATTTTCACCATTTTCCGTGACTGCGGTACCAAAAGTAAACACGAGTAATTTTTTTTCTTTTGGTCACAATTAATAGAAACAAAAAAAAAAAAACGCGTTTATTATCCTAAAACTGGTATTGGTGTATCTATTCCGATATTCCCCCACACACAATTCCTTCACCTACTACTACTAGTGTCTCGACTTCAAAGTCATTGATCGATTGTGAATAGATCAAAGGATTAAAAATGAGTTTAATAACGGTATGGTTTGAATTGTTCACCAAGATGATTACAAAATTAAATAGGGTTAATACGACATTTGATCTTTAAATTTAATCTCATTTTAGTTTTAGTACCTTAAGTTTTAAATCAAAACTAAATCATAAGTTTTGATTTCTAAAGTTTCATTTTATTTAAAATATTGCCCCTATAATTTAAAAAAAATATGTATTATTTTGTCGTTTAAAAGGCCAAAACCAAGATAAAAGCAACTTGAAGGTTGAAAGATTGAATTAACACTTATATATATATATATATGCTAGAGTATATTTTTAGTCCTTTAAGTTTATATGAGATATACTTTTGGTCCCTTAACTTTATAAAATATACTTTTAGTCCTATAATTTTAATACCGTTAATTTTGTTAACGGCAAATGCAAACTCAAGTGATAACGGTGTAAACTTAAGTAATGACTATTTAATTAAATGCTATCAAACTTAAATTTAAAATATGGGTAAATTGAAGAATATATAAAATTTGCATAATTTAATGTTATTAGTTATCATTTAAGTCCGCTACATTAGCGTTTTCCGTTAGCAACATTAACGGTATTAGAATTTTAGGACTAAAAGTATATTTTATAAAGTTAAGTTAACGCTAATAATGTAATAAGAGAGATAATTATTTTACAAATCTGTCATTTGGAAAGTAAGGCTAAGTGCTATTAGAAATACAATTATATAAATTACAATGAAGGGTGGGCACTCAATAAGTTCAAGTTTATATATTTTAATAACAAAATTATATTACAATAAAAATAATTACAATGTCATTCTTCTAGGCCTTATTTTTTAGAATTTCATCATAATTGTCTTATTATCAATGCTATCAAATATATCTTTTTCAATATAAAGCACTAAATAATCATTCAACCTTCATCCCTCATCTGATTATAAAGTGTAGTCTTGATTTATTAAGAGTGGATATTTAATTTAAGGGTGGACAATTATTTAAATATGTATTTTTTAAAAAAAAAAAATCTCAAATTTGGTTTTTTTTTTGGGGGGTTTTTTTTTTCCCTTCTCTATAACCTAAATCCCCCTTAACCGAGAGATGCGTAACACCACAATTCGTGACAACTGGCCTTTTGGGAATGCTTTTTATAAAATGATTAAGAAATAATTTAAAATGTAATGTGGTAGATATCCGATATGTGTCCCCCCAAAATATTATATATATAATAAAATGATTAAGAAATAATTTAAAATGTAATGTGGTAGATATCCGCGATATGTGTCCCCCAAAATATTATATATATATATAGGTAACGAAAGGGGCGAACCGAATTAGAGAAGGAATGGATATAGATAGAGTCGGGAAATCGGGCCGAGTCTGTCGGACCGGTCCTTTTAAACCCTGGCTCTGTAGGACTCGGGCTTGAAAAATATGCCTAAAATTTAAATTTGGTCCTGCAGGGCTGGTCCTGTAGGACCTCGGGCTTTATCGGACCGGCCCTATTACTGTAGCATTTTCATTTTTTTTTTTAAAAAAAATAGTCAAAGAGTGCCAAGAGGAAGAGACTAGGAGGCACATATATAAATACATAATAACTATACTCTGATTCTATAATTTGGTATATTATTTATTGCAGATAATAATTATGGATGTGTTCATGATGCGGGAGAAGAAATTCATGATATTTTTACTCCTGAAGCACAAGCTTCTACTCAAAGTGAAGCACAATCAAATATCTATGAAATTGATGAGAGTGATGAAGAAGGTGACAATTGACAATGATAGTGGTATGCTTTTATATTTTATGTGAGTTATCTAATGTTATTTAGTTTAATACTTCTTAAGTTTTATGTAAGTCAATTGTGGATAATGGTTTGTTTTTTATTACGAATTAATGAATGTGTTTATTTGTTAGATGATTTGTATTTTTTAGATATTAATGTTGATAATATTTATTTGATAGATTAGAACTTTAATGGTTGCAATTTACTAATTATATTTCCTTGGAAAAAACCTAGAAAAAAAATAATTAAAATTTGGAATAGTAATTTCAAGGCCCTGGCCCTGGTACTATCGGGCCGGGTTTTGAAAAACAGATGTTTTCCTTATCTCAAGCCCTGTAGGGTCGGGCTGGCCCTGATTCCCAGCTCTAGATATAGATAATAAAAAAAGAAGGAAGTAAGCGGCTGTCCTATACGGACCACTTCCAAGTTCCAATTCTTTGGTACTGTATAAACGCAAAACTTGAAAATGAGAGGCGAAGGTAAGAGGAGAAGTCACGTGCGTCTGTCAAGTGGGGAATTATGGGTCAATGTTCCCTCCCAGGCGCAGCAGAGAGGCAATAAAAAGGGGTTGTTGGAGGCTGCTGAGCTGTTGAGTGCCCTCCTCCCTCTGGCCCCCATCCTCTTATTTACTCATCCCATAAAAATCTTTCCTTTCTCTTTAACCACGTCTGTGCTTTCGAGTTTTGACGCTCTTATGGAGTTGGCCTTGAGCTTAGGGGACACACCCAAGCCCTTCTCTTTTCTTGACAAGCTCACCAGCATGCCCCGCCAGGACCCTGCCTTCTGCATGCCACTCGCCGCCGCCGCCGCTTTCGCTCCCAAAACATGTAATCATCATACGCAAGCCCATGAAGATGGTCGTACTTCATCTGCTCCGCCTCTTCAGCTCCATCTTCCTTCGGACCCTCCACGCCTTTCTATTCCTTGGCTCGCCCGTCCCTGTAATCTCTCCCCCCTCTGCTTGTCTCACTCACACCGTTATTATTTTTTACTTTCTTTTTGGTGGATGTGGTGGTCGTTCCTTTTTGTCTGAGTTTTGTAATGTTTTTTTGCAACGACAGTGGGCGGTGAAGAGATTTCATCTGATAGAGCAGTGACTGCGAGGGGATTGGATGTGAACAGTGCTCCCGCAGACGTAGATGAGGCCGACGACGCCGCTGCACTCTCATCTCCCAACAGTGAGATCTCGTCATTTCACTTGGATTTCCGCCTCAGAAATGGTCACGGCTCCGGCGCTTACAAGAGAGAGCACGAGGCCAACGCCGACAGACCCAGCGACGATGACGAAAACGGATCAAATCGCAAGAAACTCCGACTATCTAAGGAACAGTCTGCCTTCCTGGAAGAGAACTTCAAAGAGCACGCCACCCTCAATCCCGTATGTCTGAGTTTCCCGCTCTATGCCTTTCTTTCCCTCCGTGTTTGCTTGCCATCATTAACTTATTATAGTCGCAAATTTGCTTAACCTCATCTGCAGAAGCAGAAACTTGCCCTGGCGAAGCAATTAAACCTTCGTCCTCGTCAAGTGGAAGTTTGGTTCCAAAATAGACGGGCTAGGTAAGTATTGTGAAGAAACTGGCTTTCCCAGTTCCCTTCATCCTTGTATTCAAAACAAAAAAAATTAATCAATAGGCTAACATTTCTTAACTGGTTCATTAATATATTATAAAAGGACGAAGTTGAAGCAGACGGAAGTAGACTGTGAGTATTTGAAGAGATGCTGCGAGACGCTGACGGAGGAGAATAGGAGGCTACAGAAGGAGGTGCAGGAATTAAGGGCTTTAAAGACATCGCAGCCGTATTACATGCAGCTTCCGGCCACCACTCTCACCATGTGTCCCTCCTGTGAAAGGGTCGTTACCAAATCTTCAGCCGCCGGCACCACAGCCACCGCGGGGGCAACTGCCCCTAGTACAAGCAGTGCTTCTCGAATCCCAGTAGCTTTGTCTCTCGGAAAGCCTGGAATGCTTCCCTTCCCCAACGGTCAGGCCCAAGCCCATCATACGCCTTCGTGATCTAAATCCAATGGACCCACTTTTGATGTTTGCTTTGATTTTACATCACAGATTTGGAACATATAGGGAAAAAGGACATGCCCCTTCCTGTTTTACGTTGTATATAGTTTTTTGTTATCTTCGTCCATTCTTTTTGTCTCCTTGGCGGTGGAGGTACGAGGGATGTATGTATGGAACGATCTTTTTTGTTTTTTTACGATTACTAAGAAAAAACACCAATAGTATATTTTTTATTTGGTTTGTTAGGTTTGATATGTTGTGTTCAAGGCTTCACGTGAATGACTCTGCTGTCTTTATTTTGATTGGCGATTAAGTGGGAGAGTATAATTAAGGAATTGGGACAGGAATAGCGACATTGAAAGGCTTTTGGTGGAGTGAAGTGGGAAAGGAAGATGATGATTGCGATAATAATAAAGTGTGATCAAAAAGCTGATGGCGAAAGTAAAGCACGCATATTTCTTCAAACTTGTTAGGTTTGACATTTAAAGAGTGGGCGTAAATGCAACGGATTGGGGGTGGCATCATAATTATTTGGAAGCAAACGCCGAACGATGTTTTATAAGTAAATATCAAACTCCATAATTCACGTCGTAGATTGTGGGGTACCTTTGGTAGATAGTGAATCTACGGGAACATATATAGGGTATCCAATAAATATTTTATATATAGCTGGGTCACTCTCGTGCCAAGGGAATTTTTGAAATGCTCTGAACATGCAAACTTTTGTTGAAGAATAATGCTGTTTCAAGAACAAGCGAGTAATTTCTTTTGCCAACTGTAACACTGAAAAAACGGCAAGTGTGAATCAAGATCTGAACCTCACTTGAAATACTGGATATATTGTTCAGGTGCTTAGGGAGATATATAAAAGAAGGGACAACTCGTGAGAATGAGTCACACATGATCTTGAATTATCTTTCTCTCATGGGTAGAGGAATTCATTCAAATTCAGGTGAACAATGTTAATATCACTAGCATTTGGTGAAAGGGAATCCCAGAGCCTTTATGTACAGTAACGCATCCCTATATTATAGGTAGACGACATTAATTGGAGGAATTGTGAGGGCATCACTAGACAGAGACGTAGAAAGGGCTAATCTGTGACAGTTGCATAGAGGGAGCGGTTGTATCAGGATTGGTAGGCTGAAAGTAAAACCTAAATAAAATAATGGTCAACTAATTCGTTTCCCTCAGTCCTCTGTTCTTATGGATTACACTCCTTAAATCGGGTAGTTAGTATGATACGCTAATGTTCATATTCGACATGGCTAATATCAGCAACAGAAACAGTTAAAAGATTTGTTTTAAAAAGATTATTGAAATTTTTAAAAATAATTTTTCAATCGTGATTTATAATATATGAGGTAAATATGTAAGATGAGTTTTATCATGCAAGCTCTAAACTGGTTGAAATGCTCATAAATGAAGATTGAAAAAGGCATATACGTTTCTCTAAAAGGATAAATCTCAAATATATTTATCAACATCTATACATACATAATAAAATTCATAATAAATCACACTATTCAATAATTAAGAAGGATAAAGTAAGTGGGTGCACAAACAAATCATCTCGAGAAATTTCCCTAACATTAATCGATTAGAGATTTGCAGTACGACTTAACCTTTCAGGAGATGGTAAAAACTGGGAACCCAATGGATTTTTTTTTTTTGCTATTGAACCCAATGGATTTACAACAACAGATAAAACTCCCCGCCAAACTCTTCCCTTTGACCAGTAGGAACTTCTATAAAAAAATAATAGTATTACAGATCTTCAGGGTACAATTCTCTCTGATTTTGTTTCCACTAGCATATTAATTTTAACTTCACAAATTTTGTATACACTTCAAAAGGAAAAAGAATTGAGTAAAGATCGTTTCTTATCACCATGTATAAGGATAGGACAAAAATAACGTATTGCTTTCTCCTATTGTTTTCTTTTCTGTTCTGTTTGTTAAAATTTTTATTCGACCTTGACTTAAGCTCGAAGTCATAGAAATGAAAAGTTCACCTATGATCGGTGCTGCTGCTGATGCTGATTTTGATATTGCCTCAAAAGAAGCTCAGCATAAAGAATTTCATTCCACGCATCAGGAACACCTGGAAGGCACCAATGACTGCAGTCTTGGAACATGAGTGGCGATCTCCTTTCTTCTGGCGTTAGGTTTTGCTTTCTATACATTGAGGGATGCCCGTCCTTCCTGAAATCTGTCATTCTCGTAATATTCATGTACGTCACATGGGTTTTCATATTCTTCAAAACCTTCTCCAATACCATCATTTTAGGTGGATATTCTCTCAAGTATATTTCATTCTTAATCGGCTCTGTTTCATGGTCACATTGCCCTCCTGAATTCCATTGTCCACCACTGCGCAAACACCGGAATTCACAGGTTTGGGCAAATCAGTGCTGAAGAAATACATTCTCAATGGTCATGAATTTATACCAAATCGATCGGTGATCCAATATGAGCTTACCTGAAATGAGAGTCAGAGTAGCCTCTGAAGAAAACCAATGACTTGGATGGATTTATGTTGGCATCAACCCATCTGCTCCAAGTTGTTATAGCTCTTCGAAATGCCTCCAGCACATTTAGTTCCTCATACACGTGACTACCTTCTTGGTAATAATCTTTCCTGGAATTTTCACAGGAAATTTGTTTTACTTCAGTGAGTTTTGGACCGATATATTGTTGAAGACTGAATTGGGAAGAGGCAGAAAACTAACAGGGAGATGAGACTAAAAAGCAGCAACACGGTAGTGAAGAGAAAACTACAATGCATTTAATTACCCTCTGGAAGTTTTGTCATGAGTCCACCAGTGGCCAGTGTTGAAGATGATAATATCTGCATCTTTGTATTGATCAGAAGCCCTCGTAACTAAATCGAGTCGAAGAGTTTGCTTCGTTGTTCCGTTCTTGTCTGTTACCTCCCATTCCCGAACTAAAAATGGCGAGACGAAAAACTCTATGGAGAATTTGTAGTCCTACTCCACCGTCGACACCCAAATAACATCAGTGAGGCATTCATAGAATGAGAAAAGGAAAAACATATGCTCTAACCGGGAAAGAGAAAGGAAAATCAAATAAATGGAAACATGCAGAAGAAATTAATACTTACTTCGAATATGAAAGAATAAAAGGCTTCGCCCCGGAAGTGAACCCTGCCATTTGCTTCGTAAACTTTTCTTTTATTTTTTACAGAGTTCCTCAGTATGCATACAAGAGATTCCCACATATTCCTATTGAGAGAATCGCCCACGAACACCAGTCGCTTCCCTCTCAACAAGTCTAGCATTCGATGCCCATCCAGCCTAAATGTGCGCATATTTGCTCCTTATCAAATTGGAATCCCAAATAAAGAAAATACAAGAACAATTCTACAAACAGACACTAGTAGTAGCAAACAAATTGAATCATCAAGATCAAATGGAGAAATGGACAAATCTTGTGGAGTTTTACTGACACGGACGTTTATCAAATAGAAAAAGCTTAATGCCTGAACACCTCCGACCAATCATAGAATAACAGAATTTTGATAAAACCCAACGCGACCGTTTCATTCGAAATAATGGACAAGGCTTTAAATATATCAAGATTAACATACCTTGGGAGGGTGCAACCCTTAGGTTTCCACTTGTATTTCTGATAGTCTTTATCGGGCCTGCCATTCCGAATACATTTGAACTGTTCATCCGCCAGATCGCAGGAACTATAAAGTGGGTAGGAATCATCCTTCACCCATGCCCCATCAAACAAATCACAATTCATCAGAGATTCCATTGAGCCATCTTTCTGCCTCGTACTAGTCCCATTGCTCCGTTTCTTTGCCAGGGAAGCCGTATAATCAGTCGATTCCTCGGGACTAGTCTTGACCGGCGAGTTAGATTTCAATGCAGAGCTAATGTTTTGAGCGGGGGCGGCTGCAGGGACTTTTTGAGGAGGAGGAGGGACTGAGATTTGAGGCGGAGGGGCAGCAACTGTAGTTCGATTAGCCTTGACAGATGTAGTTACATCAGAGTTTCCCGAAGTCTGCTCGTGACTCTGAACAACGGGCGGCTTCACCGGCGAATCTGATGTCAGATTACTTAACTTGGGAGGACTTGAGCTAGAAATTATAGTGTGATTGAAGCTCGGAAGCGAATCGTCGGATGAATTCCCTGAGCTTAGAGTTTGGTTGAGGAGAGAGACCGGTTTGGGTGAATCTTTTGTAGTGCCGGCAAACTGAGAAGTGGAATTAGCAGATCTAGAAGTGGCGTTGGTTTGCGGGGCAGAAGTGGAGGGAGGAAGAGGGGAAGAGGTGCTGCGGGGCCAAAGGAAAGAGAAAAGGGAAGGGAAGTGAGGATTGGAGGGGGAAGGAGTGGAAGAGGTAGAGGTGAAGATGTTGGTGAACCAGGGAGAGGAAGCATTTGGAGAAGGAGAGAAAGCAAGGAAAATGGTGAAAGCAACAAAAGCAAGCATGAAGCAATAGGCAAGAGCTACAGTTTTTCTAGTTTTGAGAAGAGAGAAGAAGGTCTTGAAATCGGACGGCGGCACTGCCCCACCGACGGGGAGGTACTTGACGGAATCAGCCATGGAGGATGAAGGTTTTAGATGATGGGCTGAAGACAAACAGTAAATGGGACGAGTAATGTTAAGGACTCAAATCAAATCGGAGCAAAGGAAAGGAGTGACTGTCATGTCAGTGCGAGGAGTGTGAATGTGAGGGAGAGAGATGGGGATGGGGGGCGGAAAGAGGATCCGATTGTCGTGAATCAAATTAGGAGCTAGTAACAAATAGCAAGATTATAAAAAAAGATGACAAGATAACTGTTTCCATATTTTTATTTAACATATACAAAAATAAGTTTAACGGCTCAAATTTATTTTGTATCTTGTATCAAAAAATATTATTTTATATATTTAAGTTAAGATAAAATGTAATAATATTTTTATGATATGTAAATCTTCATTTAACGGTTAATAAAAAAAAAAAAAAGGAAAATGATGTGTAAGGTGGAGGAAAGAAGGCGAATCCCCAAGAACATGCCACTGTTCGCGGGTACGCGCCAATTTACCCACTTCTGCCTTTGTGTTTCAGGCCCCAATTGGCCAATTTATTTATAATTTAATCAAACGTGAATTATTATTTTTGTGTGAATAAAACTGTTATTTTTATTATGGGTAAAGAATTTCTCCCGTGACTGTGGAGATAAAGTTATCTCTAGTGACTCTAAAACTTCATCGTTTTGTATTAATGAATGGTGTTTCCGTAATTTTGTTTATTTTTTTATTATATGAATTTTACCAAAACACCCTTCAACATTCATTAATTCACATAAAATTACAAATACACCCTTCATTAATCTAAAACGACGTAGCGTCACTGGAGATAACTTTATCTCAATTGGAGAAATAATTTTCCCTTTTATTATTCATTAGAAATAAACAATACGATAAAAGAGCAATTTTACACATGTGTTTTACCCCAGAAGCACCAGTACCACGTGATTTTTTTTTGAACAAAAAATATACATGTAATTACGTTTTGGGAACGCCCAGCACCACGACCATTAGTCAACGGTTAACTTGGATGGAAATGAACAGTAACCCAAAACATAATCACATGTGTATCTTTTATTTAGAAAAAATCAGGTGGTGCTGGGATAAAATACATGTGTAAAATTACTCCTCTACCCTAAACAATACATATAAATGAATAGTATTATCAAGTTAAAATAACAGCTTTTGCTGTTGTTTTAGGCTTTTAGCCGAGGGTAATGAATTCCAAATCCGGAATGCTCCCGTACCCACTCTTCCGTACGGGTCGCACTCTCACTATCAACGACATAAATAGTAGAGATTCGTGTGTGACCTCATATAATTTTAAACGATTAAGTCCACAGTCCACTGATGTCGCGGTAATCTAGATAGTAATGTGATCCAGTAAGTTAATACCCTAGTTAAAAATATCATATACGAAGAGAAATACTTTAATTACAAATTCCAAATATTAATAAATAATGTCGGTGTCATTTACACCCTTTCTCTTTCTGCTTTTCTCGTGAAAGAAATAAACAAGCAAACGCGGATCCGGTAGACACATGGTCCGCATTTTGAAGGGTGTGGTCCCCCTGGCACTTAACTTTTTTTTTCCCCCTTTATATATGAACAATTTTAGGAAAAGACCAGATCACTCACAGTCTAAAAGTAGGATGAAATCTCTCTTCTTTTTATATAATATCAATGTTAGCAGAACCACCTATTTCCTTAGGCATTTTCTTAGATACTTAGAAGTTAGAATGTCTCCTCTTACACTTTGACCAACCTCAATATTAAATAGGCCATGCTCCAGCTCCCACCTTCTTTCTAGCCCAAAAATAAAAGTTCAAAAAATTGAAAGTATATAATAGAAGCTACTTTTCTAATATGATTTATAGAATGCGAGGTAAATCTATTGAAAGAGTTTTGTCTCAACTTACCTGAACAAACTTTTTGACTGGGAAACCAAACAAGGTTATGGTGATCAGTTCGGTGGGGTCCTGATTCAAGTGGGTATCCCTCCTCCCTGTAGGTGAATGATCAACTAGATTCCATATCCCAGATTGGAAATGCATTAGCTTATATCTTTGTTGCTTTTGGGGTTGAATCTAAATGACAAGTCTAGTTTCAGTTACTAAGATGCGTTTCAATTTTAGATGTAAACATGAGAGGGAGAGTGCAGAGTGAGAAGGAAGCCCCAAGGATCTTAGATCTCCACGTTAAAAAAAAAAAAAGCAGAGTCATGCAGAGATATAATATATATATATATATATATATCCACACAAAAACATAGACGACCTTCCGCGTTGGCCGCCGGGCTCCGGTGTCCATGCTGAATTAGGTATTTTCCTCGGAAAGGGTTGCCGTAAGACGACCTATTTAATCTGTCTCATGTTTCACTTTCACGCATTCGACGTCCGGCTTCGACTCTGCTGCCTCATAAGTCATACCTGCTCTCTGGATTGTCAACCCCAGGCTCTTTAATTTCTTTTGTTGTTCAGCTACGCCTCCACCCATCTCTGTTTTATATTTTCCCAAAACACTTCATTATAAGTTCGTCATTCATCATAATAAGGTTGTAATTGAAAAGTATAAAATTGCATAAAACGGTCCGGACATTTTTTAACTGAAAAGATACCATGCCTGAAATGTGCAGATCACAGGAGATCACGTTTTTGGTGGGAAAATCATATATTCGTACTGTCGGGATTTGTTTCTTAATTTTTTTTTTTTAAAAAAGCAACTAAAAACAACAGTAGACAGTAGTACTAATAAACAGCAGGACAGGAAGGGAGAGATGGGGTAACAGTGCTCGCCGCTCACGGCTCAGTTCTCATTTCTCAAGGGGGTGGACGGAGAAATTGAGATTGGATCATAGTGATCATCAGATACGATGTCGTTTAATGGAAGTGTGCTCATAAAATCTCTGGGCAACCTAATGCGGACTCGTGGGGGAGGACGCAGCTGATCATTCCCCCAGGCGGAGGTATAATTAAAAAATAAAAAACGGGAAGTAGGGACCGCACAGCTCTAGGCTGGGTGTGTTTTTTTTTTTTTTTTGCTCAACTAGGCTGGGTGTGTGGGCTGAGCAGGACTGGGTATCAAAACGCGTCAACTGCTACTTTTGAATAGGTCCTTAGTGTGTCGGTGCTCTCTTCTCTCTCTCCTCCACCACAAATCAGCGCTCCATAAAAAGCCACAAGTATAAAAAGAATTCCCCCCCCCCCCCCCCCAAAATAAGTATTTTTATTTTTTTTAAAAAAAACATCCACATTTGGAAGGGGAAAAAAGACAAATTATGTTTATATTTAGCACCATATCAAACAATATATTGTAAAAAACTCATAGTAGATTCTCTTAAAAAAAAAGTTCTAATGATATCAATGATATAAAGTTTAAATGTGAAATTATCTAATTGTCTTTAGTAATTGATATTTATATATTATATGATATTAAGTTATATAACGAGGTTCAGGTACTTGTCAATAGTCATTGTAGAACTTGTTAGTATGGACATATTCACTTGTTAATAAGAGTTATTTTAGTTAACATAAATGGCTTTGTCAATAATTACTATATGAATTGTATGTAATATCCTGAATTTTTGACCATGAGAATTAAGAATAAGCCTAAAGTAGGCAGACGACTAAGCCTGGTTTGGGAAAAGTCGCAAGAATGACGAGAGATATGAAGCCTTTGAGGGACTAAATAATTCGGTTATGCAAGTCAGTGGACCTAATGTGTATAAACCATAGAATTAAAATGCCAATGGAAAAATGGGCACAGAAGACCTATACGGTGTTAACTAGTTGGTAAAAATGTCATTTAGCTATGTCCGAAGGTATGAGACAATTAGCTAAGCAAAAATGTGTTAAAATAAGTATGCACATGACATTTCCTGGTCAGGTAAGGATTTCCTGTGTTTTTGAAGAGACAGGGAAGAAAAGTCAACTGTAATAATTACTTTAGGACACGTAATATTAAAAAGTAAAAAGTAAGTAATGATTACAGGGGCAAAATAGTCAAATCTTTGCCCCTTAAGTCATCAAATTCGTCCACCCAGGAGAGAAAAGAAAAGTCAGATGATTTTACCCATACTCAGGCTCAAACACGAAATGCGGGTCTCACAGGTGATTAATCGACAAAAACGGGACCGACAGAGACCAGTTAGGGGCTTCTTTTAGACTGAATGGGACAAATATGGGGCCATTTTGGGAAGTTAAGCAGGCGTCACACATGAATATCCATTCAGGGGAAAATATCTGAAAAAGATGAAGAAAAGTGCAAAGGATAACACCCTGTTGACCAGCGGGACCCATGCGAACCGGTAGACTGAGAACTGGATTAATTAAGTGGGAAAAAGGAAATTAAATCTAGGGGATCAGATTTGTGGGCCCCATTATGCGCCACATAGCCCCTTTAATTATTAAAAATGTTTGTTTGGGAAAAGGAAGAAAAATTAGTGTAAAAGTCAAATCGCGGGCCCCACGTCCAAAGAAAAAGGGCAAAATGGGAATAAATGGACAAAAATTAATTTGGACAGAATTGTGGGCCCCAAATGGTGCATAAAGGGTCCTTTTGGGCAGGTGAAATGATGGAGAAAAGTTGGTAATTATTTAAAAGTTCTAAGCCACAATTGCAATTTTTGAAAGTTTCAAGCTAAAACGGGTAATTTGCCCCAAAAGCAAAAAATATCCGATATTTTGGTTGAGGGATACGCCACTTGGCAGCACCCTAGGAGGCCCTGGAAATTTCTGGAAAGACTTGGGAAATAAATCAAGAAAAGTAGATCCTAATTATTACACAAAAGCCAAAAATTTACGTCAGTTAATTCTACTTCCACTGGATCAATGTTACCTTTATTAAAAAGGTAATTTCTTCTTCTTTTCACCCTTGAGCATGAAATTTCCAGAGAAAAGAGGAAGCCCCAGCCAGCCACCATCAACAACCTCCAAGTTCAAGGATACAAGTTCATCCACCGATCTTCCGATTCTAGGTAACACTGACAACTTCATCATCTTAAGTTATTGCTTAAATAATTTCGTGCAAAAGGATGGTGCTTGGTGTTAGAGTTGGATTTTTGCATTTTTAAGGTCACCAATGGCTCTGGAACATGATTTTGTGTAGGGTTTAGTCATGGTTTTACTTTCCAAACTTGAAATCACCGAAAAAGTCTTGAAACTAAATCTTTTAGCAAATCTGGAAATTTCTGGCAGTGGTGCTTCAACTCAGTTTTAAAAATAGCAAATGACCTTGAATGAAGCTGAAATTTTTCCGACAAAAATTTCACTTCCTAAGGTTCACCAAGATGTATAATTTTGTAATTTTTGGATTTTCCTACTAGGAGATAAAAATTGTTAAAGTTGGCTCTGTGTGCATCTGGGCGAAATCTAACCAAGAGGTAGAAAATGAGCAACACGCCAAAATACAAGTACTTTCAGGGCTTGGGTATATTTTTTCTGAAATATAGACTTATTAATGGTTCAAATGGAGCTGGTTACATCAAAAATGATTTTTGTGGAATTTATTAAAAATCCTGGAAGATGGGCCAAAATCACTGGATTTTTGGAAATTCTGTATTGAGCTCGGTTTTAGCAAAATAAATGTAAGGGTATTTTTGTAATTACTGGAAATGATATATTTTGATGTATTTAGGTCATAGGTATTTTTGGAGAATCTCCGGCCATAAAAATAATATTGGAAGCAGTGTCCACACAACAGGTAGTAACTACTTTACTCCGGTACTTTTTTTTTTTTTTAAAATGTATGTGTTGTCTGCCATATATATTGTTTTGCTAAATATGCATATAGAACATGTTTGTGATTGTGTCCCTAGCACTGAGGGTGTCTGCTGAGGTCTGTTTATGTGGCAATTCAATGGAAACAGGCGGTGCTTGTCAAGGTCGTCCTGCGTGGCGACTCAACGGAAACAGGCTTGTGATTCCAGTAATTCCGAGGTCTGCCTTGGTAAGGCGGCTCGACGGTGCGAAGACATATTACTGTGTGTGCTTCTATTTGCATATTATGGCGTATTTGGCATACTTATTTGTGTTTATATACCTACATGGTTGCATGCATATACATCACATATTTAGTGCATGAGTATTGATGGTTACTCTGAAGGCCACTATCAGACCCCAGACTCTTCTAGAGTCACAAGGGACGTGCCTGAAGTGAAGAACCTTTTTGGAAAGATAAGGGTTGATCAGTGCAAATTGAAGAATGGGAATGCCCTATTATGTTTTGTACATATTTTTTACGATGATTGTATCTATATATTTTCGGCATTTATATTCGGATGACTGTACCCTTAACTCTTCACTCTTCACCCTTCAGGGACTTTTACCTTCTGTTTATTTTACTTTTACCGATGAGTATATATTTTATGATTAAATAGGTGTATATTTTATGAGATTTAATTGGAATTATTGATATTATATACCTATTTAATTATCTTTTATGAACGTTTCCATAATTGAATCAAACTTGGGATCAAAGAATAAATCAGTATAAAATCTACTCATATCCTATTTTTATTGTGCAGGAAATATTAGCTGATTTGGAATGAAGTAGAAAAAGGTAATAAGAGGATATGCAAGTAGAAAAAGGTAATAAGAGGATATGCAATCAGTCAAATTCAGTGGTCTCATGCAAGAAAAATAGAAACAAAATCAATTGTTTGATCTGATGGAGTAAATTACAAGATATGAGATATCTTTTTAATAAGAAAAGGAGAATCAATGATCCAAGATCTAAATTATTATAAATAAGGAAGCAGAGACAAGCAACAGGAGGACGGAGCAGAAAGATCGGGAGACGCAGAACGAGAAGGAAGGGACGAAGAAGCATAGGAGTAGAGGCTGAGCGTTTCGATTCTCTTCATCATTTCCATGGAAGGACTGTGGAGGCGACGGAGAAATTTTATTTCCTCTCTCTTCTTCTTCTTTGAACCTAAATTCTTTTCTTTTTGTTTATGAATTTGAATAAAGCCATGTGTGGCTAGTTTGTTTTGCAACCTAGAGAATCTATGAACTTGTTTGGGTTTTAGAGATTATTCCCACTTGTTAGTTTTGCTTAATTTTATTTCAGTTTATTTAATCATGTGTTCATTGTTATTGCTTATTGATTGATCACCATTGAGCATGTTTTGGGGATTTAGGGTTGGACTTGAAAGAGGGAATCCTAAATTGACATTGGGATTAAATAATGTGGAATTAGATTTAAATTTAATTAACGTGAAGTTAGGTTTAATCTAATTTGCGTCTAGGATAGACATATACCTAGAAGCTCCGCATAGTCAAATTAGAGTGAACCCGATTTGAATTGCGCCTTAATTAGTTGTGTGAGACATTACATAATTATTTGAGGTAGGTGTATAAGTGGACCGACATGCACTTATAAACATTAATACTCTAGATTAGCTGATTAAATTTAGTCAAAGTTAATTTAGTGGGGATAAAATCTAAGAATCAAATAAGGGATTAGTGACTCTAGGTTGCTTATTTGATTATTGTGGTAGTTTTCTTATATTTATTTTAGTTTTGATTTTCTTTTTCTTTATCTTAATTAAATTCAATTTGTTTTACTCAAATTAAACGAAATTGTGAGATTAATGCTTAACTAAAGTTGTGATACTAAGTCCTCGTGGGAACGATACTTTTCTTATCACTTTATTACTTGGTACGACCCGTGCACTTGCGGAGTTTTTTTAGGCTTAAAGTTTTGCCCTATCACCAGTATAATAGATTGTCCAAACCGGTTAAATGCTCTGTTGCGCTCGTTCTAATAGAAGTTAAATGGACCTAATAATGAAGGAAAGGTAACAAGTAAAAGGAATCTCTCTAATCCGCCACCCGAAAGGGCGAGGCCGGTAGAGGTGTAACTAGAGCTGGGAATTAGGGTCCGCCCGCCCTCCAGGGCTGGCCTATGATGGATCAGGGCCGGCCCTCCAAGGCCCAAAGTAAAAAAAATATCTTTTTTTTTTAAAGCCCGGCCCGAGAGCACCAGGGCTAGGCCCGGCCCTCCCAGGCCCAAAAGTTACTATTCCAAATTTTAACTATTTTTTCTCCATTTTTTTCAAAGGAATATAATTAATAAATTACAAAATGAATCATCCAACAAATTAGCACAATCACTAATTCATAATCAAAAGCAAACTATGTTCACAAATAACTCACATATCCTAAATATAAGAATTATATCACTAAGCGATATTAATATGATAACTATTATTTTCATCATCTTTGCCACTATCATTACTTTCAATTCAACGACATTTGATTTTTCTTCATTTGGAGTAATAGTCTTTGGTTCATGCTGTAACGCCTCAATTTTAACACC
The DNA here is from genome assembly GCA_034222035.1 of Acacia crassicarpa. Taxonomy (NCBI): domain Eukaryota; kingdom Viridiplantae; phylum Streptophyta; class Magnoliopsida; order Fabales; family Fabaceae; genus Acacia; species Acacia crassicarpa. The sequence goes on along the minus strand of JAWXYG010000002.1, from coordinate 60,700,602 downwards.
CAAAAACTTGGCCAAAGATACAAATTCATTTATACAGGGCCAAAATAAATCCAAAATAATATCAGAGTTTTCAAAATGCGGAAGTCTTATGGTCATGGCAAATAAAATAACATAGCATGAGCTTTCCATATGTGCCTTCCCTGATTTCCCTACTAAATCATTTACCTGAAAAAAAATAAACAAAGTAACCGTAAGATCCAAAGATCCCCGTAACCATTGGTTATTCAGAAATATACATGCTAACCAAGAACGAGAACATATTTATAAATTCACAATAATTAAAATATATGCCTTTATATAAAAACCTTTCACAAAATAGTTCTCGACTCGGTTACCAAAACTCCCTCCCAAAAAGGGTTCCAAAAACATCATAATTTATTTTCCAATAATTCACAAGAGATCTCACAATATAAAATATGTCAATGATGAATAGATCACCCTTATTACCCTGACCACCTCTTATAACCGTTGACTGGAGCAATCTAACACATAACTCATCTCTCATCATAACATATCCAATACTCATAACTTCAACATGGCTCCCCTCCTGGTAAAATCACAACCAAGGAGGTGTCATATTTGACCCGGTTAAAAGAAAAGTGATACCAAGGGCTCCAAGAATATCCACTCTCATCAAAACAACATTATCAGATTCCAAATCAAGCCTTCTATAGGCACAATAAATCCCAAAACAGTAAATAAATATACACATAAATATTTGACAAGTATATAAAAGAATAACCAAGGTTACCTCAATTCCAAGCTTATTTTACCAATACTTCAATACTCTCAATTTACCATCACCAAATAATTCAACCTCAGATCATACCATCATTCTTCATTCCTTCCTTCTCTCTCTCTCTCTTCCTCTCTCTAAGTAGCTCTAGGAATTGTGAAGAATGAAATGAAATGGAACGTCTATTTATAGTTGGAAAATGGGTCCTTAGGCGTAATTTTCACAAAATTATAAAATTATATAATATAAAAATATTCCTCGTGGGCTGCGCTTCTGCCGTTTCAAAATTTATTTTAATATAATATAATATATATTATTTTATTATTATAATATAATTATTATTTAAATAATAAATTATTATTGAGTGGGTCCCGCGGCCAAAAATTTCAAAGTTCACGAGAGTTTTGTGTCGGCAGAGGAGAAATAATTTGACGTGGGTCCCACATGAATAGTAAATACGTATTTTGGAATAGTAAATACCGTACTTTTAAATAGTAAATACGTATTTGTAAATAGTAAATACTTTTCATATTTCTCAAAATATCGATTAAATACCGTATTTATAAAAAGTGAATACGTATTTGTGAATAGTGAATACTATTCATGTACGTATTTGTGAATAGTAAACACTATTCATGTCCAATAAAATACTGATTCTAAATTCATTTTCAAAAATAGGGTCTAATAGTCCTCCAAAAATAGGCTAATTTTCTAGTCTGTAGACTCAAAAATCAGGATGTTACATTTCTCCCCTCCTAAAAAAAATTTTGTCCTCAAAATTCATCATCTTCCGCTGCGCCACTCTGATAAAATATCAAACCTTATTCACAATCTAACCTTAATCACAATCTCAAACTATAAATCCTCAAAAACAATTATAGATATCACAAGGACACTAAATAAGAAAATAGCTAAATAAATTCTAAATCTAACAGGGAAGTGCAAATGTTATGATATTTAATTTGCCACGACCTCTTTTTTTAGAAAACTGTTAGGAAATCAACAAATTGGCCAGAACCTTTGCTCTGATACCAAAAATGTAACGCCTCAATTTTAACACCCAAAAACTTGGCCAAAGATACAAATTCATTTATACAGGGCCAAAATAAATCCAAAATAATATCAGAGTTTTCAAAATGCGGAAGTCTTATGGTCATGGCAAATAAAATAACATAGCATGAGCTTTCCATATGTGCCTTCCCTGATTTCCCTACTAAATCATTTACCTGAAAAAAAATAAACAAAGTAACCGTAAGATCCAAAGATCCCCGTAACCATTGGTTATTCAGAAATATACATGCTAACCAAGAACGAGAACATATTTATAAATTCACAATAATTAAAATATATGCCTTTATATAAAAACCTTTCACAAAATAGTTCTCGACTCGGTTACCAAAACTCCCTCCCAAAAAGGGTTCCAAAAACATCATAATTTATTTTCCAATAATTCACAAGAGATCTCACAATATAAAATATGTCAATGATGAATAGATCACCCTTATTACCCTGACCACCTCTTATAACCGTTGACTGGAGCAATCTAACACATAACTCATCTCTCATCATAACATATCCAATACTCATAACTTCAACATGGCTCCCCTCCTGGTAAAATCACAACCAAGGAGGTGTCATATTTGACCCGGTTAAAAGAAAAGTGATACCAAGGGCTCCAAGAATATCCACTCTCATCAAAACAACATTATCAGATTCCAAATCAAGCCTTCTATAGGCACAATAAATCCCAAAACAGTAAATAAATATACACATAAATATTTGACAAGTATATAAAAGAATAACCAAGGTTACCTCAATTCCAAGCTTATTTTACCAATACTTCAATACTCTCAATTTACCATCACCAAATAATTCAACCTCAGATCATACCATCATTCTTCATTCCTTCCTTCTCTCTCTCTCTCTTCCTCTCTCTAAGTAGCTCTAGGAATTGTGAAGAATGAAATGAAATGGAACGTCTATTTATAGTTGGAAAATGGGTCCTTAGGCGTAATTTTCACAAAATTATAAAATTATATAATATAAAAATATTCCTCGTGGGCTGCGCTTCTGCCGTTTCAAAATTTATTTTAATATAATATAATATATATTATTTTATTATTATAATATAATATTATTATTTAAATAATAAATTATTATTGAGTGGGTCCCGCGGCCAAAAATTTCAAAGTTCACGAGAGTTTTGTGTCGGCAGAGGAGAAATAATTTGACGTGGGTCCCACATGAATAGTAAATACGTATTTTGGAATAGTAAATACCGTACTTTTAAATAGTAAATACGTATTTGTAAATAGTAAATACTTTTCATATTTCTCAAAATATCGATTAAATACCGTATTTATAAAAAGTGAATACGTATTTGTGAATAGTGAATACTATTCATGTACGTATTTGTGAATAGTAAACACTATTCATGTCCAATAAAATACTGATTCTAAATTCATTTTCAAAAATAGGGTCTAATAGTCCTCCAAAAATAGGCTAATTTTCTAGTCTGTAGACTCAAAAATCAGGATGTTACACATGCTAAGAATATCATGAATTTTTTTTCCCGCATCATGAATACATCTATAATTCTTATTTGCAACAAATAATAATAAACCAAATCATAAAATTAAAGTATAGTTATTATGTATCTGTACTTAAACGGATATATAACTTTATAACAAATGCAAAATACATATAAATTAATAAGTTATCATTATATTTGAATCCATGCATCCAATTGTGAGTATAAATAAGAGCCTGAACATTAGATAAAAGATTGGAACTTCTATATTTTGTTAGAACATGTGGGAAAAAAAACTTCATTTGACCCCAACTTCAACTCCAATCTTCAATTTTTTTTTTTTTACAAAAAATTGAAGGGTCTAAAGGGCTGGTCTGTAGCCCTCCAGAGCTGGCCCGTGTAAACCCGTGGTCCTTCAGGGCCTAACTTCACTACTTACCCCCAATTTCTAAGCTCGGCCCTTAAAAGGTCAGGGCTTAAACGGGCCAGCCCATCTTCCCAGCTCTAAGTGTAACATTGTAAATATAGTTACTTTCACTTGTCAATATGGGCTATTTTTAAATTATACTAAAAAAATGGCAATAGTTAACTTAAATAGGCTTGTCAATTACTACTCTTTGACTTATTATTCTAGACACATAAAATTGTTATAATATGCACATATACTTATCAATGTATAATTTGTTATTGTAGACACATAAACTTATCAAAATAGGCGTATATCACTAATGTATAACTTATCAAAATATACACATAAATATTTCACAATATGCACATGCACTTGTCATGAGGCATATAAACTTGTCAAAAAATATGTATAAACTTATCAAAATTGTTAGACACACATACTTAAATAATGTATAACTAGAGGCAATTCTTGACTCAGAAACTTAGACGTATAGTACATATTCATACTGGCACCCTCAATTTGACTTCAGTTCAAGCTATCCCAATCAACTTCCCTCATCAAACATATAAATTCATTTGCTGATTCTGAAACCTACAATCAAGAGCAATTACAGTAATTAATTAAGGTCTGGCATTTACTTAGCTTGGATTTTATCCTAATTGGTATTGATAAGCACTTGATTTATATTTATTCTTGCTTGATCTCGGACATGAGGTGATGAAGTGGATATTTAATGTATTTAATTTTGACAGTTGAACCTCTTTATACGTCCGGTATCAAGTCCAATCCAATATTATATTTGAATTTAATTTGTGGACTTGAATTGATCAACAATAAATATTGGTTGGATATATCATTGTCAACTTGGTCAAATTGTTTGACTTCACAAACCTGAATTTGGATTTCCATCGCAGTACCCATGTCTAAACAGGTATACAGAGTTTCCTAAGCATATCATTTTTGTACGTTTATCCTAATTACAATGTACTTTACCTCTTTTCAATAATAAGCTTCAGTGCTATCCATATGAAGTGTACGTTTGAAACTATCTTCCAAAGACACATTATCACTCTGCACGAAATATATGATGGGTCAACTCAACTTAATTAGTTTTTTTTAACCAAAATAACGTACTTTTGAGGAAAAAAAAAAGACTGGATTAGGGCATGTCAGAAAGTATTTACCGGTGTAATGCGGTCACGCCATTGACAGCACCAATCTTCACACGCCACATGGAAGTGGCGTGTGGTGACAGACGTCACTTTTGCAGGTGGCGTCTGTCACAGGACGCCAGCTGTGGCGTGTGTGGACGCACGCCACAGCTGGCGTCCAGGGCTGCACGTCAGTCAGGGTTCCTGACCCCCCCGGACCCCCACCTTTTTTGTATCTTTTTCCCCGACAACCACCCCCATTCCCTTTTCCTTTCTTTTTCCCGGCCCCCATCCCCATTCCCTTTTCCTTCTTCTTCTCTGGCCCCCACCCCCATTCCCTTTTCCTTTTTTTTTTGTCCGGCCCCCACCCCCATTCCCTTTTCCTTTTTTTTTGTCCGGCCCCCACCCCCATTCCCTTTTCCTTTCTTCTTCTCTGGCGTCACTCCACTTCCCTCTTCCTTTCTTTTTGCGCCGGCCACCACTCCCCTTCCCTCTTCCTTTTAGTTTCTGCCAGCCCCCACCACCTTCCCTCTTCCTTTCTCTTTCCAGCCCCCACCCATTTAGTAACCTCCCAAGTGTTGCTATTTTTTAGTTTAATTGCTCTTACTCTCCAATCACAACCTTGTACATGATTCCGACATCTCATTGAGTACTTGGCTGTAGTACTCTCAACCACTTGAGCTTCATGATGTTCCTTCATGCAATAATGTTTTATTGCGACTTGGACATCATTCTTGGTCCCAAACTCTTATTTTAGATATAGTGCATCTCCTCTTGCCCACGGACCCCGGCCCAAGCCTTCTACATCCAGTATATCCTCATGCGGGTAATCTTCATCAACAGCCTCATAATGTGGAATGTCATTCCAAAACGGTGTAACATCTGTATATTCACACATAATACAGTTTATGTGAAAACATGGTAACTAATAAAAAATAATTTAAAGTAATAATACAACTCCCTAACCTGCCTAATGATAACATACTAGTCTGTTGTGACATGGGATTATGATGATCTTCGTCGTCTGTATCACTATCATTCCGATCATGGTTATTAGACAATAATGTGTCTTCATCTTCTTCCTCTTCCTCTTCCTCATTTTCAGGTTCTTCATCTAGCATATAGTCAATTTCTTCTCCATGCACAACGGTTGATTGTGTTGGTACACCCTCCTCCTCTAACGTCTCAATACCCACATACAACTCAGCAAATTGGGACCCAGAGTTTTCCTTGAATGTTTGAAAAAAAAAATCCACATTCTCATCATCGGATATCTCAAAACCCGCATAGTGGTTTCCATAAGGCACCCTACCCGTCACCTTTGATATTGCCTGATTTTGTTGTAGCTTTAACTTTTGACGGATCTTTTCATATAATTCTTCTGCAGACATGCTTCGAATAATATACATTACTTTTTTTTCACCTTCAAAGCTCAATCCGTCTGCAACAATATTTTTAAAACCATTATAATGTATAAATGAACGAATTTGGTTCATTTTTCACAAAAAAAAAAAAAGAAATGAAGAAACAAAATAAGGGAGATGAACGACGGAGGGAGTTTTGCAGTTAAGGGAATGAGTGAATGATAAAAGGGAGAGGGAAGGAGTGAATGAGGGAAAGGAGTCACGGGGAAGGAGTCATGAAAGTGGGAGTTAGAGAATGGTGAGAGAGGGATAAATAGGAGAGGAAGGGAGCCCGGGGGGAGTCACGGGTGGGGGGGGTCACGGGTTGGGGGGGAGGGACAGTGCCAGCTGACTCATGTCAGCTGAGTTCTAGCTGTGGCGTGTGTCTAAGCACGCCACTGCTGGTGTGGAAAGAGAAACGTCACCTTTGCAGGTGGCGTTTGTCCACAGACGCCACCTGTATGTGGCGCTTGATTGTTAACGCAGTCAATGGCGTGCTTCAACGCACACCATTGACCGCATTAGATCGGAAAATAGTTTTTGATATGCGCTAATTCGGTGATTTTTTTTTTCTAAAGGTACCTTATTTTGGTAAAAAAACCCAACTTAATTAATCTGATAAAGTAACTTAATACTAAGATGCACTCACAATATTGATATTATCACTCTACATAAAATAATAATTCCACCTGAGCATTGATGTTTAGTGATAGCGACTTCGGCAAGTGCACCGGTCGTTATAAGTAATAAAGTAGTGAGAAAAAGATCGTCCCACGAGGAATAGTACTCCAATCACTAATTTATTATTTTCGCTTTAGTTGGATGAATAAGTAATATGAGGTGAGTTGCAACCAAACAGAATTTAAAGAATTAAATAAAGAAAAGAATCCAAAATCAAGAATTTCAAGAAAAAGAGAGAGAGAAAAATGAGAATCTAAAATCAAGTATTTTAATAACCAAAAGAGATGAAAAGATGAGTAATCAAGAAAGACGCAGCTAGAGATGAGAATCCCCCTATGTTCCTCTAATAATTCAAATGGAATCCCTTATTTATTATTATTTTCTTGATTGACGATCAATTCTTTAAAGTTGGACTAAGTCCCAATGTCTTGATGCTACCTTAGTCCGTTATCTCTGAAAACAACCTAATGTCTTAGTATTGTTTGGAAAGATTATATTTTTGAACCAGAATTATGAGATCGCATAAACTCGTAAGCCTATGTCTAGGTCATGCAACTCTATGATGAATTAACGGTTCTGGTTAAATGTACCAACATCTCTATTATCATACACCAACCTATGAACAATCTAAAAGGTGATCAGGCTTTAAGAAAGCTTTAAGCAAAGATAATTCATTTAATCAAGAAAATAAAGAATCAATAAAGAATCCAAATAAATATTTTAGATTCGCATAGGGGTCATCCTCTCCCTAACTACAAAAGAAAACTAACCAAGTATGACTAGTTTAACAAATAATAAAAGATATCAAACTCGTTCTTGCGTCTGCAGATGCAATGATCTCTGCGTCTTTCTTCAATTGCCGTCGTGATGTGCGACTGAATTGTTGCAGTCCGAATTGAATTTTTGCGTGGTGCGTTGTTCTGATTCTTCATTGCCGTGATCTCCCTGTGCGTGATTTTCTCTTTTCTTTTACAAAGGATATATTATATCCTTTTTAATTAAATCCATATTCTATCACATAATATGCTTTGCAATTCGCGTGGGTCCACATTCAATCTTTTGTAATCCAAGATATGGTCTTCTTTTCTTTCTTTGTGCAGGTACGCCATCTTGATTAATTTGGTAGTATCTTATATTATATAATAATATAATATGTCCTTTTTATAATATAATATATTAATATATTATATTATATCCTTTTCAATTCAATTTCTTATCTCTTTTAGATCACATAATATTTCCTGCACAAATAAATAGGATATCAATAGATTTTCTGTTATAATCACATTTTATCCTATATTTAATTAAAAGATAGATAAGTATATAAAAGATAATTAAATAAACACAAAATATTAGTACTTATCAATCAATATATCCCAGAATCCCTACTTATTTAATTATAAAATATGTACTTATCATTTAGTAATTCTTTTTGTTTCTTCTTTATGCAACCTCAACAAATTAGGAACAAGTATTAGATGTTGCCTGCATGAATTTAAAGCTTTAAAAACCTAAAGTTACCGTTATTATTGAACATGACTGCTGAGCAACCACAAATAATACAGGACAGCGAATTATGGATTGCACACACCTCTTTTTGCAAATTGCTTTGTTTAAGAACTTTACAACCACAAGGGCAATAATTGAGTGGTGACTAGCAGCACATATTACAAAAGCAGAAGAAGCATTATGATTCCAAACGTGAGCAACAAGTGAAAAACACCTGGGAGCTTAGAAAGCTTCAAACTTGTTTTGATTATCGATGTCTGCCACAGTCACTACAATAAACCGACCTCTTTTAATTTGGACTTTAACAATGAAAAGGCGAAGTCAATTCAATCTTCATCTCTAATTGCCACCCTGTCTCTGCCTGCTTTCCCTTTCTGGCTTCCTAATTAATCTCATCATTCCTTCTTAAACCTCCTTTTTATTTCCAAAGTTTCAGAATTACTACATGAACCAAGCTGTTCACTCGTTTGCTAATACATCCAAAAAGCGCATCACAAGCACCTTCCCCACATTCTGTTAATTATCTGATTCATTACCATAATGCTACTGCAACAATATAATTGGATTATATAGGCATTGCAGGACCACTGATCAATGTACGAGTGCTTTGCCCCTGATGCCTAGCTATTGGATTAGGAAATTTGAATTCTTCACATGTTCTCTGAATTCGGATTGTCCTACTTTGTTTAGATCTCATGATCTATCCAGCAAATAATGTCTTTTGTTTTACTCCAACAGCATCACCAATCAATATGAACCAATTCTCAATGCTGATTCGTACAGCTTTTCGTTCCCTGTTTAAAGAAGTTTTTGTTACAATTTTAAAACATAAAAGTTTCGTGAACGGGGCTGCAGATTGCCAGATTTTAGACGCAGCGCCAGCCCACTTTCGGGACTTTCAGCAAATGGACCCAATTAATTGCAATATCTTGGGGCCAAGTTTTTTGTCATCCCATCTCTTTCATACAATTTTTAGCCTAAATAGTTAATTCAGAACATTTTGCAATTTATCATACCAAAAAAAAAAAACATTTTGCAATTTATATATAAAAAAATAAAATAAATAACAATTTGAAATAAATGAGTATTATTTTTACATATTGCAGATGATAAATTTTTGGCACCTCGGATCAGGCAATGAGTACACACAACCTCATTCACATATACTTACACATTTATACGGAGCCTCTTTAAATTGATGTTGAAAAATCACATTTACATAAATCGAGATAAAACTCTTACTATTATAAACTTATTGCATATATTGTAAATTACATTATAAAATAAGTATCTACCATCAATCCAAACAAACAGACATACTATCTCACAAATTTAAGCCCGCAACCTCCTTGAGGCATATTTAAATGCCACTATGACACTAGGTCATTGACATGAGAACATCTATAGTTGTACGGATGATCTATAATGAACTCCTATAATGCTAAATTATCCCGTGGAATGAGGAGATTGTCGCAGCCACCTTGTCCCAAACAAGAACTTGCATATCCCAACCTTAAAACCGTAACAAAATCACGAAAATTCTTATCATTAAAAAGGAGAAGTCCAAGGTACTGCGTAAAAATATAATTGGAGAATTTTATCCGAAATATGTGGACCCTGATTCCTTTCCCCTCCTCAACTATTATCCACGCATTTATCTTTCCCGGATAAGCCTTCCCCACAGTCGCCAGTTCTTGCTCATAACCCTTCTCTTTCGCCATCTGTACTTTTTCAATCATTAATTTTGACATATTTATGTCCTGAACAGAAATTCAGTGCCATCGGCTTCCCATTTTACAGCATCCACCTCCACGGAATGATTCTTGTTCCACACTCCTTATTGGTCATAAGCCTTCTGCTCTAAATTCCATTGGTTTCAACCATTTTCTACCAGTTTAAATTGAAAAACTCAGATCAAGAAGGCTATGTCTGCCATAGCAGCTTGTTCACATATAATCTGCAGAGAGAATTACCAGCACCAGTGGTTGATCAGCAGCGGAGGAACCAATTTGTTATCTTTGAAGAGTACGACTAGGACTAGTTGGGTTGAATGCAGAAAGGGAGAAGGAGAAGGGAGGAAGTTAGGAAAGAGAAATGTACGAGTAGAGGCGTTTTGGCAAAATTTGTCAAGACCCTCTGTAATTGAGATGGAACCCATTACAGATTCTGATCATCTCGATCAAATTCTTCTAAACGCTCAGCAAAATTCCCAGCCCATTCTCATCGATTGGTATTTCCTTTTCTCAATTCTTATCATTATGTACCTTATACTTTGTAGCTCCCAGTCCCAGCTACCGCCTACGGATATTCTGGCTTATGTGTCGTTTGTAAAGTTCTTGATGTCGTTTTATCTATTGTGGTTCGGTGGCTTAATAATTTCACTAGAGCCATTATTATTGTTACTTTATTTTTGGGGATAGGATGGCTGCTTGGTGCAGGAAATGCATATTTTTGAAGCCCAAGTTGGAAAAGCTTGCTGCCGAGTATCACAATAAGTGAGCCTTGTCTTAAAACTTAGACTATGTGAAATACAGTTCCTACAATATCGACTATATATAAATCTATGGTACTGCTGCTAAGTTTTGTCATCGTTTTGTTGGCTGATAGGCTCAAATTTTATTGTGTGGATGTTAATAAAGTACCTCAATCTCTAGTGAATCGTGGTAACATCTCGGTAAGTTACCTGGTTTTTCCTTTATCTACTTTCTTTCTGATGGGGTGTATATGGCTGTGCTAAGCAAAGTTTGATTGGTTTTTTCCTTCTGCCAGAAAATGCCAACAATTCAGGTGCGTCATTTACTTCATTGATCTCTCTGTCACACACACACGCGCACAAACAAAAAGATGGTAGAGTACTGAGTAGTTCAGGGAGAGATGGAAATGTGGAATTAATGGGTGAATGTGTTGCAGCTGTGGAAAGATGGAGAGATGAAAGAAGAAGTTATTGGTGGACACAAGGCCTGGATGGTCATTGAAGAAGTGAGAGACATGATCCGAAAGTTCGTATAAGATATATGGCGCTCGTCTTCTTCTTCTCCCAAAAGAAAGCAGCATTCCTGTAACGCCTTTGACTAGTGTTTTTCTATGTCAAATTGTCAATGTTATGAAGCTGTGTATATCAATGACAAGCCTTGCAATGGCCAGAGATAATTAAACCTGAACAAAAAACAAACACACAGAGAGGAGCTTATAATGTCATTTTGCAAGCCACAAATTGTACGATAAAATCTCTCGATAATTGTGAATTGTGATGGGTTTTTTGAAAATTTGACAGTTTGAATTAGAGGACCATGAACTTCAACAGAAAGTACAATTAAGTAATATATTAAATAACTCATCACCATACAACAACAAAGTCGCTTTGGCCGAGTGGTTAAGGCGTGTGCCTGCTAAGTACATGGGGTTTCCCCGCGAGAGTTCGAATCTCTCAGGCGACGTTTATTTTTTAACAGGAGAGAGTATAAAAGATGTTAACCCAACAACGCACCAAAAAATTGATTCTCCAATGAATCTCCTGTCGCACAAAGAGTCAAAATTAAAAAAACATGCTAGGGCAACAATGTTGGGGACCAGGGGAAAAAAAAAAAAGGATTGAAATAGGCATAGGAAAAAATATCGTGATCGATATTCAGAATCAAAGGTATAAAACGAATTTTTCATTGGAAAAAAGGGACGAAAAACTCATTGATATGGTTGAAAAATCATGTGCGTTCTTGAATCTAAGAACGCTGTGAGGATTTGAATTTTCAGCGCTTGTGCTGGAGTCCTCTCAGTAACAAACATTTTCTAGTTGTTCGACTTCCAAAGGGTATTTCAGTTGTTCTAGGACAAAATTGACGTATCTTGCAGAAAAAACCATTGTCAATGCCCCTATCCCCTCTCAATCATCTTGTCTTCCTCATTTCTCAGAAACTTGACAACAATAGTAATAAAAAGATCCTTAAACTAATCCCTGAAATGGTCAAACGTATTCTCAAGTTTGTGATTTGTGTAATTCAAGTTGCAAACAGGTTAGCCAATTTTTCTCGGATACTAACATATTTTACCTTCAGTTAGAATCTCACAGTTATCAGACTGCCAGATAGGGAGCTTTACCACCCAACATCGCAAAATCACCTTATTAAAAATAAATAAAATCGAAAACACTCTAGCTAGCTGGACACTCCTGATAGAGTTATTGTGCTTCTTTGGAACACTTTTTGGACACCCTAATAATGCTTATCCACCCAAATCACAAAACAAGAGAAAATTAGAATCCTTGATCTCATTTAAATCGAACCAAAATCACCCAAGACCAAGCGAACTAAACAAGAGACAGTTTGCACTTTGCTCTGTAGAAGAAAACAATTTTCAGAGACTAAGGCAAATTTAACCAGGATTGGGGTTGTTTACAACATCCAATGCCATTCCATTCATCTTTTATCGAATGGGTTAGATATTAAGAATCCTTGATCTTTTTTTCCTTCCCAAAAAAAAAAAGAACATTGAAACACAATGGGGAAATGCTACATTCCAAAGCCAAAGACAGTCTTTATCCGTTGGAAAATGAGTTCCCGCCATCCCCTCTCTGTGTTCTCCACCACAGTGGCGTTGCCATATCTGCATTTCCAAGCAACCGGTTCAGATCCAAGAAATTCGACAGAAAATTTCATAAACGGAAACCAAAGTTTTCAATTGCTCACCTATCTTGAGTGGGGACATCAGTGTGTGTCAGCTTGATAATTGTCACTCCTGGTTCAGTCTCCTCAAACACAAGCCTTACCTGCACCATTATCCACAGTCAATCATATGAAACCTAAACCACATTTGACTTCCAGAGCTGCTAAAGGTATTAAAGCTCACCAGAGACTGCAAACCATCCGGCCAGCTCTCAAACCTCCATTGTTGCACAATCAATTTACCTTCCTGCAACTCCACATTAGTTCCTTTCACAGACCCATCAAAAATGCTAAACTCCCCACCCACTTCTTTACTAATCCTAGCATTGCTCTGCGTAAAACCTTTCCACCTATTCTCATCCATCAATATCTCATACAAATCGCTTGCCCTGCAATTTAACCTCTCTGTCAAGTTAATTGTTTTAAACCCCTTCTTACTTTCTTTCTCCACCGCAATCTCATTCTTTGCCGGAGCATTCCGAGGCGCCACTTTCTTTTTCTCGAGGCTGTCTTGGACAGGCCCTCCTTTAGCCATACTCTGTACCCAAATCTTCACTTTCTCCAAAATCAAAGGCTTCCCCTTGGAAATCATGGCCTCCTTCAGCCTCTTCGCAATGGGCCCTTCGCCCTTGACAGTGACCTTGAGCTCGGGGTCTTCATCGGCATTCTCATCGGATATATAAGGGATCTCCACTGTGCCATTGACCTTGAGCAACGATTTGCCGTCGGAATCTTTAGCTTCTCCTTCCCATGACAGGGTGAGACTGATCTCATAGCCGGGTATGATTTTACCCTTACGAATGTTGACGTAGGCCTCACCGGCGACCCTGTCGACTTTCTTGGTCTTGATGAACAAATCGGCCTCAGAGTCAAGAAGGACGAGATTGGATAGCAGATTATTAAAGAAGCTGCGAGACCATTCGAGACAGTCAGTTTCGGCCCAGTGCCAATTGTGAACGTTGGTTCCGTCAGGTCTCTCCTCCACGATCCAGCGCTTGTCGCCCTCGCCGTATCTGGCCATGGAAGAAGGAGCTATATGGATGCGAAAATGCGAGACAATAGATCAGAAAGAGAATGAAGAAATAGGTAAGCCAGAGGAAGCCGAATCTGGATCGTTCGGAGCACGTGAGAGTGAAGAAGGGGCTAGAATTAAACAACGCAGGAACAAATGACGAAGCTTCTCCTCAATCCCCCCATTGACTAGGAAGACCGCGGAAGAGTCTAGAAGACATGGAATTCAATGAGTGCCATTTCAAAATTAGGGGTTTGACAGGCCCTGTGTTAGAAGCCTGAAATACCCAGGCCCTGTAGTTTAAAGTTTGAACTTGGGATCATGTTGATCTGATCTCCTTTGTTTTTGCCAAGTTTGCCTCTTTTTTACCTCATTACTGTTCCAATCGAACAACCCTGGCCGGCTTAACGGTCCTCCATTATTATGCTTGTTGCTATTTTTGTTTGAACCCTTCACATTTGACTGCCTCCGGATCAATAGAAAACGGTAAAAAACTATAAACAATCTCGTTTTAGAAAAACATTTTTACCCAGAATGCGGAGACTTCAATTTATATGCAAGATCTTGCTGCGAATAAGGGATTGGAATGCTCATTTGACTGCAGGTGAGGGTTTATGTGGGCTTGGGCAAAATGTTTTGCGCCGTAGTGAGTTTCCTTTTTTAGCCATGGTGAAAGTCATTAAACAAATCGGAATTTATTTCTCATGCTTCAAATGCTCTATGGTTTTCATTTTCACTTAGGGTGTTTGGTTCGACGGAAGGGAGAGGAAGGGGGGATTTTAATGAAGGGAAGGGGATATGATTGACTAGAAGGAAGGGGAAGTGAGGAATTTTAATGTTGCATTATTTAGTTGGGAGGGGAGGGGAGGGAAATTTTTTTCACATTGGCAACTTTATCCTTAAGGCTATGTTCGCGAGTTTGGAGGGAAAGGGAAGGAAAGGGATACAAGGAGAAAGGAGGGGAAGGGAAGGAAGGGAAATGGAGGATATCTCCTCCCCTTGTTTATGAGTTAAAAAAATAGTAAGGGAGGAAGATGGAGGATTAATGAAATACTTTTACCATTTTGTCCTTTTCTTTAATAATTAATATAATTATGGGAAAATTCCAAATAAATACCTTTTGAATATGCAAAACCCCCAAAAGTCCGTTGAATTTGTAAAAAGACTATGAAGTACTAAGGACCTATGAGGGATATACAAATTTGGGTGAAATTACCCTTTTGCCCCTAGTTTTAAATAAATAAAAAATAAATAAAATCCCTTCCCCCCGCTAGGCCACCGCCGCCGCCGGCCGGCCAACACTACCACCGGCCGGCCACCACCACCACACTGGCCGGCGGTGGCGGTGGTGGCTGGCTGGCGGTGGTGGTGGCCGGCGGCGGTGGCGGTGGTGGCCGGCCGGCTGTGATGGTGGTGGTGGCGAGCCGGCGATGGTGGTGGCCGGCAGTGGCGGTGGTCGGCCAGCGGTGGTGGTGGTGGCCGGCCAGCGGCGGTGGTGGCAGGCCGGCGGCGGTGGTGGTCAGCCGGCGGTGGTGGTGGTGGCTGGCTGGCTGACGGTGGTGGTGGTCGGCCGGCGGAGGTGGTGGTGGCCGACCGGCAGTGGTGGAGGCCGGCGGCGGCGGCGGTGGGGTGGTGGTGGTGGTGGTAGTAGTGAACGAGGGTAAAAAAGTAATTAACCTATTATTCCTCTTAAAACCCCCCATATTGAGGGAACTTTATTTTATAAAAGGAGGAGGGTTTTGGAGGATTTGTAAAACTCCTTGATTCCCTCCCCTCCTATTTTTAAAACTCGTGAATAAGGGAAGGGATTACCAAAACCCTTCCTTCCCTTTCCTTTCCCTCCATAATAGAACTCGTGAACATAAAGAGAATTTTAATGTTACTTGTTTAATATATATATATATATATATATATTATAGGAAGTATGTCTTCAATGCTCAACTTCTAAGATCCACGCAAATTGTTTATGCTATTTCAGATGATCTATTTGTCCTTCATAACACCCCTCCCCAAAAAAATTGCTCCATATATATGCTTCATTTGGCTCAAGCAATCAGTAACAAGTGATCTTACACATCAGGCTCAAGCAATCAGTAACAAGTGATCTTACACATCAGTCTCAATCTCTTTTGCTTTCCAACCGTCTCATCTCAAAATGAAATGGCATCTACAAACGCTAAAGAATGATAAAAATGATTATTAAAAAAATTGCTGTTGGAGGAACCTGATCAAGAACAAATCATCAGGGGGGGTCTAACGGCAATAGAAAAATCTAAGGCTATCAACAATAACGAGACTTGTCCCTCTGAGGTTAATTACATGAATCACACGATATGCTTTATAAATATCCAACTCTTGACAAGTATTATGGCAACTAATGATAATTCAAACTATCAAAAATATATTTGAGGATAGAAAAAGAAGAAAGAACACAAAGGACCGATGCTATATTTATCTGTTAGTACCTTAATCATCACTTAGATCATCATCGATGACCGGAGCGCTCATCCTCGCCGATGCCTTCTTAGCCCACTGGACGATTTTCTTAACCTCGTGGTTTATCTTCTGTTCTTCCTTAATGGCCATCTTCAACATTTTCTGCTAGTGCTTACTCGAGGAGCTGCTTATATCAGACAAAAACTCAACATTTTTGTCCCATCCTAAAATACTCGTTGGATCCCAATTTTCTTCATTTTTGTTAGCCCTCGTCACCACCACCAGCAGTTGACGCAGCATATTATCCAGTGTTGGCGGGGTACTAACACATGGAGGGGCAGCACAGGGGAGGGCGGAGGAACTGGGCGCTGCCTTCTAGGTCGGGGGTAAGTGGTGGGACACAACATGAGGGACGGTCAGAACGAATTCACAACGGTGGATTCAAAGGCAAGACGTTTGAGATGAAGAGAATGGTTGAAAGGCATTGGTATTTTTGGAATAACTGAAAAAGATCAAGGACATTTTAGTCCACTGACACACTTATTCTAATAATCCTCCAAATCTGTCCGATTTGGGGGTGATGTTTTTAGGGGAGGGGAGGGGAGGGGAAATTTTAAAAAATTTCCCCTTCCCTCCTAAAAAATGTTATTAGCCAAATGATTGGAGGGAGCCAAAATTCCTCTATCCTTCTCTCCTTCCTTGCGATCTCCTCAAACCAAACAGACCCTTATGCAATGGGAGGTTTCTATTTTTTTTTAAAAAAATGTTTGCGGTGGTTTTCATATTTTTTAGTGCGTTCATGCATGACAAAACAGTGTTCGTCTGTGTGAGGACATTCATGCTTCATGGTTTTTTTTTTTTTTTTGGCAATTGTTTTTTATGATGGTTGGTTTTGAATTTTTATTTTTCTTTATTGCCTTCTTCTTCTTGAGCCTTATAGTTGCTTATCTTGGTAGGTCAACTTTCCAAACCTTTTTACTAAAACAAACAAAACAACTGCAGAAAACTCTCAGTTATCGCAAGTCCAGTTTGGGGTGGGGGTGGGGTCCTTGCCAACTAATTAAACAAACTCCAGTTCTAGTGCTGATCGAGGAAAATAATGCAAAGTCAAAACGCCTTCCAGAGTTGGGGCATAACCGTATGTGTCAATGGTACCAAAAGAAGATATGCATGAAGGTAAAATCTCTCTCTCTCTCTTTTTTTTTGCCTCCATGTACGTGAGATTCAGAAAATCAATAATAAAAGGTTTAATCTACATAGAAAAAATGAAACAAGCTGAAAATGAGAAGTAGTTAATGTAACATTTATCTTAGAAAACGCGCTAATCATTTTTTTTAAATTCTCTCATTGTTTTTCTTCCATAATTATTGTTGGAAGAGTATGAAGAAGAGTACATTGAGAAAAGATTGATGAATATAAAAATCATCTCTTAATTCTCTTATTTCCTTTCCTCCTTAATATTTTAAGGGCCAAAGGGAGTATAAGCTACCGGAAAATTAAACTTAGCTTTTCTTAGGTAGATATTGAGTGGTTTAACTTAATCTAGAAAGATTAATCCTGGGATCCTTAATATAAAGTTAACAGGAACCATAAGGATCTCTTATTAATTTTTCCTTTTAATTTCATGTAGAGGAATTAGTTAGATGTGCCAACTCTTTGACTAGGTATGCTCAAAACATATATTAATCATATTGAGTCCTTTATATAGTTGTTATATCTCTTTCAATATGAGTTGTCTTTGACCCCCCAAAAAAAAAAACTCGTTTTTTTTTTTAAAAATAATGGAAAAATTGAAATGCCCGCGCGAACTAGAGCCGTGGTTTTTTTGGGCAGGAAAACTTCCACTAGGCCCAAATGTCTGGCCTTATACAGATAAAATGGTATTATACTCCAAATTTTTGACCCGAGGTATTATACAAAAAGGGTATTATACTCTCGTATATACACATCATTACATCACTTTCTATTTATTTAAATTCCTTTCCGATATGTCAATGCAATCTTCATTAATTTAGCTTGTATTTTCTTAGAAGCAATAGTATAAAACGACTTTTCACGATTTGAAAGTTGACTTGAAAAGTCACATAATTGGCAAATTATAAATACACGGCGAAAACCCGCACTCTTTTTGCAATGATAAAGTATATTGATTCATTTAGTTTTTAATTATAATGTAATATGATAAATAGTGGGACAAAATAAACAGGTAGTCAACTAATCATAAATGGTGTAATTTAAAAAAAAAAACTAATCATAAATGGGTAAAATTGAACAATTGGATGGGACATGACGTAAATTTTTTTTTTAAGTATAAAAGTAGTTATTAGTAATTTAAGGTTATAAGTGAAATTGAACCCACAACTCTTTATTTTAGTTTATTTTAGTTATATGGGAGTGTTCATGCTTCTAGATTATAAAGCCATTGATGAACTTATGTGTAATTTAGTTTAAAGCAATGTCACTCCCTGTCAGATTAATAAAAGCGCCGAAAAAAACAGGTCCTCATTTTTATAAAACAAACCTCCCTATATAAGGGAAAAGCACCAAAGTACCATTTTTTTTTTTAACAAAAAGTGTACCAAATTGAGGCACTTTCGAAAATAATTACCAAACTAATGTAGTTAGAAACGTTGGCTGTCAGTACACCATCAAGTGCAACGCCACTGACGTCTGGCATAAAAAATGTTGACGCCAGTAGTGACAGTGGCGTTAACAATCCTCATGCCATGGAATCCTGATGCCACTGACGTCAGGAATCGTATTAGGGCGTCAGGCTTGCTGATGCCTAGTGGCGTGAGGAATCCTCATGCCACTGGCAGGAATCTTACTACAACGTCAGGAATCCCTCCCTTACACCCCCACCCCACCCACCCACCCACCCAAGCTCTCTTGTGACTCCTTACCTCCCCCTCTTATATAATTTACTCCTTCACTCCCTTTGCCTCCATCCCTCATTCGTGACTCTTTCCCTCTCCCTCTTATCATTCATTCCTTCACTCATCTGAAGACTTCCTCCATCCTCCATCACCATTCACTCCTTCCCTCATCTGGAAACTCTCTCTGTTCTCCATCTTCTTCATTCTGTTTCTTCTTTTCTTTTCTTTTTTAATTCCATTTATATAGTGTGTTTCTTCTTCTGCTCAGTTACAATTTGTGTTGTTGTTATTTGTTTTATCTATAATTTAATCTTCTTTTTCATAATATAAAATAAGCAAAAAATGAATCAAATTCGTTTATTTGTATATTATAATGGTTCTAAAAATATAGGAGCAAACGGATTAAACATCTATAATAAATTAATGTATATAATTAAAAGTTAAATCCAATTGTTAAACAATAAACAGAACAAAAAAAATAAATGTTAAGCATCTATCCTATAGTTATACATTTATTAAGCATGTATAATAAATTAATGTATATAATTAAAAGTTAAATCCAATTATTAAACAATAAACATAACAAAAATAAATAAATGTTAAGCATCTACCCTACAGTTATACATTTATTAAGCATCTATAATAAATCAATGTATATAATTAGAAGTTCAATCCAATTATTAAACAATAAATATATTTTTAAAAAAATAAATGTTATTTGTGCAAACGTGAAGTCAAGAGTGTGAGAGACAATTTGAGCTTCCTCCCTCTTCCTCTTCTTCAGGTCTCAAAGTTCTCAGTCTCTCTCAGTGTTTTTTTAGCTTCATGAAAGGAGGGAATGAGATGGAGATTGGAAGGGTAAGGAGGTGTATGTGTGTGTGAATGTGTGGGTGAGAGTGAAAAAGAATGAAGAAGATTTCCGGATGACGAGGGAGAGGGAAGGAGCGAATGTGTGGCTGAGAGTGAAAATTAATGAAAGAAAGTGGAGGACGGAGGAAGGAGTTGCGGATGAGGAAGAGAGTGAAGGAAGGAATGGAAGAGTGAAGGGAGTGAATGAGAGATATGTGAGGGAAGGAGTGAGGTTGCGTTGGGGGGAGGGGGCAGATGTGTCAGTGTTTGACGCCTAATGACGTCAAGAATGTTCACGCCATTAGTGGCAGATGACTCACACTACTAGGGATGTAATATTACTCTATGCCACAGGTTATTAATGGCTTTAGCATTATTTTAATACTTATTTTTGAAAGTACTTCAATTCAATTTGGTACAATTTTTGTTAAAAAATGGTACTTTGGTGCTTTTCCCCCTATATAACCTTAAATAATCATATTGACCACGAACACGAGTAATAAACAGGGACGTGCGTTTAAATTGGTGGTGGGTCCGCAGGCTGAGCCCCCTGAGTTGCCTCTGCCGCTGGCTGCCGGCTTTCATGTGAAGGTGTAACACTGTAACGAGATCTCTCACAGTTGGAGGCACATGCAATGTCTGATGAGATACATCGCCTCGCCCTTTTTAAAAAGCCTAATATATCAAAAGCATGATTATCGTCTACATTTCATTCAAAAGCAGAAGAAATACACTTTCCAAGCAACGACCAAATTCACTTTTACTACCTGCATATATAGCCATTTAATTTCCAATAATAACTCAATGATGAAAAAATAACCTTTTACTGAAACAAAAATTACCATGATCAACGCAGGTATTTTCTGTCGTTCTCAGGAACTACCATAATATATTAGCATAGTGGTAATTTGAAGTGTTGAAGAATGAAGTGAGGTTGTGCGTGGGCTCCCTTTGGCGTCAAAAGTAAGGTTGCTGCTGTCTTTTTCGAAAAAGAAACTGATCGAGGTATTCTGCATTAAATGTTTATAAAATCTCAGCAATACCAATTTACAAAGTTTAATTTTCTTAGCCTGAATGGCTGGACAAAAATCGTCTTTGCTTGAATAAAATCTGATTAAATTAATTGGAATTGGAACTGAAACAGGTCAAAAGGAGCGGAGGAAAAATAAATGATGGTTACTATGGAATATGGATTCTAAATTTCTAATTGCAAAATCACGGGAAGGAATTTTTGGGGAGCAGATACCAATGCAGAAAATTAATGTCAACGGACAACGGGGCCAAAACAAAAACAAAACTTACATAAAAAGATGTTTGGTTTTAAACGTCGCGTGCGGGAAGGGGCACTGCTCCACCGGTGGCAACGTATCGGTAGCGACGGCGGACAAAGCTAACATTTTTCTTAGTTTTCAAACTCTCAGAGCCATACAAATTAAACCAAATCAAGGCACGATGCGCACCGATGAGCGTCGCTGATTCGACGGGCAGCATCGATACTGACAAAAAACCTCTTTACTTCGATCTCCATAGCGAGGTTATTCTGCGCAACTTCCGGAGCTCCTGGCACGGAAGTTTTCTTGTCTTTATTTTTTAATTTGTTTGCTCCTGTTGCCATTTCATATCTTCGAGCAGAACCCAGGATTTGTAATTTTCTTTTGCCTGGGATACAGACCTAGCCGGCTCGAGATTCTCAACTAGGTATTTGTGTGTTTTTTGTTCTGCCTTTTGTTCATATCTCGTGCTTTTGTTTCTTCTTCTGATGGGTATCGGTTTCGAATGATAGTATCGGAATTTGTCTTCATTTTGTTGCCAGTCATGTCCCGGATTTCATTGTATTGTTTTTCTATATAACAGCGTGCTTAGTTTTGGAGATAGAGTCGCGGATCATGAATTGGTCTGGGTCGATGTTTTCCATTTTAAAATAATTACCCCTCTGCTTTTCCTCATCTGTTCCGGTTTTTTATTTCATGGGTCGAGCTGGGAAAGATAGTATTGTTTTCTTCCTGAAATTTTCTCCCTCGTTCGCTTCATTGTGATGTCTGCTTAACTTAGAAATGGGAGAGAAGAATATTGAGTGGGTAATTAAGTTTAAGCATAGCTCAATTCTGTGTGCATTTACCATTGATAGCATTGGCATTGCTTTTTTGCCATACCAAGTTGGATTTGTCTGCTCTCTTACTTCTTCTTCTTTATACCCATCAAGGTGATGAATGAATGCTTTATTGGGGAATATCAAATTGATCCGCGGTTGCCCTTGGTTTCCTGAACTATTCCTGACTGTGCAGTTTCATTCCTTAGGGAACATCAATTTTTGCTTTGTCGGTCTTATCAACCCTCATCCATATTGAAGTTTAAGCATTGAAACCTGTAATCTCAGCAATTTCATAGTAATTTAGCCGAGAGAATTACATATGACTTGTCAACTAAAACACATAATACTTGTTACATAATAATTATCTACTGAGGTAGGTGAAAGGATGTATACACCAGATAAGTATATATAAAAAAGAGATAATGTTGTTGTTGTAATGCTAGTGACTTTCGAACAGAAATTAGAGGTTACATTAATGTGGACTAGAAACGCTCAAGGAGTCAAACAAGAAGTTGGTCTAGGTCAATTTGTCGAGGAATGCAAGTTGGTTATGTTACCATGTTGAAATTATTGAGGGAAAGCTCTGTTTGGTTATAATGATGGCTGAAAAAGAAGTATTGTCTTGAGTCTTCTCAGTAGTTGTGCTTGCACTCTTGTTTTCCTAGATTATTAAATATAAAATTTTGAATAAGTACTGCTTAACAATTTTTTATGCACTGACCATTTTTATTTGTGAGTCATGACAGATATACCACGCTTGTAGGAAACACAAAGCAGATCAGACTGGACTAAAGCAGACTTTTGGGTTATAGTCATTTTGAGAGAAATACTGTCAGATCTGGATAAAAAATGGCTCCTGGAGTCAATGCTTGCAAAGAGTTTCAACCGCACTTGACAATGTCAGATTATGACATGTCCAAGTCCAAACACAATGCTAAAAGTAGTAGCCCTCTTACAAAGTCTAATTCTGACTTTGGTGGAAAACATGGTAGTAATTCGAAGAATGGTGTTCATGACTTACTTGAGTGCCCTAGTTGCAAGAATTTGATGTATCCCCCAATTTACCAGGTACAGTACTTGCATTTCCGCTCTAGTAACCCTTCTTTCTAACATATAATGCGAGCCTGCTGTAAGTATGGACATACCAAAAGTGGATTCGTTATTTTTTAATTCTCACATGCCACTTAGCGTAACTTCTTTTTAATATGCGTTTACTTATTCCTCCATTGCAAGGTCTGCACCATGCAGCCTGTCTCTGCTGCAAGTTATATATCATTCTTGATCTGCTTAAATTTCTAGTTACTGTGAGGCATCACTTTAATTATTGATCTTGAGGGGAAAAATGAATGGAGAATCATGACGAGAAGAGTGAACAAATTTGATTGATGTCTTGAATCTTTGGGGGGTTTTGATTAGTTATTATGTTGTGCGCATTAGTCCACGTATGTATTGAGTTGCATGGTATTATTTGTAAAATTTTTCTACATCTTCTGTTAATCTTTCTCATTACATAAGTGACTTTGTTCTTTGTTCCGTGGAGCAAGAACTTTGTTGTTTGGGATGTTATCTGGTTAGTAATTCAAGTTTTAGATTCTAAAATTGTATTCTGAAATGCTAATTGAAATCCTATACGTATTTGTGTGAATTATTCTAACGAGAGTGATTCTTTGAAGAGGTTTCAAAGAAAACCCACCAAGTTGGATAAGAACAGTTAAAGAAAGTGGAAACTGAATTATCCTTTGAAGTTTAGCAGCTTCTATTCCAGTATTGTTATCAACGAAGAACTGGATTAATACAGATAAGCAATGAAGCTAACGCATCTGAATTCCTCTTTATTTGTGCCTTGTACATTCTTCATTCCATTTACTAGAAGGATATGATATTTCAGAACCTATAGAAACCTTTTTTCTTCCTTGACATGTTACAGTGAAATATATTCTGTTTATATTCTTCTAATCTTTTCCTTCATGGTTGAATTGTGTGTTGCAGTGCCCAAATGGCCACACTTTATGTTCAAACTGTAAGACTAGAGTGCATAGCCGCTGCCCAACTTGTCACTTTGACCTAGGAAACATAAGATGTTTAGCCCTGGAAAAGGTGGCTGAGTCATTGGAACTTCCTTGCAGATATCAGAGTTTAGGTTGTCATGATATATTTGCATGCTATACCAAGCTTAAGCATGAGCCAAATTGTAGATTTCGTCCATATAATTGCCCCTATGCTGGATCTGAGTGCTCTGTGATGGGCAACATTCCAACTCTTGTCAGCCATCTCAAGGATGATCACAAAGTTGACATGCATGATGGATGTACTTTCAACCATCGATATGTGAAATCAAACCCTCATGAAGTTGAAAATGCAACATGGATGCTAACTGTGAGTCATTATTTGTCTTGTTTCATATATGGCTTGTTTGAGGACTCAATCACCTATTCATTACATGATGCCATTCTTTCATCTTGCTTTTTTAATACCATTGAACCAAACCTCATCCGAGATGTTATTACAAGTTTTACCATGTCCGTTTGAAGCCAAATTCTACTAGTACATCCCTATTGCAGGATCTTTCTGCTTACATCTTGAAGCTCCTTTGCAGGTTTTCAATTGCTTTGGAAGACATTTCTGCTTGCACTTTGAGGCTTTTCAGATTGGTACAGCTCCAGTTTATATGGCTTTTTTACGATTCATGGGTGATGATGACGAGGCAAAGAGATTCAGCTACAGCTTGGAAGTTGGTGCTAATGGCCGCAGGCTGATATGGCAAGGGATTCCAAGGAGCATTCGGGACAGTCACAAGAATGTTCGTGACAATCAAGACGGACTTGTTATTCAGAGGAAGCTAGCTCTGTGTTTTTCTGGTGGGGGTGGACAGGAGTTAAAGTTGAGGATTACTGGGCGTATATGGAAAGAAGAATGACAAAATGTAAATTATTTTGGATGTCTCTGTTAGTGTACAGAGCTAGAAACGATGATCTTGTTATTTACCCTCCATGCCAAGCTTTTTATAATTCGGATTTAATTTAACTACGCATCTTGTGATTCCCTTTGAAGGGAAATATATTGTCGATAAAGAATTGACAACGAGCAAAGCAGTGCAGAGAAGAACACCGCCAATCTGATTCAAAAAACAATAGTGTGTATCAGTATACTTAGAAATAATCCGAACGTGAATGTTAATCCCAATGAATTTTTTTAGAAGCAAAGATCAAGTCATTAAAATACAAGGTCATTTGCTAATTTCATTGAACTTGAAATATGGAATGGGAAGCTTGTCGAACCAACCTAGACCAAACTTCCAGTTTTATTATTCGCGAAATGAACACAACATGACCATGGTAGTTACTTTCTTCTTCCTGGCATTAACAACCTCTGTCGTTCGTAATATGTGGGAGGTCATGGCACACATGAAGATATATATGGGGTCATGATCGGGATTCCAACCGTTTCATGTTTGTTTTTTTCCTTTAAAAAAAATTATTTTTAAAATACAGTAAATTCCACTTACTCAAAGAATAACGTGTTTAAAGAAAAAGAAAGAAAATCAGAGGAAGGTCACCCTCCAGGGACGGACTGAAGGAGAAAGATAATAGGGAGGAAAGCACGTGGGTCGGCGTGAATGACACAGAAAGATAACAAATGGGTTAAAATAGTAATGGTAATGAGCGCAGGCCGTGCATCGTGGGGGCACGTACAGCCCCGGAAGGTTGTGGGACAGATAGACGGACACCACATTCAGTTGTGATTTTTGCGGTTGATCTCTTCATCACTTGCGCGATCTTCTCTTCATTTCCCACTTTCTCATCCTCCTTTCCTCCATCCATTGTTTAACTTTCTGGGTTGCGCAGCAACTCCTTAGAGGTCTGTATTTCTCTCTTATCTTTCTGTGTTCTTTTATTCTTCACTTTATCATTCGTCTTCGTGCTTTTCTCTCCTTTTTCCGCGAGATTCAATCAACTTTAATTTTGTAAGGATAAATGCAAGCCTCGTTCTCATACGCTTATGTTTTATTAATCCAGGAGGTCGAAGATTGTTGAGGCACGAAATTCTTGCAGGTGAATCATTTGATATAATTTCCTCTAATTTATGGGTTGCTGAGGAGGCTGCTGCTGCAACTAGTTTGAAGCATGTTTTGTTGCGGAGGTACAGAGGAAGAGAGCAGTGGCCCACCTGCAAACCAAAACCATGCACTACCCAGAGGTGGTAATGCGTATAGAGAAGGTAACGTCTTTGCCCGTACAATTTCAACCACGTATCATTGAATAATGTGAATGCATTTTCCCTCTTGATTCAAAAACATTGCTTATGATAGCCTGAGGATTACTGTCGTAATTAATAATTTAGAATAACATTCTATATATTGTTGAAATATTTATAGGGGGTGACAGAGGAGAGCCAAGAAGCAACGCAGCCAAGTCTGGCGCTCCCCAAAAAGTGTTGCCAATTGAGACACCCTCAATACCATTGTACGAGTTAAATAGGTTAACGGACAACTTTGGCCAAAACGCTTTGATTGGAGAAGGTTCCTACGGACGAGTCTTTTATGCCAAGTTAAGCAACGGTCAGGATTCAGCCATCAAGAAGCTGGATACCAGTGGTAATTCTACCCCGGACGAAGACGCCGATTTTGCAGCTCAGGTGAGCCTACCTAACATGTGAATTATCGCTGTATTGGTCTCTTCAGGATCTTTCTATAAATGGGAGTTTTAGATTCAAGACACAACTCTGCATTATATATTCTACCGTGCACCATGCAGTTATCTCTTGTTTCAAGACTCAAGCACGATCATTTTGTATCGTTGATTGGATATTGTTTGGAGTCAAGTAACAGAATTTTGGTTTATCAGCATGCAAGTTTGGGTTCTTTGCACGACGTATTACATGGTAGGCTTAGCTACACTACACATGCAAACAACTTTTCTTCCACAAGACACGCTTAATTAGTCAAAATTTTGGGTGGGTGCAGGAAGGAAAGGTGTACAGGGGGCGGCACCAGGTCCAGCTCTGAGCTGGAACCAGAGAGCAAAGATCGCACTTGGAGCAGCAAAAGGCCTCGAGTATCTTCATGAAAAGGTTCAACCTCCCATAGTCCATCGTGATATCAGATCCAGCAATGTCTTACTGTTCGGTGACTATGATGCCAAGATTGCGGATTTCAACTTGACCAACCAGGGTTGTGACACAGCAGCTCGCCTACATTCAACTAGAGTCTTGGGAACATTTGGCTATCATGCTCCAGAGTATATATAATAATCCCCTTCATGATCAATTCTTCCTCATTATTCAAGTTACTTTACTCTGAGTTTGTATCTGAGAATGCTTGCTTTCTATACCCAGGTATGCCATGACAGGGCAGATAACCCAGAAAAGCGATGTTTACAGTTTCGGAGTAGTTCTCTTAGAACTTTTGACAGGAAGAAAACCGGTGGACCACACAATGCCCAAAGGCCAACAAAGTCTTGTGACTTGGGTATATCATGAAATGTTCCTTTCCAATGTTCCCTCTGATCTTCTGCTAATATGTGTTCTAATTCTATCACAGGCAACTCCAAGGCTGAGTGAGGACAAAGTGAAACAGTGTGTGGATCCCAAACTCAACAATGAGTACCCACCAAAGGCAATTGCTAAGGTATCTACTATATTCTTCCCCTTAAATCTTCATTAGTTTACAGTAGCCAAGAAACCTAGTCGGAGATATTGTGGACGGTGGCTGACATTTACGTATTTGTGTACGTAGTTCGCGGCGGTTGCAGCATTGTGTGTTCAGTATGAGGCTGACTTCCGGCCGAACATGACCATTGTGGTGAAAGCTTTGCAACCACTTCTGAATGCAAGACCAGCTGGCCCAGAACCTAGTGCTTAAAAAGTTAAAACGTCAATTTAAGTCACCGTCATCATCATGTTCTGTTTCTGATCCTATTTCGTTGTTTTGGATTTGTATCAAGAAAAGCATCATGATGTTCACTCTGCTTCGCCTCCTCTTTCGTTTGGGTGGCAACATGTGTATATATATAGTGTGCCTGATGTATGGACCAGACCTGTAATTGTGGCCCGTTACAAAGTTTTATTTAGAGATGCCAGGAGTTAATCGTTTAGTGGCCAGCAGAATGTTTCTTTTTAGTTTTTTGGGTTCATGGTCCTCCCGCTCACTCAGCTCCAATATGTATCCGACGCTATGGGTAGATTGTATTTGTGACGTTTCTATAATTTTTTATGAAGGATGACTTCAACTTCCCACTAGTCGCCCACGTGCCTGTATCCAACAGCTTTTTTCCCCCCTTTTTTTGATAATGTGGATCTAACAGCTTACTACTTTTTTTTTTTTTGCTCAAGGATCTAACAGCTTACTTTCACCTAAACGTGTAAAGTACCTTTTAGAAAACCAGTCCAGGCACGCCTAGCGAGGCATTATTTATTACTATCTCGGTTCAAAGTATATTAACACTTTTGTAGTCGTGTTCATATAATTATGATTGCAGGGAGTAATATATTATTATGCAAAAAAATCATTTAGATGTATGAAAGAATAATTAAAATATTAAATTAAATATTTTCTAATTATTTTTTATATACCTCCCTATTATTAATTTACAAAAAATTGTGTAACTATCTTTCTTATTATCGATTTTTTTTAGAGTGCCATTTTACTGACATGTCAGTCATAAAGAAGTTTATTGCTCTACTTTTTTTTTTAAAAAAAAATAGTATTTTGAGCCTGTTATTTTATTGATTTAAAGATGGTTATTGCTATACTTTTACATGGTTAAGATTTACGTGCTGAATTTTTTTAGGGTTCCTTTGTAAAACAATTTTTTATAGTAGGATGCAACTCACAATTTCTTATTTAGAAGATCATTCAACTCTTATAAATTAGATCTTGTACTACTGCATCCAAATATTGATAATTCTCCGTTTAATTTTTCTACCAATGTAATTTAAACTTATAAATTACTACCTTCGCTCTTAATTATAAAACCTAGTTGATTTTTTTGGAGAGATTAAGAAAGCTAAATGAGTTACTTAATTATTTCATATATTGTGTATCCTTAGATTATATATTAATTTATTAATTAAACTAATTAGTTTGAAGAAAAATAAAAATAAAAATATTCTAAAGTAATTTAATTAATTTTTTTAATATTTCTAAAAAAAATTAATTCACTTTTATAATTAAGATGGGGAGAGTAGTTGAAGAATTTATCCTAGGTTATTAGGTTGAGCCCGTGTGTCTCTCATTTCGGAGTAGGGAAGCTCACATTTTCATTTTTTGTCTCTCGCCTCCTGTCAATTAGTCAATATATGTTATATCAAAAAAAAAAAAGAAGTCAATATATGTTTTCAAATATATGTTTTCTGAGCCAAAAAAAAAAAATGTTTTCAAATATATATATATATTGCACAGTAGAACTCAGATTAACTAATGATTTTGTTAGTCTTCTCTTTTGACTCATTCAAATTCTTCGTAATTTAAAAAAACTCGCCCTTGCATTTAATGATTTGGTGCTTTGGTGGAGATAGTAATGTGATGTGGCAATTATGTCTTTTCTTACTTCTACCAATCAATCAGATATCACTGCATCATTTCTTTCGAGTCCGAAACATTATTTTATGCTAGCAATGTCATATATTTTTTAAATATCATATTAGAATTAATATGCATAGTATAAATAAAATAAAACACGGGTAACATTTTTCTTATTTTTAATAGACATACATTGTCCCTATCTATTGAAGTGTTTTGTTTTTTTCAATAAATATTTTATGTGTAATTAAACTATTTTAAGTGGAAAGAGTAGATGATCCACATTTCAGAAACGTGTTATCATTGTTATGTGACATGAATTTATTTATTTATTTTTAATTAGAGGGGTCAGATCTTCAACCCCATTTATAATGTTAGTTTTTATCCCTTTAATTAAAGAATGTTGTTCTCTATACAAAATACCATGTAAATAAAGAAGGGTAAATGATTTCGGGAGATAGAGTTATCTCTAGTGACCCTAAAATTACGTTGTTTTGGATTAATGAAGGGTGTTTTTGTAATTTTTTTTTATTTTTAATCATATACATTTTACCGAACCACTCTTTATTAATTCACCTAAAATTACTAATAAACCCTTCATTAATCTAAAACGACATAATTTTGAGGTCATTGAAGATAATTATATCTCCAATGACTGGAAAAATACTTTTCCCAATAAAAAAACTATAAAATATTCTATGAGATAGAAAGAATTGTAGAGAAAAGAGATACTACTAGAGTGGTGAGAATATTTCGCATTCATTTTCAATATAAATAGCATGATATCAAAACACGTCGAAGATTGGGGGACCAAAATGAAGGACCACACCACCAGCACTGGCACCTTAACTTCCCAGATTTGTACTTGCATGGGTCGACACTTTGGCCTAATAATACTGAGCACAAACAATGTACCACATTAATTGTGACACATTTAATGAATGTCAAGGTTATTTTGGTCCTTCCGCAATCAATAAGCCTTTGTTTAGTCGTAGTTCAACCTAATTAATGAGTTTAGGTTCTTGGAAAGGAAAAAAAAAAGTTTAACTCTTTCTTTTAATGTTATCAAAATCGAGATCTTATATAAGATCGGAAGAGGGTGTGAACATCGTAAATCGTGGGATCGATACGGATCGTAAGATCCTATTATCTAAGATATAAAATTATATTTGATTATTTATATATATATATATATATATATAATAACTAATATCAATTATAAAATTCTATATTACAAAAATTAAGATGACTTTAATTTATTTGATTTGTACTCTACATATTTAATAAATTAAGGGTAAAATGAAGAGGTTGTTCAGACTTGAAAATGTATAAAAAGGATGAAAAAAAAAGATTGAATGATTTTTTTTTTGGCTATAAAGAATGATCAATTTAATACCCAAGTTTAATGGAATCCAGTTGGGGTACACGTGGATGAAGGAAAAGTGAGGCCAGGGAGACCCATCTGAAAAGCTGTACTGAAGAGAGCAATGACTTTACTTTTTTGACAACTTCACAACTCCAGTATACTGAGTGACTTCCACCTTTGTTCTCTTCGCGATTCTCATTTTCTGGATTTTTTTCCATCTTTGATTCTTCTCGTACTAGAGTATAGCAGCCATGGCAAAAGCATTTTTATTGTTCATCGAAACTATTTCTAGATCCATGAGAGAAGGTCCGATTCGTAATGCTTGTGTCTCCGATTCATACTCAACTTCTCTAAGGCTTGAGCCATGGAGTCTCTGGCCAACTGCATCACTGTCGCCCACGTTTTCGCATGTCACTCCATCATCTTCCTCCTTCACTGTCAACTCCCATGTCTTCCGTCTCCTTCAGATCTCTACCACCCCCTGTTTTTCCGTCACAACTCTCGTCTTCCTCTTTCAAATCATACCTTTCTCTTCAGGATCGTGCGATACCAGCGATTTCTACGCTTTACTCGTCGATTCTATTGTTTCTAAAGCAATCTGCGATTTATGTGGCAGCGGGATCGTATGGTTTCTGAAAATCGCGATTTCTTGCGTTCCTGCAATTTAAGTCGCGATTTTCATAACACTGCTTTCTTTATCTAATGGAAATACTATCTCTTTTCCTAATTATAAAATCAGATTGTCTTTTTTGAAGAGATTAAGGAAATTAATTAAATTACTTTAAAATATTTTTATTTTTTTCTAAGCTAATTAGTTTGACAATAAACTAATAATTAATGCATAATATATGATATGATTAAGTAATTTACGTAGCTTCTTTAATTTCTACAAAAAAGAAAGGTTAACTTGTTTTTATATTTAAGACTAGAAGGAGAACCGAAATAGAGATACATGCAATACAAGAATTGGGTGTTCAGAAAAAAAGGGGATTTAGACTTAAGTTCCCATATATTTTATTTTTTTGGGTTCAATGATAAAAGAATGTATAAATAGGTCTAGTTATTGATTATTTCAAAGAAATTAAACATTGGGAAAGTATTGCTTATAAACTATAAGCAATATGAAAACATGTAACAATGTTTTACTGATAAGCTTACCAAATATTGACTGTGACTTCTGAATGGAGTGGCATGAGAGAAGACTTAAATGAAAAATACTATTAGGACTTTCAGGTTAGGCCTAAGCTAAATTAATTTGCTAAGGACAGAGGGATGGATTTTATCATTATGGAGTCTGATTCATTGGAACTGATATTTGCCTTGTCTCAGCCAGATGCCTTAAACTGTCAAAGCCTGGTTATGGTTCAGATTAGGGAGTTGCTAGCTCTTAACTGGACTGTGCAGTGGAATCATATACGTAGAGAGCAGAATCAGGTTGCTGATAGGCCTGCCAAGGAAGGTTTATTAACCTCTTGCTTGTATGATTTGTGCCCCTCGTTTTTGAGGCCTTTGGTTCTAAGTGATTGTATGGGAATTCATTCCCCTGTCTTTTAATTTAATTTTTTAGGCTCTGCCTTCTTCTATATAAAACAAAAAACAAAAAACAACGAAGCATGGCCTCTAATGGCAGGGGCAAGGGAATGTGGGGAAATTGACCAAAATAAGAACATTTTTTTTTAAAAAGTACCGGATTGGAGCAGTTGGGAAACTAATTCCCAAACTAATGCAGTCAAAGGCGTCAGTTGACTGACGCCATTTGACTGATGTCCCTTTGCAAATTTGTAGAGTGGCGTGCATTAATGCACGCCACCCCTGGGCGTCCAAATTGACGCCCAAGGTGTCAATTTTTGACGCTTTGGCCGTCAATTTTTTTTTTAATTTTTTTAAAAATATAATTATATTTAAAAATATAAATAATAATTATATATAATAATTTTAATTAATAATTATGAAAATTAAAATATTCAAAATTTATTATAAATCTTAGGATACAAGACTAATAAATAGTAAATTAATTAATTAGTGAATTTATTATAAACGATGAGATAGATGACTAATTATTTAATATTTTGTATATTAATAATTTGGTATATAAATTGTTAAATATTATTAGCTAAATTTAATTAAAGAAAATTGTGAGAATCAAAATTAGTGAATTAATAAAAATATTTTTTTGAAATATGTAGTATATTATTTTACCGTAAGATAGATAGGATAAGTTTAGTTAGAGAATAAGTCAATTTGGACGCCCAGGGGTGGCGTGCATTAATAATGCACGCCACCCTACAAATTTGCAGAGAGTCGTCAGTCAAATGGCGTCAGTCAACTGATACCTTTGACTGCATTAATTTAGGAATTAGTTTCCCAACTGCTCCAATCCGGTACTTTTTTTAAAAAAAAGTTCTTATTTTGGTCAATTTCCTAGGGAATGTGCCACTTCGCAGCAACACTTGGCTCGCGCTTTTGAATTGTTTTGATATGTCAGGGTTTTTTACCAAAATAATGTTCTTTTTTTTAAAAAATCACCGGATTAGCGCATGTCAGAAACAATTTACCAATCTAATGCGTCAACGGCGTCCGTTGACCGACGCCATTGACCGCGTTAACAACCAGGCGCCACGTGGATGTGGCGCCTATAGACAGACGCCACGTGGATGTGGCGTCTATAGACAGACGCCACCTGGAAAAGTGGCGTCTGTCTGTACACGCCAGCGGTGGCGTGCTTTGACCCACGCCACAGCTGGCGTGCACCAGCATACCCGTGACCCCCCCAACGGCAGTGACTCCCCCCCCGGCGGTGTCTCCTTGCCTCTCCTATTTAGCTCCTTCCCTCTCTTACCATTCTTTAGCATTCGTGACTTCTTCCCCGTGACTCCTTTCCCTCATTCACTCCTTCCCTCTCCCTCTTATCATTCACTTATTCCCTTATCTGCAAAACTCCCTCCATCGTTCATCTCCCTTATTTTGTTTCTTCATATCTTTTTTTGTGAAACGTGAACCAAATTCGTTCATTTATATATTATAATGGTTCTAAGAATATTGTTGCAGACGGATTGAGCTTTGAAGGTGAAAAAAAAGTAATGTATATTATTCGAGGCATGTCCGCAGAAGAATTATATGAAAAGATCCGTCAAAAGTTAAAGCTGCAAAAAAATCAGGAAATATCTTCGGTGACGGGTAGGGTGCCTTGTGGAAACCACTATGCGGGTTTTGAGATATCCGATGATGAGGATGTGGATGTTTTTTTTCAAACATTCAAGGAAAACTCTGTGTCCCAATTTGCTGAGTTGTATGTGGATATTGAGACGTTAGAGGAGCAGGGTGTACCAACACAATCAACCGTTGTGCATGGAGAAGAAATTGACTATATGCTAGATGAAGAACCTGAAAATGAGGAAGAGGAAAAGGAAGAGGAAGAAGATGATGACACATTATTGTCTAATAACCATGATCAGAATGATAGTGATACAGACGACGAAGATCATCATAATCCCATGTCACAACAGACTGGTATGTTATCATTAGGTTTGTTACAGAGTTGTATGATTACTTTAAATTATTTTTTATTAGTTACCATGTTTTCGCATAAACTGTATTATGCGTGAATACACAGATGTTACACCATTTTGGAATGACATTCCGCATTATGAGGCTGTTAATGAAGATTATCCGCATGAGGATATACTGGATGTAGAAGGCTTGGGCCAGGGTCGGTGGGCAAGAGGAGATGGGCTATATCTGAAACAAGAGTTTGGGACCAAGAATGATGTCCAAGCCACAATAAAACATTATTGCATGAAGGAACATCATGAAGCTCAAGTGGTTGAGAGTACTACAGCCAAGTACTCAATGAGATGTCGGAATCATGTACAAGGTTGTGATTGGAGAGTAAGAGCAATTAAACCAAAAAATAGCAACACTTGGGTGGTAACTAAATGGGTTGGAAATCGTAGTTGTGTGAGCCAGATTCTCTCCCAAGATCACAAACAACTTGATTCTGAAATTATTTCTAAGGTCATAATAGGTATGATACACAATACCATGTGATAGTTTGTGAATTTATTTGTGTGTGTCAGCGAACATAGATAACATTCCTAATGTGTAATTTTGGCGAATGGTCTTGCAGACATGGTCAAGGAAACACCTTCGGTACCTGTGGTCCTAATACAAGAAAGGGTGACTGGAATGTTTGGTTATCATGTTTCTTACAGGAAGGCATGGAAGGCAAAACAAAAGGCAATTGCTAAGATTTACGGTGATTAGGATGAGTCATATGCGTTCCTGCCAAGATGGTTCGAGCACATGTTGAAATTTTCCCCGGGATCTGTTTATCATATTCAACATGGACCATATACTGTTGATCGACAGGTTGTTAATGGGATTCGGGTTTTTCAACGTATATTTTGGACATTCAGTCAATGTCGTGAGGCGTTCCAATGGTGCAAACCAGTCATACAGGTGGACGGTACGCATCTATACGGT
The DNA here is from genome assembly GCA_034222035.1 of Acacia crassicarpa. Taxonomy (NCBI): domain Eukaryota; kingdom Viridiplantae; phylum Streptophyta; class Magnoliopsida; order Fabales; family Fabaceae; genus Acacia; species Acacia crassicarpa. The sequence continues at coordinate 60,664,893 of JAWXYG010000002.1, read as the reverse complement.
AAGTATAAGGGGACATTATTGATTGCAACCAGCCAAGATGGAAATAATGAGATCCTTCCGATAGCATTTGCAATTGTGGAAAGTGAAACTAAGGAAGCATGAGAGTATTTTTTGTATTTCATACAAATGTATGTTACAAGTAAGGTTGGTCTATGTCTTATTTCTGATCGTCATAAGAGCATAATATCAGCAGTTGGCAATGAGATGATTGGTTGGCCGCCTCCTCATGCATACCATGTATTTTGCATTCGTTATGTTTCGAGCAATTTTAATACTCGCTTCAAGGACAAGGAGTTGAAGAAAAAGTTAATGAGATTAGGTAATATACTCCAACTGATGTGCCCTGACGTTCATTATTTTCATTACTACAACCTTATACTGCTGTGTATTTCTGTCTTTTTTACAGGATATGAACCAAACAAAATAAACTTCGATGCTTTGTATGCCGAATTCTGCAGTACAATCGTGAAGCGGCTGCATGGATTGAAAGAATTCCAAAAGAGAAATGGTGTAGGAGTTATGATGAGGATGGACGAAGATACAGTCATATGACAACCAATTTGTCTGAATCAATCAATAAGGTTTTTAGAGGAGCGAGGAACATGCCTATAACTGCATTAGTGAAATGTACCTATAGTCGGCTTGTTCGTTATTGGGTCAAAAGGGGGATCAAAGCACAAAAAGATGCAATGTCCGGAAAGTATTTTACGAGTGTTATTGGAGAAGCTATGGCAAAGAATGGAGAGCGTGCTACATCGATGCGTGTTCGGGAGTTTGATGTGGCGCGTACGATGTTTGAAGTTGACGATCATGATGATATATACTCGGTGAACTTGACCCAGGGGAAATGCCAGTGTGACAAGTTTCAGGCATTCAAATTCCCTTGTAGTCATGTATTTGCTGCATGTTCGGCGGTATCCCATAATGCTACACAGTACGTTTACAATATTATGCATGTTTACTCCTCACCATTTCAGCCGATTGGTAGCGAACAAGGAATACCGTCCTCGTCCGTACCAAAGATTATCCCCGACATCTCGAAATTGCATGGTATGAGCCGCTTGAAATCTACACGCATTTGTAATGAAATGGATGAGGAGGAGGTCCAACCTAGCTCCAGTCGAATTAGATGTAGGATATGTAAACAGTTCGGACATAATAGGCGTTCATGTCCTACGACACGCATAGCTAATTAACCTTCATGTTCTCATAATTTTATGTTATGTATATTACACTTATGTGTTTCTGTTGTGTACATCATTTTTAATTAGATTTTTCTCAGTGACGTTCAACAACATCATTATTTTATAGCTTAAGTAATATAACATAGTTATGACGAAATATGACATGGTTATGACAACTAAACAAATATGACATAATACAGTAACCCGTGGAAATATGACCTAATATAGTAGTAATCCATGCAAATATGACATAATACAGTAATCCCAGTAAATATGACACAATACAGTACTAATCCATGCAAATATGTCGTAACTATGTAAACTCGGTAAATATGACATAATACAGTACTAATCCATGCAAATATGACATAATACATAACAAGGAACACCATCAAGGAGGAGTATATTCAAGCCACTGCCTCAAACGCGCATCCCGCTGAGGGTTCCTACGGATGCCATCAGGAGGGCGACTAAAATTGAAACCTTCAACTACTGCCCGTATAAAGTCATCAGACTGGTCACCTCCGTCGTCGCCCGTGTGGTCTCCTGCCTGGTATGGGCTACTACTAGATCTGGCCTCGATACAACCCTGTCCACGGTGGGACGAACGGAAGGCAGCAAAACCACCCTGTGCAGACTGAAAAGAACTGAATGAAGGAAAACCAGGAATGCCATATGGAGGCTGAGATGCACAAAAACGCTGTCCAGGCTGGTAAGGGTTGAATGGAGGAAAGCCAGTCTGGGAATTATGAGAAGGCCACTGATATGAGGATGGATCCTGTGTCTCCGGAGCGTACATCGTCTCTGGATGTGGGTAAGTAGGGATTGGTGCATGTATCTGAGGATGCACCGCTGCTGGCATCCCTTCTGGGTACCACGGGACCTTAGTATAGGTCATATCTGGCCATACAAGAGGTCTATATATACCTCCGCCTTGTGGACCAAGCGGGGGTATCTGATATGGCTCCACTTTGTGCCGCGGTCGTCGTTGGCCCAGTCCACGTCCCTCCCTCGCATGGGGCGGGACCTCTAAAGCAGGATCTGGTACACTTACTAATAGACCAGTCGGTGCGTTAGGCTCAGGCTCTGCAACTCGGCCAAACTCTCTAAGTGCCATGAGTAACTGGTCACAGACCTTCTGCACCTCCCTGTGGCTGTATTGGGCACTAAATTGTGGAGAAATCATCCACCAAATCCACTCTACACCATCTATCTGCATTTATCCAATAATATAAATAACAACATTTAAACTAAGTTATGGATAATAAATGGAAGATTTAGGAGAGAAAACGATAGCAAGATCAATACGTACCACATGGCCAATCTTGGCGACCTGCCTCGTCATATACCGTCTAGTGTGTGTAAAAAACCATGTCATGTACTCGAAGTTTGGGGAAATCGACCCCTCCGATGGATCTGTCTATAGTCTCGATACGCTCATCTCGTGTGTTCCACAACTGAATAAATGGAGCCATCTTCAACTCCCAATCCTCCGTCATCTTACCGCGTAAGGTAAGATCGTGGGCACCATGAAGCTGTGGTGCTGGGTTGGGGATGTGTTGCTGCATGCCAAATTGTCACATGCAGCGATCGGGCTGGTGCATCTCGACAATGTGGAAAACAAGTAAGGGTGTGACCGCCCTCCACATGTCATGCATGTGAACATCTGCATCCAAAAACTCATATCCGGCGTCCGTATACGGTTCCCACTTCACCTATACATGTAAACAAATGCGAATTAGTTTACTTTTTTATTTCTTTAATATCAAATTTATCATACATACATCGTCTTGACCCATCTGGTCAAGCTCTACCCGATATGTTTTCAGATCCCGTCGCAATAACCGCACATTGACTTTATTCAACCTGCAATATGTAACTCCATAACATTAGTGAACTCCAAGCAGTTCAAAATATGGAATTACATCAAACTTCTTTTATACCTGCGTCCGTAATGATCACTTGCGTCAATGGGTGGTGGAACGGGAGGTGATATGGCAGGAAATCTGGACCATGCCCATATCTGCAATAACAACAAACAACCCCCAATGTCTTTAGCTGAAGCCGACGTGGCCTGACATAGCTCGCGAAATAGTATAGCGAGTACAGCAGACCCCCAACTGTATGTAGCAGCCTCCGCAAGGTCACCATCCAGTAATTTTACATATCGGCAAGGGACCTCTGCACCGGACTTATCACACAACAAAAATCTACCGAATAGGCGCATCAAGTAAGCACGTGTGTAGCAAAGTTGACCCTCAACAGTAGCTGAGTGCTCCTCCCAATGGGCCCAATAAGTTTCAAACCAGGTCAACCTGATGTTTCCGCCAATGATATGAGTTGGAAGTGGAGTCCGACCTATGTACTGTTGAATAACTGCTGTCCAGTTGGCATGCGTCCGACCGGAAACTACTCGACCCTCAGTGGACAAACCTAAAATGCCCTCTACATCCTGTAGAGTAATAGTCATCTCACCAACCGGCATATGGAAGGTGTGAGTCTCAGGCCTCCACCTCTCAACCAAAGCAGAAATAAGCTGTTTGTCAATCTACACCCACACAAGAGTAGAGAACAGATATGTAAGGGTTTTATATTATCTGTATCATGTACAAACAACTAAATGCGTATAATTAATTACATAAAATATTTTAAAACATACCGGGAGTCTCTTCATGCGAGACACGTGCCATAAACCTGAACGCATAAGGTGCTGCTGCAACTCTACAGGGATGAGATTTGGGTCCTCGATATCTCCCAAAGACCCATGTGAGGCTCACCTCACCCTCAAACAATTACAGTCTCCTGTGTTCCACACAAGTTGTGATCGGTGTGACTGCTGCACCTCTTCATTAAGAACTCCCCACTCTTTGGGGCCGGGCTCAATATTGCGACCGCGTTGGTCATCCATTTGACTGCTACAAATTTAAAACAACACAACATACTTAGGTCACTAATTATTATTCTCTAAATCATTAATTACTGAATTAATTATTTATTAATTTTTTTCTATTTAAACTTATCTTATCTATCTTAGGGTACTATAAATAATAATATACAACATATTTCATAGTATCTTTTTATTATTGACTAATTTTTATTCTCACAAATTTCTCAAATCTAATTTAGCAAAGCAAAATATTTTACATTTTATATATGAAATTATTGTTTTACAAAATATTAAATAATTAGTCATCTATCTTAAGGTTTATAATTAACATACAAGATAAATAATTAATTCACTAATTAATTTTAAATATTTGTAATTTTAAATATTAACATACAAGATAAATTACTATCTTAAGGTTTATAATTAACATACTATTTGGTCTTCTACTAAGCTTAATATTAAATTTTAAATATTGTAATTGCCTAAAGTAATAATTATGATTATTATTTATTCTTTTTATTATTTATACTTATTAGTAATTTGTATGTACTTAAGCATCTATCATATCCTACCGTTATACATTTATTACGCAACTATAATAAATAAATGTATACAATTAAAAGTTAAATCAAATTATTAAACAATAAATATAACAAAAAATTAAATGTTACTTGTGCAAGCTTGAAGAGATAATTTGAGCCTCCTCCTCCTCCTCCCTTCTAGTGATTCTCCCTTTTTTTTTTGTCTCAGAGTTTCACGGGGAGAGTTTTTAGGATGAAGAAAATGTGAGAAATGAATTGGATGAGGGAGGGGGAAGGAAAATATAGAATGGAAGATGAAGAAAATGTGAAAGAAGGAAGTTTAATGATGAGTGGAGGATGAAGAAAATGTGGAGAGGAAAGAAAAACGATGAGTGGAGGATGGGAAAATTAGGATGAAAAAATTGTGAGAGAGGGAAGGAATCAGACGAAGGAGACAATGGAAGAGGGGAGGAGAATGTGTGTGTGTTGTGCGGGCGGGCGGGTAAAATGGATAATGGAAAAGGGAAGGGAAGTGTGTGTGTATGTTCGGTGGGGGAAAAAGAAAGGAAGAGGGAAGGGGATAATGGATAATGGAAAAAGAAAGGAAGAGGGAAGGGGATGGGGGCTGGAGCAAACGGAAATAGAAAGGAAGAGGGAAGGGGAGTGGCAGCCGGGGCAAACAGAAAGGAAGAGGGAAGGGGGTGGCGCCGGGGAAAAAGAAAGGAAAAGGGAAGGGGGGTGGGGGCCGGGAAAAAAAGAAAGGAAAAGGGGAGGGGGTGGGGGCTGGGGAAAAAGAGAAAGGAAAAGGGAAGGGGGTTGCGTGTGGGGTTAGGGGGCTGGGGTAGTCAGGATTCCTGACATGTCATGCTGACGCGTCAGGAATCCTGACTGGCGGCAAGGCGTGGACGCCAGCTGTGGTGTGGGTCAACACACGCCACAGTTGGCGTCCTGTGACAGACGCCACATTCAGATGTGGCGTCTGTCATCACACACCACTTCCAGGTGGCGTGTGCGAACTGGCGCAATCAATGACGCACGCCATTGACCGCATTAGATTGGTAAGTTGTTTCTGACATGCGCTAATCCAATGATTTTTTTTTCAAAAAGAACGTTATTTTGGTAAAAAACCCTGATATGTCAGGCAACGAAATGTACAACTAGTTAATGCAATTTTTTTGTGACGAAAACAAAAATCATTTTTTAAATTGTTTTTTTTTTGGGTGTGTTGCCAAACATTTTATGGGCTAGCCACACTGTTACATAGCCAGCCACTATATATTTGTCAATTAAAAAAAGTCATGCATGGTAGTATTTCTTTTTAGAACTTGATAACTAAGTGTGTGTTTAATTATAAATTCACAAATATTCTAGTCACCTTTGATAGTTTCAATGCAACTTCAAATAATATGTATGTACCCATTGTTGTCAAACTCGTGAGTTGACTCTCCAAATTTACTGTCTTTACGTTTCTACCTTACTAAATCGAGTCAAGTCTCTAACAAACTCATATCAATTGTAAACTCATATAAACTCACGAGTTTACAGACCGAATTTACCGTTTTTATGTTTGTAGCTTACAAAACTGTGTGTGTGTGTGTTTTTTTCTTTTTTAAAAATTTTTTTGTCATCCTCAACAACTTTATATATGAATTTTATAGAAATTTCTTTATTAGGTATAATAAATTATGAATGTTGATATATTTAATTTTAATTATTTGGATTTAAAATATATTTAAATCAAATTGTTGTTATTTTTATATTATAATTATTTAATTATACACTATTAATACATGTTTAATGATAAAAATAAACTCTTACGAGTTTACAATACGAGTTTATATCATTATTACGAGTTTGCATAGACTCGTGAGTTTGACAACCTTATATGTACCTATACTCAAATCTGACGGCTTTGAGGATGCCTTAACATGGTGAGGTGTGGAAACCAACTTCTTATTCCTCCTCCTCCATTCATTCTTGCGTTTTTTTGTTGGTCGTTTCTAAAGTTATCTTTGATATGCTTTAGATAAAACAAGACAAACTCTACCAGTGCAATGTACGGAATTAATTATGAATTCTACAATATATTTTAAAAAAATGCATTTCCGTTCCTATTAATTTAATCTATCCTGATATTTAGAAATGCCTCTCTATAGACTATATTGGTTATCGTATACATACATTTGCTATATTCATCTAATACTAACAATTTCAACCCATAAAACTCTTGACTCTTGACAATGCGTCATACGATTGTCCATGTGACAAAACTAGGCTTAGAAAGTAAAGACCAACATTAGACATCTTGGCTCTTGTTGTTAGTCATTGCAAATGAAGTAATTATTGAAAATTGCCTTATTGTCATGCTAAAAGGTAGCTTAGAATTTAAGGGATCAATTTCCATACAATGTATTAGTATATCATCACTAACACATATTCCATTCAATGTCTTTGCCTTTATGAAATTTTTGCCTAGATGTATTATCCGTAATCTAGTCCCATTGCACAATCCAACAGCTTGATCATTGTTCCTTATCAATATAATTGGTACTCCAACTTTAAGAATCAGCTCATGATGGGGCATCCGGAGCATTTGATTGTGTTGCGGAATTCATTATCATACATGTCTTCAAAGCTATTATTTGTACTCTCTATGTGACTTGAGCAAGGCCTATGATAGGGTTGAGTGGGATTTTTTAAGGAGTGCATTGCTCAAATTTGGTTTCTCGCAAAGATGGGTTAACCTTGTTATGAATTGTGTCGAAACAGTTCACCTCAACTTGTGTATTGCAGGGGAAAAAATAGCCTCAATTAGTCCAGGGAGAGGACTGCGACAAGGAGACCCTTTGTCTCCATATCTATTTATTTTATCCCTGGAGGTGCTCTCCTGTATGATCAATAAAGCAATGGCACAGGGGCGATTAACAGGGATTAAATTGAGTAATGATTGCCCAACATTATCTCATAGTTTTTTCGCAGATGATGCCTTGTTTTTTATGAATGCAGATAATCAGAATTGTCATGTCTTGGCAGATACTCTACATCAATATTGCTTAGCGTCAGGACAGTTAGCAAATCTGGAGAAATCTAGCATTGTATTCTCAGGCAATACTCCCCAACCTATCAGAAAGAACGTCTGCGATATTCTTGGGATTGGTGAAAGTATGGATCAAGGAAAATACCTGGGCATTCCAAGTGTTTGGGGGAAGACCAAAGACCAAGCGCTTGCTTATGTCCGCGAGAAAGTTGTAAAAAAGACCCTTGGCTGGAGTAGTAAGCACTTGTCGTTTGCAGGAAGAGAGGTTATGATTAAGGCTGTCATCAATGCTATTCCAATATTCCCTATGACATGCTTTAAATTCCCAGTTAAAACTTGTAAAGCTCTCAACAGTCTGGTAGCTGATTTTTGGTGGGAGGGGCAACAAAAGACTCATTGGGTGGCATGGAGTAAACTTACACGGCCTAAAGCTGAAGGAGGAATGGGTTTCCACGACTTCATCAAGCTTGATTATGCACTTCTTGCAAAGACAGCCTGGCGACTAACTCAGAAACCACAAGACCTATGGGTGCAAGTTCTTAAAGGCCTCTACTTTCCCAACGGTACTTTTCTAGATGCTAAGAAAGGTCACAGGGCCTCGTGGTGCTGGTCAAGTATATTAGAAGGAAGGAACTTCATTAAAGATGATCTATGCTGGCAAATTGGTAATGGGGAGTCTGCCAGAATCTGGAAAGACAACTGGATCCCTTCTCTCCCTAGTTTGAGACCGATTACTGAAGACGCCAGACTTAAAGAATCAAATCAACTAGTGGCGTCACTTATTGTTGCTGATAGTAGAACCTGGGATCTCACACCTATCAGATGCAAGATTGATGATCCCACCAGCAAAGCTATTGATGACATTCCCTTATCTCGGATGCCACAAAACGATCGATTACGGTGGACTCTAGCAACAAATGGGATCTATAGTGTCAAACTTGGGTACCACCTGACTCAATCAACTCCCACGGTACACCCTCAACCAGCTGGTCCATCGGCTCCAATCCCAGGGAAAGTGTGGAAGAAAACCTGGAAAACTAAAGCTATCCCTAGAGTCGTGAATTTCTTGTGGCGATGCTTAACCAAATCCTTAGCTACGAATGATGCATTGATTAAGAGAAAGAGGGGGCCCACTGAGGTATGTCCATTATGCAATGTAGCTCGCGAAACATTGGAGCACCTTTTCTTTCATTGCCATTGGGTGCGGTGTGTATGGTTCGGGAGTCAGTTGTCTCTTAAAAGCGACCTCACTAATATTCAGGACTTCCAGCACTGGTGGATTTCCATTTTGGACCCGTCGTGCCCCTTCTCTGATTATGATATTGCATCCATAAGCTGGCTGTTATGGTTTATCTGGAAGGGAAGAAATGATCAGGTTTTTAATGGAGTGCAACCGGACCCTAGAGCTGTGATTGAAAGGGCAAACCACGCTTTGCTTAGCCATTGGAATGTGAGCCACCCGACATGCTCTGAAGACAAACCGTGTCAACTTATGAAGCAAGCAGTGCGGTGGGTGCCTCCGGAGGAGCATATGTTGAAGGTTAATCTTGATGGCTCGTTCTATGATTCTTCTGCTGCTATCGGATTGGTCTGCCGTAATCATTGGGGTCATGTGCAGTGGACCTTTACCGACAAGGTGAAGTCCATATCGGCCTTCATGACCGAAGCCCTTGCGTTAAAAAGAGCCTTGATGATTGCACATGATTTGGGGAACAAAAATGTTGTGTTCGAGACTGACAGCCAGATCCTCTTACGACAGGTGGAAAATGGTCAACAGGATTTGTGTGAATGGCAATCTCGGGGCATCCTTGATGATATTCTATTTGCTCTGAAAGCTGAGTCCAGTTTTTCAGTTCGATTTACTCTTCGTCAGGGGAACAGAGCAGCAGATTTACTTGCTGCATTTACTAATAAGGAGGTGTGCCCAGTTGGGTGTGTAGGAATACCCTTACCTTCTTTGTCTCTAGTGCTGGAGGAAGATAGACAGAGCATTCGGAGTCTTCAGGAACAAGTCTTTGAGCAACCCAGATACTTGGATCCTGGTTAATCTAAAATAATAATGGTTGACCCTTAGTAGATGTTTAGTATCTACTTTTCATGGTCGTGTTTGCTTTTGTCTTTGTTTTAGTTGTATAAAGCCTTCTGCCTGTGTGTTTCTGTCACATAGTTTGTAATAGCTTTGCTCCCAGTAATGAATTTATATAGAAGTGTTCAAAAAAAAAAAAGTACTCTCTATGTGACTAATGGAATATGAACTGAAATATTCTACCATATCACCCAACAATAAAGAGCATATTTAGACATTCAAGATATCAACAATTTTTTGGTCGGAGCGGCTTAAGTATAGCCCTATTGGTTAGATAAATGGAGCAATTTGCACACATACTATAGATGAAATGTATTGATAGCTGCATCGATAATTTTAGCTCTACCACCCTTTATTATAAAAGATAACATTTACCCGAAATTACATCCCCTTATAACACATTTACCGCTGAAGATACAATTACACTTCATTAAATGCCTCAATGTGCAGTCAAATGCTTCTATACAATTTATTTTCAACAGGAGTTATCTTTTATAAATAAATCTAAAAATGGTATTATTTATTTTAAGTTTGATAAAAATACGATAATCACGGTCTAGTTAAATAGTAGTAGGTGATTAGCAATATATGTGTCTTAAACATAATATTTTCCCCCGTCCAATCAAAACTCCCATCAAATCGTCATATATACATTATCTCATGCTTTAATAAGTCGTACTCATGTCCCCAACAGCAATGAACTTATAAAAAGCATGTCTCTCGCATCAAACATCGCATCTTTAATTAAGCCCCAATAAAAAATTATATTAAATTAAACATGACACAAATATAATAACGAGTGGTTTAAAAAAGGGCGACAGGAGATTATTATATACAAACAGGATTTATAGTCCCTTGGATCTTTAATATATAAAATATATTTGAAGAGTTAATCTTATCCCCTAAATATGGGATAGGATATTGTTACAACCAATGTTACTACCACTTTTTCACCGTTAGATCAGAATCTCATTTACCTATATAATCTCTCTCTCCTATTAAGATTCTGATCTAACGGTGGAAAAGTAGTAGTAACATTGGTTGTAACAAAAAAAAGGTGGTAACAATATCCTATCCCCCTAAATATAAAACATATTTGTATTATCAGCTTTTTCTAATTTACTTTCATAGATTGCCCTCAATGATTATTAACAAGGTTGTCAAACTCATGAGTTTAAGCAAACTCGTGAAATGACGTAAACTCATAAGAGTTTAATTTTATTATTAAATAGGTATTACTAGTATATAATTAAATAATTAAAATATAAAAGTGACAAAATTTGATTTAAATATATTTTAAATCAAAATAATTGAAATGATATCCATCAACATTCATCATTTATCATATTTAATAGAGAAATTTCTATAAAATTTCTATATAAAGCTACTGAGCATGATCAAATCAAAAAAGTTAACATAAGTTTATGAGTAAGTTTATACAGTTTTGTAAGCTAAAAATGTAAAAACGGTAAACTCGGTGTATAAACTCGTGAGTTTAACTGAGTTTACAACTAGTAAGAGTTTACCACTGACTCGACTCGTTTTTGTAAGCTAGAAATGTAAAAACGGTAAACTCAGAGAATCAACTCGCGAGTTTGACAACAATGATTATTAAGAGGGAGAGGGGATGATGAAATTTAAAAAGATAATTAGGGTGTATTGAGAAATATATATCATATTAATTAACTTCCTAATTTAATTACCAAATTAGATAAATATATGTTATATTAAGAATATAAAGAAATAATATTATTAAGTTAATATATTATTTCTGTCGAGAATTTGTATGTTACCGCGTTAATCTTAATTATGTAAATTGTGATGATATACGGGTAACAGCAGAGCGCGCAGACTGTGCCTCTCTTTTCACCGTGCCTCCTTATGCAACCATTGCCTATCCTGCTCTCTCCCCTCACCTCGCTTCCAATATAACAACGCACCAACAAATCTCAGCTTCTTCATCAACAAAAAAAAAACCCCTCCCTCCTATCAGATTTCTTCCTCTAAAACTCTCTCAATTCTCACACTCCCTCGCTCGCTCTCTCTTCCTCATCCTAACTCCAATCCTATCGCCATCCAAACTAAACCATTTGGATCCTACCTCAAAGCCTTTTCCGTCTGCGTACTATTCTTTTTATTTGTTCATTATTTTATACTTTTGATTTGTATCCGATTCAGATTAATTTCGAAATATCAATTAAATTAGATCCTTGTTAGGCCCTATTTGCGCTGGAATTGAGGGGGTGAGTGCATGGAAGCATCGGCGAATGATTCTTCCAGAATTTGAAAAATGCCAGCATTAGCGCAAACAAACGACCGATTCAGAGATGGATCATCGGCGGTTTACTCGCTTTCAGCCAATGGATTTTGGTCCAATAACCGTGACGACGTTGGTTACAATCATCTCTCCAAGGTAGAGATTAATTGTTTTTTAATCAAATTGCGATGGCGCTAGATCACTTTCCTGTACGTGTTAATATGGAATATCGATGAGCTGTGTGACCTTGTATTGGATCTTGCTGTTGAAACATTTCGTTGATTGCGTTCATTTGTTTTATACGCAATTATGTAGTATAACTGCTTGCCATTTATATCCTGATTCACTCTCTTACATTGGATGAGTGTAGTTTAGTCTTGTTTATCTTTTCATCTGTGCCCGGTATAGACTAAGAAACTGATGTTGGTCATTTCTAAATCGTCAAATTATTTATTCTAATTTATCATCGAGTAACGTGTAACAATCTTCCAAACTTGCAATGATCAAGGTAACAAATCCTGATGTGGTGATTTTAGTTGCCAATCCTTGTAAGCAACTAACTAAAGTTGTGGCATGACGGGGAAGGAAAAGAAAGAATTCACTGAAACTGATTTTTAAGCATGAGATTTGAATATTGGCCTGAGAGTCCATCACCCACTTCTCCTTGTTTCACATATAAGATCGCAACTGGTAACCTTCTTAATTTGTCTCTTATGTATATTATGACTTTTGTGATACAGTTCTGGAGTGAGCTGCCATCACAAGCTCGGCAGGAGCTCTTGAAGATAGACAAGCAAACCCTTTTTGAGCAAGCTCGAAAAAACATGTACTGCTCCCGGTGTAATGGGTTGCTGCTTGAAGGTTTTTTGCAGATTGTTATGTATGGGAAATCGTTGCAGCAGGAGGGAGCCAGTGTACATTTTCCTTGGAATGGATCTTCAGGCGTGAAAAATCAAAATAATAGTGGATCAGACGTTATAAATGCGCTTCAAGATGAATTTCAAGATCCATCGGTCCTTCCTTGGGGAGGTTTGACATCAACTCGTGATGGTTTGCTGACGCTTATGAACTGCTACTTGCATTCAAAGTCTCTGGAGGGACTGCAGATTGTAAGCACAGCGCACTTGGCACTTGCTTTGGATCCTCATTCAACTCTTTCTTTTTTGGCAGCTTAACTTTTGCTCATGTCAGGTCTTTGATGGGGCACGTGCAAGGGAGCGTGAAAGAGAACTACTTTATCCCGATGCCTGTGGTGGGGGAGGCCGTGGTTGGATTAGCCAAGGAATAGTGAGTTACGGCAGAGGGCATGGGACGAGGGAAACATGTGCACTGCACACTGCCAGACTTTCATGTGACACATTGGTGGATTTTTGGTCAGCATTGGGAGAGGAGACTCGGCAATCTCTACTAAGGATGAAAGAAGAAGATTTTATTGAGAGACTTGTATACAGGTGTCCATCTAATAGTGCATATTTCTCGCATTCCATCTGCCTTAAATAAGTGACATGCTGTTATGACTGGTATGTTAAGATAAATGCACCCAAAGAAGTTAAGCTCTCAAAATTAGCATGCAATGAGTGGATTGAGATGCATTTGAACAGCTTAAATATATTGAATGTGGCCGTGTTCTTTGTGACCCAAGTTTTCTATTTTGTGCCACTAAATACAGGTTTTGGTTGTATGATATTCCTTAACATTCAGATGCAGGTAATTTGTAATGGACTAGCTATCTGTCAGATTATAGGACAGATGTTCTACTGGCTTGATAGTAAAAAGTGGAATGAGGAACCCCCTGATAATCATGAAGTTAAAAATTTGAATATCGTCACTTCAGATCAGATCGAGCTATGTAATGCTCCATTAATGGATTAGTTTGCCTCAGTTACATAATCAGGCTGATGAATGGATTTTGATTGAAGAAGTTTAAGGAGAACCATTAAAACAATGTCAAAGGTAGAATGTAAACGGGAAGCTGCATTGAGTGATCAATTAGATGTCTCTCACTGGCACATTGTCCTCAGTTAATCTCTTTTGAATGTGCCTTGCCCTTTATGCTGTCTGCTTACATATGGCACTGCAGCTCACTTACCCTGGGAGCAGCCACAGGCTGGATTTGTTAACTCACATGCGTTGTCCAAGCCCATCTGATTTTTTAAGGTTTTATCCTGATTCTTGCTTGGAGTTGTTTAGGTGTTGCTTGATATAACGTGTTGCCCAAAATGGTTTCATGTTAGAGTTGAGTGTGACATTGAGGAATGGAGAAGCAGAGTGATTCAGACTGTCACTTGACACTCTTCGTTTGTGATTCCATGGATGGTCTTGGTAATTGGATAACAGCGGCTGTATGTGGACTTAGACACAGACAATTAGATAAAAAATTACAAGTTTGTAAGCAAATGATTGTCATGCTATTATGCAGAAAAAAATTAACTTATGGCTGTTTTGATGTGTTCTATGACCTGTCAGTAAAAGATATATACCGAGTGAGGCTTTGTGCTCTTTGCTATTTACTCTTAAATGTTGACCTTTTCCCATTCTGTTGCTTTTACAACTTGATTTACAGGTGAATTAGTTTATTTTGTCATCATCTGAAATCATTGCTTTGATGCCTTGCTGATTATTAATCATGCCCTCACTTTTGAGCTCATTTAAATGTTTTTGAAAAAAAAAAAAAAATTTATTCAGATTTTTTATCCCAATCTTCTGGTTTTACTTAAGAGCTTCCCTCTATCTTTCAGGTTTGATAGCAAGAGATTTTGCAGAGATTGTAGGAGAAATGTTATTCGAGAGTTCAAAGAGCTAAAAGAACTGAAACGCATGCATAGAGAACCTCGTTGCACCAGTTGGTTTTGTGTTGCTGACTCAGCCTTTCAGTATGAGGTGTGACTTTCACATTTCTATGCTGTGAGATCTTTTGTGATAGATGTTATGCACAAAGTCTACAGTAACATTCTTGTGGGAAAGTCTTGTTTTATAAAGTCTCATGTCAGGACTTAGGACTAGTCGCTAGAGTAGTTATTATATATAACCTAACATAGATCTATTTGCTTTTATCAGGTTTCTGATGATTCAGTTCAAGCTGATTGGCGCCACACATTTGCAGATACCATGGGATTGTATCATCACTTTGAGTGGGCTGTTGGGACAAGTGAAGGAAAATCTGACATTTTGGATTTTGAAAATGTTGGGATGAATGGATCTGTTCAAGCCAATGGTCTCAATCTGAGTGGTTTGGGTGCATGTTTCATCACCCTCCGAGCTTGGAAACTTGATGGACGTTGTACTGAACATTCTGTCAAAGCTCATGCATTAAAGGGTCAACAATGTGTGCATTGTAGGCTAATTGTAGGGGATGGTTGGGTTAAAATTACAAAAGGGGAAAGTATTAGAAGTTTCTTTGAGCATGCCGAAGAGGCAGAGGAAGAAGAGGTACCTCAAGTTCCTGTAAAGATACCAATTTTATTGCTCATGTCCATAATAAATGTAATTGAAAAACATCTTTGAGGAATGCTGTTAGACTAAATTTCTTCTGTTATCATGCAAATGTATGCTTTTAGGATGATGAGTCAACGGACAGGGATGGAAATGAACTTGATGGAGAATGTTCCCGTCCTCAAAAGCATGCTAAAAGCCCTGAACTTGCTCGAGAATTCCTTCTTGATGCTGCTACAGTTATATTTAAAGAACAAGTATGTTTAGCTTTTGCATCATATATGTGCATAGTAGTCATTCTCTTTGCTTCTTTTCCATGAATCTTTAAACATTATAATGTGATGATATTCTTTAGAAATTATATGAAAGACAAAAAGGAGAGGGGAATAAACTGGTCTTGTCAGATACCTGTTGGCTTTTTATTATGATAAGGTAATGGCAATCAGTTTTGGCTTCTGATTAAACATCGGTTAAGGTAAATTTTACCAATGATCTGTTATCATCTTCGTTTCGTAGCACTGAAATTTTAGTTCTTGCCATTTAAGTTCTGGATGATAAGGTTTGTTAGTTTGAAGAAATCACTGAATTTAATAAAGTAGACCCCTTTGCAAAATTTATATTGCACAATCAAAACATATAAAAGTAGAGGTTGCAATGGTAGAGCCTGATGTTCTGGAAATGGTTTGAGTGTTATCGCAAGCCATCAGCAAAAGGGGAATTACTGTGTAATTCACTATGCAGTTAAGTTCATCCTTATTCACAGTTAAGAAGATTCAAAGGTTATTGGTGTGTTCTAGTTAATTGAAAATGGTATTTTGCTTGGACTTGAAGATGAAAGCAACTTCAGTACAATCTGCGATGATGTCATTTGAAGATAACTAAATTGTATTTAAATACAAAGAGGAGATAGTATATAGGCTATTGGATTTGATGTGGTGGTGTCTATCAGTTTATGGAAAAAAGAGAAGTTGTGAACTAGTGAAAGCTAGAGTATTTAACTTCATCCATGTTTTCTGTGCTTTTTTTTTTTTTTTTTTTGGGGGGGGGGGTGTGAAAACTTCTGTGCTTTTTGGAGTAATGTTTTTTGAGATAGCCGTAAATGGTCAAATCATGCGGTCAAAATTTGGAAAATGCACTGATTAGTAAGTGATGAGCAAAAATTAGTTATCTTTGATGTTATATAGGATCTATTGCTTCGGTCTCGCCAGTGTGCACATGTGAACTTATCTGCTGTGTTCATTTGCTGACTTTGGATTATTCTTACAGGTTGAAAAGGCTTTCAGAGAAGGAACAGCACGCCAAAATGCACACAGCATCTTTGTCTGTCTTGCATTAAAACTGCTGGAGGAACGTGTCTATGTAGCATGCAAAGAGATCATTACATTAGAAAAGCAGGTCTAGCCTTTTATGCTTCTAGGAAAAGAATGCTAGGGACAAAATGAGGAGGCAGAATGCTAGCATCCATTATGAGATCACTTTCTAACACAGTTTTTTGCTTTGTACAGATGAAACTTCTCGAAGAAGAAGAAAAGGAAAAGCGTGAAGAGGAACAACGCAAGGAGAGGAGACGGACAAAAGAACGAGAGAAAAAACTTAGGAGGAAGGAAAGGCTTAAAGGAAAGGAGAAAGATAAATCAAGAAAAAGTTCTGAATCAAATGATGGTCCTGGATCCTCTGAAGCCCCAAAGGAAGAATTGCCGGCAGTGTCTGATATGGAGCAAACTAATGCTATTGTCTGCAGGGATTCATTTATTGAAATGAGTGATGCTAATTTGTTGGAGGATGGATCTCCTGACATTCAAGATGATGAACTCTCTACTGATTATGATAGAATCGATGAAGTAACCTCTGCAAAAGATGGGACTGATACTTTCACGATGGATCAATCTAATATTTCTCAGCAGAGACTAAGATTTAGAAAAGAATATCAATTAGATTTGTCTCAGAAGTGGTCTGACAGACACCGATGTGCAGTTGTTTGGGAAAATGGATCAATGGTAGGAAGACTAGAACCAAGGCATTGTGGAGATAGTTTTGTGGCATCATCCAGAAGAATTAATGGATCAAATAGGCAATATAGAATAAATCCTCAGAAATCCTATAGTCGAAATGTTGGTATTAAGTATAGTGAGAAGTTCCATGGTCCCAGTAACCGGAATAATGATAGATATGATTTCCATTCTTGCAGTTGCAACGTGAATAATGAGTATAAAAGGAGGACCGAGCAAAACTCTCCTATGACACGAGTCAGTCGGGAGACAAGACCTCCTAGTAAGTCTGAGTCTGCAATAGATACTTCTAAGCAGAATTATCGTGGTAGTAAGTACAATCAAGTAGACTATATGCATGAGAGTTCTGTGAGACCCAAAAACAGAGCCATCTCAGGGAACTATCCGGGCAGGGAGTTGCTTCATTCAAAGAAAGTTTGGGAGCCTATGGAATCACAAAAGAATCATCTTCGTAGTAATTCAGACACTGATGTGACATTGAGGTCTCATGCTTCCAAGGTTCAAGGAGTTCGATCAGATAATAACCAGATCAAGTCATCGGCTGGTGAAGTTGGTATTCCAATTGACATTGATGATGAGGATATTGATCTGAAGATGTCCAAAGGAGTGGATGAAGGATCTAAGAATGATTTTCATCTGGAAGCTGCAGTTTCTTACAATTCCAATGAATCTGCTTGTGAGGAATCCGGAGTAAGTCCAACTAGAAGCTCTACCTTGAATGGTTCTTCTGATCAGAGTCAAGGTAGCATGTCCAATTCTGACAAGTCCTCATTGTGTCTAAGTGAGGGTGACAGTAATACCTCTTCAAATCGTGGAAATACAGAATCATCAACTACATCAGATTCGGAAGATGCTAGCCAACAATCGGAAGGAAGAGAAATTTCTGTGGGTATTGAGAATGGTCTGTCTGCTTGTCATGAAGTTGGGGTGGAGAAAGATTACAATGCAAATAGAGAGGGTTCGGCCAGCAGGCTATCATTTGTTCCCTCTTCAGATGGAGCAGGGAGTGATATATCCGGGAACCCTGGGAGAAACAAGTTTATTAAAGGTTATTCTGCTAGTAATCCGTGTTCTGAACCCCAAAGCATGCTTGCCCCTGGGTCAAACCGGAACATACAATTTTCAGTGTTCCAAGCTCCTTCAACAATTGGTTATTACCATCAAAATCCACTTTCATGGCCAGCTGCTGCCACAAATGGATTGCTTCCATTCCCACATCCTAACCACTATTTATACGCTAGTCCACTTGGATATGGCTTAAATGAGGACAGTCAATTCTGCTTGCAGTATGGCGCCTTACAGCAACCAATGCCTGTTTTCAGCCCTGCCACCATTCCAGTCTATCAGCAAGTTAGCAAAGCTAACGGCTTAAATACTGATGAACGGCCTCAAACTACTAAGCCTGCTTTAATGCAAGATAATCTCAATGGATGTATTGTAGAAAGGGGTGTTCGAGCTGGATCAAAAACGGCATTTGGCGGAAAAGTTGGGAATGAAAGTATTACCGAATCGCAAGCAAATAACAGTAACAGTAGTTTCTCCTTGTTTCATTTTGGGGGACCTGTAGCTCTTTCAAATGGCTGTAAATCGTTTCCTGCATCTTCAAACGGGGGAACTGTTGAGGCTACAAGCTTGAAAAGTTTGGTCGATCAGCCTTGCAATAAGAAAGAGACAAAAACCATGGAGGAATACGCCTTGTTTGCAGCAACTAATAGCTTAAGTTTCTCTATTTCTAATTGATCAGAGAAGTATAAGATGGCTATTTGGGAATTAGCCCCTCCCTTTTTCATATAAATGGAGGTTTGAGCACCTTCTACTTCGGGAAACAATAACCATCCTTCATCAATTTCCGGTTTTGGCCTATAGTTTTGAGTGGTGTTTGGTACACAACTTATCTTTGTTTTTCTTTTGATGTGGAGAAAAGATTGAAGAGCCCTGCCATTTTAAGGTTTTTTGTCTTCCGCGTGCGTTCAAAAATTCCCCCCTCCTGAGTTTTAGTGAAGCGTTTTTTTTTTCCCCTGTAATGCTTGAAACAGCCGATTTGCATAGTGAAAGAAAGTGATATTTGGGGTTTTGGACACAGTATCATCGGGATTAAACTATATCAGCTGGACCGTTCTTTTCACGGTGAAATAGTATTAGGCTACTAGTGGTTACGGGACATCTGTATGAAGCATAATTTGATTTGTATGATTCATTTTTTGTCAATAATGCAGTTCTTTATACGTTGTTTTACATTAATGATTAAATTTAGATATCATTCCATTGCTGAGTTAATTTTCATTAACTCAATTATTTGTATACTATTGAGTCTAATTATGATAGATTTTTAATAGGATTTTTTATTTTACATGTGCGTGTGAATATATTTACATGAAACTAAAAAGTTGACCCATGCCTTACCTGCAATTCAAGGTGAGGGTGAGTATGGTGCCTAGACATCCGATACGTCGGCTCAAACCTGGTAAAAAATTGCCCATCACGGCCCTAAAAAAGTGGCCCGAAAAAGTTTTAGACAATTTTGAGTTGGGCCAATAATTGGACAGGGTCGAGCATTAGGTAGGGGGTTCTACCTGCCCACTTGGCCCTGCCTAGAAAATTAAATATATTTAAATAAATATTATATATAAATATATTTTATTTTATTTAAAATATATTACAATAGTATATTATTATGTTTAAATATATTATAAATATATTTTATTATACTTCAGGTAACTCCAAATAAAGTGTGAACTAGAATTTTCATGAAGGAGGGCAGAACATCCCTACTTGGGTAAGAGAAGCCCGCCTTGCCTAACCCACCTTTGTTCAGCTTAAAAATAGTTAGGGCTTTTCCGAGCATTGGTTCATTCTTCGGGCTAAGCATCAAGCATAGGTTTCACCCTTCCAAGCCATGCTCACCCTTAATTCAAGGTTAATCTATTCATTTAAATAACCAATGTTAAATAACGCGCACTCACATACAGATTGATCATACAGCCGTTTATTTCAAGATTTGCTCGTTTTCATTGAATGACGAACTTAGGTGTGCATTGATGTGCAAAATCAATTTAGGCTGTATTTGGTTTGAAGATGGGTTTCCTTCTTTAGTGTAAAAAAGTCATATATGACTATAATATAAAATGTTTTTGTGGAAAACGATGTGGATTTATGGTCATATCTGACTTTTCACACTAAGGAGGAAAGTTTCCTTTTCTTCAAACCAAACAAAGCCTTTAGATAATAAAAAAAGAAAGAAAATAAAATGATACCCTTCGATTCTAAATATAAGACAAAATTAACTTTTTTACAGAGATTAAGGAAATTAAATAAGTTACTTAATCATATCATATGTATATTATATGTTGTATACCTTACATTATATATAAGTTTATTAGTCAAACTAGTTAGTTTGGAGAAAAAAATAAAAATACTTTAAAGTAATTTAATTAGTTCCTTAATCTCTCTAGAAAAACACTTTGTCTTATATCCAGAATTGAAAGAAGTAACAGAGTTTTGATGAAACAAACGATGGTGAATGAAGCCACTGGAGAGTCCTAATCATATTTTGCATATTATGAATATATGTATTCCGTTATTTTGGCATTCAAATGGATGAAAATAATATAAAATAGAAATAAAAGATAATTAATTATAATCTACAATTAAATTATGGGAAAAGTATTTCTCCTATCACTGAAGATAGAGTTATCTTCAGTGACTCTAAAACTACGTCGTTTTGAGTGTGTTTATATTTTTAAGTGAATTAATGAAGGGTGTTACCGTAATTTTGCACATTCATTAATTCACTTAAAATTACAAAAACACTCTTCATTAATTTAAAATGACGTAGTTTTAGAGTCACTGGAGATAACTCTATCCTCAGAGGAGATAACTCTATTTCCAGCGACTGAAGAAATCCTTTACCCTTAAATTATATTCAATATATATAATAATTTTTAATTCTTTATAACAAGACAGATAATAAAGCTAGAGGAGGGGTAACATACAACATTCAATCTGACATATAATTTGTTACTTAAAAAAACACTCGACTCCTTCACGAAATCAAACTTCCCACGACAAAATCCTCCACAAAATCACCCACCAGTGTAACATGTCTACTTATATGACCACAAATACCCTATCGCCATTCCCATTCCAAATATCAAATATTCCAGAAAGTATGATGTACTATGTAGTCATGCATCATAGCATCTCAGCCTAACCGAGCCTTGCCTTCTAGTGCACAAGTGAAGTCATATCCATATAATACAAGACTGTTGAATCAGGCAAACAAGCCCCAAGGTTCACCTAGCCCCACCAATTCGGGCATTTTGATTGCTGAATCGATTCAATTGAGACAGGACCTCAATTAATGGACGAATAAATTCCATATGGCCCATCCATCCAATCATTCCATTTGAAGGATAAATCCTGAAGTGAACTACAGATGCGTAGCACCAAAGTCTAATTCCTAACATAGAAAAATAATTGTGCCTACGACAATTCCAGAATTGAATGGCACAATTGATCAGGTGTCAATGTGTATATTCCTTCGGTCTTTAATATAAGACATAGTTGATTTTGTTTTTTTTTGTTTGGAGAGTATAAGGAAATTAAATAAATTATTCTAAAGTAGTATTTATATTTATCATTTTATACTAAATTAATTTGTCTAAATTATAAACTAATATATAACTAAATGATACATAACATAAGCTATGATTAATATGCTTATTTAGTTTTCTTAATTTCTTTAAAAAAAGTCAACTATGTTTTATATTAAGGACAAGATGAGGAGAGTTCTATGTAACAATAATGAATAATGATGCCTCTCCCATTCCCAGTCCAGAGGGAGGTGTAAATTTAACCTCCAACAAAGAGACTTAAGCAATCTAAATTCTACTCCTATAACAGGGTGTATACCAGATAGGAATAGTGATGACATACTCCCTCCGATCATCCACTTTGTAGTCCAATTTATTCTTATATTAATGACCAAAGGTAGAACTAAAGAATATGGTTAGCCAATAATGTCTACATTTACATGACCTTAACAAAGTGGAGCTATTCTGTCCTCCAGGGGATTCCACCAAGAGATTCTTTCTCTCACTTAATTTCACCCCCATTCCAATATGGACAATAAAGTTGTTCTATATGTTTCCAATATCTTAAACCAATTATGAACTCTTATGACATAAAAGAGTATTAGAATTAAGTTTCCAAGCAGGCCAGTTAAGACATGGATATTATCCTGCACTACTGAAATCCTCCTCCTATGATTGTCCCAACAGTATCGTCAGGATGTTTTTCAACCTACAGCACAATTCTTTCATCCAAAAAAAGCACACTTCTATCGATCAATACAGACTGAAAAGATAGTAAGTGTAGAGAAATTCAGTGCAAGAACATGCTTAATACGGTTCCATGCCTAATTCAGCGCAGGGAATAAAATCTTTATAAGAGCTGAGAATCAACATATAGACAGAAATTCAACAACAAAGAACATTTCGCCGGAACTAATTCATTTAAAGTTTATACCACATATAGGGCAATAAAAGAGTTTATACCACACAATATCGTTGACAGAAAAGACAGCAGGAGGAAGTCAAATCACTGAATCATTAGTAACTTCAAAAATGATTGCCGTTATTCCATATAGATTAAAGTTCTGAAAACAAATTACTGTTGTGAGACAAGTAGAACCTTTTAAAGATAGTAAGTCATGGCAATTAGCAACTGAAATTATATTGGGTTCCAAGAGTGAATCAAATCACCCACAAAAGACTCAAGCGATTCCAAATTACCTCTAACCCAGCGACATCGATAAGTTTTGCAAATAAAACACATCTCACTCAGTTGGTCTTGGGATCCGGCATGGGGAACAGACCGGCACTCGCACCCCGTGGCGGTGCGAATCCCAAGAACTTCTGCAAATTTGTTCGAATACTAATCGAACACAAAAAGTATAAAAACGCCATGGAACAGTCGGTGGGATCGTTACCCTGCAACCCTCGATGGCTCATCTTCATGATAAGCCCAAACGGTTGGAAGGGCAATTTAGCGACTACCTTGCCTTCGAAGAGGGAATTGAGCAGCCCAAAGACAACGAAGAGAACGAGAGCGACGACGCCGCCTGACTTGAACTTAAAGAGTGACAAGTCGCGGCTGGATTCTTTCAGACTGGTCTCGACACGATCGATCTTTTTGGTCTTCGACTTCTTGACGTTGATCTTGTTGGTGTCAACCTTCATGGTCTCGAGCTTCTTGGCGGCTTTGTCAATGGAGGATCGAAGGTTCTTGTAAGAACTGGTGCGGTAGATAAGGACCCATGAGATTGCCTCGCAAACAATCGCAGTGCAGAGAGAGATACCCACCACGGTGAGACTATCCGCGTACTTGAAATTCGAGAAGGGAGATGCCATGGACAGCGAAAACCTGCGAGAGAATGCCCGGGCAAACCCAACTGGGATCTTGAATCTGAATTATTCCGGTGGATTGGGACTTCGGTTCAATTCTAATATACTGATCGCTGAATCGATCCACGAACCGAACCCTTCGTATTCTTCTGATCCGTTCGGTTCGCGGCGTCTGATTCCAAACAGGCTAACACTGGAACGCACAGTTCGCGGGATCTCTGGATTAACTTCTTCTTCTTTTTTTTTTTTTTTTGGTATTAACTTCTTCTTCTTTTTATTATCAAAAAAACTTCTTCTTCTTTTATGGACTATAGGAGCTCAATAAGGCCCAATTAAGAGTTAGGGTTCAAGTTCATTGGACCTTGGGCTTTATAGTCCATAATTTTTTTTTTGAAACGATGGAAGAAACCAGATAAGTTGTGCCCAACAGAATCCGATAAGAGTTTTTCAAAAAATAACAAAATAAACAAATTTATATTTAACCTTTAAAAATGATAGTATCACACAAAAAAAATTAAGCATCTCATAAAAAAAATTCAAATACCTTAAAAAAATATGATGATATTTTTAATGGTCATTCTCCCATATTCATTATCTTTCCTTAATTGTTTGCCGTTAATAAATAATTGACGATCTAATGAGAATTAAGATAGATGTGCAAATAATATCATCATTGTAAAATTTGTAATTATCTCTAATCCATTATATTTTTTTTGGTCAAGATCTCTAATCCATTAGATTACACTACTATAAAATTATATTGCACGAACAGTAAATCATATGTAGTCCACAAAATATATTTTTCTTAATATTAAACAGAGTTAAATTTTGTTGTAGAAAATATTTCTTTGCAATATTTTAAATATTAGGAAGATAAAATAATTTTTTTTTCAAATTATAACATTAATTTATGTAATTAATATCAATCTCAGAAGTAGTCCCAATACATATTTTTTTTAAACACGACTATTGTTTAAAATAGTGGCGACGTTACTGCACATGATTCAGTCATTTGAACGCCAACCCGTTCGGTACGTCATGGCATGACGCTAAACAATCAAACCGGGGAATTAAAATAAATAAATAATAAAAACAGAAGACACGTCACTTGACTCAACTGAGGTAACGGAAATGCTAAGGTGGAACCTGAAAGCCTAAAATTATAAAACATAGTTGGAAACTAAGAACTACTCATCAAGTCCTAAATGTAGAACATACTGCCTCTGGTTCTAATTATAAGAACACTTTTATATTATAAATTGTATTATAAAAGTGTTCCTATATATAATTAGAATCAGAGGTAGTAATTTGTAATGACACTACAAGCTATGTCCTATATTTTGGTCATAGAGATAGTAGAATGGAAGCTCTCTTTTAAGCAAACCAAATCAGTAGTAAGTATTATAGGAAATATATGGTTCATCAACGCCAGTTTACTTCAGGTGATTAGAAGGAAGAGGATTACGATAAAAATAGTAATTTAAACCCAAAAAAAAACCTATTGTCTGAGGACAGGTATTTTGGCCAATCCTAGATGCTGAAATATGTACAAAGGGTAAGGGGCCAAACTATATGAAGGAAAGGAGGTGGCGGAGAGAAGAAAATTAGTTAGGATTGAAGAAACAAATGTCACAAAAAGGAAGCAGCCATTATTTGTATACACAAAATGGAAAGCGATGGCGGGTGAAGGGAAGCGCACACTTTCCTGCTAACAACAACAATCTTTACACACATAAACCTCTCTCTCTCCCTCTACACTACTACGCAGAGCCATCTATCACAATGGATCAATTGAAATACCACTATACCGCAAGATTATATCAAACGTCAAAGCCGTCTGCTTGCAAAGTCTCTCTAGTCAACCTAGAATCATCAGTCTCCGTTCCTTGTGACTTTTTTAACTTTGCCACGAGAACCCACATGTTGGCTAGTTCATTTTCCAAATATGCTTCTCTTTGTTTTGACTCCTCGATCTTCCTTTGAAGCTCGGCCTCTTTGTGATCCTTCTCCAAAAGAGCGGCTTCATAGGACAGTTCCCTCTCTTTGCTCAGCGCCATTTCTCTCTTAATATCTGAGTTTGACGTCCCTTGATCAGTTCGTTTCACATGACTTTCCCTCCGTCCATTTCGGACTCCTGTACTGTTTCTACGTTGGGTGGGGGAGCTTTTTGATGCAGCCAGCTCAGCAGCAAGTTTCTCATTATGGTTCATGAGTTTGGCAACTTCTTCTGACAGAGCCTTAAGCTCAACAGCCGCAGCTGAGGCCAATCCTTTCGCATATGAACTCTCTTCTGCAAGTTTCTGATTCCGTAGTTCCAGCTGCTCATTTGTTTCTGTTAATTCTGCCACCTTCAAGTTCAACTCTTCTATCTGGAAAACCAAATTAGAAAGTGAACAAATTCAATAAAAATGCTGACTCAATATACAGGATCTAGAGCCAATTTATATGATAGAAGCATGGCGAAAGATGGAAACAATGTATCAATTAATAAAACAAGAAAAAAAAATCTCTCCAAGATTCTTTCGTTCCTCCCCCCCCCCCCCCTTCCCTTTTTTTTGGGGGGGTCTGACAAGATTCTGATGAATTTACCCGCAATTGACTAACAATCTAGTCTCAACTATTATGGTAATGCTAGAAACACTAATTAAAAGAAAAGTAAAAATATAAATTCGATCCATTTAAACCTAGAAACTTCTCAAAAGGCCATGTACTACAGTTCAAAGTACATGACGACCATAGACTTTTTTCACACCAGTTTATATCTTTGGAATTCAATGCTCCTCTAAAGTAACACAGATTAGCATATTCTTTTATAATGAAAGGAATCAGAAACTGAAATTTTGTTTTGCTACATGTACTAAGAAGCCATAACGTCAATCAGTAAATAACGAACGAAAAATAGCATATATTTGATACGTGTAAATTATAGGAACCCTGTATATAACTCTGCAACACAACACAAAGTGACTGCCCGGAGTGTGATTATAACACTAAATTATTATATTAGCTCTGAAACAAATCGAAGAAAATGAAGACATCCCTTTTCAACTATTGCAGGAAAACTAAGTAGCAAGGGGTGAAATTGAACTGGTTCATCACATACCTGTGCATGTAAAAGAAAACTTTCGTTGGACTGGTTCATCATCCCATTTTCTTTGTCCAGGCGACTTTCACCATGATGGTCTTTGGTTGTAGAGAAATGTTGTGAACGATCTACAGGGACAAAGCTTTTTAACTCAAGTGCATCTGTAAGCTGCAGTTTCAGGGAGGCAATGGTTTCTTGAAAGCTTTCACATTCACGTATCTGATGATGCCAAATAATTAGCTTAGCTTACATCACAGCATAATAAGAACAATTTGAATTATAGTGACTTGAGCAAGATTTTGCACCTTTTCATTGAGCTGCTCTTGAATCACACGGTTATCTGCAGCTTTAACCTGAAAATAAGCAAAATAATGTAGAGCATAAGATAAGCACATTGTTCATGCGCTGCTTTCAAATTTGAGATGTAAAACGTCTATGCTAGATAATCAAAAGATCACCACTGCCTTGCATTATCAGAACGATGCTTAAAATTCACTCATAAAATAAAGTTGACAAAATTTCTGTGCAATAGAATGATTAAGTTGGCAAGTATTAGCAAGAAAAATGATCACCTCTAGTTCAAAGGATTTCTCATTTAATTGTGTCACCAGTTCCTCAACAGTCTGCAGATGAAATAACCGGCATTAACTAAGTTGACTAATAACACATGAAACAGAAAAGTGATGTCAACTGAGCATACTTGTGATACTCCTGATTGATCCATCTTATCTGAAGTAATGAAGGAATCAGCAATTTGTTTTTCAAGCAAATCTATTTGTTTATTCTTATCTTTCATCTCGTCTTTCAGTCTTTTTATCTCCCCCTGAAGTTTAAAAAAGCAACAGAAGTGTAACTTTCAGGCATGCCAAAGTGATAGCATCAGTTAGTCCCACACCCACACCATAACAGAGAAAAAGAAGATGGAAATATACTTGAATCTGATCCTTCTCAAGATTTTTCGCTGCTTCCTCAGATAGTCTTTTCAGAGCACTTGAATGAAGTGCCACCTCTCCAGACAAAATCTTTTGCTGCTCCCTCAGAAGATCAATTTGATCAATTGATTTTATGCTTGTCTAGACAATAAAACATGAAAGTGACATCAGAGAAGAAAAATTTAGAGGTTCTCAAGTACTACAGTCATAAAAAATGTCTCTTAAAATGATCGCTAAGATGAAAAGCAAAAGGTGATGGTTACAAAGCAAATTACAGGTTACTCTGCACATTCAGGACATAAAAATACCTTGCTTCATACCCATCTTTTGAAGAATGACAAGGATATTATATGCACTTGATGATGGCTACACTCAATACTTACAAGCATATATGCATTACTAACAGAATTTAGGTCAGTTGTGGTGGTTATATGGGATGCCAGCCATTTGTGACACAATAATGTCTGTATTGGTTTATGACAACGCATAAGCATAGGTAGCATGTGTTGTTTTGTTCTGTCCATTATGAGAGTGAATATGAGACATTCATGCTAGAAATTAGCATTTCTCTGCATGCTGCATCAACAAAAGGAACTAATCACATACCAAAGGCGTTTCTTGTCCCAATAAACTATCCTCATGATTTTCTTTGTCTTCTTTAGCCTCCAATATGAGATCTGCAGACGGAGAACTTTCCGTAAGTAATGAATGGGAAAGCCTGGACTCCGTATGATTGCCACTTTCTGCTTGAGGGGTGGAAGGTGTGCTAACAGATTTTGCTCCACTCGATTTATCACTAGTGCCTGTCAAGGCACTTGATCCACTGTCTCGTTTCTGATCATGTACAATAAATACACACGCTTAAACAAAACTTTTGTACATGTAGCATATTAGGCTTCAAAATGATTATCAAAACTCTCAGTTGCTTGTTATTGCAAATAAAACTTAGAAGGATTTCTTATAAAATATATTTTCCATTGCCAATAAGTATAAAGGGATAATCAAGACAAGAAACTGAGTTCATTGTGATGAACACAGGCAAAGAGCCATTTAAGTAAACATATTTTGTGAAATTTATTTTTTAAAATTTGATGTAAGTAATCTCAGGCCCTGGTTTCCCACAACCAAATTCATTAATGAAGATGAAAAAGTTCATCGCGAGACCAACCTAACATTAATTATTTTTAAACATGATCTGTAGGTTCCCAATCCCTAAAATAGTGGCATTATAAATTTGGAGAAGCAGACGAAAAATGGAGTTTGGTCCAATACTTTTAAGATGAAATTAATAGATGCACTCAAGATATTGAAGGCATGCAAGTAGCATTGTTAAATTGCCGGGTAATTGTTTCCCAGCATCACCAAACACCCATGGAACAACTTACCCGTAACTTCAACCAATTTAGGAGTCCGTGTTTCTTTGACTTTTTCTCCTCCTTAAGAGAATCATCAGCTGATTCAGCATTTCCCTCCAGATTAACATATAAATCAATATTTTCCTCGTCTAGGATTGAATCCCGCCTTTTGTATGGAAGGTATGCCAGCTGTAAACATGATTTGTAATTAAAAAATGTATGAACAGGGGAAGAATTAAACAGAATGTGATCATATAGCCTATGTTGAGACATGTAATGTAAACTTGCAATTTAAATGCATGATATCAAAATAAATACTAGTAATAGATTAAAAATCAAAAAGAGAAACCTCTTCCTCGCCAAAGGAATGTCTTCTTCGTGGACCAGGCCGGTTAGGAAATCTTGGTGAATGTGATGCTTTAGTGGAGACCAAAATTAACTTGGTCAACCGTTGGATCCTGCTTAGTAAAGCAGCTTTAGCTTCCTCTTCTTGCTCCAATCTAGATTGCAGGGCAACTTGACCATCTTCTAGCTTCACATATCACATGACAATAATTCAAGCATTCAACTTCAGAACGTGGCATTTCAAAGAATAACATTGATAAGAAGTCCAGAAAACACTATTCTCCAAATCTGATTACAAAACAATGCACAGTAGGATTAACATCCCTTAAAGAACACCCTGATGATTACATATTAATCTCTAATATGTAACCCTAGAGTATGGTGTTATATTTTTGGGGACAACAAGCAGAACTCTGAAAATTGTAATATAACATTACCTTTTGTTTTAGGAGTATAATGTCATCTTCACCAGTCCCTTTTGGCTGAACTATGACTATGCCCCTCTTCAATTGTTCTAACTCTTCTTTCAAGCACCGAATTTCGTGTTGGTATTTCTTAATAAGTGACTTCTCATCAATTATCTGCAGATTCAAAGTTTTATGATTCAATAATATGGAAAGGTCAAAAGAAAAGGAGTTTATAGTGTTATCTTCTAAAAGAAGTGAAGGGGAAACAAATAAAGTAATTGGCACCACAATGAAGCCAAGAACTTGATCTTATTCCCAAGCACATGAAATGGTCTAACATTCCAACCATACACCTATGCAATAGCAACTATAATGAATCTCCAAAATAAACCTTTCCTCCAAACATATGCAGGTCCCTAAGATTTCAGCCTGAGGGAATTATAAGATAGAACTTCAATAGAAAGAAAATGTAAATCCCATGAAACGTGCTTACCTTGTTCTGGGCTGCTTGTATTTCAATGTGTTTTGCCCGGTGTGCAAACTTTAATGTATTATGTGTTTCTTCTGCACTACTTGATGAAGGAGTTACGGTGCAAATGAGCTGTATTTCAAATTACAACAAAAGAATAAACCAAGAGGATTGTTAGTTTATTTCATGCTTCTCAGCCACAGATTAATCTCATGTCCTGAAATTATTTTTCACAAAAGAATCCATGTATGTTCATTTCTGCAAATTTATACACAGGGGAAGCCTTACAGAGACACGTCCTTGACCACTGAGTGAAGACTGTAGTAATCTGGTCAATTTGGAGTCCCTATAAGGTATGTGACCGGCTCTACCTTCAGTCAATTTCGAAATAACCTATACAATAATGATGCAGGAACCTCAGTTAAACAATTCATGATCTTCAAATATAGAGAATATAATCTGAAAATCTTTATTCATATGCTCAATGGGGTATTTATACACAAGAGAGTAATGACTCATTATGATGATTGATTTTCTAATCACTCATAATTCATATAATCCCTAATTATATGCGATACTAATTAATTAAAATAGATTGATACTGATTTATTCCTAACACTCTTCCTCAAGTTGGAGCATAGATGTTAATCATACTCAACTTGTTACAATAAAACATAATATAAATAAATCCAAACAAAATAATTTTCTTCTCCATGAGATCTTGAATCCACCAACAAGTTCGGCCACATCCAAAAATAGTTCAACCAAATGTCACACTAAGGACATTCAAAAGAAATGATCCAAACACCTTCACCAAGAGTTCGAATAATAGAGCACCAAACCAAAGTAGAGGCTGCAACAAACGGTCTCACAAGTGACCAAACAATACTCCAAACGTCTCAATAGAGACAAACACCAAAGAAACACTTCACCAGAGGCAAAGAATAGACAGGTCACACAAGGACCACCAAACTCCTCACCAGAGGAGGCAAAGACATTCAAGACAAAATAGCACTTCACGAACGTGCTAGAAAATGTAATAAACGAAGAACCCAGCCACTAGAGACAAGTGAACGTGCTTGAAACAAAATGCCGACTGTGCTGAAATAGTAGAAACCCAGTCTCACAACGCAACCTTCGAAGCAAAGATCCGGCCTATACATACCGGGAATGAAGGCTTGACGTCGGAGAATGAAGCACGACCAGAAAATGGTCATAACAACCAAATGACAACCATACAACGAGGTACACACTTTCTCTCTCCCCCTGTGAAGAGTGACTGAGTAATGTCATTGTTCACGAACCAACGGATAGAACCAAAAAATAGCAAATCGACATAAACGAGGAAGTGCAAAACACCAAAACCCAGCAAAAAACGAAGCTCAATCGCCAAATGCAGTCTTCCAAACACGAAACCAGCCTAGTCTTACCGGAAAAGAAGATCCAACATCGGCTAAGGAGCCAAACCAGAAACAGAGATGACACGAACACACACACAAAAAATTCACAAGCATGCTGGAAACTGGAAACGTGCGCCAGAAACTGAAAATCTTGAAGGAAGTGAAAACCTCATAGAAAATCAACCTCACCAACACACACACTCTGTCTGGCCACTGTCACTGTTCATGCGACAATAGGGTTCACGTTATAGTGGCAGTGGCCATCGAAAAACTCAAATTGGCCAAGAACTAACCAAGCTCTAGTACCATGTAAGCAATATAGAGAATATAATCTGAAAATCTTTATTCATATGCTCAATAGGGTATTTATACACTAGAGTAATGACTTATTATGATGATTGATTTTCTAATCACTCATAATTCCTATAATCCCTAATTATATGCGATACTAATTAATTATAATAGATTGATATGATTTATTTCCTAACAAACATGATGGTAGTGATGACATTTTTAAAGCAAATTTTCATGTTACAGAACATAATAAACTCACTTAAAACTCAGGTGCAGATATATCTATTATCAATCACTTAATGATAAAACATAAACCCATCAGCCAGTCATGTGCAGCTTAATAACTTAGCATTGTTCAAGAATTAATTACTTAAGAGTTTTTCTTGTTTTTCATTTGTTTCATTTGAAATACCATCGAAACACGTCTAACCAATTCAACAGTATAATTCACAGGAAACAGGCTCCCATAAATAAAGAGATTGGGGTTTGGAAATGAAATTATAACAGATAATTTCCACGCTCCAGCCAGTCATGTATAAGTTAACTGAAAGAAACACATCACTGGCTACAAATAAGAGAGTGACAAAATCAGATTAGGCTGGGCTAACAACAAAGTTTAAGGCCTCACAGTGCCAAGAGTAAGCAGACTCTTATTTATATAAGATCCTTCTCTCCTTCTCATTCCAGTTGTTTCAGCCTTTGAGCTCTCAGAACCTGCTAGATCGATGAGGTTCTGCATGTATAAGTAAAAGATTAAAAAAAATATAAGAAACAACAGACAAATGTCAAGCATTCACATAAAATTTTGTGCAAGCAAATGAAGTGCAACCAAAAAGAGGTAAAGCGGTGTTCAATTATTACCAGTTGTGACAGTGTTACAGCTTCTCCTTCACTATTTTCACCACATGGACTGCTCTCGACAGTCTGTTACAAGAATCATAGAATTAGAACTCAAAAATGAAATGGTGTTTTAGATAAGCAAATGGATAGCAAGAGGCATTCAAAGCAATTTAAAGAAGGTTACGTGCTGATGCTGTAAGAGCATAATATAAAATCCCTGTCAATCAATTTAAGAAAGACCAATCTTCCTTTAAGGTCTGGTAAACCCACCAGGGTAAATATAGTATGGCTCCTGCTGCTAAGTACGTTGAAGTTTGTGGACCCAACATGTCTATGCTCTGTTAGCAAATAAAATTGGCCGTGGTAAGCAAGAAAGGAACACATAAAATGACAAAACTCAGCGGTGTTTTATCTAGTAGAAATGTAGAACCCAACTACGATTATCATTAATGAAACATGAATTACTGTTGACCAGCAACCCAACAATAACATGATATATGCAACTACTTTGAAGAGTATCAAAACAACATCTGTTACCTAACATGCTAACTCTTTTTGGATGTAAAACCTTCTTCCAAAAAAAATAAAATACAAACAATGCAAAACTAAGGAGATAAGTGAGGAAGGTTGTGTTTTCTGGCTCCTTAAAACAAAGCTTTTATATTTGAAATTACTTAAACAGCACATATTGATAACACAAGATAACAGGACCAAATTTTAATTGTACATACAAACAAATTAACTAAGATAATTCACAAGAATTTAACCCCCAAGAAAAATGCAATTCGAAAGGATTACAAAAAATTATTGACAATAAAACACAACTAGGTGATCCGTTACCTTCTCCAGCTGCTATAAGGGAAAGTGCGTGAGCAGGGGAAAGAACAACCTCTTCCTTTATTCCCTCAACATAGGTTCCCTGCATGTCAATCAAGATATTATCGAGCAACCTTTTCTTCAAACATCAGCGTCTTAAATTGAAGCCACATGTTGTATAGGTTAATCTACATTTCACTTCGTTCAATGAACTAGACCGTCAAAATTAATTGTGTAAAGCAAACAGAAAAAATCATCACATCCAACCTCTACTTTTAAATTAGTTACGTATAATAAAGATAAAGCATATGAGAAAAAGGGTAAGAAAATTTAAATCAGCACCTGAGCATCCTCTCTGATTCTTAAGTTCTGTCCGGCTGGATTCAGTAAGTCATTAACCACCTAGAAGCCCAAAAATTTAAAGGACAGTAAAAGCCACAGAAAAGTAAAGCATCAATCAGATATCGATTTGTGCGGAACTGTTAGGTTTGTGAAAAACAATATTTACATTATTAGAGCAAAAAGAAGTGTACCTCATTGTAGATCTCCAAGTATGAAACTCGAAGGAGAAACTCTCTGTTTGGAGTCTGAAGTGCCAAAACAGTAGACATAGTAATTTCTACCATAAGAAATACAAGAAACAGAGGAAACAGATAGCTAATATTTAATTTACCTCTTGGATAATGCTAAATGCATCCTTCACAGTAAGAGGTATTATTCCAGGAGACCTTTGATCACCCTACAATTGTGGACTCCATGAGCATATAATCAAAACATTCACCAATCCCAGCATGTAGCGATTTTTTTCTTTTCGAATGAAAGAAAATTATAGGAAAAAGAAGTACGCCAGAAGGATATGAATTCCTCCAAGAACAAATAAACAAGGGGAAAATTAGAAAAACGAAAGAAAGAAAAATATCTTAGAAGAACTCTCCCAGTTCAAGGTTCATTACTATTAGCCATTGGCACGTAGCAGACTGTATTTCTCATCACCACACTTACTACTAAGTGGCCAAAAGAAGAAAACGATGCAAAAGTTTTTCTACGCTTTTTAACTATTCTTAATGTTGAGATAAAGAAATGAGTATGGCCACGCAGCCTTAAACTTGCACAAAATGCAATTTATATTACACAAACTAATCTAAGGCCATCTTTAAAAATCACCACTATAAGATCTTCCAATAGAAGCAAAATGAGCTTATGCAAGCAGAACAGGTTTTTAATGACTATATTAGGTGCTCGTATCAACTTAATGTTGCATACTTTGCACACCAAATTCCATGGTAATCCACAAAGCTTAGTACAAAGTAGCCACGATGTGCCATTGATATGGATACTTGCAAAGCAGTTCTAGTCTTAGAGGTCAGAGAATGCAGTGTTGATACAACGAGTTAAATATGTTGTATGATATAGAGACTAAAAGTTGTAACAACAGCTTAAGATGAATGAATTTGAGTCTATCAAGAAAGTTCGTCATAACTCAATCTTGTATATCCAAAACTCATAACTCCACTAAGATACAAGACATCTAGCAACCAACTCATCGGTAATATTTTTGAAATAGAAGATTTGCAAGCAAACAAAAGGACAATGCCTGATCTAGTATTAAACCATTGAAAGACCTAAAAGGATATAAAAATGTTTATAATAAAAGCAAACCAAGGAAGATGAAGACTGATAAATCAAATGTGGTCTCACATGCATTGTATGAGTCTTTCCGCTGCTCGTAACCCCATATGCAAATATTGTACCTGTGCAGAAAAACAAAAAGGAATTTATATACCAGTTATCCAACATGCCAGATCTGCAAACAACCAAGAAGTTCCTCAGCCACTTATCCATTTGCACAATGATTTTTAATTGGCATGGTCAACAACCGGCATCTAAGTGGAAGGAGAGACCCTTCCCCAAAAATTAGCTATTTAAGTGGGAGAATTAACCGACTAAAATACTCTATGGGACTGCTCATATCACTCAATGTGAAACTAAAGTATCTCATACTACCCTAGTCTCCGTCAATTGGCTCCCTTTAGAGAGTTAATGTCTTGGTGCCTATACTTTGTGACACTTAACTCAATGACCTCTCTCAACTAGAATCCCCACCGATCAAATACCTTCGGAAGTATCCCTTTGGCGGCTGTTAATTGCCAGCTCTAATACTAACTGATGAACACTCAAGTGAAATGGAAAAAAACCCACTTAAGTACAACATGAAGGATCACATACTACTCATCCCTATCAGTCATCATCAAGTACATGAGGAAAATAGGCTCTCACATCAAAGCAATTATGTGGCCAGCAAGATGTGTAAATCCACCACAAATTGCCATGGCCATGTTATCAACTTATCCAAGTTTTTCTCATATTAAAAACCTAAAGTTCCAAGCCTTCTAGTTACTTTATACAAAAAGCAAAAACATTATGTCAACCGATTGCTAAGATGCCAAGTTTCAAACCTTTGGGATTCACTGTGATCAGGCAACCAACTGAAGCAAATACATGGGTAGTTTGCAATCTCATTTTATAAACAAGTGTGAAAGGAATTAATAGCAGCCAATTAAGCCAAGAGCATTGGGATTCTAGACAAGTAGATAAAAAATTTGCAGGATTGAATGTTTAATTAAAAAAGAAAAAAGCAAGTTTTTACTATAGATGCATGTTGCGTGTACATTTACTAATAAATATTTGATCAGCAAATTTTGGATATCTTTGACTGTGAATGGTTACAAATTTACATGTATATATTACTCTCTCCGTTCCTTTTTATAACAGACAATTTGAGAATATGGCATGTTCCCCTTTATAAGAGACAGTTAGAGGATGTCTCAAATTTTTTAGTTGACTTCCCTTTTTACTGATATTACCCATCTCTCCACCACATATTCCCTCTCTCCCACATAAATGAGGGTATTTTTGGTTTTTTTAAAAAAATGACATTTTCACTTTATTGTCTCCAACTAATTTGAACCAACTTTTTTAATAACATAATTCAGTCGATTGTTTCTTATAAAAAGGAACGGAGGGAGTAAATACTGTGATTTCCAGCGAGCATTTGCACCCTACAAATACTCATAGGCTATTTGTACGGTAAATCACATGATAACTTCAAACCTAATCAGTTGATGTTAGACTTTTAAGCTTTGCATTATTTCAAAACATACATCCATAACCCAACTACAATAAGAAGGTAAAGGAAGACCGACTTTCTGCCAACAAGAATATATTTTAAACTTAAACCATATGAATAGCTAGCGAGTATTAAGTTCATATGCCACATACCATTGATGCCCTCCATAGCACCATTAACAATATGCTGGGCAGCAATATCATAGACATGTCGTGTTGTGGTTGTAGGACCAAAGACACGATCTGGAAACAAGAAACTGAAAAATCAATGACTGAGTTGCATATAACTGAAATGAAAAAGAATGTTTCATGAGATTGAATTGCGCCATAAGAAGTAAATAAAGAAAATTAAACTCCATTCTTAGATGTCAAACCTTACCATATGCATATGCTATGGATGGATTATACTCATTTCTCACAATAGTTTCTCCATCTGCGTACCATGCAATCTCCTCTCCTTGACGTATTTCTCTTGGACTGTCCCAGACGTAGACCCAGTCAACTAAACGGCTGTATGTAGATTGAAATCTAAGGACAACAGATAGTTTAGAAAAGCATCACTCACTTCAGGGGGCGAAATCGGACTGTCACTGTCACATTTTCTTTTGCTCTTTCTGCATCTAAAGGCGTACTTTCTGAGTAAAAGTACTGTGGCTTACTTCGAGCTGATGAGGATGCTGGTGAGCTGAGACCATCAATGGTGGTTTCCACAAATTGTTTTGACGATGATGTAGTGGAAGATGATGGGGAATTGGCAGCTTTGGAATTGTTCAATCCTAATTTTTTTGATTTTGCACCATGTTTTGATGCCATTGCTGTTTCCAGTCAATCCTTCAATACAACAAAGAGGGGGAAGAATTTTGAGAGATTTTGACTTAGCATCGAATGTTAATTTTTATCCATCTAATAAAACGTAAACATCATTATTAAAAGAGGGAGAGAGAAAAACCAAGAAAAAGAACAAACAGACCGGACTGAGCTTACTTAGAAGTGATTAAGCTTCCATGAGGTATCGCTACATTACACATATAGAAAGAAAACAAAAAAAAAAATGGTACACGGAAGTCATTCTCTATCATCCTAATCTCCAATTTACACCTGAAATTTAAAGGAAAAAGGTGAAGAATGTGTATTTCTTCGGTTAATCAGTCCATATATGCTACAGAATGAAAAATGCTGGAACCAGAGAACGTCGCTACCTGAATCAGCTCCACTCTCAAGAAATTTTGCTTTCCGTTTTCAGGAGGGGCAAAATACGAACGAGAAAATAAGCAAATTAACTTTGATTCCCCACTAACATAGGCCAATATTCTTTTTCCCGGGAAACAAACAAGAGCGCTATAAAAAAGACAGAAAAATCACCTTGAAAAAATCAGAGGGGCATTGGACAGCCGTGGAATAGCAAAGAGAGATCCTGTTGGAAGGTGGAGACAGATCGGGGAAAGAGAAGAGGGGAGTCACCGAGGGAGTGAGTCAGCGCAAGAGGGTGAGGAAAGAGCGCATCACCAGAGAGCATGCATCAATTACAAAAGAGGGATTTGGTGAATTATGAAAGTTAACAGCAGAGTTTCAACCTTCAACTACCAAGTTCAAAGGGGTTGGAGAGCTGCCTTGCCTTGGAAGCGATGCCCCTCATCAATGCAAGACCCCATTGTCAATCCAGACTGACTTTTCTAAGGTAAGGCATATTTAATTGAAGATTAAGGATCCAATCAAGTGTAATGAAGCAAACAAATAAAGAATTAAAAGAAGATAAAGAAAGTCAGAAAGCGGTATGACTTATTTCTAACGGAGATGAGAAAGAAGGCAAGAAAAAGAAAAGCAGCCTTGTGATAGAAAGAGGCAAGAGAGAGTGGTGGGTCTCTCCTGTAACAAAATTTTTTCCACCATTCTCGCTCATCTTTCTATCTCAACCTTTTTGGCAGCAGGGCAGGGGACGGGAGTGCGCTGTCACGAGAAGCGCGTGCGACAAATTAGACCAGAAGACGTTGGTAAATTTGTCTGGGTTGAACCAATCACAAGCTGCAACGTGTCCAAGGGGACGAATTAAGGCCCGCTTTTTTACTAACAAACAACGTTTTGGTTTGGCTGTGGGAACTGAGAATAGCCCATTTTTCACGCTCATGTTTTGAATAAGAGCTGTCCAAATCTGCTGAAAACTGTCAAAACTCGGAGGGAATCAAACGGCATAACTCTTAGCTAGACGTCTCGTCCAATATCCTGTAACGCAGGTATTGTAAATTTGCTGCTAATTGAGGACCACACTGTACACGCTCAACTAAACTAGTCATTGTTTTCTCAAAAGGGAAAAAAGACAATGCCGAATTGGGCTTACAATTTAATTGCTGTGAAATTTTAAGAAACTGATTTTAAATTGAATTTTATAGTATAATTACCTAAATACCTTTAACTCGAAATCTAACAACTACTAGTAAATGTCAATAATAATTTTTTTTTGCTCAAAAATGTCAATAATAATTTAATAAATAACAACTTCGGCCTATCAAATAATAAAAACTAAGGCGGTGGCAACTATAGAACTAATTTCCCAAAAAATATTCTTTTTGCATGGATATCGAGCAACTGATAAAGGGGTCAGACACTCTCACCAAAAAAAGGAGATTCGATCTTAGAGTTAGTCAAGACACTGAGAAAAACATCATAACTCCTAAGTGTCTAGGTAGACACTTGAGGGTAATAAACAACTCGCTCTATCCAACATGCCAATCACCTAGGACTAGAAGGAAGGGTGCATAGGTAAACGCCTAAAGTAATAGATGGCTCGCCCTATCCAACATTCATATCATCTAGGAGGAAGGAAGATTTCGCCCTACCATTAGAATCATGGGTGAGTTTGACCCCTTTCTTAAAATATATATATATATATATATATTGTTGAATGTCAGTAATAGTAGGCTAAACTTAAATATGTCAAATTACTTAGATTAAGCAAGTCTAAGTAGCCAAGCAAAGTGTGCTGCATGTATAGATTTTTTTCATGTCACCACTTAACCCTGATACCACCACTAACCACGGTTTTTTTTTTTCATATTAAAAAAAAATCAAATCACGAGTATTTTTTGGATTAATGCGAGAATGGTTGCTGAACTAATGTGGTTAACAGTATGGTATTGGCGTTTAAGAGATGACAGGGAATAACAAACCTATGTGATCTAAGTAACTCACCAAAGTTTAGTTCATAACAGTAACATTTTAACAAGTACTATCCATTTCACCTTTATTAAATGATTCTAACAACCAAAGCAGTAAAGACTGAGGATATTTTAGTTGATTTCATAATCACTAGAAGGTTAGAATTGGAATTTGCATATTCAGTATTTTGTCTTTCTCCCATCATGATGATTCTCTATTATTTTTATTCGGTAAAAAATGCATAGTTTAATTTTTTTAAAAAAAATTGATTTAATCAAATTATACCAATCAACAAATAT
This sequence comes from Acacia crassicarpa, assembly GCA_034222035.1. NCBI lineage: Eukaryota > Viridiplantae > Streptophyta > Magnoliopsida > Fabales > Fabaceae > Acacia > Acacia crassicarpa. The sequence goes on along the minus strand of JAWXYG010000002.1, from coordinate 60,624,555 downwards.
TGAGATCAATTCCATATGTGAAATATTTATATACTCACTTCTGTAATAAATATAAGATACGGTTGACTTTTTTTAAAAAAAATAAATAAGTTAAATAAGTTATTTAATCATATCATCTATCGCGTATTTTTAAATTATATATCAATTTATTAGTCAAACAAATTATTTTAAAAAATAAAAATTATAAAATAATTTAATTATTTTTTTAAATCTCTTTAAAAAATCAATTTTATTTAATACTCCCTCTAGTCCTAATTATAAGACAACATTTGAGAGTTGGTTTTGGTCCTAATTATATGTGTGTGTGTGACAATGTGTGTTTATATATGTGTAGATATAGACACACACAAACATATTTGTGTGTAGATATATATATACTCACAAACATATATATATATATATATGAGTGTGTAGATGTGTATTTATATGTGTGTAGATACACACACACAAACATATATGTGTGTGTGTGTCTATATGTGTGTGTGTGCGTGCGCGCATACATACACACACATATATGTATTTATAGTTAGACTATTATTTTAATTAGAAAGTGTGTGGAAAAAAAATTAGGTGGGAAATGTATATGGTAAAGGTTGTTAATTCATTTTTATTTTTGTCATTTTAAATTTATATAAGGGTATTTAAGAAAAATGAGTAAAATTAACTAATTTAACTCATTTCCTTAATCTCCTCAAAAATGATTAAATATGTCTTATAATTAAAATGGGAGGGAGTATTTAAAATTGGAGGAAGTACGTCTTACTTCTACTGTACAAAAATAAATACTTGGATACTGACCACGAGGAGAATCATTATGCCGAATCTAATGTAATAAAGCGTCAAGGCAGAAAAAGAAAGGCTATGCCGCGCCAATATGAAGAATATTATAAACGGGAAAAGAAAACTGCAATTATAGCACAATGATATATATGACGTCAAAAACCAAAACAATAAGCATCGTGTTTTTAGTTACTTTACGGTGATACCTACCTGTCCTGCGTGAATAGCCGCCGGTTGTAGTTGTTTATACGGAAAATTGCACTGAAGTCTTAAATAAGATAAAATATGACTTAAAGTTATTTTAAAATCTTTAAGTTGCAGTAAAATTTTGTGAGATATTTAAGTAATATATTGGGTTAAGGTGTATATATTGGCTAACGAGATGTTACATAAAAAGCACCTAAGAAAAAAATATTTTAGAAGGACCAAAAGTATAAATAAATAATTGGAAAAACAATACCAATAAATAATTTAAAATAGGAAAATAACACAATGCCGTTAATTCCAACTTAATGTTATTGGTCAACTTGTCGTTGGCCAACGGATCCATCATGGATTCAAGCTCATCTGCAATAGTTGTGGAGGAGGAAGACAAACAAGCTAATGACGTTGTCGCCGGCGCTACCAACACAACCTTTCCTAGGTCCTACTAAAAATCAAAGTGAAAGAGAAATAAAATTAAAGAACAACGAGCTTGTATGTTTCAAGGAAGAGGACGATGAATAGTGAAGTCGCTCTACACCTAGGATCTTTTCTCTATTCCAGTGTTCAGCGTAGTTTCTAGAAAAATGTAGCGCACCTCTGTTCTACTTTCGCTCTCCCTCTCTGAAAACTATTGATGATGATGAATTGTGCTCTAATGCTCACTCCCAATCCAAAGCACGACGAAGGAGAGAAGGAAGAAGGGATGTCGTTGATAATGATGCTGATGAAGGCAAGAGTCGCACGCGACAGAAATAATACTCCGTTGGCCAATTTGCATCTTTATTGGTTTTTTTTTTTCATTTTCAAATGTTCCTCTGTATTTTTGGCCTCTCAAAAACATTTTTGTGCTAGGTACCTTTTGTTTAACACTCGTCTGTTAGTCAATTTGCACCTTAACCCTAATATATTTTAATTATGAAAAGATTAAAATTCCCTTAATAAATTTATGAAAAAGCGAACACATAGCCTTCGGCGAAGCACCCTCCTGCAGCTTCTGCAATTCAAGCCCGATGATCGCCGGCTTCTCCATACCAAGGCAACGCGTCGCAAACAATAATATTGCCGACCTTGAGAAACAGCCTGGCTATTATTCAGATCACTCAGACGTAGTTGTTGTTGAGGATGACGACCATGACTACTCTAATGAATCTTCAGCTAGGGGGAATTGGGACGCACACAATCGCTTTTACCAATGCATAATACAATGGCTAGTACCCGTCTCACGTCACACTTCTCTATCAGCGCACGGGTTTGTTGCGAGCTGTCTTGTGGTACCTGAGGAAGCTATTAGATTTGCATAGCTTGTTCAAGAATATGAAGCGATGAGATATTTACAGGGATGGTTTATGTGGTAGGTCATTCAGTTATTAAAAAGAGTCCATCAACATATTCATACTGGTAAGTCTAGTTAATAGTTCATCATAACATCGCTTTTGACAGTTATTAATAACTGAAATTCTGAAACAATTGGTCGGGTTCTGAGTCAGGAAATGTTCTTGGCTGGTTCAGAGACTACAAGCAGCACTATTGAATGGGCCTTGACAGAGCTGCTGTGCAGCCCAGAGAAGTTGCCAGAATCTGAGAAGAGGGGAGGGTTTGAGAGAGGACGGACGGAAGAGAAGGCTCCAAAATCCCAAGAGGGTGCTTCACCGGAAGATGTGTCCACTTTTTTCTCAAATTTATTAAAGGTATTTCAATCTTATCACAATTGGAATATATTACTAAAAAATCTTAAGGATTACGTTGCAACTTGAAGATTTCAAAAGATATTTGGGTCATATTTTATCTTGTTTAGGATTTCAGTGCAATTCTCCCTTATTGGTATGATATGATGGCATGTGTGTTATGTTGGTCTTAGGGTGAGGGAGAGGGAGAGGGAGAGGCGGCTGTTTTATATTGGATGAATTTCAATAAAGGACTATAGAACCAAATTTATTTTAGCCAAGAATTAAAACATTCTGAAATTTCACTATATGACCAGTGACTAAAATGAAAATAAGTTTTCTAGGTAAAAAAATGATAATGCCTCTTGCTTTATTTTTACTTTTTTTTAAAAAAAAAAAAACGTTTGATCGTTTTTAAAGCTCTAGTCACTGGCCACCGAAGCTCTAACGTTAATTGCTAGAACTCCGATCACCAGAAATTAATGTGTTGTTCAAATGAGAATCCCACTTGTTATGATCACTTGCAGACTTGTTCATAGCTAGTCATGGCCAGTGATTGGTCAATGGGGCTCCGGCGATAATCAGACCCTTTTTTAAAAAAAAATAAAGCAAGGGGCACTATAGTCATTTTACTTACAAAACTTATTTTAATTTTGTTTTTTGGTTTTCCAATGAAATTTCATTATGTTTTGGTCTTTGACAGGAATAAATTTGGTCATGTGGTTCTTTAATGAAATTCTCCCTTTTGTTTATTATAAAAACTGGTTTTTTGAAATAATACTGTGAGAAAGTTATGTATGCTATATTGTGGGAATTAAAAATGGACATTTGAGTTTAGCAAGACTGTAATGCTCTCAATTTATAAATATGTTTCAATATTTGTTATTATTTTTAAATTATTATGAAACTTCCCAACCTGATTTATAAACATGTTTTGGACAATCTGATTTTTAAATAATATTGGCCTGGTTTAATTGATAAGTAAGCAATTCAAACTCTGCAAGAGCATATGCTTACATTTTTGCCATAGATATGTGAATTTTGTTGGTTAGTGATAGATTTATGAATAGACTTACAGTAAGGATGAAAGTGGTAAACTTCCTACACTCGAAGGTGACTGTATAATAGATAAAGGTAAGGTTAGAAAATTATTACTACCTCTGGTCCTAATTATAAGAACACTCTTGTAATGTAATTGCCTACAAAAATATTCCTATAATTAGGGTCGAAGAAAGTACATTTTAAGACGTCTTCTGTAGTTAATGCGATCTAAAATATTTTTTTGCTTTTGATAAAATATGTTAGAAGTGATTCAATAAAAAGACCAAGTGAGTAGCCATCTAGGTATATTTGTTTGTTTGTTTTGTTTTTTTGGCGTGTTTTAGAGAGAGAAGGTCCAACTTCTCTCTTCTTCTCTGCCGCGTCTCTTCGTGATCTTCTTTCCCTTGCCAACGACTCGTGATGCAGGTCGTCGGCGAGCACCCTTCTCATTCCTGGAGCGAGCTTCTCCTTCTCCTTCTTCAAATCTGATCTGCCGAGGTGAGAGTTTTCTGGTTTTCTATGTTTTTGCTTCTTTTTTTGTGGTATGGGGGTTTTGTGATGGTGTTCTTGTCTCTAGAAATAAACAAATCTGTCAGATCTGAGATCAAATCCTTTTGGTTGGATGACTGATTAGACATTATGAAGTCCGACTCCTTCTTGGTAGCCCGGATCTACGTGCTTGGGGGAAGATCTAAAGAGGTGTAGTCTGGTTTGTGGTCGATGTCACCGGATCTGTTTGGTCAGAGGAGCAGAAGTGTTCTTCAGGACATCAAGAGTCTTCTTTCTTCCAAAGTTGGGTTTTCTGGTTTCTTTACCCCAAGATGGGGTACCCAATTAGCTGATTTAATTGCAGCTATTGCTTTTAAAATTGTGTGCCCTTTAGGGTGGGTTTTTCAACCAACACTCTCTTGTTCGTCACATCTAACCTTGGGTTTCGAGGAGGCCGATGATGTTCATGATTCTACTTCTACTCTTATATTTTTAATGTATGGTGCTTGGCTATTATTGTATCCAGTGTATTCTGTTGTTGTTGTTGTTGTTATGTTGATTATATTTGTTTTAGATCTGTTTGTGGTTACTTTTATGTATTGTATCATTTTGGAGTATTAATATATATATCTTTGATTAAAAAAAAAAAAAAGAAAGCCATCTAGGTGAAAGGAATTCCATTATACTCCATCCGATCTACCATTTAAGTCATTTCAATTAATTTATCAAAATAAATAAATAGTAGTTAACTTATTAAATTTATTTAAATTGAAAGAAATTTTCAACTTTATCCATATTAAATGAGATTTTGAAGGAGAGAGAAAAATATAGTAAGTCATGATCAAACATTAACTATAGAGGCAAAATTGATAAATAAGTATTAATTATTTTAAAAGTGACTTATATTGTAGATTAAGTAATTCTTCTAAAGATGATTTATATTATGAACTAGAGAGAGTATTAAATTTAGGAAGGAATTAAAGCACATGTATTAGATAATGTGCATGGAATGGGATGAAATTTCGCCGTATGTCAACTAAGCACGCATCTGCAAGCAAGCAAATGTGAACAATATTGAGGGGAATTTTGAGTCAGAAGTTGCATTGAGGGGCAAAATTTTTTTTGGAAGTTGTTGCAGAGGGACATTTTTGGCTTGATAGTGTAAAAAAGAGAATAATTTGACTTTGGATGTTATCCTAATTAATTTTAACGGTTAGTTGATTAAATATGTTAAATTGATAGTCTACATGTCATCCACGTCATTAATGTTGAGGTATAAATTTACCCACAGATTTTAAATCTAACTTTGATAACGAATGAAGTAGATGACACATAGATTTTCAGAGTAAATTTACACTTCAACAAAAATAACGTGGATGATATGTGGACTGTCAGCTTAACATATTTGATCAATTAACTGTTAAAATTAACTAGGAGAACATTTATAGTGAAATTATTCCCTTTTTTACACTACTTACACAAAAATGTCCCTATGTAATAACTTTCAAAACAAAATTACCTTGAACCCAAATGAAAAAACAAAACATGCATCTTAATTGGTAAATTCTCATAGCACGCCAGACCAAGGAATAGCAAAACCACGAAAACCAATCAAAGTGTAAGGAAAGACGTGATGACAAAGTAACAGTTCTTATTCTTTCGGTCCTTGACAGGGGACATAGTTTGTAACACTATAAACTATATCTTATATTTAAGATTCTATATCTAATTTGATTTGTGTGATAGTAATTAATATGAAACGGAATAGTACCATGTACTGCAGAGGATTCTTAATTAATTACCCTTTTATTTCTCTGCTTCCAAGCATCGAAATTCCACCACCTTTAGAAAAAGTATACACTCTCCAGAAAGCTTCAACTGCCTCCTTGTTTGTTCGTTAAAAGAAAAAAAGACAATCACCACCTCGTGAGCATACACATGCGCGCACACAGCAATGTGAAGTACTTTACAAAATGTTTTAGCAAACTATGAATGTTTTTTACAGTTTCAAAATTTAAGTTATTTTCAATCGTGCTCACCGGAATTAGGCTCTAATTATATAGATAAAATTAATAAATAAACATTAATTACACTCCAAACTCAAATGTATCGTGAATCAAAAATTGTTTTAGATAGTGGAAAGAGTGCGTACGACCGTGGAGTATGTGTCAACAATATAACTAATGTAAGCCGTCCCTTTTAATCCTATCTACCAAACAAGTGCTCTGTATTTTGTGCGTGTGAATATGAAATTATTAATTTGGAGAATGAAGGAAGGAACCGAAGTAGGTAAGAGAAGATGATTTTTAAAGGACACAGCTGTCCTCCTCTTTTCTTAGCATATGTTGCCTTCTTCTTCTTCTTCATTCCCCCCCCCCCCCCCCCCTCCCCTTCCCCTTCCCATTCCCAATACTGCGCCATTTTGACTCAAAACAATGACGCTAATGCTTTTTTTTTTAAAAAAAAAAAATCAGGTAGATACTAATTATTATTAAAAATGTATTTCAGGATACTAACTGGTATTGAAAGAAAACTTGATACTGAATAGTACTGAAAAAATACTTCAGAATCTTAAAAAGTTATTTTAGGATCTTGAAAAAAATATTTCAGGGCACTTCAAAATATTTTTTTAAGATTATAAAATAATTTTTCAAAATCATAAAGTATTTTTTCAGTACCGTTCAGTATTCTAAAGTATTTTTTTAGTATCTGTCAATACCTTAATATATATATATATATAAAAGCACTAGCTTTACTGTTTTGCGCCAAAATGGCGCATTTTTATAGAAAAAGAGAATGACATATGCTTGTGTTTGGTTTGAGGAGAGGGAGGGGGGTTTCTCTCTTCTTGGAGTGAAAAGTCAAATATGCCCATAACTTATATACTCACTCTAGTCATTATTATAAGACATCAACTAACAAATCTCACAAACCAATAAAAACAGTTAAAGTAATAAAGTTGCCCTACAATTTAAGTAATTTTCAATATTACCATACTAATTGCACTAAACTCTAATATTCTACTCCTTCCAATCCTAATTAGAAGACATAATTGACTTTTTTAAAGAAATTAAGGAAGCTAATTAATAGTACCATGTACCATCTAATTTGACTAATAAACTAATATATAATATAAAGATATATAACATATAAAATGATGAAGTAACTCATTTAACTTCCTTAATCTCTCCAAACAAAGTCAACTATATCTTATAATTAGGACCGAAGGTAGTATCAATTATTACTTCACCCATTATCCTCATTAATTATGGGCAGACATGGAAACAAATAATTAATGCTCATTGGGAACAAGCAAGTGCCTTATAAAAAAACCAAATAAACGTATTAGTTGGTGCCTTATAATAAGGATTAGAGGGAGTTACTTTTTGCATCATTTTCCGCATAACTATTTCACATCATGATCATATATGATTTTTCACACTAAGGGACCCCTTCTCTCCCCTCAAACCCAACACACCTTAAGGGTAAGTTTGGTTTGAGGGGAGGGGAGGGGGAAAAAATGAGGGGAAGAGAAATTGGGATCAAAATTCAGTGTAATAGGACCCACAAAATTTTTCTCTCCATCACTTTCCCCCCTTCCCCTCCCCTTCCCTTAAACCAAACTTATCCTAAGAAAAAAAGGAGGGAAGCTATGTCTCTTCGGAGAGGGGCCTATATATGGATGGGCACACCTGTTGGGACAGTATTGTCAGAACGGTTAGACTTGTTGTGTGGCCTTCCTTTATGTGTATATTTTTTTATTTATAAATACTACTCCCTCCCTCCAGTTCTAATTAATGGTTCTATAATCAGGATGAGAGGAAGTATTATTGAAATGCGTCATCAGTTGATCCAGTTCACTGCCAGTTTTATAATTTTTCCCTTTTTATCAGTATAATTTTTTCCTATATACAGTTTGATCAGCTTTATGCTTTCTTTTGCACTTTCTCGTATAAAGCTATATTATATATTTAATGATTGATGCCCCAAATTATTTCTTCTGTCTGGAATGTCCCTCTATTAATTATTTCGCTGTTTACAACCTTATTTTATTTTTATTCTATGATCTTTCCTTGTGTTCCTATTATTGCCTTGTCTCCATCATGATCATTGATCAATGAACTGTCCTTTCAGCTAACCATTCTTTCTCTGTTCCCAGACATATAAAGGTGATTGAATTTATGTTAAAAAAACTACAGACATAAAATCCCACTCAAAGTGCGGCCCCCTCTCTATCCTTGATTAGTACAATGAAGTAATTAATTAACGCTTTAGCATATAATAACACAGAACTTCTCTCTCACACACACACTGATACACACGTCAAATAGTAGGTCATTCTCTAACTCCCTTTTTCTAAATATATTCTCTCTCTCTCTCTCTCTCTCTCGTTTTGATATGGAAGGCAACAAAGAGCGAAACTTCTTATATACAGCACACTACAAAATTATCTATATATATATATATATATATATAAAATAAAAAGTAAACGTACGTACGTATGTACTGTTGGATTTTAGGATCTAAATCCCATAGGTTATGAATAAGAAGTCCTACTGGTTCACCATCGCCGATCGCGTCAGTTTGCCACAGTTGTGTCAGTTCGCCACAGTCGCGTCGGTTCGCCAACGGGTGTCCATCTGATCAGTTTTGTCATCTATAAATAGGATGTGCTAGTGACGTAAAATCATAGAGAATATATAGAGAAAAACTAGAGCTAGAATTAGTCTCAAATATACACTCATACTGCATACATAAAACATCCTGTGCGTTCCGAAAGCAGCAGATTGTTGGATTCGCTTGGGCTTCAGACAGACAGAGCCATCTTTCTGGAGACGAATAATCCGCTCTATCCTGGGAGACAATTACTCAGAAAACCTTCGACATCCGTATTGAGGGAACATAATTGTCTTAAGATTGTTGTTTCTAATGTATTGAGTAGGTAGAAATTGAATATACAGTGAACAGAATATCATAACAAGAATCTGTATTAATTAAATAGAACATACAGAGAACATATAATAAGTCTGTATAATATGAAAAACTATAAAACGAACTCACAAGACTGTCGTATTTCGAATCAACAATGCAGAAATCCGGGCCCAACTTTCGTTGTGTCACGGATGTAAATTCACCGTACAAGTAATCAATATATAAATAATTAAATAACATATTGATTTCTATGGACACATCCATACTGAAATGTCGGCACATTAAAAGCTATACCAGTATTATTTTAAAATTTTAATACCGTTTCATTTAAACAGCCACACATCCTACCAGACACATTATTATTATTTATTTATTATTATTTAGTTAATACATATATTCTTTTTGTTTGATAGGGTAATTAATAAATCTCCTACTATCTCTCCTTATTTTAATGAGGATTTGATGAATATTAAATTCATAAAGTGAATATAATATTTTATCGGGAGTTTTTTTATTGGTTTTATTAGATATCGTACGGATATGATTTGATTTCATACTTCAAGTTGCAAAAATTAAATATATTTAATAGTTAAATGATGAGATTTATTAAAAGTCCTAAATTTTAGGATATTATGTATTTGAAAAGAAAAATTCTAATTTAATTAATTAGAATGGAAGGGAATTTAGTCCTAGGATTTAATTAATTTGTTTGATATTAATAAAGATGGTGCCCCAATCTAAAACAATGTCTTTTTATATATTGGAGTCACCTGCTTTCACTGAAAGGTCGCCTAGCTCAACTGGCACAAGGCCAGCCTTCAGGGTGCGTGCGCTCATACGTCCTGAGTTCAAATCCCTTGGTGGCATTTTATGAGGCGATCGAACTGGCAATGTGCTGCTTTGGCAAAAGGTGTCTTAACCACCGAGCTACTAGGGTCCTTTTGTTCGAGAATGGGCCATAGTATATTTAAAGTGGAGCCTCATTTGTTGGGCCAGACTTGTTTCTGTTTAGGCTAGTTAGTAGTTTAGACTGCACGTTTTTTATAAAATAAAAACGTTGGGCTCTAATTTTTTGTGGACCATTAGATTGGATAGGTTTTTGGTCCTTATGTTTTTTGGACATTTCTTTGTGTGTGCTGTTTTGTTTTTAATTCTGGGCCAAATATAAATTATAGTTGGGTCAAATTAAAATAATAATAATACTAAATCTGTTTTGGCTCTACAGAATTTGAGTATTTGTTATTTGCTATTGAAAACAAATTTTATGAATTATTAAATATTTTGCGTGACAAGCATATGATCGTGATATGAAAATTTAGTCATTTATCTAGTGTAGAGATAAATGTGTTCTAATTTTTCATGGTATTTTTATTTCTCTTGGTATAAGCATGCATGGCTTCATGTATTGGTAGAAATGCAATTATAGCCTTAATTTTATAATCATGAATGATTTGTGGCTATGATTTTATGTTTTTTTAAAAATATTGTGAATAGCAATTATATAAATGCTAAATATTTAAATTTTGGAATTAAGTGTGATGGATTTATTAATCACCAAAATAGTCAATCCTTTGTTAATTATTTTAATTCCAAATATTATGATGATGTTTAATTACCGATAATCTTGATGCTATGATGTTATTAAAGTTTGTTATAATAAGGTGTTTATGGATCAACACATAAGTTGATTATTTGCCTTTCTAATTATTGAACATAAATGTTGGTAGTTTTAATATTTCTAGTTGGGGTATGCATCACTACCAAATTATGTGAAATTTTTATAACATTATTGTGGTTGAATGTAGTATATTGTAAGAAATGTTGATTACGTCTAGTTTACCACAGAAGTTGTGGGGGGAAGCTATTTTAATGGCTAACTCTTTAATTAATAGAGTGCCCCACAAAAGGATACAAAACATACCATACAAAATATGGAAACGAAAGAAACATTTCTTGAAATATTTGAAAGTGTGGGGGTGTTTGGGCTAGGTTGCAATTCCTAAACCCAAAAGGTTGAGAATCGAACCTAAGATAGTGGATTGTGTGTCCAATGTATCAGATATCCATGTGAATACGGTTATTGAATCAAGGGACGCTACATTCTTTGAGAATGTGTTTCCGTATAACAAGGGAAGTAAAGCGAGTGGTAATAATGATAACGATACTGTGATACCATGGGATACTACGAGCAGTGATAATCCTATAGAAAAGGAACCTAGACGTAGTACTAGGCAAAGGACTTCAACATCCTTTGGGCTTGATTTTTTTGACCTTTTATTAGAAAATGAGCCTCAAACACATGGAGAGGCTATAGACTATCCTGAAGCACCATTATGGAAAAAAGGCTATTAGTAGTGAAGTTGAATCCATTCTGTCAAACCACACATGAGAATTGGTTGATCTTCCTCCTGATAATAAGCCTCTAAGAATTGAGTGTGTCTTCAAAAAGAAGATGAAAGCAGATGACACTATTGATAAGTACAAAACTAGGCTGATAGTAAAAGACTATAGACAACATGAAGGCCTATATTACTTTGATACCTATGGGTTCGCCATAATATGTCTTTATGTAGATGACATGTTGATAACGAGTAGTGATACTCAATTGATTAAAGCTACTAAGCAGTTGTTTACCAGTAAATTCAACATGAAAGATATGGGTCTAGCAGATGTTATTTTGGGAATTAAATTCTATAAAATATTTGTTGGGTTGGCTTTATCACAAGAACATCTATATTGCTAAAATTCTTGAGAGATTTAAGGGTTTAAACATAGCTCTTGTAATGAAACCTATAGATTCCACTCTTCGTCTATCGAGAAATATTGACAAAGCTGAAAATCAAAAGGAGCATGCTAGAGTGCTAGACTGTTCTATGTATGTCATGAACTGTACTAGACCTGATATTGCCTACGCAATGAGCATGTTTAGCTGCTTTATAAGTAATTCAAACGAGTTTCATTGGAAAGCTACAATAATAGTTTTGGGTTATTTAAAGCACACTTAAAACTTTGCTTTGCATTACGAAAAGTACCCTGTAGTTTTAGAAGGGTATTGTGATGCAAATTGGATCACCAGCTCTAATGACACAAGATCTATAAGTGGATATGTATCCTGTAACATCCTGATTTTTGAGTCTACAGACTAGAAAATTAGCCTATTTTTGGAGGACTATTAGACCCTATTTTTGAAAATGAATTTAGAATCAGTATTTTATTGGACATGAATAGTGTTTACTATTCACAAATACGTACATGAATAGTATTCACTATTCACAAATACGTATTCACTTTTTATAAATACGGTATTTAATCGATATTTTGAGAAATATGAAAAGTATTTACTATTTACAAATACGTATTTACTATTTAAAAATACGGTATTTACTATTCCAAAATACGTATTTACTATTCATGTGGGACCCACGTCAAATTATTTCTCCTCTGCCGACAGAAACTCTCGTGAGTTTTGAAAATTTTGGCCGCGGGACCCACTCAATAATAATTTATTATTTAAATAATATTATATTATATTATTAAAATATTAAAATATTATTAAAAATTTTTAAAACTTTCACGAGGGCGGCTGAGAGTAGTCACGGGAGGGTTTCTTTTTAATTTTTGGAAAAATTACGTAAAACGACCCAGAGACGAAAATTACACTTAAGGACCCATTTTCCAACTATAAATAGACCTTTCATTTCATTTCATTCTTCACAACTCCTAGAGCCATTTAGAGAGAGGAAGAGAGAGAGAGAGAGAAGGAAGGAATGAAGAATGATGGTATAATCTGAGGTTGAATTATTTGGTGATGGTAAATTGAGAGTATTGAAGTATTGGTAAAATAAGCTTGGAATTGAGGTAACCTTGGTTATTCTTTTATATACTTGTCAATATTTATATGTGTATATTTATTTACTGTTTTGGGATTTATTGTGCCTATAGAAGGCTTGATTTGGAATCTGATAATGTTGTTTTGATGAGAGTGGATATTCTTGGAGCCCTTGGTATCACTTTTCTTTTAACCGGGTCAAATATGACACCTCCTTGGTTGTGATTTTACCAGGAGGGGAGCCATGTTGAAGTTATGAGTATTGGATATGTTATGATGAGAGATGAGTTATGTGTTAGATTGCTCCAGTCAACGGTTATAAGAGGTGGTCAGGGTAATAAGGGTGATCTATTCATCATTGACATATTTTATATTGTGAGATCTCTTGTGAATTATTGGAAAATAAATTATGATGTTTTTGGAACCCTTTTTGGGAGGGAGTTTTGGTAACCGAGTCGAGAACTATTTTGTGAAAGGTTTTTATATAAAGGCATATATTTTAATTATTGTGAATTTATAAATATGTTCTCGTTCTTGGTTAGCATGTATATTTCTGAATAACCAATGGTTACGGGGATCTTTGGATCTTACGGTTACTTTGTTTATTTTTTTTTTTCAGGTAAATGATTTAGTAGGGAAATCAGGGAAGGCACATATGGAAAGCTCATGCTATGTTATTTTATTTGCCATGACCATAAGACTTCCGCATTTTGAAAACTCTGATATTATTTTGGATTTATTTTGGCCCTGTATAAATGAATTTGTATCTTTGGCCAAGTTTTTGGGTGTTAAAATTGAGGCGTTACATATCCACCCTTGGTGGGGGTGCTATGTCTTGGAAGTCGTCCAAGTAGACTTGCATTGCAAGATCAACCATGGAAGCAGAATTCATTGCTTTAGATAAAGCTGGTGAGGAAGCCAAATGGCTTCATAATTTTCTTGAAGACATTCCTAGTTAGCCAAAACCTGTACTGGAAGTGTGTATACACAGTGATACTGATAGCCAAGCAGCTATTGGTAGGGCCAAGAATCACTACTAGAAAAAACCAAATAGCGACGGAAAAAATCCGTCGCAAAATTTTGCGACGGAATTTAAAATCCATCGCAAATTGCGGCGGAAAACTAATTTTGTCGCAAAATTTTGCGACGGATTTTTTTTCCATCGCAAAAGTAAAAAAAAAAATCCATGAATATTAGTTTCGGCCAAAAGGCGGGAAAAAATCCGCCAATTTGCGACGGAAATAAAATCCGTCGCAAATTTTGCGATAGAAAAAAAATCCGTCACAAGATTTTGCAACGGAATTTAAAATCCGTCGCAAATTGCGACGGAAAACTAATTCCATCGCAAAATTTTGCGACGGATTGTTTTTCCGTCGCAAAAGTAAAAAAAAAAAAAATCCGCAGATATTAGTTTAGGCCAAAAGGCGGGAAAAAAATCCGTCAATTTGCGATGGATTTCAAATCCGTCGTTGTTGTGACGGAAAAAATCCGTCACAATTGCGACGGATTGCAAATATCGAAATACAGACAAATTTAAATCCATTTAAGTCCAATCCGTAGTCCTCTTCACGCGTCTCTCACCTCCAGCCCTTCGCCCGTTTGTCTCGCAACTCCGGCCCTCCGCTTGCTCGTGTCGCGTCTCCAGCCGACAGCAGAAACACTCAAATTTAAGTGTAGTTAGGTCTTCATCCTCGTCGCCCTAAGATCAATGGCCGACTGGCCGGCACCTCGCCATCTTTCTCGATCTCAACCACAAACTCTTGTCGCTTGTTCGTCCCTCTAGATCTGGATCTCAGCCTCTCGCACTCAACCCTCGCACTCGGCCCTTGCCAGAGACCGAATCTGAGGCTCGAGTTCTCACCGTGCTTAATTCTCCCAATGCCCTACAGGTTCGTTTCAAACGATTCTTCTCTTTGTCTCTGTTTCTATTTCTGAAATTCTTCACTGCAATCACTCATACATGTTTTGCATTTATTTCGTAATTTCTTATAAACGGTTCTTGTTTAGTTGTTCCATATAGAATTTGGAAGTCGGAGTCTAGCGGATCTGTCTCAATCGTATTCCCCCTCCTCCTTCCCAAGTTTACATTTAATTTCTCATCTCTGAAATCTAAGAATAGTGCTCTGTTTGGTGATTGCATAGAAAAATTTATATATATTGATTATGTGTTTTAATATTTGCTTATACAATGATCCAAGTCTGCAATGTGGCTTATATCTCTTGCAGTCTTATCCAAGCAAGTCTGCCTTTTCTGCATCATTATCTTACTGCTTTTGTGTTTTGGTTGGGAACATGGTGAGGACATGAATTCTTCGATCTGAATATGTTGAAAATTGACAAAAAGCTGAAAGAAGACATGTTTTTATTACCTCCCATATTGGCTTATGATAATTTCAAACTATGTTGCTCTTTAATTTCTGTTTTTACTATCCAACGTTGGCTCTTGTTGTTTTGGTTTTCAATCCAAGGGGCCAAGATAGCATGTGTTTTTAACTTTTTATATAGCAGAGGAAGCAAACAGTGAAGGAATCTTAATTTATTATTAGAAGAGAGGAAATTATAATAACTATTTTTTATTATATTATATTTGCTTATATGCAGCGGATATTAAATTTTTGTATAATGTATAATCTTGGTAGTTAAAGATATTTTAGGATCTAATCGGATTATGGAATTTGAATTTTGTAATTGCTTTTTTGTTTTATAATTCCTAGATATTAGGATCTTCCTTTTATAATTCCTAGATATTAAAATCTTGAAGGCATATGAATAATAAAAATAAAAAACTCAAAGGATTTTGTACATTTCTATTTAATTTCGTAATTTTTTATATTATTTTTATTTTTTTTAGGAATAGAGTTTTGCGACGGAATGATCGAATGACCATACTGGTGCATCAAATACAGGAGATGATGAATCATATGCAGATTCTACTTCAGTCCTAATGAAAGACAAGGGTGACCATATTGCTGCTGTCTAGACTTTTTTTTTATTACATATTGTTCACAACATTATTATTTATATTTTGTTTTCTCTATGTAAATTCTTTGGGATTGTTATTATATATTTTTATGGTATACAATTTTTTTCCTATTTTTATGTAATTTTTTAAAAAATAAAAAAATAATAAAAAATATATTTTTTTAAAAAAAATGATTAAATTTATGACGGATTTAGAAATCCGTCGCAAATATAAATCCGTCGCAAATTGCAAATTTTGAAATTTGCGACGGATTTATATCTGTCGCAGTTGCGACGGAATTTAATCCGTCATAGTTGCGACAGATTTTAAAAATCCGTCGCAATTGCCACCTGTTTTCAAAAACCGTTTTTTCTAGTAGTGAATGCCATGTATAACGGCAAGTTTAGACATATATGTCATAGACATGATACTGTTAGACAACTACTCTCGAATGAAATCATCTTAATTGATTATGTAAAATCAAAGGAGAATATAGCGGATCCATTGATTAAAGAGATTCCTAGAGAGTTAGTTAAAAATTTGTCCAAAGGAATGAGTTTAAGGCCGATCCATTGTTGATTATTGCGGTAACTCTACCTAGAAGAGTGGAGATCCCACGAACTAGGTTCAAAGAGACAACTAAGTGATGATCGACTGTTAACACTGTGGAGTTTTAAACTCATACTTATTCCTAGACAAGACAGTGCATATATATAAGGGTAAGCTTTTAAGCTTTTAATGGTTTTTTTATTTGATGTGTTCAGATGATATATGATGACTTACATCACAAGGAATCACCTATGTGAGTGTGAAGTGTGGGCCGCTTCTATGAGAATTTAAAATGACCGATTCTCTAGAACACTCACAGAACCAGGCGGTGTGCAGGCCAAAATGGACACAGCATGAGAACCAACGATGCTAGAAGAGCAACTGTGTAACTCCTATTGTCTTGGTATACACTAAAAGGTCAACGGTTCAAGACAACGCGTTCACCAATTGACCAATATATCAGGTAGGTTTTTACTAGAGAAGGTTCAAAGGTAACCCCTACCTTTCTCGATGCAGTTGTTGCTCGTAGAGGAATCGCACTTTGCATACATGATCATTTGCATTTGGTCATGATGGACTAACTTCTTATCCATGTGGGGGATTGTTGGATTTTAGGATCTAAATCCCATAGGTTATGAATAAGAAGTCCCACTGGTTCACTACCACAGATCGCGTCGGTTCGCCACAATCGCGTCGGTTCGCCAACGAGTGTCCATCTGATCAGTTTTGTCATCTATAAATAGGATGTGCTAGTGACATAAAATCCTAAAGAATAGATAGAGAAAAACTAGATCTAGAATTAGTCTCAAATATACACTCATACTGCATACATAAAACATCCTGTGCGTTCCGAAAGTAGCAGACTCGTTGAATTCGCTTGGGCTTCAGACAGACAAAGCCATCTTTCTGGAGACGAATAATCCGCTCTATCCTGGGAGGCAATTGCTCAGAAAACCTTCGGCATCCGTATTGAGAGAGCAAAATTGTCTTAAGGACACAACGAAAGTTGAGCCCGGATTTCTGCATTGTTGATTCGAAATACGGCAGTCTTGTGAGTTTGCTTTATAGTTTTTCATATTATACAGACTTATTATATGTTCTCAGTATGTTCTATTTAATTAATACAGATTCTTGTTATGATATTCTGTTCACTGTATATTCAATTTCTACCTACTCAATACATTAGAAACAACACATACAACCACAAAGGTAACAATATTTCCAAAAATTACGTAACATTGCTGGTTCCATACGTAAACAGAGCTCTTGAGAGCACATGGAATGAGAAATCTATATATATACACATTGGCGAACCCACATATGTTTTTGTGGGTGCAAGTGCACCCATAAATTTGAAGGAGATATATATTTTTTTTAAGGGACTTTGCAATAAGTTGTCTAGGTGGTGTAGTGGTAATTTCACTAGTCCCACAGCAGATCCTGTATTCAAACTCATGCATGGACAACTTTCTTACCTATTTTTAATATCTTATCACATATGAGAAATCATAATAATTTTTGCTTGCATGTTGCTTTGGAATTTGATTGTGTAACATTTGAGTATTTGTATGCCATGGGATTAGAATATATTGTTCTATTTAAATTGATTTCCTCGAAAGTACTTTTCAATTGAACCCAATTTCTGATCCTAAATTTTACGAAGGTGTGGATTGCCTTTTATCCTCCTTAAAAAAAAAAAAAAAAAAATCCCCCGAATTCCACTATTAATTATGCACCCACAAACATTATATCCTGGGTCCGCCACTGTATATATATATATGGAAGAAGGTAGAAAATAAAGTTGATAATTGCATGCTAACCAGACCCAACCACTCTTCGTCAATGGCATCGCCGTGTGTGTACTTAATTAATTAAAGCCATCTATGAACGCACACTATCATCACAAAGGGGTCCCCCTTGTATGATTTCTCATTATTAGCTTTCATCAACTGCAATTATATATGAATTCCAGTTTCAATTATTTCAGCTTATCCACCTCTCTCATTAATTCAAACGCTCCAATTCATCGTTTAACAAGCTACCAATTTAATTACTTGAAATTAATTACCTGTTCCTTCTCTTTATTAACATTATTCACACCTAGTTTTGCTGGCTATTCCCTTAAAGTGTATCAGTACTTCTTCAGAACGTGAAGTACAATAATATTTGAGACTATTAAGTGTCATCCAACTAGAAACCTCTTATATACACGAGACTTTTAATGCCATCATCACTAAATTAAATTACAAAGCCGTTTGGCACTTATCTATCATTATGTTAAGTTTGGCAAAACCAATTAACCTAGCTTCCATATTATAGATAACAGACAATTATAATTTCTTAGACTTGACCATGTAATAAGCTTTTTCTCTAAGTTAGAGAAGTGCATGAAATGTTAAATTACTTGTGATACAAGAGTTATTAAGCATATGTTTAGCTTAAACTTTCCTGGGTAATGTTATACTCCCTTCGGTCTTAATTATAGTGCAATATTTGAGAGTTGGTTTTAATCCTAATTATAGGACAAAATTTTAATTTTATCAATTTCTTTCTAAAATATCTCCATTTTATTTCTCTAGTATGTTTGATTTTTGGTAAGCATATTTATATAGGTGCGTAGACTCTTTCAATCAATAAAATTTTTAAATTATTGGTTTTTAATTTATTTATCGATCACATGACGTTAATATGTCAATATATATATATATATATATAGACACATACACGTTTGTGTGTGAGCGTGCGCGCGTATCTATGTGTGTAGATATATGTACACACACTTATATCCTTATCTACACACACATATATAGTAAGACCATTATTTTAATTAAAAAACGTGTGGAAAGGAAAATTTTAGGTTGGAAAGGTATGTGGTAGAAGTTGTTGATTCAGTTTTACTTATATCATTTTAAATTTATACAATAGCATTTTAAGGAAATAAGTAAAATTAACTAATTTAACTTCTTTCCTTAATTTTCTCAAAATCGGTTAAATATGTCCTATACGAGAAATATTATTATAGAAGCTGTGCGATAGAATAATCTTAAATTGGTTACCTTCTAATTATGTCACTTTAATATAGTACTCCCTCTGGTCCTAATTATAAGAGCTAGTTGACTTTTTTGGAGAGGTTAAGGAAGCTAACTAAATTACATTAAAGTATTTTTATTTTTATTTTTTCTTTCAAACTTAAACTAATATATAATCTAAGAATATTTAACATATAAGATGATTAAGTAACTTATTTAGTTTCCTTAATCTCTCCAAAGAAAGTCAACTAGCTCTTATAATTAGGACCGGAGGTATTTGTTTAATTACGATTCCAGTTTGTTGGTTGTAATATGCGGACAAGAGAGAACGGTCTGACTAATGCCTGCTCACCCCGTAACCGGTCGTTGAAAGGGATTTGATTGACGTTAAGCTGCACTTGTTGAAGTGATTGTTTCTTATTAGTATTAAAAACTAGCAATAATTTCTTTCAATTAAAAAAATAACAACGGATCTAAAATTATTATTACATCAACTGCTCTAAAATTTGTATTAAAAAGAATTTCGCATGGAGCTTTTCTCTCTATTATCCAAGATACATGTACTATTATTTTTGGTCCTAAATAAAACTTTAAATTTATAGTGCAATTTACATTACAAATTTTATCCTATATTTAGGATCGGAGAGAGTATTAACTTTAGCCAGTGTAATGCATTTCTAATTGTTCAGTTTAAAACCGTGGCCTTATTATTAAAAAAACATATATTAACTTAAATCAGGAGACTCAAATAATACCCAAAAAAAAAAAAAGCATCATCTCTTATAATCTAATAACCTTTGTTTGCATTTTCTGATTTCTTCAAGACGAAATTTTCATTGTGGTGGAAAATTTTGTTTCGAAAGTTAAGACAGTGTAATCAAACTTCTTCAAGGGTGTATATGTGTTTTTCTTTCAATATAATATTTTTTAAAAAATCTTAATTTTTCTCATAGTCATGGTGCTGGAAAAAACTGTGCCAACTGCCAGGTGTCACTACATGAAGGAAAATGTCATACCACCAAATGCCTTCAGCCTGCTTATAAACATACATTACAAATATTAACAACTAAAGACAGGGTTTTTCCCCCTCAAAGTAGTTATACTAGTGAAGACGACAACGATGAATGTTGATAATCTTTTTATATATATATATATATATATATTTTGGACATAATGAATGTTGAAAATCTAAATTGTCCAATAGTATTTGTAACAAATAGAGCGCCATTGGACCATTATTACATGAACATGGTTTGAGCAGATTTAAGATACCTTGGACCTGAAGAAGGGCATCCAGCAACAACGGCCAAGAGTGGAATAATTTATCCCAAGAAAACTCTTCAAACAGACACAGGCGCGTTAATGTCATTAAGAATGCGGTAGTATCTATTATGCTCTGAAGTGTGTTTGAACCCAGGAAGGAAATCCGAGAGGAATCTGAGAACTGCGGCCAGATGTTGGGGGTCCTTGGAAACAAATGCTGCTTCTAGGAACAACGATGGCCGGATCGTATTCACCTGAAATTTGAAATTGATTCCAACAATTGTTAGTTCTGAAGTTTCCACTTTCAACTCACAGACTTTCATGGTCCACACTTGCTACTAACAAGCAGTCGTGTTAATCTTTTTCAACAGTAGGTGGTGCCACACTTCATTATGGTCATAAATGTTTTTTATTATAATACTCCAAAGGCATCAACAATTTGAATAGTACGTTCCTTTCCTTTCACCCTTGTTATCATCCTCAGACCAATTCATCAGTAAAGATAAACTAGAGTGTTACTTTTCCCGGCATCCCGATCCTGATAACCTCTTCACTCATTTTTCTTCTTGCAAAAGAATCATCTTCTGATTCTTACTTATTTCATAACAAACTACACCAGGTACCCTCCTATCGGAGGAAATCTTGTTTGAGGCATGGCCATACAATGAATGTAGGCACCTCTCTGAGTGGAGATTCTAACTTTAGTTTATCAAGTTGTAAGGGATTAAACCTTTTGTTAGACCCAATCCCCTTTATTTTATAACAAATTTAACCTATGCTCATACACACACAAATCGTTGAAAAATATTCAGAGCAATGAATGATAAAAAGTCTGACTTATATAACCATCAAATGGACAAGTCCTCTATTTCAAAAATGAACATTTCTGATCGCTATGGAAAATGCTAATTGGAGTAACACAACAATCCATTAGCAACGTAGAATTTTCCTATCTCTCTCAGCTACAGTATTGCAGCAAAGCACCATCTAACTTAGAATGACAAAATCAGAAGAGAAAAATGACAGGAATAAAGAAAATTCTACAGCAAAGAAGCCAGCAAAATTATAAGATTGCTGCAGCAACAGTGTTGACAAATTTTTATCACCATATCCTCCTTTTAGGTTATTATTGCTATTAATAATTAAGAGCATCCAATAACTTTATGATCCAGCAATGATTGTAAAGAAGTCACCTTGTACTTCCGAGCATATCTCAAGGCTTCCAGGAAGTATCCATCCTGCACCAGCAACAATACATAATCCTGATGTAAACCAAGCTGCCTTAGCATATCCAGCCCTAGCTTCCTAATTTGGGAATTTTGACGACCAGACTCAAGGAGTTGTAATGCAGCTTCCTTAGAGGGCTCCAGAATCTGTAATGAGAGGGTCTTTGATATGTAAAGATAATAATATGCATTTAGGGACCTAAATGTAATATAAACCTAGGGACCTAAGTGTAAACTAGATAAGTAGTTGGGTAATTAGTCATTAACCCATTAATTATAAATTGATAGAGAATTGAGATTAGGACAGAAAGACACAAGAATAGGAGTAGAAAGACATAAGAAAGGGGATTAGAAGAGAAGAAGAGAGCTCCTATGGCTCTCTCACAATGTATTCATATTCATAGCAAAACTGATCTCTCTCTTACAATTATGGAGGAGTAGGCTATTTATAACCTATAGCCTCCCTCAAGTCCTAACTAATGGGTTAATGACTAATTACCCAACTACTTATCTAGTTTACACTTAGGTCCCTAGGTTTATATTACACTTAGGTCCCTAAATGCATATTATTATCTTTACATATCAGTCTTGTCTTAGCATCGAGTTAATCATAGGTTAGATGAAGGCCGTTCTCCTCCCTAAGAATAGATAGAAGAATTGCAAACCTTGTTTATGACAAATAACCCAAGTTCTGCGTACCGCTCATGACGGGCCAGCAGTTGAATTGTTAGAACATACAGACTTGGGAGTACTCTAACCTTTTCCGCATTAGCACTGCATCAATGAATAGATCAGCATCTGGAAGCTGACTCAAAAGGAACTGGAGGTAAAAGCTATGACCAAGAAAACAGAAACGACATATGCAACTTTCATCATTTCAAGTCACCTTTTCAATGGATAATCAAGCTAAAACATTGCAGAGAGTCCTGACTTAAAATTGAAATCACTGGTTTTTAAGTCAGAAAACACAATGCTCTCTGTTCTGATAACAACTTGCTAACAATTTGACTTGCTTAAATATTGTAAAAATTAAATCCTGAAAGAAAATTTCTCTGAACATGCCAGGGTCAACAATTACCGAAGATAGCCTCCATTCAAGTCTGTTGCACATGTAACTAAATTTCACATAGAAGGCTATAGATCTCCCAGTATGAGTTTAATATAAGTAATTAAAAATGGCATTCGACGCCTGACCACCTTTAAAACTAAGTAGTTGCATACCTGTGAAGAAACTCAACAATGATAGTGACCAAGTAAGAAGGATCTCCGACCATTTCTTCATCAACTGGAGCAAACACAAAGCTGTACATCTCATCAGGTGAAATTGCTGGAGAAGTAAGTTGGGCATCTTCTTGCCCAGACTGCAAAGATGATTGTGTAACATGAGAACTGTGACCCTGGGTCTCAGATGTATAGCGCCTCTGATTGGCAGATCTGGTCTCATCCTCAGAATCTGAACTCAAAACAGCTGAAGATTTATTAAGAGATCCACTGCCTACTCTAGCAGCAGATTCATGTATAACAGATTTTCCAAGCGCATCTGCTCCCAAAGCAGACACATCAGCACCAGACAAAGGGCTGACAACATGTTGTGCACCAGGAGCTGATGTCTTATCTGATTTAGTTCCCCTTAGATGGGGACTGGTTTTAATTGAATGGGAGTAAGAGGTAATCAATACATGTATAGCCTTGGCAACCATAGATACAGGCCT
The DNA here is from genome assembly GCA_034222035.1 of Acacia crassicarpa. Classification (NCBI taxonomy): domain Eukaryota; kingdom Viridiplantae; phylum Streptophyta; class Magnoliopsida; order Fabales; family Fabaceae; genus Acacia; species Acacia crassicarpa. The sequence goes on along the minus strand of JAWXYG010000002.1, from coordinate 60,600,875 downwards.
ACGTTCTAGAATAAGGGTGCGTATTATACCCAAGCACAATTGTTTGGCCTGAAAGAGTAAAAATGAGGTCAACTTAGTTAAACCAAATAACTATCACTAAGAATAGTGAATAATATTAGTTTATTTACTAACTAAAGTTCAAAGCCACTTAATGCAATGTCAATATAATTCACTTCCTTAAGGGCCACCTTGAACAAGTAAATTGCAGTGCCTCAATATATGATTATCATGAATTCTACATTCTTGTATTTCAGTAAGAATATTTTTTGGTGTCCGAAACTCCCAAAAAAGACAAATATGAAATTAATCAATTTTCGCATCTTCCAATTTTCCAAACAACTTTTCCAGGTCAAGCATAATCATCAATTAAACTAGAAGATATAACAAATTAACAATAACAGTCATTCTTAAAATTTTAATCATATGGAAAGTGAGAATCTCAATTACCTGTCCACTGTAATCTAATTCTCATAATAATTCACTTAATCAATACTACCCTTCATTACCTTGGCAGAATACCCATGCCCATGCCAGGAATTACAGGCTAAAATAGACAGATCATGCTCCAGCAACTTAAAAAATATCAAATTGCCATGATTGTGAACTAAGCTAGCATATGTTTCTGCATTTCCTTGACATACTTCACCAAACAAAGCGGTCAAAATTCCAACAAAACTGATAGCTACACCACAGACTGAGTTCAAATGATGATAGACAACCATTCACAAGTGCTGCAATAATGCACCCTGAAGAATTATTAAAAATGAATCAAAGGAGATAGTGAAGGGAGAAGACACCTTGTTAGCTTCCCACTTTCGCCTCTGCAAGAACTCTAATACTGATGGAACCTCTGAGCTACTGGCAGAAATTGCCTGTCACATAGGTCAACTTATTAAAGAAAACCCCCACAAGTCATACTGAATCAAAAATGAAAGTAGACTTGCCTCTAAGTCTAATTGAATCTTCCACAGTAACTTATTTGCCACATCACATATCAGGTCAGGAACTAGGAAAAACCATGTATCAGCATAGGTGACTGCCTCATGATTACTCACAAGATTAGCATCTGAACTCTCACTTTCTCTCCCAGTTGATCGAGATGAAAAAGAATTGGACCTTGGGAGACCCCTTAACAATAGAGGAAGTGGTGCAGATATAGGAGCGCGAGAATCTGCAAATATATCATAAAGTATAACAACCTTTGCATCAATCTGATGAATAAGAAGTACGTTGTCCACTGCACTCACAGCAATCCTGCTCGAATAAATTGGCAAAGAACCCTGCACATACCATGAATATCATTCTGTCAAAAGATTCTATACAGTGAAGCATGCTGCGATTGGCAACTACTACAATCATATGAGACGCAGCATGGAAGTGAACCTATAATCTATTATCAGTGCACTACGTTAACAATCCTTCTATAAACCTATGAGGCTATGAAGCATTAAAAAGGAGAAAGAAAACACTATAAATCTAGAAGTATGAGAAAACTATAATATGAGGATAAACATAATTATTCTGTACAGTCCTGAGTTGCAAGTCTTGAAAATTATTGTAGTGCTAATAATATTAAAAAAAATTGTCACTGAATGTTTCTCCTAATCGATTCTTATTGGGAAATTTGTCTTAATTTTACCTAAATTTCCTGCTCATTAAATCTTTGACTTTTTTTATGGACCTTTCCTATATTTAGAACAACCCAAAAACATTCCTCAAAGAAAATTAGCATGCAGTGGTAAAGATATTTAGAACTAGAATTAGAATAATATTTCATGTTCTTTAAGTTTCAGGATTGAGGAATTTCAGAGAAATCTACCTGCTGTATCACAGCATCACGGTACAGCCTATACGAATGGAGGAGCATAGCAACTCTATCAAATTGCAGACAGTATATCCTACCATAACTGTGAAGGATCATAACAAGATAAGGAAAGATGTAGCTATTAGTTATCTTAACTATGAATATCTCAGCATGAAGTTATAACTGACACCTACACAGTAACGATATAGATGTCTTCAGCTGCTAAAACAGGCTTATTATTTGCATCAGATTTGGCCATAACCATCTCAAACCTTGGCAAGCGAACAATATCTGCAGATGAAATCTAAACAAACGTACTGTTGCATTAGGCAAATAAAAGAATAGAGAAGGAAAATACAATAACTAAATCTGTTTGTAAACATCCTCTGCCCTATAAATTGAAAAGAACAAGTAAACATAACATTACCTGAAATCCATGAAATGTCCTGCATTGCATTCCAGATGCCAGAAGAACCAAACGACTTTCATGTGTGTAAGCATACCAACTAACATTCAATTTCTTCGTCTCCACTAATTGCAATGACTTTGAATCAGAATTATATGCATACATGTCTAGTCCACTGTGGAAACAAATAATTGTACTTTAACATATCTCTGTATAAAAATATAAACAAAACTCTCCTGGAATTGTAGGAGATTGCAGAAATATTGGAGCATGATACAGGAAGTTTTGTCAAGGTCAGAGCATTTTGGTATCCTTATGGTGCTCAGCAATGAAATTTGTTACAACTATCCTTGAGATATGGGAAGTGAGTGCAATGTTGTATACTTTAGATGAATTTATAAATTCCTTCTTATACTTTCCCCCTTACGATATCAGAATATTATATCCTCATCATAGAACTTTCTCTTTCTTCTCCTCTAAAAAAAAAAATTTGAAAAAAAAAATACAAGGGGAAGAGGGGATTAAAAAGGGAAAAATCAACCAACAAATCAAGAAAACAAAATAGCAGTTTAGTGTCACTGCAATTTATTTAAGCATTTTAAATATACCATCGTCAGTTTTGAAAAAACACTACTATTGTGTTCATTATGCCTTCTTTCCTGAAAAATCATTGATTAATGTAAGACAAATTTCAGGATAGATACAATAGGAACTAAAAGCTTCAGATGGAGGCCAAACTTCAGAAGGTTTGTTGGGCAGAAGAGAACCCCCCAAAAAGAAATCAATTTCAGAACAGGAATAACTCAACCAAGGACACAAATACATAGAGAATGAGCATCAACTTATTTAGTCCACAAAGAAAATTTTTCTTGAATGAAGATTCTTTCAAACCTAAACATCTGGAAAAAAAGGAAATTTAGTATACCTAGTCTTAATAAGAACAATATCGCATGTATGACTATCTGTCCAGAAAAATCCAAGTATGCTTTCAGAGTCTCTCCTGCACGTATGAGTAAATGTTTCCCCAGTCTCTCTATTTCGAAATTGTATCTCATGATCTAACCTTTGGATTGCTATGACCTTCGCATCTAAAGAATACCGAATAGATACGACGGGGCCTTCACCAATTGAATCAATGGTGGGACCAACATGAGGATCAAAGGGAACAACTTTCCAAGAGAAGACCTAAACATAAGAAATAAAAATCCATATATGACTCAAATCTCAAAACGTGAACAAGAAAACTTATTATATAAGATCTATAGGAAACCACACTATTTGTGAACATCATTTCAAATTCCATTCAAAGCAAGGGTCCGCAATTTAGTTACAGATAAATTTGATTTTCAAAAGAAGTTAAACAACTTAATGTACAGTTTCTGAATCAAGTTTACTGAAAAAATAAATAAATCAAATCACCTGATCAGATGTTGGGGAAAGTAGAAGTTTATTTCCATCATCATAAAACAAACCCTTTGATCCAGGATTGTTGCACTGTAGTGGCGGATACTGAATATAAGCATGTGAAAGACCACCAGATCCACTCAAATCTATGTTAGGCTTAGAACTTGATGCTTTCCCTGACATGTTTTAAAGTTCTGTTTACCTGTTGAAAGAAGCTTAGGCAGGATAAGACAAAAACCTTCCACAGGGATCTTAAAATGATTCACATTAGACAGTAAAAGATTCCTTTAAAACATAAAATTGCATAAAGAATTGCAAGAAACTCATAAGAGATGAAGGAGAAACCTTTACACACAAAAGTTGCTGTTCCTTGTAAATTATCAGGCAAAAACTTCTTATCTGCAAACTTCTCTTACTAGCTTCCAAGCTTTGTTGTTTGCTTATTCAACACCCAAAACAAGGACAAACGGCTGGTGCACAGTTAAACCTTCTTTTTGAGCTGTTTATATCAACATTTATTGATAAGTAATACATATTAAGCAAATTAACAAGGAGATGTAACAGTTCTACCACAAATATAAAATCTCAGACTTCAGCAACAAACTGGAAGAAGAATACAAAGTTTACTGTCAGAACACAAAGAGACTCAGGAAAAACCTTCCAGTAAGAAAGGATGATCCTGATCATGACTGAACATAATAAAGTTCGTAAAAGTTTATCTTTAGTCATTCTAAATGAGAGTATGAGATATATCAATACAATTACAGTACCACATTCTGCATGCAACTTTTTAACGCCACAAATTCCTTCGCACACATATCACGCTCAATCTCTGGAACTCTTGTTGCAACACAGCTTCCATATTCTTTAGCCTAATTGGCGAAATTAAACCAAATTAATTTATAACAAAGGGGAAGAATAGAAATCAAGAGAAAAAACAACCAACGCCTATCAAACAACAAGTCCCCTCCCCTCCCCTCCCAATAACGAGCCCACTTAAATGCCCCATTGAAATTTCCACACTCCAGAGTAATGTCATTTATAGGTTATACAGGCAATCACTTTATATCACCATGAAAACAAAATGACAACTCAGTTCGAGATAAAAATCAAACCTGAGATGCACAATTTACTAAAATACGCTGGAAAATAGAAGTACGGTTCTTTTCCTTCATGTTCACAATACTGCAAAAAACACATACGGTAAAGAAAACAATTATTTTCTTTTCAAGAGAGAGAAGGCCCAACTTAAATCAGCTATATAATTTCCTTGATCAAGCTTCCTTCATATGGATAACTAGAAGATTTTCTTTATCTCGGATAAGGCTCGGTTAACCCTCTTAAGAACTCCACCTTCAGTCTTCACACATGAAGACCAACGACATTATTTAATCCTTAACAGATGCAGGAAAGCAATTATCAAATTCGAATACGGATGAAGGAGTGCAAGGGAGAATAGGCTATCAAGGGCTAAAGATAAGGCACCTCATGAATCGGCCATCGTGATTCAAGCCACAACTATCACGATGAACAATTGTTTTGCTGATGGAATCAGACCTCTACTGGAGCTCCCGACGCACCCCACCTAACAGTCTCCGTTAATCGTTCAAGAATAGGCGGTATTTTTTCACTCCCCCTGAATTGTTTCATGAACTGGATCTTCGTCTTCTGCGAGCTGGGCCAGAAGGGGTTCATGTTTTATTTGGGCTGGACTTCTTTAAATGGAGATGCCCAATTTCGTATTAGATCCTTTTGTATTAAAAAAAAAATGGAAGATCATTTTTGTGACATCATCGATTTTTTTGAGTGGAGACATTATCGTTTTAATATATGAGCTAATTGAAAATTTTATTTTTATTAAAATATAAGCTATCAGTCTTTTTTTTCCCCAAACATCCATATTTTTTTTTAATAATAGGTAAGTTATGTTAATAATACTTAAATATAAATGATTAAAATGAGAATATTTTGAGAAAACCAATACATATTTTTATAAATAATTGATTTATCTATGTTTATTATTAATTTATGTTAATTAATAAAGTAGCTCCTACTTTAGAACAGTAAAGTGATTTTATAATATAAATACTAGAAAGTAGGTAGGTATCCTCATGCTTGTTAAAAGTTAGAAATATCACAAGTTAAAGGAAAGCCCAATCAACTAGCCTACTAGAAAGAAGAGCCCTTTGTTACCAAAAAAAAAAAAAGAGAAAGAAGAAAGAAGAGCCCTTGAACTTACAAATCCCACCATGTTTGTGAGATTTTTCAATGTAGGACTCATTACATTGCCACCCATTTAGAGGTGGCGTTCCCAATAGTCTACACCATGACACTTCATTCGGTCTCTTGCCAGTCAAAACCTTTTTGTGGGTAGCCCTTTCCATGACATCAAACTTTCAATAAAAGCACCAATATAATGATCACAAGTCTTTTTTTTTCTTGCTATAAATCACAAGTCTAAATTTAGAGTCCAATCCCAAAATGCTAAGCTATTGAAAAGGAGAGACTTGGAACTTATTGTGTGACTTCCCTATGTGACCCACTACTGTGAAAAACTCATAAGGTGTGATCAGTTGAAAAGCTGGACTGCAAAAACAATTTACTAAGCGTCCGTTTGGGATAGCGGTGATAGAAGTGACTTTTGTTTCTGACGGACTTTTCTTGATGGACTTTTTTCCTGATAAGCTTTTTCTGATGTAATTTGTGTTTAGGATAGCGGTGACAGAAGTGACTTCAAAGTCTGAAGTAAAGAGATATGGCTTCACAAAAAAAGTGGCATCAAGGTCTTAAGCTATACCAAACAGTCAATAATCTAGCTTCTACTTTCGTTAGGCTTCCACTAGATTTTTTTTTAGGTTTTGAAGCTATGCCAAACAGCCCTTAAAACTTGTGATATTTTGTATCTAGCGTCCATCTAGCTAGTAGATCTACACTATATATGCTTGCTTCCTTAGTTAGTTAGTGTCAATTATGTTACTAGTTAAACAGAGAAACATAGTCTTGGAGGATATATCAGCGGCAAAAGAACCAATCGTTGCCTTAAATTTCTTAGCTAGCTAGAATCACCGAAAAAAGATGTAGATCCAACACAGTACTTTTGCTAAACGTAATTCCTTAACAGAGTCATAAATCATTTAAGCCAGCTGTTAGTTAATGAAGATCCTTTTTCTAATTCCCCAAAATAGTTATGGAAATTAACTTAAGCGAAAACTTGCACTCATTATCCTTACCCAAGTCTGAAGGTGAAGGAATATAAATAATTATAGCGATGGTGGGGCAGCGCAAAACGTGAAGTGATTAATTACACAAATATGGGCAATCTTACGATGCTTGAAGTCGCAGTAGTTATCTGGCTTTAAAAGCTATGTACTGGGTGGTGAGATAGATGATAAAGATATTGATCCCCACAACAAAATAAGCCATCAATATCAGAGAGAGATCTAAAGCTATATTATATTGGCTTCTCTCCAGGGGTTGGGTTGCAACTGAACGTGGGTTAATCTGAAAACGGTCCAAAAGGAGATGACGATTATGACAAGGCGGGTTTCAAACTTGCCACTTGTTCATTACGTTACGCCCACACCTTTTGAAGAAGACGTGGTAAACAATATTACACACAAAAGTGTTTGTCATAATCATAAATGAGAGAGAGAGGACAGAATTATATTACAGGCTTGTTTAGTAGTCGTGTATAACGAGTGATGATTGTTTTTCCTGGTTTGTACTTGGGTTTAGCTTTTCAATTTTGGAGTATGCGGGAGATGTACTGTGGGGTTGCATGTTATCTTTCCTGTGGGGTACCAAACGGATGCTTTGTTTCACATTTCACACCCACTTCACCATCAAGGGTCCTACCCTTCATAAACACTAAAGCTAAAGGGTCAAGCAAGTTAAATGTATGTGTATCTTGTGGACGAAACGGCCCATTATACTGCCAAAGATTTAAAAAAAAGTAGCAAGCCAATTCAGGACCACTTTGAGGATAGCAGAAGAAGGGACGGTACTGATATACACGTACACACACACACAGACACACAACTCAAATAGCTGAGAAAGATCTCTGGTTTTCAATGAAATTAAGCTCTGCGATCCACCACCTGTGTGGCCCCTCCTCAGAGTACTTCAACTCAAAAACCAGTTTCTCTTTCTCTCTCTATATGTCTTTATATATTTCACTCTAACACGCACAAATACGTACATGTACAAATCCATATATGTGATACCCGGGTATTCTAAGTCAAGTACCATAGAAGAAGCAGGTGCAGACATTAAAAGAAGTCAATAACCTGCGGTAAACAATCAGCGAAACGGTAAGAAAGAATCTATATAAACCCAAGAGGTAGAAAAATAATACAGTACAGAATAAACTGCTTTGCACGTATGGGTTAATTTGGGGCCATCAATTTGTACTCCTTAAAATGCCCCAACCTTTTATTTTTGTTTTCATCTTTTCTCTTGATTTTTAGTTTCCAGATAAAATGAGAGACATTCTAATATCTTTCAGTCATAAAATAGTATAATTGTTTATTTATTATGATTTTATTAAAAAATAAATAAATGCACAATGTCCGGGCTTTTCTCTGAAAAAAACATAAAAAGATACTCTGTTGCACTATTTTGTGACCGGAAAAATATGATGATGCCTCTCGTTTTATGTAGAAGTTAATAATTAAAAAAAATAAAAATATATATTAGTGCATTACAAAGAGCATTAGGGCATAGCACATTTGAAGCGCATGACACTATTTTTGTATGGAAATATAATAAGGCAAGTGAATTTTTAGAAGACATTAATTATTCATTAAAAAGGATCAACCGGTAGGTTTTTGGACTTATGCCCCGTTATTCATTACCAAAAAAAAGAGAGGATTAACTGGTACTTTATGGAGAAATAATTCAGAGACAAAACATGCAGAAACTGTCTCTAGTGTCCACATCTTGATTTATGGATGTGGACCAGTTCCAGTGACGTATAAAGAAGTGAGTGGAGGAGAAATTTATGTGCTGATCGTTAACTCGCAACTGCTACCAAAGCTCAGATCATATTAATTATGTGCTGTGTTGTATGTCAAACTCAAACATCATAGAAAATTTGAAATGATTATTATTATTCTCTCTATCTCCCGCTCACACTCGCAGGATGTCTGTCACCATAAACTACAACATCAAAGTTAATTAATTGCTTACTAGCTACCCAAGTATATGTAAAAATCTCAGGATGATTGATTGATTTGGATTTTCAGGGGGAAAACTTAAATTTACTGCAATATATAATAAGTTTCTTTTCAACATATATACGTATCAATTAGAACTTAAAGGAAAGCCATGTATATGGGTATATGTAATTAATGGTAATTATAACGACAATGATTTGAATCAAGTTTGTGGAAGCGATGGTTCAGTTGACGTGTTAATTGAGATCAAGGCTTGAGGGAACCACAAATCTCTATCAAACAGAGCCTCTCCTTGTCAAACAATATATTGCGAATCGTTTTAAATCCAAGTAAAATGATAACACGATAGCAACTTCTGTGGAAGAGTATTGGAAATAGTAGTCAAACCGGACAATATAATTTCGACACCAACGTATGTACGCACAATAATGTCTTTCATCATGTTTTTTTATTTATATCAAGGGCAATTTTCTCCTACTTCCTGTCAATTGCAATAATGAAATTAATATATATACAGAATCGTATCCGTGTCTTTGTCTGTGTTTTAAATTTTTCCTTCTCTTTTTAATATAGGCGTATGTACTGAGATTTTTTACCTTGGAATTTTGTGTGATCATAATATATGAAGCTGCAGAATAACTTTAATCCTACTGATGTGTGTGTGTATTCTTTCCGGCGAAGATTTCCCAGGACTTTCAAATCACTGCCACCTTGATTGAGTATGAATGCAATCAAGCAATATAATAATACACCTTATATCCTAAATATAAGACCCACTTTATTTGGTAAGGAATATATTATCTGGTTGAACTCAACGCGGCAACTTGATAGGTTAACTGCATCATAATTACTCTCTTTTTTTGGGTTAATTTGTTAGGCCATTAATTTAAATCTGCATCTGTCGACTATAACTAGATTGGGATGCTATGAAAAACAGAATAATTGACGATGGAAGGGAAAGAAATAGAGGTGGGAATTAGACATGTACGTATGTAATTTAGGGATGGTCCCCACATACAGTGTTAATTGATTCAACATCTGAAAAGATGCTGCATATATTGTGGTCCAAAGCACTTAAAGGTTCCAGAAAACAATGATATCAACTTGTCAAGAGGTGGAGTTCAAATGAACCATGCAACTTAATACATTTGAGTGACAGTCAAGGGGTCTTGTTTTCTGTCGTGTATGCAGAAAAAAACATTATACACACACACACATATCAATCAAACATCATAATCTTGTGTTTAGATATGACAAGCCCGGTTTCCTTGCTCAGCAACTAGCTGAGCCAAGAGGGTTAGGAGATTGTGGGCCGTCAGATCATATCTGGATGGCCCATATATGATTTATTAAAAAATCTTTATTTCAATATTTTTTAATAAATCAAATTTAGGTTGTCCAGATCAAATTCTGATGGCCTAGAATCCTTTATCTCTCCTTACTTAGTAGATTTGCTGAACAGAAAGCTAATTTCTAGATATGAGATATCTTGGGTTCAACTGACAAAGGAGTCAGACACTCTCACCAAAGGGAGGTAATTCGATCCTAAAATTGGTCAATGCGTTAGGGGAGACATTCTAGCTTTTGGGTGCTTAGAAGAAGGGAGATTTCGCCCTATCTCTAGATCATAAGTGAACCAAACCCCTTTCCTAAAATTCTTATAATGTATCTTGTACAATAGTAGTTGCAGTTTTCTATAATTCTAATTACGAAACCCTATGCCCCCGTCTTTTTCTCCTGCCACCCAGGACGACATATCCGTTCTTTTTTTTTTCTTTTTCTTTTTTTTTTTAAATCTTTTTCATTCCCATTCTTGCTATTTTAATTGGAGGGTGAGTTTTGGAATAACACTAAAATTTATGTCTTAGTGTTACTTCTGGTCCTTAATATAAGATTCAGTTGGTTTTTTAGAGATTAACGAAGCTAAATAAATTACACAAAAGTATTTATATTTAATTATCTTTTTATACCAAACTGTTTTTTTTTTATATAAACTGATCTATATAATCAAATAATATATGATATATATTATGATTAAATAACTTGTTTACCTCCCTTAATCTCTTTTAAAAGTCAACCGGCCCATATAGTAAGAATCAGAGGGAGTATTATTGACTTGGAGGTCACCTTTTCAAGTTCTAGAAATATCACCTCTGATATGCTTGTGAGATAAGGCAGCATACATTTATATTTTCTCATACCACATCCAATGGCGGAACTTGGAGGAAAAGTTTGGGGGGGCTAAATAATGATGAAGGGATTCGGGGGTTGCTCCCGAAAATTTTTTTTAAAGGAAGTTTTAAATTCATTAAAAATGAAAAGAATGAAAAAAAATATTCATTAAATCAAGTTAATTAACTTCATCTACAAGTGTAGTGTAGAATGGGTAAAAGCATAGTAAGGGATAAACCACAAAAGTAAATTTCACTGATAAGCAAAAGATTTCAGGTAATTAGAATGAAATATAGAAAAGAATGACAAGATTAACATAAATCGTATAAAACCCTACATAGAACAAAGATTGAATTATAAGCCTAAAATATAAAAAGAGGGAAAAATGTAAAAAAGAAAGAAGAAAAAAAGAAGAAGAGGAAGAAGAAGTTGGGGGTCAAAGTTATATTCACTACTTTAAGGGGGCCAAAGTTATATTATTACACTAAAAAAGAAAAATTTTCACTAAAAATTTTGAAACATTTTTTTTTTTGGGGGGGGCCATGGCCCCCCTATGTCATATCCAAGTTCCGTCAATGACCACATCTGATAGGAGTATTTTGCATAACTACTGTCTTGCTATTTTAATTATATGCTAAATACATTCATACACACGCATATAAGCATATATAAAGAAAAAAATAAGCTTATGGCATTTGCTCATCTTCATCACCCCAGGGTTTAATTTTTATTTTTATTTTCTTAACTATAGGCGTATATACCTGTAAGAACATTTTGATCGTGTTTATTTTTCATTTTAAAAGAAGTATGTACGTACGTATTTATAGTTGTGGAATATAAATTGAAGGACGCACGGGAAGGGAGAATAATTTAACTTAACTATAGTAAATAAAATACAAAACTAATGTCACCTATGAGGACGCATTATTAGTTTTGAAGACTTCATTTATGTAAAGACAAGATTTTCTTGGCCAACATGTGAAGACAAATTTAAAGTCTCTTGTTTTGTATGCCCATGCTCAAATTAATGTTATCAACATTGTTTTACCAAACTTGTGAAACATCTTAGTGTATAATTTCCTCGAAACAGAATAATTGTACCACATTTTATCAGGGCGTGATTTATGGAGTTAACCATTGAGAATGGGGAAAAAAATCTCAGAGATTGAATACGAATGAGTCAAGAAAAAGTATGCCTATTAATGTGAAACCCACTAATATTCATCTTAAAATTTAACCAATTAAATGGCTGAGGGGGAAGAAGAAGAAGGAAATGTCTGAGAGTGTGGATTTCAATGCTAATCGGAATAGTGATATGGAGAGAGAGTTTAATGCTTTTCCATTGTTAGTTATGTCCGGGTAAACAAAGAAGAAAAATGACGGGGCTCCCGTAAAAACTTTCTCAATCAGTACGGCTATATTTCAGCTAAAAAATGACACCCACAAAATTATGAACCCTACTTTGGACGTTAATCAGAACCTTAAATATAATATTCAAACCGAAAGACATTAATTGATATCAGTGGCGGACCCAGGATTTTAAGTTTATGGGTGCATAATCAACAAGAGGATTTGGGGGTTTTAGGGTAGCGCACTAGCGCCCTCGATTTTTTTTTTTTGGGGAAAGTTTTAAAGGGGTAAATTTAGAACTAAAGAAATCTAGTTCTAGTGATCTTCATGCTACGACTAAAATGATCTGGTGTGGTGCAAAAATTTCAATTACATGTTCGTAAGAGTTGAAGAGCAGATACATGACCGTATTGATCCAAGCAACTAATAAAAGCTCAAATTTTATGACAAACCTGAAGATTTGGAAGCCGTAGGAACTATAAGGCCAAAATCAATAAATAAATAGTTGAAATTTACAGTAAACAAGAAAACCACACACAGGATATAGAAAACTTAACCATTAGCAAGCATGATACAACAGTTAATTGCACAGATTCATCTGAATCATCCAGCTGAGCTAATATGACCCCTAAAACTTGAGATAAATGAAATATTGAAATTACCTCAGAAAGCACTCAACTTTGCTGTGAATCGAGAGAAGGAAGAGCTAGAAGACAAATCGAGAAGCAAGATGAAGACGGTGGAAGACAGAGTTGAACGACAGAGCAGGGGAAGCTAAGATAGCTTGTTGTGTGACGGTTGTGACGGTGGATTTGGAACGGAGAGCGACAGCGGCAACGGTGAATGGGGAAGAGGGCGATGGTGAGCGGAGGGAAAAGTCGTGGGTGCAGCGAGGGTTTGGAGAACAACGAAAATGAAGAAAAAAAGTCATGGGTGCAGCAATTTGGAGAAGAATGAATGAAAATGAAAAAAGGGGTCGTGGGTGCAGCAGTTTGGAGAAGAATGCAAATGAAAAAAAGGGATCCAATGGTTGGTTCGAACTGGGGACCTCAGGGACCTCTAGGTGTGTTGGTATAACCAAATACACTATCCAAACAAGTTGTAACAAACTTCCTTCTAAATATATATATTCTAAACTTTTTGTGTCTACACTTGGCCACATAGGCACAAGTGTGGGTCTGCCACTGATTGATATAAAACCCAGATAAACATACAACACGTTGATTAGATAATAATAGTTGGATAGAAAAGCTCTAGCTGATCGAGCAAATAAATCGAACAAGTGTCAAATTCATACACTTCGCAACCTTGAACTATACTTTTTTTTGGTCACTACAAAAAGTAAATTTAATGAACCTATAATTTCTGTTTTTAGAAAACAGAAGTTAAAAAAGAGGTGATAACATTTTTAAAATTTTAGTATAACTTAAAAAAAAAAGTTGAAAAAAACAGTTTTCCTTCTCTGTGAAAAAAAGAGAGAGTTAAAAACCGTCATTGAAAATAGTCCCCCCTCTTTGTAAAAAAAAGTTAAGATGATTATTTTTTTTAAAAAAAAAAACAATCATAAAAAACAGTATCCCCAGTAGTTAAGACGAATGGTTTTAAAAAACAATCGTAAAAAATAAAATATAAAGGGAAAAAAAAGTTAAGATGACTCAGCCAGCGCCTTAGTAGCGCAGTGGCATGGGAGCCAGTATTAACTGGCCTCCCTCTCCTATGTTCAAGGTTCGAACCCTGCCCCCTCCCCTACCATGATATATATATATATATATATATATATATATATATATATATATATATATATAACGAGTCGCCAAATCCCCAATATACTTGACAATTATTTCAGTCAAATGTGTATACAATGGTGTTGCAGAACAATGTGGAGTCCTCTATTCTAATTTATCTCTGCCTTGCTCTATCTTTGTCTGTCACTACATCTCTCCCAAAACCAGCTTATCTTCCATCTCTATCTCTTCCAATCACAATCGAGTTCAAGAGAGAAGAAATTTTAGACCTCATCGACGTCATCTTTCTCACTACTACAGAAATTGGATATTACTACCTTGAAAGACATCCTTATTAAGAATTATGTTACATGTCTGCTTTTTGATGATGAAGGAATCCTTAAAATTGTAGAATTTTGGACTGGCAACTTTGTATGATCCTGAGCACAATGAGCCCTTGACAAGTACAGTTGTCACACTTTGGTATTGTGCTCCCGAGCTTCTTCTTGGGGCTACACATTATGGTGTTGGCATTGATCTCTAGAGTGCTGGATGCATCTTATTGGCAGAGCTTCTTATGTGAAGCCAATCATGCTTGGTCGAACAGAGGTATTGCTTGTTGTGTTGATCCTCATGCCACTCGTTTGCATAATGAATTACCCTTCAAATGTATATAATGCGAGTTTGTTGCTCATCTTGTTGACTTGTATATGGCTGAAATCTATATAGTGGACATTTGAATTTCCCTTCAAATGTATATAGTGGACATTTCTTTACTTTTTTTGGATTGATGGTTCCTTAGTTGGTGGTTCGCATTGGGTGCATGTTGGGCTGTTTAATTGCCCTATTTAGATTCTGATTGTTTTCATTTTGAGCACTGCCTGAGCTTGTATATGGCTGAAATCTATGACTCCAGAATGTAAAGTTTGATATTTCAGTTTTGCAGCAAATTGGACAATTGTATATGCAGGCATGTTTTCAGGAGGCTGATATTGTTGTGGAAGATGGTCTGCTTTTTCTGTAAATGAGGGGATGTAACCTTTTGCTGGACTCTTTCCCTTTTAGAGTTTGTTTTATGTCTCTGTTTGAAGTTGTTTCTTGCTCTGATTTCCCTTGTCTGTTCTGGTATATCTCTTCTTTCTCTGTATTGCTTTTCCAAATGTAGTATTGTTGTTATGGTAATATATAAGGTCCCATTGCAAGCATGTTTTTTTTTTTTTTTAAAAAAAAACTAATATAAGGCGTCCTGAAAATATGATCAGAACGCCTTAGTTATGATTTAAGGCGTCCTAAATACGATTCAGGACGCCTTAATAAGGCGTCTTGAATACATTTCAGGACACCTTATTAAGGCGTCCTGAATAGAATTGAGGATGCCTTTTATGAGGCGTCCTGAATAAAATTCAGAACGCTAAAAGTGTCCACAACAACTACCCCTCCAAGACGTCCCTAAAAAAGGGACGTTAATTGAGTTTTATTTAGGTCGTTTTTTAGCTTTTTTGTAGTAGTGTCTCTTTCTCACAGATTGATCAAGATAGTGATGATGGAGTTTCCGTAGTCGAGCTCTATTTGAAGAGGAAAGATCCACAATCAAGCTTGTCTCACTCTCTCTTCCTCTCTGGTTCTGTGATGCTCGTTCTCAATCTTGGAAAAGAATATGGAAATTGAACCTCACCAAAAATAGCCGCCCTCCTTCCTCTGCAACTCTTGTTTAATTTAAGGATGGAGATGACTGAACTGAATTCTTCTTCTACTTCCACTCAACCTTCTCTCATCATTTGCGGATCTATAGACAAAGAGGGGCATGGTAGGAGGTCAGCAGATCTGTTGTTCTCCGCCGAAGATAGATTTGGGTTGTAGATCTATGAGAAAGGGCTCCCTTCATCTCCTCTTTCATGCAAGTCACAAAAACAAGAAAGGAACCTAGGGTTTTCATTCAACAAATCGTGTTTCTGCTCTGACGCTCAAATCTTCATCAGCATTCTTGTCTCTCTGGAACAATTACAAATCTATAAATTTTCAACTATATAAAGGCTGGTTCCATGTTATTTTCAACACAGCAGATCTCTATGGTTAACTTGTTCACTTTCTCACAACTTTCAAATCCATTTGTTCATCTCTCTAAATCTAGATCAAGCATATGTCAGGGTGCTATCATCGCTGACTTCATTCCTCGGCACCGTTGTCACCGCCTTACCCCTTCCAACATCTAGCCTGACACATTTAGAAACCACCATGTATTTGGATGAAGCATTTGTTATGACACAACGACTGTTATTTACACATAAACTATTCTTGAAAACAGTCGTCTAATAGTTTTAAAAACAGACATTAAAAGTATCTTTTTAGTAATGATAATTAAAAGAAACAAAGCCATTATATATTTGGCCTCACAGCACAACACAAGAAGGCAAACATGTCACAATCAAGTCACGTCGCGGGGAAAGACTGAAGAGAGATAGGGAACAAGGAGAAAGTGACCCTCTTGTTCTTCCCTTTGTATGACGGCAAATATTACTAACCAATGTAGTAATTGCAAATAAAGGGGCGAGACTTTATACATATATATAAATATAAGGCACCATAAATAAATCTCTTAGCCTAGCCAGAGAGACCAATATGCCGTGCCAGGGTTTTGAATATTCTCAATCAGTTCTGTGTCTTGGCTCTTTTTGTTGATCGTGGTGGGCAAGCACTGAACTTGGACTTTGGACTTATACATGGTCACATGTCTTGGGGTTTTCCATTAGGGACGTCTAGTAATTAATGAGACCTGGCTAGCTAGCGACTTGCAGGTTTCTCAACTCTTATGTGGCCTTGGCTTGTAATGCATGTCGGGTATATTTTATATTGTTGTTCTCTCTGTTTGCATATGAATCTTGCGCCTAATTAATAAGTTAATGACGTGGAGTATCTCTCGAGTTCTCTCTTTTTCATGTTAATAATTTCAGAGCGATCAGTCACTACTCTAGTAATTCTGTTAATTGACACATATATTGTCAAATTAAATATGATTCAATATGTATTTTTCCATCAAGTGGGATCAATTCTGTACAGTTGTAAATGAACATTAATTGAGGTGAAATTGTAATTGCTTGGTGAAATTAAGCTACGTACGGCATCGGCCAATATCAGGTCCCAACCATCGCTTTGATGATATAGATAACGATTTCAACAAGGATGCCACAAAAGTAATTTAAGTTATAATTAAATAAAGAGTATGATATATATTACCTCTGGTCGTTAATATAAGAGGTTGTTGGGGCTGGATTTGGTTATAAATAAGATCTCAATCTATTTTGTCTCCTAATTAAATTTATAATTTTTCCCAAATTAAAGCATCTTTATGACTATAAACATTAAAGAGTTTCAATCTAAAGGTAGTTACAGCAAAAGATGCTATTTTAGAAAAATCAACCTATATTTGCAACAAAATATTAACATAACTATCTTAGTTTACTTAAATTAGTCAATTAACTCTTATATTAAAGTTTGAAAGTAGTATATGTATATATCCTGAAGATGTACGGATGGAGTTAGCTTGAGTAGGTAAAAAAAATTAATAATGTACATGTACATGTGGTGCTTTTTCATCATTGCATCACCAAAATGAAAAAATTAAATCACATAGCAGCTAGTAAAAAAAAAGCATTCATGTCCTCTGTAAAAAAAATCGTAGGAGTCATGAAATGTCACCAACGATGTTGCCAAATCAAGAGGCAAAGCAAGTGGCAAATGCTCATGTTCACATACATCAGATAAATTTCTACTTTATTAGGGCACACATAAGTGGTTCAGTTGCTTTGAAACCCCATAATACCGTTGGTCCCCTCACTGAGAGCTTTTCATGAGGGTGACCCTATTGGCGAAGAAATTACTTGCATGCTTCTTGTTTGGTTTAAGCGAAAGGGAGATATGCATAGGTTCTTTAAAGAAGAAGAAAGAGGCCCGCTTTATCAGTTTTCTTGTTTAGATGTAACTTGAAAGTAATTTTTGTCAAACTTTTGAAATATAAGAGTATATATCATCAACTCAATGAAAATTCATTAGACGCCAAATTAATCTACTAATCCTATACATACCAAGTAATCAAATGGGCTAAAGCATTAATTTACCCCAGAAATTTTTATTTAGGAACAATGTTGTCTTAAAAATTATTTTAAGTTTAAGGTCGCTTTGAAAGTGTTAAAATGGATTAAGATTATTTTTCATCGTCAAAAAAATATTAATAGTGTATGTCAATTTTTCAACAATTAACATTAGTTTTTTAATGGGACGTGATGCAATAATATTATTTTGTTCTTAAACTTCCGGCACAACTACATTAAACCTAAGAAAACTTTCGTGACTTCCATGTGAAAATTTACGCCATAACCCTAATTAATTTGGCACAAGACGTCAGTGCCATGTTGGGAATTCATCAGAGCTAGGTTTAACCCAGAAAATTTATACACATTTCCTGAAACCACAAGTAATTAATTTTATCCAATTACATTTACCAAACTAGCTGTTAATTGGATGCGAGGGAATCTTCTTGGTAAATGCCCACCAAGCAACATTCTTAATAACTAACCGCTCTGTGTTATGATTTAATTAGAGAATTACAGTTGATTATACTTGACAATAATGAGAAACATGGGTCCATATATATGTTCTCAAATCACTTTTAAGGTACCAACGAACAGAACAACCAAAGGCATAAAGGCGTGGGTATAGATGGTGAATAATTAGAATTAAATAGAGATACATATATCTGTCGCAAATACTTTCAATGGAAGCTGGTTATCTTAATGACGGCCCAGAAAGTAATTATGAGAGGGAAAGAAAGTATAGGGATGGTGACATGTCGATGGCCAAGAAAGGTGCAGAATTATGAAAGAGTGAGAGAATAAGCTAAGGTATAGTCAAGCATGCATAAATAAAGCAGGCTATTTTTGCAGAAAGCAGTGAAAAGGTCACTAAAAATAATATCATTGAATTGCTATTTTGAATGAATTCTATGAAATATTCACTGAAAATTTAAGAGAGAACTCTCTCTTCACACTCACAGACAACGATCCTTATAACAAGAGATGTTGCCTTCCCTCTCTTTTCCTCTCTCTCCCGAATAAGGGGTAACTTTTTGAGGTAGCAAAAACGATAAAGAGAGACTTGGGGTAGTGTAGTTATTGAAACAAGTGAAAGAGAAAAAACAAGAAGTTTGATAGATATATTCCCTTACCTATGTATGACGAACGATAGATTTATTTGTTTTTAGCTTTATTTTGGTAAAAATGTTGTTTTTAGTTTTTACCAATAATAGATTCCTGCGTTCTGCAACTATATATATACCCAGTAGATGCTATTCATTTATAGTTTCTGAACTTTATCATAATGCTGCACAAATATAAAAATAAAAATTGGAGTTTCTTCTTAAACAATTAGTGTGAAAGAAGCATGAAATACAAATAATTTCCATTAACATTATTTTTTAATATTTCAACCTCTGTTAAGTCTATAAGATATTCTACCTACTGTATATGTTTTTTCACTATCTAATTCTTAAATTACTATTTGGAAAATTTTTCCTTTTAATTTAGTCAGCGATAAACTAAATTCTCGTTTAAGTTTAGTCAGCGATAAAATAATTTCTTTTCTCTTGAGTTTCATTTTTTTTTAAAAAAAAAATCATTTTAAACTTAATTAAAACAATTTTCAACTATTCTTTACAAATTTAATTGATTATCCTGTTTTTCCCTACTATTATTTTCATGACTAGCTATTCCTTGTTTTTATTAGCATTAAGTAAATTATTGTATATCAATGAATCATCATCAGGAGTCTCTTTAATTCTGGCGAATGATTATTAGGAGGGTGATTCTGAATTTTTAATCAAAATTTCTCACTAACTTTGGCAAATCTTGTCATGCATGTAAAAAAAAGTTGACGATTGTTTTAGCCTATCACTTTTGTTTATTTGATTTGCTTCTTTTACCTTGATTTTTTTTTTTTTTGAATAAAGGGCTGAATATTATCATACTATTGCAAGGTGCATATATACTATATATATGGTACATGTATGCTTACAGATACATTTGTCTACAAAATCGTTGCTACCATGAAGAATAATAATGGCCTAGAGTTATTGGCCTCCCACACCTTCATATTTGTGATTCCAAGGATGTTCATTATCAATTCGGTTAAAGAGAGCTTTATTTTCACCTTTCATATGACGATTCCTGTCCTTATGAATTTTGACACAGGATTAATGATAAAACAAGCTAATGAAGGAGAGAAAGGGAATTAAGGATGATGAAGCAAGAGAAATTAAACATATCAATTCGTACATACAATTCAAAATCCAAAATGACAGGAATTGTTAAAGAAAAGAAAAGAAAAGGTGAGACATCTATAAATTATTAATCTCTTACACGTTCGTGGAGGCTGATGTGAGGACCACTCTTTTCGAATTTTTACAGCAAGCTAGATACTTGAAGAGTTTCATTATATATACAATAGCTCGTATGGTCATTTAATTAATTAATTCATGGCAGCACCGTACCGCTTGATCAATTATAATTTATGATGATATATATGATCCGGATCAGATCAGATGCGTTTTTCTTTAAAGAAAAATACTGTGTTAGTTTCTGTTTGAAATAGTTGGTGATTGATCATGCATTGAGAGCGGTTAATTAAATCTTTTAGCTAGCCATGAGTACGTAATTTTATATGGCCTTAAAAGGAGAGAATGATAGATTTTTTTCAAAACATTTTGATTTGTACGGGAATACTTATAAATCGATCCAAGGCTCTACTGGGAATTAAACATTGTTTTGAATACGGGTAAAAGCAAATTTTGTCTAGTTATATTTTCTGGTAAAAAAATAACTAGATATATTAAAATTTTCAGATTAAATTGGCGGCATGAAACCCTGTGTGTGAAAGCATGAAAATAATTGTTGAATGTGAAGGCTAAACTTCTGGCCCCAAGAAATCATCCAGCCGGCCACTTTTCAATGACGCAAGTTGAAAAGAATTTCAGCCTTCTCAATTAGATTTATTTCATAATTAAACTAATCTCGTAATTAAAACGCAAACACTCCCTGATTAAATGTTCCATAACCACAAACTACTTACATAAGGGACGGACTAATCAGATCTCTTGCGATCATGTCAACAATATAAAGTTAGCTAGATATAAAGATGGTTTATTTTAATTATCATTCTAAATATAAGAGTTGAAAGCCTAAAACCCAAGGTTCTGAAATCCGGACCGGCACTGAACCGGTTGGGGTACTTGGTTAAGAGTTAGTGGGTCAAATCAGAGTCAGCCCGAAGTCAACCCGGGCCTAGACCGGTGAGGTATAAAAAATTGGAAAATATTTAATTTCTCATCACACCAACCTAAATTTGACATACTATATATCATTTCAATACTTTGAATCAGTAGCAAAATAATCACATACTCCAATACTTGTGACATATTCAGATATCATAATCATTGTAGCAAAATAGTAGCTTATATGAACCTGAAAAGGCAAAAACAGAGCCAACTACGAAGCTTCAGGAAATCAAAGAAAAGGAATCCAATCAAACCAATATGACATCCAAAAGTAAAAATGTATACACCAGAGCAACAGCAGAACGAAGAACAAAGAACTAAAATATTCAAAAATAACTAACTCAAAAACCTGAAGCTCGAATGAATGATGCTCTGTAAAGGACTAAAGGCACGAACGAAGCTCTATAAAGGCAAGAACGGCAACAAACGGAAGAAACTAACAGCATTGAGAAAAATTTCCAAAAATAAAGTAAAAACCCTAAAACAGAACTTATCGGACGGAGGGAGACGTTACTTACCAGCGACAGTGGCTCCTTCTCAAGCTCTGCAAGACTGCGACCTTGGGCGACAAAGGAGGGCTTGTCGGACGGAGGGAGACGTTCGATCGGACGGAGGTAGAAAAGTCGATGAAGTCGGAAATCTCGCTGGAGTTGAGGAACGACGAACAAGGAAGAGCAGAGCACAGACGCGAGTTTGACAGGGAAGAGTTGGAGATCAGATCACATCACGCAAAGCAAAATCAAATCAGATGATTTGATTAAAAAAACCCTTTCGAATAAAAAATAATAATAAAGGCCAGAGTGCCAGGCGATGTCGTTTCAATGGGAAGGGAAAAGAAAAAAAAAATTTATCCAGACTGGTAACCCTGTTACTCGGCCGGTTTACCCCGGTTTTACCGGGTTAACCGGTTTAGACCGGTTCTGAGCCAAACCGGACCGGTTCCACATCCGGTTGGCCGGTTACTGGTCGGAACCGGCCGGTCCGGTCCAGTTTCACAAACATTGCTAAAACTCCTCTATCTCCTAAATGTATACATTTATAATTCTTGCCTCAGAATATCCCTATTAATTACACATATTAATGTGTTGTCATCCAGAGGTAATCAATTATGGTTAAAGGGTATTTTATGGAAATCAACGTCCATTTATTACAAATAAATAATTTAACTGGTTTTTTAATATCATAAATTATCAATCCAACTCACGTAATGAGTGCTCCATCCCATGATCATTTGCTTATATTAGTCATATACATCAACAAAGTCGTCACAGATGATCATGTTTAGCTTGTGGGGCCGTGACTGAGGGCTTTCACTAACAAATATGAATGATGAAGGGTGTGGGGTTGTGAGGGCTTTCACTCTTGAGAGATGGAGTCCTCCCAGTTGTCCATTTGATCTGAGTACCCCTCTGCTCTGCTTCTCCCTGGGTCCCACCCCTTCCCTCCCTATTACTCCTCTCTCTCCCTCCTCCCTCCTCCTGCCTTCTTCCTCCTTCCCCACCACCACCACCTCCTCTCTCTTTCTTTTCTCTCTCTCATGGACAAGTCCGACAGAGAGACTCATGACTTCATGAACGTTGAGTCCTTCTCTCAGCTCCCTTTTATCCGTCCTCCTCCTCTCAAAGACAAGCCCCTTAAGCTCTTCGGCATTGAATTCCCCAACGCCGACTCTTCTTCTTCCGCCCCCGACGACGCCCACTCCTCCGACGCCACCAATAATAATGCTTTTGACCTTGATTCCAAGGACACCGCCTCCGCCGACAATAACGCTGAAACCAGCCGCCGATTCGAATGCCACTACTGTTGTAGAAACTTCCCCACCTCTCAAGCCTTAGGTGGCCACCAAAACGCCCATAAACGTGAGCGTCAGCACGCCAAGCGAGCTCACCTTCAGTCCACCATGGTCCACAATAGCCTCTCCGTCGATGCCGCCGCCGCCGCTCACGTCTACGGCCTCATGAACTACCACCGCATGGGCTCCACCACCCCATACCCCTCATGGCATAATAGTAACTCCGCCGGTGGAAGGTTTTATGGAAGCCATGGTACGACGCCGTATCCTCATCTGCAACCCATCAACGGTAGCCCCTTAGCCTTGTGCCGGATCCCCGCCACCGTCCAAAACAACCCTACTACCACTTTCAGTCGTGACCGTTCGTTGCACTTACAGCATCCGTTGCCCTTGCTAGCCGGCGACGAAATTAACGTCGGAGCTTCTCATCAGGTCGTTGGTTCCGCTTCGCAGAATCGCCTTGTTTATGACTCTACTAAACCCGGCGTTCACGACCATGTGAGTTTGGATCTTCACCTGTGACCATGAAAACTATCTCTACTCTCACTACGAATAATAACATTTTGGGGCTTCTCGATATGAAATATATGAAAATTTTCTTTCTTTTGTTGAAATCCTGTGACTGGATCATCATAAGAAGGCCCATATATATATATCACTTCGGTTCTTATTTTTCTCGAAATTAACAGTGATGATGAGATGTTAAATATGTAAATGAAGTTCCAATATTTATTCATCAACAGCCTTCCGCTTCCGATTCTCTTCCTCTTCTTTCAAGCATTTTTTGATTTTAAACTCAGAATTAGGGAAACGACATAACATTCTTGACTGTTTTTTTTCTTCTGGTTTCAAATTAGTTAAAGTTTCATGTACCAAGGATCTAATGCAGAATTCTGTAGTATTACTTGGTATTCTGTACAATGTATTATTATTATAACGTCCTTGTTGGTCTGCAAAGAGAACTGTTCACACGTGTGGCGATATGATAAAAGAGTAGAAGACAGTTGGGTTCGCATGAAGGCTTTGTCCAGACACACACGTGTGCGTGGATCCATCATGGTGTGGAGACAGATGGGGTGATGAGAAAGGACATGGCTTCTGATTCAATGCAATGTAATTCAGAAAGGGTCATTATATAAAGCGTTTTCATGAGTTTGCCCTAAAATTGCAGTAAAGAAAGTGATTTCTCAATGCCAATTTGCAGTTGCAGCAGCCAGCAATATAATGCAGCTTCATTCCAAACATCAATAATACTACTTGTAAATCCTACGTTTTTACCAATTAATTTACAGATAGTGAAAGGAGAAGTTAAGAGGAGAAGATATCTTTATATATTCAAATTAGATATATACACATCATAAGAATGTAATAAGCCTATCGACTTTAGTTTATGTCTCATATGTCTAGCTTTGGTACAAGTTAGAACTTTCTTCAATTGAGACCTTGAGACCTAGGACTCTCATGCGACCATTGCGAAGGAACATATCCCGCAACAACAGGTTCATGTTTATCAGCAGATTTTTTATTTTTTTTTCCCATAGGTAAGGGTTTGATTGAAGTTGACTCTTGCACACATATATAATAGCCGATCGAACTAATTAAATAGTCATCAGGCAAAAAATAATTTTCAAGTTCTATGTTTCGAGAGATAGAAATCTATCCATGTATCTATAGCACGCAAGCGGTGGAGACTGGAGAATTATTCATCTAATTACTGTTGGAATGATTCAAAAATTGAAGTGACATGACCTGAAGTAATTAACTGTGTACTACAAATAAATAACATGTTCTTAATTCATCGTCGTCATCACAACACTAATAAATTCATAATTGAGAGGGATCGGAGAAAGACATGCACCAAGGGTGGTGCTTAATATTATCAAGGTTTTTTCATAAAATGGCGAAACTAACCCCTCGTGAAAGGGATGTGTTTTCGTTTTCGCTTTAAGAGACTTTTAAGGAACATATGGACATGGTAGTTGGGAAGCCATGTTCATATATTTTCGCAAGCTCATGGTTGTCTGAACAAGAGAGAAAGAGAAAGACAGGGATGTGTTAATGTTAGGTGGGTTTGGTTTTTAGGTGAGTGGAAATGTGGGACTTCTTTGGGAGATAGATAGATAGATTCCTGAAAAATGTGGAGTACACTGATAGTTTTTTTTTTTGCTCGAAGAGTACACTGATAGTTTAGTAGTGATAAAACTGTCTACTTTAATCATCATATCTATCTCTGGTGGAATATGGTGACAGCACTCAGGGTCAGAGATTTATATGACAATGCATGGCACTAGCCAATGTATTTTGCCTACCTATAAAATTCAGAGAAGAAAAGGCAATCAATCACCCACTCATATGTTGGGAGATTAACCAAAATAATAATTTTTTAAAAAAATTTTATCAGTTAGGAATACTTTTCAAACTATTTACTAAAGTAATGCTGACGTGACAGTGGCGTCAGGCGTCGTACCGTTTGACACCACTAGTGGTGTCGTACTGTGTAACACCACTACGTCAGATAAATAAATCCACGTAAAAAACAAACTGAGCGAAGGTGGGAATTTGTTTTTTTGACACAGTGGCGTTAGAAGGTACGACGCCACTAGTAGCGTCAGGTAGTACGACACCATTAGTGGCGTCGTAACTTCTGACGCCACTACTCAGTAGCGTTAGAAAGTACGACGTCATTGGTGACATCAGCATTACTTTGGAAAATAGTTAGAAAAGTGCTTCAGATTGGTAAAATTTTTTTAAAAAATTATTATTTTGATTAAAAAAAACCCTCATATGTTTAACTAAAGTTCCCTCTCTTCTCAAAAATTGTTGGGATATGTGTGATTTTGAATTCCATTATCCCAACCGGTTCACTACTTCTACTATTTTTCCTTTCGTCCTCCTCTTCGTTTTTCACTTCAGTTTTTTTTTTTTTTTTTTTTTGGGTTTAAACTTCGGATTCGAACTTTTCTTTTGTACGGCAAGAGAATTTCACGCATTCCGTCTACGTACTTCATGTTGTCATTTCTGGACACTCGGGGAAGGTTGATAAATGATAAGACATGGCTTCACCTTTTACTGTTTTAGGTTATGCCTTGCGCCTAGTATCTGAATCTGATCATAATTAATAACAGTATTTTCAGCTGTAAATTTTAATTATTTATCAATCACATCACTACTGATTATACATAGCAAGTTTAACATATTATGACAATTTCATGAATAAACATAAACATAATATTATCAAAAAGGTCTAATTTTTAACAAGCCTATTAATTGAGATAACAAAAATAGGACATTAAGATGAATATGTAATCATATAAAAAAGGGTTAAGATCTATTTTTACCAACAAACTATTTTGAAAGGAGCATCTAGCACAATTATTTATTTAGGGTATCTTATATACAAACAAACTATTAAAATGTTTAAATTACACAATAGCTCCGTCACAAAACGCTCATCTGTGGTTTCCGTCGAGAGATGCAAAACAGATGCTTCAATGTTCATTGTTACTTATACCTCTACTCATAACCATCTACCTCCCTCCAACTCCAATCTGAACCTAGCACAAGAATCCCAAAACCAGGCCATTGAAGATCTCTCATAGACCTCGAAAGTGGGAGACCAGGAAGAGAAAGGGAGGGAAAAGGATCATAAGCCCATGGCAGGCTGTGACCAATGTGAAAACGAAGAAAATTTCTATTACTTGCAATCGCCAATTCAGTGCTCTGAAGACATTATTGTTGACCAAGAAGACCCTTTCAAACTGAACCCAGAGAAAGCACATGGTAGAATAGAGCTCCCGAGTAATTCTGAGCTCAAGAACCCGTCCACACCCAAATCGAAAGAACATGACTTTTTCGATGAACTTGAAGAGCTACCCATATCTTTTTTTTCTCTTCCCCACATCATCAGCATCTCCATTGTGATTTTGCCTCGCACTGAAATCTTGCGCGATTGCTCGTTTTGTAGGAGACTGGGAAGCAGAGACCAGTGAAGATGTCAAAGAGAGGTCCCGGTGGTTCGTCCGGAAACAAGTTCCGAATGTCACTAGGTCTACCGGTGGTGGTGACAGTCAACTGCGCCGATAACACTGGAGCTAAGAATCTGAACATCATTTCGGTGAAGGGGATCAAGGACCGCCTTAACCATTTGCCGTCTGCTTGCGTTGGTGACATGGTCATGGCCACTGTGAAGAAAGGGAAGCCTGATCACCGGAAGAAGGTCTTGCCCGCCGTGGTCGTACGCCAGTAGAAGCCTTGGAGCAGAAATGACGGTGTTTACATGTATTTTGAAGATAAAGCTGGTATGATTGTGAAGTTCAGCAACGTCCGTTAAAAAAAAACTAACGGCATTGTGCTATTTAGCTTGTTTTAATTGTTTGTTTGTATATAAGATACCATAAATAAATAATTGTACCAGATGCTCCTTTCATAATAGTTTATTGGTAAAAGTGAACCTTAACCCTATAAAAAAAGACAAGATTCGAAATGATCATGTTAGAAAAAGAGTAGATGTTGCACCTATTAAAAAGAAAATGGTGAAAAATAGTCTGGAGATGATTTGAATATATATAAGAAGGCCATTGGAGGTATCGATGAGAAGGAAGGGTATAAAAAATAATATGAAATCCTGTGGAAAGTGATATAGATCAGAGGAACAACAAAGAGAACGATTAAAATGATGCCACTGAACCAAGTCTTTTGGTTAACAACATATCTAAGGATTTTATTGTAGATAGAATACAATAGTGTCACACAATCTATATAGCCGTCTTCACCTAATAAGATAAGACTTGTTGTATTAGTTTATCTGGTACCCAAAAAAAAAAAAAACAAACAAAGCCATCAGTTAATAATGTTAGTTAAGTACTTCTGACTTCTAAATGATAAATTGGTTTCCATGCACCCAGTCGTTTCACTTCATCAAAAAGAATATATTTGAAGGAACACAAATCCAGGATCATAAATATGATGGTAAGTATAACTCGATTAGATCAATTATTCCGCACAAGGCAACTCTCAATGCATTTACAAACATATATACTCGTTTATTTTAAAGACCGCTTTTACTTCTGGTCCCGTTGCGTTATTCATCGCCGCTCGAAATTAGATATCTGAGATGTTTCTTAAAACCTAGTTGGATTACATATCCTCCATTGTAAGCTAAGTATATTATATATACACACTCCAAGCACGAACAAATGATTTGGGAGGACCTAATATCTATAATACCTCTCCACGCGATATCCTATATTAAGAACCAAAGTAGAATACACTTAGTAGCAAGGTATATTTGGACAACCTCACGGAGGAATTAAAGGACTCGTACGCATGGTAATTTCTTAGTTGTTTTGCACCAAGGAAAAAAAGCCGTAAGTGAACAAGATCGTGCCCGTTTATTACTGGCTTCCTTTAGTATATTGGGAGAGTTACCTTCAGCTAGGCGCCATACTTGAATATGACCCAATTAAATTAAAAATAAGGAAAGGAAGCATGACTATACAAGATTGATGAAACTGGAATGGAGCGCATGTAGCTAATGGTTTTAGAACCCAATTCAAAGAGAACCCCAATATTGTTAGTGAACTGTTGCAAGTACAATCTTGTTTGTAAGCTCAAGTTGTTCGTGCTTACTCCTTCCTTTGATTCAGGAAAAAACAAAGAACCGATAGTCATTATCCAACATAATGTGCATTCAATTTCTTGCTCGAGTCATGGAATAATATTTACTTTTCTCAAAGGCATTACAAGGTTTGGAGATATGATGAATCTACCTTTTCATTCAAATAATTCAAAAGGATAAAATTTGTGTTATCAAATGTCAAAAATGCCCACGAAAAAGGAAAAAGGAGAAAAAGGAAGAAAGGGATAGAAATAAAAGACAATCCCGAAATACTGCCAGAGTGTTAACGTCAACCCAACAAAAGAGGGCCCCATAAGTAAATGCAACATATAAAGCGCATGTGAGGAGCAAAGATAATAAAGGGACACAATGAAGAGGAGGAGGGAGAGAGAGAGTAGACACTGGACACATAATAATTAGGACCACTTGTGTTCTCCTTCTTACTTTCACAGGGAGAGGGAAAGAACAGTGGAATTAGAGAAACATCGGGCCACACCTCAATAAAGTTTGCAAACGAGGTTGACAGTTTATGCAGTAACCTTATCGAGCAAACCTACACATTTTTTAACACAAGAAAACACCTTCCCTTTGTATCCTATGCCTCCTATTGGTGTGGTGTGGGACGTTGGTTAACATGTACAATGTCGCAATAAATGCCAGACCATACTGTAGACCCATATGCTTGGTCTTGTCAAAACTATCTATCAATCTATTCTCATCCTTTTCAAATTCCACCATTTAATTACTCGTTAGATCCTAATTGTAAGTTAGGAAGTGAGAGCTTGTTTTATCCTGTTTATAAGTCACACCATTTTTTTTCCAAATGGATATATAATTTCATCTTTCATTTATTATCACATAAATGTAGTAGGGGTAGAATGCATGCTAAATAGGGACAAAACTAAAAAGTTATTAAATTTTATAATAAAGTTTTTGAGTCCTAAAAGAACAATTGACTTATAAATGAGATTGGAAGAATATTATGCAACCACGCATGAAACCAAGCCTCCTAGAAATATCATATCAGTGCCCACCAAGTCTTTGGAGCTCAGCTGCCCATTTATGGGTACCACTAGTGGGTCAATAGTTTTTTCTTTGCCCCAATTGAATTTCGCTTTGATTAGGCACATAACGTTATCATAGGTCTAGCTGGTCAAGGTTGATCCATAATGGATGTGATTGCACAAGAAGAAAAGTCAGATTTCCCAATCTACGTCAGATGTTTTAGGCCTAACAGAATCTACCCTTCCTCTTACTTTATCCAATTTAACCTTGTATGTATGAACCACTGTACCTGGAACAGACGTTTTGAATAGACCGGGTTGCGTCAAGAAATTTGTTCTAAGTGGGTAAATGGTTATTTCACATCGTGGTAATCCTGGAGGAGAAAACGAACTTGAATTCACTTGTAAGTTAGAGAACAGAAGCATGAAAACTATAAAAAAGGCAATTCAGTTCATAAAGCTTCTAATGCGTGAGATTTGAAGAGGGATGAATGTATGTAACTTCACTCACTCAAATAGAAAAGTTTCCACAATTTAAACCCGTAACATCCAAAGATCGCCACTACAAGGCTCACCCTCTTAAAAAAAACTAACTAACTAACTAACTATAACTTGCATGTATAATTTGCTAAATTTACTTTCTTATTTTTACTTTGCATAATCAGATCAATAACTCTCTTTTTCACAGCTCTCTAATCATATCACGTGTGTTTATAATAGATCAATAACTATTTTTTTACAGTAGTCATTGGCACTTGACAATCATGACTTGTATGTGTCAATAGGGTTTTTCCAATATCACAAATCATAACATCATGATTTTTATAACAAATTATTTATGTCAACGAATAAACTTTTCTTGCCACTATCTTATTTTAAGAATTTTTCTCCATTTGCTTTCCATCAAACAGTATAGCCTTCCTATTTTTTCTTCTTCTTCTTTCGTACTATTAAAATTCAATTCAAAGAAGTATTTCTTTTTTTCATTCATCATCTTTCCTTCTTTGATGAGGTCAATTTATACAATCAATTTGAACACAATAGTAGGAAACTACTTTTCAAAATTCCACTTCTCTAGGTAATTTATTCCTATCTAATAGCAACAATAATTCAAAAAACAAACAATAACAATAATTCAAAATTCAAACAATAAAAATAGTTTAAATTCAATTTCTATCTTCAACACTCCCCCCTCAAGTTGGTGCGTGAATATCGATCATGTCTAACTTGCCAATCACTTCTTCAAACATTTTTCCTAAGAAGATGCTGGAGCAAGAGCCATAGAAATAGACAACCAAAGACTATAGGTTCAAGATTCATGACATGAGGGATAGAGAAGAAAGTTTCAAACTCTGTTGAGGAGTAAGAAAATTGAGGGCACTAGAAGGAGTGTGATTTATAAGATAAGCGGAGAAGACTTCATTTTTATGCTTGATGAGATCCAAACCATTCAAGTACATTCATCAATAAATGATCCATAATAATAATAAGAAGAGAAAGATGGGACTTTTGCAAGGCTCCAAACATCAGATTAAATAACTCAAAAGGGAATGCATCTTTTATTCAAAAAGGGATAAAAAGGGATTCGATGATTATTAGCCATTTCACAAGTAGAACTAACACTAAAACTAGGAAGGATTGGTTGAAGATTTCAAAAAGGCAAGTTTTATTGGATTTGTTCATAAAAGGTGCGGAGTGCCGCATCCCAAATTTGATGGCAGACTCAAGGCAGATGAATTGTTGCAGCAACGAGTGGCTCATGGAGTCGATAAGCTAGCTTTTCACCTATTTGTGTTTCTTCGTTGCATTAGTTAGGTACCCAGATTTGTTCTGAGCGTCAAAACATTCGTCCATTAACTAAGACTAAAGGGGATAGTTCGAGTCATCAAGGATAATGTTGATAGGAAAAGAGGAATTATCTTGTTGGATGGTGATATTAGAAGATGGACCAGAGACGGAGGATGGTGGAGAGGCGGAATTGATAGAAGAGTTGGGATTCTCCATGGGAAATTAAGGAAATTAGGGATTTGGTTGGGTAACAAGAAAAAGTATATATATAGGACTAATAGCTAGATTCCCTAGATCAAAACACTCTGACATGTTAAAATCATTAGGAGGAACACAAATTTACAACTAAAAGGCAACCCACACTTTCAAATATTTCAAATAGATCCAAAACGATTTCAGACTCTATATCTAATTTAAAAATAGGATCTTACAAAATTTGAAATTTGAAATCAAACAAACTCATTGAATTTATATATATATATATATATATATATATAACTCATTGGGTTGAGTTGCTGATATTTCAACACCATAATTTTTTCTACCACATGAAAGCCAGCGGGCCGCAGTATAACCCACATTCTATAACTTTCAAAGTTGTGCACGCGCTTACAATAAAAATTTTCGAAGAATTTTATTTTTATCATAGATGTGGGAGACTACAAGCAGCAAAGAAAGAAAGTCGAAACTAAAATACAAGTACAACTCCATAAGTAAATTTCTGCAAGTTTAAATTAGGCACCAAACAATATAAATTTCATTAAGGCAAACATCTAAAGTGTATTTTCGCACATCAAAGATTAGACATGAAATGAAACAAATGTCATTGAGCATCGAAGAAGTGCATTAGAGACAGAAATTCAAACACCAAAGCTAACATATTTTAAATCAAAAGACTGCCATTTCTCAACACCCCCGAACGGTCACAAGGCATCCATGTAATAAACATATGGTATCTTTGCATGTTAAGTTCAAGCATACAAATAAATCTCAACTTACCCAGGTATTCGTACAATACATAAAATGATGGACTGATCATTAAGTTTTGCATGTGTGCTTAAACAGAAGAATTTCTCGAAGTATCATATATGTGCAGGACTACAAGCAGCAAAGAAAGAAAGTTGAATCAAAAACAACAAAGTAGACCCCCATTTGCACGCTTAGATTGGGCATCAAACAATATAAATTTCATTGAGCCTTATAGGAGTGCGTATTATGGATACATGTTCATATCCGATTGCCCAAGGCATCTATATTTCATTTCAAAATATTGTCATTTTTTATACGAGCATTCATATCAAGCATTAGATGACGCAACCGTCATCAAGCTCTGCCCACAGGAGGAATTGGCCATAGTAGGAAATGTTTAGCATACATGTAAGGGGGCTACTAGCCGAAAAGACATGGATAGTCCAAGGCAAACATCAAAAGTACACCCCCTGTGAGTATATTTTTGCACATCAAGATTAGGCATCAGAGGAAACAAATGTCATTGAGCACCGTAGCCCGTAGGGGTGCATTAGTGATGGAAATTCAAACACGAAAGCCAACAAATGTATTTTGAATTAAAATACTTTCATTCTCAGCAATCCTCAAAGATCACAAGGCACCCATGTAATAAAAATTATGCCATCTTTGCACGTTAAGTTCAAGCATCCAAATAAATCTCAACTTACCCACATTTCTATGCAGGTACTCTTACAGACCATGACTATGATTCCTTTTTTTTTTTAACAGAAAATTCCCATAATTTTGTTTCATAGAGCGAGAGCATACATAAACAAAAAGCATGGAGAAACCAAAAGAAAGAATGATATAAGGAAATAACAAGATCCTATATGCCTCAAGACTCAACTGAACTTGTTAGGAATAGGGGAGCCCACTAGCCAAAATTCCCACCCAAAAAACTCCAATCAGAAAGATTGATCATTATGTCATTTCAATTCTTAGTTCCTTTAATTGTTCGTGGATATAAAAAACTCCTCAATGGTAAAACTGTCAAATACAGGAATGGTGGAGAAAGGTCAATCCAGCATTCTGTATGTATATGGAACTCCAAAACATAGAAATCAGGGATATGGTAAGATTAAATTGTTCAATCAATCTACAATGAACATGTTCTAAAGAATATGAAAAAGTTCTAAAGAGCAACTTAACAATAAGTATAAAAGGGGGAATACTTTAGCGTAGATACTAGACAGTTCAAACAAAAGAAACAGAGATCATAAGGGTATTCAGAGTTGACAATATGAATTCACTAAGAATTCGAATTATTGAGTCAGCCTATTCAAAGGAGGGGGGGTTATGCAGAGGAACAAGGAGAAAATATTAGGGAAGTGGCATGCACGCCACATATTGGAATTTCCAAAAAGGAAAAAAAAAACATAATGATTCCCTAAAATCAACAAGACGAGAGTGAAGAACTTTAACCACGGCTACTGCATTTCTATCCCATTGTCTCCTGTACTGAACTTATTTTCTTGCAGCTTGTGCTCCAAGCGACCGCCCAGTAGACTTCTTTGCTGATCAATAGAAATTGCTCATTTTCACAAAGGAAGGGAAAAATTCACCAATGCAATAACTGAAGCAATCATTCAACCGATACCCGAGAGAGAGAAAAGAGACACATATCTACTGTTTTCTAAATATTACAATTTCTAACTCCAGTAACATAGCTGATAGTTCCGAAAAAGTATGTGACTCGTATCGTGCACAAGATCGTGAGGAAAGTGAAGATCGGCGACGGGATTAACAGGGAAATTTGCGTATGACTGGAGACAGGAGAGTAGGGGTAGGGGTAGGGGTGGGAATATAGGAAGGTGAGATCAAGGCTTATTTAAAAGTTTATGTGTAAATAAGTCAGACCTATTTTGTTAAGACCTGGCCTGTAAGTCTTCAGGCATGGCCTATTTACACATTAAATAAATATATTTATCTCTATATCATATAATAACAAAATATTTATTTTTTTTATTCTTATTTTGATACGCTCAAAGTGCATAAAACCTACTAATGGCCTTCAAGACCTACAATATGGGGCCTTTTTAAAGACCTACATTTAAGTAAGCCTATAATATGAGGCTTTTTTAAAGGACTATATTGTAAGTAGGCTTTTAAAATGTTTCAGGCCTAACTAGGCCTTTGAAAAAGCTTCAGACCTAATTAGGTCTTATAAAGGCTCAGGCCTAAGTCGAAGAAAAAACCTACATTTAGGCTCAGGCCTTTTAATGACTCAGATTTGTTTAGCTAAACCCTGACTTGGTCTGACCTATTTTCATACCAACAGGAGAGCAAGCAGTGGGGAGGGAAGACGGGAGGGGAAAATGCTCCCCCACTTTTCTTTTTCTTTTTCTCTTTTCTTTTTTGGATTTTTCCTTTTTTAGGCGGGGGGTGGGCACTGCTCTACTTTTTTTTAATATATATATACATGCACTGCTCTACTTGAGTCTTGAGGTATCAGTTCGGATTGCCTCAGACGGCACTTCCTTTTCCCTCAGTATCCTTCAATCTTGGCCGTCCAATTTTTAATCCAACGGCATAGAGAGAGAATTTCAAAAATTTCATACTTACCGCATGCGGTATTTTAAAAGATATGAGGTGTCCCTTTCTACACGGTTGGATCAGAAATTGGACGGCCGAGATTGAAGGATACTGAGGGAAAAGGAGAGAGATTATCTGCTCCCTTTGAGGTATGGGACTCGATCAAAGGCATTGGGCTCATTCTGTAATTCTCGACCTCAATAGACCTCACTTGGGTTTCACTTGTAATTGTACAAAACCAAAGGCGAGCCCAACTTCAGCAACCTGTACTTCTCCGTGGGGGGGTCCTGCGAGATTCCAGTGGCAACTGGCTCTTGGGTTTCACACAGATGCTGGGGCGTTGTGGTGCGTATGAGGCGGAGGAATGGGCTGTTCTTCTGGGTCTGCAATTCGCGTGGGATTCCTCAATTATAAATACATGGCATCTCTATGTGAATGAGGGGGTTAAGATCCTATCCTCTATTGCTGAAACGTCTTCGGTTCACAATTGGCAGGCTCCTCCGGTGGACTGGATCAAAGTTAATGTTGACAGCTCAGTTGTCTCCTCAAGACATTCAGCTGGGTGTGGAGGGGTGGTGAGGAATAGTGCTAGGTTGTGGATTGCTGGTTTTTCCAGTCGTTTGGGACGCTTTGATCCGCTAGAGGCAGAAGAATGGGCTTTTCTGAAGGGCATACAGCTGGTATGGAATTTGGGATTTAGGAAGATTATGATAGAATTTGATTCCAAGGTTCTGGTGGACCACATTGTTGAGAATAGGGATGACTCCTGTCTGAGTCTAATTATGTTCCAGATCAAGAGTTTTCTAAAAAAGTAGTGGGACGTGCATATTTCCCACATCTCTCGTGAACAGAATGCGGCAGCTGATAGGCTAGCAAAGCATGGTTTATCTGTTTCTTCTTTCTTTGATGTTTGTCCTAACTTTATGATTCGGACCTTGTGTCTCATGACTGCATGGGATTTATTCCCCAAGTTTCTCTAGTTTTAATATAAGGCGTAGCCTACTCTTATATCCAAAAAAAAAAAAAAGGCTATAGGAGAGTCTTAGTGGAATCTGATTCCAATTAAGAAGGTGGTGGATGGTATTTTGCAGCGAAGGAGGGACAGTTATGGCCAGTGGCGGAACTACTTGATGGCCAGCTGGGGTCTTGGCCCGAGCTGGCCCCGACTGATCTTATAAAATTTGTGAAAATATATATGTATTTATTATATGATATTTTATTTGGCCACAAATTTGGCCCCAGCTAATTTTTTATCATCTCTGTCAAGATAATGTTTGTTTCATTACTCATTGGGCTATGAAAAGAAAGTAAAATTCTTGTTTGAGATAGCGAAAAAATTATTATCATCTTACATATTGTTTTGATTTATAATTATCAGTTATTATTTATTTGTATTTTCAAAGTTATTTGATATTATTTAGTAAATACTTCCTCTGGTCCTTATTTAAGGAACCAGCTAATAATTCTCACAAGTCAATAAAAACAATTAAAGTCATTAAATTTATTCTAAAATTTAAGTAATTTTCAATATTATCCCTATTAATTATACTAAACTTTAATATTATATTAATTATTACTCTTTTTTTTCTTAAAAATGAGTAATAATTAATTTTTATTAATTATTACGCTCACTCACTACCTTTTTAATTATGAGTATACATAAAAATATTGAATACAATTTAGAAACAAGCAAGTGCTTTATAAAAAGGACTAAATATACTTGTTAGTTAGTGCCTTATAATAAGAACTAAAGAGAGTAATTCAATATGTTTATTTTTTGGCCCGCGCTAAAATTATTTTCTGGTTCCGCCACTGGTTGGTTATGGCACAATGGTTTCTCTGAAGATCTAGGAAATACTTGCAAGGAATTGGGAGGTGAAAGTGGAGTTTATTCCAAGAGTTAAAAACAAGCTTGCGGATTCCCTAGCTAAAGAGGGTTTGAGATATTCGTCTATCTTACGCGTTTGCCCTAGATTATGGGCTGTGTTCTCTAATGACTGTATGGGACTACATCCTCTTCCTTTAGCTTTTAATATATAATAGGTGAATGCCTCCCTCTTATCAATAAACAAAAAAAAAAAAACCTGTACTTCTCCTTCTTTTCTTTTATTTTTGGGTTAAAGAGTAATTTGGCCAATGAATTTTTACCTTAGAAGCACCCAACACAAATAAATTTTAAATGGACCTTAAATACCAAAAAATTTAAAAATTTAAAGTAAGAACAACGCCATTAGAAAAAAATAATAATAATAAATAACGTCTGTTATTTAAGGTACAGATTAGCTAACAAACTTTTACTCTATGAGCACCGAATATAAAAAAGTTCTATTCCAGGAGCGCCCAGCACAAAAATTTCATTTGCAATCTACCCAAGATCCAATTGTTTCAAATCCTTGCCTGGACCTCCAGCCATGTGCATTTAGGTTAGAAATAGTGAATGCAACAACAAAAAATCACAAATTATTAAATTGTCTTTAATAAAATCACTTAGATTATCTTATTTAAAAAAGAAAAAAAATCAACAAGTCCTGTATTCATATAATCATAGATCATTTAATTAACAAATATATCATCAAGTTGCTGGATTTATATTATTAGGTATCAACATTGATATCCATTAAGCGTTTTTTATAAAAATAACAATTAAACTCATTTTTTTTTTATTTTTTTTTCAGGATATAATAGATTTTTAAAATTTATTAACATTATACTTCATATTATCATTTAATTAACAAATATATCATCAAGTTGCCATGATTTTTT
Organism: Acacia crassicarpa; assembly: GCA_034222035.1. Classification (NCBI taxonomy): domain Eukaryota; kingdom Viridiplantae; phylum Streptophyta; class Magnoliopsida; order Fabales; family Fabaceae; genus Acacia; species Acacia crassicarpa. Next base: position 60,563,013 of record JAWXYG010000002.1, on the reverse strand, counting down.
TTGTTGCATTTATAATTTTTTTTGTTGCATTCACTCTTTCTAACCCCCTCCCAATGCATATGGTTAGAGGATCGAACAAGGATTTGCAATAGTTGAACTTTGGGTGGACTACACATAGATTTTTTTTGTGCTAGACACTCCTGCAGTAAAAAGTTCGTTTGTCAATCTGTACTTTAGATAATAGATGTTATTTTTTTCTAACGGCCCGTTGTGCTTACTTTACATTTTTAAAAGTTTCTATTATGTTAGCTGCATATTTTTAAAAGTTTTATCGTATTTATGGTCCACTTAAAAGTTATTTGTGTTGGACGCTCCTGAGGTAAAAGTTTGTTGGTCATATTGCTCTTTAACCCTTTTCCCTCACGTAGGTGGGGGAATCCCATTCAAATCATTGTTAGACATTAAATGTAGGTATCCATTTTAATTAGGATTCAAACTTTAATTCATCATGTTGTGAAGGACTAACTCTTTTTACTCGATCCAACCTTTATTGATGTAATTTCTCTTCTTATTATAAGACAACCACTACTAATTCTAATTGGATTAAAGAATAACGACAGGTCATTAAATTTATCTTAAATTAATAATTATTTTCAAATTTTCCAGACATTAAATTATAATGTGATTTAAATTTTCCAACTTTGAATATCAATTATTAATAAGGGTAGAGTGTGAAAAAAATTAATTAAAAGTTTGTTTTAGATGGTACTTTTTTTTTTTTTTGCATCAATAGATGGTAACTTATAATAACAACACCATTATTAACTTCATGTGTTACTCCCCTGTCCCCTCAATTAATGGTAAGGGTAGAGTAGGAAAAAATTAACTTGTTACCTTTGTGACTTTTTCATTGTATTACTTTTCCTAACCCCAATAACATGGTTGGGGGTTCAAGCAAGGATTTGCAACAGTAGGATTTTTAGTGGATTGCACATGGATTTGTTCGAACAAGTTCGAAAACTAACCATCTTTACTTAAAAATGAAATTTACTTGTTACATTTATGATTTTTTGTTGTTGTATTCACCCTTTCTAACCCCAATGCACGTGGTTGGGGGTCTGTAAAACATCTTCTATTTTAATTAACATAATCATCGATTAAAGGTTTGATCAACAACTAAAAAATGCTTCATCACTTACCAAAGTATGCAAATTAAATCAGAGTATGCAAAATGAGCCCTAACATGGCAATATACAATCATCCAACATATATTAGAAGATGGAAGCACTACTGTCAGAAGGAGTGGTCTAAGCTTCTGAAGTTTTCCTTGATGGACCCGGACGAAACTATCACCTGGAAAAATGTGGTAACCATCAATCCAACTCATTACGAATACTAATACGTGCTAGTGAGGTGCCATGTGGAACAATTTATATAACAAAGTATTTTAGAAAAATAATATATATATAATTTGTCAATATCCACATCACAAAATTTCATATCAGAAATTATGTATCACAGTTCTCATTAACACAATTCCCAAGATACCTCTCACTAATCCAACCGAACCGCCTTATTTCCTCCGACTAGACCCATGGGCTAAGTTACATCCATATTACTGGTTACTCAAAAGCTCACTGGTCGTGTGATGAAGACCGGCCAAAATCCTCAGAGCACATGTCCCAGACAATGGGTCTTTCCCCCTCATTGAACTATTGAGGTGTCGTACGCCCTCATTGAACGAGTGGGTCAGTCCCTCATTGAACAGGTGGGACAATATAAAGCCAACCATCATGCACCAATGGAGGCCTCACCACATGGTGGAATAAAGTACTTCATTTCCTCCCAATTCAACCCTTTCCATAATTATCATAATAAATATCATAATATCAAAATTCTCAATTCTTATACATAAATAAATAAATATGTATATATCCACAATTTAAATTATAGGATTCCGCAAGGCAATTTCTATTAAAATATTCATAATGATTTCACAAAATACTCACAAACAACATATCAATAGACATAACAAGTGGAAAGTGGTTACCTCTCGCCGAAGCTAACTATTATTATACTGCTCCTAATCCAAGAGCTCAAACACGCATCAAAAATCAATCTACCACAACTAATTTACTAACCATTATCAACTTTTTCAAACTCTATATAATTAAAATTGTAATTTATAATTTCATAAAAATATACAAAATTTAATAATGAATATTATTAAAATAAAAACTGAAAATAACAATTTGGCATATACATTTTTTTAAAAAAAATGATCGTCTAGTCACACGGATTTCAGAACTGACATAACAGTCCTTCACATTTCAAAACTAAAATAATTAAAATTTCAATAATATCTTTATTAAATCAGAGGCTATTCCAATACGTGATCAATACTTTAAATTAGAAGTTTAATAAATACCAATTATCCTATAAATTGCGCTTTATTGCATTACATATAATGTTTCTAAGAATTTCAAAAATGTATATATGTAACTTGACTTTTTACGTAAGATTTTTTCTGATTGAACTTTGAAAATTCGTAATTAATTCTACAAAAATCTAAATGAGGTGCTTCCAAAAACTACGTGTTTCTTAACATGTCTACTTTCATAAAACAATAATACCAATAGCCACAACATTTTATATCATTCCCATATTTTTAAAATGTAAACATTGTCCAGAAAACTTTCCAAATTTGTGACTCAACTTCCAAAAATCATATCTTGAGCTATAGACCTCCGCTTAAGGTGATCTAAAGCTATGTTTTAAAGATTATTATGTGTACTATCATCACACAAAATTTCATGAAATAAATCAAAAGTTTCATATTCCAAAATCATGCCAGAAAATGATCACTGTTCCTGAAACATAAAATGCGTCCAGATTTTCGGTTAAACTTTGGAAAATCATATCTCTATTTCTACATGTCCGATTTAGGTGTTATTTGTCTTTTTGGAAAGGTTGAGGTGTATACTAGTTACTGTAAAAATTTCAAGGAAAAACTCAAATGTTTTTCATTTCAAAAATGATGTTGAAAATTATTGTTCACTTCTGAAACTGACATTCTCCAGTTAGTTTTCAGTGTCTAACTTTAAAAACTCATAACTCTCAATCTACAAGTCCGTTTTGTCTGGGGTTTTGCTCGTTTTGAACCTTGATGAGCCTATTATTTACTGTAAAAATTTCAAGGAAAAACTCAAAGGTTTACTTGGTCATAATTTCCACGTCATTTTCTTGCTCCAGAGGCATACCAGAAACTTCTAGATTTTTAGCTCAACTTTCAAAAATCATAACTCGAGTTATAGACCTCCGTTTTGGGTGTTCTTTGGCTCGTTGGAAAGCTTGAGATGTCTACTCTTTACTGTAAAAATTTCAAGGAAAACCACAGATTTTTTCTATTTCAAAATCAAGCCCGAAATTTGCTGTTCACTGGAAGTGCAGAAAAGTTCCAGGTTTTTGGCTGAACTTTGGAAAATTATTTCTCTCGTTATACACGTTCGTTTTGGCTGGGTTTGGACTTGTTTTAAAGGTTAAGATGTCTACTATCTTCCATAAAAATTTCGTGCAAAAACCAAACGTTTTCCATAGAAACAGAAGCATGCAAGGTTCTCTGTTTTCAGTCTGAAAAACAGAGGTGTTTCATGTGCAGCAGCAAAAACCAATGTGTAGAAGCCTCAAACTCAGAACCAATGTGCAAAAACTAGAAGGAGAAGACTTAAGGGACTCACCTTTCAAGCTTGCATGCACGCTTGGCTCCTCTTCCCTCTTTGGTTTTCTCTCACGTTAACTTCCGGGCCCTCCCTCTCTACGTTTTTTTTTTTTTCTGTTTCTGTTTCTTTCTTACCTTTTCTAGGGTGCTCTGGTCTGATAATATAAGGAGGAAGGGAAGTGGTGTGGGGCTCAAGAAGCATGGGAGGAGGGTATGGAGAAGCATGGAGTTACTGTTGCGTGCTCAGTTGATTTTACCAAAAGTGCTGACATTTCTTCCACAGTGGTTTTCGTGTTTCCAACTGATATGAATAAATGAATTTAAGTGGTGATATACTGAATAGATGAAGAATATGCACTGGTTTGGGCCAAACGAAAACATGGGCTGATGTGGAAAAAGCATTATAATTTGGGCTGATGTGAAAAAGCATTAGTTTAGGCTGATGTATTTGCTATCATCCTTCGGTGTATTTGCCTCGACTGCAACATCTCGTACAACTAATTGACCAGACACAGTCTGCTTGTCCACACCGTTGTTTCCCTCCTCGGCAAGAACGCCAAACCTCGATCCCTCCTCAGGTTGCCGGAAGTCGCCCTGTTGCTTCTCCTTATTGGGCTTTTTCTGCCTACGCGGCCTCTGCACTACTTTCCACGACTCAGCGTCATCCCGTGCATCTACAGCAACCTTCATCGCGGACTCACCCAGAGGCTGATCAACAGAAGCAGCGTTAGCAGCATCACCAATGTTCACCCCTGTGGCAGAAACCTTAGATGCAGACTTACACTCATCGATTTTATGCCCATAAAGACCACACCCAGTGCAGAGCCCAGGTAAACCTTCATATTCCAGGTAATGTTCTTTACCATCAAGAAAGAACCCTGACATTAACTTGTTGGTTAAATCCACAAGCACACAAATTCTCGCAAAGTGGCCCCGGAGATGACTTGAAGTATTAAAATCAATCTTAATAGTTTCACCTATTCTATCCCCAATCCAAGTCAGTGCCTCTTTGTTGTAGTACTCTAATGCAAGATCAGGTAAACGAACCCAAAAAGCCACCTTGTTGATGGATGCTGTCCTAGGTTGAAACTGAGGCTCCTATGGTCTCACTGTGATATAGTGATCAAATAACATCCAGGGACCTCCTGTTAAGGCATTAAAGTAATCTTCTTTGTTATATAGCTTGACCACAAAAAAACCGTTCCCAATATTGATTAGACTGAGAACTCCCTTCTTAGCCCAGAGCTTCTGGAGAATGGACAAAAGAAGTTTGTAGCCAATGTTCCTCCCTAGCAGCTTCACAATCACAGCTTTGTCCCACGCTTTGTATAAACGTTTTTTCATTTTCCCTGAAAAAGAAAAAGTGGGGAAGTTTCTCTTTGGGTCCTCACTAATTACACAGATAGGTTCATGATCTTCTTTAACTGAGAGGCTATCATCGGACAAGCCTGGTTCAGTCACAGGAACCTCCTCCATCTTTTCATCGTGACTTATCCCTTTGAGTTTTTCAGCAAATGTCAGTCCAGTAGCTTTTTGCTCACTGCCCTCTTTACCAAGCTTTGGCCACTCATCACCATAGTGCACACCTTCTCCATTCTTAATTTTCTTTGAACTTCGGTGAAGTAGATCATTTTCCTCTGTAGACAGAGGAACTTGCGTCGTAGCTAGCAACGAGAGCGCCATGTCAAAGGTAAAGAGCATAGTCAGAGACAGGAAAGCTGAGACAAAAAAGAAGTCAAGGAAAGAGCATAGTCAGGAAGGGGAAAATAATCTGCAGAAGAAAGGTAGTCAGCAGATGAGGAAAGAAAAAAGGATGAGGGATACGATGAAGGGTGAAGACAAAAATAAAGAAGTCTTGATGTTGACAAATGGTGAAGTAGGTGTGGTGCCAGAGGGGGGAGAAGACGAGACAGATCGGATAGATACAAATGGGGAAAAAGACGTTGAGGTTTTGGAAGTGGGCCCACGGGAGGATGATGGAGATGTTGACTTTGAGCAAAATAAAAGGGATAATGAAGTTGAACTATTGGAAGAGGGCCCACGGGAGAAAGTACCTCCTTTTTTTGATATAAAGGAGAAAGTACCTCCTGATGCAATTATAAACCAATTTGATATTGGGCCTTTAGATGCGTGTGGGGCCGAGCCTCTTGGTGGTCTTAAAGGCAAGTTTTGGTCAAGCCCATTAGATGGAGAAACCGAGCTGGAAATGGAAGTAGACACTCCTGGCGGTGATAATTTAGGTTCAGCGGTACCTGAAACTCAGCTTTGAGTTTTATTTTTGAGTTTTATTGGGCCTTATAAAAGGAGTTTTTTATTGGATGGCCAATATTGCTTTCTGGAACCGAGGACAGCAGTGCAGTGGCACAGCTGGTGGTATTGAGATACCTTATATCTCCCCTCAGGTCCCCTGTTCGAATCCCCCCTCCCCGAATCCCCCCTCCCCTCGCCTTGTACCAAAAAATATATATATATATTGCTTTCTGGAACGTGCGTGGTGCATGCGGTGGAGGTTTTTTCCGTAATATTAGTGTTTTGTGCAATAAAAAACGCCCCTGTTTATTGCTTCTAGCGGAGACAAAAGCTGATTCTCTCGATCGATTTAAATGCTTGAGTAGGTTGGGTTTTGACGGTCTAGCCTGTGTTCCTAGTGTGGGGCGATCGGGGGAATTATTGCAGCGTGGAAGAAGAGTCTGCTAGACGTTGCAGTCATTCATTCTGAGAGGCAATTTCTCCACCTTAAGTGCAATACTGTCGATCTCCAAAGCTTTTTCCTTACAGTAGTATATGCTATTCCTGAGTCTGCCTAGAAAAATATCTTGTGGAGCGCCCTTCGGGATTTGGCGTCATCTACTTCGAAACCATGGGTTCTCATGGGTGACTTCAATGATGTTGCTTCTTCTTCGGAAAGGATTGGAGGCGCTAGAGTTTACATTGGTAGAATGACCCTGTTTTGTGACCGAATTGAGCAATGTAGACTTTTTGATCTTGGTGCGGTTGGTCCACGTTTTACTTGGAAGGGTCCAAAAATCAGAGGAGGTCGGAGGCTGTATGAACGCTTGGACTGGGCTTTAGCAAACGAAGCTTTTATTTCAACTTTTACTGATTGTTCAGTCCAGGTATTAGCTAGAACTAAATTCTCTGATCATAGCCCTATTTGTTTGGATTTCGGAATTAATCTTACTTCAACAGCCAGAGAGCGTCCCTTTCGTTTTGAGGCGATGTTGATAAATCATGCAAATTATAATGATTTTTTGAAACGTGTCTGGTTGAGTGATGATGATCTTAACTTTTCTTTAGCTCATTTACAACAGTCATTGGGTCCTTGGAATAGGGAAGTTTTTGGTATGATTGAACGTCAAAAGCAGAGCATTATTAATAGACTTGATGGTATTCAACGTGCTAATGGGTATCCCCATTCTGAATTTTTATGTAATCTGGAATTGGAATTGCAAGATGAGTTAGAGAGACTTTTGAAATTAGAAGAAATTAAATGGTTTCAAAAGTCAAGAAGTGAGTGGATCACCAAAGGGGATCGAAATACTCGGTATTATCATTTAAAATCTAAAATGAGAATTAGGAGAAATAAAGTTCATATGCTGAAGAATGATAATGGGGTTTGGGTGGATAATGAAGTTGAATTGAAGGAGCTGATTCTCAGGCATTTCAAGAGCCTTTATTGTCCACCTTCTCAAGATCAGGTATCTTTCTCTACTAGATCTTCTTTCCCTGTTATTGATCCTTTGAGACTTTCTTGTTTGTCTTTGGTGCCAGGAAATGAGGAAATTAAAAATGCTCTTTTCTCCATGGGGAGTTATAAGGCCCCGGGAATTGATGGCTTTCCTCCTCTTTTCTATAAATCCAATTGGTGTACAGTTGGTTCTGCTCTCTGTGCATTTGTGAAGAAGGCCTTTAACAAGGAGATTTCTCTTGAAGAGGCTAATAAAACCCTCATCTCGTTGATTCCAAAGAAGGATCATATTGAATTGGTCTCGCATTTTCGACCCATGTCTCTGTGCACTGTCCACTATAAATGCATTGCAAAGATCATAGCTTTCAGACTGCGAGAGGTGATGAATGATTTAGTATCTCCCTTCTAATCTAGCTTTATTAAAGGTAGATGCATCCAAGATAATATTATCGTGGGGCAAGAGGTCATTCACATTATGGGAAAGAATCGTAGTAGGAATGGTCTTATGGCAGTGAAAATTGACTTGGAAAAAGCTTTTGACAGAATCAGTTGGGTGTTCCTTAAACAGGTTTTGTTAGAAGTTGGTATGGATAACCATTTTGTGGACTTCATCATTAATTGTGTTTCCTCTGTTTCATATAATGTGCTATGGATGGTTCTTATACTGATTTTTTCAGCCCCAAGAGAGGTCTTCGGCAAGGTGATCCTTTGTCTCCACTGCTGTTCGTCTTATGTATGGATAAACTTTCTCATTTAATTTGTGATGCAGTTGATGATGGTAGATGGAAACCTATCCTCATTACTAAGATGGGGCCGAGCGTTTCCCATTTAATGTTCGCGGATGACTTACTTTTGTTTGGTGTTGCCACTGAAGCCCAAACTGTTTGCATGATGAATTGTATTCGTAACTTTATGAGGGCATCTGGAGGAAAGGTTAATACTGCTAAATCTTCTATTTTCTTCTCCCCTCGGGTTCCAGCGCATACTAAGATGCGGATTAAAGATATGACTCATATGCAAATCTCCAGTGAAATTGGTAGATATTTGGGTTTTCCCTTAACCCGAAATCGAAGCCCAAGGGCGAAATTTTAGTACATCATTGATAAAGTTAGATCGAAGTTGAGTGTTTGGAAGGCTAGTAGTTTATCTATGGCTGGTCGGATTAATCTAGCAAAATCCGTTGTGAGTGCAATCCCTTTGTACCCTATGCTCGTGGCCAAGGTCCCATCTAGTGTGTGCTATGAAGTTGAAAGACTCCAGCGGAACTTCATCTGGGGTCATGACGGCGTCACTAGGGGTTTTCATCCGGTTGGTTGGGACCAAATTACAAGACCCAAAGAGTACGGGGGCCTCGATTTCAGGAGATTATGTTCTGTGAATCGTGCATGTGGAGCGAAACTTGCTTGGAGGTTGATTACCGGTTCTAAAGGCCTATGGGTTGATATCTTAACTAAACGGTATATGCTAAGAGAAGAGGACTCTCTGTTGTCTTATAGGCAAGGTGATTCCCGTTTATGGCGATTTATTTGCTCCCAAAAGGAGGTTGTTGAGCAAGGTACTAAATGGCAAATTAGAAATGGGTGCATAGCTAATTTCTTCAATGACTATTGGATTGGTGAGGGTTTGGAACTCAGTAATTTTTGTAAACGACCCTTAGTGGACAAGGAAATGGATTCAGTTGTAGCAGATTGGGTGGTTGGTGGGTGTTGGGATGTTGAGAGACTCTCATCTATTATCAATGATGAAGGGTTAGGCCGCATTGCTGCTATTCTACCTCCCAAGTCTGATGCGGTGGATGACTGTATTGTGTGGGGTGCGACTAGTGATGGGAAGTTCTCCCTTAGGAGTGCTTATTTTCTTATCGAACCTAATCCTTTGCCTTTAAGGGATAAAGTGTTCGAAGTTATTTGGAAGTGGAAAGGTGCGGAGCGAATTCGAGTATTTATGTGGAAGGTTTTGTTAAACAAACTTTCCACAAATTTATGGCAGAGTTCGTGGTCCCAGTCTTCTCCCCTATGTGGATATTGTGTCGATGATCTTGAGGATACTTTGCACATCTTACGAGACTATAAGTACGCAAAAAGTATGTGGCTCTCCTTGCTTAAACGGAGGTATGTTTCCCGCTTCTTCTCCTATAATTTAAGGGATTGGTTGCTTTTCAATTTTAAACACCAGGTAGGGAGGATGTGGGGAGGATGTTGGATGTTATTCTTTGGGGTTGCTATTTGGAAGCTATGGGATTGGAGAAATCAATGTAATTTTGATTGTAAATTTGCTAAACCTCGTAATCCTGCGGCTGTTTTATCCACGATTTGGTCTAGATTTGTTTCGCTTGATGATTGTATGGGTCTAGAGGCCTTTGTTGGAACCGGACAATTTATGGGTTGGGAAAAACCTCCGCATAGTTGGTGTAAGTTGAATGTGGATGGGGCAATGGTTGGCCACTCGTCGTTGGCTGGCTGTGGGGGTGTAGTTCGGGACTCCTTGGGCAATTGGGTTGTCGGTTTTACTAGGAAGATCGGGATATGTCAATCCAATTCCGCTGAGGAATGGGCTATCGCTGAGGGTCTTCAATTGGCTTGGGATATGGCCTTAAAGAAGATCATTTTGGAATCTGACTCAGATGAGGTTATTAATCTGATTTTAGATACTTCTTGTAATACTGGTAGTAGTTTGATTGTGAAAGCTAGAGCTATGCTTTGCTGGGATTGGCAAGTTGATGTTAGGGTCATCCCTCGAGATTGTAATAGAATTGCGGATGCCTTGGCCAAATGGGGTATCTCCAATTCTGCAATTTTAGATAGGTGTCCCACTCATTTGAGAGCTTGGGTGGACCAAGAGTGTTTAGGATTAAATTCCTCTTCTGTGTAATTTGCTTTTGTAATGTAGGCGTTTAGCCATCTTTTATATCAAAAAAAAAAATATTTGCTATCATCCTATGTTCTAGACATGCTTCAGCTAAAGGGAGTTAATGTTGTGTGTACGTCAGTATGTGTGAACTTTGAGGTGGAAGAGTGAATTAATGAAACAAGTGATATGGGTTTTATATTTGTTGGATCAAATGGTTATTAAATGCTAGAGGGATCATGGGCTATGTGGGGGTTAATTGGATTGAATTTGACCCAAATAGATAAAATGGATTTGAGTGGTTTAATGGATAAAATAATTGTTTGGCATGAGATTGTAAAAATTAGTCCACTTAATTCTCCATCAGGTTTTTACTTATTTATTTATGGGATAAGGGTCTTAAATGCCATGGAAGTTTTCGCTCAGGAGCACTGGTAAGACGGAAGTTTTTTTTTGGACCAAAAATGCCACGGAAGTTCACAGGAAGTATCAATTTTGCCTAGGAAGTATCATTTTTGCTACGGAAGTTTTCGCTGAGGAGCAATTTTGCCCCGGAAGTTTTCACTAAGAAGCAATTTTGCCCCCAAAGTTTACAAAACATAGCAGTTTTCCTAGCAATTTTGCCCTTCTGTCCCCAAATATTAAATTTGACTACTAAATCAGTCAAAGACCACACATGTCATGCCTTGAAAAGGTCGAACTTGGAGTCAAAGAAGGAGATCTTTCAGATGTTGATCTCAAGGCAGCCAGAATTTGTGAAGCCTAACTAGTCAAAGGGATTGAAAGGTCTGTCACAAAATGCAAATGAAACGCAAAACGAGAAATAAATTGTTCCAAAAATTGGTTCAGTAAAACAAATCAATAGTGATAATATTTACGTTTGTATAAACTGATCATTTGCTTAGATCATAAGTAATGCTTCCTTTGGGTTTTGTGACAGTCGACCTTTCAGTCCCTTTGACCAATTCGGCTTCACAAATTCTGGCCTCCTTGAGCTCAACATCTCAAGGATCTCCTTCTCTAGCTCCAAGTTTGACCTTTTTAAGGCATAACATGTGTAGTCTTTAACTGATTTAATAGTCAAATTTAATATTTGGGGACAGAAGGGCAAAATTGCTTCTTAGTGAAAACTTCCAGAGCAAAATTACTCCTCAGTGAAAACTTCCGGGGCAAAATTGCTCCTCAGTAAAAACTTCCGTAGCATTTTTTGTCTAAAAAAAACTTCCGTCTTACTAATGCTCCTGAACGAAAACTTCCATAACATTTAAGACCCTTATCCCTTTATTTATTTGCAATTAAGGCCATTCTTATATAATCGCAATTATTGGAGAATTATAAAATTTTAAATCCTTAGTTCCATTTAAGGATTTTATTTATCAATTAAATTTCTTTTGGTTTTTAAATATTCATTCCATGATTTTTAGGCCTAAAATTATCCTTTACGAATATTCCTTTATTCTTTTTCGGTAAATTTCTCAAGGAAAAAAAAAATTCCTAAATTTTCCAATAACTAACTTCATAATTATTTAGCCCGAAATTACTTAATTAATTTACATAAAATAACCAAATTTCAAATCCCAAAGGATTTGCAACAATCGGATTTTGAGTGAATTGTGTATGAACTCTTTTTGTACTGGGCGCTCCTATAGCAAAAACTTTTTTAGCTAATCTCACCTTAAATAATAGACTTTTTTTTTTTTTTCCTAACGGTGTTATGCTTACTTCACATTTTTAAAAGTTTTTTTATAATGACTATACATTTCTAAAAGTTTTTTTTATATATTTTTTGTTTATTTAAAAATTATTTATGTAAAACGCTCCTAAAATGAAGGTTTGTTTGCCAATTTACTCATTAACCCATCTTTAAAATCAAACTAACTCTTTATGAAAGGATGTAGGGTGACGACTGTAACATCCCAATTTTCTAAAGTGTTTTCGAAATAGTTCGATCAGAATTTGAAAAGATTTAATCAGAGTAGAGCATCGGAATAGTCGTGAAACGAGTAACTGATAAAACATTCATTTAAGGTGCATCAGTCTTCTGTTACAGTCATCCAAGAGTCGAATATTCAGAAAAACAGAATTAAAGATTTTAAAAGAAAACTCCTTTTCTGCCTCTTCACGCCACCTGCTTACCCTTCTCCTTGGATTGTCCTCCTGAGGATCCTGGGGCTAAAGCAAGAGCTGAGGTTCAAATTACCATTGAACCTCGGGTAACGGTTAACCTCATGCTTATGTATCAAATATGAATGACAGATATCCATGGCAAAAACAGTAATAATCACATACAATACATTCATAATCAAATAATAACATAACACAGCCACTGCAATATGCATGTTATTATAGTCTGCACTATTCACCAGTGCCACGGTGTACACCCGTGTCCTCAGCGCTAGGAAAACATAACGGCATTATCAAGACTATAACCCGTATTAAATTGTATGTGTATGATCAATTTTTAAAACAGAGTTTCAGACTATCTATCACATATAAGCATACCATAAGCATCAGAGTTAAGGTTACAATACGCGTCCGTACCTTCGTTGATGATGTTTTGGTACGTTTGACTATAACGGTACTTCTAACGGAAAACAGCGGTACAAGTTCACAGATACCCTATAGGAACAATATCACATTTATCATTGGCCATCAACTTTGCAATACTTGTGGAATTCTACGTTGAAGATTTACTGTTCATGTGAATAGTATTCACTATTCATGTGAATAGTACCAGTAAAAATATTTTTACCGTGACGGTAAATAATTTTTACTGTTTGGTAAATAGTATTTACTGTATTGGTAAATAACATTACTGCCCAAGAATAATTCTTTTCTGATGTGACAGATCAGACTAAGCTGCAGCCACAGAGCATACTCAGAAAAAAAACTCTATCTGGCATTTCTACTATAATTACCAAAAGAAACTACCAAATCTTAAGACTAGAGACTAAAGAACTTACCCTTGAAGTTCTTACTCCTTCTCTTCAGCTCCGAGAACTTTACTCTAATTTCTCCCTCTAAACTCTAAGAATTCTCTCTCTTCTATTAAACTCGACCGTTGTGATCTGAGTTTGGTGTGAAGAAAATGAAGAAGTGAGGCCTCTATTTATAGTGTTGGAAAATGGGTCCTTAAGTGTAATTTCTTGTTTTTGGGTCATTTTTCGTAATTTCCAAAAATATTAAAAAAATATTAAAAAGGTTCACGGGTGTTCCTCTTTTTTTTTTTTTTTTTTTTTTTTTAATAATGCAAATAGTATTTTTTACTGATAAAATTTCTGTTCGGTGTTCTGACCGCGTGATCTTTTGCAAATTCTCAAAAATTCGGAAGCACAGCCCTGAAGCTCTATTCTTCCTCTTTAAAAATATCTGGGTCAACTGAATTTTTGACCTCATTCAGGGTATTTCGTAATCTGTCAAAGATTTTAAGTTGGACACTGCTGGTAACAGAAATTACTTCGGGTGACACCATCTTCGAGACAAAAATTCACTGATTCATAATATGTGCAGTTGTTTACTACTTAATTCAAGGATTTTGAGTTATGATTTATTTTCTAAAGGTTCTACTATCTGTCCTGATTCAAAATATCGGTTTCGACCTATCTCAATAATCATTCCGCCGATTTCGGAAATGACTTCGGAAATAACCCACTCTGAGATAAAAATTCACTTGTTTATAATATGTCCTTACCTAAGAAACCTAGTTCACGGATTATTGGAAATAATTCTATTTCTATTATTTCCCAAAATATAAGATATTATATTACAATAATATTATATTATTGAGTGGGTCCCACGTCAAATTATTTTCACACTCACGGGTTTTCTGTCGACAGAGGGAAATTATTTGGCCGTGGGTCCCACGTGAATAGTATATACCTAATTAAATACGTATTTATAAATAGTAAATACGTATTTATGAATAGTAAATACGTATATATGAATAGTAAATACTATTCACGCCAAACCAAATACCAATTCAAAATTCACCAATATATCATATTTAAGAAAAATACAAATTTTGGGGTATTATATTTCTCCCCCCGTTAAATAAAATTTCGTCCCCGAAATTTTACTCTACACTAACTAAACTTTGAGCCATAAACTCCGGATATTTTTTTTTCATATCTTCTTCTGTTTCCCAAGTTGCCTCAGCAGGAGATAAGCCTCTCCATACTACTTTCACGAACGGAATACTTCTTTGTCGAAGCCGCTTCTCCTGGTAATCAACAATTTGCTCTGGCTCGACCTCAAAAGTGTTATCATGTCGCACTTCGACATCTTCATATTGGATAATATGATCGTGGTCAGGTTGATACTTCTTCAATTGAGAAACATGGAAGACGTCGTGGAGTTTACTCAGATTCGGGGGCAAAGCTAATTGATATGCGACCGGTCCACGTTTTGCCAAGATTTCGAATGGCCCAATGTAACGAGGACTTAGCTTTCGCCTTTTAAGCGTTCTTCCAACACCAGTTACCGGGGATACCTTGAGAAACACATGGTCTCCAACCTCGAATTCTAGTGGTCTTCTCCTCTTATCAGCGTAACTCTTCTGTCTGCTTTGTGCTGTTAGGAGTCTCTGTTTGATCAATGCAATTTGCTTGGAGGTCTTATCAACTAAATCTGTCCCGATGAATTCTCGCTCCGACAATTCTGTCCAGCATATAGGTGATCGACACTTCCGCCCGTACAATGCCTCAAACGGAGCCATCTGTATGCTCGAATGGTAACTATTGTTGTAAGCGAATTCGGCCAGCGGTAAGTGTTTATCCCAATGGCCTTTGAAATCCAATACACACGCTCTAAGCATATCTTCTAGCGTCTGTATTGTCCTTTCAGATTGACCATCGGTCTGTGGGTGATAAGCCGTACTAGGTCTTAGCTTAGTTCCCATCTCTGCATGCAAAGCCTCCCAGAATCGGGACGTAAATCGCGGGTCCCGATCAGAGACAATACTCTTAGGTACACCATGAAGTCTTACGATCTCTTTGATATAAATCTCCGCCAAACGTTCTGGTGAGTAATTAATACTAATGGGGAGAAAGTGTGCTGACTTAGTCAATCGGTCAACAATTACCCAAATCGCGTCGTGTTGTCTGATCTTAGGTAACCCTACCACTAGATCCATGGTAATGTTCTCCCATTTCCATTCTGGAATTTCCAAACCTTGAAGAAGACCAGGGGGTCGTTGGTGTTCAGTTTTAACTCTTTGACAGGTCAAACATTTTCCTACGTATTCAGTTACATCTTTCTTCAATCTGGGCCACCAAAACTCGGATTTCAAGTTCCGGTACATTTTGACCATTCCCGGATGTAGAGTATATCTGCTCTTATGAGCCTCGTCTAGTATCTTCTGTCGTAATTCACCATCCTTCGGAATGTAGATCCGCTTCTTGTATCTAACCAAGCCACTTGGCGATAGGTCACGGTCTTGGGTCTCTCCTCGTGAGATCATCTCCCGTGCTGCTATAGCCCACTCATCGTGCTTTTGAGCTTCCTCAACCGCATCTCTCAGATCATATTCCCCTTGACTAACAAGGAGACTTTCAAGATAGATGTCATCGGATGTGCAGTGGTTCATGCAAACCTGATTGGTCAGGTTTAGGTCTCTGAACTCCTCAAGTAGTTTCCGCTCTTGTATCATCATGTACGCAGTGAGTACCGTTTTTCTACTGAGTGCATCAGCTACAACGTTTGCTTTACCCGGATGATACTTGATCTCCAAGTCGTAATCTTTTAGCAAATCCATCCAGCGACGTTGTCTCATGTTGAGTTCCTTTTGATCAAAAAGGTATTTCAGACTCTTGTGGTCGCAGTATAACTCTACGGTTGCACCATAGAGATAATGCCTCCATATTTTTAAAGCAAACACGATAGCTGCAAGTTCTAAATCATGCGTAGGATAGTTCAACTCGTGAGGCTTTAACAGACGAGAGGCATAAGCTACTACCCTGCCCTGTTGCATCAAGACGCATCCCAATCCTTGTCCACTGGCATCACTATATACTGTATAAGTCTCATCTGGATCTGGGATGATCAATACTGGTGCTGTAGTCAATCTCTCCCTCAGTATTTGAAAACTCGACTCACAGTCCTCGTCCCACACAAAAGGTTGGTTTTTCCTTGTGAGCTTTGTCAATGGTAAGGCAAGACGCGAGAAATTCTGAATGAATCTGCGGTAGTATCCCGCTAGACCTAGGAAGCTACGTATCTCTGTCACTGTTTCTGGTCTCTTCCAGTCCAGAACCGCTTCTACCTTGCTAGGATCAACGGCAACTCCGTCGCGAGTTATGACATGGCCCAGAAATCTCACTTCTGGCAGCCAAAATTCACATTTGCTAAACTTAGCAAAAAGTCGCTTGTCACGTAGTATACCTAATACGATTCGCAGATGTTCCTCGTGCTCCTCTCTGCTTTTTGAATAGATCAGTATATCATCGATGAATACTACTACAAACTTGTCTAGGTGCTGGCGAAAAATCCGATTCATGTAATCCATGAATACGGCAGGTGCATTAGTCAATCCGAAAGGCATCACAAGAAATTCGTAATGCCCATATCTGGTTCTAAAAGCTGTTTTTGGAATATCACTGGCTTTTACTCGAAGCTGGTGGTATCCTGAGCGCAAATCGATCTTTGAAAATACACAGGAACCAGATAGTTGGTCGAGTAGATCATCGATTCGGGGAAGTGGGTATTTATTCTTGATAGTTACTTTGTTCAACTCACGGTAGTCGATACAAAGTCGTAGGCTTCCGTCTTTCTTTTTAACAAACAATACGGGGGCTCCCCAAGGTGACACGCTGGGTCGAATAAACCCTTTCTCCAGCAGTTCTTCAAGTTGCTTCTTCAACTCCTGCATCTCGTTCGGCGCCATTCGGTATGGTGCTTTTGATATTGATCCCGTTCCAGGCATCAATTCAATAGCGAACTCAACTTCTCTTTCAGGAGGTAACTCAGTGAGATCCTCTGGAAACACATCAGGGAACTCATTGACAACCGGAATGTCTTTGAGTGAGAGTTCAGCTTCCGCCTTTACAGAGAAAAATACCATGTATGCTTGGCAACCATGCATTATGCATTTTTCTGCTTCCGAAACTGAGATATAACTCAGACTCCCATCAACCTTGCTTCGGTTGTGCGGGGGTGCAAAGGATATCTGTTTACTTCCGCAATCAATTATCGCATTGTTAGCCGTCAGCCAATCAAGACCGAGAATAACGTCGATGCCACTAAGCGGTAGTCGGATAAGATCTATGTTTGAATCTCGTCCATTTACGCTCGCAATACAATTAAGGCATGCATCAGAAGCTAAGGATTTCGCACCAAGTGGTGTGGCTACTAGTAGATCATATGGTAGTCTATAAGCATGCATTCCTAGCCGCTTCGCACAATCATATGAAATAAACGAGTGGCTAGCACCAGAATCATACAATGCTTGGAGTAAATTCCCATTAAGAGAAATAGTACCTTTGATCATTTCCGGAGATTTTCTGGCTTCTTCATTCGTTAAAGCAAAAACTCGACCTGGGTTTTGCGGCCTCGCCTCCAGTGCTTTTTGTGGACAGTTTGTGCTAAGGTGCCCCGGCTGCTGACACTTGTAGCACACAATCTTTCCTTCGCAGTTAGTTCCTTGATGATACCTTCCGCATTTTGGACATGCTCTGGATGTCTGTACCCTTGGGAAGTTCTGTTGCCCAGGTTGGAATGGCCTCTTGTTTCCTTCACGGAAATTACTCCAATTGGTCTTCCGTTTCTGCGATGAGTTTCCACGGGTAAAACCGCCACGACTGGGGCCACTACTATGAAAGACTCTAGTCTTCCTGAGCTCCTTCAAATTTCTTTCGATCAATCGACAAGCTTCCACCGCTTGAATCAATTGTGAGAATTGCTGCGACACAAGCTTCTCCCTTATTTCATACTTCAAGCCATAAATCAGTATGTTTGCCATACTGCCTTCATCTTCACATTGCCTAAAGAGGGTTGAATATCGAGACAAATTGGTGAAACGTGCATAGTAGTCATCAAAAGATTCATCTTGCCCTTGTCGAATGTGCAGAAATTCAGATTCCTTAATCATCTGAACAGAGGGTGGAAAATATTGCTCGTTGAATTTTTCTAGGAATTTCTCCCACGTAATGGGACAGTGACGTGCTCGCAGTGTTGTCGCAATGCTCTTCCACCAACGATCTGCATCTCCTTGCAGCTTATAAATTGCCAGTTGAGCTTTTCTATCTTCCGGACATTCTATGACTTCGAATATCTTATCCAGCTGCATCAACCAGTCTTCTGCTGAATCAAGCTTGCCTCGGAAAGCTGGGGGTTTCATTTTACAGAATTGTGTTACCCAATATTGGGTATTCTCGACCACTCTATTCGGTTGCTGTAGCTCAGCCATCGCTCTCTCTTGTTGGGGAGGTATTTGGAATCGATTGGTTCCCTCAACTTCATTGTCACGTTCTTCGTCGTGTTCGTTGTTGTTTTCATTCTCCTCATTAATTTGTTCTTCCTCTACTTGTCCCCCTTCGGCTTGTCTCTCAAGCCGTTCTGCAAGAAGCGCATCAATGAGTGCCCTTTGCTCTTGTAACATTCTTCTCATCTCCTGCATCTCATCCCGCTCTGGTTGCTGTGGTTGTTCCGGACCTGGCAGGGGTATTACTTGCGTTTGTCTACCTCTGCCTCGACCTCTACCTCGGCCTCTGCCTCGTCCTCTAGGGACTCCGGTTCCTCTCGAGTTTGCCATACTTAAATCTTTTATTTATGAAACCATATGAACGTTAGAGAAATAATAAATAGCATACAAATAGGCTTAGCACATATTCAAACATAATTATATATTTTTATAATCAACCATCATTCACAGTAATTGCTTTATTTTACAATTTATCTCCTTAGGGTCTTTTAAAGGTGTACTACAACAGCGTCTATATCTACTACTACTATTACTATGCGTCACTAGCACTTCCATTGCTTCCTTGGACTGATTCTGGTTTTTGTCTCCCTCCTGGTTCACCTGCTACGATGTACCCAGCTTTGGATCAGCAGTAGATGGATGTAGACCTTCTCAATAGGTCCTGCATCGAGAAGTTCATTCGTTTTGTGAATCCAGAAATTGGTTCGAGGAAAATGATGAAGAGTGGATCGGATCCAGTCTTCGGGAGGATAGGGGCTGTTGAAGGGCATGAACATATCGTAAAGCTCCCTAACACGGGTCAAGAAGCGTAAGTACTGCTCTTGAGCGGTTGCCACATTCCAGCCTGCTCGAACAAAGTCATCATACAAAATCTCCGTCAAGTCGCGGTTGCCATTCAGCACATACCGTAGGTTTTCATGGTCAGCGTTTTCTAAAATAGCTACATTATCTGCGTGCTCTTCTTCTAAGTCAGCTACATTGATGTAATCAAAATTGTCCCCAACAGAGGAATGATGTGAATCTGCTGGGGAACCTGGTGTAAGTATGGCTGGAACAGAATTAGAACCATCAGAGTTTTCTGGGCTTGGATGGTATTCGGGCTCTGGGTCATGTAAGTGTTCAACAGGGTAATGTGGATTGTATGGCAACCCCAAATCATTAGCAGGAACAGAACGTATTGGCACAATTTGAGGTGCAGATGCGGGCGGGGAATAAACCGGGTCAGGGTTCAATCTTCGGGCCACCATCTGAGGGTTTACAGTTTTTCGAGCAACACGTCTCACACGTCCGTAACGGTAAACAAAAGGGGCTCTTTGATAACTAAGTGGGGATCTAGCCATTTCCTGAAACACATACACCAAAGTTATATCAGTACTCTTTTCGAAATATGTTCCAAAACTACGGCTTAGAGCCTAACTCAATTAATCAACCGATTGGCCAGGTAAGTGTCTATCATGGGGGTCTCACCAACTCTATGGCGACTGCTTGACCGAACCATATAGACTAGCCTTGCCTTCGGCACCAATGGTTTCTTATAACTGAGCCAGGTTCTAGCCGGAAAATATTTTTTTTAAAAAAAAACTCCGAACCTAACTCCGTTACTCAAATACACCGGCCTAGCCAGACTTTTTGGAGTAACTTAGTTAACTTCAGAACCGTCTGCTCTGATACCAAAAATGTAACATCCCAATTTTCTAAAGTGTTTTCGAAATAGTTCGATCAGAATTTGAAAAGATTTAATCAGAGTAGAGCATCGGAATAGTCGTGAAACAAGTAACTGATAAAACATTCATTTAAGGTGCATCAGTCTTCTGTTACAGTCATCCAAGAGTCGAATATTCAGAAAAACAGAATTAAAGATTTTAAAAGAAAACTCCTTTTCTGCCTCTTCACGCCACCTGCTTACCCTTCTCCTTGGATTGTCCTCCTGAGGATCCTGGGGCTAAAGCAAGAGCTGAGGTTCAAATTACCATTGAACCTCGGGTAACGGTTAACCTCATGCTTATGTATCAAATATGAATGACAGATATCCATGGCAAAAACAGTAATAATCACATACAATACATTCATAATCAAATAATAACATAACACAGCCACTGCAATATGCATGTTATTATAGTCTGCACTATTCACCAGTGCCACGGTGTACACCCGTGTCCTCAGCGCTAGGAAAACATAACGGCATTATCAAGACTATAACCCGTATTAAATTGTATGTGTATGATCAATTTTTAAAACAGAGTTTCAGACTATCTATCACATATAAGCATACCATAAGCATCAGAGTTAAGGTTACAATACGCGTCCGTACCTTCGTTGATGATGTTTTGGTACGTTTGACTATAACGGTACTTCTAACGGAAAACAGCGGTACAAGTTCACAGATACCCTATAGGAACAATATCACATTTATCATTGGCCATCAACTTTGCAATACTTGTGGAATTCTACGTTGAAGATTTACTGTTCATGTGAATAGTATTCACTATTCATGTGAATAGTACCAGTAAAAATATTTTTACCGTGACGGTAAATAATTTTTACTGTTTGGTAAATAGTATTTACTGTATTGGTAAATAACATTACTGCCCAAGAATAATTCTTTTCTGATGTGACAGATCAGACTAAGCTGCAGCCACAGAGCATACTCAGAAAAAAAAACTCTATCTGGCATTTCTACTATAATTACCAAAAGAAACTACCAAATCTTAAGACTAGAGACTAAAGAACTTACCCTTGAAGTTCTTACTCCTTCTCTTCAGCTCCGAGAACTTTACTCTAATTTCTCCCTCTAAACTCTAAGAATTCTCTCTCTTCTATTAAACTCGACCGTTGTGATCTGAGTTTGGTGTGAAGAAAATGAAGAAGTGAGGCCTCTATTTATAGTGTTGGAAAATGGGTCCTTAAGTGTAATTTCTTGTTTTTGGGTCATTTTTCGTAATTTCCAAAAATATTAAAAAAATATTAAAAAGGTTCACGGGTGTTCCTCTTTTTTTTTTTTTTTTTTTTTTTAATAATGCAAATAGTATTTTTTACTGATAAAATTTCTGTTCGGTGTTCTGACCGCGTGATCTTTTGCAAATTCTCAAAAATTCGGAAGCACAGCCCTGAAGCTCTATTCTTCCTCTTTAAAAATATCTGGGTCAACTGAATTTTTGACCTCATTCAGGGTATTTCGTAATCTGTCAAAGATTTTAAGTTGGACACTGCTGGTAACAGAAATTACTTCGGGTGACACCATCTTCGAGACAAAAATTCACTGATTCATAATATGTGCAGTTGTTTACTACTTAATTCAAGGATTTTGAGTTATGATTTATTTTCTAAAGGTTCTACTATCTGTCCTGATTCAAAATATCGGTTTCGACCTATCTCAATAATCATTCCGCCGATTTCGGAAATGACTTCGGAAATAACCCACTCTGAGATAAAAATTCACTTGTTTATAATATGTCCTTACCTAAGAAACCTAGTTCACGGATTATTGGAAATAATTCTATTTCTATTATTTCCCAAAATATAAGATATTATATTACAATAATATTATATTATTGAGTGGGTCCCACGTCAAATTATTTTCACACTCACGGGTTTTCTGTCGACAGAGGGAAATTATTTGGCCGTGGGTCCCACGTGAATAGTATATACCTAATTAAATACGTATTTATAAATAGTAAATACGTATTTATGAATAGTAAATACGTATATATGAATAGTAAATACTATTCACGCCAAACCAAATACCAATTCAAAATTCACCAATATATCATATTTAAGAAAAATACAAATTTTGGGGTATTATAACGACAACCGAGATTTCTTTCTTTTTTCCCCCTTAATAATATGGTAATGAGGATATCTATGGATGACGATTTGATGCCTTGAAGTTTTGCCCCAAAATCATTATATTTCCTCAATTAAAAATTATAACCGCATATTTATTGATTTATGAATACTAACAAACATCTTTTCTACTACTGCTAACACAACAACATTATACCAAAACACATTTCTTTATCTTTTAGTGGATGCTTTAATGTACCACCATTTCGGAGTAAAATAACCAGCAAAACAACTAGCACCTCATTGGATTTTTAATGATAAAGGGAATATTTTTGTAGACGCTGCCCCCACGATGATTATTACAGGGGATTAATTTTTAATCTCCGATAAAATATACTCGTGGCGCCTGATTCTCAATTCTCATCAATCAATTGACCTTTTTTTTTTAAAAAAAAAAACAGAGAGATCAAAATAAAAAAAAATTAAATAAGCAATTTAATCATAGTATGTATTGTATATTACTCCCTCCGGTCCTAATTATAAGAGCTAGTTGACTTTTTTGGAGAGATTAAGGAGGCCAATTAAATTACTTTAGAGTATTTTTATTTTTATTTTTTTCTTCAAACTAATTAGTTTAACTAATAAACTAATATATAATCTAAGGATATACTACATATGAAATGATTAAGTAACTTATTTAGCTTCCTTAATCTTTCCAAAGAAAGTCAACTAGCTCTTATAATTAGAACCGGAGGTAGTATTAAATTATATATGGCTAAAGTATACGTTTAGTCCTTTAAGTTTACATGAGGTATACTTTTGGTCTCTTAATTTTATAAAGTATACTTTGAGTCTTAAAATTTTAACACCGTTAATTTTGCAAACAGAAAATACAAACTCAAATGATAACGGTGTAAATTTAAGTAATGATTTTATAATTAAATGCTATTAGGCTTAAATTTAAAATATGAGTAAATTGAAAATATATAAAATTTGTATAATTAAATGCTATTAATCATTACTTGAGTTCGTTGCATCAGCTTTTTCCGTTAGCAACATTAACGGTGTTAGAATTTTAGGACAAAAAGAATACTTTATGAAGTTAAGGGACCAAAAGTATACATTATATATGTAAAACTTAAAGGACTAAAAGTATACTTTAGCCATTATATATTAATTTATAAGTTAGATACATTAGTTTAGTATATAAAATGATAAATATAAATATTTAAAATAATTTATTCAACTTTCTAAAACTCTATAAAAAAAAAGTTAACTGGATACTTTTTTTTTTTAGGATTAGAGGTAATAATACATAAATAAATTTAGGAAGGCTCTATCTTTTATGATTACTACAAGGCATGGTAAAAAAAGAGAGATTATTACAGGGGATTAATTTTTAATCTCCGATAAAATATACTCCTTATTTCAAGAAATAAACTAAGTAATTTGGGCAAAAAGGTTAATATAAAAATGACATTCTGTCCGTGCTCTCTCTCTCTTTCTTTTAAAGAATTTTTTTATTTATTATTATTATTTTTTTATCATGCTTCAATCAAAATGTCATTCTATCCGCCCGACTATTTGTTTGGTAAAGTGTGGTTTTAAAACTCTTTTATGTAAATTGAGATAAAATTTTTCTTATATATTTACAATGCAAATCGTAAAAGCACTTCAATCAACTCTTGCTAATATTATTTTCTTTAGAAAATTTGTGGACTCAAACTTATAATTCGCCTCATTCAACAGAAGTTAAAATCGTTAATATTAAATATTTTCACAATGACGTTTGTAACATCCTGAATTTTGAATCTAATATCTTGAACATAAACCTATTTTGGGAAGACTAGTAGGCTCTATTTTCAGAAAGTAATAAATTTGAAATTAGTATTTTGTGGGACCCGTGAATAGTATTTACTATTCACGTATACATTTTTACTATTTACAAATACGTATTTACTATTTAAAAATACGGTATTTACTATTTATAAATACGTACTCATTATTTGAAAATACGTAGGACCCACGCCAAATAATTTTCCCACCAGCAGCCTTTCCCTCGTGGTGCGCCTCGTGGGAATTTTAAATTCCGCGGGACCCACATACTTTTTTATAATTTATTTAAAAAAAAAAGGAAGGAAGGAACCACGAGGAGCACCTCGTGCTCTTTTTTTTTTATATTTTTATAATTTTATAAAAATTACGCCTAATGACCCATTTTCCAACTATAAATAGACCTTCCATTTCATTTCATTCTTCACAACTTCTAAGAGCCATAGAGAGAGGTAGAGAGAGAGAGAGAGAGAGTAGAGAGATATTTGCTTGAGAGTTATAATAGCTGGTTGGTGATTCGGGTATTAGCAAGTAACAGGTAACTCTGAATATTCTTCCTTATACTTGTGAATTATGTATGATTATAAATTTGTTTGTTTACTATTTTGGCAAGAATATTTAGAAAATATTTATGGTTTTAAGATCTGGTGTGGGAACTTTGACTTACAAATCTGTAGAGGTACTATTTAAACGTACGTTACTATTCACATATACCGTATTTACTATTCATTTTTACTATTCACATATACCGTATTTACTATTCATTTTCACTATTCACGTATACCGTATTTACTATTCATGTTACTATTCACGTATACCGTATTTACTATTCATGTTACTATTCACGTATACCGTATTTACTATTCATGTTACTATTCACGTATACCGTATTTACTACTTATTTTACTATTCATGTATATACCGTATTTTACTATTCACAGATACGCATAGTATTTTACTATTCACAGATACGCATAGTATTTTACTATTCATAAATACGCATATCAATGTATATAATGGTATAATAATGCATTATTTTTTTTAGTAAATACATTCATCATGGCGGTTGTATTGTGATGGGTGGAGTAAGGAGGGAATTGAATGATAAGAATTGTTTATGCCACCACTCGGTGCACAGTGGATGGTACTTTTCAGGGCCCCATCTTCCATGTTTTCCTCTGGCCGGGATTTCATTGGAGATGTGGGACATGTGACACCTCCTTAGTTGTTATTTTAAAGGAGGGGAGCCATAGTCCAGATTTAAGCTCTATACCTTTGGCCGGGTGTATCTTAAGTTTTGGTGAGCTTGAAACCATCCAGTCAAATGAATGAGTTTCTATTGGACTATATGTTAGCCTATGGTTCCAGTCAGCGGTATACGGTTGGAAGGGGATATAAGGGAGGCTGCATACTGCATAGTGCATTTCTGAATTATTCAATAAAGAATGATGAGTATTTTGTAAAGGCATTTGATGTGAACAACGGTATATCTAAAAATATCTGAGTATATTAAATTCACATTATATTACCTTTTATTTTTGTCATATGTAATTTGCTCGTGTAAGGTAGAAATATTCAGTAGTTACTGAGACGTGGAATCTCATCCCATATTAACATTTTTCAGGTGATTATTCTAGTAGAGAGCAAGGGAAGGCACCTATGGAGTGAGCTCTGGAAGCTCTTTTGATCTCCAATAGATTATGTTATGTTATTATATTTGCCATGAACCTAAGACTTCCGTTTTGTATTGAACTCTGAAATATTTTCTGAAATTTATTCTGATTATGTATTACGGGTTTTATTCGAAATGGTAACATTGTAAAAGGATTTGGATATTATTGAACTCTTTTGAAGGTATTTTCAATATTTTGACCGCGTTTTTGGTGATGAAAATGAGGTGTTACATTTTTGGTATCAGAGCCAAAGGTTCCATGGCAATTTTGTTTATTTTCTAAAGTGATTTCTTTAAAAAAAAAATTTTTTTAAAAAAGTTCGTGGCAAATTAAATATCATAACATGAGCACTTCCCTTTGTTAGATTTAGAATTTATTTAGCTATTTTATTTGTTTAGTGTCCTTATAGTATTAATCATAGGAGGAGATAATGGCAAGAACTCGAAGAACTAATTCAACCCCTGCTCCATCCCAAAGAGGTCTCCCTCCGCATCAAGATGGTTCCCATCCTCAGGATAACAATGCCCTTTTGGCAGAATTACGAGACGTCATCTTGGAGATGAGGGAGAAAGTGAATAGACACGAGGATGAACTAGCAAAAGGAAGAGGCCAAGGTGGTAAGGAAGGAAAGGAGAAGGCTCTGGAAGTCACACCTTCTGACCATCAATCTAGGGGAGGAAGTTATTCTCGTACTGAAGATGGAGGTAGTAGCGGTTCTCATTCTCAGTATCATCCCTTACCTATTACTGAGGTTTGGGAAAAATTTCGGAAGTTTACTCCACCGATGTTCGAGGGGAAGCTAGATCCGATTGCAGCACTGGAGTGGCTGAAGCGTGTAGAAAAGATTTTCAGAGTTATCGAGATTAGCTCACAACAAAAGGTGATGGTTGCTGAACAATTGTTGCAGAAAGCAGCTGAAGAATGGTGGGAAAGCACCAAAACAAAAGGGAATGCTGAGATGACGTGGGAAGAGTTTAAGGAAAAGTTCGAAAATTATTACTTTTCCCCTTCAATCAGAATAGAGAAAGAAACTGAATTCCTCACATTCAGGCAAGGGGAATTACATGAAGACGAATTTATTACTCGCTTTTTAGAGTTGTCTAAATTCTGTGGATATTCACAGAACAACTCTAAATGGTTGAGTGCTCGATTGGTTGAAAAAGCTAGACCAGACCTAAAAACAGCTCTATCACCGTTCCTTGATGAAACAAGGGATTTTGAAGAAATATGCGACAAACTGCGCACGATAGCAAGGAACAAACGAGAAGAGGAAGCTGAGAAGATGAAGGGTTTTCAGGCCAGATCTACACACCTCATGAGACCAACGGGAGGAGTTACTAAGAAGCAGAGTCACAACTTCAGTAATACGCGGTTTAGCCAACCATCCAGAAATCACTTTGGTGGACCATCGAGGAGTTATTTTACTGGACCCCAAAGAAGTCATTTCAGCAGACCACCGAGGAGTCAATTCAAAGGACCTCAAAGGAGTCACTTCAGTGGAGGTCAGAGTTCATATAGGGGATCCACAGCTCCTGCTGCAAGCACCGCCAACAATCAGATGTGTGCCAAGTGTGGAAGAATACACCAAGGACCATGTGTGACGTGTTTCAACTGTGGAAAGCCAGGACACATTTCCAGATTTTGTGAGGAGGAGCCTCGAGGAGCCAAGGATGCTAGAACTGCAGTGCCAGGGAAAGTGTTTGCACTATCACATCAGGAGGCAAGTGCTTCACCAAATCTGATTAAAGGTATCCTCAAACTCCAAGGTCTTGAAGTAGAAGCCTTATTTGATTCTGGTGCCACACACTCTTTTATATCATACGACTGTGTGCCTCGATTGAATTTAAGAGTGAGTGAATTGCCTTATTATATGATTATTTCTACACCGGCGGGAGCTTCAGTAAAAACTTCTAGGGCTTGCTTAAATTGTACGATTGAGATTGATAATAGGATCTCAAATATAGACCTTGTTTGTTTACCCACGAAGGGTATCGATGTAATAATAGGAATGGATTGGTTGTCAGCTAATGACATCATCCTTGACTGCAAGAGGAAGACTATCTCTCTTGCGGATGACTCTATGAGTCATAGTAGACCACAATTGTTGTCTATAGCACAAGATGAAAAGCCTGTTCATCATGGTTGTCTTGCGTACATGGTGTTTTTCTCCATTCAAACAGAAGTGGAGGAAGGGATAGAGAACATTGAAGTGGTGAAAGAATTTCCGGAAGTATTTCCGAAAGAAATGACAGGTTTACCCCCAGAGAGAGAAGTAGAATTTTCTATTGATCTCGTACCTGGAACAGAACCTATATCTAAAGCTCCTTACCGAATGTCTCCATCGGAACTAGCAGAATTGAAGAGGCAGATCGAGGAATTGTTAGAAAAGGGTTTTATCAGACCCAGTGTATCTCCTTGGGGATCGCCCGTACTCTTTGTGAAGAAGAAAGATGGGAGCCTGAGACTATGCATTGACTATCGCCAGTTGAATAAAGTGACTATAAAGAATAAATATCCTTTACCCAGGATCGACGATCTACTTGATCAGTTGAAGGGAGCATCCATATTCTCCAAGATCGACCTCAGATCAGGTTATCACCAACTGAGAGTCAAAGCTGAAGATGTCTCAAAAACTGCATTCAGAACTAGATATGGCCATTATGAATTTCTTGTTATGCCATTTGGGCTAACAAATGCTCCAGCAGTATTCATGGATTACATGAATAGAATTTTCCGACCATATCTAGATAAATTTGTAGTGGTTTTCATTGACGACATACTTATCTACTCTAAGGATGAAGAAGAACATAAAGAGCACCTTAGAATCGTGCTACAAGTGTTGAAGGAGCACAAGCTCTATGCGAAACTGTCTAAGTGCGAATTTTGGTTGAAGGAAGTAAAATTCCTAGGCCATGTCGTATCGGCTGAAGGTGTTGCAGTGGACCATACTAAAGTTGAAGCAGTTCTCCAATGGGAACGACCAAAGTCCGTGACTGAGATCAGGAGTTTTCTAGGTCTAGCTGGCTATTATAGGAGATTTATCAAGGGCTTTTCGCAAATAGCTATGCCCTTGACAAAGTTAACAAGGAAGGGACAACCATATGTATGGGACGAAAAGTGTGAAGCAGCTTTTCAAAATTTGAAGACTAAGTTGACTACGGCACCAGTACTTATAATTCCAGATCCTGCTCAGACCTTTACTTTGTACACAGATGCTTCCAAGAAAGGTCTTGGGTGTGTATTAATGCAAAATGGCAGGGTAGTAGCTTATGCTTCTCGACAGTTAAGGCCACATGAAGGGAATTATCCTACTCACGACTTAGAACTGGCAGCAGTAGTGTTTGCTCTGAAGATTTGGAGGCACCACCTCTACGGTTCAAAGTTCGAGATTTATAGTGACCACAAAAGTCTAAAGTACCTGTTCGACCAAAAGGAGCTCAACATGCGACAGAGGAGATGGATGGAGTTTATCAAGGACTACGACTTCGAATTGAAGTATCATTCAGGAAAGGCGAACGTTGTAGCAGATGCCTTAAGTAGAAAGACAATCCATGTAGCCCAGATGATGATCAGAGAACATAAATTGCTCGAGGAGATACCAAGTACATCTATTGATGTAATGTCAGGTTTGGTCGCTACCATGGAAGCATTAACTATTGAAAGCACAATTTGGAAAGAGATTAAATTCGCTCAGCTCGAAGATGAGTATCTATTAAACGTGAGGGAAGATATTGAAGAAGGAAAAGAATCGAAATTTGGGATCGATAGAGATGGGATATTAATGTATAAAGGAAAAGTGTGCATACCTAATGATGGAGAAATAAAAAAGCTCATACTAGAGGAGGCACATCGGAGTAAATACACTATCCATCCCGGAGCAACCAAGATGTATCATGATCTCAAGCGGAATTGGTGGTGGCGGGGCATGAAGAAAGATGTGACTGACTTTGTCACTTGTTGTTTGACTTGTCAGAAAGTCAAGATCGAACATCGGAAACCTCCTGGATTATTAAAGAATTTGGATATCCCAGAGTGGAAATGGGACAGCATCTCTATGGATTTCATCATGGGGCTTCCTCTAACGACATCCGGACATAATGCCATTTGGGTAATTGTCGATAGGTTAACTAAGTCAGCTCATTTTCTAGCAATTGCAGCAGAATACTCATTGGAGAGACTAGCAAAGATCTACATGAAGGAGATTGTCAGATTGCATGGGATACCGAATAGCATCGTATCTGATCGTGATCCACGATTCACTTCACGATTTTGGAAAGCATTGCAGAATGCTATGGGAACTCGGATGAGTTATAGTACCGCTTATCATCCTCAAACTGACGGGCAGACTGAGAGGACTATTCAAACTCTGGAAGACATGTTGCGGGCTTGTGCAATCGAACTAAAAGGAAGTTGGGACGATCATCTTCATCTTGCGGAGTTTGCATATAACAATAGTTATCACTCCAGCATTGAGATGGCACCTTATGAGGCTTTGTATGGAAGAAAATGTAGATCTCCTATTTGCTGGACGGAATTGAATGAGCGAATTTTAATAGGTCCAGAACTTGTGGACGAGACGACTCAAAAGATTAAGGTGATTCAACAGAAACTTCTCACTGCTCAGAGTCGACAGAAGAGTTATGCTGACAAGAGAAGACGACCGTTGGAGTTCATGGTGGGCGAACATGTATTCTTAAGAGTCACACCAATGACTGGCATTGGTAGAGCAATACGAGCAAAGAAGCTTTCACCTCGTTTTATGGGTCCTTATGAGATTTTGGAGAAAGTTGGACCGGTAGCTTACAGAATTGCATTACCTCCACAGCTTGCGAACCTTCATGATGTCTTTCATGTATCGCAACTGAAGAAATACCAACCGGATCCTTCCCACATTATAGAAGTAGAAGAAGTAGAACTCAAGGATAACATGACGTATAAAGCTGAGCCGGAGCGGATTGTTGATGCAAGGGACAAGAAATTAAGAAACAAGACCATTAGACTTGTAAAGGTCGAGTGGAAAGGAATGACTCCCGGAGATGCTACTTGGGAAACGGAGGAGAGCATGCGACAAACCTATCCTCACTTATTTAAATAGGTTAGAATTCTTATTATAGCGAAATTTTGAGGACAAAATTTTCTTTTAGGAGGGGAGAAATGTAACATCCTGAATTTTGAATCTAATATCTTGAACATAAACCTATTTTGGGAAGACTAGTAGGCTCTATTTTCAGAAAGTAATAAATTTGAAATTAGTATTTTGTGGGACCCGTGAATAGTATTTACTATTCACGTATACATTTTTACTATTTACAAATACGTATTTACTATTTAAAAATACGGTATTTACTATTTATAAATACGTACTCATTATTTGAAAATACGTAGGACCCACGCCAAATAATTTTCCCACCAGCAGCCTTTCCCTCGTGGTGCGCCTCGTGGGAATTTTAAATTCCGCGGGACCCACATACTTTTTTATAATTTATTTAAAAAAAAAAGGAAGGAAGGAACCACGAGGAGCACCTCGTGCTCTTTTTTTTTTTATATTTTTATAATTTTATAAAAATTACGCCTAATGACCCATTTTCCAACTATAAATAGACCTTCCATTTCATTTCATTCTTCACAACTTCTAAGAGCCATAGAGAGAGGTAGAGAGAGAGAGAGAGAGAGTAGAGAGATATTTGCTTGAGAGTTATAATAGCTGGTTGGTGATTCGGGTATTAGCAAGTAACAGGTAACTCTGAATATTCTTCCTTATACTTGTGAATTATGTATGATTATAAATTTGTTTGTTTACTATTTTGGCAAGAATATTTAGAAAATATTTATGGTTTTAAGATCTGGTGTGGGAACTTTGACTTACAAATCTGTAGAGGTACTATTTAAACGTACGTTACTATTCACATATACCGTATTTACTATTCATTTTTACTATTCACATATACCGTATTTACTATTCATTTTCACTATTCACGTATACCGTATTTACTATTCATGTTACTATTCACGTATACCGTATTTACTATTCATGTTACTATTCACGTATACCGTATTTACTACTTATTTTACTATTCATGTATATACCGTATTTTACTATTCACAGATACGCATAGTATTTTACTATTCACAGATACGCATAGTATTTTACTATTCATAAATACGCATATCAATGTATATAATGGTATAATAATGCATTATTTTTTTTAGTAAATACATTCATCATGGCGGTTGTATTGTGATGGGTGGAGTAAGGAGGGAATTGAATGATAAGAATTGTTTATGCCACCACTCGGTGCACAGTGGATGGTACTTTTCAGGGCCCCATCTTCCATGTTTTCCTCTGGCCGGGATTTCATTGGAGATGTGGGACATGTGACACCTCCTTAGTTGTTATTTTAAAGGAGGGGAGCCATAGTCCAGATTTAAGCTCTATACCTTTGGCCGGGTGTATCTTAAGTTTTGGTGAGCTTGAAACCATCCAGTCAAATGAATGAGTTTCTATTGGACTATATGTTAGCCTATGGTTCCAGTCAGCGGTATACGGTTGGAAGGGGATATAAGGGAGGCTGCATACTGCATAGTGCATTTCTGAATTATTCAATAAAGAATGATGAGTATTTTGTAAAGGCATTTGATGTGAACAACGGTATATCTAAAAATATCTGAGTATATTAAATTCACATTATATTACCTTTTATTTTTGTCATATGTAATTTGCTCGTGTAAGGTAGAAATATTCAGTAGTTACTGAGACGTGGAATCTCATCCCATATTAACATTTTTCAGGTGATTATTCTAGTAGAGAGCAAGGGAAGGCACCTATGGAGTGAGCTCTGGAAGCTCTTTTGATCTCCAATAGATTATGTTATGTTATTATATTTGCCATGAACCTAAGACTTCCGTTTTGTATTGAACTCTGAAATATTTTCTGAAATTTATTCTGATTATGTATTACGGGTTTTATTCGAAATGGTAACATTGTAAAAGGATTTGGATATTGTTGAACTCTTTTGAAGGTATTTTCAATATTTTGACCGCGTTTTTGGTGATGAAAATGAGGTGTTACAACGTTAAATTAAAATTAACAGTATTGCGTGAAAAATGTGAAATTAACATAATTGAACTGCTATTAAAATGATTTATTACATTAAATATCAGTATTTAACACAATAAAATCCAACATGATCGATCCTGATAATGATATAAAAAATTAACAACAAATCATGGATTATATATATTCGCAGTGTGTCCAAGATGTCGTCTATAAGTTAAAGTCTTCTTCAAGCCGATGAGTGAACTACATCAAAGGAAAGAGAAAAAAAAAATGATTATTGCATCATGCGACAACCCACCAAGTTTCCTGGCCTAAAAACAATGTTTGATTATTGCATCACGCGCGCGACAACCCACTTGGTTAATTAAAATATAATCTCATGATTATAATGGAGTACGGTATTATTAAGTGAATATAATCGGCTGTAGCACTAAAAATCAGGCTAAAAGTCTGAGATGCAGGGAATTTAATGTCTAAAGAACTCAAAGCCTATAATTTTTACCAAAAATGTAATTAGATTCAACTAGAATATGAAAACTCAAATTCAGGTATACATTTTGAATAAGTTCATAATAGGCAAAGAGATATAATTGAGGATTTTTGCGTGTTACTAAAAGATCATAATGCTCCTCAATATTAAAAAGGTAGGTGTACGTCTGAGAGTTGGCCAGATGGTATATATGCAGTGTCTGGTTAGTTTTAATGTCTTTAGCAGTTATGGAATTCAAATGTGTGTTAATTAGGTTTCATACGATTTGAGTGCAGTTTACATAATGCTGGAGCCTGGAGGTAAGGCTTGTGTTTGAAGAGTTTGAACTAAACCATATGTTCGTCATTTAACAACAATCAACAATCGCCAATCACGCCTCCTAACCTGATTGAGAATTTATGAAAGGTGCAAATCTGAATTTAAATTATGATGTTTTAGCCCTATTTAATTAGGATCTTCTTTAAGAGTAAGACACCATAACTAACAAGTGTATTTGATCATTTTTATAAGGTATTTGCTTATTTTCAAAGAACATTAAATATTTTTTTTTTCATGTATACCCATAATTAATAAGGGTCGTGACTCGTGAGTGAGAATAATAATTAATATGATGTTAGAGTTTAGTGTAATTAGTATGAATAATATTAAAAATTACTTAAATTTTAAGATAAATTTAACGACTTTAACTGTTTTTATTGGTTTATAAGAATTATTAGTTGGTGTTTGATAATAAAAACTAAAGAAAGTATTATTTAACCTGCATGCACACATTAAGGGGGTGTATGAAATAATTACAAGATTTGCTCCCAGTTTCAAGAAATTAAAACAATATTCACTTTCTATTTACGCTGTTGATTACCTCAAATTAAAATATGGAGTTCGAGATAATAATTGGCACAAACACAGAGCGGTGCATATCACATGCTGTAAACGATTTTCAATTATCTCGGTTGCATGGAGGACCACACGTTGACCGCACAATCAAGAATTATCAACAAACGAGCAAGACCAAACAGAGAAAAGCGCACACACGGTAACAGAATCACTTTTAATGACATCAAACGAAACCATAAAGTGGTAATACAGGAAAAATAATTAGTCTCCAGAAACTTCATGTCATATCAGCGCGGGAGAATGCCGATCCCACCGTCGACGAGAATCCAAGGCAACGACCACCGCTTTACAAAAGAGCTAAGCAAAAGACAAAAAGGACAAAGAATGCTACTGAGATGGGAGGGCAATGGTCTCCGAGCAAAAGAAGAAAGCGAAATTTAACGGACAAGGACCATCAATAATGGAACACGTAGACGTTGTATTCCACGACGGCGTCGCCGGTTTTCGGATCAAAGGTGTAGGTCTTGGCCTGAGCGAAGCCATGTGCGAACCGGAAAAGCCCACTCCCGCCGACGATCGGCATCTCTCGAACCGTACTGAACGCCGTGTTCCGTCCCAACAAGCTCAGATAACTCCCATTGTACTTCCCTTCCGTGAAAACAAAGTTAAACACCATCAAAAACCCCAACTCGTCTTGCGACGCCGACGCATATATTCCCTGGGCTTTACCCACCAGCTTCGACCGCCGCTTCGGGCCTGTCGTCAACGGGTCGTCGGCCATATACACCAGTCCGAAACCTGTTGAGGAGGTATTGGTCATGAGGGCCTCCGCCACCTTCACGGCGCTGGGCTTCCGCCCGCTGACGATGTCGTGAAAGTAGAAGCGAAGGTGGGTCAGCTTCTCCTTACGGAGGCCCAATGTAGATGGGGAGAGAGTCCGAGAGAAGCCGGTGGGTTTGGCAGTGGCGAGGGATGTCAAGAGGAAAATGAGGGTGAGGCTACTGAGGAATGTGAAAAGTTTTCGGGCCATTGTTGAGCTTATTTGAGAGCTTCCAGAGAGATTTATTCTTCTTCTTTTTTCTTGGGGATGCGAGAAAAATAAAACTATGTGGGGGTATATAGAACACCGGGATTGTGGGATTTAATTCCGATCGTAAAGCGGAGACCTTTGGCGTAACTGGAATGTTCTAATGCACGACTTCGAATAAATAAAGAAACAAATAAATGATGCTTATTTAGTTCTTTATTTATCACCCTCCACCATCTGACCACGTCATCAAGCGTCCGAATGACGTAGGCTCGAGGAAAAGGATTTTTATTTTTATATATTTTTAGATATATAATTTTTAAGAAAAGGATTTGGCGTTTCCTTCCTTCTAAATGATACTAATGTTGGGTAAGGCAAATAACTTATTATCTTCTGATGTTTACTTAGATATTCAAAAAAATAAGATATCTCCCCCAATATCTTGACCAACATTAAGATCTAACCTCTTCCTTCAATGAAAATGTCCCACTTTTTTACGAATTCAAACCGAATACGAGGGTTCCAGGAAAAGGATTATGATAAGTCAGGGATCTGACCACAAACTAATGCTCTCCTCTCTTTTTCTTTATCACCCCTCCCCCCTCCTTTTTTTTCTTTTCCTAGGGCTACTTTTTTTGATATATAGGCGATAGGAGATGGGGGAGATCGAACTTAGTATAAGAGGGTGGGGAAACGACTGTCAATACCACTATACTACTAGTAGTGTCGGTCTTTTCCTAGGGCCACTGCTCTACTTGAATGTTGACTGAGGTATTGGACTCTCGAAGTTGCGATCAAAGGCATTGGGCTCATTCTGTAATTCTCGACCTCAATAGACCTCACTTGGGTTTCACTTGTAATCCTACAAAACCAGAAGCCAGCCCAACTTTAGGCCGACTGCAACTTCTTTTTTTCCCGCATTGTTGTATTAAGCATGGCTATCCTTTTCTGTGAGGGAATTTTATTTAAGTTATTATTAGATACTAAATGTAGAACCTCTTTTAATTGCGATTCAAATCTTAGTTTGTTATATTATAAGAGATTAGCCCTTTTCTCCCTAGACCCAACCCTTGTTGGTGTACTTCCCTTTCTTATTGTAAGACACCCACTATTAAGTCTAATTGGATTAGAGAATAAAAGTAAGTTATTAAATGTATCTTAAATTAATAATTATTTTCACATTTTCCACCCATTAAATGAGAATGTGATTTAATTTTTCCAACTTTCAATATCAATTATTAATAAGGATAGAGTGGGAAATTAAAAATTGCTTTTAGTTAGTATTTTATAATTTGTTTTTGCTCGAAAATGGTACCTTGTAATAACAGCACCATTATTAACTTAATGTATTACTCCGTGTCCCCTCCGTGCCACATCTATAGTTAGTTTATAATCAAAAAAAGTCTAATACTTAATATAAGAGATGTTTATCTAATTTAATTAGATTAAAGAAGTTAGTTAAATTAGTTAACATAATATGTATTTTCTAAATATCATAGTCATCTTCTTTACTTCCTCCTCCCTCTCCTTTTTATTTATTATTAAGAGAGCACCAATAAGAGTAAATTAAAAGAAGAGTAAATACTCTTTTTGGTCCCTGAAAAAAAAACATGAACCCCATTTTCGTCCTTCACACAAAGAAAACCCCTTTTTAGTCCCTGAAAAGGACGAATAAGGATTAATTTGTGAACATTTTGATCCCTCGAAAATTTCCAAAAACTCCTTTTTATGATCCATTTAGATGGGCTTTTTTAAAAAAATGTTTTTTTAAGTGTTTATTTTTTAAACTCCAAATTGGAGCTTTTAAAAAAAGTAGTACTTTAGCTTTTTTTTTTGTGACTTTTGCTTTTTCAAAAAAATATCATCTAAATACATAAATTAATTAAAAAAGCTTTTTTTTTCATTAAAAAATTGCTTTTTTTTTCAAAAAAAGTCAATCCAAAGTCCATAAAAATGTCCTATTTTAGTCCCTGAGAACGAAAATGGGGTCCGTGTTTTTTTTTTCAGGAACTATAAAGGGCATTTACTCTTAAAAGAAAATGCTAAATATTAAAAATATATATTATATTTATGATAAAGACAGAACTCTCTAAATATGTCATATGTTAATCACAAGAAGGGTACTTTTTGTTTCTAAACTTCTATTTTTGGAATTCAAAGCCTGGCTTGGTTAATTTGTTTTACATAGACCTCGTTTGGCTCTTACCACTTTTTCTTGTTAATCGCCAACCTTTTTTATTAACATTATACTTCATGTTTTTTCCCGAGTATGGTAGGTTAAACGAGCATATTTTAGTAAAAATATAAATATAATTATATTTTGTATTAATCAGGTATTTGTTGATTTATGTGCCATATAAGATATAACCCTGAATATCAATACCATGGAGTAGAGGATGTTACCAGTCCCTTCTTTTTTTACCTGAAAAAAAAAAACACTAGCCACTTTGAAGTCATGCATTTAAATGTTATTTTTCATGCTTAATATAAGGTTTTTTGGCGGAATATGCAAATAACAACAAGATATTTCTTCAAAATCATATATAATGATATTGTTCTTAAGGGTTTATTTGGGAGTTTGAAAGGAAGGGGAAGTCATGAGAATGGAGGGGAGGGGAGGGGATGGAAGGGGAATAGAGGATATTTCCTCCTCTTGTTTGAGAGTTTAAAAAATAGTAAGAGATGGAAAGATGGAGGATTAATGAGTTACTTTTACCATTTTGTCCTTTTCTTTAATAATTAATACAATTATTATACTCTACAAATAAATTTAAATTTAAATTTTCTAAAAATATTATTTATGTAATTTTTATATTTAAAAAATTATTTATGTGGTGGTGATGGTGGCGACGGTGGCAGTGGTGGTGGGGCGGCAAGGGGCGATGATGGTAGCGGCGGCGGCGGCGGTGAACGAGGGTAAAAAAGTAATTAACCTACTTTCCCCCATTAAAATCCCCCCATATTGGGGAAACCTTTTTTTTTTTTTTTGAAGAATGAGGGTTTTGGGGGGTTTGTAAAAATCTCTGATTCTCTCCCTTCTTACTTTTAAAACTTGCAAACAAGGAAATGGACTATCAAAACCCTCATTTCTTTTTTATTTCCCTCTAAAATGAAACTCCCAAACATAGCCAAAAGATTTTCACCACCTTCTAAGTAAATAAGAAGTGACACTCTCCAAAATTAAACTAACTCTTCATACAGGGACGCAGGGTCACAAACAGTGAAAAGTAAAAAAACTCAACAAACGACAACTGAGGTTTCTTTCCTTTTTCCCCCTCGATAATGTGATGGTGAAAGTATTTATGGATAATAATCTGATATCTTGAAATGATACTCCTAAATCACTATATCTTTTTAATTAAAAGTTATAACCACTTATTATATTTATAAAAAAATAGATTAAAGTATAATTTTTAGTTCTTTAAATTTTATGTAAGACCTATTTTTGATCACTTATCTTTATAAAATATATTTTTTGTCCTAAATTTTTAACACTATTAAATTAATGTCATTAAGAACGTTGACGCGATAATCTCAAGTAATGACTAATAATATTTAATTACACAAATTTTTATATATTCTTTAATTTACCCATATTTTAAATTTAAATTTAATAGTATTTAATTACACAATCATCATTTAATAGTATTTTCTGTTAGTAAAATTAACAGTGTTAAAATTATAGGACTAAAAATATACTTTATAAAGTTAAAATGTTTTTTAAAAAATATACCTCATATAAATTTAAAGGACTAAAAGTTTACTTTAATCCGAAAAAAAAAATGTCATGTTTTATTAGTGTAGTGGTTCTCGATCTTGGGTTCGTTTCCCCCCTCTCCTATAGCTTTGTATAAAAAAATAAAAAAAAAAACTAACAAACATCTTTGTACTACTGCGAACACAAACACTTTTCTTTATTACTTTTAAGTGGATGCTTTATTGTGCCATCATTACTGAGAAAAATAACCAGCAAAATAAATAGCATCTCATTGGATTTTTAATGATAAAGGGAATTTTTTTGTAGATGCTGCCGCCACGAGTTATCATCCACCTCCGCAGCCACTCTGTCCACTCGTGGCCGCCGCCTGATTGTCAATGTCATCAACCAATTGATTTTTTCAAACAGAGGTTAAAATAAAAATAAAAATAAATAATTTAATTATAATATATTATTAAATTATATATTAGTTTATAAGTCAAATATATTAATTTAATATACAAATGATAAATATAAATATGTTAAAATAATTTACTTAGTTTCCTTAAATTCTCTAATTAAAAAAAGTTAATTGTGTACTCCGTCTGGTCTAATTGTAGGACATATGTACCTAACTTTGGAGAGATTAATGATAGTAATTAAATTAGTTAATTATATTTATTTTCTCAAATGTCCTTATTTAAAATTTAAAATGACATCCAGTTACTCTGATTTTATATTTTTATTAGATCTCTATTACATCACATACGACTTCTCCGAGCTCTCGCATAATCCGGCGTCGTCGATCTCCGTCAACAACTTCCGGCCTACTTTTGGAGGTTAGAAGTATAATTTAATAGTGATGATATTATTGGGGTGTATGAGGCATTAATGAGTTGCAGGCATTACTCATTTTAAAGAATATATAGGTGCATTATTAAATTATTATTTTGTTTAACTATTATTGAAAAAGTATCAATAGGATTATTTTGGGAAGAAATTGACCAAAATCAGAATGTTATCATATAATTATGACCAAGATCAACTCTCAAATATTATTTTATAATTAGAACTAGAGGGGTTGTTATTTTTAGGATTAGCGGTAGTGATACACAAGGGATTTTTTTTGGGGTTAGGGGTGGCCCCTGACAGCCTTAAATTTTTTTTAAAGTATATATAATTATATATCTTTTTTTGTCTGCAACTTATTTTAATATTTCAACTATATGCAAACAAACTTACACAGAAGAGAAATTTATTATATATAACTTACTTATATTTTGAATTTATTATATATAACTAACTTATATTTTAATTTGATCTCAATATATAGTAGTTTCGTATAATTTTGGCTTGCATTTGGTCCTTAACTTTTAAGTTTGAAATTGTCGTACCTTAACAAAATATAAGGAGATATCTACATGTATATAGAAGCTTAATAAGCTAAGCTTGGTTGATTCTATTATATTTCATCATTTGTATTTTGAAAATCTAGTTAATACTCCTTCGGTCATAAATTTAAGACATATTTACCAAATTTAGATAGATTAAGGAAGTTAGTTGAGTAAGTTTTTGACATGTATTTTCTAAAATACCCTAGTCATCATCTTCCTTAATTTTTTTTCCTTTACTATCTTCTTTGATTATCGTTAATGAATGTGAAAATTATATCTTATATTTATGATAAAAACCAACTCTTTAAATATGTCTTATATTATAGACCGGAAGGAGTAATTTGTTAGAATATACACAGTCTATTTTTGGTGTATAATAGCTGCCCAAGCCTAATACAAGTGGAGCTATTATGTGATAGATTTCTTTTATTTTTTTGTATATTAGGTCTGTATTGTATTTTAAATACTTTTATTTATGATATAATATTTTTAATTTCCGCCCCTGTCATTAAAATTTTTGGCTCTGCCATTGGTAATACGTAAATAAATTAGGAAGACTCTATCTTTCATGACTACTGCAAGGCGTGGTTAAAAGAAAAATTTATTACTACAGGGGATTAATCCTTATTTCAAGAAATAAACAAACTGATTTGGGCAAAAAAGTTAGTATAAAAACGACATTCCGTCCGTGCTCTCTCTTGCTTTCTTTTTTTGATTACAAAGAGGAGGGGAAACCCTCAAACTATTCTACTACAATTATCAGAAGGTAACATATCCTTATTCAGGAATTTAGCCAAATCACCAAAAGAGGCATGAAATTGATGAACCCCAGGACATACATCAAAAGCCTGTTTCGCCACATAATCAGCAGCCATATTAATCTCCCTTGGGACCCATTGTACAAGTACCTCCCAGTCTCTATTTAGGATACTTTTAACCTCCCTAACAACCTCCCCGACGGACACAGATTCCTGGATTGGACCATTTATTAGCTCAACAACTTCCCTAGCATCAGATTCCAGCACCACCCTTCGTTCGCCCAAATCCCAGCACATTTTCATCCCAAACAAAACCGCCCATACCTCAGCAGCGAAACTATCAGCAGGCGTCGCTGCTTTAAACATGAACCTCACCTTAAGAGCACCATACTCGTCACGGAGCACTCCTCCACCTGTTGCAACTTGGTCTTGGGAACACGCGCCATCCACATTCAACTTGACCCAGCCTTGGCATGGCGGCGACCATGAACTGCTTCTTGGTTGCTCCGGTCTACCATTAAGATTAACCCCTTTCAGCATGAGATTCGGCTTAGACATCGTTTCAACGATAGACCTTGCTCTGTGCATAATGGAATCATTGCTCGGGCATGTATTCTAAAAAATTCTGGCATTCCTGCGTTGCCATATAAGCCAACACACCGTCGAGAAGAGCTCTCTCCATCCCTCATTCCCCCGGTTACGACCCCTTTGTATGTTTTTACTCAACCACGGTTGCCACTCTAACTGAAAGAACCTACTCATGAGACTAGGACCACCCACCAACAGCCATAACTTCCTCGTTTCACTGCAGTCTCGAAGCACATGGATCAAGCTTTCAGAGTCATCACCACACCAGGAGCAGCTACCATCCCCCCATGCCCCTGAGAATTCGCACCTCATTAGTGAGGAGTTTGTTGTGCCAAGCAAGCCACATAAAAGCCTTACATCGAGGCAAGGTGTGCAGCTTCCAAACCCATTGCCACTCCCGTGCCACTACCTCCTGGTTCTCAGATAAAGCTAGATATGCTGACTTGACACTAAATTCCCCATTCCTCTCATGCTTCCACCGAACCATCTACGACCCATCGTCCACCAGGGTACCCTCCATTACAGCTTCCCATGACTTCTTAATACCCGACCAGGCATTAGATCCCAATTTTGCAGAGTTGATTGTTGGTACCAAGTCGTCTCCACACTTATATTTACTTCTCAACACCTTCACCCAGAGATCATCTCTCCTTTTCATCATGTTCCAGCCCAACTTCGTCATATAGGCCTGGTTCTGGCGATACAATTGTTTCAGCCCCAACCCTCCAATCTTCTTCGGTTTACAAACCGTATCCCAATCCACAAGATGCAATTTTCGTTTCTCTTGAGTAGAGCCAAATAAGAAACTCCTGTTCTGCTTTTCAATCTCCTTACACGTCCCTTTCGGTAAAGCTACAATTTGCATCGTATATCCTAGAATGGCCGACGTAACAGCTGAGACAAGCGTAGCTCTTCCTGCCAAAGACAACGAAGTAACCTTCCAGTTAGACAGTCTATGGCGAACCTTATCCACAATACCCTGATAGCTCCTCTTAGTGACTCTCTTATGATGGAGAGGGACATCGAGGTATTTTCCTAAGTCCGGAGTTACTTGGAAACCCAACACATTACACAACTCAGTTCTCCTATATGATTCACATTCTTATAAAAGAAGACCCGAGTCTTGGTCATGTTTACTTTCAATCCCGAAGACCTACAAAAGTAGTCCAGACAGTTCCTAACCTCTTCTGCTTGGTTGACTGCTGCTTCCACAAATAAGACCACATCATCCGCGAAGAATAGATGAGATATAGGGGGTCCACCTCTACTCAAGGTAATAGGTCTCCAGCCCCCACAACTGATGCACTCCTGGATTAGGTGAGCTAACCTTTCCATACAAATAACAAACAGGTATGGGGAAAGAGGGTCCCCCTGTCGCACCCCTCTAGTTGGTCTTATTTTTCCTACGCGATCCCCATTCCAAAGAAGTTGCATGCTTGGGGACGTGACACAAGAGTAAATAACATCCATTACCGAATCCAGCATATTTATTTCCTTGAGACAGTCATAAAGAAAACACCAATTAACACGGTCATAGGCTTTCTCTAAGTCAATCTTAATTGCCATAAACCCACGTTTCCCTTGAAGTTTTTGCATTGAATGGATAACCTCCTGAGCAACAACAATGTTATCCGAGCTATGTCTTCCTGGTACAAAATTGCATTGATGAGGACTAATAAGCTTAGGGAGCACCCCCTTAATTCTATTTGCAATAACCTTGGTGAGCGCTCTAAAAATCACATTACATAAGCTAATCAGACGAAAATCCGTAACAATCTTTGGGTGATCCTTTTTGGGGATCAACACAATCAATGTATCATTTACCGACTGTATTGTTGATGGAGAGCCCCACATGGATCTAATCGCCTCGCAAACCGACTTTCCCACCACCGTCCATTGGCTCTGATAAAAGAGAGCGTTTAAACTATTTGGCCCAGGCGCCTTCAAAGCACCCATACTACACACGGCCTGCTTAATTTCTTCATCAGTAACCATATGACCAAGTTTTCCAAGCTCCGAAGATTCGATGGCCGGGAAGGAGATAGAGCAACATAGGAGGGGCCTCCTGACTTGTTCCTCTAAAAAAACCGATGATAAGTGAGAAGCCATCAATTCCTTGATCTGGTTACAGTTGTAATTCCAAGTGCCTTCCAAGTTCTTCAAAGCACCTATGAAGTTCTTCTTCCGCCTTCCATTAGCATGCAAGTGAAAATAGCGGGTGTTCCTATCTCCATCCACCATCCACACACTTCTCGCCTTCTGTGCCCAAATCAGAGATTCCTGTAGTAGGACCTCCTCCAGCTGCTTCCAAAGGGAGTGTTGGAGCTCTTCCATTTCAACAGATAGCCCAAATCGTGCCTCTGATCTTGTAATCCCATTAAGTCTGCTCAACAGCTGCCTCTTCCTTGCATTAGTATGGCCAAAAACTTGCCTGTTCCAGTTCCCACAAGCAGTAGTAAATTGTTGTACAGTCTCATTCCATGGCAGCTCCATCCTCCAGTTATCAGTAACAAAAGGTGAGAAACGCTTATCCAACACCCAGGCAGTAAGAAACCTAAACGACCGATCCCCATGATCCTTTTTCTTATAACCATCCAGCTGAAGGAGGAGAGGTCGATGGTCACTTTTGAACCAGTTAAGGTGAGTCACCAACGCATTTGGAAAAAAATCTTGCCATGCAGAAGATCCCAAGGCACGGTCAATTCTACTTGCCTTCCCGGTGCGTCTCCATGTAAAAGGGGGACCAACAAAACCCAAATCGTTAAGAGCAGCGTCCTCCACGAAACTACAAAACTCCCTATCTGGGCCCCTTGGTTCTCCCTGTGAGAGCCGTTCATCAGCTTTTAAAGTCATATTTAAGTCACCGCCTAAACACCATGGCACCTGTATACTTTGG
The DNA here is from genome assembly GCA_034222035.1 of Acacia crassicarpa. Lineage (NCBI taxonomy): Eukaryota > Viridiplantae > Streptophyta > Magnoliopsida > Fabales > Fabaceae > Acacia > Acacia crassicarpa. The sequence continues at coordinate 60,518,374 of JAWXYG010000002.1, read as the reverse complement.
TTAAGCTGCAATAAATCCATCCATAAAGTACACCTTTGAACACTATGGGGACTTGCATAAACGAATGTCATCTTGTAGACCTGTAAAAGATGATTAGTAATACGAACATGCACAAATTGATTAGATGAAGCCAACACCTCCACTTATCTAAATTTGTCCGACCAAAGGCACCATATACCTCCCCTAAAACCATCAGCATCAATGATTTTAAAATGAGGAGAACCCATCAAAGAAGCTATACGCTTTGCTTTTGAGCCCCCACATCTAGTTTCAAACAACGCAACAAAATCAACATCCCACGAACGAACCAAATCTTGAATGAGAGACGGGAAGGAACGAGCCCCGGCACCCCTCACATTCCACAATAAATAGTTCATTATTAAACAAATTGCAATTTAGGGAGTCCATCCCCGAGATCATCCACGGCCCCAACAGAGACCTCAACACAAGATACATCCATATCCACATTCGTTCTTGCTTCAACGGGACCTGACATCACCATTACTGGCTTTGCCAACTCCCTCGGCCTATTAGGATTTAATTCATCACTTGTTTTCCTCTTCTCCTCAATTGCATCCATCGGTGCTAATTGTACCGGTTCATTGTGATTTTTGAGTCCAGAACGAGAATCTAGCTCCATAGCATTCCCTTTAATCATCGGCCCAATTAATTCCTTAGGCCTAGCTGTGTGGTTTAAAAGCATATCACCTAGATCCCCTTTTTCCTCCTTTCCACGTGATGCCATAGTATCTCCATGTTTATTTTCCTTTCCTTTTGCTTTGACTTTAGCCCCAGATTTTCTCTTGGACCCCACCTTGATCCACCCCAGATTTGTCTCATTATTCTGCACCTCCCCCCCAAACTTTCGTGAATTGACCGCCACATCACTACCCTCCTTCCCTTCCTGAATTTTCTCCATCCCACCTGTAAACCGAGATTGTTGGGCCACATTACTCTTGCCCTTCTCATTAAATCCCTTCTTATCCACCATTTCCATCTTAGAAGCCTTCAAATCCGTTTGTGATTTCAATTTCCCAAAATCACGCTTAACAAGCATCTCCGGGCCGTAATTCACTCGTTTACCGTTTCCAGATAGTACACCGGACATCCCTGCCGCCGGCCAAGCCTCCTATTTCCTATCGGGTTTCAGCACCGCCGGTCCCTCCTTGGTACTCAAACCATCCACCGTTTCTCCCGTTGATTTTTGAACCGTTGGCCCCACCGTGTCCCCAGAAGGCACTTCATCATGCTTAGGGTCTGGCTTGCTGCAACTAGCTTGGCCTGAGCATTGTTCCATACGATGACCATATTTTCCACAGGAGAAACATACCAGATGAAGGCCCTCAAACTGAAACCGTCGTTCCTCGCCAAAATGGATGAACCCTGGTAATAATGGCTTCTGTAAATCAACTTCCACACACATCCTCGCAAAACCACTTTCCTCAGAAAACGTCGTAGTCTGGTCAATTTTAAGCATTTTTCCCATCATGTTCCCAATCCTCCTAATAGACTCCACGTTGTACAATTCATGAGGAATGTCGGGAATACGTACCCAAATTGCTATACGCTTCTGTGTATCCACTTTCCAAGGGTTGAAGTTTGGTCTCCATCGTTGCACCAGCAAATAGTGATCAGCGATCATCCATGGCCCTTCTTGTAAGGCAAAGTCTCGATCCGCCGTTGAAGAAAACGAAACTAGGAAATAGCCATTACTCAGAGGAGTAACCCTTAACGGTCCTTGCGAAGCCCACATCCTTTCCATCCGCATCCTCATGAACCCAACATTCACTGTTTTCCCAAGAAGCTTAACAATCAGAGAATTCATGAACGGTTTACACCACGCCTCATACTCTTCTGCACTAACATGAAGCTTTGGTAATTTTCCAGTCCCTCTCCACAAGTCCACAGCCTCCTCCTCCTCAACCCCTTCATCCTCATCCTCCTTTTCCTTCATACACTGCTTCTCATTTGATTTTTCAAAATACTCCTTCCAGCCAGACAAAGCCTTTGAGGCCGAGAAGTGTGGCTCCAATAAACCCGACTCTCCCAGGCAAAGAAGCTTGTCCCTATACGACAAACGAGCCCCACTAGGTTGGGAACAATCCGTACCGGAACCACCCTGCTTCCTGTTTGTCTCCATAACTCCAGTACGAAATGTTACAAATTGATTGGTACCCTTAAAGCCTTGGTCCCCAACCCCTCTGCTTCCCTTCACTCCTTGCAAACCGCCCGTACCATCCCCAACGTTACCACCGCCGTCACCAACCGTCCTCCCATCATCCACAGTCCTCCCATCTCCCACGGTCCTCCCGTCGCCTACAGTGCTCCCTTTCATTCTTTTTTTTTCTTTACCACTAGTATTATGTTTCTGTACCAAAATCTCTCTTGCTTTCTTTTAAACAAATATATATTATTTTGTTTTTTTAATCATGCGTCAATAAAAATGTCATTCTATTCGGCCCAGCTATGTGCCTATTCGGAAACAACCATGCTGTATTTTTAGATTTTTTTTAATAAATTAAAACAACATTTTTCATACATATTTATTTGGGAAAATTATAATGAATGACCTAAGAAAAATAATATTTATTAAGAAGGACAATAAAAAGTAGTAATTATTTTAAAGGACTAAAAATTAAAATATTAAAATAAAAGTACTAAATTACCCTTAATCAGATTTCCTATCTTCTCATTAACTAAATCTGGAATGATTTTTTCTTACATGAGAATTTAGAGTAATTGATGGATAATAATAAATAGATATCAATTCAAATATTTTTTTTTATTGTAGAATCACTCAAGAATATTATGATAGAGAAAAGATAGGAAAGATGGAGCTTTTTATGGTTATAGTGAAAGGAAAGAGGGATTTGGTTTCTTTAACCATGTTCTTCTCTTTTGATGGGGTTTTTATGAGTTAAGAGCCTTTTATTTTATTTTCTGTTTATCTGGGAATGGAACAACTGGTAATATTGAATGAATATCAGGTACTTTTGGTTGCCTCAGCACAAAAAATCTCAGGTCTAACATTGCAGACGGTTGCACAACACATGAGGCTTCTTTTGCCACAACCATAAAAAGCTCCATCTTTCCTATCTTTTTTCTAGCATAATAATTTGGAGTGATTTTGCGATGAGAAAAGAATTATTTGAATTAATATCTATTTATTAGCATATATTAATTACTTTAGATTCTCATGTAAGAAAAAATCATTCCATATTTAGTTAATAAGAAGATAGAAAGAAAAAAAATCATTCCAAATTTAGTTAATGAGAAGATAGGAAATCTGATTAAGGGTAATTTAGTCCTTTTATTTTAATATTTTAATTTTTAGTCCTTTAAAATAATTACCACTTTTTATGGTCCTTCTTAATAAATATTATTTTTTTAGGTCCTTCATTATAATTTTCTCATAAAATTTCATAAATCGTAGAGGTGCTTCAATTAACTCTTGTTATTATTTTCTTTAGAAAATTTGTAGTTTGAAACTTATAATTCATCTCATTCCCAGAAGTTAAAATCGTCAAGATTAAATATTTTCACAATGACATTAAATTGAAACTAACGTGATTGCATGAAAAATGTGAAATTATCATAATTGAACCGCTATTAAAATAATTTGTTGACTTTAAATATCAGTATTTAATACAATAAAATCCAACATGATCAATACTGATAATGATATAAAAAATTTACAACAAATCCTGGATCATATTTGCAATATAGGGGGACCTACATGGGGGCAAGGGTGGCCCACGTCTTCCTAAAATTATGATTGTTTATGAAATATTCTATGGGATAAGTTTGATGGAATAGGAGAAAATGAGGAGTAAGAATTTTTGGGGTTTGATTGTATAATCCGAGGCAATCAAATCCAAAATCATAGGCATATCTGAAATCTTAGTCATTAAATGTGTAGGAGTTGGAGTTTTTTTTTTTTTTAAAAAAAACTGTTATGATTGTATATTCTTAGATTCATTTCCTTATTTCTAGGCTTTATTAATCAAATTAATTGGTTTAACTCCTATTGATTGGTCTCTTTTTCTTTATTATTCTAGTCGTATTCTTCTTCTCTAGTTTAATTTCTTCCTTCGTTTATCCCTTTCCCTTTTTGTTCTTTGTGTTTTGCCATGATACTTCACTGATCTGATGTTGAAGAAAATGGAACGGGGTCTTCTTCTTCTCACTAATCACCATTTGATCTTGTGGTTTATAAAGAGATGCTAATGGTAAATATTTTATATGGGTTTTGAAAATTCAATCATTTCTTTAGGGTTTCTTTCACATCTTTGTGCTCAATATAATATGCCTTGGGATTAAATATTATTTTTATTGTCGGGTTTTATATGTATAAAGAACTTGATAACTAGCTAGTCTTTATCTAACCTTGCTTCTATTAGGCTCCTCCAGAGTGATCCATCCTCCGACCCTCGCCTTCTCAACTCTTATCCAACTCGTGGCATCGTTTGTTAGCTTGAGGGAACTCGTCTCACAGTCTCTCACTATCAACTAGCTATATCTCGCCCCCGTCATTAAAATTCCTAGGTCCAAAGTCTTCTCCGAGCCGATGAGTGAACTACGTCAAAGGGGAAAAAAAATTTGCTCATTGCATCACGCGACAACCCGCCAAGTTTCCTGGCCTAAAAAAAATGTTTGATTCTTGCATCACGCGACAACCCACTTGGTTAATTAAAATGTAATCTCATTGATTATAATGGAGCACGGTATTATATGTCATGTCCAAAGTCAATTTCCCTTTCGTGTCTCAGATGAACCTACCTGATCACCCGGAGAGGACAGCCTGCCTTCGAGTTGAACATCTCATTAACTGAATACAATCAGCTGTAGCTGTAGCACTAAAAATCAGGCTAAATGTATGAGACGCAGAGCATTTAATGTCAACAGAACTCAAAGCATATAATTTAAGGTTAAGTAGCAAAATTTAACTGAAAGTTTTGGTTGAGGAGCAGTATTAAAGTTTTTTTTTTTTTTTTAATTTCGCTTATTTTAACAATTTTTTAGTAATCAGCTTTTCGTTTGATCCTGAAAATAAACAAGAATTCTGTGTTTAATTGGCGAACAACCAAATTTTTGTTTGATTCTTATTTAGGTTTCGATTACCTAGTGCTGGCAAGTTTAGGTACAAAATGGAGGTCTCAGAGTTGGCCAGATGGTATGCAGTCTCTGGTTAGTTTTAACGTCTTTAGCAGTTCTGGAATTCAAATGTGTGTTAATTAGGTTTCATATGATTTGAGTTTACATAATGCGTACGTGCTGGTCTGCTGGAGGTGAGGCTTGTGTTCGAAGAGTTTGAACTAAACCCTATTTTAGTCATTTAACAGCATTCAAACATCGCCAACCAGGTCTAATTGAGAATTTATTTGAAGTGTAAACCTGCATTGAAATTATGATATTTTAGCTGTGTTTAATTAGGATCTTCCTAATTATTACCTAACCTGCATGCAAACATTGAGGGGATGTATGAAATAATTACAAGATTTGCACCCAGTTTCAAGAAATTAAAACAATATTAACTTTCTATTTACGTTACTGATCACCTAAAATTTAAAAATAGAGTTCCAGATAGTAATTGGCACAAATATACAGCGATGCGTATATATCACATATGCTGTAAATGATTTTGCATTATTTCGGTTGCATCGAGGACCACTCGTTGACTGCACAAGCAAGAATTATCAACAAACGAGAAAGACCAGAAACAGAGAAGCACACACAAGGTGATAGAATCACTGTTAATGACATCAAACGAAACTATAAAGGGGTCATACAGGAATAATAATCAGTCTCTAGAAACTTGATGCCATATCAGTGCGGGAGAATGCTGATCCCACCGTCGAGGAGAATCCAAGGCAACGACCACCGCTTTACAAAAGAGATAATTAAAAGACAAAAGGGACAGAGAATACTACTGGGATGGGAAGGAATGGTCTCCGAGCAAAAGGAGAAAGCGAAATTTAACGAACAAGGACCATCAATAATGGAGCACGTAGATGTTGTATTCCACGACTGCGTCGCTGGTTTTCAGATCAAAGGTGTAGGTCTTGGCCTGAGCGAAGCCACGTGCGAACCGGAAAAGCCCACTCCCGCCGACGATCGGCATCTCACGAAGTCCCGTATTTGTAATCGGGTTCCGTCCCAACAAGCTCAGATAACTCCCATTATACTTCCCTTCCGTGAACTCAAAGTTCAACACCATCAACAAAGCCGTCTCGTCCTGCGCTGCCGACGCATATATTCCTTGGGCTTTACCCACCAGCTTCGACCCCAGCTCCGGGCCGGTCGTCAACGGGTCGTCGGCCACCGACACCTTTCCGAACCCCGTTGAGGAGGTGTTGGTCATGAGGGCCTCCGCCACCTTCACGGCGGTGGGCTTCCGTCCGCTGACGGTGTCGTGAAAGTAGAAGTGAAGGTGGGTCAGCTTCTCCTTACGGAGGCCCAATGAAGATGGGGAGAGAGTCCGAGAGAAACCGGTAGGTTTGGCAGCGGCGAGGTATGTGAAGAGGAAAATGAGGGTGAGGCTACTGAGGAATGTGAAAAGCTTTTTGGCCATTGTTGGAGATTTTTAGAGAGCATCCAGAGAGATTTCTTCTTCTTCTTTTTTCCTGGGGATGCGAGAAAAATAAAACTATGTGGAGTATATAGAACATTGGGATTGTGGGATTTAATGTAGAGGAGAGCTTTGGGCGTAACTGGAATGCGTAATGGGCGACTTTGAATAAATTAAATAAACAAACAAAGGATCCTTATTTAGTTCTTTATTTATCACCCTCACCATCTGACCACGTCATCACGCGTCTGAACTCCGAATGATGTAGGTTCGAGGGAAAATGGAATGCTTCGATTTTGATTTCCTTTGATGAATTGGGGGCTTTGATTTTTATTAAATCAAGTACACCGGAAATAAATTTTCTTTGTTGATAAATAAAGAAAAGGGTTTAAGTTACGATTTTAATAATGAAATTTTTCATTATTGGGCACCATTAGGTTTAGGTGGATGCAAGAATATACTATCTTATTTAAATATAAAATTTATTTAACTTTTTTTGACAGAGGTTAAGGAATATTACGAAAGCTAAATATATTACTTAATTATAGTGTATGTTATATATTATTATATTATATATTAATCTATAAGTCATACTAATTAATTTAGAGAAAAATCTATATATACAAATAATTTATTTAACTTTCTTAATTTCCTAAAAAAAGGAAACTGGATCTTATAGATTACAACCACTTTATAAAAGGGAGAAATTTTCCATCTTCATAGATGCCCTGACTGTTGTTACTCTTCTAAGTCTAGAAGAATCTCTAGCACAAAAGACACTAAGCCCAGTTCGACGAATCTCAGTTTCATCTATTTGCTAGAGAGAAGATTATGAAACCAAATAGAAAGCTACTGTTTATGAAGCTTATGTGATGATTAGACTTATTTGTGATAAATTCCACCAATAGTTCGTTGACTCCTTCAATTTATTCTGGAAGATTCTGTTGAATAAATCAGGAGCAATCCGGAACAAAACCGGTATGAGTGATCTGAGTCGCGTACGGGAACGTTATTCTATAGAGTTATTTCGCAACCACTGGCAAACCGGAAACGGTACTCGCCAGGATTAAATAGACCATTCTCGCTCTACGGCAAGGTGGCAGAACTGGCAAAAGATAATGGTAATGGACAGCAAGAAAATAGGCAGAGGAGAAAAGATTGTGTATATGTCGCACCAAGCACTTTGTCCAACTTCCTTTTATAAACGTTGTCCGCAGAGAGCCAACGGATGTGAAACCATTCGGACGACACATCCCTCACGACCCTATGTCGCACCAAGCACTTCGTCTGACTTCCTTTTATAAACGCTGTCCGCAGAGAGCCAACGAACGTGAAACCATTTGGACGACGCATCCCTCACGACCCAACAAACGTTGCCTGAAAAATCGAGTCTACCCAAAAATTAAATTATTATTTTAGTAAACTAAAATAATATTCCTTTAGAACAAAATATTTTCACAAAAGTGAGTCTACCCAAAAATTAAATTATTATTTTAGTAAACTAAAATAATATTCCTTTAGAAGAAAATATTTTCACAAAAGTGACTTCCATTGCGTTTGCCTCTTGGTGACTCATTGTTGTGTGCGCAAGCCCACTACTCCTTAAGTCTCTTTATAAGCCCAATATCATATGATTATATATATAGGCTTGTACTCTCCTTTTTCCAAGTAATGTGGGACTTGTTTCTTTGATACACCCACACATTCACTCATATGTTTACAACAGATTCAAATGTCTCAATTTCTAAAGTAGAAAGGCTCCCTGAGAGCAACAACAGATTATTTCACACTCCCTGTGAGATCATGATGCTTCAAAACTCACACCATGCTCTTGTGAGCCCAACAATTATTTATGGGCTTCCATTTGAAGTGGAAACATCCAATTCAGACCAAACAAACTCTCTTAAAAACATTCAGATTCTTCTCAATCGAATCATTTGCCAAATGGTAATGAGAGTTGGCATAGATGGTAAGGGATTCAGGACTAGGCTTTTTGGTCATGGGTTCGATCTCCTCTGCCGTTGCTGGGACTCCTTTGGTAGGCGATCTCGTAAGTCCTAGTAAGTGCTCATAGAGCCCGAGGCCGTGCCCTAGTCTTGGTAGGGGACTGATGCCGAACCCCTCTAAAACTTTTTTGTTAGCAAAAAAAAAGAATCATTTGCCAAACGTGTTAAGAGCATAGGTCAGAGCACCAGCAACTCCATTCTCAACTATACACTTATTCCTCTCGCTCTCTTCAGCCAATTTCTCCATTTTTTTAAAATCAATTTGTAAATGTCTCCCCGACAATTTCACATGAAGTAGAGCTCTATGAGTTGGACTGGGGAAACAAGAATGAGATTGAAGCTCCTTAGAACTTGATTGGTAATGATTCAATAAATCGAGGGAAAAGGAGCACTAGAAGTGGTTGGGAACGTTGAGCTTGAGGTGTAGTTTGGAATTGCGACAATCGTTCTTTCTTCTTTGCCATATTAGAACCATTTGTAAAGGCTTAAACAAAAGGCAAGAAGATTAAGGAAAAAAGAGGTCAGATGGTTGAGAAAGAAGGAAGGTCGGGGCCAAAAAAATTGATAGTCTTCTACCCTGCACAGCCAGTGCCACGTGGACCTCTCATGGGGCCCACAAAATATACACTCGCAATAGTTAAGGGAGATAGGGGTGAGCAAAACCGAACCAAAACCGAAAACCGAACCAAATAATTCGATGTTCGGTTTTTTCGGTTCGGTCTATTCGGTTTTCGGTTTCGGTTCGGTCTAAGAAATAGGTATATCTCGGTTTTCGGTTCGGTGTTTCTGAATTTATTTCGGTTTTAACCGAAAAACCGAATTATGTGTAAAAACGATGTCGTTTAATATGTAGCCAGCCCACGTTCACACTTCAAACATTCAAGCAAAAACAAAAAAAGACAGACCCCACGGCCCACCTAAATCACCCAACCCAAATCCATTTGGGAAACCCTAAATCCCTGGTCCGAACAGCAATCACTTCGCTTGCTTTCACTCACTTCGCACGGCGTCTTCACTCTTCACCATCAGCAATCAAAATTTCAAAACTCAAAAATCGAAACCCCAAATCGACCATGGCTCATCTCATCCCTAACCCTAAATCCCTAATCAGCGAATCCCAGCCGCAAAGAAACTCAGCTCTTCAGTTCCCGTCGACCGTCTTATTCCTCTTTTCACTTCGCCGCTGGTAATCTCAGCTCTTCACTTCCCAGGTTCCCATTTCCCAGTATCGTCGCACAACCAGAGTCACGCTTTCACTCACTTCGCCGCTCGAAATCTCAAATCCAGATCCAGATCTGTTTGCGGGTGGTGGGTGTTCGACTTCTCGTTGCTGTTTCTCGGCCAGATCTGTTTGTGGGTGTGGTGATCTTTGTTTTGTGATCTCTAAATCTCCTTTGATAGCCGGATCTTCTTCGATTCTTTTGATTCAATAGATCTGAGGTTGCTGATAGATCGGAGTGTGTGTGTATGATTCGATCTGTGTGAGTGTGTGTGGAGATCTTGAATAAAGCTTCTCTGCGTGGACGTTGATCTACTGATCTGGTGGGGAAGACAGATCTGGCAAAGAGATTCCGATGAAGTAGAGGACATCGATCTGCAGAGTGAGGAAGATGAACATAGAGCTGCAGTTTTTTCTTATCAAGTTGTGTTTTTTTATCCGATTCTTATCGAGTCGCAGTTTTTTTGGGGTCAAAATTGTAGCTGTAGTTTCTTCTTTTTCTTATCATATCATGTATTGTAGATCTGTAGCTGCAGTTTATTGTTCTTCTATTGAATTTCTGGGACAAATTTATATAGGTTGCAGATTTATTCGATGAATATTGCAGATTAATACGACTAAAAAAAATTGTAGGTTGGCATTTAAAAGAATTCATCCAAATAATTTAAGCAAAAAAGAAAAAATGAATTCACCCAAACAAGAAACAAGAAAGCCCAATTTAAAGCCCAAAAACCGAAATGTTTCGGTTAGTTAACCGAAATATTTCGGTTTTTTCGGTTCGGTTTTTAAGAGACTTCGGTTTCGGTTCGGTGTTGAAATATACATATATTTCGGTTTTCGGTTTTAACCGAACACCGAACCGAAAAACCGAATGCTCACCCCTAAAGGGAGATAAGAGAATCGCTCCATTTTATAATGTTTTATGTATATTTTTGCACTTATTTAATTTTAATGGTGTGAGATAAAAACTTCATTTGTTAAAATTATATTTTAATCTAAAGAAAATATAAAAAGGTAATAGTGATTTGTTTTCCAAGGATCGTGTGGGGGCCCAGGCACCATATGTGAACAAAATAAAAGGACAAAATAACAATACCCTGCGTCTGCGGAAAGAGGCATAATGCTCCGTATTTTGAATGAAAAGGGAATTATCATTCAACTGAAAGCGTCACAAAAGGTCCTTAAATATACAAAGCTAAACAGAAAGCGTATGCAGCTAATTCAATTCAAAAAAATCCATCAGATCAGATTCATGGCTTTGCCTGTATGATCTGCTTGCTAACGCCTCTGACGCCACAATGATCTCAGTGGGTCTAAAGGATTGGCCACCAAAAGTCTTCTTTTTCTAACAGTACCCAGAGTACAGTTTCCATGCAACTATTCCAAACCGTAACAGCCGCTTGTGCCTTGAGCGGCGCGGCTTCAGATGTCGCAGCCATCATTCCCTGATCAGTTGATCTCAGTGGGTCTAAAGGATTGGCCACCAGAAAGTCCTCTTTTCCCAACAGTCCAGAGTTTCCATGCAACTATTCCAAACCGTAACAGTTGCTTGTGCCTTGAGCGGCGCGGATTCATATGTCGCAGCCATCATTCCTTGATCAGTTGATTTAGGAATTGACGAAGGAGGTGTTCTGGGACTATATATAGTAGCTTCCAGAACGCAACTGCAATTGGGCATTGACGAAGAACATGGTTGATGTCTTGATATCCATGTTCCACAGGCAGCCTCCAGGGTGAGGTTTCTTCTCACTCGCTCTGAGTTGGTAAGAAGCTTGCCTTTGAAAGCAAGCCAAAGAAACGATCGAACACGGTGGGGATGTCACCGAAATATATTGCCAATGCTTCGCCATCTCACTCCAATTATCCTCTTCAAGTGCTTGATATGCAGACGTCACCGAGAATTTTCCGTTGCTTGTAACTTGTAAGGCTTCAATGGCATGAAGCGGCTCCGTAGGAGGGTGCAGGCGGGGTGGCGGCTGAAAATTTTCCTCTCTCCCCCGACACCGTATTATAGTCTATCCTAATGACCTTCCCCCAGCACTTCTCCAATTGCACGTGTCACACGTACTCTTCTTGTAATATTTAGCCGGCCGGTAAGCCTGGAATGCGTTCCAAGCCATTACTTGTGAAGCAGATTGTGAGTGGGGAGAACTCCGGTGTCCAAGCTAAGGTTGGACTGTCAAGTGATGGCCAAAGATGACCCAAGGGCCTCCGAGCAAGACCTCTTGGTAGTCCTTTTCGTTGCTACGTTTGGCGATGAAACAGTTCCCTTCAAAGATCAGTGACTAACTACCTTATCGCGGAGGTCAGTGTATCAGATGTTACGGCCAGGCATTTTGACTACTACCGCAAACTTCATACTTTCATTGAGCAGCTTATGGATTCTCTCGGAGAAGGAGAAAGACGGGAATGGCCCAGAGACTTATCTATGACAACATCTTCCTCTTGCACTGAAAAATTATCCTCTCAGCCTTTTGGCTAAGATCAAGAGTAATATCTGTTCTTATCAGTTTAATGCTCCCCATCCATTTATTGCCATTGTTATGTTATGAGAACAAAACTTGAAAATGAAGTACAAGCACTGAAAAAAAAAACAACCGAAAAAATGGTGTATTTTACTTTTTCGTGCGCGTGTGTTTGTGTGACATCCCCCACCCAATTTTTATGGTAGTGGGCGATGATATTTTTATAAAAAAATATAAAATATAATATAATATTGTAATATTATATTATATTATATAATATTATATAGATATTATTTATTTATCTTTTCCCTCTCCTCTCCTTTCTTTATCTTCTCCTAACTTTCCGCTATGTTGCATATATGCATAGCCTATAGAAGCTCTAATATTTTTTAGCTAGGTAATAATGCGTTGGACAGGGCTGGCTTCTCTTATATAAATGATGATACCTTACCACATCCTATGTGAAAAAATAGTTTTAATAATGATAAGCAATATTGTAAACTTTAAATGTAACCTATAATTATAAATTATACGCTTTAAAATATTCTAAATAAGTCTACAACTTGAGTCTGGAAATTAAAAAGAGTATCATATGTCTTAACAAATAGTCAAATACACATACGTGAAAAATTAAAAAAAATCCATAGTCTATTAAATACAAAGCATTATTAGTAATATAATAGACTAATGGTCAAATATTCAATGTATATATTAGAATTTTAGTAAATATATAATATAAGTACATTAACTATTATATAAAAAATATTTATATCAAATATAATTATATTTACATACTGGGCAGGGCGGCATACTCTGCCCGATGCCTGGCCCTGCCCGCAAAAATGTTCAGCCCGGTTGTGTCCAGTTTTTTTGGGCTTCTTTTTTCTGGGTTGGGCAGGACGATTTTTTCCTGAGCTTAGACGGGCGTATTGGGCTCCTGGGCTTCATGCTCATTGCTACCTACATGTATGTGTGTGTGTATATAACCCTCATTTTGGAAAAATTTCTCCCATACTAATTACATTATAACTTTTAATTACCATAAACTTTCAGGATGTTATATCAGTATCACTATTCTACGCACATCTTACTGGTTTTTTTATACTAATGATTTTGCATTATTTCGTTCTGGTTCCGGTTGCATCGAGGACCACACGTTGAGCGAGCAAGCCAGCATTATCAACAAACGAGAAAGACCAAAAAGAGAAAAGCGCGGACAAGGTAAAGGTATATAGTATTAGAACCACTTAAAATAACTTACAATCGAAATTATAAAGGGGAAATACAGGAATAGTTAGTCTCTGGAAACTTGATGCCATGTCAGTGCGGAAGAATATGCTGATCCCACAGTCGAGGAGAACCCAAGGCAAGGACTACCGCTTTACAAAAGAGATAATTAAAAGAGAAAAGGGACTGAGAATACCACTGGGATGGGAAGGAATGGTCTCCGAGCAAAAGGAGAAAGCGAAATTTAACGAACAAGGACCATCAATAATGGGCCACGTAGACGTTGTATTCCACGACGGCGTCGCCGGTTTGCAGATCAAAGGTGTGGGTCTTGGCCTGAGCGAAGCCACGAGCGAACCGGAAAAGTCCACTCCCTCCGACGATCGGCATCTCTCGAACCGTACTGAACACCGTGTTCCGTCCCAACAAACTCAGATAACTCCCATTATACTTCCCTTCTATGAACGCAAAGTTCAACACCATCAACAACCCCACCTCGTCTTGCGCCGCCGATGCATATATTCCCTGGGCTTTACCCACCAGCTTTGACCCCCGCTCCGGGCCTGTCGTCAACGGGTCGTCGGCCATCGACACAAGTCCGAACCCCGTTAAGGAGGTGTTGGTCATGAGGGCTTCCGCCACCTTCACGGCGGTGGGATTCCGCCCGCTGACGATGTCGTGAAAGTAGAAGTGAAGGTGGGTCAGCTTCTCCTTACGGAGGCCCAGTGAAGATGGAGAGAGTGTCCGAGAGAAACCGGTGGGTTTGGCGGTGGCCAGGTGTGTGAAGAGGAAAATAAGGGTGAGGCTACTGAGGAATGTGAAGATTTCTCTGGCCATTGTTGGAGATTGTTAGAGAGCTTCCAAAGAGATTTCTTCTTGGTGAAAAATAAATCTCTGCAGGGGTATATAAGAACATTAGGATTGCGGGGCGTAAAATACACGACAAGGGATGAGCTTTCCGTTTTTAGTCGAAGTAACTGAACCGAGTGCCGAGTAATTCTAAATACCGAATTGAAATAACCAAATTAACCGAATTTTTTGTTTATTTACAATCTATGTCTATTTAATTATAAAAAAATTGCACTTATCAGATACTGTCTATTATATATATATATATCTCAGTTTTAACCAAATTATATTCTTAACAACCGAACAAAAAATGGAAGCCAAAATTCTCAAAAAAGAAAAAACTCTAACCAAAACCGAATCAAGTTCGGCTGGCTTCTAATCTACTCACCCTGCACGATTTTCAATAAATAAAGAAATAAATAAAGGGTGCTTATTTAGTTCTTTATTTATCACTCTCCACCAGCCAACTGACGACTTCATCACTCGTCCGAATGACGTAGGGTCGAGCGAAAATGGAATGCTTTGATTTTGATTTCGTCTAGTACACTGGAAATATATATATTTTTTTTTTGGTTGATAAATAAAGAAGAATATAAAAGGTCGTCATATATATGTTTTCTTTTTTTGGTCAAAATATATATGTTTTCCATGTATCGATAAAAGTAAAGAAAATGTCATCTGGGGTGAATTTAATGTCAATTTGCATGCATGTATGTGGGGATGTACAAAATGGAAGGACAAATTAATGTCTGCGGAAAGGGGCGTTATGCTCCCCAGTCAATTCATGGCCATTGTTTTGTTATGATCACAATTTAAGTTTGTCAAATTGATGAGTTTAACTCGTGAGAGTGATGTAATCTTGTATTGTGAATTAAAATCATATAATTGTAAGTGTTTATTTTTATCATTAAATAAGTATTAACAATATATAATTAAATAATTAAACTATAAAAAATGACAACAATGTGATTTAAATATATTTTAAATCTAAATAATTGAAATTAAATATATCAATATTCATAATTTATTATATTTAACAAAGAAATTTCTATAAAATTAATATACAAAACTATTGAGGATGACAAAATCGAAATTTTATCACGAGTTTAAAAGTGAGTTAACATGATTTTGTGAGCTAAAAAGGGTAAACCACTTGTGTAAACTTGTGAGTTTAATCAAATTTATAACTCACACGAGTTCATCAATGACTCGATTTGATTTAATAAGATAGAAACGAAAAAACGATAAACTTAGAGAGTCAACTCACGAATTTAACAATAATACCAAAACTTGCAAATGAAGCATGAGCACAGAAATCAGGTCAAAAAAGTACAAGCACTGAAAAAAAATTGCAAATGAAAAAAAATATATGTATTTTTGGGAGTTAAACAGTCGCCTAATTGTTTATTTTTACATATTTATCTTGCAAAAGTATATAATTGCACAGATTTTGCTTCTATTGTTAACATTTTATTGTTCTTAAATATTAAAAATTAATACAATTACTTCACTGCATGTATGATTCTAGGGGCATTTTTTCATGGGTGAACTTTGGTTAAAAAAAGTTACAGGAGGGTGCAGTATGCAAATGGCAAGGGAGAACCCAAAAAATGAGAACACAGCAAAACCAGCGACCGATATTTTTATCTGGGCAACTTAATTTCTGCAGTGAGGCATATCTCTTATTTGCTTTTTGCCTATATATGATATTTCTGCATCTAATTTTTTGGACAAATTTTTCCATATTTGGATTAGAAGTACTTGGAAATCAATTGGATATTTTGGTTAATTAACTAAAACAATATAGTCTTACAAGTTGTAATAAAATCACCTCTTCAACATGCATCCAAACATATATTACCCGACAGGAATTCGGCACTATATATAGCTGTAATAATTATGTAAACATAGAATTGTGGCTAGCTTTGATATACAAAAACAGTTACAGTTGCACGTGAAGGCCAAGGAATAGCATTTCCGTTCCGTGGGACGTAAAAGACTCCTAAAATGGATTATTATGAGATGAGAAGCTTGTAGCTCAAAGACAACAATCATGGAAAGGTCAACCGAAGATGTATATTAAAGAAAAATACACATTGGTAAAGGGGTTTATTAAAGAAAAAGGTGCACAAATCAAATATATATATATTTTGGCAGTGGGTTGTTTAAAGGAGAGCGAAGGGGGAAGGAAAAGAGAGAGCGTGAGAAGTGGGGAAGCAGGAGAAAAGGGCTTCTTTGACGGGGGGGCTTTGGAGTGGCGACTTCATTGTGGATTTGTGGTCTAACAGAAAATTATTGATAGGGATATTTTTAAAAAAAAAAAACTTTAAATTCAAATGATAAAGTAGACTGAAATCTTATATTAAAAATTAAAGGTAGTACTCACCGCTAGAACCACTACAAAGGGATGATGGTAAATATCGGTGTCGGAAAAAAAAAATGATGCCATGCAAATGCTAGGACAAACAATTCTGGCTACTTTTGAAACTCATTTCATCAACTCTAATGTTAGAGATATTAAGGTGAAATTAAATAAGTAGTTAATTGGTTGAGACTTTAGTCTATATAAAGGGTCATAGTTAATGTGTATAGTGTGTAAAATAATGAGATCCACACCATGATAAGATGGAGGTTAATGTGAGTCTCTCTCTAGAAAAAGAGAAGTCCCTTTTAGATCCTTAAAATTAGAGTTAGCTGTTAATCACCTTCAAGTGAGGGATGATCATTGTTAAACTCAAGTGAGTTATAGTTTGTATGAGTATATTGCTCTTATGTGATTAATTCATGTTGATTCATATTCTCTATCATCTTTCTCTAATAACTATAGTTTACACCCAGTTCACTAGACGTGTATTGTAAGCTTAACCCACGGAGCATGCTTCCATGCATTAATGGCGCGGTCTTCACGCTCAAAATTAGTATAAAGTCCTAAACCCAGAAATGAGCGTCCCCACTACTGTCAAATTTCCTTGCTCTCCCTTTTCCAACGTATCATCGACTTTTGACTCATGCGCTGCCTCCAAGACTCTCAATTGAACCTTCCTTTGGAGCTGACCATTTCAACTCACAATTCCACGTCGTATTTCGTTGAAAACAACATTGATAATTCTGCATCTCCGTGTTATGACTTATGAGGAGGGAGTAGCTAGCATCCACGTATCAAGTGAGTGGCTAACAACCTCTTAGCTTTTGGGGTCCAAAAGGCTGATCTCCGGCTCGCCCATTCCAACGCATGGGTTGTACCCGACCTTTGCAATGATCAGCATGGGTTTGGGCTGCAAATCGAGGGACAAATTTCTGAGTTGGGTTTGGTCCACGTAGGTTGTTGTTGTTGTTTTTTTTTTTGGCTAAAAAGGATGGCATAAAAGCCTACAAGGAAAGAAAATAAATTACACTAAAGGGGAATTTAATCCCAAACACTCTTGGTCTACCCAAGCCCTTAAGCTAACAGGACACTCATCAAGAAGAACAGAATTGGCAATACCCCTTTTGGCTAAGGCATCCGCAATTCTATTACTTTCCCTAAAAATAACTCTAATATCCACCTGCCACCTCAAACCCAATAGCTCTCTGACTTTCAAAACAACGCTACTACAGTTAGTATAAGACAAGTCAAGAAGCATATTAATGACCATGTAGGCTGCTGATTAGTTTCCTAAGCCCAACAACCTTAGTATGAGCTGCTGATTAGTTTCCTATGTTGAAGGCGCCCTCATTGCTCCCTCCTTCGCAAGCTCCTATGTCTACGAAGGAAAATGATTTAATCAACCGGAGTGCTAAGAAGATTAAGAATGGAGAAGTGGATTCTCAAGGTGAAGAATGGCCCAAGCTGGGCTCAGAAAGGAATCATCAAATAGTTGTAGGAGCAACGTTTGCGGAAAAGCTCAAAGGGACGAACCAGGAAGAAAGGATGGAAGAGGACCCTGTGACAGATATTGGATTGTCGATGACAGTTTATCAGATAAGGATGATAATGAACCCATCTGTGTAATCAAGGAGGATCCAAAGAGAAACTTCCCCACATTTTCGTTTTCAGGCAAAATGAAAAAGCATTTATGTAAACCTTGGAAACAAGTTGTGATTGTTAAGCTGCTAGGAAGAAATATTGGTTACAAGCTCCTTTTGTCGATTCTTCAGAAGCTTTGGGCCAAGAAGGGAGTTCTTAGTTTAATAAACATTGGGAGTGGTTTTTTTGTGGTCAAACTGACTAATAAAGAGGATTATCTCAATGCCTTAACAGGAGGACCTTGGATTCTCTTTGACCACTATCTCACAGTCAGGCCGTGGGAGCCCCAGTTTCAAGCTAAAATAGCATCCACTAACAAAGTGGTTGTTTGGGTTCGTTTACCAAATGTGCCGCTGGAGTACTACAACAAAGAGGCCCTTACTTGGATTGGCGACAGAATAGGAGAAACCATAAAGATTGATATCAATACTTCCAGCCATCTTAGGGGACACTTCGCTAGAATTTGTGTGCTTGTGGACCTAACTAAGCAGTTAATGTCAGCATTCTTCCTAGATGGCGTAGAGCATTACCTAGAGTATGAAGGATTACACTGGCTCTGTACTGGGTGTGGGCTGTATGGTCATAAAATCGAAGACTACAAATCCATGGCAAGGAAGTCGGATCCTGGGTCAAATGCTGGGATTGGCAGCGCCGGGCACTCTAACAATCAAGCGGTGGATGCTACGGCAACTTTTATGGGTAATGAGATTGGGTCTACCGCCGAGGAGTGGAAAGTTGTGCAACGACCTCGCCGGCAAAAGAAACCCAGTAAGGAGGCGAAACAGGGGGAGGTCCGGCAGCAGGAGGAGGGGTCAAGGTTCGACGTTCTTGCCGAGGAGAGCAACAGCGGTGTTGGCAAGCAAGCAGCGACTGGACAAGAGGCCGTACATGACGCTGCAGTCGAGGCCAATCTCCCGAGGAAACCTACGTCGGCGCAACAAAGTAGAGGTAAAAAAGTTGAGACAAAAAAGAAAGGGAGAAAAGAGCATTTGCAGGTGGCGGAGAAGGGTGTGCAGAAGAAGAATAAACATAATTTGAGGAAAGAAAAAAGGGTGAGAAACCTGATGCAAGATGAAGACAAAAAGAAGGAAATCATGATGTTGACAATTGGTTAGGGAGGTGCGATTCCAGAGGAAAAGATCGTTGTAGCTGAGAGGGATAAGAAGGAAGAGGGTGAAAGGTCAAATGTGGGTCCAAGTTCTGCTGGTGGCGTGGAGCCGGTTTTAGGCCATGTTTCTGCTAGGCAAACGTTGATTGTCTCCGCTGGACCAAGTTTGCCTGTCTCCGCTGGGCAAAGTGAAGCTAATGGAGTCGTAATTCATGATGGGCCTGTCGGTAAATTCTGGGCCAACTCATTAACTGATGAAACGGACTTAGACATGGATATGGCTAATTCTGGCAGTGATAATAGGGGAACTGTGGTGCCCGAGACTCAATTTTGAGTTTTTCTCTGGTCCTCCTCCAGGTGCATCGTGGCCCATTTATTTGAGTTTCTTTTATTTTTATTTGTTAATTGATGGATAAAAATATTTTTTATTGGAATGTAAGGGGGGCGTGTGGTCATAACTTACTTCAAAATGTTCGTTTGGCATGTGCTAAAATTAACCCCTGTTTGATATTTTTGACTGAAACTAAGTGTGAGAAGATTGAGAAGCTACAATGTGTGACTAAGCTAGGTTTTGATGGAGCGGCTTGCGTGCCTAGTGTGGGGAGGTCTGGCGGGCTATTTGCAGCATGGAAGTTGGATCGAATCAAAGTGGAAATTATTCATCAGGGAAGACAGTTGTTCCATTTCCGTTGTTGTTTCCCTGGGGAATGTATTTTCTTTGTGACTGTTGTTTATGCCATTCCTGATTATCATCATAAGCATGTGTTATGGTCTGAGCTACAAAATTTTGCATCATCAATGGTGGATCCATGGGCTGTTATTGGTGATTTCAATGACATAGCTTTTTCCACAAAGAGGACGGGTGGTTTGAGTCCTCAATCAACTCGGTGTGCTCTCTTTTGTGATAGGATACAACAATGTAAATTGGTGGACCTTGGAGCAGCGGGACCCAAATTCACCTGGAAGGGCCCCAAGTTAAGGGGTCAGGGTAGGTTGTTCGAACGACTGGATCGAGCTATTGCTAATGAGGAGTTTATCTCAGCTTTCTCGGACTGTTCAGTACAGGTATTACCTCGTTCTAGGTTTTCTGACCATAATCCAATTTGTTTTAAATTTGTGGACTGTGCTAATAGCAGGGGAGCCAGTAGACCGTTCAGATTTGAAGCTATATGGATATGGCACGATGACTTTTCAAATTTCTTACGTAATGCTTAGGCATCTAATGAGAATATTTGTTATTCCCTGGAAGCATTGCAACCTCTTCTTAGTTCATGGAATAAGGAGGTATTTGGCATGATTGAACAAAAAAAGCACAGCATTTTGAATAGACTAGGCGGTATTCAAAGGGCTTCTGCATATCCCCACTCTGAGTTTCTTTGTAACTTGGAATTTGAGTTGCAAACGGAATTGGAGAGGCTCTTGAAGCTAGAAGAGATCAAATGGTTTCAAAAGTCTAGAAGTGAGTGGATTGCTAAGGGTGATAGGAATACTAGATACTACCATCTGAAAGCCAAAATGTGAAGCCGGCGGAACAAGATTCTTATGCTGAAAGATGAGCATGGGTTGTGGGTCAACAATGAGGAAGAGCTAAAGTCGCTAGTTCTGTGCTATTTTAAGAACATCTACTGTTCGGAACCTCAAGATGTTGTTGATCTTTCTACTAGATATCTTTTTCCTGTCATCGACCAACATCGCATGCAGGATATCTCGGCTATCCCTTTGGATGATGAGATCAAAGCTGCTTTATTCTCTATGGGGAGCTATAAGGCGCTGGGAATAGATGGTTTTCCTCCGTTGTTTTATAAGTCTAACTGGCCTACGGTGGGATCTGCTCTATGTGAATTTGTCAAGAAGGTGTTCAAACGAAAAGTTTCTCTTGCGGAGGCTAACCAGACACTCATCTCTCTCATTCCTAAAAGAGATAGTGTTGAGTTAGTGTCCCATTTTAGACCTATTTCGTTATGTATTGTGCATTATAAATGTGTTACTAAGGTGTTAGCTATGAGATTGGGAGGTGTTATGAATGACCTAATCTCCCCCTTCTAATCTAGCTTTATCAAAGGAAGATGCATTCAGGACAATATTGTCGTGGGCCAAGAGATCCTCCATATTATGGGAAAAATAGGAGTAAGAAGGGGCTTATGGCTATGAAGATTGATTTAGAAAAGGCTTATGATAGAATCAGCTGGGTGTTTCTGAAGCAGGTATTATATGATGTTGGTTTTGGAAGGGATTTGGTGGATATTATTATTGATTGTGTATCCTCGGTATCGTACAATGTGCTATGGAACGGAACTAGAACTGAATTCTTTTATCCTCGGAGGGGGATTAGGCAAGGGGATCCACTTTCACCCCTTCTCTTTGTTCTGTACATGGATAGACTATCTCACTTAATATGTGATGCGGTGGAAGATGGTAGGTGGGAACCCATTTATGTTACGAGAGGTGGACCTAAAGTATATCATTTAATGTTTGCTGATGATTTACTTCTATTTGGGGTTGCCTCTGAGAGTCAAGCTACATGCATGTTGAATTGTCTTCATGAGTTTATGAGTGCCTCAGGAGGAAAGGTCAATGTTGCGAAATCATCTATGTTTCCCAGAGTGCCTTTGCACACCAAAATGCATATTAAAGCAATGACGCATATGCAGATATCTAGTGAGATTGGGAGATATCTCGGTTTCCCTTTATCTCGAAATAGAAGACCTAGAGAGAAATTTCAGTACATCATCGACAGAGTTAAAGCAAAGTTGAGTGTGTGGAAGGCAAATTGCCTCTCGATGGCAGGAAGAATAACTCTTGCAAAGTCAGTTATTAGCACTATCCCCATTTATTCTATGTTAGTTACTAAACTACCGATAAGTGTGTGTAAGGAAATTGAGCGCATGCAGAGGAATTTTATATGGGGGCACAATAGTGATGGCAACCATTTCCATCCTATTGGTTGGGAGCTAATCGCTAGACCCAAGGAATTTGGTGGTTTGGATTTTAGGAGACTTAGCTTGGTTAATCAAGCTTGTGGTGCTAAGCTTGCATGGATTTTGATTTAGAGAGCAAAGGGATTATGGGCTGAGGTACTCTCTAATTGATACATGTTGAGGGATTCAGAGTCTCTTTTAGCTTATCAAACTGGAGATTCCAAACTATGGAAATTCATTTGTGATCAGAGGGAGGTCATTGATCAAGGCTCAAGATGGTTTGTTCGGAACGATCTAGTCGTTAACTTCTTTCATGATTGCTGGGTGGGACATAACATTAAGCTGGCTGATTTCTGTCTTCAGCCTTTAACGATGGAAGAGGAGGATTCTGTGGTGTCTGATTGGACGAAAGAAGGAGTATGGGATGTTGGCAAAATCACCTTGGTTATTAATGCTGATGGACTAAGGAGAGTCTTGACGGTTCTACCTCCTAGGATTGATGCAGATTTTGATATCTTGGCTTGGGGAGCATCTGGGAATGACCAATTTTCTATTAGAAGTGCATACTCCCTTATTGAAACTAATCCTCCTTCTCTTCAGGATAAAGTTTTTAAAGATATATGGAAGTGGAATGGAGTTGAGAGAATCAGGCTAGTTATGTGGAAGGTGGCGTTGAATAAATTGCCCACTAATCTTGTAACATCCCAAAAATTTACTTAACATAATAAGTAATTAAGGGTTCATTAACAACTAAGTAATGCCCATTATTGAATTAAAATATGCAAATGTAAATCAGAGTATGCAGTATGAGCCCTAACGTGGCATTATACAATCATCCCACATAAACCATAAAGACAGAAGTACTACTTTTGGTAGAAGTAGTCTAAGCTTCTGGGGTCTTCCCTGATGGATCTGCACAAAAGCTATCACCTGAAAAATGTGGGTAACCATCAATCCAGCTTATTACGAATACTAACATGTGCTAATGAGGTGCCAAGTGGAACAATTTATATAGCAAGATATTAAAAATATAATTCATCAATATACATATCACAAAAATTTATATAATAAATTCTATATCAAAATTATATGTCACAGTTCTCATTAAAACAATTCCCAAATTGCCTCCCACCAATCCAACCGAACCGCCTTATTTCCTCCGACTAGACCCATGGGCTAAGTTACATCCATGTTACTGGTGACTCAAAAAGCTCTCTGGTCATGTGATGAGGACCGGCCAAAATCCTCAGAGCACATGTCCCAAACCATGGGCCTTTTCCCCTTATTGAACATGTGGGGTGTCGTATGCCCTTATTGAATTAGTGGGCCCGTCCCTTCCTGAACATATGGGACAATAGAAAGCCAACCATCATGCATTAATGGAGGCCTCACCACGTGGTGGAATAAAATACTTCATCTTCCCAATTCAACCCTTACCATAATTATCAGAATAAATATCATGATATTAAAATGAAAAATTCTTATATATGAATAAGTAAATAAAATAAATATCATGATATTAAAATGAACCATTCTTATACATGAATAAGTAAATATGATAAATATCATGATTTTAAAATGATCAATTCTTATATATGAATAAATAAGTATATATTCACAATTCAAATCATAAAGTTCCACAAGGCAATTTCTATTAAGATATTCATAATCATTTCAAATACTCACAAACAACATATCAATAGCCATAACAAGTGGAAAGTGGTTACCTCTCGCCAAAGCTAATTATTATCCCACTCCTCTTAATTCAAGAGCTCAAACACGGCAAAATCAATCTACCACAATCAATTTACTAATTATTAATAATTCTTCTAAACTCTTCATAAAATTATAACTTATAATTTTATAAGATTAAATATATACAAATTATAATAATAAATTTGAAATGTTTAAAATGGAAAAATTAGACGGTAATTAAAAAGAAAATCAAGGATACCATTGAAAATATTAATTCTCCCTTCATTTTACTATTAGTTAATAACTCCCTTCCCCAAATAAATTGTTTTCATAGCATTTAATCGGTAAAAATATTTCATAGATATAAAATCATAAATTTCTAAATTAAAAAAAAAATTTATTTTAAATTACTATATCAACGAAACAATAAATCCAAACCGATTATAATTCACTATTAATCATCAACTACACATACATAGTCTTCTATTGTCAAAACTCGAAACTTTCCCAAAATCTTAATCCCAAAATATTCATTAACCAACATAATAATACTCCCTTTTGAAAGATAAAAATATATAGAATAACTTTCATGAAGGAAGTTTCTTGAAAAGAAGCTAGTTAAACTACCTAAATTATCTTATAAGATAAAAGACATACCTTAAAATGACCACACCTCATCTCTATTTCTCTCCTTCCTTCCTCACACTCTCCTCTCGTCACTCTCTTCTGTGTGTGTGTGTTGTGTGCAGATTATGTGTGTGTGTGGGGGCATTTATATACACCAACACACACATTTTTTTATTATTATTTAAAATTGGTGGGAGGCATAGCCTCCCACTAATATGTGTAGTGGGAGGCGTGGCCTCCCACTATCTGATGCAGTGGGAGGCGGCCTCCCACTGCCATGAATAGTGGGAGGCTTGCCTCCCACTTTTTTTTTTTTTTTTTTTTTAATTTTTTTTTTAATTTTTATATATATTTTTAAAATATATATATATATATATATATATATGTATTTATATTTCTTTCTTTCTCTTTTTCTTTTCTCTCTCTCTCTTTTTTTTTTTTATATATATACAATAATTATATTTATCATGTATAATTACTTTATAATTTTATAATTAAATCATAAAATAAAAATTAGGATGTTACAATTCTCCCCACCTAAATAGAATTTTGTCCTCAAAATTCTCAATAAGTTATTAAAGAAAACAATCCACAAAACAAGAACCCAATACCATAATATCGAACTTAATATAATAGCACGCCTTCATAACAAAACATAAGTCATCAACACCAATTTGATCACCATACGATATAACTATAAAAATTATTATACTGCCACATCATACAAACATTCCTAAGCAAACAAGTGAGGGAAATCACGTCGCATTAGTTCCTCGGTTTCCCAAGTAGCATCACCGGGTGTCATACCCTTCCATAAGACTTTCACAAGTCGAATGGTTTTCTTCCTCAGTTGTTTGTCATGGACATCTAAGATTCTCTCTGGTTCTGCTATATAAGTCAAGTTCTCTCTCAACTCGATTTTCTCAGGTTCAATGACATGAGACGGATCTGGATGATACTTCTTCAACTGTGACACATGGAACACATCGTGCACTTGAGATAAGTGTGGAGGCAAGGCGATCCGGTAGGCAACAGGCCCAATTCGCTCCAAAATCTCATACGGGCCAATAAATCGAGGAGTCAATTTCTTGGCTTTGATGGATCTACCAATCCCAGTTACCGGTGAAACCTTAAGGAATACATGGTCTCCTACTTCAAACTCCAAAGGTCTCTGTCGCTTATCCGCATAGCTCTTTTGTCTGCTCTGAGCGGTCAACAACCTCTGGCGAATCATCTCAATTTTCTTTGTAGTTTTGTCTACTAGGTTCGGTCCAATCACAGTTCGTTCACTTAATTCAGTCCAACAAAGAGGCGATCTACACTTTCAACCGTACAATGCCTCGAAAGGAACCATTTGAATGCTCGAATGATAACTATTATTGTAAGCAAATTCGGCCAAGGGCAAGTGACGATCCCAAAAACGTCACTAGTTCGGTTGAAAAGTTACTACCCTGGTCTCTAGTTCGGTTGAATTTTTTTTTTTTGAAACTATTTCAAAAAAATTTTCACAAAATCAGTAGATGTGTTGGCAAATTCAACATTCCAGTTTTCAAACATAACCAAGAATCAAACAATTGTTCTTAAAAGGTCATCATGTATAACACCTCTCAGGTTCTAGCTATCATATGGTTCCATCAAGGAACTAGCTCTCATTTATAACTCTAAGGGAATATTCTATATTCAAGATCTTTCCTTAAGCTAATACAACAACCAACAACCTCAAAATACTCCATATCAAATAGGTACTTATCCTCAAACATACCTTAAATAACATGCTGATGACACTGCATCAATCATTATTACCAAGGTTTCTACTCTCAATCATTCTTTCTAAGAAAATATCCTGAGATTTTAATATCATAAAATCATCCCCTAGTAGCTAGTAACCTCCAGATACCTCATATACGTTGGTGCCACATTCTACTGCCTTAAGTAATTCATTTCACTTGGTACCATATCCTAATACCTCAATTCATTTGGGTTGATTCGCACATGTAAGAATCCCTCAACTGTCAAGTTAGATCCTTAAATCACAATTTCGTTAATGGTAATCCCTTTAAATACCCAACAGAATTTCTTAGGTTCATCAACCTATTCCTGAAACCTTAACCATGACCAATTAACATGCTATAATCATAATTCATAGCTTCTAACATTCTGACATTATCCTTTATTATTAGCAAAACAATGACTCTTAGAACCTTAACATCGACTAGGTTGAGAAATCATATTTCCTCAACAACACCTATATTACATACCATGATCATGATTCACCATTCATAGTCTAATCCTCAAATAACCCCAAACAACGATAATTATTAGATTCACAATCCAGAACATTATTTGAATCAAGAAATCATATTGCCTCAATAATACCCAATATACAAACTAGGATCACAATTCTCATTTCTAGTCTAAACCTCGAAACATTCAGATGTCATTCTATAACCAAAACACAATACACGAGGTTCAAATTCCTTTTCAATCTTCAATATCACAAGGCCTATTCTAACATTATTCTTTCATCTAATCGACAGCCCTCAATCATACCCAAAGAATTGCTCATAACACCACATCAATCAACACTTACAGGGTTCCTACTTTCAAGTACTAAAACCTTCGTATAACCTTAATCACATCTCGATCTTACCATCAATCAATATTCACAGGATTCCTATTCTCATGTATTGGAACCTTAATACAACCTCATTTACATTTTGACCTTGGCACTATTTCAATTTAGATCATATTCAAACTTAATTTCAATCATTTCCTTATTTAATCTAACATCTTCACATCATTCCAATACTATTATCACAACCTCAGCATTATTCACATGGTTCAAAATGAATTTACAGTATTACAAATACATATACCAAACATCACCATAATCATACTACATTCACTAAGTTCACCCCCCCTTTTTAATCCACAAGGTATTCGAACCTTAAACCGGGATATTTCAAATTTGTAATACTTCTAGAAGATTCACCTTACTCGAGATTGCATCAACTGAGCATGCTTACTCTCAGACATCCCTTTCCAAATACCAGTCGAACATCAACCAACTACACGCTCCAAGACAAACTCTCAAAAGATACGATCCTAAAACAATCAGCATGCAGTGTGTATTTGTCAAACTAAATTCCTGAAGACACGTCCAGCAATGAATGCTGCACCGATTTTAAATCTTTGGATTCTCTCAGACTACCTTATTTATCACTGACCCGACATCAAGGTTTGGCAGTATGTTTCAAGTCAAGATTCCTAGGGACATAGTAATAAATGATTACTATGTGGTGTACGCATGCACAACAATCTAGACAGCTTCGAGCTATTAGGTTGCTAGGGTGCGGTGCTGCGTTGTATAACATGTACAGAAGGGACAAATGACTTTTAGCTGGCTTGCAGATTAAGAAATTGCACTGCACAGATAGAATGGTAACAACTTCAGTTATAAATCGAGGAATACAAAGGTAGCTGCTTCCCATACTTTCAAACTCCTGAAATATCAACATACTAGTTTACTCTCTTACGCTTCCCTTCGATCATAACTTCCTCTTTACTACTCCTTCAAATATGGCAGGTCCAAGCAACAACATCCCAATTTCTGAATCATGCGATCCTTTCTTCCTTGAAGCTTTACTAGGTATAAATCAGTCTGGCATGTTAGCTGACTTGTCTAACAATGTATCATTCTCCTATTCTTCTTTATTCTCTCCTAATCTTTTCGAAATAAGCATTCCTCCTTCTACCTTAACATCTAATGATCCTACTTCTACTCTGAGGGTCCAAGATACCACTCCTATAGTTACTAACAGAGAAGAATTTGAGACTGGCTCATCAGAGCGACCTGTTAAAAGATGCCGCAACATGACAGAACTCATGGCGTCAACCCAACCCGTTCAACCAAGGGATCCTGCTCCACCAAGGGATCCGGCCCTCAGTTTGGCTAATACCACTAACCCATTTTCCTGCGGTTGCTGCCATGTTTTACGAGAAATCATTCACACTAATGGGCTTCACTACAAGAAGCTTGAGGTTCATGGTAGGATAGGTATGATATGCCATGCTGTCATGCACCAAGATATACAAAAATGTTCTTCCAGTGCTGATAGTTTTCAAACATTTGATTTTAGCAATAAAAATTTAGAAGAAATTAAACTTTTCCTATCACAATATTGCCTGGATCAAAATGCATTAGGGTATGTCTTGGTGCCAGATCCTTTATCATCCTATTATGAGGCTCTCTGCATTGGTTTAGAATGGACTAAAACCCAACAAAAAGCCCTCGGTAGTTCATTCCCAATCAATGCAGAAAACCTAACCTCCAAAGGAAAAGAACCCGAGGTAGGAAATGATTCACAAGATAAATATTCAGCCCTCAAACTAAGTGAAACATATAGCGCCACCTTGGAGCATCGCAAGAAAATGGAGTCAATGTCGCTGAAGGATTTTAGTAATTATTTCCATCTAACCCTCGAGGAAACTAGCAAGGAGGTAAATTTAAGTAAACATTCTATAAAGTTGATATGTAACAAAGGAGGTTTAGAAGATTGGCCGTACAAAAAGCTTTCAAAGCTTATAAGGCGGGTCACTATACTGAGGAGACAAATGAGTCATCAAGATCCCGTTATAAGAGCCTTCACTCAAGAGGAAATTAGCAACCTTCAACGTCAAATGGTCGAAGTTTGTGGTGGGGTTGTACCAACTGTTGCTCTTCTTACTTGAAGCATTGCTGCCATTTTCTTCTTAGCCTTCTTGTTTCTATTTGTACCCTTTGTTCTAAAATTAATGAGACTTTTTCAAGTTCAAATATTCCCCCCGTCAAATTCAACTTTATCTCCTAATTTCAAACTCAAACTGGTCATTTTAACTTCTTACCAGAACCTACATTTTGATTGATCTTCTATATCAAGAGCAGTCAATTCTATTATCAAAATTTCTACCCTGATTTCAACTTGTCACTCTAAATTATCTAAGTATTAATTCATCTGGCTTCCTTAAACATCGGTGAATTGATGTAAAATAAGACTTCATTCTCTTGAGACAACAATGTCTCAGGAGCATTTGGAGGTGAATTACAGCGGAGTGAATCCTTCATGTATCTACTATTCTCCCCACCAAAGGATGAGACCTACGCTAACAAATGAATGATAAAGCAACACAACAAAAGAACTAAACAGGGAAGGTATGTGTGAATATTGTATATTGCCACTATATGTAATGCATGCATGACTGTTATCAGAATCATACGCTCTGATACCAAATTGTAACATCCCAAAAATTTACTTAACATAATAAGTAATTAAGGGTTCATTAACAACTAAGTAATGCCCATTATTGAATTAAAATATGCAAATGTAAATCAGAGTATGCAGTATGAGCCCTAACGTGGCATTATACAATCATCCCACATAAACCATAAAGACAGAAGTACTACTTTTGGTAGAAGTAGTCTAAGCTTCTGGGGTCTTCCCTGATGGATCTGCACAAAAGCTATCACCTGAAAAATGTGGGTAACCATCAATCCAGCTTATTACGAATACTAACATGTGCTAATGAGGTGCCAAGTGGAACAATTTATATAGCAAGATATTAAAAATATAATTCATCAATATACATATCACAAAAATTTATATAATAAATTCTATATCAAAATTATATGTCACAGTTCTCATTAAAACAATTCCCAAATTGCCTCCCACCAATCCAACCGAACCGCCTTATTTCCTCCGACTAGACCCATGGGCTAAGTTACATCCATGTTACTGGTGACTCAAAAAGCTCTCTGGTCATGTGATGAGGACCGGCCAAAATCCTCAGAGCACATGTCCCAAACCATGGGCCTTTTCCCCTTATTGAACATGTGGGGTGTCGTATGCCCTTATTGAATTAGTGGGCCCGTCCCTTCCTGAACATATGGGACAATAGAAAGCCAACCATCATGCATTAATGGAGGCCTCACCACGTGGTGGAATAAAATACTTCATCTTCCCAATTCAACCCTTACCATAATTATCAGAATAAATATCATGATATTAAAATGAAAAATTCTTATATATGAATAAGTAAATAAAATAAATATCATGATATTAAAATGAACCATTCTTATACATGAATAAGTAAATATGATAAATATCATGATTTTAAAATGATCAATTCTTATATATGAATAAATAAGTATATATTCACAATTCAAATCATAAAGTTCCACAAGGCAATTTCTATTAAGATATTCATAATCATTTCAAATACTCACAAACAACATATCAATAGCCATAACAAGTGGAAAGTGGTTACCTCTCGCCAAAGCTAATTATTATCCCACTCCTCTTAATTCAAGAGCTCAAACACGGCAAAATCAATCTACCACAATCAATTTACTAATTATTAATAATTCTTCTAAACTCTTCATAAAATTATAACTTATAATTTTATAAGATTAAATATATACAAATTATAATAATAAATTTGAAATGTTTAAAATGGAAAAATTAGACGGTAATTAAAAAGAAAATCAAGGATACCATTGAAAATATTAATTCTCCCTTCATTTTACTATTAGTTAATAACTCCCTTCCCCAAATAAATTGTTTTCATAGCATTTAATCGGTAAAAATATTTCATAGATATAAAATCATAAATTTCTAAATTAAAAAAAAAATTTATTTTAAATTACTATATCAACGAAACAATAAATCCAAACCGATTATAATTCACTATTAATCATCAACTACACATACATAGTCTTCTATTGTCAAAACTCGAAACTTTCCCAAAATCTTAATCCCAAAATATTCATTAACCAACATAATAATACTCCCTTTTGAAAGATAAAAATATATAGAATAACTTTCATGAAGGAAGTTTCTTGAAAAGAAGCTAGTTAAACTACCTAAATTGTAACATCCCAAAAAATTTACTTAACATAATAAGTAATTAAGGGTTCATTAACAACTAAGTAATGCCCATTATTGAATTAAAATATGCAAATGTAAATCAGAGTATGCAGTATGAGCCCTAACGTGGCATTATACAATCATCCCACATAAACCATAAAGACAGAAGTGCTACTTTTGGTAGAAGTAGTCTAAGCTTCTGGGGTCTTCCCTGATGGATCTGCACAAAAGCTATCACCTGAAAAATGTGGGTAACCATCAATCCAACTTATTACGAATACTATTATGTGCTAATGAGGTGCCATGTGGAACAATTTATATAACAAGATATAAAGAATATAATTCGTCAATATACACGTCACTAAATTTTATATCATAAATTCTATATCAAAATTATATGTCACAGTTCTCATTAAAACAATTCCCAAATTACCTCCCACCAGTCCAACCGAACCGCCTTATTTCCTCCGACTAGTCCCATGGGCTAAGTTACATCCATGTTACTGGTGACTCAAAAAGCTCTCTGGTCATGTGATGAGGACCGGCCAAAATCCTCAGAGCACATGTCCCAGACCATGGGCCTTTTCCCCTTATTGAACATGTGGGGTGTCGTATGCCCTTATTGAATTAGCGGGCCCGTCCCTTCCTGAATATATGGGACAATAGAAAGCCAACCATCATGCATTAATGGAGGCCTCACCACGTGGTGGAATAAAATACTCCATCTTCCCAATCCAACCCTTACCATAATTATCAGAGTAAATATTATGATATTAAAATGAACCATTCTTATACCTGAGATAGTAGATATGATAAATATCATGATATTAAAATAAACAATTCTTATACATTAATAAGTAGATATGATAAATATCATGATATTAAAATTAACCATTCTTATACATGAATAAATAATTATGATAAATATCATGATATTAAAATGAACAATTCTTATACATGAATAAATAAATATGATAAATATCATGATATTAAAATGATCAATTCTTATATATGAATAAATAAGTATATATTCACAATTCAAATCATAAAGTCCCACAAGGCAATTTCTATTAAAATATTTACAATCATTTCACAAACACTCACAAGCGACATATCAATACCCATAAAAAGTGGAAAGTGGTTACCTCTCGTTGAAGCTAACTACTATCTCACTGCTCCTAATCCAAAAGCTCAAACATACGCCAAAATCAATCTACCACAATCAATTTACTAATTATTAATAATTCTTCTAAACTCTTCATAAAATTATAACTTTTAATTTTATAAGATTAAATATATACAGATTATAATAATAAATTTGAAATGCTTAAAATGGAAAAATTAGACGGTAATTAAAAAGAAAATCAAGGATACCATTGAAAATATTAATTCTCCTTTCATTTTACTATTAGTTAATAACTCCCTTACCCAAATAAATTGTTTTCATAGCATTTAATCGGTAAAAAAAAATATTTCATAGATATAAAATCATAAATTTCTAAAGTAGAAAATTCATTTTAAATTCCTATATCAACGAAACAATAAATCCAAACCGAATTCACTATTAATCATCAACTACATATATATAGTCTTCTATTGTCAAAACTTAAAACTTTCCCAAAAATCTTAATCCCAAAATATTCATTAACCAACATAATAATACCCCCTTTTGAAAGATAAAAATATATAGAATATCTTTCATGAAGGAAGTCTCTTAAAAAGAAGCTAGTTAATCTGCCTAAATTATCTTATAAGATACAAGACATACCTTAAAATGACCACACCTCTTCTCTAATTCTCTCCTTCTTTCCTCACTCTCACTCTCGTCTCTCCTCTCTGCCGTGGGTGTGTGTGTGTGGATTTTGTGTGTTGGGGGGTATTTATAATCCCCCAACCAAATATATTTTATTATATAATAATTTTTTTTTAATTGAATAGTGGGAGGCATGGCATAGTGGGAGGCCATGCCTCCCGGCGGGATTTTGGCAGTGGGAAGTCACGCCCCACTGCCCAAGTATAGTGGGGAGCATGGCTTCCCACTATACTTTAATATATATATATATATATATATATATATATATATATATATATATATAATATATATATTTATTTATTTTTATTTATATATTTATTATTATTATTATTATTATTATTATTATTTTCCTCTTTCTTCTTCAATAAATACACAAAAATGAATTTATCATATATAACTGATCTATAATCATAATTAAATCCTAAAATTGAAAATTAGGATGTTATAATTCTCCCCACCTAAATAGAATTTTGTCCTCAAAATTCTCAATAAGTTATTAAAGAAAACAATCCACAAAACAAGATTTCAATACAATAATATCGAACTTAATATAATAGCACGCCTTCATAACAAAACATAAGTCATCAACACCAATTTGGTCACCATACAATATAACCATAAAAATTATTATACTGCCACAACATACAAACATTCCTAAGCAAACAAGTGAGGGAAATCACGTCGCATTCGTTCCTCGGTTTCCCAAGTAGCATCACCGGGTGTCATACCCTTCCATAAGACTTTCACAAGTCGAATGGTTTTCTTCCTCAGTTGTTTGTCATGGACATCTAAGATTCTCTCTGGTTCTGCTATATAAGTCAAGTTCTCTCTCAACTCGATTTTCTCAGGTTCAATGACATGAGACGGATCTGGATGATACTTCTTCAACTGTGACACATGGAACACATCGTGCACTTGAGATAAGTGTGGAGGCAAGGCGATCCGATAGGCAACAGGCCCAATACGCTCCAAAATCTCATATGGCCCTATGAACCGTGGAGTCAACTTCTTTGCCTTAATAGACCTCCCTATACCTGTCAAGGGCGAATCCTTCAAGAAAACATAATCCCCGATACTAAACTCCAATGGTCTTCTCCAACGATCCGCATAACTCTTCTATCAGCTCTGAGCTGTCAACAACTTCTGTCGTATCGTCTCAACCTTCCGTGATGTTTTATCTACCAAATCTGGTCCGATGATAGTTCTTTCACTCAATTCGGTCCAATACAACGGCGATCTGCACTTCTGGCCATACAAAGCCTCAAAAGGTGCCATTTGAATGCAGACATGGTAACTATTATTGTATGCAAATTCTGCTAATGGCAAGTGCTTGTTCCAGCTACCTGAGAACTCGATGGCGCAAGCTCTTAACATGTCCTCGAGTGTCTGAATAGTCTTCTCGGCTTATCATTTGCTAGCCTTTCGACGCATTTTACTACCACAACACTGGATTTCTAAACTTACTACCTAAGGAATTACCCTCAAGCTAACGTTCCTTATCTATCACTTGGTACAGATTGAATGTTTTGCCAACCTCAAAATGTATTCTAGACATATTTATTTAAAGTCACTATGCAATCAACATTTCACACAGCACTAAACACATAGGTCTCACAACACAGGGATACGGCCCCGTGCAAACTTGCATACCGGGTCTTATTGCCTTGAATCTCTGTTCATTTACTCCGTGTCTGCGCTTCCTTAACTTCGGCTCTCATACCACCTTTCTCTTGCTTAGCATGCTAGCATTTCTTATCTACCCGGTTCAAATCTCTAGACCATTCTAACAGTTTCTGTCCCTGTTTCAACCCAATTGCCAACTGCACCGCTTTTCATTTCAATACATTAGCAAATGGCAATGACGCCATTGCTTTTTATTTCCCTATGTTATTACATAAACTTCAAAATTTTCAAATATTAAAAAAAAATTTCAGTGGTCGCAGTACATTTTTATAATTGCACAAAACATTTTTTTTTTCATTTTCAATAAACCATAATCGCTGCCAGCCCAATTTTGAGAAAATACATCCTTTACCAGCCTAAATTCAAGAAACACATTTTCTGCCGGTTTAACACACAATGGAATAATTCATTTCACAAAATTCAACATTTGAAAATTCTCACCACCACTTCAACCTTTTAGTACAACGGCATATCCCAATCCTTTCATACCCAAACCACTGAAGTGGCAACGTGTCTGCCGACCGATATGGGAGAATTTCCATCCCCCTATAAGGGACCCAGTATCCATACTAACATTTCCAATAAAGGCTCCTTACCGCTTTCCCAGTCAAGCCAGTCCATAATCACGGCCACCACTGTGCATCGCTTTCCCAGCTGACCAGTTCTTAATCACGGCTAGTGCCAGTTCCATAAAACAAAATGCACGCCCCTCTAAGGTGGAACTACTTAGATTGGGAATATTCACCATTGGTGCAAGTGTCAACCTCTCATGTCACATCCAACAAATTTTCAATTTAAATGAGTTTTATAACTAGCCCAAAATTTCAAATATTTTTAAACATAGCTGGCAAGACCCAACAAACTGAGTATTTCTACAACAGTTTTTGACCTCTTCCAGTTTCGTATTGCCTTACACCACATAGTTCAAAATTCAATTTTAAACCTGAGCCCCACCAAAACCTTTTATGAGGCATAATTTCAATAGCGACCACTACCCTAGTCTCAATTTCGGTTGAAAGATTTTTTTTGTTTTTTTAGAAAACTCTATTTCAAAAGTTTTTCACAAAATTAGCAGGTGCATTGGCAAATTCAACATTCTAGTTTTCAAACATAACCAAGAATTAGACAATTGTCCTTAGAAGGTCATCATGTATAACACCTCTCAGGTTATAGCTATCATACGGTTCTATTAAGGAACTAACTCTCATTTATAACTTTAAGGGAATATTCTATATTTGAGATCTTTCCCTAAGCTGATACAGCAACCAACAACCTCAAAATACCCCATATCAAATAGGTGCTTATCCTCAAACATACCTCCAATAACGTGCTAATGACACAACATCAGTCATTATTATCAGGGTTTCTACTCTCAATCATTTTTTTTTCTTTTTTTTTTTAGATATTAAAATCATCCCCTAGCAGCTAGTAACCTCTAGATACCTCATATACGTTGGTGCCACACTCTACTACCTTAAGTGATTCAATTCACTTGACACCATATCCTAATACCTCAATTCATTCGGGTCGATTCACACATGTAAGAATCATTCAACTGTCAAGTTAGATCTTTAGATCACAATTCATAGTCTGATCCTCAAATAACCCCAAACAACGTAATTATCAGATTCACAATCCAGAACATAGTTTGGACCAAGAAATCATATTACCTCAATAATACCCAATATACAAACTAGGATTACAATTCTCATTTCTAGTTTAAACCTTGAAACATTCAAATGTCATCTTCATAACCAAAACACAACACACAAGGTTCTAAATCCATTTCAGTCCTCAATATCACAAGAGCCTATTCTAACATTATTCTTTCATCTAATCGACAACCCTCAATCATACCCAAAGCATTGCTCATAGCACCATATCAATCAATACTTACAGGGTTTCTACCTTCGAGTACTAAAACCTTAAGACAACCTTAATCTCATTTCGATCTAATTCACCATTCAATATTAATAGGATTCCTATTCTCATGTATTGGAACCTTAATGCAACCTCATTCACACTTTGACCTAGGCACTATTTCAATTTTGTATTAGGTTCAAGTCCAGTCTCAATCATTTCCTTATTCAACCTAGCATCCTCACAGCATCTCTATGTCATACCTTAAAGTACTAAGACCTTAAATGTAACACCTCAATTTCAATGCCCAAAAACTTTGTCAAAATATTTGTAATACCTCCAACAGAGTTTATCCATATCCGAATCATCGGGTTGCATCACCATTTCCAATAAAATTCATAATACATAATCAAAATAAATTTCAGAAAAATATTTCAGAGTTCAAAACGGAAGTCTTAGGTTCATGGCAAATAAAATAACATAACATAAACTATAGGAGTACAAAAGAGCCTCCAAAGCTCACTCCATAGGTGCCTTCCCTTGCTCTCTACTAGGATATTCACCTGAAAAATGTTAATTTGGGATGAGATTCCACGTCTCAGTAACTACTGAAAGTTTCTACCGTACACAAGCAAATTACATATGACAAAAACATGGGCTAGTTTCAAATATGTTTGTAAATATATATATATATATATATATATACCATAATTTCTCATACAAGAATATTTGCAAAAGTAATCAATATGTCGAATTATGAATTATACAAATATACAATGCAGAATGCAGCCTCCCTTATATCACCGTCCTCCCTTATACCGCTGACTGGAGCCATAGGCTAACTCATAGTCCAATAGAAACTCATTCATTTGACTGAATGGTTCCAAGCCCACCAAAATTTAAGATACACCCGGCCAAATGTATAGAGCTTAAATCTGGACTATGGCTCCCCTCCTTAAAAATAAAAACTAAGGAGGTGTCACATGTCCCACAACTCCAATGCAATCCCGGCCAGAGGAAAACATGGAAGATGGGGCCCTAAAAAGGTACCATCCACTGTGCACCGAGTGGTGGCATAAACAATTCTTATCATTCAAATCCCTCCTTACTCCAACCCATCATACAGCCGCCATGATAATTATATCAATAAGATCAAGTATAATAAAACATACTTCCATTTATATCAAATATCATAAAGTGGTAAATCAAATGTCTCATAAAAATTCGTCTGTCTAATATGTCATTCTTGAAATTCAAGGGATCAAACTGTCGTTTCTTAAATTCGGGTCTAAAATGTCATTCTGAAATTCAGGGGCAAAACTGTAATTTTTTGCTAGGTACAAAATCATAATACTCAATTATATTATAATACATATAAACCAGTCCATATTAAAAAGTAATTTGTAATCATACACAATTCACAAGTATATGGAAGAATATTCAGAGTTACCTGTCACTCTATAGCTCCCAAAAAGTTACCGCAAGGCTTCCCTACATTCCTTCTCTCTCTCTTTCCCTACCTTTCTGTGAGTCTTGAGTGTTTGTGTGTTGTGAAAGAAATGAGAAGGGATGAGGTATTTATAGAGTTCGGGTCTCAACTAGTTTTCAAAAATCACATGTCCATCTACTACACATCTACCATTTATCTACCATTCATTTGTCCATCTACTACACATCTACCATTTATCTACCATTCATATATCCATCTACCATGTAACTACACATCTCCATCTACCATCTAACTACCATTCATATGTAGCTACCATACATATCTCCATCTACCATCTAACTACCGAATACTCATCTTCCGATCAAATATCACATGCTTATCTACTTCATAACTATCTACCATTCAAGTTAATATCCGATTTCTTATTCGCCCTGCCGGTCACGGAAATGACTTCCACAAACACCAGCTTCTAGACAAAAATTCATTTGTTTGTAATATGTCCTGGCCTAAGAAACTTAGTTCATGGTTTTCTAGATAGGATTTAATTTCTATCAGTTCTCTCTCTTTTAGATCATTAATGGTACTTAAGTGTACTTTGGTCATTTATGGTAATTTCCCCAGAGTACAAAATACTCCCGTGACATTTTTTAATATTTTAATGAATAGTAAATACGTATATGTGAATAGTAAATACTATTCATGTACGTATTTGTGAATAGTAAACACTATTCATGTCCAAAAATTACTGATTCCAAATTCGTCATTTTCAAAAATAGGGCCTAGTAGACTTCCAAAAATAGGCTTATTTTCTAGTCTTTAGGTCCAAAATTCGGGATATTACATTAAATCAAAGGAATCTTAAATTCTTATAATACTTCCCAGGAGGTCGCCCATCCCGAGATTTATCTTCCTTAAGCACACTTATCCTCAGAATCCTAATAGGATTTAGACCATACTATACCAACTTCCTATATATTCCCATAACACAAAGTAGGGAATTAAATTATATCCTATCTCCATATCAGAAGCCCTAAAGTTAGCATTATAATCCTTATTCTGCCACTTTATCTATCTCTTAAGCCTCAACCTTCAATGGATCCAATTCTCCATTAAATTTCTCAGGATTGTGCTAATGAACATCCTTTCAAACCTTGTTGTTAGCTAGGTCTTCAAGGTTGAGTTGCGATGATGCTTTACCCCCATTACTCTTAATAGCTTCTTCATGATCAATTGAGCCACCCGGCTCAGCTCTTTGTGATACCTCTATACTAGACTCGAGTACGTCATTATTCATTGGCATGGGAATACCTCCTTTCTCTCTTATCTTCTCTTGAAAATCCTCCTCAGCTGTTGAAACCGTGCATCCATGACAGTCATTAACGTATCTTTGAATCAAAGAAAAGAGTCTCGTCATCTTGAGACATTGGTGTATCGATGTAAAAGAGCTTCGTTTTCTTGAGACAGTAGTGTCTCAGGAGCGTCTGGAGGTGAATAAACGGCGAAATGATCCTTCGTGTATCTACCATTCTCCCCACCAAAGGATGAAACCTACCCTAATAAGTGAATAATAAAGCAACACAACAAAACAACTAAACAGGGAAGGTATGTGTGAATATTGTATATTGCCACTATATGTAGTGCATGCATAACTGTTATCAGAATCATACGCTCTGATACCAAATTGTAACATCCCAAAAAATTTACTTAACATAATAAGTAATTAAGGGTTCATTAACAACTAAGTAATGCCCATTATTGAATTAAAATATGCAAATGTAAATCAGAGTATGCAGTATGAGCCCTAACGTGGCATTATACAATCATCCCACATAAACCATAAAGACAGAAGTGCTACTTTTGGTAGAAGTAGTCTAAGCTTCTGGGGTCTTCCCTGATGGATCTGCACAAAAGCTATCACCTGAAAAATGTGGGTAACCATCAATCCAACTTATTACGAATACTATTATGTGCTAATGAGGTGCCATGTGGAACAATTTATATAACAAGATATAAAGAATATAATTCGTCAATATACACGTCACTAAATTTTATATCATAAATTCTATATCAAAATTATATGTCACAGTTCTCATTAAAACAATTCCCAAATTACCTCCCACCAGTCCAACCGAACCGCCTTATTTCCTCCGACTAGTCCCATGGGCTAAGTTACATCCATGTTACTGGTGACTCAAAAAGCTCTCTGGTCATGTGATGAGGACCGGCCAAAATCCTCAGAGCACATGTCCCAGACCATGGGCCTTTTCCCCTTATTGAACATGTGGGGTGTCGTATGCCCTTATTGAATTAGCGGGCCCGTCCCTTCCTGAATATATGGGACAATAGAAAGCCAACCATCATGCATTAATGGAGGCCTCACCACGTGGTGGAATAAAATACTCCATCTTCCCAATCCAACCCTTACCATAATTATCAGAGTAAATATTATGATATTAAAATGAACCATTCTTATACCTGAGATAGTAGATATGATAAATATCATGATATTAAAATAAACAATTCTTATACATTAATAAGTAGATATGATAAATATCATGATATTAAAATTAACCATTCTTATACATGAATAAATAATTATGATAAATATCATGATATTAAAATGAACAATTCTTATACATGAATAAATAAATATGATAAATATCATGATATTAAAATGATCAATTCTTATATATGAATAAATAAGTATATATTCACAATTCAAATCATAAAGTCCCACAAGGCAATTTCTATTAAAATATTTACAATCATTTCACAAACACTCACAAGCGACATATCAATACCCATAAAAAGTGGAAAGTGGTTACCTCTCGTTGAAGCTAACTACTATCTCACTGCTCCTAATCCAAAAGCTCAAACATACGCCAAAATCAATCTACCACAATCAATTTACTAATTATTAATAATTCTTCTAAACTCTTCATAAAATTATAACTTTTAATTTTATAAGATTAAATATATACAGATTATAATAATAAATTTGAAATGCTTAAAATGGAAAAATTAGACGGTAATTAAAAAGAAAATCAAGGATACCATTGAAAATATTAATTCTCCTTTCATTTTACTATTAGTTAATAACTCCCTTACCCAAATAAATTGTTTTCATAGCATTTAATCGGTAAAAAAAAATATTTCATAGATATAAAATCATAAATTTCTAAAGTAGAAAATTCATTTTAAATTCCTATATCAACGAAACAATAAATCCAAACCGAATTCACTATTAATCATCAACTACATATATATAGTCTTCTATTGTCAAAACTTAAAACTTTCCCAAAAATCTTAATCCCAAAATATTCATTAACCAACATAATAATACCCCCTTTTGAAAGATAAAAATATATAGAATATCTTTCATGAAGGAAGTCTCTTAAAAAGAAGCTAGTTAATCTGCCTAAATTATCTTATAAGATACAAGACATACCTTAAAATGACCACACCTCTTCTCTAATTCTCTCCTTCTTTCCTCACTCTCACTCTCGTCTCTCCTCTCTGCCGTGGGTGTGTGTGTGTGGATTTTGTGTGTTGGGGGGTATTTATAATCCCCCAACCAAATATATTTTATTATATAATAATTTTTTTTTTAATTGAATAGTGGGAGGCATGGCATAGTGGGAGGCCATGCCTCCCGGCGGGATTTTGGCAGTGGGAAGTCACGCCCCACTGCCCAAGTATAGTGGGGAGCATGGCTTCCCACTATACTTTAATATATATATATATATATATATATATATATATATATATATATATATATAATATATATATTTATTTATTTTTATTTATATATTTATTATTATTATTATTATTATTATTATTTTCCTCTTTCTTCTTCAATAAATACACAAAAATGAATTTATCATATATAACTGATCTATAATCATAATTAAATCCTAAAATTGAAAATTAGGATGTTATAATTGTAACATCCTAATTTTTATTTTATGTTTTAATTATAAAATTATAAAGTAATTATACATGATAAATATAATTATTGTATATATATAAAAAAAAAAGAGAGAGAGAGAAAAGAAAAAGAGAAAGAAAGAAATATAAATACATATATATATATATATATATATTTTAAAAATATATATAAAAATTAAAAAAAAAAATTAAAAAAAAAAAAAAAAAAGTGGGAGGCAAGCCTCCCACTATTCATGGCAGTGGGAGGCCGCCTCCCACTGCATCAGATAGTGGGAGGCCACGCCTCCCACTACACATATTAGTGGGAGGCTATGCCTCCCACCAATTTTAAATAATAATAAAAAAAATGTGTGTGTTGGTGTATATAAATACCCCCACACACACACATAATCTGCACACAACGCACACACACAGAAGAGAGTGACGAGAGGAGAGTGTGAGGAAGGAAGGAGAGAAATAGAGAAGAGGTGTGGTCATTTTAAGGTATGTCTTTTATCTTATAAGATAATTTAGGTAGTTTAACTAGCTTCTTTTCAAGAAACTTCCTTCATGAAAGTTATTCTATATATTTTTATCTTTCAAAAGGGAGTATTATTATGTTGGTTAATGAATATTTTGGGATTAAGATTTTGGGAAAGTTTCGAGTTTTGACAATAGAAGACTATGTATGTGTAGTTGATGATTAATAGTGAATTATAATCGGTTTGGATTTATTGTTTCGTTGATATAGTAATTTAAAATAAATTTTTTTTTAATTTAGAAATTTATGATTTTATATCTATGAAATATTTTTACCGATTAAATGCTATGAAAACAATTTATTTGGGGAAGGGAGTTATTAACCAATAGTAAAATGAAGGGAGAATTAATATTTTCAATGGTATCCTTGATTTTCTTTTTAATTACCGTCTAATTTTTCCATTTTAAACATTTCAAATTTATTATTATAATTTGTATATATTTAATCTTATAAAATTATAAGTTATAATTTTATGAAGAGTTTAGAAGAATTATTAATAATTAGTAAATTGATTGTGGTAGATTGATTTTGCCGTGTTTGAGCTCTTGAATTAAGAGGAGTGGGATAATAATTAGCTTTGGCGAGAGGTAACCACTTTCCACTTTTTATGGGTATTGATATGTTGCTTGTGAGTGTTTGTGAAATGATTGTAAATATTTTAATAGAAATAGCCTTGTGGGACTTTATGATTTGAATTGTGAATATATATTTATTTATTCATATATAAGAATTGTTCATTTTAACATCATGATATTTATCATAATTATTTATTCATGTATAAGAATGGTTAATTTTAATATCATGATATTTATCATATCTACTTATTAATGTATAAGAATTGTTTATTTTTATATCATGATATTTATCATATCTACTATCTCATTTATAAGAATTGTTCATTTTAATATCATGATATTTACTCTGATAATTATGGTAAGGGTTGGATTGGGAAGATGAAGTATTTTATTCCACCACGTGGTGAGGCCTCCATTAATGCATGATGGTTGGCTTTCTATTGTCCCATATATTCAGAAAGGGACGGGCCCGCTAATTCAATGAGGGCATACGACACCCCACATGTTCAATAAGGGGAAAAGGCCCATGGTTTGGGACATGTGCTCTGAGGATTTTGGCCGGTTCTCATCACATGACCAGAGAGCTTTTTGAGTCACCAGTAACATGGATGTAACTTAGCCCATGGGTCCAGTCGGAGGAAATAAGGCGGTTCGGTTGGACTGGTGGGAGGTAATTTGGGAATTGTTTTAATGAGAACTGTGACATATAATTTTGATATAGAATTTATGATATAAAATTTAGTGACGTGTATATTGACGAATTATATTCTTTATATC
Organism: Acacia crassicarpa; assembly: GCA_034222035.1. Classification (NCBI taxonomy): domain Eukaryota; kingdom Viridiplantae; phylum Streptophyta; class Magnoliopsida; order Fabales; family Fabaceae; genus Acacia; species Acacia crassicarpa. The sequence goes on along the minus strand of JAWXYG010000002.1, from coordinate 60,474,158 downwards.
TTGTTATATAAATTGTTCCACTTGGCACCTCATTAGCACATGTTGGTATTCGTAATAAGTTGGATTGATGGTTACCCACATTTTTCAGGTGATAGCTCTTGTGCAGAACCATCAGGGAAGACTCCAGAAGCTTAGACTACTTCTGCCAAAAGTAGCACTTCTGTCTTTATGGTTATGTGGATGATTGTATAATGCCACGTTAGGGCTCATACTGCATACTCTGATTTACATTCGCATATTTTATTCAATAATGGGCATTACCTAGTTGTTAATGAACCCTTAATTACTTATTATATTAAGTAAATTTTTGGGATGTTTCAATTTGGTATCAGAGCGTATGATTCTGATAACAGTCATGCATGCACTACATGTAGTGGCAATATACAATATTCACACATACCTTCCCTGTTTAGTGGTTTTATTGTGTTGCTTTATTATTCATTTATTAGGCTAGGTTTCATCCTTTGGTGGGGAGAATGGTAGATACACGAACAACTCACTCCGCCGTTAATTCACCTTCAAATGCTCCTAACACATCGTTGTCTCAAGAGAACGAATCTCTTTTACACCGATACACTGATGTCTCAATAGAACAGAGGCTCTTTTACATCACTTTAAGATACATTACTGCTCCGGGATGGGGGGTCTTTGACTGAGTTCTTGACAGGGTAGTTTGTTAGATAAATAGGGTGCAGTAGATATTAAAGGGACAATACTTAGTATTTCTGAGGAAGTCAGATAAATTGATACTTGGATAATTTTGAGTGACAAGTTGGAATTAGAATATAAATTTTGATGATAGAATTATCAACTCAGAATTTCGAAGTCCGGCTAGGACATAAGTTCTGACAATAGGTTAGATTGATCTGCTGGAGCTTGAACTTATGTGATTAATTGAAAATGGGTGAGAAAAATATCCAAACTTGAAAATTCCCGTGAATCTTAGTATAAAAGTACAAGCAGAAATTAGAATGCTAAGAAGAAAAGACAAGATGAATTCAAGCATCAAGAGCAACAGTTGGTACAATCCCACCACAAGCGTTGACCATCTCAAGTTTAAGTCTATTAATTTCTTCCTGAGCGGCTGCACTTGAGAGAGGACCATCAGAAGACATTGTTTTTCTCAATCTAGCTATTTGCCTCATAGTGCTTCGAATTTTTACATAAGGCCAATGCTTTATTCCTCCCCTATGGCATATTTTCATTAGAACATTTTTGCATAGACGAACTTGTTGAGCCGCTTCTTGTTGAGGTAAATGGAATAAGTCTCTAAGATCATTTATTGACATTGATGCAGCTCTAATATTTTGTTCAGCTCTTGATCGGTATGGATTACTAGGTATGGGGACTGAAGGATTATTATTTACAACCATGAGCTCTTTTCCTTTATTGGATATATTTTCTGTATTGGTTGGAAATGAACTATTAGGGAGTTCATTTTGATTTTTAGTCCATTCCAAACCAACACAGAGGGCCTCATAGTAGGCTGATAGGGGATCTGACACTAGGACATACCCTAAAGATTTTTGATTCAAACAATAATTTTCTAGAAAATGTTTGACATCATCTAAATTTTTCTTACCAAAGTCAAATACTTGAGGACTGGAAGAACCTCCTTGTACGTCCTGGTGAAAGACAGCGTGGCATATCATACCAATCCTCCCATGAACTTCAAGTTTATGGTATTGAAGTCCATTGGTATGAATGATCTCTCGTAGAACATGACAGCAACCACATGAAAATGGGTTAGTGGTATTAGCCAAACTGAGGGCCGGATCCCTTGGTGGAGCAGGATCCCTTGGTTGAACGGGTTGGGTTGACTCCATGAGTTCTGTCATGTTGCGGCATCTTTTAACAGGTCGCTCTGATGAGCCAGTCTCAAATTCTTCTCTGTTAGTAACTATAGGAGTGGTATCTTGGACCCTCAGAGTAGAAGTAGGATCATTAGATGTTAAGGTAGAAGGAGGAATGCTTATTTCGAAAAGATTAGGAGAGAATAAAGAAGAATAGGAGAATGATACATTGTTAGACAAGTCAGCTAACATGCCAGACTGATTTATACCTAGTAAAGCTTCAAGGAAGAAAGGATCGCATGATTCAGAAATTGGGATGTTGTTGCTTGGACCTGCCATATTTGAAGGAGTAGTAAAGAGGAAGTTATGATCGAAGGGAAGCGTAAGAGAGTAAACTAGTATGTTGATATTTCAGGAGTTTGAAAGTATGGGAAGCAGCTACCTTTGTATTCCTCGATTTATAACTGAAGTTGTTACCATTCTATCTGTGCAGTGCAATTTCTTAATCTGCAAGCCAGCTAAAAGTCATTTGTCCCTTCTGTACATGTTATACAACGCAGCACCGCACCCTAGCAACCTAATAGCTCGAAGCTGTCTAGATTGTTGTGCATGCGTACACCACATAGTAATCATTTATTACTATGTCCCTAGGAATCTTGACTTGAAACATACTGCCAAACCTTGATGTCGGGTCAGTGATAAATAAGGTAGTCTGAGAGAATCCAAAGATTTAAAATCGGTGCAGCATTCATTGCTGGACGTGTCTTCAGGAATTTAGTTTGACAAATACACACTGCATGCTGATTGTTTTAGGATCGTATCTTTTGAGAGTTTGTCTTGGAGCGTGTAGTTGGTTGATGTTCGACTGGTATTTGGAAAGGGATGTCTGAGAGTAAGCATGCTCAGTTGATGCAATCTCGAGTAAGGTGAATCTTCTAGAAGTATTACGAATTTGAAATATCCCGGTTTAAGGTTCGAATACCTTGTGGATTAAAAAGGGGGGGTGAACTTAGTGAATGTAGTATGATTATGGTGATGTTTGGTATATGTATTTGTAATACTGTAAATTCATTTCGAACCATGTGAATAATGCTGAGGTTGTGATAATAGTATTGGAATGATGTGAAGATGTTAGATTAAATAAGGAAATGATTGAAATTAAGTTTGAATATGATCTAAATTGAAATAGTGCCAAGGTCAAAATGTAAATGAGGTTGTATTAAGGTTCCAATACATGAGAATAGGAATCCTGTGAAAATTGATTGATGGTAAGATCGAGATGTGATTAAGGTTATACGAAGGTTTTAGTACTTGAAAGTAGGAACCCTGTAAGTGTTGATTGATGTGGTGTTATGAGCAATTCTTTGGGTATGATTGAGGGCTGTCGATTAGATGAAAGAATAATGTTAGAATAGGCCTTGTGATATTGAAGATTGAAAAGGAATTTGAACCTCGTGTATTGTGTTTTGGTTATAGAATGACATCTGAATGTTTCGAGGTTTAGACTAGAAATGAGAATTGTGATCCTAGTTTGTATATTGGGTATTATTGAGGCAATATGATTTCTTGATTCAAATAATGTTCTGGATTGTGAATCTAATAATTATCGTTGTTTGGGGTTATTTGAGGATTAGACTATGAATGGTGAATCATGATCATGGTATGTAATATAGGTGTTGTTGAGGAAATATGATTTCTCAACCTAGTCGATGTTAAGGTTCTAAGAGTCATTGTTTTGCTAATAATAAAGGATAATGTCAGAATGTTAGAAGCTATGAATTATGATTATAGCATGTTAATTGGTCATGGTTAAGGTTTCAGGAATAGGTTGATGAACCTAAGAAATTCTGTTGGGTATTTAAAGGGATTACCATTAACGAAATTGTGATTTAAGGATCTAACTTGACAGTTGAGGGATTCTTACATGTGCGAATCAACCCAAATGAATTGAGGTATTAGGATATGGTACCAAGTGAAATGAATTACTTAAGGCAGTAGAATGTGGCACCAACGTATATGAGGTATCTGGAGGTTACTAGCTACTAGGGGATGATTTTATGATATTAAAATCTCAGGATATTTTCTTAGAAAGAATGATTGAGAGTAGAAACCTTGGTAATAATGATTGATGCAGTGTCATCAGCATGTTATTTAAGGTATGTTTGAGGATAAGTACCTATTTGATATGGAGTATTTTGAGGTTGTTGGTTGTTGTATTAGCTTAAGGAAAGATCTTGAATATAGAATATTCCCTTAGAGTTATAAATGAGAGCTAGTTCCTTGATGGAACCATATGATAGCTAGAACCTGAGAGGTGTTATACATGATGACCTTTTAAGAACAATTGTTTGATTCTTGGTTATGTTTGAAAACTGGAATGTTGAATTTGCCAACACATCTACTGATTTTGTGAAAATTTTTTTGAAATAGTTTCAAAAAAAAAAAAAAAATTCAACCGAACTAGAGACCAGGGTAGTAACTTTTCAACCGAACTAGTGACGTTTTTGGGATCGTCACTTGCCCTTGGCCGAATTTGCTTACAATAATAGTTATCATTCGAGCATTCAAATGGTTCCTTTCGAGGCATTGTACGGTTGAAAGTGTAGATCGCCTCTTTGTTGGACTGAATTAAGTGAACGAACTGTGATTGGACCGAACCTAGTAGACAAAACTACAAAGAAAATTGAGATGATTCGCCAGAGGTTGTTGACCGCTCAGAGCAGACAAAAGAGCTATGCGGATAAGCGACAGAGACCTTTGGAGTTTGAAGTAGGAGACCATGTATTCCTTAAGGTTTCACCGGTAACTGGGATTGGTAGATCCATCAAAGCCAAGAAATTGACTCCTCGATTTATTGGCCCGTATGAGATTTTGGAGCGAATTGGGCCTGTTGCCTACCGGATCGCCTTGCCTCCACACTTATCTCAAGTGCACGATGTGTTCCATGTGTCACAGTTGAAGAAGTATCATCCAGATCCGTCTCATGTCATTGAACCTGAGAAAATCGAGTTGAGAGAGAACTTGACTTATATAGCAGAACCAGAGAGAATCTTAGATGTCCATGACAAACAACTGAGGAAGAAAACCATTCGACTTGTGAAAGTCTTATGGAAGGGTATGACACCCGGTGATGCTACTTGGGAAACCGAGGAACTAATGCGACGTGATTTCCCTCACTTGTTTGCTTAGGAATGTTTGTATGATGTGGCAGTATAATAATTTTTATGGTTATATCGTATGGTGATCAAATTGGTGTTGATGACTTATGTTTTGTTATGAAGGCGTGCTATTATATTAAGTTCGATATTATGGTATTGGGTTCTTGTTTTGTGGATTGTTTTCTTTAATAACTTATTGAGAATTTTGAGGACAAAATTCTATTTAGGTGGGGAGAATTGTAACATCCTAATTTTTATTTTATGTTTTAATTATAAAATTATAAAGTAATTATACATGATAAATATAATTATTGTATATATATAAAAAAAAAAAGAGAGAGAGAGAAAAGAAAAAGAGAAAGAAAGAAATATAAATACATATATATATATATATATATATTTTAAAAATATATATAAAAATTAAAAAAAAAATTAAAAAAAAAAAAAAAAAAAGTGGGAGGCAAGCCTCCCACTATTCATGGCAGTGGGAGGCCGCCTCCCACTGCATCAGATAGTGGGAGGCCACGCCTCCCACTACACATATTAGTGGGAGGCTATGCCTCCCACCAATTTTAAATAATAATAAAAAAAATGTGTGTGTTGGTGTATATAAATACCCCCACACACACACATAATCTGCACACAACGCACACACACAGAAGAGAGTGACGAGAGGAGAGTGTGAGGAAGGAAGGAGAGAAATAGAGAAGAGGTGTGGTCATTTTAAGGTATGTCTTTTATCTTATAAGATAATTTAGGTAGTTTAACTAGCTTCTTTTCAAGAAACTTCCTTCATGAAAGTTATTCTATATATTTTTATCTTTCAAAAGGGAGTATTATTATGTTGGTTAATGAATATTTTGGGATTAAGATTTTGGGAAAGTTTCGAGTTTTGACAATAGAAGACTATGTATGTGTAGTTGATGATTAATAGTGAATTATAATCGGTTTGGATTTATTGTTTCGTTGATATAGTAATTTAAAATAAATTTTTTTTTAATTTAGAAATTTATGATTTTATATCTATGAAATATTTTTACCGATTAAATGCTATGAAAACAATTTATTTGGGGAAGGGAGTTATTAACCAATAGTAAAATGAAGGGAGAATTAATATTTTCAATGGTATCCTTGATTTTCTTTTTAATTACCGTCTAATTTTTCCATTTTAAACATTTCAAATTTATTATTATAATTTGTATATATTTAATCTTATAAAATTATAAGTTATAATTTTATGAAGAGTTTAGAAGAATTATTAATAATTAGTAAATTGATTGTGGTAGATTGATTTTGCCGTGTTTGAGCTCTTGAATTAAGAGGAGTGGGATAATAATTAGCTTTGGCGAGAGGTAACCACTTTCCACTTTTTATGGGTATTGATATGTTGCTTGTGAGTGTTTGTGAAATGATTGTAAATATTTTAATAGAAATAGCCTTGTGGGACTTTATGATTTGAATTGTGAATATATATTTATTTATTCATATATAAGAATTGTTCATTTTAACATCATGATATTTATCATAATTATTTATTCATGTATAAGAATGGTTAATTTTAATATCATGATATTTATCATATCTACTTATTAATGTATAAGAATTGTTTATTTTTATATCATGATATTTATCATATCTACTATCTCATTTATAAGAATTGTTCATTTTAATATCATGATATTTACTCTGATAATTATGGTAAGGGTTGGATTGGGAAGATGAAGTATTTTATTCCACCACGTGGTGAGGCCTCCATTAATGCATGATGGTTGGCTTTCTATTGTCCCATATATTCAGAAAGGGACGGGCCCGCTAATTCAATGAGGGCATACGACACCCCACATGTTCAATAAGGGGAAAAGGCCCATGGTTTGGGACATGTGCTCTGAGGATTTTGGCCGGTTCTCATCACATGACCAGAGAGCTTTTTGAGTCACCAGTAACATGGATGTAACTTAGCCCATGGGTCCAGTCGGAGGAAATAAGGCGGTTCGGTTGGACTGGTGGGAGGTAATTTGGGAATTGTTTTAATGAGAACTGTGACATATAATTTTGATATAGAATTTATGATATAAAATTTAGTGACGTGTATATTGACGAATTATATTCTTTATATCTTGTTATATAAATTGTTCCACTTGGCACCTCATTAGCACATGTTGGTATTCGTAATAAGTTGGATTGATGGTTACCCACATTTTTCAGGTGATAGCTCTTGTGCAGAACCATCAGGGAAGACTCCAGAAGCTTAGACTACTTCCGCCAAAAGTAGCACTTCTGTCTTTATGGTTATGTGGATGATTGTATAATGCCACGTTAGGGCTCATACTGCATACTCTGATTTACATTCGCATATTTTATTCAATAATGGGCATTACCTAGTTGTTAATGAACCCTTAATTACTTATTATATTAAGTAAATTTTTGGGATGTTTCAATTTTGGAATCCTGCTTCTACCTTGACTGAGACTACTAATCCTAATTTTGGGGATTGTATTAATGATAAATTGTAATAAATAATTTGTGATATGAAATTTTGTGATGTGGATATTGGTAAATCATATTAGTAATATCTTGGTATATATATATATATAAATTGTAACATCCCAAAAATTTACTTAACATAATAAGTAATTAAGGGTTCATTAACAACTAAGTAATGCCCATTATTGAATTAAAATATGCAAATGTAAATCAGAGTATGCAGTATGAGCCCTAACGTGGCATTATACAATCATCCCACATAAACCATAAAGACAGAAGTACTACTTTTGGTAGAAGTAGTCTAAGCTTCTGGGGTCTTCCCTGATGGATCTGCACAAAAGCTATCACCTGAAAAATGTGGGTAACCATCAATCCAGCTTATTACGAATACTAACATGTGCTAATGAGGTGCCAAGTGGAACAATTTATATAGCAAGATATTAAAAATATAATTCATCAATATACATATCACAAAAATTTATATAATAAATTCTATATCAAAATTATATGTCACAGTTCTCATTAAAACAATTCCCAAATTGCCTCCCACCAATCCAACCGAACCGCCTTATTTCCTCCGACTAGACCCATGGGCTAAGTTACATCCATGTTACTGGTGACTCAAAAAGCTCTCTGGTCATGTGATGAGGACCGGCCAAAATCCTCAGAGCACATGTCCCAAACCATGGGCCTTTTCCCCTTATTGAACATGTGGGGTGTCGTATGCCCTTATTGAATTAGTGGGCCCGTCCCTTCCTGAACATATGGGACAATAGAAAGCCAACCATCATGCATTAATGGAGGCCTCACCACGTGGTGGAATAAAATACTTCATCTTCCCAATTCAACCCTTACCATAATTATCAGAATAAATATCATGATATTAAAATGAAAAATTCTTATATATGAATAAGTAAATAAAATAAATATCATGATATTAAAATGAACCATTCTTATACATGAATAAGTAAATATGATAAATATCATGATTTTAAAATGATCAATTCTTATATATGAATAAATAAGTATATATTCACAATTCAAATCATAAAGTTCCACAAGGCAATTTCTATTAAGATATTCATAATCATTTCAAATACTCACAAACAACATATCAATAGCCATAACAAGTGGAAAGTGGTTACCTCTCGCCAAAGCTAATTATTATCCCACTCCTCTTAATTCAAGAGCTCAAACACGGCAAAATCAATCTACCACAATCAATTTACTAATTATTAATAATTCTTCTAAACTCTTCATAAAATTATAACTTATAATTTTATAAGATTAAATATATACAAATTATAATAATAAATTTGAAATGTTTAAAATGGAAAAATTAGACGGTAATTAAAAAGAAAATCAAGGATACCATTGAAAATATTAATTCTCCCTTCATTTTACTATTAGTTAATAACTCCCTTCCCCAAATAAATTGTTTTCATAGCATTTAATCGGTAAAAATATTTCATAGATATAAAATCATAAATTTCTAAATTAAAAAAAAAATTTATTTTAAATTACTATATCAACGAAACAATAAATCCAAACCGATTATAATTCACTATTAATCATCAACTACACATACATAGTCTTCTATTGTCAAAACTCGAAACTTTCCCAAAATCTTAATCCCAAAATATTCATTAACCAACATAATAATACTCCCTTTTGAAAGATAAAAATATATAGAATAACTTTCATGAAGGAAGTTTCTTGAAAAGAAGCTAGTTAAACTACCTAAATTATCTTATAAGATAAAAGACATACCTTAAAATGACCACACCTCATCTCTATTTCTCTCCTTCCTTCCTCACACTCTCCTCTCGTCACTCTCTTCTGTGTGTGTGTGTTGTGTGCAGATTATGTGTGTGTGTGGGGGCATTTATATACACCAACACACACATTTTTTTATTATTATTTAAAATTGGTGGGAGGCATAGCCTCCCACTAATATGTGTAGTGGGAGGCGTGGCCTCCCACTATCTGATGCAGTGGGAGGCGGCCTCCCACTGCCATGAATAGTGGGAGGCTTGCCTCCCACTTTTTTTTTTTTTTTTTTTTTTAATTTTTTTTTTAATTTTTATATATATTTTTAAAATATATATATATATATATATATATATATGTATTTATATTTCTTTCTTTCTCTTTTTCTTTTCTCTCTCTCTCTTTTTTTTTTTTATATATATACAATAATTATATTTATCATGTATAATTACTTTATAATTTTATAATTAAATCATAAAATAAAAATTAGGATGTTACAAATCTCTAGCGAAGCTCATGGTCGAACTGCTCCGATGCTTGTGGTATGTGCAATTCTGGGTCGGAGGATATTCTTCACATTCTCCGTGACTGTTATTATGCCAAGAATATGTGGTCTATTTTGATCAAACCCAGGTATAGTTCTTCATTTTTCTCTTATGGCTTGAGAGACTGGTTAGTCCTAAATCTTAATAACCAGGTAGGGTGTAAGTGGGAAGGAAACTGGAACCTTTTCTTTGGGGTGGCTATATGGAAATTCTGGGATTGGAGGAATCAATGTATTTTTTATTGCAATTTTGTTAAGCCATGTAATCCGGGTTTGGTTATTTCTTCTCTATGGACCAAATATGCGTGTGTTCATGGTCCCTTGAACCTTTTGAATCTGCGAGGTGATGGTCAGACTTCTAGTTGGGAGAAGCCGCCTCCTGGGTGGGTGAAATTAAATGTTGATGGGGTAAGTGCGGTCCAGACAGCTAATGCAGGGTGCAGAGGAGTGATCCGAGATTGTTTGGGTAACTGGATGGTGGGATTTACTAAATCCATTGGTGATTGTAACGCCACCTCTGCGGAGGAATGGGCTATTATTGAGGGATTACAGCTGGCTTGGGATTTGGGCTTCAAGAAGATTATTTTGGAATCCGATGCTGATTGTGTCATTAATATGCTTCTTGACTTGTCTTATACTAACTGTAGTAGTGTTGTTTTGAAAGCTAGAGAGCTATTGGGTTTGAGGTGGCAGGTGGATATTAGAGTTATTTCTAGGGAAAGTAATAGAATTGCGGATGCCTTAGCCAAAAAGGGTATTGTCAATTCTGTTCTTCTTGATGAGTGTCCTGTTAGTTTAAGGACTTGGGTAGACCAAGAGTGTTTGGGATTAAATTCCCCTTTAGTGTAATTTATTTTCTTTCCTTGTAGGCTTTTATGCCATCCTTTTTAGCCAAAAAAAAAAAAAAAGAACTGCCTTTTTCCTTCTAATTCTCTCTGTGTGGACTCATTGATGCATGGTCTTGGTCAATTTTGTACTGACCCTTCATTTCTTGAAAGACGTTGAACTATTTTTCCGGCACAAGAAAGAAAGGAAATGCAAGCTCAACGTAAAATTACAATTGAGGAATCAAACCAAATATGATTTGAAACAAAATTTGGTCGTTTTCATATGAGTTTGATGATTTTCAACCTGAGCCGATATGTCTATTCTGTCTACCTGCAACACCAGAACCACGGGATGATTATGCAGGTCCCTGTGTTAGATAGACACAATGAACCCTTTTTTCGTCATCGTGTACATTTCAATTTTAGCTTTGTTCCATTCTCATGCGTCCTCTTCGGGTAATTTTTATATTGCTGTAATCTGGGTGAAGGGCAGGAGAGATGATATAGCAAGGCAGGTTCGGAAACCTTGGCTGTGGTAAGATTGAAAATGGGTTGAAATTATAGTAGAAGAAGTTGGTGATTTTGGTGAAGATTGGTCAGAATGATAGAGATATATACTATGAAGTCAAATTGTCAGGAACGTACTTTTGTAAAATGCCAAATGAGAAGATTGGATTGAATGCCGAAGCAGATATTTTGGGATCGGTGAAGGAGTCGTGGGAATTTATTGAGGACGATCAGCTATCTTCAACACCAACCAAATCTACCGTTTACTATTAACTCTCAACATGAATGCTTCATGACTGTATGTAATTAAAGCCAAAATAAAATTCGAGAGCATTTATTTATTTGAGGGCAATGCAAGCCTATTAGCTTGCTATTTTTTATGTTTTAAAAATTATTTTAATAGATAGAAAATTTAAAATAAAGATAATTTCTTAATTAATATATTTTTTAAAACAATTTTTTTATTTAAAAATTACTAATTTTAGAAAATAAAATATAGATCATTTAGATCTGACGTGCCCATCAAAATTTAGATGAGTAGGAAACTGTTCCCTATCGTAGTCTGGTCAGCGAATTGGAATTTTTGAGGGACCGTGAGTTCGTGACGCAGAAAAGTCAAAGTGACACCAAAATTAACAGTTCTAGAGCTAGTAAGGCCAGATACAGGTGCAGAAATTTTAAAAAAGGGCAAAACGTCATTCACAGTATAAACTTTAAAGTCTTCCGCATACAACAAAACATGAACTTTGCCTTTTTTTTCGGAAGACGCGTCAAAAAAAACTTATGCCCCATCATCTGTCTTCCGATGTCTAACATGTATGGATTAGCTTTTAGAATAATTTTTATTAAACATGTAAGAAGAGTGTTATTTCAGATATTGAAAAAGAGCTCCCAAAATCACTGTTTTATTGTCGACAAGTAAAACTGTAAGCCAACGGATTATCCAGCCAATTTATATTACGGAGCGGAATTCAGAATGCAAACGCTCAGCACGTAGCTAAGAAGAATATGATCATTTCAAAACACCCGTTACACTTGCAGCTAAAGAGATCTCAGATCTAGCCAATATATGGTCAATGGACAGCCCTGATATATACCCCAAAGATGGATCAAACCGAACATACAAACAAGCTAGCATATAGCCTTGCATGACATGATGATAACAGAGAAGAAAAATACGAGTCAATAATGGAATACATAGACATTATACTCCACAACAGCTGCCCGCTCTTTGAAATTTAAGCTGTGGGTGTGGGCCTGGGCATAACCACGGGCGAACCGGAAAAGGCCGCTTCCACCCACAATCGGCATTTCCCTTACCTCTGACATTATGGTGTTGCGTCCTAGAACGCTCAAAGTGCTTCCATTGTATTTGCCGTGGCTGAAACCGAAGGTCAATACCATCAAATAGCCCACTTCGCTTTGCGATGCAGACGCGAATATCCCCTGCGCTCTTCCCACCGTCTTTGAATTCAGCTCCGGCCCCGCCGTCAAGGGATCGTCCATCATCACCACTGCTCCGAACAGCGTCTTCGAGGCGTTGGTGGCTGGAGCTTCCGCCACTATCACGGCCGACGGGTTGGGTCCACCTAGGCTATCGTGGAAGTAGAAGTGGAGGTGGCTTAATCTCTCTCGCCTTAGTCCTATTTTGGTCGGAGTAATATCTCGTGAGAACCCATTGGTTTTTGCGGCTCCGACGACGCAAACGAAGAGGAAGAAACTGAAGTAGAAGGAAGAGGGAAGGAGTTTTTCAAGTGATCCAGCCATAGGGACCTTAGATTCAGGGATTCTAGTTACCAGTAGCCATCTTGAACTCTAGAGATCATCTTCAAAAATCAAAAGGAACTTTTTGTGCCGTGACTGCTCTCAGAGACTGGGGTTTCTTAGACCAAGGCTTTGCGAGGATGCAGGGTAAGGAGTTAGGAAATAGGAACGCTCTTTTTTTGTGGTTGTGCACTTTTGCTGCTTCATTATCATGGATATAGAATAAAATTTGAAAATGGATATATCATTTCAATTTCTTACACAACAAATAAATTATCTTATCCACTCAGCACTTGTAGCTTCAAAAATTAAATTAAATAAAATGTAGTTCTGTATCCGCAAGACCACCCTATAATTTTCCTAACCAATAATGGAGTCGGCATGCATCGGCCTCCAATAATGTGTGGGCCGGGGTTAAGTTTAATTCAGTTTTTATTTTTGAAAATTTTAGGTTTTGGATTTGATCCGGGTATCGGAAAAATATTTCTGTTGAAACTGAAATATATATAATAGGGATATAATATTGTTACTACCATTTTTTCCACTGTTAGATCGGAATCTCAATAAAAGAGAAAAATGATAAAGATATATGAGATTCTGATCTAACGATGACAAAAGTGATAGTAATTTGGTAGTGACAATATCCTTCTATTATAAAAGTTATTCATATATCTTTATTTTGTAAACAATAAATTAAAAAATTCAGTTATTAACCAAACCAAAATATTTACTTAATTCGGCTTCGGTTAATTTGGTTAATCATTTTCGGTTTGTTATTAAATCTAACTCTATCTGGTTTTTTGGTTTCCAATGAAAACCAAACTGAAAAACTAAATAATCATTGTTTTTTTCAAGTTTATTCAATTTCTTACAGTGTTTTGTAGTTGTATCATACCACTCTGGTCTTATTTATAAACCCTTTTTAATCGAAAAATTTGCTCCTATTTATAAGTCCCTTTTGACCAAATAAATGAGATTGTGACAATGTTTCTCATATTATTGTACCAATAAAAATAGAGAGAGAATAAAGAGTTGAAAGGTACTCATTCATAGATGAGGGTAAAGTTGAAAATGTACCCCATAATCATTGAGTCGCCTACCTCTCCTTAGTATGTGTGATTTGATCAAAATGAACTTATAAATAGGACTAGTGTGGTAGCATCTTAACTACGTATTTCCCACGTCCATCCACCAATTTTTCTTGAGGTGGTTTTTTTAGTTAAATCTAGTATTAGGTTCACTTTATTCTTAAAGTATTTTTCGTTAGCAATTTTAAATCTCAAAACTTTGAAAATATTTAAGATGACCACGGAAAAATGTGCAGAACTAATTAAAATTACCAATAAAACCACAAAGATAAGTGGGGGCATTGTTGAAATTTTCAATGTTGTGTAGGGTTGAAAATAGGTTAGGTTAGACTGAGCTTTAACTAAATAGGCTTGTGTCTGTGGTGGAAATCCAAAGTCTGAGCTTGTATGTAGACTTTTTTTAAGGTCTGACCCCAAGCCTTCAAATAAACCTGATAATGTCTATAGCCTGTTTAAAAGCCTATAAATATTAATTTATATATAATTTATCAAGTTTATTTAAAAGTTTATATTATGTCTTAAAAGTGTAGGGATTTATTCTCACATGAAATAAAAGAATTAGTAAAAAAAAAAATAATAAAAGAACACCTAGTTGCAATAGTTGTTTGAGTAGGTAAGGATAAGAAAAATCAATCATCTATTGAACAAGGAGGTACATTTTTTAAAATTAACCAAGCACAACAAGTAGCATGCAAAACTAGATTTCACCTCTTGTTTTTCTTGTAAAAAATGAGACAAACTCCTCTTATTGTGATCATTTTCATTTTGGCATCATTAGAATCAACTTATTGCAATTATTATGTTAAACCAAATGACACAAATTGAATGAGAGATAATGAGCAAATATTGTCATTTCGAGGGCTCAAAAAGAAAAGTAAATGTAATCAATATATTGAAGAATGAAAAGGTTAAACTCAACCGGTACTACTAGTAGTACAGTGGTATTGGGAGTAGTCTCCCCACCCCCTTATACTGGGTTCGATCCCCCCATCACCTATGTATTTAAAAAAAAAGGTTAAATTCATGGTAAATGATAAAATGTGAAACTTAGAGTTAATTAAGACTAAGTTATTAGTTTTACAAATGGTTTACAAAATGAATTTAGATTAAATTATATATAATTATACATAATAATACATTTTAAAAAAACTAAGTAGGCCAGGATATATGAAAATAGGTTTGATTTGTTTACCTAAATAGGCCTGATAATAAGCTTAAACCTGACCTATTTATTAAATAGCTTAAACTAGGTTTAAAGTAGGTTAAGCATATGCCCTTAATAAGGGTCTACGCGTATTTCCACCCCAAATATTGCATAAACGTTAGCCTTATTAAAAAAGGGTGAAATGGCGAAAATGTCCCTAAAAGTTTCTA
Organism: Acacia crassicarpa; assembly: GCA_034222035.1. Lineage (NCBI taxonomy): Eukaryota > Viridiplantae > Streptophyta > Magnoliopsida > Fabales > Fabaceae > Acacia > Acacia crassicarpa. The sequence continues at coordinate 60,458,849 of JAWXYG010000002.1, read as the reverse complement.
TAGATAGGTATTGGGTGTCTCTTAAAGTGTTTTTAGGGGCAAGATTGCCTTGAAAGTTTACAAAATTGTGAAATTTTATCCTTATCATTTAAAATGTTAAGTTTGACCGTTAAAGTTGACTAATTTATCTACATGATACTCCCTAAATACCACCTTATCACTCTTTGAAAGTTTCTATAGATAGGTATTGAATGTCTCTAGAAGTTTTTGAAAGGTAGAATTGCCTTGAAAATTCACAAAATTGTGAAATTTTACCCTTATCATTTAAAATAATAAGTTTGACTGTTAAGGTTCACTAATTTATCTACATGAGACTCCCTAAATGCCACCTCATCACTCCCTATATGCCATGCACGTATCCATTTCCTTCGTCCCTCCCTTCCGAACCTACCGCCATTGCTCTCCCCTGCTCCTCTTCTCCAGCTTTGATCTAAACGCTACCTCAATGCCAACCATGTTGGCTGTTCTAAGAAGTTAAAGCAGGAAATTGCATGGGATTTGAGTTTTTCTCTAAAGACAGAGCGTCCACTAGGGGTTTGACAAAAAATTTCTTATTCATCCATGAAATGGTGGCGCTTTCGGGATTCTTGGAATTGAGTGAGGCTTCGTTTTACGACGTCGATTGAAGAAAGTTCGGGGAGCCATTTAAAGAAGTAGTTTGTGATAATTAAGCCGATTAGATCTGCATACACGCCTTTCGATTTAAATGCCTGATAGAGTTTTGACGACGAAGTCGATGTCGAGAATGCAAGGATCGTCATCATTTTGGTGGTCATGAGAAGAAGAAGAGGCTTGTTGCTTTTTTTTTTTTTTTTTTGTTATAAAGCGAGGGGAGGGGGATTTGAACACGAGACCTGAGGGGAGATATAAGGCATCTCAATACCACCAGCTGTGCCACTACACTGCTGTCCTCGGTGGTAGACCTTTTGGTGATAAATACAACGATTTTCAGGCCCATTCATCTAAAGTTGATTCTAGTCCTTTAATTTTTGTTAAGCTTTTCTTGTTTGATGCGCTTGAATTGTAGGTGTTCATATCAGATCATGGTACACGGGCATCAATTACAGTCGTCGTCCCTCACTTTCATTGGCCGTCAGTTATTAATCTTTATTTCTAGTTTATTCCATTTGTTGGGTTGCTAAGGTTAAACGAAAACAACAGAGAGGGAGAGGGGAAAGTTGACGACAGTTGAGTTCAGAAGGGAGGGAGAGGAACGAAAGGGTTCGGGAATCATGATTGTTAAAAACTTTTTATTATTGCGATTTTATGTTTTTATGATTTTTTTTATTAAAACGATTTTATTAATTTTTCAAACGCTTTTAAATTTTTACGATTTTACTACGTTACGATTTTTATGTTTTATGATTTTCATTTTTCTTCTGTTTTCAAGTATAAATTTTTTAAGAATTTGGGGATAGTTTGAATACGTGACATTGTGGGAACGATGAGGTGTCACATAAAGAGTGTAACATGGATAAATTAGTCAACCTCAGTGGTGAAAATTAGCATTTTAAATAGCAGGGGCAACATTACACCTTTATTTAAGTTTTCAAACACCCAGTGCTCTTCGAGCCAAAAAAAAAAAACTTAGTGCTCATCCATAAAAACTTTTGGGACATTTTTGCCCCTTAACCCTATTAAGAATCAGAAGGAAAAAGTGAAAAAGCCTCTTCTAGGCTATGGGCCTGTCGTTTTAAGCCCATAAGAGGAAGGCCATTGATCGGGCCATGATTATTTTCATGTCACCATTAACCCTAGTTCGCAACTTATAAATGCAGCCGAAGACAGCGCGCGAGAAGATTGGCGGCCTCCTCTGCTCTACACTCCAGTTCCATCTTCGCCGCGAATAGTATTCTCTGAAAATGCCGGCCGGACACGGTTTGAGATCTCGAACTAGAGACTCGTTCTCTAGGCCATTCAGGAAGAAGGGTACCATAGCATTGACAACCTACCTCAGAACTTACAAAATCGGGGACTACGTGGATATTAAAGTTAATGGCGCGGTCCAAAAGGGCATGCCACACAAGTTCTACCATGGTCGCACCGGCCGTGTCTGGAACGTAACCAAGCGTGCAATTGGTGTCGAAGTGAACAAGCAGGTATGCAACTCTCTGATTACCGTACTTTGGAATTTGGTTTTGGTTAGGGGCTACCCGTAATTCGCAATTGATGAATTTGGCCATTGCTAAAAGCATATTTTGCTTTTCATGTGATAGCATCTCTTGTAATTGCCAAAATAAATTCACGTGTACGCGAATAGTTTAGATCGTGGGTGCCTTTGTTGTGGAACTCTTATCGATCGGTTCTTAATCTTTTGTGTGAGCCTGATTCATTGTTATGATTAGTATGGGGTACTGAATTTCAATTTTCATCCCGTTGGGACACAAGGTTATAGATCGAAGTTTGTGTGATTTGTGAAATATATCGGTTAGAAGTTGATTTTTTTATGGCATTTGACTTAAAAAACAGGGCCTTGTTAGTCATAGCGTTCTATTTGATAAACCTAATGCTGTATTGAATTCCCTGGATAAAAAAATGCCATATTGAATTCCAAGATTTTTTTCTTAATTCATGTTTTGGATTTGAATATTTGGTTTATGATTCACTTTAAATTATCTGGGCATAAAATGTGTTCTATATGAATCTGATGGCCTGCCGCTGTTCCTATGGTGATTTGCTACCGTTTCTGAGAATTGAGATTGTTGCCTGTTGCTAAAGTCTATTTCCTTGTGTTTTTAGCTTTTCTCGAGAGGTTTTGATGATTTATCAAAATCTTCCATGGATAGAATATATTGAGAATTTTCAGCTATAGCCGTTTCTCTTATCCAGTTATCCTAGGTGTTTCTATTCGTTGACTCCCAGCCTTGGTGAATTTTTGCAATAAATTCAAAAGAGAAAGCAGTCTCTATGAGTGTTTGTGTTGCTATCCCATTTACTTTCTTAATTCCTGTTCTTGGCTATTCTTGTCTCCCATTAAATCATGCACTTCCTGTATGCACCTCCTGTTGCCGTCTGATTATTCTCTAAACTCTGCCAGCCATGCCCTTCACTTCTGGCTTGGTAAGCTATTGGTTCTTTGTAATTTCAATTGACAAAAAATGTGCATAATCCAGGTTGGGAACAGAATAATCAGAAAGAGAATTCACGTGCGTGTAGAGCATGTGATGCCCTCAAGGTGCAGTGAAGAGTTCCGTATGAGGAAAATTCAGAACGATAAACTGAAGGCTGAAGCAAAGGCCAGAGGTGAAGTCATCAGCACCAAGAGGCAGCCCGTGGGTCCTAAGCCAGGTTTCATGGTTGAAGGCGCGATGTTGGAGACGGTAACCCCCATTCCTTACGATGTCGTCAACGATCTCAAAGGAGGTTACTAGGAGTGAACGTTGGTTATCATATTGTTTGCTGGATTGCGTAGTTCTATTTGGATTTGAATCCGAGGTTTTTGTCTTTGGACTCCCAATTTTGGCCTATTTGATTCTAAATACTAAAATGCTTTCTTCTATGATCCTTGAAATGCTTTCATATAAATATACTTTTATATGCTGTTGGCACCGATCATGAAGCATGAGCACGTTATGGAATGATTTTTTATAGGTTATAATTGATTAAATAGAATGATTTTTTATAGGTTTTATATTGATACAATTAGATATTTTAATGTTAATGTATGAGTAAATTAATTAATAACATCGACGAGATTGACTCGGGCGGATTAAGATCAACTTGTGTAAAACTTATAATTAAAGACGATCTTTGGAATAAGAGAAATAAGAAAATTTGATATACGTTTAATGTTTGAAAAATTAAGTATTCCGTGGGTGGCATAAGGTGCCTAAAATATTGAATTATGAGGATCGAAGAGGTAATAAACAAATTTGGATATTCTACTTAAATCTTCCCCGAAAAGGTTTAGGGAGTAAAGTAGAAAGGATGGAATAAGAAGCAAAGGGACGCTTCTGGTTTACAAGAAACAGGTGTCGCTTCCAACGGAAACTGTTGGTTTGCCTTTTCGGCTATAGTCTGTATGTGAAGTGTCAACCTGTGCTGAGAATATCAAGGTACCTTCCTTCCCTGCCCAGACACAGAAGCATCAATTTGAGAAGAAAACAGGAGGAGCAAGCAGAGATTACACATTAACGATGGCAACACCTTCCATATTTCCTCAACTGGTGCTCATCCTTATTTTATCGGGTAATAATTCTCTTCCTTTCCTGTTCTAATTCCTCTTCATGATCTATCCCAGTGAACTCATAAGTCAACGGCAGGTGGATTGGCCACCAGAGCGGCGAGAATCCCTGAACACAGTTGTCATGAGCTGCTTCACTTGAGCAATTGTGACACTCAGAAATGCTCTCAAGAGTGCTCTAAACACCCCAATGGCGTCGGACAATGCAGGTCCTCCACCTGCTTTTGCACATACTATTGCAAAGATCCTCCTCTCTAATTCTGCTCTCTTCTTCCACGGGGTTTCACCATCTCTTCTATGCCTTACAATACTTTTCCATCTTGCCACCTGCAATATATAATCTATGAATCATGACAATACATACTGCTACGACATCCCTTTCTCTTGATTTGGTTTTACTTGCTCTTTTTGTGCAACTGATATTCCTCGTGGAACTGTAAGGCCAAGAAATGAACTAAATGAAAAGAGCCTCCTTTTATTTTATATATCGATGATGTAAGTTACAGTTAAATAATAAAGATCCCCTCCCGTCCTGTCTTGTCTTTGGAATTTGCGTGTATATGAATTAGTTTTTGGAAAATAGCTTCTACAATTTACAAGGTTAGTATTTAGAAAGAATTTTGTCTTGGATTACGAAAAATGATTTTTAAAACCACCATTTAGAAACACATGAATTAAAGCCCACTTATTGGGCATGTCCCATAAATGGCAAAAATTGAAACATTTACCAAGTGAATGATCCCCAACAAAGCAAAAGGCAACAGTTATATCGCTGAGCCTAGAAATTATAAGGGAAAGTTATGATAAAGGACCGGGAGTAAAAAATATTTACTGAGAAATACAATAAAAATTGTAATTATTTAGAAGGACAAAAAACAAAACTATAAAATTAAAAATATTAAAATACCCCTAAAGAAATCTTATCAATTCCCCCCTACATTCTCTCCCATATTCTATTTTTAAAACTAATACAAAATTCTAAATTTTACTAAATTAGATAAAAGCTTTCTAAAACTTTCTTATTTGACAACTTGCATAGATATCTATGAAAAGAGTTACACACTCTTCAAATTTTTCAAAATTAAAATTTCTTAAAATCAACAAAAATTTAATTAAAAATATATTAATATAATTTTAGTCAAAATTAAGGTCTTTTATAATTTACTATATATGTTAAACGGAAAGGGTTTATATAATTTATTTTTATTTTAGAAGAAATTTATGTGGGCTAAAAATGGATTTAATGTTAATAAAATAAAAAAGAAATATATTATATCTTGAAAAAACATAAAATGAGTTTAGTTTTTATTTTTATAAAAAGTTCTTAATTGATATTAACATTGATACTTGCTAATATAAATATGGCAACTTGATGATATGTTCCTTAATTAAATTATCTATTGATTATATGAATATGGAATTTGTTAAAAATTAAAATTTAAAAACATATGAGTTTGAACCTTATAGCTAGCACTTACATGAGTATGAAACATAATGAAAAATAAAAATTAAAAAAAGAGATATTATATGGTTGATGGTTTTAATTTTCATTTTAGTCAATTTTTTATTTATGAATACAATAGATAATATAGGAGGTTTGATTAAGGACAATTTAGTAATTTTAAATTTATATTATGATGTTTGGTTCTTCTAAATAAGGGATAAGATATTTTCACTACCAATTTTATGTCATTATCAAGTCACTACCACTTTCTCGCCGTTAGATCAGAATCTCGTCTACCTTTATCGTTTCTCTCCTATTGAGATTCTGATCTAACGGCGAGAAAGTGGTAGTGACTTGGTAGTGACATAAAATTGGTAATGACAATATCTTATCTCTCTAAATAATTACAATTTTTATGGTTTTTTTTAATAAATGTTTTCTCCTCCAAGCTCCTTCATTCTAATTTTCTCAAATCATAATATGGCGCTAATTTTAGAGTTGGGACATAGTTGTCATACCTGTGATAACAAGTTGGAGATGGATCAAAAGGGATGAAAGAAGACTATGCATGTGAAGTAAACTGGTGCAGATAAAACGGGGTTGTAACTCGTGAAGTTCGAAAGAGTCGTTGGCTGCATTGGAACGGCGTTGTGAAGTGTTCTCTGATTCTACTCCTAAATTTTCTCCCTGAAAAGTTCACGGGTCATGATACCGTTCCGTTGATCTCGGCAATGGGGGGAATCAAGTTAATTTTATTATTATTTTTTTAAAAAAAATTATAAGTTGCAATACATCTCAAAGTTAATTTTATATCGATTCCGTAAAAACACTCAAGTTTATGCGCCTCAAACTTACAATAGACTAAGTAAACAAATCAATATATTTTGGGTAAATGACTGGACCTAAGAGTTTTTTCTGTGAATTCAAACTATATCGTTTGGTTTAGTGAAGGCGCGTCGAATATTTTTTTTTAAAAAAAACAGAGTGTCGCGTGCTTTTCTGATTGATTTTCAGAAATTGCGATCGAGCATTAGTCGCGAGAATCAATCAAAAATTGCGGATCTGGAGAGAATTACTTCCGGCGTGAATCAGAAAATCTCCCATCCGATTAAGAGATCCTCACCGTCGATGAATCACGTAAATTGTGCCTGGGATTCCTGGAGATGATTTCACCTGAAGATTTAGGGCTTGGAGATGCGATCGGTGTTGCCTTGATTATGCCTTGACTAATTGTGCCTTTAATTGCTGGAGATGATTTCACGTAGATTGAAGATTTAGGGCTTGGAGGTGCGATTGGTATTGCCTTGATTGTCGGGCTCCAATTTGCTTAAAGCGCGCGACACACTTTAAAAAAAAAAAAAAAATCTTTGGCTCGCCTTCACTGAATCAAACGATGTAGTTTGGATTCACAGGAAAAACTCTTAGGTCTAGTTACTGGATAAATCATTTATCCATATATTTTACCAACTATATATTAATATCCAAACATATAAGGAAAATATTCAAAATTATATTATTATTAAATCATTATTAATACGACGACGTCGGCTGTATAGTTATTCATAACACGATGAATTAATATTTTAGTATAGTGCTGAGTGTTGACTATTTAAATGGTCACTAGCTGATTTATCAAATCTAAAATCTAAAAATGTTTACAATTTTTTTCCCTCCTAAATCTCAGGAGATATTTTAACATGATCATAATCGTATGATTTTTATAATATTCATGAATTTAATTATAAATTATAATAAAAATGACAAAAAAAATAAAGTCTCAAACTCAGAAGGTAAAAGTGTACAAATTAAAATTTTCTTAACTAAATAAGCATACATTCCTAAACATTAAACAAACAGAATTAAAGTTGGTAAAGGAAATGTCAAGGGCCTCGATAGTACTAGGGCCAGCTTTAGGAGTTAGCTTTTTTTTCGGGTTCGAGTCTTACCTCTCCCTCCCCACTGGCTGTAAAAAAAAAAAAAAAGTTGGTAAAGGAAATAATCAGACTTAAGAAAAGGATGGAGTTTTATATGTAAAAAGAGTCAAGGTTATGGTCATCTTAATGTTGTGCGGTGTAAAACAAGTAGTAAGAAGAAAATAGGATGAGTGGAAAAAAACGAAAGTCATCTAGTATAAAGCCCTCCCTTACTGTTCGCCCTGAAAGAAAATGAAGCATAAGCGATTACTTCCACTTCATCTGTAAAACCCTAATAATCGATCCCCTTCTTGTTTTTCTCTTCCTAACCGGACATTCTTTCCCTGAAAAATTCAGTTGCCTCAGTGTCTGATTGATTGAATTGACTTCAATTGCTCCGCTGACCATAACTTTCGTTTATCTTCTTTCAAGATCCGCTGTTGGCTACGGATATGCTGTGATTTTATCGGGTTTGCTTTCTGGTCCATTAAGGCTGGCGGGTATCCGGGTTAAGTAAATGGCGGATCCGCCTGGCATCCGCCTCTGCGTGCGTGGTCTTTTAGGAGCTAGCAGAGTCGTTGGTTGTCTTCTTCGATTGTCGTTCTTAGGATTGCAGTTTTGTGACGATTGCAACGAGTGAAGCATGCTGAGCGTGCTACGTGTGCACCTCCCTTCTGATATACCCATTGTTGGATGTGAGCTTACGCCGTACGTGCTCCTACGGCGACCCGACAAGCCTGTTACCACCGACGATGTGCCAGAGTCAGCTCCAATAGACGGTCATTTCTTACGTTACAGGTGGTAAGTGCTGTTTTGTTCGCTCCTTTTGATTTTTCTGATTTTGGCTTTTTTCTCTTCTGGAGATTGACTGACTTTTAAGTTTAGTTTTGATGACTATGACCAGCTAATTGATGTTAATGTAGTTTAAATGATTTCAGATTGTTTTTCACGGAAAGTTATTGTGCAAACTGGGAGGAGCTTTTATGGATGTTTTAGAAATGTGTAATTGTAATTTGAATTTGCCTTTAGTACTTATCTATCTTGTTGTATTCGTCCAAAACCCACCAAAAAAAAAAACAACAACAACAACAACAACAAATTCTTGTTGTGATTTTCATTCATATGCGTTAAGGTCATTCTTTTAGTGATGGTTCTTCTTATTCTTGTTGTTTTTATTGTAAATAAAGTTTAGCGAAATACGAGCTGAGGACGAAGCCACATTTAACACCTAACAAATTGACTGAAGTAAATGGAATATTTTGGTCTCTGGGTCATATATATGAATGGCCAAACCTGATCCGTTCCATCATTTGCTCCTTTCTACTTTAGTTCTTTCTTTTGGCAGTTATTTTACAAGATTCGGTACTGCTAATGCTAGCTCATTTTGATGTTTGAAATAATGCTGTGTGTCCATCTATGAAGCACCGATACTCTAGAAAAAGTTTTTCCAATGTATCGGACACCCGTATTATCGAGAACGTATTTGAAACGCCGTGTCTGAATCAAACCAATATTATTTGAAGTAACGTATCGACATCCTGTATTCGGGAACATATAAATGCCATGTCAGAATCAGTGCTTCATAGGTGTCCATTGCCAATACTAGACTGCAATAGGCTGTGTTGTATGCACTTTTTTTGTTTTTGCCATTTCCCCATTCTTGTCGTTAGCACTACCAACCTTTTCAAATTTCTACATCTAAAAAGAAACTCAAAAAATTTAATTTGTGAAGTAATCATATGACATTTATCTGTCTGCAAATGCAAATTGGGTTTCGTTTCCATTATTTTCTTTGATGAAGAGGTTTAATTATTCATTCCACTATTGGTTGATAATTTTGTTGATATATAATTGTATGCAATATTGAATATAATATATCCCAGGAGATATTCCATTTCAGTAAAACATATTCATGGAGGAGTGGAAAAGATATCTAAATTATCTTTATCATCTGCTGAATAGATGTCCTCTAAAAGTCCTTGTTCTTGTAGTCGATCTTATGTAGTTGTGGAAACTAGAGTTAAACTCGTGAATTTGTGTATAGAATGAGTGATTCTTAAGCACCCAGGGTGCACCTAAGTTTGTTCACTCTACCTGTAGAAAGAGCAATTAGTTTGACATTTACTGCCCAGTGGAACTGAGATTTTGATTATGTTAAACCAGTGTTGATTTCTATCATTCGTTTGCTTGACTCCTGTGATAAAGAACATCTCTTCTATGTTAAATCAACCTTAAAAATCAGGCCATTAAATTGGGTCTGCACGCTAGTGGCCGTATAATTGGCCTCTCTCACTCACATTTTCTCTCAATATATGTGTACGTCTGTGTGTTTGTATAGTGATCTTGAGTTAAGGTGTACTGGCAAGGATATAACTGCCTACTATTGCTCTCACTACTGTAGAACTTTTTCCCCCCTTGGACAAAGGAATAATAGACATGAGTTTGTCTCTGGTAAGAGTAAAGGTCTTGAAATTTTATTTCAATCCCTCTATTTCATGTAGGTTATATTGTTGGTTCAGTACTTAATCTGTCAATTATAAACAGATATATCATTCGGCTGTCCTTTCTGTTAGGTACCGCGTGCAAAGTGATAAAAAGGTTGCTGTCTGCAGCATACATCCATCTGAACAGGCCACACTGCAGTGCCTTGGTTGTGTGAAAGCCAAAATACCTGTTTCGAAAAGCTACCATTGCACACCAAAGTGCTTTTCAGATGCATGGCAGCATCATCGTGTTCTCCATGATCGTGCTGCAAGTGCTGTTAATGAAAATGGGAATGAAGAAGAGGAGGAATTTGGTCGTTTTAATAGTTCTGGATCTGGGTTAGTCAATAATAGCTTACCTAGCTCTGCATCAACTGCTGCTTTGGCAAATGGGTCAGCACATTTGTATCCATCAGTTGTCACGCAACGAAGTGGTGGTGAAACTTGGATTGAAGTTGGACGATCAAAAACGTATACCCCAACAATTGATGACATTGGTCATATCTTGAAATTTGAGTGTGCAGTTGTTGATGCAGAGACAAAACTTCCTGTTGGGCATGTCAACACCATACTAACCTCCCGTGTCATTCCTGCACCATCGCCTAGTCCGCGCCACTTGATACCTGTTGATGGGATGGGACCTTTAGATGCTGAAGGACGTTTAACATCTTCAGGAACTTTTACCGTTCTATCGTACAACATTTTGTCTGAAGCATATGCCTCAAATGATTTATACAGTTACTGCCCTTCATGGGCTCTTTCTTGGCCCTATCGCAGGCAAAATTTGTTAAGAGAAATAGTTGGTTATCGTGCAGACATTATTTGCCTTCAAGAGGTACATCAACATGCTTTCGTTTGTGCTTTTGACCATTAAGTGACTTAATAACTTAGGCTGATATTTAGGTTGATTCTTCTTAAGAATTTCTATCAAATGATAATGTTAATTAAAGTAGAAGCTCATTGCTATTTTTGTTGCATTTTCAACTCAAATGATTATTCAAAGAAGGGGAAGGGTTGATCATGATGGCTTATCTTATTCTATGACTTCTGTATCCTCTTACTGGCGACTTTTTTTTTTCCAGGTCCAAAGTGATCATTATGAGGAGTTTTTTTCTCCCGAATTGGACAAACATGGATATTGTGGTTTATACAAGAGAAAAACAAATGAGGTTGAACTGAAATTCTTTTTCCTTGTGCTCATGATTCTTAATTTTCCTTTAAATGTTGATATAAATTGTTGATTTGCAGGTATACGGTGGTAACAGCAATTCAATTGATGGCTGCGCAACATTTTTCCGCAGGGACAAATTTTCACATGTGAAGAAATATGAGGTTGGGGAGTGCACTTTTTTCTGTATGATAATTCCCTCAAGTTAGTTCTCAAACTTAAATTATGCCTACTTGCATGCAGGTTGAATTTAATAAGGCTGCGCAGTCCTTGACTGATGCCATGATTCCAACCGCCCAGAAGAAAACTGCTTTAAATAGGCTTGTTAAGGTGGCAACATGTTGCTTTAAGGACTAGATTTTACTTTAATTTTTATGAAACTTGTGATTATCTTGTTATCCCTTTTGTTCTTAGGATAATGTTGCACTTATAGTGGTTCTAGAAGCAAAAGTTGCCAATCAGCCAATTGATAATCCTGGGAAAAGGCAGCTTCTGTGTGTGGTAAGCTCTTTTGCACTGCTGGTATATCTGCAAACTTTAGATGGTCTTGTGCTTCCTAATGCGTTGTGTTCTTTTGTTTTCTCAATTGTGTGTGATATTCCTTATTTGTTGTTGTTGTTCTCCTATTTCTATCACTGTAGTTGCACTACTGGAGCCTTTCTAGAATCGTTCTTCTTGGGTGCTAATTAGTTATCTATTAATTTGAAAGGGTGATTAGAACCTAATCTTTAGCTGGGGGTTTGTATTCTTTTGGCGGCTTTGGTTTGGTGGTTGGGAATGGCTGTTGGGGTAGATCTTGAGGCACTTGGCCTTTTTTGGATTAGCTCTAAAACCATTAAATTCCTATGACCTCAATGGATGCATAGCTTTAATGTTTATGAAATATTTCTTTGGCATTGGATGATCCTGTGAAATATTTATGCCATTTCCTTTTCCTTCTTTCTCCTTGTGGGCGGCAACACAATTTTCGTTGTTCATTGTTAAGCACTAATTTTGCCCTTGGACTGCAGGCTAATACACATGTAAACGTTCACCAAGATCTGAAGGATGTCAAACTCTGGCAGGCAAGTATTCTTCAACTGTTCAGTCATATTGAACGTGTGTTTACTCTGAGTTTAGGAGTTATACATTTTCATTCCCTTCTTGTAGGTGCACACTCTTTTAAAAGGGTTAGAGAAGATAGCTGCAAGTGCAGACATTCCAATGCTGGTTTGTGGAGATTTTAATTCAGTTCCTGGAAGGTTTTGTGGCTTTTTTCTTTAATTTAATTTGACCTTATTTTAATTTATTAATATATTGGTATCAGTAAATTTTGTCTAAGGCTGGTGCTGAACGTTGTTGCAGTGCCCCTCATGCACTTCTTGCGATGGGGAAGGTAGACCCATTTCATCCTGATTTAACTGTTGATCCTCTCAATATCTTGCGTCCTTATAGCAAGTTGGTTCATCAGCTGCCACTGGTAATACATTCATTGAAATGCAACCCTGAGAAAATAGTTTTAGTTTTCCTACTTATATTAGTGGGTTTTCCCTTTTCTTGCTGTTGATTTTAGCATTTAATGTGAGTTGCTTTCAATTACAGGTTAGTGCATACTCATCTTTTGCTAGAACAGCAGGTCTTGGTTTTGAGCAGCATAAAAGAAGACTGGACAGTGCAACAAATGAACCCTTGTTCACAAATGTCACCAGAGATTTTATTGGAACTCTAGATTACATCTTCTATACAGGTTTGCTATTTTGCTGTCTTGTATCATCCATCAAATTTTAAGAGGCTGGCCACTTATTTTGGAAGTGATGTGGTTTGTTGGTTCAGCGGATTCTTTAGTGGTGGAGTCACTATTGGAGCTGTTGGACGAGGAGAGTTTGAGGAAAGACACGGCACTTCCTTCTCCTGAATGGTCCTCAGATCATATAGCTCTGTTAGCCGAGTTTCGGTGCTGCAAGAATAGATCTAGACGTTGACATGTAAAAGGTAGATAGTCTCTTCCCTTACTCTTTACAATGAAAGAACTGTTATTTTATTGAATTTCTCACCTCAACCTGGCTATATATTGGGTAGAATTTGAGTCTGTTCGTGAGCCTGGTATGCCCCAACCATCTATTTGTATCTCTAGAATATAAGGTCTATAATAAATTGCACTGTTTGCAAGTCATGAATATTGTGGTTCATTATAAACTTCATGCAATGTATGAGCTTGTAGTCTAGTTTGAATGATTAAAATGGCTCCTAATGTTTGTAGGTAATTTCCCAAGACACGTGAAGAAAAAAAAGGGCGGAAGAAGCGTTTGGTTGATATTTATTGTAAGGATGGTAGATCAAGCCTTTGTCTTTCCCAGGTATTATCATGTGGAATCCTTTCAATGATCTGCATTGTATTATGCCACCCGTCTCATAGAAAAAAAAGAAAGCATGATCATGCCTTTTTCAAGTGCATCTTCTCTAATCCCAATCTTTCTTTCTTCATAGTAAAAATTATCTTCAAATGTCCGTGGCTTACTTCGCCCTAGAAATTAAGTTAACTCGTCTGTAGAAGTCCTTGAAATATTTCAATGGACCCGGCTGTGAATATTTTGGAAAAAAGAAATAATGCCTGAAATAAAATGGCAAACGGTGTAGAACAGGCTGTTCGCTGAAGCTTTGTAATTATCCGACAATCAATCCGCCAAGCTTTTCTGATAAGGTTGATTCTGTATCCAACAGATAATTTAAAAAAACCCTCTCGGACCGAGACATCTGTGATTTCAAGTTGCATCAGTCCAAAATGGAGAATACCTGATCGCTGCCACATAAATCCAATCAGATCTCCTTACCTTTTTTTTTTTTTTTTTGTGTGGCGGAAGAAAAAGGAGGGTGAGGGGAGTTTTCGTTAATGGCATTGAGGGATAAAACGCAACAATTTTTTCCGCCGGAGATAAAACGCAACATTACCACAAACGCTTCAGCATGTATTCTTCTCAAGGCATTGATATTTCATTTGACCGATATTAATTATTAAACGATAGCTTTGAATTTTTTGAATTTTGGTTATATTAAAATGAATTTCAGTTGCAAAAAAAAAAAACATTTTTTAATTGATGCTAGACAATTAACAAGTCTTGAATGAGTGGTCATCTAAAAAAGAAATTGTATCACAGAATTGATTTACAAAGGCGATACACTCGAAAGCGGTTTTGTATTTTACCTATTACATAATAGTGGAAATATTACTAAAATCATTTACGTGATATATAATTCTTATATTTTCAGTCGAAATGAAGGGCTGGTACTTAGTTGCCCGGTATTTTATCTTAAACTTAAATGTTATTTTAAACTAAAAATTGACTTTTGAAGTTCATTATTACTAACTAGTGACTATCGATTATCCAGTGGAATGTCAATATTCTTTCAATGTTTTTAAGAATATGTTAGAAAACCCACCTGTGAGATAAATGGGTTGCTCCAGCCATTGCATTCGAGTGAAAGATTAACTATATTTAGGTATGGGATTCAAAGAGCAAGAAAATTGCATCATAACTTTCAGAATAATCCTCAAATCATTAGCTATTGGTGATAAAAATCTGAGCATAATAAGGAAGGAAAAGGAGATGATGAGATTTTGAGAGATCAATTTACTATTCGCAAAAACCCCAAGCCTGATGTATTAATACTTCCTTCACTCCTTAATATAAAATTTATTAACTTTTTTTAGAGATATTAAGAAAGTTAAATAAATTAATTTAAAGTATTTATAGTTATGATTTTTCTTCAAACTAATTTACTTAACTTATAAACTACTATATAATCTAATGATAAACAACATGTATTATGATTAAGTAATTTATATAGTTTTATTAATCTCTCCAAAAAAAGTCAATTAGGTATTATATTAAGAATAAGAGGAGTACATGTGTCAGAAAACTAATGTGACTAGTACAAATTTTGTCATGAAACAAGAGCAATGAAGAGAGCGAGTGCGAAGAGAGAGAGTGCAAGTCGTCGGTGGACTACCACTGGCGGAAAGGAGGGAACGAGCGAAGGAGACCGTGAAGGAGATGGAGGAAAAGACAAGAGAAGAGTGGATCAAGCTTTACTTTTGGGTAGACGACGGCAGCTAAGCGGGTTCATGAAGATCTTCCTAGGGGTCCCAATGCTAAACTGGCGAATGGCTCACGCCGCTTATCTTATCGTGACAAGCTTTTGTCTCCGAGGTGTGCTAGCTTTCTAATGAAGCATTCTAAAGAGGATGACATTGTTCGAGGATGGAAATAAGGGTGAGAATAGACTAGACCCCTATCAGGCAGCCTACAGCTTGGCCTATTTAAGGCCTGCTCAGGCCTGGCCTGTTTGTCAAAAAGGACAGGCCAAGGCCTATTTAAAGGCCTATATGTGTAAATAGGCCAGGCTTACTTTTTTAATGCCTAACCTATAAGCTTTCAGGCATGGCCTATTTACACGTTAAATGATATATTTATATTTGTATCATATAAATAATATAATATTTATTTTTTAATTCTCATATTTATATAGATTTTGATAGATTTAAAGTGAGTAAAACCTTTTTATGGCCTTCAAAACCTGTAAAAAGAGGCCTTTTAGGCTTCAGGCCTGACCAAGCCTTGTGAAGGCTCAGGCCTTAGCCTAAAAAAAAGCCTACATTCAGGCTCAGGCCTTTTATCGCCATTACAGGCTTAGGCCTATTTAGCCAAAGCCTAGCTTGACCTGACCTATTTCCATGCCTAAATGGAAAGACTATTTTAATCGCATGAATGAGAAGGAGGCCAGGGATGTTAGGGAGGAAACAGAGGAGGACGTTATTCAAGAAGAAGGACCAGTGGAGGAGCACCTAGGGTTTTAAATTTCTTAGCTGAGGAATATGCTGCTTGGTGCCTCCCCTGGATGAACTCACTCATACTCAAAGTAATGGGTGCAAACTTCCCTACGTACATAATCCGTGATCGTATCAATCGCATGTGGCGCCCTAAGGATCCTCTCAAATTAATTCCGTTGAGTAATGGCTGCTACATAGTCTCGTTCTCGAATAAGGAGGACAAGGACTACGCCTTTCAGGAGGGTCCTTGGATGATAGAAGACCATTACCTTATTGTGCAGCGGTGGCGACCGAATTTCAACCCCTGGAAGGCCGACCTTCAGTGTCATGTTGCTGCCTGGGTTCGCCTACCAGACGTTCCTTTCGAGTTTTACAACATTGAATCCCTACGGAGAATTGGTAATATGATTAGGAAGATGATTAAAGTAGATAGGTCCACGTCTATCTATGATAGAGGAGGGTTCGCCTGGATTTGCGTCGAGCTTGACCTACAGAAACCATTACTACCATCCTATAAGGTGTTTGGGCAGGAGCGTCCAATAGTCTATGAGGGCCTCCACCAAGTTTGTTTCACGTGTGGGAAGTATGGGCACCAGAAGGACAAATGCCCAACGGTCCAGGATAAACATGACGATGAAGCACAATCGATTAATGGTGTAACTATGAATGCAACTATTAAGGAAAATAGCAGTGGCACGTCGAAGAAGGAAGCAAAACTAGCCGGGAGTGCTACCACTATTGTTACCAGTGACCCTTCTCTAGGCGCGTCATCGTTTGGGAAAATACAGATTTTAAGGCGGGATTTTCGGGGGGGGCTCCATTAAAGGCGGATATGAAGCAATGCGGAATTGAGCACTTAAAAAAGCAAGCTGTCCGACGTCAATATGAGGATATCTAGGAACCTCGTCTCTCGGCTATGGATAAGGAAATTTTGCAGGATAATAAGGAAACTTGGATGGGGAATAAGGCTAATAAAAGTGAAGTAACCAAGGGCAAGGGCCCACAACGATATGAGTGGATTCAAGTAGGCAGCAAAAGGAAAAAGGTGAGCAAAGGCAAAATTAAAGGGAAGGAAATTAAATTACTTGTTCATGGTGGGCCTGAAGTTTCGCCGGTGGGCCTTAATGTGCAGATAACCATACTAATGGCCATAATGAGCAGATCAATCATCCTAATTCTTTCCAGATTCTAAAAGCTTCGGATACTACCCATCCAATTGCTAAGCACGTACCGGATTCAACGCTAGATTCCCAATCTCTTGCACAACATGGCAAACACGTGGCAGTTGACCCTGCTACCCCAACACTTGCGTCGTTCTCGAGTATGGGAGCTACTACAGGTGTTTTATAGAGTGAAGTCGGTTTGGTTTCAAATCAGGAAAACATGGATGAACCAATGATCGAATAGGATAAGTCCGAGGGGGAGGCAGCAATACCCCAACTCCTATCTACTGTTTCTTCATGAATTACATGATCTGGAATTCTCATGGCACCGGAGCGTAAAGCTTCCCTGCCTTAATACGTGATTTAAAAAATCATTACCAATTAAATTTTATTGCTATCATGGAAACTAGATGTGCACATCAGATGGCTTAGGCAAGAGCACAAAGATTGGGATTTTCCAATATGGAATTAATGGATTGTGAAAGGTATAGTGGAGGCATTTGGTGTTTATGGGATGATAGTATTGTAGCTGTTTCTCTGTTGGAACGCCACCAACAATATTTACACTTTCAGATTACAAGTCCTATAGGCTCCACTTGGAACCTGACAGTGGTATATGCTAGTCCTGCTTGTGGTATTCGCCGAAACCTATGGGAAAATCTCTCAAGGCTAGCAATAATGTCCTAGGATGCTTGGCTAGTTGGGGGGGACCTTAATGGCACTTTGCTTCATAGTGAAAGATACTCTTTCTCATGACCATGACTTAAGCCGATGGGTGGAAATGCAGGGCATGATTGATGTAGGCTTTGTTGGTTCGGAATTCACATGGAAAGGAGGGAACTCTAAGCCGCGCCTTGATCAGATGCTTGCTAATGAGAAATGGGTTTCTATGTTCCCTAATGCCTCTGTAACTCATTTACCATTTTTCAAATCGGATCATAGGCCGCTACTTGTTCAGTTAAATCCTGAGTTGATTAAGAGCAAGCCTAATAGACCTTTTCGTTTTATTGCGGCTTGGGTCTTGCATGAGAATTTTGATGAATTTGTTCAACGCTCTTGGCTTCAAGACACCACTTGGATTTTAAACATTAATCAGTTTTCAAATGCTTGCTCCATGTGGAATAAACAGGTGTTTAAACATACTGAAGCAAGGAAGAAGAAATTATTCCGAAGGCTTGATGGACTCAATCAGGCCATTGCTAGGTTTGGAATGGTAACTAAATATGCAGACCTTCAGTTATCCCTATGGAAAGAGCTGGAGGATGTCTTACTGCAGGAGTCTCTTCTTTGGGCACAGAAAGCTAGAGCAGAATGGTCCATTTACAGGGATCGGAACACTCGGTTCTTTCATGCATGTGCCAATCGACGAAGAAAATCAAAGAAAATAGAGGCTATCAAGGATGAGGAAGGCACATGGACCTACGACATTGCTAAAATCAAAGGTATGGCCAGTGGTTTCTTTTCTCATCTGCTAACTGAGGATGATGTGGCTAGGCCAGGACTCATCTGTCCTATTTCATATCCTTGTGTCAATGAGAACCTGCTAAGCTGGGGCAAATAGAGATGTTATGGAGACTGAGATTAAAGAAGCTATTTTTAGTATGGGTGCGCTCAAAGCTCCTGGTCCTAATGGCTTTAACGCCCTTTTCTATCAAAATCAATGGAGCACGCTAGGTACATCTGTAGTGAATTATGTGAAATACCTATTTGCTAATCCACAGGTTATCCGGGAGGTTAATGGCACTCTAATTGTCCTCATCCAAAAAAAGGACCATCCGGAAACTATGGGCGATTTGAGATCGATCAGTCTTTGTAATGTCATCTACAAAGTTGTCACAAAGATTATTGTTAATAGACTCAAGTCTTTCCTCCCTCAGGTGATAGCTCCAAATCAATGCAGTTTTGTTCCAGGAAGGCATAGCAACGATAACATAATCGTTGCTCAAGAGGTTATTCATACTATGCGCAGCATGAAGAGAGAAAAAAAAGGGCTTCATGGCAATTAAGATTGATTTGGAAAAAGCTTATGATAGGGTTAATTGGAAATTTCTGTTAAACTGTTTACAGGAACTCCAACTACCTACTGCTATCCATGAAGTCATTACCCAGTGTGTTTCTACACCCAGTATGCAACTCTTATGGAATGGAGATAAAACTGAGGAGTTTCAGCCGACTAGGGGCGTGCGACAAGGGGATCCTTTATCTCCGTATTTATTTGTCATATGCATGGAGAAACTAGCTCACCTTATTCAAGCAGCTATTCATGAGGGCTCTTGGGAGCCAATCCGCCTTAATAAAAATGACCCCACTCTGTCGCATTTATTTTTTGCAAATAATATTATCCTCTTTGCAGAAGCATCAATGGAGCAGGTACACACGATTAATGACTGTCTCACGACTTTCTGTGCTAGTTCTGGTTTGAAGGTAAATAAGCAGAAAACGAGTCTTTTTCTCCAAAAATGTCAACCACATCAGGCGGAGTGAACTGTGTGCTATGCTGGGGTTTTATATCACAAATGACTTGGGAAAGTATCTGGGTGTTCCCTTACATCATGAAAGGGTCACTAAGAAATCATACCAATATGTTGTAGACAAAGTGAAGACGAGACTCACATCGTGGAAAGCAAAATCCCTTGCCTCAACTGGGAGAGCTACTCTTGTTTCATCGGTTACTACCGCTATCCCAGGATACATTATGCAAACTGCTCTTCTGCCAGTAAGCACATGTGAATCCTTGGATTGCTGCAATCGGAATTTCTTATGGGGATGTACGGAGGAGCAACAAAAAATACCGTTAGTTGCATGGGATGCTATATGTAAGTTTAAATTGAAAGGTGGATTGGGCTTGCGACATGCTCATCTCCAAAACCGTGCGTATCTTACGAAGATTGGCTAGGGTTTATCAACCAAAAGGAATGATCTATGGGTTAACGTTATCCGGAGTAAATATAATTGTGGAAATGACAAACTCCCAAGAATTGACATGAAGAAACCGGGCTCAAATTTATGGAATGGAATTAAAAGAACGTGGGACAATGTGAATAATGGCATAGATATTTTGACAGATAGGAAATTGCGCTGGAAATGGACAAAGAGTGGAGTCTTCACTACTAAATCCACCTATGACTCACTAATAGATAATGCTGATCCTTATCCAGATCCCTTGTGGGGTAAAATTGACATGAAGAAACTGGGCTCAAATTTATGGAATGGAATTAAAAGAACGTAGGACAATGTGAATAATGGCATAGATATTTTGACAGATGGAAAATTGCGCTGGAAATGGACAAGGAGTGGAGTCTTCACAACTAAATCCGCCTATGACTCACTAATAGATAATGTTGATCCTTATCCGGATCCCTTGTGGGGCAAAATCTGGAAATTAAAGGTACCGGAACGATGCAAAATTTTTATTTGGCTAGTTGTTCACAAGCGCTTGCTAACTAATGTCAAGGTACAAAAGAGGGCTGTGCACCAATGCAACATGTCCGGTTTGTGGGGTGGATCAAGAGACGCTATTGCACCTTCTCAGGGATTGCCCAGGGACTTTCAACCTTTGGAAGCTTACTGTGCTGCAACGTCATTGGCATAAATTCAAAACCCTGACCTTCGAAGACTGGGTTCGCTGGAACATCAGTTGCCGAGGAAGGAGTAAACAAATGGAGGAATGGTGTTAGATTTTTGTCATCATCTGCTGGTGGCTTTGGAGGCGCCGGAACTCCCTTGTCTTTAACGGGAAACAGGTCTCGAACAACAGTATTCTGAACAGCGTTAATGCTTTGAGGAATAGCTTGCAAGACGCTCATTCTCGTCTTGGTACATCAAACCGAGGGCAGCAACTCGCGAGTGACCGTGGAGCAAAGTGGATACCGCCACCATCAGGATGGGTGAAAATAAATACAGATGGAGCCTTTTCTCACTTAAGCGCTGGGGTAGCTAGTGGAGGAATTTTTCAGGATGAACACAATCATTTTCTGCGGGGGTTTCTATTTAAAGGGGAGACAGGAGATAGCTTATCTGTGGAGCTCGGGGGTTGTCTACACGGCCTTAAACTGGCATGGGATATGGGATTTAGGCAGATCATCTTGGAGTCTGATGCCGCCGAGGCCGTAGAGCTGATATAGAGAGAACTTAACAAATTGCACGAGGATTGCACACTTATTGCAGAAATCCAGTGTCTACTTCGAAGGGACTGGGCTGTGGAAGTAACTCACATTGGCCGCTGGCCTAATACTGTTGCAGATAATCTAGCGAAAGCCAGCCTATCAGTTATGCCTGGATTGCACGTCATCTCATCTGCTGATATTGAGCTTAGACGTTTGCTAGAAAAGGATATGGATTAGTTTACTTATATGGCTACTAATGTTTATTAAAAAAAATAAAAGAATAAGAAGAGTACTAGATAACTGAAAGACCTAAAATAACTCTCCTTATTGAGGAGGAACTGCAAAATGAAAACGTCCGAGATGATTTCCTTTCTCCGGATTTCACACAAACAAAACAATTTTGTTAAAATTTGACGACAGAAAGTTAGAAACGAAATAGTGACTTCACAATAAAATTCATACAACATGATTAATCATCGTCCAAGTAAACATAGAAATGTTTCAAAGAAAACAATGCTTGCGAGTATATCTGCATGTATGGTTAGCAGTTTACTTAACCTGTCTTAAGAGACTGCTTTCATTTGGAAACTTCCAAAAGACACCACCCTAGCTGTGCACTTTAAAGCACTTCAGATTTGGGAACAACTGAAGCAGTTTTTCACGGCTCCGGTTCTACAAAAAGAGTTAGCAAGTTATCAAAAAAACTGGCGCAATTAATGACAGTAAACTGAATTACCATAGACACTTCAAGTTAGAAGATTGCCTTAATGCCAGTACATCCGTTCACATCAAGGGTTGTGATCTTGTTGGAACCGGATTTTGAGAGTGCCTCCAGAGATTTATGGGTCACACCAGTTATTCCAAACAAGCTGCATATGTGTCCTTTCAAAATATCAGTAGAAGCATTGACCGAAAAGAATCAGAGAAACTCGTATAGGATGGAACTATTAAACAGAGGATAATTTCATGTTGCCTTTGAAGCAAGAATATGTCTACCTGCAGATGTGTTTCTGAATTGTTATTTGCTAATAGGCTACTTCTTGTGTCACAGTCAAAGGAAATTTATCAAAATCTGCATGACTGCTATATCCGAATCTCAGCTTGGTTCAAATATTAAAAGGAAAAAAAAGGTCAACTAGGCTTAAGGCCTTAAAGCGCGAGAACAAGAAGCATGTCATGTGAGAATCTTGTCTTCACTCTTCAACTTTATCTCAGAAAAACTTTTACAGAAATGGGAGTAATAGAAAAACTGAAGGCCAAGAATCCAAACCTAGTAAAAAGCACGCTATATGAGGATCTTATCCTCAGCGACACGCATAGGCACTCTATATGACTATATCTTTGGAAAAATTTTAAAGGCTGTTTGGTAGTTAAAATGAAGAAGAATGGGAAATAAATAGAAAGAGGAAAAGTGGTATTGGAGTTTAGAAATGTTCTTTGATCTCTTGAACAATATAATGATAAAAAGGGTAGTTACTGTTTGCAGCAATCCTACAATGAGAAAGATGAAGGGTATATGAGCTTGCAGCTCTCTTAATTAAGTAGCTTAAGCTATTTTTGATATTATGTATGGACAAGCCAAGCACAAACCTATGCAAAAGTTGGCATAAAGAAATGGAAGTACTTCAGAGAAAGTGAAGCCCATATACTTTGGTTGCATGCAAACTTGCAAATGTACATTCAGATACTCTATTACCCTAAAAAGACACATTCAAGCTCCACCAAGAAATCTCAAAATAAACACACTACATACCTTAGAGATTCAATGGAAGTACAGCTCCGTGCAATGGATATGACCCCCTCATCTGTCACGCGTACACACCTATGACATGAATCAAGATGCAGATAATCCCAATGAACTCCTTTAGTTAATATAATATGTACAGGTTGAAGCTTTAGTTACCATGTCAGATTAAGGGTTACAAGATTCTTGCATCTAGAAATGCTGGAAAGTCCTTCATCTGAAAGGTTCTATAAACCAAACTACAAATTTTTAGCATTAGCAGTTCGCATGAGATAAGGTGTAGAGGAATCTTCAGAACCCCAAGACAGAGTACCTGGGCACCACAGAGATCCAAAAGCTTGAGATGCACCAGGAGGGACATCTTCTTGTAAACTTTATCTGTGAAACTGAACAAGAACAATGCAGTGATTTGATCCATAGAAAATGATTTCAACTAAAAAGCATATGTTTCAGCAGCTACCTAGACAGAGCATAGAGATTTAGACTCTGAAGAGATAGACATTTCTGTAGTAACTGACTTAAGCCAGAATCTGTAAGCTTGACGCACCTAGGCACCAAATCGCAAGGTATGAGTATCAAAAGGAAAATTGAATTCATCCCAGGTTCGATGGAATCATCCAAGATAGATGTATGGAATATAAATTTCTAAAGCAATTCAAGAGCCTAGA
This sequence comes from Acacia crassicarpa, assembly GCA_034222035.1. Lineage (NCBI taxonomy): Eukaryota > Viridiplantae > Streptophyta > Magnoliopsida > Fabales > Fabaceae > Acacia > Acacia crassicarpa. Next base: position 60,435,170 of record JAWXYG010000002.1, on the reverse strand, counting down.
ATTGAAACATAAATGGAAGTTTCTAATTTCACTGCTTATCATGAATCATGGATATCATAAAGTAACATGCCATTACAAGTTTTTCAGCTGTTAAAGCAGAAAGTGAAATTCTTAAAAAGGCTGGTATTATTTATACATCATGATATACAAAATAATCCCACGATAAAGGACGCCTAAAAAATGAGAATCTGTTCTAAAACACTTCAAATACCTTGTCAGGTTCAATGACTCTAATTTTGAATAATTGTCAGCAACAAATTCCAAGCTTTGGTCTGAAACATTCTGCAATTACCAAATTATAGAGCCCTTAAGAGATTGTTCAAAGACAGCTATCGAATTTTATTAGCTTAATCTTGAGTTTACGTGAGCGTTAAGAAAATAAATAAATCATCATCATTCCATTTTCTAGAAACAATAGAAAGTCTAAAAGCAGAATTACTAATCAGAAATCATCTTCAAGATACTAACAGTTATACATCTTTCACAGCAGCAGGATTAGAAAGAAGCCTGAAGGAGAAACTAAATTACACATACTTTGCTAAAAGGAACAAGTAGAGTTTACAGCATAATCTGGATCTTGTTTTGTATTTGTATAGCTTTTCAAAGAGTATAACAAGCATGCACACTATTAAATTCTCTCTAAGCGGGTTTCCTCCTTGCTATCCTTGGCTTTCCTTCTAGAGGAAGGTAGTTATCATATTACAACCACAAAAATAGCAATTAGAAAAGAATAGAGGCTAATTACAAAATCCTTTCAAGCTTGTAAGAACCATTTTACAATTTATAAAGCACATGTGAAGATTTAAAATTAAGAGTTATTATTATGACAGTTTACAACAGAAATGTGGTATTCAATACCAATTCTTGCCTGGGCATGCTTTTGCACTCCTGAACATCATTTTAAGCGGAATATTCGAGAGCTACAAAGAAGGGATGCAGAAACATACCACACACATATCGCATGCAATCCAACATGTTTATGAAAACAGATACAGATAAAAAATTACGGGTTATTATTATTTGTTCAAGATGCACAAGTAATATTAATCCAAAGTAATCACAATACTGTCAAATATAGCTTGAAGTGTCTTAGTGGCTCAAATACCTTACAGCCACTTATGTTCAGATGAACTATGCCTTTGCAATTTTTCACTAAATGCCTTAGTCCTGCATCTGTTAACCTGAAACATGTTTGGTTTTTTGACAATGGTTAAAAAGTTATGGGAGTCAAAATAAGATTTTCAGCTATTAGTATAAACTTCACAGATTCAGAAGACCTTAAAGCACCTCACATTCCAGTAGATGGAAAAAGTTTTCAGTAGTGGGCAACAGCTGGTTATAGCTTCAACTCCTTCATCTGAGATTTTTTGGCAGCCATTCAGGTTTAAGGAATCCAAGCCTTTGAGAGAATCTGAACACTAGGAGATGAGGTAGAGTGTAATTCAGCCTTTCTTTTTCTTATGCAGGAACTTTTCCATCTCCAGGAAAACAACACAAAGTTCAATTTCTTAATGATGGAACTTGTGCCTTTCAGCTTTGATGCAACAAGATGAAGCGATGATGAAGTCATGAAACATTCATAAAAAATGATAAAATATGCCACCTGAGTCTTGAGAAGGATGAGATGTGTGTCATCAATATCTTGAGCAAATTCCAGGTTAATCTCCTTCACATTGCGATATCTAGGCTACAAAAAATGTCAAATTGAACATAAAATAACTATCAGCAAAATATTTCGAGAGCTGAAACAAAAGCACCAAGGAAAAAAAAGAAAAAAAAAATCTAACTCCGTGTGGTGCTTCTACTTCAAAAACAAAAGTACCATACCAAATTGAATGAAATATATGGTATCAATATTGCAATCAAACTTGAAAGGAATAAGCAAACCAGAGAAAGAGCAGCTATAAGCCGATTCCCAGCATTTTTCCTCTCGCGAAAATTGAGTACCTATCAAAATAATCCATAAGGCCATCTCCTAGAAAGATTAATCAAAAGAATGAAATAGAAAGCAGAGAAGATGAGAAGCACCAGCCAAAGTGATGAGGCGGAGACAAGAGTCCGATAAATCCATGGGCTGACGAGCAAGAGAGAAGTAAGGTCTGCCTGAGACAATCTGGAGGAAACAAGTAGGAAGACTCCGGGAACCGTTTCTCTGCTCCATGTGAAATCCTCTGTTTCTGCCTTTTCTTCCATTCCTTTGAATGGAAATGTCGTTAAGCGGAATGTAAAATGGGAGGATTGGAGGGGAAATGTAGTTTTTTTTTTGCCAGAAGGGGGAAATGTAGTTCAAATTGAAAAATTAAAACATAAAAGAGAGAAAGGACTTGGACGAAAGACCCAAAAAAGAGGGACAAAGGACAAAATTGAGTTTTACGGTCAGGATGAGTTAGGTTTAGGCGAAACCCGACCCAAACCCGACCAGGGTGCCCCTTCTTGGCGCTGACAAACATTTCAGTGTTCTCTCTCAGTGCTATTTTGTATTTTCTGTTATTTGGGGAACGCTTATTATTAGCGTATGAACTTTGCATTGTATTCAAGGCACTGTCTGGCAAATATATACGGCACTGACGCACTGTCCAGATTACCAGTTTCTTGAAAAATATTTAGGGCCAGCGTTCTCCCAGGTCCCAGGTTTGCGACTTTGGAACTTAGGCATTTCTGAGGAGTTTTTGGGCGATCGAGGAAGAACATTGGCAACGGCAAGCTTAATCTATTGACAATTATTGGAAAGGAATAAGAAAGGGATTCTCCCTGGTTGTGACTCCTGAACACCTGGTTGGTAATGCCCTTCCCGATTTTGTAGAACAGTAGAGTGTTCCATGATACTTGACGGAATTACTTTTGTAGGAGCAACGTAGGAAAACTATTCTCATATTACTGATTAATTCCTTTATGATGTAGACCAGCTTGCGAACTTTCATAACTTCGCAATCGTCTGTTTCTGCCCCTATTGAAAACCCATTATTTCAAATATCATGTTAGCTTTTGCAGTCTCCCGCTGATTCGTAACTTCTAATCTCCGTCTGGGTATTGTTAATTATATCTTTTCCAGTAAAGATGAACTATTTAAGAGATATTTCTTTGCTAAAGTTGAAATATTACGGTCTTTACGAGACTCCCAAACTCTGTCGGTGTTATCAATACCTCCAATGCCGAGGCATAGTGAAGGTCCGGCTCAAATGGGTGAAAAACCGGAGTATTGATCACATAATTGACAAGGAAACGGATTTGAAGGCTGCTTGTCTCCTCAAGGACGCGATTAAGCGCTCTTCCACTGGTTTTCTCACAGCAAAATCTGTAGCTGACTGGCAAAAACTGCTTGGACTCACAGTCCCGGTTCTTCGTTTCATGCGTAGGTACCCCACTCTCTTTGAAGAATTTCCACATCCTCGTTGGCCTAGTTTGCCTTGCTTCCGTTTGACAGATACTGCAGTACTCTTGGGCTCGCAAGAACAAAGCATTTACGAGGCCCGTGAGAGTGATATTGTCGAACGGCTTTGCAAGGTACTTATGATGATGAAAACTCGAACTGTGCCTCTGCAGTCCCTTCATCCTTTGAAATGGGATCTGGGTTTACCTGATTGTTTTGAGAAAACACTGGTTCCAAAATACCCTGATCATTTTCGATTTGTCAAGGCCTCAAATGGGGTCACATGCCTGCGACTAGCAAATTGGTGTGAGGAATTTGCAGTTTCGGCATTACAAAAGAGCAACGAAAGCAGGACATCTGGGGATGAGTACAGGCAATTCAAGAGAGGGCAAGCAGCTCTGGTTTTCCCCATGAATTTTCCTAGGGGATATGGAGGACAGAAGAAAGTAAGGGCATGGATGGAGGAATTTCAAAAGTTGCCTTACATTTCTCCTTATGAGGACTCTAGACAAATTGATCCAAATAGTGAATTAATGGAGAAGCGAGTTGTTGGAGTTCTGCATGAATTTCTAAGTTTAACCATGCACAAGAAAACAAAGAGGAACTACTTGAGAAGCTTGAGGGAGGAGTTGAATCTTCCCCATAAGTTTACCCGAATCTTCACAAGATATCCTGGCATATTTTACCTCTCACTGAAATGTAAAACAACCACTGTTACTCTTAGAGAAGGATATCAACGTGGAAAACTAGTAGATCCTCATCCTATTGCTCGTCTCAGAGAGAAGTTTTATCATGTAATGAGGACGGGGCTTCTTCATCGTGGAAAAGGCGCGAACTTTATAAATCAAGAAGACTTATTGCTAAAAGATGCAGTGGATGAAGCAGAGGTGGGAGAATCTGAGGAGGAAGAGTCTGGAACAGGTGATGAATTCTATGAGGTTGAGGATTCAGACCTAGAGGGAGCGTCTGATAGAGAGTAGTGTTCATTTGTCAGAAGTAACATTATACACCTACAAGTAAGAAAGTAGATAATTTGCTCTCCAGTAGCGTATCTCTATTCGAAAATAGTAGAATTTTAAGTATTCTCTCATCAATCATCCAAGCTTGGATGAGTCTACTGGCTACATTTTTTTATTTGTCTTGCCAGTGCAACCATGGAACATTCTTTAATAGTTGCTATTCTATATGTTATTACTTCTTTCATGTCCTTACTTCCTTAAAGGGATAGGGGGATGTGCTATATCGTATACGAGGGAGAATTAAAGGGCTTGGATACTGCATGTTTTGATTCTGCTTCTGTTCCGCTGATGCTTTAATTATTAAGGTGAATATTCTCCAACTTTTGTTAATTATGCTTTGTTGAGGAACTAAACATCTGGATAATAAGTTTCGTATAAAAGAAACTTAATTTGTAGTTTTAAATGATTTTCCTTCCAGGTTTCCTATAATGTGAGTAAATGGGACATTAAGATCTGGCATATTAACATTTAGGACTATAAAGATGTTGCAAAATAAAAGCAATGCTTGGGCATTAGAATTGTTTGGCTGCTCTGGGTTGATGCATGGATTTGAAATTTGACAAAATTTCTGTCCTGCTGAAATTTCCTGTCCCGCTCTAGGACTGTCATTAGTTCTCCAGACGGTCACAGTGATGCTGATTAGTTTGTTTGCAGTGAATTCTTCTCATCAGTTACCAGCCTTGAACATAATTTGCTTTTATGTTCAAATTGCTTGCAGATATTGATTGTTATAATGGTCTGCATCGTTTGCTGTTAAAGGCTGTTAAGTTGCCTGTATATGGGGTTTTGCGTGAGTTTAATGAATTTAGAGTCTCTGAAGTTGAGAGTGGTGAAAAATGGATGAAGTTTTATCAAATTAAGAAAGAGAGAAGGTAAAAATAAACTTTTGATTTTCTCTCTCATTCTTAATTTAGAAGACTCAACTCAAATTCACCATTCTTAACTTCATAAGATCCATTTAACACATAAAAGTTGAAGAAATGCCATAAGAACTAAACGGGGTTACTGCCCATTGTGCAGTGTGAACCTGTTAGTGGTGTATTTAGCAATATTCTTGATTTCTTTCTTGTTTGGGACCAATATATTGAGTTTTGTAAGCATATTTGGAGACCACTGGAACAATTGATGCTTGAATGCCTCTTGAATCGTCAGCCTCGTTAATTTATCTCATCATTACGTCCTGTCTCCTTCACCTCTCCTTTCAGCAAGTTTTCTTCAGAATTCTTCATAGCGTATCATTAAAACATTGTTGATGATGAGTGTGCTTATATAGCAATTATGCCAATTATTCAAAAGCTCTTAATTTTGAGCTCCTTTCGCCCTTTGGACAAAGTAAGCATGAAGACTGGCAGGAGCACTTGAAATTTTGTGCAAAAGCCAGTTGATTGGCACATTTTCAGATTTACTTGTCTGGTGGGTTCATTTGGGGGTTATGGTTCCTGTTTCGAGAATTATGGGATGCTGCCTGCAGGGTCGGGTCCCAGGTGCTCAAGCGTCGGCTTTGTCCTTCATGGCACAGATCATTTCGTTCGGATACATTTTTTTTTTGGTCAAATTTTTCGTTCGGATACATGAGACAATACGTTATGAATGAATTGTTGTCATTTAGTAGTACCAGTTATTTTCATAACACTTTGGATGACTCGTATCCGAATAAACATGGTCCGTGTAATTCCATATTAATCGTCGAGTTAGTTTTAGAAAACTTGATTTCCAGGCTACGCAATTCTCGTGATCCTTCCATATAACGTGCCATGTTTCTCTCATCTCGATAAACTATAGATATAACATTACTTGACAAAATTGCAACAGCTAAACAGGAAAACCGATCCCATTAAAAAGAATCCAACAGCAAAACGACAGTGAATCAATCTTACAGGAAATCAGTAGCCCTCTAAATATTAGACACTAAGATTTCCAGCACTAGTGAATGCGTGAATCTAGCTAGACCAAGGGCTTAGATTAAGCTATCACCAACCAAGTCTGAAATTATATACAATCACAGACAGTTTGAATGAATCAGTAAAAGGAGACTAATCCCAAGCGCTGGTAACCCCTGGAGGACCATAAGTGGCAGGAACACCGTATCCACTTGTTCCACCATAGTAGTCAGCTCCTTTATTATGTTGGCTGTCCCTCCTATAATCACGGCCACCGAAACGGGGTCCCCCAGAACGCCGATTTCTGTTGCCACCACTATGGTGAGCTCTAGATGCATAACGCGTGAGCCAGGCAGGTACTTCTTGATTTGCCTCTTGCATCAGATCAGCCAATGGCTTTGCCATTGACAGATTATTGTCATTGAAGAAGGCTGTTGCTAAACCCATTTTACCAGCCCTCCCTGTTCTTCCAATCCGATGCACATAATCATCAATGTCATTGGGAAGATCAAAATTTACTACATGAGCTACACGTGGAATATCAAGCCCACGTGCTGCAACATCTGTTGCCACTAAAATTGGTGTGTTTCCACTCTTGAACGACCTCAACGCCAGTTCCCTTTCCTGCATACAGAGACACAACACAAGATAGTTACAATTGTATGGTATATACCCATATGGTTGGATTTGTACCAAAAAAAATGGAAGAGGCATATACAAGGACTAATTAAAAGCCTTCAACTTCGACAAATCAAGGTCTGGGGCTGGGCATCAATTAAATGCTGTCCCAGAAGATCAAATCCAAATATCTGGAAAATGACTACAATGCCATGGTTGCCCAAAAAAAAATTTAGTGACACACTACCACCCAACTGTTCTGATTGTAGAAGGCATTATGAGAGTCGAGAAAATTGGAAGCATCTGACTTTGATCCATAAGATTCTCAATTTCTAAACCCACAAGGAGAGTTTAGAATTAAAATCCAATTTAACTCCCTTTCTAACCCTTAACAACATGATTTTATTTTGCCAAAGATAGTTACCTGCTGTGATCGGTCACCATGAATGCTAGTAGCAGGAAACCCATTAATGCACAGCCAGTGTTCCAGTGCATCAGCTCCTTTCTTTGTTTCCACAAAAACTAATGTCAGACCTTGCTGCAAAATCCACCCAAAGATGTTTAGCAGAGAGCAGAATATGATTTATAACGCATGCATATTCTTAAACAATATGTTCAAACTTAAAATGCAGCATAATGTCAACGGATAGAGAAGTTTGCAAATTAAAATGATAAAATTATTGTAATTCTAGCATGGAGAGACAGTTTGCTCCGTAGACAAATTACCTTTCCATAAATTCCATTTTCCTTCTGGGCGTGAAGAAGGTCCATGAGGTGGCTTCTTTTGTCAGATTCCAGGACATATTCCACTCGTTGAGCAATTAGGTCAGTACTTGAACCAACCCTTCCAACAGCCAGAAACACATAATTGTCAAGGAAATCTGACGCAAGTCTCTGCATACGTATGAAGATTGCAACGGGAAGGTCATATTTGCAATTTCAAACGAGCTTTCTCAAACTTAATCACTGATTATTTTGTATGGAATTAAATCTAGCATTCTAGCTTACTCCTTGATTACAGAGTTGTTCTAAATAATACAAGCTCTCTTAATTAAACCTTCATATTTAATTTGCATTGCAATACCACCCTCAGCATATACTACAAATGATACATTTCATAGCCAAACCTAACTATCTTAGCTGCAATGGCAGGATCAGAAAGCATCATCTCTCAAGTCCTGAATGTCTCCAACAACTCCATCACCATCACTTCATCCTCATCATTATAACTGTGGCCATATCTAGAACTACCCAGCAAACAATCTTCTCTGATAAACCTTTAATTACACTAGCAAAGCTATACATCCAAAATTATCACTTATAATTTAAAATAAGCTACTCTAACATGTGTATTATGTTCTACGCTTGTCCATATATATACCTGACTTTCCTTAAGTTATCAACATTTAAAGTACATGCATGAGACTAATTGAAAAGGAAATAAAATATAAAGTTAGCTCCTATGCTTAAACAAATCTGTATTTCCTTAAATCCACCCTTGTTATAATTATGTCTTATGTATCCTCCTGCCATTACATGTGAAGCAATTGGTCGGACACCTTAATTGAAGCAGTAAGAAATTCTGCAAGTACAAAAGCAGTGCAAAACAATCTGACGATTTAAAATAGACACCCAGCAATGAAACCGTATTGGAACAGCTGCTATCAAGAACTCTTCCCTTTCATTCTAGCATCATCAAGACAATTAAGGCATATTACAGCAAACACAGAATACACGAATGAATTAAAATAATTTTTTCCCAAGAATATGAGAAGCTTGAGAACCTGATGAGAAGCCATAATCTACCTGTATCTCTTTCGGAAAAGTGGCACTAAACAGCATTGTTTGTCTCATGCCTTGAAGAGGCATGTCCATTTGTTCAACTATTTTTCTTATTTGAGGCTCAAAACCCATATCCAGCATCCGATCTGCCTCATCGAGAGCTAAATATCTGATCATTTGCAGTGACACCCTAGCCCTCTCTAACAAATCTACCAGACGTCCTGGAGTTGCCACAAGAATATCAACTCCTCTCTCAAGCTCCCGCAACTGAATAAGGCAATAATCATCATAGTATTAAATAGGAGCAGGTTCATGACTTCAAACCACTTAATTAGTAACACAAAAAAATGAAGAGAAGAAAAATACAAAAACTTCCAAGCATAATGAGTGAAGACATAATCTTAACACATCAGGTTGCAACCAGCCAGACTGGAGATATAATTTTAAAGAAATCCAAACTGTACAAGGATAATGCTATTACTTGATTTATGGTGCAAACAAAGTTTACCATTAAAGACGGACACATTGAAACAATAATATGCTAAAAATAAAAGAATTTAGGGGGGGTTGCAAAGGACCACATTTGCTCCGCCCAGTGCCCGTAAAGTTACTCTGATTAATTTATATATCCCACCCGCTGATAATCATCCCAGCATTTTATTTGAATGAAGGAAGGCATCTGCACATTTATTAATTCCTTTCGAATAGGCGAATAGCCTTACAAAAAATGGATTATCTATTAATCTTAATGCTCCAATTAGTGTTGTCCAAAAAAAAAAAAGATCCAATTAAGAGTTAGGTTAGGACTAGCCTGGTAAATCTTTTTTATATTGTAAATCACTAAGAATTAGACTTTAGAAATAACCAAACTATTATCCAATCTAATCATTTTAGAGGAATGCAAATATTGCTATTAAATTTATTCGTGAGGATTACTAGTGCTGGTGGCTTTTAATCCCATCCCACCTTCAAACTCACTAAGACAATAGACTACTTTCTAATCAGTCTGCTTCTTAGCCCAATCAACACAACTGGCTTCTTTATAATCAGTCTCATCTCCATTTCCATGCCCAATATCCTCCAGAACTCAGACCATGGGTTACACCATGTTTCTCGACACCTCTGCCATTATAGAAATTAATGGTATCATACTATTTCTATTAAGTCCCGAGATTGTGGTTGACATTTACATCTAAGAATCAGACAATCATTTCTACAAGTGTACATGCACAATGCAAGGAATGGTATAGATCTAATGTCAAGTAGGCGATGGAAAATCAAACAAGTAAAAGAAATCATACAGTAGCAAGAAATACATAAAGAAATCAGCATGAGATGAATATCAGATTGTAAAAAGAACCTGTTGAACTATTGGTGCTCCGCCGTAAGCAACTACCACCTTAACACCAGTTTGATAGGAAAACTTTTTAGCCTCGTCATGTATCTGCAAGAGATGAAACCAGAAATTTAATATATATATATTGCGGATTTTAAGACAATATACGTTACAGAAGCAGAGGAAAGCAGAAAATAAAAATGGAATCCCACCTGACATGAAAGCTCCCGGGTAGGAGATAGGATAAGAGCTAGAGGGAAAGCAGTTCGTGCTACACGTGGTCTTTGAACATGTGACATCCTCAGAATTCCATTTATGATAGGAAAACAGAAGGCAGCTGTCTTGCCTGATCCTGTCTGGGCGCAAGCCATCAGATCTCGCCCCGCAAGAGAAATTGGTATGGCGTACCTCTGAACTGGAGTAGGTTTGACGTATTTACACCTCTTTATATTTTGATCCAATGCCTCGCCCAAGTCTATTTCAGCAAAAGTATTCACAGGGGGAGGCACATTCTCCCCACTGGTGTCCACAGGGATATCATCATAAGCGTCGAAGTTAATGCCTGAGTTTTCTTGCTCACTAAGAGTATGATCTGTAGCTTCATCACTCTCAAATGGGTTAACCTCACGCTCCCTTCCACGGTCCCACCCTCCGCCTCTATTGTTCCAGCCCCCACCAATTCGACCACCAGAACCATAGTCCTGCCTTCCATAGTCAGGTTTGTTAAAGGAACTGCCTCCGCGGTACCCAGCAGTTGACCCAACAAAATTTGTCCGATCACTGGCCGGTAACGAAGATGGGTGTGATGTCAAAGGGGGTTCTGAAGATGGTGGCTTATTACGAAGATGTGGTGGAACATATGCTGATCGAGAAGGACGCACGGCATTGGCACTTGGAGGACCATCGGCTGAGTTGTCGACAGAATCTGCCCATGAAGTTCTCATAGCTGCAGATATTTAACTTCGTTGATGGCAAGGAAACGTTAAAAAGCAACTGGGCTTCCCGATTGACAATACTACTATGCGTGCACTTTATGCATCCACCATAACCCTGATCAGTCATTATGCACAAATGATCAAGCTATATAGAGAGCAAGGGGGTAACGGGAAAAAGGGTGTTGAACTTAAATTAAATAAAATAGGGAAAGGGGGGTGATGAGCAGGAAATCCATCCCGCAGTGAACTTTGGAGGAAAATCAAAATGTAAAAGATGCTAACGGAAGATCCTACCAAATCAAAATGATAAAGGGGAAAAAATTGCAAGCTGCAGGCAAACAGATCAAGTTAAGCATCGGATAATGAAGAAGATGCGTTATATTTTGCAAATGAATGAGCGAATCAGATTTTTGAAGGCAACAAGTTATCTGAAATTCAACGTCAGGTGAGCGATAAAACGGAAAACGAATGCATGATGATGAGTTTCTTAAAAATAGACAAAGCGAACGGATGATGACTATAAGGAAGAGAAAGCAAATGAACTACCTGAATGAATGATGTAGGAGCACGAGCTTCGATTGCGGCAAAATTGAAAAACAGATGAACTTTGAAACCGGGTTGAACCCCTTGCGAAGATATAGCTCTCTCCTTTTTGTCAAAGGATATTATTCAGATTTCTCAACGGTATCAATACTCTTCTCTTCTTGGTATAATGGTGTACCATTATCAAAGCCACTGGCCTCCGTACACTTTTGGCCTGGCCAAAATTGAGTTTGCGTGTTAAATTTCTATTTCCAATTACTGGCTAAATTAGTTTATTTACTTTTTTTTCTTTCTTTTGTACTGTCCGTTGATTTTTTACTGCCATGTTAGTGTGCTTGGTTTTATTTAAGACTACATAAACATATTATTTTTTATTTTTCTGAAGCTAAAATTTTAATTAGAATATTGCAATTATTTCAAAAGGCGTGATTTAAAAGAAAATTTATTTGTGTTCTGGTTTAACTCCAATCCCGATGTTTTGATTAAAATAATTTTTTTTCCTCTTGATAAATGTTTAACCAGCCAGATTTAAAAAAATTAGACTAAAGTATATGTTTGGTCTTTTATGTTTGCCTCTGATATCATTTTAGTCTCTAAAATTTGTTAAGTGCACGTTTGGTCGTATAATGTTAACACCGTTAGTTTGACTTAACGGAAAATACTGACTCAACAATTTTAAGTGATGATTATACAATTAAATGTTGATCAAACATTCTTATATGTTGGTATTTAAATAAATTAATATTTTAAATCCTATTAATTGAAAAATGTTTATTCTTCATAGACTAATTTAAGGTTTTTTATAGTTTGTGAAGATTAAATATATATTTTTAAGTCGAAGAAGATTAAATGTTTTTTAATTAATAGAATTTAAAATATTAATTTATTAAAATACTAACATGTAAGCAAGTTTGATCATCATTTAATTAAATAATCATCGCTCAAAATTGGTGAATTAATATTTTTCGTTAGGTCAGACTAACGGTGTTAGCATTAAGGGATCAAATTGTAGTTTACAGATTTAAGGAACTAAAATGATACCGGAGGTAAACATCAAGGACCAAACGTATACTTTAGCAAAAAAAAAACTAAAATATATGCTCTATAAAATAAAACAATGATTTTTATAGATATTTTACAAAGAAATCTTACCATATGACATGTTAACTAAAATAAAAAGGGTTTACTATATTAAAAATAGCTTCCTTTTAGGCCTAGTCCTTGGCTTATTATGAGTCATGAATTAGATTCTTTTTTGTGCGTCGAGGGTTCGGTTTTTCTCCTAGGTTTTTTTTCTCCTTATCGCTCATTAATTTTAAATCTTGATCATTCATTCAATATTTAATTGGTTCGAGAAAGCCATACCAACTAAAGTATTTTTTAAATACCAGATGGTATCATAAATATTTTTTTCAAGATCATACATTTTTTTTTAGTATTAGTCAGTATTCTGAAGTATCTTTTTTATATTAATCAATATCTTGACATATTTTTTTACTACCAGTCAGTATCCTGAAATATCTTCGTAGTACCATTCAGTACCCTAAAATATTTTTTCAGGATCCTAAAATAACTCAAGATCATGAGGTCTTTTTTAAGTACTAGTCAATATCCTGAAATATTTTTTTAATACTAGTCAGTATCTTAAAATATTTTTTTAGTACCAATCAGTACCTTGAAATATTTTTTCGAAATCCTAAAATAATTTTAAGATCTTTAGAGAATATTTCATAGTACTAATTGATACTAAAAAATACTTCAGGATGGGTGGTCAAGATTAATTCAAATCAAAGATCTAGATTGGATGAGGAGAGATAATGAGAAAATAAGCCAATGAAAGGATCTTATTCCCTGCATCCAATTAACAAGCTTCCTTAGGTGGTGGGAGCTCTTCTCTTATTATTGGGTGAGCTTTTTTAACTGCGTCTCCCTCCCCAATTTAGGCCAAGGTGGTGGGAGTTTCAATGACAGCAATCTCTCATGGTGGCTACATTTTGCGGTTTTGGGATTGGGAATTGGTGACTACAGTCTTATATATTGTTGGCTTCATCTTTCAAGAGATTATTATTAAAGCAATGACGAATCCAAAGCATATGTCATGGTCGAGATTGTGTGATTTGTTATCAAACTAACGGTTTCTCTGTCTTTATCTTTTTTATTAGTCTTTGTGGGTGCTTTTCTTTTAATGAGATCTTCTTACAGAGTTTCTTCAACAACCAATCCGATTATTTTATTGCCAATAAAATAAGTGGATCCTTTGGGATGGTTCATCGAACAATCACTTATTACAGTGGCTTTGTTACTACCAATGACGATGTTTTTCAACCCATATATTCCAGTAAAAAAATTATGAAGATGGTTGGGTTTTTAGCTATGCTGGCCTTTCGCTTATTTTAGGGTTCTTTGTATTATCATGTATTTAGACTTTTCTTTTGTAAACTTATTGTTTTGAGTTTATAACAGCTCTCATTGGATTAGTTTTAATGAAATATATTTTCTGGTAAACAAACAACATGTTTCCGAGATACGCCAGTTAATGAGCACTAGAATCTAAAATAAGGATAGCATTTTAAATTTCAAATTTTTTTAAAAAAATTTTATTTAAAAATCATTTGTTAAAAATTGTAAAGTTAGACTATTAAAATGTTACGAAATTTAAATCTAGACCACCAAAACCATATATGAATGGTGATGAAGATAACGAGTGACGAAGCTGGTTACGGGTGTATTCAACTTCGATACTGGGCCTAAAAAGTATCCAGCTTCGATAAACATAACAAACACTGTGTATAGTTGTTTTTCCTTTTACACTCAGCCATTTGTAATCCATGATTTTGTACTGAAGAATGATAGGTGGAGAGGAAATCTAAGGATCTCTTTGGAATAGATTTAAATAGTGGAAAAAAGTCCATCAAACAGTGAAATAAGTCCAACAAAAAAAAAAAAACTAATCTGAGCCGTTTAAAAATAGCTTCAAGAGTTTATGGATTTATTTCTAAAAAGTGGCTTATGATATAAGTAAAAAAATTTTTAACTTATGGAGTGACTTTTTTCAACTTATAGAGAAAAATATTAAGGATAGGTGATCTATTAAGTAATAAAATATTAAATGCATTTGTATACATTCTAATTTATCCATTATGATATATTTAATTAAATACTTTAGAGTTTTTAATTTTTTTAATAATAATTTAATTTTTTTTAGCAAATTTGAATTTTTATCTTCCATTATCACTATGTAATATATATATATATATAACCAATATATATGTAGTATTCAATGAGATTTAAGTCATTTTTCATTTCAAATGACTTTTCGAATGTTATTCAATGAGCTCATTTGGGAAAAAAGTAACTTCTGTCACAGTTATCCCAAATACAAATATTATCTACAAAATGACATTCTGACTTTTTTCTTATCATCTCTTTATAAAAGTCCCTACAAAAAATTCACTTCTACTACTGCTATCTTAAACCAACACTCAATCTAAATTTTACTAGGTTGGCGTGCGATAAATAGGAAGAGTGATTGAATGAATTTTGTCATGTGCTTATTAAGATCCGTTTGATTCAATTACATGAAGTCTCATTTTCTGCGATCGTAACCATATACTCACCTTAATGTTTGGTCTGCATTAGTTGGATGGGAGATTACATGGATGTTTAGTAGCCTACTGTCTAGACTCCACCATATAAGGGCCCGTTTGGTACGCGGAAGATCGGCCGAAGGAAAGGGAAGATTGTAGATCTTCCATCACCGAACACGTTTGGTAACACTGCCTTCCGAGAACCTTCGATCTTCCTTCATTCATGGGAAAACCACTTCCCTCAATTTTCGGTGGGAAAGTTGATCTTCCCTAGGGAAGAAATTCCAAATGACCATCTTCTCCTCCTTCAATCATCTATCTTCTTTGTAATTGCTATCGACGCCGACGCCGACGTCGCCTCCTCCTCCCTCTGCAAATCTCAACACCAGCATTGCAAGGATGAAAAAGAAATCTAAAACTCTTTTTTTTTTTTGTTGGTTCTGTCGTCAGGACGTCGGGGATCAAGAAGGAGGAACAGCATAAATCTTGGGTACCCTACAGCTCGACGAAGCTGAAATTGAAGATAGGAGTTGAACAACGGACTCTCACCTGAAATCGATGACGGAGCAGTTGGAGACGCATCACAAGGATAACGCAGGTTTAAAGATAAAAAGAAGTGAAGGAAGAAGGAAGAAGATGCGGAAAATGGAGTGAACACAAGGTTAATGAAAGGGTCCACGCTGAGAATTCTTTAAAATGGATTCCCGAGAATTCATTTAAATTCTCGAGAATTCAAATATGAATTCTCGAGAATTCATTTGAATTCTTGAGAATTCTTGTCGGGTCTAATTTTTTAAAAAATTAAATTGTGTCGCATACAATAGTCGAAGCTGACGACGGTGGCGACGTCCAAGACGGCAGGTGTGGCATCGACGGTGGCGGGAGTGGCAGCGATGCGGTGGGTCGACGTCGAATAAGACGAACTGGGTGAACTTGTTTTTTTAATTTAGGGGTATTTTTGGTATTTCACCTCATATTCCCACTTAACTAACACCCAATTCTTCATACCAAACCATTCATTTTCCCTCAACTCAAGTTACCTTCCCATATCTACCAAACAACTTAACTTTTTAATTTCCCCCACAATCTTCCCTTCCATTCTTTTCCCTCCTTTAAATTCATTTCCCTCTTTAAATCTTCCGCATACCAAACGGGCCCTAAGTCACTTATATATGAATTCTTTGGTGCATTAAATGACTTAAAAAATAATTAATACTTATTTATCAATTTTGGTCATATAATTAATGTTTAAACGTAACTTCTTATATTTATCTTTATATTTTATAATCTTATTTAATAGGGTAAAGTTTGATTTTTTTAAGAAAATCTAGTACATGATTAATAAGTTGGTTGTAATTTTTTGGTTCGAATGAGTTAGTTGAAATAACTAATATTGTTTTTTTTTAAAAAAAAGACTAATATTGTGGGTAGGCATTATAAAATAATCAGGCTTTTGGATTAATAATTGATTGACACATTTATTAGGGTGTTTGGATTTTTTATTTTTTGTAATGACGATTGTGGTTTTGGTTTTTCAATCATACCTTTTTAAAGTATAACCAAAATAAATTACAGCTGATATCCTGTTTGGTTTGTAGAATCAATATAAATGTATGGGTTAAGGGTTAATTTTGTCTCAGAAATTTTAAACGGAAGCAATTTTGCTCTAACAGTTATCTCAGTTAATTTTGATTGTTAGTTGACCAAATTTGATGAGCTGACAGTATTCATATCATCCCACGTCATTTTTGTTAAGGTGCAAATTTGTCCCGGAAGTCCACACTTTACCGGAAGTCGATGACTATTCATAGCTATTACCTTGACACCAAAGAAGAGTTCAACCCAATGCTTTATTTCTGTCCATAGCGTAAATGACATATGGATTGTCAGTTCAGCATATTTGGTCAACTAACAGTTAGAATTAGCTGAGATAATGGTAAGGGCCAAACTTCCAGAGTAAAATTGACTTTTGGTAAAAATTTCTAAGATAAAATTGCCCCTTTAATCCTAAATGTAATAAAGTGTCACTGTTAGAAATGTAATGATTACAAATTTGTTCAGTATGTAATATATAATAGGAAAATTGACAGAAAAAATCACTTAAATTACAAAAACTATAAGATGTCTACTAAATCAGTAAAATAATCAACAAATAATATGGTAGAATCTAAGATTTTGAAGTTTTTTTTTTTTGATACAACCAGTGGGGGAGAGAGGAAGGCAAGGCTCGGATCCTGGATAAGGGGGAAGGCCAGTTCTTAAGGCTGGTCCTAGTGTCATCGCGCTACAAGGCGCTTGGCTAAGATTTTTGAAGTTTGAATGTTGACAACTTAAATATAGGAATTGACAATTTGGATATAGAGATTGACAATTTGAGCTTCTCAAGTTGTTAATTGTATTTTTAAATTGTTACTGCATGCACTCAAGTTATCAATACCGAAACTTAAAAATTCTATATTCCTTCTAGATTACCTATTCATCATTTTGCTAATTTAGTATATATTTTAGGGTCTGTTTGGTTTGAGGAAAGGGAGAGGGAGGGAGAGAAAAGATAGAGTTTTTCTTTCATCTTTACTAAATAGCCCATGGAAACTTTTTAATATTTCAAAAATGTACTATCAAGAAAAATGAATATTTTTCTTATTAATGATAATTTGGTCAATACCCTCCCCTCCCACTCCCTCCTAGCTTTCATGGATAAGGAGTTTTTATATTATAAGACAATCTGGTCAACAAAAAGGAATACTATATATATATATATATATAAGCTGTATATATTATGATAATTGAAGATAAAAATTTAAATTTGATAAAAAGTTAAATTATTAACTCCTGCGTTCTAAATACAAAACAAAGTTGATTTTTTTAAAGAGATTAAAAAAATAATTTAATTTATTTTATAGTATTTTTATTTTTCCTCAAACTAATTAGTCGGGCTAATTAAATTATTTTTTGTTTTTGTTTTTATATTTTGCCATAGTTCCATATTTTATTTTTCCCATAATTTGGCAGAAGAGGACAAAAAATCGAACATCCAATGCTGCTGGACAAAAAAAAACCCTCCTATCTTTCATGGATAAGAAGTTCATTTAAGTTCATTGAAATATTTATCCAAAAAAAAAAAAAAGTTCATTGAAATATAAGTCAATCCAAACAGGTCACAGTGGGCCTTTTTTTCATCCAACTTTCTTTCAAAAGCCATTGACTGATTTTACACTCCAACGCTGCTATGACTGCATAACTAAACAGGCCTAATTTATGTCACATGTAGAATTTAGAGGGTTGATTATGCAACCCTACTTCTCCTTTATTGGAAAAGTCACTATCAATTTAGTGAAATGATACAAAATCCTCAAATTTCATGTAAAAATTTTAATGAGTCAATTGAATTCCAGATACAGAAAAAATCCCACCCTTATAAATTAAAATTAATGAAATTTAAGTTCAACCATGAATGTTATCAATCAATCTATGAAGTCTAATTCAAACAATAAATTATAGACACCCTTGTTTAAAATTGAGGTAAACTATAAAGCCGTATAGAATAATTTTTCCTTATTAATATTCTCCAAGTCCCTCGTTCTTCCTCAACAAACAAGGCATCACTAAGATTCCTCCTATTTATCGATAGTGAAAATGATAAGACCTCTTTTAGGCCTGCAATGTTTTTTTAAGGTTCAGGCCTCACAATGCCTTAATTATATTAAATATCAAACAATTCATTCAGTGAAGACATAAAATATAAGATAAAAGTAGGCGTTTAACCCCTTTAATGTTATGCAATATTACATAATTTTGTTATTCTAACCTATGTATTTTTAGTTACTTTATGCTAACGCCGTTAACAATAAAACACTGACATCAAAATTGAAATTTTAAACATTGATTTTTTTTAGAAGTTCACATATTAAATTAAATTTTTAGAATAACAGTGGTGGTTACAAAAATTCTATTTAAGTCCAGCAATAGAGGGTTAAATAATAATAAATAAAAAAACATGATGCTTAAAGTTATAAAAATTAAGAGGTTAAACTGAAATTGTGTATAAAGTTATAAGACTAAATAAATACTTAAATGTCAAAATAATAAGTACTTGATAAAATATAAATATCATATTGCCACCAGATGGGGTCCCAATGCATCATGGGATATGAACAAGTCTGCAAATGATTTATCTAAAGCTGCAATTTCTTTATCTATAATTATCATCTAACTTAATATCAATACTAAATATGCACATAATTTGTAGGAAGATGCATTGTTATCAATGATAATTAAACAACATTACTCATTTATTGCTCTCCATTTAATGCACAAATTTATGTCGGGTTCATATAGATTTTCAGCTTTCAGAATATTTTTTTGTTTAAAAAAGTTTTAAAATATTCTCTTATCATGTGTTCCCAAAAAATAAAAAGGGATTAAAAATTATTTTGAAAAACAAAAACAGTAGTCTAACATTTTTTAATATTCTGTTGCCGTTTATTCTAAGAGTCAAAAACATCATGAGTCCATTAATAGTGCCTGTATTAATATTGATAAAGTAAATCATTTTTCAACCCTTTACTTTATTATTTTAACGATTTACTAATTTATTTAATTTAAATTTTGGGCCAATTTTTTAATTTTAATATTTATTTTAAAAAACTAACAAAATTATTTTTAAAACACAAAAATGGACATTGAAAATAAAGAAGAAGGTATTTTTGTTCCGCGCAAATTATTTGATGTCTCATCCATTTCGTATTATTTATTTCACGCGCCCTTCCTGCTTCTAACTTCCTAGATCGTCCCCCTCACAGTCTGGACACTGCCAGCTGCTCGAAACGAGCACCGCAGAATTTCGCCTAGGGTTAGGATTTGCCCTAAGTTGGATTTTGCTCACCGGGCGCTCATCGATCATCAAGCAAGATGGGTGTGGATTCGCTACCATCGGAATCGAGCTACGATTTGGACGAGCAGATCTCACAGCTCATGCAATGCCAGCCGCTGTCAGAGCAACAGGTTTTATTTCTTTAATGTAGATGGTTAAGATCTGTTCCATCTCTGAATATATATAGGGCATAGATACGTGATCAGCGTTCTGTTGTTTAATTGACTAATTGCTTTAGCAGTCTGGATTTGTGCCTATCTGAGTGATCTATCTTCGAAAATGGTTTCTCCAGTATTTATTACCTCGAAACATGACGTTATATCGATATTCTTCATTTTGTTTGTCATATTTCTTTTCTTTGGAGCTACCTCCAATGTCTGTTACTGCTCCTGCTGTTATTATTAGGACATATAATAACAAATTAATGCTCTTGTATTCTGCCCTGCCTGTAGGTTAGAGTTCTTTGTGAGAAGGCTAAGGAGATATTAATGGATGAGAGCAACGTCCAGGTGCAGCCCTGTCCTCTTGTCTTTAAGTTTGGTCTTTTTTATGCTGCACTTTTACATTGAGGACGCTGTTGATCCTTTTGCTAAAGCTGCTTGTTTTGCATTAAAACCAATCCATTGTTGAGTGAGAAATGAGTTATTCAATTAATTATGATGTTTTTAATTTTGTTTTTCTATTTGGGCCCTTTACTCTGGTATCATTGCTTTTCAGCCGGTCTGGAGTAAGCAGCAGTTGCCTTTCAATTTTCAAACTTCTATTTTTGTTGAATATCTGATTTCCTTGTGAGGTTATTTTAAAACGCTAGTTACTTTTCTATGTCTATTTTCTCTTATCTTAAATATGGAGCATTAATTTTCGCATCTCTCCTGTACCACAGCCTGTGAAAAGCCCTGTGACAATATGTGGCGATATTCACGGGCAGTTTCATGATCTTGCTGAACTATTTCGAATTGGTGGGAAGGTATAATTTCTGACCATGACTTTATTGTTGCACCTATTTTTTTCTGTTTCAGCGGGGGAATGTCTTAACTAACTAATTGAGACCTGCCAAAGAAAAAGCTTTTGAAGCTTGAAGTGCATCAGAGGTATTGTGAACTAAATTGCAAAATCAGGAACTACTCATTAAACTCACTGTAACCTTAATATTATTATGTCACAGTCCCTATGCTATTTAGGCCATGCAAAATGATTCTTATGGTATGGATTTTACCTATTTGTCAGTGCTTAAAATAGACTTTTTAATGATTATATTGTGAAGAACTCCTCCATCAAGCTTAAATCTGAATTCTGAGAAAATCCTCTTTCATTTGACAGTGTCCAGATACTAACTACTTGTTTATGGGAGATTATGTGGACCGGGGTTACTACTCAGTTGAAACTGTAACAGTAAGTACTACCAAGATAAATTCATCTGATTTTTTCCTAGTTTAATTGTACTCCCCAATGTGCGTGCATTTGGATAATTTTGTTACTTTATTCATGTTCAGATTGAAATAACTTTCAGGCTGATTTTTTTCTCCTTATAGAGGTAGTTTCTTAAGTGTGAATGAGCCTCATTCAAACTCTTTTACTAATAGGGTAAAACAATAAATTGGACTCCTCAATATCTTGAAAGTTTCTATGACTCATTTGTATGTTCATAAAGGAACAGCTGTTCACCAATAAATAAATTAAGAAACAGTTTAGCTGATATTAAAATCTTCATCCTTATGATTGACTTTTTTGTTTCTACACTTTTGGAGGCTATTGAGCGTAAAGGATGACTATATTTTGAAATTTGCGCAATCTTATAATAATGTTTTCAGCATAACTTCATTGTGCATCAAATTTTGTAAGTGGTAAATTGTGAGCAGATTTTGTTGTTGAGATTTTGGGAAGTTGTGGGGAGTTCAGCAGGTCTTCATAAGATTGAATATCAAAAATCCAAATAAGTAGCTTCTTTGAGAGCTCTTTCTTATCTAAAATCTTGACGTTTTTTGGAGAATATCTTTGTAAAGTAAAAAAAATATTTTTATTACTGTTCCCAACATTATAAATCAACTATGCTTCTTTTTATATTTCTTAATTTTAAGTAAAACCCTGTTTATCTTTATAATCTATATCTGTCAAATTCTGTAGCATCTCAGAGCTAGGATTTTGGTTATGTATAATTCTCTGAGCTCACTATGCAATAATTTATGTTTTGGTCATTATTATTGCTGCTGCTGCTGCTGTTATTTTGAATGTAAACTCTAGCTTTCATTCATAAACAAAGAACATCAATACAACAGAAGAAGAGCAAAAAAACTAACAGATTGTCTATCATCACTCACCACCTCCATACAGGAAGGTGGGGAATGACCAAAGATGCTGAAATTTCTTCTCTATATATAAAACCAACTGACGCATTCCAATATCTAACAAGTCTACAAGCAGCCTTGAACTGCATCTCTGTTTTTCTCTTTATTGGAATAGTGAATGGTGGTGAGGTACTTGGATATTTATTACCTATGGATGTTACGTCACTTTTGATTAAAATGAGTATATGATAGAGAAAAAAAAGGCTACAAACTAATTAGTTATTTTATCCAGCTCCTTGTGGCACTAAAAGTTCGTTATCCCCATCGCATAACTATTCTTCGTGGGAACCATGAAAGTCGCCAGGTATGCTTTTGTAATTTTCTTTCATTTAAAATAATATATTCTTATGATGAAAATATACTCTTATACTTCTCCTTAGGTTTCTTTTGGTATTTATTCCTGTAGTTCTTAGTGATTTTATTCTCGAGCGGCATAGTCAAAACCCCAAAGCTAGATTTAGAAGCTTATTAGTTGAATACATTATAGTTGGCTTTGATTTGCAGATTTATATAATAGTTATCTAACTGTTGCTTTATTTTCATTAATTTGTCCAGATCACTCAAGTATATGGATTTTATGATGAATGCCTAAGAAAGTGAGTTTTCAACACCTTTTATTTACAGGTCTTAGAGAAAAGAAAGTTCTGCATGTTTATCATTTGTAATAGTTTCAACAATCTTTTGATTTATTTTCTTGTTACTTTTGGTGCGAGACTTTTTCTTTTCAGATGTCTCATGGATTTCTTTTTTAAAAAACGTAATTTCCCTCTATTTTGTTTACATTTGTGGAATTTCAATATTAGGTTTTGGTTAAGTATTTTGTTGCTGCTTGTATTTACCAAACTTAAGGTCTTTGGTGGGTATCTGAATCTTGCAGCTGAATTGAGGATTAGAAATCCTTTTGATGTGGGTTTTTCTTTTTTTGACAATTTCAAATTTTTGATGAAGTCTTGATGGATATCTGACATTCTCACATAGTTGTGTCAGTGTTGATAGTCATGGAAGTTGTGCAGACACTAGCAAAAAAATCGTTGGATCTGATGCGACGTTACATGATCTGATGTTGTAATGTTACAATTTACATTGGTGGTCTCTGATGTTTTTAGGAAAAAAAAATCTGACCTAGTATTCGGATCAGTTGTGTTTAATGAAGGCACTGATATTTTGATTTGAGATTTAGGATTTTTTAAGAGCGTCACGCACTCACATGTGGATAAAGCGAGACCTTATTTAATTAACATGACATCTTGTTGGATCTGGACATAGATGCGATTTGGTATGCAGTGGGTAATCCAATTCTTATAGGTCCGGTTCCATCAGTTTCTTTTTTTTTTTTTTTTTTTTTGGGGGGGGGGGGGGGTGGATCAAGGGCCAATGGTCCTGATATACAACACAGGGAACTAGTGCCCTAAACTAATTGAAATCACCGATCCTTCTGTATAGGGTGGTAACTCCTCATGAATACTAATGTCCTCTTGACCACCAAGTTGAGTGAGTGCAGTTGCACGAGTTTCTGAACTAGTTGATCTTAGCTGTTCTGATTGCTGATTGGTTTTGATTCTTGTGCACAAGCAACGTAACTTCTGTCCATGATAATAGTGTTGGTTATCTATTTGCAGGTATGGTAATGCTAATGTTTGGAAGATCTTCACCGACCTTTTTGATTACTTTCCATTGACTGCATTGGTTAGTACAGAGTACATACTTTTGTTTCCGACTTTACGTTGTAGAAGGGGTTTTTTCTGGAAAACATTGAATTCGTGTTAACTAAAGGGGGGAGGGGAGGAGTTGCATCAGGCCATTTACATTATCTGCCATCAAAATTAAGTGGAAATGTGAAATAATGATTAGAGTTAAAGAAAGCTTTTGGTTTATGTGAGCATAAAGAAGGTAATAATTTATTTCCACATATAAGTGTTCTGTCTCTTGAAGGAAACCTTTGTACATTTCAAACTTGATGCATTTGTGTTAAATTTTCATATGATATTATTTACCCATGCCTTTTGTGTTAAATTTTCATATGCTTTTGGTTTATGTGAGCATTAAGAAGGTACTCCCTCTGTTCTTAATTATAAGAGCTAGTTGACTTTTTTGGAGAGATTAAGGAAGCTAATTAAATTACTTTAGAGTATTTTTATTTTTATTTTTTTCTTCAAACTAATTAGTTTAACTAATAAACTAATATATAATCTAAGGATACACAACATATGAAATGATTAAATAACTTATTTAGTTTCCTTAATCTCTCCAAAGAAAATCAACTAGCTCTTATAATTAGGACCGGAGGTAGTAATAAGCTATTTCCACATATAAGCTTTCCGTCTCTTGAAGGTAACCTTTGTACATTTCAAACTTGATGCATTTGTGTTAAATTTTCATATCATATTATTTACCTATGCCTTTTGTGTTAAATTTTCATATGTTTAGTCCAAACGAAGCTATCCTTATAGTGATGCTCCTTTGAGATGTTAGATTCATTGGTGAACAACCTTGTGCTTGCCACAATAGCTAGATGGATAATTGGTAGCTAGTATTGAGTTGTTGGTCTTAAAGCATTCAACTTCTAACTTAAAACTCTACCAGGTTGAGTCAGAGATATTTTGTTTGCATGGTGGACTCTCTCCTTCCATTGAGACTCTAGATAATGTGAGGAACTTTGATCGTGTTCAGGAGGTTCCTCATGAGGGGCCCATGTGTGACCTTTTATGGTCTGACCCAGATGATAGATGTGGTTGGGGAATTTCTCCTCGTGGAGCTGGATATACTTTTGGCCAGGTAACTTGAATTTAATTGCTGAATCCTGCCCTTTGTTGAACTGTTATTAGTTATTTACTTAAACTCATACTTTGTCTTTCAGGATATATCTGAACAATTTAATCACACCAACAACCTTAAGTTGATTGCTAGAGCTCATCAGCTAGTTATGGATGGATTTAATTGGGCTCACGTAATGTCCTCTTTATGTTTCTTGCTTTAAAATTTAGAGGGTAATGTTGTGGATATTTAATGTTTTGGTAATGTTGTTGATATTTAATGCTTTGTTGAAACAGGAACAAAAGGTGGTTACCATATTTAGTGCTCCTAATTATTGTTATCGGTGCGGGAACATGGCTTCCATATTAGAAGTCGATGATTGCAAGGACCACACTTTCATCCAGGTCTCTCTCTCTCTCTCACACACCATAATTTGCTCTTGTTCAAATTGGCAAAGTTATTGTTAGTCCTATGCTTGCATTGTCCATGCATAAATTTGAAGTGAATATTGCAGTTTGAACCTGCTCCTAGGAGGGGAGAACCGGATGTTACCCGTAGAACACCTGATTACTTCCTTTAATATAGCTGCTCAATGCCATGCTAATATCATGGGTACGTCTACTTCTGCTTTGAGCATTCAGAGCCATGGTGGATATAAGACTTCCGATGCTTTTATGATGGTTGTGGCATCGCATTGATGTATTATAGGCAGGTAACATTGGACTAATTCGTTCCGCTCAAGAACTTGCTGGACATCTTGTTAAAGTTGCATTAGGTTGATGGCTTTGTCAGAGTATGTATCATTCAAGCAAAATGTGGATATCTAGACTTCTCCCGTCATTTATTCATGTTTCACACCCGTTCTTAGGCTCTGAAGCAACAATGAACAGTTTTTTAAAATATTATAGATATCTTATCGATGCTTTGCAATACTCTACCAATTTTCAGAAAAGGATGCATGATATGATGATTCAATTTTGCTTACTAAATATTTATTATAGCCGACACTTTGAAAGAGTTGTAATTTGATCTTCTACTCCCCTCAGTTTGACTCTTGAAGCAGTGGTGCACTAAGTACTTGTTTTGTTTGAATTAGCGTTCAAAAGATATGTTTATGCAAGTTGAAACAAAAGTTTTCTCATATTTACTTGTACACGTAAATCAAGTTGGAAAATCAATTTTTACTGATAACCTAAACAAGCACTAAAATAGTGTTCAAAAAAACAAGCACTAAAATGGTACTCTTATAATTTTTTTTTCTTAGAATCTTATCTTGTATTAAAAAAGGTAAATGGTTTAGTTTTAATATTTTATAAAATTATTATTTAAACATAAATAAATAATTATCAGATGTTAAAATCTGATATATATATATATATATATATATTTCATAGATGCAACACAAATAAAGTTTTTTTTAAAAATAATTTATGAAATACTTTAATAATAGTTTTAAAAATATTAAATCTGAATCTTTTATTAGTTGATTTAAGGATGAAAATGATATTCTAAGTAGAAAATGAAAGAGCTCTAAAAGAACAAGAACAAGAAGAGAGAAGAGATTCTGAGAGAATATGTTTCAGATATTTTGCTTATTGTTGATGACACGGATGATAAGTAAGCTTTATCTAAAGCCTAAGTTACTTGTTAAATGTGGAAAAATTAGTCACCTTTTACAAAAATTAATTTTACGATGAGTGGATAAATTGCGCTAAGTAGACCTGCGCTCAGAAGCTGAGATACGAAAAAAGTGTGGGCACTAGGTCAACGACAGACCATGCAAGACCCACGTACTGAAGAAATCGAATTCCAGTATCAATGTCAAATACCTGATACTGGGAAAGCAGCTTTTGCAAATAAGCCTGTTTGAGCTTATCAGACTTCTTTTCCTGGAAAGATCCTTTCAATGCTGGGATATAGCTTGTTGATTTTATTGGGATGCCCAAGGTGTTTGATACCACAGGAAGAGTCCACTTTGCAAGAGCCTTGCTACAGAATTTCACGATCAGGATTGTAGGTATTCCTACAAGCATTCTTCCTACAAATCCCGGTATTGTGATTGCGAGTTCTGGCGAGAACACACGTGGTACAGAGTCGTGGTGAAATTGATGGTATGTCTGCTGTACTCCTGCGACCTGCACATCATATTGAGATTTCTACATGTCACAAGAAAAAGATTACATCTAAACGACAACAGGTAGCTTTATTTTGACCAAAAAAAGGTAGCTTTATAGATTATATTGCCATTGAGCTCATTTAACTTTAAATATATTATTCATTAAGAGATCCCATCCAAAATAAGGAGGAAACAACACAAGGGAAATATAGCTCTGAAGAAGTAATTTGGATTCTCAAGGGTGCTAAAGATGTGAAAATGGCTGCCTTATATGTACACCATATACCGAATACTTCTGCCTTTCGCAGTGAATTCTTTCACCTAGCTGATTCATGCATAGAACGAGTCTACTCGTGTATGTAAAATACTAAAATTGGAGCACCGGGGAAATGAAACAATATTCAGATAAGTGTACATTACAAAATCTGAATGCTGTAGAATCAATTCTAAAGCAGTAAATGATTCAATTTCTTTTTTATTTTAGTCCTTCGTGGAAATTTTCAACATTCTTGCCTTCTACATCAATTTTAATTTTTTTATTTCTGCAGTTTGATAAGCTATCGCTCTTAAGCATCAACTAGAGCACCCATATGTTGTTGCTTACAACAAGGTTCTTCACTTTGTATTTTCTTCGTATTATGTAAGAAGCTGTATTATTCATATATCCTAAACAGCGTGGTTCATTTTGAACCCCGTGTGAAAAGGCCACTTCAGGTATATCTAAAATTGATAAATCTTATGTAATTATGTGTTGGGTCAAGCAAAAGGGACTCAGTACTCTTTGAACAAGGTTTTAAATTTGAATTTTGTAGATGGAAAAAATCATGTTGGCAAAGCTACCTCTATTAGGACAGACAAAACTAACTCAGTAAGGATATTGGATTAATCATACCAAAAGAGAAGGATGATGAAACAAGATGCTCAGATAATGCCAAAGGATGAATAAGTACTCACAATTCCTAATGCAGCACCGTTGAATGCAGTGTGATACTCAAAGCTTGGAGTTGGAAGTTCGGGTGTTGGGTAAGCAAAGAGCAAGAGTATGCTCAAGGCAATGCAAAATGATGTGACTGCAACAAAAATGGATGATCAATCATAAAATAGAATATCAAAATGGCTTCCCAAAAAAGAAAAACTATAATTTTCAGTTAAAATGAGCTCTTCAAGGATTAAGACTAGATATTTTACTATGATAATTACATAAAATAATTTGACTTCCACAATTTGACTGCCAGCATATATTGCAACAGTTAAAGCTCCATTATGCTCAACATATTATCACTAAGGATACCATTTTGTCCGGAGGTCATAAAACTGTCTAGATATTCATCAATGTGAAGCCAAAATGCAAGGATTCCAAGTCCCATAAAAAGGCCACCAATGACATCGATCAAACTGTGCATGCCAAGATAAATTCTTCCTACAAAGGAGACCAGATATTTGTCACACTTCTGCAGTTCTGCTGTCCATTAAGTCAACAGAAGGAAGTTGCTCATTATTCATGACGTAAAAGTAAGATATACTTACCCAAACCAATGAAAGCCACGAGTAAGCTGGCAAAAACAACTCCAAGAACACAAGCATATTGACCTTGAATTTGAGAATGAGTCAGGATATAGTGCACAATGTAGCTGTAAAGCATCGATTCAAGGAGAAACATCCATTAATGACAAGAGCAAATGCAGGGCAAAATTCTGAAACTGCTTGGGACAATTATAAGCCTTCTTGCCAACCATAGTATTGACTTAAAGTCCTAAATAAAGGAATATTCAATAATTTGTGCAATGTATCAAGCAACTATTCTTTGGGGCTTTTTTCTTTTCTCTTGTTTTTCTTTTTGAAGTTTAAACCTTGGACATTACAGTATAATGCAAAAAATTACACTTTCTCATGAGTCAAACCTATGTGCAATTTAAAGAGGTATATGTAGTCTCAACAGCACCTATTATAATGTTGTCATAAAAGCAGATGAGGGAAAATACCCAGAGAAGCAGACTGTATTAAGAGTATGGGATGAAGGCAACCCATATTCTAACGCATTGTCTTCTTCATCTTTTGTGGCTGTTAGTCTCCGAACAGGCGGAGAAGCAGGTCTTGGAGCTGATACTACATCCTATTGAACGGCAGGTAGTAAACATCTTGATAATACAAAAAAAAATCGCAGACGAATTATGGTCTGATTTAGCTGATTGTACGTGCATACATACCTTTACACAGTTACCAACATAATCAGAGAACGCGATCAACAAAATTAGCTGCCTTGCCAATTTGCTATGACCACTCTACACAGGCATAAAGAACTACCACATGAATTCTCAAAACTCATTTAGCCAAAAAAAAAAAAAAAAAAACTCACATTCACCAGTTAAATCGATGAAAATCAGACCAGAAGTTCACTGAAGCCACAGAAAAGACACCCTTACCCAGAATACCAGAGGAATAAAAGCGGTGTAAAAGGGAACAGAAACAATGCAAGACAATCCAGAGAAAAAAGCGTCAAGAATTCCATGCCTGTAACTCTGCAAAATCCCGCCAAGTAACAATCGCAAAAAATTACCAAAGCAATTTGTTAGAATATAAGTTTGTGTTTGTATGTATTCTTTAGTTCTTTAGTCTTGGTTCTTGGTTTGGGTCTGTGTATATATATTACGTACAGACCCTTGTAATTCGTTTTTGACTGAATATAATTCAATAAAGTCCATATGTTTATCATGGTATCACGAGCCAGGTTAATTTTCTTCAAGGCCTTCTGTGTTGCAAGTTCAGTAGGCCCACTAATCAAGACCCACCCCACGTTTGAGAAACCCACTTTCCCCACAAGAACACCCTATCGCCTTCTTCAATTCATGATTTCTCCCTCCGCCTGTTGTTCTTCGTCATTTACCATTCAAGAAAACATAAAATGTAGCCAGAATAAGAATCCGTGTTTACATTTGTTCATTTAACTAAATTTTTTCCCATCATAACTTGTTGCCTACCTGTATCTGAAGGATTATAGAGGTTCCAGACTCGACATGGTGAATTACCCAGGGCTGAAGGAAAGATCTAAGCCTGCGAGTCACATTGAGGTATGAAGATGACACAATCCAGAAGAATAATCCAGCGAGAGCTGCTCCTTGCCACACTGCCGCCGAACACTCCGTCATTCTCTCTCTCTCCCTCTCTCTTCCCTCTATAGAATGTTGGAAACGAACAAAGAGCAGTGAGTCAAAAGAAAGGGGGAAGAATTAAAATACAACCAGAAAGCTCAGAGAAGATTGTCAGGACTTTGATCCTGGCGAGGACCTCGATATTAAAACAGGGAGGTTTAAATTTAAACACAGATATTTCACGATTCTAAAAACTATTTTTTTAAAAAAAATAATAATTTGGATTTTGGTGTGGGCCCTCGGATTCGTCGGATCTTGCTGGTACAGTTTGTGGTAGCAAAAACACCAGGGCAACTGTTTTTCTACGCCTCTTGAATGCTTGATGGATTCCACAAGAAAACGAAAGATAACAATGCTATTCTTATAGACACATTATAATTTATGAAAGTTGTATTCTTTAGCAAAATATGTAATTTTGGCGCCAACAAAAAAACAAAAAAAAAATCATCACTATATTTCATTTTCTTTCAACTCATATTGGTAAAAGATACATGTCAACATTCTCTTAAATGTTGTTAAAAATATCACAATGCCGCATTATATTAAGATTGTTTGATTAACCTTGATTGTTAATTGAACAAATTTTAAAAATATAACATTGTGTCAATGGAAAGCTAAAGATACCAATGGTATATGGGAAATAATTTATCTTTTAACCTAACTTTAAACAATACTACTCCGATTTTATTTATAAGTCAATTTTCACAAAAAGTGAAGATGGACTAATAAATAGGATCTTAGTTACGTTGTATATATTTAAAAAGTGTTACAATATTTTTCCATTCGTAGTGAACCAACTACTTTTTGTATCCATGTACACCTAATCTGAATTTATGCCTATATTGTGAACTAGAGTGGCATTTAATATAAAATTCATGTTTTTTAAAAAAAATTTTCTTTCTTTTTGGCTAATGATTCTTAAATGCATTGTACATTTGGTGACTGCTATTCAAAAAATTAAAAATATTTTAGACAAATGTTATTTCGCTAAATTATTGTCTGGATATGTAAGAATGTTTTTTAAAAAAATTTATTTGAAAAAAGCAGTGTAAAAATAAAAGGTTTTTTTTTTTTTTAAACAAACGCAGCGGCAAACTATAAATGAAACCCCACACGATTAATCAGATTTTTTGTTCATGTATTTCATGTGACTTCATTCTTTTAGCGTGAGATGTAAGTGCTTCGTAAATTTCTATAAACATCTATTTTTGATGATCCAACATAGATCGCGGAAAAAACAGCTTAGGCGTGAATTATTTGGAAAAGGCGTGAATTATTTGGAAAAGGCCCTCTTTATCAAAAAAATTCTAGAAAAGCCCCAAAATTCTGAAAATTCCAGAAAAGGCCTCAAGATTCTAAAAATTTCAAAGAAGACCCTTCAGAATTTACGGAGTTATTAATCGGGCTGATTTAGTTGTTAATTTTTTTTTAACAACTAAATCAGCCCAGTTAACAACTATATCAGTACCCCGCTAACAATTATATCAGTCTTGTTAACAATTCATGTTGAACCTTTTCTGAAATTTTTAGAATTTTAGGGTCTTTTCTGAAATTTTCAAAATTTTGAGGCATTTTTTAAAATTTTTAGAATTTTAAGGTCTTTTCTAATTTTTTTTTTAGTAATATAGGTCTTAAAAAGGATTTTCCCGAATTATTTTGCATTAGAGCTCAGCTCGCACGTTAAATGGCCAACAAAATACGTAAACGCCATGTAAGGTCCTGTCTTAATTAAATTCTGGGCCCACACACATGCACGTCTTCCCCTGCCACAACCATCCTATCTGCAATATATTTTTATTTAAGGGTTGATATAATTATGAGATAAATACTAATTTTGTCATGAAAATTTTGATTTTAGAGTACTCAGTATTTGAAAGTTTTTTTGGTATCATTTTTACCCAGAAAGTTTACAAACATAGCAATCTTGCCTATCGATTGATCTTGACCGTTTGATTGATCATTTTTATCTCAGAAGTTTATAAAAACTTGCTCTTAAGAAAAATTTCTAGAGCATATTTACTCATTTTTGTAAGCTTCCGGGGCAAAAATGATATCAAAAAAACTTTTGGGTGTTGAATGCCTTCTAGCCAATACTTCCATGATAAAAATGATATTTAACTCTATAATTATTGGTTATTGTAATTTCATGTTTTAATCTTTGTAGTTTGAAATCCGTGGTTTTAGTCTTAATCTCTCTATTTAAAACATTAGTTCTTATACCCCTGTGTATAAAAAAAATTAGTTCTTATACTTTGAAAATGTTCTGCGTGGCAAAATTAACACCATTAATTGATGTTGCAAGTCTTTTTCAAAGTATAATATAATTAAGGAGTAACGTTATAAATGGGGGAAATTTGAGAGACTAAAATCACAGGTTTTAAATTATAAGAACTAAAATCAAAATTTAGTGAAATTACAAGGACCAATAATTGTATTGACCCTTTATTTTATTATTTTATATGTATTAATTGACATTTTATTTTTTTTATTACTATTTGAATAGAAAAGTTTGTTCAAAAAAATAGAAGACTGATTTATCTCTATTTTATAATTTATCATGTATTTTTAACGGATTAAATTAATTTTTTATTCATTTTTTTCGCTTTCCATGTAAAAACTAAAACAAACACATATCGGAATTCCACACTCACGCGGTATAAACTTTCTTTTGAGAATAGATATACTGCAAAATAAGATGCAATTGGCAAGTGAGATATCCGAATTCAAGACTGCAAACATAAATAACAAAAATACTGTGAAAATTAGCAATCCGAGCACTAGGTCATATTGGACTGCATATTTCATTGCCTCCGCCACTTGTTAATGATTCTAGTTCAGGTACAGTTTTTCTATGATAGATTCTAGTTTTGCTATAGTTTTTATGTGACGACCGACTAGTTTGTTCTTTCTGTGGGCCATTGATATAAAGCTGTATGATTAATCTGCAAATAACATTCTGATAGTTGTACGTGATAAATTGATCAAGCTTCTTGTAGGAGATGACATTAAATTAAAGCAATATAGAAGATTCGTATATCTATCAGACATAAATGTGAAGGAATAAACATCATCTTATCAACACAATTAAATATCGTAGACTGGAATAGTTGAAATAAAGTTATTTGCTCTATTGGAGAAAATTAAACCCCTTGCTAGTTATCATGTCTTTGCAAAATCAATAGTCATTGAATGTTCTTTTTGGTTTTCCTCTATCCCTTTTCAAGATAGCTAATTCTGAAAATTTCCTTCTCCTCAGGAAGGAAAATAGAATTGTAATTAGCATACATCTGATGATAATCCTAAACTGTCCATCCCAGCCAACAAATCTTGCACTATTCCTCACTTACTTTAACCCCCAGTGGACACAATTGTTGAGAAATAACCTTGGATAATTATTGAAAAGCAAGAGGGAGTGTTAAGGATCTCGGAGTCTTTCTCTTTGTTTTCTTGTAATAAAAAGGAAGCTTCTTGGTGTCATATAGTTATCCCTTTAGAAAGTTACTTGTCGTCAACTACTTTGAAACTTATGTTAGATCTTGATGCTAAGCTCTTCTTCAAACTGTTATGATGACTGAAGGTACAATGGTTGAACTGTGGTGTTTAGTTTTTTGGTTCAACCCTTGACGTACATGATATCGTAAGTTTTTTGCAAGTGTCACATGTGTGTAACAACTTTCAAGTTGAGGATCAAAGCTGTCATTGTTGTGGGGCAGCAATGCTGATATAATTAACTATTCTTCACTATCTTTGGCTTCAAACTTTCGCACAAGAGATTTGGAGTCTTCTAAGTTAAGGCAGTTTCCTTTTAAAAGAACTAAAGTAATTGAAGATTTTCATGCTTATGCAGGAAATGCAATTACCAAGAAGCCCTTTAATGATCTATTATACAGTAGCAGGAAAGAAGGGTGTTGTGCTGGCACTATGTGGCTTTTATCATGTATTGTGGATATCATCCTACTATTCAACAGATGCTTCTAGAAATTCAGGTTTTGCTTTAAGAACTGAAAATTTATCTATTTCAATTTTCCATGTTCTTAACAATTACTCCCTCTGATTCTTATTATAAGGCATAAACTAATAAAAACAGTTAAAGTCAATAAAGTTGTCCTGCAATTTAAGTAACTTCCAAATAGTCTCACTATTAATTGTACTAAACTCTAATATTATATTAATTATTATCTCACCCAATATCCTTATTAATTATGGGTATACATTAAAAATAATAATTAATGCGCTTTGGAAATAAGCAAATGCCTTATAAAAAAGACAAGTACAATTGCTAGTTGGTGTCTTATAATAAGGACCAGAGGGAGTATATAATGAATGGTTTTGTAATTTTTTGCAAGCTCATATGCCCATAGCGGACCATTTTTTACTTTAATTTTAAAACACTGAGAGATATCACATGGATCTGTTTTAATGTTTGCATTGTAGCCAAAATTGTGTTTTCATATTTGAAACATATATTTTTCCTGAACGTTTAGCTTTGAAGATTAGCAGGCTGATTGTGGTTTTGTAGCACTGAATGTGGGTCATTAGGTTTCTTTTATCTTTGCTTCTTCAGTGGTTTTCTCCTTTTAGTGTTTTCAGTCTGTGATTGAGGAGCCTAAATCCTGATATGATGTCCTAGGCTTCATTGTTTTCCTGCGGCTATTTAGTTGGTGATGATACATATTTGTGTTTTTATGTCAGGTAGAGTATCATTACACATTAGAACAGGTTATGTGTGTTTTTTTAATATTTGTTTAGAGGTATCCTTTTCTTTCTAGGATGTTGGCTCTTAACATCAGGATGTCTGTGTCTACCTACTGGCTGTTCTGAATCAATTGAATATCAAATATATAAGTTTTTATTGTCCAACAAATGCATATCTCTCTGGGTTTAGAAGATTGGGCAGAAGTAAATAAGGGGAGGAAATTATGAAGATGTAAAGATGTTATTTGGTATATATGGTTAGAGTTAAATGGTCATATTTTCAAGATTTCTTTAACTGGTGAACAATTCTTGAAAGGTTAACTTTGCCATTGGAATCTTTTGTAGCTTTGCTCATGGTTTCTCAAAGGGAACTATTATTGACAGATATGCATAGGAGTAGAGTAGACGTCCAATTATGCATATTGTTATTGTGAAATGTGATGCGATACTTTTCACGATTAATATGATGGGCCATCCTCATTGTGAAATCAGGAGGAAAAAAAAATTTGCATGCATAAAATATTTCTATTCTCTTGTACCACATCCTTTTTGTAGCTGCATAAAGGAACCTGGAGTGTTAATTTAGTCATTATCATGTGAATGCAGGAGGCTTTCTCTCACCCACTTGGTGATCAAAATGAACTCACCCAAGAACTGGCCTCTCAAGGCATGAGTATTGTACATTTTATGATCTTGGTGATGCACCTATGAAAAAGAATTTAGTGAATGCACATGTGAATACTTTGACTAGCTCAAGGAAGCATAATAGAGCCATCAAGGTGAGTTGTTAATACTTTCAGATTTCTTTGTCTCTTTCTTTCAAAAAGAAAAAAGAAAAAAAAATCGTAGCTAAAGCTATTACATCTTTTTTGCATTTATCTTTTCCTTTTTTGCGGTTAACACCTTCACCTACCTCGGAAGGACACCAAATGAATCAATGAAAATTGTTTGTCAAAGTTCATTACATTTGTTATGTCTCTGTTTAGGATGTCATGGCGCACGTATAGAAATCACTAGCGGCACCAAAGGTCTTGTAGCCTAGTGATATGATACTCCCCAACTAGTGGAAGGTCGTAGGTTCGATCCCGTTTGTTATAATTCAGGCTATTAGTACCTGCCGCCTTATAATTAAGAGAGAGAGAGAGAGAGAAATCATGAGCGGCCGACTCAGTGTATGTGGATCTAGGCTCTGGCATTCATCTGAGGCATCGTGCCTTGCCTTGCAGATGTCATTCCATGATGAAAATTTCTTGAGGTCAGTAAGTTTATCTTCAATTTTTTTTAACTGATATAAATATCTTGAGATTTGTGTGTTAGTTCTTTTATTTGTTATAAAGCTCTTAAGTAAACAACGGTATGGGAATCACTTTTAAGTAGGGGTGAGTATGGTATCAGACCGCCTGGTATGCCTACCCAAACCCAGTCAAAAATTGCCAAGCCCAGTCCTAAAAAGTGGCCTGAAATTTTCTTGAGCATATTTGGGTAGGTCTAATTATTACCAATAATGTGGATTTAGATTTTAATCTAATTTGAATCTAGAATAGACATATACCTAAAAGTTCTACATAATTAAATTAGAGTGAGTCCAATCTAACTTGCATCTTATCTTATGTAATTGTGGGAGACATAATTAATTGAAGTAGGTGAATAAATGTACTAAGATGCATTTATAGATATTAATACTCTAGATTAGCTTATTAAGTTAAGTTTAAATTAATTTAGTGGAGATAAAAATTTAAGAAACAAATAAGGGATTGATGAATCTAGGTTGTCCTTTTTGACGTTGAAGTGTTTCTTTGTGAAAAGTTCTTTTTTTCTTTAGCTTTTAGTTTTATTTCTCTTCACTCATTGAAATCAATTTTGATATGTTCAATTTAAATGAAACAAGAAAATTTAATGTTTGATCATTAATTCCATTCGATTGAGTCTCTAGGAATGACCTTAATTCGCTATTATATAATTTTCACGGCTCTTATACTTGGGTGCCTACTTAAAATCTAGCAGCATCAACTTGTCATTGGATAAAATTGTAATTTCATGTTTAAAATCAATAGCATCCCTATTTCTTGAAACTTTACTGCAATTTAATGATTTTAATGAATTTGATTGTAATTATTTCTGCTGTTGCAATTTTCCCTTCTGACAGAGATTATATCTGTTAAGATTCTACTTAAATTGGTGCTTTAATAATTCTTTTAATTTCTGAAAGGTTAAAGTTATTTGTTTTATTGGTTGTTAACAACAACGACAACAACTAGCACGAGTCATACATAGTGCACCGAGATTAAAAAATGGGCCGAATTATTATTAATTTTTTTTAAAATATATATGTGTGTGTTTAATTTTTTTAAATACTAGTGGGGTTGGATCTGATAGAAAAAGTTAGTCTCTCATAACCAGCACTACTAGTAGTGCAGTGATATTGGGATACATTCCCTATTTCCTTGTATAAAAAAAAAAAGTTAATCTCTCACAACATGGCGAATTAATATTCAAATTTTAGTCTCTTATAATATGGCAAATCAAGGTTCAAATCCCCCATTAAAAGAGGCGCTTACGTTTAATGTCTAACAATATCACCAAGAAGATTTGTCTTTTCATGTGCCTAGAAAAAAAAATTGTTTTTTATGATTTAAAGCTTACGAATATAAAATATTCTTGTAATAACTAAGTAGACGAACCTCATATCTTATCGTATTTTTTTGTGCCACTTTTTGTAAATATATAAATGTACAGATTTATTTAAGAAAAATTCTAAAAAAATACCAAATGAATTTACAAAATTCCCAGAAATCCGTCGAATTTGCAAAAAGATTGAGAGGTGACAAGGACTTTTGGGAGATATGTAAATTCGAGCAAAATGACCATTTTGCCCTTAGTTGTAAATAATTTTTTTTAAAAAAGTAAATACCCCCGCGGTGGGCCCCGCCAGCGGCGGCCACCACCCCCGCCGCCGCCGGCCACCATTACCGCCGACGGCGGGGGTGGTGGCTGCCGCCGGTGGGGGGTATTTACTTTTTTAAAAAAAATTTATTTATAACTAAGAGTAAAATGGTCATTTCGCTTGAATTTACATATCCCCCAAAAGTCCTTGTCACCTCTCAGTCTTTTTTGCAAATTCGACGGACTTCTGGGGGTTTTGCAAATTCATTTGGTATTTATTTAGAATTTTTCCATTTATTTATCTGATTTGGTTGAGTGATTTAATTCTAAAAAAGAATCACTGATAACTTTTTTTGAAAAAAAAAATGATAACTTCAATTATTTTGAAAGACTGAACTTGAAATAAATTGTTGCCTTATAAGATTTTTTAAAGTGAAAATTTTATTTATTTTATAATTAAATTAACTGTTGTACGTTTTTTTAAAATAAAAACTTGTTCCTTTTATTTTTTTTAATAAAAGAAATGGGTATTGTCATAAAATATTTGTTTTTTTGAATTTTTTTTACTGTCATAAAATTGAAATTCATCATCATACTTTAATATCTCTAATTATCATACTACTTCCGGTTCTAATTATAGGAACACTTTTGTAGTGCAATTTCCATTATAAAAGTATTCTTATAATTAGAACCGGAAGGAGTATAAGAATTAAAAAATGCTAAGATCTAAGCTCCACCAGGTTTTGCTCAGTGCTCACAACCTAGGGCTCTCCAAGTTCTTCAGCACTTAATTTTAATAGAACCTCGGCCCGAGAGCCAGCTCTGAGACATGCATAAATAGTCGAAAATGATCAATTCATTATAGTTTGAATTATTGATAAGTTACAATATGGATAATATATATAAACTATACTCCTGCCAGGGCCATATTCCTTAGGTTGAAAAGAGCAATACAGCAGAACGTAGTTTGTTACAGATGGTTGGAGGAAACTAAGTGGCATTTTAGACTTCACAATATTCAGAGAGCCACACCAGCTAGCTAGCTATCCATTCCTCTTCCCTTCACCACATGTCTCCTTAGACCTGGTATATGCACATTCGTTATGTAATCTTCCCAATCTATCCCCTTTACATCAAACCCAAATTCTCTCTTCTCTTCTTCTGACATCATCTCCCTTAATCTCTCTGTATTACTGTTATCAAACCTGCATTACGATTACAATTACAATTACATTCGTTTAAATACTTCTCAGTTCATAATAACTTATTCCTCAAGAAATATCAATGTCTGAGTTTACCTTCCACCATAGAATGTGTAGGGCTTATATATGTTGGCCAAATACTTTGCTTGCTCCACTGATTTTCTGCATAAAGTTCGAAGATTGCGGGGTAGGTTGTCCATGGCTGTAAGGCCAGTTTTCTGAATAGCATCTGTCCAGAGGTGAGCTGAGAAATCTTCTATGGAGCTGAACAGCTTCATGAATGGGACTTGAATTGGCCTTCCCTTTGAGTCAATACTGGGTGAGGAAGTGTAGTGTTTATGGAGCAATCTTGCCAGTTCTTGGAAAACCAGAGGGTTCACTACAGATGAGGCAATATGGTACACCTTTATCTCTGGCTTTCGAGCCGTTCCATGCTTTGCCATCGCCGCCATGGTTGCATTAACAACCATGTCAGCTGGTACCTGAAAATTACTCAGTTTAAAGAGAGCAAGTGTTAATGTCAGATCCTTTTATCAAACTGTGAGATGTTACAGTTGATAATAATAAAACTTGGACTGTTTTTGAAAGAATCTGAATGGTGAAATGTATGTCACTTACCACATCCAATACTCCATTTGGGTCTACTAAGAAACCTGTGAGCTGCCCTTTTCCATAGCACAGAATTATTGGATCCATCATCCTGGAAGTTAAAAAGGAAGGCTTGTTATTTTTACTTCTGTCATATGATCTCAGATTGGTCATAAAAAGTTATTTTTGTTGTTGTTTTAGAGGTGTTGAGATACCTTTTTCCTTCCATCCAACCAGGGAATGGCTCTCTGAAAGTGCTCTCTATAACACTAGGTCTAATTATAACAACTGGAAGATCCTCTCTCAGTTTATCAATCATCATCTCTCCCATAGCTTTAGTGAACACATAAGTATCTTGCCACCCATATAGTCTAGCCCTGTTTCAAACAAACTAACTTAACATCAAATAAGATCATGAAATTTGACCCTGCAAAACTGAAAAACTTAACAGAGCTACTCAATAATACCTCTCAAGACCCAACTCCTTCATCTTTTGAGCTAACAAGTTGCCTTCATATTTGCCCTTGTAATATGAAACCAGCTTCATTTCCCCTTCTATTTCCAATGAGGGTAAGGCTTCTGGTTGTTCTTCAGATACAAACTTTTCTCTTGCTATACTATCTCCAATGATGAATGGCCTCTCTGTGATTTTACCTTGCCTTTGTCCATTAACATATGCTGCACATTACACACAAGGAAACTCAAAAATCTTAAGCTTCTTTTACCATGAGTAGATTTCTAGGAATTTTTTCCTCAAGTCATTTTTATCCCTGATCTTATTCCTTTCTTCTCTTTTTACCTGTTGAGACATGCAGAAAGAGCTCAAGTTTCTTGCACTTTTTCGCAAAGCCTACAAGGCGGCGGGGTCCTTTGGTGTTTATGTCGATAGCAGTGTCATATCTAAGATTTCAAACAACTCAAATTATTACACTAAAAAACTCAAACAAGAAAATGTATAAACTTTTATAAATGTAGAGGCTAACCTCTCATCAAATGTTGTATTAGCAGCAGAGTTTACAATTACATCTACTTCGTCTGCAATAATTTCAGATAAATCTTCATCTAATCCAAGACGGGACTCACAAATATTGCCTACAACAGGAACCAGCTTGCTCAACATGAACGCTTGGTAGGATTTTCCATGGGTTTGTCGAAGGCATTTGAAAAGCTCTGTATTTATGATCTAAAATCACCAAAAAAAAAGGGTAAAATTATGACCAAGAAATGAAACACGAATGCATATTGAAGAATGAGAGTGTCACTGAAAGAATACTTCATTCTGCAGTCTCTCCATTGCAGCTTGCTTATTCTTTGCCTTGATCAAAAGGTACATTTTGCCCACATCAGGCTCAGTCCTTAAAATCTTCTCAATAAGAACTGGATGAACCATAGATACAAGTTAATTACTCACCATTTTCATGCACGAATCATCTAAGAAACCTAAAAGATGCACGAAAAGTAAAAGGGAGAAAAAAAAAAAAAACCTTTTGCTAGAAACCCAGTAGCACCAGTAATGAAAAACTTCTTTCCTTTGAGAAAATTGACGATGCCTATTCCATCTTCCAATCCCATGGAAGTGGTGGGTGAAGAAGAGCCATTATTATAAGGCATCAAATCATTTACAACAATCTCTGCCTGGCTTTTCCCATTTGGAGACAAGACCAAGCTTCCTGAATCCATTACAGTGGCAGTATGATCCGTGTTCATTAATGGTGGTGATCTCTCTGTCAAAACAGAAGAAATCCCACTGGGTTTCATCACATTTCCACCACCTCCTTGGCAACACAAAATAATTGCCTTCCTTCTCGTAGGACACAAGTCATTATTTTCAGGCACTCTAACGAGCCTACCTGGTAACACAGAGGAAGATGAACTTAGGGAAAAGACCCCCATGATTGGCTAGCAAGAATAACGAGAGCCAAGTTCAAGAGAAAAGTGTGGTAACTAGAGGGGGTGTGTAGTTAAGAATATTGTTGACTTGAAAACTTAGCTAATTTCTTACTGAACAAAAAAGAAAAGCAAGTAAACAAACCCAGTTCTATAAGAGAAAGGGTTTGGTTTGATTATTTTTTAGAGAATGAGAGGAGTATGAAAGGCAAAGAAAAGTGGGGAGGATTTAAGGAAGAATGAGATAAGTGTTGGGTAGTTTTAATATTGGTTTAATTTAAGAAATGTGAGTATTTCTCTAATAACAAGCTCTCTTTATGCCGCACAGTCACACCTCCCACAAAGGCACCGATAGCTGAGAAGGCGGGAGCTCTCTTTATTTCACGTCGTATGATCTTTGTTAGTTAGTTATTTTCTCTGTGATTTTCTTTCACAGAGAACTATTGGGGAAGAAAGGGTGTGAGAGAAATTAGTCATCTAACGAACAAGCCACCACAACCAACGGTCCGCGAGATGAAACTTTGAATCTTCAATAGCAAATTGAATATGACGAAAGAATTTATCAAAAACAAAAGTCACATAAAATGCTCTTTTAATCACATATTGCACAACATGCCCAAATAATTTATAAGGATTTACAGTGTTTATGGAAGCATAACGTGTACTGTATCCGAATTTAGATGTTCCATAGGCTCATTGATCGAAGTTGATTGCATTTTTCATTTAGACGATCAGTTGAGTTTCAGGTAAGGTCTAATTAGTCGTCGACAAGTCAACCTACTTGTGTGAAGAAAAAAAAAATTAAAACAGTAATAATTAGATTACTTTTCAATCCGCTTGCTGGATGCTAATGCATTTGAATCCATTCAAAATAATACACTGATAATAATCATAAATTTATACATATTAAAAAAAAATAGCCAAAAATAAATATAATCGTAAGTGTGTAACGTCTGTGAAAGGAATTTAGTAGCTTTGTAAGCATCTATCGCAATTGCAGTGAAAACCAAAACCTTGCAGCAAAAGTTCTTGCCGAGCATCAAGGTCCAGACTGGCATCAATGTAGCAGATTCTCAGTTCTTCGCCTGACATGTGCCACAAGAAAAAGAAAAAAAAAAAGAGCATTCTTCATTATATAGCCATTAACTACTTCACGATTTTATTTTTTTTTAAAAAAAATTACTTCACGAAAGCGAAAGGGTACAGGGATAACTGTAGGCGTAGCAAAACAAGATTTATCAGAATTGAGTGAGTTTTCAAAACAGATCCTTAACTCTTCTTTTTGTTTCTTCATGCCATTGTCAGATTATTACCAAAGGAGTCATATGATATATAACACATCAAAATGAGTACATTCG
Organism: Acacia crassicarpa; assembly: GCA_034222035.1. Taxonomy (NCBI): domain Eukaryota; kingdom Viridiplantae; phylum Streptophyta; class Magnoliopsida; order Fabales; family Fabaceae; genus Acacia; species Acacia crassicarpa. Next base: position 60,392,250 of record JAWXYG010000002.1, on the reverse strand, counting down.
CAAAGGAAAATTAAAAGTATCAAATGCATTACTTATTGGAAAGTCAACCTAAAAACTTCCAAAAGAGAAACAAACAACTAGTTAAATAAATTGGAACAAGAGACAAACCTTCCTCAACGTTACGGAGGGCCTTCAATTTTGCATCCGCATTATCTATCCATATAATGTGTGCATTAGGATCTACAATAACAAAAAGTATAGGTTCTTCAGTTCTCAACGCAAATCCAACCGTGTTTGAGGTCTATTGAGGACAGAACAAAGGAGAGAGAAAAGAAATAATGCAATTACCACAGTCATGATTGTAGAATGATGGAAGTATGTATACAGCATTTCCAACAGCAGCTTCGGCTTCTACAGATGCAACTGCAGATGACAGCAGATCATCGTACAAGCCTCCAGCCAGTTCAACCCGAAATGCATTAATACGAATTCGGGCCAGAACATTAATGTACCATTCCTTGCTTAGAACTTAAAAATGTCGAGATAAGGAGTCTCTCAACAAATATTGATTTGTCTTAGTGTTTACATATGTACTTGTCTGCACAAAAGAATTCTAACACATGGAGGATACAGGCAATATCTTCATCTGAGACAAGTGTCTTCGTGAAGGCATTCCTTAACAAGGCAAAACCCTCTTCCAACTGAAAATGAAACATGGATAGACGGATTATTTCCATGGCAGCCACGTCTTGATGTCAAAGCTGTGTGATTAATTCTAATCAAATTTTAACTTACAAACCACTGAATGTTTTATTAAAAGAAGCTTTAACAACAATTAACTGGCATATCGGATTTTGCATTGGGATTTTTATAAGAAAATTGATTTCAAGCGAATTCAGATAGGAAAGTCAAATTCATCTCTTGAAGAAATCTGCTGACAGACGATTCAAGTTTATATCCTTATCATAAGTAAATAACAAATCTCTCACCTCTGATATCATCTCAGGAGTCAAACTGGCAGGTTGAAGTATGTCAAGACTGTCTATACTGGCAACTCCTGATATGATCATGCAAGCCAACCGTTTCACCAGAAGTGGATATTTCAAACCATGGGTCCTTAGTAAAGAGAGCAAATAGTTTTTACATATCAATTAAGCTTAATAAATAAATAAGTGATAATCTAAGATGTTAAGAATCAATAAACCTATCAATAATTTAACAAGAGGGTCCTTTTTCTCTCTTTGGACTGAACAAGAGCGTCCTTAACATTTACAAGGATTGAAGTTCTAGAATTTCCACTATTCTAATAGACACGCTGACTTTTTTCCCTCTCCTTTCCATGTTTATGCTGTCAGCTATTAATATGTCCCTCACTACAGGTCTTGAACACTTTGTTGTGGAATGTTGTGAACTTGGATCATATATGTGTGAGTGGGATTCTTCCGATTGCCTATGAGTAGGACTGATGCTTCGTTTGAGAACTAAATCATGCTTGGCTAAAGTTCGCAAGCCAGCTGGGACGAAAAAATAGCTCCTTTTATCATTCTCCCATTTCAACCGTGCAGTCAGAGTCGTAATTTTCTGATAAACTGATAACAGAAATTATGGAAATTTACATTAAAGAAGATATTTTTTCCCACTTCCATTTTGAGCAGAATTATAAAGCATCTGAAACCAACCTAATAAAAGAACAGGCTGGACCCATCAATATAGAATTAAGGAAATGAAATAGTATATTGATCTTCATTCCTATAAGGAATTTAAAAAAGAAGATAGAAGTCTATAACCACTGAAACTATAAAAGGCAATCTTTTAGTGCTTGAAGACAAAACTACCATACCGGCAATAATCATCAAAAGCCATCCAATTCACTTTCGTCTCGACATCATAAAACTCCTGCAAACAAAAAAAAAAAAAATCCTTAGAAAAGTTAGTGTCAGTGGAAATAATATGACGCAAGACACAAGACTGAACTGAAAATAAGACATGTAATAATAATCTCCAACCATATGTTAAACATGTTGATAGTGATCATAGTGTCTCTTTAGGATAAAATTCGGTATCATAAGTAATAAAATTTCAGGATTAAGAATCGAATCCATACTAGATGCTGCATCTACTTATTCATTTAGAGCAATTTCATCCTAGTCACTTTTCTACCTATATTTTATGAGCAGCTGTATTCATCAGAAAATATTAGATTAGATTGAAGATAATATTAACCCAGTGCTGTTACAAAGCAACAGTGAATCCAAATATCCAATACTAAATAAACTCTGACAATACTAAAATTTCAACTGATCAATCCGTGATGACTGATGCCATTTTCCAGAGGAATAACCACGACTCGCAAAGCACACTTCTATATGCTTTCTTTAACTTGCTAACTTATAAACAGTACATTCTGCAAATCATGAGTGTAAAGTAGCCAGAATTTTCCAAATACACTTCTCACAGTCTAAACCTCAAACAAGTGGTGAGCATTACTTAAAATAACTTCAAATCATGCAAAGTAGGTGGAATAAGTAACATACTAACATTAACGCACCTTAGAACGTTCTTTGCATTCGTCACTGCAAAATGATACACCGGCATCTTCCGGTTTAGTCGAATTTCGGAGCTTTCTGAGGCAAAAATAACAGACAGAGTGGATAGCGGGGGAAGAAGGGTGGCTCAGAAAGGGTTTGGCGGTATGGATGAGATCTCCAGCTCCAATTGCTCGAGTGGCAAATACACCACGCCCAGCTGACTCGGTAAAACCCACTCGAATCGGAGGCGGACTGGGTCGACTCGGACTGTCATGCTCCGCAGAGGTAGTGGAAAAGGCGAATGCTGAAAGTTGAAGTCTCTTCCCACAACAATTTGCTGTTCTGAATGATGTAACCAACCTGCTCCAACGCTTACACAGTAACCGTGACATTTACTTCAAGTTCTGGTTGACCGCCTTCCGCTGAAACTTGAAAGTTCCAACTCTCTAAACCGGGATCATCAGAAAAGAAGCCCAATTTTAAAGTACCGCATTGGAACTAGGGTAGATATCTACTCGCTCTTTCTAGTGTTAAGTATACGGCACTAACCAGTAAGACTTACTTAAAGGGATATTAATTACTCCCTCCGATCCTAATTATAAGGCATAGTTGACTTTTTTAAAAAAATTGAGGAAGCTAATTAAATTATTTTAGATTATTTTTATTTTTTTCTTCAAACTAATTAATTTAACTAATAAACTAATATATAATCTAAAGATGCACAACATATGAAATGATTAAGTAACTTATTTAACTTCCTTAATATCTCCAAAGAAAGTCAACTATGCCTTATAATTAGGACCGGAGGTAGTATTTTTTATATATATGTCAGTGGATGAGAGTGTCTCTGACCAAAAAAAAAAAAAAGTGGATGAGAGTGTTATTCTGATGCTAAAGTTATTTTTGACTAAAAAAATTTGGTCTAATTTATAAGTTCTCTTTTAGGTAATAGATAAAATTGTGACAATTTTACCCATATTAAGTATACCAATAAAGATAGTGAGAGAAGAAAGAGTTGAAAGATACTTAATCATAAACGAAAATAAAATTGAAAATTTATCTCATAATCATTAAGCTAACTACCTCATGTGTATTTTAGTCAAAAAAATACTTATAAATAGGACCGGAGTGGTAATAATTAATATAATATTAGAGTTTAGTACAATTACTAGGGGTAATATTGAAAAGAGATAGGATATTGTCATTATCAATTTTGGTCACTACCATCATTAGATCAGAGTATTGAAATTCTAATTCAACGGTGAAAAAAGTGGTAATGATTTGGTAGCGACTAAAATTGGTAATGATAATATCCTATCCCTATTAAAAATAACTTAAATTTTAGGACAACTTATTGAAATTGTTAGTTTGTGTCTTATAATAAGGACTAGAGCGAGTATAAGGATTCTTTTCTTTGTTTCTTTCTCTCTCTCTTTTTTTTTTCTTTTTTTTTAAAGATACGGATTCTAAGATAAGCACCAATTGAATTATCCTCTTCCTAATCTCAATGGGAGGTTTACTGATTAGCACAATTATATTTTTCAATTAAAAGTGATTTTGGGAATTTTAATAGAAAATTGAAATAAGCAACAACAGCACATAGCTTCTTGCCCAAAAGGGGGGGGGGGGGGGGGGGGGGAAGCACAGTAACATCGATTTTCATTTTCATGGTCAACATCTCTACTCCACTCTTTTTTTTTTTTTTTGCCCTTTTTCTGGGGACCTCTCTTAAAATTTGGAGATTTCCCCCAGGAACAATAACCAATCCAAGCATACAAGAAGAAGCAAATCAAATCAAATCAAATTACAGTATACATATACACATTACGCAATAAGTTACTCGCATCTATTTTGTTCCAAATCAATTTTTAGCATTGTAAGATTAATTAGCGTCAAAAAAGGGTAGGTGCCGGAGGGGAAGAAGAATCTCATCCATGCAAGGGCGATGTCCAGTCCAGATCTTCCTCCAGTGTAAAATCTGTCTGCAACTCCTTGGGTGGTATGAAACAGTCCACAGATAATCCAGGCACGTTGAACGCAACATCATCGATGGTCCACGATTCTTCCAATCGCGTGATGGCTGGACCGGCCTTGAGACTGTCCCCAAACCTAGTAATCACCGCCGCTGATTGCCCCGCGTGGGCTATCATCACACCCTCCACCGGTCGATAATCCTCGATCTTGGTCGACATGGTGATCTCCCAGTAAGTTGGGTTCGTCCCAGGGGATTGGATCCTCGTGAGGTACGAGTCCTCGAGGTACACAAGGAGGCCGCTTCGTTGGCTGAAGTAACCATACATGATGTGCTTGATCGTCTCTGCAGTACTATCGCTACGGTCCGTGAGGTTCTTCTGATCAGCTGAGAGTTTTAAAGCGAAACAATCATCGCCTGAGATTTGCTTCTCCCCCATGTACTGCGAAGCAGAGAATACGGCAGACACCGCCAAAGGATCTAGTCCCTACAAGGTACAAACGGCAATGTCGTTTAATCAAAAGAGCAAAAATCAGAGTCTCTTTAAAATATCATTCTATGCAGCGACAACCAGCAGAGATGCTGATCAAGTCACTCCACTATTTTTCAGGAAGAGTGGACCCTTGAACTTGAGACCTCAAGTCCGAACCATCATTTTCCCTCTGACGTATTCCATAATTTCAGAGGTAACTTTTTTTTGTTCTAAAATAATGTTGTATTAGAAGTTAAATTTGAGCAAAAATAATCATACAGATGACAACACACGATGACTATACAAGACCAGCAGTCCGCAAATCACCATTATGAATAAAAATAAATAAGTAGTCTACATCAATATACGTGTGTAAGATTTGAACATCTTTATAAATAATACTTCTTTTGCTTCTATTTATTTGTCTTCATGAAAAATATAAAAATTTAAAACAAAATGTATGCATTATATAGTAATTTTTTCAGTCTTACTCTTACCCTCATGCTACACTATTTTGACTTTTACCTATCTCTGTTTATTGTTTAATGTCATCTATCTAAGAGAAATATAATTAAAAATACATGAAAATTTAGAAATTAAATAAACACTTAAATTGGTAGTACTATATATATATGGAAGGGATGAAGTAATTCTTCTGACTTTCTGACCCCATTAGCGTGGGGTTCATTGCTTCATACCTGGTTTCTAACTGTTAAAAAGATTGAATTAGTTTACATATGGCTGCATAAAGAAAAAACTAGGTATAAATGTAGAGCCAAGGGTTAGGTAGAGAACTTAATCTAATATCCTCGCACATTCCATTGTTTGATACAGTTAAGGTCATTGTTTAGATTTTACCAACCTAGTTTAGCTGTCTTGCACAATAGGGATTTGATACGGACATTAGAAAACGAAAGAGAACTGGTAATGTGAGTGAAAATTACAACATTAGAATCGTACGAGTCTTAATAACACTTTGCGGTACAGCTTTGACTGATTGACTCCATGCCAAGAGAGTCAAGACGAATTATATAAAATAGAGTATTATTAATAAGGGTCGAATAAAGGAGCGATGACTTGCCTGGAGAGCACGACGGAGAGGGCGGACGCCACCTTTAGCAGCGTGAGCGCCGAGCCACGGCGTATGGCGCCAAGCGACGGCACCGTCACTTCCAGCGACAACCTTGTGAGCGCCGACGACGAGCTCTATGAGCCACATATCAGGAACCATTTGCCACATGACAAAGCATCCCCTCTCTGACACTCCGTTAGATCCCATTCCCGCATCATCCACCACACCCATCGCCACCTTCCCTGTCACAAACACATTCTTCACTCTCCCCTCCAACTTCCGACAGCCCGTCGCCGCCGTAAATTGCTGTATTATGTACTCAGCCGACGACGACACCTGTTAAACATCAAAACACACCACATTATTATATTTACGTCTGCCTTTTCCTTCTCCTTTTCCCCCCAACTTTTTTGATGTTTTTACAATTATACCGGGGGTCAGAGTAATTAAATCAGATCAAGCACATGGTAGCACAGAGGAGTGAATATGCCTTTAGGCTTTAGCTAGGCCCAAACGAGAAAAGAAAAGCCTTTAAGAGTGGGGTATGAATGACAACTTAGCCTAATGTATAATTAAAGTCCCAAAAGAGAACCATAACAGCACTTTTTGCTCAACTTTAAGCAAGTGATTCTCTGATCTAAGAAAACAGAGTGCAGTATGTACTTCACACCATACACCAAACTCAAACCTTAATTAACCAACAAAAGAAGGCATATAAACACATATGCTAGTAAAAGTAAAGAGAAAAGTATGCCTATTCTAAGAATAGAGAAACAGAACATGGCTTGCCTGATTGAGGGATAGGTTTGGTGGCTGTGGGAGAAGAGGGAGAGGAAAGAGAGGGCAACCCAGAACACTAAGGAGGACGTTGAGGTGGTGAGATTTCTTAGAGAAGAGGAGAGGGAAGTGGGTCTTGATCCAGTGACGCCATGCCTGAAGATGGCGACTTCTTCTCTGGCTTCTGGCAAAGTCTTCGTCGTTGATGGGTTCTTCCGATAAGGGAGCAAGTTGACCCATCTCGCACTGAGAGAGACTTGAAAGTTGCGCCACGCACAAGAAATAGTGAGAATTGGTAAGTACTAGTTGCAGAGCGGAATGACTCTATTCTCTCTGAAGATAGACTTTTATAGATAGAGATACATATAAAGCTGTAGTGAAGTGTGATCGCTGATGTGGCTTTAGTTAACTTTAAGAACACGCAGGCGATGTGCGAGCATGCCACAGTTTCATTGGAGCAAAAGTAAGATGTTTTTTTTTTTTTTTTGATAAATAAGTAAGATGTAAATCTCTAATACAACTTGTAAATTTTTAACTTTACCTCACATGTTGACTGATCATTAGCTACTATGGGCTTATTATGAGTTATGACCCATCCTTACCCAAAAAAATGATTATTTTTAATACAATTTTTTATATTTATTTATGTTTTAGATATTACTAAATATTAAAATGGCTACCCCAACTTTTTTTATTTGATAAATAGTAAAATCTATTTTGATTGTAAAATGTTTTTTTATTTTCTTAACAAGTGTGTCTTTTAAAATTCAAACTTATATAGGATTTTTCATATTCCTGGATAAAAGTGCTTTTCAATATTCAAACTTATATTTTTGTTTTAAGGGGAGAGGTTACTCATTACCTCAACCAACAACTTGTTAGTGATTTACTAATAAATAATCAATTCGTTTATTGTTAATTTTTGTAGGGGTTCTTTTTCATATATTATGATAATCAAAATGTCAAAATATTTGACTAGAGATATACACAAATATTTTGGCTACATATTATTTGAGTTTGAGCCTGTTTGGAAATTACTTTTGGAGAATAGTTTTTAGGATTTACGAGGTAAAAATGGCTTTTAGAGAGTAGCTTTTGGGATTTATGAGGTAAAAATGATTTTTGGAAAATAGCTTTTGGATAATTTAGAATTAGTAAATGGATTCAGTTTTAATTCAAGAATAGATTAATTTGGCATGCTTAAAAAATTATTTTAAAATGTTTTAATTCAAATATTTTTTTTTAATCTTTCAAATTACAACATATTGGATAATTCATAATTTAATGTAGAAAAGTTAATCCAATATGAATATTAAATTATGGTGTAGAAAGAACACTATTAAAGACATCATCAGTTGTTAGATCCTTATATGGAAAAACTTTAATATATTTGAGTAATCTGAGCTTTTTAAGAGTAAACATGACATCAACAAAATTGGACAATAAAGGAAATGTGGAAGAAATAAATTAAAAGCAATAACGGAAAGGCATGAGAATCTTTTGGGGTTTGAGATTCAATCCTGTTGATGTTGGGTTAACAGCTTTTTAGGGGTTGTTCCAAAGTTGGTCCATGCTTGTTGGTGCTTTTTTATTTTTATTTTTAAATAAAATATTGGAGTTGCGAGTGTGATTGAATAATGGATACCTTAGTCCTTACATATTCTCAAAACAGAGAAGAACATTACCATGAAGAACAAAGTCCTATGACTTTTATTATCATTCTTTTGGGAAAAAACTGGGCAACCACATGCACTACACTTTACCACCCCACTCAAACAACTTTGCATGTCACGTGCTCTGCATCTTTTCCAAAAGCACTCGTGCCATGAATCACAATGTGAAAAAAAAAAAAAAACAGTTCAGAAATATGAAAAGAAAGAGCAGTACATTTTTGTTTCAATTGGTAGTTGGTGAAGTTGTTAATTAGATTACAAATTTTAGAGTAGATTGTCAATTATAACTTGTTTAAAATACATAGGTAGAAATAACACAATGACTGGTCTATTATCAAGAAGTTGACTCAAGATCCATAAAATTTCGTAAATTCAAATCTTGTTGTCGATATAAAAATTTTATCGATAGACAATTTATAAGTACTTCTATATCCACTCTTTGAGCTTAACTTTGGTAAACCCACTCATCTAAACTTTTGAACTTTAAAGTATATATATATATATAAAATACTCTGGCTTCTCATTAATCCTCTCTAAAACTATTTTAAACCAAAACATCCACAAAAACCATGAATCGAGTTCAGCAAAGCAGACCGTGAACTAATGATGTATAGGAACCTGAAACTGATGTGTTGATGGTGAACTAGCAGTGATCATCTATGATGGTAAACAGACACTGGGGCCTAAATTATCAGTGAGTGTTCCATAAAATTATGAAACAAGATCGAGAATATATATGGAAGATAAGTTAGCGGAACTTACAAGATATCAGAAAGTAGAATGATCATAACTTTTAAGTAAAAGAGGCGAAGAGGTAAAAGAAAGTGCAAAAGTTGGAATCATAACGACATTGGAGGTCCTAAAAGAGACAGTAGCGAAGGTAATAATTATGGCGATGAAGTGTGAATGACGCTTGACTCTGGTAACACAAATAGTGATACTCATCAACGAAATTATATATGCACTGTCGACTAAGGAAGACGTACAACGTTACTGTGAAACATATGACTCCAAATTTCTCTGTTTCTTTTGGAGGGTTGGGGTTTTTACACGAAGAAATTGATACAGCTATATAAGGTCATGAGCATAATCATGACAAAGGGCCACACAAGCCTAATAGCTTGATGCAACTTGCAACTACTTGGCCATCTGTATACTAAATTATTTTCATGGAGAGCTCTGCTTTTCTTTGTTTCTGAATTATGACTTATATGAGGCTAGCTAGCTAGGTTCTATGTGAGAGATGGGAGGAGAAAAAAAAACGACATGAATCATCAAGGCGTGTAATTATTCAGTAGCACATGGGACCATAAATCCCAGTGTGGAATATAAGTCACCGCAGGGAATCGAGTTAACGTGGCAATTGTACAGGATCAAGATGAAGATTGTGTTCGTATATGGAGATCTGCTTACGAATATATGGCAATAATCTCAACATTGGTGGATCACTAGGTACAAGAGGCTTCCCAAGACATGCGATACATGTATGCTTGCTTTGGTGGCGTCGTCTAATTAATGAACGGATGACATCAATTGCAGGCTAACGATCCACCATAATTTAATTGGCAATATCAAATGTGTTATCAGGAGTCAAAGAAATAAATTATATCTTTGACATCAAACAAACATATGTAGGTAGTTGATTTCGATTTAAAATATAAAATATAGTTTTCATTTTTATCAATTTTTTCATAATTTGTCCCTTGATGCTTCTTTAATAATAATCAAAAGAGGAAGGAATTAAAGAATTAAGAAAGATGATAAGGGTGTTTTAAAAAATATATATCATATTAATTAACCTAATTAATTTTTTTAATCTAATTAAATTAGCTAAATATATTTTATATTAAGAAAGGAGAAATAGTTTATGAGTAAGTTTTTTATTGAAACAATCAATTGAGGATGCCGCTATTACATCTACGGCCGTCCAATGAGATTCTGCATGTTTGGGAAAGTGTTGTGAGCCCCAAACGTGCGATCATATGACAGAAGCTAGGTGGAGGTGTTTTTTTCTGTTTGGCAAAACATTTTGTCCATCTTACTTTTACCTAAAAAGTAGTTTAGAAAAAAAAAAAAAATCAAAAGCCACTCACCCTTCCTTTTGAAAGTGAACCATTTTTTTGCTAAAAAGGATGGTATAAAAGCCTACAAGGAAAGAAAATAAATTACACTAAAGGGGAATTTAATTCCAAACACTCATGGTCTACCCAAACCCTTAAACTAACAGGACACTCATCAAAAAGAACAGAATTGGAAATATCCCTTTTGGCCAAAGTATCCGCAATCCTATTACTCTCTCTAGAAATAACTCTAATATCCACCATGTGTATGCACAGGAAGAAATTTGTTATGGATCCCATAGACATTTCCTTTATTGTCCTATCTCACCATAAAAGTATTTGGTTTTTTATATTTAAAAAAATGATTTTTAATTTCAGTTATATAGGAATATTATTTAGTTAAAAGTTTAATATTTTTATGCTTCATTTACAATATATTAATTATTTCATATTTATTATATACTTTGGTATGTTAGCAATTTCAAGTTTTTTCCAATAATAATAAACTTTTTTTAAAATTATAATTATAAAATTTTCTTAAAATTATTTCAATATATACATATAATATATATATATATATATATACTATTTAATAATATTCAAGTTATTTTCAGTATTTTTTTAAATCTAAACTTGATTTTTAGATAATCATCCAACAAGTTCTAGCTTGAAAAAAAAAAAAACACTTCCACTATATTTGTGTGCACTCTAATTTATATACAATCTTATCCTTAATTATCATAATAGCCACAACCTTAGTAATCAATTTGTATATGACATTATACAAACTAATTGGTCTCAGGTTTCTAAACACCTCAGGGTGATCCTTCTTCGATGTTAGCACAATAAGTGTTCCATTATTATCACGGATCAGCTCTGGAGACCGAAAAACTTGCTTGACAAACTGAATGACCGAGTCTTTAATTGCTTCTTACTAAGCATTGAACCCATCTGGACTTGGGGATTTCCAACACGGATTTAGCTTTGGTCCTATACCCCTTACCATCATTTTCCCTCCTTTTCTCTTTTCTACCGTTGGATTAAGATCTCAATGGTCCAGATTTACTATCATTTTTTATCATCATTTTCCTCTAAAATAATATTTTTATCATATGGTAAATCTGAATCGTTGAAATCTTAATCTAACGGTAAAAAAAGTAAAAGGAGGGAAAATGATGGTAAGAGGTATAGGACCAAAGCCAAGTCCTTTCAACACATCCATACTACACAAAGCATCCTTATTCTCCACTTTACCAACCTCCCTTTCACAGACTCATTCATGCATTTCGAGGAGTTTTGGATATGAGACCCCAACAACAAGATTCATCACTCCACTACTTCCTCCTTGAATAAGTCTGAAAAATACTCTGTTGCATGCTTCTCAATCTCCTCCTCCTCCTCCTCCTCAAAACAATATTCCTCATCAATGACACATATAGCATGAATTCTATTATTCTTTCTTCAACTATTAGCTTGGATATAAAACCATCGGGTATTATGATCCCCATTGACAGACTAATTGACTCTTGCTTTCTGTGCCCACATTAGAGCTTCTTGCGTCAAAGTCTCATCAAGTTTTGTCCATAGCTCTTTCGATAGCTATTCCAAATATATAAGATCACCCCCTCTAGCCAGTGCTTTCGTCACACCGTCCAACCTACGGAGAAGATGGCTCTTACGTTGTTGAACATATCCAAACATGTCCTTATTCCACAATCGGCAAGGGAGAGCAAAACTTGCGATATTGTGATTTTTTTTTTTTTGATATAAATGATATGGCTAAAAGGCAGAAACAGAAAAATTATAGAGGTGGGGAAATTATGAAATATTGTGATTTTTTTTTTAATATTTAAAATGGTGACAAGTGTGTAACTACTCTGGGTAATATTGTGAAATTTAATATGAAGATTTCACTAAAAAAAAAAAAATGGGCCGGATTCTAATCCAAGTCCGATTTCATAATATAAAACCCCAATAAAATGGTCATGTTGTGAGCTTAATAATGTTTGCAAGGTCTCAACGAGATTTTAGGTCGAGCATTGAAGTGTCCGGAGATCCTGTCATAGCAAATATGGGACCGTTGGAACAGTTGGCTATATAACAAAGGAACGAATCTTCGTCTTCGCACCTAGAAATTAGCTATATCTGATGCTACTATCTTTCTCCTGAATCGTCTTTCATCGAAAGGGAGATACGACACAATTTTTCATCTGAAACTTGCAAGAGAGCCTCTGCCCATTTAGCGTCTGCTTTTTCTCACTCTTCGTGGGATTTACTTCTATCTGTTTCAAGGTTGAAGCAATTGATGTGTTAAATCTCAAAAGCAATGGCAGTGAGTTATTTATTTGTTATCAGTAATTCTGTTTGTTGAGAAATTGAATGCAGCATTGGTTTCGAATGTTTTCACATTCATAATGGCATAGTTGGTTTTATTTGCCCAGATCTCAGCACGCTTACCTGTGAGAAAATTTATCCTATAATGAACTGGATCTGGAAAATGCATGCGATTAATAAATTTCAACCTTTTCAATGCTATAATTAGAGATGCACTCTTAGACTGTTTGAGCATCTATCACAAATGGATAAAAAAGTCAACCGTGTCTGATACACAAATATAATCTAATAATCAAAAAAGGAAAAACAAATTCTAATCCCGATCCTTGAACAAAAGGACCGTCATGAATCCTTTCAATTTTTTAACAGATGATAATGGATCCTCAATTGCGAATACAGAACCAGGAAAGTTGCCAGGTGGAAGGTGTGAACCAATTTCCATGGATATGAGAAAGCATATAATGACATTTTCCTCAACACCTCTGAAGGCTTGACCTTATAGAAGAATATTAGACGAAGTGCAATCACCCTCAACTAACCACTTAGGAATAATTTTTTGTTACAATCTGTGTCTGCAATTTGCAGGAGCTGTCAAGCATGGAAGCTCCTACAACAGAGGTGGACCTTGGGCCTGCGAAGATTGAAGTAGAGAAAGTAGGAGGCCCCGTGTTTCACTGTGAACTTTATGATGCAGAGTTAGTTCAAGAGGTGGCTGAAGCACTCCTTCCTGGGTTAGCCACATCATGTGTTGATAATACAGCAGGAAATCTCTTCAACACACCTGGTTCAGTGGCTGCAGATTTGAGAAATGAAATGATAGAGTACCTTACCCAGAGAAGCGAGTCCTTTGTTGCAGAGTTAGTTGTGTTAGAAGGAGGGCCAGATAGTGGCCTTCTGGATAACCCCTTTGAGATCATTTCAGTTTTTGTGGATGACTTTGCGATTGAAAAGAGGAATCTGTTCAGTCGCTTTTCTGGTTGGCTGCTAAGTGAAAAAAGAGAAGACAGAATAGATGATTTTGTTCAGGAGATAGAGAAGAATGGTTTTTGGACTTTAGAGCGAAGACAAGCGGTTGCTGGAGCTTTAGTTAAGAATGTTGACTACAAGAACTCGTATCATTGTGACATGAAGTTCAACTCCTTGGAAGAACTTTCCAACCATGCACATAATTGCGGCTTCAGGCCTATCATTTGTCATAACCAAGGGTGTGAGGCTAGATTCTGTGCAAGTCATTCGGAGAAGCATGATTCAGAATGTCCTTTCAAGATAATTCCGTGTGAGCAGAAGTGTCCAGAGCTCATTATGAGACGCGAGATGGACAGACACTGCATAACTAAATGTCCCATGAAGCTTGTGAACTGCCCTTTCTATGCTGTAGGGTGTCGGACCCCCATTGCGCAATGTTTGGTCGAGAAACATCGTTCTGATGAACTTCATTCTCATGTCTTCTTCGTTCTTAAAGGCGTCTACAAAGAAGCATCTGAAGAAGATCTTAAAGCACGAGCGGAGCAACTTATGCAGGTTAGTGTCTGTTCAGTATTTATGGCTAGTGTTTGATATGATTTGAAACCTTTGGTAATGAAATTTAGTTTCTTCTGGAGGTGATCATTGGAAAATGCCTTATAGGCAGAGAAAAATGGCATTGCTGAGAGTAGGAAAGAATGAATTTGATATCCTCTTAGTTCAGATACTTATCTATAAGGATATCAAATTGTAAGTTCTTAATATTTGTTTCTTTACCGTACTGTGTCATATTATTTGAGGATTGTGGTATGCCAATTTCCCTGTCATTTTTTTTATATTCAGACCTTTAATCTCTTGCTATAGGCATCATCAAACAGCAGATTGACAGCTGCTCGAGATGTGAGATTTTTAACTTCCGTTGTTAAGGATCTCGATTCCAAGCTAGAGCCTCTGGTGATCACTGTGAAGACAGAAAATGATGTGGAGAATAATGCAGGGAATGGAGAAACTGACATAAAAGAAGAGGACAGTCAACAAAGCATACAAACATCAAGTAGGGAAAATTCATTGGATAAAACCGAAGTCACTGTAGAGACGAAAAATCATTCAGTGAATAAAGATAGTAACATCAAGGAAACGGATACACAGATGTCAAGTGAGGAAAATTCATCAAATAAAGCTGAAGTCACTGTGGAGACGAAAAAAGATGCAGAGAATGAAGATAGTAACAACAAGGAAACGGACAATGAAAAGAATACACGGATGTCAGAGGAAAGTTTATCAAAAAAGGTTGAAGTCACTTTTGAGATGAAAAATGATGCAGAGAATGATCAAAAGAAAGAAGACAGTACCAGCAAAGAAAAGGACAGTGAACAGAGTACACAGATGTCAGTTATGAAAAATTCATCCGATAAAGTTGAGGCCAGCGGCGTTGCAAATAAAGATAGTGTTGATGATTATACGAATAAGGAAGACAGTGACATCAACACGGGCAGTGGAAAAATTATAGAGACTTCAAAGGAAGCAAATTCATCAAATGAAGCAGAAGTCACTAATGTGAGTACTATACAGGTGGCCAATAAGGATAAGGATGTTGCAGATGGTAATTTAAAACCTGAGGGCAATGAAGACGGCACAAAAAACGCATGAAAAGTGCGGTACAAAAAGTTGAAGTCACTACTGCAAATGAAGATGTTGCTGTGAGAAACATCAAGGTCACAAATACTATATATTAAAAAGAGTTGGTAGCTCGTTCTCCCTTAAGTAGATACTGTGAATGGAGTAGGTGGCATTGATAGCTCTTCTTTTCCATTAGAGGACTAACTGAGGGCGAATTCGGATTAGTCTGGCCCCGATAAATCCTTCAAGTTAAAAAGAGGCAGGCCACAATACCAAATGCATTTGGAAAAAAAAAAAAAGGAATCAAAATAAGGGTAGTTCCTAGAATACTGTAAAGAAGAGAGATTTTGGAGATGATGCCTCAGAAAATAAGGGTAATGGTGAAGGAAGCATTCAGGCATCCATAGTGAAAATCTAGGGAAAGGAAGAGACATAGTCCTACCTACTTGAGAAGTTTCTCACTTTGCAAGTAGTTTGTACCCATGCTGATTCCTCTTGGTCAGTATGCCCTACCATCATTCAGAGATATATCTTGTCTCTTGTATATATATGTGTGTGTGTCCTTTTCTGTTTACTATCCTTTTATCATTGGCTACTTTGCTTTGCCACATTTTTCCCTTTTTCTTATTTTTGTTTGATTTATTAATCATAATCTCGACATGCTTACGAACATAACAGTGTTGAAGTGTTACAGATAGCTCCATTTAGTTCTCGGGAATTTTCGTATCACACCTGGAATCCCAGAAGTAGAAATCTTCTACGTGGGCTTTAGCATACCTTTTTTTTTCTTTCACTGTATTTAATTAAAATTAAGGAATGAGCTGTGGTATGACAAAACACCACCAATTCAGTGAAGCTGCAAAATTGTCTTCTCTGTCCAAAATCCTAGCATGATAAAGTATAAGAAATACGTACTTCAAATAATAGTATGAAAGTAAAATTCTCAATTTTGATGAAAATTCCCAACATTCTTGCATGCAATAAAGGGGCAGTTTAATGTCATCTAAATGACTATTGCATCGAAAATTTGATAAAGGTTTGACATGTTAACAAATGCAGATTTTGTGCAAGCGATTTTCGTAGAATGACTAAAGGATTGAGAAGAATTTATATGTTTTAGAATAAGCGATTTTCACATAAACCTACATAATTCAGGTCACAGAAATCTTTAAAAAGGAAATAATTCCTCTGTAATTTGCTTTTGGATACAATAAAAGGTTGGGGTCGGCTGCATCTTGCCCAAACATCCAATAAACCATACAATATTTTTTGATCTTCATACAAGGGTCCAGTGAGCCACGGGGGCAATATTTCCATCTTACAATACGTCCCACTTTTAACCTCTGGCCTAAATTGCTATGACAATAACGTAGCAAAAACAAAATTATTTTACCGACAAACAATGTTAAAATTACCGGATAAAAAAAAGAGTACTTGACAAATCAAGGAAAGGCAATCAATAAGTTGTTGGTTGAAGATTTGAAGTGGCAAGTGGTCTCACCTATAAAGAAAAACCCAAATTTGAATCCTAAGAAATACACTAAATATGCAAAAACTCTTGAATTTAATTATATGATAATTATTTTACCTAACTTTCAACACAATTTTTTTTTTTTGCCAAACTAGTTTAAACTTTATGCAATTCCATGCAGATTCGTAACCCTAATTCGGTTAACAAAAAACAAGAGGAATAAGCAAAGTAACAAACATATCAATATCAATATTAATTAATAAATCATAAAAAGATACTACCTCAAGTCTTAAATATAAGACATAGTTTATAGTGTAATTTACACTACAAACTATATACTATAATTATTTAGGATTAAAGAAGTAATATTTATCTACCATACTTTTATTCTAGTATAGCTTTACTTTTGAGGGCCAGATAAAAACAATCAAATGTATTATTATTAGCTCTCAACCACTTTTTTTAAATTAATTAATTATATTTATTTGTAATTATAATTCATATTTAAAAAACATTTTTTTCCCTCCATGTGATATTCACCTCCCAATAATAGCAGAGAGGCTAACCAACGTATTGCGGCATCGAAGACACTGCACATTTTAAAAGCATGAAGGAGCCACCCTGTAATTAACCTTGAGAGCCTCAGAAAACCAGATATCGATCAATCTTTTCCTCTTCCTCATTGTTCGCTTTCTCTTGCATTTCTTCTGCTTCTCTTCGTTCTTTCTCTCTCAAAGACTTTAGTCGGCTCTTCCTGCCTCTGCTCAACCTCGCCTTGAAGCTTTTCTTCTTGTCGGCCGACGCCACAATCACAGGCTAAAGGTAGTCTCGTGGATCCCAAACCCTTCATTTTGTTTCATTCCTTTACCAGAAAAACTCAATGTTTGTTTCCTGATCAATAGTTTTTGAGACGTGCTAAAATTTCAGGAATGTGTTAAAATAATTTATGATGTTTGGATTTGATGTTACGAATTAATAACTGATTCAAGATGACGTAGACGAACATCTCAAAGGAAAATATCAATTAATTGCTCCCATCCGATCATGACATTGTTTCGTAACCCTGGTTCTCTTGAAATACTAAACATGCGCGCGCGCGCGCGCAGGATTCTTTTAGATTTTTTACCGTTTACTTGCTTCCAGTACATGATTGAATTATATAGAATGTGTCACTATGCTGATTTTGACTTTCCTACCTGCCTAAAATAACCGAGGAGTTTCCGTATCAGTTTTTGAAATTAAGCTTTACGTCATTATGGTAATGGCAATTAAAACTAGTTTTCTTTCAATGCACGAGCTAATGTGATATTTTCTTATGAGGTTTTCGGAAATGTAAAATCTCTAATATATATAGTTATAGTATGTTATGTCTATATCAGAACACTTCTTGAACTTCAGAAAAATAACTTCACGTACTGGTTCCTTGTTAGGTAAAAACAATCATGCGTGCTTCAATATCTGCTCCATTACTTCCGACAAATGATAATTTGAGACGACCTTGTCCATATTTTGAACCAGAAAAATCTTGCAAGCACTTCATATATCTCCAGTAGTCTTGTTTAACCGTGTCTTCTATGCACTTTATGTTTTGGTCTTAGTGCCGGTTTAGAGGGTAAAAGTTACTTTTCCAATATAATTTACAATGTACGAGCAAAATATATAAGAAGAGTTCTATTTTGACTTGCCTAAATGTATTTCTTAAACGCTAATCCAAACATGCCCTTTGTGTGAAGGAAAATATATTCTTGTTATTTTTTTAACTTGGTTTTATTTTTGGAGCAATTTCCTATTTTTTCAGCAAATAATAATATTACCTTGAGATCCAGCATAGGCTTTTGTTGGTGAAGGTGCCATGTTGACGTAATATTAGCCATAGCGCCAAAGTTTGGTGCTTGTTTCAACCTTTTTATGTACATTTCTTTAGACATTTTGGTCATAAACCTTGTTGATTGAGATCTTGAGTATTTTAATATATAATTGATGGGAAATTAGACCTTTTCCTGGCCGTTTGCTGATAAAATAGTTAATAGTCCCTCCTTGGAAACTGCTCTCTAAAAATCAAATTCTGGGCAGGGAGATATCAGTTAGAGTCAAAGGCCGTGTCTCGATAACAATCAGTGAGAAATCATATAGTTATGAGAAGATGATACTTGAAGGCTCGCTTAACTTAAAGGGGCGGGAGTTGGAGGCTGTTTTCTCTTTCAAAACTCCTAGAGGAGATGTGGAGAATGACTTCTCTTGTAAGTCAACAAGCATAAAGAATAAAGACAATTTTGATAATTTGTCAATATCAACTAGTAACTTCTCCGAGAGGAACCTCCAGTCACCTTTGCCACAGACACCTTACTCTACTCCAAGAGACGATGCTGCAACCAAATTGCAGAAAGTTTACAAAAGTTTCAGAACAAGGAGGCAACTAGCAGATTGCGCAGTTCTTGCAGAGCAGAGATGGTTAGTATTTATCACATTTCTTCTGTCCTCTCAAATTAAACATCAATGTGTGTGTATACATTATTTAAACAACACACGCTGTAGCTTTCTTATTCTCCTGGATTTGAGCGTGTGTGTTTATATATACGGTTGGTTGTAGAATCTAGTATCAGAAATGAAGTAACCATTAACTTTTTTACATTTGCGGATATTACAGTTTTTACTTAGAATGGCCTCACGTGCGATTACTATCAAGTTATGTTCAATATATAAAACTTCCAAAACTTCTTGTCATACGTAAGTAATTTCCTTTACCTTTGAAATTTTACAACAGACTTCTATGAACTTCTACAATTATACAGATTATTTCCATACTACTAGTTATGTTCATTATTTATCTGCAAATGGACTAAAAATTTCAGGGGTTTATCTTTATAGATTTGAAAGTATAGAAAATTTATCATTAAGTTTTAAAGGTTAAGAAAAAACATTTGCAGACGATTCTAAATTAAGAGAACTTTATTTAATTTAACCTAAAACAATTGTAAGAAAATACAGATATGTCTCATTTTTCATTTACAAATCGTGTAAAACACTTGCAGGTGGAGGGTGTTGGATTTTGCTGAGCTAAAGCGGAGTTCCATATCATTTTTTGACATCGAGAAGCCAGTGACTGCCGTTTCCCGTTGGTCAAGGGCACGAACCAGAGCTGCCAAAGTAAGTTTTTTAAATCGTGTTGTAACATGTTAATGTTGTCGTTTGCGTTTTAAGAGCTGACTGGGAGTCTCTTTTTATTTTCTGGCAGGTCGGAAAGGGGCTATCAAAGGATGCGAAGGCTCGTAAACTTGCTTTACAGCACTGGCTAGAGGCAGTAAGTCTCGCAGCTAAAGCAGTGCAATAAGAATAATTAAAATATTTTTAGTTATTCTAAGTTCTAACTATTTGCCACTCATTCAATAACAGATTGATCCTCGGCATCGTTATGGCCATAATCTTCAATTTTACTACGCCAGATGGCTCCATTGTGACAGCTATCAACCTTTCTTTTATTGGTAAGCTCGCATTGGTCCCGAGAGGAGTGTAAACAATCATACGAAATGATTGATATGTAGTAATAAACAACAATGTAGGCTCGACATTGGACAAGGCAAGGAAATCAACCATGAAAGATGTCCAAGGTCAAAGCTTCAACAGCAGTGCATCAAATATGTGGGTCCAGTAAGTTTTCTTGTCCTTTTGACATTTCTAATTTCTTTAACTGGTTCACTGAGAATGGCAATGTCATATAGCCCAGCTAGAGGGAGAGGAATTGGTCATATACTATTTTGTAAAATCCCAGAACTTGTGGGTAGCTCAACCGTCAAGCAACATGGTGACACAACTTTTGATGTTTTTCTTGTCCAGGAGGAAAGAAAGGCTTATGAGGTAGCAATAGAGAATGGGCGACTCTACTACAAGCAGAGTAGGAAACTCGTTGAAACTTACGGATATGCTAAGTGGATTTTTGTGCTCAGCACTTCCCACACTTTATATGTTGGACAGAAGATTAAGGGCAAATTTCAACATTCAAGCTTCCTGGCAGGGGGAGCCACGTTGTCTGCCGGAAGATTGGCGGTGGAAGGCGGTGTCATTAAGGTATCTGGAATAGATTGATTTCCTGAATTCCGTTGCCCCCTGTTTGACTGTTTGTTATACTGACATTAATCTTTCTTCACCCCAAAGGCTGTTTGGGCTCACAGTGGTCATTATCTCCCGACAGAAGAAAATTTTCAGGCATTCTTGTCATTCCTCATAAAACACGGCGTGGATATTACAGATGTAGAGGTAAAAGATGCGAGACCTTTTTTCTTTTCAAGATATCTTCTGCCAAACCAAACAATGCAGAGACGTTATATATGGCTGCTGACCACTGGCCATACTATTCTGCATAGGAACTTGACAAACAATTTAAGGCAAGTTTCTTACTTCCTTCTATCATCTTCTATCATGTTAAACCCAGGAAAACCCTAGAGACGACGACGAAGAAGAAATGACCCGAGAGGAAAAGGATCTCATCTCCCGCAATTCTTCACTGGCTGAGCTACCTCATGACAGTGGTCCGGGAAGTTCTGGCACATCAGCTAAGATGATATCTGACTTGAGAAATGAGGATTCCAACGCCCAGTCTAATTCTCATCTGCCCTCTTCAAGATTGTCTAGAGGACTAAGGTCAAAATTATCCACACTCGAAATACCAAGACGAGATAATGTATCAGACATTTTTGGGAGGCAATCATATCCGTTAAGTGTTCATTTTTGGGCCCCAGATTCTATATCAGATGGTTATGAGACAGCAGAAGATGTGCCGGCTGAAGAGTCATATATGGATGAGTCAGAATTCATGGTCTCCAAATCCAACTTGTTTGTTGAAGATCAAGGGGAAGGCCATGATGATCCTATTCTGAGAGAAAAAATAATGAAGAGGATAGATTCACACAAGTCCATGAAGTCATATCAGTTGGCGCATCAGTTATCAGCCAAATGGACAACAGGTGCTGGCCCAAGGATTGGTTGCATGAGAGACTACCCTTTAGAACTAGAGTTTCGAATTCTGGAACATCAAAACTTGTCTCCGTCTCCATCTCCCAGAATCCCTTCAATCTCTCGTGTCACCAAAACCCATAATTTTATTCACTCTAGCCGATCGTTTTCTTCTGATAGGGGCAGTGTTTCGTACAGTTAAAGGTCAAACCGAGTGGTCCTGTGCTTCTGTTCCAGAAAACCATAATGATGTTCGTCACCGCAATGCTTCTGATGGCCGTTCTCTTGCCCAAAAATTTTGTGTAGGTCGTGTTGTGTACAAGAAGCAGAAGAAATTTGCAAGCTCTGATTCCAAATAGAAAAAAGAAAAAAGGCATCGTGTAAATCAATAAACTAGCAAGATAATTGTGCCGAAACTTTCTAAGAGGATGGTTACCTAGTTAACTAGGTGGAAATTAGAAGCGCGAAAGTCTCCTGTAAGGTAGCCATACCGAATATGGAATGTTTCGGCTATAATGACAAGTGATGTCCTCTTTAGATGACCGTTATGTTTCTGAAGGTGTTCAATATACCAGGTCAAGGAACGCGTATTATGACCATTTGTAAAGGATGAATTACTGATCTGTCCAATCCGTATATTTGGGCATGCATCAGCATAGAATCCAAGCCAAGGGTAGAGTTCCCATGCTATTATGTCTCGTTACAAGATGTTGTCATACATTATTACATTACATCTACCCAAAAAAACAAGGAAAATTTAAGTTTACTTGATACAACAACAAAAATTATGTACCAATGCCAGCATGCTTCTCTCCCAGATTATTTACAGGCATTCGCTAGATGAACGGAAATAAGGCATATTCAGCATAAAACAGATTCCAGATAAAACGATAGAACCCTGAAATTGCCTCCTGCAGCATAGAATCGCACATTTTAAGAGAGAGAGGAATTACTTTAACGTATCAGCAAAAATGATCTTCAAATCCACCAAAAAGAAAATGCAAAACAGAAGTTGGGTTGCATGCAAAGGTTTGAATCAATAAGGTCGAGCCAAAACAGATCTCAGGGGCCAGAATAATAATTATTATTATTTTAATTATTCACACAATCTTGGGCTTCATATTATAGACCCATAAAATATGAAAAACCAGAACTAATAATGCAAGTAAACTCAAACTAATCCGAATCCACATAATACAATCCTTTGTTCAAAATATATGAAGTTGATTTGCATGATGCACCAATCAACCTCTCCTTTTGGTCCCAAATGGTGCTTGAAAATTTAAACAGGCAATAAATTAAAATGGCATTCTAAAATTAACAACTTTGAAGG
Source organism: Acacia crassicarpa (assembly GCA_034222035.1). NCBI lineage: Eukaryota > Viridiplantae > Streptophyta > Magnoliopsida > Fabales > Fabaceae > Acacia > Acacia crassicarpa. The sequence goes on along the minus strand of JAWXYG010000002.1, from coordinate 60,369,085 downwards.
GAGGTTCAGGATACACGGTGAATGCAGTGAACCTGAATTCATGGTGCTGCAAAAGATGAAGAAAAAAGATCCAAATTCTGAAACTTTTACAGCTTCATGCTCGAAGTGTGTTGGAATAACATAATGAAAATATTGAAAAAGATACTGCAATTATTTTCAAGTCAAACGAAGAAGAGTGTTACCTTGGTATAATTAGCTTGTTCTAATATCCAAGTCTGAAATATAAGAACAAAAAATCTGTCATGGCAATTAAATAATTTCATATTTTTGCGTGTGCCTGATTTTTATAGAAAATGAGAGTATGAGAAAACAGCAGACAAGAAGCTTTCACAGACATTTAGGATCCAATAAGCATGCATTTGTAAGAACTACCGAGAGTCAATGCATTACAATCAGTGTCATTTTCACTAGACTAGAAGCTTTCACAGACATTTTGCTTGCAATTATTTAACAGAGGGAAAAAAAGAAGCAGCAGCAGCAGCATATATTGTTTGGATGAACTATAAAATAAAGGAGAAAAGCAAAATCAAGAATATAAAATAAAAAGAAACAACATGAAGCATGCATGAAAATCCCCCTGGACAATAATGACAGCCACAAAAGTTATGACCCAAAGAAACAAACCTGAAAAATCAAGCTTGATGCAAAAAATATATGAGCTGGTATCAGCAACCAGCGCCTGAAAGCCTGTAAAGATGTGCCAGAATTTACATATGGTTTTGTTTTTGTGGAAGATAATATAAAGCACTTAATGTAACTGACCAGCAAATAACATGAATTTGCATTCACCTGTGGTAGATAAATTGCTGCCAGTATTGAAACGATATAGTTCGTCAGCAAAATTCCAGAACCAAGGAAAGCAATATTTTGAACTCCTAGTTTAGTAGCGAAGGTTGAGATCTGATACCTAAAATAGTTATTACATTCAATTCATCATTAGATGAAGGATGAAATCACTTACAGAGGGTGAATATGCATTAAATACACACACATGCATGCACTCCTAATAGAGTCTATATATAATATAGAAGTTCTAACAAGTCAAGCTACTCAAGGAAAGCAAGGAAAGCAATATTTTGAACTCCTAGTTTAGTAGCGAAGGTTGAGATCTGATACCTAAAATAGTTATTACATTCAATTCATCATTAGATGAAGGATGAAATCACTTACAGAGGGTGAATATGCATTAAATACACACACATGCATGCACTCCTAATAGAGTCTATATATAATATCGAAGTTCTAACAAGTCAAGCTACTCATGATTCATGAACAATGCAACTCATTTTTCAAACCTATGCAATGAACAAGACCTACCCTCGTTAAAAGAAAATACCGTTTCACAAAAACAGGAAAAAATGCACTGCATATACAACTCAGCTAATCAAGATAAATAGACTACAGATCTGCAGCATTAATCCAGCTTTATCTGAAAACTTACTTGCGATCCCCCTCAACATCTGGAAGATCTTTTGTTATAGCAATTACCAGTGCAAACAATGTTACAAAGGTTGTGATGAAAACCACAGGAGAGCTGCAGGGAGTGATACATGAATAAACACATGATAAGTTATCAAAATATAAGTTGTAATAATGAATACAAAATTGAATGGATTAATGAAAAGCTAATGTCATCCTGAACTTTATTGGCATAATAAGGAAGCATAGCTTTACTGGGAGGACACAATAGACCGACTCAACCATTTCAAGGTGGAAAGCCTTTCATAGTTGGTGTCACTCATTAAGGGAATCTAACTTTCACAGTTTCTTCTTTTAAATTTTAACCTTTTTAATTGGAATACCATAAATTCATAACTACTGTAGTCTTCAGGGAGCCCTGCGTTTAAACATCAGGCACCTACAACCTAATATTGTTCACAACACCCAGTTACAAATATGAAGTTACAAATGCTAAACTCTTACGAACCTCCACTGAAAGGTGAGTCCAAGAGCAGCTCTAGTAGCATAATACACACCAAAGTTAAGAAGAAAACCCCGTACCTGCACATGATGCTTCTGTCAATCTTTGTACAATAGTATGAGCTTGTGAACATACAAATGATATACAAAAATTGAATTCAACTAAAAGAATTGCAACTAAATCAATGTAGAATCCATTTTATTTTTTAAGAAAAATCAATAAATCAACGCTTAGTACAAGAAAAGAATGAGGGAAGGAGAATAATTCTTACTGTGGCAATAATAAGAAATGCTGCGACAGGAAACCTTTTCATTCTAAAAGGTGGAACAGAATAAATGGTGCCAAGAAGAAGGCCAAGAGTGTAAAGAGAAAAAATAAAGGGCCCAAAGTTCAATCCAACTATCAATAAGCCCGCTGCAGCAAAAAAAATCACCAAGAACCAAGCAGATTGAACTGAAAGATCTCCTGCGGCTATAGGTAAATAGGGTTTGTTTACCCTGTAAACAGAAATAAAGCTAACTTAGATTCATTTGGCAAGGAGGGAAGTCAGCTAGCAACATGAAAAAAGTTTAAATCCAAGAAATGGAATCTCAAAATGCAACTTTAAAAGATATATTGCAACTTAGCAATAAATAAGCAATGATTAGGTAAAAAAAGATAGAAGAGGACAAACTGTATACATCTGCGTCATACTTGTCAATACTAATGTCATAAATTTGATTGATGCCAACTATATAACCATTCCCACATATTAAGGCAAAAAGACCCGAGAATGCCTTGAGCAAAAGTGACCACTTTATCAGATTTGAATTCTCGATCAATGCTCTTGCCACCAAAGCACTGTAGGTACAAAAAAGTGAAAATGAAAATAAATATGCTTGGCATGAAGCAGCAAAAAATCCAAAAGGAAAAAGGGGGAAAAACATTATCATCAAGTTTGATGTTACTCACACAGAACCTAACGCTGTACCACGTATAGTGTGGGGTCTTAAAAATCTCCAACATGCATCTTTGAAGGCAGAAACTCTGTCCGCGATTGGATGGTCAGGTTCAGCGGCTCCAGCTTGACTGCAGGCCTGGGAGCATTTGGTTCAATTAAAGTGATACAACATATTCACTAGAGAACGGTGATAAAACAGACCAAAGTCATGTATATCAAAATCAAAGTTCATGAAAAATCAGTTCTTTGAAACTGATACAAACATGTACATGATAAGGGCAAGTTGAAGAACATAAATACGTGCTCAAATGAACACTCATGTGCTTTATTATTTTAAATGCATCTACAATTTCTGAAAAATGTGTTAGAAAAACCATAGGAAATCTAAAGATGCGCATATTAATAGCACTCAGGATAACTGTACAAGTGACAATCTTAAATTCACTAAAAATATCGCCCTCCCCTATTTATTTTCAGTTCATCCTAGTTGCCTCTTGATTGCCACCTCACTGTATCATGCTACCGGCCTGCACCACAACTGCAAGCACTATACTGCCTCCGTGACCACCTTGGCAAATTAGATTGTCATCTAGGATCATTGATATCATCAGTGCACTCAGTAACTTCACTATTGCAACAATCACCAGGCGGTCCAGACACATCATCAGATCTTACACTCAGGACCGTTTGGTAGAAAGAAGATTAGAGAAGGAAAGGGAAGATCAATCTTCCCATGGATTTTGGGTGTTTGGTACACAGAAAGTCCAGTCAACATCTTCCCGTAAGTACTTATCTTCTCTTATTTGAGGGAAGATACTTTCCATCAGAAAATGGAAGGAAAGCTTCAATCTTCCTAGGAAAGTGTTTTTTTGACAGATTTACCCCTGAAATTCAAACTTGACGAGAAATTTGAACTTGGTGGGAGAGTTCGAACTTGGGGGGAAAGTTTGAATTTGGTTCACGAGTTCGAACTTAACAAGAATATATTTTTAAAAAATATATTTTAGCAAAAAAAAAATTTCTTTTTTATTTTGAATTAATTTCTTTTGAGGGTAAAATAGACATTTCTTAATTTTTTACCAACTACTACCTCTTCATTTTCTTCCTACCAAACAACTCAAACCGCTCATCTTTCAAATCTTCCTTTCCTTTCCATTCCTTTCCTTTCTTTCCCCAAATCTTCTTTGTAACAAATGGGGCCTCATATTAATCTTCCATCCATTTTGAAAATTCTACGACACTACCGCAGTGAGTATCAATACTCATCACCTTGCCATGCCATAGGTTCTTAAGTTCTTATCCTGCACCGCCGCTAAACACTTCCATTTATCGCATTACCAGCTCAACAACTAGACCACAACTGTCAACATTATCTCCGTCGATGTGCCCTTCATCGCATGTCCAAAATACCACGGAGTCTATTAAAAGTTGGTTCCATGAGAAACACGTGTTTCCAAATTATATCACTTCCTAATCAAAGCATCGCAGGACTAAATAGCGTGTCTGAACGAGAACTAATGATAAGCAAAACTAACAGCGCCCATAATGCCAACTCAATTTGACTACTTAGCAACGTCTGCCCAATGATATTGTGTTTCTGGTCACCCTTAGCTTGGACCTCACTTGGAAACCGAATGCCTAGAAACACCCAAGAATACCCACCAAATCACAGATAGTTGAAACAAAATTCTAATAGGATAGGGAAAGAAATACAAACCCTGATGGAATGGGGTCTCTGTTGTCTCTTCGAAGCAGGCTTAGAGCAGCTTTTGTAATCGAATAGGCCAACTGAATACGAGTTTCTGGAAAATCCTGAGAGCAAATTGGAGGCTATAGGTGTTGCCTGGAACGGTATTTTTATGCAATACAAGGAATTCCGTCTGGGAACTATAGCAGAAACCCGAATTGAAGAGGAAGAAGATGAAAGCTCCATGCGGAGCAGGGGATAGCAACACTCACAAGCACCGAAGCAGGGCAAACGGCAAAAGTAGTTGTGTGATGGCTAACAACAACCACGTGTCCACATTACACCAGTGCGGCCACTGGCTATTGGCTAGTTTTGGTTGGGGGTGAGGGTGAGGGTGAGGGTGAGGGTGTGGGTGGAGGTGCCCATCCGTGAAAAGCTAACCTTCTTCAAAGTTAATGTACAGAAAATTAATGTAGAATGTTATGTAATTTTTAAAATTTTTTAGGGGTAATTTTGTCAAAATTTTATCTCCCCTCCTATCACCTACTCTCCAACTAAACAAAACCATGTGGGGTCATTCTTTACGTACGCTTCAAAAAGATTGTTATCATCCAGGGATGGAACCAAGGCGCTCAGTCTCTTGAGAGTTGAGAATGAGGAATGAGAAACTTTGGGTCATCAGAATAAACGGTAATTTTTTAAAATTTTTTACTTTTACTTTTTTAAAATAATTACTTTATTGAGTACATAATTAAAATAAAGATACTTTACCAATATAGAGTAAATTTAGGGATGTAAGACTCTCTAAGATTTCATTGGGTCTCAAAATCCCAAAAAAGTAATAATGTAGAATTGATCACCCGGCAGCTTGTTATAACTTAATTGGAATCTAATCTAACTTTTTTTTATTAAAATGAACTTGCTCGAAAATTAATTAGGCCCAATTCATCTTAATTTTGAATCATGTTTTATAATTTAGTGTCCAAATTGAGTTCTTATAATTAAATTTTATCATAGCATCCATTTTTCGTGTAAACTTCATAAAATTTTGTGACTATTGCGAACATACTCATTTTATGTCACACGGTTTTAAGATCCATACATTTTCATGAATAAACCGTCATGAAATTTAAAATCAGGCATCAAATAATAAGGGTGTGTTTGGTTGGGGGAAGGGGAGGAGAGAGAAAATGGAGCGTGAGAAAAGGGGTTTGTGGTGGGGCCCACAAAAATTTTCTCTCCTTTTAACATTTTCCCTCCATTTTCTTTCCCCTCCTCTCCCCTTCCCCTCAACCAAACACACCCTAAAAATCCAATTTAAATAAAATAAACTACAAGAACGTTATTTAAATCGAAATCAAATACTAATTTTTCTTAAATTTATTTAGCTAAAATCTGGCAAAAAGGCCTAATAGTAAGCGTATACTAATGTGTCTTCTTTTTTTTTTTTTTCAAATGTTTCCCTGCAACATCTGCCAAGATATTTGCAATTCACAGCGTTAGACCCCAAACGTATTCGGTATCCACCATGTAAAGCCCAGGGCCTTTTTTATTAAGCCGAAACGATTTCGGCCCATTTGAAAAGAGAACCCCGACTTGAGGGCAAAATCGTAATTCGACAACAATTAGTCATTATAAAGAGCAGCTAGGGTTTAGCTTCAAAATTCTCCTCATTGGTGAGATCAGAGTTGCGCCGCTCGCACTTTTCTGCATCTTGCATTCTTCGCCTATAGTCATATCAGGTGTGTTAAGGTTCCCATTACTGCTGCTTGTATGATCTTCTTATTCGAAACTTTAATTTTCATTGGGTTCCTCCCATTTAGTATTTGAATTTTTATAACATGCCGCGTTATATATGTTTTCACTCTGATTTTGGTTACTATTGAGTCGATTTGAAATCTCGAGAGTTTGTGGGTTGTTCTCTGTGGAAAACGCTTGCTGTTTGAGTGGCTCCAATATTCTTGTTGACTGGGGTAATGTCAATGTGCTCGATTTCGACTTGGGTTATGCAGGTGCAGGTGAAAATAAATAAATCAAAAGAACATCTTTTAAGCTTCGTAACACATAATGGAATAAACTGAATGCTTGGATGGATTATGTCATGTTTTGTTGAGTTGTGGATATCTGAGTTATGCTTGATTGAAATTCTGAGTCAACTAACAGTGGCAGTATAAAGGAGGACATTTTTTTGATGAATAAACCTCTGCGGTTGATTATGTTTTCTTTTTTTATTGTGCTCGCCGCCTTATTGATGATAAATATTTATTGTGAGGTTTTGTATTCTTAAAATAGCTGTTGAATTGTTGATGGAAGTTTGCTTTAATGTTAGACTTTGAGAACTTGATGATTTCTGCTATAAATAATATAATGACCTTTTATGTTTGTGCTGACTCTCAACGTACTGCTGACATCTGTTCAGTCCTCTTGTGATGATTCCTGTTGGTTTTCACATTAACTGTTAATCATGGGTAACTATAGGTCTTTTTGGTGGAAATTGATTTTTATTCCCTTGTCCTTTGGATGTCTTAGTCAGCTGCTGAATGTATTATTCTGAATTTTTATATTGGAAGAGCCATGATTTAGTAGTTTAGGGTTGTGACATGTCCTTACACTTGTTATTTTCTTACAAGTCCAATGTGTTGGGCAGGATGGAGTCTCAGGTGAAACATGCCGTGGTTGTTAAAGTTATGGGTCGTACTGGTTCCAGAGGGCAGGTGACTCAGGTTAGAGTCAAGTTTTTGGATGATCATAACAGGTATATCATGAGGAATGTGAAAGGACCAGTGAGAGAAGGAGACATTCTCACCCTTCTCGAGTCGGAAAGAGAAGCAAGGAGATTGCGCTAGAGAGTCCTTCTCTGGGTTTTATTCCGTGCTATGGATATTATTGTGATAATGACTGTTTTTTTGTGTGGTAGTGGATACCAATTTCACCAATTATAATTGGTAGTTATTGCTGTCGTAAAATGTCTTTCCCATGATGACTGCAGTTTTGTTACCTCGCTTTTAATATTGAAATGAAACATTCGAGTTTTGCTTAGTTTGTGGATTGATATAGTGCATTTGTCACTGTTATCTTGAAGCGCCAAGGTTAACCTTGGTGTTTTTATCTTGGTTTGTGGCTTGAGTTATATTGTAAACGCCACCTTAAATCTTGGTTTTTGATCTCATCTTCGTACTAACGACGGAGATGGGTCGACCTCTTGCTGAGAGCTTTTGGAGTGTGAAATTTCATGATCATTCTCTATGGTGAAAGATCTATTTGCAGTTGGAAAGTTTGGTCAAACACCAATAAATGCCAAGTAACGGGCGTCAGGCGCTATACTACACGCCTCGGAACAGAATTGACAACCTCAAACTAATTCATCCGCTGGTCTTCATTTGAATAGAATCATAGATGGTGAAGCCTATTGTGTGATTGCTAAAATACATGGAAGAATGAAATTGATTCATAACCAGATCAACTTTAGTCAATTAAAATTGGTTGTACTAGAAATTGGTATAATTCTTAGTTCGACGAATGTATAGAATTGTTCTACGTATTTTAATTCTATATCATTAGTTGGGTGTTGGCATTGATATTGATGATATGATGAATTAATAATTTTCATTTATTTTAAAATTAATCCTTATTACGCATAAGTTTCGAAATCGCTCCCCATGTTCTTTCCACAATTGTTGCAATTATAGGATACACAAGGAGATGAATCTGTCATGTTGCAGTAAGGTTAAAAATAAAGTGGCCGACACAGACCATATTTGGTCAGGCAAGTGCAGTTAAACTTGACCTGGATAATAAACAACTTTCAGGACACTTCTGTATCAAGGGGCTAGCTCGTAAACCTGTCCCAAACAAGCATGATCCATAAAGGTCCTTAAAGAATCAGGATATAAACAATTTTTGAAGATGCCAGTCAAACTTCATAAATCCATGAATCTCCAAGAAACTTGAAGATTGACATTGAACAAAAAGAATTTATACCTCTCTGGAACTTTCCGAGAGAATTTGCGTCTCAACATGGAAAAATATACAAAAAGAAATTTTTATTCCATTTCTTCCCTTGCCTCTCGCTAAAAGCGGAACTTCTATCAGGGGCTCCTAAAAATAGTAGAATACAACCTTTCTCGCTTCGAAGGTTACAGTGATGGAGCAACTTGAACTGAACCCTAATTCCGTCAATAAACTCAGCGAGTCCTCTTCCTCAGTGGTCGATGACGATGGCCCACCAGTTTTAAGCTCTCAAGCCCTAGCCGCCCTCAAAGAATTTCTCGCCGAGCAGAACCACTCCGTCGCCGACTCCGATGTGCCAACTACTGGAGGAGACTCGAAGGTTGCTTTGGTATCCGAGGATTGGAGGTTGAGCCAGTTCTGGTACACTGCAGAAACCGCAAAGACGTTGGCTGAGGAGGTCATTACTCTCTGCCAAGGCACCGACCATTCTCGAGTGGCTTGCATCGCTTGTCCTACTCTTTATGCCTATCTTAAGGTAATTCTTGACTTGAATTTCTTTTCCTTCCGGCTACGAGAGTGTTCCTGTTCTGTTGCTACTTCGCCAATAACATTGGAGATTCGTGACCGTTTATTTGCTTTAGCTAATCAGATTACATACTTTCGGACACTTATAGCTTTCATTTCAAAATGTTTCCCCTTCAGGGCCGTGTCCAAAGATCGCAACACCAGGCTATAGGCGAAGTCACTATAGCATATTAATTATCATAGTATTTTTTTTTATACATAATTATCATAGTATTATTCTTCTAACTTAGCAGCAAAATCAGTTATCAAAGTTTTGTAATCAAGTTGAACATTTCACTTTCGATTGATAATAAAACTAATTCATTCAACCTACCTTGTAATATAATTTATCTTAAATACGGTTTCAGCAATTTTAATTTTAAAAAAACTTTAAGCAACTGCTACAGAATCGTCAATTTATCCTATAAGTAATGGATGTATTTAGAAGAGAATCTCATCTTTTGTTATAGTTTAATTCTTGTATGGGAGACTCAAAATAAATCAAGACTATCAGCATAAAATAATCTTCACTGAACCTCAAAGACTTTTCAAGGTTGTACAGATTTTTTTTTCCAATTCATTTGAAGTTTTCTTTCTCTGATCTCTCTCTCTCTCTCACTGAAACCAAAAGGAAAAAATAGTTCATATTCTAGAAATTGTTTAAATCAATTATCAACAGAAGAGACTAATATCTATGTAAAATTGTTGATCTAATATTTTTTTCCCAATTCATTTGAAGTTCTCTCTCTCTCTCTCTCTCTCTCATCAATTGTTGATCTAATATTTATGTAAAATATTCATTCCAAAATTATCCTTAATTCAGCTGAATGTATGATTTCATCACTTACATTTTTATCAAAATGTCTGTTTTTTACTTTTTTTCCTATGGATCATTCGTTTTTCACAAAATTCAAGCTCTATATCCATTTCAATAGCCATTTTTAGTGGATTCTAAAGCATCTGCAAAGTCATTTTCTGTGACTTTTCACATAAGCGATAGGACATCTTAAATGATCCCTAGCAACAACTAATATCTTTAGATTAGGATCTTACTACTGTTCCTTTTTTTAAAAAAAAAAAAATTTGGCCAGCTACTACTGTACCATATTTGTTTTAATGAGGCTTGCCACATATTGATTACTAATATACCGTGGGCGTTTTACACTCACACACCAGGGGCCTGACTTGCATGTTGGATATTCTACAGCTTTACAATTTCTAGACAAACACAAGCTTCATTTTTAACGATATTAAATTATGTAATGAAAAGTGGTACGCAAGCTTCATTTTTAACGATATTAAATTATATAATGAAAAGTGGTTCATTGTCCAATGACCAATATATGTTGACCCATCAGATTTTTCCTTTTTGCTCAGAAAATGCATTCAAATGTACCCTTGCAACTTCTTGAGTATGACAAACGTTTTGAGCAATATGGCGGTGATTACACATATTATGATTACAACAAACCTGAAGAGTTACCTTCGGGATTGAGGAATGCCTTCAAAGTTGTAGTAGCGGATCCACCTTACTTGGTGAGAATTTTCTGATGAAAGTTTATTTACAGTAAACTGCTTTACCTCTTAACCTTTTCTTGTTATTAGCTTGTTCTGGTTCCATTATTTTTAGTTGTCTATCAACTCTATGAAAACCTAGAAATGATTTAAGCAACGGGTGATTTTGTATTTTTTAAATTTTAAATTCTGCATTTCTTCTAGGTCTACTCTTGTAATAGTTATTAACAAATTAGGCTGGATCCTAGTTATGATTCCCTGGAACTTTGATCATTATTCCTAAAATATGATTCTGTGATTATGCGAAGCTGATATGTGGGTATTGTTGGTTTCATAATTACTAATCAGTATTTCCTTTTTTATTGAAGCTGTTGTTTTACATAATAGAAAATTTTGTTTTTGCCCAGCTCAATATCTCATGGGCTAGACAAATTGACAAAACAGGGGCTTTGCCATATTCTAGCTCTGTTCAATGTGTTGAGTTGCATATGCTGTAAAAACTTACTTTTCCATTAGCAGATACATCTAAAGCTGTGATATTTCTTGAGGCTTTGCTGGGTGTCATTGTGAGCCATGTGAAGCTTTTTGCATATCCCCTCATAATTACTGATGTAGATGCGGCTTCAGTAAATGATTGAAGTTTATTATTATGAGTTGTGAATGTTTTTGTGGTGATAGAGCAAAGAGTGCTTGGAGAAAGTTGTTGAAACGATTTCTTTCCTCAAACAACCACGAGAGCCATATTTGCTTCTACTCACTGGTAAAAATGAAAATTCTCCTTCACAGGTCACAGCTATCTGATGTTTGATTATGATTGTATATTGGTAAAAGAAATGCATAATGAGACCTGTCGATGTAGTGTATTTCTTTGACCAAAACAATATCTGGGCTTTTTTAATTGCTGTATTCCATTTGATTATAGGTGAAGTGCAGAAAGAAAGGGCGGCTGAGGTCCTGGGTTTGTATCCTTGTGGGTTTAGACCTCAGCACTCGAGCAAACTTGGAAATGAGTTTCGGCTGTTCACAAACTATGACCCTGGGACGAGACTAGGGGGGTGGGAAAAATAGGTACTTTATTTTTTCGTTGATTTTGAATTGACAATACAGTATTAGTAAAATGTCTCGGATAATTTAGGTGTTGTCAAAATGCGATTGCAGCTATGATGGTGCGGTGATTGGACTATCTTGTCTGTCAGTTAACGGCCACTTTGTCGCGACCTCGTTTGCCTCTGATACAATGTGTCAAACCCTCAATGATAAAAGACTGAAAAATTTCGTGGTTTGATTTATTCTGAGTTTAGGCCCAACGAGATATTTTTTACTCGCTCGTTTGAGCTTCTGTCCCCAGTTGACCAGTTCCCGCGATGGAATGAGTTCTTTTTGTATTATTTTATTAGTTGATTTATTAGAAGTATTTTTTTAGATTTGATTTAAACGAGGTTTTAGCTTATTTTATTAATATGTTCATGCGTGTGCCCTGCCTGAGATTTTTTTACTTTAGATGAATAGAGTTGCAAGCATTCCGTAGTCTTTTCGAGTATTGAGAAATCTTTTTCTTTTAGACTATAATTTCATGGTTACTTCGGGTGACCTTGCAACTGGCAGGGCATAGCCTGCAAGAGTTTCCAATTGATTCTTGATAACGTAAGTTTTCAAAAAGATAAAAAGTTGAGACCTGTAATTTGCAAGAGAAGGAAAGTTTAATTATTTTCCCCTCAAAAAAAGAAAGCTTATCATAATACATCAGCTAACCAGAAAAGAGAGAGAAGAAGAAGCTGGTCATGTTAGTGCTTGTTTGGTATGGCTGTTGATGGGGGAAAAAGCACATCAAACGCCACTTCACTGTGAAAGCAAAAAAAAAAGGGTGTTTGGGTGAGAGCTATTTTGTGATGTGCTTCAAAAATGATGTAGGTTTTTTTTTTGAAGCAAGTCAGAGTTGCTTCTAAGCGCATCAATTCTCCTAGGTCACATTTTTCTCTCCCCTCCTTCACACCTGACCGTTATACCCATCGTGTGTTTCCTTCCTCCACTCCTCTTCAATGACCGGCTCCCAGCAATTAATCCTCTTCAATTTCACGAGCTACCACCTGGGACTTCGTCTTCAATGTCGTCTACTTCTCTGCCCTAGAATTGGCGAAAGGGCGTAGCGATGTTTTATCTTTAAGGACTATGCGATCGAGCTCAGGTATGTAGAGTTGGTTAGCGGCGGAGCGAGAGGGAACATCGAAGGAGAAGCCTAGACCGGAAAGAATAGATCGAGTAATACTGAGAACGAGGGACTCGATGGTGGACTGTACAGAGGAGAGGGATAGGTCGGAGACCTCACGGCAAGCGAAGGGAAGAGAGAGATCTTGAAGAGTTAGGGCTTTAGAGGAAGGATTCGAATCAGAAGAGGAATTGCCGAAGTCCTTGAGGATTTGGAGAATAACCGAATCAGATTTTTTATTGTGTTGTAATTTTTTATTTAAGCATTTATTTAGAAACTAACTTGTAAGGGATAGGTTTATTTAAGCACTTCATCTAGAAACCAACTTGTAATTTATATTTATTTTTAATTTTTATCTCAAATTATCACATTTTATACAAATATATATATATAGTCCGTACCCTTTTCAGTCATTTTCCATCTGATTAGGAAAAAAGTCACTTTTACCGCCGCTATACCAAACACAAATCATATCATAAAAAAGTTACTTCTGCCACCGCTATCCCAAACACAAATCACATCAGAAAAAGTCCATCAGAAAAAAAGTCCAACAAAAAAAACACATCAGAAAAAAAAAGTCATTTTTTCCGCCACTATCCCAAACGGGCCCTTAAGGGGTCAACCAATTACATAATCAGGTCGCATAATAAAGTGCATAGAATACAAAAAACGCAAATAGGGCATTCATTTTCTTGGTGGTGCACAAGGGACCCGACAGTACACCCCTTTCATTTGCCACCTTCCGTAAAAATCAGAAGCGCAGCATCATGGCTCGTCGTTACCGTCCGTTGGTAGTTTCACGATAAGGACTGGAGTTTTTGCATGATTAGCACAGTAATCGCTTACACTTCCCAGAAACGCCCTGCAACACATGGTACAATTGATGGGCCATACAAAGACGGTCACTTTATGTCTTGGATATAAAACTCAATTGATTTTGTTTTTCGGAAATTAAAAAAATTAAATAAGTTACATTAAAATAATATTTATTATTTATGTGTTAAATCACTTATTTAGTTTCTTTAATTTTTTTTTAAAAAATCAGTTGAATCTTGTATTTAAGACTTTAGAAAGTATTCACCATGGGCAGATATATACCGCAAACATTGATGAATTTAACATATGGATAGTACGAACTATATATGCATTGACATGTGCGTTGATAGGATTAGAATTAGAGCTGTCGTGAAAAGAGCAATAATTAATTACCTACCTAGAAACAGGGCCAAGGCCACGGCTACCCACAACGAGGAGATCAGCATGCACTTGCTCCGCAGCTTCACACATCATTTCCCTGGCGTCTCCTCTCAGAATCATAGTCTCTGCTTTCACCTGCACCGGCTTCTTCTTAATTAAGATCCATCAAATTATTGAAAGCGCCCAACGATGTGTGTGTGTGTGTGCGTGTATGCGCTCCTCAACTGTATGTGGCCATGAATATTCACTTGATTCAGCCTCACTTACCAGTTTATCCTTGCACATCTGTAACGCCCGGCACAGTATGGCTGCAGAAGCTTCTTCCCTTGCTTTTTTTACAGAATCCAATCTTGCTGCCGTCATATCTAATGCTGTTCACACCAAAATTCTGCTAATTTTAACCGTTAATTAACAGTAACCGTCCGAACGAGGGAAGGGTAAGAGGATTATATATACGAACCGATTCCACTGGCTTCAACCGGATATCCATAGTCGAACAAGTTGGGTTGCACGTGAACCAGAAACACCATACCCCGACTCGTGACGGTGGCGGCTTCAGGATTGGCCATGGGAATTAAGAGGTTATCCAGGGCCCACTTTAGCCCATAGAAGCTTCCCTCACTATCGTCGATCCCCACCACCACTTTCATCTGCGTCCTCCTCTCTGTACCTGCACTCACATGATCACCGCCGTCCACAACTTCAGTCGCGTCCATTTCTCAGTGTGAAACCCGAAGCCTCAAGGAGTGAAACTGCTCCGAATCTTTGCCACAATCAAAGTTAAGAATATACCACTAGCAGGATCCAAGAAGCTTGTGGAAGCTAAGTCTGTAGGTATTATTCAAGAGATTGAGCTACATATATATACAAGAAAGACGCAATCATAGGACGCGTCTGTATCCCTACAAATATTATTATTATTATACCACATGTTCGTTGATTTTTTTTTGGAATAATTAAAAGAAGCTAATAAAATTATTTATGATAAGTCAAATTGATCAGGATGGGAAGGAGTAATAACTATTAATGATAGCAATCATATTGTAGAGTTGACTATCAACAATAATAACCAAATACCGTATCATGGCTATCCATTACAATCACAGCAAATCATAAATCACCGCTGACGGTTATCATTTTTAATGGCCGCTAACTCCTTCAGGTTCAACGCCGGGACCCATGAGTGGCATTTCTTTGCTCTGCAACGTGTTGGACGCGTGGCAGCATGTGGACTAAACAAATATATCAATAGCGAATACGTGTAAACCTTGCAGGACTCCCGGGATTGAGCAGGACTCCAGGAGATAATCTTAGAAGCTTATAAATTATCTATATCAATGTGTTACCTCCCGGTCCTAATTATAAAAATACTTTTATAATGCAATTTACACTGTAAAAGTGTTTCTATAATTAGAACCAAAGGGAGTACTATATTTGCATATTTAGCATTACTATAAAAATGGGAAATTTATACTACTGATCGAGTAATGTGCTTTGTGAGGAAGTGGATTTTGGGTTTTTATTTTTGATATAAAAATTCTAGGAGTTGAGCTCATCCACAATTCAAGAATAAGATGTTATAGTTTTGCTACTCAGGTTATATAGGCTTGAGAGTACACATGCCTTTAACTCAGTCTACGTTTCTACAAGTTCACATCATCTAGAATGCTTCCCCCAACGCCAGAAGTACACATAACTCCACCTCAGCTTATGTTTCTATAAATTCACATCACCTAAAATACTTCTTCCAGTGCTTTGACTAAATCAAACCCCTCCCTAGGCTTATTGCTTAAATTCGCGCGTCTCAGTTGCATGACAATTGCTTTAACATGATGCGCAGTTTTTAAGACCAGCTTGTTTCAAATAGAAAAATAATTCTTTTAGTTAGTTTAAATAAGAAGTAATTGGGAGAAATAATAAGTTGAGCGTATGAGGGATGTGGTGGAAAAAAATTCATTAATTAATTTTCTCACATAACAAACAAAAAACAAAAAAATCAGTAACCCATAAACTGATTCTCACGTTGCCGGACAATCAATGATAAGTTTCGATATTGTTTACATATATAACATGGGTTTAATCTTTCTGCATTTAGTGTAGAAATTTTTTTGGGAAAATTATAATAAAGAACAAAAAAAATAATATTTATTAAGAATGATAATAAAAATCATAATTATTTTGAATGACTAAAGATAAAAATATTAAAATAGAAAGACTAAATTGCACTTACCTAGATTTTCTATGTTATCACTAACTAAATCAGAATCTGAAGTGATTGATAAATAATGATAATTAAAGACCAAATCAGAATCAATCAAATTGGTATCTCTACTGTACCGAAATCTCCTCCTAATTACGATCAAGGTAACTTACTTGTTCGTCTCTCTTTTGAATTCATATTATCCAACAAAATAAAGTTTTTTTTCTTTTTTTGCAAATCGGAGATAATCCCCTCAATTTGCAGATTGAACCGTCGCTATCATGAGATGAAACGCTCTAGCAATTACACTTCAATGGCTATATATAATATAAAAGTCAAGGGAAATTGTTTCCTTTTTTCTCCAATCTAAGTTATATATATATTTCATATTATCAGTAAAAAACTTATAAATGTCTAAGCACGAGTACATTCAGTTCTTGATCATAAATGTTTTCGGTTTTCCCATCATCTCTCTCCATGATTTTCTCAAAATGAAGAAGATTTGGATGATAATAAGTAATCACTCCAAATTTTGATTTAATTAGAAAGAATATAAGAAATTTGGGTATGGGCAATTTAGTCTTTCTATTTTAATATTTTAATTTATGGTCTTTTAAAATAATTATCATTTTTACGGTCCTTCTTAATAAATATTATTTTTCTTAGGTCTTTTATTATAATTTTCCCAAATTTTTCTTCTACAGCACTCACATAAAAGTGAGTGGTCCCATTAATATTTTCTCTCTCATCACTTTACAATGGGACCCACTCCCATTTATGTGAATACTGTAGAAAAAAATTTCTGCAGTAAATGCAAAAACGTTAAATATAATATAAGGGATTAATATATCTACATTTACTGCAGATATGTTTCTTCAGCAAGCCTAAACACACCGTTTCATTTTTTTTAATAGGGTGGCTTATTTCAATAATAAGTCTCGCTGCTCATTTGATTTAGCCTATTGGGTGTTTACAATAAAATAGGGCGGCTGAAAAAAAAGGTGTATTCTAGTATAAGAACAAGTTCTGATTGGATTAGGATCGTTGCACATTATCAAGTTGAGAACTTTAAACTTGCTTTGAGTATTTAAGCTAATGTAAACAATGTGTTTTATTCAGAGATGCCGAACAGCGAGGAATGACGAACGAAGATTGAAATAGATGGATTGAGCGATGAGCATCGAGACTGAGCGACGGCGTGTTATACCAGTGTAGAGAAGAGGTGAAACAGATGCAAGAGGAAGATTTCCAATAGATCAAAAAACGCCAAATCAGCCGCCCTATTTTATTGTAAACAACGAGTTTTATTCCCAATAGGCCAAATTAGAGCTGTCAATCAGGGCTGGCCCGTGAAGGGCCAGGGCCTAACAGGGCCGGCCCTCCAAGGCCCGGAGTAAGAAAAACACATGTTTTTCAAAGCCCGGCCCGAGAGCACCAGGGCCAGGGCCGGCCCGCAGGGCTCAAAAATTACTATTCCAAATTTTAATTATTTTCCTCTGTTTTTTTCAAAGAAATATAATTAGTAAATCACAACATAAATCATCTAACAAATAAGCACAGACACTAATTCATAATCAAAAGCAAACTATGTTCACAAATAACTCATAAAACATAAAAAGCATACTATTAATTACTAACCGACATTAGTACAATGACTATTATTGTCGTTATCTTCGCCACTATCATCAATTTCAAGTGACATTTGATTGTTAATCCTTTATTATTGTCTATAACAAATAAAAAATACGTATAAATTATTAAAAGATCCAACTTCAACAAGTGTTCAACTTTAAAAAATAAAGAATAAAAAAATTGAAGAGCCCGATGGGCCGACCCGTGTAAACCCTTGACCCTCCAAAGTTGTCCCTTCAGAGCCAAACATCACCTCTCTCCTCCAATTTCCAAGCCCGGCCCTTAAAGAGCCAGGGCTTAAACGGACTGACCCATTTTGACGGCTCTAGGCCAAATCGGTCTTGCTACCTATCTGATTATTGAAATAAGCCGCTCTATTAAAGAAAAATGAAACGGTGTGTTTAGGCTTGCTGCAGAAACATATCTGCTTGTTAATCCCATAATATAATATAATGGTAGAAATATATTTTACAAAGTCAGTATTATGCATAAACATGATGGATTAGTTAACTTGATTATGAAGTTAGCTTTTCGAAAAAAAATTATGACACTTTGGACTTCATTGCTGTTCCAATATGAGTATATGTTGGTAGTGCTTGATGTTATCATTATATTATTGCAGCAGCAAAACCAAATAAAACATAAGATCTGCCCCCCAAACCTGGTTTACCGAACCTCTTAAGTAGCTAACTTAATCCAGACAAGCTAGGTAAATATATATATTCGGCAGTATTTACTATTTACAGACACGCAAAAACTAGCTTACGTTTCGTATTTATGTCCTTTTTTTTAAAAAAAAAGGAAAGGGTACACATCCACCATTGATTCAAGGAACAAGATCGCATGGATGAGATGGGATCAGTGCTTGCGGTGAAGCTCCATGGGAGGTTTCACTATGAGGACTGGAGTCTTTGCATGATGTGCACAATAGTCGCTCACACTTCCCAGAATCGCCCTGCAACCCATCACGTGATCCAATCAAACTCATCATCATAACTATTTATTTATCATCGATCTGTTTTTCCCCCCCCCCCCCCCCCCTTGTAATTACGTTATCTTGCTTAGTTACAAATCAATCATATATAGTCGAACCATATATAGCATACACAAAATATGCTAAATAGAGATGATTAACCTCTTGAAGGTGCCGAGGCCGCGGCTACCCATGATGAGCATATCTACTTGCATTTTCTCTGCAGCTTCACATATCACTTCTCTTGGATCTCCATTCATAACTACGCTTTTTGCTCTCACCTGCTCATTAATTAATTCCAAATACACACACACACACACAAATCATTATTCATCTTATATTTGATTTTAAATCTTGAAACTATCAATTTGAGTGTTTGAAGTAGTAGTAGTAGTTACTAGCTTGTCTTTGCACATTTGCAAGGCCTTGGACACAACCCTGGCAGATATTTCTTCCTGAGCTTTCTTCACTGCATCCATCACTGCAGGCCCCGTGTACGCTCCTGTTGTATACGTTCGATCCCTTCGATATTACTAAACTCCCACTCCCACCACAATAATCACTCTCATAATTAATTAACAAGCCTCCCTAATTACTTAATTTAATAGAAATTCATCGAATAATTAAATAACAGAGGGAGAAACGAACCGGGTCCAACGGGGTAGACTGGGGGGTTAACAGTGGGCTGAACATGAACCAGGAACAGCAAGCCCTCGTTCCCCGAGGGCCCAGGATCTACTGCGGGCGGCCCCACGTCAGCCATGGGGGCAAAGAGGTTATCGAGGGCCCACTTGAGGGCGTAGAAGCTGCCCTCACTCTCGTCAACGGCCACCATCGCCTTCATCTTCATCCCCCTCCACACCTGATCACCACCCCTGGGCTCCATCATCGATCGTCTACCTCGATCTCGCCCACTTTACTACTCTCTCACAAGCTCACGCTGCTTCCTTCCTATGACACTTTGATTAGTTTCCTCGTTTTTTAGTCTCTTTCTTCTGACGCGTGTGGCACCACCACAGCTATCCTGTGTTTTTTTGAGCATTACACGTGTTAGCTAGCCTTCCTCCTATATGTTACGAATGGTTTCATGCACTAAGCATGTCCGAATATGGATTCTCTCAGCGTTAACTATGAATTTATGTTCTCATAAATAAAGTAATATTATTTATTTTATTCTTTTTCGTTTTTTGGTATGTGCCCACCACCAAGGTTGTCAAACTCACGAGTTTAAACAAACTCGTGACAGCGACGTAAACTCGTATCGTAAACTCATAAGAGTTTACTTTTATTATTAAATAGGTATTACTAGTGTATAATTAAATAATTAAAATATAAAAATGACAACAACTTGATTTAAATATATCTTAAATTCAAATAATTAAAATTATATCCAACCAGATTTATCATTTATCATATTTAATAAAGAAATTTTTATAAAATTTCTATATAAAGCCGCTGAGCATGATTAAATCAAAAAAAGTTAACATGAGTTTAAGAGTAAGTTAACACGAGTTTACCACTGACTCGACTCGTTTTTGTAAGCTAGAAGCGTAAAAAAGGTAAACTCGGAGAGTCAACTCGCGAGTTTGACAATAATGCCCACCACCCATAAACTACAATAATCCTCAATAAAATACAGTTTAGAAGTCCTTTTTCTTTTTAGTGGAGACTAGACGCTACAAGCTTTAATTTGTTCAGTGAAAGAATCATTCCAATTTTAGTTTACTCAGCTACGTTGCCTATCATTTGCTCGTCTCATCCGGCTAGTCCACATTTGATTTTTATTTTTTTACTTTTTATTTTCTTTAAAAATTATTTTAATAAATAGAAAATCTAAAATAGAGACAATATCCCAACTAATATTTTTTAAAAAATCACAAGTTTAAAAAAATCAAATCTAGACCGTCCCAATCCAATCTGGATGATCCAAATAGGACAAGTAAATGGTTTCTATCCTTTGGATAGACACTGAAACCGGTTCTACTCAACTACTGAACTCTAAGTTCAGTTAGTTGTCACCTACACAATTCTACATGCTACTATTATAGAGTTGAGAAATCAGGCTGAGGTTGTCGAGTTGACTTATTTAACTAAATGGTCTGGCTTATGATTTAAAGCCATTAGAATGAGCCAGCTACGGTCTAAAAGGGCTAGCTTTGTAGGACCGTGGGTATCTTTCTGTTATATGCCTATAAGTTGAATTTTGCTTTGAGACTAATGATTTTTTAAAATTGGAAATGTTTTTTAGTCATAAAGTGTCGCTATTTGAACATTTTTAAAGGAAACAATTGATTATAAGAAAGCTAAGAAAAGCTTATTGATGACATTATATTTATTTAAAAGTCTTCTAAATGATTTTTTTAAAAAAAAAATTATTCAATTATTAAGAATCTTTCATTTGGTTCTTACGTACAAAGAAACTTTTCCTTATGAAATATTAAAAGAATTATTGTTTTATTGATGTAAGAGAACTATATTTTAATTGCATTTGAAGACGTCCAAAAATCATGCAAATTATATCAAAAAGAGAAAGTAATAACAAATTGAAAAATGAGAAGGTAGACTTTCTATCTTATAAAGAATTTTTTTAAAGGCAAATGAGTATTTGGGTCTTCCATTCTTTGGGCTATTTGATCTTCATTAGTCATAGGCCCATTCATAACAGCCACATCGCGCTTTTCATCTTTGTAAGTTTCACCGTGTCAATTTGGAGTGTTTTAACTAGCGTAACCCGATAGTACTAGTGTCAGCCTTAGGAGATAGTCTTCCTCCTTGTCTAGGGTTCGAGCCCTGCCTCCCCCTCCCCTTACTGGCTGTATCCAAAAAAAAAACTAGCCTGGGGGTCGGTCTTCCTCACCTTTAGGGAGGGGGTTCGATCCCGCGTTGGTCAAGGCGCTGAGGGAGTCATCTTAGGGGTCTAGAAAGCAGTGGTACCGCTGGTAGATATGGAGACATGTGTACTCTCTGGCCAGTATCCTCTATGGACTGGGCTCCAAACGCCCTGCCCTTGGACTGTGGGTGAGTCCAACCTCTTTCCTAAAATTTTCATAGCAAAAAAAAAAAAAAAATTGGAGTGTTGATTTTAACCCAAAAAAAAAAAAAAAAATTGGAGTGTTGATCCTCTCAAATAGTTAAATTTTGCTTTCAGCGTCATCATTCAAATATCGTTTGTCGTCTCTTCCAATACATACAACTCTGTCTTCTCGATCATCAACAATTGCTTTTATTACCATCTAAGGTTCTACCACACAATCGAGTGTTACACACGTACGTTCTAGTGGGTCCCAACTTTGCAAATGAGGAATCTAACACTAACCGTGTGTATTTTACCAATTGATTAATGGTCAATTTTTTTTGAGGTCCATTTTAATTTGTCCACGAATGAATTAAATGAAAGAAATAATTCTGCAGGTTGGTTCCCGTGAAAATTCCCCATACATGGGCCGTAATTAACTGCTACTCTAGAAGTTACACTGCAGACGTGAGTTTGAAATTTCCTGAGGGGACAAAAGCTGTTGACTTGACTTGGGGACATTAGCTTGCTTGTGCTGGTTCATCTTCTTCAATATTTCTTTGGTTTTGCTTTCATTTCAGATTCTTGGATTCCAAGATCTTCACAAGAGTAAGCCTCTCTTCATCGCCTGGCAACCTCGGCCGGCCACCAATATATAAGTACAACTTGCAAGTCTCCTAAATATCCTCATTCCGCATCTCCCATCACTTACAACAATCTCTCTAGCCAGTACTGTAAGTGACTGCCATATTTGATTCTTACATAATAATATATCGGAGGAACAATCTAGGAGCTTGTCTTGGATTCAATATCGCTCTCTATTTACTTGCTCTTCTTCATTCACTATTAAGGTTATCCTATATTTAGAACTGAGAGGAGTAGTATTAGATAATCATCGCAAACGAACATATTCTAAATGTTCGCTTGGAAATCTAAAATAGAGAGCTTGAATTTTCGCAGACGCATGCCAGCAGCTGCTAGTTGGTGGCACGAATAGCATCAATGGAGAATCAGCAGGGGAATAAAGGTGATGCTGTTAATTTCGACAAATACACATGGAAGATTGAGAATTTCTCGAAACAAAACGCCACCAATCTGCGCTCTAAGTCCTTCAAAATCTACGGTTTTAAATGGTACGTACGTACGTACATATATACGTTCCAAATCTTGAGTCTAATTGAGGTTGGTGAATATAAGCATATACTGTAAATATATAAATCAAAAACAGGAAGATGCATGTGCAGCCGCTGAGGAGGGACGTGGACCATTTTTCTGTGTGTTTGGCGGTGGCGGATTCATTGCCGCCGTATGGATGGAGCAGAAACACCTATTTCAAGTTGGTTCTCATTAATCAGATCGACCCCAACAAGTCTATCATCAAAGGTAATGACTACCCTCTCTCCATTAATTAATTCTTCTCTCCCTGTCCTTTTCCTGGCTAGTCAACCTCGTTGATTATTCTTTTTCTTGTGATACTAGTATTTTATCAACATATTAATTCTTGACTTGAATGCTCTCTTATGATGACTATATAATACTGTATAATATTGGATTGTTAAATAAATAATACTTCCTCTAATTAATAAGTTTTATAGGGACAGGCATTTTAAAAGAAATTAAATTATTAAAACTCCAAAATAACAATTATTTTGGTGATCGACAAGATTCTTACAAAAATGAAACAGTAAATAATGGTCATCATCAAAATACTAGAGAAGAAGCATTCTCAAATTTCGTGGAGATATACCATATATTCTTTGTTTTTCATTTCAAAGTTGAATCCTCTTGGTGGGGTAGTACGCGTAATTTCCATATGCATGCATCTCGTATTTTCTTACTTACATTTTTGGTCTCCCCAATATTCAATTCGTTTATATATGGTCCACTTCCTTGATGACTTAAATTAATTTCGGGGAAGAAAAATAACTATGTAGAGGCCCCCCAAAAAATGTTTTCAAGTCAAAATCACATATTTATAAGTTGAGATGTGGTATTTATAAGTCAAATTCATAAAACTAAAAATAAACTAAATTTTTAAATTCTTAATTAAAATAAGAATCTTCCTTACCATCTCTTTAAGATGACAATATAATCAGAACAAAAATAAACCATGTTGATCTTGCTTGAGCTTTAAACTGATAAATACAAAAAATTTCCCCAAAAGTCAGTTAAAATTTTGGTATATTTGCAATCATGTTTCAGCTGATACATAAATATGTACCCTTTAATTGCCAGAAACACAGCAGAAATTCAACGGTGGACATCGCAGCTGGGGCTCATTCTTCGTGAATCTCAAAGATTTCTACGACCCCAAACAAGGATATCTCCTCAAGAACACTTGCATCATCGAAGCCCACGTTTGTGCCCCAGACGTTGTCCCCAAAATTCAACCCTCCACCAATAATATCCTCCCAACAATCCCAGAATCTAACCATCAAGTTGAACAACAACAAAGTACACAACCCACCCCACACGACGAAGATCATCAAACAACACCAGAATATTCCGAGGAAATTACCGACACACCTACTTCATCCCTAATCAGCATGTCATCAAGTCAAAATAATGCAGAACTTGACGAAGTCCATTGCTCAGATTTAACCCTAAGAGACCTCATAGATGTGACCAGTTTTGAAGCAAACGAAGCAGCTTTTGTCCCTCTTTTGGAAGAAGCATGCACGTGGCATCCTCAATTGATTTCCTCTCAAAGCGACAGAACTCGCTGGTTCAAACTATGGGCATTTACGTCTTTAGGCCAAGTTCTGTACTTTCTCAAGACCAAAAGAGTTAAGGACATGGACGAAGATGGGTGTAAGTACCTTGAAGGTTTATGGGACGAGCTTGTGAAGTCGTCTGGGTTTGACTTGAGTTGGTTAGAGCCTTATGTTCAATCGGCATTGAGTGCCAAGAATAATGTGGCAAAAGCCGATGATGTGGAGAAAGCTACTCAGAAAATGATTGATTTGGATATTAAAGTGAAGAAGCTGAAGGGAGATTTGGCTGTTGCAGAAATGGAGCATGAATTGGCAAGAAGAGAGTTGGTCGAAATCACAAGTAGTTTCCATGATCTGGATTTGAACGCTGCATTGGATTATGCCATGTTTTAATATATCCTGTATGTTTATAATTAGTATATGTGTGTGTCTGCGTGTAAGAGCTCGTAAAAACGAACATGTCTCCAATTAAAAAAAAAATGAAGATCTCTGCATGAAGATGTTTTTGTCTCTTATTAAAAATGTAATCAATATATATATATATATATATATAGCCGCGTAAAAGTGTGAGAATGTATATAAGTAATCAGGCTTCTTTGAAAGAAGGGTGAAGGAGCGTTTTCACCAATCAACTATTAGTCCAATAGCGATTTTGCCAAATAACTTTTAATAGGACAAAAAATGCCAAAGAACAATTAAATGTGTAAAAAAAATACAACTCCGTTAGTGGAACAGTAACTTCCGTCTGAATGAACGCCATGTGGGATTTTGAAGAGCGCCACGTGGGATTTTGAATGCCAGCTCAGTCACTTATGTGTTTTGGTCACTGCCCAGGTGGCTTTTTTTTTTTTTGTTGAATCTCTATTTTTTACCGGACAGTGTCGACAAAACGAGCAAAGGCGAGAACAAATAACATTCATCGTCTTGTGAGAAACCGGATCAAATCCAGTGATCTTGAAGCCTGGTGTGTCGGAGGCAATCTTCAGCAAGATTCCATTAAACTCGGGCAAGAAAAGCAAAATGTCCGAAGAACCAGTGATTCAGATCTGAACAACTGCTAAATGAAATATGAACTAACAACATGTGGAAATGAAAGAAGTTCGAGAAGAATCGCAAGAACCAGCAATTAAACACAAATCACAAAAAATCAACAGGAATGACGATCAACAACCAAACGACCAACAACGATCAAACACCAGACAAGAAGATAGAACCAAAAGAAACACTGATCAACAACAAAATAATGGCCGAAAGGAAAGAAATCGCTCACTGCAACAGAGATTAGGAACAATCAGTCAAGATCCAAATCACAGAAGAAGAAGCATCGAACAAGAACCAAGACCACCAATATTGTCAGTTTGATTCATGACGAACGTTCGATCGCACCTTGCCGATGAATGTTCTTTGTTCTCGCCTTTGCTCGTTTTGTCGACACTATCCAGTAAAAAATAGGGATTCAACCAAAAAAAAAAAAAACAAAACAAAAAAGCCACCTGAGCAATGACCAAAACACATAAGTGATTGAGCTGGCATTCAAAATCCCACATGGCGTTCATTCAGACGGAAGTTACTGTTCCACTGACGGAGTTGTATTTTTTTTACACATTTAATTGTTCTTTAGCATTTTTGGTTTCATTAAAAGTTATTTAGTAAAATCGTTCCTGGACTAATAGTTGATTGGCAAAAACGCTCATTCACCCTTGAAAGAATATGAATACTTACCCAAGTGCCAATACAGCCTTGGTCATTCAACTCTTTTCAGTTTTTTTCAGGGACAATCATGTATAAATCCAGCTAAAATATAAAAAAAAAAAAAATCAAAATTTAGGCCTTCACTTTTAATAAATTATTGATCAGGTCAAGAGACCTAATTAGAGATCTCCGAATGTTGTTAAATGACCACACTGTCCCATCAAAGTCATCTCTTCTCTCCCTAGTCACCTCTGTTGACTAATTCAATTCTCTCTTCGCTCTCCCGTTTTTAGTTATATATGGTTATTAGTGTATTAATTAAAAACTAACGAATTTTACTCCATGATTTAATATGTGATTAAAAAATGGAATAGGAACATTAATGTTCATTAATTTCCCGTTAGAAGAAAATAAAACAGATTTATTTATCTTGTATATAGGATCAACGTTAACGAAATGAAACAAGTGAAATTCCCCAACGACCACATGCGAAGGTTTTTGATGAAATAATAGAAGAATAAATTCACCCTTTAAATTCTTATATTTATATAATGGGGTTTAAACTTTTCATATTGCATGAGAAGAAGAAGATTCATACACGCACATGAAATAGTAGAACCCACACACACACATATATATATAATTAGCATTATATATATATGTGGGTCCCACTATTTTATGTGTGTGTGACATGAGAAAACATTTATCCTACAACATGAGAAATGTTTTTCCCTTATATAATATCTTGGTTGAACGAAAATATTTATTGCGAATATACATGATATATACAAATTTGGATAATTTTATAATGAAAAAAATTTTAAAAAAATTATATTGTACATATAAACATATTCTTATTAGGGTTTAGGAGTAAAAATACACATGTGATTTATCCTCGGGAGCGCTCAGCACCATATGCTTTTTTTGGAGCAAAAATACACATGTGGTTACATTTTAAGAGCAAAAGTCACACCACCATTAAAATTTTGTTGTAAATACAGCACTTCCTGTTGTAAATCTAGCCTGTTGTAAAGATGACTTTTTCTGTTGTAAATGACTAGATTTTAAATTTTGTTGTAAATACAACACTTCATGTTGTAAATCTAACATTTTTCTGTTGTAAATGACCTTTCTATGTTCAAAATTCAGGTGTTTAAATGTTGTTGTAAATATGTCATTTTCTATTGTAAATATTACCAGATTTTGAATTTTGTTGTAAATACTGCACTTCCTGTTGTAAATATAGCATTTTTTTGTTGTTGTAAATGACATTTCCATGTTCAAAATCCAGGTGTTTAAATGTTGTTGTAAATATGACATTTTCTGTTGCAAATGCACCATTAAATTAGATTTTAATGGTAGTGTGATTTTTGCTCCTAAAATATAATCACATGTGTATTTTTACTCCCCAAAAAAGCATATAATGGTGAGCGCTCTCGAGAGTAAAGCACATATATATTTTTGCTCATTTATCTTCTTATATTCATATATTACCTCTAGTCCTCAATAGACAAAGCCTGAAGTGCAAAAATTACATTACAAACTTTATTCTATATTTAAAATCGAAGAGTAACATTTTTAAATTTCTCGACAAAGATATTTTTTGCAATCATATAGGACATATACACATTTGAATAATTTTATTTTGATGAATAGTAAGGTTTTTTTAAAAAAATATATTGTATATATAGATAAGTATTTGTTTGTTTTATAAAAATAAATCACAAAACAAACTAACTAACAAAAAATAAATACAAAATCTTAAATAAATCCCGTTGAAATAATATATTGTATGTTTTATTTTGATGAATAGTAAGGTTTTTCCATTGCTGCATCAACGTGTGTGTTTGGGAACGTATGGATACCTTGTAGATAAAGTTCAGAATAGGTTATTTGGATGGGCTGCTAAGTCCCTGTCTTTAGCAAAAGCGGTAGTAGCTGCGGTACCCACATATGCGATGCAGACAACGAAGATACCAACTGGTGTGTGTACAAGACTAGAAAAATATATAAGGAACTTTGTGTGGGGAAGTGAGGGGACATCTAGAAGACCTAGCTTGGTAAAGTGGGATGACATGTGCACGCCTAGCCAAGTGGGGGCGTCGGGTTAAGGAAGCTAGAGAGACAAAATAGCGCTTTTCTGATGAAGCTTGGCTT
Organism: Acacia crassicarpa; assembly: GCA_034222035.1. Taxonomy (NCBI): domain Eukaryota; kingdom Viridiplantae; phylum Streptophyta; class Magnoliopsida; order Fabales; family Fabaceae; genus Acacia; species Acacia crassicarpa. The sequence continues at coordinate 60,340,723 of JAWXYG010000002.1, read as the reverse complement.
CGCACTTTATTCACAACCGAATGCCCTATGAGTGCAAATTCTCAGACATAAGTATGAATGGAATGAGTACAAAGGGCCATGTCGGCGTAATCAAGGATGCTCCTATCTGTGGCGGCATCTGAAGCAAATTTGGCCAGAAGTGGAGATGGGTGTACAGTGGGAAGTCGGTGATGGTAGTCGAACACGCTTTTGGACAGACAACTGGGTACCGTCTGTGGGACCTTTACACCTACTGGGTTTTAAGGATATTTCTCCGATAGAGGCGGCGCTCCCCGTTCGGTGTTTTGTCAATGATGGGGTGGATAGGACTGGGCTCGGTTTGAGCGTGACCTCCCACCACATGTCCTCTCGTTAATTTCGGGGTGCGTAGCACCAATGGCTGAGGACGGTGAGGCTAGACCTGTCTGGGATTATTCCAATGATGGCTGTTTCTCAGTAGCGTCCGCATATACGAGGCTGGGAGAGGACGAGCTAGCAGCTCCTAACCGACTATGGGATGTGGTGTGGAAATGGGAAGGGGCTCAGCGGGTGAAGATCTTTCTATGGTTGGCTGCCCGTCAGAGCCTTCTCACTAACGCGGAAAGGAAGCGTCGTCATATGTCCAATAATGATCTGTGCACAAGATGTGGCGGTGAGGTGGAGGATGTTGATCATGTGCTAAGAAAATGTAGATACGCCACTGCTGAATTGGGTCACTTCACAAAGCATGGATGCGGCTCACTAAACGGACCGTTGAATCTTCAGAGATGGATGCTGCAAAATCTCCAGAATCAGAGCCTTTGTGGTGATAGCAGGGTGCGATGGGCTACTGTTTTTGGTATCATGTGCTGGAAGCTGTGGGAGGCGAGGAACTTAGCGGTTTTTCAGGACAAGCACATCCAACCTGGGAGCCTCGTGAGGGAGGCAATTCGCTTTGCGGAGTTCAGTGAAGACGCGAGGCTGCGCTCCATCATCGCTCGCGGGAAAAAAATTACCTAAGCAAGAACGGATTATCAGATGGCAACCACCGGTGAATAATTTAGTCTCCTTAAACTGTGACGGGGCGTGGAAGGTGGAATCAATGAGAGCCGGAGCGGGCTGTTTAATCAGGGACCATGAGGGGCACTGGTTATCTGGCTGTTGCCGCAACATTGGTGCATGCATTGCCCTTCAAGCTGAGTTGTGGGCTCTATGGGATGGTTTGGAATTGGCCTAGGAGCATGGATTCAGAGATGTGATGATACAGGTGGATTGCTTGGTTGCTTTGAGTCTTGTCCAGCGAGAGGAAGGGGTGCATCACACCAATGGGGATCTCATTAGGAGGATCCAGCGTCTCATGCAAAGGAACTGGAGGGTGTCGATTTCACATGTTTTTCGGGAGGGAAACCAATGCGCGGATTGGCTTGCCACGTACGCTTTGAGTATGGGGGTTGGTCTGCATTGTCTGGAAGAACCACCTGATGGGATAATGCACCTTCTTCGGGAGGATGCGATGGGTAGAGGGCGGTCTCGCCTTTGCTGCAGGCTCTCTGACCTGGGATGATCTTGGGTTCTGTACTTGCTATTGATCTGTTTTGATCAACCTTTGATAACGAAAATGTAGGCTTGAATTTAGATGTCGATAGTTTAATTGGATTTACACGGATTCTCCCTTTTTTTTAATTTTAGAAATATAATTAAATATATAAGATACTAACCTTCTTTAATGAATATTTTTATGCTAGAAGATTTATTTATTATGTTACAAGTGGTTCAAAACAATTCGGCTGTAATCATCAGTCATGTTAGCTAGGACGGAGAATTTCAAAAATATTTTCGATATATAAAAGCAAAGACGAATTGGCCGGGGTATTCAGATTAAACAAATTATTTTTCAGAAATTCTTCTGTTCGCATATAGAAATCACGTATCCAAACTGATTAACTTTAAACCCTATCTGAAATTCAACTGAAGTTTAATAATAGTAAAGGACAGTTGCAGTATACAGACCACAGGGAGTTAGAGGTCAAGGTATTCTTACTACAGAACAGATTAAAAGCTAGTTTTCTTGCTTGCAACGTAACTTTGATTCTAATAGTATTTTATATATAGATATACTTAATTAACATGTCCCGATGACGTTGAAATTTCTGATTAGCTTCATTACAATTTACAGATACGCATCCAGCCGATGGGTTTGAGTTGACTTTGTGATCTTTCGCACGTATTGCTGTTTCTCTCGGAAACAGTTTCGCTGTCCTTTTTCCCATTTATCAATTTCAGGTATCCATTAATCCTCGACTCATTTGTGTTCTTCAGCTTCCTTCATCCATTAACTCTTCTGAATTAATTCCACTGAGTCTAAACATAGGTAAATTTCTGGCATTCAATTACAGTATTCTTAGTTATACTGTACGTACATATACATAATATATATAGGTTTCAAGCTTTTGATGCTGTCAATTCTCAAACATTCTATCCTTTTTCTTTGTAGGTGTTAGGATGGAGAATCAGCAAGCAAAGGACATCGTTTTCAAGGAATTCACGTGGTTAATTCAAGATTTCTCAAAAAACAAAACCAAGAAACAACGCTCCAAGTCTTTTGAAGCTGGTGGTTGTAAATGGTAGGTACTTGTTCAATTTCCAGTCTCCTAGCTAGTTAGTTTCCTGCTTGTAAGGTAGTTAATAATTTCTGTATGAAGGCCAAATATTGAATTACCAGACATGTAATTAAAACTACATGTGTCTCAACCTCAGGCGAATCCTTGTGAATCCAAGTGGAAAGGGTGTAGAGTATTTGTCCTTGTTTCTGAAGGTTGCAAATTCTTTACCATCATTTGGTTGGACCAGATATGTTTACTTCAAGCTGTCTCTCATCAATCAGATCGACAACGAGAAGTCCATTACAAAAGGTATTAATTAATTTGTCGTCCAAATTCATTTTTTAATTATATATTCTCTCTTTGTTCCGTTGTGTCTGTTGTATGCCGAGTTCCCCAGCAAAATGCAGCCACTTCAGCTTCTATGTACATTTGGAATTAATCAAAGGATTTCAGATACAACAAATGAGCTTATGTTTCCATTATCAGAACTATGGGATATTCAATACATGCAGCAATTGAACTTACTTTCTGAATTTCCGCATATATGTTCATCGTATGAATTAAATATGTCTTGATTCTGATGACCAAACTCAATTAAACTCTTTTTTGGTGAAAAAATGCATCAATTAAATATTTTTGCGGGCATAGTGAAGTTCTAGTTACTTATTAATGTGTATTTCTTTTTCAGAGACTCAACAAAAGTTCAATGCAGGACATCGTAGCTGGGGGGCATCAATATTGCTTCTCAATGACTTTTATAATACCACAAAAGGTTATCTAGTGAACGACTCATGCATTATAGAAGCTCAAGTATCAGTCTCAGACGTTGCTTTTCAGATTCAAGACAACTCGACCAAAATCACTAACCATACACAAGAGGAACAAGCAAAAACAGAGGAATTCACAGAACAGCTTGAAGATCAACAAAGCATTTATTCCTCGGATGGGACACCTAGTTTCAAATCCTCTGATGATTACACATGGAATCAGACAATTCAAACAGAATCAGAAAAACAAGATATTCTAGGGGCAACAGATGAGACACCAAGTCCTAAATCATCACGTTATGAACCAACTGCTCCACCTCTTTATCCTTGTGTAGATGAATCACCTGTGGAAATACCCTTAACTCCTCTCAATGATCTTATAGATTATAAGAGTTTAAAGCCAGAAGAAGTGGGTTTTGTTCTATTACTGGAGGATGTTTGTTCACGGTATCCTTCACTGATAGAGAGCCAAAAAAAGAGAAGTCCTGAGTTCATACACTGGGCATTCATAGCTTTAGGTCAAGTTCTGTATTTTCTGGAGACAACCAAGGCTAAAAATATGGATGAATCTGCTAGTAACTATCTACAAGGTCTCTGGGAAGAAGTTCAGTTATTTGGATTTGACCTGACTTGGTTGGAGCCTCATGTGCACTATGCATTGGGAATGAAAGATTATTTGGGAAGAGCTGAGAAAGTGAGAAAACTGAAGGAGGAAGTGGTTGCTTTAGAGAATGAAATGAAGAAACTGAGGGTAAGTTTGGCTATTACAGAAGTTGACCTTAATATAGAAAGGAGACACTTGAGAGAGGAAGAAAAAGAATTTGAGGAGAAAGACGTGGATGCTGTTTTGGGCTGTGGCATATTTTAGTTTTAGATTTATTGCAAATTTTAATGAGCTTGTTTCTGTGAAATGCTCTTGGTGCTTGTAGAGAAGACTACGAGACAAAAATGTAATCATCTGTGAGACTGTGAGTCGTATGAATAACAAATCATATAATTGTATGTTATTATTGATGTGGGGACACCATTGGTAAATATATTGTGAATTTTTATAAGCACTCTGTTAAGGTTATTATGGCAAAAGAGAGAGGCTCGTTTTGGTATGATTGATTTCGGGCTTGTTTGGGAACATATATAATGGACTTATTATTCTATTAAATGGGATAATAAGTCTATCAAAAAAATATGACTATTTGGGGACATTCTTTTTTTGATAGACTTCAATGTGTAATGGGCATTTGTTTTTGAAGCTTCAACCCCTTGGCTTATGATCCCATTAGTGGCTTCTCCATCAATTTTTATGTGGGCCCATTTGTTAAATTACCATCTCACCCTCCCCAATTCGTGGCTCTCTCTTTTGTCTCGTTCTCTTCTTCGCCTGCTCTCATCTCCTCTGTTCCTGCCATTAATTCGAAAGCTCAGCAATTAATGGAGATGACGATGGAGAGCAGAGAATTATCCGACCTACCTCCTGTTCTCCATTAAAGTCTGACCTACCTCGTCTCTTCAATTCATGGCTGTCTGTGATTGGGATATATGCTTTACTTTTGTGTTGGTAGGATAGGAGAGTACTGCACATGATGCTCGTGTCTTCCGGACTATGCTCGAGACTCCAAATATGAACTTCCCTCATCCACTTGAAGGTATATCTCTAACATCCCTACTTCAATTACTTTTAATTTAGGCTTTATTTCACATTTCCTATAATTTAACAATGTCATATGAATGTCAACATTTATCAGGGAAATATTACTTGGTCGACGCTGGCTATCTAACACCAGTTGGATATATTGGTCCGTATAAACGTGAATGTTATCACCTTCCAAAATTTAGGCGACAGTTGGGATTTCGAAATCCTAATGAGTACTTCAATTTTTATCATTCAAGTTTGAGGTGCACGATAGAAAGGACATTTGGAGTCTGGAAAAATAGGTTTCACATCTTGCAAAATATGACCCCATATAAATTTTGAATACAAGTCCGTATAGTTTGCGCAACAATGGCGATACATAATTTTATCCAGAGATATTCCCAAAATGATGTGGAATTTGATCAAGCTGGAGAAGGAAATATGGGTGATGAAAATAATGATGATCCACTTGATGAAGCAACCTCATCAACACGAATGAATGATCTTCGTGATGAAATCAGAAATGAACTTGTAGATACTATGTTTATTTAAGCACTTTATTGTATTGTAATTAATTTAATGAAATTTTACTATTTTATTTGGCAAATTTATATTTATTTTTAATTTTTTATCCTAAATTATCACATTTTATACAACACATATGTGTGTGTGAATTTGATTCATACCCTTTTCAGTCATTTTCCATCTCATCTATCTTTTTAAAAGCTATGCCAAACAAGTTTTCATTACAAACAAAAGCCACTTATGCTACTGCTATCTCAAACACAAATTACATTAGAAAAAAGTCCATCAGAAAAAATTTATTAAAAAAAATTATCAGAAATAAAAGACACTTCTCCTACGACTATCCAAACAGGCCCTTCGTGTACCCCGACTCAACTAAATGTATTTAAAAAAGGAAAAGAAAGTCAAACCAAGCTTAGATCTATAAGCTGTCTCACAATTTTTTCCCCGAAACAATCGTGCCACAATATAAGTAAAAAGTCATCTTTTTTAGGGAATTTAGAGTGAGGGAGAGCACACAATTTTGTTTAATAAAAATCAAATCATTTCAACTAATTTTCTTAGACACAAGATTAATCAAATATATTTTAAGAAAATATATCAATAAAAACTTATGATAAACAATACTGCCCTACCCTCAGTTTTGACATTTTTTAGAAGATTAAAGAAGCAAATTAAATTAATTTATAATATTTGTATTTACTATTTATTCTTCAAAGTAATTTGTCTAACTTATAAACTGATATACAATTTAGTCATACATAACATACGATATGATGAACTAATATATTTAGCTTCCTTAATCTCTCTAAAAAAAAGTCAACTAGATCTTATATTTAAGACCTTGGATAATATATTTTGGGTAATACTCATTCGGTTCTTACTATAAGGCATGTTTGTGGAGTTAATCTTGATCCTAAATATAAGACACATTTTTCATATTTGTCAACATTTTCCTAATTTACCCATATTGATACTCTCTCAACAATAATCAACAAATAGGGAAAATGAAAGAATTAAAGAAAATGACTAAGGTGTTTTAGATAATGCATGCTATATAAATTAACGGATCTAACTAATTTCCTTAATACAATCAAATTAATTGTTAAGTAAAAATATCTTACATTAAGTAACAAACTGAGTAACTATAAGTGAAGAACATTAAAATTCAATCTCTCATTTCTCATCAACCAACCCAAACAAATATTAAAATATAATAATATCTCCTCCTCATACACCAAAATTTCCTAATCTCCATCAACAAACTGTTGGTAAGTTGATAAGTGGCCTCACCTAATATTTTTTTTTTTAGGAAAAGAAAACACAAATTTAAATCCAGTAAATGCACTTGTTAAAAAGGTTAAAAACCCTTGTGGCTTTCTAGAACAAATAAAAACAAAATCTCAATATCCTCCTTGTAGTTCTTAATAGGAAAATATTTAGATTAAGTTGCTTGTATCTATTAGTTCTCCATCACACATGTCCTATTTTTAAAATATTACTCGTTTCATTTAATTATAAACTCACGTTAAAATAATGAACTTGATGTAATCCTTCCGAATATTCAATACTGTGCGTGTATTTTTCCGGGGAATAAAAAAAACTCTACGTAACTGCGTACTACCTCCGGTCCTAATTATAAGGCATAGTTGACTTTGTTTGAAGGGATTAAGGAAGCTAAATAAGTTACTTAATCATTTTATATGTTGTATATCTTTAGATTATATATTAGTATGTGAGTCAAACTAATTATTTTGAAGAAAAAAAGAAAAAGAAAAATATTCTAAGTTAATTTAATTAGCTTCCTTAATTTCTCCAAAAAAATCAACTATGTCTTATAATTAGGACCGGAGGGAGTATATTACACTCTCACTCGAAAACAAACGGTTGACTTTTTCAGGGGAAAAAAACAATTGACTTTGTTTCTTTTTAAGGATTCTTTTTGAGCTTTCGCACTCTTCAACCTATTAACTCGTCTTTTTACTCTGTTGTTAGCCCCTTGATCTTCTCCGCTCTCTGCGATTCACGCTCGCGTAGAAGCTCCCAAGGCATGTCTCTTTCTGATATCTTTGTTGTCTTACTTATTCTTGCTGTTTCGTATCGTGATACCCATAATTTAGTATTCTCATTCTAACTCAGAGCTCCCGAGTTTGAAGCTCTCATTGTGTGCGATTGCAGTTGTTTACTGTTTAGGTTCTGCTTGGTTGATGAAGCTCTGATCTGGGAGATCGAATGTCGTATACGTATTTTGATCTTTAAAGCACTTTATTGTGTTTCCGTTGAGTCTGAGTTCCTGTCTTTCTTAATTTTTAGGGTTAAATAGGACTGAGAGTTGCTTGACCACAAATTATTCTGTAAAGGGTTGTAAATCATCAGTTTAACTTTTTACTTGGTTTCTTTTCGGAATATGGAAGTTTAAGGGGTTTGCGTTTTCCAGTTTTAGTGTTGAAATTGGCGGGCTGCGCAAAACTACTTATGGATAATCAACAAACAAGTCATTTACCCAATGAGAAATTCACGTGGAGAATTGATAACTTCTCTAAGTTGACGTCCAAGAAGCTGTACTCCAAGACTGTCATTATGGGCGGTTATCCATGGTATTTGCCTGAATTTCCTTTGGTTGTAATTTTCGGAATATTTATTTCCTGTTAGACATAATTTGCATTTGTGCTCTGAATATGATTTTCTTTGGGCTTTCCTTTAGGCGGATTCTTATGTTTCCTAAAGGGAACAATGGGGGCTACTTGTCTTTATATTTGGATGCTGCGGATGCCCAGAGTTTACCTGCTGGTTGGTCCAGATTTGCACGTTTCAGCTTGGCTGTAATTAATCAAGTGTCCGCGAAGTACACAGTTAGAAAAGGTACCTTTGGTTTGGGAATTTGTTTTCTCGTTTGCTATTGTCCATTTTGGTGTTGTGTAACATGTCTGTATAGAATTATTGCATTGTATCTGTTTGCACTTCCAGTTGATGATGCCAAAGTTAACGCCTGATAGCCTTCTTTTCCATTTCTATAGTAAATAATGTGATATTCAAGTTTTTTATGCACCCTTAAATTTCTATTGGGCTTATTGATAGCGTTGTCCTCTGTAGTCTACAGTCCATGATGGTTGCAATTCGGGAATGCTGTAAAATGTAATGCCACTACATGCTTTAGGAAAAATGGAAAATTGAATTTGTGTGATGAATCTATAACCACAGGTGATGCATTAATTAAGCATATGGGATTGAGACTCTACAGACTATATGTATGTTATTGACCATATCTGCTGTTAGGGAGTTGAAATATTTCACACTAATGCTGATTGATTTGATTAAGAATTATAATTTTCTATTTCATTTTTGACACTACCACAGTGACCTAGAGTTGGGACTCTCATGTAATAATATGACACCAATTCAGTCATTGTAAAAAGTCAACATTTTTTCATACACATTTGACTCTTGAATCTTGCTGAATTTTCCAGATACTCAACATTGCTTTAAATCAAGTGAGGGTGACTGGGGGTTCACATCATTTATGCCTCTAGGTGAACTTTATGACCCTAGTAAGGGTTATCTTGTAGGAGATACATGTATAATTAATGCTGAGGTTTCTACTCTCACGTCTGAAAAAGAGAATCAAGTAGATAAAGCATCTGACCCAGCATCCCTGGAATCTGGAGATCAAGCTGGACAAATGGAAGTGGAAATTCCACAGAAAGATCAAAAGCAAGGAGTGAAAACTTCACTTTCTGCATGTGTTTCCTTGGAGCCTGCTGAGCATAGAGGAACTCCTTCACTGCCTGCAGGACTGATTTCAAACCCAATGGATGAGCTTTCGGATTTCAGGGGTCTCGGGAAAATAGAAAATGCTTTTGTCCCACTCCTGGAGGAAGTATGTTCCAACCACCCATCACTCCTTGAATGTCAGCAGAAGAGAAGTGGACGATTTATCGAATGGGCATTCACAGCTCTGGGCAGAGTTCTGCACTTCCTGAAGACTAAAAGGGTGAAAGACATGAATGATGAGACTTGTGAACATCTTCAAATTTTGTGGGAGGAACTTGAGACATTTAGATTTGATTTGACTTGGCTGGAGCCTCATGTTCAATCAGCCTTAGGCATGAGAAACTACGTGCAGAAGGCAATGCAGGTGAAGAAGTTGAGGGATAATGTGAGTGCTCTGGAGATGGAAATGAAGAGGCTTAAAGCAAAGCTTGCTGCTGCAGAGATAGATCTTGAAATAGCAAAAAGAGACTTGGTGCTAGCAGAGGAAGGGTTCGAAGAGAGGGATTTGGATGCTGAACTTGGATATGTGAGACCACAGACTGTAAGATAATTCTCTCTTGGTTGTGCATCTCCGTGGAGAAACGCGTCAGAGTTTTAATGTGTATTGTTATTAATGTATTTAGGGTTAGATGTGGCGACTCAAATGTTTCCCTGTATGTATCTGAAAATTCCTCTGTTGTAATGACCTAAGGACCTAGCTAGCTACCATATCTTAGTTTCGTTTATGGCATATGTATGATTATGAAATGGTGCAACCATCTACATTCTCAGATTTGGATAATTATATTAGGGACCTGAACGTGGTCTCTCTTGCTGGTGAAATTCCTAGATGCGCTTGATGGGGTAGATATTTAGGATCAACCAAGTATTGAGTTAGATTTCCGTGTTTTACTTTACGTGGAAAGTGATCATATTAGTCCAAACGATGTGATGCAAAAATAATGTGGCCTCTCAACTTGATCTTTTAAGTTCCTAATGTTTGTAAGCAAGACCTTGATTAGGCTGCAAGGTTATGACTAGAGGGAAATTAATCATAAATGTTAGTTCGAGGAAGAATTTCAAAACATTTTGTTAAAACAAAATACGCAAATGGTTGAATAAGACAAGTCTTTGTCGCTGATGGAAAGCAGCCTACGGTTGACCTTCTGCTATTATATTCATTATCATTATTATATTTAGTGCACATAGAGATGAAACATTCTAATTAATCATATAAAACTCAACTTCCTTTGAAGACTTGAGATCACAAATACTTATTAGGACAAATAGAGTAATGGAGCAAAGAGAGGAAGGCAATTTCCAATACATTTAGCGAGTTAATCATTTAAACGGTCATTATGACCAATTTGGAATTCCTCACCGTGGATATCCAATTAACTTTTTAGGTGTGATGATTTAACTTGCCATGCTTGTCCTTCGTTTGCCTTCTTTTGATGCCATCTCAACTACTCTATTACTCCCTCCGATCCTAATTATAGGAACACTTTTGTAATGTAAATTACACTATAAAAATGTTTCTATAATTAGAACCGAAAGTAATATCTTTTCTATTCTTCTCTCATTCTCATTAACTTGAAGTGATCTTATTGACATTGGATATTTAATTAATTCTTTTACTTTTCAATTTGCATTGTTAATTATCAAGTAATTTCATCTAATATTTTTTGAACAACCCCTTAATTTTCTTCGTAGTCTTCCAAAAGGATTTTATAATTTTTTTTTTAAAAAAAAAAAAGCCCAAAGAAACAGCTATCATGAGAGATTGAGAGGGATAGGCTAACTACTCGCATTTATACTATTTAACAAAAAAGAAAAGGAGAACCAAAACTTTAGGGTCAACCAGTAAAGAAAGGGTCAACCCATACATAACTTTTGGGTTAACCAACTTCATGGGTAATCCTATTAGATTTTACATGAGCTCTCCCCTCAGTGCTGAAGCAGCTCTTCTGATGGCTCTGGCAACCTTCCAGATCTCATGTTGAATTGCCGCCTGCGCTTCTTTTTCACTACTTCTGGCTGACCAAGCAATGGAATCAGCAACTCCGGGGAAGAAATCCATCTTACTTTCACGGTCGCTTGGGGGTCCAAACACCTTCGTAGCAAGAAAGACACATCGTCAGGTTTATCCATAAGAAGCTTTGAAAATGATGTCTAATGTAAATTATGATCATGGTCAAGGGAATATAATCCTCGTCCCTAAGCTTGTGAAAGATATATTTCCTCATTTCCAGACCAGTATCTTACAGCTTCAACAAGTTTAGCTGTTAAACATAATCCCTTTTCATTTCCAGACCAGTATCTTACACGTCTAACTATTTTAGATTGTGAGCTCATCTAAAACTTGAGATACAGTCAGGGTTAAAGGATAATAACTAATCATCCAGTAGACTGCCACAATGAACCAAAATTATTATGGAAACAAATGAAAGGTCAGGGGCCTGCCCTTTCATTTTTAAATTGGCTTCAAGAGTCTTGGATTGTACTCGTATTAGGTTGGTTTGACATCTGTCTATAGCAGTCAAGCCTTCAGGGTAAGTCATGTTTTTCAAAGCAATCCATCCAACTATTATAGTTGAAACAGTGATGAATAATAATCAAGCTTTAGAAGGCAACACACTCACCAGATGCTTGAACCAGTTCCTTTCTCTAAGACCATCTGGATCCAAGAAGCCTTTTTCAGTAAGCATTAGTCTATCATTTAATGCTCGCTTTTTTGAATGCACGAAACAGTCAGCGGCTTCTTGCAATCTCAGTGCCTGCAATTAATTCAAAACAAAGATATATAAATTGATCGGGACAAGGGAAAAAAGGAGCAATCATAGCAGCTTTATATGGTAATCATATCAACAGGGTACTTTCGTTTTACATTTGATTCATCATCAAATTCTTTGACGGCTGATGCAAAGTCTTGTATTGCGGTAGTTAATGGTTGCAGAGAGGTTGATTGGTCTAAAATGTTGCTCAGTCCGTTCCTGTACGCCTGGCCAAAACAAATGAAAGTTACATAATCCACTAAAAACCTTGTGCACCAATTTTTGAGCATCTCATCCCACCAAGAACGATGATTTCAAGCTTTTTTTATTTTTTGGGCATCCGTTCAAGATTTCCAGATAACCAATCATATATATGTTGCACGCGCATTTAATTCACAAAATCATTGTTTCATTATTTAAGGTCGGTTGATATCTAAGTTCCAGAAAGCTCACAACTGGCTTCACACCTTCAAAAGGTCATGGCCTCATAATGAGCACCCGTTAAATTGTCTAACGCAATTGACTTTGGGAGTAAAATTCCCTTAATTGGCTCAACGATAAGATTTACTTTCCTGAAAGCCATGACTTAGCAAGAAGTATTAACTCAGTGAAGACTTAGAACACATACCTGTAACTGATCTACATAAGAATGGTAATGAAAGGGAAGAATAGGATCATCAGCCAAGTGAAGTGCTAGAAGTCCCCAAACTCCAGCAACTAATGTAACATGGAACAGAAAAGAAAAATCATCTTATGTTTATTGATGGAGAAAATTTATCACATAAACAGTAAGTATAAAAGAATCAGTCTAACCAGCCACATGTCGCTGAAATAACGGATCTCCATATTGTGTCATCCAGTTGTAGGAGTCAAAAGCAGTGTGGTAGACAGGAAAATCTGCAGAAAAAGTCAATAATTTAAATTCATTTAACACCCAAGAATATCAGACAGATTATTGTCAGTAGCATAAATAGTATGTTTGAGACAAGTTTTTTTTTACTTGTCATATTACAATCCTAGCTTAAAAGGACCAGGGACTGATCATTACATTTCTAGCTCCCAGATCAAAAGTTAGATACAAATCATAAAATAGTATCCAACTATAACCACAAACACAAGGCTTACAATAATTTATTTGTTCAAAAAAGGCTTACAATAATTTAAAGCCATACAGAAATGGAATAATCAATTTATTACATCAAACCAGAATTAATTGCTACTACTACTACTTTTGAAAAATATTTGATGTCCTGTGCATTAGCACGGGGGAGGACTTCTCTAGTGCACTAACGTAACAGAATTTCGTGACCCTGGGTGAGTTTGGTCCAATCCACATAACAGAAAAGAAACAAACCCCAACCAACCTCGCCAGACACTCAAGTGCCTTTTAAATCCCAAACTAACTTCTTCAATGCACAAAAATGCCAATAATATTACAAAGCATAACCAGAGTAAGTGCCTTCATATGTCACCCTACCTCCCAGGTTTGGCTATGGTCCACTTCCCTTACTATCCTCTTCCCATCATCTTCTCAATCTCAGCCGTTGGATTGAAATCTCAACGGTTCAGATCTAATGATTTATGAAAATATTAATAAAATATTACATTATTAAAAAGTTATTTAAAAATAATATTTTCATAAATCATTAGATCTGAACCGTTGAGATTTCAATCCAACGGCTGAGATTAAGAAGATGATGAGAAGAGGATGGTAAAAGAAATGAACCATAGCCAAACCCTCCCTATTTCCCATTGGCTTGGCTTTCCCTCATTTTCACTTACATCGCTGACTTGCTTTTTGAAACATCATTGTTCATATGAAGTAATGTACCTTTTCCATAATACAAATCAATAGAGGGAACACCGGCATGTTGCACGAATGGTGCAAAATCGGAGTCAAGTCCACTAAGCCGCAAAATCTGCAATCAACCAGGACAAACACCAGTAAGCAACAAAAACATTGTGCTAACTGTCTCACAGACTATTAATTGGTATCATTAACTGCGCAAAAGAGATGGCACGATATGCTGAATTGAGAATAGTTAAATTCTATGCAGACTTTGGTGAACTACTACGTGCTTGAAATGTTTTAAAAATATATAAACAAAAGATTACTTTATATGCTTGCAGTAGATAGAGGTAAAAGAAGCCGTACATTAGAATTTCCATCATCTGCTGCCCAATTTTCATTGAGTGTAGCACCCTCGGCGTCAGGATCCCTGACCTGAACTTGACACACATTGTAATTGATTTTTCAGCATTAGTAAGAAACCCAGAGTAAACACAACGTATTGTGCAATATTGAACTTGCACCATAAAAAAAGAAAATAATGTAAAAATATAAATCTCTCACACCCTTCAGAATAGCACTTGAATGTTACAATACAAATTATTTTTCCTTTTGAATTTCATTAAATTTAAGGACTAGTCAAAGCAGTGAATTACAATGAATTACAAAGGAACAAAGGACGCTAAAGGGATGCCCATCTCCAATTAAGTTTAAAAAATAAATACACATACACACACATTTATAAGCACAAGTTACCTTTTCAGTGACCTCGAGGATGAGATCATCTAGCTGAGGAGTAGCGCCAGCAAAGAAACCAGAACCTTGGACAGCACAGTCAACATTGAGGTATGCAACTGCTTTGGAGCCCAGATTGACAAGGTTTTGCTCTACCCACTCGGTGGATCCAATCTACATAATTAAATAAACTTGATTAGAGAGCATATTACAAGATTTCTTATCATAATTGCAGTTGAGCATATTCATCTATCTTGGAAATATGAGGATCTCTCCTCAGCAGGAGCAAATGACTGTGCTTGGGGAAATGGAAAATATATAAGCAAAAAGCTAGTCAAAATAAAATGTCTCCGAAATAAAAATTCATCAAGGCTAACCCGAATCCATTGAAGAAAGCATAGACTTATAAGCATTTGACGTCATAAGTCCATAATAATCTCTTTTTACCAGATTATTACAACAAAAGTAGAAGGAAGGAAAAATATTAGATCTGCAGTCTGTCCATTTTCTACACAATCTCTGGGACCCCCAAAAATAAGCTGAAAAGGGAAGAGGAAATGACTGCCTACCATTCCAAATTCCTCTGCATCCCAACTGCAAAGGATAACCGTCCTCCGAGGACTCCACCCAATGTGCAACAGAAGAGAAAACCGCCGAGCAATGTCAAGTAGGGCTGCAGTCCCACTGCTGGGATCTACAGCACCATATGTCCAAGCATCACGATGGTTCCCAAGCAGCACAAAACGATCAGGTTCTTCTGATCCCTTTATGACTGCAAAAACATTTTCAATGGTACGCACCTTCTTTTCCCCCTAAGGATCAGAAAAGTAAGGGATAATGAAACGATGCATATTAAACAATGACCTAAGCATCAGCTTCATGACTCCTCTCGTATAAGCTTCACAACCATCTTTTCATTCTAAGTTAGACATACTAAAATATGCTTATCTTAAATATATGCATGTTATAAATTATAAGAATTTGGATCCTTGGGCTCTGCATCATTGAGATTAGAATGACAAGACTAACGGCCAAAAAATCATGTCATTTATACCTTCACATATGTCATTATCTCACCCAATACTTTCAATCATCAAAGGAGCACTTCCTAGTATCTACAATTTTTCACATTTTATAAACTTATAGCTCAACCATAGAAGCAAAGACATGAAGGAAAGTAGGCAGCTTTCAGACTAGTCATGACCCTTCACCTCCTCCTCTTTTATATTTTTCCCTCTGAAGTATAAATTTCGGATTTTGAGTTGTTCCCATTATCTTTCAAGTGCCAAATACACGGCAAAAGGTCACTCACATACATATATGCACGTATCCTGCCCATACTCGGCCATTTTTAGTGAACATCTTAACAGGTTGTCCACAAAATAAAACAACAAAAGACAACGTCAAAAGTCAAAGACGCAAAAATAGGCTCCGAAATAATAATAATTCGTCCACTAAAATGAATAAAATGGGGCAAAATTATACCCACACTCAGATCAAAGTCACAAAACTTAGATTCCAATATGGCTCAAGTGATCCCATCACCAACCTGGTACGTGAAATTGAGCAATGTCGGGCCAGGACCAACATGCGTGAGTCTAACATTGGACCCTAGAGAACTCTTCCATTCCTGTGGCACTTCAGTGCCTACTAGCGAGTGCAAAATGGTCTCACCGATCTCAGCGGAAAGGGGCATGGATGGAATTTTAGGAAACCTTTTCAAGACCTCACTATCTTCCAAATCCAAGCTCTCGCCGCCATCAACCCCAGCCCACCCAGGGGTTAGTGGGTCCCCTATGCCTCTCATGACGTTTCCTCTCTCAAACCCTTTACCAAACCCGTCCCCATCGACATATATTAGCACCGCAACCGCACCGTACGCCTCGGCCTTCTCCACCACCGCGCCTCTGGGCAAACCGCCACCTTTCCGCGCTATCACTATGCATCCGCTAACGTTCACTCCTAGCTTCTCTAGCGCACGGTAGTCCTCGTCCCTCCCATAATTAACGAAAACCGCCTTCGCATACGCCGAACCAGATGGCGAGTAAGCATGGTAGGGTGATACCACGTCCTGGTCAACGTGATTGGACCGAACCATTTCACCTAAGGGAAACTCCGAACAGGACCCGTCGCTAAAATGCGCGGATATGGAGGAGTGCAGGGGATAAGAAAGGAGGGCTTTGTAGTTCACAGTGTCGGTCTGAAGGCCCAGGTCTCTGAAATGGTTGAGAACATACCGGGCGGTGTCCGAGCCGAGTTTTGTTCCCGCAAGGTGCGGGTGGACAGTAAGATCACGAAGGTAGGAGGCGATGGTGGAGTTAGAGGAAGAGGAGAGGAAAATATCGCGGAAGTAAGACGCATTATGGGAAGTGAGAGATGGCGAAAAAGAGTGAGGGTGATTCACGCTATAAAAGCCCATAATGCAGAGAATAAGAACCAGAACGAAGGCACCCAGAGGAGATGGTTTTGCAGTGAACATGGTCTTTGGTTTTGGCAGACACAGAACCATTTTCTGAATAATTTGAGAAGTAATGATTGGAGGAGAAGAGTGAGGGGGATTGAGTGGTGAGAGGAATAAACGATGAAGCAGAGCAGGTTTTGCGCAGAAGAGGAGGAACTGAATACTAAAAGTCTGCGGCAGTTACTACTACTTTCTAGGTGAATGCAATGATGATGATGCATTTTGGTTTTTTTCTCAAAAAATATGAGCGAAGGCTTTTACTGGGTCTGCTAATCTGCTTCATCCCACTTAAAAAACGATGCTTGCTTTTTGGACGTGATCGCAGGGTGTGGAGAAAAGTGTCACCATAAAGCCCAAAGGGTGACGATCCTCTCACTGTCAGTGCTCAAGCCACTTGAACCTCCTCCTTCCCCTTCCTCCATTTGGAGCAGCCTCTGATAATCGTGTCCAATCATGATATTACAACTAAAAAACAATAAAAAGAATCATTTAAATTTAAGCTCCTCCTTCCCTTTTACAAACAACATGTACGAAGCAGGTCCTCATTATCTCTTTTTCTTGCTATCCATTATAAGTTTATTTAAATAGTTAATTAAGAAGAAGAGAGAAAAGTCAAAATAATATTATAATCTTTTAAACTAATTAGACGAACATAATTTAAGAATTAAAAGGAACAATAAGAAAATGATTACGAGAGAAACTCGACCCCAACAAATATCTCAATCACGCAAAACAAAATAGTTGTTAAAATTAGTTAAAAACACTAAATCTACAAAAAAAAAAAATCAAACATATCGTTATTTATAAGGAGGTATGCCCGATCGGGTGGGTTTTACAACCAACACCTTCTTTCATGTCCTTTCTAACCTTGGATGGCCAAGAAGCAGATGAGGTCCTTGAAGTTACTCTTATTACTCTGTGTTTTGTGGTGACTGCTCTCCTTATTGTTGGTTTCGTGTTGTCTATTTATTAATCTTTGTATTTTGTTTTTGTTCTTCGTTTAGGTTGTTATTATCAGTGTATGTGTTTGATGTAACCTTTTTATTAGTATCAATATATGTTCCTATTTCGACCCAAAAAAAAATGAGAGGGAATTGGTGAAAAAAATATAAGAGATAATGAGTGTGAAAAAGTGATCAAGGTTGAGAAAGACATCCAATTAATTGGGGTAAGAATGAAAAAATTGCATTACTTTCTCAAGAAAGCAAAGTTGTTATTTATACATAGAACCAAGCCATAAAAGAGAAAGTTATTTATAAATAAAATAAAAAAAGAGTAGCTTCAAACTTTTACTTATCTTTTACTTGAACATGAGGATGCACTTTTTTTTTTGGGGGGGAGATTTTAGCTTAAAGGATTAAAACTTAAAGGACTCGCAATAATAAACTATTAAAGATATTTATCTAGCTATTAAAAACTTAAACTTTTCTAAAATTTAGCCCTTTGCGGCTCTAAGGACTCATGGTAAAACTGTGTTGATGTTGTCATTCTGAACAAGGGAACATAATATTTCATAATTTCATTAAAATGGTGGTAGATCCCTGTTGAGATACAGCAAAATGTGAAACTTGAATAATAGTCCCAATTTTCAAGGTCAAACAAATGATACAGCCAATTTTTTAACCCAGTTTTCAAAACTACTAAAGAATTAAAGTACCTAGTAGTAATGGTCCTTTCCTAGTCAAAGAAGAAAATTCCGAAGTCCGAACTTCACAAGCAATCAAGCATAATAAAAAATAACATAAAACACGTGAACACCTGGATTTTCACATGAAGAAACGAACTTCAAGGTAACTTCCTCCAAAAACCATGCAAATTTGGTAAACTTCCCCCACTGTTTAAAATGTTAAATAAACGAGGAATGTACGTACGCGTATGAATGAGATTCAAAGTTCCATCAATTACCTAGCCATTTTACATTAAATGAACTAATAGAGAGCACACATTCTCTAAGGGTCATACTAAAATTACATCAGATGCTGCGAATAAGAGGAAACTATAGAGAAGCTTGTAATGGAAGAAAGTTGATTGACCCCAGATCCTGCCAATTAGAGGAAACTATAGAGAGAGTTTTAACGGAAGAAAGTGGATGAGATCAGATACTGGGAATAAGAGGAAATTATAGAGAGAATTTTAATGGGAGAAAGTTGATTATATCAGGATAGTGCGAATAAGAGGAAATTATAGAGAAATTGTCATTATGGAAAAGGAGATGCATTCATTATTAAAATGTGAAGAGGTGGATGACAACAGGAGGTTTGTCTTGTGTTCATGAACGGTGGAGATTCTCAGTTTCAATATAATTATAAATCTAAACCAGCAACTCCTGCCACTACTCACATGAAAATCTTGGTTTTTTTTTTTTTTTTTCAGGAACATCATCTTTTTATGGATACTAAGAATAACCCAAATTTGTGGCCGTAAAAAATCCACACTAAAGCCGCCTCCTTGCCAGCTTGGCCCAAGAAGCAGACGTGATCACTTTTGCCTTTTGATTGATTTCTTTATTCATCTCTGTCTGCTATATGAAAAAAGAATGAGAACCCCATGTCTTGTTTGGTCATTCCTTTCTCTGTCACTCCCTCGTGTCCAAGCCAAAAGTGGGGTGAGTGGAGAGAGCATTAGGCTCTTGAGCATCCAAATGTGTTACTACCCATCAAGAGATAAATGCCAACATAAATGTGTAATCATTACAATATGCTTTCATGGAGCAGAGGAACTCAAGGAAGACCCAGCTGTTCCCATAAGATCCTCAAAGTCCAAACACATGTCTCCACCTGGACATCGACGATTTTCCCTTTTCTGGACTATTTGCTACTTGCCATCTTGTTATTGGGCAGCGTCTTGTCAATTGCATATCAATCACAGCCTGGTCTGCATTATTGATTCTTTATCCTGAGTCCCTGTTATGAACATGTACGATAATAAAATGGTTTGAAGAAAGTATCCAGGGGGATTTATGCAAGGCCCACATAAGCAGATAAGCTCGAGTTTGGACTACATCGAGGCGCGTGGCTATCATTGTGCCCTCGCACGAGTTTGTATTTTTTATGGAATTTCAATTCACCACATAATTTATAGATTACATTTACAAAAGGAATGAAAAATGAATTAAAAATAAAGGTTTCAAATCCACACAATTTTAACATGATAGTAACATCCTCAACAGCATAAACACTATTCAAGAACAAAGTGGTGCTACGGTCTTCCCAAGGATGCAGATAAGACAAAGCAAGGTGGCGGCGATAAACATGAAGGCATTGATTGTTACCTTTCACCGCACCAGCCCAAGTCAGTTCTGTAGCTAGATATGCGGTGCAGGCCAAGACCACAAGGGTAAAAGACTCAATTGTCCAGCTTGTCGGGCCCCGGACCACGGGTGGGAAGTACTCTTTCTGATCAAATCTGTAACTGATATAAAGACCAAGTTCTCAGAAATCAATGTCTAACGATCTGACAAAAACAAAGAAGCAGTAGAAAAGTTTTGGGGCTCATGACTGACAAGGCAAAGCGGATATAGTCCAAATTTGAGGTTATAGAAAATTTCGGTTCTGTATAACTATATAAACCAAATTGTGAAGGCTTGAGCAACAATGAAGAAAAAATTAGCATTACAGCATCTTGTGCAGCCTTGTAGAATATGTAACAGTAAACCTTTGTTGTATTACATGAGAAATACATATTTCTGTTCCAGAAAGGCTTTTACTTAGTAGGATGCAGGTCCAGAAGCATTTAAACTCCAACTATGGTATTGTATGTGCCATAAACAGCAAAAAATAATCCACAGAACAGTACAATAGAATCCAAAGCTTTCTGCCAGAGATGTAGAGAAGAACCGAATAGCTTTAGGTGAAATGTAGCTGGCAAAACAAATGAGATCAATGCACACACAGTACTCCCCACAAATGAGGCAAATACGCCAAAAGCTGGCACGCATGAAGCCAAGATTGCCAACACAGCCACCACAACAGCACGACTTATGTAGATTCCAATCTTTCCCAACCTGGTCAGTGAATCGTTACTGTCCCTGTTTTGCCTGTAAAAATATTTTATCCTTTTGAGCTTTACCTCCACGATTTCATTAATAGGGTGTACCATGATTGGGAATGTGAACACAAGCCCCAGGCATAATCCGACCTGTCATCATGTCAATTGTGAGATCTCACAATGAATAATCAGGAAAAAACAAAAAAACAATGTTTTGAAGATAAAGCCTCAAAGTTGACGGCAAAAGAACTGTTAATTGGCTTTCTCATCTGCTTGTTTTAATGCTTAAAATTTGAAACATTTCTCTGAAAAGTGGATTTAATGAGGCATGTCTAAGCTCAAATTGACCACGTGTATGAATATAATTTGAATCACACACACCTACACAGGTTAAGAGAAACACATGGTGGCATACACACGCAAATACGCAGATTAAACAGATTACATGTAGAACACAATAATCTTGGTGACAAGAGTTATAAATATCGAATACTAAAACATCTTCAAGAGTTGGGTGCTTCCAATAATGTCTTCAAAAGGTATAACAAATAGAACAATAATAGCAGAAAATGCATTTCAATCGTATCCAACCAATTATATGAAAGGATATCCAGGCTGATCTTAGAATATTCTAGTGTCGGAGTCAATAAGCCATGTCTGGTAAGGTCTGCATTCCTGGAAAGTGCAAGACTGCAGGTCACTAAAATGTTCTCAAGATCTGAGTCATGCAACGGTACATTTGCTTAATGATTTTTGCTCATCTTTTGACTTTTAAAAAAATAGCATAATTTCAATGCTTGTGCATGTCCAAGATATGCTGGGAGCAAGTTGACATAAGGGATATATCCCTATAAATCCAGAACCTACTAACTGAGAAAAAGCAAGGGCCAAAAAGCAGGGTATTGATCAACTAAGCGTGAGAAAAATAGAGTAACACGTCAAGCCAAATAGTCAATGCAACGTTTCATAATTTCTTGTCATAACCATATTACCTGCACTGCTAGAGATGACCAATTCCTAGGGAGATTGAGGGTCACAATATCTCTAGTTTCATCACCATAAGCCATGTAACCAGAAAACCCAAAAAGCATGTACACAAGTGTAATCCCACCAAAGGTCTGAGCCAGCAATCTTGGGAATTTAGCCCTATCCTGCATAGAATTCTCCAAGGCCAATGTCATCCCAAACCCTTCAAAACAAAAGACTGCCATGCCTCCTGCAAAAGGCAGCCCCCCTAAGTTGGATGTGAATGCGGTCCTCTGTTCAAATGAGAATTCACCCTCTACTGCTTGCTGTATGTCTTCCTTCACCACAATTCCCATAGCTAGGATATTGCAAATATCAGCAAAAATGCTAAATGGTGCTAAAGCAGATAAGCTCCCTATCCATGATAGTCCAATTTCAATTGGCACTAACAAAAGTATATAGGATGTGAATGCGAGACTGTGCGTTTGGAAAATAGATTGCAAGTTTTGGCCAATGAATACCAAATATGCAACAGAACCTCCACTCTGTGCTATCAAAATAAGAAATTCTGACAGATATCGGCCAAAGGTTCCATAACTCCTATAACCCAAATCTCCATATGTTTTTGCTTCGACTGGTGATCCATCTGCTGCCAACTTCTCTCTGCACAAAACCTGCATCAAGGAAATATCAGCTGCATTCTAAAGGCAGAAAATATAAATAAAAGAAAATGCTCAGTCGATTTTAATTCAGGTTCTAGGAACATCTTTTCTTTTTCCTAGCGAACGAATTTAATGTCCCGGGGGGATCATGTCATCAAAATAGAGGGAAATAAAACAAAAGCTAGTCACGATCATCTTTAATCCGAAAAAGAAAACGAATTGTTCTGACTTTGCGGCTCAGAGTTTATATTTCATAATTCCAAGGGAAAGGATGAATGAAAAGGTTCTCTAAGCCAATAGCATGTCATATATTCCTCAACGACCATAGTCACAAAAATAGGCCAACTTGTTCCCCCAAGAAATCAATCATTCCTCAATCTATACCTCGGTGAATCAAACGCATACGAACTTATGTGCTAAGCTAATTAGAGAAGAATAACAAAGAGAAAGGATGCTCACTCACAAGGAGGAGCATGCAATAGTAGGAGGCTAAGCCAACGATGGCAACTCCAAGTGAGCCAGCAAGCCAACCAGCGATCCGAAAAGCAAAAGGCAATCCCAGTACACCGGTACCAACTATAGAGACTATGATATTTCCCAGAGTTTGGAGCCTAGAAGCTGTTCCAGAAGGAGGCGATTCCAGCAGCGGGGTTGCATAGCTTTTTGTGTCTTGCTCCATCGACTCCTTGATCACCAATCACGAGCCCACAACCTCTCGCCGATCTGCTATAAATGCCAGACTCTGTTCTGGATCGAGTATTATTGGGGCTCTGGAGTCAATATGTTCTGGATTCGAGTATTATTGGGCTCTGGAGTCAATAATATGAGATAAGAAATTTCCGTATCAACCATATCATAACGAAAGGTCCTCTCGAAATGGTAAGTGAAACAGTTTATTGCTCATTTCATACCAATGGATTTCTTGTTTTTTGTTGGCAGTAGGCACGGAAATCACGATTACCGCCATCATGAGCAGCCATCCTGATAAATCGCTGTAAGAAACTTGACGTTCATGATAGGATAGAGTTAATGATACAAAATGAAGGAGACTAGATTCTTTGTCCCGTTTTCCACTGATGGCTCTTGAAAGGAAGGATGAGCGCTCGGCGATCCACAATTATTGCTCGTTTGGCAGCAACCGCGATGATTTCTCAGGAGAATCTTACGTGCGGTCAAGAGATTCATTGACGTTTATTGGGGGAGTGGAGCCAGACCACTTTCTCTCAGGGGTTAACAAAATATTCATGTATTAGTTATAAGAACTAATTGATTCTTTTGGAGAGACTAAGGAAACTATTTAAATTATTTTAGAGTATTTTTATTTGTATTTTTTTCTTTAAATTAATTAATTTGACTAATAAACTAATATATAATTTAAGAAGACATAACAAATGAAATGATTAAGTAACTTATTTAGCTTCCTTAATCTCTCCAAAAAAAGTCAACTAGCTTTTATAATTAGGACCGGAGGTAATAGCTTTTCTTTTTTTTCTTCTTCTTCTCCCTTAGGGAGTCAACAAAATCAAGGGATTCAAACTTCAATTGAGATCAGTTCCAAAAAAAACAAATCAGGTTGGTATTCGGGAAAAAAATCAGAGTGGTAAAGATTTTTTCATGCGTCACTGAGGAATTAGAAGATTTTTTTAA
This sequence comes from Acacia crassicarpa, assembly GCA_034222035.1. Taxonomy (NCBI): domain Eukaryota; kingdom Viridiplantae; phylum Streptophyta; class Magnoliopsida; order Fabales; family Fabaceae; genus Acacia; species Acacia crassicarpa. Next base: position 60,316,469 of record JAWXYG010000002.1, on the reverse strand, counting down.
TACATTATTTATTTATAATTCTAATGGAACCTCCCCTTTAGATAATTTAAATAAATTTAAAATTTTTAAGTTTATTTATTAAATTCTGTAAAATTTTAACATCTTGACTATATTGTTTTTGAAATACTAAATGGAACTATTTAGACCTAGTCCCCAAATTAATAAGAATAAAATTAAAAGAAATCGAATTGGAACCCCCCCCCCCCCCCCCCCAAAAAAAAAAAAAGAAATTCAACAAACGCCTAACTATTAAAATACAAAGATGAAGATTTTTCATCATGAAAGAAACTCGTTTATGCCTCGAGAATGAATGCCAGGAGGACCCCTATGGGCAACTCATTTATAGGCTGGAGGTTTATGCATCCCATAACACTAGAGAGGTTAACGACTAACCTGTGCGCAGATAAACTGGCTAAAACAAGTCACCATCACCAACCAGGACTAATTCTGCTTGATGAAGTGCCAAGTGAAAAGCAGCAGAAAACTCGTAAATAAATGGCACTAGGACAGTATGCAGTTGACTTTTGTTTTTTGTTTGACCTTTTTTGCTGCGTTTATAATTGGAAAAAAAAAAATTAAAGGAGGAAAAAGAAATCATCATGCTTTTTTATAGACAAAAGAAAGCACGTTTTGCAAGAGTACAAATTCTCAGATTGTATACGTGTTTACTAAATCACATGAAGGTGAAAACGTATGAAGCCCTGAAAACGCAACCAGGTGCTCAAGAGGTGCCAGAAACCATGTTTTGCATTTGTCTAATGTATCGGATTTTGTAAATGGTCACAAAATCCTATAAACTTCTACAACGCCTCAAAGCAGTAAGGTTGGCAAACACAGTCAATGGCATGGATCAGTTTCCTGCGAGGCCCCACAGCATTGGCACCCATATCCTTGAGCTTCTTCATGGTTAGATTCACCAATTGATACTTGTTTAGACTCTTCCCCTGAAAAATTCTCACAAACTGTCCAAGTCCAAGTGATGTCAGCCACTTGCTCAACCCACCAGCTCTTTCAAGCTTTCTTTCTAGATTTGATGCCCGAAGACCTTGATTTAAAGTTATGCTCAGGTTTGGGGATCTAATAACTCTTGGCTGCTTTATGGCTTTGGATGCCTTTGAGATTCCAAGTAATTTGGGTGACTTTAAATTGCAGACTGGCGGCGGAATTTCTAATTCTATTCTTCGATCTATCCTTACATTCTTGGCTGAAGTTGGACTAGGTAGAGGAGGAGCTTCTCTAGCTACCTGAATCTCCTTTTGGGCAGCCAATAAGGTGGTCTTCTCTTGATCACTAACTGAAGGAAGTACTGTAGATGTCCCCATTTGAAGTTGAAAGTTGGTACTTGCTATGTTGGACGGCCCATGGGTCGCTGTGATAGATGTTTTGGTGGAAAGAGGAACAGCAGGGATCAGAATGATAACTCGCTGCTTTTTTACAATAACCCAATCATCTTTGTCATGCTGTTGATCAGACTCTGAGGTGTCAATAAGGCAGGATGGAGCACCCTTTTTCCTGCCAGCAACCGTTCCTGGATGTCTTAGCTTTGTTTTCACCATGAGCTTAGGACCTGTTTGTCATACACTTGGTTACTACAAAAAGCCACTAGATCAAAAAAAAAAAAATCATTCGATCAAAAGCTAAAAATCCAATAAATATAATATCAGCAAGTTGTTGAAATCTCCAGTTTAGTCCTGTTTTCTGTCAATCAGTGTGTTAAACTCTTCAAATTAAGATTCAGAGTTCCACACCGGTTCTCTCCCAAGGAAAACGCCATTTGATATTGCAACCCAATCTCTTGTTGCATTCCTAAGTAGTTGAGGAACTCAAGGAGCCTACTCTTACTAACTTATAGCTTAACTGGTGAATGACACCATCTTAAAGAAGGTGGAGTCTGAAATAAGTGCTGAAGAAGAGGGCAGTAAAACATATTCTAACTTACTGTTGCAAGTAGTAGAGAATCTAATCATGCAAGAGTATTTAGTCCAAAAGCAACACAGAACTATCTACAGCAGAGAAGCATGGTCAAGCATATTACATTAGTACTTCAATTTTCTGTACGGACCATTTTATGACATTCTTGATAGACTCTCTAAGTGGATCTTATTTTAACTTATCTGTGATGGTTTTCTCATATATATTATTATCATGCCTCTAGGGATCCCAGTGATTTTACCATCATCCTTTCCAGATAGAACCAAAGATTAAATTTATCCAGCGAGGCCACAGAAAAAAGCCCATCGCTTCAAAGCGGATATTTTGAATGTAAGGAAATGGGTAAAAAAAAATCAAGTATTTGCGTAGGAAGTAGCTCAACGGATGCACCAGTTTGTTAGTGGTTGATTGCATTAGCTTGATTAAGAAACTAGATTCTAAACCAAATTCTCAGGGCTTTAAAATTGATTATTTCCTCATAACCAAAAAAAAAAAAATCCTGCAACAACCCAACTTACATGGAATCAACGATTTGGAAGAGAGACTTCACCAATCTAACCACAAATGATAATGCCACCACTTTGTATTTCAGCCTAATTATATTTTAAAACATTTGCAACAGGAATGAACATGCATTATTTTGATGCTTTCCAATATATATATCATAATTAATCTAGAGTAACTGTTAATCAAAATAGGATCCAGGATAACTCAGAAAGCACTGCAACAAATAGTGCCGCACAATTTCTGAGTACTGCCTATATGCGAATAAGTCATTCATATCACAACTGAAAAAGCCATTTGACTGACCAACAGAAAAATAATTGCAGCTATTTCACTGAAACAAAGTTTCCCAGAAAGTTAGAGAAAGCAAGATCGCCCTTGGTAAGTTTATCACGATCACTGCCAATTAAAATTTTTAGCAGTTAAGTAGGTATGAACAATCATCTTGGAGATTCCAATATAATTTATGCATCGACCCTCGATGTTGACTCTAGTTTTTTTTTTTTAAAACAAAAAAACAAAAAGCGCTGATTTATAAAACGAAATCCAGATATGAAAGGAAAACCATGAGCAATCAAGAACACAGTTGGAAATATATTAAAAAGTAATGAAATAGGGAAGAAACCTGGAGCTCAAAGGATAAGAACGGTCTCGATTTCGGCTATCGACAAGACTGACTTGGATCCAAGACATGGATATGCGCGCCCTCTCTCCCTCTGCCTAACCGGAAACTGATTCGCGCGATTTTCCGCCTTTAGTCGGCCGAGAAATCAAATCGTTTTGCCGTAAAAATAATGAAAATATATAATATAGGGTTCAAAGTTTCTCAGAAAATTTTCTTTTCTCACTATAAAAGTAAGTGGGTCGAGTTTTTGGATTCTCTCAGTATCTCTTCTTTCTTTTTCTTGTTAGTATCTGATCTCCACCTTTAGATTTAAAAAAATAGACGGTTTAAATTTAATATTTTATAAAACTAGTATATGGGAAAAAGATTTCTCCGGTCACTGGAGATAGAGTTATCTCCAGTGACCCCAAAACTACGTCGTTTTGAGTTAATGAAGGGTTTGTTAGTAATTTCAGGTGAATTAATGAAGTGTGTTTTGGTAAAATGTATATGATTAAAAAATAAACAGAATTACAGAAACACCCTTCATTAATTCACCTGAAATTACTAACAAACCATTCATTAATCCAAAACGACGTAGTTTTGGGGTCACTGGAGATAATTCTATCTCCAGTGACAGGAGAAATCCTTTACCCTTTAAACATGAATAAATAAATTTAAACTATTAAATCATACTCTATACAATTTATACTTGTAATATAAACAAAAGTAATAAAAAATTTAATTTATAAAACACTATCATAATTGTTTTAGAAAATATTAAATTTGAGCCTTCCATTTTTTCATCCAATAGTAGAAATGGGATTTTGAGAAGAAAATGAGAGAAGGGATTTTAAAAAAATCTACTCCCGTGAGTCTTAATATAAAGAAAAGAGAGAGAAAATATAAGTGAGACCCATTCACTTTTATATGAGAGTGGTAGAAAAAAAAAATTGCAATAAAAGAAGAAATATTAAACTTTACAATATAATATAGTAATGGGAAAAACATATAAATATTCCCTAAAATTTTATTAACATATGGAATGTGACGATCTAGAAATATGAGTTTTTTTTTTGATACAGAAAGAGGAGGGGAAACCCTCAAGCAATACCACTACAATACACTATATCTCCTTTGTCCTTTTCCAGAACAGCAGCTAATCCATCGAAAGCAGTGTGAAACTGATGCAAGCCCGGCCAAGCGTCAAAAGCTTGCTTTGCAACATAGTCTGCGGCCATGTTGGCTTCACGTGGGATCCATCGCAGTTGCACCTCCCAGTTTCGTCCTAGCATAGCCTTGATCTCTCTGATCACATCGACATCTGGATGACTCATCGGAAGAGGATTATTAATCAGAGACACGACCATCTCCGCATCAGACTCCATGCACACTCTGCGCTCGCCACAGTCCCAGCACATCTTCAAGCCAAATAGCACGGCCCATAGTTCAGCCAACATGCAGTCTGCAGGTTCCCCAGCTCTGAACATGAACCCATGCATGAGGGAGCCGCTTGTATCACGCAGAACACCCCCACAGGTTGCAACCTGATTCTGAGCACAGGCCCCGTCCACGTTAATTTTGGTCCAACCGATACCTGGTGGCTCCCACGTTACATGACTAGAATGAGCCGGTCTGCCTTGGAGATTAACGCCCTTCAGTAAACCTTTCGCCTTGGCTACAATAGAAATAATGGACTGAGCTCTATAGATAATAGACTCATTGCTAGTGGATTTATTCTCAAAAGTTCTGGAGTTTCGTCGTTGCCATAGCAGCCAGCATGTTGTTGTGAAGAACGCACTCCATCCTCCCTTACCTCGATCATGGACTCGATGGATATTATGTCTAATCCATGTTTGCAGCTCCGAGTGGAAGAAAGTATTAGCAGACATTGGATCCACCATTGCCACCCATAGCTTCCTTGTATCCGTGCAATCTCGGAGCACATGACTGATGCTTTCTACCGCCGCCCCACACCAAGAACAGCTCCCATCCCCACTCAACCCTCTCCGGACATGCTCCATATTGGTTAATAGCTTGTTATGGAGAGCAAGCCATAGGAACGTTTTGCACCGAGGTAATGTTTGTAACTTCCAGATGTATTTCCACGATCGATCCTCCCTTACCATCCCTTCAGACAAGACATGGTATGCGGACCTAACACTAAATTCCCCATTACGATCATGGGTCCAACGAACAGCCCCCACATCATTAATAACCGTTGTTCCTGCAGATACTTTCTCCCAGGACTTCTTAATTCCTGACCATGTATTGGAACCCTGTCGCTTTGAGTCAATGAGTGGTATAAGGTCGTCCCCACACTTGTACTTACTCCTCACTACTTTAGCCCATAAATCATCCCTCCTTTGGATCAGGTTCCATCCTAGCTTCATCATGTAGGCTTGGTTTTGACGGTGAAGATGTTTCAAGCCAAGCCCCCCAATCTGCTTTGGTTGACAGACAGTGTCCCAAGCCACCAAATGTGTTTTCCTTTTATCGGGAGTAGACCCCCAAAGAAAACTCCTATTAAGCTGCTCAATATCCTCACACGTTCCTTTAGGCAAAGAAACTGTTTGCATCGTGTACCCAGGAATGGCCGAAGTAACAGACGCTACCAGAGTAGACCTGCCAGCCAAGGATAGAGAAGCCGACTTCCAACTAGCTAGTCGGCCACGCACCTTATCAACTATGCTTTGATAGCTCTCCTTAGTAACCCGCTTATGATGAAGAGGTACCCCCAGATATTTACCAAGGTCAGGAGTGACTTGAAACCCCAACAATCCACAAATCTCCGCCCGTCGTAGGTGATTCACATTTTTGGAGAAGAACACACGAGTTTTAGCCTCGCTTACCTTCAAACCTGAGGCCATGCAGAAAGTGTCCAGACAAGATTTAACCTCGGCAGCTTGAGTCATAGAAGCTTCAACAAACAGCACGATATCGTCAGCAAAAAACAAATGAGATATGGGAGGGCCACCCTTGGAAAGGCAGATGGGCCTCCACTCCTTTCTCTCAATACGCTCCTGAATAAGGTGTGCCAGACGTTCCATACACATAACAAACAGGTACGGAGAGATCGGATCCCCTTGTCGAACACCTCTAGAGGGGGAAAGAGAGCCTGCTTTCTCACCATTCCATAGCACCTGCATAGTTGGTGTAGAAACACAAGCAAAAATAATATCAATAAAGGAGTCTGGCAACTTAAGCTCCTGTAGACAATCCTGGAGAAAGAGCCAATTCACCCGATCATAAGCTTTTTCCAAGTCTATTTTAATGGCCATATATCCACGTTTGCCCCGTAACTGACGCATGGAATGAATAACCTCCTGAGCGACAATAATATTGTCTGAGCTATGTCTACCAGGAACAAAGCTACATTGATGAGGGCTAATCACACTCGGTAATACCACCTTAATTCTGTTTGCAATAACTTTTGTAATGATCTTAAGGATCACATTACATAGACTAATCGGGCGAAAATCTTTGACAACTTCTGGGTGGTCCTTTTTAGGGATAAGCACCAATAGAGTATCATTAATTTCCTGAATTGAAGAGGGGTTGGACCAAAATTTATAAATGCAATCATAGACGGAACCCCCCACCACCTGCCACTGGCTCTGATAGAATAAAGCATTCAAACCATCGGGTCCGGGCGCCTTCAGTGCACCCATACTAAATAAGGCATGTTTAATCTCGATGTCAGTGATACTTCTCCCCAGATTGTTTAACTCTGTGGGGTCAATCCTTGGATAAGAAATGCTACAGTTGAGGGAAGGCCGCCTGACTTGATCTTCTGTAAACACTGTTAAGAAATATTCTGCTGTCATTCGCTTAATTTCCCTGCTATCATAGACCCATGAATCATCTCCTCCTCTTAATGCTCCAATGAAGTTCCTCTTCCTCCTCCCATTAGCACGTGAGTGGAAGTACCGAGTGTTCCGATCGCCCTCCACCGCCCAGTCACTTCTTGCTTTTTGAGCCCAAATCAGTGATTCTTGTAAGAGGACTTCCTCCAACTGTTTCCAAAGTGCCCGTTGGAGCTCTTCTAACTCCACTGAAAGCCCAAAACGAGCCTCGGTTTTAGTGATTCCATTCAATCTTCTAAGAAGTTGGTGTTTTCTTGCATTTGTGTGACCAAAGACCTTCGCATTCCATTTCTTGCAGGCTGTAGTAAATTCACCAACATTTTCAGACCAAGGGATGTCATTTCTCCAATTGTCGGAAACAAAAGGAGAGAACCGCTCATCCAGAACCCAAGCTGCTAAAAAACGAAATGGCCTGTCCACTCGACGCTTCATAGCAAAACCTTCAGTTTGCAGGAGGAGGGGTCGATGGTCGCTTTTATACCAATTAAGGTGCGTCACCAGCGTGTCAGGAAAGGTTTCTTGCCAAGTATTAGACCCCAAGACTCGATCTATCCTGCTTTCCACCCCAGTTCGTCTCCAAGTAAAAGGTGGTCCAACGAAGCCTAGATCATTTAGACTAGCATCCTCAACAAACCGACAAAACTCCCTATCTAAACAGCCTGGAGACCTCCATGAGCAGCGTTCGTCATTAGCCAAAGTCGCATTGAAATCACCTCCCACACACCAAGGAGCTTGTATTGAGAGAGCCAAACGCAAGAGATCACGCCACAGCGACCGACGGAGAACAATATGGGGACTTCCATACACAAATGACATTTCCCAAACTTGCAAACGTTGACTGGTAAATTGAACATGCACATATTGATTTGTTGATTCCAACACCTCCACATGCCTATATCTGTCAGACCATAGGCACCAAATGCCACCTTTAAAACCATCCGCATCAACTATTTTAAAATGAGGAAACCCCATTGATGTTGCAATCTGTTGAGCTTTCAAACCGCTACACCTAGTCTCAAACAAAGCTACAAAGTCCACCTCAAAAGACCTTACTATTCCTCGGATTAAAGAAGGTAGAGACCTAGCCCCAGCTCCCCTTACATTCCAGAGGAGATAATTCATGAGGACATAGTGTGTTGCATGGGGAGTCTATCCCCCTGATCACTCTCCGGTACCATAACAGTATCAACAATATTTTCATTTGCACCATGATTAACTAATTCTCCATCCATTCGTGTTTGATCAGCGTGATGAGTTAAAGATCCACCATCTTCATTAATAATTAATTTTGGAGCAATCATCACCAACTCCGTGGACCCACTACACTCACCTTTGTCCTTGTTTGTATCCACCACCATAGGCCCACTTGTTTTTGGAAACCTAGAGCCCGTGATTTCCTTTTGTTGGACACAACTTTTCCCCTTTCCACTTGCTTGACTTTTAATACCTATTCTATTCTCTTTCCCACGTGCCTTGCTTTTAGACAATGCTTTTCTCTTGGACCCCACCAAAATCCATTCTTGTTTATCACCCTTTATTGTGTTTTGAATCTCCTCCCCAAATTCGCGGGTCACCTCCACAACTTGCGTCTTCTTTCCTTCTAATTCAACCTCCTGATTCATCCGGCCCCTCAAATCTCGGGGACCATTAACACCTTCCTGCGCCTTTCCCGCCTTCAGTTTCGCCTTCCCCGAAATAGCAGTTGTCAAATCTGTCTTAGGAGATCTCTTCCCAAAATCTCGCTTGACCAACATCTGGGGTCCAAACCCAACACGTAGATTATTCTTTTTCGGAACATCCGTCGTAACCTCCTCCTTTCGTGTTAATTTTTCCGGCACCGCCGTGGTTACCGTTGGATTCTCCATTACCTCACTGATAGGTTCTTGGCTCACAGTTTTAGTGGAACACTGATCCGTACGATGCCCGTATCTTCCACATGAAAAACAAACAAGATGAAGCCCTTCAAATTCAAACCGTCGTTCCTCTCCAAAGTGGTTGAATCCCGGTAACAGCGGTCTCTGAAGATCAACTTCAACACACATCCTAGCAAAACCACCTTTTTCTGAGAATGCAGTAGTACGATCTATTTTCAGAGTTTTCCCAATCATGTTGCCAATCCTCCTAATCGATTCAACATTATACAATTCGTGAGGAAGGTCGGGAATCCGAACCCACACCGCCACTCTTTTCTGTTGATTTGCTTTCCAGGGGTTAAAATTGGGTCGCCATCGCTGAACCAAAATGTAGTGATCAGCAATCATCCATGGCCCTTCATGCAGAGCATAATCCCTGTCCTCCATTGAACTGAAGGATACAAGAAAGTACCCATTATTCAGTGGTGTTACTCTCAATGGCCCTTTTGATGCCCACATGCGCTCCAATCTAAACCTCATAAAACCAACATTGATAGTTTTTCCAAGGAGCTTAACAATAAGCGAATTCCTGTATGGTTTGCACCAAGCATCATACTCCTCTGCACTAACTTGGAGTTTTGGGAGTTTACCTGTCCGGCGCCACATGTCCACTGCATCTTCGTTCTGCTCCACCCCCTCATCAGCCTCTTCCATCTCCTGAGAACTCTGTTTCTCATTTGCGCTTGTAAAATAGTCCTTCCATCCAGATAAAGCTTTTGAAGTAGAGAAATGAGGTTCCAGAAGCCCAGACTCCCCCAAGCACAAAAGTTTATCCTTGTACGACAGGTTGGAGTCCTTTAGTGGAAACATATCTTTCACAGCATCCCCAGTCATCTTTGGCTTCCCAGTGGTCCCACTCCGAAACGTCATGAATTGATTCAGCCCCTTCTCACGCTCATCGCGTCCCTCGCTACTCACCGGTTTCAGTCTACTTCCACCGCCATCCGTTGCTTTCCTTCCACGGTCCTCCTTCGACCTCCCATCGCCCTCCGTCCTCCCATCGCCCGGCTGGTCTCCATGGTCTCCCATCCTTCTTCTTGAAGCGAATTGATTCGTACACCAGTCCTGAGTCTACTTTTTTTTTTAAAATATGAGTTTTTTAAGTTTGTGTGTTTTATTCAAAATGTCCCTCAAATTTCTTGAAACCAAGAGAAAACCAGACCAAAAATATTCTAGAACAAACAGTAAAGCGCATAGTTCAATTATCAAAGAACTCACCCAAACAGAAAAAATCAACAAATCTTATTTAATTCCATCACCATATATGTGATAAAGAATCTCAGCTAATATTTTTCCTTTTTCTCACTCCTTTCCTCACCTTTCAATAAGAAAACAAAACACAAAAAAGTTAAAGATGTTTGGCTCGAACCCAAAAAATTAATTGTTGATCTCTTGCTCTTCTTAGAACCTTTTTCTTCATCTCCTCCTCTTTTGCAATTGAATCGAGCTCAAGCATGGTGATAGAGAGAGATAGAAGAAGAACGAGAGAAAGGGAAGACGTTGAGACCAAAGAGGGAGAAGGGACGAGTTTACCGTCGTCGCCTCCGGAAATCTTGCATCCACCATCAAGATCTGCCATGACCGTTGTTGGAGGTCACACAACACTTATGTTGCACCGACACCGACACGACGTTTTTGGTACGTTACCAATATATAATATTGATACGTTACTTTAAAAATACTAATATTTTTATACGTTCCAACACATCTTAATATTAAATAATATTTTTAATATAAAGAGTGTATTTCACTTTTCTGCTGCGTAAAGCTCTTATTCACCCAGTTCCCATTTATCAGAGCCCATAAAGCTCTTATCTCAATCTTTGTCTAAGCAGAATAACCAAAGACTTGTGCCAGTCAATCTAAACTAGATACAATTATCAACACAAAAAAACAATCACCAACATCAGTTGACATTTCCTCGAATAACATCGACAGCCAAATCAACACCTTATCCTAAATCTATATCCATTTGAAAAGTTGTTGTCTCTTTGATAAACACGTTAGGCAAAGAAGATGTAAGGTTGACTATCTTTCTCGGCCATGGCGATCCTTCCGTCTTCCCCCAGCTTCCAAACCACCGTCCTTGTAGAAGACACCGTCGTCAACGTCATCACAGTCTTGGCAAAGACACATACAAAGACGGAGGAAGAAGAAAACACTCACAGTCTTGGATGGTGTTGAGTCCAGACAGAGGAAAAAGAAAGTGTCTTTAGTTTTTGATAAAATTACAAAAACACCATTTGACTTGTTGACCAGTGTAATTCGCGAATTCCAGTTCAATTCAAGTATCTGGAAAATTCGCGTATCAGACACGTTCTTTGCCCCAAACTTTACGTGTTCATGCATCATAGCACAACACCACCGTCGAAAGGCACTGGTCGTTCTCTCTTCCTCATCACCACTACCTTTAATCTCACCATCGTTGTCATCTGTTCATTACCAACACTGACATTGTCCTCTACATTCTTATCACCACTGATAAAAATCAGGGCTAGAAAAAGGGTTATGGTTTTCGAATGGAGAAGGGGAAAAAGGAAATAAAAGAGGGAGATAGTCTTTGACTTCACCACCATCGTCGTCGGTTTTTCTCTCCACCATCGCCATCTCTAACTTCTTTTCCTCAGCCTGTTCACCACAATCACCATCTCCATTGGTCCTCTAATCACCATCGGAAGGCGAAAAGCTCCTTCTTTGGGCTCATCAATCTGGCTGTTAGAAGGTAGAAGCCGGAGGGGGAGCCAATGAGCGCTAGAAGTGGGTGGTGTAAGTGGGCACCTACGGGGAGGAAATAGAGAGAAAGTGGAGAGAGAAGAAAATAGTGAAAAGAAATATCGAGAAATAGAGGGAGAGCATATAAGTCTTTTCCCTCAAACTTTAATATCTCATATTTTTGGACGTGGCTTTAGTCCTCTCCTATTACCGTCCACTGCCAACCACTTCCTTAAAACAGCGCCGTTTTGGCATAAAAGTGACACTGCTCCTCTTTTTTTTTTCTTTTTCTTTTCTTTTTTTTTTTTAAGATACACACATGTTTAGGTACTGTACATACTAAAAAGATACTTCAGGATACTAACCGATACTGAAAAAATAATTCAAGATCATGAAGTATTTTTTTGGTATTAGCCAGTATCCTCAGTCAATATCTTGAAGTATCTTTTTAGTATCTACAGCACCCTAAATATGTGTGTGTATAAAAAAAAAAAAAGAGCAATGCACTTTTGAGCCAAAACAGCATTATTTTGAGGAAGTGATTGGCAGTAGATGGTAATAACAGAGGATTGAAGCCGCGTCCCATATTTTTACTATAGTGCTTATTGTCATTTTGTTAATTTAATAGACATTTTAAGGTTTTATAAGTTTAAATGGTATTTATGTGTCTTTTTTCCTATAATAATTCAGTTTAATTAATGTATTTTTTTGGCCATCGGTTTAATTTATTTTTTAAATACCCTATAAAAACGCGATATAGAGTGGAATGGGTGCGTTGGGATCTCAACCAAGAAGCCGGTCAACCTCATATAAAGAAGATTCCATGATCTATGTTATTTGGTTATATGTTGGGATATGTGGACTACTCTTTGTGGTCGTTTTTTTTTTTTTTTGAGAGAAATGTGGTCGAATTTTTGGATAATTGTTCGTTTTAGACTGGTGATCATCTGAGCAGGAAACTGAGACAATTTTGTAGATGGGCAGTGGTTGCGGTTAGGAGTAGTTCCAGAAAATTTATAAAGGGTGGGTTTAGTGGTGGGGGGATTTGGGGCTGCTGAGGAAAATTTTGAATGCATTAAAAAGCAAAAAATATAGATATAAAGAAGCAAATAAAAGAATATAAGAAAAATATTCATGAAATCAAATGAATACTGATGATGTAATAAGAAAGATAGTTATTTTACAAAATTGTTATTTAGAAAAGTAAGGCTAAGTGCTGTTAGAAATGCAGCTACATAAATTACAATGAAAATAAGTACCCAATAAGTTTAAATACATGTATTTTAATAACAAAAATAAAAATATAGTATTACAATAAGTTCAAGTACAAAAAGATCCTCCTTCTTACAGACTCAATCGAGGCCATCAACTTGATCTTTAGAGGCCATAAGAATGATCACCCGTTTTATGACAGAGTGGAGGATGGTTCACTGGGATTGGCAGATAGTCATTCAGCATAGTCTTAGGGTATGTTTGGATTGAGGGAGGGAGAGGGAGAGAAAAAAAAAGAGGAGAGAGGAAAGCTTATAGGCCCCACTATACTTAATTTTGAAAAAAGTTTTCTCTCCTCTCCCTCTTCCTTCCTCCCTCCCCCTCCCTCTTTTTTTTTTTTGGTCAAACCCCTCCCCCTCCCTCACCCTCGATCTAAATATACCCTTAAAGAAAATCTTATAACGGCGGATAAGACATAATTGCCACATTCAAGCTTTAGTATCTTTGATCACCTCCCGCCCTCCCTGAAGGGGTAATGGATGAAGGATTCTAGATTTTTCCTTTTATTGCCTAGGTTTTAGTTTTACAGTAGAAATTCAATTATTCTAATTAAAAAAAATGCGATAGAGTACTTGAATTAAGAATTTAATCATCAAATTTAATTCATACATGGGTAATTAAATTAAATTAAATTAATAATTAAAAAAATTATGCAATTTTTTTGCCGTGAAAATAAAATTATGCTTAAAAGACTACTATAAAACATTGGAGGCAATAGCCAATCCGGTAGCCACCCGGGTTTCTGACTTCCACTTGTAGACCTCCGATTCAGCTGCAACAACTTTTAGAAGAAGCCCGCGGTAGACTTGTCGAGGACCCTGGATTATGTGTTTTATTTTTATGTTTTGAGTAGTCTTGTTGATTACTTTATGGGTGTTATTTTCTGCGTTCAGATGACCTGGAATGGAATGTTGTTTAATTTAACGACGGTATTTCTTCTTAGAAAGTCAATGCGTCACGGAACTCTCAGTGAGTCAGTGGCTCAAATCTGATTGTTTTAGGATCGACTCTCGTGTGCTTACTCGTACTTCGCGGAGGCGAGAAGGAGTGAAGGGCGAACTGTTCCCCTCCTTCTTCACGCTTTGTCACTCTGTTGACTGTTTTCGACAATGACGAGTTTCTTCTCCTGGTTTTCCCGCCTGCGCTCTTCGTCCAAGTGCTTCTACGAAAATCTGAGAACCCCAAATTTCCATAACTTCAGGACCCAGAAAAATGCACCAACTACAAATGTTATGGATTTCGAGAGAGCAAAGAATCCATGGATGACATGGTCAAGCTCTGTGCTTCCTTTGGCTCTCGCAGTTTCTGCTGGATCACTCGCTTTTCAACCCCAGTTCAATCCTTCATTATGCGACCCTCCTAATTCCAATATTCGGTGGGTTTTCTTTCGGCTCGACAATCCGTTTCCGCATGTCAGAAAGTATCTATTTTGATCACTTAGAGGCGATGGACTCTTTAAATACGTTTATGGACCATGAAGATGAATATATTATGAAAATCTAGCTAGTTATCCTTAGTGGAAATTAAGCTGGGTGAATTTGAAGGGGAGAGGATTGAATGTTATCTTTATATATTATTTCTTCACTCTTTTTGCTCAACTCCTTATATTTTTCTACGATAAATCACAGTTCCAAGTGCTATCTGCTAGATGTGTTATCATATTGTCACTGTTTATTCTTTCAAACTGTCCCCATGGCGCTAAGTCCCTAAAATAACTTATTCCATAGCTATTTTTCGTTTCTTCTTTTTTGTTGCAAAATAATTGAGGATGCAAAAAAAAGGTCGGGTTAGACATCTTTTTCAATGATAATACTAGTATCCATAAGCTCTGATCCCTCCTTGTATTGCTTGCTATATTGCAACCTAGTCTTATGGTAAATTTTGGAACTGTTAACCTTTTTTGGATCAAAATTGTCCCCACTCCTCTCCACTCCAATTATAGTAGCAATGAGCAAACGTGGAATTGCATGCCTCAAAGAAGCAAGTGCTTGATAACGGTAGTGACATGGATTTTTCTATATGGATGATAGAGGTGCCAGCTTGGGGGGGAAAGGTAGCACCCAGTTTGTGGCTGAGGGATCACAAAAAGAAATTCCGCAGGATCTTCTCCATGAGTTGAAAGCCATCTGTCAGGTGTGAGACTCAATTTAATTGCAAGGAAATCATCATAAACTTAAATAAAGAAAAGAAATCAATAGATGGGCTGTACTGTGCAAATAGATTGGTTTTAAAACTTCAATCTTATGGGTAAAGGCATGACTGTTGTATGATTCTACAGGATAACATGACACTTGATTACGATGAGAGATATATCCATGGAAAACCACAAAATAGCTTTCACAAAGCTGTTAACATACCTGATGTAATTGTTTATCCAAGGTGAGCCTCGCTGTTTACCTTAGGTTGAGATTTTTACAGCCACTGAAGTTTGCTTGTGGTATTGATTTATGCCTTATGAGTTATGAAACAGTTTTTCCTTTGCTTTTTCCGTTGGATGGATGTTTGAAAATAGACAAAACTGATAAAATCTAGTTAATCTCTTAGTTAAATGATTATATATATTAGTTAGTACTCAAAGTATGCTTTCAGATCAATCAATTGATTCATTTAGATTTGGCCTGTGAATCCCACAGAACTTCATTTTTCTATTTCTAATAATTTCCTTCATATGCGCCTAATGCTTTTTGTTTAATTTTATTGAGAGGTGATGTTATGATTTCTGCAGAATACATTAAGGTTTTATTGTTGCCAATGCTAATGTGATATTTGATTTCTTATGTGTCATGTTATTGATTTCAATTATGCATGTATTTTCTATATAATTTTAACCAAAAGATAAAAAAAGTCTTCCACACTTTATACACTATCTAGAATGGACATGAATAAGCCCAAGACAGTAGGGGATATTATTGATTCGCCTGAGACATTATTGGAGTTTATGGTAAGGTCTGTACATTTTTTCTCTCATGTGATGGTACTAATCATATTTGCAGATCTGAAGAGGAAGTCTCCAAGATTGTTATAGCATGTAACGGTCATAAGGTTTGAGTATCTTCCCACAATTCTAACCATGTTTAAGCTTATTGGTTTGTCTTCTTGAATTCATAGCATAAATTTTGTAGGATCTGACCAAGTCTATATCCTTGATATATCTTTTGCAATCCTGCCCGCTAAATTGCCATTTGTTACTTTAGCTCCACAAACTTCATTTCTGCTCTTAGTTTAGCTTTGTGCTTGTTCGTAGGTGTATAATGCTCATATAGATCATGTTTCCCAGAAACTGCTGACTTAGGTTTTCCTTCTAATTATAACAGTTTCCTATTGTACCCTACGGTGGAGCTACATCAATTGAGGGTCACACCTTATCCCCTAATGGAGGGGTTTGCATTGACATGTCGTTAATGAAAGTATGTACCTTTTTATTTTCTAAGATAGTGGAATATCTAAATGTTGTTATTTCAATTATTAAATCCATCCATATTTGTTCTTTATGGAATTGGTTTGACATCTTTTTGTTACGATCCTTCTCTTCATATATCTCAATAAATCTGGCATATTATACTTCTAGGAGGATTAACATATTTTTCCTTGATAGAGAGTGAAAGCATTACATGTTGAAGACATGGATGTGGTCGTTGAGCCTGGAATTGGATGGATGGAGCTTAATGAGTACTTAGAACCTTATGGTCTATTTTTTCCACTTGATCCAGGTTAGTTGAATGCCCTGGTAAGACAATTTGCTAGAATATTTATTTCCTATATTTGGGAGAAAAACTGGAAGAAAACAATATTTTCAATTGCATATTCCTTGAATAATGAAGTTTGTGCCTGTTGTGTGGAGGCCCCGGTGCAAGCATTGGAGGCATGTGTGCCACTCGCTGTTCTGGTTCATTGGCTGTCAGGTGGTCACTTTCTTCTGTATCTATACAATTTCATTTGATGTTGAAAAACAAGGTGTTCTGGCTTTGGATTAGTCATACATCACAGTTTCTATCAGTCTTTAGTCACCAATCTGTGCATTTGCATATTTAGCCTTTTGTAGGATTTGCCTATACAGTTAGAACCTTGCTGTTTCTTTTCTACCCATGTACATACCTACACAAGTGCACATATATCAGGTGAATTTACATAAGCCAGTCTTCCTTTGCTTTTTTAATTCTTTCTCTTTTTTGTCTTTTCTCTCTCTTGTTTTTTTTTACTTGGAACCATTATTGTGGATTTGATTACACCAATTATAAAATTTAATACTGAAAAATGGCTATATTTAGCTACTGCATACTTTAGCTTTCCTGTGTCTTTTGAACCTAAAACTTCATGTGTGCTATCAAATGGTTTCATTCATTGATTCAGCTGCTCATTATAATTTAGCCCCATGCCGACTTTTCAGTTTAATTTTTGTTCTACAGATGAAGTTGCACTTATCACCCTATTTTTTTAACTTTTAAAATTGATTTTCCATATATAGAATCATGGTCAGATTCCTCTTTGTAACATCATAATCTCTTTGGTATGTCTACATTATAGTGCAAACATCTTCTTGTCATTGTACCATTTCTACCTTCAATTTATATTGTTATTATATAACTCTTTAAAGGAATAGCAGTCAAAAGCAACACTGCACAAGCCCTTAAGTGAGGTAGTGTGACATTTGATCTCAAACCCATAATCATTTGTTAAATTACTGAACTGAAAGCTTGGACTACATGCAATTCAATGTCAACTTGTTCTGAAATTTGATTATATTGACGGGGCTCAGCCATGAGTCATCACCAAGGGCACTTGTCCTGCTATGTTAAAAATCACTGACCTAAAAACTCGAGCTCTAGGTAGGGCAAAAAATGGGCTTCAATCTCTAACACTTTGGGCTGAATTCTCTATGGTTCTAATGCGTGCCAAGTCAATTATTAGATGTTGTATTCTGGTGAACCACGTAGCACAATGCAGAACTCTCAATTTTTTAGTTTGAGTTTCATTTACTGTAATCAAATCAATGACTGTACTCACTACTAAGTCATTCTTTAGCAGTTCATGATTTTTTTCTTAAACATCCTGAACGTTTGGTATCTACTTAATGTTGGTTGAGTTTTACAATGAAGTGTAGATCAATGTTGTCAAAGGCAAACTAAGCCAGTTGGTTTCAACTGGAAAATGAGTCATCTTGTGCATTAACTGCTCTGAAATTTCCATAGATTTGATTAAAACCTGGTAGAACTGCACTGAAACTGAAGACTGGAAACTTGAAACCAAGCAGATTAATGCTTGAGCTGGCTCTGCATTTCTATATTTGAGGGTTTTGGTTTAAAATATTGTGTTTGGGGTTGAGATTTTCTCTCCCCTTATATTCTAATGTTAGAATGAGTATTATTATTATACATAATTATTAATTATTTTGCATTGACCTACTTAAGTGATAAAGATATGGAAATTGCAGACTCTGCATCTATGTTCTTACTTATTGATCTTGGGGTTGAATCTGATGATGGTAGTGGTTTTCTTGATGTGAATGCTAATGAATTTATATCCGATGGATCTAATCTTAATAAGTAGTATGATTTTTTACTGTTAGTTACTCACCTTAAGTTGTGATTATGTAGATATTGACTTATTTGAATTTAAAATTAAATTAATGAATACTGATTTTTATTTCTTATGTAATTTTTTAATATATAAAATTAAAATTAAAATTAAAGTTAAAATTTATTAATTTAACTATGATGGGTTTGATCTCAGTTTGATAACAGTTAAACCATTAAGTCTTAAGCTGGTGCTTCCATCAATTCAATGAGTAACATCTTTTAGTAGTAGGGATAATAGTTCTCCTTACTATTTTGTAGGTATGGAACTATGCGTGACAATGTCATCAGTCTCAAGGTCTGTCAATCTCAGTCTTTTGTTTCTGATGCATTGATGTCATGCTGTATTTATTATGCTACGTGTTCCAGGTAGTTCTTGCCAATGGAGATATAGTTAAGACTGCATCTCGTGCTAGGAAGAGTGCTGCTGGGTTTGTTTTATTCCATTTCTTTATTAATTAACTTTACTTTTACTTTTTTTCTTAAAAGAAAAAATGCAAGTAAATGAGGATACCGGAAATGGGAGCACGAACTGGTATATTTTATGCTCAATACAAGAGAATATAAACAAGAAAGGGGGTTGCGCCAGGGGGTTGAATCTGTAAAAGTCAAATTTATTTGTAATTATCTAGAAAGTTCAAGGACAGTGATAAGATAACCATTAAAATAGATTAGCATGATTAGTTGTGCTTCAATGTAGAAAAGGTTGCCTGATTAGTTTTAATTTTGATTTAATTGCAATGTGATATTAGTCGCTTCAAGTTTTGGGACTCAAATATGAAATGTAGTGTAAATGATATTAAATTATATCTCTTAGGTATGATTTGACCCGCTTGATGATTGGAAGTGAAGGAACTCTTGGTGTAATAACAGAAGTAACACTGAGGCTTCAGAAAATTCCCCAGCATTCAGTGGTATGCTGTTATTTTCTCTCCAACTTTTCTCTGGCTAACTGAACTAACTATATTTGCGATCAATTTATGCACATGTGTCTATGTTATTGTAATGTGATAGAGATTGAACATGGATGGCATGTTTAATACTTGTGAAAGTTTATCTTCTTGTCTCTCATGATCCTTGATATATTTAAGTGGATGTTGTGTCATCCAAATTTTATGCTTCGGTGGGTAGGTTACCTATTTTTGGTTCCTTCCCTGACAAGAAGTTGGTTTGAAGCAGCTCAACATAGTCTGTTCAGCTTGTACCTTTAGGACATCTCTACTCTTTGTCACTCTCATTCCTTTAAATAATTAGGTTTTTTTCTTACTAACTCATGATATCATTTTTCTTCTTTCAGCCAAAAAGAAAAAGGATATCATTTTTCTTCTTACCTCTTACACTTAGATTATGTGTATTCATCTTCATATCTGCAATCCTTAAAATGATGAAGTACAAGTTGCCCTCCTACTATTTATATCCGTCTCAAACATGTGCTCCTACTGTCCTACATCCTAACAAGACAAAGTATAACATAACTATCAAATTATTTGGAGGCGTATTCAACTGTCAATATGCTGTACTTTTATTTAAATCATCATTCCATCCCTTGCTAAATTGGATAAGAAAGGGTTTATTATTTTTCATCTTAAATGTCAATTCCTTCAAATTACCATTTTCTCATTTAAGATATTTAGTTACTTCCTTTTGTACCGTACGGAAGTTTGATTATTGCTAAGTAATATGCAAAACCTGTTTTTGGCGACCACTCTATCCTTTTGTAAAGAAGACATCTAAAGTACAGTTCATTACCTTTACTTTGAATAGTACTTCCCCTCGATTTGCCTGTAGCAAATCTTTCTCTAGAAAACTTGTTTATATGACATCTACCTGCTACAAGCACTTGTTTTGAGTTGTTGCTAAACGCATGGATTGCCTAGTTGTTGAACTTCGTTGAACTACAGGTTGCAATGTGCAATTTCCCTTCTGTTAAGGATGCAGCAGATGTTGCTATCGCCACTATGATGTCTGGTATACAGGTGGGACTCTGGCCTTAAATTTGGTCTCTTTCTCAATTCAACCTAAATTTTAAAGTTATTGCTGGTTAGGTTTCAAGGGTAGAGCTATTGGATGAGGTTCAAATGAAGGCTATCAATATTGCTAATGGGAAGAATTTGCCCGAATCTCCAACATTAATGTTTGAATTTATAGGAACAGGTGGAAATTGCATTTCTTTTGCCCCTTTCTTTTATTTTATTTGTTTGAATTAATCTTCCTTCATATGTAAAGCTTAATTGTGTGCTGATGAGTTTGTTGATTAGTCAAGATTTACACAAGAACTCAAACTGACCTTAGTAATGGATAAGAAGCAAAAATATAAAATATAAAATTGAATGAGGATGTAATATGCTCAACCACAAAATTCCACTGATAGAATGAGAGAAAGAAAAGAAATCTGGTTAGATGGGTTTCATTATATGTCATGACGAAAAAATAAAGATTATAAAACTAGTAATAAAATCCCTTAAATGTATTATTCACATTGCCTTCAAAGATGGTATTTCCGTTTCTAATAAATGCTTCTCAAGTTTCAAAGTAATTGATATACCTGACTGCTGACTCTCTATTATATATTTTTCAGAGGCATATGCTCGTGAACAAACAGAAATTGTTCAGAGAATTGTTTCTGAACACAGTGGCTCAGGTTTTGCATTTGCAGAAGAACCTGAAGCGAAAAAAGAACTCTGGAAGGTAGTATTTGATCCTCTATAATATTTTGCAATCCGCTCTTCCCAATATGAGTTTGTTCTGTGAACGCTCTTGTTCCTTTTAAAATATTTTACGCTACCAAAGAGGCAAACTATGGGTAGTTATTGATTTGACTGTGGTTTATGATGGATAACATGTTTCAATCTTGGAAGGATGTCACTTTTGATGCCTGTTTTCCTTTTCTTTTTGAGTTTCGGAGAGTATCTCACCCTTTGGGTCGAGGACCAACATTGCTTGGGGTACAGGGGTCACTCTTACAAGTGTTTGCAGATGGCGAATGCCAGACACAAATGCTAAACACTGTAGAGGGACCTCAACTGTTTAGTTCAAGCTTACTTATCACTTGAGCCAATCCTTGTGGGTTGAGGCCTACTTCCTTTGTGCATTTTAGATGCTGTTGTCTCCAGCTCTTTTTAGCCAAAAATAAAATAAAATTTACACTTAATCTACTTATGTTTCTTGCCTAGCATAGAATATAATTCTTGATACTCGAGTTTCTTGGCCCTTTATTTTTTGAGAAATTGTAGCCTACCACTCCGGTCCTATTTATAAGTTCGTTTTCACAAAGAGTGAAAGTGGACTTATAAATGGAACTAGAGTGGTACACATAGACTGCTTAGTCACATGTTTTAAAAATAAATAAATAAAGCTTGAGCAGTTTGATTATCTTTCTTTTCTTCTAAGGATTAAATTATTAACTCTCCCTCCTTTTTGTTGTTAAGAAGAAGATCTCAAAATGAAGTATTAGATTCTGATTGGCTTCTTTTTTAAGTTATCTCATTGCAACCCCAATTCTCAGTTTTCTTTTAGGCTTGTAACTTCTATATTCAGGATAATTTCTTCTTTATGTGCAGATAAGGAAGGAAGCTCTTTGGGCATGCTTTGCAATGAAGCCTGGTTTGGAGGCAATGACCACGGTTAGTTTTGAAATTTTATATTTCAATCTCTGATATGTTGGTTTTGTCCAGATATTCTTAGGATGGGTGGCGTAATGGATTTTGAGGAAACGACTAAAAATTATCATCTAATCCTAAAATGCGTTTTAATCCATATTTTAGAATTATCCGTGTTTTACTTATTCAATTTTGATTTTATAGTGTGTATACTTACATGTTGATGATAAACATATAGAATGAAAAATGAATTTAGTTTCAATATATTTCTCATCTATGAGGGAAGTTTCCAGGCTTCTTAAAATGTCTGAGGTTGTTGACCCCAAGATTGAAACAATGTAAAGAATATCTGCAAAGGCTTGAAAAAGTAGGCATGCAAAGCTATAACTTTTTCTTTGCCTGACTTTTATAGGGGTATCTTGATGTGGTCAGAATTGCTTCCCTTTTCCATGTAATTTGAGTTGTAATCGATTTGTCATTCCTTTGGTATGTCTAAGAACATCATTCCCCGGTTTGTTATTCTTAACTTCTGCAGGACGTATGTGTCCCTCTTTCTCACCTTGCAGATTTAATTTCAAGGTCCAAAAAGGAACTGGATGCTTCTTCACTTGTTTGGTATGTCTGATCTGGGTGAACTTTGTTCTGGATATTGAACTTTGATCAAATTTTAAGATCCATGTTGTTGGATGATGATGAATGATCAAATGAACTTATGCTCATAATGCATATTCCATTTGTCGCTGTCTTATTGCCAGCACTGTAATTGCCCATGCGGGTGATGGTAATTTCCACACAATTATTCTATTTGACCCTACCCAAGAAGAACAACGGCTGGAGGCAGAGAAACTGAACCACTTTATGGTTCATGCTGCCTTGTCATTGGAAGGTACAGTTCATATTGAGTTACTCTCTTCATGGAATCAATTTATTGAACTATGCTGTTAGTGTGATTCATCGAGATCTCTCCTGGTTAATAGCTTATCAGAAGAGTTGGTTTTGGGCACAGCACAATGACGTCCTTATCCATGTAGCTGAACATACTTAGTGAAATAAGGCTTTTGTTGCTGTAATTGTTGTTTATGCTGTTGGTGTGATGTTTCTGCTTCTCTGGACCAATAAGTGACTTGATGTATATGTGTTTTTTGGTTCTCTTGTGTCACTTTGTTTAGAAATCTTAAGTTTACAATATGTTACTCTCTCTAATCCCTTGCTGATACATTGTCCTGAAAGAAAATTGTTTTTTGCAACTTTCAATCAGGAACTTGTACTGGTGAACATGGAGTTGGCACTGGGAAAATGAAGGTACTTCATTGATTTTTTTGTTTTGTTGTTTAAAAAAAAAAAAAATCCAGATGATCATTGTTACTGATGCGACTTTCCAATGATGCATTGGCAATTGAAATTATTCTTTTTCTTTTAGAAAAGTTGGCTTGTGAAGGTTGGCAAAAAGTCATAATTGAATTTAAATAGTAATTCATCGTCAAGTTTGTATGGTGCTTTTACTTTTTAGATAGGAGTATTAAATCCTCATCTGAATTCCTTTGTTAAGTACCTGGAAGAAGAACTGGGAGTGGAAGCATTGAAGACAATGAGAAACATAAAGGCAGTGCTGGATCCCAACAATATCATGAATCCTGGAAAGCTCATTCCTCCCCATGTTTGTTTGTAAAGAGCACCTTCGCTTCCATGTTCGCACGTGAAGCTTGTCGTTGCGGTGTATACCAGCTTCTTCAGAATCTGCTTTGTATTTATAACCAGTTCATAGAATTGGCTTAGGCCACTGCAGATTTTCTGGCCTCCTCTTGCCTGTGAACCTAAATAAAGTGACTTTCTTTTTGTTGTCTTTATAATATATTCGTCCTTTAATTGCTGAGACTACGCTCTTCTCAAGTTGAGATTACTATCAATTGGCTAGAGTCTAGAGATTATACGTGTTCAATTTTCTCTTCAGCAAAATAGGCGATTTTTAGCTACCTAGGGGGGGGGGGGGGGGGGGGGGAATCTCATACTGCAAACTAGATGTTGTTTGGCACAAGGAATTTTTAATTTTGAGAAAATTACCCCTAGGTCCTAGGTATGAAAATTAAATACAGATAGGTCTTCCAATTTCATTTAATACTATTAAGTCTTGAGTCTAATATTTACGAGTAAAACTTTCATATTTGCATAGTTAAGTTGTATCATTTACAAGTTCAATTTAAAGATTGGCTAAAGTATACGTTTGGTCCTTTATGTTTGCTTCTGGTATCATTTTAGTCCCTTAAGTTTGTAAAGTGCACGTTTGATCCCTTAATGTTAACACCGTTAGTCTGATTTAACGGAAAATAGTGACTCAACAATTTTAAGCAATGACTCATCAGAAAACCAATATCTTCTTTTCAAGAAATTCAGGATTCAGGAGGATGGATGACTTGGGGAGGTATTTGGGCTCTTATTTGTATAAAGGGAGGGCTAATACGGGGAATTTCCAGCACTTGATTGACAGAATGCAAGGGAAGTTAAGTAGTTGGAAAAAACAAAGTTTGTCCTTGGCTGGTAGGCTAGCTCTTGTGCAATCAGTTACTAACCAAATGGCAGTGTTCTATATGCATCACTCAATTATACCAACTGGTGTTTAACATCCAATGGAAAGAATTCAAAGGGAAAATTTGGAATAGTAAAATGGGAAAGCGGAAAATACATGCTATAAGTTGGGAAACAATATGTAAAGAGAAGAAGAATGGTGGATTTGGTTTGAGGAAGCTAGAAGCCATGAATGATGCATGTTTGGGAAGAGTGGCTTGGAACATAATAACTAGAAAGTTTGTGCTCTTTGGTGCCGTCAGGGAAGTATGTGAGGGGTGAGGATGTAGTGAAGGGGTGTAAAATGTTGAAAACAGACTCGGAGGTTTGGAGAAACTTGTGTAGGATCTAGCCGAAGGTTTTGAGTAACCTGAATTGGGAAGTAGGAGATAGTAAAAGAGTGAACTTTTGGAAGGATAGGTGGGTGGTTGATGGAAGTTTATTAATCGAGAGATACATTGGTCAGGTAACAGATGAGGAGGAAAGAGTTAAGGTAATAGACCTAGTTAATGTTGAAGGTGACTGGGACTTTGAGAAGATTAATAGGTGGCTGAATGAAGAAGGAAGGAGATTAATCATGGCTGTACCTCCCCCAAATGAGCTAAATGGGGGTGATGTTATTAGGTGGGGGGTGAAGGTGCAAAACAAGTATGTCGTGTCTGATATGTACCATTCACTGAGAGAAGAGCATGATATGGGGGAGGAGGTATGGAATAAATTGTGAAAGTGGAATGGGCCGAAGAGAGTGCAAGTATTCAGCCAAGCGCCTCGTAGCGCGATGGCACTAGAGTTAGCCTTAGGAGCTGGCTTTCCCTCTTGTCCAGGGTTCGAGCCCTGCCTTCCCCTTCCCCCATTGTATCAAAAAAAAGAGTACAAGTATTCATGTGGCTTGCAATACATGATAGGCTATTTACTAGCGATAGAAGAAGCAGAATTTTGGGAGGATCTCCTGACTGTTATAGATGTGCTGGTATACATGAAGATCGAATGCATGTATTACGTGATTGTGAGTTTGCACGATCCCTTTGGCATGAACTAAAAAGGGGCCATTTCAAGTCTGATTTTCTGAGTTTGCAGGGAGTGGACTGGTTTAAATGGAACCTATCAAAACCTGATGAAACTGATGAAACTTGGAAGCTGACTTTCGGTGTAACTTGTTGGATGTTATGGAATTGGCGTAACAAGAGTATGTTTGATGAGCAGTTTGTGGTGCCTGTGAACCGTGGCAAGGCTGTGTGGTGGTATGTGTAGGAAGTAATAAGGGCGAGGAAAGAGCTTGGTGTAATTACAGGTGTGAAGCAAGAGGTCAACATAAGATGGGTCCCTCCATTATGGGTTGGTGGAAATTGAATGTGGATGGTGCGTCCAAAGGGTTGGCTAAAATTGCTGGATGTGGGGGGTTAATCAGGGATGAGAGTGGTAGGTGGATCACTGGGTTCATACAGAAATTAGGAGCTTGCTCAGCTATCAAGGCTGAGCTTTGGGTTGTTTTGACTGGACTGAAATTGGCCACAATATAATGAAAAACCTGCATAATGTAGTGGTGGAGTGTGACTCAATTGCTGCTGTGCAGTTGCTGAAGAGATTGCAGACTGATGGAGTAACTGATGCAGGGTCGGTGCTGCTAACAACCATTGGCAGGGAAATGCTAAAGGTACCTAGGCTAATAATTTCTCATGTATATAGAGAGGGCAATGTTTGTGCTGATGCCCTTGCAAATATAGCTTGTGTACAGGATGCTTTATTTACTGTCTTAGATAATCCTCCATCTTCTATGGTTAATTTGCTGCTTCTTGATGTACTGGGTGTTTCCCAACCAAGACTTATTCTAATATAGTAATGCTGATGGGCTAATGCCCCGATTCTTACCCAAAAAAAAATGCTGATCAAGGATTCTTATATATTAATATTTTAATAAATTAATATTTTAAATCCTATTAATTGAAAAATATTTAATCTTCTTTGACAAAAAATATATATATTTAATCTTCACAAACTGTGAAAAACCGTAAAACAGTCTATGAAGATTAAATATTTTTCAATTAATAAGACTTAAAATATTAATTTATTAAAATACTACTTCCTCCGGTCCTAATTATAAGAGCTAGTTGACTTTTTTTTGGAGAGATTAAGGAAGCTAACTAAATAACTTTAGAGTATTTTTATTTTTATTTTTTTCTTCAAACTAATTAATTTAACTAATAAACTAATATATAATCCAAGGATATACAACATATAAAATGATTAAATAACTTATTTAGCTTCCTTAATCTCTCCAAAGAAAGTCAACTAGCTCTTATAATTAGGACCGGAGGTAGTAACATATAAGCATGCTTGGTTAGCATTTAATTACACAGTCATTGCTAAAATTGTTGAGTCATTATTTTCCGTTAAGTCAGACTAACAGTGTTAACATTAAGGGACCAAACATGTACTTTACAAACTTAAGGGACTAAAATGATACCAGAGGCAAATATAAATGATCAAACATATACTTTAGCCAATATTAATGTTTATAAGTCAAACATTTATATTTACAAGTTGAGTTACATAGCTAACACGTTAAATTTGTAAATTTTAAATCTCTTGGATTTCATTACTGTTACATGAAGTATGTTGACTTATTTGTTTTTTTTTTTTCTTATTTGGGATCTATAACTAATTTCTTCTAATATTTTCCTTACATCTAAGAACAGATTTATAAGATGTTTAGATATAAAATTTTCTAACTTAGCATATGTGCCCTGAATGATAAAAGGATTTTCTTTTTTTGGGTTTAATCGAACCTAAATGTTGAGTACTCTATAACTTAGCGCAGTGAAGATAGAAAGAGTTAAGAGGAGTGGAAAAGATCAAAATGAATTGGCCAAAGAATGAAAGTAAACTACAAAAAGTGGTGAAATGAGGCATTTTGGTACTGCTAGGTTGTGTTCTGAAACGCCATACAAAATCACTTTGCGTTTTAAGAGATAAAACTCTTTTTAAATATTGATCTTATATGACATAAAATGACTTAAACAAATCAATCCAAATATAAAAGAAAGTGCCTTTATGAAAGTAATTGGGGACGAACTCTCAGCATCAAAGTGACAGAAATCCTCAGGGATGACGAAGAGGGAGAAATCCCCAAATGAACCATTACCATGTTCAACGATGTTCACTCCATCAACGGTCCCTTTCTTCCTCTATCATTTTCTTCCTTCCCTCTAATTCCGACAACATTCTTTCTTCTGTCCCCTTTTTTACATTAAGGACCGGAGGAGTAATACTTCTAATTTATGATTTCAAATATAAGACCTCTTTCACACTTTTATCCATTTTTTTTAATCAAATTAACTATATTAATTTTCCCTCAATAATGTAGGAGAGGGAGTAAGGGAATTAATGATGTTTAAGGTGTTATATATATATATATATATATATATATATATATATATATATATATGGGTTTATCGTTTGTCATGTGACTTGACATAAGGTTTTGTTAAATCACTCCAAAACTATGTCGTTTTGGGAGTTAGAGGGATTAATAAAGGGTGTTTCGGTAAAATTTATATAATAAATACAAAAACAAAAATATCAAAGCACTCTTCATTAATTCATCTAACTCCCAAAACGACGTAGTTTTATGGTTATGGAAATTAATGAACTCCCAAAAAGACGTAGTTTTGGGGTAACTTAACAAAACCTTATGTTAAGTCACGTGATAAACGTTAAACTCTGTACATACATACATACATACATACATACATACATACATACATACATATATATATATATATATATATATATATATATATATATATATATCATATTAACTAACACATCCTTAATATAAGATTAATTACTTATCTAACATTAAGGAAGAAATGGAGTATTAGCTAATATTAAAGGAGATAATTGTACAACAATTGTGCAACACAAGTGGTTCAAATATGATTAGGGGAAACGCAAGGCTGAGAGTAGAAGACAAGAATAAAAGAGATAGTTTCACTTTATTAGATCAATTAGTGTCATCAAAACAAAGAAGAGAACCAACGGGGGTTGGATCTAGCGAAAAAGACAAGTCTCTCACAACATGGTGAACTAAGGTTTGAATTCCCGTTGAGGGAAGTGCTCACATTTAATGCTCGACAGTAGATCAAATAGAATTGCCTCCAATAAAAGAATATCTTTGTGGAAAAAGAGAGAGAGAGTGTGTGTGTATGTGTGTGAAGAGAAGAACGCTTTATGATAAGTAAGAGAAGAGAAAGGGGAGTTTAGGACTTGTCTTTGTCATTAAATGAGATAATCATAAGACCATTGAGTTAGGTTCTAAACTTCTAATCCTATATGAACCAAAGATTCTCCACCATCCCTCTTCAAAACGTTGCTTCATCTCTTCCATTATACTCTTTTGCTGACACTCATAATTCAACTTCGCACTCATTTTTCATATTTGCATATATGCCCTATTCTGTAGAATAGCTTAGCTGTGTTACTCTTTATGTTTCTGTCCGTTAAAGCAAAATATTTTTGTATAAACAAGAGATTTGATTTGCTTCTTCACTATTAATCCATCCGTTCATATAAACACAACTGCTTTTATCGCTGGTTTAACAAGTCATAATGCACCAAACGACAAAATGTAATTGGCTCCTATCTTATATGTATAATTCAGATAAACCATTAGCCATGCAATTCTCACTTCATGCTTTTAAGAATATGATTAGCCTCGTCATCAAAAGAAGCAACAAAACGAATATATAAATATAGTTGCTGTTTGATCTCAGATTTAAATCCTAATCAAGATACTACTTATACTAATTTATTCATCTGGGTACCAAACAGCACTGCAATTAAATGTAATCCACGTGTATATATCACAGTAGTCATAATAATTTCGATTGCATTAATCATTTTTAATTATTAAATATGCGAGAGGATTTGGTATGTGTTAACATCGGTCAAAAGTTATACTGATCAACGATAGTGTACGTTATCTGTTCGTCCTTTTAATTATTATTTCTGTATGTTTAAAGCTGAAAAAGCTGTTAGTTAATTATATTTTATAAACATGCTATAGTTATGTATATACACACAGCTTTTTTATCAGGATGTTATTTGTAACTTTTCCAAACTCATCTAACGCGATATGGCGTGAGATTGGTGGTTTAACACGTCAGCGCTAACCTAATTAATACATAAACATATTACTTATAGTCAAAAGATGAAAATGCTTGACCACTATAGCCATGGCTTTAATCGTGGCACCACCACTATTACATGAAATCCAGTTTCCGTACTAAGCTTTTAAAAGTTTAGCATGGAGAGCTCATTACATCTGGGTTGTCTAGATCTGATTTTGGACAGTTTATATTTAAGTATTTTTTAAAAAAATGATTATGATTTTTAAAATTAAAAATAATTTATTTAAAAAAATATTAGCTAACAGATTATCTTTATTTTAGATTATGTACCCAATAAAATTTTGGCTTTGTGATTGGAATTAATATGTTCCTGACTAAATATTTCAACGTTCAGATCCACGCTATCTTAGAACAGTATCCTAATAATTGTGTGTCTTCTCTCGAAAACATCGAACATTGTGATCATATAAACAGTAAACACAACCTTAAAGAACCAAAAAAAGAAAAACATGAGTGATTCTCGTGAATCCTCGGAAAAATATCTCCACCTGGTTTTATGCAAACGATGAGTCAAGTTCATTGGATGAGTTGCTTGTGGTCAACCATGCTGATCCATATGATTACGATGGAAATCATCAAAGAAATATCAATCTAATTGACAAGGATAAGACTGAATCATATCCCCTTAGCAAACAAAACTATATTTTTACTTTTTTTATTTGGTGTGAAATCAGTGTTAATTATTATACTAATTACTCATTTAATTATATTTATAAGTCACTTTCACAATGTTTCACTGAGAACAAAATCAAAACAATAATAAATTGAAGATAAAATTGTACATCAACGTAATATATATATATATATATATATAAAGTAAACGATCATAAAATATTTTCTACTCCTTTTGGTCTTTAATATAAGATATATTTAAGGAGTTGATATTGGTCATAAATATAAGACATATTTAGAGAGTTTATTTGGATCTAAATATAAGACATAATTTTCATATTTGTCAATATTTTTCTAATTTACCCCTATTGTGCTCCCTCAACAATAATAAAAAAGGAGAAGGAATAGAAGATTAAGGAAGATGACTAGGGTGTTTTAGTAAATGTATATAATATTAACCAACTTAACAATTTCTTCAATCTAATCAAATTAGGTAAATATATCTTATATTAAGGATATAAGAGACTATTATATTTGCACAAGATTGTCATCATGGAAGTTAAGCAATTCTTATGCAATGTGAGGGTCTAGTTGATAGAAACCATTGTGAAACAATATTCCAAGAAACTCAATTTGGACTTGGGCTATATAGCCTTTCTTAGATGAGAGCATAATTCCATGATGGTCCGTAATATCAGCAAATTGGGCTAGTAACTTCTTATGAGCTTCTTCATTTTCAAAGAATAACAAAATATCATCAATATAGGTTAAAGCATTATGAAAAATGGGTTCAAATATCTTAATCATAGCCTTTTGAAAAAGAGGAGGGGCTACTTTTAGCCCAAATGTCATCACCTTACACTGGTATTAGGCGTCTGAAATGCATAATGCAATTTTGTATCTGTCTTCATGATGGATATATTGTTGCCAAAATTCTGCTTCAATATCAAATTTTGAGAATATCTTTGTCTATGTTAATTGGGAGGTTAAAGTATCTTTCTTTTAGAATGGAAACTTGTCATCCTATAGAAACATGTTAAGAGATTTATAGCCAATCACCAACATCTTCTTTCCTCTAACAAGTTCTAACATTTTCTGCATATGGAATGGTTGACAAGCCTAATTAGACCAGTGGGCTCAATTAATCCTTGGACTAAAAGAGAAGCACATTCTTGTCTAGCTAAAAGAAGATCTTTAAGGTTTATGTAGAATAAGTAGCCTTAGTAAGATTAATGTCTTCATTCTTCTAAAAAATAAAGCCTAATGAAGAACTCTCAATTCTTCCATAGAGGAGCAGGGCATCTGAATTTGTCATGGCTGTCTGCACACAGCTTGAGGAGCTTGTCCTAAATGTTTGAATAGCCAATTGTTGGGGCTTGATTGATTTCTAAGATGTTAGGGGTTTGCATATGAGGACTAAAGAATTTTTTGAATTTGAGACCACATGGGGTGATATAAAGGTATTTAGTTCAATAAAAGGCATCAAACCCAAAAAGAATATCCCTTTTTGCAAGATAGCTTCCTAGAACTTCGACCAGCCTAGGAAGAATTGTACTCCAATTTTCTTTTTTGAGACGAGTTCTATCTTAAAGATTTTTTCCATCAACTATTGTGAAAGGATGATGAAATAGAGCCCTAGCTTCTTTTGGAAGAACATGGGGTTTTAGGATAGTGGCATAGGATTTTGTATCTATATAGGCTTATCATATTTAGCTAGAAGGATTTTTGCTTTGACTTTGATTCTGGGAGTTTTGTCAACTTAGATCATGCCCAAGGATCCTAATAATTTAAGGACCTTGGTAGATTCTTTGGTGATTGGGTTGAGGGAATAAATGGGCCTTTTTGGATTGTAGGTAATATATTCATCATCAGAACTAGAGTCAGAAATGGGCAAGATGTATTGGGTGTTTTCATCTTGTTCTGAATGTTCTTCAAAGATGAAATAAATGTCTTCTTCCTCATCTATGTGTAGTGCATTGTTGAAAGATTGTAGCATGTTGACTTCTCTCTTCTTCTTAAGGTAAGCCTTTGCATACTAGCCCCTTATTCCACAAAGGAAACATTTAAAAGATTTTTGAAATTTAGGGAACCTTCTCTTGAAGTATTTGAACTTTGGCCTTGGTTTTCTCTTTCTTTTGTGGCCCCTTATTGGTATACTTGTGAAGTAAGACGTTTTCTTAGTATGGCAATGACAGGCATGCTTATCTTTTTATTTGATCCTTAAGTAAGGTTTACTATAAGCAGGTTTGAGCTTGAAACTTCCTTTTAGCATAGACTTATAAAGCTTCTGTTGTTCACACAACTTGTCTAGTGTTGTTAAAGAAAGTTGATATATTTCTCTAAGTGCAAGTTGAGAAAATTCTTTTTTGAGGAATTGATCATTCTACGCAGTTGTGGCTGGAGTTCTTCAGGAAGCAAGGCAACAAAAACATGTCTGGGAGTGGGATTTTGGGATCCTCCCAATAGATAATATTTTTTGACATGCGAGTAAAATGGTTTTGTAAATCCTTTCAGTTGAGAGAGCAACATTTCATTTCAAGATATTCTTAATAATGTCTTTGTTGGATAACATTGACATCACTTAAGAATTCTTTGTGAATAGCTCCGAGAAATACTCCTAGGCTTTCTGCTCTTACAACTTGAAGCTTTTGATACTTGCTAATCTTTGTAAATCATTCACGCAAATTTCCAGTCATTCTAGAGACGAATTCTGTTAAGATTTGCCAGAAAGTAACTGAAGACTCGATCATCTGTATGTTGATCCATGCTCCAAATTCATGAAGTCTTTCTAACCACTTATGTGGTGGAATGTCATCAAACGTAATTCATAGTCCAATGGAAGGTCTTCCTTCTAGATATCTGGCTCATGAGGACCTTGATCCTCCTGTTTGACCTTCTTCTTCAGAGGATAGGTCTTTAACTACAAGAGATCTCTGAGAAGTTTTAGCTTGTTCTACCAAAGCAACAGTAGACAAATCAACATAATATTATATTGTCCATCATTGGAAATTTCTTCTTTTCGTGTGGAGCTATTAGAAATGTCTATTTCAAAATCAATAGATTTCATAGTGTTTGTTTCTTCTTCATTAAAGGTCGAACTTGATAAGAGAACATAAAATTCATCATCATCGGCCAAGAATCCAATAGTTCCAGATGAATCAGTAGTTACAACTTTTCCTTTATTTGTGGGTGGTGTCGAGGTTTTTCAAGGAGAAGTTGGTGGGGTATGGATTCTAAGTGATGGTTGGGGTGTTATGGGTCAAACATAGGTGAAGGTAGGTCCTGTATAAGATGCAGATTTGGAAGTATGTGCATGTGAGATTACTGGATGGCTTTCAGTTTGGATACCAAAAGAGATTATTACATTCTTTCTAGATGACTTTTTAGAAGTTGCTTCTCTCAGTTGTCTGGCTAGTGGGTAACTGGATCTGAAAATGGAATCAAAATCAGGTTTTGTGTGGGGAGGCTTATATACTGGATAAGATGTTGGCATGAAGGAATATGGAGAGAAAGAATTAATAGTAGGTTGTGAAGGTGGTGACGGGGGCAACTTGAATGTACCAGTTTCAATCTTGCGTAGCTCATTTTTTATGTTAGAAAGTTCTTGTTCTTTTCTTTGGAATTTAGGTCCATAATATTTTTTATCAATATATCTCCTCAAGTCTTAATCCAATTAGTAGGCTTGAGTAGAAAGTATTTTGTGCAAACTTTTGGTCTCTTCTATTATTGCATCTATTTGAATGGTAAGGTTTTTAGATTTACTAGTGAGATGATCAAGCTTTTTGTCTATGTGATGCAAGGCTTTATTATGACTTGTGGCATATTTAGTCTGTCAATTTAGTACTTCCTTAGCTGGTGCGACTAGCTTATAGGTTCCTTGAGGGTAACTTTTGTTACTGGAACATAAGGCCTTGTGGTGACCCTTGTATTTTCATTTGTCCTTGTTTGAAGAAGTGAAAAGTCTTCTTTATAGGACCTGG
Organism: Acacia crassicarpa; assembly: GCA_034222035.1. Classification (NCBI taxonomy): domain Eukaryota; kingdom Viridiplantae; phylum Streptophyta; class Magnoliopsida; order Fabales; family Fabaceae; genus Acacia; species Acacia crassicarpa. Next base: position 60,282,151 of record JAWXYG010000002.1, on the reverse strand, counting down.
GTTGTACCATGGCAATGCATGATATTAGGCAAGTACTTGTTTTTAGTGGAGTTGTTAGAGCAACAACTTACGGTTTTGTCTGTGAAAAAATACTAGCAGGTAGATCATCGTGTCCTAATTCTTTGAGTAGATTTTGGATAGTCAACTCTTTAGTTGGGACTTTCGGAACTAGTCTGCTAACCTTCAGCTTAGGGGCCTTATCACCTTTATCATGACTTCAGTGATCAAAAATGGGAACATGAGGACCCTTTGTTTTTCTTCTTGCGATTTCTCTTGGAGCTAAAATCTATCAAGTCTTCATCATCTAATAGATCCCAGAATCAGGGTACTGGCACTCATAGTCTGGCTCACACATGTGATGGTCTAAGTCCCATATGATGTGTCCATTGACATAGAGACAAAGACCAGTTTGTCTTCCTTTGTGCAGTGATCCACTGGAGTGTGTTCCTTACTTAAATAGGAGTGATTCTCACAATCATCTTGCTTGGTGGGAATGATTCTCGATTCCTAGTTTTTGAAAAATAGATTTAACTATTCCATCAGGCATTCTTTGTACAAGAGGTGGAGCAGTAGTATGGATATCTTTTGGAGCGGAATGAAATCCATTCTCATAATTATTTATCCACTCAAAAGGCATAATTTGTGCAAGTTCCTTAGTGGGAATTTGCTTAAGGATATTGATTACGGATGGGCCATGATCCCTACTTGAGAACATATGAGGACATCATTAGTGGAATCGAGAAAATAGAGGTCTAAGGAGTGGTTCTGGACTTTATAAATCATTTGGTGATGAAGAGTGGCCCTCGTGGCTTCTGGATCTTAATCTGCACCAGTAATTTGAATATGAATTTTCAGCTGCTAAAAGGTTGTTCTGTCAAAGAGCTTGATATTACAATTAGGGGCTGTGGTCATAATAACACTACCATTGCTGAGAGGGGTAAAGACAGCACCAATCAAAGCATTTTGGTATGATTTGTAGGTAGTATCAAGGAGGTCTATCCTGGCTATAGCAGGGATACCTTTCCATCTATGTAAGGTCAAGATAAGATGAATACCACCAATGTGAAGATTATAGCCTTGGTTAAGATAATATGGTCAATCAAAAGCTTTGGAATCTCCAAAGTAACACATTGTTCTGTAGTAATTACAGATAAACCACAATGGTTCAGGCAACAACTCTAAACAATTTCTTTTACAGGTGGGGAAGATCTATTGATAATATTACGAATAGATCTAGTTAAAGATCTTTGTCGTCGGTGGTAAAGAGAGTAGTATGGACTAACTAAAGGTAATTCTGGTGAATTAATATGGGCATCCTCTGGAAGGTGGATTAGTTCAACAAGGTTATCTATTTTTTGGGATAAAGTACTATCAAGAGAAAGAGCATATGAAAGACAAATAGGTTCAAAAGAGCTAGAGACTGCACTCATATTTGTAAATTCTTTTTACCCACTTTCTCTAACCATATGTCAAGTATCGATCTGAACTTTTCAAAATCCAATATGATATCACTCACAGCCTTTATAAAAACGTACAGGGGATCGGAAAAATAAAGAAATTAATCAAATAATATTATATTACCAATTGTTAAAAAAACACACACACACACACAAACAAACAAACTCTACAAGACATACATGCGATGGAGAACCACCCATTCTCCGCAAAGCTCATCTGGAAAATTTCATAGTCAAAGAGCAAACGTAAGGAAAAATTTAAAAACAACCAATAACATATTAGCAATTACTACCTCCGATCCTAATTATAAGAGCTAGTTGACTTTCTTTGGAGAAATTAAGGAAGCTAAATAAGTTACTTAACTATTTCATATGTTAAATATTCTTAGATTCACTACTACAAAACAGGGCTACGGAGTCCTATTTTTTATACTTTTAGCGTCCTTTTCGGGGGGGACGTATATCTGGGGGGCGCCGTAGGGAAAACTTAAGGAGTCCTATTTTAAAGTTAGACTCCTTAAGTCATGACTTAAGGAGTCTAATTCTATAACTTAGACTCCTTAAGTCACGACAGTTACGTTGTTTGATGTCACTTAAGGAGTCTAATTCTATAGAATTAGACTCCTTAAGTCATGACTTAAGGAGTCTAATTCTAGTAGTTAGACTCCTAAAGTGAGACTTAAGGAGTCTAATTCCAGTAATTAGACTCCTTAAGTCTAATACAAAACCATCAATAATAAAAATATCAGCATGGCTTCAGCCCATACAGTAATGTGCCAATAACAATTAAATCACAAGAGAAGTTGGACTCACCATAATTTATAGCAAATAATTAACGATAAAAAAGAATCAAGTAGGTAATGTAACAGCTAAGAAGGATAGGTATGAGGAGAAACCTCCGACCAATTACAAAGCGTATGACCACTCCTCTTTCTTCAAGTTTTTTTAAGGCAACACCTGCAAAAATGAGAATCTGTCAATGCTATATAATGGAGCCTGTAGCACGAAGATATGATCTACATAATGTTAACACCAATAATACAAGTTGAGAAGTATAACAATCAAAAAACAAATAAAAAAACCTCTGGGCATCCAAGACCCTCTAAACTTCTTTCTTTGCAAATGACTCCCAAATCCAATATAAACTCTAATGACAACTAGAAGCCTCTTGTCACCACTTTGTTGCAGATGGCCTTTGAGATACCCTTGGCTCTTTGCCAATGTAAGTTCCATCTCAGCTTCAACAATCCTCCTCTCTAGGTCCCTAATAATTAGACAGATGTCATAAATATTGAAAAAGACTAATCCAAGGAAAGGGAGGATAAAACAGGGTGACTTCACCTGCATCCGAGGACCATTAGCTTATCTTCAACTGTTAGAACCTTGGGCCTCTGGCAACGGAATCACAATCATTTAAGGAAACAAACTTGCATGAATCAAACAATTCAAACAATCCTGACATGCAACAGTAATGAATTGTCACCTTTAACGCATGCATTTACACATACATATATATAACTAGACAAATTTTCCAGTAAGTGCGTCTTTTTGCATATTAAATATTTGTTCAATAATCGTGAAATACCTCCATTTTATAGTTAAAAAGAATCTCAATCACAACCTTTATATTCCTTCCTACAAGAAATTTAAATGAACGTAACAAAATATGCCTACTTTCAATTAATATGACTTGGACATTTCATACCTTGAGTGACGGGATCAGAGCAAAAACCTCTTCCGAGGTCTGCGGACACACATTACCAATCACACATAGCTGCAGTTTAAGATATTGTCAAGAACCCTACATAACATGCAAGAACAAGGAATCTAGGAGGTGAATGATACCTCTGCTTCAGAGACCCCAAGATTTGCCAAAGGCCTAATGTTGAGTCAAGATTCAAACAATATATGAATTTTATGAATAAAGAGGAAAGTCACATAAAGCAAAGCAGTAGTGCTACTTATCAATGCAAACACACCAACATACACCAAAAACAATCCTGTACTCATATCAATCTGAAAAATTAAGGATACTCTAGAATGCTCCTAACAGACTATGACTTTGTATAGTGGCTATTGCTTTTGGCATACTGCAGTCCCTTGTCAAATGATCTATAACAAAAAATAAAGAACTTTTTTCAGATAAACAGTATATAGTAAATTACAGAAGCATCCTCTTCAACCAAAAAAGAAAAGCTTTCATGCTCCCTTACACAGGTATTTGGATAGCTGGATCTTTAGATAACATAGTCATCCGATCTTGAATTCCTTGTAAAATATCAGCAGCCTCACAATTCATCACGCATTTGACATTTTTGGGAAGTTTTGCATGCGTCACCAAAAGGATTTAGAACTGTTGATATAAATCAGATGAATATTATCATCACAAACCTAGAGTCCTAAGAATAATCAATTAATATAAAATATGTGTCAAATGCAATTCGTTGGCCCAGTCACAGCAGTGTTTTACCCGGTAAAAGTGGATGAGGGCATATACTATTTAGGTCAACAATCAAGTAAAAGAATAAAGTGATTACCAACCCTACTCAATCCCAAATTCTGATGATTTTGAGCTTTTAGACCCAGTACTCTTTCCTCCACTTGCAACCTTCTCTCCCTTTCCTCCTTTATTCCAATAGCCACGAAAATGGAAAATTCCATAAATATAGATGTAAAAAACTTAGTACTGGTAAAATAAAGAAACAACAATATATTTAAATAGTGTAAAAAGGGTAATTACCAAATATACCAAATAAGTTAAGATAATAATACCTTTAAACTGTGTACTAGCAGCTTTCCCACCAGACATTGGTGAACTACCCGATATGGGGTCAAAAGTGTCTATAATACACAAGAAACGCATCATTTAATTATTAAGGAAATTGTACAACTGATTGTAAACGTGATCAATATCATGTAAACTTCAGTTCAACCATCTTCAGAAAATTCAATTATTTTCATACTCTAGTGAGTAGAGCCGTAATGCTAACCTTCAGCAAACTAAACTCTCCTACCCTTTGCTAATTTTGCAGGACTATCGTCTTTCCCTTTTAAGGATCCAACCAAGAAAAAACACAAAAGAAAAAAAGCAGATAATTGAGTGTTAAATCACAAAATGGTTCAACTATAAGCACACACCACCAATTGGTGACAGCAAGATGAAAGAACTCACAACAGCACATAAATTTCATATCAGCAAGCATACAGATTTGCCATCACATAGGTTGCAGAATATAATACGTGAGAGATTTTTGCATGGGCAACCTAATATGCATCCCACCTTAGATTGTCAAAATTCAGCCCACTATGTTCAGCTGGCATTTAGAATGTCTATTACCAGTTTTTGTAGTGCATCTCTATTGCGCAAATAAAACAACAGTGTTTCAATTAATGAGCAGGATCCTATGAATAGAATTCAATCCTAGCTCTCTGGGCCTTTTAACCTCAATTAGAACTACCACTTCAAGACAAAAAATCATCAAATTGGGATGCAGGGAAGAAGCTCATTGATGATACAAGTATTACCTTGCTCGCTTCTCCTCAGTTCTCTATACTTAGGTGAGAGACTTTCACAACTTTATTCCAAAGGCAGAGACTTGAAACAAAATAACACCTGGGCTGAGTTCTTCTTCAGGAGACTGGTAAGTAAATTTCGTTTTTCTGCGTCTTGCTCTTGCCATAACTTATCATTCCAGAAAATCAATTAAAAAAAATTGAAAGTCGTTAGAATCACACAATCTGGTAGCAATTTATGTTCAGAAGTTTGAAATCAACAACGAATATTGAGAAATTATTAAGATAAAAGTAGCGACATTATCCAGCTAAAACTGGGGATTAAAATTGATTCCGGATGCAATTTCCACAATTTGGCTGATGCTTTTTCAAAAAAATTTAAAAACTCAGAATCGTACACAAATCTAGCAGACCTCGAGTCCAAAAAAGATGAAGAAAAAGACAAAGGCAGAAATCTCCCTTTCCAGGCACCATGGTAGAGATCTAAAAATAACCATAGTTGGTTGAATCGACACAAATGCGATCATCACTAAACGAAAATTCACCTCCAATCATATTAGGAAAATCAACTGTAGCACCGAAGATTCACAGAAAGGGAAACATACCGGCCAGCGACGTAAACCCAGGCAACGCAAGAGAAGAAAGCCATCATGAGCGACGGTTTTGAGGTCTGAGGAGACTTTGATCTAGTAGTGCAAGCAGAGCGCTAGAGCGGAGGAAACATGCTATTAAAAAAAACCCTAAACTTTGGTCGTAGCTCCGCCACTGTGAATAATAAAGGAACCCTAGATTATGAGATTTGGAAGAGAAGAGAGTACCTTTTGTCGAGACAAGGCGGAGTGAGGGCAGAGACAAGGCGGAGTGAGGGCAGAGAAGAAATCTGAGAGAATGAGAATGAGAATCGGGAGACAACGCGAAAATGGGTTATGGGAGTGTAATAACCTAAGGAGTCTAATTTTTAAACTTAGACTCCAAATTCCGATCTAGGGAGTCTAATTTTTAAACTTAGACTCCAAATTTCGGCCTAGGGAGTCTAATTCTCAAATTTGGACTCCAAATTGTTTCTCTTTTCCGCCTTTTCGCTTGCTCTTGGCGCCAGGGTCGCACTTTTGATGTTTAAGAATTAAAGTTAGACTCCAAAAGTCATTTCCTAATTACAAAAATGCCACCGCGTTTTTTTTTTTTTACTTCCTTTTTTAAGAATAGGACACCAATCAAGGACGTAAAAGCCTATTTTTGATTATATATTAGTTTATTAGTCAAACTAATAAGTTTGAAGAAAAAAATAAAAATATTTTAAAGTAATTTAATTAGTTTTCTTAATCTCTCCAAAAAAGTCAACTAGCTCTTATAATTAGCACCGTAGGGAATATAAAAAGGACAAACCAATAGGTCCGCATGCATGTGCCCATCCCACCACTACATTTAGTAGCATCGTAAAATTACACAACCACCCTCTCCCTCAGTTCCCTCATCAATTGATCGATTATTCTCTATATATACCCATTTATACATGAATCGTCTCTTCTCAAAGTAATCAAATTCATTCACAAATCAAACTAAAACCCATTTAGACCTAGTATGGGTTCTCTTCCTCATGTAATCGAGGACTTCGTGGGTTTTCTCCAACTCTACAGCGATGGCTCTATTTGTCGCATCAATGACATCAAATTCAAGGATTCTATTGTTGAAGATAACTCCGTTCTCTACAAAGACTCTCTCTTTAACCAAAGCTTCGATCTTTATCTTCGAATTTTCAAACCCCAGTTACCATCCTCTGATTCTGATCTCATCACCAAAATGCCTCTGGTAATGTTCTTCCACGGCGGAGGCTTCTGCTTTGGCTCGCGTACGTGGCCCCACGTGCATAACTGCTGCGTCCGCCTCGCTTTCGGGCTCCGGGCTGTGGTGCTAGCTCCGGACTACCGGCTGTCCCCGGAGCACAGGCTTCCAGCGGCGTTGGACGATGCTGTGGAGGCGGTGCGGTGGGTTCAGAGGGTGTCGTCGACGGGGGAGGATGCATGGCTGAATGGTGGTGACGTTGATTTTGACCGTGTGTTCATCATGGGAGACTCGTCTGGGGGTAATATTGCGCATCATTTGGCAGTTCGGTTTGGACCCGAACCAAGAGATTTGGATCCAACTCGCGTACGAGGTTATATCTTGTTGGCGCCATTTTTCGGTGGGGAGGTTAGAACCGACTCAGAGGAGGGGCCCCGAGAAGAGGTTTTGAGCCTAGAAATACTTGACAGGTAATATTTTTTGTATTTGTTTTTCTGCCCAAGACAGGTAAAATTACTACTATTAATTGTTACGTACTTAAAAGTTTTAGGGCCTGAATGGTCTTTTTTGAGAAAAAAACACTTTTTTAATGTTAAAAAAATACTTTTTTAATTAATTTATGTGTTTAGATGTTTTTTTTTTGAAAAAGCAAAAGTCACAAAAAAAAAAAACTAAAGTGCTGCTTTTTTAAAAGCTTCAATTTGGAGCTTAAAAAATAAGCACTTAAAAAAACACTTTTTTTTTTAAGCCCGTGGGTTAATTCTCCATATTTTTCTATTCCCATATGTTATCTCTACTTAGTGATAATTTGCATATCACTGTTTATAGTTTTCCACTTACTTTTCATTCATTTTTGTTGCACTTATATATATATATAGGGTTTTACTTTTCTCATGTTGCATGAGAGAAATAAGATTCCTACACACACATAAAATGGTGGGACCCACATATATATATAGTGCTAATTATATATATATGCGGGTCCCACCATTTTATATGTGTATGGCATGAGAAAACATTTCTCCTACAACATGAGAAATGTTTTCCCCATATATATATGCAATCAATTGTAAGGCTCTAGAGAATTTAAGTAAGTTAATTAACTTTTGCAAATTTGTGTGTGCTTTTCGAGAGATTATTTCTTGTGTAATGAATAATGAATTGCTTAAAATGTAAAAACTCCAAACTCAGGCAGAATATATATACACACACGAAATTAAAGAATAATGAATAAATATGCTTCCGATTTCGCATGTACTAACAGTAAAACTAGGAAACCACTACTCATGTGCTATACCTGTAAAAATGAAATAAGGATATATAAGCATATGTGGTGATAAAACTTCAAATTATTTTAGCCCATGAAAATAACAATATGAGGAAGACGAGTAGTATTCCATATATCGGATCTTGTCCCCAATATAATAGAGGAGAAAAATACACCTAATTATGATGATTACCTTTTTATTTGCCCTTGAAAACATAATTTGATGAATAAACACGCCACTTTGATATATATATATATATATATATATATATATATATATATATATATATATATATATATATATAGGAGGAGCGCATGAATGAGCGAGAGATTCAAAATAAAATGATTGGAAGGAGTGGTTACGTAGGTGAGGAAAGGGATACGAAGGAGGTGGTGGAGGTGGAGCTGGTAGTGGAGCTAGTGACCTCTCTCTCTCTATAAAATCATCACTGTGTATGTACATATTAAAATATATATACATTTAGTCATATTCCTAAGGAACATAATAGTTTATCGGATTATTTTTGGTTAAGCTAGTTTATAATATCGTAGGAAATTTTTGTCACCTTGATCACCCATCACCTTCATCCCAGCAGACAGAAGTTGGTGAGAATAGTAAGATGTAGTTTTTCATATTACCGATGCTCTTTTGAATTATTAATGGATTCCAATTTTCATTAAAAAAATATTTATACACGCAATATTGTGTCACTCATCACAATTGGCTTGGTTGTTTTCGTCCATATATATGCACACATCTCACTATATATGTGATGAATATGTACACAACCACAATTTGCCTTCCTTCAGATTTGTCCTCTCCAGAAAGCGATAGAAAAGATCCCTCCACTATACATCACTTTATAGCTCCCACAACCTCGTAAAAATGTAATTAATTTCATCGTAGCTTAAAAATTAACCTCCTTAGCTATTCTTGACTTTTAAGACTACTTACTTTCTATACAGGAAATTAAAACAACTAATCCTCACCTGATCTTACATATTTACATTATCTATATTTTTTAAATATTCCTCGTAGATTATATATATATATAAATAACATATCCTAATTCTAACCAACCCTCTTTTAAGTAATAATAAGTTGGGTAATTTTGAAATAAGCACGTCAAAGCATATATTATAGAATAACATTTGTCAGTTCCATTGTTGGACTTGTGGAATAAGTCACCGTCGTGGAGCCACCACATTTCCACGTCAAAAAATCTCGACCAATTAACTATGGAGATTGGTAAACGTACCTGTCATTAGCTTTTATGCTGGTGGTTTTTAAAAGGAATATTTCGCATTTAAATTTTGGGATTCCTATTCCTTTCCACATCAATTGCTTTCGCAATTATTTTATTTCCCATTTTTATGGGTCAGGTCCTTCCCTCACAGCAAGTGGCCTTCCTGCTATTCTGCTCATGCTTTAGCTTTTTCTCACCATATCTGAACTACTACTAGATTAAGGATATCTCTTAATTAATTTAATTGCATATATAATCTATTGTTGTGTCTTAAACAAAAATGATAGTGCCACTTAGCTACTTAAACCTAAATAATTCAGACTACGTACGTGGCAGATAAACATTTGAAATAGAAGATCCTAAATTCAAATTTGTGTCACTTGTCATCACTATATTAAAAAGTCAAGTGGGTACACCCTCCCGCACATGCAAAATCTTATGCATAATTAAATCTTCCAATATCAACCCACTAACTATTTCAAATTAAGAAATCATTCGTATTGTTTTTCTTAAGTGAAGGCACGCCTAATCCTATCCATTATAGCAAAAGTGATTGTTTTCTCTTTTATGGTCGAAACCTTTTCTCTTTTCTCCATCCATTGTTTCACCGCGAAATCCCACTAGTATATGGGAATAGAGATAAACAGGACCTGTGATATTGATGTTATATATATGAATGTGTATGTGTGTGTCTATATATATATATATATATGCACACAAATGTAAAATGTTGATATTAATAGTATTATTGTTGATATTGAAGCAGATTTTGGAGGCTTTCTATACCTGTGGGGAAAAACAGAGACCATCCATTGGTTAATCCATTCGGGCCTGAGAGTCCAGATGTGGGACAAGTGAAGCTGGACCCTATTTTGGTGATGGTAGGAGGAAGAGAATTATTAAAGGATAGGGCAAAACATTATGCGGAAAAGCTAAAAGAACTAGGCAAGAATATTGAGTACGTTGAGTTCGAAGGGAGACAACATGGGTTTTTCTCGCATGATTCTTACTCAGATGTTGCCCAAGAGGCCGTGCAAATCATTCAGCGATTCCTGCTTCAGAATTCTACTTAAAAAGCTTCCAGCTTTTCACATATCTATCACTATATGTTGCTGATAATATAATAATGTTAAGATCGGAGTCTCTAAGATTTTCAGCTTGGTATATAGTAGTTTGTGAGAGCTGAGTAAGATTACTATTTGTGTGATATGCTTATTGCTTGTTTGTGGGGGTCACTGTAAAGTAAAGCTATATGTGTGTGTGTGTGTGTATTGTGTGGGATATGGGGGTGCCATTATTATCTTTTGGTTTTTAGGAACCAGTGAGACATAGAAAGGTAGACAAGACAGGAATCGAGGTTCTTGAGTTGGGTCCAATCATATGTTGTGTATCTGTACGTTGCGGTGAATGTGGAATATCATTACTAATTAAAATGATCATCTTATGATAATCATCGTCATTATCTTTGTATCATTGGCTTATTTGATTAAGCGTAGCTCAACCACTCTTGTCAGCTTGTGACAACTATATCGTTGTTGGTGTGTTGATTACATCACGCATATATGTTGCTCTTCCTTATCCTCATCGTCCTTTATAATATATTTAAGCATTAAAAGTAATTCCTTTTTTTTCCTTAAAAAAACTAATTACCTTCACAATGATATATATATATATATATATATATATATATATATATATAGGTTATATATATCTGTACGATTGCAGCTTACTCGAGTGATCTATGATAAATTTTTATCTTCCGTGAATTGATCTATAACAATCACATGCGTTGTTGTGACAAAATTACGTAAAAATATCCAAGACAGTAAATAATATTGAAACATGCCAACATTTTACTACTTAATATAAAATAGGGTCAAACTGCAGATTTGTCAACCAACTATTACCCGAGGAGCATCTGGGCTAAATAACTATTGAGGGGACCAAAATTGCCAATTAACAATTAAAAAGTGAAAAAAAAAACACACATACACACACACAATTTGGAGCAGATTCGCCAACGAACTATTACCCCGTTACTGTCTTGGTATCTCCGTCTTCCATTGACTGTCACAATGTCAGCGACGTCAGCATTTCCAAAGCTTCTATTGTTGCTAGGTGTTCCACTCACCCTCTTGAACTCATCTAGTAGTTCACAGCGTTCGACTGGCACGCGCTTTACACCCTGATTCCATCCCTCCGATGCCATAAGCAGCAACCACTGCTGTTGCAATGCCTGCTCCCATGGGTCCCATCTCTGTTGGTGTTTTCATTTTCCAACAAGAAGACTTAACCGCTCTTTTCTTCAACGTTTCCGCCACCGTCTTACGCCAGTGCCTCATATTTTAACTTAATTGTGATAGTTGTTTTTTTGTTTAATAGTTATTTTGTGTTTTTTTTTCACTCTTAATAGTTATTTGGTGTTTTTTTTTCACTTTTTAATTGTTGATTGGTAATTTTGGTCCCCTCAATAGTTATTTGGCCCAGACGCTCCTTGGGTAATAGTTGGTTGGCAAATCTGTACATTCACCCTATAAAATATAATAACTCTAACATGTAACAAGTCAATTATTACAAACTACAAATTTATTTAGTAAACCTTGTGAACACACGAGATCAAATCTGGTTATAACACACACACACCCACACGTACACACACATATATAGTTTACCTTAACAAACATCACACAGTTAGATGGTAAGAATATCTTACTTTAATTTTTAGAAAATAATTAAGTTTGAATTTAATCATATGTGACGTTTTTATTAAAATTATATAATTGGCCTCAAGATATAAAAACAGACAAACAACTAACACGGACGCAGCAGTAGTAAACTATAATAATATTGCCTTAAATTCAGGTGAATAAAGCAATTTTCTCTCGCGTCAAGAGATACGATGATTTGGTGGGTCCGCCCGCAACCAGGATCTCCTCCGCATGAATCGACCCGAATCTATAGATGAGCCTGTAACAGTATGATCTCTAAACCATTTTTAAACAATTAAATTATTGTTTAAGTATCAAAACCAAAACAATAAAATTTATTGTGGTAGAAGGTTTAAAAGCCAATTAGAAAATATCTATCAAAACCATTTGTCCTTACCATGGTAGGAAATAGAAGAAACTGCATATAAAAGGTATACTATGGTTATTTAGAAAACAATAATTTTTTTTAAAGCTTTTAACACACTATCATGATAGAAATTAAAATGATATGCCATGATATAATAGTTTTAAACAACAATTCCAAAAGCTAATCAAAATAATTTAATAAATCATTTCCAAACACAGCGAAAGTAAGTACTAGAGACCAATTGACAAAAAATCAGGCCTCTGGCATTTGAAGCTTAACATGATGATAATCGTCTCACAAGCCTAGAAAACAACTTATTAAATCCCTTAATCCAAATCTATTATCACAATTTTATAGCAATAGGGGCCCTGGCCAACAATATCAACAATACTTATTTATTGAATTTCTCAATCAAACATCAAAACCAATATTTTTCAGAACCATAACTCACAATATGAGAGTTGTATAGAATTCTCAAACCATAATTAAATAATTCTTAGGCCAAGGCATTACACATGTAAAACAGGAATGTCAATTGATGACATGTGCAAGTCGAGAGCTTACAACAAGGCCCACCTCTTACAACTTCCTCGCTTCCATGCTTAGATCTCTCCTAAAAGAAATAAATATAGGAGTCAAGAGATCCAAATAACTCAATAACCATTGGTTATTTAAAAATATGCATGCAAACCGAGATCAAAAACATACATACAGATTTAAAATCAAGTTCAACTCATAATAATTTATTTATATTATTCTTTATATAAAACTTTTCACAAACTAGTTCTTAATTGATTCGGTTATTAAAAGCGCCCCCCTCCCCCCAAAAAGGATTCCAAAATGATTGAACATTATAATTCATTTTTCCAAATATAGTTAATCATAGATTTCATAAAAACATGTCTCAACCTTATTACAAAATAATTATACAAAAGCTTTATCATATTCAAATAATAAATCGCATATTAACATGTAAAACAAATGATTGATGCACATATACCATTTTTATTACCCTTGACCAACCTTAAAATTGCTGATTGAAGTCATAAGCTAACACATAGTTTAACAGAAACTCATCTATTTAACTAGATTATCCTAAGCTCACCAACTCTTAAGATGTATCCGACCAAATGTCCAAAACTTAAGTTTGGACGTACTATGGCTCCCTTCCTTAAAAAAAGAAAACTAAGAAGATAGCACATGTTCCACAGCTTCAATGCAATCCTGGCAAAAATAAATTCAACCCCGGCAAAAAAAAAAAAAAAAGGGCCGTAACAAGGGAAGCCGCAGAGGATTGAAGCCGAACCTACTTGGCATATATGCTCTCTTAAAAAGATTGTGAGCGAGCAACTTCTGATGGAAACATCCTTAATTAACTTCAGGGCCTTCGAGCAAAAAAAAAAAAACTTCAGGGCCTAAGTTGTTCATTATTTTCAGTAGTACTATGATACAAGAACGACTATGATGAAATGAAAGAATTGGCGTGCGTGCTTGACAAAATGTGACAGCAGAATCTTTCAAAACATATATGACGCTCCTCGAAAAAGCCATTGCATTTTATATCCAAAAATGGAATGACTTTCTTCAGAGCAAGGTTGCCACATCTGAAATGTAACTGGCCAAATTTGGACGGAGTAGAAAAATCTGGTCGACAACCCCTAATGTTCATTAGATTGCCCAGGATTCGGGTATCCAAAATATTCGATACTGGGGTCAGCAAGCGAGTCAGGGTGAATGAAAGTAAATACTACATATACATATGATCCAACATTTCATTGAATTGGTTGGTGTCTACCATTAATGAAAACGGCAAGAATCTTTGGTGAAATCATTTCGTGGCCACTCAAACGATGATGATATCTGACGCAAATCTTGGATGATCTGCTAAAACATATGATACTGAAGACCTACCTGGGAATTGTCGTGTCTCCTCTTTAGCCTACGGCAATCGGAAAGCCAAGCTAGGTGATTCTAATTGATGAGCTAGAGATGACAGAGAGGTTTTAGAACTTTATTAGTATGATCATACTTGGCTAATGGTGTTCTGTACTGATAGGAGTTGGTGTGAGGGAAAATTCAATGCCAGCAGCATTAGCATCTTGAAAAGTGCAACGCCCTTGTCTCATGAAGTTATTGAGACCAGGCCAGATTTTGGTTTTGTTTGGATAGTCAGGATGGCTTAGCGGGTCATGAAGGTGAACTAAGCTGCAATTATTTCATAACCGCGAAGGGAATTAGATCACAGATTCGGTATTTAAGCCTAATACATCTCTAAATATTATATATATATATATATATATATATATATATATATATATATATATATATATATATATATTTATATATATATATATTTAAAAAAAAACTATGGACACTTGCTAGGAAAAACGGATTTCAAAATATCTCATTTGAAGGTTTGGACTTTGGATTTTGATTTCTAAGCCTATTTGAGTTAGCATTAGAGAAACACTTTCATACAAATCAAAATAAAACTTCTCTCACATGTTTATTTTGTATCATAAATCACGTTGGAAAAGTAATTTCCATCACTAATCCAAACAAGCACAATATGGAAATTCTGCATCTCCCACTCTGACATAATCAACATTATTAAGGTGATGCCATAATTTTTTATTCACAATGGGTTTATTGCAATACGGGTAAAAGTGTAAAAATACACATGTGCTTTGCCCTCAGGAGCGCCCAACACCAAGTGCTTTTTCTAGGTGCAAAAATATACATGTGGTTATAAAATAGATGCAAAAGTCACATCACCGTTAAAATCTTACTTAACGGTGTTAATTTTAGAGGTGGGATACTGATATAACTAAGAAAGGAAATATACTAAATTCATTCACAAAACGTAAATGGTCCAGTACACACGTATATATCCTGTGTTTAACATATTCTCTCTCTTCTAACTAATTCTGATTCCCACTATTTATTTACTAAAATGTCCCTATTAGAGAATGCATATATCAATACTCCCTCCCTAAAAAGAATCCTTGTCCACAAGGATGACGTTAGTAGGATCAACAACAATAGGGAAAGAAGGAAATTGGTTCTGGATGACAGAAAGGTCCTCCCAGGTGGCGTCTTCAGGTTGAGTAAGGTTCCACTGGACCAAGACTTGAGCAACAGGAAGATCGTTGCGGCAAACATTCTTGCGACTCAGAATAGCAACAGGTGTAAGAGCAAACTAACCATGGTCTTCTGAGCAAAAGCGAGTTCCCATATCCACCCCTTGTATTACAATATGTTGACCTTTCCAATGAAACTCAAAGAGTTGTGACCCCAAATCCATTGAAAATCGCCCCAAAGACATCAATAGCTGAAACTTGTTTTCGGGAAGGGTAGGCTTGGAGTCAGAAGTTCTCTCTTTCCCAACCAAATAAGGACTTTTACAAAGTTGACTTTCCCACCCCCCCCCCCCCAAAATGGCATCACACCCTCCTATCTGCATTACCAGGAAATCCAAACAGAAACTTGAGCCCCCCATATCCCAACTCAGTTGAGGGCAAAATTTGGACAAGCACACTTGATGGTCGTCAGCGACAGTCATGAGAATAGGAACTCGCTCGTGCGTCTTCAACTGGAGCCTCTTAACCACTGAAGCATCAAGAATATTGTGGGTACTACCAGGATCTATGAGAACAATAATCTGCTGGTTCTTGACTCGTGCGAGGAGTTTCATTGTGGAAGTGTGAAGGTGACCTACAATAGCGTGGATATTGCCCACTGTGGGTTCATCACCCAGAGCATCCACAAATTCTTCTGCATCATCATCAATGATGAGCAAATAGACATGAGAGTCCTTGCACTTGTGAGACGAGGAATACTTCTCAGGGCACCAATAACACAAGCCCTGACAATGGTGTTCATCCATGTCCTTTTTAGAGAGATGGTGAGCAGGCTTCGAGATTGAACCAGAAGAGAGTGGTGCCGTCGGGTGTGATGTGGAACTAAAGGAGGATGCCGACAGACCCTATTTAGAGGATGGGGTCGAAAATTTCGTTGGGTCAGATATTGTAGAGGAGAATGGGCCAGCCTTCAAGCCCGTCATTGTAGAAATAGTAGGACCCGAATCCATTGAGCGTCCATCTGAGATTACAAGCAAAACTCGGTGATCGCGACCTGGATAGTTCTCATGGAGAGTCTTGATCGTTGTCTCCTGAAGGCAAGCAGAGCATGTCGCACTAGCCAACGATGGGGGAGAAAAATTCAAAACGAACTGGCGAATGTCCGGTCGAAGTGTTGGAAATTATGCCCTAGGGGCAATTCATTGTACTTTGGATATTTAAGTTATTTCAAGTATTCTCTTTTGTTATCATTTTCGTTTGCATGTTTGTATTGATAACTGCATCCCTGGATAATCTTATAGATTATCCTAAATGTCCCTGGTCGGTCATCTACACGGGAGTGAAGATGAAATAAGATCAGTATGACTTTGATGAGGTATGGAGATACGAATCAAAGTCATGGGCACTTGTAAGAGTACAAGGTGCTGGACCGACCCACTATGAGAAAGCTGCATGGATTAAGTCATAAGCTTATCTCATGTATAACCGCGTCACGACGCCCTATGACCTGAGACCATCATAGATTCCTACATGATGAGTCACTGGTCTTTGACCTAGTCAAAAGTCACCTTTGACCGGGTGATGATAAAGGCTAGGATCAGGATCAGTGGTTTTCATTCGGAGGAATGTGAGTGGTCAAGATGGGATTTGTCCCTCACATATGTAGAGAGATAATGCTGGGCCCCTCAATGAGTGAGTCTAAGAAATGTATGGTCATACTGTGATGGAAAGGAGTTTCCATTTCACTTATTAAACTACTCGAGAATCGAGAAAGCAATGGTCAAGAAAAGGAAGTTGACATCATCCATGCCTCATCCTTGACCAAATTATCGCGTGACAAAAGGGACGTGACATGGTTGTACGATAGGCAGTATCGTGTCATCGATCCCCATGTGAATTGGGTAGTCGTAATGTCTTGCTAGAAGCCGCTTGCGACTTGTGGGCTGATACAGTGTTGGCCCACTGCCAATCTCATATGGGCCTGCAGGGTCGCACACAAGAATAATCCAACACGGGTGAAGGTGTCCAGGTTCATTGAATCTCAGATTAATCTGAGATTCAATGAATACTAAATTTGATCTAGGATATATATATATATATATATATATATATATATATATATATATATATATATATATATAATTCGAAATTAATATATATATATTATAAATTGAGATTATAATATATGATATTTGTTTAGTATTTAATTTATTTGATAAATTAAATATCTGAAACAAATAGAGATATTGTATCTCATTTAATTTCGAATAAAGATATCGTATATCTGTTTAATATTAAATTAAGATATGGTATCTCAGACTTAATTAAATAGATAGATATCATATCTCGGATTTAATTTATGATGATAAATTAAATCAAAAGACTTTAAATTTAGATTTGATTTAAATTCAAAATTCGAATTTCCAAATTTGGCTTTTAATATATTCAATTACATTTATGAGATAGATGTGATTGATATGTTAACCAAATTCAAAAATCCAAATTTCCAAAATTAATAAAGGATTAATTTTGGTTATATAATACGCCTATCGGGTTTAGAAAAACCTACGGGATTTTCAGTTGAGCGTATTCAGAAAAGCCTCGAGAAACCCTAGAGCAACTTGAGAGAGAGAGACGCACAAGAAGCGCTAGCACGCTGCCGCAACCGTGTTCAGGGATTGTTCGTGTGGATACCAGTAGAGGAAGCCGATCCAAGAGTCGACTTCTGCTGATCGAAAGAACGAGACGCGGACGTGTTGTTCGAGAAGGTAGCCCACCTGATCAAAGGAACGGAATGCGGACTAGTTCAACACAAGGTATGATTCGGTTTCCTTAACTCTGATTTAAACGTCGTTGACTGATCATTCGGAAGGATTCGTAAGAAATTTTAAAGGAGGATGCCGACAGACCCTATTTAGAGGATGGGGTCGAAAATTTCGTTGGGTCAGATATTGTAGAGGAGAATGGGCCAGCCTTCAAGCCCGTCATTGTAGAAATAGTAGGACCCGAATCCATTGAGCGTCCATCTGAGATTACAAGCAAAACTCGGTGATCGCGACCTGGATAGTTCTCATGGAGAGTCTTGATCGTTGTCTCCTGAAGCAAGCAGAGCATGTCGCACTAGCCAACGATGGGGGAGAAAAATTCAAAACGAACTGGCGAATGTCCGGTCGAAGGCCACCGATAAAGAGGTTGATAGCAATCGACTTCGGAATATCGACTTTGGACAGCAATTCATCAAACTGATGCTCATAATCAGTAACGAGGCCTTCACCTTGTTGAAGCTTCTTCAGCGCAATGAGGGGGTGCTCGTCACGTACATCGGTGAATTCAGCCTCCATCTGTTTGAAGTAGTCCTCCCAGCAAACCTCCACAAATGACTGGTGGTGCATAAATATTTGGTGCCATCGGAGAGCATGACCTTCCAGATGAATGCTCAGCAAGCAAATGCGGTGGTCTGGTGGAGTACCATCCACCTCAAAGAATTGCCAACAGCGGTAGGCCCAACCTCGAAAATTAGAACCGTCGAACCTCGGAAAGCAGTGGAGAAGGTTGGTTTGAATTTACTTATCCATTTCTCACACAGTACATTACTTATTTGAGTGTTGAATCTCCGAAAATCTCTGTTTTTTTTAGGGTTCATGAGTTTTGTAAATTTGCCGAGAAAATTGGTTCACATTGGCGCCGTGAATCTTGTGGCTTTCTTCTTGGATTTCTCGCAATTTGCAATGTGTTTGTGATCATATCCCTCCATTATATTGAATGTGTGCCTTTGGAGAATTTGAGAGAATTCAATGTTCTGAAATTTTGGTTTCTACTCCAATTTTGCAATTTGCTTTTGTTGACAATTGCAATTGCAGATTCTCTGTTCTATTGTGCATTTTATTGCTGGTTAGGATAGAATATGTGATTGAGTTGATTTTGGTATAGGAATTATGTGTGGAAATTCCTAACAGAGGGGGATGGGGAGTTTTTTTTTAAAAAAAAAAAGTAGGGGTATTTTGGTACTTTCAAATTAAAATATACAGATGTTATCTTCTTTTAATGATGATGTGACTTTTGCATCTATTTTATAACCAAATGTGCATTTTTGCACCTAAAAAAAACATTTTATGTTAGACACTCCTAAAGATAAAACGCATGTGTATTTTTACACTTTTATCCTGCAATACTCACAACATTGATCGCCACTTCATTACCTTCAATGCTTCACCGATGCAATGTAGAGATGGGGGAAAATGGGATAAGATATAATCACCATCTTAGATGTTTAAAATTATTTGATTAGGACTTTTTCAATAGGGGTATTTAAAATATAACATTATTATATTTTTCTCTGTCGTTATTATCATTCAATATTACATAGATTTTGAATTATTACTATTCTGTTATTCACAGGGCTCTATAAATAGTATTCCTCCTATAGTTTTAGTTTCTCGTTGTAGGCAGATTTAATTGATTGAATGAAGTATTCAACCTCTCTTGTTCTCTCCCCCCTTCCCCCTCCTTGTTTCACATCAAGAGATCCTCTGTATTCTGATAGCTAGAGGGTGAAAGTCCTTAAAACTAATCTCCAAGTACCCAAAAAAGTTCTTAAACACTCTTTAATGATTTAATCCCATGATTCCGGCCCATTTACATGCACGTTAAGGATTTCTTGGTGGTTCATAAGCTTTTTTTTTTTTTGTACAAAAAAGTTTTGAAGGGGTTCGGCATCAGTCCCCCACCAAGCCCAGATGCCTAAAGTTGGATACTCTTACCAAAAGGGAAGGGTTCAATCCTAAAGTTGGTCAAGACATTGGGGAAAACATCCTAACTCCTAGGTGCCTGGGTTAACATGGTTCGCCCTGCCTAACATCAGTATGACTTAGAAGGAAGGAAAATTTCGCCCTACTCCCTAAAATTTTATTATAATATATATATATATATATATATATAATTAGTCATTACTGGAGCTAAGCTAGAAATTAGTTCCCCGATACTGCTAACCAACAAAGTTATGAGTCTCATATGCGACGCAAATGCCTCTTTCTTACTCTTGTTCTCCTTCCAGGAAGGAAAAGACTAAATAAAGTCAGTTAGTTCAGCAGGCAGGTCTTTTTTCCCACTTGTATCCAATTCATTCCTTCATGTCTGGCTTGCCTGCTTTTCATAATAATTGAGATTTGGATTGTAGTAATATATCCAAATTCCAACTACTGGGGATAAGGATCATTAATGTGAATTGCAAGTACTGGTCAATTAATTAATTCTATGAAATCAAGCCACTTGTTCCCAACTCGTCATAAAGAAGTTAGGCATTGAATGACTTGTTTAACTGCATCTATAATCAAACCCCAAAGTAAACACTTCTGGGCCCTATCTGCAAAAGCCATGACCCTATGTGAAAAAACAAAATGGTGCCTGCGACTAATACTTGACACCAAACTGAGGCGAGATGGTCCAGTGGGATTTAAGTTTAACAAACACAAATCAACAGTGATCATGAAAAGTTATGGATTGTTGGAATTTATTGGTTCCTTCTGTATCGACAAACTAAAAAATACACACGCACTATAGCATGTCACACTAAAGATCACTGACACATTCGAATTCGAATTTTGTGAATTAGGTGCCATTCTTCCGTCAGTGGGTATGTAATCATATACTGTGTGTGTACTATGTATGGAAAAGGGGGGAAAAAAGTAGGATAAAGATGTAAAAATACACATATGCTTTTAACTTTACCTTCATTTATGATATGGTGCTTTTAACTTTTTCTTTTTTCTCTATTTTCATTGGTACAATTAATATAGATAAAATTGTCACAATCTCATTTATTTAATCAAAAGGGGCTTATAAGTAGGACCAACTTTTTTTGATCAAAAGGGACTTATAAATAAAATCAGAGTGATATATTTTTTTCGGGAGCAAAAATATATACCAACTCTTTCAAATGGAGCAAAAATACAATCTCCATTAACCTTCGGTACTTTTTTTTTTCCTCTGCGGACCCCACAAGCCTGATTGCTTTTCATCATGCTCCTTCCTCTTTTTTTTTTTTTTAACCGAATCATCATTTCTCCTTCCTCACTTCTTCTAATTTCAAACTTTTTCTCTCTCTTCGTCTTTCTTTTTAGGGTTAAGGACCATATTCGCCAACGAACTATATGGCCAGGTGTATACAACACAATATACTTTAACTTGGACCTTAAATGCAAATAAAGTTTTAAAAACAGTCAATTTGCACAACCCCGTTTACAGCCACTAACGTCCGTGAAATTGAAATTGAACCTGGGAAATAAACACAACACGTGGGCTGTGAGTGCCGCCCTGCTCCCACCTTCACTGTCATCCATCTTCTCTTCTTCTTCTTCAGCCTCTAACCCATACCCTCTTCACTGTGTTTCTCCTCCCTTCAATCTCGCCGCCTCCAGACCCGCTCGCTCCTTTCTCTTGGGCGCCACTGCCAGCTACTTCGACCCGTCAGACCCACTTGCCTCAGCCGCCAGACCCGTCAGACTCACTGTATTAGGGTTCGGAGAGTTCTAGCTTGTCCAAGATAATTGGTTATGAAAAAATGGAATGGATTCTGGATATGTGTCAGAAACTAGAGAGAACGTTTGACAAAAAAAGGAGTTACTCAAGAGAGAGAGAAGGGACAGAACAGCAAAGCGCTACACAGTATCGCGACGAGCAAATTTGAGAGAAAGAGAGCGATAAACTGAGGGGGAAATGTGAAGAAAAATTAAGCAGTTTATCCGATCTTTCTTTCGGTCTATCAGTTTTTTCAGAGGGAATTTTTTTCATAAATGATGACAATTGACAAGCTAGAACTCTCCGAACCCTAATACAGTCTTCACACAAAGGAGGAGGAGGACGACGACAAAAAGACAAAGCGAACAACAGTGACAAAAGTCCAAATGTATCGTTGCGTTACTGTGTATAGTTTTTCCTTTTTTATAGTCCTCTGAACAAAATTAACGGCACCGATAAGAAGGCCTGGAGTGTAGTCATCAGTGGCCTTGCTTCTTCTGGCGACGACGGTGTTGTTCAAAGCGGTCACTCCGTCGTGCCGGTGGCTCTTGCAGAAGATGAGAAAGATGAGAGGAGAGAGAGGAAATAATCAGAAATAAAGAATGAAGACGGACGTTAACTGGAATTTAACGGCATTGTGTAAATTTATTGTTTTGAAAAGTTTATTTGCATTTAAGGTCCAACAAAAAGTATATTGTGTTGTATGCACCTGGCTATATAGTTCGTTGGCGAAAATGGTCCTTAACCCTTCTTTTTACAACCTTTTTCGTTGACTTCTGCGTCCAAACAAATGCACTAGTACCATCTTTTGGAACTGGCTTCCCTACTCGTCCTCTGGACGAGCTCCTGGCCGTCCAGGTTTAAATCTGGACGGCCCAGATCTTTTTTTTTTTGTTTTTATTTTTTTCTATATGAAAAAATTATTTTTTAAAAAAATGTTAGTTGAGAAATTATCTCTATTTTAGGTCCTCTATCCATTAAAATTATTTTTTGTAAAAAATAAAAAAGTAAAAAAAAATCAGATCTGGACTGTCCAGATCTAATTTGGACGGTCCAGAGATCGTCCGTCTGTGTTCATCCTCAGTAACCGGTTCCCCATCTTTCCCTCCTTGATTCTTTCTGCTCAAATCTTTACCAGTATTCAAATTACAACCATCGTTTTTGTCTTCTTCCTCTGGTTCTTCAGTTGCGTAATGGGACGTTGATTAAAGAGTATATATTGAAGATAGAATCAAATCTGCTCGAAATAGAGTTTGAACCTGTGGGTGATTCGAGTTTTGGGTTTGTCAATGCTTTGGAGGTACTTATAGCCCCTATGGATTTCATTCTTGATTATGGAGCTAGGTTAGTGGATTTTTCGGGATTTCAAGAGTATAGGAATCTTTCATCTCAGGTTTTAGAGACAGTTTATAGAATTAATGTTGGTGGCTCGAAAATAACTCCTTTCAATGAGTCCCTTTGGAGGACTTGGATTCTTGATGATGATTATTTGGTGTTAGAAAGAGAGAGGAAGAGAGGGAAAAAAAATATCCTTCACATCTTTTTTTCCCCCCTGGTCGACAAAGATATTCTCCACTTAAAAATCCAGGTCTAGCGTCGTTTTGAAGCCGAACAGGAATCGCGCTGGAGGCTTTGGATTTCGGAATCATAAATGCATAAATATCTGTACATAATATCAGCCTTTCCTTATTCATCAATCATAAATAACATTACCCCGCATCTGATATCAAATATAACATAGTGTTAACTTTTTTTTGAGATATCGAAGAAATTAATTAAATTATTTTAAAATAATTATATTTATAGTTTGGGTTTAGAAATAAAAATACACATGTGTTTTATTTTTAGGATCACCCAGTACCATATTTTTTTTTTTAGAGCAAAAATATACATATGGTTACATGTTAGGAGCAAAAGTCACATTACTTTTAAAAATTTGTTGTAAATACAATACTTCCTGTTGTAAATCTACCCTGTTGTAAATATGGCTTTTTCTGTTGTAAATGGCCAGATTTTAAATTTTATTGTAAATACAGTACTTCCTGTTGTAAATATAGACTTTTTCTGTTGTAAATGACCTTTCTATATTCAAAATCCAGATGTTTAAATATTGTTGTAAATATGTCATTTTCTGTTGTAAATATGACCATATTTTAAATTTTATTGTAAATACAGCACTCCTTGTTGTAAATATAGCATTTTTTCAGTTGTAAATGACATTTCTATGTTCAAAATCTAGGTGTTTAAATGTTATTGTAAGTATGATATTTTCTGTTGTAAATATGGCATTTTCTGTTACAAATACATCATTAAGTTAGATTTTAACGGTGGTGTGATTTTTGCTCCTAAAATGTAACCACATGTGTATTTTTGCTCTCGAAAAAAGCATATGGTGTTAGGCGCTCTCGAAGATACAGCACATGTATTTTTGCTCCTTTACCCTTATAGTTTTTTTAAACTATTTTGTCTAACTTATAAATTCATATATAATTTAAAGATACGTAAAATATGATACGATTAACTATCTTATTTAGATTTCTTAATTTCTCAAAAAAAAAAATCAACTCTATCTTATATTTAAGAGCAGGGAAAATGTTTTTTGTTGAATGCCAAGATCAAAACAGGAATTATCAGCTCAGATCAAAAAATCAAGCATTGCCAATCGTAAATTCTTATATATGCACCCGATTTTTCCTTATTTATGGGCTGAATTTTTAATCACTCCCTGAATTTTTAAGAAAGTCGCTGTTGTTTTTAGGTTAACACTATGCTTCATTTTAATTTTGATTCCTAATGTTTTAAAGAGGTGGTTTTAATCTTTCAAATTTGCATATACACCGTTTTAAATTGTTAAGTTTTAGAAAGATTTGGAAACAGTGTTCACACGGTTAATTAAACTTATGTGATACTAACCTAATTAAATATGTTCATGTCGATAGTGACTAAACAAGTTAAGATGAAAAAATAAATTCTTATATTTAAAAAGGTGTTATGTGTTCCAGCACCCTAGTAGCGCAGTGGTATGAGAGCCAGTATTAACTGGCCTCCATTCCCTATGTCCAGGATTCGAACCATATTCCCCTCTTTTACCATGATGTAAAAAAAAAAAAAAAAAAAAAGTAAAACAGTTTGTCCTTTGTTGCTGAGGGGAGAAAAGGGGTCAGGGCATCCGATGGAGTAGTCGGCGACAACAATTGTGCGGTGAAAGTTGGAGAAGGCGTCGGCCCTTGAAGCCAGTATTCCATGGCTGGTCCAGTTGACCATCGAACCTCAGAACTCAGAAGAGATGAAGCTGCTAAAGGAAGAGATTGGAAATTTTAAAGGGTTAAGGAGCAAATGTATCAATAAACTATTGGTTCAGGAGCACCCAACACAATAAACTCTTATCTGGACCTTAAATACCAACGAACTCTTTAAAATATTAATTGAGCACAATGAGGTTAAGGAGAAACTAACGCCGTCATCTCTCTCCCTCTCTCATTCGTCTTCTTCATCCATCTCCTTCCTTTTCTTCACCGGTGATCGATTGTACTTTCTTGGCCGAAAACACAGGCTTCGAGAGTTTGTATCAGCGACTTTGGGAGCGATTGTGTTGGTTGGTTCTACTCGATGATCGGCAGAAATGACGGTAGCGGCAGGGATCGGGTATGTTCTACTAGCGTTAGGCCCATCTCTCTCCCTATTCGTCTTTGTAATTTCCAAAAAGCCGTTCTTGATCCTCACTGTTCTCTCCAGGTACACCCTTTCTGCTGATTTTTCTATCACGATTTCCTTGTGCCTTTTCTTTCTCTTGATCTTCACATTATGCTAAACTTTGGCGTGAAAATTTTGAGACTAAATAGAAGTTAAATACTTAAAACAAATTTGGAGTTTAATGTTACAGTCCATGAGAGCTCACTACCAT
The DNA here is from genome assembly GCA_034222035.1 of Acacia crassicarpa. Taxonomy (NCBI): domain Eukaryota; kingdom Viridiplantae; phylum Streptophyta; class Magnoliopsida; order Fabales; family Fabaceae; genus Acacia; species Acacia crassicarpa. Next base: position 60,256,310 of record JAWXYG010000002.1, on the reverse strand, counting down.
ACTTCCCATTTTTCTCCTCGTTTTCACCTGAAATTCACAAGTTACAAATTGATTTTCTTGTTACCGCATTTTTATTAACAATTTTTTGGGTCAGAAAGCCAAGCGTTTAAAGGGATATCTGAATTTCTATCTGGTGAACATGTTTCGAGCGTTTAAATTGCTTATCTGATATTTAAATTTCTGAAATAGCGTCAATCTGGAAATTTACGTTGTTTATCTTTTGGACCTCCGAATTTGATTAACAGGAAAAGAAAGATTATTTTGTTATAAGTTTTTATTTTCTTCACTATAATGATTTTAAATGAGCTTCTTTGGTGGGGATGAACCACGAGACCTATTGTTTTATAATATCTCAAGAAGGTGTTTTCAGTGAAGAAAAGGAAGGAGATAGATGAAGAAGACGAATGAGAGAGGGAGAGAGATGACGGCGTTAGTTTCTCCTTAACCTTATTGTGCTCAATTAACATTTTAAAGAGTTCGTTGGTATTTAAGGTCTAGGTAAGAGTTTATTATGTTGGGTGCTTCTAGACTAATAGTTTATTGGTAAATTTACTTTTTAACTCAATTTAAATGAAGCTCGAGATTTTGAATGAGTCGTACAAATTCCAGCTGCTTGTTGTATTAAAATTGTTGTTCTGGAAGATTGAAAGAATATAATCAGAAATGGCGATGATCTACGTCACCACATGTTCCGACTATTTTTGTTTGGTAACAATTTTTATTTTATGTTATGACACTTTTTTTAAAAAAAGAAATTAATAAAGTTTAATTAAATTATTTTAAAATATTTTTATTTTTTCTTCAAATTAATTAGTTTGATCAATAAATTAATATATAATTTAGGAACACACAATCTATAAAATGATTATATAATTAATTTAGCTTGTTTAATCTCTAAAAAAAAATTAACTAAATCTTATAATTGTAATTAAGACACTAGTTAGTAATCCTTAATTGACAAAATTTAAAATTGTGGCCAGTCTCCGGTTTGTCCTTTGTAGTGAATTCTCCATAATTGTAACAAATACAGTAGAATTGTATGATGACCGACGAGAAAGTCGCTAACTTCTAATCCATATCCAACTTTTTTTTACCTGAAATATCCAATTTTTTAATATAGTTATTGTTTTTGGAATAAAATATTATTAAGAGAAAACACAGAAAAAGAACTTTTAAGGTATTTTTCAAAAAATAGATTGTAAATTCCTTATTTCGTTATTTCCTTATTAACTTTTGATAATAAATCTGATTTACAAATTTATAATTTTAAATTTTTTTATCTGTCTTTTTACCTATCATTAATTACTGTATTAAACATAATCTATGAAACAATGAAGAACCCATCATGATTTATAAGTGGGGTGGAAAGGAAGCAAGAACATGTCCACTTTTTTTTTACTCTTTTAGTCTTTATTATAAGACATCAACTAACAATTATATTTGATCTTTTTTATAAGACACTTGCTTATTTTCAAAGTGCATAAATTATTTCTTGCATGTATATCCATAATTAATAAGAATAGTGGGTGAAAGTAATAATAAATATAATATTAGAGTTTAGTGCAATTAGTAGGGATAATATTAGAAGTTACTTAAATTATGGAAAACTTTACTAACTTTAACTATTTTTTATTGGTTTGTAAGAATTGTTAGTTGATGTCTTATAATAAGGACTGGAGGGAGTAATTAACCAAGAGTTTCTCATGCTTAAAGAGATAGAAGGTGAAGGGTTTTCGTTTATCTCAAGAAGTGTATGTCTTAGAATTTGAACTTGCGTTCCTTTTTACGGAGACGAAGATCTTCTCATTAGCAGTTCCCTCGTCATCTCTCATCATTTTGATCTGGACTATCCAATTTTTGATCCAACGATCTAGAGGGCCCTTCCGAAAAACCGCATGCAGTAAAAAAAAATTGGACGGTCCAGATCAGGATGATGAGGGATAATGAGGGAACCTCCAATGAGAGAAACCAGACTCCTTTACGGGCAAGACCCCTTTCTACCTTCTACGGAAAGAGATATTCTCCTTATCTGCTTTTTCATTTTCTCTTATCTGCTAAATCTGGACTGTTGATTTGGAAAGTGACAGAAAAGTAAAAGTAGGATTGTATTGATTGGATGAATGTGATTTAGAGATTATGAGAGATGATAAGGAGAGAAACCTAACCCCCTCTTTCTACTTTACCACTTTAATCCTATTTATAAGTTCCTTTTGTTAAAAAAATTGGTCTTATTTATAAGTCTTCTTTCAGGTAATAAATAAGTTGTGACAATTTTGTCCATATTAATTGTATCAATGAAAATAGAAAGAAAAGAAAAAGTTGAAAGACACACATTCATATAGGGTAAAGTTGAAAATTTACTGCATAATCATTGAGCTAACTATATCTCTTTAATATATAGGGGTATGATTTAGTTAAAAGAAACTTTTAAATAGGATGAGAGTGAGACTGAGAACTAACAGCCTGTAGATAACATGCCCTCTTTTTAGTTGAAAAATCATTGCAAATAATTGCCTTCACAGGTCGTTTCCTATTTTCCATCCTTTCACCGGTTTTCTCTCCATTCCCTTTCCGCGGGAGGGAAAGGATTTTTTTTTTTTCCCTTTTTTCCAGCAAAGGAAAATCTAATTTGGAAGGGAGGAACGTTAACAAATATTTGACCAAAAAAACGTTAATAAATAATTATCCATTTTGGATTATGTTCAAACTAGATGAACTAAGCAGAATGTTTCACAGCCCCTGTTTTTAAAATGGATAATCTATTTATTAAACTAACATTCCTTTTTTAAATGTTCAATAATATTTATCTAGACCAGATCAAAATCTGACGTCATAATGCTAAATTTAGCTCTGACTATCACAATTCTATGCATATAGTGTCAAATAAAAATGTTGTTACCACATGAGTTTTGAATTTAAACTCCGCAAAATTCTGGTCTCGTACAATAATTTAAAACTGAAAAATATTTATTTTACATTACTTTTTTTAACCAGGTCATGCATTGTCACTTATCCCTTGAAAGAAATGAAAAATAATAGAAGAAATAAAACACTGTACTCCATAATTTCATATTTTTAGTTAATTAATAAGTAAATAGATAGAATAATATTGGTCCTTTATAAAATTTTAAGGGAAAATCTAAGACAAATATTACTTGAAGTTTAAATTGTATTTTTATATTATTTTCCCAAATTTTAAACGTATAAGATTAAAAACAATTCAAATATAAGTCGCAATTAAGGAAGGGGCCCAAGAAAAGAAATTAAGGCGGTAAATAGCTGTGAAGTTGGAATCGGAGAAAGCAGCTGCGCCATCAAAGATCAAACAGGCTATTGAGGATGATACGAAGTTGGTCTACGAAGTACGTCCATCTCTTTCTCTCTCTTCCCCCGCCTTTGTGAGGAGAAAGCCATTGGAATTTGAGAGAAGCTGGATTACGATTTCCAAGAAAGTGTGAGCCCAGACGAACATATACAAACAAACCCGACATCTATACAGAAAACAAACAAAATCAGATTCTAGGGTTTCCAAATCATCTTTCTCTTAACAATTTTTACCCTTCTACTTTCCCTCCCTCCAAACATCGTTCCCGCTTGTGAATTCTTTCTTCACGAGAAAGCGGGGACGGATGTTTTGGCCGTTTTCTATTTCTCTCTCTGTTGGTTGTTGGTTGTTGGTTGCTGGTAGCCTCTTCTTCGGATCTTAAATTGAGGGCGAAGTTTCCAGGAACTTGACCTTCAAAATTTCTGCTTCGTACAACCTCAGCCGGCGACTCTTGATTCCTTGCAGCTAGTTCTTGAGGTTAATTTTCTAATTAAACTTTCTATTTCTGGCTTCTTTTGTCTTTATTTCTCATAATACTTTGCCTTAGAAATATTTAACTTTGGTGAATACATTTCTCGTTAAGGTTTGAGTTTATTTTGAAGTCGGAAATGCTGGCGCTGACACTTATTCGCTGGAATAATTTTGTTTCCCCCATGTTCGCGATCTTAATTAGTTTCTTCATTTGGTTTTATGTCGTTATCTTATCTGTCTTGTAGGTTTGCCTGATATTGTGTGGTCTGAGAGGGACAACATTGAAAGATTTTGGGGTAGTGTGAGTGTAAGAGAATGCCCAATGGTAACATGAAGAGAAGATGCTATATCTCCCATGAAGTCTATTTTCCTCCGATTATTGATCTGTCAGACATTTGGTGTTTTTGTATTTGTTGAAGTTCGAATGCGATTTGTTTTATGGATTCAGAAGCAGCTTCATCTTCCATGAATTCAGTAAAATGTTGCAGCTGCGAGTGTAGTTGCTCGTTGGCAGCTGATTCTTCGGCAACCTGGTTTCGTACTGTCAAGCGGAAGCTTGATGAGTTTGAACAGGATGACAAGTTCTCTATACCTGAGTTGGATAACTTTTCAGTTGCACGAGTCCAAATCGAAAATGAATGTGAAGCGTTACGTGAGACAGTTGCTAGACAACAGCAAGCAATAGAAGATCTATGTGCTGAATTGGAGGAGGAGAGAAATGCTTCATCAACGGCAGCAAATGAGGCCATGTCTATGATATTGAGATTGCAGAGGGAGAAAGCAGAGATTCAAATGGAAGCCCGGCAGTTCAAGCGTTTTGCAGAGGAGAAGACGTCACACGACCAGGAGGAGCTTTTAGCATTAGAGGACATGTTGTATAAGAGAGAACAGACAATACAAGCGCTTACATGTGAAGTTCAGGCTTATAAGCACAGGATGATGAGTTATGGCCTCACAGAATTAGAGGCAGCAGGTGAAAGGAACATGAACTTGGGGGAATTGGGTGATCAATATGAACTCCCCACCTATGACTACCCTCCTTTAAAATGTATTGAACATACTGCCATGGATGCTGAGAATGATGACATTGATATTGAGAAATATGCATTTGGTGAAACTCCTTCTGATCGATTGAGAAACTTGGAAAATAGAATCTCCCAAATGGAGAGAAGTTCTATTCATAACCAAGTGGATGGGGATTATACAGGGAAATTTAGTCTAGAGAAGGAGGTAGTTGGACAATCTCCAAGGCAGACTAGACATTCAAGAAAGATATCCAACGACTCTATTTCATTTATAGTGGGTTCTCCCAATAGCTTTAGGAAGATGGATTGTGTCTCACAACCAGATGACTGTTCCAATTTGAGAAGGGTAGAATATGCATCAGAAGCTGGTGATGATATGGGTGATAGAGTTTATACTATTGACTCTGTTCATACGGGGACACCATGCAAAGGTTTTTCTGAGTCCAAATGTGGAGCTGTTTATGAAGATTATTCGACCGCCCCAATGGAGTCACTGAATCATGCTGATTTTGAAGATCCTGACATGAAGAAGCTTTACATGAGACTTCAAGCTCTTGAGGCTGATAGGGAATCAATGAGGCAGGCAATAATTTCAATGCGCACTGATAAAGCACAGGTTTTGTTACTTAAGGAAATAGCTCAACATTTGTGCAGAGGGGGGATGTCACCACAAAGAAGAATGACAGTGAGGAAGCCGCATGTTGTTAGTAGTTTTTCATTCTTATCAGTTTTTAAGGTAAAAAAACTATCAACATTATGCTTGTGTTTTTACCATATTTTGGATTGGATGTGATTTTCTCATGTTTGTTCATGACGTATTCATTTTATTCAATTTTTAAGTGTCACTTAAAAAAAAAAAAAAAAATTGTCACTCATCATTTGTTTGCCCTTCAGTTGGGGTTTTAAAAGTTCTTTGGCTGGAGATTTACCTAAAATGAGATTTATATTTCCCAAATTTTTGAAAATTTCTCAGAGGCAATCGACAAGTAGATACATTAATTTTCTTAGTTTGCTTTTTCAAAATTGGTGCGGCTAACTTATCAAATTAGTAGGGGAAACATTTTAATGAATTCCTTCATGGCAGTTGTTCCCCCCGGCCAAATGATTGTTGTGTTATTGTTTTAATCAGGATGGAATTCTACCATGTTACTTATGCTCTTTTTTAATTTTATTTTGTATTCAGTGGATGATATCGTTGGTTTGGTGGAGAAAGAAAGCTGATCAAAGCAAGTAAGTAGATGTCATAATAATAGCTCAAACATACAGTTTGGTCTCGCATTAATTGATTTATAATTTTGTCTCTAATGAGTCTATTGGGGTTTGTGCGAAATCGGGAATGAATTGCAACCATCTTAGCACACGTACGTATTTTAAAGACAACACGATTTTATAAATTACATAGCCAATGCTCATAAAACATAGCTGTAGAATGTCCTCCATTGACCTTCTGATACAATTTGCATTAGCTTAGGTTTGGATATTTTGAAAATTATTGGAAATATATTTTCATGATGGTATGGAAGCTGTTAACTAATTCTGTGCTAGAACTTTTCAGATTCCCTTTGAATTGGTGACTTCATATTGATACAATTACCTCTGGCCACCACCTTTAATATATGTACATGATAGCAATTTGATTGAGTTGGTGTTTGCTATTTATGCAATTATTCCTATTATTATTTCCTGGGAACCACTTGTACTAATATTTTCTTATATTGGGTTGAGAGGGTGCCCTTGAGAAATTCATTGACCTGATTCTGTCCATCTCCCAAAATTTCTTTGACAATAGGTATATGTTTGGTCTACCAGCCAATGGTGTGGGCTTACTAATGCTTTTGGACAAGAGGCCCCATAGGAGGCCATGGAGATGCGTCTCAGTCACCCAGTTGGGAGATTAGTTGTTGAATTTCTGTACTGGCTTACAGAGGGTAAGCTCAGATGTGGGAATACCAATCGCAATTTGAATTTTAATAACTCTACTACCACTTTGAGATTTCTCTCTCCTTCTCTCCCTGCCTGAATCATGTTCATGCTGAGAAAATGGTGTTCTGCGCAGTTTTCTATTGTTTCTTCTGTATGGAATTGAATATAATTTGTTGGGCGATCGGTAGAGTTTGCAATATGAGCATACGTACTCATATGGTTTGTTTGAGTTGAGATCAAAGCGATTGTCTTTTGACAGTTCTTCTGTACATCACATTGTTTCAAGTTTTTTTTTTTGGTACCATGCAGTTGTACTTCATTTCTCTAGTTCACCACTTACCCTAGTTTGATTGTGGCGGGTTGTTGCCCATCTCACTTCTTTGTGTATTGATAATGTAAATTTGTATGATATTCATCTTGTATGTTATTTATGAGTGACAATTTGTGGATTTGCCTTATTTGAATTGGTGACGGGTTGGGGGCAACCATGCATATAAGGGGAACGAGGAGTTGATAAAGTCATATTTGACGAAAACGGATTTGCCGCTGCGTGCTGGCCGCACTTGCTTGAAGTCAAGTATTGACAACGCGGGGGATGTCTGAGAATTACAGGCTTGCTTGACGTATGCATGCTCTGGATTTGTACGATTGCTATGTTTATCCTCCAAAAATCTTTTCAGGATAATTCAGGAGAGACATGCATGATTGTCGAGTAATTTTAAAAATATGGAGGGAGAAATGTTGGGCAATAGGTCGGTTGCATTGAAGAAGAAATGGAGGGGAAGATATTTCTTTCATTGTTCTATACATCTATTAGAGTTAAATTGTATTAGTAATGGATTCAAATCGATTGATCTTTTTGAAATTTTTCTGTGTTTTATGTTGTACATAGGCCGCTTAAAGATAGGTGGAATTCTCAATATGGCTTTTCAATTCTGATTTTATGGTTTATGAAATAAGTATATTAAGAGGAGGACGGAGTTATCATTCACAAATTCAAAAAAAAAAAAAAAACTTAGTCACAAATCCAAAAAAAAAAAAGAAAAGAAAAGAAAAACACTAAGTATGCCAACATAAAAGGTATTGAAAGATGCAGTGAATGCAAATCATGAACTTCGTTAATTACTCCTCTGGTCCTAGGCTTAATTTTTTATTTTTCTAGTACTTGTTCGTTAATTACTCCTCTGGTCCTAGGCTTAATTTTTTATTTTTCTAGTACTTGGCATAAAGTAAATGGGGAAAAAAAATAAAACTTAAAAATTGTAAAATCTCAAATCAGGTTTATTGCTAAGAGTGGATGAGAGAACAACAAAACTTGATAAGTAATATTCATAACTAATTTTTTTTTTGGAAAATACTTGATTTTGAAATTTTGTAAATTCTTTGTCTTTTTCCCAAAGTGAATAATATTTTCTTAATTCTTTAAAGTAAAAATATTATGAATAATAATAATTTTTTATTATTAATGTTACTGGCAAAAAAAATTAATTTTTTGTCTCATGTTAAGTCAAAATTTGTTGTGTTGAAAGTTTTTAATTCAATTTATTTTAATTTTAAAAATATTGTATTTATATTGATCACGTTTTCTAAAACAATATAATTTTCAGTTATAGCCTTATTAAAGAGGAGATATAATCTCATTGTTAATTGGGGGAAAAAAATATCATTTAAACTTACAACATCCAAAAAAGTATGGTAAGAAATATACATATCCAGTTTAGAATGTATGATTTTTTTTTTTATATACAAGAAAATTTTAGGAAAGGGATTGGGTTTACCTACGATCCAAGGGCAGGGCGAAATCTCCCTTCCTCCTAGGTGATACCGATGTTGGGCAGGACAAGCCGTCTGTTAGTCTTGTAACATCCTGAATTTTGAATCTAATATCTTGAACATAAACCTATTTTGGGAAGACTAGTAGGCTCTATTTTTGGAAAGTGATAAATTTGAAATCAGTATTTTGTGGGCCCCGTGAATAGTATTTACTATTCACGTATACGTTTTTACTATTTACAAATACGTATTTAAAAATATATATATATATATATATGTTATTCGCAAATACGTATTTAATACTTGAAATTTGTGAAATATGAATAGTGTTCACTATTCACAAATACGTATTTACTATTTAAAAATACGGTATTTACTATTCCTAAATACGTATTTACTATTCATGTGGGACCCACGACCAAAATAATTCTTCCTCCCGACAGAAACTCTCGTGAGTTTTGAAAATATTTCACGCGGGACCCACGTAATAGTAATTTACTATTTGATTTATAATATTATATTATTTAAAATATTAAAATATTATTAAAATTTTTTAAAAATGTTCACGGGGCGGCTACTTAGTCACGGGGGGAGATTTCTTTTTAATTTTTAGGAAAATTACGTAAAACAACCCAGAGACAAAAATTACACTTAAAGACCCATTTTCCAACTATAAATAGACCTTCCATTTCATTTCATTCTTCACAACTTCTAAGAGCCATAGAGAGAGGTAGAGAGAGAGAGAGAGAGTAGAGAGATATTTGCTTAAGAGTTATAATAGCTGGTTGGTGATTCGGGTATTAGCAAGTAACAGGTAACTCTGAATATTCTTCCTTATACTTGTGAATTATGTATGATTATAAATTTGTTTGTTTACTATTTTGGCAAGAATATTTAGAAAATATTTATGGTTTTAAGATCTGGTGTGGGAACTTTGATTTGCAAATCTGCAGAGGTACTATTTATACGTACGTACTATTCACGTATACCGTATTTACTATTCATTTTTACTATTCATGTTACTATTCACGTATACTGTATTTACTATTCACGTATACCATATTTACTATTCACACCGTATTTACTATTCATTTTACTATTCACGTATACCGTATTTACTATTCATTTTACTATTCACGTATACCGTATTTACTATTCATAATACTATTCACGTATACATACCGTATTTACTATTCACGTATACATACCGTATGTACTCTTCATTTTTACTATTCATGTATATATATCGTATTTACTATTCACATATACGCATAGTATTCACTATTCATAAATACGCATATTGATGTATAAAACTTTATGGTATAATAATGCATTATTTTGAGTGAACATATTCATCATGGCGGTTGTATTATGATGGGTGGAGTAAGGAGGGATTTGAATGATAAGAATGATTTATGCCACCACTCGGTGCACAGTGGATGGTACTTGTTTCAGGGCCCCATCTTCCATGTTTTCCTCTGGCCGGGATTTCATTGGAGTTGTGGGACATGTGACACCTCCTTAGTTATTTTAAAGGAGGGGAGCCATAGTCCAGATTTAAGCTATATACCTTTGGCCGGGTGTATCTTAAGTTTTGGTGAGCTTGGAACAATTCAGTCAAATGAATAAGTTTCTATTGGACTATGTGTTAGCCTATGGCTCCAGTCTGCGGTATAAGGGAGGTGGTGATATAAGGGAGGCTGCATACTGCATAGTGCATTTCTGAACAGTTCAAGAATTTGATATGAATATTCTGTAAAGACATGAGATGAGAACTTTTGAGATATATATGTTTTAATACCTTCTATATTGATGACTATTAGTATAAATTATTTTGTATGATAAATTATGGAATCTATATATATATTTGAAATCAGCCCATATCTTTTTGTCATATATTATTTGCTCGTGTACGGTAGAAATATTTAGTAGTTACTGAGATGTGTAATCTCACCCCATATTAACATTTTTCAGGTGAATAACTTAGTAGAGATCAAGGGAATGCACCCATGGAGTGAGCTTTGTAGGCTCTTCTGTACTCCTTTAGTTTATGTTGTGTTATTTTATTTGCCATGAACCTAAAAGACTTCCGCATTTTAAAATAACTCTTATTTATTGGATTTATTTTGGCCCTGTATAAATGGATTTCTACCTTTGGCCATATTGTAAATATGTGTTTGAGTGTTGAATATCCTATACTTGGAGGTGTTACTATTATTTTGGCCAAGATTTTGGTATTGAAAATGAGGCGTTACATTTTTGGTATCAGAGCAAAGGTTCTGGCCAATCTGTAAATTTCCTATCAGTTTTCTAAATAAAAATTTTGAGGTCATGGCAAATTAAATATCATAACATGTGCATTTTCCTTTATAGCTTTGTATTCTTTTTACCAATTTTCTTGTGACATTCATGATAGGAGAAGAATGGGTTAATCAAAATATTCAAGTGATTGATAATGAGGATTTATGATTTGAGGATGTGATTGAGATTAAATTTCAGAGCTGTGTAGCGGAAGTTGGTAAGTAGAAAATTTATTGAATATTGGATTCTGTAGGCCCAAAATTACTTTCTAGGATGAATATTTTTATTGGTGTCTAGGAAAGTGATTGAAAGACTAAGCCCCTATTTGATGTTTATTCAATTAGTTGCCGTTGTAAAAAAAGTATGAAGAGATGTTCGCTAGATTTTCACTTACCTAGCTAATTTATATAAGTAACAGATGACAATACCATAACAGAATACGGGCATAGTCTTGATTATACAGAATAACTGGCTTAAGTTTGAATTTAATAAGATAAAGTTGAGTTTGGCAGGAAAACTCGAAAATCCTTATGAATCCTAGAATAGAGATTACAAACATTAGCAAGAAGGCTAAGAAGAGTAGACTATATTAATTCAAGCATCAAGAACAACAGTTGGTACAATCCCACCGCAAGCTTCGACTATCTCAAGTTTAAGTCTATTAATTTCTTCCTGAGCGGCTGCTCTTGAGAGAGGACCATCAGGAGACATTGTTCTTCTCAATCTAGCTATTTGCTTCATAGTGCTTCGAATTTTTACATAAGGCCAATGCTTTATTCCTCCCCTATGGCATATTTTCATTAGAACATTTTTGCATAGACGAACTTGTTGAGCCGCTTCTTGTTGAGGTAAATGGAATAAGTCTCTAAGATCATTAATTGACATTGATGCAGCTCTAATATTTTGTTCAGCTCTTGATCGGTATGGATTACTAGGTATGGGGACTGAAGGATTATTATTTACAACCATGAGCTCTTTTCCTTTATTGGATATATTTTCTGTATTGGTTGGAAATGAACTATTAGGGAGTTCATTTTGATTTTTAGTCCATTCCAAACCAACACAAAGGGCCTCATAGTAGGCTGATAGGGGATCTGACACCAGGACATACCCTAAAGAATTTTGATTCAAACAATAATTTTCTAGAAAATGTTTGACATCTTCTAAATTTTTCTTACCAAAGTCAAATACTTGAGGACTGGAAGAACCTCCTTGTACGTCCTGGTGAAAGACAGCGTGGCATATCATACCAATCCTCCCATGAACTTCAAGTTTATGGTATTGAAGTCCATTGGTATGAATAATCTCTCGTAGAACATGGCAGCAACCACATGAAAATGGATTAGTAGTCTCAGTCAAGGTAGAAGCAGGATTCCTTGGTTGAGAAGGTACCGTAGACTCCATAAGTTCTGCCACATTACGACACCTTTGGACAGGTCGCCTTGATGGACCTGCTTCAGATTCCTTTCTGTTAGTAGTGGTAAAAATAGAATCTTGTATCCTTGGAGGAGGAGTAGGAATGTTAATCGTTGAGGCAGATGAATGAACGTTCATACTTACGGAATTTTGGGGAAGTAAAGAAGAATAAGGGTATGATGCATTGTTTGACAAATCAGACAACATGTTAGTCTGATAGTCATGAAGTAAGGCTTCAAGAAAGAAAGGGTTGAATGAATCGGAGACTGGAATAGAGTTACTTGAACCGGCCATGTTTAAGGATAATGTGGAAGGTTATAGTGAAGGTTACGATCGGAGAGGAAATGAATATGTGGAGGTTTTGTGAAGTTTGAGAGAACGTGAAACATTTACTCTTTCTTTACTCTATTTATAGCTGGGCTAGCAACGTCTATATTTTGTTAAGCAGCATCGGATTCTCATCTGTCGTTAGCTCAGAATCATGTAGATTTTGTTGTTATGCGGGAAATTTTATGGCACCGCACCCTAGTGCACCCTAGCCACCGTTAGGGGTCGCAGTTTCCTAGACCTTTGCAGACAGAAATCGCTATGGCATTTATTGCTAGCTGTGTTTTCAAGAAATTAAGTTTGGACGTTTATACGCGCATTTATCTAAGAAATCTGTCTTGGATGCGCAGCTGACTCAAGATGTCGGAATTGACATTTGAAAATAGGATTTTAAGCGTAAGCGTGCTAAGGTGATAGTAATCTTGGGAAGGGTGACTTCCTAATAATATTAGATGAACCGGAGAGAATCCGAAGATTTGAAATGATGATGAGTTGTGCCAATTAACCCGAGAGCATTCTTCACTCTCCGAGTATCCGAAGAACTCTATGAATTTGTCAAAGATAATTCAAAGACTAAGGTTTTTGGATAAACATGTTGGAAGATCGATGGAAAGGTATGAAATGGTGATCCTTAGGAATGCCAGTAAGATGTTAGAATGAATATAGTAAATATTGAGGATAGGCTTTAATTTAATCTAAGCTGAAATAGAACTCAAGAACGAAATGAGCCTTTGTGATATTGCAGGTTGAGGTAGAATTAGAACCTTGTGAATACTGCTGAGGTTGTAGATAGTCTTCATATAATCCAAGAATTAGATTAGGAATTGTGAATCATGATCTTAGTATGATGGGTATTTTTGGGGAAACACGAATTATCAGTTGATGTTGAGGTTATAAGAATCAAATTGTAAACTTGACTATTAATGTCTGGGAATATTTGAAAATAGACTTGAATTCAATCTGAGTTAAGATAGTGTGTCTAATTAAGAAAGTATGAAATCCGGTGATTTATGTTATAATATTAGTATGTTATTTGGGTGTGATTAATAGATAACTATGAGAGGAACAGATGATATTTAGTATATGTCTTTGAGATACTAAGGATTGAATTCGAATCATGTGAACAATGCTGAGGTTGTGAGAATAATATTTGAATGTTTTAAATCTTAGTCTAGGAATTGTGAAACATGAATGTTCTATGGATATTATTGAGGACACATGATATCTCTGTCTTGCTGATATTGAAGTTCTAAGAGTTGATTTGTAATTTGACAATTATCATTTTTGGGGAAAGTTTGAGGATAGTTCTTAAATGATATAAGCTATGGAGTATGATGAATCTAGTATAAATGTAATATAACAGTTCAACTTAACAGTTGTATTGATTCTTTAGGAGACTGAATTGATTGAATAAATTGAGATATTAGAATATGGTATTAATTTATTTGAGAGAAATAGGGAACAAAATGTGATACCAACATGTATAAGGTGTTCAGAGATTGCCAACTGTTTAACTAGCATAGGAAATGATCTTGATAATAGAATCTTTCTTTAGAAATAATGAATTGAGTGTTTCATGGATGAGTTGAGTAGAATAAGTTGGAACCTGGAATGTATTCGGAGTTGGTGACTATTTAAAATAGTTGCTAGGTCCCTGAGTATTTGAATTTTGAACTTACCAATGCGCTTGCTGTGTTTGGAAATTTTTACGCAATATTTACAACAGGATTTAAGACCAGTTTGTAATCGACATTTATAAACTATGATGTCTCATGGAATGAATCCTTGCGAAATTCGAACAAGAATTGACTTTTACATTATGATTGTGGTGGAAGGTGTACAAGCTAGATTTAGTAAGTAAGTGTTTTCTTAAACTTGAATTGAGGAAGCACGGGTATAGGATAGACGAGCAGAGGCTTGAAGCGGTAAGACCCGTTGAGCTAGTTTGCATATGGTGGTATCTCTAGGCTATAAGACTTATGTGCCTAGTATTGTGTTTGTTGCCTATCATGGTAACATTAGACCTGTATGTCTAAAGTTTATCTTAAGGTTGGCAAAATAATCAGATTATATCATATTGTGGTTATTATGGCCTGAGGGTAACTTCTTAAGCTGTAAGATCTGAATATCCAGTGTCGTGGTAATACAATGAAATAAGCAGAAAGGAAGAATGAACTGGCCTGTGAGGCCAGTGTAACCAAGCGCTCAAATAAGGAACTAGTGGATCCTGTGTCTGAATATTACTTTGGGTACAGGATGAACGAAAATTGTGTTGTGTGCTTGGTGAGCATGTTTGGGAAAGAGATAGGACTTAGGGATAATATGATATATAAAGCTGAGTCGGAGCGGATTGTTGATGCGGGGGATAAGCAATTGAGGAACAAGGCTATTAGCTTGTAAAGGTTGTGTGTAAAGGAATGGCTCCCGGAGATGCTACTTGGGAAACGGAGGAGAGCATGCGACAAACCTATCCTCATTTATTTAAATAGGTTAGAATTCTTATTATAGCGAAATTTTGAGGACAAAATTTTCTTTTAGGAGGGGAGAAATGTAACATCCTGAATTTTGAATCTAATATCTTGAACATAAACCTATTTTGGGAAGACTAGTAGGCTCTATTTTTGGAAAGTGATAAATTTGAAATCAGTATTTTGTGGGCCCCGTGAATAGTATTTACTATTCACGTATACGTTTTTACTATTTACAAATACGTATTTAAAAATATATATATATATATATATGTTATTCGCAAATACGTATTTAATACTTGAAATTTGTGAAATATGAATAGTGTTCACTATTCACAAATACGTATTTACTATTTAAAAATACGGTATTTACTATTCCTAAATACGTATTTACTATTCATGTGGGACCCACGACCAAAATAATTCTTCCTCCCGACAGAAACTCTCGTGAGTTTTGAAAATATTTCACGCGGGACCCACGTAATAGTAATTTACTATTTGATTTATAATATTATATTATTTAAAATATTAAAATATTATTAAAATTTTTTAAAAATGTTCACGGGGCGGCTACTTAGTCACGGGGGGAGATTTCTTTTTAATTTTTAGGAAAATTACGTAAAACGACCCAGAGACAAAAATTACACTTAAAGACCCATTTTCCAACTATAAATAGACCTTCCATTTCATTTCATTCTTCACAACTTCTAAGAGCCATAGAGAGAGGTAGAGAGAGAGAGAGAGAGTAGAGAGATATTTGCTTAAGAGTTATAATAGCTGGTTGGTGATTCGGGTATTAGCAAGTAACAGGTAACTCTGAATATTCTTCCTTATACTTGTGAATTATGTATGATTATAAATTTGTTTGTTTACTATTTTGGCAAGAATATTTAGAAAATATTTATGGTTTTAAGATCTGGTGTGGGAACTTTGATTTGCAAATCTGCAGAGGTACTATTTATACGTACGTACTATTCACGTATACCGTATTTACTATTCATTTTTACTATTCATGTTACTATTCACGTATACTGTATTTACTATTCACGTATACCATATTTACTATTCACACCGTATTTACTATTCATTTTACTATTCACGTATACCGTATTTACTATTCATTTTACTATTCACGTATACCGTATTTACTATTCATAATACTATTCACGTATACATACCGTATTTACTATTCACGTATACATACCGTATGTACTCTTCATTTTTACTATTCATGTATATATATCGTATTTACTATTCACATATACGCATAGTATTCACTATTCATAAATACGCATATTGATGTATAAAACTTTATGGTATAATAATGCATTATTTTGAGTGAACATATTCATCATGGCGGTTGTATTATGATGGGTGGAGTAAGGAGGGATTTGAATGATAAGAATGATTTATGCCACCACTCGGTGCACAGTGGATGGTACTTGTTTCAGGGCCCCATCTTCCATGTTTTCCTCTGGCCGGGATTTCATTGGAGTTGTGGGACATGTGACACCTCCTTAGTTATTTTAAAGGAGGGGAGCCATAGTCCAGATTTAAGCTATATACCTTTGGCCGGGTGTATCTTAAGTTTTGGTGAGCTTGGAACAATTCAGTCAAATGAATAAGTTTCTATTGGACTATGTGTTAGCCTATGGCTCCAGTCTGCGGTATAAGGGAGGTGGTGATATAAGGGAGGCTGCATACTGCATAGTGCATTTCTGAACAGTTCAAGAATTTGATATGAATATTCTGTAAAGACATGAGATGAGAACTTTTGAGATATATATGTTTTAATACCTTCTATATTGATGACTATTAGTATAAATTATTTTGTATGATAAATTATGGAATCTATATATATATTTGAAATCAGCCCATATCTTTTTGTCATATATTATTTGCTCGTGTACGGTAGAAATATTTAGTAGTTACTGAGATGTGTAATCTCACCCCATATTAACATTTTTCAGGTGAATAACTTAGTAGAGATCAAGGGAATGCACCCATGGAGTGAGCTTTGTAGGCTCTTCTGTACTCCTTTAGTTTATGTTGTGTTATTTTATTTGCCATGAACCTAAAAGACTTCCGCATTTTAAAATAACTCTTATTTATTGGATTTATTTTGGCCCTGTATAAATGGATTTCTACCTTTGGCCATATTGTAAATATGTGTTTGAGTGTTGAATATCCTATACTTGGAGGTGTTACTATTATTTTGGCCAAGATTTTGGTATTGAAAATGAGGCGTTACAAGTCTCAGGCGTTAACATAGGCACCTAGGAGTTAGGATGCCTCCTCCAGTGCCTTGACTAACTTCAAGATCAAACTCCCTTCCTTTGGTGAGAGTGTCCAACCCCTTTTTCAGTTAAGATTAAGGATTTTAAAATTTCATGCTTTTACCAAAATGCTTCTCATTTGTTCTAAAAAAAAGGGAAGTTCCTCTCGCTGCGGGCCAACGGGATGCTTTCTGGCCAAGTTCTTTTTTTGGACATATTGTGGTCAAGGTGTTGGAGGGAGGGTTTGAACAGTGTTAAAAAAAGGTACATGACCATTGAGGCACCATGCACTTTTGTTATATATATGTACAAACAAATATAACTTAACAACTAACGTGATTGATTCAAGTAGTAAGTGGCTTGTGTCGCTTAAATAAGGTTTCAGATTCAAGCCTTGTGAATGCAAAAAAAACCCCTCTGGAAGACTATCCCATCATAACCAGGTGCATGACATGGGTCGAATCCAGATTAGTCAAGGTAAAACCCCGGTGAATCGGGTGGGCAACCAAATATATATATATAACTTAACACTTTATAGTCTGGCCATATGTAGTAAACAACTTCAATAAAACATTAATTTGACAACAACAATACATATTTACTATATTTATAATGTGTTTGATAACATTGATAATTATAAAAATAAAAAATAACTAATTAGAATTTTATTCTATTATTTTGTAGAAATTTTATTATAATAATTCAAATTTTAGAATTATAAAATAATTAAATCAATTAATTTCATTATTTCTTTTAAAATTGATTTACGCCTTTACTCATTTAGTATTAACTTTTACGTCTTTAGTCCATATCATTACTCATTTAGTCAATATCACTACTTACTAGTTAATACATTTACATCTTTTAATTAGTCAATATCATCACTCATTTAGTCAATATTATTATAGCTCTCTCAATATCATTACTCTTTTGTCAATATCATTGCTCATTTTACAAATAATATTACTTATTTAATAAATATCATTACGTCTTTAGTCAATATCATTCGCCATTACTCTTTTAGTCAATATTATTACTCATTTAACGAATATCATTACGCCTTTACTCAATATCATTACATCATTACCAATTTAGTAAATATCATTACGGATTTAGTCAATATTAAAAATTGAGGGAATGTATAGTTACCTGCAAAATGGTTTGCAACATTTCTTGCCTTTGGATGATATAAAGGAGACTGTTAGAATTTCCGAAGAAAAATTATGCTGCGTTGTAACCAAGTTAACAAGGTTTTGTGATGTTTCTCTATTTGATATGTCAATTATATATATATATATATATATATATATATATATATATATATATATATATATATATATATAAAAGAAATTTCAGGCAAAAAAAAGAGTGTGTGTGTGTGTTACTATTGACTGTTGATTGATTGATTGATTCTGCCAAAAAAAAAAAACTACTGATTGATTGAATTTAATTGTATGTGTATATTTTATCTAATTAAATGATTAATTATTTTGCACTAAAAAGTTAAGTGAATGAGAAAAAAGCAAATTGGTGAGAATGTATGAACAAGAAAAAAGTTATGTGAATGAGATATATATTATATTATTCAGGAATATAATGCGACTCTGATCTGCTGCTTTGTTAACGGATGTAGAGGTTGATGTGGAGCAGGAATCAGGGCTCTTGTGGTACATCATGTTTATAGAGAATGTAATAGATGTGCAGACTCCATCCCTTGCAAATGTTAGCTTTGTGCTGTGCAAGAGGAAGTTAAGTGTCATTTCATTTGTCCTCCCCACCAAGAGGTTGTTAAGTACCTGTATGTATAGTGACCGTGTGTGGGGAATGTGATTTATAATGATTCATGAATGAGGATGGGCGATTGCCCTGCTGTTTTTCACCAACAATTTTTTTTTTTTTTTAAAGATAGTAAAGTTTAACTCAAGAGACAAAAATGCCCATCAGATTTTTTTTTTTTTCCTGATCTCCTCTTATCCTTTACCCGCTTTATAACCATTGGATTAAGATCTAATGATCTACATTTAATATTTCATTCCCATCATTCTCTCCATTTCCTTCTCATGCTTCTCTCTCTTCCTTTTATAAGAGGAAAAGAAATATTAATAACATTAAATGTACACCAATAGATCATGATCCAATGGCTATAAAGCATATTTAAAAAAATAAATGGTCCAAATTTAATATTTTATAAAACTAGTATTTTGAACATTAATAAATAAACTTAAACTATTAAATTATGATCTACACAATTTATACTCGTAATACAAACAAAATTAATAAAAAAATAATTTATAAAACACTATCATAATTGTTTTAAAAAATATTAAATCTAAACCCTCCATTTTTCATCCAAGGATGGAAATGGGATTCTGAAAAGAAAATGAGAGAAAAGATTCTAAGGAAATCTGCTTCCCCACTAAGCTGCACATTTTTTTTTTAAAAAAAAGTAGTCCCCTCCTTACAAAAACAACCATTGGCATCAAAGGGCGGTGGTGTTTCTGACGAGAGTATCTTTTTTCTTTTCTTTTTTAATTAAAATATTAGGGACATTATTGTAAAATCACCAACACTTTAAAAACTCATATTTCAACCTCATCCCATCTATGCCATTTCCATTTGTTAACATACTTTTTGAGATTTTATAAATTCAAATGATGTTGAAGTGTCTTTTTCACTTGTTAATTTTCATATTTAAAGGTTATCTATCACTCCCCGTTTCTTTTTATAATAGCAAAAAAATTAAATTGTCTTGATCTTTTTTTATAAAAGGTCGATAAAAGTTATTTGGACATTTAATGAGTTTTTTTTTATTTTTACCCTTCATTAATTATATATATTCCACTAACTAAAAATGTTAGTGATACCTATATTCACTCTATTTTCCTCTTACTTGCCACTCGTCAATAAGGAGTCCACATTAAGTGCGCATTCTTAGATGCCCAATTATGTGTTCATACTTTTTTTTAATATTGTATTTATTTAAATTTAAATTATATGTTACTTTCTGGATTTTTTTTACATCTAGTATCTTAAATTAATTAGTTTCCGGTTCTACATTTATTTGTAACACCAGTATCATGGAAACTAATTGATTTGACATAATGGGTGCAGAAAAAAAATTCAGAAAGCAGCATATAATTTAAATCTAAATAAATACAATATAAAAAAATATGCTCATACACATAATTGGGCACCTAATGTGCACCTGTAAATAAGGGCATATATGAATAAAAAAGTTTAGTTTAGACACACTTATTGTTTTTAACTAATTTTAACCATTTTCTTAAATTTCGCAATTCAATTATTGAGCTCTTATAAATAGAAAGATAGGGAGTATAAATTTTACTATCTGAGGGTGTCATTCATCACAATTAAAAGGTTAAAACTGAATTTAATTACTTTATTTAATATTAAAAAAGTATGTATTTATTGCTTATGGAGAAAAAAAATAGAGGAGGTAGGTTCTAAATATATGAAATATTTTGTAGTGTAATTTATATTACAAATTATACCACATATTTAGGACTAGACACTAGAGGAGTATGTTGTATGTATTTTATATGTAGTAGGTTGTATTTTTCTTTTTAATATATATGTATATATGTGCGTAATTAAAATAAGTTTCTTCTTCATTTTTAATTAGCCCGCTTTCATTCATCTACAAATACTCGCGCTAACAAAATCCGTCGCCCTGACTGTGATCCATCTTATTCTTACTCCGTCTTGTACTCTTGTTACCTGGGTCTAGCTCGTGTAGACTCGCCCGTTCTACATGGCTTTAAAGCTCTCTAATTTTGAATTGCTCAATTCTGATTACAGCAATACTAACATGGACTAGTGCTCGATTTCGTTTCTGTGGATTCTTAAGGATGAACCTCCGAAAATGACCGGAACTAGCAGTAGTTTGATCCTACAAACGCTGAGGCTTAAGAATCCCAAGCTTGTGCTTCTGGAAAATTGCTCTAATATTCGTGATCTCAACATCATCCATGCTCATATGATAAGAACCCTCGCCTTCTTCGATGTGTTTGTAGCTAGTCGTCTGATTGCGTTCTGTATAGACGCAACCATTGGAACAAGCTTGCTGGATTATGCCGTTAGGGTCTTCTCCCAAATCCAGAATTCTAATCTCTTTATCTACAACGCGTTGATCCGTGGCTGCTCAAGCAGCGAGAATCCAGAAAATTCATTTCACTACTACATTCAATCGCAACGCGCAGGCATTCTTCCTGATAATTTAACTTTCCCATTTTTGGTTAAATCATGTGCCCAGTTGGAGTCTGCAGCTATGGCCACTCAAGCGCATGGTCAAATCATTAAACACGGGTTTGAAAACGATGTCTATGTGCAAAATTCTCTTGTTCATGTCTATTCAACAGTTGGGGACATCAAGGCAGCGAGCTGCATTTTCCATAGAATCCATCGATTTGACGTAATCGCCTGGACTTCAATGATCGCTGGTTTAAATAAATGTGGGGATGTAGAATATGCACGCGAACTGTTTGATAGAATGCCGCAGAAAAGTTTGGTGACTTGGAGCACAATGATCGGTGGGTATGCTGGGAACAATCGTTTTGAGGAAGCAGTTGCACTATTTCAAGTTCTTCAGGAAGAAGGAGTGGTGGCTAATGAAGTAGTGATGGTGAGTGTGATATCTTCATGTGCCCACTTAGGTGCTCTTGAAACGGGGGTGAAAGCTCATGAGTATGTTATAAGAAACAACTTGACTATGAATGTGATCCTTGGAACATCTATTGTTGACATGTATGGAAAATGTGGGAATATCGAGAAAGCTATTCAGGTTTTTGAGCAACTCCCAGAAAAGGACACACTTTGTTGGACAGCTTTGATTGCTGGACTAGCCATGCAAGGTTATGGCCAGAAAGCCCTTCAATATTTTTCTGAAATGGTGAAAGCAGGGTTTAAGCCAAGAGATATCACATTTACAGCAGTATTAGCAGCTTGCAGCCATAGGGGATTGGTAGAAAGAGGTTTGGAAATATTTCAGAGTATGAAGAGGGTTTACTGTATGGAACCAAGGTTGGAACACTATGGGTGCATGGTTGACCTTCTCGGCCGGGCTGGGAAACTGGAGGAGGCAGAGAAATTTGTTCTTGAAATGCCAGTGAAGCCGAATGCTGCGGTATGGGGGGCATTGCTGGGAGGTTGCCGGATTCACAAAAATGTAGAACTTGCAGAAAGGGTGGGAAAGATTTTGATCCAGCTGCAACCAGAACACAGTGGATATTATGTGCTGCTTTCGAACATATATGCACGCACTAACAAGTGGGAAAATGCCAGTATAGTGAGACGAATGATGAAGGACAGAGGAGTCAGAAAGCCACCAGGATTTAGTCTCATTGAGATGGATGGAAAGATTCATGAATTTACGGTTGGAGATAAATCACACCCAGAAATAGAGCAGATTGAAAGAACGTGGGAAGATATACTCCAGAAAATTAGATTAGCAGGGTACGTTGGAAGTACAGGTGACGCATTGTTTGACATAGATGAAGAGGAAAAGGAAGATGCACTTCACAGGCATAGTGAAAAATTGGCCATTGCATATGGAATTCTGAAGACACAAGCTCGTATTCCAATTCGCATAGTGAAAAACTTACGGGTCTGTGAAGATTGCCACACGGCTACAAAGTTAATCTCAAAGGTTTTCAAAGTCGACTTAATTGTCAGAGATCGAAATCGATTCCACCATTTTAAAGAAGGCTTGTGTTCTTGTATGGACTACTGGTAATGAGGTTTATGACGTTTTTCCATTTGCAAAATGCTCGCACTTGGATTTGCATAATACATATTCGGGAGAGGCTTCACATTTCACGATTTCTGCATTTGTATCCTTAACTTTTAAAGCTCGCGTTTCTATCAGAACCAAGACATGAAAGCTTGATGGAAGCCCGAATGCACACGAATAGGATGAAATGAAACTCACCCTCAGTTCTGACGGTGTCTTTCTTTAACCATTGTGCCAGAGTCAATCTGATGAGAGAGGGAAGATAAAGAAGTTGGTGCGACATTTGCCATACTACGGTCGAGATCCGCAGCTGCGACTTCGTTACTGATTGCAAGATTTTGTTTGAAGAGCAGATTTAGCGAGTGAGCTGCAACTGATTCCACACGAACATAATGTTCTAAATATTATGTGATCGTGTAAAGGGAAAGAGTATCATATAATTCAAAATTAGGATTTCGACCAAAAAAAAATGCAAAATTAGGAATGCTCTCAATATGAGTGAGTCAGTAAAAATGCTACTAAAGTCATAATTATAAGACCTAGTTGACTTTTTTAGAGAGATTAAGTAAGCTAATTAACTTACTTTTACTTTAGAGTATTTTTATTTTTATTTTTTTTTCAAAACTAATTAATTTGACAAATAAACTAACATATAATCTGAGAAGACTTGTATTCCATTTTTGAGCCGTTGATGTGAAGGCTTGTGGGCCTGTTTGGGAACAAAGAAAATGGACTTATTATCTCATTAGATGGGATAATAAGTCCATCAGGTATTTTAAGGCTGTTTGGGGACACTAAAAAATTAATGGGCTTCAAAGTACAATGGACTTTATTTTTTAAAGCTCCCATTGAGGTGCTTATTAGTTCATTGAGGTATTTTGATTTTTTTATCCTAAATTATTACATTTTATACGGCACATATGTGTATGTGTGAATTTGATTTATGCCCTTTTCAGTCATTTTCCATCTTATATATCTTTTTTTAAGCTATGCCAAACAAGTTCCCATTACAAACAAAAGCCACTTTTGCTACTGCTATTCCAAACACAAATTACATCAGAAAAATGTCCATCAGAAAAAAATCCATTAAGAAAAGTTCATCAGAAATAAAAACCACTTCTCCCACAGTAATCCCAAACGGCCGTATGTTTTCAAATATGAGCCTATCGTTAGCCCACTTTTATTGCACCAAAGCTGGGAACCTTTTTTTTTTTTTTTTTTTTTGATAAAAACCAAAGCTGGGAAGTTGGGATGAGTTAACCAGGCAACCGGGAACTTGAATGATTTTTCTCGCATAGTGGGCCTTGGGTAAATTTGAATTGGCCAGAATAATATCTTCGGTAAATGACTAGCCCAACTAGAATTCAACGAGTCAAGCCATTAGAGAGGGCCCTATCAAGACGAACAAGAATAGTTCCTCTTCCTCAAGTGATTTTGGCCTAATAAATGTGATCCTGGTACAGCTGAGGAATGGGGAGTCTACGAAGGTCTTCGCATGGCATGGGATTTCGGTATCAAGAGTATTATTTTAGAATCTGATGATTGTATTCTTATTGATAGATTATCTGATTTCGAGAATATTTCAGGCTCTCTTTTATTTTCCAGGATTAGGAATTTAATTGATTTGGATTGGCAGGTTTCATTATGTCATATTTCTAGGGAAATCAATAGAGTTACCGATGCTATGACAAAAATGAGTCTAAATAGGTCTGATTTTTATGGTGATTGTCCTTTGTTTTTAAGGACTTGGGTAGATCAGGAGTGTTTGGGATTATTTCCCTCCGACTTGTAATTTCCTTGCTTTCTAGCTTTAGCCATCTTTCTTATCAAAAGAAAAAAATAATAATAATCCCATGTCATGAAGCCAGTGTTCGTGGATGAAGGACTTGAATAAATTGCACCCATGGTTGAAACGAGTTTACCCTCATCTCCTTTCATTACAGCTAATAATAGCATTGAAACCTCCAGCTAGTAGCCAAGGTTGGTTTGAATCTGGTGCTAAATTAGAAAGATCATTCCAGAGAAACTTGCGAAGATTGGCTTGAGGACTGCCATAGATAGCAGTGAAAATAAACTTGATATTTTCTGCTAAATACCAAACCTCCATATGCACGAAATTGAAGGTGGTTGGCAATAATTTTCACCTCAACTTTCTCAGACCAAAGGATCCATCTACCTCCTAAGAATCGACCGTGGGAGTGATGGAAGCCAAGTCTTCTTAGTACTTGTTAGAACTAGTATTAGTAATTGTAAATAGAGATTAGTATTCCTTCTAGTCATATTAACTATCATAGGACACTTGTATGGTTAGGATTCATTGGCACATATATTTTTGGCTATATAATACACAGTGAGTGACCAAAGGGAGCATTATCCTTTGGGCAATACAATTCATTTTGTCCTGTTCTCTTTCTTGGTATCAGAGCCAAGGAATAGTTTATTCCCTTTCTCTTTCCATTTACTTTTACCCTATTTCCCTTTTCCTTGCTGCGATGGCTACCTCTGGGACCGATGGCTCTCCTTCCTCAGTCACTCCCGATGCACTTTCCTTCCTCGGTGGATCCAAAAATTATCCTCTCTTTCAGTCTTCTAGTCAAACTTCGTCGATCAAGTTGGATCGTTCGAATTATTTAGTCTGGGAATCTGTTGTATTACCTTTGATTGAAGGAAATTGACTCCAGCACCACATTGATCCAGAGTTCTCGGTGCCGTCGTTCACTACCGTGCTTCCTAACACTGCCACGGTGGTTCCCAACCCAGATTTTGAAGAATGGTATTCTGTCGACCGGATGCTCATGGGATGGCTCTGGAACACCATGACTCTCGATGTGGGGACGCAGCTCCTCCATTGTCGTACGACACTTGAGCTATGGACTGAAGCTCGTGCGCTTACTTCGGCTGTTTCGAAATCTCGGATCATGATTTATCGCTCTGAGCTGCACAATACTAGCAAGAACGGCCTCTCCATGACTGACTACTTGGCTCGCATGAAGAGGACTGCCGACCATCTTGCTCTCGTTAGTGCTCCCATATCGGTTGATGAGCTCATCCTCTATACTCTGAATGGCCTAAACAGTGAGTACAATGCCATTGTTGTTAAGCTCATTGATCAAGAAAATCTCTCTTAGGTTGATGCCCAATCTGCCTTACTTGCGTTTGAGACCCGATTGGAGCAACTAAACAATTTTTCATCCCTCTCCATTCAACCTAGTGTTAATTTTGCTGTCAAAAACGATCAGCCACGTTCTTCTTCAGGCCGTGGACCATGGCATGGTAATGCTTGACGAAATGGTAGCCGTGGCTCTAGGGGACGCTCTTCTTCTAACTCATCTGGCCGACCTTATTGTGATTTGTGTGAAAGGTCTGGTCACAGGGTTTTTAATTGCTACAAACGGTTTGACAAAAATTTTCGCCCTCCTACTCACTCTACTCCTCAATCATATTTTTCTGATTTTGAAATTGTGGCTGATCTTGACTGGTATATGGACAGTGGTGCAAATCACCATGTAGTTGCAAATGCTTCTCGGCTTGATTTAGTGAAACCTGTTGGTAAGGCTAATTTACTCTCTTGTACTGGATCTAAAACTAAAATTACTGGTATTGGACGAACTTCTATTACCTGTTCAGATTCTAAGATCTGCCTCAATGATGTTTTACTTGTGCGTAATATTGCTAAGAACTTGTTAAGTGTTCATCAGCTTGTTTCCAAGAATCCTGTGTCAGTTTTATTTACTAATGAGGCTGTGTTGTGAAGGACAACCAGACAGGGCACATTCTGATGAAAGGACCTCCAAGGGACGGACTATATCCAATGAGTAGGGGGAATTTCAAGGTCAATGTTGCTGTAGCTTCACTGCATGATGAAGAGTTTTTGATGTGGCATTACAAGCTTGGACATCCAAATAATAAAGTATTACAACAAGTACTTAACAATTGTAATGTCAAGGTTCACATTCGTGACAGTTTTGTTTGTGAAGCTTGTCAATATGGCAAGTCTAGACAATTGCCATTTTCTAAGTCTTTATCGCATGCCTCTTCTCCTTTTGAACTTGTTCATACTGATCTGTGAGGACCTTTACCTAAACAGTCGGTTCATGGTTATCGGTATTATGTTCATTTTATTGATGATTTTAGTAGATATACTTGGATTTATCCTCTTAAACACAAAGGAGAAACCATTATTTGCCTTGACACCAGAAATACGAGGCTCGACTATAACAAAGATTTCAGGCTTATAATTAGTAGCATATGATTTTAAAATGGAAGGAAACATTTTGTCAAAGGCTCCTTGACATTCTAAGTAACGATCAATATAAGAAACAGTTAAATTGAAGAAGTAGAGTTAAAGTCAATTCCCTCAAATTCCCTCAACAAGCATGTTGACATCATATCTCGTTAATTCAATCTGCATTTCACGAGCTGTGGCTTTCATTGGTTTCAGAGGGGCCAGGTGAGCTTCCTTTTTTATTAAAAAAAAAAAAAAAAAAAAAAAACTGAAGAGAGTATAGCTTTTTTTTTTAAAAAAAAAAAAAAAAAACTACGATGGGGCAATTAACCCCAACAAATCAAATGAAAACCCCTCCTGTAAGAACAGAGGACACGCATCAAAACACCTAGAAGAAGAGAGCCCTTCCTTGGCCAGAGCATCTGCTAATTTGTTTCTTCTCCTGGAAATGTGCTGGATTTTAAGCTCCCAGTGGCGCTGCTCAAAGTCTCTGACGTGCCAATTCAGGTGGCTGCCCCGATCTTCCCGTCTACACTCCAACAGCACGTCAATGACCTCTTTAGCATCAGACTCCAAAAAAACCTTCCGAAAGCCAAGCTCCCAAGCCAAGTGGAGGCCTTTAAAAATCGCCCATTCCTCTGCATCAAGTTCTTTGTATATAGTGCAAATTTTGGAAGGAGAACTTGACTTTGCCTCTGAACCGTGGCCTAGTATATAGTGCAAAGGACCTTGTCCGTAGAATGCTAATAAGGGACCCTCAAAAGAGGAAGACGGCACATGAACTTCTTTGTACGTATGCATGTTGTTCTGTAACATGATTTGTCATAGTTCCAGCCTTGGAAAATTTGCACTCTCCCCTTGTTTAAATTTTATGGCATGTTAAAGACATTCTCATAATACCAGATATCTTAATTTAACAACCTTATATCTTGCTAGTTAACTGCTTATCACATTCTCTAAAAGGTGTGCTCATGCTATTATAGAGAGTAACTTAAGTAGTGAAACCTGTTTTTTGTTTGGTCTGTAACGAACTTGATGTTAAACCTAAGCTTTCATCTTAGTTATGTTAATTGATCTGCTCATATGATTGCTCTTAATAAATACCACATATTGAGGTCTGTTAAAATTATCTTCAACTATTCAAGTCCCGTAGGAGGAGTCCTTGATCTGCAGGCCACCCTTGGGTTCAGGTGGACGGTGTTGCTCCTGACAAACCTCTTGATTCTGCTGTCTTGTTTCGTTTGACAAAATTTTCTGCTATGAACAAGCTTAAGAAGATGGCCATTCGAGTGAGTACCCTCCATCTATTTGAGATTAAAATTCCAACTTGGAAGTTATCTAACATGTTTGTTGTGGTGTTGTTTTGTGCGCACACACAGAAAGATTTCTTTTTGTGTCACCAATTACAAGCACAACAGTTAGATTAACTGCTACTTAATGTTGTCACTTGCGTCATCTGGTTTGATTCACTGTATTATCCTTTGAAAGGTAATTGCTGAAAGTCTGTCTGAGGAGGAAATTGGAGGGCTGAAACAAATGTTCAAGATGATAGCAGCAGATGATAGCGGGCAAATTACCCTTGAGGAACTGAAAGATGGATTGGAGAAACCAGGTGCCAATCTCAAAGAACCTGAAATTGTTGGCTTATTGCAAGCGGTAAGTGTCTGCATGTTATACACTGCAAAAGGAGGGTGTTGTTTTCTTCTTCTCACTGATATGTGCTTGGGAGTATTATGAATGGAGAACATATTGTTCCTCTCCCTGTTCTAATTTGGCTATCATTCTGTGGAATTATACTATCTCCGTACCTTGTGTTCTGGTATTATATAATCTATGGACAATTGAGTTCAATGGGATGAAATTATGCATAATTGTGTTCAACTGAAGGATTGGTCGTGGGTTCCATCTGTTTAACCTGGTGGCTTTTGTTGTTTTAAATTCAGGCAGATTTTGACAATAGTGGTACCATCGACTATGGTGAATTTAAAGCAGCTATGCTTCAAATGAACAAGGTCCACAGGGAGGAGCATCTATTTGCAGCTTTCAACTACTTTGACAAAGATAGTAGTGGGTACATTACACGAGATGAACTAGAACATGCCTGCCAACAGTTTGGTCTTCAAGATGTTCAACTAGATGACATGATAAAATAAGTTGACCAGGATAAAGTAATTTTTTTTTCTCTCATAAGAATAATTTGTTCTGCTTTACTAGTTTACATCTTTTATCATGGACGTCACTATCAATATGCTACATAAATAGAGGGTCCTTTATATTTATTGCAGATCTCTGGCTTTGCAATTTTTAGCTCTCTATCATATCATTAATCCTCTCTATATTCCTGTTTGTTTTTTCCCTTCTTTTTTTTGGGCAACACTATAACCTGTATATTATGCTCATTTCAGGATGGGCGGATTGATTACAGTGAGTTTGTTGCAATGATGGAAAACGCTGCAGGTACTGGCAAAAAGGGACTGGAAAATAGTATGAGCAAAATTGCGGGTACTTTCAATCATCAGCGAAGTCTTAGCACATAAAGGATTTGTTGCACAAGTTTGGGCTAGCATCTTATCTTGTACATGGCAGATCATGTAAACGGATGCTCTTTAAATGAGAACGGAGGTAGGGTTTTGTTCAAGCTTTTGGGTTTGTTTGGTTGAGTGGAACGGAGGGTAAGAAAAGGCAAAAGGTTTTGCTTTTTGTTTTATTTTTGTAAATCTCCATTTTTGCTGATAATGCAGTCCAACTAGTATGATAAGAATAAGATGCATATGGTGTTGAAATGAAATGCCAGAATTTTGTGTTCACAGAAAAAGTAACTGTGACGTCGAGGATAAGGTTACTAGGTTTTTTGTTTCGCCAATGAGGACAAGGTTACTAGTTTGGAAATCTGTATTTGTTGACATCTTATTGGAGATCTGTCAATATATGAGATTTATTGTTCCGATCTAGACCTCCGCTTTGTCCCATCAACTTCTTAGCCTCTCAACAAACAACATCATCTAATTAATGTCCTGCTATGGCGGCCGAAAAACGATATGTACTGCGTTTTCTTTCTTTCTTGGTTTGGTATATAAAATTTCTTGACATTATATTTGGATAGGAATGAAATATTGATACGTGGACATTCTTAGTGAACAAAATCAGATATAATATCTCTGTAATCTTTCTTTTAAATTCGGAGACATGACCTGATCTTAATGAGCTTTTGGGACTCAACTAACATAAACCTTTTTGTCCCAAAAAAAAAATAAGTTAAAAAAAATTGCAAATTCGAAACTTCAAAAAACGATCACTGATTCGCTGTAAGCCTGTAACTGTAGTCAACAATGAACGAAAATAAGTGAAAATGCAGAATGGGAATGTAAAGTTCTCGGCATTGTGTAATGTTGTATAGCATAGCAACTTTATTTATACAATAACCGTAAATTATGTATTTTTGCAATCTTTGCAATATTATATATTTATATTTAGAATTATGTATTTTTCAATAAATTTTATATTTTATACTGATGATAGAGATATTATGCTAGCTTAAGGGAAAAGTTTGATATTTTAGGTAATCATTTTATATAAGTTATTTTCTAATTAAGCTTACACATAATTCTTTTGCCAAATAAATAAGCTTATTTAATTTCAGTGCTTATTGTGAATTCGGGGTACATGTGGGAACGTTTTAAATGTGCCAAAGTAATGAAAAATTCAACAGCACTATAAATATGAAATTACACAATAACACGTGCTGCTTATATTAATTAGTAGTACGTACCAGCCAGTGTCTATTACCAGCATCATGTTTTGTTACGTACACTTGACAACCTAAAGAAGCAAGCAATACTTTTCTAATTAAAAGTAAAATTACTATTTCTCTAGTTCTAAATATAAGATATGGTTTATAATGTATATTATGTATACAACAAACCATATTTTATATTTAAAATCAGAAATATTACAACGTAACTTATTTAACTTTATTAATCTCATCAAATGGATCTTTTATTTAAGCGCAAAGTATTGAATCGATTCGAGGCTGGATCCGGATTGGTTTTGAAGGTCGCTTTCCTTTTCCAAATCGTTTTCATGATCATAACGCCCGGCTAAAAATTTGTAATATTATAACATGTCATATACTTTATACATATTAGCCTGTACATGTATATCCATTATGGTGCAGTACATGTGATTGTTCTTATGTTCCAACTTCAATTCAAATCAACAGTTCCGTATACGCCACTATTGGCAATTACACACTTCAGTTAACCAAATTTTGGCTGTGTATTGTAAGGGTGGATGCTCGATCCAACTGGCATTCGCTGAACAAGAACTTTTATCAGAACTTCTCCATCCATAAGATGAGAAGCAACACATGGAGATCAGAAGAGGAACTGAATTTAATCAGGATTCTCCTTTGTTTTTATACCTCAAATTTCTTTATTAGCAAACCTACTTCATCTTAGAAGTTTTGAAATTTGCTTAACACCAATTATTCACGAAATCAAAACACTCGTGATGATGTGTGGAATAATGAAAAAAAATTAAAGATTTAAAAAATATAAATTAGCCATAACGAGTGTTTATAATGGAAGGTATAAATAGGGATTATCAAAATTTTGGTAATACTCTCTTTCGTCCTTATATTTTGTCTTTTTTATAAGACACTTGCTTGTTTCTAAAGAGCATTAATTATTACTTTTTTCTATGTAAGCCCATAATTAATAAGGGTAGTGGGGTGAGAGTTATAATTAATATTTCCTCTAGTGGCACCAACTAACAATTCTCACAAATCAATATAAAAATAGTTAAAGTCAATAAAATTAGCTTATAATTTAACTAACTTCCAATATTACCCTACCAATTGTACTAAATTCTAATAGGGAAAAACACTTCTCATGTTGTAAGAGAAGTGTTTTCTCATGTCACACACACATAAAATGATGAGACCCACATATATATAGAATTAGCATTATATATATGTGGGTCCCATTATTTCATGTGTGTGTGTGAATCTTCTTCTTCTCATGCAACATGAGAAGTTTAAACCTCATTCTAATATTATATTAATTATTACTTTCATCTACTACCCTTATTTATTAGGGTCATACATAAAAAGAGTAATTAATACTCATTGAGAACAAACAACTGTCTTATAAAAAGGATTAAATAAACTTGTCAGTTGGTGCCTTATAATAAAAACCAAAGGGAGTATAATTTAAAATTTAGTGCAATTAGTAGGAGTAATATTGGAACTTATTTAAACTATAGGATAATATTTTTTTTTTATTTTAACTGGCTTTTATTGATTTATGAGTAAAATTAATTAATGTCTTATAATAAGGATAAGACGAGTAATTTTTTTTTTTTTGAATACAGTCAGTGGGGGAGGGGGAGATAGGACTCGAACCTGGACAAGGAAGAAGGCCAGCTCCTAAGACTGACCCTAGTGCCATTACGCTACGAGACGCTTAGCTCTAAGACAAGTAATTATTATTATCATAATAAACACTTTTTTCTTTGAATGGAGCAGTCATGTTGTCATTATAAACATACAATGGGGTCTAAATCTAATCAAACCGACTCTAAATAATGCTTCGGAATTTTCAATTTTCAGAGGCCATGCAAAAACTGTGGGCGGCGGATCCAAGTAAGATGATATAAACAAGTGGAAGCAAAATGGAGGAAGAACGGCAAGAAGATATAGACACGTGTCAGGTGATGTGTGGTACTAGTCACAGGCCTCCATCAAGCCAAAGAGAAAAGATCTTAACGGCCCACAGTGTATTCTGGAAGGTACACGTGGTGAGGAAGGACCACTCAACGCAGCATCATTGCCCAATCATGAATCTATTTAATAATTCAAAAAAAGAACATACTCCTATTTAATACCAGTAGGAATTTATATATAGACACTGGGTCTCATAATTATTCTGGCCAGATATATATTGTGCCTCTAGGCTGAAACAATAAAAACATGTCATTTTTAACATAATTATCATTCGTTCAATAAACAAAAGTATTATAAAAACCACATGTCCTTCATCTTGTATCAAATAAATTCTAAATTTATCATATTTAAATGTTTAATGATATTTATTACTTTTATTTTAAATGTAGGACATAGTTTCTAGTCAAAATATTTAAGAATGAAGATAGTATTCGCCCTGTCCTAGTTATAAGCTTTAGCTAATTGATTTGTATTCATTAAAAAAAGAAAAAAAAATTAAAAGCAAAAAATATGCATTTCATTTAACTATGTCTTTATTTGTAGATAGGATAAGTGAGAGAAACAATAAATACAACAAATATAGTTATGGGTGAAGTCGGAAAAAGAGCAATAAAAGTTTTAATAAATCTAAATTGAAACTTATATTCTAAGACTTACCCATTCACAAATTTAAGGTTTATATGTAAATCATTGGTGAACATGGTGATTAATTAAAATGAAATAAATTTAATGAATAATAATCCTAAAGGGGAGAGAGGCATTATCTCATTCCCAGCCAGGGACCTAGCATAGACACAAAAGTAGATCCTCTCCTCTTTTTTTTTTTTTTTTTCATTATCTCTCATCAACCCATCTAAGTCGTTGATTGAGAAGACGAAAGAAAAGTCAAAGTAGTATTTTAACATTTCAGATCGACTAGACAGATATAATTTAGATATTATGATTAATTATGATTAAATAATGATGAGAGAAACCCAACTC
This sequence comes from Acacia crassicarpa, assembly GCA_034222035.1. Classification (NCBI taxonomy): domain Eukaryota; kingdom Viridiplantae; phylum Streptophyta; class Magnoliopsida; order Fabales; family Fabaceae; genus Acacia; species Acacia crassicarpa. The sequence continues at coordinate 60,222,328 of JAWXYG010000002.1, read as the reverse complement.
AATATACACAATGGGTCATAATCACGTCCTTGTCATGTGACTTTCCTTCCCACACAGGGCACCGCCCATGCACGCGGCCCATCCCGTCACCGTTTCTGTTGTTGCATAGAGGGAATAAAGGCGCCCTCGGCCTTTTGAATTGATTGCTCCATCGTTGATACTATTTGATGATATATACCATTCCTGTTTTACTTATATATCTTATTTATAAGCTTCCTTTTCAGGTAATAAAATGAGATTGTGATAATTTTATCCATATTAATTTGTATCAATAAAAATAGAAAGAAAAAAGAATTGAAACATACACATTCATAAATGAAAGCAAAGTTAAGAATTTATTTAATAATCATTGAACTAATTAACTATCTCTCATTGATATGTATAATTTAGTTAAAAGAGACTTATAAATAGGACCTATAACTATATCATGCCACTTGGAATCATCATCCTTGATCTTTCCATAACCGACCGACACGTCTAGACGAATCCCTATAATTTCTCTGAAAAAAATGTCTGACTCTGTGTGTATAATTCCTAGTTTGAATATCAAATTGTGAGTATGATTGCAAAAACAGTTCCTTAATCTTTGAGCCATGCGTGGGGGTTTTAATTTATTTATCACAAGAAACACAATCAGAAGATTTATGATGCCGCGACAATTGATTTGGTCAGGTAAATTAATTGATCGTCATATCACTTAAACATATGTTTGTGGAGATTGAGGTTTAATCTAATACTCTTTTTAGTCAAAAGAACCTAGTTTCGGGATTTGTTTTGGTTACGTTTTAGCCACATGTAAGACTTTACGTTCTAACCTTTTGTCCTTTTATTCTACACCACAAAACACTTTCCTTTGTCAAAAGTACCCTTTTGTCCTTTTCTTTCCCATCTAATTACTTTTTCCCAGTGAAAAACAGTCTTCCCCATTATTGCACCAGATGGGCAGGCAGATACACCAATTGTAACGGGCGATATTAGTATAATTTAAGAAAAAGTGTTAGTGATGCTTCATTTTCTTCCAAGTGGTTGTACAATTACAACCTCTCGACTCTCGTACTCCCAAACACAAGTTTTGTACATCTTTAATTTCCCTGTTGTACTTCTTTTTCTCTGTGATGCATGACATGTACATAACATGTACGTTGCTGAAGTTTTTGTCCCCTTCCTCTCGCCATAAAACCATAGAGTACTATACTCTGTATGTTGTTATTACTAGTACCCTGTGGCCTGGCCACCACGTATATATACAGTGGGGAAAACGTCGTATTTGTACCATAAGAAAATGGTAATAATAATATATAATTAAGAATTAGTTTTTCCCATTCACGCATGCATTTCCTCGACATCTAAAAGTTAATTAAATTCAACAGAAAAAATATATTTGTAATGGGAAATGGGACGGAGTGGACGTTCCGTGAAAATTTAGATGGCTAGCTAATGTAAAAGCATGCGTGCGTGCGTGAGAGAGAGAGAGAGAGAGCCATGAGTATAAGGTGATCGATATCATTAATGTACTTAACTTATTACTATAACCCATGCATGGCTTACGCAATAACTTAGCGCATATATCTGAGCAAGTGAGTTTTCTACAAACAGCAGAGCGATTGGTGCTTTGAGTGATTATTTAACAATGCAAGCACGTGAATAAAATCTATAACAAAACCAACAAAATATATCTCTAATCACGGCCATACAATACATGCATCGAAAAGTATGTCTAACTATAGGATATTTAATATTATTATCAGATCTTATTTCAAGGACTGGAGGTAAGTATTGATCGACAACTCACCTCTTATCGTCACTCTTTAAACTAAAACTGACCTATCCGTAATGCAACACTCACCTTTCATGAAAGTCCCGTAGTGCCATGAATATAACAAGGAGATATATATATATATATATATATATATAGAATTATACCTTTCGTGAAAGGTGGAAAGCAAATTTCTCATATAACTACGAATTAAGTCGAGCTTAAATGATGAAAAGGAGGCGTGCATAAAGGACAAGGAAGTTGACGCGCACACTTGCCACGGCAAGGTCACATATATGATATACACGAGTTTAACTTGTCCTTTTGTAGAAACAGTACTTTACGAACAATATGATTATATTCAAAGAACTTGCACAAATGGTATAGGAAACACGAGATGTCAGGGACTTAACTGAGAAGCGTATTAAAGATGTACACATCCTTTTGGAGGCAAACAACAACAACAACAAAAAACTAATAGCTTGCCTCTCTTTCAGGGCAGTCCTGGATGAAAACAAAACCTCAAGAGGCACAACTTGCAGGACCCTCCAACACAACGTCGCAAGGTCGTCATCTTCTTCATGGTTTTTGTCTGCATCTGAGCTACTTTATAACAAGCTGGCAAATCCGCCACCCCCATGCATGCAAATAAGGTTTAAAAACTAGTAGTAACTCATTGATTAATACCAAAAGTACGCGTGCATGATCAGTACAAACCAATATATATAATACCTTTGATTCTTAGATAAGATCCATGCCAATTGATTGTTTTTAAGAGATTATATTATATTAAATGTATTGTATATCATTAGTTATATATCAATTTATAAGTTAAATAAATTAGTTTGAAGGAAAAAATAAATATAAATATTTTAATATAACTTATTTAAGTTTTTGAATGTGTGTAGTATTATGGTACATACAATTCAAATCATCTTGATCCTTTCCTTTCTCATTAAAGAATAACTATATGGAAAATGATAAATGAGGAACGCGTAAAGTGTGAGACACGTGTACGGCAAAGATGGGACGCGGAATGAGTGAGGGTGAGGCAGATTAAGGTGCATCTCTCTCTCTCTACGTACGTAGATCATGAGAGGAGTGGTAGTTATCAAGAATTGAATTATATGAGGTTGGTATTTGCTAGCTAGCTGTGACATGGAACAAGGCTACTCTGGTAACTTTGGTATGGTACGTAGGGCCTCTCTTAATTGCTGTGTATTATATATGAGAGGGTGTGTGTGTGTGTGATGGCGAGACATGATGGAGCAACTGGTTTACTAAATTTATTATTATAGCTAGATAATCGTTATGGAGCAACGTTCCTAAAAAGCAGCTGTCTCTTTGTCGTCCAGGCCTCGTCTTCTACTTCTCTACTCTACTTTTTCGCCACGAACGGTATGGCTTAAGCTTCACTCACCTGTATATATATATATATCCTCTTGTACCACTTGCTGTTCTTCCATTTTTGTATATCTGAATATTCAGAAGTCTCCCTAAAATATTCAGAGAAATTATAGGAATATTCAAAAGTCCTTGGCCACCAATAATATTTTCACGTTTTGGATATATTTATGTATGTGTATGTATCTTGCTCCCACTGTCTCAGAAATATTATCTTCTACTGATTTTTATTTATTATGGAGCCTCAATCCTGTTCCCTCTCCTTTTTTTTTTCTCTTTCTTTTTTAAGAAACAAATTATTAGCATATATAGCAGTTTCCGGTATGAACTTAACTGCAATGAATGAAACAAGACCTCAATCAAGCCAGATAATTCCACGTAATATGATATGACAATCAAACAAACAAACAAACAAACATCCATTTAATATGAATTAATTAATGAACAGTTTTTGGTGAGGCTAATTCAAAGTTGGGACTCATTTTTGTGTGATGATAGCGTGAAATCAGAAATAATGGAGAAGACAAATTGGAGCGGGTTGGCAAGGACGAAATCGGAGCAGCTGGTGGAGGCACTGAGGTCGGGGCCGTCGAGCGAGTCGTCGATGAACGGGGTGATGGATAGTGGGGGAAGCGGAGGAACACTGTCGAGGAAGTCAAGTAGGAGGATGTCGCCGGGAGGGAAAAACAGCCACATAAGGAAGAGTAGGAGTGCGCAGATAAAGGTGGATTTGGATGAAGTGGGAAGCGGCGTCGCCCTCAGCCGAGCTTCCAGCGCCAGCTTGGGCCTCTCCTTCTCCTTCACCGGCTTCACTCTTACTCCTGATGAAATCACTGACTCTAATAAGCTCTTCAGGGACCAAGACATACGTAAGTTCCTTCCATTTTTAATTTACCCTCTCTGCATTAATTCTAACCATTATTACTTGAACCTCACTTGGGTTAATTGAGGTGGTCTTTGATTATTTTATTTTATTTTTTAAAATCTAACATCGGCCTGATCATTAAAAAATATTAACCGCCAACATTATTATTTTAACTGTACGATGTCGTGGCTTCGTTTTTACATTATCATGCTGATATTTAGTTAAAAATATTTCCCACGTCATATCTTTTTTGGTGATTACTTGCAAACTCGAAAACTCGGCCACTAGATTAGATCATCGTTTCAAGGTGAACAGCTTAGAATATATAGTTATCGTATTTGTTAGTTTATCTGGATTATTAGATAAGATGGATCAATCTCTAAATGACTCTATCTTTGTCTGTATTTGGGATCTTCTTCTAACTCTTTACTTAAAGGTGTATTGACACAACACACTCAGATCCTGATACATCTACCTTCCCGATTGGACTTACCAGGCCTTTTATGTTGAAAAAGTTCAGAAATCAAAAGAGAGGACAAAAAAAAAAGGCTTGTAATTAAAAGAAACTTAGAAAAATAGGATCAGATTGATACGTGTATTTATATTAACATTGATACAGAAATAGTACCACCCCCGCCCAATGGTCCTTTGGCGTACGGGGCAGTGCTTCCTAATATCCAAGCAAAATGCAAAAAAATTATTGCTTCCTGCCTAATTATAGAAATATTTTTGTAATGTAATTTACATCATAAAAGTATACGGTTTAAACTTCTCATGTTGCATGAAAAGAAGAAGATTCTTACACATACATGAAATAGTAAGACTCATATATATATATAATGCTAATTATATATATATGTGGGTCCCACCATGTTATGTGTGTGTGACATGAGAAAACACTTCTCCTAAAATATGAAAAGTATTTTTCCCTAAAAATATTCCTATAATTAGGATCGGCGGAAGTAATAAATAAATTGCATTTCTGAATTATGCATGTAATATATGGGTACGGAGGTTAGGAGGTAGTACCATTTTTTACGTAACATTTACTGTATGTATGGGATAGGCTTCGACCAAAAAAAAAGTATGTATGGGATAGGCTCTTTAATAGTCATTATCACATACAAGTGATAATTCTTTTGTCGGCCGAATTTGGCCACATTATTTTATATATTATAAAGAATATTTTTTATTTAATACAAGACTCAATTAATTTAAAAAATTAAAAAAAAACTAGTTAAGTTGGTCATCAGTAATAAATATATAAATTTTTTCCTTAAAATATTACTTTTAATTTTATCTTAACTGTTTTTAGATAAAATCCGTTAATATGTACCATCAATAAAAATATTTTTTAAAAAAATATAAATTTAAAAGAGAAAGTAATTGAAGTATTACTTTTAGAACAAAATTCAATCCAACTAATTCATATATTATAGACTAGAGCTAGCATGTACTATATGAAATCCTACAAATAAGTCACACTGTTAATATATTATGAGCTGTGTAAAACCATTTCGATCCAACCCATCACATATTCAACAAGAATATATATAGAAGAGATGTGGCCTCTATAATATATACCGTACATCCATATCTTGTTTGTTTTATTTTTCTTTAACACGTTCTCTACTTTTATTTTGTGAATAAAGAAGATGCAAAGACAAAAAATATTTTTGGTTAGAAGACATTACGAGTCCAGGCAAGTCCCAAAGACCAATAGAAAAGCATGATTGGGCTCAAAAAATGGAGAAATCAGATAGTTCCCAGCATAAAAAGGCAGATCATTTGCTGCCAATTTGGATTAGCGTTATTTTTCTTGATTTATGATAAATCAAATAAGTATACTTGATTTATGTAAACCTTTTTTTTAAAGGCCAATTCAAAGATGCCCTTAATATGCATTTAATCTTGCCGTTGCTTTATTACGAGAGGGGGATTGAGAGCGAGGGCAGTAGAAGCGAGGCGTGAGTGTCTTGAACTCTTTGCCTTTGTGCGAAATGGGAATTGGAATGACCTCTCTCCTCTCTACTTGTTTCCGTCTTCGGATTGTGTTGCTCCTGTCTCTTTCAAATGGACCCTTTTCGATCACCTTCAATCATCTTCACTTCTTTCCTCTCATAACCAGCAACAAGTTGTAATCTGTACCAACTTGCACTCCTTCTAGTCTTTTTCAGGTACTTGTATTACTGCCTAGCTCCTTTGACTTTTCAGACTTTAATTTCTTCATCACCAAACCCTCCTGAAGGCCCCTCTTGTTACACCCTCCATCATCTCCAAGTAGAGGATTTTACTGTATTGCGTGAAGTAATTATTTCAATAATCTGTTTGCAGATTTGACACAAATCTTAATTGTTCTAACTACCATAATTTTAAACAAGCGACTTGAATCTGATTATTACTCCACTTGGTAGCAGAAAAGTTACCCCTTTTGAAAAACCAATTAAGGGAAATGTCTCAGCTCTCTTGTTACCGTTATTCTTGGAGCTGTCCCCCTCTGTATGCCTATTTTGTGGGAAGCATTTTGTCTCACTGCTGGGCCCTTCATTAAAAATTAAAGTTGACTTTCTCCACGCCCCTGTTAGCTTGACCTCACTGTTTTGTCTTTTGGTCACTGTCTCACTTCAGACATTTCGTTTGCTCCTATATACATAATACTGGAATTGTAGGGAATCAATCACACAGCGCATTGATGTTTTATTATGAGAAATGGGAGTAACCCTTGATTTGGAACTCCTTTATGAGCCGCTTTCATTGTCTTGCTGATAGTTTTTCCCTACTAATTTAGGAGAACACCGCCAAATATTTCGTTAGCCATACTTACAATATGCATCATATGTGTGCGCACACACTGTAATGTACTGGGCAAAATTTGTAGCTGCCTGCAATAATAGAATTCGAAGGCTTTATGCTGAAGGATCTTCCTTGTCCCTCCTGTGTTGTTTAAAAAAGGATTGCATATGTATATTGCAGCGGAGGATATTGAAGCTGGAACCTGCCACTTCAAGTTTCAAACGGAACCCACTCTGCCTATTTTTCTCAAGGTAAGCTTAATTCTCTCATCCTCCGTTAATTTCCTTGTCTGCAACCTATATGTCCCTCCCAGCCAGGTGTTCAAGGCTTCCATGGCGCATAAGATTTGATGTGTTATGCCATGTATTTGGGCAGGAAATTTAGGGTGAAGCTTCATTTAGCAAATCAACGGCTTCAATAAAACATGGCTATAGCCATAGCATGGTCAGGTTGAGTCTTGTACAGAGTCTCATTTCATATGACATTGATGTGCAAGACCATCCTTGATCTTTCCTGTTAACAATGAATAGTTAGCATATAGCAGGACAGAGAAGCACAGGCACAGACATTAGTTTCTTGCATACCTCAAAGATCTATGTTCGGGTTTCAAACCCATCTTGTTTTGGAACTGCTAAAACATGGTTTTGCTGAGAAAGAAAATTGAAGATGTCTTGGTGCGTTGAGCTCCGCTTTGATGCTTAATTCAACAAACTGAGTTCTCTGTTTCGTAACGTGCAGTTCAAGGATGTAAGCTACAAGGTGACGATCAAGGGCATGACAACAAGTGACGAGAAGGATATCTTAAATGGGATTACTGGTTCTGTGAATCCAGGTGAAGTCTTGGCACTGATGGGACCCTCTGGGAGTGGAAAGACTACCCTTTTGAATCTTCTAGGAGGCAGGTTGATTCAGACCACGGCTGGTGGTTCTATCACTTACAATGACGAGCCATACAGCAAATATCTCAAGAGCAAGATAGGATTTGTGACTCAAGATGATGTTCTGTTTCCTCACCTTACTGTGAAAGAAACACTTACTTACGCAGCCCGTCTACGTCTCCCGGATACATTCACAAAGGACCAGAAGGAAAAACGAGCCTTGGATGTCATCTATGAGCTTGGCTTAGAAAGGTAATATTTCCCATGAAATGCATAGTAAAATTTATATATCTTTATGATCAAATTATTATGGGTTGTGATGGATGATGCTCTTATTTCATGTAACTTAGGTGCAAAGACACTATGATCGGTGGCTCCTTTGTTCGCGGGGTATCTGGAGGGGAGAGGAAAAGAGTTTGCATTGGCAATGAGATTATAATCAATCCTTCGCTTCTCTTTCTGGATGAGCCAACTTCTGGTTTGGATTCTACAACAGCCTTGAAGATCGTTCAGATGCTACAGGACATAGCAGAGGTACTAGTTATTATTCTGATCATTTCCCTTGAGGATCAATGAAATTTCATGGCAACCTATCAACTTCAATTTTATGGCAGGCTGGTAAAACAGTAGTGACAACGATTCACCAACCATCAAGCAGACTGTTTCACAAATTTGATAAGCTGATCCTACTGGGAAAAGGCAGCTTGCTATACTTTGGCAAAGCATCTGAAGCAATACCTTATTTCCAATCTATAGGATGCTCCCCTCTTATTGCCATGAACCCAGCAGAGTTTTTGCTCGACCTCGCAAATGGAAACATAAGTGACGTTTCAGTACCATCTGAGTTAGAGGATAAAGTGCAGATAGGAAATGCAGAAGTTAAAACAAAGAATGGGAAACCATCACCAACAATGGTACAAGAGGTAAGTTATCATCTGATTAGAAAGGAAAACTTGAGACTACAGATTTTCCATTTGATTCTAAGCAAATTTATTATGCCAAGCAGTATCTAGTAGAAGCATACGAGAGTCGAGTCTCTGAAACGGAGAAGAGGAAGCTAATGGTGCCCATCCCCCTTGACGAATCACTGAAGTCTAAGGTTTGTTCCCCTAAAAGACAGTGGGGTGCAAGTTGGTGTGAGCAGTATTCCATACTATTCTGCAGAGGAATAAAAGAACGGAGGCATGACTATTTCAGCTGGTTAAGAATCACCCAAGTTCTCTCTACTGCAGTCATCTTAGGATTACTTTGGTGGCAATCAGATGCTAACAATCCAAAAGGTCTTCAAGACCAGGTACACAAACACATAATTAGTCTTCTTACCTTACAGTACAAGATGGATCGTTTTTTCCCCTCTCTAAAACCCTGACTTCTCTGCATTTATAGGCAGGGTTACTTTTCTTCATAGCGGTGTTCTGGGGATTCTTTCCGGTGTTCACAGCAATATTCACATTTCCTCAAGAGAGAGCAATGTTGGCAAAGGAGAGAGCAGTTGACATGTACAGACTAAGTGCATATTTTGTGGCCAGGACTACAAGTGATATTCCATTGGACTTGATACTACCAGTACTGTTCCTGCTGGTTGTTTATTTCATGGCCGGTCTGAGGCTAAGTGCCGACTCCTTTTTCTACAGCATTCTCATTGTCTTCCTCTGCATTGTGGCAGCTCAGGTACACATTTATACAAACACATAGAAGGCAACACTATAACCAAAATAACCTCAGATTCTAACCATGGCTGGTGCCAAAGCAGGGACTTGGACTAGCTATTGGGGCCACATTAATGGACTTGAAGAAAGCAACAACTCTGGCTTCAGTGACTGTGATGGCCTTCATGCTGGCCGGAGGGTTTTTCGTTAAGGTAAGCAAGCTTACACTTTTCTGTTTTATTTTTCTTGGGCTGAAAAATCTTCAATTCATTTGATGAACCCATTCACGAGCTCTTTAAATTTTGCAGGAAGTACCGAAATTCATATCGTGGATTCGGTACATTTCGTTTAACTACCACACATACAAACTTTTGTTGAAAGTGCAATATGGAGGCCTCTCGCGAGGCATAAATGGGATAAGAATTGACGATGGTTGGACAGAGGTTGGTGCTCTGATAGCAATGGTTTTTGGTTATCGTTTATTAGCCTACCTTTCGTTGCGGCGGATGAAGCTTCCATGCGGAGCTTAGAAAGGAAGTTATAGATTGAGTTGTTAGGATGTTCATCAAAACAGATTGAAATGCCCAGCGTCAATGAAGCTTCTGCTCTTTAACTTTATCTACGCGCGTGATATTTTTCTAGGATGCTGAAACTTGAAATCCCAAAATAGCAATTTAGATGTTAGAGGCTGCGAAATCTCAGACAAGCTTCTGCTTCGTCCATGCCTCTGTCTCTGGATATATCTGTACCCATCACTCCTAATAAACCAACGAGAGGTTGCCTTGCCACATTTAACTGTCAAGTTGAAGCTTACTCGGTTTGTCAGCTTTTTCTTCCCGCTTTGCTAAATGAAATTTTTATTATTTCTAACTTTTTTATTTTAAGAAATGATTATTAATACTCCTATTAGTTTAAAATAATTTTATGGCACCATGTTATGGCTGGTAGTTGGTTTGGTAGATACTACCTCCCCCTCCCTCCGCTCCTAATTATAAAATCTAGTTGACTTTCTTTAGAGAGATTAAGGAAGCTAAATAAGTTATTTAATCATTTCATATGTTGTGTATCCTTAGATTATATATTAGTTAAACTAATTAGTTTGAAGAAAAAAAATAAAAATAAAAATAATCTAAAGTAATTTAATTAGCTTCTTCAATCTTTCCGAAAAAATCAACTAAGTCTTATAATTAGGAACGAAGGGAGTATTAAATTTTTTTAGTTAATCTGGCAGCCGGTATCTTTAAATTTAATCATGCACACTAGTCAAGGCAATATGGGCTTTATAGCCTAATGACATCAAAACCTTTTCTTAAGTATTTCTTAAACATTCTGGCAATTTTAGCAAAAAAAATAAACATTCTGGCAAAAACAAAAAAACATTTCTTAAACATGGGATTATAAGTTTAAATCCTCTGAAAGGGTAGAACTATGCACACCATACCTACTTAATAAGGAGAAGTCGCACACCCTTAACCAAAGGGTCGAACCCATTAATTCAATTTTTTTTTTTTTAACAAATGTCATTCCCCATATACTACTTCCAATTTTAATTATAAGACATAGTTGATTTTTTTAGGAGAGATTAACGAAGCTAGATAAATTATTTAATAATTTCATATGTTATTTATTCTTAAATTATATATTAGTTTATTAGTCAAACTAATTAGTTTGAAGAAGGAAAAAAATACAGATATAAATACTCTAAAGTAATTTAATTAGCCTCCTTAATTTTTTCAAAAAAGTCAATTAGGTTTTATAATTAAAACCGGAGTGAGTATCTTTTATAATAAAAGAAGGGTTAAGGAGCATTTTTGCTATACAAGTTTTCATTAAAAGGCAATTTTACTTTGGAAGTATAAAAAATGGAGTAATTTTTACCATTAGTTGACCAAATATGCTGAGCTAGCAGTTCATATGTTATCCGCTTCATTTTTTGTTAAGGTGCAAATTTGCCTCAAAAGTTTTAAAACCAACTTTAAAAAAAGATGAAGTAGACGACACATGGATTTCTGACGCAAATTTGCACCTTAATAAAAAAAAATGTCGTAGATAATATGTGGACTGCTAACTTAACATATTCGGTCAACTAACTATCAAAATTAACTGGGATAATAGCATGGACAAAAGTGCCCTCTATAAAATTTTTCGTGATAAACTTGCCCCTTAACCCATAAAAGATTTTTTTTAAAAAAAAAATTGTGGAAAAAGAAAGGGAAAATCCTGTTCAAGGCTCATATTACCAAAAAAGGCCCACAGATTCTGAAAATTCGAAAAAAAACCCAAGATTCAAAAATTCCGGAAAAGGCTAAGGTGAGTAAAATTTTTAACAACTAAATCAGCTCATTTAACAACTATATCAGTACCCCGCTAACAACTATATCAGCCCCATTAACAACTCACCTTGGCCTTTTCCGGAATTTCAGAATCTATTTTTAACAACTAAATCAGCCTAGTTAACAACTATATCAGTACCCCGCTAACAACTATATCAGCCCCATTAACAACTACGTTGGGCCTTTTCCGGAATTTCAGAATCTTGAACTTTTTTTCTAATTTTTAGAAACTTTGGGCCTTTTTTAGCTTTTTTTTTTTGTAAAAAGGACCTTGAATAGGATTTTCCCAAAAAGAAAAGTAGGCAGAATCCTCAAGTTTTTTTTTTTGAAAAAAAAAAAATACTACGTCTCTTGACCCAGAAAGACTCGTACTTACTTGTCCCCTCTCCGTAAGTCCAAGTCCAATTGCAAATTTCTATAAAAAAAAAAAAAGTCCAATTGCAAATCTTCTTCTTCTTCTTTTTTTTTTTTCCCAAAGCAAATCTTCTATTATATTCCACTCACAAAGTAAAGCACTGATTTATACTTACAGCTGAAAATCAGACCCGACTTTTTTAGAGCTGAGTAAAAAAGAAAATCAGTTTTTCAAGATGCAACCCAAGACCATGTGGGCCATGCGCCGGAAGCCATTTTTCTAAATTTTAAATATTTTTTTTTATTTTTTTAAAAATATAATTAGTAAATTATAACAATTAAAGTTCTAATTTATTGATAAATATTATCAACATTAAAGTTTAAACAACACGCTTTGTGCAACAAATAAGCACAATTACTAATTCATAATGAAAAGTAAACTATTATTCGCCAATAATTCATACAAAACATAAAAAAAATATTATCAATAAACAACATGGATATGATAATTATCATTTTTGTCTTTTTCGCTACTATCATTAATTTCAAAGACATTTGATTGTACTTTACTTGAAGTAGTAGGCTTTGTTTCATGGGTAAAAATATCAAGAATTCCTGCTCCTACATCATGAATACATCCATAATTTTTATCTACAACAAATAATAAACTAAATCAGAAAATCTTCGAGAAGATGTCTAACCTTTAGCCAGCATATCTAATGATTCATAGGTAACAAGGCAGGCAAGTAGCTTCATTCATAGTAAGACTCAATTAGGACGGTAAGTGGGCAACTACCAATTGGACAAGTTAAAAATATATAAATAGATGGGCATAACATGGCTGGCCCTTTAAAACCCTCAGTTCTACCTTGCTAGCCCTTTTAGGCCCGATTTTATTTGGAGGTTCTATTTTATAAGCCCAACCTTTAAAGGGCCAGAGCTTAAACGGCTTAGCGCAATGGGCTCCACTCGATTTCCTCTTTTATATTTTGTTGTTTTTCTTATTATTTTGGGCGGAGACATGGAGATGGAACACTTTCATTGGCTTTTTTTTTTTATGAATTTGCCCCTTATTAAATAACTATTTTCTAAAATGCCCCTGTCTAGAAACTATTTAACTATATGCCCCTGTTTAGTCGACTAAAACGCGGGGTCATATTTTTTTTTAATATCCCCACAATTTAGTCGACTAAGCCACAATGCTTAGTCGACTAGATTACGACAGAGGGGTTTTTTAAAAACCCTAATCGCGGCATTTGAACCCTAATTGACTACAAAACCTCCCCAAACCTCTCCCTCTCTGTTTTTTCACCAAATCTTTGCTGGATCTGATGGTGGGTAGCGAAGGAAACTCCATTCTAGTGTCATTTGCGTCAATTTCAGTATGTTCTCATCTCCATTTCGAATTTCCGCCGTTGTTCTTGCGTTTATGCGAACCCCCATTTGCGTTTTGTGCTTTCATTGGGTGATTTTATTGTGTATCTTTGATTGATTTGAATATTTCATTCGTATTTATGGGTGAAAATGACGAATGTACATGTGAAAGTGGAAAGATTTACATCGATCGATAATTTTTTCAATTTTGGACGAATTTCACTTTGGTTTTCATCAATTTTGTTGTTGTTAATTGTGGTTTTTTGTTAAAATGATGAATGTTAGTTGTTTATACTGATTAATGTTTGTTTACGTTGCTTAGATGTTAAGTTTTTCGAATATCTCATCTCCTTGAATGTTTGTTGTTTATGTTGATTGTGTTTGTTTGTGAAAATGATGAATGTATATGGGAAAGTGAAAATGATGAATGTTTCTTGTTTGTTGATGGTTTATAATGTCCCTTTGTAGGTTGTTGTTGTCATCATGCGTCGTAGACAAGCTCCTTCTGACACTGGGAATGAGCGTGGGAGGCAGATTAAGCAACGGGCAAACAGCGAATGTAAACTCATAACAATGGAAACAAATAAATGATTACAAATATGTGCAATAAGTAAATAAAATGTGAAATTTCATACCTAGTTTCATAACTGTTTTCTTCAATTCTATATCCCTAAACTTAGTATTAAAGTTGATCCCGACATAACGTAGGCAATACACATGATAGGCATATGGAGGCTGCCAATTACGATGATCTTTAACCGCCTTTATGATACTGGCGTGACGATCAGATATCAAACAAATACCCCGCCTCTGCGTCACATGATCACGTAGGAGACAAAGAAACCACCACCAATCATCATACTTCTCACCATCCTCATCCTGTGAAGTCACAATCAAAAGAGTACCTTTGTATTTTTCGTACAAGTGGGTGCCATCAACTTTAGTATGAGCTTACAGTATTTGAAGGCTTCAATAATTTGGTTAAATGTCAAAAAAACCCTACAAAAGACGCGTTTGTTGCTATAAAAATGACGCTCGTCAAAACATTCATCTGTATCTAGTTTGAAAACAGAACCCACGTTACACTGTGTCATGTATGTCAACCAATTGGGCAAGAATGCATATGATTCCTCCCAATCACCAAATAACTTCACAATGGCCTTCATTTTCGCCTCCCAAGCCTTCACGTATGTTATGTTCCAAATGACTCTTGTATCAGCACTGGTTTTAAAGCTGGATCTTCTTTTAACATACCTAGTGAAAACAAAGCAAATTTTAAATGTACTATCAATAAACAAACCGAATGTAACTAAAAAAATGGAAAACCTACTGATAATGGATGAACATATAACATCTGAATCTAGCTGTCTATGATCCTGGGCGAGACTCTGGTTCAGGCAGGTGTGATCTTTGCCCCACTTACGCACCACCCAACTATTTCCATTCTTGGGGAGAATTGCCCTCATATACCAAGGACAACCGTCAGCATGGTTTCGACACCTCATCACAAACCTATGCTCATTGATTTTTTCAACTTTCGTTGTACGATGAGACTTCATGCAATATAATTTCACTGCATGTTTCATTTCAGCCTTAGAAAGAAACTGTTGATACAGATATAATGGATCACCTAAATGCCAACCACCTTGTCCATCATCTTCACCATACAACATCTCCATGTCATCATCACAGTGCGCCCAATTAATAGAGAAATAGTGCGGGCTTTCGTTCCAAAATGGCTCACTCTCAGACCTTACATCTGTCAAGATGATTTTTTTGTCAGAACCACTAAATAAAAATTACAAATACAAATAAATACAAGTTTACTAACTCACCACTTCTAACTGGGTCAACACGAAGCGGTGGCTTTGTTGTGGTACTTGGGTTTATTGGGTTCGTGCGAGCATCAAAATCACCCTCCACATCAGTGTCTGAGGTGTCACCTAGTAGAATAAACCTCTCATATTCGTCCTCCTCATCACTATGCATATTCTCATCTTCCTCATCCTCCTCTTCATCCATCAATGTTATCTGACTTGAGACTTGTGAAGGTGCAGATAAGCTTACAGGTCTGTCTTCTTGACCAAAACGCTGTGGATATCTTGTATGCATGGGTACAGATGATGATTCACCATATTCAATATCAACATATATCTCAATAAAATTTTGTGATTTCCGATTAGCAAATGCATCTATGACATACTCTACGTCTTCATCATCACATACATCATTACTAATGTAGTATACACTATCCGTACCCACTATAGTCTCCACTTTGACAATTAACCGATGAATGTATTGGCTTCCATGTAGCCCTAATTTTTT
Source organism: Acacia crassicarpa (assembly GCA_034222035.1). NCBI lineage: Eukaryota > Viridiplantae > Streptophyta > Magnoliopsida > Fabales > Fabaceae > Acacia > Acacia crassicarpa. The sequence goes on along the minus strand of JAWXYG010000002.1, from coordinate 60,206,597 downwards.
ATAAATTCTTTCTTTGAGCTCGTTGTACGTAGTGCCCCGTTTGATTTTCATCATTTTTGTTTTTCCTTCAAATTGAACACCATCGGAACCTACAAAATGCCTCCCACTATGGTAGAATACAGTAATGTGCATGTTTGGACTTAAACTCATCCTTCACACCAGAATTTAGGAGCTACAAAACGAAGGGTTTTACGTTACAAACAAAAACAAAAGCTTAATAGAGTGAAACTACAAAGATTACATAACAATTATTGTAACACCTCATTTTCATCACCCAAAAACTTGGCCAAAATACTTATAATTCCTCCAAAAGGGTGTATCATTATCCAAATCATTAGATTACATTACCGTTTCAAATAAAGTTTAACCCTTAATCAAAATAAATTTCAGAAAATTATTTCAGAGTCCAATACAAAGCGGAAGTCTTAGGTTCATGGCAAATAAAATAACATAACATAAACTATAGGAGTACAAAAGAGCCTTCATAGCTCACTCCATAGGTGCCTTCCCTTGCTCTCTACTAGGATATTCACCTGAAAAATGTTAATATGGGATGAGATTCCACGTCTCAGTAACTACTGAATATTTCTACCGTACACGAGCAAATAATATATGACAGAAAAGTATGGGCTGATTTCAAATATATATGTAGATTCCATAATTTCTCATACAAAATAATTTATACTAATAGTCATCAATATAGAAGGTAATAAAACATATATATCTCAAAAGTTCTCATCTCATGTCTTTACAGAATATTCATCATTATATCAAATTCTTGAACTGTTCAGAAATGCATTATGCAGTATGCACCCTCCCTTATTTCACCATCCAACCATATACCGCTGACTGGAGCCATAGGCTAACACATAGTCCAATAGAAACTCATTCATTTGACTGAATTGTTCCAAGCTCACCAAAACTTAAGATACACCCGGCCAAAGGTATAGAGCTTAAATCTGGACTATGGCTCCCCTCCTTTAAAATAACAACTAAGGAGGTGTCACATGTCCCACATCTCCAATGAAATCCCGGCCAGAGGAAAACATGGAAGATGGGGCCCTGAAAAGTACCATCCACTGTGCACCGAGTGGTGGCATAAACAATTCTTATCATTCAATTCCCTCCTTACTCCACCCATCACATTACAACCGCCATGATGAATGTATTTACTCAAAAATAATGCATTATTATACCATTATATACATTGATATGCGTATTTATGAATAGTAAAATGCTATGCGTATCTGTGAATAGTAAAATACGGTATATACATGAATAGTAAAATGAGTAGTAAATACGGTATACGTGAATAGTAACATGAATAGTAAATACGGTATACGTGAATAGTAACATGAATAGTAAATACGGTATACGTGAATAGTAACATGAATAGTAAATACGGTATACGTGAATAGTAACATGAATAGTAAATACGGTATACGTGAATAGTAAAAATGAATAGTAAATACGGTATACGTGAATAGTAAAATGAATAGTAAATACGGTATATGTGAATAGTAACGTATAAATAGTACCTCTACAGATTTGCAAGTCAAAGTTCCCACACCAGATCTTAAAACCATAAATATTTTCTAAATATTCTTGCCAAAATAGTAAACAAACAAATTTATAATCATACATAATTCACAAGTATAAGGAAGAATATTCAGAGTTACCTGTTACTTGCTAATACCCGAATCACCAACCAGCTATTATAACTCTCAAGCAAATATCTCTCTACTCTCTCTCTCTCTCTACCTCTCTCTAAGGCTCTTAGAAGTTGTGAAGAATGAAATGAAATGGAAGGTCTATTTATAGTTGGAAAATGGGTCTTTAAGTGTAATTTTCGTCTCTGGGTCATTTTACGTAATTTTTCCAAAAATTAAAAAGAAACCCTCCCGTGACTACTCTCAGCCGCCCTCGTGAAAGTTTTAAAAATTTTTAATAATATTTTAATATTTTAATAATATAATATAATATTATTTAAATAATAAATTATTATTGAGTGGGTCCCGCGGCCATTTTTTTCAAAGTCACAAGAAAGTTTGTCACTCACGGGAAAGTTTGCAGAGAATTATTTTGGCCGTGGGTCCCGCATGAATAGTAAATACGTATTTAGGAATAGTAAATACCGTATTTTTAAATAGTAAATACGTATTTGTGAATAGTGAACACTATTCATATTTCACAAATTTCAAGTATTAAATACGTATTTGCGAATAACATATATATATATATATATATATATATATATATATATATATATATATTTTTAAATACGTATTTGTAAATAGTAAAAACGTATACGTGAATAGTAAATACTATTCACGGGGCCCACAAAATACTGATTTCAAATTTATCACTTTCCAAAAAAAAAAATAGAGCCTACTAGTCTTCCCAAAATAGGTTTATGTTCAAGATATTAGATTCAAAATTCAGGATGTTACATTTCTCCCCTCCTAAAAGAAAATTTTGTCCTCAAAATTTCGCTATAATAAGAATTCTAACCTATTTAAATAAATGAGGATAGGTTTGTCGCATGCTCTCCTCCGTTTCCCAAGTAGCATCTCCGGGAGCCATTCCTTTCCACTCGACCTTTACAAGTCTAATGGTCTTGTTTCTTAATCTCTTGTCCCTTGCATCAACAATCCGCTCCGGCTCGGCTTTATACGTCATGTTATCCTTGAGTTCTACCTCTTCTACTTCTATAATGTGGGAAGGATCCGGTTGGTATTTCTTCAGTTGCGATACATGAAAGACATTGTGAAGATTCGCAAGCTGTGGAGGTAATGCAATTCTGTAAGCTACCGGTCCAACTTTCTCCAAAATCTCATAAGGACCCATAAAACGAGGTGAAAGCTTCTTTGCTCGTATTGCTCTACCAATGCCAGTCATTGGTGTGACTCTTAAGAATACATGTTCACCCACCATGAACTCCAACGGTCGTCTTCTCTTGTCAGCATAACTCTTCTGTCGACTATGAGCAGTGAGAAGTTTCTGTTGAATCACCTTAATCTTTTGAGTCGTCTCGTCCACAAGTTCTGGACCTATTAAAATTCGCTCATTCAATTCCGTCCAGCAAATAGGAGATCTACATTTTCTTCCATACAAAGCCTCATAAGGTGCCATCTCAATGCTGGAGTGATAACTATTGTTATATGCAAACTCCGCAAGATGAAGATGATCGTCCCAACTTCCTTTTAGTTCGATTGCACAAGCCCGCAACATGTCTTCCAGAGTTTGAATAGTCCTCTCAGTCTGCCCGTCAGTTTGAGGATGATAAGCGGTACTATAACTCATCCGAGTTCCCATAGCATTCTGCAATGCTTTCCAAAATCGTGAAGTGAATCGTGGATCACGATCAGATACGATGCTATTCGGTATCCCATGCAATCTGACAATCTCCTTCATGTAGATCTTTGCTAGTCTCTCCAATGAGTATTCTGCTGCAATTGCTAGAAAATGAGCTGACTTAGTTAACCTATCGACAATTACCCAAATGGCATTATGTCCGGATGTCGTTAGAGGAAGCCCCATGATGAAATCCATAGAGATGCTGTCCCATTTCCACTCTGGGATATCCAAATTCTTTAATAATCCAGGAGGTTTCCGATGTTCAATCTTGACTTTCTGACAAGTCAAACAACAAGTGACAAAGTCAGTCACATCTTTCTTCATGCCCCGCCACCACCAATTCCGCTTGAGATCATGATACATCTTGGTTGCTCCGGGATGGATAGTGTATTCACTCCGATGAGCCTCCTCTAGTATGAGCCTTTTTATTTCTCCATCATTAGGTATGCACACTTTTCCTTTATACCTTAATATCCCATCTCTATCGATCCCAAATTTCGATTCTTTTCCTTCTTCAATATCTTCCCTCACGTTTAATAGATACTCATCTTCGAGCTGAGCGAATTTAATCTCTTTCCAAATTGTGCTTTCAATAGTTAATGCTTTCATGGTAGCGACCAAACCTGACATTACATCAATAGATGTACTTGGTATCTCCTCGAGCAATTTATGTTCTCTGATCATCATCTGGGCTACATGGATTGTCTTTCTACTTAAGGCATCTGCTACAACGTTCGCCTTTCCTGGATGATACTTCAATTCGAAGTCGTAGTCCTTGATAAACTCCATCCATCTCCTCTGTCGTATGTTGAGCTCCTTTTGGTCGAACAGGTACTTTAGACTTTTGTGGTCACTATAAACCTCGAACTTTGAACCGTAGAGGTGGTGCCTCCAAATCTTCAGAGCAAACACTACTGCTGCCAGTTCTAAGTCGTGAGTAGGATAATTCCCTTCATGTGGCCTTAACTGTCGAGAAGCATAAGCTACTACCCTACCATTTTGCATTAATACACACCCAAGACCTTTCTTGGAAGCATCTGTGTACAAAGTAAAGGTCTGAGCAGGATCTGGAATTATAAGTACTGGTGCCGTAGTCAACTTAGTCTTCAAATTTTGGAAAGCTGCTTCACACTTTTCGTCCCATACAAATGGTTGACCCTTCCTTGTTAACTTAGTCAAAGGCATAGCTATTTGCGAAAAGCCCTTGATAAATCTCCTATAATAGCCAGCTAGACCTAGAAAACTCCTGATCTCAGTCACGGACTTTGGTCGTTCCCATTGGAGAACTGCTTCAACTTTAGTATGGTCCACTGCAACACCTTCAGCCGATACGACATGGCCTAGGAATTTTACTTCCTTCAACCAAAATTCGCACTTAGACAGTTTCGCATAGAGCTTGTGCTCCTTCAACACTTGTAGCACGATTCTAAGGTGCTCTTTATGCTCTTCTTCATCCTTAGAGTAGATAAGGATGTCGTCAATGAAAACCACTACAAATTTATCTAGATATGGTCGGAAAATTCTATTCATGTAATCCATGAATACTGCTGGAGCATTTGTTAGCCCAAATGGCATAACAAGAAATTCATAATGGCCATATCTAGTTCTGAATGCAGTTTTTGAGACATCTTCAGCTTTGACTCTCAGTTGGTGATAACCTGATCTGAGGTCGATCTTGGAGAATATGGATGCTCCCTTCAACTGATCAAGTAGATCGTCGATCCTGGGTAAAGGATATTTATTCTTTATAGTCACTTTATTCAACTGGCGATAGTCAATGCATAGTCTCAGGCTCCCATCTTTCTTCTTCACAAAGAGTACGGGCGATCCCCAAGGAGATACACTGGGTCTGATAAAACCCTTTTCTAACAATTCCTCGATCTGCCTCTTCAATTCTGCTAGTTCCGATGGAGACATTCGGTAAGGAGCTTTAGATATAGGTTCTGTTCCAGGTACGAGATCAATAGAAAATTCTACTTCTCTCTCTGGGGGTAAACCTGTCATTTCTTTCGGAAATACTTCCGGAAATTCTTTCACCACTTCAATGTTCTCTATCCCTTCCTCCACTTCTGTTTGAATGGAGAAAAACACCATGTACGCAAGACAACCATGATGAACAGGCTTTTCATCTTGTACTATAGACAACAATTGTGGTCTACTATGACTCATAGAGTCATCCGCAAGAGAGATAGTCTTCCTCTTGCAGTCAAGGATGATGTCATTAGCTGACAACCAATCCATTCCTATTATTACATCGATACCCTTCGTGGGTAAACAAACAAGGTCTATATTTGAGATCCTATTATCAATCTCAATCGTACAATTTAAGCAAGCCCTAGAAGTTTTTACTGAAGCTCCCGCCGGTGTAGAAATAATCATATAATAAGGCAATTCACTCACTCTTAAATTCAATCGAGGCACACAGTCGTATGATATAAAAGAGTGTGTGGCACCAGAATCAAATAAGGCTTCTACTTCAAGACCTTGGAGTTTGAGGATACCTTTAATCAGATTTGGTGAAGCACTTGCCTCCTGATGTGATAGTGCAAACACTTTCCCTGGCACTGCAGTTCTAGCATCCTTGGCTCCTCGAGGCTCCTCCTCACAAAATCTGGAAATGTGTCCTGGCTTTCCACAGTTGAAACACGTCACACATGGTCCTTGGTGTATTCTTCCACACTTGGCACACATCTGATTGTTAGCGGTGCTTGCAACAGGAGCTGTGGATCCCCTATATGAACTCTGACCTCCACTGAAGTGACTCCTTTGAGGTCCTTTGAATTGACTCCTCGGTGGTCTGCTGAAATGACTTCTTTGGGGTCCAGTAAAATAACTCCTCGATGGTCCACCAAAGTGATTTCTGGATGGTTGGCTAAACCGCGTATTCACATTACTGAAGTTGTGACTCTGCTTCTTAGTAACTCCTCCCGTTGGTCTCATGATGTGTGTAGATCTGGCCTGAAAACCCTTCATCTTCTCAGCTTCCTCTTCTCGTTTGTTCCTTGCTATCGTGCGCAGTTTGTCACATATTTCTTCAAAATCCCTTGTTTCATCAAGGAACGGTGATAGAGCTGTTTTTAGGTCTGGTCTAGCTTTTTCAACCAATCGAGCACTCAACCATTTAGAGTTGTTCTGTGAATATCCGCAGAATTTAGACAACTCTAAAAAGCGAGTAATAAATTCGTCTTCATGTAATTCCCCTTGCCTGAATGTGAGGAATTCAGTTTCTTTCTCTATTCTGATTGAAGGGGAAAAGTAATAATTTTCGAACTTTTCCTTAAACTCTTCCCACGTCATCTCAGCATTTCCTTTTGTTTTGGTGCTTTCCCACCATTCTTCAGCTGCTTTCTGCAACAATTGTTCAGCAACCATCACCTTTTGTTGTGAGCTAATCTCGATAACTCTGAAAATCTTTTCTACACGCTTCAGCCACTCCAGTGCTGCAATCGGATCTAGCTTCCCCTCGAACATCGGTGGAGTAAACTTCCGAAATTTTTCCCAAACCTCAGTAATAGGTAAGGGATGATACTGAGAATGAGAACCGCTACTACCTCCATCTTCAGTGCGAGAATGACTTCCTCCCCTAGATTGATGGTCAGAAGGTGTGACTTCCAGAGCCTTCTCCTTTCCTTCCTTACCACCTTGGCCTCTTCCTTTTGCTAGTTCATCCTCGTGTCTATTCACTTTCTCCCTCATCTCCAGGATGACGTCTCGTAATTCTGCCAAAAGGGCATTGTTATCCTGAGGATGGGGACCATCTTGATGCGGAGGGAGATCTCTTTGGGATGAGGCAGAGGTTGAATTAGTTCTTCGGGTTCTTGCCATTATCTCCTCCTATGATTAATATTATAAGGACACTAAACCAATAAAAATAGCTAAATAAATTCTAAATCTAACAAAGGGAAGTGCTCATGTTATGATATTTAATTTGCCACGACCTCAATTTTAGAAAACTGTTAGGAAATCAACAAATTGGCCAGAACCATTGCTCTGATACCAAAAATGTAACACCTCATTTTCATCACCCAAAAACTTGGCCAAAATACTTATAATTCCTCCAAAAGGGTGTATCATTATCCAAATCATTAGATTACATTACCGTTTCAAATAAAGTTTAACCCTTAATCAAAATAAATTTCAGAAAATTATTTCAGAGTCCAATACAAAGCGGAAGTCTTAGGTTCATGGCAAATAAAATAACATAACATAAACTATAGGAGTACAAAAGAGCCTTCATAGCTCACTCCATAGGTGCCTTCCCTTGCTCTCTACTAGGATATTCACCTGAAAAATGTTAATATGGGATGAGATTCCACGTCTCAGTAACTCTGAATATTCTTCCTTATACTTGTGAATTATGTATGATTATAAATTTGTTTGTTTACTATTTTGGCAAGAATATTTAGAAAATATTTATGGTTTTAAGATCTGGTGTGGGAACTTTGACTTGCAAATCTGTAGAGGTACTATTTATACGTTACTATTCACATATACCGTATTTACTATTCATTTTACTATTCACGTATACCGTATTTACTATTCATTTTTACTATTCACGTATACCGTATTTACTATTCATGTTACTATTCACGTATACCGTATTTACTATTCATGTTACTATTCACGTATACCGTATTTACTATTCATGTTACTATTCACGTATACCGTATTTACTATTCATGTTACTATTCACGTATACCGTATTTACTACTCATTTTACTATTCATGTATATACCGTATTTTACTATTCACAGATACGCATAGCATTTTACTATTCATAAATACGCATATCAATGTATATAATGGTATAATAATGCATTATTTTTGAGTAAATACATTCATCATGGCGGTTGTAATGTGATGGGTGGAGTAAGGAGGGAATTGAATGATAAGAATTGTTTATGCCACCACTCGGTGCACAGTGGATGGTACTTTTCAGGGCCCCATCTTCCATGTTTTCCTCTGGCCGGGATTTCATTGGAGATGTGGGACATGTGACACCTCCTTAGTTGTTATTTTAAAGGAGGGGAGCCATAGTCCAGATTTAAGCTCTATACCTTTGGCCGGGTGTATCTTAAGTTTTGGTGAGCTTGGAACAATTCAGTCAAATGAATGAGTTTCTATTGGACTATGTGTTAGCCTATGGCTCCAGTCAGCGGTATATGGTTGGATGGTGAAATAAGGGAGGGTGCATACTGCATAATGCATTTCTGAACAGTTCAAGAATTTGATATAATGATGAATATTCTGTAAAGACATGAGATGAGAACTTTTGAGATATATATGTTTTATTACCTTCTATATTGATGACTATTAGTATAAATTATTTTGTATGAGAAATTATGGAATCTACATATATATTTGAAATCAGCCCATACTTTTCTGTCATATATTATTTGCTCGTGTACGGTAGAAATATTCAGTAGTTACTGAGACGTGGAATCTCATCCCATATTAACATTTTTCAGGTGAATATCCTAGTAGAGAGCAAGGGAAGGCACCTATGGAGTGAGCTATGAAGGCTCTTTTGTACTCCTATAGTTTATGTTATGTTATTTTATTTGCCATGAACCTAAGACTTCCGCTTTGTATTGGACTCTGAAATAATTTTCTGAAATTTATTTTGATTAAGGGTTAAACTTTATTTGAAACGGTAATGTAATCTAATGATTTGGATAATGATACACCCTTTTGGAGGAATTATAAGTATTTTGGCCAAGTTTTTGGGTGATGAAAATGAGGTGTTACAATTATACCTTCAACAAAGTGGGATGATATTAAACCTTGATGGGCCGCGCTAAAAGTGAGAAAAGAGAGAGTATTGGAAGGGGAAAGGGGTGCTTAGTCGATTAGGGTTCCAAATGTCGCGATTGGGGTTCTTAAGAAACCTCTCTGTTGCGATTTAGTTGACTAAGCACTGTGGCTTAGTTGACTAAATTACGGGGATATTAAAAAAAAAATGACCCCATATGTTAGTCGACTATATGAGGGATGTAATCGACTAAATAGGGGCATATAGTTAAATAGTTTCAGACATGAACATTTTAGTAAATAGTTATTTAATAAGGGGCAAATTGGTAAAAAAGCCCACTTTCATTGGTCACAAACTAAAATAAAAGGCAAAGCTTGATGTTAAAACCCCAACTCTGTCATGTGGAAAATAAACAAGTCAAATTTATGACTTGTTCTAAATATAGTAGTTATGCGGGTATTATATATCAGTCCGTCACTTTAAACTCTTCAAATAATGAGTAAATCTCACAAGTCTTGTATTATAAAATTTATATATCTTTTAAGCTTCACAGCTGTATATTTAACATGGGATGAGAATTTTGAGTTGTAAGACTTGCTTATAAATAAAAATCATGTGTCATATGCTTGGTACTGTGAGGGTGAAAAATACTATTCCATTTATTCTCTCACCAATTGCCCTCTTCTTTCCATTATTGTTTCTCACTCTTGTTGAGTATAATATATTCCTTTTGTTTTCATAGAAATCAATTCTTGGACGTGTTGGCCATTCTTGCCAAACTTCCAAGGAATATGCCCCTACTACTCATGACACTTACTTTCTTTCTTTCTTTTTTATTTTTTATTTTTTTTTCTTAAAAAAAAAGAATCTGTGTGGTATCCCCCTAGAGACTAATCATTCCCAGAATAATTTTTTTTCATACCCCGGATATCTGATTCAAACTCATGATTTATGTTTAAGAAACTCAGTCATCTATTACATGGGTTAAGTTTTTGCTTGTTGGTGTCAGTTGCTTTCTTTTTAAAGAAAATCCCTCTTAGGATCCGAGTAATAAAGATATTGTTAAAAAAAAGCTCAAAGAAAAGTCACATGTTAGAAAATGTCCTAGTTATTAACGTGTACTAATTTAGTTGTTAATGTTATACTGATATAATTGTTAATATATACTGATTTAGTTGTTAATGTATACTATTTAGTTGTTAATATTATATTAATTTAGTTGTTAACGTTTTTAAAATAATACAAAAAGACACTAAAATCTTTTCTATACGTAATTTTCCTTTAGGCCTTATTCTCTTTTAACACTCCCTCCCCACTTTTTTCGTGTGACAGCACTCCCTCCTAACTTTTTTTCGGTTCACGCTATCCCTAACTTTAATACGAGTTAGTGGGAATACTGTAGTGTGTGTGTGTATATATATATATATTTAACAATGAAGTACTGTACTTGATGCTAAATACAATATAGATTGATATTTAATGGTATATGAATTTACAAAAGCTTCCAAAATCTTCCGAATTTATAAAAAGAGTGAGAGGTATCAAGGACCTATAAAAGATATATAAATTTGGATAAATTATCATTTTGCTCTTAATTTTAAATAAATCAAAAAATAAAGATACCTTCGACAGAGGGCCGCCGGTTGCAAGGGGTGAGTTTTTTTTTTTTTTTTTTAACAAAAATATATTCATTGAAAGTGTGAGAGGTAGGGTTTGGACCCCTAACCCCACACACATCCATAGGGCTAAGTGGCTTAAGGTTGGGCCACTTGGTTCCTTTAATATATATACTCATTAATAAATATATATATTCTTCTTAACATTTTTTTAACGGTATTTACAAATCCTGCAACGCCATGTACAAATTTAGCAACAGCATTTACAACATTTTTTTAAATTTGACCTTTTTTGTCTCTTAGTGAAAAACCAAAAAAAATATGCACTATCACAAAACTTGCAACGGCATTTATAAATCCTGTAATGCCATTTACAAATTTAGCAATGGCATTTACAACGTTTTTAAAGATTTTACCTTCTTTGCCTCTTTAATGCCTCCGAGTGAAAAACAAAAAATATACACTATCACAAAACTTGCAACGATATTTACAAAACCTGTAACACCATTTACAAATTTAGCAACGGCATTTATAACATTTTTTTAAAAAAAATTTTACCTTTTTTTTTTTGCCTCTTTTATGCCTCTAAATGAAAAAAAAAAGGGAAATTTAAAAGAACGTTGTAAATGGTGTTGCTAAATTTATAAATGACATTGCAGGATTTATAAATACCGTTGCAAGTTTTGTGATAGTGCATGTTTTTTTGTTTTTCACTCAAAAGCATCAAAGAGGCAAAAAAGCTAAAATAAAAAAAATGTTGTAATGCGTCGTTGCTAAATTTGTAAATGTCGTTGCAGGATTTGTAAATACAGTTGTAAGTTCTGTGATAGTGTATATTTTTTTCTTTTTCACTAAGAGGCATTAAAGAGGCAAAAAAGGTAAAATTTTAAAAGACGTTGTAAATGCCGTTGCTAAATTTGTAAATGGCGTTGCTAAATTTGTGAATACTATTGCGAGTTTTGTAAATACTGTTAAAAAAATGTTAAGAAGAATATATATATTTATTAATGTGTATATCTATATTAAAGAAACTAAATGGCCTTATGGATATGTGGGGGGTTATGGGTTCAAACCCCACCTCCTACATTTTCAATGAATATATATATATATTATATATATATATATATATATAAAAAAAACCCAATCCATCGCTGGTGACCCTTCTGCGAGGGTTTTTTTTTTAAAAAAAAAAACTAAGAGCAAAAGGGTAATTTCACTGGAACTTGCATATCCCTCATAAGTCATTGGTACCTCTCGGTCTTTTTATAAATTCAAGAGACATATGAGGATCTTACAAATTCATATGGTATTTATTTGTCATTTTCCCTATTTAATAATTTATATAATTATACACATTTGTCATAATTACCTAATTTATTTCATTTCTAATATGCTTATCTTAGTTAAGTACTCCCTCCAGTCCTAATTATAAGACATAGTTGACTTTTTTGGAGAAATTAATGAAGCTAATTAAATTAACTTAGAGTATTTTTATTTTTATTTTTTTTAAAAGTAATTAGTTTGACTCACATACTAATATATAATCTAAAGATATACAACATATAAAATGATTAAATAACTTATTTAGCTTCCTTAATCTCTCCAAACAAAGTCAACTATGCCTTATAATTATGATCGGGGGTAGTAATTTGTATATCAAATAAGTAACTGAAAAATTAACCTTTCATCAGACTCATGCTGTGCTACCTCTTAATCTCCTATAGAGAAAACTGCCTAACTTCTTAAATTGTTTTTCAGTTTTATTTTTATATAAATAGAAGTTTAGAACTGCTATTTCTTACAATTAAATAGTTTGTCTAGTTTTGGCCTGAATATATTTAATTATTTAATTATTTTTATTTTTATGTGCGCTTGTCTTTTCTCTCAGGAAAGAAGCGCCAACGAATTTGGATCCGATTCTTCCTTCTCGCTTGATCACTACCAATTCATCTTCCGCCTCTCAATTACCTTCTCCCAATCCTTCTAGTCTTCCCAAACATCTGAACCACTTGCAGGTAATCCTATCCTAATCCCATTTATTTGTCTGTAAATACCATCTTCTGTCCTGTGATTGAATTCATTGCATTCTTGTCGATTTGCTGTAGAACTCGATCGCTTCCACTAGTTTGGAGATTTATTTCGTTTTCAGTTTCTCTTTATATGCACCTTGATAGAATGGGAGGACCTAGAAGTGAATCTGGCTTCCGAAAATCTTCTCTTGCACAATTAGAAGTCTCCTCTCCAAGGCGAACGAATTTACTTACAAAAGGTTTAGTGGAGTCGGCGCAGTTTATGAGATTAATTCTCCGTGACAGAAATGAGTTCTTTGTAGCTTATTAGTGTCTTAGCGACGCTCTTATGTTTTTTTTTTTTACTAGCCTCGAAAAGTCACACTGGTGATTGAATTTTTATTGTTTGTGGAAGGTGTTAAGGGTTTTGCTTGAAGTGAAAGTTCTGACAATTTTTCTAATACATATGAACATGCAATTTTTCTCGCTTAATATTCAACATTCTCTTTAATCTTGTCCATTTTCAGGATATAAAGATTACCTGATAAATTATCTTTTCCAAGGGAAAAACGAAGAAATAAAGAGAAACCCAGTATTCTTCCTTAATTCAAAACGGAAAACGAAGATGGTTGTTACCTTTTTCAGATATATGGTTCTTATACCATCCCAGATAGCTGATCATCACAAGAGTTGAAGTTACATATAAAAAGAGTCTGTACTCCCCCGTGCGTTGCACTGGGAAAGCAAAGCTTATAATGTGTCTGTTGACGCAGGCACAAAATAAGATGCCTATACAATCTTGCATGCAGTTACTTTGTTTCTTTTTTGCAATTTTTGGGTGCTTGCTTACTTTCAGATGAATACTGAAGCAATGTGTACTTACAGGATCAAATAGGGGATTGATTGGCTAACATGGCTAGTCTAATGTCTTCTGCACGTCTCATGATTGTGTCAGATCTTGATCACACAATGGTATGTTTTATATTTGTCCGTCTTTGCAGCTCTGATGCTTTATTATGTTTTTAAGATGATTTCTTTGGAGAATATGATCTACTTGTAGGTTGACCACCATGATGCTGAGAACCTTTCCCTCCTCCGTTTTAACGCCCTTTGGGAAGCCTACTATCGCCGTGATTCTATGCTTGTTTTCTCAACTGGAAGGTCACCTACGCTTTACAAACAATTGAGGATGGAGAAACCCATGATAACTCCCGATATAACCATAATGTCTGTGGGAACTGAGATAACTTTTGGTAAATCAATGGTGCCAGATGATGGATGGGAAGAATTTTTGAATCAGAAATGGGACAGGAATATAGTCATTGAGGAAGCTAGCAAATGTTCTGAACTTACTCGTCAGGTATAATTTATAGTTGATCACAGTGATTGATTGGTTGTTGTCTGTGGTTCAGCTGTTAATATTTGGTATGACTTGTTAGATCCCCCTACAAAACTTCTTTGCATTTTGCCATTAAATGAATGATTAATTAATGGAGGCCCTAGCTGAAATAATTGGTATTGCAGGCAGTATCAGAGCAGCGACCTCACAAAGTAAGCTTTAATATCAAGAAAGATAAGGCCCAAAATGTGATAGAGACTCTTTCTGAGGCATTGCAAAAGCGTGGGGTAAGGATATAACTCCTTTCTTAAATTGTTTTCTTCACCACTACATGCATCCTCATTTCTCACCAACTAATTTCTGTATGCGTTGTATCAGCACTGCACTAACAATTGGCTTTTCTGATAGTATGAATTAAATAGTTTTGTAATGGTACTTCACATTCTGGCAGTTGGATGTTAAGATAATATATAGTGGAGGAATTGACTTGGACATATTACCACAAGGTGCTGGCAAAGGTCAAGCTCTCGCATATCTGCTAAAAAAATTTGAGACAGAGGGAAAGCGCCCTATGAATACACTTGTCTGTGGTGACTCTGGAAATGATGCCGACTTATTCAGCATTCCTGGAGTCTATGGTGTCATGGTTGGTGGTTCAATTTGTTTTATTGCTATAATTTTCCTAATGATGTTAGTTTGGATTTTCCATTGACAACATCTTTTGCTAACTTAGTCCATTTTCATTCATTGTGCAGGTGAGCAATGCCCAAGAAGAGTTATTGCAGTGGTATGCCAAAAATGTCAAAGACAACCCAAAGATTATCCATGCCACAGAGCGATGCGCATCTGGGATTATACAAGCCATTGGTCACTTCAAGTTAGGCGCAAACCTTACTCCAAGAGATGTTCCAGACATTGCAAAAGATGTTAAAAATGCATCTCCAGGACATGAAATCGTAAAATTTAATTTGTTAAGTGAAAAGTGGAGGCGTGCTGAAGTTGAGAAGTCTGAGCAGTTCCTTGCAGATCTAGAAGCAGCTTATGTATGTCTGCTATCCCATCCCGCAAAAATTATTAATTTCTAGTTTCTACCCAGGGATTTGTCTGTTATTATGAGTTTTTGATTTTGGTTGAACAAGCGTAGCTGTTGCTCATCCATGTCTTGGTATGCTGCCAATTAACGCGTCTGTTCAATTCTATTTACTTTTCAATTTTCTACCTTTTTATTGCTGAGTGTTATAACTTATAATACTTCACTAATTTGCTTGGACGTGACATTTATCATAGAACACCGTTTAGGATTTATCTTCTTGAAATATGTCTCAACCATTCTCTTTAAACATGCAGGATCCATCTGGCACTTTTATTCATCCCTCTGGCTCTGAGCATGGCATCGGAGAACTTGTAAAATTTCTCAGAGAATCCTACGGGGACAAGCAGGGAAAACAATATAGGATTTGGGTGGACAGGGTATTGGCTACTGAGCTTAGTTCAGATGCTTGGCTGGTGAAGTTTGATATGTGGGAGTCATGCGGTGAGCATTTTTTCTTCCTCTCACGTTGCTAGATTACCAATGCCATGGTCTTCGATTACCCTTCTGCTTCTTACCTCAGAAAAAGATATAGTGCATTATGTTATGGTGTTGTGGTTCTTTACTGTGGTATGTGCAATAATCTGTGAGATTTTTGGGAAATCTCCGCAGTTAAAATTGATTTGTGCATTTTGTCTTCAACTAATAATTTGCTGTCGTTGTAGGTGAGACGCGGCAAGGATGTGTGAACACTGTCATACTGAGGAAAAAGGTGAGTTAGTGAGGTTTAAAGCATCAAATAATTTTCACGAGGGCCCTTTATTGTTTACTGAGAAGAGTGAAATATGAGTTTCAGGAATCGGGCCAGTTCAGCTGGGTGCATGTGCATCAGACTAAGTTGGACCAGCCAGGGAAAGATGCTTAATCACTTTGGCAGGTTCCTGAGGCACAGTTGTGAGTTCCGGAGTGTCTTGTGATTCCTTTTGCAATAAATGTGTTTCTTATTGTAATTTCTGAATAATAAATGAATCAAGACCCATCATGTGAAGACGCCTTACGATGTATGTAAGTATACTACGAAAGACATGATTTTGGTAACTCCATCCAGCTTTATTCAATCTGTTGTAACCTTCTTTTCTCGAGGGAGGGGGATTGCGGTTTGCTTAATTCAATGAATGCAGTAAGACCCTGTTGGGCATATTGGAACTGTAAAAGGAATGTAATGTAAATATGAATAGAAACAAAGAAAGGAATGAATTTGGTAAATTTGAACTTCAAAATTCGTTTGATATGTCGACACTCAACAGAATAAATGCAACTCTCATAGTCGTATGACTTTTGTTTTGGAAGGTATATTTGAATAATGGTCAATGGAATATAGGTTTAAAAATAAAATAAATCTTCATTTTTAATTTAATTATGTACCAACTTTTTTTAAAAAAAAAAAATCAATAAGGAGAAGAAACTTTTTGAGGATGCGGTGAAGGCTGAAACGATATTCACAGTTGTGGATTGGGGAGCTAGAATGGACTGACGATGATAAGTTCAGGGAAATTGATGTTACTTCATTTCGTGTTTGTATATTTTCTTATATATTCGTCATTTTATTAATAAAAAAGAGATGGGAAATAAAATAGATATATATGTAAGCAGGGACGGACCTACATTGTTGCAACTGTGGGCAGGTGCAGACACAAAATATATATAATTTAGAAGAAATTTTTAAGGGAATACACAATTAGCACAGATGGTAAAGGCTTCTAATTTTTTACATAAGGTCCACAGTTCGAACTGAACTCTCCCCATTTCCACTCTTTTTTTTTTCCCAAATCCCTAACTCCCGATTCACAAGTCATTTGCCATTTTGCCCCAATTCCCCAATCCCTCCTCCCATCCCTCGTCCGCGGTCTGCCCAATCCCTCGTCGACTCGTCCGTCCGCCGCTCGTCCGCCGCTCGTCCGCTCGTCGATCAGTGTGCTCCACCGTCTCAGGCTACTCCATCCACCTCCTCGTCCTTCATCTCTGTTCTGTAATCGAGTCGGTATGAAATCTTCTTTCTCTGATGTTAAAACAGCCCAATGTTTTTGGATTTCATTCCTACTTTGTGTGTGCCTGTGCGTCTGTGCCTGTATGTTTTGTCATAAACAAAATAAAAGAAGGGTTTTTGTAAACTCTGATCGCTGATGCACAAAACCATAGTTTTGGATTCTTGTCCCTATTATCCCTTTGCCTTCCAAAGTAAAGAATAAGTTATTTTAGTTTAGAGATTATAAAGTGATAACTAGTAACGAATTCTTGTTGAACCTCCTAGTAAGTTTTTTGCTTGGCTGTATTGAGATTCTGTGGGTGTCACGATCACTTCTAGTGAAAGACAAATTTTCGTTGAACATCAGTTTGCTGATGCCCATGTTTAACTTATTGTTAACTCTTTCCATATGTCTAGTGTCTTTTTGAATTTCCATCTAGTTACAGTATGTGATATGGGCTTCTTTCAAGTTGACATTTTTACACCTTGACCTTAGGGTTTGCTGGCTACTTTGATGCTACGCTTTACAAAGATGTGCATCTTGGAATTGAACCCTCAACAGCAACGCCAAATATGTTCAGCTGGTATTGAACTTAGTTTTCCCCTTTTTCCTCCCTATCAAACTTGAAATCCTATGACATGGTTTATTACATGCAAGGCAAACCTGGCTGTTGGAAATGAAATGAACAATTAAAATAAAGTTGTTTTCAGACAAATTAGGCTCTATTTTTTGACATTTTTCTTTAAAAAAAACTATTATTCATTATGAAGTAGAGCCATCTTATTCGAATTTAATTCCTGATATCTGTGTCCTGTGTGTTATAATAGCTGTTTGACTCATAATATATGTAATTGCATTCCTCATTTTCGAATACTTTTTGGAATTATTATTGTTATCTTTATAATGAAAAGGGGATAATATAGCTAAATCTATTATACTGGCCGATTTAGATTTTGTAGAAGTCTTTTTTTAGAAAAAAACATATTATGTACTTTCAGATGTCTAAGCCTATGTTCGTGCTTTCTTAATGCTTAACTAGTGAGAGAATTCTTCCCACCATTATTTGTGCACCCACAAACCTAAATTCCTGGGTCCGTCACTGTATGTAAGGTGTGCTATTATTAATAAAGAAATATATGCACACAAAAAAAGCGCACCAGGCAGATTCCAGCCACATGAAACAAAACATTTAGCCTTTTTCTTTATCTTTCTGACTTGGCTTTTCCAAAGTAGAATCTTTCTTCCAAAGTCGATCTAGAATCTTTCACACCTGTAATTTTTCTTGAATAAAAAGCAGGGCAATACCAAGAGCAATGTGTTTTTGTGTTGGGAGGGGGTTGTCGTATAAATGCAAAAACCGGATGCTTTCAGGTCCCAGTCGATCCCTCACTTTAAGGGCCTGTTTGATTTGAAGGAAAGGAATGGAACAGTAAAAGACACCAAATAAACCATCCATTACATCTTTTTCAATATTTCTCGGTTTTTTTTCTTATTTGTCACTTTTTAAATAAATAATTACCAATTTGCCACTCTTTTCAAAATATTTCTCCATCTGCCACTTTTAGTCGACTAAAAGTCGTGGTTTCTTTTTTTTTTTTTTTTGTTGACCGCTCATTTAGTCGACGGGTTAGTCGACTAAATCTCGGCTGGAGAGTTAAACTAAATGTAATATACTGGATTTAATAAACAAATGTAATATAGTAGATTTAATTTACCGTGGCATTGATATAAAAAAAAGGTTAATAAAAAAACAGCAATATAATATTTACTGGGGCATTGATATAATAAAAAAAAATCATTTATACCTAAAAAAAATTTATTTGTTTCTTTAAACATATATAACTGAATTTAATTGTTTTTAATAAAAGATAAACTTCAGCTTTTTGATATATTTGGTGAAACTGGAACATATATTTGATCAACATATATATACTGGGCATTTGTTTCTTGAAAATAAAATATTTTTGTTGGAATCTCGAAATAATTAAGTGCAAATTTTCTCTCACTATAATCTTGATTGTTTGAGAGATCTTAGGATCTAGTTAGAAGATTATGTAAATTTGTAATTCCTAGATATTAGGATCTATATATAGATATAAGGGTTTATCTAGGCTAACAGTTAATATTTTCTACAGTATATAATCCTACAAGCTGTGTTAAATAAAAGTAAGTTTTTGGGATCAATAGATTAAATTCGACAGGAAACTTCAATTTTAATAAAATATAAAATTCAGCTTTTTATAAAAATATATATTTGGCGAAACAAGAACATATATATGTAATACCCCGGATTTTAATGATAATAATAATAATAGTAATAATAATATAAATAGGAATTATAATGATAGATTAAAATAATACAAAAATAAATAAATAAATAAATAATATTGTATTGTTCCGGTGATAACAATATTATTTTGTAAATAATATTATAAGATTAGATCCTAGATTCTAGGAGTTAGTTATATCAAAATATAATTTTAATCTTTTTGAATTCATTATCGGATTCAAAATATATCTAATAATTAAAAGGTCCAGCCCATAGCCAAAGCCCTAAATTTAATTATAAATACCAGGTCTGGCCGCTTAAACCTAAAAGACACCCGATACTTTTCTCTGCGGCTAAACCCTCGTTCTTCTAGGAGATTAGCAAACACAGAGACCAGGTAATCCTAATCCCCATGAGTAGGTTAGATTTATGTAAGTTTTGTAATCCTAATCCTCATGAGTAGGTTAGATTTATGTAAGTTTTGTAATCCTAATCCCCATGAATAGGTTAGATTTATATAAATTTTGTAATCCTAATTCTCATGAGTCTAGGTTAGTTTGTATGAATCCTGATAGGTAATATTAATCCCCAAGAATTCTAGATTAATTTTATATCTTAATAGCTAATTGTATACCCTAGGCTTTAGAAATCAATTACTGTTTTGATTCCCGTACGCATAGAAATTTATGTATATATAATTGTTTGCCTCGGGTTGCACGTCAATTCCATGTATATGCGTTTTTCTTCAATTGAATTGGATCAATTGCTGTATATGTGTTTTTCTTCAATTGAATTGGATCAATTGCTCCTCGGCTTGCGTGGCTTGCGTGCGTCAAAATACTGTGCATGTTTTCCTTTTTTATGAATTGAATTGGTTACAATTGCTTCTTGGCCTACGTGCGTCAATTACAAAATATAAGATACGAACATATTTTAGTTCAAAATATCCTTATATCTATATTTAGTTAAATTAATACAAAAATATATAAAAGATAAGTAAATAATAAAAAAATAATTTAGGATTTATTACGTGTGTGTGTTTTAAAACATTTTAATAGTGGGAGGATAGCTTTGGGATGGTACCCCCAAAGTGACGAACACAACCCTTAGGCTTTATGCCTCGAAATATTATGTGATGAGAAAATTGAGAAATCCGTTCTTTCCAAAGTGGTGTCTGGCAGGTTTCCGGGACACTAGTAGCAACTTTGGGAAGAGGTGTGCACACTAGGAAGATATGATTATGATTATTATGTTTATGGCCAATTGATTGTGACTGGCAGGTTTCCGGGTCACAGGGTAGACTGGCAGGTTTCCGGGTCTACCATGGTTCTCTTCCCACTAAACTAAATGGACTGGCAGGTTTCCGGGTCCAAATTAAATTTAATAAAAACTAATGAATGGCAAATGATATAAAACAAATATTTTAGATTACATATAAATATATAATTTTTTTTATTTTTATAACATGAGAATATTCTATGGTTATTTTTGTATTATTTTTGTTTATTAGGATTACCAGCGTTTGCTGATGTGTGTTTTATGGGCTGCGACGATCCTTCGGGGGAGCAGATTTTCAGTGAAACAGGTCTCGAAGTTGGGGCTAGCAGTGAGAAGTGAGGAAGAACAATGAGAATGCTAGCTAGTTTATTTATTTTATTTTTGTTTTGAATAGAACACATTTTTGCTTAAGTTTGTTTTTTTTAAAATTATTGTAATAAGTAGCCTTGCACTTGTTCCAGTACAAGTGCGGCGGTAACACTCCCCAGGATTGTTATTGTGAAATTTATTAGTTTATTTATAAAAATTATTTAAATTTCTTTGTGATTAAAACCGTTAGAAATCGGGGGTGTTACAAAATGGTATCAGAGCCCTAGGTTTCGACTTGGGTCTGCTTTTGATACTAACTCAAGGGATCAAAGATCCCAGAGTTAAGTAAATAAATGAGTAAAATAGTAATAATAATAAATAAAACGTGAGAGATGGGTAGTGAAGGGTTATTTCTTTGTATTTTAAAAATGATTTATTTCTTTGAAATTCTAATAACTATATATTTAAAATTATTTTGTTATTCGTTATGTGATTATTATTGACTTGTGAATTTTATTTAGAAAGAGATGATAAAGGGGTAATTAGAATTTATTTTGTGAATTATTTTGAATAATGAAGAATGATAGAATTCTTAATTTAAAATACAAGATGTTGATTTGCGATTTGAATTTATATTAGTTATTGTTTGAATTTATATTGCATTAATTGATGATTGATTTTGATATATATATAAAACAAATATGTGTTGTAAGTGATAGCTAGTGTTGACCCGCACATAGAATTCTAAAAGCATATGCCCTATGATTAGGTATTATACCCGTCGTAACCCTAGAATGGCCGCAAACAATGGTGCTGCTGAGGACATGGATCGACGTCTGAGGGCCATCGAAAATCTTGCTTTGGCTCTTGGACAACAAAATGTCCAACAAGCTAATGCTGAGAATACCATCTTTAAGAGAGTGGCGTCTCACTCCCCTGGCTACGTGCCTTCCAGTATATCACAAACTACGTGGACTTTGATGCCTTCAAAGGGTACGTAGGCTCTAGGCTTGAAACCTAGTCAAGTTCAATCTCTGTGTTCTTAGGACAGAACAGATGATGTTAATGATTTAACTACCCCTTAATTTTGATGAGAATATTAGAAGTGTCTTGTATATAATAAGCAGGAATAGAGGAAGTATATGTGTTACGGTATTATTTTACATCCTGTAATCCCCTCCCCTCTCTGTCCGATGGATTGATGGGCACGGTCTCAAGTCTTCTAAGAGGTCGAGGAAGACAACCTCAAAAAATAAACAGCAAAACTGATATTTTCAATTACCCAAAAGGAAAAAAAAAAAAGAAAAAAACTTGTATTCAGTTTTGTTATTTTGGAAAGGCACGAATGGTGGGTGGGGGCACCACATATATGGACAGGGGATTCATGACATGGGTGGGCCATAATTCATTAAAGTATCAAAGACAGAAAGATGAACGAGAGACAGACACAAGACAAAAAAGGATTCACAGGACATAAAAATTCATATGACACACATAGAAAAACTGAGTAGCCATTTTGTGGGTCCCCAAAAAAAGGAAGCTTCACTATTTGAGGTCTTCCTCCAGATAATTCGTGTGAATCCCACGGTTAGGATATAATCTGGAGTGTCCATGAAATAAAATAGGTAAACAAAAGCGACCGTTGGGCTTACAGAGAAAAAAAGGTTAATTCCGTTTCCACATGATCCACATCTATATAAAAACTATAAAAGACTCCAACAACCACATCCACTTTTTCTTCTTCTTCTCATCATCATCATAATTTTCTCCCTGGAAAATACAACGATTCTTCTTCCTTTTTCTTTTCTCATTTCATGCTGATCTTTATCTTCATAAATCATGCTTAGTATCTTCCAGATTCTTCCCCTCTAATCAAGATATATACACCCAACACAAATCCAGAAGCAAAGAGCAGCGAGCAGATCGACGACGATGGGGAGCCCTAGCAGGTATGGATTGGTGGCCGTGTTTTCGGTATCGGCGAGTGTAGCTGTTTTACTTCATCATCTCCATAAGCGCATGGTGTCTGACTTCATCAACAAGTTAGAGTTTCAAATCTCCGGTACCACAATTCTCTTTTTCCCTTTATATATCTCTTATAACTTTGATTTTCTGGAGTTTTTCTTTTTTTTCTTGGTTTTATGTTGATGGTGAATTTTGTGAATATATACAAGGTAATTGTGAGAAAGGACAGGGGAAGAAGAAGGTGCGATTCGCAGAGAAGGTGATAGAGGTTGAAGCGGAGGAAGAAGAAGGGAAGGGTTATGAGAGGAGAGAATGGAGGGAGGGTTGTACTAAATTAGAGAACGTAATGCCTCCCAATAGGGCAGCTCTTTATAGAGGCATTATCAAGAATAGGACCCTCCATGCCCAACTCCGTTTCTAAGGTAGATCAGGTTAGTATGAATCCTTTAAAGTTTGAAGAATGAGTAGGGGAAAAAAATTAAAAGAAACATTAAAAAAAAAATTATTGAATGAGTTCCTTTTGTTAATTAATAATATCTTTAATTATTTTGTTGTTGATAGAATCAATGACATTACAAGATTTATGTAACAGAGCCTGTCTATCAATCTCGTGGGCACTTTATTTTCATGGATATGCAATTTTGTATCCCTTTTTCTTCAATCATGACTCGGTTATTGATTACTTACTTCATTTAAGGGACGCTCTCTGTATTTTTCGCAAGTGGCTTTAATTTTTTAAGTGGATGGGCTGTTCTAATTGTATCCCATCCGATTGAATTGAATAATTTTTTAAAAATGCAAATTGACTTGTACTCAGATTAAATTTTGATTTAATGGAGCTGGAATTGCAATAGATATAAGATAAACCAAATTAATCAATATTATGCAGGTCTCCGCGTCATTTATAAATGGATGGATTAGTGGGCTTAATGCTTTGGTTAACTACTCCCTCCGGTCCTAATTATATCCTAATTGTAAGAACACTTTCGTAGTGTAAATTATACTATGAAAATATTCCTATAATTAAAATCGGATGTAGTACTTAATTTCCTTACCTTTTCATATATTGACAGCCTCCACATCATTTTTGCCCGCTGCCCCCATTTTTGTGAACCTACGTAACACAATAAATGATTCAGATTCTCTTTTTGCCTACTATCCAGATTTTCCCCAGTTTTTTTTAACATAAGGATTTTTTATAGGCACATGTGTCTTTTTATAGGACTTAATCAAGTTATCGTCGAACACTAAATGTGAGTACTTTTTTCATTTGAATAAAATAATGGTTCATACGTTATTAATATAAAAGTTATTTGAATGTTTGGCAATCCTACATACTATACGGTTAAGGGGTAAATTCGCCAACTAACTATTGGGGCAGAAGCGTTGGGCACCAAAAACTTTTAAGGGTACCAAATATGCCAACAAACAATTGAATTTGTTAAAAAAACACAACACTGTCAAATGCCTTATAACTTCCGTTTATGAAGATTGCCACGTGGGGCTTTTTGTCTAGGTGGCCTTTTTTTTTTTGTCCAACTAGCTTTTTTTTTTGTTTGTCCAGGTGGCCTTTTTTTTTAAGTTTTTGTTTTTAAAACACACGGATAAAATGAGAAAACCCAAAGCTATCAAGATTGAGAAGAGTACTGGGTTCGAAGAAATTGAAAGAAATGGACATGATGAAGGCAGAGTTGAAGGCGTCGCGACGGAGAGTTCGAGGGAAGTAATCCCAAGTCGTTTCGAGCTTTGACTACCACAGAGTGAACCAGAGCTTCAGGTCTAAAAGCTAAACGAATCATCTCTTTCTCGCCATGGTCCTGAATCAGAAGAAGACCCATGATTTTTGAAGCATTCTCAAGGTCCAAGTTCTGGATCCTCGAGAACACTATTCTCGTTGCTTCATACCCATCCATGGCTGGAAGAAGATGAAATTCAGGTGTTAAAAATAAAAATTTTAAGGATGGAAGGGGAAAAACTTTTTTTTGTTGTTGTTGTTGGTGGTGGTGGTTCGACAAGATCTGTCCCTCTTTGTGTCAGCTAAAATAATTCTAAGTGCTAAATATTCTTCTTGAAAAGGCCAAGAAAAGCAAGTTAAAGAAGAGAAGAAGACAAAAAATAAGAAAGAAAGTGAAGTGGCAAAAGTTAAAGCATCCATCAACGCAGAACCTCGGAGACCAGGGATATGAACAATGATTCTTCTTCAAATATAGAAGCACCAGATGTTGATTCTTCTTCCCATTGTTTGGGTTTAGTGAGGAGGGTGGAAAAACGAAGAGATCGACGGCGCCGTGAACGGAGTCACTGAACCCAAAATCCACAACCAAGGCTCATGATACCATTCTTGCCAACAACTCTGTGATCAAGCGTCGTCGAAATCTGTGTTTCTACAATTACGATCTCTCTGATTGATTTTGTACAACGGAGTGGTTCAGGGAGATTTCACCGATTGTTTTATGAGATCATCTTTGTCCCAGTTCTTGGCGTCATCAACGGCGCCACCCAAGTAATTGCATCGGTTCTTTGCTCGATCTCGCGACAGGGAAGGAAATCGCAGACTGAGACTGAGACCTCCGGTCTGTGATTGTCCTGTTTCAAGTCGCGATTGAAGCTATCACCAGAAGCCCTCATTTTTTCTCTCCAAGGATCTCTGCATTTTTCTGTGGTTCTTGAAGTAAACGACGAGTCTTCCATCATTGGTTGAGTTTCTGACCCAGATCGTGATTTCTTGGATGGTGGATGCTGGTTTGTGTTTCCAGTTATCAAGATTCAAGATCTTCTCCTTTTCTTTGCTGGGATTTTACTCCTCCGTGACTTCTTATTCTTCTTCAAGTCTGAACCATTGTTGGAAATCTTCAGCAATTGGGGATTCTTCACCCAAAAAAAAAAAAAAAAAAAACCACCTGAGCATTAACCAAAAAAAAAGGGACCAGTTGGCATTCAAATCCCACGTAGCATTCATTTTAAATGGAAGTTATAAGGCATCTGATGGTGCTGTGTTTTTTTAACAAATTCAATTGTTTGTTGGCATATATATTTGGTACTCTTAAAAGTTTTTTGTGTCCAACGCTCCTGACTAAATAGTTGGTTGGTAAATTTGCTTATTAACTATATATATATAAAATATGCTATGGCTCTTAATAGAAAGAGTAATTTTAAATAATTATTGGATATTTAACTTATGTTGATTCATTAATCAACATATGATATTCATGTATCCAACATATAATTATAATTTTTAATTGAAAAGGTGTTGCTTATAATTACTTCATTTATTTATTTGTTACACACACAATACACACTCTACCGGACAACAAGAAGTTGAAACTTACCGTCTTTGTTTTTAAATGCACGCATAAATAATACCAAATAAATTATCACTCGTAAAAGCCATTTAGCTTGATTGGCATGGCGTTGCAAAGCTAAAAAAGCTCAGTGGAGGGTCCCTGGGACAAAAAATAAATAAACAAATCAAATTATGGGGTGTTTGGGATCCCATATAGGCAACTGGGTTTTTCTTCCAAAATTGGCTTCTGAGAAGAAGCCAAAAAACTTGGCTTCCTACGGCGACTTCTGCTTTTCGTTATCTTATATTAAACATTGGGGTTTAGCATCATTAATCTTGATTTTTCATATGGATGGCCATTATTATATGAGAAAATTACGTTCAGGTCCCAAGGAACAAAAATAATTATAAAAAAAGTCCCTTAAAATCACCAAATTATATAGAAGTCCCAAGAGACTTTTTTGATATTATTTATATGAAAAAAAGTCTAGGTTGTTAAAAGTTGTTGCAGATATGGTTATTGTTGTTGTAAATATGGTTTTTTCTGTTATAAATGACTAGATTTTAAATTTTGTTGTAAATATAGCACTTCCGATTGTAAATCTAGCTTTTTTCAATTGTAAATGACTTCTCTACGTTTAAAATTTAGGTGTTTAAATGTTGTTGTAAATATGATTTTTTTCTGTTGTAAATGGCCAGATTTTAATTTTTTTTTTTGTAAATATAGCATTTCCTATTGTAAATATAGCTTTATCCTGTTGTAAATGACTTCTCTACGTTCAAAATCCAGGTGTTTAAATGTTTTTGTAAACATGGCTTTTGCTATTGTAATATGGCTTTTTTATTGTAAATGACCAGATTTTAAATTTTGTTGCAAATAAAGCATTTCCTGTTGTAAATCTATACTTTTTTTGCTGTTAATATAAATAATATCAAAAAAGTCCCTTGGGACTTCTGTGTAATTTGATGATTTTAAGGGACTTTTTTATAATTATTTCTGTTCCTTGAGACCTGAATGTAATTTTCCCTTATTATATTAAGATTAATGAGAAATTTATATTCAATTGAATTATAAAACTAATAATAATTTAATTATTTTTATCATATTTAAATTTAAATTTTTTCTTTAATTATCACAATATATACAACTAATACGCATATATATTATTTAATAAGATTCATGTATTTTTCAATTATTTTCCATCTCAACCGACTTTTCAAACGTTATTCCAAACAATAGCTCATTTCAAAAAAAGCTAGTTCTGCCTCCACTATCTCAAACGCAAATTACATACATTTACAATCTGATTTTTGTCATATCTTACTTCTGTAAAGACAAATTTAAAATAAGTCATTTTTACCACCACAATCCTTAACTTAAATTGAGTGTAAGGAATTCAATGCATATTCAAGAATCTTCGTAATATGCAAAATGGGAATGAAAAATCTAACTCTTATTAGTATATGAAAAACTTCTTTCTCAATAGATGAACATAGAACCACAAAATTAGCCGAAAAGACTTTGTTTAAAACTGAACAAGAAAGATCATTGTTTTGTTTGTTTCTGTGGACTTCGTCTGGGGTGCTGGCGTGTTCTCCTTTTATTTTCTATTTTAAAGGATGACGTGTTGATAAATTGATAGAGCACTCATATAAGTGTATTTTTTTAAAAAAAAAAATTTACATCTTATTCATTCAATAATTTAGTGCAAATGCATTAACGGATGATCATTTGACTTCTATAATTGTAATCACAAAGGCAAGCATTACGTACCGTTTCCCATCCTTAAAGGGGGAAAAAAACGATGGGCAGGGTTTCATCCTTTCATTTATATATCATCATCCTTGTCTGATCTGTAGTAGTTACGTGTCTTTTTTCCCCCCTTGTGTAAATAGTACTACCTCCAGTCCTAATTATAGTAATACTTTTATAGTACGGACCGGGAGGGAGTAATTATCTTTGCATTTTAATGAACCGGTCACACTATCAGGTCTCAGAATTTCTACACTTGAATAAAATCATCCTCTTGCGTTAAGGTAAAATTATTGTCTCTGACAAAAAAAAAGTTGTCGTCCCTCCAGTGTCTTAAATACAAGATTCAGTTCCACCGCATAAGTAGTTATTTAATTAGGAAAAAGTAAGGTTAATTGAGGCGTACGTGCAGATACATCCCCTGGAGCGGATGAAAGGCGTTAATTGGTAAAAAAAATTAATGGGCTTGGCTAAAATAAATAGTAAAAGGAGTTATAAAAGCATGCGACTCACGTATATATATAAATGTTATTCCCTGTGCATTACTATGTCTATTAGTTTAAAAAAATTGAACACTGTGCTCGTGAACAAAGAGATAGAGAGGGGAGATCGAGGATATTTGCTATAGCTACAAGATGGTAAGAAATTCAACAGTTTCTTCTTATTATTATTATTAAATACACAAGAGATCGATTTGTGGAACCCAGAAAGGCATGCCACATTGCCTATTGACGACGCCGACGATTATTATATATTCCCTCCTGTCCTTGTAATTAATATACTACATACGGTGATAGTATACGATATATACAATCTACCACGGCAGTGAGAGTATATATGATATTATATATTATTCCCTCCTGTATGTCCTTGTAATAAATAAAGGGAACTGGATATACTTTTATTACAGTGGATCTTATATATATTAAGAACCACAAACAAACAGTATATGATATGGATATACACACATGCACACCCTTTTTTCCCCAATAGATTCCGATCTGGCTTCTCTCTGCTGCCTCTACATCCGCAGCCTATCTTTTTCCTCAACGACGCGGTTTTGTTCCCTTTGCATGAGATTAGATCTTAGCCTTCCATTGATCTTAATCTTAGCCGTTGCTTGTTGTGTAGCTTCTGTTTGCAGAGATGGAAGCCAAGTATCAAATACAAAACTTGTATTCTGGGACTTGGGAGGGCAGGTATGGGCATCAAAGCGTTCTTCGTGTTTTGAAGATGAAATATCCTCTGTAGTTTGCAAAGTAATTATGTTTGTTTTATTCTGGCTTTATGAGTTGCTGAAGACTCTAGTGCTATCACTTTGTTAAAAAAATTTCTTTCCATGGATTTGATACTTTTAGTGACCCACATGGTTCTAGGTATGCGCTTTCTATGCTTGTTTGATAGACTAAACCGAATTACTGGAAAATCAAGCTAACTGGGTTCTATTTCTTAGGAAATCTATCTCCATTATGTTGTTGAAGGTTACTGAAATGAAGAGTACTCTAAAAGTTGTGATGTGGTCGAGTTGAAGAGATTTTATACTCACACACACACATATATATATATGGGAGAAATATTATGAAGAAGCACATGTTGTGATATATGTTATAGATGCTGCATGTCCCTCACTGTTTGAAGATGCAAAGTCTACATTTTGTTAGTAAGATTGATCTTTATATTATAGTTTATAAATTTAGTAATTTAAGGTGTTCTATATCTTGGGTATGAAATCTATTTGAATAAGATATTAGTATCTTATGCCTTGGTTATTTAGACTCCTTATGCCTCTTCCTTGATCTTTTTCTTAATAATCTTTCTTTCATGATTGACAACTTATCATATTTAGGAACAAAATGAAGATAATCCATGAGAATTTGCTATCTGGTGGTGCAGATATGACCCACTTTCTGCTTTAACAAGTAGCAAAAATACATGGCTAGTTTAACAAGCAAATCTCTATTGCTTTTCATTTGAGTGTTTCAATTGGGATAAAGCTAATGGAAATGGTTATAAAAGCTCACTGTACGTTTCTCAAAGGATTTGGTAATGATTTTTTTTTTTGGGTAAGAATGTGGTATTTTGGCTAACTTTCCAATTGGAAAATGTGTCTTTTGACCATTCTTGGAAAATTAGCCTCTGCATAACTTGTTAGAAATTACAAGATGTTAGAAACCATCATCTCTTTACTGCTTATACATACACTGTTTAAAGCAATCTAGGATACATTCATGCAACAGTTGATCATACTATCAAGAGTTTTTCTGTTCTTAAATTCCTAATGTAAATCACAAAGATCCGGTTATATTTGTTTAGGCTTTTGTATTCATATAGTTTTTTTGACGAAATGAAATTACCTTCCCACTCCAAAACAAGTACAATGGAATCATGGGGGCTGCAACAAGTAACAGACTGTCATTAATTGTATCATGTATGTACAATTTTCGGTCCTTCAATTCACATTGGTAAATGGCATGGTTTGGAACTGTTTCGTAACCATATATTTCTATCCATATACAAATTAACAAATAATTGTTTCTTGATTTTGTTGCATATATAGCAGTTTACATTAACAATCAGTTATTGTTCGTCTTCCCTGATACGGCATCCCAACAGCCCTCCTCTTGTTTTCCCACGCTGTTGGAGGAAGAAGAACACGACTCGCGCGAAATCTGATCTCGCGGCTGCTGAACCAAAAAGGAAAAAACCTAATGGCTGGGAAATAAAGTGAACAGTTGAGATTGAGTGACATATTCGACGGATGGGATCAGCTATCTGAAACGACGTCGTTTAAATTAGTTGCCTTTTATCACCCTCCGTGTAATTGTTACAGACCAACGGTTCAGAGTATACGTGTATGTGGCTTAGCATACGTTTAACTACTAAAGCATTAATATGATGCCATGTTCCATATATGCTGCAACAGCCTCATTTGTTTTGTCAACCCATCAAAGCTGCATGTTACACTTCCCAATCCTGTTATACAACGTGAAATCACATACTATGATCACAAATAGGACTTTTTCAACTTCATTTGCCGTCCTAGGTGGTATAATATTTTAGCAACTAGCAACCTCAACTTTTGGCCAACTAAATTAAACGTATCTTTTTTTTTTAAATGACGATTAATAATAATATGCAAAGTCTGACTTTATTTTTTTTATCATAATCTTAATATTTAATTGAATAAACTCAACCAAAATTATTTAAAATGCAATAGGTGGCATAAAATGATATGAGAGTCATACAAGTAAAGTAACAAGTCCGCTTCCGTGGATCCGTATAAAATGAGGATTAATATTCAATTGCGTGGGGAATGATGGGAGAGAGAGACCGAGAGAGGTTGATCATGGACGCCTGGGCTTACTGTTTAGGATGAAGCTTTGGGTCGGGTCAATTTCAGAGTTTGAGAGGCCCCACATTCTTTTTGACCTCTCTGGCGCTCTCTCTCATAGATACACGTATATAACTGCCACGCACAAACAAACACGGTGTGTGGGGGGAAGGAATCAGAAGTTCTCTGTTAATGAAAGGCTGTTCACTGTTGCCATGGTTGCCGAGTTTATAGGAGACCAGGAGTCACAACCCCCACAATAACCAACATTGCAGCCTTCCCAACACATCTCCTTCTTCCTCCTTCCTTAATTTCTCAACAATTTATCTCTGTATCCCGATCAATTTCAGCCTACCCCACCCATTTTCACCTGCTATATCCTCATCATCTTCTCCGATTATAGGCTATTCTTCTTTCCCATGTCGAAGGCCAGGCAGATAAAACACCAGCAGGCGTCTTCCAGCCGCCGTCAGCACCTCCTCAGGACCCATTCCGCCGCCTCTGGGAGCGCCCGCTTTGGCGAGGTCGTGGGAGGCACCTTGGCGGAGTGCGCCGTTGTGTGCTGCTGCTGCCCCTGCGGGCTAATCAATCTGCTGGTGCTCGCGCTCTACAAGGTGCCGGCGGGGTTGTGCAGGCGAGCCATGAGGAACAAGCGCCGGCGCAAGGTGCCCAGCAAGGGGCTTCTGCCGCGCTGCAAGTGCGAGTGCGAAGAGGTCGAGACTCCGGTTCACCCAATCGGCGGCGGCGAAGACTCGTTGTCCGACCTAATAGAGTCGCGGAAATCGGAAGAATTGAACAAGGAAGCGATGGAATTGGAGAAGGAGATGTGGGATATGTTTTACAGTACCGGTTTCTGGAGGAGTTGTTCCACAAGAGAATCTACTCAAAAACCGATTCATTCCGTTGACGCCGCCGATTCCCTCTGCCACCTTACTTCACCCCAGCCCGATTGTCGGTGACGTCATCATTTTTCTCCTCTCGTCTTCACAAGACCAAAGGGTTTTTTGTTTGTTTATTCTTTGGGAGCTGCGTACGTGTTTGTGATGATGGATTGAATTTTTGGTGGCCACGAGGGGTTATCGTCGATTGGCGTGGAGTGGGCGTCGCTGTGGAATGCAATTTAGAGTGTTTGAAGGGTCATTCTGAATATTATTATGACCTCATTGATTCAAGAGGAAGAATTATGAGGCCCCAAAATGAAATGTAAATATCGAAATGTCTTAGTCTTGTTCAACTTGAGATACCGATTATTAGTTGGGGTTTTGAAGGACAGAAACACAGTTAGTTGATTTACTGTTTTAGGGATCGTGACGTGATGCAACCAACTGTGACCATTCATACACTCAATCGTTGCTTTGACTCTTGATGAATTGAATGCAAAAATCTGGAAATGGTGTTAGATATTCTAAATCCAACTTAGTCTCCACTGAAAATGGCATTTGCGTGCGTGTGTTTTTTGTATCAAACTAACTAGTATGTAAACTCCAAACCTTACATTACATTGGCTCAAACTAAAGTATTTTTTCAGCAATAATTTAATTTGTGCTATGAATTCTTAGATAATCTGGTGCAGTCTTCAATTAAAAAAGAGCATGTGAAGTGAGACAAATGAAGGTTTTGTTGAGTCAGTTGTGTGGGAAGTTGCTTTGGTGTTGGATATGAGGGGAATATATGTAATCACAAGGGACGGCAATCCAATCCATGATGGGGATGGAGATGCGGGGTGACAGTGAAAATGGGCATCCAAGTTGAGGAATCTACAAATATCCTAATGTTCCAACCCTAGTACTTGTGTGGTCCTTTCCCTCTTTGCATCAAAATCTGACCCCCTTCCCTCTTTTTGAAACTCTCTCATTCATATTAGTTTTGGTCCTATTCATCATTTCTACATTTGCCACAGTTACAACTTACAACAGAATTCATCCACCACCTTCAAGGATTTTTAACACTAGTATTCAGGAGGCTTTATTCAAGGCACCAATCCTGGATTTAGTTCTTAGTTTAATATATTTGGTGACACGAGTGGTAGAACTCATCTTTGTATTTGTTAGTCTTGATATAACCTGTCTTTGATCTTTCTTTTTTTTTTTTTTTGATATAATAAAGTTTAGGTGGGACTAGACATCAATACTCCACTAGCAATGTTATTAAAATCGAGATCCTATACAAGATGGAGAGGGGGTATGAATATCGTAAATCGTGAGATCGACACAAATTATAAGATCTTATTGCCTAAGATATAAAGTTATATTCGAGTATATATATATATATATATATATATATGCATGTAAAATAACTAACATCAATTGTAAAACTCATAAACATAATATAAAAGTAACAATAACAATAGAGTTGTCAATTTGATAATATATAAAATAAAATGAAAACACCAAAAGTAAGAAAGAGTTCAGCATCTCTAATTTAAATAAAATCATTCAAGTTCAAATCATCAACGGCTATATCCTCTACCACTCCTCCTCCAACAAGTTCATCAACATAGTCAGGAATGTCCAAATCAGTCAAGTTAATAGGTTCCCTTTCTTCAACTTCATTCAAGTCTCCTTCAATTGAGCGATTCAAATCAAATTGATCTACTTCTACATCTTCCAAATCTTCTTCATTTTCCACGATCCAATAATCATTTGGTTCAAGATCATCAAAATTATATTCAACAGGTTTTCCATGTTTCTTCTCGGCCAATCTTGAGTTAGCCATCACAAAAATATCATCCATTGTCTTCTGCTTCAGACGATTTCTTTTCTTTGTGTGGACCTGAACAAATACAAAGCAATTAGTACATTACTCATATTATATATTACATGGTGGAAGCGAAATACAATTCATATTTAGAATTATTGAATTAATCAAATTATTCTATCTCAAAGGCACTTCAATTTTGCTCACACCCAGAGGAACTACATGTCAAGCTTAAGACACGAATAGCAAATTTTTGGAGCTCTGGAACTTCATCCCCATAAAATTCCCACCATGCTCTGGACTTTTGGACTCAACTCTTTTCCTTGCTAATGGAGACTCTAACAAACCTCGTCGATACTTGAAGTTTTCAAGTATCTCATTAATCACACTTGCACTATTAAGATCCCCCATCATTTTTTTTAGTCATTAAGGTCAAAGCATGTTTTCAAACTTAAAGAGTACTTATAGATCGTCTATTATCAAGGTCTTAACATCGACCAACATTTACCGAATCTTCTCTCTTTTGAGGGAAAGACCGACGTTTTAGCTAATTGTGTTATTTCTTATTGGCACCCGTCTTTGATCATCATGACGAGATCTCACAATAGATGCTCTAATATCTTGTAACCATCCTGGGTTTGTATCATTGATCTTTCAAACGTAATTTTCAAGTTTAAAGGCTCATTATTGCCGCGTCCCCGTTGGCATTAGAAGTCCAAGGCTATTCAACAATTTAAAGAGCCTTTTGGCCCAGTAAGTTTCTGTATCATTTCGGTCCGACTCAAAAGGCCCGTGATTGGGCAGGACTTAGGAGCAGATTGATGGTCCACGTTGGAATAAACTGCTAGCCATTTTTACCCCAAAAAAAAAAAAAAACGGCTAGCCATTAGTACTTGTAAAGTGTGGCGTATAAGACCTGGAGAAAATAAAGACACCAACTAAAAAATAGTATCATATATTGATATTGCTAGAGATTGTAGCGTATCATAAAAATGTTCCTGATTTATCCTTTGAATAGATATTGATAGATTTCCAACATAATTTACAGTATATAAAATAAATTTGTGAGGAGAGTTTTATCCCAACTTAAATCAACGTGTTTTTCCACTATCAATTGATTGAATACTTTCTAAATTATTTTTATTAACGTACTTTTAAACACACTTGAGTTTGTGCACAATTATCTCCTTAATTTTTGTGGAAAAAATAAATCAATGAACAGTTGACGCGTTCCTCCCAATTTATGGAAAAACCGAAAAATACCCTTTATCATTTGTTCGTCCTTACCTTAAAAAAAATATACAATTACTGTGCACACTTGGTTACCTTTATTTATTAAAAACAAATCTGAGCAGTTTACCCCTTCCTTTCCGGTAAAAGAGGTATTTTTATTGATCCATTTTCATTTCTTTTCTATTTAATGTATCTACTATTATAACAAATTTTAATGATTTTGATTTAACCCTATATTAAAATATTATAATAATACTCCCCTGATTTTAACTATAATATCTAGTTGACTATTTTAGAAAGATTAATAAAACTAATTAAATTATTTTAGAATATTTTTAATTTTTTTCAAAATAATTAATTTAACTAATAAGCTAATTTATAATCTAAGAATATACAACATATAAAATGATTAGGTAACTTATTTAGCTTCCTTAATCTCTCAAAAGAAAGTCAACTAGGCCACTAACGCTTGCATAGAATATCGCCATTCATGACATAGTGGGTGGTTTCTGACAACAACTCTTTGGCTAAACTCTCCCTTATATATTACTCCCTCCGGTCTTAATTATAGGAGCAAATTTTGGAGTTAGCTTTGGTCCTAACTATAAGAGCAAGTTTTAACTTTTGTCCATTTTTTCCTGTAATACCCCTATTTATACTTTCTTAATAATAATTAAAGACAATAATAATTTAATAATACACCTATATATTTTATAAAGTAAATAATTTTTGCAACTCATTAATATCATATAAACTTAAATTATACTTTCTTATATAAAATAATTTTGAGCAATTTTTGTCATATTTTTCCCAATCACCCTACTAATACTTCTTCCACAATAATTAATTTAATAATACCCTTATATTTTATAAAGTGAGATATTCTACTTTATTTTTTATTTTTAAATAAAATAATTTTAATATTCCTTTAAGAATATTTTTTTAACTAATTTTATTCTATTAATTAATGTTGTTTCTTCTTTTATTACAATTACTTTTATGCCATAGACACATCAAATATAATACATTATTATGCACGATATGTAAAATATACGTAAAATAAATGACCTTACGATATGAGTAATCTAATATATATATATGTGTGCATGAAACGTGCCAACTGGAGCAAGAATTTGGAGGGGAGTAAATTCCAATACTAATTGGTAGAACACTCCAGACTTTTGTTTTTCCTTCTTTTTGTTTCGGTGCACAGTAGCAGGGGAGTAAATTCCAATCAAATTCCTATTCTATATCATTTACTCCCTTCTTTTTGGGTAAGTGTATTTTAGGAAAATATACATAATTAACTAATTTAACTTCCTTCCTTAATTCTTTCAAATTCTGGTAATTTGCTCCTATAATTAGGACCGGAGGGAGTATATAAAGTTAAGGATATCAAAAGACTAGGGCAACTAATCTCTTAAATTCTCATCCTCTCCTTATAGTCGAGTTACTACGTTCCTCTAGAACACTGACCTTTTGGTTAGCCGGATGCTCTAATTCTTCTATTTTTCGGGACTAATATCTGACCCTTGACCTTGTCAGGATTTGAAAGATGGAGGCTTTGGGCCTTCCCTCTTATCCATTGTTCGCTTGAAGAGCTTAGCTTTCTTCATAAGTGGGATGTTTAACTAAACAAACTTAGCCAACTGGATGAGCAGCTGGTATCAGCTGCTTAGTAGTGCTTCGCCACTATCGTTGCTGGCAGAAATAGGTTAATGGTAGAGCATAGCCTTGCCAAGGCTGAGGTTGAGGGTTCAAGTCCCTCCTTCCGCTCTTGGCTTCGTCGTTTAGTGGTAACGAGTAGAGTAGGCAGCGAGTGGAGTGCATATATAAGCCCCTTTAGAGATAGGGGCGAGCAGCAAGCAGCACCTTGTTTGTATAGGGT
This sequence comes from Acacia crassicarpa, assembly GCA_034222035.1. Lineage (NCBI taxonomy): Eukaryota > Viridiplantae > Streptophyta > Magnoliopsida > Fabales > Fabaceae > Acacia > Acacia crassicarpa. The sequence continues at coordinate 60,169,461 of JAWXYG010000002.1, read as the reverse complement.
TCAAAACCTATCTTACTAATAATAAGAAAGGGGCAAGCCAAAACCTACTCCTAACAAGTTGCTGGCTTTTCAGCCGTTGCGCGCTAACGCGCTTCTGTTTTTCAGCAGGCTTCTAAAAATACCCCATAAAGTAGGGGTTCTAACTAGTTGTAGCTAGCTAGCGCACTAGCGTTTTCCCTTACTAGTAAAGGGCTGCTAGTTGTAGCACGCAGTGTACTAGTGAATAGGAAAAGCGGATTGAGATTACTAAGGAAGAGAAGGACTGTAACACCTCATTTTCATCACCCAAAAACTCGGTCAAAATATTAAAAATACCTTCAAAAGGGTTCAACAATATCCAAATCATTTTACAATGTTACCATTTCGAACAAAACCCGTAATACATAATCAGAATAAATTCCAGAAAATACTTCAGAGTTTAATACAAAACGGAAGTCTTAGGTTCATGGCAAATATAATAACATAACATAATCTATTGGAGATCAAAAGAGCTTCCAGAGCTCACTCCATAGGTGCCTTCCCTTGCTCTCTACTAGAATAATCACCTGAAAAATGTTAATATGGGATGAGATTCCACGTCTCAGTAACTACTGAATATTTCTACCTTACACGAGCAAATTACATATGACAAGAATAAATAATGTGAATTTAATATACTCAGATATTTTTAGATATACCGTTGTTCACATCAAATGCCTTTACAAAATACTCATCATTCTTTATTGAATAATTCAGAAATGCACTATGCAGTATGCAGCCTCCCTTATATCCCCTTCCAACCGTATACCGCTGACTGGAACCATAGGCTAACATATAGTCCAATAGAAACTCATTCATTTGACTGGATGGTTTCAAGCTCACCAAAACTTAAGATACACCCGGCCAAAGGTGTAGAGCTTAAATCTGGACTATGGCTCCCCTCCTTTAAAATAACAACTAAGGAGGTGTCACATGTCCCACATCTCCAATGAAATCCCGGCCAGAGGATAACAGGGAAGATGAGGCCCTAAAAAGTACCATCTACTGTGCACCGAGTGATGGCATAAACAATTCTTATCATTCAATTCCCTCCTTACTCCACCCATCACATTACAACCGCCATGATGAATGTATTTACTAAAAAAAATAATGCATTATTATACCATTATATACATTGATATGCGTATTTATGAATAGTAAAATACTATGCGTATCTGTGAATAGTAAAATACTATGCGTATCTGTGAATAGTAAATACTATGCGTATCTGTGAATAGTAAAATACGGTATATACATGAATAGTAAATGAGTAGTAAATACGGTATACGTGAATAGTAACATGAATAGTAAATACGGTATACGTGAATAGTAAATACGGTATACGTGAATAGTAAAATGAATAGTAAATACGGTATATGTGAATAGTAAAATGAATAGTAAATACGGTATATGTGAATAGTAACGTACGTATAAATAGTACCTCTACAGATTTGCAAGTCAAAGTTCCCACACCAGATCTTAAAACCATAAATATTTTCTAAATATTCTTGCCAAAATAGTAAACAAACAAATTTATAATCATACATAATTCACAAGTATAAGGAAGAATATTCAGAGTTACCTGTTACTTGCTAATACCCGAATCACCAACCAGCTATTATAACTCTCAAGCAAATATCTCTCTACTCTCTCTCTCTCTCTCTACCTCTCTCTATGGCTCTTAGAAGTTGTGAAGAATGAAATGAAATGGAAGGTCTATTTATAGTTGGAAAATGGGTCATTAGGCGTAATTTTTATAAAATTATAAAAATATAAAAAAAAGAGCACGAGGTGCTCCTCGTGGTTCCTTCCTTCCTTTCTTTTTTTTTTTTAAATAAATTATAAAAAAGTAAATGTGGGTCCCGCGGAATTTAAAATTCCCACGAGGCGCACCACGAGGGAAAGGCTGCTGGTGGGAAAATTATTTGGCGTGGGTCCTACGTATTTTCAAATAATGAGTACGTATTTATAAATAGTAAATACCGTATTTTGAAATAGTAAATACGTATCTGTGAATAGTAAAAACGTATACGTGAATAGTAAATACTATTCACGGGTCCCACAAAATACTAATTTCAAATTTATCACTTTCTGAAAATAGAGCCTACTAGTCTTCCCAAAATAGGTTTATGTTCAAGATATTAGATTCAAAATTCAGGATGTTACATTTCTCCCCTCCTAAAAGAAAATTTTGTCCTCAAAATTTCGCTATAATAAGAATTCTAACCTATTTAAATAAATGAGGATAGGTTTGTCGCATGCTCTCCTCCGTTTCCCAAGTAGCATCTCTGGGAGCCATTCCTTTCCACTCGACCTTTACAAGTCTAATGGTCTTGTTTCTTAATCTCTTGTCCCTTGCATCAACAATCCGCTCCGGCTCGGCTTTATACGTCATGTTATCCTTGAGTTCTACCTTTTCTACTTCTATAATGTGGGAAGGATCCGGTTGGTATTTCTTCAGTTGCGATACATGAAAGACATCGTGAAGATTCGCAAGCTGTGGAGGTAATGCAATTCTGTAAGCTACCGGTCCAAGTTTCTCCAAAATCTCATAAGGACCCATAAAACGAGGTGAAAGCTTCTTTGCTCGTATTGCTCTACCAATGCCAGTCATTGGTGTGACTCTTAAGAACACATGTTCGCCCACCATGAACTCCAACGGTCGTCTTCTCTTGTCAGCATAACTCTTCTGTCGACTCTGAGCAGTGAGAAGTTTCTGTTGAATCACCTTAATCTTTTGAGTCGTCTCGTCCACAAGTTCTGGACCTATTAAAATTCGCTCATTCAATTCCGTCCAGCAAATAGGAGATCTACATTTTCTTCCATACAAAGCCTCATAAGGTGCCATCTCAATGCTGGAGTGATAACTATTGTTATATGCAAACTCCGCAAGATGAAGATGATCGTCCCAACTTCCTTTTAGTTCGATTGCACAAGCCCGCAACATGTCTTCCAGAGTTTGAATAGTCCTCTCAGTCTGCCCGTCAGTTTGAGGATGATAAGCGGTACTATAACTCATCCGAGTTCCCATAGCATTCTGCAATGCTTTCCAAAATCGTGAAGTGAATCGTGGATCACGATCAGATACGATGCTATTCGGTATCCCATGCAATCTGACAATCTCCTTCATGTAGATCTTTGCTAGTCTCTCCAATGAGTATTCTGCTGCAATTGCTAGAAAATGAGCTGACTTAGTTAACCTATCGACAATTACCCAAATGGCATTATGTCCGGATGTCGTTAGAGAAAGCCCCATGATGAAATCCATAGAGATGCTGTCCCATTTCCACTCTGGGATATCCAAATTCTTTAATAATCCAGGAGGTTTCCGATGTTCGATCTTGACTTTCTGACAAGTCAAACAACAAGTGACAAAGTCAGTCACATCTTTCTTCATGCCCCGCCACCACCAATTCCGCTTGAGATCATGATACATCTTGGTTGCTCCGGGATGGATAGTGTATTTACTCCGATGTGCCTCCTCTAGTATGAGCTTTTTTATTTCTCCATCATTAGGTATGCACACTTTTCCTTTATACCTTAATATCCCATCTCTATCGATCCCAAATTTCGATTCTTTTCCTTCTTCAATATCTTCCCTCACGTTTAATAGATACTCATCTTCGAGCTGAGCGAATTTAATCTCTTTCCAAATTGTGCTTTCAATAGTTAATACTTCCATGGTAGCGACCAAACCTGACATTACATCAATAGATGTACTTGGTATCTCCTCGAGCAATTTATGTTCTCTGATCATTGTAACATCCTGAATTTTGGACCTAAAGACTAGAAAATTAGCCTATTTTCGGAGGACTATTAGACCCTATTTTTGAAAATGAATTTAGAATCAGTATTTTATTGGACATGAATAGTGTTTACTATTCACAAATACGTACATGAATAGTATTCACTATTCACAAATACGTATTCACTTTTTATAAATACGGTATTTAATCGATATTTTGAGAAATATGAAAATATTTACTATTTACAAATACGTATTTACTATTTAAAAATACGGTATTTACTATTCCTAAATACGTATTCACTATTTGAAAATACGTATTTACTATTCATGCGGGACCCACGTCAAAATAATTCTCCTCCTGCCGACACATTCACGGGAGAAATTTTGAAATTATTGTTTGCGGGACCCACTCAATAATAATATTATTATAATATAATATCTTATACTTTGGAAAATAATAGAAATAAAATTATTTCCAATAAACCGTGAATTAGGTTTTTAAAGTAAGGGTATATTATAAACAAGCGAATTTCTATCTCAGAGTGGGTTATCTCCGAAGTCATTTCCGTAATCGGCGGAATGATTATTTGAGATAGGTTGAACCGATATTTTGAAGCAGGACAGATAGTGGAACCTGTAGGAAATAAATCATAACTCAAAATCCTTGAACTAAGTAGTAAACAACTGCACATATTATGAATCAGTGAATTTTTGTCTAGAAGATGGTGTCACCCGAAGTAATTTCTGTAACCGTCAGTGTCCGACTTAAAATCTTCGGCAGGTTACGGAATACCCTAAATAGGATCAAAAATTTAGTTGACCCAGATATTTCTGAAGAGGAAAAATAGAACTTCAAGGCTGTGCTTCCGGATTCTTGAGAATTTCTAATATAACGCGATTAGAACACTGATCAGGGAATCTTTATAGGATAAATGCAAAAGAGTAAGAAAGTGTCATCGTCATGATGACGTCATCGATGACGTAAGCATCTTGATGACGTCATCGATGACGTAAGCAAATGGATTGGGCGGTTGAGATGAAGCCATGTTTAAAGTCAAGATCCAACGGCCAAAATCTGACCTGATAAAGTATGAATAGTGTCATGCTTTTTCACTATAAATAGAGGCTTCATTTCTTCATTTTCTTCACACCAAACTCAGAGAACAACAGTTGAGTTTAAGAGAAGAGTGAGGATTCTTAGAGTTAGAGAGAGAGTTTAGAGTAAAGTTCTTGAAGCTGGAGAGAATGAGCAGGAACTTCAAGGGTAAGTTCTTTGGTCTCTAGTCTTAATATTTGGTAGTTTCTTTTGGTAATTATAGTAGAAATGCCAGATAGAGTTTTTCTGAGTATGCTCTGTGGCTGCAGCTTAGTCTGATCTGTCACATCAGAAAAGAATTATCCTTGGACAGTAAATATTATTTACTGGCACAGTAAAAAATATTTACCGGCACGGTAAAAATATTTTTACTGGTACTATTCACATGAATAGTGAATATCCAACATAGTTTCCGCAAATGCTGAAAATTAATGGTCACTGATAAAAATGATATTATAGGATATCCGAGGATTCCGGAGTCAGATTCAAAGGAAGTTTGGGGATACGTGAATAGTGCCGTATACGTGAATAGTGCCGTATACATGAATAGTAATTTACTATTCACGTGGAAGGAAGGTACGGACGCGTATTGTAACCTTAACTCTGATGCTTATGGTATGCTTATATGTGATAGATAGTCTGAAATTCTGTTTTTGAAAATTGATCATACACATACAACTTGATACGGGTTATAGTCTTGATAACGCCGTTATGTTTTCCTAGCGCTGAGGACACGGATGTACACCGTGGCACTGGTGAATAGTGCAGACTATAATAACATGCATATTGCAGTGGCTGTGTTATGTTATTATGTGAATATATGAATAATGTATGTGATTATTGCTGTTTTGACATGAATATCTGTCATACATATTTGATACATAAGCATGAGGTTAACCGTTACCTGAGGTTCAATGGGTATTGAACCTCAGCTCTTACTGTAGCTTCAGGATTTTCGGAGTGAACAGAAACAGAAACAAGGGTAAGCAGCAGGCAGAAGGACTAGCTGGAGAAAGTCCTGTAGATATGTATAGTCTTTCGAACTCTTTGTATCAGCAAACCAGTACACTACAGTGGTTGAATATCAGTTACTCTGTATTTAAAATCATTTCGTTGCCCTACTCTGGTTAAATTATTTTGAAAATGCTTTAGAAAAGTTGGGGTGTTATATTTTGGTATCAGAGCAGACATCCTGGCACAGAGTTAACTAAGTTACTCCAAACAGTCTGATATCTAGAAAGGGGTTTTGTGGTTGGCAATCAGTTTCCTTGAATTCGTCGAGCCTTCCACAAATACACCTGCCTAGTCGGATTGTCTGAGTAGCGGAGTTAGGTTCTAAGCTTTCAAAAGTGTTTTATCTGGTATGAACCCGACTCAGTTACAGTAAACCATTGGTGCCGAAGGTAGGGCCGAGTCTATGTGGATCAGCCAATCAGTCACCCTAGCACGGTGAGGCTCCCATGATAGACGCCTACCTGGCCAATCGGTTTGACTAACTAAGTTAGGTTCTAAGCCATGGTTTTAAAAGTATTTCGAAAAAAAAAAACAAGTACAAGTACTGATACAATACTGGTGTTGTGATACAAAAAGGACGTACATCCTAAGGAAAAGGGTTAGGCTCGGGAGGCCTTGATATAGAATAGATGGCACAGAATATGGTTTATGTTGTTAAACTTTAAGACTTTTTGATATAGGAATCGGAGTCTATATTGAATCCCCGCTTAGTGTTCAAGGGAAGCGGTACAGAAAAGTCAGTACGACTTAAGTTTTCCGGTAAACAATAACCTACTGTTTAGGTTTTTCCTTGGCTAGTAACCTATTGATTTAGTGACCTTGTGAAAATAATAACTTGTTAAGTTACCTTGAGAAGGAAATCCCTACCTTGTAGAGGCCAGACACCATGCGTGCAACGGGGCATGGCTCCGAGGACGAAGATCTTTTGATTAAGTCCTTGACGGTGGTGATCAATTGACAGAAGAGGGAAAGTACCCAGTAATTCTGGGGAGACAGTTATGTCATACTAGTACCTATGAGAGTTGTAGGTACCCAGTAGTAAGTATACCAATATTAGTACCAAGAATCAATAGACATTATGTAGTTAATATTGCTTAAGCGAGAGAAATCTCAGAACTATGACCCCTGTGAGAGTAGGAACCCTTAGAAAATATGAGTGAGTTTTGCCTAGGTTCCAAATACCTAAGAGATAGTTCCTTAACAGAACCATACGAAAGCTGGAAACCTCAGTAGCCACCAGGTTATGGTCTCAAGGTGGGACCAAGAACCATAGAGATGTTAGTGGCTAATAGATTCCCTATAAAGTAAGTGGCTACCCGATAGGGAAAATTGAGTTAAGAATTATGCTTGGAGCTAAATAGAAAGTGAAAGTCCACAAATAGAATGACCCTAGATAAGATGGCAGACATAGAAACAACGGTTTATGAAACTACTAAAGGATAGGAACCTGATAAGATTTGAGTTCTCATTATAATGATTCAGAGACGATAACTGACGCTACTTATATGGGAAGTTTGATCGGAGAAGGATACCTACGGGGAGTTCTGATCAAGGAGGTTTACCTACAGAGGATGCTAACCGGAAAAGCTGACTGGTCTGAGAAGACTAAGTGAAGCGCCGAGTAATGTGCCGTAGAGCAGAGCCACCGTGACGACGAACCGTAGAGTGGGGCCGCTGTGACAACGAACCATAAAGTAGAGTTACCAGTGCATCAGTTCTCAAGGTAAGTAAATTATAATGAGTCTCACATCGAATAGGTTCCCCAGAGTGAAGGTTTAAGTAATCTAGTATATCACCATGGTTTGCTCCAGTGCTATATAGTACCTATTGTGTTTATAAGCTAGCAGAAGCCCGCGGTTGTTAGACAACAAATACGAGAAGTGTCCCAAAAAGCTTGTGAAACCCGAGGATAACGGGCAAAGTTTGGAATAGCCAGATGAGTTAAGTAGAACAAACTAAGCATTATACATATGGTTTGAGTAGTCAAGAACAGAGGTCCGGATGTATGTAGTTAGTAATGACCTTCTAATGTTAGTTGTCTGATTCCTAAGTAAGGTTTTAAAAAAAATTGAATTTTTGAACTTACCAATGCACCTGCTATTTTGAAATTTTCGGAGTTTACTTTCAAATTTGTGAAATCGAGTTTTCAAATGAAATATTTTTCAACAGAATTTGAGACCACAGTGATGGTTATGATGTTGTCTTGTACAAACGGTTTTGTTAGAACCCAGAGTTTGAAACTGAGTTTTTAACTATGTTGTGGTAAAGTCAGTACAAAACTGGAAGGACAGAAGCTGTTGTAGATGTACACAGTTTGCTGGGTCTTGCTAGATGTTTTAAAATGTTTGAAATCGCTAGCCTTTGATAAATGTTCTCTTTGAACAAAAAGTTTTTGGAGGGATTTTGTTTGAGAAAATGGAAATCGCACCAACAGTGAACGCACCCAATCCATAACACTTTGCCGAGGGCATATGTTTTGTTTAGTACAACCTGACTGTCTATGACTGGACTGAGTTCCGCTAGATAGGGTTGCTACTTTATGTGCCAGTGTGAACACTGGGTCTCCTGAGAAAGGGGCGGAGGTTCTCCCACATTGTTGATAATACTGTTAAGACTGGATTTGGGGATTGGGAGAAGGCGCTCACTGTACCAAATGGTTAAAATGATGGTGTGTACTCTCAATTGTAAAATTTTGTGAAATAAATTAGCTCCCTCAAAGATATGTGCCGGTAATAAAAGTTTTTGAAAATGATCCGGCAGTGAAAAATGTTTTCACGAATTTGTGATGGCAGCGATTAAGTTTAAAAAATGTTATAGCACTATTACTTTGTGGTATAGTGCAGATTGTGAAATGTACTGAAACCACGGAAAACTTTTCATGTTTGAAAATTTGAAAATGAGACAAGAAAATAGTTTTGGGTAGCAATGACATGATTGTCGACGCTATCGTGTTGAAAAGAAAAGCAGTGTAATTGGGAATTATGGTACAGGAACAGCAACTATTAGAAAGGTTTGGAATACTGAATTAGTTAAGTCAAATAATAGCTGCCGGTTATGATGTTGAGTAAGTGAAAGTAGTTTGAGGACTTGAATGGGAAAGTCTCGGATGAATTTGATGAGCAGATGCTCAAGGCAATAAGACGTAGTGTGCAAAGTATACACGGGATGATGCTCCTAGGACATAAGACCGGTGATACTTAGCACTATGTGAAATGCTAAGTAACTATGTTTAGAATGCATCGTAAGACTAGCAAAACATTCACTGTATCAGGTAGTAATAAAGATGCCTAAGGGTTGAGGATGAATTCCTAAGTAGAAAGGTTAGAATCTCCAGTGCGATGGTAATAGATTGAGCCGGAAGGCCAATATGTGTTAAGCCAAAAGGCTAAATAAATCAGGCAGTGAGGCCTGTGTAACCGAGTACTGTGAGAATAGATCAGCAAGTCCTGTAATTTAGTACTATACCTGGGTATAAGATTGAGACATTGAATAGTAGGATGCATGCTATTTAAGTTTGCATAAGGAAGGAATAGACTAGAGGTCTAGATAACCTTTTGATTTTATATTGTCAAATTTCGAGGACGAAATTTATTGAACGGGGGGAGAATTGTAACATCCTGAATTTTGGACCTAAAGACTAGAAAATTAGCCTATTTTCGGAGGACTATTAGACCCTATTTTTGAAAATGAATTTAGAATCAGTATTTTATTGGACATGAATAGTGTTTACTATTCACAAATACGTACATGAATAGTATTCACTATTCACAAATACGTATTCACTTTTTATAAATACGGTATTTAATCGATATTTTGAGAAATATGAAAATATTTACTATTTACAAATACGTATTTACTATTTAAAAATACGGTATTTACTATTCCTAAATACGTATTCACTATTTGAAAATACGTATTTACTATTCATGCGGGACCCACGTCAAAATAATTCTCCTCCTGCCGACACATTCACGGGAGAAATTTTGAAATTATTGTTTGCGGGACCCACTCAATAATAATATTATTATAATATAATATCTTATACTTTGGAAAATAATAGAAATAAAATTATTTCCAATAAACCGTGAATTAGGTTTTTAAAGTAAGGGTATATTATAAACAAGCGAATTTCTATCTCAGAGTGGGTTATCTCCGAAGTCATTTCCGTAATCGGCGGAATGATTATTTGAGATAGGTTGAACCGATATTTTGAAGCAGGACAGATAGTGGAACCTGTAGGAAATAAATCATAACTCAAAATCCTTGAACTAAGTAGTAAACAACTGCACATATTATGAATCAGTGAATTTTTGTCTAGAAGATGGTGTCACCCGAAGTAATTTCTGTAACCGTCAGTGTCCGACTTAAAATCTTCGGCAGGTTACGGAATACCCTAAATAGGATCAAAAATTTAGTTGACCCAGATATTTCTGAAGAGGAAAAATAGAACTTCAAGGCTGTGCTTCCGGATTCTTGAGAATTTCTAATATAACGTGATTAGAACACTGATCAGGGAATCTTTATAGGATAAATGCAAAAGAGTAAGAAAGTGTCATCGTCATGATGACGTCATCGATGACGTAAGCATCTTGATGACGTCATCGATGACGTAAGCAAATGGATTGGGCGGTTGAGATGAAGCCATGTTTAAAGTCAAGATCCAACGGCCAAAATCTGACCTGATAAAGTATGAATAGTGTCATGCTTTTTCACTATAAATAGAGGCTTCATTTCTTCATTTTCTTCACACCAAACTCAGAGAACAACAGTTGAGTTTAAGAGAAGAGTGAGGATTCTTAGAGTTAGAGAGAGAGTTTAGAGTAAAGTTCTTGAAGCTGGAGAGAATGAGCAGGAACTTCAAGGGTAAGTTCTTTGGTCTCTAGTCTTAATATTTGGTAGTTTCTTTTGGTAATTATAGTAGAAATGCCAGATAGAGTTTTTCTGAGTATGCTCTGTGGCTGCAGCTTAGTCTGATCTGTCACATCAGAAAAGAATTATCCTTGGACAGTAAATATTATTTACTGGCACAGTAAAAAATATTTACCGGCACGGTAAAAATATTTTTACTGGTACTATTCACATGAATAGTGAATATCCAACATAGTTTCCGCAAATGCTGAAAATTAATGGTCACTGATAAAAATGATATTATAGGATATCTGAGGATTCCGGAGTCAGATTCAAAGGAAGTTTGGGGATACGTGAATAGTGCCGTATACGTGAATAGTGCCGTATACATGAATAGTGCCGTATACATGAATAGTAATTTACTATTCACGTGGAAGGAAGGTACGGACGCGTATTGTAACCTTAACTCTGATGCTTATGGTATGCTTATATGTGATAGATAGTCTGAAATTCTGTTTTTGAAAATTGATCATACACATACAACTTGATACGGGTTATAGTCTTGATAACGCCGTTATGTTTTCCTAGCGCTGAGGACACGGATGTACACCGTGGCACTGGTGAATAGTGCAGACTATAATAACATGCATATTGCAGTGGCTGTGTTATGTTATTATGTGAATATATGAATAATGTATGTGATTATTGCTGTTTTGACATGAATATCTGTCATACATATTTGATACATAAGCATGAGGTTAACCGTTACCTGAGGTTCAATGGGTATTGAACCTCAGCTCTTACTGTAGCTTCAGGATTTTCGGAGTGAACAGAAACAGAAACAAGGGTAAGCAGCAGGCAGAAGGACTAGCTGGAGAAAGTCCTGTAGATATGTATAGTCTTTCGAACTCTTTGTATCAGCAAACCAGTACACTACAGTGGTTGAATATCAGTTACTCTGTATTTAAAATCATTTCGTTGCCCTACTCTGGTTAAATTATTTTGAAAATGCTTTAGAAAAGTTGGGGTGTTATAATCATCATCTGGGCTACATGGATTGTCTTTCTACTTAAGGCATCTGCTACAATGTTCGCCTTTCCTGGATGATACTTCAATTCGAAGTCGTAGTCCTTGATAAACTCCATCCATCTCCTCTGTCGCATGTTGAGCTCCTTTTGGTCGAACAGGTACTTCAGACTTTTGTGGTCACTATAAACCTCGAACTTTGAACCGTAGAGGTGGTGCCTCCAAATTTTTAGAGCAAACACTACTGCTGCCAGTTCTAAGTCGTGAGTAGGATAATTCCCTTCATGTGGCCTTAACTGTCGAGAAGCATAAGCTACTACCCTACCATTTTGCATTAATACACACCCAAGACCTTTCTTGGAAGCATCTGTGTACAAAGTAAAGGTCTGAGCAGGATCTGGAATTATAAGTACTGGTGCCGTAGTCAACTTAGTCTTCAAATTTTGAAAAGCTGCTTCACACTTTTCGTTCCATACATATGGTTGACCCTTCGTAGTTAACTTTGTCAAGGGCATAGCTATCTGCGAAAAGCCCTTGATAAATCTCCTATAATAGCCAGCTAGACCTAGAAAACTCCTGATCTCAGTCACGGACTTTGGTCGTTCCCATTGGAGAACTGCTTCAACTTTAGTACGGTCCACTGCAACACCTTCAGCCGATACGACATGGCCTAGGAATTTTACTTCCTTCAACCAAAATTCGCACTTAGACAGTTTCGCATAGAGCTTGTGCTCCTTCAACACTTGTAGCACGATTCTAAGGTGCTCTTTATGCTCTTCTTCATCCTTAGAGTAGATAAGGATGTCGTCAATGAAAACCACTACAAATTTATCTAGATATGGTCGGAAAATTCTATTCATGTAATCCATGAATACTGCTGGAGCATTTGTTAGCCCAAATGGCATAACAAGAAATTCATAATGGCCATATCTAGTTCTGAATGCAGTTTTTGAGACATCTTCAGCTTTGACTCTCAGTTGGTGATAACCTGATCTGAGGTCGATCTTGGAGAATATGGATGCTCCCTTCAACTGATCAAGTAGATCGTCGATCCTGGGTAAAGGATATTTATTCTTTATAGTCACTTTATTCAACTGGCGATAGTCAATGCATAGTCTCAGGCTCCCATCTTTCTTCTTCACAAAGAGTACGGGCGATCCCCAAGGAGATACACTGGGTCTGATAAAACCCTTTTCTAACAATTCTTCGATCTGCTTCTTCAATTCTGCTAGTTCCGATGGAGACATTCGGTAAGGAGCTTTAGATATAGGTTCTGTTCCAGGTACGAGATCAATAGAAAATTCTACTTCTCTCTCTGGGGGTAAACCTGTCATTTCTTTCGGAAATACTTCCGGAAATTCTTTCACCACTTCAATGTTCTCTATCCCTTCCACACTTGGCACACATCTGATTGTTGGCGGTGCTTGCAGCAGGAGCTGTGGATCCCCTATATGAACTCTGACCTCCACTGAAGTGACTCCTTTGAGGTCCTTTGAATTGACTCCTCGGTGGTCTGCTGAAATGACTTCTTTGGGGTCCAGTAAAATAACTCCTCGATGGTCCACCAAAGTGATTTCTGGATGGTTGGCTAAACCGCGTATTCACATTACTGAAGTTGTGATTCTGCTTCTTAGTAACTCCACCCGTTGGTCTCATGAGGTGTGTAGATCTGGCCTGAAAACCCTTCATCTTCTCAGCTTCCTCTTCTCGTTTGTTCCTTGCTATCGTGCGCAGTTTGTCGCATATTTCTTCAAAATCCCTTGTTTCATCAAGGAACGGTGATAGAGCTGTTTTTAGGTCTGGTCTAGCTTTTTCAACCAATCGAGCACTCAACCATTTAGAGTTGTTCTGTGAATATCCGCAGAATTTAGACAACTCCAAAAAGCGAGTAATAAATTCGTCTTCATGTAATTCCCCTTGCCTGAATGTGAGGAATTCAGTTTCTTTCTCTATTCTGATTGAAGGGGAAAAGTAATAATTTTCAAACTTTTCCTTAAACTCTTCCCACGTCATCTCAGCATTCCCTTTTGTTTTGGTGCTTTCCCACCATTCTTCAGCTGCTTTCTGCAACAATTGTTCAGCAACCATCACCTTTTGTTGTGAGCTAATCTCGATAACTCTGAAAATCTTTTCTACACGCTTCAGCCACTCCAGTGCTGCAATCGGATCTAGCTTCCCCTCAAACATTGGTGGAGTAAACTTCCGAAATTTTTCCCAAACCTCAGTAATAGGTAAGGGATGATACTGAGAATGAGAACCGCTACTACCTCCATCTTCAGTGCGAGAATGACTTCCTCCCCTAGATTGATGGTCAGAAGGTGTGACTTCCAGAGCCTTCTCCTTTCCTTCCTTACCACCTTGGCCTCTTCCTTTTGCTAGTTCATCCTCGTGTCTATTCACTTTCTCTCTCATCTCCAGGATGACGTCTCGTAATTCTGCCAAAAGGGCATTGTTATCCTGAGGATGGGGACCATCTTGATGCGGAGGGAGACTTCTTTGGGATGGAGCAGAGGTTGAATTAGTTCTTCGAGTTCTTGCCATTATCTCCTCCTATGATTAATACTATAAGGACACTAAACAAATAAAAATAGCTAAATAAATTCTAAATCTAACAAAGGGAAGTGCTCATGTTATGATATTTAATTTGCCATGAACTTTTAAAATTTTTTTTTAAGAAATCACTTTAGAAAATAAACAAAATTGCCATGGAACCTTTGGCTCTGATACCAAAAATGTAACACCTCATTTTCATCACCCAAAAACTCGGTCAAAATATTAAAAATACCTTCAAAAGGGTTCAACAATATCCAAATCATTTTACAATGTTACCATTTCGAACAAAACCCGTAATACATAATCAGAATAAATTCCAGAAAATACTTCAGAGTTTAATACAAAACGGAAGTCTTAGGTTCATGGCAAATATAATAACATAACATAATCTATTGGAGATCAAAAGAGCTTCCAGAGCTCACTCCATAGGTGCCTTCCCTTGCTCTCTACTAGAATAATCACCTGAAAAATGTTAATATGGGATGAGATTCCACGTCTCAGTAACTACTGAATATTTCTACCTTACACGAGCAAATTACATATGACAAGAATAAATAATGTGAATTTAATATACTCAGATATTTTTAGATATACCGTTGTTCACATCAAATGCCTTTACAAAATACTCATCATTCTTTATTGAATAATTCAGAAATGCACTATGCAGTATGCAGCCTCCCTTATATCCCCTTCCAACCGTATACCGCTGACTGGAACCATAGGCTAACATATAGTCCAATAGAAACTCATTCATTTGACTGGATGGTTTCAAGCTCACCAAAACTTAAGATACACCCGGCCAAAGGTGTAGAGCTTAAATCTGGACTATGGCTCCCCTCCTTTAAAATAACAACTAAGGAGGTGTCACATGTCCCACATCTCCAATGAAATCCCGGCCAGAGGATAACAGGGAAGATGAGGCCCTAAAAAGTACCATCTACTGTGCACCGAGTGATGGCATAAACAATTCTTATCATTCAATTCCCTCCTTACTCCACCCATCACATTACAACCGCCATGATGAATGTATTTACTAAAAAAAATAATGCATTATTATACCATTATATACATTGATATGCGTATTTATGAATAGTAAAATACTATGCGTATCTGTGAATAGTAAAATACTATGCGTATCTGTGAATAGTAAATACTATGCGTATCTGTGAATAGTAAAATACGGTATATACATGAATAGTAAATGAGTAGTAAATACGGTATACGTGAATAGTAACATGAATAGTAAATACGGTATACGTGAATAGTAAATACGGTATACGTGAATAGTAAAATGAATAGTAAATACGGTATATGTGAATAGTAAAATGAATAGTAAATACGGTATATGTGAATAGTAACGTACGTATAAATAGTACCTCTACAGATTTGCAAGTCAAAGTTCCCACACCAGATCTTAAAACCATAAATATTTTCTAAATATTCTTGCCAAAATAGTAAACAAACAAATTTATAATCATACATAATTCACAAGTATAAGGAAGAATATTCAGAGTTACCTGTTACTTGCTAATACCCGAATCACCAACCAGCTATTATAACTCTCAAGCAAATATCTCTCTACTCTCTCTCTCTCTCTCTACCTCTCTCTATGGCTCTTAGAAGTTGTGAAGAATGAAATGAAATGGAAGGTCTATTTATAGTTGGAAAATGGGTCATTAGGCGTAATTTTTATAAAATTATAAAAATATAAAAAAAAGAGCACGAGGTGCTCCTCGTGGTTCCTTCCTTCCTTTCTTTTTTTTTTAAATAAATTATAAAAAAGTAAATGTGGGTCCCGCGGAATTTAAAATTCCCACGAGGCGCACCACGAGGGAAAGGCTGCTGGTGGGAAAATTATTTGGCGTGGGTCCTACGTATTTTCAAATAATGAGTACGTATTTATAAATAGTAAATACCGTATTTTGAAATAGTAAATACGTATCTGTGAATAGTAAAAACGTATACGTGAATAGTGAATACTATTCACGGGTCCCACAAAATACTAATTTCAAATTTATCACTTTCTGAAAATAGAGCCTACTAGTCTTCCCAAAATAGGTTTATGTTCAAGATATTAGATTCAAAATTCAGGATGTTACATTTGAAGGAACCACGAGGAGCACCTCGTGCTCTTTTTTTTATATTTTTATAATTTTATAAAAATTACGCCTAATGACCCATTTTCCAACTATAAATAGACCTTCCATTTCATTTCATTCTTCACAACTTCTAAGAGCCATAGAGAGAGGTAGAGAGAGAGAGAGAGAGTAGAGAGATATTTGCTTGAGAGTTATAATAGCTGGTTGGTGATTCGGGTATTAGCAAGTAACAGGTAACTCTGAATATTCTTCCTTATACTTGTGAATTATGTATGATTATAAATTTGTTTGTTTACTATTTTGGCAAGAATATTTAGAAAATATTTATGGTTTTAAGATCTGGTGTGGGAACTTTGACTTGCAAATCTGTAGAGGTACTATTTATACGTACGTTACTATTCACATATACCGTATTTACTATTCATTTTACTATTCACATATACCGTATTTACTATTCATTTTACTATTCACGTATACCGTATTTACTATTCACGTATACCGTATTTACTATTCATGTTACTATTCACGTATACCGTATTTACTACTCATTTTACTATTCATGTATATACCGTATTTTACTATTCACAGATACGCATAGTATTTACTATTCACAGATACGCATAGTATTTTACTATTCACAGATACGCATAGTATTTTACTATTCATAAATACGCATATCAATGTATATAATGGTATAATAATGCATTATTTTTTTTTAGTAAATACATTCATCATGGCGGTTGTAATGTGATGGGTGGAGTAAGGAGGGAATTGAATGATAAGAATTGTTTATGCCATCACTCGGTGCACAGTAGATGGTACTTTTTAGGGCCTCATCTTCCCTGTTATCCTCTGGCCGGGATTTCATTGGAGATGTGGGACATGTGACACCTCCTTAGTTGTTATTTTAAAGGAGGGGAGCCATAGTCCAGATTTAAGCTCTACACCTTTGGCCGGGTGTATCTTAAGTTTTGGTGAGCTTGAAACCATCCAGTCAAATGAATGAGTTTCTATTGGACTATATGTTAGCCTATGGTTCCAGTCAGCGGTATACGGTTGGAAGGGGATATAAGGGAGGCTGCATACTGCATAGTGCATTTCTGAATTATTCAATAAAGAATGATGAGTATTTTGTAAAGGCATTTGATGTGAACAACGGTATATCTAAAAATATCTGAGTATATTAAATTCACATTATTTATTCTTGTCATATGTAATTTGCTCGTGTAAGGTAGAAATATTCAGTAGTTACTGAGACGTGGAATCTCATCCCATATTAACATTTTTCAGGTGATTATTCTAGTAGAGAGCAAGGGAAGGCACCTATGGAGTGAGCTCTGGAAGCTCTTTTGATCTCCAATAGATTATGTTATGTTATTATATTTGCCATGAACCTAAGACTTCCGTTTTGTATTAAACTCTGAAGTATTTTCTGGAATTTATTCTGATTATGTATTACGGGTTTTGTTCGAAATGGTAACATTGTAAAATGATTTGGATATTGTTGAACCCTTTTGAAGGTATTTTTAATATTTTGACCGAGTTTTTGGGTGATGAAAATGAGGTGTTACAAGGACAATCAGGAGAATGGATCCTGATCGTAGAGGTAGTTTAACTCAGCGCAACAGCCCAAGATAGGACAAAATCAACATTATGGTTAAGAGGACAGCACCCAATTACTATGTTTTTTTTTCTCGAAACCCCCCTGAGACTAGTGAAGAAATTGAATATTAAATGTTCTTTATCAATAGGTTCGGCATGACCTTAACAATGCCAATTTTCTCTAGTTCTCGTCTGTTTGTTCTTGTTTTTACTAATTCTCCTCGTTTAAATCCCATTCTTTTTTTTTCTTTTTTTTTTGGTCAGGATTTCGACCGTTGTCTTATTCCTTTTTTCCCTATTCACCGTATATTTCTTGTCTCTTGTACTTGGCTTTGATTTGAGTCTTATTTGGGTAAAACTGAAATCCATGCTCCTTTTGAGATCGTTCTGCTTCCTCTTTAGTCGGCTTCTTGGGGGGGAGGTTCCCCTCATTCTTCTTCTTTGTCTGGTTTCGGGCCTGGGGGGGTCTACTTTGCACATGTAGGATCCTGTGGGAGGTTAACCTGTTGCCAATCCTACAGCGGAGCAACCCTCCAACGTGCCTTCAGGCGCATCGACCTCGGGCTTGAGAAGTTTCGAGGAACGTGTCTTGTTGGAACCAATGCCATCTTCGGGCGAATCCAGCGAAGCTAGCGTGAATCGAGAACCTGTGATTCCCGAACTGGAGCCTCCGCTGCTCGATGAGAACATCGAGTGAGCAGAGCTCGCTGGTCGATTAAGGGCAAATTGGTGGGGGATAGCTTATAACGAGCGAATCCTCGACTCCTTTGTCCGGAGTCAACTGGCAATCAAAAGGCACATAGGAGTCGCAAATTTAAAAGAATATTTTTTGTGTAGAAAGTCAACTAAGTCTTATAATTAGGACTGGAGGTAGTAGCCTAGTTGACTTTCTTTGAAGAGATTAAGGAATCTAAATAAGTTACTTAATCATTTCATATATTGTATATTCTTATATTGTAGATTAGCTTATTAGTCAAACTAATAAGTTTGAAGAAAAAAATAAAAGTAAAAATTATTTAAAGTAATTTAATTAACTTCCTTAATCTCTCCAAAAAAGTCAACTAGCTCATATAATTAAGACCGGAGGGAGTACTAAATATAATAAAAATTTATCATATTAAATCGAATAAATTTCAGCTATTAAAACTTGATCTAAAGATCGAAATATTAAATAAATAGAAAACGGAGTTATAGATTAATGAAAATATTCCTTGTCGCTTCCCCTTGACTGTGGATTAATCCATTAATTAATTTAGGGCCCATTTGGATGGGCTTTTAAAAAAAAAGTGTTTTTTTTCATTACTTTTTAAAAAAGTGCTTTAATTAGAAATTAAGTTATTTTACGTTTGGATACACAATTTAAAAAGGACTTTTAAATAAAAAAAAGCTATTTGGATGTTAAAATAGAGAAGTACTTTTTTATTAGTAAAATTACTGAAATAGACATATAAAAACACTTTTTCTTTACATTCGTTTGGATAAGAAAGCACTTATGTTAAAATTTGAGAAATATTATATTCAATAATTGAATTTAAAATTATAATATAATTGAAATTTAATAATATTGAAATTAAATTGTTGATATAATTTTTCATACACCCATATAGATCAAAGTTGTTATCAAATATTTTTTTAATTTATATACTGAAATGATTAAAAAACAAAAATTAAATAGTATACAACAATATAAGATATCTTAAAACTTCATTATCTAAAATTAAATAGTATACACTTTTGTTGATGCTACAAATTTCAAACTTTCAAACTAAAAACTGTTTCAACCATATTTCTCTATCAGTTAATCTTATACCATTCATCAGATTTTCTAGTTCTGTTAATAGCAGAAATGGTTGATTGGCCAAAGCTATTCATTCTTCTTCTTTGCACTATTTCTTTCCTCTCAGGCGTTTCCTTCGCTGACCCACCGTATCAAAATTGTTCAACAAGCAGTAACTACACCAAAGGAAGCTCCTTTCAGAATAACCTTAACAACATCCTCACTTCTCTATCTTCCCACGCTTCAATCTTCAAATCTTACAATGTCTCTTATGGAAAAAATCCAGATACAGTCTATACCCTCTTCTCGTGATGATTAAATAAACCAGAAAGATAATGTACAGTGAACATAAAAGTAAGGTCTACCTCTCTTTTTTCTCATTTGCAAAAGGCTAGATAGTAAAACGACAAAACAATGGGAATCCATACCATAAGTGGGCAATTCAGTAATGGAGTTCAATTGTTGATATCGTGCTCTATTTTTTTATTTTTGGGAAAAAAATCAAATCCATATGAAAGATTGAAACTCAAATATGAGCGAATCTTCATGAAAAAAGTTCGGTGAAGGCGGATGAGAAGTTGCTACTTGCTAGTTTGCTAAAATAGAAGGATGAGATATTCATACCGGGGAATCTGTGAGTGAAAGTGTCCCATACGCTAGGACCCCTACCTCCATTCGCTGCACCTTCATACTTCATTTACAGAAGAAAAAGTATCAAGACCAAACCCATTTACACAGGAAAATGCAAATAACTAGCCAATGTTGAGAGGGAAGTAAGCCACATGATAAACTCAACCCTTTAAACAGCCAGATGCAGATGAACAACTGTACAATGCTAGAGAGTAAAAGAAACCATAAATGCAAAAAACAAAACCTGATAAGCCGAAGATGCAGTTCCGAACAAGAAATCCACCGGAAAACTACTACGATTTAGAGAAGCTACTGAATCGAAAAGGGCAAAAGACAGCACTAGGAAGCGTTTTGTATACGGCGATGGTGAAGGAGAGAGGACGGCGCGCGATGGTGAAGGAGAGGAGTATACGGCGCGAAATCTGTGAGGGGGTATTTATATGGTCATTTTGTACCTAAATCCAAATCGGTCAAATATTATTTCTTCAATATTTCTTCTCTCTCATCTAGCGCATCTCCTTTTTTTTTAAGCTTTAAATTTGGAACTTAAAAAAAAAAAATTTAAACTTTTTTTGTTACTTTTACTTTTTTTAAAGCTCCTATCTATATATATAAAATAATAAAAAAAACACTTATTTTAAGAAAAAAATAACTTTTTTAATAAAAAAAAAACCCAACCAAATGCAGCTTTGATTAATTGCTTCTTTTGGGAGGCAATCCTCTCTCTCTCTCTGATGCTTAACCTGGGCCTAATTTCGACAAACAAACTGTTACTAAATTGAAAGGTTGCATTTTAATATATGAGGACCGAAAACGGGTTCTATTTTAATATTCAGTCAAAATTATGGCACAAAAATCAACACAAAAGGTCACTGTCCAAAAAATCATCATTACGAAATTAATTAATTATTCAATAAAATATGTTATATTATATAGAACATATCTCTTACATAAGTAATCTTTCTAATTTTTTAAACTTATATCACCCTCGTATCATTAGTTTTGTTCATTATATATATGCAAATGATTTAAAACTAAAAAATTTATCTGCATTTACCTCAAAGTTTGAAAAGTTATATGCATACAAAAATAAAGTTCAAGGTTATAAAATTGGTAATTTGAAATTATTTACACAGACTTAAAATTTTAACTAGATTTATCACAAAATAGTATTCTTTTTCTGGTCCTAATTATAGAAGCAAATTACTAGAATTTGGAAGGATTAAGGAAGAAAGTTAAATTAGTTAATTATATGTATTTTCCTAAAATACTCTTACCCAAAATTTAAAATGATGTTAATTAATTATTAAGAAATTACAAGATGTCTCTAATTCGTATGCGTGTGCATAATTATTGTACGCGTATGCAGCTTCATCTTTGTGCCTGTCGTGCATGAAGCTTTTTATTTATATATGTTTTCAGTATATATTAGATTACTCATATGTTAAGGTCATTTATTTTACGTATATTTTACTTATCGTGCATAATAATGTATTATACTTGATGTGTCTTTGGTATAAAATTAATTGTGATAAAAGAAGAAACAACGTTAATTAATAGAATAAAATTAGTTAAAAAAATATTCTTCAAGGAATATTAAAATTATTTTATTTAAAAATAAAAAATAAAGTAGAATATCTCACTTGATAGAATATAAACATGTTGTTAAATTAATTATTGTGGAAGAAGTATTAGTAGGGGTGATATGAGAAAAATATGACAAAAATTCTCCAAATTATTTTATATAAAAAAGTATAATTTAGGTGTATATGATGTAACATCCTAAATTTTTAATTTTAGGATTTAAGATTAATTACTTAAATTATAGGGCTTATTGTCCTTGAAAATTTTAGGAAAGACTAAATTCAAGTAGGATTTATTAACTAAGAAATAATTTAAACCATAAATCCTAATTTGGGATTTTATTTCTTATGATCTGAAGGAAAAAAAAAAAAAACGGGCCCAATACTCCACCTCATATATCAATTCTAGCAAGCACCTCCCACAAGCCCATATGTGTTTAAAACCCAAAACCATCCGTTATTCAGTCTCTGCTCAAACCGAAATGAACCAACAACTGAACCATTCCATTAGCTTCATTTAGTTGAAAACAAACTGGTGTAATCTAGCCACGCGTTCATCACTGCAACACGAAACCTCGGCAGCGGAAGACGTTATCAGCTTTCTCTAACTATTGCGCCAAAACTCGAAACACAATGGAGGAAAGGAGAGAAACACTGCGCCTCCCACGCAAGACAGGAAAAACCAGAAACGCCATCTCACAGACCGCTGGATAACCCACCTCGGACTGGACCCTTAATTCATTATAAAACCAGACTCTTTGTTCTTATCGTTGGTGTGCTTCAACCAGCCCGAGAGTGAGACAGAAACTAGAAGGAGGAAGAGAGAAAACGTTGAAGTTGGCTGTGGGTGCGCTCTGTTTAAACCCGTCGAAAACAGAGGTGACTGTATCCAGGGAAGGAGAAAGAGACAAAACGTTGAGCAAGCCTGAAACGAAGGTACTTATCAGGTCTCTTTTCATTGAACTCTCGTCACTTTCTCAACACAAACCTTTGAGTATGGAGCTATAGGGATTAATATTATAAGTTCTCTGCAAATAAAAACTGAATCGGGGGACGGTTTGCATCGCTAAAATAGATTAATGATATACGCTTTTTGAATCCCAAAGGCCCAAAGTGGTTAAAATAAAACATATATACATTAACACTGCTGCATCTGCTTGGCGTTTATATGTATGTAACCGTATGCACCTGTCAGCCCAAACTTCACACACACACACATGGCACTGATTTGAGAAGAAATAGGAAAAACAAACCTTGCTCGGATAGGTATATATTCATGCTAAGCCCTCATGGTGGGTGTGTCCATATAGGTTAATAGGTAGCTATATATATTAAAACACACCTATGCAGCGCCATATAGTTGCTGTGCGTGAGTATTCGCTGGACATGAGTATATTTAGAGTAAACTAAGGTTGCTTTCTATCATCAAAGTTTCAACGCAAATATGCGGTGCATGAAAGAGATGAAAGGAACTGCTAAAAACGTAGTATGTGCATGGCTGAATAGGAAACTGATGTGAGTTTGGAGTTTTAGTGTTCTGGAGCAGTGAACTTTAGTTAAAGCAAAACTAGGGCAAATGAACTCATTTAAATCTGAAATTTTGTGGACATATAGTCCACATAAAAAACTTTACATCAAGCTTTGAATCACCCAAAACGGAGATCTGTAGCTCAAGTTATGATTTTTCAAAGTTGAGTCAAAAACCTAGAAAATTCCTGGTGGTTTCTGGAGTCAGTGGATGGCGTTGGATTTCGAACTGACCAAACAAAATCATAAAATTGTGAGATTTTCCAGTTAAATATTAGACACATAGAGGTTTAATTTGATAGGTAATTCGTCGAATTCCGATAAGAATCGAGGGAGATATGATTTTCCAAAATTTAGCCAAAATCTGAAATGTTTTTCTGAAACTTTTGGTGACCAGCGATTTTTGAGCTTGATTTTGAGATGGCAAACATTTTAGTTTAATCTTGAAATTTTTACGGTAAATAGTAGACATCTGAACCTTTCCATCAAGCCAAAGAACACCTAAAACGGAGGTCTACAATGTTAGTTATGATTTTTGGAAGTTAAGTCATATTTATGAAAGGTTTTCAGAAAACTTGGTATTTGGCTTGCATTTTTAGGAGTTTGGGAATTTTCTCAAACCATAAATTAACCTTGTGACTTTAATTTATGAAAATAGACTAATCAAGATTTAAGTAGAAATTGGAGTCACTCCATTTGGAGTTGTATAGGTTCAGTTATGAATTTTCTAAAGTCTCAGAAAAGTTAGAAGCTGAATTTTTGGTAGGTCTTAAGTTAGCCAAAGATGACCCTTCTTAATATTTTTTAATAAATAAATAGTGATAAATAATATTATTATAATTAGAATTTGCATTTGTTTAGTGGAAATTATAAGTTATAATTGTGATAATGTAGAGCCTTCTGGTGAGCGGTGATTGTGCGGGTTGTGCACCTCACGCTAAGGTTAAGCTTGGAATTGAGGTAACCGGGGTTAATTTATTTTATATGCTTGTTTTGGGCTGTGAGGTATTTTCTAAGTCTTACTTTCATATATACTACTACTTGTATGTGTTTTGAAAAATTATGTATATGTGTGAATATGAAATTAATTCAGTGAAGCAGTGTATTTTCAATCTATGTATTTAAGTGATTATTATTATTGGAATTGTTATTGTTGTGATGGTTAAAATGTTTGTTGTGAGGTGATGTGTATGGAATAGTAATTTAATAAATTGTAGTTGAAAGTTTTAAGTATTACATTATTTCTTTTATTGTGAGATATGTTGGGTTGTGCGGAAGAGATTAAGGGTGAAATTGTGCCCATCAGCTCTCTCATTCCTGGCCCGGAATTGGAGTTGAGTGTTTTGGGCGGACACCTCCCTGTTACGGTATATTGGTGGTGACATGGGAGGGGACAGTATTCTTGAAGTGACTAGCTAACCTTGGCCGAGTATACTAGCACTGATAGGTTGATCCGCGTCCTCGAGGAGATAAGGAGGAGCAGGATGGATGAGTGGGGATGGTTAATTGTTACGGTTATTATGTATTAATTGTTTTATTTGTGGTTATTTAATTATTGAAGTTATTATTAGTATGTTATTAATAAACCTGCTTCTCTGACTTGCAATCCTTTCTTGCACATTTGATAAATTGATTTCGGTTACGGGGACTTTATGTCTCACCCCGTCATTATCAATTTTTTTTTCAGGCGAGACCTCTAATCTTAGTAGAGGACAAGGGAAGTTACCAGAGGCATAGATGTCGTGAAACTCGTAGACCTCTTTTTGGTATTAGTGTTGTATTGATCTATATATTGCCATCATAGGGCCCTCATATTTTGAAATACTACTTAACCACTTTTGGATGCCTGTGAAGTTTTCGAAGGCCTGATTTTATACATTATCATATCATCGTGGATCCACTATTATATCCTTGTGATCGTTGTCTTGTGTAGACTTTTTTTGTGGGCTATAAATCTTCTGCTCGATAATTGTGCCCTGAGTGATGGATTTTCTGTAGTGGGTTTGTGGGCGAGCTTTGTGCCCTGGACCCAGAGGTGTGTACTTTGGAAAAGGGAAGATTTCCATAATGACCTACTAATCCCGTTTGAGAAAACTTTAAGGTTAATTGTTATCATGTGAGGAAGTGTCTTTTCATATGACATTAATGAGTTGCAAACATTATTTACTTTATAAAATATATATGTGTATTATTAAATTATTATTGTCTTTAATTATTATTGAGAAAGTATAAATAGGGGTATTATAGGAAAAAATTGACAAAAGTTAAAACTTGCTCTTATAATTAGGACCAAAACTAACTCCAAGATTTGCTACCACTCTGATCCTATTTATAAGTCCAGTTTGACCAAATCTCACATACCAAGAAAATGTAAGTATCTTTATAATTATGGAACAAATTTCCAACTTTATCCTCATTTATGAATGAGTACCTTTTAAAATTTATTGTCAAATCTCTCTCATCTTTTTCTCTTTCCAACATAGCTAGTCAATCTCTTTCATCATCATTACTATAGGTAAATTGTCACAGTTTCATTTATTTAGTCAACATGGACTTATAAAAAAGATCAAATTTTTTGGTCAAACTAGACTTATAAATAGAACCAGAATGGTACCATAATTAGGACCGAAGAGAGTAATAAAGTTCACGAAGGTTAGTGGAGTGAAATTTTTTTATAACCTAGCGTCTAGACTTTAAAGTATAATCCAAAACTCTATCATTTTTTTAATTTTAATTAATTCATTTGTTAAAGAGAGATCGAAATCTTTACCGTCTTCTCTAAGTAAGATAGGAGGACCATTTAATTTATTTTTGATACGTGGCAAAGCCAATTTCAAATTCCCACGTGCATGTTTGTGACACTACATAATCAGAGTTTTAGAATTCTTTTTTCTGTATGTTGGGATAACATTCTTCTCATGTATTTTATCTTGTAAATTATAAAAACTACTCCATATTCTCATAAAACTAATCCAAATATACACCAAACAAGATGCTTATATATTTAGTTGGGTGATCGAAATTTATTTTTGGTGGGTAATGCAAATTGAAAATAGGGAAAATTACACACAGGTCCCAAAAAACACACATATTTACATTTAGGTCCCTTCAATTCATGAAGTTACACAGAAGTCCCAAGGAACTTATGTGTAATTATTTCATATGAGTAAAAGACCTTATCGCCCTTCTACTTCTTCCTTTTCCTCTCTCTCTCATCTTTGGACCTTCGATCTTTCCTTCTTGCGTTTCAGCTCCCACTCGCCGGCGGTTTCCTCCTCCACCACTACCGCCGACGAGCTTCCCTTCACCTCCACCGTCAGCCACCATCAGTCTCATCGGTGGTGAGAACCAGCACTTGGACCTGATCTGAAATGTGCAGAACCTCCCTCCTTCAACCATCAGTTTCCAACCTTCCCATCCACCCCTCAGTCTCCTTCTTCCTTCTCCTCTTTCTCTCTCCTCTCTCACCTTACTCGCTCTCTTGAGGATCGCTTGCAGACACTGCGAAATCTGAGAAGGTCAACATGGTGGTGGAGAGATTTTCCGATCTTGGGCCAGAATTCCGATGGAAGATTATCCCAATTGGCTCTCGCATCCATGGCCTCTCTCTCATCCATGAGTTGCAGATGAGAAAAGAGAGCATTTATTGTTGTAAATAGAGGTTGGGGAATATGCAAAAGTATATAAAAGTTGTTGTAAATATATGCATTTTCTGTTGTTATTACATGTATTTGTTGTTGTAAATAGCCTCTGGAAGTGATAGGCGAATTGTGGTTAATTTATGCATTTTGTGTGGTTAATTTATGCATTTTGTGTTGTTAATCGCCTCTGGAACTTAGAAATCACAAATTCAAGGTTTTCAGAAGTTATGGTTAATTTATGCATTTTGTGCTGTTAATTTATGCATTTTGTGTTGTTAATCGCCTCTGCAACTCAGAAATCACAAATTCAAGGTTTTCGGAAGTTGTGTTTAATTTATGCATTTTGTGTTGTTAATTTATGCATTTTGTGTTGTTAATTTATGCATTTTGTGTTGTTAATCGCCTCTGCAACTCAGAAATCACAAATTCAAGGTTTTCAGAAGTTGTGGTTAATTTATGCATTCTGTGTTGTTAATTTATGCATTTTGTGTTGTTATTCGCCTCTGGAACTCAGAAATCACAAATTCAAAGTTTTTAGAAGTTGTGGTCAATTTATGCATTTTGTGTTGTTAATTTATGCATTTTGTGTTGTTAATCGCCTCTGCAACTCAGAAATAAAAAATTCAAGGTTTTCAGAAGTTATGGTTAATTTATGCATTTTGTATTGTTAATTTATGCATTTTGTGTTGTTATTCGTCTCTGGAACTTAGAAATCACAAATTCAAGGTTTTCAAAAGTTGTAGTTAATTAATGCATTTTGTGTTGTTAATTTATGCATTTTGTGTTGTTATTCGCCTCTAGAAACCACAACTTCTGAAAACCTCCCTCTCTTGAAGGAGGGAGGTTCTGCACATTTCAGATCAGGTCCAAGTGCTGGTTCTCACCACCGATGAGACTGATGGTGGCTGACGGTGGAGGTGAAGGGAAGCTCGCCGGCGGTAGTGGTGGAGGAGGAAACCACCGGTGAGTGGGAGCTGAAACGCAAGAAGGAAAGATCGAAGGTCCGGAGATGAGAGAGAGAGGAGAAGGAAGAAGTAGAAGGGCAATAAGGTCTTTTACTTATATGAAATAATTACACAGAAGTCCCTTGGGACTTCTGTGTAATTTCATGAATTGAAGGGACCTAAATATAAATATGTGTGTTCCTTAGGACCTGTGTGTAATTTTCCCTTGAAAATATTTATTAAGGAGGGAAAAACGAAAAAAAGAAAAAGGCGAAAGAAACTTGGTGAGTTCTTGATGTCCCCCATCTGATGCTGTGCCCGTGAGGGACGAGGGGTTTGTTTAATTTTCTAACGCCCACGGAAAAATTTAGAAAATAAACTCCTAATTGAAGGTGAAGCACAGGACACATTCCTTTTCTTCTTCTACGTTATCGTCTTCTTTTTCCATTCTTGTCATAATTCTTCCCATTTAGTTGTTGAGTTTTCGTTTTATTTGCTTTGGATCTCTAGCATTCTCTGGGATGCCAATTCAAGGCTCGATCTCCTCTTGATGTGCACTCCCTTCATTTCTTGATCTCTTTTCTGGAGCTTCCCAATCATCAATGGAGGTAAACCCATTAAATATTTTTGTTTGCATTCGAATTCCTTATACATTTCAAGGCTTCTTGTCTTTTTTGTGTCTGGTCTCATCCCCAATGGGCCACTGTTTCTAATAGGGGTTGATTTCAATACATTCTTTCTCTCCAGAGATCTCTTTTTCATTGGGGCGTGAATCTTGTGATGATATTCCTCATTACTGCTAGCTTTTGCTGTTTAACTTTAGAGGATGTAAAATTGTTTGAGGCGTCTTTTTGACATGAGGGACGTGGTTTATACTAGTATTTTCCAGGCGGCTAGCAATTGGTCGTATTACGAACTTACATAATTGAAAAGATGCATATTTTAACCCTACTAATTTAACCTGTGGAAACCTACGATGAGGAATTCGTGAATCTTACCGGGGTTCATTTTACTGGTGGATGCTACATTTGTTCATAGGGTTCATAACTGGGTTAGTGGTTTTTTTTGTCATAAGTTGCACCAAATATTTTGGCAAAAGATGATATTATTTGTGTTGGGTCGGGACTGTGGTTCAGTGATTCTGAAGAATGTGCGCTGGGATTATAAGCTGATTAAGAGCCTTCTGTCCAATTTGGACAATGACTCAGAGTACATTTCCTTTTGTTTATGTTGACAATATGATTTATTCAAGGGCAACAAAAGATTACATTTTCTGGCTCTGAAGTTTGGGCTGATGTATTGAAGGTTCCGGACATGGAAGTCAAGAACAAGGGAAATATGACATCAGTTGCAGCCTTTGTGGAAGGGGGCATTCAAGAAGCATGTGCTGACTCTTGCAGCATATGCCTTGAGGATTTTAGTGAAACCAATCCTTCAACGGTAATTTTTAGTGGTGTGTACTGTTGTTGTACAAATTCAATTGCATGGCAAGTATGATTTTATTTCAAAAACATTTGTTTACTTCTATTCTCTCTCGTTTTTCAGGTTACTTCTTGCAAGCATGATTTTCACCTGCAGTGCATTCTTGAATGGTACATCTTAATATATGTGTGTGTCTTGAATTGTATGTATTATGTTGGTTAACGCTATTTATGACTTGTGAATAGTGCAACTGTGTAGATTCTGTATTTTATACCAACATAATGGATTAGAAATGCTGGGGTGAAAATGTCGGTATAGTGGTTTGGGATCAAAACTGAGCTATATTTGACTTCCTTGAGCATTCCATTCAATAATGTTGTCAACTATTTAATTCCTAATTGTATTTTTCTCTGGTGCAAAATGCCTGGGTCTCATCTTATCATTCAAACCAGAAGATATTTACTATAACCTTATAAATTTTTTACTGCCAGAATACTAGCATGCCAGTTCCCATTTATAAGTAACCGGTCGCTAATATTGTACGATACGTGTGAACCATACTTAGTTCATTTATCCATGAAGTAAATACTGCCTACAAATTGTTGTAACCTATAAAAAGAAAAGGAAGTGTAGAAATAAGCACAACTTTCCAAATAGGCTGGGTTCTGATGAATATTTTTTTGTTTCTCTCTTGGTAGCTTGCTGTTTAAAACCTGTGCAATTTTCATGAACATGAATTTATCGAGTTTTCAACTTTTAAAACGGGCTATTTTGAGCTACTGATGGTTGTGAATTATTTAGATGTTTATGTTTCTAAAAATGGAAGAGGATGCACTATTATTTCTAGGTGTCAGAGGAGCTCCCAGTGCCCTATGTGTTGGCAGTCTATTGGTTTCAAGGATTTAACCAGGTTTGGTTATGTCTTTTCTTTAGTGATTTACAGTGTGAGTATATGTATTTGGACGGTTTTCAAACTTGGATGTCTATTGTTGCAGTCAAGAATTGTTTGAGGCTGTGGTTCATGAAAGGGATTTGAGAGCTACTTCCTCAAGAAATGCAACTATTTTCCAACATCTGGCTTTTGGTGATTTTGACCTGCAGCATGTCAGTTATTGAGTATCCGAATGAATCTGATTGTCTCCTATCTTTTGCGCATCACAATTGTAACATTATCTATTTCCTGTGATCTTTCTCTCTCTGTAGTTATTATCAATGGGAGTAAGCGAAGCAGATATTGAAGAGAGGATAATTCAACATTTAGCTGCTGCCACAGTCATGGGAAGAGCCCACCATCTTGGTTGGAGAGAAGGAAATAGGACTAGGTCATATCCTCATGGTCGTCCTCCCTTCATAGTGTTCTCAACTCCTCCGCCTGGTGCTGTTTCAGCTGCTGGAGGGGGTACCGAACCAACCGCAATTCCTGTAGGAAATCCATCTAGCCCACTTAATTCTGAAGGAGATGAACCATCACAGCAGATCCCAAGCCTTCAAAGTTCTTTACCTTCTGGATCTACTGTCAGGGAGACAATTTGTGTTCTTTCTAATGATCGGTAGCTACAACCTTATATTTCCTTATGATCACTTCTAGTTGTGCTCATCAGTGAAGTTACACACTTTCATACACTCTGCATATGTTTGCTTGTAGAAGCTCTACTGTCCAATCTGCACCACCTGACCAGGGCAGAGCAGGTCCATCAGAACTTAAGTCATTTTCCGAGTCTCTGCGATCCAGACTTGGTTCAGTGTCTATGAGGTACGATTAGTTTGGAAGCCACTCTTTGGTTCAGTGAATAGAAGCATGCATTGTGGATGGTCTACTTTTGTTTTTTGGTCAAATCAACATAACTGATATTAACTTGCTATCAAAAGATACAAAGAGAATATCTCAAAAGGCGCGAGGGGATGGAGGGAAAGGCTGTTCTCTCATGGTACTTCCATGTCTGATATTGGTTCAGAAGTTAGGAGAGAGTTTAATGCTGGAATTGCTAGTGTATCCCGATTGATGGAGCGCCTTGAAACAAGAGAAGATAACGATAGAGCAGGGGATAGTTCTTTGTCAAATCATTTGGCTGCAGAGACAAGCAACCTAAACAATGGTGAAGTTCGTGAGGTTAACACTCAGCATGAAAACACTCCAGCCGCTTGTTCTGCGGGCCCACGTTCAGACTGAGATCCGTTATGTTTTCTGCTATTGCATCTTTCCTCAGCATCTCATATTTGAAGGTAAGATTTAGTCTTGGTCTTCACATTCCTGTTTCAGCCAGCGCAGATATTGTCGTCCCCGAATTAAGGAGTACTCCTGCTTTTGATGATGATGTTATGTATATTTAATGTTTCTGGCCATTGTCGTTCACAGGGGAATTTGTTTGCATTTTAGTAGGAGTAGGCATCAATGGGGTTTTAAAGAGTCTCCAATGTTGGCCTTTCATTTCCATCTGTTGGTATGAAACATCAAAGCATGGGTTGAACATTGTTATCTGAAGCCCTTGTGGTGGTGGCGTTGCAGGCTAATGAATACTCCAGACATGACATGCTGAGGAGCAGATGATTTGGGAATAGCCGTTGCCAACCTATGCTACAATCTGCAATAAAGCCTAGTATCTAAAAGACACTTGTGTTTCAAGTTATATATGATTGGCTCTCTGAATGTAAATATGATATATAGATAAGGGTGA
This sequence comes from Acacia crassicarpa, assembly GCA_034222035.1. Lineage (NCBI taxonomy): Eukaryota > Viridiplantae > Streptophyta > Magnoliopsida > Fabales > Fabaceae > Acacia > Acacia crassicarpa. The sequence continues at coordinate 60,137,258 of JAWXYG010000002.1, read as the reverse complement.
CGGCCCGCAATATCAATGATTACTGCGTATTCAAGGAATTGGCATCTACTCTGAACATATTATATCTTAAGGATGGTGTCCCAACTCGCGCTCTTCTTGTTATCTTATTTTTTTTTCATATAATTCTTGTTATCTTATTGCTATGAATGATATCGCATTTATGCTTTTTTAAACACTAAAGAACAACCACTGCTGGCGTGTACCAACCATGTGTTTTATTTAATCTTTTCTTCCTCCCAGCATTGACTGAATTGTAATGAACCGAGAATGTGAAAAATTGTATGAATAGAATGAGCTCTAAACTTAAAATTTACGGGCAAAATCGAAGTTTTAATTTGATTCAAGTATGAAATGAATGCCACCACAACGTTCGTGAAAGAGCACGAGCAGGCAATGGCTGCATCCTGCATGAACATATAACCTGGCGGAAGTAATAGTCAGAAGTGAAGCAAATACTTGAAGGAGCTTTTTTATGCTTCAAGTTCAGACCTTTTTACAGGGTTAGTATTTGTGAAAAATCAGGAACAAAGGAGGTTGGTAGTTGGATAAAAAACAATGAGAATTGACATTAGGTGTTGCCTTGTGAAGCCTGGGAATATAGAAAGAAAGAAATATAAAAAAAAAAAAGTGAGATGGGAAAGGAGGAATGAATAAAGGAAATGAGGCAGGTGAGGGGAGAGACTGAGAGGGGAGGATGGTGACAAAGGAACCACCGACGGATAAGACGTCGCCGTTTTGAGATCATAAACACAAAAGGAGTATATTATATTAAGGGCAGGGGAGGATGGAGGAAGGAAATCATAGGGTTGGTGAGGTTCACGCATGGGGAAGGGCGATTGAAGAAGGACGTAAGCGCGCCAAGACATTGATCTGTAGCTTAGCGTAGAAATGAGGCCATTTTGATTCATTCCCCTGAACACCGACACTTTGCCTCACATTTATCCCCACGTTTCATTTCAACATTCAGTTCTCTCTCTTTCCTTTCGCTAATTAATTAATTGATCATCATACGTAAAAAATGTCCAATCTTGGTTGTATTACTCTGTCATCAAACTCATAAATCAGCCTTCCGCTTTGAGTGTGAGCGGTGGCTCTCTCTCTCTTCACCCCTCAGACAGGCTGGCCTTCCATTTTCATTGCTTTTTAAGTCTGAGCAATAACTACCTCACAAGTCTTCTCTTCTTCTTCCCATTAAGTTTTCTCCCTCCCTCCTCACCAAACAGACTGCCCCACTTCACTTTCCCCTTTCATTATTATTCTTCAATTCAGGCCCTCCTTCCTCTCTCACCACCAACGCCATGGCCTCCCTCCCTTCTTCCCCCTCCTCTGCTTTTGTTCTCTGCCTTCTCTTCCTTTCTCTTCCCTTCCTCTGCGCCCAGAAGCTCCCTTCTTCTTCCGGCTCCGGTCAGATTAACTCCAACTCTATTCTCGTCGCTCTTCTTGATTCCCATTATACTGAGCTCGCTGAGCTTGTCGAGAAAGCTCTTCTTCTCCAGAAACTTGAGGATACCGTTGGCGCCAACAATGTCACCATCTTCGCCCCTCGAAATGAAGCTCTTGAGCGCCAGCTTGACCCAGAGTTTAAGCGCTTCCTGCTTGAGCCCGGGAATCTCAGGTCCTTGCAGACTCTGCTCATGTATCACATTGTGCCCAAACGAATCGGTTCCAATGATTGGCCCGCTGAGAGTTCTGGAGCTGTTCCGCATCAGACCTTGTGCAATGACCACGTGCATTTGGCCAGCAAGGGTCCTGCCAGTAAGCTTGTTGGTTTGGCCGAGATCGTTCGCCCCGACGACGTTGTTCGTCCTGACGGTGTCATTCACGGCATTGAGCGGCTTTTGGTTCCGCGATCGGTGCAGGAGGATTTCAATCGACGACGGAATTTGCGAGACATATCGGCGGTGATCCCTGAGGGTGCGCCAGAGGTGGATCCCCGAACCCACCGGTTGAAGAAACCAGCTCCTGTACCTGCCGGGGCTCCTCCTGTGTTGCCCATTTACGACGCCATGGCCCCGGGTCCTTCTCTCGCTCCGGCACCGGCACCCGGACCCGGTGGTCCTCATGGTCATTTCAATGGTATGCGTCAGGTGAAAGACTTCATTCACACTCTGTTGCATTACGGTGGCTACAATGAAATGGCAGATATTCTGGTTAACTTGACATCTTTGGCCACCGAAATGGGAAGGTTGGTCTCAGAGGGTTATGTCCTGACGGTGTTGGCTCCCAATGACGAAGCCATGGCGAAGCTAACCACAGACCAATTGAGTGAACCGGGTGCGCCGGAGCAAATAATCTACTACCATATCATTCCGGAGTATCAGACAGAGGAGAGTATGTACAATGCTGTGAGGAGGTTTGGGAAAGTTCGGTACGACACACTGCGGTTGCCACACAAGGTTGTGGCTCAGGAGGCCGATGGGTCTGTGAAGTTTGGGCAAGGTGAAGGGTCTGCATATCTGTTTGATCCTGATATATATACGGATGGGAGAATTTCAGTACAGGGTATTGATGGAGTTCTTTTCCCGGCCGAAGAGGAGCCAAAGGCTGAGCGAAAAACAGTACCGGTCGTCAAAGTTGCTACCAAACCAAGGAGAGGTATGACATGATACATCTCTCTTTTAGATTTGCTACCAGCTGTTAAATCTTTAACTATTTAAGCTATGTTCTTCATTGTTTTTGGCTTTCGGGGGTCATGGGGAAACCAATTTTGAAACTTCATTGATAATTCAGGGTTTTGGTCCGATCAGTTATTGTTCTTTGCTGAGGCATTTAGGAAAGTAGCTGAGGTAGAGAGCAATAAACTTTTTTTTAGTACCATGCTGCATATTGACATTGGCAAAAGAGAAAGTTCAAGAGACGAGGTTTTTTTACGTGAATGGAAAAAAAAAATTGGAAATCTAGCAACTTCTGGGTTAGTCTGATCGATCGAAACTAGATGGTAAAAGTTATTCGGGTCATAGAATTGGGCAACTTTTATGCTGACCATCCGCGTGTGGCAAGGAACATGGGATCCTTGTACCATTTTTTATTGCTGCTGCTGTATTTTACTTTCAATTTGGAATTTGATAAGCTTTTAGTATATACAGTAGTTTCTGGGAAGGCTGGAAACATCCTAGCTTTGCGATACAGTGCCAATTTTGGAATACAACATGTGATGGTGGACTACTTGACTTTACTTATTACCTAGTGAAATTTGTGCTGCATAGTTTTTTTTGGTTAATTTATTTCATATCTATTGAGTTCTCGACTGGCCAGTGGGTTTAAATTTTAAGGCACTTGTTCGTCATAATATAAATGGAGAAGTTACTGCTAAGTTAAAATTTAAAACTTCAAACAGCTATTATGAGAGCATGCTGGCTTAATTGGGGGGTATAAGACCCAAGACGCTGTGTGTGGGAAGCTGGGCAAAATCAAAATCATCAGATTGAGAATAGAGGGTTGTGTCATGAATCTCTAAAAAATCATTAAAATTCCTCGATGATTCTGTTCCCTTGTCTCAACTTGTCCGTATGTTAAAAAAAATAATTCAGCCTGCCAAGCTGTGAGCCATATTCTATTTCTGCACCCACCTCAATTTTGCTGCCGACACAGTCTGTCAAGACAATCATACAACTCCTTGTTTTTGTTGTTTCATATCTTTTTTATGTATTTTATTTATGGTCAAATGTCATGTCTCTTATTTTATTTAACTTCCAATTCTTTAGTGCCTAATTTTGTTTCTATTCGATTAGTGATTTGATACACATTCTGGAGGGATGTACAAATCAACCTGCTTCTATCGTGCTTATTTTCTTTCGTATTCAATACGCTGGAAGCTGTCTAATACCTTTTGTTTTCAGTTGACTTACAATTTCATTTACCTAATATCATGTTCAGGGAAGTTGCTGGAAGTAGCTTGCAGCATGCTTGGAGCTTTCGGACGAGCCTGCTAATCGGATCGTTTTCTCAACTAAAAAAATAGCCTTAAAAAAATTAAAATTTTTAAAAAATAATAATAAAGGGGGTAACTTTATGTAAACAAATTGTTATGTGGTAAGCTCACCCACCTTTCATTGCATGGTTTTTACGTGCTGCCTCATTCATTATTTTAGCCAAAGTAACATTGTGTTTATTTCCATTTGCGTAATGCAGTTTTAGGAGTAATCAGTTCAATACAAACGGATGCTTGTTGAATTTACATTTGGAGGGAGCGATGAAGTTGGCTGGATTTCCATGGAAAACTCACAGAAGATGAAATTTTCTGTCATTTTGCTTTACATACTGTAATTACAAACCATTTTTTTTATTACTCTTCTTTTCTTCTTGTGTTGATTCTATCTCTGCCTCTGTCCCTGTGTATGCATAAATAACCTTGAAATACGACATTTCTTTTCGTCGCAGATTGCGAAAAAATTTCACCGCCCGTGTGAATTAAGTTCATACATCATCTACTCTTGCTCTGTTCTCTCTGCCTACTATTACATCAAACTCCTCTCCAGTGTTTCGATGTTTTGGTGGCTTATTGTTTGAGAATGATTTGCTGACTCGTTGTGAAACTGACTTCTGAGCAGACAAGGAAGCAAAATTATTATTTTTTAAAAAAAGAAGGAATTAGCTTTGTTTTACGGTTTCAGCGTAGTCTTGTGAGTCTGAAAGGGTACTAAACTGAAAGCAAAATATATTTAATATTAATGGAGACTGGTGAAGGTGAGGGAAGTTGTTGAGGGGTTCATATTGTTGAAGAAGACAGCATAGCTAATACCTTGCATGGCGGGTAAGAAAAGCCAAGATAGGAATGTGAAGCCGACTTTAAACCTCTTCCTTTTAGCTAAAACCTAAAGGTCTATATAATATCTATATCCATATATTATTAAAGTGTATGATAAACTATATTATTCACAGATTATAAATTATCAATAGTTAAGCTGAAATAGAATTTTACCCATCCACAAAATTCTCTTATTATAGAAATAAAATACACATATATGTGTGTATATTATTTAACTTAAATAGTTAATACATATAAATAAATAAAAGCTGATTGTTTTTTTTTTTTTTTTCACATACAAGTTCAGATGATTTGGGTTCTTGGGGCTCACCATGACATACTTCCTTACTTAAAAAGTGTTTGCAGAAATATTTACCGATTACCTATCAGTAAGGTCCTCACATCGGTAAGATTTAAATTCACTTATGAGTCAATTATTTTATCAATTGAACTAACCTTTATTTATTGGTAAAAACCCATTGAATCTAGAGATTTCTCTAATTGAAAATGGAAATTGAACTACATGAAAGTTGATCTGTCTTACTCGTATGATTATAGGATACTGAACTCAACAATAGATCAATCTTTTTTTTGGTTTAAAGGTAAAATTTAAACTTAAAGTCTCAAATTAATATTAAAATTGAATTACTATAATTTTAAGAAGTTAGAATGTTCTTTTCCGTGACTTTTTTTGTGGCTGTCTTTTCTTGAAAATGTAGTTGTCATTAATTGTCTTGCTTCAATACGTGTTACTTCCGCCACACAAAGTCTGGCTTATTATTGGGAAAATGCCCCTCAGATCCTAAGAAACCAACAAAATTTCCAAAATGTCCCACAAAGAATTCACATATCAAAAAGTCCTAAAAAAACTTGTTAATCCAACTAATGGAGTTGTTAACAAACAACTCATTAACAACTCTATTAGTCACATTAACAATTTCTTGGGACTTTTCTAACATTTGATTTTTCTAAGAGACTTTTTTGACAATATCTTGATTTCTTGAGACCTGAGGGCGATTTTTCCTTTATTATTTTTACAAGACATGGCCAGAAGTCAAACTACCCAATACTTGTCTGTTATATACAATTAACAAAATTCCGGATCAAAAAATTAAGGGAAAATGCATATCAAGGCCCTTTTAACATAAAAAATCCAAAAAAGGCCCAAAGATTCTAAAAATCTCAAAAAAAAAAAAAGAAAGAAAAGAAAAAAGCCTAGAGCATTTTTTGATATAAATTCATTAAAACGTTAGTTGTTAACAGGCTAATGTAGTTATTAATTGGGGCTGATATAGTTGCTAATGTGACTGATTTAATTGTTAAAATATTGTTGTTAATGCGACTGATTTAGTTGTAATCTGGAATTGATTTAGTTGTTAATAGGACTGATTTAGTTGTTAATGTTTTAATGAATTTATACCAGGAAAGACCCTGGGGCCTTTTTTGGGATTTTCAGAATCTTTGGGCCTTTTTTAGGATTTTTCTGTTAAAAAGGCCCATATAGATTTTCCCAAAAAATAAAGGGAAAAGAAATTAAGCTATGCAGATGTCATGTTTTTTCTTTTGTGAGAAAGAATTTACCAATAAAGCTGGCCCTCCAACTGTAGTATTCCTTCCTTGATTACCTAACAAATCAGTCTCTCCTCTCCCAACCTCCCCTCATTCATTCTGAAGAATGATCACAGAGAATAATAGTGCATGGAAAAATTTGTGAAAAGATGAAAACCTATTTTCCTTTATAATGAAAAATATAACATTAGGACCACTATGCCCATGAATGAAGCAACCTATATCCACAAGTATACAGAATAATCCAACCTCCCCTGAATACTGGATAAGATGGTAAATTATTGACAAACCCAAAAAATAACTGATCCCCTATTCTGTTAATACACTGATAGAGCCTCCCTATATCCAATCTTAAATCTATTGCTACCTCTTTGACCCTTTTTCCCCATCTCTGAGTTCCCTCTCTGCATCATTGCCACAAATTCCTTGTAATCTATTTGCCCATCCTGCAACACAAACATATCATTCATAAGTTTTAGGTTTAATTTAATTTCATCTATGAAAGTCACTTCACTTTTCATTTTTGATCCAGTTTGTGCAATATATATGTGTGTGTGTGTGTACTCACGTTATCTTGATCTGCTTCTCTGATAATTTCTTCTAAGTGGAAATCTTCTATGCCAAATTCTTGGCAAGCTTGTTGAAGCTCATCTCGTGTAATATAACCGCTTCCATCTTTATCGAAGTATGAGAAAGCTGCAACTAAGTGGTCTTCTCTCTCAATTTTATTTAAATGCAATGTGGCTGCTATGAATTCTTTGTAGTCTATTGTTCCACTGTTATCAACATCTGCCTTTATTCCCAGAACATGTTTCATAGGATGGAGAGTTAGAACATTGTTAAATGTCCATCCCATTTATTTATGATGTTGGAATGAGAATGTGAATGTGAAGAAGCATTCATCTTGTTGGTGAAATGAAATAATCAGACAGAAGCAAAAGGATTAAAAAAAATCATCAGTGGTGAAGATGACTTTGGACTAATACTTACTGCTTGCATTAGATCTTGTATTTCTGATTCATTCAGATCAGCACCAAATCTTTTCAGTCCATTCTTTAGTTCATTAAACGTAATTTGACCACTGTTGTCTGTGTCTATCATCTTAAAAATTTCTTTCAATCCAGCTATTTCTTCTTCGGAGAGCTTCTCTGCAATCACCTGCAAAGGACAGTCAAAATATGGTTTTGAGTTATGTTATTTAGTTAAGAAGTTGACAAGTTGATATTTTTGAGCAAAAAACATTGGTTATCATTCCCAAAAGATATGAAAATAACATACTCTTATGGCCATTTTCTTGAGCTTATTCATGGCAGAAAACTGCTTCAGGCGACTCAAGACTGCTGAATCAAGAGGTTTATCTGGAGCTTCTCCATTAACTCGTATCCATGGATGGCCTGCAATGAATAGTTTTATCATTGACATCAATCTGGCTTCCTTTCTCCTAGTTTTTAGATTAAAGTTTAAACAGCAAGAGGTTTAACAAGGAGCACACTGCTAAAGTAATAGTAGGCTAAAACAGCCCATAACAATTCTTATTTAAGTTATCTGAAAGGGAAAGACAAGAAAAACTCACAAAGAACTTCATGAGCAGTTATCCGTTTTCTTGGATCTCTAGTAAGCATCTTTCTCACTAAATCTTTAGCACTGTCCGATATTTTAGGCCAAGGATCTGACGAGAAATCAAGATTTCCATCCAAAACCTCCTTGAATATATCCTCCTCTGTTTCTGTTACCACTCAATGAAAAGCGTGCATAAGTTTTAGAGTCTAGCAGAAAAAACATAACGTAAGTATATATTTACATATTAAGCAGGACTATTTGGATCATCATCATCAAGTGGTAAGCATTTTAAGAATTCATAATTACCAGCCCAAAATGGAGGCACTCCACATAGCAGAATATAAACCATCACACCAGCACTCCACACATCAGCTTCTGGACCATAACACTTGCACAGAACTTCTGGTGCAACATAATAAGGACTTCCTACAACGTCCGCGAAAGTTTGTCCTGCATCCATGAGACTATGTATATAAGAAAACAAACATGAACCTATCTTCATTAACACACAGACCATGAACTATTAGCCACCCTTTTTTCTGCTAGAGAGGCCCAAGAACGACACTAAAATGTTAAGGACAAGACTTGAGTATAAATGCAAAAGGAGAGGAAAAAAAGCCATGCAACCAAATGTGGCCCAAGAACGACACTAAAATGTTAAGGACAAGACTTGAGTATAAATGCAAAAGGAGAGGAAAAAAAGCCATCTAACCAAATACCTGGTTTGAAAAATGTGGACAATCCAAAATCGATAGCCTTAAGGGGGGAATCTTCATCCTTACTAACAAAAAGAAAATTCTCTGGCTTAAGATCACGATGCATGACTCCAAGGGAGTGACAAGCTTCAATAACACTAACTATAGTCCTGGCAAGTTTTGCTGCTTTTCTTTCATTGTAATGCCCTCTTTCCACGATCCTATCAAACAGCTCACCCCCTTCACATAGTTCCATCACAACATGAACTGCCACAGGATCCTCATAAGCCCCTTTTATGGATATCACATTTGGACATCCTGATAAGTGATGCATTATCTGAATCTCCCTCCTCACATCCTCCACATCTTCACGCGTTAGCAATTTTTGCTTAGCAATGGACTTGCAGGCATACTCTTTACCTGTAGCTTTCTCCACACAAAGGAAACTCGTTCCAAATTGTCCACGTCCAAGCTTTCGTCCCAGTTTATAAAACTCCTTAAGATGACCAGTTTTTGTCTGCAAAACAGAATCTGCTCGCAGCCCAGCAGAAGCGTGCCTCTTCACCTTGTGGGGCTTCTTTGGTTTTGTAGGTTCCACTTGTTGAACAATCTCTTCCTTCTGTACATTCATCGGAATCGGTCCACCCTCTTCCGCGTGCCTCAGCTTCATCGACTGTGGTAGTCTTGGTTTCTCCATTGCAGGCTTGGAAGATATAATTTCTTCGTCATGTTTTTGTGATTTGGAAGATATGATATCTTTATCCTGCTTTTGAGGCTGAGGTGGTTTTATCTCCTGTATTGGTTTCGTCTCTACCTTATGGATTCTGAATACCTCGGGTGGGCTGTTTTGAACAGTCTCTGAAACATTTGGACCTTCGCTTCTGGAGGATGATTTACTGGTAGGAGAAACCATATCCCGAGTTGGTTGTGACCACCAAAGTGAACTGGAAATGGAGGAAAATAATGAATCCCTGGAGATTCTTGATCCAACACAGTTGTTGCCCATTTCAAAAGAGTGCCTTTTTTGGTTCTGAGCGTTCAGCAGACAAGAACTGAGAGAATGCTAACAACCCAATACGCTATTTAAAGTGTAAACGCGAGCAAATGAATATCCGTGACTATTGTAAGAACTTCCATGGAAGAAGACAAAGAAGAGCATGGAATGGGGATTACATATAAATAAGCTTTTGTGAGGCAAGAAGGGAGGCTTTCGCGGAAGGGGGGGGGGGGGGGATTTTGAAGGCGTAAAGGAGGAAACCTTGTGATGATCGAAGCTGGCAGATAACAGAAAGATGACTCTTGTTTATGAGACAGCCCAAATGGGAGGACGAGCGAGTCAGAACAGGAAAAGTCACATAAGAAGGTATGTAATGTTTGAGTGTGAAAAGAAAAAAAGGAAAAAGGGAGTAAGAAAACGTGTGACCGGTTTAAGTATGGCAAAGAATGTTTCAAAATACGCGTGCAAAAGCCTCGACCTGATCCGACGTGTAACGCCCGGAAGCACACCAGCCCAAGAACTTCCCAGGAGGTCACCCATCCTGAGATTTTCCTGGGCCGAGCACGCTTAACTGCAAGGAGCGCTAACCACCATGCCAAAAGCTTAAGCTGATAGCAGAGGCGCACTCCATATTATTTATGCCCCAGAAACCTTTCCTCATCCTGCCCGATGTGGGACTCATCACGGTGAGACCGTGACAAGCTCCCCCACCCATCCCGGTGATGCCCCCATCACCCAGTAGGGGTCCCCCATCCACGGGGAAGGCGGCCCACCCCCTACCACACAGGAGGGACCTACCACGGGGCCCACCCCCTACCACACGGGAGGGGCCCACCACCACTGCCCATCACCGAGTGAGGGTCCACCTCCATTCCATCCACGGAGGGGCCACCACACCGGGGCGAGGCGAGGTCGGCTCTGATACCACTTGTAACGCCCGGAAGCACACCAGCCCAAGAACTTCCCAGGAGGTCACCCATCCTGAGATTTTCCTGGGCCGAGCACGCTTAACTGCAAGGAGCGCTAACCACCATGCCAAAAGCTTAAGCTGATAGCAGAGGCGCACTCCATATTATTTATGCCCCAGAAACCTTTCCTCATCCTGCCCGATGTGGGACTCATCACGGTGAGACCGTGACAGACGGCTCTCAAAGATGCCCCGGATTAAGTGAACGGCACAGATTTCCTTTGTACTTTTTTAATCATGGTTGGATTGATTGCTACAAAGTTTGCTAGGTCGGTCTTATGTGAGGGCTCAGCGGCAATGGTATTTGCCAAACCGCCGGCCGCCGGCTGCCGTTTATGCCTGTTTTTTTTTGGAACAATGTTTCAAAATGATTGGGAAAATTATTTGTGCAGCCACTGCATAAAAACTGTACCGTTTTGATTAATATTAAAAAAAAATTCAAAACACACATGTCTCAGTTGGAAAATCCAGCGCTATCGTGAAGAAGAATAGGAATAGCGCGCCTTAATTAAATACCGGAGATTTTCATGAGATAATTCTCTATTTGTGTTCAACCCAACTTGGTTAATATAGGCATAAATGTATATCCCGGATGATTCTGAAGATCCCTAGGATATCGCAAACTAATATTTAGGTTTTAATAACGATAATATGATGGCGCGCCTTAATTTTTTTTTTTAAAAAAAAATCCAGCGCTATCATGAATCTGAAAGGGAAGGAGAATCAATATGATAGCGCGCCTTAATTTTTTTAAAAACAACAACCCATGATCAGATAATTTCCGATCGCGAAATATTGTGAAAATTAAAGCAAATTGCGGATCTATTGAGATTCTCCAGCTAATCAATCAAAGCAAATTGCGGATATATCGAGATTCTCGCTATTCCCATTGATTCATAGTTTTGTCGTTTTTTTTTTCCTTTTATTTTGGCACCATCACTAACCCAAACGGTGTCGTTTCAGTTCACAACATATAATGTTAGGTGCGGTTACTGCACAAATGATTTACCCTATATATATATATATATATATATATATATATATATATATATATATATATTTGTTTAACATATAAATTAAAGTATAAAACACCTTGAGTTTTATTTAGATCATATAATTAAATTTTTTTATTAAAAATTTTATTTATTTTAGCAAATTATAATTTTGACGAAATTGAAGAATGAGTAATTTTTGTCCATAGATATCTATACAAGTAGTTTTGAATAATAACAATTGAGAAAAAACTTATTTAATTTAGTAAAATATAGAATTTTTTTGTTAACGCTCCTAGGGTAAGGCCAATTTGCATCTTAGATAACCGACGCTAACTTTTGTCTGACGGCTTTATGTTAGATGCTCCTGAGTAAAACTTTTTTTGGTGTTTTTGGTCCACTTAATAATTAATTGTGTTGAACGTTCATAGACCAATAGTTCATTGGTAAAATTGCACCTTAACCTTTTTATTGGAAAATCAAGAAAAAGGATGAGAATATTGCCTCCCTCGTATGTCCCAAGAGTTAAGATTAGATAAGTATGTGGTGAGCCCTACTGACGCAGGAATGAACTGGTGTATTTTCTGTGGCCACACGGTTGGAACTCGTAAAAGGCTATAGTTTAATTTATCATTAAAAATGACAATTTTAATCCCTTAATTAACAAGTCAACTAGAAAGAATGAAATTGAGTGATGATTGGTTTGTCCCTATTATTTAGCCAATTGTCTACGCATTCAATAACGCAAGATACAGACTTGATATATCTTTTGTTTGACGTACTCAAATTTCAACTCTACAAGTTACAAAGATAGGGAGCAATCAAAGCCTTCATTATCTTCATCGTGAATATAAAATAGCGCATTGAGATAAAACAAAATTGTATGAGAAAGAAGATAGGATGAAGAGGTCAGCCACTAAGTTGCATTGACAATTCAAAAATATGATGGGAGCAACTGATTGATTATTTGATTATTAGGTAACATGAGAGGGAAGAATACTTGGCTGCTGCATGCACTTATTTTACTTGTGGGATCATATCCCACCAAATGAATTAGGAACCCGATGCAATTATCCGATCGGACGCATAGGAATCGCCCATCAAGACCACCACTTCCTGTCGACACTCACAACTTGTTTATCGGTATCCCAATTTTATAGTATAATTTTTAGTCTTGCACGTTTTCACCTTCCCTTTTATTCAGACTTGTTGAGCACTATATTTGACTTGATCCTTTCTCCACCTTCAAGAAAAGTGCCGAAACAATCGTCTGGGAATATTAAGGGGAAAAGCTAGGAACTTGGTAAGCTACATCAGTGCCAGATAGGTAAAGAAAATGTGAGAAATCAACGCAGAAGAAACACGACATTGTAAATTGTAATGCATACCACTACCAAACACTAAAACATAAACGAAAAGGCTGACATATACTAATATTACGTCAGTGGCTCTCCTCACACGTCTTTAGCCAATCCAGATAGATCAGCATCCACTGATCCGTACTCTCTAGGTTCGGGCTTAGAAGAGGCTCCTTCTCGAGGAAATTCTTCAATAGGTATGCCCTTCCTCATGGAGGATGAGTCCCCGTCAAATATACGTGGAGCCCTTGTAAATGCATCAAAGAAGTCCTTGCTCATTTCTTCAGCTGCTTCAAAGAAACGACGACTGAAACCTCCAAAAAAGTTCCGTTCAAGGGCCTCTATGTCACTTTGCAGCCCCGATGACCCAAACATGAATGACCCTCCTCTCTGAACCGCATCAGTAACATCTTCTTCAGTGAACTCCTTGTTTGATTGTATCACTTCAACAGGCCTGCAAAGACAGGTAAGGGGGTAGGCGGTAAGAACAAGATTAATTAAAACCTTTCGAGTATAAACTAAACCCAGCAAGAGAAAACACCGGACAAAAGGAACCAAGGGATAAGACACAGGTTTCAACTACTATTCCTGCTTTCCGAAAGTTCCACACAAACTAATGCAAGAAACTAGAATCTACCCCTTGGAACATCAAAGCAAACATAAACTAGAGTAGGCAAGCTCTAAAAGCTTAAGGCGGCTCGGCCATCAAACATCATCTTAGGACTAATTCATCGCCCGCAAAACTACTGCTAGACCATTTTGGTACTTGCTATTATAATACCTAAAGATTGAAGACCACGTGATAAAGGACATAAGGTCTCAATATAGTCATAGATATGCAAGTCAAAACATAAATAGGCCCCGAGCATCTATTTCAATGTTGAAAATTAAAATTTGGCGATACTGAAAATCGAAACATGAACAATGCCAAAATATGACTAATTGGACCAACACACTTTTTATATATAAGGGAAAGCAGTACAAGGCCTACACTACTGGACCGACACTCATTTGAGAGTTGAGACCCACTAAACATCTGAATTTGTTAATTTTTTTATTTATAGATGTCTTGAGTAATACTAGTATTTTGAAAATAATTATTATACAAATAAAAGGTTTTTTATATTTAATTTTTTTGGTTAAGTAGTTGACCCAAATTAAACTAGCATAAATCATAAAGTACAAACTCACACCTACTACTAACAACAGTAAAAACAAACATGCTACACTGCGGAGAACATCTTCACCACCAATGTGCCCCTCGTTATCCAACCTTGAGGATGGTGTAGCTAGCATGACTAAATCAGCATTCATCCTTACACTATGTGAGGCCAGCCAGTGAGTTAGCCTTTCTTTATCTGTAAGACGCGCAAGATTTAACTTCTCAGTCCTTCACTATTTATCCCTTAATATCAATCAATGCGACTATGGTCTCTGATAGCATGCTCATGACATCACTTTTTACTTCAATTTTCCTAAGTTCCATCTCCCAGCACATGATCATACCATCCAGCATCCCCCAAATTTCTGTGAATGCTGCATCAGCATCACATATTGCTGTGTTAACTGTCAAGACAAGAGCCCCCCACCCACTGCCTTTTCTCATCTCATCCAGCAATCCCTAGATCTCCCTAAACCGCACCACCCATGCTTAACTTTGCCCACCCTTGCTCAAGAGCTTTCAACTTCACTACCACGTACTTTATCATCATCCCCTTATCTTTCTTCCAATTCATTCCGTTAATGTACATTAAAATCACTCTCTAACAATTTGTTCCTTAAATGTACAGCTAAATCACGTTCTTTCATTAATTTCCACTAAACTACCACATGCTCCAGCTGCATCTCTCTTATGAAACCAAGACAAAGAAAATAGTTTTGATCCTCAACAACCTAAAACACTAATTGTCTGCGACTTACTAAAACCTCTCTTTTTCCAGAAAAGAAGTGTTCAGTTTCTCTCGTGCTTAGATATATTGCCTCATATTATATCGACAATGGACTTAAAAACTAGACAAAAACTAACCCCAACCCAAGCATCATATGGCTTTCAGGCTTTCAATAATATATCATCATACAGGCTTTTCACAAGTTCTTAAGTTTTATACTTTTTCTTGTTGATAAAATCAAAAAGGAAATCAGTAAACATATATCTCATGGCCAATGACAAGAAGTAAAGGACGCAACAAAACGGTGACAAAGAAACTTCCAAGTCGAAGGACCATGAGCATCAGTGAATATTGAGTGTGATGTTAAGTTGTTAACTAAGCACAGGAAGCTTCCCCCCCCCCCCCCCCCCCCCACTTTTGATCTTCAGAAGATTCCGTCACCATATTTCACATATATGCCCCAAAAGGAGATTTGACACAAAATCTCACTGCTTCTATTTGTTACAAGGAGACGTTATAAGATCTCATTTCATCAGAACTCTTTTCTCACACAGTATTTTGCTTTACTTGAATTCATAGAGCTTAAATGTCAAGACAATTTCACTCGACCTGCTTATTCATCAGTTTCTGGTCTTAAATATTTTCATTCAAACACCGATCAAATCAGTAAGAATTTCCACACTCACATATCCTAAGAACAAAACACACCACGGTCTGGAACAATTTGGTACCTGATCAGCCATATGTTTGTATTCAAAATGATAGTATATTGCCAACAATATGAGCCGCAATAGCACGTTGCACCACTTAAACCATCGGATTGCATGTTTACAGCTCTAGCAGAGGGATTACAATGGGTATACATGCTGATATTTCCCGTTTTCGGGAATGTGATCAGGTAATATAGCAACTCTACTATGTAACTTCAAAGCCAGCTTTCGACATTTCTTTCACAATAATTAGTAGTTCTTGCAGGAACAGTTCGGCAATCCACTGCACGTGATTTATTTATTTATTTTTTTATGGGAATGTTTCTAGTCCAGAATTCTAAACTGCGATATCATATTACAATTCTTTTTACATAAAAAGGCAAGAACAGAAGAAAATGAAAACAAAATCGATATAACAGTGTAAACGTTGCTATTCACCGTGGAGGAAAATAATTCGCTCGCAATAATTGGCAGCAGAGACAAAGGAAGAAACACCGACTCACCATAATCCTTAAGCGGACCATCCCGAAATGAAAAAGTACTGAAATAGATAGAGCCTGAGGACGGAGAAATAAAAACTTACTTTCCGATACAATCCCTGAGGATCTCTTCAGTTTTCTCGCACTTCCTGACGAATTTTCCAGGATCGACCTCCTCAGTTCTGCACTGGGATTTCACAACTCTTCTGGTGGAACAACTATGCCGGGAATTAGGGTCAGATCTCCCAAATTCGATAATGTCACCCGAAGATATCTGTTGGTCTTCATCATCGTCTCTCCAAACCCATCCCATTTTCCAATCCCTCAAGGTTCTAGCAATCGCAAAATAGCAACACCTGAAGATTTCAACCAGAACTCAACGGTTCGGCTCCAGGCTCACTGTTTCGTTTCTTTGGTGGTTTTTTTCCCTTTTATACGGAGGCCCTCTTAACTTTCTCTCCAAGGAAGCAGCCAGAAGCCCAATTCCACGTGGCTCGATGATGTTTGGGAAAATCCATCTCAGGGCCACATTGACAAAAAAATGTTAAAAAAAGTCTAAGAAAAGTATTAAAAAAAAAGCTCCAGAACCTTTTCTGATATTATTTTATAACCGTTAACAACTAAATCATTATCATTAACAACTAAATTAGTACCTATTAATAACTAAATCAGTAGCATTAACAACAATATCTTAACAACTAAATCAGTCTCATTAATAACTAAATCAGTACCCGTTAACAACTATATCAGTAGTAGGCGTTAACAACTAATGTTTTATGAAATAGTACTAGAAAAGGCCCTATGATCTTTTTTGATATGTAACTTTTTTTTAGGTCTTTTTTAACATTTTTTTGTCAATATAGGCCTTGAGATGGATTTTCTCAAGATGTTTATTTCGTAACCTTCATTTTTTTTTTCCTTTTTTTTCCCGTAAGTTCCCAAAAGTGAGCCATTAACAGTGTAAACACCTGTGATGACGGCAAAGGGAAAAAAGTCTAACATCTCTGAACTACTTTTAAAATGGATCTTCGGCCCAAACTTATTCTGAATAGGCAAAAAAAAAAAAAAAACAGAGGAAAACAGAAGGTTCCAAATAAGACAGCATTACGTGGCGCAGGAAGGACCAGTAGACAACAGAATCAGCGTTGCGAAAAATCCTGGGAAAATTCCTTTTTGGAAAGTATAAAGGGAAAATTTTGATGTCAAAGATGTCTCATTAACAACTCTCTTAGAAAGGTATTAATAACTCTACTTGTGAATTTTAATAATACTTTGCACCTTTTGACATTAGAATACTTTTCTAACAATTTTTCAGTCCCTGAGATCTTAAAAGAATTTTTCTAAAATCCCTTAGTCATTTCAAATTTTCAATTAAAATCGAAAACTTAAGACTGAGATTCTGTCTTTAATCCCGCATATTTGCTCCTTTCTCTGACCTTCAATTCTCCTTTCCAGTATGTATCATTTTAGTGAAGCTTGATGATAGGTACAAACAAGACAGTAAAGTAAAGCATTCTTGATGCTTGGCTACTTAAGAATGGTTTGATTAAAGACCACTGTTACTGTATTAGGCCATTATCTGATGAGGAAGAAAGGAGCTTGGTTGCGGATTGGGTTCAGTTTGGCGCTTGGGACCTACCTCAACTGGCTACTATAGTCTCTGAGGATATTATGCAGAGGCTTATCGCAGTATTACCCCCTATGGAGGCTGCTGGGGAAGATATTATGATCTGGAATGGGAGCTCCCATGGTCATTTTACTGTTGAGAGTGCATATTTCCTAGTTGAAACACCACCGGATCACCACCATGACAGCAATTTTAACAGTATTTGGAAGTGGAGAGGGGCTGAGAGGGTAAGAGTCTTCCTATGGCTCGCTTATCACAATAGATTACCGACCAATGGGAGGAGAAGTTGCTGGTCCAGTACGTCTCTCATGTGCTGCTATTGTAATGCTGATATAGAAGATGAGATTCATATCTTTAGGGACTGCTTTTATGCCAAGCAGATATGGCTTCAGTTGGTTAGTCCACTAAAAGCCTCCTCATTCTTTTCGTGTGATCTTAGGGACTGGTTCTCTAGTAATTTAAGAGAAGGCATGGAAGGATACAAACACGGTGAGTGGGAACTGTTATGGGGTGTTACCACGTGGTTTTTGTGGACCTGGAGAAATCACTTTTCCTTTAATGTAGACTTCCAGAAACCAGCTTATCCGTTGCTCATTATTCAGAGGACATGGAAATCATTCTGTGAATTTCATGATACTCCTCCTGATATAAATCCTAGGTCGCCCCCGAATTCACTTAAATGGATGCCTCCACCTAGAAGCCGGACAAAATTAAATATTGATGGTGCTGTATCTTCTTTATCGCTTATAGCAGGATGTGCTGGTGCTATCAGAAATTCGAGAGGGGAATGGCTGTCGGGTTTTGTACGTAGGCGGGGGCTTTGTGGTCCTCATGAGGCTGATGAATGGGCCTTATTGTTGGCTTGCAGTTAGCGAGGGATGAAGGTTTTCGCAGGATTATTGTGGAGTCTGATTCAAAAGCTCTAGTGGATAAGCTGATACAGGGTACGATTGAACCAAACAGCAGTTTGGACCTGTTACAGATTCGTAAGCTACTTAGAAGATTGCGAGGTTATTTTACAATTCATACCTCGGGCACAGAATGCCTTGGCTGATGGTTTAGCCAAGGAAGGTTTATCCAAATCTTTGTCTTTGTTTATTTGCCCCAACAACCTTAGATCAATGTTTATTAGTGATTATATGGGAATTGATCCCTTCTTAGTTCTTTTAATATATAGTGGCTGAATGCCTCTCTTTTACCAAATATATATATATATATCATTTCACTTTTTTTTTGTTTGGGCCAGCCATATCTCATTTCACATTCACAGGCAGTCTTCACCTGGCCTGTCACTAATCAATAAAAATATATAACTATGAACAGAGGATCCGAAGAAAAAGTTAGAACAAGATTATTATTACCTATTTTTTCAATCAGTTTGATTACAATACATATTTTATTTCTTCTTATAAGCAGCATCCAGGTATATTACAGACATAGGTTGATCCGCAAAAGAATAGCGCAATGCTTTTGTGGATGACAAGAATAGCCTAATGTTACATATATGGCAAATGGTAATTCGAAAGGAAAAAAATATTCAAGGAAAACAAGGGGATGAACCTCGATGGCATGTACAATCACCATCATGATGTTACAATACCTGTATCAACTAAATGCTCGAGTAGCAAGTTGACAAGAAGCCGGAAATTACCCTATTTTCTCATCATCTTCTCTTGGCGATCCAACGGTTCCCTTCTTAACGAGGGCAGAAAACAACAATGCTGATTCTTTTTTAGCCTGCCTGACTTCTTTAATTGATCAGAAGACATACCTTGGACTGCATCTACGTCTGATTGCTTGTTACGGTCCAGTGTTTTTTGGTCCAAGGTTGGGATCTCTGTTGTCCCATAATCCAAGGAACTTATAAGCACTGAAACATTATGCTGCTCTGGCGAAGCTGGTACTACTTTGTTGTAGTTTACTTCCTTTAAATTAGAACTTGTACTTGTACGCCTGTAGCGGAAAAAAGTCAAAAAACAGAATCAGATTGTTCATTAAATGCTCTATTTATCATTAAATAACAACATTCGGGCTATTTGGCTCACACGAACAGTCAGTAATTATCACCTTGAGCTGTGAATGTCAGGGTTATTCCCGAGTGCTACTTGAGAATTTTCCTCCAATATCTCTTTGTTTAATACTTTGACAGTACTAGCCTCATTTTTGGAACACAATTGACCAAGTTTTGAGGAATGAATATAAACTTTGTCATCCTTTTCCTTGGAAGGAGAATCTGGAAAGGTGAAGTTGAAGCTAGGAGAGGGCTGGGGGGAACAAAATCCATATTCTCGAACAGCTGAGATGGCCTTCTCTAATGTTTCAAGAGCCTGCTCTACCTCTGCTCTGATATGTACATTCCTTTTGCCCTTTAACTGACTCGCGTTAACCTCCTTAATTGGAATATCTTTCACTTTCCCGTCATCCTCTTCAATGTGCTCAGTTTCTTCACCATCTGCCTCCACAATCTCAGCATATGCATTGCTATTATCTAGTGCTACTCCATTCATTGATGTCACTTCATCTGCAAGATAGTTGCCCTCGTCCTCCTGAGAC
The DNA here is from genome assembly GCA_034222035.1 of Acacia crassicarpa. NCBI lineage: Eukaryota > Viridiplantae > Streptophyta > Magnoliopsida > Fabales > Fabaceae > Acacia > Acacia crassicarpa. Next base: position 60,117,115 of record JAWXYG010000002.1, on the reverse strand, counting down.
ACATCTTTTGTCTCATCTTGCTTACTTTCAATAACATCTTCAGCTGGGAGAATGTCTACACCTTGGGTTTCCATAGCCTTCTTTGACCCATTAACAGCATACAGAGCTTCACGAAGTCTCGAATATAATGGCTCCTCCAAAGCCTTAATAAATCCTTCATCATGGTCCATCATTGAAGCCACTGACTGTAGCAAAATCATTGGTTGGATCATGTGACAAGATGATTAGAAAGGGGGAAAAAACACATAACGGGAATGCTAGGTTGATTTACATACAGGAAGCAAGCACAAAATGACAAATCACTGAACCCAATTAATCAGATTAGCCACATCGTTTTAAAACCTATATTTTAAAGGCCGTGAGCTCAGTAGACATGACAAATCCAACAATCTAACTTGACAACTAAGAATTCATGGGATTCATATATAGGTTCCACTTCTGGATCAAAGAATGAGTCGGCCCATTGTTGAATGAAAGGAAGTAAAAACAAATAAATCTTCATTGCGGGCCATATAAAGGACAGAGATATAAGAAGAATCTTCAACCTTCTTATAAAGCCTGAAGCCACTGCCGATGAGCTGTCTTGAGATGAAGTTGATAAGTGATGGAGGTACAATATCCAACTTTATATCCATGTTTGCTATTGTCCTATAAAATTCGATAGAGATCCGAATCAGCTTTGCCAAGCAAAATTCCTTTCTGTGCCATTCTTTTTTTAACTTTGCTCCACATTAAGTTAGAAAATTATGCCCATACTTAATCCGATCCCATTCAATATAAGGCCAGTTTGATAGCCATATAAAGGCAAGATAAGAAACGCAGCCCTTGAAAACCAGTGAAGTTACAAATACTTTAGATATAAATATATAGTTATAAAAAAGGAAATAAAACCTAGTGTACTGAATTTCATCGTGCATGTAAAACAATTCTTTACAAGCAGATCCTGTAGAATCTACTCGGCATTGAAATTGACTGTGCCAAGTGACTATTTGTTCGTTTATTTCCATACCCTAAGTAGATATCAAACTCACCGAAAATAACTTCTTTCTGATGTCACCTTTTGCAAAGCAAAGCCTCCCACCACTTCAATTCTTACCACGCCGTTTGCTTCAGGAATTGCTTCATTGTTGAAACCATAAAAGTGCCCATTGAAGCTCTTCGAATCAGGAATCTGAAACCAAATCCATCAGGGTTATTGAAGCTTACATCTGGATTCAGATAAACTAAAAAAAATAAAGAAAGAATGTCCAGGCACCTACCGTATTTATAATGACAACAATTAAGTCATCCTGGAAGTACTCAAACAGATAATAGTGCATGACAGCCTCCCTTGTGGAAAGTGGCCATGAAAGCTTCAACCTTTCTTCCAAAATTTCAAGTAAAAGAAGCATTAGAAACTGAAGATATGTAGTACAATAGAGGGCATGTGAATTTGCCAAAAAACAAAGAAAGAAAGAAAGATCAACAATGACAAGAAATCAACCTTACTAGAGATAATTGTTCCCCAATCCGGACCCTCTGCAAACAGTCACTCAACAGGATTTTGAAAGAGGGAACAGTAAACTGAGGCCACCTGAGAAATGAAAAATGTGACAAGGATGTCGGCTTTTTAGTTAAACTATACAGCAACATAGCATCATTCATAATAGAAATGAGTTTGCTAAATTCCTCTCCAAAATTGATCATACCAACTAGAAGAAAGCTCCACATGTTAAAGGCATTAAATATTAAGTTATAGAATCTATTCTTTCTCATGAAAACAGATATGCAATTATTACTTCGAATAATTTATACAGTATTCAACAACAGGAATCACATCATAATAGAAATAATTCTCTCCAAAATTGACTTTGGACAGAGTCCTAGACATTCATATGAAAGCCACTGCTTGATTGTGCCCAATATACTCTACATCTATCTTTCCAAAATTGAGAGAACCCATTTCTCATTTTAACATAAATAATCAAATGAACAAGTAAAACTATCTTGAAACTAGAGTCTTACATGACGCAATGATATTGCAAAATGTACAAAAGGAAGCAGTTATTTTCGTTGAGTGGTATAACTACTGCCCTTGGACTAAAATTCATCAAAAGCATAAATATGACAAAGCATGATACCCACCATTTCTTGTAAAGGGGTGTCTCCCATGACATACATAAACCTGCAATAAGGAATAGAACTTGTCAAACTTAATATACCGCATTCAAAGTAGCTGCCGTCAAAAGAGGAATGCCAAAATTTTGGTTGCACCACTGTAACTCACAAATATCTACAGGCCCATCAACGTAGCCTTCAGCTAGCAATGTATGAAAAGGAGTTCCCTCTGGTCCTTCACGATACATCACACGAAACTCTCCATTGTCTTGTTTCAACTGAAAAGAGAATAACGAGGACAAGTGTCAAGGATTTTATAGGAAAATCCATGAATCTACCATCCAAAGCATAATCAGAGTTTATATAATAAATTTCATAGAAATAGCATCAATTCATTGAATTCTCAGCAATGGGGTATTTCTGGACGAAAATCACTGAACCAATAAGGTCAGGTCTCTCATCAGTTGTGAACCCTTTAATTCTCCCGATGAAAAACAAGATTATTGAACTAGAAGAAAGGTAAGTTATTTGGCAAAGGGTAAGAGGTTTAATCAAAAGAAAAAACAGCGTGAAGAGAACTGCACAGACTAGATAACATACTTTCCAATCCGTGTGTGATGGTTTAGATCCGTCACTCCCATCTGCTGAAACACTCCTCAACATATCAAGAAACTTGGACACTTCTGCGGCCCTGGCTTCCACTGCTTTCTCCTCGTACTCATATCCTGCATAAACCAAATATAATTGAAGAAAAATGTAATAAACTGACATAATATTTGCAATTCACTTCACCTATTACCAATGCAGTCTGAATAATTTGAAAGGGGATAAGAGAATATAGCAACCTTCTATTTCTGTTCCTGAAGAACGTAGTTGCCTTTTGACAAGGGCTTTTAGCGCCTCATCGTTTCTCAGATCAGGTGAGGAAAGTGTCTTGTCCAGCCTCTCCCTATACTGCACAATCTTTCGTTTCTCTTCCATCTTCACACCAAAAATTGAAAGAGACTTGATCAAAAGTCATGTATGAAACTGAGGTTACTGCAATTACTTGGTTTCTGAATCACCGACTTAGCCTACAGCCATAAAGAGTTCAGCGCACGGGTAAGAATAGCATTTAAGAATCATGACTAGATATTGTTAAGGGCTTAAGGCACAAAGCATTGCAAGGATAGCGTTTGTTGGCTACTGATTGGCCGTTAAATTATTCGCTTCATTGAGCCTAAGTAATGATAGTTCTTGGTTATATGGGTTAATGCAGCATCGAGTGGACCATGAAAATCAAGAAAGCTAGTTAATGTTCAAATTAACATTTCCCATGAAGCTCTGTAGTCAAAAGTACGGCTCCTCCCAGTTGATCAGGACAAAATTTAAATCCAAAGACACGCTCGCGGACACCAACAATATTAATAGAATACCTCCATATAATAAACAGATTTTCATGAATAAGAATCACTAGCAAAAGATGGAAAACAGGCATGAACTTTCCGGTAAAATTGAATGACTAAGAGCAAAACCAAATTAATGGTTCCAAGTTAGTTCATGGGTTACCAAGGCAGAGAAAATCGAAGCTAAATTCAAAACTAAACAACGCTTGAGATATCATGGACCCTACGTGAAGATGGCACGTAATTGATCAGAACCCGCTAACATGAATGCTTCGGAAGATATTCTCTCAGTTGCTGTGAAGAGATAACAGAACCCAGGATCAGAGATGCGAAATACCCACCAACAAATGCCGATCTGAAATACAATCATGCATCACCAGTGCGAGGAGACAGCTAGAGTTCCCAGACGGAAGGGGAACGTGGGTTTTAAAGTTTTCTCTTTGAGCATGAAGGAAATCGGATTGGAGGAAACAATAAAAATCACGATTCAATACCGGAAGACACGGGTATTAAATTAAAATAGATAAGAATGATTGTTATGGGGAATACGAAGGTAATAGTGAACTTTGGAATTAGGTTGCGATGAGTTGAAGTAAAAACAAGTTCGAAGCGTCAGAGGGGACCACGCAAGAACGACGAAGGATCGAACATATACAAGTATCAAGAAGCTGAGCCAACAGAATAGTCTTATATGTAGGCACTAGGCAGTACACACACACACACACATATATATATATTGCGAGTTTGTGAAGAAGGAAGAAGAACGGTGAGCTGTAATTTTCATCCCTCCCAAATCCTATCCCCGCTGATTTACTCAGGCGGGAAGGACCGGACACGTGCATTGTCTTAATTGGAAATCACGCAAAGAACTTCGCTGATTTGGCCGTCTGCTTCAGCGGATTCGAAACGATGCCGCAAGATTCATTCAAGTTGGATTTGGGCTGGTTCTTAAAATTAGGTTGTTTCGAGTAAAATTACCAGACAAAGGAGACACTTCTACCAGTAAATTGCCACGATCGATCTCGGGGAGAGTAGTTGTTGATAATAAAATTATTTATAAAATAATCAAAACTACTCCATTTATTAGTGTATAAGTTATAGTATTAATTAATGGGATAGGATATTATCACTATCAATTTTATGTCACTATCACTTTTTCTCTCCCCTATTAATTAAGTTATAAATTTAGTAATCCTTCTTCCACATTATTGTTAAATTTGCGAGTTGACTCTCCGAGTTTACCTTTTTACACTTCTAGCTTACAAAAACAAACCGAGCGCTAATTGTAAACTCGGTTAAACTCACGAGTTTATACACCAAATTTATCGTTTTTACGTTTCTAGTTAACAAAACCGTGTTAACTTGCTCTTAAACTTGTATTAACTTTTTGGATTTGATCATTCTCAGCGGCTTTATATATAAATTTTATAGAAATTTCTTTATTAAATATGATAAATGATAAATGTTGATGGATTTAATTTCAATTATTTGAATTTAAAATATATTTAAATTAAATTGTTGGCATTTTTATATTTTAATTATTTAATTATACACTAGTGATACCTATTTAATAATAAAAGTAAACTTCCTTAGTTTCTTTAGTTTGTTTATTTTATTTTATAAAGTCAATTATCTTTCCTTGTATAAAAAAATAATAATAAAGGTAAACTCTTATGTATTTACGTCACTGTCACGAGTTTGCTTAAACTCGTGAATTTGACAATCTTACTCTTCCATGCTTCACACTTTTTTTTAAATGTTTGTCTTCCTAAAAAGCATATAAAGAAATATTCATGGCATTTGTTTTATATTTTTATATTTTTTATATATTTTATTTATTTAGATTAAATCATATGTCACATCTTAAAATATTTTTTGCATTCAGTATCTCAAATTAATTAATTTCTGGGATACTAGTGTTTCAAGAAAAATATCTTAGAATGCAGGATTGAAAATTAATTAATTTGATATACTTAATGCAAAAAATATTTCAAGATACCACATATAATATTTCAAGGGATAAGGTATTGTCACAATCATTTTTTGTGGCTACCACTTTTTCACCTTTAGATCAAAATATCATCTATCTTTATCATTTCTTTCTCCTATTGAAATTCTGATCTAATGATAAAAAGTGGCAGTGACAATATCCTATTCCATAAATAAAATATATTTTAAAAAAATGCATCAATATTTCTTTATATACTTGTCAGAAGCATGGAATGAGAATCCTAAACTTACTGGCTCTAGTTTATTTTAATGCATATGATTTAAAATATATATTAGTTTAATTATAATTGCGTTTGACGCATTACTTTCATAGTTCAACAATTGGTTGAGTTTTAAATTTATTGAAATTGAGTTTTCTGCCGCATTGATAAGCAAGTTTATTTTATTTAAAATTTTTTTTTGAAATCTTCGGGTTCTTTTAAATTCCTGCCATTAAAGTTCATTCTTAATAGTAGATGTCTTAAACATGAATGGAATTACAAGAGTGATACCTCAATTTATACGAATATTTAAATTTTAATTGAGGTGGGGGGAGGGAAACACATTTTTCTTTTTTGGGATAATACAAGCAAGCCGAAGCTTGAAATGATGAGAAGAGAACTAGACTATGAAAATCTATCCCTCAATACAACAAACTAGAAAATAAGCTACTAATGGCAGGACCGTTGGTCCTTCAAAGCCATATCAAGGCTTCCTTTGAGAATTGTTGAAAACTGCTTGACGGCAGCACCATAACCCTCTTTAATTTGGCCTTCAAATCAGCACAAGAATGTTTTCTTTTGGAGTATGATGTAGCTCCACGTGCCAATCCCGGAACAACAAGTCTTTAGTTTCTCCAATAATGTCTCTAAGAGGATGATCTGTAGGACAGTCTCTCATAAGGATATTGATTGCATCTAGAGAGTCAGAATAGAGGAATATTTTCTGAAACCCCATCTGAAGACCGGTCCTTAATCCTATCATGATCGCATAGATTTCAGCTTTAATAACAGTATGAAGGCCAACAGATTTATGGAAGCCTGTCAACCATTCTCCCTAAGCATTCCTTATCACTCCTTAGTTTGGGGTGACGTATTGATCCATCCACATCAATGCGGACTGCATTTGTAGGCGAGGGTTCCAGGATTTCTCCCCTAACTTGCTGAGTTGGAAGATGTGGTGATAAAGCTTTTGATTCACTGCATTTTCCATAAGGAGGTAATTGCATCGGTGAAGAATCTCCCTGGTAGCTGTGTCCACTCCTTGAAATTGGAAGTTGCATCTGGTTGTCTAAAGAATCCAGCACCCCAAACTAAGGATTCTTGTCCACAAGAAATTTTGAAATCTTCCTTTACCTAGCTTATGAGTGATGTTCCAATTAAGCCAAACTTGCAAACTACCAGAAAAAACTAAGAAAAATAGTTAGATTTTAAAATTTACTTCTACAAGTTACGTGCTCGCTCACAGTCACAAAGAATGTGGAGCACACTTTCCTCGCTCTTACAATGAAAACGACAAATATTATCATTAGTAAGGCTTCACCTTACTTGAAGAGAAGAGAATTGGTAACAAGTCTCTCACGACCAATTTGCCATATAAAAAATTTAATTTTCTCCAGAATTTCATGTTATGGGTGTTTTAACTCTTTGACATCCATATATTATTTTCGTTATTGTCTATTGATCAGTCTTTAGGTTGTATATGTAACCAACAATAAATATCTTGTATAAAATTAGGATAAATTAGAGCATTCTAGTCTGCTGTTTTTTTTTAAAAAAAAAAAAAAAGTTTTGTTGGTATAGTTATCGGCTACTACTGAGTGCTGATTTCTCTTGTTTTAGTGGAATTAATTTTCTTCAAAGAGGGGCACGTATAATCTTTTATAAAGTTCAAGAAAAAGGGGAATGTAACACCTCTCTGTTGGCCAAACTGCCAAAGTAAAATTACCACTCGATGAATGATGATTGGGATACATATATATAAGGACCTTAGAAGATGTGATAGGCTAGGAGTAATTGTTGACAACGGAACAAGGTGTTTTGCTTGTTACTTACTTGACTTGTGTTGAGAGATGGGAAGAAAAATCATAATGAACCACTCAAGGTATCATACATATGAATTCAAATCCCGCTTGACAACGATTCGGACGGTTGACGCTCAAATCCAAAACGCCCTCCTTTCTTGTCATTCCTCATGTCTCTTTTTCTATCATTTATATACTCCTAGTTGTTAATATAAAATATTTTTATATCTGGTTAGATTAAAAAAGTCAATCACTATAACACGTATTTTTTAAAACATTATAGTAATATTTCTTAATTTTCGCCATCCCTATACTTTTTTATTGTTGTTGAAAGAGTCATATATGGATATATTAAGAAAAGAATGACTAATATGAAAATTATGATTTATATTTAGGATCAACTTTCAAACATGTCTTATATTAAAGACTGAAGGGGTATTATACTACCTCCAATCCTTAATATAAGACCAATTGTTTTTTAAGACATTAAGAAAACTAATTAAATTAGTTTAAAATATTTATATTTATTATTTTTCAACACTGATTTGTTTGACTCACTACTGATATATAATTTAATATACACAAAATATGATTATGATTAATTAATTAGTTTAGCTTCCTACATTTCTAAAAAAAAAAAAAAAACTAGTAATTCTTAGTAGTACCTCGTTGAGTGTTGCTTAAATATGAGTTTGCGTTTCCAACCTTCTGGCCTTTTGTAGATACGATGAGTTCCTTCCCTTCTATTAGGTGAGTAATTAAAAAAAAGGGGCCAGCGCCTAAATAGCGCAGTGGCATGAGAGCTTGGCTCCCCTCTCTCATGCTAAAGGTTCAAATCCTATCCCCTCTCCTATTATATGTATCAAAAAAGAAAGGGGAAAGGATAAATCTATAATTAAGAATACAAATCGAAAAAAACACGTACACATAAAAGAGGATGGGATGAAAGATTTAGAAATATTATTCTTTGTAGTGATTCTAGGGAGACAATCAAATTGACTAGGTTCAGTGTCTGGCGACCAAAAAAAAAAAAAAAAAAGACTGGCTAGATCAATGCTCTCTGTACGCCTGAAGACGGTGGCTTGATTGTGGTGATTAAGAGAGTGATTCAATAGAAATGGCATGTGGAAACTCAAATTATTGTTCAGGATTATAATAGAATTGCTGATTTACTTATTAAAAAGCTCTCAAAACTGGCTCTTATAAAAAAGACCGAAGAAAATACTAAATATAAAACCTTATGTAAGAAGGCAATGGCATTGTAGTATTCTCTTCCATAAATACACCTCTTAATTGTAATGGAGAGAGTTTGTTTAAGAAATACAATAAAGAAATGTTGATCTTAATTGGAGCATAATATTATAAAAAGTAGTAAGCAATAATATTTTAATGACAGATCCTGGTGCTCACAAGTCACAACCGCTAAAGTCTTAATTAAACGACCTTGTATCAATCACCGGGGGAGCATCAGCGGCACATTGGCAACAATTGATGACTTGCAAGTCCTAAACGTGTGTTTATTCACATAAATTGAGACAAAATTCTTCTTACATACTTACTTTCCTTATTTTCGTAAATCACTATTAAATCGTAAAAATTATTTATGCTACCACCAATCCAAACATAAATCACATTTCACAATTTGACTTTTCTATAAGTCATTTTTCCCATTAATATGCTAAACAAGCTCATATATGACTTCCAAGCATAAAAGTGTTTATTCACGTAAATTTAGATAAAACTCTTTTCACGTATTTACCTCATACGTTGTAAAGAGGCTCAAAAAATTATACTTCTTGTAACAATCCTCCATTTTAAAGGATAATTATCAGTTACTAACTTGATTGAACCATTTATTAGAATATTATATGCATACAGTTAGGCTTTGGATTTGCTAGGCCCATATTTTAAAACTAAATATTGCTTTAGAATTTGCTAAAATATCCAAAATATACTAGAACATGCCAAGTGAGCCCTAATGACATAGCAATATACAACAATTCAACATGTACCAAAAAGGTGGAAGCACTACCGTTAGCAAATGTAACTTAAACTTCCGAAGCCTTCCCTGATTGACCCACACAAGAACTATCACCTGAAAAATATTTTTAACCATCAATCCAGCTCATTATAAATGCTAATACGTGCTTGTGAGGTGTCAAGTGAAACATTTTAAATAATGAAGTACTATATATTAGATTTACAAAATTATCATATCGCAATTTCTATATCACAATTTATAAATCAAATTTCATATATCGAATCACATATATAACATGTCAAGCAATAGGTCGATATGCTGACAATCCTTATCACCCCCCACCTTTATAACCGCTGACAAAACCCATGGGCTATAACGTAATAAGTTCAGTCTCTATGACAAGACTGCATCAAGCTCTCCAATAATGAGGTATAGCCCGACCAAAGGTTATAGAACTCATATCGGACCATGGGTTCCCTTTCCTTCAAATATGGAAAGGTGTTACTATCCCAAGGGCTAGCCTTTAACTCGGCCAAAGGAAAAGAGTGATACCAAGGGCCCTGAAAATATTAAGCCATCCACTGTGCACCGAGTGGTGGCATACCATGTGGTATTAAATATATAATAACTTCCATCATCACTCCACAACCATCACTGCTTCTCATCATCATAATCTTGGCATGAATATGTGAAATTTCAAACAAGATTTACGACAGTAATACATCATCACAATAATCATTAAGTTAACAATATTATTTCAGCTCAATAAACCATAAAAAGTACATTTTCCATAACAAATAATATTACTAACGATTCCAAAATAAATCCCACAAGGCAACTTTATCAAAAACATAGCTTTCAAAAATTAAAAATCACTCACAAATCATCATATAAGCAAGTACAATGAGTGAAAAGTGGTTACCTCTAGTTCTTGACACGACACTAAGCGTAAGAGAAATCAGTCCCCTTTAAAAATAAATATATAATTATATGTTAATAAAATTAAGAATAATCACTAATATCATAATTAAATAATTAATTTAACTATTATTTCACTTAAGTTTTTTTAAGAAAAATGACAATATCTCTATTCCTCAATTCTCAACCTAATACTAAATTTTTCAAGTGTAACCCAATTTATTAAACAATCTCCAAATCATCACATATTCTTTTTTTTGGTCAAAAATCATCACATATTCAAAATCATATCAATCTCTAATTTAAAACCTCAAATCTCAATTAATAGTTTCACATAGTTCAAGATTTAGCAAAACTAACCGATTAAATCCTTAATAATACTTTTAGTAATCCAACTAAATGTTAAAATTCTCATTTAATCAGTGAAAATATTCTATATAACATAAATCCTATATTCTTTTAAATAGAAAACAACTTTAAATTTCCACAACAACCTACTAACAAATTTAAACCGATTAAAGTTATTTATTAATTGTGTTCTTCATATATACAGCCTTCTATTATCAAAACTCAAAATTTTACCAATATTCTAATTCCAAAATTTTCACTAATCACTATTATATTATTCTCATTAGAAAGATAAAAATGTGTAGAATAACTTTCATAAAGAAAGTTCATTAAAAAGAATTTAATTTAACTATTTAAATGATCTTATAAAATAAATAACTTACCTTATAAACTCTAATAATCTTCTTCTCTCATCACCTCTCCCTCTCCGGTCTACACCCACGCACACTCACTCTGCACATGCACACACTAACCTAACACTTTTTTTTTTTTTGATACAGCCAGTGAGGGGAGGGGGAGGCAAGGCTCGAATCCTGAACAAGAGGGAAGGTCAGCTCCTAAGACTAGCCTTAGTGCCATCACGCTACGAGGTGCTTTAATTTATAGATATTAAGAGGTGGTGGAGGGATTCTTATCTCCTAAGCATTATATATTAGGTGGCAGCAATTTACTGGGGGAAATCCATATGGGGGCCTTTTTTGGAGAAAAAAATCCCAAAAAGGGCCATTGGGCCTTTTCTGAGTTAAATTCATTAAAATTTAACAACTAAATCAGCCAAATTTACAACAAAATTAATACCCGTTTACAACTAAATCAGTCACATTTACAACAATTTTTTTACAACTAAATCAGTCTCATTTACAACAATTTTTTTACAACTAAATCAGTCCCATTTACAACAATATTAACCCCGATTAACAACTATATCAGCCCCATTTACAACTCACCAAGATTTGCAAAATCTTGAGGCCATTTTTAGGATTTTTTCTTTAAAAAGGACCTTTAAATGAATTTTCCCAATTTGCTGCCACCGTGTTATAGTTCTTTAATTTTTTTTAAACAAACATTAATTTATTGTTATTCTGTTTATTATCATAATCATTACTATTGCTTTCTTCTTCTACACGCCTTGCCACCTGTTTTTTTTTTTTTTTTTTAACAACAACTATTAATTATTTTCATACCTTTATTCCACTAATATCTTTTACTATTAGAAATGATATTTTACCTACAAACCTTTATTTTAGATAATTATACAATAAATTTATGTACCATAATTAATAAATTATTCTTATTTATAATTAAATCCTAATATAAAAATTAGGATATCACACTTCTCTTGGTCCTTATTATAAGACACCAACTAGTAATCGTATTTGGTCCTTTTTATAATGCACTTGCTTATTCCTAAGGAACATTAATTATTTTTTTCCATGTTTTCCCATAATTAATGAGGGTAGTGAGTAAGAGTAATAATTAATATAATATTATAGTTTAGTACAATTAGTAGGGAGTAAAAATGGAAGTTACTTAAATGGTAAGACCATTTTATTAATTTTAACTGTTTTTATTGGTTTACAAAAAAATGTTAGTTTGTGTCTTATAATAAAGAGTATGTGGGATGATAAACACCCAATTCATATATATTGGTAAAATCACAAAAATTTAAAACCGTCACGTTAATGCATTTAGAATAATTGATGTGTAACGGAGAGATATGGAACATATAACACCCTTCCCATTCAAATTAATAATTTAATATGGAACACACCATTCAACGCCATTAATTAATAAAGGAAGATATTTAGTTGGGCAATAAAACAAATTCAGTATCTTAGCAACTATGTTGTTGGGAGTTGAGACTAAAATCTCAATCCCCATCCACCAGCTGAAACTGCCAGCGAATGCAACCCCACATGCATGCAATTATTTAGTTCAACTTTGCAGTACCCCAATTTTCAGTTTTATTTTTTTCGCCAGTAGCCTCCAATTTTCAGCTTTACAAAAACATATCTTTAATTCTTTAATTTTATATAAAATATCTCTCTCCAATATTTATCTTGGATGATGGGTTGGAATATTTAAGTGAACACTTCAAGAACAACCCATCAAAATCAGAAGTCAGTGATTTTCTATTATAACGAGTTATGAACTGTTAATAAGTGTAGTTAATATTTAAACTAGGGAAAAGTATTTTTCCAGCTAGAGATAGAATTATCTCCAGTGACCCTAAAACTACGTTGTTTTGAATTAATGAATGGTGTGTTTGTAATTTTAGGTGAATTAATTAAGGGTGTTTTCGTAATTTTGCACCCTTCATTAATCCACCTAAAATTACAAACATACCCTTCATTAATTCAAAACGACATAATTTTATGGTCACTGGAGATAACTCTATTTCCAGTAACTGGAGAAATCCTTTACCCTTTAAACTATTATAGGAAACAAAAATAAATTGGGATTTTTTTAAAAATCATAATATCAAGAGTTTCCTTTTTTAAGTTTATAGAGCAAAAGATTCTCACATCTTTTAATAAGCAGTTCAAAACCTCTCCTCTTCCCTAATTCTTAGCTCGGAATGATTCATATTTGATCTTTTATAAAATTATCATTGAAATTTTAAATTATAAAAAGAAAAATAACTAATTAAATACATTTTGCTTGATCTTGATATGAACAATTCATTACTACATAAAAATAAAAAAAACCCAAAAATAATATATTGTATACAACTAAATCTAAATCATTCAAATGTTGATCTTATGGTTGAAAAATGAAAATGATGGGTTACAAGTCGTTTAACTAGTACACTTTTGAGGATATTCATACTTGTGTTCTTCTCCTTATTGGAGACTGCTTAATAACCACTTCAACCATAAATTTGATTTGATATTTGGAACGTATTTTTCTGGAATTTTTTCAATATTTTTAGCAAATGGTGTGATATAATTTATGGAATTTATTGGTCAATAAAAGAAGGGTAAAGGATTTCTCATGTCACTGGAGATAAGTTATCTCCAGTAACCCCAAAACTACGTCGTTTTGGATTAATAAAGGGTGTTTCCGTAATTTTATTTATTTTTAATCATATAAATTTTACCGAAACACACTTCATTAATTCACCTAAGATTACAAACATATCCTTCATTAATCCAAAACGACGTAGTTTTAAGGTTATTGGAGATAACTTTATCTCCGACTAGAGAAATACTTTTCCCATAAAAAGAAATAAAAACATTAAAAATTGCTACTAAATAAAATAATATTTTTGTGACTGCAACGAAAAGGGATTGTCTTGATAATTTTTTAAAAAATAAATATTTTGATAAAATTATTTAATATTTAACAATTTTAAGGTCAAACTAATGCCACGTGGCAGGTAGTAGTTGAGAACGGGCGTAGGGCAAAGGCGGAAAGCAAAGTCCAACCAAACAAACAAAAGTATCGCTCTCTCTCTCGTTCGAAGGGTTACTCTATTTGCCGTTTGTCTCAAAGCTAGGGCTTCATCCCTTCCTCCTCTTTTTGAAACGGTTGCTTGGCTGGCTTTTCTTCGCCTCTGTTTGTTTTTGTAAGTCTCAATTTTCCACGGCCATAACTTTCTACACTCTCATTTCAATTACTTCAACTCTTGTTTATATTCTTTTGTTGCCTACAGTATTTGGGTGAATTTTCTATTCCCCCTTTCATCCTCTTTCGTAGGTTTCCAAACAAAGATTTATGATTCTGTCAAATATCACTGTCATTGCCCTTATTTTTGGAACAATCTGGTGTTTGGGGGGATAAGCTTCGATTGTTTTATGATCTCGTTCCCTGTCTTCCATTTGACCGCTTATAATCAAAATCCGAACGAAAAGTAAATTTTAAAGTTGTAATTTTCCCGTGGGTTCATTCTAAATAAATCTAATTGAGGAAAATAAACTAAACTTTCCGTGATTTGAAGGCTTTAATTTTCCTTTTCATTGTCTTATTTTTTTACAGCGGGAATTGATGGGTTGTGGGATCAGATATTATGGTTGCATTTAGTTGAATCCATTTAACGGTGGAGAGGTGGAATGAGCTCTCTCCTCAAATGAGTTCAGGTCCGTGGGATTGTTCACCTATTATTATGATACATGTCTTTGGTTTTGGAACAGGAAATGTTATTTAATAATTTGACCGACCCAATAAACACGTGTCATCGTAAAATTTTGGATGACCATCTCACTCCTTTAATCTTGAATGATGGGGTAACAATGGTGTTTTCCAGAGGATTTGCCGCAGCAAATTGGCATAATAATCTGTTAAGATCTGTTTTCGATTTTATTTGTTACCCCCACCCTACTTCCAGCGAGGATATGTTGTGAGGAAAGAAGAACTGTTCTTTCTTACCATTGGCGCCTTCTGCTTATTACTTTACTGCTTCTGTCTTCCAGTTAAGCAGCTATTGGTGGTAGAAGACAATGTTTAAGAAGGATTTTGTGGAAAGTATTTAATTTTGCCAAGTTGTTGTTTCTTACGCACGTATCCATTTAGATTGCAGGTGATGAAATGGAGGACTGCTTCAGGGCTAATTGGACTCCATCTCAGGACCAATATTTTCTTGAGCTTATGCTGTCCCACGTGCGCAAAGGCAATAAAACTGGAAAAGCATTTAGGAAACAAGCATGGACAGATATGACTGAAAAATTTAACACCAAATTTGGTTTTAAATGTGATGTGGATGTCTTGAAGAACCGACTCAAACGCTTCAGGAAGCAATACAATGAGATGAAAATGCTTCAGAGTCAAATTGGTTTTCGGTGGGATGGAACATTAAACATGGTGATAGCTGATGATAAAACATGGGATGAACATGTTAAGGTACAACATACTTTCATCAAACTTTTGCAAATGTCACAATATGAATCATATGTCTGTTTGACGTTGGAATTAGCTTGTAAGTATATATGCAGGCCCATCCTGACTTGCAAGCTTACAGGACTAAAGTTGTGCCCTATTATAACGAATTGTGCATAGTTTGTGGCCATGCAGTTGCTGATGGAAGATATAGTCTTTCCTGTTTTGATGTAGACTTTGAACGTGAAGGTAGGAACAAATGTCACAATGATGAATCATATGTCTGTTTGATCTAATAGAGACAGTCTTGTAATTTTCTTGTTCAATTTCAATTTATTACTGTGAATCACAGTCAGTTTGAACTATTGTGATCTATCATCAGAAGCTTCAAAAGAAATGGATGAACAGAGTTCTCCAAGTAGAGGGGATGGCCAGACCAGTCACACCAAAATTGACTGGTCTCCAGTGATGGACCAATTCTTTGTTGAACTTATGTGGGACCAGGTACGCAAAGGGAACAAGATTGGTCGCACGTTTAAGAAGAAATCATGGGCAGACATGATAGATGCATTTAATGACAGATTTGAGTGTCATTACGGCAAGGTTGTCCTGAAAAATCGTTTTAATGTCCTGAGGAGGCATTACTTCTCTATTAAGGTCCTCCTTGGCAAAGAAGGGTTTAGCTGGGATAAGAAACAACAGAAAGTGGTGGCTGATGATCAGGCTTGGCATAAATGCATCAAGGTACATGTTTCCTTGGTCATAGTTTCTTAATTTACATACTGTATTCCTTTTTAAATGATTCTGATTGTCATACCTACTAACTATTGCAGGCAAATCACAACTTCCGGCTATACAAAATGAAAAGCATGCCTTTTTATCCTGCCTTGTGCATCATATGCCAGAATGAAACTACGCCAGGGAGCATAACAAAAGCAAGTGGCAAGTCAAATGTTAAAAATGGATTTTCTGAAGACAAGAATTCTACCAAAGATGCTCAGCCGAAACCTGATGCAAATAAAGGAGAAGGACATATAAATGGTGACAAGAACTTTACACGAGAAACCCAGATGCTCTCTAAACCAGATAAGCAGGCCAATTTAGGTGGCGAGAAAAACGTCCCTGGTCACCAAAAAAGGCATAAGCCTGAAATGCCTCGGAACTGTAACGAGTCTAAGAAGGCAAGACATTGTGATGGGGAAGTGCTCGATGCTCTGAAACGTAGGATGGTTGCGATCTCAGTCTCTTCACTAACGAAGAAAACAAAGAAAGAGGACAAGTTTTCTATGGATAATGTAATCAGTGTGCTTCAGACTATACCAGATATGGATGACGATCTCATATTGGATGCCTGTGACTTCTTGGAAGATGAAAGAAGAGCGAGAATGTTTCTAGCTTTGAATACTAATCTAAGGAAGAAATGGCTGATGAGAAAACTCCGTCCTGATTAATTGATGAGCTTGTGCAATTGTTTGCTAGTTTTCTTGAATCTTGTGAAACTTGAGGCATATAGTACGTGGAATAAATTGTAGATCCATAATCCAGTGGCGCTCAGTGACTGAAGATGGTGCTATGATTCTTTTTCCTAACTAGGGTTATCGTTTGGACATGAAAATATGTATTTAAAATTATTTTTGCTTAATAACAAAGTTGATTGTTGACTTAACAATTTAGAATGATACGCTTCTACTGACAATTTTCTTATGAAGTACTCTTCCTTGTTATTGTGTTTTTTTTACCAAAATATACATGTTTACCTAGCTCCATGATTAAATCATGTACAGTACATATTCCAACTAAAAAATTTAATTAGTTATACTATCTATAAATCATGAGCTACGTAACTCTAGTAAACCTTGCAAACCTCAAGAAATTTGATAGCTTGGTCCCAAAAATATGAAAATCTGGTCTACATCTATCGAATTCCCCTTTTTATGTCATAAAAGCCTTTTCACTTTTAAATAGCTTTATAGCTTGGTTTATATACATGGTAGCAAAAAGATGTAACGATCAATCCTCCCAATAAAAATAAATGGAGAAACTCCTAAAGAACTAGGACCCTGTGGCTTCTAAAGTATGTACGAGACTAGAACCTTCTCTTCCCTGTACACTCGATGAATTACAAACTCAACGGATTCTAAACTTTCCTGTAGAAAAGAACGTAAGCAGCAGAAGTCTTTACCATGTCCTCACTGAGAGGCACAACCCTGCTATCATCAAACTCGTACCATTTATCATGTCCATACTGCATCCGGGCAAATACAAATTGGATATGAGTAATTTCAATGCATATACCAGAATGCCAATAATAAATTTGACATTGATAACCAATATGCACAGATGATTCTAGAGAACCAACAGAAAATAACAATTCAGAGTACCAGCAGTTGCTTCTGTTTTTTCTTTTTTTTCCTCAAGAAACTCTGAGGAAACCGAGGATGCCAATTTATTTACTAGCTATACTATCCCCAATTGATACACTAGCCAATAAGCACAACAATTGGTGACAACAAGAAGATACTCTTGTGGGTCCAAAATGTAAGAGCTAGATAATTAATTTATGGATATTAAGGAAATTAGTTAACTATCGTAAAAAAAAATGTGTCTTTTTCCTTATACATATCCCCTTTAATCATTTGCATTGGGACCTACCCCCACAGATGAAAACTCTCTCTACATGTGCAATCAACAAAGATAGTCAGAGAACAAAATATAAATCTGAGAGACAGAGCGTTTCGAAGCCATACATTTAAGACCAAAGCAAAACCACAAAACTAGCTCCTATAAGGACCGAAGAAAGCAATATGAAATTTCACTATTTCATGGGAAGTTTATGAGATCCCCTAGTCTCAAAACCAGAAGAAATATAATTTTGCAACTAATTTATTTTAAAACAAATCTAGTAAAAAATTATCAGCCTTCCACTTTTTATAGTCAACACAAGCCTCAACAATGTTTGTAATTGTCCGAGTCTTAAATACGTGATAAGTTAATGAAATATTTAATATATTGTAAGCGTTTAAACAATCAGATACTTAAACATAAATGAAGAGAAATACTGTTTTAACTGATTAAAAGCCATCTCCGGCAAAGAGGTACTTACACGAACAAATGCTGTATAATGACCTCCTCCCAAGAATCCAGAATGACAGCTGATTGCATACAACTCATAATGGGGGGAGGACTGGCTATTCTTATGGGCAACATACGTTGACAGGTCCAAATCATTGATTGGGAAGTTGACGAATGTTTCCAGCTTGTTCTTGAAGTATTGGCTGAACGAAAACCTCTTCAAATGAACAACAAGAATTTCAGGTAATCTCCAAAGATCTAGTTTTTTGGTCGCTTGCTGAGGCTTTTTGCATTTAGGACAGAACCTATTAGCAACCAGATTGCAACATGAAACATCAGACAAGCTGAAATACGCCTGGCCTTTTCGACGTGAAGAACAAAAATTAACATGTAAAATTTGGCACTTGAAAATTGTAATAGAAGTTCAGCCCAGCATTTTGTCAAAGATATAACAATAATATGAAGACATAACAAAAGGCCTAAACCCTCCTGATATAATAAGATATGACGATTTAAAATATATTTTCAAAAATAAAATGCCAGACATGGTTTATCTATATACTAACCACATGTCATCTGGCCCAAGAGGCTCCTCTTTTAAGAATGCTTCAAGGCACTTGTAAACAGAAACAGATTCTTGTGTTCTCCTGGAGAATAACTGTGGCTTGAAAACCTCAGGCAATGAGCTCAGTAGGCATGTATCATATTTTTCTATCATCTTATTTGACCATAAGACAGAAACCTCCAACCTTTTGGGTAGCGGTGGGAATGGTAAGGGTTCATTCATTTTTATCTCCACATTCTCCATTCCAAATGGTGGTGCAATTAAGTAGAATTTAAAGTCAACCTCCAAATCTGAATCTGAATCACCTTCCAAGCACGCAGAACTAGTGGCATCACTCAAATCATTATCTTTACTAACTTCAATATCATTATCATGCTCATCTAAGAAATCTTCCGAGGGCATCTGAAATGGACTAATTAACTTCAGAAACTCCCTATGAATGTCATATCCACAGGAAACATTGGGCAACCTTGCCACAACAGGAATGACAAACAAACTTTCAACCAACTTCTCACTCCCAGAAATGCACTGCCTGAACAAAAATATATTTGCACAGAAAACAAAGCAAATTCCAAAGATCAGCAAGAAGGAGGTAAATGACTAGCAGTAGAATATTACAAGAGCCACACTCATTTACTAGATAAACACATCGATAGGCATGAAGATTTATACAAAAATCTGTTTCAATTCATTCTATTTGATACACAAGCAGCACACATTAGCTCAGAAAGTTTACAATGGCATATATGAGTTGGACAGCATAAAGAAAAAGATGACAGTGTCCTTAGGTTTATCTCGTATGTGTTAAAACATCTTCCGAAGTCGAGTGACAAATATAAAATGTCAAATCAACTAAATTTATTGGGAGTTTCGTATTAAGGTTTTAAAGAAACTAATTGAGAATAAGTGCCATGCACATATACCTCCTTCCTTGAAAGATTGGTACTTCATGAGTTCATAATGAGCAGAATGGAGAAAATTAAGACGCAATTCTTTTGGTAATTGCTATCAAATTCTAACTTTGCATACGTCATTCGTATTACCATCCTAATGAAATTTGTTTGATTCTTCAATCACCTAAAAAAGTAAAATCCACACATGAAGTAGAGTGGAACCTTAAGTTCTTCATTTTCAAACTTAGGTTGGACCATCGGAGAAACACACACAAACATACTGTGAGAACAAAACTGACATAGATAATTGAAACATCATTATCATGCTTAGAAAGCTTACTTCGTGAAAACAACCAAGGTGCCAGCCTCATCTTTTGGCAATCGATAAGCAACTAGTTTGTCCTGATCTCTAATCAATGCTAATGAATCAGATGGTTCCTCCAACCAACGAAAGATGCGATTCTTGTATACCTGTAGTAAGCAAGTCCTTGACAGTTGTTAGCACTTGCCCAGTAAATTAATGGCAACTATTTTAAATATACTTCATTTCATCAGTGAGGCAGTGGTCCCCTAAAAGCCAATTCTAGTTTAAAAGTACAACTTCTTACCTCGGCTACCAAGAGTGTCTCATCATCTCTTAAGGAACATGCATCACCTAAAGCCTTGATTAGATCCTTCAATAATCCACTCTTGGGTAATGTTATGGTAAATGTGGAAGGCAAGGCAGTTCCATCAGTGCTCAGGACAGTCAAAGTAATTGTCCGCATTGTTGTTGAAGGTAATGGCAAAGATAGGTGCATAAAAGGGTCAAAAGTAATAGAAACCTTCTTGCAAACAGGGCATACCAATGTCGAACGGAACTGACCCTGTAAGAAAAAGAAGCAGAATAAGTTTAATTTTAAAGCAGGATTTAACTCATGCAAAGTAGCTCAGCATCCAAAATCAACCATGAGACAAATCAAAATGATTCTCAAACCAACACCAGATAGATTTCTGAAATAGTCAGATCTTGATACGAATCACAGGCAAACAACAACAACAAAGCCTTATCTTACTAGGTGAGGTCAGCTACATAGATGGCATAGTGTCATTATGCTCTATCAAAAAAACAAATCTTTGAATAGATTATTAATCAATAGATCCCGCTCTAAACCAGATCACAGGTAATTATGCATTTTTCAATACATCACTTTTATACCACATAGATTTCAAGCCTTGATATTGAACATATTAAGAGAAAAGTGGGCTCTGTTAGATAATTGCTGGGTTTACATTACCATAACTTCTTCCACTTCACCCAAAAATCCATTCATGAGCAGTAATCCAACATATTGTACTAAAATCCTCTGCTAGGGACAAATACATGAACTTTTTCTATCAAGACTCTCAGTTTTCCCTGTCACAGATATAGAAAACTACAGGCCATTGTACACTAAGGGACACATGAAAGCCAAGAGACAATAAAAAAGGATACGGGATTTTCTACATAACATCCACACAAAAATTAGTGAGGACTCACTTGGCACAAATCAACTATTATGGAGTCGTTGCGAGCAAGGTGATTATGCCAATATTCTTCTGCCACTTCTTCATCGGGACGACCATCTTCATCTTTAACTTCGTGATATGGTTTGCGCTTTACACGATTAAGGTCTTCATGGAGTCCATCCAACAAAAAAGCGAGAAGTTCCTGCACAAAAGATACCACACATCTTAAGAAATTATTTCACCTAAAAATTATCCCAAATTCATCGATAATATGAATTGTTTTAACATGCAAATCACATGGAAAAGGAAAGGTACACACTTGAGAATCATGCTGGTTACAACCGTTAAATTGGGGGGCAAAATTAGCAAGCTTCGTCTTGAACATTCTTGGTGCCACAGGCCTTGCGCCAGGAAACCACAACTTTCTAAGTAAATCCCCAAAAGCTAAAGCAAGTTCTCCCTGAAGAGTTTTTGAAATAGAAACAGAGAAATTCAGGGATGCCAAAAGAAAGATACTTAGAAGAGGGAGAAATGATCATATACCACCAAGAAAGAAAATATATATCATACATTCATTCCCAAGGGATTTTCATAATTTATTTCTTTCCGGTAATCTCCCAGGAAATAGTCAACAAGCTTGGGGGTGTGAACCAGACATTGAATGGCACTGTTCATAAAACAAGTGTTTCCAAGATTCTCTAATCCTTTCAAGCCCAAAGAACCAACTGATTTATAGCTGCTCCTTTGAAAGGAGTTGATAGTTGTTATATTGGAATTCACATTGTGAGTGGTCCCATTCATCATAACAGAGCCACCATGAGCCAAAGATCCCACTGTAGGTCCATCTACAAACATATCATCACTTCCATTAACCTTTATAGAATCAGAAAGTCCATAAACTTGCAGCTCCAGGAGAACCTGCAAGGACAAGACGAAGCATGAAAGCTATAAAAAGACTGAATAAACAGATTCCATGGGCAAAACTATCAATAAATCAATAACAGATATCTAAAATTAGTATTGAAAAAACGCCATCAAATTGCTAGGGTCCAATTAAATTCATAATCAAAAGCCCAAAGCATCCTCCGGAAAACCTAGGACCTTGTCCATTTTTTCTACAATAAATAACACTACCAAAATTTGTGGAATGTTACAAATTAAATAGCTCATCAAGATCAACAATTCAATTAACTCACAAATATTTCACTCCATGTAAAAGTTAAATATAGAATCAAGTTTATCAGCAGCAGTAACTTCATTCAATTTTGAGGTCCTTAATCGAGACTTCCTAGTTCTAAATGAACAGCCATTTACATCATGGATTACCTAGATTTAACTACAAGCTTTTTTGGTTGAAATGGTCCATGGCATGGTATCAAGGCCTTTAAAGACCAAATGGTCAAAAGAGACATCATTTTCCCCCCAAATACTCTTGATTAATAATAAGTTTCAGAACAGACTTCATTGGACTTGTGCTCTGTTCACAGTTTAACCTAAAGTGCATATTGTTGACATTCATAAATTCAAGTCATTTGGACAATTGTCTTAGCTTTTTGCCTTTGGGACTTTAGTGCTCGTATGATATAGAAGGAATCACCTCAAAATCTATGTAAAGCACAAACCCATGATACAGCTATGCTGCTATGGAAACCCCCCCAGAGAGGAGGGAGGAGATGAGGCCGCAACTCACCCCTTTTTCAAGTTGCCCAGAATCCTCATTATTGTCTATGAAAAACTGAGCTATCTGGCCTGAGAAGTCCAAAATCTGTACCTGCACGTTCCATATTATAAATAAAAACAGGACATGTACAGAATCTCTACAAAATTAATTGTGAAATAACTCACTGGGTTATATTCAGAGCTGAAAATATTGCGGGCTTTCATGTAGACATCAACCCCATTTTCCTGAAGCAATGCTGTCCATTATTAGCCATTGACAACATAGAGCTACTCAAGAAACTGAGAACATCACTAAAATCAAACCTTCTGGCTTATCTTCGCCTCCAATGAATTTGTTTCCCATGAAACAAATATCCTAACTTGCAAGGAAAACAAATCTGGCAAATAATCATCTGCATAGAAGAGGCTCCCAAAATCCTTCACTGCGTTATTATTATCACTACACCTACAAGAATAATGAAATGAATCCAAAATCATTTTATTAAAAATGTCATAGTGAAGAACAATTTAGAAATATATAGTAGCTTGTAATGAAAAGGAATCCATCATGAAATCCACAACAGATGAATTATAATCCAAAACTTCATGAGAGAATCAAACCAACATGCAGATAGCGTCTGGCAAGAGGGATGCTAATCAAAACTAAATTTCTAAAAAATACACATGGAGCCATCTATAAACAATAGTGCCTTAGCTAGGACACCGCCCCGCCCCCACCACGGGGGGGTTGGTTTAAAAGGGCATGGCCATTCATTGAGGTAAGGTAGCTATTGTAAAGCGCCTTTTCTTCTTAACATTACTACTATTTCTTTTGGAAACAAATTAAACAAACAACTCAAAAATTATAGTAGGAAACAGTACAGCCTCCTCCTTTTACGGGAGGGAATTAATACCGGATTAGGCTCAGTACTCAGTATATGTAACATGTTCGCCACTTAAATTTGGAAGTCAGCAAGGTAAATCAGGAAGAAGATGCAATGCTATGAAGGCATTCAATAAGTCATCAGCATTTTGCTTTTCAATAAACAGCGACCTATAAATGAGTTTGAACGGAAAAGGAAAAGGCAGAACGTGTATTTGTTTTGAAGATTCACCTTTTAAGAGCACGCAACCACAAACCTTCAGGAACCAACGCATATTGACGGCCTGAAGATCCCACATCACTATTCATTGTTTCCTCCCGATCGTCTTCCTTCCTTAACTGAAGCAAAATTTCTGAGTCATGCTCAAAATCAGAGTTCGATGATACTGTGTATAGGACATTTTCTACTCGATCAGCATCCTCTTGTACTTCCTTCCACCACCTGCAACCCAGGGGGAATGCACAAATAGAAGAGCGCGATTGCAGTGAGAAAAAATTCAATCTTCAAAGTAAAGTTAACAAGGGCTGAAAAAAATAACTAGGGCAAGCAAAGGAACATCAGTTACGAATTTATTCATCTATAATTTTTGCCCGGCGACAGGTTTTCCAGTTGCTTAATGAGCAAGGATCCCACGCTCACCACGTCTTTGCCGACACGGAGACGTAATGGAACCTCTCAGGACATCCTCCCTCGCAAAAGAACATCAGAAAGGAGGGCAAGAGGGCAATACGGCAAAACAATGTAATGCCTTTCCAGTCCTTATCGATTTACCAATTTATTTCAGAGGCAATCATACAATGAGATGAGAAGGAATTAAGAGAGAGTGAATCACCCGTAAAGAACCAAGTAGAGGGGCTCATTCGCCAATTCAGGCTCTTCGTCTCGGACGAAGCGACGTTGGAGGCGGGAATCGAGGTCCCAGAACAGATCGTCGTGATCCGAGAATAAACTGTCCATGGCGAGGAAGGAGAGGGTTTTGGAGAGTATGAAGCGAGCACGGGACTTGCAGAGATGGAAGGTGCAGAGAGAGAAGAGAGTAAGCTTCCGAGAGAGAAAACGGGTCGGTTTGACGACCAGAGAAGAAAGACGGATCTTCTCTGAAAAACGGGTCATAGCCTTAAACTCCGTAGGCTCACAGACAGCGCGTTTAAGAACTATGGTGCCCATAGAATAAATGATAACCCTAATTATAAGAGTTAGTTGATTTTTTTGGAGAGATTAAGGAAATTAAATAAATTACTTAATCATTTTATATATATTAAATATGAGTTAGTTGAAGAAATTAAATAAACTAAATAAATTACTTAATCATTTTATATATGTTAAATATTTTTAGATTATACTTTCTCCAGTCCTAATTATAAGTGCTAGTTGACTTTTTTTCTTTAGAAATTAAGGAAGCTAATTAAACTACTTTAAAATATTTTTATTTTTATTTTTTTCTTCAAACTTATTAATTTGACTAATAAACTAATATATAATATAAGAATATTTAATATATGAAAGAATTAAGAAACTTATTTAGCTTCCTTAATCTCTCTAAAGAAAGTCAACTAACTATTATAATTTGGACCGGAGGTAGTATATTAGTTTATTGGAAGATGATATTGTCACTACCAATTTTATGTCACTACCACGATTCTGATCTAACTGTGAAAAAGTGATAGTGACTTGGTAGTGACATAAAATTGGTACTGACAATATCATATCCCTAGTTTATTAGTCAAACTAATAAGTTTGAGGAAAAAAAATAAAAATAATTTAAAGTAATTTAATTAATTTCCTTAATCTCTCCAAAAAAATCAATTAGCTCTAGTAATTAGGACCAGAGGGAGTAAAAATAACAAAACAAAAAAAGGGACACGCACGCGCTTAAACTCGGGAGGTGGCGCACAGAAGGGGTGTCGGTAGGGTACACGCGCGAATAGAGGAGTGAGGGTGGACATAACAGATCAAATATCATCTGGATGGTTCCAGGGACGTCTCCGTCCGGTCCGGTTGCACTGTTTCACACATGACTAACATTGCTGGCCGTGCGATCATCGAATGGGGTCGCATGAACTGGTGGGCCTTTCATTTTCTGATTGGGAAAATGGACTCAATACTTTAACCTAAAAAGGAAAGAGGCCATGGCCTTTTAAGTTTGGGTTATGGCAAAAAAAGGAAAGTTGGATCACTTTGGAAGACCACTTATAAGTGTATGGGTGGGTATGGTGTCTGAAGAATGAACGGTATTTTATAGTCTGATACCCAGCCCTACCCAGTAAAAGTTCTAACTATTTTGATTGGGTATGACGGACCTTTCTGTTCAAGTGGTAATACTCTGTCCGGTTCACATGTGAAAAATTAAAAATAATTCCATTAAAATTTCATAAATATTCCTATAGTTACCATATGTTTCAACTTCGTCCTAAGTAATATAAATTTTAAATACAATCGTTATTCCACATCTTGGGATATTCACAATAAGTCTAAAACCTAAATCTTGAAATTTACAAATTACCATATGTCTTAACAAATATCCATACTTTAAGAATTAAACAGCACCTATGATTCATTATAAATAAGGCAACAAAATTATTATAATTAAAGCCGCGAAGTCCAAGTGGTTTGTGTTAATGTCCCCAAAGTTGATCAAATGATGAAGCATCTAGAAAAATAAAAATAAAAGGCAACTATAATTTAATATATGACAAAGTAAAGAAGGAATGAAGAAATCTTCTTGTAAATTTTAAAGGCTCCAACTTACTCATGAGAAAAAGGGAAAGGTCAAAGAAACACGTCACTCGATTTATAAAAAATATTTATATAAAATGTAATATATATACTAACTGAGCATGCCCCAATGGATAGGGTGGCATACCCGATTTAATGCCCGACCCTGCTATTAAAAATGTCTAGCTCGATTGTGCCCAATTTTTTTAGGCTATTTTTTTGGGCTATGTTGAGTGATTTTTCTCAGTGTGCACAGTGCTCTTGGATCCATGACCACCCCTATAAGTAAAAATAACTAAATTGACTTATCAAATCGTAGTAATTAAATGGTTACCAAAACCAGTCACTGTCAAAGTATATCATAACAGGCGCCCAATTTGATCCAAAAAAGAGGCGCCCAATATACCCTCAAATTCACAACTTCACCCTTAAGAAGGCCCCATTGGTGGTGTTTAATATCAGTGGGCCTGCAAGGTCTCGACATATCATCAGTTTAGAGCATATTATTAGGGAAGGACAATATTAAACATTTATTTCATTTCAATAATTTATATTCTTTATAGTTTTCAAATAAATTTGCCATGAAATCAAATACATACACTGTAAGTATCAGAGAATAAGCTTATGTTTAAATTCGTGTTCGATTATTTCAAATACCAAAATTGTGTTTTTTTTTTTGGGTATAAAAGAGGCATACGCCATTAATTAATAAAAGTAGAGAGGGGATCTAATCCCACACAATCGTTTGACAACATAGACCTCAAATTATGAGGGCAAACATGAGTTACAAAAGATCTAGAAAGACTTTCTTTGGCCAAAGCATCAGCTAAGCCATTTTGAGTTCTTGATACTTTACGGAGCTCCACTTTCCACGGCCTGCTGAGGAGGTTTCTGATCTGAAGTCCCACCATACTGCTTGTCTTGGCACTTCCTGCCACTAGAAACTTGTCTACAATAATCTTTTTTGTCTACAATAATCTGGGCATCAGATTCGATGATTACCTTTTTGAACCCTTCATCAAAGGTCTCGGATAAATTGGTTAGCGGCTGGTGACAAAAATTCAAGATTCTTCCATGTATCCACAATTAAAAGAAGACAGAGGAACCGTATCTCGAGTATCAAGGATGATTTGGGTAACTGGTTAATGGAAAAGGAAACTATCTCTCAGAATATTGCCAATTACTTCCAGAATCTCTTCGCTTCCTCGGGGTCTCAGTCGATGGATGCTGCCTTGAGTTATATTAATCCAAAAATATCTGCGGAAATGAATCAGAGGTTGAGGTTACCGGTTTCGAGGGAGGAGATCAAGGCTGCAGCTTTTAGCCTAGGGAGCACGAAGGCGCCGGGTCCTGATGGTTTTTCTGGTAAATTTTATCAGTCTGCATGGCCTGAAATTGCTGAGTCTGTCATCTCTATGGTATGTGAATTTTTTGCAGGTAACTCTGTCTTAGAGGGGATTAATATGACTAACATCACATTAATCCCCAAGGTTCATAAACCAGAACATGTGTCCCAATTTCGCCCAATTGGCCTTTGCAACTTTTCTTATAAAATAATTTCAAAGATTATGGCCAATAGGATGCGCCCCTTTCTTGATATGTGTATCTCCCAGAATCAAAGTGCTTTTGTTCCTGGCCGGTGTATTCATGATAATATTATCATTGCGCATGAAGTGTATCATTATCTGCGTCGCAAGAGGTCTGGAGGTAAGTATGAATTCTCTCTTAAGATGGATATGAGTAAGGCATATGATCTGGTAGAGTGGGATTTCCTGGAAAATGTTTTACTAAGATTTGGCTTCTATTCTGAATGGGTTTCTCTTATCATGAAGTGTGTGCGCTCAGTAAGTTTAAATATTTGTTTATCTGGTGAAATTGTGAAGTCCTTTGCCCCTAGTAGAGGTATTAGACAGGGAGATCCCCTTTCGCCTTATCTGTTCATTTTGGTTGCGGAGGTTCTATCCATTATGATTAACAAGAGCCAGGCTGGTAAGTGTCTTAAAGGTGTTAAATTGAGTAATGGGTGTCCTGTTTTAACTCATAGCTTTTTTGCTGACGACGCCCTTTTATTTATGAATGCCTCTCGTCGTAACTGTCATTATTTAGCTAATCTTCTGGATTTGTACTGTGCAGCCTCTGGTCAGGTAATTAATTTAGATAAATCCAGTATTTTCTTCTCTACTAATACTCCTCCTGCAATGAAAAGCATGGTGAGTGGGTTATTGAAAATCCCAACAACGGAAGATCTGGGAACTTATCTTGGCATCCCTAGTATCTGGGGTAAGACGAAAAATCAAGCAATGGCGTATATCAGGGAGCGTGTAGCAAGTAAAATTCATGGGTGGAGTCAATCTCTCTTATCTTTTGCCGGTCGGGAAGTGATGATCAAAGCGGTTATTCAGGCTATCCCAATTTATCCGATGAACTGTTTCAAACTCCCAGTTGGAACGTGTAAGGAGATCAACAGCCTTATTGCTAACTTCTGGTGGGCTGGTAATGCTGTTGGTGGCAAAACGCATTGGAGAGCGTGGGATGTTATGACTACAAGCAAGTGTGAAGGGGGTATGGGCTTCCGTGATCTTATTGTAATGAATGATGCCCTCCTGGCAAAAACAGCGTGGAGAATGATGATGAACCCAGAAGGTCTCTGGGTTAGGGTGCTTAAGAGTGTGTATTTTCCCAATGATCATTTCATTGATGCGGTGAAAGGATACAAGGCATCTTGGTGCTGGTTTAGTATTCTGGAGGGTAGAGAGTTCCTGAAGAAGGATCTTCATTGGGACATTGGTGATGGATCTGCGATCAGAATTTGGGGTGATCCCTGGGTGCCTGGTGATGTTTTTCCGGCGAGACCTCGAACCACTGATGTTCCGATTATAGAGGATGGCAGAGTATGTGATCTGATTGTTGATGGACAGTGGAATCTGTCTCCTATAAACCAGTATGTATCTCCTGAGGTCAAAGATGCCATATACAAAATTCCTATCCCTTCCAATGGGATAGAAGACAAACTGGTGTGGAATGGCGCCAAGAATGGAGTCTATACGGTGAAGCTAGGCTATCAGGGTAAAAAGAAGTGTAAGCCTGCAAATGTCGCTAGAGCTGGTTCCTCGACTGTTATTCACTCTTCATGTTGGAAGTCAATTTGGAAGACTAAAGTGATCCCTCGTGTACAACAGTTCATATGGCGGCTCCTAAGTAAGGCGATTGCTACCAAGGTCGCCTTGTGTCACCGGAGAAGATCCCAAGATAGCCTGTGTTCTGTCTGTGCAAATTCAGAGGAAACTATTGAACACGTTTTCTTCCACTGTCCTTGGACCCGTTGCATTTGGTTTGGTTGCTCGCTCGGGGCCAGATTTGATGCTTCAACTATTGCTAACTTCAATGCTTGGTGGATGTCGATTTCGGGCTCCCCTCAGTTGAGCAAATATGATCTTTCTCTGATTTCTTGGCTTCTTTGGTACATTTGGAAAGCTAGAAATGATATGACCTTTGAACATAAGGAGCCAAATCCAAATTCTGTTGTTGAGATGGCACGAAGGAGTAATTTTAACTTTTGGGCTCACTGTGCTGGAAATTTGAGGGAACCCTTAGGGTCGAGGGGCTGTGATAGTCCTGGCACTAGGTGGTACCCCCCTGAACGTGGTAGCCTAAAAATTAACTGTGATGGTGCCTTTTCATCTTATGTGAACGGTGCTGCGATTGGGATTATTTGTCGTGATTCTTCTGGCTTCTTTAAATGGGGTTTTGTGGATAAAGTCAAGTCTATTTCTGCCTTCATGACTGAAGCTTTAGCTCTGAAAAGGGCCTTGCTGCTGGCCCTGGATCTTGGGCATGATAACGTAATCTTTGAATCTGATTGCCTCTCCCTGATTGCGTGTGTTGAAGCCAAGTTGCCAGATATGTATGATTGGAAGTGCAGAGGAATTATTCATGACATTATTCATCTTTTGCCTTCTAGGGTTGGGTTTTCCTTGTCTTTTTCCCCGAGAGGGGGTAATCGTGCTGCTAATCTCCTCGCAGCTGATGCTTATAAAGGGATGTGCCCTATAGGGTGGGTGCAACATCCAAAACCCGCTTTAATTTCTCTTCTAACTCTAGAAGCTCAAAGGATTGATGATGGGGAGGGTAGTTCCTCGATTTCCAGGGTACCTGTAGATGGTGACTAATTTGTGTTTTTTTTGTTGGTTTTTTTTCTTGTTTCCTTTGCGTTTATGTACCGTTTGTGCTTGTTGTTCTCTTTTCCGGTTGTTGCCATTTATGCCTGGTTGTGCACCTTTGTAATTGTACTTCTAAATGTTATTAATGAAATCCTTTTCGACCAAAAAAAAAAAAAAGCTATCTTTAGACCCATCAATAAAGGCCACTCCGCAGCCTCGTGAACACTACAGTACAGATACCAAGAATGTGAGCAAAACCCGTAACCCATCTTAGTAAGGGCAACAGGCATTGTTTTGTGGCCCAGTATAAAAATGGGCTTCAATTCATACCCGAACGAGAAGCCCAAATGGCTCTCACTTCTCATTAACTATCTGGTCCATTTACGTGATGCTATTGTTGTTGCCTTGGAGCATGGGCTTGACTGCCAGGTCCCAGCTCAATAATTGGTGGAGCCCATACCCAAGACATGGGCATGAGTAAAATGAGATGAATTTGTTTTCATATAGTGCTGGTGAAGCAACAAGAGTGTGTGAGATAATGATATACAGGTCCCCAAAAAAGCAAAAGATCAAATTAAAGAAAGCTTGCTGGGGATGGTTGAGATTGAGACGTTACATGTGTTTGTGGAACATGGGAGGTGTAGTAATATTCCAAGTGGTGTTGTGCGTGCCACTTTATCATATAACGTGTTCTGAAACTTGCTCACTACCAATCATGACACCTAAGAAAACAAATTAAAGCTTATCATCATCCAACATTATTATTATTATTATTATTATTCATGGCCTTCCTTCGTTTCTTCGCCTCTTTGCTTTCTTTATCGTATAAAGTTGGATCTCATATATGTGTCGCACAAAAACTCTTTGTTCGGCCTAGACCATGCCCAATTGACATAATTTTCTTGGTCTCTAATCTTCCAAGAACCCAGCCCCACATGCCTAAGCATATTCCTGACCCTCACAGTGAAAAGCTATCTGTGGACAGCTATAACCGAAGGCCTGTGACGTACGGTGATTGAAGAAGCCATCCATTGAGTATAGCGTAGCCGTAGACCTATGGCGTAGAGAGCGCAAGAAAAAAGAATTTGTCCTTGACAGGAAAGGCATCGCTCACTGGGATTCCCTCGCAGAGAGAATATCAGAGGGGCAGAAACGTCAGTTGCTAAAATACCTTAGGATAAAAATGTCTAATAAATGATCTAATTCACATGGAACTTGACTTCCATGGAAGCTAATGAACTATTTGGATTAATTTTTCAGGGAATAGTTTTTACAACTGAGTATACGTATACGTCAACTTACAGAAAAGGGCTATGCACCAACTTCCATCAAACCAAACATGCCAGGCTCTGGCTTCCCTCGTCATTTTCACTTCCATGCTCACTTTCCATCGTACCAAATGTGGTCTCTGAGTGGAACTTGTGGACCTCGCCATGTCTTCCCATTCTCCACCACACTTGAATGATGTCTATAATCATGTCTCCATTTGAATTTTGAATGCCCAAATATTCACAGCCTCACAAAACAGCTCCTCTACATTCCTAAACCCCTTAATTTAATTACTTTCACTGAGTACGTCACTGACTGGATGTACTCTTCAATCACTGGGTTGCACGTGCAAAATTAGTTTAATTAATCAGTGATTATATATATATAAGGATAACTAATTAACTGCCCAAAAAATCATCATCTGCTATCTTATATTTTTATTATGCTGATCAATACTTAAACATAATTGCCGTGCCCTCCTCTCTTGTGATAACGTCACATATTAGTCATTTTCATTTTTTTAATAAAAAGTCAACTGTTCGCTGCAAACAGAACAAACCCAGAGTTCTGCTGTTAGTATCATTAAACCTTCTAAACAAAGTAGGGTTCTTTTTAAAAAATAATAAGAAAAACATACACGTCGCCTGAGAGATTCGAACTCTCGCGGGGAAACCCCATGTACTTAGCAGGCACACGCCTTAACCACTCGGCCAAAGCGACTTAATGGTGTATGGCAGGCTGAATAACGAATAAAAGCTAGCATTCTACCCCTTAGGAATAAATCAATTAAATTAAACAAATAAAATGTTCATTACATTTAAAAGTCCATATATACATTAATTCCACTTTAAAAAAACCTCCATACATGTGAGATATAATTATTAATTAAAATTTTATCGTCATTATTAACTTTAGCATATAAATAATGGATTGCGTCGACTGCAGGATTTTAGAAAAAATCAAATACATTGTTATCAGTTTAAGTTAAGAAGCAATTTACACGATTCCACCATAATTGATGAATCAGGGTCTGAAGTGTTAATTCATTATATATCTTCCTTTTGTCCGAAAAAATCATGTTAAGAGATATTCTTTCTGGTCTTAATTATAAGCAAGGTTGTCAAACCCACGAATTTAAGCAAACTCGTGATGGTAACATAAACTCGTATCGTGAACTCGTAAGAGTTTACTTTCATTACTAAATATGTATTATTAATCTATAATTAAAATATAAAAATGACAATAATTTGATTTAAATATATTTTAAATCCAAATAATTAAAATTAAATCCATCAAAATTCATTGTTTATCATATTTAATAAAGAAATTTCTACAAAATTTTTCTATAAAGCCGTTGAGCATGATCAAATAAAAAAAATTAACATAAATTTAAGAGTAAGTTAACATGGTTTTGTAAATTAAAAACGTAAAAACAGTAAACTCGGTGTATAAACTCGTGAGTTTAACCGAGTTTATGACTAACACGAGTTTACTACTAACTCGACTCGTTTTTATAAGGTATAAATATAAAAACGGTAAACTTGGAAAGTCAACTCGCGAGTTTGACAACCATGATTATAAGACCTAGTTGACTATTTTTAGAAAGATTAAGGAAGCTAAATAAGTTACTTAATTATATCATATACTAATTAGTTTGGAGCAAAAATACAAATGTCCTGAAATACTGTAATTAATTAGCTTCCATAATCTCTCTAAAAAAGTCAACTTAATCATATAATTATATTAAAGCTGGAAGAAGTATGAATTAGTTAAATGAGTCAGCCCTCCCAACAACTATTTAAAGTTTGTGCGATCTCTCACAATACTAGTCACTTCATAATTTCAATAAAATATTAATCTTTTGCACTATTTTACTGTTTAACCACTCTTCAATAAAATAATTAGATAAAACGGGAATATTTCAATTAGATAGCATTAGTTTTTTTAATGGTCCTGACTTCTTCAGACTTGATATTAGGGCTTGGTTGACTCATCTCATTCAATCTCCTTCTTTTGATAACTTTTGAAAGATAGGTGTATGTATCACATGTTGGAAGCTATGGGAAGTGCGTAATAAAAGGATCTTCACAGATGTCAACTTTACTGTTGAAGAGGTACTAGCTCATGTTAAAGCTATAGTTGTTAACTTCCAACATAGTTTTCCTGCATTCCAACTGATTTGAGTTGTCTTATTCAGCCTGCTTCAGATTTACTAACCAATAACCATTAAGAGGAATTACAATTCACTCAAAAAAAAAAAAGTTATTAATTCGCGTGCAAAACTCCAAATCACCAGTCATTGTAAAATGAAGAGGATATGAGTTAACATATACATTTAAAATACGTTAACAACATTTGGCGCGGGAAGGTATGTCAGTTGATCAGCTGGGGACCAAGTCGTAGATTAATATATCAAAGCGAATGATGCCTGACCCACACACACATGTTTGTGTTTATATATCATATATGTACCTTTTTTTTTGCCAACTACATGTATATATGCATTAATCTATACTCCCTCTAATTCTAATTATAAGATTTAATTGATTTTTTTTAGAAATTAAGGAGATTAATTAAATTACCTTAAAGTATTTTTATTTTTATTTTTTTCTTCAAACTAATTAGTTTAACTAACAAAATAATATATAATCTAAAGATACAAAATCTATAGAAATGATTAAATAATTTTTTTAATTTTTTTAATCTCTCTAAAGAAAATAAACTAGGTGTTATATTTAAAACCGAGGTAGTATTGATTTGCAGAACCGAATTTTAGGATGGGTGGGCAATAATATCGCAAAGTTTGGTTTAATATTAGGACTCGTTATCTAGAAGTAGGCAGACGGCCAAGGTGCGGCAGTTCATTTGTTTAGAGAATATTTGTTAAATTAAGCGAAGCTTTATTTAATGTTTTATTATTATTATTCGGCCTGCCCTTCAATCTTTGTCCATTTCTTGGGTTATTGGGTTCTCAAATCGCAACACGACACCAACGTTGCTGTATTATCCGTTGCTTTCAAAGCTTTAGCTTTTTTTGATGAGCATCAAAAAAGCGCTTTAGCTTTTGCCGTGCGTGAGCCTAACCATGGTCTATGGATAATGATCTGTATTTATTTGCATTTGAATAATCGAATCTCTTATCTTATTTAATTTAATTGTTTGGTTATTTCTATCTAAAATATCTCATTTCTGTGGTGAGATATTTTTTTGAGCGAGCATAGAATAAATGTCTTTTATCCTAGATTGTGCAGTTTAAGCAAAGCACTTGGATGCAAAAAAGTCAGATTTCTTTCATCATCTATTTTCTCACCATCTCTCAATTTTTAAGCTATGTCCGTCTAATCAATCTCAAAGGTTATATCGTCAAACTATATTCCTTTGCACTTATAAGAAAATAGATGATGAGATCACCTGGCCTCCTTCAAGATACAAAAGATTGAGTGTAGCATGGCTATATATCTAACACTACGAATAAAATAAAGTGATAATCATTTATTCTTATAATATTATCCACCACAATCATAGTGTGTTGTTGGCATCCCATAAAATGATATATCACCTGTTTTCACTTTTCCATGATATATTCTAACTAACAGAAAGAGAGGGTTGGAATGGGAGTGATTGGTACTTACGGGTTTAGATTCTTAAAGTAGCAACTAATTTATATATGGGCCAATCGAATGTGAATCAAGGCGACAATTTTTTAATCAGGATTTTAATTAATTGACAGTTTTGGACTGAACCAGAGCACTCGATCTTACACACTTTTCCCCGTCCCTGAAACAATAAACTACACATTGGAAATTCATATATATATATATATATATTAATTTTAATTAGCCAACTTCAACCAACTGGCACGTTGATTGTAGTATTTATCTCTGGGGATGTTTCGAAGGTGTAGCTTTACATAGATTTGATGAATATTTAAAAGAATATATATTCTTCAAACGTCAAATTGAATAATCAGAATCTAAATTTGAAGAGTGACCAATATAATGCATATACAAACATATTGTGCATGTGTATTGTAATTGGCAGATACAGCTGGCGTGGTCTTTGAATTTGCCGTGCCTACATCTTCTTCCATTCCAATATATATAGACAGCGTTGTTTCTGATGCCCTCGCTTTCATTTTAAGAATATATGTAGTATGTAATATATGTGAATGAACTTGCAAGGCCAAGTTGGTGGGAACTGGGAAGCATGGAGGGAAGTAACTTTGAGGGGGACATATATATAGTATTTTTTTTTAGGTACTATATACTATATCATATATTTAATATCAAAACATATTCAAATACCATTTAAAGAAGTCAAGACGGGCATATTTCTTGGACTCTGGGGAGTGAGGACATAACCAAAAATAGGTGCCCTCACCAGCTGTACGTTCAGTTCTTACAGAGAAGGAAATGACATTAAAATCTCTGTTAATTAAAATAATATTAAAAAAGTCTTAAAATTTGTTAATTTTTACTTCCCTATTAATTAATAATTACCTTTTTTACTTGTCATCATTAATGAGTTATAAGACTTTTTAAATATTTTTTATTTTATTTGAGATCTTAATATCATTTTCCTTGTCACTTTCCCTCCTCAATTCATACCCATTTCCTTTCCTTGTCCTTTTATGCTTGTCACACGCCTTCCCATATCATTTCTCTCCCTCCCAATTGCATATTCTATTCAACTTTACAATTTTTTATTTTTTTAAAAAATTAACAGGGTAGATGCTATTAAGATGAAACCCACAATCTCTAACTTATCAAAGAATTTTCACGCCACTAGGCTATAAATGTACTGATAATGAACTATACATTATATATTTCTTGAAGTTTTTATTGTAGGACATCAACTATTATTTATCATGGATCAAAGAATATAAGTTAAATCATTAAATTGATAAATGTTTTCAGCTTAACCTCTACTATAATAATGTGAATTATAATAGAGAAAAAAATATTAATAATTAGTCTCTAATAATAAGCATAAAGGTGTACCCACCTCCTTTTTCATTAATTTTTCATGTTCACACTTTCTGCATTCTTGTTTCCCACAAAATGACAAGGCCTTCACTTTTTTGACGGAAACATCAAAACATTTTCAATTCTACGCGTGGGGCCCCAGAGCTGAGCTGCAGGACAAAATACAATAATACATTCACCGGACAGCCAATTAGTGAAGTAAAGGCACGTAATTGGCTATTTTTTTAAATGGGGCTTACGATTAATTAAAAGTAAAGCTGCGTCAAGAAAGCTCCGTACCAGCACTTGTTATCAACTTCCTTTCTCCACTGAGTTGTGTCTTGTGTGTGACCCATTAACTCATGAGCCAGCTGGATTTTGGTGTCGTTTTTGTCTGTCAGTACATTCCCCTTGCTGTACCTGGCAACATTCCCCAAAAGACGGACTTCACTTACCCCTCCCTCGTGTGCCGTTTTGAAAGAAAAGGTCAATTGTTAAAATGGCAACGTTTTTCACTTTTAACGTTCTCCACGCATGGATGTTATTATTATTATGGAAACGGTATTCCGCGAGTTGCTGCGCAGCAACGGGATGCCTAACTACTTTGCGTTTTTCCGGAAACGACATCCCCCTGGGGGCTCCGCTCTGACTTTGAACAGCCTTGAAACGACGGCAACATTGATGGTGCGGCCCAAAACGAGGCGTTATGAATCATGGTGTGTGGTCGTCGATGCTCGAACTCTTTTTTTTTTTTTTGTCCACATCGCCTTTTTGACATCTTCTATTATTTGTGGCTGCCTCTTCACCCGTCTTGAAGCTTTCACGAGTTTTAATTATGGGTAAGGCGTAAATTTAACAATAATATTCTATAAAAAAAAAGCATTTAACATAATTAAATTTTGTTGGGTATAAAATTACACACAAATTCTTTAAAATGAAGTAAAATTAACAACCTTTAACCAAGCACTCAGGTAGTGCAGTGGTATGACGCTGGCTTATCTAGTCCCTGTATCAGGGTTCGACCCTGCCTGGGACCATTAGGTCTCCAATTCCAAAAAAAATTAACAACCGCTCTCATCCTGGCTGATCGGAGGTGACGGAGGCAAACAAATTTTTTTTTTTTTTTTCTGGGACTTTTCTGGGTTCCTTTCTCAGTGTCAAGCGTGACTCTGTGAGTGAGAGTTGAGAGAGGGCAAGAGGAAGGGTGAGAAGATGAGAGAAAGAGAGAGAAAATTTCAACTGACTTCGTGAGACCCGCGCATGCTGTGTAACGGAAGCTTTACCTCAGTTGACGGTTTTTATATTTTGCTCTATTGTAAAAAGTTTTTATGTAATTTTGTTCCCAGCAAAATTTAGTTGTAACATATGCACATTCAGCAAAATATTCCATTTATTTTTTATTATAAAGCATAAACTAATAATTATATTTGGTCCTTTTTATAATATACTTGCTTGTTACCCAGGAGCATTAATTATTTTCTCTCATATATACCCCTAATTGATAAGGGCAATAGGTGAGAATAATAATTAATATAATATTAGGGTTTAGTGTAATTAGTAAGAATAATATTAAAAATTACTTAAATTTTAGGACGACTTTATTGACTTTAACTGTTTTTATTGATTTGTGAAAATTATTAGCTGGTGCCTTATAATAAAGATAAAAACGGATGTTGTTGTTAAATTTGCACCAAAACCCTTTAATTTTCAACGGTGATTATTACTGCGCATGCGGCGTCAAATATCCTTTAAGATTTTTTTATACGTTTGCTTTAGATTAAAAATACAAAAACTAGTCATGCAAGCGTTCTTATTAGCAAAACATTATTTAAAAAAAATTAAGGTATAAATTTTTCTAACCAAAGAATAACGTTATTCTCCTGAAAATTTTATTTTAGTTCAATGTTGATGTGAAAATGTTAAGATACAGTAATGTTGCTACTTGCTATAAAAAAAGTTACGTTTAAAATCAATTTTTTTAACAATGAGCGTTAATTTTTAAGGATATGAGGCAACGTCACCTGATTTTAAAACTTTCAAATCAATATTAGAGACTCACATATTAGAGAAAGAGGCAAGTGATGACCCCCATTGAATTGGGGAATGTTGTTGTTGTTGTTGTTTTTTTAGAGATACATATTTGAATGATTGTCTACCTTTAAATTAAGTGCTTACCCTTAATACATCAAGATTGTACTTCGTAATCAGATGAGGTGAATAGTTAAATGATTGTTTAATACCTTATATTGAAAAAAATGTACTCCCTCTAGTTCAACTTATAAGACCTAGTTATTTTTTTTTAGAGATTAGAGAAGATAATTAAATCAGCTTAGAGCATTTTTATTTTTATTTCTTTTAAAACTAAATAGTTTAACTAACAAACTAATATATAATCTAAGAAAATACAACATATGAAATGATTAAGTAACTTATTTAACTAGCTTCCTTAATCTCTCAAAAAAAAAAAAGTCAACTAAGTCTTATAATTAGAACCGAAGGTAGTAATTGATAACATTGATAGTAAGACAATTATGACGGAATTCCAAAAAAATAAGGCCTAGAAGAACGATATTGTAATTATATACTTTTTTTTTATTAAATTATACTAGTATGTACTTAAACTTATTGAGTGTGTATCATTCACTGTAATTTATGTAGCTGTATTTCTAACAACATATAATCTTACTTTTCTAAATGACAGATTTGTAAAATAACTAGTTCTCTTATTACATCATCAATATTCATT
Organism: Acacia crassicarpa; assembly: GCA_034222035.1. Classification (NCBI taxonomy): domain Eukaryota; kingdom Viridiplantae; phylum Streptophyta; class Magnoliopsida; order Fabales; family Fabaceae; genus Acacia; species Acacia crassicarpa. The sequence continues at coordinate 60,077,144 of JAWXYG010000002.1, read as the reverse complement.
TGATTTCATGAATATTTTTTTGATATTATTTTCTTTTCTTGTTTATCTTAACGTATTTAAAACTTTTCTTTTAAAAAAATTTAGGTCGTCCCCGAAAACCCCCACCACTAGTCTCCCTTGATTAATTTTCTGGATCTGCCACTACTTACCCCATAACAAATAAATAAAGAAATTCCGCAACATGTACTACTTAATCATTAAGTATTTTCTTAGTTTGATTAATCAAAATCCTCTAGACATACGATATCTTTTGAAAACGGATCGGGGTCGATATCGTCGGATAAAAGAGTTCCACCCGTGCCAGCTTTCCTTCTAAGACTACTAGTATTATGATTAATTGTTGTTAGCTATGGTATGATTGAAAACCCACCACATCATGAAGTACTGTTTTACGTTAAATGATGCAGTATTGAAAAAGTAATACGTACTCTATTACAATTATTGGTATTTAAAGAAACTGATAAAAAAAAAAACGGGATTCTGGCATTCTGCGCTAGCATATGGTATTCGAGCGGTGCGTGCGTATGCATATCTGAATGGGAGAAATTCTGAGATAGACTTCGCTCTCAAGATGTTGGACCAGGAACATATATGACGTGAAATGAAAAAATCTATGAGCGGTCACGCTATTTATTTAATCAATTTAATTCATTGACTTGTAATATAATAACGCCACATACATTAATTAATAGTGCCCACCATTTGACAACAAGGGCCTCTAAGGCTTCTTCCCATCTTTTTCAATTCACATGCACGACAAGACAACAACACGCACATGATTATATATAACTTGCAATGTTCAAATTGGACTGTTTCTACATATCCCACTTCCTCCTTTAATTTCCAGGAATGTTATTTCCATCGCTGTTAGCTTCTCATTTGCTTAATTATTAAGGAATGTCAATTAACTCGATGTCATGTGTCCCTTCCCAATTTAATTACCTGTACAAAAACAAAGCACCTTGCAGCTTCTAGAATTGGTCCTCTACGTACGCAGTTAATTAACGAAGGTTATTTATGGGTTTCAAATATTTAGAGACACGAATGATGAATTTGGATATTTAAGGGTTGACAAGAATATTCCTTTAATTTTTACGCACGTGTTTAATTTGGAGATGACAGCTGATATTCGAAGGAGGGAGGCGGGAGACCAGCTATAATTTAACACGCGTAGAATTTGAAATGGTTGATGATGACTAGCTTGCAATATTGGCTACCTAGTAGAAGACGTAAATAGAGAAGGTTATTGAATGGAAGAAAACAATAAAAAGGGATACTTTGAGGAGGCACTAGGTCGTGGCTACGCAATGCATCATCATGCAACACGTTTTCTGTATGCTTGTTTAGTAAGAGTTATTATTTGTCATGATTTAAAAATATGAAATCATACTATCGCAGGATTTTTGAAAAACTAGAGATGGAATAAATCGGACAGTAAAAAAAAAAAAAAAAAAGAACTTTACTAACTTGATCATGTCTTGCAAGTCTTTTTGAGTTTCTGATTCTATTTGTAAGATACACTTACTTAATTAATGGATGCTTTTAATTTTAACTGTTTTTTTAAAATCTTACTTAGCTTCTAGTTATTATATGTTATATCATTGAACTAATCACTCCCGCATCCCTATTTTTCATGCTCATTCACTCTACACAACATTAATAAATAAGCTGGTATCTTTAAATGTTCGTAAGATACTCTTTCGGCCCTTAATATAGAACATAGTTGAGAAGTTGATATTGATATTAACTATAACATCTATTTTTTCACATTTTTCAATTTAATCCTAATTATACTTACCCCTATTGATACTCCAAGCCTCGATAATAATTAAGGAGATGAAGAAATGAGAAATTAAGGAAGATAATTAAGGTGTTTTATAAAATGTACGTCACATTAACTGATTTATCTTACTCCGTTTATTGAATCAAATTAAGTAAATATATATTATATTTAAAATTAAATGGACAATATATTTCTACACATTTATTAAGGTCATTTTGGGGAATAACTGATAGATGTGTCAAATGTATTTTACATCCATCTAGCTAGGATCAACAACAACCCTCCAATCAATTCATGGATTAAAGACGAGACAACTCTCCAATCAAGTCATGGATTAAGGACCACATGAATATATAAGTACTAGATTGAGTATATATTGTAGGTGCAACCATTTGTTATGAAATTTTAGTAAACAAAATATATAAGATGCAAGAATAAGAAAAAAATAATTAAAAACGTTTAATCTCACTTCTCTAGTTTCTTAAAACCCAACTCAAAAAAAAAAAAAAAAAAAATCCTCATCTTATTTCCCCTCTCCTCCTGTATACAAAAGAGTCCTACGTGTTTGCTTTAAAGGACTCAAAATTAAACACTATTCATGCATGCTTTTACTTGACTGATATAATCAAAGGAACAGAAATAATGATAGCTAGAGCGAATCAGAATATGAAAATGAAGAGAAATGAAATGGGAGGTTGGTGAGAAAGGGGGTTGAAGAAGCAGAGGACATTGTGGGGAAGTTGAGATGTGAAGGCAAGCTGTAAAGGCAATGGGAAGGAAGGAGGACCAAGTCGTTACAAAAGGAATGTGCAGTGCAGGCCCAGGGGATCCCTATCCAACTTCACAAGCCATATTTAATTTAAAACATACATCTCCATATCAAAATAATCCACACGCTACCCATGTGGATGTGGTGCGCACCAAGTTAAACCAGGATACAAGAAAACAAATATAGATAAATAATGCAATGCAAACTTGTATATTTAATATATGTATATGCACTCCGTGTGTTTGAATTAGCAAGTGATGATGTCATATTTGTTCCTGTGTTGACCTATCATGTTGAATGGAGCAGAGTCCTCCTCCTCATCATTATGGCTTAGCAACGAAGAAATTGAGTGTGTTTGGTTTGAGAGAATACGATGGACCTTGTTTCTTCATTTGGTTTGAATTTTTAAGTGGGAGAAAAACCAAAATCTTGGCTCTCATTCCCTTGCCCCTCTGATCTTCCTTTTTGGCTCTCATCCCTCTTCCTTTCTTTCTAACAAACCAAACAATATAATACATCTTTTTATCCCTTTTCTCTCTTCAGACCAAACACACCTGAAGCTATATATGATAGAAAGGTGGTAATATATGAATTATTATTTTTTTGATTACGGTAATACTACCTCCGGTCCTAATTATAAGAGCTAGCTAGTTGACTTTCTTTGAAGAGGTTAAAGAAACTAAATAAGTTACTTAATCATTTCATATATTGTATATCCTTAAATTATATATTAGTTTATTAATTAAACTAATTAGTTTGAAGGAAAAAATAAAAATAAAAATACTTTAAAGTAATTTAATTAGCTTCCTTAATCTCTCCAAAAAAGTCAATTGGCTCTTATAATTAGGACTGGAGGGAGTATATGATTTGCTTTGAAGTGATTCTTGTAGGGTTTTTTTTTTTTTTTTTGAGTAGAAAAGGCAAGCCGAAGCTTGAGATACAAAGTCAAGACTAGACTAATAATCTAGCCCCTACAACATATAGCTGGAAGTAAAACTAACATTGGCAAGACATCTGGTCCCTCCTAATCATATTGAGACATCCTCTAGGGATGTCGTGGACAAGAACTACCCCGGTCCCAGGCATAACATAGTGGCCTTCCTTAGACATAAAATCAGCACATGAAATGTTGTTCCTTGAGGTATGGTGGAGTTCCACACTCCAATCCTTGAACAAAAGATCCCTAGTCTCTCTAATAAGGTCTCTCAATGGATGATCCGCAGAGCAGTCTCTCATAAGAGTATTAACAGCATCCAGAGAATCATAGTAAATGACAATGTTCTGTAAGCCCATCTGCTGGCCGACTTGTAGGCCAGTCATGATGGCATAAATTTCAGCTTCCAGAACCGTGTGGAGACCAAGGAATTTGTGAAAGCCCATAAGCCATTCCCCCTGAGAATTCCGTAGCACTCCTCCGCACGCCGCTTGGTGATGGTGTCGCACTGACCCGTCGACATCAATACGAACCACATCTGCCGGTGGAGGTGTCCAGGATTCTTCTAGACTGACGTTTAGTCGGAAAATCTGATGAGCTAAAGTGTGATTTGTGGCGCTTTCCATGAGAAGGTAGTTGCATCGATGGAGCATCTCTTTGGCATTAGTGCATTCTCCCTGAAAAAGAAATTTGCATCTGGCTGTCCAAAGGATCCAGCACCCCAGACTGAATACTCTTGGCCAAGAGGTATTCTTGAATCTACCTTTACCCGGGTTGTGGGTGATGTTCCATCGAAGCCAAGTCTGCAAATTACCTGCAAAAAACTGAGTAAAAAGGTTAGGCATTAAAATTTGTTTCCAAAAGTCTCTTGCTCTCACGCAATCACGGATTATGTGGATTACACTTTCCTCGCTATTACATTGAAAGGGACAAGCACTCTCGTTAGTAAGACCCCTTCTGGCTCTTAAGGAGTTAGTGACCAATCGCTCATGGCTAACTTGCCACGTGAAGAATTTGACTTTTTCAGGAAGCTGCCATTTCCATAACTGGGTCCAAAAGCTATTGTTGGTGATTTCTCGCCTCTCAGAGAGGTAATAATAAGCAGATTTAACGGAGAAACACCCATCTTTCGAAGCTCGCCAGGAAAAGCAGTCATCAAGGTTATTTGCCGGGGGGGGCTTGACGTGGAAATAATTCTTATAATATCAGAGGGCAAAATCCCTTGCCACCGGGTAACGTCCCAACACCCATTCGGCAAAACTTGATCTTTAACAGTCTCATCGCCATTCACAAATGTTGGATCTTGAACGAAGGCCATAATGGGGCGATCAAAGGGTAGCCAATAATCAGTCCAAAACTTGGTTCCTTTCCCATTATTGACTTTTTTCCTGACACCACTGAGAAATTTGTCCCAAACTTCAGTTATTACTTTCTACGTAGATGACGAGCTTCGTTTCCTGGTAACCTTAGGTATAGAAAGGTTCCCACAATTATATTTAGCCCATAGGCATTTAACCCAAAAAGCATCTTTTTATGTAATTGTGTAGGGTTTTATTTGGCCGGATGCGTGGGACAATTCAACAACACATCAAGCAATTGCTGAAATTTGGACAATGGACGCGCGCGTGAGAGACACGTCATATCGATTTGATTAACAAATTTACAAGGCCTTCATTTCCTTGTCACCACCATTAAACTTGTAGAAATTGGAAAGTGATGACTTATGAATAGTTGAATACCCGCAGGGACTAATTAAGCTCAACGTCAACCCAATTTGCGTTCACACTCACGCCCACGCATATCGTCTCTTCAACGTCCCATCGATGTCGTTTATTTTCAGACTACAGCCCCGGTTTTGATTTTAATTCCATTTATGTGTAACAGCGTACAACTCTGATCTTATCTATGAGTCTTATTTTGATCAAATCACATATATCAAGAAAAAATAATTAGCTTAATGATTATGAGATGAATTTTTAATTTTACCCTTATATATGATTGAGTACTTTCAACTTTTTCTTCTCTATTTATTTTCATTGATACTATTAATATAGATAAAATTGTCACAATCTCATTTATTTAGTCAGATGAAACTTACAAATAGGACCAATTTTTTTTCGTCAAAAAATATTTATAAATAAGACCAGAATGGTACTGTATTTGTTGGCCACAGTTCCATGATATTTCTTAGCTTCAACCTACCTTCTTTTTTTCCATGCCGCAAATAATTAAGTCTCACTAACTTTTTTTTTTGGTCGAAATTAAGTCTCACTAACTCACATATATAATTTTAAGTTTTCTTTTGATTCCTTGACCATATCGCTGTCGTTCGTTCATAGTCCTTCTTAATTAAAGCGAATGCAATCGCTGACTTTGTTATTTGTTCCCATCTCACTTCAGCCTAAGTGCCAAAAAGTCTTCAATCCCCCTTATTTCAGTTTCTCATTTTCTTAAGATTGGTATGGTTTTTTTTCTTTCCCAAAACTAATCCAGTTAAAAAAGTATCATGTTTTCAACATAAAATTATCTCTAATTAGATCAATTTTCTTTTATATAGTATATCAAGTTTTTCAATTACGTGTGCCTATATGTTGTATTTTTAAGATATTAGGAAGTATCATTTAATTATAAACACACGTGAAAAAAGATAGAATTACATAATTGATTGAAGAATTTGATATAATAAATATTAAAAATTTAATATAAATATAGTGTTGGACAAATCGTAAAAACATACCCTTAAAGTAATAATTCGACATTGTAATGCTTGATTGCTTGTCATGGCAACAAAAGTTAATGTAAAAGGTCCCTCAGTAGATGCAGAGTTAGATTTTTCTCATAATATCTTTCTTATTATCCCTCATCATCTTTAAATCATATCCATCCAATCAATCACAATATCACTTTAACATTTTTCTCATTTTCCCAATCAATGATCAGATGATGCTAACGAGGAAAAATACTTAGAAGAGAATCCTCTTCCGTAAATGCAATAAAAAAAAAAGACGAAGAAGAATTCTAAGGAATAGACTAGTTCAAACAATAATTAATGGATCAATTAAGTCATTATTCCTGAGCCAAAAGCAACATTATTTTTAAAAAAAAAAATATTAAGAAACGATAGATGAAATCAGGGTAAGAGAAAATAATACTAATAGATGACGAGCTAAAGATTAAAGAAGATGACATTTTTATTTTTATTCTGATTTTTTGAAATTAGGATAAAGCATTACAAATTTGAAATGTTCTCCAAGATTCTCGCAGAATAAAACCTCAACCATTATAACAATTAAAAATACTGACTTCCCCTCTTTCACGGAAAAGGAATGTACTAGTTCAAAAAAGGCGAGAATGGAGATACCACTAGTACATTTTTTTTTAAATATATAACATCACAAAAAATTTAAAAAAACATACCAAAAAAGTCTAAAAATTATTTGGATATTATGAGTTACTGTAAATAAACCCGGGCCATTTATATTTTTATAAATATTTCTTAAAAAATTATAATGAATTTCTTTTTAATAAGTAACCATATTTAGCTAAAAAAAACACTTATAAAAATTTTTGGGAGAATTATAACAAACGACTTAAGAAAAATAATATTTATTTAGAAGGACTATAAAAATTATAATTATTTTGAAGGACAAAAAAATTAAAATATTAATATAAAGAAACTAAATTGCCCTAGATCAAATTTCCTATATTATCTCAAATAAAATCAGAATCTAAAGTGTATCTCTCTATGAAGACTGAAGAAGAAATCGTAGGTTCTTTCATCTACAAAGATCCCCCAGGCGTCCTCCCCTCTGTTCTATGATCTTCAAGTTATTCTTCCTGATAATTTTTTAGTTTGGTTTTTGTTATAATCATTAAAATTTGATTAATCCTTGCCCCTCTAGTATTGTATATTTTTCAAACTTTTGTTTTGAATCACCGAAGTCAATTAGCATGGTCCGTCACTTTTCTTTCTTTATATGGAAGGGAAGGTTGCCATATATTATTGTTCCAGAAAAAAAAAACAGTTTCGCAAACATTGACCTGTAGGTTTTTTTTTGGTTAATTAGATATTTCATTGTAGGTATTTTTTTTGGGTTAATTAGATATTTTATTCCAAAAAAAGTTGTCATATATTAGTGTTTCAAAACTTTTTTTTTTTCATTTCTCACCTTTATGTAAAAATTGTAAAACCAAGGGCAATTTAGTCTCTTTATATTAATGTTTTAATTTTTGGTCCTTTAAAATAATTACCATTTTTATGGTCATTCTTATTAAATATTATTTTTCTTAGGTCCTTTATTATAATTCTTTCAAATTTTTTTTTTATATTTTTAATAAAAAAAGGGAGTTTTTAGGATAAGTTTGATGTGAGGGAAAAGAAGGGAGGGGAGAGAAAAAAAATAAGGGAAAGAGAAAATTGGATAAAAAATTAGTTTAGTGGGGCCTACAATTTTCTCCTCCCCTCCCCTACCCCAAACCAAACTTACACTTAATGCAACAAAAGTTTTCCCTTTCCTTCTTTAATTTTCTTTGCAACATACGGGTCCTTAATCCAACAAAAGTTTGTTGTGTGGGAAACATAGATAGGAACACCAAACAACCCAATATATTTCCTTAAACGATTAACCATCGTAGAATCCACCCATTCGAGGCAAGTTTTTTAAGGTATGGCTATATAAGTTTAACCCAGGTTAATTCCTTCCAACCCCTTTACCCATACGGCCATACCTACTATAACAGTTCTCTCCATTCCACACTCTTTTCTAACTTCTCTCCAAAGTCTAAACTCTCTCCTCCTCTAACGGCATCTTCTCCCTCCTCCTCCTCGGTTTCTGCGGAGATTTTCTGGCTTCCCCCTCCTTCCATTCTCTTGTTCAACCCCTCTCTTCTCTTGATTCTTCAAGATCCGATCATCTCTCCCAGATCCCCATATCTTTATGTTTTAGCCCTTGCCCTTTTGGAGCCTGCTTTTTTTTTTTTCCCTTTCCCCCTTCATAGAGACCCTAAACCCACAAGGGTAACTCGTAATGGTGGTCAAGATGATGAAGTGGAGGCCTTGGCCTCCTCTTGTTTCCAGGAAGTATCAGGTCACGTTGATTGTTAAGAGGTTGGAGGGTTGCGATCTGCTGCGGGACTCTACGGAGAAAGGGGCTGACGGACTCAGGAAATTGACCGTTGAGATTAGGTGGAAGGGTCCCAAATTGACCTTGAGCTCCTTGCGACGGACTGCCGTCGTTAGGAACTTCACGAAGGAGGTGGGCGTCGACGCCGTCGCCCCCGACGCTGCCGTTGTGTGGGACGAGGAGTTCCGTAGTTTTTGCAGTCTGTCGGCATATAAAGACAATGTGTTTCATCCATGGGAGATAGCTTTCACTGTTTTTAATGTCAGTCTCTTTCCTTCTATTCCCGTTTTTTCGCCTTTCTAATTTCCCCTAATTCTATCCGGTTTCAAATATTTACTGGGTTCTGATGAAGTTTTATTGCTCAAATCAAAATTGAAGAGTTCTTGTTTTATTATTATTATTATTTTTTGTTTGGCCGGTTTTCAATTTTGGTTTGGTTTTGCCTGTTGTCACCGTCTTTCTGCGCCTCTCTTTTCTTGTTTCTTGATTTTTGGTTGGGGATGTATTGGTGAATATTACCCTTAAAGAAAAATCTCTTTCATTTGTACGTTTCTCATCAGATTTGGATAGGATGGTGTTAATTTTTGCTACCATACGACTGATGACATATCTATGAATGCCCTTTTAGATATACAAGAGGTGATCGGAGACTTCATGATTTTTCAGAAACCTTTTTTTTTTTTTTCTTTTTTGGAATTTAGTCGAATGCGTGGTCAGAATAGCTTTTCCTGTCAAGAAAATTTCAGTTGCCATTGTTTGTCTAATATGCTTGTTCTCTATATTGCCCTAATCCGAGGGGTTTGGGGGGCGGATGTTCTTTTTCATGCTTATTTCTTAAAATAAAATTTCGATGTATTTTGTATACCAGGGATTGAATCAAAAGCCAAAGAGCAAGGTTCCCGTCATTGGGACAGCATTAGTGAATGTTGCTGAATTTGCATCTGTCACCGATCAGAAGGATTTTGATTTGAGCATCCCTCTCACACCTCCAGGAGGTTCTTCCGAGTCTTCTGCTACACTTTGTGTATGTCCATCTCTCTTTTCCCCTGATTGTCCTACCACTTGAGTTCGACTAATTACAAAATTTCTAATCTTTCCACATGGGCTTATAGTGCGATCAGGTGCAATTTTCTGTTTTGTGCTCCCTTGTTACTTTCAAATCGTGCATAACGTTTCCTGATCCTGCAGATATCAATGAGCTTGGTAGAGCTAAGAGCTGCTCAAGAAAACCCAGAGATGGTTCAAAGATCCGTAGTGCCAGTATCATCACCAACCCAGTCAGGAGAAACTACAGTGGCCGAAAAAGATGACCTTTCTGCAATAAAAGCGGGACTTAGGAAAGTGAAGATTTTGACAGATTATGTATCCATTAGGAAACAGAAAAAGGCATGCCGCGAGGAAGAATGCAGTGAAGGCAGGTGCTCTGTCCGTAGTGAGGATGGCGAGGGTAATTATCCTTTTGATTCTGACTCTCTTGACGATTTTGAGGAAGGGGAGTCAGATGAGGGAAAAGATGGTTCCAGCTCCAGTGTCAGGAAGTCATTCAGTTATGGGAAACTGGCCAATGCAAAAGCTGAAGGATTATTCTATACAAGCCTGAGGTTAAATGGCGATGATGAGGATTGGGTTTACTACAGCAATCGCAAATCAGATGCTGTGTGTTCGCAGGTGGAAGATTTAACTGTGCCAGCCCCCGACCCTTCTTTATTACAAAGTTCGAAGCGCAGCATTCTTCCTTGGAGGAAAAGGAAGTTAAGTTTCAGATCTCCTAAAACAAAGGGAGAACCCTTGTTAAAGAAGGCTTATGGAGAAGAAGGTGGTGATGACATAGATTTTGATCGTCGGCAACTAAGCTCTGATGAATCCCTTTCTCTTGGGGTGAGAATCTGCTTCCAACTTATTTCTTCTTTTTTATCTCCATAAACTATCTATTTTACAGCCACAAAATCATGTCTTTCTGTATGATACTGAGGACTTTGCAATTAATAATTAATGATTATAAATTACATATTTGTTGGTTTCTACTCGATAGTGATTAAGTTTTTCCCCTTGGTTTTTTATTGGGGATAGGGATTTAGTTTTGAATCACATATATTTATGAGCTTCAGTTGCAACGCTGTCCATCTTATTCATCATTATGCAGGTCTCAACATTTAAAAGTAGTGATTCAAAATGATATAAATAATGAAGTTTTTTATTCTTCATTTTCTAATGTTAGATATGCTAGATACAGGTGCATTTTTTGAAAAATTAGTGGCCTTTTAACTTTATCTTTATGCTTTCCATGCCCCTGTTGATACTTGATAAGCTTATCAATGACTCTAATGTTTTGCATTTTCTACCAGTGGTACAAGACTGAAGATGACTCGAGTGCAAATCGATCATCAGTCTCTGAGTTTGGGGATGACAATTTTGCTATTGGCTGTTGGGAGCAAAAAGAAGTGATGAGCCGAGATGGTCATATGAAGCTTCAGACCCAGGTATTCTTTGCCTCAATTGATCAGCGCAGTGAAAGGGCTGCTGGTGAGAGTGCATGTACAGCCCTTGTTGCTGTAATTGCTGATTGGTTCCAAAACAATCGTGACCTCATGCCTATAAAGTCCCAGTTTGATAGTCTAATTCGGGAAGGCTCCTTAGAATGGAGGAATCTATGTGAAAATGAGACCTACAGGGAGCGATTCCCTGACAAGCATTTCGATCTTGAAACGGTTGTTCAAGCAAGAATTCGTCCACTATCTGTGGTTCCTGAAAGGTCCTTCATTGGTTTTTTCCACCCAGAAGGAGTTGATGAGGAAAGATTTGACTTTCTCCAAGGTGCCATGTCATTTGATAACATCTGGGATGAGATTTGTCGAGCTGGACTGGAGAGCCATAACAATAGTGAGCCCCATGTTTACATTGTTAGTTGGAACGACCATTTTTTCATCCTCAAAGTTGAAGCAGATGCTTATTACATAATTGACACATTGGGGGAAAGGCTATATGAAGGATGCAACCAGGCATATATTTTGAAATTTGACTGCAGCACTGTGATATACAAAGTACAAGATGCTGCCCAGGCATCCGAAGAGAAACCAGGCGGTGAACGGCAAACTGTTGCAGCGGTATTAGAGTGGGATAATAATGAACAGGCCCAGCAAGTTAATGGAAAAGAGGTGGTTCCTGTGGTGGAGGCCGAAGAGAAGTTGAAGAGTGCCGAGGAAGAGGAGGTTGCGTGCAGAGGGAAGGAAGCTTGCAAAGAGTACATTAAAAGTTTTTTGGCTGCGATCCCTATTAGGGAATTGCAAGCAGATGTGAAGAAAGGTTTAGCATCATCAGCGCCGCTTCATCAGAGACTGCAAATTGAGTTTAACTACACGCAGCTGTTAAAGTCGACTTTTGCAACTCCGGTGGCCGGAGAAGCATCAGATTCTCTTGCTCTTGCGGTGACTGAGGTTTCTACATAAGCTCCCTGTTGACTCCACGTGTGACTGTTCTAACATGTTCCGAGTAATGTGCGTTCTCTGATTTGAGGTGAAATTGTTAACAGGGAAAGGCCCGTTTGAGCTTTTTGGGTGTATAGGCTTTAGGCCCTTTCCCGTGATCTGGCTAATGTTTTTTTTTTCTCCTTTAAGGTTAATCTGTCTTTACAAGTGTAAATGACTCTCTAATTTCCTTTTCAAGTGAGCTCAAACTTTTTGGCATCTAACAAGTAATGGAAAGATTCTACTCGTGACTGCCTTACACAGCTTTTAGCTTTTTGTATACTCTCTTACACATGTTCTCTCTGTTTTGCACTTTTTTAATTGTTGGCTGGACTTCTTATTTCAATATTTTAATTTTCCATAACTGATAGAGCAAGGGTTAGTTTAGTGCTTTCTCCCCACTGACTTTATGCCTACTTTTGCATGCTCAAAGGCATCTTTTGTCCCCTCGTGTTGGAAGGCTGGCCTTAGACAACTAGTTTTCTTATGTTTCTTTTATAATTTTATCACTCCCTTTTACCTTATTATAGGTATTGCTCACCAGCTTGTCACAATGAAAAAATTGATTGTTCACAAGCTGCGAGCTCACTGTGACTACTTTAGTTTTAACTATATAGTATTTACAATTATGTACGTAATATTTTAAATGATATAAACAAACGCCTGCCACTTGGGATATGGGTGTCATTTGTGTGCGTTTCACGGAACTCAAAACAAAACTTTTCTCACATATTACTTACCTTATATATCGTAAATCATATTAAAAAATAAATTTATATCGCTAACCTAACACTAAGTTCATTAGATACAAATATTTGAACATTTAATCCCTAACCTTTATTAAAAAAAAAAAAAAGTCTGCCAGGGGAAAAAAGAGAAGGCTTCTAATCTCAAAAAAGAAAAAAAGGGAGAGAAAGAAATTGGTGAGAGTTTCTCCAATGCCAGATTTATTCCGAATGGAAAACGATTTTGGAGAAATTCTAATGTGAACTTGATTTACCACTTCATTTGTGGTCTAACTAATTAAATACAACTACTCATAAACTGATTTGACATCTCCTAAATATTAGCTGTCATATTAATAAAATTAAAAACTTTCAAAAGATTCACTTTTTCATTACTTATGAAATCTTAATTTAGGGATTAATTTCTTTAAGGAAAATAAAAATATGAAATACATGAGGAGCCAACTAGAATTAATGTTGATTAGATTATACATGACGTGACAAACCAAGTTGACATAAGAATATCTCACAATTTTGATATTGAAGCTTAATCATATCTCCTTTTCAAGAAACATTTTCAGAGGATCAAATGAAGAGTCTCAACGAAAATGCAAAAATAATGGAAAAAAAATTTAATGTTTGTTTCTTTATTTTCATAATATTCCACATAATCGTTTTTTCCAAAATAAAGCTTAATATATTTTTTTTTTAAAAAAATAAAATGTTCGTTTCATGGGCTAATTCTTTTCTTTTTTATTTCTTTGTTTCTTTTATGGATTGTTTGTCTTCTTCCAGATCACCATCCAGCAATAGAGATTCCCAAGTCTCATCCCTCAAAGAATTTATGGGTCGTGGTGGATGTGTTCATTAGGTGGGCTTATTATTGGGCTTCTACAGCCCAAAGAAGCCCATTTATAATAATGCGTATTTTTATTGCCAACACAATTAATAAGTGTATACTATTATGTTGTCTCTTTTTTTTTTTTTTTTAAAAAAAAATACATAGCGTATACTGCTATGTTATTGCAAAGAAAACTTGCCCAGTATAGTCAAACCCCATTTCTGATAACTACTACTCCCTCTGGTCCTTTTTTTTTTTGGCCCGAATTCCGGTCCTAATTATAGGAACACTTTTATAGTACAAATTACACTACAAAAGTGTTTCTATAATTAGAACCGGAGATAGTACTTAATTCTTGCAGATGGTAAAAAGTAATTGTAGATAGATATATCATAGAGTAGTTAGGAAGTTCTTTTTTTTTTTTTTTGTGGAAAAATACGGGGCCTTTCGCCCTATCTTATTTCCGAAACCATCACAAGTCTAGGGTATACAACACCCTTACAATCATTTTTCAGAAACCTATTTACAAACAATGGAGGCCTATCAAAAATGGTACAGCCCTCCTCTATCGTAAAACTATTGTTAGCTAGGGAATCAGCACATAAATTCCCTTCTCTAAACACATGCACAAACTTTACATTAGTAAATTTCAAGACAATTTTCCTAATCAGACCAAGCAGCCTTATATCTGCATCAGCCTCCACCTGTACATCGTTTAACATTTTAATCATAGTTATAGAGTCAGATTCCACAATTATCCTATTAAACTGATGTTGTAAGGCTAAGTCCAGCCCTGTCAGTACCGCCCAAAGTTCTGCACGAAGAGCAGAACAAATTCCCAGTTTCCTGCTAAAACCATAAAGCCATTCCCCTTGAGAGTTTCTAATAACACCACCACACCCCGCGCCCTTACTTCCCCCCTTTGAGGCGCCATCCACGTTCAGCTTAAGCCATTCCCCTGTAGGTGCTTTCCATGAGATTAGAACCTCTTTTTTTATCCCACAGCATCCACTTAACTCGCACTGAGCTCGCTTGCACTCCTGAACATACCATAGAACCACTCTAGCACGGTCTGATGGTTCCTCAAACCCCTTCTGGAAACAACCTTTGTTTCTCCATGCCCACAATAGCCAACATGTAAACCCAAAAATGAGCCTCCAATTTTCATCCAAGTGAGATAAGTTCCGTCTCAGCCATAAGCTATCCTGCAGATTCAAGAAATCAGAAACATCATAGCCTACTAGTAATTCCTGCCACAGTGCCCAGGCTCTGTGACAGTCACGAAGGACATGCATCATGTTTTCCACATTGCTCCAGCAGTGACAATCTGCATTACTTCCCAATATCTAGCTCCTGCGCCCTCTTGTTAGCAGTCTATTATGAAATGCCAGCCAAAGGAAAGTCTGAACTCTCTTTGGACCCTTCCACCTCCATAGAGCATTCCACCCTTTCTCCCTACTACTTGGTTCCTTTTTCAGATTATGGTACATATCAGCCACTGTATACTTACTTCTGAAATTTCTCCCCCATTTAATGATGTCACAGCCATTCATAGCTGGAGGGGGCGGTATGGCTCGGATAAGCTCTCTGCCCTCAACATTCAGAATGCTTTCCAAACGTTGCATATCCCATTCACCTTCACCATTTACCATCTCTCCCACTGTCACCTCCCTCTCCTCTTGTGACAACTGGCGAGTGCATCTCCCTATTAGAGGATCCTTGTCTTCCACCCACTTATCCTCCCAGAACCTCGTCACCTTGCCATCCCCAATATCCCAATGGATATTTTCAACAATATTGGGCCATAGTTGAGTTAATTTCCTCCACAACTCAGAGTCTGTTTTCAGACCTTTGCATCTTTCATAAAGTTGCAATTTCGGCTGTATTTTCCACTAAGAACTAAAGAACACAAATTATCTGGTTTAGAAACCAAATTCCACGCAACTCTTCCCAACAAAGCTCCGTTCATATGTTCCAAATTCCTCAATCCTATCCCACCATTTAGTTTCTCCTTGCATACCGTCTCCCAGCTTACCGGGTGAATTTTCCTTTGTCCCTCCTTGCTGCCCCATATAAAATCTCTTTGTAACTTTTCCATATGATTTCTTACCCCCACTGAAATTACAGAGTGCTGCATAGCAAATACTGCCAATTGATTAGTCACTGATTGCACAAGCGTAATTCGTCCAGCGAGGGATAAAGTCTGCTTTTTCCAGCTGCTAAGCTTACTTTGCATCTTATCGAGTATGTGCTGGTAGTTCTTGCTCTTCGTTCTCTCATTATTTAGGAAGGCCCCTAAGTATCTTCCTAAGTTTTCCTTCCTATCAAAACCTGATAGGTTACATATATCAGCCTGAACTCTTCTGTTTACATTCTTTGAAAAGAAGATACTGGTCTTCTGATTGTTAACTTTTTGTCCCGACATGTTCCCAAACACCTCCAGAACATCCATGATCACACGAATTTGCTCTACATCAGCCTCATAGATCAATAATAGGTCGTCAGCAAAAAGAAAATGTGAAACCTCTGCCCCACCCCGCCCCAATTTAATGGGTTTCCAATGTTTTTTTTTTTTTTTGGTACAAGACGAGGGGAGGGGGGATTCGAACACGGGACCTGAGGGGAGATATAAGGCATCTCAATACCACCAGCTGTGCCACTGCACTACTGTCCTCGGTGGTGGTTTCCAATGTTTATTACTTACACAATCAGCAATTAAGTGGGTGAGTTTCTCCATTCCTAAAACAAACAAATAGGGGGAGAGCGGATCACCTTGTCTTAGTCCCCTAGTTGGGGCTATTTCCACCCTCCTACTACCATTCCACAACAAAGACAATTTGACCGAGCTTACACACCCTTTAATTACCTTCCTTACATGATCATCCAATCCAATTTCCTCCAAAACCTTTTCAAGGTACAACCAATTCATGCGATCATACGCTTTCTCAAGATCGAGATAACCATGAATCCCTTTTTCCATATTTAGGAAGTATTATCTACAAAAAAATTCATTTCCAGTAAACAAATTAACACAATTAAAATTTAAACTTGGACAACAAAATTACACTCCACCTTCTTGTTTTCATTACTGAATCTATCCTTGAATAGTGTCTATTTTTCATACATTGGAGACATTTTATATCATTTAGGACATCGATGACATGAAAGCATTTAAATGTTCATATCCTTGATATAAATATATCTACTAACTTCATATCTAAAGGACTTGAAATCGATTTGTTCTTTTTTTAAAAAAAGAGAGAAGATTTTTGCTTTGTTTTTAATCTTCTCACCTTTGTATTGGACCTCTAACACCAATTTTATTCCCATTAGCTCATCGTACAATCTTGTTCTTCTTCCAAGAACCAGATTAGAGTGGAGCACTAAAGCCTACTCAAGTTTTGTCTGGCAAATTTAACAGAGCACTTTTGGCTCATCAGAGAAAAGTTTCACCCAAAAAAAGAGAGGGAAAAAAAGTGATAGATGATTTGCCTTTTCTAACCGAAAGAAGGGTAAAAAACAATAAAATACTAATTGAATTTTAAAATTTTAAAGGATTAAGGTGCGTCCAACATAACAAATTATTGGCTCAGGAGCGTCCAACATAATTAACTATTAAGTGGATCGCCTAACACAACAAACTTTTAAAAAGGAGCGCCCAGCACAACGCCGTTAGCAAAAAATTAACGTTTGTTATCTAAGGTGCGTCCAACACAACAAACTATTATTCTAAAAGCGTCTAACTCAAAATTCAAAATTTTATTAAATTTAATAATTTTTTTCTCAATTGTCATTATTCAAAACTACTTGTATACATATCTATGGACAAAAATTACTCATTCTTCAATTTTGTCAAAATTATAATTTGCTAAAATAAACAAAATTTTTAGCTAAAAATATAATTATATGATTTAAATAAAACTCAAGGTGTTTTATAGTTTATTATATATGGTAAACAAAAAAATATATGATTTATTATTATTTTAGAAGAAATTTATGTGAGTTAAATTATTCATTTAATGTTAATAAAATTTAAAAAATATAAAAAATTTATTATATCCTTAAAGAAATGAAATGAGTTTAATTTTTATTTTTATAAAAAGATTTTAATGGATATCAACTTTGATATTTAATAATATAAATCCAGCAATTTAATAATATATTTGTTAATTAAATGATCTACCGATTATATGTATATGGGACTTGTTGAAAAAAAAAAAGATAACTTAAGAGGCTTGAGGAATGACAATTTAATAATAGGTTAAGGAGCAATTATAATGGGTTAAGGAGCAATTTGGCCTACGAAAGTCTCATATCCATATAAGTAATACATCATTTAATTAAGAAATATATAATCAAGTTGCCGGACTTATATTATTAAGTATCAACGTTGATATCCATTAAACTCTTTTTATAAAAATAAAAATTAAACTCATTTCATTTCTTTTAGGATATAATAGATTTTTTAAATTTTATTAAGATTAAATGAATTTTTTAACTCACATAAATTTCTTATAAAATAAAAATAAATCATGTTTTTTTAACATATATAATAAACTATAAAACACCTTGAGTTTTATTTAAATCATATAATTATATTTTTAATTAAAACTTTTGTTTATTTTAGCAAATTATAATTTTGACAAAATTGAAGAATGGGTAATTTTTGTCTATAGATATGTATACAAGTAGTTTTGAATAATGACAATTGAGAAAAAAATTATTTAATTTAGTAGAATTTAGAATTTTGTGTTGGGCGTTCTTGGAGTAATAGTTTGTTGTATTGGACGCACCTTAGATAACGGACGTTAACTTTTTGCTAACGGCGTTGTGTTGGACGCTCCTTTTTAAAAGTTCGTTGTGTTGAGCACTTCTTTTTGCTAACAGCGTTGGCAGTCTACTTAATAGTTAATTATGTTGGACGCTTCTTAACCCAATTTTTAAATCAGTCTTATTATGTCTAGGTGTTTTGTTACCTCTAAGAGTATAGCTATTAATTACTTCTTTTAGTCATAATTATAGGAACACTTTCATAGTACAATTGTACTATGAAAGTGTTCCTATAATTAGGATCGGGAGTAGTATATTTAAGTAGCAATCGACAATTCATTTTAATAGAAAATTATTGATTTAAGATTTTAAAGTTCAGATATTTTCTTATATTTTTCTTTAAAAGAATGGCATGCAACTAGGTCAAAATATGTAAATCTCAAAATAACTCTCTGTAGTGCATAATTCCCACGGAATTTAGTTTTTTTTTAAAAAAAAAAAATTAGTAACTTTAGTGCTTTCTCTAGAAATAACTCATATTACTAAAGCAAAACGGGTGACTGAAGAAATTTTATGTTATGATGGTTAAGATGAGATTTGATCTTATCACCTTTCGGTTAGGGGGAAAAAACATCATTGGGCCACAAAAATCCTTTAATAAAAAAGAAAATGATAGAAAAATACTATTTAAACTTCAAAATCCTGTTGACAGCAATAATAATGGAATTAATAGGAATAATAAAATAATTGACAATTCGTTTTATTGAGAAATAATCTATTTAGGATTTTATAGTTTAAGTGGTATTTTCTTGAGATTTTTACTTAATAAAACCATGCATAATTTTATATGAGAATAACAATCAAATTTTAAAATGTATAAAATGCCGAGTACACTTTTGTTGTTGTTACCTATCAGGTGTCCAGAGCTTTGCATTGACTAATTCAAATCCAACCCAGAGTAACTGATGATTGAATATTATTACACTATTTGTATCCCTTAGTGAATAAATTTAGGATTGTTTAGTTAATAAATAATGAATTTTATTACTTAATCGAGCTTTGAGCTTTCAATTGGATTTAATTCATTTTTATGATTAAATTCTAGATTTACAGTGATTTAGTATTTTTGCCATAACTTTTAATCTAGATATCTAATTAGCCTGATTCTTTTTTCATTTTTTAGATGATTCAGAGAGCTACAATTGTTATAACGACTTGGAAGGCTGACTCGGACAAGAAGATGGACGAAATTGGAGCTAAAGACAAACCCATTTTTTTGGATTTTTATTTTGCTCGAATTTTGTAATAAAAGACCATGTATTAGAGGTTTCCTATTCTTAAAGGTTTTCTATTTTTTGGCCAATCTTGTAGCCCTAGTGTTTCTTATTTATAGGTTAGATTAGATGGCTAAAAATATATTCTCAATTACACTTTATGCGATTTTGAGATTAAATTAGAAGCTTTTTATTTTCTATGAGTTGTTATTCATGTTCTTCTTCATATTTTCTTATGCGTTTTGCCTAGCCATACTTGGCTAAGCTTCTTTGATTGACCTATGGATTGAGGATTCCATGAATCTAGAGGATCCGCGCTTCAATCGATAACATAATTCGTTTCTGTTTATTTTAATCGGATTCGATTATAATTGCGGATTAGGTATTAGATTTAATACATAGATTGATATCCCAAAGAGGCAAGGACTTAGGTCGGACCGGGTCACGAGAGAGCGTTGTGCGATCGCACAGTGAGCTCACCATGTGTTTGATCAGATGCTAGACGATCCTCTAGTAGAGGGAATATCTGGACAAACGGAGAGATTTTGGTTTGTCTAGAATCAATCACGAGTTTGGTTATTATCTTTTTGTCCGGTGAAGGTTATGGAATTCCAATTCTGGGTTAATCATTTTCAATTTAATTAATCTCGTTTTCTTATATTCTATTTTATCGTTGCTTCATTTAAATTGCATTTTTTTTAGTTTATTAATTTAAAAATCCAAAACCCCATCCCGCTTGTTTTTATTGCATTTGCATGACATTTAGATTACTAAGGATTTAATAAAAGGCTCCTCGAAAAGAGAGAACGATCCTAGGTTGCAATACTTAGTTAATTGTTAATTGTGGACTCCAAGGTTAATGGCAAAAGACACTTAGTTGTGATGAGTGAGTCTCCTAATGAGGCTTTTTTACGTTCACAAGTCTCAAATTTGAGACCTTAACGAATATAGTAAGTAACAACTTTACTTATATAAAATGAAAAAAAAAAAAAACCTACATGTCTGACAATTATTATTAAGAAAATTATAGTGTAGTTAGAACTGGATTTTTTTTTTTTTTTAAAAAAGAAAAACAAAAACTCATTTTCAAATAGATTTATTTTTATGTTTTTCAAAACCAAAAACCTATTGAAAATAATTATACATCTCAATTATTCTTTCCCCTCAAATTATTAATTGCAACCACCTTTATTTTTTCCCTTTAATGATTTACTACTATGCACATTCTACTTTTCAGCATCTAGCCAGCATGATGATTGACAAGATTAGATTCATCACCTTTAGTTAGTTGAAACATCAACCATCACTTTTTGCAGTAAAACTTCTCATACGAAAAACACCTCATAACTGATATCATAAAAACACTTATTCTTTGCCAATAATCTTATCCCGTGCAACCCAAAACGACAATATTGAGAGTGAGACTGATAATCATATAGACAAAACATGTTTATAAAGAAAAATAAGCCATCACAGATTCATTAATTTAGGCATAAGCGTATCATTATATTCTGTTCCATCTTAATTAATGTGTTGTATCATCTTTTCAAAAGCAATCATATGAATCAGCCATTGATTATGGACACTTTGTCGTATGCTCCTACTATATCTTTTAGGCACATGGCCTTTTCTATACAAAATATCAACTTTTTTCAAAATTCCCGGAGCCATGTACATGCTTCTGCCCATGTGAATCAATCCTCACCCAAAACTAACGAGTTAGCTCAAACTTGGTTGCATTTATCAGAAAGAAATAGAATCATGTTGCCTCTACTTTTGTCCTGATCAACAACATTTTCTGTTCTTCCATTTTCGCGTCCTTCATCTAATTCCCTTTTCCTTTGTGATCGACCAGGACTAAACGATTAAAACCTTATTAACCACCAGATCTCAGTGAAGACACTGTCTTCTCCAAGTATCATGTTTATTTAAATACTTAGCATCAGCTTACAGTCAATCCATTCAAATAACTTAGTACAGTACCATTCTAAGGACTACCACATTACACGTATTACCCATAGAAGACTAATAAATATAGAACAAGACAGTTACACAAAGATCAAGACCAAGATGATCCTAGTTAGATCAAGGTTATTGTAGCTAGCAGCAAAGGGCGCATTTGACAAGCCCATTCTCATTGCAATCTGGACATCTGACGCACAATTCATCATTTTCTCCATTGCTGGTGAAGATTTTGCAACTTCCAGAGCAGTTAGTGCAAATAGCAAAGCCCATGTCAGCACAGCCAGTGCAAGGGCAATCAGCTGAGTCGACCGGTATTCCTTCTAGAAGCTTACTGAGACATCCCATCTCATGCAATCCAACCACCTCATCAGCTCCTCCAATGTACTTCCCTTTGATGAATAGCTTAGGAGGGATCACGTTGCTGCCCAAGATCTTCCAAAGCTCCTCTCTGTATTCTAAGTGCAGAGACACATCCCTTTCAGTGTATAATACTTTGAAGCTTCTCAGCAAGAAATGGACTGTCTTGCAGTCCTGATAGGTTTTCCTTATGCCTCTTAGACTTGTAGTGTAGAGAATTACTGATTGGCTTCCCCCTGGTGGGCATATCTCCTTAAAATCTGTCAGGGATGGGTACGATAATTTGTCATCTTGAGTGATATTACTCTCCATTTTGGTCTCTGGCAAGGTAGGAGCCACTGGATTTTGCTTTTCAAGCTGTGTCTCCTTAGACCCTATGGTGGAGTTTTTTCTGCTAAGACTGAATTCCAGTCCCATTTCTTCTTTCTCAGCATGCTTATCATCTTCACTTCCATTAAGGGTAACATCCAGCCCCACCAGGTTGTTGCCCTTGAGATCTTGATCATCATTAAAAAATGGTGGGATTGCATTCTTCTGGGTGCAGAATATCTCTGGAGGATTGTGCTGAAAAGCCAGGCCTTGTTTCAAGTTGCTGAAACTTGGGGCGAGTTTCAACTTCCTAAGCAACCTGCCTTTCATTGTTTTCATGTCTTCTAGCTCTCCAAACCGAGATGGCATGTGTTGCCCACTCAAAGGAAAGAAGAAAAGAGGGTGTAAGAATGACTGGTCGTATGAAAGCTATATAGAGGACATTGTGGGTCGACGATAAGCTCTCCTTTAAGCCTTCCAATGGCTGTGATATAAAGTGGAGACTGAAAAGCTGTTTAGTGTTGGGTAGCTTTACTAAGTAATGAACTATCACTGCATGGTGTGGGGCAAAGCTGACTTATCTCTCTCCCATAACTTTTATCCGATTGGAATGCAAAGACCTATTACCTACCATTTGGTGCCTTAATCATCATACCATGAAGGATGCTTGTCAACTAGAAACAAATCAAGTGGCTAAAAATTCCTCTATATGATTTTGATGATAAGGAACCAAGTTAGTCCTAAGCTCGATATGAAAATATAAAGCACATGGTTTAGTGGGTGAAGTACCTACTAACACATAGGGAGCCCGTGGCTTGGAGTCTTGGACCACAAGGTCCACAACTTCTTGCTCAATATTCAAAGGAGACAAAATGTGCCAGTGGCCATAATTGGGCCACAGTTTTGTTAAATAACCACACCCTTTATCAAACTAGAATCCTCAAGATATGCATTTAAGAAACCAGACCGAACGTTCTTTCTCAGAGTATCACCGGATTTCTAATCCTACAATCCGCAATCACATGCAACCATCACGCACAAAAGTGGAAGAAAAATAAAAAACCAATCATGATTGTCACCGTACGTCCATTCCCAGAAGTGCATCATTAACAACCAATCAATTTTTTAAACATGAAACAGAATTGTGATTAGGAATAGGTATGAACATTATGTACGGATATGGATACGCTTAATGATTATGGAGAAGAATACATCGTATAAAGCGCCAACTTCTCCATGCTTCCACTAGAGCAGAGTACAATAATTGGACACCCAGTATCCCAAATGTGTGAATTAAGGAAGGGATATATAGATCATTACACCAAGACCACATCCGCTGAGTACGGTCTACATGATAGTTTGTAAACCACTCACTGCCGGTCATGCATCAGTATTTTACAAGGATCCAAGTATTGCAAGGGTTGTCTTTACAAATAGTTCATATGTATGTAATCGACAATATATTTCAGGATCAGTACTGAAGTTCACTCAGATATCAGCCACGGAGGAAACAAATCCAATAGTAAATCCGAATTGGATGCAAGTCAGCTCATTTTTGTCTCCATCGTACATCTTCATGTTCAAAGAGTAAGAACCCTGCAATCGGCAAATGTGAAATTACGGTAAGAGCCATGATGTGGCAAATCAAAGTGACACTTCAAGCGCTTGATATAACATCAGAATATCAGATAAGGAGATAGAATAAAGCCTTATAATTCAAAAACGAAAACTCCGAACAACAAAATCCATTCTTTTACCAAATGTATAGCTAGAACGTCTAGAAATTTGGACACCTCGAAGGATGCCCTTTGGATATTAGACAATTGGAAAATGTAAGTCCGCAGTTATAATACAAGATGGAGAAAACAAAAAAATGAACAGTGTGACCTAAATGATTGAATGATACATCTAAATCCAAACAAAAACTAGAAACCACCATCGTTCATGGCCAAGGGAAAGGACAACCACAAGCAAACGAACTCATTACTCCAGTATTAGGCATCTAAAATTAATAATTTATGCACTTTCATGGGCGTTAATTTCAGGACAAACGGCAGAAGATGAGAGAAATGGAAGTGTACTAATATTGACCGAAGTGAAACCACAAATAAGGCTTAGAACCAACATTCAAGCTTATGATTAAATCCGACTTTTTATGCAATATCCATAATAAGAAATGAGCACGAATGAGCGCGTATGCATCACAAGAGATGAAAGAACTTAAGGAATTCCTGTCACGTCATAATAAATCTGATAGGTGCTTCACAGAGTTTCAGTAAAAAAATATGGTGAAAGTGAAACAATGAGAAGACTATGTGAGGAGGGGGAAAACAAGGATTTAAATATTTAATAAGCACCAATTAAAAATATTGCAAATTTTAGTTAAATATAATGCTAATGCCATTTAACAAAGGCAGGATGAGATATTAAGTTTCATCAGAGTCCAGCTGTGTTCCCCGCAAATGAAATTACATAGTCAATGGTTTTCTTAGATGTGAACAAGTGGTTATAAAATTTGATGAGGATAATGCTGTCTTACAGTTTATATGAAAGAAACCAACAAACAAGAAAAGTAACATTGCTGCTACTGACCTAATTTCGATTGACTAGATAAATATTAGCACTCCCAAAAACACATGCATCAATAAAACAATGACTTACAGGAGGAGTGAATCCAGGTAAAACTTGTGTATGAGCAACCACAAAATCACCAACTGAAACAGGGCAAGTTGTCTCTCCACAAAGATCGTGGGTCTCACTGTATATGTGCCACCCAAAATATGCAACATCGATCACCAGTTTCCCTCCAGATATTGCTTTCTCTGAGACCGGACATGAGTTTTGATGTGAAATTCATAATTCAAGGCTTTATCTTTAGTTACCTAAACAAATACTTACTGGAGTTTAATATTTTCCATTTGTTAATTGCACAATCTAAATGCTGTCATATAGTTTTTTTTTTTTTTAAAAAAAAAAAAGACAGGACATAAATGGAAGGAAAGAAATTACTAGATAAGGACGCCAACAAAATGTAAGGTGCAATATTTTCCCTCCTCAACTGAATTAAAATAAGCAGGAAAGAATGATCAGCTAAACAAGCGAGTAAGATGTGATAATGATATATTGCACAATACCAGTGGTAGCAGCTATGTTGAATGTGGCAGGGTGGCCTCTTGCAATGGGATCAGGAGATATATCAACTCCTTTGACTTTAACACCATAATCGGTTTTCTTATCTGCATTGTAGTCAAATTCAAAGTATATTAAGGTATGAATTTCTTTCAAATATGTAACGCATGAAAAATGCCAGGGAAAATTTTCACAAATTGAGCTATTAGTCGGAGGGGGAGGGGAACCTAACATTGATGTCAGAGAACAAACAGAGAGATCATAATACTGGACAAAATGAAAATCGGATCACAATTCACAAGATATAAACAGAACTCTACAGGAAAGAGCGTGTAATCTGAATTTTCTAGGGTAATTATCATTTAACCATTCCAACGGGGAAAGGATCAATGGACTCATGAAGCAGAAAGTTTTATTTAAACAATGTCATGCAGGGAAACAAAAATTTGAAGAGAGGAAGGTGGAAAGACAGTGACCGCAGTAGTTGACGTCGGTAGCGTGAAACAACGGTGAAAACAGACAGAATACTAGACATAAGGGAACCAATATCTTAGCGGGTATAGTCTCCATGGATTCCGATTCTGCGATGTGTGAGGGGCACAAGCAAGCACGGAAATATGAGATATAGAAGAAGAGGGAGAGAGCAGTGCTGAAACAAAGAGAAAATGGCGAGTCAGTTAGACAGTTAGAGTGGTGGATTGGTGGGTGGGCGAAGAACGTTTGGTATCTCCTTGACAGGCTTTTCTTTTTTCCCCCAAAAAGGCGCGGTTTCTTGTCCAAGTCTTCGACTAAACCGCCGACTTTAACATTTTCGTTTTCGTTTTTTATTACCCCCTATCTTTCGACGTTTGGTACTGTTGTTTTTCCTTTTTTGCCCCCTATATTCATTGATTCCATCGTATGATTTTTTACACACTACCTCCTAATGGTTGACTTTTTTTTTAATTATTTTTTTATATTAAAGATGCTAAATAACTTACTTAATTATTTCATATGTTATAGATGTGAAGATTATACTCCCTTCGGTCCTAATTATAAGATATACTTAACTGATTTTTGGGAGATTAATGAAAGAAATTAAATTAGTTAATTTTACTCATTTTCCTAAAATACCTTTATATAAATTTAAAATGACAAAAGTAAAAGTGAATTTACCGTTCCTGCTACATATCTCTCCGACCTAAAATTTTCTTTTCCATATGCTATCTAATTGAAATAATGGTCTTGCTATACATACATATATGTCTGTATATATACATGTAAATATATATTCACACACTCATATATATATATATGTATGTATGTATGTATGTATGTATGTATGTGTGTGTGTGTGTACATATATCTATACATATATGCGCGCGCGCACACAAACACACACAGACAAAGATATGTGTGTGTGTGTGTTTTTATATGTGTACACACATGTATATATATTTGTGTGTAGATACACACATATATCTCTACACACAAATATACAGACATACATATATTTATACACACACAGAGGCGGAGCTTAATTAAAAAAAAAGTGTTTAGAAATTTTTGTTTTAAAAAATTAACATAACGTAAAAAAGTATGTTATCTTATATATTAGACTTATTAAAACACTTTTATTATACATTTGACCGTCCAAATATTTTTTTAATTAGTTAATGAGTATACACTTGGCCCCCAAATATTTATTTTTTAATTAGTTAACAAATATATATTTGGCCCCCAAATATTTTTTCTGAGGTCCGCCGGTGTGTTTATATATATTTGTGTGTACATAAACACAAAAACATATATATATATATATATATATATATATATATATATATATATATATATTTAAAAGCTTCACTGACTAGAAGAGTCTACGCACCCATATACATAAACTTACAAAAAACCAAATACACTTGAGAGAATAAAATAGGGGTATTCTAGGAAAAAATTGACAAAAATTAAAATGTTGTCCTATAATTAGGACCAACACTAACTCTCTAATGTTATCCTATAATTAACATTAGGGAGTTGGTTTTGATTAGGGAGTTGGTTTTGGTCCTAATTATACTCACAAGGTTCCTTCTCTTTAAATAGTCAGTAATACAGGCTCAGTGACCTACGGGTTTGGGTTTGGATTAGGTCTGAGAATTTCTCAACCCGCAAAAGTGGGGTTGAACATGTCCAATCTGCCTAATCCGTATTCCCAGCCCTGTTGTTGTTGTTGTTTTTTTTTTTGGCTCAAAGTATTCCCAGCTCTATTTGAAGATAGGGAGTGTTTAAATATTGTTTGAAAAAGAAAATGCTCTCTTCTCAGGATCAGCTGAACGTACCGTCTTCGAAGGAGGAAGAGGATCTATTAGCAAGGAGTTCCAAGAAGATAAAGAACGTAGATTCTGGATATACTGAAGATTTATTGAAGGGTCATTGGCCTAAGTTGGGTGAAAAGCCTTCGTCATTTAATGAAGGTGGTCCATCTTTCGTTGATAAGTTGAAAGGAGTTGGAAAAGAGGTGGATGGAGTGGCTAACGGAGAAAAGGGTGACCTTTCTGATGATTCTTTCTCGGATCATTCCTCTAAGGAGGATGACCTTGAGTGCGATGGCTGGAAATGTAAGATTTCGGAGAGCCCCACTCGGAACTTTCCAACCTTTCACTTTTCAAAAAAAAAATGAAGCAGAGGCTGTATAAAGCCTGGGACACAGCGGTGATCGTTAAACTGTTAGGAAGGAATATTGGGTTTAGGGCTCTGGAAAAGAGGTTACAAGCTATGTGGGCTAAGAGAGGTGTGTTCACTCTGATAAATATCGGTCATGGGTTTTTTATCGTGAAGTTCACTAATAAGGAGGACTTCATGTACGCCATTACAGGGGGGCCATGGATGATATACGATCATTACTTAACTGTCAAGCCGTGGGAAGCAAACTTCAAGCCTGATAAAGCGGAGATCAACAAAGCAGCGGTGTGGGTCAGGATTCCAAGAGTGCCGCTGGAATATTTTGATGAGGTTGCCTTAACGGTGATTGGGAACAGGATTGGGAAGACTATTAAAGTGGATATGAACACTTCATGCCAACTCAGAGGACATTTTGCTAAGATCTGTGTATTGGTTGAGCTGGGTAAACAGATGATGCAAGGATTTTATTTAGATGGCGAGGAGTTTTTTATTGAGTATGAGGGCCTTCATCTATTATGCACCACATGTGGAATGTATGGTCATAGAAGGGAGACATGTCCTCAGTGTAAGAATGAGAATGTAGATATACCTCAGAAAACAGGGGGAGAGGAAAACGCAGAAGAACGGAGTCTTCATGAGCATTCGAATGAGGAACAATGGCGGATTGTCCAGAAGTCACGGCGCCCGAGGAAGCAGAAAGAGAAAGCCGTTGACCTTCAAAAGCAACAATTTGGGGGATCGAGGTTTGGGGTTTTGGCTGATGAGACAAAAACAAATGACGTAGATATGGGGAGTGTAAGGCCGAGTATACATGAAGAGGGGGATACTGAGAATATGGCGGTAGGAAAAAGTTCGCAGAGTAAACATGAAGGGAGGAAAGGTGGTTTAAAAAAAGGGGACAGTGGAGCGGCAAAAGGAAAAAAGCAATCAGATTTGATGGAAGTGGAGGATATAGTACAGGGTACCTTGGCGCATCAGAGTAGCAGGAGGGTTGATAAAAGGGCTAGAGATGTGTCAGGAGCTTCAAGGAATGAGGTGTTGATGTTAACGATGGGCGACGGTAAAGACGAGGTGGAGTGTACGAGGTTAGAGCCTGTTGGGGTCAAAATTCCGGAGGACATAGAAGGCATTTGTTTATTGGCACTTGAACCTGGTGGAGATAAGGAAGTGACGAGTGGGCCAGCGGTGGTATTTGGACCAGCGGATGAGAGTATGGGCTTATTGGAGGAAGATATGGAACCATGTAATGGGCCTCATGATGATATGGACCTTGCATTGGTTCCAGAGACTCCTCTATAAGCCTTTTGGGTCTAGCTTGTCTTGGTGTGTGCGTATTAGGTTTTGTTTGGCATTCTTTATATTGGTTTGTATGGATAGTGTTGTATATTGGAATGTAAGGGGAGGATGCAATAAAAGCCTCCTCCGAAATCTAAAATCTGTTTGCAATGGGGTCAGGCCCAATATGATTATTATTTCTGAAACTAAGTGTAAAATAGAGCCTCCTATTCGTTCGGCTGTGCAGTGGGGATTTGATTCCCTCAGTTTTGTCCCTAGCGAAGGCTTGTCTGGAGGTATGGCGGTCCTTTGGAATAGCAACGAAGTTAATGTTAGAGTTCTTGAAGAATCTAAGCAACTGATTCACATGAAGTGTGAGGTTAGTGGAAATCCCCCCTTTGTTTTATCGGCTATTTACGCATTCCCTCACTCTAATCTTAGAGCATCCCTATGGGCTGATCTATTTAGCTATTCTTCTACCATCTCTGGCCCTTGGGTTGTATTGGGCGACTTTAATGATATTTTGTCAGCCCAGGAAAGAAGTGGGGGTGTAGGAGGAAGTTTTAGCAGAATTAAGTGGTTTAATGATAGGATTAAGGAGTGTGGTTTGTCGGATCTTGGTTTCAAGGGTCCAAAATTCACGTGGAAAGGGCCTAAGGTTTCGGGTTGTGCCCGGTTGTTTGAAAGACTGGATCGTGCTTTTGGTAATAATTGTTTTATCAATGTCTTCCATAGCTGTAGCATTAGGATTTTACCGAGGACTCGTTACTTAGACCATAACCCACTCGTGCTATCAATGGTTAAGAAACAATGGGGTAATGTTGACAGACCCTTTAAATTTGAGGGAATGTGGTTACTCCATGAATCCTTTGATCAATTTATTTCTGGGCGATGGAATGGTCATGAGGGTATGGAGGTGGCTCTAGCTCAGATGCAGGAAGCTCTTTCTGTTTGGAACAAGGAGGTGTTTGGCTTTGTAGAAAAAAGTAAGCGTAATGTCCTTGCTAGATTAAGGGGTATTCAATGTTCTCCTAATTATCCGTCTTCTCAGTATTTGTGTAACCTTGAGATGTATCTTCAGTCAGAACTTGATCAACTCTTGATGAGGGAGGAGTTTAAATGGTTTCAAAAAGCTAGAACTGATTGGGTTACTAGTGGAGATAGGAACACTAGGTTCTATCATCTCAAGACCGTTGTTCGGAGGAGAAGGAACAGAATTAAAATGCTGAGGGATGAGTCTGGGGCTTGGGTTGAGGATGAAGGAAAAATCAAGGAAATGGTAGTTAGTTATTTCCGAGCCCTTTACCAGGAAGAGGATAATAACTTAGGTATCTTATCCACGAAGAATTCTTTCCCTATTTTAGAAGAGGGCTTAATGCACAATCTATGTAATAGCCCAATGAATGAAGAGGTTAAAAGAGCTCTTTTCTCTATGGGGCCCTACAAAGCTCCCGGATTTGATGGTTTTCCTCCGGTGTTTTATCAGTCCCAATGGAATGTTGTGGGTTCATCGCTGTGCAATTGGGTGCAGGAGGTTTTTGAAGGGAGACAGAAGTTAGAGGACCACAATAAGACTTTAATTTCTCTTATTCCCAAGAGAGATTCTCCTGAACTTGTGGGTCATTTTAGACCGATTTCCCTTTGCTCAGTACATTATAAGTGTATAACTAAGGTTATTACGGGTAGACTGCGAAGTTTGATGGATTCTATTATATCCCCTTTTCAGTCTAGCTTCATTAAGGGCAGACAAATTCATGATAATATCATCGTGGGCCAAGAAGTTATGCATACTATGAAACGTTCTAGAGGACGAAGAGGTTTTGTGGCGGTGAAGATTGACCTTGAGAAGGCCTATGACAGAATCCAATGGAGTTTTGTGAAGAGTGTGTTAGAGGAGACAGGTATGGAGGCTAATTTTATTAATTTAATTATGGAGTGTATTTCCTCTGTCTCTTTTAATATTCTCTGGAATGGGAGTTGCACTAACTTCTTTTCAGCTAAGAGGGGACTTAGACAAGGGGATCCTATTTCCCCATTATTATTTGTTCTTTGTATGGACAAATATCGCATTTGATATCTGATGAAGTTGATTCGGGTCACTGGAAACCAATTAGTTTGTCTAAAAATGGACCTAAAATTTCGCATTTGATGTTTGCTGATGACGTCTTGCTATTTGGTGAGGCCACGGAAGTTCAGTTTAGGTGTATGATGAGTTGTTTGGAGAGATTTTGCAAAGCGTCCGGAGAGAAAGTCAGTACTTCAAAGTCCTCTTTATTTTTCTCTCCCCGGGTTTCCGCTGCAACAAAACAGACTCTTTCTAGGTTATCTGGAATGAAAGTTACTTCGGCCATTGGGAGATATTTAGGATTTCCCTTGTCTAGGAAGAGAAAGCCTACTGAGACTTTTCATTATATTCTAGACAATGTGAGATCGAGACTTTCAGCTTGGAAGGAAAAAAGTCTCTCTAGAGCTGGGCGAATCACACTAGCAAAATCAGTTTTGAGTGCTATACCCTTGTATCCTATGCAGGTGGCGCAAATACCCCGCTCAATTTGTCTTGAAATGGAGAGAATTCAACGGAAGTTTATTTGGGGACACAGTGAGTCCGCCTCTAGTTTCCACCCCATCGGGTGGCATCAATTAACCCTTTCCAAGGAACAAGGCGGGTTAGGTTTCAGGAAGCTTTCGGTTCTGAATGACGCTTGTGGTGCTAAGTTGTTGTGGAAACTTCTTACGGGATCTAATAGCCTATGGGTCGAAGTTCTGTTGCGGAAGTATATGTTAAGAGATGACGCTGAATTGTTCTGTATCCAGCCCAGTGACTCCCCTCTTTGGAAATTTATTGCCAAACAGAAACAGTTTGTACTCAATGGATCTGTATGGAATGTTCGTAATGGTGAGGTAGTGAGGTTTTTCACTGACTGGTGGCTTCTAAAGGACTCTTCGCTGAGTGAAATCTGTACTAGAACTTTATCAGAGGTGGAGGAACATACTACTGTGTCAGATTGGGTGGTGAATGGTGGCTGGGACTTTAATTCACTGTCGGGTATCCTGCCCTCTACTGCGATTCAAAAATTAATTACTATCCAACCTCCTAGGGTGGATGCTAGCAATGATTTTTTGTCTCGGAAGGAGTCGAAGAATGGATCCTTCACAGTCAGGAGTGCCTATGATCTGTTGGTTAACAATGGGGAGTTGGTTACGAGATTGGAAAGTAAGCTGTTTAAGAAGATTTGGAAATGGAGAGGTGCTGAAAGAATCAAAATTTTCATGTGGATTGCCGTTTGTAATCGCCTACCAACCAATTCATGGAGGAGTACTTGGTCACAAGCATCCCCTCTGTGTGAGTGTTGCGGTCAGGGGGTGGAAAATGTAATTCACATTTTGCGCGATTGTGTCTATGCTAGAAGGCTCTGGGACGTTTTAATTGACTCTTCACGTATCACAGAGTTTTACTCTACTTCCTTACAGGAGTGGGCTTTACTTAACCTGCACAATGATCTGGGTTTGGGTAGGGATGGAAAGTGGCAGCTAATCTGGGGAGTTGGCATTTGGATGCTATGGTTGTGGAGGAATGATGCTAGTTTTGTGCTGATTTCCAGAAGCCTAGCGAGCCCGCTGGAAGAGTCTCGGCTTGCTGGAAAAGTTATGTGCAGATTCAAGAGTGCATGACCCGTTTCCCTTCTTCGTCTGAGCAATTCATGGGCTGGGTTCCCCCGGAATCTGGATGGGTTAAATGCAATGTGGATGGGGCGGTGAATAGGAGCAATCGGATGGCTGGGTGTGGAGGCGTTGTGCGGGACCATGAAGGAAATTGGTTGGCGGGGTTTTGTCAGGAGCTTGGCATCTGTTCTAGCTTTGAGGCAGAGGGATGGGCTGTGTTGAGAGGCATTAATTTAGTCTGGGAGTTAGGCTTCAGGAAGGTGATCATTGAATCAGATGCTAAGGAATTAATTGATATCCTTAATGACGAATGCTCTGAGGCCCATGGGGATGTCATAACCTGGCAAGTTTGGAGAATGAGAAGAAAGAATTGGGATCTCAGTTTCAAATTTGTCCCAAGGGTAATCGGGTGGCGGACTGGCTAAGGACGGCATCTCCTCTTCGGCCTTCATGGATGTTTGTCCTGGGAATCTTCAGATGCTGTGCAACCAAGAGAAATTGGAAGTAAATCCCCTGTGTAATCTTTAGTTTTCTGTCCTTTATTTTAATCTCTCACGTATCAAAAAAAAAAAAAAAAAAAGAAGATAGGGAAAATTCATTTTAGGGCTCATATTAGTAAAAAAATATAAAAAAAGACCCAAGAAAAAGTCACATATCAAAAAAGACTTCAAAAACCTTTTTTAGTATTATTTCATAATCGTTAACAACTAAATCAGTTTCATTAACAACTAAATCAGTAGCATTAATAACAATATCTTAACAACTAAATCAATACTCGTCAACAACTATATTAGTAGGCGTTAACAATCAACGTTATATAAAATAATACCAGAAAATGTTCTGGGTCCTTTTTTATATGTGACTTTTTCTTAATTTCTTTTTTACATTTTTTTATTAATATAGGTCTTGAGATAAATTTTCCCTTAAAGATAACTTCACACAAGGGATCTGTGTATATTGGCAGAAAGATTTACGACACAATACAAACAGCAAACAGAGCTCAAGTCGCCGTGTAGAGGACAAAAACGCTTATCCGTGATGCTTGTAAATTACTTAATACTTAAGTGTGGGGCTGGGTGCCTGATGCGCCTTGTCAGTTAAGCCCCTGACTGTCCTTCAATTTTAAGACTTTTTCTAAATATCTTTGTGTGATTCTTTTGATTATTAGATTTCATCCGAGTAACGATGACGAATATCTTGTAAGTACAATACAAAATAGTTGTTTTCATTTTTTTATTAGGATAAATATAATATTTTTGGCCCTTTATTTGGTCCCTATAATTTGTTCTAATTTTAATTGTTGTCCCTGAAATTTCAAATTAGAGATTTTAGTCCCTCACTTTTACTTTTTTTATAATGTTAGTCCTGTAGTACCTAAACATGAAATTAACTGTGTTAAATTTGCTAAGGTGTCCCTCATTTTTCTGATTTGGCATCTGACCGAGCATGTGATTTTTTTTTTTAATAAAAAAAACATCATCTCCTTTGCAGAGACGCTTTGTAGTTTCCAGCTCCACCCCCACATTTTCTTCTTCTTCCTCCTTCAACTTTCTCCACACTTTCAAGGGAAGCTTCAAAGGGAGGCTGGCCTTGAACGGCGAGGCCTTAGAATCGCGGCAGTTTGCGTCATGCAAGACGATCTTCTCTTTTTGATGCCAACTAGTGGAAGAAATCCTGATGTTCGCCGCCGATTTCCGATTGCCTCGTACTCTCTCAAAATCCAAGAAAAAGATACGAGTACAAGCTCTCACCGACCAGCTCGGTCTCAGAAACGCCGCCAAAACCGTCATAGGTGACAAGGTCACCGCGGTGAACGCCGCTGTGTTTCCTTCGGCATTGACATAATCCACGACCCAACCATCTTGTTCCTCAATGAACCAACCTCTGGGCTTGATTCCACCAGCACCTACATGGTGGTGAAGGTGGTGTAGATAATCGTCCACACTGGAAGCATCGTGATCATGTCCGTGCACCAACACAGCTCCCGAACCCTCGAACTCCTCGTCAAATGATCTCCTTGTCTCGTGGGCAAACAGCGTTCAATGGCTCACCGCTGAAGAAATATAGTTAAAACGAATTTATTAATTTTCCAAACGTTTTTAACTACCATGGGAGTTGGAATCATTCAGAGCGTCCCTGTGAAGAAGATGATGGTTTTTTTTTTGGGGGGAAAAAAAATAAATTCACATGCCCAGTCAGATGCCATAATCAACAAAATAAGCGACACTTCAACAATTTTAGCACTAACGTTATAAACAGAGTATAGAAGTTTAGGACTAAAACCTTTAATTTGAAATAAATTACATGGATCAAAATTAAAATACGGGTAAATTATAGGATCAAACATTATATAGAGCTTTTTTACTATCTTTCAAAGATTTAAGATTCTAAATTAAAAAGAAACTCAAACATTATATAAACCTTTTTTACTACTATCTCCGGTTTTAATTATAAGAGCTAGTTGACTTTCTTTGGACAGATTAAGGATGCTAAATAAGTTACTTAATCTTTTTATATGTTGTATATCATTAGATTATATATTAGTTTATTAGTTAAACTAATTAATTTGAAGAAAAAAAAATACTCTAAAGTAATTTAATTAGCTTTCTTAATTTCTCCAAAAAAGTCAACTAGTTCTTATAATTAGAACCGGAGGGAGTATCTTTTAAAGATTTAAGATTCTAAATTAAAAATAAACTACACAATTTTGGAGTCTTAAATTTTTTAAAAAATCATTAAAAAAGAAAAGAAAACTGTACAGTCCCATTTTTTAAGACCGGAGGAGTATGAGAGGCTTAGAGTGGAGCTCTTTCTATCTGTATTTCTGTTTCAAGTGCTTAAAAAGATTCAGACTTAAGCAAAGCTAAGAAGGCGTGTTGACGGGAGATGTTGGGCAATTAAGGCAGGTGGGATGCATTCTGAGCCAAGAGTCTACGCAATGGAGGTGGAAGAGGTAGCCGCAGTCAGGCAATACCTGAACCGTATCAGTGTCTTTTAAATCCGACAGGCACATGGAGCAATACGTGGCGGCGTAGGAGTGGTCAGAGCCCTTGTACGTGGCCTCACAGAGTAGCAGCTGGGGGTAACTCAGGGTGGTGGCCTTATCTATGCCTTGCACATTAACCACGGAATGATGAGGAGCATTATTAATGGTGTACTGTGGGGAAATTGCAGTGAGCGAGCGCATAAGTAGGAAACAATGGCGAGAGCTGTGATGATGACCACAACCTCGATGGAAACTCCCACGAAATACCAGAACCCTTTGGTACCTACTGTTGCCTTGCTCGTTCATCTTCTTGTGGTCTTGTAATGTAGTGGCGCAAAAGGTTTTTTTTTAAAAAAAAAAATATAAATAGGAGGCCGTGGGTTTAATCTCATTTGTAACCCAAGACTATTAATAAAAGCATTAATCAGCAATGAAGATTTCCCCGGGGGGGGGGGGGGGGGGGGGGGGCAGTCAAATACATACTAAATAGAATTGAGTAGTTGGAGGGAATTGAAGTACACCACGAGAGGGCTTCATTGCTTGTGTTTCTCAACATTAGAATTTAGATGATATGATGCGAACAGCCACGGACCATTGATTTTGACAACCTCAGTTTTGTGTCTCTGCTCTTCATTTATCCATCTCGGACACTCCCATGCATCATATATAAGCCATTCCGCTTCTTCAATATTATTGCTTGTCAGACGTCATATGCTGTTTCTGTATCAAATAATCTTATTTTAGACTTAAGAAGCATGGAAATAAACATATATTCGACGCAAAATCAACTCGATGACTTCACTGTTAGACTTATGGTAGAGCATGCTTCGCAGTGTGTATATATGGCCATGTGCAGATATGATCATCTACTGTTAATTTCTTTTTAATGTGAAAGTCTACTACTTACGAATCTTAAAAAATTTGATGCCCACGCCAAAACCAAAGAAGAAGAAGAAGAAATTGAACTATTTTGCTTCTCCAATATCATACGGAGAAGGGGTTGCATGCCACCCCACATGAATCAGGCCGTTTCAACGTTTGACTGTAAGGTACAGGGCTTATTCAGAACCAAAATGATAAGGTTTTGAGTCTAACCGTTTCCGCCCCCCCGCCCCCCCCCCCCCCCCCCCCCCCCTAAAAAAGGGTCATATTGAGAATCTTTTCAACTTCACCTAATTAAATTTTAATTTTAAATTAATTTAGATTATGAACAACAACATAAACAACAAGCATTATTTCACTTATATTAGGTCGAGTATATAAATCACATTATGTTAATATATTTTGCTAATAATGAAATATTTAGATAAATTGTTAACCTTAAAAGGTATCGCGCGTTCAATTATTTTTATATATGTTCTATTTGTTCTTTCTATACCCTAGTTGTAAAACAAAAAATATTAAATTATTATTTTTAAAATGATATAATTTATTATTGGATGTTATTATCATTCGGGTTGAAATATTAGATCCGAGTCATTTACCAAAATCTGAGTTATTTGTATGTGTAGCTAGAGTCAAGTAAGTTCTTTCAATAGAGAAATGCTGAAACAACTGGATCTTTATGATTAGAGGTGTAGAAGCATTCATCCGTAACTTTCTGCTATTTGAGGTCGGGTTCTCTTGATCCCTTATCTATCGCCAGTGTATTTCAACAACTGATCGATCGCCTTACAGCTAAAACTTATAAGAGAGAGTGCGCTTGGGGTGGGAGATGGTACCGTACGTCACTCTCTCTGTCACAAATTCTGACCTCAGATATCCGGGAGGCCTCTGGCAACTCAACTGATCGCCTTACTTTCTTGCAAGTGTTTTATTTCCTAGCTTTGATGTTTCTTTATTTCACATCTGGACCTCGTAGCATTTGATGCAATTTAATTGAAGCATCTTTTGACCCAAAAAACTATGCCGGCCACATCAACTTTCTTTGTTTTTTTTAACTAAGCCATCCACATCAACATTTTTTTTTTGTGTGGCCAAATCCATTTTCGGGTCGTTGATTTTGAATCAATGATTTAAATTTGACTACAAATAAAAGTTAAAACAGCTTCTATGAAAAAACGTTAAAACAGATTTTTAAGGGGAAAATCCCATATAAAGCCACATAAAATATGAAATTTTTAAATCAGATTGGTGAATTCAACAAATTATTAATTAAGTCATTAGTCTAATTTAAGATTTTAAAATATGGGTAAAATGACTTTAATGCCTTCTCTTCTTCTCTCTCCCTTTATTAAGGCTTTGTTTGGGAATTTGGAGGGGAGGGGATGCAAGGAGAAGGGAGGGGAGGGGAGTAAAGGGAAATAGATGATATTTTCCCTTCTTATTTGGGAGCTAAAAAAATAATAAGGGAGGAAGATGGAGGATTAATGAATTATTTTTACCATTTTGTCCTTTTCTTTAAAAATTAATATAATTATTATACTTTACAAATAAATTTAAATTTTCTAAAAAAATTATTTATGTAATTTTTATATTCAAAATATATTTTTCTCTAAAAAAATATTTCTCTCTCAAACAGTTATTTTCTAATCTCTATAATGATTTATATATATTCTTTTAGTACATAATGATTAAAGTATATATAAAACTACAACCTAAAATATAAAATTATACTTAATGGTGGTGGCGGCGGTGGCGGCGAATAAGGGTAATAAAGTAATTAATCTATTTTCCTTTTAAAACCCTTATATTAGGAGAACTTTATTTTTTAGAAGAAAGAGGGGGTTTTGGGGATTTATAAAAATCCATGATTTCCTCCCTCTTAATTTTAAAACTTGCAAATAAAGGAAGGAACTACCAAAATCCTTTATTTCCTTTCATTTCCCTCCAAAACGGAACTTCTAAACAGGCTCTAAGGAGTTTCATTCACTTTGAAACTTATATTCCTCAATATATAAACACACATTAATATTTAATAAAATAAAATATGATTCATCTATAGTTTTAATATATTAACTATAATAGTAAGAGAAAAAAGTACAACAAAGAGTTCATTTTAAAAGTAGTGTTGGTTAATCATGTTTATATTTGGATATTATTTTTACAAGTGATTTTGAACATTTTTATTATATTTGGATTTTATTTATTAAAAGCACCTATAGATGTATAATTACAAAAGAAAAATGTGTGAATTTAAAACTTATTTTCCAATCACCTTCATTCAAAAATAAAAAAAAAAACAGATCTCAGTCGTGTAATCCAATTATCACTTTACTTAAGAATCCTTGTGATGTATTTAAATTAATGTAGGCTCAAATTCTCACCATCTCCATATCCTTTTTCTTTAGGAACAACCTTATTATTAAACTTAGTATACTGTGGATTTTTTCGCATATGAAATCCCATAGTCAATCTTTTTTATATTATAAATAATATTAGAATTAATAAATATGGATAGAGTATGGGATTTCACATACTCTTT
This sequence comes from Acacia crassicarpa, assembly GCA_034222035.1. Lineage (NCBI taxonomy): Eukaryota > Viridiplantae > Streptophyta > Magnoliopsida > Fabales > Fabaceae > Acacia > Acacia crassicarpa. Next base: position 60,037,692 of record JAWXYG010000002.1, on the reverse strand, counting down.
TACATTATATATAAGTTACAAAATGAATGAAACTCTTTAATGAGGGAGAGGAGAGAGGGGAAAACGTTAAAGTCTTTTACCTATATTTTGAAATCTTAAATTGAGTTAATGACTTAATTAAAAGTTTTTAGAATTTACATTTAAAAATTTTCTATTTAGGTGGCTTTATATAAAATTTTATCATTTTTAAGTTAATTTTGAATTATTGATTTAAACTACATAAAGTTTTAATAATGTGCAAACCAAATTTGAGTACAAATAAATGCAAAACAATATTTAAGCGTAAATTTACTCCCAAAACGGTCCAAAACGAATAAACGACGTTGACCTTTATTCCAATTGAATAGTAAGGCCTAAATTTACGCGGAAAAAAAGAATTTTTTTTTAAAAAAAAAAAAAAAAAAAAAGGCTCGCCAAGGGCAATGTTTCTCGCACACGCCTACCGATTCAGCGTGCCTTGACCCCTCTACCCAGGAACGCGGGGTCGAAATCAACTTCCGGACACACCATGGCGGTTCTCAGAATCCTAGCGACGTCGTTAATGATCGTGATGACGGCAACGTTTGTCTTCGTGGACGCAGGAGACACGAACGAAGTGTATTCTCCGTGCATGGACTCTAAGGTGGAGCGGTCTGATGGATTCAGCTTTGGAGTTGCATTCGCACCGAAGGAAAAGTTCTTCTACAACAACACTCAGTTATCCCCCTGCGATAGTAGGCTTGCTCTCTCGTCTTCCAACTCTCAGATCTCTGTGTTCAGGCCCAAGGTCGATGAGATCTCACTCCTCACCATCAACTCTTCTTCTGTCACTTCGGTTCGTTCCCTTTCTTGCTCTCTCCTAATTTCCGAGTAAAATTTCTGTGTAGGCTGTTCGTTTCTCTAAATTTATGAGTAAAATTTCAGGACTGAATTCAATTGAGGAAAATTATTGTAGTATTCTGTTTCTTAGGGTTTTCGTAGGAATTTTCAGCGATTCAATTTGCCGTTGTTGCTTTTGCCTATATAAGATTACAGATGATGAGGCGAGTTATTTGGTAGTCGATGGCGACTTCTTTATTGTTGATACTATTATTTTGCGATGTGCTGCTTAATAGAGAATTTGAATTTTGGTGGTTTTGTGTAAGTTTGCAGCCTTGCGCTCCTGACCTGCAAAACAAATAAAGACTTAACCTGCCCTCGTCGAGTTTAGGTTGTTTGGAGTAACATTGTGTGGTATTGTTCCGGCCGCCAATATCTTCTCCTAGCGAACACTATTGATAGATTGTTTTTATTACATAAACAGGGTGCATTACCTTTCTAATATTTGCTCTTTGATGAAGTCATTGAACTGTCATTTTTGGTGGATTAGTGTATATATGGCTCTACTTTCTTTGTCTCTGGGCATTCATTTAAGTTTTTGACGTGGTCAGGACTCCTCCGACTATATGGTTGCTTTTGCTGGTAGAAGATATGCGGCAAGGTCTCCTCCTGCATTTGTTGCAAACAGCACGTATACTGTAACTAGTTTTACTCTTGTAAGGAGATAATGAAAGTTCTTTTCAATATTGTTTTCTTGATTTTCCATATAACTTTTTGAAGACCATATCCTTATTGAGAAGCAACTGAAATTTGGCTTTGCAGGTCCTTGAGTTTAATAAGGGCAGGCTGCAAAACTTATATTGGAAGAGAGATGGTTGTGCTAAATGCTCAGGAAACTCTAACTTTGTCTGTCTCAACAATCAAGACTGTGCACTGAAGACCACCAGCTGCAAGGACCATGGAGGAACTGTGGATTGCAGTCTTGGGATACAAACGGCATTTTCTGGTACAGATAAGCACCTTTCAGTTCTCAACTCTTGGTATGAAGTAGAAAACCTCCGCCAATATTCACTTTATGGCCTTTATTCGAATTTGAGGGATTCCCTCACTAGTGAATTTAACAAGTTTTTCTGATGCTCTCTAGGCAATATCTATATTTCATTTAGAATGTTATGGTGCGAGTCATGTGTTTGCTTACACCATCCATTTTCGGGTTTTATAATCATGTACCAATTCCTGATTCCCCTTTCCAATCGAAACATAGTTGTGAGAACTGAAAACCATGGTCTGTAAATTTGTATCTTAAAGTATGTCTTCATTTTGCACAATAGATTATGTATGAATATGTTACTCATCGTTCCTTGCCTGCCTCCAAGATGGATCCAGGACGGCTGACAAATAGGCAGTCCTTGTGATATACCCTGTTTGTTCCATAAAAAATGTGTTTCACACATATACGTTAATGCATCTTTTGCTTTGAAGGAGAAAAGAGGTTCTATATCATGTAAAGGATAAATATTAAACACCAGTTATTGACCAGCTAAATGATTCGGCCCATGTTTGAGTTACATGCTAAGCAGCGTCAAAATGAATCAAGGATTTTCTGTCACGAAAATATGGTGCATGAGGAATTAAGGATTCACTTAGCTGTTATTATGGTGCTTTAGGAGTTTTTGTTTGCGAGCACCTCCTTATAAATCTCTCGGTTCGCCATACTTCTGCTTCGTTTCATCTCACATTCTGGAACTTCACAAGTATTTCTCTAGCTTCATTCATGGATGGCCATACCTCCTTTATCCTCTCCTTCGCCTTCTTCAACAGCCCTACCTTCCTTTTTTTGAAGCTCGCTTTCTCAGATGCAGCATTCTCAATCACGTTAGATTCCCCTTATTACCTTGGTTTTCTTGTTTTGTGTTTGCTTGATAAATGATTTCAAATTTCTCTCTTTAATTTGAGTCATGGTTTTCCTTTGGGGCCCAATTATGGATATAAGTGTAATGTGACGCCCAATTCCTTTTCGACTTCTTTTATTTTCTTTTCGCGTTGGGATAAAATTCAATCCTGTCGAATCGTGATTACTTCAATTTTGAAGTGGTTGCATGAATGACACAGACTACACCACAAATTTGGCTCCATAAGAACAGAAGTATGATTGATTAATAATTCCTTTCACTAAACCAATAGCCACTAGACACTTTGATGAATGATGTCTAAAAGCCAGCTCATTCTAGCTTTCACTTTCCTAAATATTTTTCTTTAGATCAATAAACCTCGAGTACAAAACTAACTCAGCAAGTGGTTTAAGTAATCGACACATTCTTGAAGACTTGGTTCCCACTTAGATCCTTCCTTTACTTCCCCTCAAAATTGCAAATTTGTTTTCAAGCTTGGTATTCAAATATATCCTAGTTTGGTTCAAGCATCTCCACTAATATATGAAACTTATGATTAAAAAAATGTGGCCTAACCCACAATAATTGCGCGTTGATATTAAATAATTGTTCTCAGTGTCTTGCAATATTAATTATATGTACTTCGTGAACGCGCAATGATAAAACGCCCCACTTTTGCTCCACTGGATCCTCAGTCAGAAAGAATTAAGAAAGTCACGAAGATACAGTTGCAGAAAACTAGTAAGCAGATTTTTCATTTTGTAATAATCCAGACAAGATTCAAAGAAGATTTGTTTTTGTCTAAAATCTGATCAGCCCTACATGGAAACGACATGGATATAGAAACGCTAATCCACTTGTTTCATGCTTAGTGGTGACCCCACTTCTAAATTTATCACACCTTTTATCCTTCACTCCATTCTCCATTAACGCTATCTTATATATACTTTAACTAATTAAAATATAACAATCCATCTTATTTTAGTCTTTCATAGTAGATGAGTCATCTGAAGAAATTCAAATTTTATAATTTCTAGGATGATGGGAGGGAATTTAGTTTTTTTTTTTTGGAATTAAGTTTATGTTTATTTTTTTAAAAATTCCGTTTATGTTTTCCAAAATCATAAAATTTGAATTTATTTGATGACTCATTTTCCATATAGGATTAAAATAAGATGAGTTATATTTTAATTAGTCAGAGTACAGATGAAGCGTTATTTATGGAGCATGTAAGTAAATCTCTTGCCGATTTTTTTTTCCCTTTTTTTTTGGGGGGGGTGGAATTAATAAGTAAAGCATGATTAACGTTAACTTTGGCTTAACCAGTGCTAGTTTACAAATTACTGTCATATTCTCCGTTGGTCCCTTTTCTACAATTAGCTGTTTTACATCAGTTTAAAAAAAAAAAGTTGTTTCTTGTGAAATTATTTTTAATAAAAGTCACTAGTTAAAGAAGTTTGGTTAATTAGTTACATTTTTTTTTTCTGTAAGCAGTGTGAAAAAAAAATAAATGTTTTAAACAATATTTATTATATCAAAAAATACGTAGAAGCTCCTTATATATAGTAGTAGTAAACTAGTAATTAACTTTGATAACCACTGCAAACATAATTACTTTTATTGCACTCCTTTTCATTCATCATTCTCCCACTCCCACCCCCTATTTTGATAACTTTCTTACCACGTTAAGTATTTTATACACAATTGTTCAAAAATAATAAAACTCCAATAGCTTTCACGATTTAGAATTGAGATAAAACTTTGATGAACTTGCAGCTTAAGCGCATAATATCCATGACAAAACTTTCATATATTCTTGTTTTTTTAAATGCATGGTTACTGGTTAGATGACGGGATAGTTAGATTTAAGCATTGTCGTGTCTAATTGAGAATTGCCTTTCCAAAGGTGTTTTATCTACTTTTTATATGGATTCGAATTTGAGACAGATAAAGCCCCTTTCACTCAATGTCAGAAGTGTAATGTTTTAATGACGAGAGATCTCCTGTAAAAGTAGTTAAATCAAAACCATGTTTTTAATCGAGCATTCTATAAAGTAGAGAACCAAAAGAAAGCCATCTCCATTGTACGTGAAATAGCATTTCTCTATAACCACATGCATAAAGCTCACTAAATAAACAGTACTGGTTTTTAAATATATTGTTTATTTTTCAAATTTGCCTTTAAACTTTAAACCGCAACAATTGATCTCGATGGCTAGTTGCATCATACACCCTAATAATTAATCATAAAAAATTTGAAGAGAGATTGTGTGGTACGTACTCTAATCCACCCATCAAGTGGTGTAGCGTCAAAAGCGTTTTAATTTGTTTGAACTCTGAAATTTACATTTGTTGTTGTGAGAGAGAGAGAGAGGGAGAGAGATGTTGATTTGCCATAATGTCCACTACCACCTTTTCTTGTGAATAAATATGTGATTTTGTACGCATGCTCTTCCCCTTTTCTTCATTTTTGATCATCGCTTGTGTCCCCTCCATTGACCTCACCTTTCGATCTTCTTCCTCAATCGATCTCCCCCTATTAATTTTCCCTTTCTCTCTCTCTCTCTATTCTCTCTCTCCAATGCTCAATACAAGAAATATTTACTTAAATTGATTATATTAAAGAAGTTAATTGTGTTAGTTAATATAATATGTAGTTTTTAAAACACCTGAATCATCTTTCCTAATTTTCTGATTCTTTTTTGTTTACTTTATTATTGTTGAGGAGTATCAAAGAAGTAAATTTGAAAAATATTGACAATTATTAATATATTATAATTATTATTAGTTATTATTAATTAGATAATTAATTAAAATATTCTGAATGTGGCTTGTAAGTCAAATCCAGAGCCAAATCAATATTAGGGTTATTGGCTATTGATATGATATCTTTGATGGTGAGATGGCACACTTTAGTTTACAGCCGATTGATGAGTGTTAGAAAAACCTAGTTTGTTCATATGAGATTCTTTGACTGGTAACAACTCTTAACCCAGTTGCCATCGTTTTGCATTACAACCAGTCATAAAGAGACTTGTCAATTGCCTTCTATCTTTACTTTCTTTTGCAGCTCTCTTTCATCAGGACTTGTGAGTTCCCTCTATGATCAAAACTTAACAATGATGAGAAGTAATCTTTATAATAAGTCTTCCACTATTGATATAGAAAAATTTATGTATTGTAATTTGTGATTTATTTTGTAGTTTTTGAATTTTTGTCCGACATGAAATTCTTCCCGCCCAACTTTGTCCCCATGTCATTTTATGATATTTTCTATAGCTAGTGCGTTGGTTATGCACTTATAATTTGTTTTCAAGCTTCCACTATAACATTTTTCCGTGTTCAAATTAAAGTTGATTCAACTTTTTGTGGATTTCATTAATTATATGGAACCATAATTAGTTATGAGTAGGATAAATCCAAACTCCACTTTTATTACAGTTACATATGTTGCACTAATACTTGTACCTCATGTTAATTAACTTAGTCTTAAAAATTAAACCAACATTATCTCCGAAAAGTAATTATCTGAGTTAGACTATTAATGGTCCCCCAATTTGGATCTGGGAATAATGTAGACACGGATGAAAGTTCTAGAGCCTAGACTCTTTATAGATGCCATGAAAGGAAATATTTGTGTCTCTCTCACCTGTTAAATCATGGATGGCAGATCGACTTTGCGTTTAGCGAAAGGTTAATTATGTCAAAATTAATATTTAATTATCTTCCACTTTATGTGACATACAGCTGGTGGGAAGAGCTTATTTTCTGTGAAAGAAAACTCGCATAAGGTATAGTATCAAGGTCGTTACTCAGTACTAGCAATTGAGACGCTTATTCAAAGAAACTGTGCGTATTCAAAGAAGCGAAGTGAATTTGATTATCTCGATCTGTGAATTATTTGTTATAAATTTTATGTTTTATATGGATCACATACACTAGCATTGTTACTATAAGTTCAAGTTCTCAATGCATATATATATATACATGTATAGCTGTATCATTGTGAGAGTTGATGAAGAGTCATAATCAGATGGGTTGACTTCTTGCTTGGTTTATACGCATGATGTAAATATTTATAGATTATAGCTTGGTGGCCAGTTTGCTTTGAGAATCTTGATACATCACTATATATATTCCTTTTCAGTCGTCCCTGTATCATCACCAATAAGTGTATCTATATATACCATTTTCATCGCCGTAATACGTGTGACTGCTGATTGCGCCGTGAATATTCATGTGTCTTCGATCAAGTAAAATTAAAAATTATTGACTTTCACTGTTTAATTAACATTCACATATATTTAATTATCATATAACCCATAGAGATCAATATCGAGTTAATGGGTAGAAATATGCATGTGCTTTAAAAAAAAAAAAAGAGCGCCCAACATCAAATATTTTTTTTAGGTGTAAAAGTGACTACGTGGTTATAAGTTTGATGTAAAAATATCGTTTAACTATTAGATTTGACTTTGTTTACTGACTGGATGACGACATGACTTTCAAGATACAAAAATGGAGATGACGTGGCTTTCAAGGGGTAAAAATACGCATATGGTTTGGCCAAAAGAACGTCCCACACCGAGTGCTTTTTTAGATGCAAAAATACCGTTTAACTGTTAGTTTGATTTTTTTTTTTTGTCTTTTTAATACCAGTAGTATCTTGAAGTTTTTTTTTAATATCAATCAGTATTGTGAAATATTTTTCAAGATTCTAAAATAATTTTTCAAAATCATGAAGTATTTTTCAGTATTAGTCAGTACTCCAAGTTTTTTTTAGTACCACTTAGTATCCTAAAATATTTTTTTGAGATCATAAAGTATTTTTTCAGTACCAATCAATATCCTGAAGTATCTTTTTAGTACCAATCAGTATCTTGAAGTATCTTTTTAGTATCAGTCAGTACCTTAGAATATCTTTTCAAGATCCTAAAATAAATTTTCCAGATCATGAAGTATTTTTTCAATATCAGTCAGTATCCTGAAGTATTTTTTTAGTATCTATCAATATCTTGAAATATTTTTTATTTAATGCCAGTCATTACCCTGAAATATTTTTTCAAGATTATGAAATAATTTTTTAAGATCGTGAAGTATTTTTTCAATACCAGTCAGTATCTTCAAGTATTTTTTTTTAATACTAGTCAGCATCATGAAATATTTTTTTCAAGATCCTATATTTCAGGGTATCGACTGGTATTATTTTTTCCACAAAAGAAAATTTAGAACTTAACGGTTAAATGATATTTTTACATCTAAAAAAAAGTACTTGGTATTGGGTGCTCTTTTGGACAAATCACATATGTATTTTTACACCTTAAAAGCGTCACCATTCTGTCAGCCAAAAAAAAAATCAAACTTAACAATCAAACGATATTTTTACACCTAACGACAATATTTGGTGTTGAGCGCTCTTCCATGAAAAACACATGTGTATTTTTGCCCCCTTAACCCTATCAATATTAGTTGAAGCTCTAATAAGTTTTACTTTTACCAGCACACATCACGTCGTCATGCATTGGGTCACATTCCATGCACATCTTTTATGTGCTCATCCTTCTAATTTTGAGGCGAGAACATTTATTTTATTTTATTTTTAATTTTTACGTATTTTTTTTATTTAGATTAAATTTGTATGTCGTACCAGGAAATATTTGTTGCACCAAATATCTCAAATTAATTAATTTTCAGTCTTACATGCATCATGTACAACTGAAAATTATCTTTAGTAGTGTAGATGATGATGATGTAAGGTTGATCATGGATCAGACTATACTAGATTTGGGCTCAACCGAAGTTTTGGTCTGAATATTATCTCAAGTTGTATAAGACAGCTTGAGGTCCGGTCTAACCTAGCAGCAACCTACGCTCGGGCTAGACCAAACCGGTCCAGTGGACTTCCTGAACCAACACATGCTCCTTTCTACCTCGAAGGTTGTGCTATTCATTGCAGATGTAATAACAACCAGACAAAAAATTTGGACCATGGACAGAATTACTGACGAAATTCCGTCGAAAATATAAATTACCAACAGAAATTCATTGGCAATGCGAAGGTTTTTTTTTTTTTTGTAGATCTTGAAATATTTTTCTAGTAGTACCTAATATATGACATATTTCTTCAACACCTAGTATCTTAAATTAATTAATTTTTGGTGTGTGGAGTTCTTTTTTTTTAAATTTAAAAAAAGCCCATTTTATTTGGAAATGAGCACATAAAGGAAATACATAGAATATGAACCCCTCCATGTGCTACTACACTTGGTTCTAAAAGAGAGAGTATGTAGAGAAATATGTATGTAGAGCTAGCTGGCCATCATTAATTTGCTAGTCTTCTTTATTAATAATTATCTTGAAAACTTTAAACAAACACGACGTCATGTATGATATAGCAAGCAACATAGGGCGACAGTAAACTTGTACATATGTAGAGATATAAATGAAACTCACACACAGAAAGAAAGAAAGAGAAGGAGAAAAGAGGATATATTAAGTTGTTGACTCATATTTGCATAATTATTAGTTGGTGGAGAAGTAGCCATCATGACACAGAATTGTTTTTTGATATAAATAGAAAGTAAGGGAGCTGGTGGGAGCTAGTAGATCGAACGACAAACAGGGAAGCATATAAACCTATAAACACACACATACACACCTATATCCAAACAAAAGCGTTATGAATTAATATATCCACTTTATAGCAGCTTCAACGTGCATGTCTCTTTCCCTCACTATCTCCCACCCACATACCTCCTTACATATATATACTTTCTCTCTATCTATATATATGTATAATGTGTGTTTGTGTGTATCCTGTATGTATCCATATGTGGTGGACTGGTAGTGGTGGCCTGGTGTCAGCTAATTAATTATTAATGTTTAATAAATATTAAGAAGTGAGAAAAGCAGAGCAGCCTTCATAAATCTATGTGGAATGCAAATGGAACTTGTTTCTCTACGTGCCCTTACGCTAGATTCCCACTTGGATAGATGTTGGATCCTTTTCCCTCTCCACGTACGTTACCATACATTTCATTATATTCATCGCTTTTGTTCTCAGTTTTTGTCTTGGGACTCTGTATATATTATGAATTACTTTCTCCTCTTGTTAATATAACACTCAGTTGAGTTTCTCTTCTAAAACTAAATAAATTATTTTAAAGTATTTATATTTATTGTTTTTTAAAAAATCAATTGTCTGATTTATAAATTGATATCAAATATCATGAGATACAATATATGCTATGATTAAATAATTTATTTAGCTTGTTTAATATCTTTAAAAGAGTCAACTTAGTATTATATATTAAGGATTTGGTGAGTAATACCAAAAAAATGTTCATCCATTCATTTGGTTATTTAAACACAAGTACATTCGTTCATCGCGACATGCATGCATGTCAACATGTGATCGTATCTGTGATCCATTTAGTGAATCTAGCTTATCATTCGTCAACAGGAAATTAAACAAGGCTATAAGATTTTGTTTAATTTCTTTATATAGTAGATCGAGTACTTGTTTTTCCTATCCTAAAAGTAAGTCATTAATACACTTTATTTCTCAAGATTATAAGTTTTCTTTTGAAGCTATCCCTGTAAATTGCTCATGTTAAAGGAGTTTTTATTGGTGGGCCGGGGATGGTAATTAAATGGGACATTGTATGAAAGCTAAAACACATTTAATTTACTACAAATAATTAACTTTGATTAATTTCTTAATATTTATAAATTAATTATTTAGTTTATACATTTAGGATGAAAGAAAAATTATATTGGATAAAAAAATCTCAAAAAGTTAAGACATTGCAAGAAAAGGAGGGGGGAAAATCAGAAAAAGAAGAGAAGGGGCCTTTTGAACTTTAACTGTCTTTAATAGCGTAAATGATAAAGAAGTAGGATTGATCATGGATTAGATCAGACTGGTTTCGTCTCAACCCGAGGTCTGGTCTAGATAGTACAACAAGCTGTATTAGACAACTTGAGATCCGATTTGGTCCAACACCAGCCCGAACTTGGGCTAGACCTGATTTTTTGCTCATCCGATCCCTAGATGAAGTTTCTTAAAGAGGAAGGAGTGGTTGTCTATGTATTGCCTATTGGGTCCCATTATACCACAACATGGCACTCTTTCTGGACAAAGTCGGTTTTTTTTCAGAGATGGGACACCAAAATTTCAAGAACCAAGCCAAGCTATGCAAACATGCTAATAAAGTTGCCAGATTTGTTAAAGACTTGGTAAAATTAGAAGGGGAATCCTGTGAGGATGTTCTTGCGTTGTTTATCTGTAAAGTTGAACTTTAAAAAATTAACAACCAAAAAACTTGTCATGTAACCATAACCTTAGCGAAGAAGCAAGATTCAGAGGAATCTAGTGCCGAATATTCGCCCTTCCTCTCGCATGCTTTGTTGACTTGTCCAGTGTTTAAAAAGAAAGTCATAGGAACATATTGATTAGTTTAATAAGCCATGTATAACGGGTAAGCTAATTCCAAGACTCCTGGAAGAAGTTAGATCATCACATTGATAATTAAAGTGCTCAAAATGGTCGAATGAGCCATAAGCCAGTATATAACTCACCTTCTATAAAGTAATTACTAAACATGCACTTATATTTCCTTAAACTGCCAAAAAAAAAATCTTAATAGGAGACTGACTTGATTTGTTATTTAGTAGCGTGAGTGAGCATATTATATTAAAATTTTATAGGATAAATAATTATACAAATTAAATTTATTATTATTTTAGAAAAATAAATCCACTGAGAATACTTTGCTAGAGGCATGGGAGACGAGTGTCTCTATTTACCTTCGTCACTATCGGATCATCTTACAATAGTTGAGATTTAATATTTAATAATATTACTGTTATAATTTAACTTTTAAAAAAATACATATAGAGTAACTACTAGTATTATATGATTTAATGAGGTGGGGGAAGTGAAAAACACAGGAGATAAACAAGAGAGGTTCGTCTTACTTTGATTAATTATCATTCAATTTTATAATTCAATGACCCAATCAATTAAGGCTTGACCAACCTACATGAGACAATTTATTGGCGGCCAATCATGCCCGTCCAGCCAATATATTCAAACACCTAATCCCTGGACTTGAGATAGATTCAACGAGGTCTTTTTTTTTTTTTCCCTGCCAAACAGTCAATTTTAGTAATATTTAAAAAAAAAAAAAGAAGTATACATTTCACCAATTGGCAAAGCAAAAAACCCTAAAAAAACCTACCAATACAACCTAAGATAGATTAAATGAATTAACTTTCATTCATTTATTAATGTGGTTATGAATTAATTGAAAGTGTTATATAGTAGAGACTGGTTTGAGCAATATATATATATATATATATATCGTGGAGACTGGAGATTTTGAGCCAAAAAAAAAAAACAAAGACAGGAGACAGTGTTATCTAATTACCATTCTTATCTTATTTATAAGTTTTTTTTAACAAAATCACATATATCAAAGAGAGGTAATTAATTCAATGATTATAAGGTAAATTTATAACTTTACCCTCATTTATGAATGGGTAGTTAGCTCAGTAATTATGAGATAAATTTTTGACTTTGCCATTAGTGTTTTCAACTCTTTCTTCTTTCTCTATTTTCTTTGGTACAATTAATATAGGCAAAACTGTTACAATCACATTTATTAATTGAAAGAAGACTTATAAATAGGTACCAAATTTTTTTGTAAAAAAAACTTATAAATAAGACTAGAGTGAAATCTATCGAATGAGGAGCATTAAAATCTAACAACATATATTTAATTACGCCATTAATAAAATAAATAATAAGGCGGGGGACTAAAGCGGGAAAGAGATTGGAGATAGTCTTCCATTGAATTAGCCCTAAAAGTTAAAACCAAGAAAAAAGAGTGCAGCTTAAAAAAGAAGAAGAAGAAATGACAAACTCAACACATTGATATCGATATATGTGGTCTTTACTAATGTATAGCATTAGGTCTAGCGAAAGGGGTTAATCCTTCACATTAAGCGCCCGACAATGCCTCAAATATGATTGTCTCTAATAAAAAGATACCCATGACTAGTAGAATATGTGGGTGTGTGGTCTTTCATATCATGATTTCCCTTTTGGGTTTATTTTATATCCTCTAGCTAGTGGCCAAAATAATGAAGGTATATGGGCACTTATAGCAGTCATTAGGTAAAGATTCAAATCAGAAATAGGGATAACAAAAAGGAAAAAGGAAGGAATGCTGAAAAGAGATAATAGAAAGAGATTAAAAGGGCGGGGTTATAGAGTATAAATACTACGTATCTGCATGGAGCATACAGCTAAACCACAACTATATTATTATTACTACCTCTGGTTCTAATTATAAGAGCTAGTTGACTTTTTTTTTTTGAAAGATTAAGGAAGCTAAATAAGATGCTTAATCATTTTATATGTTGTGTACCCATAGATTATATATTAGTTTATTAGTCAAACTAAATAGTTTGAAAAAAAAAATAAAAATACTATAATTAGCTTCCTTATTCTCTCCAAAAATATCATCTAGCTATTTAGGTATTTTTTTAAGAAAAAATGAAGCTCAAAAGTGGGATCGTGGATGAGACACAGATCTTGCAAAGTGTTCCCAATGGACCATGGTGGCCGGCCGATGAGAGCCAGCAGCCACGAATTGAAGTCCCGTAAAATCCAGTTATTTTCTCTCTATTATTTTTCCTACCCATCACAATAATAATAAAACCACTTACTCATGCTCGGCTTTTACTAATCCCCATTAACATAATTACTCCTTCCCTTCAAAATATAGTTTGTTTTAGATTATCGGTTTATAATATAAGTGATTTAGAGGTTCCATGTGCTATTACCATCATTTTTCAGTTTTATATATATATCTCCTTCTTTATTGTGTGGTACATATGCATATGGATATTGAGAGAAATGAACAGTGTGAGATAGCTAGATTTAAATAGGGATACATTCAAAAGAATAATAATTTAATTTACCATATTGAATGAGCTAACTATTCATAATTCCTTAGCTACAATAATAATTCAAAGGACTGAATGAAATAAAGATAGTTGCGATGGCAACTAAGGAAAGAAATAAAGATAGTTGGAATTAATTTGTGGTTATTATAAGAATATATTTGAAATTTATAAAGTTTTATATTTTTTTTATTATTAAAAGAGGGGGTACTGTTTTAGGCCTATAAACTATAAACGATGGTTAAATTAAACAATTTGATAAATTTGTGAGTGTATTGAAAATTAATCATCACTCCACTTAATTATTGAAATATTGAATGTTTAGTGACACATAGAGAGGCCCCAGTTAGCTAGTGACAAGTAACAGATGAGATGATACTGCCCTTATGCGTAAATGGAAAGAAAATTATGGAGAAAAATCTAAAAAATAATAAATATGCACGTGTCTACCATTTATAGAAGTTTTTTTTTTTTAGTATTCCCTTCTCATATTTTCCTATCACTTCTCTTTTTATCCAAACATAGGATAAATTTAGCATCACATGTATGGATATTAAAACAATTACTCGGATATCTATTTGTCAACTTATAAATTTGAAGCTTGTGGAAGATATATAATGAGTTTGACCCCAAAAAAAAAAAAAAAAGAAGATATATAATGGGTGTGTGAGTTGAGGGGGAAAAAAATAAATTTAAATATTCTGGCATATAATTGGAAATCCAGTTTTCACACACGATAAAGTCTAACTTGACTCAAGGAAAGTAACAATCTCCCCAAAGTTGGATAAAATTAGAAATCCATTTTTCTTGTCGCCAGCAAATTGTAATACAAACTTCAGTCCTAAATAAAAGACAGAGTTAACTTTTTTTGGAAGATTAAGAAAGCTCAATAAGTTATATAATCATATCATATGTTGTATATTTTTAACTATAAATCAACTGATTTGTTAAACTAATTAGTTTAGATAAAAAAATACTCCCTCCGGTCCTAATTATAGGACATATTTAACCAACTTTGGAGAGATTAATGATAGAGGTTAAATTAGTTAATTTTATTCGTTTTCTTAAAACACCCTTATATAAATCTTACACTTCAATTACCTTATTAATTTTACATAATCTCTCATTCATATCCATAGGGGTATTTTAGGAAAAAATTGACAAAAATTAAAATGTTGTCTTATAATTAGGACCAAAGTAAACTCTCAAATGTTATCTTATAATTAGGACCGAAGGGAGTAATAAAAATACTTTAAAGTAATTTAATTAACTTCTTTAATATCTTTACAAAAGTTAATTCTATCTTATATTTAAGACTAGGGGTAATACTCTAGTTTATAACCACGATAAAATAATGGAGAAAGTATGGAGCACAGTGTTAAAAAAAAAAAAGCTTGGGCTGTTGATTAGGTTGGGCGCCAGAAAACAAAGTGGAAATGAAACAAAGAGCTGAGTTAATAGATTACGTCAAGTGGATTAATTCTGTGATTAAAAAAGTTAAAAGATAGATAGGAACAAGTTCTTTTCTTTAATGGTGCCTCAACAATTTGCTCATTTTTTTAAAAAAAACTGACAGGCAGCTATATATTAATATCAGAATATCTTTTTTTTAAAAAAAAAATGCATCAATAAAATATAGAGGGTGGCACTGATTGCGTGTGACCAGAATTATTATGCTATTTTAGTATTTTAAATTTAAAAAAGGGGGTTGGGGTGGAGGGAGCACTCTTTTCAACTCTCTCATCAATACATGAGCCTTGCGTCTGCGTGTGAATGCTAGACCCAATTTGTAACGACTAAGCACCATTTCTTTCTTTCGTTTGGGTCGGCTTTTTTTTTATCATCTCTTGTAATATTTAAATCATATCTTTTTAATCAATTTAAAAAGTTATATTATTTCTATAATTTTTTTTTTCTCATCTTCTCAATCAACGGCCTAAATGAAATTGATGAGAGATATAGAAAAAAAAGATAAGGAGATAATCATCTCCCTATTTTTATCTGTATACCATTTTAATAAGTGTGCGTGTTATAGCACTTTGTTCTTCTTTCTTTTCTTTTTTTTTTTTTTTTTTTGTAAAGAAAGGCAACAAGCACATCCTTTTTGAGGGAAAAAAAAAACAAGCACATCCTTTAAAAAGTCTTTTTTTTTTTAACGCATGAAATTATGAGTTTAAATAATTGAAAGATAGTATAATGTGTGTGCCAGTTATTATGACAGAAAAAACAACATATTCTATTTATCCACGGTTTATTACTATTTCAATTAGCTGCTCCGACTATATATTTAAATTTAACTGTATATTTTTTTAAAAAAATTTCTGTATCATTTATGGAGCAAAGGGCCAAGAGGCATATTGGCCAGCGCAAAATACAAATGGATCCCACTTCACTTCACTCGTCTTCCTGAACTTGTAACTTTCTAATTCCAGCCTCCCAAAATCTGTATGTTTTTTTTTTCCACCAGCCAATAAAAGCCCGACGCGATTTGAAAACGCACAAAATTGTACAAGGCCTCATTCCAGGCTCAATTTATTTCTTACTAAAATGGAATAATAATATCATGATTCAAAATTCAAAATCAGCAACAAATATATAGAGAAAATTCATCTTAGATCTTAAGGAACCAACAAAATTTTACAAAAATCCTACACGAAAGTGAAATATCAGAAAAATCCTAAGAAGTTGTTAATCGTATGGATGGGGTTGTTAACAACTCCATCTGTGCGATCAACAACTTTTTAAGACTCTTCTGACATCTGAATTTTTGTAGGACTTTTTTGAAATTTTGTTATTCCCTTCGACTTGAGGGGGGATTTTCCCAAATATATTCTCATATAGAGTTACTGAATAATCTTGGAGGGGTCCCTACCCGGTGCTATGCCACAAATTTTTATTTTACCTTAGAAATCTCGACAATCCATTTTCCTCTTCTTTTCTTCTCATAACATTTTTTTTTAGTATCTGTCAGTATCCTGAAGTTTTTTTTTTGTACCGGACAGTACCTTGAAATATTTTTCATGATCATGAAGTACTTTTGAGTAACAGTCAGTACCTTGAAGTATCTTTTTATTACCAGTCGGTATCCTAAAATATTTTTTTAGAATCTTAAAAAAATATTTTAAGGTACTAATTGATATTAAAAAGAAAAAACTTGATGATACTCACCACTAATGAAAAACACTTTATGAACTTAAAAAATTATTTTAGAATCTTGAAAAAATATTTTAGAGTACTGACTGACTGTTATTAAAAAGATACTTCAGGATACTGACTGATAATAAAAAAAATATTGAAAAGTTAAATGCTATAAAAAAAGAAAAGAAAAGAAAATGGACAGTCTAAATCTCATCTGGAGATCTAGACTGTCCCTTCTGCTTGTCCAAAACTTAAAAGAGAAGAGAAACAACAGAAACCAGCATGGGGTAGAAGGGGTAAAATATAATGATCCAAAGTAAGAGGAAAAAACATTTGGAAGTGGGGAAAAATTGGGGCATGGGGCCAAGCGCCTCGTAGCGCGATGGTACTAGGGCCAGCCTTAGAAACTGGCCTTCCCCCTTGTCCAGGGTTCGAACCCTGCCTCCCCCTCCCCCACTGGCTGTATCAAAAAAAAAAAAAATTGGGGCATGGGGTAGCACGGCCTTCCCCAATAAACTACTATCTTGATCCTTATTATACGACATTAACTATCAATTCTCATAAATTAATAATTATAGTTAAAAACATGAAAATTTTCCTAAATTAAAGTGATTTCAAATATTATCCCTCATCAATTACACTAAACTCATATATCATACCCCCTCCGGTCCTAATTATAAGAGCTATTTACCAGAATTTAGAGAGATTAAGGAGGGAAGTTAAATTAGTTAATTGTAATTATTTTCCAAAAGTACCCCTAATTAAAAGCGTTTAGTTTATATTTCAATTAAGGAGGGAACTGTTCAATAATTTACGTTTTCGTGCCACTACGTTGTGATCAATTACGCCTCCGATATTTTTGCGGTTAGTTTTGATTTCAACTCAATTTATATTAATATTTATAATTATAATTATAATTTGTGTGATTTTGTGATCTGCCTAAATAAGGTTTTGCATGAAAACAGAGGTCCAGGGCGCTTTTAAAATTTATTAATTATATGATAAAAATTGCTTAAAATTATTTTATAAGAAAAAAAGTATAATTGAGGTGTATATAACATTACTGAGTTGCAAATATTATTTACTTTATAAAATATATAAGTGGATTATTAAATTATTATTGTCTTTTAATTATCATTGAGAAAGTATAAATAGGGGTATTATAGGAAAAAATTGACAAAAGTTAAAATTTGCTCTTATAATTAGGACCAAAACCAACTCCAGAAAATCCTCTTATAATTAGGACCGGAGGGAGTATTAATTATTATTATCTCACTACTCTTATTAAATATGAGCAGATATAAAAAAATAAATTAAATGTTCTTTGAAATTTTGTTAGTTTTTTTGTTTAAAATAAAAATACTTTATAATAAATAAAAAAAAAAGTGAGAGTCCACAGTAAAAATTAAGAATATCGGAATGTAGGGTACAGCAGTATGTTTAAAAAAGTAGCCTAGTAGAAAATTTTGGATTATTGGGAATGGGAGCGAGAAACGAAGTGGGAGTAACGACAGAAATGATAAATGAAAAAGGAAAGAAAGAAAAAACAAAATTGAATAAAATAAATAAGGGTGGGGAAGAGGAAGAGGAAGAAGAGGAGAGCGGCACAGTAATAAAGGAGAGCCTTCATTGAAGCCGAAGCCCATTGGTCGTTGGCGTCTTCTTCCATTCCATTACACTTGGACGCCTATTTATCGGCCGTCTTCCTTCCACTCTACTCTCTCTCTCTGAGCTCGTGTGCTTCTCATTCTACCGACATGGTTCCAACCTAATGGGGTTTCCCTTTTTTTCTGTTGATTACCATCCCATGTGATGTGAGTCTTTTCTCTTCTTCTCCCCTTTATTCCAATTACTTGCTCGCTCTTATCCTACTTCTCTAACTTCTCAGCTTTTCTTCTTCTTCGTGCTTATCTGTATTTATCCATCTGTGGTTTATGGTCTTTTGTTGCCGCACATGCTGGTTTCTGCTATTTCTCTTCCTCTTTTAAGTATTGAATTGTTTCTTGCTGGGGCTTTTTACGACAATCATTCTTTAGATCAATAAACTCTGCAGATTTTCTGTTCTAATATACCAGTATCTCGTGTTGATTCAGTTAGACTTGGACTGTCGCTTCTGTGGAAGACTGCGTATTACTAAGGTAAAACAGTGTTATTTTTCTGCAAGTTCCACTTTCCTCTCATCTCCCCCCTCCCCCTTCTTTGTTCATTTTCTGAAAATCACTCAACAAGGTTTTCCTGCATATTTTTACGTGTTCAAATATCCCAGTGGTTTTTATATTTAAATCTTTTCTTACAGGAATAAGTAGTACACAGAAATTGGATAAATTGTCAATTGGATCATATTGGGGGTGTTTGTATGGCCATGCAAACTGTTTATTTTAAAGAAGCTGAAGGAACTACCCATAATTCCGCCGGCCATATGTCACCTGTAACTTCGGTTTCCTGGTGGAGCACGTTAGGGTCCCAAACAACTTTTGGCGACTCTTGTGGCCAAATGAAACCTTTTTCACTGGAGATTCCTAACTATGGAGACCAACTTTCTGCCAATAAGCAAGCAGGAAGAGGAGGTGAACAAGTGTTTGATAAAGGACACACCACTCAGTTCGCTATCTTTTCTGGTAATCTAGTACTTTTATTTAGAAGTTGGATCCACCTCCTAGCTTTATGGCTGAATTTTAGAAGTTTTATGACCTTAACCAAAAAGGACATTTCTAACAAGTTCCCGTTTATCTTCCCGCCGAAATTTTCTGAGAGAAATATCATTTAGTGTGGCCTATGATAGATGAAGACATAAATGGTACATTTTGTTTGTCTCAGAATTTTAAACAGAGGGAAATTAGTAGTCTGTCTTCAGGTTTACAGTCCCGCCTTCCCTCTTTGAATAGCTGAGCTAACTTACAATAAAATAAATGTGGGCTCTTACCGCCAGCTTGATAATAAACGCCTTATCTTGATACTACCTGGCAATCTCTCTCTCTTTCTCTCTCTCTAATTAAAACTAAACACAAGCATTCTAGAAAGAAAGATATGATAATAGCGAAGCTTGTTTAGGATGGTGGGCTCTTTACCAGGGCCACATTGAAATGAGCTATGATGTATATGAAAGACCTGAATTTGGATGCTTCTTTTAAGCATGCTAATTTGAGCATTGCAATAATAGGAGACTTGATTTAAGTACTTCAGGAGATATTCTTCCGCTGTTGCCTCATCGCAACTTCCTCTTTGCTATATCATGGCCTTCAGTTGCTGATATGCTTCGAGGAAGTAGATACATTTAATAGAGACACTTAAACTTGGGAAAGGCATATAACTTTTTTTGATAAGTTTTTCCTCCTTAAATGAAATACCTTTCAAGGCCAATTAAATCTTGTTACTTAACACACTGGCAAAGCATTAGGCAAAACTGATTTGATGCATGAGTGTATTCGTATTGGTTACAGATGGATAGAAACAGTGTAATGATTGAGAGCTTTTGGGAAAGAGGCTTGTCAATTATATACTTTCACTGGACTAAAACTCTGCTAGAAGAGAGGGAATACATATTTTAATCTCCCCCTTCCTTCCGCACTGCCTATATTTTTTATATTGACTTGAAAGTTCCGTGAAGCCAAGGGTCTGGCAATCTAGTTATCAGGAAGTTCTATTTATTAGCTCTTAATGAGCAGATAAATCAGGACTATTCTTTTACTTCGATCTGCTGACTGCAAACATAGTTGAAAAGATCTTTTCTTAATGATTATGGGCGTAAGGTTGGAATCTAAAATTATGTTCCAATTTAGTTGTTGGTTGCTTCAATTTGTGTCAGAGGTATTTCTTTTTCTAAATTTTCAAGCGAGAATTATTTCCTTGTCACCTAAAAATTCACCTGTGATTAACTAGTCAAATATTTTTTCTTCAGATGATTTTAAAATGTCAGGTGATCAGAAGTCTCAAACTGGCATATCACTTCAGTCATCAATTCCTGATCCTCACACTCGTCTTGAGCTGGGAATTAATCAGCCTGTGGTAAAATTCCTCACAAAATGACCCCGTTGATGCTTTGTTATTTTATTTTGATTTCTGGCAGGACTTACCATTTCTGTGTCCCTTTTTACGTTGTAGATGTGTGCAAAATATCCTTATATGGATCAATTTTATGGGCTCTTCTCAGCTTATGGACCTCAAATTCCGGTCAGTCCTTACTCCATCAGCATCTAAATTTTCATAAACCATGGTATTGTTTTAACAGGTTTGCATGGTAGATTTGTTCTTATCAATTCGTAGTAACAAAGTGTAGCCGTTTATGAGAGAGCCGATTTTTACGTAACTCTCTAAGTATGGTCTACTTTAATTGGGCTTTTAACTTACAGATCTTAATTCTGGTCGGTCTTTACTCCATCATCACCTTAGTCTATATAAACCATGCTACCCTTTTAACTTCAATTACATGGGATATTTGTTTTGTGAATTCACAGTCACGCAGTGTAACCATAGATGAGAAAGCTAATTTTGGTATAATGCTCTGAAGTTTGTCTAGTTCGACTGTGTTCGGAGTGATTGTGTGCTCTTCATTGTATATAGCTTCTAATTCCTTGACTTTAAGCCTCGTATGAAATTCATATAAATAATAAGGGATGACCATGGGCAAGTCCATATATTTTCCTTCCCCTGCCTTATTTACTGAGTAAATGTTTCTCCGCACCTATGAAGTCCCTAAAATCCTAGTCACTGAGCATTCACCCCAGAAAAAAGAAAAAGAAAAATCATAACGAACAGGTTTTCTAAAGTTGATAATCGCTGGAAGGAATAAAACATATTATAGTGGTTAATGGTTAATCTACGTAGTGTATAATTAATATAAATGTATTATGATTTTCGATTCTTTTTGTGTGTTGGCCGTTGGGGGCGGCTGGGGGAGTATGACATCATCTAGATTGAACTCGTCAATATCCCTGTTCATAGTTATCGATATCAAAGAATATGGTAATTTTGCTCATCCTCGTACACACTGTAATTCATGTGGCATTATTCTTTTGTTTTTTATTACGTCTTGGTAATGTGCTATACAGTTTCTGCTAAATTGTGAATTCTGATTCAAAGTTTTATATCTTTATAACGTAATCAGGGCCGTATGATGCTGCCACTTAACATGGCATCTGATAGTGGACCGATTTATGTTAACGCTAAGCAGTACCATGGAATCATCCGGCGTCGGCAGTCCCGTGCAAAGGCTGTGGTGGAGAATAAATTAATTGCACGTCGTAAGGTATAATCTCTTGTAGTATCATAATTTGACCTTGAAACACTAGCTGGGGTGGTCCCAAATCAATGTGGGGTTGTGGCCAGTGGCACATAATGATTGTCAGGCGGCTGAGCAGTAACAAGTTGATATGGTTGTGATGAAATGACTTCTCCCCTCAATCTTAAGCAAGGGTTGGATAACCAAGAAATAGTTTTGGTGATTTAGATTTGCTTGGTATTAATCATCAACAATCAAATAACTTTATCCTCATCCAATGGTCACTCTTGATTTACAGCCTTATATGCACGAATCACGCCATCTCCATGCAATGCGCCGCCCAAGAGGATGCGGTGGTCGGTTCCTGAACATGAAAAACTCGAAGAGTGGCGGCAACGCAAGAAGTGCAAGTGAAGGGAACAAAATTACTGGCGATGGTCAATTGCTGTCCACTGGTTCTCAAGGCTCTGAAGTGCTGCAGTCATCAAAGGATACAGGTGGCAGCAGTCCTCACATGTGTGGGTCAGAGGTAACTAGCATTTACACAAGGGGAGGTGTTGATCACGGCTTCCCATTCAACCATCTTGGACCAGCTGTTCATCACACTCTTGCAAGCATGATGGATGGTCACCACGGCGGCGGCGGCAGCATGGTTATGCCCACCGAATGGGTTGCAGCACCAGGAAAATGCTGCAGCCTTGAAGTTTGACATTGGCAAGGGGAGACGGTGGGATTGGTGCACCAACAACGTTGTACTAAATCCCCCATCCTTGCCCCAACCAGATGAAGAAGCTTTGTTTGCTGTGACAAGTTTCGTATGTGAGGGTCCCTCCGACATCTGGATTGAAGGCAAATCATTCTTGGCTCATGAAAATTTGCTGGCAATTCGTCCTTGGCTCATTGTTATTACTAATATTATCTATAGAACTAATACACTCTGCCTTCCCCCTGAGGCCCGTATGCCTTTGGCAATTTAAGTATTATACTGACTTGATTTCCTGAAATGGGGCGGGCTGTGTAATGCGTTGTGTGTTTGTTAGAATAAGTGTGTGGAACTCTAGTTTGCATGTGTGCGCTTTGGAACTTAACTTCGTGAGGTGTGGTGGTGCTTTATTCCAGACCTGACTTTGTGGATCTATGTACCATACAACTTGGATGTGATGTCTGTTTGATGAATAAAACATCTGTCTGGATCTGGACTCGCTGCAGTTAATTCTCTCTAGGAAGTGCAAACTTTCTGTACAGAAATCTCGCACCATGTTTGGTTTATGTCGGTGTGAAATGTGATGACAGGGAGGAGAAAAATCAGTGTTTGACGACAAAATTTCTTGCTGTTTCTTCCATTTAAATCGAGGCTGAAAGTTGGACTACTTACTATTGCGTGCTGATCTTAAAAATAAAGCCTAGAATTTTAGATTAAATTATCAACTATCTATTTAAATTGCATTCTACAAAATCACGTGGGCTAATTCATATGATAAGAATGCAGCGTTAATGATTAACGTAGAATGGTAAGTGGGTTCACTCTATAAAGAGATAAATACAAGTTCAAATTTTAGAAAGGTGTACTTGTTTTGGGAGGGTATTAATCTTAAAGCTCTTGGTTTGAGAAAGATTAGTTTAAAGTCCGAAATGAATTGAGGATATTATGGGTTAAAAAACAAAAAAAAGAATCCCTCTCAATGATTTGATAACACAGTAGTACATGCGTCTTTGTCAAAATGGGAGGTTACAAATTCTATCCTTCGTGACGTGTGGGATGTCCTAGGATAGGGATTGTGTGTTTAAATTGTCCCTATTTTTTTAAGGGTTAACATCATGTCTAGTCTTTATAGTTTGCACTTATTGTAATTTTGGTCGTTGTTGTTTCAATCCAGAGGCTTTGGTCCGTTAAATTTCTTTCTGTTAAAACGGTTAGTCCTTGTAATTTAATAAGAACTTGGACTGTGTTAAATATGCCGATGTGTCACTAGTACCATTAGGTTTGCTGTGTCTTGATGATTAGGAAGATGACACAGCAAAATGAATTATAAATTTAAATTTAAAAACAAATACCTCTCTCTAGATTTGCGTTTCTCATGCCCTTCGTCGAGAAGAAGAGATAGATTTTGCCTACATCAGTGATAATGAGAATCCTTTAAGGAATTTGTGGGCATATCTCTTTCTCTTTTGCTCAATATCGCAGTATTCATACTATATAAATCCTTGATGACACGATTAGGTGCAAAATTTTGGTGTTGGGCGCTCTTCTTGACAAATCATATGTGTATTTTTGTACATTTGAAATGTCACGTAATCGTCCCGTCAGAAAAAAAGTCAAAGTTAACGGTCAAAGTCAAATTTAATGGTCAAACGGTATTTTTGCATCTAATTTATAACTATGTGTGCACCTAAAAAAAGTACTTGCTACTAGACGCTTCTCGAAAAAAAGCACATGTGTATTTTTACACCTTAACCCTTTTTAAAAAGGGGTAAAGCTAAATTTAGCTCCAAAGCATGGTATGAGTTCAACGGTCGGGGAGGGAGTGAAAAAGCACAACACGCGATGATACAAGTCTGGTGGAGAAAAATGGATTCTTTCATTTCATATAACGGTGGTTTCAGATGCTTCTGATATAAGTCATTTTTCTTAGTTTCTAGCGTAATTTTTTTTTGAGTCTTTGACAAAAAATATTAGAGATAGGTGGTCTAATAAGAAATGTAATATTACTCCCGATCCTAATTATAAGACAAAATTGACTTTTTTTTCTAAAGAGATTAAGGAAGCTACTGAAATTACTTTAGAGTATTTGTGTTTGTGCTTTTTTTCTAAACTGCTAGTAACTAGTTTGACTAATAAACTAATATATAATCTTAGAATATATAAAATATGATATGATTAAGTAACTTATTTAGCTTCCTTAATTTCTCCAAACAAAGTAAACTCTGTCTTATAATTAGGACCGAAAAGAGTATTAAATATATATTTGTAGGCATTTTAATTTATCTATTTGAACATATTAAAGTAAGCACTATAGAGTTTTTTAATTTTTAATAATAATTTAATTTTTTTATTAGATTTAGATTGAAATTTTTATCTTCAATTATCACTATATCATCCCAACTATTATATATATAAGGTTCATATTATTTTCGATCATTTTTCATCTTAACTGATTTTTTAAATAATCATCGAGATAAGAGCCTATTTAAAAAAAGAAAAGTCACTTTTTTCACGACTCAAATAGAAATTACATTTACAATATACTAGTAACTTTTTTTTAATTTGAAGTTTATAAAAGTTAAATTATAAATAAATCACTTTTACCGTATTATCCGCAACCGAGCATGAAAGAAAATAATACTAGTAAGAGAGAGAGAGGAGAGAAAGGAGAAAGGAGGGAATGAAAGAGAAAAAAATCGGAAGGCGAGCTAACCTTATCCTTCTCCCCGCTCAAATGAAAAGTCTCAACGTTGCTTCTCTTCCTTCTTCATGTCTAATTCCCATGCCTGACTTGTAATCTCAATTCTCTCTGCCTTTACACTTCTTCTCAGTTTCGACCTCGTCTCTTTCCATGGCCGCCTCAACCGCTCCTTCCTCTTCCCTCTGCAATCGACTCCACAGCCTCTACGTCACTCCTTCTTCCTTCTCAATTACCCTCAAATTCCCTCCCACGCCCATTTCTCATAAACCTCCCAATCTCAATCTCAAACCTCACTCCCTTACTCCCTCACCTCTCTCACTCTACCATCTTCGTTTGGCTTCTGCTGCTTTCGATGGATTCGAAGTCGATCAAGACAGCACTAACGCTGAGCAGGTCCAAGAACCGGAAGCCGAATCCTCTGAAAATTCAGAACAAGAGGAGGATGACCAGAAGGTATCTGACTCAAACGAAGCTGGGAGGATCTATGTGGGAAATTTGCCCTTCTCAATGACTTCTTCTCAGTTATCCGAGATTTTTCAAGAGGCTGGCAATGTGGTGTCTGTAGAGGTTTGCTAATTCCTTCCTTTCTTTCAGTGATTCCCGCTCTTCATTTCCTGTTTGATTTTAAAAAATTCCCGGACTTCCTCTTATTTTTGTATAATTGAATTCTATAGATAGTATATGATCGCGTCACGGATAGAAGCAGAGGATTTGCATTTGTCACAATGGGAAGCGTTGATGATGCTAAGGAAGCCATTCGGATGTTTGATGGCTCTGTAAGTTTTACACGCCCTTGCTCGTACCGAATTTAATACTTACAAATCCTATATTAACCATTTACATAAGCCTGAAACGAAAGTGTGTAAATGAGCTCATCCAGACCTGAGAACACTTCATCAAAGGGCTTATAAAAGGTTAAAAAAGATGATGAACACAGGTTTCCACGATGTGTTTGTAATACTTTCGATTTTACAAATGTACCAAAGATTAGTGCAAATTTGATTGGCTGTGACTGTGACGATGTGCAGCAAGTTGGAGGCAGGACGGTGAAGGTAAACTTCCCAGAAGTGCCAAGAGGAGGTGAAAGGCTAGTGATGGGGCCAAAAGTAAGGAACAACTACAGAGGCTTCGTGGACAGTCCTCACAAGATATACGCTGGAAACCTTGGATGGGGATTGACTTCACAGGGTCTGAGAGATGCTTTTGCTGGTCAGCCTGGTTTTTTGAGTGCCAAGGTCATCTATGAAAGGGACACTGGAAGATCTCGAGGCTTCGGGTTTGTCTCCTTCGAAACTGCTGAGGCTG
This sequence comes from Acacia crassicarpa, assembly GCA_034222035.1. Lineage (NCBI taxonomy): Eukaryota > Viridiplantae > Streptophyta > Magnoliopsida > Fabales > Fabaceae > Acacia > Acacia crassicarpa. Next base: position 60,010,966 of record JAWXYG010000002.1, on the reverse strand, counting down.
TTGAGGCCGCTTTGACTGCTATGAATGGTGTGGTAAGAAATTGGCAATCTCGGGTAGCTTGGTTGGTTTTGCTTTGCAGCTACATGTTCTTGTAATGGGACGACTTTAGTGTAATCACTTTGTTTGGAAATATTTTGTATGTTTCAGGAGGTTCAAGGCAGGGCTCTGAGACTGAATTTGGCTACAGATAGGACAAGCGGATCTCCTCCAACAACAGATGAAATTGCACAAGCTAGTGTGGATAGCTCGGAGTTGGTGTCTAGTGTGAGCACATGAGGAATTTTTTTGCCCCTTCTGGTCCTCCATTTCCACTTATTTATTAGTCAAATTGGTAGTATATGCTAACTACACGTCCCGGCGCTTGTGGTATGTATATCTGGTAATATATTATTCATGTTCGGTTAAATGCATAGTTTGGTAATTATGAAAGAGAACCGGCTTTTCAATAAGGATTTTATTTGTCAGAATTCTGCTGGTTTTGTCCTTTCCTTTTTTTTCTTTTTGATAAGATGCCAAAGTTTTGAAACAATACTGGGCATCGAATAATGATAGCATTGGATTTCTATGCATTGTCATCAATATATTTAAACTTGCATATGTAGTCAGTAACATCACATCACCTTCCTTCCCCCTTGCCTTCGCTAACAATTAACAAAATCATTTAGTATTCGTAGATATACATGTGCATTTGTACTAATAAATGTGTGTGTGTGTGTAATTCTATAAAAAAATTTAGCATTCATTGGCTATAAACGGTGTCTTAGGTAATACAGTAGAGAGTTTCAGCTTTGAAAGTCGGAAAGGATGGAAATAAGGATATGCATGTAGAACTGCAAAGCACAAATTTTCCATGTCATTTAGGCTTGCGGGGAAGTAATCTTTTTAATTTATTTCCAGTAAAACGGGAGAAGATTATCATTGAATTGGAAATCTTTGGACTTGTTTGGTTCATGCACAGAAACAGGAAGGGTTTGGCCAAAACAAAAGAAGCAAGGCACAGAAAAAGTGAGGGATAGGCCAATGATGAAAACTCCGAAGGTTTTAAATAAAAAGAAAAATGGCACCATGAAAAGCATTGCAAACGATCATAGTGACCCTAAACAGTACATAATCATCTATCATTCATGAGACTGCTTTCTGGATAATCAATTCGGATAGTACACTTGTGATAGAAGGGACGATTCTTGAACTCTTGAAGTCCACTTGCACTGGAAGAACAATAACTTAAGAGTGTTCCCACCCAAGAAGAAAAATGAAGGATTTTCGGAATGAAGAACAGTAAAGCTGCCTGGAAGTCTGTTGTCTATTTGGTGTCACCACCAGCTAGAAGAGCATCTGCTGCAGAGTCCAGGTCATGCGGGAAAAAAACCCTGCAAACAGAATAATCTCGTAAATTTTCCAGATTCTGTATTAACCAATTCAAAGCAGCCGTCCAAATATTATTAATATAATAATGATGATGATGATATGTTATGTTTATTGATGTAGAATAGAGAAATAGGTGATGCTCATTCATTCATCATAACAAGCATAGAAATACAATGGATAGTTGTATGCCTTATATAGGCAATACCTCTAAACCTACTAGTCCCAACAAACTATCATTGGTTATTAACAACTAACTAACTATCCCTCCCCTAACTAACTAACTACTACAACTAACTCCCTAATTAACTAACTAATACATTTATTAACAGTTTATGTACCATAATATTGCATTATATCATGCGTAATGTAGAGTTCCTAACACTTAATATAATTTTTCCTATCACATGCACATTTGTGTGTAACTGATTCATAACATCCGCACAATTTAGTTCGGTTCTAATATGTAACGCTGTGAGTTGGTGACACAGAAATTCAATTTACCGTTTTCCCATTCCCCCTAGTACATGCTACTTCACAGAACGTGCTCAGACATTAATCTAAAAATTAATTTAGGATATGTTTTTCACAATTGAACACTGAGTGTTTCCTTCAACAATGGACAATCTCAGAAACTCGGGTGGGAACCACGTTACCTGCAAGTGTTGTGGTACAGTGTTTCACTGAGTTTACCCAAGTCGTTGATGCCTTTACAGCCAGCAACCACCTCAAGAACTTGCCTGGCAACAACCACATTGTTCATACAAAAGGGAAAGTCTGTACGTCATTCCAAACACACTTGGACATAAGCCTAAAGGTAGGTAACAATTGCAAACGTTGAGACCAAACTTGTCGGATAATACTCAAGTGTTGGTTTTAAATTAGAAGGCTTCAATATTCTTAACTATACGCCACTGACAGATTTTTCTTGACGTGATGGTATCACAATGACGTATAGCAATTAAGCAATTTAGAAGTTGACATCAACCCAGGATGAGCAAAACCATTTCAATTACCTAACCAAACAAGGTTCATTCCGGCCTTTGACAATGCACTCTTGATCATACTTCTCTTTCTTTTTAGAAGCCCAAGTGGATTTAACAAATCCAATCCCTGCATGAGTGTTCTTGATTTCACAGTATGGTGAATCTGTTTCAATCATCATTCTCTCAACAGGAATTCCCTTCACTGCATCAAGGTTCTCAGTTGTCTTCAACGAGCAGCCATTTATTCCTGTCATAGTACCACAAGCATACATGACATTAATGAGAGTTTACTAGACTGTTTTGGTTATGGTAGTTCTAAATCTGAAATAACAAATCCAGGCAAGTCAATTAGCCAGGAAACACATCAGTTGATCTGTACAACGATATATGCCAGTTCAATCAGTTGAACTATGAAGCAGCCAAAATATTGGTTTCAGAGAGCGTGTGCAACCCAGAACCAGTCAAAATGCCACATATAGTTCGTATCTTTATGGTCTAATTTATGCCTATATATGTAATATTTAGTTCTTTAATTTTTTTCTCTAAATCTATAATGGTCACACGTTTTTGCTTTTATTTTACCCTTTCATATACTATATATATTTTTGAAATAATTCAGCTCTTGGTAACCTGATTAAATAAAGCCAATGATATTGAACGGCGTGATTTACCAATGTACATATTATCAAATGAGAGAAGCTTAATAGAATCTTCCGCACTGCCAGTAAATGAATGAGTCACTCCACCAGTGAACCTGTCATATAAATGGAAAATGATAAAACCCATTTAAATTCCTGAAGTCATGATTCTAACAACTACTTACAGTTGAAACTCATTCAGTTTTTATGTCTTGGACTTTTATAATAAGAGGTTAGTGATGAAAATATGCTTGATGTTATTTTTTCTTAATGCTGGTAATATAATTCCTATGTGGTTCTCCATCACTTTCTTTTATGACATACATCAAACTATTATTCCTTGACTATCTGATAACAAAATAGTGCACCTTGGCAACCACACCTGTCCCTATTTCTCTCAACTAATTCACAAAAATCCACAGCAGCTGCTCGCATGTGCAAAAACATTGGCAGTTTTGTGACATGTGCCAATTCAAATTGCTTCTCGAAATACCTAGTTGTCACAATAAAACAAATTATCAGTAAGATGATATTTATAAGTGAACAACATGAAAATAAAAGAGCCAATGTACCAAAAGATTTATGGTACAAATGCATACTTCTTTTGAATCTCAGCTGGGCAAAAGTGAAGCCTATCATAGTCTAATCCACATTCTCCAACTGCAACCACCTTGCATAAGAAATTATTGTTGTTGTTGTTTTGGAAAAAAGTCGAGACATGAAATAATTTGTTATATCGATTAAAAGGATACCTTTCCTTTTTGAATTCCTTCTTTAGCCAATGACAAAAGAGCCTGAAAATGCTTTTCTGGATCTCCACCCTCCTCAAATTCCTGAACCAAAACAATGAGGCAATTAAAAACACTTCAAGTCAAAGCACCCATCCAGAGAAATTTTCTGAAGGAAGAAAGCAACCTTACAACGTGTTGGATGCACACCAACTGTGCAGAAAAGCCGTCCTAAGTCAAACTAATTAATCATTAAATGGCTCAAGAGGCAAATCTTGCATTTGAAAGTCTATATGGACGAGTAAGTAAGGTAGTATACACAAACCATCTGTTTCTGCAATTGCAAGAGCTTCCCTCGATTCCTCGAGGGATCCTCCAGTTACCTACAACAAACCAAGTCCACACATTATAACCCATTGCATTTTATCGGATCAAATTTATGTCCATTAAACATATTCTATGCAAGAATAGCATATTAAAAGTAGTCACATTCCTGTTGTTTGCTTTTTAGGGATTTATTACATGGTTTTTACTCGTTTGGGATTTGTGGGTATAGTGCCATCGTCACTCATAGAGAGAGTCATCTCAAGGATCAAGGGATTGCAGTGTCAATCAAGGAAAGATTTCCTAAAGACAATTGAGACTGATATTGGGAAATGGAACTTAAAACAAATAATACTATAACCTTAACTGGTGGAAAAATTCAGAGAATATAAAAAAGAAGTCTTCAAACTTCCTTTTTCCACAAGATTTCTTTTCCTTCGTTTCAATTTTGAGGAGCGGTTGCCAGGAAGTAAGTTATTAATAGTCTGCCACTATGCAAGGTATTCACACATTAAGGGGATTTTCGAAAAATGTACAACTCTACAACAAAAACTGTCTTCGTCCACCTTAATTTCATAAATACCCCTCCCCAATTCAAGCCTAAAATCCTCTAGACAGAGAGATGTGGGAAACAAGCACTCCTAATCGAATATTTAATAGGAAAAAAAAAAGCTTCCAAATTCTGGGACGTTTCATATTTCATCTCTCTGCTTAACTTGCGCTGCCTTCGTCTACCAGCAAAAATTATATCCTTTCGCGTCCCACAAGTAAAGAAATTAGATACAAAATTACAGCTAACAGCGATTTAATCAATATAAAATGGAGACAAAAGAAGCGGATATGATGTACAATAATGCGGTCGACCCCAGCACTCCAAGCCCTGCTCAAGACGGTTGCAATATCTGAGACGTGACATTGCTTGCCGTTGTAGATTCCTTTGAACATTCCATCTGTTGGAGAATCTTGGTGTTTAGAATTACTAAACTAGAGGATAAAAAACAAATACGGAGTGTGATAAGACGCCCGAGAACTATTTGATAAAATGCCTGACCTGTGAAGTTGGCAGCTATATCTGCATCGGTTGCGCGAGAGAGGATTAGTTCAAACTCTGAGGATTAATCGTGACAAATGAATCTGCAAATTAACTAGTCTATGCAGTGACTTACCTATCATTCGAATAGTTGCCATGCCTCCTCCCTGAGAAAACGATTTCCTCCAAACGGACTGCTATTCTGCCGAACTGTGCACTCGCTTCGCTTCTTTATTTGGGGACCAGCTACCGGTTAACTACCCACTTACCGGTAACACTCGCAGAAGCATACACAAAATTGTTTCTTATATATTTACCAAAATAAAAGGTTTAGATTAAAATCCCAAATAAAACTGCTTGAAATAGAGAAATTATAAATTAAGTTGGTAAAAAATTCAATAAATCCCTAATTAAGTTATCGACCTAATTTAGAAATTCAAAATTTAGATGAAATGACATTAATGCCCTTTGTCTCATTTCTCATCTTAAAAGGGTTTTAATGATTTTTAACTTATTTTTGCCATAAGTGCAAATATATACAAAAATTAATATATAATTAAATAAAATATGATTAACTTAGATCAAAAAAAATTTTATGTTTTGTGGAAAAATAATCGGAAATAATTCAAAAAAAATAAGTATCAGCTCCAATATTAATTAAATGATTTCTAGACAAATATTGAGAATAAAAAAAAAAAATTTACTTGATTTTTTGTTCAATGAGAAAAAAATTTTAATATAAAAAATAACTTGTTTAAGGGAAAAATACTTCTCATGTTGCATGAGAAGTGTTTTCTCATGTCACATACACATAAAATGGTGGTTCCCACATATACATATAATTAGCATTATATATATATGTGGGTCCCACTATTTCATATGTGTGTATAAATCTTTTTCTTCTCATGCAACATGAGAAGTTTAAACCCCCTTGTTTAATATAGCAAACTTCGTATCAAAGATTTTCATTAATGATTTTTTAAATGAAAAGATATTTATTAACATTAAAAAAAACAACAACAACCTAGATATTACCTAAATAAAATTGCGTGATTAATGAAGATTCATATTTCTTATTGACAAAAAACTAATTTGCGTTCTATCAAAAAAAAATTATTCAAAATATTTAATAAAAAATTTAATTCATAACGGTGTTATGCCTTTTTTTTTTTAACTCAAAACATTCTTAATCATTCTTCCTGAACACAAAAACTCTTTTGATTTAAATGAATCATATTGTAATTTATTATATATTAATGTTAATATATATGCACACTTATTTTTTTAAAAAAAAATTAAGTTAAAGAGGAATTTAATTCCCAAATTGAGTCAATTTACCTATATTTTTAAATATCAAATTGAGTTTATAACTTAATTAGAGATTTGTTGGATTTAACAACTTAATTTACAATTTCTCTATTTTAAACAGCTTTATATAATTCCTATTTAACTTATTTTTTTAATAAGTATGCATATATATTAACATTAATTGTAATATAATACAATATGATTCATTTAAATCAAAAGAGTTTTTGTGTTCAGGAATAATGATTAAGAATGTTTTGAGTTAAAATAAAACGTATAACACTGTTATCAATGAAATGTTTTTATTAAATATTTTGAATATATTTTTTTTTGAAAGAACGCAAATTAGTTTTTTTTTTCAATAAGAAATATGAATCTTCATTAATCATACAATTTTACTTAGGTGATATCTAGGTTGTTGTTGTTGTTATTGTTTTTTTTTAACGTTAATAAATATCTTTTCTTTTAAAAAATCATTAATGAAAATCTTTGATATGAAGTTTGCTTTATCAAAAAAGTTATTTTTTATATTAACATTTTTTTTCCTCATTGAACAAAAAATCAAGTAAAAATTAATTTTTTTATTCTCAATGTTTAACTTGAAATCATTTAATTAATAGTTGGGTTGATACTTTTTTTTTTGGAATTATTCCTGATCAATTTTCCACAAAGCATAAAATTTCTTTGATCTAAGTTAATCATATTTTATTTTATTTTATTATACATTAATGTTTGTGTATATATTTACACTTATTGTAAAAATAAGTTAAAAAGCATTGAAACCCTTTTAAGATGAGAGAGGAGACTATGAGAGGGCAATAACGTCATTTCATCTAAATTTCAAAATTTTAAATTGGGTCGATAACTTAATTTAGGATTTATTAAATTTACCAACTTAATATAGAATTTTCCTATTTCAAGCAACTTTATATAGGATTTTCCCTTATGAGTTTTAAATTATAGAGACATTTATAAATTTTCTAACAAGATTCTCTTATCAATATTATATTCAATTTTAATTTATATTCTTAAACTCATACATTAATTTATATCAAAATGACCGTATTAATTTTCAATAAATTCATATTTGAATACACACACACGCGCACACTTTGGAAACTAATTGATTTAAAGTAAAACATATTTTGGCAAAACTTTCAAGAATAAGCATTAATTCTTCAAATTTTAAGTAATACATAATATTTTATAAAAAATGGTTGACGTGCAAAGATAGCAATTAACTTATAGCAAATGGAAAAAAATAATTATAAACTTTTTTATTCTAAAAAAACCATAAACATTATAAAATAAATTAAAATCGGCATTACTTTTGCCCCTTTTATAATATTTATAGTTACTTCTGCACATAAAAAGTTTATAGTTATTTTCACACTTTTTGATATGGGTTAATGGTTATTTTTGTACCATAACTAATATATATATATATATATATATATATATATATATATATATATGGGTAAATGATTTCTCCAGTCATTGAAGATAAGTTATTTCCAGTGACCCCCAAAACTACATCGTTTTGGATTAATGAATGGTGGTTCGTAATTTTGTTTACTTTTCTATCATATAAATTTACCGAAATACCCTTCATTAATTCATCTAAAATTATAAACACACCCTTCATTAATTCAAAACGACGTAGTTTTGGGGGTCATAGGAGATAAACTTATCTCCAGTGACTGGAGAAATATTTTTCACTATATATATATAGGTAAAGGATTTCTTCCGTCACTGGAGATAGAGTTATCTCCAGTGACCCCAAAACTACGTCTTTTTGGATTAATGAATGGTGTTTCTGTAATTTTGTTTATTTTCTAATCATATATATTTTACCAAAACACCATTCATTAATTCACCTGAAATTACTAACAAACCCTTCATTAATTCAAAACGATGTAGTCACTGGAGATAATTCTATCTCCAGTGACTGGAGAAATACTTTTCCCTATATATATATATATATATATATATATATATATATAATTTATTTTTTTTTTGGCTCAAATAACTAATATATATTAAAACATTAACTGAGCCCTATGTTACTTTATAACCTTGATTTGAGTCGAATTAAATAGGCCAAAATTAGATTAAACCAAATATTGAATCAAATGAATATTTATAATGAATTATGTTTGATTTCTTTCAATTCGATCTAACAAACCAATTTTTCTTTTCATAAAAAATTGAATCGAATTAGCCTTTGCCTTCTATATAAAGATTTAAAAAAAGAAAACAACCACATCATGGTCAACATTTATAAAGAATAGGTAGTATATTTCATGACTCAGATATATTGCATATATTATCTCCAGTCTCCAGCAACATCAATCAATTAGTTTTTTTACTGGCGAGGGTAGCATGGGAAGAAAATTTTTGTCTGCATGTATACAAGTATACAACGGTGAAGGAGAAGAGAATGTGTCATTTTCTGAGAAGAATGGGGAGAAGTATTAGCAAGAGGACGAGGAGAAGAAGTAAGATGGCAAAAGAGCTCCATTTGCGGCTCTTCTTTTGGTTATTCTTGGCAACATGGAGCTGCTGAACCCCACTCCTTACGAAGGAATTAGCTCGAGCCAAGTGGCTCTCTATGTCTTCCAATTGTTCTCCCTGAGACTGCACCAACACCGCCATGTCCATGAACACCTGGTGCAGCTCCCTCAGATTCCTCTCTATCTCCCTCACTGCCTCGTTCCTCTCCTGTATCTCCTTTATCGTCTCCACAATGCCCGCCTTCCCCTGCTCTTGTATCGCCTTCTTCAACAATCTCTCGCTTTCACCTTCACAAATCATCATTTTCATTACTAATGCTTCAAGCACCTACTCATCGTTTGATATCTTTATTTTATTATTTAACTATCATATATTCACCTGTGGAGATGAGCAGGTCTATGGTTTTGTCGTCGGGATTCTCGCCGGTGACGGTGAAGTACCTACGTTGCACGGTTTCTCTGTACTCCGAGGATATCTTTTGGCGCAGGTTGTTGAAGCTGTCCATGGAGTCTTTCAGCTTTTTTCTCAGCCCGCTCACCACGGAGGTCCGAGTCCGGTCGGAAGAAGAGCCGGGTCCGCAGCCGGGCAAGATCCGGTTGGCTTCGTTGGAGCGGTCCAGTGCTTCCAAGCGGACCTTAACAAGCTTAGCTTTCTTGAGAGCGAGGGCCACGTCGGCGTCCATGCGAGAACGAAGCTCCTTGACGGATTCGGCGGTATGAAGGGTCTTGCTCTGTTCGTGGGACCCACGGAGGCTCTGGTTGAGCCTTTCCAGCTCCTTGAGCTCCTCCTTGACGGACTCCACTTCGGAGAAGAATCTGTCGAGGTTGACACCGTCCCTCGACGGCGACGTTTCCGTCATCTGGATTACATAGTGTTGGTTGTCCGGCGAGACTTGCTCGCCGCGGAAGCGGGAGAACGAGCCGGAGAACAGGTCGTTCATTGCGATCGCTTAGACTCAAAAAGGAAAGATTCTTGGGAGCAAATGAGTTGAGAACAGAGTAATGTGGGAGAAGAAGGGGCCTGACTTTAAAGGCAGCTCTAAGATTTGGGTCTTTAAAAAGGGGTAAAAAGGTATGGGGACTGGTCAAATGGAAGGCCAGTTCAAGTTCAGTAGCCGGAAGAGACGGGAGAGAGATAGAGAGAGGGCGTTAACAGGTCAAAACAAGGTTGGGAAAACAGAGACGGGACAAATGGGTACATGGGAAGTTTCCTTCTTTTTCTAATGTTGTTTTCTGGGAAAGCCGCTCCCAAAGAAATAGTCAAATATAGAAGGGGAGAGAGATCGAGTTGGGTGGGGTACTTGGTTGTACTGGATGAGGAAGCTTCTTAATTCTTATGGTTATGTGGGATTAAATAAAGAGTGAAACAATTGGTTGATAATTAGCAATTACGTGAGACTGGATAGAGATCGAGTAATTGGTATTTGGTACGTATATATGTATATGAATGTACCGTGCACCGTCATTTTCCATGCACCCGGGCAATTTCGGTTGCTTGGTTGAGAAAGCAAAACATCAACCAAAGTCTGAAACTTGTGTTTCAGGGCACACATGAACGGAAGTTCGGATCGGAGGGTCGCTTTCAGTTGCACTTGACGTGTATTTCGCGCCATGGATGGGCCATTTGCATGAAATTATAGGCGGGGAGCAAATCTTTTTTTTTTTTTTCCCTCATCATCTCTCTTAAGTCATTCTGGACCGTTGATTGGAAAAACAGAGAAAAATTTAAATAATATTGTGACATTTCAATTAAACGGACATAATTTAAAGATTATGGGATGTAATGAGAAAAAGATTATGAATAGGTGATTATTAGTGTTACTTTGTTGTTTGGTCATCTCAACCATCATTATGATTTGGGAAAATCCCTTTAAGATCTTGAGAGACCAAAAAATGTTAAAAAAATCTTATAGAAAATTCTGATGTAAAAAATGTTATAAAGATTTGTTAAAACTTAAAGACGGAGTTGTTAATTGTCTATTAAATGAGTTGTCAATAAAAATTGTTTAACATCAAATTTTTCTATGAAACTTTTTAAATATTTTTTTGGTTTTTTAGAAACTTATAGGAATTTTCCCCTATTATTTTCAGTTGACCCATACATCTCGTGTTGGATGAGCATATACAATAGAAAGAAAGAATTACCACTTTAACCAGCGTCTTAGTAGTGCAGTGGTATGGGAGCTTGGCTCTCCTTCCCCATGTCCAGGGTTCGAACCCTGCCCCCTCCTCTATTATGTGTATATAAAAAAAATTACCACTTTAATATCTCGTTAGACCATGCTAGTTTCAAGATATGGGAGTGTAATTGGGAAAAGCCGTCTAATTTGTAACTTATGTATTTTAATATTTCTTACTACCTCATGTTCTAAATATATGAACCAACTTAGAAATTAATTTTGATAATAAATATGATATGTTTTTTTTTATCTCCTATATTTATAATTTTTCTTTAAACTATTTTGCATAATGTAACATATGCTATAATTAAATAATTTATTTAACTTCTTTAATCTCTTTAAATTAGGCAACTAACTCATGTATTAAAGACCATTGACAGAACCACTTGCTATCCTATAAAATTGTTAGTATATATATGTATTTATTATATAATTTTTTTTTATTTTGGTCAATAATTTGACCCAAGTTGATCTCTTATATTTTCTATAAAGAAAATATTTAGTTCATTACTCATTGGGTTGTTTAAAAAAAAAAAGTTTTAGATACCTATTGAAAAGGTTAGCTCCATCTTATATTTTATTTTAATTTATAATTTTCAGTTATTATTTATTGGCTAAAGTATACGTTTGGTCCCTTATGTTTGCTTCAGGTATCCATTTAATCCCTTAAGTTTGTAAAGTACACGTTTGGTCCTTTAATGTTAACACCGTTAAGCAGATTTGACGAAAAATACTAATTCAGCAATTGACTGTGTAATTAAATACTGACATGTTACTTTTTAATTTAATATATTTATATTTTAAAATAAAAATAAATCTGCTAACAAGAGAAAAACAATTGTCTTCTCCTCTTCAACAAAAGAATTCCAGGAATAGGTTTCATTAAAACTTGCCAATCTTTAATTAAAGCAGCTACACTATTCAAGTTTTCAGGAATGGGTTTAATTAAAACTTGCCAATCTTTGCTTAAGAATTCCCGAATCTGCAGGAGTTGCAAACTAATAGAAAGATAGTTGTTGTCAAGGATCAGGTTTAAGTCTTCTTCAGCATCTGATTCAAGGATACTCATCTTATATCCCATACAAGCAATTGTTAGTGGCGAGAAGATTTAATCGACCAAAAGCATACAAGCGATTTCAATCCTCTCCATCTTCTTCACAGGTGAGCAATTAGAAAGAAGCAAGCAATTGAAAATCGAGAGGAAAGAAAGCTCAGGCAGGGATGTATGCAACCAATGGTAAATATAAAAAGAAAAAACAGACTTACAGGATCGACTTTATAGGACTGGTTATTTCTTTGGATTTGTTCAAAGCTGCAGGGATGAGTTACAGATTACCAAAGCCGCAAGGCTGAGTTATAGATGGAGGGGATCGTTAATGAGAAACCCTAAAATAATTTAAAGATTATATAAATTTAAATTTTTAGGATTTAAAATATTAATTCATTAAAAAGTAACATGTAAGCCTACTTTATCAGCATTTAAGTGTACAGTCATCGTTTTAAATTGTTGAGTTAGTATTTTTCATTAAGTTTGCTTAACGTGTTAATATTAAGGGACCAAACGTGCACTTACAAACTTAAGGGACTAAATGGATACGTGAAGCAAACATAAAGGACTAAATGTATACTTTAACCTTATTTATTTATATTTTTAATATTATGTAATACTATTTAATATGTATATTTTTTAACCCAAACTAAAAATATTTTCAGATTTCACCACTATAATGATGTTTACATGTGGGAATCAGTCATGACCTTTTTTTAAAAAAATCCTTTGAGGATATCGATCAAATCGCGGGGGATTAGGTATATCAATTACTACCTCCGGTCCTAATTATAAGAGCTAGTTGACTTTTTTTGAAGAAATTAAGGAAGTTAAATTAGTTACTTAATTATTTCATATGTTAAATATTCTTAGATTATTATTAGTTTATTAATCAAACTAATAAGTTTGAAGAAAAAAATAAAAATAAAAATAATTTAAAGTAATTTAGTTAGCTTTTTTAATCTCTCCAAAAAAGTCAACTAGCTCTTATAATTAGGACCGGAGGGAGTATTTAATTTGCCTTCTGCTCCTATTCATCCTCATTAACTATATATACCATATGAAAATTAAAGTCAACAATAAACTTTTTGCTTTCCACCTTTGTATAAAAGCCTGCGTTTTCTGAGAAAAAAAAAAAAGAAAAGAAAAGAAAAGCCTGCGTTTAATTATTATGTCATGATCCATAAGGAAATAATATATTTGAACCAATTAACAATTAATAATCTGACTTTTATCAATCTTATTTTTTCATAAATTAAATTAGGGGTGGAAAATTGTCATTACCAATTTTAAGTCACTACCACTTTTTTATCGTTGGATCAGAATCTCAATAGGAAAGAGAAATGATAAAGATATATGAGATTCTGATCCAAAGTGAAAAAGTAGTAGTGACTTGATAGTGACATAAAATTAACAGTGACAATATCCTATCCCATTAAATTATAAATAAGTCATTTTTCTCTCGAACTTTTACCGTAGTAGGCATTATGTCTTAATGGAGATCAAATAGATTTAGGGTATGGATGGCAACTGGTCTGTTTTCCGTATTATTTCTAAGATCAAACAATTTTTTCTGATTCTATTCTTAAAAAAAGTTCTGACTATGAGAATTACGTTTATTAATTTATTTTACTTTTACACCCACAATCAGTAATATGTGGTCTGATTCTGATGCCTACCTCCAATTCGTCATCCTCGACCCAACTGAAAACCAGAAGCAAGGAAATCGAAATCAGAACAACCATAAAAACCAAGCTGAAAACCAGAACCAAGGAGATCGAAACCCATATCCAAGGAAATCGAAATCGAAAGAAAAATATCAGGACCACATTACCGTAGACGACACCAGGACCATAACCCCTCCGAACCAAATCTTCCAAAGCAACACATCCGCAACTGAGAGAATTAATAGATACCAAAATTTATCAATCTCAATTTGTAGAAAAAGAAAACAATAAATATGAGGACGACCAATAACAAGACACGACGTTGGATGGAATGCAAGATCATTTCCCAAGTATCTATGACTCATAGAAATTAATTCTGTACTGAGCTTTGCGGTCAGATGGCTAAGAGAGAGGAAGATCGCGAGAGAAAACCTAGGCCACCGCTGAGAGCATGATGAACGGATTTCTGACGAGAAGGTCCAGATTCTCTCATGGCGATTAGGGCTTGAGCAAGAGAAAGGGGGAAAGAAAAAAATGCGAGCGATTTATCTAATTTTCAATTCTTTTTTGAGGTGGTTAAATTTATCACATCCACCAGGGGGTTCGTCGTCGCCGCTACTGGTGGAGGACTATCACCTCTGTCGTTGGTGGAAGGCCACTGTTGCCGTCGCTGAGGAGGCCCATCGTTGCTGGTGGAGGAAGGAGGAAGAGAAGAAGGGTAAGGTTGGAAGGAAGTAAAGACTCGTGGACGATGGATTAAAAAAAAAATGATTCTCATTTTTGTGCCATGAAATAGAGAAGTAGAAATTTTGTTTTTTGTTTTTTTTTAAAATTCTCCAGTAAAAAAAAAACTGGTTTATCATGGAAAAAAAAAAAGGAAAATCCTGTTGAGGGCCCATATTATCAAAAGAATTAAAAAAAAAGCCTAAAGATTCTGAAAATTCGAAAAAATACCTAAGATTCTGAAATTCCGGAAAAGGTCCAAGATGAGTTGTTAATGGGGCTGATATAGTTGTTAGTGGAGTACTGATAACAACTATATCAGTACCCCGCTAACAACTATATCAGCCCCATTAACAACTCATCTTGGGTCTTTTATGGAATTTCAAAATCTATTTTTAACAACTAAATCAGCCCAGTTAACAACTATATCAATACTCCGCTAACAACTATATCAGCCTCATTAACAACTACGTTGGGCATTTTCCGAAATTTCAGAATCTTAGGCATTTTTTCGAATTTTCAGAATTTTTGAGCCTTTTTTCACATTGTTTTAGTAAAAAGGGCCATGAACAGGATTTTCCATTAAAAAAAAAAAACAAATTTACAAAACACAATTCCTATCCATTTTTGTTTCGGGAAACAAAAATAAAAGAAAAACTCATTTTAAAAGCGTTACCATGGACACCCTTAAAAACTAATTTGAAAAAGGTTTAAACGTTTTAACGTTGCCATTCCAAAAGCTCTTCTAGCTAAATAGTCGCCCATTTAGCAAATATATTGTTTGGGTAGCTTTTTATTTTCTTTATGTGTATTCCAAAAGTCCATTTTAAAAAAAGATAAGAGTTTTGAAATGTGGCATTTATGATTTTTAACTACCTCTTTTCTCATATTGCCCCTTGCTAAATTTTTAACCATGTCCCACTACTATAAAAAGATGCTTTTAGACCGCCACATTAAGATTGGATTGTAGAGGATCAAATCTAAAAATTAAAAGTATAATCGGTGACAGTCTCGTAAATATAAAGAACTTTTTAGAGCAGTTTCTTTAACATAAAGCTCAAAAAATATGATTGGTGACAGTTTTGTAAATATCAAAAACTTTTTTTAGACCATTTCCTTTAATATGAGATATAAGAAATATGACCGATGACAGTTTTTTAAATATGTAAAGAATTTTTTAGACTAGATTATAGAGAATTAGGTCTAAAAAGTATAACTAGTGACAGTTATATAAATTTATAAAGAACTTTTTAGTCCTGACTTTTAAAATATGAAGTCTTAAAAGTCTTACTTTTAAGATATAATATTTTAAAAGTCTAATCTAAAAAATATAACCGATGACAATTTTGTAGCCAAAATATAATGAGAATTACACGACAAAAAATCCTATTGAAGGGCCTACAAAGGCCTTTGACGCTAATTATAAAAATAAAAAATTTTAAGACCTGCTGTTTAAAATGTCTTGTGTAAAAAGTCTACTTTTAATACTAGATATTTACAAAGTCCGGTCTTAAAAGTCTAAAAGATGGATCTTCTCTTTTCCCATGGCAAAAATTGAATTTCGCTCTCTGAACCTCTCTTCCCATAGTGATAACTCTCATTCCATAGCTTCACTTTTATAATCGGCACCTCACCACCACCACAATCTTTATCTATCTATCTCACCTCTCATTCATCCATGGAAGATTCCAGATCTATAATCAGAAATCCTCTCATTTCTCATCTCACCTTCCATTCATTCATTTGAAGATTCTAGATTTGGTCCTTTTGCTCTATATACTAATAAATTAGTGCTAAATATTATGGGATAAGATATTGTTACTACCCTTTTTTGTCACTGCCACTTTTTCACCATTAGATTAGAATCTCATTTACCTTTATCATTTCTCTCTCCTGATGAGATTCTGATCTAAAGGTAAAAAAAGTGGTAGTGACAATATCATATCTCATATATTATAAAGTAAAATATATGCTGATTCTCAGTAGGTTTTTTCCCCCATAATTTTAGCCCTCACTTGTTTTGATATTTATTGTAGAAAACTTCATGATAGGCTATCGAGTTGTATTTGATCGAGAAAAGCTCATACTGGGCTAGAAGAAATTTGATTGTAATTGTTGTTTTTCTTCTCACAGTGATTGGTTCCTTATCCAAATATAGTTGGTATTTTTGCTCCACTTTCTTAACCACATGGGTATTTTTGTTCCCAAAAAAAGCACATGGTGCTGGGCGGTCCCGAGGGTAAAGCTCATGTGTATTTTTGTATCTTTACCCTATGTATATACATATATAAACTGTTTCTCTAACTAGGTTTCATAAAAATAATTTTACAGTCGCTAATGCACCAATGAAACCAAATTTCCAGCTGAAGAAAATTGACGGTTTCTTGATGCTGACACTATTGACGCATGGCCATCCAAATTCGAATTCACTTTTCAATGAAAATTTTATCTGTCTTGTGACCAAAAGGAAAATGATTTAGAACCACTCTTCTGCAACCCACATCTCATGCCAAATTCAGACCCTTAACAATGGCCCATCCCTATATTTCAAACACTCACACACAGCTACCAAGGTAATGCGTAAAGTGAGAAGCTCCTCCTTCTCTCTAACCCAACCATGTTGCACTCTACTCCCTTTGAATCCAATCTAAAAAACGACCCACCACCCCACCCCGACGATGATCAATCCTCCAAACGTGCCAAGCTGGACGATATTATGGAGGCTGATACCCCCTCTGCAACTCTCCCTGTAGACTCCACAGCCCTTACCCCTTCCATCTCCGAGGTTGTCCCGGAGACACAGTTGCCTCAGCTTGCGCAGGATATCCTAATGGGCAAAAATAACAACGCTAACCCCAAAGTTCCATCGTTCAAGGACAAGCTACTAAATGCTGATACTAATCCTCCCGAGGAAGAGGAACCTGATTTCACCCTGCAACAAGGAGATGTCGCCATTGACTTCAATGGAAGCGTTCCGACAGTTTATTTTGCATCTCATGTCCTTGAAGCTCTGAACAAAAGGATGGGTCTTGCAGTTGTTGTCAAACTCTTGGGGCGCAAGATTGGTTATCGATATCTTTGCTCGCAACTCCAATCTCTATGGAAGCTAACTGATCCTATAAAGATTATAGATCTCAACGATGATTGTTTCTTGGTGCGTTTTAAGGAGGATATGGACTACCAGAACGCTCTCCTAAGTGGCCCCTGGATGATTTTCGGCCACTACCTAACCACCCAGCCCTGGACACCTACCTTCAAGCCCCATGAACACGTTATAAACCAGGTTATAGGGTGGATTTGTTTGCCCAAGCTCCCAGCTCGTTATTATCACAAGAGTGTCATCCGGTCCATCGAAAATGTCTTTGGGGATGTTATTCGAGTAGATTATAATACTGATTCTGGAGAGCGAGGCAAGTTTGCTAGACTTGCAGTAATCATAGATCTCACGAAGCTGCTCATCTCGAAGATTCAGGTGGATGACGAGCTGATTTTTGTGGAATATGAGGGGTTGCCGTCCATTTGTTTTAACTGTGGTCGCTATGGACATCTTAAGGAAGCTTGCCCTGCAAATATGGCGGCAGCAGGTGGGCCGACGGAAACTGCAGCCGTTCCGTCGGAGGTTTCAGGCGCACAATTTATTAGCACAGAGGCCCCGACAGTTGACACCTTGGCACATGAAAAGGCTGAATTTGGTGAGTGGATGCAGGTGCAGTGATGTCCACGCCGTACGTACGATAAAGGAGGCAAAAAAGTAGTACCTATCGGTGGTAGTAGTGTCACCACTAACTCGAGGTTCGGTGTCCTTGCTGAGGTGGAGCCTATGGATGATTCTAGACCAATGACCCACATACTTGATCATGGCAATTCCATTCCTTCTGTAGGAATTTTGCACCAAAAGAAAAAAGGCAAAGAAACAAAAGGCCCCTCACGTCCTGATCCTAGTACCACGCAAAAGCATACTAATACCCAGAGCCCAAACCAAGACTCTATATTCAATTCCCACTACTACTCTGTACGTGCCGCCACCACGACCCTGGATAAGAGCCAAAATTCTGCTGTCATTGTCAGTGACCCACGACAATCCTATCGTCATTCAGACCTACCCCCAATCATCGATGGGCCATCCTCCCAACCCAATCTTGGTAATGACCCTCTTTCTACCAGCAGAGGCTTTAAACTAGCATCTGGGGTAACTGTGCATAATCTGGGGGCCAAGCCCAATTTAAATGCTGCTGGGCCAAGTGTTCGCTACATGAAAGAAATAGCTAGGTAGATTCAAGCTAATCAGCACCCTATAGATGCAAGGAGCTTAATTGAGGGAGTTGCTCTCAACCCCCACTTTTCCAATTAATATTATTTATGTCTATAATAACTTGGAATTGTCGAGGGGCTTCTAATATGAAGTTCCCTTCGATTTTTAAATCATATGTAGCTAACTATAAGCCGGATATTTTTGTGTTACTTGAACCTAGAATTTCAGGACCTACTGCTGATAAGGTCATTAATAAGCTCGGATTCCAATAATCTCATCGGGTTGAAGCAACAGGGTTCTCTGGTGGTATTTGGATCCTCTGGTCTTCAAATGTTTCAATATCTATTTTGGTGAATCATGCTCAATTTGTCCACATGGAAGTTGAATGGGTCACAAAAAATTTAAAATGCTTATTTACAGCAATCTATGGTAGTCCCCAAAAGAAGCACAGGAGATATCTCTGGGAAGACCTTAGCCATCTAGCTACCTTCATTAACTCTCCATGGATTTTAGCCGGAGACTTCAATGCCATCCTCAGCCCAGATGAAAGGAGTGGTGGATCTTCACGACGGGCTCATGGTTGTTTGTCTTTCAACAACTTTGTCCATTACAATGGGTTCCTTGATTTGGGCTCAAAAGGCCCAAAGTATACTTGGAAATGGGGCACTTTACTCATGCGTCTTGACAAAGCTATTTGCAACTTGGACTGGCTTCACTTCTTCCCTTACTATGAGGTGGATCATTTGCCAAAACTTTATTCTAACCATAGGCCTATACTGATAAGCTTCAATCTAGACCCTCAGTTCCAGTCCAGCCCAAATCACAAACCTTTTCGATTTGTGGCACCTTGGTTAACACATCCAGATTTCCCTTTATTGGTTCAGCGTATTTGGGCAAAAAATGGCGATATCTTGAGTTGCCTCAAGTCTTTCACCGTGGAAGCACAAAAATGGAATTCAGAAACATTTGGTGCGATCGGTAAACGCAAGAGAAAGCTTCTTAACAGGATCAAAGGCATTCAAGTAAGGTTAGAATCTTCGCCGAACAATCCCTCTGAATTCCTATATGATCTGGATCTGACTTTGAGGGAGGATTTCGAAAATGTTTGCTTCCAAGAAGAGCTCTTATGGCTTCAAAAATCCTCATCAGATGCGATTTGCTTGGGTGATCATAATACCCACTATTATCACATGAAAGCTCTGATAAGAAAGAGGAAAAATCGTATCTCCCGGTTGAAAAACAATGAAGGGGTTTGGTTGACGGATGATTCGACTCTAGCTAACCATGCCATGGAATTTTTTAATGGTCTTTGTTCTCTTGATGGCTCCGATTTCACCCCCTTCCTTTGAGAGGTGCCTTTCCCAAAATTCCCGATCACCATCTGCTTGCCTTGGAAAGGCCAGTTACTCTGGAGGAAATTAAACAGTCCCTATTCGAGATGCAACCCTTGAAATCACCGGGAGATGACGGAATTCATGCCATCTTCTACCAGTCACAGTGGAACACAGTTGGCCCCAGCGTCCTCGACTTCATTCTTCGCATTTGTTCAGGTTTCCCTCTACCACCATCTGTTAATCACACTCTAATTGCCCTAATTCCCAAAGTTACTTCCCCTGGTCTTATTAGCGATTTTCGCCCAATTAGCCTCTGTCCCGTTCTATATAAGATCCTGACTAAGACTATTTCTAATCGGTTGAAGCCAATCCTACCTGGTTTAATCAGTCAGTATCAATCCAGCTTCATTTAAGGCAGGAACATCACTGATAATGTGATTATCGCTCAGGAAGTCATCCATTCAAAGCAAAGGGAAAAAGGGCAAAATGGGATGGATGGCTATCAAAGTTGACTTAGAGAAGGCGTTTGACCGGTTACGTTGGGACTTTATTGATGACACTTTACGTGACTCTGGCTTTCCCGAGTCTTTGTTCTCCTAATTATGTCTTGCATAACTTCCTCCTCAATGCAAGTATTGTGGAATGGTAAACCCACTAAAACATTTATTCCAGAGCGTGGTATTCGATAGGGAGATCCTTTTTCTCCTTACATCTTTGTGTTATGCATGGAACGCCTTTCTCAGATTATTGAGGCAAAGGTGAACTCTGGAAATTGGAAAACGATCAAGGTTGGTCAACAGGGTGTTCATTTTTCTCATCTCTTCTTTGCAGATGACCTGATTCTCTTTGGCCAAGCTATAACACGCCAAGCAGAACTGATTCGTATCACTATGGAGAAGTTTTGTGTTTCTTCAGGTCACAAGGTTAGTCAGACAAAAACAAAAATTTTCTTCTCCAAAAACACTGACCCTCTAGTGAGTAAAGCGATATGTGATAAACTGGGTTTTCAAAAGACAAACTCTCTTGGGAAATATTTGGGGGTTCCACTCCTTACTGGCCGTGTCTCCTCTAGGACCTATGAGTATATCATTGACAGGCTTCAATCCAAATTATTTGGTTGGAAAAGTCATAGCCTCTCCTTGGCTGGACGGATCACTCTTGCGAAGTCTGTCCTTGCATCTATCTCGATCTATACCATGCAAAGCTCCACCTTGCCATCGTCTTGCCTGACAAGAGTTGAGAAGATTATCAGAAAGTTCATTTGGGGGTATACAAAAGATCGGAATGACGTCACTTAATTAAATGGAAAGATCTCTGCCAGCCTATTACTCAAGGGGGATGCGGGTTACTAAATCTAGAATCCCAAAATAAAGCATTCATGATGAAAATAATTTTCAAGATTATTTCCCAGCCTGACTCTCTTTGGGTACGGGTCCTACGACAGAAGTATGCTGTCTCTGGTTTAGGGGAAGTTGTAGGCAGATCTCGAGTATCATACCTTTGGAGGAATCTATTAAAGATATGGGATGAAGCATACTGCCACATTAAATGGATCCCAGGTGATGGCAAGGGAATTAGATTTTGGACTGATTTCTGGGTGGGAGGACTGGGTCCTCTAAAGAATATTTTCTTTGCTCCTATTCCAAAGAAGGATCTCACAAGAGTAATTACTGATTTTGTTGATGAGGATGGTTCTTGGAATTGGCACTTTTTCCAACACTTACTCCCTCCTGATATTCTCCAAGATATATCAAAGGTTTCACTTCAACCTGCTCCTCAACCGTATACCTGCATATGGAATTTGACGACAAAAGGCATTTTCACCACCAAATCTGCCTATCAGAACATTGAATCCTTGCACTGGTCTGATTCGAACCACATATGGCCCCTTTTGTGGAAACTTCCTATGGCACACAGAGTTCGAACCTTTGTCTGGCTCCTGCTGAAAGGGAAACTATTAACAAATGTGGAACGCTACAGAAGAAGGATGACCGATGACAGTCTTTGCTCTATCTGTCAATCTGATTCAAAAAGCTTGGATCATACCTTTAAGTGCTGCCACATGGCCTCCTCTGTCTGGAAAAAAGTTTTACCCAATGACCTCTATGCTGATTTTTCTTGTCATCCCATACAGACTTGGTTAGACAAGATCATACAATCTGCATCTCTCCCCGTCTCTTGGAAGATAGGCATCTCTATTACCTGCTGGAAACTCTAGGAGGTCTGCAACAGGAGGATCTTTTCAAATGAAGACTTTAATGCTAACGGGATTACTGCCCAAGTAAAATCTTTGGTTGTATACATGGTAGTGAAAGCGTAGTTTTTACGTAAAAACGGAAGGAGAATGAAAAATCGTAAAATAAAACGGAGTTTTTACCTGCATATGTATATAAGGTACCTGCCTTTATACACACATATACTGATCAATGTAATATCAATCAAAATGTCTAATATTGTCATTAATCAAACCATATTTTTTTATATGATTTTACATGATTAAATTGGGATTTTTAATGCATTTTCTGAGACATTATTGTATGATTAAGTATTAAGTTGAGTTAGGAACATTTGTATTGAATTAAGTGTAATTAGGGGTAAAATGATCTTTATTTATTAATTACAGAAAAGGACCCAGATGTTTTTGAAATTTCAGTTCTGCCCCAAAATAGTTTGAAAGTTCTCACTTTAGTCCCTCTCCAGAACTTTTAAAACTTTCACTTAAGTCCCTTAGTAAACTTGGCGCTTTTTGCAAAAATGTTTCGTTTTTAAACGTTGCGTTTTTACGCTTTTTACACTTTTACCTCTGGTGCGTTTTTTCCACCACGTAATACTTTTTGCCCCAAAAAAAGCATAAAAGCGGCGTTTTTTGCGCTTTAAGCGCGATTTTGACTACCATGGTTATACATACTCAGAGTTGTTTCGCCAAGTTTAGTTTAGTTTTATAAGTTTTTATTGATCTCATTGATGTACAGTTTTTGACTCTTCTTATTAATATAATTCCTTTTTACTCAAAAAGGAAAATGATTCTGTACTATTAGGTGGGACGACGAACTCGCATGGCGAGGTGGAATCAGGGCACAAGAACAATCACCAATTCTCATAGCTCGGAAGACAATCGTCGATTTATTCGCTCACGCTCGACGAGCTTCAGCACAGCGAGAGTGGCAAGAATTTTGGGTCCACGAACATGGATGAGTTTCTAAGCAGGAACATCGAGGAGAGCCAAGCTATCAACTCTAACCATAATTTCAACGCCAACAACAACAACCAAGGCTTGCCTCTGAATGAAGCAGCTGTTAACCAAGGAATGATTCAAAAGCAGCCAAGCCTTCCTCGTCAGGGCTCTCTGACGTTGCCAGCACCCGCCCTTGCTGCCTCCTAGGTCCCCCCGGGCGTGGTGTGGCTTTGCTGGTGCTGGGAAGGGGGAGATTTTTTGTTTTTGTTTTTGCCAACTTACTTTTAAGACTAGCGTGGTCTAAAAAGTCTACGTTTAAGATTTGATGTTTAAAAAGTCAAGTCTAAAAAGTTTTTAAGATCGGATGTTTAAGAAGTCCATTATAAAATTCTGACTTTTAAGATCTAATATTTCAAAAATTCAATCTTAAAAATCTAACTTTTAAGATCTCATAATTTAAAGTTCCGATCTAAAAAGTATTTTTTAAGACCAGTAGCACATCCGATTTTAAAAGTAACAAACTTTTTAGACTGCTTATTTCAAGATAAGTTTCAGATCTTGTTTAAGAGGCGATTTATATCTGGTCCTTTTTTTTTTTTTGGGTGCTAGTGTGCATTCCATTGTCGCATGCCTTGCCTTATTTGGTTTAATGGGATGGAAGCAGTTCCCAATCTTTAGAAAAAGGGTTAAGGTACAAAAATACACATGTGCTTTGGTCAGATGAGCACCCAGTAGCAAGTACTTTTTTTCGGTGCAAAAGTGACTATGTAGTTACAAAAGTGGAGCAAAAGTCACATCTGCCGTTAAAGTTGATGAAGTTGACTGTGAAGTTAGACAGTTTGACTAAAAGTGATGATGTGTATGCTGGTGAGTCCCACAGTGGTGTCCATATCAGCAACTCTCCATCTCCTACTTCCTTCTTTCCAGAAACTCTTTATCTTCATCTTCTTCATCGCTACGCGATCGACGCAATTTTCATCTTCTTCATCACGAGAGTCAACTACATAACACTATCCTTAACCTCATTGTGCCGGATAAAAACATTACTCGAACGATTTTACTTTCCCGTTATTATTTATAGGAACCAAACAGAGGGGGAAAATCTTTAGTATATCCCAAAAACGCACCACATTATGAAGCAAAAGGGGGAAGTCAGAAAAGAAACCTAAAATAAAGAAAGAAGAGCTAACCTTGACGTTGGAGAGAAGCACCGGGGAGTCAAGAAATGAGGAGGGACTGAGGCCAGGCGGAATCGTGATATAGGGCAACCTGGAGATGGGAAGACTAGCAGGGGACATGAGCTTGTACCTTGCACCTCGGGAAACGACGAATTGAGTCGGATTGGAGGAAGAGACTTGGCAGAGGCGAAGCTCCGAACCAGAGCGAGCCTCTGTGGAGTTGATAGTGGCGTCCATTGCGAGTGAGAGAGAGCGAGAAGAGGAGGAGTCAAAGAGGGAAGAGGAGGGAGGGCAAAAAGGTCACTTCATGGATAGTGCGTGTTAGAGAGTGTGGTTTGTTTCTCTTGTTCTGTGTGTTGTCAGTAAAAGGAAGGAGACGCCGAGAGAGAGAGAGAGACGCAGTTGACTTGCAAGTTTGGATCTGTATAATGGCTTGTTGCTCAGATGGCTTGTCTGAGTTCTTCACTTTCTCTCGTTTTTAAACGTTCCCTCCGCCACAGTTTCTTTCTTCTACCTTCTCCATTTAAATTGTCCCCGGTCGATGATGTAGAAGATCCATTTCCCAGAAGTGGAAACATGGGTCCATAGAATTTGTAGTTGAATGGGTAGGATGATGGGCTTCTTTGGCTAATCATGTGGCCTCAATGGGAGGACCACTTGCAGCGGCTCTCAGATCATCCACCACAACGTCTTCACCTGCAAGTGTCTTACACCAGTTGCCTCGTGGTGCTGTGGTTCATTTTCTTGGGTATGGTTGTGCATCCTGATTTGTATGATAATCTTGGGTTTGACCTCCGTCAAGTCACCTTATGAGTGTGGTTAGACTTTCAGATCCACTGCAATCGACAACGTCGTGATGAGGAAGATGGAGTGGGGAGTTTTTAGGAAGTAAGAGATGGAGATTGAGAGTTGCTAATACAGACACCACTGTGGGACCCATCAACATACACATCATCACTTTTAGTCAAACTGTCTAATTTCACAGTCAACTTCATCAACTGTATTTTTGCACCCCTTAGAAAAAAGACGCTGTGCCTAAAACATTTATTTATATCTCATACTCAATGCAGAAGACGTAAATATCCCAAAAAGAATACACATATAAGCCCCCAATATAATAAACAGGCAACTGATCCTCTCATATAAACCTAATTACAGAAAAAGAATGTCCTAACACCCAAAGCCATAAACTACCTCAATAAAATCACCATCCAACTTTCCCTCCAATTGATAAATAAAAACAGTTGAAGAACACCGTACCTTTCAAATCATGTCAATCTACCCTCAGCCAGATCTTAGCTCTAGTGTCAAAAAAAAAAAAAAAAAAATCTTTAGTTTCATCCCAAAATAAATGAATCCCACAAGCATCGATTGCAATCTATATACTAATAACCAACTATTAATATCTAGGTTTAAGCCGAAGGGGGAGGAGGCGGCGGCGGCGCAACTGCAGGTGTTTGTGGTGACGACGACGGCGAACTACCACCATTATTTTGCCATGGTCTCACTGTGAAGAGCACCACGATCAAGATGATCACCAGCAGAAGCGTAATGGCATAGCAGGTCCACTTCCTGGTGTTCTTCTGGTGCTTCCTTGCTGTCTGTAGCTTCTGGGCCCCACTCTTCACAAACGAGTTCGCTCTCGCCACGTGGCTCTCAATATTATCCAATTGCTCGCCTTGGGATTGTACCAGCACCGCAATATCCAGGAACACTTGATGCAACTCCTGCAGATTCTTCTCCAAATCTTTCACCGCATCGTGCCTCTCTTGAATTTCATTGATGGTGTCCAGTATTCTTCCTCTACCTTGTTCTTGGATGGCTTTACGAAGGAAAGTCTCACTCTCACCTGCGTACATACAATAAGTGCATATTTGTTTTAGCTTTTTTTTTTTTTTTTTGGGTGTTTTGTTCAATGTATGTGTATGTATGGAGGAGAAGTTTTGTGTCGAATTAAAGATGGATAAGTGGATTGTAACTTTCAAGAATCTGTAAAAGGTAAAAACACCTCTCCATTTAACTGATTTCGCAGCAGATTCCGGCGCATTTCAATTAAGAAGTTGGTAATTCAAGGACTGATAGTTATAAAGGGAAGAAACTGATAATATAACCATTTACAAAATTGTTTTCTCAATGTTTCGGTAGATAACTTCTCCAAATTAAATACAAAGAAATTATCTATGAAATAGTTCCAACTGAATCGTGTTGAATACAGAACCATAATAAAATAAAGACAATCAAATGGAAACAAAAGAATACAAGTGATGTTACCTGTAGAAATCAGGAGGTCGATGGTCTTCTCGTCGGGATTCTCACCGGTGACGGTGAAATATCTGCGTTGCACGGTCTCCCGGTACTCGGCGAGGATCCGCTGCCTGAGTTCATTGAAACTGTCCATGGAGTCCTTCAGGTTCTTTTTCAAACCGCTCACAACGGATGTCCGAGTCCGGTCCGATGACGAACCGGGTCCGCAATCAGGAAGGTTCAGGGTGGCGGCGTTCGATCGCTCCAATGCCTCCAATTTGACCTTGATGTGCTTGGCCTTCTTCAGAGCAAGAGCAACGTCGCCGTCCATTCGAGAGCGAAGGTCCTTGACGGCCTTGGCATTGTGAAGGATCTTGCTCTGCTCGTTAGAGCTCTGCAGATTCTGGTTCAGTCTTTCGAGCTCTTTCAGCTCGTCCTTTATAGATTCTACGTCCTCGAAGAACTTGTCGAGGTTGCTGGCGCCGGTGGAGGCCGCGATGGAACCCATCTCGATGACATGGTGCTGGTGATGGCCCAGCGACGATTCCTCGCCCCGGAAGCGAGAGAAGGAGCCAGATAACAAGTCATTCATCTTCAGTCGAAAGGATTTCCGGGATTCAAAGGGAAGGATTAGAAAACAAGAAAGGACAAAAAGAACCAAAAATTAGAATCTTAAAAAAAACAGAGAAAGATTGAAGAGTATGGCATGGGAAAGAAGGAGGAGGAGGAAAAGAGGACATTTATGGGTATGAGGAAATGGTTCAGGTAAAAGAAAGTCAATGGAGGAAGGGGACGACGCGGCAAGTGAACATCCCCACCCCGCAGAGAACGGAGATTTGAAGAAAGCGCGTAGAGGGTGAGTAGGCTTTTTTTTTTTTTAATCAATTATTTATCTAAAAACTATTTTCTAATGTACCCGTAGTTGTAGGTAGTCGACTAAAACGCGGGGTCATATTTCTTTTTAATATTTCTGTGTTTTAGTCGACTAAGCCACAGTGCTTAGTCGACTAAATCTCTTAATGGACTAAATCATTACAGGGGTTTTTTAAAAACCCCAATTGCGGTATCTGAAACCCTAATTGACTACAAAACCTCTTCAAACCTCTCCCCTATTTTTTTTTCACCAAATCCTTGCTGAATCCGTTGGTGGGTAGCGAAGGAAACTTATTTTCGCCGTTGTTCTTTCGTTTATGCAGGGGCTTTTACCTTTTCTTCGTGCGATTATTTATTTATTAATATTATTAATATTTAAGTATAAATTATAGGGTAAATGATTTCTCTTGTCACTGGAGATAGAGTTATCTCCAGTGAGCCCAAAACTACGTCGTTTTGGATTAATGAAGGGTGTATTTGTAATTTTAGGTGAATTAATGAAGGGTGTTTCGTTAAAATTCATTTGATAAAAAGATAAACAAAATTACGGAAACAACCTTCATTAATTCACCTAAAATTACAAACACACCCTTCATTAATTCAAAACGACGTAGTTTTGGGCTCACTAGAGATAACTTTATCTCCAGTGATAGGAGAAATCCTTTTCCCTAAATTATAAGGTTAAACGAGAAACTCTTTATCATGTTCATGCGTGTATAACACGCTCGATAATATTGTGTGACCTGTTAGATAATCAACTCCTTTATCATACAATTCGGATTCTATTGGCGCGTGAAGCTATAAAACAACCATAAAATTAATTTTTTTATTAAGTTTTTATAGTGAGGATTTTTCTGTTACGATTCATGTCCACAATCTGAACTTTGGAACCTTGTAAAACTCATTTTTATTTTTAATTATTTGTCTACCTTATATTTTGGGGTTATTTTTTGTCTTCTTTTTTCATTTTATCCTCATATAGACTGTTAGATTAAAACAATATATTATTCAGATTCAATCTTTTATAAAATTATTTCTATAAACATAAATAAGTAAATTTAAACTCTTAAAATTTGATATATACCCTTCATAATCGGAATCTATAATAAATAAAGAAATTTTAAATTATAAAATATTATAATAATAATTTTATAAAATATTAAATCTAAAATATACATTTCATTATCTAAGAATGGAGATGAGATGATGATATAAAAAAGGTAATAAGGATATCATTTTTCTATATTTTGATATAGTAACTTTTTTTATCCTCTATAATTTCATATAGTAATATAATATTATAGCTAAGTAGAAAGATCATACTTTGAGAGGCTTCCCTTCCTGCAGGAGAATCATGTGGCATATTTTATAATATATATTTTTAATATAAGACATATTTATTTAATTTAATTTGATTCGGAGAGTATTAATGGAGGTAAATTATAAAAAGATTGACAAACATGAAAATTATGTCTTATATTTAAAATTAAAATTAACTCCATAAATATGTCTTATATAAAAAAAACCGGAAAAAGTAAATAATATGTTTACCTTCTTTAATCTATCTAAATAAATAAGTCTTACAAGCGAGTAGAGATACTTAGAAAGGAGTTTATTCAATTTAATTATTTTGACAAATAAAAATAATAAAAAATAGGAAAATGACAAGAAAAAGAACTTGAAAAATGAAAAATCCTAACCCAACTTACGTCACATAAAATGAGTTGTGATTTGCTTATTAAGTATAGTCATTATCTTATCAAGTCTAGGTGATAAACATGATTTAGGAATTTCCAATTTTAAAATTCTCTTAATGTCCTTTTCTCTAAAAAGATTATTATTATTATTTTCATATTAAAATTTAATTGAAGGATGAAGTACACCAAAAAAGAAATCCACTTCTAAGTTGATTTGAAATCTTAAATGATAAAAAATGTTTATAGTTTAAATATTATGATTCATAGGTTAACAAAGACGACATTTTCAGATTTAAAACATATATGATTGTCTGAAAAATTGTTTGACCAAAATATACTTAGGGACATAAAAAATTGACCCTAGACCCTAAACCTCTCAGGTGATTCTAATTTTTTCAATTTTTAAAGTCATATATATATATATAAACTATAAATAGACATTAAACATACAAGTATAAATCATTTTCTATTTTTATGAAAATATACTTTTGTGCAAATATTACAAGTGATAGGTTAAATTTATTACAAGTGGCCCCCTAAATCATTAACCATTGTCATTACTCCTGATAGGTTAAATTTCTTACAAGTGGCCCCTTAAATTATTAACCATTGTTATTACTCCCTCCCGTTCTTCCTCAAGAAGTTGTTGTTGATGAGTTTGAAAATGAAGATATGATTAGGGATTTTCATATCTATTTTAAATCAATATCTTAACTAATCAAATTGATATTTTGAATGTAATCAATATAAATTATAAATTTTGAAAAATATTTTTTCATACTACCTCCGGTCCTAATTATAAGACATAGTTGACTTTCTTTGGAGATATTAAGGAAGCTAAATAAGTTACTTAATCATTTTATATGTTGTATATCTTTAGATTATATATTAGTTTATTAGTTAAGCTAATTAGTTTGAAGAAAAAAATAAAAATAAAAAGGGATAGGATATTGTCACTACTATTTTTTGTCACTACCAAAGTCACTACCACTTTTTCACTGTTAGATCAGAATCTAAATAGGAGAGAGAAATAATAAAAGTAGATGAGATTCTGATCTAACGGTAAAAAAATGGTAGTGACAAAAAATAGTAGTGACAATATCCTATCCCAAATAAAAATAGTCTAAAGTAATTTAATTAGCTTTCTTAATTTCTCCAAAAAAGTCAACTATGTCTTATAATTAGGACCGGAGGGAGTATTCAGGTTTAAGAAACCATAAAATTATTTTTTTATTAAGATTTTATATTGGGGATTTTTCTGTTAGAATTCTTAGTCATGTCCTCGATCTTGGGTGAACTTTGATTTTAAATATAAAACTCATTTTTACCTTTAATTAATTTGTCTACCTTTTAGGGAAATGGGGTTCGCATAAACCAAAGAACAACGGTAGAAATTCGAAATGGAGATACCAAAATCGACGTTAATGACACTTCCTTCACTACCCATCAATAGATTCAACAAGGATTTGGTGAAAAAACATTTTGGGAGGTTTTATAATCGATTAGAGTTCCAAATGTCACGATTGGGGTTTTAAAAACCCATATCACGATTTAGTCGACCAAGCATTGTGGCTTAGTCGACTAAATCAAGGGATATTAAAAAAAATATATGACCCCGCGTTTTAGTCGACTACGTGAGGGGTGTAGTTAACTAAATAAGGGCATATGGCTAAATAGTTTCCAGACATGGACATTTTAATAAATAGTTATTTAATAAGGGGTAAATTAATAAAAAAAACCGGCTGGTGAGTCAGTTACTTTCTTACGCCAAATATTTTGAAGTGGCGAGTTTCCTGGATCCTGACACGCCGGAATTTTCTTTACGCGGATAAGAGGAATCACCTAAATTTAAAATTTAAACTTACTAAGGTATTTGTCAGATAAAATCATTATCCTCAAATCAAAATATACTTAGATAAAATGTTATACCAGTTTATCCTCATATTTATTTATTTATTTTATAATTGAAAGTTATAATATTAATACTTGTAAACCATATTAAATCTTAGCCGTTCCGATATTCTTAATCTATTTCGGATCCTCATATTTATTTATTTATTTTATAATTGAAAGTTATAATATTAATACTTGTAAACCATATTAAATCTTAGCCGTTCCGATATTCTTAATCTATTTCGGGCTTTTTTTGACCTTGATTTGTTACGGGCTTGGCATATTGTAGAAATCAAAACAAGGCTCTGGACACCCTTGTAAAGGTGAAGACTGAAAACCAAGAAAATAATTTCTAAATGCTCTCCTCGTCTAATTCAATCAACTTCACGCTCAATGGAGGAAGATTATAGTCACACCAAAGTATTTGACACTCGTACTTAATAGAAACGTCAAATTTGATAATCATATAAACGTATTTGATACGTTAAATTCAATATTTGCAAGAATTTTAAGTTAGCTTGAACTAAAATGAGAAACTCTGAGCCAAAAAAAAAAAAAACTAAAATGAGAAACAAGTCTAATAGGTCTTATTCTACCAAACTGAAATTAAAACGCGTCCAGATATCCGATTTCTTTATTGCGAAGATCATCTGCATATACGTCCCAGATATCCAAGAAAAATCAGAACCCACCATGCTATTACTATTCAAGACCTGCTTTCCCAAACTGGGTCGGTCCAAATGCATCAGCCGGTTCAATGAAAACTATATATGCCGCAATTATTCTGTGAACAAAGAATGAATATTTTTATCCCTTTCCTCTCCCTACGTATCAAAGTTCCTTGATCCTATTCATATTTAACCATACATTGAAACAGAATATACAACCCACAGTAACAAATCAGGTTACGAATCAAGCATCTGTGAGTGAACAACATTTTTGCTAGCTTCTCATGTGGATTGGAGCACAGTTAGGTAGTATGTATATCCCACGCACTTTCCTGACTGTCGCCTCATTTCATCTTGATCTCCCTGACCTTCAGCCAGGAGAAGATTCCAATGCAATACGTAATTTGACAGATCATATATTCCAGGAGAGAACATACAGATCTGAAGAGGAATTTCAGCTGAGGACATAGACTCTAGGCGGATCTTGGTCGAGCTCGATCCTGACCAAATGTATGGGGAGACACTTCCTAATGATAGAGGTGTTTCCGGCTGTGTCCCACTAATGTTTGATGTCACTTTTACCTCATTCACTGGTGTGACATGACGCCACCCTCCTTGATCATCAGAAGAAGATTCTGACACAGCCGTGTTAGCACTGTTCAGATGCCCACCATTGACAGCAGAATCAGAGGTGGTGATGCGCACAAAAGCAGTGGCATCAGATGAATTGTGAAGAAGCATCTTCAGATTTATTTCACAAAATGATGCAGAGAAATTATGATGTAAGGTTCGAGGGCCATCCAATAGCCATGAAATAGGGCCTGTGCTTGCAGTACTATCAAGAGAGAAAACAAGAGATCAATATAAACCCAGAAAAAACGAGTAAACAAATGGCTAAAATCTTTCACAATGTCAATCAGAAGCCTTAGGTTTGGAATAGAACTTGCCTGCAATGGCAGGCATAATGAGACATGACAACAGGAGGTCCAACAAACCCAGCATCACTGTTACTCTGCAATGGTCGAGAGATCAGCACAAAATCAACAGTGTTCAGGTCTCCCTGTGCCTGCAACAAGATGAAGCTCTCAAGCTCATATCAATAATAGAAGACTGCAAAAGTGAAAATAATCCAAAATGTAAGGAGTAGGCAATAGTTAATCCCACATGATCCAAACTCATTGACGTTTGCCAACTCAAGCCTTGAACTTTTCATTTTTATTCAGCATTAACTTTAAACCTATTGTCGTTTGAGCACTCTGCACATGCCATTCATTAATGGTTGAACATGTATCATTTACAAGTCAGTTACAGCGCAACAAATGAGAACATACTCATAAGTCTGAAAAGTTAGTACTGATGATGATGATGATTCAAGTAGAAACTTCCACTATGACAAATTATAAAAAAAATTATGTTAGGGTTATATTTATTGGGTGTCAATAGACTTAGCCCCAGTAGTTTCATAAAAATTTCAATTTGGCAACCCTACTTATAAAGTGCAACATTACTATTTTCTTTAGACGATGTCCGAGTTTTTACCCTTCATATACTTTTTTTTGGGAAAAATTTAATATCAAATTTATTATTCGCTGACTAGGACAATATTTACATGGCACCAATAACAAAAAGTTGGATTCCAAGTCAGTAGACTAACAAATTTTGACAAATAAGCATAATTAGTTAATTACATTGTTCTAAATTCAAACATTTATGGAACAGGGACTGATGGGCCAAGGCTGACTCACATGGAGTGTGTGAGGTGTAAAAGGGAGGCATACATTGATGTGTGGGGTTAGTGTTAGATGCAGCCAACGAGACAAGCAGTTCATGAGATGGATCACATTGAAATTATTTTGAGTAAGAGCGAACAAGTGTGGGGATATGAGGATTTATCGAGGATGGGGCAACTTGACTGGTTATATGATTTATCATCCGCCCATGTCTAGTTCAGAGAATGTTCCAGTTTAGTCAATTTATATGGGTCCAGACCTGGCTAAGTGAGTGCCCTACCCATGCTCATCCCTCATCACAGAAGAAGTTTTCTACTGCTTTCTCACTCACGAAGAAGGAAATCATTTATTACATGTATTGCCTAAGGGTAATGAAAATATTAAATAATGACAACAACTTCTACTACCAGGACAGACACACACACATATGTGAGTGATGCGCTTGATACAAAAGACAAAAATGCCTACCTCGTGCTGTAATTCTTGCTGCTGTTTTTCGTAATGGTGGAAATTCACCAAAGGCTCACTACTCACATCATAAACTGAATCCTCACTACCTTGGGGAACCAATATGATATCATTCTTGACGGGCTTAGGAACCAAAGATATATTGTCCTTAGCAGCCAATAGGCTCCTGCAATTCTGATGGCAAACACAACTCTAATTCAACCAACTGAAAGAATCACACATTGAGACATACTTTTTCAATAAAATCTAGATTGCCAGTATTTCAAAGACAAAAGCATAGATAGCAAAATGAAGTCCATCCCTCATGCCATCATAGAAAGCATGTTTTGGAGATCGATCACAATTAAAGCCTCAAATACAAACCTTTAGCGTTAAGAAACATGATACTGCTTGTCCAGCCTTCAATGATTTTGAAGGAAAAATAGTATCAGCAGGCTGAAGTAATGATATTTCCCAGTTGCTCCCAATAGAGGACAGCTGATTAACTAAGAAATCTTCTGAGGCTGTCTTGTTAACAACATCCATTCGAACAAGGAACTCTTGTAATCTCAATGAAGAAGGACTAATTTGAAAAGACACATCCAATGATGGCAATACCTATGGAAGTAAAATATTACAATTATTGAATTAACAATTGGCTAGATTACAACAGGTACACAGAACCTCAACAAAAGCACAATTATTCTATACATTTCCATTGCCGTGACAACAAAGACACAGAATGAAGAAAGGAAAACAAAGCAAATTAAGCAATATATTTTTCACTTCAAATATTTATTATATCAACCTGTAGATTGTATTGTAACCGAAGAACGCGGTATTTGATGACACTTGATATATCTCCAATTTCGTAATATATGCTTATATATAGAGAGATTTTGCCAGGAAAAGCTGCCCTAAACCAAAGAGGCCATGCGAAGGGTGTAGCGCCCTGAACTGTAGTGCCCTGAGAGTAATTCATGAGACCATAAAGTGAATAGTAGCCATTTCATTTCAGATCAGACTTATACTACAGAACTTAAATGAAAAGCATTGTGATAGCGATGCTCGTCATTATGGATCAGTTTATTCTAGAAAGAATAAACGTATTAGGATATCTTAGGAAGTAATTGAATTTATTTAATTATTCCTTATTTATCAGTCTGTTTTATTATCTTTATTATTATCTCTATTATTTAGGAAATAAGTGGACTATCACAACTAGATTGATTTAGTTAGGATTTCGAGTTGTTAGGATTTATTGTTTATCTTTTTAATTTCTCATAGAGTCTCTCTCTGAAAACCTAGTCCTATTTATTGGCTCTTAGCTTGTGAATAAAATCATCGAACGTTTTAGAGAGTAACCTCACTCTTGGAGATTCTCCTAGGCTATTATTAGGGATCAGTCAGATACTAACTCCTCCCTAAAACAGAGTATTGCTGTTCCACCTGAGTTCCAGAATTAATTATTAAATCTGAACTTATCAATTTGGCATCAGAGCCGTCGATCCTCTCACAGATGGACAAGACACGTTCATCTCACAAACCCACCTAGCCACCGAGTTCATCACGCAGACCCTCCCAGCCACCAAATTCCTCTCCACCACCTCACGAACGCTCGGTTTCACCTTCCAAGGCCCATCGCTCGGTTTCACCTCCCACAGCTCCGGACCCGCTGGCTACCATTGCCGCCAGGTTGGATACCATCGATGAGCTACACGACAAAGTCCTCGCCCTCGAAGCCCGCTCTGCCCGCCGTCGCCGACACAGGGATGCTCTCCGCCTTCATCCGATGACAGCAACGATGACATAGATGGCCACCACTGTCCTTCTCACCGTCCCTACGCCAAAATCGACTTTCCAAAGTTTAGTGGGGGTGATCCTTGTGGTTGGCTCCTCAAAGCTGACAAATTCTTTCGCTACTACCACACGCATGAAGACGACAAGGTGGACGTTGCCTCCCTGTACTTTGAAGGTGATGCCCTGGATCTCTTCTCTTGGTTGAATTCTCAACGTCCTCTCTGTTATTGGCCAGAACTTATCGCTGCACTGCAAGAACACTTTGGGCCACCTGAATATTTGAATCCTGATGAGCACCTCTGCCAAATACGCCAAACCGGGACAATCCAGGAGTACCGCCAGGAATGGGCACGCCACGTTTCCCGTGTTTCACTTTGGCCAGAGCACTGTCTCCTTGGTGTATTTCTGACTGGACTCAATGGAAAGATCCGCTCTGAGGTACGCCTCCACAAACCGCATAATGTATACAGGGCAGCAAGTTTGGCACTTGAATTCGAGCACCAACTCACCATTGGAAGACACCCTCAGCCTACTCCCACAGCACCTAGGACCACACCGGCCTCCTCCTCAACAGCTTCCGCACGTGATTCCTCTTCCAACCCGAGGCAATTCGCAATTAGCAAATTGTCTACGACGAGCTTGTCCGCTTCCCCAGCTGCAAGCTGCATACCGACAATGGACTCCGAACACCAGCGCTGACGTGACAAAGGTCACTGTTTCCGCTGTGCAGAGCCTTTTCGACCAGGTCATCGGTGTGCATCAACCTCCTTCTCTTTGCTAGAAGTCGACGATGATGGTCTTCCCTTGGAGGACCAGTATGACGCAGACCTTAGCTATGCACAGGATGACTTGAGCCCTCCCGTTGCTTGTAATGCAACTTTAAAGGAAGACACTCAAGTAGCCTTCAACGCCATCTTGGGATCCTCATCGGCATCCACGATGAAACTACGTGGAACACTTCACAATAAATCTGTATTGCTCTTAGTTGATAGTGGGTCCACACACAACTTTATATCCACCAAATTACTTCAGCATCTTGACCTTCCTACGACTACAGTGCCCTGTTTTGGAGTTCAAATTGGTGATAGCAGTATCGTTCGTTGCAACCAAATGTGCTAGGGTTTGGAAGTTCAACTGCCAGGGATAATTATTAAACAGGATTTCTTTCCTTTCACACTGCCGGGATCTGATTTGGTTTTGGGAATTAAATGGCTGGCCTCTCTCAACACAGTGGAAGCAAATTGGAACAAGATGTTTCTAATTTTTAAGATTAACGGCAAAAAGTACAGATTGCAAGGTGAAATTCCGCAATCCACTTCTCAGGTAAGCTTTCAAAGTTATGAGTTCTACCAAACAGAAACAGCAAAAAAGGCTGCCCTCAACATGACACAATTTTACCAAGAATTCTTTGATGTGTTCGAAGAACCACAATCATTACCCCCATCTCGAGGCCATTATCACCGAATTCCTTTACAGCCAGGGTCGTCACCTCCAAACCTACGGTCCTACCGTTGCCCCCACTATCAAAAGGATGAGATTGAACTTCAAGTAGAAGCATTATTGGCATGTGGGTTTATCCGACCGAGTTCCAGTCCATTTGCAAGCCCGGTGTTATTAGTCAGCAAGAAAGATGGCTCATGGCGCATGTGTGTTGATTATCGCCGTCTCAACCAGATCACGGTACCAGATAAGTATCCTATTCTGAATATTGATGAGTTACTTGATGAGTTACAGGGGGCAAAGTATTTCTCAAAGATTGATCTACGGTCAGGATATCACCAAATAAAGGTCCTACCCGCCGACATTCACAAAACCGCATTTCACACGCACTCCGGCCACTACGAGTTCGTTGTCATGCTGTTCGAACTCACCAATGCGCCGGCCACATTCCAAGCCGTCATGAATGATCTTTTTCGCCCATATCTACGACAATTTGTGTTGGTCTTTTTTGACGATATCCTGATATATAGTGCTACAGCCTCCGACCATTACCGACACCTCACCACTGTTTTTCAGATCCTGCAACGCCATTCATTCTATGCCAACGCCAAGAAGTGTCTATTGGGTCAAGTTCGGATCGATTATTTGGGCCATATTGTTACTAGTCAAGGGGTCGCCGTGGTACCTGAAAAGATAAAAGCTGTCGCTCATTGGCCTACTCCTTCCTCTCTTCAGGAGTTACGGGGATTTCTGGGCCTCACAGGTTACTACCGACGGTTTGTGAAAAATTATGGGATTATTGCTCGACCTCTAACCGACCTGACAAAGAAAAATGCCTTCCAGTGGTCTCCGCAAGCTCAATCCGCTTTTGAATCTCTCAAGATTGCTCTCACTACTACACCGGTTCTTCATCTACCCGACTTTCAACAACCGTTCATCGTTGAATGTGATGCCTCGATGGAAGGAATTGGCGCGGTTCTCATGCAAAATGGCCACCCCGTCGCCTATTTCAGTAAGGGATTCTCATTTTCGAACCGCTTTAAATCTACTTATGATCGAGAATTGCTGGCCCTGGTACTGTCCCTTCAGAAATGGCGCCATTACTTATTAGGGCAACCTTTTGTGGTAAACACCGACCATCACAGCCTGAAGCATTTGCTCGACCAGAAGATCGTCACTAACTCTCAACAACGCCTTATGGTCAAATTACTCCCTTTTGACTTTACCATTCACTACAAACCTGGTAAAGAGAACATTGCGGCAGATTCTCTCTCACGACGACCACAACAGGTAGACTTCTTACATATGGTTATTCCTCTGGCAGATGAGCTAGAACAACTGCCACAAGCTCTGCTTGACGACCCTAAAACCAATACCCTTATCCAGGCGCTGCTGAGTAACCCGGACCACCATCCTGACTTCCACCTAGTGAACGGTCATCTATTCTACAAGACACAATTGGTCATACCCAACCAATCTCAATTAAGAGAGAAGTTGTTGGCTGAAGCTCACGCCACTCCTACAGGGGGACATGGGGGATTCCTTAAAACTTTACGTAGGCTCGTTGACCAGCTGTACTGGCAGGGAATGAGGCAAGATGTTAAGCGTTTCATCCAACAATGTCAGACATGCCAATAAAATAAGTATCAAACATTGGCTCCTGCTGGGCTTCTTCAGCCCTTACCCGTTCCAGACCATATTTGGGAGGATATCTCTCGATTTCATCACGGGCCTCCCCAAATCCCGAGGTTTTACTGTCATTCTGGTAGTGGTCGATCGCCTCAGCAAGTACAGCCACTTCATCACCCTTGCTCATCCCTATTCTGCAAAATCA
Organism: Acacia crassicarpa; assembly: GCA_034222035.1. Taxonomy (NCBI): domain Eukaryota; kingdom Viridiplantae; phylum Streptophyta; class Magnoliopsida; order Fabales; family Fabaceae; genus Acacia; species Acacia crassicarpa. The sequence continues at coordinate 59,971,894 of JAWXYG010000002.1, read as the reverse complement.
GTAGCCGCCACATTTTTCCAGGAGATTGTTCGCCTGCACGGTTTGCCTCGATCAATCGTCTTCGACCGAGATCCTCTATTTCCAGTCACTTTTGGCAGGAGCTTTTCCGTCTAAGCAACACACGCTTAAACATGAGTACGGCCTACCACCCTCAGACTGACGGACAAACCGAAGTAGTCAACCGTTGTCTGGAAACGTATCTTCGTTGTTTTACACATGAGCAGCCACGACTTTGGAGTACATTCTTGTGCTGGGCCGAATTCTCTTTCAACATCGGATATCACACCGCCGCTGACACCACTCCCTTCAAGATAGTCTATGGACGTGACCCACCTCAACTCCTTCCCTATGTGCGGGGCGAAACATTGGTGGCTGAATTGGAAGACCAACTAGAGACCCGGGATGCCATGCTCCAGGTCCTCAAGGATAACCTTCTTAAAGCTCAGCACCGGATGAAGATGCATGTGGACCAACATCGTAGAGATCTTGAACTCACCCCGGGTGACGCCGTCTGGCTAAAAATCCACCCCTACCGCCAGAAGTCCTTATCTTGTTCCCGCTGTGAGAAACTCTCGCCACGTTTTTATGGTCCATACAAGGTCTTGAGGCGTATCGGCAAAGTGGGATATGAGTTAGAGCTCCCGTCAACTGCCAAGATCCACCCGGTCTTCCATATTTCTTTACTACGCACTGCCCCAGGCCTCCAGGCCTCCTCACCTCCCCCACCGCTCCCGTTGTTAGTTGATATGGAACTCCTCCTTACTCCTTCCAGGGTACTTCAACATCGCTGGACTTCCGCTAAGCACCTGGAACTCCTCATCCAATGGGAAAACCACACTCCAGAGGATGCTACATGGGAAGATTATGATCTGCTTTCTGCTCAATTTCCTGATTTCCGACTTGAGGACAAGTCGATTTTCCAAGGGGGGAGAAATGATAGCGATGCTCGTCATTATGGATCAGTTTATTCTAGAAAGAATAAAACGTATTAGGATATCTTAGGAAGTAATTGAATTTATTTAATTATTCCTTATTTATCGAGTCTGTTTCCTTATTTATCAGTCTGTTTTATTATCTTTATTATTATCTCTATTATTTAGGAAATAAGTGGACTATCACAACTAGATTGATTTAGTTAGGATTTCGAGTTGTTAGGATTTATTGTTTATCTTTTTAATTTCTCATAGAGTCTCTCTCTGAAAACCTAGTCCTATTTATTGGCTCTTAGCCTGTGAATAAAATCATCGAACGTTTTAGAGAGTAACCTCACTCTTGGAGATTCTCCTGGGCTGTTATTAGGGATCAGTCAGATACTAACTCCTCCCTAAAACAGAGTATTGCTGTTCCACCTGAGTTCCAGAATTAATTATTAAATCTGAACTTATCACATTGCATACTTACCTCCGGAAACATAAAGACTGTGTCAGACTTGTTAAATGGATTAGCATTTGCACCACTTGGTACTGAATCTACCTTCTTCATTAAGCAAGCAGGAAGCTCTGACTTCATGCTTTCCTGATTTCCAATATTCAGAAATCTAGGATGACTTATCTTCATCTTCAGATTCTGCCAAAATCCAAATTGAACAAGTGTGGAGACAATGTATACATGAAAGAGGAGAAGAAAAGCCAGCTTAGGCATGACATAGGGAAGCCAGGCTACATCCACCTTTTGGTGAAACTAATCGTCTGTTGTAATTGTAAGCAGGTCTAATTAGGCCATTACAACAAATGAAGCTCTAGCCCTAGCCTAACACCTGACAACTACGGCATACAATCAATATCAATTCCTGACATTCAAAGGCTAACTACCATACCTAGATAATTTGATATACAAATAGAATTCAAGAAATATTTATAAACAGAAAGTAATAACTATTTATGGTAATTAAATTCAAATAGCTACCTTAACAGGAAACTCTGATGGGTTTCTCAACTCCAAAACAAGGTGCCATAAATCTCCCACATGCGCCTTGTCAGGAAAAGGGTGAATGGACCCTTGAAGCTTGGGTATACTCTGTGATTTTACGGGAAACAGAATGTTCATCAGTCTAATCTTGAGATTATCAGAGCAGTAGAAATAAGAGTAATGAACACAGGGTAGAATAGTAGCAAACACCTTAATCACTAAAAACTTTAAGATTTCATTAGTTGAGCGCTTCCCTTTCCCCTTTCCTTTTAAAGTGTTCTTCTTTACATGATTAAAGTCAAAGTCGTGAAAGCCGACTATAGAACCCAACAATTTCCACCTAACACCAATAACTTCCAGAGTACCTTCTTCTCTTGGAGTAACTGATAGTTGCACCTGAATTGACAAAGTGAATTTTGTAAAGTTGGCAACAAGAATGGAAAAATATAGATATTAAACATTTTATTGCATCTCAATGAGAAGATATACCTAGAAGTAATTAGCATACAGGGACGTTTACACGCTGTCATACCAAATCAAAAGGATAATAAAGAAACCAGATAAATAATCCTATCTCAAAACAGGTGAAAAAAGCAATTTTCTGCAATGGTCGCCCAAGTGTTCCAAGGATCATTCCAGCACTCTCAAGTGAAGAAGACAATGACTCATCTTCACCAGGCCAAGAAGAATGAAAAACCACACAAAAATTTTCGTCTCTCAACAAACATTAATTAACCTTCCTAGCCTATGATAAATTTACAAACACAAGCAAATAGAAGCAATAACTGATATGTTTCGATTTTCACTTTACGGCCTGCCTTGTTCAAAAAGTAGTAGAAGAACTAGACAAAGATATATAATTGGACCTTTATTCAGATAGCATTTTTCCAGAAAGAACAATTATTCAAAGCTTCCAGAACTGAAGTCTAGTGTCATCTTACATGAGGTTTAATTTATTGAATTGAACACAAGCACAGAAATATGACAGAATAAACATCCTATTTTTCACAATGAAACAATTCATTTGGCTTCAGTCAAAGCAATATCATTTCACGTAAAATGCAGCCCTGTTTTTATAACCATGATAGCTTCAAAGAGGAGGAGCTGAGATGAGAAAAGAATTCTAGAATGTTATGAACTAACCATGGTTGTTTCACCACCTCTTAATAAGAAGTCAACCTCTGACGCCAAAAAGGAATTCTCAGAGCACATGTCCCTGCAGGGACATAGTAAAGATAAATTTATCTTTGGAACACAAAACAAAGTAAATATGAAACTAACAGGTTAAGATACATACCTGCAGGCTGTCAACTCTTCACATTTACCCGCATTATCATTTTCCCTCCTAGAAATATTTTCATCTGCACAATTGACAAGCAATTAGCATCAAAAGGAAAGGCTAAAAATATGAAAGTTTGATAGATAAATTTTAAAAAGATGAAGAATCCTAACATGTAAATGACAATGTCAATGGAAACTCAAAGCTTACCAGATTTTACTTCAACAGCACTAGGAAAATGCTTGCATATAAGGGTAACTCCAGACACGGGAATTGGTATCTGAAGAGGGTTTTTAAATTCGACATTCACCTTCACAGCTTCTGTAACAGGTTAGTGAAACAGTGCATAAGCTTCATAAGAACAAGCAAAATGAGAAACAAAAGATAGTACACTTGGTGAGATCAAAATTAGCCCAACCACCATTCAAGTTTGTGTGCTTACAGATATTAACAAAGTTAGCATAAAGCTTACATACCTCCTGCCACACAAACATTTGATTCTCTGTATTCTTTTGAGATAAGCTTTGATTGCAACTCCAACCAATTACTCTTAGTGCTAGAGAATGATGGTATTATTTCTTCCTCCAAGGAACGCCACAAGCTTTCTCTGGTGTTAGCCTGAAAATTTTATTATGAGCCACCCTCGGTTATGGGATTATATCTATAAACCCCTGAACATTGAAATACAAATAGGAAGAGAATAAAAACATAGACATAAATTGATTTTTCATATAGCCCATATTAGGAGACCAAAATTTCAGGTGCTAGTTGGTAACTTTGTGTTCAACTTAAGAGTCAAACAGAAACATCATCTTCTCTGAATAAGTTGATTCTGCGCACCATGAAAAGATTCTCCAACAAGGTATAAAATCAACGAATTTATGTGAAGCTTGAAGGAATATAGATTCAAGTGGTCAAGTTACATATGGATATTTATAAGGGTCAAGGACCCAAGACACTTAAGCCTTCCAACCCACTTTGCAAGTGGTAAGGCTTGACTAGCTGGGCGACTTGTAATTTCTTATGCTTTGCAGATGGTATAGCAAGAAAACCTAATGGATAGAAGTTTTGGTAGGTTATGAATGATTTGGAGGTTTAAGAGAATCTCGTACATCTATTGTTTCATTGCAAGATGAAAAGCTAAAGGGCATAAACAAGTATCGCACTCAAGGGAACATATGCATTTTGTAGGTTAAATAGAAATTTAGACTGAAAGGTAGCTGTGACAGGCCTCTCCAGAAAAAAAAAAAAAACCAAAATTTAAGGGTGCAAAAGAATAAGATCACCCAAGACAACAAGCCAACACGATGCCATTGAATGTCACAGTTATTCACAAAAGCATCATCCCTACCTTCTAGCAAATAAAAAATCTTCTATACAGTAATCAGCAACATGGGGTTTTTTTTTTTTTGGGGGGGGGGTTAATTTTGTGAAGTTAAAACATCAATAATTTATGTTTATAGTCCCAGAAAAAACTAGAGCACAGAAAGTAATTCAACTTACAGCCGAAGCAGATCCAAAAGTTCGGTGGTCTTCAAAGACAACCTTGAGTGAGGAAGTGTTGATTACAGGCAACTGAAGTCTTGATACTTCAAACGTTTGTCCTGTTTTCTATCATATAAAAGAAATATTACGCAAAGTGCTAACTTAATTAGCTCTTGTCTAACTCAGCGTCTAAAAGACATTCCAAAACCAAAACAAGAAGCCCCAAAATGATTCGAGTAATCGCCACCTATATCATGTATGATAGAAGGTAAACTAATCTACAGTGAAACAAATAATCAATCTTAGGAGCACATAAAAATTCTATTAAACACAAATACTAAGTTTTGAAATACAATACTCCCAACAGGTAAAATTGAAAAGAACGAACTAGAAGGTTCTAAACATTTGAAAAACCACTATCACCTGAACTATTTGAAGAAAGTCGCTCAAAAATAATTCCTGAGTTGTCTTGGACTGGTGACCACATGCCAAAATTTCCAACATATGCTTGACAGCCACATCACACATCCCAAGAGAAGCATACCACCTAAAACAATCATCCTTTGTTAGAAACAACAAAAAGTTTGCAGAATGTAGTACCATAGTTTATTCTGATAAAAATCCATGTACTATGCTAAAGAGTGTCTAACTTACTGTCCTATATGGAAATGGACATGATCTTTGATATGACTCCATGTAGTTCTGCTAAAAACAGAAAGAGCACTTCTATATGTTCGAATTGCATGTTTGATCTGCTCAAGACCAGGCATATAAATTAGCAAGAGAAATGACAACACAAGGAATAATGTTTGCAAGACTTTGACAGACCAATACCTGATCACACTTGTTGTAACGATCCCCAGAAAGCACAAGATGAAATCCAAATTTACGTAACATTGAAGGTTTGGACGAGTAGCAGTAGGATGCTTGTTCAAGCATCACGGCAGAATGTAGAATATCCTAAAACAAAGGATTTTGTCAGCAGGAAAAGAAATGTTTCCAAAATTATTCTTTTTAGAGCCCAAAAAAAATGCACTACCTCACCACAAATGCGGAAATAAATTGGAGCTGCCTCCTTATATAGATCACGTGCCTTCAACATTTCTATCCACCAGAGACCACACCGTGTGGCATTTTGCTGCCCAGATGAACCAAGTTTCTGTACATAATCATCTTGTAAACCAACATGACGGCAAAGGAATAAAGCAGTAATGGAGCAACGTCCAAGAAAAAGCTTATCATCTAATCAACATTTATCGTCTGAAATTAAACCATACATACTAAATAAGTGGTAAAGGCATTTTCCATGCAATACTCAGCTTCCTTTCTTGATTGGTCCAACATGAAGTACGCAAGTCCCATCATTTCCTGAAACAGCGGGGCATGCAAACCAAAAATGAACGTGTTGATCATTCCCCAGTGATGTAGCAAGTAACAGTAATATGGGCCTTAAAATAACAAAAGAATAGCAACAAAGGGATTTAACAGCAAACTAGACACATTTCTCTCCAGCATTTCAGAGAGTAATGGGTTGCAAAATTTTATTCTACATATTGATATATTAATGTTCAAGACAGTAACGCAAGAAATTCCACTTATCACTAATTTAGTTAATAAACATAAATCTACTGTAGTATCCTTATACCATATCTACACCCAAAAAAAAAAAAGCTTAGCTTAACCAAAATATGTGTAACAAACCATGCGACGTCCAGGGACCCTTTCCACACGAAAATTGGAATTGATAAAACATAAAATTACCTGTACACCAGCATAGCGTTTCCAAGCTTTATCAAGTTTGTAATCCGTGGAAATTAAGCGATAATTTGACAAGGCAAGTTCATAATCCTTTAACATGAAAGCATAATCACCCAAAACTCGAATTTGGGATTCGGTGGAGCTAAAACCATACCTTTAACCAAGAAAACAAAGGCTATATTAAAGAACAAGAAGAAGGAAATCAGAAGCACTGGAATCTTAATAAGATTCATGCATAGCATACATAGGACCATTGGCAGAGTCGGTGCCATCTTCTTTCCCTTTTCTCCACCATAAATTTTTAATTTGGTTTCTAAAGCCTTTTCGTGTTGCAGAAACCTAAATAAAGGAAAAATTACATACAAGGAGAGAGTAATGAGAATCTTTAAAGCAATAGAAGATGGAAAAAACACCAAACTCATCAGAAGAGGGGGAAAAATATAAAATACTTGTTGGTTGAGCACACGAATCTTTTGCTCCATGCTTGGAATGATGTGCTTGGATGAGAAATCTTGCATAAGATCTTTAATCTGTACTCAGGCCAAGTATCAGAATACTAAAATGCATCTAAAGGGAACCAATGTTATGAAAGAAATAGTCTGTGATGGCAGAAGGAACTTACCATAGTGATGTCATCAGTGTTAAGAAAGAAACCAAGATGTTGACCAGGCGAGCCGTCAGAATTCTGCCACAACTTACAGCAAACAACATTTATATGAACAAAAATACCACAGAAAACAGAGGCCCAAATAATTCAAGTCTGAAAGCTGAACCAAAAACTAATAATAATTTCTGATTAAAATAACAAATTAGCTTACAACTCCTCAAAACAAACTAACATAAAAAGGCCTGTAATGCCAAAAAAAAAAAAAAAAACTCACATATGAGGCCCAAGGGTTCTCTTCATGTTTGACTGGAGCATCAGTTGAAGAATTGATACATAGCAACGCACAGTCACTAGTACCAAACGTACTCCTCATTTCTGTCAATATTTTAGTTGCCCTGCGCCAAAAAAAAAAAAAGGATTGCATGTAAAAAGCTCATCAAAACAGCTTCCATGTCAGCAAAAGGAGGCCCTGATAAAAGCTTTTGCAGTAGAAAATATGTACCTTGGAAAAAGAGTTATCAGCAAACTATAATTTTAAGGTAGTCAATTCATGATTCATTTCTTCCGTGGATTCCTTGAAAATATTCAGGATGAGCTAATTTCTGAAACCTAGCTCTAAAATTATATATATTTGTTATTAATTTATTTTTCCTTCTTCTATTGTCTACCCCTTGGGTGGTAATGCCATGCCCCCTGTGCCTTCTTTCATTTGAATGTTACTTATAAAGATAAAATAGTTCAGTTTCACGCCTACTTTGAACCAAAAAGATAATCTAAATATCCAGCAACTCAACAAAGAAAAAGAGATGAATCAACCGGGGGCAAAAATAATGTCAAAACTCAAAAGCCCCTCTATGTAAATACCAAAGAATGATCCACTTCCTGAAACATTCATACCCAATAAGCATTCAAGGACTCCACTCCAAGCAACTATGCTATAATAAGAACACAGACACTCCATCCCAATGATGACAAAGAATGGCTATCAAAAGAACACTAATATAACAAATTTCCATTTCACGTGAAGAAGGAAGCCATGACTCAGTGTCAAAAGTAATGACAGCGAGTATAATGTGACAAGTCGTTATGAATAAGAAGCTAAAAAAGGAAATAACATATATACCTGTCAGCGAGGCCATCTTGATTATCATGCACCAATAAATAATGCTTCAAAATCTTTGGATCCATCATACCATCATTAAGAAGGGAAGGCAGTTTGTTGGTGTTAAATAGGTCAATAAATCTGTTAATTGGTTGCTCATCCTTGGAAGAAACAGCCAAAAGACCTGCAAGTTACTTAAAGGTGAGAGGAAGTGGGAAATTCAATCAACAAAAAAGCTTACAATGGAAAATTTTCAAGGGGGTTTATTATTGGTGTATAAAATCTAGTATACTCTTTGAGATAATTATAAACAAGATATAAGAATGCTGACTAGTTCTAAAAACTCACATGCCACTGGATGATCAAAAGTTTCATGTTCTGAAAAGGAGACCGCACGGATAAGTTCTTTGTTAAAAAAGTGAAGCCAGGATGGTGCATTTCCAGATTGATAATCTAGAAAAGCAATTGTTAGTCAAACCCATTCTAAGAGAACTATAAAATCTCAACTATCCGAGGTAATAAAAATTCTAAAATCTATCAAAAACAAAACACACAAGCACGCACACAAACTAACAGACACAGCACAGCTGAAGTCAAAACAGTAGCAGCACCAGGAAAGAAGACGAATTATGACTAACAAAGATTTTACAGAGAGTATCACTTACTCTCAAGTACATGATTAATTTCTGGTGTATCCAAACTCAGCTCACTGAACTGTTTCTCTCCTGCCTCTGTGATAACTTGCCTCAAATGCTCTTTAGCTACCTAGTTAAAGGTAAGAGGACAAACAGATGCAACCAGATAATAAATTCTAAGTGCAAAAAATATCTACACAATGGTAGTTTTGAAGTGCAAACCAAAATTCCTATCATTCTCAATTTCCCACGGCAAAATATTGCCAAAAATCGACTTCAAACGAATAGGCAAGAAGGAAGTTCAAGTTAAAGTTGTTTGACCCGTTGTTACGGAATTCCATGTAAGCTGAAATTAATTCAAATGCCGTTTTTCAGCTGTTTGGATGTCTACAAGTCTACGAATAAATCGTCATGTGTTAATCTGTGCAATATTACCAACCAAACCATGGCCAAGTCATTTAGCGATGAAATGACCCCGCGAACAATTACCTCCAAATCTGGCTTCCTGACAGCCGAAGCATAATATAATCTCAATTTGAACTTCTGAAGCCTATAGGGCTGGTCACTGGCAGTCCTTACTGGCACTGCAACATACAAGCCGATAAAACTTGTCACGATCCTTGGTATCAGGCACGAAAATGCGGGCATTGTCAGAAACTGAAGGATTACCGTCGATGTTGTTAAAAGAGCTGAATGGGGTCAGCATGTGAAGGAAGCTGAGGCCATTCTTGAGGCAGGCCTCTTCGACAGAAGGAGTAGAAAGTACCATGACTACTGGAGTGATCTCGTCCAGTAACATCTGGCCAAGCGGCGTCTTCGCCGGATCCATGATCTTCTTGTTTCACCGCTTGTCGGAAATTCACCTCCAATTTGCACCACTGGCTGAGTCAGATGCGACCCGTTGAGGAGATGATCTCCCAGGAATTTTGGCCGCTCACTGGGATCGGAACGGGAAGGGTTGGCAAAATGGGGGTGACGGAACGGGTTTTATTGAACGACGTCGTCGTCGTTTCTTCCCACTTTTTCATATGCTTCGCTCGGGTTTGATACCACCCTTCGGTCCGACCTCCAATGTTTATTTGTCCAATTTTTCAAACAAGATTTACTGGTCTTTGATTAAATCGTGTCTCGTTAACTTTTTTTTTTAATAATTACAATTTATGTTAATAAAATTTTAAAACTAGTATATGTAAACAAATACACCTAAGTTTTGTTTTTAAATCCAAATAGTAAATTTAATGTTTTTCTCTTAATAATATAAGTAAAACAAATACAAGATGCATAGAGAAAAGTGAGCTATATGCTTATACTAATTCTTGAATAGTTTTTGAATTTTAAATTATAATATTAAAATAATTAAATATTAATGTTAGAGAATTGATGTTCATCGCGTTGGACCAAAAATAATAGAGTACTATGATCAGAGCAGTTATTTATGATGATGCCAAGTTGGGAATGATGTCATCGCACTAACCTGCAAAGGTGTCAGGAAAAAAATCTAACCTGAAAATGTATCAGTATAATTATTCTTGAAAAACATTAATTTCAGACAGTGATTTTAATCACCGTTAGTGTTAATCTGATGCATTGTTTTTTTTAAAAAAAAAATTTATAAACAATTTGAAGCTTAATATCCTAAAGGAACTCTGTGTGTGGCCGTGATTATAACTCTGAAGTGAAGTAAATTAGGCCAATGTAGGTATGTATCCAAGGTGGGGGGAATAATGGGAAAATTCGTTTGAGGGCCCCTATTGGGTAATTAATTTCAGAAAAGGCCCACAAAATCTGAAAATACGGAAAAAGGCCATGAAATTCTGACAATACCCAAAAAGGCCCAAAGATTTTGACGGAGTTGTTAATGGGGCTGATATAGTTGTTAGTGGGGTGTTGATATAGTTGTTAACCAGGCTGATTTAATTGTTAAAAAAAATTTAACAACTAAATCAGCCCGATTAACAACTATATCAGCCCCGTTAACAACTATATCAACCTCATTAACAACTATATCAGTCCCGTCAGAATCTTTGGGCCTTTTTGGGTATTGTCAGAATTTCAGGGCCTTTTTCCGTATTTTCAGATTTTGTAGGCCTTTTCTGGAATTAATTGCCCAATAGGGGCCCTCAAACAAATTTTCCCAAAAACAATTGATAATTACCAACTGCACAATGAAACAGTACACAGTCAACACCTCAGGCTCGTGAATGGGTTAGGTTCCCACCATTTGTCCATCTAAGTCAGGCTATAGTGGGATCATATTTATCTAATGGACCCTCCAGGTGGCTTTCCTATGGTTGGAGAGATCACAAACAAGTGTCGAATGGCTTAATAGTCTAAATAATTTAAATATTGTCTTTTGAAAACTGAAAAAACATAGCCATATCATAACAAGCTGTGGCTTGATATTCACTAGTTCATAATTTTCTTAAAATCTTTCTCACCTTCTTAGTAGAAGGCATGGTTCATGAATAATATTAATCACATACTGATACTGGTATTTATTAACAATAGATAAAAATATATTAAAAAGAATACATTTGTCATTTTTTAATTAAATTATGTTACGATATATATGATTTTTTGTAATATACTAATTAATATTACTATTATTCGGCTCGACCATGAACGCTCGAGTCTGCCTGGTGCAGTTAGGTTCACCAATCACCAGTCACCAGTCACGGAACTGTAGTGTTATAAATGTCCTTCTGCTTTAGGTCTGTGTTATTCTTTGCAGGACACCCGCGCGTTGGAAAACGTATCCGCGGCCGGCTACGAATCTCGACACCCGTCATGTCTTACCGGCCCAATTACCGAGGTGGACGAAGGGGTGGCGCCTCATCTTCCGGGCGCGGCGGCGGCAGCGGCCGCGGTGGGCGCGGAGGCGGAGGGCAAAGGTGGTGGGACCCTGCATGGCGAGCCGAGCGCCTGAGACAAATGCAGGGCGAGGTAGTATTATGGAGCAAATTATACTCCCATACGAATTCCGTATTAGTTAAACAAGTAATGTTAAGATAGATTGGGCGTAATGTTGTTTTTGTATTTAATGCTTGTCTCTGATGTTTTGAGCGACAAGGGGATTGAGTTGCAAAGCTTTTAATGGGTGAAATAGTTTGTAAAACTAAAAGTTCCGATTTTTTTTTTTTTTTTTTTTTGTCTCTCGGAGGACACAGGCATGTAAAATGATTCTTAATGACAGCTCAATGTTGTTTTAACGAATACTGTCTAGAAATCAAATATTCCTTTGTTAACTGGGGTTTTATTTATTTATTTTGCCGAGATGCAGAAGGAAGTCTTTGATGAGAACGAATGGTGGGATAAGATTGAGAAGATGAAAAGAGGAGGAGAGCAAGAGATGATCATTAAGCGTAATTATAGTCGTGAAGACCAGCAAACCCTCGCTGACATGGCTTATGAACTTGGGCTGCACTTGTAAGTCCATTATAACTACTATACTTTTTAAGTTTTTCATTCCACTAAAATTTGAAGTGGGAAGGCATGTCTGAGCACAACATGTAACCACGTTTCTCCTAATGAACTTAATTTCTTATACTGAGGGGAAGAATTTAACGTGTTGCCCATGTTAACCTTACCTGGGGCTGAACAGCAAGCTGTCCCTTTTAATCATTGCAAATAATATGCAATTGATCACACTCATGAACTTGGTTTGGGGGGGGGGGGGGGTCGGGGGAGATAGAGTGATAGACACTCTGCTTTCTCTATATTCTTTCATTTTCACTCCCTATCTTCGATTCCTTCCCTCCCTGAATGTTTTGTCCTTATTCAATCCCTGATGTTATATCAATGCCGTTGAGTTCTTATGTGCGTTCTCTACCGGCAGTCTTTTGTGTCTCCTTGGATTAAGGGATACTGTACTGTATACTCTACTTAATGCTCGGCTGTGATTAAATTTGCCGGGATATCCGTCTAACTTTTATATACTCAGCAAAAGTTGTCTGTTTTTTTTTTTTTGTGGAAATTGAAAAATTTATTCAATACTTTGATAATTCTGATATTTTTATTCTGTCTGACATTTTCTTCACCTGACTTTGTGCTTGGGCAAAGAAAGCCATGCATATAACAAAGGGAAAACTCTAGTCGTTAGCAAAGTTCCATTGCCCGATTATCGTGCAGATCTTGATGAACGTCATGGATCCACACAGAAGGAGGTCCAGTATATCACTACATCTAGCTGAATACCCATTTTTTGCCAGAAAAAAAATTGTAAATCCATTCATGACTCTGAGCTTTCTGCAGATTAAAATGTCCTCAGACATTGAGAGGAGAGTAGGATCTCTTTTGAATAATACACAACCCAAGGGGGCTGGATCAGTTAATGTGCCTTCCACAACAAGCAACGAGAAGCTTAAGCAAACAATAACTGCCACAAAACCTGTTTCTGCTGAGAAGACTGATTCTTCCAATGAGGAACTTAGTGTTGAACTCAAAGAAAGACAAGAGAAAATGCAGGTATATATAGTCTTATATATATGTGTGTGTCAATCAACATAATATCATTTTTTTAAAACATTAGACTTGGTATAATTTCTTTATTTATTCATGTTGCCCTTTTAAACTCTTGTCAGAGTAAAATATTTATGTATTTTTTTGCAGGCAAGTGATAGTTTGAAGACAATGAAGTCATTTCGGGAAAATCTTCCTGCATTTAAAATGAAGTCCGAGTTTCTGAAAACGGTTCAAGAAAATCAGGTGGGCAAATTGTCTATCAATAACTCAATGTAACGCCTTATATATAATAGTTGCTTTACCAGCCTTGGTGTGTGTGGCACACTTTTTTAATTCCTTATTAGATATTAAATGATCAAAAGAAGGGAGTTTTAAATGTCAATTAATTGCATACTATACTTGACTTCCTATTTTGACGTATGAAATAGATGATAGATGATATAAATAGCTATTGCTGAGGGTTTGATATGTTTAGCATTTTAGATCCTTGGGAAAATGAAAAAGGAACTTAAACCTTAACTTCATCATCCTGGTGGGATAGGATCTCATTTGAAATTTGCTTATTAGTTTAAAGATTACAATGATGGTTCCATATCAAAAGGTGAAGTTTGGCTTGCATAAAGTGCAGGTATTGGTAGTTTCAGGAGAGACAGGTTGTGGCAAAACAACTCAACTGCCACAGTTCATTCTAGAAGAGGAGATATCATGTTTACGTGGAGCTAGTTGCAACATAATTTGTACTCAACCTCGTCGTATATCTGCAATATCTGTTGCAGCTCGAGTATCAGCTGAAAGGGGAGAGAGTCTTGGTGAAACAGTTGGTTACCAAATTCGCCTTGAAGCAAAACGTTCTGCTCTTACACGCCTCTTATTTTGCACAACCGGTGTATTGCTTCGTCGCCTGGTAATTTAAAATTCTTTTCTATCTGAATACTGTCTAACATTGTTTGGATTTTAGTGTTTCTTCAATTGCCATTGGTTTATCTAGTTTTTTTAATTTATTTTCCAAGGAAACATTTTATCTTTACTTCCTGGACTAGTGTCATCCCTAGAGTTATAAGTTGTGCTCGTGTATAATGTATATAATTCTATCCTGTTAGGAGAAAGGTGACATAAGTTCAAGCCACAAGGGAAAGCTATTTTTTTAAAAAAAAGAATAGCCCTCTGACTAGTACCTGTACCTAAGATGTTCATAAATTCTTGCCTGCAACTTGTGGCATTTACTTTTCTTTTCTGTTTATTCAGGTTCAAGATCCTGAGTTGACTGGGATTAGTCATTTGATGGTAGATGAAATTCATGAAAGAGGGATGAATGAAGACTTTTTAATCATAATTTTGCGTGACCTTCTGCCTCGCCGTCCAGATCTGCGTCTCATTCTAATGAGTGCCACCATTAATGCTGACTTATTCTCTAAGTACTTTGCAAATGCCCCTACAATACACATACCGGTATTGCATTTTCTATAGATTTCAGTTCTTTTTCCCCTACATATGTATTAACTGGTTTGTGTATTTTGTGCCAGGGATTTACTTTCCCTGTGGTGGAGCTCTTCCTTGAAGATGTACTGGAGAAAACGCGATACAGCATCAAGTCAGAGTTTGACAATTTTGAGGGTAATTCAAGGAGAAGAAGAAAACAAGAAGCTCCTAAGAAGGATCCTCTGACTGAATTGTTTGAGGCATGTTTATTTAATCCTATCATACAGCGTAGGCAGTCTACATGATGTATAAAGATGCCATGAACTCTGTTTTGTCTTCTTGACTTGCATTTAAGTTGGAAAGATGTCTTACAAGGGATGCTCTTTTTGTGATGACATCATCAATGGATATAATTGTTTACCTTGGACAACATATTTGGGTATGCTGGTGTAATGGGTTTAACAATATGACCATGTGGCTTGGTAATTTGAGACAGTAATTGCTAGATAGTAGTTAGGTGGAATCTAGCATTCTAGCCACTGTCTAAAATGGCTTTGCGTGGCAGGATGTAGAAACATTAGTGTAGTTTATGCTTGGTTTGGAATGTAGTTTTTTTTGCAAGATATAGTGCCTTTTAGTTTGAGAAAAAATTTGTATTGGATTAAAGTAGCTTCCTGTGGAGAGTTGTTGTAATAACGCTTCTATTTGTGGTACCAACGACTTTTTTCAGTTTTTCTTTTTAGATTTTTTTTTTTCGGAAATTTGTCTACTAGGATTTTGGTTGGGCATTTCATGTCATCAATTATATGATAAGTTTTGTTTTCTTTTTGAAGCCTTCATACCATACGCTGGCCTCTATTTTAATAGATACAGGGTGTGTGCTCGCACAGATTGACTTATGTAAATGTATGCAATATGCATGTATAATGTTTTGTTTTATGTTTTATTATTGCAGGATATTGATATAGATAATCATTACAAAAATTACAGTTCACATGCTAGAAAGTCTCTTGAAGCTTGGTCTGGTTTGAAGGTTGATTTGGATTTGGTATGTGATCAATGCTTTTGTTCAAATGTGAAGTTCATGAGTCAATGTTGGTGATTTTTTTTTTTTTTAAACAGTTGCTCAACATCTCCCATTCCATTTTATTTATTATGATGTTTCAGGTAGAGGCGACAATTGAATATATATGTCGAAATGAAGGTGATGGAGCAATTCTTGTATTTCTTACTGGTTGGGATGATATTTCCAAACTATTTGACAAACTTAGAGGAAATAACTTTCTTGGAGATCCTAGCAAGTTTTTAATTCTTCCTTTACATGGTTCAATGCCTACCATCAACCAACGTGAAATATTTGACCGTCCTCCTCCTAACAAGAGGTAGGCCCTTCTCTTTTGCTGCTCTTGTTTGACAGATGTTGCTTGGGAAGTAAACTAGGAAAATTGAGGAGTTTTGATGTCCTCTTTGTGGGTCTTTGCAAATGCTTTCTTGAGGGGTTATTTCTTGTAGATCTTCAAAGTGTTGGGAGGTTCTTTTGGGTTAGAGCCAGATTTTCCCCGTTTTCTTTCTAATTTTGGTGAAGATTGCCTTTCCTCTGTCTTATCTCTCCTCTTGTCAGTAAATTCTTTTCTAATGAAAAAAAAAAAAAACTGTTAAATTATACCAATGCTTCGCATCTGATGCATAGCATTTTTTTCCCCTGTTTATCCTATAGTTAGCAATAACATGATGGGTGGGTTTTGCTTGTGGATAAGTTTGTTTAGGATTCCTCCGGTCTTTAATATAAGACATATTTAAGAGTTGATCTTGGTCCTAAATATAAGACAAACTTTTTATATGTTATTTTTTTTCCTAATTTATCCCCTATTTATGCTCCCATAGCAATAATCAAGGAGAAAAATGAATAAGGGAATTGATGAAGATGACTAGGGCATTTTTAAAAATACATGTCATATTAGCTAACTTAACAAACTTCCTTAATCTAATCAAATAAGGTAAATATGTCTTATATGAAGGACTAGAGGGAGTATTTATTTATGTACTTGTTGACCAAAAGAAGTTTTTATTTATGTACTTGTTATTATTGTTCATATTAATTGATGTGCATGATTGAACCTTTCATTCAAGAAATATGTTAGAGCTAAAGGAAGCATTCTGAAAATTATGGCAGAATTTGATCTTTTGCAGTCATCTGAAATAATTACGGCATTTGGCCAATTATTAGATGATTATGTGACCATGGATTTATTGGTTCAACCAAGTGGGTGCTATATGGATGACACTTCAAATAAAATGAACTCACCAGAGCATCTTCATATTCCATAAGCAAGATTTAAGCCTTTGTCCTGCTTTCTTTCACCTGATGATATATATGTACATGACAGAATATTTACTGTCTGTCTTAGTCAGTACAAACTTTTGGAAAATCAGGATGGCACAGTCGTTTTTTGTTATTTATATTTTATGCTGTTGTTGGTACTCTTAGAACTTAATGAAATGATATGATGTGATTTTCTTGTCATTTTGGCCTTTTATCTCGTTTGTGGTGTTACAGTGCATCAAGCCATCAACCTTGCTAATCTACTTCCTGTGCTGTTGTTCGGATTAATATCTAATGGTTTTGCTGCTATGTATCTTAATTTCTTGTCATTTTACCTTTTAAGTTTTGACTAATGTTTTTCTTCCAATGTAGAAAAATTGTAATATCCACAAATATTGCTGAGAGTAGCATCACCATAGATGATGTTGTATATGTCATAGACTGTGGAAAAGCAAAGGAGACTAGCTATGATGCTTTAAACAAGCTTGCCTGTCTGTTACCATCATGGATTTCAAAGGCTTCAGCACATCAGGTATTGATGACACATTGATGGTTTTTATGTTGGGGGAACATCTTACACTGCTGTGGCTGATCTGTCGAGCTTGTGATGATTGATGAATTTCTTAGTCACTATATATTGTTTTCAATTTACTAATGGGGGGAGAATATGTCAGAGACGAGGGCGAGCTGGTCGTGTACAGCCTGGAGTTTGTTTTAGGTTGTATCCAAAAGTGATCCATGATGCAATGCCTCAGTATCAGTTGCCTGAAATTCTTCGGACACCATTGCAAGAGTTGTGCCTGCACATCAAAAGCTTGCAGCTTGGAACTGTGGGATCATTTCTAGCAAAAGCACTTCAACCACCAGATCCCCTTGCTGTCCAGAATGCTATTGAACTTTTGAAAACAATCGGGGCATTAGATGATAGGGAGGAGCTTACTCCACTGGGTATGTTATTGTAGATTATTTTCTCCATCTGAGTGTTGGTGTTGGATGTTATCTGAATTGATTTTCATATGACAGGTCGGCATCTTTGCACCATACCCTTGGACCCAAATATAGGGAAGATGCTTCTGATGGGTTCTATTTTTCAGTGTCTCAATCCCGCCTTGACTATAGCTGCTGCTCTTGCATATCGTGACCCATTTGTCATGCCCATAAACAGAAAAGAGGAAGCTGATGAGGCAAAGCGTTCCTTTGCTGGTGATTCTTGCAGGTCAGTTATGGAGCCTGGCACTGTCCTCCTTTCTGATAGTGTTACAATAGATTTTGCAATTTTGACTTTGCTTATCTTTGGATATTGAAATTCAAAATATATTTTTGATTCAGTGATCACATAGCCCTTCTGAAAGCATTTGAAGGATGGAAGAATGCAAAACGTAGAGGACAGGACAGGCAATTCTGTTGGGATAATTTTCTATCTTCGGCAACCTTGCAGATGATTGATGATATGAGACTGCAGTTTCTCGATTTATTATCAGGCATTGGATTTGTTGACAAATCCAGGGGTGCTACCGTAAGATTTTGGTCCCAGTTTATTTAATAATTGAAATGCTTTTCCGCAAACATTCCTCAAACTTTGTTTTCTTCTCTCTTAACATGTTTGGTAAACAGACTTCCTATTGACTTACCTCTCATGGATATTGGTGCTCTACCCTTTTTCTGTTGATGCTAAAAATTAAACAAACTATGTTGCTATATGTCTATGCAGGCTTATAATCAATACGGTCATGATTTGGAGATGGTTTGCGCAATTCTTTGTGCCGGGCTCTACCCAAATGTTGTGCAGTGCAAAAGAAGAGGAAAACGGACAGCTTTCTACACTAAAGAAGTTGGGAAAGTTGATATCCATCCTGCATCCGTCAATGCAGGGATTCATCTCTTCCCTCTGCCCTACATGGTATATAGTGAAAAGGTTAAAACGACCAGCATTTATATTAGGGACTCAACAAACATATCCGATTATGCTCTACTTCTCTTTGGCGGTAATCTTACCCCTAGTGAAACTGGGGAGGGCATTGGGATGCTGGGAGGTTATCTTCATTTCTCTGCTTCAAAGAGTGTCATCGAGCTAATGAGGGTAACTTCTTTTAAGCTTTTCTCCCCTATTGTGGGATTGTGTGTGTCTCTCTCTACACACTAAAACCTTAAATAATTGGCTTGGGCAATGCATTCACAATATCTCATGGTAATGGGATTTGCAGAAATTGCGCGGGGAGCTTGATAAACTACTAAACAGGAAGATTGAAGAACCAGGATTGGACATTTCTGCTGAAGGAAAGGGAGTGGTTGCTGCTGCTATTGAACTACTGCATAGTCAGAATGTAAGATGATCTTTTTTCCACGACTCATGGCATCCAGGTTGAGTCCTTCAATTCATAAAAAATCTATTGTGTGCACCATATTGTTTGCTCGAGCCCCAGTAGGTGTGCGGGTCGCACTTGGCATCCCTATGTAAGGAAGCGATCCTATATTTTGCTTGTGTAAGCTATATGGTGCACCCAAGACTGGCTCTTGTTCATGCCCTTCCCACATATTAATTAGGACCATAGAAATATAAACAGTCTTGGTAGCTATGTCTTCTCACTATAGCGCATATGCCCGATTTGCCCTTATTCAAGTGTTGTAATTGACTAAGAGTAATCAATAGTAATCATGTCAAGCTTGATTTAAATCAGACATGACTTGAGCCTCGAATGACGGTAAGATGTTGCCGCCCCTCTTCCCACTTGCAAGAGCACGCTAGGTGGAGACCTTACTCCTCTTGTTATTGTCCAGCCGCGAAATGTTGGACACTTGATATTACTGTCTTGTAACCTTAAAATGACCCTATGGTGGTTGATTGTTGAAGAACGGAGATTCATTAATTCTGAATCAGTAAATAAAGAAATATTTGGGGGGGAAAAAAACCTGAACATTTGTGAAGAAGTTCGCACGTGATATTTTACTGGTCATGCGCGTTCTGATGTTTCTCAGTGGTAAATTTCTGCTCGCGAGATCATTCCATAGCAGAGAAGCGTATCTGCTGGTTGCTTGAGATTCTTAGATCTTGTAATACACACAACGAAGTATGAGCGTGGAAAATTTTAATTCTCTCCTATCTTGGGGGGTAAGCAAAGATCTTTAGATCCACGTGCGGCATCCTAATTGCATTAATTTAAAAGTTTGCTTGGACGGACTCTCAAAATAATGTCATCTCAATTTCAAGCATCGTCTATTAATTTACTTATATAGTTTGGCAATATTTTCAGCCGTATCTAGGGCAAGCATCTTTTAATATTTATTTGTAATAGCGATTAAAGTCTTCAAATGCAATTTTTTAATGATGATTATGTTATACGAGATAAATATTTGAGAACAGTTTTATCTCGGTTTACATAAATAAACACTTTTAGAATCTTGTAACCCCAAAAGTGAGTGAGGATAAGGGGGTAAGGGATTACCTTTGGCATCGATTTTCATACATATCGTCAGCATTTTGCCAAAAAACTGAGTGACTTGGGATGAGAAATCCGAGAGGCCCATGATCCAAGAAATAGGGGTCAACGATGGAAGTTTATATGATCACCGTGAGAGAGACATTCCTTCCTCATATGCTTACTCTTCCCACGTGAATTACAGACACACCATGACACAAATAATTTGCTTATCAACGTCGCTACCACATGCTCCGAGAGCAGAACTTCAACTTTTGGGTTAACAATCTTTTGGTCTGACTAAATGGGTTAACAAATTAGACAAGATCTATCGATGACGAGCATCCCATATAACTAACGATTAACAAACCTTATACATGGTACCCAGCAAGGAATAGCGGCGTAGAAAAGAAAAACCAGAACTTACACGATGATAATGACTGCCACTGCAACAAAATCTGCATGGCTTGTAATAAAACTTTCTATCGTGCTCCTGCGATTAATCTCAGAGCTAGAATCGGATAGTTGATTTTTCATTCATGTACAGAGACTTGCTGATTATCTTGCTAAATCAGCTCATAGAATGAACAACAGCTGTCATTATAAACGCTTTTTCAATCACCATTTATCCAAACAAAAGAGAGAGAAGAAATTAATGTGGTTGGAGGCGTGTGAAATGGTAGTACCGAGGAGTCTGCTTCCTGAGTAAGACTCATATGATGAAGCCACGTAAGAGGGAACACCGACACCTTATAATTAGCCTACGGAACCTGTAACTGCCTACACTCGTGCATGCGTCCTCATGTGCACGCACGCCTCCATACGCATAATTTCCCTCTCATCTCTCTCCTCCACTCCTAACTTGTATAAATTAAAACCCTAGCCTCTATGCACTCCATATACCAATATACCTCTCATGTGTGTGTGTGTGTGTGTGTGTAACCTAGTCTCTACTGATCTTGATGACGACGGGTGGAGAGGGTAAAAGAGATTATGGAGAGAGTGTGGAAGCATAATTCGGAGATATCACCTAATTGTCCGAGGTGTGGCTCTTGCAACACCAAGTTCTGCTATTACAATAACTACAGCTTAACTCAACCTCGCTACTTTTGCAAAGCCTGCAGAAGGTACTGGACCAAAGGAGGATCCCTCCGCAACGTCCCCGTCGGCGGTGGCTGCCGGAAAACCAGGCGCCATGCTAGCAAGACGTTAAGACTACACTCATCAGCCTTGCCTTCTCCACCTAATAATGCTGCTCATTATCATCATGCCCATCACTCAACTGTTTCTTTAGCGGCGTCTGATCACCATGCTCCACATATTGATCTTGCACTCATTTACTCGAATTTTCTCAATCAAAACCCAGATTCAAGTGATCAGGAGCCACATCATCAATTCATGAAAACACTAGGTTTTGATCCTTGCGTAGAGTATCCGAGTCTCTCCGACATAGTTTTTGGTCTTTCTGAACCATCAACAGTAGAATCCCATTTCAATGTTGCTGAGGATCATCGTCATCATTTGGGTGGGTTATTTAACTCCATGCAGGAGCATAAGGAAGACAGATTAATTGGTACCGGCGATTTTGAGCTGCCACCATTACCAGGAGAAGAGTTAGCCCAGCAATATGATATGACGACGTGGTCCGAATCTCATGATGAGATGATGGTCGTAAACCAAGCGCCACTTGGAACTCAACCTCATGTGAATGGTAACTGGGGACACTTTCATTACTCAACCAATGTTTCTTTTCCAGGCCTTTGATATTACATATCTGTCTCTTCATTCTTGCCTTGTTTCAAGTCATTGAGGATGAGTGAATAACTATAGCATATATGTAAACAATTTTACTCTCGTGGTATGGATATAAAAACAATTTACGTTGGCGTTTAAGTTATCTTCGTGCTGCCAATATTTTATAAATTATAATCAGATTTTTCACTTCTGCGATCATTCCTTGTTTCAAGTTTACTTTAATAGTTGGCTGGGGGAAAATGATTACCCAAAATAACGGGGAATGACCGCAGAGTTTATTAATTTTCTTCTGAAAATAAAGATCGATCTGCAGAGTTTAGTCGAGCCCTAAATGGCTGGTAAATAATGTTCTCTTTTGAAGGAAGCTAAGTGTGGGTGCTTTGAAATTATTCTTTTTGAATTCTCGTGTAAATTAAAGAAAAATAGACAACCTCTTTCTCCACCTCTTCCTCACGCACACAAGTGCTTCATATTTTACCTTGTTTTTCAACCTGACAAAAAATATTATTTGAAGTTTTCGAAAAACCATAGGACTTATGGTTCAAGAGTTACATCAGTTCATATAGTGGATAGGTTTCAATAATTTTATAATTGAGTGATATTTTATTGTTTCAGATAAAACAACAATTTGCCATATAAACAACAGTCGTCTGACCAAAAAAAAGACACTTAGAAATTATAAATTTATCATTACTAAATACTAACATAAGAAAATCATTGTTTCATTAACCCCTCTTGCCGTAATTGAAAAGGAATATGATTATATTCCTATATATAAAGAAAACATTATTGAATTCAAAATAAAGATGGAGTTATACAGCTTAAAAGTTACATGAGAATGGGCTTGATGAAAAGTGTTGACGACGAAGAAGAATAGTTGGGTAAATCTAGTGAAGCGACTTAAAAATCGTTATAATGGTGATTAAAAAAAAAAAATCGTTATAATGGAAGGTGACTATCCTTAACAAATTACCATTTGGATGTAGTTTTATTTTGGGGAATGATTTTCACAATTTATGAGGTAAAAATGACTTTTAGAAAATAGTTTTTGAAATTTATGAAGTTAAAAGGATTTTGAATAATACTTTTTGGATAAAAATGATAGTGTTTGGATAACTTTAAAATCTAGATTTTAAAGAAAGTTTGTCAAACACCCCAAAATTGTCTAAAAGTTATTCTACATCAAAACCTAGGTTTTGTAAAAAACTATTTTTTTTTCATCTTTTTCTCTCTCCTCTACCATCATCAGTATTTTTTCAATATTAATCAGTATCCTTAAGATATTTTTATGTACCCTGAAATATTTTTTCAAGATCCTAAAATAAATTTTTAAGACCATGAAAAATATTTTTTCAGTACCCGTTAGTATTGACTATCTTTTTAATATCGGTCATTACCCTAAAATATTTTTTCAAGATCAGTCATTATGATGAAATATTTTTTTAATATCCTAAAATAAATTTTTAAGATCATGAAATATTTTATGGTACTAACTGGTACTAGAAAAAATACTTCATGATCTTAAAAAATTATTTTACGATATTAAAAAATATTTCAGGGTTCCGACGGATACTAGAAAATACTTTACATGTTCTTGAAAATTTATTTTAGGATATTGGAAAAATATTCTGGGTTAATAACTAATCTTGAAAAATATTTTATGGTACTTACGGGTATTAAAAAGATTCTTAATACAAAAAAGATACTTCTCATGGTCTTGAAAATTTATTTTAAGATATTGAAAAAATATTTTAGGATAATGACTAAACTTAACAAAAATTTAAGTGTACTAACGGGTACTAAAATGATACTTAAGGATACTGAAAAAATACTTCATGATGTTGATTTTTTTTTTTTTTGATATTGAAAAATATTTCAGGATATTAAAAGGTACTAAAAAAATACTTAGGATACTGATAGGTACTAAAAAAATATTGATGATGGTAGAGGAGAGAGAAAAATCTGAAAAAAAATAGTTTTTTTTTTCCAAAACCCAGGTTTTGATGTAGAATAGCTTCTAGTAAAATGCAAAGGTGTTTAGCAAACTTTTGCAAAATCTAAGTTTTGATGCAGAATAGCTTCTAGAAGGGGGGGAAAGGTGTTTGGCAGACTTGTGACAACACCTAGATTTGAAAACCTCCCAAACAAGCACTATAGCAGCTAAAAGATTAATGCAAATGGAAGTGTTTTAGCATTGCAACTTCTTATTTTGGTTAAAAAGCTAAATTTATTGCCTGAAATCAATGGAGGTAGTTTTAACTTTCAAGGGATATAAACAAAAGGAAATAATTAATCAAATGTGTGTGTGTGTGTTACTCAATTAGCAATGAGCAATGATTTATCTTACAAAAATTATATGAAATGTAACAACAAATTTAATCACAATTCCAAAGTCTCTCCGTAGGCCAAATTATATTGCTATGAGATGATAAAGAGATTTTCTCATAGAAATATCCACTTGAATTAACTAGAAGCCTTTGACAAGTAAAAGGGACAGAAGGGTACTCCAACGTCTTAACCACTTGATTGATGGTTCTCAATATACTCTTCGAATAGTCCTTTTATATTGTCCACATGAATTACGTTCTTCGTGCCCATTCAGGGTTTGAATTTGCACCACCGACGAGCTCAACTTGAGCACATTAATTTCTCATATTTGGTCAGACAACCAAAGTCAAAAGTGTTCAAATTCATGTTTGATTTGGATTGTCAACGTTTTCATGTTAGAGCCGTTCAACAGTAATTTAATTTCCAGTTAGACGTTGCCAACAAACTTCATATAAAACTTTGTGCATCACATGATCCCAGAAACCCATGATCCAAGAAACATCAAATAACAATTTAATTTTTTGACAAAGCAGATTGTTTAATTTATCATCCAAAATTATCATACATCATGACAATTAGATGATTAATATACTTATAACTGTAATTCAATTCAGCACTTATCAAAGTATTATTATTATTATTATTATTATTAAAGCAGGCCGAATAATATTTATGCATTTTCAAGTGTTTTTCTCATATACATTGTCAACTTTTGATTTAATATTACAGTTATACGTCTTTCGAAATCGCTGGCTCATCGAGGACGCTGTTCATGCCGCAAAATGATCGTTGACGGAATTGGTAAGGTGGCATTACCGTGTGCGAGCTGTACCTTTCCATGTACATCAGCCATTATTATTTTTTCTATAAAATGATTTGAATAATTCGCTGTTTATTGGTTTTTTTTTTTAAAAGAATTTCTCTTTTGATTTAGTTTGAGTCGAAAGGTGAGACTTTTAAAACTGATTTAATTAAGTCGTTCCATTTCAGCTCTGGAAATTTGAAGATCATAGTGTTCATACTGATATATATGGATCGAGTCTGGCTTTCTAGAAATTAAGTATAAACAAGTCGCATCTTGCTAGAAAAACATAATGATTCGCTACTTGATCGTGCTTAACTAACTAACAGTGGTTGTTCTCCGACCTCATGAAGGTCAATCTATTATTTTTTAATGAACAAATTTAATGAAAAGCATGAATAAAAATCATAGACAGTTTTTGTACGCCTCATATAACAAGAGCTTACGATATAATAATGTCTGACCAACTAATTACCTATCTATAGGGAAAGGAAACAGTATATGATTTGGTCCAAAACGTAAAGTGATCGAGTTAATTAACTACCTGATCAATGCGTGACACTTTGGGGCTGAGGCTGAGAGACCGATTCCGCCGGAATTAGAAGTACTGAGGAAGAAACGAGCAATTCAAACAGTTTGTTAAGAGACTGTTTAACAAACTATTATTACTTCCTGTTAGGATGTTCTAATGTGTAAGTGGATTTTAATTTTAATTTATCCATACTCTAGTTAATTTCCTTCACACATTTTCTTTGTTCATGATCTAGCAATAGACAGATGATGATGACAAATTCCCAGTTTATCATCTTGAAGCAACTCTGGCCGGTAGTACATATGGCTCATCGTCAAGGAAAGGAAATTAAATTAAAAGATTAAGGTTTCTGAAAGCCACGCAGTGAGACACTTTATTTTCAATATTTTCCTTCATAAACGTCCATTTCCTAAAAAATCCAAGTACCGCTCTAAATCAAGTTTTCATTAGTTGGTCTTGTGTATGTGTCTACCCTTTTTTCCCAGTTTATTTATAGCTAGATATTATTCAACATGAACCGTATCACAAAAGAGCGATTCGATCGTTATATTGTCTTTTCATTACTCTTTTGAGAGCACTATCTAGCAATTTAATTAATTATGAGAGGGAAATAGAAGAGGACAAGAGGAAATTGGTCCAATGACACAATTTGTGTCAGTAATCCATTATAAGCACAATCCATCCATCGATCAACCAATATTCTAGCCAGCATGGGCTGTAATTGACGCCCATACAGGCCTTTATTCGTCATATCTTTCAAAATTAATTCTGTACACGAAACTAAAACACCAGGGAGGAAAAAAATATACAAAAGAAAAAGATTGTCTCCAGAATTCAATTCGGGTAAGAAGAAAGCAGATTGGTTGGTATGCATGGAGAATTCCTCCAAGCCCGAGCATGCATTCTTAGAATCTCTCTAGCTTTCTCCTGAGCCTTTTTCCCGCTCTCCACCTGAAGCACCAAACACAGCTTCGCCACCACCCCAACCTGCAACATTTCCTGCAAAACGCTTGTAGTCGCAGAGAACTTGGCAATAGACAACAAAATCCTCGCCGCCCTGTCATTCGCCATCGTCGACACCCTTAGGATCTTCTTCGAAACTACGGCGATCCCGGCGCCATGACTCAGTAACTCAGCCCTGCCCTCAGCACACCCACACAACATCTCCAACAACACCATCATCATCTCACATGGCTTCCTCTCTTTACAATCCAAAAGAAGCTCTATCAACACTGTTACGCCGCCTGCTTCGACTGCTCTTGTTCTGTTTCTCCCCCATGGACATATTTGGATCAGTGTTCTCAAAGCAGCCTTGGAAGCCTGCGGAGATATCTGGTCTTTCAAAAGTTGAACCAACTCAACAAACATTTCAGGTTTTAAATGGGATAAAACCGTTGGATCAGCCACTTCAAACATGGATTTTAACAATAAGACCGCGTAAGCTCGTGACTCGTAGAACCCTCTCTGCATGATTCTGGTTAAGCAGTCAATGAATGATCCATTTTCGAAGGTTACGAGAGTTTTAAAGCCGGAGTCGGACAGGTGGAGGCTATGGAGGATGCTTAAGGCTTCGTCGCTTCCGCTTGTTTTCAGCTCAAAGCCATCTTCATCGAGGCTAGTGTCTTCAGCTGTGTATGAGAAATTTGTGTGACGCAGTACGATGGATGCTAAGTAATCAAGGGCGCCGGCGGCTTCTATGGTACGTTTGTTGGCGTCGCTCTCGGAAGCAATGGATTTGAGTGTTTGGAGGGATTTCAGAGGTGAGTGAGAAGATTGAGAAGCGTCTTTGATGATTTTGGCTACTTGGGTTTTGGTGACGGGAGGTTTGGGCGTCGGGATCCTCTGGATGCCGTGAGATGCGTTGATGGTACACCAGGATTGAATCAGACGGCGGAGGTTGTGGTTGGGAACGAGCTCGGAGGAGTCTGATACGGAGAGGGGTAGTTTTGTAACTGGGCAGGTGTTGTTTTTGCCGGAGAAGAGCCATTTTTCGATGCTCTCTCTGTCGTAGGTGATACCGGAGGTGACGGTGATCGGATCCTTCATGATTTCCAGGGAGATTGGGCACAGAAAGAAGGTAGGAACTTCGATATTCTCGTCCATGTCCGAAATCTGAAAAGTATGGGGTCGAATCTGAGAGAAAAGGTCTTTAGAATCAGATGAAGTACTTGAAGGAGTGGAAGAAGATCGCTGCAATAATCGATTGAAGTCGAGGTAGGTTAAGAGTTGATGCGAAAATGAGAGAGGGAGAGGGGTTGTTATTTATAGGGGGAAACGTGTTTCAAAGTCAAAACACGGAAAACAGAGGGGGTGAGTGGAAGGGCTCAAAGATGCCAACTTTACCTTTTCAGACATCTTCCATAATCAAGAAGCAGCGTATCTAGCACATGCCCTATTGACTTTCTCTCTCCTCTCCCCCACACCCTCTCTCTCGCTATGTGGTTATTACGCGAGTTGGTTCCTTGTGGATATGGAAAGTCCAAAACGGAGTTCGGGGTTGACCGCAAGCTGCCCACTAACCCATATGGGATATTCGCTATTTCACTGTTCAGATTACGAGTTCCTCTCTTCCTATGATCTCCACACTCCTTCTAGCTAGTAGTTATCAGTAGGTGCTTATATTAATGGAAGGATATACTCTACCCATCACTCCCTGCCCATCCCTTTTCATCTTTGATCTTAACTGTTGAAATCTTGATTCAAGAGCTTAAAACAATTTTTAAAAAATTCCGCTATGTGATTATTTTTTAAAAAATGCATGTTTGATGTGTTTTGTGATGATGACATGTGGACATTTCTTATTAATATGATTAATATATATATAAATTTTTTATATCAGGCCCTATTGTTTATGAATTAATCATAGTTCATTTTAAATTTCCACCAAAATACCGAGACTTTGTCCAGCATGATTTCTTGCAATGTTTGCGATTTGTATCGGAACAGCATATGATGAAATATTGAAAATTCTGATCCGATTAATTGACTTTATCAAATAATGTTTTGGTAAGTTGACTGTACGTTTGTTTATGTATTTTTAAATGGCTTTTTATATATAAGGAGGGGGATGGGGACTTCCACGTATACGATACCTAACATGGTCAGAGCATCTTGCATGCTTGATTTGGTGATTCCTTGTTTTATATTTTTGTTCATATTATGATTACTGAGCTATTAATATCTTTGTTTGAGATGTAAATATTCAATCGCGAAAATCAAGATAAGAACAACCAATGGCTGAGCTCGAATATGAATATATATGTGAGATATGTCTTGAACAATTAAATTACAGACTCCCGCGATTGTTGAAACACTTCAGGCTCTCAATATTATATATATATCTAATACTGATGATCGCTTCATAAAAAATACACATAAGCGGCGATCGCTCAGAATTTGAAAATGAAACAACCATGGTAGCTTCCTCGAAGTATACAAGTTATGGTTTTATTTTCATTAAAAAAATAAAAAAGAAGAAAATTATTGTATGCACGTCGTGGACGTCGGTCCTAATATAAAATGTTATCTTGCTCTGCATATACACAACACTTGCACAACATATTTTATATACCATGCATCGTGTCCTTAATATAAGATCTCGACCTCCGCCGGGCCGGATGCAGTATATATATAGTAAGGAGTTTTTATTCCAAAGAACAGTATGTAATAAATTAGGTCTTGTATTTAATATTTGATAGCATTTAGTTAATATACGTAAAGTAAACTTGTTATATTCCGCTTCCAGATCTCATAAAAATATCATAATATATAGCATAATAACATGATTTATATATTTGTAAATACGTAAAATCTCTGTCGACGTCAATAACTGAAACATTGTATCAACAAGAAAAATCAATAACTAGAACATTATAGTGCTGTTTAATTGAACAACTATACAAAGGCTTCATTTTATACATGCGCGTTGGAGGAAAAAAAGAAAGACTTTCCTTTTAAATTTTGTTTATGCGTCTGTTTTTATGATACACCGTTTTACCCTATAATGAGGAGCACATTGATTGAAGTGCTTGAAATCTCCACTTATTCCTCTTTTCACTCTTTTTTTTTTTAATAAATAATGCATGTCATAATGCAAATATATGTGTGTGTATCACACGTATTATTACCGGTCCTAAATATAAGATGTAGTTTACATATTTATTAATTTTGGAAGGATCTAATTTAATTTTTAGCCATTCAAATATAAGATGGCATGCATGGCAACGAAGAGTGTGAAGATATAAAATTAAAATTATACGGCAGACCGCAGCGCGAGGCATGACGAGGAATTGGCTGGCTGGTTGGTTGTGTGTGGACTGTGGATATATATATCGCGCAATGCCCTCCCTAGCTAGAAGGAGAGACGAAGCAGCTGTGACAAAAAGAGATTTTTCCCAAAAAAAATAGGCATGCACAACACGAGACGGGCAGGAGATACGGAGGAGAGAGAAATAATAAAATGATTTTAAAAATAAGAAATAAAAATAAATATGAAGGGTGATAATGACATAACTCCGGACGTCGGCCGCGATTAGAGTCACGTGGCTGAACCCACACGCAGTCAACACTCAGCATCCGATCGTTAAAAGCTAATGAGCTCCGCGCCGTGTGAAAGCGAGTGAAAAAGTTTGAACTTGAAACTGTATCCCATTAGTGGAACGACATGGCTGCACTAGGACAGTACCTTGGGACAACTTGTCTTTTTCATTTAATTTTTATTCGTGTAAAAAATTAACAGTCATTAAAAACATGTCTTAAATTAATAATTTTTTTTTAATTTCATCCTTTTTAAAATATTATCCCTCCTCTAAATTTATAAATCGTTCCCATTTCTCTTATCTACCATCTCTCTTTGTAATGAGAATTAAGTGAAGGTAAATTGGGGAAAAAAAAACACTATTAATAACCTTATAGGTAGACCTATATGTAGGAGAGAAATTTCTATAGGCTCAACTTATAATAAGAACCAAAGTTGTATTTTATCCTTATTTATTTTATAATTTTTTCCCTTTCATATTTAATATTTCTCGTTAAAGGGGAAGTGTTTTAGAAAACTTTTATATAATGTTAGTAAAGGTTGACGTTATTAACTATAGAGGGAGACGAAAAGTGCCTATGTATATCATCAGCATATGCGGGGGGTTAATCATTGATGAGACTTTGAGACTACGTAAAAAATATTAAGGTGGTATTTAAGGATTCTTAAAATTCGATATTAATTAAATATCTTATTCATTTACTAACACTATTTTTGAAAAATTATATTTACAATTCATGTGTAAGTTGGAAAAGACCTGGAAGTCATCATTAAAATAATTTTCAAAATAAACTATTTATTCACACTTTATTTTCTAATTTAGTTTTTGAAGAAGAATAAATGTAAAAACAAAAAAAAAAGGCTAATCTAAAGTCTTGCAAAACTTCCAGATTCACATTTTAATTTCTCAAATGTTCAATCTCTATGTAAATAGAGGCATTTTGGCTGCTAACATAAAGTTGGTTTAGGGATGTAAGACCTTACTAAGTTTTTTTGGATTTCAACTTTAGGTCTTAGAGGAAACATTTGTATTGAGAAAGTATCCATAACCCCAAACATGATATCATGTTACAATATAAAAAAGAAAAAAGAGAGAGGCATTTTGGTCAAATAATTTTTTGGGAGAATTTTACTTAAAAGCCAATTTAGGAAAATAATTACCTACAAGGATCTTTAATTAGTACATTCTAAAACTATTTGACAAGACCAACATCCTTTATTGGAAAAGGAAAAGTGTATTACTGAAAATAAAGAACCCATTTGCTGGGAACGTAATTAAGGAGGAAGACTAATATTAATTCTATGCAACCTTCTCTCTTTCTATATATATACCATCATGTTCTTTTTTATAAGTCCATTTCGATCAAAATCTCATATACCAAAGAGAGGTAGTTAACTTAATGATTATGGAGGTAAATTTTTAACTTTACCCTTATTTATGATTGGATATTTTTCAACCGTTTCTTTTCTCTGGTTACAATTAATATGGGTAAAATTGTGATAATCTCATTTATTACATAAAACTGGATTTATAAATTGGATCAAATTTTTTCCGTCAAAGTAGACTTATAAATAGAACCAAAGTGATATATAGAAGCCAGAGAAACATGCTAAAAGTTTTCAGTTAATTCATCAGGATGTTTAACAACTTATGTCACATTTTTGAAAAAAAACAAATCACAATTTAAAAGTCAATTAAGCCAGATAAATTTAGAAGAGTCCCTTTAAAAAAGCGTGATTTATAATTTTTTGAGATAAAAATATGCAAGGTGTTAAGTTGATGAGGTATATATTGTGAAATTAATTACTGAGTCTGAAGGTGACGCTTCTATATTTTTTTTTTATTTGACTTGTATGCTGTCTTTTTCAAAAAAAATATATTAGTGGTCAACTGTCTTTTATTTGACTGCTAATTTGGGGGCGACTCTTGTATTTTTTTAAAAAAATCAATGAAATCATAAAAATTGATGGAGAATGAAAAAAAAAAATCATCTATCAACAGCCACCCAACAAAAAAGAAAATATGATAAAGCTGCGGATAGATATCAGAGATGCAAACTCAAAGGGTGAATACGCGATATTTCATTCTGAGCAAAAAATAAATAAATAAATAAAATACGCGATTTTTCTAAAATATTTGTATTTACTCCCAAAAAAAAATTCATTTTCAAGGTGCATATTCAAATTTCAGAATGCCGTAGCGGCATGGCGGTGAGCACACAACGTGGCAAGTGGGCTGCATCTGTCAGAGCCTTAATAAGTCTCCGATCAAATACCAGCCCCCGTTTCCTGAATTTAATAATAATAATAATAATAATAATAATAATAATTCGATTTCAATGCAAATTCGTCCTATAATGCAACTTGCCTACTCCCACCGTTGTTTTTCTTGAGGTACACCATTGTTTGAATGAACACCTTCCTTTTATAAGATACAATTCGAAAATATTAAAACATTCCATGTATTTTTTTTTATCCTCAAATAATTATATGTATTTTATTGAAGATATATTGGTAATTGAAGAAGAGTATGAAAATAAAGTAAAGATAAGTACCAAAGACGCAAATATGCTACATTAGTCTCCTTACTTTTTTTCCACTCATTCCCTCTCTTCGATTTTCCCCTCTCATTTTCTCTCCCACCCAACTTCTTTATAAATAAAGATATTTTTAAAAAGCCAGCGTCTTAGTAGTGCAGTGACATAAGAGCTTGGCTTCCCTCCCCATATCCAGAATTCAAACCATGCCCCTCCCTTACTGTATCAAAAAAGATATTTTTAAAAAATTGAGTTGCTTATATATATATATATATATATATATTAAAAAGGAACAGAAAAGGAAGGGAATGAAGGAGTAACTTGAAAGAAATGAAGGAAGAAAGATGGTAAATTTTGAATGAGTTAATCACGAATTGTATTCCAGCATGTTTATTACTATCATTTTTACATTTAAAGTAATAAGCATGCTGAAATATAATTTAAAGTATTTATATTTATCATTTTTTTAAACTAATTTGTCTAACTCATAAATTTATATATAATCTAATAATACACAACATATATTATAATTAAATAATTTATTTAGTTTTATTAATCTTTCCAAAAAATTTAATTAGCTAAGGTCTTAATTTAAGGATCAAGGAAGTATTATTTTTATGGCTGAATGAAACAACTTAAATGCACATCGAATAATTGGATGTTATTTAAATTTCATATGGAATATTTTAGGGTTAAAGTGCAAAAATATATACAAACTTTTCATAAAAGTGCATCCAATACCAAATATTTTTTAAAAGACAAAAATAACTATGTGTTCTGTCCTAAGAACACAGAGATTGGACTTGACTAGGTTGTCAAGCCTAGAGCCTACGTACCCTCTGAAGGGATCAAAGTCCACGTAGTTCGTGATAAACTGGAAGGCACGTAGCCAGGGGAGTGGGGTGTGTGCTCTGTGTGACGGAATGTAAATAGAGCATAAGATAGAACGTGTGCACCTGTTTAGGGTTTCCTTCTATTTATAGAGGAGTCTGGTGCGTGTATCTTCATATTGATGGGCGGTATCCCTGATTGTTAGATCATGGGCTGATTTGTTGGGATTATGACTGAGGGAGAATCCTCATTGAAGAGATCCTAAATCTGTGGGATCTCGGATCCTTTCCTAATACAGTGCAGATCTCGCTGTAGGCGTAGTTGGGCCGAGGTTCGGACCTGGGCCTATTGGGCCGGTCCGTAACAGTTGCTCCCCAACTTGGTTGTTCAGGCTTCTGGACGGCCGAGGTGTTTTATGCCCCCGGTCCCCTTTATGGCCGAGGTCCTTTGTCTAGATCGAGTCGGCTTTGGGGTGCCGTGGCCATCAGTCCGGTCCGGAGCAGTGGTCGGCTTAATCTTTCCCCGTCCTGCCGAAAATGCCGGGTTGGTTCGGGTGGTTATTTGTCCTGCCCGAGTTTCTGGCCCTTCTGTCTTTTGGGATTCTCCGGACACTTTGGGATTCGCTCTTACCGCGCGATCATCACGGGTGTACAGGTGTCAGGCTTTTATTGGGTGCGTTCTGCAACCACCGCGCCTTTTCACCTTTCGAGGTTCTCACGCATTTATTGTGCTTGCGTCGCGCTGAGTCAATCCGTCATGTCTGTGCGGGAATAGACCGTTGCACCCTTGTGTTGGCTTTTAAATAGCCCTCTTTCTTCTTTTTTCTACTTTTTCCCGCTACTTCACTCTCTTGCCCAGATTTTTCTTTGATTTCACTAGAGCTTAAGAGGGGATTCTTCTTTGTCCGAGACTTTCGCCGTCTTCCAGCGTTCCAATCTCTTCCATTTTCTTTATACAGGTATTCCGCTTATTCCCTTGTGCATTTGTTCGGTAGTTTTTCACATTTTACCATTTATTCTGGGAATCGCTGTCTGTGTTCTTCATTTCTGGGCTTTTGGGTTTCCATAGCGCCATCGCCCTGAAAATTGCCCTGTTTCTTGCCCTTAGACACCAACTGCTGAGTGTTTTAGGCTTCTAAACATGGTGAAAGGTAGGAGTGCTTCTAGGCCAAGGGCGCCATTAACGCCTGAGGAGGAAATGTTCCTCCGTGCACGTCTCCCCAGGGCTACTTACTGGGTTCTTGAGGGTGAACCGCCTGCTATGGGGGTCTTGGATCCTCTGCGCCGCGGTGGCACTGTTCGTCCGGGGCGAGCTGGGGCTCGTCCATCTTCGGCCAGGGTCTCGACTCCAATTCCTCGCCGTCCCTTCCGGCCGTTGGCGCGTGCCATTTCTCTTGGTTCGTCCGGTGGGGCCGGGATAGGCTCCTCTTCCGGGTCCGGATCCCCGGTGGTGATGGCTCAGCCTCTTAGGTTTTATGAGGGCCCTTCCGCTGTCCGCCAGGCGTCTGCCCCGGATGGGTATCTTGGCCCGTGTTGGGATTGCCTGGCGGAGGCTTCTGCTTTGATGGCTCGCGGTGGAGATGCTGAGGCTTCCACTTTACTCGGCTCGTGTCGGCATTGGTCCGCCCCGGTTGCCCCCTCTCGTGCCCCCGTTCGTCCGAGTCCGCGGCCTTTTTTGCCTGGTACTATGTCTTTGCCAGGTATTTCTGCCTTTCTGCTAATACCAGCTTTGTTTATTTTCGTATAGGTTTATTTATGGCTCCAAAGTCTGGGTCGTCCAAAAAGTGCTCGGAGGCCGGTGGTTCGGACTCTTCTAGTCCGCCCGAGGCTTTGATTTGTCAATACGGCTGGGTATCTCACGATGTGCTGGCTACCCCGTCGCTGATGTCCGAGGCGGACATAGCGCGGTTGAAGGTCCCGGCCATGCCGGGGTGTGTGCTCAGGCGTCCGAAATCCAAGGAGCCTATCTGCGAGACTCGGTCGGAGGGTCAACCGGACTTCTTCTTCTTTTACCGGGATTACTTCACGCGGGTGCAAGTTTCTCTTCCTTTCTCCCCCTTCCAAATGGAGGCGTTGCGGCATCTTCGCTTCGCTCCGTCCCAGCTTCATCCAAATGGTTGGGCCTACCTTGTAGCCTTTGAGAGGCTGTGTGGTCACTTCCCTAGTCCCATTCCGTGCACGGCCAACCTTTTCTTTTATTTCTTTGGACCCTTTACCCCCAGCCCGCCTAAGGGGAGTGACAAGCTGAGGGGGCTGGTATCCCTCCGGATCAACTCGGAGCGCAAGTTGATAACGCCCTTCTCCGACTCCTTCAAACGCTTCAAGGGGGCGTTTTTTAAGGTCGAGGCCGTGCCTGGGGAGCGGCCCTGGTTCTTGGAGGGGGACGGCTGCTTTCCCTTGTATTGGACAGAGGGTCATTACAAAGTCAAGGCTCTCTCCTTCCAAGTTTCGCGGGAGGCCCTTCTGCCAGAGTCAGCCTCTGCTCTGCCACGGATTGAGGCTCTGGTGGCCGAGTATGGTGTGAGGCCGGCTAGCTTCTTCATTACTGGGGATGGCGCTGAGCCATTGCCTTCTACCAGTAGGGATTTAGTAGTGTGCTGCTTATGTTTTTGTCTTGGATTTTGTTTTTTTGGGTTCACGAATATTCTGACCTGGTTTCTTTTCTTTTTTCAGGCCGAGATATGAGCTCGCTCCCTCTTTACCTTCGTGCGGCGAATCCGGCTGCTGCCTCTCCCAGTCACCCGAAGAAGCGGGGCGCTTCTGAAGGTGCCAGTGCCGCTGAGGCTTCGAAGAAGGCGAAGAAGGGCACAGTTAGTCTGGGTCCTTCCATTGATGAGGTTGCCCCATCCTCCCCGGTGATTGCCCAGTCTCCTCCTGCCACCGAGCCCTCGGCTTCTGAGGGTCTAGAGACCGCTGCCGCCTCCGTCGCCTCCAGGGGGAAGGAAGTCTTGATTTCCGATGAGGAGATCGAGGCCGAATTCTTGGTTGATGAGCCGGCTGGTTCCCTGCCGGATCCGTCCTCGCCTTTGTCGCTTCCTCCTCCTCCTCCTCCCCCAATGAGGCCGAAGTATGTTCTTCCCCGTAGCCGTTTATGGAACGAGGGGGTAGTTCCTGAGGTAGATGTAGCTTTCCTCCCCCCTCAGCACTTCACTGGTTGCGCCGCGCTGACTCAGCCGGCCCTGGACGAGCTGCATAGAAACCAGAGGGAGCTCTGCCGGGTGGTGGGATACAATCAAGCTTTAATCCTGGTTCGGGAGCAATATGCCCGTTCCCATGTTGACGTCCAGAGGTTGAAGGCGCAGGTGGAGGAATTGGCTAAGGGTTTGTCTGCGGCGGAGGCTAAGGCCGCGTCTGTCGGCGAACTCAAGGAGGAGCTAGAGGTGGCCGAAGCCAAGGCTAGGTCAGCTGGAGAGGAACTCGCCAAGGGCTGGGCTGAGCGGGATGCTGCTCTGGCAGAACTGGATGGGGTCCGGGCGGAACTGGCTGTCGCTCGGGTGGAGCGGGATACCGCGAAGGCTGCGGCTGTTAAGGCCGTTCAAGAGTTTCAGCTTGCCCGGGCGGAAGCCGAGAAGGTTGCTGAGGAGTGCGCCCGGGCCCAGAAAGGGATGGCGGAGGGCATTGCTGCGATGAGGGTCCTCCAACAGCAGCGCAACTCTTTGGCGAATGAGAAGGATGGGCTTCAAAAAGCTCTTGACGCCGAGAAGGTGGGTCGGCAGGAGGCCATGGACGCCCTGGTGGAGACCGCCGCAGAGTGCTTCAAGCAAGCTCTGGCGCAGATCCGGTTCTTCAACCCGGGTGTTGTCCTGAACGTGGACGGGTATGACTACCGTGCCTTCGTTCAGGAAGATGGGACTCTAATCCCCTACGAGTCTCCTGCCGCTGCCGGTTCTGCCGATGCTCCTTCCGCCGCCGAGGGACCCGCTGGTGCTGAGGCCGAGTCCCCTGAGGTCGAGGGTCCTGTGGCCAAGCCGTCCGAGTAGCGTTAGCTTTTCTTTTGTGTTTTTGGGGCGTTGGTGCCCTTGTAACTTTTTGTATAGACAATTTGGGCCTTTGTGCCCTCGTGTATAAATTTAGTGCGCAATGAATTTCTCATCCTCCTTTTGCCTCGGTTTGAGTATGGGTCGGCTGTGCGTGCGCAGGCCGTATAGATAACTTAGGCAATGGGTAATTCTATCGCTCTTTTGCCTAAGTTTGCGTGTTTGTCGGCCGCATACGTACGGGCCGTTATTACTCTACCACGCTTTGTGTGTGGGAGGTTGGGGCAAGGTTGTCTTGTTTCAGCCTCGTCAGGCATAACTAATCGTGCTGCCTCGACCCGACTTTCTAATAGTCGAGCTCCAACTTTTACTTAGTCGGATTATGTTCAACCGACGTAAGGGCTAGACTACCACATGTCTAACCGAGGCTTCGTTCGCCTCAAGTCGGATATTTTGACCTGATCAGGGTCGGCATGGTAGGCCGCTTGCTTAGTCGGGCGAGCGTTGATGCGTCAATTTCACGAGGGGCCATGAGTAGCGCCTTCACCGAGCTCTAACCAATGCCTGTCGGAATACAACGGCCGGTTTCATACATCTAGATGTTTTTGTTAGCGGCCGGGTATACGATCTCGGGGCCTTTTTGCCAGTGCCGGGCTTAATGGGCTCGGCTTTCGGCTTCTTGGCCGGGCGTCTTTGCCTTGGCCTTATTGTGTTACGGCCGAGCTTCACGGCTGATGAAGACCTTTTGTCATTAGCCTTGGGGTCCACAATCAACAATTAACCAAGGATTGCGTATAGGCAAACCTAGGACCGTTCTCTCTTTTCGTGGAGCCTTTTATTGAATCCTAAGTAATCTAAATGTCATGCAAATGCAATGAAAACAAGGGGGATTGGGTTTTGGATTTTTAAATTAATAAATTAAAATAGAAATGCAATTTAAATGAAGCAAAGATAAAATAGAATATAAGAAAACAAGAAGAAATAGATTAAAAACGATCAACCCAACGTTCAGATTCCAGAGACTTCCATCATTGAATGTAATATAAAAAACCCACGTTTGGCTCTGGACGAACCGAGATCTCTGCATTTGCCCAGAAATTCCCTCGACTAGACGATCGCCTAGAATTTGTCCGAACAGCGACGTCCCACTATGCGATCGCACAGCAAAACTTAAAACCTAGTTCGAACTCAGTCCTTGGGATGAACTAAACCGAATATTAAATCTAATATTCGAACTATTTTCAAAAATCAGATCCGATAAGATGAAAATAGAAACGAGTTAAATTACCGATAAAGCACAAGTTCTCTAGACGAATCATGGAATTCTCAACGTTGGATCAATCAAAGAAGCTTAGCCAAGCATGGCTAGGAAAAACGCAGAAAAAAAAGATAAAGAAGAACATGAAGAACAACTAAGAGAAAATAAAAAGCTTCTAATTTAATCCGAAAATCTCCTACAACGTAATTGAGAATATGTTTGTAGCCACCATCTAATTTTCCTTATATAGGAAAGATGACTAAAAATAGGAAACCTCTAATAAATAGAAAATCTCTAAAAAAAAATAGGAAACCTCTAATAAATAGGAAACCCCTAATCAATAGGAAATCCCTATAAAAAAAGGAAACCTCTAAAAATTGGTCTTTTATTACAAAATTCGAGCAAAATAAAAATCTAGAAAAATAGGTCTGTCTTTAGTTCCAATTTCGTCCATCTTCTTGTCTGAATTAGCCTTCCGAGTCTTCATAACAATTGTAGCTCTCTGAATCATCTAAAAAAGGAAAGAAGAATCAGGCTAATCGGATATCTAGATCAAAAGTTATGACGAAAATACTAAATCACTGTAAATCTGGAATTTAATCATAAAAATGAATTAAATCCCATTAAAAGCGCAAAGCTTGATTAAGTAATAAAATCCATTATTTATTAACTAAACAATCCTAAATTTATTCACCAAGAGATACAATTAAGTGTAAAAATATTCAATTATCAACGGCTTCGGCTTCATGCTTAAGCGAACCTTGTGCACATTCGTAAATCTCCGCAATGGGATCCTTTATTGATAAGAAATAGCCCTAAGGGGTCAATGAAAAATTCATAAAGCAAACAAACACTGCCGAGAAGAGGTCTAGCTATAGTAGATCTTCAGCTTGTCGGCATTCCAAGTTCTTTTGATTGGCTTTCGTGCCAAAGTTTCGAGGGTATATGCTCCCCCGTCGAGCTTCTCCTTAATCCGGTAGGGTCCTTCCCAATTTGCCGCTAGCTTCCCGTCCTTGGCATTCTTATTCCCTATGTCGGCCCGTCGGAGTACTAGGTTGCCTCGGTTAAAAGACCTGGGCCGGACCTTTCTATTGTACTTAGCCGCGAGTAGCTGCTTGGCGGCTAGTTCCCGGCAGTGTGCCGTGACCCGGATTTCGTCAATGAGGTCCAAGTCAATCTTCAAAGCGTCGTCATTTGACTCTTGCCCTTCCCGTCCGGCTCTGACCTTTCTCCAGGATGGCTGTCCGATTTCCACCGGGATCATTGCCTCACATCCATAGGTTAGGCTGTACGGGGTCTCCTGGGTCGAGGACTGTACGCTTGTGCGGTATCCCCACAGGACGCTGTGGAGCTGCTCGGTCCAGTTGGTCTCGGCTTGCAACATTCGTCTCTTGAGTCCGTCCAGGACGACTTTGTTGGTGGCTTCGGCCTGGCCATTTGTCTGGGGGTGTTCCACGGATGAGAAGTGCTGCTTGATGTCCAGGTTGGACATCAGCGCTTGGAAACGATGGTCCATGAATTGGGTACCATTGTCCGTGACGACCTCGGCTGGTATCCCGAAGCAGGAGACGATATTGTGCCGGAAGAACTTCATAACCCTAGCCGAGGTAATTGTGGCGAGTGGCTCTGCCTCGATCCACTTGGTGAAGTAGCCTACAGCGACTATGAGCCATCTGCATTGTCCCTGCGCCGGTCGAAAGGGCCTCATACTCGGCTTGATTGTTGGAGGTCTGAAACTTTAACTGAAGAGAGTGCTCGGTGGCTACCCCTTGCGGGCTTTCCACGATGACTCCTGCACCGCTGCCCTTTGCGTTGGACGAACCATCCACGTAGACCTTCCAAATCCTGTCATTGGAGGTGGCCGGGGTGAGTTCCCTGATGAAATCCGCGAGTGCCTGGGACTTAATCGCCTGTCGGGCTTCGAATGTGATGTCGAACTCGGACAGTT
Organism: Acacia crassicarpa; assembly: GCA_034222035.1. Lineage (NCBI taxonomy): Eukaryota > Viridiplantae > Streptophyta > Magnoliopsida > Fabales > Fabaceae > Acacia > Acacia crassicarpa. Next base: position 59,930,997 of record JAWXYG010000002.1, on the reverse strand, counting down.
CTATGGCCCAATTGGTCATTCTTCCGGCCAAGTCGGGCTTGTGGAGAATCTGTCGGATCGGCTGACTAGTTCGTACCACGATCCGATGCCCCTGGAAATAAGGCCGGAGTCTTCGTGCCGCGGTGAGTAAGGCAAAAGCTACCTTCTCCAGTTTCTGGTACCGGAGTTCAGAGCTTTGTAAGGCCTTGCTGATGAAGTATATGGGTGTCTGCCCGACTTCGGACTCCTTCACTAGGGCGGCGCTTATGGCTTCGTTGCCGATTGACAGGTAGAGGAATAAGGTCTCCCCGGTGTCCGGCTTGGTAAGAACCGGTGGGGTTGCCAAGCATCTCTTGATTTCTGAGAAGGCGACGTCATAGTCTAGGTTCCAGCCGCCTCGGGTTTCCTTCTTCAGCAACTTGAAAAGAGGTAGGGCTTTCTCCACCGACTTTGGTAGAAAACGCGTCAGGGCGGCTAGTCGGCTATTTAGCTGTTGTACCTCCTTCTTAGTCCTCGGGCGCTGCATGTCGAGCACGACCTTACACTTGTCCGGGTTGGCTTCTATCCCTCTGTTGGTCAGCATGAAGCCTAGGAATTTCCCAGCCGGAACTCCGAAGGCACATTTGGCCGGGTTCAACCTGATTCGATGTCTTCTTAACTTTTCAAACGTCTGTTCTAGGTCCCGGATGTGGTCTTCTGGTAGTTTCGACTTGACGATCATGTCGTCTATGTAGACCTCTATGTTGCGCCCGATCTGATCCTTGAAGACCCGGTTCATCATCCTTTGGTAGGTGGCTCCGGCATTCTTCAGTCCAAAAGGCATGACGTTGTAGCACTAGTTCGCCTTATCAGTCATAAAGGCGGTCTTTTCTTGGTCGTCCGGATGCATGGCGATCTGGTTATAACCGGAGTAGGCATCCATGAAGGAGAGGAGTTGGTACCCGGCCGAGTTGTCCACAAGCTTATCGATGTTAGGCATCGGGTAGGAGTCCTTTGGGCAGGCCTTGTTGAGGTTGGTGTAGTCGACGCAGACTCTCCATTTACCGCTAGGTTTTAGGACCATCACTACGTTGGAGAGCCAGGTGGTGTACTGCACCTCTCGGATGAAGCCGGCCGCTAGGAGCTCCTCTACGTGGTCCTCCAAGGCCTTTTGCCTGTTGTTCGCAATGTTCCTCTTCTTCTGTGCCACGGGTCTTGATCCCGGCCATATGCCGAGCTTGTGGCAGCAGAAGTGGGGGTCGATGCCGGGTACTTCGGCCGAGGTCCATGCGAAGACGTCTTGGTTCTGCCTTAGGAAGCGAATCATAAGAGCCTTTAGGCCGTCCTCCATGTCTCGGCCAATTTTGGCTGTCTTGGACGAGTCTTCCCCTAGCACTATCTCCTCCAACTCTCCTTCTGGCTCAGGCCTCGGATTATCCTGTTCTCGGAGGTCGAGCTCTACCATGTTGACTTGCTGCCGCGGGCGTTCGTCCGAGCCGGCTTCAGCTACGTGCTCATTGGATCCGAGCCGAGGTGGAGACGAGGGTCCTCCTTCCTCGACCCGGAGAGCTTCAAAATAGCATTGCCTCGACTCTTTCTGGTCTCCGGATACCACAACTATCTGGTTCTTACTGTTGACCATCTTCAGTTTTTGGTGTTTGGTGGATACCAGAATGTCCCAGTTGTGGATCGTTGGTCTGCCCAGGATGATGTTGTAGGGGGATCGGAAGTCGGCGACTACGAATCTCACTCGCTCGGATTTGAAAGCTTCCTTAGTCCCCAGGGTCAGCCTGAGGTCGATGTATCCTTTCGGAAAAGACTGTTCGCCATTGAACCCAATCAGGGTGGTTTTGCATGGCTTGAGGTCCTCCTTGTCGAGGTGCATCCTTTTGTAGGCATCCCAGCTTATAATATCGGCCGAGCTCCCTGCCGGCGATCTTTTTCGAGCGCTTCCTGGATCATTCAGCTAATGGCTTCAAAGTCGGCCCGCCTCTGCAAGTCGTCTCGTTTCTCCTTGTTTTCCAACCGCTGGAGGAACGACTCCTGCGTCCTCCGAATGATGCGGACGTCAGCTTCAACTGCCTGGACGTCTCTCGTTGGAGCCACGGTGAGTGCTCCTAATGGCTGATGATCCTCTGCCGAAGGGGTGGTTGCCGTGTCAGTGACATGCCCTTCGGGGGTGTTTTGTCGCCATGGTTGCTCCGACAGCTGATCCAGTGGTGGTTGGCTTGGCTGGGGGTCTCCTCCCTCCGGCTGGGGGTTCCTGGTGTGGCTTCTAGTGCTCACCATCAGTGGTCACGGCGATTGAAGTTTATATATCCCCACAGTCGGCACCAATGTTCTGTCCTAAGAACACAGAGATTGGACTTGATTAGGTTGTCAAGCCTAGAGTCTACGTACCCTCTGAAGGGATCAAAGTCCACGTAGTTCGTGATAAACTGGAAGGCACGTAGCTAGGGGAGTGGGGTGTGTGCTCTGTGTGACGGAATGTAAATAGAGCATAAGATAGAACGTGTACACCTGTTTAGGGTTTCCTTCTATTTATAGAGGAGTCTGGTGCGTGTATCTTCATATTGATGGGCGGTATCCCTGATTGTTAGATCATGGGCTGATTTGTTGGGATTATGACTGAGGGAGAATCCTCATTGAAGAGATCCTAAATCTATGGGATCTCGGATCCTTTCCTAATACAGTGCAGATCTCGCTGTAGGCGTAGTTGGACCGAGGTCCGGACCTGGGCCTATTGGGCCGGTCCGTAACACTATGAACTTTCAAAATAAGTGCAAATGTCAGATATTCTACCTTCTGAAGTTGTTAGTTTAGACATTATGGTAACAGGTGGAGTGGAACTGTAAAATATTATGGGGCCGGCGTTGTTGATCACAGAAACAGAGGCCGGGATAATGGAGGGCTTTACAGGGGTGGTCGCAAAGATTGATTAAATAGGGAAGGATGGTTTTCATGAGTCATGACCATGAAGTAACAATAAACGCCGGCCTCCATTTGATTGCTGAGGTGTTCCCACAAGCCATCAGAAGCAAATATGAGAAATTGATCGTGCTATTGAAGTTCGTGGACAGAAATATATGGCTCAGAGAGGTCAAAATCGGTCTCCTAAGTGTCCGTTTGGGATAACGGTAACAAAATAGACCTATTTTTAAATGAATTTTTTTAAAAGCTAAATTGTAGATGTGATTTATGTTTTAAGATAGTGATGGCAAAAGTGACCTTTTTTCCCCCTAGATGAGCTCTTGTTTGACATAACATTTAAAAAATCGGTTGAGATAAAAAATGACTAAAAATGATATGAATCTTCTTAAATATATATATGTGTGTATGTGTACGTATGTAAGTGTTGTGTACACACACATATGTTGTATATTATTGAAAAATAATTTTTTGTTCCCAATAGTTTTGATTTGTTTTTAACTCATCCTTTAATTTTGATTCTGGTGCCTCAGTTGCAACAATTTTTACTTGTCTTTAACCACTCAATCTTTATTTTTTATTTTTTTTATATTATCATCTGATATCTAGTTTAAGGTTCATAGTCACCTCTTCTAACACAAGTTTTCCCTTCTAGAACTCGAACTTAAAACCTAAAAGGATTTAGCAAGGTCTTACACTGCTAGATCAACTCTATCTTGAACAATCCTTAAACTTTAACTTGATGCAACTGAATTTCTACAATTTTAAGAATTTAAAATATTGATCCTTTTAGAAAATAGAATTATATATTTCATGAAGTTTATGGATTAATATTTTAAATGATTAAAACTATCAAAGCAGTGATGAATAAAATCTACTACAAGGGTAAGTAAATTTTATGCAGAAAAGATATTACAAGGATAAGTCATATGTGCTTGGTAACTGAATTTATGGATCATCCTATTCTTGTACTTTGTGGAATGTAAAGCTCTAATTTTTTTCATTTTATAGTTACTTGATGTATAACTTATTTATGATTTTTATGCTTTTTAATTCATTTTATTGACAACATTATATTGTTATTTATATTTTGTTTTGTTTATATATAATTTTTTAGAATTGCAATTATATATATTTCTTTATATACACTTTTTTAATATATTATTTTTTATTTCATAATATTTTTTCTTTATTCAAGTGGTTGCTATGAGCCTTAATAATTATTAATAATTTTTTTTTTCTAATTCTCAATTTGCGAGGGGAAAAAAATTTGCGACGGATTCCAAAAATCCGTTTAATTTGCAATAGATTTTTTGGAATCTATTGCAAATTTCGTTTGCAACAAGTGTTTTTGCAACAGAGTTTTTTCCATCGCAAAATTTGTTTGCCATGAATTTTCTTTTTCTCGTGATATCTTTGGTCCGTCACTAAATAAGTTTTTTTTTTTTTTGGTAGTGGCTTCAGATAACATATTATGTAACTTTTGCATCTATTTTGAAAGTTCATAGTTACTTTTACCCCTAAAAAATCATTTAACATTGGACGCACTTTTAAGAAAAGCTCATGTATATTTTTGTATCTTAATCCAATATTTTAATTTCAATTTTCTTAATACCTTTTCCCAATAAAATGGAATCAATTTCGTTCAATGCTTTTAGTCCATCATGGGCTAGCTCTCGACCTGCATATAAACAAGATGGAGCTCAAATGTACACTTGAATATTTATATTTGAGCCAACGCGTACACAATATATATCGACCTATACCAAGTCCTAAAAGTAAGGAATTATATATTAAGAAATATACGGTTAAAAATGATAATTCTATATATCGACAAAAATGGATTCTGACAATTCCAATTCTCATGTTCACCAACATTTTCAACATTGGCGTAAATTAATATTGTGTGGTGATTACTGGACTTGATTGAAAAAGCAGTATTATAATAATATTATTAACCTTTTTTATAAGCCAGACATATATTATTAAATTCTGAATCCCCCTTAGTAGTGGCCATTGAGCGTCTATGGAGGGCTTACCAAGTCAATCGTCTTCCCGACGGTAAACATTAAAACCATGTGACAATTACGTCAGAAAATAATGAAATAATTAAAATAAATTGTTGACTTGCTTTAATTAGATGCGATTGATTATGCCCACAGCAATTTGCATTAGGCAGCCTCCAACAATTACTTTTACATACTGATGTTAATTAATCACAAAGGAAAACACGTAATAATATTATATGATTACATGGGAAGAAAATCACTCAGATGCATGAACCCTAGATATATAGTTAATTTCTTCAAACCTTTTTTGTTCAAATACAACTAACTAACGGTGCCCATTTGTTTTAAGACCATTCTTTTAACTTTACACAGCATTCCATATAGAAGAATTAGGAAGAATATAAACCTACCAAGTCAAAAAGGGCCTTCCTATGAAATATTATAAAAAAATGTTAATATGGACTGATATTGATCAACAATTAATTGATTCAATAGTCAATGAGAATTAGAGTACAAATGCTGGGAATAAAACATTCACATAACCATAGATCTTTTCTTTCATTTCAGGCTCAATAATACACTTCAATTTGAATTGCTTGGCAGTGCCAAATAACAGATGATTAAAAAAATAAATTGTTATAATAAATTACCACAGCTTCATAGAAAGTGAACGATCACAACAAAGAAGGAAAAGTCTAGAAGCGGACCATACATATTGGATTGTTTTAAGGAGCGATAAAGCGGATCGATTAAAACTCATGAAGTTGTTTTACTTTGAATTTTTAACAAGTAAGAGTCCAAACATAAAACACAAAACGCAAGAACTGGTAACCAGAGAAGGTTCACGAGGTCAAAAGCTGCCCCACGATATAAAGTATAAACAACATTCTGGGGCAGTTATTTTATTTTTTAAAGAGCTTTATCTATACTCATTGAGTCATTGACCAATTAATTGATTAATAAAAGTCCCAAGAAAAGACCACAACAACTTTAATTTAACTTTAATTTTTCTTCACCTTAATGTGGTTGGTGTTAGAATTCAGGTTAACTTGTAATTTTATTTTATTTGACTTTATTGATCGCTGGAGATGGTAATTTTAATTTTTAAGTACTAATTAAGATGACAGGCTCCTCAGCAGAATAATATCCAGTAATGCATATAATTAAATCGAGTACTTTAATTTAGGCCTTGCTAAGGAAACCAACACACTTTTCTTAAAAATAACTAATTTTTGTAATCTATGGAATCTAACCCCTCTATGTGTAAGATGGGGGAGTATTTAGTTAGTATGTGTCAGGTAATCTCATGATTGCAGATCTCGTGAAAATATCATAACAATAAAACATAGTTTAGATACTTATCAATGTGTAAAATCTCTTTCGATGTCAATAAATAATTAAAACATTATAGACTATTTAATGGAACAAATATACAAACTACAGAGGCTTCATTTTAGATATATGCATGTAAAAAAACTTCCCTCATAACTTTGTTAATATGTCTTTGCTTATGGTACACCGTTTGACCCAATGACAGGAGTGTATTGATTGAGATGCTTGAATTTTTCATTCATTATATTCCTCTTTTCACTCTTTGTTGGATTCTATTTGTGCCCATTCAAATAAGATGACATGCAATATTGAATCATATTGGTAACGCAGGAGTCTGTATATATAAAAAATTAAAATCAGAGCAGACTAGAGTGTCTATCTGCGTGGGTTGCGTGGGAGATATCGCATAGAAGGCTAAGCCACAATGACAAAAGGGAAAGTTCAGAAAAATACTATTTAAATTATAAATAGGTAAAAGAAAGATAAGGAAGACTTGTATTTAAAGGAGGACGTGAGATTTTCAAATGATACCCCGAGTAAGTTTTGAAGATAATCATGTCAAACATCATTAAAAATTTAGCTATAGATGATGATTATTTTAAAATTAGAAATAACAATTTCAGTATATATAGATCGACTACTCAACCTCTTAAAATGTTGTCAGGAGTCATTAACAACTTATATATACACAATAACAACTTCAGAATAACAAATAATAATTACAGTATACATATTGACTAGTTAACCTCCCTATATCTCAACTGTAACACCTCATTTTCATCACCCAAAAACTTGGTCAAAATATTGAAAATACCATCAAAAGAGTTCAACAATATCCAAATCCTTTTACAATGTTACCATTTCGAATAAAACCCGTAATACATAATCAGAATAAATTCCAGAAAATATTTCAGAGTTTAATACAAAACGGAAGTCTTAGGTTCATGGCAAATAAAATAACATATCATAATTTATTGGAGATTAAAAGAGCTTCCAGAGCTCACTCCATAGGTGCCTTCCCTTGCTCTCTACTAGAATAATCACCTGAAAAATGTTAATATGGGATGAGATTCCACGTCTCAGTAACTACTGAATATTTCTACCTTACACGAGCAAATTACATATGACAAAAATAAAAGGTAATATAATGTGAATTTAATATACTCAGATATTTTTAGATATACCGTTGTTCACATCAAATGCCTTTACAAAATACTCATCATTCTTTATTGAATAATTCAGAAATGCACTATGCAGTATGCAGCCTCCCTTATATCCCCTTCCAACCGTATACCGCTGACTGGAACCATAGGCTAACATATAGTCCAATAGAAACTCATTCATTTGACTGGATGGTTTCAAGCTCACCAAAACTTAAGATACACCCGGCCAAAGGTATAGAGCTTAAATCTGGACTATGGCTCCCCTCCTTTAAAATAACAACTAAGGAGGTGTCACATGTCCCACATCTCCAATGAAATCCCGGCCAGAGGAAAACATGGAAGATGAGGCCCTGAAAAGTACCATCCACTGTGCACCGAGTGGTGGCATAAACAATTCTTATCATTCAATTCCCTCCTTACTCCACCCATCACATTACAACCGCCATGATGAATGTATTTACTAAAAAAAAAATAATGCATTATTATACCATTATATACATTGATATGCGTATTTATGAATAGTAAAATACTATGCGTATATGTGAATAGTAAAATACGGTATATACATGAATAGTAAAATGAGTAGTAAATACGGTGTACGTGAATAGTAACATGAATAGTAAATACGGTATATGGGAATAGTAACATGAATAGTAAATACGGTATACGTGAATAGTAACATGAATAGTAAATACGGTATACGTGAATAGTAAAAATGAATAGTAAATACGGTATACGTGAATAGTAAAAATGAATAGTAAATACAGTATATGTGAATAGTAAAAATGAATAGTAATACGGTATACGTGAATAGTAAAATGAATAGTAAATACGGTATATGTGAATAGTAACGTACGTATAAATAGTACCTCTACAGATTTGCAAGTCAAAGTTCCCACACCAGATCTTAAAACCATAAATATTTTCTAAATATTCTTGCCAAAATAGTAAACAAACAAATTTATAATCATACATAATTCACAAGTATAAGGAAGAATATTCAGAGTTACCTGTTACTTGCTAATACCCGAATCACCAACCAGCTATTATAACTCAAGCAAATATCTCTACTCTCTCTCTCTCTCTCTACCTCTCTCTATGGCTCTTAGAAGTTGTGAAGAATGAAATGAAATGGAAGGTCTATTTATAGTTGGAAAATGGGTCCTTAAGTGTAATTTTCGTCTCTGGGTCGTTCTACGTAATTTTCCCGGTGACAAATTTTCAAACTTCCCGTGACTCTTCCCGTGGCTGGTTGTGGAAATAATTTTTCGTGGGTCCCACATGAATAGTAAATAATATTATATTATAATAATATAATATTATTATTCAAATAGTAAATTACTATTACGTGGGTCCCGCGGCCATTTTTTTCAAAGTCACAAGAAAGTTTGTCACTCACGGGAAAGTTTGCAGAGAATTATTTTGGCCGTGGGTCCCGCATGAATAGTAAATACGTATTTAGGAATAGTAAATACCGTATTTTTAAATAGTAAATACGTATTTGTGAATAGTGAACACTATTCATATTTCACAAATTTCAAGTATTAAATACGTATTTGCGAATAACATATATATATATATATATATATATATATATATTTTTAAATACGTATTTGTAAATAGTAAAAACGTATACGTGAATAGTAAATACTATTCACGGGGCCCACAAAATACTGATTTCAAATTTATCACTTTCCAAAAATAGAGCCTACTAGTCTTCCCAAAATAGGTTTATGTTCAAGATATTATATTCAAAATTCAGGATGTTACATCAACAAGCTTGAGGGTAATCAATATTTTAAAGTCACACGTGTCAAATATCATTAACAATTGAGGTATAGATAATAACAATTTTAGTATAGATATTGACTTTACTTTGTTTTTTAAAACTTAATCAGGGGTAGGTGGGTCATTTTTCGAAAGATTTGGAAATCTCAAATTTCTTCCTAAGGTCTGACTTACGATTTTAGATATTAGCCTCCTTATTTTTCTTTTTTCTATTTTAATAGTATTCTTAGGAGATTTTCCCATGACAAAAAGCTTTTTTCCAAGAAAAAATAAAGAGACACATAAACAAAAGGGATAATTCTGTATAAAGACTGTTAAAATAGGAAAATCTTATATCAGGTAAGTAAACTCAACAAATCTTAAATTGGGTCAATGACTCAATTTAAAATATTTAAATGTTGGTTATTTTTCAATAATACCCTTAATTCATCGTCACTTTCTCATTGCCCTTAGGGTTGCCACAGTCACCTCTGACGCATCCTCCATACCTCTTTGTCCATGAAGCAACAACAAAATCTAATTCCAGACATGAAAGTTGCACGCCACAAAATCCCAAACTAAATGACTTTAGGGTGCTGTAGCGAGGAGATAAGGCTCGATTGGTGACAGCCATGAAGGAGACAAGGCTCAGATTTGGAGGTTTTTGTGTAATATTGAGAAGCTTGATGGAGGAGAAGAAACAGAACGACGACAGTTACCGCACAGACTTCGAAGGCATCTGAAAACATAATATTTGAATTTAAGATAAATGGCAGAGTAGGAAAATATCTTTATGAATTTTAGATTTCACTTGTTGCCTCAAGCATCTCAGATTCTCTAGGTTGCAACTTGGAACAAGGCGTGGTCCTTGTTCAATGATCTAATAATTGTTGAATTCCTAATTTAAATTAGTGCTCCTGATATAGCATTCTATAAATTGATGGAGGTATTTTTCGCAGCCCTATTTTTGTAGAATAAAAAAGTCATACATGCAGAATTTTAGTTTAACTTCTGAAATTGCTTGGAAGGATTTCATATGATTTTGATTTCCCCCTTTTCATACCCTTGCCTTCTTGTCTTTCCTTTTCTTTCTTATGGATCTGATTCTCCGTAGAAAGAGTCCTCAATCATCGTTATATTATTGTTTTTTTAATATAATATTGTGTTAAACCGAAGCTTCAGAGTTTTAAGATTTGATTAAAAGCGTCAGAGAACAATCATGATAGCGGCGGTTTTTAACAGCGGCGATAATGGTGACTTCTCATGGTGTCGTACACAATCCTAAGGGTACATGAGATAGTGACAATGGGTACGAGTATGATTGGTTAGTGGTATGATTGGAAAATAACCAATATTTAAATATTCTAAATTAGGTCATTGATCAATTTAAGATTTGTTAAGTTTACCAACCTAATATAGGATTTTCCTATTTTAACTGTCTTTATACAGGATTTTCCCTAAAAAAAACTTCTTCTTTTTTTTTTTGCCGAAAGGTCAAAGCGATATTAATGTAAAATGATAATTTTTTAAGTACATGAAAAGAAACACAACAGCAACCGTAATTATACAAATTCAAAAAAGAAGAAGGAGCTACTGAGACTATAAAAGATGAAAAGGAATCTAGAAACAAAGCTATGTCCTTCTCAATTGTTCTATTGGAGCGATGAAAAGAAAACCTGCAACTTAATAAACATCTTTTCTGCTCAGATAAAAAAAAAAATACTAGTAAAAGAAAATGAACGAGTCAGGAAAGGAAGGTGATAAGGGATAAAGATATGCTTGGCAGGGATTAGTGTCACGTGGCTGACCCCACACTAAGTCAACGCTCAGCATCCTCTCATTAATATGTTTATTTGACCTTGTATATCATTAAAATCTAATGCGCTCCGTATTAAAACTTATGAAAAAGTGTATACTATCCGCCATTGTTATAAAACTTACAAGTTGATTTTTCGAGATGACTGTTTTTATGTTTTTTTCTTATTAAATTGAGTTGAGCCATTGATAAACTCATGTCAGTTGTAAACTCGATTAAACTCACGAATTTAAATACCTGGTTTACTGTTTTTACGTTTCAAAGTCATAAAACCGTGTTAACTCATTTTTAAACTTGTGTTAGCTTTTTCGATTTTGTCATCTTCAACGGCTTTATATATGAATTTTATAGAAATTTCTTTGTTAAATATAATAAATTATGAATGTTGATATATTTAATTTCAATTATTTGAATTTAAAATATATTTAAATCAAATTATTTTTATTTTTTAATTATACATTGTTAATACCTATTTAATGATAAAATTCAACTCTTATGAGTATTTGAGTTTACGATACGAATTTATATCACTGTCACGAATTTGTTTGAACTCGTGAATTTGATGACTATGTTATTCACTCTCGTGTGTTCGATAATCGGATTAGACGGTTTAAAAAATGATTAAAATTGATTGAAAATAATAAATATTCTCTTCGGTTCTATTTATAAGAGCCCAATAATCAAATTATGCAATTTAAGAAAGTGGCTAAAATTTATAAAAAATAATAAGTTGTTTTGAAATAAACTTTTGTTTTTAAGTATACTCTGATTTATTAGGGGCAAGTAAGAAAGAAGAATAAAATATTAAAATAAATATAAGTATCAAGAACCTTTTAATTAATGTTATGTTTATAATTAGTAGGGATAAAAATGGGAAAAAAACTTATTAAATGTTTAGACAACTTAATTTTGTCAGGCTCTTATAAAAAGGACTAAAACAATTTAAATTTTGGGCTTTCATAAATCGGGCCGGAGGGAGTATGTCAAAAGTAAACTTTGTTTTCCAATTATGCCCTTATCTATATGATGGAGCAAGTGTGAGAGAAAAATAAAGTAAATATAAGTATCTTTAACATTTTAATTAATGCAATACATATAATTAATTAGGGGTAAAAATAGAAAAATTCATTAAATATTCAAATAACTCTTGTCAGACTCTTATAAAAAAAGCCAAGGCAGTTTAAAGTTTGGACTATTATAAAAAGGACCGACAAGAGTATAAATGGAAGGATATGTATGCTGATTTCTTTTATTTAATATTTATTTTATATTATAATGGTTTCTTTTTCCTTTTTCATATTTGGTATTGTTATTTTATTTTATACATCTTTCATGTTTAGTATCTTTCTCATTATTTAACAACAAAAGCGTTTTATAAGAATAAAAATAATTTAACCACGACTCCCATCATAATCAGCACTTAACTGAGTTTTTCAAACAATTAGTTAAGGATTTAATATCTAACGGCGTGTATAGAGAGAGTCTCATGGTCATCACTAAAACTTTTCCAAAAAGCCATATGGCGTGAATGTATTAGTCATTGCCCTCATATCTCACCTAAAAAATTGGCACATATTTTTTACATAACAGTAGTAACTAGAGGGAGAGGAAAAGTGCATATCAGTATATGCGTAATGCGTGGGATAATCATTAATGACTCTTTGAGATTATAAAAACCAATTAGTGGTTTTTAAGGAGTTTTAAAATTTTTTGACATTAAAAATATAAACTTCAATAGAAAGCATATACTCCCTCTAGTTTTTTTTTTAAAAAAAAAACATAGGAAAATAAATAAAAGAAAAAATCAACTACTATACTCCCTCTAGCTCTAAATATATGAGTTAATTAGGGAGTTTAATTATTTTGATTTTAAAAGTATAACCTCACTTCACTTCTTCTCTCTCTTGCCCAAATTTATAATTTTTTTAAAGGCGAAGGTGCAGATTTGCCAACCAACTATTACCCGAGGAGCGTCTGGGCCAAATAACTATTGAAGGGATCAAAATTGCCAATCAACAATTAAAAAGTGAAAAAAAAAACACCAAATAACTATTAAAAAAGAAAACAACTATCACAATTAAGTTAAAATGTGAGGCACAGGACGGTGGCGGAAACGCTGGAGAAAAGAGCGGTTAAGCCTTCTTGTTGGAAAATGAAAACACCAACAGATATGGGACCTATGAGAGCAGGCATTGCGACAACAGCAGTTGCTGCTTGTGGCATCAGAGGGATGGAACCAGGGTGTAAGGTGCGTACAAGTCGAACGTTGTGGGTTACTAGATGAGTTCAAAAGGGTGAGTGGAACACCCAGCAACAATAGAAGCTTTGGAAATACCGACGTCATTGACACTATGACAGTCAATGGAAAACGGAGAATCAAGACAGTGACGGGTAATAGTTCGTTGGCGAATCTACTCCAAATTGTGTTTTTTTTTTCACCTTTTAATTGTTGATTGGCAATTTTGATTCCCTCAATAGTTATTTGGCCCAAATGCTCCTCGGGTAATAGTTGGTTGGTAAATTTACACCTTAACCCTTTTTTTTAAGCAATTCAACAACTGGTGGGAGTACGCTGCCGGGGATACGCGACCGCATCGGGCAGCGCTGGGTAGGTTCAACCCGGCCGCTAGGAAACTGAGAGGCGCCAAGTCGAGGACTTCGAGATACCGTCGAAAGGAAGAAATTACGTTTGGTATGTAATTTTGTTATTGGTTTGTTTGATCTGAATCTCATCGAAAGGAAGAGCAGAAAGAAGAAGGGTCGTGGAGATGAGAGAGAACGTGGTTTCTGACTTCTGAGAGTTGACATATACTTAGGTGGGACCCAAAAACAAAGTTAACGTCTGTTTATGATATTTAACGGTTGTATTAAAATTACTCTGTTTAAATAATTAATATAACTAATTTCTTTGATATTTTATAAATTAGTTATCTAGTTCATAGATTAATTAGTTTAGTAAATGAGTTGTATTACTCTTATAGCATAGATAAAAAAAATAATGATGATATTCGTTAAATATCTTAGTCATCTACTAATATATTTTTAAAAAATAATCGAACAAAATGCCTATATTTACAAACTTGCACGCCAGAGAAGATTAAGGTACGTACGAACCGCTATTAGGTGTTATGTCTTTTTATCCATTTTAGGATTAAGCATATGCTTCAGTATTAATGAATCGGATTCTTTTGACCGTATGCTTCAACATTAATCGAGTCCTCATGTGGATTGGGTTGAGCTATCTAGGAGTTATTCGATGCATTTAATGTTCTCGATGATATGGGCGAGAAGGTAGGGGATCGTCCCTATTTTTTGTATAGGCACCAAGAGCTTGTCTAATCTGGATCATCCAGATTACATCTGAACGGTCCAGATTTTATTTTTTTTAACTGCCGCTTTTTGAATAAAAAAATTATTTTTTAAAAAAATGTTAATTGAGAGATTATTTTTATTTTAGATTCTGTATCCATTAAAATAATTTTTTTAAAAAAAATAGAAAGTAAAAAAAATAAGATCTAGACCGTCCCGATCAGATCTAGACAGTTTAGGAGGGAGGAGCTCTCCCTACCTATCCAAAGATAGGAAGAAATCTCATTCCGAAGGTAGATGGGTATATTATGGTTTTATATAATATTTCCGTCTTCATTAGTCACGGCATAAAGCTATTTCTCTCGTTACTCACCCAAAATAATCGGGTAGTCAATAGAACAAAATGCCTGTATCAACCTAATCATTTTACAATAAACTATTTATTCATAATTGTTATTCTGTATATATATTTTCTAATCTAGTTTTGATACCTTTTAATAAATATGAAAAAAGGCCTATCTAAGACGTCATTGTAATCTCCAATTAAACTTTAATTTTTAATTAATTCCTATGTTAATAAATGTATTTTGGTCAAGTAATTTTTCAGGAGAAATTTACTGGATAACCAATATAGGAAATTAACTTCAATTAGCTAGTACTCCCTAAAATTCTTTGACAAGACCCACATCTAAAAACCAAAGAAAAAGTGTATTAACCAATTGCCCTAACGCAAACGAAAACGCTCTCCTCCCTCCGATACGAATGGTTGCTGGAGTCTCCATGGCATCCCCCGACAATGGTTTCCACCACTCCGAAAATGATAGTTACAGCCAAAAAGATAATAGCAGGAGCACAGAATAATGAAGCAGAAATAACAGAACTGATGCTGCGGCTTTGATAGATATATACTTAATTTACGATTGAAAATTGAGAATCTTGAATAATCACTTAACTCCAAGTTGAAGGCATTAATTAATCTCAGTATATATTGTTCATCTATGCAAAATTGCGTTAAAAGATGCCGGAAATCAAGGAGAGTTCTCCCAAACCTCAGAAAGAGACTTGAGTATCTCCACTGCTTCGTCTTTTAGATACGAATGATGATCGGCCTGAAGCAACATGCAAAAGCTTGGACAATTATAAGCCTAATGAATTCTTAATCAATTCGTTATGATTATGGGTAGAGTTTTGAATCAACTCCCTCTGAAAAATTTATATAAACAGTTGAAGTGAAGAATGAAGCTCAGCGAAATGGAACGTAACGTGGCGTAACTATCATCTTATATATATACATATCGGTTTGTTTGGATCGTCTTTTGGTTATATATATATGGGCTTCGCTGGAGTTATGAAAAGCCATATTTCTGATTCTGAGTTTTCTTTCAATGTCGTTTTGGGGGAACCAGATATACAACTTGGTCACCAGAAGAATGAAAATAAACAAAAACAAGCTGACCTTGTTTCTTTCGTCGCTTTCCAATCTATGAGAGCTTTCATATTGCTTACAGAAAGTGCAGTCTTATTCTTTTTGGTAAAATTAATTTCATTGCTGTTATTACAATTGATCATGAGCCGCCTTGGAATATTGGACACACGTCTTTGACATGCATAAAGGAACAAGTAACAACAAACATGAAAGTGCTCCCTCCCAATCCTAAAATCTAAATTCTCTCTTCTCTGCCTCATAACCTTCCCTCATCTCTTTCTCGCTGGTGGCTTGTGACACCATCACAAGCCTCCAACGAGTATCATTTTATGCTACAACTGCATCAGAGTGGTAGATTGGTTCCCAGATATTTGGCCTTCAACCTATGATTTTTGGCAGTTGTGAACTTTTTTCGTCCTTGTGGCAAGTTTTTTTTCCTCTCCTTCTTCAGATCTGTTCTACAATACTGAGATCTATCTGTCTTTTGTTTCTTTTTTATGGTACTGGGTTTTGTGGTGGTGTTCTTGTTTTCTCAGAAAATAAACAAATCCTCTTGGTTTGATGGCTGTTTGAATGTTATTAGATTTGACTATCACCGAGTCCACATAGCATGCTTAGATTTATATGCTTATACCTTTAATTAGAGGTATAAGCATTTTTTAAAAAATTTTTTTATATATTGTGTTTATTTAGATTTAAACTATATGCTACTTTTTGATATGTTTTTTGCACCCAGTATCTCAAATTAATTAATTTCCAGTTCTACATTTGTCTATAACACCAGTATTATAAAAATTAATTAATTTGAGATACTGGGTGCAAAAAAAAAGAATTCAAAAAGCAGCATATATAGTTTAAATATAAATAAATACAATATAAAAACAAATTAAAAAAAATATGTTTATACCTCTAATTAGAGGTATAAATATGTAAATCTAAGCATGCTATGTGAACTCGACTATCACTTGATGGCTCGGACCTACGTTCTTGGGGGAAAATTTCAAGAGGTATTGTTCAGTGTGTGGGCGAGGTCATCATATTTGCTTAAATGAGGGAACAAAAGTGTTCTTCAGGATATCATGAGTTTTCTTTGATCTTTACTACTCTAAGACGGGGTATCTGTGCAGCTGCTCTAATTGCAGGTAATGCTTATAAGGAGGTGTGCCCATTAGGATGAGTTTTACAACCAACACTTTCTTTCACGTTACTTCTAATTTTGGATATTGAGAAAGCCAGTTTTGTCCATGCTTCTACTTTTACTCTTAAATATTTAATATACGGTGATAGGCTGTTTTTGTATTTAGTTTATTTTGTTGTATTTGATTTGACTTTGTTTTTATTCCATCTTCAGTTTGTTTTCTTATATTATATCGATTTGCAGTAATAATATAAATAGTTTTTTTTTGGGGGGGGGGGGGAACAACAACAACAAAAAAACATGAAATAACAGGTCCCCTAGCAAAACTCCCAACCATAAAAAGCCCATTTAGCATAAACAGTGGCCTCTTCCTATTCGATCATTCACACTGATTTTCTAATCTTTGATACATTTCATTAAAGCAAAATGACTGAAAAATAACTTTAAAATTATAAAATCCCAAATCAAAATCAAGTATTTCCTGTAGAATGAGTTATGAATTGTTTATCAAATTTTATCATTTTTTTATTAATTTTTTGATAACAAACCTGATTTAGAATTTTACAATTTTAAATTTCTTTTCCTGTCATTTTCCCTTTTATTAATAGAAATAAACAAAACATACCCCCAAAAAAACACTGTACAAAGTTTTTCGCACTCATACAGTTAAATATTTTATTTTGTGTCAATGATTAGTTGCCCTAATTAACGACAATGTTACCTGCCATGTTTAGATAAGATTTTAGGTTTGAGCTCAGTTTTGACATGTTTGTGTGTGTGTGGATATGAGTCTCCCTCCCCTATGGAAGGACTAGGCTAGCTAGGGGCAATTTTTTTAAATTAAAAAACAGGATTTTATGATAGGGTTAAGGTGTAATTTTGTCCTTAAAGTATGCGCCCAGGAACAATTTTACCCCTAAAGTTTT
Organism: Acacia crassicarpa; assembly: GCA_034222035.1. Taxonomy (NCBI): domain Eukaryota; kingdom Viridiplantae; phylum Streptophyta; class Magnoliopsida; order Fabales; family Fabaceae; genus Acacia; species Acacia crassicarpa. Next base: position 59,913,225 of record JAWXYG010000002.1, on the reverse strand, counting down.
CGGCGTAGCAATGTTGCCCCTGAAGTTTCAAAATGGAGCAATGTTGCCCCTCCGTTAAAAACCCCAACGGTCAACTAACGGTGACCGTTAGTTGACCGTTGGGGTTTTTAACGGAGGGGCAACATTGCTCCGTTTTGAAACTTCAGGGGCAAAATTGCTACTTTTTTTGGGAGCAATGTTACCGCTAAAGTTTTAAAATGGAGCAATGTTGTCCCTCCGTTAAAAACCCTAACGTTGACTATTAGTTAACCGTTAGGGTTTTTAACGGAAGGGCAACATTGCTTCGTTTTGAAACTTCAAGGGCAACATTGCTACACTTGAAATTTCAGGGGCAAAATTGCTCCTGGGCGCATACTTTAAGGGTAAAAATGCACCTTAACCCTTTTATGATATAAAATATAATTTTGACATGTCTTGCCATTGAATCATGCCGAATTGAAGGTGCGTGCTAATTAGTGCCATGAAAAATCATAGGATGAAAATATTTACAAACAAAAGTAAACTCATTATATTAAGAGAGTTTGAATTCTTATTCTATAACCACAGGTCACCTCCCCGGGGTAAAAAAGGAAGGAAAGAAAACAGGTGACCTCATTTTTTTCCACCATGCACCCACATGTAGCCAACTATATTAGTCAAAAGTTTGAACATATATATTAATGCAACACGAAATTTATGATCTTGATTTGCATATTGAAATAATGATATTTTCTATTTTGAGAGGAAGATTTCGCATCAAGAAAGTTATGTAAGAAATTCAAATCGATTTTTATTGAACATGGATATCAGTTGATCTCTCCATTTCCTGTGGTAAGCCAGCCGAAAATTTTTATATAATATACAACACACCCACAAAAAAATCAAGTCAATGTTTGACCTTGTAATTAAATATATATATATATATATATAGAGATGCTGCTATTGTGTATATTATATTTTATATTTGAGGACAGCATCATCATCAGGCGTATCCCGATAAAGTTTTCTTGCCGTCTCTTCGGCGCAAAAAATACAAACGAAACAAAAACAAAAAAATCACGGCATCTTATATTATATGGCAAGATGAAATTAATATTTTGATCTAAAGAAAAAAAAAACTTTTGTAAGCAATTTATATTTTTTTTTGCTCAACTTTGTAAGCAATTTATATTACGTAGGTATATAATTATATACACCCATGTTTTCAAGAATATTACTGGAATCAATGCTAGCCAGGCAGACAGCATTGAATGATTAAATTGAAGCCGACGATGCAAATTCTCACTTTTCTGAGGTCCGTGCCTTTAATTTGAATAGGTTTTTGACCTCATACATACACAAGAGAGACATACTTAATTTGCGTTTAAAATTTGGGAATATCAAATAATTACTTAGCTAGCTCCAAGTTAAAGGCATTAATTTAATATCTATATGCTATTCATCTGTGGAAACTTGCGTTAAAAGATGCAGGAAAGCAAGGAGAATTCTTCCAAACCTCAGAATGTGACTTGAGAATCTCCATTGCTTTGTCTTTTAGATACGAAGGATGATCCGCCTGAAGCAACATGCAAAGCTTGCACAAAGTCCCTAGCTGAACCATTTCCTGTATTATTACTTGCGAAGCAGATGACTTTGATACCAATGATAGAACAAATATGGCTCTTTCATCCGCCGCTGGCGACACCTTCAGGATTCGATCCGTCAACACCGCAATGCCGCCTCTGTGACTCGCGAACTGTGCTCTCCCATTGGCACAAGAACACAGATGAAACTGTATTTCTAATATCAGCTCTGTCGTTCTCTTCTCCGGCATGCCCAGCTCAATCTCAATCAACTCATGAACTGCACCGGATTTTACCATTAACTCTCGATTTCTTCCCCACGGACAAGCTGCTAATAGCACTTTCAGACCAGCGTTCATTCCTTGTAGGCTTATTCCATTTCGTAGGACTTTCACAATTGTTTCAAAGAACTCAGGTTTCAGTCTCTCCATGACGCCGGAGCTGGCCTTCTGGACGATATTTTTTAGCACTGTAATCGCGTGGGACTTGAGAGTCACAGAGTTGTCCACTATTTCAAAACCTAAAACCCAAGTGAGAGAATCCAAGACCTGATCGTTTTGTTGCAGGAGAAGCGTGATTTCCTCTGGGGGAATCTTAACAAACTGCAACAAACTGAGGGCCTCTTCGAGGCCCTCGCGAATCTGTCGTTTCTTGAAACAATCCAAAATAAACAAAACCATGGCTTTGGGGACGCCAGCCTCAACCAAAAACTTCCTATTTCTTTCATTCTCAGCAGCCAGGAGTTCTAAGTGTTGGAGAGCTTTGAGATAGAGGTGAGAGCTGCGAAGGTGGGAGAGGATTTTGAGGACCTGAAACTTGTCGAGGGGAGGTTTGGGTGTGGGAATACGATCGACGCCGAGGGAGGCATGCTGAGTGCACCAAGCCTGAATGAGACGGCGGAGGGTGTGGTTGGGGGTCAAGTCGGAGTCTAACGGAAGAGTCTGTTTGGTTACGGGGCAGGTGGTGTTGTTGGAGGTGAAGAGCCAACGTTCGATGCTTTCACGATCGTAAGTGATGCCCGTAACGGCAGTAACGGGATCTTTCATGATTTGGAGGGATATGGGGCATATGAAATACTCAGGAATCTCAACTTGATCCATCATATATCAGAGATATCAGAAAATAAAAGAAAGCAAGAATTAGTTATTAGGTAGGAGAAGAATGACAATATATGGAAAGGTTGGAACAACGGGTGTGATTATGTGAAAGGTAGTGGGTAAGAGAATGCGGCTATGGTTGGTCAATATAAAGGGGGAAAAAAAATCTGACGTGTCAGATATATATTCAAAGAGTGTGGAGAGTGCTCGATGCTTCAAGGGAGGGACCGTTCGGCGGTCAAAGGAAGAAAAAGTGGTGAGATAATAAAATTCCCTACTCTAAGGCACACGGAATTGTAGGGTAGTTTTGTTTACGTTGACGGTCGATCCATATATCAAATTAGGCCAATGGGACAAACTGAACCAGTGCCATGCCAGTGACCTTCTACACAGTATCCTCCAACTAGGCCCCTTTGTTATTTTAGTCTATGTTATCAAATTATGCTCCCAATGGTTTGAGCCAAATAGAAGGGATTAGTTCCTCGTAAGGTGACGAAATAAGGTTCAAACCTTCACTAATTTGAGCCAAATAGAAAGGATTAGTTCCTCATTACTACAATGAACATGATTGTCTTCAATAGAGATAGGGAAAAAAAAATATCTGTGCCGACATGTTTTTGAAGAATCCGGTAGCATGCATTATTTAAGGAATTCAGTGTCAATGCTCATTATCTTTGATCATTGCTAAAGTCTAAACCATCTATCCAAAATTAATTTGGATGGTCTGGATTTATTTGTTTTTATCTTTTTATGAGTGTTTTTGGAAAACTATTTTAATGTGCACAGAATCTGAAATAAAAAATAATTTTTTAACTGTCGGTTTGAAAATTTGATTTTTTTCCATTAAAAAAATAATTAGCTAGAGATTTTAAATCTGAAGCATTGAAAATGTATTTAAACGGTGCAGATATCACCACAGAAATGAGCATCACGGTCCCACCTTACTTATTTAAGTTTCAGCCACCCAAGACATCATTTTCTAATGTCATAATTCTGTTGAACAGCTTAACATACCTGTGTTTCACATTAGGGACCTTTGTTATATATTTCTAATTGTTTGACGCACCACCATACACTACTTTGTTTTTCTCCACCGTTCCCGCTCAGTTGTATTTAATCACGCAGCATCTATTTCCCTTTTCCCTTTCTTACTTAATTTCATATTTCTGTCACTGTTACTGCTGTTAAGACAAAAAGTAATTTATTCGCACAACTATCTAGCAAGCAAGGTATGTATTGCTCTCTACGAATCCTCAGGCTCAGTTTTTTCACAGATACGTACATGAAAAGGATCACAGTTATTTTAAATAAATTTATTGTCAATGCATAATTAATTAATTACCATCACACGTTTTTGAAAAAAGAACATACAAAAATAGAAAATGTTGACGTATAAAACTAATACAATAAGCACTATGCTATACGGTATGCTTTGATGGAGTGAAGGTGCAAGGTCGATCTGATTTCTGTGTTGTGAAAGCAAACTGTCAGATCTTGAAAAGGAGTTATTATTAGGGACATTAATAAAGAAGGCAATAATATAATTGAAACAAGACAAGCAGAGCTACGGATCGGGAAAAGAGAAAAGCTAGGAACTCAATTGAAACAGTGTGAATGGTACTTTGTTTTTTGTAAAGGATTTTGATTGATTAATGAATTGAGTTATGTGGTCACGTGAGGGGAGGAAATTCCACTGCCAGTCAAAAGCGAAGACCCAAGTAAACGGGTAAGTTTACTCAGGTCGATTATACGCGTAATTCAACTCCATCGTCATCCTAACGGTTTAATTATATTTCTGATAGATTCATTGAATCTTCTTCTCTGCCCAAACCAATACGCCTACTTAATCAACCCCTCCCCAGTTATATATATAACTTGGTTGTTTATTTAACTTGTGATTAAAACAGTCCATTGTTTTATACAACTTGGTTAAATTTGAACCTCTGCCCATTGTTTTATCTTATCCCTGAAGTTTGAGACAGAATGTTGCTCTAAATTATATATATATATATATAATATTGGTTTTTTGCATATATGTATGTCAGTATGTGTGTATATTAGCCGACTTGGATTTTCTTTTCACACACACGTACATATAGTTTATAATTTTCAATGTCGATCCTTTCCTTCTCCAGTAGGGGCCGAAAAGAAAAAAACAAACCAATCATTAGTTGAATATCTGTGAAACAACTATTTGCCATTATATACACTTTAATTACTAGGTGAGATAACTAAATTACAAAAAAGCGAGCAAGCTCATTGTCAGAAGGTATATTTCCTTGTTTTAATAAGTAGTAGTCAGTATTCACATCGCATGCAATTCTATTTATTACAGGGATACATGAAAGCGAAAAATTTAATTATGGTATTTAATATATGATATATTTACCTAATTTATTTAAATTAAGAAAGTTTGTTAAGTTAGTTGATATGACATGTATTTTTTAAAACACCCTAGAGTAACTTTCCTTAATCTCCTCTTCTCTTCTCTTCTTTAATTATTGTTGAAGAAACATCAATAGGTAAATTAGAAAAAGATTGATAAATATAAAAATATACTTATATTTAGGATAAAATCAACTCTTAAAATATGTTTTATATTAAGAAACAGAGGAGTATAATGATTACTCATTCCAACTAAGGTATAAACATATATAACAACTTCTTCAATATTGAAACTTTAAAACATCACATTAATTAATTATTTTCATTGATATAGAGAAATAATCAATTGGGGGGGGGGGGGGGAATATTTGCAAAGGGAGAATAATGGCGTGCAAGTAGGGATTAGATGGATCTAGATGGGCAACAAAAACGGCTGGTCATTTTGAATCCCACAAGATCATAATATTCCCCATGATCTTAATTTGTTTCTTGATGATTCGTAATTCCAAGTCAACCCTGTTGTCTGTTTGCAACGTAGCCTCTTGTCTGCTCATTTAAGTTGCGAGTCCCCACAAAAACACCCACTTCTTCAAACTTTCTCTTTTTCAATCATGACCCTTCCATTACAGGCGACTTCTCTCTACTACTCTTACTTTGCTTTATATATATGTCAGTCAACTCTTTCAAAAACATTGAAGCCGGTGTGTTACCTTGTTATTGTGCGATCAAAAGGAATTTGTTTGACAGTTTAATGGTCGTTACGTTTCTGATTAATTGTCACTATCTCCCCTCATTCAACTCTGCAATCTTAAAACAACAAAATGATCACAATCCTTCCATTTTTGTCTTGTCCTATTTCAACCTCTCGCCATTCCATCCTAGGTATTTACATGGAAGGAATTTCTGTGTCCTTGTTCTATTCATCCGACTGATCCACCCGCCATGTGATGCAGTCTCATGTTTCACACACACACACACAAATTCTACTTCGCATTCTTTTGATACTTGTCTAAATATTAATTATATGCATACTTTCTATCTATACCTTGAAAACGTTGCCCCCATTCACTGATGCTCTCATTCACTGCCATCCTCTGCGTGGCGCCGTTTTGGCTCAAAAAACTGAAGCTGCACCCTCTTTAGGGAAATAGATTCCCTGTCTATTCAAAGAGCTCCTCCTTGGACTTGGACGATCCAAATTTTATTTTTTCTTATTTTCTATTTTTTAAAAAACAATTATTTTAATGGGTACAGAATCTAAAATAAAAATAATCTTTCAACTAACATTTTTTCAAAAAATATTTTTTTATTCGAAAAGCGGCAGTTAAAAAAAATAATAAAATCTGGACCGTCCAGATTAGATAAGCAAATGGTGGGGATAGGCACCAAAACTGGTTCCCTTTATGTATGTATGTTTAAAATTATTCACTGATACTAAAAAAAAATACTTCAAGATACTAACAAAATATTTCATGATCGTGAAAAATTATTTTAGGATTTTGAAAAAAAAAAATCTTGAAGCATATTTTTAGTACCAGTCAATATCTTGAAATAATTTTCCAAGATCATGAAACATTTTTTTTAGTATCAGTCAGTACCCCGAAATTTTTTTTAAGATCCTAAAATATTTTTTTAAGATCATAAAATATTATTTTCAGTATGAGTTAGTATCCTCAAATATATTTTTAAGACCAATCAGTACTTTAAAATATTTTTCAGGATCCTAAAATAATTTTTGAAGATCATGAAGTAATTTTTTAATAACGTTCAATATCCTAAAATATCTTTTTAGTATCAGTCAATACATTAAAATATTTTTTAGGATCCTAAAATTATTTTTGAAGATTATGAAATATTTTTTTTTAGTGCCAGTCAATACTTTTAAATATATATATATATATATATATATATATATATATATGGGGAAAAGATTTGTGCAGTCACTGCACCTAAGGTTTTTTTCAGTGAATACAAAACGACGCAGTTTAGTTTAATGAACATTTTAAAAAAAAAAAAAAAAACCTCATTCTCTCTTTCGACTTCACCTCTCTTGTTTGGAATTAAGGTTAGTCAAATCCCACGTTGCCGCCATCACCCACGTTTTGAAGAATAAGCATGAGTTTTCGTTCTTCAACAGCATCTCCGATCTCTTAGTCCTCTCTCTGGGTAACGAAGAGTCCGAGTTCAACACCGTCAAACCCAAATTGTTTAGATCCGGATTTGCAGGATCGCCAAAGAAGGAGCTCCTAGTGGGAGAAGCAGATCTGCGGAGGTTGATTTTCGAACAGAGTTCGGCAGAAGTCGCTTTTCGAATTGAAAACGGGGAGGCCGAGAGAGAGGTGAAGCAGAGAGGGAGAATGAGTTTTTATTTTTTATTTTTTTAATCAATGTTCATTAAACTAAACTGCGTCGTTTTGTATTCACTGAAAAAAACCTTAGGTGTAGTGACTGCACAAATCATTTTCCCTATATATATATATATATATATATATATATTTATTTATTTATTTATTTATTTATTTATTTATTTAAAAGGAGGGTGGAGCTTTAGCTTTTTGAGCCAAAACAGCAACTGTTTTACACGCAACGGATGGGAGCATCAAAAGACCAAAGCCGGATCCAAATTTTATTAACGAATATTTGACTGTGGAAAAAGAAAACTCTAATCACAGTTTATAAAAAATTTACGTCAAAGGCAAAGACTTAGACCTAATAATAAAAAAACAAAACATAAAAATTTCAAACCAGGATTAAAAAAAAAAAAAAAGCAAAATATCAAGTCCATGTGGGACGCGGATACAGATAATAAATTGATAATAAATAATGGTACAAAATTTTACTATATATTCTCCCGTACAGATAAATTAATATTAACAAATGAAACAAAATTTTGGGAAAATTATAATGAAGGACCTAAGAAAAATAATATTTATTAAGAAGGACCATAAAAAGTGGTAATTATTTTAAAAGATCAAAAATTAAAATATTAAAATAAAAGGACTAAATTACCCTTAATCAGATTTCTTATCTTCTCATTAACTAAATCTGGAATGATTTTTTCTTCCTATCTTCTTATTAACTGAATATGGAATGATTTTTTCTTACATAAGAATCTAAAATAATTAATATATAATAATAAATAGATATTAATTCAAATAATTCTTTTCCCATCGTAGAATCACTCTAGATTATTATGCTAGAGAAAAGATAGGAAAGCTAAGATTGAGCTTTTTATGGTTGTGGCAGAAGAAGCCTCGTGCGTTGTGCAACCGTCTGCAGTGTTAGACCTGAGATTTTTTGTGCTGAGGCAACCAAAAGTACCTGATATTCATTCAATATTACCCGCTGTTCCATTCCCAGATAAACAGAAAACAAAGTAAAAGGCTCTTAACTCAGAAAAATCCTATCAAAAGAGAAAAACGTGGTTAAAGAAACTAAATCCCTCTTTCCTTTCGCTAAAACCATAAAAAGCTCCATCTTTCCTATCTTTTCTCTAACATAATAATCTTGAGTGATTCTACAATCGAAAAAAAATTATTTGAATTGATATCTTTTTATTATTATCCATCAATTACTCTAGATTCTCAGGTAAGAAAAAATCATTCCAGATTTAGTTAATGAGAAGATATGAAATCTGATTAAGGGTAATTTAGTCCTTTTATTTTAATATTTTAATTTTTGGTCATTTAAAATAATTACTACTTTTTATGGTCATTCTTAATAAATATTATTATTTTTAGATCCTTCATTATAATTTTCCCCAAAATTTTACTATAATTTCCCATATTAAATCTAATTAGCTTCAAATGTTTCATTACATTCTGTATTATTAATCTTGGGATTACGGCATGATTTATAATTAAGCACATTTGTTGAGCCTAATACGCTCAATATAATATGCAATATTAATTTTATAGGTTGATTGGATCAATGGGCCGGAAAAAATTAGTTGGTGGGACGTGATTTACCTAGATCCACTGCTTTCCTATGAAAGTATCAATTCCAACGATGAAGTCCATTCTGTTTAAGGCCTGAGCCCAATATCTTTGTCTCGGGCTTGTTGTATTAGTTGAATCTTATGTCTGTATTAAAAGAAAAAGAGTTATATATATATATATATATATATAAGAGTTAGCATTGAGCAAGTGGAAAGAGTCTTACTCTATTTTAATCACGTCTTCAATTTGAGAAGTAAGAATAAAGAAAATAGTGTTTGGAGCTCTTCCCCCACGACCGTAGACTCGACTTGAGGCGAATTCGGATTAGTTTGAACTGAAGGTTTCAATCAACTAGGTAGGCAACCAAAAGAGTTAACTAATGGTTAGTTCTAGCGGGAGGGGCTAATCCCTCATAATGTGGCGAACTAAAGTTTGAATATATGCTAGGAGAGGGTAGGAGTGCCCACATTTATTATCGACAATGCTTTAAATAGGAATACTTCTAATAAAATGATACCGATACTTATAAAAAAAGAGTTGAATTGTAAGTTTACTTGTAAAAAAGGGTTTAGATGATTGGCATGTTATCAATAGATGTTAAATTTAACAAACAAATCCACTATCTCTTTTACGTCAAGCAATATGTGGAGTAATTCCCGATATAGCAGTAAAAACAAGATATGTAGGCAGATCGACTCATTGTTCCTGGTACAAAAGTTCCTATAAAAATTGAAAATGCCCTACCTTTGAATGCAGTTTGAACTGCCAAGAGCTAGTCCCTCACGCACAATGTAACAAATCAAATTTTGAATCTCTAGTGGGAATGTGCTAACATTTAGTGTTAAAGAGTGTCTCAAACTTCTAATAGAAAATACGTGATCCTATAAAACTCAGCTCTGGTTAACTCACTGTCAGACATTCAGATGACTTATTGTACTCACAATTCACTATTATAAATGAGCAGTGAAAGAAAGAGAGTAATTGCCAGAATAGAATTTTTGACTGAATGGTTAGGACTTGGGAATTGAATGTGTCGTGTATCCAAAGACGACAGGAACATTTGGAGCATGGTGTCACCGGTACCAGGTTGTGAAGAGAAGACCACCTCATTTTTGGGATTTGCCAATGATATGACTAACTGCCACAACTTGACGCATCCTCAGTCTTTCACTGGTCAATCCGCTCATAAGAGAACATAATCCCTTTTTGGCAGAACTGTTCCTGTTGGAGGCATCTTCTAAATTTCGTTATCTCCATTCTTATCAAATTCATATGCACTGAAAAGCATTTATAAGGGCGCTTCTAACTGTAAAGAATGTTGTATTCTTTGAATTATTGGTTTCGCCCAGTAGGCAATTGTACTGATTCTGTTGATTCATCTGGGCTGTAATTTATTTGTTTAAAACTCCTTCTGTAACATCCTAAATTTTAGAACTATAATATTATAGGATAGACCAATTTATGGTAATTAAAATTTATCATGTAATTATAGTAAGAGTATTTTTTTTTCTCTGAAGTAGAATTTAGGAGTTAGTAATATCCCAAATTTTGAAACAGGAAATTAAGGAATAATATTGAGATAAGAAAGTTACTAAGCTCTTGGTACTCAGTATTCTTCGATGCAATCAGGGTAAAGAAATCAGATATTAACTTGAATGGTAGATAGTTATGAAGTAGATAAGTATGTGATATTTGATCGGAAGATGAGTATTCGGTAGTTACATGGTAGATGGACATTGAATGGTAGTTAGACGGTAGATGAAGAAGTGTATGGTAGACGCGTGGTAGATGGACAAATGAATGGTAGATTGACATGGTAGATGTGTAGTAGATGGACATGTGATTTTTGAAAATTAGTTGAGACCCGAACTCTATAAATACCTCATCCTTTCTCATTTCTTTCACAACATACAATCACTCAAGACTCACAGAAAGGTAGGGAGAAAAAGAGAGAGAGAGAGAGAGAAGGAACGTAGGGAAGCCTTGCAGTAATTTTGGAAACTATAGAGTAACAGGTAACTCTGAATATTCTTCCTTATACTTGTGAATTATGTATGATTGTAAATTTGTTTGTTTACTATTTTGGCAAGAATATTTAGAGAATATTTATGGTTTTAAGATCTGGTGTGGGAACTTTGATTTGCAAATCTGCAGAGGTACTATTTATACGTACGTTACTATTCACGTATACCGTATTTACTATTCATTTTTACTATTCACGTATACATATCGTATTTACTATTCACGTATACATACCGTATGTACTCTTCATTTTTACTATTCATGTATATATACCGTATTTTACTATTCACATATACACATAGTATTTTACTATTCACAGATACGCATAGTATTTACTATTCATAAATACGCATATTGATGTATAAAACTTTATGGTATAATAATGCATTATTTTGAGTGAACATATTCATCATGGAGGTTGTATTATGATGGGTGGAGTAAGGAGGGATTTGAATGATAAGAATGATTTATGCCACCACTCGGTGCACAGTGGATGGTACTTGTTTCAGGGCCCCATCTTCCATGTTTTCCTCTGGCCGGGATTTCATTGGAGTTGTGGGACATGTGACACCTCCTTAGTTATTTTAAAGGAGGGGAGCCATAGTCCAGATTTAAGCTATATACCTTTGGCCGGGTGTATCTTAAGTTTTGGTGAGCTTGGAACAATTCAGTCAAATGAATGAGTTTCTATTGGACTATGTGTTAGCCTATGGCTCCAGTCAGCGGTATATGGTTGGAAGGTGATATAAGGGAGGGTGCATACTGCATAATGTATTTCTGAACAGTTCAAGAATTTGATATAATGATGAATATTCTGTAAAGACATGAGATGAGAACTTTTGAGATATATATGTTTTATTACCTTCTATATTGATGACTATTAGTATAAATTATTTTGTATGAGAAATTATGGAATCTACATATATATTTGAAATCAGCCCATACTTTTCTGTCATATATTATTTGCTCGTGTAAGGTAGAAATATTCAGTAGTTACTGAGACGTGGAATCTCATCCCATATTAACATTTTTCAGGTGAATATCCTAGTAGAGAGCAAGGGAAGGCACCTATGGAGTGAGCTATGAAGGCTCTTTTGTACTCCTATAGTTTATGTTATGTTATTTTATTTGCCATAAACCTAAGACTTCCGCTTTGTATTGAACTCTGAAATAATTTTCTGAAATTTATTTTGATTAAGGGTTAAACTTTATTTGAAACGGTAATGTAATCTAATGATTTGAATAATGATACACCCTTTTGGAGGAATTATAAATATTTTGGCCAAGTTTTTGGGTGATGAAAATGAGGTGTTACATTTTTGGTATCAGAGCTAAAAGGTTCTGGCCAATTTGTTGATTTCCTAACAGTTTTCTAAAATTGAGGTCATGGCAAATTAAATATCATAACATGAGCACTTCCCTTTGTTAGATTTAGAATTTATTTAGCTATTTTTATTGGTTTAGTGTCCTTATAATATTAATCATAGGAGGAGATAATGGCAAGAACCCGAAGAACTAATTCAACCCCTGCCTCATCCCAAAGAGATCTCTCTCCGCATCAAGATGGTCCCCATCCTCAGGATAACAATGCCCTTTTGGCAGAGTTACGAGACGTCATCTTGGAGATGAGGGAGAAAGTGAATAGACACGAGGATGAACTAGCAAAAGGAAGAGGCCAAGGTGGTAAGGAAGGAAAGGAGAAGGCTCTGGAAGTCACACCTTCTGACCATCAATCTAGGGGAGGAAGTCATTCTCGCACTGAAGATGGAGGTAGTAGCGGTTCTCATTCTCAGTATCATCCCTTACCTATTACTGAGGTTTGGGAAAAATTTCGGAAGTTTACTCCACCGATGTTCGAGGGGAAGCTAGATCCGATTGCAGCACTGGAGTGGCTGAAGCGTGTAGAAAAGATTTTCAGAGTTATCGAGATTAGCTCACAACAAAAGGTGATGGTTGCTGAACAATTGTTGCAGAAATCAGCTGAAGAATGGTGGGAAAGCACCAAAACAAAAGGAAATGCTGAGATGACGTGGGAAGAGTTTAAGGAAAAGTTCGAAAATTATTACTTTTCCCCTTCAATCAGAATAGAGAAAGAAACTGAATTCCTCACATTCAGGCAAGGGGAATTACATGAAGACGAATTTATCACTCGCTTTTTAGAGTTGTCTAAATTCTGCGGATATTCACAGAACAACTCTAAATGGTTGAGTGCTCGATTGGTTGAAAAAGCTAGACCAGACCTAAAAACAGCTCTATCACCGTTCCTTGATGAAACAAGGGATTTTGAAGAAATATGCGACAAACTACGCACGATAGCAAGGAACAAACGAGAAGAGGAAGCTGAGAAGATGAAGGGTTTTCAGGCCAGATCTACACACCTCATGAGACCAACGGGAGGAGTTACTAAGAAGCAGAGTCACAACTTCAGTAATGTGAATACGCGGTTTAGCCAACCATCCAGAAATCACTTTGGTGGACCATCGAGGAGTTATTTTACTGGACCCCAAAGAAGTCATTTCAGCAGACCACCGAGGAGTCAATTCAAAGGACCTCAAAGGAGTCACTTCAGTGGAGGTCAGAGTTCATATAGGGGATCCACAGCTCCTGCTGCAAGCACCGCCAACAATCAGATGTGTGCCAAGTGTGGAAAAATACACCAAGGACCATGTGTGACGTGTTTCAACTGTGGAAAGCCAGGACACATTTCCAGATTTTGTGAGGAGGAGCCTCGAGGGGCCAAGGATGCTAGAACTGCAGTGCCAGGGAAAGTGTTTGCACTATCACATCAGGAGGCAAGTGCTTCACCAAATCTGATTAAAGGTATCCTCAAACTCCAAGGTCTTGAAGTAGAAGCCTTATTTGATTCTGGTGCCACACACTCTTTTATATCATACGACTGTGTGCCTCGATTGAATTTAAGAGTGAGTGAATTGCCTTATTATATGATTATTTCTACACCGGCGGGAGCTTCAGTAAAAACTTCTAGGGCTTGCTTAAATTGTACGATTGAGATTGATAATAGGATCTCAAATATAGACCTTGTTTGTTTACCCACGAAGGGTATCGATGTAATAATAGGAATGGATTGGTTGTCAGCTAATGACATCATCCTTGACTGCAAGAGGAAGACTATCTCTCTTGCGGGTGACTCTATGAGTCATAGTAGACCACAATTGTTGTCTATAGTACAAGATGAAAAGCCTGTTCATCATGGTTGTCTTGCGTACATGGTGTTTTTCTCCATTCAAACAGAAGTGGAGGAAGGGATAGAGAACATTGAAGTGGTGAAAGAATTTCCGGAAGTATTTCCGAAAGAAATGACAGGTTTACCCCCAGAGAGAGAAGTAGAATTTTCTATTGATCTCGTACCTGGAACAGAACCTATATCTAAAGCTCCTTACCGAATGTCTCCATCGGAACTAGTAGAATTGAAGAGGCAGATCGAGGAATTGTTAGAAAAGGGTTTTATCAGACCCAGTGTATCTCCTTGGGGATCGCCCGTACTCTTTGTGAAGAAGAAAGATGGGAGCCTGAGACTATGCATTGACTATCGCCAGTTGAATAAAGTGACTATAAAGAATAAATATCCTTTACCCAGGATCGACGATCTACTTGATCAGTTGAAGGGAGCATCCATATTCTCCAAGATCGACCTCAGATCAGGTTATCACCAACTGAGAGTCAAAGCTGAAGATGTCTCAAAAACTGCATTCAGAACTAGATATGGCCATTATGAATTTCTTGTTATGCCATTTGGGCTAACAAATGCTCCAGCAGTATTCATGGATTACATGAATAGAATTTTCCGACCATATCTAGATAAATTTGTAGTGGTTTTCATTGACGACATCCTTATCTACTCTAAGGATGAAGAAGAGCATAAAGAGCACCTTAGAATCGTGCTACAAGTGTTGAAGGAGCACAAGCTCTATGCGAAACTGTCTAAGTGTGAATTTTGGTTGAAGGAAGTAAAATTCCTAGGCCATGTCGTATCGGCTGAAGGTGTTGCAGTGGACCATACTAAAGTTGAAGCAGTTCTCCAATGGGAACGACCAAAGTCCGTGACTGAGATCAGGAGTTTTCTAGGTCTAGCTGGCTATTATAGGAGATTTATCAAGGGCTTTTCGCAAATAGCTATGCCTTTGACTAAGTTAACAAGGAAGGGTCAACCATATGTATGGGACGAAAAGTGTGAAGCAGCTTTCCAAAATTTGAAGACTAAGTTGACTACGGCACCAGTACTTATAATTCCAGATCCTGCTCAGACCTTTACTTTGTACACAGATGCTTCCAAGAAAGGTCTTGGGTGTGTATTAATGCAAAATGGTAGGGTAGTAGCTTATGCTTCTCGACAGTTAAGGCCACATGAAGGGAATTATCCTACTCACGACTTAGAACTGGCAGCAGTAGTGTTTGCTCTGAAGATTTGGAGGCACCACCTCTACGGTTCAAAGTTCGAGGTTTATAGTGACCACAAAAGTCTAAAGTACCTGTTCGACCAAAAGGAGCTCAACATGCGACAGAGGAGATGGATGGAGTTTATCAAGGACTACGACTTCGAATTGAAGTATCATCCAGGAAAGGCGAACGTTGTAGCAGATGCCTTAAGTAGAAAGACAATCCATGTAGCCCAGATGATGATCAGAGAACATAAATTGCTCGAGGAGATACCAAGTACATCTATTGATGTAATGTCAGGTTTGGTCGCTACCATGGAAGCATTAACTATTGAAAGCACAATTTGGAAAGAGATTAAATTCGCTCAGCTCGAAGATGAGTATCTATTAAACGTGAGGGAAGATATTGAAGAAGGAAAAGAATCGAAATTTGGGATCGATAGAGATGGGATATTAAGGTATAAAGGAAAAGTGTGCATACCTAATGATGGAGAAATAAAAAAGCTCATACTAGAGGAGGCACATCGGAGTAAATACACTATCCATCCTGGAGCAACCAAGATGTATCATGATCTCAAGCGGAATTGGTGGTGGCGGGGCATGAAAAAAGATGTGACTGACTTTGTCACTTGTTGTTTGACTTGTCAGAAAGTCAAGATCGAACATCGGAAACCTCCTGGATTATTAAAGAATTTGGATATCCCAGAATGGAAATGGGACAGCATCTCTATGGATTTCATCATGGGGCTTCCTCTAACGACATCCGGACATAATGCCATTTGGGTAATTGTCGATAGGTTAACTAAGTCAGCTCATTTTCTAGCAATTGCAGCAGAATACTCATTGGAGAGACTAGCAAAGATCTACATGAAGGAGATTGTCAGATTGCATGGGATACCGAATAGCATCGTATCTGATCGTGATCCACGATTCACTTCACGATTTTGGAAAGCATTGCAGAATGCTATGGGAACTCGGATGAGTTATAGTACCGCTTATCATCCTCAAACTGACGGGCAGACTGAGAGGACTATTCAAACTCTGGAAGACATGTTGCGGGCTTGTGCAATCGAACTAAAAGGAAGTTGGGACGATCATCTTCATCTTGCGGAGTTTGCATATAACAATAGTTATCACTCCAGCATTGAGATGGCACCTTATGAGGCTTTATATGGAAGAAAATGTAGATCTCCTATTTGCTGGACGGAATTGAATGAGCGAATTTTAATAGGTCCAGAACTTGTGGACGAGACGACTCAAAAGATTAAGGTGATTCAACAGAAACTTCTCACTGCTCAGAGTCGACAGAAGAGTTATGCTGACAAGAGAAG
Organism: Acacia crassicarpa; assembly: GCA_034222035.1. NCBI lineage: Eukaryota > Viridiplantae > Streptophyta > Magnoliopsida > Fabales > Fabaceae > Acacia > Acacia crassicarpa. Next base: position 59,896,514 of record JAWXYG010000002.1, on the reverse strand, counting down.
ACGACCGTTGGAGTTCATGGTGGGCGAACATGTATTCTTAAGAGTCACACCAATGACTGGCATTGGTAGAGCAATACGGGCAAAGAAGCTTTCACCTCGTTTTATGGGTCCTTATGAGATTTTGGAGAAAATTGGACCGGTAGCTTACAGAATTGCTTTACCTCCACAGCTTGCAAATCTTCACAATGTCTTTCATGTATCGCAACTGAAGAAATACCAACCGGATCCTTCCCACATTATAGAAGTAGAAGAGGTAGAACTCGAGGATAACATGACGTATAAAGCTGAGCCGGAGCGGATTGTTGATGCAAGGGACAAGAGATTAAGAAACAAGACCATTAGACTTGTAAAGGTCGAGTGGAAAGGAATGACTCCCGGAGATGCTACTTGGGAAACGGAGGAGAGCATGCGACAAACCTATCCTCATTTATTTAAATAGGTTAGAATTCTTATTATAGCGAAATTTTGAGGACAAAATTTTCTTTTAGGAGGGGAGGAATGTAACATCCTAAATTTTAGAACTATAATATTATAGGATAGACCAATTTATGGTAATTAAAATTTATCATGTAATTATAGTAAGAGTATTTTTTTTTCTCTGAAGTAGAATTTAGGAGTTAGTAATATCCCAAATTTTGAAACAGGAAATTAAGGAATAATATTGAGATAAGAAAGTTACTAAGCTCTTGGTACTCAGTATTCTTCGATGCAATCAGGGTAAAGAAATCAGATATTAACTTGAATGGTAGATAGTTATGAAGTAGATAAGTATGTGATATTTGATCGGAAGATGAGTATTCGGTAGTTACATGGTAGATGGACATTGAATGGTAGTTAGACGGTAGATGAAGAAGTGTATGGTAGACGCGTGGTAGATGGACAAATGAATGGTAGATTGACATGGTAGATGTGTAGTAGATGGACATGTGATTTTTGAAAATTAGTTGAGACCCGAACTCTATAAATACCTCATCCTTTCTCATTTCTTTCACAACATACAATCACTCAAGACTCACAGAAAGGTAGGGAGAAAAAGAGAGAGAGAGAGAGAGAAGGAACGTAGGGAAGCCTTGCAGTAATTTTGGAAACTATAGAGTAACAGGTAACTCTGAATATTCTTCCTTATACTTGTGAATTATGTATGATTGTAAATTTGTTTGTTTACTATTTTGGCAAGAATATTTAGAGAATATTTATGGTTTTAAGATCTGGTGTGGGAACTTTGATTTGCAAATCTGCAGAGGTACTATTTATACGTACGTTACTATTCACGTATACCGTATTTACTATTCATTTTTACTATTCACGTATACATATCGTATTTACTATTCACGTATACATACCGTATGTACTCTTCATTTTTACTATTCATGTATATATACCGTATTTTACTATTCACATATACACATAGTATTTTACTATTCACAGATACGCATAGTATTTACTATTCATAAATACGCATATTGATGTATAAAACTTTATGGTATAATAATGCATTATTTTGAGTGAACATATTCATCATGGAGGTTGTATTATGATGGGTGGAGTAAGGAGGGATTTGAATGATAAGAATGATTTATGCCACCACTCGGTGCACAGTGGATGGTACTTGTTTCAGGGCCCCATCTTCCATGTTTTCCTCTGGCCGGGATTTCATTGGAGTTGTGGGACATGTGACACCTCCTTAGTTATTTTAAAGGAGGGGAGCCATAGTCCAGATTTAAGCTATATACCTTTGGCCGGGTGTATCTTAAGTTTTGGTGAGCTTGGAACAATTCAGTCAAATGAATGAGTTTCTATTGGACTATGTGTTAGCCTATGGCTCCAGTCAGCGGTATATGGTTGGAAGGTGATATAAGGGAGGGTGCATACTGCATAATGTATTTCTGAACAGTTCAAGAATTTGATATAATGATGAATATTCTGTAAAGACATGAGATGAGAACTTTTGAGATATATATGTTTTATTACCTTCTATATTGATGACTATTAGTATAAATTATTTTGTATGAGAAATTATGGAATCTACATATATATTTGAAATCAGCCCATACTTTTCTGTCATATATTATTTGCTCGTGTAAGGTAGAAATATTCAGTAGTTACTGAGACGTGGAATCTCATCCCATATTAACATTTTTCAGGTGAATATCCTAGTAGAGAGCAAGGGAAGGCACCTATGGAGTGAGCTATGAAGGCTCTTTTGTACTCCTATAGTTTATGTTATGTTATTTTATTTGCCATAAACCTAAGACTTCCGCTTTGTATTGAACTCTGAAATAATTTTCTGAAATTTATTTTGATTAAGGGTTAAACTTTATTTGAAACGGTAATGTAATCTAATGATTTGAATAATGATACACCCTTTTGGAGGAATTATAAATATTTTGGCCAAGTTTTTGGGTGATGAAAATGAGGTGTTACACCTTCAAAGGCCCACTAATGGTGTAATTAACAAACAAAACGCGGTTCTGGTATTAAATAAATGGAATGAAATTTTGAATGCATGTTACGAGGCCAAAGTAGTCAATAATGATGTTAAAAAAGAGGCACGTGGCCTGACTTTTGTTTTGTTTGTTCTTTAAGTCACCAAAATATGTAGTAGTAGATAACTATGATAATTTATATATTAAGTAGCCGCATTATTATATTATAGCATTAAATCCGCATATGCTCAGCTGAAGCAGAAATGTTTGAACAAGTGGAGCTTGCTTGAATGCTTGTGCTTATCCTTTATCCAACATCATCATCCCTTACATTATTAGTTAAACTACAATTTAATCTTTGTCCTTTTCTGTCCTTCCCCCGTATCAGAATCGGGTGCGGTATATGCCCATCGGAGTAGTAGATCGACGAAGGATCTTGGATATCGACGAAGGGCTAGTTATATTTGCGTTCCTGCGCACTATTAAAGTGAGTGGTACTTTGAAAAGGAGAGTCTTCGTAAGTGGCAATTCCGATGTTTATATATTAGATGGCTTTGTCCAAGGAATGGCGCCTTTGATGAGGGAACAACCAAAGTGTCCTGGGACTTTGGACTTTTTAAGGGTTGTTGTTATTGACTTTACTACTCTCACTGGTCTACAAGCAATTAATTAAGGGCTAACCAAAAAGGTACGAGTGCTTAGAAGTACTCTTACTAATGGCTTATGTCAATTTAAATTTGTAATTTTGTTGGTGTGATTTAATTATTCAGTTCTAATAAAAAACTACAAATTAAGGACACTGCCCTTATGTGGAATCAATCCTAATTAATCTCTTACATGTCCTATCTTATATCCTTACAATAGTTTCTACTTTTGTAATAATTATCACAACTATCTTAACAGACAAAGATACTTTTCATGTTTTCAGTGATATATATGCATGGCTTCCCCTGCATCTCAGTAACTTCTAATTCTTATTCAGAAAGATCATGGGTTCCTTATTTGATAACTGTTCTGGGTGATGATGAGCTCATTTCACATGGAATGATTTTGGCCAGTTTTCAAAAACAAAAGTTCACTTGGCGATTCTTATACTCGGTAAAAGGTAATGGGTTCTGATCTCTTCCACGGACGATGGTCACAATATAATCCTCAGCAATCACATGACGTACCACCAATCAAAATATATTTGTAATTTTCCCAAATAAAAACCTTATGACATGATCAACCCATCTATCCCATATCTTCAAAAGCTTACAAAAATAATATACAATCCTCAACCATATATCTCAAATCCTAAGCTAGCCTAGCCATCTTAGAACTCAAATGGTTTTTTTTTTTTTTTTTTTTTGCAGGGTATAAACTATAAACCTATACTAACATAAAATTTCCTTCTTTCTTTACAATACCACGGATAATTCTTCCCTATCCCGCCTTCTACCATACTATGAGAGACCCCAGTCTCTTTGTCATAATTAAAATGTCTTGTTCAAGCCACAAAGTCTGGCAACAATCGTGCAGCAAACTTCTTTGGGTTCTGCATATTCATATTCTCAAATGCTGCTGAAGAGAGAGCAGTCGAAGAGTTTATGCCACCAAACTCGTTTGGTTCACCTAGCTCCATCCTTCTCCCAAGTTGAATGCTCTGGTTTGGTAGAAATGTTTGATGTGTTGCTGCTGATAATGAGTCACAGTGAGGAAGACCAAGAGTGAGGGAAACCCCATTATTACCTGAGAACCTTGGTGTGAATTGTTCTGCCTCAAACCTATCAATTTCTGTAATTGGGTATTGCCCAAATCCCCCAATGAAGTTCGTCTGATTTCCCATGAAACAGTACCCGTCTCTGCTCTGCCTCTCATCCCCAAACTTCATGGAGATTTGACCATTCCCTGCATCTTCAGGCTTCACATCAACAACGTTGATTTGGGACTGCAGAATCTCATGGTTTCTTGGTCTCTTGGGACTCGGTTGTGCGATCCCATCTAGCTCTGAAGTCCCCATAAAGCTGAACCCTGGGCAGTTTCTGGCATTTCCTCCGACCGGTGATGTTGACGGCGTAGATACTGAAACTGTTGGAGTGTTGGGATTTGTGGAAACGTCATGTTTGAAATTCAAGCTTTTGGGTTCGGCGGCAGAGGCAGGAGATCTCTCTTGTGGGGCTGCCATGGCAGGATCTTCACTGCTCTTGCTTGATTTCTCCTCCCCACCGTTCAGTTCTTGCTCCTTCATCTCCTCCATGTACATTTCTTCCACCATCGGCTTCCACAATCGTACTCGCGCATTTATGAACCAATTTGAGACCTGTATCATTGTAAACTTGGTTAAAACTATAATTTAAGACACAGAATAGCTCGAAGCAGAGAAGAGTATTAAGTACCTGGCTCCTGGTGAGCCCTGTTTGTTTTGCAAGCATGTGTTTGTCTGAGTCCTTGGGGTAACTAAGACAAAACAACCCAATGGCATCATCAGCATATAGTAGACAAATCACAAAGAAGAATCTTAGATTGGGAAGATGAAGATAGAATTTGAGATAGACGGTTACGGGTGAAGGAAGTGCTCGAAGAGCCAGGCGCGAAGAACAGAGACAGATCTTTCTGGCAATCCTCTCTGGGGTCTCCAAGCATTGTGCTGAATCATTCCTAACTGTTGGAGAGCTCGCTGTTGGCGAAGATGATGGTCCACGTATTTAAGCCTCGAACCTTCCATTTTTGTGCCGAGGCAATCTTCCTCTCCTAAGCTCTTGTTGGAAGCTCGAATTTGGCCCATTATTGCATCTTTCAAACACCGAAACTGCTTCGAGATCGTTTGTAGTGCTAGTGCTGTATATGTCCTCGCCGACCCAATCCCTGCTGCTTGTTCAAATGAAGAACTCACTATCTGCATCTGATGATGATACTGTCGGTACCTCTGCTCCACCTTCAAGTGACGACAAAAAAAAAAACTTCGATCGATCCATCAATAAAAAAGAATGAGAAAATCTCGAAATTTTCTTTTGAAAAAAGGACAATTGGTGTGACATACCTCTTCAAGCATGCTGATTAACTTTGCCTTCTTCATCTGAATATCTTGTTTCTCCGCGGTTGAGAGCTCAGAGCTAGGCTTGGCGGTTCCTTCTCCGGCGGGGGAACCATCTCCGCTTGCCGCCGTGGGAGACTCTTTAATCGTCTTTGTCTGGCTGTTACTTTTCTTGGCCATTTCGCTCGTTATCCCAACGTTGACGTTGACGACCTCGTCTAGAAGTTCCTGGGCTGCCTTCAAGTACTTAGAGCCCAGAAGCACGCTCTGTATCCCTGAAACGCCATTAGTAACTCCAGAGGCCGAAGACGATGACCCACCTGACGCGCGAACATCATCCCCTGACATGGCTGGTGCCTGACCCTGTGATGGTACGTCCCGGTCGACCCGGAAAGAGCCCATCCCTGCCTGCTGAGAGGAAAGACTGAGGGACAGACCCTGTTGAGAGCGTGGGGTATCACTCGCCGCCGCCGCAGCGTTGGAGTGAACTGTGTTCCAGTGGTTGTACTGCATGAGGGGCAAGAATCCATGCAAAGCAGAGACATCGTGATGGGGATGCACGGACTGGTGCGTGGCCTCGTGGGAGGAGGCGGCGGGGAGAGGGATGCCGACAAATTGTTGGGTGTGAGAGGGCGGCGCGTGTTGTAGGGTTTGGGGAGGGAGCGAATTGTTTGCGGAATTGAGGAAGACGAGGTTGCCAGGATGTGATGGCTGCGGCGGAGGAGGTGTGTCGGAGTACTGGATGTAGCCTGGATTCATGAGTACAAGAGTTTGGAGGCCGTCGGGCCCTTGGATTTCTGAATTACCATGGAAGTACGTCGCCATCGATCTCTTCACTCGTTACTTCACTGGAAAACAGAGCACGTCAGTTAGGTTCTCAAACTCAAATCTCCTTCAACCAAAACTGATACTTTAAAAACTCAAGAATCGTCTCCCTCATCTCATCGTCTCTTTACCTCTCTTCTTTCGGAGACATACGATGTATGTCTAAAGTTAAATTAAAGATCATGTATAACCTTACCTTAACTTAACCTTGAGAATTACTCCATCACACACGAGCGCAATTATAGCTGTCTAATTTCACTGTGACAGAGTCGGTCTTCTCAGAAGAGTCCTGAGAAAAACAAAACAGTTAAGACTCAAGAAGAATAAATGATATGGATCCCTCCTCCAAATTGGCATGGAAGGATCCAAAGGTATGTGTATAGGGGCTCATGAACTCAGATTTTCGAAATTCATAAAATTCTTATGTATGTAAAGAGTTTGATGGGGTTAGCTAGTCTGAAGGTCATGGGCATGGCGGTGAATCCAAGAAGTTGGAAGAAAAGGAAGGAATCGGAAGAGAGGTAGGGATGTAGAAGGCAGAAGGAGGTATAGGGTTAAGAGAAGAGCTAGGAGGAGGAGGACAGAGAGAAAAGGGAAAGAAGAGGAATTGATTATTTATATGAGTAAATGATGAGGAAGAAGTAATAACTAGCAAGTGGCAAGTACCTGTGATGAAAATAAGAGATAGAGAGCGCACGTGCTTCCTCATCGTCTCTGCCCTGCAAGGGGAAAGAAGAAGAATTTGAATTACAATGACCCAAAACCTTAGAGAAATGGGGGAGAGAGAGAGAGAGGCATAGACTCGCCCCTAAAAGCAATACTGTTATGGCAAACACACATGAAAACACAGCAGCAGAAACAGAGGTATGAAAGCCTAACCCTTTCTCGTTCTCTCTGTATATATATATATATATGCTCTATCTATATATGTTTGGGATTGTATCGGTGCCTTCAGTCACGAAGGGGAAAGTTCACTGTCAGACTCAAATCTCTGCAACTCCAAACCCCAGCTGAAAAGGGGAAAAAAGGTTGAAGAGATAGATGGACTTAAAAAGACTTGCGAGAAAGATACCCCTCTTTATTCACCTCCTTATCCACTCACTCTCTTCACACCGAAATTTACAAGTTTTTTTTTTTTTAAAGAATTCTGGCTTAAATTTTACATGTCCTACATATTAACTCTGTTTTTTTTAGTTGAGAGTCTTTTCTTTCTTTCTTTTTCTTTGAGAGAGAGAGAGAAGTACCTGCGAATAGATGAAAGCAGGGGAACTTGTTTTGATGATTTGACCCTCTCATTTCAAAATCACTTGATGCAGCCAAGCAAGCACTCTCGGATGAATGAGAGATCAATAGCTTTTGGGAGGATACGCAGAGAGAGAGGGAGAGGGAGAGAGAGAGAGAGAAGGGTGTGTGTGCGCTCACTGCTCAGAGAAGCATTATTTATTTTGAAAAAGAAAAGAAAATTATGAAGAAAATGATAAGGTGTGTCAGAAGATCCAAACAGCTGAAAAACGAGGAAACGTCTTCTTCCACAAAGTTTAATTAATTATAAAATAAAATAAAAAAGAGGGAAAGGGAAAAAGATAAAGAGGGGGGGGGGGGGATTATGAAGCGGGTGGGGTGGAAGGATCTCATAGCTCTTTTTTCTACATTAAATATCTCCTTGTCGTTTTCACATTTTCCATTTATTTTATTTAGACATTTTTTGTGGTTGGATGCCTCACTTCCAAGATAACGCGATTAAATCGCCAGGTAACACAGAACCCAACTGCCCTGGCTAGCACCATCTTTAATGCCTTCCAAGCTCAAAATACCCTAATATTAATTCCCACAATTAATAGTATCATTTAATTATGCTAATTTCTCCATCATGAATGTTTCCCAGCTTTTAATTAGGTAGTTACACTACTACTATTTCAATAAGCTCAGCTCACACATTTAGCAGTTTATATGGTAATGGTTTATTGGGCAAAAGATGAAGGCCCCAGTCAAGTGCATCTTGATGTGTATATGAATCATGAGCCCTCCAATAAGGGTCCCACCTGGGCTCCATACATCAGACCTAGCACATCATCATCAATTAGTTAAAGCTTATACAACTCTTATTAATTCTCAGATGTATAATTAAATTACTCTATGAATACATTGCTTTTCCGATCATATTTACAAAAGTCTAGAGAAAAGTCATAATATTGAGTTTTCACTTGAATGTATAATTATAGCATTTGTTTATTATTACTACGTAAATCTTGTTTTCATGACCTATAGATCAGTATTATGTATTAAATATGGGTAAAATTCAAAAATTGTTAAATTTAAAATAGAGTTAATGGAGTTTTTAAATTTGTTATAGCCTGTGTGAAACATATCAAAAATGACTTATAGATAAGAGCATAGGAGCACATTTTTCATTCTTTCTCTCTATGTGTATATAAACTAAGGAATATAATATGATTATTAATAAATTCTCCGCTTATTTTCAAGCTGTGACTACGTTATCAACTTATCATCATTAATCTTTGATGGCGCCCAAAGGATCACGCAATGGAATAGCCAAAGAGCAGAATAAAAACTTCATTTTCCTAAGAGTAATATAATTAAAATAATTGACAATGAAAGAAAACGAATTCAACGACCAAATATATATATATATAGATAAAATAACATATAATAATAACTCTTTAAAGGGTGAGGCAATCCCATCATTGGAATGGAAAGGCACAGAATAACTAATAAATTGATAAAATAACATATATATTCTGAACTATACAAGTGTGTAATTTTTTTGGGCATAAGATACAGCCTTTGAAAGTAGTCCATCGCCATCAGGAACTATTATGGCGTGAGAAGGAGCCGTCATAAACAGAAGCCGTATGATGTTAATAGGACTAAAATTTTTCAAGTTAGGAACTTTGTTTTCACGAAACTGATATTCATATATTTTTACCCAGAAAACAACGCGGGGTGGGTAGGTGCTGCTGATATATTCTATATATTGTGGTGGTTACTGTGAAAGCTGTTTCTTTTTTCCTTTTGTAGTGAAGCTGTCATATTCTCGTGGAGATCAATGTTGTCAAAGGGAATTTATTATTTCCTGCGTCTTTCTTTCACGAAAACTCACAATTCACAACTTTTTGTTACGTTGTCACTACAGAAGTAGATATGAACAGATCAGGCTGGTTATTTTCACGGCCAGGCCAGTGAAAGCACATTGGATCTGCCACGCACCGACACTTGTAAAAACCACGGAAAAAGAGCGGCTTGTGTTGTTATGAGTATTATTCAATTTGTCAGAATATATGTACTTGAATGTCCAACAACACGATATGATCATCAAAGAGTTCTGCATAACGATATCTTTCTCCCTTTCCCTTTTTCCATTTCTCAGTACAAAAGGTATCGCCCTTATTATTTTATTGTCTTGTAAGATTTCATGAAGTTGACCCATTCTCAATTTTATATAGAACAATAATATATGTCCAACTCGGAATTGATGGGGAATATATACATATATATATATATATATTAATATATATTTATACAGAGGGAATATTGTATCTGACTAATTCTTCTTCCTTTTTTTTTTTAATGTTTTATATTAATATCTGAACCACAGTATGCCATCAGCCAAAAAAGAGTAGAAAAATGAAACACAGTATCCTATATGTGTGTGTGCGCGCTTATACGACATGCGTGTTGCATATAATTAACCGTCCTTTTGTCCAAAGGGTGGAAGCTCCTCTTTTGCTTTTTACTGTCTTCATAAAATGAAAACAAGGCTCCACAGAAAAAAGGAAAGATGATAAATATAATTAAAGATAAATAGGTGAACACGGCATCCCATCAATATCTTTCTGAATTTAAGGGGCATGGACCATAAACATAGAATTTTTATTTATTATTTGCATATTTATGTATATGTAAATTACAATCCCGCGAGCAAAGAAACTCGAAATTAAAGAAAAAGTTAAAATTCCCCCTTTAGATTTAGCAAGGACTTATATATGCTCTTATAATTGAATGCATGCCCCTGAGTATGCAAGCTTTGGAAAAGTAGTACATTATGGAATCCTGGAATCTAAGGTGGAAGTTATCATCGCCCGTGATGATGACAAGGAAATAATCAATTATTCTCGATCGTGTCTTTAAACAAAAACATTTCGTAAGTTCGATATAGGAGGGGTTAAAAAAGTCCCCAATGCATGCACGAGTTATTAATAATCGAATCATTGAATATTTAACCCAAGGCTAGCTCATATAAATAATTATTAACAGCACTTGCTGAAAATTACAACTTTTGTGTGTACATGACCGTACTTTGCTTTGCGTTCCTTAAAAATGAACTTGATTCTGTTGATTATTTGAATGAACTTAAACCACAAGTGGCCCACATCGCATCATAGTAATCGATCTCAAAGGTCATTACATACCCCCTTAAACTATTCATCCCACTCATTCCATTTCGTATGGGCGAGACAAATTTAATTAATTATGTACTTATTAAGTAATGTATGCATGCAAAAGGGGATTTTGTGTGTGGGTATGGTCCCTAGTGTTGTTGCTGTCGTGTGCTCGTGCTGTATCTATATGTTTCAACACACACACACACACATGTTGTAATGGAAGCTCTCTTTGCTTGTTGAGCTTGTCTCGCACTTGTCATATATTTTAGTTTGAATTTCTCTTCTGAAGATAATGACTTGAGAGGAAGAGAACAGTGGGAAAGGTATAAGATTTCTTACTTAAACAATTTATTCCATGTAGTTAGAATGCGTCAAAAGAGGCCAGGAAAAGGATTTCAAAGGGGAAAGTACGTCGGTGTACTGTGGAAATAGCAATCATTTTAAAAGTTTGCGTCTAATTAAATCACATTTCACACATATTTGCGTCCATATTCAATCATCTAGAACAGCAACAACGTAACCTTCCAGTTACATGATCATCATCTATCATCACAGTTTTTCTCCAAGAAGCCTGACAAAAATACAGACCCATACAAAAACATTATCACATTCACAATATCCACTAAAACTGAAAAATTTCAAACTTTTCAAGATTTGAATTTAAAATCAGTACAAGAAATGAGCTGTGTGTATAGTTGAGAATGTAAAGCACAGAGAGAGAGAGAGAGAGAGAGATGTTGGGGGGGTTAAGTCATAAGTGCGACAAAGAGGTGGACCCCCCATGTTTGAATAGAAACAAAAGAGAGTTACAATGTGATTCTTTCTTTTATTTTTTTTTCTTGGAGGGAATACCCGTCTGGAGACGCAACTAATGTGATTGGGTTTTGGTGAGAAGTAAAGACCAAATAGTATAAAGAACCCTAATCAATACCACTCTGGTTCTATTTATAAGTCCACTTTGACCAAATCTCACATACCAAGAAAAGTTAGTTGACACAATGATTATGGGGTAAATTTTCAATTTTACCCTCATTTATGATTGAGTACTTTTTGATTGTTTCTTCTCTCTCTATCTTTATGGGTGCAATTAATATGAGTAAAATTGTCATAATATCATTTATTTCTGAAACTGTACTTATAAATAGGACCAAATTTTTTTGGTCAAACTGGACTTATAAATAGGACCATTTTTTTTTATCAAAAGGGACTTATAAATAGGACCAGAGTGGTAGTATAAAGAACCCTAATCAATACCACTCTGGTTCTATTTATAAGTCCACTTTGACCAAATTTCACATACCAAGAAAAGTTAGTTGACACAATGATTATGGGGTAAATTTTCAATTTTGCCCTCATTTATGATTGGGTATTTTTTGATTGTTTCTTCTCTCTCTATCTTTATGAGTGCAATTAATATGGGTAAAATTGTCACAATCTCATTTATTTCTGAAACTGTACTTATAAATAGGACCAAATTTTTTTGGTCAAACTGGACTTATAAATAGGATCAGAGTGGTATTGCTACAAAAGTTATGGGTCCACTCCTTTCACCTTGTACCTTCTTAACTCTGACTTTGTTGCCTCGTCTTCCACTCTCACCATCACATGTATATATCCCTATTTATTTACATCTACACGTAACACCCATTTTGAACCATTGACCCCCCCCCCCCCCCCAAAATAAATAAAATAAAGTCACTATATATAGTATATATAATAATAAATATGTGAAGATCAGAGAAGATATATGCAGATATTTAATTTCTTCTATATGTGGGTATGAGGCTATGGGTTTGTAATTTTAAAGCAGACAGCTTTTTTTTTTCCCTGCCCCCAACTTCTGCCGACCTATCTGCTTTTGTTTTGCTTTATGGTAACTTAATTGGTCTCATATCGCTCACTTCTTTTTTATTTCCACCATATATTATAGTCAAGTTCATTGAATTACACGTCCATATGTGATACATCCTCTTGTCGCTTTCCCTTTTTCCCCACCCTCTCTTTATCCTGTCCTTTGCCCCAAGCCAAAATTTTTCTTGTTCCCATTCCATTGTCCGTTTTTAATCTCCTCATCACTCTCAGAATGTGCATTATTACTTTTAATAGTATTTTGGGAGATTTCTAAATAAGTCTGTTTGTTTAGGATTCCTATGTTGATTTGCTTCATTTTATCAAGTAATCAACAATCATATATACACCTGATCTGAAACATATATATACTAATTAATCCTAATTAATACCTTGTATCATTCTTCAACTTGCATCCTTGAGTTTTCAATATGTCTGTGTGTGAACCCTAAAACGTCTTTGGTCAAAAAATAACATCGTCATATATAATTGGCGTTGAGCGAGAGAATAGTGGATAATTTTCTCTCAAGTCAGTTTAATTAGTCACAGCTTTTAAATCAGTCTGTAAGTTTGATGGTGACCTGTACGTGTAACTCGTTGATTACATTCGAGTATTTCCTTCCTCCATTTATACAGTTGAATGAACTCTCTCCTCTCATATATATTCTAACCCTTTTTAAAACATGATTGCATCGTCAAACCATCCAAAAGTCCAGTAAGTAACTAGTCAAGAGTGCATGACAAATAATAGTTTTAGGAAGAAAGATTTACGGTTTCAATCAAAGATATTAATGAGAACTTAACATCATATAAAGTTGAAATTTTCTGTTAGGTAATGTGTGAATCATGTTCAGCTTAGATGTTCGGAAAGGAGATATATCTCTGCATAGGCTAGCCCCATATATATATATATATAGTTATTCAGGCTAGAGAATAAATAAATAAAAGTAAAAACAGTGGGGTTGTGTCCCAGAAATTGAAGTGGATAACCCTAAAGCATTTTTTGGAGCGTAGGTTGATAGTAATAGAAACTTGAAGAGGGCGAAATAATACAGAGACAGCTTCCGCTTATCTTGGCTATCATAGGTCTCGCAATCATGCATCTGCATGTGCTTCATTCTGCTCTCACACATGCTACCTTGCACTTCATTAACTTATTTTTTCCTCTCCATTTCAATTTCCCTTCTTCTCTCTTACTTATTCGCACGCTACTTAATGTATATACACACTGCTATGTATATATATGGCACCGTCCTCTTTATTTACTACTACTCCTTACCCAGATTATCTTTTCCATTATTCTTTTCAGTTTTCACTGTTTACCGTGTAAAAGAGAGACCAATACAATGCCTGCTCTATTTTGGAAATTAACTTGGCTTTCAATGACTACCCACGCGTGCTTATGGTCCTGCTTAACACCTTTATGTTTTTATTTGCTTTTTTCCCTCTCTTTTCCTTTTTAAATCATTTAACGTACAGCTATTTCCACAAAGTTTCAAGCACATGAGCATATTCATTCATATATATTAATTTGGTCTTATTTATAAGTGTGACCAAAAAAATTTGGTCTTATTTGTAAGTCCTCTTTCAGATAATAAATGAGATTGCAATAATTTTGCCCATATTAATTATACTAATAAAAATAGATAGAGAAGAAATAGTTGAAAGATACTCATTCATAAATGAGGACAAAGTTAAAAATTTACTTCATAATCATTGAAGTAACTATATTTTCTTAGTATGCGTGATTTAGTTAAAATAGACTTATAAATAATACCAGAGTGATATGGTCCTAGTTTTCTTCCCTGCCTGGATATTAAAAGAGGTCCGCGGGAGGAATTTAAATCAAATTTGAACAGGCCTAAATATGATTTACTTTTAATTAGACAGTAGCTTTTGTAGCTTGACAAACATGCATTTAAGGCCAACGAATTATGGTTCGAAACTATTAATTGTCAATAATTACTAGGAAAAACTCCTTTAAGATTCTAAGGGACTAAGAAAATGTCAAAAAATCTAATAGAAAATTATGATGTCAAAAAAGTCTCATTGGTGACTTATTTAGTAGATGATTAACAACTTCATCTGTGATTTTTAACAACTTTTTAAATGTTTTTTTACATCAAAATTTTCTGTGAATTTTTTTTGTATTTTCTTAATCTTTTGGGACTTTAAAGAGATTTTCCCTAATTAATAAGGCGGTTATCTCTCAAATCAATCTCACAATCATTGCACTAAAGACAGCTAGCTTTCAATCATTTTTCCACCCATGGATCGCACAGAGCCCTTAGCTTGCATACATAAATTTTGAATGTTCAAATATACTTCCGTACTAACCATTATTGTCAAACTCGCGACTTGACTCTCTGAGTTTACCATTTTTACGCTTCTAACTTACAAAAACGAGTCGAGTCAGTGGTAAACTCGTGCTAATTGTAAACTCGGTTAAATTTACAAGTTTATGCACCGATTTTATCGTTTTTACGTTTCTAGCTTACAAGACCGTGTTAACTTACTCTTAAACTCATGTTAACTTTTTTTGATTTAATCATACTCAGTAGATTTATATAGAAATTTTATAGAAATTTCTTTATTAAATATGATAAATGATAAATGTTGATGGATATAATTTTTATTGTCTGAATTTAAGATATATTTAAATCAAATTGTTGTCATTTTTATATTTTAATTACTTAATTATATACTAGTAATACCTATTTAATAATAAAAGTAAACTCTTACGAATTTACGATTCGAGTTCACGATACGAGTTTACGTCGCTGTCACGAGTTTACTTAAACTCGTGAGTTTGACAACCTTGATCCTAACTATAAATATAATACATATTTTATAGTACAAATTTTATTATAAGTTATGTTCTATATTTAAGATGACATGTAGTAATTGTTTTAGCTCCTCATCATCATCATAATCAACCCGTGTCATCTTACCATTTCTCTTAAGTGAGTTTAGCATCATACATTCATACTAGTATTAAATTAATAGTAGTATTAAATTAAAGTGAGTCTAGCATCATACTAGTATTAAATTTGTATTATTGTTACTTGACCAGAATGAAAGAGGTGCTTTTTTTGAGAGAAAAAAAGAGAGGTGCTTTAATTTATCTTCATTTTTTTAGAATTAATAGTAGGACTATACTTTAGATAGAGTTAGTTAGGTCAAATATGTTCAAATAACCAATCAGAGTGTGGCATGTGTATTAGTTTTTTTCCATCTCACCACTTAACCCCAATACCGTACCACCGTTAGTTGGGAAGAGACCCTTTATGCTTCAGTTTTAATGTTTCAGGTATGTCTTTTGTTTGGTTTTTTACATTTGCATATTTTCTGTAAACTGAATTGAAACAGACTTGGCCTAATCAATCGTGTATATAAGGCCATCTCCTTATATTTTTATAATTCACTTCGTTAACGGTGGAATTGGGGTTAAGTGGTAAGATGGAAGAAAAGTTAATACACATGTCACTCTATGCTCGGTTCCTTCGGCATACCAAGCAACTTGACGTGAGTATAGTCGTTAATGGTAATTTGGCATGGGAAGGCAACGGGGGCCCCACGTGGAAGAACCCACGTGCCGAGACCCTCTCCGAGTTAAAGAACTTTTGCTAAATTTCTGCGATGAAGGATGTTTGGTTTGGGGCGGGGTGGGGTGGGGAGGGATGAGAATTTGGCGTGTTGTGAGGGAAGGGTGGTCCCCACTCCAACTGTAGGCGCGTCAACTCCACGTATCCTCCGGCTCTACTCTTCTCCGGGAGATTCGGTTTTTCTTTATTGGGGGGTGGGGCCCACTGCTTTTTAATTACGGAGTGTGATGCCACGAATAAAAGCGGGTCCCACTCCCCCAGCAGAGGTCAACAAAGCAGCCAATTGCAAAGAGAGATGGCTCTCTAGGCAACCTCCCTTTTTCTTTAAATGCGGATTTATCAATGGGCTTCTCCCTGTCGGCTTCCTTTCTTTTCCACGTGTCCCTTCTCCATTGCTCCCATCTTCTTTCTTTCTTTTTATTTTTATTTCCCACTTTTCAAACTTATTGTACCCTCCATTGAAGTGAAGCTCAAGCAACTTTTGAACCTCGCCTTCCGTGTCGTATCCACATCCATCCGATCATTCTCTTAACGGTTCCGATGTGTCATGTGTTTGCTATGTCAAGCGACAGCACGTAGGCTATTCTGTCTGCGATCGCGTGTCTGAATTTAGATGGTTAAGTGACGTTAGACGTACGCAACTGTTCAAAACGACAAAAGCCCAAGCATCGTTTTAAAATTTTCTGCTACACGGCTTTGGAATTGTCTGAACCGGATTTAAGTATGGTCCACTTTTTTTTCCTGTTTTCTTACTTATCTTAACCGTTAGATTGAAATCTGAACGATTCAGATTTAATATTTTATAAAAAAATATTTTTATATTAATAAAATTTTAAATTATTAAAAATAGTATAAAAATAAATATTTTTATAAAACATTAAATCTAAACGGTTATAATTTCAATCCAACGGTTGAAATGAGGAAAAGGATGGGAAAAGAAGTAGACTGTAGTCAACCCCGAAACAATGTGCCGGTCGTTCCATAAATTAATTACTTTTAGAGATTGGATATAAAATGATTTAATCTAAATTATATATATATATATATATATATATATATATATATATATATATATATATATAAATTGACCTCATCCTTCTGGAGAAGCACCAAGCACAGAATGAAGAACCCGAGATGGTGTATAATGGCGGGGGAGAGCATGAGCAGTCTGCTACAAACGTTGTCAAGGTAACGTATGGCTTATGTCAGTCTCGATATTTTATCTATTTTTCTATTATTTTTGTCTTCAATTTGTGTTTAATTTAATCATGTGGATTATATTGGCTTCATCAAACTAATCAATACAAATGAATGTTTCAATCTATGCATATTTAATTGCTTGCTTATCATGACAACTATTCACAGCGTACAAGATAGAATTAAAGTTGTTTAGAATTTATTATAAATGTTGTAATATAATTTATTAACTAACAATATTAGTGTGACCCTTGTTTGCAGGATATTAGGCTGGACTGCCGTATGATATGCACCATTTACTCATCGTATCTGGATATGGCCGGTTTAAATTTGATTTTTTTATTATTTATCTTTTAAAAAAATTATGTTAATAAGTAGAAAATATAAAATAAAGATAATTTGTAAACTAATATTTTTTCAAGAAATGATTTCATGTTTTAAAAAAAACAATTTAAAAAATTAAATCTAAACCATTCAGATGCTATGAATAAAGGATAGGCAGCAAAATCTAGAAAAACACAACTCTTAGTAGGTTTGTTATATATTTTATGTTTTGTTATTGTAATAATAATGAAATTTATATTGTTGGAAAAAAGATATTAAAATTAACATTAATGCGTTCATCTAATCTTTTCCTATATTTTATTCGTCAACTCTTCACCAATCCAAATTTTGTCTCGTTGCTGTATTGAACTACACCTTTTCAAATGTTTGGAAGTAAAGCTAATGGCCTGTTCAAAAATAAAAATTAACAACCTTATATTCTAATATGAATACTCTACGATAAATGGGAGATTGCGGTTTCATCTCACTTATAACTTTAAATTGTTAGTGTTTGTCTCTTTAACTTTTTTAAAAAAGTTAAAGTATAATTGATTGTTCAAACTTTCAATATGTGCTAATTAGATTGTTCAAACTTTCAATGTGTGGTAATTATAAGTTGCTAATATTCTTGAAATTCTAATGAATATTCTTTTTTTCATGTGTGAGGTAGATTTTTATTTACCAAGTCATATGATTTCAATTTTTATAGCGATGACTTACTTACTTCTTTGCCGTTTCATCGAGTAACAAGACTCTTTGCATAAAATCATATTCATATGCAGATCGATGCGTCTTTCTCCGTTTCCCTCCCTCCCTATCTAACCTTGCAGTGTGATAATTATAAGTTGCTAATATTCTTCAAAGTCTAATTAATAATCCTTAATTCTTCATGGGTGAAGCGGATTTTTATTTATCAGGTAATTAATGTGATCTCATTTTTAAATATGACTTTAAAAATCAGAAGCTTCGTAGCGAATATTCGAAATATAATTAAAATGAAAGCTAATTGACAGTAAATTGATAAAAACCTCATCTATCAATTCATCATATATTATTTAATTTATCTAAAATCTAAAACATGAAACTGCAGATGTAGATTATGAATGTGTAGTTATTTTTGTGGACAAATGAATGTGTGATTATTATATTTACAAACAGATGGATCTTCTAATTCTCGTTCGATTTGTTAAAAAATAAATTTTTCATTCTTCTAATCACGTAGGGCCGTTTTGGCCTCTCGCAAAGTGCGTGTGTTTAACCAGGTTCTGTATATCCTTGAATGTCATTTTCAAAAATGAAAGAGTGAAAGTACTGTTTGGGATCATTGGAAGTCCTAAAGGGTCATTTTCGGAGGAAAGTGTTTCGCCGGCAAGAAAGAATGGCAACCTTTTGGTATATGATGTGGAAAAGACAAGTGAATATGAATAGCCACTATCCCTTTCTGTTTCCCGTTTGGGACAGTTCTATCTAAACTAAGGGTTCCTGTGCCCTAAGCTAATCAACACACACACAATTTTCCTGTCCTGATCAGCCGTCAGGGATCCATATTCATATTAATTAACTACTCCCTCCTTGCACTACAAACTCTGTCCATTATCATCACCGCCAATATCCACTATATACATATATATATATATATAGAGAGTATTGTGGTTTGGGATTTGGTCTTGTTTAATTTGTTTTGTTTAAGATATGGCTTTATATTAATTTCTTGGTGGAGGGGATTTAGATTAATTACTAGGCAGGCCCATTCGAACGACGTTGCTAACTAATATACCTACTGCAGCTTGCCAGCTACCTTTCATATATCCTGTCCCTTTTCAAGCCTCCAACACTTGCTAACCTAATCTTCTGTCTGCCTCCTTCATTAATTTTCTGTTATGGCCTCTTTTTTCTGCTCCTTAATTAACAATTGAGTTCCCATATACAATGGTTATTTCTCGGCATCATATATATATATATATATATATGGGCATGAAGTCAAGGACCTATCTACGTGCCCTTAACATTATAAATTATTGACCGTTTCCCCACTCCATTCCGGTACCTCTCTCTCTCTCTCTCTCTCTCTCTATCTATATATATATATATATATATATATTTGTATGAATTAATATTGTGTGGCAACATGCATGTCGTTTAACTATCTAGAATGGATGTGACCGACACAACTTTTTTTTTTTTTTTTATACTAAAAAGTTTTGGAGGGTTCGGCATCAGTCCCCCTATCAAAGCCAGGACAGGACACGGTCCTGGGCTCTTGCCCGCCACAACTTTTTAAATTACATATATAGTCATATATCTAGCTGATGCTTTGATGGGGAAAAAGATAAAGGGATGGAGGCGCAGGTAATTAATTACCAAAATTAAATGGTACTAATATATAGTCACGTAATTATGAATTATGAATAATAATCATAACCATAAGGAAAGCATAATCTGGTTGTTGAAATCCGTAATTGCGTCAACAAACATGACATTATAGCATCCAATAGAGCAATTATGTTTGCCTGAGGCTGGAATAGTGGTTGAAAGATTCCACTTAATCCTGGTGTTCCCTTTCTCCTCAGTCTTTGCCTGCTGGCTATCAAGGTACCTAACAGGGGGGCCACATGTCACTCAAATTCAAAGCTTTAGCTCAAAATATTGGATTATTATCGTTCTTATTAAATTAATTAGAATAATCCTGGGGAGAAATATACATTTAATAGTTCCGATTTAATTTGCAAAAACATGTACTTACTTTTTCCTGTTTTTTAAAACGTTAAACGTGGCTTATTTGCGTCCGCGGATGACCACCAAACTTGTCGCCAGGGTTAGGCTGAATCCGGGCCAGTCTACACGTTTGACCCTTCGTTTTCTTTTCCCCTTTTTCCCGCTTGGTGATATAAGATAAGGACGCATGTTTCATGCTTGACGGTTTTCATATTGAAACCCTACAAACCCATCATTTGGTGCCCACTAACCCTCTATGTTTAGGCTATTAAAATATATTATAAAATTGGGACTTCTTTAGCAAAAGGGGATTTAATAAAGAAAAAGGAAAAAACAGTGAAATGAAAGGAACCTCACTATTTTATCCAATATATATATATATATACACACTTTGAAGCTATGCGCTTTTTTTTTTTTTTTTTGATATAATGAAGCTATGCGCTTGTTTCCACATATATATAACACACACAAACACATTTAATCGCTATGAAAGAGAAAGACAGGGATCGTAGATTACCAAGTGACAAAGGGATCAGATGGCGACGTTGGATATGTTATTCTAAGAAGCAACTCCATCACAAGGAAGACTGAAATGTTCTCTTAATTTATGAAAAGATAGAAAGGACTATCCACAAATTTTTTAATCAGTATATTATATATAGTTATTATTGAAGATTATAGGGCAGTAAGGAGTCCTTGAAAAGGATACTTGGGTATTAATTAATTAAAATACTTTATATGAGAGGGTCATTTTGTGAGAACAGACCTCCTGTCCAAGTATAAGGAACTGAATAAACAAATTAAATTAAAAGGCTCTTGACTGTTGTCGACACTGTGATCAAAAGACCAAATTAAAACAAGCGTCGCTCACGCTCAGGCGCTAGCTAGCTACCTCTTGTAATCGAATTGTGGGAAAAAGCTCATCAAATGGGCAAAAATTTAAAAGCAAGTATTAAAATTGATTTTGCTCCCTTTTGCTTTTTGTGCTTTTATTTGATTCATGAGTTCCTCGCATCTCGTACGGATTACATACATATCTAACTAATTAAGCCTCGAAAAGTATGGACGACTCTGAGGAGGCCCTATGTGCGTAATCCATTTGTCTGCTTCTCCACGAAGCCCCTTCCCTTCGCTATCAAGATCTTGCAAGCTTTTTGCCACCTACCTCTTTCCCGATGGTTTTTTTCCCTATAATTTGTTCATATTCTTAATTGATCGATATATATATGTAATAAAATCTACAACGACTTCAACTTGTACTACTTGCATGCAGGTCTTTAAGATCATCTTGAGTGAGAAGCCATTATTAGTTTGCTTTATTGTGTGTTTGGTCTGTTTTTTGAACTTTGGATGGCCGGAAGGAGTTTGGTACAAGGGCAATATAATAAAAAAGAAGAGAATGTGGGTGATTGAGAAAGACGAAAAATTAGAGAGATGAGGAGTGGTTGGGGCCAATGGTGAAGTAACAGAAATGATAATAATGGAAAGGTGAGATATGGGTCTTGTCTATTAGCTGCTTTTATGCACAATTGTTTTTGTTGTTGTTCAATCATGAGATTCCCATATTCATCTATATCAACCCTAGTGCTGTCCTACATGTCCTATTCACACACACACACACCCTTCTTTTCTAGCTAGTCCTAATTACAACACACTCTCAAAAGAATTGTGCGTATTCCAAGCTCATCTTAATTAGGTCCTTCATTTCAATTCACTGCATCCAGTACTTTCCCCTCTCAGTTCCTTAGCTTTTTTTGTGATCAAAAGCAAAAGCATAAGGACTTGTGGGCGTGGACTCGAGCCACGCCACTACTCCTATGACTTCCATAGCCACAAAATTCTCTCCCAAGTCTATTATGAGCTCCACGTTTGGGAGTCTATCTAGAATGTATTGTAATTTATAAGTTTAAGGAGCTATTCCTTTAGATAGAATATTCTTTTAGAATTAGGTTTTCACTTGTATTCATAACAAATATGTTTCCATTAAAAACCCGATCTTTACAAAGAGGGCTACTAATATAGGATTGGAGCTGCCGGGGATGTCGGTAGTTTATAAGCTCAAGAAGCTTCATTTTCATAGGATGGTTTTTTTTGGATTAGGTTTTCCCTTGGATTGATATTCATGACAAAGTCTCTGCTGCATAATATCATCTTTTTGGACATAGGAATGTTGGCTACCTGCTGCGAATCCCTTGGAACTTGACGTGGATAATCATACCCATCTGCTAGTATCCATTAAAATATGGTCATTTTCTTCAGTGCGTTCCAAAAAGAGAGTGACTTGGGCAAGAAATTCATCTCTTAAAGCGATCCAACTTGTATGTATTTAGAGGGCACAAACTAGGTTGAGTCCATATCTTTGGTGCTTTTGGGAATATATAGGGGAGCAATGATGAAAAATCATTAAAGCCTCTATCTCTTTACTATAATTATTGCGTCTTTCCTCAATGCTGACTAAACGTAGTTTCATTCCAACAAGGAAAGGATCACGCCTCTTTCATGATTTACTTGGAAAGAAACTATTCTAGGTTTTCTCTCCAAAATTATGAAAACAAAAAAATATACTCCCTCCAGTCCTAATTATAGGAATAAATTTTGGAGTTGGTTTTGGTCCTAATTATAAGAATAAATTTTAACTTTTGTCAATTTTTTCCTATAATACTTTTATTTATACTTTCTCAATAATAATTAAAGATAATAAATTTAATAATGTACCTATATATTTTATAAAGTAAATAATATTTGTAACTCATTAATGTCATATACACCTAAATTAAACTTTTTTATATAAAATAATTTTAAGCAATTTTTGTCATATTTTTCCCATATCACCTCTACTAATAAGGAAAACTCCAATAAACAGTAAAATAGAAAGAGATTGAAACAATAATAAACATTAGGGATCAAATTTTGGTTTCATATTTTTTGATTATTTTCTCCTCATCAAGTGGGTGCAAGATTGCTCTCGAGTCTCTGACGCTTTGGATCAAATAATTGTTGTTGCTGGTGTTCCTTCTACCACGTAATTTTCTTTTTAGTAATAAATTTTAGGTAAAGGTATTTTAGGAAAAATACATATAATTAACTAATTTAACTCCCCTTCTTAATCCCTCCAAATTCTGGTAAATAACTCTTATAATTAGGACCAAAGGGACTATATGATTTTTACATCACTGGTTCATTACTTATGATTAAATCACACATGTATTATCTTCTTATGTTTATTACGTTTTTAAATTGAGAAAAGTCCATCAATGTAGCAACAGATTTATAATTACGCCGGAGGCTGATTGTGCTAAAAACGGGATTCCTGGACCAACGATATGAGAGGCCCATCATCAGCCCGTTAAAGAAAAAGTCAGCCTTGTTCTTTTTTCGGGCCTTAATCAAGTACTCAGAATAAACCTTCCCTTTTTTTTTCTCCCTCAACTTTACGTTCGGAATTGTATATAAAAAAGGGAAAATCCTAATAAAGAAAAAAAAAACTTCAAGGTTGTGTTTGATTTAAACGGAGGGGGGAGGGGGGGAGAAATTTTTGTTAAAAGTATATTTTTAGAATATTAAAAATTTTTCATGGGCAATTTAGTCAATACAAAGTAAAAAATTTATTTTTCTTCCCTTCAAACCAAACACACCCTAAAAAAATTTAAAAATGTTTTGAATATTCATACTTTCAGAGCAATGTTAGACTCAAATTTTTTTTAAAATATTAAAAGGAAAACACCAATTTACCCTTACATATTTTTTTATTTAAAAAAATTAACCCCACCGGTGGAATATTCCTTTGGTAATAAATATTTCCAAAGTAATAGGATGTGGTCCGAACCGGAATATTCCCCAAGTAGTGGGGTTGGGGTTCTTACCTTGACTACTTGTTTGCACAAAATGTTGGTGACCATTAAGCCACTAATACCATTCAATATAAATAATGCAAACAAAAATAAATATATTTTGATATTTAACCCAAAGTCATTAAAAAGTTTAGATAAGGAATTGACAAATTTAGATAAAGAATTCGCAACTTTCATATTTTAAGAAAAAAATTCACTTACTTTCTCAGATCATTCAGAAGTTTAAATAAGGAATTAATAAATTTAGATAAAGAATTACTAACTTTCATTTTTTAAGTAAAAAATTCACTTACTCTTTTAAGCCATTTACAAGTTTAGATAAAGAAATGACATAAACTGCATTTTTCTTCATTCTAATTTTGTGTGTATTTACTTTTCAGAATTTATCTTGTATGTCTTTTCAAAAATTTATCTGATATGTGATGACAACAAATACAAGGAATCCAGCTATTTATGTGGTTGCTAAAGAAAACAAGTGGATTAATGGTTGGCTTGTACTTTAAACAAATATGTGTTGAATACTCGTGTATATTTGAAGACTTTTTAATATAGAAAAATATAGTGATTATGTTGTTTATATCTGGGAATTAAAATGGCTTAGTATTGTGGGGAAAATTGTGGATGATAGCTGGCGCCAAAAATCAAGTTGGAAGGCGGGCTTCAAATTTCCCGTCTTTATCTTTATCTGAACTTGTGAATTCCTTATCTAAATTTGTGAATGGCATGAAAAAGTAAATGAATCTTTTACATTAAAAAAACGAAAATTGCAAAGTCCTTATCTAAACTTATCAATTCCTTATTTAAATTTATGAATTTCTTATCTAAATTT
This sequence comes from Acacia crassicarpa, assembly GCA_034222035.1. Classification (NCBI taxonomy): domain Eukaryota; kingdom Viridiplantae; phylum Streptophyta; class Magnoliopsida; order Fabales; family Fabaceae; genus Acacia; species Acacia crassicarpa. The sequence continues at coordinate 59,871,475 of JAWXYG010000002.1, read as the reverse complement.
TTGAATTGTTTGAGAGAGTAAGTGAAATTTTTTACTTAAACAAAAATTAAAAATTCCTTATCCAAACTTGTCAATTCCATATCTAAACTTGTGAATTCCTCATTTGAACTTGTGAATAATCTAAGAAGAGCGAGTGAATTTTTTACTTAAAAAACAAAAATTATGAATTCCTTATCTGAAATTGTTAATGAGTTTGGGTTAAAGTTCAAAGGTTAATATATATATTTTTGTTTGCATTATTAATATTAAGTGGCAATGATGGTCCAATGGTCTCCAACATTTTGTGCAAACAAGTAGTGGGGGTTTGAACTTCACTCCACCACTTTGAGAATATATATTCCTAAGGGAATATTCCGTCGAAATATAAGTATTCCCACCAAAGTGGGAGCCAGCAGCCGGTGGGGGTAATTTTTTAAATAATAAAAAATGTAAAGGTAAATTGGTATTTTCCTTTTAATTTCAAAATGGTTAAAATTGAGCTTAAATCTCTTTAGGATTATGAATATTCAACTTTTTTTTTTTTTTGCCTTTTAACATTTTTAAAGTTCGGATTTCTGAGGGGAAAAAAAACTTTACGTTTTGGCTTTATAAGAAAATTGACGGTAAGGCCAAAAAAATTGTTCCTATAATAATTTTTATATAGTCATTGAGACCTACTTACTCATCAATAAAATTTTATATTAAACTCACTTTAATAGGACATGAACTGAAATATTATGGTGATTATTGGCATATATTGCTAACAGGCTTGTTAATTTTTGTATCCCTTTTCATTCCTCTGAAACAAGAGCTTTATATGCTTTTAAACTTCATGGATCAAAGGGTTACCAAGTCATCAGCACGGATTCATACTCAGCTCACTCATGAGCTCAGAAGCTCATCCCAAAAAATGACCTCATTTTGTTGGATATAGATTTGTTGAGTATGTAATTTGGACCAGCGTAAATATTTCATATAGCAGCACAGTTGCTTTCAGACAACTAAAGTATTAATACTGTGTCGATAATTTTTTTTTAAAAAAATATAAGATCTAATTGACTAATTTGAGAAAATTAATGAAGTTAAATAACTCACTTTAAATTATTTACACTTATCATTTTTTCCAAAATAATTTACTTGACTTATAATAAACTGATATATAATATAATAATACACATAATTATTCCAAAGAGATCATATAATATATACATAATTAAGTAACTTTTTTAATCTCCCCAAATTAATTAATTATGTCTGATATTACTGATACGAGTTAGGACCGAAAAATGTACGAAACTTTTGCCTTCCAATATCCATTTTTTATGTCTTATTTCATAACGTCCTATCAAACAAAACGAATTCACATATTACATATGCTATCACTTTATTAGATGTTGAATAAATGTACGGAACTTTTGCCTCCCAATATTTATTTTTTACGTCTCATTTGCCGACCTGATTATTTTTCATCTATTTTGCCGAATCCTGGACAATTATATATATATGCTATATATCGCAGCTATATTCGGTGCTCAAGACATACATCACTTTCATATTTCATATATATGCAAGTGATGAAGAACCTTTTAATGGTGATGAACCTGCTTTTAATTAGAGATAATAATTAATAATCATCAATATGCAGCGCAAGTCAAGAGCGATAGAGGTCCCTTTTAATTTGGAACTACTCTAACATCTTGTTTGGTCAGAATATATACACACGTAAGGCACATTAATAATCAACTTAAGGAGATAATGATATTAGGTAAAGCATCATCGCCTTCAGAGGCACTATACACACACACACTGGGACAACGTGAGACGCTCGCATAAAAGATAAAAGGCATTAAAGCATAAAAATACAGAAGCATCTAATTTTAGGACACGAGATCAAATATCAGGAGGGTATATGGGACGAAACCAGGACATGCATGACAGTACAATATACATATATTAACTTATTTGTTTTCGTGAATTTTATAATGTGCTTAATGGAAGTACCATTACTTATGCATATTTGTCGTAACGACTGACAATCACCATATAGAATCTGAGACTCTCTTTAGGTTTTGTGCCTGATTTGGGTTAGTGACTTACAAGCTGTAAAGTTTATATGTGCTAGTTAGTGCCCATACAGCAGAAAGCACCCGCCAATTTAAGTATTATTTTCTAAATTAAAATTAAAATCACGCTGACATCCTTAAACTTATATTTTGATAGAGAGAAACACAAATAAGGTGAGTCTTATTTTAAGTCATCACTTAATCTCCGTAGGTCATAAATAGAATAATACGTACGGTAAGCACATCGAAAATAAGATAGAGAAAACGAAGTCAGAAAGAGAAATTTATACTTTGATAGAGAGAAACACAAATAAGGTGAATCTTAATTAATTTAAGTCATCACTAAATCTCCGTAGGTCATAAATAGAATAATACGTACGGTAAACACATCGAAAAGTTTCTTCCACCTTATAATAGGCCATAAGTAGAGCTGAGAATAAGGGTCGGGCTAGCCCTATAGGGCGGCCAATGAAGAAATAGAGTCCGGAGTAAGAAAAACATATGTTTTTTAAGGCTTAGCCTAACAGCACCAGGGTCAAGGTCGGAAGTCATTATTCCAAATTTTAACTATTTTTCTCTTTTTTAAAAGAAATATAATTAGTAAATTACAACAATTAAATTTCTAATTTATCAAATAAAATATTTTTCACATTAATATCCAAACAACACGTATTATGTAACAAACAAATACAGTCAAAAAAACAAATGTTAGTTGGCCTCACCTTCAAAACGTGAGTTGTGATATTGATTTGAGTGAGTGAGAGTGAGCGAGAGATTGAGATTGAGAGTTGAGACACTGATAGAGAGTGATAAGAGAGCCTTAGAGGGTGAGAAAAATGATGATTGAATTTTTAGGGTTCCTTTAACCCCTGATACTCTCAATCTCGGTCAAGTTAATTCAGAAAAATTTAAAGGGACTAACAGGCCGGCCGTGTAGGGCCAACTTTATTTAACAGTTTCAATTTTCAAGCATGATCCTTGTAGGGCCAGGTCTTAAACGAGCTGGCCCAATTTCTGACTCTAACTACTTATGGTGACGTCGTTCGCTTTGTAAGTCAATTTTTTTTAATGATCAAGAGCTACTCATGCAATTAATATTTGAAAATCTAAGTTGTCATTTTATAAATCCTTACAGGATTTTTACATGCAGTTTAATGTCATTAGTGTTGCGCAAGTGGAATATATAAAGCGTAACTATATAGAGCATAACCGATCATACTAAAAAATCATAATACTAAAAAACATAGTTTATAGACGTAATTTAATAATATAATAAATTACAACTATTATATTTAATAACAATTAGAAAACGACAATAAAAGAAATATCAGAATTTAATTTTATTCCAAATAATACAAGAGAGGAGGAAATCCACATTCTCAATTTCTCCTAATTACAAATTTTGATTGTGTTTTCAATTCAATATCAAATGTTTAACAATATTGATTAGATCCAAACAATATTGAAATTTGGTAGAAGTCACCACTTTTGTCAGCATGTTAGTAGAATTTTTATCTGTTCGTATATTTTGTATCATGACTCTATTTTCTTCTAAAATTTCTCGTACAACGTGACATCAAACATTAATATGCTTTGTTCTTGCATGATAGACTTGGTTCTTTACTAATTGAATAGTGCTTTGGCTACCACAAAATACTGTGATGCTTTCTTGATTAATACCAAGCTCTCCAAGCAATCCTTAAAGCCAAATTGTCTCTTTGATTTCATAGCCTCTGTAATTGCCATGTACTCTTCCTCTATGGTGGACAAAGTAGTTGTTGACTACAAAGTAGACTTCCAACTAACTGGTGCATTTGCAAGAGTAAACACATAACCAGTAGTTGATTTTTGTTTGTCCAAATCACTCGCAAAATTTGAGTCATGATACTTAATTAAACATTGATCATCTTCTTACTCAAATACCAATCCAACATCTACAATATTACGAATATACAAAATAATCCATTTCATAGCTTGTCAATGTTCATTTCTTGGATCATGCATATACCTACTCACAACTTCAATAGCTTGTGAAATATCAGGTCTTATACAAACATTTGCATATATCAAGAAACCAACAACATTTGCATTTGATACTCTTGACTTATATTCTTGTTCATCTTTATCTTTTGGTGACATATCAACTCTGAGCTTAAAATGAGGGGCAAGTGGAATGCCACCCTTTCCAAATACTCTTTTTGAGATAAAAAGAGTTTCTTTGATTATCGATGTCTTGTTATCTCCATGCCGATAACTTTCTTGCCTTACCTAAATCCTTCATCTCAAATAACTCCTTTTTTAGTTGAACATTTAGCTTCTCAATTTTTGCTTGATTTTTCGAAGCTATCAACATACCATCAACATATAAAATAAGATATATAAAGGATTCATCTTTAAGCTTCCGCAAATAGACACAATGATCATATTTGCTTCTTTTGTACTTATACCACAACATAAACTCGTCAAATCATTTATACCATTATCTCAAAGATTGTTTCAATTTGTATAATGATTTTTCAAGTTTGCACACAATATTCTATTTTCTAGTAACTTTGAATTCGTCTAGATGAGTTATGTAGATTTCCTTTTCCAAGTCTCCATTTAAAAATGTAGTTTTAACATCTATCTGAAGTAGTTCCAAATCTAACTATGTTACCAAAGCCAACAAAATTCTAACGAAGGAATGTTTCACAACTGGAGAAAATACCTCAATATAATCAATTCCCTCCTTTTAAACATAAGCTTTAGCTACCAATATTGCTTTGTAGCATACATCTCCTTGGTTAGAAAATCTTTCTTTCTTTTCATACACCCATTTGCAACCAATTGTTTTCTATATTTCTTCATTCATGACATTTCTTCACTTATCATTTTTGGAGCCCTAGACAGCCCCTTTATAAATTGAAGGAATATTATCAGTTGCAATTGATGTTGCACAAGCCACTATATCCATGAAACGAGTAGGCTTTCTTATTGTTCATTTTGGCTTTCTGGTTGCTAGTGATTCATGTTGTTGTTCAGGTTCATGAGTTGGAACCTTGTTCTCAACTGGCTCCTCTTCTTCTAGATAAAAGTATTTTTTGTTTCCCTGTTTGTTCCTTGTATTGGAAAATCATCTTTTCTTAAAACTCCACCTTCTTTGAAACACCATCAGTTTGTTTGATATATTCAATGACTACCTTTTTCACTATAGCAGATTTATCAAAAGTAACATCTTTACTGAATATAATCTTCTTTATCTCCTGATATCATTAATAATATCATTTGACTTTGGAGATGACCCCTCTACAACAAGTATGCTTTCATATTGTTCGTTTTGGCTTTCTGGTTGTTATTGATTCATGTTGTTATTGAGGTTCATGAGTTGGAACCTCCCTCTCAATTGGCTCCTCTTCTTTCATAGAATAATATTATTTGTTTCCCCGTTTGTTCCTTGTACTGAAAAATCATCTTTCCTTAAAACTCCATCTTCTTTGAAACACCATCAGTTTGTTAGGTATATTCAATTACTATCTTTTTCATTATAGCAGATTCATCAAAAGTAACATCTCTGCTTAATCTAATCTTCTTTGTCTCCGGACATAATAAATGAGATCATTTGACACCAAAGGTGACCCTCTATAATGAGTAGGCTTTCTTATTGTTTGTTTTGGCTTGTTGGTTGCTATTGATTCATATTGTTGTTGAGGTTCATGAGTTGGAACCTCCCTCTCAACTAGCTCCTCTTCTTCCATAGAAAAGTATTTTTTATTTCCCAATTTATTCCTTGCACTGGAAAATCATCTTTCCTTAAAACCCCACATTCTTTGAAGCACCGTTAGTTAGTTTGATATATTCAACTACTACCTTTTTCACTATAGCAGATTCATCAAAAGTAATATCTCTACTGAATATAATCTTCTTTGTCTCCGGACATCATAAATGATATCATTTGACTCCAGAGGTAACCCCCTAAAAGATTAGTTTTCTTTGCTCTCAGATCCAATTTTGACTCTTTCACATGATAATAATATGCAGTTGAGCCAAACACATGCAAAGAATCATATTCTATAGCAGGTTTTTCATACCATTATTCCAACGATATCTTACTACCAATAGTAGCAGATGATAGACGATTAATGAGGTGACACGCATTTGTTATTGCATCAACCCAAAATTCTTTGCCCAAGCTAGTATTGGACAACATACACTGAACCTTCTCCAGCAAATTCTAGTTCATGTGTTCTACCACTCCATTTTGTTGTGGTGTATTCTAACGGTGAAGTGTCTGATGATGACATCATCCTCACAAATCCTCTAAAAGGGATAATTCATGTATTCTCTTCCGTTATCTATACAAAGATACTTGATCCGCTTGCATGTTTGTGTTTTTATCATTGTCTTCTATTTAAGAAAAATTTCTGACACTTCATTTTTAGTCTTTACTGTATACACCTAGACTCTGGAGGAGAAATTGTCAACAAAGGTTACAAAATAATGTCTTCCTTCCAATGAAGATGTTTTGGAAGGACCCCAAACATCAGAGTGAACATAATCTAAAATAACTTTTGTATTATGAATAACTGAACTAAACTTAACCCTTGTTTGTTTCCCCTTTTCACAATGCACACAAAACTCCAAATTGCAATGCTTTGATCCTTTTAACAATCCTTGATATGATAGAGTTTTTAAGGATTTTCCTCTAGTATGTCCCAAGCGCATATGCCACAATCTGGTCGCTTCTATCTCATTCTCATCACTGAATGTCACTATTGTTATCCCAATAACTGCCCAATAACTGTACTGCCTTGATAGCGGTACGTGTTATTATTCTTCTGAACACCCATTATTACCAGCAATACACCAAAAAATATCTTCATTAATCTACTTTTATAGTGATTTTAAACTTCTTTGAATCTAGAGTTCTCACGGAAATGAGATTTTCCTTCAAATCTGGTACATAACGAACATCTGTTAATATTCTGATCAATCCATCATGGTTTCTTAATCGAATTGAATCAATGCCATATGCGATAAGAGAAGTATTATCTGCTATGTGGACAACTCTACATCGATCTTCTTGGAAATCAATGAATCAGTCTCGGTTAAGACACATATGATGGCTACAAGTTGAGTCCAACAACTATACGTGTGATGGTGTTGACGACATCATTGTAGATAGTGAGAAATATGAATTTTTACCATTATAGTTAGCTACATTTGAGTCCATATATAATAGCCTTCTCATTGTTATGTTTGACTTTGTCTTCAACTTTAGACAATCCTTCTTCTTGTAGCCTTTTTCTTAATAAAAGACACATTCATTTTTGCTGGGTCTAGATCTTGATTTGGATCTCCCTTTCCTTAATCTTATATGGATTTCAATCCATCCTCTCACAACTAATGCCTCTGCTTCTTCACCTCTATGTTTTTCTCTCTTTCTTTATTCATAGCTGTATAAGGTACAACAAACTTCTATGAGAGATACTTCCTTTTTGTCGTGAAATAGAGTAGTCTCCAAGTGCTCAAACTCATTAGAAAGTGATCTCAACAACATTAAGGTCAGATCTTCATCTTCAAAATTCATGTCCATATCCTGCAAATCTGTTACTAACTTGTTGAAGCTAGTAATATGATCATCTATTGTAATACTAGGAACATAAGTGCGAAACAGTCTTCTCTTCATGTGGAGTTTATTCTACTACTTTTCTTCAAGAATTTGTCCTCCAGTGCATTCTACATTCTACATGCAGAAGTTTTCTTTGTGTGTAGATACTTTCGTTCTCTTGAAAGATACGATCTGATAGTATTACAAACAACATGATTATTAATCCTCCAATCTTTCTCCCCATGCTGTCTGGTTTCCTTTCTTCAATAGCAAGATCTTGTCCTTGTTAGAAAAGGACATCAAGAATCTTGCCTTGGCACATCCCAAAATATCTTGATCCATCAAAAATTTCAACCGCAAACTTTGCATTAAAGATGATTCTTGTCAAAAAGAAGTTGCCAATGACGAATTGTTGACATTTGATGCAGATTCTTCAACTTTTTTGTTAGTCATTTATGGTCCAAATATTTTTTAATACATCTTCTGATCCTTATTATAAGGCACCAACTAGCAAATATATTTGGTCCTTTTTATAAGGTACATGCTTGTTTCCAAGGAGTATTAATTATTTTTTTCCATGTATGCCCCTAATTAATAAGGGTAGTGGATAAGAGTAATAATTAATATAATATTAAAGTTTAGCGCAATTAGTAAGGGTAATATTGAAAGTTATTTAAATTGTAGAACAACTTTTTAACTTTAATGTTTTTAATTAGTTTGTGAGAATTGTTAGTCAATGCCTTCTAATAAGGACTAGAGGGAGTAGCTGCCAATGCAAAAGCCCAAAGTAATTTTTTTTTTTTAAATGTGGAAGTTCAAACTATGCTGCAACCAGCCAACCACAGAGCATACTTCGACAAAACCTTGACTCTTATACCAATTGTTGTGGAAGTAGAATATACAGCGCGTAACTGATTATACGAAAAATCACAATACTACAAAACAAAGTTTCTAGACATAATATAGTAATATAATAAATTACAACTACTATATCTAATATATAATAACTAATAAATAAAACAACAATAAAATGAATACCAGAATTTAATGTTACTCCAAATAATTACAATTACAAGTGAAATAATATAAGAGAATAGGAAATACAAAATGCCTTAAAGAATGAGAAGACGATTGTGAGATGAGGATAAAGGTAGGAGGGGTCGCTTCCCTTTGATAGCATAAGGTCAACTTCCCTCCCTAAATTCCCGATGTGGACTTGTGGGTCTTGCCACAATTAACAATTAGCCATTAGGGATATATATCTTCATGCATCGCATGAAGTTTCAGAAGGGAATCACATGATTTATAGTGCTTTGTTATACATTTCGTATTTATAATTAATTTAAATTAGATAGTCTGATAATGTTAATTTTTTAGTAAATTTTATGACTTAAGTCATGCCGTCTAATTAATAGACACACATGTTCACTCGATTCAGTATTTCCCTATAGTCAAAGTGTAAGTAACGATTGATCAAAAAAGTGTAAGTAACGGACTTGGAAAACACATATATATGTTTCATCACACCAAAAATCCTCTTAATTAAACGCACATGTAGAAATGCCTGTGTAATATATGGATTTGTCATCAATGAATAATAAACATCTCTGGATATATTATGTAAACATGTATATATGTGTGTGTATATATGGGATAGGATATCGTTACAACCTTTTTTTTTGTTACAACCAATGTTACTACCACTTTTCCACCGTTAGATCAAAATGTTAATAGGAGAGAGAAATTATATAGGTAAATGAGATTCTGATTTAACGGTGAAAAAGTGGTAGTAACATTGGTTGTAACAAAAAAAGTTGTAACAATATCCTATCCCTATATATATATGTCGATCTATTCTCTCATGTGACGAGTAAGCTTGTCCTCGGCATTCAATAATTATTTTATTTCAGATTTCTCGCTCTAGTAACTTAACTATTTCTACGTATAATATAAAACTGAGTCGTTTATCAAATTTTATTCAAGTTTTACTGTGGATGCGATAGACTTTTTCGAAAAGCATGGAATAGGAATCGAAACTTCATGGATAAGAAATTTTTAGGGCTTCGGAAATAGGGAAATAGTGATTGAAATAATATATATAAGGCTGTATATTAGTGCTAATCTATCAAAATTGTGTGAAATGCAATATGCATTGTTAATGCATGTAGGTGAATATGAAGTTTTAATTTGTTATAGTTTTTAAGTACAGCCAGAAAAAGGTTCAGTCTTTTTAAGTCAAGGGCTGAGCTTATATTTTATATTCTCAAACTAGAGTCGGATTTAAAAGAGTCAGCTCATAGAGCCATGAGTTTAAACGGGCCATCCCCCGTTAATTTTAATTTTTTTTTCAAAATGTTTTTCATCTTTATTACCTAAACCCCAGCTAATCATCATTTTTATATTTATATAAAGAAGAAAGGGTAAAGGTGCAAAAATGCATATATGCTTTACTCTTATAAGCATTTAACACCATATGTTTTTTTTGAATGCAAAAATGCCTATGTAGTTGAAAAAGTGGGGCAAAAATCCCACTGACAGTTAATTAACCAAATCTGTTAGAGTAATACGTGGCTTCTGCTTCTTTCTCTTTCTCTTGGAGAAGGCACCGAAGTGAAGAGTGAAGAATCAATGGAGAATCTGAAGAACCATTTGGGGTTGCTTCTCACGACTACATCGGACAATCAAGCACACATTCTACTCTCGTTTCAATCCCCCTTATCCATAAAAAGATTTGTAATTGTACAAAAAGAATGAAGAAAATGCTTGGAAGGGCCAACAATTTCACACCCAGAGCTGAAGCAAGTGGATTTCTAGATTGAATTAAAAGAAACAGTTCAAAGATCTAAACTTGAGGATGAAGATCAGTTCCGAAGCTTCAAAATTCCACTGTCACAAGTAGCTCTAGGAAACAACTAAAACGAAAGATCACGTAAAAACCAGAATAGACGTAAATAGTTCAGTATATTGAAAAGCAACAAAACCGGACCATCGCACTTTCAACCAGGGACAACACACCAACCATAGCACTGCAAATTTGAAATACGTGGAAGGCGCAAAAGGGTTCTGGCAGGAAAGAGGACAGAGAAGAAAGTTGAACTTAATTAAACATGAAGTTGAGGAGGCAGCGAGTTTTGCACAGAAGAAGAGCCATTCGGATCGGCAATGAATCACAGACCCGACCAATAGCAGAGGAAGGGATCCGCGGATTACTGCCTCAAAAGTTGAAGCCGAACGCATCGTGGGAAGAGGCTAATTGACAATTAAGATTGAAGAAATCAGGGAGAATCAGACGGCAAAGGTGAGAACTGTTTGAGAGAAATGATTGCTTCTTCAGATTCTCCATTAATTCTTCACTCTTCACTTCAACGCCTTCTGAGAAAGAAGCAAAAACTAACGGAAGTTTGGTTAATTAACAGTTGGTGGGATTTTTGTTCCATTTTCGCATTTTTGCACCCAAAAAAAGTATATGGCATTAAGCACTCCTGAGGGTGAAGTACATGTATATTTTTGCACCTTTACCCAAGAAAAAACTGATAGTGCTATTCATATTGTTTTGGTGTTTATAGTTTATGGTTTATGACTTTATCTAGCTATTTATTTGATTATGAACGGTAGTTTTTGGACTTCGTGTTTGTGTGTGTTGTTAAATAGATAATTTTTTATGTTTATACCTAATTTTGATAACATTTATGCTTTAAATTAGATATTTTATCGTTTTGACTTAATTTTCTTTGAAAAATATGTGAAAAAGTGAAAATATGGCACTATAAAAAAAAGCGGATTACCCTCAGAATACTATAGATAAAAATTGCTGACGGAATTACCCGCGGAATTCTTTCGGTAACTGAAATTACTGACAGAATTCCGTGGGTAATTCCATCGGAAATTAAAAATTTCCATTGCAAAAAAAGCCGTGAGAAAAATCAATTTCATTCTGCCACGGTTTTTTTTTTTGTAACGAAAATTTTAATTACCCACGAAATTTCATCGGTAATTTCAGTTACCAACGGAATTCCGTAGGTAATTTTTACCCACGGAAATTACCCACAGAATTCCGTTTCTATGAGTAATTTCCGACATAATATTTTCCATCGGTAATTTCGTGGGTAATCTGAGTTTTTTTTTTTTTGTAGTGTGGTAAACAGGTTTGAAGCCCTTAGCCCTTAAGTTAAAGGGCTAGCTGGACCTTGAAATTTTGCACTTTTTCCTTACTCGGCCTAAATAGGCCAGCCCTATAAGGTCGAGAAATCCTGTTTTCCAAGCCCCATTTTTAAGCTCACAAATATGAAAATGATGACCTACCACGATGAGGACTATAAGTCACTCTTCCAAGCACAAACAATATAATGTGGTACTCCCTCTATCTTTATATATAAAAGTCTTTCAATCGATTCATGAGATTCTAAAAACCATTGAAAAGTAGTTAAATATAATAATTGTGTACGAATTCCCCCCTCCCCCCCCCCCCAAAAAAAAAAAACTCTTTTTTGTGAATGAGTGAGAAAAAGAGTAATAATGAGAAAAGTATGAAAGAGAATGTATGTAGTATAATAATTAATTCAATGCAAAATGAAAAAAAGTATATTTATTTTTTAGACAAACTCAAAATAGATCTTATATTTAAGGACAAATCCATTAAAAAAAGGCTTTTATACATAGACACAAATTGGGCATTTAAGTTTAAAATGTACATAAATATGCTGATTGCTGATCCCAACCATTATATATATAGTATTAATTAATTAAGTTCTACTTTCTTATTCCACTAGTCATATTTTTGTTGGTGATGACCTAATTCAACGAGAAGTTACGTTGAGTATTTGACATGTTAAAGATATTACTATTAGTTTGGAATTATAAAGTGGGTGACATGCACGCAGTGGGGTTCGCTAATGATGCTTTTCATTTATCCGAAGAAATGAAATTTGATTGTATTCAAAAGAAATGAAATTTGATTCCTTTATTGTGTTTAATTGGAAAAATATTTTTTACATTTTACTTCTTCTGTCTTTATCTGCATGGTACTCAACCACCAAAGCAATACGGTACATATATGGCTAACATACACACACAGACGCAGCAACCTTAACCTATGCACATGTATATGTTTGGGATCTTATCACCCTCTTTCGCTCACAAACGGGAAAAATCTTGGTGCCAGACTCAAGTCTCCGCAACTCCACCATCACTCAAAATCACGTGGAGGTTGAAATCGGCCTTCTTAGCGTCTGGCCTGAATAAGAATCCAATGTCATCATCGTCTGGACTGATAGTGTTATGTTTGAGGGAAATTTTCAATAAAACACATATTGCCTTGTGAGCCATCCTAGTGAGATGAAATTGCACTATAAAAATTAGTTCAAGGTTGAAATTGTATCTTAAAAATTTTTATGCCGGGCACTGAATACAGACTCAGGAAAAAAAAAATATATATATATATATATAGACACAAACACACTCCCCTTGCAACGTACCCCATAGATTCATTTGATCACTTCAACAATATATAGGCCTACCACAATGACATAATCCCCCAACATTACCAAATATTAGAACGCGCGGAGTACGGAGATCCATAATGATGATGATTCACAATTAATAGGGGTCACATATAGGTAGTGTACATTGGGTACTATAGGTACTATAATATTTTAATTTCTTTTCGGGGTAGAAGTGTACTGTACAATTTTATTTATTATCTCCTGCTCAACACTAGCTAGAAAGCAGCAACTGATAATTTTTTTTTGTTTTAAAAAAAGGAATATTCTTAAGAGTAGCATCAGATGACCGAACTTTTGTATCCTATATATGTCCTTGGGAACCAAATTTTCCCCCACAACCTCAAGCCTCTCCCCATCCACATTCCTTCCAAGCTACCAACCTATTTCTTGTCTGATCTGTTTAATTAGTCTTAGAGTCATGGAAATTGAGTCAAGAACACAAGTGAATGAAGGAGGTTGGTGGAGCTGCCTCAAGGAATTGCCTCAAAAGTCTAAGTCCAAAGTTATGAGTTTTGAGGAGGGCATAAAGAAGATTGGGAAAGATGATCCAAGGAGAATCATTCACTCTCTAAAAGTAGGATTAGCTCTCTCACTAGTCTCTCTCATATACTACTGGAGGCCTCTTTATGATGGCTTTGGTGTTGCAGGAATGTGGGCTGTCCTCACTGTCGTCGTAGTGTTCGAGTTCACCGTAGGTAAGTTCATACGTCTTATATGATCACAAAATTCATTTATTTTTATCTCATCACGGACAAATGTATCTGATGAATTCTGTAACGTGCTTGTGTTATTGTTGCTGTTCAGGTGCAACCATTTGTAGATGCATAAATAGAGTATGTGCAACAGTAGTGGCAGGAGCTCTAGGATTTGGAAGTCAACACTTGGCTATTTTATTTGGGAAAAAAGGAGAGCCTGTTGTACTTGGGACCCTCGTCTTCATTCTGGGTAAATAAATGAATGATAAAAGAAATCAACGGTGAATAATGTGTTTGATGAAAGAATAAATTTGCGGGGGGCTAAATTAGTTGTGTTTTGTGAATATTGCAGCGGCAGGGTCTACGTTTTCGAGGTTTTTCCCAAGGATAAAGGCCAGATATGATTATGGGATGGTGATATTTATATTGACATTTAGTATGGTGGCAGTGTCAGGGTACAGAATTGACAAACTCTTCGAGCTTGCTCATCAAAGGTTCTCTACCATTATAATAGGGGTAGCATCGTGCATGATGATATCCTTAGGCGCTTACCCAGTTTGGGCAGGCGAAGACCTTCACAAATTGGTCGCTTCCAACATTCAAAAGCTAGCTAATTACCTAGAAGGTAAACATAAATATATATATATATACTGATATAGTATAAGATATATTGTATTTACTTCATGTCTTGCATGAACTGTTGGAGTCACATTAATTTTTGCCAGGTTTCGAAGGTGAATATTTTCAGTGCTCAGGGGATAAAGCAAAGCCTGAAAAATCAAAACTTGAAGGATATAAGACTGTTCTGAATTCCAAAGCACCTGAAGAATCCTTGGTGAGCATTAAAAAAAGTACACGGTCTCTTTTGGAGATTTTGTTTAGCATTTAATTTTCACACATGTGCAATATCAACACACAGGCAAATCTAGCAAGGTGGGAACCAGGACATGGCCGATTTCGGTTTCGTCACCCTTGGAAACAATACCTCAAGATTGGAGCACTTTCTCGGAAATGTGCTTACAAGATGGAAGCTCTCAGTGGCTACCTTAGCTCTGAAATCCAAGTAATTAATTAATTAACCCACTTCTCATAGTTTATAGGTATAAATCACTTATCGTTTATAGCCACCTATACATTTTTTTAAAAAAAAATTATATGGATATTGCTTGCTACAGGTGTCTTTGGAATTTAATAGGAAAGTTCGAGAATCATGCAAGAAGATGACTTCTGAATCGAGCATCGCACTGAGAGCATTATCTCTGTCCATTAAAACAATGAAAGAGCCTTCTGAAGTAAAATCCCACTTGGAGAATTCCAAGACCGCAATTGAAGACCTGGAAATGGCAGTCCAAACTGCTTCCTTGAAGGACATAGATGTCTTAGCATTAGTTCCACTTGCCACGGTGGCGTCCATCCTCGTAGAAATCACAAAGACAGTGGAGGAAATCTATGAAGCTGTCTCTGAACTCTCCAACTTGGCTCATTTCGACAAAGTGAAGCCCACTGTCTCGCCGGAGAAGCCACACTTACTTCACCGAGGTGTTATAAATGCTGTCGTGGACGGTGGTAGTGATGAAGATCATATTGAAATTATTACCATCCAAGATTCGAACACTGCAGGGAAGGAAATTGCAGCACCAGAATCCAATCCAAAGTGTGCATCTTGTAAAGAGTAGTTTGATTTTTAGTTTTACTTGTCATCTGTAGTTAGTACTAGTTTGGGTGGCTACTACTCAACAGTTTTTCTCCGGCTTGAGTATTAAAATGTAGTCTCTGACCTCATCTTTAGAGAATATTGTTGTACGTGGGATGTTAAAAGGAAAGAACTCATGGAAAACTAGCAAAGCCTCTGAGCCACATTCGGTGGACGGTGGTTCTCTTTCATTACTTTGGTATGTCATAATAAAGGAAGATCGCAAAATTGAAGAAGACTAGATACTTCCTCTGTTATTATTAATCCTATTATAAAATATATTTGGTAATTGATGTGGTTCCTAAATATAAGATACTACCTCCTATCCTAATTATAAGAATACTTTTGTAGTATAATTTACACTATAAAAGTGTTCCTATAATTAAAACCAGAGAGAATATAATTTCATATTTGTCAATATTTCTTCCTCAACAATAATCAAGAAGAAAAATAAACGACAGAATATGATTAAGAAAGATGACTACAGTGTTTTAGAAAATATATGTCATATTAACTAACTCAACTAATTTCATTAATCTAATCAAATTAGAGAAATATATCTTATATTAACTATTAAGTACCGGAAGAGTATATATATGTATGACTTTTTTTAAACTGAATTACTTGGAGTAAGCTAGGTGAGAAATTAAAAATGGCTAATAGTCTTATATTCTAGAAAACGACAATGTTTTCTCAAAACCGCCAATCTTAAAGTTTCAGCAGACTTTATTTTCATGAAAGTATTTTGAGATAAATTAAATAGAGATTTTTTTTATAACATATCCATAATGCGACATTGTAATATGAAATGGGTCTTATATATTTAAGACCAACGATTAAATTGAAGACTGTACGAAGTATTATACATATATAGACATATACAAATACAGTGGGAAAATGAACAAAATTTAAAAAGTCTACTAAAACTATACAATGTTAATAGCACAACTATTGATACTTATCATAGGACTGTGAATGATTAACACTTTAAGATTACTTGTGGCTTATGACCAAGAATCACTACTACCACGTAGTGGGAAGTGCTTTCCTCAACTAAACAATTGTTAAGGGTCAAAGTATAAAAGTTATAGGATGTTGTGAATAATACGGTTTATTTTGGACTTCATCTAGATATATATTTTCCACTAATTATGATATATATCAACAAAAGTTAATATAACTATTGAAAAATGATTTTTAAAAAATACTAAGAAAAAGGTTCAAGAATACAACAATAGTGACTTACTAGAGTCAATCTTTCCAAACTTTTATAATTTTGTAACAATTGCCACTCTGGTTTTATTTATAAGTTTATCTTAATCAATAAAATTTTGTTCTTATTATAAGTCTAGCTAGTTTCAGGATAATAAATATGATTTTTACAATTGTGCCCCTAATAATTGCAAAAAGAAAAAAAAAAGTTATTCATCTTGACTCTTAGAACCAATTATAAATTAGGGAAAAATTGAAAATTTAACTCATAATTAATGTGTGAACTAACTCTCATTGGTATGTGAGAATTAGTTAATTTGGACTTATAAATAAGACCAGAGTGGTATGACCAGAATTATGTCTTCAATATAACACTACTTCCTCCTATCTTTAATATAAAACCTAATTTGAGAATTGATTTTGATTCTAAATATAAGATCTATTTCTTATATTTTTCAACTTGTTTTTAATTTACCACTATCGATGTTCTATTAATAATAATCAAATAATAGAAAAGTGAGAGAAATTAAGGAAGTTTATTAGGATATTTTAGAAAAAAACATGTCATATTAACTAATTTAACTAATTTAATTAAATTAGATAAATATGTCCTATAGTAAAGGATTGAAGGGAGTATATGATATTGGGATCTAGCTTTGAGAGCACAATTAGAATAAACCATATGCTCTATATATATATATATATATATTATATCCGCCACAGTAATGGAATATTCAGCTAAAGCATTTGAAAGTTCTAGCAATTGACTTTTTCAAAGTATATACAATTGAAGTTCAATTCCCAACAAGATCCAGTTAGCATATATACTTAATTATTACTAGGAAATCTTAAAGTTGAAGCAAAAGAGAGTAGCGTGCATATGCATATATATGCATGCACCTAAAAGATGAGTTATTTTGGATTCATACGTATATTTGATTAATGTGATAGCTCGATCTTCATTTTTCCTTTTACACATTCATATGGCCAATTAAAATGGGTTGATTTATCCCCTGACTCCTTCATAATTACGCCTTTGGTCAAATCATTACAACCAACTTTTTAATTTGTTGCATAAATATGACATTTTTTTTCGGTTATATAGTATACAATAATCTGTATAGTGACAAAAAGTGATAGATCATCATATTCTTGCAAGAGACAAAGGGACTTGATATATATAATTAACACAATGAAAAGCAAGGCTAAACAATTTCGTTGTTATATTTAAATAAACACAGAGTATATCAAACAAAAAGAGAAGTAGTGGTATCCTTCTGTATCCGTTTTTTTTTTTTCAAAAAAAAAAGTATGCTTCTGTACTGTCTTCCAATGACTCAGACAAACAGTGAGTGGCTACTATATATCCCATAGCTCAAGGCAAAGCCTTGCACTAAAAGCTGAACTTCCGACAGCTACCAAATCACTAGGATCTCACTATAAAAATGGTAGAAAGGTTCTTATGTAACGAGCTGTCCGGAAAAAAAGATGCTCATTGTTGGCATCAGATTGGCCTCAGTGTCTACACACAATGTTCCTTCGCATGTATATTATATTGAAGCAGAAAATTAGCCGGCCCTACACTCTTAATTTAAGATTAAGGGTTAAGGTGCAAAAATACACATGTACTTTTGTCAGAGAAGCGTCCAGCAGCAAGTGCTTCTTTTTGGAGCAAAAGTGATTATGTGGTTACAAAATAGGAGCAAAAGTCACAGTAACCATTAACGCAGTGGATGTTGACTGTTAAGTTGAAAAGTTTGACTTAAATATATGATGTGGACGCTGACTAGGAGTGTGTAGTAGACAAGTGGAATGAGTAATTGGTGACTTGGAAAAAGAATTATTTATTTATCTGGAAAAATATAATTTATTTATCTAAATTGATTAATCCCAAAATCTAACACATAACCTAAACAAACATGATCGACTCATCAGGCAAATTGGGGAAACAAAGGTCTGGAGGAAAAAATCTAGGGTTCATGACGCGAAGAGTAAGCAAAGAAGATGAACAGTGGATGGTCCAAAGCCGATGGATTCATGATTGCTAGGGTTCACGATGCTAGGTTTTAACTCTTCGCTTGTTGGAGTGAGGGAGCGAGCAAAGGATTTGTGATTCACCACGTCTACAGCCACGATAACAACGACATTCACACCAACGATAAAGAAGGGAAATCGAGAGTCAGGCGGAACAAATCAATTCCCTATTATTAACCACCAATTCCAGTCTTAATTAGTCACACCATCGAAATGCCGCAAGACGAAGAAGCAGAGGAGGATGGGATAAATACCTAAATCAACATTCAAGATTGGAAATTTGCCTCGAGAAGATTGGTGGCCGCATCGGCAACCTGGGCCTTGTCAACTTTGTTCGATTCGTGGCAGAAAGTGGATTGTGCCACCCCAGCAAAAAGTTTGGCGCTGGAAAGAAGCTCGCTGGAGGAGTGTTTCTGGTGCGAATGGTCGTGGCGGTGGTTGGGATCAGAATCCATCGTCGGAAGAATATAGGATTTGGTATAGAGAAATTGAAGGGGGAAGATGAAGTGATTGGGGCTTCGGGACCAGTTCTTCTATATCGACATGGTGAACACAAGTCTTCACCGTTTGCGCGACCGAAAGCTATTTTTATATTTCTATATTTATCAATTTTATCTTCTGGTCAAATATCGATGAAGGTGTTAGCAGAGGCCTTTCACACAGGTCTTCAACTGGGAAGAATGATGTTTTGGAATTTAGGAGGAGGAGGACAATGGCGAAGACAGAGAGGGAAGGGCAGGTGAAAATGCAGAGAGAGATAGAGAGGAGGGAGAGGCGTTGGGATTAATCAATTTAGATAAAAATAAATAAATAATTGTTTTTCCAAGTCATCAATTACTCATTCCACTTGTCTACTACACACTCCTAGTCAGCGTCCACATCATATATTTAAGTCAAACTTTTCAACTTAACAGTCAACATCCATTGCGTTAACGGTTACTGTGACTTTTGCTCCTATTTTGTAACCACATAGTCACTTTTGCTCCCAAAAAAAGTACTTGCTACTGGGCGCTCCTCTGACAAAAGCACATGTGTATTTTTGCACCTTAACCCTAAGATTAATTAGGAGAATATACAAGTTTACAAGCATGAACTCTCTCCAAGAAGAACGGTGGGAACAAAATCAAAGAATAAGAAGAACAAATGTCAAGTAATTTCTTTTGCACACCATCAGCTATATTCATAATTAGCTTTTTGATATTAAAATCATGATCATCGGTCGCCTCCTCGTTCCTTTTTCACTCCAATGGATAAATTTTCCTGCACTGAATATTTTTTCTTTTCTGTATACATATGCAAGTTGTTCTCAACCATTTCCTCAGTGGAAATATTATTCAAGTTCCTGTAACTATAGGCTCCTTTATTTCCTCTCGAATTTTAATGATACCCCCATACTAAACAAGATGCGCGCGCGCGCGTGTGTGTTGTTAAAGGTATAAAGAGGAACAGAAGTAAGCATGGGCTTAATCACATTAATTACAAGTTGCAATAAAAAATATTACAGTACCTACACACTTTGAGCGCCATGTTCTGGATCTTCGTCTTCAAACATTTACCGAGTTGGAGGCTACCACTTACCAGCCTTTCATGGGAATCACGTGGCTATTAATTAATACTCCCTCCAGTCTTAATTATAAGAGCTAGTTGACTTTTTTGGAGAGATTAAGGAAGCTGACTAAATTATTTTGAAAATAAATTTTTCTTCAAACTAATTAGTTTAACTAATAAACTAATATATAATCTAAAGATACACAACATATAAAATAATTAAATAATTTATTTAGCTTCCTTAATCTCTTCAAAGAAAGTTAACTAGCTCTTATAATTAGGACCGGAGGTAGTACCACACACGGACCGAATGGGAAGCAGATGACACGTAACATCATAGTTTAAAGGGGAAAAATTACTAATTCCAAATAATATAAGAGCTAGTTAAAGGTTAGATTTATTCTTAAATATAAAATCTTAATTTACTTTATCCCCATATTTTTAAACTATCCCTATTAATTAAACATGTCAACGGAGTTTGCATCAAAGGTAATTTTAATGTAAATGATTTTAGAGGGTAATTAAGGAAACCCACACATAATTTTTGACAAATAATTAATTTTTTGAAAGCATTACCCCAATTAAAAGGGACTAGAGACAGTACATTGGATGAGTTCGTCAATATATTTTACGTTTGGTCCTCTTGAAATACCTTACAAACATTCGTTGCATCAACTCTCAATGATAATATCATATCAAAAAAAAAAAGAAACTCTCAATGATAATATGCCTTGATCCTTCCCGGGAGATGTGAACTGTATTTTGATCACATTCCTACGTTTTCAAGAACGAATGGCTGCCTGTTTTATATCTTCAAGATACATAATATATTGTCCTATTTTAATTTCTTGAGTTAATTTAAATAATTCAAGAGATTAGCTCTGACAAATCAGTCGGGCCTAATTGGTTAAGTTCAACCTTTTCAACATCCTCGATACATGTTATGTTTGTTCCTTTCTCGTCAAACCCATGCTTATTCATAAAATTTCACTCACTTTACAAAGAAGGAAAAGCATGTTACATGGGGGAAATTGAAAGTTTGGCATTCTATATATGTGTTAGAGAAATGAGCTAAATAAACTTGGGAGTGATCCATGAAGGCTCTAAATTACAACCAGTTACAACCAAAAACTATTATTAAAGCTAACACAACAAATTCAACCTGGTAAATCTATTTGCTATTCTATTCAGTATTCACTGAGGCAAGAGATTGTCCTCGCAGTCCTGATTGTGATAGTCGTATCGTATGTCCCAGAAATTGCTCCACTAATTACTAGATCTAATTACCAGCCATAGATAGGATTCTCTACCTGAGGGGACAAGAGATGAAGGTCTTTACAGTGCTGCTTATCATAGTCACGTGTACCAGGTATTGCTCCAGTACATAGCCTCAGGAATTCATTACCAGTGAGGCAATAGTGAGCAAAAGCCAGGCCTCCATCTACAACTTCAGACAGATTAGGCATTGATACGGACCTTGCAACAGCCTTTCCACCATCCTTTTCTCCTTTCAACGTTTTATCAAGCTCAGAATATTCCATGAATCTTTGAGTAGCAGCTTCCCATGAAAGTTGATATCTTTGCTCAGGGGTAAGAGGATGGGGCTCATTGGCTAAAGCTTCTTTTACTTTTGCTACAAAGTCTTCAGATGTCTTGTACGTCAAACAATTCGGGAATGACATAAAGAACTGGTTTGAAGGATGATCAGCACACACTACAAATTTTCCCATGGCAAGCGCCTCAGCTGTAGCTGTGCAGAGCACGTCACTAATACTAGGATTTATAAAGACTTTGTACCTTCAAGAAAGGAGGAAAATCAGGTCAAATGGATAGCAAAATTAAGTGGAATACAAAAAGCATTACTACTATCTGGTTAATTTAAATAGTGTTCCATAGGTGGAAGTCCAAGCATTAAGGCATGGAATGAAGATAGAAACAGTTTCAACATTGCAGTCTCCATAACATGTAGTTAACTATATTGCAGCGGGTTATTTCCAGTGAGTATTTTGTAACATTTAGAAAAAGGAAAAAAAAAAAACTCATTTCAATTTATCCCTACCCATGGAGGGAATCGTCTGCATGGTCTCTTCCTTTCTGAAAGTTGAGATTCAAATCCAATCTTCTAGCTGCACTCTGAACTTCATGAGCGTCCTCTCCATTTCCAAATACATCCAACTTGAAGCCATCAAGGTTGCTCTTATGCTTTGCTAATAAATCTATTAATTCCTTATATCCCTTCGCCCATACCATCTTTCCCAAGAAATATGCTCCTTTTGTAAAGGCTTTCTGCCCAACCTCCCTCTCTGCGGCAATCTTCTCCCCAATTTTTAGAAACTTGGGATTCACACCATGAACATTACAAATATCAGACTTGGGTAAATCCTGAGTGGCAGCTGAAAGACGAAGAACCTGGATAAAGATGAACAACTTAGGTCCTTCTATCTTGTTAAGTTCTCCAATAACAATCTAACTCCAGTGTGCATTGATAAAGGGAAAAAAGATAAAACAACTACTATTATTTAATTATCACAAGTGCTAGCTCATATACTCGTAATAAAATCATACCTTGTGGCAGTATGCTCTTGTCACCCAGTTGTTTATGTGTTTCACAAAGAATGCTTGAAGGGCCCCATTTCTCTCTCTCTTGATGTATTCCAAGTAATTTGTGTGGACAATACCAACAACATGGCTGAATTTGTCTGTCCAACGCCTACCATGATGGTACCAATTCAAATGTTCAGGTTCTTCCAGTATAGCAATGTCAGCTTCCTTAGATGGTATGAACTGAGAAGTGTCTCCAGCAGGTATAATACTACGTCTTTCTTTTGAAAACTAAACACAAGAAGGACAAAATAATTACCTCAGAATTGACTCTTACTTAATTCGACACAAGGTAACATATTGCTAACTTCATAAAAGAATTACCTTCCCAGGATAAAACGAAACTTTAAAGTCTGGCTTGAAACCAATCCTTTCCTCAAGCCAATTCCGTATATAAACTTCCTGCTCTTCTGGTGAACTAAAAGTGAGATTTCCAGGATAAACTAGTTCTTGATCTGACATACAAAGCCAAGGAACCAGTAAAGTAACTTTTTGCTTTGCAGATTGTGATAGATATGCTGCTCGAAATAGTGGATTCACAGCTGTCCCTGTCATCCAAGGAAGACTAGCAGTTGTAACTATCGCAATGTGTCTTTCAGTGCTTGATGGGTCATGCTTTGCATGTTCTGTCCAGAGCCCACCATCATATCGATGCCCTGTGCTCTGAAGGACACTTGCTATTCGCAAATCCAATTCATCATTTATATTTCCATTCCCAAGAGCGGAAGTTTCTTCCCCAGATAGGGACTGCAGAAAAAGCTGGTTTTTCCGTTTGCTGTACAAGCTTTCCACTATCTTCTCACATACCTCTGCAATCACATTTGAACAAAATATCAAAATTCACAAAAGGATAAATCGAACTCTATATTACATGAAAGAAACAGGGGACAGCAGACCAATACATTCTAAAGGAATACAACTTTCACTGAACATGTATACAGCTAGATAAAACATGACAAATAATTCTCAGGTAAATTCTATACCTTTTCTGACTCCGAGTTGATCCAAAAATGGCTCAGATTGCCTAACAAAACTGGCCAAAAGTTCAGGCACATCCAATGGTGGCACTTCCTGCAACAAGTTTTAAAGGGAAAAATGTTAAACACGGTACTTGATCTAAAGCATGGGCTCAGGTGCAGAAATGCAAGAATAAATTTACAGGAAAGCTAATGAAGCATGCAGAATTATGTTTAACCACGATGTATCCCTCATTTCCTCTTCATAGTATTGATCAAAAGACTCATGATACACAGTGATCTAACTTACGAAATTTAGAGCTTTACACTGATGAAGTGGACAATATGTAGCAAGTAAGTTTACAAAACCAAGGGTAACTGAAGAAATCTGACACAAACCTTTGAATCTTGAGGCTCCATGCACATTGATTTCTGCAAGAAATGAAGATAACATATCTTAGACTACAAGCATTTACAAAATTGATGCTCAAATGTGAGACATGCATATAGTCACTTTAAAATAATAACAACTAAGTATGAAGATCTGATAAAAGTTCACCACACACGAGCTTAACACCTAATTCCTTAATAGAATGCTACCACTGAATCAACATACAAAAAAGACAGCAATTATATCATTGGTTGCAACTTAAAATGGAAATAATTTATAGCCCCACCATTGAAAACAACGTCAGAGCATAACACTATTAGCCACTTGAAGTGAAAATCGAGAAAGAGCAAGGCTGAGAAGCAAGAACACCATGCTCAATCAAGTGGATATGTACTTCCAGTTAGCATCATTAAGGCTTGTTTAAAGCACACTCATCCATCCTAACAACCCAATAATCTGGTCTTCAGACAGAATGACTTTTTTTCCCACAAAGTCCCCTGGACACGATATACAATTTCATGCAAAATGTCCAAATGAAACTTTATCATAGTGAATAACAAATAAAAATATGCACATGTGTCCCACAAAAATATGTATGCGCCCGAATACGTAGCTATGCCTATAGAGTATACTCAACACATGTCAAATTATGAGAAAGGAAGGCTTAAAAACTAGTTTGCGTAACCAGAAAGCCTTATTTTACCCGAAAGATGGCACTTGCCAAGATAGAATCAACTATCATATCTATAACAAGAAAGCAACTAATATGCAATCCAAGCTTAAAGTACGCATAGTAACACTGAACCAATTGCCTTTACCATGAAACTGCACAATCTAAACTATGTTATAGCCTTATGGTGGGGTGGGGATAATGAATTAGAAAGCAAGAAGAAACATACCAAGCCCGATTTTAGTTTCTCCACAAATTCGCTATTCTTGAATCCATCAAAAATCTCTACAGACGACCTCCGTCTCTCAAACTCTTTTAACGTTGTCTTTAAGGCACGAATTGGCTCCCAATCCCTAGCGGACTGCCCTTCCCCATCCGCTTCACTCTCTCGTTTCCACTCCCCCCAGAACTCCTTAAAGTTCAATGTTCTAGTTCTCTTACCCCTATCAAAATCGAGAATTTCAACCCCGTCCTCAACCTCGGATACAATTGCATTCTTTATCGCAGACAAGTCGATCCGAATCCTTGACCTGGGCCGCCACTTCTCGAGAACCTTCTTACTGAAATCGGGCGACGAATAGGCCCGTCGAATTTCAGACAGCTTGGGCTGCAGCTTCTTCACAAAATCAATCTCGGTCTGCGGGGAAGAACGTATGGCCGGAACGGCAAAAGTGGAAGTGGAATTGAAGAAGTTCTCCAGCTCGCGGTCGAAAGAGGTAGCAAGGTTCTTAAAGGAATTGGCTCGGTCTCGCATCAAGCGGAGATCGGCGTCTGCAGAGTCCCGAACCTCCCGCCAGCCCTTGGAAATGAAGGAAAACGCGTTGGAAGATGGGGAAGTTTGGCTGGAGGTGGCCATGGCGGGCGGGACCTGAACAAGGAAGTAAGCAATCAAGCAAAGAATGGGCTTTTCGTGGTTCGTGTAGAATTGAGAAGTCAGAAGTCGTGATTGAAAGAGGGCTAAGAGTAATTGTTGGGAACGCCAGCAAATAGCAATGCTTGCTACAAGAAGAACAAAAAGAAGTGGAAGAAACGAGAAAGGACTATCAACGGTTGAGAATTAGATGGGTGACGTGGGGGAGAATCACGTGAGGTGCTGATATGGTGGCGTTCTATTGGAGGGCGTAGTTTCGCGCTAAAGGGTATTTATATCCTCCTTAGGAGAATATGCTTTTTTTTCCCGGCCGTAATCGTTGGGTCGAAAATAAATTCTCGTTTTCAAGCCAAATAGTAAAGGGTGAAGGATTGGGAAGTCTCAGCGTAATTTTGGATGAATTTTTATTGGTTTGCAATGGGTCAACGAATCGTGTCATGAACAGAATTGATTGTTAGAATTTTCAAACTTTGAAATAAAATGTAATTGTAAATGGCATTTAATGTATTATAATCACAATACATAATTAATAGCTAATATGTGTCATGGAATAATAATACCTGAAGTTCGTTCCCTTGTCCATTGATCTGTATTTTCGTTACGGAGCATGGGCTTTGTCCCCTTGGCCAAACCTGACTTGGACAGTTGGATAGAGTGACACAAACTAGGTGGAAGCGAAATGAGTAAGACATCTGAAACGAACAAGAACCAAGCAAGTCTTCCTCGGCCGGCTGGCCATGTCATTGGATGCCATATCTGCAAGCTGTTAGAGGGACCAAGCAACCCTCCCTCTCTCCATACCTCCTGCTGCTGCCCCATTCTCTCTCAGGGGACTACTGCCCATATGAACCCATCATTCTTTTGTCCCTTCCTGTCTCAATCTCCACTTCCACAACACGTGTCCCCATCTTCTCTTGTTTTCATTCCAAGCTTCAACTTCCAGGTGTGAGCACCTCACAGAGAAAATTGATGGTCCGTTTTCCAGGGGAAAAATTGAGTTCATTATATACATGGGCCGTCGGACTTTGTTACAGCTAGCCCACTAACACGGAACTTCAGTTTGACGGGTCGTGGAAATAAGTTAAGCCCTATCAGATGACCCGTTTATTAAAAAGGCTAAAATAAAACCCTTTTTATAGGTCTAAATATGTAAATAAGTCAGCCTTATTTTGTTAAGATCCATAGTTTATATCATATATGTATGTACACAAATATTTAATTTATATGTTTTTTATACTAGTTATATGTTTTTCATTCTTAGATTTTATTTTATTTTTGAACCATTATCATATTGGAATTATTAATCTAAAGTTATAATAGGTAACTAGTGTATTACCCAGTGTTATACTAAAGCGTTGATGTTATTGTGTTGTTTAATTATTTTTTATATACAATTTTCATTATAGAGAATATTAACTTTTTATAATATTTTTATATATTGCTCTCTGGATGATGAATTTTGTGTTTATCACTATATTGATATGAATATATTTAGTACTAAATTATAATGGATACATTTTTCTATTACTAATAATTATGATTATTTTAATTTTATGTAGAATTTAAATGGGCTTTAATTCTATATAAAGCATAAAATTGGTAAATATGTTGGCTTTAATACATGCCAAAAGTCTACATTTATTTTGTGTCTTGGTAGGCTCAAAGCATACTTTTGATTTTTAGGACCTGCAATATGAGGCCTGGATTGTCAATAGACCTAGAAAAAAGCTTTAGGGCTCAGACGTAAACTTAGGCTTCATATTCTCATTACAGGTTCGGACTTATTTAATCAAAACATGACCTGACCTATTTCCATGCCTTATTTATAAGAGGGGAGGGAGAATTGGAAACAATTCAAAAACTTCGCACGGAAGCACTTTGGATTTTACTAAACAAATTAACAAATCTTTGAATTCCCCAGGATACAATAACCACAAAAGACTCGCTATATATTAGTACAATCAGATAACTGCTACTGTTGGGAAAAAACGGTTTCATAAAGATGAGATGGAAGAATTGTGCATTACAGTCAGCCGATAGCCAAGCCAAGACAGATACGTAGAGGTCACGTCAGCACTCAAATCCTTGCTTCTACCTCAAACAAGCAAAACCGCGTTTATACAGCCGTCATTTTCTGGGTTATTTGTCACCTGGGCATATTTTCCTGCATTCTCACAAACACAGCCAGCACATTAATTTTAGTAAAATTACCAGTGAGTGGTAAAAGGACATATAGGCAATACTGATAATCATACCCCATACAACTTTGCCAGCAGGGGTGACCAGACCAAGTTCACTGACGTTCACCTGAAATTCAAATTAACCAATAAAATGAGTAAGACTGTCATTCTCAGTTTCCCACAACCCTTAATTCCATTACCCAACAGAAGCATGTCATTAAACAAAATGACAAGTCGGGACGTCATGAGACAGCTTAACCCCATAGGGACTCTATTAGATTGAAAAGAAACCTCCAAGTAGATCAGGAGATTTACCTCAATGATAGTTCCCTTTGTCATGACACCAAGGGAGGTGTACATAGGACCGTTTGGATTTTTCTTCACTCCAATTATCTCTAGATTGAAGGTGCATTTCAGTTCTGGATGAGTCACGTGGGCTTTAGTAAACCGCAATCCTGAAGGACGAATGAAACGCTCATATTTTGGAGGTTTTCTGGTAAAACCAGGCCCGACAAATGTAGCTTTTGTAACCATCCTCTTCCATTGCTTAGCTGAAAAATGATAGGTTATAATTTATCATGTGCATTTCTAGTAGGTGAGTAAGTCGTTACATATCCAGTCTAATATAAGCATATGACATGACTGCATTTCTTGAAAACGACCAGAGATCATGGACGTAGTCTACATTCAGAAGCAACAGAACCCTTAAAAGATCACGAAACCCAAGTTTGAGAATTAACATGTTATATTAGCCACAGTTTCAGTGATCAGTCTAAAAGCAAAATAAATTAGCCACAGCCAAATGAAAGAACTTCATATAACTTCTTTATATTTACCCCCACAAATATAGCTTCATACCATTTTTAACTGATACCATAATATAACTTCATACCATTTTTAACTGATACCATATGTTTCAAAGTTAGAAATTTATGCCAATTATTGTCAGCACACACAACTACATCATAAAGAGCCCAGCAAGACATATATGACTTACTCTTTCTTTTGCCAGACCTGACCACTTTGAACATCTCGTCTTCAGCCACTGGACGCACCTAAACGAAAAAAAGAAACATGTAATTAGTTATTAGCTGCAAGTAAGGGCCCCAATCCCAATACACACTCAAACAAGTTACGAAACACATGGGCTTAGAAGCAAACTAAAATGCAACCGTTTAACATTTTGGACAGAAGATTGAGTTCAATCTTACCTTAGGTAAAGGAACATCCCATTTCCCAGCCTTTTCCTTCCTTTTTTGCTTAATAGTGTTGCTAAGAACCTAAAGTTTTTATTATTAAAAAAGAGTTAGTTCACTTCACATAAAATCAGAGGAATTAAATCAATCTTTTCCAAGTGAGACAAACTTTTGCTCTGGTTGTATTCTCACGATCAAGAAGATATGCAGGAACAGCTCCATCATGAACATCATCATCAACCTTGCGCCTGGATGTTGACTCTTCATGCATGGCCAAACTGTAGATCGGTGATAGTGAATTTATCTCTTAGAAATTTGAAACTATAGAAGGAAATGGTGAAGAAGAACTATACTAACAGTCTAAAATTAACTAATTATTCTGAAACAATCACAGTTCAAGAACTAAATAAATACATCAACCACAACGTATTCTGGTATCCACACACTACACAAATAGCATATCATCAATGAAAACGCTACAAGACCTATCTCTGATAAGCTATGATCTATAACCTATAAGAAAGCATCAATTTTCAAATATTATACAGGTCATATTCAAATGTTTATAATCAAGTTTCAAATTAATTGTGAAACTGGGGTGTTTACATACTAAACCGCCATACTCTTTCCTTTACTATTTCTTCCAAATACTAAGCCCGAAGAGAGCCCAGGAGAATTCTAAAAATACAAGTCACAGTGAAGGAGGGGTTTGGGACGGGAGAAGCAAAAGGCAGCATATCAAGCCAAGAAATAACACTATAACCAAAAGAATAAAGTTGTAAGCATAAAGACGAGTTTGTTAGATCAATGCAAATGATAAACAAAATTAAAAGTTGACCAACACATTATTTCAATCAATTCAGTATCGTGTATTTGAAACTAATCTGAAAAGACAGGATTTAAGAGTGAAATCTGAATCAACTCGAAGTAATAACTCACGTCTTCTTCATCTGAGCCTTTTCGGCATAATTTTTCTTAGCAATCATCTTGCCCTTGATGCCCAGAGTCTGTTCCAATCAAATTAACAGAAGGAAGTAAGAATAATGGAGATACAACTAAAACTGGCAAAACAGAAAGCAATTGAAATCTTAACGGAAAAGAATGCAACCTTCTGAGCGATGGCAGAGCGTTTATGAACCTCACGAGCCTCTTTCTTGCGCTTGCGCTCGAAGTGGTCGAGGCGATAGCCATGACGCTTTCGATGGAGTTCGATGTAATCCCCTTGCGGCTATAAAACAATAGAAAAGAAAGAACAGAACAAGAAAAATAGAATCAGTGCACGCATGAGTTTCGAACCATAAAAGCGGCAGTATGAAGCTGGAGAGCAAACCATGGTGAAGGCGGCGAACTCCTCTGTTCAGAGTTCAGAAAGAGCCGAGAGACGGCAATCGTCCTTTGGAGCTTGGTTCTAAACCCCTGATTCTTTTTTGGGTCGGGTTGATTTTCTTTGGGTTTTAATGTAAACTGGAAGAGTACTGGTTATAGTGGGCTTTTCTAAAAAATAGGAGCCTAATCATGATTGGGCTAATATATTTATATTTTACTGTGTAAAAGTAGAGAAGCGTTTTCGTTCAGCTTTTTGGAAAATTAGAACGAAAGACTCGAAGAAAAAGATATATATTGAGAAGTATTATAAAAAGGGTTATCTTATCAAAAAAATAAATAACTAAATAAAAAGAGTTAAGGTATAAAAATGTACATGTGTGTTTTTTTTTTTATAGAAGCATCCAATATCAAGTGTTTTTTTAGTTGTAATAGTGAGTACGTAATTATGAATTAGGTATAAAAATATCGCTTAACCGTTAAGTTTAACTTTATATTTGTTGCTGACTGAACGATAATGTGATTTTCAAAGTGCAAAAAAATACACGTATGATTTAGCTAAAAGAGCACCCAGTACCAAATGTTTTTTTAGGTACAAAAATACCATTTAACCATAAATAGCATTTAACCATTAGTTTGACATTTTTTATTGACTGGATGATAACGTGGCTTTTAAAGCAACTGTGTAAAAATAATAATAATAAAATATGCCGATTGATCGCAAGTCTAAATTGGGAAAAATTAATATCTCAGTCCTTATCCCTCTATTCGCCTTTATAACAACATTGTACCTGAAGATCACAATATCTCTAATGCAGATATATTTTTCATCCACACACCACTTTAGTTCTATGAGTTTCACGGGACTATTTTTGGAGCAACGATGGATAGGCTCCATTTGATGCGTATTCGCTCCAGCCGATACAGCGACGATTCAATTTTAATGGATTGGAGGCAGCAACGGCATTGAAAATACTAGTCTAGGCAAGGTCTTTGATTTTTGGCAGGAGGATATGTCGCAGTCATTGTGGCATTTTTAGCCAAGCGAAAGGTGATATATCCACATTAAACATGTTATGATTTTCAAGTACAGTATTGTTATAGGGGTGAACAAAAGGATAAGGATGGTGATATTAATTCTTCCCAACTTAGACTTGCAACTAGTCGACATGTCTTTTTTCGACACAATTGTTTTGAAAGCCACGCCATCGTCCAACCAGCAAAAAAAGTCAAACTAATGGTCAAACAATATTTTTGTATATATAAAAAAAATACTTGGTGTTGGGCTTTTTTTGGTCAAATCATGTGTATATTTTTGTACCTTGCAAACCACCACATCATCATCTAGTTTGCACCTTGAAAGCCACGTGATCGTCTAGCAAGTAAAAACAGTCAAACTTAATGGTCAAATAGTATTATTGTACATAATTTATGACCACGTAGTCACTTTGATACCTAAAAAAAGCACTTGGTATTGAGCGTTTCTTGGAAGAAAACACATGTACGTTTTTGCACTTTGACTCTTATAAAAATTATAATCATTTAGAAAAACTAAATATTATAATATAAATTTAAAGTTACCAAATTGTCCTAAATCAAATCCTCTACACCATCTTTTACATTCATAATTGAAAGATGTAACATCCTGAATTTTGAATCTAATATCTTGAACATAAACCTATTTTGGGAAGACTAGTAGGCTCTATTTTTGGAAAGTGATAAATTTGAAATCCGTATTTTGTGGGCCCCGTGAATAGTATTTACTATTCACGTATACGTTTTTACTATTTACAAATACGTATTTAAAAAAATATATATATATATATATGTTATTCGCAAATACGTATTTAATACTTGAAATTTGTGAAATATGAATAGTGTTCACTATTCACAAATACGTATTTACTATTTAAAAATACGGTATTTACTATTCCTAAATACGTATTTACTATTCATGCGGGACCCACGGCCAAAATAATTCTCTGCAAACTTCCCGTGAGCGACAACCTTTCTCGTGAGTTTTGAAAAAAATTCACGCGGGACCCACGTAATAATATTTTACTATTTAATTTATAATATTATATTATTAAAAATTTTCAAAATCTTTCACGAGGGCGGCTGAGTAGTCACGGGAGGGAATCTTTTTAATTTTTGGAAAAATTACGTAAAATGACCCAGAGACGAAAATTACACTTAAAGACCCATTTTCCAACTATAAATAGACCTTCCATTTCATTTCATTCTTCACAACTTCTAAGAGCCATAGAGAGAGGTAGAGAGAGAGAGAGAGAGTAGAGAGATATTTGCTTGAGAGTTATAATAGCTGGTTGGTGATTCGGGTATTAGCAAGTAACAGGTAACTCTGAATATTCTTCCTTATACTTGTGAATTATGTATGATTATAAATTTGTTTGTTTACTATTTTGGCAAGAATATTTAGAAAATATTTATGGTTTTAAGATCTGGTGTGGGAACTTTGACTTGCAAATCTGTAGAGGTACTATTTATACCGTATTTACTATTCACATATACCATATTTACTATTCATTTTACTATTCACATATACCGTATTTACTATTCATTTTACTATTCATATACCGTATTTACTATTCACATATACCGTATTTACTATTCATTTTACTATTCACGTATACCGTATTTACTATTCATGTATACCGTATTTACTATTTATGTTACTATTCACGTATACCGTAATTACTACTCATTTTACTATTCATGTATATACTGTATTTTACTATTCACAGATACGCATAGTATTTTACTATTCACAGATACGCATAGTATTATACTATTCATAAATACGCATATCAATGTATATAATGGTATAATAATGCATTATTTTTGAGTAAATACATTCATCATGGCGGTTGTATTGTGATGGGTGGAGTAAGGAGGGAATTGAATGATAAGAATTGTTTATGCCACCACTCGGTGCACAGTGGATGGTACTTTTCAGGGCCCCATCTTCCATGTTTTCCTCTGGCCGGGATTTCATTGGAGATGTGGGACATGTGACACCTCCTTAGTTGTTATTTTAAAGGAGGGGAGCCATAGTCCAGATTTAAGCTCTATACCTTTGGCCGGGTGTATCTTAAGTTTTGGTGAGCTTGAAACCATCCAGTCAAATGAATGAGTTTCTATTGGACTATATGTTAGCCTATGGTTCCAGTCAGCGGTATACGGTTGGAAGGGGATACAAGGGAGGCTGCATACTGCATAGTGCATTTCTGAATTATTCAATAAAGAATGATGAGTATTTTGTAAAGGCATTTGATGTGAACAACGGTATATCTAAAAATATCTGAGTATATTAAATTCACATTATATTACCTTTTATTTTTGTCATATGTAATTTGCTCGTGTAAGGTAGAAATATTCAGTAGTTACTGAGACGTGGAATCTCATCCCATATTAACATTTTTCAGGTGATTATTCTAGTAGAGAGCAAGGGAAGGCACCTATGGAGTGAGCTCTGGAAGCTCTTTTGATCTCCAATAGATTATGTTATGTTATTTTATTTGCCATGAACCTAAGACTTCCGTTTTGTATTAAACTCTGAAATATTTTCTGGAATTTACTCTGATTATGTATTACGGGTTTTATTCGAAATGGTAACATTGTAAAAGGATTTGGATATTGTTGAACTCTTTTGAAGGTGTTTTCAATATTTTGACCGAGTTTTTGGGTATTAAAATTGAGGTGTTACATTTTTGGTATCAGAGCTAAAGGTTCCATGGCAATTTTGTTTATTTTCTAAAGTGATTTCTTAAAATTTTTTTAAAAGTTCGTGGCAAATTAAATATCATAACATGAGCACTTCCCTTTGTTAGATTTAGAATTTATTTAGCTATTTTTATTTGTTTAGTGTCCTTATAATATTAATCATAGGAGGAGATAATGGCAAGAACTCGAAGAACTAATTCAACCCCTGCTCCGTCCCAAAGAGGTCTCCCTCCGCATCAAGATGGTCCCTATCCTCAGGATAACAATGCCCTTTTGGCAGAGTTACGAGACGTCATCTTGGAGATGAGAGAGAAAGTGAATAGACACGAGGATGAACTAGCAAAATGAAGAGGCCAAGGTGGTAAGGAAGGAAAGGAGAAGGCTCTGGAAGTCACACCTTCTGACCATCAATCTAGGGGAGGAAGTCATTCTCGCACTGAAGATGGAGGTAGTAGCGGTTCTCATTCTCAGTATCATCCCTTACCTATTACTGAGGTTTGGGAAAAATTTCGGAAGTTTACTCCACCGATGTTCGAGGGGAAGCTAGATCCGATTGCAGCACTGGAGTGGCTGAAGCGTGTAGAAAAGATTTTCAGAGTTATCGAGATTAGCTCACAACAAAAGGTGATGGTCGCTGAACAATTGTTGCAGAAAGCAGCTGAAGAATGGTGGGAAAGCACCAAAACAAAAGGAAATGCTGAGATGACGTGGGAAGAGTTTAAGGAAAAGTTCGAAAATTATTACTTTTCCCCTTCAATCAGAATAGAGAAAGAAACTGAATTCCTCACATTCAGGCAAGGGGAATTACATGAAGACGAATTTATTACTCGCTTTTTAGAGTTGTCTAAATTCTGCGGATATTCACAGAACAACTCTAAATGGTTGAGTGCTCGATTGGTTGAAAAAGCTAGACCAGACCTAAAAACAGCTCTATCACCGTTCCTTGATGAAACAAGGGATTTTGAAGAAATATGCGACAAACTGCGCACGATAGCAAGGAACAAACGAGAAGAGGAAGCTGAGAAGATGAAGGGTTTTCAGGCCAGATCTACACACCTCATGAGACCAACGGGAGGAGTTACTAAGAAGCAGAGTCACAACTTCAGTAATGTGAATACGCGGTTTAGCCAACCATCCAGAAATCACTTTGGTGGACCATCGAGGAGTTATTTTACTGGACCCCAAAGAAGTCATTTCAGCAGACCACCGAGGAGTCAATTCAAAGGACCTCAAAGGAGTCACTTCAGTGGAGGTCAGAGTTCATATAGGGGATCCACAGCTCCTGCTGCAAGCACTGCCAACAATCAGATGTGTGCCAAGTGTGGAAGAATACACCAAGGACCATGTGTGACGTGTTTCAACTGTGGAAAGCCAGGACACATTTCCAGATTTTGTGAGGAGGAGCCTCGAGGGGCCAAGGATGCTAGAACTGCAGTGCCAGGGAAAGTGTTTGCACTATCACATAAGGAGGCAAGTGCTTCACCAAATCTGATTAAAGGTATCCTCAAACTCCAAGGTCTTGAAGTAGAAGCCTTATTTGATTCTGGTGCCACACACTCTTTTATATCATACGACTGTGTGCCTCGATTGAATTTAAGAGTGAGTGAATTGCCTTATTATATGATTATTTCTACACCGGCGGGAGCTTCAGTAAAAACTTCTAGGGCTTGCTTAAATTGTACGATTGAGATTGATAATAGGATCTCAAATATAGACCTTGTTTGTTTACCCACGAAGGGTATCGATGTAATAATAGGAATGGATTGGTTGTCAGCTAATGACATCATCCTTGACTGCAAGAGGAAGACTATCTCTCTTGCGGATGACTCTATGAGTCATAATAGACCACAATTATTGTCTATAGTACAAGATGAAAAGCCTGTTCATCATGGTTGTCTTGCGTACATGGTGTTTTTCTCCATTCAAGCAGAAGTAGAGGAAGGGATAGAAGATATCGAAGTGGTAAACGAGTTTCCGGAGGTATTCCCGAAAGAAATGACAGGTTTACCCCCAGAGAGAGAAGTAGAATTTTCTATTGATCTCGTACCTGGAACGGAACCTATATCTAAAGCTCCTTACCGAATGTCTCCATCGGAACTAGCAGAATTGAAGAGGCAGATCGAGGAATTGTTAGAAAAGGGTTTTATCAGACCCAGTGTATCTCCTTGGGGATCGCCCGTACTCTTTGTGAAGAAGAAAGATGGGAGCCTGAGACTATGCATTGACTATCGCCAGTTGAATAAAGTGACTATAAAGAATAAATATCCTTTACCCAGGATCGACGATCTACTTGATCAGTTGAAGGGAGCATCCATATTCTCCAAGATCGACCTCAGATCAGGTTATCACCAACTGAGAGTCAAAGCTGAAGATGTCTCAAAAACTGCATTCAGAACTAGATATGGCCATTATGAATTTCTTGTTATGCCATTTGGGCTAACAAATGCTCCAGCAGTATTCATGGATTACATGAATAGAATTTTCCGACCATATCTAGATAAATTTGTAGTGGTTTTCATTGACGACATCCTTATCTACTCTAAGGATGAAGAAGAGCATAAAGAGCACCTTAGAATCGTGCTACAAGTGTTGAAGGAGCACAAGCTCTATGCGAAACTGTCTAAGTGCGAATTTTGGTTGAAGGAAGTAAAATTCCTAGGCCATGTCGTATCGGCTGAAGGTGTTGCAGTGGACCATACTAAAGTTGAAGCAGTTCTCCAATGGGAACGACCAAAGTCCGTGACTGAGATCAGGAGTTTTCTAGGTCTAGCTGGCTATTATAGGAGATTTATCAAGGGCTTTTCGCAAATAGCTATGCCTTTGACAAAGTTAACAAGGAAGGGTCAACCATATGTATGGGACGAAAAGTGTGAAGCAGCTTTTCAAAATTTGAAGACTAAGTTGACTACGGCACCGGTACTTATAATTCCAGATCCTGCTCAGACCTTTACTTTGTACACAGATGCTTCCAAGAAAGGTCTTGGGTGTGTATTAATGCAAAATGGTAGGGTAGTAGCTTATGCTTCTCGACAGTTAAGGCCACATGAAGGGAATTATCCTACTCACGACTTAGAACTGGCAGCAGTAGTGTTCGCTCTGAAGATTTGGAGGCATCACCTCTACGGTTCAAAGTTCGAGGTTTATAGTGACCATAAAAGTCTAAAGTACCTGTTCGACCAAAAGGAGCTCAACATGCGACAGAGGAGATGGATGGAGTTTATCAAGGACTACGACTTCGAATTGAAGTGTCATCCAGGAAAGGCGAACGTTGTAGCAGATGCCTTAAGTAGAAAGACAATCCATGTAGCCCAGATGATGATCAGAGAACATAAATTGCTCGAGGAGATACCAAGTACATCTATTGATGTAATGTCAGGTTTGGTCGCTACCATGGAAGCATTAACTATTGAAAGCACAATTTGGAAAGAGATTAAATTCGCTCAGCTCGAAGATGAGTATCTATTAAACGTGAGGGAAGATATTGAAGAAGGAAAAGAATCGAAATTTGGAATCGATAGAGATGGGATATTAAGGTATAAAGGAAAAGTGTGCATACCTAATGATGGAGAAATAAAAAGGCTCATACTAGAGGAGGCTCATCGGAGTAAATACACTATCCATCCCGGAGCAACCAAGATGTATCATGATCTCAAGCGGAATTGGTGGTGGCGGGGCATGAAGAAAGATGTGACTGACTTTGTCACTTGTTGTTTGACTTGTCAGAAAGTCAAGATCGAACATCGGAAACCTCCTGGATTATTAAAGAATTTGGATATCCCAGAGTGGAAATGGGACAGCATCTCTATGGATTTCATCATGGGGCTTCCTCTAACGACATTCGGACATAATGCCATTTGGGTAATTGTCGATAGGTTAACTAAGTCAGCTCATTTTCTAGCAATTGCAGCAGAATACTCATTGGAGAGACTAGCAAAGATCTACATGAAGGAGATTGTCAGATTGCATGGGATACCGAATAGCATCGTATCTGATCGTGATCCACGATTCACTTCACGATTTTGGAAAGCATTGCAGAATGCTATGGGAACATGGATGAGTTATAGTACCGCTTATCATCCTCAAACTGACGGGCAGACTGAGAGGACTATTCAAACTCTGGAAGACATGTTGCGGGCTTGTGCAATCGAACTAAAAGGAAGTTGGGACGATCATCTTCATCTTGCGGAGTTTGCATATAACAATAGTTATCACTCCAGCATTGAGATGGCACCTTATGAGGCTTTGTATGGAAGAAAATGTAGATCTCCTATTTGCTAGACGGAATTGAATGAGCGAATTTTAATAGGTCCAGAACTTGTGGACGAGACGACTCAAAAGATTAAGGTGATTCAACAGAAACTTCTCACTGCTCAGAGTCGACAGAAGAGTTATGCTGACAAGAGAAGACGACCGTTGGAGTTCATGGTGGGCGAACATGTATTCTTAAGAGTCACACCAATGACTGGCATTGGTAGAGCAATACGAGCAAAGAAGCTTTCGCCTCGTTTTATGGGTCCTTATGAGATTTTGGAGAAAATTGGACCGGTAGCTTACAGAATTGCATTACCTCCACAGCTTGCGAACCTTCATGATGTCTTTCATGTATCGCAACTGAAGAAATACCAACCGGATCCTTCCCACATTATAGAAGTAGAAGAGGTAGAACTCAAGGATAACATGACGTATAAAGCCGAGCCGGAGCGGATTGTTGATGCAAGGGACAAGAAATTAAGAAACAAGACCATTAGACTTGTAAAGGTCGAGTGGAAAGGAATGGTTCCCGGAGATGCTACTTGGGAAACGGAGGAGAGCATGCGACAAACCTATCCTCATTTATTTAAATAGGTTAGAATTCTTATTATAGCGAAATTTTGAGGACAAAATTTTCTTTTAGGGGGGGAGAAATGTAACATCCTGAATTTTGAATCTAATATCTTGAACATAAACCTATTTTGGGAAGACTAGTAGGCTCTATTTTTGGAAAGTGATAAATTTGAAATCCGTATTTTGTGGGCCCCGTGAATAGTATTTACTATTCACGTATACGTTTTTACTATTTACAAATACGTATTTAAAAAAAAATATATATATATATATGTTATTTGCAAATACGTATTTAATACTTGAAATTTGTGAAATATGAATAGTGTTCACTATTCACAAATACGTATTTACTATTTAAAAATACGGTATTTACTATTCCTAAATACGTATTTACTATTCATGCGGGACCCACGGCCAAAATAATTCTCTGCAAACTTCCCGTGAGCGACAACCTTTCTCGTGAGTTTTGAAAAAAATTCACGCGGGACCCACGTAATAATATTTTACTATTTAATTTATAATATTATATTATTAAAAATTTTCAAAATCTTTCACGAGGGCGGCTGAGTAGTCACGGGAGGGAATCTTTTTAATTTTTGGAAAAATTACGTAAAATGACCCAGAGACGAAAATTACACTTAAAGACCCATTTTCCAACTATAAATAGACCTTCCATTTCATTTCATTCTTCACAACTTCTAAGAGCCATAGAGAGAGGTAGAGAGAGAGAGAGAGAGTAGAGAGATATTTGCTTGAGAGTTATAATAGCTGGTTGGTGATTCGGGTATTAGCAAGTAACAGGTAACTCTGAATATTCTTCCTTATACTTGTGAATTATGTATGATTATAAATTTGTTTGTTTACTATTTTGGCAAGAATATTTAGAAAATATTTATGGTTTTAAGATCTGGTGTGGGAACTTTGACTTGCAAATCTGTAGAGGTACTATTTATACCGTATTTACTATTCACATATACCATATTTACTATTCATTTTACTATTCACATATACCGTATTTACTATTCATTTTACTATTCATATACCGTATTTACTATTCACATATACCGTATTTACTATTCATTTTACTATTCACGTATACCGTATTTACTATTCATGTATACCGTATTTACTATTCATGTTACTATTCACGTATACCGTAATTACTACTCATTTTACTATTCATGTATATACTGTATTTTACTATTCACAGATACGCATAGTATTTTACTATTCACAGATACGCATAGTATTATACTATTCATAAATACGCATATCAATGTATATAATGGTATAATAATGCATTATTTTTGAGTAAATACATTCATCATGGCGGTTGTATTGTGATGAGTGGAGTAAGGAGGGAATTGAATGATAAGAATTGTTTATGCCACCACTCGGTGCACAGTGGATGGTACTTTTCAGGGCCCCATCTTCCATGTTTTCCTCTGGCCGGGATTTCATTGGAGATGTGGGACATGTGACACCTCCTTAGTTGTTATTTTAAAGGAGGGGAGCCATAGTCCAGATTTAAGCTCTATACCCTTGGCCGGGTGTATCTTAAGTTTTGGTGAGCTTGAAACCATCCAGTCAAATGAATGAGTTTCTATTGGACTATATGTTAGCCTATGGTTCCAGTCAGCGGTATACGGTTGGAAGGGGATACAAGGGAGGCTGCATACTGCATAGTGCATTTCTGAATTATTCAATAAAGAATGATGAGTATTTTGTAAAGGCATTTGATGTGAACAACGGTATATCTAAAAATATCTGAGTATATTAAATTCACATTATATTACCTTTTATTTTTGTCATATGTAATTTGCTCGTGTAAGGTAGAAATATTCAGTAGTTACTGAGACGTGGAATCTCATCCCATATTAACATTTTTCAGGTGATTATTCTAGTAGAGAGCAAGGGAAGGCACCTATGGAGTGAGCTCTGGAAGCTCTTTTGATCTCCAATAGATTATGTTATGTTATTTTATTTGTCATGAACCTAAGACTTCCGTTTTGTATTAAACTCTGAAATATTTTCTGGAATTTACTCTGATTATGTATTACGGGTTTTATTCGAAATGGTAACATTGTAAAAGGATTTGGATATTGTTGAACTCTTTTGAAGGTGTTTTCAATATTTTGACCGAGTTTTTGGGTATTAAAATTGAGGTGTTACAAAAGATAACTAAAATTAGGCCAACCGTCCATGTGTAATATCTTTGTATCTTTTTTTTTTTCCAACAGTTGTAGACGATGTAAAATCAATATCTTTTTTTAATTAACTACAATTAAAATTGATATTTTTTAAAATATATATATATATTTTAATTAGTTGCATATTCATATAATTAATTAATTAACGAGTATATCATCAAATTGTCAGATTGATACTATCGAGTATCAATATTGAGATCAATTAATGTCATTTTATAAAAGTGAAAACTAGACTCATTTCATTTTTTTAGGCTATAATGGATTATTTATGTTTTTTCTTTATTTTATTAACATTAAATGAAGGAATTTTTGTTCTTTGAAAAAATGGCACATAGGGGAGCAGCCACACTTTTAAAAAATTTTTGTTCTTGGAAAAATGTGTACAAATTTCATACGACAAAATGTTAGCCCAATATTTATTGGACTCTTTAATTTATTAACCAGAGAGGCAGAGACAGCGCCATTTATTAACAAAAATTCCTAACCCAACATTTCTTTAGCCTTCACAGCCGAATTGCTGCCCGAACTAGCAACCACACTTTTAAAACCATGAAACCAAATACACACATAGGGGAGCAGCCCGTTATTTTTTTTTTTTGGGTTTGATTTTCTTGGGGTTTTTTATGTAAACTGATGTTGGGCTTTTTTGAAATATACGAGCCCAATAAATATTGGGTTAACATTTTGTCGTATGAAATTTGTACCTTAGCTTGATGGTCCCAAATGTTAATATGGCCCAAATTGATATCAAAACAAGACTCGAAAAATGGGTGTGGGAGGTTTCGTAATTGCTTTTGGGCCGCTTTCACTATTAACAGGCAGTGCCAATTTTGCTTGGAAGAGGGACTAAAATCATACTGGTAACATGAGAGAGAGGGTTGTATATTGCTCGGAGCTAGATGCAAATTTTTCACAGAATCTATATATTTTTTTTTGTCAGAATTTTCACAGAATCTATAAGGTACTGTAGTGTTGTACATATGTTGGTAATGATAGAGCGTGACAGCCTAGCTTTGCCTGTTGATAATTGGCACGGAAGCTAAGTGGCACCAAGTCAGCAATCATTCATACGCTCTCCCCTCTCTTATGTATTCAATAATGGCTAATTTGTTGTCCCATTCCTCCGTGCCTGTTTCCTCCATCCCCGTTATCCTTCTATCATTCTTCCCGGGAGGGCCCTAATGTTAAGTTATTCACCCTCCCTTTGTACAAAACACAACCACATTATTCTGTCGCTTTAAATGGATCATGCACACATTTAATCTTCACGCCCTACCAGTTTTCAGAAAGGCCACCAAGAATCGGTACACATTAATGAGCGCCATTGATGGCAATTGGCAAAATGAAATGACAGGGCTCTTTCCCATCCACGGTAATAAAAGCAACGTCCCATTTTCAAAGGCCCTTTTGACTGAGGGAACACAGGGGGTAATGATTAATGAATACCAAGACTTTCGGCTCCTACATTACACTATAAAGCTAGCTAGTAAAAACCTTAGAAAAAGTTGGGTCTGTATTAGGGACGGCCTGGTAATCTTGATTTTAGGGGAACGTCCCTTTCACGATGGGGCCAAATGGAGATCATAACAACGTAACCCACCAACGAACGCGCCGCACAGGGGTGATTGCATTGTGGCTGGTTTCTTTACATTTTCTGATTATCTTTTTGGTTCGGTTGCATTATAGTCGGTGACTCAAACATCACGAAACCGTTGCCTTAATCACAGACATCAACCAAATAGGTTACTAAACTTGTTTCCTTTCCTTTTTCTTCCTTCATATCTGCACAGGGAATTCAACTCATGAGTGGCCAAGTAGTACTTTCATTCTTGATGCATGGTGGCTGTTACTCACCAATGACCATATACATAAATAATGCATGAAAAGCTCTTTCCAGAGATTGCAAATCTACCGGATATCTTGTTAATATCTTTTAGTTTAATCCCCCGAAATTAAAGCGAACAGATTGATTACTAAATAAATTAAAAGGCATGAGAGAAAAGCAAAAAAAAAAAAAAAAAAAAAGGACCGGCAGCTTTTTGACTAATTTAACCCGAAATGGGTGATGATGGATTCATCAGACACTAGAAACACAATATATGGGAATGGGACCCGACTTTGTGTGGGGTACGTGGGCTCCCTCCAAAACCAGCTTTTGCAGCAGTCCCTTCCCATACTTTTGAATCATTTCACTGTACACCCTCATGACTTGGCCTCTGTGCCATCCCCTCTCCTTTCCCCTTTCCAGTATTATTTAATTAAATATAAAACCCTTCAATTTTGAGAAAGAATAAACAAATACGCTAATGCCCGTGGAATGTGGAATAACGCAGAGACCTGCATGCCCCACAACTTTTTGTGTCTTTGTTGAGGCCTAATGATTGGTTATATAAATATTCTATACGGAATGTGGATTAATTATACCCTGAAATGAATTACAAAAGTATTATTGTTAGAATATATTTTTACTTTAAAATATTGAAAGATTTATTGATGAGCCACCTCAAAAAAAATGAGAAGAAGAGAGACGATGGTGGTTGATGGTCAAGAACCCATTATCGCCGTTAGAAAAAATGGAGGTCTAGTGATAAAAATAAAGACGATAGTGTGGATCGGTAATCGATGGTGGTTGAGAAAAGAAGAAGAGAGGGAGTAAGGATGGAGGCTCACCAGGAAAAATGGTTGTCCGAGCTCCCCCTATTTAAATCGTGCTGTTGTTGGTGGTTATAGTGTGTAATGGTGGTTGAAACTCGCTATTGACAATGAAGATAAAAGTTGTCCTTGACAAAGAAAAGAGGCGAAAATGGAGGAAGGTGTAGGAGTGGTTGC
Organism: Acacia crassicarpa; assembly: GCA_034222035.1. Lineage (NCBI taxonomy): Eukaryota > Viridiplantae > Streptophyta > Magnoliopsida > Fabales > Fabaceae > Acacia > Acacia crassicarpa. The sequence goes on along the minus strand of JAWXYG010000002.1, from coordinate 59,827,368 downwards.
CGACTCTGAGGAAGAAGAAAGTGAACAATAGAATATATGATATTAACAAAATTTAAAACCGACCTCCATTTTACCTGGCAACAATAATGGTCCTTGACCGTCGATCACCACTATCTCTCTTCTTCTCATTTTTTATTTATTTAAAAATTGAGAGGATAATAGTAATTCATCAATATTTCAAAATCTTAATTTGATCCATGTTACCTTTATATATATATATATTAACAAACATTTAAGGGTTTTGAAATTTCATATAATATTTAAACGAGATTTTCCCAACAAAAAATATGGTATTACACATTGCAATTAGAAGCAGGAGTCGCTCTCTTTGCCAACTTTGCTGTAACCTGCATTTTTTTTTATCTGGTCATTAAAAAATATGGTATTAAAATCCAATCCTATTCAACTTCAACCAGCTAGACAAACGAACTGTGAACCAGTCTCTTGATTGGTTCGGTCAAAAGTTTTAAACAAGATCAGTTGGGTTGGATTGTATGTATGGTTTATATATATAGATATTTTTTATACTTTTGGATTAATATTTTTATTTAAAGATTATTTCAGTTATGACTAGTCTGATTTCAGGTTGACGTCCGGCTCAAACCAGCAACCATTGAACCACTTACTCATCTAATTTATTGATGAGTCCAGTTTTCAGTAGTTTGTTAAACATGCAAAGCAAGTTCATGTTTTATTATTATGACTGTAAATCATTATAAATAAAAAATGATGCCGCCTATAGCTAGCTAGCTTTCTATGGAGTATTCCCTTTTTGTCTGTAATGATAAAAATTGGATACATTACATGCACGGAATTGTAGGCGGCGAGGGCCAATTCAGCCTCCGACATAAATATATTCGTTTAAAGTTGGAACTCGCCCTGCGATTTCGTTTTCACCCTCACTCATGCAACACAGTACACTCTCATTTCTGAGTATAGAATTCGCATGATTTTAAATTTTAAATTATTTCGATTATGCTTCGAACTTCACAACAATACGTGCATCGCATTTATTCAGTGGGTCTCGTTTCCTCACCTTCACAATTACTTGTTGATTAAACAAATTACAAAAATTTAAACGGAAACAGCTGGTTTGCAACTAATTCATGTATATAATTGCTTTGCTTCAACTGTGGAAAATGACAGCTTAAAGTTCATATGATATCATATCCCAACATTAAATATCGCATATGTTCTCTCTAATCACGGTTCGCGCCAGTGCTTCAAGAACATTAACCCTTTTTTCTTTAATCTGTCGTTAAACAAGAAAATTAATCGGTTCTCGCGAGTGCTTCAAGAACATTAAATATAATATCACATGTTCTCTTGATCGTGTACTTTACTTTAGATGATATTTGATTTTGAGTATATTATATTGTCATTTTAAGTGGCGAAGTTTGAAATTCTCTACTTACAGTTTTACAACTCGTACTTAAGAATAGATGTGCCAGCTGCTAAAGTATTACTATATGCTTAATTAATTCTCATTTCAGCCGGCATGATTTTTCTTCAAAGTAAATAATCTCATTAGTCATTACGTTACATGTCAAGCATCTTTACTTTGAACGGAAAGATGGAAAACAGAGATTTCAGTTCAAGAAATTAAGGGAAATGCATGATCAAGCCTCGCCAATATGGATCATTATTCATTACTATAAATACAGTATCCTCTTATCCTAAATATAAATATAGCTAATCAAGTTTATGGAGATTAATTAATGGAATTAGTCATTTATTACAATTGCGTAAAAAATGCATCTCATTTTTTCTAAAATAGTCCCCTTTGGATGATGTGGATGTTAGACGTAGGAGACAACGATAGGAAAAAAAACAAAACAATTGATCGAGCCAGCAAATATTGATCCAATTGATAAAGAGATCGTTATAATCTACGAGATTATGAGTTTTAAATCTTGTTATCGTTGTGAGAACCTTGTTGATGGATGATCTATGACTACCATTACAAATTATATTTGAGCCTTGAGGTATACACATTGACTAGCCTCAAAACCACACCCATCTATTTTTTTTTTTTTTTGTTTCCAAAGAACTAGTTAAATTAATGAGAGAAGTATGAAGAAGCACATTATGGGAATTAGACAAAGAAGAATTATATCGTATATTTATTTATATTTAACACCTAAAATAAATCTCAATTAAGTGTTATGTTTTATGATCCTCGAACAGAGTAATTGAAAACACCGATCACTTGTATTAGCTATAATAGATAGCTCAATTGTGAGTGGTTTAGTCTGTGTATTAATATGTTGTAACTGTGGCACATGGACCTATACATGTGGCGCCATTTGATTGAATGAGCTTTACTCTGTAAACTTTATATACTATAAGCAACCATACTTCAATGTTAAGTAATACAGATACAGAGCAAATACGACATGTTCTCTCTGATTATACTTTGGTTTTTTGTGTGGTATCAGAGCTGGCGTCCATAGCCTAACTCCAGTCACTGGTAAAATCGAGTGACGTTAACAGCAAAGAGAGATCTCCAATCTCGATTGAACATTCTTTGCCCACAATGCCTGCATCTAGCTCTGTTGGTGACAGTGGAGATTCTAGATCTACATCGTCTTTTCCTTTCGGTGCAACATCGCAGCATGGTTTCTCAAATAAAAAAATCACGATCCGGCTAGTTGATCACAATTTTTTTTCTCTAGAAGCAGCAAGTGTAATTGATGGTTAAACAACATCGGTTACATCACTTCCTTGACGGCACGATTCTTGCACCGCCGTTGACAGTTCACAATGATTCTAGTGAGTCTATTCCTAATCCTGATCTCGATGAGTTTGAATCGCTTGACTCTGCTTTGGCATTGTGGCTCTTAGCCTTGGTTGCTCCTTCCATCTTACTTTAACTCGTTGGTTTAGAAACCGCGGCACATATTTGGGGTAAATTGAACAAATTATACTCCACTAAATATGATTCCAAAATTCTTTTATACAAAAACCAGTTAAGTAGCCAACGGAAGGGTACACTACGCATGCACGAGTATTTGGCCAATATTAAATCCCTATGTGATCATCTTACTATCTAAGGCAAAAAGGTTTCAAAGTCTAATCAGGTATCTTATATTCTCAATGGTCTTACCTCTGAATTTAAGACTATAATTACTGTGATTAATGCTACTCGACCTCCATTTGATTTGGATACTGTTAGCAATATGCTTATTGATACAGAGGCTCATCAACAAGCTCTAATTACTAATATTGTATCTGATCAAGCACACCACTTGTCCTATCTCTCTGTTGAGGATGATGAGGCCGATGCATATGCCTTTTACTCTCAAGCATCGTTTACATCGGCTGGCTGAGGCAATCGTCCTCTTAGTGGATAACAATTTTTTTTGTGCAGGATGAAGGTCTACCTAAGGCCGTGGTGGTCGCACCTTTCACAATCATCCTCAATGTCAGCTTTGTACTAAAGTTAGTTACATTGTTCGCACCTACTACTATCGGTATGACAATATTTACACCACTCCTCTATCCTTTGATTGTCCTCGTGCTTATTCTACTACTGCTGGCCGGTCTAATTGTTGGTTCTCCTTCTATTCCATCTACATCTAATCCTGTATTAGTGACTCCTCCTTAGACTTCTACTAATAAGTCTCTGCCTACTTCGCCTACATCTACCTTTGGCTCTACTGTTATTGCGCCTGTTGTTGATACGTCTACTCCTGCTCTTGCTCAGGCTTATATTGCCACTCCTTCCTTTGTTATTGACTTTGCATGGTGTTTTGATTTTGGAGCTACTCAACATGTTACTTATGATCCTGCTAATTTGAATTCTCTAGCTTCAGGAACCTCTCATGGATCTGTTCACATTAGCACTAGTGATGCAACTACTATTTCTCACATTGGTTAGTCTCATATTTCTTCTTCTGTAGCTAACTTTCATATGAACCAAGTTTTATGTGTTCCTCGCATGAAAAAAATTCAGTCTTCATTGCCAAGTTTACTAAAGAAAACAATGTCTCTATTGAATTCTTTCCTCATGATAGTATTGTGAAGGATTTGTAGATGAAACATATGGGGCCTCAAGTGTCAGGATTATATCTCGCTCTTGATTACACTTCTCAATCCTTAAAGCTGGTTATTCCTGATGCAGTATATTCTGTTGTTGCTACTGTTGAACTATCCTTATGGCACTATAGATTAGGTCACCCTTCACTAGATACTGTAAACTTGTTCTCAAAAGCAATGATATCTCTTGTAATTTTAGTTTTTTTACACAGTTGTGTTCATCTTGTCAATTAGGAAAAAGTCATAAACTCCCTTTCCCCCCTTCTACTATAGTGTATTAGCACGCACTGGAGTTAATAATAATGGATGTTTGGGTCCTGTCCCCCTTGTTTCTCATGGTTTTGCTTATTACATCGCTTTTGTTGATGCTTATACTTGTTTCACTTGGGTGTATCTATTACGTACTAAATGAGAAGCATTACAAAGGTTTAAGGAATTTAAGATCTTGGTTGAAAACAAGTTTAATAAGAAAATCAAGGCTGTCCAAAGTGACAATGGGGGTGAATTTGCTGTGTTCTAGTCTTTTTTGGCAGACTCGGGTATTGAGCAACGTTTCTCTTGCCCTCACACCTCTGAACAAAATGGACTTGTTGAAAGGAGGCATCGTAGTATTGTTGAAACTAGCCTAACCTTACTTGCTCGTGCTTCTCTTTCCCTTCATTATTGGCCTGATGCTTTTTGTTTGTTGTATTCCTGCTTAATAGGTTACCTTTAAAGGTCATTCATAATATGTCTCCATATGAAAAACTTTTTGGCTCTCAACCTGATTATTCTTTGCTTAAGGTCTTCGGGTGTGAGTTTTCCGTATACAAGATTGTTTCAGGCTTACAAATTAATTTTTTGATCTGCTTCTTGTGTGTTTTTGGGGTATAGCAATCAACACAGAGGCTATAAGTGCCTTGATTTACAAACAGTCAAACTTTATATCTCTCGACATGTTCGGTTTAATGAACAGGCTCTCCTTGGAGGACAACAATTTAGTGTCAAAACTGTAACCAATGATACGGCTGTCACACCATCTTCCTCCCTTGAATTTCCTACTTCATCTGGTAGGCTTTTATCTGCAGATTTGCCACTGCTTACTCCTGCATCTAGTATTTCTTCTCAGCAGGTCCAGTCCTCTATAGATACCTCTTCTCATACATCTCCTCCTGATACTACTAACATTCATTCACTGGTGACTAGGTCCAAGGCTGATGTTTTTAAACCCCACGTGTACCTCACCTTTGAGCTTGTTTGGGATAGCTGCCACAACTCAAATATCTGCAGCCCAATTACAGCCAAAGTCTAATTATTAGGTGTTTGAGATAACATCATTTATTAATGGGCTTGATAGTGTGACGCTCCTTTTTTTTTTTTTGTGAAGCCAGGCTTTGGTGCTTTTTATTCCATTACAGCGCATCAGCTTCTCACAACACATCATGTCTCAATGCAATCATTAGTGCTTTTTTTGTGAAACATTCTCATCATTATTTTCACCACAAATGAATTGTCTTCATAATCAAATTAGAAACCAACTTGTAGGGAATAGGTTTATTCAAACACTTCATTGTGTTGTAATTTTTTAATGGTAATTTTACTATTCTATTTAGAAAATTTATATTTTTTAAATTTTTATCTCAAATTATCACATTTTATACAACACATACACACACACATATATGATTCATGCCTTTTTCAATTATTTTTCATCTCATCTATCTTTTCAAAAGTTATGCTAAACAAGTGCTCATCAGGAAAAAAAAACCACTTATGTCATCGCTATCTTAAATACAAATCATATATAAAAAAAAGTCCATTAAGAAAAATCTATAAAAAAAAAAAAAGTCACTTCCATTGTTATGAGTCCCACATCGGAGCTACCCACGAAGGGTTCTGACCGGCTGGAGGCCGAGTGAAGTGCTGTGGAGTGGAGCCGCCGAGGACGTCGGCTCTTGAGGGGGTGACTATGTTATGAGTCCCACATCGGGAAGCCAAACTCTTAGAGTGAGGTTTATAAGTTCATTGGGTTCTCCCTCCTCATAGGTTAGCTTTTGGGGATTGAGCTCTCCCTTTAGGCTTGTGTTCATTACATCCACCACCGCCATCCCAAACAACGCTTTGATGACACCACTTGTCCAGCAACCATCACTCGAGCCTCAGCAGATCCCCTCTGACAGCAAGCTGCGCAGGATAAGGTTGATGCACTTATCAAATTTGGCACTTGGAAAATGGTTTCCAGATATCTCGATAGGCGTACCATTGGCAGCAAATGATTGGATATGCAGCATCAGGTTACGTACACTGTGTCTATCTTGAATTATTGTTTTCTGTTCAAAACAAATATCGAAGTGACAGCATATTCAATCGTTTAATTACATGTAAAATCAGATCTGTAAGCTCATCTGGAATTCCATTAATCTCTTGTCGGTTGCGTTTGAAAAAAATAATGAATGAAAAGATCATGCAAACAATTATCATGAACATTGTTGTTGTTAGCTATTATTGGTGGAAATTTAAAGAGGCCTACGTACTATACCACCAAAAGTGAAAAAAAGGACAAGACGTCAATCTAATTCTCACTAAACCATTATTAATTTTTCTTTTACCTGGCCTATCCCATTTAATTACACATATATATATACAAGTATGACAACGAAAATAAAACTCATAATAAGCCATGTTTAGTTGTATGAATAAATAACTGACAATGGGCTAGCCAAACCACTATTTAATAATACCCTGAAACTTTGTTTAGTGGTAGAGATAAACTAGATCTCACATAGATGGCAGGTTGATGTTTGACTCCAAACATGTTAAGAAAGGATCTTGTTGTGGAGAGGCATCCCGATAATAAAACTTTAATCTGAATTAACTAGTTGCTTAGTAGCTTTAGAAAAATTAGATTTACTGAATCTTAATTATTTGTTAATTAGCTAGATTGCATTATCATAAAACAGATGAAACCCATCATCTCTTAAATCTTAATAATATAAAGGAAGAGTTAAATTTATGAAACTTGTGTCCTATTATATTAATTATTCTTACCGGACAAAACAAGTTAGGCAGAGCTTTCCACCACCTAGCTGGAGCACACATGATATAATTAACTTATACTACTTTCGGTCCTAATTATAAGAGCTAGTTGACTTTCTTTGGAGAGATTAAGGAAGCTAAATAAGTTACTTAATCATTTCATATGTTAAATATTCTTAGATTATATATTAGTTTATTAGTCAAACTAATAAGTTTGAAGAAAAAAAATAAAAATACTTTAAAGTAATTTAGTTAGCTTCCTTAATCTCTCCAAAAAAGTTAACTAGATCTTATAATTAGGACCGGAGGGAGTAAGCATTAGCAAAATCTCAACCCCCTAATGATTTATTGTCTTATTCTACGCGCTTATTTGTTTAGTTTGACACCAGGACAAATTAAAATTATTGCATGTTTGATTCCAGAAATACTGAGAAATAAATAAATCCATTATATGAAATTATTTCCACAAAAAATTATATTATAGTTATAATAATCTTTTAACAGCTAATTACTACTATTAAAGATTCAGAATTACGGCTTTCCACGCGATTCTTAGCAAGTAGAAAAGGACCTACAGTGCCAAATTGACTCGTGGCCATTTGGTTTGTGCCCTATGCACTTAATTAACCAAGTAGTCAGAGATTCGGACGGAAAGAAGAAAAGGACCGACAGTCGGTGTTCTGTGATAACATTAACAGGGATCTGACTTTTGAATTTGGACTTTGACTTTAATTTTATAGTTTTCAACTTATAAAAATCTATCTGCTTGACTATAATTCTATATACACTCTTTATTTATGTGTGTGTATCTAAATTAACTAATTTTAAGTAATTTTGTGTTGTGCGGATAAATATATAAGATTCATTTTATTTTGCAAAATGAAAAAGGGGGGGGGGGGGGGGGAATTAAGTGGTTGTGCATGGTTTGCCTATCTACATTTCTGCAAGCTCAACCTCCTCGCTTGTCTATTTAATTCTTCATTTGATTCATTGGCCATATATTTATTAGGAAGTTGACATTTAATTTCTTTTTTAACTTCACACAGCATCTTATTTAAATTGATCCTTAATTATATACAGTTTTTTTTTAAAAAAAAATCAACTATCTAACTTTAAGGTTGTTAAATAAAGATGCTGATATCAACATATTTAAACATTGACAATACATTCTCAAACACTGATGTGTTAAGTTTAATTCTCAAAAATAACAATAACGGACACAATTAATGATCATTACACACTTTAGCCAGAAAGGGAAAAAAAAATATTGAAATTTTAATTAAAATAATACGTATGGCTGGTAGACAGATGAGTTGATCAGGGAAGGGATAATTTGTATGAAAATGAAATTTTGGAGGCATTATATATATGTTTGTGTATAAGGCTAACTGTGGAGTGTGTGTGTGTGTGTGTAAGGCTAACCTGTTTCTCCGGCAAACAGCCATAATATTATTATCACACATGTGCATGTGCATGTCAATAATTGGAGTTTGGAGGAATGCATGCTTGGCTGTTCACCAAAAGATTACACGTGACCATGTGGCCCGCTGTGCCTGTGATCGATCATTTGACTCTTCTTCAATAACGTCCCACATTATTATTTACAAAATTTAAAATAAAATTATGATCTTTGTATTATGATGAGGACGATATATGATGGGTACGGTGAATTCTGTCCAATAACGGTGTTATCGATCTCTACTAACTACTACTCCACTTAATTAGTTGTATATGCAAAAACTAATTAGGAACTTTTGAAGTTTGCTAACACCGTTTAAAAAGACAAACGTAACTCACGGATTATTGGTGGTTCCAATTAATTAACATACATCGCGCGAAAGCAAAACGTTCGTTACGTTGTCATCTGTTTTGTGAATGGGCAATCCCTCAAGTCTGGTAATTATTCCCTCCAGAAAAATTCATAATTATAAACTTGTTTTGACGCTTTTAATTATTTGCGTTTCGTCAATGGTTTCTAATTAAAGTGCCACGTCGTCTCGATCGCCAGATATTGGATTTCTCACTCATATATATTACGTGAACCGTCCGTGAGTAGAATTTCAACATCATCAACTCATTAATCATGATCACAGCTCTCTACAAGAAGGGGAATGAAGAATCAATCCCAAGCTTTTGACGGCACGTCGTTTAATAGCCAAGGATTTAATTATATACGGAGGTTTAATTTTTCTTTTTTGATCTGTAAGGATTTACAGAGGCGGCTGACTAGCTGATTATTATTATTTATTTATTTATGTATTTTCAAGTTTTTACATTAATTTATTCTGTATTTTCTGGGGCTTCTACATATGTTTTTAGGGCTTGATATCAATTATTACTGTTCCTTATTCTTTTTTCTCCAATATTTAAGTCGATGAAATGTACAAATTCAGTGAGATAAAAGAGATGTGAAAATTATAAAAATGAAGTGCAACCGGGTGACGTCCTGATGTGCCTGCGGCTTTTACCGTCCCAAGTTTATCTACGCACACCTAATCCCCACGCGAAAATGAATATGACGGTGAGAAAACCATGAGTGCAAAATTTACTCTAAATGTGTGTTTCAATTACTTTTTAAAGAGGATAGTTTTTAATTTATAAGGTAAGCATGTGAGATGAATTTTATTTTAACTTGATAAAAAAGGCTCATAAAACAATGGTTTTAGAAGTTACCAAACACTAACTAAAATAATTTTGGAAATATCGGAGCATGGCCCTAAAGAACAGAAAAAAGTATATATAAAAAATATTAGTATATAATTTACTGTCTAAAAATAGCCATGAGATTTCAATAATATATATTTCAATTGTGAAATTATTTATTTGCTCCAATTGATAAGATGTATATTATCATTCAAAAGTCATTTGTTAAAAAATATGTATGTGTGAAATTGATAAATCATTGTTTTATTATTGACAAGTTTATATTTCATATTCACAATAAGGGTTAATAGGTAATTTTACAACTCGAATATATATCACTGAAATGTTTTTGCATAGTGATTTATATAACAGGATTATTATTTTTTATTTGGACCATATTGAGATTTGCCCAATAGTTTTTGAATTGATTTTTGCCAACAATTATTCAATTGTTTTATTTTATTATATGCAACAGTCGCATGTTAAATTTTCGAGTGGCTATGAATTATAAAACAAAGTAGCGGGCCCTTTGGGGACATCTGGTAAAACACCGGAAGTTTGGCAAATCCCGGATGCAACGTGTCACTTGAGCAGTCCTTGAAAAAATAAAAATGAACAGCGTGATTTTTGGCGAACTGGACTGCGATATGGACAGGCGAATCCAGAATATGGATGAGGCGGATCAACGGATCTGAGCTTCCTTCCTAGTCTCAGAAGAACAAACTAGACATTGCAGTCTTTTACTAAAATAATCACACCCCACATTTCTATTACAACGATTCGAGGTTGTTTCCCTCGCTCCGCATCTGAAATAGTGAATTCTGCGTTTTCCTCCTGTATTTCTTCGCCAGATTTGATCAGATGGTATGGTTAGACGAAGCAGAAGCATTTGGTCAATCACTGAGAAGTCAGTGTTTTAGATGAACCGCGCAGCTCCCACCATGGTCGGGCATCTCCTGAAGCTTGTTTCAGCACTCATTCTCTCGCTTGCTGTTGGGGGTTTTAGTGCCACTGATCCGAATGACGTTAAGATTCTCAACCAATTCAGGAAAGGTTTGGACAACCCAGAGCTTCTGCCGTGGCCTGAAGATGGTGGAGACCCATGTGGGAGCCCTACTTGGAAGTACATCTTCTGCAAGGGAAATAGAATTTCCCAGATTCAGGCTAAGAACTTGAACTTGAGTGGTCCTCTGCCTCAGAATTTCAACGAGCTCTCCATGCTTGAAAATATTGGCCTTCAGAACAACAAACTCAACGGGTCATTACCGTCTTTCCGTGGGTTATCCAATTTGAGATATGCATACTTGGACTACAATGACTTCGATTCCATCCCTGCTGATTTCTTTGACGGGCTAGCGAGCCTGGAAGCCCTGGCATTGGATTATAATAATTTTAATGCCAGTACTGGGTGGCAATTTCCCCCTCCTTTGCAAGGTTCACCACAATTAACCAATCTTTCCTGTATGAGCTGCAACTTAGCCGGTCCATTGCCGAGTTTTCTGGGGAATTTGTCTTCTCTGTCTGTCCTGAAGCTTTCAAACAACAATTTAACTGGTGAAATTCCGGCAACTTTAAGTGGTTCGATTTTGCAGGTTCTGTGGTTGAACGATCAACAGAACGGTGGCATCACTGGTTCTATTGATGTGGTGGCAACCATGACTTCGCTTACGAGTCTGTGGCTTCATGGAAATCACTTCACGGGGACGATTCCTAAGAACATTGGGGATTTGACTTCTCTCAAGGATTTCAATCTCAATTCTAACCAGCTCGTTGGCCAAATCCCAGATGCTTTGAGTAAAATCAAACTCGACAATCTTGATTTGAACAACAACCACCTAATGGGACCGATCCCAACTTTCGCAGCAGGCAAAGTTTCATTCGATAATAATTATTTTTGTCAACCCAAACCTGGGGCTCTTTGTGCCTTTGAAGTCATGGCACTTCTCGATTTTTTGGATGGGTTGAATTATCCTTTAAATCTAGTTGAATCCTGGTTTGGTAATGACCCATGTAATGGTCCATGGCTGGGACTAAAATGCGATGCTTCTGGAAAGGTGTCAATGATTAATCTGCCCAAATTTAAACTCAATGGCACTCTGAGCCCCTCAGTTGCAAACTTAGGTTCTCTTGTTGAGATCAGACTGGAGGGCAACAATCTGAGTGGTCAAATACCTAGTAATTGGACTAGTTTGAGTTCTCTGACAATGTTGGATCTCAGTGATAATAACATTTCCCCTCCACTGCCTCATTTTAGCAGCAAGTTGAAACTTGTCGATGCTGGGAACTCTTTATTGAATGGGAACCCAGAGGCCCCTTCATCTGGGAACAGCTCATCTTCTGGGAATTCTAGTCCTTCAAGTAATACTCCATCCCCATCTACACGCACAAATCCCAGTCCCAACACTACTGCTAGATCACAAAATTCCAGCAGGAAAATTTTGGTTGCAATTGTAGCCCCTGTTGCTGGTGTTGCGGCAGCAGCTTTTCTGCTCATTCCCCTGATATATTGTTACAAGAGGAGAAAAGATAGCTCACTGGCTCCAAGTTCACTAGTAATCCACCCTAGAGATCCATCTGATTCAGAGCGTACGGTGAAGATTGCTGTGGCTAACAATACGTATGGAAGCATGTCCACATTAACTGGGAGTGGATCACAAAGTAGAAACAGCAGTGGAACTGGGGAGTCTCATGTCATTGAAGCTGGAAATCTTGTGATATCAGTTCAAGTTCTTCGAAATGTGACTAAGAACTTTGCCCCAGAGAATGAGCTTGGTCGTGGTGGATTTGGTGTCGTATATAAGGGAGAATTGGATGATGGGACTAAAATAGCAGTGAAAAGAATGGAAGCTGGTATAATCAGTAACAAGGCGTTGGATGAATTTCAGTCTGAAATTGCTGTTCTATCAAAAGTTAGACACCGTCATCTAGTGTCTCTGCTGGGTTACTCTGTTGAAGGTAATGAAAGAATTCTAGTTTATGAGTATATGTCACAAGGGGCTCTCAGCAAACATCTTTTTCACTGGAAGAGCCTTAAGTTGGAGCCACTTTCTTGGAAAAGGAGGCTCAATATTGTATTGGATGTTGCTAGAGGAATGGAGTATCTCCATAGTCTGGCTCATCAGAGCTTCATTCACAGGGATCTTAAGCCCTCCAATATTTTGCTTGGGGATGATTTTAGAGCCAAAGTCTCTGACTTTGGATTGGTTAAACTTGCTCCAGATGGTGAAAAATCTGTAGTAACTCAGCTTGCTGGGACCTTTGGCTACTTAGCCCCAGAATATGCAGGTAAGTCACAAGTTATTAAGATTACATGTATTTATTTCCTAAAGCAGTTCATGGATTCTAACTGTCTAGAACGATCTATAGCCAGTGGATACATTTTCTCTTCAAACTGTCTTGAAATTGAATTGGATTTTGCACTGTCAATGAAGTAGCAGAATTTGATCGAATTAGACCTCAGTATACTTTAATCATAATCTAGAATATGTTTCATATCATTATATGGTTTGGTTGCTCTTTGAGGATTTAATCATGAAATTAGTCATTATTTTTTTATGAACATTTTTGCTCAGTTTGATTAATCTTGAAAGTTGAGATACGCGTATTCACAAACATTGGGCATTCAGGGATGACCTGGATAACCTGTGCTATTCTTTTTATCCTTAAAAAGTCAATTTCAGTAGCAGATTTCTAGCACCACGTGCTTCGACCCATATGGACATAATTTACTAGGTACATCTAAATCTTGTACTAATTCAGCTTTCATCTTTTGAAATGTTTCAGTGACGGGAAAAATCACAACCAAAGCAGATGTCTTTAGTTTTGGAGTTGTGCTAATGGAGTTGTTGACTGGGTTGATGGCACTTGATGAGGATAGACCTGAGGAAAGCCAATACTTGCCCGCATGGTTCTGGCATATAAAATCTGATAAGGAGAAACTTATGGCTGCTATTGATCCATCCCTTGACAAAAAAGAAGAAACTTTTGAGAGTATCACTGTCATTGCGGAGCTAGCTGGTCACTGCACTGCAAGAGAACCAAGCCAGCGACCAGATATGGGCCATGCTGTGAATGTTCTGGCTCCACTCGTTGAAAAATGGAAACCTCTTGATGATGACACTGAGGAGTATTCTGGAATTGATTATAGCCTTCCCCTTAATCAGATGGTGAAAGGTTGGCAAGAGGCAGAAGGAAAGGACTTGAGTTACATGGACCTGGAAGACAGCAAGGGTAGTATCCCCGTAAGGCCTACTGGATTTGCAGATTCTTTTACATCTGCTGACGGCCGCTAAAACAAGCGGTTTGTTTCTTCTTCTATATTTTGGTCTCTACTCTTTAGTACGTAGCTGTAGATAAGCATGTTTTTCTGTGTCTAGAAGTGCTCTGCCTCAACTGTTTGGTACCCAGTATCCACTGTTTTAATGGTCGAAATCTGCATGAGATTTCATATGCTTTAGAAATCTCACGTGTATGCTTTGTATGTTGAACTACGAGACTCTCAAAGTGTTAATGCTTGTAGATAGTCAGCCATAATCAACGAGTGTTTGCCACTTGTTCATTCATTCATTAACGTTCAGTGTTCCTTTGTCTTATGAATTGGCTTTCGCAAGATGGAAATTGTCATTTCTTTTTTATTATAAATTCTCTTACCGTGTCTAGCTGAATGAGTTGTGTATGAAAATTTGAGTATAATGGTGCCTCATCCAGTACATAGTGTCGCAAACAAAATTTGACATCTTGTTTGTTGGTTTCCGGACATTCATTCATTGAACATTTTGATTTGGCATGCAAGCCAATTATGCATTTCCCCTTGCTGGAAAGCAATGCTTGCTCCTTTTCTGACTTTTGCAAATGCTTCACGTAGCTTATTGATTTGGTTAAGCACGACAAAAAGTCAGGTTGGTTAGGGTTTGAAAGGTTACCAAGACAGGCAAAATCGAACAAGTGGATATTCGATACAAGACATTAAAAAACCGTAAAAAAAAGGAATGATTTAACAATTAAACCAGTTTCACTTGTTAAAACTAAAATAAATATGATATCTTGACCACCTACTCGTGTACCGAAAAACATGAAGGAGAATCGCTTATCAGTTTAGTTGCGTTCGTGTAAATTAAAATCAAAAACACGAATTGTGTTTTGATGGAATGAATTGTGTGACTTAAAACATCTGTGTGTGTGTGTGTATTCATAATATAAAATTTGCGGTGTGCGTTATTTATAAGATGTGAATGCTATGAACCACATAAATCTTGGTATAGTGCATGGAAAATGCTACTTAAAAGAAAAATGAACTTAAAACATCTGTTTCTGTTTCCATTTAAATTTGAATTACCCTTGTATTGTATGGTGGTACCACCACGAGAAATGAAGTGCCTAGGGAAATGAAATCATGGTTCATTGTCAAATTGAAAACGATTTGATGCAGTATCGAACCAATCTTCTGGGAGTGACACGTCATCGTGGGCAGGGAGTTGGTAAGGGTGTTAAGAGAAGTAGACCCCCAAATTGAAAGCAGCCAGCGACGTTGAGTTGATTCTTCATTACTGACTAACCACCTCACATAGCATCTCCGGGAAGTTCATGGCTCTGTCAAAAACTCTAACAATTAACGGTTAAAATGATGCAGTGTTGCCCTAGAGGTATTAAAATGGATTTTGTGGTTGATATAGTTGATATTATATGAAAAAAGTCTATGGACCTTTTTCAGTAGAAGCATGGAAGAGACTGACGCCATTTGATTTCATGGGAGAAGATTATATGTAATTCTGTTGCAATAGACCAATTATAGCGTTTTGCTAGGCTTACATAAAGAAAATTACACTATTGGGACTAATGAATGGGATACATATATCGTATAATCAAATGAAAAAAGACACTATTACTATTATAATTTTTTAATTTGACCAAAGTGCTTACCCACAATTAATGTTAAACATTAAAAAATTAATTAATTGTATAACAACATAAAAAAATTAATTACATTTTCGATGTAATCCAATCAAACATTTATATGCATATGCACCATTTTTTCTTAATGACGAAAAAAAAATCATATAATAATCATTGCATTACATTCCATCATATTGCATTACATTTCATTATATTACCTCCAATTGTGTGAACCAAACGGGCCTCAAGTAAATCTTCCTCGACGGTTCACATTTTGAACAACAGACGTGTTTGCAGGGGGCACTAAGTAAATCTCCCTGGATAGTTCATATCTTGGACAACAGACGTGTTTGCAGGGGACACTAGTAAATCGTCCTGGACAGTTCACACCTTGGACAACATACGTGTTTGCAGGGACCCCGTAAGTAGTTCAGACTTCAGATACTTTGACTGCTTATTTCGTTTTCTCCTTTAAATTCAGACACTAGCGTAGACCTAAGTTATACTATCTCTACCCTTTAATATAAGAACCCGTTTGTAGCGCAATTTATACTTTAAGTGAGTCTTATATCAAGAACTAGTTTGTGCTTATTCATTAAAATCTACCAATAGGCACACACGAAAAAGACCAAAAAAGGGCTCAGCGTGTGTTTGGATACGATTGAACCAAAAAGACGGGAAAACAGAGTTAGAAAGCACCTCCTTTACGGGAGGATAGTACGTGCAACCCTTTCCTATGTTGAACATGAAGCCTGAAGGCATCAATTGATCAGCTAAAACAGGCACATATACCAAAACGAGTATTTCCACAAAAATTCAAAAGGAACAAAAAATATATGAAGACGGAGACCATGAACAAGAATTTCCACAACAATCCTAAATCTCTTCTTTCCTGCTGAAACTTATCACCGACTACAATTAGCTCAACTATTGCACCGGCATTAGGAAACTACATACATACATTATTGTTAGCAGAAGAGAAGCCCAGAAAGTGAACGCTATGGCTCTTAGGCAATGACAAGCCTCTTTCCGAACAACATTTCTATTCAAATCTTCTACAGCTGTCAGGAACACAAATTCAATCCAGTGAGCCACTCCTACAAACTGAAATGCATTAAGTCAAACATTCGATTAAATCCAAAGGCGTAATATGATATTTATGTTTCTTATGTTGCGCAAGATTTTAAGATGTGAGATATATGATTTAGTTTGATAAAGTAGAATAAGAATGTGATCATACTTCTGGGTATCTTAGGTGCTGCCAGGCGTCTTAATCATCATCAGCATACAAAATAAACACGTTATACGAAGCAGTTCGGATCCTCTATTTTGTGAATGGAGTAGGTGTTTCTCTTTCTCTCTTTTTTTCTTCTTCTTCTTTTTTTTTTTTTTTTTTGGGGGGGGGGGGGGGGGGGTTGGTCGTATGTGTGTAATTATGAGATATGGATCCCAAGCAAAGTTGCATTCTTTTGTGTTATGCTCTATTCGAGCTCTATTTGAAAGATGAATGGAAAGGATCTAATTTAGATGATGATCACACATATCAAGGAGCTTCAAGTACGGAAGTAAGATTACCTAGACAACTATTGCATTCACAACTCTAATTATACAGGAGAATCCATCTGCCCCAAACTTTTCCTGTCAAATTTAGATGAAGCTATTTTACCTTTGTGCCATTTATGAATGTAAGAATTATTTAGATATCACGATTCTATGATTAAAAATACTGTTACTTGTGCCATAATAATGTTTCTTTCAGTGACAGAAGTTCTAAATATCATTTGGATGATGTTTTCTTTCAGTGAAAGTAAGAGCATGAGTCTCAAACTTCCCAGAGACAAGTGAATAATGTTTGCAGAAGATGCTGCCCCTCTGGTGATCAAGCAAGGTTAGCAACGTACGAACCAAATTAAGATGTGTGTAAACAATTGGGATATATCTAAGGAAAGTTCCTTTCAGCAATACCTTCTGGATACAAGGAAGAGGGGGTATGACATCTCTAACACAAGCAAATAAAAATTCTAAAGAATCTAAACTAGCGCCTTGAAGTTTTAGATCTACTGTGGCACTGGGCTTACCAATATTATTGACAGATGTGGTTACGTTTCTGCAGAGAAGCATCCAACATGATAAGCCTGAGTAATATCCGTATTTTGATCTTTTGAAGTGATGGTTGACAACAGTTTTGAAAAAGAAAACTGCCAGTAGGGACGGTGGACAGGAGGTAACAGTAAAGCCGACTGTTTATCCATAGCAAGTAGCAGCGAACACTTACTGCAGACGCAGCAAAGAGAGATTCAAAATTCTGATAACCGATACAGAAATCCAAAGAATTTCAAAACTGATACAAACCTGCAAGACCTTGTAAAAAGGGTCTGGTAGCTGCAAATCCAGTGCTGCAACAAGAGAACCAGAAAGGTGAGAAAACCCTGTATACAAAGGAACTGCTATTGACCTGACCAAACCAAGCATTATAGTAATGCTGGAAACTTAGGAAAATTAGTTTCAGTACCAATAAACAATACAGAGATGTTTCAGCTTGGTTTCCTATAAAATATTGTAGAGCTGTAGCCGCATATTCCTATGACAGGACCAAGAAGAAGCTATAATCAGCAAGACTGCATTAGAATTGCAAAGTCATGAAGTCAGCACAAAATCTGTTACCGTGATATGTCTATACACATGATGAACTGAATAACCCCTTGCATGCACATAGCTTCCACCCTGTTTAAGATTATAGATAGTTAAATATAATGGCGCAATTGACCGAGCAACATAGGATGGTTAACATATGGATGTGACTTTCATGTCACTTTAATACAGAAAGGAAATTTAATTGAAAATCAATACACACAAAAAGTTTCAAAGTTTAAACCATACATACATATTTAAAGCAAGGCAGGGGTTAGCCACCTTACTCCTGTAGCTTTTGAGTCTCTAATTTAATATTTAAAATACAGTCATCAAGTAAATACAGGATATGCAGAAGAACAATTTCAAAAGTTGGGTGCCATAAAAGAATAGCAGTCTGTTGTTCTTTCCTTACAACTATGGCTCAGGAGTGGAAACCCTCGAACCATGCTTTTAGAAGCTCTTTTCCGCAAACAAAGATAAAACTCTTCTCACATACTTAACTACTTTTAAAAAGCTAAAACAAACAAGCACTTGTACAACAGAACATCAATAGTGAGTTGACCAATTCATCTCATATAGAATGGTCAAATCATGCAAAATAAACATAAACATTTCATAGAAACGATAAAGTTGTCCAAGAAAAAAGTAACAACAACAAATTTCATTATAATATGATCAAATGTACCTCATCTGGAGAAAAGAAAGCTACTGCATCAGGATCTATCGAGCCAGCAGGGTGTAAAGATACAACAGCTCTAAAGACAGATGGAAATAGCAACTCTATCACAGCAATTTTGTCTGAAGCACCAGCTCCAAATGATCCTGGCCTCGGGATATTTGATCCATGGAAATTATGCTCTAGAGAATTCTCATTTTGTGAAGAGGATAGTGAAGAAGCTCTTTTTAGCCAGTCCAACCGTTCAAAAGTTAAAATTCCCAGATTTGGCACTTCCTTTTCCAAACGCTTTAGAACATCTGGTAGTGTACTGAGATTACTAACTTCATCTTTACAATCCAACATAATTTCCTCAGAACCACAATGTTTCTTTGAAGGCGTCTCATTATTTAAGAGTCCATCATCAAGATGAGGGAAGAATCGCCGTTTCTGATCAGTGAAAGCTTTGAGAGCCAACCTGAAATCATTACGAAGCCTAAGTGAGCAATCAATGTAGCATAAGTCAATAACACTAAAGGTCCTGTTCATGAATTGCCTTGACAAAAGAGGAGCACAAAAAGGTCGCGCACAGCTTTTTTAAACGGCTAACAATTTAAATTTTGCCAATGCTAGATTTTTGAACTGAAATCTAATATAAATGAGCTTTAGTGAGCAAGTGATCAGTTGCTATTTGTTACCACTTATAGGACAAAATAGGCATAGCTTTGTTATAAACTAAAGCTTAAATTTACATTAATCTACAAGGCTTAGGTAGGAGACAGATGTTCTAGTTCCCTCCTCACTTGACTCAAGCATGCATGTATAACTGTCTCCGAATAGGAGTCTGAATGCCATAACCAAAATTGAAGACCAAAGATGTTCACCAAAATTATGCAAAAGATTCTTGAGAAGATAACAACAGGTCTCCGGCATTGTACTTCCACGACACACTAACTTACATCCAATTAATTCCTTAAAATTCCTCCTCGTTTACAAGCCGTGCTTCCAGGACAGTTTGTCAGTTAATCACCCATGGGTATTAAAAGAGATATTTTGAAATTCAGGCAGCAAAAATGTAGTACCAAATACCAATTGCCATGCAACGAACCTAGTTCTGTCGACGGCAGAAGCCCCAGCTTGCCCCGCAAGCTGTCGTTTCCAAGCATATGCAACTACAGCGCCGTCTGGACAAACCAAAGGCATATGCAGGCCCCAAGAATTACTTCGCGATCGAAGCGATTCATTAAGAACCCCAGACTCTTCCAGCTGCCTTCCTACCGACACAAAATTACATAAAGATGCATGAACCAAAAAATGTCAATAAAAAGCGACAGGGACAACGTTAAAGCAACACAGAGAGTATAAAACCTAATCTTCGAAGCATGAAACCAAAACTGAAAAAAAAGCCATCTTAAGTACAGCTCAGTATCCAAATGGTACAAACAGGGTACCAAGGGAGCGAAGGTCTTGCAGATGTCGACGCATAGCATCATCTTCTTTCTGGAACAAATGCAAAGGCTTGGTGCTTTGATGAGGCTGTGAGGCGATGAAGAGAGCTTCAAGAAGACGGTCGGCACCAATTCTGATATCTGCGATGATTCGGGCAGCTTGGCCAAGCCTATCCATTGCTAGTGCCACCTGCTTCGGCGGAGCCTCCTCCGAAGGGCTTCCGGCGGAAGCAGGAGTGGATATTGGGTTAACCGCTGCCGTCACCGGCTGACTTTGTTGCATTTGCGTTTACCAGCGATCGATCTAGCGATCTCGGGCTCCGGAGTTGGAGAGGAGTTTGATTTGATCGCCAGGCGGCTCGGACAGCGTGGTTCCGATGCCTCGTGATTAAATGCTACATTTTTTTTTTTTTCGCCGGGAAAAAATTCTTCTGTGACTCGTAAAAACCATTATTTTATTATTTAGGCAAAAAAAAAAAAAAAAACAGAAACAAAAACTTGGAGCGTATTGTGCTAGTTCCCGCTCCGCCGAGAACCCGCCGCCTCAAACTAACCCTTTCAGACGTTCACATTCACAGTCAATTAGTGATATTATCGTATACGTTCGCCGAATCATCGTCGCCAGCACCTAGGAAACATAAGGGTCTTTACTCATCAATCTCAATCACAGGGAGTTCCTCTTGCTCGTATCATCTGTCACGGAAACTGTAAGGGCAAGAATAATCTCATAATCTACTTATTATTGGCTGAGCTTCGTTTCAGTTCTCCATCCTAGCCTTTTGGCTTTCTTAGTTGAAGGTCTCTGTTATATTCAGCTGCGAGGTGAACATCTATTTGCCCTGTCTAAACCGTTAAAAGTTTAATTGGTCCGTTTGGGTATTTTTAGTGCATAGTTTGGCCGGAAAATATGACTCGTTCAAAAGCTCCTTCAAAGAAAAAGCATGGGGTGGACTTCAAGGTCGCTGAAACACATTAGTAAGTTCTTTCATTATACTTACTTAAACGTATCAGTATGAAAATTCTTTGAGTGCTCATTGATTGACCATTTTCAGAAAATAAAGCGAAAGATAGGGAGGAAACTGCCACCACCAAAGAATTCTAGAAATACTGACATTAAATCCAAAGGTACTCCATTATTTCAGCTACGATTTCTTTCTAGATTTCAGTATTGGTATGACTCTTCACTGGTTTATAATCAAGTCAATTTTAAATATGCTCCTTAAAAATAGGTTTCTTTAAATTTGCGAGACTTATCATTGGTTGGTGCTGCAAGTACTAAATAACTTTACATGAACAAGTTCCATGCTTGCTCACGTTTCTGGCAGCAATTATTTTGCCCGAGCAGAGTGTGGCATCAGAGAAGGCCGGCTTAGCAGTATACAAGAAAGGTTTGACATTAAAAGAGCTTCTTCAACAATCATCGCATCACAACCCAAAAGTGAGAAGAGGTATATCCTTGTTGGATGTTTTGACATCACGCTAGCAGTGTCAGTAAACCAAAAAACAAATATTATGTTTGAAGCCATGTTAATGTAGAAAAGAAAAGAAGACATCAAAGACTCGTCTGCACCAAATTAAGCTGAACTCAATAGAGATAAGTTAACCGGGAAAAGATGATGAATAGATGTTGCAAGTTAATTGTTTTCTTTGGGATTTTAGAGAATTAACCTAAATGGCACATTATGATTGCTGCATGTATATAAATTATCTATGCTCTTTTTAATCAATTTATTGATTATAGAAGCATTCAGCTTTTATTTATTTACATGGTACTCAAAGCAGATCCTCCCCCCTACCCTTCACCCTCCACCTCCACAGAATTCAAAGATGTATTGGCGGGTATCAAGGAACTGTTCATCAAACATCCACAGAACTGAAGTTGCACAAGCATTCTGTCGTAGAAAAACTTAGTGAGCTCATTGGTGATGATGTTAAAGTGGCTTGAGATTCACTTTATGATCTATTTAAGTTAGTGATTTTGCCTGGTTGTGAAGAGGTATTTATAATTTAATTATCCTCACTATCTTTTCTATATTGCTCAAAATTGGAATGGGAGCTGGGTGACCGATAATCAAAATAAAATAAAATTGGAATGGGAGCTGGGTGACCAATAATCAAAATAAAATATCCTGACCTGGTATAGTATTTATTGCAAACTGTGGAAAGGTTGGTTTTCTTTTTGACGGTTGAGAGATTTCTTTTTGGGATGAAAAAAAACAAACTTGCATAGTTGCATATCCTATATTTGTTTGGAACAGTCGATTTTAATGCTCTCTTCAATCATGGTTCTGGAGATATAATTTGTTTTACCCTGATGCATCTTGCAGTCATTATATTTAATGCCACTGTGCATTCATCCTTTTTTACAATTGATTTACTTTATTTTTTATGTTTATTTCTCCCGTTATTTTGTGGGATAATCGAGAGCTGGTTGTTTCCTTGATGGTGGCTTACATTTTTAAAGCAATGACACATTCAGCAAACAACATACGGCTCAAAGCTTTCGAATTTTTGGATCTTGTTCTTGAGTTTTATCCACCTTCCTTACCTTCATATGCAGAGAAGGTGACACCGTTTTTCTCTGAAAGATATATGGGAAATTACTGCCTGAGGTGCATTTGCATGTATTCTTTGTTCAAGAAGGGGAGGGCGTTGGCTCATGCTGTATTGGCTGTGGGCTCCTTTAATTTTGCTTATGTTCCTGCAATGAGATATTGATTTCTGCATCCTTTTGTGCCAATATGGATCCTTTTATTCTTTGGTATTATTGTGTGGCTTAATTGAAATAGTTCTGTTGGGCTTTGTATTTACTATTTTGTTGGTTGCATGATGAACAAACTTTCCAAAACTATGATGAACAAACTTTCCAAAACTATGATGATATTCTTAGGAAGAACCAGTGCTATTTACAGGACAAAGGGAAACTGAAAATTGCTCTTGTTGGATTGGTTCGCTGCTTATCACTCTTTCCATGGAATGAACGAGAAACTATTTGCATGATAAGGTATCTTGTTTTCGATTAAAATAATGAACTCCATGTTTCGGTAATTCAATGTGTAAAGCTGATTGCTGTTGGCAATTTAACAATCTACTAGATTTTGTCAATTTGTACCTTTGAAAGCTCTAGTGTGAATATGAAATGTTTTATTTGTTTGTCATTGTAAATATGAGACAGACCCTTGTGTGTGTGTGTGTGTGTACATACATACATATTCGCTTATATTATGCATGTTTGTAAATTTGTTGTGTAGAGAATGAAGTACTTGGTGTTGCTCAAAATCCCTTCAAATAAAATATAATTTTGCACCATGAATATTATTTACTCGAATGATACATATGAAATTTTTGTGGCACTAAGCCTCTGATTTCATTTGGTTACTGTTTTTTGACCACATGTACAATTGCTTGCTTTTTGCCCACAAGGATTTTTTACAATACTTTTTGTTTATTTATCAGCTACTTTTGGCTTCACCAACTTGTCTCTAATGTTTTCTTTAATTTCAATAGAATGATGCTGGACAAAGGGTATTGCATGCTTTTGAGGATGATATGCCTGCAAGATCCACTGGTAAGGCATCATAAATTTTAGAACAGATAATTAATACTCTGATGTTCACGAGTTTGAATAATTTTTAAGTAGATTTGTTTATTCAATTTTTAGATCCTGCATTCTTTTTGTTCATTTGAGACAATAATGGTCTGACTGTCCGGCTTTATGCTTTCTCTGTTTATAGGACTTCCTCTTATCATAAAGAAACTGAAGGATCTTGTGCCGGTATTACTAAATAGTTTCCAGGAATTGATTCCTCAAGCTTGTGCTTCTCCAAAACTAGATGGGAAGTCTTCTTCATGTATGCTGTCTATACTTAATTGCATAGATATGATAATCAAGTCCTTTATTTATGGGAGTAACGGGGACCAGTCAGAGTCCCAAAGTTCTCTTGGTGACCTTGGCATGATGATATGGGATGATGCTATCTCTTCCCTAATGTTGAGGAAATTATTTTCTTTGTTAATCCTGTGCATGATCATTCGGAAATGGTACTTATTTTGTGGGTTTGTTTTCTAAACCATTTAATAAGGGGGGGGGGGGGGGAGAACTGTTTATGTAATATAGTTTGTGAAAGATAAAACATAATTTTTCAGAATGACTTGTTATTCTTCTCTAATATATCTGTTAATTTGATTTTTTGAATCAATTGTAGCATTTTGCTCAGCTAGATGAATGATGATTACATGTTGCTCTACTACAAGGTTTCTGCTGTAGGCATTTTGTGTTTCTTTTAGATTTCTAGTTGGCTTCCCAACTTTTTGCTGAGCTAGTTATTTAGTTATGAAGGAATTGAATTGCTTTTCTATGAGATATTGATTATGGTACTGATGTAGGTAAGGTGATGAGAAGGTTATATTAGAATCTAAGTTGAGAAAATTAGAGATGATTGTAAGCTATAAAATTACTCTAATCTAAAGAGGAAACAAGTATCTCACTAGCTCTTTAAAAATAGTCTCTGTTTTATAGAATAAGTAAGTATCTCACTAATTCTATAAAAACAACCAAATCTTTAATAGAAAGATGAGCCAGAATCTATAACTCATCAGACTATTAAAACCCAAGAAGAATCTCTCGTATCAATTTACTCTCTGAAATATTTTATGTTTTATGATAAGGCATTATGCCTATTTATAATAGTTTACAGAGAAAAAGACTATATCCAAAATATAAGATTCAGATAACTAATAATCTTTAGATACTAACAACTAAATCTATTTAGTGGGATATTCCACTTATTTCCTAATTTCCTACAGATAATAATAAAAACAGACTCAATTAATTAAATATTTATTCTTAAAATCTCTAACTTTCTACAACTTCCCTTATCTCCCAAATGATGAGTTCTCATGCTTTCATTTTGTATCGCAGCTGCTAAAGCCTCCACTGGATAGCAGTTGTTCTCTCCTAAGAATGCTTGTAACAGTGGATGTTAAGCCTACAATGCTTTCTGAGAAAAGTATTGACACTCTGGGAGGTTATTTTTCAGAATATTTGATGGATGTTGTACAAGTGAGTATATTATTTAAAATTTGACAGCTAGTAAACTATATCTCCAAGTGGGGATATAACCATTTCATATTACTTTTAGAATTTTAAAAGCATGCCTCTTATTGAAAGTTAAAATGAATTATTATTTGTTTTTGTCTTCTGCCTTGTTTATCTTGAACATTGAAAAACAGCAAGATCTTTGATAAATGTTATGACTAAGATAATATACTAAATGTTATTCTATGACAATCATTATCACCAAATGTTAATTCATTGATATGTCACTATCAGGTCTCAAATTTGTCCGTGTTCCTTCCATATTTCCCTCGCATGGTGGGTTTGCTGATGAGTTTTATGATTGGCTTAACTCGCAGAGAATACTGGATGACAACTGTTAAAAGGGGAAAGCCAAACGTGTTCATTTTGAGCTTTGTTAGCTGAAATTGATATCTTTGTTCACCATTCATACTAAAGCGGGAAGATGTCCAAGAATATCACTTCATTGCAGCAACCTTCATGTGAATCTCTCAAGCGCATTGTTGTCGTCCTTAACTTGTAATTTATTTTCACCAGCAGTTAATCAGTTTCCATGTGGAGATATGTGATATTTGTCTTTTATTTCCTCCATAATGTCTTGTTCTAACAGCCTTGCAGCCATGAGTATCAAAGGCGTATTCCTTAATGAAATGATTAATGTTGCTGTAACCCCCACCCTGTCTTGTTGCTCTTTGGTTCTCTAGTTTTTCTAAAATTGAGCTCAAACTGTAGCGGTAAATGGTTTTCTTGGGAAATCATATCTGCTTATGAATAAATAATTTGTTATCATTTCGTTTATGAACTAGTTGCGGAATTTCTTGAATGTATAGAATGTTATTGAATAAGAGAATTGGTTTCTCTATTAAAAAAAACTCAGCTTCTGTACCCGAATCCATTGGCTCAGCTCTGACCATGACGAATTTGCTCTTATAACAAGTAAAATTCAATCTCTTCTTATGTATTAAGAAAGACGTTTAAATCCAAGCATGTGAGCCTCTAAGTTCTGGGTATTAATTAATTTTCATTTCTCCCAGAGTTTTGTTAAAGAGAGGAGTTTCACTGGAATGATTGATTGAGAGGTGATGGATGGACCACTGAACTCCAATATTTTCTAGTAATGTCTGGAGGAGACCCTCCAACGCACTGACAACTCATTGCTTAATTCCGTGGGGTAACTCAAACCTTACTGTTTGTTTTCCTCCTTTCAAAACACTTTTCCGATGTCAAGTTTCATTTTTTAAAAATCACACCAAAGTCCTAATTAAAAAGAATATATAATTTATCAGTGACAAATTATGAGACTTTTATAAAATTATTTTTCTTGATTGAGATCTTAGGGTGTGTTTTCCTTTAACTTTTTAAGCAAAAAATTGTGGGATTTAACTTGATATATTGGTTGGTGAATTATAATTCATTATTTTTTTCAGAGAAAATTATAAGGGAGGGAAAATTTCAGTTAGTCCATTGGAAGAGATTTTATTTCAGTCAATCCCAAATCCAAAATTGCACTACACCCTTTTTTTATGGGTAAAAACATGATGATGCCCTTCCTTTATTTTTTTCAGAAGAGTATTTACAAGATAAATAAAGGCATTTATAAGACAGATAAATAGATTCAAAATAAACCAAGGAGTTAATAGGAATATTTTGGCTGTTCATAAGACAAATAATAGAATTCACAAGATAAATAAGGGTATTTACAAGATAAACAAATGGATTTGAAATACCCAAAGAGTTTAAAACATTTTAGTCATTCAAAAGACAAATGATTTCACAAGATAAACAAAGCAATTCACAAGACAAAGAAAGTAAGGATATCATTATCTTTTCACTCACAAAACTTTATTGTCTTACAAGACAAATAAAGCAATGACATAATTGTCTTCCAAGGGGGTTAACTGAAACTTTAGATAAACCATGCTTTGGCTATTTGCAAGAGAAATAATGGAATTCATAAGATAAATAAAGGTATTAAAAAAAAAAGGATTTAAAAGAACCCAAAGAGTTAAAACCATTTTAGTCATTCACAAGACAAATGGTTTCAGGAGATAAATAAGGTAATTCATAAGACAAATAAAACAAGGGCATTATTGCCTTTTCACCCACAAGAGTTAATTAATTTCATTTTGATCCATTCACAAGACAAGTAAAGCAATAACATCATTGTCTTCTCTAGGGTTAACTAAAACTTTAGATAAATTATGTCTTGTAAAGGGAATAAGTTATTGGGAGAACTACACCCCAAAAGTTAACTGTTAGAGTTGAGGAATCCAAGGCCTTCTAAAGCTCCTCTTCTAAAAAAAAAACTCACTCAACTTGAGACTCATTTTGATATGTCCCTCAAGAGAGGGCCGGTCGAGACGACGTCCCGACAACTCCATTCGGCATTCCATTAAACCTTTTATTAGATGGTCTCTCCTATCAGGAATCATATCCACAAGTAACCCTCTTTGATCAGTCGTCTCTCAATAAAAACACTATTATATAGTACATAAAGTCTTTGGGAGAACTACCCCCTCAAGAGCTAGCTATTAGAGTTGAAGAATCCAAAACTTTATAAAGCCCCTTTTAAAAGAAATCCACCCTATGTGGGACTTATTACGTGCATGCCTCTTCCTATATTTCTGAATTCTGTTGCTGGAAAGGCATCAACCCACTTTCTGCCATATTCTAATTAATTAATATATGTTATGATGTGATTCTAAGATACTCACCATGTAGATGTCATTGTGTTCATTTTGGTATTGGCATCGGAGGCATTCACATGTTGACATGTGGGAACGTGAATCTAATCCTTACGTTACAACCCCTTAAGCTTTCACTTAACTGAAACACTTTCTACATTTCAATAGAATATCCTCATATGAAGATAATCCAGAACCATTTTTCTTCTCAATTGACAGTTTTCCTAGACTCTTATTTTTCTTGAATAAAACCTAATAAGAAGTTTGGGTTCAAAATCCATGATTAATTATAAATATAGTAGCTAATGATATGTAACTTAGTAGTATGAAAGCTCCTTTCTAAGTTCCTACTTCTCTAATTCAAAAAAAAAAAATAATAAGATAGTTAAGTATTTTTTATTTAAAAGCTTAAAGTACTGAAGTAACACATGATGTCATGTTTACTCATATAGATAGTGATTTTTATAAAAAAAATTATGTTTTTATCGATGTGACTGAGTTAGTTTATTGCTGCTCAGGTTAGCTGTACCAGAGTGGAAGCTACCAGGCGTCGATTTCTCACCAACAATACCTTATGATGATGGATCATCTGCGTCCATGTCACTTTAGTGAAATTACAGCTTTTTTCCAAGTGAATTAAAATATAAAAATGAAAATTAATGTTTTTAAGATAGAAAAGCAAAACCTTGTCACCAACCAAACTGGTTAGCAGCCAGGATGTTGATATCTGAAAGGGAATATGCCCATTTCATAATCTCTCTCTCACACACACGTATAAAAGGAAAATTAGGATGAAGGACATGTAGGTAAATATATTTATAGAAAAACACCATAAAAATTGTAATTATTTAGAAAAACTAAATATAAAATTAAAAATACAAAAATAGCCGTAATAAAATTATATATATTCCCTCCTAGATTTTTTCCACATTATATTTTTAAAACTAATATAAAATTCTAAGTTTCACTGAATTAAAGAAGAGTTTTCTTTTTTTCTCTCTTTTTTTCATTATTCACAATTTGGACAAGTATGAGATATCTATAGAAAAAAAAAAGTATACATTCTTCAATTTTATAAAAATTATATTATTTTAAATCAACAAATTTTTAAGTAAAGATAGAATTAAATAATTTTAATAAAAATAAACGTATTTTATAATTTGTCATATATGCCAAAGCCCAAATAAAGAAAGTTAATATCATTTATTTTTATTTTTGAAGAAATTTATGTGAGATAAAAAATTCATTTAATGTTAATAAAATTAAAAAATATAAATAATCTAAAGTCCTAAAAAATATGAAATGAGTTTATTTTTTATTTTTATAAGAAAAATTTTAATTGATATCAACATTGGTTATATAAATTGGGCAACTTAATGATATAAATTGATGGGAGAATTATAATAAATGACGTAAGAAAAATAATATTTATTAAGAATGACTATAAAAATGGTAATTATTTTGAAGGACCAAAAATTAAAACATTAATATAGAGAGACTAAATTGCCTTGGTTCTACAATTTTTACATAAAGGTGAGAAATGAAAAAAAAAAACGTTTTGAAACAATAATATATGACAACCTTTTTTTGGAATGAAATATCTAATTAACAAAAAAAAAACTAACAATGAAATATCTAATTAACCAAAAAAAAATACCTGCAGGTCAATGTCTGCAAAACTTTTTTTTTTTTTGGAAGAATAATATATGGCAACCTTCCCTTTCACATAAAGAAAGAAAAGTGACGGACCATGCAAATTGCCTTTGGTGATTCAAAACAAAAGTTTGAAAAATATACAATACTAAAGGGGCAATGATTAATCAGATTTTAATGATTACAAGAAGCACCGAACCAAAGGAAAACAAGATAAAAAATTATCAGGAAGAAGAACTTGAAGATCACAAAATAGAGGGGAGAACACCTGTGAGATCTTTGTGAATGAAAGAACCTATGATTTCTTCTTAAGTCTTCATAGAGAGATAAAAAGTTACCAATAGAGACTCTAACTTGCATATTCCAGATTCTGATTTGATCTCTATTTATCATTTTCAATCAATCACTTTAGATTTTGATTTAATTAGAGATAATACAGGAAATTTGATCAATGGCAATATAGTTTCTTTATATTAAGTTTTAATTTTTGGTCCTTCAAAATAATTACTATTTTTATAGTCTTTATAAATAAACATTATTTTTCTTAGATCCTTTATTATAATTCTCCCTAAATTGATAAAAAAAAATAAAAATTCATAAAAATATGAGTTTAACTGTTGTTAATTAAATAATATATCAAAAATGTTTTTTAAAAAACTGGTTATATCATGATGTAGGGTTTTAGTTTTAATATTAATTATTTTTTAAAATTATAAATACAAGAGATAATATTGGAGTTTGATTAGAGAGAATCTAGTGATTTTAAATTTATATCATGATTTTTGGTCATCTTAAACAATTACAATTTTTATGGTCCTTGATAATAAATATTATTTTCTCTATATCTTTTATTTTAATTTTCCCATATATATATATTCCCTCATTTTTTGTATTTCAATCCCACAGGTGCTATTTTCTACAAATGTTTATTTAGTGATGAGGCGACAGTGCAGCATGGCGAAATCGACGCCTCTTCTCATCAAAACATATTTTGATGAAAATCACAACCCATACTTGCTTATTACTGTTGGTTTCTTAAATAATAGGGAAAATTACACGCAAGTCATAAGGAAAAGAATTTATCATACTAAAGTCCATTGAAATTATGTAATTATTTGCTAATATTAAATTACCATTTTGGACTTCTGTGTAAATATTTTCATTTCTCAAGTCTAGAGGCTATTTACAACAATAAATACTATATGGGGATATGATCTATATTGTCACTACATATAACATTAGGTGTGTAACATCCTGAATTTTGAATCTAATATCTTGAACATAAACCTATTTTGGGAAGACTAGTAGGCTCTATTTTCAGAAAGTGATAAATTTAAAATTAGTATTTTGTGGGACCCGTGAATAGTATTTACTATTCACGTATACGTTTTTACTATTTACAGATACGTATTTACTATTTTTTTAAAAAAATATGTTATTCGCAAATACGTATTTAATACTTGAGATTTGTGAAATATGAATAGTATTTACTATTCACAAATACGTATTTACTATTTAAAAATACGGTATTTACTATTTATAAATACGTACTCATTATTTGAAAATACGTAGGACCCACGCCAAATAATTTTCCCACCAGCAGCCTTTCCCTCGTGGTGCGCCTCGTGGGAATTTTAAATTCCGCGGGACCCACATTTACTTTTTTATAATTTATTTAAAAAAAAAGAAAGGAAGGAAGGAACCACGAGGAGCACCTCGTGCTCTTTTTTTTTATATTTTTATAATTTTATAAAAATTACGCCTAATGACCCATTTTCCAACTATAAATAGACCTTCCATTTCATTTCATTCTTCACAACTTCTAAGAGCCATAGAGAGAGGTAGAGAGAGAGAGAGAGAGTAGAGAGATATTTGCTTGAGAGTTATAATAGCTGGTTGGTGATTCGGGTATTAGCAAGTAACAGGTAACTCTGAATATTCTTCCTTATATTTGTGAATTATGTATGATTATAAATTTGTTTGTTTACTATTTTGGCAAGAATATTTAGAAAATATTTATGGTTTTAAGATCTGGTGTGGGAACTTTGACTTGCAAATCTGTAGAGGTACTATTTATACGTACGTTACTATTCACGTATACCGTATTTACTATTCACGTATACCGTATTTACTATTCATGTTACTATTCACGTATACCGTATTTACTACTTATTTTACTATTCATGTATATACCGTATTTTACTATTCACAGATACGCATAGTATTTTACTATTCACAGATACGCATAGTATTTTACTATTCACAGATACGCATAGTATTTTACTATTCATAAATACGCATATCAATGTATATAATGGTATAATAATGCATTATTTTTTTAGTAAATACATTCATCATGGCGGTTGTATTGTGATGGGTGGAGTAAGGAGGGAATTGAATGATAAGAATTGTTTATGCCACCACTCGGTGCACAGTGGATGGTACTTTTCAGGGCCCCATCTTCCATGTTTTCCTCTGGCCGGGATTTCATTGGAGATGTGGGACATGTGACACCTCCTTAGTTGTTATTTTAAAGGAGGGGAGCCATAGTCCAGATTTAAGCTCTATACCTTTGGCCGGGTGTATCTTAAGTTTTGGTGAGCTTGAAACCATCCAGTCAAATGAATGAGTTTCTATTGGACTATATGTTAGCCTATGGTTCCAGTCAGCGGTATACGGTTGGAAGGGGATATAAGGGAGGCTGCATACTGCATAGTGCATTTCTGAATTATTCAATAAAGAATGATGAGTATTTTGTAAAGGCATTTGTTGTGAACAACGGTATATCTAAAAATATCTGAGTATATTAAATTCACATTATTTATTCTTGTCATATGTAATTTGCTCGTGTAAGGTAGAAATATTCAGTAGTTACTGAGACGTGGAATCTCATCCCATATTAACATTTTTCAGGTGATTATTCTAGTAGAGAGCAAGGGAAGGCACCTATGGAGTGAGCTCTGGAAGCTCTTTTGATCTCCAATAGATTATGTTATGTTATTATATTTGCCATGAACCTAAGACTTCCGTTTTGTACTGAACTCTGAAATATTTTCTGAAATTTATTCTGATTATGTATTACGGGTTTTTGTTCAAAATGGTAATGTTGTAAGAAGATTTGGATATTGTTAAACCTTTTGAAGGAATTTTTAATATTTTGATCGAGTTTTTGGTGATGAAAATGAGGTGTTACAAGGTGCAGTGAGGCCTTTACTGCGACGTTTCAATTGGAAAAAGCGTATGAGTTTGTATTAGCGACAATCACGGCCGACTGAATTATTTTTGTATACTCGTGAAAGATTGAATTATTTAATGCTTCAATTGAATTATTTAATGAGAATTTGATTCTGTAGCAATTATGATTTACGCCCAAATAAGAAGGTTTAAGGTTAGTCAAATTCACTGTTCTTTTTGTGATCTATAAATTTAATGTTAATAAAATTAAAAAATATAAATAATCTAAAGTCCTAAAAAATATGAAATGAGTTTATTTTTTATTTTTATAAAAAAATTTTAATTGATATCAACATTGGTTATATAAATTAGGCAACTTAATGATATAAATTGATGGGAAAATTATAATATAGGACCTAAGAAAAATAATATTTATTACGAATGACTATAAAAATGGTAATTATTTTGAAAGACAAAAAATTAAAACATTAATATAGAGAGACTAAATTGCCTTTTGTTCTACAATTTTTACATAAAGGTGAGAAATGAAAAAAAAAGCGTTTTGGAACAATAATATATGACAACCTTTTTTTGGAATGAAATATCCAATTAACCCAAAAAAAAATACTAACAATGAAATATCTAATTAACAAAAAAAAAACCTGCAGGTCAATGTTTGCGAAACTTTTTTTTTTTGGAACAATAATATATGGCAACATTCCCTTTCACATAAAGAAAAAAAAGTGACGGACCATGTGAATTGCCTTTGGTGATTCAAAACAAAAGTTTGAAAAATATACAATACTAAAGGGGGCAAGGATTAATCAGATGTTAATGATTATAAGAAGCACCGAACCAAAGGAAAACAAGATAAAAAATTATCAGGAAGAAGAACTTGAAGATCACAAAATAGAGGGGAGAACACCTGTGAGATCTTTGTGAATGAAAGAACCTATGATTTCTTCTTAAGTCTTCATAGAGAGATAAAAAGTTACCAATAGAGACTCTAACTTGCATATTCCAGATTCTGATTTGATCTCTATTTATCATTTTCAATCAATCACTTTAGATTTTGATTTAATTAGAGATAATATAGGAAATTTGATCATGGCAATATAGTCTCTTTATATTAATGTTTTAATTTTTGGTCCTTCAAAATAATTACTATTTTTATGGTCTTTGTAAATAAATATTATTTTTCTTAGGTCCTTTATTATAATTCTCTCTAAATTGATTTTTTTAAAAAAATTCATAAAAAATATGAGTTTAACTGTTGTTAATTAAATAATATATCGAAAATGTTTTTAAAAAAACTGGTTATGTCATGATGTAGGGTTTTAGTTTTAAAATTAATTATTTTTTAAAATTATAAATACACGAGATAATATTGGAGTTTGATTAGAGAGAATATAGTGATTTTAAATTTATATCATGATTTTTTGTCATCTTAAACAATTACAATTTTTATGGTCCTTTATAATAAATATTATTTTCTCTATGTCTTTTATTTTAATTTTACCATATATATATATTCCCTCATTTTTTGTATTTCAATCCCACAGGTGTCATTTTCTACAAATGTTTATTTAGTGATGAGGCGACAGTGGAGCATGGCGAAATCGACGCCTCGTAACCCATACTTGCTTATTACTGTTGGTTTCTTAAATAATAGGGAAAATTACACGCAAGTCCTAAAGAAAAGAATTTATCACAATAAAGTCTATTGAAATCATGAAATTCTGTAATTATTTATGAATATTAAATTACCATTTTGGATTTCTGTGTAAATATTTTTATTTCTCAAGTCTAGAGGCTATTTACAACAACAAATACTATATGGGGATATGATCTATACTATCACTGCATATAACATTAGGTGTAGTGAGGCCTTTACTGCGTCGTTTCAATTGTAAAAAGTGTATAAGTTTGTATTAGCGATAATCACGGCCGACTGAATTATTTTTGTATACTTGTCAAAGATTGAATTATTTAATGCTTCAATTGAATTATTTAATGAGGATCTGATTCTGTAGCAATCACGATTCACGCTCAAATAGGAAGGTTTAAGGTTAGTCAAATTCACTATTCTTCTTGTGATCTATAATTTTTTTTTTACGGTGCATAACAAAAAATTCTTGTTTCCAACATTTATTTTATGTTTCTCTTCTTGTTTCCCATGCGTCCAATATTTTGACCAAATTTTTTTTAAAAAAAACTATTTCCCGTATTCCCATTTATTTCAAAATATTGGACGCATGGGAAACAAGAAGAGAAAGATAAAATAAATGTTGGAAACAATAATTTTTTTTTATGCACCGTAAAAAAAAAAAATAGATCACAAGGAGAATAGTGAATTTGACTAACCTCAAACCTTTCTATTTGGCCGTGAATCGTGATTGCTACAGAATCAAATGCTCATTAAATAATTCAATTGAAGCATTAAATAATTCAATCTTTGACCAAGTATAAATCATGTGCATTTTCCAATTGAAACAACACAGTAAAGGCCTCACTGCACCTAATGTTATATGCAGTGACAGTATAGATCATATCCCCATACTATATTTACAACAGAAAAAGAATATATTAACAACAACCATTGAAAACCTGAATTTTTTTTTCATTTCTTACGTCTAGAAGCTATTTACAACAATAAATGCTATATTTACAACAGGAAAAACATATATTTGCAACAAGCTTTGAAAACCAGGATTTTTTTTTTCATTTTTTACGTATAGAGGCTATTTACAACAACAAATGCTATATTTACAATAGAAAAAGCATATATTTACAACAACATTTGAAAACCAGGTCCCCCCCCCCCAATTTTTTTTACGTACAGAGGCTATTTACAATGACAAATGCTATATTTACAATAGAAAATGCATATATTTGCAACAATTTCTGAAAACCAGGATTTTTTTTCATTTCTCACGTCCAGAGGCTATTTACAACAATAAATGCTATATTTACAACAGAAAAAACATATATTTACAACAATATGTTAAATTATTCTCAAGTCCATATATTAAGTTCAATGAGTAGGTGTAAATAGTCACTTACTCATACAACTTAATATTTTGAAATGATATTTACTTCTTGAGCTAGCCTTATATAGATGTTAAAATTCCCAGAAGATGTTGTGAATATATATATATATATATGTGTGTGTGTGTGTGTGTGTGTGTGTAAATATAGCATTTGTTGTTGTAAATAGTTTCTTGACGTGAGAAATAAAAAAATCCAGGTTTACAGCCGGGAGTCACGCAAAGGTGGAAACTCGTTGAAGATTCATGGAGTGATATAAGAGCATTCCATGGAGAAGCCTTCGGATCCACCAGAAAAGTCAGATCCCGAACCTTTGGCGGGGGATTTCGAGTTCCGGCTTGAAGATCCAGTCACCATGCTGCTGGTTGGCGAGCTCTTCTCTGATGGGAAGCTTGTACCACTTCAACTCTTTGCGGTTAAGCCTTCTTCCATGAATGAGTCGACTTTGCCCGAGGCAAGGTCGCCGGAGGCAGCCTAGGCTGGGCACATTGCCGATATCTCTAGTATGGACCCTTACTTGTTCTCGCCGAAGGCTCTGAGGTGTTCAAGTCGCTAGAAGAAGCTCCTAGGTCTAAAGAAGTTGTATCTAAATTCTCGCTAGAATAAATATTGGAAGAGATAGAAGAAAAAGGGAGAGAGGAGAAGGAAGAGGGAGAACAGGGAGAGAGTGGAATTAGAAGAAGGAAGGTTAGATTGGTAATTTAACATTCACAAATAATTACACAGAAGTCCCTAGGGACTTCTATGTAATTTCATGATTTCAAGAGACTTTATTGTGATAAATTCTCTTTCTTGGGACCTGTGCGTAATTTTCCCTAAATAGTACGTACCATACCCTTTTCTAGCTTGGACATCACTGTTGCTAATTACTACCTTTGGTCCTAATTATAAGAGTTAGTTGACTTTCCTTGAAGAAATTAAGGAAACTAAATAAGTTACTTAATCATTTCATGTCTTATGTTTTCATATATTATATATTAGTTTATTGGTCAAACTATTTAGTTTGAAAGAAAAAATAAAAATAAAAATACTCTAAGCTAATTTAATTAATCCTTAATCTTTTCAAAAAAGTCAACTAGCTTTTATAATTAGGATCGGAGGGAGTAACTCTTTTTTTTTTTTTTTGGCCAAAATTAGCTCATAAATTGAAATCACGCGTTTTGTATACACAGATTCCCGCAAATTTGATCACACCAATCCCGGCATGTTTCGTGTAATTATTGAACCATCCACAGTCATACGTGAACTCATGTCGGTTTGAATTCACAACACTTCTACGTTAACCCAAAAAACTGAATTTATTAATTAGTATTCCATCTATTACTTAATATAAGATTTATATACTTAATTTGATTAGGTTAAGAAAATTAGTTAATATGATATATATTTTTTAAAATAACATAATCATCCTCTTTTATGTCATCTAAGCAAAATAAATTATTTAATATGTTGTATATTAAGGAATGGATAGAGTAATAAAATATAAAAATACTCCAGCTTGATTCTTATTATAAGGTATCAACTAATAATTCTCACAGAACAATAAAAACAATTAAATTCAATAAAGTTGTTTTAAAATTTAAATAATTTTTAATATTACCCCTGTTAATTGCATTAAACTCTAATTTCATATTAATGATTACTATCACCCATCACTCTTATTAATTCTGGGCATATATGAAAAATAAAAATAATAATTAATACTTATTGGGAAAAAGTAAGTATTTTATAAAAAAAATCAAATACACTCACTAGTTGGTACTTTATAATAAGGATAAAAGGGAGTAGTTATATAGGTTTTATTTAGAGGATGTTTAGATCTACGTTGAAAGGGAACAAATAAGTGCTCTAATGATTTACAAGATATATACCATGTGAGAAGAGTTTTTTCACAAGTTACCAAAACAAAAAAAAAAAAATCCTCAGAAACAATTGGTTTACAATTACCCAAATACCCACCATTAGGCATTAGCTAGAACCAGAAATGTACTACTCCCTCTGGTCCTTATTATAAGGTACTAATTAACTTTTCTCACAAACCAATAAAAGAAGTTAAAGTCAATAAAGTTGCCCTACAATTTAAGTAACTTCCAATATTACCCCTACTAATTGCACTAAATTCTAATATTATATTAATTATTACCACTCTGGTCCTATTTATAAGTCAAGTTTGACCAAAAAAATTTGGTCCTATTTATAAGTCCAGTTTCGGAAATAAATGAGATTGTGACAATTTTACCCATATTAATTGCACCCATAAAGATAGAGAGAGAAGAAACAGTAAAAAAGTACCCAATCATAAATGAGGGCAAAGTTGAAAATTTACCCCATAATCATTGTGTCAACTAACTTTTCTTGATATGTGAGATTTGGTCAAAGTGGACTTATAAATAGGACCAGAGTGGTACTCTCACCCACTACCCTCATTAATTAGGGACAGACATGGAAACAAATAATTAATGCGCATTGGGATCAAGCAAGTGCCTTATAAAAAGGACCAAATAAACTTGCTAGTTGGTACCTTATGATAAAGACAGTAGTAGTTCGTTCTGGTCCTGGTGGCTTGGAAGCTTGGGTATCTAAACACTTATTGGTCCTTGGTTCAAATCTCCAGGACGGCTCTGATTCATTGATAGAAGGAGAACATTGACCAAAAAAAAAAAAAGATAGAAGGAGAGGGAAGAGGATGGTTCCCTCCTTATGTCATCTAATATTTATAAAAGTTAATTTAAATATAATCATATTAAAATATTTAATTTTTACTTAAATTTAAATTTATGAAAGACTGATGAAATAAAAGCGGCTCTTACGGCTAATCCAACCACACCATTAAACTAATTAGAATGTATAAAAAATGCATTAATTTTTATAACATTAATTTGGATATAAACTTCTTTTGCTTTTAAAATTTTTAAGAAGTACTCCATTTAAGTAATGGAGTACTCCAGGCAACATAAAAAGTACTGAGTAATATTAGGGCTTTAAAATTCGGTTCGGACTAGTTGGTTATATCTGAAAAGTGGTAAATCGGTCGACAAATTAGTTTGATTTAGGCATCAACCTAGTTCACTATTTTTTTTAATTTTATTTAGAATTTCATATTTATAACCTTAAAATCTTTAATTTCTTACTAGTTTGGTCTCGAGTTAACTCGAATTTAATTTTGATCAGACTTAATGACTCTTAACCCAGTATCTCAACCGGTTTACTGGTTGGTCTGGGTTTAAGAACTTTCTTTTTTTTTGCCAACCACTCTTTCCCATCTTTTCATGTAGAAAATATTAATTATAATTATTTAAGATCAATAACTACTACACATATGATTTTTTCCTATTTATCCCCTTATTTATAGCGTAGATAGATGAAAGAAAATGACTGAAAATTATAATTATTTAAGATCAATGACTACTACACATATGATTTTTTCCTATTTATACCCTTATTTATAAGGTAGATAGATAAAAGAAAATGACTGAAAATTGATAGAGTGAAAAAAGTGCATTAAATTCTTACACAAACACAAATTATTACGCATATTACGAATATAATTAATATAATTTTTGGTCCCTTAAATTTACTATCACATTGGTTTCAGTTTTTCAAGTTTCAAATCATAGATTTTAGTTCCTCAAGTTTCACATTTTTTAAAATACTGATCTCTATAACTTGATAAAAACTTAAATCATTTTATTTCTGCAGGATCAAACCTTATTATTTGAAATTTGAGGAACCATAATCAAAATAAATGCAAACTTAAAAGATTAAAGATGATATTGACCCTTTAGACTATGCTACTTATGAATAAGACCAGCAATACTTTTTTTTTTTTTTAGGGAGTGGTACTTATTACTTGAATGAAGTTATTATACTCCTTCCAACCATAAATATAGGATCTAATTGATATTTTAAAGATATTAAAAAAATTACTTAATTATAGTATATATTGTATATTATTAAATTTTAAGTCACATAGTTTAAAAAAATAAAAAATATAAATATACGACTATTTGATTGATGATTTGCTGCCTTTTTTTTAACTTTTTATACCCTATATATATATAAGGAAACAAAAAAACAAAAACAAAACGCTAGAGGAAACTCAGCCGCTCTTTCCAGATAAAAAGTGAGCTTTTACGAGTCGTTTTGTATTTGTTCGAGTCTTACTTGATGTCCAAGCAAGAAATAGTACCGAGTCGTAACACGTCATCATCCCCCTAGTTTCTCGATCCCATATACTGATATACCCAACATTATTTCCATTAATACCCCTGACCGTCTTTCCCTATTTACTAAACCATACCTAAAACCCCGATGGCCCTATATATCCTTTTCTTTCTTTCCTGCTCGTCTATAAAACGCTTTTCCGCTGTTCCATTGCCTTTGATTTTTCATGTCTCTGTCTTCACTCTTGTTCCGACGCTGATTTCTCCTTCAAAATGTTGAAGGGCAGCGCCGGCGTATCCTTCTCTGTCGTCTTCTTTGACGGTGAAAGTACAGTCAACGTCGGCGAAGTCACGGTGGACGCTTCCATGAATTTCAAGAATTTCCAGTCGGATCTTGGCCAAAAGATTGGAGTCTCTCCTCACCAGTTATCCGTGTACCTGGGCAGCCCTGAGAGTAATCGGAAAATTCCCATAACACGTAAGGTAAATTTCGCCGCCATAGCGCGCGAGAAAGGAGGATTCTTCTTTGTGAAGCGACGGCCCAGGAGGCACAAGACGCACAAAGAATCGCGACACGATGAACAACCGAGCAACAAGAAGACCCCTCGGGCGAATGTGAAGCTTCTGAGGCGAAACACAGGTACCGACTTCTTCCCGGGTTTAACTGGGTTCCAAACTCCAATTCTTGAGATCGAGTACGGAAATCGGATAAGGAATCTGCAGATTGAGAAGGAGCGGTTCCTGATGAATATGGGATTCGGTGGTTTGTGCCTGGGAAAGGAATCAAATGGCAATGTCAACAGGAATGCAAATGGCGGTGAATTGGTGTGCAAGGTATGTTCGGTCGGGAATGCATCAGACTGCGATTTGGGTTTCCATTGGTGTGTGCGTGACGCAGTCACAGAAGGGTTTAGGTCTCCGGCGGGTCCGATTGCCCGACCCGTGAAGAACTTGGGTTAGAGGGAGCGGGAGCGGCCGGCAGCGACGGGTAAGTACAACAGAAGAAACCGAAACGTTAGTAATGGCATATATAGCTTTTGGGAGTAATTAATGAGGATTAGATGATATAACTAACAGATCAAGGTTTATATACCAATACCAATTAGAGCTAGTATATAGAGGATGGTGCTTTTTGATATGAAAGTGAGAGCCAGGGAGGCATATGGGCTGCATTCCCATGGAATTGTCATGTTGCATCTTACAAAACAAGATTGAGACTGCAACAATTGAATGAATGAGACATTTGTAGGCCCTTTTCAGTTATAGCTTTGTGAACTGCTTTTGTCCAAATGTGACGGGTTTGTTCCTCTTTTCTCTTTTTCAATTACAAGCATTGCTTTTGATCTTCTTTCATATTCTGTTTCTTCATTCTCCGTATTTCTTGCGTACGACGATTCACACCTTAGTTGGGAAACTGTGCGTAGCCCATACCCTACCAAACTACTCTGAATCTTAACAACATTTGGCATGCCACGAACAAGTAACAAGTTGGTAAGGGAGAATCAAAATCATTGCCTACTGTTTATTATTTATGGTATCCTAGTTCATGTTTTCATATTGGGCAGAAACATTGGATGTGAGTTTGGGACATTGGTGGTAAAAGTTGTTTATTTGGAATATAACTTATACAAATTTATATGAGGTAAAAGTTATATTGTGTAATATGATTTATGTCTGAATTGAAAGTAGCACTAATAGCTTTTATTTTATGAAACGGAAACTTGTTTAGATTATCGATAGCATAAGTTGTTTTTATAATAATTGTAAGAGAAAAATTAAAATCAAAATTATAAAAAAGCAAAAAATGTTAACTTGAAAAAATCGTGGGACATTCAAGATGAATTAATTTAATTACATATCATAGCGATCACAAATAATGCATAATCTTATTAAAACATAAGAAAATATGTCCAATCAAAATCCAAGTAAATCAACAATCAAATTCAACACAAGAACAATTTGTCACAGAGAAATACATGAACTTTAGATTATTAATGGAAAAGTAAGTTTTACAATACTAAAGTACTTAAGTTTTTTAGAAAAATAGGGAAAAGTCCATTGAAATTTTAATTGGTGAGAATAATCTAAATCAGAATATTATTATCACGAGTTTTATATAAATAATTCTTACCTATTAAATTTCTCATGAACGTAAATGAGAGAACTATCATGATTATTAGCTTTTAAGTGAATTTATATTTAGTACAAAAAATTTCATCTATAAGGATCATAATAGTATTCCAATTCAAAAAAATAGAATCCAGCATTTTTCTTTCCTAAACTACTTTTCTCTTTCCATAATAGAAAAGCCAAAAGTCAAAAATATTAAGTTATATAATTTAGGCCAAAAGCCCAATTAAAAAAGTCATAACAAACGTCTTAAAAAAAAATCATCCATAAATAAATACGTTGGGGCATCCAAAAGCCATTGAGCTTATGCGCTTGTCATAAGTCACTTCATTTTCCTTGCAGGAACGAGAACAGAACGAGGGTGTAATACTTGGAGTTAAACTCACGCCATTGTTTGCGGGTCAAGCACAAAGTTACGAGCATATACTTGGAACCTAATGACTAATGAGGTTTTTTTTTTAAAAAAAAAAATGGGTTGGGGATGAAGAATAAGGACATTCCATTACAAGTAAGTGGAGGACGAAAGAGCAAGGATTTAATTTGATTTGAGATAGCAGATATGATACTATTATTATTTGGCAAGGTTTCTAAATTGGGTTGATTGCCCCAAATCCGCCCTAACCCCAATATCTTTTATTTTCTATTTTACTACTACTATGTTTTATCTTTATTTTTGGTAACTTCTCTCTCCACCACCAGCTTATCCGACGCCCAAGTTTCCTCCCCAAATGCTCTTTACAGTTATACCCTTCATCCCTCCAAAAAAACAAAAAACGAGTAATAATAATGAAAGCTCACATGCTCTCATTGACTCTGTCGTTGCTCTTAACCGTCTTGCCTATCATCGTCGCCCTATTTGAGTGTTTGTTTTATTTAAAGGGATAGACACGCGTTCCAACTACATTCCCATTCTAATGGAGTTCTCATACCACTAAATTAATTATAATGTTATTATTTGAACGGGTCCACATTATGTGCTTCTCCCTTATGTGCTTCTTACATGCTTCTCCCTCTAATTAGAAGGGTAAGCAATTTTTTTTAATTTTTTATTTATTCTATATATTTAGATTAAATTATATGCTAATTTCTGAAAAATTTTTTGGCGCCCAGTATCTCAAATTAATTAGTTTCCAGTTCTGCATTCAGAAATATGTCCTGCAACATGAGTATACTGAAAACTAATTAATTTGAGATACTGGGTGCCAAAAAAAATTTCAGAAAATAGCATATAATTTAATCTAAATATATAGAATATATAAAAAAATTTTAAAAAAATTGTTTATCCCTCTAATTAGAGGGAGAAGCATGTAAGAAGCACATAAGGGAAAAGCACCTTATGTGCTTCCTATTTGAACCCCCCCCCCCCCCCCCCCCCCCCAAAAAAAAAAGGTTATTAGTGTTACTTGTGTTCCTTTTTGCTCTCTCGCTGTCTTTCCTTTATTGGAAGTCTGTGTATTAATTTTTTCAATATATATATGTGTGTATGTGGAGAGAGAGAGAGAGAGCTAGTTGTTGCCTTTACATAACTGTGTTTAGTTTTACATTAGTCCAACTGTATTTGGAACAAATAAAAAAAAAAAATCTCTGCCTCATGTCCTTGCCTTAATTGCTTCATGTGCGTTCTCTCCATTTCTGCTGTTGGTTCTACGGTCCCTTTCTTGATTTTTAGCTTTCACCTTTGTTTGTATGTATGTATTCATTGTATTATGCCAAGTACGTTAACTAGTATACAATCTATAGAATATGTGATTAATATTAATTAAGATAGATTATGATTGCATATATAAATTACTTTTTTTACCTGCAAAAATTATAGATTTTTTTTTTTAAAAAAAAGTAATTTAAATAAAACATGCTTATCTAAAGATTGTGTTTGTTAGAACGAAAATGGGCTACAACCACTTAGGCAAATACTAATCAATAAGCTTTTTTTTTTTTTTTTTGGTAGAATACCAATCAATA
Source organism: Acacia crassicarpa (assembly GCA_034222035.1). Classification (NCBI taxonomy): domain Eukaryota; kingdom Viridiplantae; phylum Streptophyta; class Magnoliopsida; order Fabales; family Fabaceae; genus Acacia; species Acacia crassicarpa. The sequence continues at coordinate 59,783,152 of JAWXYG010000002.1, read as the reverse complement.
AGCGTGTTGGTTCTGTGGCTTTACTGTCCTACGTGGTTTGGGCTCCGTGGTTGCAAATAGGAAACGAAACTGCTTTAGAGACAAATATTTGAGGACTCTGGGCGATTGTCTGGGATTTGATTCGCCCATCAGCTAGTCCTTTTTGTATTTGGGCTTGTCCTTCATTTGTACCAAAAAAAAAAAAGAGACACAAATGTTATAAAGATACTAAAAATTAATAAATAAATTTAAAATATTAATTTTGAGCGGAAGTGGGCAGCATTTTTTTTACCTGAGAAGTGTGGAACAATTTATTAGTCGAATTTGAGACTAAAATGAATCTAGTAGCATCTTTTATCGCTAGACCAATTTTATATTGGTAATACCATTTAATAATAGATAAGGATTTGATAAAATTGAGTGTACTTATAAGCATGGGATCGATTCTATATTTTTTTAATTATGCGGATATAGTAATACTCCTTTAGTTTATAATATAAGAGATAATTAACTTTTTTTAAAGAAAATAAAGAAGCTAAATAAATTAGTTAATCATAGCCTATGTCATGTATTATTTGATTACATATGAATTCACAAGTCAGATAAATTAATTTAGTATAAAAAGGATAAATATCAATATTTTAAAATAATTTATTTAGCTTCCTTAATTTCTCTAAAAAAGTCAACTATGTCTTATATTAAAGATTGAATGAGTATTTGGTAAGTAGGATTTTTTTAAAAAAAATAAATGTGATTGGAATTATTTTTAAAAAGAAGCAAGTCTCATTTTCTTAAAAGAGTTTGCATTAATTCGATGAAAAAGAAAATTTCCCTTGAGTCAAACTTGATATTTTTGAGTGTTTGACAAACGTAAGAAAAAATAATTAGGGAGAATCCGTAAATAAAGAATTTTAAAAATACTAAAAGATAAAAAATAATATTCAAAATTCTAAAGAAATGTTAGACTTAATTTGTCTTTGTTGAGATTAAAAAGAAAAGACCAATTTAGCCTTATATTTTTTATTTAAAAAATTACAACCAACACAACCCCACTGGCAACGGAGCTCCAATATTCTTTCTCATTCGGAATAAATATTTCTAAAGTGATGAGGGTCATTTTATTTGCACAAAATATTGGTGACCATTGGGCCAACAATGTTGTCTATTATAAACATTGCAAACAAGTTCCAAAGTGATGGGGGTCTTTTTATTTGCACAAAATATTGACAACAATTGGGCCAACAATGTTGTCTTCTATAAACATTGCTAACAAGAGGCACCTTTGATCTGGAACTCAAACTCATTAACAAGTTCACATTATAAATTACCAGCGGGAGTTTGCTCAAGTGGAAGGGACTTGGGCCGCTTAAGCAGGGGTCTTGAGTTCAAGTTCTTGTGGATGCAGAAAACTCTTCTGGGAGAGGTCCCCACGTATGTGCCGGACAGAACCTCGATCTGGACTAGGCAGGGCAAAACTCTGGTGAACCGGGTGCAATAGCAAAAAAAAAAAGTTCAGATTAGAAATTGATACATCTTGGAAAAAAAAAAAAATCCTAAACCCTAAAAGCAAAGGTATATTAATAAGGAAAAATTCTGATTTTATTTCGATGTCTAAAATATTAATAACAAGGATTAGAGCATTTAATTTGAAAGAGAAATGAGGAGATTTTTTTTTTCCCAAAAAAATGGCAAAGATTATATAAACAATTAAGCCACAACGTTCTTCTTTCTAATTTTGTGCGTATATATTTTCAAGAATTTATCTTGTATGTCTTTTTCCAAATTTTATTTGATATGAGGAGACAACAAATACAAGGAACTTTTTGTATGTGCGCTAAAGAAAACAAATAGATTAATGGTAGGTTTTTACTTTAAATAAATATATAGTGAATACTCGTATATATTTGAAGGTTTTTTTATATAAAAAAAATATAGTGATTATGTTGTTTATGTTTGTGAATTGTGATGGCTTGGTATTGTGGGGAAAGTCGTGGATGATAGGTAGTGCCAAAAATCAAGTTAGAGTCTAGGGGTCGAATTTGCAATTTTTATCTGAACTTGTAAATTTTTTGTTTAAATTTGTGAATTTTTTTTTATCTAAACTTGTGAATAACTTGAGAGGGTAAGTGGATTTTTTTACTTAAAAAACAAAAGTTGTGAATTCTTTATCTAAATTTGTTAATTCCTTATCTAAACTTGTGAATGTCTAAAGAGAGTAAGTGTATTTTACCATCAAACGTTTAAGTCAACTGGTAAGGGGTTATCCTAACTTAATCACGGGTCTTGAGTTTAAGACGTGGGAATGCAGCGTGCGTGGGTGATAGAGGCTTCCCCCCCCCCCCCCGGAAAATGGGCCAACCCGGTCTCGGTTCGGATTAGTCTGGGGCCGTTGATGTGCCTGAAAGATGGTATGCCCTAGAATGCTCTAAGAAAAAGAAAAAGAGTAAGTGTATTTTTTACTTAAAGAATGAAAATTATAAATTCCTTATCTGAACTTGCTAATTTCTTATTTAAACTTGTATATTTCTAAATCTGAACTTGGTAATGAATTTGAGTTAAAGATCAAAGGTTAATATATATATTTTTGTTTGCATTATTTATATTAAATGACATTGGTGACTCAATAGTCATTAATTACCAACATTTTATGCAAACAAAGTGGCGAGGTTCGAACCCGCTCCACCACTTTGAGAATATTTATTCGCAAGCGGTATGTGTGAGCATGGGCAGGGCTAAGTTGAACAAGACCTCTGCCCGATGCTTAGCCCAAAGGATGAATGGGCTGCATTTTACAGTCTGATATCCGGCCCTACCCGGTAAAAGCCCTAAACATTTTTGGGTTGGGTTGGGTAGGGCGGGCTTCCATTGCCTATGTGGCTTACATAATTTACAAATCTTATAGGAAAATTTGTAAGTTGGCTGAATTAAAGAAATATCAACATTCAAAATGTTGATGGATCAAAAAGGCTCTGCATGTTGATATTTTGGCGGAAAGTGCTATTGATCACTAATCATCAGTTAATATTGAATTAAAGAAAAGACAACTAAAGAAAGGGCAGACCTCACGCTCAACAAGTGCTGCCTCCAGTCAAGCTCTTTGACACTTATTTTTTGTTGAATATTCAAACATCGTGTGAACAAAATGAGTGCAATTTAAAAGTAATAGTAGTCCTCACTAGAATCACTTTAGGCAATAATGTCTTCTTATAATAAGCTTCTACATACTCTACAGAGTTTCCTTCATCAAAATCTTCACTATTAGTCAAGTTCGACAGCTTTTTGCGTTTATATTTTCCAAGATTAATCTCCATATCATCCAAACATAGACCACTGGAACTGGAAGTCTGAACTCAGAAGGGGCGAAGAAAGGCTGAGAGAGTATTATTAGATATAAAATAATATATTTAAATTTTTAAAAAATTCCGGACAGGGCCAAATGGGTAGTGCAAGACCCCGTGCCTGATGCCGGGCCTTGCCCGAAAATTAGCCTAGCTCAAAACTGTCCAACATTTTTCCGGGCCACTTTTTCAGGGCTGGATTGGGCAATTTTTGTCCGAGCTTTAGTGGGCGTATCAGGCAACTGGGCACCATGCTCACCTCTACCAAGAGAAATATTCCTATCAGGGCTTTGGCTTCTAGTGGGGGTAACTTGTTTAAATAAAAAAATATATAAGGGAAAATTGTTCCTTTCTTTGTTAATTTTTAAAAAGACAAATTTAGCCTAACATTTTTTTGGGATTATAAATATTTGAAACATTATTTTTATTATTTTTCTCATTTTTAAATTTATTTATTAAGGATTTTCCCAAAAACTTAATATTTTAAAAAATAGTTTTAATCAGACAAAAACAAGAATATATTGTATACTGGCTAATTTTTCTTGAGAATTCAAAGAGAAAGTGAGAAGTCTTCAAATATTCAATTCATCTACAATCCTCTTTAAAATTTCTTAAATATAATTTGAAAATCTATAAATAGTTAATCTTTTCTTTTCTTGAGGAACAAGGAAAAAGGGAAAATATTTCACAAACAGTATCCAGCTCATTTTTGCTACGATTATTAGAGAGAGAGAACAGAGAAGCATTTGGACACGTGGCGACTTTGGCTTCCTCAATACGGTGCCGCACGCCAACCAATCTCTCACTCACCTTTTTTTTCCCCAAGGTGTGTTTGGTATCAGAGATTTTAGGGGAGTAGATTCTTTCTTCTTCTTCTTTTTGTTTTTTCAATTATCTCTTTTCAATTCATCTTGTTGATTGAGAAAATAAGAAAAAAATTAAAGTAATATTATGACATTTCAGATTAATTGAACAGACATGATTTAAATATTATGATGAATAATGAAAAATGATAATAAGAAAAATTCAACTCAAAATTTTGGTGGGGGTATTTTTATGGGTGGAATAAAAAAATTTGGAAAAGTGGCTTTACAAAATTTTAACGAAGAGAAAAAGTAAAAAATTTAAAAATTTCAAACCCTATTATTAGAATTTAATGGTACGATTATCACACTGAAGTATTTTTACCATTACATGCTTGAATGTACGTCAATATTTGATGCCTGAAAAATCTTGTTTGATGATATAATTATAACTTCACTTGCACATAAGACATGATGACCCAAGTAGGCATAATTCTTAAATATGTATTTGGAATAATATATAGTTGAAACTAGAAAGTGTTAATGTGATGTTATTACTTGCTCGCTTGACCGCTTATTAGCAAGCGTAATGATCTCATCAAGCAGTAAAATGCATTTTCCGATAAAAAATTAATTTACCCCCATAATTATTTATAAATTAAAGTCTCATCTTTTAAATAAGCTTATTATTTTTTACAAGGTCTTATTTGATCTTATCTTTGTTAGAATATATATAATATAATGGTGGATTAGGATCCAAACCCTATAGAATTGAGATCAAAATATAAATAATAGAAAAGCTTAGATATATAATTGCAATAATATTCTATTATGACATTATATTGTTGAGCCGGTACATAATTACATCATTTGCATAGAGAAAGGGTATATTGATTGAGAGGTATGTAAGAGGAACCATTTGTGGGTGTGTACGTACCTGATTGTGTAAGGGTTGAAAGGTTGCGTAATATAAATATAATGTGTTTTTTTCATTATCATTTTTTTTATCATTCCTTATAATATCAAAATCATGTTTGTTTAATCGATTTGAAATGACACAATACTACTATAATTTTTCTCTCATCTTCCTAATTAACGGTTCAGATGAGTTAATGAGAGATAATTAAAAAAAAAAAAGATGAGGAGAGAATCTATTTCCGCAATATGATACACATATATATATTCTCCTCCTGTAAAACATATTCTCTTATCCTTCTTCTTTCTATCTAGGAGATGAATTTGATGTGATACTTCTTCTTGGTGTTATTTTGAAGGTATAATTATCCATACCTATCTTCAACCCATACTGAAAGTTTCATCCTGAATGAAATGTAAGTTCATGCACTTGTGCAATAAGAAAAGCTTTATCAATTATCTTAGAAATTTGCTAATTTCTTACAAGAATGGAGAGATCGAGATGAGAAGATATGGAAGGGAAAATGCGAATTATTACAATATATAGAATGAAAATATAACAACGAAAGAAATAAGATTCGGAACAAAAACACCGTGCATTTATTGCATGGTTAATATATACATGGATATTAGCTGTCACGTTTTGGAAATACAATCATCACTATAGGTTCCCTCTTCTTTTATGAAAATTCTATGATTTATTTTTTTCATTTTTGCAAGTGAATAAAAGCATTTCCTTATAAAACGATTGCCAAACAATACCTATTGGAATCTCACCAGGCTCGTTTCTTAAACTCGTAACCGCATGGTGATATCATGCATCGCTGTCTTATTTTCTCACTAGCCGCTACTCACTCATCCCCCGCTCATTTAACCTTCTTCGCTGCTTGAATCACTCCCAAAACAACACCCATTTCTCATCAGTGCTTTTTGTAATGGCGGCTTATGGGTTTCTTTCTTATCCACTTTATTACCTTCCTTGTTGGGGATTCGACCCCTCATCGCTCCTCGTCTATCCCGATCTAATTTTCCAACCCCACCCACTGGTTTCTTCCCAAAGCTTCAGAATGTCTGGCATATCTGAGGTAGGTTGCAACTTACATCACACATCAGATCCTAATTCTTTTGATGAATTCATTTTATGGTCGCATGATTTCGTGATTTCCTGGGTATGGTTGGATTCCTGGTCCCTTCATGCCCTTTCTAGTTTCTACCATTTGAATTCGATATAGCTTTTCTCTCTCCTTGTTATTATTGTCGTGCTTCTCGTACAACCTTGCTTGTTTATGTAAATCCATGATATGTAATGACGTACCTATAGTTTTCTCAACTATAGAGATAAACCCACCAGATCAATTAAATGAATCTTCAGGCATGGCATATTTAATTTCTTGCTAAAGCTTGATTATTGTGTCAGGAAGCAGCGAGAATAAAGCAGTTAATTGCAAATAAGATATAGCGTAGTTGAAGCTGTCAGATAGTTGATGTCCTGGTATTAATTACAACATTTGCTTTGATAATTAAGCTGAAAAATGGTTTATATGTACGTATATATAGCATCAATTTTTAATTTTCTGAACCCATTTAGCGTCAAATAGTAATGAAAAGCCTTGTGGTTTGATGGATATTCGTAGCAGACGAATAATGGGGTTCATATGGGAATCCCATCTCTCGCCGGTTTTCTGGTGGTACCGCTACACTCCCTTCACCAGCCGCTTCAAATAAATGCCGGTCATCAGGTGTTTGCCGGAGGGACTGGTGTTTTTCATCCTGTTGTCAACGATGCTTACAGAGCTGGAAGGGGAAGAAGGAGAAGGAACAGACAGCTGAGAGAAGAAACTTTCAGAGCCTCGAGTCAGAACAATAACACATCAGCTGGGACGTCGTCGTCATCCTCCTAGCAGGAAAGGAAAAGATATTGAGAGTCCAACGGGTCATCGATCTTCATATTATTGCTTCTGTAATGGCCTTTCCCTAAGGATTAGATCTGGCTTAATCTGCACTAGTTAAGTTGTGTGTTATAATAGTACTTGTTGTAGTTTTGAGAATTTGATGTTGTAGTAGTCCTGGAATATTTATATTTGAATATGTATATGTGTTGAGTTATTTGGGAAATTTAGGTGCTTAACTTTTCTTCGCTTTCGGTTCGTACCTCCTGTTTACTGTCTGGCATATAACTTCTTTTTCATTTTGAAGATTCTAAGTTTATATATCTTCAACATGCATGGAATGATGAAACAACAAGTAACTTAGCTAGACTACTTCTCGATTCCCCGTCTCTGCGGGTGTTTCTTCCTTGTTAATTAATATTTAGTTTTAAACTAGAAATGTGTGTAATGATTATAAGCTCAATGGGAGAGCTTATCTCAAAAGACTAGGCTATTAGGGGGAAGATCCCTTTAAATTTATATATAAACCCCATTTCATTTGTGAGGTTTCCTAATAATGTGGCACTCATGACATTGTCACCCCGTTAAGAGCCCATGTTCCCAACTGCTCTACACTACAGCGCTTCACTCGGCTGGTCTTAATTATTCCAGATACTGGGGAGATTATTGCTGGTATATATTTGTTACTGGATGCACTTATAGAATTTTAGGAAATACTGTGGACTGTGGAATTTCATCGTTCATATATGGCTGATTATATTGAAACCAAAAGCTTCAATTCCCGGTCTTGATTCAAAGATTAAACAGAACGGTTCAGCCTAGCTAGCTAGACTTCGCTGGTTGATATAAAGCTACGTAATCCGATGATAAAGCCTGTTATTTTGCCCCTTCAATCCTATATTCTAGCTATCACAAGGATTTCCTCATGTTGTATTAGCTGGATTATTAACTGTTGGTCTGTTTAAGGAAAAATAGTGGATCTATTTTTTATACAGGATTTGAAGTACTGGTTGGATCGGAGGAGCCCCCCTATATACTCTCTCCATCTAGGAAAGTATCAAAAAGTGCAAAATGAGATGAGAGATCAATGGGCCCAACACGGATCGCTTTCATTGAATCTCACCTTTGGTGTGCCATTATATACAGGGAGAATTCTATTACACAGGAAGAATTGAAATAGAAAAATCATATATAAGGATGGTAAAATCAACAAATCTTAAATTGGGACGATGACCTAATCTAGAATATTTAAATATTAGTTATTTTTCAATAATACCCTGCAAAGAAAAGAGGAAAGGAAAAGCATGTCTCTCGTTGCTCTCTCTCGTGTAGTCGTTTGCCTAGTGGATCATTAGCGACTTTGGCCTCTTGAAGAGAATAGAGGAGAAAGAAGAGTAGAGTAGGGAAGAGAAGCAAAGTGAATGGAGGGGAACTCCTCTGTTTATGTCGTTGGAATCGGTGAGAGACAACGTGTATGATGACTCTCCAGTTGATATATGGTCTCTCGGCTGTGTTGTGGTAGATATGGTTACCGGAAAACTCGCCTGGAACAGCCTGAACTGGTTGAAATTGAGTAATATCTATTCACTGTTGTGTCGAATTGGGGTTGGGGAAGAAGTGCCAAAAATTTCTGACGAATTATCATAAGACAAGACAGATTTTTCTGAAGAAGTGTTTGGTGAAGGATCCGGCGAAGAGATGGATGGCGATGATGCTTATGGAGCATCCCTTCGTAAGGCAGGATGGTGAAGAAGAATCGTTGCTGAGAACTGAACTCACTTTGATTTTCCATACTGGGTTTCTAGTGAACTCGCCGAAATCCGACGAATGGTGTGAGTGGGAATTTGATATGTTGTCGAGTGCTACTACCATTATTAGTGGCTGCCCCGAATCTCAAGAAGTCAAGAAACCCAGAAACGTCTATAATACGCGATCAAATTGATGCCCATTACTGGGTTTCTTTTCATTATTTTAATTATTAAGGGATATAGAATAAATTTAGCCTAAATTCTAAATCTCTAATTGTGTCATATAACTTAATTAATAATTTGTTAAGTTTAGTAACACAAATTAAAATTTGAGTAATTCAACCGTCAATATATAAAAATTTTCCTTATATATGTATCATGTCTTTTTTTGTTTTATTTTTTTAAAAAAGAAGAGCATCGATCAGTTTGCATATATTTTTAAGTTAATCCTTTTTTTTTTAAAAAAAAAAAAGTGTCTTCCTTCATCCTCCTCAAGAAACAATTTATTGTTATTTTTTATATAAACTACTCTTTATGTTCCTTATTATGAGACACCAATTAACTTTCACAAACCAACAAAAATATTTAAAGTCAATAAAGTTATCTTAAAATTTAATCAATTTTCAATGTTACCACTACTAATTGTACTAAAATCTGATATCATATTAGTTATTATTCTCACCCACTACCCTTATTAATTATGGGCATATATGAAAAAAAATAATTAATGATCCTCGGGAACAAGTAAGTGCCGTATAAAAAAAACCAAATATACTTATTAGTTGGTGCCTTATAATAAGGACCAGAGGAAATATTTCAGTTTTATAGTTATTTAATTTAAATTTTATATGAACTAATAATAGATCTTTTAATTTTTTAAGAGAAATATTATGTAGTAGATGCTGGATATCCTAACATGAAAAGATATCTAGCACCATTTAAAGAAGGAAGTTATCACATCTCTGATTTTAGATATTACAGTCAACCACGTGCATTACAATAAATCTTCAATCATGCACATTCCTCGTTAAGAAATGTCAGTGAGAGAACAATTAAAGTTAGGAAGAATAGGAGGCACATCTTAATGACATATGAAGCCATTTTCGTTAATCAAGCAGGAGAAAATTATTATTGCAACAATAGCTATTCATAACTTCATTAGAAAGTGTGGTGTTGATGAGGAAGAGTTTAATAAGTGTGATCTTAACCCTGATTATATTCCTGAGAGTTAAGAAGAATATAATGTAATAGTCATAGAAAAATAGCATAATGGTTATATGAATAGAGTTAGAAGAAATCAAATAGCATCAACGTTAATAGAAAATAGAAATAGGTGATTTCATGTAAATGGAATACTGATTGACAATTTGCAAGATTACTAATAATTTCTTAATTTTGCTCCACTATTGACAAATCTATTCTCATAATATTTTTATTTTGTGAATATAATGATATTTTAAATGTTATTATATAATATATCTTTTATGATAATTTTTATTAGAAAAAGTACTTATGACAAAATTTTTACAAAACATCTTATTTTTAATTTGCGATTTCAAGTAGCTTTTAAACTAAAAAATGTATTTAATCATTAAACAACTTTTATTTTTTTTAAACAAAAAAACTCTTTTTTCAGCTTTAACTTAAAAGTAGTTTTTAGCTTAAAAAAAAAGAGGATCGAATTTATTGAAAAATGAATTGTTTACAAGTCATCTAAATCAGTATATAAGAAATTAGTACGTCATTGCATTCTTAAGCTCGTTATTTTCCACCCTATATTTGGCAATTAAGGACAAAATCCACATCACAATTGCTGTTGGAATCATTATTATCCCGCGCTGTTTTTTACTTGCCAACGAATTGGGTCTAGCTCTTAATTCGCTGCGAGGGAGAACTAAAACATTCATGCATTTTACCAGAAAGTATTCAAACAATTAACTTAATAAAGACTACTAAATAAATCAAACCAATAATAAATGGACATCTAAGATGTATATATATATTACAAGCCTTCTTTCTTTTCACTCCGTCACAAATATATATATATATATATATATATATATATATATGAATATTCCGGAAACTTTTTCCTCTGCCGCTGAGTTGCATACCTCCTTTAATTTCAGCAATATGCCTCCAGCGCAAAATGATCAGAAAGGTCACGATTATTCACCTTTGCCTCAATCTGAATTAGATCAAGCTCGGACTCGTGACGACGATGATGACGACCAAGATCAACCTCTGTCGACGTCCACCACCGACAGCGATTCTTCAGATAACGAAACAGGCAATTACAAGAACAGCGACGTAGAAGCCCAGAACGAGAGAGATCACGATGTCAAGTTTTCACCCTTGCCTGAATATTCTGAACCAAATGATGACCACGGTCGCTCTAGTGAGGATCGAGATCGTCCCTTGTCCATTTCTGTGGAATACACGGGGCCCACCACTAATTATTATTCCGACGAAATGCAGAATCAAGTGAACACTAATGGCAACGCAGAAACGGCTCAAGACCTTCTCGGCCTTACCGTATTGCTCATGCTGATTTTCTCGCCTCTGTATAACCGCATGGAATCTCCTTCGGGGGATCCTATTGCTCCTCTTTTTACCCTGAATTCCATGTACATTTCGAACTTCACCGCCGTCAGCGGGACCCTGAGTGCCACGTGGGACGCCAAGTTGACGGTGGTGAATGCGAACGTGTCATCCATCTACTTCAGATATACGGATCTGATCTTATTCTACGATAACAACCCAGAAGATGCTGTTTCGGGCGTATCGTTGAATCCATTTTACGTGGAGAAGGGGGAGGCGGTGAAACTGCACTTGAAGCTGACCACGAGCGGGGGCGCGTGGGACGAGAATGGGCCGCGCGTGGAGAGCTGGTTGGCGGAGCAGATAGGGAGAGATAGGGAGAGAGACGGGGCTGTGAAGTTCGGGATGCAGATGAGAGTGGAGGCAGTTTACTACGGAGAGACGTGGGTTGCTGACGTGGAGATGAGTCCTCATTGTGAGGGATTGAAGGTTCAGTTTTTGGCCAAGAAGGGTTCAGGAAGGTTGACCCAGCCTGATAGGAACTTCTCGGTTCCTATAGGATGGAAGCCTTCCTCTTTGTTTTAATTAATGGCACTGCCACTAAGGAGCTGATCGAAGATGTGTCTGTGAGACGGATTTGATGAGGAGGATATCATAAGTACAGGAACGTACTAGTTGTAAATGTCTGCCATGGTTAAGTTTCACCATGCAAGAACGATGACATAGTTGAGGTTACTTTCTTCCAGTTTTTGGTGTGGTTCTTAATTATCCATCAAGAAACATTATTGAAAACAAAGAACGAGGTTTTCCTAACGTAACATACTTGAGTAATTACATGTCATGTTGCAAGTTATACTTGGGTCAGCTGCAGCCCGATCGAGGAGAGTTTATATTCGCTTATCAATATATTTTGTAATAATATAATATAGGAAACTAAGCTAGCTAGTGTTAATTAAATTGACGAAAATCATGCTGTTTGTATTGGTTATGATTGGAACTAATGAGTTTTCTAGGCTAAGTGATGCTTCCACGCACAGCTGTTATTAGAATTTATAATATTCTTCATTTGTGATGTAGCTGATGAGTAAGAAATAGACCCCTGAAAAAGAATTGAAGCTTCAAATATTTGGCCACAGTAACTTGAATTTACACACACACACGCCCCTTAAAAATTGAAACTCAAGGTAACGCAAGTGGCTGGATACCGGGCGTGCACCACCAGGAAGACTCCTTAGAGGGTAGTATCCATTGGTGTAGCCTGCACAAGGATCGGCAAATCCATTTAAAACATACAACGTCCAGAGAAAAACACCTCTGCCGATTGACTCGATCGCCAACCAGTTTCAGGTTCAAATATGGGGTTTAATTTTGCTAATCTTCGTCATCATAAATATGGGGTTTTGGGTCACTGTGAGAGGGTCTTCCCACCCCCCCCCCCCCTCTTTTTTTTTGGTATTTGGTATTATTAGTCCTATCCTATTATCAGCTCAAAAAAAAAAAAAATCAAGTGACTTATTGTATCCTGACAACTTCTTAAGTCAGTAATGTTATTGCTAAGAAGTTTAAATTTTATTTAGAAAATAAACTAGCTTAGCAAGATATATACCAAAAGTCTACGACTAAACTATATATATACTTGATTAGGATTATCTTCTGAAAATGGTTTTATGCTCGTTTAAAATATTGATTGAAGCTTTAAAAAATAGTTTTTAAATAATAATTTATAGTATATAAGGTAAATATGTGAGATAAGTTTTATATTGATTTATATGAATAAGTATTTGTGACTCCCAAAAGTGACCCCCATAAATAACTTGTTAAAATTAAAAAGTATTAATAGCTAGTACTCTTTTAGGAAGTTTTATTTATTTATTAAATCTTGTAATTTTAGGAATTAAATATAAAATATGTGAAGTTAATGTTATCTAAATGCTAAAAATAGGAAAGGTCTAGTTGTTATTCCAAGAGTAGTACGTAGTTTAGAAAATGCATGAAGGATCGATCTATACATACAGATAGATAAATATGCAACGGCAATTAAAATCAAGGCTCTACACGCGTGTGCCCCTGCCTCTCTATTTTTGCTTTCCTCCCCTCTCCATCCTCTTCCAGAATTTTGTGAGATTTTGCCTTCTTCATCCCACCTTTGAGACCTTTTACCCCTCACCTCTCTCTCTCTCTCTGTGGAGAGAGAGAGAGAATCCAGAAATTAAACCGTCATGGCTTCAACAAGCCATGAAGAAGATTCCCAAAACCCAAAGAAAGAGTCTCAGCCGTCGTCGTCGGCGCAGTTTCCATCTCCATATGGCTCACAATCCCCTTACCCGCCGCCCCAGGCGGTGTATTACCCGCCTCCAATGGGTTTCCCGCCGCCCGGGCAAGCCGGTTACCCCCCACCCGCCGGTACTTATGCCACTCAACCTCCGCCTCCAATGTACAACGCCCCGCCCTATGCAGGCCCTCCCCGCTCTGGCGGCTCTACCTGCCTTCGCTCCTTTGTCTTGTTCATCTTAATGCTCCTTTTGTGGTATTTTGTTCTTCTCATGTTTGCCTCCTCCAATTTCGACAATGATCCCTTCTACACAGTCGACTCCTTTTCCATTTCCAATTTCAGCACCTCAAATTCGACATTGACATGCCTTTGGAACGCCAAGATCAACATAACCAACCCGAGTTCCAATACCAACGTCAGTTTCACCGATTTTATGGGGCACGTTGTTTACAATGAGGAGGAGCTAACTCAGAGTCAAGCCCTGTCATTGGAAGTGGGAGAGGACCAAATCGGACAATTGCAAATGAGCGCCGCGTATAATCCTGGGGTTCAGCCGCCTGTTTCGAGTTCGACGGTGGATTCCATGGCCAAGGATCGAGACACCGGTGGGCTCAGGTTTTCGTTGGTGTTGACTGCGAATGCCATTCACAATTACGAGTCTTCTTTATTCTCATGGACGCTCAAGCAAAAGATTGCAGCCCAATGCAGAGATTTGAGAGTTCAGTTTGTGAATAATACCGGTAACGCCACCTTCTATGACGGAGGAGATCATGTTCGATGCCTCACGGTTCTGCATTATTGATCACCATTTATTCCCTGTCCGCATGTTCATATATATCTCCTCCTTTTGTCTTAGTTTAATTCTTTCATTTAATCAATTTAATGACCCTTTCCTTTTCAAAATGTAACATGCTTGTAGATATGCTTAACACCATACACATTAAGATCAGCTGTCATCATACAAAATATGCGCATCAATTTGCATAATAATTATAAATCTCGATTCATTAAATAAATAATTCATGTTAAGAAGAGAAATTAAATGTTGTCCAAAAAAAAGAAGAGAAATTAAAGAGTATATATTAAGTATATAACTCGCGCGATGCCAAAGAATTCCGAAGAAATAAAGTGAGATATGACTAAAGATGAAAAATTTACACACATATTACAGAGAGAGAGAGTATTAAGAATATAACCCTAAAAAAAGGATTAAGGAAAAAAAAGAAGAAGGAAGAATTCTAAAATTCATTGGAAAAATGCTACTAATTCAACCTTAAAATTCTGTTGATAATAATAGTAATTGATTAACAGTAAAATAATTGACATTTCACAACTTGTTTTTGTTTTGTTAGAAAATACTGTAAAGCTTGAGCGGTATTGTTTTTGTATTTTTCCTAAAATTCCTATCCGTCAACGGTCAACATTGTTTCCGGGCTTTCGGGTCTCCTCGCCGCTTCGGCGTCTGACACTTCACTAACGCTAATGGGAAATCAATTTCATCATCAGAAGCTCTGACCACTAATTGGCCATCTCTTACTATGCCTTTGATTCGAAGGTTTGGAATGCTGAGATTCACGGACTCGCCTCGCACCTTTTGTCATTTGTGGGAGGAAATTAGGGGCATGTAGATGACGATGTAGTAGTCAAGGGCATTGTCGCCGAATGAGCGCTTCAACCTGCCAGATTGGAGATCAAAGTGTTGGCTTGGTTATATTTAAGTTTGGCATTTTATGGAGAGGGAGGAGCACCGGTCCAGGATTGACTGCGCCCCAGTAAGCATTAGGTTTTCTTCCGCAACGTCTCCTTCCAGTCCTGGGTTTAATTGGTGAGTATTACACGCAAGCACGTTGGTGGACTACATTGTTCAGCCCTTTTAATTACTGATCAAAGGAATAAAATGTATCTCTTGGAATGCTAATTTTATGTCTCTGGATTTTGTGGCATGCGCAGTTTTCGCAACTCTTCTGCCCCTTGCGTATACCGCATACCTGAATGATGAACTTGCATTCTTAACTCAAGTTTTCTGTTTTTGTGAACCAGGGACTTGTTCTGAATCATACACACTCACTTGTCCTGCAGCTACTTTGGCAATCGTGGTAAGCAGCAGCATTTCAATATTACTAAATACACACTTATGTGTTCTCTGTTTAATGTCTGATAAATTGGAACGCGTTTAGTTTGCCTTGATGCCTCCATATTTCATACTCACCACTAAACTAAATACTACTACGGGATGTGAAGTCCGTCTCTTGTGGCGTTTGCTTTTGTTATTCTTAAGAACCTGATATCAAGTGTTTACTGCTATTAAGAAGCATGGAAAGTTGCCATTCTAACATCTTTCACTAAACAGGAAGATGCATGTAACATTTCCTCATTTAAATTTTAAAATGAAAGTGAAAATGGAGGACTTGAACATGTCAATATCAAGTCTATCTAGATGGTGATTATAGTAAGAAATCAATTGGCTTCTGAGTTATAATTTTCTTTCCGCTCTGTTTTTAAATATTTAGATAAGCTACCTTCATCCTTCAGGCTGTATCAGTATTGGATCTGTGTTATAGCAGGAAAAGTTGGCGTGTCATGTTGGCATGAGATCTATTCTGTCCTTTTTAGTAACTTAATTATGAAATTTTTGCTTTAATTGTTAATTTAGATGAACTAAACTGATGGAAAATTTGGGTTTGTTATTATTTTGAGCTAGACAGTAATAATGATTTTCTCTTCCAGTCAATTCATTAGACTTCTGGCACTTCTTTTGTCAACTTACTAAGATTCGTGAAGCGCCAATCTAATTGTTATATTAGCGTTAACTTACTTTCAATAGGCAGTTTACATATGCCACCTGTACCATGCTCCAAATTGATAGGAATGTAAGGCAGAGACACGTGGGAAAAGGCTAGTGTCAAGTAGTAATTATTAGGCAGTTATATTACCTTATCTATAAGGAGTTATAGGGAGTTATTTGTGTCTTATCCATAGGAAGTTATGTATAGGGAAGTTATTATCAGTTATTTGTTTTATTCTGTCTATATAATTATTGTAAGACAGTGATAAGCATTATGAATGAATATATGAATGTTTGAGTATTTTGGTCAAGGACTTAGATTCTTTGTTTTTGAATATATTGGTGACTGATCTGGATCCCGGATCTATCACAAATTCATGCCATGTTTTCTAGATTTTGTCTTTTAGATCTTAAGAGCGCTGTTAGATTGTTAGAATTGATGAAACATTTGTTGGATAGAATCCATCATGCGGCATAGTTATTTATACATTTATCAGTCTCATTAATGTTTCCTGCTTTTGTAATTTGGATCTAGAGCTAGCATGTTTTAAAATCTCCAAATGAGAAGAACAGCCATGTTTTATTCTTCAGTTGCAAGGGTCTTCTGCTTACTACATATCTCTGAAAGTGAACTTTTTTCCTTGCTAGCTGTGCATGATTTAACAAATTGAATTATGGCCTGTAGAAACTCAAAATGGTGTTGATACTATTAGTGCCAGCTTTGCTTGTACCACCTAGACAAATTACTGAAGCCACTGACTCACTGCAGTCTAACGCTCCTTGGCTGAGTTAATATTTTCTTCAGTCAATTAGTTCAGCACTTCAGTTAATCTCTTCATGGTGACTTTTAGTTCAGCTTAAATAAATTAATTGTGTGGCAACATTGTTTAGGATAGCGAGGGGTAAGATTTTGGCGGTCTTAGACAAGACAACATGGCACATTTTTCCTGTGCATAAAAGGTAAGCTACTTTGTGTCCATAGTTGGAGACAAGGTCAACATCGAGCCATGAAGACTTTTTTTAATTGTTTGGTATTTAAAATCCATGTGACTATATGGAATTGTATGACAGTCACTTAAAAGCTCATTTTATGGGTCTAAAGATGAAGTAATTGATAGTCTTCTGTCCTAAAGGTTTGGCTGCATGGATTAAGGAGATCATAGTCCTTTACTATGAAGCTGCACATTCTTTGTCCGTAAACTTGAAAAATCCAGGCTAACCTATTTAGCAACTTCTTGATGTCTTGTGAACAAAAGAAGGGCAGATTTGATGTAGCTGGCCAGGGAATGATAATGCAAGGAAGTTTGGTCCCATTATCCTTAAATCTGTAGATGGTAAATGAATTGAAAATTTGGGTTGTGGGAATCTTGAAACTTGCATCTGAGTGATTCGTTTATCTGTTTTCTTTTGTTTTCCCTTGTAGCTTAAACATTGATAGATGGAGTGTGTGATTTAGATAATCACTATGCTCTGTGTTTTTAATCTTAAGGTTGTGAAGCTCACGTACTGCTTGGTATGCCGTCTAGGGCTATATGAAAATGGAAATCTCTGTCTCTTATTTCTGATTATTGTAACTCAAAGAACTTCTTCAGACTCTGTCTTCTTCACTCCATGTATTAAGGTTTTCTCAACACTCTCCTTCACAACTGCTTCAAGGAGTCACTCTCATTTACATGCATGAATAACATAATATGTGTACTTTCCAACTTATAACTACTTCTAGGCATCAGTCTAGGAACATGATGTTACAGGAGAACATAAGAACAACCAAATCCAGGGAAAGACAGGAAAAATACAATAATTAGCATTATCATCTCCGCATTATATGATTCATACAGAACACATGACAGTATTCCATAGTAAACTATTTCCTTCCTGATAGCCAGGCGTGCATTGAGGAGTTAATAAAACATTCAATGTATCAGCCCTCTAAGGTGTGGGGTCTCCTTTTCCTGCATATTCTCTCCTCCTCTCTTGTCTGAATCAATTAACTTAGCTTGAAGATCTTAGTAATTTGCTTATAAAAAGCTTGCATCGACATTCCCAATAACTCTTGCACATGAAAATGAATCAAAGAGGTTCGTGCTAATACTATCTGGCACATGATGACACATGCTATGACTTTTTTTCCCACAACGTGAAGATGAGTGCCACGAGGTCAAGGGTGTTGAGCACCTCGATGTTCAAACGCATTACTTTAGAGGCACATGAATTGCTTGTAAGTGAATGCACCTTAATTGTTGATTCCTTTGTTTCATAGAAAATTTGTTTGGTGATAGGAAGAGGAGGAAAGCTAAAATAATTGAGGCAGCTAATTATGATATTGAGTTATCCCTTGGCTAAGATTCTAACCTGAGTTTATAATGATTTTGATCCTTATAGTTGTTCAAGCTTATGACTAGTCCCGATCAAGTGGTTGATGAGATTATCAAGAATGTTGGTTGTTAATTACTGGATCGTAGTATTATGATTAGCTAGTGAACATGCCTGAGAAAATGTTAGGAGGGCGTCAATCCTGCTGTAATAATGTTAGGTTTAGTAGGTAGAGTTGTTCTGCCTGACCTCAGTGTTTGGTTTTTTTTTTTTTTCTAAAAGGTTCTTTGGTTATGTGTTTAGCTCAATGTGATTAATACTCATTTTAAATCCGTCTGCATCACATTCATATATATATTTGACGTTTCCTTGTAATTGATCAGTGATCCCCTTTATGGAAGAAGCAATGGGAAGCCAGAAGTGGGGGGACCCAGAGAGTCAATTATTTCTTATCAATGCATTTGTTTTGCTATACGCAACTTCTATTTAGATAATATCCGGTATCATTTATGGAACTCCAAAATATTCGATATTTTTATGGTGATTCTAAATTAGAATAAGTTTCATATTTGGATGGTTTCATAGTGCAAAAAATCCAATTCTAGAGGGGCGGCAGAAAGGGGCATTTCACCGCAAGCAACTTTATTTTTATTATGTATAAATTGCTTACAAATTAACAGCCATTATTTATGTAATTAATTTGTATGCAGAAAATATTGAATTATCATGTAAACTAAAGAAATTTGTTTTGACTATCCAAGAGCCGAAAAATTAAAAATAATAATAAATTACATTTTTATCTGCACTAATTTTAACTTTATTTGGTTTAAAAAGTAGTATTTGATTGTTATCCCAGTTGAGATATGTGTTAGAGAGTGATATAAAACTTTCTAATTTATTTGTAGTCCATATATAAAATTAATTTTATTTATTTAAGTATATATATTTTTCAAACAAATAAAATTAGTTTATAGTGTTTCTGCTGGTCTAATAATTAAATTACAGTTTGATGCTGTGCAACATATTAATTTCATCGACAAAAATGAAACAGGAAAATATTGCAATATAATTGAAACATCAAAGTAGTCAAATTTTAAAACAAGAGAAGTATATGAAGTATACCATAATAAAATTAAATTCTTTTGCCATCAAATATAAATAAATCTAAAAGATGGATCAAATCTTTATAAAAAAAAAGAGAGAGAGTAAAGTTGATGTCTCTTGCCGTTTAATTAACGTATGGTTACATCGTCTCCATTAAAAATGCTGTTTTTTCCTTTTATTATATTGGGACGCTTTTTATATGATTGGGTTATATCATGATGACTTTGTATTATTTTGTTCGAATCAAAATTCATCATGTTTTTGTCTGGTGTTAGTAGGTCAAGATGCTCTCGAAGATTGCTTACGCAGCTTCTCTAATTTTGTATAATAATAATCATTGCTGTGTTGAATAATGAAGACCATACAATTATTGAAAAGAAATCCCCCTCCACCTTCTGTTCTTATCGGCTCTTTGGTTTTTCTCACCTTTTGGTTTTTAGCCAAGCTTCTCTGCACCTTCTCAATCTTGGAATTTTCTTCCCTTCAATATGAATAACAATAACATGATAAATACTTTATATTTTATTCTTACATATAAAAAAGAAGAATCTATTTATTATCTCGATGCAACTGAACAGACTTATCTCTTGAGTCTTGAAGCCGAATTTGTTTCCACTTTTTCATTTGCGTCTCTTTTCACTTTGGCATCCTGTGCAAAGAAAACTGACCAGCATAAAGAAACCCAGCCTTTTCTGTTCAATATATGGTCATAAAAAAGGGTCTCAAAAAGATATAAAAAAAAGAGGAAGTATATATACCAAAAGGGTCTGATCAAAAAAAAAAAATATACCAAAAGGGAAAAACAAAAGGTAAGCCACATGCCCTGTAGCTGTGTCTGTGGTCGTCGTCACCCTATGATATTTGGTGCTCAGAACTTTTCTTTGTTTGCTGTAACTTTCAAGAGGTTAAGAAATTAACCATAGACGCTGAACAAGAAAATATTAAATAAAAATGCTCTTTAGTTTCACCACAAGATCGATTGGTCATTATATATTACACCAAAATTCCCTACCTATAAAAGAAAACAAGAGAGCCAGAAAACTAATTAAAAAGCAGTCGTATTTTACTGTATGGAAACTAAAATCAAAAGGGTAGGTTTGGTGAAAGAAGGAAGTGGGAGTTAGTGTAAGGATGAGGAATTTTGGGGGTGGTTCGAGGTGGATCTTGTAGGGCCTTATGAGTCAGAATATGATAAAACCAGTCACCTCAAAAAGAGGAAAACCCCTTGGGATAAGAATCATCCTCAATGTCAGTGCAAGTGCAAGTGCTATAGAACCCACACGGTCACACCCTTTTGCCTACATGCATTATTGGTGGCTTAAAGGCGAATTAAGAAGATTCATAGGGTATTTACTATAATAATTAAGTTTATTGGCTTAAGTAAATAGGCATGATATTGAGGCTTTAACAGTACTGTGGCCTATTTAAATATTAGACCCCTCTCCTGCCCACCATCTAAAATAAAATAATGGCTGGGGGACCAAAAATGTCAAATCAATATTTCGTTTGTCTGTATTGTTTAGAGGGATTGGAGTATGTGGTCATCATAAGATCATCATCTTCAATATTCTACATAGCCACAAGATTTTTCTACCTCTTCAATTATCTGCCGCTTGTGTTTCGTTGGACTGTTACTATTTGTCGGTCGGCTGGCTCCTACTTTTGACGGTAGGGCAAGCCAAATTTTCTGGCTTAGGCTTTGAGAATTCAGACTTGCTGGCTGCGCCTCCATATAAGCCCTATTTTTCCCTAACATTATTCATGATTTATTACGCATATCCACTTTTTTTAATTGTTCATCTCAGACCTCATGCCTCTAAGTCTCTAACAGCCACGACGTTGCTTACGTTTTAATGTAGAAATGAATTTTCAACTAAAGAATAAGCTAAGCAAGAAAAAGAGTGCACCGTTGAGATGGGGGGAAAGAGAAGTTAGGTGGGGTGTCAAGTGTCAAATAAATCAAGAAATAAAAGCAATATGGAAAGAAAAGACGCTACACGAGCCTTAATGCTTCATTGCGTAGAATAGTCAATTCACTTTTTGTGGATCAAATTTCTTGTGTGTAGTTAAAGACTTGCATAGCACTTCACCTCACTTGCTTTTCACACCGACGAACCCCAAAAATTTAAAAAGAAAAGAAAGAAACTTCCTTTTCACATCAGATCCCCATCTGAATGCTGTGAAATTCTGCATAAAGGCGCAATCATACTTCCCTTCGCTTCAAATATAAATTATTGTTCGACTAAATTAATACATATTCTCACCTTTTAATAAAATATCCAAATCCTAATTCCTTCTTCCCTGTTTTATATATTACTTTCTGCTTGAATCTCTCACTTTCTGTTCCCTCTGATCTTCCAAGCTGCAGGGGTGTCATTGTACGTTCTTCAAAGTCCGGAACCGTCTAGCACACGTTCTGCCGTAATCATTTCCCAGAAAAAAAAATATTGTTCTTGATCGATGATTTATAATAATACATAAAGTTTATGGAATTGTCCCTTCAGGTCTTGTGTTATGCCAACAATAATAAAATAGGGGAGCTCATGTGGTGGTGATATTATGTGTGGATGTGAAAGCTCTGAGATAATAGTCCCAACAGCTTCTGTCAAATTTGCAACGGACGAAGCAGATGCACGATTGATTTGTACCGTGACATGCTTGGGGATTTTTGTTTTACGTACATACCTCAAACAACATTATAATTCGCTAATCAATGGCACACATGGACACGCATATATAGATCCTTTTCAAGAACTTGCGGAAACAAATCCCAAATCATTAAAACTTGCTATATATCTGTCTGTTTGCAGTTTAAACATTAGCCATAATATCTCTCAATAAGCATTTCCACGCTCACTTGAAACATAACACTAAATTAACCGAAAACGCAATCAACCCTCCCATTATAAAAACAGAGAAAGAGAAATTAAGGCTTCAACTTGCTGAGTTTCAATAGATACACATATGTACATGTATCTAAGGACGGTGGAGAGAGTAGTGATCCACTGATGATTCTCGTCCGTCTCTCATCAAACTAAGCTTTAGCTGGTGGTAGCAGTTATACTATAGCATGTCTTTAAGATAAAGAAAGGAGAAGGAAGAAACAAGAATTAGGCCGGCGGGGCTGAGCTGGAAGGTTCTCTGCCCATGATAAGGGGGGCCCATAGCTAACGTGTTGCCGCCACCTTATTTCCCTCATAAAACATCCTATGCCCATCAATGAACCCAACCCGTCCATATTAATTCAACTTTTATCTTTGTTAAAAACGTCTGATATATCACCATATATAGGAATTTAAAATCACGGGCATAACTGAGAGGTTTGGGACTAATAATTAATCTTCTTCTGTTAATAATTTGATCCAAACCTCTCCCTCCCCGGCCACATCCATGAAATTAAAGCTGGGGCATTATATATTAATTCAGACAGTTCACATTTTGGCCTTTCCGTTTACCCCCAAAATTGAAGGCGCCTTTGTTGACTTGGCAAGCTAATTAAACCATGTGTAGATGCTGAATCAAGCGTGCGTCACCAGCTTTTCTCTTCGATCTGCAACGGTATCTTAATTTAGTATTTCAACGTTTAAAAAGCATAAGTTGAAGTCGAATATACATCATCGTATATATGGAGAGTATATACGAATAATTAATTAGCAGATATGCCTCTATCAACATCATTCACTATTGCACAAACACACATAAAAGTTAAATTGATTGATGATGGCAATTGATTAAACACTCACCGGAATTACATATAGATTGAAAGTAGAGATCGAGTAATGAAATAAATAAAATGCGGAATAATGAGTTGGTTAGTATCACTTAGTTTACATTAATTAAACAGAGCTGTGATCTGTATAGCCTCCACTATTATTTATCTTTAGTATACAATTGTTGACTACAAGTCCACAAGTAAATACTAGGATGATCAATATATACACCATACATCTTTATCAGATATCATTTTCGAAATGAGACCACTTTGTTTAATTTATATATAAACACCAAAACACCCCACAAATTAAACGCGTCCAATGCACGACACCTCCCTTTCCTCATCACTATATCACAGTGCACTGATTCCCTCCCTCACTTCTACCCTCCCCTTTCATTGATATACTTTTGTTATTGACTTTTCCCATCACTTCTTTCTTCTCCCTCTCCTGCGTTCACCTCCGGCCGCAACCACCAACCACCACCATGTCGGAGAAAGAGAAAGTGTGCGAACACCACAAGGATAAGCGAAGGAAGATCTTCCGTCGAATATTCGCGGGGATCCTCATCTTCCTGTTCATAGTGCTCGTTGTTATACTCATAATATGGGCAATTCTCCGTCCTTCCAAGCCTTCCTTCGTCCTTCAAGACGTCACCGTTTACGCCTTCAACGCCTCCGTCCCCAACTTCCTCACCTCCAACTTCCAAGTCACGCTCACTTCCCGGAATCGCAACGACAAGATCGGAATCTACTATGACCGTCTTGACACCTACGTCAGCTACCAGGACCAACAAATCACCTACCGCACATCCATCCAGCCGTCTTATCAGGGTCACGACGAAGTCGCCGTATGGTCTCCGTTTGTCTACGGCACTAACGTCCCCGTAGCTCCCTTCAACTTCGTGACCCTCAGTCAGGATCAATCCAACGGCAACGTCATGGTCCTGATCAAAGTTGACGGACGCGTGAGATGGAAAGTCGGGGCCTTCATTTCAGGACGATACCATCTCTATGTACGGTGCCCGGCGTTTATTACATTCGGACCCCGGAGCAACGGAATCGCCGTGGGAGAGAACGCCGTGAAGTATCAGTTGGTCCAGCGATGCAGCGTCAGTGTGTGAAGATAGACGCAGGCCCACACGTTGGGTGCAGGAAAGTCAACGTCCGTCCATCTGTCGGGTCGTGGCTCCTTAATTATCAAGTATTTTTATTTTTTATTTTCTTTATAATTTTTATTACCTCTCAGTCCTCAATTGATGCACGTGAATCGATCGGTGTCAAAAATGAGATAAACGCACGGCGAAAGGTCTCCGGAACTGTACAAATTTGGTACCAATAAAGAGGGAATTATATATATATATATATATATATATATATATATATGAATGTGGTAATTAAGAAGATGAAGGAGATAGCAAAATTAGAATTTGTAAGAAAGGGGTCCATGGAGTTTAAAGTTTATTTTTTATTGAGAATAAAAGTATTTGTTTTGAAAGGATAACAAATGGGTGTTGAAGGGAGCATCCGGCGTCACTTTCTTCCTTCTTTCCCTGAATATATTTACGCGTTTTGGTTTCTTGTTCATTCGCTCCGTTGGTTTTATTAATTGAATTAGTTGATGGTTAATCACATATATGGGCAGCGCCGCGCCTGTTTTATTAGTACTTCTAACAAGAAGATAATATTATAATGTTAAGGTATTGGACCACTCAATGAGGTTATCATTTAGTTGACGATATGCCAGCCACAGCTCACAAGATGATATTCCAATTGTATTTTTTTTAAATGGTTTAATAGTTAAAAAAATATCCCTAATGGTGTAGACTGTAGAGAACCTTGTTTTTGGTGTGCGCGTGTAAATAGTAAAGTCCTTAAACTGCAAGAAGGAAACAAAAGAAAAAGGTGATTAAAAGGGACACCAAATATATATATTGAAATTATGGATGGGGGGCAGAAGGTGGGAGACGGGGTATTGGTAAATGGAGCACATGAAGAAGTGAGTGAGGGTCCTTTTCAAAACTAATACATAAATTAAATGAGGGAGTGAATAATGGGGGAGACACGTGGTTAGCGGAACTAAAGGTGAGGTTCCTAACACTTAAGGGAATGAAAATGAAAGGAGGAGGGCAGGTCCCCAATTTAGGACCCTTCCTTTATGCTCCAACCATAATCAAATCACCCTCCCATGTGCTCCTTCTCCTTCATCACCGCCTATTCCTATTTCACATTTCACATTCCTTCCCCATCAACATTATCACATTCCTTTCCTTATCCATATTCTCGTTCATGTTTCACTTCTTTTTTTTTTTTTTTCCGTCCATTTGATATCCAGAACTTTATTTTGACTAATTTGAATCCGATCCCGTCGTATACCTAGTAATAGTGGAAGATTCTCCTAACAGAGCCTTTTTACATCCACAAGACTCAAACTCAAAATCTTATTTAAACGACCTAAGCTGTTTATTATTTGTGCCAATCCTGTTCATATATTTCGCTTTTTTCTCCTATGCACATATCTCCCACGCATTTCATCCATCATGAAATCCCTACTGGACTCCGGCCTCATGATTGTGGGCTAATGGCCACTCTGTCGACAAAATTTTTTCGACCCATTTCAGCCCAATATTTTTCGTGCTACGGCCTGTGTTGACCCGCTCTCTTGCGCCTAATAATCTATTGACTCCATGATTCGGTGCCCCATGGCTCCACTAGCAACATATTCTCTGATTGTTTCTAAAACCATAAAACTGTAGGTTTAGAGGTCATCTTTTACAAGTTGGGATGAAATTTTTCTTACATTTTTATCTCCTAAATTATTTTTTTTAAAAAAGTTAACCCACACATATACCAAATCACAATTATGGGGCTTGAGAGAAATTTATATTCTTTTATTTGATCACTTAAAACTTGTATCCTCCCATAAATAGAAACATGTTTCCTTGCTCATCTAAAAGATGAGAAATAGAGCTCCTTTTATATGAGTTGTCCAGATTTATTTTTTTTTATTTGGTGATTTTCAAATGAAATATCATTTTTTTTAAAAAAAATGTTACTTGACAAATTATCTTTATTTTAGATTATGTATCTATTATAATATTTAAAAAAAGAAAAACCCTAAATCGTCAACTCCCATGTGGAGAGCCCAGATGAGAAAAGGTCTCCAACCTCATCCTTTAAAGCAGGGAAACGCGTTCCCCGTGGGCATAGAATTCAGGCGCGTACGGATGCTTCTGGGCAACTGAGTTGAGAAGGGCCAGTCAAATTTCATCACCTCTTTGCTTTTGTCTCATTCAGCGTTGACTGCTCATCATCTCTGACTCTGACCTCCTCAGCCGCTTTATTATATATACACTCTTTCGTCTCCCTCCCCTCCTAACACCAGCCACCACCACAAATCCTTTGTTTTGATAACCTATCAACCATGGCAGACAAGTCTTTTCGGGCCAGAGGCTGCTGTTGCTGCCTCTTCAACTTCCTCTGGAAGTTGCTCGTCGCCATCATTGTCATCGTTGGCCTCACCGTTCTCATCTTCTGGCTCATCGTCCAGCCTCGCTCCTTCAAGTTCTACGCCTCCGACGCCCAGCTCTCCCAATTCGACTACGCCAACAATACTCTCCGCTACAACCTCCTCCTCAACTTCACCGCCCGTAACCCTAACAAAAAGCTCGGCATCTACTACGACGACGTTGAGGCCACCGCGTTGTACCAGGATGAGAGATTTTCCAACACCGACGTCATCACGTTCAGGAACTCTTTCCGCCAGGACAAGAAGATGACGCATCCCATGAGCGGCGTCTTCTCCGGCCAGCAGCTCCTGCCGCTGGATCCACTTCAAGTGTCTCAGTACAACGAAGACAAGTTGGCCGGGGCGTTCGACATTGATGTCAAGCTCAAGTTCGAGATCAGATTCAGACTTGGGAATTTCATCACCGGCAGCTACCGTCCAAAGGTCTGGTGTGGACTCAGGATTCCCTTGAGCGCTAATGGAACAACGGCGGCCAGTGGGTTTCAGTTTCAGCCCACTAAATGCAGGGTCGACTTTTAATGCCTTGGACTTCAATTATTTCTTCGTTCTTTTATATATATGATCCCTGTATAATTATTTCATTCTTTGGTCGTGCATGGAATAAAGGCATATGTACCTGTTCACTACTATATATGCTAATGATTCTTATACTTGATATATATTATAATAATATAATTTATTTTATTCACCTGTATTCTTCCATTAATTTCTACCAATTAATCTTGCTTTGGTATGATCTTGACCTATTAACGTACTGTGCACCCGAGTCCAGAGTACAAACGCCAATGTTGGCAGGATATACCTATCTCTCCCATTTTTCTACTCACTGTACCCCGGAAGTTAATGGACATTGATCACACTCATATACAAATGCGAATTAAAATTACACTAGCTAGTCAGATTTATGTTAATCTATAACCAGAGATTATCCCCAACACCAGACTTGGCTTGGAAAAGCTGCCACATGCCTATTCATACAGATCCGCGTATAACTTCAACATAGATGGCTTTACTAGCTAGATACGTTTGTGCGTGCATGCATGGAAAAGTTCCATATATTCTTTTATTTCTGGCGTCCGAATCGAGCCGAAAATCTTTAGCAACAAAGAAAAGGATTCAGTTGATATCTAGAAGGCTTAGATTTACTTATTTTTTATTTCTTGTTTTTAAATGAATAAATAATCTTTTGAAAAATATTAGTTGAGATTATCTTTATTTTAGATTTTCTATCCATTAAAATATTTTTTCTGAAAAAAATAAAAAGTAAAAAAATTAAATCTATATTATAAAGATCTCATTTGGACCGGCCAAGTAGACTAAGTGCTCCCATGTATTCAAAGGATAGGCACAGAAATTTAAAAAAAGAAAAGAAAAAAGAAGAAGATCCCATTTGATTTTTTCTTATATCCATATTAAAGGAAATACAATTTTTGTCATAATTCATAAACTAATTTCGAATTATTCTTCGTAATAAAAAATGACGCTGGTTTATATTGAGATTTCCAAAAGAGTATTCTATTGATTTGAAGAGTTCAATTATTACTCAACAAATTCAAGTTAATTCATAAGTATTTTTATTATGTATTTATTATTATAATAGAGAGAATTCAATTGGTCCAATGAGTTTGAATCTTATCTATCTATCTTAGAGATATATCAAGACAATAACTGGCCCGGTCTCTCAAGATTTATTTACGAGGAGCCGTAACCCAAAGAAAGTGCCAAGCACGATTTCAAAAGCTTCATTTTTATGTTTGACTTTTTAGCTTGTGAGAACATCCGGTACCGGTATAGAAAAAATTGAAATAAATAATATAAAATTCGATGATCGATCCATTCGTTTCCAAATAAAACTTCATTTTTTGTCTCTAGTACTTTAATGAATAATTTACTTTCAAAGGAAAAAAGTAATGGTCTGTTCAATTTAATATTGTTAATAGCAAAAAAATCAAATGACTTTTCAGACATCTTTAGGCCACCAGGCAGCATCACGTACGCGTCTTCCACCCCCAAGGCGCATAATCCTTCAATTATTAGTCTTTAAGCCATTGACTTACTTAGGTTGATTTATTAACTTGTTTATTATTATCCTATATTTGTGGCACTGAACTAATCCACAAGCCGATTGCCGTTGGCCCATTCCACTTCTCTTCTCTCCCAGATATATATAGTAATAGCACCATCCACTCTTGGTCTCTTCTTCTCTCGTCCCTTTTTGCATTCTCACTCTTAAAACATGCGTGCAAAACAGTCCCAACTGAACGGGGCTTACTATGGCCCTTCCATCCCACCACCCACCTCCTACCACCGACCAGGCCACGGCCCCGACTGCTGTGACTTTTGCTGCTGTGGACTCTTTACCTGTATCTGCAATCTCCTCCTCACCATCATCATCGTCGTCGGCATCGCCGTTTTCGTGTTCTGGCTCCTCGTCCGTCCCAACGTCGTCAAATTCCACGTCACCGATGCCTCCCTCACTCAATTCAACTTCACCTCCAACAACACCCTCTTTTACAACCTGGCAGTCAACATCACCATCCGCAACCCCAACCGGAAGCTAGGTCTCTACTATGACCAAATTGAAGCCTCGGCATCGTACCAGGATGCGTGGTTCGATTCTCAGACTCTGACGCCGTTTTACCAGGGCCACAAGACTACGGATGTTTTGAACCCTGTCTTTGCTGGTCAACGCTTCTTGCTTCTTGATCCCACTCAGGCTTCGGAGTTGAACAAGGACCAGAGCTCTGGGATTTATAATATCGACGTCACTCTGCATCTCAAGGTAAGGTTCAAGTTAGGAGCCTTAAAGACCTTCAAGTTCAAGCCTAAAGTTAATTGTGACTTGTCACTTCCTCTCACACCAAATGGAAATTCATCCGCCGCTGAGTTTCAGACCAAGCGGTGCGGCATCGATTACTGATCTGAAGGCTTAATCTTTCTCATCATCATAAGCCCGTCTCCGGTGGAACCATTCAGCTACGGCGTTGCATGATCTCCGTTTTTTTTCCCCCTTATTTCTTGTTTGTTGATGTCTGATGGATACGACTTTTAATTTGGCGATATACAATATTGGTGTATATAATTTATCATTATCATTATCATTATTATATATATAGTTGTATCGGAGTTTGGTTGAGTGTGAATTTTCATCTTTCGAGTTTATTACTCCTTTCAGTTTTGGAGTTTATTACTTCTTTTCTTTCAGTCTTAATTATAAGAGCTAGTTGATTTTTTTTAGAGAGATTAAGGAAGCTAATTAAATTACTTTAAAATATTTTTATTTTTCAAACTTAGAGCCCATTAGGATGGGATTTTTTGAGGAAAAAAAATACTTTTTTAATGCAAAAAATGTTTTTTTAATTAATTTATATGTTTAGATGATATTTTTTTGAAAAAGTAAAGTTACAAAAAAAGCTAAAGTGTTTTTTTTTAAAAACTTTAATTTGGAGCTCAAAAAATAAGCACTTAAAAAAAATATTTTTTTAAAACTCACCCAAATGGGCTCTTATTAATTTGACTAATAAAATAATATATAATCTAAGAATATTTAACATATGAAATGATTAAGTAACTTATTTAGCTTCCTTAATCTCTCCAAAGAAAATCAACTAGCTCTTATAATTAGGACCGGAGGTAGTATTAGTTTATTGCATTTGCATTTGTCCGGTCTATTAATAGATTGTATTGTGCATGGTTGCGAACGAGTGTCCTCTTTAGAGTTTATTATTAGTTTATTGTAATTTATAACAAATAATATCAACAATAAACAGTCAGTCTTATTGAATAGACGTGGCTTAGAAGGGGGTAGGCTTTACACTCCAGAGGGAGAGGCTTTTGTTTCAAGTCACCACTTGCGTGTTGATTTATAGAGGAGTAGGGACTGACTAGCTCTATTCTATATATAAATATAACTATATGTAATAATGCTTCTTGTTGACTTTGTTAGTTTGCATTTGTAGTTAGTATAGCTAGTTTGCCAGTGGTCATGGTATATGTATCATGTATGTGTGGGTCTTCATTGGCTTAACAAATTAAATTGACGAATAATTAATATCTGCTATCGTACGTCAGACAGGGACATCCGCAATTAAAATCGGCAAGCTATTTGTCGATTTGCATCTACCATTCTTAAGCTTGTATATTTGAATGCGAAAAAGTAAGCATAAAATTTTAAAAGAACAATAAAGTAAAATAGATGTCCTAATCTGTCGTTACGTCTTTATTTGAAATGAAAGATAGATTATAATTAAATCTGTATAGTCTAAGGACTCAGTTCTGCTGACCAACTCAGCGGCCCAACATCCAGCCACTTGAATGGGCATACGTGTGCTCGACACAGCTTAATCAACATTTCAACTTTGTTAACTTAATTGGCCAAAAAGTGCCTTACCTTAGGTAGCAAGTTTCTTTTCTTTTATTTTCTTTTTAAATCTACTTAGGCTGTAAGTAGTGGCGGACCCAGGATGTAATATTTGTGGGTGCACAATTAATAGTGGGATTCGGGAGAATTTTTTTTTTTAAGGAGGATAAAAGGTAACCCAGACCTTCGTAAAATTTAGGATCAGAAATTGGGTTCAATTGAAAAATATTTTCGAGGAAATCAATTTAAATAGAACAATATACTCTAATCCCATGGCATACAGATACTCAGATGTTACACAATCAAATTCCAAAGCAACATGCAAGCAAAAATTATTATGATTTCTCATATGTGATAAGATATTAAAAATAGGTAAGAAAGTTGTCCATGCATGAGTTTGAATACAGGATCTGTATGGGACTAGTGAAATTACTACCATATCACCTAGACAACTTATTACAAAGTCCCTTCAAAAAAAAAATATCTCCTTCAAATTTATGGGTGCACTTGCACCCACAAAAACCAATGTAGGTCCGCCAATGGCTGTAAGTGTTGTCTTCCCTCATTTATCTAACCCACGGGATCACACTGGACCCAGGCCATATTTTTTATTGCGAGAGCAACAGTCATACTCATAGTTAGGAGTCAATCGAATCAACACCAGTTCTTTTTTGTTGTTGCTTGGCCTCCAGCCCTGGTTCTTTAATACGAAAACATTATTGAAATGTTGTGTAATAGTGAAAGCGATGTGAAACTTTGAGGAATATGAAAAATAGCGCCACTTGAAAGGGCTTAGCGTCAGATGAAGAGTTCGTGTATATCTGTTCGTTTTGTTTCTTTTGATCTGTTTGGCAACAACACCAGGCGGCACTCAGAAGTCATGAAACTAACGCTAGTGGGGGATTGGTAATGGCATTCCAGAGAGAAGTTGGATTACTGGAAATTGATACAGGCCTTCAGGTTTGCAGTGGGATTTCACAAAATCATGCAATTCCCTGACTGCTAAGGTGTGTTTGGTTTTTTTCTTTTTGGCGGGAGGTGGGTTGGTGTTTTTCATATTACTCCCTCCCGTCATCTTATTAGCTTAACAAAGTTAATTAGGCAAGTGGGTTGGTACGAAATATATTTTTCAAAATACTTTAGTCATCTCTTTTTAATACTCTTATTCTTTTTTAATAATTATTGTTATGGGAGTATCGATCAGGGTAAATTAGAAAGATGTTTAAGAATATTATTTTTAAAAAAAATCTTATATTTAAGGTCAAGATCAACTCTCTAATGTATCCTATATTAAAGGCCAGAGGGAATACCTTGTTTCGTTTAATTGAAGGGACAAGAGATGCATGTTTAGTATAATAATCCTTTGTTTGAACCACCAAATACTTAGATCAACTAGAACCAAATGTTTTAAGTTTGAGATATGGGAATCTAAGAGTGTTGACTGTTAAGTGGTAGAGGCATAACCTGAAAAAATGGTAGGGATGGGGTTTGGCTATGGTCCACTTCCTTTATCATCCTTTTCTTCATCTCAACTATTGGATTGAAATCTCAACAGTTCAAATCTAATAATTTATAAAAATATTAATAAAATATTAAATTATTAAAAAAATATTTTTATAAATCATTAGATCTAAATCATTGAGATTTAAATCCAACGGTTGAGATAAATAAAAAGATGGGAAGGGAAGTGGACCAAAGTCAATCCCATAGGACTGGACACTTGACAAAATGGTAGGGATGTACTGAAAAAATGGTAAGCACCGGAAAGGAAAGGAGACTAATAAGAATATGTGAGATATGCTGAATCATCGTGGCAATAAGGAAGAATAATTTTGGGAGAGGGAAAATTAAGGCTGAGAGGGTGATTCACAAGACAAGTTGGTAAGAAAATTTAGTTAAGAAAAAGGGAAAATTCTGAAAAAATACCAAATGAATTTGCAAAACCCCCAAAAGTCCGTCGAATTTGCAAAAAGACTTAGAGGTGACAAGGACTTTTGGGGGATATGCCAATTCACGCCAAATGACCATTTTGCCCTTAGTTCTAAATAATTAACAAAAAAAGAAATACCCCCGGTGGGCCCCACCGCTTCCGACCACCACCCCCGGCACTGGCCGAAGGTGGCCGGAGACCGGTGACTACCGCCGGTCGCGGTGGTCGCCGGCGGCCGGGGTGGTGGTTGCCGGCAGTGCCCACCGCCGAGAGGGTTTTTTCTTTTTTTAATTATTTACAATTAAGGGTAAAATGGTCATTTCGCACGAATTTACATATCCTCCAAAAGTCCTTGTCACCTCTCAGTCTTTTTGCAAATTCGACGAACTTTTGGAAGTTTTGTAAATTCATTTGGTATTTATTTGATATTTTCCCTAAGAAAAACAATCTCGAAGGGAGCAAAATAGAAGGAGGAGAGACGGGGAGTGATTTTGGCTTCCCACCCCACTAAAATTTAAACTAGACAAGGGGAGGGAAGCATCCACTTTCCCCTTTCACCCTCTTGTCCCACCCAGACGCACCTTTAAGGGCTATGGGTTGTTTGGTAAAAGAGATTTAATTTGAAGAGAATGAGAGATGAGTGGAAATTTTTATAAATTAGATTTTAAAAAATTAGAGAATTGTGGTTGAAGATTTTAATTAATTTTTTTACATATTATTTTTACTAAAATTTTATAACCCTATTTCTCCAATTTTTTTAAATCCAATTCATAAAAAATTTTCCTCCCTTTTTTCACCTTCATTTCTCTCTTACCAAACAGACCATAATGCTTTTAACCTCTCTGTGACTTGGATCATCCATTGCAAGATCTTGATATTCCAGATGGCGGCTTGTGCTTGATTTTGAAGGCAAACAATTTAATTCTTAAATATAAAACCTAGTTACTTTTTTTTGAAAATATCATAGAAACTAAATAATTTATTTAATCATATCATATATTGTGTATGATTAAATTATAAGTATGTCCATTTATAAGTTAAACAAATTCGTTTAAAGAAAAAAATTAATAAACATAAATATTTTAAAATAATTTAACTAACTTCTTTTATAAACAATCAACTGGCCTTATAATCTTTTAGATCATCTGTATGGGTTAGGTTTCTTCCTAAATTGTAACTCAAGCCTTAGCTTGCCTTTCCATTTAGGTGAAAAATGATTCGACCTTTTTTTTTAAGGTCAATTAGATGATTAAATCGAACTCTGAAAAAATAGAAGTCGGGCCTTTGAAATGGGCCCAATACGTAAAATATTGGGCCTCCAACCATAATTGGTGTAGATACACTCTCACCCGAACTGCTCATATTCTATAGACTGAAACATCCGTCCAAGCCCAATGCCATGGCATGGATGAGATCCGAATTGGTTTTGTCTGAACAAGCATAGGGAGTATGCTGATGCCAAACCCTCCAAAACTTTTATATATATATAAAAAAAAAGTATGGAACCACCGAGAAACAAACTAAACTGAGATTCCCAGAAAAAGGGGCGACATGATCCTAAATTCAAGGCCCGCTTTATAGTTTAGATTTAGTAACTATAAAGGGAGTTTTATATTTAAGACAGGAGGAGTATAATTTTTTCCCCACCTCAGATTGATAGAACGTGAAAATCGAAGTTTATTTTATTTTTTATTTTTTTAAAAAAAATGTGAAACGCAGGAACAGCGGTAATTCCTGAGAATTGGATTATTGTCGTGGCCAAATACAAAAAAAATTGGATTATTGAAGGGATATCTCGTGCATTTGTAACTACGGCTAATATTAAGATACTATTAGTATAACACAAAACATGTGTCATTTCCAGAAATATTATCCCACACAATAACGAGTAACGACGATATATGTTGTTGTAGATAATCGACTCAACAATCAACAAAAGCCTTGATATTTGTCCTTTTTATTTGAAAACTTGGGTTAACCAGGGGTACATGAGATTAATTTCCCCTTTTGTGCAATTCTCCTTCATTAATATAGGCTTTTTGCCATCTTTTATATATATATATAAATCAACAAAAGC
Source organism: Acacia crassicarpa (assembly GCA_034222035.1). Lineage (NCBI taxonomy): Eukaryota > Viridiplantae > Streptophyta > Magnoliopsida > Fabales > Fabaceae > Acacia > Acacia crassicarpa. The sequence goes on along the minus strand of JAWXYG010000002.1, from coordinate 59,747,860 downwards.
AAAAATTCAACATCTAATTCTTTTTTTTTTCTCCTTTTTTGCTATAAAAATTTTAGGAAAGAGGGTGGCTTCATCACGAGCTTTGGGCAAAATTTGACATCTAATGTTATAGACAATTTATAGTTTTTCCACAAACCAAAACCCCCACACATGCGCGTAGAGATATAGAATTAATTGTGAGTGGGGTGATTTGAGGCCCACCGTCGGGTTGGGTAGCCTGAAGAGAAGCAATTCACGCAAACCCCTACAGTATCGCAGAATCAGGGTTTAAAAATATTCATTAATTCTATAGGGGCAAAATATTCATTAGTTTTTTTTATAAGTAAAAATATTCATTAAAGAAATAAAATGATACTACATCAATAAATAAATTTGTAATCCTAAAAGTGCATAATCACACAAAGATAATTACATTTATTTTATTACTTGCAATACAGTAAAAATTATAGGCACCATAACGGTTATAAAATAAAAGGATGGGAAGGGAGAATGAGAGGTTAATTTCACTAACTGGACAAGTTAAATGATAATAATAATAATAATCTAATGGGCCAGTTCTTGTCCTTGTAGGACCGGCTCTTTTAAGCCTCTGACTCTACAAGGTTGACTTTTTTAGATCCAACTTCATCTAGAGGCTTCATTTTATAAATCTGGCGCTTGAAAGGTCGGGGCTTAAATGAGCCAACCTGGTTTGCCACCTCTAATTATCAACCTGAAATGGAAGCACATGAGAGTACCTTGGACCCCTCAATCTCATCGCTTTCGAATGATAGACATCCCAAGAAAGAATCCCAATGAAGACAAGGAATCAGAATATATGAGTGCTTGTCTTCCACACAATATAGACAAGTTGACGCTCCTAAAATTAACTTCCCACCTCAAACTCCTTCAACTTCTTGCAACTTGCAAGCCACTTTTGAATCCAAGACTTCCCTTACTTTTATGCATAACTCAGCCCCCGTAAAAAAGAAACAAAAAGAAAGGAAAAGAAAAGAACAAGGGCAATATGCATGCACACTGGGACAGTGACCCTAACCAAATTAAAACAACCTTACGTTTATCTCCCCTCTCTCCTTTTCTTAAAGCCTGCGAAAAGCCTCATATGCCTTCCTAGAAATTTTGTCTCCATCCTAAATATCCTTGTGTTGTGTATTGAGACCGGTAATAACCTTTTTCTCTTCAAAGGTCTTAACTCTTAAGTTTGTCTGTGGAGGATTAGTTCTTGTCTTAACCTGTGCTTTGTTGAAATCAGTTCATTCTTTACTGTCATGCGTTTTATTTTTTAATTTGGGGTGAGGCTTAGAATTGGTTGCCAAAAGCGGCAGGGTAAATAAGAAAGAAATTTGGCACCTGGCGGTATGCTGAACTTTGAATAGAAAACAAATTAAGATCAATTACATGGATATACATCAGTTTTAAGATCAACATGTCTTCTTTCATACCATTACAATTTCTCTGTGCTTGTCTCAGAGGACATCTACAATTGGATTACCCAGTTCTGATAAAGGTCCGCTTCGGATTCTTGATTAAATGAGAGAGATATGTATAAACTCACTCTGTGATTGTCAGTCTGCTGTCTCTGCGCTAATGTTATGTAGAGATTTTGAATAAATGAGCAGGAAATGATTTTAGTTTATACATATGTAACATTAGTCGATGGTTCATATAGTTTTACTTATCGGTTAAACTTTGACTTGGTATATCTAGGGTACATGATTAAAACTTAATACTTAAACTTTGACTTGGTACTCTTTCGATCTTAAATATAAAATATAGTTTGTAATAAAATATAGTTTGTAATATAAATTATACTATAAATTATATTTTATATTTAAAACCGGAGGTAATACAACTTATCCCCCTTATAATTTTAATTATTTAAAATATTAGTAGCTATATTTTTTTAAAAAATAGAACTATAAGAGTCAAAGTTATTTTTTGAATGTTAAGGAGCACCAGCCAATACTATGATTGAAGGGTTAAAACTATGAAAACTTGTTGAATTGAATTGAAGTTTAGAAATCTAATTTTACCTAGGCCAAAATTATAAGGACTGTCAAGTTGTATTGAGACAAAATTTAGAGATCAAAATTTCCATTGATTTTTTTTTTTGGAACAATAAATTTCAATTGATTTAAAACTATAGATTTTAGTTATATTATTTACACACACCTGAGTGGCCCACATATTATTTAAATGAGAGATAGTGCGTGTATGAGCTAGGAATTCTATATGGGTGCTTTTAATTTTTGATATAAACGTTGGAGGTGGTTGAATAGAAAACAACGTATAACCATAGTCAGATGAATTCAAAGCAGACGCAAACCGACCAACTGCAACTTATGGGTAAAGTTGAAAAAGAACAAGTGAAGTGGAGAGATCAATATGAGATATAAACAAGAAAAGTAAGATGCATATCTTGAAGAGCTAGAAAGATGGATGATAAAATAATAAGAGCTTGGATCAAAAGGTGATTAGGAAGTTTTTCAATTTATGGTGGTTAGTAAAAGGCTCTCACAAAACAAAGCGAAGAAAGAACAATTAACATGGCTCTTAAAGACATGAAGAGAAAGAAGCAAGTGATTGGGTAAAGCAAATTAAGGAGAAGGAGGGTCCGATCCTGCTGTAGTTGCCCTGATAATAATGAATATGTCTGAGATGCCACAAGGCTTACGACTCAAGTTAGCCGATGCAGGTAGGTCCATGGTGACGCAGCTTCCTCCTTTATCATCATCCTCCATTACACACTCAGTGGATTAAATATAGTAGAAGTTGCTGCTGCTAGGGCTCCATCAAAAAGAGCAAACCACCATTTATTGGGATCGAAAACCCTTTTTTGACTGTCTCATGCATGTGTGTGTATACTATACATATCATCATCTCTCACAAATGAAGCGATTATTATCACAAACATGTCCCACCAACACTTGTTAATTACTTGTCATAAATCAGACCCACACATGATAAAGATTAAAACATGCCTCCGTTTTGAAAAAAAGAAAAAGAAAAGAATCAGTATAGAGATTACGAGAATTGGAAATGGAGCCACTTTTAGTTAATTAAAGGGTGAAGTAACAAATCTGTCCTGAAAGTACACGGAGTAATTTTGTCTTGGAAGTTTTTTTTGGCTCAATGTAGCCCAGGAAGTCTAAAAGCGTAGCAATTTTAACCTTTTCCGTTAAAAAACTAACATTGACCGTTAAAAAAGTCACATTGAAAAGAGTAACATTGCTACGTTTTTAGATTTCCAGAGTCACATTGAGCTAAAAAAACTTTCAGGGTAAAATTGCACTTGGCATTTACTTCGGGGACAGATGTGCTACTTAACCCTTAATTAAATAATATTTAAAGGGAGAAATGCGAAGCACGAAGGGGGCGAGGCAAACAGAGAAGTGGGCCTGGGCCCAAAAATATTATATTGGGGACTATGGTACCCCAGCCAGTTGGGTTACAACTCAGCCAGTAAAAAAAATAAAAGAGAGAGAGAGAGGAAAATCCATTTAAGGTCCTAAAAAATTAAGAAAATATCAAGAAAGTCTTAGAGAAAATTCTAACGTTAAAAAGGCTTCAAAAATTTGTTGAAACTTACCGATGGATATAATTGTCAATATCCTACTGAATGAGTTGTTAATTGTGACCTTAATGGGATATTCCCAAAAAGTAGGAACAATTGAGAGTAGGTTGGTAAAACACAGACAAAGTGAAAAGTTCTGCGCTTCAAATTCAGAAATTAAGGGATATAACTAATCGTCGAAAACAAAATTTGCACGAAAATTTAAGATACCCATGTTAAAGACCCTCCTAAATAGACTTTTATCAACTCATTCTAGTAACATGATATTTTAGTTGTTGGTGGCGTGGATCCCTCTATTGGCCTAGCTTTTTACTGTAGGTACATTAGTTTTAAAAAAAGTAAGATATGCCGGCAGCTAAATCTTGAGCAGATGATATACTATAATTTCAACTTTCATCACCGTCATGCCCTACGTATCCTTATACATATTAGTAGTTTAAGAAAAAAACAACTTGGTGACGATTGAGAACAATATATATATATATATATAGGGGTAACACTGACAGAGAGAGAGAATCGGCATCAAGTCTGGGACTCTGTACGTGTAACTATGTCTGTAAATAAGCAAATATATCTCCAACGATGAGAAGAAAAAAAAAGTTTACGAACTCTGTTTCTCAACGTTTAAACAAGAGCATTTATATATATCTTGAATTTTATTTTTACTCAGTGATATGATGTATGTGATATCCAAACTAACCCCACTGCAAAGCATGCATGGTGTGTGTGTGTGTGTAAAAGTAGCCAACCATATAAGAAACCCTTCCTTGACTACCTACACAAACTTAACCTAATCTCACAGTTGAATTTTTGCTTATTACTTCGTTACTTCCTTATTCTTTTAAATTAAAAATAAACCTCTAATATTATTTACTTAGATTTTCATTATGAGCACAACTAATGACTTACTCAATTTTAATATTCGTCCTTATCAACATGAGCATGGCTTTGGTTCATGTATAGGAAAATAAATAAACTTTTGTACGTAGATTCCGAAGGAACTCCATTTATCCTTTATTTGCAAACTGGCCATAAGAATTATTCCGCATAAACTTCTTTTAAAGATGCTTACTAAATTCCTCGAAGATTTAGACCATGTGGAGAAAAATTGGACAACCACTGAATAAAATAGAAGAACAAAATGATCCCCCAGATGCAACCCATCCCCATGTATGTATGTTTCTTGGTGAGTGGCATTACCAAAACAAATTGGACATATATATATTTGCAAATCCATGTCAACCTTTCTTCCATTATATCCTTATCACTTTAACCTAACTAAAACACCTTTTCTTTCCCTTTTATTTTTTGGTTATTAAATAAGCTACGTCTAACTTTACCCCAGAAAAAAACGAAGATGGCTGATGAACCATCCAAATTGTCAAAAAAAGACACGTACGCATTATAGAAGTAACCTCTGCAAGGAGTAAATATCCACCACCAAAAAAGAGAGAAGCTTTATTTGTTGTAAAAGGGATAACCACTTTCCACAATTATATTAATTTCTTATTAATATTAATTTCCATTTGCCTTTCGTCTTTTTTTTTTGTAATGTGTTAAGAATTTATCTACTATTAGGTGCCAACTTTATCTTCCTGCTTTTAAGGCAAAATAGATTCCATTTCGCCATGGTTCGTACTGCTTTTATCAATGTAGAAATATAATTAAGACCGTGTATTCGGCAAATAAGCAATCGGGTTGGGACGTTGCTCACATGATTCATCAAACCCAACTATTTATAATAAAAGCAGTAAATTCTTGTTATGATAGTTTAATTAGATGAAGAATTTGTCCAAGGTAAAAAAATGAATATTTTCTCTCGGGGCAGGAGGAGGGAAGCAGGGCAGGAGGAGGGAAGTAGATACTCTCATTGACGGCTATTTCATTATATCATTCCTCATTATCCTTCTATCTGAACAGTCCAATTTTAATTCAAGTATCCAGAGGGAGACACATCGTTTATTTCAAATTACCGCATGTGTCTCCCTCTGGAGCAGTAATTTGAAATATAAGATGTATCTCCCTCTAAATGTTTGGATTAAATTTGGATGATCCAGATGCAATGATAATGAGAGATGATGAGAGATTCACGGTGAGAGAAACCGGACAGGCGGGGGGAGAGAGAAAAGAAACAGTTAACTTAGATGGAGGGTCCCAGAAATTTTCGCTGAAATATTAAACGATGGAGCGTCCATTTAAAAAAATTCTCTCGAAAGAAATTTCATCAATTGATCAAGTCTATCATCACTACTAGAAAAATCAGGAATAGTGACGGATTTTGCGACGGAATAAGTTCCGTCGCAAAAATGGGGATATTTGCGACGGAATATTAATTCCGTCGCAAATTAAAAAAATTTGCGACGGAATTAAACTTCCGTAGCAAATTTGCGACGGAATTTTAATTCCGTCGCAAATTTGCGACGGAACTAACGTCCGTCGCAAAATGGCGGCCAAAAGGCCGCCATTTTCAGCCATTTTGCGACGGACTTACAGGTCCGTCGCAAACTTTTGCGACGGAATGTAAGTCCGTCGCAAAAAGTGGACCTTTTGCGACGGAAAATAGTTTCCGTCGCAAAAAGTAATAAATGCTTTTTGCGACGGAATTTAATTCCGTCGCAAAAAGCATTTATTTTTGCGACGGAAACTATTTTCCGTCGCAAAATTCTAATTTAATCTCCCTCAGCTCGTCATTTCCGGCGTGGAGCTCCCCCTCAGCTCGTCATTTCCGCCATTTCCGGCGTGAAGCTCCCCCTCAGCTGGAATCACCGCCCCCAGCTCCGGCCTCACCCTCAGCTTCTCCTCCAGTCAGACCCCAGCTCGCCCCTTCCCCCAGCTGGCCCTCCTCTCAGCTTCCCCCAAGCTCCCCCCAACCCCTTCAGCTCCCCAACCCGCCGGACCAGCCCCCAAACCCCCCTCCCCCGCCGGACCCAACCCCCAAACCACCTCCCCCGCCCCCTCAGCTCCCATCCCAGCCCCCTCAGCTGCACCCCCACCCCTCAGCTCGTCATCCGAAGGTTTGTTCTTTTCAGTTTTTTTTTTTTAAACGCTGGTTGTTATTTTTTTTTAAAAAAATATTGGACACACATAAACACATTTGTCTCCTATTTTCCGGTGGTATCTCCCTGTGCTCCGGTCAGTGATTTTCCGGCGGTGTCTCCTCTTCCTCTTCTCTTACTATTTACTACCCACTGCACCTCTATTCCAAGTAAGCTTGCTCTCTTTTTTCTTTTTTCTGGTGTGGAAATATTTGATTTTTTTTATTTATTATTTTTTTGAGTATTATTTTTATTTGTAATAAAATTATGTCAAAAATATTGTTGGTTCTCTTGTATGAAATTTCTCATTTTCTTTTATTATTTCATATTATTAATTATGTCAAAAATATTGCTGGTTCTCTTGAGTGATATATAATCATGATTTTTTATCCATAATTATAATTTTCGCATGTATAAGGTGTTTGGATATATATTTTTGTTTTTTAAGAAAACATTGGTTTTGTCTCTTACTCAAAATCAATATTTATAAATCATTGACAAAAATTATAATTATAAATCAATATTTAGATTTTTTTTTTTGTTGCAGTTCTGAATTGTGTAAATAAGATTTTAACAGATTAAATTTATTTATTTACTTGTAAAATAATAGTTCTATAAAATATGAAATATTGGAATCATTTATATTTTTAATCTAAGGGTAAAAATAAGGTTCTGTTTAGAAAATGAGACATAATTTTGAGAGAACTCAAACTCCACTAAACATATATGGCGATTCAAGATATCAACACTTAATTAAGAATTTTCCTTATTTTAATTGTTACTTCAAGTTTTTTAAATAAGCTCAATTTGTTGGTTTTTCACTTTCTTTAAATACAAGGTAAAGCTTGTTAATGGTATTAATATCATTTTCTCCTTTATGAAAACTGATTTTGGCCACATTTTGTTTCAGTCTATTAATTTCAACTTTGTTTCTTCATACAAAATACAATCCAAAAATATAATCAGGCTCGTACAAAAACTTTCTTTAATCACTACTTAATTTAATGCATCTACTTAAAGTAAGATTGCATTTTAAGTAGCACATAAACTTGGACCAAACATTTATAATCCAATCGAGTCTAAAAAAGAGAGGGGAAAAAACACACACACATATATGTATATTCATGAATCATGAGCGTATTTTTGATATCTTTATTATGTGATATATAATCATTCAATCAAATTCGAACACAATTTAAAAAAATATCCTTTATTTATATTCATCACCTTTCACTAATATATAATATAATAATGCACAACATATTATATGATTAAATAATTTATTTAACTTTCTTAATATCTAAAAAATCAATTAGGTCTTATATTTAAGACATAAGAGAGTAGATTATATATATTGTCTTTAAATAAAGACTTCATCTCTTATTAATATTACTATTTATGTTATACGACTACTAAATTTAATTTGATTCAAATAATGATGAAAAAACACTTTTAAAAATATATAATTTTTACGTGAGTCGTATAAAAAACATAAAAACTTGTAATTTCTTAATGATTTGTTTCTACATCTACCCAGGCATGAGATGATTCAATGTAATAACATTGAAGATCCAAGGTTACAAGTTGCGTTAATAATTTATATACCATATATGGATGTCTTGAGCATAATTATTTTTTCTCCACTCTCTTATTCCCATATTTTATTATAAAATAAATTTTCAAATACATAGGGGTGAGGTTGCTTACAACCTTAATCATAGTGAAATATTTATTTATTTGATATTAATACATCTTTGTGAAATGTTGAGATGTTAATTAAGTTGAGTAACTGAACTAGCTAGGAAATATGGATGACAACCATGATAGAAGTTGGATGTACAATCGCCTAACTGAGAGAAGAGAACTAACTCAAGCATTCTTGGCGGGTTTGCAAGAGTTCATCAATTTTGCTCTGGCACATTCAACTAATTCAAGTAGGGAGATCAGGTGTCCGTGTGTCAAATGTAGGTGTATAAGATTTGAAGATTTTGAGGAGGTCAAAATCCATTTGTGTAAAAGGGGATTCATGAAGGATTATGAGTGTTGGGAATATCATGGCGAAATCCGACAGACACCGACACCTAGTGGTTATTACGGGGACAGTAGTCATCGAGACAACCTTAATCAATATGAGCAGTTGGTTATGGACGCTGCGGGACCGTCGATCGGCCGATATTTCGATCCTCTTACTCATGTTGAACCGTCATACATAGGAGAGGAGACCGATACACATGCTCAACCATCATACATGGGAGAGGACCCTCATCCGGAAGCCGATAGGTTCTATAAAATGCTTCAAGAAGCGCAACGTCCGTTATGGGAAGGTTGTGAACACTTTGAAAATAGTGAATATTCATCGCTATCGGCTACCCTAGCAACACTAAGCTTGAAAACTGATCACCATATGAGTGAGAGGAATTACAACGAAATGATGCAGATCATAAGCAAGGTTGTTCCCAACGACAATAATTTGCCGAAGGATTTTTACCAAGCAAAAAAAAAGGTGAAAGAGCTTGGGCTTGGATGTGAAAAAATTCATTGCTGCCCTAGGGGTTGTATGTTGTATTATAAGGATGATGCTGAGCTGACGAATTGTAGATTCTGTGGACATGACAGATATGAAGTTGTGAGGAAAGGAAGGAAAATTACCCGTCGAGTGTTAAGCAAGATGCACTACTTTCCTCTGGTGCCCAGACTTCAAAGATTGTATGCATCAGAACAAACAGCTGCTCACATGAGATGGCATCGGGAGCATCACAGGGATGAAAACTTTGTGACGCATCCTTCGGATGCTGAAGCTTGGCGTAAATTTGACGAGGCGAATCATTTCTTTGCTGTGGATCCCCGTAATGTCCGTCTTGGTCTATGTTCGGATGGGTTCGCTCCTTTTGATAAAACGGGCAGGAATTATTCCTGTTGGCCTGTCATTGTGACACCGTACAACCTCCCACCTTCTATGTGCATGAGAAGAGAGTTTTTGTTCCTGAACGCGTTAATCCCTGGGCCATCCAACCCAAAAAAGAAGATAGATGTGTACCTCAGGCCTTTGATAGACGAGTTGAAGATGTTGTGGAGTGAAGGGGTTCTTACGTATGATATATCATTGAGTCAGAATTTCACAATGCGTGCTGCCTTAATGTGGACGATAAGTGATTTCCCTGCATATGGGATGTTGAGTGGCTGGCAAACATCGGGAAAGCTTGCATGCCCGGTATGTCTTGAACAGAATACGGGTTATAGCTTGCAACACAGTCACAAGGTCTGTTGGTTTGACAGGCACCGGCGATTCCTACCCCCCAATCATCCGTACAGGACAAATAGAAAAGACTTCACGCGAAATGTTGTCGAACGAGCAGATCAACCTCTTCGTTTAAGTGGCCAAGAAATATGGGATAGGGTCAAGCATATTCCAAGTGTCGAAGAGGGGGCTGCTTCTAGCGAACCTGAGGGATATGGTGTTGATCATCATTGGAACAAACGCAGCATCTTCTGGGAACTACCATATTGGAAAGAACAACTGTTAAGACACAACCTCGATGTCATGCATATTGAGCGGAATGTGTTTGACAATATTCTGTACACCGTGATGGACACCAAGGGCAGGACGAAGGACACAGTCAATGCAAGACTGGACATACAAGAGATTTGCAGAAGGCCTGCTTTGCATTTGGTGCAGGATGGCAGGGGACGGATTTCCAAACCTAGAGCACCGTACACATTAAACAAACAACAGAATTTAGAATTGTTGCAATGGGTAAAAGATTTGAAACTCCCGGACGGTTATGCGTCAAACCTGAAAAGATGTGTCAACATGCACGAGGGGAAGTTCTTCGGGATGAAGAGTCATGATTGTCATGTTTTTTTCCAGAGATTGTTGCCTTGGGCCTTCAAAGCACTACCGAAGGAAATGTGGTCTATTCTAACGAACTTTTCCGTGTTCTTCAGAGAAATTTGTGCTTCAGAGCTTAATGTTGAAAAGTTACGGCTTCTGGAGGCGAGTATGCCTATAACGCTATGCAAGTTAGAGAAGGTGTTTCCTCCTTCCTTTTTTGACTCAATGGAACATTTGCCCGTTCACTTGGCTTATGAAGCAAGGGTAGGAGGCCCGCAACAATATAGATGGATGTATCCGTTTGAGAGGTAATATATATGTCTTTCGATCTGTTATTAATTGAAAAACATGGTACTTTAGTTTATAAATACCCTATGATATTCCATTGTAGGTTTTTACGCACACTTAAGCAGAAGATCAAAAATCCAACCCACGTTGAAGGATCTATCGCTGAAGCATATCTAGTCGAAGAGGCCGCTAAATTTTCGTCATACTATCATCCCCCTGAAATGATGTCAAGATGGAGAAGGGTACCTCGCAACGATGCCGGTGATACAAGGGATCAAAAATCAATATTTAATTATCCAGGGCGAGTCGTGGGAAAACATTGGAAATCAACTCTTGACGGAAGAGATAAGCAAGTAGCGGAGTGGTACATTCTAAACAACTGTGAAGAGGTCGCCCCGTACTTAAAGTAAGATTTTTGTTTTTCCGTTTTACTATTACGATAAGTATTAAAGTATTAACTTCATATATATATATATATATATATATATATATATATATATATATATATATATATATTTTGCAGTTACTTTTCTAATTGGGTCCGATCGGAAAATCCTTCAATGTCGGTGTCCCAAGTTGATCAATTCACGAACTCTGAGTTTCCAAAATGGTTTCGAACCTATTTCGCGAAACATCGAGAAGATCCCAATGAAGTTGCGTGGAGTTTATCTTATGGAGCTCCAATTAGTGTTACTCAATGCAGCAGATATATAATCAATGGGTATCGGTTTTCAACTGTTGACACGGATGCAGGTACACAATGTTGCAATTACGGTGTATGTTGTCGAGGTGACCAAGTTGACGGGGTGGAGACTGTCTACTACGGGAAGTTACGTGACATAATTCAATTGAAATATCCGTGGGACAATGTGGTGACCCTTTTTAAGTGTGAGTGGTTTGATAACAGTCCGCGTGGGACAAAAATGGACGAGCATGGAAATATTGAGATCCACTGGACAAGGAGATATGCGGTTGGTTATGACCCATTCATCCTTGCTCAACAGGCGGAACAAGTTTACTATACACTATATCCCACATCCCGCCAAGGGTGGAGGGGGGTTATTAAAACCAAAGCACGAAATATCATACCGAAGTCGAAAGAGTCGGATTCAAATGACGGTATGGCTGAACCTTTCCAAGCTGATGTGGAACATCTACTGCCCATAAACATCGAAGACAACGAAATACCAAGCAATCTCTTTGATTCTGCTGCGGATTTAGAATTGATTCCTATACAAATTGACGATGAGGAATCAGACGATGAGGCAGAATTGATTTACTCTGACAGTGAATCTGAGTTCGACGACTATGAGACTTCAGAGGAAGACGGCCAAGCAGAAGTCGATGAACAGGAATCGTCCGGTTGAGATTTGTTAGTTCTTTGTTTTTGACGGTCTGTTATACTACATACTTTGTTACTTCACTACTGTAATCAACCCTAAATATATTTGTAGTTTTTTTTTTTGACCTAATGTCTATAAGTGTTCAGAGATGGAGCATCAAGGAGGATCTTCAGGTAGTGGACGTGGTGGTGGTCGATCCCGGCCCCGTCCTATCAGAGGTGGTAGGGCGTCGTCATCTGCCCATTCTGTAGGCAGAGAGCGGGGCGGTGCCCCAGAGGTGCCACCGTTTAATATGGCATCGTCACCGTCGGGTTATTTCGCATCTTCACCGTCGCTGTATACATCGCCGTCGCCTCCTACCTCCACTGATCCGCAGCAAATGGGACAACAGGTTTACTAGCCTAATTCTGATTGATTTACATATGTTTAGTTTCATGAAACCATCTATGTACAAACATCTTTAATATTTCACATTTCTTGCTTAGCACACCCCGTCGCCTCAGAGCCACGTCGGGGAAGAAGGTAGTTCCTCCAATACACCGATCTGGGGCACAACAGATCCTGAGACAGGGCTGCTTTGGATCTGTCCTGACAACGAGTAGTAAGTCATGCCAAGTTACCAGTAATGTTACTAATCCCTTATCTAATTGGTTTTATGCTAATAATATTTGCATGATGTCCTCTGGCTTTAGCTTTGTGCCTCGTGATCCGGTGATGGATTTCATCTCGGACCAATTATTCCGTAACTACAATGAAGCTTGGACCAGCTGGACAGCGATTCCTACGGAAAATCGAAATGCTTGGTTCGATGAGTTTATGGTAAGTTATTTATTTATGGTTTTTAATTAAGTACTTTTATAAATTACCGCACTAATTGTTTGTTGTTGATTTTCAGAGGAAGCACATGTCGTTGCCTGAACATCGTGCAGCTCTGAGAAAGGCTTATAACGCCAGGGCAGCCCGGTGGTTGTCTCAAAAGCTTTATAACTTGAGACATGGTGGAAGAGGCAGGCGAGATTGGCTTCCACAGGACACTGCAAACCAATTATTTGACAATTGGGCCACCAATGAAAAGTTTCAGGAGAAGAGTGTGAAAAATAAGCAAAATAGGGCCAAAATGGAAGGCCCGTCATATGTTGGCGGCTCTATTCCGATGACTGAGTGGAAACGGAAACTTGTGAGTACACGTTATTTTCTATTTAGGTAATCAATATTTTGTACTTTGAAGTAATTAACTATGATCATCATTTGCGTTTGCAGGCAGAGACTGGGGTTCCTCCAGAGTCGGTAGGTTGGGCTGCCTTTGAGCGGACCCATTCCCGGCAGTCTGAAGGAAGTGATGAGAGGGAATGGATTAACTCAAGGGCGCACACAGTAGCGGTTAGACATTTATTGCATTTATTACTTGTTTTATGCACCACAATATTTATTTCATTTTATATGTCTTATTTGTTATGTATTTTTGTCTTTGTAGGAAAATTATACGAAGCTGTCGCAGGAGAGAGACTCACAGCGTGAGACTGACCCGTCATCCTCTGTGTGCGATAATGATAGTCTGTTCATTCAGGCTGCAGGTGGATTTGACAAGAAAGGGAGAGTCTTTGGATACGGTGCCGCTGCTAGCCGACTGAAGCCAACAAAGCGCTCCTCATCCGGCATTGAAGATGTTTCTGCAGGTAAACGTATTTGATATTGAAAATTTCCATTCTCTTGTCCATTCAAATGAAGTCCAAATAATAAATGTACTTGATATTGTTTTTGCAGATGAGATGAAGAAGATGAAGGCTTTGACAGCACAGATGACTCAGGAACAGGAGCGGATGCTTGAAGAGCAAGAGAAGATGAGGCAGATGATGATTCAGGAACGAGAGATGATGGAGGAGCGGATGGCTAAGGAACGAGAAATGATGGAGGAGCGGATGAGGCGGATGCAAGAGGAGATGATGAGGCAGATGCAGATTCAACTCAAGTCCCTAATGAACAAGGGTTCGGGGTCGGCTCTTGGTGATGATGACCATGCTGGTGATGATGATGATGATCACAATGCTCCTGTTTAGACTACTGTTTAGAATTTGCCCTTTGTAACATTGTTAGACTACTTTTTAGTATTTGGTATTTGTTAGATTACTCTTAATGTGCACTCCTTATAATTATTATTATATCCATGAATCACTACTTTTTGTACTCAATTTTTTAAAATTAAAAAAAAAAATAACATTCAAAATAATTATTAGTTTTTCTAAGAAATTGTTTCTGTAGCAAACGATCAAATATGGGAAAATTTACAAAATTTCTAGTTTGCTATAAAAAAAAATAAAAAAAATAAAAAAGGAAAAAAAATAAATTAAAAAAAATTTAAAAAAAAAATTTGCTACGGAATAGAATTCCGTAGCAAATTTGCTACGGAATAGAATTCCGTAGCAAATTTGCTACGGAATAGAATTCCGTAGCAAATTTGCTACGGAATTCTATTCCGTAGCAAAATTTGCTACGGAATAGAATTCCGTAGCAAAATTGCTACGGAATTCTATTCCGTAGCAAAATTCAAATTTGCTACGGAATGAATTCCGTAGCAATTTGCTACGGAAAATTTTCCGTAGCAAATTTGCTACGGAATATTTTTCCGTAGCAAATTTGCTACGGAAAGGAAATTCCGTCGCAAATTGCGACGGATTTTCCTTATCCGTCGCAATTTGCGACGAAGGATTTTGCTACGGAATTTTTCCGTAGCAAATTCCGTAGCAAAATCATTTTGCTACGGAAAATCCATATTTTTCCGTAGCAAAATGATTTTGCTACGGAATTTGCTACGGAAAAATTCCGTAGCAAAATCTCAAAATTTTTGTAGTGCATTTCATACTTAGCTTGCCTTTATCATATTTATATATTCCCTCAATATTTCCGTGTGTTTTGGCTTTATCATAGGACACGAATATTATATAAAAAGCCTTGTTTCACAGGGACACACACACACACACTTGTAGATGGAGGAAGAATTAGATACGACACACACTGCTGCGACGGAGAACAAATTATGAAATGCCGCCAACTAGTCAAGAAAAAATATAAATTGCAGAGAAATTAAAAAAGCTGAACAACTGAATAAGAAAAACAAACGAGGGACAATTAAAGAGAGACAGCCTAAGATGGAGGCTCGCTGCTTTCACAGATAGCTAAAAAGAAAAGGATATTACGAGAGACAAGTAAAAGGTAGGAGAGAGCATAAGCATATAATGCGGTTTTAGAGAGATCGAAATAAAGCATTTTCATCGAACTCACACCTTTGTCCACCACTGATACATTAATTGATTTGATTTTTCTTCAAGACCCGTTCTTTTTTAAAAAGCCAATAAGCGACAAATTATCGACTTATGCTAAGGGGTTTTAAATAAAGTTGAGAAGATAATAATCTTTTTAGCAACCCTCTAAAGCAGTAACATCAATCTTTAAGGTTTAAAGAAGAGATGCTTATCTATCTTCCTTTAATTATCTTAATACTTTTCTTTTCATATATATTTTATGCTTTATGTTTTTATATGTTTTCTTTTGAATCCATGTCCCGCAACCTTTTCTAGCTTTCCAAAGAGGAGAATGTTGGGTTATGAAAAATCAACGATTCTTTTGCAAAATGCAATACACAAAGCATAAAAAGTAGTGCTCTTTTGATGTATCTTAGTGAACATTTTACTTTTTCCCTTCAGAAGTAGAAAAAGTTGCTTCGCCAATTTGCACTAACACCTTACGTTATGGATCATTGTTTTAACTAATAATTTGTGCAGCCCAATATCATCAGTGTAAGCATAGATTATTCTTTTTTCAATTAGCTTGCCGATATATATAGTGTTGCGGAAGCACAATATAGAGCGTGACTGATTATACTAGAAAATTACCCAAGCTAGAAACAAAGTTTCTAGACGTAATTTAATAATATAATAAGCCCCAACTACTATATCTATATGCAGCTAATAAATAATAAATAAGACAAAAATAAGAGAAATACCAGATCCTAAATTCACTCCAAATAACTTACAAGTGAAATACTACAAGAGAGAAAGATATACAAATGTCTTAAGAGACAATTGAGAGGGGTGAAGAATAAGGGAGGAGGAGGACCTCTATTTATACTAAATCCTCCGCCTCCTCCCTTGTAAACTTTCGATGTGGGACTTTTGGCACCCACATCTCACAAATCTCCACCTTGACAAAATTCCCACATTCTCAATTTCTCCTATTTACAAATTCTAATTGTAACTTCTATTCAAAATACAACGTTCAACAATGTTGATCAGATCCAAACAATGTTGAAATTTAATAGAAGTCACCACCTTTGTCAACATATCAGCAGGATTATCATCTGTTCGTATCTTCCGTATCGTGACTCCACCTTCTTCCAATATTTCTCTTATAAAGTGATATCGGACGTCAATGTGCTTCGTCCTTGCATGGTAGACTTGGTTCTTTGCTAATTGAATAGCACTCTGGCTATCACAAAATACTGTGATGCTTTCCTGACTAATACCAAGCTCTCCAAGCAACCCCTGAAGCCAAATCGCCTCCTTCACAGCCTCTGTAATTGCCATGTACTCTGCCTCTGTTGTAGACAAAGCTACCGTTGACTGTAAAGTTGACTTCCAACTAACTGGTGCACCTGCAAGAGTGAATACATAACCAGTAGTTGACCTTCGTTTATCCAAATCACCTGCAAAATCTGAGTCACAATATCCAACTAGTTGTTGATCAACATCCTGCTGAAAGACCAATCCAATATCTACAGTATTACAAATATACCGTAGAATCCATTTCACGGCTTGCCAATGCTCTATTCCGGGATCATGCATATACCTACTCACCACTCCAACTGCCTGTGAAATGTCTGGTCTTGTACAAACCATAGCATACATCAAGCTACCAACAGCGTTCGCATATGGTACCCTTGACATATATGCTCGTTCATCTTCATCCTTCGGCGACATATCAGCATTAAGCTTAAAATGCGGTGCAAGTGGAATGCTTACCGACCTGGTTTCTTCATTCATACCAAAACGGTGTAGCACCTTCTTCAAATACTCCCTTTGAGATAAGAAGAGCTTCTTCGATGGTCTATCTCTTGTTATCTCCATGCCAAGTATCTTTCTTGCCTCGCCTAAGTCCTTCATCTCGAATTCCTTCTTCAGTTGATCCTTTAGCTTCTCAATCTCTGCTTGATTTCTTGAAGCAATCAACATATCATCAACATACAAAAGAAGATAGATAAAGGACCCGTCTTCAAGCTTCCGCAAATACACACAATGATCGTATTTGCTTCTTCTATACTTATGTCGCAACATAAACTTGTCAAACCGTTTATACCATTGTCTCGGAGACTGCTTCAATCCGTATAACGATCTTTCAAGTTTGCACACCATATTCTCCTTTCCAGCAACTTTGAATCCTTCAGGCTGAGTCATGTAGATTTCCTCCTCCAAGTCCCCATTTAGAAATGCAGTTTTTACATCCATCTGAACTAGTTCCAAATCTAACTGCGCTACCAAAGCCAACAGAATTCTAATGGAGGAATGTTTTACAACTGGAGAAAATACCTCATTGTAATCAACTCCCTCCTTCTGAGCATAGCCTTTAGCTACCAACCTTGCTTTGTAGCGAATATCGCCTTGGTTAGGAAATCCTTCTTTCTTCGCATACACCCATTTGCAACCAATTGCTTTCTTACCCTTTGGGAGTTTGGCCAATCTCCACGTGCCATTCTGATGAAGGGACTGCATTTCTTCATTCATCGCATTCATCCACTCATCCTTTTCTGAGCCCCGGATAGCCCATCGATAAGTTGAAGGAATGCCATCAGTTGCAATTGACGTTGCACAAGCCACCATATCCATAAAGCGAGTAGGCTTTCTTACTATTCGTCGTGGCCTGCTGGTTGCGATTGATTCATGTTGCTGCTGAGGTTCTTGTGTTGAAACCTCCCTTTCAACTGGCTCTTCTTCTACAGGAAAGTCTTTCCTCGTTTCCCAGTCACTTTTCTGTATTGGGAAAGTTAGCTTTCCTTCAAACTCCACCTGCTTCGAAGCACCATCGGTCTGTGTGGTATCTTCAGATGTTACCGTTTTAAATATAGCAGTCTCATCAAAAGTAACGTCCCTGCTAAACACAACCTTCTTCGTCTCTGGACACCATAAACGATATCCTTTGACTCCAGAAGTGATCCCCAAGAAAATGGCTTTCTTTGCTCTTGGATCCAATTTTGATTCTTTCACATGATAATATGCAGTTGAGCCAAATACATGTAAAGAATCATAATCATTAGCAGGCTTACCATACCATTGTTCCAACGGTGTCTTACTATCAATAGCAGCAGATGGTAGACGATTAATGAGATGACTCGCATATGTTATTGCCTCAGCCCAAAATTCTTTGCCCAAGCCAGCATTGGACAACATACACCGAACCTTCTCCAGCAAAGTTCGGTTCATGCGTTCTGCCACCCCATTCTGCTGTGGTGTATTTCTCACGGTGAAGTGTCTGACGATGCCATTGTCTTCACAAACCTTCTGGAAAGGATCATTCCTGTACTCTCCACCATTGTCTGTGCGAAGACATTTGATCTTCCTGCCTGTTTGTGCTTCTATCATCGTCTTCCATTTGAGAAAAATTCCCAAAACTTCATCTTTGGTCTTCATCGTATACACCCAAACTCTCCGGGAAAAATCATCAACAAAGGTTACAAAATAATGCTTTCCTCCCAACGAAGCTGTTTTGGAAGGACCCCAAACATCAGAGTGTACATAATCCAAAATACCTTCTGTATTGTGAATAGCTGTACCGAATTTAACCCTTGTGTGTTTCCCCTTCACGCAATGCTCACAAAAGTCCATGATGCAATGCTTCAATCCTTTCAACAATCCTTGACTTGCTAAAGTTTTCAAGGATTTTCCTCCAGCATGTCCCAAGCGCATATGCCACAACCTGGTTGCTTCTGCATCCTTCTCACTCCTAGATGTCACTGCTGCCGTGCCAATAACTGTACTACCATGATAATGGTATGTGTTATTGTTCTTCCGAATACCCTTCATTACCACCAATGCACCAGAGAATATCTTCATTACTCCATTTTCTGCAGTGATCTTGAACCCTTTTGAATCTAGAGTTCCCACAGAAATGAGATTCTTCTTCAAGTCTGGTACATATCGAACATCTGTCAATGTTCTAATCAATCCATCATGGTTCCTAAGTTTAATAGAACCAATGCCATATGCGGTAAGTAAAGAGTTATCTGCTGTGTGAACAATTCCACACTCTGCTTCTTCAAAATCAGTGAACCAGTCTCTATTAGGACACATATGATGGCTGCAGGCTGAGTCCAACAACCATTCGTTTGATGGTTTTGACGACGTTGTTGTAGCCAGCGATAAATCTGAATTTTCATCATCATAATCAGCTACATAGGAGTCCATAGCAGCCTTCTCATCTCCAGGTTTGGCTTTGTTCTTCAGCTTCAGACAGTCCTTCTTCCAGTGTCCCTTTTCTCGACAAAAGGCACACTCATCTTTGCTGGGTCTGGACCTTGACTTGGATCGGCCTTTCTTTGATCTCTTCTTGTCTTCAGTACGGCCTCTTACCACTAGAGCCTCTGCATTTCCACCCTTTTGTTTTTCTTTCCTTCTCTGTTCATGGCTGTACAAAGAAGAACAAACTTCTTCTAGAGAAACTTTCTCCTTACCGTGAAGAAGGGTAGTCTCCAGGTGCTCGTACTCATCAGGAAGTGATCCCAACATCATCAGGGCCAAATCTTCATCTTCAAAGGTCTCGTCCATATTCTGCAAATCCGTCACCAACTTGTTAAAGCTAGTGATATGCTCATTCATTGTGGTACCAGGAACGTAAGTGAAGCGAAACAGCCTTTTCTTCATATAGAGTTTATTCTGACAGTTTTTCTTCAAGAACTTGTCCTCCAGTGCCTTCCACAGTCTACATGCAGAAGTTTCCTTTGTGTATGGATACTTCTGCTCTCTTGAAAGGTACGATCTAATAGTACCACAAGCAACTCGATTGACGACCCTCCATTCTTCTTCCTCCATCTTTTCTGGTTTTTTCTCTTCAAGGGCAAAGTCTAGTCCTTGCTGAAAAAGGACATCCAAAACCTCGCCTTGCCACATGCCAAAATGCCCAGATCCGTCAAAAATTTCAACTGCAAACTTTGCATTAGACACTATTCTTGTCAAATACGAAGATGCGAACGACGAATTACTGGCACCTGCAGTGGACACATCACCCTTTTTGTCCGCCATTTCTGCTCCAAAAAATTATTTAATAGCTGCCAAAACAAAAGCCCAAAAGTAATTCTTTTCTGATGTGGAAGCTCAGACTAAGCTGCAACCACAGAGCATACTCAGACAGAACCTCGGCTCTGATACCAATTGTTGCGGAAGCACAATATAGAGCGTGACTGATTATACTAGAAAATTACCCAAGCTAGAAACAAAGTTTCTAGACGTAATTTAATAATATAATAAGCCCCAACTACTATATCTATATGCAGCTAATAAATAATAAATAAGACAAAAATAAGAGAAATACCAGATCCTAAATTCACTCCAAATAACTTACAAGTGAAATACTACAAGAGAGAAAGATATACAAATGTCTTAAGAGACAATTGAGAGGGGTGAAGAATAAGGGAGGAGGAGGACCTCTATTTATACTAAATCCTCCGCCTCCTCCCTTGTAAACTTTCGATGTGGGACTTTTGGCACCCACATCTCACATATAGCACTTCCAGTTTATTCTTTTTTCAAAAAAATTGCGTAGCCTTTATTCATTTGAGTTTTCCAATTGACCAAAAAATTATTCATCAGATATTTTATTTATTGCATTCTATTGAATCCGGGCGATCAAATTCCAGACTATCAATTCAAAAAGAGATGTTTAGCAAAACCCAAAGTTCATCAGAGATTAAAAATAAGAATAAAAGTTTGATTACTTATGCTATGAAGTATGTGTTTGATGCTATTCAATTAATGAACCGGTTAATAAATAATACTAAAAGCAATAAAGTTTACTTAATGAGAGAGATTTAAAAGCAACAATTGGGAATAAAGTGAAAAGGTGTTGGCCATGATTAGCCCTTCACCATATATATGAACTCTTAATTATTACTTAATCCAGACAGAGAGCTGCTGGTAGATTCCTGATTATATATAGGCTTTACAGCATTTTGGATGGAAGGTTTAAGAAGAGAATAACTGTGTACATATTCCAGCAGCAATTCCGTAACAGATGACGTTAATTATTTCATAAAGAATACAGTAAGCTAATGAACATAGCCATTAATTTGTGTGTGTGTTTAGTGCTCCATTTGACTAATCGTATTTACTTTAAATCAACCAGTCAGAAAAACTTTAGAGATATGGGCCATTTGATAATAGGAATATTAATGGATAGTGCGGTCTTAGAAGAAGATGAGCTACCTTAGTGCTTAAAATCTTTTGTTTTGAGAATGGAGTCAAGCATAATTGATCATTTGGCAGTCCTCGTACAATGCATTTTATTGTACATGTGTGTCGAATGCGTTCGGATCTCACTTTGCTTTGTAATTAAGTGAGCACAAACCCAGCAACACAAAGCAAATGTAAATCTTTGTTTCTCACTTCCAGTGGAAGTATTAGACGGGTGTGTCGGAGCAGCAAAATATTTTTTTTTACCCCTGAGAAAACTATAATTAAGAAAATTTTCTATTGTCAGTTAAATCAGGAAATATTTTATGAAAAATAATGACAAACTATGGGTATTAGTTGGTAATAATATTCTATACGCATGACGAAAGTAGATCACGATTTGTGTGTGTGTAAGCGAAAAATTGTAATTAAAATTCATATTATCAATACTCTTATCTGCTTCGATAGCCATTGCAAAAGTGTGTATATATATATCATGTGATTCCCGGCACATTATTTTTCAAATACTATATTCTACAAAATAAGTTATATCATCCATAAGCAGTGACTAATGTAGTTTAACTCGAATTTATCACACATTAGAGGACAATGTTATTCAAAAGAAATTGATCACATATATATATATATAAAATAATAATAAAAAAAAGGTAAACAATATTTTCTTTTTTTAACAAAATGATGAATACAAAAAACTTTCAAGTCCGACTTTTATTTTTCGGAAAAAGAAAATATTTCAACGACACAAACAAAATCTTAGGTAGAAATGCCAATTGAATCGCCTATACAAAATTTAAGATTTTCGTTCAGTGCTGCTTACTAAAGTGGAAACTATCTTTTCACGAACTCTTACGTACTCCCTTTAACTTTCTGAGGCAAGAAGTGTCTCTAGTTATCCCAACTTGGAAGCATTCTCTCCTAGCTAGTGCTTTATTTTTTCCTTACTATATAACTTAATTATTTCATATTCACACCCAGAAAAACCATAAGTGGTAGGCCCCAATCTCCGCGTTGAAAAGACTTGATGAGATATTATAAAGTAAACTTATTGTTTTCTGTGTAAGGAAGCTGATAACGCGTATCATGATGGGGCGACCCCCAAGTTCACATTTGATGACAAAATAAATAAATAATTTATAGCTATAGTGTTTTATTGAAGAATTAATCATGAAGTAATAATAGCTGATGATCGCAGTAGAGAATTTAGTAATTAAGCTTCAATAAGTTCACTCTCCAGTTATCACAGCTAATTGCTGTTCCAATTTTTTCTGTTAATATTGTTTTTACTGGAAGGAAAAGGAAGAATCGATCGAAGGGTTCAATCACAAGATAAAACTTAGGGTCAAACAAATTACATCCGGTGTCCAAAATTACTGGTAGAGTTCATTAACAAGTTATCAAAATAATTGTATCTACGAACGTTACGAGAAATTAAGAATATCTTTTGTACGTGCGCGTGTGCGTGGGATCAAGATATCATCATTTAATTAGCAACGTAAAATATAGACGTTATTGTTGTAAAACATCATGGTGAACGACTCTCCGACATTGCTTTTATTCCATATGATGAATTAACGTATGAGCGAGGAAATGCATGATCCAAAAAGAAAGCGAAAACGGGGAAAATGAATTACCGAGCTCGTAATTTTGTTTATGGAATTTTGGGCTAGGTTGTGATAATAAAATATGAATATGTCATGGCCATATAACAAACAGTCAAACTTCTTTATCATCTCCGCTAATATAGATAATCTACATTCAGATTATATTTAAAACTAGCATATTTATATTTAGATTATTAAAATATCACAGTACTCTTGTTTATACATGAAGAAGTACACACACCTATAGATCAGCAGATAATTTGTTCGGTATAGAAGCCAAAATCTATATATAGTACCTAAAAAAAGAAGGTACAGGTAATTGGATGGAATCTCCCCGAATTTCTATAGTAGTAGAGATCAGAGGATATAACAATTAAAACTCGGTAATATACATGTAATTCTACATCATTCATTTGACGTACTGACTCATGCCATCACATTTCACCTCCAACCCTAAGGAATCCAAGGATATGATGAAAACGAAGCGAATATATATATATATAAAAGTAAAAGAAAGATCGAAGCCCAAAATAACACAGAAAAAGGAGGAAGAAGAATGATTTTAAAATTGTTTTTTGGCCTTACAATTCCTGAATCTTGAAGATTATACGTCTATCAACGGATTCAAGAAGGCCAATGTCATCCACAGACTGATCCTTTTCATAGTCGTCGTCATCAACAATGGAAATATTCAAATCCAAAGCCACACGAGGGCTTGTCTCATCCAAACTAGCTCCGACGTCGTTCTTCTCTTCTTCACATGACGACTTGTACTTCACTGGTGGAGAGCAAGCTCTTGACCTCGAACTGAAACTCTCGCAGCTCAGAATTATGATAGCATCACTAAGCCCAACTTCTTCACCATTCGAGTCCATAACTGTTCCTCTTTCAATAACCCTTTTAATTTTCAATTGAGAACGATAATCTACTTGCTCTATATCTTCAACTAGAATAACTCTATGAGGGTTACTAGTGACTGCGTCCCCGAATCTTTCAATGTAACTGCAACTTTGTTCGTCTCTCGATCTCTTGTTTCTGCAATCTTCCGTTGAATCCGCTCTTGTTGAAGAAAAACTGCTTAAGGCTAATGACACGAGGTTCCTGTGGGACCCAAACACAAGCCTTGCAAGTTCTCTGGCTATTTTCTCTTTAGCATCAACATCAACTCCCTGGAATAACAACCACGTTTCTTCTTTTAATTCACACGTGTTTTTTACCTTGCTATTTCGTCTTAACATGCCGGAACGGCATTGTAGAATTGTGGTTACGATTTCTGGTATTATATGTTTCTGCCACGGCACTTTTCTCTCCAGACCATCGCATAGGGTTTTGAGGTTCTCTGAGTTGAGTTCTCTGAACCTGCTCACATACTCCGTTTCCATTACGTCACTTGATGAGCAGGAGTTTGGATTCGATGATGGAAATGGTTGTTTCGAATCCTTGTGCTCTGGGATGTAAATTTTCAAAGTGGGCTCATCGGGCTTGTTGGAGTTATTAGCACTTGATGAGATCCAGAAATTAGGGTGTAGCTGTTCATAGGAAGTAGATGAAGAAGGTGATACGGAGGAGAATGTGAGGGTTTTCTCAGTAGGAAAAGGTGGTATTTGGATTGAATTGCACGCCGAGTTCCACTTTTGGCAAACCAGGACACAATCCTGTTAGAAAAATACCGAGATAAAAATTTGGTCATAAGTAAAATGATACTATCTCTAATTCTAAATTTAACATCCAGTTAGAGTTAAAGATTAATGAAACTACGTAAATTACTTAATTATATTATATTTAATGTCTTATTATATTACATATCAGCTAAGTAAAGAAAATATTTTAGTTTGGAAAAAAACCATACATATAAATAATGTAAAGTAATTAGCTTTATTACGTTCCATGAGCTTGGGTTTTAGGATAAATATAAGACCTGATCATTGGAAGAAACTCCTTTACTCTCATTTTTGCACTGTTGAAGCCATGCGGGAAGGCTTGAAGTGCTGGAGTCACTGTTGCATGTGCTGGTCGGCAAGCTTCGAACTTGGACGTCGAACATGGCGGACGGCTCAGCTGAGCAATCCGGGCTCCTCTCCTTATCGCCTTCTGGTAATAGCCAGCCAGCTCCGTTGTCGGCTTTCTTGGTGGAATCATTTTGTAGACCACTGAAAAAGGAAAAGTGAAATTCAATTGATGATCATGAGATTATGATCATTCAGTCGATAAACCTTCTTTAATTAATTCTAGGTCATATATATACACAATAATCCACCGTCTTAGAAGCCACAGAACAGTAACAGCATAATGGAAAGGAAAAATAATCAAAAGAAAGGACACCTGGATGAAATAATATATTGAAGGATTGCTAATGGTTGGAAAGAAAACAAAAGGCGAAGTTTCTTTCTTTGTTATTTTTCATCAGTGCCAAACAAAAGACTATAATAATGGCAGACACTACTCGTTTCACTTAACGGAAACAAGTTGAGAAAGAGAAAACGTATTCCCCCACTATCTGGCTTAATTAACCTAACTTCAAAAGTTCCTTTTTCTTTTTCTCACATTTTTCCTTCATTGATATGGAGAGAATCGTGTTGGAGATAGAATGTAAAGCATGAACTAAAGACGCACTAAAATGATCACATATCCTACTTTAATTAATTACCTGTCGGCGATGAGACTGAAGCTCAAGCTTCCCACAGGTATAGTGAAAGGATGAAGACCCCAAACAGTCTGGAGCGAGGGATATCCATTTCTGCATCTCATGTATGTCTGAAAAGTGGCAACACCCATCACACAAAATCTTCCATTATTCTGTCCATTAATCCCACTTATAAGCTTCCCAATCTCCATGATCATGTGCTCCACGGGACAGTAGTTATTACAGCCTCTCCCTTGCTGGCTCGAACCAGCCCTATATTCAAACACCCAATTGATATCTCCTACATACAAAATAAATCCTTTGCTTTCACGGCTGTTTCTCGCGGAGTTCCTAAGCTCCTCGATCTTGTTCTCAACCTGTACTCGAGAGACTTGCCCAAAAGCAGAAAGAGAAAGAGAAATGAACTTGACGTCTCTCATACCCTCATCGTCAACCTCCCCTTTCTCAACTTTCTCCATCACTCTTCTCACCACACCCTCTAGAGTTGTCAAACACTCCCCCACAAGCACACTCCCCCTCATTCTTTGATTCCTCAAATTATCCAAAACACTTGTAACATCCTCCTCCCTAACTGCTGAAACCGACCCCGTGGTTTTCCCTCCGTTCGAGGTTATGTTATTATTATTTTCCTTTGACTTGCCACTCACAGAAGGCGAAGGGGCATTCTGGGAACAAACATCCAAAGACACTGCTTGTTCTACATTGCTTTTCACCTGGGTGCTGGAGAACCCTGCCTCCCTCATCACTCGGCTCACACTAGGATCATCCAGAATTGAAATTATGAGTTGCTCCAACTCTATCTTCACCGCTAAGAGAGGTTGCTGCTGGTTCTCGATGGATCCTCGGCGCTGGTGGGCCTGCGCTCGCTTGAAGGCGGCGACGAGAGCGTTGGAGATGGAAGGAGAGTGGGCCGGTGAGCCCAACATGGGACTGGACGAATTGGAAGCCGGCAACCGGTTGAGGGCGACGTTGAAGCAAAGCTCCAGGGCCTTGCACTGCAGAGGATGAGAGTGAGATTGCAGGCACGCCGTACGGAGGAGGCCGTTGGAAGCAGCCAGCATGGTGTTTGCCACGTGGAGCGGGGTGACCTGCGCGTGGCCACGACGCTTGGCCAGAGTCACTGCTTGCTTCACTACGGTGGCCGCCTCTGCGGTTAGCCCCTGTTGAGCTGCACAGCTTCCAGTTCTCATCTCTTCAGCTTCAACGACAACTACAGTACTCCGAGGGAGAGATCACTGCATTAATTAGCTTTATATATTGACTCAGATGTATTTGCAGGTATAGGTTCGAAGCCTACCCCTAGTTACTCTATAATGAAGAGACTCAGTGACTTACTAAACCCATGAAACTTTGGCTGTCTTTGTATCTGATCTATGAGGGTAGAGAGAGAGAGAGAGAGAGAGAGAGATAGAGGAGAGGAGGGAAGTGAAACTTACGGAAGGGGAAGAGTGTGCTTATCTTGAGGATGAGGTAAAATTTGGGGTCCAAAGTTGATTTTGTTATGGAAAGTGGAATGCATGTGCTGACGAGCAGTACTAATGCACCAGTATCAAAGGCAACTCAGCTTTGCCCTCACATAGCTAGTACTGTCTCTCCGCCCCTTGCTGATACACCAAATTTTTGCGAAAAGAAAGCTAGAGGATTTGGCAAGTGGGGCACTTTATTATATACGCGTATCTAACCACTACTATTTTCTATTCGCATGAGGGAGACGAATTAAGTCACGCAAGGCGCTTAATTAACTTGAATTCAACCCCACTTTACAGTACCCATTTACATCAGTCTCCATATCCTTAGTGTGGTCGTCTTCCAACAGTACACATGCATATTGCAATCAAACTCGATTAAGGAACGTAACTGATCCATTAATATTAAAAGTACTTTTTTGTGGTCGAATAACAGTGCTTAATTATTATGCACCCCAAATTTAAGTAACAAGTGGATCAGCGAGGGAGTTGGATAGAAAATGGATGACGCTCCTATAGTATAGAAGAAATGAAGAACAGAGAGAGAGGGAACATCTTTTTCACCATCAGCCAAAAAACGAGGAATTTAGGAAGGGAGTGGGGAACTGTGTACGATTTTCTTCCGGACCCAAAGAGAAGGGAATAAAGCGTCACACTTCGCCTTCCTTATTTTTATTTTATGGAAATTTCCAAGATAAAAGCTAACTTACACGCCTTTATGAGCCTCATATGCATGGGGATTAAGACCAACATTCTCTCCCTCTCCCTCTCTCAATTCCATTTATTTCATAAAGTTGCTCCCTTTTTTTGGTCCCTAATAATTCATTCATTCTAAAAGAACCAAAAAAAAAAAAGTAACGATTACCAAAATACAACCACCACTATGACTGTACGTAAAAATATACACATAGCAGTTCCCAATTCACTTGTGTCTCAAAATTGGCCTCATGGAAAATTAGGGTCGAAACTCATCGCTCTTTGGGATGCCGCTAGGAGGACAATGGCAAATATGAAGAATTTGGGCAATCAAACTCCTTTTCTTATTTTCAAACTTTTAAGCTGGCGTTTCTTAGCTTATTAAAATTATCGAAAATGTAGAACGTAGTGAAATGATGGGTTTCCAATAATTGACATTTAATAACTCTACTCAACCTCGTATGCACAACAGGCCAAAGCAGGGGTTCTTGTCTTGAAATGTTATTTAATTTCATACCTGGAAAAAATTTAAATTTAAGTATAACCCCCATTTTCATGTAACTTTCACTTTTGACCCCATGTGAATAGCTCTGGATCCATCGCTGATGAATTATATGCTTCTGCTATGGCTGCAACATTGTAAGCATTGATCAACGTGCATTTCTCAATCTATCTTCGTTGAAGAGTTTGCATTTGCGAAAATTTTAATACCCAATGATCTCTCTGCATGGAACAGGCAAGCCACCAAATATTCTAGGTGGTCGCCACTAGCTATACCCCAAAAAATAAAAGTGAAAGCATAGCAGAAATTTTCTGCACGTGCGGTCCAGTTCACACTTTCATTTCAAGCTTGATTATTGACTCTAACATGATTGACTACTTTAATTCCCTGAGCTGCATATTATTGTTCTACGCAGTAGCTAGTTTGGTCCTATATATGATGAACTGAAGGACCACTATATGTATAAATCTAGCTCACTAGCTGACTCCCTAATTTATAGACATGAGACTCACCAAACAAATCCTACACATATATGCATCACAAAACTATTTGTTAAGCATCGCAATGCACGGAAAGCCAAAAAAAAAAAGTCATTCTATATATGAAACGATATGAAATTAAGAGCGTAATGCATTTAAATTTACAAAAGAACAACAAAAGGGTAGTGTCAGCAAGTGCAAGGGACTAAGAAATATAGTGGAGTGTATAAAGGAAAGTTTATTTTAATTATACGTTTCAGATTTTTGCTAGTGAGTACAGTGTGTCTAGGTATCTTAGATAGTTGTGTCCAATTTAGGGTTTTCGGTGGAACACTTCAAAGCAATGAGGAAAGGCAATATTGCATAGAAAGCAGAGCAGGGAAGGGATAGCATCACTCTCATAAGTAGTGCAGCCCTAACATCAAGGCGTTCACTACCAAAAAGAAAGCTTAAAAATTCTATAAAGAAATGAGACCATATTTTCCTACACAGTGCCATATCACTCTTTTATTCCTCAATCACCTTCCACTTTTACTTGTTTTACACTCTGATCCATGACCTATCATAAATGCGTGCTTCAGTCAATTCTAATTTCAGTCACTGCATCTCTGTGCTAGTCATTTGGCAAGAAAAAGCTGTGGAATCCAATATAATTGCACAGCAACATATATAACAAGATAGAAAAAGAGCGTATGATCGAACAATCATGGGTACAGAGTCATATAATGGGTATCGAGTGGACGAAAAACTATTTCTTTTAGCATTTCACAATTCACTTGCTCACAAATATATTCATGTTTGGCAGTTCATACGCAAAACCCACATAGCTCCAACGTCGTCACTGTGCAAGTAATTTGCGTGGACGTGACAGGCACGAGACCGTACGATGGGAGTCTCCCCCCCCCCCCCCCCCCCCCGGGAGGATACTATGACCTTTAAAAAGAAAAGAACAGGTAATCCAAATCTCGCGACCGTTTATTCCTTGTGTGGGTGGGCGAGGAGGATGGTATAGTGGAGGTAGCCAAAGAGGTTCCAGTCAAAAAGTCTCTTGTATCTTTGTTTGGCATAAAAAGACTTACAAAGAGCACCAAATTATTTGAACGCACAAAGCACACACTGCTATGCTAAGAGAAAAGCAAGTGTTTGAATGAAAGAGAGGAATATGTACACTTACTTACAACACACCCTAACTCAATACTTCTCTCTCCCCCACCAATAACGGTTAGCTTTTTCTTTTTTATAGAAAAAATATATATTAAAGGATAAGTATTTTAAAAACCAACAAAAATCAAATGAAAAAGCCATCCCAACTGTTACAAGAACTATATCTCTGGTTAGACACCATGAGATTTGTAGGAAAGTGAAAGCGATGGAGGACGATCTTTTCTCTCCTTTCGCTATCAAGGACTCTTGATTTTGCGGGAAACACATTTGATTAGAGCTCAAATATTTTATTTAAAAAATATATATGCATCATCTTTGGCTAAAGTAAAGCACTGTATCATAAAGCAATATTAAAAGTAAAATATGGCATTATCTACTCAAAAGGGACGCTCATTTTTATGCTTTTGAGCCTTCAAATAAGCATCTTTGGCCTCTACGTGGCCATGTGGCTGAAAGCAATATCCAGCAGAGGCAAATGAAACTGAGGGCAAAGAGTGAGAAAGCAAAAAAAAAGATTAGTTAAATAGTATTTTGGGCAGGATGGGCAGCTTTAAACTTTAAAGGCTAGAATGGCATGTAAAAGTTACCCTAATTTTGACATGGCAGCCTTTTTCGTGTAAAAGCCATATGGAATTACGTCCTCTTTTCCCAAAAGTCCCTCATTATATAATGCTCCATATCTTCGCTGCACTAAACCAATTTGTTTTTCTCTTATAACTTAAAAAGCCAACATCTTCAGAAGCATAAATGATTACACTGCCTCATCTTCTCTTCTGAAAACTGCACAAAATGAAGAAGTTTTGGCATTCCATGGCCTCGTAATTAAGTGGGAGTTTTACAAATCGTTGTTTCTTTGACCCCTATGGCTTGTTTTGTCTCGAGGCTACCTAATTTGTGCTAGAAAATTTCCCTACTCAATAAAGAATTCAAGAATTCTTTGAAAGCGGCAGTATTGGATGCCTTATTTCTATTTATGTATGAATAGGATTAGAAGTAGTTTGCTTTCGAACTTATTGGTCAATATGATAAAGCATGTAAACACTAATAAAGACGCACTATATCTGGATGATTATTAATTGTTAAAACCTTGTAGACAACAATGACAGCCTAGGCATCCAAGATATCTAAAACGCAGATGCTAGAGGAGATGTGTAAGCTCTCAGTCCATGTTATGAATTTTGAAAATTTTTAATAACACGCGAAATCTAACATGGTAAATTGGTAATTTCACTTTAAATAGGCTATCCAATCCGTAATGACCCAGCATGACATTCTTCGTTATATATGAAAAGAAAGAAAGTTTTAAGGAAAAGCAGGGACAAATAAAAACTCTTACCGAATAAAATAAATGGTTCAGCAGATTTGTCAAATTGAGTACTATAATGGCCCAGTCCCCAGTGTTATGTTTCATGATGAAACGGGTTCAAGGCCCACTAAAATTCCCCACGCTCTCCTCCCTCGTGGAATTTTAAAATTTTTGAAATAATCATTTTTAATGCTCTGAAAAAGAAAGAGGAAGAGGGTTGAAAAGCTACACGAGAATATTTAGCGTCAGTGTTCTTTTTCGAAATGATTTCAGAAAATTGTGATATGATTTTTCTTTTTAATTTTTTCCACCTTCCCATTTCAGTCAACTGCAGACTAAATCAAAGAAAACCGCCTTTTATTTCTCTGTCCGCACATCTCCGGCGAAATAATTTCCCTATTTCTTAAACTGATCTCTGCATTTCTACTTGGAGATACAGACCATGAAAATAAGACGATAGTTCAAAGGATGAGAATAGAAATGTATACTGATACGCGCAAAGTCAATACGACCGCAAAAATGGTTGCATTTAGAATTCATAAACAATGAAAATTAGGAGTAGAAATAGGCACTCCAAGAAACCAATAATTCAAATATCAGAGACGAACAAATAATCAAATTTTTACACGAGATCTATACTTATTTGTCATGGGAATCTATTAGTCAGTATGCCGACAATATAACACAGCACACATTTTTACACTATTACAAGCTTCACTAATCCCCAGTTCTTTTGCTGGCAGTGCACATAAATTACCTTATCTATGCTAATGACAAGCAAAGTCAACCAAAAAAGCGACAAGACTATGCAAACCAAAAATCACTAACAGCTTTAATCAGCTCAGCTTTCTCCCATTCCAGAATTATTCTGAAGCAGTGGGGTAAGAATAAATTCTACAACCGATCTCTGATCTGTTTACTGATGTCACTCCAAATAGTATTGGGCAGCCTTACAATATTTTGAATAATAGAAACCAGAGGTCCATCTGATACTTAATCCAACTGATTGCAGAGGCTTGTTCCTTTGCAAAGGGATGCTCCAATTCTAAAATTTTGACAATTGCTTGACAGTTTGACGGACAACACCTGCACATAAAAGCTTCATTACTGTAGACTTAATGACCTGTTCTCATTTTGAAACCGACTCCATCTCAGGGAGCCATATGTGGACTTGGACATTGAGAAGTTAACAAGACATCATAAAAAAATACTAACACTACAATTAATGTGTCATTTGGAATATAAATGAATGACGATAACTTTGCCAAGAGAAAAGGAAGATGTTTCACCTCTATGTCCTACTCCTAACAAGTATATGGGAAACGATTTCAACAACAAAATGAATCAGGCAACAGATACCTCTCTTGCAAAGAAAACTGATTCAACTTTACGATGAAATTTGCTCTTCTGGACTACAACAAAGAAGCAGACTAATAATGGGAAAACACCATCATTTAAAAACAATATCACAGCAGCAATAAAGCAACTAATACTAGAACTGCACCTGCAATCAGCCAAACAAAAACAAATGTAGCTCCTATAATGCTCTCCGCTCCTTTGGACTTGGGCACAACATATGGCCATTTTTATTTCTGTTAGGAAATATATCCGTGTAAATATATTATAATTAATTAGTATTGCATATAATCAGCGATTATAGGAATTATGAGTGATTAGGGAATCAATCATCATAATAAGTCATTACTCTCTTGTCTTATTTCTTATGTATAAATACCCTATTAAGCATATGAATAAACACATTGATTTGAGAGTATAATTTTCTATCTTTCTCTCTCTGAATTCGACATGGTACCATAGCTATAGGGATCATTTTTTACCAATTTGAGCATTTTTCCGGTGGCCACTATTACCGTAGTGTGAATAGTAATAGTGGCCAACTCTAAATCTTCTATTTTCCGCTGCATCATCCACAACACTAAGTCTTCTATTTTCCGCTACATCGTCCACAACAGTGCGACACAGTGAGAGAGAGAGTGCGACAAAGGGTTCTATGATTGGTGGTCTATCGCTACACGTGCTCCACCACTGGTGTCTTCTGCCACCGATTAGCGTTTCCCCGGTGGTCTAGTCCAATTATGACTGGTGCGTGATTCTCATGTCTCGTCGTTAGTTTCGGCGTTTTCCATGTGCCGGCGCATGATGTCACTTTCCGGCGCACTTTCGGCGTTTTCTTCCCTTTTCCGGCATCGACCTGCTTTTCCCTCCTTTCCTTGTTGTCTCATGGTGTGGGTCTTTACAGTTGAGCACTACCAGAGGTGTGGCTGGTGGAATTTGCCCTTTTTTTTGGATGGTTCTTCAACTCTGATATGCCTCTAGTAGGTGGTTGTTTGGTTACCCTACTCAGTTAGGTTTATTGCTCGTGCTTCTTCACATTTTGTCGGAATGTTATCCAGTTTGCATCAACTTCCTTTTGTAAACATGATGTTTGTATGTGACTGGATC
Organism: Acacia crassicarpa; assembly: GCA_034222035.1. Lineage (NCBI taxonomy): Eukaryota > Viridiplantae > Streptophyta > Magnoliopsida > Fabales > Fabaceae > Acacia > Acacia crassicarpa. The sequence continues at coordinate 59,714,015 of JAWXYG010000002.1, read as the reverse complement.
TGCTTGTTCATCTTCGTTCCAGTGCTATTTCAGCGAGTTTTCTAATCAATTTGCTTCAGTTGTTGCTCTTATTTTCTGGCTTTGCTTTGTTCTCCGATGTCGAGCCTTCATTCGGTGTGTGTCGGCCGGTCCTTTACGTCAAAGGTTGTGTTGTGAGATTGGTTCAGTTGTTTCTACTATTTCAACACAGGCAGCATTTTTTGTTTCCTGCACGCTTACTTGTTTCTAGTGGCTGGGTTCTTCATTTGTTACGTTTTCCAACATGTTCGTGAAGTTCTATTTTGTCTTGAATGCCATGTTTGTGGTTGGATAATTTCGTTGGCATCTGCCATGCTTTGCATCCTCTGGTAAGGAGTTTGGTGGTCCTTGTATGACCTGTTTGTTCTTTGCCTTTGGTGAAGCGTTTGGAGTATTGTTTGGTCCCTTGTAAGACCGTTTGCTATAACTTCTGCTTTGGTTTGGTATTCTTTGTTGTTTGAGCTCCTGCCGAACTTCTTGGTGGATTCAAGGTCTCATGAAGAAGATTTTGTTCGGATTTATTTATATTATGTTTTCTATTAACAAGTTGAACATGATTAACATCTAAGCTCCAACTTGAGGGCGAGTGTTAGGAAATATATCCGTGTAAATATATTATAATTAATTAGTATCGCATATAATCAGCAATTATAGGAATTATGAGTGATTAGAAAATCAATCATCATAATGAGTCATTACTCTCTTATGTATAAATACCCTATTGAGCATATGAATAATCACATTGATTTGAGAATATATTTTCTCTATCTTCCTCTCTCTTATTTCTACAATTTCCACTTGTCAAGAAAAAGCTTTGGCATCATCAATGAGTCAATTACCATCAGATACATTCCATTCACCGAGATATTTATCTAAGATCCAAGATCAGGAAGGATATTGGGTAAAACCAGCCGCTTTGTTTACCACGCATCTTTCACCAGCAATTTGAAGATGACAACATAAGACATACGGTCAAGTGATTGTGGATATATACATCCAACGCCGGGACAAAGAATATTTTGTTTAAGTGAGAAAGCATATTGGGAAAAAGAATTTTTTTAACACTAAAACCATGAATAGTAGTTGCAAGTGGCATGCAATAGTTCCCAACAAAATTCATTTTTCAATTTCCTTTCCTTTTTTGCTAATATTCTGAGTTCTGACAACATTACCTACTGGATTCAAGTGAACACGCCCTTTAGCACAGAGAAAGGCATCTAATTGATACTATAGATCTTTTAGTATTTGAACCATGTCAGAGAAGGACTAAAAAACCAGAGGACTCAATAAATTCATAGACTATGCCATTGCTAACTGTACAACCAAAGATAATTTAGGGCAATATTTAATACTAAACAGAAGCATACTCATCAGCAAGTAAGAAGAACATAACTAAACCATTGAGCATCAGGGGTTCATGCACATGTTGCTGTCCAAATAATCCTTTCCTCATGATAAGCAAATCTAAGAGACTCAGAAGTATACAAGGGAAAGGAGACTACAGCAGTGCCCTCACAGAAGGCGAAGGGGCATTCTGGGAACAAACATCCAAAGACACTGCTTGTTCTACATTGCTTTTCACCTGGGTGGTACAGAACCCACTCCTTTGGACTTGAGCACAACATATGGCCATTTCTATTTCCACATCAATTAAGTGCCAAGAAAAAATTTTGGCATCATCATTGACCATCAGATACATTCCCTTCACTGAGACATTTATCTAAGGTCTAAGATTAGGAAAAATAAAGGATAAACAATAAGCGCTTTGTTTATCAAACATCTTTAACCTGCAATTTGAAGATGACAACATAAGACATACAATTAAGTGATTGTGGATATATAGATCCAATACTGGGACAACGAATATTTCGTTTAAGTGAGAACGCCTTCTGGGGAAAAGAACTCCTAACATTAAATTCATAGCAGATGCAACTGGCATGCAAAAGTTCCCAACAAAATTTAGTTTTCAATTTCCTTTCTTGTTCTGCTGATATTCTGACAACATTAGCTACTAGATCAAGTGAATGCACCCTCTAGCACGGAGAAAGGTATCTAATTTATACCATATTCTTTTACTATTTGAACCATGTCAAGCAAGCACAAAAAAATTAGAGGACTCATAATAAATTCATAGACTATGCCATTGCTAACTATAGAACCTGTAGAAATAAGAGAGAGAAAGATAAAGAAAATGTACTCTCAAATCAATGTATTTATTCATATGCTCAATAGGGTATTTATACACAAGAGAGAAAACAAGAGAGTAATGACTCGTTATGATTATCGATTCCCTAATCACTCATAATTCCTATAATCGCTAATTATATGCGATACTAATTAATTATAATATATTTACACGGATATATTTCCTAACACTCCCCCTCAAGTTGGAGCATAAATGTTAATCATGCTCAACTTGTTACAAGAAAACAAAATATAAATAAATTCGAACAAAATAATTTTCTTCTTCGTGAGACCTTGAATCCACCAAGAAGTTCAGCAAGAACTCAAAAAACATAAAATACCAAACTAAAGTAGAAGCTACAGTGTCTCCAAAGGGACCGAACAATACAGCAAATGCCTCACCAGAGGCAAAGAACAAACGGGTCACACAAGGACCACCAAACTCCTCACCAGAGGACGCAAAGCAGGCAAATGAACAGAAACTGAAACAGCACGAACACACACACCAGAGTCGAGAGGCTGGTCACTGTCACTGTACAATGACAGCGTCCACCAAAAAACTCAAATTAGCTAAGAACTAACCTGGCTCTGATACCATGTAGAAATCAAAGAGAGAAAGATAGAGAAAATATACTCTCAAATCAATGTGTTTATTCATATGCTCAATAGGGTATTTATATACAAGAGAGAAAACAAGAGAGTAATGACTCATTATGATGATTGATTCCCTAATCACTCATAATTCCTATAATCGCTGATTATATGCAATACTAATTAATTATAATATATTTACACGGATATATTTCCTAACAAGACCAAAAATGATTTAGTGCAATATTTAATGAAACATGCTCATCAGCGAGTAAAAAGAACATAACTACACCATTGTGGGCATCAAGAGTTCATACACATATTGCAGTCCAAATCATCCTTTCCTCATGATAAGAAAACCTAAAAGACTCGGTCGTATGAACAGGACAGGAGACTACTGCAGTGTCCAGCAGGGTTAGAGATATGAAGAAATCCTACGGGGCTTTGGTTGAATACTGTAGTAAAGCCAAAAGAAATCGAGGTCCTCGCAAATCATTGGCAGACTAATATATAACTGAAAATTGGTGATAGTAGATCCCCTTGACATAGCAATCATACATGGTAGGTGGTTTCTTCATAAGCATTAAGCAAGCTAAGAAACCAAGTCATCTAATTCTAACCTGACATCACTAGAAACCAAGATAACAGTACCACAAGATCTAAGTTATGGTAGACCTAGTACATAAAAGGCTAAATGAAGCCCTACGTCCCATTCAAGATAAACGAACAACATAGATTTAAGACATGGTAGAAAACAACTATTAAAGAAAAACCATAGTTAAAACAAAGGTTAAAAAAACAGAAAAGGAATGGGAACATAGAAAGGATTTGCCTGAGATATCAGTTTATATTAAAGATTCATCCTGAAGTAATGTTGCCTCAATTTCATTTAGTACATTGATTTTAAGACACCACCAAGATTTTCAAGTACTCGGTGTTCAATGAAATATCCGAATAACTACAATTAATCATCAGCATTCAGACTTAGACAGAATATATCAAATTTGACGAGAAGATATCAACCGAAAAAAATCAGATGGCTATTGTCTATCACCATAATTGAATATTTCCACTAATCACTGTCCCCCGTAAAAGATGAAAGGTATGACTACATTTCACCCGAGTTATGTGGGGCGCGGTAATTGGCATATTTTTAATGACATCCCGTTCCGTATAAGTGGGCTGGTTGCCCCGTTATGCCCGAACACAACTCGAACCTAATGTTGAGCTACCTATATACTATGTGGATATTAGTACCAAATAATCAATTTTGGTGGATCTTGACTCTAGGTATGAAAAGTTTGCGATTTGTACCCTAATGAACCGAATTTGTAGGAAAAATCAAATGGGTATTGGGTAGTGTATGAGTAAGGAAACATTACTAGAAGTGCTGACTGGTGAGAGAAGGCGATGGACGGATCGCCACAAAGAGTGAGAAAGACCGCCAAACGGCCGCGAAGGATGGTCCCGGCAGCAACTGAGGTTTCCCCAAATGCATCCGACGCGGCGTTGTGTCCCGCCAAAACCTTCCACCAATTTTAATTTTTTATTTAAATTAAAGAATAAATTATACATTTGTTGCTTTAAATTAACATTAAATTTTAAGTTAGTTTCTTAAGTGTAAAAAATATAATTTTAGTTCTTTTAAGTTTTAATTTTAACGTCATTAATTTTATTAAACGAAAAATGCTGAGCCAGCGCCCAGCAGTTAATGGCTTGGGTTACCATTTAAATATGTTAACTCAATATTTTTTGTTAAATAAAACGAATAAACTAGCATTTGATGTAAATTTAAAAGGACCAAGCATTTCCTCAACAAAATAATAATAAGGGTTAAAAAGTAAAAATACACATGAGTTTTTACCAAGGTGTGCCCAATGCCATATATTTTTTAGAGGAGCAAAAATACACATAAACTTTTAAAACAAAGTAAAAATGTCTATGTCGTTAAAAGTAGCAAAACTCTGTTAGTGGGACCCACAATATTTAAAAAAGGGTTAAGGTGTAAAAATGCACATGAGTTTTTATTCAAAGTGCGTCCAGTAGTAAATGCTTTTTGGAGGTGCAAAAGTAAACATGAACTTTGAAAATTGGAGCAAAAGTCACAGCACAGTTAAATTCTACCTGACGGTGTTAGTTTTTGAGGTAGGGTCCACATTATTATTCTGAAAATACAATAATGCCCTTAACTTGAAAAAAAACTATCTCATCTCCCCCACCCTCGATTCTTCATCTGTGAAAGTCATATCTCTCTGATTTTTTTTTTTTTAGTTCTTTTTCCTGTTGATTATTATTACCGAAATTCCTTCAAAAATTTTAGTCCCGTTTTAAAAAGGTTTATGTGTTTTCAAAAAGCATATTTTCTTTTTGGCAAAAAAGGTTTAAAGAAGAAGAAGATGGGAATAGAGACAAAATATCTGCAGATGGGTATCAATACTTCAAAGCAAACTGCTTGATATTACATGATTACAATTATATATTGACTTTCTAGTTTGAATAATACAAACATGAAACATCCCACCGCCTTCGTGATTTTTGCATTATTATCACAGATTTGGATTTTCTTTTTGGTTTACATAACTTTACTTACTAACACATTGGTCTAAAAAAAGAGAAGTGAATATTGTAATGAGTAGACCATTTGGGACATCGATGAACTCGCCGTAAGTGCGGAAGACTTCGTCAAGAATGGCATTAATCTCTTCATCGCTGAACTTGACCCTTGGGTTCACGGCCACGACTCTGTTGAGAACGCCATCATGGTTGGCGTTGAACTGCTGAAAAATTTGCATGACCTTCTCTGATCTGCTGCCTCTAGTTGCCATGAAAGCTCTAAATTGTTAATTGGTGGAGATGGTGATGCAGTGGCTGTAACGCCTCATTTTCAATACCAAAATCTTGGCCAAAATATTAGTAACACCTCCAAATATAGGATATTTAACACTCAAACACATATTTACAATATGGCCAAAGGTAGAAATCCATTTATACAGGGCCAAAATAAATCCAATAAATAAGAGTTATTTTAAAATGCGGAAGTCTTTTAGGTTCATGGCAAATAAAATAACACAACATAAACTAAAGGAGTACAGAAGAGCCTACAAAGCTCACTCCATGGGTGCATTCCCTTGATCTCTACTAAGTTATTCACCTGAAAAATGATAATATGGGGTGAGATTACACATCTCAGTAACTACTGAATATTTCCACCGCGTACAAGTAAATAATGTATGACAAAAAGGCATAAACTTATTTCATAAATATAAATATATACCATACTTTCTCTTACAACGATTATTTGTAAAAGTAGTTATCAATACAAAAATAATAAAATATGACTTTATATATATAAATATATTTTTCAGAAGTTCTCATCATATGTCTTTACAAATCATTCATCAGTCTATCAAATCCTTGATCTGTTCAGAAATGCATTATGCAGTATGCAGCCTCCCTTATACCACCTCCATCCGTATACCGCTGACTGGAGCCATAGGCTAACACATAGTCCAATAGAAACTTATTCATTTGACTGAATTGTTCCAAGCTCACCAAATCTTAAGATACACCCGGCCAAAGGTATAGAGCTTAAATCTGGACTATGGCTCCCCTCCTTTAAAATAACTAAGGAGGTGTCACATGTCCCACAACTCCAATGAAATCCCGGCCAGAGGAAAACATGGAAGATGGGGCCCTGAAACAAGTACCATCCACTGTGCACCGAGTGGTGGCATAAATCATTCTTATCATTCAAATCCCTCCTTACTCCACCCATCATAATACAACCGCCATGATGAATATGTTCACTCAAAATAATGCATTATTATACCATAAAATTTTATACATCAATATGCGTATTTATGAATAGTAAATACTATGCGTATCTGTGAATAGTAAAATACTATGTGTATATGTGAATAGTAAAACACGGTATATATACATGAATAGTAAAAATGAAGAGTACATACGGTATGTATACGTGAATAGTAAATACGGTATGTATACGTGAATAGTATTATGAATAGTAAATACGGTATATGTGAATAGTAAAATGAATAGTAAATACGGTATACGTGAATAGTAAAATGAATAGTAAATACGGTATACGTGAATAGTAAATGTGAATAGTAAATACGGTATACGTGAATAGTAAATGTGAATAGTAAATACGGTATACGTGAATAGTAACGTACGTATAAATAGTACCTCTGCAGATTTGCAAATCAAAGTTCCCACACCAGATCTTAAAACCATAAATATTTTCTAAATATTCTTGCCAAAATAGTAAACAAACAAATTTATAATCATACATAATTCACAAGTATAAGGAAGAATATTCAGAGTTACCTGTTACTTGCTAATACCCGAATCACCAACCAGCTATTATAATTCTCAAGCAAATATCTCTACTCTCTCTCTCTCTCTACCTCTCTCTATGGCTTTTAGAAGTTGTGAAGAATGAAATGAAATGGAAGGTCTATTTATAGTTGGAAAATGGGTCTTTAAGTGTAATTTTCGTCTCTGGGTCGTTTTACGTAATTTTCCCAAAAATTTAAAAAGAAATGCCCCGTGACTACTCAGCCGCCCCGTGATGATTCTTTTAAAAATTTTTAATAATATTTTAATATTTTAAATAATATAATAATATAAATCAAATAGTAAATTACTATTACGTGGGTCCCGCGTGAAATATTTTCAAAACTCACGAGAGTTTCTGTCGGGAGGAAGAATTATTTTGGTCGTGGGTCCCACATGAATAGTAAATACGTATTTAGGAATAGTAAATACCGTATTTTTAAATAGTAAATACGTATTTGTGAATAGTAAACACTATTCATATTTCACAAATTTCAAGTATTAAATACGTATTTACGAATAACATATATATATATATATATATTTTTTAAATACGTATTTGTAAATAGTAAAAACGTATACATGAATAGTAAATACTATTCATGGGTCCCACAAAATACTGATTTCAAATTTATCACTTTCCGAAAATAGAGCCTAGTAGTCTTCCAAAAATAGACTTATTCTCAAGACTTTAGGTCCAAAATTCAGGATGTTACATTTCTCCCCTCCTAAAAAAAAATTTTGTCCTCAAAATTTCGCTATAATAAGAATTCTAACCTATTTAAATAAATGAGGATAGGTTTGTCGCATGCTCTCCTCCGTTTCCCAAGTAGCATCTCCGGAAGCCATTCCTTTACACACAACCTTTACAAGTTAATAGCCTTGTTCCTCAATTGCTTATCCCCCGCATCAACAATCCGCTCCGACTCAGCTTTATATATCATATTATCCCTAAGTCCTATCTCTTTCCCAAACATGCTCACCAAGCACACAACACAATTTTCGTTCATCCTGTACCCAAAGTAATATTCAGACACAGGATCCACTAGTTCCTTATTTGAGCGCTTGGTTACACTGGCCTCACAGGCCAGTTCATTCTTCCTTTCTGCTTATTTCATTGTATTACCACGACACTGGATATTCAGATCTTACAGCTTAAGAAGTTACCCTCAGGCCATAAGAACCACAACATGATATAATCTGATTATTCTACCAACCTTAAGATAAACTTTAGACATACAGGTCTAATGTTACCATGTTAGGCAACAAACACAATACTAGGCACATAAGTCTTATAGCCTAGAGATACCACCATACGCAAACTAACTCAACAGGTCTTACCGCCTCAAGCCTCTGCTCGTCTATCCTATACCAGTGCTTCCTCAATTCAAGTTTAAGAAAACACTCACTTACTAAATCTAGCTTTCACCAATGGCAAATAATTCAAAAACAAGTACATTTGGCAAGATTCCGCAAACTAAGTATATCCACAACAGTTTCCAACCTCTTCTAGCTTGTACACCTTCCACCACAATCATAATGTAAAAGTCAATTCTTGTTCTGATTTCGCAAGGATTCATTCCATGAGACATCATAGTTTATAAATGTCGATTACAAACTGGTCTTAAATCCTGTTGTAAATATTGCGTAAAAATTTCCAAACACAGCAAGTGCATTGGTAAGTTCAAAATTCAAATACTCAGGGACCTAGCAACTATTTTAAATAGTCACCAACTCCGAATACATTCCAGGTTCCAACTTATTCTACTCAACTCATCCATGAAACACTCAATTCATTATTTCTAAAGAAAGATTCTATTATCAAGATCATTTCCTATGCTAGTTAAACAGTTGGCAATCTCTGAACACCTTATACATGTTGGTATCACATTTTGTTCCCTATTTCTCTCAAATCAATTAATACCATATTCTAATATTTCAATTTATTCAATCAATTCAGTCTCCTAAAGAATCAATACAACTGTTAAGTTGAACTGTTATATTACATTTCTACTAGTAGCAACCCTCTAGATCCCCTACCAACTTTCAGATTCATCATCCTATTTCTAAAACCCCGATTATTCATACTAGATTCATCATACTCCATAGCTTATGTCATTTAAGAACTATCCTCAAACTTTCCCCAAAAATGATAATTGTCAAATTACAAATCAACTCTTAGAACTTCAATATCAGCAAGACAGAGATATCATGTGTCCTCAATAATATCCATAGAACATTCATGTTTCACAATTCCTAGACTAAGATTTAAAACATTCAAATATTATTCTCACAACCTCAGCATTGTTCACATGATTCGAATTCAATCCTTAGTATCTCAAAGACATATACTAAATATCATCTGTTCCTCTCATAGTTATCTATTAATCACACCCAAATAACATACTAATATTATAACATAAATCACCGGATTTCATACTTTCATAATTAGACATACTATCTTAACTCAGATTGAATTCAAGTCTATTCTCAAATATTCCTAGACATCAATAGTCAAGTTTACAATTTGATTCTTATAACCTCAACATCAACTGATAATTCGTGTTTCCCCAAAAATACCCATTATACATACTAAGATCATGATTCACAATTCCTAATCTAATTCTTGGATTATACGAAGACTATCTACAACCTCAGCAGCATTCACAAGGTTCTAATTCTACCACAACCTGCAATATCACAAAGGCTCATTTCGTTCTTTAAGTTCTATTTCAGCTTAGATTAAATTAAAGCCTATCCTCAATATTTACTATATTCATTCTAACATCTTTCTGGCATTCCTAAGGATCACCATTTCATACCTTTCTATCGATCTTCCAACATGTTTATCCAAAAACCTTAGTCTTTGAATTATCTGTGACAAATTCATAGAATTCTTCGGATACTCAGAGAGTGAAGAATGCTCTCGGGTTAATTGGCACAACTCATCATCATTTCAAATCTTCGGATTCTCTCCGGTTCATCTAATATTATTAGAAAGTCACCCTTCCCAAGAATACTATCACCTTAGCACGCTTACGCTTAAAATCCTATTTTCAAATGTCAATTCCGACATCTTGAGTCAGCTGCACATCCAAGACAGATTTCTTAGATAAATGCGCGTATAAACGTCCAAACTTAATTTCTTGAAAACACAGCTAGCAATAAATGCCATAGCGATTTCTGTCTGCAAAGGTCTAGGAAACTGCGACCCCTAACGGTGGCTAGGGTGCACTAGGGTGCGGTGCCATAAAATTTTCCGCATAACAACAAAGTCTACATGATTCTGAGCTAACGACAGATGAGAATCCGATGCTGCTTAAAAAAATATAGACGTTGCTAGCCCAGCTATAAATAGAGTAAAGAAAGAGTAAATGTTTCACGTTCTCTCAAACTTCACAAAACCTCCACATATTCATTTCCTCTCCGATCGTAACCTTCACTATAACCTTCCACATTATCCTTAAACATGGCCGGTTCAAGTAACTCTATTCCAGTCTCCGATTCATTCAACCCTTTCTTTCTTGAAGCCTTACTTCATGACTATCAGACTAACATGTTGTCTGATTTGTCAAACAATGCATCATACCCTTATTCTTCTTTACTTCCCCAAAATCCCGTAAGTATGAACGTTCATTCATCTGCCTCAACGATTAACATTCCTACTCCTCCTCCAAGGATACAAGATTCTATTTTTACAACTACTAACAGAAAGGAATCTGAAGCAGGTCCATCAAGGCGACCTGTCCAAAGGTGTCGTAATGTGGCAGAACTTATGGAGTCTACGGTACCTTCTCAACCAAGGAATCCTGCTTCTACCTTGACTGAGACTACTAATCCATTTTCATGTGGTTGCTGCCATGTTCTACGAGAGATTATTCATACCAATGGACTTCAATACCATAAACTTGAAGTTCATGGGAGGATTGGTATGATATGCCACGCTGTCTTTCACCAGGACGTACAAGGAGGTTCTTCCAGTCCTCAAGTATTTGACTTTGGTAAGAAGAATTTAGATGATGTCAAACATTTTCTAGAAAATTATTGTTTGAATCAAAAATCTTTAGAGTATGTCCTGGTGTCGGATCCCCTATCAGCCTACTATGAGGCCCTCTGTGTTGGTTTGGAATGGACTAAAAATCAAAATGAACTCCCTAATAGTTCATTTCCAACCAATACAGAAAATATATCCAATAAAGGAAGAGAGCTCATGGTTGTAAATAATAATCCTTCAGTCCCCATACCTAGTAATCCATACCGATCAAGAGCTGAACAAAATATTAGAGCTTCATCAATGTCAATAAATGATCTTAGAGACTTATTCCATTTACCTCAACAAGAAGCGGCTAAACAAGTTCGTCTATGCAAAAATGTCTTAATGAAAATATGCCATAGGGAAGGAATAAGGCATTGGCCTTATGTAAAAATTCGAAGCACTATGAGGCAAATAGCTAGATTGAGAAAAACAATGTCTTCTGATGGTCCTCTCTCAAGTGCAGCCGCTCAGGAAGAAATTAATAGACTTAAACTTGAGATGGTCAACGCTTGTGGTGGGATTGTACCGACTGTTGCTCTTGATGCTTGAAATAATATAGTCTAGCCTTCTTGCTAATGTTTGTAATCTCTTATTCTAGGATTCATAAGGATTTTCGAGTTTTCCTGCCAAACTCAACTTTATCTTATTAAATTCAAACTTAAGCCAGTTATTCTGTATAATCAAGACTATGCCCGTATTCTGTTATGGTATTGTCATCTGTTACTCATATAAATTAGCTAGGTAAGTGAAAATCTAGCGAAAATCTCTTCATACTTTTTACAACGGCAACTAATTGAATAAACATCAATTAGGGGCTTAGTCTTTCAATCACTTTCCTAGACACCAATAAAAATATTCATCCTAGAAAGTAATTTTGGGCCTACAGAATCCAATATTCAATAAATTTTCTACTTACCAACTTCCGCTACGCAGCTCTGAAATTTAATCTCAATCACATCCTCAAATCATAAATCCTCATTATCAATCACTTGAATATTTTGATTAACCCATTCTTCTCCTATCATGAATGTCACAAGAAAATTGGTAAAAAGAATCCAAAGCTATAAAGGAAAATGCACATGTTATGATATTTAATTTGCCATGACCTCAAAATTTTTATTTAGAAAACTGATAGGAAATTTACAAATTGGCCAGAACCTTTGCTCTGATACCAAAAATGTAACGCCTCATTTTCAATACCAAAATCTTGGCCAAAATATTAGTAACACCTCCAAATATAGGATATTTAACACTCAAACACATATTTACAATATGGCCAAAGGTAGAAATCCATTTATACAGGGCCAAAATAAATCCAATAAATAAGAGTTATTTTAAAATGCGGAAGTCTTTTAGGTTCATGGCAAATAAAATAACACAACATAAACTAAAGGAGTACAGAAGAGCCTACAAAGCTCACTCCATGGGTGCATTCCCTTGATCTCTACTAAGTTATTCACCTGAAAAATGATAATATGGGGTGAGATTACACATCTCAGTAACTACTGAATATTTCCACCGCGTACAAGTAAATAATGTATGACAAAAAGGCATAAACTTATTTCATAAATATAAATATATACCATACTTTCTCTTACAACGATTATTTGTAAAAGTAGTTATCAATACAAAAATAATAAAATATGACTTTATATATATAAATATATTTTTCAGAAGTTCTCATCATATGTCTTTACAAATCATTCATCAGTCTATCAAATCCTTGATCTGTTCAGAAATGCATTATGCAGTATGCAGCCTCCCTTATACCACCTCCATCCGTATACCGCTGACTGGAGCCATAGGCTAACACATAGTCCAATAGAAACTTATTCATTTGACTGAATTGTTCCAAGCTCACCAAATCTTAAGATACACCCGGCCAAAGGTATAGAGCTTAAATCTGGACTATGGCTCCCCTCCTTTAAAATAACTAAGGAGGTGTCACATGTCCCACAACTCCAATGAAATCCCGGCCAGAGGAAAACATGGAAGATGGGGCCCTGAAACAAGTACCATCCACTGTGCACCGAGTGGTGGCATAAATCATTCTTATCATTCAAATCCCTCCTTACTCCACCCATCATAATACAACCGCCATGATGAATATGTTCACTCAAAATAATGCATTATTATACCATAAAATTTTATACATCAATATGCGTATTTATGAATAGTAAATACTATGCGTATCTGTGAATAGTAAAATACTATGTGTATATGTGAATAGTAAAACACGGTATATATACATGAATAGTAAAAATGAAGAGTACATACGGTATGTATACGTGAATAGTAAATACGGTATGTATACGTGAATAGTATTATGAATAGTAAATACGGTATATGTGAATAGTAAAATGAATAGTAAATACGGTATACGTGAATAGTAAAATGAATAGTAAATACGGTATACGTGAATAGTAAATGTGAATAGTAAATACGGTATACGTGAATAGTAAATGTGAATAGTAAATACGGTATACGTGAATAGTAACGTACGTATAAATAGTACCTCTGCAGATTTGCAAATCAAAGTTCCCACACCAGATCTTAAAACCATAAATATTTTCTAAATATTCTTGCCAAAATAGTAAACAAACAAATTTATAATCATACATAATTCACAAGTATAAGGAAGAATATTCAGAGTTACCTGTTACTTGCTAATACCCGAATCACCAACCAGCTATTATAATTCTCAAGCAAATATCTCTACTCTCTCTCTCTCTCTACCTCTCTCTATGGCTTTTAGAAGTTGTGAAGAATGAAATGAAATGGAAGGTCTATTTATAGTTGGAAAATGGGTCTTTAAGTGTAATTTTCGTCTCTGGGTCGTTTTACGTAATTTTCCCAAAAATTTAAAAAGAAATGCCCCGTGACTACTCAGCCGCCCCGTGATGATTCTTTTAAAAATTTTTAATAATATTTTAATATTTTAAATAATATAATAATATAAATCAAATAGTAAATTACTATTACGTGGGTCCCGCGTGAAATATTTTCAAAACTCACGAGAGTTTCTGTCGGGAGGAAGAATTATTTTGGTCGTGGGTCCCACATGAATAGTAAATACGTATTTAGGAATAGTAAATACCGTATTTTTAAATAGTAAATACGTATTTGTGAATAGTAAACACTATTCATATTTCACAAATTTCAAGTATTAAATACGTATTTACGAATAACATATATATATATATATATATTTTTTAAATACGTATTTGTAAATAGTAAAAACGTATACATGAATAGTAAATACTATTCATGGGTCCCACAAAATACTGATTTCAAATTTATCACTTTCCGAAAATAGAGCCTAGTAGTCTTCCAAAAATAGACTTATTCTCAAGACTTTAGGTCCAAAATTCAGGATGTTACAGTGGCTGTGAAAGTCCCAATTTATATGGCTATAAAACCCTAAATTTTGATAAAATCCATTTCAGGTTTACAATGGCTGTTAATCTCCTATTAATTTTTGTTTTCTTTCACAATCAGATTCTCAATCCCACCTTCCCACCTGGGAAACAAAAAAGGGAAGGAGAAAAGGGAGAGATGACTCTCGCAGATGAAGAATCGAAGGCGGAGGAGATGGGATAGTTTTTTTCAAGTCAAGGGCATTATTGTATTTTCAAGATAATAATGTGGACCCCACCCTAAAAACTAACACCGTCAAGCAAAATTTAATGGTGCTGTGACTTTTGCTCCAATTTTCAAAGTTCATGGTTACTTTTACACCTCCGAAAAGCATTTGCTATTGGGCGCGGCGCACTTTGAGTAAAAGTTCATGTATATTTTTGGACCTTAACCCTTTAAAAAATAAAAATGCCTACAATTAATAAATTCGTCTTCTGCCCTTTCTCCATTCTCTGGTCTTCTTCCAACGCTGTGCTCGTCGAATCTCTCATCAAGCAGCAGAGGCTTCAGTTTGCGAAGTACAGGTTCTCGATAACTTCACTTGATTTGCCCAAAGATGGCACAGTTCCAAAAAGACACGTTCCTCGAAACTTCTCAAGCCCGAGGTAAACTCTCCTTCCACCTTCATCTTCTCCATTCTCTTCTTAGATGCCAATGGCGGCGTCAAAATCTGTCTTCCAAAATCAATCCTTCTATCCTCCACCTTCTATGTCTCCCTCCAGCTTCCTTCCTCGCCGCAAGGAAGCTTCACGACTCCAACCATACCGCTAACGTCGACGGTTTCGTTGTTCATTCTCTCCTTCAATTTTGAGTTCGTTTGGAGATTGATTTATGCATTTGAGTTCAATTTCTGGGTTGATTTTGAATTTTGGACTTAATTTTGATTTCATGGGGAAGTTCAATGCCTAGAAATAGGAGGGTGAAGAAGAGGAGGCTTTGAATTTGTTTGCCCTGATTTAGACGGATGATTGTGGGCAATCCACAAGTGCTGTTTGTAGTAACTTAATTTTGATTTATGCATTTTGTCGCCCAGTCATGGAGCATTGGAGAATTCTAGAATTTTGTTGTATCTAATTCCTTAGGTAGGCTTTGGCAACTATTTCTTTGGCCTGTGTTATCTTCACTGTTCTTCGATGGAAAAGAGTTGCAAAGGAGAGGGAGAGGTTTTTTTTTTTGAGGTGGGGGGCATTTTGGCATTTTCACAATGTAGCTAACGTCTGTTAAAATAATTTAATTCTAATGGTATTTTTGCAAGCTCATGTGTATTTTTGTTCTTCTGAAAAGCATATAGCACTGGGCACACTTTAGGTAAAAACTCATGCATATTTTTTTTGTTCTTAACCCAAATAATAATTATGGTTGTTGAACGGGTGACGATGACAATGACATATGGCTTAGGAATGTGAGGAATGAATTGTACCATCCATTTATGGCTAATAAATTGAATAATTTGTCATAAATTTAATATTTTATACGAAATTCTAAATATTGGTTTTTTAACTACAACAGAATGAAAATTGGAAATGAAGCAGGTAAAAAGCTTCGATCTGCTATGAGAGAGCCACCCATCTAGTATCCAAGGTCGATGTGAGCTCCACTTTAGACGCAACAGATAAAAAGCTTTAGCTAGATCTGAATCTCGCAAGGTCTCGGACCGCGTGGGAGGTTTCAGACCAGAATCTCGCGGTGGTATTGCTAAACTGCGATCGAAGGGTTTGCTTTTTGGGTCTTCTGAACACTAAAAGGAACTAGCCAATCAGTTCTTAACGTTCAGAAAGGGTTTGCTGTCAAAGAATGAAGATGCTTATGCTTTGAGTGAAGCTCTGAAGCACATGAACGACGCTCTAGATAATTGTGAGAACGGATTCAATGCAACGGAAACAACAGAAGAGACAACAGAATTCAGAGGCTGGAGATGGAAGACACTTCGTTTGATTTCGGCTGTCCATTTGCAGAATGAAGAGTTTGATAGTGTGCTAAAATGCGTTAAGGTCCTGAGAGAGGCTGGTGGCGCTTTTCAGATCTATGGTTTGAATATTTCCCATTGTTTGGGGCGGAGATGGCGCTGTTCTGATTGATTATGGAGGGGAAAAAGTATGATTTAATTGAAACTGTGAATAGAGGCAGAGTTACCACTGTGGGCCCCACCAAAGTCCAAATCATCATCCACATCACTATGTTTAGTCAAACCATCTAACTTTACGGTCAACATCATCCACATTAACGTACTTTTGTACTGATTTTATAACCACATGTGTATTTTTGTGTCTAAAAAAAGTACTTGGTATTGGACACTCCTGAAAATAAAGTATATGTGCATTTCTGCATCTTTACCCTGAAAAAAAAAAAAAGGTAACCTAGAGGTTTTGTTTGTATTGAATTCGTGCATTCAGAATTAATAGTAATTAAGATTTAAACAAAAGAGAGATCAAAACAAAAAGAAAAAGGGGAGAGGTTTATCCTCAACGCTCATTCAAATATAATGTTAAAAAAGAAATGAGATGCAATTGGGCACAAGCATTTTATGTGGATGGAATGAATTGGACAATTGTGATGAAAAGACATGTTTGTTTGAAGCGGTTAGGTAGTCAAGTTGAAGTGTTTGATGAAAAACAAAATGGTGGGTCGGTCCCCATTGGCTTTTCCAATAATCCTAGCTACGACCAACACCTTCATTGCACACATATACACTTGATATTTATCACACCTTCAAAATTAAACTTCACAGGATTGGTCATTGATTAAACGTTAAAACTCCCATGCATGTTAGAGGGTGGATATATGGTCCCCTAGACAGACAGACAGACACACACTAGTTGCCACCAACCCATCCACTGCTCTTGTATGTGGACTCATTTATATCTCTCTGAGAATAAACAGTTATATTAATCAATGAAATGAAACCAAACCTCACGTGTATAGTGCTGTTGCCATATATGGTCCCTCTTCAACTCGGGTACGTTCCAGGATGAAGTGATTATAGGCGAAATAAATAGACATGGCCACAAAAAATATATCCACTTTTAATTTGGCTTTGGAATAATTGCAAAAATCCTCCCATATTATTGCTAACTTATATATTTCTTTTGTCATAGCTTCATGTGCGTAGTATGTGACCGCGTGTGTCTATATATATATATATATATAGGAGATATGATTCATCTATCCATGAGTGAAACAGATCGATGATAATTTATATTCGAAAAACATGCGTGAAAAAATATTGAAATTGCGTATAGAGCTAAATTCAGGAAGGGTATTATATTACCAACGAAAAATTTTAGACACTTACGTGCGTGAAAATTTAGCTATGACATATTCAAAAGATCATTAAAGGGATATGTTTTATTTTTTTAAAAAAAAAATTGATGGATTAAAGAAGTTTATATATAAATTTTAATTTGAGGCATTTATCTTTAATTGAAGTCGGTATATTTTTCGAAAATAAAATAAAGATGACCGAAATGAAGTTAAGATATACTCGTGCTAAAGTGTTATTAGGCAATCAAACAAATCCATCGAACGGTACTAAAAGTGCTGACGATAATGAAAAATAGAAACAAAAAAAGGGAAAAACACGACAAGAGACGTAATAGTTAAGGAAGCATGTGGTTCAACTTTCAACTAATTATATATTCTGTTATTTAAAGCATCGAACACAAAAGTAAAGTGAAAGTAAGAAAATGGAGAAGATAGATATTTTCCCACTAAAAAAATGACACGTAGCGGTACAAATTAAAATAGGCTTCTTACAGTACACCTGTATTTTACTAACATACAGTAGAGCCCGGAAATCGGGCTGGGCCCGTTGGGCCGGCCCTTTTAAGCCCTGGCCCTGTAGGGCTCGGGCTTGAAAAATATGCCTGAAATTTGAATTTGGCTCTGCAGGGCCGGCCCTGTAGGGCCTCGGGCTTTATCGGGCCGGCCCTGTAGGGCCTCGGTCCGGCCCTACAGGCCCTGTTACTGTAGCATTTTCATTTTTTTAAGAAAAAAATTAGTGAAAGAGTGCCAAGAGAAAGAGGCTATGAGGCACATATATAAATACATAATAACTATACTCTGATTTTATGATTTGGTATATTATTTGTTGCAGATAATAATTATTATGGATGTGTTCATGATGCGGGAGAAGAAATTCATAACATTTTTACTCCTGAAACACAGCCTTCTGCTCAAAGTGAAGCACAATCAAATATCTATGAAATTGATGAGAGTGATGAAGAAGGTGACAATTGACAATGATAGTGGTATGCTTTTATATTTTATGTGAGTTGTCTAATGTTGTTTAGTTTAATACTTCTTAAATTTTATGTGAGTCAATTGTGGACAATAGTTTTTTTTTTAAATTACGAATTAATGAATGTGTTTATTTGTTGAATGATTTGTATTATTTAGATATTAATGTTGATATTATTTATTTGATAGATTAGAACTTTAATGGTTGCAATTTACTAATTATATTTCTTTGGAAAAAACCTAGGAAAAAAATAATTAAAATTTCGAATAGTAATTTCCAGGCCCTGTAGGGTCGGCCCTGGCTCTGGTACTATCGGGCCGGGTTTTGAAAAACAGATGTTTTCCTTATCTCAGGCCCTGTAGGGCCGTGCCGGCCCTGATTCCCAGCTCTAACATACAGTATATAATTTTTACAAATAACCACATTAACAATTGTTTTTTACAGGATTGTATCTAATTCCCACCTCTACCATATAGACGTGATATTAAACAGCTTCTTCATGATGTCATTGACGTTTTTTCTCCAAGCGCGGCGGGCTCTATTGGCATATAAATAAAACAGAGGGATCTGGACCCCGCCGTCATTTTTAAAGATGAGTGGAGATTCCAATGAACAACCTCTCCACGTGTCAATTATTTGCCTCACCCACTTCCTATGTAATTTCAAGTCTCCCATCCACCTTCACCTTCATTCATCGTCACTCTTCCTACCTTCTCCTCCGATCCGAATTCAAACCCTTTCTCGTTCTCAAGTCACCTTTTCTATTCTCGCACATTTCGGATATATATAAGAATCCAGATCAAGCTGTAATGTGACTTCATTACCCAGTTTTATTTGTACTACGATATTTCTGGTTTCTTACTTTTTACTATCATTTTATTTTATTAGCAAGTTTTCATTCTTAATTTGTATTTTATCTACTCTATTTTTTTCTTCTTCTCTTCATTCAAACATAAGATACAGGTCAAAAATCTTCGATCCATCAGTGAATATATAGCTTTCTTCATCGATCAGAAATGAAGAGTGTATAATTAATAAAATATTAACTATTGTTACCATTTTCACGCATTTTAAATTTGTTTGTTTTTTTCATTCAATACCTCCGTTCTAAGTAATGTATATAAAGGTCAACAGCATCATAGGCAGTTAAACTCTATCATTCTGTTACAGTGTCAACTAGTTGGTATATGTCAGCACAATAGTGTACGTAGAAATGAAAGGGTCCCTGAACTGAACTGAACCACAAGACAAACTGACAACGCAGACCCCAACAAATCAAATACAAAAGCTTTTCCTTCTTCTTACCCACTACTGTACTGAAAGAGAACTTTCGGAAATAAAGAACTTGAAAAAGGAATCGATCCTAATTGGAAAGAAGCTCCTTTTCGCTCAGAAGGGATGCAATCAATTAAAAGATTTAGGAATACATCCTCCCTTGCATGGAAGGAAGATAAATTAAACACTCCATGGATCCATACCCGATCGATAACCATGCCCAAACTAAAAGCAACCCTACCACCTTTTCATCACCCGCTTCAACCATATATCCACAAACACAATGCAATACAATAAGCTGTACAATTATTGAACTAATATATATATGTATATATATAACGCATTATAGAAATATCTAAATTCTTTATTTACCATCTTTATTCCAACCTCCACATTTGATCATACAATTATTGAACAATAATAATAAACGATACCCAACAAGCTCTGCTTGCGCCTATTTTTCCGCACTGCTTCAATCATTATTATTCAACTCCCGAGCAAAAATATATATATATATATATATATATATATATATATATATATTATTATTCAACACAAATTAAAAATAATTCAAAAAAAAAATCAGCCCCGGCGCACCTTCGTATACCTTACGTCATACCAACGGCAGTATCCATCATGCAACGGTCATCATCTCTGCCGCTTCCACTGACGCACCGAGTCAAATCAGTTGTCCACTCGGTTACCAAATAGCCTCGTCCCAGTCAAGGCGTCTTGCGAGCGACCAATGTCCTAAGTCTACTTGCTGCAACTTCGAGCCCCAAATCCAAATCTCTCATTTTCCAAGTCATATTCCACGTAGAAATTCTGCTGCTGATAGTTCCCTAAAATCATCGCCGGCCCCTTGGACTCCGCCGGAACGGTCCCATTGCCTGAGACAATCGTCAGGCAGGCAATTTGCCCTTCGCCCACCAACGAGAAATAGTTCTCCAGGGGGAATGTCATGTTGGCACCTCCTCTGAATTTGATCGTGAATTCCGGGAAAGAAATCGTCTCCAGACCTGCAAAATCGAAACAGGGGCTCAAACCGGATCGTGTTTCTACGTCCTTGGCTCTTGTATAATTAGCCATCTGTTTCTCGAATTCTTGCGCCACCATATCGTAGAAGGGCCTTTCCATGAATGTGAAGGTTGTTCCTGAGTCCACTATGGTGCCCCCATTACCGTCTGAATCTGGCTCCAAAAGCTTGGACGGAATCTTCACTACCTCGCCGCCGATGATGATTTTTCGAATAGTCACGTAATAATACTCACGGAATGCTGTGTTGTTTGCAGCTGGGTTTCGCTGAAAAGGAGTGTAGCTAAGGCCATCGGTTTTAGTGTCGCCGGAGGACTCACTCTGCAAAATGAGGTCACTGCTTTCGGTGGAGTCGTCGAACCGGTGAGAAATTAAACAGTAAGAAAATTTCTTGAGACCCAACTGCGAAGGCAGCGATTCAGGCCCTCGACCAAAGCCGGCGATTCCCCCGGGTTGACGGATCGACATGATGGAGCACCCAACGAGAAAATCGGGCACGATTTTCCCAGGAAGGTCGAGGTTGTCTAAGAGTAACAGGCCAGCGGTTGAGCCCGAACCATACTGAATTATATAAGTGGGGCAAATCTGGGAGCAGTTTTGGGCAGTGGGTTCGCATTGTTGACACCGAGACTGAAGATCGGGGCCGAAAATCCAACCACATTTTGGATTTCTGCAACCGACGAACTTGGCGGAGGAGGAATTCTTAGGGATAAACGTGGGGAGTTTAGTGGAATTGATGTTGGGGAAGGAACATCTGGAACAGAGATAACGAGAGGAGCAGGGAAACCAGACAAGGCTACTGCCGGTATCCAAGACGAAAGGGAAGGTCTGAGGCGGAGTGCCGAAACTGAGATCGACGGAGTAACCACCGTAGCTTTTGGGGAAATCGGGGGTCTTGATGACGGGAGTACTGGAATTGGATTTACGGTGCTTGAGATGGTGAGCTCTGGTGAGGGAAGCAGAGGCAACGACTTTGAGGGTCTGAAGGGGATCAGAAGAAGAGTGTGTGGCGTGTAAGGGGGAGATAGGGAGGGTAATGGATGAGAATGATGAAGCGAAGGAGATGAGAGAAAAGAGGTAGAGTAGATGAAGAATGGGTCGAGAAGCCATTGAAGAGGTTTAGTGAGAGAAGAGGAGCAGATAGAGCTAGAGGGATGAACCGCAAGGCGTTGCGATTGGGGTTTTATAAAAGGCACGAGTCCCTGCCCCGACTGGGAAGCCGAGACCCTAAGACTGGGATTCTCTTTTCAAGTCCTTACTAGTCGTTTCTTATTTTTAAATATTATTTATTTTTCTTTATGTATTCCGCCCAATCAATGTTTTTAGGGTTCATGACTTTGTGGCTGCCAAGTCTTTACATGGCTAGCCAACTCTAGGAATTATAATTGTACTACATTTGACATTTTGACATGGTAGTACTATCTCCGGTCCTAATTATAAGAGCTAGTTGATTTTCTTTGGAGAAATTACAGAAGCTAAATAAGTTACTTAATCATTTCATATGTTAAATATTCTTAAATTATATATTAATTTATTAGTCAAACTAATAAGTTTAAAAAAAATAATAAAAATAATTTAAAGTAATTTAATTAACTTCCTTAATCTCTCCAAAAAAGTCAACTAACTCTTATAATTAGGACTGGAGGGAATAATAAGTTAATACTTAATATTACGTTCGATCGGGCCCAATGAACTAATTTAGAGATATTAAAAAGATGAACAAATTAATTTAATAGTATTTATATTTATCATTTTTCTTCAAACTAATTTGACTAACCTATAAATTAATACATCATATAATCAGAGGCGGAGCCACGAGAGGGCTAGGGGTGACCTTGCTCCCCCTAAAATTATAGAAAAGAACCCAAATTTTAAGAAAATTACATTTCAGCAATATAGAATTTTTAATATTTTTATTTTAGTCCCCACTAAAAGTTTCATTGAGGGATTAAAATGAACATTCTAAAATGTTTACAAGTTTTAAATGTAATTTCACAAACATCTGGGTTTTATTATCTAATTTTTGCCCCCTGTAATTGCAATTCCTGACTTCGCCCCTGAATATAATGATACTCATAAGTATTTTAGAAATATTGTATAACATATCTAATTAATTATTTTATTTAGTTTTCCTAATATTTAAAATTAGTTATCTGCACCTTATATTAATTTTTAAAAATAAGTACTATTTTCGGTCATAATTATAGGAATACTTTTGTAATGCAAATTGCACTATAAAAGTATTCCTATAATTAGGACCGGAGAGAGTGTAACATCCTGAATTTTGAATCTAATATCTTGAACATAAACCTATTTTGGGAAAGACTAGTTAACAAATGCTCCAGCAGTATTCATGGATTACATGAATAGAATTTTCCGACCATATCTAGATAAATTTGTAGTGGTTTTCATTGACGACATCCTTATCTACTCTAAGGATGAAGAAGAGCATAAAGAGCACCTTAGAATCGTGCTACAAGTGTTGAAGGAGCACAAGCTCTATGCGAAACTGTCTAAGTGCGAATTTTGGTTGAAGGAAGTAAAATTCCTAGGCCATGTCGTATCGGCTGAAGGTGTTGCAGTGGACCATACTAAAGTTGAAGCAGTTCTCCAATGGGAACGACCAAAGTCCGTGACTGAGATCAGGAGTTTTCTAGGTCTAGCTGGCTATTATAGGAGATTTATCAAGGGCTTTTCGCAAATAGCTATGCCCTTGACAAAGTTAACTAGGAAGGGTCAACCATTTGTATGGGACGAAAAGTGTGAAGCAGCTTTTCAAAATTTGAAGACTAAGTTGACTACGGCACCGGTACTTATAATTCCAGATCCTGCTCAGACCTTTACTTTGTACACAGATGCTTCCAAGAAAGGTCTTGGGTGTGTATTAATGCAAAATGGCAGGGTAGTAGCTTATGCTTCTCGACAGTTAAGGCCACATGAAGGGAATTATCCTACTCACGACTTAGAACTGGCAGCAGTAGTGTTTGCTCTGAAGATTTGGAGGCATCACCTCTACGGTTCAAAGTTCGAGGTTTATAGTGACCACAAAAGTCTAAAGTACCTGTTCGACCAAAAGGAGCTCAACATGCGACAGAGGAGATGGATGGAGTTTATCAAGGACTACGACTTCGAATTGAAGTATCATCCAGGAAAGGCAAACGTTGTAGCAGATGCCTTAAGTAGAAAGACAATCCATGTAGCTATGGCTCCCCTCCTTTAAAATAACAACTAAGGAGGTGTCACATGTCCCACATCTCCAATGAAATCCCGGCCAGAGGAAAACATGGAAGATGAGGCCCTGAAAAGTACCATCCACTGTGCACCGAGTGGTGGCATAAACAATTCTTATCATTCAATTCCCTCCTTACTCCACCCATCACATTACAACCGCCATGATGAATGTATTTACTAAAAAAAAATAATGCATTATTATACCATTATATACATTGATATGCGTATCTGTGAATAGTAAAATACTATGCGTATCTGTGAATAGTAAAATACTATGCGTATCTGTGAATAGTAAAAAAAAATGGTATATACGTGAATACGTATAAATAGTACCTCTACAGATTTGCAAGTCAAAATTCCCACACCAGATCTTAAAACCATAAATATTTTCTAAATATTCTTGCCAAAATAGTAACCAAACAAATTTATAATCATACATAATTCACAAGTATAAGGAAGAATATTCAGAGTTACCTGTTACTTGCTAATACCCGAATCTCCAACCAGCTATTATAACTCTCAAGCAAATATCTCTCTACTCTCTCTCTCTCTCTACCTCTCTCTAAGGCTCTTAGAAGTTGTGAAGAATGAAATGAAATGGAAGGTCTATTTATATGGAGTGAGCTCTAGAAGCTCTTTTGATCTCCAATAGATTATGTTATGTTATTATATTTGCCATGAACCTAAGACTTCCGTTTTGTATTAAACTCTGAAATATTTTCTGGAATTTATTCTGATTATGTATTACGGGTTTTATTCGAAATGGTAACATTGTGAAAGGATTTGGATATTGTTGAACTCTTTTGAAGGTATTTTCAATATTTTGACCGAGTTTTTGGGTATTAAAATTGTGGCGTTACAGAGAGTATTTGGTTTGGCAGTATTATTGCAGGGGGTTCTTTTTAATCTTATTACTTAAATTTCGTTGGACAACTTTTCAGCTGACTTCAAATACTCAGAGCGGTCGTCGTTTCCATTCAAAATTCAGACGTGGTTCTATGAGAACCGGAAATTGGAAGGCAACAGAGCTTGAGTTTATCTCTTCAACTTCAATGATCATAGGTAGAGTTCTCATTAATATAAGAGCTTTTTTTTTTTTTTGTCAAAATTAATATAAGAGCTAACTATGAGTTAAATATGGATCTAAATATAAGATTTTAATCATTTTTAAATATGGACCTAAATATAATATTTTAATCAATTTGGCATGTCATATTTTTGTCATCAATCATCAATCAATCAATCAATCAAATATATATTACTAAACCTTGTGGCTCCAAGCTAATTCGTCCACAGTGTCATCTCACTTGGCAATTTCAGACGACCTTATTGGGCCACTCATGCTTTAAACTACAAGACCCACGTCTATTAATTAGCTTTGAATAAGGGTTATACTAATTAGCCACTCATGCTTTCAACTATGGTATTTAATGTCACAAATCTGCGTGTTTAAGCTTTTCAGTTACCATTCACACACAATTTCAAAGGGTAGTATTTTCCCATTGGCATTCTTATACCGTTTTCCAACGTCGTCTTTAATATTCGTTCAATTCCAAAGAAGCTTGGTTATTCCCCATGCATCACTAACCTTTTAATGGACAATCTTTCTCATCCGTTTTAGTTTATTGGATAAACGAATCGGCCACTCCAATTAGAGGGAGTAAATATTAACCATCATTTCCAATGCAGGCCATTCGAATGTAAGTCTATTTAAGCCGTTTTCGTTTTCGTCTCCAGAATCAATTGAAAAACTCATCCTCAACCCTTTAATCGGCATATTTTCCATTTTGGATTCAAATGGTTACATCTAATGTACTTTCATTCCTTCAGTGAGAACGAGTTTAGCAACAATCAAAGTATAATTGTCAAAATTGTTTCAAACTTTTGAGACATTCCATATATGAGGATGGATCATAAGATCATGGTACAATGCAGTATTTGCATATTCGAAGGTTTTTTGTATTCATCTAATATTATTTTCGCTATATTTATTATTGTTTTGTATATATATTGACCAGAAGTTTGATTTCTTCTCATTTGATGTAGGGTTACATGTGTTTGGCGTTCATGCGTCGGTGTAAGATTATTTGTAGATTTTCTGTTATTATTATACTGGATTTTTGTTCTATTATAAAAAAAAAATTGTGTAGAACGTGCGATGAACATTATCAATCCAGATCTGAAAATTGTTATTTAGCCCTTTAATGGTCAAGTTCGTTAGTGATATTATTAAGACCACAGACCATTTTTCAGTCCGTTCTTCCTCTTGCGGCAACTTCACTCACCGAAATGACTCTTATAAGTACTATGCGATGTTTACAATGCATGATTTTTTTTTTTTCATCTGTCAGTAGTTCCATTTCAGTTTGGCAATATATCTTTTCCCCGTTCTAGATGTAGTGAGAGTTGAAGCTACTATTTATGAACTTACCAATGTTGTTGATGAAGGAGAGAATTTATACCACTTCAACTTTGAAATCATGGACGATTGGTTCCTACTAATCTTAACCTTTAAATACTCCTGTTTTGTTAGTGTAAATATTAACTATCGTCATAATTTTTTGTAGTAGGAACTCATTCAGTAGTTGCTTTAGGCTACTCCTACCTTCTGGGTTTCAATAAGCTATGCTAAAGTTTTAGATAAGGATGACGTTGTTGTCGTGTTGTTATTTGTTAAGATGATAAGGACTTGTGGTTAGTGTTTTTCTAGATATATTATATTACTCTAATATTTTTTTTTTCCTGATTTATTGAGTGGCTAAAATGTTTCTCTTAACATTGTAGATGGGGAAATAATGTTTGTAAGCCACTATGACATCTCTGAAGCAATTTTCAATTACAGACGACCTTATTGGGCCACTCATGCTTTCAACTACAGGACCCACGTCTATTAATTAGCTTTGAATAAGGGTTATACTAATTGGCCACTCTTGCTTTCAACTATGCTATTTAATGTCACAAATCTGCGTATTTAAGCTTTTCAGTTACCATTCACACACAATTTCAAAGGGTAGTATTTTCCCATTGGCATTCTTATACCGTTTTCCAACGTCGTCTTTAATATTCGTTCAATTCCAAAGAAGCTTGGTTATTCCCCATGCATCACTAACCTTTTAATGGACAATCTTTCTCATCCGTTTTAGTTTATTGGATGAATGAATCGGCCACTGCAATTAGAGGGAGTAAATATTAACCATCATTTCCAATGCAGGCCATTCGAATGTAAGTCTATTTAAGCCGTTTTCGTTTTCGTCTCCAGAATCAATTGAAAAACTCATCCTCAACCCTTTAATCGGCATATTTTCCATTTTGGATTCAAATGGCTACATCTAATGTACTTCCATTCCTTCAGTGAGAATGAGTTTAGCAACAATGCCGTCATTGATTTCTGTCTAAAACTGAATCATTTGTCTGCTGCTCATATTACTGATGACAATGACTCGTGCGGTCGTGCCATGTGTTCTAAGTTTCGCCTTAGGCGTTTAGTCCCTTTTTTGTTTTTTTTAACTTTCAACATTTAGGATTTTGCAACTTCATTTATGCTACTGAGAACCTTTTTTCCATATGCTTCATGTCTGTAATGAATTTATTGGAGATGTTATAAGTTTTATGATCAATCATGTTGTTACGTTTACTTATTATTATGTGTCTAATTCATAGTTACACATGTTCGCCGAATAATTGCGGTTTCCCCCCCCCCCCCCTTCAAGATACTTTTCCTTTGTTTAATTTGTATCCCTTTTTCGGTCCTAAATCTAACATAAGAAATTCTTGATAGTATACTTATGATAAACCGATAGTTGTAGAATCGTTTTATATCAAGTGTATTTCAAAAATAGTTTGATTCCTTCCTATCCTACATGCTTATATTTTGATCCATGGGCATGAAACTTCAAATAATACAATTTGAGGTTGTTAGAAAATATTGACGTCAAACATTTAGATTTTATCCAATTATAACATGTATCTACTATTTTCATGCCGATAATATAATGATTGCTTTTCTAACATATTATTCATATTTCAAAACGGAATATTGTTGTAAACATTACTCTGTTAACGAATGAAGTTCATTCATGTCGTTTCATATTCGTTTTCCAATTTTCACACGTAACATTTTTCAACCAATGTACCAAAAAAAAGGTCATTTGTGTTCTGTTTCATTGACTTCTTGATGGTTTTTTTTTTTTTTACACAATTGTGTGTTTATAATTCATGTCCGGAAATGTTAAATAACTATACTAATGCTGACTCTTTGGATGAACCTCAAGTAATTAATTCGCTTATTTGTAATGCGTCGGTTGTACAGAAATTAATCGCTTAATATAATATCGTGATGTTCCAACTTCTTTTTCTATTGTTCACAATATGTCTTTTTTTTTTTGGTTGAATTCACATGTCTTTTCAATTAAATATATATCACTAAACCTTGTGTCTTCTCATCTATTGGGCCACCTATACATCCCATTAGGCGAATTCTTCCAAAGCCATTGGTCATTACATGGCATGCGATTATTGGTGTCACGTGTAAGACTTATCATGTTTATATGAACCAACTTGTGTTCTCATTTATGTCATAAAATAAAGTCAACCTAATAACGTATCCCATTGAGTAAAAAATTCAAAGGCCCATTATAACCATTTATTATACAGGAGTTCCAATGAAACTATTATATTCCCCATGCAACATTTTTTTCCCCATCTATTTTGGTGGTCATAATACAATTCTCAAAGCACCATTTAATTCTTCCTAATTCCCGTGTTAAGAATCCTTTCCCCATTCACTTGAATCTGATTGTTAAAAGTTTGAAACAAACTTAGGGATCCTATTGGTCCTTCTAAACGGCAATTCATAAATGATTCATTCCAAAGGTGAATTTCCAAAAACCCTAATTAAACCACATGTTTTCTATAAAAGGATCCTAACCCTAGCAATTGGGCTACCACCCAGATCACTTTTTCATTTTCATAGCAGGAAGAATACAACAAATTGCTGCAATGGCTTCTTCGAACATATCCTCCTTCTTGCAAACCGACAACACCCACAACAATTGGTGCATTTGTGTGAAGGTCATCTCCAACTTCTAGGACACCGTGCATGCAAGGAGTCATCACCAAATCACTTAAAATGCAGTTATAAGAGATGCAAAGGTTGTATATGTTAAAATTTTCCATTTGGTTCTCTTATGTCCCAGGACCAAAACCAGAATATGCTAAGATACCCACATAAAACAATGGTATAATCTCTTTTAGTGTGACTGTATTGAGCAAATTTATATTTTGTGTTGATAACAGGAATCATATACTTCTAGGGAATCTGACCGCACTGTTTGGCAAACAATCTACACCCTGCGAAAAAATCTTTCAGACCTAAAGATACCTGTTCATTTTCTTTAAAAATGGAGATTGTAAAATCTACACCCAGCTGCATCAACTTCAACTAATTTGTCAAAAGGAGTCTGTCAAAAGGAGTTTTGAAGGTCAATATAGATTGTATCATCTCTCGATATAAGGATAATGAAAGAAGTGATCACAAGCCATATTGTGATCAATTGTCGTGGGAAACAAAATTATTTATTGATCCCAATGATGATGAGGTCGCTGAGGCTAAGAGGATTGTCATGGGAATTTGATTCGTCAATGGCTTGTATTTGTGCCTTGCTTATTATTTGTTTCCGTTTCCTTTCTAATTTATGGTAAGCACTGTCAGTCTTTTTTTTGGGTTTCCCATATTTCTTATAGTGTCTTTTAAGTTGTTGATATGGAAGTGAAACTTTTTTTTATTTTTTTTTAATAAAGGGAGTATAAACGTTATGATTAATGGCAATGAATATGGTTTGTACTAGGTCCAATTAGCAAAGTTAAATGCTCGTACTATATACCTATGAATGGTACATTTTATGACAAAATATGAATCAACAACATTAGGTAACGTATATATTTTTCAATGATATTGATTGAATTGAGTGGATTAAAGGTATCATGCCTTTCTTGATTTTTTTTTGTTTTTAAAGTTTCATATCTGTGTAAATGAAAATGGGTACATCATGATGTTTTGATTTCAATATATGCAGTACTCCCAAGTTTTTTTCATGATCTCTCAACGTCTCCATATAATACAAATTAATGTTTGCATGAGCTAAAGTAAAAGTAGTGTCATGGGATTTAAAATATTTAGTGTGTTATATAAATGAGTATCAAAACCAAGCGCTTATACATCATCAGAAACTGTGTAACAACATTCCAATAGTTATTTTTTAAATTTATAGACGTTTGAACGATTTGGTTATTTTAATCCAAAGATACTCGTGGAAAGACGATTTTTTATTTGGGTTTGAATGAGGGAAAGAGGAAATAGTAAATGATGAGGTATTGAATACCGGGAAAGTATTATTCTGGGTTTGCCGTCTATGTGAGTGATCTTATTGATTTTTTTTAATGTTTAGACTCACAAATTTGTTGTACATTCCCATGAACAAAGGTCTAGATGAACATTACAGGCAATTAGATTTCTCCTTAATGTTGACTATGATTTGTTGGGAATAAATTTGAGGAAAAAACTTATCATGTTTTGTAGACATAAAAAAAATTAATTAAACATTTTTTATCTTTTTTCCTATCAACCAATGGTACTAATTCCATTAACGATGGAGAGAGCCAACAATACAAACAAAGAGTTTGAAATAAAAGGCAACGGAGCTTAAAAATTGCAAAGACCCTCCCACATTCATGAATATATTATGAATTAAATATTTACATTTTTCTTCATATTAGGTTAACTTGAACTTTTTCTATTTAATATATAGGGTTTAACATTTGTCATGTGACTTGACATAAGATTTTGTTAAGTCACCCCAAAACTATATTGTTTTGAGAATTAGAAGAATTAATGAAGGGTGTTTTAGTATTTTTGTTTCTATATTTATTATGCAGATTTTACCAAGACATCTTTTATTAATTCTCCTAACTCCCAAAACGACGTAATTTTGCGGTGATTTGACAAAACCTTATGTCAAGTCACAGGACAAACGTTAAACCCTCATATATATTCTTTTGTATCCTATATTTCTGATTCTCAGGATACCGGTAGGACTTCAAAATTGGAAGGAATGAAAATAATTATTGAAATACAAAATATGGGAAGTGGGATTAATATAAAATTTGAAATGAAATAAGGAGAAGGATAGGTAAAGGAAAGGCATGAGACGTGAGAGATTCTTGGGAAGCAAAGACTTATTATGGTGTATATTGGAAGTTGTGATGATTTGAGAAATTAAATAAAGTAATTATTAATTAATAAATTAAAAATTCATTTTTTCGATAAAAATTAAAAATATCTCTTATTTCAACATATTTCCCTTCAATAAGATTTTTTTTGTTAATATTTGAAAATTTGACATCAATAATCAATCAATCAAAATGAGAGAGAGGATAAGTGATAATTGGTAAACCCTAATAATTTCTGATAATTCTTGGATTTATGGGGAAAATTTTCACAATTCATAATCATAACTTCCAATTTA
This sequence comes from Acacia crassicarpa, assembly GCA_034222035.1. NCBI lineage: Eukaryota > Viridiplantae > Streptophyta > Magnoliopsida > Fabales > Fabaceae > Acacia > Acacia crassicarpa. The sequence continues at coordinate 59,682,112 of JAWXYG010000002.1, read as the reverse complement.
GAAATAATGTAATCATGTAGTTAAAAAAGGAAAAATAAAAAAACTACATCATTTATTTTACTTACAAACTAATTTACTTAAAATCTAATAATTGACTTGCATACACAATTATATACCTAATTCTTGGTCACTGTGTTTTCCCCTCTCTTTCAATAATTGATTTTCTAGAAATTACAGCGTCATTAAGTCTTAGGTAATTTAGGGAATTACATAGTAATTATGGCAAAGAAAACCAAGTGATTATAGGTCTCTATGAATTCAATATTAGTATTATTACTTACGGGATTTAGAGAATTATGTTTATATTTATATTAATATGTAATCATTGATAATTGATTATACAAGAAAAGGTGGTCATGACTTATGATAAATCATGATTTAGTTTTTCCAATGTCATGATGTAAATTTTTGTATTAATGATCAACATAAGAAGCAAGAGCGGTTCAAAATGTTGAGAAATTAGGACATGTATATATCTAATTTGATGTGTTTAACTATATTTCTTTGAACAACAACTATATAGAAAGGAAAGAATCCCTCACATTGTGTGGGGGTGGGGTGGTTCTAACTTTTGAGAAACTAGAACATATATTATATATAAAAAATTTAAGTTCCACGACTCTATGCAACACGCATGTATTTTTCTTGCAATTTACATAATTAATCCTCTTTGATGTAAGATAGTAAAATCCTCAACATAATCAAATGCTCAAGGATGCCCCATCATAAGCTAATCCTTAAAGTTGGCGTACCAATTATGTTGATAAGAAACACTAATCAAGTAGCCAGTTTGTGCAATGGGACTAGATTGCGAAAAACACATCTATGCAAAAACTTCATAAGGATAAAGACGTTAAACGAGATAAGTGCTAGAAAAGATATTCTAATACATCGCATGGACATGAATCCTTCAGATTCTAAGCTATCTTTTAGCATGACAAGGAGAAAATTCTCAATCATTATTTCATTTGCAATGATATCAACAAGAGCCAAGGGCGGTCTATATCCAATGTTGGTCTTTATATATTAGCTAGGGTAGTCTGGAGGGATCATAGAGGACTTGAGAGAAGTGTTTCAAAACCTTATTTGATGAGGTTGATATAATTCAAACATTTGGATGGATGAATCTAGATTTGTTAATGCTAAATTGCAAAAGCTCGCATCTGATTGTTCATACACTAATAGATAAATTTTTTTCAAAAGTAAATATGTAATTTTCACAATCTAGATAAAACACAACCGTGCAACAAAACGAGGTCGTTTGTCTTCCAAGAATCTCTTTTATGTTAGAATTCTTAAACATATTAGCAACAACTAAGGAACCAATTATTATAAAATAAGAGACTTTTATATATCTCAACCTATAAATGTAGAATCAAAGAGGTGAAAATTCCATTTACAAGTTTTATGAAACAAAATTATCTTTAAATAAATAAGTAAATCAAATTTATCATGATTACAAATTTACCATAACAGTTAAAGTAATTATCCATCATATCGATGATCTACCTTACAACGCAGATGAAGGCGCCGGTGGTGTGTAATATCCTGATTTGTAATTTTAGGATTGAATTATAATAAAGGGGGAATTTATTTCTATTCTAAGTTGGAAATTGATATTTAATTTTGAGTTTGATAAAATTTCGATTATCTTGAGGTTTGAAGAGTTGTTTAATAATTAGGTTATGCTTATATAAGTTAATATTGAGTCAGAAAATTGAGATTTGTGACAATAAATCTCTTATATCCAAATTTATAATTCATTTTAATTTATTGGAAGTTATATTGAGGATTAAATATATTAGATTTGAGATTTATAAGAATGTGTATATTTGAAATTTTTGGGTGAAACTTTGATTGTAGGAAATTAGGTGTTTTAGATTTGAGGATATGGTTGTATTTTGATGGTTAAGTGAGAAAATAATTTATTAAAGAAGAAAATGTGATTGAAATTATGATTTGAGAAATAAATAAATTATTGTTATTTTTCTAAGAAAACTAAAGTGTGCCAATCATGGGAGTTTAATTACTTATTCATTTAATTGACAGTGAGCTCATTCTGTAGGAGTTAACTACAACAAAGAATTTGTAAATGCGGCTATGAACGCTTCTTATCGTTGGAGTGAATGCAAATTAATTCAACTAACCAAGAATATGAGGTTGAAGTCTTCAAGCGATCAAGTTGAACAAGAGAAAATTTAAACATTTTCAGAATGGTTGCTACATGTAGAAGACAGAGACATTAGGTTACCACATGATGGTATTGCAGACATCACGATACCTTTTAGAGTTGTTGCTTCATAATGATTGTAATCTAGTTAGGTGCATCGTTGAATCTTACCCAAATTTAATAGAATGTGTAGTGGACGAGGATTACCTCAACAATAACTCCATTATGACCCCTATAGCAGAAAGTGTCGACATTTCAAATGAGTATATATTAATAAGGAATATTGATCAGGCAGTAGGGTTGTGCAACATTACAAGGCTACAAATAGCACAACTTGGCAAGAATGTTATTAGGGCAAAGGCATTGAATGACATAAGCAATGGGGAAGAGATTTTGGATATGAACGCATCTAAATCTAAACTGTCATTCAATATGACAAGGAGGCAATTTCCCATCACAATATCATTTGCAATGACAATGAACAAAAGTCAATGTCAATCAATATCCAATGTAGGTCCCTATCTTTCAAGTCCAGTCTTTTCCAATGGGCAATTATATGTTGCAATGTCTAGGATCAAGAGTTTCAATGAGTTGAGATTACTTATATTGAATGAGTTCAACAAATCCAGTAATACTACAACAAATGTTTATAGAGAAGTTTTTCAAAAGCTTGATTTGAAATAATATGATGTTGTTATGAATTGATTTAGTAAACACATAGTAGCATATATTGTTCAATTTAACCCATGTACAATTTTAACATATCTGTGCAACGCACGGGGAGAAAGTCTTGTTTTTACCTAAATTAATTTATTTAAAGGAAAAATCTCATATAAAGATAGTTGAATTATCCAAATTTTAATTTGGGTTATTAAATTTACCAAATTATTAATTAAATTATGCAACACAATAAGACATTTAGAATTTGGGCCAAATTATCTCTATATCCTTTTATTACCCAAAAAAAAAAAAGCACAAAACAATATTTTTAAGCGCTACGTAAGAACCCTAACGACAGAAATTCATTGGAGGCCTTGACACTCTCAGATAATTGGCAAAGAAGGCTACAGTAAATTAGTTCTAATGTTAAATCTTCGTTCCTTAATCTCTTTCAGTTAATATTAGTACAGTCAGACGATCTGATAGACAATTGAACTAGGTATAAAAATAACTTACAACAGACTGGATATCCTCCACGCAGAGCATATTAATAGGGTTTGTGTATCTTTATTATTCAGATTTCCTCTTTTACATGACGCATATATCCTGCACGCAGAAATTTTCTAACTTGAAGGGGTTAGTAATCAATAATAACAACTATAATCAGTAGCCTTTCAAAATTACGCAGAAATTGTGGTATACAATAATAACAAAGCAATATATACAATTTTGAATTTGAAGGAGTTAGTAATCTGACAGCATTAACCATGATGGCCTTAAAACCAATACAGGAAAGCAAGAAAATCGTCGAATGCGGCTGCTTCTAACAATGGCGAAAGCGACGACTTCTCATGATGGTGACAATGACAACTTTTCATGGTGTCGTTCATGATCCACAAGACACACAACTGCATGAGAGAGAGCAGTGAGAGATATCCGACTTCTCTTTTCCTTTCTTCTTTTCTTTGAATTATGGTTCAAAGTATTATTGGAAAATAATCAATATTTAAATATTTTAGATTGGGTCATTGACCTAATTTAAGATTTATTGAGTTTATCAGCCTTATATAGAATTTTTTTTATTTCAACCGTATTTATATGGGATTCTCCCTTATTTAAATTACAAGTTGATATATAATTTAATATGTTCACAAAATGGCATTTTAGGGACATCATATCACATTTGTTATAATTAAATATTTTTTTAAAAAATCTACCAAATTAGTCTAATATAATTATTTTAATGAGATTTCAAGTAAGGAACTAAATTACCCCGAAATTCTAATAATAAATGAGATGTTGTTATTCCTTACTTTAAAACTTGTCATTACTTACTCAAGACTATTGATAGTTAAGTCTCTTCCTTTACCTCATTGCAATTCCTCGAATTATTTTTACTTTTTGAGTGTGAAAAAGCCTTATAATATTTAAATAAATAAATAAAGGCAATTTTAATTTGGATGAGGAGAGTGGTGGTGTGGTGGAGGTGGAAGATGGGGACGGGTCAAGTATGGGAGGGGCCAATCCAGCGACGAGGCTTGCTGTACGTTAACAATTGCCCCATGTGATCCCAGCCTCCCTCCCTCTTCCATATTTAAAGGAGGGTAGCATGGTCTTTGACTTGGGACCAAGGAGTGAGATGTTTAAAGCCTTGGATTTTGTATATTTGATAGGCCTTTCTCTTGTCACATGCTCAACTCACATTCACATATGCAACTATAATCTCATGAGTCACCTCTCGTTGTTGGGTTCAATTGGTATGGGGTCGGTCTTCCTCACCTTTAGGGAGAGGATTCGATCCCTACGTTGGTCAAGGCGCTGGAAGAGGCATCCTATAGGTCTAGGAAGCAATGGTAACGCTGGTAGAAGTGGAGGCATGTGTACTCTCTGGCCAGTATCTTACGTAGACTGGGCTCCAAGCATCCTGCCCTTAGACTGTGGGTGAGCTCAACCCCTTTCCTAAAATTTTTTTATTAAAAAAAAAAAAAGTAATCACATGAGTCAACCTCATTATTATTATTTTTGGTATAATAAAAGTTTAAATGAGTGATCCTAAGTGCGCATTAAGATCAGGTCATGCCTCCAGATCGCTCACCAAAGTATATCCTAACATCAGGATTTAAACTGACAACTTTATAATTATTAGTCAACTTTTTTACCAACTGAAGCAATCTTTATTGGCTAAGTCAACAGCATTATTTAATCCAGCCTGTTCCACCACGTTATGGTGCCTGATATTACGAGTCATCACATTCACATTAGGTTTAATTTAAGACAGCTGTGTGAATTGTTAGATAATTAGGTTCGTCCAATTGCGCGATTGCATTCGGATTTGTGTGTTGTGCTCAACTTGGCAAGCAGCTGCCAGACTTCACTTTTCTCTGCTTTCGTTTTTTTCTTTTTGGTCCCAGTTTTCAGGAAGACGATTGCTTTCACAATATGCAAATATTAAAATGGGTAGCGCGGCTAATTTTTAATTCCTTGCCAAGAAAGCTAGACATCATTAACTGTTTCATTTATCTGTCTGGATAGCAGGATGATTATGCGTGTAAGCTAAGGTGGGAAGAGAGAGAGAGCAATACGGACCTGAGTCACAGGTTGCCACATGATTTATTTCTTGAATAACGAATTCTGCGTCTTAGCTGCATACTTTATGCGTGGTAATAAAAATAGCAGTGTCTTCGTTCAAGGAGCAAATTGTCAACTACAAATGTAAAATCGTGAACGCCTTCACATAATGCTAAAGCTTCGATCTGTAAAGAAAGTTACTTTGGATGTCTCAGCACAGTAATTTAGAGGAGAGGAATGTGAACACTCAATCGAATCAGCAGGGACTATAGTACAGGAGGCATCAACCATGATACACAAAATTTCGCTCTCAAGGTTCTTCAGGTTTATTGCTATGAAGTCTTCAGTCTTCATTCAACAACTAGCGGCCAGCAGATCCATGTTTGGTTCAGTAGGAAATCAATCAAATTTAAATAAGAGTGATTCAACTCAATCAAATTTAAATAAGAGTGATTCAACACCTGATCAGAATCATTATGAAGTAAATAAAGAAAAAGTAAGGCCATTGTGGAATATGTCCGAATATATCTGGAGGAATGACAAGCTATTTTATATTTCTGAATGAAGTACATCCTATCATTTCTCATCAGTCACCACTTGAAACAAACAGAAAACACGAACATAGTTGGGATTTTCTTGCGACGCACAAGATGCACCAAACAAATGCTGTTAGCAATTGGGTGGCCAAAGAGCAAGATAAGTAGAAATACAAAATAAGAGTGGAGAAATAACTCAAAAATTCTCAGGACTATCATCCAATTGTTTCTCATCTTCAATATCAACCTCCAAAATCTCCTGAAATAAAGCACAAAGGAGACCAATTATGAAATTGTAAAGCCTCTCGCTCTAGTTAATTGTGTTGTCCCGAAGAAATAGATAAATTGGCTTTGTGACAAGATGAACAAGGGACCCACCGGAATCCTCTGCTTGAGATAATTACCGACTCGGGCGAGGACAGTGGAGCGCTTGTGCCAAAACCGACCCTTGAGGCTAATCTTCACAAAAGGTCCGTCCAGTTCAGCCAGCTCAACCTTCCCTGAATGAACCCGACTCTCAATTCTGCGTTCAATCCATAAAGACACGCGCATGGAGTTACATAAACACACACACACGCTCTCTAGCAAATTACCAGTGATGCCGACAGAAGCATCGAAGATCTGACCAAGCTCCGCTCGGGCGTCGGACAAGACCTGTCGCACGTTGTCTTCGGTGAGGTCAAGCGGTGGCGGAACATGAAGTGAGGCGGATAAAGGTTTCAGTTTTGGCCGCCGCTGAGTGCTCGACGTATTCAGGCCCGCTGATTGAAGTGAAGAAAGGCGGCTTTGGGGATTCTCAATCGCGGGCTTTTGCCGATTGGATTTGAGTACATTGAAATGATTACATCTGCTGTGTTGAGCTATCGGAACTGATGACTCTGTCGTCCATCTTGCATTAAGGATATGAAAGCCCCCGCGACACACGCTCCACTGGTGCAGTGACATGCTCCTATTTTGCGGCTACCAAGGCACAGGACACAACCCAAAACTATGAGGATCGGATACAGATATTAGATAAACTCTCCCTAGTGTTCAAAAAAAAAAAAAGATAAACTCTCCCTCGCCGACTTGTAACCCCCCGGTTGTTCCTACGCACCCGGGGGAAAAAGGCGTTACTTTTTACCTTAGGCAGAAATGAGGGAAGGAAAATATTACAAGCAGTTTAACTTCTCCATTGGTAATTGAGTAAATTTTGATGGTTTGGGCATCCGTACTTGTATGTTTGCAACGAGCACGATTAAAACGAAAAGCGAAAATGAGTCCATCAAAGTAGTTTGTGCTTACGATACAGCGATCACTCGGTCACCTCGTACTTCTAGTAGTGTGCTAACTGATTAAATCCAACAACGGAATCAAAAATGCTTGGACTTCCGACCTGGGTGGGATGTATCGTTCAAAAGCAAAATAGCATACGGATTTCAGTCGAAATTAGATGTGAAGTCGCCACATAATTCGCTCAAAAATCCAGGTACACCAACAAGCGTTTATGATCATACACAATTCACTCAAATCTCAGGACATGCGAAAGTGATACAGAAAAAACAAAACCCTTCTACACGGCATTTCAGATTCATAACTACCACTCTTAAGTCTTTGTCTAGACCATCATCCAGCCTAAATAGCTGCGAAGTACTCCTTGCTAAGTTTAGGGTCTGGTTTCATGGACTTCTCACCGGGCTTCCACCCAGCAGGGCAAACTTCATCTGGGTTCTCCTGCACATACTGCAAGGCCTGCAATAAGAATACAAAGAATGGGCAGTGAGGATATCAGATAATGAAGAGATGGGAAAAAGAAATGAACAGAAAATAGGTTATATAAAAAAATATTGTTTAATCTTGGTGTTATGTTAATTGAGTGCGCAATTTTTCTGGCCAAAAAAAAAAAACTGCGTAATTACCTGCAGTGTTCTCTTTGTCTCATCAACACTTCTACCAATTGCCAGGTTGTTAATGGTAGAATGCTGGATAATTCCTTCCTTGTCGATAATGAACAATCCTCTCAACGCAATCCCCTAATCATTAATGCAAACATAAGGCCAAGAGAAGTGGTACGAAGCTATTTAGCAACATTTAAGCACCAGATGCTTTCTATATATACATTTATGGATTTAACTAAGCAGCATCTTATATTTTTTTCCATAGGGCATCCAAGCTCAAGCTCCAAGATTCACTTGGAGGAAAGGATATACATGGCGTAAGTCTTTTCAAGAACACAAAGTAACATCATTTGAGTAAAGAGGAGATATCTAAAGAGCAATAATACAAAACTAAACCCATGCCTCTTAAAAAACTTGCAAGGAGCTCTCTGAAATTCCAGCAAGTGTCAGCATTAACAATTTTAAAATGACTAACCATACCTGATCAGGAATCAGCACGTCATAAGATTTTGAAATTGATTTGGTGACATCAGAAATCAGTGGATACTTCAAGTCCCCAAGACCACCAGACTTTCTATCTGTTTGAACCCATGCAAGATGCGAGAACTACAATAGTAAAAGTAAAACCACTAATCAAGCAGAAAGAAATTAAATTATAAATGTGAACTTAAAGCACGTGCCATGCTATTTATGGACATAAGGTCAAGGGTACGACACATATTATGAAACTTATTGGCAGTTATTTTTCTTTTCCTTTGTCTATGGAGGCGGTAAGTTAACATAGTCTTTCTTTTTTTCTTTTTTTTTTTTCATACAAGGTGATAGGGGAGGGGGGGATCGAACCCAAGACCAGGAGGAGGGAAATTAATCCCAATACCACTGCACTACTAATAGTGTTGGTAGTTAATATAGTCTTTCTTCCCTCATGTTATTTGATAGCTAATATAACATGGACAAAAATATTTTCTCTTTCTTTAATAGCTAATATAACAGCCAGTAACTGAAGATGATAAAATACCATACAACAGAATTTAACTGACCACACTGTCAACTGAAACACCCAATATCTCAGTATTTAGTGCCTCAAACTCTGCATGCCGATCACTGAAAGCAGTGATTTCTGTGAATAAGAAGTAGAGATTAGAGAGGAATCAAAGAAGCTACAGCATTGTATACTATCTTAATAATCTCATTCTAATTTTGTGGCAAACCTGTTGGACAAACAAATGTGAAGTCCAAGGGGTAGAAGAAGAGGATGACATATTTCTTTCCAATGTAATCAGAAAGTTTGACCTGGAATGAGACAGCATTTTTAAGCATAACACTCTGAAAAAGGTTTTATACAATAAACAATTGAATAAAAGAAAATGGAGTTCACAAGGGGAGAATCTACTGATAATTAGAGGACGTAAGAAGAATTGAGTTACATTGATAAACTCTTGGTCAAAAACAGCCTCCGCTTCAAAATCTGGTGCTTTATTTCCAACAAGGGGAAGTTCACTCTGTAAATTGAGAAGAAAAAAGCACATACTTGAGAAGGTAAGCAAAAAAAAGTTTGTAGGAAACTTGAGATCCAGTTCTATCATATAAGTTATTGCAGTCAATGGTTGAAGTTGATTCTCACGACGCATCAAAGAAACATCCTAGATTTTGCAATACTAGATGCTCAAATGTCACAAGCATCTGACTCGGTCTCTGACTCATCGTAGTGTTTTACCAAGTGCTTGAAATACTTGATTCCTTTATAGCACCCTCACCGGTGTTAAGATTTAGACATTTAAAATTAAAAACTTCTTCTAAAATGCTTTTAAATAAAAGAGAGATTAATCTGATAAAAATAAATAAATAAAAGAGAGACTGAGAGAAAAGAGAACACGACCAAGTGGGTAGAAAGAAAGGAAAATGACCCCATTCACACTTTAACACCAGTCTCGCTAAGCCACTCACTTCAATGCAATCCAGATTCCAGAACATCGAAATTTCTTGTTGTTATCACTTATGACTAATTAGTATTCAACGGAACTTAACATGCCGCAAACAGAAAAGCGATTGCTCTACTTTGCAATTATCCTGTAACGAGGCAATAGAGATAATTTAATGTAACACGGCAAATATACAAGCAGAAAGCACAGGGATAAGAAAACTTCATGGTGAAGAGTTATTTATCACGCAATGTAGCACAATTTCAGAGGATGGATGTGTCAGACGAGAAACACAACAATCCCAAGTGTACAATATTCCAAGTCAACAGCGCAAAAATCTCAATTAATCAGCCAAGGATAAGAAAAACAAATAGGTAGGGATAAAGAGAGGGCACTTACAGAAGCCTTGACAGCGAATCTGCGCCTAGAATGGGAGGCACAATTCAAGGAAAAGGAATGAGGACGAGCAGAGATTGAGGGTTTACGAATGCCGAAGGAGGAGTTTGGGACGGAAGGGGAGAAAGAGAGGGAAGGAGAAGATAATTTGGGAGAGAAGAGGGTAGGGTTTGAAGAGAGGATAGGAGCGGTGGCAGCTGAGAAGGCCATTTGGTAGAGATGAGGTCACAGCTCTCTCTCGATCCTTCTCTGCCTCACTCTAGCTATAGCTTCCCAAAGCCTGAGGTTGAAATGTTGGGTAAGAAGATAAAGGATGGGTCAAGGGTCGGGTGGGACTCGACTCTAGTACTCTACTCTACTCAACTCAACTGCCGCCGCAGTGTACAAATTGTTTCATTTAACTTTTTTCTTTCTTTTTTTTTTGCTACAAAGCTTCTTTTTTTAATAACACTTGAATTTAATCAATCAATTGCATTACGTCGTTGGAGTTTTTTCCGTGGACTTGGGTGCAGGAAAAAGAAAACAAAAAAGAGTTATAACATGTTTGTCGTGAAAGAAAAAATCAATAAGTGTATTTTTCTCTATTATTTACACCTTAATTTATTTTTAGATTTAAAACCCACCTGTTTTAATTTCATTGTGTAACTACATAACAGCAGAGATATATTAGAAAAACTTCTCATCTTGCTTTGTATCTAAAAACAATTTTAATAAAATTTGTTGTCTCTAGTTAATATTGATATTGATATAGATGGACAAAGTTTCAAATGCTTTAATTATATAACATTAACCACGGAAATCTCATATAATAAATTGTATTCTTTTTTATTTTTTTAATGGAAATTATAAAGGAAAATCTCATTAAAAGATGGTTGATTATCTAAATTCTAAATTGGGTCATTAAATGGAATAAATCTTAAAAAAGGTTAGATGTCCTGAAATAGGATTTTAAAATTTAATAATTTATTTTATTACTTCTCATTTGATTATTTCTCCACGCTACCTCTCTATCCTTTGACAGTGCATTAAATCACTACAACATTAAAATTGACATTTGACAGCACGAAAACCAATTTTTTCCTGCAACATCAACCTTACTCCTCATATTACAAAATAAAATTTTTTGACATTACCACGGAAAGGCTTATGGCGCAAGTATGACTGTTCCTAAATCCAATATCTTCATTCCAACTACCATGCTTCATGAAAATTCTTTCAGGTCAGGAAAAAATGAAAAGACTTCATCATGTATATGCCAAGGCGTTGACGCGAAAGCTTGGGAAGCTCCCTATCATGGAAAGCTTGCCTCCAAGTATGGGGTTTTTCTTTTCGTACTGTGAAGTTGTGTATTGATAGAAGATTTTGATTTGATGGGGATATGTTTTGAATATTTCGTGAATCTCGATTTAAACATGTGGAGAACAATAATAAAAAGGGAATTTTAAGTAGGGAGGGGAAAGAGGTACTTATATCAAGATAAAGAATCAAATGACGGGTAGTGTGGAGAAATAATCAAATGAGGGGTAATAAAGTAAAATCTTGATTTAACATTGGTTGAATTTGATGACCCAATATAGAATTTGGGTAATTTAGCTATCTTTTAAAGGGATTTTCCGAAATTATAAACTATGAACTTCATTATTTTTCTGAACCTAAATTCTTTAACATTTTTTGTTTTCTACTTTGTTTAAATTACACTATTCATAAATTGTATAACATGTATTACTCGTATTAATATTTTCACTAATGCATCACTTCTCTAAGTTTTAATATTTAAATTATACATATTTAAATTTAAATAAAATTTAAATTTATTTAAATTTTCACTAATGCATCACTTCTCTACGTTCTAAAATTTAATTTTCGCTAATTAAATTTAATTTTCACTAATACTCGTATTAATATTTTCACTAATGCATCACTTCTCTAAGTTCTAAAATTTAATTTTATTTAAATTTTATTAAAAGCTACATCATTCTTGTAAAAAAAAAAAAAATCCAACCCTTGACACTATTATAAAAAGAAAATCATAGCTACAAAAAAAATCCAATTAAATCTGGCTGGGTTAAAAAAAATACTTACAACTAAAATTAAACCATATGGAAACAAATTAAGTTGATTTAGTGGTAAAATTGATACGTATATGTATATATATCAATCTGGTCCTATTTATAAGTCCCTTTTGATCAAATCACATATATTAAGGAAAAGTAGGTAGCTCAATGATTATAAGATAAATTTTTAACTTTACCCTCATTTATGAATGGGTACCTTTAAACTCTTTATTCTCTCACTATTTTGATTGGTACAATAATATGGGCAAAATTATCACAATCTCATTTATTTGGTTAAAAAAGACTTATAAATAGGACCAAATTTTTTGGTCAAAGAGGACTTATAAATAGGATCAAAGTGGTACATATTAATAATTAAATTTGAATTTATTTGTTGTCAATTTTGCATGGATATGTTTTTTTTATTCATAGTTAGATATGTATATCTAGTTAAGGTATAATCTAAATAAAAATTCATGAACCTATAATATGTTGATGGCAAAAAGAATGAATACATAGTTCCTTCTTCCTTTGATCATTTAACGAAAAAAGGTTCACGCATGATAACAAAGAATTCCTCATTCATTCATGTGTAGATGCACAATGCACTGTACATTGGCAAAAAAAGAAGAAGCAAAACGTACCCATTGTATTAAGGGTGAGCATGATTCTTAAAAACTCGTTTTATCACTATGATTTTATGTTTATATGACTTTTTTTTTTCATTAAAATGATTTTACTAATTTTCCAAGCGCTTTTAAGTTTTTACAATTTTATTACGTTTTACGGTTTTTCGTTATCCTTCCGTTTTCAGGTAAAAACTCGTTTTTAAGAACCTTAGGGGCAAGGTTGTCAAACTCACGAGTTTAAGCAAACTCGTGACAATGATGTAAACTCGTATCGTAAACTTGGAAGAGTTTACTTTTATTATTAAATAAATATTACTAATGTATAATTAAATAATTAAAATATAAAAATAACAACAATTTGATTAAATATATTTGAAATCCAGATAATTGAAATTAAATCCATCAACATTCATCACTTATCATATTTAATAAAGAAATTTCTGTATAAAGCCGCTGGGTATGATCAAATAAACAAAATTAACACGAGTTTAAGAGTAAGTTAACATGGTTTTGTAAGTTAGAAACATAAAAACGGTAAATTCAGTGTATAAACTCGTGAGTTTAACCGAGTTTACAACTAGCACGAGTTTATCACTGACTCGACTCGTTTTTGTAAGTTAGAAACGTAAAAACGGTAAAATCGGAGAGTCAACTCGCGAGTTTAACAACAATACTTAGGAGTGAGCATGATGCCCAGTATGCCCGCCTCAAGCCCAACAAAAAATTGTCTAGCCCTACCCTAAAAAAGTGGCCCGAAAAACATTTGGGCAATTTTGGGCTGCGTCAGTAACTGGGCAGGGCTAGGGGTCCTGCCCTGCCTATTTGGCCTTGCCCGGAAAATTAAATATATTTAAATAAATATTGTTATACATATATGATTTTATTTAAAATATATTATGTTATTGTGTCTAAATATATTATATTATACTTCAACTATCTCCAAAGCTTTGAAATTCTATAAACTATGAACTAAAATATTCAAGGAGCAGAGCAAAGCATCACTACTTGGGTAAGCCAAGCCCGCCCTTACCCAGCCCGAAAATAGTTAGTGTTTTTATTGGGTAGGGCTAGGTATCAGGCTGCAAAATATAGCCCGTTCATTCTTCGGGCTGAGCATTAGGCAGGGGTTTCACCCTGCCCATGCCCACCCTTACATTGTATTGTTGTAGTATTTATAATGAACAGTAGTTTAATATATCTTTTTAATGAATGTTGAATTTTGTTGATAATCACAGAAAATCAATTAACTAGCATTTGTGTTGTGCATAAATCTCTTAAAATGATATATATATATATATATAAATTGGGCCGTCCTTTAACAGAATTTTTATAAGGTTCGCTGCGTGGAGATAAGAGGATAGATTTACTGTAATTGATAAAATGACATTATATTGGTTATCATAGCCTCGTTAAACTGAAACATTTGGGTCATTCCGCGGTTACAGACTTGGGGTGCGAAGCCCACTCAAACCGGGTACTCTAGTCGGCGAAATCCAAAACCAATCCATCAAAAGATGATCATACCAAAACCATACTTGGCTGTTAAACATTAACATGGCAATTTTCAACACCATTTTGTTTTGCTCTATTTACTGTTTACCATTTTGGGTTTGCTAATCTTAAGTTGACATCTTACTCATCTTTCATTTTTTATTGATGGTGACAATATTCTATAATTTATCCACCACCAATATCATTGAATACGAGTGGCCACCGAGTAATCATAACCATAGAAACTACAAATATTATCACAGGAAAATGATTGCAGCAGATTACTCAATGTCGCAATCGTGGCAAAATACAAGGTTAAAAAGAACAAAATTAAGGAAAAACGAGGTATTATCCCCTTGCGTTGTTCCAGATTTGTTTGTTTTGTGTTTCCACTTTCCACTCGCTCTGTAAAAACATCATTGCCAATGGAAACATTCTATTGTTGAAGCCATGTCAGTTCACCACATGGGAAAGAAGACGCGAAGTAAGAAGTCATTGCCGAAACTTTATATAGCAGAAATTTGTTGTGATTTTTAAAACTGTGAATGAATAGGGTTCAAGTAGTTGGAGATTGAGGGAGAGGATTTACTTAATTTCCTTGGTTGGATCCTATGAAATGGACTAATTCTCATCTCGAAAACTCTTCCATTTAATTTCCAGAGTTTGCTTTGTTGAGTATTGCGTTTGTTTTTTATTTTTAATTTTCTAAGGAATCAGAAATTTCCACCCCAACAACCCCACCTTTAATTTCTTGCCAGATCTCGGTGCAATTAACTGCTTAATTAATTTTTGTCAGTGAATCCCACTGATTGATTCATGTTTTGTCTGAGTCCACTTGAATTTGTAAATTCCACTCTTCTTCTATGTTTATCATCTTGATTGTTAAAAGTGAGGCTTTTAAAATTGGATATTATGCACAACGGTCTTAAAAGTCTTATCTTCTAGACCTTATATCTTCAAAAATCTTACCTTTTAAAAAACTGGTTTGAAAAGTGATTTTTAAGACCGATTAAAAGTAATAGACTCTTTAAACCGAATGCTTGAGATTGGATCTATAACCAATTTAAAAAAACGATTTTTGCACTAGTGAGAATTTTAAGGATGAAAATAAATATAGGGTACATTGATCCAAATAAATATAGGGGAGTTACAAATTATCAGTAAATGGATGATTGGTGCCCACATTAAATTTAATGGACACTCCAAAAAAAATTAAAAACAATTAGCGCAAGAGAACTATAATCTATAAACATCTTTCAACGCAAGAGTGACAATGCAAATGATGTTATTCATGCATTATTATTATTATCGTCACTACTGATTTTCTAGTTAAAAATTAGATAGATTACAACTAAAAACGCAAATTTAAAACTATTTTCAGGTCAAAAAATAAAATAAAACTCTTCATACTAAATTTTTTAATTAGAAAATTGTTCAAAAATGAAACACGTCAACTTAAAAATCATGGGCCTAATTCAAAAATCCGTCCTCAGTATATATAAGTGATCTTGTTTTAATAAAAAAGCCATTGATTAGGCCATATGACACAGAGCCACCTCATAATCATATTGAGAAAGATAGAGACAAAATATGTCCAAAAAAGATGAGGATTCCTGCTGGAAAAAAATATATTAGATAGAGCCTGCGTAACTCCACAGTTTTCCATTCACATTCTAATATTCTATTTTTGATACTTTAAAATTCTTGAGCCCCGACCCCTGGGAGATCCAATCATGGAGGATTCTATCGCCGCCACTCTCACCCTAGAATCTTCGACGACGACCCTCCGCCGTCGGAACTCCATAGCCACATCCGTCGTCCTGCTTAAGAAACCCACCGTCCCTGCCAACAGGCGACTTCAGCGTTCGAGCTTCACTGCTTTCCCTAAAGACGTCGTGCGGGCGCCGCTGTCCTCATCAGATTTGGACAGGCTCTCTTGCCAATCATCTTCTTTCGCCTCCTACACTTCTCTCAGAGATTTGCTCCCCTCCGCTACTCCGCTGCCTTCGGTCTCTGTCTCCGGCTACGACATCTCCATTCGCAATCGCCTCGTCAAGCAAGCCGCTTGGGCTTACCTCCAGCCAATGTCTTCTTCTCCAACCAGCTCATCCTCCTCCTCATGCTTCCTCCACCTCTTCCTGCCTTATATTAACTTCCTCTGTCGCCGCCTAACTTCTGGTATTTCCTGGCTTTTCTATCAGATTTCCCGTGCAATCTGGCCTTAATAGCAATAAAAGCCTCAGAATCATGGGGCATGTTCATTTAATTTCATTTTGTTTAGTTTAAAATGATGGACTGTTTGTAATTTCAAAATTCATAAGCTGTCTCCTATTTTCTGTGCGTAACGAACGAATAATCCCATAAACCAAAACTCAGACGGGTCACCTTGCTATCTTGTTTCAAAACGAAGGCAAAATAAGTGGCAAAGCATAGCAATGGAACTTAAAAACTTAGATCAAAGAACGAATAAGAATAATGGTGGGACCAATGTAACTATGTACTGAATACAATTTTTTTTGCCTAAACGGTTCTCAACTATGTCAAGTTTTTTAATCTGTGTTTGGGGGCCGGATTCGGCTGAGGTTGGCCTCAGGGAAAGGTTCGAGTTACAGAATCGAATCGAGCCTTTTTAACAGTTTCATAGTTGGGTGTATCCGAACCCCGAAGTGTTTGGTTTTTTGTTATTCTGACCATGATGGTGGTTTCTTCTGCTTCCTGTTGGCAAAAAATGTCGATCGTTTTGGGGGGTATTGCGCCGCACCTTCACCATGTCTATCTTTTTTCTGCGATAACAAAAACTCGTGAGAAACCCAAGTCAAAGATTTTCTTAACGATTACAGACTAATCAATTCGAGGCACGATTCAGAAGTGAAGAGAAGAATTCACCTTAGGGGTGTTGTTGCCACTAAATCTTTTAGACTGATCAGCAAAGAACTCAAGAACTTGCAAGAATGCTGACTGGCCGAAGTCAGAGCAGTTTTGCAAGTAAAATACGGCCAAATCCCAAATCCTAGTTCTCCACTCTAGCAACTTATTCTCAATTTCATGCTCATGACTTGTTACATAAGGTCGCAGCACTGCATCATAAATAACTCCCGTTCCCTGCAATAAGTAACAATTATACTGTTACGAAAGTGTGACTTCTCAGCTTTTGTTGTCTATGAAATCAGTGGGGAGCTAAAAAGAAATTAAAGTGAAAGAAAAATTAAAGTGACATATCTCTCACCCCTGTTCCTGTTATTTTCTTACCTTGGTCTTTGGATACCACATGTAAATGAAAAGAGCCAACTTCAGCTCCCCGTACATCGGCACCCTTTCGTAAAAGAGTTCAGTGTTAATTTACTACACAAACTGGATAACTGACTTCCAATAATATGCCAGTAATTGCATCCTACAGTTCACAAGAAAAAGAAAAAAAAAGGGGGGGGGGGGGATTGCATCCTACGCATACCAGGAAATAAATATGTCGGCAACGGCTTCCAAAACTGTGAGAAACGCCACAAGAACCCTGTGAATCCATTCAAATATGCGTTAAAACTTCGTTTGTAACAAACTCGCAGATCAAAATTAACAGCACAATTGCATCTTTCTGGTCTCCATTTTCAGCTAAAATGAATACTCTTCAAATTTAAACCCTGTGATATCAGGTTATTTTTTACAGGGTCCTGTTATTGCCCACACCCCTTATGGACCAAAAGGTCAAATGTTCAATAAGTATTTCCTCTGCATCGCAGGGTATTGACTCCTGATTGGTTAAGGCGAAAAAGATGACCCTTTTGGTAGAACAATTCATCGATAAAATCTCTAATTCATTACTCATCTACGTTAGACAGAAAGGACCAGGAATTTCATCCTACCTAATCCAGTTATGATCCCTCAAGTTAGAGCCTTAAATACAAACTGAAAGTCACAAATTTGACAGCAATCAATCGAGAACAGGCTGAAGAAGAACGATCTCTTACCAGTATTGACACCAGAACCGAAGCTCATCATTCTGGACCCTGTTTCTCTCTATGGTCTGGTAGCATTTAAAGCCAGGGTAAGCATATCCAAGAAGCAATCTGAAATCCAGATAAATGACGAATCTTAGAATGCATGATCAAAATATCAAAATAACTGAAAGGAATCATGCCTGGGGAGAGCATACGCACATAAGACTTTTAGTAATGAATTCTCCCAACATTTTCTACACAAACCGTCAGAACTCTGAAAGTAAAGCAACTCGTCAGAATTGTGAAGGATCAATATTTAGGTGTTTCCGAAACTGCAAGATCGCTAATGGTAATTTATCCGGAAGTACAAGGAGGGAGAGAGAGATTCGTCAACTATGACGATTCTGCAATCCAATGACCGGGTGTGGGATTCCAAGGTGGAAAGATGTAGAGCCAACCGAAGGCTGAGGAATAAATTATTGAAGAAAGAAGAATAGGAAAATGGGTGAGGATAATCCGCTGAGAAGATTAATGCTTGAAGCAAGATGAAACAAATATTTAAGCAACAAGCATGTGATCCGAAGCAAGGAAAAGTTCGAAATATATATATACTATAAAGAGGGGCGCAATTATGCTGGTACAGAAACAGAGGATGATTCTTTCCTTACTTTTTTTTTTTTTTGGAAGAATTATTTTAAAGAAAAATGAAAGCAGAAAGAAGACGAGGGATTTCTTGGCGCGGACGCTTCTCTTTATTTTTGGAAGCAACTCGGTGTCTGATTTTACGGGGCTGGTTCAAAAAATGGTTTTCCAGATGGCAGTTTAGGTTCGGATGAAGGCCATTTCTGTCATTTGGACAGCTTGAAATAGTGGGTTCAGAAATTATTTTATTTCCATCGAGCAATAGAAAAATATTTGTAAGTTTGAACTAACCCGAGTAAGTCAAATCGGCTGATGCTTGTTAATTATATAGACAGTCTTCTGGATGTTGGTTGAATCAAACTCTTTCTTTGCCAAATAGTGGTTGACTTGGCATTCTCACATACTTCCATGAAGACACTTCCAACAAGAAATTACGAGCAAGGCAAACAAGGCTGCTTGTTTCGGTAAAAGCCAGGCCTTGACTGGGTAAAATTGCAGAATAAAAACACAATTTAAACTTTTTAACGGAGATTAGAGAGCTGAATGAGTTTTATTTGACCAGCTGAGGCTAAGCTAAGTTTCTGGAACATTTGGCCGTGAGGGTAAAGAAATTAATGATTGTTGAGATGGCTTAATTATGTAGCTGCGCTCTTGAATGAAAGGTTGATCGGGGAGGGCATCAATTTGATTGGATTGAAAAGTTTAGGGCGTGAACTTTCTACTCAATTCAATGAAATGATGGGCGCGTTGAACACGTAAACTGGAAGTATTGTAATGGTGAAATGGATTGGCGTTGTGGGGAATTCATCATTGACAACAGACTGGTTGTTTTATTTATTAGCTTTGTTATCAGTATTTAATAACAATGAGTCTGGTTGTTTTGCGTTTTGGGGTTACGTTCTTGACTTTATCTGTGTGGGACCTCGAACAAGTAACGACTTTTCTTTTAGCTTTTTCATTAAGAAAGGGAAGAGAAGCTTTGAAGGATAGAATGGACATTTTGATATATGTTGACTGTACTTTAAATAAGAATAGAATAGTGGCATTGACCAGGACCGGAACAAATTAAACAGCCTCGAGTAACAGGGGATGTTTGTTTTATAACTAACCACAAAACCATGGTGGATGAAGTAGTTTAACCGTTCCTCATTATAATTAATTTGTCGGTGCTTTTAGTCATCTCAGTACCAAATCTCGTCAGCTACATGTACCAAACCTCTTTATTCGCATTCCCTCTACTCATTGCACTCCTTTTTGTTCTCCCATGCCCAATTTTGCTCTATCATTATCCTGCTAAATTGTGCCGCTATGTGCCAACATCATTTTTGTTTTTATCACTTTCTATACTGAAAAAGTTCTAAAATGTGTCTTCATTACATAAAAATAGCCAAAAAAAGAAGAAGATGATTTTAGTTTAGTTTGGTAATTGCAAGTACAGCCTTTGACCTATAAAATTCGTGAGCAGAAGGATATAATTTTTTTAAAAAAAACAGTTATTAAAGCTGTCTTAAAACTTAAACTATCAGATAAATATATATATATATATATATATAAAGAAAATGACCGTGAAAAAGATAGATAGGGTAATTGGGTGAATATTTTACTTTTGCCAGATTCGCAAAAGTAAAATTGCATAATACTGTTATTCATTGATCAACTAACACAAGGATATACGTGAGTCTAGAAAAATGAGAGATTTTTTTGGATATTGTAGTGGAAGTCGCTAAACTCGCACAGGATCGATTTAGAGACTTTCGGGCATGTTACTATTTGATTTAGTTGATTGTTTGTTAACTATCGCTATAAGGCCATAAGTTGTAAAATATGATAGATTTTATTCTCTTTTTTCACCGAAGATTTCATCCAATATCTTCACAATCTTCTATTATTATTTATTATTTTTTAAGCATTCAATCAATCTCATCTAGCTTTTATTTTTCTTCACTTAACCAAAAATTTCTTTTTTTTTAATTTTCATTTTTTATAAAGGGTTAAAATTCATTTTTGTCACGGAAGTATTGCTAAGGGAGCGCCCAGCACCCGGAAGTTTTTTGGGTACCAAATTTGTCCCGAAAGTATGAAAAAGGTACCAAATTTGCCCCAAAAGTATGAAAAATGTAGCAAATTTGTCTATCCGTTAATTTTGACCGTTAAGTTTGACTAACTGTCCACGTGGCATGCCACCTCATCAACCAAAAAAAGTTAAGTATCATTTTTGGCCCGGAAGTTTTCAATGAAAGCAATTTTGCCCCAGAAGTTTTTACTAAGGAGCAATTTTATCCCGGAAGTTTACAAAATGTGTCAATTTTGCCCTTCTAAATCAGTCAAAAACCACACATGTCATGCCTTGAAATGGTCGAACTTAGAGTCAAAGAAGGAGATCCTTGAGATGTTGAGCTCAAGACAGCCAGAATTTGTGAAGCCGAACTGGTCACAGGAAGCATCACTTATTATTTAAGCAAATGATCAGTTTATACAAATGTAAATATTATCACTATTGATTTGTTTTACTGAACCAATTTTGGAACAATTCATTTCTCGTTTTGCGTTTCATTTCCTTAGATCATAAGTGATGCTTCCTCTAGGTTTTGCGACAGACCTTTTAGTCCTTGTGACCAGTTTGGCTTCACAAATTCTGGCCGCCTTGAGCTCAACATGTCAAGGATTTCCTTCTCAGACTCCAAGTTCCACCTTTTTAAGTGGTCTTTGATTGATTTAATAGTCAAATTTAATATTGGGAGAAAGAAGGGCAAAATTGCTCCTTAATGAAAATTTCCATAGTAAAAATGATACTTTTGATTGATGAGGTGGCATGTCACGTGTGATGAGGTGGCATTTTAACGATCTACGTGGACTTCCAACACCTTTGGGTAAATTTGATATCTTTTCAATACTTCCGGAGCAAATTTGATACCCAAAAAACTTACAGGTGCTGGACGCTTCATTAGCAATACTTCCATGACAAAAATGTCATTTAACCCTTTTATAAATTATTTTTAAAGGTAAAATAGGTATTTCTCAAATCTTTCCCAACTTCCACCCTTTAATTTTCTTCTTATCAGACAACCCACATTTTTTTTTCACCACTCAAAATCTTCCATTCTCTTTTTTTCCCTTCATTTTCCTTCTCAAATCTTTCTTATAAATCTTCCTTATAGCAAACGGGCCTTGGTAGGTCAAATACTGGTAATATCTCCTATTCGACCAAATCTAACATAGGCAAGTTCTTTTATATATATCACGTAATCAATTTTTTGCTGAGCATGTGACTAGCTACATTGGTTTGTTAAGGTTTCCAATCAACGGCCCGCAATTAGTTTAGTACGTCAGGCAACCTCGACGCTCTTTCCCCGCAATTACCGTCCGTCGATCCTCGATCGGGTCATGCAAAATAATAATAAACGTCATAGCTTATTTCATTCCAATGAATATATATATAATTTGTATCTCTGATACCAAATCGATTTTTTCTTCTTTATTTATTTTAAGCAGTGTGACTCGCTGAATTTTAATGAGTTGGACATACCGAAGAACATGCCGGCTGCGTTTGAATTGAGGAAAGAGTGAGAAGGAAATAAAATGGATGGGATACTAGAGAGAGAAAAAAAAAAGTACTCCCAAAAATAATTAAAAAATTATTTATTTTTTGAACCTTTTCCCCCTAATTTTTTTTGGTTATTTCGTCAAGTTTTTTTCTTTTTCAAGGCTTAAAATATATATATATATAAATTATCCGTGCCAACAAATTCACTTATGGGGATTCAAACTTCCCCTCCTAGTAATTCCTCATTTCCTAAATTATTACTTCTATTTTGACCAAAAAATTTCCTAGCTTACTTCTATCAAACTAAGGTATAACTTATAAGGTAGGTGCTATACTCATGTTGGGTCAACCTTAGGCATCGAGCACGCAAATGGTATATTATTAAATCAAATGCTCCTCTAGCAAGAAATATATAACAAAATTCGATTTAGACATACACATGCATCCAAAAAAAAATAGTTGGTTAATTGAAGGTGTAAATATATTGCAGTATTTTATTATTATTATTTCTATCCTTATTAAAAGTTAAAGGCTATAGTAAATAAAAGCTGACTCATTATTTGTATAGAGTGGCCAAAAAAAAAAAAAAAGTAGATGTCCCAAGATATAAGTAAATTGATCCACTTATGTTTTAGACCAAGATAAACTGAAAGGAGAAAAAAAAAACACTTGTATTGTAGTCTTATATTTTATATATATATATATAATGATGGTAAGTGTGTAACCATTCTAAGTTCTGCAGTGGCAAAGACGACAATCCCAACAATTGTAGCTCCATACAAGGCGGATTATGAGTGGTTTTACCGCAGCTCGAACCCTAGACCTCTTAAGAAAATCCAGCGCCACATTTCACTAGATCAACCACATGATAAATAAAAATCAATGATTCTGCAACATACGGCCCAAATTAAATATGTTCGGAGTCAGATTAATTATACGAGAACATGACAAATGGTTGGTATTGCATCATCCAATTGAGTCATTAAATAAATTGAGCAAATCAGTGGAAATTCCGATTGAATGAATCTAGAATAGTCTTTGTGGAGTTTTCATCACGATCAATGGAATACAGCTACTGACACACACAAAAAAAAAAAAAAAAAAGAGTGTGACTGGGTCAGAATTGTAGCGTTGTGGGTGCTACAAAATCCCAACGAAACAAGAGGACCATGTGTTTGTTTTTGCAGGCAATTGCGAGGAAGGTGTTTCCTCTCATCACTTCAAAAACATCATCCATCAATATATTAATTAAGTAATTATCAAACTTAATTATTCAAAATTCGTAAATGTAACTTGTGCCACAAGTGGAACCTTCCATTCCAGTTGCCTGATACGTTTATTGGTTTTTGTAACCCTTAACCTACGCGTTATGTTTTTTATTCCCCATATTGTACAGTCAACCTTTTCTAGATCGATAATTAAATGACTAAAGAAAATTTTACATCGCTAACAAAACGTCCAAACAATTACCAACAGGTGCTGGTGCTCATAAAATGGATTTTTTTTTTTTTTGTCTAGAAAATACTTAGGTCAGGTTTTTTATATCTATTTCTTTAAGCTTTCTGATCACATATGACCATGTGTCATATTGTTGAATTATTATAAGAGTAAATACCCTATTTAGTCCCTGAAAAAAATCACGGACCCCTTTTTGGGCCCTCAGTAAAAATAACTCATCTTGTAGTCCCTGACCACATTTGAGACACTTCACTGCATGTGTCCTCTTTAACCTGGAAGGACTAACGTGGACGGTTTTTAGATTTTACAGGAATTACGAGATGAATTATTTTTACTTAGGGACCAAAAATGGGCCCGTGATTTTTTTTAGGGACCAAATAGGGTATTTACTCTTACTATTATTTAATTATAAACTGATATATATATATATATACATGATCATGATATAATGTATGATGGGAGAACTTGATATATTAGATATAAGGAACATGAGGTAAGTATAGTTCTTTTTTTTATCATGTACAGAAATCCTCGTATTAAAAGTAGTCTTATTTGAAGTACCTTTTTCAAATGAGATTTAAACTTTAGTTTGTCAATTTGTGAGGAATGAACCATGTTCGCTAAACTGAATCTCGGTGGTTCATGGAAGGGATTCTTATTTGTTTAATCATGAGATCTTGAATTGGAGATTTGTATAAATATGAAAATAACTTTTGAAGAGTTAACCCCAACTAGACCCCGGCAATATTGAAATCTTAATAGCCAATTAACCATATTGTTAGTAGTCATATGAAAAAAGAAGAAAACAATCTTTTACACGTCACACAATCATAAATTGTTTTTAAAGTTCAATACGTTAGTCATCTCGTGAAAAACTAATTACTCAACGGCGAAGTTAAAGGGAAGTGGTGGAAACTTGAAAGGCTGAATGATTCCAACACGCATTACCAACCTTAAACTATATTCTGTTCATTAACTCAAAAAAAATAAAAAAAATTTACAATTAAAAAGAAGTTATCCGGGGAAAAAAAAAAAGAAAGTGAAAAAAATGCTCTAACATGTAGCTCGGAAGAATAGATTTTTTTTCCATTTTATTGTTGCTGATGAGAGAATAGACGAAAAAGGGTCAAGTGAATTTCTGTTTTAAATGCAATTAATCTTTCATGGCTTTGCGTGTATTCGATGGAGTGCAAGTGAAAATTACAGTTTCGTGAATTGCTATGATATCTGGGTACAATTCTCATCAAGATGATGAGAAGGCTTTTGGATTTTTGTCTTCACATGGAAAAAAAAATGTTTTACGGAATTATTTGATTTTTAAATATAACAAAATATTTTTTTTTAATCACATAATTTGACTTTAAATTGTTATGATGGTGATGTTGATGTGATTATTTTGTTATGATATTTAATTTGGTTAAAACGTGATATGTTTTAATATATAGCAAGGATATTTTAGTCATTTCAATATTTCTCATTTTCTTTCTTCTCCGTGTTCTCTCCTCAGTTTTCTTTTCTTCCCAATTCACCTCCTCTCACGTTTTTTTCCCCAATTTCAACTTTTCTACGAATTCAAACAGAGCATAAATGAAATAAAAAAAGTCATAGCAAATCATAGGGTGTTGACAAAAACCAAAATGCGGCAATATAGGGTAACTTTTTTTTTGGTAAAAAAAAAAAAAGAACACATTACCTAACTCGTGTTAAACTCTACACACATGTACAGTCCCCATTCTCATTAATTATAAAATTATAAAAATGAAAAGTAACAATATAATTTATTTAAAAGATGTATGACAAGTCATCATCGAAATATAGTCAGAGCCTGTTTAGATCTTCTTATTTTTAGTTTAAAAGTAACCTTTTAGCTAAAGCTAAAAAAAAGAGCTTTTAAAAATAAGCTAGAAGTTGTTTGGAGATTATATAAATTTTTTAGCTTAAAAGTTGAAATTAAAATAAGATGTTTGACAAAATTTTTGTTATAAACACTTTTTTTTAAATAAAAATGATTATAAAAGGTATATTATAAAAGGGCGGTGGCGGTGGGACGGCGGTGACGGTGACGGTGGTGGTGGTGGGGCAGTGACGGTGACGGTGGTGGTAGCGATGGTGACAGTAGTATTCGATCGAGAAATTACAGATTTTTTTTTTAAAAAAAAGAGTTTATAAGAAAAAAAGCTTTATAAGCTCCTATGAGGAGCTTATTTTTAATCTCTTTTTTCTTTATTATAAAATAAGCTCTTATAATTATAAGAGCTTTTGTAAAATCTTGTTTGGCCTAACTTATACTTAAAATAAAAGATAAGCTAAAAATAAGCTAGGGCATGCACTCAACAAGAAATAATTAAAAATTTTCTCATTGAATTGAAGCCACCGACGGGCCATTGAGGATGATATATAGCCGGATGTTTAGAGTTGAAGCTTCAAACCCTTCTAAGGTATATATATATATAAAATTACACTTATCCCTTATATTCGTTTTTGTGCAAAAAAATGCATATGCGTACTTTTCTGTGCCAGGTGGCGTGAGGGTAGTAGTGGAATGTGTATTTGGGCCACGACATGTGAGGATTATGATGGGCTCAGCGGCCTGCCCAATCCAAATGCAAAGTGGAGTGGGGAAAGCGTGAGTTTGAAGAAAAAATAATTAGTATTCAGTTTTTATTCAGAAAAAAAAGAAAAGAAAAAGTATTCAGTAAATTTCACTGTTTGAAGGTAGTGAAGTTGGGTTCGGATCATTTTATTCAGGACTTTAAATCTGAACCATGGATTTGATATAATTATCAATACAAACAACCTCATTAAGTCAAATCAACCATTAGAATTGGATGATGAAAGATGAGGAGAAAGTATGTCAACGAGAGAATTCTGAGGGAAAAAAATAGGCCCCTGAGTTTTTTTTTTAGGGAAAAAAAAAGCACTTTTTAAATTCCAAAAAAATGCTTTTTAAAATTAATTATATGTTTAGATGATATTTTTTTAAAAAAGCAAAAGTCACAAAAAAAAATCGAAGTGCTGTTTTTTTTAAAAAAAACTCCAATTTAAACTTAAAAAATAAGAAAACTTTTTTTTAAAAAGCCTATCCAAACGGGCTCATATACACATATACTTGTCATTTTTTAAAAATTTAATCACCTGATTTTCAGGATATATACAATTTCCCCCACCCTCCTCTACCACTAACTTCTAAGTTAGTCTCACATTGCGTGCGTGCGTGGGTAGGCTTAGCTTGTTTCATCATCTCATCTGTGGCGGCAGTGAGTCAGTCATAGTTGCATTAGTTTGTTCGATAATTAATCGTCCCAAATGAAAATACAAATTACATACGTACGTCACACATTATTCTTCTTGTCTAATCTTTCATTTAGCAGCAGCCTGACAACATGTCCCATTTTAAATCCGAGAAACGACACATTTCTTAGTTACTACTACTTCACAGACAGACACCTACTCCATACCTTGTTATATTCTTCCTTCATTCACAAACTAACTACAATTCAATTTGCATTTAAAATTGGAAAAAAAGGACAAATGCCCGCCCAGCCAATTATCTCACTGACGTACGCGTTTAAACGGCTTAACCCTTGAAGCTCTCTTGAAAATTAGCCCTCTACTCCTTTAATTTGCATGTCGTGCAAAAAACAGAAAAAATAAAGAGCAAGTTAGGAAGAAAATAAAAAATCCATGTCATCAGCTCATACATACAGGTAGGCCAAATCTGATATCCTACGCAAAATCGTTGGAAACTGGGTACACAATCAAGTGGGTTCATTTTTTATTTCGCATGCTCCTTCTCCTTCCCTATTATAATTGTTCCTCCCTGTCATGTCAGCTTGAAGCCCGTGTAGGATCTTCCCTATCTCATTTATTAAATTCGCTGTTATCAGTACACCTTCTTTAGACTATCAACTTAAACTCTCCCTCACTCTCATAATAAATTCCACATAATTATCCACGGGTGCTCCTAATAACTACGCCTAATTACTTTGACCCTGACTCTCATGACACGTGATCTCGTTCCTCTCTCATAAATCCACGGCCCTCATCAGCTTTTCCTTAATCAAAAGCTTTCTATATAACACAATCAGGCTACATATCATATATAGGCACATATTTATACCGTCGATCCTATTCCTCCCCGTGTCCTTGTTCCAAGCCCACACTTCTTCATCTCCCTTCCTTTATTTTCCTACTCACGATCGGTCGCTCGCCAATGTCTACCTCCAAAAAGAAGCTTCGATGGAACACCGTCTCCGTGGACATAGGTTGCGGCAACTGCAGGAAACCAAAGATTTCTCACCTACTCTATCCTATGTCCAAACCTCGCAAGCCCACCAACCAAAACCTTCCACTCCCCAACTATTCTTCTTCAGCCTCCTGGGACAAGGACCACACCACCGCCACATTCTCTCCCTACGGAAGCTCTTCTGATCAGTTTTCCAGTGGCGGCGACAACAACGAGTGGGTGCCGAAGACGGTGAGGGGTTTGGGCAGGGTGGGGGGCCAGGGCCTGGCGGTGGAGAAAGATTCCGACGACCCTTATTTGGACTTCAGGCACTCCATGCTGCAAATGATACTGGAGAACGAGATTTACTCAAAGGATGATCTCACCGACCTTCTGAGATGCTTTCTTCTTCTCAATTCACCGTACCACCATGGGGTTATCGTCAAAGCTTTCACTGACATCTGGAACGGGGTGCATTCCGTGAAGCCCAACTCACCCAAGTTTCACTTGTCTCGCAAGTCACGTGAGTCTTAAGTTTCCCACGTCATCACTAGTTCCTATCAATCTCTGTTCTGTCAACTCATCAAGACACTTCCATTACTCGTGCTTGTAGTCTTCCACCTGTAAAATAGAAGCCTTCCTGTTCTTCATCACTTTTATAATGTTTGGCTACAGAGTGACTTTCTTCTCATCATTTCTAACGAACAAACGTTGTAGAATTTCAGTGAATTATGGGGTTACATTATTAATTCATTCTCAGAATTAGTGCTGTAGGCAAACTGAATTTTGGTCCCATATTTGATTTACTTACAGTAATTAGAATGGTCTGACTGAGGACGGACAGTTGGTTTAATGCTCTTGAAGCAAATGAGAATTGAAATTTTGTGTAGACATGGTGCATTTTCCAATGTTGGCTTATTACATAGCTGCAGGCTTTCTGCTTTGTTTGTAATTAAACCGGTCAAGAGAGGTTGGTTGCAGCAATGAATCAATAAGGCCTTTAATTCAACATGTTCAAAAGGAATCATTTTTTATGGCTTCCTTCTTTGAACATGTGGTGATACGTGATCCAAGCAGGGTGGGCATCCTCAATTCTTGATTGCAGGGGAAACACGAAAGGTCATGATTCAAAGGCAGAAAAAGCAGATCTTCATGGCAACTCAATCTGTGATAAAGATGTATTATTGATGCAGCAACAAGCAAGCCAACCAACTTTAGCCAGCCTCTTAAATTCCCTTAAATTCTTGTCATCCAGGGTTGAATACTAACATTGAATGTTACCATGGGGAATATGTTAGCCCCAGTTACACTAGTATTTACTTAGATTTATAATTTTTCTACTTCCTCTGCAAATATACCATTCGATTCAATGTCAATCGAAGTTGGACTAAAGCCTTAAAAGGAGTTAGTCTACGGGCACGTATCTAATTATCCGTTGTGTTTCTTCCAAGTCGGTGATAATATTTGTACTTGATCCAGAAAGTTGAACAGAGCTGGAGCAAAGAGGGCTTTTATTGTGATACAGAAAAAGGTACGCCACGGCATGTCGTGGGTGAGCTAGTGACAACACAAAAACTTTGTTGGCATTGAAAGGTCAATATCTAGATCTGCATTTTGGTCAAGGAAACGTGACTGGAGAATTCAACAAGTTGAATTGCAATTTAAATGAGAGGTGAAGCTGCGAACTAACGAACTTCTACACACCCTAAAGATGGATAGAAAACTGAAATACAAACACTTCAAATCAGAGTGTTGCTAAATATTGATGAACTAGTAATCTCAAGCAAAGGTGTTGGTTTTCTAACTGATTTAACTAGTTACTGACTACAGTAGTAATCATTGGTTTTGTACTTTGGAAATGGATTTGAAAAAGACAAAAGAAAAAAGAAAAACAAGCAGCCCTATTTTTTGGGGTTAAAGATCCCATACTTTTAACATGGAACTGCAGAACGGGGGAAATAATCAGATACATTAAGGGCTCGTTTGGTATGCTGAATTCATACGAGGGAATGGGAAGATAACTATCTTCCCATTAAAAAAGCCGTTTGGTTATGCCTCTCTCCCGGAATGTTAATTTCCCACATGCTCCATCTTCCCACAAAGCTGGGAAAATTGAATCCCACGAAAACTAGCGGGATAGTGTGAAGTTCCTGGGAGAATGAATTTTGTTGACAAAAAAGCCTTGTAAACAACAGTAGAGCAGATTATGAAGAGGTTAAATCAGAGCACCATGGATTCAGATCTGATGCTTCCTTCTTCTGCCTTCCTTCTCCATTTCCATCGCCGGCGACTCTCACCTTCTTCATTATCGTCGCCGCCAACATTCCTTTCTTCCCCTCACCCTCCACCACAGTCGCGACAGACCCAACGTGAGAAGCAAAACCAGAGTGCCGAGGAGAACAGAGAGCTTCGACTCTCTTCCATCATCTTCGCTTTCTTCTTCCTTTCTATCAAGCACCGCCACAAGAGAGAGGCAACTGGAACAGACCCCCGACAAATTTCAAAAATTCTCATTGGGAATTCATGGAGAATTCTCATTGAATTCTCCAGAATTCACATTGAATTTTCGAGAATTGTCGGGGTCTGATTTTTTTTTAAAAAAATTAAATTGCGTTGCATACAAAACTCTCGAAGCTGACGACGGTGGCAGCGTCCACGACGGTGGGTGCGGCGTCCACGATGGCAGGTGCGACGTCGACGGCGGCAGGAGTAGCGTCCAAGGTGGGGGAGTGGCGGCGACACAATGGGTCACAACTTCGAACAGACGTAGGGTGAATT
The DNA here is from genome assembly GCA_034222035.1 of Acacia crassicarpa. NCBI lineage: Eukaryota > Viridiplantae > Streptophyta > Magnoliopsida > Fabales > Fabaceae > Acacia > Acacia crassicarpa. The sequence goes on along the minus strand of JAWXYG010000002.1, from coordinate 59,651,230 downwards.
TGTTTGTTATTTTTTTAATTTAGGGGTATTTTTGGTATTTCACCTCATATTTCCATTTAACTAACACCCAATTCTTCATACCAAACCATTCATTTTCCCTCAACTTAAGTTACCTTCCCATGTCTTCCAAACAACTCAACTTTTCATTTTTCCTCACAATCTTCCCTTCCATTCTTTTCCCTCCTTTAAATTCTTTTCCCTCTTTAAATCTTCCCCGTACCATACGGGCCCTAAGGGTTAGTTTGGTTTGAGGGAAGGGGAGGGGAGAGGAAGGGAAGGGAGCGAAAAAAAAATGAGGAGGAGAGAAAATTGTAAAAAAAATGAGTCTAGTGGGGCCTACAATTTTCTCTTCCCCTTCCCTCTTTTTCCCTCCCCTCCCCCCTCCCCTTCCCCCAAACCAAACTAACCCTAAGTGCTTGGGGGACCTTCAACATAGACTTTCGAAAGAAAGAGGGAGAAGAAGAACCATTTCTTCTTCGTTATTATTTCCTACCACTGGTTATTTCCTATCACTCTAATCTTATTTATAAATCTTTTTTTATCACAAAATTTAGTCCTATTTATAATTATTTTTTAGGTTAGTAAATGAAATTTTGACAATCTTACCTATATTAATTGTACTAATGAAAATAGAAAAAGAAGAAAGAATTGGAAAAAACTCATTCATAAATGAAGGCAGAGTTAAAAATTTATTCCATAATCATTGAACGAACTACCTTCCATTAATGTGTATAATTTAGTTAAAAGGAACTTATAAATAAGATCAAAGTTTTCATTGAATTTAGATTTTTTTTCCCAACAAACAATTGGGCATATGAAAGTTAACGATCACAAATAGATATATCACAATTTAGTGCACAGACCCTAGAGTCAAGGTTCGAACTCCTAAAACACAGCAAGAAGTGGATATCGTGGATATCGCGATACAGCACGCTTCCTGTTTGGCATGGTATTAAAATGACTTAAAAGCTTATTGGCGTCATTTTGAAACAGTGGAGGAAAATTTGGTGTTTGAGGTGGTGTTGGGTTGTGATGGACTTCTACCAAAAAACAACTTCTTAAGAGAAGTCAGTATTTGTAGCTTCTGAAAAAAGGTTACTTTTATCACTGCTATACATTCCAACCACAAATCATGTCTCTAAACTGACTTTTAGAAGGAAAAAACCCATTAAAAAAAAGTCACTTCCACCACCTTTCAAATGGCCCTTCAATTACAACTCAAATAGCACAGCAGAACAAAAGAGCAGCAGATCTTATTCCAATACAATCATTCCAACCAAACAAAATTATATATCATCATCACCATTATTTTACCAACGTCACTCGATTAGCAACACAACCACCAAAAAATATAGGGAAAATTACACACAAGTCTTAAAGAATAGAGATATTTACATTTAGGTCCTTTGAATTCATGAAATCACACAGAAGTCCCTAGGGACTTCTGTGTAATTATTTGTGGAAGCAAAATTACTTTTTTGCCCAAAGAAGAAATAGCCTCTGGACCTCAGAATTAAAAAATCCATGTTTTCAAAAGTTGTTGTTAAAATAGGAATTTGCTGTTGTAAATATAGAATTTCTTGTTGCAAATGGCCTTTAGACCTCAGAATTGAAAAAATCCAGGTTTTCAAAAGTTGTTGTTAAAATAGGAATTTTCTGTTGTAAATATAGAATTTCTTGTTGCAAATAGCCTCTGGACCTCATAATTGAAAAAATCCAGGTTTTCAAAAGTTGTTGTTAAAATAGGAATTTGCTGTTGTAAATATAGAATTTCTTGTTGCAAATGGCCTCTGGACCTCAGAATTAAAAAATCCAGGTTTTTAAAAGTTGTTGTTAAAATAGGAATTGGCTGTTGTAAATATAGAATTTCTTGTTGCAAATAGCCTCTGGATCTCAGAATTGAAAAAATCTAGGTTTTCAAAAGTTGTTGTTAAAATAGGAATTTATTGTTGTAAATATAGAATTTATTGTTGCAAATGGCCTTTGGACCTCAGAATTGAAAAAAATCCAGGTTTTCAAAAGTTGTTGTTAAAATAGGAATTTGCTGTTGTAAATATAAAATTTCTTGTTGCAAATGGCCTCTGGACCTCATAATTGAAAAAATCCAGGCTTTCAAAACTTGTTGTTAAAATAGGAATTTGCTGTTGTAAATATAGAAGTTTCTTGTTGCAAACCTGGATTTTTTCAATTCTGAAGTCTAGAGGCGTTTTCTCCTTTGGGCAAAAAAGTAATTTTGCTTCCACAAATAATTACACAGAAGTCTCTGTGTAATTTCATGAATTCAAGGGATCTAAATGTAAATATCTCTGTTTATTAGGACTTGTGTGTAATTCTCCCAAAAATATATTACAAGAAGAACAATTTGAGATTTTCGAAGAGAGGCAACAGGAAGTACTATGATAGTGTGCTGAGCATTCCTCTCACCAAAAATAATGCCCAACAATATTAATATCTGGAAAGCAAACACCATGGATTTGAAAACATGAAGCTGTTTTAACACAAAAAAGAATTTTTAAGAATGAAAATTAAAGGGGGGAAAACATTGGGGAAAACATTTGAAGCAGGAGCACGGATGGGGATTAGCATTTACCTAGTCAGAAAGCAAATGAACGAAAGATTAAACAACCAAATTGGCACAGGTAAAAACTCTGGTTGCCTACAATGAGACTGGGCCTCGTGTTAGGCCTCTTCGGGGATTACCTATATGTTAAGAGAACAAGCTTATGTAGGCTGGTATGGAGGTCCATTGAAAGTAATGCAACAAATGAGACAAAAAAATTCATAAAAGAACAAAAGCGAAAACCAGGGAAGAGAGCTGACAAAAGATTCAAGATTTAGAAAACGTGAAGGCAAAAATTAAAGTTGTACTCTATTTAGTTTGAGAAGGTCAGTTATTTTTGAGAAATGAGATTGAGAAGTGAGAACACAGAAGGGGCCAACGTGGATTGGGAAAAAACCTGATCAAGTGCAATTAATTAATGCGGGCCCACAAAAATGCGGTAACACCGAGCAAAGGTAAGAATTAAGGAGGTTTGGTCCCGCTTTTCCTTAACATTCAACTTAAATTCATGTTGTCGTACACAGAGCTACGAGGCCTCACGCATTTTGGTCATATTATCTATTTATCTCTCAGTTATTATTATTTTCTTGGAAAGATCGATTATCGTCTCAAAGTGAGCATCCGGCGGATTGGTTTCCCCCAAGCCCTCGACAACTGCGTACAAACCTCTAGTGTGTCTGTCCGTCTCAATTGGAAAAACAACAGAGATTATGTATGCCATCTTATCATAGTAGAGTAATAACGATAGGAGTAGTATGTCTATGTACTATGTAGTTGTATTTTTTTTTTTTGCTCAAAACTATGTAGTTGTATTTACTAGAACATGCCAGTCAGGGCAGGAGTTAGAGATAATAGTAGAACTTTATATACGATGTGTTAGCCTTGCCTTCCCTGGCACCAGTGACTAGGCTGCTACTGTCAGAAGCCGAACTAGGACTCTCGGAGTCATCAAAGTTTTACTTATCCGTTCCTGCCTCCTGGATATACTAGAAGCTGCTAAAGTATGTTATCCGAAACCCGGTGAATATTATTATATTTTTATATATAAATAAATTAAATTATGCAGACACATCGATAGTGATGATAGTTAAACTATTTTTTTAATCTTATTAATGAAAATAGGCAGAGCCCATAGGTTTAGAAGCTTCGGCGCAAGAGGGGAAGCCTTGACTTGTGCCTGGAATCTTTGCAAATGGGAAAGCCAAACGAGAGCCTCGAATGTGGAGCTATGTATATGGCATTGACAAATAAGCAAAGCGTGCTCCTGCTTCTCATTTCTGTAAAAATGTTGTCCCTGTTGGTGGTCGCAAACTTGGTCTCCTCGTACGTACATGTTTAAGATTTATAAGCTCTTTAATTTGCCTCACTTCGCCCTCATTCACCCATATATTCTGAGTGTACATATATGTAACTCCTCATCTTAATTAAAGTAATGTTTCTGACTGAACTTTTTACACACAAAAGCCACTTAGAAAGTTGTCAAATAATCTAAATTGTAGCATACTCATCGTCGTATACGTCTAACAATATTTAACTAAAATATCCTTATATAATCCACATAATCATTAGTGTATACCTGACAACAGAGATCCATGATCCGGGTTTGAGATAGATCTGTTTCAGCTGTTCATTAGGGGCCTCAAGTGAATATTTTGTCTTCATATATAGATTTGAATTTGCTTCCGAAAATGAGTGAAGTCCGTTGAATGACTATGGAGTTGTCGGAAAGAAGAGATTCTTCTATCACATGTACATCATCTTATTCTACAATTATTTTTTTTCATTTTTTTTCATTTTTAAAATTAAAATTACATCTACATGGCATTTTCTCTCCCTCGCCCTCGAGAACATGTCCCTCTACTTATTGTTATTACTTTTTTAAAAGGTTGAAAGTGATGTGAGATGTGGGTGCCAAAAGTCCCACATCGAAAGTTTACAAGGGAGGAGGCGGAGGATTTAGTATAAATAGAGGTCCTCCTCCTCCCTTATTCTTCACCCCTCTCAATTGTCTCTTAAGACATTTGTATATCTTTCTCTCTTGTAGTATTTCACTTGTAAATTATTTGGAGTGAATTTAGGATCTGGTATTTCTCTTATTTTTGTCTTATTTATTATTTATTAGCTGCATATAGATATAGTAGTTGGGGCTTATTATATTATTAAATTACGTCTAGAAACTTTGTTTCTAGCTTGGGTAATTTTCTAGTATAATCAGTCACGCTCTATATTGTGCTTCCGCAACAATTGGTATCAGAGCCGAGGTTCTGTCTGAGTATGCTCTGTGGTTGCAGCTTAGTCTGAGCTTCCACATCAGAAAAGAATTACTTTTGGGCTTTTGTTTTGGCAGCTATTAAATAATTTTTTGGAGCAGAAATGGCGGACAAAAAGGGTGATGTGTCCACTGCAGGTGCCAGTAATTCGTCGTTCGCATCTTCGTATTTGACAAGAATAGTGTCTAATGCAAAGTTTGCAGTTGAAATTTTTGACGGATCTGGGCATTTTGGCATGTGGCAAGGCGAGGTTCTGGATGTCCTTTTTCAGCAAGGACTAGACTTTGCCCTTGAAGAGAAAAAACCAGAAAAGATGGAGGAAGAAGAATGGAGGGTCGTCAATCGAGTTGCTTGTGGTACTATTAGATCGTACCTTTCAAGAGAGCAGAAGTATCCATACACAAAGGAAACTTCTGCATGTAGACTGTGGAAGGCACTGGAGGACAAGTTCTTGAAGAAAAACTGTCAGAATAAACTCTATATGAAGAAAAGGCTGTTTCGCTTCACTTACGTTCCTGGTACCACAATGAATGAGCATATCACTAGCTTTAACAAGTTGGTGACGGATTTGCAGAATATGGACGAGACCTTTGGAGATGAAGATCTGGCCCTGATGATGTTGGGATCACTTCCTGATGAGTACGAGCACCTGGAGACTACCCTTCTTCACGGTAAGGAGAAAGTTTCTCTAGAAGAAGTTTGTTCTTCTTTGTATAGCCATGAACAGAGAAGGAAAGAAAAACAAAAGGGTGGAGATGCAGAGGCTCTAGTGGTAAGAGGCCGTACTGAAGACAAGAAGAGATCAAAGAAAGGGCGATCCAAGTCAAGGTCCAGACCCAGCAAAGATGAGTGTGCCTTTTGTCGAGAAAAGGGACACTGGAAGAAGGACTGTCCGAAGCTGAAGAACAAAGCCAAACCTGGAGATGAGAAGGCTGCTATGGACTCCTATGTAGCTGATTATGATGATGAAAATTCAGATTTATCGCTGGCTACAACAACGTCGTCAAAACCATCAAACGAATGGTTGTTGGACTCAGCCTGCAGCCATCATATGTGTCCTAATAGAGACTGGTTCACTGATTTTGAAGAAGCAGAGTGTGGAATTGTTCACACAGCAGATAACTCTTTACTTACCGCATATGGCATTGGTTCTATTAAACTTAGGAACCATGATGGATTGATTAGAACATTGACAGATGTTCGATATGTACCAGACTTGAAGAAGAATCTCATTTCTGTGGGAACTCTAGATTCAAAAGGGTTCAAGATCACTGCAGAAAATGGAGTAATGAAGATATTCTCTGGTGCATTGGTGGTAATGAAGGGTATTCGGAAGAACAATAACACATACCATTATCATGGTAGTACAGTTATTGGCACGGCAGCAGTGACATCTAGTAGTGAGAAGGATGCAGAAGCAACCAGGTTGTGGCATATGCGCTTGGGACATGCTGGAGGAAAATCCTTGAAAACTTTAGCAAGTCAAGGATTGTTGAAAGGATTGAAGCATTGCATCATGGACTTTTGTGAGCATTGCGTGAAGGGGAAACACACAAGGGTTAAATTCGGTACAGCTATTCACAATACAGAAGGTATTTTGGATTATGTACACTCTGATGTTTGGGGTCCTTCCAAAACAGCTTCGTTGGGAGGAAAGCATTATTTTGTAACCTTTGTTGATGATTTTTCCCGAAGAGTTTGGGTGTATACGATGAAGACCAAAGATGAAGTTTTGGGAATTTTTCTCAAATGGAAGACGATGATAGAAGCACAAACAGGCAGGAGGATCAAATGTCTTCGCACAGACAATGGTGGAGAGTACAGGAATGATCCTTTCCAGAAGGTTTGTGAAGACAATGGCATCGTCAGACACTTCACCGTGAGAAATACACCACAGCAGAATGGGGTGGCAGAACGCATGAACCGGACTTTGCTGGAGAAGGTTCGGTGTATGTTGTCCAATGCTGGTTTGGGCAAAGAATTTTGGGCTGAGGCAATAACATATGCGAGTCATCTCATTAATCGTCTACCATCTGCTGCTATTGATAGTAAGACACCGTTGGAACAATGGTATGGTAAGCCTGCTAATGATTATGATTCTTTACATGTATTTGGCTCAACTGCATATTATCATGTGAAAGAATCAAAATTGGATCCAAGAGCAAAGAAAGCCATTTTCTTGGGAATCACTTCTGGAGTCAAAGGATATCGTTTATGGTGTCCAGAGACGAAGAAGGTTGTGTTTAGCAGGGACGTTACTTTTGATGAGACTGCTATATTTAAAACAGTAACATCTGAAGATACCACACAGACCGATGGTGCTTCGAAGCAGGTGGAGTTTGAAGGAAAGCTAACTTTCCCAATACAGAAAAGTGACGGGGAAACGAGGAAAGACTTTCCTGTAGAAGAAGAGCCAGTTGAAAGGGAGGTTTCAACACAAGAACCTCAGCAGCAACATGAATCAATCGCAACCAGCAGGCCACGACGAATAGTAAGAAAGCCTACTCGCTTTATGGATATGGTGGCTTGTGCAACGTCAATTGCAACTGATGGCATTCCTTCAACTTATCGATGGGCTATCCGGGGCTCAGAAAAGGATGAGTGGATGAATGCGATGAATGAAGAAATGCAGTCCCTTCATCAGAATGGCACGTGGAGATTGGCCAAACTCCCAAAGGGTAAGAAAGCAATTGGTTGCAAATGGGTGTATGCGAAGAAAGAAGGATTTCCTAACCAAGGCGATATTCGCTACAAAGCAAGGTTGGTAGCTAAAGGCTATGCTCAGAAGGAGGGAGTTGATTACAATGAGGTATTTTCTCCAGTTGTAAAACATTCCTCCATTAGAATTCTGTTGGCTTTGGTAGCGCAGTTAGATTTGGAACTAGTTCAGATGGATGTAAAAACTGCATTTCTAAATGGGGACTTGGAGGAGGAAATCTACATGACTCAGCCTGAAGGATTCAAAGTTGCTGGAAAGGAGAATATGGTGTGCAAACTTGAAAGATCGTTATACGGATTGAAGCAGTCTCCGAGACAATGGTATAAACGGTTTGACAAGTTTATGTTGCGACATAAGTATAGAAGAAGCAAATACGATCATTGTGTGTATTTGCGGAAGCTTGAAGACGGGTCCTTTATCTATCTTCTTTTGTATGTTGATGATATGTTGATTGCTTCAAGAAATCAAGCAGAGATTGAGAAGCTAAAGGATCAACTGAAGAAGGAATTCGAGATGAAGGACTTAGGCGAGGCAAGAAAGATACTTGGCATGGAGATAACAAGAGATAGACCATCGAAGAAGCTCTTCTTATCTCAAAGGGAGTATTTGAAGAAGGTGCTACACCGTTTTGGTATGAATGAAGAAACCAGGTCGGTAAGCATTCCACTTGCACCGCATTTTAAGCTTAATGCTGATATGTCGCCGAAGGATGAAGATGAACGAGCATATATGTCAAGGGTACCATATGCGAACGCTGTTGGTAGCTTGATGTATGCTATGGTTTGTACAAGACCAGACATTTCACAGGCAGTTGGAGTGGTGAGTAGGTATATGCATGATCCCGGAATAGAGCATTGGCAAGCCGTGAAATGGATTCTACGGTATATTTGTAATACTGTAGATATTGGATTGGTCTTTCAGCAGGATGTTGATCAACAACTAGTTGGATATTGTGACTCAGATTTTGCAGGTGATTTGGATAAACGAAGGTCAACTACTGGTTATGTATTCACTCTTGCAGGTGCACCAGTTAGTTGGAAGTCAACTTTACAGTCAACGGTAGCTTTGTCTACAACAGAGGCAGAGTACATGGCAATTACAGAGGCTGTGAAGGAGGCGATTTGGCTTCAGGGGTTGCTTGGAGAGCTTGGTATTAGTCAGGAAAGCATCACAGTATTTTGTGATAGCCAGAGTGCTATTCAATTAGCAAAGAACCAAGTCTACCATGCAAGGACGAAGCACATTGACGTCCGATATCACTTTATAAGAGAAATATTGGAAGAAGGTGGAGTCATGATACGGAAGATACGAACAGATGATAATCCTGCTGATATGTTGACAAAGGTGGTGACTTCTATTAAATTTCAACATTGTTTGGATCTGATCAACATTGTTGAACGTTGTATTTTGAATAGAAGTTACAATTAGAATTTGTAAATAGGAGAAATTGAGAATGTGGGAATTTTGTCAAGGTGGAGATTTGTGAGATGTGGGTGCCAAAAGTCCCACATCGAAAGTTTACAAGGGAGGAGGCGGAGGATTTAGTATAAATAGAGGTCCTCCTCCTTCCTTATTCTTCACCCCTCTCAATTGTCTCTTAAGACATTTGTATATCTTTCTCTCTTGTAGTATTTCACTTGTAAATTATTTGGAGTGAATTTAGGATCTGGTATTTCTCTTATTTTTGTCTTATTTATTATTTATTAGCTGCATATAGATATAGTAGTTGGGGCTTATTATATTATTAAATTACGTCTAGAAACTTTGTTTCTAGCTTGGGTAATTTTCTAGTATAATCAGTCACGCTCTATATTGTGCTTCCGCAACAAGTGAGTGGCAGTGATTTAATACTACCTCTGGTCTTGGATATATAATTAACATATTTTATAGTGTGATTTGTATTATAAACTATATCTTATATTAGAACTGAATGAGTATATCATCTTTGGTGCCATAATTGGATGGTATGGCCACGGGGTATACAACCAAATGAAAAAAACAAAGACCAAAAAGATAAAAGCAAAAGCTTGAAATGAACAAATTGATAAGTTGATCATGTGGTACATGAAATCTCTTCGGCCATTGAGAAGACGAATATAATGGCAGCCTTCTGTGTTGTTGCTGATGAGTGATCTTAAAAGCAGCCAATAGATTCTCAATTTAAACAATATACGCATAGCAGTGAACATGATTGAGGCATATACATAGAGACAATGTTGGATTTCCCAACAAAAAGCAGACATATCCAATCCAACGTATTTGTATTCTAAACCGACACATATAATGCCTCTCGCTGCAGACTAGCTATGATCATCACGGGCTCAGAAATAAGGACCACGTCCAATTCTGCGCTGGATTTGTTCCCATCATTTGACAACGACTTCCCATTCTCAAAATCGACGCCTCTAATGATATCTCTTATTCCTCATCTCACCATTCCTCAAGTCTAAGTATCTGTATATGATGTTTACTTCCCAATCAAAACCCTTAACTACTAACCTCAAATATATATAGAGTAAACATAAACACTTGGTTTCTGTAATGCCTAACGCATCTCAAGTTGTGTTTTTTTAATGCCATTTTGGTGAAAAAAATGCATGCATTTATAATCAACCATGTCCAGAAAGACTCAAAGAATGCCGTCAAAGAGAAGCACCGCATACTTAACCTGCAGGCTGCAGCTATCCTTGGTTTCTTCTCCTATTCATATATAGTACATTTATTTTATCATTAAAAACGTCACGTTTCCGGATGAAATTAACCTTGTCCATATCGAGAATGAGAGCGATATCTTTTAATGCATTGAAAACGCAAGAGGGGGTTTTCATTTCATACATCATCTGCCCAAGTTAGTTGCCAAGTAATTTTCCTTTTCCGAAAAAATGGCCGCCACAAGATTAATTAAGCTCCCAAATAGGAATTCCAAAAGAAAAAAGAAGAACCAGAAAATGACTGTGGGCTGTGGCACCCATCTCACTCGCTTGCACCTTCTCCATACTTGCGACGACACACACGAATGAGAAAGAGAGACGGAATAGACAAACACAGTTCATGGAAAATTTGGAGTGTTGATTATACTTATGAACGGCAAACATTATTTACATCACAAAATCAGAAAACTTGAATCAAGCGTTCAAACAAGAAGCCTCCTTGTCTTAACCTTGCGATGTTGAGGCGGGATCATCGTCATCAGTTGCATCAACCTCTACTTCCTCGGCTTCTAAAGAAGAATAATTAACACAGTGTGTACTAAAGGAAGAAGACAGAGACGAAGAAGTAGAAAATGATAAAGGAGAAGAAGCGCAAGGAGACGAATGAGGAGGAGCAAGGTCAAGCAATAAATCAACAAAAGCAGAGAGAATACAGACGTGATTGCTTTTGGCATTGAGCCTCAAATACCAACACAGAAGCTCCTGAAGAGCCTCCAAGTGCCTCAGGCCATGAGCCTCCACCATCTCCTCCATCGACTTCCGGAAGTCTAAGTAAGGGTCTCGAGATTCCATGGATAAGACGAAGCTGTCTTTGAAAGGTACGCACCCTCCTGCAGAGATAGCTTTCGTCTCTAGTATTGAGCTAGTCTCGTCCGGCTCGAAGAACAGCCTCCTCCGGTCCGACCGCAACCCGCGAACCACGGTCTCTACCGGGTCGACTTCCGCTGATGTGGGGTCCGAGTTGACGGTACTGAACATGTCGGCGGAGTTGACTCTGAATGAGAGGGTTCTGGGTTGGTGACAAGACGGCCACGGCCACGAAGAAGTAGAAGAGGAAGACCTCATTTCTGTCGACTTCTTGTCAAGAAACGGTAACTTCATTTTCTTCTTCACCATCTCAGTTTTGTTTGAAGGGTGGGTGAAACTTGAGAGAGATGATCTTTGGATCGGAGCTTCAACAAGTTTGAGTTTTACTTCCTCGGGGGTATTAATCTCCGATGGTAGTCTCTGCTCTCTGCTCTCCGGGGCCTGCGTTTTAAAGGAGTGGTGGTGGGACGCGAGTTTCGTGGCCAGCTGTATAGGAACTTGTAGGGGCCACTTTATATTCGATACTTTCACCCGTCATTTATTAGTGGCAGTTCCTTTTCATTTACCGAAAGTGTGCTCCATATTTATCTCACACTATTCTCCACACTGTCGTTGTTAATTAATTAACAGTACCAAATTTTGTCTAATCGGCTGACTCTTTCCTCGTCGACTAGTATTATACTATTATGTATACGCACAGAAACTGTTTTTTTCCTACGCATGCAACGTGTAATTTATATATATTTGACTAAACGTTTTTAAACAGTTCAAAAATAAATTTTGGGCACAGGTTACATCAGCAAACATACAAATGATTATCCTCACTCTACTGTGGCCAAGTGGTTCGAGAAATTTAAAAAAACCAAATTCTTGTCTCTAGATCCCCTGATATTATTAGATGGTGTGCTACTATTTCATCAAGACGGATATAAACTTCTCCACTCCCCATCCGAACAATCCAATCACTTAGCTAATGAGATATGTACTTTAATTTGGAAATCTTCTCTACCACTAAGGATCCGTTTGCGTGGAAGATTGTTAGATGTATCTTGACCCCCAATTAGTTCTTGTGTCATCAACACTTAGCTTCTATGAAGGTATGTTCCTTTTGTAATGATAATTATGGATCTTTAGTGACATCTATTTTTATAATGTCCCTTTTTCGGAGCTTATTGTTTTGATTGTAATGCTGGTCTTAAAATTGACCTTATATCCCTAATAAAATGTTACAAGATTGGATAGAGATGTGGTTGATAAGCCACAGTGACCCTATCAACTTTCTAACCTATTCACATTTTTCAGGTTTTAGATTCTTTCTAGTTTGCAAGAAATTAAACAAACTTTATCATGCAGGTTAGGTTCCAGTATCTTTCCTTTGTAGGTCATTAAATCTGCACAAGCTAAAGCACATGCTTTTACTGATAAGTTTATGGCGCAAAGGAACCAACAAGAAGATGCTTTTCATCAACAAGAGATACAATATCGAGATTGGCAAAATTGTTTTTGCAGGTGGGATGTTTATTTCAAGATCACATCAGTAACACTAACAACTGTAGGCATGCCATTTCTATTACCATTCTTTTCAACAATCTTCACTTTCACTATTGGTTGATAGCTCCTCCTACCAAGCTTGGCATCCTTCAATTACAGCTGCAGGAACTCCGTGAAGCAATGACTCTTATCTTCTGAGAAAATCATGTCGATTATCCTTATCGTTTTGCTATCTGTAAGTTAGTTAAACCATCACATATAAAAATAATTACTCAAACTAGAAATGTTTGTTGGACTCAACAATATCTTTTGAGAGACATCTGTATCTTATTCTACTACTTTGTAACTTATGTTTTACCAGTATAAATACCTAGTAATATTCCATCAAAACAAAAGCATACATGCATACAAATGAGAAAAATAATAGTCCATTAAAAAAGTCCGACAACAATAAAATACCCCCCTCACATTATTGTGATCAAATTTCGATGCAGTTCAAGACATTTCTAAATTTTCAACTAAGAATTTTGTTTTTGGAGACTAGTTAAAAATTTACTTATATTTCTAATCGGAAATAATTTTACTTATATTTTAAGTAGTGCCCGCAGTTGAAAAAAAGCACATCATGGCATTAGATATATGCATTTAGTGACCATGGGCAGAGCTTCGTGGAAATTCGAAGCCAGAGCTCTCTTTTCCTTCTCTTTATTCAATTCCAAAACAAGGCTAAACCTTCATATTTTTGGCACTTAATCAGTCATGATCTCTTGCCTTCTATATGTTCTTAATTTAATTAACGTCCTTGATATTCCGATAAATTAATGGAGACGTTAACCATTGCAAATCCCTTTAACTGGAATGAAATTAAAGCATTTTCCACCACCTAGCGCTTATTTTCCCTTGCTGCTCTATTCCTAATGTAGAATACAATGTACGAGTACTTTAATTACACTTATCGTTTCACAAAATGCTAATTGAAATGGAAAATGTATTGGTTTTGGTTGTCAAGACGCTACCATATAATTATGTGTAAAATATTCTATTCATTTTCTGCTTTGTATTAATTATACATACCTCCTTTCTATTGGTCTTAATTAAGTACACTGGATTTGTTGCAAACACGGCTAAGTCACACAATAATTGTGGCGATTTTGGGATAAAATTTACAGCTTAACATGTCCTCAGTCCTCACGAAACCAGTTTCCCAACTCGGCTGGGAGATCTGGACTGGACCGTCCATTTTTTGTTTTTTTAAAAATAGTTTTTCTTTTAATTTTTGAAGTTATTTTTTAAGAACCACTTAGTATCTTGAAATATTTTTTTAGTACCAATCAATACCCTGAAATATTTTTTGAAGACCCTAAAAAATATTTTAAGAGCATGAGGTATTTTTCAGTAGCAGTCAGTACCCTGAAATATCTTTTTCAGTACCAGTTAACTGGTACTGACTGCTACTAAAAAAATTTCATGATCTTAAAATATTTTTTAGGGTCTTCAAAAAATATTTTAGGGTATTGACTGATACTGAAAAAAATATTTTAAGATACTAATTGGTTCTTAAAAAATAACTTCAAAATTTTTTTTTAAAAAAAAAGCAAAAAATGGACGGTCCAGATCTCCAAGGGAGATCTGAACTGCCCAGATGGGACGAGCGCTCCCTGCTCGGCCAAAAGCCGAGCAGGGAAATTGATTCCTAGTCCTCACTAATGTCTTAGTTGCGATTTTTAAATTTGAAAGTAAATGCTTGTTTGAGATTATCTGAAACTGTTTACTCACATAAATCGAAATAAAAATCATATCACATACTTATCTCGTATATTGTAATCATGATTAAAAGTTTGTTTTTGAATGCTTCAATCACTATCTCAAACAAACATAGAGATATTAGACCAAAAGGAATAATGACCACAAATCTTGAGTCGAAGGACAGACACTAGGAATAGGAGCGATGCATGAATTGGTTCTGGCACAGTGCATGGCATATGTGCCAGAGGAGAGACAAATTCAAAGGACATTTTTAGTTGGCTTTAATCAACCTGAGTTTTGATCCAAGAAAAAAAAAATCATCCTAAGTACATCTAACCATTGATTTCTTCAGTTGATGACTTAAACGTATCAGAACTGGTCGGAATCAGCAGAGGTCCCACCACGGGAGCTCACATGGTTCTGAAAAGAACTGAAGTACTTCAGCAAATGGACGAGGGGCTCAAACCTTCAAAACATCGATTTGGAGACTTTTCTTTTAACTCATTTCTTTCAAAAATAAAACCCAACACAAAAAAAAAAAAAAACAAACAAACAAAACAAAAAGATCCTCTGGGTAAGAGAAGAATGAAATAACAAGGCATCAGATGCAGGTAGATTTTGGTGGTAAAGTAAACCAGATTAATTCAAAGCGATGGGATTCGTTCAAGAGTCAAGAGACGAGAGGAAGTAAGAAAGATGAGGCTGCTGATCGATATTTATGATGGAGACGTCTGGCCGCGAAAGAGACGCAGAAATAGACCAACTGTGTGGCAGTGGTACTCACATTTCCAGGTGGCTTCTTCTATTTACTATTTGGTGGTATAGTCTTTTCACATTCAATGGGGGTTGCAAAAACTACAAGAGAAGGTCACACTCATATCCAGAGGGGTTAATTTTAAGACGATGAAGGATGAGGTTGACAGGGGGATTCCAATGTGCATGTGGTAGGTGACACTAGTCGATAGAATATAATGGGAATCAAAGGGCCCCAGTGAACAACTATTACCATTTGAAGTTGATGGCGGTGGTCCTTTTTAGGATATGCAAGACGAGGGAGGGAAGCTCAGTGGGAGGGACCGTATATGTTATCTCAAAACCTCCTACATTGGACCATGCCATGCAAATCATCATTAAATGAATCTTATTTTTTACCAACTCCACAAATCAAACAGGACAGTAAAAGAGGGCTCAAAAAGGTTTACTTGATCAACTCCTGATGCATTGCTACTACTCTCAGCTGCAAGAGTAGCAGCAAACGTTAAGTACCTGCAAACCCATGCTTTTTGAACAAAACATGATTAGGAGAAAAAACAGCCACAAGTATAAGTTAATGGGAAATTATTTTATGAGATAAAAGAGACTAGGGAGGTAAGTAACACAATAATGGGGGTGTGAAATAGTGAATGGTCACATGCAGATGGAATCAAATGAGCAGAAGGCCGTAGTTGTACTCTTGTTTGATTGGGGAATTGTTCCGGGAGCTTGAAACAGTAGAAGGAGAGGTCATTTCAGAGGGGTGATGGGTCCCGCAGCCACTGAGGTCCAACAGCAAGAGCCAAGACCACAAAACATCCTCTAAAGCCTCCTCCTCCCCCTCCTTCCAAGCATTGTCAAATGTATGTATGAATAAATATTAACAACAAAAGCAAAGAATAAAGGCCAACCCTCTATTGTACAATTACATTGTCACGATCGAGGACAGCCTTGACCCACCCCCATCCATTTGACTCAGATTAATTTTACTACCTAAAATATGCACTTCTCTGCATCCCTCAGTCCATTATTGACTCCATTTTTACCACCTTATATCTTATCCTAGATTCCCTTGTACTCTCCTCCCCTGTTTCCGTCAGGCATTACCTTTGGCTGATTGAAAGCTGGAATTCCATATCTTGTAGGACACAATTTTGTAATACAAACTATATTTTATATTTAAGTTGTAGTATAATATTGGAATCCTTTTACTACAGTAAATGTGGTAACATTTCCCTCATTTTCTAAAGATTTGGCTTACATCCTTTGCGGACTTGCGTTCGGTGCTTCAAATGGCACTGTTTCAGCCCAAAACACTCACCTGGTCCTTTTTTAAAGGGGAAAAAATATTTCAAGACACTGCAGGTACTAAAAAGAAAATAATTTTTGATTTTTTAAGATTATGAATTGTTTTATCATTATCGGTTAGTATCCTGAAGTATTCTACTAGTATCAATCAGTACTCTGATATTTTTTTAAAAAAAAGATTTTAAAATAATTTTTCAGGATCATGAAGATTTTTTTTTAGTTAGTATCCTGAATTATCTTTTTACTATTAGATAGTACTTGAATATATATATATATATATATATATGTATGTATATTATTTTTTTACAAAAAGGGCTAGGTGAATGTTTTGCACCAAAACGACGCCATTTGATTGAAGCAACGGAGTACGCAAATCTACAAAAGATGTAAGGCAAGTCCATTTTTTATACTTTGTTACCAACAACAAATATTGCTAACCCATTGTGTTTATATTTTTTTGCCAACCCATTATGTTTATAATTAGATATAAATAATGTAATTTTATAAAACATATGCTGAAATTGATGATTTTTTTTTCTTATTAGGAATGATGGATAGAAGCCTATATTAAAAATAAACAGGTTATATAGAAGGGGAAATTAATCCCAAACACTCTTGCTCCACCCAAGCTCTTAACTGGAGCGGGCAAACATTACAAATTTTAGAATTAGAAATACCAAACTTCACTAAAGCATTCTTTGAGCATTTCTAATAATATCGAGTCTTATTCCTATTTTAGTATTTCTAATTTATGGAATTTTAGTCCCGATTAATAAAGTAAGAAATCCATTCATCATCTGTGACATCTATCCATCCTGTGATTCCAAATCAACCGATTGATAAAACAACTCTTGAGTTGAGTAAACTAATATAATAATAAATTTTTATTATAAGAATAAGAACTTTGTTGTGTAATTTCATTCAATTCAAATCAAAAAGGAAAAACTCTCTTTTTCTTTGAATTAATATAGAATCAAATCGGAAAAATATCTATTTTGGATCCCTTTTTTTATTTATTAATTTTTTGATGACTCTATTAATCTCTATCAATAGATCTCAAAGAGACTTGCCAATTCCCAGCATCTCTCTAATCTTCAAGATCACTAAACTCCCAGAATATAGGCTGCCATCAAGAATCAGTTTAATGCCTTCTGATGCATCGGATTCCAGCTCTAGTTTTTTGATCTCCAATTCCCAAGCTAATTGAAGCCCTTCAAGAATTGCCCATTCTTCAGCGACATGGGCTTGGCAAACACCTAAGATTTTGGAGAACCAATATATTTTGTTCCCCCCACAAAATTACTAATCATTTTTAACCCCGATTTCTAACCCCCATGTAATTTCAGGAAAGTAACGGGAAAAATGTCTCAGGTTCTCTCTAAGAAAGCGATCGGGAAAAATGCTTCGTCAAGCGAGGAAGATGATTTACTCCAAAGAAGTTTGAAAAAGATTAAGAATAACGACTGTGTTGCTACTGATAATGAATGGCCTGCGTTGGGTGAGGTAGTAAGAAGCCATGGCTGTCTGGTCAGTCATTTGCGGAAAAGTTGCAAGGCATCAAGAAGAATGGTAATGAGGACGGTCCGATAGTTAATGTTAATGAGCTATCTGATGATCCTTTATCTGATTCCGATCACATTGTTTCTGATAAGGAAGAGTATGAGCCTCTCTGTGTCATAACGGAAGATCCCAACAGGAGTTTTCCTACTTTTACCTTCTCTGACAAAATGAAGCAAAGGCTTTATAAAGCCTGGAATAAAGCGGTTATTGTCAAGTTGTTGGGAAGGGAGATTGGGTACAAGCTGCTTATGGCAATTCTTCAACCTCTCTGGGCGAAGAGAGGCGTCATCAACCTCATTAATATTGGGAACGGGTTTTTCGTCATCAAGTTCACTAATGATGATGATTATCGTAATGCTTTAACCGGAGGCTCTTGGATGATCTTCGATCATTACTTAACTGTCAGACCATGGGAACCTATGTTCCAACCAATGAGAGCCACCATCAACAAGGTAGCGGTGTGGGTGAGGCTACCTAGTGTGTTCTTGGAGTATTACGACAAGGAAGCGCTTTCCTGGATTGGGAACCGGATAGGTGAGATTATAAAGATTGATATGAATACGTCAGGCCATCTTCGAGGACATTATGCCCGGATTTGCGTCTTAGTTGATTTAGACAAATAGCTAATGTCTGGTTTCACGTTGGACAATGTTGACTACTTTATAGAATATGAGGGGCTGCATCTTCTTTGCACCAATTGTGGAATTTATGGACACACAGTTGGAGAGTGTAAGAAAGGGGGGAATCTACACCAGCCACGGGAGACACAACTGGAAAATAGAGGAAAGCCTTCAGATGTGAATATGGTACCTGGAGAAACTAGCGGTTCGAATTATGATGTTTGGAAAGTGGTTAATAAACCACGCCGGCAACGGAAAGGTGGGAAGGAGAAGCAATCGGCGGCCACCCAACGGTCTAATGGTGGATCGAGATTCGAGGTCCTTCATGACGACGGTGATGACGTTGGAGGTGAGAGAGAGAAGTCTGCTACGGCTGCCCTTCCTACTGGTCTTTTCACTGCCATTCGTGAGCCTTCTATTCCTGGGGTGGTCGAAAGACATGGAAGTGGGAAGAAGAAGCATGGGAAAAGCAAGAGTAGAGTAGGGGATAGCAGGGATGGGAAACGTGGCAGGTCAGAGAAAAGGACCAGGGATTTGATGCAGAAGGATACCTTAGAGAAGAAGACTTTGAGTAGTACTTATGAGAAATTAAATGAGAAAAGTCCTAATGACAATGATGTGATGGTGGCGCAGAAGGAGGAGTTAATGCTTGAGGGGTCCAAGGTGGTATTACCGGTCCAAAACTCTGATCCTGAGGAGAGAGCGTTGGATGCCTTCCATATTGAACCAGGAGAGGGGGGGCCCACCAAGAAGATTGAGGGTAAATTTTGGGCCGACTCAAAGGCGTTGGATCCGGATAATGAGTGGGAGGAGGAGGCCCAGTTGAATGTTGTGATGTTGGAGGCCCACAGTTTGAGCCAGGAGGGGCATCACTTGCCTGATGGGGAAACGTTTGTCCCCGAGACGCAGGCCCAGAGTGCTTGATCTGTGTTTTTTGTTGGGCTTTCAGGTGATAGTGTCTCATCTTTGTTGTGGGCTAGTTGGATACTTGGTGTTTTGCTATTTTAGATCCATGTCTAATTTCTTATTCTGGAACACCCGCGGAGCATGTAGCCGGTCTCTCTTCAGAAATATTAAGACTGTTGCGAGGTCCTCTTGCCCTTGCTTTTTGTTTTTATCTGAGACGAAGAGTGAGAACGAATCACAATTCTTCTGTCTGCGAAAATTGGGGTACGATGGAGCTGCCTTTTTCCCGAGCACTGGTAGGTCAGGGGGCCTTGTCGCAGTATGGAAAAAAGACAAGATTGATGTGGTGCTGATCCGGAGAGATAAACAGTTCTTACATTTTCAGTGCTTGATTCCGGGTAAGTGTATGTTCTTCCTCACGGCGGTATACGCTTTTCCTTGTCCGGCATTAAAGCAAATTTTATGGCAAGAGCTGTCTGATTTGTCTCGCTCTATGTCTGGTCCGTGGGTTCTGGCTGGGGACTTCAACAATATTTTAACAGCTGATGAAAGAACAGGGGGAGCCAGTGTTAGTTTTTCCAGAATCCATCTATTTCAGAGTCGGCTTCAAGTGTGTGGGCTCTCTGACTTGGGATACCACGGTCCAAAATTCACCTGGCGTGGGCCTCAATCGGTTAATTGCTCAAGACTCTATGAGAGACTAGATAGAGCGGTAGGGAACACTTCTTTTCTCTTTGAATACTCATCTTGCAGTGTCCAGGTGCTCCCTTGTACAAAATTTTCAGATCATAACCCTATTGTGTTACAGATTACTGGTGATGTTAATCGTGATGTTAACCGTCCTTTCCGTTTTGAAGCAATGTGGTTGAAACATGACAATTATAATCACTTGTTGTCTGAGAAATGGGGACCTTCTGAAGATATTAATTTGAATCTAGAAAAATTCAGGGACTCCTTGGGTGTTTGGAATAAGGAGGTTTTTGGGTTAGTGGAGAATCAGAAAAAGACTATTCCTGCTAGGCTCGCTGGTATTCAGAAATCTAGGGCCTACCCTCATTCTGAGTTTTTGTGTAAACTGGAGAAGGAGTTACAGGAGGGTCTAAATAGAATTCTTCAGCTGGAAGAGATAAAGTGGTTCCAAAAGTCGAGGTCAGAGTGGATCTGCAATGGTGATAGGAACACACGCTTTTATCACCTAAAAGCTAAATTGAGGAAGAGAAGGAATAGAATACAGTCCCTGAAGGATGAAAATGGTTCCTGGGTTGAGGAGGAAGTGGAGCTTAAGAACCTAGTTCTTCGGTTTTTTAAGTCACAGTATTGTTCTGATAGTGGAGCCAGTGTGCCTCTAGTTACTGTTGCTAAATTCCCTGTCATTAATCAAGACATCCTTAGGGGCTTTTCCAGAGTGCCTTCGGATGAGGAAGTAAGGCAGGCTGTCTTTGCTATGGGCTCTTTCAAATCTCCTGGTATAGATGGCTTTCCTGCTATATTTTACAAGAACAACTGGGACGTGGTTGGCCCGTCCCTTTGTGCTTTTGTGAAGAATGCTTTTCGGTTCTCTACCCCTTTGGCGGAATCCAATAGAACTCTTATTGTGCTTATCCCAAAGAGAGACGCTCCTGAATTGGTAACTCATTTTAGACCGATTTCTCTGTGTATAGTTCATTATAAATGTGTAGCCAAAATTATTTCTAATCGTCTTAAATGTGTTATGAATGATTTGATTTCCCCCTTCCAAGCCAGTTTTGTTAAAGGTAGACATATTCAAGACAATATTGTTGTTGGGCAGGAAATATTTCATATTATGAGTAAGAATAGGGGGAAGAAGGGTCTTATGGCTATGAAAGTTGATTTAGAAAAGGCTTATGATGGAGTAAGTTGGCGATTTTTGAAACAAGTGCTTTGTGAAGTAGGGTTTGATGAGTATTTCATTAATCTTGTTATGGAATGTGTCTCTTCTGTATCATATAATGTGATTTGGAATGGTTCTCAGACAGAGTTCTTTTTTCCTACAAAGGGGCTCCGCCAAGGGGACCCAATTTCACCCCTTCTATTTGTTTTGTGCATGGATAAGCTTTCTCACCTTATTTGTGATGCAGTGGAGGATGGCCTATGGAAGCCTATCAGTACTTCCCCTACCAGTCCTAAAATTTCTCATCTTCTTTTTGCTGACGATTTATTGTTATTTGGAGTGGCCTCTGTGTCTCAGGCTCAATGTATGATGGATTGCCTTGAAAAGTTTATGAATGCTTCAGGGGGAAAGGTCAGTAGTGACAAATCGTCTATCTTCTTCTCACCAAGGGTGTCTCCACAGACTAAGCAAGAAATTAAATTCATTACTCAAATGAAGATTTCCAGGGAGGTTGGGAAGTACCTCGGATTTCCAATATCCAGGGATCGGAGACGAAGGGAAACCTTCCAGTATGTGGTTGATCGAGTCCGAGTGAAGCTTTCTGCCTGGAAAGCTAATTGTCTCTCTACGGCCGGAAGAATCACACTTGCCAAATCTGTGCTGAGTTCGGTGCCTTTGTATCCTATACAGGTTGCTAGTCTGCCTCGTAGTATTTGCTTGGAGGTTGAGAGGTTGCAGAGGAATTTCATTTGGGGCCATGATGATTCGTCTCGCCATTATCATCCTGTTGGGTGGGACCAAATCACGAGACCAAAAGATTATGGAGGCCTAGGTTTCAGAAAAATGGCTTCCGTCAATAGAGCTTGTGGAGCTAAAATGGCGTGGAATTTGGTCAGCGGGGCTCAAGGCCTTTGGGCTGATATGCTCCAACACAGATACATGCTACGGGAAGATGAATCGCTGCTGTGCTACAGAAAGGGGGATTCGAGGTTATGGAAATTCATATGCTCCCGATCAAATATTGTTGAGAAAGGTTCGAGATGGCAAGTTAGGGATGGCTCTATGGTGAACTTTTTTAATGATCCCTGGCTAATAGAGGGAAGGTGCTTGAAGAATGAATGTAGAAGGCATATTACAGAGGAAGAGAATAGCTCTACTGTTGCACATTGGGTTAGGGATGGAGAGTGGGACTGGAGTCGTCTATCGGATATTCTGGACCCTGTGGCTCTTAGTAGGTTGGTGGCTGTTCAAACCCCCAAGGGATGACGCTGGTTGTGATTTTTTAGTTTGGGGTGGAACTACTAGTGGCCAATTTTCTCTTCGTAGTGCATACTTTATGATAGAAGGAAACCCCCTACATTTGAAAAGCAAGCTCTATAAGATCATATGGAAATGGAAGGGTGCTGAGAGAATTAAAGTGTTTATGTGGTTGCTTTCTCTGAATAGGCTCCCCATTAATGCTTGGAGGGCTAGTTGGTCTCATGCTTCACCCTTATGTGATCATTGTACTTCAGAAGTGGAGGACGCCTTACATATCCTTTGCAATTGCGACTATGCTAGACGCATGTGGTTGCATCGTATCGACCCAAGGTATACCTCATCCTTCTTTGATGCTTCTCTTAGAGATTGGATAGCAATGAACTTGCAAAATTGCATAGGTTTATATACAGGACCATTTTGGCATTTGGTGTTTGGTGTTGCAATTTGGAAATTATGGGGATGGCGCAACTCCTTTATCTTTGATAGGTCCTTTGCTAAACCTCTTCATCCGGCGAATGTTGTTTTGAATTCCTGGAGGTATTATGTTTCGTTTAGCCATCTAATCCCTGATGGCTCTTTTCATAGTTCAGGTGGATCTCAATTGGAACATGGAAGATGGCAGAAACACCCAGTTGGATGGCATAAAGTTAATGTTGATGGCGCTGTAGCTAATGGTTCCTCGTTGGCGGGTTGTGGAGGCTTAATTAGGAATAGTCATGGGGATTGGGTGGCTGGATTCATAAAACATATCGGGAGTTGTAATGCCTACGTGGCTGAACAATGGGCCATGCTTGAAGGACTTCAATTAGCGTGGGATTTGGGCTTCAAAAGGATTATTGTACAATCGGATTCCCTTGAGCTAGTTGATAGAGTTATGCATGAGGAGAACCAGGTTGAAGGTCTTCTTATGGATGGATCAAAGACATGAAAAATAGGGATTGGCAAGTCATTATTTGTCACAGCCCTAGAGAGCTGAATCGTATTGCGGATGCTCTAGCTAAGATGGGTATTTCTCGTACGGCTATTTTGGAGGAGTGCCCCGGCCATTTGAGAACTTGGGTGGACCAAGAATGTTTGGGGTTTGTTTCCCCTTTGGTTTAGTTTCTTTTATGTAATTTTACTTCCAGTCATCTTTGTTATCAAAAAAAATAATCATTTTTAACCCATTCCGGCCCCATCACAAGCTGGGCTGAACTTTGAGATGAGCTTAGTAGTGACCTACTGGCCTTAGAAGATAAACGTGGGCCGACAAGTCACACTGCATACTAAATTGTCCAGTCATTCTCGAAACCTTTTTTTTCAAGAACACCAAATACCGCAAGGCTTCGTTTTTTTTATTAAAAAAAAAAAAAAACATACAAGTTGACGGAAAATCTAGATTGAAACTCCATTGACTCATTCAACGACGGGCAGGAAGTGCGGTCCTTCAATGTCCAATATATTGAGCAATCGAAAGTTACAAGTTTTCCTTCGAAGTCCGCGCATTACATTAGGAAACACAAGATCCAGCGCCGGGTCAACCACGAGCATCGCCATAATATAAGTCACAAGTCCATTAAGTTCCACCTTATTTACAAGGCAGGATAAGTACGGAAAATGACGAAAGCACTTATGCAGCGTAAACCATATATGTATTTTCATATATTGCATAAAATCTTAACTGAATTGTATTGTTAATGGCTCACGAATTCGATATATTATGAATTGATATCTTATATCAACTGAAATGCCGCTTTGAAAGAGTTAAATTCTAATATTCGACACGCTGATGACATCCGATCAGATATCAGACAGTATCCCTTCAACACAGTTGACAAAATCCGATGACATAACAACTTTGGAGCCATGGGGAGGGAAGGATGAAACCATTTGAGGCATTCCAATCATATGTTTTTTAATTTAAGATCCACAAATCATTACAAACTATATTGCACGAGACAAGTGCAATACCATATCACCTATAGGTCCTTGGCCCCTAAAAGTAGGTACCTTCTGGAGGCTGGACAAGCTTCCGGTTATGTGGAGCAGCCATTTCCTTCTTCAGCTGGGTCAGTATATCCTCCATGGTGTACTCTCGCTGCCAATTTGCAAGGACACCAAACTTCTTTGGTTCAACCTGTTTCAATTGCACATCTTAAATCCTGGATCATAGACTGATTTGGCTAAAAAATTGCAAAAAAGGATTAAATTTCATACTATGACAATGGTAAGAGCAGTGAATCCAGATGTTGCTCATACAATCATCATTATTGATAAAAAGAAAGAAGGAAAGAAAGTAGAGGTGCATGAGCTTCTATCTCAACAACCTAGATCACTTGATTGTAACTCTCTTCTAACGTCTCTGAACTTATTCTCAGTTGCTAATATAAATAGCAGTAAAAAAAATCTTGTGAAACTAATTGCATCTATATGCCAACAGAGTATGCCCTAAGCACTGAACAAAAATATATAAAAGCTGAAAGAATTTAATGAAAATTAAGAACTGATACCACTCCGGTTTCATGATTAACACAGGTCATATTGATCCGTGAATGAAATCGAACACTTGGGGGCTTCTCTGGGTAATCTTTGTCACAAAACAGCTTCAGCTGATATATTCTTCCTTCATGTACAGTCTGACAGAGAGAGAGAGAGTAAATTTATTGAACAATGGAGCAGTTCCTTAATTACAAATAAATTCAAGATAATTATGTTATCCCCAAGGGATATACAAGCTCAAAATTTCAAATTTCTTGGTATATGAATCATTCATACTTCAGACTTACTCACAGCTAAAGCAAAGAGGTTACACAATCAAGTAATGCAAAAATATGCAGACTCCGAAATAATTATGTGTTATGCTTCCTGTATCATTCTGTATGGAAGCCAAGAGCTACCATAACCCCATCATTAACCACATATAGGATACAGAATTGTAATAAAAATTCAATCTATTATTAATACAAATCAAAGTAGTCAATCTCAGATAGCGGTGTGGAGCGGCTAGCCCAAAAAACGCTATAGCGGTATAGCGCATAGCGGGATGACCGCTATACCGAAGATAACATATACACATATAAATGCTCAAAATTTAAGACATATTCATCATTAATAATAAAAAGTTATAAACTAAAGATACAAACATCATTAAATTAGTCTTTAAAGATCATAAACAAAACATTCAATATATAATAAACCCATATGGTTGGAAAAGAAACCATAATAATTCCATCTTCTGGAGAGGGAAAAGGAAAAAGAAAAACACAAACAAGCTCTGGCCGAAAAGTGGGTGCTGGCCGAAAATGGCAGGAGGGGCTCGCTGAATAGAAAATGGCAGAGGGGTTGGCTGAAAATGGAGGAAAGTAGGTGCTGTTCAACCAGGCACGTGTAGGAGAAGGAGTGTTACAGTCGTGAATGAGAAAGTGGGTGCTGTTATATCAAAAAAAAAGAAGGAAAAAAAAAAAAAACAGAAAGTGTGTGTTGTTAAACCTAAAACGCAGGACGAGGTGCGATAGCGTGCGACGATAGCGCTTTGCAACTCACGCTACAGCCGCTATGTCAAAGCGCTCCGCTAAAGAGCTTCTATGGCGACTAGCACCTGTTCCGCACCGCACCACTACTATTGCACCGCTATAGCGTGCTATTGACTACTCTGATACAAATCAAAGTTGTATAATTATAGCCATGAAAGCCATGCACATTCATTAACACATACAAACCCATGTATAGAACTAAGGAGTTGATATCAGTGCATGATCAAGATATGTACCAAATTATGTGCAAGGAAACTTGTAACATATGCAAGTTCTGAGGGCTGAAGAATTATGAAACTTATTGCATGCGCATTTCACTTGTTCAAATAAAAATGTGAGTGTGAGATATAAATATTTACATTATGTGGACCAATGATGGTGCCAGTCCAAGAGCGCATGTATATGTCATCACCATCATCCATTCCATAGCTAACTGTGCCATCTCCAATACCTTTTTCTCCCCGTTCAAGTTCCTCCAGCAATCTGAAGTTCCTTGGAACTGCATTTTTAGATAATTGCATTTAACAAGACACACTTAGAAATTAAAAAATGTCAGCTAATCAATTATTGTAAGATAGACAATATTCAACTTGTCATAATATGTGCACTTTTTTGTCTCAATAGCAGAGATAGATAATTCTTGCATATAATCATTTCTCCAAATCTTAACAGAACAATTCCCGCCAAATGCTTAGTAGCAATGATGCCGGGCAGTCTAGGAAGAAGGATGCCCTTTTTATTATTCTTGCACTCAATAATCAGAAGCTCTGAAAAAATATGATATATACGCGCCAAATGACATTCCTTATATGTACAATGAGATCATCGACCTCATCAAGCAAGAAGGGATAAACTTTCTCTTTCACAAGGCTAACCTTTCTACATATGTTCAAATTTACAGTGTTGGGGACCAAAGCACGCCACTATGTAACGATCATTAGCAGCCCATATAAGTCAGAAGTGAGGTTAAAATATGTATAGAAGGTGATAAGGTGTTTCTTTAATTCTATAAATACGAGTCTTTTCATGGTTCTTGCATTCAATCACTCAGAGGGGTTGTCTACCTTGGCAGGATTTTGAGAAACGTAAGCAAATAGAATTAACAGAAAATTCTAGACAAGAAATTACTATCACTTCAAACATGCTACCAAAAATTAAGCGATCCAGATTTTTCCACATAAAACCGTAAGTCATGAGGAATAAGTATTTCAGAAAGGCATCCGAGTACACTAATCTCTTGAGAAGCAGATAGGCAAGGGAATAATATTTGATAATTGTTGCAGTAGTGTACTCATAAATAGCCGAAACCAAGGTTTAAGCAAATTCACCAGCTACAAAACCCCCATGTTAAACTGCAGTAATCGATCAAAGTCCGCGCAGCATATATCATCGGGCACAAGAAGAAAATTGCGGAACCAAAATAAAGTAACATAAACAATTAAGAAACAAGAAAATATTCGGAATTGGGAACATCGAGGGTTCAATAGGTAATCAAACAGAGAAATACGGATTCCCGTGAAATCGAAATAATACAGGTTGAAAGCGTTAGCGACCCAAAGAAAACAAAAGCTTAGAAGAACAAGGTCATGGATCTACAACTCACCCACGACACTCGATCCTCTTGAGCCAAGCGTCATGGATGACAGAGGGGAAAAATTCTTCGCGTAGATGTGATGGATCTGATGAAAATATGGGTTTTTCCGGGGAGGAGACAGAACTGGAGGGGGACGGAGGCAAAAGTGGCAATATAAAGGAAGCTGATGGGCAATAAGGGAGGGGAGAAGGGTAATTTGGGAACCAAATTTAAGACTAAAGTGGACTCTCGTATTTGTTTGTTCCTCTTATCTTTGGGCCGTTACCTTTGTCGTTGATAATTTATTGTATTAATTTAATTACTTACTTAAATTAACTTAATCGTATTTAAGTAGCAAAAATAAATCGTATTTTAACTAAATGTGATTCATTAGTTGTCTTTGTAACAGTTGAATTAAAAAGTTGATTGATAAAATTATAATAAATTGTGTTTTAATGGAATTTTTACAGAAGCATGAAGTGGGCGTTATAAGTTATACATCAATGCATAAAATTGGGCAATTCAGATTCGATATTATGTTTGACCCAAAAAAAAAATCGATATTATTTAATTTTTAGTTTTTAATAATTAAAATAACTTTCGATATTTTATTTTTTAAATGAGTTTTGTATACCCACTAGTATATGATTGGCTTTAGTGTTTCAAGATTCAAGTTGGCAAGTTGCTGGTTTGGTGGGGAAAATGAGAGCCAGGTGCTTTGAAGGACCACAAGCATCGGACTCTTATTGCTCAAAAGTCTTGTGACCACTGGTTTTGATTATGTTTAAGTGTTGACCACTTCATGCATGTTATTCACTATCACTGCACAGATTGAAGAAGGGACTGACTTCAACTGGGAAATATACTAGCAGGTCAGCTCCTATTATGTATCTGTTCTCTCTAGTCTCAAATGCAGGAGACAAGAGGCTTTATGGTAGTTCTTCTTATTTTTTTAAACCAGAGAAAATATATTACTTCATCCGGTCTTTAATATAAAAATATTTACCTAATTTAATTAAATTAAAAGGTTAGTTAAATTAGTTAATATGATATGTATTTTTGAAATACTATAGACATTTTCCTCAATTCCTTCATTCTCTCTCCTCATTCCTTATTGTTGAGGAACGGAGGAAGTATTATTAAGGGTAAATTATAAAAATATTTATAAATATAAAAATTATGTCTTATATTTATAATTATAATGAACTTTTTTTATATATAGAAAAAAGTTTTGGAGGGGTTCGGCATCAGTTTCCCATCAAGGCCAGGACACGGCCCTGGACTCTTTGAACACTTACTGGGGACTTACGAGATCGCCTACCAAATGAGTCCCAGCGACGACAATTATAATGAACTTTCTAAATAAGCTTTTCATTAAAACTACAGTAAGAGATACAAGGGCCAAATAAAAAGGTGTGGAAACAAAAGCCTATAAATTTAAATCCAATAGTAATAACTAATGCAATAATATAAATATAAATAGGGGAAGTATTTCTTTTTTCCCCTTAAACCTTATTTGAAGTTGGTGATGAGTGAGTCCCACTCCCACTGCCGTGTAAGCTACCCTTAAATTGCGTGCCTAGTTTAAATAATCGATCTTAGTTACAAGAAATGGAGTCACAAAATTCAGGGATCATGGCTGCATTTAGAAGAACTAAGGGGAGTTTTAAACTCGCTGGCAAAATTATAAGTTCACGTAATTGTGACTTATAACTCTATTCCTTTTTATTGCTTCAGGGTACAATCAAAGTACGGAAAGTCCTCATCCTAATGTTTGGATCGAAATATTCATAAGATGGTCTTAGGACATATAAATGTCTAGAGTTGGTTCAATGAATCAATCTCAATCTAATAGTCAATTCCGTGTTGGTACTTTCCCTGTCAGCTGGTATATTGACGCCAAAAACGTGAAGTTTCTTTCTTTAGCCCAGAAGTTGCTCGTCAAAAATAGTAGGAATAACTGTGAATAAGTAACAAATGGATACAAAATTCGAGAAGAATGTCCTATACTTAAATTCATTGCATATTTCAAATTCTGTAATTGAACATTAAGAGATATGCTTCAAGAATTTATACTGACGATTTTTCGAGCTCCGTTGCATAATGCAGTGCACCTTTAAAGGCACTCAATATTTGGTACTACGGAGTATTCCCCAAGCTTTTCATCTTTATTTTGTGGAATTCTGAACTGCCTGTTGAGGGGTGAAAGGAATATATTTTTTCGGTTGTGTGAAATAGTTAAACATGATATTTTTGGATTAATTCACTATTATCCGATGTTACTAACAACCAATCAATTTAGATTGCAGGAATGTAGGCCTATAATGCAAAAAATCTTGCTACCTTCAAGTTGTTATCGTAATTTGCTACTACATCCGTAAGGTTCAAACATGAAACTATTGATTAAGTTAAAACAACTCACATCCAGCTGATTCAAATGATAAACATGACTATAAACACGAGGAGTATATTACCATCATAATGATAAAATTAATCCTCATCTTATGGATAGTACTTCAATCTCATCGTTTGTTTTTATAAGATGTCTTCTAAAAAGTATTTTTGATAATAGTTTTGACATGTATTAAATATTTTTTTTTTCAGGTATGCCTATATTTAATAAAGTTTGTGAGAGTTAAAGCACCGATTGATAAGGATTACACTAAAGAGAGAGGGAGCATATGAATATGAAGTTGATGAAGTGATTGTGTAAAGTAACCCAGGCAGAGGAAAGAGAACACTTTACTTCATGGATTGCTAGAAGAAAAATGTTTGTAAATTCAAACGTTCTAACCTTAACTAAAGCAAGAGTCCCATATTTATAGAATACAAATACAAACCACAATTGGGCCTTAAGGCTGATTATATAATGTGGACACAACAACAAATAAGACTAATTACTAACTTCTACACTCCCCTCAAGCTTGGGGCTAAATAGATCAATTGCACCAAGCTTTTTGAGGAACCTACTCAAACTATCTCTGCTTTCTACTTTCGTTAATATGTCAGCCTCCTAATCCAACGAACCCACATGCTTCAAATTAATCAAATTACATTGTACATTTTCCCGAACAAAGTGACAATCTATTTCAATATGTTTTGTTTATTCGTGAAAAACAAGATTGGAAGTAATATATATTACAGCCTTATTGTCACAATAGACACTCATGGGCATAGGATGAATGATCCTTAGCTCTTTCAAACTAACTTACAACCCAAACTACCTCAGAAACAACTAAGTCCAAAGCCCTATACTCTGCTTTTACCAAAGGGCGTGATACAGTAGGTTACTTCTTTATCTTCCACATAATAAGAGACCCTCCTAGCTTTAACAAGTAACCCATTATAGAATGCCTAGTTATTCTACATGCTCCCCAATCTGAATCTCAAAAACAATCCATAGATAAGTCACTTGTCGAACTCATCAACACTCCTTATCCCAGATTTTGCTCCAAATATCTAAACACGTTCAATGCCGCAACCATATGAGACTTTAATGAAACTTGCATGAATTGACTTAGAGTCTGCTCAGAAAAGGAAATATCAGGCCTCTTAATAGTCAAATATATTAACCTACCTACCAAAGCTCTATATTGTTGTGGATTTTGCAATAAGTCTTCTTTCTTATCCTTTCCCTTTTCATATGCCAACAATCATACGTTTTGTGCCATAGGAATATCAAATTGGTGTTAGATAACAAGTCTAGTATGTATTTTTGCTGGGATAGCACTATCCCTTTCTTTGATCTTGCTAATTCAATACCAAGAAAGTACTTCATGGTACCCGAATCCTTAATTTGGAAGCTATCGTGCAAAAATTCTTTTACACACCTTATTCTAGCTTCATTACTCCCTCTAAACAACAAATCATCCACATACACAAGCACATATACCACACTATCAACATAGTTTCCAAAAGACAATGCATAATCAAACTTGCTTTTCCTAAAACCTCCCTTAGTTAGGCATTGGTCAGGTTGTAATTCCATTGTCTACAGGTTTGTTTAAGCCCATATAGTGTCTTCCTAAATTTGCATACCATATTCTCCCCCTTACTATCAAAACCTCCCCCTTACTATCAAAACCGAGAAGTATCACGATGTAAACTTCTTTGTTTATATCACCCTACAAAAAGGAATTGTGTACATCCACGTGGTATAAATTCCAGCAATATATAGTAGCCATCTTAAGCATAATATAAATAGTAGGCATTTTAATGATAGGTGCAAATGTCTCATGGTAATCTAATCCCTCCTTTTGAGTAAAACCTTTAGCTACTAGTCTAGCTTTCTATTTGTCAATTTCTCCATTAGCCTTGTATTTTATTCTAAGACCCATTTGCAACCTATAGACGAGACTAACCATTTTTCATGTTTGATTCTTCTTTAGTGCCTCTATTTCCAACCTAATGGCTTTTACCCATTCAATATTCCTTTTAGCCTCTTCATAAGAAGAGATTTCTACGATGGCACCAACGTTACATAAGAAACACATGTAAGAGGAGGAAATATTAGCATAAGAAATATAGTCATCAATGGTGTACAAACAATTAGGGCCCGTTTGGTACGGGGAAGATTTAAAGAAAGAAAGAAATTTAAATGAGGGAAAGGAATGGAAGGGAAGATTGCGAGGGAAATTAAAAAGTCGAGTTGTTTGGTAGATATGAGAAGGTAACTTAAGTTGAGGGAAAATAAATGGTTTAGTATGAAGAATTGGGTGTTGGTTAAGTGGGAATATGAGGTGAAATACCAAAAATACCCCTAACTTTTTTTTTTTTAAAAAAAAACAAATTCGCCCTGTGCGTCTTGTTCGGATCGTGACCCACTGCGTTGCCACCACTCCCTCCGCCTTGGATGCCACTCTTGCCGGGGATCTTTGGATTTTACGGTTACTATGTTTATTTTTTCAGATGATTAATTTAGTAGGAAAACCAGGGAAGTCGTATATGGAATGAGTCGTGAAAACTCTTTTGTATTGTTATGTTATTTGTATTTGTTATAACCATAAGACTTCCGCATTTTATAAACTCTGATATATTATTTTGGATTTAATTTGGCCCTGTATAAATGGATTTTTACCGTTTGGCCATATTGTAAATATGTATTTAAATGTTAAACATCTTTGTTGGAAATATTTCAAATATTTTGGCCAAGTTTTTGAGTGTTGAATTTGAGGTGTTACAGAAGTTACATACTGGCAGGAAGGAATAGGAAATATAACTCACTGTTCTTCCCACAATTCTTTCATTTTTGTGTAGTAGCTTGATATGGATAGAGAACCTTGATGAAGGGAATTTATCTCTTGGTGGATAGAAAAAATTGTGGAACCACTAGCTTTATTTCTTTTAGGTCTTATTATACATGGTTGGCCTATTGAAAGAAGATGACATTATTGGCAATTTCCTTTGAAATTGAATTAAACAACCATGAAAGAACGATTGCATTGTAACATTCCTACTGGTTTTGTAATCCTTGTTCTTGAGCCTCCTGTTGGTCGATTTCCTTGATGGCAAGTGAACCAGTCCAACAAGTAATAAAGAGTAAGTAGAGTATCGTCTCACAGAGACTGGATACCAAATGAGGACATTGGATTGTAGAATAGTTGTGTTTGAAAAGAGAATAAATTTGAGTTGGTTGAGAGTTTTTATGGCTATACTAATAAACAAGAAAGTAAACAGAGTGTCATAGTCGTAAGAAGATATCAGTAGAAAAATAGGCTAAGCTCGGAATCATTCTTAAGCATATCAATCCCCCAATTGCTTCACATATTGCTATAGCATTTACACCGCACAGCTTCCGCAATGCTACAGCATAAATACTAGTTATAATGCTATTCAGCTAACCCACCACTAGAGTCTATCGAAGCTTCCACATCCGATACATGTAATACTAACTTTACTTCTCCGATATGCCTATGGAGATTTTCTAGTTAGATTAACATTGCAAAGCAAAGTGTTATGGTTATGAGCGGTAAACTCATTCCTAAAGCCTATAATAATAGGTCAAGCTTTGCACCAGTCTGCCTAGCAATCACTGTTTCTTAGAGGTCTAACCCTAACTCTCTTCCAGTAAGCTGAAGCCACAAATCTAGCCCTTAGCTTCCGCTAATCGACAAGGTAATTAATTTATTGATAAGCAAATTGAATTTATTGAATTAAGAACTAGCGATTGGGTTCATTCCAAACTTAAGAAATCATCCTCGCTCAGCCATAGGAAATTTAGTTCATGACTGATGAAGGAAACACAAAACAGATAATAACAAAATGACCCATGATCAAAAGATTAAAATGAAAGAAAATTGAAAGCTTGACGAAGTTCCAACGGCATGGAAGAAACCTTGTCACGTCACTACTCTACGTCGTCTTCTCTCCATCTTACTGCAAGGAAGGATGTTGGGTTCTCTTGGAGTTTCCGTGCCTTATGATTTCTCTCTTTCTTCTTTCAAGTCTAGCCGTATGGATAGGTTTAGACTCTCAGCGACTCGACCTCCTCTAGGGTTGGCTTGCTGTTTCCTTATATAATCAGGTTTTCTTGCGATGTAAGTTCCAGGAGCTAGGCTTTTCCTAATCCGTCGAGATCCAGTTGTATCTCTCTTTCCAATCCTAGTAGATTGATTCTGTTGATCCTGCGGGATTCTTCAAATCTTTTAGTTTCGATCCTCTGCATCTTCTATTCCGTTACGTCAGTAATCTACCTGTCGTCTTGATCTTCACTACATTTCCTGAAATAATCTTGACAAAAAGATCAGAACATATGCCGCATAGCATTGCATCCTTTACTTTGTTATAGCTTCAGAGATGCCTTGTATTGCACTTCAATAAGCTGTTATGATGCTATAGCATGATATCAACTTTGCTATACGTTCTTCTCATAAAACCTCGTAACTTGTTCTTTTCTTAGCACATGTTTAGGATGTAAATGTTTTTTACCCTTCAGTTCCCTATATCATGAATTAATGTCTTTTTGCTTAGATTGATTGCAGTTAAGCTTGTATTTACTATACAATTCATTCATAAAATATAGGGAAAACATGGTATAATTAGTGCTCATCGCCTCCTTTCTACATGTTCCATTTATAAACTCGAGTTCGTGTTTTACTCTAAGTGCAATGGTCATTGCTTTGCTCCCAAGGGCATAATTACCACTGACTATAAGAATTTGTTGAACAATTACAATTCCTTGTGTATCTGAATGATGTAGGAATAGAGGATGAGTGAAAGATAAACCATTCACAGTGGAATCATCACCTGTCTTCTTTTCTGCCATATTTGAACCTCAAGGGATACTTCAAAACTCAGGGAACCAAATGAGAAATGGAATAAACTTGCTTACAATGATGAAAGGGGAGAAGATTGTGACACTCTAAATGACTTGCGATTTTGATTCGATTCACAGTTACCTTCTCCAAATTTCAAGAACTCGATTGAATCAACACCTTATGATTCTCCCTGTCTTGTATCTCCTTCTTCATTGACATTTGTTTAAGTATTACAGGGCTTGTTTGGGATAGCAGTGACCGAAGTGACTTATTTGTAATATGACTTTTGCAAACGGACGATAGGATAAAAGTCAGATTATAAATATGATTTGTGTTTGGAATGACAATGGGAGAAGTGACTTTTTTTTTTTCCCATATAGATTCTTGTTTGGATGATTATTTGAAAGTCATTTAAGATGAAAAATGACTGAAAATAACATCAATTTTATTGAATATTACACACACACATATATTAGTTGTATATATTGTGATAATTGAAGATACAAATTTAAATTTGATAAAAAAAATAAATTATTATTAAAAAATAAATAACTCTAAAGTACTTAATTAAATATATTCTAATGGATAAATTAGAATGCACGCAAATATATATTTAATCGTACATTGCTTATTGGATCACCTATCCCTAACATTTTTCTCTATAAACTGAAAAAAGTCACGTTAGAAGTTGAAAAATATGACTGCTATTAGAAGCCATTTTTTTTACAATAAGTCCATCTGACCCAGAAGCTACCCCAAACTGTCCAAATTTACTTATTTTTCTCCATCGGGCTTATTCCACTGTGCACTTGGCTTATTCTACTGTGCACTGCAATTCCAAACAGGCTAACAGTCTCCGTATTATCTTCGACGTAGAAATGTATCACGATGGTAATTGGATCAGCACGATTCCAACGCATAACAATGAGAATCAACAATTCCCGGTGATTTCTAGAGATGAATGTGTGGTACAATCAAGATTCTGACAGTGATTCAAAGTTTGTTTCATAAGATTGGCATTGAGAGAGACTCAACGAAGCTAGGGTTCATGAGCATTGCTGAGAGAAAATCAGGCAAGTGTGGTTACGGAGCTCCGACGAGATTTTTTTGGAGTTGTGTGGGTAGATCTTGGATCTCAACCCGACTATGTGGGCGAATCTTGGGCTTTCAGCTAGGTTTCTTGCCCTTAGGTGACGTTGGACCTTGCATTTGGATCAGTTTCTTGACTGATGAACCAGTTCTTGTGTCGATTCTTAGTTTTGGGCCTTCAATATATGGGAAACAAATTATCTCAGAAGTGCATCCCTCAGTGTCTCCCAATATCTTTTCATCTTACCCGTCCAATTTTTGATCCAAACGTTCAGAGAGAAATACATCATTTACTTTTAAAATTGTCATATTTACCGCATGCGATAATTTTTACGACATGCGGTCTTTTGAAATAGATTGTGCCTTTTTCTGGATGCATAGATCAGTTTTTGAACAGATAAGATGAAAAGCTACTGAAAGACGTAGAAGGATACGCTTCTGAGAGCATCCGGATCCCAATATATGTGATGTAGTTCCTTTCTCTTGAACTTGCTCTAATGCTATGTAGAGTAACCTACGCTAGGAAAGAGAACACTTTACTTTATTGATTGCTAGTAGAAAAATGTTTGTTCAATCAAATGTTCTAACCTTAACTAAAGCAACATTCCCATATTTATAGAATACAAATACAAACCACAACTGGGCCTTAAGGCTAATTACATAATGTGGGCCCAATAACAAATAAGAGTAATGACTAAATTCTACATATTGCATTGCTCGGATCATGAATGGTTTCTGCTTCCGGGGAGAAGGTTAATTGCGGCCAAACTTAAGCCAATTGAAAGCAGCATCCCCTCAAGTCAAAGCTTAACATGTGTTATCGCTCCCTTAGTCCCTTACATGACGATGGTATTAACCAATTGAGAATCGTAGTATATATCTTTCATCTTTTATTTTGCCTTCTCTCTTAAATACTCTGTTAGTACTAGTACGGAGTGCAGGCATTTCATTTTGATACACAGTGATGGAAGGACGGCTAATTAAAAGCATCATTCAATGGTGCCCGCAGCCTCCGATCCCAATGCGTGGTTTTGCTCCTTACCGGAGGTTTCTTCTCCGACGACGACGACGATGTGGCCCCTCTTCTTGATGACCTCGCTCTCTCTCTCTGCCCCCAATACAGGTGTTGTTGCCCAGGTTGTATCCACAGCGTACCTGAGCAAATCAACATTTATAGAAGAGGACTTAGTTATATCTTTGAAACCAACCCCAACCTACCCTGTTTTTGAACCTCCACCTCCCCTAAGGTTAATGTCATCGTCCTTTGCTCGCTTATTAATTCTACTGACTATTAGCTGTGCATTCATTCTGATTTATCTGTAAATTAATTAATAGTATATTAATTTAAAAGGGTTGTCACTAGCCAAGAGAATTTATTTGATTGTCACTCCCAGTGTTCTGTTTTTTTCATTCATATATATTTTTTGAATGTCTGATAAAGGTTGGAATGCATCAACTCATACTCATAAGCTCAGCCCTACAATGCACTGACACTGACATGTGAGCCTCGGTTGAGGAATTGATGGTGCATGCAAACCTGTTAAGGAAGGACAAGCAGTAAAAGCACTCATCAAATGCAACATTCGAATTCTTACTACAATAAAAAATATGGATCTCTAAGTCGGAGAACCAAGCCTGACATAAAGCTGAGCGATTTTGATTCATTTTTTATTTTTCTCAAAAGAATACAAGTAGATCGTGAAGAGGCAGGGGAAAATATGGTTTTGATAAAAAGGTGGGCATTTATCGTCTGACGTAATACCTCCCTCATTATTCTCAACTGTCTCAATTACTCTTGCATTTATGTGTTTTAAATGGTCTTAATAGAATGGTCTTTTTTTCAATGCTCGGAACTACCCAACCCACCTTCTATCATCCTTAATTCTCCTTGATTACGTTTCTTTTTTTTCTCCCCACCCAAAAATTTAATTTCTCATACTGCCACACATTCATTTAACTTCCATGCTAGTATTTGCTCTCTTCCCATCTACCTCACCGTTCCCTTATTCATCTATTAATGTTTCAGTTCCAACTCTACATTTCTTAGTTAGAGATTTTTCTGCCCACTCTTGGCAAATTTTGCTATTTGTTACCCTCCTCGCTACGGATCATGGCAGGGGATCCAAATAAAAACTAGGAACTCATCTTTGCCCTGTCTAAAATTGTTAGCTTGTAATCAGAACTAAAGTCAACAGACAAAGTCGTCTTTTCCAAACCCTTATACGTGAGATTTTGAGTCATAGGTAATCAGTTTAGATTGGTCCACCCACTGCGCCGTGTCATGAGCAAATGGCGTGTTTGCGTGGGCCGTAGCTCGCAAACATTTCTTGTGGCGATCAAGTACGGAGGATCCAACTACTGGGGCAATAATTTTGTGTTTTAAATATCTTTTTTCTCTCTCTCTCGTTCTGTCTGTGGTAGATAGCTTTGGGCTCTGACTTGCGCGCTTTTGCTTGGATGAAACAGTGAAGGGCCAAAAAAAAAACCAACAAAGAGAAGAAGAAGCATGGATCATGAAGGGCGATTCACTGATTCTACCTTGGATCTCAACGAGAAAAAGTAGGGCACCTGAGGGTCTAAGCCCTATTTCTATTTCATAGTCAGCTACCAAGGACGATCAAAAGCAAAGGCACATATGATTATAATATCTCAGTTCTTCTCAGATACCCGTAAGCATGATCAAGTTTTACCACTAGTTAGTTTTGTTTTTTCTTTTTTTATTCCCCTTTCTATATATGATTAGGATAGCGCATATTACGATCAACTCTTTCATACCCTCTGTACAACCCTTAGTTTGACAAAACGTGCAGGATTTTGATCACAGGAAAAATAGAGAGGAAAGAGGGTAAAAGGGAAGACAGCCCGTAGCAGCAATCATACACCGGAATATAGAATAAAAGAGGGCCAAAAAGGAGATTCCTAGGATTTAAAAGCTAATATGTCCTACTAGAAACAGAGAAATGCAGAACAGGGAAATAAAAACAGAGACCAGCCCAGTCTAGGTCCTCCTAAGGGTGGGGTTGTTTCCGTCCTGTAGGAAATCAAGCAGAACGGTGCTTTTGCACTTTGGGCACTTGGGATCATCCTCTGAGAGCATCACGTACATGAGGCATCTTGGGCAGCCTACTAGCACCATCGAAGTTGCTTCAGGGCTGTGCGAGTATCTCTGCTGCCCGTCCTCTTGGTTCAGTTCCGACGACAGGCAAGAGCTCGGCGTTGACATCGGTGACACCGTCGCCGATCGGTTTGGTGACTCCAGTCTTCGGTCGGCCCTCGGTGGGGACAAGTTAAGCTTCAAGTCAAGCTTTGGCCCGTTTCCGTTTCTGCGACTCATGGTTCGCTTCTCCCTCTCGATCCTGCAAGACTCGTTACCTTTTAGACGATAAGCACGAGCCAAAAAAAAAAAAAATCTAATTCAGTGACCTGGCGTTACACCATACAACACGTGATTCATATAAATAGCAAAACTGAAACTGATGATGTACCTTGAGGGACTGGTGA
Organism: Acacia crassicarpa; assembly: GCA_034222035.1. Classification (NCBI taxonomy): domain Eukaryota; kingdom Viridiplantae; phylum Streptophyta; class Magnoliopsida; order Fabales; family Fabaceae; genus Acacia; species Acacia crassicarpa. The sequence continues at coordinate 59,611,736 of JAWXYG010000002.1, read as the reverse complement.
AGCAGCTTGTGGGAAAGCTAAAACAGAGGGAGGAAGAGAGAGAAGAAGAACAGGGGGTGGCCGGAAGCATAAGAAGCTCCGGCGGCAGCAAAAGGGAAAAGGTGGTGCTGGGAGAAGGAGGTTGGGAACTGAATTTATACAAGGAAAATGAAGGGTGGGGTGATTTAAAGCTTTATTTAATTGAGGGAGAGAGGGGGGAATGAAGAAAGAGGAGAGAGAAAGAGGGAGAATTGAATTGATGTATTGGGTAGAAGAAGAGCGTAAATTGTGGCCAGGAAACGTATTAATGGTTGAAGAAAAATCCCAAGATATATACAGGAAGCGGAAATTTGCAGTAAATATAGCAATTACAAAGTGCAGGAAGAGGGCCTTTCTTCATTCATTGCTTGGAGTCGGTGTTTTATGAGTCTACCGGAGCCATATAGGCATATTATATATATATATATAAAATACACCACAGGAAAACCCCAACGGCTTTTAAAGCTAAAACCCTCTCACTTTATTTATTAGAAAAATCAAATTTATATGTATATCAATCCCAGCAACGAATTTAATGGCCAGTACCAAATTCTTTCAGATTGTAATCACGGAAAATTAAGTGTAACAGCCAACTCTTGCAAATGTTTAGATACTCAACATTACCACAAGAAAAAGGAAACGGGCAACACCCTCTTTATAGTTAATAAATTAGAACTTCTATTTGGTTGTACCATATTTATATACTTGTTAAAAGTTAAGAAAATGATTCAAACATCTTGAATTCAATCGTTTTCTCTACCTTCTTCATATTGCAAATGAACAACTTCGTAGTTGCTACTACCCTGATTTAGGTATCCGAAACAGAGGATCTTCAATGTGATCTCCCTGTGAGTTCTTTCATTATGGGCAAGTGTTGAATCTTTGTCGTGCATTATCACCTCAAATTTAAAAAGGCTACGTTTTTAAAATATGAAAACAGGGACAGGGATAGAACACATTACTAGACCTCTGTTTCCAAGTTTCCATTATGCAAAAGGTCGTTGTTTTCCCACGGAATTATTACTGACTACTTAACATTGTGAGCATCTGAATGTTGAACAAATTTTATATTGCATTGTCGTTGCCATGCTGTTTGATTAGAGTACTGAGTACCAAAAAAAAAAAATTGTCACCGCAGTTTGTTTTTTATGCGCGAGCTAGTCTACGTTGCTCATTAATTAACCAAGAAATTAGGAAGTGCGTAGGAGAGAGAAGTTAAAGAATGAAGAAGCAGGTGCGTTTTCCAGAAGTGGAAATTATTGGTCAACGTGGCAGACTTTGAAGAAACATGTGTACAAAATGGATTACGGCTTTCCATAATTAGAAACTCTCATTCTCCTCGATACCGGTTCCTTAGTCCCACGCTTCCTCGTCGTCTCTCTTCCATGACACAAATGGACCACTTAACCAGTAACACCTATATTATTAAAATATTAAAAATAAACATTTATATACTTGTAAAGCAAAAGCCTAACCCTATCTATCATTTTTGGTTGCGTCTAGAAACTTTCTCTGAGGATATTGACATTGATTTAGCACTCGCGGCCATGAATCTATCAATTTTACTCCGCCTTGAATAAATCTGCCGCATCGATTTTTTGCTTTTTAGAGATATTGTCAAAATTATCTGAACAGGCTATTCTTGTTAGCTTCTTAACCAGCTGAAATTATTTATTTGCCATTTTCTGAACCACGTAAAGGTAGCAACACAAAAAGAGTTTACCAAGTTTTTGTCATTTTTTAATATGTGATTTTAGTTATTCCTTCATATGTGCAGACTTACGTATTAAGAATTGCGGCCAATAGGCATATAGATGGCTTGTCCTGTGCATTTGCTAAATTAGCTAGCTTCAAACACTGGAACATACATATCTTAAATGACGATATACCCAACTAATATAGAGTCAGTTTAGTGATATAAGGCCTCGTTAGATCTATCTAGATCTCAGATTCAAGTCCCAGAGAAAATACTTATGTTAGGAGGAAAAGCTACGAACTCCAATCATATAACAATCAACAATTCGTGTAACAAAAAAATGAAGCCCTCCACAGTAATAGTCACATTCTCATTTTAATTTCTTTTCCTGATCCCATCCTTTTTAAAATTCTTTCAATTTACCAAATATTATTTTTAGAATTATAATTTTGCTTCAAAACAATTGTCACTTCATAACAGAGCATTCATTTGTTTTAATACTATTTTACCTTTACTAAATAATGAAAATTAATTAAAGGTGAGTATGAATCTTAGCTTAAATTTTTATTCAGAAATTACTTATTTATTAATTTATTTAAATGAATGTAGGAGTATACATCAGTTCAAATTCTTTCGGCGCGACACATTCACATTGACTTGAAGGAGGCAGAGAAAACATCCTAGGTGCATGTATGATCATTATTAAAGGCAATGATTACCATACATATTCATCCAAGGGATAAATTTTTAAAGAAAATAGTGTATTTTTATGATATTTTTGAACAAGGGATATATTTTCTCGCCTCACAAAAGGTGGTAAAGAAACATATTATAAAGATCAGCAGCAGCAACTCTTTTTTGTGTAATCACATTGATTCGATAATTATTAGTATTTGTTAGCTGCGCTTCAAAGAGAGATTTCTATCTTGTGCTAAAAAACAAAACAAAAGAGTCATTTATTATGATCGGGGGGTGAATTTTCGCGAGCCAGTTTGTTGTTATGCGTGGTACTAAACATGGGGCATGATAATTTCACGAGCACAACGTACTGTTGGCTTTCATTATTCTAATAAATACTCCTACAAAGTTTCTCTCTTTTAATGGGTGCATTGACTAATGGGTTGGAGCTTTGATGAGAGCCAGCCAAAGCTAGTTGAAACAACTGCAACATGAAGCCGTCTTTAGATAAAATCATAAAATACTCCTTATTGTCCAGAATGGAAGAAGACTTCAACCAACGCAAGATTATTTATGAGAACCATACACACACACACACACAGAGACAAGACCAGTTGATGAGATTTTGTTTTACAGATCATGTGAGGAGCGTTTTATGAAAAGCCAAATGTTGAGGGAGCTTAATTCATTACAAATTAAAGGAAGGCACCGTTTTTCTGTTTGAAAGGGAGGGAACAAGAGATACAGATTCTGAGAGACTATGTGTACGGCTTTAATTGAAGAAGGAGATCGGATCAGAATTCACAGGAAGAGAACGGTGATGATAGGCGATGATGTGTGTATAGTTGTGGGCTTTAAGTGTTGGCTTGAAAATACAAACCAGAATGTGCGGTACTTTAATATGAAGATGGACAAATAATATATTCAACTCTCAATATTCATTTCGCTAGCTTTTGAAGAAAAGGGCTTGGCCTTTTGTGTGTGTGTGTGTAAAAGTGCATGCGTGACCTTTTCTTGTTATTATTAGGGGTTATGTATTCTTCCCCTTCCCACCACCAAACCTCAATTTGTTTGACAATCATCACTATTTTTGCTCAACTTGAAGGCAAGAGTTCCATTTCTTGACGCTAGCTTCCAAACGCTTCACATTTGGGCTGCATTATTCAATCATTAAATTTCATTATTCTTCATCTCATATATTATTGCTGACTCTATCATTCGGTATAGATTCGACGGACGTTGTGCATTATTAATGTCAAATCTAACATTGAAAATTGGAAGGTAAAGGATAGCCAAATGGATCTTTTAATGTCCATTGCGGTCTTTACCTTGAAATAGTGCCATTTTTGGAGCAAAAACTGAAGCCGTGTCCCCTCCCCCCCCCCTTTTTTTAAAATATATATTTAAAGGTACTGAATGATATTAAAAATATATTCTATGATACTGAAAGGTATTGAAAAAACAATTTATGATCTTGAAAAATTATTTTATAATCTTTAAAAGATATTAAGGTATTGATTGTTACTAAAAAGATACTTAAGGATACTAACTGATACTGGAAAAAATACTACATGACCTTGAAAAATTAGTTTAGGATTTTTTTTAAAAAAATATTTCAAGGTACTGACTGCTAATAAAATGATGCTTCAGGATACTGACCGGTACTGAAAAAATATTTCATGATCGTGAAAAATTATTTCAAGGCACTGATTGGTACTAAAAATATACTTTAGGATATTTTTTTCAAGATACAAAAATCATTTTTTAAGATCATTAAGTATTTTTTTCAGTACCATTCAGTATCCTAAGGGATATTTTTTGAACCAATCAAATACTCTGAAATATTTGCAGATATTTAAAGAAAAGTATGTAAGCCAGATTCTAGGCAGATCCAATGCAGACAAAATACTAGTAAAAATTAAATACATTGAATTCAAACACACTTGGCTCAAAGCTTTCACATCAGACGGTAAGGTGGCTAGGTATATATTTCCCAAGTACAGAATGATTTTTTTTCTTACGGAGGAAAATACAACTATTTATTGAGAATAAGGACGTCGGAATTATTGTCCGTTGAGACCATTTTTAAATTAATATGTAAGGTAGTAAAAAATTATGGTACTATCCTATGTAAATAAAAAGGTCAAACGTCAAAGGAAAATGATCCTTAACTGATCTTTATTTCGAAAGCCGCACTTTATACCTAAAACTGAATCATTAACTTGAACATTGAAAGCACAGCTGAGCTCAAGACAACGATGTGTCCATTGTCCATACCAAAGAACTACCAGTTGTTGGCTTTTACTCATTACAAATGCACTTCCAAACAATTCCACGATACAAAGTGGGATCACACGCACTTAATTATTTTGGTTTACTGTTTTGTCAAATCTTGGTTCAAAGCTACCTAAATTTTCGGCTTTTTTGTCCCCCTTCTCTCCTTTCAGTGATATGTGCTTCCTCTTCTTTTGTGAGAGTCTTTTGGCACCTCTGTTACGTTGTTTGGGTCTCCAACGCTGCTAATCTGTTACTAAAAGGAATAGGACTGATAGGATGGTTCAACGAACTCACCAATTCTTATTTCTAGCTTGTCTACTCGAGTTCTTATGTTTATTCTGACTATGACGGCACGGATGACTTTCTGTTTCTTAATCTGGGTTGAGGTTTGTGTTGATGGTTTTGTTTTTTCCCTCTATATACGTAGTTTAGTGTCAAGATTTTGTATTATTTGGACTCAGTCTTTTAAAGTTTTGTTAACTTTTTATAATCTTGTTGGTTTATTAAAATACTTGCTTTTCGTTAGGAAAAAAATATCTTCGTTCAAAGAAATTGAATTGTGGTGTCAACGAAATTAAAAGAGGCATTAAAGTTTAGAGAGCGATTGGCCACTGTTGTAAGCGTAGCTGCTACATGGTCAAGTGTTACTTTTACGTGGACGACTGTATAAATCATAAATGTATATACCAATATGTCTAAATCAAAGTACACCCTTCCATTAAGTCCCATCTCCCATTGGTGCTCTGCCTCAAATTAGTATTCACAACTTTCATTTCAAACACAACACATTCAAAAGCCAACTTCGGCAACTGGTTTGAGTTCACGGTAATTGAGTGATGAAATTCAATATATCAGTCCGAAGAAATTAACTAATGCAGTAACTGTGTGAATAATCTTGTAAAAATACATTAACTTATATTTCATCGTTTAATTTTTGCTTTTTTCCTCTGTTTTGGACTTTCACTTACAAAAGAAAAATAGAGGGCAGAACTTTATTATATATTCGTTTTGCACTACAACCTTTAATTATGCTGAAATTAAAAGAAAAACTCAAACCAGGTGGGTAAAGTGAACCCATAAAAGAGTGAACACCTGTCCTGGTTGTGCACTTGTTAATGGCTTGAAAATCATGCATCAGTTGTGAAAAAAGACCAGTTTTATTTTCTTTACATGGGTGTGGAAATAAGAATATATAGTCTCGTGCACTTAATTGAGATATTTTTGGCGGAACATAGCCAAATGACGAACGCCATCTTATGTTGGACCACCCAAGTCAAAGCATGTTATAAATATGTTTTGAATCTCAAATAATTTTTCTATATGCCGTTATCATTTTTTTTTCCTTTTCCGAAAACAGAAAAGAGTTGGGAGATAGAAATTTTTTTATTGGGGCCTGAATTTGGTAGATAGAGAATTCAAGTTGAACTTGCCACATAAGAGATTCTTAGTTTATGTAGAATAATAACGCAGCAGAAAACGATCTAGCTGTAGGCCATAGTTGATGATAGTAGTAATGAGAGTGAACAATTTGGTTGATGCAGTTTTGAAACAAAAATTGAGTTGTCGTTGCCGTTTCCCTTGTGAGAAAGTTGAACCTTCAACTTTGCTTAGTGCCATTGAACTAAACATAACTCTCAGTGATATAATTTTTTTTTTGAACAATCAGTGATATAATAAATAAAGCTTTTTTTAAGTGATATATTAGTACAAGATACAGCTACGTATTTTCAAAAGTGAAATTAATAGCGTTAAGAGTAATCAAAACCAAAAAATAAAGAACTGCAACCAGTGTAAAAGAGAGTAGTGATGGCATTTACATAATGTTATAAACAAAGAAGCAGATCAAAGCCATAAATTTGAATACCCTACCGATGAAACTTTAGAATTGAATTCTCAACCTCCCCTCATTGAAATGCATGCAAAGCATTTAGTTGCATGGCTACAGATTAGGCTCTAAATATGGGTGTCACTGGGGAGAGAGAAACAGAAGGGGCTTTCAATATATGATGCTTCTGCTTGCTTTCATTACCCCTAACCGATCAGAGGCAAGCATTCAAATGCCATTAACGATTCCATTAACTCTTCAGAGATACTTCTCAGCAAAAATCAAATGCTTCTGCAGTGAATTCAATTAACGCGCCATTCAAGTTACTTCTGTGCTACTAGTAGTAGTAATTTAAATCTAGCACCCATTTCTTTGTTATTTCTGCTGCAGAAGCAAACCACAGAAGAAAATTGGTCTTTAATGAGGGGCTGTGTTTTTATCATCATTATTAGTATTTACAGCAACCTAAAGTAAAATCAATTGCACTTCTCAATGAGAGATCTTTCAATGCTTCCTTTAAAAACACTGTAATCACCCACAGATTTGCCAAGACCCAACCTTTCAAAGTGATAGCAGAGCCTTCCAATTTGCAGGTATTACTGGATAACTTTGAGGTTGCTCATACATGAATGATCTTAAAGATGCAGAATATAATATATTAATATCAACGACCTCAGAAACCCAGCGTGACGTCCGAATAGTATAATCTAATTGTCACTGATATTGTTTGAGTAAAACCAAACCATGAAGGAGATGAATTTTTAGGCTATTTTGTTATTTGAAATTGAAAAATGAAAAATATATGTATGGGAAGTTATAATGACCGTAAAGAGAAAAAATGGAGTGTGTGTGTGTGTGTGTATAATTTGTTTTTTTGACATTGTTTAAAAATTATGGAAAGCAGAAAACAAAATACATAGGCATTATACAAGATATGAGAAGTTATTCAATTGTTATTAAAAAAGGAATTTCATTTTTTCTAGAATAGCAGCATATATCAAAAAGTTATCATATCTATCTGAAAATTTGATTTTTAATTTAATATTTTAAGTTATATTGTGTGTATATGATGATATAATAGCAAAAAAGTTGTCGTATATTTCGGAAAGTTATCCTATCTTAAAATTTAATCTTCCATGTTAATAGTTTAATTTATCTAACACAAGGTACTGCTATGTGGCACACAGGTAGACCAGCAATTTGTCACACAGCTAGTCTACCAGCATCCCTACTATTATATAAGTAATAGATCAATATATCTACAACAAATATCAAAGACAATATACTGTTTATAAGCTGTGATTAATAAGGGGTTAAATACCAAATTTACTTTGGAAGTTTTGATAAGGGGGTGTTCAGCATCCGGAAGTTTTTTTGGTACCAAATTTGTCTGGGAAGTATTCAAAAGGTACCAAATTTGCCCCCGGAAGTATGAAAAAGGTAACAAATTTGCCCATTCGTTAATTTTAACCGTCAAGTTTAACTGAGTGTACACGTGGCATGCCACCTTATCACACGTGGCATACCACCTTATCAATCAAAAAGTATCATTTTTGCCCTGGAAGTTTTCATTAAAGAGTAATTTTGCCCCGGAAGTTTTCATTGAGGAGCAATTTTGCCCCGGAAGTTTACAAAAATAGCAATTTTGCCCTTCTTTCTCCCAATATTAAATTTTACTATTAAATTAGTCAAAGATCACACATGTCATGCCTTGAAAAGGTCAAACTTGGAGTCAGAGAAGGAGATCCTTGAGATGTTGAGCTCAATGCAGCCAGAATTTGTGAAGCCGAACTGGTCACAGAAAGCACCACTTATAATTTAAGCAAATGATCAGACTATACAAACCAAGGTTCATAAAACCAGACCGGTCGTTGAACCGGTCAAGGTACTAGGTCAAGGGTCAGTAGGTCAGACCGGAGTCAAACCGGGGCAAACCGGTGAAAATAAAAATTTCATGTTATTAATATGAAATCATTTAAAAAAATCTTTTTTTACTACTGTTACGGACTGGCCCAAAGGCTCAAATCCATAGTGTAGCCTAGCGGCGAGCAAGTCCGGAACCATGATTCATTGAGTATTGGTGATAGATCCGGTATCTCAACAGACCCGATCCACCCCCTGGCTAAACGCCTCCAAGTTTCAATCGAACTACATGGATTTTGATCCTTTCAAAGGGTACATAGGCTCTAGGCTTGACACCTAATTAAGTTCAATTAGTCCTGTTCCCAGAACAAAACAAATACCACCCTCCGATAAAAAACATGTCTCACTGCACTCATATACCCATTAAATAATGAGTTAAAGTATGTTGGGTACCTCTTGAGGGGAAAAAAAAAGTATGTTGGTTTCCAATCTGAACCGGCTGGTTCGGTCTGGTTTTCAAAACATTGATTCAAACGTAAGTGATGCTTCCTTGAGCTCAACGTCTCAAGGATCTTCAGTCCCTCTGACTAGAGCCGTCAAAATGGACCAGGCCCATCGGGCCGGCCCGTTTAAGCCCTGGCCCTTTAAGGGCCGGGCTTGGAAATTGGAGGAGAGAGGTGATGTTTGGCCCTTGAGGGCCAAGGGCTTACATGGGCCGGCCCATTGGGCCTTCAATTTTTTTATTCTTTATTTTTTAAAGTTGAACACTTGTTGAAGTTGGATCTTTTAATAATTTATATGTATTTTTTATTTGTTACAGACAATAATAAAGGATCAACAATCAAATGTCACTTGAAATTGATGATAGTGGTGAAGATGACGACAATAATAGTCATTGTACTAATGTCGCTTAGTAATTAATAGTATGCTTTTAATGTTTTATATGAGTTATTTGTGAACATAGTTTGCTTTTAATTATGAATTAGTGATTGTGTTTATTTGTTAGATGATTTATATTGTAATTTACTAATTATATTTCTTTTAAAAAAACGGAGGAAAAATAATTAAAATTTGGAATAGTAATTTCCGAGCCCTGCGGGCCGGCCTGGCCCTGGTGCTCTCGGGCCGGGTTTTGAAAAACATGTATTTTTCTTACTCGGGCCCTAGAGGGCCGGCCCTGATTGACAGCTCTACCTATGGCTAGTTCGGCTTCACAAATTCTAACCGTCTAGAGCTTAACATCTCAAGGATCTCCTTTTCTGACTCCAAGTTTGACTTTTTCAAGGCATGACATGTGTGGTCTTTGACTGATTTAATAGTAAAATTTAATATTGGGAGAAAGAAGGGCAAAATTGCTACTTTTGTAAACTTCCGGGACAAAATTGCTCCTCAATGAAAACTTTCGGGGCAAAATTGCTCCTTAATGAAAATTTCCAGGGCAAAAATGATACTTTTTGATTGATGAGGTGGCATGCCACCTCACATTTTAACGATCTACGTGGACTTTCGCCACGTTTGGGGAAGTTTGATACCTTTTTAATATTTTCGGGGCAAATTTGGTACCAAAAAAACTTCCGGGTGCTGAACGCCCCCTTATCAAAACTTCCGGGGTAAATTTGGTATTTAACCCATTAATAAGAGACATATCGGAATTCATGTATATATGAAGAGCCTACACTATGAATATGTATGAATATACATTACAAATGCAACTCCCATATAGCTTAGATATACAATTACTATTTAGGGTTTAGGGTCTGTCAAACTTGTCCTAAGATTGTCATACTATCTTTTTTAGCCATTTTGACATGCAATTATTCTGAAATATATATGTCAAACTTTTCTCATTCTTAAGATTTGAGTGAATATAGCACTTTATGTTATGAATTGTAAATCATGATTGCATCAGAGGAAGGGGATAACACATGGCATGCTATCCAAAAGAAAGAAAAGAAAACACAAGACATGCTATCCTATTAGAAAATGCTTAAGACAAAAAGAAAATGGAATTTGGAGAAATTTGTGCTAAACTAGTAATTAATATAATCAACTAGCAAAGGTGGGGTTATCTAGCTCTTCCATTATGGATTCATGTCCGGCCAACCTTCGAACCCTAGCTGATAGAGTGTGTTTGGGATCTATTTCCCTTACTTTTTATGTTGATTTAATTTTTGAGCAATAACCCTCTCTTATATTAAAAAATTAAAAAAAAATGGAATCGGCTACACTTTCACTTCTTATTCATAGAAATTGATATGGGGTCTTATTTAGGCTTATAGAATTGATTGCATTCAATTCAAAGACTCGATAAGAAAGGAATCAATTCCATCGTGTTAAGTGTACTTCATAGATATGAAACTAAGCATGTGATGAGATGCTCACATATCAGTCTGCTGGTGAAAACGGGTCACAGATATCACCAATGCTGAAATGGAAGGACATTGTGACAGTTCTATCAAAATTTTCAAGCATGGAAGAAGAATGAAAAGGTAGAGCAACTATTAATGATGATAAAGATGGAGGCTAACAGCTAAGAGAGTCTGATCACCGTGCAATGAAAAGGGAATTAAGTTCCATGAGAATTACTTTTGATTTTGATGGACAAGATTAGCTTCTCAACCAATAAACTCACAGATATAATAATTGCGTTTCGCTTCTATGAGCAAATGTCGCGGAGGTCAGTGATGAGGAAAACTTAAAATACACGCAACTTGGAAAACTCTAGCATCTGATGTAGAATTATGCTTGATTCATTTAATCACAATTTTATCTTGTTATAATGGAAGGTGATTTCAGCCAAGAAAATGGACGGCAACCTAATGTATTGTTGTGCCTCATAAATGATAATGATAAATCGACAAGGCAAGCAGTTATTGAGCTGCTCCCAGGCCTCACGATAAAAGTCTTGATCTATTTATAACAGGTCGAAGCTTCGATGGTGAAGAGTCAAACAGGACCAAGCATTTTAGGTCCCACCGGGATAAATTGCAACAATTCATATCAACTTGGAGCTGTTTAAAAGTTAAACCCATGATTGTGCTCAAGCTTGCTTGCGATGCCGACAGACAGTATGCAAGTAACCATCAGTTCCATCGGAGAGCATATGCAGCATATTTGCTGAGTGACTGTAGCTGGAGACATAATAAATGGTAGAGTTCACCTGTCTTGGAAAAAATTGTTTCAGCTGTGTTTTTGTGTGTGTGACAAGGCGCTGTGTTAATCTTCGGGGGTAGCCTTCCAAAATACTATTAACAGGACAAGAATTAAGGATTGCCCAAGTTTAAGAACCACCCACCGATCTCCCTCTCAACGAAAATCCTTTCTTGTATAGACCTTAGTAGGCGTGGTGGTATGGTATCATATATCAAGATGTCATCGTTACTGCACTATAACAGACATTCACGAAGATTGAAACCAAGCTCACTAGATCTACGAAAATGCCCCCCTTGCAAGAGAATAACCTGCACAACAGTGCAATCAAAACACGCTTGACCTTTTTCTACTTAGCAAAGTGATTAACCTTTTCTACCCCAGCAATAAAACTTTTTTTGGGTCCGTCTCAGCCATAAAACTTGCATCTTGGAAATTGCAATGTGTACATACTAGTTACCAATCCATGCTTCACTTTATCGGCGGCAGGAACAAAGAATCAGAGGTCTCGTTTAGTCATATCATTCGCAGACAGCGCTCTCACTATATAAGAGCCAAATGATTACCTCTTAACCACCTACTCACCTGTGAACAAGCTCCCTGGAATCTTGCTGGTACTAGCAGATTCAAGTGCTCTTTCCAGACTGATCTTTCATGAGATTATTTATCCGATACATGGAGTTAACATCTAACAGCTCGACGAAAAGACATCGCGGTGAAATTAAATGATCTCTTGGGGTCTAGAGTTTAAGTCAATGGGATGGATTATGTGATTTGTGTCCAGCCTGTGCCACAATGTTTCACCTGCCATTGCTTTTGGCATTGATCCATCAGAAAATGATTCACGTTTGGATAAATAAATGAATCGCAACTTCAATTTCAATCCAAATAAATCAGATCATAAAATGAAAAATAGTGCAATTCAATTCTCAGATGGTGGGTAATCGAAAAATAAAAAATAAAAATTCTCAGATGGTTGTGTTGCGCCACAATAACAATCTAGCCATATGTTTACAAAGAACAATGAAATGGCGCAGGTATTTTGCCCCAAGGCCTTAATGCTTTTGGGAGGGTCTCAGATAATTCGCACAACAATCATGGCATTCACCAATCTGGTAGGTGACTATTCGTCCAATGTAGTATTCATGCATAAACTTAAGGAACAGGAGCATTGTAACGCTGTTAAATCCCAGGATACCATCAACTATGTATTATATATCCTTGACTGGAATGCCAAACAGATAACGAACTTGCAGATAAATTTATTGAGAATCCAATCAGTGTACTAAGAGATTAATCCGGGAAGTCGATCAAATACTATTTATAAGAAACCCCAAAAACCAAAAAAACAAAAAAAAAAAGTTAACGTAAAAGAAAACAGAGCATTGTGGGGAGAAGTATTATAGTTCACAAAAACTGATAATAGCCACGGCTAACGAACATCTTTCACTATAAACGCAAAGTACTCTCAAATACCTTACATTAAGGAAAAACAAAAGCAACAAAGAACTTAAAATTCGAACCAGGGTGATCAATACGAAGCCCTTAGAACCTCCTGCCGGCTCCACCAAAACCACCGCGGCCAAATCCAAAGGATTGTTGAACGGGAACGGGATCAACTTGGACAATCCCTGGAATCTCGTTCATGCCAAGAGCGTTGAGCATATCAAGAGTCTCCTTATCGACCTCAATCTGATCCGTCTTAATTGCAGAAACATCGGGCACGAAATCCATTCTGCGCTCACGCTCCTCCTCTTGAAGCTTGAGGGAAATGCCCCGAACGGGACCCTTCTGAATCCTCTTCATCAGGTGGGTGGAGAATCCGGCAATCTTATTGCGGAGCCTCTTGGAGGGAATGAGAGCTACCTCCTCCAGGATTTTCTTGTTTGTGTGAAAATCCAAGGTCATTCGAGAGTAATACTTCTCTATCACTTGGCGAGAAGACTTCTTCACGGTTTTGGTTCGGACGCGCCCCATGGTGAGTCTGAGAGAGAGCGAAGGTACTGATCCGCTCGGTGGAGAGGCAGGAAGGTACTGATCCGCAAACCTAAGACTGCTGGCACTACGACATCTAGGGTTTTTTGAGATCTTATATGAAACCCGCAAGCAGGATAAGGGGTGCTGTTGAGACCAGCTTCAACCCATCACCAAAAATTGGGGCCTGGGCTCACATAAGCCGGTCCATTATATTTATTCTTTCTTCATCATATAACATCTTATGTATGGGCCTGCTTTCAACCCAGTGGAGCAGTAATGACTCTTGCCGCACGCAAGTATTCTTCTTATGATCCCCCGGGGGGGGGGGGGGGGGGAAAGGTATTCTTATGGAAAAATGACATTAAATAGATATTAGTTTTACAGTGTATAGAGATTAATTGGGAAGGGGAATGAAGAGGTGAAATCCTGAAAAGACTCTAACGAAATTACATGACATGAAAACATGTAAAAAATTTCGAAGAAAAGAAATAATGTCCTCGTGAAGAATCTGGATCGAGTTGGTGAAGGATTGCTCAATATTGATAATCTTTCTTTTTGACACAGAACTGATAGAGCTTCCTGATCAATGTGATGCCTGAGTTGCGTATCCCGCATGATAAAGCCCCTGAGTTTTTTTACAAACCAATGGATATAATGCATTGATAGTACCAGCACTCCTTGTAGTACAATGGTATTGGGATGTGTATCCCCCCTTAGGTCTTTAATTCGAATCCTCCTCCCCTTGCCTTGTAATAAAAAAAAATGCATTGATAGTGATTTGGCAAGTTTTCTATTTCTTTCTTTCCTTTTCAATCAACATATGTAACATTTCATTAACTAACAACTACAAATGTGAATTAACTAATCTAAAAGCCGAGTGCACAAAACTGGTACAAGAACACCCACAAAACATTATAGAAGGAAACATTTGACAGTCAAGTTCTTGACACAATTATCGACAGTTTGAAATCATGAATTTTAAATTTCTCTAGTGTAAAAATTGGGAAGTTGATATTTTAGATAGAAAAAGGTATATAGGCTAAGTGAGCAGCAGATATAATTGTATTCTCTTTTAAAATTTTAAATTTCTAAACTCATGTTCTTAATTATGAAGTTCTGTTTGAAATTATACCCTAGGGGCAATTCATTGTACTTTGGATATTTAAGTTATTTAAAGTATTTTCTTTTGTTATCATTTTCGTTTGCATGTTCGTATTGATAACTACATCCCTGGATAATCTTATAGATTATCCTAAATGTCCCTCGTCGGTCATCTACACGGGAGTGAAGATGAAATAAGATCGGTATGACTTTGATGAGGTATGGAGATACGAATCAAAGTCATGAGCACTTGTAAGAGTATAAGGTGCTGGACCGACCCACTATGAGAAAGCTGCATGGATTAAGTCATAAGCTTATCTCATGTATAACCGCGTCACGACGCCCTATGACCTGAAACCATCATAGATTCCTACATGATGAGTCACTGGTTTTTGACCTGGTCAAAAGTCACCTTTGACCGAGTGATGATAAAGGCTAGGATCAGGATCAGTGGTTTTCATGCGGAGAAATGTGAGTGGTCAAGATGGGATTTGTCCCTCACATATGTAGAGAGATAATGCTGGATTAATCTGAGATCAAATATAGTATTCATTTAATCTCAGATTAATCTGAGATTCAATGAACCTGGACACTTTCACCCGTGTTGGATTATTCTTGTGTGCGACCCTGCAGGCCCATATGAGATTGGCAGTGGGCCAACACTGTATATATATATATAATTCGAAATTAATATATATATTATAAATTGAGATTATAATATTATATATGATATTTGTTTAGAATAGAGATATTGTATCTCATTTAATTTCGAATAAAGATATCGTATATCTGTTTAATATTAAATTGAGATATGGTATCTCAGATTTAATTAAATAGATAGATATCATATCTCAGATTTAGTTTATGATGATAAATTAAATCAAAAGGCTTTAAATTTAGATTTGATTTAAATTCAACATTCGAATTTCCAAATCTGGCTTTTAATATATTCAATTACATTTATGAGATAGATGTGATTGATGTGTTGACCAGATTCAAAAATCCGAATTTCCAAAATTAATAAAGGATTAATTTTGGTTATATAATACGCCTATCGGGTTTAGAAAAACCTACGGGATTTTCAGTGGAGCGTATTCAGAAAAGCTGCGAGAAATCCTAGAGCAACTTGAGAGAGAGAGACCCACAAGAAGCGCTAGCACGCTGCCACAGCCGTGTTCGGGGATTGTTCGTGTGGATACCAGTAGATGAAGCCGATCCAAGAGTCGACTTCTGCTGATCGAAAGAACAAGACGCGGACGTGTTGATCGCCCACCTGATCAAAGGAACGAGACGCAGACGTGTTATTCGAGAAGGTAGCCCATCTGATTAAAGGAACAGAACGCGGACTAGTTCAACACAAGGTATGATTCGGTTTCCTTAACTCTGATTTAAACGTCGTTGAGTGATCCTTCGGAAGGATTCGTAAGAAATTTTTAATCCGCTGCGTGTACGAATCCCAACAGTAAACAAGAAGTACTCTACACAGAAAGGATGCTGAAATATACCAATTGAACACTTGGTTCAAATGGTATCATAAGGGGTTGTCCCCTTTAATAAGACGTTTTGAATTCGAGCTCTGAAAAATACATCAATTTTAGCAACTTGGTAGCTGATGGTAGGTTACTTTTGTTACAAAAGAAAGCTGAAATGCATGTGTATGAGTGTTTTTTTTTTTATCCTTTTAAATAGTTGTCCTTATTATTCTCTTCTTTATTTTAAAGATGCATACTTTGAAAAGTCTTGGTCTTTAGAAATTCAAAATATTTGTTCATTCTATTCTCTCTTTTGTTTTAAAGATGCTTACTATGAAAAGTTTAAGTCTTGAGAAATTCAAATGATATAAATCTTCTTATCATTTCCAGAGAGATGCGACCCATGCATATACAGATAGTTAGATATACATGCGTGAAAGTTGATAGTTAGATATACATGCGTGAAAGTTGCTGACAGAAATTGCGAGAGCTGGTGTGTGGGATTACTTTTAGGGATAGGTTATTCTGCCTACTCTTATTTTACCTACCTTTGCCTACTCCCCTCAATACCGTTAGATTATAATTTCATCCAATGGTGAAGATTTGATGGATAAAATACACCATTTTACCTCTCCCACTGCCTCCTTCCTTTTCTCTCCTTCATTCTCTCCTCCGCATGGCTCGCCTTCTGCCACCAAGCAAAACCTCACCAAGCGCAGAGCCATTAACGCCTTTCACCTTTCCATGTACATCAGCCATTATTGTTTATTCTATAAAATGATTTCAATAATTCGCAGTTTATCAGTTTTTTTAAGAATTTCTGTTTTGATTTATTTTGGATCGAAGGGTGAGATTTTTTAAACCGATTTAATTAGGTCGTTACATTTCAGCCCTGGAAATTTGAAGATCATAGTGTTCATACTGATATATATGGATCGAGTCTGGTTTTCTAGAAATTAATTATAAAAAAAGTCGTATTTCGCTAGAAAAACATAACAATTCACTACTTAATCGTGCTTAATTAACTAACAGCGGTTGTTCTTCGACCTCATTAAGATCAATCTATTACTTTTAATGAAGAAAAATAATCAAATCCTGCATCTTCCCTGTAAGTTATCCCTGATGTTGTAACCAGAGAATTGGTGAGCCGTACAGATGAGATAGCGGAAGAGAGAAAGAGAGAAAAGGTAAAATGATTTATTTTATCTCTTAAATCTCTGTCGTTTGATAAGATTATAATCCGACGGTATTGAGAAGGGTAGGTAAAGGTAGGAAAAATAAGAGTAGGCAGAATAACCTATCCCTTACTTTTAACCATATTATATTCTAGTTCCATCATCAACCGATAGTGGGTCCGTTTGGGTTGGCGGTAGGAGCAATGGCTTAAAAGCTATCTGACTTTTTTTTAAGCCCGGTAGGAAAAAAATCAAGTTGTAAATGGTGAGTTGTGTTTGGATTGTCAGTGTGACTTTTTGCAGAAGTAGCTTTTTTCTTAACTGATGAGTGTTTGGATTGTTATTTGAAAAGTCAGTTAAGATAGAAAATGACTGAAAATGACATGAATCATATTGAGTACTACTATACTTATTAGTTGTATATATTAAAATAATAATAATAATAATTTTAATTTTAATTTGGAAAAAAGTTAAATGATTATTAAATAAATCATATTGAGTACTACTATACCATCCTTGAAGATGACCTCTAATTCTCTGGAGAACTTTATGCCGTTGTACCTATACTTTGCATACTGATACTGTGGATTCTCCTGAAAAAAAAAAACCTCTTATTGTAAAGTAAAAGAATAAGTAATAACAATAATATAAATACAAACTTAAGAGTTTTATACCTGAATTTTCCTTTCCCACCACTCATCTTCTGCAATCACTTTATGGTGGACGCTGTCATATGTGTTAGTTCTCATGTTTTTGATGTTTTGATATAACAATTATAATGTAATTGAATCTTAATTTTAGATGAAAATTTAGAGTTTCTGGTTTGCCTTTAGTCATTCAATATTTTATCTCAAAGTATATGTTTCAGAAAATCCATTTAAAATGGCAAAACCGTAGTTATGGTGAAAATTCACTCTAATGGCAAAACCGTAATTACGCCTAACTTCCTCTTTTGCCTCAAGTCATCTAATTTGTTCACACAAGTTATTCCCGCATATGTTTGGAAAATTCACTTCTAATGACAAAACTGTAATTACGATGACTTCCTCCTTTGCCTCAAGTCATGGAAGTAACTCTTGCAAGTCATTCCCGCAAGTTTTGGAAAAATACACATATAATGGTAATTACTTTGAAATTCACTTCTAATGGCAAAACTGAAATTACGATGACTTCCTCCTTTGCTTCAAGTCATGGAAGTCACTTTGCAAGTCATTCCGTGCAATAGCCTCCAGTGCGTTAACTCAAAAGCTTGGGGTCGGGGCATTCATTAAGCATGGTAGCGAAACAGCCCAGCTAACGCAACGACCAGTCCAAACATGAAATCTTGGGCTTTTTTTATATTGGGTCCAGTAGCTTTTCAATCACTGGGTTTTTTGTTCATAAACGTTGGAAAAAAAGCTTTGCCAAACAGAACCAGTATTCAATTTGGTGCGGTTGCTTTCTCGTTCATGACACCCTATCATTAATTTCGACAACTGTAGAGTACTAGTAACTCTCAATGATTTTGCCCTACAAGCCCAACGTCTTTAGTTCTTGACTTTGGGGGCTGTGGCCATATATTGGCCTACATCATTATGTGGTAAACAAAGAATAAATGGAACAAAACAAGTTTGACGTTATAATAATTGTACTTGTACATGAAGACTAACACAGTGAAAAACAAAAATTACAGCCGAAGTCCTTGCTAGCGCCGCAATAATCAACATGCAAGACCAGTTTGTACCAAAAAAAAAATATGCAAGACCAGTTATTCAAAGAATTAACAAGGAGGAACCAATTGACCAGGATTGGAGACTAAATATTAAGACTCAGGAGTGTACGAAAACATCTTAAAGGAGGGGTTAACAATACTGAAACCGCCATCGATGAGCAAATTATGGCCACTCACATACCTAGATTCATCACTAGCCATATACAGCGCTGCATTGGCCACATCATCAACTTTTAGGGTCACCCCCTTCAGATTAGCAAGCAAGTTCATGGTATTCTCAAGCTCTTCATCGTTGACCCCAACAAACTTGGTAGCTAACGGCGTGGCCATGGCGTAGGGCGATAAACAGTTCACCCTTATCCCAAACTGCCCTAACTCTACCGCAGCATTCTTAGTCAGCCCAACCACCGCATGCTTGGAACAGGTGTACGCGTAGGAAGCAGCCCCTCCAACGTACGAGCTTATGCTCGCCGTCGAAATTATGCTTCCGCTGCGTGCAGGAATCATGGCCTGCGCCGCGTGCTTGATTCCCAGGAAGACGCCGGTGACGTTCACGCTCAGCACGCGCTCGAAGTCCGCCTTCTCGTTGTCTATGATTCGGTCCTTGTTTGGATCCGCTATTCCTGCGTTGTTGAACATGATGTCGAGTTTCCCGAAGGTTTTGACGGCCGTGTCCACGGCGTTTTTGACCTGGGCCTCATCGGTGACGTCGCAGTGGACGTATAGGCCGTCTGATGGGCCCATCGACTGGGCCACGGACTGGCCCAAGTCATCTTGAAGGTCCGCGATTACCACCTTGGCTCCCTGCTGGGCGAACACTTCGGCGGTGCGTTTGCCGATCCCGCTGGCTCCTCCGGTTACAAGTGCTACTTTCCCTGCCAACCTGACCTTCACCATAAAACGCATGCTTACCACTTGATTGATTCATAAACAAGAGGTGTTTATTGGTTAAGATAGTTCGTCAGCTACTACATCTTGTTATATGAAGAGTAATGATCACTCCAATATAGAGTATACTTTAACTACAGTGACAACGAACATCAAACAACTCGAAAATTAAAATATAAAGCATGTGTTACTGTACTATAATATAGAATACAGTCTGTACTAAAAACTATATCGCATATTTAAAACCTGAAGAGTGTATATACATACCTTCTGGTGAATGCAGAGAGTGAAGAAGCGACCGCCATATATTGCCTGAGATTTGAAGAAGAGAGGGATCGGACCTGGTCTCTCTAGGTCTCTTGGAAAGTAAACAAAGCGGAAAGTTCAATGTGGTATCTTACGGGGTTTGGAAACGCCGCTCTATTTTAAGGTGGTATATGGTTAGTGTTCTCTGATTAATATAGAAGGTCGGCTTAGTAGTACTAATTCTTTTTTTAAACTTGTATAGGGATCGGATCGGCATACTTCTTCATCTTTATGAGTTTTGTAGATACATTAAATTAATATATTTTAACTTACTTTTTTAGTAATTAGTGGCATGTGCGCGCTGCGTACATGTCCTAGGTCAGTGTATATATAATTATATATCCATGGTGCATCTTGTTGTCGTTACGCATGCAAACGCAACTTTCTTTGATGCTTATGTCGGCTTTGTTTTTAAAAGTAAAAACTCAACGGAATAGCTGATGAGGTGATATATAAAAGGCCAACGGCGGAGCCGGGGACAACTAAAGGAATAATCGAAAAGGAATCAAAGCGCTTGAGCACAAAACGCTAGAGTAGGTTTTCATTGACCAATATTAAAGTAGACATATACCTATGAAGCAATACACAATAAACATGGAAATCTGTCGTGACTCGTGAGATCTCTAATAGTATCATCCAACAGACAACGATCGATACTAATACGCAATTCTTAGTTTAGCATACAAGTTATGTATATATAGTGAAAGTGCAGCTACGACGGAACTGCAGCATAAGTCTAGCCGGTAAAGAGGTGCAAACAATGAACCCAATTAGAAAGTAGCCTTAATCTATCTAATAGTGCGAACAAATTTTTGGTACTTGTCTTCTTGAACTGTCTGCTGGGGTTAATCATGTACCAAACTGATAAGTATATATTTTATGATTAAATGTGTGTATATTTTTATAAAAATTAGTTTGATTTATTGATATTATATACTTATTTAATTATCTTTTATATACTTTGTCATCATCATAAGATAAAAAAATATTTTGATATAAAATCTACTTATTTCCTATTATATTTTGTAGGAAATATTAGCTGATTTGAAATAAAGAGTAGAAAAAGCAATTAAGAGGATATGCAATCAGTCAAACTCGGTGGTCCCACGCAAGAAAAATGGAAACAAAATCAATTGCGTGATCTAGTAGAGTTGTTTACAAGATATGAGATATCTTTTTAATAGGAAAAAGAGAATCAATGACCCAATACCTAAATTATAAATAGGAAGGCAGAGACAAAGGAAAAAGAAGACATAGGGAGACACAGAACGAGAAGGAACGAAGAAGCAGAGGAGTAAAGGCTGAGCGTTTCAGTTCTCTTCATCATCTCCACGGAAGGACGGAAGGACTGTGGAGGCGACGAAGAAATTTTCTTTCCTCTCTCTCTTTATTCTTTGAACCTGAATTCTTATCTTTTTTTTTATGAATTTTATTAAAGCCATAAGTGCTTAGTTTGTTTTGCAACCTAGAGAACCTATGAACTTGTAGGTAAATTGGATTTTGTTTTCATTATTTGGTTAAATTTGATATTAATTTTGGTTACTTAATCTTGGTTAGTTTTATCTATTTAGTGATTGACCATCATTAAATATGATTTTGAACATTAGGATTTACCTTGAAGAAGGGGATTTTAATTAGACTTTGAGATTAAGTAATATGAGATTAGATTACGGTTTAATTTACGGTTAGGATAGACATATACCTAATGGCCCCATATAATTGTTGAAGAGTGTGTTCGATTTTTATTGCCTCTTGAATAATTATGTTAAACATGATAAGTTATATTCAAGAGAGGATTGTAAGTGGACCGACAAACATTTATAGCTATTTATATTCGAGATTAACAAAATTGATATTAAAACTAATCAAATTAATGAAAACAAGGTTTATGAAACTAATACTAATAAGGGATTAGTGACTCTGGGTTGCTCATTTGATTATAGTGGTAGTTTTCTTATTTTTATTTTAGTTTTGATTTTCTTTTCCTTTATCTTAATTGAATTCAATTTGTTTTGCACAACTAAAACGAAATTATGAGATTAATGCTTAACTAAAGTTGTGATACTAAGTCCTCGTGAGAAAAATACTTTTCTTATCAGTTTATTATTTGATACAACCCGCAAAGTTTATAGACTATAAAGTTTTGCCTTATCACAGACCGAACCAGGTTTAGTCCCAACCCGAGGTCTGGTCCAGGTTGGTCCTCGGGCTGGACAAGTCAGCCTAAGGTCTGGTCTAACCCAGCACAAGCCCGAGCTCGAGCTGCTGGTCCAATGGATTGCCTGGACTAGTCCAAGAAGTCTAGGACCTATTTGGGTTTTTTTTTTTTTTTGGGAGGTAATATCTCTGTGAGGTAGGTTTTAACTGCCTTCCAAAGGTTTAAATTGAAACTAATAAAACTACGAAAACAATGGCAACCTGTAAGAATCGGAACTTGTTAGTGTGAAACCTTTAACTTAAAAGTAAATCCAAAATAAAAATAAAATTGAACTGATTTTGTGAATGTTAGGGGAAAATCAAATCTGAATTGAATGTTAAAAATCATTTGGCATTTTATCCCCCTATTTTGCTCTTCCGATCAATCTTTTAATAATTTTCTCATTCGTCTTCAATATTTCAGGTCTTTGGGAAGATTAAGTCTTGGTCACATACTCACATAGCTTTTATATCAGGCTCGACATGCTCCAAGTCGAAAGAAAAGCGGCGATTTCAACTGAATTGAATGTTAAAAATACAGCAACTCATCAATAATGGCCAGAACGTTGAAATCAGCAAGATCTGCTAAATTCTAATTCGTCTATTTTGGATTTCCAATTTAGTTCTTTCGCGGGCAATAAATCGATATTTCGCTCATGGCTTCTGGTCTTCCCCTGTTTTCCTCCCGCAAGCCATTTTTGCAAAAATGCGTTTAATTGTTTGGTATTTTTTTTCCTAATTTTTCTCCAATTCGCAGCCCTAAACGTCGGGGGAGCTAAGCGAAAAATCAAACTGTGACTGATGTTGTTGAATCAGTGGCACTCACAGTAGACACAACATGACCATACGCAGAGCAAAAAAAATCATACGCATATGCACTGAGTCATCTCATACCTGATCGTCGACTAACCGAGGAGGAGATGAGGAGAGGCGCCTGGATCTGGAAGAGCCGAAGAGGACGGAGACAGGAGAACTAAGCACTGAGACTACGGCTCTCAGCTGAGGAGTGTGGACTGAGCGATACTCTGAAATCTGATGAAGTCTGGAGAACGAACGAAGCAGAGAAGTCGAGACAGAGTGCCTAGAGGAAAGCCTGACCTGACTGCTGAGCCGGGAAATCGGGCCGGGCCCGTCGGGCCGGCCCTTTTAAGCCCTGGCCCTGTAGGGCTCGGGTTTGAAAAATATGCCTGAAATTTGAATTTGGCGCTCGGGCTTTATCGGGCCGGCCCTGCAGGCCCTGTTACTGTAGCATTTTCATTTTTTTAAGAAAAAAAATTAGTCAAAGAATGCCAAGAGGAAGAGGCTAGGAGGCACATATATAAATACATAATAACTATACTCTGATTTTATGATTTGATATATTATTTGTCGCAGATAATGATTATTATGGATGTGTTCATGATGCAGGAGAAGAAATTCATAACATTTTTACTCCTGAAACACAGCCTTCTGCTCAAAGTGAAGCATAATCAAATATTTATGAAATTGATGAGAGTGATGAAGAAGGTGACAATTGACAATGATAGTGGTATGCTTTTATATTTTATGTGAGTTATCTAATGTTGTTTAGTTTAATACTTCTTAAGTTTTATGTGAGTCAATTGTGGACAATGATTTGTTTTTTATTACGAATTAATGAATGTGTTTATTTGTTGGATGATTTGTATTGTTTAGATATTTAATGTTGATAATATTTATTTGATAGATTAGAACTTTAATGGTTGCAATTTACTAATTATATTTCTTTGGAAAAAACCTAGAAAAAAAAATAATTAAAATTTCGAATAGTAATTTTCAGGCCCTGTAGGGCCGGCCCTGGCCCTGGTACTATCGGGCCGGGCTTTGAAAAACAGATGTTTTCCTTATCTCAGGCCCTGGAGGGCCGGCCCTGTAGGGCCCAAGCCCTGGAGGGCCAGGCCCTGTAGGGCCAGGCCGGCCCTGATTCCCAGCTCTACTGCTGAGTGTGAGACTGAGAGTTTGAGACTTTGTGGCTGGCTACGCTAAGACAGGAACGACCTCGCTTCCATCTTCTTTCTATCCTTATCTTCATCTTAATTGTTAGATGAAAATCTCAACCGTTCAGATTTAATCTTTTATAAAAATATTATTTTAAATATTTTATTAATACTTTATTAATTTTTTTATAAAAGACTAAATCTGAACCATTGATATTTCAATCTAACAGTTAAGATGAAGAAAAGGATAAGAAGGGAAGTGGATGGGATCCGACAGGAAGACACTGAGACCTTAACCCTAACTAGCGATTAAAAAAAAAAAAACTAGTCGGGCCAGACCAAATCAGACCAAGAAGTTTGATCACCTGGACCGAGCTCTGATCCAGCCCAAACATATCAGTCTGGTACTGTTTATAAATAAATAAATAAATAAAAAAAAAAAAAAAAACTGACCGGATCGGACCAAGTCAAATCGGGTCGGACAACTCAGACCATCGGATTTTTTTTTTTTTTTTTAAAAAAAATCAACCCTGCCCGACAAACACTGCACACGGAGGAGGACAGGATGAAATCCACACGTCTCTCAACCTTTAAGCCCCAACGATATAATTTTTCCACCTGGCATTAATATTCAAGTGGCGGACTGGTTATTTGAGCCCCTATTCGGTTTATCCACCAAATGCCCTTGTCCATTAGTTTACCATACAGATTATCTGATGATTTTTCATTTCTGATATATAGACCACGCAACAACAAGATTCTGTTTCACTTGTACAGGATAAAAAACACGGTAACATTTTAGTTCGGTTGAGAGTCTAAGACTTTTCGTGTCACCGATGATCTCTTTTTAAAAAAATAAATAAATAAATTCATTAGTTTTGAGTTGAACTTTTTAGAATGGTTGCTTCTACTTTAATTTCTACGACCAATTTTTTTTCATTGGTAATTTTAACGACTGACGATCTGGACAGTTCAACAAAAGTTTTAAAGAGAGACAACATTTTGTATTTTCTGGATTGAGAGTGAAAATTCACCCAATCTATAAATATCAGGGGAAAAAATAAAAAGAAAGAATATTTGTAATTTCTGGTTTCGTCGGTCAAATGAACGGTAATCTCGAGATCACTTTTTGTGAACCCGTGTTTGTTTTTGATTAGATTGTAGTCCGTGAACTTTGCACAAGGATTTTGTATAATTCCAACTCCTACCTAGCCATTTGACGTAGAGTCTGTAATTTGTATAATGATTTGTACCTGGTCATTTTTTGTTTTATATATATATATATATACATGATAATTTATTTAATTGAAATAAATATTTTATTCATATTCGGGTTAATTGATTCCCATGGCAAAAGCAAAATATACAAATTGCAATCAAGTTTGATCATGTAGCATGCTCCCATCAAAAGTAGATGACCCAATTTGGGAGTATTAGTTTTTTCCCCCTCACTTTGCCTTTTGTATTTATTATTTTTTCTAAGTTAATTTGTGTAACTTATAAATTTATATATAATCTAATTAAAAAAATTCCTAAGATAGGTCATGTCACATCACATGAATTACAATTAATTAATTCTTTTTTTTTTTGGGGTCTTCTCTTTGATCTCATATCTTAAGAATTAGCAAAACTTCGAATCACTGTAGACAGTCAATGCGAGTTGGGGTGGGAACAGAGTCACTTCGTCACGGTAGAGGACACAAATTAAAAGGCATATACTATTTATAAGTCTCATTTTACTAAATCATACGTACTAAGGAGAGGTAGTTAGCTCAATAATTATAAGGTGAATTTTCAACTTTAGCCTCATTTATGATGGGGTGTTTAAACTTTTTCTTCTCTCTCTATTTTTATTGGTACAAATATGGGCAGAATTGTCACAATCTCATTTATTTGGTCAAAGGGAACTTATAAATAGGACCAAATTTTTTTGGTCATAAGGGACTTATAAATAGGACCAGAGTGGTAGTTATAGTTGTCATTATGTCACGTGGCTTGGCCGTAGAGTCATAATTCTGAGATGGGAATGCTCTACATATACCCTATATACATGCTAGAGTTGAAAATCAGAGCCGACCTAGTTCTTTAGGGTTGGCCTTATATGACTCAAGTAACGAAAATATTTGTTTTTTAAAGTCTGACCCGAGAACAACAGGATCAAAATCGACCCTACAGGACATGAAAGTTACTATCTAAAATTTTAATTATTTTTCCTCTATTTTTTTTCAAAAAAAATATAATTAGTAAATTAAAACGATTAAAATTCTAATTTATTAAATAAATGTGTCAACATTAATATCTAAACAACATAAATCATCCAACAAATAAACACATTCACTAATTCATAATCAAAAGCAAACTATTGTCTACAAATAACTCATATAAAATATAAAAAGCATGCCTAGGTTTTAAATTTAAACTATTATACAATATTTCTATGTCAAGATTGACCCTATAGCTTGTGATGAGAAAATTGCTAATATAAAGAGCAAATTGATTTTCATTTTAAATGAATATTTGAATGTGGAGACACACCTCCCAACTCCTTATTAAATTAAAAAAGATTAATAGGGCCTAACGAGCCAACAGGACCAACCTACAGGGTCAATTTTATTTAACTCTCCTAATTTTTAAGCCTGATGTGAGTTGTGAATTAGGGTCGGCCCGGCCCTACAGGGCTTGAGATAAGGAAAACATCTGTTTTTCAAAGCCCGGCCCGATAGTACCAGGGTCAGGGCCGGCCCTACAGGGCCTAGAAATTACTATTCCAAATTTTTATTATTTTTTCTATGTTTTTTCCAAAGAAATATAATTAGTAAATTGCAACCATTAAAGTTCTAATCTATTAAATAAATATTATCAACATTAATATCTAAACAATACAAATCATCCAACAAATAAACACTGTTCTGTATGAAGAACACAGATGTTGGACTTGACTAGGTTGTCAAGCCTAAAGCTTACGTACTCTCTAAAGGGATCAAAGTCCACGTAGTTCGCAGCAAACTGGAAGGCACGTGGCCAGGGGAATGGGGTGTGTGCTCTGTGTGACAGAATGTAAAGAGAGCATAAAATAGAACGTGTGCACCTATTTAAGGTTTCCTTCTATTTATAGAGGAGTCTGGTGCGCGTATCTCTGCCTTAATGAACAATATCTTAGATTGAGTCGTCAAGGGCTGATTGGCTGGTGCCATGATTGTAGGGGAATCGCTATTAATGAGATCCTATATTTGTGGGATCTCCGATAATATTCCTTTCCTAGCGTGGATTCTATCCTTAGCGTGATTGGGCCGAGGTCCGGACCTGGGCCTGTTGGGCCGGTCCGTAACAGTTGCCCCCCAGCTTGGTCGTTCAGGCTTCTGGACGTCCGAGGTGCTTATTGCCCCCAATCCTTGAAGCGGCCGAGGCCATTTGCCTAGACTGAGTCGGCTTAGGGGTGCCGCGGCTGTCAGTCCGATCCGGCGAACTGGTCGGCTTACCCTTCTCTTGTCATGCCAAGAACGCCAAGTTCATTCTGACCTATTGCCTTTTGGGATTCTTCGGACGCCTTGGGTCTCCCCCACGCGTGTCATTATTGCGGTTTCACAGCTATCAGATCCTCAGTGGAGGAAGTCTGCAACCGCCGCGTCTTTCCGCCTTTCGAGGCTAGTGCGCATTTATTACGCTAGTGTCATGCTACGCCAATCCCGTCACGCCTTGCACGGGAATAGACCATTGCACCCTTGCGTTGGCTTTTAAATAGCCCTCTTTCTTTTCTCTTTCACTTTTTCCCGCTACTTCACTCTTTTGCCCAGATTTTTCTCTGACTTCACTAGAGCTTAAGAGGGGATTCTTCTTTGTCTAGGACCTTCGCCGTCTTCCAGCGTTCCAGTCTCTTCCATTTCCTTTACAAAGGTATTCCGTTTACCTTCTACCATCATTTGCTGGTACTTGTCTTTGTTTTGCCGTTTATTTCTGGAAGTGTTGCCTGTATTACTGTTCTTAGAGGATTCTGGGTTTCTGTTAGTATCACCACCCCCGAAATTCACCCCAAAACTCCTTCGAACACCGGTTTCTAGTACCGTAGGCATTTGGTTATGGCGAGAGATGGAAGTGTTCCTAGGCTAAGGGCATCATTGACGCCTGAGGAGGAAATGTTCCTCCGTGCCCGTCTCCCCAGGGCTACTTACTGGATTTTTGGGGGAGAACCACCTGCTTCGGGGGTTTTGGATCCCCTGCGCCGGGGCGTGCTGGGGCTCGTCCATATTCGGCCAGGGTCTCGGTTCCAATCCCTCGCCGTCCATTCCGGCCGCTAGTGCGTGCCATTCCTCTCGGGTCGCCCGGTGGGGCCGGGGTAGGCGCCTCTTCCGGCTTTAGGCCCCCGGTGGTGATGGCCCAACCCCTCAACTTCTATGAGGACCCTTCTACCGTTCGCCCGGCGTCTGCCCCGGAGGGGTATCTCGGTCCCTGCTGGGACTGCCTGGCGGAGGCATCCGCGCTGATGGCCCGTGGTGGAGATGCTGAGGCTTCCGCCATGCTTGGCTCATGCCGTCATTGGTCGGCCCCGGTCGCTCCTTCTCCTGCCCCCATTCATTTGAGTCCGCGGCCTTTCTTGCCTGCTACTGTGTCTATGCCAGGTATTTCTGCTTCTCTGCTAATACCAGCTTTGTTTATTTCCATATAGGCTTATTTATGGCTCCCAAATCCCGGACTCTTAAGTCGCGCTCTGAACCAGAGGGTTCGGGCTCTTCTAGCCCTCCGGAGGCCCTCCGTTGACGCTTCGACTGGGTTTCTTTCGAGACGCTGGTGACGTTGTCCTTAATGTCCGAGGTGGATGTGACTCGGCTCCAGCTTCCTGGGTTAGAGGGTTGTGTGCATGCTCCAATGGGGGCGGGGGAGCCGGTGTGCTCGGCCCGCGAGGAGGGGAGGCCGAACTTCTTCACCTTTTATCGGGACGTGTATACACGGATTGAGGTCCGCTTTCCTTTTACCGAGTTCTAGATGTCGGCTCTGGCCTACCTCAGCCTCGCGCCGCGCAGCTTCACCCGAATGGATGGGCTTATTTAGTGGCCTTTGAGAAGCTATGCGGCTCCTATCCCGTTCCTATCCCCTGTACCGCCAACCTCTTCTTCTACTACTTCTGCCCCTTCACCCCCGGCCTGACCAGGGAGGGCGATAAGCTCAAAGGGCTGGTCTCGCTCAGGAACGTGTCGGACAGGAAGTTGATGGGGGCCTTCTCGGACTCCTTCAAGCGGTTCAAGAGTGCTTTCTTCAAGGTGGTGGCCGTACCCGGCCAGCAGCCATGGTTCTTGGACGGGGCTGAGGGCCCGAATGTGACGTGGCGGTTCCCCCTTTACTGGGACAAGGGTGAAGGTGGAATATCACCTAGAGGGGGGGTGAATAGGTGATCTAAAAATTTTTCGTTTAAACGGATTTTTCTTTCTGATGAACACGAAATAAAAAAAAAACTTGTAAGGCAAAGGAACACGAAACAATTTATACTGGTTCTGTCTAAAGCTTCGACCTACGTCCAGTCCCCAGAACACCTGGGATTTCACTATGTTCAGAAGAATTACAGACTCTGTAAACGAGAAAGGTTTCCTTCACTCTCGGACAACACTCCCCCTTACAAGTTGTAATCTTTTACACCCACTCTTAAGGTTCCACAACCTTAAGTTACAATCAGAAGAAGGTAAATGTTTAAATACTCCTCACGAGTTGAATAATGATGAACACTGAAGAACAGAAACTCAGCAATAAATTTGAAACACAGAAGAAATTAATGTTGAGTTAATTGCACAGCGTTTCGGTAGTTGGAAAATTAAATGCTTCGTCTATTTATAAGTGTCTTCATTGATGACCGTTGTTGAAGCGAAGAGGTAGCCGTTGTGACTTTGCAATATATCCGTTAGACATATAGGATGTTTTCTGAGAATTTGGCTGTTATGATTTGAAACATTCGATCTGGCATTCTCTTTCATTCCTTCTGTCGTAGCCGTTGTGAATTTTCATTAAATGCTGGATTGAGTGTATCAGCGTTTTGCTTTATCTTGTTCAGCACATTGGTTTCGAAGAAAAACAACGGTTATAGTAGTTGCATTAAATGCGTTCAATGGTCCGGTGGTTAATATCAAAATCCACTGGTAATTTCTGTCTAAATAATCTGAAACTCATGAACAAACTGGTTAATAGCATTTGGTAATCTTAATCACAAGTAATCAGATGAGTAATTAATCAATTCAAGCTCAACGGAAAATCGCAGACGGTGATTTGAAAAACAGGGACTGGTTTACTTGAGCATAGATTAAGGGTTGCCCGAGCAAGCACATTGAAATGGTGAAGAATTTACTTCTGCTCGTTGTTGCTCAAGCATGAATTTTGACTTGCTCGAGAATGATGCTTGAGCAAGCTTTTGAGTATGCTTGGGCAAGGCTTTTATAGCCTTTGAATAAGGCACAAGAGCTCTGGTACTCGGGCAAGGATTTTAGCTTGCTTGAGTAGCTTGCTTGAGTAAGCCTATTCTTATGCTTGGGCAAGCATTTTTCACAAGACAAGAATTGCTTGACAGCAGACCTTACTCGAGCAAGGATCTGGGCTTGCTCAAGTATACTTTGCTTGAGTATGCCTTGCTTGACCAATCCTCGCTTGAGTATGCTTTGCTTGAGCAAGCCTTGCTTGAGTACGCTTTGCTTGAGTATGCTTTGCTTGAGCAAACCTTGCTTGAGCAAGAATTCCTACTTGCTCAAGTACCATTTCTTTGAAGACCCTTTTTCCCGATGTTGCTCGAGCAAGATCTCTGGTTTGCTCGAGCAAGGTCTTATCAGATAGAATCTGATATACCTTACTTATGATGTTGCTCAAGCAAACTTAACACTTTGCTCGAGTAACATGCCACAGATTCAGATTTAAAAGATTAAGTCCACTTTGTTCTTGAAATTGTAATCATCAAAACTTAAAACCAACAAAGGGGCATTATAAGAAATCGCCGACGTCCTACTTGGTAGATGATGACCATTTGCTGCCTGAGACAGTCTCCCATATCCCTAGGCTGGCCACCTTTGTAGAGAAGTATGGGGTCCATAGCGCGGCCAGTTTTATCTCGGGGGATGCCTCTGAGCCTTTGCCTCCTACTTGTAGCTCTTAGTATTTGTGCATTTGCTTTCGACTTCTTCTTTCCGATTTACTTACTTGTGTTTTCTTTTTTGGATTATAGCTAGGACTATGGACGCACTGCCGCTGTATGCTCGTTTGGCGAGGGCTGCTGTGCCGGCCGGTCGCCACAAGAAGCGGGCGGCTACTGCTGATGCCGGTAGTTCTGCTGCGCCGGCTTCGAAGAAAACGAAGGGTCCTGCTGCCGAGGGTCCTTCTTCGGCCACGGCTCCCAAGTCGGCCCCTGTGGTAGAGATTCCGGCTCTGGGGAGTCGGGAGGTCGCTGCTGCTGCTGCTGGTGCCCTCACGGCCGTTGAGCCCCCAGCTTCTGAGCAAGGAGACGTTGTCGTCGTTTCTCCGGGTCCCAGGGGGAAGGACCTTGTCATAACTGATGAGGAGATTGATCGGCTATTTTCTCCTGCTGGCTCACCGTCACTATCGTCTTCTCCGGTGCACCTTCCCCCTCCTCCACCTCCGCCAACAGGGTGTAACATCCTGAATTTTGAATCTAATATCTTGAACATAAACCTATCTTGGGAAGACTAGTAGGCTCTATTTTTGGAAAGTAATAAATTTGAAATCAGTATTTTGTGGGCCCCGTGAATAGTATTTACTATTCACGTATACGTTTTTACTATATACAAATACGTATTTTAAAATATATATATATATATATATATATGTTATTCGCAAATACGTATTTAATACTTGAAATTTGTGAAATATGAATAGTGTTCACTATTCACAAATACGTATTTACTATTTAAAAATACGGTATTTACTATTCCAAAATACGTATTTACTATTCATGTGGGACCCACGTCAAATTATTTCTCCTCTGCCGACAGAAACTCTCGTGAGTTTTGAAAATTTTGGCCGCGGGACCCACTCAATAATAATTTATTATTTAAATAATAATATATATTATATTATTAAAAATTTTTAAAAGAAACATCACGGGAGTAGTCACGGGCAACTTCTTTTTAAATTTTGGGAAAATTACGTAAAACGACCCAGAGACGAAAATTACACTTAAAGACCCATTTTCCAACTATAAATAGACCTTCCATTTCATTTCATTCTTCACACTTCTAAGAGCCATAGAGAGAGGTAGAGAGAGAGAGAGAGAGTAGAGAGATGTTTGCTTGAGAGTTATAATAGCTGGTTGGTGATTCGGGTATTAGCAAGTAACAGGTAACTCTGAATATTCTTCCTTATACTTGTGAATTATGTATGATTATAAATTTGTTTGTTTACTATTTTGGCAAGAATATTTAGAAAATATTTATGGTTTTAAGATCTGGTGTGGGAACTTTGATTTGCAAATCTGCAGAGGTACTATTTATACGTACGTTACTATTCACGTATACCGTATTTACTATTCATTTTTACTATTCACGTATACTGTATTTACTATTCACACCGTATTTACTATTCATTTTACTATTCACGTATACCGTATTTACTATTCATTTTACTATTCACGTATATTGTATTTACTATTCATAATACTATTCACGTATACATACCGTATTTACTATTCACGTATACATACCGTATGTACTCTTCATTTTTACTATTCATGTATATATATCGTATTTTACTATTCACATATACGCAAAGTATTCACTATTCATAAATACGCATATTGATGTATAAAACTTTATGGTATAATAATGCATTATTTTGAGTGAACATATTCATCATGGCGGTTGTATTATGATGGGTGGAGTAAGGAGGGATTTGAATGATAAGAATGATTTATGCCACCACTCGGTGCACAGTGGATGGTACTTGTTACAGGGCCCCATCTTCCATGTTTTCCTCTGGCCGGGATTTCATTGGAGTTGTGGGACATGTGACACCTCCTTAGTTATTTTAAAGGAGGGGAGCCATAGTCCAGATTTAAGCTATATACCTTTGGCCGGGTGTATCTTAAGTTTTGGTGAGCTTGGAACAATTCAGTCAAATGAATGAGTTTCTATTGGACTATGTGTTAGCCTATGGCTCCAGTCTGCGGTATAAGGGAGGTGGTGATATAAGGGAGGCTGCATACTGCATAGTGCATTTCTGAACAGTTCAAGAATTTGATATGATGATGAATATTCTGTAAAGACATGAGATGAGAACTTTTGAGATATATATGTTTTAATACCTTCTATATTGATGACTATTAGTATAAATTATTTTGTATGATAAATTATGGAATCTATATATATATTTGAAATCAGCCCATATCTTTTTGTCATATATTATTTGCTCGTGTACGGTAGAAATATTTAGTAGTTACTGAGATGTGTAATCTCACCCCATATTAACATTTTTCAGGTGAATAACTTAGTAGAGATCAAGGGAATGCACCCATGGAGTGAGCTTTGTAGGCTCTTCTGTACTCCTTTAGTTTATGTTATTTTATTTGCCATGAACCTAAAAGACTTCCGCATTTTAAAATAACTCTTATTTATTGGATTTATTTTGGCCCTGTATAAATGGATTTCTACCTTTGGCCATATTGTAAATATGTGTTTGAGTGTTGAATATCCTATATTTGGAGGTGCTACTATTATTTTGGCCAAGATTTTGGTATTGAAAATGAGGCGTTACACAGGGCCTTCCTCGGTTTTCCCCTGCAGCTTTTTGTGGGACAACAGGGTGGTCCCAGAGGTCGATGTGGCTTTCCTCCCGCCCCGGCACTTCCTGAAGGGCGCCCGCCCTTTATCCCCTGATGCAGAGGACCGTCTGCAGGTGGCCCAGAAGGAGCTTATCAGGTCGGTGGGCTATCTTCAGGCTTTGAGGATGGTCCGGAACCTCTATGCTCGGTCTGACGCCGAGTGTATGAGGCTGAAGAAGATGGAGGCCGAGTTGAGGCCCAAGGCGGAGGCAACTGAGGAAAGAGCTGGCCGAAGCCAAAGAGAGGGCCAGTTCCTCCGAGGATGAGCTCCTAGCGGCCTGGGCGGAGCAGGATGGGGCCAAGGCGGAGTTGGGGGCGGCGAAGACCAAGTTGGGCGAGGCTCAGGCTGAGCGGGATACGGCTCGGATGGAGCGGGACGCCGCCAAGGTCGCGGTGGTGAAGGCTGACCAAGAACTCCAGCAGTCTCGAGAGCAAGCTAATGAAGTGGCCGATGAGTGTGCCCAGATTCAAAAAGAGATGTCCGAGAGCTTAGCTATGGCCAAGGCTCTGGAAGAAAAGCGGGCTATTCTGGCTACCGAGAAAGAGGAGCTTAAGAAGGCCCTCTCCGCAGAGAAGGCGGTTTCCCTGGAACTTGGTGATGCCTTGGTGCAGACGGCCGAAGTGTGCTTTAAGCAAGCCTTGCTCCAAATCCGGCACTTGAATCCCGGGGCCGAACTTAAGGTGGAGGGGTATGACCATCGTGCCTTCGTTGGAGATGATGGGACCTTCCTTCCTTACGAGCCGCCAGCCGCTGAGGATCCTGCCGAGGACGCGGAGGAGGAAGCTGCCGATGCCGAGGATGCCGAGGGCGAGAAAGCTGATGTCGAGTCCGGCTCCCAGTCTTAGCTTTTTTTTCCTTGTTGTAAGTTTTGGAGCGTTGGTGCCCTTGTATTTTGTAAGGATGATTCTGGCCTTTGCGCCTTTTGTACAGATTTCATGACAATTATAATATTTCTCTTGCCTTAGCCTGCACTTCTTCTAACTGTCGAATGATCTTAATTTGTACCGTCTTTTTTCGGCACTTTCGAGCTCGTTTAGCTACCTGGGGCCGAAGGTGGCTTATTTTCTGCCATCGTTCTGTGGCCTCGGTTTGTGTCTTCGTCGGCTGTATGTGCGTAGGCTGCTTGGGCCGCTTAGGTGACTTAGGCAATGGGTAACTTTGCCGCTCTTTTGACTAAGTTAGGGTGTTTGTCGGCCGCATGTGTGCAGGCCGTTGTTGCTCTACCACACTTAGCGTGTGGGAGGTTGGGGCAAGGTTGTCTTGTTCCAGCCTCGTCAGGCATAACTAACCGTACTGCCTTGGCTCAGCTTTCCAATAGTCGAGCTCCAACTTTGGCGTAGTCGGATTGAGTTTAACCGGCGTAAGGGCAGGGCTATCACGTGTCTAACTGAGGCTTCGTCTGCCTAGGGTCAGACATTTTGACCTGATCAGGGTCGGCATGGTAGGCTGCTTGCTTAGCCGAGCGAGAGTTGACGCATCAATTTCACGAGGGGCCATGTGTGGCGCCCTCGCCGAGCTCTAACCAATGCCTGTCGGAATACAACGGCCGATTTTCGTACATCTAGATGTTTTTTTGATTTTCTGGCCGGGTTCACAACCTCGGGGCCAATTTTTGGGTGCCGGGTTTATATATCTCGGCTTTTGGTTCTTTGGCCGGGCTTCGTTGTCGGAGTGCCTGTGGCCGGTGCCAGGCTTTATGACCTCGGCTTTCGGCTTCCTGTCCAGGCTCTATTGCCTCGGTCTTGTGGTTTTTGACCGAGCTTCATGGCTTCGGCTTCACTCTTAAGCGAGTAGTGTGCACATTCATAGTTTGCTCAACAGGATCCTTTATTGATAGAAAGAAATAGCCCTACGGGGCTTTACAAAGCATCATAATCAGAAATGACATAACTTGGACTCAAAACGAAAGGAAAACAAATGCGAGGAAAGGAACAATCGTAAAAGCAAAAAACACTGCCGAGAAAGAGTCTAGCTATAGTAGATCTTCAGCTTGTCGGCATTCCATGTCCTTTTGATGGGCTTTCTCGCCAAAGTCTCGAGGGTATAAGCTCCTCTGTCGAGCTTTTCCTTAATCCGGTAGGGCCCTTCCCAGTTTACTGCCAGCTTCCCGTCCTTGGCATTCTTGTTGCCTATGTCGGCCCGTCGGAGTACTAGGTTGCCTCGGTTGAAAGACCGGGGTCGGAGCTTTCTATTGTACTTAGCTGCGAGTAGTTGCTTGGCGGCTAGTTCCTGGCAGTGCGCCGTAACCCGGATTTCATCAATGAGGTCCAAATCAGTCTTCAAGGCGTCATCATTCGATTCCTGCCCCTCCTGTCTGGCTCTGACCTTTCTCCAGGAAGGCTGTCCGATTTCAACTGGGATCATTGCCTCACATCCATAGGTTAGCCTATACGGGGTTTCTTGGCTCGAAGACTGTACGCTCGTGTGATATCCCCACAGGACGCTGTGGAGCTGCTCGGTCCAGTTGGTCTGGGCCTGTAACATTCGCCTTTTGAGTCCGTCCAGGACGACTTTGTTGGCGACTTCGGCCTGGCCATTTGTCTGGGGATGTTCCACGGATGAGAAGTGCTGCTTGATGTCCAGGTTGGACATCAACGCTTGGAAACGATGGTCCATGAATTGGGTACCATTGTCCGTGACGACCTCGGTTGGTATCCCGAAGCGGGAGACGATGTTGTGCCAGAAGAACTTCATAACCCTGGCCGAGGTAATTGTGGCGAGGGGCTCTGCCTCGATCCACTTAGTGAAGTAGTCTACAGCGACTATGAGCCATCTGCATTGTCCCTGCACCGGTCGGAAGGGTCCGAGGATGTCCATGCCCCACTTGTAGAAGGGCCAGGGGGCTGGCATTCCTTTCAATTCGGAGGGCTGCGGCCATATGATCCTGGCGTGTTTCTGGCAGCTGTCGCACGTCTTAGCCTTTTCCATGGCGTCATGCTTCATAGTGGCCCAGTAGTAGCCGGCGCGTAGCGCCTTTCAGGCGAGTGCCTTGCCCCCCATGTGGTGGCCGTTGCTGCCTTCGTGGAGTTCGGCCAGCACATATTTTGCTTCAGAATCGCCAAGACACCTCATCATCGGGCAATGGAGCCCCTTTCTGTATAGTTGGTCATCAACCATGGCGTAGAGGGCGGCCTCTCTGATCAGCTTCTTGGCCTCGGTGGTGTCAGTAGGGATGATTCCCCTCTCGAGGTAGTCTTCTATCGGCTTCCTCCAGTCGAGGCCTGCTGAGATGGCCATGATGCAGCTCGGCTCGGTCAGATTTTGCTGGATCATGGTCCTGTGGTTATCCGGCCCCTTTGTACTTGCCAACTTATAGAGGATGTCAGCCCGGGCGTTCTCCTCTCTTGGGATGTGGGAAACCGTCACCTCCTCGAATTCGGCCATGAGTTCTTTGGCTCGGTTCAGGTATTTGGCCATGAGTGGGCCTTTTGCCTAATAGGTGCCGTCAATCTGAGCTGCGATGAGCTGCGAGTCGGTTAAAACCTTTACCCGTTGGGCGCCATTGTCCTTTGCCTGAAGCAGTTCGGTCAGTAGGGCCTCATACTCGGCCTGATTGTTGGAGGTCTGAAACTTTAACTGAAGAGAGTGCTCGGTGGCTACCCCTTGTGGGCTTTCCACGATGACTCCTGCACCGCTGCCCTTTGCGTTGGACGAACCATCCACGTAGACCTTCCAAATCCCGTCATTGGAGGTGGCCGGGGTGAGTTCCCTGATGAAATCCGCGAGTGCCTGGGACTTAATCGCCTGTCGGGCTTCGAATGTGATGTCGAACTCGGACAGTTCTATGGCCCAATTGGTCATTCTTCCGGCCAAATCAGGCTTATGGAGAATCTGTCGGATCGGCTGACTAGTTCGTACCACGATCCGATGCCCCTGGAAATAAGGCCGGATCTTCGTGCCGCGGTGAGTAAGGCAAAAGCTACTTTCTCCAGTTTCTGGTACCGGAGTTCAGAGCTTTGTAAGGCCTTGCTGATGAAGTACATGGGTGTCTGCCCAGCTTCGGACTCCTTCACTAGGGTGGCGCTTACGGCTTCGTTGCCGATTGACAGGTAGAGGAATAAGGTCTCCCCGGTGTCCGGCTTGGTAAGAACCGGTGGGGTTGCCAAGCATCTCTTGATTTCTGAGAAGGCGGCGTCACAGTCTGGGTTCCAGCCGCCTCGGGTTTCCTTCTTCAGCAACTTGAAGAGAGGTAGGGCTTTCTCCGCCGACTTTGGTAGAAAACGCGTCAAGGCGGCTAGTCGGCCTATTAGCTGCTGTACCTCCTTCTTGGTCCTCGGGCGCTACATGTCGAGCACGGCCTTACACTTTTCCGGGTTGGCTTCTATCGCTCTGTTGGTCAGCATGAAGCCTAGGAATTTCCCAGCCGAAACTCCAAAGGCACATTTGGCCGGGTTCAACCTGATTCGATGTCTTCTTAACTTTTCAAACGTCTGTTCTAGGTCCCGGATGTGGTCTTCTGGTAGTTTCGACTTGACGATCATGTCGTCTATGTAGACCTCTATGTTGCGCCCGATCTGATCCTCGAAAACCTGGTTCATCATCCTCTGGTAGGTGGCCTCGGCATTCTTGAGTCTGAAAGGCATGACGTTGTAGCAGTAATTCGCCTTATCAGTCATAAAGGCGGTCTTTTCTTGGTCATCCGGATGCATGGCGATTTGGTTGTAACCGGAGTAGGCATCCATGAAGGAGAGGAGCTGGTACCCGGCCGAGTTGTCCACAAGCTTATCGATGTTTGGCATCGGGTAGGAGTCCTTTGGGCAGGCCTTGTTGAGGTTGTGTAGTCGACACATACTCTCCATTTGCCGCTGGGTTTGAGGACCATGACTACGTTGGAGAGCCAGGTGGTGTACTGCACCTCTCGGATGAAACCGGCCGCAAGGAGCTCTTCTATGTGGTCTTCTAGGGCCTTCTACCTGTTGTCCGCGATGTTCCTCTTCTTCTGTGCCACGGGCCTTAAACCCGGCTATATGTCGAGCTTGTGGCAGCAGAAGTGGGGGTCAATGCCAGGTACTTCGGCCAAGGTCCATGCGAAGACGTCTTGGTTCTGTCTTAAGAAGTGTATCATGAGGGCCTTCAGGTCATTGTCCATATCTCGGCCGATTTTGGCAGTTTTGGACGGGTCCTCGCCTAGCACTATCTCCTCCAGCTCTCCTTCTGGCTCGGGCCTCGGGTTATCCTGTTCTCGAAGGTCGAGCTCTACCATGTTGACTTGGTGCCGCGGGCGCTCGTCAGAGCCGGCTTCGGCTACTTGCTCATTGGATCCGAGCCGGGGTGGAGACAAGGGTCCTCCTCCTCGACACGGAGAGCTTCGAAGTAGCACTGCCTCGACTCTTTCTGGTCTCCGGATACCACGACTATCTGGTTCTTACTATTGACCATCTTCAGCTTCTGATGCTTAGTGGATACTAGTATATCCCAGTTGTGGATCGTTGGTCGGCCCAGAATGATGTTGTAAAGGGACCGGAAGTCGGCGACTACGAATCGTACCCGTTCCGATTTGAAGGCTTCTTTGGTGCCAAGAGTTAACCGGAGGTCGATGTAGCCTTTTGGGAAAGACTGCTCACCATTGAAGCCGACCAGGGTGGTCTTGCATGGCTTGAGGTCCTCTTTGTCGAGATGCATCCTCTTGTAGGCGTCCTAGCTTATAATGTCGGCCGAACTCCCTGCACCCACAAAAATCCTTTTAACTCGACAATTTACCAGAGTTCTAGTAATTACCAGTCCGTCCAGGTGTCCGGGTATGACGTCTTCCAGCTCTTCATCGGTGAAGGTCGAGTAGGCGGCCGAGGCTTCTTTGAGTCTTCCTTGAACTTAGGGGAGTCTCGGACGGTCAGTACCTCGCGGAGATATTTCTTTCGCTGGCTTACGGTGTCTCCTTCTCCACCGAATCCTCCACTGACGACGTTGCACTAGAAATCGACGTCGGGAAATTCGTCGTCCAAGGTCGCCTTCTGCTTTTTTCTCGGATTTCGGGCTTCCTTGGGCGGACTTCTGGAGCGGGCGCGGTTGTTGCGTTTCCCGCTCGTCCTTCCTTGAGTCTTGATCACGTACTGACGCAGTTTTTCATCCCTCACGAACTTCTCGATGGCGTCGCGGAGGTCATAGCACTCGTCAGTCGTGTGGCCATTGCAGTCGTGGAACTTGCAGAATTTTGAACGGTCCGTGTTGGAGCGTCCACGAATAGGCCTCGGCCTGTCCACCTGCTTCATCTCGGTCTGGGCTACCTCCTTCCATACCTGGGACTGAGGGACATTCAACGGGGTGTAGCTGTCGTATTTGCCCTTCTGGTCGGCCCGGTCAGACTTGGCTCGGCTGTCTCGGCTCCGTCGTCTGGGGTCGGTCTTCGTCCTTCTTGGGCGTTCCTCGTCACTAGGCGGACTCTTCCTAGTCCGATCGGGCTCGTCAGCATTGGCCGCCTCCATCTGCTCCATTTCCAGGTACTTCTTTGCCTCGGTATAGAATTCGGTCAAGGTGTACGCTGGGTTCTTGCACAGGTGACGAGCCAGCCGGGATGATGGGTCCAGTCCATTGACCAGGCAATGCACGTGGACATCCTCGGGTAATGACCGTACTTGCATGGCCACGTCGGGGAAACGATCCAGGTACTTCTGCAAGGCCTCACCTTTCTTCTGATGCACTTTGCTCAAGGTGAACATGGTCTTTGGCTGCTTTTTGCTGGTGGCGAAGTGCAGCTCGAACTTTCATCCAAGGTCTTCATAGCTCCGGATAAAGTTGTCTGGGAGAGAAGTCAGCCATCGGTGTGTCGGCCCGTCTAGAGTGGCTGCAAAGAGACGCTGGATGACCGAACCGGTGATCTGTCGGACCCACATGAGCTTTTCAAACGTGACCAAGTGGTTGTGCGGATCTTGGGTCCCGTCGTACTTCGGCAGGTCGGCCAGGTCAAAGTGCTTTGGGTAACAGGCTGTTGCCGCCTCCCTTGAGAACGGGGATCTTCCAGTTTCCGATAGATATGTCACTCGGTATTCCCGAGGAGATCCGTGGCGGGGTGATCTGTGGGCCCGGGGAGTTCTATCCTCCACGCGGGTTTCTTCATGGTCTCGGTCCTCTCTTGCTAATCGATCAGTGCGGTTAAGACCAACACCGTGGTTCTCTCTGTTTTCTGGGGACTGTGGTCTGCCTCGTTCTGCACTCGCCCTCCACCCCGGCTTGCCGTTGTCTCGGCGTGTGTCCCTCGGCTCAAAATTGCTCGAGGAACTGCTGTCATCCACTGGGGCTCTCCTTCCCCGCCTATGATTCTTGCGGCGATCCTTCTCGAGTGCTTCCTGGATCATTTTTCCGAAAGCTTCAAAGTCAGCCCGTCTCTGCAGGTCGTCTCGTTTTTCCTTGTTCTCCAGCCGTTGCAAGAACGATTCCTGCGTCCTTCGCATCATGCGGACGTCGGCATCGACTGCCTGGACGTCGCGCGTTGGAGTCAGTGTGAGCGCTCCTGGTGGTTGCTAGTCCTCCGCTGAAGGGGTGGTTGCCGTGTCAGTGACATGCCCTTTGGGGGTGTTTTCTTGCCGCGGTGGTTGCAGCGGCTGATCCGGTGGTGGATGGCTAGCTTGCGGGTCTCCTCCCACCGGCTGAGGGTTTCTGCTGTGGCTTCTAGTGCTCACCATCAGTAGTCACGGGGATTGAAGTTTACAGTCCCCACGGTCGGCGCCAATGTTATGTATGAAGAAAACAGATGTTGGACTTGACTAGGTTGTCAAGCCTAGAGCCTACGTACCCTCTGAAGGGATCAAAGTCCACGTAGTTCGCAGCAAACTGGAAGGCACGTGGCCAGGGGAGTGGGGTGTGTGCTCTGTGTGACAGAATGTAAAGAGAGCATAAGATAGAACGTGTGCACCTGTTTAGGGTTTCCTTCTATTTATAGAGGAGTCTGGTGCACGTATC
The DNA here is from genome assembly GCA_034222035.1 of Acacia crassicarpa. NCBI lineage: Eukaryota > Viridiplantae > Streptophyta > Magnoliopsida > Fabales > Fabaceae > Acacia > Acacia crassicarpa. The sequence goes on along the minus strand of JAWXYG010000002.1, from coordinate 59,569,752 downwards.
TCTGCCTTAATGAGCAATATCTTAGGTTGAGCCATCAAGGGCTGATTGGCTGGTGCCATGATTGTAGGGGAATCGCTATTAATGAGATCCTATATTTGTGGGATCTCCGATAATATTCCTTTCCTGGCGTGGATTCTATCCCTAGCGTGATTGGGCCGAGGTCCGGACCTGGGCCTGTTGGGCCGGTCCGTAACAAACACATTCATTAATTCGAAATAAAAAACAAACCTTTGTCCACAATTGACTCACATAAAACTTAAGAAGCATTAAACTAAACAACATTAGATAACTCACATAAAATATAAAAGCATACCACTATCATTGTCAATTGTCACCTTCTTCATCACTCTCATCAATTTCATAGATATTTGATTGTGCTTCACTTTGAGAAGAAGGCTGTGCTTCAGGAGTAAAAATGTCATGAATTTCTTCTCCCGCATCATGAACACATCCATAATCATTATCTGCAACAAATAATATACCAAATCATAAAATCAGAGTATAGTTATTATGTATTTATATATGTGCCTCCTAGCCTCTTCCTCTTGGCACTCTTTGACTAATTTTTTTTTAAAAAAATGAAAATGCTACAGTAACAGGGCCTGTAGGGCCGACCCGAGGTCCTACAGGGCTAGCCCAATTAAGCCCGAGGCCCTAGAGGGCCAGCCCTGCAAGGCTAAATTCAAATTTCAGGCATATTTTTCAAGCCCGAGCACTACAGGACCAGGGCTTAAAAGGGCCGGCCCGATTTCCCGACAGTGTGACGGGCCTGACCCAATTTTCCAAGGCCTTTTTACCAAAATACTAATTTTTTTTAAAAAAAATCTACCTAATTAAAGCAGTTTAGAGACATTTTAATAAAGTAATGCAGTTAGTGGCATAAAAGGGGTTCACGCGACTAGTGACGTAAAAGGGGTTCACGTCACTGACAAAAAAGTGGTGTGAACCCTCTTTACGCCACTGACACAAAAAGTACACTTTTCTGACGCAAAAGTACAATTTTCTGTCAGTGGTGTGAACCCCTTTCACGCCACTAGTCGCATAAATCTCTTTTACACCACTAACTGCATTACTTTAGTAAAATGTTTCCAAACTACTTTAATTAGGTATTTTTTTTTAAAAAAAATAGTATTTAGGTGAAAAAGCCAATTTTCCGGCTCTAATACACGCTATCATCAATAAGACAGCTCTCTCCGGTGATATTTCATTAATAGAATTAATAATGGCAGCTGAAGACTTGAGTTTCCACTCCAAAGACAACATTTTTGGTAAGATGCCGGATACATATAATGAGAGTCTCAACTACGGAGCGACGTCTTTCTTGGATGCCCAACAACCAAAATGATAAATAGTGAAATAAATACTGAAGCTATATTTGTCGATCCAAGCATGCATAGGGTTGCTGTGGATCTTTAATTCGTCCCCCAGATGAATAATTAAGATGGGCAGCATCAAAAGTGAAAGTGGGTGTAAGTAAGTGGCGTTGGCACTAATCACAAATGAAGCAATTCCATTATTATGACGAGAAGGACGGACACCATGTTGGAGGGAGATAAGGATGAGAGAGAGATGACTAGGAAATGAAAGGTAAATCAAGTAATAAATAAATTGTGGCCATAAAAAGATTGACTAGAAGGGGGCAGGGTACAATGGTGGGTAAAACACGGTATTGGCCGGCGACAAACCACACGCATGCGCTTAGATCATAAAGGCAGACCAGGAGGGTAACATGGAGAGAATTATTCTTGTTTTGACCAAAAATACTAAAAGAGAGAATTATTCTTGTTAATGGACCCCACGCTTTGATTGACGTCAAGCGAATGCAAAATGTGCCGCCCTCAACGCGCTTCCACTATTCAAATTGCCATTTGCATATCTCCTCCTTTTTTTATTTCAAAGATATATCTTTCATCCTTAATTTAAATATATATATATATATATATATATATATATATATATAACACTTCTCCCTCTGCTCCTTGTGTTTGCTTTAAGTGAAGGGAAGAGGAGAGAAACTTTTTACCAAATTACCCCTCACTTCAATTAATTTAATGCCTCGGTCCTCAAATTTCAGCCGGCCCTCATTTCACGATCCGGAAGACAACTATCTCGACACACAGGCGGCGACGATCCGGAAGACGGTGACAAAGGACAGAAGCAGTGATCCCCACAGGCGACGATCTCTACCTTGATTCATTCTATTCTATATCCGAACCCACAAGCGACGATTCCTGCTTTCACCTCAAAGTCCTCACCCCTTGCTAACACCATTTCCCCGATTGCCTCTGATCATTCAAGAATCGATCAATTTTATATCTTCCAGGGTCTATTTCATACGTCTCCAAATTGATCGATTTCCAAAGGAAATGATGAGTTTGTTGAAGGGTAACTATGAAATATTTAAAAAAATTTATGGGTAATTTAGTTCACATGAGATAAAAAAATTTCTCTCTCCTCCTCTCCTTCCTTCCTCTACCCCCTCAAACCAATCACAGCTCAAACGAATCACAGCCTAAGATGACTTCTAAAATAAAAGGTGGTCCCAATTATATGGTGTTTACTGTTTAGTCAAACAAATTAGAAGGTGCGCGTTATTTTTTTTTTTGACCAAAAAAAAAAACAAATTAGAAGGTGCGCGTGTTCCATTTTTACGAATACAATAATGACGTTATTTTTTTTTTTGATATGACAATAATGACGTTATTGTATAAATTACAAAGTCCATGTTCTCATATTTGAGTAATTTGACCCAAATCAATTTTTATTAAATATTCATATAATTGCATTTTAATTAACATATTGTATACTTTTTTTTATAAATGTCAAAATGCATTAACATATTGTATGCACTTAAAATTATTAAACAATATAACTTCAACCAAAAAAAGAATTATTTATTAACATAATATAACTAACTGTAGCTTGGTGTATATTTTATGACCAACAGATATTTATAAATGGCAAAAAAATTATAAAATCAAAACCTAACACTACAAAAAATTGACGTTTTGCAACGATTACAATTGCGCATTAATCGCTATAAACAACAATAGCAGCAGTTCAAAGACCTGTTATAAAATACACTATGACAAGTTGTTTTGTAGCAGTTTTTAAAAACCTTTGCTCATGTAATAAAAGTGTAACATCCTGAATTTTGAATCTAATATCTTGAACATAAACCTATTTTGGAAAGACTAGTAGGCTCTATTTTTGGAAAGTGATAAATTTGAAATCCGTATTTTGTGGGCCCCGTGAATAGTATTTACTATTCACGTATACGTTTTTACTATTTACAAATACGTATTTAAAAAAAATATATATATATATATGTTATTCGCAAATACGTATTTAATACTTGAAATTTGTGAAATATGAAAAGTGTTCACTATTCACAAATACGTATTTACTATTTAAAAATACGGTATTTACTATTCCTAAATACGTATTTACTATTCATGTGGGACCCACAGCCAAAATAATTCTCTGCAAACTTCCCGTGAGCGACAACCTTTCTCGTGAGTTTTGAAAAAAATTCACGCGGGACCCACGTAATAATATTTTACTATTTAATTTATAATATTATATTATATTATATTAAAATATTATTAAAAATTTTTAAAAGAATCATCACGGGGCGGCTGAGAGAGTCACGGGAAAGTTTTCTTTTTAATTTTTAGGAAAATTACGTAAAATGACCCAGAGACGAAAATTACACTTAAAGACCCATTTTCCAACTATAAATAGACCTTCCATTTCATTTCATTCTTCACAACTTCTAAGAGCCATAGAGAGAGGCAGAGAGAGAGAGAGAGAGAGAGAGAGAGAGTAGAGAGATATTTGCTTGAGAGTTATAATAGCTGGTTGGTGATTCGGGTATTAGCAAGTAACAGGTAACTCTGAATATTCTTCCTTATACTTGTGAATTATGTATGATTATAAATTTGTTTGTTTACTATTTTGGTAAGAATATTTAGAAAATATTTATGGTTTTAAGATCTGGTGTGGGAACTTTGACTTGCAAATCTGTAGAGGTACTATTTATACGTACGTTACTATTCACATATACCGTATTTACTATTCATTTGACTATTCACGTATACCGTATTTACTATTCATTTGACTATTCACGTATACCGTATTTACTATTCATTTTTACTATTCACGTATACCGTATTTACTATTCATGTTACTATTCACGTATACCGTATTTACTATTCATGTTACTATTCACGTATACCGTATTTACTATTCATGTTACTATTCACGTATACCGTATTTACTACTCATTTTACTATTCATGTATATACCGTATTTTACTATTCACAGATACGCATAGTATTTTACTATTCATAAATACGCATATCAATGTATATAATGGTATAATAATGCATTATTTTTGAGTAAATACATTCATCATGGCGGTTGTAATGTGATGGGTGGAGTAAGGAGGGAATTGAATGATAAGAATTGTTTATGCCACCACTCGGTGCACAGTGGATGGTACTTTTCAGGGCCCCATCTTCCATGTTTTCCTCTGGCCGGGATTTCATTGGAGATGTGGGACATGTGACACCTCCTTAGTTATTATTTTAAAGGAGGGGAGCCATAGTCCAGATTTAAGCTCTATACCTTTGGCCGGGTGTATCTTAAGTTTTGGGTGAGCTTGAAACCATCCAGTCAAATGAATGAGTTTCTATTGGACTATATGTTAGCCTATGGTTCCAGTCAGCGGTATACGGTTGGAAGGGGATATAAGGGAGGCTGCATACTGCATAGTGCATTTCTGAATTATTCAATAAAGAATGATGAGTATTTTGTAAAGGCATTTGATGTGAACAACGGTATATCTAAAAATATCTGAGTATATTAAATTCACATTATATTACCTTTTATTATTGTCATATGTAATTTGCTCGTGTAAGGTAGAAATATTCAGTAGTTACTGAGACGTGGAATCTCATCCCATATTAACATTTTTCAGGTGATTATTCTAGTAGAGAGCAAGGGAAGGCACCTATGGAGTGAGCTCTGGAAGCTCTTTTGATCTCCAATAGATTATGTTATGTTATTTTATTTGCCATGAACCTAAGACTTCCGTTTTGTATTGAACTCTGAAATATTTTCTGAAATTTATCCTGATTATGTATTACGGGTTTTATTCGAAATGGTAACATTGTAAAAGGATTTGGATATTGTTGAACTCTTTTGAAGGTATTTTCAATATTTTGACCGAGTTTTTGGTGATGAAAATGAGGTGTTACATTTTTGGTATCAGAGCAATGGTTCTGGCCAATTTGTTGATTTCCTAACAGTTTTCTAAAATTGAGGTCGTGGCAAATTAAATATCATAACATGAGCACTTCCCTTTGTTAGATTTAGAATTTATTTAGCTATTTTTATTGGTTTAGTGTCCTTATAGTATTAATCATAGGAGGAGATAATGGCAAGAACTCGAAGAACTAATTCAACCCCTGCCTCATCCCAAAGAGGTCTCCCTCCGCATCAAGATGGTTCCCATCCTCAGGATAACAATGCCCTTTTGGCAGAATTACGAGACGTCATCTTGGAGATGAGGGAGAAAGTGAATCGACACGAGGATGAACTAGCAAAAGGAAGAGGCCAAGGTGGTAAGGAAGGAAAGGAGAAGGCTCTGGAAGTCACACCTTCTGACTATCAATCTAGGGGAGGAAGTTATTCTCGTACTGAAGATGGAGGTAGTAGCGGTTCTCATTCTCAGTATCATCCCTTACCTATTACTGAGGTTTGGGAAAAATTTCGGAAGTTTACTCCACCGATGTTCGAGGGGAAGCTAGATCCGATTGCAGCACTGGAGTGGCTGAAGCGTGTAGAAAAGATTTTCAGAGTTATCGAGATTAGCTCACAACAAAAGGTGATGGTTGCTGAACAATTGTTGCAGAAAGCAGCTGAAGAATGGTGGGAAAGCACCAAAACAAAAGGAAATGATGAGATGACGTGGGAAGAGTTTAAGGAAAAGTTCGAAAATTATTACTTTTCCCCTTCAATCAGAATAGAGAAAGAAACTGAATTCCTCACATTCAGGCAAGGGGAATTACATGAAGACGAATTTATTACTCGCTTTTTAGAGTTGTCTAAATTCTGCGGATATTCACAGAACAACTCTAAATGGTTGAGTGCTCGATTGGTTGAAAAAGCTAGACCAGACCTAAAAACAGCTCTATCACCGTTCCTTGATGAAACAAGGGATTTTGAAGAAATATGTGACAAACTGCGCACGATAGCAAGGAACAAACGAGAAGAGGAAGCTGAGAAGATGAAGGGTTTTCAGGCCAGATCTACACACCTCATGAGACCAACGGGAGGAGTTACTAAGAAGCAGAGTCACAACTTCAGTAATGTGAATACGCGGTTTAGCCAACCATCCAGAAATCACTTTGGTGGACCATCGAGGAGTTATTTTACTGGACCCCAAAGAAGTCATTTCAGCAGACCACCGAGGAGTCAATTCAAAGGACCTCAAAGGAGTCACTTCAGTGGAGGTCAGAGTTCATATAGGGGATCCACAGCTCCTGTTGCAAGCACCGCTAACAATCAGATGTGTGCCAAGTGTGGAAGAATACACCAAGGACCATGTGTGACGTGTTTCAACTGTGGAAAGCCAGGACACATTTCCAGATTTTGTGAGGAGGAGCCTCAAGGGGCCAAGGATGCTAGAACTGCAGTGCCAGGAAAAGTGTTTGCACTATCACATCAGGAGGCAAGTGCTTCACCAAATCTGATTAAAGGTATCCTCAAACTCCAAGGTCTTGAAGTAGAAGCCTTATTTGATTCTGGTGCCACACACTCTTTTATATCATACGACTGTGTGCCTCGATTGAATTTAAGAGTGAGTGAATTGCCTTATTATATGATTATTTCTACACCGGCGGGAGCTTCAGTAAAAACTTCTAGGGCTTGCTTAAATTGTACGATTGAGATTGATAATAGGATCTCAAATATAGACCTTGTTTGTTTACCCACGAAGGGTATCGATGTAATAATAGGAATGGATTGGTTGTCAGCTAATGACATCATCCTTGACTGCAAGAGGAAGACTATCTCTCTTGCGGATGACTCTATGAGTCATAGTAGACCACAATTGTTGTCTATAGTACAAGATGAAAAGCATGTTCATCATGGTTGTCTTGCGTACATGGTGTTTTTCTCCATTCAAGCAGAAGTGGAGGAAGGGATAGAGAACATTGAAGTGGTGAAAGAATTTTCGGAAGTATTTCCGAAAGAAATGACAGGTTTACCCCCAGAGAGAGAAGTAGAATTTTCTATTGATCTCGTACCTGGAACGGAACCTATATCTAAAGCTCCTTACCGAATGTCTCCATCAGAACTAGCAGAATTGAAGAGGCAGATCGAGGAATTGTTAGAAAAGGGTTTTATCAGACCCAGTGTATCTCCTTGGGGATCGCCCGTACTCTTTGTGAAGAAGAAAGATGGGAGCCTGAGACTATGCATTGACTATCGCCAGTTGAATAAAGTGACTATAAAGAATAAATATCCTTTACCCAGGATCGACGATCTACTTGATCAGTTGAAGGGAGCATCCATATTCTCCAAGATCGACCTCAGATCAGGTTATCACCAACTGAGAGTCAAAGCTGAAGATGTCTCAAAAACTGCATTCAGAACTAGATATGGCCATTATGAATTTCTTGTTATGCCATTTGGGCTAACAAATGCTCCAGCAGTATTCATGGATTACATGAATAGAATTTTCCGACCATATCTAGATAAATTTGTAGTGGTTTTCATTGACGACATCCTTATCTACTCTAAGGATGAAGAAGAGCATAAAGAGCACCTTAGAATCGTGCTACAAGTGTTGAAGGAGCACAAGCTCTATGCGAAACTGTCTAAGTGCGAATTTTGGTTGAAGGAAGTAAAATTCCTAGGCCATGTCGTATCGGCTGAAGGTGTTGCAGTGGACCATACTAAAGTTGAAGCAGTTCTCCAATGGGAACGACCAAAGTCCGTGACTGAGATCAGGAGTTTTCTAGGTCTAGCTGGCTATTATAGGAGATTTATCAAGGGCTTTTCGCAAATAGCTATGCCCTTGACAAAGTTAACTAGGAAGGGTCAACCATTTGTATGGGACGAAAAGTGTGAAGCAGCTTTTCAAAATTTGAAGACTAAGTTGACTACGGCACCAGTACTTATAATTCCAGATCCTGCTCAGACCTTTACTTTGTACACTGATGCTTCTAAGAAAGGTCTTGGGTGTGTGTTAATGCAAAATGGTAGGGTAGTGGCTTATGCTTCTCGACAGTTAAGGCCACATGAAGGGAATTATCCTACTCACGACTTAGAACTGGCAGCAGTAGTGTTTGCTCTGAAGATTTGGAGGCACCACCTCTACGGTTCAAAGTTCGAAGTTTATAGTGACCACAAAAGTCTGAAGTACCTGTTCGACCAAAAGGAGCTCAACATGCGACAGAGGAGATGGATGGAGTTTATCAAGGACTACGACTTCGAATTGAAGTATCATCCAGGAAAGGCGAACGTTGTAGCAGATGCCTTAAGTAGAAAGACAATCCATGTAGCCCAGATGATGATCAGAGAACATAAATTGCTCGAGGAGATACCAAGTACATCTATTGATGTAATGTCAGGTTTGGTCGCTACCATGGAAGCATTAACTATTGAAAGCACAATTTGGAAAGAGATTAAATTCGCTCAGCTCGAAGATGAGTATCTATTAAACGTGAGGGAAGATATTGAAGAAGGAAAAGAATCGAAATTTGGGATCGATAGAGATGGGATATTAAGGTATAAAGGAAAAGTGTGCATACCTAATGATGGAGAAATAAAAAAGCTCATACTAGAGGAGGCACATCGGAGTAAATACACTATCCATCCCGGAGCAACCAAGATGTATCATGATCTCAAGCGGAATTGGTGGTGGCGGGGCATGAAGAAAGATGTGACTGACTTTGTCACTTGTTGTTTGACTTGTCAGAAAGTTAAGATCGAACATCGGAAACCTCCTGGATTATTAAAGAATTTGGATATCCCAGAGTGGAAATGGGATAGCATCTCTATGGATTTTATCATGGGGCTTCCTCTAACGACATCCGGACATAATGCCATTTGGGTAATTGTCGATAGGTTAACTAAGTCAGCTCATTTTCTAGCAATTGCAGCAGAATACTCATTGGAGAGACTAGCAAAGATCTACATGAAGGAGATTATCAGATTGCATGGAATACCAAATAGCATCGTATCTGATCGTGATCCACGATTCACTTCACGATTTTGGAAAGCATTGCAGAATGCTATGGGAACTCGGATGAGTTATAGTACCGCTTATCATCCTCAAACTGACGGGCAGACTGAGAGGACTATTCAAACTCTGGAAGACATGTTGCGGGCTTGTGCAATCGAACTAAAAGGAAGTTGGGACGATCATCTTCATCTTGCGGAGTTTGCATATAACAATAGTTATCACTCCAGCATTGAGATGGCACCTTATGAGGCTTTGTATGGAAGAAAATGTAGATCTCCTATTTGCTGGACGGAATTGAATGAGCGAATTTTAATAGGTCCAGAACTTGTGGACGAGACGACTCAAAAGATTAAGGTGATTCAACAGAAACTTCTCACTGCTCAGAGTCGACAGAAGAGTTATGCTGACAAGAGAAGACGACCGTTGGAGTTCATGGTGGGCGAACATGTATTCTTAAGAGTCACACCAATGACTGGCATTGGTAGAGCAATACGAGCAAAGAAGCTTTCGCCTCGTTTTATGGGTCCTTATGAGATTTTGGAGAAAGTTGGACCGGTAGCTTACAGAATTGCATTACCTCCACAGCTTGCGAACCTTCATGATGTCTTTCATGTATCGCAACTGAAGAAATACCAACCGGATCCTTCCCACATTATAGAAGTAGAAGAGGTAGAACTCAAGGATAACATGACGTATAAAGCCGAGCCGGAGCGGATTGTTGATGCAAGGGACAAGAGATTAAGAAACAAGACCATTAGACTTGTAAAGGTCGAGTGGAAAGGAATGGCTCCCGGAGATGCTACTTGGGAAACGGAGGAGAGCATGCGACAAACCTATCCTCATTTATTTAAATAGGTTAGAATTCTTATTATAGCGAAATTTTGAGGACAAAATTTTCTTTTAGGAGGGGAGAAATGTAACATCCTGAATTTTGAATCTAATATCTTGAACATAAACCTATTTTGGAAAGACTAGTAGGCTCTATTTTTGGAAAGTGATAAATTTGAAATCCGTATTTTGTGGGCCCCGTGAATAGTATTTACTATTCACGTATACGTTTTTACTATTTACAAATACGTATTTAAAAAATATATATATATATATATGTTATTCGCAAATACGTATTTAATACTTGAAATTTGTGAAATATGAAAAGTGTTCACTATTCACAAATACGTATTTACTATTTAAAAATACGGTATTTACTATTCCTAAATACGTATTTACTATTCATGTGGGACCCACAGCCAAAATAATTCTCTGCAAACTTCCCGTGAGCGACAACCTTTCTCGTGAGTTTTGAAAAAAATTCACGCGGGACCCACGTAATAATATTTTACTATTTAATTTATAATATTATATTATATTATATTAAAATATTATTAAAAATTTTTAAAAGAATCATCACGGGGCGGCTGAGAGAGTCACGGGAAAGTTTTCTTTTTAATTTTTAGGAAAATTACGTAAAATGACCCAGAGACGAAAATTACACTTAAAGACCCATTTTCCAACTATAAATAGACCTTCCATTTCATTTCATTCTTCACAACTTCTAAGAGCCATAGAGAGAGGCAGAGAGAGAGAGAGAGAGAGAGTAGAGAGATATTTGCTTGAGAGTTATAATAGCTGGTTGGTGATTCGGGTATTAGCAAGTAACAGGTAACTCTGAATATTCTTCCTTATACTTGTGAATTATGTATGATTATAAATTTGTTTGTTTACTATTTTGGTAAGAATATTTAGAAAATATTTATGGTTTTAAGATCTGGTGTGGGAACTTTGACTTGCAAATCTGTAGAGGTACTATTTATACGTACGTTACTATTCACATATACCGTATTTACTATTCATTTGACTATTCACGTATACCGTATTTACTATTCATTTGACTATTCACGTATACCGTATTTACTATTCATTTTTACTATTCACGTATACCGTATTTACTGTTCATGTTACTATTCACGTACACCGTATTTACTATTCATGTTACTATTCACGTATACCGTATTTACTATTCATGTTACTATTCACGTATACCGTATTTACTACTCATTTTACTATTCATGTATATACCGTATTTTACTATTCACAGATACGCATAGTATTTTACTATTCATAAATACGCATATCAATGTATATAATGGTATAATAATGCATTATTTTTGAGTAAATACATTCATAATGGCGGTTGTAATGTGATGGGTGGAGTAAGGAGGGAATTGAATGATAAGAATTGTTTATGCCACCACTCGGTGCACAGTGGATGGTACTTTTCAGGGCCCCATCTTCCATGTTTTCCTCTGGCCGGGATTTCATTGGAGATGTGGGACATGTGACACCTCCTTAGTTATTATTTTAAAGGAGGGGAGCCATAGTCCAGATTTAAGCTCTATACCTTTGGCCGGGTGTATCTTAAGTTTTGGGTGAGCTTGAAACCATCCAGTCAAATGAATGAGTTTCTATTGGACTATATGTTAGCCTATGGTTCCAGTCAGCGGTATACGGTTGGAAGGGGATATAAGGGAGGCTGCATACTGCATAGTGCATTTCTGAATTATTCAATAAAGAATGATGAGTATTTTGTAAAGGCATTTGATGTGAACAACGGTATATCTAAAAATATCTGAGTATATTAAATTCACATTATATTACCTTTTATTATTGTCATATGTAATTTGCTCGTGTAAGGTAGAAATATTCAGTAGTTACTGAGACGTGGAATCTCATCCCATATTAACATTTTTCAGGTGATTATTCTAGTAGAGAGCAAGGGAAGGCACCTATGGAGTGAGCTCTGGAAGCTCTTTTGATCTCCAATAGATTATGTTATGTTATTTTATTTGCCATGAACCTAAGACTTCCGTTTTGTATTGAACTCTGAAATATTTTCTGAAATTTATCCTGATTATGTATTACGGGTTTTATTCGAAATGGTAACATTGTAAAAGGATTTGGATATTGTTGAACTCTTTTGAAGGTATTTTCAATATTTTGACCGAGTTTTTGGTGATGAAAATGAGGTGTTACAAAAAGCGCCATTGTACTTATAGCAATTTTACATCATTGCTAAAAGATGAAATCGAGATGAATGATTGTGTGAACATTTTGTAGTGGTTATAAAATCATTGCAAATGATGGTGAAAAAAATTTTAATGACGGGAAAGGAAAATTGAGAAATTAGCGCTAACATAGTAGGAAAATAGAAAAATTGGCAGCAAAGTACAAATCTTGGATGAAATTTCAAAAATTACAAATTGGATGAATTTGGATCAAAATTTGTGGCGGTTGTAGAATGGCTGCCAAACACGATATATTTTTTTTAAAAAAAAAAAGTCCCTTTTTACAGCATTTTATTATTTAAGTGACAATTTAAATTACAATAGTTAATATTTAAAAAATGATTAAATTTAAGTTAAATAAATATAAATATTATATAGGTATAATACTAAGAACATGTAGAAAATATGAACTTATTATGTTTTTCACTATACATGATATTTGATTATGAAATGAATATAGATGATGATAGAAAGAATGTTGAGCAAATGTCCTTAAAATTCTAGATAATAAAAAATAATTAATATTAGTATTTTAAGAAGGAAAAAAAATTGAAATCAAAGATTTTTCTTGTAAAAAATAATCATGTTTGATTAGCTTGCTCGCCACTTAATCTCTCCAGAAAAACGTTGACATATGAGAGAAAATGAGATAGAAGGTGGGTGGAAGAAATGAATGAGTGTGTCAAATGAGTTGTAGTAGGGGTATTTATAGGAATCTGGGTAACTCTTGTAGCAGTTAATGTAACGGTTTGTGTAGTGGTTTTTATTTGTAGGATTTATGTCAATATTTGTAGCGGTCTTACTTTAAGGCGTGTACTTCTACTTTGGAGGGCTAAACAAAGACTTAGGGAATAAATGAAATAACAAATAGATGAATATATAATCAAGTACTCAGTCACAATATATGGTACTATCAAATAAATCATTTTCTTATCATTAATTCTGATTAAATAAATTGTTGCAAAAAATCTCCCTCATCAGAAAGTTGCAAAACTCCCAAACTACTTAATAAGTATTTAATGTTGCTCTGCCTGATTGTAAACTTAACAATAATTTATCTTTCAATACAATACTCTAATTGTGTTGGGAAAGTTCTAGATTCTCTTTTCTAAAGTTAAAAATAAATCTAAAAAATATCAAATATGGAGAAATATAGAAAAAATAAATTTAAATTAAACAATTAATATACTACAAGGTACAAAAAGATCAAATAAAAAGAGAAAATTAAAGGATTGAGGTAAGTACAACCGTTAACTTTTCATCAAAAGATGACATTTTTTTAGTCACCGTAAACTTTTTGATAACTCGAGCAACAATATCTCATATATCTTAAGTATCCTTACGATTATCAATATCCTCAATGAGTTCATAAGGCCAACCTGTTATGATACTGGGGATAGAGTGTAACGCCTCATTTTCAATACCAAAATCTTGGCCAAAATAATAGTAGCGCCTCCAAATATAGGATATTCAACACTCAAACACATATTTACAATATGGCCAAAGGTAGAAATCCATTTATACAGGGCCAAAATAAATCCAATAAATAAGAGTTATTTTAAAATGCGGAAGTCTTTTAGGTTCATGGCAAATAAAATAACACAACATAAACTAAAGGAGTACAGAAGAGCCTACAAAGCTCACTCCATGGGTGCATTCCCTTGATCTCTACTAAGTTATTCACCTGAAAAATGTTAATATGGGGTGAGATTACACATCTCAGTAACTACTAAATATTTCTACCGTACACGAGCAAATAATATATGACAAAAAGATATGGGCTGATTTCAAATATATATATAGATTCCATAATTTATCATACAAAATGATTTATACTAATAGTCATCAATGTAGAAGGTATTAAAACATATATATCTCAAAAGTTCTCATCTCATGTCTTTACAGAATATTCATCATCATATCAAATTCTTGAACTGTTCAGAAATGCACTATGCAGTATGCAGCCTCCCTTATATCACCACCTCCCTTATACCGCAGACTGGAGCCATAGGCTAACACATAGTCCAATAGAAACTTATTCATTTGACTGAATTGTTCCAAGCTCACCAAAACTTAAGATACACCCGGCCAAAGGTATATAGCTTAAATCTGGACTATGGCTCCCCTCCTTTAAAATAACTAAGGAGGTGTCACATGTCCCACAACTCCAATGAAATCCCGGCCAGAGGAAAACATGGAAGATGGGGCCCTGAAACAAGTACCATCCACTGTGCACCGAGTGGTGGCATAAATCATTCTTATCATTCAAATCCCTCCTTACTCCACCCATCATAATACAACCGCCATGATGAATATGTTCACTCAAAATAATGCATTATTATACCATAAAGTTTTATACATCAATATGCGTATTTATGAATAGTAAATACTATGCGTATCTGTGAATAGTAAAATACTATGTGTATATGTGAATAGTAAAATACGGTATATATACATGAATAGTAAAAATGAAGAGTACATACGGTATGTATACGTGAATAGTAAATACGATATGTATATGTGAATAGTAAAAATGAATAGTAAATACGGTATACGTGAATAGTAACGTACGTATAAATAGTACCTCTGCAGATTTGCAAATCAAAGTTCCCACACCAGATCTTAAAACCTTAAATATTCTCTAAATATTCTTGCCAAAATAGTAAACAAACAAATTTACAATCATACATAATTCACAAGTATAAGGAAGAATATTCAGAGTTACCTGTTACTCTATTGTTTCCAAAATTACTGCAAGGCTTCCCTACGTTCCTTCTCTCTCTCTCTCTCTCTTTTTCTCCCTACCTTTCTGTGAGTCTTGAGTGATTGTATGTTGTGAAAGAAATGAGAAGGGATGAGGTATTTATAGAGTTCGGGTCTCAACTAGTTTTCAAAAATCACATGTCCATCTACTACACATCTACCATTTATCTACCATTCATTTGTCCATCTACTACACATCTACCATTTATCTACCATTCATATATCCATCTACCATGTAACTACACATCTCCATCTACCATCTAACTACCATTCATATGTAGCTACCATACATATCTCCATCTACCATCTAACTACCGAATACCCATCTTCCGATCAAATATCACATGCTTATCTACTTCATAACTATCTACCATTCAAGTTAATATCCGATTTCTTATTCGCCCTGCCGGTCACGGAAATGACTTCCGCAAACACCAGCTTCTAGACAAAAATTCATTTGTTTGTAATATGTCCTGACCTAAGAAACTTAGTTCATGGTTTTCTAGATAGGATTTAATTTCTATCAGTTCTCTCTCTTTTAGATCATTAATGGTACTTAAGTGTACTTTGGTCATTTATGGTAATTTCCCCAGAGTACAAAATACTCCCGTGACATTTTTTTAATATTTTAATGAATAGTAAATACGTATATGTGAATAGTAAATACTATTCATGTACGTATTTGTGAATAGTAAACACTATTCATGTCCAAAAATTACTGATTCCAAATTCGTCATTTTCAAAAATAGGGCCTAGTAGTCTTCCAAAAATAGGCTTATTTTCTAGTCTTTAGGTCCAAAATTCGGGATATTACATTTCTCCCCTCCTAAAAAAAAAATTTTGTCCCCAAAATTCGATATAGTAAGAATTCTACTTACCTAATTAAATAAGTAAGGATAGGATTGTCGCATGCTCTCTTCCGTTTCCCAAGTAGCATCTCCGGGAGCCATTCCTTTCCACACAACCTTTACAGTCTAATAGTCTTGTTCCTCAATTACTTATCCCCCGCATCAACAATCCGCTCCGACTCAGCTTTATATATCATATTATCCCTAAGTCCTATCTCTTTCCCAAACATGCTCACCAAGCACACAACACAATTTTCGTTCATCCTGTACCCAAAGTAATATTCAGACACAGGATCCACTAGTTCCTTATTTGAACGCTTGGTTACACTGGCCTCACAGGCCAGTTCATTCTTCCTTTCTGCTTTTTTTTTTCATTGTATTACCACGACACTGGATATTCAGATCTTACAGCTTAAGAAGCTACCCTCAGGCCATAATAACCACAACATGATATAATCTGATTATTCTGCCAACCTTAAGATAAACTTTAGACATACAGGTCTAATGTTACCATGATAGGCAACAAACACAATACTAGGCACATAAGTCTTATAGCCTAGAGATACCACCATATGCAAACTAGCTCAACGGGTCTTACCGCTTCAAGCCTCTGCTCGTCTATCCTATACCCGTGCTTCCTCAATTCAAGTTTAAGAAAACACTTACTTACTAAATCTAGCTTTCACCAATGGCAAGTAATTCAAAAACAAGTACATTTGGCAAGATTCTGCAAACTAAGTATATCCACAACAGTTTCCAACCTCTTCTAACTTGTACACCTTCCACCACAATCATAATGTAAAAGTCAATTCTTGTTCGAATTTCGCAAGGATTCATTCCATGAGACATCATAGTTTATAAATGTCGATTACAAACTGGTCTTAAATCCTGTTGTAAATATTGCATAAAAATTTCCAAACACAGCAAGTGCATTGGTAAGTTCAAAATTCAAATACTCAGGGACCTAGCAACTTATTTTAAATAGTCACCAACTCCGAATACATTCCAGGTTCCAACTTATTCTACTCAACTCATCCATGAAACACTCAATTCATTATTTCTAAAGAAAGATTCTATTATCAAGATCATTTCCTATGCTAGTTAAACAGTTGGCAATCTCTAAACACCTTATACATGTTGGTATCACATTTTGTTCCCTATTTCTCTCAAATCAATTAATACTATATTCTAATATCTCAATTTATTCAATCAATTCAGTCTCCTAAAGAATCAATACAACTGTTAAGTTGAACTGTTATATTACATTTATACTAGTAGCAACCCTCTAGATCCCCTACCAACTTTCAGATTCATCATCCTATTTCTAAAACCCCGATTATTCATACTAGATTCATCATACTCCATAGCTTATATCATTTAAGAACTATCCTCAAACTTTCCCCTAAAATGATAATTGTCAAATTACAAATCAACTCTTAGAACTTCAATATCAGCAAGACAGAGATATCATGTGTCCTCAATAATATCCATAGAACATTCATGTTTTCACAATTCCTAGACTAAGATTTAAAACATTCAAATATTATTCTCACAACCTCAGCATTGTTCACATGATTCGAATTCAATCCTTAGTATCTCAAAGACATATACTAAATATCATCTGTTCCTCTCATAGTTATCTATTAATCACACCCAAATAACATACTAATATTATAACATAAATCACCGGATTTCATACTTTCATAATTAGACATACTATCTTAACTCAGATTGAATTCAAGTCTATTTTCAAATATTCCCAGACATTAATAGTCAAGTTTACAATTTGATTCTTATAACCTCAACATCAACTGATAATTCGTGTTTCCCCAAAAATACCCATTATACATACTAAGATCATGATTCACTATTCCTAATCTAATTCTTGGATTATACGAAGACTATCTACAACCTCAGCAGCATTCACAAGGTTCTAATTTTACCTCAACCTGCAATATCACAAAGGCTCATTTCGGTCTTAAGTTCTATTCAGCTTAGATTAAATTAAAGCCTATCCTCAATATTTACTATATTCATTCTAACATCTTTCTGGCATTCCTAAGGATCACCATTTCATACCTTTCCATCGATCTTCCAACATGTTTATCCAAAAACCTTAGTCTTTGAATTATCTGTGACAAATTCATAGAGTTCTTCGGATACTCAGAGAGTGAAGAATGCTCTCGGGTTAATTGGCACAACTCATCATCATTTCAAATCTTCGGATTCTCTCCGGTTCATCTAATATTATTAGGAAGTCACCCTTCCCAAGATTACTATCACCTTAGCACGCTTACGCTTAAAATCCTATTTTTTAAATGTCAATTCCGACATCTTGAGTCAGCTGCACATCCAAGACAGATTTCTTAGATAAATGCGCGTATAAACGTCCAAACTTAATTTCTTGAAAACACAGCTAGCAATAAATGCCATAGCGATTTCTGTCTGCAAAGGTCTAGGAAACTGCGACCCCTAACGGTGGCTAGGGTGCACTAGGGTGCGGTGCCATAAAATTTTCCGCATAACAACAAAGTCTACATGATTCTGAGCTAATGACAGATGAGAATCCGATGCTGCTTAACAAAATATAGACGTTGCTAGCCCAGCTATAAATAGAGTAAAGAATGAGTAATTGTTTCACATTCTCTCAAACTTCACAAAACCACATATTCATTTCCTCTCCGATCGTAACCTTCACTATAACCTTCCACATTATCCTTAAACATGGCCGGTTCAAGTAACTCTATTCCAGTCTCCGATTCATTCAACCCTTTCTTTCTTGAAGCCTTACTTCATGACTATCAGACTAACGTGTTGTCTGATTTGTCAAACAATGCATCATACCCTTATTCTTCTTTACTTCCCCAAAATCCCGTAAGTATGAACGTTCATTCATCTGCCTCAACGATTAACATTCCTACTCCTCCTCCAAGGATACAAGATTCTATTTTTACCACCACTAACAGAAAGGAATCTGAAGCAGGTCCATCAAGGCGACCTGTCCAAAGGTGTCGTAACGTGGCAGAACTTATGGAGTCTACGGTACCTTCTCAACCAAGGAATCCTGGTTCTAGCTTGACGGAGACTACTAATCCATTTTCATGTGGTTGCTGCCATGTTCTACGAGAGATCATTCATACCAATGGACTTCAATACCATAAACTTGAAGTTCATGGGAGGATTGGTATGATATGCCACGCTGTCTTTCACCAGGACGTACAAGGAGGTTCTTCCAGTCCTCAAGTATTTGACTTTGGTAAGAAGAATTTAGATGATGTCAAACATTTTCTAGAAAATTATTGTTTGAATCAAAATTCTTTAGGGTATGTCCTGGTGTCAGATCCCCTATCAGCCTACTATGAGGCCCTCTGTGTTGGTTTGGAATGGACTAAAAATCAAAATGAACTCCCTAATAGTTCATTTCCAACCAATACAGAAAATATATCCAATAAAGGAAAAGAGCTCATGGTTGTAAATAATAATCCTTCAGTCCCCATACCTAGTAATCCATACCGATCAAGAGCTGAACAAAATATTAGAGCTGCATCAATGTCAATAGATGATCTTAGAGACTTCTTCCATTTACCTCAACAAGAAGCGGCTCAACAAGTTCGTCTATGCAAAAATGTTCTAATGAAAATATGCCATAGGGGAGGAATAAAGCATTGGCCTTATGTAAAAATTCGAAGCACTATGAAGCAAATAGCTAGATTGAGAAGAACAATGTCTCCTGATGGTCCTCTCTCAAGAGCAGCCGCTCAGGAAGAAATTAATAGACTTAAACTTGAGATAGTCGAAGCTTGCGGTGGGATTGTACCAACTGTTGTTCTTGATGCTTGAATTAATATAGTCTACTCTTCTTAGCCTTCTTGCTAATGTTTGTAATCTCTATTCTAGGATTCATAAGGATTTTCGAGTTTTCCTGCCAAACTCAACTTTATCTTATTAAATTCAAACTTAAGCCAGTTATTCTGTATAGTCAAGACTATGCCCGTATTCTGTTATGGTATTGTCATCTGTTTCTCATATAAATTAGCTAGGTAAGTGAAAATCTAGCGAAAATCTCTTCATACTTTTTACAACGGCAACTACTTGAATAACCATCAAATAGGGGCTTAGTCTTTCAATCACTTTCCTAGACACCAATAAAAATATTCATCCTAGAAAGTAATTTTGGGCCTACAGAATCCAATATTCAATAAATTTTCTACTTACCATCTTCCGCTACGCGGCTCTGAAATTTAATCTCAATCACATCCTCAAATCATAAATCCTCATTATCAATCACTTGAATATTTTGATTAACTCATTCTTCTCCTATCATGAATGTCACAAGAAAATTGGTAAAAAGAATCCAAAGCTATAAAGGAAAATGCACATGTTATGATATTTAATTTGCCATGACCTCAAAATTTTTATTTAGAAAACTGATAGGAAATTTACAGATTGGCCAGAACCTTGGCTCTGATACCAAAAATGTAACGCCTCATTTTCAATACCAAAATCTTGGCCAAAATAATAGTAGCGCCTCCAAATATAGGATATTCAACACTCAAACACATATTTACAATATGGCCAAAGGTAGAAATCCATTTATACAGGGCCAAAATAAATCCAATAAATAAGAGTTATTTTAAAATGCGGAAGTCTTTTAGGTTCATGGCAAATAAAATAACACAACATAAACTAAAGGAGTACAGAAGAGCCTACAAAGCTCACTCCATGGGTGCATTCCCTTGATCTCTACTAAGTTATTCACCTGAAAAATGTTAATATGGGGTGAGATTACACATCTCAGTAACTACTAAATATTTCTACCGTACACGAGCAAATAATATATGACAAAAAGATATGGGCTGATTTCAAATATATATATAGATTCCATAATTTATCATACAAAATGATTTATACTAATAGTCATCAATGTAGAAGGTATTAAAACATATATATCTCAAAAGTTCTCATCTCATGTCTTTACAGAATATTCATCATCATATCAAATTCTTGAACTGTTCAGAAATGCACTATGCAGTATGCAGCCTCCCTTATATCACCACCTCCCTTATACCGCAGACTGGAGCCATAGGCTAACACATAGTCCAATAGAAACTTATTCATTTGACTGAATTGTTCCAAGCTCACCAAAACTTAAGATACACCCGGCCAAAGGTATATAGCTTAAATCTGGACTATGGCTCCCCTCCTTTAAAATAACTAAGGAGGTGTCACATGTCCCACAACTCCAATGAAATCCCGGCCAGAGGAAAACATGGAAGATGGGGCCCTGAAACAAGTACCATCCACTGTGCACCGAGTGGTGGCATAAATCATTCTTATCATTCAAATCCCTCCTTACTCCACCCATCATAATACAACCGCCATGATGAATATGTTCACTCAAAATAATGCATTATTATACCATAAAGTTTTATACATCAATATGCGTATTTATGAATAGTAAATACTATGCGTATCTGTGAATAGTAAAATACTATGTGTATATGTGAATAGTAAAATACGGTATATATACATGAATAGTAAAAATGAAGAGTACATACGGTATGTATACGTGAATAGTAAATACGATATGTATATGTGAATAGTAAAAATGAATAGTAAATACGGTATACGTGAATAGTAACGTACGTATAAATAGTACCTCTGCAGATTTGCAAATCAAAGTTCCCACACCAGATCTTAAAACCTTAAATATTCTCTAAATATTCTTGCCAAAATAGTAAACAAACAAATTTACAATCATACATAATTCACAAGTATAAGGAAGAATATTCAGAGTTACCTGTTACTCTATTGTTTCCAAAATTACTGCAAGGCTTCCCTACGTTCCTTCTCTCTCTCTCTCTCTCTTTTTCTCCCTACCTTTCTGTGAGTCTTGAGTGATTGTATGTTGTGAAAGAAATGAGAAGGGATGAGGTATTTATAGAGTTCGGGTCTCAACTAGTTTTCAAAAATCACATGTCCATCTACTACACATCTACCATTTATCTACCATTCATTTGTCCATCTACTACACATCTACCATTTATCTACCATTCATATATCCATCTACCATGTAACTACACATCTCCATCTACCATCTAACTACCATTCATATGTAGCTACCATACATATCTCCATCTACCATCTAACTACCGAATACCCATCTTCCGATCAAATATCACATGCTTATCTACTTCATAACTATCTACCATTCAAGTTAATATCCGATTTCTTATTCGCCCTGCCGGTCACGGAAATGACTTCCGCAAACACCAGCTTCTAGACAAAAATTCATTTGTTTGTAATATGTCCTGACCTAAGAAACTTAGTTCATGGTTTTCTAGATAGGATTTAATTTCTATCAGTTCTCTCTCTTTTAGATCATTAATGGTACTTAAGTGTACTTTGGTCATTTATGGTAATTTCCCCAGAGTACAAAATACTCCCGTGACATTTTTTTAATATTTTAATGAATAGTAAATACGTATATGTGAATAGTAAATACTATTCATGTACGTATTTGTGAATAGTAAACACTATTCATGTCCAAAAATTACTGATTCCAAATTCGTCATTTTCAAAAATAGGGCCTAGTAGTCTTCCAAAAATAGGCTTATTTTCTAGTCTTTAGGTCCAAAATTCGGGATATTACATAGAGAACTGAACTCACAGACAATAAAGAACGTAGAACACAAAACAAAACACATTGACAACGTTCACATATATATATATATATATATATATATATATATATATATATATATATATATATATATATATATAAAAGCATTGCTATAATCATGGGGTAACTATATTTATTTGAAATTAAGTTTTTTGCATATTTAGTTTATATTATAATCATGATAACTCCTTAATCATGAGCTAACAATTTATGGATATAAAATATAAATTATTGATATTTATTAGTGTTAAATTAAATGAAATTCACTGATGGTGTTAACAAAAACACAACTAGTTTCTAAAAAACGGCTACTCGTGAAACAATTTTTTATGGCGTTACTACGAGTATTATATAGGATATAGATATACATTATGATAAAAACATTTATACAATGTAATATCTAGTTAAGCATACATTCAAAAAATAAACATAAATTAGAAAAATGAAATTTAAAATTTTCATCTAAAATAAATGACAATCAAAATAATTTTCCTAAATATAATTATGGATGGCAAATTAGATTATTTCTAGTATATTATAATCACAAAAGTTTTTAAAAAATTTATAATAAAATATTTCATGTAAACATCAATAAGAAGATAATATAATAATGATATACAACATCAAAGACTCCGGATCTGGCTAAGAAATCATGTGGAAGATTTTTTAAAAAAAAAACTATAAATGATAACAGAGAAGAGAAATGCACATGCTAGATGAGAATGGTTAATGATCCACTTCATACAAGTAATCTCCACTTTTTAAAGTAAATGCAAGTACAAGATATTGAAACTGGTGAAAATCATTAGGGAAAATCACGTAGCAAGGTCCCAAAAACCATACAATTTTTTTTAAAAAAAAAGAAATTAATCACAATGCAGTCTTTAAAGAATTTTTTTAAAGGAGAATCTGACATGAGAATTTTTTATGATTTTTTTGTTTTTTCTGTCTTTAAGACCTCACTGTGATTTTCCCAAATTATTATTCCTTCGGGGAAAAAAAAAAAAAAACTCTCCCTTACATATGTCGAGAGTAATTGTAACCAAGTATTATTTCAAAGATATAAATCATAACGTCAATGGTATATATAAAGCTCACTAGTCACAGCATTATTGGCACGCCATTGTCCTCCAGTCCAAATCCCCTGAGATATCTTTTTCTTCACATCAGAAAAACAATGGCTACAGATCACTTGGAGCAAAAGGCCTTTTGGATTTTTTTATTTTGGTCGCTGTGTTTCAGCCTCACATCTGCCTTCTTGGCACCAACTTTCCCTTCTTCGGCCTATCGTCCGCAGCGGCGGCTGGCGGATTCCGTCCAAAATACTGGGCTGTATAGAACAGAGTTCTACACACAAATACTGGACCACTTCGATTTTAATCCCCAGAGTTACCGGACGTTCCAGCAGAGATATCTCATCAACGACACTTACTGGGGAGGCGCCTCCAATAAAGCTCCCATCTTTGTCTACACAGGAAATGAAGGAGACATCGAATGGTTCACTCAGAACACCGGCTTTATGTTCGAAACAGCACCCCATTTCAAAGCCCTTCTTGTTTTCATCGAGGTAAATCCTCCTCCATGAACTTGAATATAGCTAATTACCAGGTCTTTTTTCTTTATTTCTCTTGTGGGGGGTTCATAGTGAATGATTTAGAAAATGAAATGCAGCATAGATTTTATGGGAATTCGACTCCATTTGAGGGAGATAGAGAGGTGTTGTTCGGGAATAGCAGTAATGTTGGATATCTGAGCAGCACACAGGCTTTGGCTGACTATGCCACCCTCATCATCGATCTCAAGAAGAATCTGTCTGCCACTGACTCCCCTGTTATAGTCTTTGGGGGATCTTATGGAGGAAGTATATATTTATATATACCGCCTACTCTTTAATTCTATTTCGCCCCCATTTTTCTACTTAGTTGGTTTTTACCATTTGACCGCCCATAAAAAATGGGGATTTTATCGTGCTATTGTAGTGTTGGCGGCTTGGTTCAGGATGAAGTATCCCCATATTGCCCTCGGAGCCTTGGCATCCTCTGCTCCAATCCTCCAGTTTGAGGATTTGGTTTCACCATATTCCTTCAATGATATAGTCACACAAGACTTCAGGGTATGTATATATATATATATCCGAATTCAGTCAGTGCATATATCATTATCAGTTGCTTGTTGTGATTGCATGAGAACGTTTAACATGTAGAGCGAGAGCGAGAACTGTTACAAAGTGATAAAAGGTTCGTGGGAAGAGATACAAGAGGCGGGCCAAAAACCCGGGGGGCTAGAAATGCTGGGCAAATCCTTCAGAATATGCAAGTAAGTAATTAAGATCCATGACGTGCTTCTATTTCAGAGAATAATAAGATAATTAATTAATGCAGCAGTTACGATTTTGGTGTGGGGGCAGGAATCTGAGCAGCTCGGATGCTTTGACAGGTTGGTTGCGTGGGGCATGGATTTTCACGGCCATGACGGATTATCCCACTCCCTCCAATTTTATTAGTCCACTGCCAGCTTATCCCGTGAAAAAGGTAATTAGTACTAATTAATGTTCGTGCCAATCATGATTAATTAATCTAATAAAGGATGGTTATTATTATTATATTATTCATTCGCGTGCATGAAAATTTGGACAGATGTGCGAGGCCATTGACAATGCAGGAAGCGGAAAAGACACGTTTGCCAAATTGTATGCAGCGGCTAATATATTCTACAATTACTCTGGCACTGTCACTTGTTTTGACCTTGAAGATAATTCCGATCCTCATGGTCTCGCCGGATGGCAGTGGCAGGTACATACGTTCCACACACGCTAGACACCCCCAGATTTAAATTAACAAAATAAATTGTTTAAATCTTAAATTTCACCAGAGATGGGGCCCAATTTTCCCTAACTTATGTGGTTTTCAAATTTTCTTTTATAATCAAACATTTTTACTAGGAGTCGCTAAAACTAGCCCAGCGATAAAATGAGTGGATTCGTGGGATTGTATAAACAAAAGGAATCAATGGTTCAGTTACTAGATTGCCCCGCCAACGTTGACTCCCAATTTGTTAGCCCAATGATGTGAAATATAGATATTGTCTAATCAAATTATAAGGGCCCTTTTACAAAAAAAAAAAGAAAAAAAAATTGTAAGGGCCGGCGGCAGGCTCTACAAATTTGGGCCTCAAAAGGTCCAATGTTGAAAAAAAAAACAGAGTTGTAAGGGATGAAAATGAATTTGGGTGGGGGCATTAGTTGTCCTCGAATAGGATGGTAAAGAGTGAAATGAATAAAAAAGAGTGAAATGACTAGCAGGTGATATAGTTGGTTAAAGTATCGACCTTTATTTTAAAAGGAAGGAAGTTCGATACCCGCTGGTTGATGTGAAGATTTTATTGTTGGGCGGTTTATAAATATCTTTATAAGCGCTCTTTAAATCTCGAGATATATATATTCTAAATGAAGGACTAAAAATAGAATGGGATGCACGCAGGCATGCACGGAGATGATAATGCCGCAGGGAGCGAGCGGGGAGGATGGCATATTCCCAGTTAACGAGTGGAACTACGAGGACCGGGTGGCATACTGCTCAGCTACATACGGTGTAGAGCCCAGGCCACACTGGATCACTACTGAATTTGGCGGCCCCGTCCGTACTCGATCCCTCCTCCATTTATTTTATTTTAATTTATATATTATGCTGTGACCTTGTTGTGTTGTGTGTATGGGGATGCAGGGCATTGAGAGGGTGCTCAAAAGGTCGGGCGGCAACATTATATTCTTCAATGGCCTGAGAGACCCGTGGAGTGGTGGAGGGTACATACCCTCCCTTTTCTCTCTTTTTTTTTTCCGTTAACTTTCACTGTTAATTAACCTCCTCATCAACTTCAATTCGTGTTGTAGTGTGCTGAAAAGTATTTCACGCTCTTTGGTTGCCATCGTAGCCAAACAAGGTACATACATATATGGTCTTTGTTCTTTTGGGCCGGGTCAATGTGTTGACTTATAATGTAATGGAATGCAATGGTTTGAGAGCAGGGGCTCATCATGTAGACCTAAGGTTATCGGACAAGGAAGATCCACAGTGGCTAAAGGATGTGAGGAAGCAGGAGGTGGACATCATATCCAGTTGGATCTCTCAGTATTATCAAGACCTAGCCCTGTGAACCCACTTATTTTTCAACTCCTTGTCAAACGTTGGAACGTAACAATTCATTGTATCAAGGACGACGCAAATATTTCCATGTACACACGCAATTATGTTGAAGCCCAATTGTCGCACCCCCATTTGTCATCATCCCTTTTAATTTCTACGTTAGTTTTTAAAATAATAAAAGTTCGAACACACCTGGTTCACCTGTCTCAATCATCAATTATTCGAGTTTATCTTCACATACAACTAGTTCCTAGTCAGGATCTAATGTTTATCCCTCAAAAGCTTCCCTTCATAGTCATGTGGGGGAGATTGAAATTGAGGTGATGAAAATGATTACAGATGGTCCATGACTGGGTCCACTTCCCTCTGGGCTTGCGGCTGCCACTATCCTGCTCAGGCCTACCCTCCTGCGACATCTGCCACGTGCTCTTTACCTGCTCCTTCTAGAATTCAGCCTCCTCTCTTCCCGTTATGTTTAGGGAGGGAGGGGGAGGGGGAGCGGAAAAAAAGAAAAGGAGGGAATTTTTTTTTTTAAATTGAGTGTGGTGGGGCCCACAAATTTTCCTCTCCCCTCATTTTTTTTTCCCTCCCCTCCCTCAATCCAAACACGCCCTTATTCAAACACCCTCGCCTTTAATTTTTATCTTTTTGTTTTTCCATTAAAAAAATATATGTAGGAGCATATTCAGTCTTTTTCTACCCCCAATTCATTGTTTTCCCATTTGTGTTTAGAGTATATTTTACAATCTTATCAAGATCTACTAGCTAGTACTCTATTTTATACGCTCGGACGCTTTGATTTTCTTAATTACTCTACAATAATATTTCCAAAAATGCATGTCATGACGTGAACGATCCACAAGGATGCGTCAAAATAAAGGCATTTACTACCCTCACAAGCAATTATACGTAGAAAACGTTAGTTAATGATAAAATTGTTCTCCTCGTATTTAGAGTCATATTTTCTTAAAGAAACATCCTTGCGTTGTGTTTCTGATCTTCCCCATGTTCTTTTATGTTAAGAGACTTTTACTATGTATGCGCATTGACATCTACAACCTCGAGTCTAGTTCATCCGGGCACGCGCACAATTTTCATCAGCTAAACCCATCTACAGTTTTTTGGGCGTAAACGATACATGAAATAATAGATCAATCCTTCGTGTTATTGGTCATTTTAGTCTGACTGTGTTTTCTTGCTGGGGATTTTATTTTTCGGACAATTATCTGGTGTTTAATAATTGATCGACAGTGAACTTCGTAACCCAAATCATTAACATTTATATAAACCAGGGCAAATCATTCGTGAATCATTTAAAGAAGAATTACAAACTGCTGCCTCCCGGATATTTATTGAGACAACCGTGACCAGGAGGCGCTGACGGCTAGAAAAGGATGATAATTTGCCTCTTCCTCATTTAGATTTTATGTGTATTTTCGTTAACTTTTGAAGAATAACTTTTACAATTTATAAGATAAGCATATATATAAAAGGATTTTTTATCTCGACTCGCAAAAAAAGGTTAGATCTTTAAGCAAAGATATTAATTGTTGAGTTCAACTTGATCAAACTATAGGCATCTTTTCATGTATATAATATTTAATTTGCACACACCAACTTTAACTGGAGAGCCCTTTACTTTGTGATTCCACAAAATGACAATTATTTTATGTTCGGGAATTGCGAATGCGTGACCTATTTGATACACATTTTATATGTGCCGTCCCTGAACCAACATTTTTTTTCCTCTTCAGTACTCATTTTGAATATATCAGAATATGACTGCGTGAAATAGTAGTGACAAAAATATATCAGTTACGAAAGCTCCGTAAAAATGCATTATTCGATTGGTAATAGATATATAAATACGTCAACTCTAACTATTAAACCCAAACTAAAATGAAGTTCTTTAATTACTCCCTCCGGTCTTAATTATAAGAATATTTTTATAGTATATATAAATTACACTATAAAATTGTTTCTGTAATTAGAATCGGAGAAAGTGATATATTTTAAAACACTCAACCGGAGTTGCGAATCATTGCTTCCAACCCTTTGTGGATCCAAAAGGAATATTACTGCATCATTTATTTTTTTAGAAAAACAAATTCATGATTTTTTAATGGCGTTTCGTGATGTAAACCAGGATTAATTAGTGGTCTTGCCAATCAGCGAAAGCAACTTGCAGCATGTATTAACAAAATCTGTTCCGTGGCAAGGGATCAACTCATCAACCACTATTTAAGCCAGGCCACTTGATCATCATTAATAATTTACCCGTATACATATAAATAAAGTAAAATATAGTACTACTATCATCAACCCTTTGAATGCCTCCTAGCTAATTCAAGCACACTCGCGTTCATCGCCTTCTGCCACTTGTCTTTCCTTAATTCACTCCAGCACTTTTCACCAGTATGTTTACTTTATTATTTTTTTGTGAGTTAATGTACATTAATAAATCAAGCTTTCCATTTCCGTTGTTAGTATCTAATTGATCAAAATGTGAACATCAAGGAGCAGCAAGTTAATTAAATGCATAATGCAAACTCATGGAACTGATATTTCGGGGATAAGATCAGTGATTACAGTGGGAAGGAAAATTGGAAAAGGCAAGGGTGTAGAATGGAGTCCCTAGAGCAGCAGCCGGTGAAAAGTCCAACATATCGGCCAGATTGCATTAATTCGAGATCGCTAATGCCAAAGCCATGGATGGTCCATACACAAAGACAAGTAATACTCATCCCTCAAAGTGCATGGGCTTGCAGTAGGACTAGGGTCCCCCACACTCATTTCAAATAAAAGTGTTGGAGCAACAAAAATGGAAATTTTGTATTGCACGCGGCAATTACTTTATTGAATTTTAGCATCTGCTCTCCGGTTTTGATCATTTGGTTTGGTGGGAGCTGTATCTTTCAACTACCTTTCCCATTATATTTGATGCACGCATATCTCTAGCAGACTGAATGTATGCTACCAATTAATAAAGGTGAAATGATCTTTTAAGTTGTGAAGTCTATTTTTATTGTTCCTCAATTTTTTGCCTTCTCAAATTTAATTTGATTCTTACGTTAGCTAAACTTTTTTCTTCTTCCTTTTTTTTGGCATTGATTAATGAGCAAAGCTTTACATGTATATATAACCATTGGCCTATTACGTAACCCACACCCACACACAGATACACACACACACATCCCATAATAACAGTTTCTTCCAAAATCGCATTGCCTATGTAGAATTTTCCCTTAATTATATTGTTAATTACGTTATTCTGACAACCGAAACGATAATTTAGATTAGAACAAAATGCAACCCCTTTTAATTACCCCCTACATTGTTATATATATATGTGTGTGTGTGTGTATGTAATAATAACAATAATAATATTTAGGATTAAGATGCACAAATGGACTTTTAGCTAAAATGTGTCCAACATCATATATTTTTGGAGGTAACATAGGAACAAAAATGCCAGTATTATTAAATTTAACGTAACACCGTTACTTTTTGTACCATGTTCATGCTCTTTTTGCATATGTTATGTATAGCGGTGTTAAGTTATCCTTAATAGTACTGGCATTTTTGTTCTAAATTTGAACATATATGTGTATTGTTATACCTCTGAAAGTATATAATGCCAAACACAATTTTGATAAAAAAAAAGTCATGAGTATTTTTAACCTTAACCCAAATATTTGACAATCACATAATTCCACCAACCTCAATATTGGTTAAAACCTATAACACACCACCAAAGCTAGCATGAGTTGTGCGTGCGTGCGTGTTTGATGATTAAGAATGGTCAAGCGTGAAGGAAAGTGTTAAGTTGCATTATTGTATTGAATAAAATAAGGAGAGGATGGGGTTTTCGAGTTAGTGAATAACTGAGTTGTCTGATGCTCAAGCTAAGTACCAAAAACTATATATCGGGTGCAGTATCGATGGATGCGATCAACATATATGTATTAGGATTGCGAGAACATCGTTACGTTCTTGGCCTTTTGTTACAACTTGTTTTGGATATATTACGGCTACAATACAACGTTACAATCTGCAACACTCTCTGCCACTCTCTAATATCGTACATAAGACAAGATATTTCGTTAGGCCAATGATAGCGTTTCTCACAAAACCGTGCAACAAGCTGGCTTTGTTCATTGAAAGAAACTAGATGAGCAATAAAAAAACAGACACATTAATCTACGCCAACTGTTACATTTATGAATTTATATGTGTGTGCCCCCACTCCCTCTCCCCATAGCTGTAAAAATAATTTATTGCTAACACTAAGAACATCACTGACAGTATAGATCTTGCAAAAGCAAAACCCAGTTGGGGTGGATTTTTACTTGGGGAATGAGGAATACCCAGGATTGAAAAATATTAAATAGATGATTCCGTCACAGTGTGAATTACCCCTATTTCCCTTTTGCAGTCACCCTAGTTTCTATTTATATCGATCCCACTTGTCTTCATCGTTACCCCTCCTGCGGTAAACTGCCAGAGATTTCCATATAAAGAAATAAACCACTCATAACATGGCAGATTCCTTTCACTCAGGCCCAGCCTGGCCGTTTCTTCATGGTCAAGGATTCCTGCAAATTGGCCAAGCAACATCTTTGAGAAAACTGATGGAAATTTTCAGATATCCGCTTTTACATGCAAGAGTGTCTCATCATTTGCAGAACTCTTAGTTCTTTTATTGGTTTTCCTTCTGTATTTGGGTTTCTATTTATTGTCTGCCTGCTTTGCTATTAAATGCACTCCATGTGTTGGTGTCTTTTCACACTTAGGTCGACATGAGGGAGAGGAAGAGCAAATATATATAAATATACCTGGAGCTCAGGGTGACGCAATTACAGTGGTTCCGTTTTCTATGATTTAGAGAGAATAATGAAAATAAACAAAGACCTAGCTAGCTCGATGAGCTCTATGGCTACAATTGTGGCCTTTGTCTCTATTCTCTAACATGGACTTAAACTAAAAGACTTTTTGTAGGGCACAAAAGGGTGTCTGAATCTACCTGGAAATTGAGGTGGGTTTTGTCTTTTAAGTCGAAGAAAAGACAAGTTACTCGGAAATAAATAAAAAAGAGGCATGACACACAACTATGTAATATAAAAATGAAATGGTGAGGAGACAAATAAAATAAGGGTCCAGATGTGGATACAGACAGAGAGACAATATTGTGCTTGTGAGTTGTGATGAAAGCATAAGGAGGAGAGATGAAAGAAGGGTGAATTGAAGGGAGGGGATTCAAACCCGACTGCCCAGAAGGGTGAGTGTGTCATGTCCACTTCAATTGGACAAATTAATTACAATCTTATCTCATTATCTCTCTCTCTGCGTGTTTATTGGAAAGTGAAGGCATCTCTCTGGAGGAGCTAGATATTTTTTTCCTCCTCCATATCATCAGCGTAACATATACTTACATTCAAAGTGCAACGTTTTCTTTTGTTGCTTTCTATTCCAACTAGGAATGGCCAAGCACCACTTATGCTGTCATGCACGTGAATTAAATTCTTCCGCCCTGAAGATATTATTGGAGCGACCTGAACTAGACCTTGATGCATCAAATACTTGTACAAATTCAAAGTAAAATTAAAGAGGAATACCTCCTACTACGGGTTTTGTTTCTTTTATATATGATGACTACATCTCATAATAAAATATTAATTAATGTCGGCCGCCCATCAAATTAAACCACTGGACATCATTCAAATTATATAAAAAAAAAAAAAAAAACAGGCCCCTCTCTCTAATAAGCCGGGAAGTTTTAGTACAAAGAAATAAGCAGTATATATAATACACACACACACACATATGGGGATTGTTGTGAAATTGAGGTAGAAGTTATGGTGAGTATTGAATGCAGGGGAGTGGGGGATTGGGTGCGGTGTTCATGAATGGAGAGTAAAGTACAGGCATGCCGGCCGTGGAATGGAAACGAAAGATCAGAGAGTAGTGTTTTATTCTTTTGTAGCTTAATTGGATCATCAGGGTTAACATTTTTTGTTTTACAAATTATTCATCAGTACGTACCTGGAATTACTGACCAACTCACAGATTCAAAAGTTATTTATTTTTGAAAAGCAGAGAGAGGACCCCACCAGTCGATTTGCTTGCCAATTTAGTAACATGGGGGATGTCTTTGATTTAGATATAAATTAATTCACTTCACCCATAGAATCTCTCTCTCTTTCTTTATAAGATTCATAAACATACAAGTTCGGTCCAATTCAGTTCTAATAATTCATTTTTATATGTTCAACCATCTTCTCCCTCCCTACCCTTAACTCCTCCTCATCCAACTCACTCATTATTATTGTTGTAAATTACACTGGCCCTTTATTTAAAGCAAGAAAGCTTCGCCAGTACAAGCATGCAATATTTTCCTCAGAAATTTTAATGTGCTTTTCCATCCCACATAGTCATATCACACCACACTGGCTTATAACCTTAAAGTCTGTCTCGTACTTGCTGACTTACATTTTCCTCGTCCCCGTTTCTCTCTCTCTCTCTCTCTCTCTCTCACTGTCATGCCTTGGGTAGCTACTAGCTAGTTAGCTCCTTCAAATAGTTGCCACATCTGAACATCCCTTCCCAGTCCAGCGCCATAAAATCCTCATCAATTTGTGTATCTTTCTCATGAGTGAATAATTAATTGAGGACAGAAAGAAAATGAGCATAAAACCAATAGTCCCACTGCACATTCTGCAGTGAAGTGTGAGCAGCAGCAACTACAAGGCACCATCGCTCTTATCATGGAACCAATCCAAAACATCAACGCGTGCAATAAACGCGCTTTCAACCCAGAGGAAGAAGAGGAGGACCAAAAGGAGGCCATGTTCGAGAAGGCGTTAACGCCCAGCGACGTGGGGAAGCTGAACCGTCTGGTGATCCCGAAACAGCACGCCGAGAAGTACTTTCCACTAGGAGGCGGTGGGGCCGCCGGCGACACCAAGGGCGTGTTGCTGAGTTTCGAGGACGAGTCCGGCAAGTTCTGGCGCTTCCGATACTCTTATTGGAACAGTAGCCAGAGTTACGTCTTGACCAAAGGCTGGAGCCGTTACGTTAAGGACAAGCGCCTCGACGCCGGCGACGTCGTTTCCTTTCACCGTCACCTTACAGACACTCACCGCCTTTTCATCTGCTGGAGGCGCCGCCACCCTCATGCGGGTCCACCAGTCACCAGAGTTGGGCATGGCGCGGTGGATGTAGGATGGACCACCCCTACGCCTTTCTATTCGGGCCATACTTATCCCGACCCTCAGCTTTTGTCACACGAACCTCAAACCCTTCCTGCACCAGGTCTTTGCCTTCTCCTTCCCTATCCTCATCCTCGGCCTCTTTCATTTCCTTCTCATTTTAAAAGATAATTATGTTGTATATTGTAATATGAGCCGGTGGTTTCTTCGAAAGAGGTCCTTATAAGGCCTTGGGTTCCCCATATTTAACAGCTAGCTTTTTGGGTGTGATTCGGGCTTATGCCGGTTACATACATACATGCATAATATACCATCATGCAATTGTGCATGAAGAACAATACCTTCTAATTAATTGGGACAAATGTGCATATCTGATCGGACTGCTGGCTTTATTTAATTTGTTTCTTACTCAGGAATTAATCGAATTTGAATGCTCTTTCTTTTTTTAGGTGTGATGGTACTGGAGATCTACATATGTCATATGAAGAAATACTAATGGGTGTCGTTGTAATTTTTTGCAGGAAGAGGTTTACCAGCTCAGAGGACGGTGGTGGGAAGCAGTTCAAGTAAGGTACTGCGACTGTTCGGAGTAAACATGGAATGCCAAGTAGAAGCAGATGAATCAGGACCGTCCACATGCCACAACTCCTCCAACGTCTCATCATCAACTACCCTTAACCATTTCTACCATTCTGATTATCCTCATCTTTCTTATGCTTCCATTCCTCACCCCCACATGGTACGTCAACAATCATACTTCTGAGCTAGATTTTAGGTTTTTCCCTTCAGGTGTAAGATATAATCCCTTATAACATCATCAGAGAGCTAATGCATTGATGTTCCCGTCATTAACAGGAAGGCAATAGTTAATTATTAATTATAAGAGTAGATAGGTTGATGTTGAAGATTATCTAGTATCTTTCTTGTATTTAATTTAAGGAGATGTGTTCAGCTTATTTATTGTTTTATGGGATTTTGTTGTTTCCTTTTTATGAAGCAAATCAACTAAGGTGTAAATGCCAGGAGGGATATGTTCCCGCTACGTTTTGGCTCTTCCTATTCAAGCAACGGATATAATATTATAAATATATATTATGGTAAGAATAATATTATTATTATAAGACTTTTATGAAGGCCGTCCATATTGTGAACTGGAACTGTGAGCAGCTCGTTTAATTTGAACCATGTGAGGTTTAATTAATCAGTCACGTACTTGTATAATCTTAATTACGTTGATTCATCTCTGTGGAGAGATGGAACACTCTGAAGAGCATATATTTAATATATTTCATTAGTCAAGATCCAAGAAACTATTGGTTTCCTTTGACCCCGACAAAGTTGGCTTGATTCTCTCTGTTCTATTTTTACCCCTCTCACTTCCTCGGGTTTATTAATGACCAGTATCGTTATTAAGAAAGTAAGAATGCAAAGCTGAGCGAAAGGACATATCGCCACTGAAAATAATGTTTGTTTAGTTTCAAATATTCATTTTCTGGTTTGGCATCCACTTTAAATATCTGTCAGGTATGCCACTGTGCGTTAGACACGCAATAGGTTTTTAGGTATAACACAGTTGATATATATCCTGTGGATCAGGAAGTCTGTTATGAACACCATTAATCATATAATCATAGTTATATACCATGATTAGAAGGTTGTCTTTTCCTCAGCATATAGAGTTGAAATTGGTCTAACAGTGTGATGAGTGGAGTCAACTATGGTTGGTTGATTTCCACTGTAGAAAGTTGTTAGGGCACCACTTCAAAATTCATATCTTACTCTAGAGTCTGGATTCGATATATGAAGTTGGAAACCAGAACTAAATTATCCCACCGACTATATATTCTGATTTTTTTTTTTTTTTGTGATATTAAGTCACTTTTTTCAACATGGTATTACTGAATTAAAACCAATTCATCCCCTCAAGACAATTATTCCCTATACAAGATCATACATCCAATAAAACCTGGTGATGAGTTGAAGGAATACGACGTTAAAATGTTGTTCAAAAGGATACATTGATTAAGATATGGATATTTGTTTGTGATGGAAGTGTGCGCATGATGAAAAAGGAGTGGCAGGCAATCAATAGAATGTAAATATGGATGTGTGATTGCAACGAGACGTCAACCAAATGAGAGGAGTCGCCCAGGATATAAAAGATTTTGGATTTGACCTTTTTTATTTGACCCCTTTTAACCCACTTGTCAGGTACCCCCCCACTTAACACTCCTCAATGCTAATGAGGAAAACCAGGCAAAGAAGGAAAGAAGTAGTGGAAGAGTGGGAGAAAAAGAAAATCCCTGATTCTCATACCAACTTTGAATCAGAGAGTAGAGTGAGAGGAATTGAAGGTGAATGACGTCTGCAAACAATAGAAAAATACCCCCTCCCATTCACAATATCGGATACCTACCTATCCAGGACACTTAAACTATGTTACGGCAAATAAGAAATGATAGTTAAATTTTTTAATATATTTTAAAATGTAATTTTTTTTACACTTTTACTTTTCTTTAGAGAGGAGGTTATAATAAGTAAGTAAAGTTGGAAATTAAAGTGAGTATTAATCACATGGACATAATAGCAAAAAGATCATTAATTAAATTAAAGGTAACTTATATTCTAGACCATGCATTTCTTTTAAAAGTGTCTTATATATGGACTAGTTGGAGTACATATAGAGAGCATTGTTGTGATTGTGGATGAAGATTTTGGGAATGGGGTCATCATAATGAAGATGAGTAAGGTATGGGTCCTGGGGCGGTGGGTGCCTTGTGTTAAATTCTTTAAAGGACTTGACTTTGATAGATGTAATAAAATGGTAGTGTTCCTTGGTACAATAGCCCCATCTCTCTCTCTCTGGGGAGCTTCCTTCTTGTCCAATATGTAGTAGCAGAGGTTGTGGCTGTCAATTGTATTTCTCCTTGCTGCTTTGGACCAAGTGGTAATCTGAAGTTGACGACAAAGAACCTTTAACTCTGCAAAAATTTTCTTGTCACAGTTTTAAAGGTTACAACAACGATGATAGTGGGTGAAACCGAAAGTAATCATTTTTGAGGGGTTGCCTATGTGGGTGCTTATCTTTTTCGTTTGCTGGCATAGCATTATGTGGATGAAATTCAAGTAGATGCAAAGCTAAACACGACATTTAATACAGAAGCACGCGCGTCAACAGAACTATGGCCCATGTCTGTTGGTTATATATATACTCTTTTTGCACCAACTGATCCTTATATATGTAGTTTCATGTACTTCATATATCTAATGAAAACTCACACTCATCACTACCTAGCTACTCCCCCATTTTTTGTTGCTTTCCTGGCGATTGCTTTGTTCATCAAAATTATTAACTTTTCATGGTAAATATGAGTCGTTTCTTAGTTGCTTGACAACTGGATATGTCAGACTATCATCAGTCATCACTATTCAAAAAAATACGGACGGTGTCTTTTTAAAATTTTAATAGAGCTGAATGATGCATTGAACACTAAGCAACAATTACAACATTAGTGCTATATAGTACTAAGACTCCTTAGCTTTCATCATTTACCATCTCCAAGCACTAAGATAGTAAGATGTGGGCATATTGATCAAAGGTACAAAAGCTAGCTAATTAACAGTAAGTTGATGAGAAAGTTGATCTAACACGTGCGCATTTGTTAGCTTCACTCTAAGGGTGATTAACTGTAAATCAGTTGTAAATACAGTACACATTGGGGTAAATATATCGTACTCTCATATATAGTGACAAAGTGGTCTGAGAATGGCTACTGTTAAAATACACCACCCTCGAAAGTTGAAAGGAGTGCAGTTAAACCCAGTTGGAAATGCATAGAGGAGACAAATATTCCACAGAAAAAGGACAAAGCTGGGGTTTAGATCAGAAGGAGGGTGGGTACATTTCCACCGCGACACAGGTTATAAGCTAACATGCAGCCATATGATTCGTATAAAACGACAACTTGGCCGGGGCTGCACAAATCAAGATGTGACCCCTCAACGAAGTGCTTTTCGATTCAATGATTCAATTTCATAGCACTCGTGATCAGTACAGGTACTTCCACTTCCACTTCCACTTCTTCGCCCCCACAAACAAAGGGATAATCAATAATGCACTCATCACAGTTGTTGAACAATGGTTTCACACAACTTTATAGCTACCACTACTTATGGAAAATTAAGGTCATGCGGTTTTCGACTATGACAAATTATTCCTGATGATCGGTGAGCACTAATTGGCCCATCCAGTTGAACAGACAACAATTAATATCACAACGTTACTGTGCGCGCGAGTACAACCTGGGCAGGAGCCATGGTTCACTCTGCACTTAACCACATCAGAACACTGTTCACTCCAGGGCATATATGATATATCACACGCCTTTTTGGTTTCGATATTTAATCCATGGATGATGGATCCGACCTGCCTTGATGTGTGTGCGTGACTGATGATCTTTTATACCTAACGACAACTCGCCCTTGTATTATATTTAGAATTCTTCTTCCCACATGCTTGTGTTTTTCCGGTCAATACAATCATGCATGTGAAAAAAAATACTTCTTCACTCGGATAAATAACAAAATACTCTCAGGGTGATGTTAGATGCATTTAAAAAAAATACTTCCTAGAACTATAAAATATTTTTAGGTGATGGACACACCAAAAAAAAAAAAAGTTAGTGTGTCATACGACTTTTTTTTAATCCTTCATATTTTATTTGGATAATTCAAATCCTAAAATGTCATATTTTTTTAATTTTTAATTCAATATTATTATTTTTAAGTTGATAACTAAATTAAAACAAAATATTTCTTAAAGTATTATTATGTAAACTTGACCTACTTGATACCCCTCATCCTTAAAATAAGATCTAGTTATACTACGACTTAGATCTTATATTAACATTGTTGGTTGAGGTGACAAGTAGTAAAATATATTTGTTGAGAGAGGACAAAACCCTTTACATTCTAAGTTTCGAAGAAAAACCAGGAAAAAATTCTTATAAAAGAGCCAAGCTAACATTATATTCAATTCAAAGGTGCAATGATGACCGAATCTAATCATTGTCGTTTTAGACTCAGAATTGATACCAGAAAGCTTAGGCAACCTTGAACCTCTGAGCTCAGGGCAGGAATTGTTTAGAGGCCAACCCGCACATTATATTGCCGTTGAGCAGAGTCTAATCACCGTGGATTGAGGTAGATAATGGTGTCCCTAAATCTCACATGTCCTAAATAATCCTGATGATCCTGAAATTTGTTGCTTGATATATAAATCTCACCTACCACGTACTAAATAGATAAGATTATCAAGATTCTTCCTTAAATAGCAGGAGCCATACCTCAATAATTGTGGCCTCCACTATCTATATATTCAAAGCTTTAAAAGGAAATGTGTTAAATAAATAAACCTGAATGATGGGGTCAAATTGTGGGACCTTCATCTCTGTGGAATCGTCCCAATTAATCGAGTCAGATTCAGTCGGCATCATCAATATAAACCATAAATCAATCAAGCCTTGCATCTCATCCTCCATTTTGTTTGCCACTTACAAGCAAAAGGTGCCAATCCCCATTTTCGCTGGCGCTATTTCACATATTGGCTTTCTTCTTATTATTATTTTTTCCCATGTTGATTATTAAATCTACCTGTCGCAAAAACCAACTACCCTTGAGACAATATATATATTGTGCGCGCGCATGTATAAAGACAATTCGATCATAATTTGCCATAATCCATTTCCACATGTAAATTACAGAAAGACGCAATTCAAAATCCCAAACAAAAGAAAAACGCAGGTTCATGAGTGTTTACAAGATAAATTAAACGGGGTTAGCAGCAACCGAATTCAAACACACAAGTCAACAACCTACATGAGTCCATGAATCATCCGTTGCGCCGAAAACATTTAGTTTCTATGTCACTGCGAACGAGGAAATTCAGCAACATGACCTGCATTAATAAATTTTCTATAATTCTCCTACGTTTAAATTTCGTTTTGATTTATTGCAATCCGCAGATTCTAAAGCCACTTGGCATTTCATAAAACACTGATTCATATTAGAAATGTAATATAGAAGAGAACACAATAAATCATAATCTATTAATTTGAATGTTACAACTGCTAAGTCGGTATTGAAGGAGAAAAAAGGGGGGGAAAAAAAACATAATTCTTTAGGCATTTTTCTCTCTTCAACTTTCTATATCTTAGATTACAAGGTTGCACTGGTCCACAGCTTGTTAGAAAAATTGCCAGGGAGTCATATATAGAGCTAATCTGATAACGCACACTGAGCAGAGTTGACGTGTACACAAAAGAGCAGGACCCTATTTAAGAATCATTTACAGTAGATGTTGTCAATGGAA
The DNA here is from genome assembly GCA_034222035.1 of Acacia crassicarpa. NCBI lineage: Eukaryota > Viridiplantae > Streptophyta > Magnoliopsida > Fabales > Fabaceae > Acacia > Acacia crassicarpa. The sequence continues at coordinate 59,529,421 of JAWXYG010000002.1, read as the reverse complement.
TGCGACATGAAAATTGTGCAGTTTTTGAACGCATCTCATTGATTGTGGAAGCCGAACAATCTTCCAAGTATCGGGAACCAGGCGAACTAGTTATACACCAAAGAATGTGAGGGTAGCTGTACACAAAATATGCATTGCTTCTTATGAGTCAGCTTCATTATCTTTCTCATCTGAGTCCCCAGCGGTAGTTGTCATTTTCTTCACTTTCTCAAGCTGCCTCAAGAGATCCAACCTTTCCGGGGCATATGTGGATGGAATCTGCCAGAACGAAGACGTGTTATATTCAAATGGAAAATTAACATCTGAAAAAGATCATGAACAAAGCAGCCCCAGGTTAGGGGTAGATACCAGAGCTGGTACATATCTCTGAATAGCAGCCAACATGGCGGCATGGCCAACTGCAGTGACCTGCGACAATAAACATTTTCCTAAGCAGGCAACACTAGGCTAAGCAGGGATGAAGCATGAAAAATAATCTGGACACAGCTGATCCTAAATAGAGATACTGTGGATGAGAACAAATTATGCTAAAACTCACTGGAAGAAGCATTAAAACACCAATTGGAACAACTGAAGCCACGTCAGTCAAGGTTCTTTTAAGAGTTTTCTTCTCTTTGTCTGTCAATTCATCCCCTATCAAGGCCCTTCTAAGCAAACCCGTGGCAGCAGCAACGTCAAAAGCCAGAAGTTGAGTTCCTTGCCAGACATCCTGCTCATTGGGCAGTCATTCATCAATGCTCGCACTTTTGGGACAACAAATAAGAGGCAATTGGCATTAATATTTCCACCCCTTCTCCTACTTAGCTTAGCATTTGGAGGCTGAGAGTGGAAGAACGAGGTCAATTTTTTTTTTTTTTTTTTGGGGGGGGGGGGGGGGGAGATGTTGTTGGTGTGATCGATACGTATGAAAGAATTGAGTAATTAACACCATCTCATCAGTTTCATAACCCAGACAAGTTCATATACACTTGATAGACCAGGATGATATTTTAAGAAGGAAATGCCCAAGACTTTTTTTTTTGCTCAAAAAATGCCCAAGACTTTATCATACCGTTCCTGTTTCCTTTAGTTTGCTGAAAGATTTTTCCATAATATTTCCTCTTTTTGGAGCCGGGACCATGTGAATACCCCCAGATTCCTCATCATATACTCCATCCTCCACAAGCACCATATCCTATAAATGGAATGCACAAAGATTAAAAAAGGGAAAACTTAGAAGTAGAAAAACATCATGAGCATGACTAGTCAATACAAATTATATGAACTTGTATATTTAAGTTTAAAAACTGACACAATAATGGCACACGATAAGGGCAGGAAAGTAGTTTAACACCAAAATGCATGCATGGAAGCCGCAAAGCAACAGATAATACAGAATAATTCAAAAGGCAAGATGACATAGTAAACATTAAGGTGAAGTGTTTTGTTATTTGACAATTTTGCATGCCATATAAAATCACATAAATGTAACTATTCGTTGTTGAAAGCTCCAGGCATACTTCTTCATTTTCTGATTGATAGGTACTTCTTTGAACCCTATTCTCAAGTTCCATCAGCTCATTTCTCAAAAGTTCAAAGCGGCGGATTTCACTGGATTCAAAGTCCGCAACACCAACAGTTGAAGTAGGCAGTTCAATATAATTCTCCTGCAATGAAAAACCAAGTACACACTACACAGTTCAGTACAGTACTCCAACTATAAACCAAAATAGATAGTTAAGATGAAAACAATGCATACAGAATTATCCGTATCAGATTCCTGATCAGGCTTTCTGATTACAGGATTTACAAAGATGCTCCAGAACCCACGAGATTTGCTTACATTTCTGAAAGGTAAAAATGTACCTTATAAATTTATAAAGCAAATCTAGAAATGTCAAATAACAGCTGGAAGTTATGTTCTTGAAAATTAATCACTTGATATGGTCATATGGAAAAAAAGTGAAGCAAAAATCTATCACAGAAATTTCACACCTCTTGGTTTGGTCTGGCCTTACGTTGGCAATTTTTTGGTTTTTCCCCTTAATATAGCTTTGTGTCTCATCAACAGAAGTATGAGATTGACCATCATTAACTCCCTGGCAAATATATATTGACGAGTTAACAGAATTTCTCAACAAGAAAAACAAGTAACATAACAAGTAAGTGTGAAAAAAATAAAATATAGTACAGAAAAATGATTTAGAACAACTCATAACACCTAATTATTTCAAAAGAAAACCGTTAAAAACACTTTGGGTGGTCTAGTAAGAAACAAACAGAAGCATTTAAGCAGAAAATTTAAATTGCTTTCAGCATTCACCATTTCTTTAACACTAATACGAGCTGAATACCTCAATTACTCCCCAATATAAAGCCACAAAAGAAAATGGATACTTCAACATTAGAAAAAGATCCCAACTTTTTGGGCCAACAAACAGATTTATATGAAGAGATGAACAGGCTTGAAAGACTTATAGTTAAAGTACAAGGTCGATCACATGATGTGATACTATCAGAAATCGACAAATTGGCTTATGATAAGAACATACCAGTTGGAGAGAATCTGCTTTTGCTCGGAAAGATGCCTCAAGGAATTCAGCTTCTTTTTTAAGCTTCCTTATTTTCTCCAGGTCAGAACAAGCAGCTTTTAAATGCTCTTTTCCAGAACTAGCACTTGATACATGCAACTCTTGAAGCAATTTTTCAAGTCTTAGCACAGCTTCTTCAACACTCTCCAATGCCTGACATTAAATGCCATTGAGAAGGCACAACATAAGGGCATAAGTAGGGTGTCACTGAAACAAAAATTTGGATCCATCTACATCTTTCGCTTAGTTATTGTATATGGTCAAAGGAGACCAAGTTACTGACTCATCCAGTTAAGCATACTAGCTTGTAATGCTTATATTTTAGTTTTAAAAAATTAAGAAAAATTATTTATGCATGAAATATTATGAACCTGGTACATCTCATTTGATATCGTTTGATGCATGGTAAGCCTGTTTACTGTATTTAGACTACAGAACTAATATTGAGTCCATATGGCCCTTCTTACACTTCTTCTCTCTATTTATACTAGTACAAATAGTCCCCTGACTAACAAACATATTCCTAACTTGTCATGTCATTGAATGTCTATTTTTACATGCTTGAGAAAACCACTGGTAAAGTACTTATTCAATAAGTTTGGAAGCACCATATGACTTAAACCAGAATTTGAGAAAAGAACCAAACCTCATCAAAAGAAGCTGACTCTTTTGAAGATGTACAAATGGCTGATCTATTTTTCTCAACCATTTTCTTGGAATTACCATCTAATTTCTCATCCCTGAATCATATTTCATAAAACAAAATTAGTTATCCAAAAAATTAACTAAGGAAGGTTTTGGAATGCGGAAAACTTGGGGAAAAAAAGGGTTTTACATTAATAACATCCCTCTTATACCAATTAATATTGTAACTAAGAAAATAAGCTAGGAAAGATCACAGAACAAAGGCAGAGAGTTGAATTCTTCTCTAAAAGGAAAACCTCTATTTATGAGCCAAAAGCCAAGCCAAGTTTCCAAAAGTACACTATCCCCTAAGCTAAGAGGCTGAGCCTTGGCGCAACGGTAAAGTTGCTGCCATGTGACCTAGAGGTCACGGATTCAAATTTGGGAACAGTCTCTGCGATTGTGGGGCTAAGGCGGCGTACATCCATCCCTCCTCAAACCCCACCTAGGGCAAGCCTTGTGCACCAGGCCTCCCCTTTTTTAAACTATCCCTTGAGCTAATAGGAAGATACGATAATCCCTAGAAGCTAACTTATTGATGATAGGGGAAAAAGACATAACTTAGTAATTCCAATTCCAACAGAGGTAATTTCACATAACTTATAAAAATTACATTCATGGAAACACATCAACCAGCAAATTTATATGCTACCTACACAGCCTTTATGAGAAAATTTGGGGCAAAACCAGCTTCCAAATGCAATGATTAAGTACCACAGCAATACCTCATCTCTTAGATTCAACTTTTTGCATTTAATGAACCTTTGGAAAAAAATAAAAAATAAATAAAAAATCTTATAAAGGAAATATATTGGAACCCAGGGCATTATCACAACAGTCAGGTAAAAGATTAAACTACTTGACTAACCTAAGCTCATTTTCTAGGAAACGTCTTGAACTTTGTCAAAAAGATTTATTTACTCCTAAAATGGGCAGCTTGAGAGCACATATTTAAAATGTTATCATGTCTTGGATCTGTAGACGCAAGAAATGCATCACTGTACAAAGAGGATATGAAGAAAATGAAAATCCAATAATCAGTGGCCGCCTTCTTAGTTATTATTCCAGATCTCAACTCAGGTCCTTCATTACGTATTCAGATTACAATTATTTACCTGTTTGATATTTTTTTAAAAGTGAATACTCAGTACAAACAAATTCTTCTGTAACATAAAATCCAATATTATAGCAAATCTGATAATAAAAAGGTAAAATATCAATGGCGAAAGCTAATGTGAGGTTGGGAAAATTCCCGCAATTCTTGTTATGAAACAAGTAACAGAAAAAAACAAGAATCTACATCACCGTCATTAATATATGACACCATTTTATGAATAACTTTTATGTCTTATGCCACATGACCTTGAGAGAAGCACATGCAGCTCAGTTAATAAATTGGCGTCTCTCAAATATTTTTACTCAACTTTGGATTTTGTTTTCCAGAATTTCATGTATTCTATTTTTTGCAAACAACATACACAATTCCACTGGGCGTATATCACAAGGGGAAAAACGCCATAAATGCAGATGTTCAAGTCTTACTTTATCATCCCAAGTTCTTCCATGCACACCATCAACTTGTTGTGCCTAACATAAAAGAAGATTACAAGAAAATTTTTTAACCAAAATTTGATACTTTTGTTCATCTATCATCAAATGTAGGTGCCTTTACCCTGTTGACAGAAATCTTGCTGCTTTCACATTAGAAGGACTCTCCAGCCACGTGCTGTATTTAATAAAGCTCTGCATCCAATGAGAACAAACTTCTAATGCTTGGGGCACAGCTTCAGCATTTGGAGGACCTTCTGGTTTACTTCTATGCACATTCAACTGTTTTGCATTGCTGTTGATTCCTGGATAAAAAGGAAGCCACTCCAGCTCTTCACAAACCACCTTTGAGATTAAAGGGTTCTCTCAGTTGACATAACTTATTAATGAAGAATATCTATTAAACGGAAAGATAACACATACTGACCTCAACATATAGTTGATACAAACTTATTGTTGAAAGCTGATGGTAGTATAAAACACTACCTCCAATAAGATACCTGCAGTCACAAACTGTGTAGTCAAACAAATACACAAATCTCACATAGCAACTAAAAAGAAAGCAAAATGAGAAAGGGAAATCAGAACAGAAGCTGTACCTGATGTAATCATCAACTGACTCATCTAGAGTATCAAAACCATTTGCAGAAAGAAAGGACCGAGTACTCCTTCCTAAAGCAATAAAGAAACCAAATATAGCCAAATCCTTCTCTAAAACCTGCATTATGTGATCATTCAATCTAACAGATAAATAACTCCAGCAAAGCACAGCATGTTTGAAGGGGTATACATTCATCTATGGTACTCAATTAAATTCATCATCCCACCCATTCCTTTAAATGTTATTCACATAAAAATAGCTTCTCTCTCTCTTTTCTTAAGATGCAAAGTTATCATAGATCAACATTTGACAAGATCAGAAATTTAGCAACATGCCTCTGTTTCACCACCAGCCAAATTATAGGAAAGAACGTCAAGTCATGCACAAGAAATATCAATTCAGTGATATTAAAATAAATTCATTATGGAGACATCATATGTTATGGTCTGGTATGGTAGTTTGGCTGTAGCTTTAGGACCTGTTTGACATGGCTATGGCTGAGGCAAAAAGTTCATGAAACAGTAAAATAAGCCCAACAGAAGGGGGAAAAAAAGCTAATCTGGACCATTTGGGATAGCTTTAAGGGTTGATGGACTTATTGTAAAAAAGTGGCTTCTAGTATAAGTCACTTTTTTCAGCTTTTAGAGTGACTTTTTTCAGCTTCTGAAAAAAAATGTGATAGGTGATTCAATAAGCAGTGTACTATTAAATATACATTTATATGCATTCTAATTTATCCATTAGAATATATTTAATTAAGTAATTTAGAGTTTTTTAATTTTTAAATAATAATTTAATTTTTTTAATCAAATTTTAATGTCAATTTTTATCTTCAACTATCACAATATATATAAGTATATAACAAATATATATATATATATATGTATGTATGTATTATTCAATAAGATCTATGCCATTTTCACTCATTTTCCATCTCAAATGACTTTTCAAAAGTTATTCCAAACAAAAGCTCATTTAGAAAAAAAGTCACTTTTGCTACCATTATCCCAAACACAAATCATATCTACAATCTGACTTTTATCCTGTTTGTAAAAGCCTATCTGGAAAAAAGTCATTTCTGCAATCACTATCCCAAACGGGCACCATTTTAACTATCAGTTTTACACTCTCCACCCCAACCACCACCCATAAGAAGAGTCAAAACCTAGGTCATCCGCCTTCAAAGTTTAACATGACTAACCTCAATACTTTCTGATGTTGTCAGTCTTGACCATATTTTCTCCTTATCTATAGCTTTCTGTAACTGCCTCTGGGCAAGATTAACCCAAAATGCAACCTCTTCTGAACCCCCCTCAACTTTTACTCTACATGCAGCAGCTCGAGGTCCAAAATGAACAAGAAATTCTCTATGTAGACCAATTTCCTTTATAGAATCATAAGCTTGACTTATAGGAACTAAATCAGCCAGCTTGGCCATCAAACCACCAGTTATCTCCGTAATCATGGAAAAGAATTGTGAACAAGAAACTTTTGCTGGTCCAAGTTTGGTGATTGCAGCAATGCAGGTTAATGCAAGCATGAGAAGTGACACGTCATGTCCACTGCTAAAACCCAGAGAAAATTTTTTTCCAGACCTGGGAATTCAGTAAAAATATCATTTTCGCATTGTCTTCAAAAATAAAACTAGGGGAGATATGAAAGCTAGTATCTCCATATATTGAAGCACAATATTGGTACATACGTAGAAGTGGCAGCAGTGAAGAAAATTTTCCCTTCAAATTTGTTAATGAAAGATGTCACAACAGCAGGAACTTGATCAGACCAAAACCAGTCATGTGCCTCAGGTTGTTTGGCTGATAATTTTTCTCTGATTAAGCTCTCCAGGGGAGCAGATAGCCTTAGTAAACTGGACCAATGCAACATTCCCAATCAGCTATCGCATGGTGTAGAATATTCAAACTAAAAGTAAAGACAGAAAGAGATGATTGATTAAGAAACACGGTGATGACAAAATAAATAAATAAGCAGAAATATCGATTTCCAGCACAAACTTTTTTCTTCAATAGAAATTGGTTCATTCATTCATAAAGAAAGTTACATAAGCACTAGTACTTTCAAGTAAGGGTGACAACCTGAACTAGCTGAAATTCATTGGTAGTCCATCCACTAAAGCACTTCCAATTGAAAGGCACAACACAATTTTTCAACCTCAACAAATGCACAAATAAAGTAATGCCAAATGATTCTTAAAATGATAAATAGTTGATTTCACTGAATATATATTGTAGCATAAGTTATGAGATACAGAATTCAACATTAAGATGCACGCTAGCTGTTGTAGGCGCATATTGTCAGATAAAATGTCTACTTCCTTCTGATAAGCGAGTGGTATTTTTTTCCCAAAGATTCACACAACAATATTTGTTATAAATTCAGCACTAAGCACAATACTTACCTTCTTTGAACAAGTTCATTGATATTTCTGTCTCCACGATCACCTAGGGATGAAATTTCACTTGCAGCTTGCAGCAAGGAGTACACAGCAGCCTGAGAGAATTATTGCAACCATTTTCTTAGTTTTGAAAAAATTAATGGACTGTGTGGAAACAATTAGCATGACAGAGAAATGACTACTGGCAATGGTGGGAAAATTGTAACAGTACTTTTAAAACGCTGGAAACAGAAGAAACATTACCCATATTCAATCATGATGGAAGGAAAGTGCATCAGCAATAACTAGCTTAATGCAAACAATATTAAAGTTTTTACATTTGTCTGAGTATGATAGTTACCCAAGGAATGGTTATCTAGAGCATGAGATGGACCCAACCAGTACTAAGTTCCTAAAACAGTTAGAATAACAGTTAATTGCCCAAAGCTGAAGACTGAAATGAAGGTGAACGTTTAGAGTTTTATAAGAGCAAAAATATAAAGTCAACTTATTACACAAGAAAGATAAAGCATTACTTCGACAAATGGAAATATTGAGCATAAATTCGCAAACATTTGACAAGGTAAAACAAGACGACTCAATAAAGAACTGCCAATCCAATAACTCCAATAATACCTTCTGCAGTTTTGTCAATTCAATTACTTTGGGTGAAGAGTGGGAGAAAACCATAGTTTTGTGATTCGACTTTCCATTAAGAAAAACAGAAGTATCCGTATTACACAAGTGCTTTTGAAAGTTAACAGTAAAGAATGATAGTTAAGTTCTTGCCTTTTGATGCACTGTGTGCTTTCTCACTGACAAATTTTCTGAGACATTCTAGTCCTAGATATACCTCAAGGATATTGACAGGCAAAATGAATAGACAATACACTATATTGACTTTGATATCACCTTTAGGCACATGCATAACTAAGAAGAGCTTCTTTACATAACCATAAATATATGGTTGGATATTGGTATAAGATAGTTTGTTTTCTCTCAGAACATCAACAATAATTTTTAAGATCACTCTTCTTACTTTCAAAACTTAACAAACTTCACAAGAAGTTTTCATGTTATTGCAAGGCATATTTGTCAAACTTTCAAATCAACTAACGGTAACTCACGCACTACACATGATATACCCAAACAATAACTGCTGAATAGCATAAATGACAATACCTGATATGATAGCGTCTTTGCCCAAGCATTTTGATCTATTCCAAGCCAAGCAGTTGAAAACCAAGATGCTCTCGAGAACAAGCTCTGCTCTTTAATTGCAAGCTCAAAAACCCTGCTTGCATCATATAAGGATTGGAGAAGTCCATCACAAATATCTTCATCTTCCAATGACTTATTCAGTTTCATCCTCATTTTCTCAAGGTCTGTACTGGTTTTAGCTTGAGGACTCCCATTTACAGTCACACCATCATCGGCAGATGCAAATGGGAGGAGGTATGCTCTCTTTCTAGGTTTAGAAGATGTTGAGAAGTATTTTCTATAACCCACCGGTCCACAGTCATTGTTCGGCAATAATGCGTGTCTAATGAGGCACCTCTTTCTTGAACTACCCCATTTGCTAAGAAGGTGATGCAAGTTAGATGCTTCTTTGCCAAGATAAGGGAAATCGTGTGGGCTTTGTGACGTCAAGGTATTTGAAGAGCTGCCAGAAGAAATGCAATTAGCGATGACATACACAGATATGCACAAATGAAGAGTTCCTTGGAAGAACTAACATCAAGGGAGACAATGGATGAAAGCAAAAGTGCAGCAGTTAAACTAATGACTGAATTTCATTCCAACCATAGGAAACCACACTTCGACCGCTGACATGTATATAATCGACAAGTTGTAAGTGTGCTCAACATTAATACCGCGTCATGTAATAGAATTATATCATCACTCAGGGGTTGATATTGCATAATCCAATCCTACAAAGTAAAAGGAAGCCTAAAGGAATAAAAGCACGCTTAGGATTAAAAATGTCGGCCATTAGAAAATTAAAAGCGGCAAAATTCTTTGAATAACAACTACCATGAAAATAGATAACGGCAATACTTAGCTTAGGTGAATACATTTGACAGGCAAAAATTTCAATTGCTTCATTTACAAAACACACACACACACACATATCAATTGCCTTCTTTCTTCCTCATCAGTATCTGATAAACTAAGCCATACAGCTTGTATATAAAAGAAAAGGCGAGGAAAAACCTAGCAGCGTCCAAAACTACTCAACTAAGATAGCAAACCGATGGAGCAGAATTCGATAATACAAATGAAGATAAAGAAATATGATGAATCACCTGAAGGATACGGGAGTGTTGTGGGGTAACTTTACTGCCATATAGGAGATCAAAAAATGAGGAGAAAATTTAGAGAGAGGCGCCGGAAAAAACTAGAATAAAGAAATGGGAGAAAGGTTCTGGAGCGAAGGTTGGGGATGGGGTTTCGGTTTTGGGGTATGTGACGTGGCAGGAGGGGTGCTTTATCCGAATACGGCGAGGAGGGAAAAACCACATAGGCGAGCGCAAAACAGAATCCAATTCTTATCTGTAATTAGTAATTTACGTATCACCGCCCCGTTGCTTCTTACTACTAGTCCCCATTGCCGGATATATATATATATATATATTAAACCGCCGAGTTCAACCAATACCAACTTTTCTCTCCTTTGATTTTTCTCTTTGTCGTTTCCTCTTGCGTTTCGCTCCTTCATTACGTCGGGGTGTTTTTTGGGTACTGATCTGGAAATGATCTTACATGAGTACGGTAGCTAACAGTAGTTTTGTCTCCAACTACTAAAAAATAAAGGGTTAAGGTCCAATTTTACCAACGAACTATTAGTCCAGGAGCGCTCAACACAATAAAGTTTTAAGTGGATCTTAAATACTAACAAACTTTTTAGAATGTTAAGGTAGCACAGAACCGTTAATACTCAAGCAACGTCCGTTAGTTCAATAAAGTGGGAAAAACTCAAAAAAGTCAACTTCTTCACCTATTCTTCTTCTTCCTTCACTGTCGTCTTCTTCCGACGTCCCTCCTCGCTGGTCATTTTGGCGGAGAAGGCAGGGGCATAGGGAGCCTGTCGTGCATCTAGCCGTGAATCAGAGTACAGATCGGAAGGAACATCGACGTGACGGAGCCTGTTCTTGGTGGCGATGTAGGGGCAAAGATGAGGAAGATCAAATTGCCTTTCATGCGTTAGTCGTTGTGCAAGATCAGGACGGTTCTTGGTCTTAGTGGCGAATGCAGGGGTGAAGATGAGGAAGGTCAAATCGCCTTTCGTGTGTTAGCCGTGGTTCAGACGTTCTGGGTTCTCATATCAAAGTAGCGATTACAGGGGCAAAGATGAGGAAGGTCAAATCGCCTTTCGTGCATTAGCCGTGGTTGAGTCTCGTTCTTGGTTCTCAAATAAAAAACGCAAGCGCGTAGAAGATCTGTGTCAACTCGCCTTTCGTGCGTGGAGAAGGAACAGGCAAATAGCTTCAACAGGTGCGTTTCTCTTCTGAGTGGTCGTGGGGTCTAGAAAGCAAGAGGATCTTGATTAATGGCTCTGCAGCACCCTCCTTCTCCTCTTACTGATTTGTGGGCGCCTCTCATCTTGCTTCTTTCTTTTCCCCTTTTTCTCTTTTGTTCTCTTTTCACCCAGCAAAGCTCTGAACTTTTCGACTATCAGAAGCCCCTTTCCATCGTTCTCATCTTGTCCAGAGATTTGCATAACCTGGTTTTAATTTTCTTGTCCGTTGTCTGATAGGACATGGATATGGAAGTTTCCTGCTGGGTGAAACAAAGCATCCACAGATAAAATGTGGGTTCTCTGAAAAGATAGGAGCATCAAGAGGAAGAGGATGATGAAGAAGATGGAACCCATTTTGGATGTGCACGCAAAAGTCATCAAGACATGGATGCAACCTTTGTGTTCATGAAATCTGTTTTCCCTTTTGTTGCATCGGATTTCAAGGGTGGTGCTGGTAGCCGGTAGTGTGTGAGGGAGATCTAGAACACTGTCTTCAATGCTACTCCAAGGAATCCTGGAATCACTTAACGGACGTTGATCATAAGTTCACGGTTTTGTGCTAGCTTCATATTTTAAAAAGTTTATTGGTATTTACGGTCTATTTAATAGTTGTTTGTGCTGGGCGCTCTTGGGCTAATAGTTTATTGGCCAATTCGCTCCTTAACCCAAAAATAAATTGTTAAGGGAAGCTAATACCATTCTAGAATTTATGCTTCCGGAAAATTATTACCATCTCTAATACTCCTTTCAATTCTAAAATTTGTAATGTAAATTGCACTACAAAATATGTTTTTATAATTAAGATCGAGATAATATAAGATATATTTACATAATTTAATTAAACAAGTGAAGTTAGTTATGTTAATTAATATGATATATTTTTTAAAATACTCTAGTCATTTTTCTTCTTTTCCTCATTTTCTTTTCTTTTTTATTATTGTCAAGGAAGCATTAATTAATAGGGGTAAATTAAAAAAAGATAAATAAATCATGTCCTTATTTAAGAGTTAAGATCAAAATCAACTTCCTAAATATATCTTATATTAACAACCGAGTATTCTGGTTTTCCAAGTTTTAAATCAGATGTAAGTCAAAATTTCACCCATGACTGGTGCAGCCCTATTTCTAAATTGTTGACTCGCTTACCTAAAAGCTAGTCCCTTTTTTTTTTATACAGAAAAGCTAGTCCCTTGAATGCATCAGCGCGTAAAACGGTATTCCAGGCTAGTTTCTTTCTCATGATAAATTTTTTTTTTTTTTTTTTAAAAAGGCTAGTTCGTTTCTCGCAAACTATACAAGCCCAGACTAACTAATCCGAGTTTGGGTAGTGCAAAATATGGACAGACTTATCTAGATTTTACATAAGTCAAAAATAAACTCTTTTCACAAAATTATCTTGCCTTGTGCAAAACCTTAAGTTTTAGAAGGTTTCTAAACCGGCACTCTTGTTGCAACCTTTTCAACTGCAAAGGCACTTTGGAATATCCACTGCAATCCCAAAAATCTCTCTCCCTCTCTCTCTCTCTCTCTATTGTTATAAAACAATCTATGAATGTATTTTTGTGATTTTTAATTATAAAAATATAAAAGCAGAAGAGCTCCAGTTCTAATCAGATCATCCCCATTCTTCCCGGCCCACCACCAGCGGCTGGGTAAACAGAAGGTCCATTTCGGTATCATCAAAACCTCACTACCTGTCATCTCTGCCAATGATAGCAGTGGTTTTGAGGTCATTGTCGGCGAAGGCGAGGATTGTTTAGTCCACCCAATCAATTCCACAATGGCAGATAACGGCATTTTCCTGTCCGGCTTCCCTCAAGCCGCCAATAGTTGGCCTAAACATGAAGCATTTGTTGAGAGAATTCAAACTACACACTCGAGGAATGTATTAAAAAAACTATTTCATGATTGATACAATTGTTAGTCGTTAAATTGGAGATTGATTGAACTTTAGTTTGGGTTATTATAGAGGGTAGTTAACTACAATAACTAAAATAAAAACTCGTTAAAAGTGTGAATAACTAAATATAATTTCCATATTTTAGGAGAAATTGGAAAACACCCCATTTAACAATTTATTTATTTGATAAGACTTGGTGTAATTAACCTCAACAAGTATAACTCGTTTTTAGCTGTGTGCAATTCTATCATCAACTATGTGCAAAAGCTTCCAATAGGAAGGTCATTTGCACAAGAGATATGTGCATGATTGCATATGGTTGAAAAAAAAGGCATATCGATATTTAAAAAAACAGGAGAAGATAAAAGTTGTACTTGATTTTTTATGATAAAAAAGACAAAATAATATCCTTCTGGTCCTAATTATAGAAACACTTTTATAGTGCAAAATTCTATTACAAAAGTGTTCTTATAGTTAGGATTAGAGGTAATGTATTAAACAATCAACAAAGTGCTACAAGAGAGTAAGGACAAAAAGAAAAATTACAAACATTATGAAAGAAAACAGATTACTTCAAGAAAAAAGAAATCAAATTTAGACAAAAACGAGAGCAAAAAAACCAAGATTAGTTCAAATTATAGCCGCTTGACGGGGATTATGAATTTATGATCCATGGAGGTATGATTTGCTTGGGAGTGAAAATGATATTCAAATCCTCTAAGTTTAAGTTTGAGTAAAGTTCAGACATAAAAAATCCAAGATAAAGCTTCTCTTAAACAAAATAAGTAGAAGTCAGATGACTTCGTAGTTCTTCTATATGTGCCAAATGAACTTTGTGAATAACAAAACCCTCAAGCTAAATTATACCATGACAGATAACTTGATGGTTATATTTCCTCTTATGCATAATGATTTGTCATCTGATATCAAAATTATGGGCCCGTTTGGATGGGCTTTTTTTGATAAAAAAGTACTTTTTTAATGCAAAAAAAAAAAAGCTTTTTAAGTTAATTTATGTGTTTAGATGATATTTTTTTTTTAAAAAAAAGCAAAAGTCATAAAAAAAAAGCCAAAGTGTTGTTTTTTTTAGTAGCTCTAATTTGAAGCTTAAAAAATAAACACTTAAAAAAATATTTTTTAAAAAAAGTTTATCCAAACAGAGCCCATGTGAAGTATTACCATCTTCGTGCTCTACTAAGGAAGAAGGCAATTGATTTTGTGAGAAGGCCACATTATTAAAAGAAATCAAACCAGATATTTCCTTGATAACAGTTTGCGGAGGAGCAAGTTTTCCTTTATTATATTAAAAGTTGCACTTGATAAATATGATTGCACCCTCTCAAATAATTGATAAAATCATATTTGAAAACAAGAGAACAGAACATAAATTCAAATGTTATTGGGAATTAAATTTTATTGTTGAAAATCAATTTTTCCACTATTTTATCTATTATGCATTTTAAGTTGTTTTTTTATTTATATTTTTACCAAGTTTTTGTTATAAGATCATGTATTTTTAATAGACTCGGGAAATCAGGCCAAGTCCGTCATGCTGGCTTGTTTAGGTCCTGACCTATCAAGTGTCAGGCCTAAAAAATAGACGAGAAATTTGAAATTGGTCCTGTAGAGCCAGCCGATTAAACTAGCTTGTTTTTTTTGGGCTAAAGTATACATTTGATTCTTTATATTTGCCTCTAGTATTATTTTAGTCCCTTAAGTTTGTAAAGTATACATTTGGTCCCTTAATGCTAACACCGTTAGTCTGACTTAACGAAAAATACTGATTCAACAATTTTAAGCAATGACTATACAATTAAATACTGACTAAGCATGCTTATATGTTATTATTTTAATAAATTAACATTTTAAATCCTATTAATTGAAAATATTTAATTTTTTTGACAAAAAAAATATATTTAATCTTCATAAATTGTGAAAAACCACAAAACAATCTGTACATATTTTTTTTAATTAATAAGATTTAAAATATTAATTTATTAAAATACTAACATATAAACATGCTTGGTCAACATTTAATTGCACAGTAATCGCTTAAAATTGTTGAGTCAGTATTTTCCATTAAATCAGACTAACGGTGTTAACATTAAGGGACCAAATATGCACTTTACAAACTTAAGGGACTAAAATGATACAAGAGGCAAACATAGAGGACCAAATGTCTACTCTAGCCTTTTTATTAAAAAAAAATGGACTTTTGAATACTACTTTCGGTCCTAATTATAAGAGCTAGTTGACTTTATTTGGAGAGATTAAGGAAGCTAAATAAGTTACTTAATCATTTCATATTTTAAATATTCTTAAATTATATATTAGTTTATTAGTCAAACTAATAAGTTTGAAGAAAAAATAAAAATACTTTAAAGTAATTTAATTATCTTCCTTAATCTCTCCAAAAAAATTAACTAGCTCTTATAATTAGAATCGGAGGGAGTATAAATGAAAGCCTATGTACACCTAAGTTGAAGAAAATCTTATAAGTTGGTGTTTGCACTCCGTGATGCCTTTGAAAATATTGGAGAACATTGTGTGCTTCTTCTTTTTTTTTCCTTTTTTTTTTTTTTGCATAAATCTATCTCTTCTAAATGAAAAAGGAGTTCTGATGAAAACCAAAAAATGAAGAATTACACGCAACAAAAGTCTTGACACACATCTTTGGTATTTCACTTGTTCGACTGAATTTGTTGTATTATCATTTGACTGATGTTAATGGTTCAATTTGTAGATGGTAGTTGTCATGTATTATCCTTTGGAACAGCTTAAACAGAGCAATTGGAAAAATAAAACCTCAAGTTTATGAGGATGATATACATACTTATCTTGAAATCTAAGGGAGTTATTTGTATAAAATGGAGTTTGTGGAGGTTCTTTTCAGAGGAGTAATGTTGCTGTTTGTGAAATAATGATCTCGGTAAGGAGATTATTTGCTTAATCTTAACTTGCTTATAAGTAGAGGATCAATTATCAAGTTTTGAAGATCAAAGGGTTATTTGTATATGATTCAAACTTTACAAGAGTTCTGTTCAATTTAATAAAAAATTATTGTATACTGTATTGTGGGGTTAAGTTTAGTGATATGCTTCTTATATTTTATGTGAGTTATCTAATGTTGCTTAGCGATATGCTTCTTATGTCTTATGTGAGTTATTTGTGGATAATGATTTGTTTTTTATTGTGAATTAGTGAATGTGTTTATTTGCTGGATGATTTGTATTGTTTAAATATTAATGTAGACATCATATATTTGATAGATTAGAACTTTAATTGTTATAATTTACTAATTATATTTCTTTGAAAAAAAAAACGAGAGGAGAAATAATTAAAATTTAGAATAGTAAATTTCAGGCTCTGCAGGCTAGCCTTGGTCCTGGTGCTCTCAGGACGAGTTTTGAAAAATAGATGTTTTCCTTACCCCTGGCCCTTCACGGGACCCTAATTCCCAACTCTAATTTTTAATGAGTTTTGGTTTCGATTCCTACAGTCAAATTTATGTCATTATAAAATTATATGATCTGATTAAAGCTCAGTGACAAAATAACCATGATTTTCAAAACTACAAGACTAAGGCAAAATTTTAATCAAAACGGTAAGCATCAACATTGATATTAGAAAACGATTTGTTTCATTAAAACTTGCAAAAGCAATGTTTTTTAAACAACTCAGGTTAAATTTAACAATTGTTTAAATCTTTAAATAAACTATCGCTTATGATTCAACTACTCTTTTAGTCTTTAATATAAGATATATTTACCTTATTTAATTAGATTTAAAAAATTAGTTAAATTAGTTAATATGACATGTCTTTTTTAAAACACCATATTCATCTTCCTCAATTTATTGATTATTATTGAAGAAACATGATAAAAATAAATTAAGAAGAGATTGATAAATATAAAAATATATTATATTAAACATTAGGGTGAAGGTGCAATTTTACCAACAAACTATTAGGTCAGGAACACCCAACACAATAAACTTTTAATTGGATCGAAAATACCAACAAATTTTTAAAATTGTAAAGTTGTCACAATCCGTTAGAAAATCACATTAACGTCCGTTAGTTCCACTATAATTCTTGTAGATGTGCATATACGTGTCAACTATTGCAGATGGCCTTTTTTTTTTTGGGGTACAGGTGGCCCTTTTTTTTTTGATTGAGACGGGTACTGGGTTCGAAGAAGTTGAAAGAAACAGAGATGGTGAAGGCGAAGTTGAAGGCGTTCGACGGAGAGTTCAAGGAAAGTAATCCCAAGTCGTTTCAAGCTTTGACTACCATAGAGTGAACTAGAGATTCAGGTCCAAACACTAAATGAATCATCTCTTTCTCACCATGGTCCTGAATCAGAAGAAGACCCATCGCTGTTCCCATTCTCTTTCTGCCTGCAGAAAGGGAAGAGAAGAAGAGGGCGTGGAAGGCATTTCAATGAGCATGTTGAAGGGAATAAAGGAGTACTGGAACAGAAGAAGGCACCGGAGATTAAATGGGTCGGGTCGCCGAAGGAGGAAACAATTTTGAATTCTCATTCGATGAAGTGGCGACTGAAAAATTTTCCTTGTGGAATCGCGGACTATAAAACGCCAATCGGACCATCAATGACTCTTTCTGCTACTTCCTAATCCTAATGTGTCCGTATTTGCCGTTTACTTGCTTCGTCTTGGAAAGTAATGGCGATTGTCTTTGCTTCAGCTGCAACCTCACGTTCGGCTACAACCTTAGCGTTTTAAGTGCAGATCTTCAATTTTCTTTCTCTTCCATTTCCTCCTCCACCTTCCGTCTCTTTTATGAATGAAAATCGTGATCGAAAAGGAGTTTATCGATTTTGGAGATGTTAATTGTGATTTCAAGTCATAATTAGGAACAGATCTGATGTTAATTGCAATTTTGGAGATGTTAGTTGCAATTTCTGTATCTTTGGATTTTCTTTCTTTCTGTATTGACATTCCTTCATTATCTTCTTTTTTTAATTTTCTTTCAGCATTATACATACAAGGGCATAGAGATATCCCTCTTTTTCCTAGTGGTTCCTTCAATTAGTTTTTGCTCAAGGGTTACGGGGGTGATTAGTTTGATGCGCACTGCTATATGTCATCCTCATTGTTGCTTTCTTCATTTCTGTCTCGATCTTCATTGTGCACATTCAATGGCATGGTTGATGAAACCATGAGATTTCAAAAATGTTGCAACTTTGCCAATACGTGTATGCCACATCTGCAACATTTCCAGTCAAAGTAATAAAGTAACAGACGTCAATTTTTGTTTCTAATAGATTGTGCCAACTTTACAATTTTAAAAATTTATTGGTATTTTCGATCCAGTTAAAAGTTTATTGTGTTAGGCGCTCCTGACCCAATAATTTATTATTAAAATTACACTTTCACCCTAAACATTAAGACCATCTACCAAGGCTATAAGGCTAAGTTTGTCCGCTGCCTACCCGCTAAGAAACACTTCATCCTTTTACTATTATATTGATTGCCCGCACGTCACACGCGATTCGCGTTACTAACGAGTTTCATCTGCAAATGAAATAGTACAATAGTCAGGTCCCCCACCGATCAACGATATTTTTTCTGAGCAAAAAAAAGATAAACGATATTTTTGAATAATAATCTTATTCTTTTCTTTATGTTTCCTTTTTACAAGTTTTCTTCAGTTTGAATGTTTTATTGAGTGTGAGGGGGGGGGGGGGGGGGGAAAAAACAGCTATACGGTCGAAGAGGACAAGTTACTCCAATTTTAATAATACAATGTTTTATATAAAAAAAAATTGAAACTAGTAATTAAACTAAATTATTGGTGGTATAATTGATTCTCCAACTTTACCGTTTTTATGTCTCCATCTTACAAAATCAAGCCAAGTCACCGGTAATCTCTGTTAGTTGTAAACTTATATAAACTCGCAAGTTTATCATTTTTATGTTTACAACTTATAAAATTTTATTAACTTACTTTTAAATCTTTGTTAACTTTGACAATTTAATCATATTTAGCAATTTTATATATAAATTTTATAGATTTTATTGTTTGTTAAATATAATAAATTATGAATGCTCATGGATTAGATTTTAATTATTTGAATTTAAAATTTATCCAAACTAAATTGGTGTCATTTTTTATATTTTAATTATTTAATTATAAACTACTAATACATATTTAATGATAAAAATAAATTCTTAGGAGTTTAGGATTCGAGTTCACTAGATTTTACATGAGTACAACGAGTTTGACAAGTTTGTGAACTAGTCATGAATGGTTTTTAATGACTTATTGTATACTAAATTGAATATATATTTGGTCAAAAAAATAATAAATATATATAACATGCGTAAATAAATGGAGTGTTTGGTTTATTTGCTTATTATTTAGCACAACAATTTAGTAGTAGATGTCTTTAATTGAAATATTTTTGAAGCAAACTCAAACGAAGCCCACGTACTTAACTAAGGATTAAAATGTTTAGTGGCGGATCGCCGTTGGATTCCTCCAATAAATCCAATTAAGCATTTCTCAGGATTTAGCTAGGCCCCCTCCCAGCAAAAAAATGCCTAAACCCCACTATATGTTTGTATATACCTGTATATAAAACTGAAAATGTTCGAAGCTGCGCTTATCATAAAATTTATGATAAATTATTTGCTATTTATGATTACTGAACAATATGTGTATATATATTATGTTTATTTTTTTTAAATAAATATATATTACTACCTTCCATCTTAAATATATAATAATATTAGGGTAAGAGAGAATATATTTGTATTTTTTTTTGGGGGAGCCGACATGAATATAATTGAGTCATAAACAGGGGCCGACGTAAGCAATATGGACCCCTTTTTTTGTCATGATATGATTGGAATGTAGGGTCCGCTGCTCAGCGGATTTAGTGGGGCATGCTCATAGGGAACCTTTTTTAAAAAATATATATTCCTATTTATTTAGACTGAATTGTATTTTATACTTTGAAATATTTTGAGTACCTATTAATTTAAATTAATTAATTTTTAGTACATCTAGCATCAAGAATTTTTTTTAAGTACCACAGAATACATTGAAATATTTTTTCAGTAGCACCCTGTTATGAACTGGCCCAATAAGCCCAAGTCCGGACCTCGGCCCAATGGCGCCTATAAGGGAATCCGCGCTATATTAGGAAGGGATCCGAGATCCCCTATTTTTAGGATCTCATCAATAAGGATTCTCCTACGATCATGGTAACAGCCAATCAGCCCTTGACGGCTCAATCATAGATATCCCCCATTAATAGGGAGATACGCGCACCAAGCTCCTCTATAAATAGAAGGAAACCCTAGACAGGTGCACACGTTCTATCTTATGCTCTTGTTACTTTCTGCCACACAGAGCACACACCCCACTCCCCTGGCTACGTGCCTTCAAGTTTGTTACGAACTACGTGGACTTTGATCCCTTCGAGGGTACGTAGGCTCTAGGCTTGACAACCTAGTCAAGTCCAGTCTCTGTGTTCTTCATACAGAACATTGGCGCCGTCCGTGGGGACTGTAAACTTCAATCCCCGTGACTACTAATGGTGAGCACTAGAAGCCACAGCAGAAATCCCCAACCGGTGGGAGGAGACCCACAAGCCAGCCGCCCGCCGCCAGGCCAGCCGCCGGCATCACCTCGGAGAGGAAACACCCCAGAAGGACATGTTACAGATACGGTGACTTCCTCCCCTGACAGGGAACAGCCGCTCCATGAGGAGCAGCCGCAGCAGGAAGACCGGCGACCACAAGGAGCACTCGCGCCGTCTCCAACGCGTGATGTCCGGGCAGTTGATGCCGACGTCCGCATGATGCGAAGGACTCAGGAATCGTTCATACGGCGCCTGGAGAACAAGGAAAAACACGATGACCTGCAGAGGCGGGCTGACTTCGAAGCTATCGGAAAGATGATCCAAGAAGCGCTCGAGAAGGATTGCCGCGAGAGAGGCCGTCGCAGGGGTCACGGTCATACAAGGAGAGCCTCGACAGGCGACAGCAGCTCCTCGAGCAACTCTGAGCCGAGGAACCCACGCCGCGACAACGGCGAGCCGAGGCGGCGCCCGATTGCAGACCACGGCAGACCACGGTCCCTGGGAGACAGAGAAAACCACGGTGTCGGTCCTAACCGCACCAATCGGCATGAAAGGGAATACCGAGATCGAGAAGAAACCCGTGCCGAGGAAAGAACTCCCCGGCCTCGCCACGGATCGCCTCGGGAATATCGTGTGACGTACTTATCAGAGACGGGAAGATCCCCGTTCTCGAGGGAGGCGGCAACAGCCCGTTTCCCAAAACGCTTTGATTTAACCAGCCTGCTGAAGTACGATGGGAGCCAAGACCCCCGGAACCACTTGGTTACCTTTGAGAAGCTCATGTGGGTCTGACAGATCAGCGGCCCGGTCATTCAGCGCCTTTTTGCGGCTACTCTGGACGGGCCGGCGCATAGGTGGTTGACGTCTCTTCCGGACAACTCTATCCGAGACTATGAAGACCTCGGACGAAAATTCGAGCTGCACTTCGCCACCAGCAAAAAGCAGCCAAAGACTACGTTCACCTTGAGCAAAGTGCGTCAGAAGAAGGGTGAGGCCTTGCAGAAGTATCTGGATCGTTTCTGCGACGTGGCCATGCAAGTACGGTCATTGCCCGAGGATGTCCACGTACACTGCCTGGTCAATGGACTGGACCCATCATCCCGGCTGGCTCGTCAACTATGCAAGAACCCAGCGTACACCTTGATCGAATTCTATACCGAGGCGAAGAAGTACCTGGAAATGGAGCAGATGGAGGCCGCCAATGCCGACGAACCCAAACGGACTACGAAGAGCCCGCCTAGCGACGAGGAACGCCCAAGAAGGACGAAGACCGACTCGAGACGACGTAGCCGGGACAGCCGAACAAAGCCCCACCGGGCCGACCAGAAGGACAAGTACGACAGCTACACCCCGTTGAACGTCCCTCGGTCCCAGGTATGGAAGGAGGTATCCCAGACCGAGATGAAGCAGGTGGACAGGCCGAAGCCGATCAGAGGACGCTCGAACACGGACCGTTCCAAGTTCTGCAAGTTCCACGACTGCAACGGCCACACTACCGACGAATGCTATGACCTCCGCGATGCAATCGAGAAGTTTGTGAGGGACGGGAAACTGCGTCAGTACGTGATCAAGACTCAGGGAAGGACGAACGGGAAACGCAACGACCGCGCCCGCTCTAGAAGTCCGCCCAAGGAATCCCGAAATCCGGGAAAAAAGCAGAAGGCGGCCTCGGACGACGAATTTCCCGACGTCGATTTCCAGTGCAACGTCGTCAGCGGAGGATTCGGTGGAGGAGGAGACACCGTAAGCCA
Organism: Acacia crassicarpa; assembly: GCA_034222035.1. NCBI lineage: Eukaryota > Viridiplantae > Streptophyta > Magnoliopsida > Fabales > Fabaceae > Acacia > Acacia crassicarpa. Next base: position 59,506,845 of record JAWXYG010000002.1, on the reverse strand, counting down.
GCGGAAGAAATATCTCCGCGAAGTACTGACCGTCCGAGACCCCCCTAAGTTTAAGGAAGACTCAAGGAAGCCTCGGCCGCCCACCCTGACCTTCACTGATGAAGAGCTGGAAGACGTCATACCCGGACACCTGGACGGACTGGTAATTACTGGAACTCTAATAAATTGTCGAGTTAAGAGGATCTTTGTGGATGCAGGGAGTTTGGCTGACATTATAAGCTGGGACGCCTACAAGAGGATGCACCTCGACAAAGAGGACCTCAAGCCGTGCAAGACCACCTTGGTCGGCTTCAATGGCGAGCAGTCCTTCCCAAAAGGCTACATCGACCTCCGGTTAACTCTTGGCACCAAGGAAGCCTTCAAATCGGAACGGGTACGATTCGTAGTCGCCGACTTCCGGTCCCCTTACAACATCATTCTGGGCCGACCCACGATCCACAACTGGGATATACTAGTATCCACGAAGCATCAGAAGCTGAAGATGATCAATAGTAAGAACCAGATAGTCGTGGTGTCCGGAGACCAGAAAGAATCCAGGCAGTGCTACTTCAAAGCTCTCCGTGTCGAGGAAGGAGGACCCTCGTCTCCACCCCGGCTCGGATACAATGAGCAAGTAGTTGAAGCCGGCTCTGGCGAGCGCCCGCGGCAGCAAGTCAACATGGTGGAGCTCGACCTCCGAGAGCTCGACAATCCGAGGCCCGAGCCGGAAGGAGAATTGGAAGAAATAGTGCTAGGCGAAGACCCGTCCAAGACCGCGAAAATAGGAAGAGATATGGAGGACGGCCTAAAAACTCTCATGATCTGCTTCTTAAGGCAAAACCAAGACGTCTTCGCATGGACTGCGGCCGAGGTACCCGGCATCGACCCCCACTTCTGCTGCCACAAGCTCGGCATATGGCCAGGGTCAAGACCCGTGGCCCAGAAGAAGAGGAACATCGCAGATAATAGGCAAAAGGCCCTGGAGGATCACGTTGAAGAACTCCTAGAGGCCGGCTTCATTCGAGAGGTACAGTACACCACCTGGCTATCCAACGTGGTCATGGTCCTTAAACCCAGCGGCAAGTGGAGAGTCTGTGTCGACTACACCAACCTCAACAAGGCCTGCCCAAAGGACTCGTACCCGATGCCTAACATCGATAAGCTCGTGGACAGCTCAACCGGGTACCAGCTCCTCTCCTTCATGGATGCCTACTCCGGTTATAACCAGATCGCCATGCATCCAGATGACCAGGAAAAGACCGCCTTTATGACTGACAAGGCGAATTACTGCTACAATGTGATGCCCTTCGGACTGAAGAATGCCGGGGCCACCTATCAGAGGATGATGAACCGGGTTTTCGATGATCAGATCGGGCGCAACATTGAGGTCTACATAGACGACATGATCGTCAAGTCAAAGCTTCCAGAAGACCACATCCGGGACCTAGAGCAGACGTTTGATCGTATCAGGTTGAACCCGGCCAAATGTGCCTTCGGTGTTCCGGTTGGAAAATTCCTCGGATTCATGCTGACCCATCGAGGGATCGAAGCCAACCCGGACAAGTGTAAGGCCGTGCTCGACATGCAGCGCCCGAGAACCAAGAAGGAGGTACAGCAGCTAACAGGCCGGCTAGCCGCCCTGACGCGTTTTCTACCGAAGTCGGCTGAGAAAGCCCTACCTCTCTTCAAGTTACTGAAGAAGGAGACTCGAGGCGGCTGGAACCCGGACTGCGACGCCGCCTTCTCAGAAATCAAGAGATGCTTGGCAACTCCGCCAGTACTCACAAAGTCGGACCCCGGAGAAACCTTATTCCTCTACCTATCAATAGGCGACGAAGCTGTAAGCGCCACCCTAGTAAAGGAGTCCGAGGTGGGACAAAAGCCGATATACTTCATCAGCAAGGCACTACAAAGCTCCGAACTCCGGTATCAGAAGCTGGAAAAGGTGGCTTTCTCCCTGCTTACCTTGGCGCGCAGACTCCGGCCCTACTTCCAAGGACATCGAATCGTGGTCTGAACCAGCCAGCCAATCAGACAGGTTCTCCACAAACCCGACTTAGCCGGGAGAATGACCAACTGGGCCATAGAACTCTCCGAGTTTGACATCAAGTTCGAAGCGCGCCAGGCAATTAAGTTCCAAGCGCTTGCGGACTTCATCCGAGAACTCACACCGGCCACCACAGATGATGGGATTTGGAAGGTCTATGTTGACGGCTCATCCAACGCGAAGGGCAGCGGCGCGGGAGTCATCGTAGAAAGCCCACAGGGGGTCGCCACCGAACATTCTCTGCAGTTGGAGTTCCAGACCTCCAATAACCAGGCCGAATACGAGGCCCTTTTGGCCGGACTGCTTCAGGCCAAGGATAATGGCGCCCAGCGAGTAAAGGTTTTAACCGACTCGTAGCTCGTCGCGGCTCAGGTAGACAGCACCTATCAGGCAAAAGGCCCACTAATGGCTAAGTACCTGAACAAAGCCAAAGAACTCATGGCCGAATTCGAGGAGGTCACAGTTTCCCATATACCCAGAGAAGAGAACGCTCGGGCTGACATCCTCTCTAAGCTCGCCAGCACGAAAGGGCCGGATAACCATAGGATTGTGATCCAGCAGAATCTGACCGAGCCGAGTTGCATCATGGCCATCTCGGCCGGGGCCGATTGGAGGAAGCCAATTGAAGACTACCTCGACAGGGGGATTATCCCAACCGACCCGACCGAGGCAAAGAAGTTGATCCGTGAAGCCGCCCTCTACACCATGGTGGATGACCAACTATACAGGAAGGGACTACATTGCCCCATGATGCGTTGCCTTGGAGACTCTGAAGCGAAATACGTGCTGGCCGAGCTACACGAAGGCGCCAACGATCACCACATGGGGGGCAAGGCACTCGCCCGGAAAGCATTACGCGCCAGCTATTATTGGCCCACTATGAGTCATGACGCCATGGAAAAAGCCAAAACATGCGACAGTTGTCAGAAGCATGCAAGGATAATATGGCCGCCACCCTCAGAGTTGAAAGGAATGCCAGCCCCCTGGCCCTTCTACAAGTGGGGCATGGACATCCTCGGACCCTTTAGGCCGGCACAAGGGCAATGTAGATGGCTCATCATCGCAGTTGATTACTTCACTAAGTGGATCGAAGCAGAGCCACTCGCCACAATAACCTCGGCCAGAGTGATGAAATTCTTCAGGCACAACATCGTCTCTCGTTTCGGGATACCAGCCGAGGTCGTCACGGACAATGGCACCCAATTCATGGACCATCGTTTCCAAGCACTAATGTCCAACTTGGACATCAAGCAGCACTTCTCGTCCGTGGAACATCCCCAGACAAATGGCCAGGCCGAAGCCGCCAACAAAGTCATCCTGGACGGACTCAAGAGGCGGATGTTGCAGGCCCAGACCAGTTGGACCGAGCAGCTCCACAGCGTCCTGTGGGGATATCGCACGAGCGTACAGTCTTCAACTCAAGAAACCCCGTACAGGCTAACCTATGGATGTGAGGCAATGATCCCGGTTGAAATTGGACAGCCATCCTGGAGAAAGGTTAGAGCCAGACAGGAGGGGCAGGAATCGAACAACGACGCCTTGAAGACTGACTTGGACCTCATTGATGAAATCCGGGTTACGGCGCACTGCTGGGAACTAGCCGCCAAGCAACTACTCGCGGCTAAGTACAACAGAAAGGTCCGGCCCCGGTCTTTCAACCGAGGCAACCTAGTACTCCGACGGGCGGACATAGGCAACAAGAATGCCAAGGACGGGAAGCTGGCGGCAAACTGGGAAGGGCCCTACCAGATTAAGGAAAAGCTCGACGGAGGAGCATATACCCTCGAGACTTTGGCACGAAAGCCAATCAAAAGGACATGGAATGCCGACAAGCTAAAGATCTACTATAGCTAGACTCTTTCTCGGCAGTGTTTGTTTGCTTTTACGATTGTCCCCTTTACTCGCATTTGTTTTCTTTCCATTTAAAGTCCAAGTTATGTCATTTCTAATTACGATGCTTTGTAAAGCCCCGTAGGGCTATTTCTTTCTATCAATAAAAGATCCCACTGAGGAGATTTACGAATGCGCACAAAGCTTAAGCATGAACCCGAAGCCATGAAGCTCGGCCAGTAACAACAGACCGAGGCAGAGAAGCCCGGCCAAGAAACCGAAAGCCGAGGCTATTTAGCCCGACACCGGTGAAAAGCCCCGAGGTCACAAACCCGGCCCAAACCAAAAAACATCTAGATGTACGAAAACCGGCCGTTGTACTCCGACAGGCATTGGTTAGAGCTCGGCGAAGGAATCGGACACGGCCCTTCGCGAAATTGACGCGTCAACGCTCGCCCGGTTAAGCAAGCGGCCTACCATGCCGACCCTGATCAGGTCAAAATGTCCGACCAAAGGTAGTTGAAACCTCGGTTAGATATGTGGTAGCCCCGCCCTTACATCGAATAAATTTGATCCAACTAAAGGAAAGTTGGAGCTCGGCTACTTGAAAGCCGGGCCGAGGCAGTATGGTTAGTTATGCCTGACGAGGCTGAAACAAGACAACCTTGCCCTAACCTCCCACACACTAAATGTGGTAGAGTACCAACGGCCTGCACACATGCGGCCGACAAACGAACTAACTTAGTCAAAAGAGCAGTTAAATCACCCATTGCCTAAGTCACTTAAGCGGACACGCGACCTATGCGCACATAGCAAACGAAGGCACAAACTGAGGCAATAGGGCGATGGCAGAAAAATAAGCCACCTTCGGCCCCAGGTAGCTAAACGAGCTCGGCCGCGCAGAGGAAGGATGATAAGAATTTAAATCGTTCATCGTCGAATCTAGACGAAAGGGACGGTAATAATCAAAATAAAGACGGACTGTAGCACAAGGCAAGAAAAATGTTGTAATTGTCATAAAAGTCTGTACAAATGGCACCAGGGCCAAAAGAAAGCAACAAATTACAAGGACTCCTACACCCCAAAATTTACAAACAATAAAAATAAAAGCTAGGGCGAGGAGCCAGGCCCAGCATTAGCTTCCTCCTCACCCCCAGCAACGGCAGCACCCTCCATGGCTCCCTCAACAGGGTCTTCGGCGGCTTGGGGCTCGTATGGAAGGAAAGATCCATCATCCTTAACAAAGGCACGATGATCGTACCCTTCCACCTGAAGCTCAACCCCGGGATTGAAGTGCCGGATCTGGAGCAAGGCTTGTTTGAAACAGGCCTCGGCAGTCTGCACCAGGACATCTGTAAGCTCTCGGGAGGTCACCTTCTCAGCAGCAAGGGCTGCCTCAACCGCCTCTTCCTCCCTGGCCAAAATAGCCAGCCGCTCCTCCAAAGCCTTGGCTGCAGCCAGGCTCTCGGACCTCTCCTTCAGAGCCCGGGTGCACTCCTCGGCAACCGAGTCGGCATGCTCCTGGGACAGCTGCAGCTCTCGATCCGCCTTCACCACCGCAGCCTTCGCGGCGTCCTGCTCCATCCGCGCGGAAGCCAGCTTCGCCCGAACCCCATCAAGCTCCGCCAGGGCCGCATCCCGCTCCGCCCAGCCTTTAGCCAACTCCTCCCCTGCCGACCTAGCCTTGGCCTCAGCCACCTCCAGTTCCTCCTTCAGGTCGCCAGCAAATGCGGCCTTGGCCTCCGCCGCCGCCAAACCCTTGGCCAACTCCTCGACCTGCGCCCGCAGCTGGACGTCAGCATGGGAACGAGCATATTGCTCTCGGACCAGAATCAAGGCTTGGTTGTATCCCACCGCCCGACAAAGCTCCGCTTGGTTCCTGTGCAGCTCATCCAGGGCCGGCCGAGTCAGTGCGGCGCATCCAGTGAAGTGTCGGGGAGGCAGGAAAGCGGTAGAGACCTCAGGAACTACCCCATCGCGCCATAGACGGCCACGAGGGAGAAGAGACTTCGGGAGCGATGGAGGCGGAAGCGAAGACGAGGAAGGCAAATCCGGCAGGGAGGCAGGAGGCCCATCGACGAAAAACTCAGCCTCAACCTCCTCATCGGAAATCGAGGCCTCTCGCCCCTCAGAAGCCTGGGACTCAGGCGCCGGGGTTGGACCAACAGCAGCAACCTCCGGGCCCTCCAGAGCCGGAATCTCCACCACGGGAACGGCCTGTGGTGTCGAGACGAAAGAAGGGCCGTCAGCAGCAGGACCCTTAGCCTTCTTAGAAGCCGGAGCAGCGGGAGCACCGGCAGCAGAAGAAGCCGCCCTTTTCTTCTAGCGACTCGAAGGCGCGGCGGCCGCCCTTGACAGGCGAGCATATAACGGCAGGTCATCCATAGCCCTAGCTGCAAACAAAGACAAACAGAGTAGGTCAGAATCTACCAGTTCAAAAGACCAATACTGAAGCAAAGAACAGATACGGCTGCTAAAAAACCCTACAGGCAGGGGGCAGCGGCTCGACGGATATGTAGAAGCCAGCCGGCTGCAAACCATACTCGGCTACCAGGGCCTCTAGCCGTGGCAATGCAGAAACCGATTCCGGCACCAGATCTTCGAGTGGAACCTGGTAAGAGATGGCCTTAGCCTTGTAATGACCTTCCCCCAATACAACGGGAACCGACCACCCTCTTATAAGAACCACGGCCGCTCCCCCGCAACGGCCTCAACCTTAAAGAAAGCCCCCTTAAACCGTTTAAAGGAGTCAGAAAAGGGCGTCATCAACTGACGCTCCGGGTTGACCCGCAGGGATACCATGCCCCTCAACTTGTCACCCCCCTTGGACGAACCAGGGGTAAAAGGTCCGAAGAAGTGGAAAAAGAGGTTGGTGGTACAGGGGATGGGGAGCGGAAAATGGCCGCACAACCGCTCGAAGGCAACTAGGTATCCCCAACCATTTGGATGAAGTTGGGTCGAGGCGAGGCGAAGATGCCGCAACGCCTCCATCTGGAAGGGGGAGAAAGGGAGAGAAACTTGGACTCGCGTCAAGTAGTCCCGGTAGAAGAAGAAAAAGTCTGGCTGATCCTCAGACCGAGCCTCACAAACAGGCTCCTCAAGCCCCGGACGCCTAAGCACACATCCAGACGCGGCCGGGACCTCCAGCCGTGCTATGTCCGCCTCCGACATCAGCGACGTTGTAGCCAGCACGTCGTGCGATACCCAGCCGTATCGACGAATCAAGGCTTCGGGCGGACTGGAAGAGTCCGAACCACCGGCCTCCGAACGCTTTTTCGAAGATCCCGACTTGGGAGCCATAAATAAGCCTATATGAAAATAAACAAAGCCGGTATTAGCAAAGAAGCATAAATACCTTGCACAGGCATAACAGCAGGTACTAAAGACGGCCGACTAGGACGAATGGGGACACGAGAGGGAACAACCGGGGCAGACCAATGCCGGCAGGAGCCCAGAATAGATGAGGCCTCGGCATCTCCATCACCCGCCATCAATACGGAAGCTTCCGCCAGGCAGTCCCAGCAGGGGCCTCCATAACTCTCTGGGGCGGACGTCTGGCGTGCGGCAGAAGGACCCTCGTAAAAATTCAGGGGTCGAGCCATCACCACCGGGGCCTCGAAACTGGAAGAGGAGCCGACCCAGGTCCCACCAGGCGACTCAAGAGGAAGAGCCCGGGCAAGCGGCCGGAAGGGATGACGTGGAATGGGAATAGAAACCCTTCCCGAAGACGGGCGAGCTCCAGCTCGCCCCGAACGCGCGGCGCCACCCCGGCGTAAAGGATCCAGGACCCTCGTAGCAGGAGGCTCACCCCCAAGAACCCAGTAGGTCATACGAGGAAGACGCGCACGGAGGAGCATTTCCTCCTCCGGCGTCAACAACGCCTGCGGTCGCGGAATGTTTCCACCTCCTGCCATAATCAAAGACCTACGGTATCAGGAACCAGTGTTTGAGGGAGGTTTGGGAAGAGCTTTGGGTACAGTGACGCTAACGGAAACCCAGAAAAACCCAGAAGAACAGAAACAGAGACAGCAATTCCCAGTATAAACAGAGAAATACGGAAAAATACCGAACAAATGCACAAGGGAACAAGCGCAGTACCTGTATAAGTAAAATGAAAGAGACTGGAACGCTGGAAGATGGCGAAAGTCTCAAACCAAGAATCCCCACTCAAGCTCTAGAGAAAAGAGAGAAATTTCTGGGCAAAAGAGTGAAGTAGCGGGAAAAAGTGGAAATGAACAGAAAGAAGGCTATTTAAAAAGCCAACGCAGGGGCACGACGGTCTATTCCCGCACAGACGCGACGGGATTGGTGCAGCACGACGCCAACGCAATAAATGCGCATTCATCTCGAAAGACGAAAAGACGCGGCGGTTGCAGAACGCCCCCAATAAAAGCCTGACACCTGTACGCCCGCAATAATGGCGCGTAAGAGCGAACCCCAAAGCATCCGGAGAATCCCAAAAGGCGAAGGATGCGAAACCGAGGCCATTGGGAACCCGGGAAAGGCAATCAGCCACCCGAGCAAGACGGACTCGGCGTTCTAGGCGGAACGAGGGCATTATCAGCCGACCACTTCCCCAGGCCGGGCAGATGGTCACAGCAGCCAAGAGCCGACCTGGTCTAGGCGAAGGACCTCGGCCATAATGGGACCGGGATACTAAGCATCTCGGCCGTCCAGAAGCCTGAACGACCAAGCTGGGGGGCAACTGTTACGGACTGGCCCAATAGGCCCAAGTCCGGACCTCGGCCCAATGGCGCCTATAAGGGAATCCGCGCTATATTAGGAAGGGATCCGAGATCCCCTATTTTTAGGATCTCATCAATAAGGATTCTCCTACGATCATGGTAACAGCCAATCAGCCCTTGACGGCTCAATCATAGATATCCCCCATTAATAGGGAGATACGCGCATCAAGCTCCTCTATAAATAGAAGGAAACCCTAGACAGGTGCACACGTTCTATCTTATGCTCTTGTTACTTTCTGCCACACAGAGCACACACCCCACTCCCCTGGCTACGTGCCTTCAAGTTTGTTACGAACTACGTGGACTTTGATCCCTTCGAGGGTACGTAGGCTCTAGGCTTGACAACCTAGTCAAGTCCAATTTCTGTGTTCTTCATACAGAACACACCCAATATCTTTAAATATTTTTTATTAGCATGCATCCAGTATCTTAGATAAATTAAATTGATTAAGTTTTAGTGCATCCAACCACATGGAATACTTTCCTAATAGCACTCACTAACTGAAAAAATATTTTAGGTTACTAAGTGTTATTAAAAAAAAAACTTCAAGCTTTTAAGTACAACTTAATTCAAAATAATAAATAATGAATGAAAAAGACTCATTTTTTGGGATGAGCATTGATGAGGAGGGAATGCATTCCAGGGGTAGCGTGTTATGTATGGCCTTTCGTAACACAGTTCACTTGTGCAGCATTGACCTTAAACGGAGCAAGTAGATGAGATAATTAATAATATTGTAGTGTGATGTGATTGATGAGATATGCAGGAACCTACTTTCAACTTGTTATATATTATTAATATTAATTTACAATGAAAAAAATATAAAAAATCAACGAATGTGACATAACGTAATATATTTATATCTATAGTCTCCAGAGAAAGCAGGTTGATGACGGAGGGACGCGAGTTGAGCCGGCGACGACGCTTATCTCAACTGTATGCTAAACCTGAACCCCTTTACAACTATTACTACTTTACTAGCTAGTATGACTAGTTTTCTAATACTCTATTTTTTATTATTATAAGGTATCAATTAATAATTATTATAAACTAATAAAAATAGTTAGAGTTAGTAAAAGTATCCAAAAATTTAAGTATTTTTTAATATTACTCATATTAATTATACTAAACTCTAATATCATATTAATTATTACTATTATTTACTATCCTTACTAATTAAGGGCATGTACACTGTTGTCAAACTCACAAGTTGACTCTCCGAGTTTACTGTTTTTACGCTTCTAACTTACAAAAACGAATCGAATTAGTGGTAAACTCGTGTTAGTTATAAACTCGGTTAAACTCACGAGGTTATACACCGAGTTCACCGTTTTTACGTTTCTAGTTTACCAAACCGTGTTAACTTACTTTTAAACTCGTGTTAACTTTTTGGATTTGATCATGCTTTATATAGAAATTTCTTTATTAAATATGATAAATGATGAATATTGATGGATTTAATTTCAATTATTTAAATTTAAAATATATTTAAATCAAATTGTTGTCATTTTTATATTTTAATTATTTAATTATACACTACTAATACTTATTTAATAATAAAAATAAAATTTTACAAGTTTACGATTCGAGTTCAAGTTTACGTCACTGTCACGAGTTTGCTTAAACTCATGAGTTTGACAATCTTAGGCATGTATGAAAAAATAATTAATACTCTTTGAGAATAAACAAATATCTCATAAAATCAAATACTCTTATTAATTAATTAGAGCGTTATAATAAAAAGTACAGTACTACTTTGTTCTCACTCTCTGCCGTCCGCGTGCTCTCAATCTAAACTTACGTACCTTTTCTACCACTATTCTATTTACAACTTTATATTGATTAAAAATTGGGATAGGATATTGCCAGTATAATTTTATGTTATTATCATTTTTTTAATATTAGATCAAAATTTCATCTACCTTTATTATTTATCTCTCCTATTGAAATTCTAATCTAATGGTGAAAAAGTAACAGTAACATAAAAATTATAATAATAATATTCTATCCTATACAAATTTTAGTTTTTATAGTCTAATTTCAGAACAATAAATTTATCTTTTATTTTTTATCCCTATTAATTACAGTAATTTTTTTTATTTATATTGATTTTTGAGACTAATCATAAATAAAGACAAAATTAGAAATTAACACATATAAAAGTTAATTAATTTAAACTTATAAATAAATAGTAATTGGGCCAGCCTTCTTTGAAATTAAATCCGGCTCCTATCCTCATTAAATGACCGTGGACATTCAGATACAATAAAAGAGAAATCAAATGAGGAGGGATTATAGTTATCCCTGCGGGGTCCACCGCAACCCATACCGATAACTTAAACGTGCCAAGCCACAAGTGCAATTTCGAGCAAAAAAAAAAAAAAAGCTACAAGTGTAATATCAGCAGCCTATCGTATGTGTCTATAAAATCCCCACTCTCCCCCGAGACTCCACCAGCAAAACACGAGTGGTTTAAGAAAGGAATCTCCTGATACATGGCTTGCAGTTCCGGCACCACCATAGCCGCCGTCCCTGAGGACATCATCCGAACTCACATCCTCACGCGCCTCCACGGCCCTGCACTCGCCTCCGTCGCCACCGCATCTTCCCAATTCTACGCCCTCTCTAGCGACGAACACCTGTGGGCCAGTGTTTGCCGATCCACGTGGCCTTCCACCAGCTCTCCTTTCGTGGCCCGCGTCATCTCAACCTTCCCTTATGCCTCCCGCTCTTTCCTTTCCGACTCTTCCACCGCTTTACTCTGCACTCCTCAAAACGTGCGCCCTGATCCAGACCGCACGCCCCTGCTGATCTCCGCCGTTGATCTTCACTACGGCCAACGACTCCTATTCTCCGAGGTTCTAGAAACCGAAACGGTATCCGATTGGTTTAGGTGCTCGCCGTTCCGGCTGGACCTGCTGGATCCCAAGGACGTGGTTAAGACCCCCGTTCAATGCCCAAAAGGCGAAAACGCGTACGGAGAGCTGAGGCTGAGCTGGATAGTGATAGATCCGGAGGGAAGGCGCGCCATGAACTTATCGAGCGAGAAGCCGGTATCGGTGAAGCGTCACTGGCTGAGCGGCGAGGTTCAGGTACGGTTCGCGACGGTTCTGGCGGGGGATAAAGGATCGGCGTCGGAGTTGGCGCTGTGCTGGTTGGTGGTGACGTGCGGGGGGACGGAGGGAGGGGAGATGCAGGTGAGGGAGGTGAGCATGGAGGTGGAGGACATGGAGGGAATGCACTTGAATGGGAGGGATAGTTTGGTGTGTATGCAGAGGGCAATGGGGGGTAAAAGGGGAAAGAAGAATGTGGGGGAGGAGGCGGAGGAAGAAGCGAGGAAGAAATACAGGGAGTTCATGGGCAAGAAGGAGGAGAGAAGAGAGAAGAAGGTGAGGGCAGAAGGGAGATTGGACATGATGTGCGTGGCTCTGGCGGCGGTCTCGTTTGCCATCTTCTTTTCCACGTTCGTGTTGTGGTGAAGTGAATCATTTCAGATTCAGATTCCTTGGTCTTAATTGAGTAGATTCATCACTGTAGATTCATCTGATCAAGTCCCACCCTTTGTCTCTTTCCTTGCATTGGCCTCACATATATGGTCAGAAGGCACAAGCAAACGAAACGGCCATAACATTGCAGTGTATTTCAAAATATACTCATATATATATACACACACAGTTAATTACAGCTTACAAGGCATGTCAAGGCTTTAACCAATTATTCCTTATAATTAATTCTCACTACTTGTTTGGATGCGTGTTCACTGCTGCATTGGAGGTGCATTTACTTACTTAGTTAAACCTCAATTCCCGCACCAACCTTATCTTTGCTGTCGATAGGTCAACGTCGACCTATGAGGATTGGAGCTTGAGATCAGTTGCCATGGACACTTATCTTTGCCTTATTGCAGAGTTTTCATCCTAGGGCGCGTTTGGGAACATAAATATCAAGGAAATTAGTCAGATACTGAGGTCCCAACGAAGGACTTGATTATCAAGACAAAAAAAAAAAAAAAAAAAAGGAATCATTCCTTAGGCAGTTACCCCCAACAAGCACTTATTATTTTGGGTGAAGGACCAACAAGCACTTATTAAGCCAGGAACGGTTTTGTCAAATAACTTTTAATGAGACCAAAAATGCCAAAAAACAATTGAATTTCTAAAAGAAATACAACACCGTCAGATCCCACTAACTTCCGTCTGCCACGTGGGATTATGAAATGGATGAAGGACCAATTTTGCCAACCAACTATTAAGCCATGAGCGGTTTTGCCAAATAACTTTTAATGAGATCAAAAAGGCCAAAAAACAATTGAATTTCTAAAAAAATATAACACCGTCAGATCCCACTAACTTCCATATACCATGTGGGATTATGAAATCCAGCTGGTCCCTTATGTTTTTTGGTCAATACCCAGGTGGCTTTTTTGCCTTTTTTTTTTAAATCAATCCCAATTTTTTATCAAGCATAGACAAAACTAGCTTATAACCTTCAGCTGGGGGCGCTGCGAGAAAAATGTGCAGACCTTCACGCCTTTATCGCTAGGACCTTCTCACCGAGACCTTCGACCCTTGAGAGCGAGACCTTCTTCTTCTTCCTCCACGGTCGGAATAGCCCAGAATACAAACAGGAAATTCATGAATATTGGAGTTAAAAGGAAAATCAAAAGATCTCACGGGATGAATCTATGGATCAGAACAGATTAAGAATGAAAATACCTCTGGATGAAGGGCTTTACAACCACCACAACCAAGAGAGAAGAAATCAACAATGACGAGCCTGTCCCCTGCGTTTAGCAGGGAGTCCACAAGGTCTTGTGCCAAAGTCACCTCTCTCGTGTTGGGTTGAAGTCTTTTTTCCCACCATTTTTTAGCTTTCCCAAATACACGGCCCATCTATAATGTTCCATAACAAGTGAAAAATGTTTTCCTCTTCAATTATTTGTTCTCACGTTTTCAAGAAAGGATTCTGAAAATTCGAAGGATTTGTAAATAGCAAGTTCCAAAACTCGTCACCTGAGGAAAGGTCTCGCTCTCACCTGCATCTTAGGTTGGTAATCTTTATTCCGTGGAGGAAGAAGAGGAAGGTCTCGCTCTCAAGGGTCGAAGGTCTCAGTGAGAAGGTCCTAGGATGAAGGCGTGAAGGTTTGCACATTTTTCTTGCGGCGCCCCCAGCTGAAGGTCATAAGCTGGTTTTGTCCATGCTTGATAAAAAATTGGGATTCATTAAAATAAATTTGCAAAAAAGCCAACTAGGCATTGACCAAAAAGTATAAGGGACTAGTCGGATTTCATAATCCCACGTGGCAGACGGAAGTTAGTGGGATCTGACGGTGTTGTATTTTTTTTAGAAATTCAATTGTTTTTTTGGCCTTTTTGGTCCCATTAAAAGTTATTTGGCAAAACTGCTCCTGGCTTAATAGTTGGTTGGCAAAATTGGTCCTTCACCCATTTCATAATCCCACGTGGCAGATGGAAATTAGTGGGATCTGACGGTGTTGTATTTTTTTTAGAAATTCAATTGTTTTTTGGCCTTTTTGGTCTCATTAAAAGTTATTTGGCAAAACCGCTCCTGACTTAATAGTTGGTTGGCAATATTGATCCTTCACCCTATTATTTCATACTCCTCAATTGTTGTTAGACTGGTTATTGGATTTTTAGGTAATTAACTATTCTCCCAATAATATGTTTTAATGAAGACAAAAATGAAAGTAGGTAAAAGAAGGAAAAAAAAACTGAGATTGTTGATGTTATGCCTTGAAACCTAGGGGGTAATTGACTTAGAATATGAGTGGACTCACATTCTTTAAATCTTAAACTTATAAACATGTGTTCCAAAATACATGGATCCTACCTATAAATTACATGAAGCATCTATCTCTAAGTAATAATACAAAAGTTTGGGTTTATGATTTCATCAAGTAGTAATACTTCAAAATGAGTAAGGGAACTTTAGATCTTTAAGAAGACTTTTCACTACTCAACAAGAGGTTCAAGGTTGGCAATATCATTTGAACCAAAGTAAATTTTTTGGTGAATAACGTCTCATTCTTATAATTCAAAAAAATATAAGAGTAAATAATTTAAATATTTTTATCTTTTAATAATAACAATATTGCAATAAATTTCAATTTCTAAACAGTACGATCATGAATAAAATAGAACTCTATATAAAATATCGTTAATCAAATAAATTCAAGTACGTAGTAAAACCTTTGATTTAATACAATCAATTTTAGCCATAATTCCCAAACCTCATCTTTTTGTAGGACTTCTTACAGAATGAATGACAAACATGGTCATATAGTTCACAAGAATAATTAACCAAGCATGGCTCGAGATTATGAAATAAGCATGGACATACAGTATGTCCATGAGAGTAACTGACCAAGCATGGCTAGAAGCCAAGACATAGAGCCGGGAAATCGGGCCGGGCCTTTTAAGCCCTGGTTCTGTAGGGTTCGGACTTGAAAAATATGTCTGAAATTTGAATTTAGCCCTACAGGGCCGGCCCTGTAAAGCCTCGGGCTTAATCGAGCCGGCCCTGCAGGCCCTGTTACTGTAGCATTTCATTTATAAAAAAAAAAATTAGTCAAAGAGTGTAAAGAGAAAGAGCCTAGGAGGCACATATATAAATATATAATAACTACACTCTGATTTTATGTTTTGGTATATTATTTATTGCAGATAATGATTATAGATGTGTTCATGATGCGGGAGAAGAAATTCATGACATTTTTACTCCTGAAGCACAGCCTTCTGCTCAAAGTGAAACACAATCAAATATTTATGAAATTGATGAGAGTGATGAAGAAGGTGACAATTGACAATGATAGTGGTATGCTTTTATATTTTATGTGAGTTATCTAATGTTGTTTAGTTTAATGCTTCTTAAATTTTATGTGAGTCAATTGTGCACAATAGTTTGTTTTTTATTACGAATTAATGAATGTGTTTATTTGTTGGATGATTTGTATTGTTTAGATATTAATGTTGATAATATTTATTTGATAGATTAGAACTTTAATGGTTGCAATTTACTAATTATATTTCTTTGGAAAAACCTAGAAAAAAAAATTAAAATTTGGAATAGTAATTTCCAGGCCCTGTAGGGCCGGCCCTGGCCCTGGTACTATCGGGTTGGGCTTTGAAAAACAGATGTTTTCCTTATCTCAGGCCCTGTAGGGCCCAAGCACTGTAGGGGCGGGCCGACCCTGATTCCCAGCTTTACCAAGACACATAGTCTATGAAACAAGTGCACATTTAAAACCTACAAATAACAAGCATGCGAACAAATCCCACGAATATCAAGCGAGCTCGAGGTTAACCATGATATACCAAGAACTAATAGTATTGCTGTTAGTACGTAGTCAGCGTTCTATATTCAGTCCTCTCCAAAACATTTTCAAACATGCTTGGGGTCAATTTATCAAAGCAATAAAAATCCTTCGTTCAAGATAATAACAACTGTATCTCATACTTCATAATCAAATCCCTTAGCATGAAGTTTCACAAACATTTCAAAACTTTCCTTTAAATTCAATCTGTAGATAAAATCCTTTAAAAACATCAAGAACTCGTGTAAAAATAT
Source organism: Acacia crassicarpa (assembly GCA_034222035.1). NCBI lineage: Eukaryota > Viridiplantae > Streptophyta > Magnoliopsida > Fabales > Fabaceae > Acacia > Acacia crassicarpa. Next base: position 59,490,656 of record JAWXYG010000002.1, on the reverse strand, counting down.
TCCATTTCAAATAATAAATTCTAGTTTATAAATTTTCTAAAATCCAAGATCATTTCAGTATAAAATTTATAAAAAAATATCTCAAAAGTCTCATTTCCATTTAACTACATAATCATGAATTATGGTTTAAAACAACTAGAAGAAAACACTTAATAAGGAATAAAGTCATCGTTCTTTACTCATATGTTATCAACAAATATGCCTTCACAAAATCATACTTTTAAATATGGGAATAAACATAAAATTTCAGCAATAAAAAATATCATTTATAAAAATTAGGGACGCTATTCACTCGCCTGTTACTTCTTCTGAAACTATACATTTACCAAAAATCCTTTGGGTTCACTTTTCTCTTGAGCTCAAGCAATTATCAATTCCTATAAATTTGAAATTCATAAAGATCAATCACTATTGGTGATCTTTTGTTTTTATACATTATATTCATCAAGACATAATTACATGCCTATTATTCTATCCGAAACTCTCAACTCATGGCTAGATACATTTATCCAAAGATATTATCATTTTCGAACTTAACAGAAAACCTAACTATAATTTTTGAAGGAACTTAGAAAAATCGTAACTTAATCTAGGAAATTCTAAATGAGGTGATTCCAGTTCCTAATTAAAGCTCTGCAAGTGAAGTTTAGAGGAAAAATAATCACCAAATCTATTTGTAGCTATATCATTCCTAGAATTTCGCAAAATAGTCACTGCCTGAATCTGAAAACAAGTTTTCTACATATTTCCGGACCAATATTTGAAAATTCATAACTATATCTATATGATTCCAATCATGGTGATTCAAATCCTATTCAAATCTATTTGAGAGTATTTTAAAGATAAAATATGGTTAAGGTGCAGATTTGCCAACCAACTATTACTCGAGGAACGTTTGGCACAAATAACTATTGAGGGGACCAAAATTGCCAATCAACAATTAAAAAGTGAAAAAAATAATAATCTGGAGCAGATTCGCCAACGAACTATTACCCCGTCACTGTCTTGGTGTCTCCGTCTTCTATTGACTGTCACAGTGTCGGGGACGTCAGCATTTCCAAAGCTTTTATTGTTTATGGGTGTTCCACTCACTCTTTTGAACTCATCCAATAGTTCACAGCGTTCGACTGGCACACACCTTGCACCCTAGTTCCATCCCTTCGATGCCACAAGCAGCAATTGCTGCTACCACAATGCCTGCTCCCATGGCTCCCATTTTTGTTGGTATTTTCTTTTTCCAACACGAATGCTTAACCGCTCTTTTCTCTAACGTTTTCGTTACCGTTCTACGCTAGTGTCTCATATTTTAATTTAATTGTGATAGTTGTTTTTTTTAAAAATAGTTATTTGGTGTTTTTTTCACTTCTAATAGATATTTGGTTTTTTTTTTCACTTTTAATAGTTATTTGGTGTTTTTTCACTTTTTAATTGTTGATTGACAATTTTGGTCCCCTCAATAGTTATTTGTACCAGACGCTTCTCGGATAATGGTTGACAAATCTGCACCTTCACCCATAAAATATTACGAAGAACCAACTCTTGCTACAGAATTCCAAAATTACTTCCAAATTCTCACTTCCACATATTTCAGTTGAGATTCAATGCCTAACTTCCAAAAATCGTAATTCTTAATGTACTAATCCATTTTTCTCATATTATATATTATTTTAAAGCTTTTCATTCCTACTTGAAATTGGAAAGTTTGATCACCATTTGAAATCATTTAATTGGTCAAAAATTTAAATGAAACCGAAACTAAAATCTGGGAAATAGAATCTCTACAATTTTTCTAGTTTGATTTTGAAAAATCATGACTTAAGTTATAGACTTTTGATTAAGATGATGTAAAACTTGTTTTAAAGCTCAACATGTCTTCTATATATTCACAAAATCTCAGGGTCAAAAGAGGTTGATTACCCTAGTTTTTCCTTACTCAAAATTCGGTGTTTCAGTTGAAAATTCCTATTTTCCAGAAACATGGTCAGCATCTTATTTTCATTCTAATGGTTCCAAACTTGTGTTAGAGGCATTACCATACCCAAAAACCTCTTCTAAACGCATTGGAAGCATTAAATTCAGCAAAATCTTACTCCTTCATACAAAAACAGAGGCTAACAAAAAACAGGGGTGTAGGGAAGATTAATAAACTCAACTATGTTATCCCAATACTACATAATGTATGTCCATTTCAGCACATTTCAGCACATATAAGCATATATGATACTCAGAAACAGCAAACCCTTAGTTCAACAATAGCGAAACAAATCGAAATGTCACACGCAAGAACATCCAGCCATAATTTACTTCATTTTTCACCATTGCAAGCTTGAATCCATGCGTAGCTATTATCATTTCACTTGATCATTAGCTTTTCTGAAAATTCCAGTCATCATCTTCTTCCTCAAACCACAACCAAAAGCAGAAAATAAAGATGGAGAGGGAATGAAGAGGCTTAGCTAAACCTAAAACCAAGCTTGCATGTGGATTCCAACATCGCTTCCCTCTTCTTCTTCCTCCCTTCCTACGGTTCCTTCTCTCAAGCTCTCGCCCTCCCTCCCTCTCTCTTTTCCGGGCCGAGTAGATGAATTAAATGGAAAATGAATATGAATATAAATTAGGCGTATGGTGTGGTGTCGTACGCTGGACCATTATGAATAAAGAGATGGGGATCGAATGGAATATACATATGCTGTATGTCTCCCTTTTGTGCTGAGTTGTGGCTGCTGAAAGATGAATATAATGGAGTGGGTATATGTGGCACAAGAGGGAGGATGGAGCTGTGAGGTGTCGGGCATGCAGAATGGGTGTGAGTGTCCACTCACTAAAATACACATTTGATCCCCGACAAGACTTTTGTTTACAATTTGTTCATTTATTTATTTAATTGCAAACATTAGATAAGTGTTCAAAATTAATCTTTAATCTCATATAATGATTTTTCTTTCTCAATTAACTTCTCTAGATTATAAAATATCAACTCTAAAATTTTTAGACAAAAAATTATCCTCTAACTATTTTTTCTTGAATTTTCAGAAAAATATGCCATAAATTGAAAATAATAGCTTTAAAACTATTTATGCCAAGCTTTCCATAATTAAACCCCTTATAATAATGATAAATCCTCAAAATAATATTTCATAATTTTTCCCCTAATCTTTCAAGATTCAAAAAAATATTTAATAATTATTTTAAGCTTTTTCTCATGATAAGCTTAAAACTTTGGTCTCTGGCTTAGCTGCCTTCTTATCTCAGTCATATTCCTAAACTCCTCATCCTAAAATTTGAAATGTTACAATTGACCAAAAAAGACCTTGATTTTGACAAAAAACAAGGAAATACTTTGATTGGCTTTTTAAATAAGGGTTAAGGTGCGATTTGGCCAATAAACTATTGGCTCAGGAGCGTCCAACACAATTAACTATTAATTGGACCTTAAATACCAACAAACTATTTAAAATGTAAAATGAACACAAATCCGTTAACCCCAATTTAACGTCTGTTGCTTTGTCCCAGAATCCGCACACAATTTACGAATCAGAATGAAGAGAATGTTGGAGGTACCTGAGACCATCTTTAATGCTCACATACCTCCAATCCATAATATTCAAAATCCTCGCACTCACCTTCTTCATTCTCACCCTCCCATCTCTCTCCTTCCCGCTGCAAATCCCTAATTTTAAATCCGCCACCACGTTCTGGCAACATCCCAGAGTCGGAAGCTCCACCGTGAAGAGGCAGTACAAGGAGATGGAGGAATATAATGAGCGTGTAGAAGGGTGGAGAGAGAGGGGAAATGGGAGGTGAAGATGGGTTTCCAAAGACGGTTGGAGGAGGTCGACTTCGCTGCCGCCGCCATTGCCACAGAAATGCCGCCAAAGCTCGATCCTTCCCAAGTCGTGGACATCTTTATCCGAGTGATGGGCGGTGAGGTTGGTGCAGCTAGCGATCGGTCCCCTGGGTCTTTCTCCAAAGAAGATCGGTGAAGACATCGCCAAGGAGACCTCAAAAGACTGGAAGGTTCTGCGGTTCACCGTGAAGCTAACTGTTCAGAACCGACAGGCCAAGGTGTCGGTGGTGCCATTAGCCGCCACATTGGTGATCAAGTCCCTGAAGGAGCCCGAGAGGGACCGCAAGAAAACGAAGAACACCAAGCACAAAAATAACATCTCACTCGACTACGTCATTGAGATTGCTAGAACTATGCGGCCCATATCCATGGCCAAGGATTTGAGCGGAACCGTGAAGGAGATTCTCAAAACTTGTGTTTCTATTGGATGCACTGTGGACGGCAAGGACCCTAAGGATCTACAGCAGGAGATAACCGACGGAGATGTTGAAATCGATCCGATTCTAGTAATTTCAATTGTGCTCATGCTTTTTTGGCATTTTTATTCCTTTTTTATGGAAAGAAAATTTAATGTTTTCATGAGTATATTCCTGGATTTTTTTCCTGTTTCTTGATCATCCTCTTTTCAGGGGAAAAAGAGGAGCAACGCGGGTGAACGAAATGGTTAGTGTTGAGGTTATTATTAGTTGATACAATTGCATGTTGTTGGAGAAATCCCCAACTTTACCAGTTCATTTTTTTAACTCCTCTTCTAAACGGAAAGATGGTTGGAGGACATTGAACCATTTTGCTGAAGGTGGAAGCAGGAGATGAATAGCAAACTAACGGACGTTAAATTGGGGGTAAAAGATTTGTGCTCATTTTACATTTTAAATAGTTTGTTGATGTTTAAGGTTTAATTAATAGTTAATTGTGCTGGACGGTCTTGAACCAATAGTTTGTTGGCCAAATCGCACCTTAACCCTTTAAATAATCATGTATTCAAACATTTTTAAAGTGTTTCCCTATGTAAATTAAAGCAATACATATAGTTTGATTGTTTCTCAATTCAATTTCAATCATCCTTTTCGGACTCTAAATTATGGCTGAAATATTCCATAAGCTTGTATTAAAAAATGGAGATATATCAAAAAATGGAGAGGTCACTCTTTTAAATAGAATTATCATTCTTATAAATATTATCTGGTATTAGAGAAATGATGTTGGGCATACAAATTATGCTTCACAAGTAATCAATAAATTCAAGGAAAGATTTCATTTACAATGCGCATGCTTCACTCTCACACTCACATAGAAGATAGAAGTAAGCCTTCAATTAAAATTCTGCCAATAAATATATATGAATCCAATGCTGAAGATTGGATAATCATTCTGCACAACTTAAGAATAGAAGGAATATCAAAAAAATGTTATGCACAGATATGCTCGATAGGGTCAATTTTGCATCAATTTATTTGTATGAAGTAATGTCAAAATGGTCCTTAGTTTTACTACAAATGCCTTCAAACTTAAAGGCAAAAAATGCTGTTTTTTACAGCAGCTGCATATTAAAAATTTGGTGTTTGGGAAACTTTTATTTCCACAACATAGTTCAATGAGATAGCAAAAATGTCGTGATTTACGATATTCAGTATCTGTTCAAAGAATTTTCTTCCTTTCGTATTACTATTGTTTTTGTTAATGATTTATATTTAGTTTATTTCGTTTCGTTGTAAACTTATAAAAACTGTAGGTAACAATTTTCCTAAAATATATATTCTTTAAACCATTTACAAGTGTGTATTATTTACAAAGCTTATATATTATACAAGAATCTAATTATATACGTAGTTTGAAAAAACAATAAATATGGTAGGTAATGAAAATTGAAATTTTATATTTAATATCAAAATAAACATACAACTAATGCCTCTACCTTGTTGTGAATATCGTGATATACATAAACACATATATAAATTAAATGAAATTAAATGTTTGATTTTTATTATTAGAATTTTGAAATAAGTCTTAATGGGAATTGATGAAAGCATTAAATTATATGTATAACTAAATAAGTTCAAACAACATGCCGTCTTAGCTCAGTGGTAGAGCGCGTGGCTTTTAACCACGTGGTCGTGGGTTCGATCCCCACAGACGGCGGCTTCATTGGCATCAATAAAATTATTTTTCTTATAACACTAAAAGCATTCCCCGCTTGCCGAAAGTAACACATTAACCTTTAATGTCCATTTCAACTGTTATGCAATGTATGTTGTTATCTTTTGTACTCATTTAAAGTTAACGCATTCAAAATTTTGAGGATGATGGTTTATAATTTCCCTAACAACTCAAGCAGTATATTCATATATTTTACTCATTTTTGCTGCAATCTTGTGCATATTGTTACTAACAAAACAATCATAACATCTATAACTCTATTTTTTTTTTTTTGGTCAAAATAACTCTAATAAATTTATAGAAGCTACATTGTTCACATGTCATAATCCAACTTGCTATTTGGACTCTCTATGCAATACTCGGATTCCCCCACCTAGTTACACAAGCAAACATTTGGAATATAAGAGTGGGAAATAATGGGACCTCTCTTGTACTTTTGCTTATTGCTATTAAATCCTAACCTACAAGTTCAAAACCAGTATATTCTAATACAAAAGTCCCACTACAATCACTTTGTGGGCCTGAGTGAGATAAGCAAGAACAATGCCTCGGACTGTTGCGTGCTTCAAGAGATTTCAAATCTCAGCTTACCTATCCGCCAATTCTTGCAATATTTGATCAACAAAGCACCCAAGCTTCCAGGACAGTCACATTCGTGAAAACAAATTAACAGTCTGCTGTTGGTTCAGGAGGTCCTCTAGCAATTGGCATTCCATCACGGATATTAGATTTGGGTTTTGCATAATCCACAAAGATAACACGACCGTTTAGTGCCTGCTAAGACAGACATCCATCAGTTCTGGAGTCTAAGTTATAACCTGATATTGACAAAGCATAAAGATATACACGTATTGTCATCACCTTCCCATTCATCCCTGTTATGGCATTCTCAGCCTCATCCTCTGAGGCAAAGGTGACAAACCCAAACCCCTTTGATCTATCTGATACCTTGTCCATCACAATTTTTGCTGAAAAAGTAAATTTGTCAAAGGCCAGCAAATCATAACATGCCGAAACAGAGGGTAGCTAAATGTTAGAGCAGTAATCAGCTTGAAGCTACCTTCAACAACTTGACCGTGATCAGAAAATGCTTCTGACAATCCTTTCTCCGTTGTGTGAAATGACAATCCTATTAGATTAAATTTGTTAAATTCAATAAGTATGTGGATCAGCATCGGTTATGTGATGGGAATATTTAATTTTCAGCAACTAGCCCTGATTTAATATTAACTACAGAACATATCGAACCCTATTTTTTATGTGTGTTCTCCAATAGATTGGGTCACACATGACATTTAGTTGTTAGTGGTTTCCTATTAGGATTTGACAATAATATAGATGCTCAGTAGGAGAGAGGAATATTGATATTTTAATATACTTCGAAAACCCAGCAGTCTAGAAATTAGCATTCTCTCTGAGAACTCTCACCATCGCTCTCTCACTTCTCTGAAAGCTAAGAGGGCCGAAGAATCTATTCCTCTCTTCTCTGAGAGATCAGTTAAACGTTTATGAGTATCCATCAGGTATGTATACTGTTTATGAGTCTATATCTCAGATCCTTCAAGTCCTGCATACTGTGAAGAACACAGCTCCGACATCAAATATCCTTTTACAAGGTTGATAGAATAAGTGCATTTAAATTGGAGGCCAATACAGCAATCAAATGCAACTGTTGTCATCAGCAGAAAACAACGATCTCAGACTTAATAGGAGTTCAACCATATGATCCTCCCAAGAGGCAATTATATTATTCGTGTCCAACAGCAATTAGAACAAATTGTAAGGTTAATTCGTGAGGTTAACAATGTTGCAAGGCCACAGAGGAACAAAGTGAGCCAGGGAGCAAGTGTGTAACATGAATTCTAAATAAATTAAATTTCACCTCAGTTTAAAGACACAGATTGTTTCTACCTAAAGCCACAAGCTCCCTCTCAAACAACGATAAACGAAAGATTCGATAATCTATGTTAAATATAAAATTAATGAAGCTACCCCAACCGCCACTTCCATTTCCAGATTCCATATGTCCATGATTCATCCTTCATAAAAAGAAAAAAACTAGGCAAGAAACAAAGAAAACCATAACATAAATTACCTTTATTTTGTCCTTTTTTTTTTTTTGGTTATCTACTCATTTTACTTTATCTTAATTTGAGAAATCAATGCAAAATTGGTCAAGTATTCTCAACTAGTTTGTCTTAACGTGAAACACATACCATATCAAATGAACATTCTGAAACAACCCTACTAAAATCCACACATCAAACAGAAAAAAATGATTGTTAGAGAGAGAGAGAGAAAGCAAACCTCCAACGAAGAGTTTGTAGGCAATTCCTCTACTGAGAGCAGGGGAAACAAGTGAGAAGTGAGGCAAAGCAGAACGGGTGCCAATGAATCTTGTGATCGCTGCCATAGGAAACGACAGAGAAACGGCAGTGCGACTATAGAGGGGGTGGACTGGAGACAGAAAACTGGTAGGGGGAAATTAGGACTCAGGAAAGAGCCGCAAACCGGGGAATGGATAATTCGTACTCGGGCTTCGTTGACATCTGCAAGCCCAGCAAGTTGTGGGTTGGGCTCCATTAGCTTCTCTCTTGATTTAAAGCACAGCTATCCTCCTAATACATGCCTCCGTTTAAGATACTGAATGTGGACTTTTTTTTTTAATAGAACGGTATTGAAAATCTAGAGGCTATACTTTATATAAAATTAAAAATAATAAAATCTAGAATTAAGGTGTATCCAACACCCTAAGGGCCCATTTGTTACAAAGAAGATTTTAGGAAGGAAAGGAATGAGAAGGAAAGGAATGAAAGATTAGGAGAGAACTTTAAAAATGTGAGCTGTTTGGTACACTAGGGAAATGAAGTTAGTTGAGGGAAGATGATATGTTTGGTATGAAGAATTGAGTGTTGATTAAGTGGGAAGATGGGGTGAAATTCCAACAATGCCCTTAAAATTAAATAAAAAAGAAAAAAGAAAAAAAAAGACCAATTGTCTAACAGTCGGGACATCGAAACGAAATCGCCCAAGATTGTTGAGATGCATAATCGAAGTAGACGCCGATGGGAAAGGAGATTGCGACGATGAATGGGTTCCACAGCCGACGACGACGACGACGACGGAGAAGGAAAGAATTACCGGGGGAGGACAGGAAAGAATCAAACCAGAGGCAGAAATGAATATGACGAGGATCTGGAAAGATGATCACTGAAACATATGAACCCAGGCGTTAGTTTGACAGCGGAGGAAAGAAAAAATTGTAAATAATGCCCGCCAAAAGTTTGAGAAGTGTGAAGTCCATTAAACCTAAATTGAAAGAAACGTTTTTAGTTTAAATGGGGAATCGAAAGAAATGACCTAGCAAGTGCAACAATTGAAAGAGAACTAATACCCAGGGTTATGATTCATATCAGCAGCTTTGTTTCTTTTGCATTAGCAGGAAAGCAATTACGGGAAAAAATTATTGGCTTTTTAAAATGGTTTTAAAAAAAGAACACAAACTTGGACATGAGAGAACCAGATTGCACAGGCACAGAAATGAACATATAATGATACCATGTCAACCGTACGTTAAAGGGAGAGAATGAAGGAAATTGGCATCTTGAAATGATTAGTAACAAAGTTACATAACTTCCCTCAAGCAACAGCAGAAGGCAGGAGAACAAGGGGTAACCCATAGTATAGCATGTTCATTGAAGCTGTTTAAAGGTAATAAAAGGAAGGCATTTGGCCTTCTCAAATGCTGCAAAAAAATGAACACAAAGTTGGAGATGAAGTCAAGCATCAGAAAGATATCTGTGAGGCAGGAATAAAAGTTGTCTTCCTCATGGGTAGGACATTAACAACCATTTAATTTAAAGTGTAAGAAATTGCAAGGTCGCTCTAAAACCTTATACAAACAATGAATAGCCTAAATCAGACAACTGATACAACTAATACGAGCAGCTGCAAGTATTGGGAAACACAGAAGCAGTGCTACATGAGGATGCCCTAACATTTAAACAATGTTTCAAGTGGTTTGCATACTCAAATATTGAAGGGACAGATCAATGCACAGACTACCTTATAATTTGCCTGAACCTCAACTCAAAATGATGTCATTGGATACATAAATAATGGAAACATCAGTTTAATAGGTTCACAAAAGTTAAATAGTCAAACTGCACAAAACACCTGAAGTTTACGTTCGAACCATACGCACCCGTTCAAACATGGAAAGTGGACAGAACGAGTTAATCAGACAATCAAAACAACAATGGGAAACCATAAACAAACAAACTAAACTATCCCTAATTCTTCTTCTTTCTCTTAGCTGCGGGCCTCTTGGCTGGGGACCTCGTACGCGGGGTGCGTCTAGGTGATGATGTTGTTGAATCAAGGAGGTTCACTGGGATGAACAAGGGGGAACCAGACGTGGCAGGTGGATCAGGCACATGTGTGTCAGCTAAGAAGATATGGGGCAAATTCTGAGCTGCAAGCACAGGCCTGAAAGTACTTGGTGGAATGAATCTCAAAGGAACTGCGTTTGATATTGTCCTCAAAGGTGCAGGAGGAGGGTTGACAGGTTCAGGGAGACACACAACGGACAGTGGAGTGATTGGATCCAAATCCTCATCAGTGTCATTGGCATTCCCTCCTTCTTCATGTGTTGTCCCTTCACCCACTTCCATAGCCGCAGCTTATTCATCCTGCCCTCTCTCTACAGCTGTGGTGCCCCCAGCTGCATGCTCCCCATCTCATTCCTCAACCTCCCCAGCTTCTTTAGGTAAGGTCCCTTCAGCCGCCACATCCACAACCTTAGCATCATCGTAATGGTGACCAACATTATCCTCACCCTCCCCTTCTTCTTCTTCAGTAAAGGTGGCCTCTCCCTCAGCATCAACTTGAGGCTTAACATTTTCATCCTCTTGCTTGCTTGCCTCTTCAGTAAAGGTGTCCTCACCCAAAGGTTCAACATTTTCAACCTGAGGCTCCTCTGCCTCTTCAGCTACGGTGTCTTTACCCACACCCTCAACTTTGTCAACCTCATCGTCCCCTTGTGCTTCATCATTTATTGGGGACTGGTATGCTGATGGTGGTGACTGTGCTGGTTGGTCTGGTTGTTCATTACCGATTAGGCTGGTTGGAGTATGGTCAACAGACACAGATGCAGGTACCTTTTTATTATCCTTCTCACTTGCATGTGCACCATCATCATATACGTTCATGGGGGAGTTAGGCTCAACTGTAGGTTCTGTAAAAGGACCAGCTTCGTCAGGCTTTTTAGACTTGAAAGATGCAAACTGCTTGAACTCTGTACCATACAAGTAAATGAAGTCTCGCAAGTCATTCAAGCCAAGTGCAATTGACTTTATCTCTGACTCCATGGCAGCAAGATTAGATTGTAATTCAACTTTAAAGTTATCCAGTTTCTGATCCACAATCTTGGCAAACATGGTGCCCACTTCTGCCACTCCTTCTTCAAATTTAGAGATTGGTGTACTTGGTTGTTCTGGGCTTGCATTTTGGCTAGGCATCTGCTCTTGTTCCCCCTCATTAGATGATCTATTTGAGGGCTCTTTCGAGACAAAAGGGACTTTCATCCGACGCAATGCCTCTTCATCAAACTCTCGCGTCCACATTGGCGGTTCACCTTCATGCAGATACCAAACCTTGTGCTTCTGTAAAATGAGAGATACTAGGGAAGGGTATGGCAGAGGTGAATCATTCTCCTTTCCTATTGTTGCAGCCTTGAGCATTGTATCGATGATCAACTTGCCCAAATTGAATGGCTTCCTCTTGATCAAACAGCAGAGGATTCGCTTGTCCTTGATTCTCATTGTGGTAAAGTGCTTACCCTTGTTCACAAAGTTCCTGCTGAAGAGATAGTGTAGGACCTTGTACTTAGGAGGTGCTTGGGTCTGCATAGAGGTCTATCATCTTCAGTTGTCCCACCCTCTAGCAGAATTTTGTCCATTTCTTCACCATTAAAGGTTGTGTCTTTCGAATGTGCAGGCTTAATGTCCAACCATTTATAAATTTTTCCCTCATTCAGCTCTATTTGTTTACCCCTAACACAAGTGTAAACCATGTCAGTCCTAGACAACCTGAGGTTTGAGTAGAAGACCTTCACAACTGTGTCAGAATAAGGCAAACCCATCTCAAGCAGACCCCTAAATGGTCTAACAATTGCGTCTAGGCCAAATGGAAAATCACTCTCAAATGACTCCATCGTAATCCTAGTCATTTTGCATAAACTACGCCCTACTAACCTCATATCGTAGTCTTCAAGTTTGGAGTGGTTGAAGTCGGTCTTCGAATCAGGGATGATTTTTGCCCTCTGTTTCGCCTTTAGTTGCTTATTCAACTTTTGCCTCACCTCGTCCTTAGCCTCGCATTGTTCTTCCTCGTCCTCGCTGCCGCCTGACACTTCCTCACCAATTGTGCCTTTCCATTCTTCGTCATCCCCATCTGAACTACTAACTGCCTGTTTGCCTTTACTCTGTTTCACCGCCTCTGCCTTTCGTTTCTTTTCTACCGTGGATGATTCAGATTCTGAGTCAGTTGCATTGTCGTCAGGTGCCTTCCTCTTCTCAGCCACCTTACCCCTCTCCTTCCTCTGAGCAGCGCGTCGTTGTTTCGTGGCTTCTTTTGCTTCCATTTCCCGCTTCCATTTTGCTGCTGCCTCATAGTCGTCAGGCACATATACATTTCTTCTGGTGTATTTTGACCGGCCATCTCTTCCACACCGGCGTAGTGTTGCTCGATGTTTCCTGTAATTTTCAAGGTCTTGCATTACTATCCCAAATTTTTGCAAGCCGTCGTCCGTCATTTTGGTCCTCGCCATTGACTAATCGCTCTACTTGTCGCAAGAACACAGAGAATGCTAGGGTTCTACTGTGGCGGGTCAGGGCGTTTCTGAGGTTCCGGCAGACCCAAGGTGAAATCGATTGGGTTTGAGTTTGTGTGGGAAAAAGAGAACACAAGATGGGTGTGATAATCAAGAACAGAGTGGAGGGTGACAGTTGATAAGTGGCCAACGTTCGAACTGCTCCCTCATGTCCCCCCCATTTTTGTTCTTTATTTTTAATTACATTAATTAAAACAAAAAACCTAACTGCTAATTAATTATTTACAACTGTCAAATATTTTAAAAAACGTACCTGCTAATTAATTAACTGCAGCTATCAACATGTTCAATCAAGCTGTATATTTGCGTTCGAACGGTTCAAATACGTTCGAACGCAAATAAACACAGACGCAGGTAGATGCTACATAACGTCATATTGAAAATACCTGGACACATAGAAGCATGTGCTATGTTTTTTTCTAACTCTAAACATTAACAACCACACTAGTGCAAATTTTAAAAATTTGAAGGAATGCTGAATTTACTTTCTTTTCTGTTTGTTACAAGAAGCAGGTAAGTAATATGGAATACAGATTTGTAATGCCAAACAGATCTGGGCATTTGTTACAAGGAGCAGGTACAATGAAAGGAAAAAATCAAACTTTGTAATATCCATTTCATTATAACTTTAGCGGCCATTTTGCACAACAAGCAGGGGTAGTAGTTGCGAAAAACTCCGCCCTATTTGTTACAAGAAGCAGGTATTTTAATTAGAAAAAATGTGCCAATGCATTTGTGACAAGAAGTAGGTACAGAAATAGTAAAGGCCTTGACAGAAATATATAAAGTTTACCATATTGCTATAAACTCCATATTATATATTCAGTGTAGGTGAGTACATCCCATGCACAAGGCAAAAAACATATGGAATGAATAATAATACACTTGGCATCACACAAAAACAGGCTTGTAAACACAAACTTTGTGCCATGTCCATTTTTTTCTTGACATAATTGAACATCGTGCAAAGTTTTCAGTAATGCATATAACCCTGGCCTATACAAGAAACATCATCAAGGGGATGCAAAAGGGTTGTGCAGGATATACAAAAGGACTGTGCAACATATACAAAATGGTTGTGCAGCATATACAAAAGACAAATTAGTGTCCAAAACTAAGTGACACATCTGAATAACCGTTGGCCAATACAGATACACCAAAAACACATGACCAGCTATGTACTCCACCCTATTAAACTAATATACAGTGTACTTGTCAGACTGCATCTCTACTGATCCAGCTAGGTCTGGATCCATGACTCCTTAAACCCTGGAGGTACCTTCAGAAAATGATTTACCATTTTGTCAGACGCTATGATCTTCATATGTGCAAGGTTTCTTTTATTCCAAGTCAGGTCCTGAATTTGCAGTAACTCCATGTACAAGTCATCTCCTGGGGCAGGAGGTTCAGGTTGCCTCTCTTGGGGTCCCATCATGTTGACTAGCTTGTCAAACGCAGTAGTGATGGTCTTGTCCAATTGTGTGGCTGTATCTCGCAGTGCCTCAGCGATTACTTCAGCATTGTTCAATTTGCGCTTCTTCCTTCGCGCAAGATTAGCATCAGATGCATTGACTTGAGTGGTGTCAGTTTCGTGATTGGTTTCTGACAACTCAGCTTCCTCAACTTGTTGTGGTGTTTACGGAAGTTCGTCATCTTCAAGATTAACTTGTTCCTCCATTGAACCCGAGCACTCTCCTTCGTCATCGGTAGCCCTGTCCCTTCCCCAAACTATGCATAGTGAGTCAAAGTTTGGTAAAGGTTTTGTTCTAAATTCTTTTGCCTTAGGATGAGCCTGTACTTTGACCAAGGTACATGAGTGAGTTGTTCAAATGGCAGTAATTTGTAATACATGAGTAAAGTTAAAATTTCAACACAATGGTAGGACCACATACCTTCATATATTCATCCCACACCTCTGTATCTGCGGTAATAAGGTTGGTCTTCGGATTCCAACCAAATCCAGAAGTGTTAGGCCCATAAATCATGTCATATGCTGCTTGCCATAGGCGCTTCAAGGTCTTCAGTCTGGACGTTATGTGAGGAGTTGCTTTGATGCCACATCCTGGAAGCTTCTCCTCCACCATCTTCTGCAACACATTTGCATATCCTGCCTTGAACCCAGTGTCCGCCATCCACTTTTGGTCCATTCTAAGAGTAACAAGGCAATCTACCAAGACCCGGTCCTCTTCTGGAGTCCACATCTTGATGCGCATCCTAGTTTCCTGTTCCACTGGATCCATCTAAAACAAGCACTGAATTGAGGCAAAATACAGATACATACTTTTCAAGTAACAATAAAATTGCACACAACACCAGATTAGTGTCCAAAGGCAAAGCTGCAAATAATTGATAGTGTCCAAAAGCAAAGCTTAAAATATGGGTTTTTTTAAAAAACATAAATAGACGGAATAACTTGTCCTTAAACCTAGCAATACTTGAGTACAACGTTATCAGTTATGTCCAAGTGGGACAAATGCAGCAAACATTTCATTTGCTATTTGTTCCCTATAATTACTCCACACTTCACTCGTTTCCATTGGAACTAAGGGCGTGTTGTCAATGGTTGGAGGTCTAGTGTCAAAGGACTCAATCTGCTCATCAAGGGGATCTTGTGAAAATGCGGTTGAATCACCAAGAGGGGGTGAATTGGGGATTCTTAAAATTCTTTAGAAATATACTCTGTTTTTGCCAAAAATCCGATGGAACCGAAAGTAAGGGAGTAAGAAGGGAAGAAAAGCAGAACACAGAGAAATTATCCTGGTTCGGTCCAATCTAATGACCTACGTCCAGTCCCCAGTCACTCTGGGATTTCCACTATCTCTCTAGACAATTACAGACTCTGCAAACAAAGGGTGTTTCACAACCTTGAACACACTCCCCCTTACAAGTTGTAATTGAATAACCCAATCTCAAGGTCCTTCTACTTTGAGATCCTTACAGAAAATTTGATTACAGAAAAGAACTCTCTTCTAAGAGTGGATATTGTTAATCACTGAAGTACAACAATTCAAGATAACAACTCTTTCACTAATATTGTTGAGTAGTAATGTAGAATTTCAGTTCTCTATCTTTTCTCCTTCGAATCTTCATCTATATATAGTGCTTTGAGGCTTGTGAACGTTATAGATTTGTTGGAGCTATTTCCTTTCTGAAAATATAGCTGTTGCAGGTGTTATGTCTTGATCTTGTTTTGTTGAAATCACTCTTTGTCCAAAATATGGCTGTTGAGAGTTTATTTTACAGACTTCCTTGATTCTGGTCTTCTTTTTAAGGTATATATCCGTTAGAGATGTTGCACAACGGCTATATGATCTCCTCTAACGGCTAGATGATCTTGAGTAACAGCTTTCCTTAGTTTTCACAAGTTTCCGAAAATAACTTTCTTTTTGAATCTCAGACCAATCAGAAGATCTTTTGTAATCTCATGAATAAATGTGTTAGAAAAGTTCAGTTACACTGATGAGAGATAGATATAACAAGTAGATTGAATGGGTAACTTAAAAACATGAAGATAGAATCAGATTTGGAATTCTGAGTTCATCTGCGTTTTTCAGATCTGGAGGTCTGAACTCGAGTTCACAATGTTAGGCTTGAGTTCGTCCTTCATTCAGTTTTGAAAATTTGCTTCTGCCAAAATCAAACTGGAGGTTTGTGTGTAAGCCTGAGGTTTGTAAGAACATGAACTCGAGTTCATTAATGGTGAACTCGAGTTCTCTTTACTTAGAGAACTTTGAAAAGGGTTAACACAAGACAAACTGGAGGTTTAAGACAAATGGGCTCGAGTTTGAAACTACTGAAAATAGCTAATTGCTCTCTGGAACTTTTGAACTGGAGTTTGAAGAGTTTAGGCTTGAGTTTGGTTTTCTCTGAAATACTCTGAAGGCTCTCGGCCAAAACTAGGCTCGAGTTTGAAGAGCTTAAGCTCGAGTTCATACTCCAAAATTTCTTTGAACTTTTCCAAACTTGAGGTTCGAGTAGAAGTTTAAAGTTTGAAGCAGATTTTCAACAGATAAAAAGCTCTCTGGCAATGATGAACTCGAGTTCTCCCTTAGTAGGCTCGAGTTCATGCACACTTCCAAAGGTTTAATTCTGAACTTCAGGTTCAGTCTCAAGTTTGAACTTTGGCTTTGCAAGTTAATGCTTTCTGTCAAATCCAGGCTCGAGTTCATCACTCATAGGCTCGAGTTTGACTTTGACAGATAGAAAAATCACAAGTTTTAAACATCCTTGACTTGTCAAATCTTTCCAATATTATTTACAATTGTTAGTGATCATCAAAACATTCTGAGAACTAACATCTTGAACACTCTGCCGACGAATGAGATTATGCAGCACGCAACGATGTATCTGTTTTGCAGCCTCACTGGATAAAAAGATGGGCTTCTCAATATTGCCCATCGTGACTTGAGTATGCCAAAGCACATTTCTATTACATTCCGGGCTGCAGAATGTCGCATGTTGAAGCACTCATGCGGTGTTTGGGGTTGATGCCCTTGTCTCCAGTCATTAAGGTGGTACCTTTGACATCGATAAGGAGCTAAAAATCCCTGGCAGTTACTGTACCCAGCATCCACCAAGTAGTAGTTCCCTGCTCAAAAAAAATACAAGTTAGCCAACAATAGTATAACTTAATTTAAATCAAGTAATCAACTCTCACACCGGTACCTAGAGGTACTCTTAGACCAAATGGTCTCCTTATAGCATCTCTCAACACCCTCCCATCCGCAGCTGAGCCTTCCCACCCAGGCAAAACAAATATGAATTCCCCATCTGGTGAGCACACCCCAAGGACATTAATTGTTATCTCCCCTTTTCTATTTCGGTACCTCCCTTTGTGTTGTGCAGGGACTTGAACACGTATGTGCATACCATCCAATGCACCAAGGCACCCCTAAAATTACAAAAACATTATCACGGTTAAGGTCAAACCATAGTGTCAATACTACTAAATTACTCACACAATAACATAATGTACATACCTTGAACCACTTCCAACGATGATCATTTGAGTCCTCCGGAATTGGCTCTGCTTTCTTCAAAAGCAATGATTGAAGTCTAATGGTAGCATTGAGCACCAGTTTGAAGTATCTACTAATGGTTTCTCCTAACCTTCCAAACTCAAATTGTATGACTCTATTCTTCACATGATGGGCCAATATGTGAAGAAACATAGCGACTTTCTCATCAACAAGCATATGTTTAGTTGCTCTCAATCCACCAATTGTGTCTAACATGTGACACAATTTATCAAATGTTGCACGATACATCCTAATTTGGTTGAAGCATGTGGTGTCACTACTATATATCATCGCCCTCAAATTCGCTCTCTTCGCATGAAAATCTAATCTAAACGTCCTATCTGGTAAGTGCCTTGGTCTACCTCCTCCCACAGCCACTATCATTGACAGAACCAAGGTCCTCACTGCTAGTAGCAAAGTGATGCACCCCGCCAACAATCCGACCATTTCCCGTAAACGTGGCTCCATACCTACACAATTTTTCACCACACCAATATCTTTTTTATCATAATCTGCCACTCCTCTTTATAGACTACCATTATCTAACATGCAGACATTTCTATCGGTCATCCCCTCATCTCAATTTACCCCACTACTTATCACCCAACATCTCAGTCACTGATTAACATCATATGTGTGACGTTTGAACTGGGGTCAGTGGTTCGAACGTAGACTTATGTTGTTTATTTGCTATTACTTGTTTTCATTTCAGCTTTAACGGACTTAACAAAACCCAATTTTCATTCTCAGTGACCATACCATCACCCAACAATCAAATTTCATATATAAACACACATAACTTTATTCAAAATTTTATCATTCACAATACCAGAACAAATTGTACATAAACAAACAACATATTTTAATTCAGGTCAACCGTGTCTGTGTGTCTTAATAGGTTCACAATGCATTCCACTGTGTGTGTCTCCCCCCTCCCCCAGCTCGAAGCAAAAGGGCAACAAACAGCTCAGCCCCCACCGCCCCCCCCCTCAAAGGAAAAGGGCAACAAATACCCCCCCCCCAAAAGAAAAAAAAATGAAGAAGCAACGGGGTAACGAAGAGCAAAACAACCCTCCCCCCCCTAAAAAAGCTCAAAGCAACAGGCCAACGAACATCGACCCATAAACGTAAATAACAGATAAATTGATTTCGTGTGAATACTGACTTCAAATGCAGCTCTGTCCTTCTGGGTTCAACTTCTCCTTCGCCGAAAAACGACCACCGTAGATACAAGCTTCTTCACGGACACCTTCGTGCAGCTCGCGTGTGGCTCTTGCTTTTAAATGGATACAGTGTTTTCAAAGGGCTTTTTGTCCAACATTTTCACCTTCCCGGGAAGATTTCAACCTTCCTGCCTATTTGGGATGGAATGAAGGTTCCAATGTCTGATGGAACTTGGCAACTCGCGGGAAGGTGACTTGAAGGAAGGCGCGGGAAACAAACAGGCTTTTTGGGTGGGAAAGTTGTTATCTTCCCTTTCCATCGGCCCAATTCTTTCTAACAAACGGGCTGTAAAATATTTTTCAGGTATGTTTAGTATCCTAAAGTAATTAATAGTGCTGGTGTATTTTTTATTTGCGCCAAACACTCTAAAGTTTTTTAGGTGCGTCCGGGACCCTAAAAGCACTTTAAGTGCTAAATATACCTTCAATTAAAAGGATTTTTTTGGGAATTCATGGCAAGGTTTAAATTGCTCCTTAAAAAAAAAAAAATCATGGGCACAATTTCTTTTGAAAAAAGTAATTATTTTAAGGTGAAATGGTGTCACAAAATACCTTAGTATGCTTGATACACCTTAAATACTCTATTATCTTGAACACATCTAAAGAAGTATTTCAGGTTGTTGGACACACCACGAATTATTTTAGAAGGTTGGATATATATAAAAAAAATACTTTAGAGCAATGAATGCAACTTAACCCTAAAATCTATACTTTTCCACCTCTCTCTCTCTCTCTCTGGATAAGAAAAAGTTAGGCAAGGGTAGACATCGGTACTCCATCAAGGCCAAGTATGTCTCTAGGTTCAGATAGCGCTTACAAAAATACTTACAGATCGCCTACCAACAAGACCCTCACATCGACCAGCGGGTATCGAATCTCCTCTTTTTTAGGATGAAGGCCTTAATCAACTGTGCTAATCCTCATTAGCTTTTCCGCCTCTCTTTTTTATATATATATTTGCAAAATGGGATCCTTTACTTACCTTTCCTTTGTATTCTTTCATTTGGTCAAGAGTTTCCCTTTTTGAGGATTAGAACACAAACAATTTTCACCTTTCTCAACAAATAGGATTACTAAGACTTGTAAGGTCACTTACCACCTCAACCAACAATTTATTAATGCTTGCCTACCTTTATGACCTAGAATAGCTTTATTTTGTACAATTAAATACATTTCACCAGGTAATACAAAAGATTAAAAAATGATTACAACATTATTTAAATTGTTACTTATTTTCAGTACTTAAATGTTACTAAAATGTTTGGAAAAATTGAATCATACAATAAAGTAAAGCCAAATTGTTTTAACTTAATGAATATTTTTTATATAATTGTTATATTAATAGTTTTTTCTTATTATCATCTAATATCCGATATCCAGGTTTGAGATTTGTAGTTACCCCTTCCACCACAGATGTCTTCTTTAAAACTTGAACTTGAAACCCAGAAAGACCTAACATGACCTTATAAGGATAGACCAACTCTACATTATTTATTAATAGTTCTTTTTTTTTTTTTTCAACCAATCAAATTTATTGCCAACTAAATTCATGCCATTGTTGGCCCCCCAAAAACAAATTCCGTGCCGTTCAAGACCTGGGGTTGAGCTATTTGTAACCAGCCAGTGTACTCAGCACCTTCAAAAACCGTATAAATACGACTTTCAAGCATACAAAACCTAGCTCACTACTCGGCAATAGAGATCATTTACATATCTTTAATCAGCGGATGACTTGTAGAGAGATTGATTTCATGAACTGTACACAGATAAGCATCAGTCGAAAACTCAAAGTGGCAGGGGACGAGCTCAGGTCAAACACCCAATCAATGGAGGAACTCTTATGTCTGTACCAAAAATACGAAATACTAAAACGCACAAGGCAAAACAGACGCAAAATCAAAAAAATTATTGACAAGTCCAACCATTACGGGTATGCCTTCGCAGTAATCGACGAAGCTTAGGATAGACGGGAATCAATATGAAGTAAACCCCAAGAGATGTATTCCTGCCTAAAGAGTACAACACTATATACAGAACCAGGTCCATATACAACCCTTAACTCCCAACTTGAAACTACTCATCAATGCTGCGGCTTTAGCAATGTCTGAAACACCATGTCAATGAATTGATCATCCTGGGAAAGGAAATTTCATTAGAGGAGCGCCAACTTCATAAATCTCATGGCAGCGGCCTAAAATAAAATGAGAGTAAGCCTCCAACAGAACGAAAACAAAACGTATACATTCATTTCACTATCTTTCTGTTGAAACAACATCCAATCTTTTACCATTTAAATGCTGTTAGGACGAACATACGGAACCATTTTATACTTGAAAAGTACAAACAAGGATATCTTGAGCAAAAAAAAAGTACAAACAAGGATATAATTAAATAGAAACACAAATTTTCAAATTTCCATTCTTTTGCCAACGAAATTGTCCAAAACTGATCTTTATTTTAAAGGGTAAATTAAAATTTAGGAAAAATTACATGGGTCCTAGGTAAGAAAATTAAATACAGTTAAGTCCCCCGAATTTCATTTGATATTAATGGGTCTCTCAAGGGATTTAATATTTACATGTTTGACTTGTAAATGAAATAACCCGGCTTGCAAATATGAAAGTTTGATTTGTAAACATTAAAATGTTAAATTTGACATGTAAATATAAATTCCTGGGACCTATTAGTATTAAATGAAATTCAAGGGACTAATTTGCAATTAATTTTCTCATCTGGGACTTATGGTTAATTTTTCCTAAACTTTATTCCCACAAGCTTGACCAAAAATAGGCTTTTCCTCTTATGGTTTCTTTTGTTACTGTTCAACAGAAAAATCAGTTAACATATTGAAACATTTAATGAGGAAAACGAGGAACTTGGGGGGAATAAAACAGATGATAAAACCATAAAATTACCTGAGCAAGTGATAAAAATGCATCACGCACTTTCTCTCTTCTGATAACAAGCTTGTTGGGGGTAAAGGTATTAGTTGGGCTAAGAGATGGAGGTAGACTTGGAGGAGGAACAGGTTGAGGTACCGGCATGCCATGTTGGTGTGGCTGGTTCAGGAATTTAAGAAAAGCTGCAGAAGGCGCAGAAGGCACAGAAGGTGCAGAAGGTGCAGCTGGAGAGAGATGGGATGTAAAAAAGGTAGAAGGCTTCAAAAGATTGGCGTTTTGACTGCCCCTGTTGCTTGTATCGAAAGAGTCGTGTAGGAAGGGTGGTAGCAGCAAAGCTGAATGAGAAGCAGATGGTACATTCATAGATGGGGCAGCAGAAAACACACCACTGGGAGCAACAGAAGCAACATTTCCAGAATGGTAGGGCAAACTTAAACTTTCAACATTTGAAGTATAGTTACCAGTGACCTTATCTGTCTGCAAACATTAAATCCATTAATTTCTGAGGTAACATAACTGGGTACCTGTTTGGTTTGAGGGGAAGGGAAGAGCCCCTAGAGAGGATATTGACTAAATTACCATTAATGAGAAGAATATTCCTTTTTATTGAGAATATATTTTAGAATATTGAAAATTTTCCATGGGCTATTTAGTAAGATGAGAGAAATAATTTCTCCCTCCCCTCAAAATGAACAGGTGCATAACATGAGTGGGTAGAGCAGGCATAATAGTTAAACTGTATCTAGCAATTATTTAATCAACACTTACCAAATTAATCCACATCAAAAGTCTATATAATACTTAAAATTGCTACTGCATAGTTAGGAAATATATGGTAATAAAATATGTAACAAATACATTACTACTTTCCTCAAGCCCAATGCTACTTGCACTAATTTAAAATCTCCTGGTAGAATAGCGTTACATTTGGACAACATAGCACCATCTTCCAGGGTGCAGTTGTAAACGAATAAAACTTTCAACTCCTTCTAAACACATGCCCTACATTCTCTTCAAGCAAAAAAAAAAAATCTCTGATATTTAATCATCGCAGTTGATAATGACTTCACCATTAGATGATGATGGCACGATTTTTCAACTTCATTAAAATTGAGGAAACCTGGGGCTATTATAAAGTCCTAACTATAATTATTAATAATAATAATTGTTAGGAAATATATTAATGTAAATATATTATCCTTAATATCACATGCAATCAGGGATTATAAAGATTAGGGAATCAATCATCATAATAAGTCATTAACTCTCCTGTCTCCTTTCTTGTGTATAGATACCCCTATTGCTTACATGAATTGACATACATTTGAGAGTATATTTCTCTCTCTATCTCTCTCTAATTCTACAATAATAATCATCTAAACTAACCTAAATAGGATAAGCTAAATCCTAATTCACAATTTTTTTTTTTTTAAAAAAACTGACGTTTAAAAATAAAGATAATTATTAGGCATTAAATAAAGCTAATTAAATACTAATTTTCCTACTTCAAGGATAAATCTTCCATTCTCCATCACACACAGTGCTTCAAACAAACACTTGGCTGCTGAATGTAATGAAGAATGTCAATCTGATAGAGCTCTGCTCTAAATATAAATGCAACAGTGGAAAATAAATGCATGAGGATGGCGATTGAGGGGAAAACTGAGGTTTTGCCAATAAATGCTTTAGAACCAAATCAGTGTTACAAAAGGGAACATCACTGATACAGGCCAAAACCCAATTTCCTAATACAACATAAAAAACACAATGAACTGAACACAGCAAAGCAAAACAAGGTCC
This sequence comes from Acacia crassicarpa, assembly GCA_034222035.1. Taxonomy (NCBI): domain Eukaryota; kingdom Viridiplantae; phylum Streptophyta; class Magnoliopsida; order Fabales; family Fabaceae; genus Acacia; species Acacia crassicarpa. The sequence continues at coordinate 59,466,819 of JAWXYG010000002.1, read as the reverse complement.
CTCACTTGTGTCCAAGAGACCAGCAGTCTCCTCACTTCTTTCTGACACTCAGAGACAAGTCTGAGTGCTCCCATAAACCAGAGACAAAATATTAGTAGCAACTAAAAGTGAAAAGTGTCCCATGTGTCTAGCCTAAGTCTAAAGCCACTCTGCACATTATTTCTCCGACCCTTTTGTCCCCCTAACATTCTTTTTATAGGTCTGAGTAAGATCAGCATCTATGACACAATCAGAGTACCACATTAATAGAATCTTTATCACAATATCATGGAATAAATTATGTTTATGAATTATAAACAAACCTTACATATCTGAATGATAACTGATATTCTATCACAAATAGTACTTCCTAGACAGCTTTTTCTGGGTTTTAGTATCACTGTATTGGATGCTTCACATATCTAGGTGTTCCGCCACAAGAGCAAATCTTTCCAACTTCCAAGACACAATTATTTGGTACTCCTAAGAGAAATTCAATATCCAAGCTGTATAATAGATTCATACCAGGTGGTCTATGAGATTTATCAAAAAAAGAAAACTTCAAATCGGCATCAAAGAAGAATACATCCAAAGGCAGAGAAAATTATGATGTATAAGCAACTCGATTACATACATTGAGACAGTCTATAAATGCAGTATCTTCGAATGCACCAATTGTGGAAGGGGTGGCTGAAGACGACTTCAGATGCTTCTCTGCTATAATTGCTACCTGATCAACTTCCTCAGCTTCACTATAGCACGTACCAAAACATGATTCATTAGCCACACATGATACCACTGTAATTACACGTCCATGCAAACAATTTCAAATTTAAAGAGGTAAAATATTGGTTAAATTACTCTGTTAGTCTCTACAGGATGACATTTCTTTAAAAACTACAGGGACTCAATTGCAAACTTCTCAACAATAAGAACCAACTTGAAAACTGAGTGAAACTTTAGGGAACAAAAGAATAATTTCAACTGAAATATTATGAATTATAATTTCAAATGTTCGTTCACTTTTCTTTTCTTTTTTGCTCAAAATGGAGAGGGCAAAAGGACATACACACGTGCCAACTGCAAATTACACAAATATATTAGCCGCTTGACATGCAAAAAGAAATATCTTGATTACTTTTTGAAATTTTATAAAAATATTTTATATACAAAAAAAAATTATAATAAACATCAAATTAAAATGATTTTTTAAATAACAAAAAGTACGGGAGGCTAAATAATTTCCCATGCTCCTGCATATATAAGGATTTCTCTTATATGGCCAGAGAAACTTCACAAGATTCGTAAGGCTTTAAAAAATCCTTACTATTTGCTATGAGGAGACTCTGTCATCGGAGCTGCCTTTGAGTACGCATCAAGTATCCTGTTAAAGTTAAAAAATTGTATAAGCCATTAAGAATGCTGCCACTCAGATGCGTTAATAAGAAAGGAAAAGCAAGATGGCAATCCATGGGCTATTTACTAAAAGTTTGAGCAAAATATGCAAGGAAAAAACATCAAAGACTTGAATAAGAATATTATATTACCTATTAAAGAGATTTGCGACTTCTTCACTTTCATCTGAATTGTAAAACCATATACCATTAACTTCTTGGGCAGCATTCCTATATAATAAGTATGGCTTTTTCAGTTCATACTCAAAATCCAATAGATTTTCCACTAGGTTATCTGTCAGAACAAAGTTTGGATAGAAAAAGTGATTTAGTAGAAACAGATAATAAAGACATAAGACTAAATGTAAGCAGATCAAAGTTCAAACTTGATAACTAAAAATATTGTTTGCAAGACAATAATAAAATAGTTCGAAGAGGCATAATACACAGGAACAATAAACCCAAACAAAACTAACCATAAACGCTTATTCCAACCTTGAATCCAATATGGCAGGTTGGGATTCAGAGTTGGTACCAGAAATTATTTCTCAAGGGTATATTTTCAAAGTTTATGCATGACCATGTCATAATCTGGTATTCAAAACGGAAATAACTAGTAGTAGCAACACATAAAAGTTCCAAAGCAATACAACAACAACAACAACAACAACAAGCCTATCCCACAAGGAAAAGATGTAGAGGAATCAAATGGAATATTTTCATTATGCCCGACAGAATTGCAGAGTAAATAGAATTTCAAGGTTAGGGTTCTACTGCAATGGGAGTAGCACTTGTCAACAAGTACATAGTGATTTTGATGCCTGGTCTCCAAAAGGAGGCAATTGTTATTCAGTGGGGATTAGTGCCAAGGAGACCACAAGAGGATGGTGCTAATTGGCATAGGATGATGATGCCCATGAGTGGGGGCAAAAACAACCCAAGCTATTTGCGTTGTAAAAAGACCAAGCTTGAGTACAAAATGAATGAGCTTAAATATTAAATGAACAAGACCATCTATGTAATTTGGATGCTTGGGTATTACGTCAGCGCACAGCCTATTCATTACATTTTACATCTCTAAAATCTATATATAACATAAAAACTCTCACATAAGCTGCTCATTTTTCAACCTACATGTAAGTCATAAGACCTACACTAGTTAGAGATAATTACAATACATGAGAATCATTGAATAACTACATACATTATTTTAACATTTTCATACAGGCACATGATTAATGAAAACTTCACAAAGCTTTTCAATTATAATTTATATATGTATGTACAATATGTATCATATTTGGGATATTATTCATTATTCACAAGCCAATGGAGCGAGGCTTGTCAAGCTTATGTACACATTTCAACTCAAATAAAACTAGAGGTTGTATAAAAGGTTCAATGACTGCCCCACATACAACATGGCGTGTGCTTTTCAAGCAACAAGTCAAAACTCTCACATAAGCTGCTCATTTTTCAAACTACATGGAAGTCATAAGACCTACACTGGTTAGAGATAATTACAATACATGTGAATCATTGAATAATTACATGCATTATTTTAACTTTTTCATACAGGAAAGGAACATGATTAGTGAAAGCTTCACAAAGCTTTTCAATTATAATTTATATATGCCTGTACAATATGTATCGTATTTGGGATATTATTCATTATTCACAAGCCAATGGAGCGAGGCTTGTCAAGCTTAGGTACACATTTCAACTCAAATAAAACTAGAGGTTGTATAAAAGGTTTAATGACTGCCCCACATACAAAATGGCCTGCGTTGTTCAAGCAACAAGGCTCTCTCTCTATACATAACAATCTGATGAAGCAAAGAAGAGACCGTTCACTCATTTTCACAGCAGGCACTGGTCACTAAACATAATTCATTCTTCCAATCAGCCAGTACCAAGGATAAATTTAATTCAATATCTCATATTCCCTTCGTTTCATATTACTTGTCAGTTGTCACAAACAATTTTTACAGAGACCAATAAGATCATTGAATAACATTAGATTTTGTAAATTTAATCTACTACTTTCGTAAAATGCCCTTAGTCTCCTTTAAGTCAACACTACTCCTAATCTAATGCAGTCTTGAATCTAAAATTGACCAGTATTATGAAACACGGAAAATAGAATTTTTGTGACAAATAATATGAAATGGAGGGAGTAACATAAGGAACAGCAAGAGAAAAAAGGAAAGAGAAAAAGAAGAAGAGGGAGATGGACAGAGAAAAAAGGATATCGAAGTTAAATTTCCGTGTTCACTGTTAACAATGGCATTAATCACTAGAAAGCATGACCGCGCTTAATACCACACTTCTCCAGTTCCACATTTATAATATCTGCTCCCACGCTACTCAGCAATTGGAAAATAAAACACCTAAACTTTATAACAACATATAATGTGATAATACCACGAGCATCGGTAATAAATGAGACTAATTGTCCTAATACATAAACATATCAAGCCCCAAATCGCACAATTACAATTAGCGAACCTGCATTGCGGCGGTTCATTACTATGAATTGAAACTGCGGTTCTGCATTCCTGAACAAAAGATAGCAAAAAGCACGGTGATCCACGCCTACATGAATTCAATCGACAGCATTTACATAATAAATAAAGACAGGAAAGAGTCAGTGTTTATCACCTCTTCACGACAAAGAGAGATCCTTCAACATCCTTACGACTCTATAATCACCCATAATTTCAAACATTAGATAAAAGTTTGATGATCAGACTTCAAAATACTATTGGATCCGGGAGGAGAAACAAAAACGACAAAGAAAACAGAAAACAAAATGAAGAACTCGGAATAATGAAAAGCATAAGATCTCGCGAGATGAAAATGTTTTTTTCCATTCGTTTCGAAAAAGTGGAACAAGTTTTATGCGCGTATATCATTGTGGAAGAGTGAGACTGTGAACTAAAATAGTAAACATTTCCATGGCACCAAAGCCCAAAGGGAAAAAGGCAGAATTAAAATGAAGAACGAACCCATTGATTGCTTTCGACGTTGAACGAGTAGAAGGAAACATGCGAGGCGGTAAACAAAATCTCTTCGATGAATGGATCTCTCCTCTGGAGAACGGTGAGATTGAGCATCTTCGTGCTCTGGTGATCAAGATTCGGCGTCAATTTCTTGGTTTGAGACATTTTCGTTCGACGATGAAAAACCCTGAGCCCTTGCCACTGGGAAAGATGACTGAAGAGTAGCGAACGCAGTAGAAGAGGCAGAAGACGGGGCGGAGACTTGGACTTGAGGAGAAGAAAGAGACCCCAACCGTATAACAAATTGAGTCCCACTCCCACTCGTCCCCTTGTAGATTTTCAGTCTTCCCCTGATCTACAACGAAACTGCGCCGACCCAAAATGTAGAAGTAGACACTGAAGACCGGACACTTGCTATTATCATTTCTACAAACTAAAACAATGGATGTCTAAAGCGATCATTCTATGGTTCTATACGGTCATAGATTTATATTTTTGACCACAATCTTTGTATCTTATGGCCAAAAATGAATAGATATTGTACATTTTATTTCTCCCTTCCAATCACTTGTAAATCCATGGAAAATTATTTGAGTAATGATATCATCTTTACAGTCAATATATATATATATATATATATATATATAGAAATTAAATAACGTCACCAAACAAACCAAATATAGAATTTATTAATTTAAACATTTCAAATTATAATACCATTCAATATTCATAAATTAAATATCAAATCAATTTTCTACCTTATTTATCTATTACTCCTTATATACTAGCTAGATTAGACAATAGTTTATAAAGAGAAATTGCAATAATACTCTGTCTTATAAAGAATCTCTTTAATTTTCCATAAATATAGGTGAGAAATGAATTTCTTAGGCCATACACACAAATCAAGGGATATTGATTTGTAACTAGACGGATTACCCGTGCAATGCACAAGGACCTTTCCATTAAAAAGATGAATGTGAATTATCTATAAATTTGAAAAATAATATTAGTCAATGGTTGAAAATATGAAAGTAAAATTAATAAATGTGATACAAGTTGGTTGAAACCATGTACGTTATTTATTAACACCTACAATTCATACTGTGTGTGTTTAGGCTTTTAGGGGTTAGGGTTTATATATATATATATATATAGGGAAAAAAATTTCTCCTGTCACTGGAGATAGAGTTATCTCCAGTGACCCCAAAACTACGTCGTTTTAAGTTAATGAAAGGTTTGTTAGTAATTTCAGGTGAATTAATGAAGGGTGTTTTGGTAAAATGTATATGACTAAAAAATAAAGAGAATTACAGAAACACCCTTCATTAATTCACCTGAAATTACTAACAAACCCTTCATTAATCCAAAACGACGTAGTTTTGGGGTCGTTGGAGATAACTCTATCTCTAGTGACGGGAGAAATCATTTACCCATATATATATATGCTTAATTTGATAAACAAGATAATTTTAATATTTGAATGATGTAAATGTCAGTTGTTTAATTTAATTTAAATTTACAAAATAATATATAAACAAAAAATATTCAAAATATTTAATAATTGAAAAAAATAACTAAAATCGATAAACAAACACTAAATTAAATGTATTGTTAATGATTATCGCAATGTCCTTGATTTATTAAAAAATTCTACGAGACTATAGGTAATTGATGATGACACTGAATATATCTACTGAGGAAGATATTTGTGAGTATGGTTTTGTGTAGTTGTCTAAGTCGCCAAGATTGTTTGGCAGTAGACTTCAGACATTATATTTGAAGATTTATTACACATCCCACATAAAGATCCAATGTCTTCGAGTAAGTATTTTAGTTGTTTATTATTTATGTTTTCATATTATTTAAATCATATTGGCTCTAACCTTTTTTAATACTCACGTGTGCAAATTTCAATAGCTGAAAAAGAACAAACAGCACTAATAGAGATTGAAAGGCTATTACAGAAGAATGGGAAGAGTATTTCAGATTTTCCTTCACTTCTTTGTCTATGTCAAATGTCATGGTTGGTGTTACTAATCATTTGGTGCTGCAAGAGTTAAATTATGACAAGGTTGAGCTGGGGTGACAATCAATACAGATCATAAATTCATTGAATGTAGATCAAAAGTTTATTTTTGATTTAGTAATGGCTTCATTAGATTCTGCTGGGAAGACATTTTTATAGTCTGCTTTTACTTTAACACTTTGGGTAAAAGGAGAAATTGTTCTTCCTGTTGCATCAAGTGTTATTGCAAATTTGCAACCACATTATTACAATTTGGGAGGACTAATCATTTCCAGGTTTGCAATACCAATTTCAGTAAATGAAAATTCAATGTGCAACATTAAATAGAATTCTAAGTTGGTGGAGCTAATCAAGTACTATACTTATTTATGGGATGAGACACCGATGTTTCAACGTTATTGTATTGAAGCATTTAACAGAACTTTAAAGGATATTATACAGTCTAAAAATAATCCTTTTGGTGGAAAATTTGTTTTGATGGGAGGTGACTTTGGCCAACTTTTGCTTGTTATTCCAAAGGGTTGTACTATTGTGAATGCTTGCATAATGGAAGATTTATTATTATTATGGCAACGGCATAGTGAAATAGTGAATGTTCTAATAGTGCGGATTCGAAATAGTGTCCTTTTTTTCGGCTGTCGAAGCAATGTACGTATTAAACCTTAGTTTTTGTTGGATGGTGTATTAAAGGAAACTATTGATCATATATCTTGCTGATGATGTAAAATAATGGTAATAGATGAGGCGGATCAATATGAAGAGAAAGAGAAGAAGAAGATGACCACTGCAAAAAATTAAAGTTTTATCTCCTTAAATGGGTTCGGTTAGATGGATCATATGTGGCCATTGTATTCTATAAAAACCAAATTTTTGGATAGATACGTAAAAATCAAATTAAAGTGGTAGACTCTTGAGAAAACGCCGTAATATTTAAATTCAGAGAAACATTGCACACATCTTGAAAGAGATACGGGTGACCGTAACTCAAGCTCTTGATGGTATATCTAATCTCATAGCTATACGCAGGCAGAGCTATTTTTTATGGAGAGCCAAAGCGGAGATGATAACCAGCAGGATAAGGAAAACGACGGCAACGAAGGAGGCCACAACGGCTCCACTGGTGGCCTGGCAAAAATCAGTGAACTGACCGCATATGGCAAGCCAATTGGCATCCTCACTCCCATTGTGTGCTAAGTATACCATGGCAGCAGATGCAGCAGCGCCAGCAGCCGCCAGCGTCAGAAACACCTGCATGAATTAATTCACTCACAATTCTTAATATATATCCATATTCTTCCTCATGGTCGTATAGCAAGTACAGGTTGAATATTAATCACACAGAGAGAAGCCAATTACAGTGTCAAGGATAATGAGGGCAAGCCTTGGCCCTACAGCATGGGGACGTATAATGGTTACAATGGAGAAAGGCAGGGAAAGAACCAGGTAGCCACCCACGAATGCCATTGCAATGACGAAAAACCTGCAGTATTATTTCAGAATCAACTCCAACATTAAGGAAGGAAAGTGTGTGGTGGAATATAATGTGGGGATGATAATGATGATCTGATATTACTGGAAAGTAGGGAAGTCGTCGTAGGCGGCTTCAAACTTGAAGAACTGAGTGAAGAAAGGAAGACTCTGATCGGCAGCGGCCATGGTGGCGGTGGCACCCAAAGCAGAAGCTATGGCACCCAGCCTCAGAATGAAGTCCATTATGGCTATCCCTTTCTTCCAACCTCCCTCACGTGGGGATCCAAGAACTAGTGCTTTTGATTTGCCTGCGTGGCTTCTCTCTGATGAGATTTCGATGGTGGTCGACATTTCTTGGCTTTGAGAAGGTGATGGGCCTCCTATAAGAGTTTGAGAATATTAATGTAAGAATAAAGATCAATGCTTGGGATGAAAATGGCTTCGTGGCTTGATCTTTATATATAGAGAACTAGCTGATGCTTTAGAGCATCCTCACTGAAAAGTAAGCTTATTATGCTAAGGGGAGTTGTTGTCAAACTCAAACCGTTTCCACTATATATGACCATGAAGTCTCACCTGATCCATATATATGGCAAGGCAATTAGTAGAGAGGTCTGAGAATGATTAAAAAAATATGTCAATCTTATGTGATCACACTTCTACTTAATCAAACATTTCCAACAGTTTCTTTTTTTTGGATATATTTTATTTTATTTTTGGTGTGAATATTGTTTCTTTTAATTAAGTCAATGCTTTTTCTTCGCTTGTTGAAATTTTTTAATCAGTCCATATACTACGCTTGTATTTAAGGTAAGGTGATGATCTTTTTAAAAGCAAAATAAAATGAAAAATAAACCACCATGCATTGACGATGATGTACCAACTCCGCTCAGATAGGTGCTATTTTCAAGGTCCTAAAGATTTTTTCTTTTCTTTTTTTGGTAATACAAAGGAAAGAAGACATAAAGTACTTGACTTTTGATTAAGGATAAGCATTGACTGCATTGGATTGGACTGAGTTTAACATCAATTTGAGATCTAGTTTGGAGAGGACCTTGGGCTGTAAGGCAGTCCATGGTCTAGTCTTGTCCAACACTAATCTGAGGCCGTCTTGAACCAAATTGGGTTTGGTAGACTACCTAGACTGGTCTAAACAGTGTAGGATCTTTTTTTTTTTAATTTTTGATTTTTTCCTTCTTTAGAAAATAGAATTTGAACCTAGTAAATACAATTAGAACCACAAAAATCCCTATAATAATATAAAACACGTCATATAAAATTAAAATATCATAAATTTATAAGAATATCCAACAACATTCAACAACAATAAAAAATTATGTTGGAAAAAATATGTAAACATGATAAATACAATTAAGATAATAAAAATACCTATAATTGTATACAAATCATCATAAAAAATAAAAACTTAATTGTAAATCCTTAAAAAAACTTCAACAAAAAAGTAACATTTAAATTACCAAAAAATTCTTTAAAAAATCAACCTAGATTAGTCCAAGTGGTCTGGTTCCCTTGGTCTAGAACTAGTCCAACTTGACAGTCAATCCAGTCTGGTCTGATCCGATTTTATTATATTGTTTATTTGGACTGAATTAGATTATACCGAACTAGCTTAGATTGAACTAGACTGGACCAGACCACCGGGTTTTTACCCATCTCTAAGGTTGACCGGTCAATTAATAAGGATGATGATTGATGAGGGCCACTTGCGGAGGGCTTATTCGGGATGAAAATGGTGACTGAAGACATGGTTATATATATATATATATATATATATATATATATATATATATATATATATATATATATATATATATATATATAATGGTCCTTGTAATATAGCGGATCGAGATGATAGGCATAATAGAAGGAATATATTAAGACATTATTGTATAATTCATTCGTTTTGAATATAGATAATTGAATGATAAAACAAATGAACAATTCAATCAGTGGTGTGATGTGTGTCTATACAAACATTTATTTCACTATATATGCTTTCATGGTGAAATGAATGCACGTAATATATATTATGCACTTAGTTCCAAAGTTCCAATTATTATAAAATGTAGTTAAAATATATTGCAGCTCATTATGGAAGTCGTCTTGATCTAGTAAGGTATTCTTTGTTCAAGTAATAATGTATTTAAAAAAGGTTTTTTCTGTTTTTGTTTTTAATTACGTGGATGCCTTAGCTTGGCTTAACTTTGAAAAAAAAATAATAATAATTACCATACATATGTGTATGCACACTATGATTAAATTCTTACTTATCCCGTTCTTTAACTTAGAACATGTGGAAGTTCCAATCTAACGAAAGATTGAGATTTGAGAGTGTAATCTAAAAAATTTACATCACTCTCAAGGATATATTTTATAATTTATTTTAAAACTAAGACTTTAGATCGTATTAATTAGAGAAAGGTACGAAAAGTAGCAGAAAAGAAGTGACATTATACATCATATATAAGCTCAAAAGAAGCTATATATATGCTAGGAATATTACAACATTTTCCTGGTAATTACTTAATCATGAAATGGACATGACTTGAACGCCCACGTATACATGCACACAACTTGAGAACTTGATAACCAGAAGATAGATAAACCGGGAACAGCATAACAATAGAAGACGAGGGTAATTAGGTACTTATGAATTGAAGACTTAATCTCATAGTGTCATTACTTAATTAATTCTACTAGCTAGCGGCTTCTGAGAGCGACACCAGACATGACGACGGTCAAGGCCAAGATAACCACAGCAGCGAAGGCCGCAACCACAGCTGAACTAGTGGCCAAGCAAAAATCACCAAATTGATTGCAGATGGCAATCCAGTTTGTGTTCTGATCACCATTGTGTGCCAAGTATACTATGCCCGCTGATGCAGCAGCACTCGAAGTAGCCAGCGTCAGAAACACCTGCAATTCATTATTGTTACAACATAATAAAATTATCAGAAAATTATATTAGAAATAATTGTAAGTATCTAATGAATTCATCAATTAATTAGAGCTCTTTACGGTGTCTAAGATCAGAAGGAGAAGCCTTGCTCCATCTGCATGGGGGCGTATTATGGTGACTACAGAGAAAGGTAGAGATAGGACCAGGTATGCCCCCACTATTGCCATCGAAATAAGGAAAAACCTGCATTATGCGAGTCATAATTCATTCCCTCGTGAAATTCATTAATTATTGTCAAATTAAAGCCAAGTTGAAAACGGGAAAGTCATCACGTACTCGAACGTGGGGAAACTATCGTAGCTGGCTTCGAACTGGAAGAACTGAGTGAAGAAAGGGAGAGTCTGATCGGCAGTTCCCATGATGGCAGCGGCGCTGATAGCAGCGGCTATGCCACCTAATCGGAGTATGAAGTCCATTATGGCCAAACCTTTCTTAGTTCCCCCTGGTCTTGCCGCTGCAACTGTAACTCCTCTTCCTTTCTCGACGTTGCTCGACTCTGGGACATCGACGCTGGTTGACATATTTTCCTTTTAATGCTATGAATTTAGAAGATAGACGTGTATATGGGAAAGAAAGTCTGCGATATGCAAAAGGATGATCAATGGTTGAATCTTATATAGAGGGGATCGGGAAGCTTTTAAGCCAAGGGGAGTAGTTGAGAAAATTATTCCCGCTTTATAGGTCATTATACTCTTTTCTTTTATTCAAAAGGCGTTGGTTAATCACCATATACCGAATTCTTTTACAGACCCTTTTGCAAGTAAAGCAAGTAGAGATCAAATCAAAATCATTCCCAGCTGGTCAAACAGCTATATTTGTACTAGCAAATTATACTTGGTCGAGTTTCTTTCCATTATTCCCTTTTTTAAAGAACATAGTGGACGTTGTTGGGACTTGGGGTGTGTTAGTTATATTAATACTTCCTTGTACTTTTAAATTATACTCCGGTGCTAAAATAGGAAAAGTTGTAATTGGTCCCAATTAACATAATTAATTACTATCAGCTTCTTTGAAATTATCAAACTGCAGTGAAGTTCCAAGAGGCCTAGATGCTATTAATTTTAAACGTGAAATTACAATTTTACCCCAATGACAAGTATAGAGCAACTAATGACTAATTTAAAGCAATCAATGACAAATTATATGACAACAAATGACTATATAAAATATAAATTCAAAAGGGAAAATATAGTACACATGTTGTTCTTCTCTTCCATGATTTGGTTGTGTATTGTCAACTTACAAACAAGTATAGAGCAACTAATGACTAATTTAAAGCAATCAATGACAAATTATATGACAACAAATGACTATATAAAATATAAATTCAAAAGGGAAATATAGTACACATGTTGTTTTTCTCTTCCATGATTTGGTTGTGTATTGTCAACTTACACACAATGCAATAATATTGTTAATTGTATGTTGTTTTTATAATTTATGTTGTTATTTCATTGAGTGTCGGGGACAGTTTGAATTTATGCTCTATTCATGTGGAGATTGTGCTATGTTTTCATGTGTTTAAATAGGGATAAAAGAAAAGGTAAAGCTTTATGTGTTTATAAATCCTATTATATGATTTCAAAACATGTCATCAATACAATACTATAAAGTTGTTAATGTTGCTTATATAGTTGCAAATAACAACTTTATTTGCAAGGTGACAAAAAAGATGAAGAGTATATCTAGAAATCATATATTATACTTCTTGCATACAGGGTATCAATTGTTAGAAAAGGAGGTAGTGGAATTATCATGAAATTCACATTGATCTTTAAGTTGATTATGCAACAACCTGGACCTTGTAGATGATGAACGAAGGGGTAGAACATTTTATTAAATTCAATGGAAAAAATGACCATGTATATATAAGAGAGAACATAGATGACAATATACAGCCAATAAAGGATGAAGTAAGAGAGAAACAACATATGTAAGTTATATTTGTTTTTTGAACTAATATTTTATGTAGTCATTTATTGCTATGTAACTTGTCATTGGTTGCTCTAAACTTATCATGGATACCCATATAACTTCTTGTTAATTGTTCTATACTTGTCATTGGTTTTCATGTAATTTATCATCCGAACAAAATTGTACTTTCACGTTTAGAACTAATAGCACTCAGCTCCCTTGGAATTTCATTGCAATTTAGTGATTTCAAGGGACTTGATTGTAATTAATTATGTTAATTGGGATTTGGTTGCAATTTTTCCTATAAAATGTAGTGGAGGAATTTGTTTTGATAATAAATATGAAACTTTAATCCACTTTATCTCTAAAATTTATAATTTTTTTCATTCTCTAGGTTTGGTTGATTAGGCATATTATTAAGAGGATTTTTATCAAATTTTCTAATGCAAACGAATAAATGAGGCAGTGTTAGGGAAAATAAGACCTTTTTTTACAAGTAACTAACTTAATTGATCTTTTTAAACTCTATATAAATTAAACTTAATTGATCTTTTTAAACTCTATATAAATTAGTTCTCCGCGTCATATATTTAGCACTGAAGCAAGTTTATTATTAGCCTATATATATATACTCCCTCCGGTCCTAATTATAAGGCATAGTTGACTTTTTTTGAGAAATTAAGGAAGCTAATTAAATTAACTTAAAGTATTTTTCCTTTTATTTTTTTCTTCAAAGTAATTATTTTGACTCACATACTAATATATAATCTAAAGATATACAACATACAAAATGATTAAGTAACTTATTTAGCTTCCTTAATCTCTTCAAACAAAGTCAACTATGCCTTATAATTAGGACCGGAGGGAGTATATTGAATATCGCCGTGGGGGAAAAAACTTGCTGCATTATTAAGCTGCTGCTCTAACCTTTAAGCATACGTCCTTATAACAAACTCTCGTTTTAATAATCAGACAACCAAACCACGTATACGCACTTTACTTACGCGGCCTCCCTAATCCAATATCTCGCAAGTAACAGACACTACGAGTTGTCATCGCTTGGTCAACGAAGAAGTTGCCCGGTTGTGCGTTTTAAGGAAAATTGAACTTCCAAACACCTAACAACAAGTGCATTGGGCAAAACAAGTAACAAGTAACAGACAGTAAGTGATCTGATTTCCTTCAGAACTTGGCACACTGGCAATTATCAAGACTTGCGTTTTTCTAAAGTACCAAGTGAATGAACTTGGCACACTATCAAATACTTTTGCTACTCAATGTCTTCATAGTAGCTTAGTGGCATGAAAACTCTCTTGTTAGTGGAAAGTTGTGGGTTTGATGCTGCTTGTAACTTCAGACCATTAGTGATTGCCCCTTTGATTCAAAGGGGAAAAAAAATCTTATCAGATAAAAGGCAAACCAGATTTACTATTTCACTACCAGCTTTATGAAATTATAGGTTGGCTTAGATGAATTATTGTATCTGTTCATTATAATTAGTTTGAGCTTTCGGCTATCCTAATAAATGGGTACTGTACTTGGGAAGCACAGTGTCATCCTCTAATATTTTCGTTGTCCAAAAATCTAAGCTCAAATGACACATTCCTTTTGCATTAGAGAGCCTAATATACTTGGGTTTTAGAAGGAAACTGGTTGCATATATACGCAAAACTAGAGAAGTAAATGTTAAAAATACAAGTTATTGATTGATTTGATTAGGTTTTCATCAGGCCATATAAAATTGAACTAAACAAACTAAAACAATAAAATAAAATAAAATATTTGAAGGAGAACGTACCAGGAAGTTCAGGACATGTTAAATGTTTCAGATCAAATTATCATCCACAAACCAAGTTCATAAAGTGACTTCCTAGGAAATATAACAAATTACACTATTCTAATATAATCTTGCTTATTTTAAATTTAAGCGTTGGGATGATATGCCCCTGTATTATATTGGGAGCAAGCGTAATCATTTTTCTTATTTTTGGTGAACGATAGCCATAAAAGGTTAGATTAGGTAGTACCTAATACTTTAAAAAACAAAAAACAAAAAACAAAATGATACTAAAAGAGTTAACAAGGTCTACAAGTTACAAATAGACATCGAAATAAATTGTTTCCTATGAAATTGCAATAAAACAACTTAGAAATGATCCTAATAGTAACACTCAAACAGTTAAAGAGTATATGACCAAAATTTCAGTCAAAATAAGAGAAGAGTCTTCAGGAATTTGCATGAAACACTTATTATTGGCACAGTAGATGACCAGTTGATGCTTGCTGACTGTTGCAACCCTAAGTTCCGAAATTAAAATCGAGCAGAAGAGTATTTACTACTCCCTCCGGTCCTAATTATAAGAGCTAGTTGACTTTTTTGGAGAGATTAAGGAAGCTAACTAAATTACTTTAAAGTATTTTTATTTTTATTTTTTTTCTTCAAACTTATTAGTTTAACTAATAAATTAATATATAATCTAAGAATATTTAACATATGAAATGATTAAGTAACTTATTTAGCTTCCTTAATCTCTCCAAAGAAAGTCAACTAGCTCTTATAATTAGGACCGGAGGTAGTACTTGATATTGGCTAATTTATATATATTTTAAAAAAAAAAAAAACTCAAAGTCAAAAGGCGTTATATAATAATTTGCAGCCATTGGGTTAAACAAACTACTGTTTTGATCCATGAACACCATTGCGCGGGGGCGGTGTTTTTCTTGTTTTTGCTGGTAAATAATGAATATTGTAATTTTTTTTTCTCCCCTTTCTCTAAACGAAAAGGAAAAATAAGAGCCAGACCAAAAGCCCAAACAACTGATCATGGACATGGAGAAGGAGCCCAGCCCAATTGAAACCAGCAAAAAGCCTCTCCTGCTGCGTAAACAGCCGGCCACTCCTTTTGGCGGCAGTGGCGAGGTCACCGGAGGTTTCTTCGGCTCAGCTAAATGTGGGCAAGCGCAGAAGGTGGTGCTCCGGAGGTCTCTCTGGAGACTTCCATGGGTTCTTTCACTGTTGAGGTACTTCATTTATATTTTCCCCCTCCCATATCTTGTTTCTGTTCCTTTGCTCCGAAATCCTGAAGAACAATCACGGATTCTGAAAATTGCTTCTTCCTTTTTGTTATCTTCTTTTTCAAAACGAATGAGGTTTTTTACCTTAAGCTATCGGACAAGTGCATATTAAGAATTTACTTACCCGTTTCCATTATCTAATTTTGGGCTCAGCTGTACTACAAGCATGCCCCTAGAACCTGCAGAAACTTCATTGAACTCTCTCGCAGAGGCTATTACGATAACGTTAAATTCCACAGAATCATCAAGGTATTTTTCTTTTCTTCGTTCTACGTGGCTTCCGTTATGTAAGATTAAGCAAGTCTTATTTAAATTCGTTTTCCCTGTTGAGTAGGACTTCATAGTACAAGGTGGAGATCCCACTGGAACAGGAAGGGGGGGAGATTCCATTTATGGGTACGTTTTTTAATATTTTTACTCGTTGCTTGCTGTTTGAAATTTTGTCTTGCTTGGCCATTGAATAGTGGCACTGAAGTATCGAATATTAAGTTAATTATAAATTCATTTAGCATTGGATAATTTATTATATTGCTCCTCTAATTGTTTATCACAGTCCTAAATTTGAAGATGAGATAAGACAGGAGTTGAAGCACACTGGAGCGGGTATCTTATCCATGGCAAACGCTGGCCCAAATACTAATGGTAGTCAGTTCTTCATCACGCTGGCGCCATGCCCATCTTTGGACGGTAATGCCGCTATCCTGTCCTCCTAAACACCTTCAAAATTTAGTGCTTGTGGACAAATACTTTCAAAATATTATTGAGTTTATTGCACTATTCCATGTGTGAGATAGTGTGCATGCTTTGAGCAAAAAAAAGAGATAGTGTGCATGCAAATATGTGGTGTATCCACATTTGTATTTGTGGGTTCAGTTGTTTACAATTAGGATGCAAGATTTAGTTGGGAGAAAGCAATTATTATACAGCTTTATCAATTTATAGTTTTACTGTCTGAATTTGGATGTTTAATGCTAAACATTAGTAAAAGAATTGTATAATTTATAAGGTCTCTAGGAAGGATTGACAGATAACTTGATCCAATGACAAAGCTTGAAATTTATTTTCTATGTACTAAAGGAGAGGAAACTTATGAGAATGTTACTCCTACCAGTCTTTGTCCTGAATGTTTTAACTCGGTTTTAGTAATGTCTTGGATTATTTTATTGGTCATTACACAATTGATAATTTCTGAGCAATATTCTTTGCATCACCATTACCAGAATGAATCAAAAAAGATAGAACCAGTGAAGAACAGGTTATTGAAATATTTGACTTCTCAAATCTAATCTTTTCATTAAGGTAAACACTAGACAATAGACCAAGATTTCTGAGCAATATTCTTTGCATCACCATTACCAGAATGAATCAAAAAAGATAGAACCAGTGAAGAACAGGTTATTGAAATATTTGACTTCTCAAATCTAATCTTTTCATTAAGGTAAACACTAGACAATAGACCAAGATTTCTACCCCTTAGTTGTTATTTTTTTACATTATGGATTAGAGATTCCACTCAAGCAAACGTTTTAACATCAGATTTGGTATTAATATTTACTGACTGACACACTGACAAGTTTAGCTAGTTTCCTGATAATCTTTGTGAGTTAATCTTAAGCTTTCTCAATTGTTAGCAATTCTGAACTATTGATTCTGGTTAATCCAGGTAAACACACCATATTTGGAAGAGTTTGTCGGGGGATGGAAATTATCAAGAGACTTGGCAGTGTCCAGACTGATAACAATGATAGGTATGGAAATTATCCTGCAGAATTTTGATCAAATTGTATACACTACTCATATCTTATATCTTGTCTTTAGTTTCTTATTCTGATTATGGCATACCATATTTAGCAAGCTAAAAACACATCTTAGGGTATTCTTAGTCAAATGTTGGGATCTCTTGGGGAATGATGGTAAATAAAGTTGTTTTATTAATCAGGTCAATAGTTATAATTGCTACCACATGCATTGCTACTTTTAGTCTTTATGCTTCCTCCTCCTCCTCATCTTCCTTTCTTTTCTTTCCTTTTTTCGGCCATGGGGCGGGGTGATTTCCAAGCTCCAACCATCATATTATGTCATGATTGAGTTTTTCATGACAGAAAGTTAACAGAAAGCATTTTCATGTTTTAATATACTTGCCTAACATTGCATTAGCTCAATGAATGAGCCATTATTGTTTAAATTCTGATATTTCCGTTTTTCTTTTTTGAAGTTTCATTTTCCGTGTGTAGGTTGTTATAACATACTGAAAACCAATTTCTTTTTGATCCAACTAAAATCATACCTTTTTTGTGTGTCATTTGCCTTTCTCGTCACATTATAGACTAAAGTCCAATTTCACTAATAATAGCAACCACCAGCTTAGTCGTGTTTGATTTTTGCCCCAGTGGTCTGTAGATATTTATTCGATTATTACTAATTTTCCAATTTATGTTGATGTTAGGCCTATCCATGATGTGAAGATACTAAGGACGTCAGTCAAGGATTGAGACAAGTCCCTTCCTGATATCCGAAAACTGTTGTTACTGCAGTATTTTGTGGAAACTGGGGATTGTAATTTTATCACAAGTTCCTTGCAGAAAAGGGAGGAAACTGGAACACTGTCAACGGGAACTATAATGTTTAAATTCTGGGTAGACAAAGAGCCTGCTTCTGTCTGCAAAAATATTTCTTACCGTGGAAGAAGAAATTCGCGTCGTGAAATTTTAAGAATCTAAGAATTTTTTTGATCCATTGTATTATTTGTACTAACATTATTTAAAATATGATAAACCAATGTCGACACTAATTGGATTAGATTCATCGCTTTTGACAAAACCAACCTCTGCAGATCTCCGTGATCCTTCTTTTTCGTTCAATTTTCGTGATCCTACTATTTTACATGTAAGTCTCGTGAAATCATATATTGACTCCCGAAATGGCCAATTTTTCATATAAGCGCCTCTCTTTACTGTCCATAGCTGAAATAGGTTTTGATTTAATCCAGTTCGAGTTAATTTCTTGCAGTGGTTTAGAAATCTCATTTCATTCATAGTTGAATGGCTTGAGCTTAAATATAACAAATCACTGAGACCACCGGCGACGTGAATCATAAACTTTAGCGCCTTATAAAAACATTGATGTTGACCGAAAAGAAGACCTCCATACCTTCCCCATAAAGATCATGATTACCTGGGAATTTGAATTTATTCAGTTTTTTTTAAATAAAAAAAAAAATCTTGCCAGATTGAATTTACCCGGTATTGATCAATGGCACGGTCCTGCGAACAAAACGGACGATTTCTCTTTCTAGGGAATCAGGTTTTGAAGTGTTCACTTTCCGATATTAAACTTCACATGTAAGAAACACCAGCCAAAAATATTGATCTATCAAATCAATATGTTAATAACTTTAATTAAAAATAGGGGAACTAAATTATTAAAAACCTGGTATCTTGCCGCTATTTTCTTTGTAAAGTAAACTATTCCTTAACCATATTATGATTATCTGCAACATTAAAAAATAACAGAGCCTTGCCCGAAAGTATAAATATTACACAATTTACACTCAACTAGCTTCTATAATTCGTGGGAAAATGTGTATCGGCTACAGAAATATGTTGAAAGCAACATCACCTCTTGTAAATCCACTGCACTTGGAGTCCAAAACCGAATTGACGACTGTAGCCCAACATTTCCCCAAAAAAATGTCATTCTATGACTCTGACCCTTGATGCAGTAGTTGCTGCAGACCTCTTCCAGTAGCAAGCAACCACTACAATATACATCATTTCAACCTTTGCACCTATTCTAAGAGTTCAACATCATTGAATCACTACAAACGATTCTCAGATGAAGTTTAACTAGAACCGACCTTTCCTTGTTTACTAGAGTGATTCAATGACCCCCCATTTTCTTCGCAGTTGCGTATGTTGAGCTTAGATGGTTGTGATGAATTCAATTCACTGGTCCTGCCAGATCCTGGGCTGCTCTCTATTGAGTTGGCCATCCTTGTTGATTCTGATGTCTTATTAGATGGGTCACTCATTGTGGCTGCTTGCTGCAAGAATTCCATGCGCTTTAAAGAGGGAACATCTCCTTTACAATATCTGCGCCACATGTTCCTCAATGTTGATTCCAAGCCAAGGGCGAAATTCACCCCATCACAGAGAGGAGACTTGGACATGAGTTCTCGAAGACTCATCCTCAAATTTTGCAGGGCTGGTATGTCAGAGGCCAGCTGCAGAGCCAATTGGACGTATTCATCTTCATTTCTGGCAACCAGACGCTCCAGACCTATATTTCGAAACATGACATTATCTTCAGTTTTTCAAGTAAAAGATAAATAATGGTGCTCAACAAACTACGTTTCATTTTTTTGGAGGTGGGGTGGGGTGGGCTGGAGATGGACTAAGCTCTGATGCACACTCACCAGAACAATCAAATTGGTTGCCCTATGTGAAAAGGAAGTAAAACAAACCCATAACTTCAAATTATTAATTAGCAAGACTGCAATGCAGGATCACTAAAGAATTTTAGACAGCCCAGTGGACAAACCATGGCATGCAACAGGGTATCGAGATCAAGGTCCAAACCATCATCAGGCTTCAGAGGCCGTCCTCTAAAAATGTGGGACACCAGCATCCCCACTATGGATAACCAGCAGAATATAGCTTTCTTCCCCCCAAGATGACAAATCTTGCAGAAATGGGAAAGGCAAGAAAACATGGTAATATAACTCTTCAAAGGACGGGTGCCAGGGTACACTACATGTCCCAAAATTCTTGTTGAGAATGAAGAAAAGAATTACTAAAACCATGATCAGTATTAACAGGAGATTTAAGGCTTTTAAACTCATTCTTGAACATGGAAAGCATTAATCACTACTGCCTTAAGCTTGATTGAAAAGATTTCACAAAATGAATAAAGGCAACAGAGAAAGAAACAAAAAGTGAGTTTCTTACCAACTTTGCTAAGAAGGCTAACACCAACATTGTGTGCATGTACAGAACCAGCCATAGTGACGCATGGAACTCCCATGTATAAAGATTCACATGTTGTGGTCGTTCCAGCATACGGAAATGTGTCCAAACTATACATGAAAGAAGGCATCGTTAACTTACGGGTATAGGGCAAGCTATATATTCCAAACATATGATAACAAGAAGCAAAATTACAAATGAATAAGGCTTTAGTTGCACATATAAATCCCTTCAGAATGTAAAATAGATATTACCTGATATCCATCAGAGAATATGCTTGCATGTGGTCATGATTAAGAAGAATAAGGGGTAGAAGATCAACACATAGTGGTTCCACACCTAACTGCTCCAACGTTGTGAGAAATCTCTGTCTTACACTATCACAACAAAATGGTTTACATTTTACCACAAGGCGTGAATTTGGAACTTGACGTAATATCCTTGCCCAAACTTGCAAAACTTTAGGTGTGATCTGGTGAGACGAACCAAAACAAATACCTGAAGTCAGGGGATACTTCTTCGAGAGCATGCTCTAAGTAAACAAAGAAAACATGTTTATTATATTTAACTCAAACACTACCTTGGCAAGATTGTTGAAGCTACCAAACGTAACAAAGCCATTCGAAAGAGCAGGAGTAGGACAAACAGGCCCAGCTTCAAGGGAAGGTGTGTAACAGAGGAAGCATTCTGGTAACCGAACTAACTCCTCAACATGCCTATAATTCAGGAAAGTACCATGAATAAAAAAACTAGCCAAAATTTTGGTGAACAAGTGATCTAGTGCAGAACTATGGTTAGAAAGTACAGAAGTTCCAGAAGAGATCTACTTCTGCTTTGTGTCAGGAGGGTCTGCCAGCGAATCAGTAATTCTATAATCAATTGCAGGTAAACCTGTTGTATTAGGATAACCAATCCAAGTCACCTACATGTCAAGCAATACAAGTGGCAAAGGTCAAATTAATAAACAATCAAAACATAAACATGAAATGATTGCATCATGCACATTATCATCAACCAAAGAACATTCTAGGTAACATGATTAATAGTTTAGCACTAAGTTTAAGGAGAAAATAAAAAAAATAATAACTAGATGAATAACTGGTTTAAGGTTCAGCACTGAATCACTCTACAGAGAATATCTTGTAGAAGTCATAAAAAATGCATTCTGAATCTTCATCAACCAACTCCTTAATTAATTACAATAAGGAAGCCACAACATATCTACAAAACATACTGCTAAGACTAAATATGAATTGAAAGATCAACAGACAGATGAGAGAAATATGGTAAGCCATACACAGGGATAAGAATGAATATGAGCTCTAAAACAGAGGCAACAATCGACTCACTAAAATATTCTCAAGTTTCAACACACCTGAACTGGTGCAGGCCGACATGCCATCATTCCCAACTTGTTATTTGCAGTATGACCAGTGAGTTCTACCAGAATGTCAACCTGGTCTTCTCTGACCATGTTGGCAACTCTCTTTTCATCAATCCCATATATATCTCTCCACATCCCACCCTTCAGTAGAACTTTCTCTCTAAATTTTATTGTTTTTGCATCTGCCTGCAACACCACATAAAAAACAAAAACAAAAAACAAATCTATTATGCAACGGTTTGTTTGGTGATATTGATGAAACCTTCAAAATAGAATCTGGCTGGCTAGAGGCACATGACAGATCCACACTAACAATGAAGAAATGCATACCAAGACATTGTAAAGACAAACATATGCCTGATCATAACTTAAGCCCTAAATTAACAAAGATAGCAGCAAATAATGAGCCACTACAAAGTCAAAGAACTAAAAAAGTGTTTCATTACAAACGAATGGAAAAAACATTCAAAAAGTACAGCCGCTTTCTCAAAACTGCCAAATTTTATATTAGAAGACCAAAATCAGGTACCAGCAAAACATGCAACTTAGAACAAGGCTAAAAGTGAACAGCACAACCAAGCCAAGTGCAAACTTCAACCAGAAGGTTTGAAAAGACAGGAAGAATGCAAAAGATAAAGAGCACGAGAGTTGAGAACAAATATTTCAATCCAAGCAGCCTTGAGTTGACTAAGGCTGGCTGAGATCAATTGGGAAGCTAATAATTATTAGTGACAGCCACTATAATTCATTAAAGTTCACAAAACATCAAAGAAGGGCAAACAGTATGCTTCGTCATAATCCTTTCACACTGTCCAGTAAGGCTGATGAGCATCAACTTGAATGGATACCCAGTGTAAAAGCAACTATGGTTTCATTAGATTGGAATATAAGGGCCAATGACTAAAGTTGTTACAACTGGAAAGTGGTTAAATTTCAATCCAGTGTCCAGATTTTATTACACCAGCATGGTGAAAGAAAGAAAAATGTTACTCCAGGATGCAACCGATCTTGCAAGGATCCATATCAAACTGGATATACACATCCCATGCAGTCCCAGCTGCAGCCACCCATGACAATAACTTTCTCAAATTATGCTGTGAGCCTTGACAATTGAAATTATAACTTTAAGAAGTGGCACAAGAAATTATATTTATGCCAATCACAATGACCAGGAGTTAATTATAAATCAAATGCACCACTATAAGAGTCCAAAACAGCCAATTCATTTACTAGAAAAACATATTGCAATAATCATCTACAGAGAGCATAAACAATAATAATATACCTTGACAACTGCCGAATAAACTATGACTTTATAATTGGTATAGTCATGATAGACAAGGGGAGCCTCTATGAAGTAAGACACGGAATGAGTAAAATAATCAGGAGATACATATCCTATGACAAGAGGTCGCTCAGGATCTTTTGGGTTATCCCATATTGAGTGCTGTGAATATAATCTCATGAAGCGCCTGCCCCAGTCCCTGCACGACAACATTTTAATAGTCAGAGGCTCAGAGCTTTTATTCAACTTGCTTCCAAGCTACAAAGTACATTGCAGTAATAAATTCCACCGAAAACAAAATAATACGAAGATATGGTTATATATTATGCAGAAAATGGCAGCCTGTTTTAACAGCATTATTCATCTGCTATCAAGATTATTCTAGGAAATTCCTTTTGCATAAGCAGACATTTTAAAACTTAAGTGTTAGGAAACAGGAAATATATTGTATTAATGTATATAGCTAAGATCATGGGATTATGATCATATCCCAATTAGATCCCATATAATTAGGGATTACAACATTATGAGCCATTATGTGTAGATGCTCCTCTCTCTTGTATAAATACCAATACGTTTATCATGAATAAGATAACTTTCTTATGTATTTCTCTACATGGTACCAGAGCTATAGGATCGTTCTTGACCAATTTGAGTATTTTTTCAGTGGCCGTTGTTACTGTAGTGTGAACAATAGTAACACTGGCCAGCTCTAAGTCTTCTATTTTTTTTCCACTGCATCATCTGCAACAGTGCGACACAGTGAGAGAGAGAGAATGCGACAAAGGGTTCTATGATTGGTGGTCTACCGCTACACACGCTCCACCATTAGCGTCTCCTCCCGCCGATCAGCATTTCCCCGGTGATCCGGTCCTATTCTGACCAACACGTGATTCTCACGTGCCGTCGTCAGTTTCGCTATTTTCCACTCGCTCGCACGTGATGTCACTTTCCGACGCACTTTCAGCGCTTTCTTCCCTTTTCCGGCATCGACTTGCTTTTCTCGGCCTTTGCTTGCTGTCTCGTGGTGTGGGTCTTTACGGTTGAGCACTACTAGAGGTGTGGCTGGTGGAATTTGCCCTTTTTTGGATGGTTCTTCAACTCTGATCTGCCTCTAGTAGGTGGTTGTTTGGTTACCCTACTTAGTTTGGTTTATTGCTCGTGCATCATCACATTTCGCCGGAATGTTATCCCATTTGCATCGACTTCTTGTTGTATATCTGATGTTTGTGACTAGATCTGCTTGTTCGTCTTCATTCCAGTGCTATTTCAATGAGTTTTTTTTTTATTAATTTGCTTCGGGTTAGGCGGTTGTTTGCTTTTTGGTTGTGGGAAGTGTTACTCGGTCACTAAAGTGATGTTTGCTGTCATTTGGTTGCTGCACTTATTTTCTGGCCTTGCTTTGTTCTCTGACGTCGAGCCTTCATTCTCGATGTGTGTGGGCCAATTCTTTGCTTCGAAGGTTGCATTGTGAGACTTGGTTCAATTGTTTCTACTATTTCAGCACAATCGGCATTTTGTTTCGTGCACGCTCACTTGTCTCTAGTGGCTGGGTTCTTCGTTTGTTACGTTTTCCAACACATTTGTGAAGTGCTCTTTTGTTTTGAATGCCATGCTTGTGCTTGGGTAATTTAATTGGCATCTGCTGTGCTTTGCGTCCTCTGGTGAGGAGTTTGGTGGTCCTTGTGTGACCCGTTTGTTCTTTGCCTCCGGTGAGGTGTTTCTTTGGTGTTTGTCTCTGTCAAGGTGTTTGGAGTATTGTTTGGTCCATGGTGAGACCGTTTGGTGTTCCTCTCTGATAAGATGTTCAATGTTGCTTTGTCTCTGGTGAGACGTTTGGAGTATTGTTTGGTCCCTTGTGAGACCATTTGCTGCAGCTTCTACTTTGGTTTGGTACTCTTTTATTATTCGAACTCTTATCGTTTCTTTTGAATGTCCTTAGTGTGACACTTGATTGAACTATTCCTGGATGTGGCTGGACTAGCTGGTGGATTGAAGATCTCATGGAAGAAAATTATTTTGTTTGGATTTATTTATATTATGTTTTCTTGTAACAAGTTGAGCATGATTAACATCTATGCTCCAACTTGAGAGAGTATTAGGAAACAAGAAATATATTTTATTAATGTATATAGCTAAGATCATGGGATTATGATCATATCCCAATTAGATCCCATATAATTAGGGATTACAACATTATGAGCCATCATGTGTAGATGCTCCTCTCTCTTGTATAAATACCAATACGTTTATCATGAATAAGACAACTTTCTGATTTATTTCTCTACATTAAGCATGGAGATTCCAACATGGCAACTAATATCCAAAGTCCCCTCACATCAAAACCATCGTAATCATGTTTAGACTTTAAAGGAACCATTTTTATGGCTCAAAGATAGACATTCTTGGGTTTAGGAGTTGGCAACGGCCAACCATTAAAATTTCATCTTACTGATGCATACCATCAAAGGATCCATTTTATAAGTTCAAATCTTTATTGTTTTTCAAATCCAAGCAAGTTTTCACTAGCCCAAAAAATCTAAGACAAAGTTGTTGCTTTTTTATTTTCTTCTAATTCCACATTATTATACCCCAATCATAGAACAGGGCAAATTATCCCTACATCTCCACTAACATGATGCAGATGGTAAATATCTTTCAGGCTACAGGCTGAAGTAGTCATTCTTTCATTGCCCAGGGAAAATATATTCTTCAACAAACAATGGACAAAATCCAATAAAATTGAAATGATGTTCAACAACCTTAAAACAAGTGAATTTTCCTTCAAAAATCAAAATTGTATAAGAAGTTCAAAGGAAAAATTGTAACCTGTGAGCTTCAAAAAGTTTATCATCATGGCCTTCGTCTATGTAATTCATTGCAAGCAATCGGTTCTGCACATTAATGCTCATCAGAATAAGATGCCAATAAAAAATCTAGAGGAAGAAAGTTTTAATAAGCAAGTACAAATAATTGGAATGAATAAAATGAAATAAATATGACCAACAAAATACACTTTTAAAGTCATCAATTTCCAAGTGAACTACCCTCGTCAGCATGCCAATTTAGAAACATTCCCATTTTCCAAAAACAATGAAAACTAAGGACCTAAAGAAAAGAAATGAATTTTTCTTCTTGAACCTTCCATCATAACAATGTTGGATTAGCCAAGTCAACTGTCCAGTCAACTAGCATATTTGAAGTAACACACCAGGACAAAGTGCTCAATTTTGAACAAATCTCCTAGAAATTATTAGGTAGAAACTCTGGAATTTATAAAGAAATGAGAAACCACACAAGAAACTCATAGCAAGTTTATTCTTGATATGCCAAATATAACCCATTTATGTATTACCACAACATTCTATCAGCCAGCATGAAGTATCGTGTGAAACTCCAGTTCAAATAGATGCATAAACCTTATTTAGTATTTACAGAACTCAGCAAGGACAATATTCATACATTCACCAACAAGGCACCATACCTGGCCAGCATTTCGAGAGTCAGGATCTATCTTAAGACATTGCTCGTAAGCATTAACTGCCAGCGTTATATCACCAATATCCCTGTAAAGAACTCCTACATTACAAAAAGAGAAGATCATACGTCAGAGTATACCTCATTTTTTAATTAAATAGGGAGAAAAAGAAGCCACAGCAAAAACTTATAAGACCTTTAATAGGAGACGAGAAAACTTCCAGAAATCTCAATGAAAAGAATATAAGCAAAACTAGTAACATTTTTTTTTACAGATACTTCTGCATGAAAATTTAAGAAATTCATAATACTTCCGCTAACTACCTGCTAGGAATCCAAGGGCCACCACTTTCCCTTTACATGACATTGGCCAAGTGGGAGAAGTCCCACCAAAAAAGAGGCTCGGAAAAAGTAGATAGCATGTCAAGTAGCATCCAATTTCCAAATGGCGCCAGTGGAGGAAAAAAGTACAAAAGATCCTACTCAAGAGGGTTCCCAATTAATTATTTTTATTTTATATGTAATTTTATTATTTAAAAGAGCCAATTAGGATTTAATGGATTATTAGGAAGATTTGAAAGATCTTATAGATATTTTGAATTATACAGAAGATCGTTTAAATTTATAACTACATTATCTTTAAATTAGGATACTATTATTTGTTTGTCTATTTTAAGACGTGCTTTCATTTTTTTTTTTTTAAGTTGACTATCAATTAAGTGGGCATTGTAGGCTCAAATAGCTCAATTAGGGTTTCATTACGATTTTCGAAGAGTCTTGCTTAGGTTAGAATTATTTTTGCCTATTTAAAGGCACATATTGTAAGCCATTTTCAGGGAGAGATGAATGAAATCAAATTTTCTTTGCAAGTTTAATATTTGTGTAGTTGTGTTTTAAGTTGAATACAATTAAAGCTTTTTCAAGAGATTGATATCCCTTAGGGTGCCATCCGTGCCATCCCTATAATTGGGGATCTAAGGACAAGTCAAGGGTTCTAACTTCTAATTCTCTTATCAATAGTTTTGTTCTGGAGTTCGTGAGTGTGGCTTCTAAGTATATTTCTTGTAGACAGGTTCCTGGAGGATTCTGTATCACTACCTTTACCAGTATCATGGTTATCACATCATGATTCATGAGCTTTTTAATTAGTTTGGCTGTTTGTCTTCCGGTATGCTAACAAAGTTCTACTGTCAGTATGCCAAATATGAAGCAGCACAACATTGATTAACACAACCGCTTATATGTCATAGCAAAACCACCACAACCAGACAGAAAGAAAATTAGAGAAAGTTCAAAGAGACCTAAATTATTGTATGCTTCTGCATATGTTGGATTTGCAATGATAGCTTTCTCAATCATACTTGCAGCAGCATCAATTTTACCCTGAAGGAACGAAGGAAGACAATTAGCTATTAACTTCACATTTTTATCAATTCTAAATTCATAACTTGATCAATGCTTAACCTGGACAGTATAAACAACACCAAGATTATTCAATGATTGTGAAAAATTAGGTTTGATTGACAAAGCAAGCTGCAAAACAACAAAAATGATTGTGATGTAACAATAACTAAATGCACTCTCAAGAAGAAGAGTGAAATACAAAAGAAGACTATCCTTGTTACCTGGTAACACTCTACAGCTTTATCAAGGTTGTCTTTATCTTTATATATAACCCCTAGATTGTTGCATGCTTCCGCACAATGAGGATTGAAGTGAAAAGCAAGTTCATAAAACACAATAGCCTGACCAATAATTTAAATCAAAGCGGTCAATACATGGCAATTTGTGAATATATGGATCTAGAAATATACACTCACCATGTCAAACTTAAGCATCTCACCATAGGCAACCCCGAGATTATACATAGCGTCAGCATAATGCCAATTATAATACAAGGCTTTCTTATAATAAGCCACCCCTTGATTGATGTCCCCTTCCAATTTAACCTAGACATGTTATAAAGTCAAAAATCATAAACAAAAATAAATAAATAAATAAAAAGTCTTTGATTGTCTATAAAGAAAAAATAAAAAGGATTTGTAGTCATGATATCTCATAATACATGATAAAAACTATGGTGCTTCTATAGTTATAGATTAGCCAAGCTCAAAACAAGGACATTAATGTCTGTTTGGCTGTGGTGGGCATCAATGCAATGAGAATTGAAAGTGTGAAGCAGAGTAGGGAACTCAAAAGCTAACATTTTTGCACAGACAAAACTAGAACCAGTCCCATACCAGAACTAATTTTTTTTGAGGAAAAGGTATTTTCTAAGAGCTACTTTTAAAAGACAGAAGCATTTATTCTCAAACAAAAAGCCTAAACTCCCCCCCCCCCCAAAAAAAAAAAAAAAAAGACACAAACACACACACAAAAAAGAACGAAACAAGTGAACAATATATATTTTTGGGGAAAGACATACATCCATGTGTAAACTTCCTTATTGTTCACTGAATTAGTTAAGTTTCGTTAGCACTGAACTATTATATTAAGGATTAACTGCCCCCTTCAAATATGTCACAAAACTTACAATAAACTAGTTAATAATTAAAGTATTTGAACAAGCATATCGATCCAAAAAAGAACACCACACACAAAGAAAATTACACAAAAGACTCTACACATATCAGGCAGCAAAGAAAAATGAGAGAGACAAGTGCAAGACAAAGTTAGTAGTGTTAAATGGAATCCATACGTACCTTTGTTCCCAAATCAGTCAAGGCTATAGCCATATTATTCTTTGCAATCTCAAAGTTAGGTGAAACAGCTAAGCACCTGCCACAGAGCATCACCAAACCATATATAACAGCAGTAAATCAAAGGCAAAAGTTGAGCCAGAAAAGGTGCGAATTCTAGCTTGGTTGTTAGACTACCTCTCGTAGCAAGCAATAGCTGCTTCCAAATCACCACGGTTTTTGTAAATCACACCCATATTGCAATATGCTTCCGCATACATTGGCCTCTCTGATGCAGCCTTCTCATAGAAACTAAGGGCCATGTCATATTGCATCATTTCAGAATAGACAACACCAAGGTTATAATATGCCGGCTGCAGTTATGAAGAATAGAGAAGTAAGATAAAAGATCAGGTAGACTGAATGTTGAATAAATGTGGAAGAGATTTAATATGGAAGCAAAGCATAGCAATAGAGAGGATTACAGCATAGTGAGTATCTATTTTGAGAGCTTCATAATATTTTTGAATTCCCTCTTGAGTGTTTCCTGCAAGTTTTATATTGGTACCGATATCTGTTAAAACAATGGCGAGGCATTCAGAAGCTGCTTTGTATGAAGGATCCACTTGTAAAGCCTTCTGATACGACTGTTCCAAGTAAATTCAATCAGTTGGAGTAATGAGTCTAGGCAACATGTCAAATAACTACTTAGAACACTAACATGGCAAATATGCAATGAGTGAATGAGAAACTGTGCAATATGGGGGATAAGAAATGTAAACAGATAAGTTTGGAGAAAATCAGGGATTAAACAGATCAGGGTAAGTTTGGCAACTTCAGTTTTGTGAGTTTAGCATCAAGAAAATTTCAGTGACCATATTAAACTCAGTTCCATATGAATCGGCAGAACCATGTTCAGTTGATGGCACATTCATGTAGGCCACTAATTCATACAAGGTAATATTTGACTATTGAAGCCAGGGGCCCAAAATCTTGCCATCTATATTATTGGAAGAAGTTGCAGGGGTGTCTCAAAGAATCATACTTTTCATTCTCCACGTTATTTGCATGTTTATCTTTAAAGTGGAATTTGCAACCATGGCCTGGCATCAACAAGCAAGGGAATATCAGTTTCTTCCCATTAGCGTCATCTTTTGTCTTCTTCAAGTAACACTAAAACCTCAATTTCTCACCAACCAACTTGTCATGCTTCTCATGAAAAGACTAAAACTTTGCAACCTAAACTAACAAGTGCAAACGCAAGGCACATACAGGATCTGGTCATAAATGATTGAACTAAATTTGAATTAGGTGCCTTGCTGACTCAATCCTAGCACAAGACAGAAGGCGAAATAAATTTGCATTCAGCGTTATAAATACAAGCTACAACAAGAACAGCAAATATAGAGTGGGGTTAAACACATCTCATATCATCTATCAATCAACCTTTTAAATGTGCAGTAAAAACGTCATTTTACCATTGGAAAAACCATCATGGACATACCTCAGCTGCTTCCATCAAACGACCTTCTTCTTTGTACAAAATACCACAATGCGTAAGTGCGCAAGCATTATGAGGGTCCAACTTGATAGCCTCAGCAAAACTGTCAAAAGCAAGCCTCCCCATGTTCTGCATTTGCAGGCATATCCCTTTTCCAATTAAAGCCTCTACATTTCCACTATCATTCTCAAGGACGCGATCATATAAAGCAAGAGCATCAACAAATTTGTTCCTTGAACGTAGGATGTTGGCATATGAAAGATTATCTTTCCCTTCACCTCTCTTATTTACTCGATCAATATCCCCACCAGGGCCACTACTACTAATAGAAGGTCGCGGCACTTTCAAGAAACCATTTTCTCCCATCAATTCCTTTTCTTTCCCATTCCCTGCAATGTTTTCCATCCATGCCATTTGACGTAAACACTAGCTCACTTTCCTGAAGCAATCAATTGATTCGCTAAGAGCTTTGGACGATCATTAAGGGAACGATCAAGACGTATTACACGCTTATATACTTTTCATGATGGTCAAAATGATTAATTTAACGACATGGTCAGATATTAATGACTATAGCTCGAAGCTAGAGTCTCCCGCTGTTCGGCTCAAATGCTTTAAAGCAGCAGCCAGGAAAAGAAAATTCAATCACACAGTGCAGAGAGAATGAAACAGTTAGCGTCAAACAAGATAGAAATGTTTATCAACATAAATTGATCGCAAATAAAGATTATTAAGTAAAACCCTAACAAGTAACTACGACTAACATTAAGAAGTCCAGAAGAATAAACAGAGGGTCAATAGCAGTGGAAGATAAAAGCGAGAAATCAGGCATCAAATTAGGGCTTCGAAGCTTACACACTCTGAGTTGAAGCCTTTTGGAGTGGTGTAGGCAAAAACAGAGCATAGTAAATGGGAGTGAATTAAACCTTGAAGGGGGGTTTCATGAACACCTGGCAGTTGCAGAGAGGAAGAGGAAGAAGGGAAAGCAGCTGCAAAGAAAGCAGAAAGGTGGAGGAAGAGGGTGATCCAATGGGGTTGAAGTGAGTCTGGCTCTCAGAAACAGTAGTTCAATGGTGCAAAAGCCCAAAGTCCCTTGATCCCGTCCGTTGATTACAACACATTGGGCGCAAAGGGACGAGCTTTGTTTCTCTAACCCCCGTCTCTACTCCCAGCAGACATTACCGTTTTTGACACTACATGCATCATAGGGTTTTTATATAATAAATAAATAAATAGACAAATAGAACTTTTCCTCCTTGTTTGGCCGAAGCTTTTCCTTCCTTTTTCGAGATCAGCCTTCTTTACCTTTTTTTTTTTCCCTTGTCAACAGCCTTCTCCACTCATTTTATTTTAAAAAGACTTTTTACTCCTAGACTAGATTGTAGTTTTTATCCTATTAAACCAAATACTATGTGACCCTAATTATAAAATTAAGTTGACTTTTTTAAAGAGATTAAAGAAGTTACTTAGTCATATACTCTCTTCGATCCTAATTATATGAGCTATTTATCAAAATTTAGAGAGATTAAGGAGAGAAATTAAATTAATTAATTTTATTTATTTTCCTAAAATACCCTTACTTAAAATTTAATGATAGTTATAGGGAGGAATCACATAATTGTTAATGTGCCTTAATCACTGTTGACTCCGTAATAATGCCCACTTATTATCTTGACGCTCTTCTTCTGATCATCCTTATAAGCCCTCTCTTATACTCCTATGACATCATTGTAAATGTAAATGGACCTCCATGTATGATTGATAAGTATATATTTTATGATTAAATAGGTGTATATTTTATGAGATTTAATTAGAATTATTGATATTATATACCTATTTAATTATCTTTTATGAACTTTTCCATAATTGAATGAAACTTGAGATCAAAGAATAAATTGACATAAAATCTACTCATATCCTATTTTTTATTGTGCAACAAATATTAGCTAATTTGGAATGAAGTAGAAAAAAAAACAATTAAGGGGATATGCGATTAGTCAAACTCAATGGCCCCCCGCAAGAAAATAGAAACAAAAATCAATTATGTGATCTGATGGAGTAAATTACAAAATATGAGATATTTTTTTAATAAGAAAAGAAGAATCAGTGACTTTCAGCCTAAGTTATATTTAGATTATATATATAAAGAAAGGAAGAGGGAAAAAAGAAAAGATCTGAGAGACACAGAACAGGAAGGGACGAAGAAGCAAAGGAGTAGAGGCTGAGCGTTCATTTCGGCTCTCTTCATCATCTCTACAGAAGGACGAAAGGACTGTGGAGGCGATGGAGAAATTTTCTTTCATCTCTCTCATTCTTCTTTAAATCTGAATTCTTATCTTTTTATTATGGATTTGAATAAAGCCATGTGTGACTAATTTGTTTTACAACCTAGAGGACCTATAAACTTATGGGTGAATTGAATTTTGTTTTTGTTATTTAGTTAAATTTGATATTAATTTTGGTTACTTAATCTTGTTTAGTTTTATCTATTTAGTGGTTGGTCATCATTGAATATGATTTTGAGCATTAGGATTTACCTTGACGAAGGGGATTTTAATTAGGCTCTGAGATTAAGTAATATGGGATTAAATTATGATTTAATTTGCGGTTAGGATAGACATATACCTAATAGCCTCATATAATTGTTGAAGAGTGTGTTCGATTTTTGTTGCCTCTTGAGTAACTATATTACACATAACAAGTCTCAAAAGAGAGTTGTAAGTGGACCGACAGGCACTTATAGCTATTTATACTCGAGATTAACAAAATTGATATTAAAATTAATTAAATTAGTGAAAACAAGGTTTATGAAGTTAATAAGGGATTAGTGACTCTGGGTTGCTCGTTTAATAATTATGGTAGTTTTCTTATTTTTATTTTAGTTTTGATTGTCTTTTCCTTTATCTTAATTAAATTCAATTTGTTTTGCTCAACTTAAACGAAATTGTGAAATTAATGCTTAACTAAAGTTGTGATTATAAGTCATCGTGGGAACGATACTTTTCTTATCACTTTATTACTTGATACGGCCCGTACACTTGCGGAGTTTATAGGCTATAAAGTTTTGCCCTATCAATGATTCGAATATTTTAGATATTTATATAAATATTTTTAAAGAAATATTAAAAGTATTTTATTTGAGAATAAAAAGAAAGTAGAATCTCTCACTTAATATAATATAAGCAAGTTTTTAAATCAATTATTGGGGAGGAAGTATTAGTATGGGTGATATGGAAAAAAAAAATATGACAAAAATTGCTCCAAATATTTTATTAGAAAAAAAAAGTATAATTGAGGTGTTTATAAAATTAATGAGTTGTAATAATTACTTACTTTGTAGAATACATTTGTGCATTATTAGATTATTCCTATGTTCAATTATTATTAAGAAAATATCAATAAGGGTATTTTAGGAAGAAATTGACAAAAAATTAAACTTGGTCTTATAATTATGACTAAGACCAACTCTAAAATGTGTTCCTATAATTAGGACTGAAGGAAGTAATATGTTATGTATTCTTAAATTATATATTAGTTTATTAGTCAAACTAATTAATTTGAAGAAAAAATAAAAATAAAAAACTCTAAAATAATTTAATTAACTTCATTAATCTCTCAAAAAAATCAACTTGGTTTTATAATTAGAACCGAATGAAGTATCTTTTAATGTTCGAAATAATAACAAATTATACTTCTTTTTCTAGCGTCTAATATAAATCTTGCTGAACTATGTGGATTTTTTTTAAAAAAAAAACAAATACTTTTTTAATTCAATGAAATGTGTGGAATTATATTAAAATAATAACAAATCATATGAGACATTGAGGCCTAAGGAGGGGGGGTTTTGCTATATTTCTCTTTAAATATCACAAAAGTATGGATTATGAAATGTGTGGAATTATATTGAAGGGTTAAGGTGTAATTTTACCAATAAACTATTAGTCCTTAAGTGGACTAAAAATACCAAAAAAAAGTTTTACTCAAGAGCGTTCAGTACAACGCCGTTAGACAAAAGTTAACGTCCGTTATCTAAGGTGCAAATTAACCAACGAACTTTTACCCCAGGAGCGCCCGTCATAAAATTCCAAATTTTACTAAATTAAATAAGTTTTTTCTCATTTGTCATTATTCAAAACTACTTGTATAGATATCTATGGTCTATGGACAAAAATTACTTATTCTTCAATTTTGTCAAAATTATAATTTTCTAAAATAAACAAAATTTTTAATTAAAAATATAATTATATGATTTAAATAAAACTCAAGGTGTTTTATAGTTTATTATATATGTTAAAAGAAATTTATATGATTTACTTTTGTTTTAAAAGAAATTTATGTGATTTAAAAAATTTATTTAATGTTAATAAAATTTTTGTAGGCCAAGTTGCTCCTTAACCTATTATTAAATTGTCCTTCATCAAACTTCTTAAGTTATCTTTTTTTTTTCAACAAGTCACAAATAATTAATAGATCATTTAATTAACAAATATATTATCAAGTTTCCGGATTTATATTATTAAGTATCAATATTGATATCCATTAAAAATAAATCATATATATATATATATATATATTTGTTTAACATGTAAATTAAACTATTAAATACCTTGAGTTTTTTTTAATCATATAATTAAATTTTTTTAATTAAAAATTTTGTTTATTTTAGCAAATTATAATTTTGACAAAATTAAAGAATAAGTAATTTTTGTCCATAGATATCTATACAAGTAGTTTTGAATAATGACAATTGAGAAAAACTTATTTATTAATTTAGTAAAATTTAGAATTTTGTGCCGGGTGCTCTTAGGATAAAAATTCGTTGACCGATTTGCACCTTAGATGACGGACGTTAACTTTTATCTAACGATGTTATACCGTACGCTCTTGAGTAAAACTTTTTTTGGTATTTTTGATCTACTGAATAGTCAATTATATTAGACGCTCCTAGACCAATAGTTCATTGGTAAAATTGCACCTTAACCCTATATTGAAACAACCACTAAAAATTATAGGGTTAAGGTACAAATTGGCCAACAAAGTTTTATGATAGTTGAGCACAAATAAACTTTAAAGAGGGCAAAAGTACCGATCAATAATTAAAAATAGATAACTGGCAGAATAACGTTAAAATCAGTCTAACGGATGTTTGGTGCGATGTCAAAAGCATTAAATGAGAGATAAAAAGGCCATTAGGTTGAAGTTAACAGAATTGTATTATTTTTCCCCATTTTAAATTATTCATTAATATTTTTTTCATTTTCAATTGTTAATTAATACTTTTGCCCTTTTTAAAACTTATTTGTAGTAAATGCTTCAAATTTACAACTTTGTTTTTCAATCTACACCCTGACCCAAAATTATAATACTACCTCTTATCCTTGATATAAAGTTTAATTAACTAATTTTAGGAGATTGATAAAACTAATAAATTACCTTATAGTATTTACATTTATCATTTGGCTTGTAAAGTTGTAAACTATATTGCTGATTTCTATAAATAAATGATTTATTTTAATTTAATATAATTAAATAATTTATTCACTTTCCTTAATATTTTCACATCGGTCATTTGAGTCATATATTAATGATACAAAGTCTTACTTGAAAAGGGTTTTATATCTCCGATTATGAGGAAAAAGTCACATAAAAGGGCGAGATAGTAAAAATGACTATTCCTTTTAAAGGAAGAAATTACTATAACTTGAATTTTATATTAAGTTATTAACGTATATGTCTGATTGTCTAAATTCACATCAAGTTTTAATTGTGTGTATTAAATTTGTAAAGTGTATGTTTTTTTTTTTTGCCCAATTGTAAAGTGTATGTTCAATCCCTCAATTTTAACAATATTAGTTTTATTAATAGAAGATGCTAACTCAGCGAAGCCGACAAATTTAAACAGTACAATCAAAGACTGATGTCTAAATTTAAGTTAAAGTTTATAAATTGAAATATATTGAGAATGCAAAAATATTATACTAATTGATTAAATTTTAAGCATATGTTGTCTGCATCTAATTGTGGAGTCACCATTTAATTTATTGAACTAACATTTTTCATTAATAAGAATATTGGTATTACCCAAAGAACATCTGGTACAAAAAAAAACAAAATATACTTTATAAAATGAACTTTATAAGCTTAATTGACTAAATAGAAATTTAATGTTAATTTAAATGACCAAATATATATCTAACTAAAGTATACTTTAAATCCTTTAAGTTTTATATAAGACATACTTTTGGTTCCTTAACTTTATAAAGTATATTTTTGGTTCTAAAATTCTAACACCGTTGATGTTGTTAACGGAAAACGCTAACGCAGTGAACTCAAGTGATTACTAATAACATTTAATTACATAAATATTATATTTTCTTCAATTTACCTATATTTTAAATTTAAGCTTAATAACATTTAATTATACAGTCATCATCAGTTAAGTTTACACCGTTATCACTTGAGTTTGCATTTTTCGTTAAGAAAATTAACGATGTTAGAATTATAGGATTAAAAGTATACTTTATAAAGTTAAGGGATTAAAAATATACCTCATGTAAACTTAAAGGACTAAAAATATACTTAAGCATATATATTTTAACCAAATCTTAAACACAAGCTATTGGATTTGATTTTATGTGAGGGCAGAACTCGTCAAATCCAATCTATAGATTATCTGTCTTTTTAATACACAAATGAGATAATTTACACTGAGTATGAAAATTTGTATGTGTTGAAGATAATAATTTAGCTATTAAATGTCAAGTTCGCTATTTAATTCGCCCTTTAAAACAACATAAATTATTTTGGAAAACATATTACTAAATTAGTTAAGATATATTTTTGGTTCTTTAAAATTTACATTAAATTTTAGCTTATTTCGTCAAATTTATCAAATATATTTTTTATAAGATTTATAAAGTGTATATTTATTCATTTAGTCTCATTGACGAAAACTGGTGGATCAACAAATTTAAATAGTGATTTTGTAATTAAAAACATGTTTAAGTTTTAAAATATAAAATTATTATTACACTAAAAGAAAAAAAACATAGAACATGCTTTGCCAAGACTTAATTGTATAATTACCATTTAAATTTGTTATATTGGCTTTTTTTGTTAAACAAAATTGGCAGTCTTAATTAAGAATAAATGTCTACAAATATATTTTATAAACTTAAAAAACCGATCTATATTTTAACCTATTTAGGGCCTGTTTGGATGAGTTTTTTTTTTTAAATATTTTTTCTAAGTGCTTTTTTTTAAGCTCTAAATTGGAGCTTTTAGAAAAAAACGAGCATTTTGGTTTTTTTTGTTTTTTTTACTTTTGCTTTTTTAAAAAAAGAAAAAATATCATCTAAACACATAAATTAATTAAAAATTCATTTTTTTGCATTTAAAAAAATACTTTTTTATCAAAAAAACCCATCCAAACTGACCATTAATTTATTTATTTGATATGATTAAGGGTAAAGGTTTCTCCCTCAAGGCTTAGACGGCAAGGTGTTTTCATCTCTCCTAACACATATATGTGTTTCTAATTAATAATTCGAACTCATGTTCTCCTTTTTATGAGGTTAGGCCCTTTACCATCTCAACCAAAAGGTTATTGGTTAGCCTACTTAACTTTACTAACTATAAAATTATTGAATGTCAAGTTGGACAGATTAGCTATTTTACCTTTTTAAATATTTAATTAATTATAAAATTCAAATTTTTTTCCAAATATTATTTTCCTTGTTCATTTTATGTCATCCTCTTCTCACATAGTAATAATCGCCAATTCACCCGTCAAACTAAGATTTATTGGAACGAATTGTGCAAAGCATATTTTTTAGGTTTTCAACATGTTTGGTGTTACACAAATTTTAGTTTAATTAACATAACAATAAATATGACAATATCGATTGATTTGTTTTTTTTTAAAAAAATATTTTTTTCTTCTAATAACTAAGCTAAGCTACTGTCCCTGTACTCTACCCATAAATGAACAGCATGTTTAGCATAATGGTGAGGGAAGAAAAAAGCGGGTGATTTAAGCCCAATGAAAAAAATAGACCATTTGGAATATTGGGGTCTCAAATTAGCTTATTTTTTTAAAAAATGACTTATAATATAAGTCTTTTTTTTTTCAGCTTCTGGCATGACTTTTATAAGCTTCTAGCATAACTTTTATTAGCTTCTAGAGAAAAATATTAGGGATAGATGATTCAATAAGCAATGTATTGTAAATATATATTTGTAAGCATTATAATTTATCCATTTAAATATATTTAATTAAGTACTTTAGAGTTTTTAAATTTTTTAATAATAATTTAATTTTTTATCAAATTTAAATTTTTACTTCAATTATTACAATATATACAACTAATATATATAAATATATCTATAATATATATGTAATATTCAATAAAATTCATATTATTTTTAGTTATTTTCCATTTCAATTGACTTTTCAAATAATCATCTAAATAAACAAGAGCCCATTTAGAAAAAAAAGTTATTTATCCCACCATTATTTCAAACACAAATCACATTTACAGTCTGACTTTTATCTTACCTTACCTTTACAAAAATCATATTACAAATAAGTCATTTCTTCCACCGCTATTCCAAATGGACCAAAATTACTATCAATTTTAATTAGAGTTTTTATAGCCGATGTCTGTGTCACCTGTCCCCCCTAAAAAAAAGATATGGCATTCATATACAATAACGTGTTGCTGATTTGACAATAATATTTGATTTTAGTATGATCTATAATTAAGGGGTTAAGGTGTAAATTAACTAATGAAATGTTACGCTAGGAGTAACTGGCAAATAAATGAGCAAAAATACCAATATATGGACAACTGAAAGGGAGCAAAAATATCAATAAATAATTTAAAACTTCGACGAATAGACCAAAACGGGATTCTGTTATTTTCACAAGTTTTAAATTCTTCATTGTTATTTTTGCTCCATTTCAATTGTTCATTGGTATTTTTGCTCCCTTCAAAACATTTATGTGTCTGGTACTCCTAACATAACACTTTATTAGCTAATTTGCACTTTAACACTTAAGTAAAGCTCAACAAATTATTAATTAAAAATGGGTTAAGGTCCAGATTTACTAATGAAACTATTACCTAGGAGCGTCTGGCACAAAAAACAATTGAAGGGACCAAATTGGCCAACGAACTATTAAAAAGTGAAGGAAAAAAAAAACAATTTTGAGCAGATTCGCCAACGAATTATTACCTCATCACTGTCTTGGTGTCTCCGTCTTCCATTGACTGCCACAATGTCGGCGACGTCGGCATCTCCAAAGCTACCATTGTTGCTGGGTGTTCCACTCACTCTCTTGAACTCATCCAGCAGTCCACAGCTTTTGATCGGCACGCACTTTGCACCCTGATTGCGTCCCTCCGATGCCACAAGCAGCAACCGACGCTACCACAACACTTGCTCGCATGGGTCCCACCTCTGTTAATGTTTGTCTTATCCAACAAGAAGGCTTGACCATTCTTTTCTCCCGCATCTCCGCCACCGTCCTACACCAGTGCCTTATATTTTAACGTAGTTGTGATAGTTATTTTTTTAAATAGTTATTTAGTTTTTTTTTCCACTTTTTAATAGTTCGTTGGCCAATTTGGTCCCTTCAATTGTTTTTTTGTATCAGACGGTCCTCGGATAATAGTTCGTTGGCAAATCTGCATCTTAACCCATTAAAAATTATAAGAACTTGACTCAATTTGATCCCAATTATACGCACAAAGACTATTTTGCCTTTATTTTTTATTCAAAGTAAACAAAATATGAATTTATAAAAAGCATGCAAAATTAAGCTGCGAGCAGAACGAATATGCCACTGTCATTTTACATTACCAACCACCTTTTTTTAAAATAAAAAGAAAAAAAGAAAATTAATCTTTTAGTCCATAAAATTTTGACTCAATAATAATGCAGTCTTTATACTCTAACTTGGTAAAACTCAATCCTTATAATTTTGATTTAGTTGTAACTAAGTCCCTCAAGTTTGACGCAATGCAACTCAGTAGTTATAGTTTAATTATTGGATAATTTAGTCTTTATGTTTTAAAATGAGGTTAGAAACTGAATTATAAAATACTTAAAATTATAGAAACTGAATTCTTTGAATCAAAGTTGACAGACTGAATTATAACTGAGTTAAAATTATAAGAACCGAGTTATAGTTGAATCAAGACTATAAAAACTAAAAGATTATTATTTACACGATGTGATGTAAAATTTTGTTTAATGCATTATTAAATGCTGCTTCAAAATTATATGTTATCGAAGTTATAAAAGAAAACCAATTGATTATGTTTTAGTTTTTGATTTGGCAATGTTTCCTGCCAGGTCAATGGAAACCAGTCCCGTGATAGAAAAGGGCCATTTTAGTAAATGGTGCTGCTGGGGATTGGATATTGAGTAATATAGCAGAAGAAGTATTTATATAATGAAAAAGCAATATAGTTTGTAGATATTTTCCGATCTTGAAAGTTAGTTGAAGTGTTTACTGCTTTTGAAATTCAAAAGGCTAAAGGATCCATTGTTACTTGGACTCAACATACACATTCAACATTTTTTCCCGACGCTTTTAAATGACTATATATATATTTTAAAATGTTTGTGTGGAAAAGTTTGAATATATTTTATTAATGGCTAAAGTATACTTTTGATTATTTATGTTTATAGCAAGTGTAATTTTAATCCTTTAAATTTATAAAATATATTTTTAGCCTTTTAATCCTAACATCATTAGATTCTTTAACAGAAAATGCTAACTCATCAAAATTGCATTATTTTAATTCTAAATGGTTGCCACATGCATCAGCTCAATATTTTTTTTTAACAAATTCATATTTTAATTAAAAGAATAATCGCAACAACAAAAAATCCGGTTTTTAATCTTTTTTTTTTTTTTATCCCTTCCGCATAGAAACCCCTCCTCTTGCCGCCTAGTGCCTTCTTCTTCCATGAATGCTTCTGTTTCTAGCCCGTTCTTCCTTTGACTGTGGAAACCTTAGAGAAATAGAGTAGCTTTGGCCTTGCCGACTAGATCAAGTGCTTTGGAATTGACTTGATCAATTTTTTTTTTTTTTTGGTTTCAACGTCTTCCGCAATAGTTTGCACGTAATAACAAAAAATTCTCTCCTGCGCTCAACAAATTTTCCGATTCCAACCTTAATTTAAGCAACACCAATTCCAAAGATTATATATAGCTGAAAAATCCTATCAACAAAGTTGAGTATAATGAGGGAGGGCCACATAAATTTAATTTCTTAGGCGTGAAGAACATGAAGGGAAAGTGAGCTTGCCCAAGTTTCCATAGCTAGGGAGAAGTGTTGGCATAAGAAGAGTAAAAGCACTGGGTTAGAGACGGTTGGAAGATTAATGGAGGAAGAAGGGAGTTCACAGCTGGAGAAGGGTTTCCAATGGCAAAGGAGATGAAGAAAATTGATTAAAAATCTAGATTTTTTTTGTTATTATTAATATTTTAATTAAAAT
This sequence comes from Acacia crassicarpa, assembly GCA_034222035.1. Lineage (NCBI taxonomy): Eukaryota > Viridiplantae > Streptophyta > Magnoliopsida > Fabales > Fabaceae > Acacia > Acacia crassicarpa. The sequence continues at coordinate 59,424,176 of JAWXYG010000002.1, read as the reverse complement.
ACGAATTTGTAAAAAATTTGTGTTGATGTGGAAGGCAGTTAGGATGGAAATAATATGTCTTTTACGAGTCAGCATTTTCCGTTAAAGGAGACTAACAATGTTAGGATTGAAGGACTAAAAGTATACTGCTTTACAAATTTAAGAGACTAAAAGTATACTTGATGCAAACATAAAGGACCAAAAGTATATTTTAGCCTTCATTAAATATGTTACTTTAAGAATATCACGTTTTTAACAAACTTAACAAAAGGACTCTTTGGTAACAGTGTATAATTAAATATGAAGGAGTGATAACAAAAAATAAATATAAAGGAGAAAAGGTAGTGATTTATAATTGATAAAAGGAAAAATGTCATTTAAATACGAGAGGAAAGTCCAAAACCTCAAATCTCTGTTAAAAAATTAAAATGACAAAAAAGTAATAAGGAGGAATCTGAGATTTTGAAATTTAAGTGTTTTTACTAAAATATCTCTCATCTCTCTCCTCTTCATCTCTTCCTTTTCCGGGTCACTCTCTTTCTCTCTTCTCTCCCTCTCTTCATTTTCACTCTCACCCATGCCTTTCTTTCCTAGCTGGCAAAAACTTTCACCTTTACCGTTGCCGACGAGTTCTGCCATAACCACAAAAAACGCTGCGACTATGAGTTTGGAGACCCCAAGCTTGGAGTCGCGATAGTGAGTTTGTTTGTTGCTTGATTTTCTGAAATTTTAATCATTTGGGATGTGGTGCTTGTTGAGGCTGGAATCCATTGTTGGAAGGGGGAATGAAGAAAAGATGAAGAAGAATATGAAAAGTAAAATGACCTCAGGAAGCTGAGAAATCCAGTAATGAACAGTAAATGAGTTTAAGAAAGAAGAATGTGAACAGTAAATGTGAACTTTTAACAAAATTCATAATGAGATTAATAACTTTAGTAATGAGAATAACAAGTGTATTCATCAAGTTGTACATGTCATTCGGATGAATGCCTTTGTCATTCCTATTAGTAAATTTGTTAATGTCATTAAAGAACTTGTTATTTCCATTATGAAATTTGTTAATTGTCCTCAGATTTTGGTTTCAATAGTGACATGTGTTTCTCGTGATCAGGGACGGAATTAGGGGGCTAGGGGGTGGTCTCCGCCCCCTAAAATTACAGAAAAAGACTCAAAATTTTAGAAAATTCCATTTTAGTCTCATACAAATTTCAAATGTCTCACTTTAGTCCCTTCAAATAGTGTCATGGAAGGACTAAGCTAAAAATATTGAAGTTTTTATAGGCTGAAATGTGATTTCCTAAACATTTGGGTTCATTTCTGTAATTTTCACTCCTCCTAATTATAATTGCTGGGTTTGTCCCTGCCTGTGATAAATACACTTGTTATTCCCATTACTGAACTTGTTAGTCCCATTACGAATTTTATCAAGAATTCATATTCATTGTCCACATTCTTCTTCCTTAAACTCATTTACTGTTTATTATTGGATTTTTCAGCTTCCTGAGCTTGTTTTACTGTTTACCTTCTTATTTATCTCTCATTTCTTCCTCTTCCAACAATAGAGTCAAGACCTAACAACCACTACATCCCAAACAATTAAAATTTTAGAAAATCAAAACACATACAAACTCACAATCGTAGTGTTTTTGGTGGTTATGGGGAACTCGCCCACGACGGTGAAGGTGGAAGTTGTCACCGATAAGGGAAGAAAGGCATAGGTGAGAGTGGAAATGAAGAGAGGGAGAGGAGAAAAAGAGAGTGGCTAAGAAGAGGAGAGAGATAAGGAGTATTTTAGTTTTTAAAAAAACATTTAAAGTTCAAAATTTCGGATTCCTCCTCATCACCTGTGTCCTTTTAATTTTTTAACAGACTTTTTGAGTTTTGAAATTTAATTTGTTATTTAAATGACATTTTCCCTTGATAAAGGTGTGATAATTATGTAGTTTATTTTTATTATAAGAAAATCATTTGCACAATCAACAAGCCAAACATTAAAAGAAAACTCGCACGAAAATCATGACGTGGAAAAAATTGATTTACATGATGACATCTAAACAATCTGAATAGGAAAACGAGGGTCTCTATTAACCCCTCCCTTAACTTCTTCTCAATGTAATTTCCTACTATATATTAGGCCAACTTTTAATAATTGAGTTTTGTTTTGTAAAAATATTTTTATCATTTAATATTGAATATTATAGAACCAATTGAGATTTTTTTTAAAAGATGCATTGTTGTTTAAATTAATAAGAGAGAAATATCTTTGTAAGCCTCAATGTATTTAGCTTCTCTCATTTTCTTTTTTCATCCTTTACTTTGTAATTACATAGTTTTAAATCAAACAAAGCAAGGGGAGCAATTCTTTTTTTTTTTTTAATCCACGAACTTGAAATATTTTTCAGTATAACCTAAATAAACTTTTAGTACATTCAGTATCCTAAAATATTTTTTTTGTCACCCACTATCTAGCACCCCAATAAATATTGTTGGGTGTCAACAAAAATATATTTTAAGGTACTAGGTGTAGTGAAAATTAATTTATGATATCAATGCTACTAACAAAATATTTCAAAGTATTATATGCTCTCTCTCTTTGTTTTGTTTTGTTTTGTTTTTCTTAAAAAGCTCCACGTGCTTTGTCTGCTCTCAAAACTATGTGGGTTTGAAGGAAAAGATGCGAACATATAGGAAAAGAAAAGGAAGAAAGTCAACTCTAGCTTCAATACGTTACTCAAACTTAAAAAGAAAAAACTAAGAATTCCTTTCCTTGATTAAAATCCATCATCTAAATCAGCAACTAAATTTTGGTTCTCCTTAATTATATTACAACCAATTCACAAGCACTTTTTTTCCTTTCATTGGTTGTATATACATATATTGATAGTCTGTTCAGTCCGAGAGTTACAAAATATTGGAATAAATTTTCAGATACCAGTATATATTTATACACCATGTCGGATAAATTGAGTTTTCTTATGATATATAATATATTACAAATTTAATAAAAAGGGTGACTTTAGAAAAAAAAAAAAAAAAAGACACACACACACACATATAAACACGTGCGAAACCTACCCTCTTCTATTCATTGCGTATCTATAAATGCACAGTGCCTTTATTATAGCCGCCAAATGCATCAACTTAATTAAAGTATCCTCATCTTAATCTGCTATAACAAGCGTGGCCGAAGCCAAGTGAGGTTACAGATAAGGTTAAATGTTTGAACTGAAGATAGATAGAGAACGACCAAACTCGGAAGATAAATTAGACCGAAGAAGATTGACCATTAGCTCCACCTTCCATTCTCTCTCGACTCTCTCATCTGCATTAAGGCCCAATGACACTTGCTCTCATATTTATTGCCTCCACCTCTCATCCCCTTCAATCGCTACTCAACTTCCTATCTTCTGTTCCCAGTGGCCTTTGTCCTCTCCACCAAGCCCCTATTTCATTCATCAGTGCCCTTCAGCTCTCATCTTGCCAATAAAAATGTAAGAACTTTTAATTTCTAGCTTCTCTCTTCAGACAGACAATTCCACTCTCTGTCTCTTTGGTTACATATAAAATCTCAATAATTCTATAGCTGCTCCTTGCTTTTACACTACTGCTCAACTATTTAATTAATTAGTTTCCTAGTTGATATATATTTCTAGTTTGTTGCTGAAGCTGACCATTATTTAGTTCATCATGCACATTCTCAATAGCGAGAGCACTGACTCTGTTTTTTTGATTCTATATAAAGTGCATGTTGCAGGAGATTTAGAGGGATATTAGTTGGTTTCATAGAAGCATGTAAGATCCTGTCATTTCTCAAGTTGAACCCCACAAAGGGATATATATGTGACCTTTTAAAAAATCGAACTTTTGTCCCCCCCCCCCCCCCCCAATCTTCTGGAGTTTGAATTTCATTTGTCTTATGATTTGATGAGAATTAGACCTAGCTAGATGAAAAAACATTCCACACTGTTCTCAACAAACCAAACTACCGTACACGACGGGCAGATTAATAGATCCTGGTCCTTGTTCTTAGTTCTTAGTCTTTACGTGCCATCAAGCCTTCCTTCTTTTTTCTTGTTCAAAAGAGACAGTGCAAATAAAGGAAGTTAGACGATAACCATAGGTCTGCCTCAGACAAGCAACAACTACTAATTAAATGAACCCTACAAGCTCCTATCAAGTCTACCCTGTACATTTATTATGTGCCAAACTTTCAGGATATGTGCTATATATCAGACGATTTCATACTTTAACCCTTGAACAGGGCGTTTTTAAATTTAATATCTGTTAATCACCGCTTATCTGCTCCTAGTTACTCTCAGCGCATGCATTTTAAGCACCAGTTCAGCTAACACATGTAATGCAATTATATCTCTCTTTTTTTTTTTTTTAAGGAGAAAAATACTTGTTAACGAAAACTTGAACCAAATTTTTGACACGCAGAAATTTCGTAGCTAGCTAGATTGACCCATGCCAGGTGGCCACGTAGAGATAAAACCAGAACCAGGGGTCCACACGTACGTTGCTCAGTGGCCAATCTATGCTCTGGCATGGTCATTACGTCGCGACAAAAATCCCCGCCTTGCCATAGGTAGTTACATAGAAGACCACATGAACAAGGTCGAACTCGTTCACTTCAACCACGAGACATTAAATTACAGCACCGACCCTAATCTTGTGTTGGACCATCCTTATGCTCCAACAAACATCATGTTCTTCCCCTCCGAGGACGACACGAATCCCGACATCATCGCGACCTCCGGAGATTACCTAAGACTATGGGAAATACACGAGGATCGGATTGAGCTCAAGTCCCTCCTAACCGGCAATAAAGTCCGAGGTAACTCAGCCATAACCTCTTTTGACTGGGCAGAGTTTGACCCACGTCGTTTGGCTGCTTCCAGCGTGGACACCACGTGCACCATATGGGATATTGAGAAGGAATCTTTGGACACCCAATTAGTGGCACATGACAAGGAAGTGTACGACATATCATGGGGTGGGTTTAACGTTTTTGCTTCAGTGTCTGGGGATGGTTCCGTGAGAGTTTTTGACTTGAGGGACAAAGAAAGATCGACCATAATATTTGAGAACCCAGTACAAGATTGTCCTCTGTTACGCTTGGAATGGAATAAAGGGGATCCAAGATTTATGGCCACGGTCGGAATGGACAGTAATAAAGTGGTAATAATGGATATTAGGCAACCAACCACGCCGGTTATGGAATTAAATAAGCATAAGGCAAGTGTTAACGCTATATCGTGGTCCCCACACATGGGACGTCGGCTTTGCTCTTGTGGCGATGATTCCAGGGCTTTGATTTGGGACGTGGTGGGAACTATTGGGTCTCAACCAAGGATTAGCGGTGGTGATGACGTGAAGCCAGATTTGTGTTATGAATCAACGGCGGCTGAGATCAATCAAGTCCGCTGGTCTCTTGTTCAGATGGACTGGATTGCCCTTGCTTTCGCGAATATGTTACAGCTTTTGAAGGTGTAGATCAATAGGCTATGATTATATATCTCTTTTTAAAAGGGGGAATATGGAGAGATTTCCAATGAGAAAGGAGACTTCATGTTGCCATAATCTTATAAATGGTCTAATATAATACTCGTCTTTTAAAATGTAAAAAAGGAATTAGCCTTGGTTATCAGTACCTGTTAGCCTTCTCAAAGTGCTAGCCTTCTCAACGTGCTGGGGCATGCAAGGTTGCAATTGGTTATCACCTGCCATTCAAGTCCAATGAGTTTCACGAACACAACAACACTGTTTGTTTGTTTGGTTTGTTTTGTTTCGGGCAAGTTCTATGAAATATCTAGTTACCATTCTGGTCCTATTTATAAGTCTCTTTTGACCAAATTACACATACCAAGGAGAGGTAGGTAGCACAATGATTATGGGGTAAATTTTCAACTTTACCCTTATTTATTATGATTGGGTACCTTTTAACTTTTTCTTCTCTCTCTATTTTTATTGGTACAAATATAGGCAAAATTGTCACAAGTTCATTTATTTGGTCAAAAGGGACTTATAAATAAGATCAAATTTTTTGGTCAAAAAGAACTTCTAAATAAGATCAAAGTGGTACTATATATGTACGTAGAACAAACAAGGAAATGCGCTTGTGTGATTACAGCAACAACTTTTCATAGGAAATTTATCACCACCAGCAGGTACACCTACTAGGCTACTACGTAGATGATCCGGTCTATTATTTCCCTTATGAAATTGACAGCCACAATGAGAGCAGAAGAAACACGTCTGATTGATGTTCAAACATTCTGAGATGAAACTTGATTTTATATAATTGATGATGGAGACAGCAAAAGCATCATCTGCACCATGCTCCGTATGGTATCGGACGATAGCAATTAAATGCAATTAAAACCAAATCAAACAAAAAAATTTCAACCAAAAGCTTGGAAAATGCCACTTCAATTGAATATATAGTACGTAGAACAAACAAGGAAATGCGCTTGTATGATCACAGCAACAACTTTTCATAGGAAATTTATCACCACCAGCAAATACACCTACTAGGCTACTACGTAGATGATCCGGTCCATTATTTCCCTTATGAAATTGACAGCCACATTGAGAGAAGAAACACGTCTGATTGATGTTCAAACATTCTGAGATGAAACTTGATTTTATATAATTGATGATGGAGACAGCAAAAGCATCATCTGCACCATTGATGGGTATATATTTTATGATTAAACTGTTGGGATCCGTACACGTAGCGGATTTAAAATTTTTTTACGAATCCCGTCCGGAGGATCACTCAATGACGTTTAAATCAAGGTTAAGAAACCCGAATCATACCTTATATTGAACTCGTCCGCGTCTCGTTTTCTTTGAACAGGTGGGCTACCTTCTCGATCAGCAGAAGACGACTCTTAGAATCGGCTTCTTCTATCGGCATCCACACGAACAATCCCCGAACACGGCTACGGCAGCGTGTTAGCGCCTCTTGTGCGTCTCTCTCAATTTTTCACTCTAGGGTTTCTCGCGGCTTTCTGTAATACGCTCGACTAAAACTCTCGTAGGTTTTTCTAAACCCATCGGCGTATTATATTCAAAATTAATCCCCATTAATTTTGAATTTTGAATTTTAATTAAAAAATAGATTAATTAAATCTATCTGATAGATTTAATCTAATGTATTTATTTAATTCAAATTAAAAGCCTTATGATTTAATTTATCTTTATAAATTAAATCTGAGAAATGATATCTATCTATTTAATTAAATCTGAGATACAATATCTCAATTTAAATTAAATAGATAATGATATCTTTATTCTAAAATTACATGAGATACAATATCTTTATTTGTTTTAGATATTTAATTTATCAAATAAATTAAATACAAAACAAATATTATATATATTATTATAATCTCCATTAATAATATATATATATATATATATATATATATATAATAATTTCGAATTTAATACACACACACACATATATTTATCCTAGATTAAATTCAGTATTCATTTAATTTCAGATTAATCAATCTGAGATTAAATGAATCTGGACACTTTTACCCGTGTTGGATTATTCTTGTGTGCGACCCTGCAGGCCCATATGAGATTGGTAGTGGGCCAAGACTGTATCAGCCCACAAGTCGCAAGCGGCCTCTAGTAAGACATTGCGACTACCCAATTCACATGGGGATCGATGACACGATACTACCTATCGTACAACCATGTCACGTCCCTTTTGTCACGCGATAATTTGGTCAAGGATGAGGCATGGATAATGTCAACTTCCTGTTCTTGACCATTACTTTCTCGATTCTTGAGTAGTCTAATAAGTGAAATGGAAATTCCTTTCCATTACAGTATGGCCATACATTTCTTAGACTCACTCATCGAGGGGCCCAGTATTATCTCTCTACAAATGTGAGGGACAAATTCCATCTTGACCATTCACATTCCTCCGCATGAAAACCACTGATCCCGATTCCAGCCTTTATCATCACCCGGTCAAAGGTGACTTTTGATTAGGGTCAAAGGTCAGTGACTCATCATGTAGGAATCCATGATGATCTCAGGTCATAGGGCGTTGTGACGCGGTTATACATGAGATAAGCTTATGACTTAATCCATGCAGCTTTCTCATAGTGGGTCGGTCCAGCACCTTGTACTCTTACAAGTGCCCATGACTTTGACTCGTATCTTCATACCTCATCAAAGTCATACTAGTCTTATCTCATCTTCGCTCCCGCGTAAATGACCGACCAGGGACATTTAGGATAATCTATAAGATATATCCAGGGATACAGTTATCACCATAAACATGCGAATGAAGTGATAACTTAATGAAGAACAATGACTTGCCCCTAGGGCATAATTTCCAATAGACTCCCACTTGCACTAGATGCAATCATTAATTACTCTAATTCCGATTGCCTTAACATGACGCTCATGTGCCGCTTGAGCAAGCGGCTTAGTAAGAGGATCTGCTACATTGTAGTCTCCTGGTACTTTGCATACTTTTATCACCTCTATCTCCGATTTCTTTGATGAGATGAAATCGCCTGAGTATATGTTTGGTCCTTTGATGTAACCTAGGCTCCTTTGTCTGCGCAATAACGCCGTTATTGTCACAGAACAAGACTATTGGATCTGAGATGGTAGGAACCACCCCCAGTTCAGTCATGAACTTTCTAATCCAAAAGGCCTCCTCAGCTGCATCCTATGCTGCTATATACTCAGCTTCCGTTGCAGAATAAGATACAGTGCTTTGCTTAGAGCTCTTCCAGCTCACCGCACCACCATTCAACAGGAATACATATCCTGATTGCGATCTTGAATTATTTTGGTCAGTTTTGAAACTTGCATCTGTGTAACCAGTTATACAGAGCTCATCCTCCAAGCCACCATATACCAAGAATAAGTCCTTAGTCCTTTTTACAAGTGCCCATGACTTTGACTCGTATCTTCATACCTCATCAAAGTCATACTGGTCTTATCTCATCTTCGCTCTCGCGTAAATGACCGACCAGGGACATTTAGAATAATCTATAAGATATATCCAGGGATATAGTTATCACCATAAACATGCGAATGAAGTGATAACTTAATGGAGAACAATGACTTGCCCCTAGGGCATAATTTCCAACATAAATAGGTGTATATTTTATGAGATTTAATTGGAATCATTGATATTATATACCTATTTAATTATCTTTTATGAACATTTCCATAATTGAATCAAACTTGGGATTAAAGAATAAATCAACATAAAATCTACTCATATCCTGTTTTTATTGTGCAAGAAATATTAGCTGATTTGGAATGAAGTAGAAAAAGCAATTAAGAGGATATGTAATTAGCCAAATTCGATGGTCCCACGCAAGAAAAATAGAAACAAGATCAATTGAGTGATCTGATGGAGTAAATTACAAAATATGAGATATCTTTTTAATAAGAAAAGGAGAATCAATGACCCAAGATCTAAATTATTATAAATAGGGAGGCAGAGACAAGAAAGAGGATCACGAAAGAAAAAGAAGATCAGGGAGACACAGAACGAGAAGGAACGAAGAAGCAGAGGAGTAGAGACTAAGCGTTTTAGTTCTCTTCATCATCTCCACGAAAGGACTGTGGAGGCGATGGAGAAATTTTCTTTCCTCTCTCTCCTTCTTCTTTGAACCTGAATTTTCATATTTTTTATGGATTTGAATAAAGCCATGTGTGGCTAATTGGTTTTGCAACCTAGAGTACTATGAACTTGTTTGAGACTTAGAAATTGTTCCCACTCATTAGTTTTGCTTAATTTTAATCAGTTTATTTAATATTGTTTTTATTATTTATTGCTTAGTGATTGACTACCGTTAAGCATGTTTTGGGGATTTAGGATTGAACTTGACGAAGGGAATCTTAAATTGACATTGGGATTAAATAATGTGGAATTATATTTAAATTTAATGTGAAGTTAGGTTTTAATCTAATTTGCGTCTAGGATAGACATATATCTAGAAGCTCTGCATAATCAAATTAGAGTGAGCCCGATTTGAATTGCATCTTAATTAATTATGTGAGGCATTGCATAATTATTTGAGGTAGGGGTATAAGTGGACAGACAGGCACTTATAAACATTAATACTCTAGATTAGCTGATCAAGTTAAGTCAAAGTTAATTTAGTGGGGATAAAATCTAGGAATCAAATAAGGGATTAGTGACTCTACGTTGCTCGTTTGATTAGTGGTAGTTGTTTATTTTAATTTTAGATTTTTTTTCCTCTTAATTAAATTCAATCTGATTTGCTCAACTTAAACGAAATTGTAAAATTAATACTCAACTGAAGTTTGTGATACTAAGTCCTCGTGGGAACGAAACTTTTCTTATCACTTTATTACTTGATACGGCCCATGCACTTGCGGAGTTTTTAGGCTTAAAGTTTTGCCCTATCAACCATGCTCCGTGTGGTATCGGACAATAGTAATTAAAAGCAATTAAAACCAAATCAAACAAAAAAATTTCAAACAAAAGCTTGGAAAATGCCACTTCAATTGATTATATAGTACGGTACATAGGAGAACTGTTCCTCCTGCAGCCTCTGGTTCTAACAATGTTTCTGAACCATTACTTCATATTAATCATATATATCCTTTGAAGATGCACACAATTAGAACATTGCAGATCAGACAACAAACAAGGGCCTTACTAAATAACCCAACTTTTCACCGGGTTCAGTATTTGGATTGAATGATTCGGCTTCTCAAAATTGAGGCCTCAGTCATATCAATTTCAGCAAAATTCAGTTTACAAATATTAAATTGGAAGAGAACAGTCAGAGAAAACTTTACCAGTCCAACAGAGTCACACATGCCCAACATGAAGCTCTTTTCTTCCGTGACGGGGTAAAATCCTTTGACGACTACTTTTGAGGATTGCTGGAGAACAAACTTGTTTTCTTTAAAAGGAAAAAAATGGATAATTTATGACTTATATTCTTGTTAATTAATTACATCATATATATAATAGGAAGTTGGGAACTAAGCTTACCAAAAGGAAAATCTCAAAATTTCACCGTAGTCCAAAACGTAGAGACCAATCCAGAGTAACCCAAGTTCATCAAGACAGAGATATCCATGTCCAAAACGCATAGACTCTATGTATACGCACCTTAATTTCAAATCATGATGACAGAAAGAGGAGGTTATATATCCACGTACGCGTAAACTTAATTACACGATCTAATATCTAATACTGCCTCCGATTCCTTGTACAAGATGTGCGTATGCAAAAAATAAAAGATGGTCTAAAACTCTAAATTATATAAGTTGCCTTGTCAAAATATTAAATAATGTTTCATTTTTATTTTATAATCTGAATAGCATTTTTTGTTAATTTAAGAAGGTATTGTGAAGTCAACCTCTAAAAGCTCATAGAGAGAAAAATTAAAATGTATTGGTTGAACACGGCATCTTAGAAATTTCCCCTACACACAGGGACGGACTTACGTCAGTGCAACTGTGGGCAGGTGCAGACACAAAATATATATAATTTGCAAGAAATTTTTAAGGGTGTACACAATTAGAACAGATGGTAAAGACATTTATGTTTTTTTGCTAAGGTCTCCGGTTCGAACGTGAAACTCTCCCTTTCCCCTCTTTTTTTTTCCCCATCCCTAAATACTTCCCATTTGCCCGACGTTTTTCCCGAATTCCCCAAAAGTTCCCTTGTCGGCTCGTCCCTCGTCCGCCGCTCATCCCTCAGGCTCCTCCGCCGTCAATCTGGCTGCTCCATCTTCCTCTCTCGTCTCTTGATTTTTAACTTGTAAGTTCCCTAATTCTTCATCCCCTTCCCTGCAATTGCTTCATTTTGGTGAATCTGTCTTTTTTTTTTTTTTTTTTTTGCGGTTATGGACGCAATCTTCATCCCCTTCCCTGCAATTGCTTCCCTAATGTTGTTTTGATGAGGGGAGCTTCGGCTTCTACTATACTCACTTCCACCTCCTCGTCCTTCATCTCGGCACCGGCTTCTTGCATTTTGCTGTCATTTGTACCTCCACACTCAGAGATAAATTCGGTGTTGAGTATTTAATCTTTCTCAAAATTTGCTGTTGTGCTTTTCAGTTTCTTGGGTGATAGTCTGTGGTCATTATTCCCCTTACCGTGTTTTCATAACTGGTTAAAGCAAAGGTCAGATTGGGAACTAAATTTTGTTTTGTTCTCATTTCTTGATAATGTTTGAGGTTACTCTCTGTTTATCATATATGGAAATGCCATATTTATGTTAAGAGTGAAACCTCAATGCTATCACTACTACAAATATTGGATATTACTACCCTGAAAAACGTCCTTATTTAAAATAAGGTAGTAAAAAATGGACGCGGTGGCAACCTCGTAAATAATTCGAAGGAAAATGGGGATTTTATCGTCCTAAATTTGTTTCAGGGCGCCTAATAGCCATTGAGAATTTTTTTGTTATTTGGCGCCATGGAATTTTTTTTGTTTTGCGCCGTTGGAGGTGAATTTAGGCGACCTAAATTCAAATCAAGTCGCCTCTTTGGGCATTTAGGCGACCTGAATTGAATTCAGGTCGCCCCAATTGAATGAATTTTCCCTCTAAAATTTATTTACTTTGGCGCCGTGTTTTTTTGTGTGTGTATTTTTTTAATTTTTTCAATATTGGCGACCTGAAACATATTCAGGTCGCCTCTTATGGAATAAATTCTAATACTTATTTCTTTCTCTGTTAGTTTTTCTTTTTTTCTTTTTATTTTTTTAGTACTTCCTCTGATTTTAGGCGACTTGATTATATTTCAGGTCGCACAAATAATAATTTTAGGCGACCTGATTGGCTATCAGGTCGCCCAAATTATAGTAGAGGCGACCTGAATTTATTTCAGGTCGCCTCTATTATAAATTAGGCGACTTAAATTCAAATCAAGTCGCCTCTTTGGGCATTTAGGCGACCTGAATTCAATTCAGGTCGCCCCAATTAAATGAATTTTCCCTCTAAAATTTATTTACTTTGGCGCCGTGTTTTTTTGTGTGTGTGATTTTTTCAATATTGGCGACCTGAAACATATTCAGGTCGCCTCTTATGGAATAAATTCTAATACTTATTTCTTTCTCCGTTAGTTTTTCTTTTTTTCTTTTTATTTTTTTAGTATTTCCTCTGATTTTAGGCGACCTGATTATATTTCAGGTTGCCCAAATTATAATTTTAGGCGACCTGATTGGATATCAGGTCGCCCAAATTACAGTAGAGGCGACCTGAATTTATTGCAGGTTGCCTCTATTATAAATTAGGCGACTTGATGGGGAATCAGGTCGCCTAAATTGCTAAAGAGGCGACCGGATTTTTCTGCAGGTCGCCTTTCAGAACCCTCATAAGCTTCCTAAAATCCCGGATGCCGCAAATCCCTGTTGCCGTTCAATCGTCTAGAACCCTTATACCTCTCAACGTTGAAGCTCTCGTCTCTCTGCAAATCGATCTGCCGCTCTCGTCTCCCATTCTGACGCTCCTCCCAGCCTCTCAACTCCGCGTTCTGCCTCGCCGCTGCTGACTGTGTGACTGCCATCTCCAATCTCTCCTTCCTCTCTCCCCATGTGGTCTCGTTGCTCGCCGTTCCCTCTTCCTACTTTCCCATTGCAGATCCCTCTTTAAATGGTCTCAAATAGCCGCTCTCTGCTTGCATAAATATGTAAATGGTCTCGTTGAATTCTCTGCTTGCTTTGAACAAGATCTGCAACATTTCCGTGTCTTAGCCGTCGACGACAGCCTCATCGACCGGAAGCTTCTCGAGAAGCTCCTTCAGGTCTCTTCTTGCAAAGGTACCTTACCTTCTCCCTCTTTTTTCACTCCTCTTCGATTTTCCCTCCTTTAATTTCGATTTCTCCTTCATGAATTTGAAGTGATTTTGATTTATGAATTGTTTGGGGATTTCACGTGTTGATTTTCTTTTCAAAAATTACCGAGTGACGAGTGTGGACTCCGGCGACAAGGCTTTGAAATATCTTGGTCTTCTCGATGATCTTGATAGTGCTTCTCCAACTTCTTCAGAATCATCATCTTCTTCTCCCCAGTCACCCCAACAAGAGGTAATTAAACACCATCTCTCTCATATTCTACTGGCCTTTTCTCTTCTCTGTCTATTGTGCTTGAGTTTGTTTACTGCATTTTTCAGTTGATATATTTGACTTTGATCAGTCTCCGCAAGTTCTGCAACTAACATTTTATTCTCTAAAGAAAATTCATTTTTACCCTTAATTTCATACTTCCGATTAAGTTTTTATACAACATTTTCCTTAATTTTTGTCCCCTTTTCTTATAATAAATCACAGAAACAGGATTGCCGCAAGCCTCTTGTTTTTCTTCTTTTAAAAGACTATTGCCGTCAGATGCATAAACTAATCATATAAACAAAGTGACTAAATGAAGATAATAAAGAGGTGGCAATCAGGAATATTCTTCAACTGATTCAATTTTAAATTAATGAAAATTAGTTACTTTTCAAAATATAATATATATATATGAGAATATAATAATTATTTCTTAACAAAAGTACTGAATTCAAATTATAAATCACATATATGTAAATGGTCTCGTTGAATTCTTTGCAGGTGCTATTTTAGCCCACCAAAAAGCCTGTGTAAACATTCTGTGAAATATTGTGCGCCAAAACACTAGCAAAAGAAAAGAAAAAAGAAAAACTTTTCAATAGTGTTGCACCCTTCTTAATGAATGAAAAGAGAATTTGAATCTTTCGATTTGAATCTTTTGATTTGAGTCAGTGAGCCCTCAATCGGTGAGTCCTCGGCTTCTGAAAAGAGAATTTTGGTCCTAAATATAGAACTTGAATAAGCTATGTTTCTTCTTTCTTTTTTTTAAATAATTTTGGCTGACGTGATCGTATTTGTATTGAATTAGGCCATTACAATCTGATAACTGATGTTGATAATTTTGATATAGGCGAGAAGAGATTAAAGGAGAATCATCTTTATCTGAAATTATTACCTGCTGAGAAAATCTTGGTCAAAGGTTTCAAGCAAATTGTTGCGCTCTCAAATTAGGTCAGCTGCTTTCATTTTATTCACACACATATTTTCCTTATATGATACCTTCTTTCTGATTCAGAATAATACTTTTTTCTTATGGCTTCATAGTTTACCATTATTGATTTAAGTGTTTTTAATCCAGTCCTTGACCTTTTTTTTTTGTCTTTCCTTTATTATTAGCTATCTGGACTACATGAACTTGATTAAAAAAGTCATGGCTTCATGGTTTACCATTTCCATTACGATTGAAGTATATGTCGGTAGGAATAATTCCAATGTTCTGTTAGTTGATGAAATTGTTGGATTTAATAGTTGATATTGATCTGAATTGCTTTAGTTAGTAAGTTTTGTTCAATTAAGCTGAAATTGGTTGTAATTGAAATTTTGTGATGTCTTACTTTTAAGGGGAGACGCTGCCGAAATTTTCTTTAAAGAAAGCATGTCGTACTTGAAATTGTTATGGACTTGACTGTTGTTGGAAATGTCTTAGGTGATAATAAAATGGGTCATATTTGGATGAATGCTTTGAGAACTAGCGAAGAATATGAGGAAGGGGTGGAAGAGTTTATTGAATTTGCTAGAAGGAATGTGGCTACAAAAAACGGGATGTATTATTGTCCATGTGTTAATTGTTTAAATGGGATTCAAAGGGATATTGCTGATATAAGGGATCACCTAATTTGTGATGGAATAAACCTTCGATACACAACGTGGATATGGCATGGTGAGGAGGTAACACCTAGTGCATCCCACGAAAATGAGGTTGAGGTAGATGATGATGGAATGGAGAGAATGATTCATGATGTTGAGGTCGAATCCTTTGCACAACCGCATGAATATGATAGTGTGCGGAGTGATGCAGAGACACCTTTGTTCCCTGGGTGTACTAAGTATACACGGTTGACTGGGACCTTACATTTGGTCAACTTAAAGGCAACTTGTGGGTGGACCGATAGCAGTTTCACGTCGTTGCTTGAATTGTTGTGTGATATGTTGCCAGATGATAATGTACTTCCAAATCGTATGTATGAGGCCAAGAAAATCTTATCTACGATGGGTATGGAGTATAAAAAGATACACAGTTGCCCTAATGACTGCATATTATACAGAAACGAGTATGAAGGCCTCGATAAGTGTCCGAAGTGTAAAACTTCACGATACAAAGTGAAGAAATGTAGTGTTTCTGGAGAGCAGACAACAAAAAGGCAACCTTTGAAGACATTGTGGTATCTTCCAATAATTCCACGGTTTAAGCGTTTGTATACTAGTGAAGCAACGGCGAAGAAGTTGAGATGGCATTCTGATGAGAGAATTTTCGATGGAAAATATCTTCGGCACCCGGCTGACTCTCTGCAATGGAAGAAAATAGACGAAATGTTCCCTCAATTTGGCAGTGAGCCAAGAAACCTTCGGCTGGGGCTTTGTACAGATAGCTTCAATCCGTATCGAACTCTTAGCAGTACCCATAGTGTATGGCCGGTTCTCCTTGTAATATACAACTTACCTCCCTGGCTATGTATGAAACGCAAGTATGTGATGCTGTTTATGATGATTTCTGGACCAAAACAGCCCGGTAATAATATCGATGCGTACTTGGCGCCTTTGGTTGAGGATTTGAAGAAGTTGTGGGAGGAAGGCATAGATGTGTTTGATGCATATAAGAAGGAGTTATTTAAGTTGCGTGCAATGATTTTTACCACGATCAATGACTTTCCTGCATACGGAAATTTGTCTGGGTACAGTGTGAAGGGGCATAAAGCATGTCCAATATGTGAAGCTGACACAAACTTCCAGCAACTAAAGCATGGAAAGAAAACAGTCTACCTCGGTCACAGGAGGTTTCTTGATCGGTTCCACCCATATCGTAAGTTAAGAAAGCGTTTTAACGGCTTACCGGAGCATGGAACGGCTCCAAAGGCATTAACCGGAGAGGAAGTCTATAGTCGGGTGATGCATATCAATGTCATATTGGGTAAGCAGAAAAGGATTGCGGGTGAGAAGAATATATGGAAGAAGAGATCAATTTTCTTTGACCTTCCATATTGGCGTAGTCTTGATGTGAGACACAGTCTTGATGTGATGCATGTGGAAAAAAATGTTTGTGATAGCCTTGTCAGTACTCTTTTGCACATACCAGGGAAGACTAAGGATGGAATTAGTGCGAGACTAGACCTGGTTGATATGGGAATAAGAGAACGGTTACATCCACGAGTAATGGAAGATGGTAAGAGGGCATACATGGAGCCAACAGCTCATACACTGTCAAAAGAGGAGAAAAAAAGTTTGTGTGGGTGTCTATATGACATTAAGGTTCCACAAGGATATTCTTCAAATTTGAGAAGGTGTGTTTCAATGGACGATTTCAAGTTAGTGGGAATGAAGTCCCATGATTATCATGTGTTGATGCAACAACTATTACCAGTAGCTATTAGGGGCATTATGAAAGATGAAGTGCGGACCACTATAACAAAATTGTGTATTTTCTTTAATGCTATATGTAACAAAGTCATTGACATTGAAAAGTTGGATGAATTGGAAAATGAGGGTTATATTATTTTGTCCCAACTCGAGATGCATTTTCCTCCTGCATTTTTCGATATAATGGTGCACCTAATAGTGCACTTGGTAAGGGAGGTAAGGCTCTGCGGTCCAATTTACCTAAGGTGGATGTACCCTTTCGAGCGATACACAAAGATCTTAAAAGGGTATTCTAAAAATCCTTATCGACCGGAAGCCTCAATAGTTGAGAGATATGTAGTGGAAGAGGCTATGGAGTTCTATAAAGATTATCTATCAGGGGTGACGTTACAATCTCAGCATGATAAGGGGATAAGTGAGGGAACTCGAGGAATCAAACTGAAGAATAAGCCTCGTGAAGAGGTGTTGCAAGCACACTTGTACATCTTGAATAATATGGAAGAAGTTCAACCATACATTGATGAACACAGAAAGAGTTTGAAGAATAAGAATCCAAGGAAGAATGACATGCAAATAGCTCATGAGCAAACGAAGACGTTCATAAAGTGGTTCGAGGAGAAGGTATCGCACGAGACCAGAGTGTCAGATACAATCGAGTGGTTAGCCTGGGGGCCTTTTTATCAGGTTATCACTTGGACAGGTTATGATATAAACGGATATTCTTTCTACACAAAAGACCAAGATGATAGAAGTTCTGTGCAAAACAGTGGGGTGATGGTTGAAGCTGAATCCATGCACTTTTCGAGTTCTAAAGACAAAAACCCGGTGTTAGCATCAATGGCCTATTATGGAGTTATTGAAGAAATATGGGAGATGAACTACACCAAGTTCAAAGTTGCTTTATTTAAATGTAAGTGGGTAAACAATAATGCTGTTGTAATAGATCCTAAATTTGGATTTGTCTCAGTTGATCTTCAAAGACTTGGTCATAGAGACGAGCCATTCATTCTAGCAAGCCAGGCGAAACAAGTGTTTTATGTTACAGACCCTGCAAATAAGAAAATGTTCATTGTACTTCAAAGTAAAAAACAAACATATGGTGAAGAATCCTTGAACCTGGATGATACACTCCCTTTCACAACAAATCCACCTACAACACATGAAGTAGAATTGGTAGATGATGAAGAATATGCTCCAAGAAAGGATCATTCTGAAGGAATATGGGAGACCATATAAAGTAAGATCTTAAGTTATGAAAAAGTGCTATGTTATTGTTGTACAGGTTTAACATTTAGTTCATTTTATTCATTTGTTTATTATTTAATAATAACCCTATCTAACATTATTGATTTGTCTTTGATGATCAGGAATATGTCTAGCTCTGACGAGCCATCGGGTGATGAGGGGAATGATGTACCGGTGGGGAGAAAGGGTAGAGGTAGCACACATATGGGTGCGTTAATTGCACGTCGTCAAGGTCAGAAAAAGAGGCTGCATGTGGAGTTCAATGCCAATATGAATCCGATTGGTCCAGAGGAAGACAGTTTCATTAGCTACGTAGGCTATTTGGCGCGAAGCAAAGTTCGCATTGTTTTCACTCATTGGAAGTTGGTTCCTCAAAAAACGAAGGAGTTGATCTGGGCACAACTTTTGGTATCTCACTTTCGATTCATTCTGCATTTGTATCTTTAGTTTTATTACTTGATTTGTCTAATATCTTCTATCTTTTACCTTGCAGCAAACGTATGATGTGCCTAACAATAAGGCCATGTACAAGCATTGGATGGGCGAGGTTTGTCTGCGTTGGAAAGACTTTAAGAACAAGCTTACTAAAAAGTATATCCGAGGGGCAAAGAGGGACAAGGACCCATGTCAGGACTATGATTACATTTCTCCAGAGGACTGGCGGGAGTTTGTGGCGTTACGCCAAAATCCTGAATTTCTTGTAAAGTTTCTTTCATATCTTCTCTTTTAGTTCGCATTGGTTTGACATCGAAGTTACAATTTTATTTGCTTTCGTGTCACAGGAACAAAGTCAGGCCAATAGAGAGAGGCAAGCGAGAAATAAGTATCCGCATTGCATGTCTAGGGGTGGCTATAAGAAGCTTGAATGGAAGCTGATGGAAGAAGAGTTGCAGAGAATGAAGGAAGCTGCACAATCCGATCCTTCCACTGTTATCCAGGCCCCTGAGCGTCCTCCTCGCCACAAAAAATGGATAGCTGCAAGGAAGAAGGGTGACAATTTCGTAAATGAAGATGTGGCTGAGGTTGCCAAGAAGATTGTAAGTAGTTAAATTAGAAGTATTAAATAATAGTCTCTGTTGTTTCATATTTTTAGCGTTTAATTACTATTTATGAAAAATCCTATGATACAGGATGCGCTTGAGCAGCAGAGCAGCCAAGGTTCATTCACGCCGGGTACACGGATGGACATTTTGTCCACGGCGATTGGGAAGCCGGATTACCTTGATGCTGTTCGAGGGGAGCCGAGGGGAGTTAGTGTCGCGAAATATTTTGGATGCCGTTCTACTTGTTCGCATGACGATGACAACCCTAGCCCTCAGCTTGTAGCCAAAATTCAAGCGTCCCTCGTAGATGAGGTTATGGCACAACTACGGGGTGAAATGAGGGCTATGATACAAGAGAGGGGAAATACGCAGCCTACAAACCAGGAATCTCCGGCCTTCCCAAGCAGCAAAGAAAGTTTTCACGCTCCAGATGTACCTGTTGGCGAACCTTCTCATCACTCTCCAGATGTACATATTGGCGAGCCTTCTCACACTCCACAGGGTGGACAACCCTGCACTCTATATTTGGATGACCCACACCGGCGTATTGTTGCTGATGGTCTTGTTTACCCAGAACAAACCACACACCACAATATGCAAATTCCACAAGACCTACGTAGGGTGATTGTAAGAAGTGTACGAGAGGGTGAAGAAAAGACAGCCATCCCGATTGATGATGAGGAGGTTCCCTATCTCAGTGCTACCACCACATCGTTCATCCTTTGGCCGCATCATCTTATTGAGATGGGGACGACACCTCCAATGGTATTTCCATACTTTACTGATTGACAATGAGTAGGTTCCCGTTTGATTTTTCATTGCTAACCCACTCATAATCTGTTTATTATGTTTTCATAGCATGAACAAGCTGCGGACATACTTCCATACTTAGCACAGCTGCGAGGGCTCTACAAGGACGTCATCTCTATAGGCTTGCAGATGCCTTCAGGCATTGTCGGTGCAGACAAGTCATATTCGATCAATATTGACAACAAAGATCTGACAGAGTTTATGCATATGGAAGATTTAGATATACAGTGGCTTCAACTTGCAATCTTGTAAGTTTTTTGTATCCTTTAATTATGTCAGTTACTATTTTTTTGTTTAATATATTCAACAACATCTATCATTTTATTTTGATCATAGTGTCTGCCACGACCTATGCAAAAAGGGAGGCCTATTAGGTTCATTCGGATTCTTATGTCCTGGAAGCACGGCTTCGGCTGGCAATAACTTAGCGAGGAGGGCCATTTATGCTGGGTTAGCAATGGGTGACCTAGATTCGACTTGTTATCTAGCGCCAATACATGAAGGTACGTATTTCTTTTGTCTATATAAGATTAGAATTAATTGTTTTCTTATCTTAGTTTAATATGAATATGTATATGTTGTAGTGCTCATTGGACCCTGTGTGTAGTTTGCCCCTCTAAGAACGCATGTTATTGGTATGATTCTATAAGTGGCAGGCCAACCGAGGATATCAAAAACATGTTTGCCGAGTAAGTAAATTTTTGTCTAAATCATCGATTCGTCTTTTAAATGAATTGTTTTCATGTCTGTTAATTTCTATTTTAATGATGATAGGGCTCTTAGGACGTATAGAGAGCTTGCTGGACAAAGAGACCAGGGTGGACCAAAGTGGTTTTACCCCAAGGTAAGTAGTTTCAATTCAAGTGTTTTTCTGTGCCACAATAGCTTTCGTTTTAACAATTTGTTTTTGATTTATAGTGCCATCAACAACCAGGGAACACCGAGTGTGGATACTACGTTATCAGTTGGATGCAATCTATTATTTCCAACGAAAAAACTACTGGCTTTCAAAACGTACGTAATGCTCCTTGATCCTCAAATGATAATATTTTATGTTGTGGTACCTCAGTTGTTAATTATACCTTGTTTTCCAATTTACAGTATTTTCGTACTGCAGATCCGTACTCACAGGATGACCTGGATTCGACTCGAGACATGATGGCTAGATATCTTCTTGAACATGGCTCACTTGCAAATTAATCTATTCTTAGGGTATGACTTGTTGTGGTATGACTTAGCTCTGTCTGGCCTTCCCTTGTTAATATTGTACAAATTGGTTTTGTTTTGCAGTGGTATAGTTAAAATTGTTGTAGTAACTTGTTCAGCGGATAGTTTCTGAGTCTGGGAGTTGAGTGAATGACTTGAATTTGATTGATTGTAACTGTAGTTTTTGTTGTAAATCATGGACATGTATGTACCATTAACGTTGTTTGAATTTTGCTATGGTTGGCTGAGTATTATGATAAAAACTTGTACATTTTGAGTTATTGCCTTGCTGTAATTGGTGTTAGAAAAACAGGAATTTGGCAGGAAATTGCTGTAATTGAGTTATGAATTGCCTTGCTGTAATTGTGAAGTATTCAGTTTTGCAGCAAATTGGACAAACAAAGAGCGAGAACTAATTTTTTGTAAAAAAAAAACTAATATAAGGCGACCTGAACAACATTTAGGTAGTCTATTTAACACAATAGGCGACCTGAAAGGCAATTTAGGTAGTCTTTTTAATCAAATAGGCTACCTGAAACCAATTTAGGTAGTCTTTTGAATAAAATAGACTACCGGAAAACAATTTAGGTAGGTTTTTTTGATGAAATAGGCGACCTAAAATCTATTTAGGTAGTCTTTTGAATAAAATAGGCTACCTAAAATCAATTTAGGTAGTCTTTTTCACAGAATAGGCGACCTGAAAGGATATTTAGGTAGTTTTTTTAATAAAATAAACTACCTAAACGTAATTTAGGTAGTCTCTTTGAAACCCTAACACAATAACAATAGGCAACCTGATTTCTCATTTAGGTAGTCTTTTTTATAAAATAGACTACCTGAATAAAATTTAGGTAGTCTGTTTGAAAATAACACAATAACAATAGGCGACCTGATTTCTCATTTAGGTAGTCTTTTTTATAAAATAGACTACCTGAATAAAATTTAGGTAGTCTGTTTGAAAATAAAATGTGTCCTATACCTCATATTAGGCGACTCATATTAGGCGACCTTATGTAAATTCAGGTCGCCTATATTAGGCGACCTGATATGTATTCAGGTCGCCTAATTGAGGAGATACTACTACACTCTCCCCGACGTCCCTTAAAATAAGGTCGTCTTTTGAGTCTTTTTTAGGTCGTCTTTTTAGTATTTTGTAGTAGTGTATTGTTTAACTCTGCCCAACAAATTGTGCTGTACAATATGCTTTATCGGCTTTAGAAGGATTGGTTTATCAACAAATTGTTTAATCAATAGTATTTGGTTCGGCAACATAAAAATAGTACCCTTAGATGAAAATCACATTAAAATTGCAAGGTTATATTCTGTTCTGCTCCATTTTTATGCTAATATTTAGTTTCCCTCCTTGAGATCTTTGCTCTGTTTCCAGTCCTGATTTCTTTTCCCCCTCTCAGAGAAGTTGAAATGCTTAAAATCTTGTACCAATTTATCATATACACATGCCACTGAATTGGTTATCAAGAGTTGTTGTCTAGATATCTTGTACGTGGTTTGTTTCTTTCTTTTTCAATTGCATATAGTATATAGGACTTCTATTCAAACGGCCAAACCTGGTACCCAATAACCAAGTCTAAGCATATATAGCTCTAGAATTTCGATATGCTATTATACTTCTAAGGAAAAATTGGGTAGAAGATACAAACCATGTCCAATTGCAATAATTGTGCAATTTCATGTGGTCTTACTCAAAAGATATATTTACATGTTCTATAGTAGTAATCACATCTGGCATGATTGGATGTGGAGTAGAACGTAATATAGTCTTCCTTCTTGTGCAATGATTTACTAAGAAAACATACAAGTTACCAGTGAATAAAATTGTTTTGAAGTATTTATTGTCTTTGTTGGTTAACCAAATCCGAAGTGCTTTGTGATGTAGCTTGACCACTTGCAAAAGTAAAGCAAACAGTAAATTCCTCTAATCCACCATCTAGGAAGGGGAGCTTGGGTTTGCATTTGAGATTAATATGGAATATAGGCGCTTAATTTGTTGTATCTTTTTTAATGTTTCCATGCTTGACATGAAAAACATAAGGTAGTATTACGCATGAGCTAAGTATTAAAAAGTAAAAACATAATGGGTTGTTATTGGCTGCACAACCTTCGATGGGACTTTTGAACTGATGATTTTCCTCTTTTCAGACTTGAGGTACACTTTTACCAAAGAATCTTATTATTTTCCTCCCTGTGATGTTTTTGCAATTTGCAGGCACTTGCAAAGGAACTTGTAAGATCTAGGAAAACAGTGAATCGTCTTTATGAAAATAAAGCCCAATTGAATTCAATATCAATGCATCTTGGGAAAAGTGTTGGTAGGTTGTGCTTCTTTTCACTAGCTTTAAAACATATGTCAAAACAAATATTCTTTGTCCAATTTTTCACATTAGTGCATGCTATTATTACTTTTTAATTTGAAGGACCAACCTGGGCAAAGTCAATAACCTTCTGCTGCAGGTTTTCTTTTACCTGGAATGGTATTTTTGTTCACTGAGTAAATCGCTTTATGCCAAAGCACACGCACATACAGGCACTTAATTGTATATGGTGCTTACAAATACATTGTCCTGATTTGGTGAACATGAAACATTTTTCTGTATCTGTTATAGTTTTTATGATTTAGTATAATGATTTAATGATTTGAATTCAATTAGCTATCATTCTTTTTGCCATGACTGAAGATGAACAAAGAGATATGTTTTGCTTATACTCTGTGAGGCCGTGTAGTCTCAATTTGATTCAGAATCAGAGCCATGCATGCACTTATACACACACACGCTCACTCAGATTTTATTTCATTTTATTAAGAGGTACAGTAGTTGACAGTATTGAAAAAGAAAGATGATCAAATGGCTGCTTCAAGCGTGACGGCGCCAGAATTACTATTTTGGGGGAGTTATTTATTGCAAGCCACACTTTGACCAACTTCTCAAAAGAACTAGTAGTTTTAACAAAAGCTGCGAAGGTAACAAGGCTTTCTGATGTAAAGGTTAGTTGATTGTTGATTATTATTTTTCTATGTTAAGTTTTGTTTTTCTTTTATTGTTTATATTCTTTTGTTTTTTAATGCGTTTAAAACTTTCCTTAAAAAAAAATTTCGGGGGCCCCCGCATCCCACCACTATTTGTGCACCCACAAACCTAAAATCCTGGGTCCGTCACTGCCTACACACATATATATATATACATACTATATTCATATATATATATATATATATATATATATATATATACTATACTATACTATACTATATTAAGAATAAGGAATGCCTTTGGATAGCAAAATCTGTGACCTCGATCTGTCTCCTTCACGAACGACAAACAAACGCGTCCCAACATAACTTGAAGTGGATCCTACCTTTTCATGTCATTTTCTTAAAGAGATTAAAAAACAATTTTCGAATGATACAAAAAATATAGTTAAAATAACTTAATTCAATTTAAATGTCCTCGACCAATAATCAATTATTGAATTTTAAAATATATAATGATTATTATTAAATTTTCATAATAGAGAAAGTAACTATAATTAATAATTGGGATAGGATATTGTCACTGTCAATTTTAGTCACTACAATTTTTTTCACCGTTAACGGTGAAAAAAATGGTAATGACATTAGTAGTGACAACATCCTATCATTTAATAATTAAGCTGTTTTCACTATCCTATTATTTTGTTAATATAATGGATGTATATACTTTGATAAATAAATAAAAAAACACCATGATGATAAATATTCTTCTTCAATGCAAGAAGTGTACCCCTCATTAAAACCCATATACTTAATATATAAATCCAAACTATACTTACCAAATAGTTCTAAATATTATTTGAAATTTTTAGTTTTAAAAAAAGTTCATTAATCAAAGGATTTTATAACAAAATAATTATAGTGTCATGACAATCAAATATAAAGTAACATAACATGCTCCAGGAGCACAATAGAGCCTTCAAGACTCACTCACACATGTGTCTTCCCTTCTTATTATAGCATTCACATGAAAAATGTTGATATGATGGGATGAGACTTTACGTCTCAGTAATTACAAATTTTTTTTTCCATAGACAACCACATAAGCATACCACATATGATTTAAAAGGAGGAGCTGATTACATATATATTTGCATATATCATGATCCTGATACCATACAATTTCAAAAGTAATCATCATTATGCCAATCTCTATTTTCATCACAACATGTAATTAATATACAATTATGTAGAATGCAATATATACAACCTCCCTCATATCACCACCCATCCTTATTCCGCCAACTTGAAGCTATAGGCTAACACTTAGTCTGACAGAAATTTATCCATTTGACTGGATTGTCCCAAGCTCTCCAGTTCTTAAGATGCACTTGGTCAAAGGTGTAAAGCTTAAGTCTGAACTATGACTCTTCTCCTAAAGAGAACAAAACTAAGGAAGTGACACATGTCCTACAGCTCTAATGCAATCCTCAACAAAGGGAAACATGAAAGAATAGGCCTTGACAATTGTCATTCACTATGCACCGAGTGATGACCTACCACCCTGGTAAAAGATCTCAGCATACAAATTGCTCCTCACTCCAACTTTATCACAAATGCAACCGCCATGAAAATCATATCCAACCACTTATAAATATAATATTATTTAAAGACAAGGTACAATAAATCATGCTTTCATCTATATAAAGTATCATCACATATTCAAACATGCCTAGAAGGAAACAACTATCCAACAACACATTAATTATAAATAAATTATTAACTATGTGAATAAAGTGAGTTATATATAAATTAACTTGTACCATTATTTACTTGAGAATTTACAATACATATACTTATAATTTAGTCCATATTTTTTTAAAAAAACAAGATAGTTATTCACAATTAAATACAAATGACAACTATATGAAAGAATATAATATTCAAAGTTACCTAATACTCCCTGACTCACAAGCAATCACACAGAGTAACTACAAAGTTGTCAATGAGAATCTAGAAAATCACATACGTAAACATCTATTGATATATTAATAAAAAACTTGTCTAAAGTTTCGGCCTTAAAACCACTCTCTAAAACTAATGTATGTATATGTGTGAGTAACTCCGACCAAGCACCATCTGTGTATACGTATTAATTATTTTTTAAAATGATATGATCATGATCCAGAAGGCAAAAGATTTTAATATTAAACCCTATATAAATATTATATGTATACTTCTTTTGGTCTTTATAATAAGGTACTAACTAACAAATGTATTTGATCATTTTTATCAGGCACTTGCTTGTTCCTAAGGAGTATTAATTATTTTTTCCATGTATGCCTTAATTAATAAGGATAGTGAGTGAGAGTTAAAATTAATATAATATTAGAGTTTGGTGGAATTAATAGGGGTAATATTAGAAGTTACTTAAATTGTAGGACAACTTTATTGACTTTAACTATTTCTATTGGTTTGTGAGAATTGTTAGTTGGTGCCTTTTAATAAGAACCAAAGGGAGTATATATATATTATGTGGGTGCTTGCTAAGTAAGAAAAATGATTTGAAAGGTTATATATTATAAAAATAATAATCAAAACTCCCAACACACTCTGGCCATGCATAAGAAAGAGTAATAAATTCAACTTCGGTTTATATACTCCAATGTCCAAACACCCAGCATGTTTTGAAATAAGAAAACGCGGCTGTAAAGAGTGAGAAGGTAAGTGAAGGGGCTGACCATAATTATATATATATATATATATATATATATATATATATATAAGGATTAATATTTCTCCCGTCACTGGAGATAAGGTTCTCTCTAGTGACCCCGAAACTACATCATTTCACACTTTTTTTATTAAAAAAAATCTAGTTTGCTCGCAAATTACACTATAATTGGATAAATATGAAATAATTTATACTTATCACTGATCAATAACGATTCGACGATGAAGGATATGATAGTCTTGATGGGATTATACTTGAAATGCACAGGTGAAGTAGGGCAAGCCAAGTGATAGATCTGATCGACCTTCAAGAGGATTGGTTCAACCACATCATGACGAATAAGCTCAAATCGTGGGTTCCTAAAGAGTGTGTGGGGGCTCTCCCCAATTTGCCTCCCAAGCTATACAAACGGGAAACCTCATCATGTAGCGTCAAGCCTGTAGAGAAGGATTTGGGAACGAAGGGACGAGATTCAGATGGGGAGGGACGAGAGAGGGTGGATTGAATGATGAAGAATGTGGAGTCGATAAAAATGCCCACCAATATCCAATTTTGGACTACCAGAGGCTTTTTTATTTTTTAAATATGAAACGATGTAGTTTTGGGGGGTAATTGGAGGGAACCTTAGCTCCGGTGACTTGAAAAATATTAATCCCATTTTTTTATATATAAAGTCATATTCCCTTTATTCTTGAACTTATCCTTTTCTTTTGAGACACCCGTTTCCATAAAGAAGGCTTGACTCTGTGACAAAATAACATGGAGAAGATGCAAATATCACATCAACAAATAAAGTCCTGCAATTATATACAGGGAAACGAAAATCAGATAGATAAATCAACCGCGAATTGTCAAAAAATGTCAATTAAATTTGAAGTCCTGGAAATATGATTATATAAAAGAGAGAATCTGTAGTGGAAAGATTAAGAGAGAGTGAAAAATATTAATAATTAAATAGGGGTAAAATGAAAAAGTAACATTTTAAATTTAACTGTTTTTAGATATAGAAAAAGAGTATATATGCTGTGGTTATTTCTTATAATAAGAAATTAGAGGGAGAATTGCTCCCAACATGCAATTACTTCCTCATTCATATCATTTTGCTTAGAAAGTTCACAAGTCATTTAATTCCCAAAACCCAACTTTGCGTGTTCATGAATCACGTTTTAACCTTGACCACCAAAGTCCAAACACACAGCACGTTTTGAAAAAAATTAAGTTGGTCATATAAAAAAAGAACAATAAATAAATAAAAAGTATAGAAGGGTTGAGTAGCGGGCTGGTTCAATAGTAGGCTGTAGGTAGGATTAAGTAAAATATATATTTACGCACGTAATCACATAATTAAAAAGGATGGGAGAGGCACATGGGGTCTTAAAAATATATAAAAGAAAAAAGAAAAAGAAAACCCACAGTGACCAGAAAAAATGAGTTATGGTCTTCTGGATCAATGAAAGAGGAGATGTACCAAATAGACAAGCTCACGCACACAAACATATATACCTACATGCTCGAACAGAAAATGGAGGAAAGTTGTGGATCAAGATTGTTGGGAGAAAAATAAAATAAAATAAACAAAACACACCATAAAAAGTTAAAGAATGAACGGTAGCATTAAAATAGAGAGAAGATTATAAACGGTCATATATATACTATGGGTTTTCCTCCTTTTCTTTTTTCTTTTTAATAATTATATTATATGTATACAAACTCTTACATGGATGGGAAGCCCCTGGTTACAATTAGGGCCCGTATAGTACATGAGACATTTTAAGAGGGAAAAGAATTTAGTGAGGAAAAAAGAAGGGAAGGAAGATTTTGAAAGATGAGGGAAGATGAAGATGTGAAAGTTAGTAGAGAATAAGAAAGTAATTAATTCAAAATGAAAAATAAAAATGTAACTTTTATAATTTGAATTTGATACAAAATTGCTTGCATATTAAGATGAAGCATTTATTTCCAAAAAATGAATTTATGGGTTTAATTTGAATTTTATGACGAAGCATTTATTTAAAACGGATTTGAATATATTTAAAATATTCTCTTATCAAATTCGAATTTCTTGCATAAAGTTAAATTTAATCACATTTTCTTGTCTTATAAAAAATAAATATTTTCTTTATTAGTCCGAAAGTAGGATTTGATTTTCTTAACTTTAAAAGAAAATTGATTAACCTGAAAACTTAAATTTTCAAAAACAATTAGAAGTAAAAAGTGTATCAAATAAAAGAACTTGCTCATTTTCTTACCCTTCAATCTCTTCTATTCCGCGTACCAGGTGCAGGAGTCCAGATCCTTTCATCATCATCTTTCTGCCCATCCCTCATCATCAACAAATCTTAATTAAAATCTTGATCCAAGGGTCCAAAATAAATTTTAGAAAAATCACGCAGGATAGCCTGTGAAAAATAATAAGAGAGTTAATAATGAGAAATCCTCTCCCCCAGGCGCACAGGCCCTTAAAATGAAAAGACATTGAGAGAGAATAACCCACACGATCTATAAAAGTAGGTTTATGAAAAGAAAAATAGAATAATAAGATACACACCAACTCCGACAGTGATGAATAGAAGGGGGTGGGAAAAATAAATTAAATACACAAACACTTATGAAAAGACGCGCTAAGATACGAGAGGAAGTCTCAAATTTTTATTTTTTGGCAGGACCACAAACTAGAAAAAGAAGAGAGCAAAACAATATACCTTTTGTGGTGGAGTGGTGAGGCGTTGGCGGACCAGGAAATTGAGGGAGGAGGGGTTTTGTAAAGGTGGGGTCTAGGGCTTGTCTTTTCTTATTAAAATAATAAATGCAATATTGAGACTAACAAAAGCATATTTTTTGTCACTTGTTTTAATACTAAGATATATTTCCACACACGTGCCCATATATTTAAAATATTTTTTTCATTTGTATTTATTATTATAGAATAAATATTTCAGAACTTGATGTTTCTTTTAAATTATTAATTTATTATAACTAAATAAAACTTAAGTTACAATTTTCTCTAAATACTAACAAAAATGAGGATGTTACAAGACGTACATATGCCATGCAACTTAAAGAGAGAAATGAGATGTGCGGGTTCAAAACAAAGCCATCGATCAATCTCGCCTCTTATTTCTGTTGCTCTCTGTGCTTAACATTAGAGCTAGCTGAAAAGATTAATGTAAAATTCGAAGAGATGTATGTGATTAATGAAAAAGAGATTAAAGAAAGTTGAAAGTAGCGTGGGACAATATATAGAATTACAAGAGAGAAACACAATTAAACGATCTTAGACACCAAGAGGGTTATTCTTACGTACGGATGAAACCCGCTTAGTGGGACATGTTCTATCAGAGGAAAATAAATGCAGCAATGAAAAGGTCAAAGTTGCGAAAGTGAACAAGCAAATACAATTTTTCAAAAGAAGTAAAGACTAAAGCAATATAATAGATGAGGAATTTGTAGGGGTACGTGAAAATGGTGCAGCCAATTATTTATATGTTGCGGAAAAAGAGGAGAGGTTTCCAACATAGTTCTCTCAAAAGAGACGGTGTTGTGTAGTTACTCAGAAATTCCCATTAAAATGCAAGGACCCTTTTGTTTTGGTTTTTGTGCCTGGTCATCAAAAGCATGGTTTTTTTTTTTTGATCAACCATCAAAAGCATGGTTCGATCCATGAATTTTGGTCTTGCAGGTCTTTGTTTTTCTGGTACTAGAAATTAATATTGGTGCATGCGTTGATTTGCAAAATTTGCAATGGTCAGCTAACGCGTGAATCCATATTCCCTGCTTATCCCCTTATTCCCATATAAAAGTTTTTATTTTTTTTAGATATTGGGTGTTAAAAAAATATTTTAGATATTAGGTGCTGTTGGAAAGTTAATTTAGGATGCAGGATTATAAATTAATTAATTTAAAATTTTATGTGTCAAAAATATTTCAAAGCTCAATATATAATTTAATTGAAATATATAAATAAAAAGTAAAAAAGGTCCTCAACCCAAAATTGGGGGGAGTTGGGGAATGACCTGGGCATGCGGACCCCACAAACATGTATAAACATATATAGAGAATTAGAGATGTTGACAAAATGATTACACCAACACATGACTAAAAGTTTGTTTGAAATTGTTTTTGGGTCTAAAAAATGTTTATTACATAAATAAATCGAGATAAAACTTATTTTATATAGTTAATTCGTTTAAAAAACTGTATTTGAAGGCTAAACCATTATTTTTAACAACGAATTAGTATTTGACCAGTCCCCGCGGACCAACAACAACTACGTCCTAAATTTCTTATTCTGATATGAGTGCATGAAATTGCTGAGTAATTCACCACAAGGCCTGTCCTAGCTAGCGACCACTCGTCCTTTAATTTCTTTATTCTTTTTCACAAGTTTCCAAAGTAGCACCTCATTAGTCATCACTCATCACCGCTCTAATATCTCCAAAGCCACGTAGAATTTACAATACCCTTACACACACATTCACACACATGTATGTGTATGTGTATCAATTTCACGGGGATATAACTAACCATTACTTGCAGATCAAAATATCCCACTCACGTTTATTAAAAAGGGAGAATGGGATATACGTAAAAGTTGATCATTATGAATGCTATGAGGAATTTAATTGGAAAGTTCAATGGCAAAAGGAGATTCATTAGCTCATTATTTAATATGAATTGGTGGAATGGTGGAATTCATAAAAATTATTCAATAGGCTTTGGAAAGAATTCTGGGAAGGCTATACGAGAATTTAGAAATCTGTTGCCTTGATAGAGAAATTGATCCAGAATATGAAATGATTTTAAATATTGATTCGTTAGGAAAAAAAGTCTCCCTCTTTTGAATTACCAAAACAAGAACTTTATGTGAGTCTTGAAGCCCCAAAAGAAGAAGAATTAGGAATTTTTCTAGTAGGAGGTCAGAATGATTTTCCTAATTGGAGATGGAAAATTCGTCCCCCAGATTTTATCAATTTGTAAATTCTTCTTCAGTCAGTTAAACAATAAAATTGACTGATATTATAAGGGTTAAGGACCAAATTTGCCAACAAACAATTAGGTCAGGGGCGTTGGGCACAATTAAGTTTTAATTAGACCAAAATTGCCAACAAACAATTTATTTTGTTAAATCCGCACAAAACCGTCAGGACCGAGGTAACGTCCGTCTAATCCTTCTTTCTTTTTACCCCTTCCCGTCCCAAATTTAGTTCTTGATTTCCACCTCTTAAAAAAAAAAAAACCAGGGCTCTCTTGAGTTCTTGCCCCCTGCTCTTTCTTTCCCTTTACCCCTTCCCGTCCCATATTCATCGTTATTTGTTCTCCTTCCTCTCTGAAACTCGGAATCGGCTATGGCCAGCGATAAGTCGGTGATGGTGGTGATTAGGGCTGCCAGGCCAACATTTCGCAATAAATTCGACAGAATCGCTTTTGCAGTTCACGGTTCCTTCCTCGCCTTTGGCTATGTCCTCACTGCTAAGGGTCCTCAAGCCATTTCTGACTCCGCCCTTTCCAATCCCTCTACAGGTATTCGCTTCTCTGACTGTTTTCACTTTTTCTCAGAATACAATTTCACTTTTCCCTTCGCTGAATTTTATGTGTGTGTGTAGATGTAAAATTTCAGTTTTGGTCAAGTGCCTTGTGAATGATAAATTTCTTGTTGATGCTTTGTCTAAAGGATCTTCTGAGCCTCTGCATCTTGAGATTGAGTAATGGATCAGTTTTTGTGGTTTGAACGACTAGCTTTGAACTGTTGTTGAAGAATTTAACGGTTATGGGGTCTGTGTTTTCTGATATCAGTGTTGGGGACTATGCTGGAGACAATGGAAGCAACAATTATTCGGATCAGTTCAAAAATCTGGACAAGTTAGTGAAGAGGCTGGATAGGAAGTGTTCTCACTTGGGTAATCAAACGGACGTTACCTAGCTCTTGACGGTTTTGTGTAGATTTAACAAAATAAATTGTTTGTTGGCAGTTTTGGTCCAACTAAAACTTATTTGTGTCCAACGCTCCTGACCTAATTGTTTGTTGGTAAATTTGGTCCTTAACCCATATTATAACAATATTAGGTAGTATAAATATCATTATGAGAGAAATTGATCGTTGAAATGATAATATATATATACAACATAAGTAGAAGGGTAAATTTGTCCATTAGTTTAAACAATATCTTCTATATTATCCAGGGAATTCGAAATTTATGATGTTTTTCTATCTCATTGGCCTTATTTCATCATACGATTTATACCTTGTGTATTTGTTTTTACCTATACTCTTTCTTTTCATGGGCAAATTATGGATATTTTCACAACTAGGATTCACACATACAATAGATATTATCACTGTCAAGGTTGAATTACTAGGAGGGGAGGAAAAGCTATAAGGTTATGTTTGCCAGTTTCATTTTGGAGAGGAAAAAAAAGGGAAGGGAGGGTTTTGGTAGTTCCTCCCCTTATTTGCAAGTTTTAAAAATAAGAGGGGAGGGTTTTGGGGGATTTTGCGAATCCCCAAAACCCTCCTTCTTCTAAAAAATAAAGTTCCCTCAATATGAGGGTTTTAAGAAGAACAATAGGTTAATTACTTCTTTACCTCGTTCACTATTATTACCACCCCAGCCCCCCCACCCCAACCCACCCCACAACCACCAACAACGCCGCCCCCACCGCCGGCCATCACCACCATCGGCCAGCCACCACCACCGTCGGCAGGCCACCACTGCCGACCTCCACCACCGCCGGCGGTGGTGGTGGCCGGGGAAGGGATTTTATTTTATTTTTTTATTTATTTAAAATTGAGGGCAAAAAGATAATTTTACCCGAATTTGCATATTCCTCATAGGTCTCTGGTACTTCACAGTCTTTTTACAAATTCAACGGACTTCTGGGGGTTTTACAAATTCAAAAGGTATTTATTTGGAATTTTCCCATAATTATATTAATTATTAAAGAAAATGACAAAATTGTAAAAATAACTCATTAATACTCCATTTACCTCCCTTACTATCTTTTAACTCTCAAACAAGGGGAGGAAATATCTTTCATTTCCCTTCCTTCCCCTCCATTCTCTCTGCATCCCCTTCTTTCTCTTCTCCTTCAAACTCACCAACATGACCTAAGAGATTATCTTTGGGGGGGGGGGGGGGGGGGAGGGATTGGGTTGCCCCATACATATGAAAGAATCACGTACTCAACTCTCATAATTTTTTTTGGCTGCGTAATGAGTAATCAATATATAAAAATTTCAGCTATAGATCAGTTATTTAAGTTTTATAAGTCATAATTCTAATTGATTTTAGAACAAAACTCCCATATTTGCAATTATTTTTCATTTTATTCCAGTACGCCACCCAGGGGTGGAGTTGTTCCGTAATTTTTAATTTCAGCTTTAATGTTCAAAGCCTGCATGAAGCATACGAAATTGCGAAACAAAATGAGTGAATTCTTCCACAAACACACTCTTTCACCACCAAATAATATAAATATATATATGTTTTGAATTATCAGTGTTCAATATCAAATGTAACATGTATTATATTAAAACAATGAATATTACTCCCCCTCATCCTTAGTGCATAACTAAAGGGATGGGTGTTAGTGTTGGTCCTAAATGTAAAACAAGTTTTTTATACATTTGGTGTTTCCTCAACAAAAAAATGAGAGAGGGAGAAAGAAGATTAATGAAATGATTATGGTGTTTTAGAAAAGATATATCATATTAACAAACTTAAATAAAATCATTAATTTACTCAAATTAGTTAATTAACTCTTACATGAAGAAACATGGGAGTATTACATATGGCAAATATACACGTGCTATAAAAATATACTCTTATATATGGCCCTGAATTAATTACAAAATATATGATACGATCCATCTAAAATATGTATATATAATATTAGATTATATATCGGTTTTTAAATTAAGTAGTTAGTTTGGAGATAGAGAAATGATAAATATATAAGAAATAAAATTGGAAAAAATCTAAAATTTAGGACAAAATTAAAATGCACTCCCACATTATATAAATAAAAAAAAACATTTTAGATCAGTATTAATATCAATTAAAACACAACAACAATAGATGCCTTTCAAAAACTTTCGAATTCCAAAATCTACAGATTATAATAAGCAACTAGCGGGAGGGAACTGGATTTGGTGCCTATCCTTTGGATAGGCACCCTTAACCCATCTCATTTGGATCGTTTAGATGAGATCTGGACGGTCCAGATTTGATATTTTTTTGTTTTTATTTTTATTAAAAAATTATTTTAATAGATAGAGAATCTAAAATAAAAATAATCTCTCAACTAATACTTTTTCAAATTTTTTTTTCATTTTAAAAGCATATTTTAAAAAATATCAAATCTGGACCGTCCAAATCTCATCTGGACGGTTCAGATGAGATAAGTTGATGGTGCCTAACCAAAGAGTTTCTAATAAGTGAACCAGAAACTGAGAGAAGCCATTAATAAACGTCTTTAGAAAACTTGATATCAGATTAGAGGGATAATTAGCTGAAAATTAAACAAAGACGCATGATGAGGAATAAGCGAAATTAAATTTCTAATTGGAACTATACATATGACGACGTGATAACTTATTATTGGAGAAGATAAAGCTGACGATGACACACACACGCATATTCCAGTCTTTATTATTTTCCTGGTTTCACACGGTTGAGTCATGCTTGGCAAGAAACCAGTCAACTTGCTCCCAATCCAACAAGGGCTCATCGTCCAACTCCATTTGACCCTCCGCTTCCCCACTCTGTGAAGCCTGCCCACCACCACCATGATGGTCTCCACCTGATAGCGATGAACTCTCATCAGGAGAGCTTGCTATACCACCTATCGCTCCCATTGACGATGATCCCGATGCATCTGGGTTTTGCACTTGTTGTTGCTGCTGAGACGTTGAGGCTGAACCCCCAGATACATCCATTATTATCTCCTTCCTTGGAGGTGGCCTCCTATCAAACGCTCTCAGGCACTTTGATTTCTTGTACACCCTGCATACACTGTATTCCACCCTTATCTGCAAATCAAACCACCCTCTCTATATTAATTGTTGGATTTTGCAGCTAGCTTCCTAATATTCATGTTAGGACAAAATTAAAACTGCACTAGTTGTACCATATTAGGGTACTTTGAACCAATTCTAGGGCTTCGATTAAACGCATGTACAGATGTACGTAGTTTCTAAGAGTAAAGCCGATCAATTGGATTTAATTTGGAGTAGCATGGGGAATTGGGGGCGTCAGCTGTGACTTTTCGGATAAGCTTTTAATCTTTACAGAATCGTATAAAACTGAAAGTTCATCTGATATCAAAATGCCATTCAGTAGAATGCAATAATCAAAAAATTCATAAAACAAATTTGGAAACGAAAATTGAGGCGGCACACCTGACACCCCAGAGCATGGCATGGGTCGGTTAAAAATGGTTTCGAAAATCTGATAATTGAAACCGAAGAAGAGACGTACGTGTATATATAAAGGTACTGTAACACCCCACCACCATGGAGGACCCAGTCCGCGACCCGCCGTTCTCAAGGCCTAACCCCCTACACGCGTGATGTCCGGCTCCCACTGGGGCAGGTATTGTCCCCTCCTCTAGGGGTTTTGTCTCTTGAGAAATTAATTCCCAAGAGCGCCTCCCCAGTGCTCGAACCATGGCCCTGAGGCATAAGACCAAAGCCTAAGAGCCACGTGGTATCCATTGCAATGGATACCACGTGGCTCTTAGGCTTTGGTCTTATGCCTCAGGGCCATGGTTCGAGCACTGGGGAGGCGCTTTGGGGAATTAATTTCTCAAGGGACAAAACTCCTAGAGGAGGGGACAATACCTGCCTCAGTAGAGGCCGCACGCCTTTTTATCTAACGGCCCACCACCGTGGAGGATCCAGTCTGCGACTGGCCGTCCTCAGGGCCTAACCCCCTACACGCGTGGTGTCCTGTCCCTCCATTAGGGCAAGTATTGTCCCTCCTCTAGGGGTTTTATCCCTTAGAAAATTAATCTCCAAGAGCACCTTCCCAATACTCGAACCACAGCCCTGAGGCATATGACCAAAGCCTAAACTACTAGTGTAATGGATACTAAGTGGCTCTTAGGCTTTGGTCTTATGCCTCAGGGCCATGGTTCGAGCACTGGGGAGGCGTTCTTGGGGATTAATTTCCCAAGGCATAAAACTCTTAGAGGAGGGGACAATACCTGCCTAGTGGGGGCTGGACACCACGCGTGTAGGGGTTAGGCCCTACGGACGGCTGGTCGTGGATTAGGTCCTTCACGGTGGTGGTGGGCCGATACAGGTACGCCATATAAATGGATCTTGATTTGGATAAAAGAGTTGAGTTGATTGGTACGTACCCGGGGATCGGGTGGGAGAGTGGAGGATGGTTCGGCGCTGACGATGGCCTTGTACTCGTTCATCTTCCAATCGGTTTTACGGCCGTTGGGGGCTCTTCCGTTGTAGAAAACCATGGTTCTTTTCATGCCGATGATGCGATTTTCAGAGGAATAAACGTGGTTAGGAGATCCGGTGGCCTTCCAGTAGCCGGTTGTTGTGAGTCGTCTTGGTCTTCCTCCGCGAGCTTCGCTTTCTTGCCTCGGAATGAAAAAGAACCACTGCTCCGTGTCTCTCAGGCTCGCCTCTCCCGACACCTCTGAAAATAACCAACAGGTTATCAACTACTGGATATTAAGAGCTCTGTACATAGATATGTAGATCTGCAAAAATGTTACTTTTGGATTATTGTGCACTGCAAACTCATATACATCGTATGTCTTCTTTGTTGTGAGTGAATTAATCTCACACCTACGCAAATGAACCAGCCTCATGCCGGTTTTATGGGGGATACATGCATATGCACGTACGAGCTCAGAAAAGTTTGAAACCAACCAATAATGATAGCACGACCAAGGTTCTGATGATCGGATAATTAAAATAGTGTGTGTGATAAGTCCCAGTGCAAAGTTTTGATTTTGTGAAAAACTAGAACAATCAAAATAATTCCAACCATTTCTGATTAGAGAAAACGAAGAGTAGAAGAGAAAAAGAGAGACATAGAAGAAATTTACGTACGTGGGAGATCCCATGGATTGTATTCATAAATATCAAGCTCAGGTATAACCCGGTTGACGTCCTCACTCTGATCTCCCTCAAGCTTTCTCTTCAAATAGAAGGAAATGAGTTCCTCTTCAGTTGGGTAGAACCGATATCCTGGTGCCATATTCTCCATTTCTCTATCTCTGTCTCTCTCTCTCTCGATTGATATCTGATCTCTGCTATACACAAACCAAACAAAAATATGAATTCGCACTAATTAATTAAGCTTCACCCTTTGTTTTATGGCGTTATATTGTGAGCAGCTTGATTAATTTCTGCGTTAGAAGCTGGGGAGATTCAGTCCAGTCGTGATTCACATGTACACCGTCATTATTTATATATAGACGAGAGGCTTTGTCTCCAACAGTCTCTAGACTAAGCTGTTTCGGGGAATGTCTGAGGAAGTTAGGCGAGGCTGCAAAAGGCGTAAATGCATACGAGTGAAATTAGAAAATTTGGACCTTTCATAATCGTCTTCATTGTTGCTTGGAAATTTCCACTCCACGCGCTTATTTCACTTTTGTTTTTATCATATTATTTTCATTCCGTACACTCCCTTTTGAATATTCAATCTCTCCTATATATGTTTCTGAGGTTGGAAGGTTTTCCTATTTCTTTTTTTCTAATTTTTTATATAACCGTCTTGTGTATCTAACACCATAAGTCAAGTTTAAGTGTTTGACTGAGAATTATTTTCGTTCCTAGAAATACTTTCATTTTCATACACTCAAGACTCAACCCTAACATCTTGTGCTTAAATGGCCGTAATCATTTTATAGTACTATTTAGAATGGGGATTGGAATATCCAAAAATAATTTTTCTACCCTGATTTATAATATAAAAATAAGTATGTGAGAAAAATTTTATCTTAATTTACGTAAATAAATACTTTTGAGGTGTCCAAAAGTGATAGAACATATGCTTATTTATTAATTATTATTGTAACACCGCAATTTTCTATTCACTACTTCAATAGAAAAATTTGACTTTGGCTTCTACGATGAACTTTATGCACATTGAGTCGCTCTCCTTCTCTCTCTCTCTCTCTAGAAAATGATAAAATATATATTCCATTATTACTCCCTCTCCCTCCAGTTTATAATATAAGATATAATTAACTTTTTTTAGAGATATTAAGAAGCTAAATAAATAACTTAATTATAATATATGTTGTATATAATTAAATTATATATTATTTTATAAGTTACACAAATTAATTTGAACGAAAAAAAATAAATATAGATACCCTGAAGCAATTTCTTATTTCATTCAGCGTCTTTAACTTTTTCAGAAAAAAGTTAACTATACCTTATATTTAGGGGTAGAGGTAATATAATTTAAATATGGGTGATCTGTAGACATTGCCCGATATAAAGGATTTTGCATGCGGTCGCCATAGCCCTACAAAACATCTGGTATAAGAAAACCAATCTCATACACCTATGGCCGGTTTGGATCACGAAATCAGAGGTAATGTAAAAGAAGGTAATGTAATTATAATTATAGGAATTTGTTTGGTTCATCATTAAGAAAATATGATGCATATGTATAAAAATGTTTGGTGGGATTACATCTAACATGAATATATATAAGAATAATATATCAAGAGACAAGATTATCCCTGCCAACACACACACATATATAATGCACATGTTGAGTTCATTGTAACTTTTTCATTTTGTATCATGTACATGTTGGATTTATGGTAATTTTTTAACATTATGCAGGGTACAGATTGATTTCGTGGTAATCTTTTAATATTTAATGGTTAGAATATTATTTAATAGGATATTTTATTATTGTTTTAACATTGGAATATAATATTTTTAATTTTTTTAGGGGGGAATATTTTTTAAATTTCTATATTATCAAATAGTTTTTTAATATTTAATGGTGGCACCTATTTAATATTTAATAACATTTATGTGTGGGCACTTTGATCAATTTAAAAAATTATACTAGCATTCATGTCATTTTTTACTTGATTACAAGATGTCTCCATTTACATTCATCAGTCCCAACAGTGTTTTATATTCTTGATTACATCAAATTTAATCCTCTTTACATTAATAAGTGTAACCAAACATCGTAGTTGCAATATGTTGCATCAAGATTACACATAATCTTTTCCCATGAATTCGAACCAAACGAATTACATTTTATTATTACATTTTTTTTTATGTGTAAAATCATCGCCGACTTATTTTGTACCTTGGACTAATCCCTGTTGAACCGGAAACCTTAAGATTAAAGAATTCTCCGGCAAAAGTGCTTTTGAATATTTAAACTTATATCCTCCTTTCTTAGTGAGACTTTTTACCATCTATGGTTCATTATTATTACAAATTTTAAATACCGTGGTGCAAATTTTATTATCTTATAATCTTATCAGAAGTTCAGAACACAAACGCGACAATTAAATTATGGTTATCACAAGAAAGATTGATCTACATGTTACAATAATTACGCAACAGAGTGCCCTCAAATACAAGTGAATCAGGGTAATCATAGTAGGTTATTATCATGATTCTATATTAATTAATTTTGGCGTCCTATGAGTGAAGGTGATATATAGTTTGCCATGGGGCATTCTCTAGTCAAGCTATATTGACGGACTTGTTTGACATTTCAACGCTTCGGCTCATAGAAAATCACACAATTGCTTTCAAATTGCAGTTTATGTGAACGGGGGACGAAGAATTAGGAAGATCTTTAGTCTTTAATTTGAAGATCAAAGCTTATAATCTAATTATATGTTCGTCGTTACGCCGGAAATTTTAGATCAGTATGAAAAGGCATAATAAAATTTTGGTCTTGTTCATGATTGAGAGAGGCACAGCAGTATAATATGGTATTTGACATACAATTCGAAGTTTTTGTTAAAGCGAAATTAATGCAAAAATTAAATTATCAAATACTGTTCAGGTTCCCTACTCGTCCAATCCTTCTCATAAAAACCGTTTAATCAAATCTCGCGGTTCAGAATGTGGGTTAAGAATAATAAGTAAATGTGTCAAAATTACAACACTTTTTGACTAAAAACTCTATCACTATTATTCTAGCCTTATTTATAAATCCACTTTAACCAAATCTCACATATCAAAGAGAAGTAGTTAACTTAATAATTATGGGGTAAATTTTCAACTTTGCTCTCATTTATGATTAAGTATTTCTCAACTCTTTCTTCTCTCTTTATCTTTATGGGTATAATTTACATAGGTAAAATTGTCACAATATAATCTCATTTATTTTATGAAACTGGACTTATAAATAGGACCAAAGTGGCACATTAGATTGAAGATCACACATGCTTTACAATATGGCTGTTTGACTGAGCCAAGTTCAAACATCGCCAAACTCAATGGGAGGCAACTTTCTCAAAAATGTTTTCCCTATTCATCGTTTATACGCACTAAAACTTAA
Source organism: Acacia crassicarpa (assembly GCA_034222035.1). Lineage (NCBI taxonomy): Eukaryota > Viridiplantae > Streptophyta > Magnoliopsida > Fabales > Fabaceae > Acacia > Acacia crassicarpa. The sequence continues at coordinate 59,382,209 of JAWXYG010000002.1, read as the reverse complement.
GACCTGTGCGCAGTAAAAGACAATTCAAATAGTACCAACACCTGCACCTGTTGGTGGTAATAATGATACTCCCTCGGTCATTAGAATAACACATATTTATATAATTTGATTAGATTAAAGAAATTAGTTGAGTTAGTTAATTACCTTATATTTTCTAAAACATCATAATAAAATATAAAAATTATGTTTTATATAAAAGACTAAGATCAATTTTCTAAATATATATGTCATATACTAAAGACTGGAGGAGTATTTAACAAGCGAGCTTGCGAGATATATTCACCTAATTAACACCAATAAACCCAGCTAAAGTAGGAAATTTACAAACAATTTTGAGTTGGACCGAGCAAATTGTCAAATAGATTGCCGTTTACTGTAAAGCATGTGTGATCTTCAATATAATGTTGACTATTTGTTAGAACATGTGTTAAGTATAAATTGACTACCCATGATTTGTTTCCACCGTGAATGACTCTCTCTCTCTCTCTCTCTCGCTATAGGACGATGAAATAAAAGGTATTCGAAAGCTCCATGTGCAACTTGCAACTTGTTCTTATTTGAATTATTCTATCTCTTTCATCTTTCATGTTTTGAATTCAGGTTTACGTGTTCTCATTATATTAATTGATTTGTCTTTTTGCCAGATATATTAATTGATTGATATAATAGAACGCGGACGGCAATATATTAGTTCTCATCAGTAGGTCCTTATTTATGCTAACCAAACAGCACGTATAGTCTTAATAGTTCGACTTGACGAGCGGACCAGGCCAGTCAATTCATCCCAAACATTAGATAAGACAGCTTCTGTGAGAAAACCTTTTTTTTTTGGTGTGTGGTCAAGTACTTCTGAGAAAAGTAAGTTACGCTAGTCAATAATTAATGTTTTGAATGATGTTGGGAAGCCTTGCTGGCTTTTCATATTTTGAAACTTTCGTTCCATTATTTAAATACACATGTCATGAAAAGCGTGAAATATTTCCTTCTATTTCTTCAAACCTATCAAACATACTTTTATTGATAGATTTTACATTTGTCCTTGACTTGTTCGTGGTCTGAGATGCCGTATATCGATCATATTGATGCTTGTTTTTGTGACATACTCCCCCCATTTTTAGATATAACTGACTTGCGTTTATCAATTAAACATCTAAAATTAATTTAAAACAACTAATATGTATCTTTTAAATCACGCTCTTACTTATAAAGAGGATAAGTGAGATAGACATATGTAAAAAACACAATCAAAGGTTAAAGTTAGAAAAAAATAATAAATGTTGAGATAAAACTGAACGAAGCTTATATTTGGGGACAGAATTATTCTGATCTTTAAAACTTATATTTAGGAACTGATGGAGTATTATTTTCAGTTCTAAATATAAGATCTATTTGGCTAATTTGATTATATTAAGAAAGTTAGTTAATATGTCATGTATCTTTTACTTGATTATTGTTGAATAAGCATCAATAAATAAACAAATTGAAAAAATATTAACAAATGTGAGAAATATGACATGTAGGATTTAGGATAAAGATTAATTTCTGAATTACCTTCGATATTGAGGATAAGAGGGAGTATTTTGTATTGAAAAGAATTATTTTGAAGATGTTGGGATATTCAAGCGTTAGTGGATTTGAATTAATATAGGAAGTTTCACATCAGATGATAAACTTGGGTTTAAAAAATAATACTGCCTCCGGTCTTAAATATAGGAGGAATTATACTATAAACTTCGTCTTATATTTAGGATTGGAGGTAGTAGTATATAATAAAGTAGAAGCATCCATAAATTTAAGTCTTGAGATGTCGAGTTCAAACGTAGTATCCTCCTTTGCCCTCGTCTTTTTGTTTTATCCCATCGTTTTTGGCTTCACTTCTGCTTTTCAACAAATGCATGCATGGTTACACACTTGCACCTTTGATTTTGATGACTGTTTTTTTTTTTGGTAAGAATTAATTACCTATGATTTGTTAAATATGGTGTTGATTATCCCCTCAATAGCAACACGAAAACGTTGAAGGCATGACAATTCCAAACCACGGATATATAACTATCAGTCAATTCAGACCAAGAAACACTTTCGTCTATGTAATATTGCTTTCAAAATACTCCCACCACGCCTTAATATAAGACATAGTTGATTTTTTTTAAAAAAATTATGAAAGCTGAATAAATGACTTAATCATAATATATGTTGTGTATTATTGGATTATATATTAATTTATAAGTCATATAAAATAGTTTGAAAGAAAAATGATAAATATAAAGACTTTGAAATAATTTATTTAACTTCTTTAATTTTTATAAAAAAGTCAACTATATCTTATATTTAGAAGCGAAAGGGAGTACTAAATATTTATTCTTAAGTAATCACCACAGCCACAACTAATTAGCATATGCTTAAAACGTATCGTATGTTTCTCTGGTCAAAGTGCACAATTCTCCACATGCATGCATTTGCTATAAGTTCCAAAAATTCCGTTTTTCTTAAATAGATCCCTTCTACATTTTAGCGTAATTAACATAAATAGAATTCTCAAATAGGAAAAAAATAAGTTGAGTAAAATATAAAGTTAGGTTATATGTCCGTTTATAAGTTATTTAAGATTAAATACAGTCCCAATAAATTAGCTATTATATATGAAATTATATAAATATTCAAGGAAAAAAGGGCACGCAAGTTAGCTGTGATTCAATTCCTAAGAAATTTTAATCGTTGTTCACACTTTATTTCTCTTCATACTACTAATTACTTTTTGTCTTTCGTAAAACCGCAAGTATATTGGTCGTTGTCAGCAATGGAATATCACCTTGGATTTTTCTTTTTTGACCAGCTGAATGACCTTGGATTCAATTAACATAATTATCTAACGTAATTTTTGTTCTCTCTTTTTTATATCTAAAAGTTTGTAAATATTTTTATAAGAATTTTGAAACAAACAATATACTTAGCTTGCCTGTGAATTTTTTAATTAAGTTTTCAATATATATATATATATATATATATATACATATATAAATGAACCAGGATACTGAGGTATGGTTTTTCACGTCTTTAATTTACATAGAAATAAATTATTTTGATTCCAAATTGATCAATTAGTATTAATATAATTAATATCAATTGTTACAGGTTTGTTAGAGAATTGTTTTATGATTATCATATAACACCATTATTGATTGATATCAATTTTCATCATTAGTCTAATACCTATTCGTGAATATATATAATTATATACTAATTTTTATTTAATACTCTATCAATATGCATAACACGTAAATTGAAAATACACACACTTGATCTCATATGTGCCCTGACGTACTATCACTCAATTCAAGCATCATAATCTTGTAATGAACATATCTAGGTCAAGAGAATAGTTTGTGTTCGAGTATTGAACAAGATTAAACCGGCTTGAACTAGGATTGATGCCTAGGGCCTACATATCCTCAATAGGGATTAAAGCCCACGTAGTTCGATAATAATTTCGGCGTTTAACCACAAGGGAGTGGGGTGTGTGCGGCGTGTAAAAGCAACAATGAGAATTTTCATGTCCCGTTCACCAGTGAGGAAGTCTCCTATTTATAAGGGAAAGTAACTGCTCCGACTTCGTCAGTTATCACTTGTAGGGGCATAACCGCAGGCGGGTACTTCACAAGATGGACTGGGCTTCTTGGCCCAATTTCTGAGGTCCATAACAGTTGCCCCCCAGCCTGACAATTCACATTTCTGAGTTGTCGGGATGTACTGATTGTGTTCTTTATACCCGATGTGAAATTGTCCGAGATGTACTCGTCTTACCTAAGTTATCCGTAAGCCTTACAACTTGCTTGCACACCAACTTGTGTAAGTTGTTCCGCCTTGCATATCTTCAAAGTCGGTAATCCTAGGTTGTGTATTGCCGAGTTTATTTTGGCCCAGGATTCCGAGTTTTGAAGCTTTTTGGGACCTTTATTGAGATGTCTTACCGAGGTGTCCAGGGCCCTTATCGTCGTACTAACCAATGTGACTATTCACCTAGCGCTGCGTCTCTTCAGTTTATGTTGCCGTATCACATAACCGCTGCTTTCGAATTTGAAGTGACACGTTCCCCAAAAAGCCGCCTTCGATTACCGTGCCCATTAATGCCCTACGTCATATTCTATCCTTCATGATTACTTTTAGGGCTCCAGTAGGGTTTTAGCCTTGATTTCTTCTGTCCTGTACCGGCAAAACGCTTGAGTTTCAAATCGTCACACTTTTTGGCACCTTGTAACCGGCGAAATGCTTGGGTTTTGAAGCATTACACGCTTTGGTTTGTTTATAAATACCCCTTCAAACATCTTGCTTATTTCCACTATTCCCACTTTGTCTGGTTCATTACTCTCTTGCACGAAGGGATCGCTAGCAGAGTGTTCTTCAGGGTGTTCTTCAACGTTCCATCTTTTTCCAACTTCTTCTTTAGGTAACTCCTTCGTTTAAACTTCTGCTCCATTTGTGTTGTTGTTCTTCATCTCTTTCTGGATTTTCTATTATTTGATGCATACATTATCGTTTTTACTGGGTTGCTTGAACGACGATGATGATTTTCAAATTCCTCTCTAAAGGAGAAACTGTTGAGAGCAATTGTGAAACATTTTTATCTGAGTCGTTATGATATTGGAGAATTTGGGGGAATCTGGGGTCACATTCACCATATTTTCATTATATTGCTCTGGTGACTTCGCGTGCCGTCGCAGTTGTTCATCATGCCCTGAATCCTGAAATATTTTGTAAGGCTATTTATTATGCACAAATTACTTGTACTTTAGCACGTCACTTGTTTCCCGAAAGATGGATCCAAGACCTCCATTAGTAGACATGTATGGTAGGCCCATCCCTGAGGAGGACAGAGAACTACTCCAACGTGTTCTTGGTCGAACTAAACTTTGGCTGTGGTCCATTCTTCCTACCGAGAAAGAGAAGATGGAGGATATGCTTCGCTCCTCTCGGGGTGGTGGAAGCGGGAGGTCCAACTGAGGTCGCATTCAACCTATTTTATCCGCTGCCTCTTCGCGTCCCTCAATAGCTCTAAGTGTAGATGCCAAGGTTTCCATCCCGACTTACTCAGCCGAGATTTCTGCTCCATGCGAAGAATGCACTTATAAAGCCGTTGAACTCGTTTGACTGGGCCATGACCGAGACGCCAAACAAGTTTTGGACCGTTGTCACTGTAATTAAAAATCTCGGAGCTCTTCAGCCATTAATGCTACTTTATTGCCTTCAGCACCTCAAACTCTTCCCGTAAACCCTGTGATTTCAGGTATACCCGAGTTCTGACCTTGCTTATTTTTGTTTGTCTTGTATAGGTATTTAATGTCTTCTCCCTCTCACCAAACGAACCAATCCGAGACTGGAGAGTCCGCCCCTTCCAGATCCTCATGAATGTCTCAAATTAAAAGATACGCTGTGAGCAATGCTGTTATTGATATGAGAAACAAAATGTCTTCTCAAGCTATTTCACGTATCATCCGAGGTGGGGATGGGTATTGCCGTATGCGAGCCTTCGGCCAATGAATCAGTAGCTTCTAGGCGATTAAACAAGGAATGTAATTTCTTCTTCTTTTACAAAACCTCATAACCCGGCTTGGGATGGAATTCCCTTTCTCTGATTTTCAAATGCAGCTTCTCCGCCATTTACATCTTGCCCCATCTCAGCTTCATCCTAATGGTTGGGCGTTCGCTGTGGCCTTCGAGAGTTTTTGCCATAAATTTGATATAGTATGTTCCGTGCTTGTTTTTTGCCATTTCTTCTCCCCCCTAGAAACCAATCTATCTACGGATGGAGACCTGCTAGAGTTTGGATGGACTTCACTCCGGGCTTCGCCTGGTCATAAGTTTATTCAATCTTTTACCGATTCTTGGAAAGGCTTCAAAAATGCTTTTGTCAAAGTTGCGGCCAAACCTGGGTGCGTCCCCTGGTTTCTTCAAACCTCGGCTTTTGGGGATCTTGAAGAGCGTTTTCCCTTATATTGGACTGAAGAGCACCATAAACGGGAAGCTAAAGATTTTTTGACTCCTCTTTCTCAGTTGACCGCCCAAGAAAATGAAGCTATCGCCTTCATTTCTACGTTGACTAATAAAGATTCTTTAATAGACTCGGCTGAATACATAGCCTCTTTTGTTTGGAAACAACTCGTTACGGGTATGACAGTTTCTTTGATTCAGAAGTCCTCATGCTTTTTTCCTTAAACCTTTATTTAATTCTCTCTTCCTTTTGCAGGTGATCCAATGGGAAAAAGACCTGTCTACATGGACGTAACACGTCGTCCAGAGACAGTGTTACCAGCATCTAGTCCTTCGACCCCGGGCGCGAAAATAACCGTTCTTGTTTCCGAGCCATCAGAACCGCCACCGGCCAAGAAAGTTATGACCTTGAGGAAGAAGAGGATCATCGACTCTGGCGCGGAAGAGGTCGATATCCCTCTAACCCTTCCAATCCTTGAGCCCGAGAGTGTGGGTCCTGAGGTCTTGACATCTTCTTCAGGTCCTATTATCTGACTTTCGGAATCGTATATTTGGGAAAAAAAAGTTTCTCCTAGCCTTCGCTTAGCTCTCCGCCCTCCTGCTCATTATTATGACATGAAGAAACTCTCGAAGCTAGAGGCGAAGGAACTCAGGGAAATGGAGCACCTAAACCTGAAGAATGTCGGACTCTGCTTTCTTGCTACACACCTCAAGGAACAAGTCGGGGAACAAGAGTTGGAGATAACTGCTTTGAAGGCCGACAAGAAGACGGCAGATGACCGTGTGGCTCAAGCCCAGGAGGAGTTGCAGATAGCCTTGACTGAGAAGGAAAGCTTGTCCGACGAGATTATTGCATTGCGTGACAAGCTTTATAAGGCTGAATCCGAGGTCACCCACCGGCTACAGGTCCATGAACAAGATATAACTTCAATTACGAAGTATAAGGACGAGATCAACAAGCTAGAGTCATCGCTTGAGTCTAGCCAGGCAGCCCTCGTGTTCGCCAATGATGACATAGCGAAGTTGAAGTCGGGTGTGGTGGATGCCTTTGAGAATGCCTTGGAGCAGGTCCAATTTCTGAACCCTTCGGTGACTTTAGATCTGGAGAGAGCGAACGTGAATGCTTATGTTGAAGACGGGGTGTTCGTCCCGGCTCCTCCTTCGACTGTTCCTTCAACCAGCATGGGTCCCGAGGAGACTGGCGAGGACCATCACGCCAATGCTTGATGTGATTTGCTCTTTTTTTTTTGTGAATTGTAACGCCCGTGTTGGGCTTTCATTTTGATTTTGTAAATCGAATATTATGATTCCGCAAATCAAAAATCACCAAGTTATGTTTATCCTTGTTTATCCGCTTTTGCTCTTTCCGAGGTGAAAATGCATAACCAACGTGATCAGGGTCGGTTAGTACACAAATGTTTATTCTTAGCAATCATGTTGCCGACATTACATGATTCACGAAAATACGCGTTTGCAATATTGTTCGTGCTTGTTTTTAATATGGCCATTATCGCGATACGATAAACACGAATCATTGAACCCGAGTTTCCGTTCGCTATGTTTTTGGCGGCTTTGCCGCTATATGATCATTTTTATATTCATATTTGGCGGATTGTTCCGCTAGTGTTTTAATCGCTACATGATTTATGAACTAATTCTTAATTCATACATGTGTCAGCCTACATGATTTATGAACTAACCCAGAATTCATACATGTGTGGGCTCGCTTCATAATAACTGAAATTCGGGCTTTGTAATCCCGTCAATTCATTCATCAAGTCATTTACATAATACTGAGCGAGATCAAAATCCCGCGATCAAACCTCCTGAAAACAAACTTAAGAACTAGTAATAACGAAAAACATAATAAGCTGAAAGTAAACAATTTTAACTGTAGTAGGCTTTAAGCTTGTTGACGTTCCAAGTTCTTTTAACCGCTTTCCCGTCTAGCAATTCCAAAGTGTAAGCTTCTTTCCCGAGTTGCTCTTTGATTCTATAAGGGCCTTCCCAATTAGCGCCAGCTTTCCATCTCGGGCATTTTTGTTGCCGATGTCAGCTTTCCGGAGCACTAAATCATTTTCCTTGAACGAACGTGGACCAACCTTCCTGTTATATCGAGCCATGATGAGCTGCTTTGTGGCCAAATCCCTAAAGTGAGCCGTAGTACGAACTTCATCAATCAAGTCCAATTCGGCCGTAATAGCCTCGATATTAGCTCGTTCTTGCACAACTTGCATTTTCCTCCAAGAGGGTTCACCAACTTCTACGGGGATCATGACTTCGCATCCATAGGTAAGTCTAAATGGAGTTTCTCCCGTGGACGATTGTATTGTTGTCCGATATCCCCATAACACTGAGTATAGATGTTCTACCCAACTATCCCGAGCATCTTCCATTCACTTCCTTAGTCCATTCACGATGATTTTGTTTGCTGCCTCTGCTTGTCCATTAGATTGCGGATGCTCCACAGAAGCAAAATGATGTTTTATCTGGAAGTCGGACATCATCTTCTGAAACCCTTGGTTCACGAACTACGTTCCATTGTCCGTGACTATCTCCGCTGGGATCCTAAATCGCGAAATTATATTCCGCTGGAAGAATTTTTGTGCTTTGGCCGAGGTTATCGTTGCTAATGGTTCGGCTTCGATCCACTTGGTGAAATAATCCACTGCCACAATCAGCTACTTCAATTGACCAGGTGCTGGTTTGAATGGCCCCAGTAAGTCCATACCCCACTTGAAGAATGGCCATGGAGCCGTGATTGCCTGCAAGTCAGATGGTGGAACTCTCATGATCCTTCCGTGTTTCTGACAACTGTCACACCTTCGAACATGGTCCTTGGCATCCTGAGCCATTGTAGGCCAATAATATCTTGCCTGAATAGCTTTCCGAGCCAGTGCCTTGGCACCCATATGTTGTCCATTGATGCCCTCATGGATTTCTGCCAAAGCGTACTGAGCTTGATCCTTCCCGAGGCATTTCGCCAAGGGCGAATGTATCCCTTTTCGATAGAGTTGGTCATCCACCATTGCATAAGCGGATGCCATTCTTACTAGAGTTTTAGCCTGTATCACATCCTCAATGGTGATTCCTCGCTCCAGATAATCTGCAATTGGCTTTCTCCAATCATCAGAGTCTGATATCAACATTATGCAGCTTGGTTCTGGTAAATTTTGTTGGACTATCGTTCTTAGGTTTCTCGGGTATTTGGTACTGGCCAACTTTGAGAGGATGTCGGCTCTTGCGTTTTCTGCCCGTGGTATGTGTGTTACTGTTACCTCATCAAAGAGTGTCATGATCTCTTTAACCTTGGCTAGATATTTAGCCAACAGCTGCCCTTTTACTTGATAAATTCCTTCGATTTGTGATGCCACCAACTGAGAATCCGTCGATACATGCACCTTCTGGGCTCCATTTTCCTTTGCTTGTGACAATCCACTGCACTTCCGTTGTCCACAAATATCTTTTTGACTTGGCAACATTCCACTGTCCCTGTTATAACCGAGCCGTCATTGTGCCCTGGTACCACATATTTAAATCTTCTTCCGAAAATCCCAACAATGGCATGTTCGGCTTCATCTCTTTTTTGAACCTGGGGTGATCAGTAACAGACATGACCTCCTTCAGATATTTCTTTCGTTGATTTGTAGAATCTCCTCCTCCCCCGAAGCCTCCGACTATCCCATTGCATACGTATTTTGACTCGGGGAATTCATCATCAACGCTTCGCCCTATCTTTTTATAATCTCGTCTCTTCTGCCCTCCGGGCGGACTCCTACTCTTGTTATTCTGCCGCTTGTTCTACCAGTCCTGAGTTTGGATAACGTATCGGCGAAGTTTTCCTTCTCGGACAAACTTTTCGATGGTGTCCCTTAAATCCCAGCAAGCTTCCATAGTGTGTCCTTGTTGGTTATGAAATTCACAATACCGAGACCTATCTAAAGGTTGGTTACTCCGCATTGGCCGCGGCCGTTCAACATTTTTCATCTTTGTTAAAGAAACCTCCTTCCATATCTGAGCTTGAGGCATTTTCAACGGGGCATAACGGTCGTACCTTCCTTCCGCTCTACTTCCGCGGGGTCTATTATTCCTGTCACGACCACGGACATCTCGTCTATTTGAACCATGTCGATCCTTACCTCGGGAAGGTGAGCCCTTTACCGTTTCTCACGGTGTTTGGTGTATGACCTCCATCTGCTCCAACTCTATATACTGCTTCGTGCGATCTCGGAACTCGGCCAAAGTTTTTGGACGACGTTTGTAATATCCCTGATTATTATTAATATTGATGATATTATTATTAGTAGTAATTACCCATTTATTTTAGATAGCCTTGGTGGGCCAAATATTCCTAGTCTTAATTGCCGTAGGAATTTTCTGCTTATACTCTAAGAAAGAGATTTAGGTAATAAGTCCTCTACTTGTTAACTAAGTCACATTAATTTACACCATTTTAGGTAATACGTCCTCTACTTGTCAACTAAGTCACATTAATTTACACCATGATTGATTGACCGAACGTAATGTGAACCATGATTGGTTGATTTTTTCTATTTTAATATGCCCTATTGATGATATTAAATTCACATCATGGCTGATTGGTTTTTAATTTAATATACCTTATTAATGATATTAAATTTGTATCATTGTTGATTGATTTTTTTTTTTAATTTTATGTACCCCATTAATGAGTTGGCAATGGTAAAAGAGCCGAAGCTAAACCCTAAATTTTTGTTATAAATATGAGCCTAGCCTAACCCTGAATACTCTCCTTCTCTTCTCATATTCTCTTCTACTATTTTCTCTATTCTTTTTCTATTCTTCTAATTCCTCTATTCTTTCTCTATTCTTCTAAAAGCTAGCAAAACGGAGATCAGGTAATCCTAATCTCATGAGTCTTAGTGTAATTTTATATTTCGATAGGTAATCCTAATTCCCAGAACAACCTTGCATCTTGTGCTTCTTCTTCTTCTTCTTCTCTACATCCTATTTTACTAATCGTAATTCCATAAGTCTTAGCGTAATTTATATCCTATGCTTCTTCTTCTTCTTCTTCTCTACATCATATTTTGCTAATCCTAATCCCCATGAATCTTATGTTATTTTTATACTTTTATATAAATTTTGATAGAATTGTTATATATAAAATATATTATATGCAATCCTAATCCTTAGAACAATTCTCTTTTTAAATGATTTTACCTTGGGTTTTCATAATTAACAAATAGCAGTTTATATACTCGGTTTGATTTTCGTAAATTTGAGAAATCTATTTGGTGTGATTGAAATTTATAAATGTTTTCATACATATACATATATATATATGTATGTATATATATATACATACATATATATATATATATATATATATATATATTTTATTGAGAAATCCATTTATTACGTGACTGTATTTAAAATACTTTAAATCGTGGGAGGATAGCTTTGGGATGGTACCTCCTAAAGTGATGAACACAACCCTTAGGCTTTATGCCTCGATATATTATTTGATGTGAACCGATTATATCCGTTCTTTCCAAAGTGGTGTCTGGCAGGGGCTCCCGGGACACTAGTAGCAACTTTGGGAAGAGGTGTGCACATTAGGACGAATTGATTTATTGTGATATGGCCAAATTGATGATTTGTGACTGGCAGGGGCTCCCGGGTCACAGGGTAGATTGGCAGGGGCTCCCAGATCTACCATGGTTCTCTTCCCACTAAACTAAATAGACTGGCAGGGTCTCCTGGGTCTAAATAAATTTAAAAAGATAATGAACAATATTGGATTCGATATGAATATATAGATGTGATGAGTATTAAAATCGATACTTTAGATTATATATATGTATATGATATTTTTCTTTCATCCTATGAATATTTTATTATTATTATTATTATTATTCTATTTTTGTTCATTAGGATTACCAGCTTTTGCTGATGTTTGTGTTCTGGGCTGCGACGATCCTTCGGGGGAGCAGAATTTCAGTGAAACAGGTTTCAAAGTTAGGGCTGTTGGGGCTAGCAGTGAGAAGTGAGGAAGACCAATGAACAATTCTAGCTAGTTTTATTTTATTTTTATGCTTTGAATAAAATACTTTTATTTAAGTTTGGATTTACGTTAATGTAATAAGACAGCCTTGCACTTGTCCCAGTACAAGTGCGGCGGTAACACTTCCCAGATTTAGTTATTTTGAATTCCAGTATTTATTCATAAAAATTACTGCAATTTTATGTTATTATAATTGTTAGAAATTTGGGGGTGTTACAACGTTTCATGACCGACTTCTTCAAACATGAAGATTTGTCCAATCCTGTAATCGCACAATGTAGATGCACCTCTTCTTTTAGCCCGGGAACTTGTAAGGCCGTGCTGTTGAAACGCTCCAAATATTTCTGCAGGGTCTCCCCAGGCGCATGCCTCACCTGATCAAGTTGAAATTCCGTTTTTGGTTGTTTCCTACTCGTTGCAAAGTGGAGTAGGAATTTATTTTCCAAATCTTTCAAATCTGGGATCGAGTTGGCCGGTAAGCTATTGAACCAAATTTGTGCAGGTCCCCGCAATGTCCCCACGAACAGGGGTGGTATCATGGGGCCCGTGTACCCCTTGACCATGATCTCCATCTTGAAATTGCCGACATGAATATGTGGATCCTGGCTTCCGTCATACTTTGGAAAGTCCTTCGTGTCCAGACCTTTTGGATAAGGTGCTGCCATAATTTTTCCCGTGAAAGGCGTTGCAACTCTTTCCTCTTCATCCGAACTCAATTCTGATGATGATAATACAGTATCTTTTCTTGACAAACTAGGACCTCTAGCTGGTTCCTTGTCTTTTCTCTGAGTTTCTGTTGATGCTTGGTCCCGTCTGGTACCACTTGTTCCCTCACAGGCTGTCGTAGTCTGACCTCGTCCGCCCGGATTTTCTCGGTCACGACTATCTTCCTGATGCTGTCTTGGCTCCTCATCGTGCCTGATATCCTCATCACTTGCTCGCAATGGTTCAGCATTATGAGGACGGGGAAAATCATGCCGGCTTTGTCCAGCCGCGTCTTTGTCAGACCGAGCATTCTGGTCGTCGATTCACCCTGCATACTGCTCAAATAGCTTTTTCCAATCTGCGTCACGTCGATCCATCTCCTCCCTTAGTAATCGGGCATATTCCTCCATTTGAAGGGCATGACGATTCTCTATTCCATCTATCCTATTCAACACGGATCCAACCGTGTTTTGCAATAAACGAATATCGGGATCAATCATTTGGAATTTTGCTTGTGGACTACTTGGGAGAATTAAGGAACCCACTTGTTGTAGCACAACGTTTTCCGCGAGAGGAGAATTTGCTGTATCCGATGTTTCATTCTCGGTTTCCACGATAACCTGATTTGTATTAGTGTTAGAACGACCTTCCTGGTGAATCATCTGCTCATCGGTTTGCTGTCTTTGCAGTTCTTCCGTCGCTTGACTTTGCCGAGTTGAAGTTCGTCCTCTGGTATTTGCCATTTGCAGCGGTGATTAGCACGTACCCTGATAATCTGGCGTTCGAACTTTCGATCCCCACAGACGGCGCCAAATGTTCGAGTATTGAACAAGATTAAACGGGCTTGAACTAGGATTGGTGCCTAGGGCCTACGTACCTTCAATTGGGATCAAAGCCCATGTAGTTCGATAATAATTCCGACGTTTAGCCACAAGGGAGTGGGGTGTGTGCAGCGTGTAAAAGCAACAATGAGAATTTTCATGTCCTGTTCACCAGTGAGGAAGTCTCCTATTTATTATAAGGGAAAGTAACTACTCCGACTTCGTCAGTTATCACCTGTGGGGGCATAACTGCAGGCGGGTACTTCACAAGATGGACTGGGCTTTTTGACCCAATTCCCGAGATCCATAACAATTTGAAAGGAAAAAAAAGTTGGATAAGTGAGAAATAATAGCTATTAAGTTTTGTAAAAGAGAAATGCGCCCCTAAAGATAATGACAAAAAAAAAAACAAAAAGAAAAGGAACCAAATGTTATTTTATCAGTTGCGATGTGAAATTTGTTGGCGATGGCGCATATGTAGAAAACAGATTAATCTGATGAGTCACGCCCAAGAAGAGAACACTATTTTTAAAAGCTATTTCATTCATGCAAAAACAAGGTAATAAATAGAGTTGCAGCCAAGCTAGATTTCCAGTGCGCTACGTGTACCTCCTCGTGGCCCGTTGTGTGCACAAGCTCACTAATTCTCTTAGCTCATTTACTTGTCTAGATTCACATGTTATAATGTATACACTTACACTCACTCATTCGCAAACAATATGAGACCTGATCCATTTGACACATCCACATTTATATTTTAATTCCAACAATACTTTTTTGCACGTAACTTGTTTGATTTGTATATAATGTACGTGGAGAATGAATCATACTTTTCATGTCTTGTAATAGTAATACTTGTTACTATAGACCTTATAATTAATTGTTAAAATTGATTGTTGATACTGGATATTTTTAGATGGATTATGGAATTTTCAAAAGACAACTGTTTTAAGTCACATATAATAATGCGGTAACATCTCATTTTTACAGTAGTCTTCCAATTAATTAGTTACAGTGGAATAATTATAAATAATAGTAATACAATATGCTAGCAATAAATACAGACTGAGAAAAAAAAAAAAGAGATTCTAGAAATTACACAACCTGATAAGAGAATGAGCACGGTGCACGGTTTGGCGAAAGTCTAAACGTAGTATTAATATTCAGGTCAAAAAAATTTTTAGTATTAATATCACGTTTATTTAATGAATGTTATGATTTATTATAGCTTTTCTATTTTATTGACCAATGCGGATTAAAATGGATAGTTTTTCTATCAATCTTCCCCTCGCCGGCGGCTTGTGATGCAAGTCACCGGCGAGCATTCTTCTTATTCCTGGGGTGAGCTTCTCCCTCTCCTTCTTCAGATCTGATCTGCCGAGGTGAGAGTTTTCTGGTTTTCTTTGTTTTTGTTTCTTTTTTTGTAGTATGGGATTTTGTGGTGGTGTTCTTGTCTCTAGAAATAAACAGATCTGTCAAATCTGAGATCAAATCCTCTTGATTGGATGGCTATTTGAACGTTATGAGGTCCGACTACCTCATGGTAGCCCGGATCTGCGTTCTTGGGGAAAGATCTAAAAAGGTGTGGTCTGGTTTGTGGTCAATGTCACCGGATCTGTTTGGTCAGAGGAGCAGAAGTGTTCTTCAGGACATCAAGTGTCTTCTTTCTTTCAAGGTTGGGTTTTCTGGTTTCTTTACCCCAAGATGGGGTACCCAGTTAACTGATCTAATTGCAGCTATTGCTTTTAAGATTATGTGCTCTTTAGGGTGGGTTTTTCAACCAACACTTTCTTGTTCGTCACTTCTAACCTTGGGTTTCGAGGAGGCCGATGATGTTCATGATTCTACTTCTACTCTTATATTTTTAATGTACGGTGCTTGGCAAATAGTGTATCCAGTGTCTTTTGTTGTTGTTATGTTAGTTGTATTTGTTTTAGATCTGTTTGTGGTTACTTTTGTGTATTGTATCATTTTGGAGTATTAATATATATATCCGTAGTTTTGTTTAAAAAAATGAAAATTATTCATGAACATTAATATTTTGTAAATCTCTTTTCACACACACAACTATATATACTACTTTCGGTCCTAAATATATATAAGACTTCGTTGCCTTTTTTGGAGAGGTTAATAGAACTAAATAAGTTAATTTTAAATATTTATACTCATTGTTTTCTCTAAATTAATTTATTTGATTTATAAACAGATATATAATATAATAATATAGATGTTATAATTAAATAACTAATTTAACTTTTGTAATTATTTCTAAAAATGGTCCCATATTTATGACCGGACGAGGGAGTGTGTATCTTCATCTTTCCCTATTCGTCTCATGACGACACGTACTTGAACTCTAATCCAAAATTTTCCCCAGTACAGATCCTTTGTAAATTCACAAGATAAGGGTTTGCAACTTGGAAGAAGCATTTATGCCAATACAACTAAGCAGGCATTGATATCTGGGACCGGTTACCCTAGTTGTCCAAAGGATGAGTTGGGAGAGCTCGTCCGTACGGATAAGCTTTGAACCATCTAGATTTGATTTTTTATTTTTATTAAAAAATGTAATTGGTAGAGAATCTAGAATTAAGATAATCTCTCAATTAATATTTTTTAAAAAAATGATTTTTTTCCATTTAAAAATAAAAAAGATAAGCAAAGAAAAAAAAAAGATCTGAACAGTCAGACGAACTCCAACGAGCTAGGAAACCAATTCCCTAATATCTGATCGCATATCCTGTATTATCTGCAATATTAAAACCTATTGTTATTAGTTATAGAAAGATCATAGGATGGAAAAATGAGAAAAATATGTAAGAGACTAATAGGTGATGATGACATTTTAAAAAAGCTCAGTAAAAATATATATAATCCTGCCGTTATCTAAGACTTTCGGAATGAACTCTCGCAATTAAATTAAAATTAATTAATATTAACGTCAAACTTCGTTAATCTCACGGGAAGAGTTTTTTTCTTTTTCTTTTCCTGTTTGGGGGATGAAACGTTGAGTCTTGGTCAACGTTCAATATAATTTAATTGATTTAATCATGATATTCTTTTGCCGGTGGAAATGAAATGAAACGATGAGACGAGACGAGGGGCATTCGTGGGGAAAGGTTAAGAAAGAAGAAGAAAGTGAGGGGTCAAAAGAAAGTCAACAGAAGTTTCACCTTCTTGCCTTTCCAATATATGCCCCACAACACAACTCATACCCGATAACGTGTGCCTTTTGCCTTTGTTAAACTTCTTTTCACAATTTCACTCCAAACTCCTTCCCTATTACTATATTCATTACAGAAATGTAATAATAATGTTTTGTATATTTTAACGAGCTGTTTTAAGCTCAAGAAAGCTTTTCAATGGGACATCCTAATTTTGATGAACATTTTTTTAAAATTTATTTTAGCCTAAATTCAACATATTTAATTTTAGATGATGACAGCATGGAGGAGTACTATTTTAATAAACAACCTTCAAACAAATTAAAAACGGAATCATGTTGATTGATTTACTTGTATATTTATTGTTGTCAAGCGAAACTGGCTACTTCTACATTTTTCTTATTATGATGCAAATATTACCACAATGTGTAAATGCGCAAGCATTATAACTTGATAGTCTCAGCAAAACTGTCCAAAGCAAACCTCCCACCATGTTTTGCATTTGCAGGCATATCCCTTTTCCAATTGTAGCCTCTACATTACCACTATCATTCTCAGGGACACGATATATCATACTACCTCCAGTCCTAATTATAAGAGCTAGTTGACTTTCTTTGGAGGAGTTAAGGAAGCTAAATAAGTTACTGAACCATTTAATATGTTGTATATCCATAGATTATTTATTAGTCTATTAGTTAAATTAATTAGTTTCAAGAAAAAAATAAAAATACTCTAAAGTAATTTAATTAGCTTCCTTAATTTCTCCAAAAAAGTCAACTAGCTTCCTTAATCTAATGCTCTTATAAAGCAATAGCATCAAAAAATTTGTTCTTTGAACGCAGGATGTTGGCATACAAAAGATTATCTTTCCCTTCACCTCGATCTTATTTACTCAATCAATATACCCACCAGGGCCACTACTACTACTACTAATAGAAGGTCGTGGCACTTTCAAGGAACCATTTTCTCCCATCAATTCCTCTTCTTTTCCATTCCCTGCACTGTTCACTGCTAGAAAAACCAAGAATTGCGACGGAATTTTGTGACGGAATAGTTTTGCGACGGACAAAATTATCCGTCGCAAAAAGAATAAATTTGCGACGGAAAGCTATTTCCGTCGCAAATTTGCGACGGAATATTCTTTCCGTGGCAAAAATTTGCGACGGAAAAATATTTCCGTGGCAAGAATTTGCGACGGAAAGAAGACTCCGTCGCAAATTTGGACACTGGCGGATATTTCTCCCGCCAGTTTGCGACGGAACATATATCCGTCGCAAAAAGGAGATTTTTTTTGCGACGGAAAGTGTATTCCGTCGCAAAAACTGTTTGCTTTATGCGACGGAAAACACTTTCCGTCGCAAAAAGCTGTTTTGCGACGGACTTTATGTCCGTCGCAAATTTCAATTAAAACCCCCAGCTCGATGAAATGCCCCCAGCTCCGTATTCGTTCGCCATTTTCACCGGTTGAAGCTCGCCCTCACCTCTCCCGGCCCCCAGCTCGCGTCGCCGCCCCCAGCTCCGGCCCCACCCTCAGCTCAACCTCCGGTAGGCCCCCAGCTCGCCCTCCTCTAAGCTCGTATCCAGCTCCCCAACCCCCCTCAGCTCCCCAACCCAGCCCCCTTCGCTCCCTCAGCTCCCCAACCCACCTTCAGCCGCCGGATCCAGCTCCCACCGCCGGACCCAGCTCCCCAACCCCCCTCAGCTCCCCAACCCAGCCCCCTCAGCTCCCCAAGGTCCAGCCCCCAGCTCCCTCTGCGACGGTGACGCAGGTGCGTTTTTTTTTCTCTAGCCAGCTGTTTTTTTTTCTATTGGACACCCATAATCACATTTATCTTCCATTTTCCGGTGGTGTATCCCTGTGCTCCGATCAGTGATTTTCCGGCGGTGTCTCCTCCTCCTCTTCCCTTACTAGGTACCGTCTGCACCTCTATTCCAAGTAAGTTTGCTCTCTTTTATCTTTTTTTCTGGTGTGGAAAGATTTGATTTCTTTTATTTATTATTTTCTTCAGTATTATTTTTAGTTGTAATAAAATTATGTCAAAAATATTACTGGTTCTCTTTAGTGAAATTTCTGCAGAATATATATATTTTTAAATATTTTGTGTTATTTCTTTAATGTTAATTAAATTATTTGTTATTGGTTATTAATGTTGATTCCGGAGTATTAGTGATAATATTAATGTTGCATTAAATTTTTATAGTCTCTTTTGTATAATGAAAGTGTTGTAAAATTATGATATTGTTTATTAATGAGAGTATTAATGTTGCATTATTTTTTTGACTAGTCTCTTTTGTATAATGAATAAATTGTGTGTTAAAATGGGACTATTTTTCATTATTGGTTATTATTGTACATAGTGGATTATGAGTGTTGGCAGAATATTATCAATTACATGAGTTTAGATTTTTTTTTTGTTTGGTTTTAGTTTCTTTTCTGGCTGATTGTATTAATTACATAAGGATCTTGATACACAATGTGTTGATTGATTTGGATTATACTTATAGTGTGTAGGAGATTCCATGATTTTTTTAATTATTGGGTTTTAATGACTTTGAATTTTTTAATCTTGCATTGTTTTTTGGGACGAAAATAAATTAAAAAAGTAAATTTCACAACTAAACACGGTTATTAAACGTATAGAATTATTTTGAGTAAAGTTTTTTCATTTCCATTTTTGTTTTTTAACAAAAGATTATTTTAATCTAAGTTGACATCAATTTTTATTATATAATAATTCTTAAAATCACAGCATTCAATAGTATTTTGTTTTTCACTTTTTAATATTATGATTCTCTATTTGGTTTGAATATTTTGACTACCCCTGCCTCTCCTAACATAAGTTATTCATCTGAAATTCGAACTCAAGACTCAAAGGAATTATCAAAACCTTACCTCGCTAAACCAATCCTATGTTGGTAATAATATTTTATTTTAATTAGTTTACTTTGTTTAAATATTTTTTGTTCCCTTTAAAATAAAATATTTCCAAATGTATAGGATACTAATTTATCTACGACTTTTTATGTTAGGTGAAAGTATATATATTTTTAAGATATATAGAAAGTTTGTACTTCCAAGGCATTTCTAGTATTTTCAATATTAAATATTTGTAAATTTAATAATTTTTGTTTGGAAAGGTAAATTTGTAACATAAACTCACACTTAAATGAAAAAAGTAGCAAAAGATAGCAATAAACATTAGAAGGCGTAAAAACGAAAATTGAAAAAAAAAGGATAAATTTTAAAAATCTCTTATAAACATTAGTAAAAATAGCAGTAAAAATTATTCGCTTAAGAATTCTTTTTAAAAATACCTTATAAATATTACTAAAAAAGTATACATGGAAAAAAATACCAATTGCACTTTAAAATTTCAAATCAATGATTTCTTTTATTAAAATAATTTGTAAATTGATAAATTTTATACTAAATACTTATTCTGTTGAATTGACCACTTTTATATATTTGTGACATGTTGAGATGTTAATTAAGTTAGTAACTGAACCAGTTAGGAAATATGGATGACAACCATAATAGAAGTTGGATGTACAATCGCCTAACTGAGAGAAGAGAACTAACTCAAGCATTCTTGGCGGGTTTGCAAGAGTTCATCAATTTTGCGACGGCACATTCAACTAATTCAAGTAGGGAGATCAGGTGTCTGTGTGTCAAATGTAGGTGTATAAGATTTGAAGATTTTGAGGAGGTCAAAATCCATTTGTGTAGAAGGGGATTCATGAAGGATTATGAGTGTTGGGAATATCATGGCGAAGTCCGACAGACACCGACACCTAGTGGTTATTACGGGGACAGTAGTCATCGAGACAACCTTAATCAATATGAGCAGTTGGTTATGGACGCTGCGGGACCGTCGATCAGCCGATATTTCGATCCTGTTACTCATACTGAATCGTCATACATGGGAGAGGAGACCGATGCACATGCTCAACCATAATACATGGGAGAGGATCCTCATCCGGAAGCCGATAGGTTCTATAAAATGCTTCAAGAAGCGCAACATCCGTTATGGGAAGGTTGTGAGCACTTTGAAAATAGTGAATATTCATCGCTATCGGCTACCCTAGCAACACTAAGCTTGAAGACTGATCACCATATGAGTGAGAGGAATTACAACGAAATGATGTAGATCATAAGCAAGGTTGTTCCCAACGACAGTAATTTGCCGAAGGATTTTTACCAAGCAAAAAAAAAGGTGAAAGAGCTTGGGCTTGGATGTGAAAAAATTCATTGCTTCCCTAGGGGATGTATGTTGTATTACAAGGATGATGCTGAGCTGACCAATTGTAGATTCTGTGGACATGACAGATATAAAGTTGTGAGGAAAGGAAGGAAAATTGTCCGTCAAGTGTTAAGCAAGATGCACTACTTTCCTCTGGTGCCCAGACTTCAGAGATTGTATGCATCAGAACAAACAGCTGCTCACATGAGATGGCATCGGGAGCATCACAGGGATGAAAACTTTGTGACGCATCCTTCGGATGCTGAAGCTTGGCGTAAATTTGATGAGGCGAATCCTTTCTTTGCTATGGATCCCCGTAATGTCCGTCTTGGTCTATGTTCGGATGGGTTCGCTCCTTTTGATAAAACAGGCAGGAATTATTCTTGTTGCCCTGTCATTGTGACACCGTACAACCTCCCACCTTCTATGTGCATGAGAAGAGAGTTTTTGTTCCTGAACGCGTTAATCCCAGGGCCATCCAACCCAAAAAAGAAGATAGATGTGTACATCAGGCCTTTGATAGACGAGGAGATATGCGGTTGGTTATGACCCATTCATCCTTGCTCAACATGCAGAACAAGTGTACTATACATCATACCCCACATCCCGCCAAGGCTGGAGGGGGGTTATTAAAACCAAAGCACGAAATATCATACCGAAGTCGAAAGAGTCTGATTCAAATGACGGTATGGCTGAACCGTTCCAAGCTGATGTGGAACATCTACTGCCCATAAACATCGAAGACAACGAAATACCAAGCAATCTCTTTGCTTCTGCTGCGGATTTAGAATTGATTCCTATACAAATTGACGATAAGGAATCAGACGATGAGGCAGAATTGATTTACTCTGACAGTGAATCTGAGTTCGACGACTATGAGACTTCAGAGGAAGACGGGCAAGCAGAAGTCGATGAACAGGAATCGTCCGGTTGAGATTTGTTAGTTCTTTGTTTTTGACGATCTGTTATACTACATACTTTGTTACTTCACTACTGTAATCAACCCTAAATATCTTTGTAGTTTTTGTTTTATTCTTTGACCTAATGTCTATAAGTGTTCAGAGATGGAGCATCAAGGAGGATGTTCAAGTAGTGGACGTGGTGGTGGTCGATCCCGGCCCCGTCCTATCAGAGGGGGTAGGGCGTCGTCATCTGCCCCTTTTGTAGGCAGAGGGCGGGGCGGTGCCCCAGAGGTGCCACCGTTTAATATGGCATCGTCACCGTCGGGTTATTTGGCATCTTCACCGTCGCTGTATATGTCGCCGTCACCGTCTACCCCCACCGATCCGGAGCAAATGGGACAACAGGTTTACTAGCCTAATTCTGATTGATTTACATATGTTTAGTTTCATGAAACCATCTATGTACAAACATCTTTAATATTTCACATTCCTTGCTGAGCACATCCCGTCGCCTCAGAGCCACGTCGGGGAAGAAGGTAGTTCCTCCAATACACCGATCTGGAGCACAACAGATTCGGAGACAGGGATGCTTTGGATCTGTCCTGACAACGACTAGTAAGTCATGCCAAGTTACCAGTAATGTTACTAATCCCTTCTCTAATTGGTTTGTATGCTAATAATATTTGCATGATGTCCTTTGTCTTTAGGTTTGTGCCTCGTGGTCCGGTGATGGCTTTCATCTCGGACCAATTATTTCGTAACTACAATCAAGCTTGGACCAGCTGGACAGCGATTCCTACGGAAAATCGAGATGCTTGGTTCGATAAGTTTATGGTAAGTTATTTGTTTATGGTTTTTAATTAAGTACTTTTACAAATTACCGCACTAATTGTTCGTTGTTGATTTTCAGAGGAAGCATATGTCGTTGCCTGAACATCGTGCAGCTCTGAGAAAAGCTTATAACGCCAGGGCAGCCCGGTGGTTGTCTCAAAAGCTTTATAACTTGAGAGACGGAAGAGGCAAGCGAGATTGGCTTCCACAGGACACTGCAAACCAATTATTTGACAATTGGGCCACCAATGAAAAGTTTCAGGAGAAGCGTGCGAAAAATAAGCAAAATAGGGCCAAAATGGAAAGCTCGTCATATATTGGCGGCTCCATTCCGATGACTGAGTGGAGACGGAAACTTGTGAGTACACGTTATTTTCTATTTAGGTATTCAATATTTTGTACTTTGAAGTAATTAACTATGATCATCATTTGCGTTTGCAGGCAGAGACTGGGGTTCCTCCAGAGTCGGTAGGTTGGGCTGCCTTTGAGCGGACCCATTCCCGGCAGTCTCAAGGAAGTGATGAGAGGGAAAGGATTAACTCAAGGGCCCACACAGTAGCGGTTAGACATTTATTACATTTATTACTTGTTTTATGCACCACAATATTTATTTCATTTTACATGCCTTATTTGTTATGTATTTTTGTCTTTGTAGGAAAATTATACGAAGCTGTCGCAGGAGAGAGACTCACAGCGTGAGACTGACCCGTCATCCTCTGTGTCCGATAATGATAGTCTGTTCTTTGAGGCTGCAGGTGGATTTGACAAGAAAGGGAGAGTCTTTGGATACGGTGCCGCTGCTAGCCGACTGAAGCCAACAAAGCGCTCCTCATCCGGCATTGAAGATGTTTCTGCAGGTAAACGTATTTGATATTGATAATTTCCATTCTCTTGTCCATTCAAATGAAGTCCAAATAATAAATGTACTTGATATTGTTTTTGTAGATGAGATGAAGAAGATGAAGGCTTTGACAACACAGATGACTCAGGAACAGGAGCGGATGCTTGAAGAGCAAGGGAAGATGAGGCAGATGATGATTCAGGAACGAGAGATGATGGAGGAGCGGATGGCTAAGGAACGAGAGATGATGGAGGAGCGGATGAGGCGGATGCAAGAGGAGATGATGAGGTAGATGCAGATTCAACTCAAGTCCCTAATGAACAAGGGTTCAGGGTCGGCTCCTGGTGATGATGACCATGCTGGTGATGATGATGATGATCACAATGCTGCTGTTTAGACTACTGTTTAGAATTTTCCCTTTGTAACATTGTTAGACTACTTTTTAGTATTTGGTATTTGTTAGATTATTCTTAATGTGTACTCCTTATAATTATTATTATACCCATGAATCACTACTTTTTTTACTCAATTTTTTAAAATTAAAAAAAATAACTTTAAAAATAATTATTAGTTTTGCTAAGAAATTGTTTCTGTAGCAAATGATCAATTATGGGGAAATTTGCAAAATTTCAAGTTTGCTACGGAAAAATAAGAAAATTAAAATTAAAAATTAAAAAATTAAAAAAATTAAATTAAAAAAAGAATTTGCTACGGAATTTTTTTCCATAACAAATTTGCGACGGAAAGGAAATTCCGTCGCAAATTGCGACGGATTTTCCTTATCCGTCGCAATTTGCGACGAAGGATTTTGCTACGGAAAAATTCCGTAGCAAAATCGTTTTGCTACGGAAAATCCATATTTTTCCGTAGCAAAATCGGAATTTTTCCGTAGCAAAATCCGAAAATTTTTGTAGTGATTTTCCATCCATGCCATTTGACACGACCACCAGCTCACTCTCCTGAAGCAATCAATTGATTCGCTACGAGCCTTGGACGATCATTAAGGGAACGAGCAAGGCGTATTACACCCTTATATAATTTAACGTCATGGTCAGATATTAATGACTATGTCTCGAAGCTAGAGTCTCCCGCTGTTCGGCTCAAATGCTTTAAAACAGCAGCTGGGAAAAGAAAATTCAATCACACAGTACAGGGAGAATGAAACAGTTAGCGTCAAGCAAGATATATAGGAATGTTTATCAACATAAATTGATCGCAGATAAAGATTATTAAGTAAAACCCTAACAAGTAACTACGACTAACATTAAGAAGTTCGGAAGAAAAAAACAGAGAGGGTAGAGAGGGTCAATAACAGTAGAAGATAAAAGCGAGAAATCAGGCATCAAATTAGGGCTTTGAAGCTTACACACTCTGAATTGAAGCCTCTTGAAGTGGTGTAGTAAAAAGCACAGCATAGTAAACGGGAGTGAATTAAACCTTGAAGGGGGGTTTCATGAACACCTGGCAGTTGCAGAGAGGGAGAGGAAGAAGGGAAAGCAGCTGCAAAGAAAGCAGAAAGGTGGAGGAAGAGGGTGATCCAATGGGGTTGAAGTGAATCTGGCTCTCAGAAACAGTAGTCTGGGGTTGAAGTGATCCAATGGGGTGATCCAAAGCCCCTTGATCCCGTCCGTTGATTACAGCATTGGTCGCAAAGGGACAAGCTTTGTTTCTCTAATCCCGGTCTCTTCTCCCACCAGACATTACCGTTTTTGACACTTCAAGCATCATTGGGTTTTTATATAATAAATAAATAGATAGATAAATAGTAGAACTTTTCCTCCTTGTTTGGCCGAAGCTTTTCCTTCCTTTTTAGAGATCAGCCTTCTTTACTCATTTTATTTGAAAAACACTTTTTATTCCTGGACTAGATTGTAGTTTTAATCCTATTTAACCAAATATCTTTTTACGTTCCAAATAATAACAAATTATACTTCTTTTTTATGAACAGATTATACTTATTTTTCTAGCGTCTAATCTAAATCTTGCTGAACTACGTGGAATTTTTTTTAAAAGAATATTTTTTTAATTCAATGAAATGTGTGGAATTATATTAAAATAATAACAAACATTTGAGACATTGAGACCTAAGGAGAGGGTTTTTGCTATATTACTCTTTAAATATCACAAAAGTGTGGATTATGAAACGTGTGGAATTATATTGAAACAACCAGTAAAAATTATACGGTGGGATTGACCAACAAAATTTTACGTTAAGAGCACCTAGCACAATAAATTTTAAAGGGGGCAAAAGAATCAATTAACAATTAAAAATAGATAACTAGTATAATAACGTTAAAATCAGCCAAACTGATGTTTGGTGCGTGTTAGAGATGTTGGAGGAGAGATAAAACGGCCGTTAGGTTGAAGTTAACGGGATGATGGCTATTTGCCTCATTTTAAATTGTTCATTAGTATTTTTTCCATTTTCAATTGTTGCTTGATACTTTTATCTTTCTTAAAATTTATTTGTACTAGGTGCTCCTAGCATAAAACTTCATTCTCTAATCTGCACCTTAACCTAAAATTATAATATTACCTCTTATCCTTAATAAAAGGCTCAATTAACTAATTTGAGGAGATCGATAAAACAAATAAATTACCATAAAGTATTTATATCTATCATTTTTCTTTAAATTAGCTTGTCTAGCTTGTAAAGTCGTAAACTAGATTGCTGATTGCTATAAATAAATAATTTAATTTAATCAAATAATTTATTTACTTTCTTTAATATTCTCACATCAATCATTTGAGTCTTATATTAATCATAGAAGGTCTTACTTGAAAAGGGTCTAATATCTTCGATTATGAGGAAAAAGTCACATAAATGGCGAAATAGTAAGAATGAATATTCCTTTTAAAGGAATAAATTACTATAATTTGAATTTTATATTAAAGTCGTATATGTCTGATTGTCTAAATTCACATCAAGTTTTGATTTGTGTAATAAATTTGTAGAGTGTATTTCCAATCCCTCAATGTTAACAATATTAGTTTCATTAATGGAAGATGCTAAGGCCGTTTGGATCAAAGAAAATTGAGGGAAGGAAAAAGAAAATTGGTATTTTCCGTCCTATACGATTGTTTGGTTTGCATTTCCTGTGAAAATGTTTTTCGGCGGCAAGCGATTTTTCCCTTAAACATGTGAAAATTGGTTCCCACCTATTTTGGTGGGACCCATTTTCTGGTGGATGAAGAAAATGAAGACGACCAACTTACCTTTTTCAGCGCTGGGGAGAGGAAGAGAAAGACACCGGAAAACATCGTGGGAAGAAGAAGAAGAAGAAGCCACAGATGATGGCCTCTTTGCTGTTGCAGCTTCATCAAATCGCCGGTGACGAGGATGGAAGAAAGTTGATGACCATTGAGCTTTAACAAAGAAAAGAGAAAAAGAAGTGAAAAAATGTGAGTGTGTACTCATAATGCGCACTGAAGTGTGCACTGCATGCACACTCGAGTGTGCTTGAAGTGCACACTCAAAATGAGGGTGCAATTCATGCACACTCGAGTTAGTGCACTGCATACACACTCGAGTGCACACAGTATATTGGAAGTGCACACACATGGTTTAAAATAATATTTTATTTTTACGGGGTAAAATGGTATTTTATCTCATTTTTCACCTTATTTTCTTCGCACCAAACAAAAATTTTCCTATCAACTTTTTTTTTCCCCAATACGAACCAAATGCATGGTCACAAAATATTTTCCTTTCCATTCCATTTCTATCTTTTTTTTAATCCAAACGGGATCTAACTTAGTGAAGTCGGCAAATTTTAAATAGTGACCCTACAATCAAAGATTGATGTATAAATTTTTAATTTAAAATTTATAAATTAAAAAATATTGAGAATGCAAAAATAGTACACTAATTGATTAAAATTTAAGCATGTGTTGTTGGCATTTAATTGTGAAGTCATCATTTAAGTTTGTTGAGTAACATTTTTCATTAATGAGACTAACAATTTTAATATCAAAGAGGAAAAATACACTTTATAAGCTTAATTGACTAAATAGGAATTTAATGTAAATTTAAACGATCAAATATATATTTTAACCAAATCTCAAACACAAGCTATTGGATTCGATCCAAAAAAAAAAAAAAACACAAGCTATTGGATTTGATTTTATGTGAGGGCAGAACTCGTCAAATCTAATATAGATTATCTGTCTTTAATACATAAATGAGATAATTTAATAATTTTGAAATCGACAGATGCAGGTCATTGACTCTAAAAAATTGTATGTGTTGAAGATAATAATTTAGCTATTAAATGTCAAGTTCGCTATTTTGTTCGCCCTTTAAAACAACATAAATTATTTTGGCAAAAATAATACTAAATTAGTTAAGATATATATTTTATTCTTTAAATATATATTAAATATGGGAAAAAGTTTTCTCCTGTGAGTTATTTCCAGTGACCCCAAAACTACGTCGTTTTGAATTAATGAAGGGTTTGTTAGTAATTTCAAGTGAATTAATGAAGGGTGTTTTGGTAAAATGTATATGATTAAAAATAAATAGAATTACAGAAACATCCTTCATTAATTCACCTGAAATTACAAATACACCATTCATTAATTCAAAACGACGTAGTTTTAGGATCACTGGAGATAACTCTATCTCCAATGACAAGAGAAATACTTTTCCCATTAAATTTTAGTTTATTTCCTTAAATGTATAATATATATTTTTTTATAAGATTTATAAAGTGTATTTTTAGTCATTTAATTTTAACACATTTAGTTTCATTAACAAAAAGTGGTGGATCAACAAATTTAAACGGTGATTTTGTAATTAAATATTACCAAAGCATACCAGGTAAGGTTGTCAAACTCGTGAATTTAAGTAAACTTGTGACAACGATGTAAACTCGTATTGTGAACTCGTAAGAGTTTACTTTCACTATCAAATAGGTATTAATAGTGTAAAATAAATAATTAAAATATAAAAAATGATAACAATTTGATTTAAATATATTTTAAATCTAAATAATTGAAATTAAATCCATAAATGTTCAAAATTGATCATATTTAAAGAAATTTCTATAAAACTCACATATAAAGCCACTGAACATGATCAAATAAAAAAAGTTAACCTGAGTTTAAGGATGAGTTAACACGATTTTGTAAGTTTGAAACGTAAAAACGGTAAACTCGATATATAAACTTGTAAGTTTAATCTAATTTACAACGGTCGTGAGTTTACCAGTGACTAGGCTCGATTTGATAAACTAGAAATATAAAAACGGTAAATTCAGAGGGTCAACCCGCGAATTTGAAAACAATGATACCAAGTATACAATATATAATAGTCTAGAAGAAGTGAAGGCATATAGAATAGCCTGAAAGAAGTGAAGGCATGTGATCTTCATATGATTATGTGTGCGCTTCAATCAGGGGTGGAAGCACACTTGTTTTTATGGGGGCAAGTGAACCCATAAAAAATTTAAAAAACATATAAAAAGTATAGGACTTATATTTCAACTTATCTGGTTAGAGTAGTTGGTTAAGACTTTTTAGAACCAGCTAAAGGTCCTGGGTTCGAACTAACATCTGGCCATTCTTTTTTTTCCCCCCCCCCCAATCGCCAAATCTCTCACCCTCGTCCGTGTCCGTCACTCTGTCCAACCCGTCGATCAGCCACTCCAAATCATTCCTTCCTCCAAATCCGTCCGTTTCAAATTAATCCCTCATCCAAATCTCTCACCCACTCCTAATCGATCCTTCCTCCAAATCCCTCCGTTCCAAATCGATCCCTCGTCCAAATCTCTCACCGGAGTAATCGATCCCCAAATCGATCCCTCCTCCAAATCGATTCGTCTCTCACCCACGGCGCTCTTGGCTCCCCCCTCCGTCGTCGGTGAACTCTGTGGCGTAAGTCGGTGAGTATTTTTCTTCTTGCATCCCTTTTCTATGGCATAAGTCGGTGAACCCTAAATTTTTCTTCTTGTTGTTTTTCGGTTTTTCTTGTTCGCGTGTCTCTCTGTTTTGCATCTCTTTACCTAGTAACCCTTGAGCTTGGAATGCACTCATTCTATTAACATAATGATTGTGTGATCATAGTTTAATCCACAGTCTAGTTTCCATAGTCACATTGGAAATTTTTCTTTCCCTTGATGTTTACATGGATTGATGAGTAAATAGATTATTAGTGGACCAAATAAAGAGTCTTAAGTCTTAACACTGAATTCACTAATAAGCAAGGGCAGATAATGTTCAAAATATAAATCATAAACATCAAAGACATGCCTAGTCCTCCTATGCTATATGTCTGTAATTAATATATAAAAAATAACTATTTGATAACTACTTGTCTACACACAGCGGTTTCATTCCATACATCCATTACACCTAATACATGATATAACTGTTTTGATTATTCAGTTGTTCACAAATTATTGCTCTGGTTCAGTGATTTTTTTTCCCCTTCTAATTTTTTATAGATGATCCATTTGAACATGTTGGATCAATACTTGTTAATATCTCAAAGCAGCAAGCAGGAAGGAAACTTCTGCTTGATCCAAAAAGAGGTCTCTTGAAGCAGATAATTAGACAATTTGATTCCAACAGCTCTTTGAGAAGGAAAGGGGTATGTGCAATAACTTACTTTACATTTTGTTTTTTCAATCTCATGCACTGCTAGAATAACTTGATATTAGCTCTTGAGTAGTATAAAGTAGTATACTATTTCCATTTACTCTATTACCTTACAAACTCTTGGAAGAAGTGGAAAATCGATTTAGAGGTTGCTAAGTCATAGAAACCCTATTTTCCATTTACTCTGTTCTCTTACATGCTCTGTTAGTCATAGAAATTCATGTACTAATGCTGTTGTTGATCGTGGTATGCATAACTGAAGCTCATGGCTCCAAACCCAGTAAACCTTTGAACTGAATGAATGAAAACGAACATTCATGTTATTCGGTTTTTCGTCTTGTTGTTTTTCGGTTTTTTCTGTTCGCATCTCTCTGTTTTGCATCTCTTCACCCTCCACAAACCACTTCCTGATTGAATTTGCTGCTACTCACCCTTTCAGAAATTGATCATTTCTAAAATTAGGGGTGATATTATTGGAGCTCATTGCTGGACGACAAGCTAGCATTTTGGTTTGCTTCCTTTTCTGTTTTTTTATAGGTTGCAACATGTTATTTAATCTTGTCAAACTTTTTTCCTTCTAAAAATGCATTAATTTAAAACGTTCCTAAAAAATAAAATTTTCCCTTACACTAGTTGTGCACCCATAAACTCTAAATCCTGGCTCTGCCATTGGCTTCAACAAAGGACGACACAAATCCCGACATCATTGCCACCTCCGGAGACTACCTAAGACTGGGAAATACATGACGATCGGATTGAGCTCAAGTCTCTCCTAACCGGCAATAAAGTCCGAGGCAACTAAGCCATAACCTCTTTTGACTGGGCAGAGTTTGACCCACGTCATTTGGCTGCTTCCAGCGTGGACACCACGCGCACCATATGGGATATTGAGAAGGAATGGTGGGACACACAATCAGGGAATCAGGTGCCTATCTCAACCTATCCAATTTGGATTGTTTAGATTGGATTTTTTTTTCTTAAAAGTTTATCTTAATGGGTAAAAAATCTAAAATAAAAATAATCTCTTAACTAATGTTTTTTCATAATATAATTTTTTCATTTAAAAAATATCAAATCTGAACCGTTTAGAATAAATAGGTTAAAAGGATAGACATCATAACCAGTTCACACAATTAGTGGCACATGACAAGGAAGTGTACGACATATCATGGGGTGGTGTTTAACGTGTTTGCTTCAGTGTCTGGGGATGGTTCCGTTAGAGATTTTGACTTGAGGGACAAAGAAAGATCGACCATAATATTTGAGGACCCAGTACAAGATTGTCCTCTGTTACGCTTGGAATGGAATAGGGGATCCAAGATTTATGGCCACGGTCGGAATGGACAGTGATAAAGTGGTAATAATGGATTTTAGGCAACCAACCACGCTGGTTATGGACTTAACTAAGCATAAGGCAAGTGTTAATGCTATATCGTGGTCCCCACATATGGGACGTCGGCTTTGCTCTTGTGGCGATGATTCCAGGGCTTTGATTTGGGACTTGGTGGGAACTATTGGCTCTCAACCAAGGATTACTGGTGGTGCTGACGTGAAGCCAGATTTGTGTTATGAGTCAACGGCGGCTGAGATCAATCAAGTGCGGTGGTCTCTTGTTCAGATGGACTGGATTGTCCTTGCTTTGGCGAATCTGTTACAGCTTTTGAAGGTGTAGATCAATACGCTATGATTATATCTCTTTTTAAAAGGGGGAAAATGGAGAGATTTCCAATGAGAAAGGAGACTTTATGTTGCCATAATCTTATAAATGGTCTAATATAATACTTGTCTTTTAAAATGGAAAAAAGGAATTTGCCCTGGTTATTAGTACCTGTACGTCTAGCCGGCCTTCTCATAGTGCTGGCGCATGTAAGATTGCAATTGGTTATCACCTGCCATT
This sequence comes from Acacia crassicarpa, assembly GCA_034222035.1. Classification (NCBI taxonomy): domain Eukaryota; kingdom Viridiplantae; phylum Streptophyta; class Magnoliopsida; order Fabales; family Fabaceae; genus Acacia; species Acacia crassicarpa. Next base: position 59,350,176 of record JAWXYG010000002.1, on the reverse strand, counting down.
CAAGTATGAGTTTTACGAACACAACACTGAGAGGGTACTGTTCCTCTCCTCAGCACCCCCTCCCCTCCCTCATCAGCGCGATCCTGGCCGTCCAATCCAAAATCCAATGGTCTAGATTTTTTTTAAAAAAAAAATTTTGTTTTTTGTCTTTTTCGAAAAAGACAAAAAACAATTATTTTTTTTAATCTGGACCGTTGGATTTTGGATTGGACGGTCAAAATCACGCTGATGAAAGATGGGAAGAAAAACTGATGGGGAGAGGATCCATTTCCGGAGATGAAACTTCATTTTATATAATTGATGATGGAGACAGCAAAAGCATTATCTGCACGTACCATGCGCTGGATGGTATCGGACAATGGTAATTAAAAACAATAAAACCAAATCAAACGAAAAAATTCCAACCAAAAGCTTGGAAAATGCCACTTCAATTGAATATATAGTACGGTACATAGGAGAGAGAACTGTTCCTCCTGCAGCCTCTGGTTCTAACAATGTTTCTGAACCATTACTTCATATATATCCTTTGAAGATGCACACAATTAGAACCATTCAGATCAGACAACAAACAAGGGGCTTACTAAACCCAATTTTTCACCGGGTTCAGTATTTGGATTGAATGATTCAGCTTCTCAAAATTGAGGCCTCAGTTATATCAATTTCAGCAAAATTCAGTTTACAAATATTAAATTGGAAGAGAACAGTCAGAGAAAACTTTACTAGTCCAACAGAGTCACACATGCCCAACATGAAGCTATTTTCTTCCGTGACGGGGTAAAATCCTTTGACGACTACTTTTCAGGATTACTGGAGAACAAACTTGTTTTCTTTAAAGGGAAAAAATGGATAATTTATGACTTATATTCTTGTTAATTAATTACATCCTATATATAATAGGAAGTTGGGAACTAAGCCTACCGAAAGGAAAATCTTTAAATATCACCGGCGTCCAAAACGTATAGACCTATCCAGAGTAACCCAAGTTCATCAAGACAGAGATATCCATGTCCAAACCGTATAGACCTATCTATGTATACGCACCTTAATTTCCAATCCAGATGATGACAGAAAGAGGAGGTTATATATCCACGTACGCGTAAACTTAATTACACGATCTAATATCTAATACTGCCTCCGATTCCTTGTACAAGATGTGCGTATGCAAAAAATAAAAGATGGTCTAAAACTCTAAATTATATAAGTTGCCTTGTCAAAATATTAAATAATGTTTCATTTTTATTTTATAATTTGAATAGCTTTTTTTGTTAATTTAAGAAGGTATTGTGAAGTCAACCTCTAAAAGATCTCATAGAGAGAATAATTAAAAAGTAGTGGTTGAAAGCAGCAACTCAGAAATTTCTCCTATATATACACATATATACTATATTAAGAATAAGGAATGCCTTTGGATAGCAAAATCTGTGACCTCGATCTGTCTCCTTCACGATCGACAAACAAACGCGTCCTCGGTCAACATAACTTTTAGTGGATCCTACCTTTTAATGTCATTTTTATAATGAGATTAAAAATAATTTTTTGAATACCTTTGTCTTTTACATTTCTAACTCTTTAGTCATTAATAATTCAATTGCGCTAGTCCGAATCATAAATGATTAAATATATTTTAATATATATCTTGTACGGATTTGCAGGTGATTAAAAATTGAGTGGGAAAAATTAATAATTAAGCTGTTTTCACTATCATATCATTTGTTAATGGATGTGTATGATTTAATAAATAAATAAAAACACCATGATGATAAATATTCTCCTTCAATGCAAGACGTGTAACACTACAAAAAAAAAAAAAGTTAATTTGTAGCGGTTTATTAGTAGCGGTTAAAATAAACCACTACAAATATGCACATTTGTAACGGTTTATACCGAAACCGCTACAAATTTGTGGCGGTATGACTCGCGTCAAGTGGCGCTCTAGTTCATGAACGATATTTGTAGCGGTTATCATAAACTAACCGCTACAAAATATGGCGCCAAGTTGGCGCCAAATTTGTGGCAGTTTCTTTGTAACGCTTTAGTTATACAAACCGCCACAAATATGGCACCAGTTTGACACCTTATGGCGCACCATTTAGTAGCGGTTTATATCAAAAATTTGCTACAGAATGCCAAAAGTTTGAACTTTTGTAGCGGTTATAAAAAAACTGCTACAAATTTTCAGTTTGTAGTGGTTTTTTTAGTTAAACCGCTACAAATGTGATATTTTTAAATTTTTTTAAAAATACCAATGAATTTTCTAGCGGTTTTGTAACCGCTACAAAACGTAAAAAAACCACTTCAAACGTAAACCGCTACAAAAATTGTCGCATCAACCGCTACAAAGTATATAATATTGAAATTTGAATATTTCAAATCCCGCCAACGTTCATTAATTTGTAGCGGTTTTTAGTATAACCGCTACAAAATGTGATATTTTTAATTTTTTTTAAAATACCAATGAATTTTGTAGCGGTTTTGTAACCGCTACAAAACGTAAAAAAACCGCTACAAACGTGAACCGCTACAAAAACCGTCGCAACAACTGCTAAAAGTGTATAATATTGAAATTTGAATATTTCGAATCTCGCCAAAGTTCATTAATTTGTAACGGTTTTTAGTATAACCGCTACAAAATATAATATTTTTAATTTTTTTTAAATTCCCAAGGAATTTTTGTAGCGGTTTTGTAACTGCTACAAAACGGGAAAAAACTGCTACAAACGTTAAACTGCTACAAAAACCGTCGCATCAACCGCTACAAAGTGTGTAATATTGAAATTTGAATATTTCAAATGCCGTCAACGTTCATTAATTTGTAGCGGTTTTTAAAATAACCGCTACAAAATGTGATATTTTAAAATTTATTTATTTTTTGAAAAAATACCAACGAATTTTTGTAGAGGTTTTGTAACCGCTACAAAACGGGAAAAAACCGCTATAAACGTTAAATCGCTACAAAAACCGTCGCATCAATAGCTACAAACGTTGTTACGCATATCCGTATAAATACCCCCATCACACCTCATTTCACACACTCTCAATCATTTCTTCTCACTCATTCTCTCTCGTTTTCTTTCATTTCTTCCCACTCCTTACAAATTCTTTGTTTTTAATGTTTTATTTTTTTCCTTGTTATAATATTAATACTAATTTTTTTTCCTTATCCAGAACTTTAAGAATATTTCCTCAATGTTCTTTCTATCATCATCAACATTCTTTCCACAATCAAATATCATCTAATAGACAATATAATTTTTTTGCTCAGAGGTGGACAACACAATAAACCCTTATTATCTACACATTCTCAGTATTATACCTACATAATATTTATACTTATCTAACTTGAGTTAATCATTTTTTTAAATATTAACTATTATCATTTAATTTGTCACTTAAATAATAAAAATATTCAACAAAAGATTATAATAATGGACTCAAATTATGATGATTTTTTTTATTTTGTAATATTTTGTAGCAGTTGTAAAACCGCTACAAATTTTAATTCAAATTTAGCTTAAATATTTGGCGTAAATTATAAAATTTTATCCAATATTTGTAGCGGTTTTACAACCGCTACAAAATTTTGGCGCCATTTTTTTTTTTGAAATTCGTTATCTTGTAGCGGTAACTCAAAACCGCTACTAATTCAATGGCGGTTTTATTACATGAGTAGCGGTTTTAGAAACCACTACAAAACATCTTGTTTCGGTGTATTTTGTAGCGGTTTTTTAAACCGCTACTAATGTCATTTGTATCAGTTTTTAGCGATTAAAACCGCTACAAATACATATTTTCAACTGTTACAAAATGTCTTTTTTTTTTTTGGTAGTGTAACACCTCATCCTTAAAACGCATATAATCTAAAAATCCAAACTACACTTACCAAATAGTTCTAAATATTATTTGAAATCTTTATTTTTTTATAAAAAAATTATTCATAAATCAAAGGATTTTATAAAAAAAAAAATAATATTCCTAGCTAGTGTCATGACAATGAAATGTAAAGCGGTATAAGATGTGCTCCAGGAGATTGACGAAGCCTTCGAGGCTCACTTCATATGTGCCTTTGCTTTCTATTACAGCCTTCACATGAAAAATGTTAATATAAAGGGATGAGTAACTACTGAAAGTTCTTATCATACACAAGTAAATCACATATGATTTAAAAGGAGGAACTAGTTACATATATATTTGCATATATTGTGATCCTCATACCATACAATTTCAAAATTAATCATCATTAATCACTATTTCCATCAGAACATGTAATATATAATTATGTAGTATGCAATATATATAACCTCTCTTATATCATCCTCGTCCATCTTTATTCCGCTGACTGGAGTTGTAGGCTAACACATAGTCTGGCAGATTCTTATCTATTTGACTGGATTGGTCCAAAATCACTAATTCTTTGGATGCACCTGGTTAAAGATGTAGAGCTTTAGTCTGAATTGTCGCTCCTCTCTTTAAAAAAACAAAACCAAGGAGGTGTCATACGTTCCACAGTTCTAATGCAATCCCGACTAAAAGAAAACATAGAAGAATGGGTCTTGATAAGTGTCATCCACTATGCACTAAGTGATGACATACTACATGGTAAACGATCTCATTATACAAATTGTGCCTCACTCCAACCTCCTCACAAATGCAACCGTCATGACAGTTATATATATCCAACCACTATAAATATAATAACATTAAAAGACAATGTACAATAAATTATGCTTTCATTTGCATCAAATATCATCACATATTTAAACATATTTAAAAAGAAACAACAATCCAACAATACATTAATTATAATTAAAATATTAACTATATGAATAAAGTGATTATAATTATAAAGGAATTTACTTGTACCATTACTTACTTGATAATTTACAATAAATACACATATACATATAATTTAGTCTTTTTTTAAAAAAAAATAGTTATTCACAATTATACCAAATTCACAAGTATATAAAAAAAAATATTTAGAGTTACTGATACTCCCTCACTCACAAGCAATCACACAGAGTAATTCCAAAGCTCGATTTCAAGAGAATCTACAAAATTACATACATAAACATCTCTGTTAATATATTAATTAAAAACTTGTCTAAAGTTTTGGCCTTGAAACCACTTTACACACACACACGGCTCCCACCAACTGTATTAATTATTTTTTATATGATATGGTATAGAAGGCAAAAGATTTTAATATGAAACCCTATATATATATAATCTAAAGATACATAACATATAAAATGATTAAATAACTTATTTAGCTTCCTTAATTTCTCCAAATAAAGTCAACTATGTCTTATAATTAGGACCGGAGTTAGTATATTATAAAAAAAAAACAAAACAAAACTCCCAACACACGCTGGCCGCAAAAGAAAGAGTAATAAATGGAACTTAAGTTTTATATACTCGAAAGTCCAAACACACGGATGTTTTGAAAAATTTAAGACAACGCGGCTGTAAAGAGGGTGAGAAGGTAAGTGAAGGGGCTGACCATAATTGAGTGAAGGTGTTAATGGAACCGGATATGGTGCCTATCTCCCTAGCTGATCTAGACTGTCCAAATCAGATTTGGACGGTCCAGATCTCATTTTTTTTTACTTTTTATTTTGAAAAAATAAAAAAAATTTTTAGATAGAAGATCTAAAACAAAGATAATCTCTTAACTAATACTTTTTTAAAAAATCATTTTTTCAGTTAGAAAATATTTTTTAAAAAATATGAGATCTGGACCGTCCAGATCTGATCTGAACGGTCTAGATCAGTTAGGAAGATGGTACCTATCCTTTGGAGAGGCACCATATCTGGTTCTAGGTGTTAATATATATATATATATAAAAGTCATATTCCTTTATCCTTGAACTTATCCTTTTCCTTCGCTCACATCCGTTTGGCCGTTTCCATAAAAAAGGTTCGACTCTCTGACAAAATAACACGGAGAAGATGCAAATATCACATCAACAAATAAAGTCCTGTAATTAGATACAGTGAAAGTAAAATCAGATAGATAAATCAACGGCGAATTGTTAACAAAATGTCAATTAAATTTGAAGTCCTGGAATATGATTATATAAAAAGAGAGATGTGTGGTGGAAAGACTAAAAGAGAATGAGAAATATTACTAATAAAATAGGGGTAACGAAAAAGTAACTTATAAAATTTAAATGTTTTTAGATATAGAAACAGAGTATATGTTGTGGTTGTTTCTTATAGTAAGAAATTAGAGGTACAAGTCATTTAGTTCCCAAATCCCAACTTAGCGTGTTCATGAATCATATTTTAACTTTGACCATATGTCCATATCCAAACACACAGCATGTTTTGAAAAAATTAAGTTGGTCATATTGAAAATTAAACGCGGCTGTAAAGAGTGAGAAGGTATTCTTCTCATATACTTACAAGGAACAAAAAGGCATCACTGGTAGGTGGCTTGTTTTCATACCACAAATCAAGCGCTTTTTTTTTGTTGGAAATAATGAACCAAAGAAAAAAAAACAATAAATAGAAAAAGGTATAAAAGGGGTTTTTTTTTTTTGCTCAAAAGGTATAAAAGGGTTCAGTAGTAGGCTGTAGGTAGGGTTAAGTAAAAGATATATTTTCGCACCTAATCACATAGAAAGGATGGGAGAGCTAGGCACATGGGGTGTTAAAATTAATATATAAACAATAAGTGACCAGAAAAAATGAGTTCTGGCATTCTGGATCAATGAAAGAGGAGATGTACCAAATAGACAAGCTCACATAAATTTGGATCATGATTGTTGGGAGAAAAATAAAATAAAATAAACAAAATACATTATAAAAAGTTAAAGAATGAACAGTAACTTTAAAACAGAGAGAAGAAAATAAACGATGATATATTCTTTTTTCTTTTAAATATTTATATTATATGTATACACACTCTTACATGGATGGGAAGCCGCTGGGTACAATTGGAATAACACACACGATCCAGATAAAGGCTTATGAGAAGAAAAATAGAATAACAAGGAAGATACCGCACCAACTCCGACAGTGATCGATGAATAGAGGGAAGTGGGAAAAACTAAATTAAATACGTAAACACTTATGAAAAGACGCGCTAAGATCCGAAAGGAAGTCTGAAATTTTTATTGGCAAGGCCACAAGCTAAAAAAAAAAAAAAAGAGAGCAAAACAACATACCTTGTGTGGGGGAGGGGTGGAGCGCTAGAGGACCAAGAAATTAGGGGAGAAGGGGCTTTAGATAGGTAGGGTCTAGGGCTTGTCTTTTCTTATTAAAATAATATTTTTTTAAAAAAAAATATTAAAATAGTAAATGCAATATTCAGACTAACAAAAGCAATTTTTTTGTCACTTGTTCTAATACTGAGATATATTTTCACTAGCGTAGCGATGTCCAAAAAATTTGGTAGTCCAACTGGCTTAATTTGGTCTGGTCTAACCAACCAATCCGAGTGAAAAAAAAGCTGATCCGAGACTGTTCACACAAACTAGACCAGATTGGTCTAGTCAGGTTGGGCTGGACTTCGGTCTAGGGGTTCAGATCCTATGGACTAGTCCGGTCTGACCCAAAAGTATTTTTTTAAAATTTTTTTAAAAAAAGTCATTGTATTCTTGTTCAATGATATGTTGTTGAAGATTATTATGGGTTTAGGATTGGGTTTAAGATATTTGCATGTTTATTTATTATCCCACAGGTGATTCATTGATTTAATTATTGTTCTAGAAGTGACAAAAGAAAAATTTTTTTAAAAAAAGGTCCTGGACTGCTTGGACTCCAAGCAATCCCCCTAGACTGATCTGGTCCAGCCCAAGCTAGACCAGACCAAATCTCGGGCTGGATTGTTCAGCCCGAGGTCCCTCCTGACCAGACCTCGGGTTGACCCCCAACCCGGTCTGATTTGGTCCATGGACATGCCTAATTTCCACACACATGTCAATGTACTTAAAATAATTTTTATTTTTTTTCATTTGTATTTATTTTTATAGAATAAATATTTCAGAACTTGATGTTTCTTTTAAATTATTAATTTATCATACACTCTTCAACTTTTTTTTTGGTCGAAATACACTCTTCAACTAGATAAAACTTAAGCTAGAACTATCTTTAAATGCTAACAAATATGAGGATGTTACAAGAGGTAGATATTCGATGCAAATTAAAGAGACAAATGAGATATGCGGGTCCAAAATAAGTCATCGATCAATCTCACCTCTTATTTCTTTTGCTCTCTGTGCTTAACATGCTTGCTTCGCGCGACAGAAATTAAAGCTGAAAAGATTAGTGTAAAATTCGAAGAAAGGTGATTTGATTGAAAAATATATTAAAGAGATCGAAGAAGGTTGAAAGTAGCGTGGGACAATAGAATTACAAGAGAGAAACATAATTAAACGATCTTGGACACGAAGAGGTTTATTCTTACGTACGGATGAGACGCGCTTAGTGGGAAATGTTCTATCAGAGGAAGAAAAATGCAGCAATGAAAAGGTAAAACTTGCGAAAGTGAACAAGCAACTACATTTTTTCAAAAGAAGTAAAAAGGAAAAGCAATATAATAGATGACGAATTTGTGAAAATGGTGCAGCCAATTATATATATGTTGCGGAAAAAGAGTGGAGGATTCCAACGCGCAGTGCTCTCAACAGAGACAGTGTTTGTGTAGTTACTCAGAAATTTCCTTTAAAATGCAAGAACCCTTTTTGTTTTGTTTTTTTGTGCTTAATTGGTCATCACAAGCATGGGTCGATCCATGAATTCTGGTCTTGCGGGTCTTTGCTTTTCTGGTACCAGAAATTAATATTGGTGAATGCGTTGATTTGCAAAAATTGCAATTGTCAACTAAAGCGCGAATCCACATTCACTGCTCAACTGCCCATCCCAGATAAAAGGGATTTTTTTTTTCAAAAGATAAAAAATACTCCCTACACTAAAAACTAATTAGCTTAAGATATTAGGTGTTGAAAAAATATTTCAGATATTGGGTACTACTGAAAAAATATTTCGGAATAGTTGTGTTACTAGAAAAATATTTCAGAATTTAGTGTCATTTGAAAAAATATTTCAAGATATAGAGTAGAAATTAATTAATTTGAGGTATCAGGTGTCAAAAATATTTTACAATGCAACATGTAATTTAATTGAAATAAATAAGAATATATAAAAAATTTTTAAAAAAATGTTCCTCACCCAAAATTAGGGGATGACTAGGGCATGCGGACCCACAAACACATATAGAGATGGTGACAAAATGATTCCACAAGCATAAAATTTAAAGTTTGTTTGGGATCAGTGTTGGGGTTTCAATGGTGTTTATCACATAAAATTGAGACAAAACTCATATACTTATCTTGTATATTATAAATCATGATTGAAAAACTGTTTTGAAAGACTCTAACCGCTATTCTAAACAAACACTTAATATTTGATCAGCCCCTATCAACAACAATTAAGTACTAAAATTCTTATTCTGATGAGTGCATGTAATTGCTAAGTAATTCACCACAAGGCCTGTCCTAGCTAGCTACCGCTCGTCCTTTAATTTCTTTATTCTTTCTGGCAAGTTTCCACAGTAGCACCTCATTAGTCATCACTGATCTAATGTCTCCGAAGCCACGCAGACTTTATAATACCCTGACACACACAGTCACACACACATGTATGTGTGTGTGTGTATCAATTTCACAGCGATATAATTAACCATTACTTGCAGATCAAAGTATCCCACTCCGTTTATTAATACAGTAAGAATGGGATATACGTAAAAGTTGATCATTCGGAACGTTGAATTTGATTGGGAAGTTCAATGACAAAAAGAAAGAGATTCATTACCTCGTTTTTTAGTATGAATTGAAGAAATAGTAAAATCCATAAAAATTATTCAACGCCTTGGAAGGAATTCTGAAAAGGCCATATGAGAATTTAGACATGCGATGTTTTGATAGAGAAAAGGATTCAGAATGAAATGATTTTATATCGATTTATTAGGATATAAAAAAACATCTCCGACTTTTGGATTATCGAAACAAAAACTTTATGTGAGAGGTGAAATGCCAAAGGGAGAATTAAGAATTTTTCTAATAGGGAATCATAATGGTTTTCCTTTGAGATGGGAAATCGTCCTTTGGATTTCATCAATTTACAAATTCTTCCTCAATTAGTTAAAAGAATAAAATTGGTTGACATTATGACAATACTAGAGAGCTTAGATATCATTATGGAAGAAGTTGACTATTGAACTTAAAATTGATAAAAGCATAAGGGTAAATTTGTCTATCAATATAGACAATACCTTCTACTGTATATTATCTATGAAATCCAAACCTGAACTTTATATAGGATTTTTTGCTATCTGGCCCTTGTTTCAGCATACGATTTATACCTAGCAAATTTGTTTTTACCTCTTTTTCTTTTCGTGGGCAGTTACTTCTAGGATTTACCCATATAACATAATTGCTCTTAAATTCATCCTATCTAAAACCTGAGCGTCATCCCCTCATACATATTCAGCCGTAGGTTGTTATTGTTAATTAAATATGCAGTCTCTTCATTTTTCATTTTATTCCTGTACGCCCCCCGGGGGTGGAGTAGTTCCGTAATTTTTAATTTCAGCTTTAATGTTCATAGCCTGTATGAAGCATACGAAATTGCGAAACAAATATATGAGTGAATTCTTCCACAAACACACTTCATCACCATTTATATATATATATATATATATATATATATATATATAATGATCAATGGTCAATTTCAAATTTAACATGTATTATATCAAAACAATGAATATTACTCCCTGTCATCCTTAATGTATAACATAATTAGGGAGTTACTGTTGGTCAACGTGTTTCATACATTGTTATCTATTTTTTCTCAAATTAGTTGATATTTTCTCAACAAAAAAGTGGGAGAGGGAGGAAGAAAATTAATGAAATGATTACAGCATTTTAAACAAGACATATTATATTAACTCATTTAAATAACGTCCTTAATTTACTTAAATTAGTTAATTAATTCTTAGATTAAGAAACAGAGGAGTATCACATATGGCGAATATACACGAGCTATAAAAAAAATATACTGTTATGGTCCTTAATGTAGGCCTATTTATTAAGTTTGGGAAGACTAAGAAAGTCAAATTATGTAATTAATTAAAACATATATGATACTATATGATCTATCTAAAATATCTTTATATAACATTGAATTATATCCCAGTTTATAAATTAAGCAGTTAATTTAGTGATAGAGAAATGATAAAGTAAGAAATAAAATAGAAAAAAATATTAAATATAGGACCAAATAAAGATTCACTCCCACATTATATAGAAAAAAACACTTCTCATGTTGTTGGAGAAGTGTTTTCTCATGTCACACACACATAAAATGGTAGGACCCACATATATATATAATGCTTATTATATATACATATGGGTCCCACTATTTCATGTGTGTGTAGGAATTTTCTTATTCTCATGCAACATGAGAAGTTTAAACCCCTTATATAAATATACAAAAGCAACATTTTAGATCAGGATTAATATCAATTAAAAAACAAAAATAAATGCCTTTCAAAAACTTTCAAATTCCAAAATCTACAGAATATAATAAGCAGCTCGCGGGAGAGGGGGAAGAGGCAGAGAGACAAAGCGTTTATGATAACTGAGAGAACCCATTAATAAACGTCTTTATTAGAAAACTTGATATCATATTAGAGACATAATTGTTAGGTGAAAATTAAACAAAGACGCATGATGAGGAATGAGTGAAATTAAATTTCTAACTGGAACCATATATATGACGACGTGATAACTTATTATTGGAGAAGATAAAGATGACGATGATGTATAAATATATATGTATATTCCAGTCTTTATTATTTCCTGGATTCACACGGTTGAGTCATGATTGGCAAGAAACCAGTCAACTTGCTCCCAATCCAACAAGGGCTCATCGTCCAACTCCATTTGACCCTCCGCTTCCCCACTCTGTGAAGCCTGCCCACCACCACCACCATGATGGTCTCCCCCTGATGATGAACTCTCATCAGGAGAGCTCGCTATACCTATCGGTCCCATTGACAATGATCCCGATGCATCTGGGTTTTGCACTTGTTGTTGCTGCTTAGACGTTGAGGTTGAACCCCCAGATGCATCCATTATTATCTCCCTTCTTGGAGGTGGCCTCCTATCAAACGCTCTCAGGCACTTTGATTTCTTGTACACCCTGCATACACTGTATTCCACCCTTATCTGCAAATCAAACCACCCTCTCCATATTAATTGTTGGATTTTGCAGCTAGCTTCCTAACATTCATGTTAAGACAAAATTAAAACTGCTCTAGTTGTACCCACCATATCGTGGTACTTTGTTCCAATTCTAGGGCTTCGATCAAACTCATGTCCAGATGTAGTTTCTAAGAGTAAAGCCGATCAATTGGATTTAATTTGGAGTAGAATGGGAAATTGGGGGCGTCAGCTCACTTTCGGATAAACTTTTAGTCTTTACAAAATCAGAAAAAATTGAAAGTTCGTAAAATATCAAAATCTCGTTCATTTTATGTAGAATTTAATGATAAAAACCATTTTAAAAAAAAAAAACCCTTTGGGGAGGGCCAAAATTGAGGCGGCACAGCTGACACCCCAGCGCATGGCATGGGCGGGTTAAAAATGGTTCCGAAAATTTGATAATTGAAACCGAAGAAGAGACGTACGTGTATATGTAAAGGTGCATCATATATATAAATGGATCTTGATTTGGATAAAAGAGTTGAGTTGATTGGTACGCACCCGGGGATCGGGTGAGCGAGTGGAGGATGTTTCGGCGCTGATGGCCTTGTACTCGTTCATCTTCCAATCGGTTTTGCGGCCGTTCGGGGCTCTTCCGTTATAGAAAACCATGGTTCTTTTCATGCCGATGATGCGATGATCAGAGGAATAAACGTGGTTAGGAGATCCGGTGGCCTTCCAGTAGCCGGTTGTTGTGAGTCGTCTTGGTCTTCCTCCGCGAGCTTCGCTTTCTTGCCTCGGAATGAAAAAGAACCACTGTTCCGTGTCTCTCAGGCTTGCCTCTCCCGACACCTCTGAAAATAACCAACAGGTTATCAACTACTATATATTAAGAGCTCTGTACATACATATGCAGATCACCAAAAAATGTTACTTTTGGATTATTGTGCACTGCAAACTCATATACATCGTACGTCTTCTTTGTTGTGAGTGAATTAATCTCATACCTACGCAAATGATCCAGTCTCATGCCGGTTTTATGGCGGATACATGCATATGCACGTAATATGTCCCAGTGCAAAGTTATGATTTTGTGCAAAACTAGAACAATCAAAATAATTCCAGCCATTTCTGATTAGAGAAAACGAAGAGTAGAAGAGAAAAAGAGAGACATAGAAGAAATTTACGTACGTGGGAGGTCCCATGGATTGTATTCATAAATATCAAGCTCAGGTATAACCCGGTTGATGTCCTCACTCTGATCTCCCTCAAGCTTTCTCTTCAAATAGAAGGAAATGAGTTCCTCTTCAGTTGGGTAGAACCGATATCCTGGTGCCATATTCTCCATCTCTCTCGATCTCTGATCTCTGCTATACACAAACCAAACAAAAATATGAATTCGCAGTAATTAATTAAGCTTCACCCTTTGTTTTATGGCGTTATATTATAAGCAGCTTGATTAATTTCTGCGTTTGAAGCTGGGGAGCTTCAGTCCAGTCACGATTCACATGCACATCGTCATTAGTTATATATACACGAGAGGCTTTGTCTCCAACAGTCTCTGCAGACTAAAGCTGTTTCGGGGAATGGCTGAGGAAGTTAGGCGTAACTGCATACGAGTGAAATTAGAAAATTTGGGCCTTTCATAATCGTGTTCAGTGTTGCTTGGAAATTTCCACTCCACGCGCTTATTTCACTTTTGTTTTTATTATATTATTTTCATTCCGTACACTTCCTTTTGAATATTCAATCTCTCCTATTATACGTTTCTCAGGTTGGAAGGTTTTCCTATTTCTTTTTTTCTTTTCTAATTTTTATATAACTGTCTTATGTATCTAACACTATAAGTCAAGTTGAAGTGTTTAACTGAGAATTATTTCCGTTCCTATAAATACTTTCGTTTTCAGACATTCAAGACTCAACCCTAACATCTTGTGCTTAAATGGCGGTAATAGTTTATAGTGTTGTTTGTAATAGGATTTTTTTCCTTCAAAAGCAGCTCAGCATTAATTAATAGTGTAGAAAATAAGTAGTATGTGAAGAGAGTTTTATTTTGATTTACGTAAACCAACACTTGTCTAAGATTCCAAATAAGCACATACTTTTTAGTGCCGCACCGCAATTTTCTATTCACTATTTCAATGGAAAAATTTGACTTTGGCTTCTACGATGAACGTTATGCACACTGAGTCATTCTCCTTCGCTCTCTCTCTCTCTCTCCCTAGAAAATGATAAAATATATATTTCAATTTTTAATTCACGCACATACAAAAGATTTTTATCATATCCTTAATATAAGATATAATTAACTATTTTATGAGAGTTTAGGAAAGCTAAAGAAATGACTTAATCATAATATATGTTGTATATAATTTAATTATATATTAATTTATAAGTCACATAAATTAGTTTAAAGGAAAAACGATAGATATAAATAATCTGAAGCAATTTATCATTTTATTTAGTTTCCTTAATTTTTCAAAAAAATTAATTATATCTTATATTTAAGACTGAAGTAGTATAATTTACATATGGTGATCAGTAGTCATTGTCTGGTATAAAAGATTTCGCATGTGATTGCAATTGCCTACAGAACATTAAGTATAAGAAAACCAGTCCCATATATAATGGTCAGTTTAGTTTAGTTCACGGAATCAAAGGTAATGTAAACGAATGCAATGCAATGTAATTATAATCATATGAATTTGTTTGGTTCATCCTTAAAGAAATATGATGCATATGTATAAAAACACTTGGTTGGATTATATCAAACATGAATATATATATATATATATATGAGAATAATATAGAGACAAAATTACTCGTATATACACTCATGTGTATAATGTACACATTCAAGGTAACTTTTTCATTTTGTATTGTGTATACGTTGGGTTTGTGATAATTTTTTAACAGTAAATGGTTGAAATATTATGCAATGTACTGATTGGGTTCACGGTAGTTTTTTAATATTTACTGGTGAGAATATTATTTAATGAGATATTTTATTATTTTTTAACGGAGGAATAAAATATTTTTAATTTTTTTTTGGGGCAATATTTTTTAAATTTCTAAATTATCAAATAATTATTTAATATTTAATGGTGGTAATTATTTAATATTAAATCATGTTTATGTGTAGGCAATTTGATCAATTTGAAAAATTATAATGGCAATTATGTGCTTTTCACTTGACTACTACAGGATGTTTGCATCCTTATTCATCAGTTCTGGTAGTGTAATTTTGATTACATCAAATGATGTTGTAATATCTTATATTTTGGGAAATAATAGAAATAAAATTATATCTTGTAAACCGTGAACTAGGTTTCTTGGGTAAGGGCATATTATGAATCAGTGAATTTTTGTCTCGAAGATGGTGTCACCCGAAGTAATTTCTGTTTCCGGCAGTGTCCGACTTAAAATCTTTGACAGATTACGAAATATCCTGAATGAGGTCAAAAATTCAGTTGACCCAGATATTTCTAAAGAGGAAGAATAGAGCTTCAAGACTGTGCTTCTGGATTTTTGAGAATTTGCAAAAGATCACGCGATCAGAACACCGAATAGGGAACTTTATTAGTAAAAAATAATATAATATTTAAAGGTGTGGGACCCACTGACAAAATTTTCTCCTCTCCCGACAGAAACTCTCGTGAGTTTGAAAATTTTGTCAGCGGGACCCACTCAATAATAATTTATTATTTAAATAATAATATTATATTATAATAAATATTAAAATATTATTAAAAATTTTAAAATTTGTTCACGGGGGCGCAACTTTTTAGTTTTTTAGGAAAATTACGTAAAACGACCCAGAGACGAAAATTACACTTAAAGACCCATTTTCCAACTATAAATAGAGGCCTCACTTCTTCATTTTCTTCACACCAAACTCAGATCACAACGGTCGAGTTTAATAGAAGAGAGAGAATTCTTAGAGTTTAGAGTGAGAATTTAGAGTAAAGTTCTCGGAGCTGGAGAGAAGGAGTAAGAACTTCAAGGGTAAGTTCTTTGGTCCCTAGTCTTAAGATTTGGTAGTTTCTTTCGGTAATTATAGTAGAAAAGCCTGATAGAGTTTTTCTGAGTATGCTCTGTGGCTGCAGCTTAGTCTGATCTGTCACATCAGAAAAGAATTATTCTTGGGCAGTAATGTTATTTACCAATACAGTAAATACTATTTACCAAACAGTAAAAAATTATTTACCGTCACGGTAAAAATATTTTTACTGGTACTATTCACATGAATAGTGAATACTATTCACATGAATAGTAAATCTTCAACGTAGAATTCCACAAGTATTGCAAAGTTGATGGCTACTGATAAATGTGATATTGTTCCTATAGGGTATCTGTGAACTTGTACCGTTGTTTTCCGTTAGAAGTACCGTTTTATTCAAACGTACCAAAACATCATCAACGAAGGTACGGACGCGTACTGTAACCTTAACTCTGATGCTTATTGTAAATTTTTATGTGATGGATAGTCTGAGATTCTGTTTTTATAAAATTGTGCATACACATTAAGCTATATACGGGTTATAGTCATGATAATGCCGTTGAGTTTTCCTAGCGCTGAGGACACGGATGTACACCGTGGCACTGGGTAGTGCAGACTGGATTAAAATATGAGGTGGTTGTGCTGTTGAAATGTGATTATGCTGTAACTATCATGAATATCTATTATATATAAAATTGTTACATAAGCATGAGGTTAACTGTTACCTGAGGTTCAATGGGAATTGAACCTCAGCTCTTACCATAGCCTCAGGTTCTGGCGGAGACAGGGTTGCTGACAAGGGTAAGCAGGCTGTATAAGGACTCGGACGGAGGATTGTTTATCTGTTGCTGTTTTCTTATGTACTTTGAGTACTTGAATATTTGGATGACTGTATTAGTATCAACACACCAATGTTGGTTAAATATCAGATACTCGTTTTGTTTTAAAATGAAAACTCTTTTCTGATGCCACACTGTTTAAATTATTCAAATCTCTGATAATCTCTTTTGAAAATCGCATATTAAAAGACGGGATGTTACATTTTGGTATCAGAGCTTGCATCCTGGCACGAAGTTAACTAGGTTACTTTAAACAGTCTTGTAAGGTTGTTTAAGTAGCAGAGTTAAGTTCTAGCCTTCAAAAGTATTTTATCTGGCATGAACCCGACTTAGTTATAACAAACCATTGGTGCCGAAGGTAGGGCCGAGTCTATGTGGATCAGCCAATCAGTCACCCTAGCACGGTGAGGCTCCCATGATAGACGCCTACCTGGCCAATCGGTTGATTAACTAAGTTAGGCTCTAAGCCATGGTTTTCTTTAAAAAAAAATATATAAGTACTGATATGACCCTGGTGTTGTTGTAGAAATGGACAAAGAGGAATTTCCGTATATCAATTACTTTGGGAAAAGAAGACGTATTGCACGTCGGTCGATAGTCCCCGAACCAGTAAGAAGGAGATTGAACCCTGAGCCGATAAATCCACTCTCTGTACCAATGCCTGAACCTGTGCCGGTACCAGAACCACTCTACCCCGCTCTTGCACTTGATAATGATCCAGAACCAGAATACCATCCTGGACCTGAGTATCCCGACCATCTATATGACTCAATACCTATTCTTGCAGAGCCCTACTCACCAGAACCCGGAAATCCCAGCAATTCACATCACTCCTCAATAGGTGATAACTTTGACTATCCTCAGATACAAGATCTCGACTATGATTCTGACGCCAACTCTGGCAACTTGGAGTACGTCTTAGATGAAAACTCCATCTTAACTTTAGCCTTACACTTAGAATTTCTCCATGCCGCTCTCACTACTAAGACCGAGAAAGACAAATACCTACTGTATCTGACCCGAGTCAGAGAATTTTACCAGGCAAACTCTCGCTACCATTTTCCGTATCCTTCTAGAGACTGGGTTAAATCCACCCTTCATCACTTTCCTCGCACCCGTTTCTGGAAAACTAAAATCAATGAAATTCTGAATGAGGGCCACATCGAGGATGTGTGCTCGTGCATTTTTTGCCTCCAGCATTTAGTTCACCTGGTCATGTAGAAAGACAAAGACAACCCTACAACAGTTCAATGAACCATGGAAGTAGTAGTAGCAATAGTTTTGTAACAGTAGGACTAAGTATAATAGTAGTTTGTGTAATCACCATTAATGAATAAAAGGGGTGTACTATATACGCTTTGGTGTGATTCATATGAAATTTGTGATCTTATGTTATGTGTAATTTTTTTGTTTTCTAGTGTTTATATCTATTAACCTTTGGAATTTAGAATATGGCAACTTTGGGAGGCGCCGGAACTCCTAGAGGCCGAGGCCGAGGTCGAGGCAGAGGCCGAGGCAGAGGTAGGGGTAGGCAACTGCGAGTAGTACCAAACCCTGAACTCGAACAACATGAACCTCCACCACCAGTACAAGATGAACTTCAAGAAATGAGGAGAATAATACAAGAACAGAGAGCTCTCATCGATGCGCTTCTCGCCAACAGGCAGGGAGGACAAGGGGATGAAGAACAACAGGCTGAAGGAGAGCAACAGCAACAACAACGAGAGGGAGGAGAAAATTACGAAGAACAAGAAGACGAGCGCAGCAACGCATTTGAGAGACCAGAACGATCTCAGTCATCTCCTCGACAGGAGAGAGTACTGGTGGAACAACATCAACCTGTCAGAGAAGCTAAGGATACACAATACTGGGTGACACAATTCTGCAAACACAAGCCACCAGTATTCCGAGGAAAACTTGATTCAGCTGAGGATTGGCTATTGCATCTTGAAAAGATCTTTGAGGTCTTAGAATGTCCGGATAACAGGAAGGCTCAATTGGCAATTTACAAGCTAGCAGGAGACGCCGATCGTTGGTGGCGAAACACCGCGGCAACCCTCCGAAGCCGAAACTGTCCCGTCACATGGGAAACGTTCCAAGAAAAGTTTAACGAGCAGTACTTTCCACCCTCAGTACAGATGATGAAGGAGACAGAGTTCCTGCACATCCGTCAGGGTCGGGAAGAATCTTTCGATGATTACTTCGCTCGTTTCACCAACTTATCTCGGTACTCATCACTTCTGAGGCGAGATAATGACGAGAGCAGCATTGCAAATGTACTTGTGTATGGACTAAAGTATGAGATAAGGGAAAGGTTGGTATCGCACAAATTTCTGGAACTAAATCAAGCTGTAGAAGCCTGCCGACTCATCGAACGAAACTTGAAGGAGCTTCGCAAGACCAGAGACTTCAGCAGTAGCGGCCCCAACCGTAGCGGTTTCAATCGCAACAACCCAGCACAGAAGAGGAAGGCACCTTGGAATAATTCCCAACAAGGGAATAAGAGGCCATTTCAACCGAGACAGCAAAACTTTCCAAGAATGCAGACATCCCAAGCCTGTCCGCAATGCAGAAGGTTCCATCCGGGAGCTAACTGTGAGGGAAAGCCAGTGTGCTTCAGGTGTCAGAAACCGGGGCATATTAGCTTAAACTGTCCTCAAAAAGCTTTGGAGGCGAGACCGCAGAACGCAGGACGAGTTTTTGCTCTGACTAATGAGGAAGCCAAGAAATCTCCTGAGATGATCAAAGGTACTATTTCTCTTAATGGAAATCTACTACAGGCATTGTATGATTCGGGTGCTAGTCACTCGTTTATTTCTTACGATTGTGCAAAACGACTAGGAATGCAAGCCTATAGACTACCATATGATTTGATAGTAGCTACCCCACTTGGCGCGAAATCTTTAGCGTCTGATGCATGTCTTAATTGCATTGCGAGTGTGAACGGTCGAGAATCTAACATAGATCTTATCCGATTACCGCTTCATGGCATTGATGTCATTCTTGGTCTTGATTGGCTCACGGCAAACAACGCGGTCATTGATTGTGGTAATAAAGAGATACGATTCTCACCACCACACGACCAGAGCAAGATCAATGTGAGTCTGAATTTCCTATCTAGTGCAGAAGCAGAAAAATGCATGAAGCAAGGTTGCCAAGCGTATATGGTGTTTTTTTCAATCAACATAGACGACGAACCATCACTCAAAGACATTCCCATTGTGAATGAATTCCCTGATGTGTTTCCCAAAGATCTCACCAAGTTACCCCCTGAGAGAGAGGTTGAATTCGCCATCGACTTGATGCCAGGCACTGGACCAATATCAAAAGCACCATATCGTATGGCACCAAACGAGATGCTGGAATTGAAGAAACAGCTTGAGGAGCTACTGGAGAAAGGATTTATTCGACCTAGTGTGTCGCCATGGGGAGCCCCAGTACTGTTTGTAAAGAAGAAAGATGGAAGTTTACGACTTTGTATCGATTACCGCGAGTTAAACAAGGTGACTATCAAAAACAAGTACCCACTTCCTCGCATTGACGATCTACTCGATCAACTATCTGGTTCCTGTGTATTCTCTAAAATTGACTTGCGCTCAGGATACCACCAGCTGCGAGTGAAAACCAGTGATGTTCCAAAAACAGCCTTTAGAACCAGATACGGGCATTACGAATTCCTTGTGATGCCTTTCGGATTGACAAATGCGCCTGCCGTATTCATGGATTACATGAATAGAATCTTTCGTCTACACCTAGACAAGTTTGTAGTGGTGTTCATCGATGACATCCTAATCTATTCTAAAAGCAGGGAAGAACACGAAGAACATCTGCGACTCGTGTTGGGAATACTCCGTGACAAACAACTTTTTGCTAAATTGAGCAAGTGTGAATTCTGGCTACCAGAGGTAAAATTTCTGGGTCATGTCGTATCTCGCGATGGTGTAGCTGTTGATCCTAGTAAAGTGGAAGCGGTTCTGAACTGGAAGAGGCCGGAAACGGTGGCAGAAATACGTAGTTTCCTGGGATTAGCGGGATATTACCGCAGATTCATACAAAATTTCTCACGTATTGCCTTACCATTAACGAAGCTCACAAGGAAGAAACAACCATTCATATGGGACGATGATTGTGAGGCGAGTTTTCAAACTTTGAGGGAGAAGTTGACTACAGCTCCAGTATTAATAATTCCAGATCCAGACGAAACGTACGTTGTCTATAGTGATGCTAGTGGGCAAGGATTAGGGTGTGTTCTCATGCAGCAGGGCAGAGTTGTGGCATATGCTTCTCGCCAGTTGAAACTTCACGAGTTGAACTACCCTACTCACGACTTAGAACTTGCGGCTATTGTATTCGCCTTAAAGATATGGAGGCACTACCTCTATGGTGCAGTCGTAGAGTTATACTGCGACCACAAGAGCCTGAAATACCTGTTTGATCAAAAAGAGCTCAACATGAGACAACGTCGCTGGATGGACTTACTAAAAGATTACGATCTGGAGATCAAGTATCATCCCGGAAAAGCAAATGTCGTAGCAGATGCGCTTAGTAGAAAGACGGTGCACGCAGCATACATGATGATTCAAGAGCGGAGACTACTTGAAGATTTCAGAGACCTGAACCTGTCCAATCAGATTTGCATGAGACACTACGCGCCCGATGACGTGTATCTTGCAAGTCTCCTTGTTAGTCAAGGGGAATACGATCTGAGAGATACAGTTGAGGAAGCACAGCGACACGACGAATGGGCTATTGCAGCGCGAGAAAAGATCTCACAAGGTGAAACTCAAGACCTTGACCTATCACCTAGTGGTTTGGTCAGATACAAGAAGCGGATCTACATTCCGAAGGATGGTGAATTGCGACAGAAGATACTAGATGAGGCTCATAAGAGCAGATACACTCTACATCCAGGAATGGTGAAGATGTACCAGAACCTGAAATCCGAGTTTTGGTGGCCCAGGCTGAAGAAAGACGTAACCGAGTACGTGGGTAGATGCTTAACCTGTCAGAAAGTTAAAACCGAACACCAACGACCCCCTGGTCTTCTTCAAGGACTGGAAATTCCGGAGTGGAAATGGGAGAATATTACCATGGATTTAGTGGTAGGTTTACCCAAGATTAGACATCACGACGCGATTTGGGTGATTGTGGACCGATTGACTAAGTCGGCACACTTTCTCCCCATTAGTATTAATTACTCACCAGAACAATTGGCGAGGATTTATATCAAAGAGATCGTAAGACTTCATGGTGTACCTAAGAGCATCGTTTCTGATCGGGACCCGCGATTTACATCCCGATTCTGGGAGGCTTTGCATGCAGAGATGGGAACTAAGCTAAGACCTAGTACAGCTTATCACCCGCAGACCGATGGTCAATCTGAAAGGACAATACAAACGCTAGAAGATATGCTTAGAGCGTGTGTATTGGATTTCAAAGGCCATTGGGATGAACATTTACCGCTGGTCGAATTCGCTTACAACAATAGTTATCATTCGAGCATACAGATGGCTCCGTTTGAGGCATTGTATGGGCGGAAGTGTCGATCACCTATATGCTGGACAGAATTGTCGGAGCGAGAATTCATCGGGACAGATTTAGTTGATAAGACCTCCAAGCAAATTGCATTGATCAAACAGAGACTCCTAACAGCACAAAGCAGACAGAAGAGTTACGCTGATAAGAGGAGAAGACCATTAGAATTCGAGGTTGGAGACCATGTGTTTCTCAAGGTATCCCCGGTAACTGGTGTTGGAAGAACGCTTAAACGGCGAAAGCTAAGTCCTCGTTACATTGGGCCATTCGAAATCTTGGCAAAACGTGGACCGGTCGCATACCAGTTAGCCTTACCCCCGAACTTGAGTAAACTCCATGATGTTTTCCATGTTTCCCAGTTGAAGAAATACCAACCTGACCATGACCATGTTATTCAGTATGAGGATGTTGAGGTGCGACATGATAACACTTTTGAGGTCGAACCGGAGCGAATTCTCGATTACCAGGAGAAACGGCTTCGACACAGAAATATTCCTGTTGTGAAAGTGGTCTGGAAGGGTTTATCTCCTAATGAAGCAACTTGGGAAACAGAGGAAGATATGAGGGAAAGATATCCGGAGTTCATGGCTCAATGTTTAGTTAGTATGGAGTAAATTTCGAGGGCGAAATTTTATTTAACGGGGGGAGAAATGTAATATCTTATATTTTGGGAAATAATAGAAATAAAATTATATCTTGTAAACCGTGAACTAGGTTTCTTGGGTAAGGGCATATTATGAATCAGTGAATTTTTGTCTCGAAGATGGTGTCACCCGAAGTAATTTCTGTTTCCGGCAGTGTCCGACTTAAAATCTTTGACAGATTACGAAATATCCTGAATGAGGTCAAAAATTCAGTTGACCCAGATATTTCTAAAGAGGAAGAATAGAGCTTCAAGACTGTGCTTCTGGATTTTTGAGAATTTGCAAAAGATCACGCGATCAGAACACCGAATAGGGAACTTTATTAGTAAAAAATAATATAATATTTAAAGGTGTGGGACCCACTGACAAAATTTTCTCCTCTCCCGACAGAAACTCTCGTGAGTTTGAAAATTTTGTCAGCGGGACCCACTCAATAATAATTTATTATTTAAATAATAATATTATATTATAATAAATATTAAAATATTATTAAAAATTTTAAAATTTGTTCACGGGGGCGCAACTTTTTAGTTTTTTAGGAAAATTACGTAAAACGACCCAGAGACGAAAATTACACTTAAAGACCCATTTTCCAACTATAAATAGAGGCCTCACTTCTTCATTTTCTTCACACCAAACTCAGATCACAACGGTCGAGTTTAATAGAAGAGAGAGAATTCTTAGAGTTTAGAGTGAGAATTTAGAGTAAAGTTCTCGGAGCTGGAGAGAAGGAGTAAGAACTTCAAGGGTAAGTTCTTTGGTCCCTAGTCTTAAGATTTGGTAGTTTCTTTCGGTAATTATAGTAGAAAAGCCTGATAGAGTTTTTCTGAGTATGCTCTGTGGCTGCAGCTTAGTCTGATCTGTCACATCAGAAAAGAATTATTCTTGGGCAGTAATGTTATTTACCAATACAGTAAATACTATTTACCAAACAGTAAAAAATTATTTACCGTCACGGTAAAAATATTTTTACTGGTACTATTCACATGAATAGTGAATACTATTCACATGAATAGTAAATCTTCAACGTAGAATTCCACAAGTATTGCAAAGTTGATGGCTACTGATAAATGTGATATTGTTCCTATAGGGTATCTGTGAACTTGTACCGTTGTTTTCCGTTAGAAGTACCGTTTTATTCAAACGTACCAAAACATCATCAACGAAGGTACGGACGCGTACTGTAACCTTAACTCTGATGCTTATTGTAAATTTTTATGTGATGGATAGTCTGAGATTCTGTTTTTATAAAATTGTGCATACACATTAAGCTATATACGGGTTATAGTCATGATAATGCCGTTGAGTTTTCCTAGCGCTGAGGACACGGATGTACACCGTGGCACTGGGTAGTGCAGACTGGATTAAAATATGAGGTGGTTGTGCTGTTGAAATGTGATTATGCTGTAACTATCATGAATATCTATTATATATAAAATTGTTACATAAGCATGAGGTTAACTGTTACCTGAGGTTCAATGGGAATTGAACCTCAGCTCTTACCATAGCCTCAGGTTCTGGCGGAGACAGGGTTGCTGACAAGGGTAAGCAGGCTGTATAAGGACTCGGACGGAGGATTGTTTATCTGTTGCTGTTTTCTTATGTACTTTGAGTACTTGAATATTTGGATGACTGTATTAGTATCAACACACCAATGTTGGTTAAATATCAGATACTCGTTTTGTTTTAAAATGAAAACTCTTTTCTGATGCCACACTGTTTAAATTATTCAAATCTCTGATAATCTCTTTTGAAAATCGCATATTAAAAGACGGGATGTTACAGATGTAATCAGGATTATCAAATATAATCCTCTTTATATTAATAAGTGTAACAAAACGTCGTAATTTGTTACATCAATATTACATGTAATCCTCTCCAATGGATTCAAACCAAATGAGCTTTTACAATTTATTCTTACAATTTTTTATGTGTAAAATCATCCCCACGTATGTACCTTGGACTAATCCCTTCTGGATAGGAAAACATTAAGATTAAAGCATTCTCCAATAAGTGTGCTTCTCAATATTTAAAGTTATATTCTCCTCTTTATGAGGTGAGACTTTTTACCATCCATGGTTCATTATTATTACAAATTTTAAATATTATAGAAATAGAATTTTAAACACTGAGGGACAAATTTTATTATCTTCTAATCTCTATCAGAAGTTCAGAACACAAACGCGACAATTAAATTTTGGTTATCACAAAGACAGATTGATCTCTTGCTATAATTAATCATGATTCTATATTAATTAATTTTGTCGTCCTATGAGTGAAGGTGATAGCTACCATGGGGCATTCTCTAGTCCAGCTATATTGACGGACTTGTTTGACATTTCAACGCTTCGGCCCATAGAAAATCACACAATGGCTTTCAAATTGCAGTTCATGTGAACGGGGGACGAAGAATTAGGAAGATCTTAAGTCTTTAATTTGAAGATCAAAGCTTATGTTCTAATTATATGTTCGTTACGCCGGAAATTTTAGATGGTATGAAAAGGCATAATAAATTTTGGTCTTGTTCATGATTGAGAGAGGCACAGCAGTATAATATGGTATTTGACATACAATTCGAAGTTTTTGTTAAAGCGAAATTAATGCAAAAATTAAATTATCGAATACTGTTCATGTTCACTACTCGTCCATTCCTTTTTATAAAAACCGTTTAACCAAATCTGACGTTTCAAAACGTCGGTTAAGAACAATAACAATTATAACACTTTTTAACTAAAATACACTTATTTATGAGGACATAAGGAATAAGAAAGATAATAAAGAAATTATTATAATAAGAGGATTGCATAAAGGAGAGAATAAGAAAAAATATGATACAAGTAATAGGTCTTTGGGGCTGTGAAAATTTATTGTATGGGCATTAAATGGGTAATTAAATATGGGTAAATGAGAAAGTACCCATTAAAAAAATAAGACATTCTCTGAGGAATGAGGTATGCATGTTAGTTGTTTCTTAATTATTAAAAGGAATAGAGGGAGTACTACCTTGATTGTTATTATAAATTCAACAGTTTGACCCAATTTCATATATCAAGGATTATGGAAGTTTAGACATTTAATATATTTTAAATTGATTTACTTTTTCAAAATTGCCCTTGTTTAATAATAAATATTGAAAAACAAAATGCTAGTAGTAATTTAGTACATTTTCTCTTATCTTTTTAATAGAGTACAAATTGAAAATCAGTTATGAATAATTTTCAATATGGAAAATTAAAAATTGGAAAATAGTCATTAGTGACCCTTGATGTGAACTTATATTTAGAACAAATTTTTTTTGGCAAACTCGACTTATAATAAGGAACATAATGATACTATATTTGGGGAGTAAGAAAAACTCTATATGATAATCTTATTCATTCTATATATGACTATTTGACTCAGTCAAGTTGAATCACCACAAAACTGAATGGGAGGCAACTTAATTTATCCAAATGTTTTCTTTATTCATAGTTTATATGCACTAAAACTTAAGACCTGTTCGCAGTTAAAGACAATTATATTCAACCAGTACACCTGTTTGTGGTAATAATGATACTCCTCTAATCATTAATATAAGATATATTTATTTATTTTGAGTAAATTAAGGAAATTAGTTGAGTTACTTAATATGTCATGTATTTTCTAAAATACTATACCCAAACATAAAAACTATGTCTTATATATTGGACTAAAATCAACTCCTTAAATATATATTATATTAAAGACCAGAAGAGTATTTAATTAATAAGTGAGCTTGCGACATATATACACCTAATTAACACCAATAAACCCAGCTAAAGCAGGAAATTTACAAAACAATTTTGAGTTCGACCCAGTAAATTGTCAAATAGATTAACGTTTACCGTATATGTAATCTTCAATATAATGTTGAATATTTGTTAAAACATGTGTTAAGTATAAATTGACCGCCCATGATTTGACTCCACCGTGAATGACTCTCTCTCGCTATAGGACGATGAAATAAAAGGTATACGAAAGCTCCATGTGCAACTTGCAACTTGTTCTTATTTGAATTATTCTATCTCTTTTATATTTCATGTTTTTAATTTGGGTGTGTTCTCATTATATTAATTGATTTTTCCTTTTGCCAGATATATTAATTGATTGATAATAGAACGCGGACGGCAATATATCAGTCCTCGTCAGTAGGTCTAGCCAAACAGCACGTATAGCCTTAATAGTTAAGAGTTGACGACCGGACCAGGCCAGTCAATTGATCCCAAACATTAGATAAGGCAGCTTCTGTGAGATTTTTTTTTTTTTTTTTTGGCTGTGTTGCCAAGTACTTCTGAGAAAACTAAGTTACACTAGTGAATAATTAATGTTTGAATGATATTTAGATAAAAGTACCACTGTAGTAATTTTCATTAAATGTTGTGCTCAGTTAAAATACCTAGGATAAGTTGTGCCAGACTAAGGCAGTTAATGCCGTGGTATGACTCAACGGCACCAGTGCCGTCAAGATTTGCTATGCCACTGAGTGCCATATTAACAAATTGTACCAGAATTTGATGAGTGGCGTATGTAGAGGAAGCCGACGCCATTAATGATGTCAAGTTCTTGATGGCACTAGTGCCGTCAAGGTGTGTGACGGCACTAGTGACTAGTTCATCTCCCACCCTACTCGACGGGTTTGAGCACTGATAGTTCTCCCACTAAAAGCTGCAATGAGTGAATAATATTGATTTCTAACACTTCCCAAGGCAAGCTTTTGCTTTTGGTTACTTCAAGGAAAGCTTCAAATTATGATATTGGATTCAATTTCCTCTATCATCTTTATCCTCTGGATGGTACTTGGCTCCTCCCCATTGAACTTCCTTGGTAGCATGACGTGAACCAAAACAAAAAATCTCTCATATTTATTCTTGCTGTTGCCATGCCACAAACTGCATTCCCCATTAAAGCAGCTCCTGGATAACCAGCTTCAACCAAACTATTAGTGCTACTAGTGCTGTCATAGGGTTAGACGACACTAATGCTATAGTGCCGTGAATAAACGTGACATCATTAATGGCGTTGGCCTCCTCTACACAACCCATCAAATTCCAGTACAATTTGCTGATATGGCACTCAGGGGCGTAGCAAATTTTGACGGCACTGGTGCCGTTGAGTTATACTACAGCATTAACTGCCTTAGCCCGGCACAACTTATCCAAGGTACTTTAACTGGGCACAACATTTGGTGGAAGTTGCTACAGTGGTGCTTTTGCCATGTTATTGAGAAGCCTTGCTGGCTTTTCATATTTTGAAACTTGCGTTCCATTATTTAAATACACATGTAACCTATCAAAAATACTTTTAAATTAAAACCTCTTCCAATTATTTAACCATTCTAGTTCATTAAAAAAAAGTAATTCCATAGTACTAGATAAGGCCTTAAGGCAGTGGCGGACCCAGAATGTAATGTTTGTGGGTGCACAATTAATAGTGGGATTCGGGAGAAATTTTTTTTTAAGGAGGATAAAAGGCAACCCACACCTTCGTAAAATTTAGGATCAGAAATTGGGTTCAATTGAAAAGTATTTTCGAGGAAATCAATTTAAATAGAACAATATACTCTAATCTCATGGCATACAGATACTCAGATGTTACACAATCAAATTCCAAAGCAACATGCAAGCAAAAATTATTATGATTTCTCATATGTGATAAGATATTAAAAATAGGTAAGAAAGTTGTCCATGCATGAGTTTGAACACAGGATCTGCTGTGGGACTAGTGAAATTACCATCACACCACCTAGACAACTTATTGCAAAGTCCCTTCAAAAAAAAAATATCTCCTTCAAATTTATGGATGTACTTGCACCCACAAACACATGAGTAGGTCCGCCACTACCTTAAGGAAGGAGCGAATGACTGCACAATTTTAAATTGGAGAATAATGTTGTTGAAAATACTTTAGAAGTAGAAATTTTCACATGGATCAGAATTTGTGTAATTAAGATGGCCTAATATGTAAACGTATATCAATTCTCAGTACAATATAGGGAAAAAAAACTTACAAGACAGTCGAAAATAGTGATAATGAAATCTAAGTCCAATGTATGTTGTCTCCTTAAGAAAATTTGTTCCTTTTATACGGATGTCCAAAGATCAGGAACAATTGTCTCACATGATAGAATGGATTGTGTCTCCAGAATGATGGTATTGTCAATCAGGAGCCTCAACGAACGCAACCAAATGCTTTTAGAATTGCACAGTATATGAGATGATTGCAAAATGCAATATGCAGTATATGAGAGCGAACTGCTGAAAAATTGAGATAATTTTCTGTCACTCGCATGTCTTACTTATAGACGACGAAAACTGATTAGATAGCCTCGACTCCTATTGGCGAAGTGGTGCATCGTACGAACAAACGCAAAAGAACGGCCAAGCAAATAGATGTGACATAATAGATATGTGTGCTAGTTTGGTCATGAATGGATGCAACAGAATAGATTGGTGTGCACTGGTTCGGTCACAACGTTTTGATTTCGAAAAATTATGATCCGATATTACGGTTCGCTAAAGCCACTGGTTGGGAGAATCACATAGGGGTATAAAAGGAATAAACAAAAGCTTAGGGATTGTTTGGACAAAAATTAAAAAATTAAAAAAAATTTTAATCTCACACATGAGGAAACCGAAATTATCTCAATTTTCAACACTTCGCTCTCATATACTGCATACTGCATTTTGTAATCATCTCATATATTATGCGATTCTAAAAGCATTTGATTGTGTTCATTAGGGCTCCTGATTGATAATGTCATAATTCTAGAGAAGCAATCCATTCTATCCTAAGAGACAATTTTTCGTGATCCTTGGGCATTTGTATAAAAGGAACAAATTGTCTTAAGGAGACAATGTACGTTGGACCGGTCGAACGAGCGGCGTCAGCGGCACATGTGCGAGTGTCTGGTGGACTAAGGCCCAGCTAAGTCCTCTTTCCTCCACAAAAGTAGGGTGGCTCAAGGGCCTAATTTAGAGGTTTGAAGTTGAGGCTTATATGCCCATTCACTTCTCCTAATTTGTTCGATGTAGGACTTCTATTTACACACCCATTTCACCTTCCTTTTTCCTCATCCTCTCCAACCTACTTCTTATTCATAACCTATGGGATTTAAACCTAAAAATCCAACAATCCCCCACATGAATAGGAAGTCAGTCCATTATGACCAAATGCAAATGAACTTGTGTGCAAAGTGCGATTCCTCTACGAGAAGTAACTATATCGAGATAGGTAGAAGTCACCTTTGAACATTCTCTAGTAAAAATCTATCAAGACAATATGAGTCACACAATTGCTCTTCTAACATGGTTGGTCCTCATTATTGTGTCTCTTTAGGCCTTGAACATTGCCTAGTTCTACGAGTGTTCTAAAGAATTGACCTTTAATTTATAAATTCTCATAGAAGCAGCCCCTACTTCACACTCACATAGGTGATTCCTTATTATGTAAGTCAACATACACCATCTGAACATATCAGATTAAAAAACCATTAAAAGTCTAAATGCTTACCCTCATATATGCACTGTCTTGTCATAGGAATAAGTATGATTTTAAAACTCCACAGTGCTTACAATTGATCATCACTTAATTGTCTCTTGGAACCTAGTTTGTGAGATCTCCATTTATCTAGGTAAAGTTACCGCAATAATACACACTTGATAGGCCTTAAACCCATTCCTTTTGACAAATTCCTAACCAATTCTCTAGGAATCCCTTTGGTCAATGGATCTACTATATTCTCTCTCTTTTTCACATAATCAATTAAGATGATTCCATTGGAGAGTAGTTGTCTAACAGTATCATGTCTACGACGTATATGTCTAGACTTATTGTTATACATGATATTCTTGGCCCTACCAATAGTTGCTTGACTATCACAATGTATACACACTGTTGGTACCGGCTTTGGCCAATTAAGAATGTCCTTAAGAAAATTACGAAGCCACTTGGCTTCCTTACCAGCTTTATTTAAAGCAATAAATTCAGCTTCCATAGTTGATTTTGCAATGCAGATCTGCTTGGATGGCTTCCAAGACACAACACCTCCACCAAGGGTGAATACATATCCACTTGTAGATCTTATGTCGCTAGAGCAGGTGATCAAATTTGCTTCACAATACCCTTCTAGCATTGCAAGGAACTTCTCATAATGCAAAGCAAAGTTTTAAGTGTGTTTCGAGTAACCCAAAACTCTTACAATAGCTTTCCAATGAAGCTCATTTGGATTACTTGTAAAGTGATTCAACATGTTTACTACGTAGGCAATATTAGGTATAATGCAGTTTATAAAATACATAAGACTGCCTGACACTAGAGCATACTCCTTTTATTTTTCAACTTTGCCAATAATTTTCAACAATCGAAGACTAGAATCTATAGGGTTCTTCATAGGAGCTATGTTTAAACTCTTGAATTTCTAAAGAATTTTAGCAATATAGTGTGCTTGTGATAAAGCCAACCCATAAGATGTTTTATGGAATTTAATTCCCAAAATAACATTTGCTAGACCCATATCTTTCATGTCGAACTTACTTGTAAGAAATCGTTTAGTAACTTTAATCATTTTATTATTATTACCCATTATCAACATGTCATCTACATAAAGACAGACTATGACAAACCCGTTTTCAGTATTCTGAATATACCACACACTTGCCACATTCATTAATACTAAAGTCATTTAATAACATAACTTTATCGAATTTCATATGCCATTACTTCAAGGCTTGATTAAGTTCATAAAGGGACTTTATCAAGCGAAAAACTTTTTGTTCTTGTCCTGAGACAACAAATCCTTGAGGTTGTTCTAGATAAATCTCTTCTTCTAAGTCACCATTCAAGAAAGTTGTTTTTACATCCATTTGATGTAACTTCAATCCATTCAACGTTGCTAACGCAATTAGCATATGAATGGATGTAATCTTTGTAACAGGTGAATAGGTATCAAAGTAGTATAGGCCTTCACGTTGTCTGTAGCTTTTTACTACCAACCTAGCTTTGTACCTATCAATAGTTTTATCCGCTTTCATCTTTTTTTGAAGACTTACTTAGTTCCTAGAGGCTTATTGCCAAGAGGAAGGTTAACTAATTCATAGGTGTGGATTGACAGAATGGTTCAACTTCATTATTGATAGCCTCTTCCTAGAACGGTGCTTTAGGGGAGCCCATAGCCTCTACATATGTTTGAGGTTCATTTTCTAACAAAAAAAGTTAGAAAATCAGGCCCAAAGGATGTGGCAGTCCTTTGCCTTGTAATATGTCTAGGTTCCTCCTCGACAAGATCATCATTGGTCGTAGTATCCCACGGTATCACAGTATTGTCATCATTACTACCACTTGCTTCACTTCCCTTGTTATATGGAAATATATTTTCAAAGAACGTAGTGTCTCTTGACTCAATAACCGTATTAACATGGAAATCTGATACATCGGACTTATAAATCAAAAACTGATATGCACTACTGTTAAGTACATAGCCAATAAACACACAATCCACTATTTTAGGTCTGATTTTCAATCTTTTGGGTTTAGGAATTGCAACATTTGCTAAGCACCACCACACTTTCAAATATTTCGAAGAAGGTTTCTTTCTTTTCTTTTTTTTTTTTTTTTTGGTATTTCGTATGGTATGCTTTGAATCGTTTTGTGAGGCATTCTATTAATTAGAAAGTTAGCCGTTAAAATGGATTTTTCCCACAAATTCTGTGGTAAACTGAATGTAATCAACATTGCATTCATCATTTTTTTCAATGTCCAATTTTTCCTTTATACAATCCCATTTGATTGCGAAGCATAAGGAGCTATCGTCTGGTATATAGTACCTTTCTCTCCTACAATCGCTCCTCACTACTTTAATTTTCTTATTAAGTTGATTTTCAATTTCATTTTTATATTGTCTAAAAGCAATAATAGCTTCATATGTACTATTAAGCAAATACACATAACAACATTTACTGCAATCATCAATAAATGTAATAAGAGATTTCTTATTACGCCTAGATGATACAGATTTCATATCACATATATCAATATAATATTTGTTAGGACATATCTATATTAGGCAATATACATATTAGGAAATATCTATCTTAGGAAATATATTCTAATTAGTATAGCAATCAATCTAGGATTATTGAGATTAGGGAATCAATCTTCATTAGTAGTAATTAAGAGCCATCAATTCTGAGGCTCCTCTTCCTTGTATAAATACGTCTCTCTTATACATGAAAATATATGACATTCAGATATATTTCTCTCTGAATTCTACATGGTATCAGAGCTATAGGTTACATATTTTTTTTCTGCTGCGTGGCTCCCCTGTTTAGCGTCAGTAAGAGAGAGGGAGAGTGTCCATTCGTCTTCTGTTCAAGGCCGTTTCAGGCACCACGCGCCGTCCCAGTGTACTCAGGAGGTCCCGATCGGCATTTCCCAGGTAGTCCGATCACGTTCTGACGGCGCGTGTGAGCTCACGCGCCACCCTGACGCTCGCCAGAAATTACACGCGCCGGCGCGTGGGGCTTCTCTCCGGCGAGTTTTGCGCCGCGACTTGCAGATCCGTGATCGACTCTGTGAATCCGGTTCCTTTCCGGTGGTTTCGTGTTCATCCGAGGTAGTTAGCAGATCTGGGTTCTCTATTTCTGGTTCAGAGGTATTTTTTGGGTTATTCTCTGGTCTCTTGTTGCTGTCTGCTGATTTGCGTGTTTTTTTGGTTGGGAGACTCTGTGTATGGTCTCGGTTTGGCACTTGTGTGTTTGTCATCTTATTTCCTTCCGTATTGGGCTTGCTCTAGTCGCTGTTCTAATCACATTCACCATTGTTTCCCTTGTGCATTTGTGCTAAATCATTATGGCTGATTCTAAACCAACTGTTACATCTGAGTTGGTCTCTGTTTCCAACAAAATAACTGATCATAAGTTGAATTGGACTAATTATTCGGACTGGATCAAAACCATCCGGATGCACCTACTCAGTATTGAGAAAGAGGGTCATTTGACTAAGTTGCCACCTAAGGATGATCCTAACATGACTTGGGCTCGGGCAGATGCCAGGATCTTCTTACAAATTCAGAATTCCATTGAGGGTGATATTCTTCCTTCGATTTGTCATTGCAACACGGTCAAAGAACTTATTGATTATCTGGAGTTTCTGTATTCAGGGAAGGGAAATATTACTCGCATTCATGAGGTTTGTAAAGGGTTCTATCGAGCTGAGCAGCAAGATCTCCCCCTAAAGAATTTCTTCATAGAGTTCAACAAGATGTATGAGGAAATGCGGCGGTTGATGCCACCAACAACTGATCTCCAGGCACAAATCAATAATATGGAGAAACAGGCGATTATGAGTTTCCTGACTGCTCTCAACCCACGTTATGAGACGGTTCGATCTCAGATTTTGTCCAGCTCTGAGCTTCCTTCGCTTCAGGATGTGTACTCTCGTGTGTTACGGGCTGATAGTTTAGCCCATCCGGCTCCCAACTCGAACACTAGTGCTCTAGCTGGCCGAGGTCCACCTAACACTCAGAACCAGGGTTCCTCGCGCCAAAGACATGGTCCACCTCCTGTTTTTGCTGCTCCAGTTCCTAGGATCCCCGGCCCACAAAGGCCCGGTAACAATCCTCCCAGTGGGATTGTCTGCTATTATTGTAAGGAACCTGGTCATACAAAGCGTTATTGTCGGAAGTTACAACAGCAGCAACAAAGGCAACGTGGATCTGCTCATATGGCTCAATCCTCTGAGATCACTGATCCTACCCCCTCCGAGCCAACTGCACTTGCTACAGGTAACTTTGATTCGTGCCTTGCAACTTCTTCTTCGAAGTGGATCATCGATTCCGGGGCTACTGACCATATGACAGGTAACCATCATTTATTCTCTTCTTATGCACCTTACGCCAACCCCTCGTCAATCACACTTGCCAATGGTTCTTATACCCGAGTCCTTGGATCTGGGAATGTTACACCTACTCCGTCTGTCTCCTTATCTTCTGTTCTTAATGTCCCTGATCTTGCTTTTAATCTTTTATCCCCTAGTAAGCTGACTCGTCAGTTAAACTGTTTTATCTCACTTTTTCCTGACCATTGCTTAATTCAGGATCTTACGACGAAGCGGATTATTGGTAGGGGGTACGAATCTGGCGGCCATTACCTTCTGGATGATCGGGTGCCGCGTTCCATTGCTTGCTCTGGTGGTCTCTCTCCTTTTGACATTCATTGTCGGTTGGGTCATGTGTCTTTGTCATCTTTAAAGAGGTTGTATCCTCAATTTCAGCATTTGTCTTCTCTAGAGTGTGAGTCGTGCCAGTTTGCTAAACATCACCGTGTTCATCTGGCACCTCGCGTCAATAAACGGGCTGCGTCCCCTTTTGATTTGGTTCATTCAGATGTTTGGGGTCCGTGTCCTGTTGAGTCCAAGTCTGGTTTTCGGTACTTTGTTACTTTTGTTGATGATTTCTCTAGAACCACCTGGCTTTATCTAATGAAAAATCGTTCTGAGTTGTTTTCTCATTTTTGCCATTTCTGTGCTGAAATCAATACCCAATTTGGTGTTTCTGTGAAAACTTTACGAAGTGACAATGCTAAAGAATATTTGTCTGCCCAATTTCACAACTATATGCTTCAAAATGGCATAATTCATCAGTCCTCATGTGCGGATACGCCAGCTCAAAATGGTGTTGCCGAACGAAAAAACCGGCACTTATTAGAGGTTGCCCGAGCTCTCATGTTTCAAATGAATGTTCCCAAACCTTTCTGGGCTGATGCTGTGTCCACTGCTTGTTTTCTCATTAATCGTATGCCGTCCCCTGTCCTTAGTGGTGCCACTCCCTACACCACCTTGTTTCCATCCAATCCTGTGTTTCCTGTTGATCCCAAGATTTTCGGGTGTGTTTGCTTTGTTCGTGATGTTAGACCTACCATCACCAAACTTGATCCCAAGTCTCTAAAATGTGTCTTCCTAGGATATTCTAGGGTTCAAAAGGGTTATAGATGTTATTCCCCCACTCTTCGGCGTTATCTGGTGTCCACAGATGTTACCTTCCATGAGTCGACCCCATTCTTTCTTGTTTCTGTCCCTGCTTCTCCGTCCCCTGACACCACTAATAGTCTTGATGATGTACTAATCTATAGAGTTCAGTTGTCCCCAGTGCAAGCACCAGAACCGGAACCCGCTAAACCACCTATCTATCATGTGTATCGGACGCGTCCCAAGGCAAGTCATGGCACTACCCAGGTTCCAACCCCCCCAGTACCTGCTTCGACGTCGGATCCAGTAGTAGTTGCATCCTCTCCTGTCTCTACCCCAGTCCCAGTGACTATGCCTGATTCTCCTGACTCCACATCAGAGTCGGAGACTGTACCTGACTCTCCTACTTCTGCTAACTTGCCCATAGCTATCCGAAAAGGTAAGCGATCGTGCACCTACCCTATCTCGTCGTTTGCTTCCTATAATCATCTTTCTCCTCAATCATGTTCTTTCATAGCTTCCTTAGATTCTATTACTATCCCCACTAATCTTCACCAAGCCTTAGCCCATCCCGGTTGGTGCGCTGCTATGAAAGAAGAAATGATGGCCCTTGATAAGGCAGGTACCTGGAATCTCGTTGATTTACCTCCTGGAAAGAAAGCTATTGGATGTAAGTGGGTGTTTGCAATCAAAACAAAAGCTGATGGCACCCTGGAACGTTTGAAAGCTCGACTGGTTGCCAAGGGTTATGCTCAGACCTATGGTGTTGATTACTCGGAAACCTTCTCCCCTGTGGCAAAACTGTCCTCTGTTCGTCTCTTCATTTCTATGGCTGCCAACTATGGTTGGGATCTTCATCAGTTGGATGTTAAGAATGCCTTTTTGAATGGTGATCTTCTAGAGGAGGTATACATGGAGCAACCGCCTGGCTTTGTTGCTCAGGGGGAGCGTGGGAAGGTATGTCATCTTCAAAAGTCTCTATATGGCTTGAAACAGAGCCCTCGTGCTTGGTTTGACAGGTTTAGCTCTGTGGTAAAGAAATTTGGTCTGAGCCAGAGTAAGTGCGACCATTCTGTGTTTTATCAGCAGACAAATGCTGGGATGATTCTGTTGGTGGTATATGTTGATGATATTGTGCTTACGGGTAGCAACGCTTTGGGAATCTCTTCACTGAAGGCTTTTCTCAATTCTCACTTCCAAACTAAGGATTTGGGTCCTTTAAAGTACTTTCTTGGGATAGAGGTTATGAGAAGTAGGAAAGGCATCTGTTTGACCCAGAGGAAGTATGTTCTTGATCTGCTAAAAGAAACTGGGAAACTGGGAGCATCACCGAGTAATTTTCCCATGATCCCGAACCCCCTCTTGGATCTTGATGACCGCATACCGTTTGATGAACTACCAGAGGAGATACGAAAGAAAATTGATCCAGAAAAGATCAAGCCATTTGCTCATCCTGAGAGATACCGTAGGCTGATTGGGAAGTTAAACTATCTCACGGTAACTCGCCCTGATGTGACATTTCCAGTTAGTCACCTTAGTCAGTTCATGGCTGCACCAACGGTTGCCCAGTGGGAGGCTTTGGAACATGTATTACATTATTTGAAGGGTTCACCTGGTCGTGGTGTTCTTTATACAAATCATGGTCACAACAAGGTTGAATGTTTTTGTGATGCAGATCATGCAGGGTCGAAAGCTACCAGAAGATCCACCACAGGATATTGTGTGTTTGTTGGTGGAAATTTAGTATCATGGAGGAGTAAGAAACAAGATGTGGTTTCTAAATCAAGTGCAGAAGCTGAGTATAGAGCCATGTCTCAGTCTGTGCAAGAAATTGTGTGGATTTATCAATTAATGAAGGAGGTTGGTCTTGCTACGTCATTACCTGCGAAGTTGTGGTGTGATAACAAAGCTGCTCTACACATAGCCTCCAACTCTGTGTTTCACGAACGAACGAAACATATTGAGATTGATTGTCATTTTGTGCGTGATAAGATCAAGGAGAATTTTATTTCCACTGGACATGTGCGGTCTAGTGATCAGTTGGGTGATCTTCTAACTAAGGCTTTAAATGGGACTCGGGTTGAATATCTTTGTAACAAGTTGGGCTTGATTAATATCTACGCTCCAACTTGAGGGGGAGTGTTAGGACATATCTATATTAGGCAATATACATATTAGGAAATATCTATCTTAGGAAATATATTCTAATTAGTATAGCAATCAATCTAGGATTATTGAGATTAGGGAATCAATCTTCATTAGTAGTAATTAAGAGCCATCAATTCTGAGGCTCCTCTTCCTTGTATAAATACGTCTCTCTTATACATGAAAATATATGACATTCAGATATATTTCTCTCTGAATTCTACAATATTAAATCAAATAACTCAGCTGATCTTTCAACAACAAAAAAACGGTAACTTATAAAATTTTAATTCAATACATACTTGACATTTATCATTATTTGAACAATCAATTTTAGGGTATAAATCTAAATGAATAAAAATTTTAACTGACCTAAAATTAACATGTCCTAATCTTTGATGTCATAAATCTAAGGACTTAAGCAAATAAGCAGAGACAACATTATTATTGATAACACCATCATTGGTTACTGTCATTACATTTAGTTTGAAAATGTCCTCACTAAAATAACATTTTCCTACATACATATCATTTTTAGAAAGTACAATCTTACCAGAAACAAATATAAGCTTAAAACCATTCTTATTTAAGAGAGATCCAGACAATAAATTCTTGTGAACGTCAAGCACATGAAACACACCATTAAGTATCACAACTTTTCTAGAAGTCATCTTTAAGGCCACCTTCTCAACTTCTTCCACCTTTGAAGTAGAAAAATTACCCATATAAAGTTGTTCATCTTGCTTCACAGGGGTATAAGAAGAGAACTTCCATCTGTTGGCACACACATACCTGGTGGCACCAATGGCCACCAACCACTCCTTGGTATTTTCTACCAAGTTATATTCCATCACAGTTGTCAAAAGATCCATGTATTCAATCATGTCAATAGCAGTTTTAACCATATTGGCTTGAGTGTTCTTATTCCTTTTTAGATTTCTTGCCTTCTTACAATTCTTAGCACAATGGCTAGGCTTCTTGCAATTATAACAATTGCCTTTGAATTTTTGGCTTTTGCTATGACCTTGCTTAGATGATCCCTCATTAAAGCGCTTCCGTTTCTTGAACTTCGAATCATCTTAAACAATGTTACCCTTTGAGACTGCAGGATTGTTGCTAAATTTCTTTTAAAAAATCATGTTATCTTCTTCTATTCTCAATCTTACAATTAGATCTTAAAGTGACATTTCCTTGAGCTTATGCTTGAGAAAATTCTTGAAATCCTTGCAAGATAGTGGCAATTTTTCTATAAATGTAGCAACTTGGAAAGACTCACGAAGAGACATCCCTTCGGCGTGAATTTCAAGCACAATCAATTGAAGTTCTTTAAATTGACTTACCACAGATTTCGAGTCAAGAATTTTCTAAGTTAAAAAATCTACCAACTATAAATTTCTTTAAACCAGCATCCTTAGTTTTTTACTTCTTGTCTAGACTTTCCCAAAATGCCTTGGTTGTCTCCAAGGTACTATACACATTATACAACATATTGTCTAAACCATTGAGAATATAATTCCTATATAGGAAATCAGAATGCTTCCAAGCATCAATTGCAACAATCTTTTCCTTGTCTAATGGTTGTCCTTCTTCCAATTTCGGAGCATCTTTAATAAGAAACTGCGCCAAGTTTAAGGTAGTTAGGTAGAAAAACATTTTCTATTGCCATCCTTTGAAATCATTCTCATTGAACGTGTAACATCCCAGGCGCTCGCTTGTGGATATTGTCCACTTTGGCACACACAAGGCCTCACGGTTTTGTTTTTGGCTAGACCTAGCCCATCAAAACGCGTCCACAAGGAAAAGGTCTCCGCATTCTTATAAGGCATGCTTCGTTCACCTTCCCAGTCGATGTGGGACTTCACACTGATACCAAGGTAAATGAAGCATGCATTATAAGGATGCGGAGACTTTTCTTTTGTGGATGCGTTTTGATGGGTTTGGCCCAGCCAAAAACAAAACCATGAGGCATTGTGTGTGACAAAGCGGACAATATCCACAAGCGGACGCCTGGGATGTTACAAATGGTGTTAGAGCCAGGGCTCGGGTCGATGTGCCAGTTAAAGCATGTCTTATAAGGATGTAGAGACTTTTCCCTTGTGGACGCGTTTTGATGGGCTAGGCCCAGCCAAAAACAAAACCGTGAGGCCTTGTATGTGCCAAAGCGGACAATATCCACAAGCGGGCACCTAGGATGTTATAGAACATTTTTGGTTTTTCACCATGCATTAGAGCAAAACCACTTAGGTCCATCAAATTTGTACTTGCACTTGCCATTTTTGTTACTAAAATAGAAACTATGATTAATCACATAGTTAATATATGAACAGTATAATAACTAAAATTAAAGATACTAAACACAAATTCAACTAAATAAAATGAAGGCTATAATCACATTTCTACCAATACATGAAATAAGCTCTATTCATCATATCAATTGGTCAGGTAAATACAAATCAAGTAGGAGTCTCTCTGTGCTATTGTAATGGTGACTAATTAAATAACCATTAAATCAAGGCTTGTTGTTGAAAATACTTTAGAAGTATAAATTTTTACAAGGATCAGAATCTATGTAATTAAGATGTCCTAATCTGTAAACGTACAACAATTCTATACAATATAGAAAAGTAGAAAAAACTCACAAAACTGCCGAAAATAGTGATAATGTAATTGATGAAATCCAAGCCAAACGTGTGTTGTCTCCTTAAGACAATTTGTTCCCTCTATACGGATGTTGAAGGATCTCAAAAAATTGTCTCTTAGGCTAGAATGGAATGACGGCACTCTCGATCAGGAGCTCCTATGAACACAACCAAATGTTTTTAGAATCACGCAGTATATGAGATGATTACAGAGTGTAGTATGTAGTATATGAGAGCGAAGTATTGAAAAATTGAGATAATTTTCTATCACTTGCACGTCCTATTTATAGAAGACAAAAACCGATCAGATGGGCTCGACTCCTACTGGCAAACTGATGCGTCGTACGAACAACCGCAATAAGCGGACATGCAAACAGATGCTATAGTACAGACATGTGTACTAGTTCAATCACAAATAGATGCAACAGAATGGATCGGTGTGCACTGGTTCAGTCATAACGCTTTGATTTTGAAAATTACGATATGATATTACGGTCCGCTACAGCCGCTGGTTGGGAGAATTATGGAGGGGCAAAAAAGGAATAAACAAAAGTTCAGGGATTGTTTGATCAAAAAAATTAATAAAATATTATTTTTAATCTCATACACGAGTGAATTGAACTTGGCAAGCGGCGACGCATGTGTGGTGGGCTAAGGCCCACCTACGTCCTCTCTCCTTTATAAAAGTGGGGTGGCCCAAAGGCCCAATATAATTTAGAGGTTTGAAGTTGAGGCTTATATACTCTTTCACTTCTCCTAAATTTCCCAATGTGGGACTTCTATCCACACACTCATTTCACCTTCCTTTTTCCTCTTCTTCTCCAACCTACTTATTTATAATCCATGGGATTGAGACAAAAAAAAATCCAACAAATAATTGAATAGGCTTCTTTATTGATAGATTTTACATTTGTCCTATAGTTGCGTTAATGGTCTTAGATGTCGTATATTGATCATATTGATGCTCGTCTTCTGCCATGCTCCATCCATCCCTAAATATAAGTTTTAAATAACCGATTTGTGTTTATCAAGAAAACATTTAAAATTAATTAAGAACAATAAATATGTATTTTTTTTCAACCACGTGCTTTTTTTTTTATATAAAAATTTTAGGAAAGGGGTTAGGTTTACCCACAATCCAAGAGCAGGACGAAATCTCCCTTCCTTCTAGGTGATATTGATGTTAGGCAGGGCGAGCCGTCCATTACCATCAGGCATTAACCTAGGCACCTAGGAGCTAGGATGTCTCCCTCAGCGCCATGACCAACTCCAGAATCGAACCCCCTCCCTTTGGTGAGAATGTCCGACCCCTTTGCCAGTTAAGCCCAAAAACGAGGGGTAACCACGTGCTTATTCGTAAAGAAGATAAGTGAGAGAGACATATGTAAACTAATATATGTTGGATATCAATTTTTGGAACAATTCATTTCTCGTTTTGCGTTTCATTAGCTTAGACCATAAGTGATGGTTCCTCTGGGTTTTGCGACAGACCTTTCAGTCCCTTTGACCAGTTCGGCTTCACAAATTCTAGCCGCCTTGAGCTTAACATCTCAAGGATCTCTTTCTCTGACTCCAAATTCAACCTTTTCAAGCCATCTCTTATTGTGGTCTTTGACTGATTTAATAGTCAAATTTAATATTGGGTGAAAGAAGGGCAAAGTTGCTATGCTTTGTAAACTTTCGGGGCAAAATTGCTCCTTACTGAAAACTTCCAGGGCAAAATTGCTCCTCAATGAAAACTTTCGGGGCAAAATGATACTTAACTAATTTGATTGATGAGG
Source organism: Acacia crassicarpa (assembly GCA_034222035.1). Classification (NCBI taxonomy): domain Eukaryota; kingdom Viridiplantae; phylum Streptophyta; class Magnoliopsida; order Fabales; family Fabaceae; genus Acacia; species Acacia crassicarpa. The sequence goes on along the minus strand of JAWXYG010000002.1, from coordinate 59,307,403 downwards.
TGGCATGCCACATGTGCACTCAGTTAAACTTAACGGTCAAAATTAACGGACACTACTACAAAAATTTGATATTACTACCCTCAAATACGTCCTGAATAAAAAATAGGAAGTAAAAAATGAGGCCAATGGCAATATTGTTATTATATACAAGGAAAACTTTCGCGCCAAAGGGAAATAGGGGAGAAATTATGTGTTTGCGCGCCATTTCTGCCAAATAGGCGACCTGAACAACAATCAGGTTGCCTATTTTAATCAATAGGCGACCTGATTTGGTATCAGGTCGCCTATTTTTATCAAATAGGCGACCTGATAGGTTACCAGGTCGCCTATTTTTATCAAATAGGCGACCTGATAGGTTACCAGGTCGCCTATTTTTATCAAATAGGCGACCTGATAGGCTATCAGGTCGCCTATTTTTAATTTTAGGCGACCTGAAGCTTAATCAGGTTGCCTAAAATCAAAAATAGGCGACCTGAAGTATTTTCAGGTCGCCTAAAATCTTTTTTAAACCTAAAACTCAGCGTATTCTCCCCAATTCCTCCTCAAAGCCTCGCGATAGCAAAAATCGCCTTCTACTTCAGTCACCGTCAATCTTCGCCGTCGCAGATAGAAAAGTGGCCGTCGCCGTCGATCGGACTAGCGGTCGTGGGTCTTGAACCTCAGGAGCCGGCCAGGAGCTATCGCGATAGAGAGAACAACCCTGCAATCGTCTGTAAGGAATCGGTGCTGCCTTGAGATCAAAAGAGAAGAATTTTGTCCCCTTTTTCTACTCTCCAAACCCTAAAACCCATATCCGCTACCTCCTCCATTCACGGCGGCATCGTTGATTCACCAGTCGCCATCGTGCTCAGTGGCGCAGTGCAAAAGCTCGAGGTTTTCTTTTACTTTTATTATTTATTTCAAGTTAATTTAATTACTAAGTTGATTCTAGGTTTTCAGAGAAGCTTGATGAGATCAATGTAACTTAAAACTTGAATTTTTTTCCTAGTTCACTGGCCATGGTTAGCGTTTTTGTGCATTGACTAGTTAGCTTGGTTCTGGATTTGTAATTATTAGTGAGTTTTTGCTGGTTCAATTTCACTAAATCTAGAATTAGAATTTCTTATATTCACCAACATTGCTGACTATTGTTCTTTTGCTCATTTTATCCTCAGGGTTAGGTCGATCCTTTTATTCTTTTTGCCTCTCGTCAACTTTGGGTTGTCGTTCACTGTTAGTTGTCTTGAAGGTCTGCGCTTCTTCTGCTCTGTTTTTTGTTGCTTTTATTGTTTAATTTTAGAGATTTCTTTATTGCAATTGACTTAGCTTGTTGTGTGCGTGTGAGTAAAAAGTTCAAATTTATTTGCTGGCTTGCTTAGAAACTAAATATGTGGGAAGTGTTGCATCTTTGTCAACTAAGACTACTGTACTTTTGCTCATTTTATCCTCAGTGAATGTGAATTCTCCTATTGTTGTGCCTTTGTAATTCTTAAATTTAATGCACGTTCTCAGTGAATTCTCCTATTGCTGCTGCACCTTTCTAATTCTACAACTTAGATATATTTTAGTTTTTTGTATTGATGAAAGTATTGGATTTAATAGCTGATATTTTCTAAATTGCCTTAGTTAGTAAGTTTTGTTGAATTGAGTTGAAATGGTTTGTTGTTGAAATTTTGGGATGTCTTACTGTTGTGGGGAAATGCTGCCGAAATTTTTGGATGTCTTACTGTTGAGGGGAAATGCTGCCGAAATTTTTTGAAATTGTCATGAACTTGACTGTTGTTGGAAATGTCTTAGGTGATAATAAAATGGGTCATAGTTGGATGAATGCTTTGAGAACTAGCGAAGAATATGCGAAAGGGGTGGAAGAGTTTATTGAATTTGCTAGAAGGAATGTGACTACAAAAAACGGGATGTATTATTGTCCATGTGTTAATTGTTTAAATGGGATTCGAAGGGATGTTGCTGATATAAGGGATCACCTAATTTGTGATGGAATAAACCTTTGATACACAACGTGGATATGGCATGGTGAGGAGGTAACACCTAGTGCATCCTACGAAAATGAGGTTGACGTAGATGATGATGGAATAGAGAGAATGATTCATGATGTTGAGGTCGAATCCTTTGCACAACCGCATGAATATGATACCGTGCGGAGTGATGCAGAGACACCTTTGTTCCCTGGGTGTACTAAGTATACACGGTTGACTGGGACCTTACATTTGGTCAACTTAAAGGCAACCTTTGGGTGGACCGATAGCAGTTTCACGTCGTTGCTTGAATTGTTGTGTGATATGTTGCCAGATGATAATGTACTTCCAAATCGTATGTATGAGGCCAAGAAAATCTTATCTACGATGGGTATGGAGTATAAAAAGATACACAGTTGCCCTAATGACTGCATATTATACAGAAATGAGTACGAAGGCCTCGATAAGTGTCCGAAGTGTAAAACTTCACGATACAAAGTGAAGAAATGTAGTGTTTCTGGAGAGCAGACAACAAAAAGGCAACCTTTGAAGACATTGTGGTATCTTCCAATAATTCCACGGTTTAAGCGTCTGTATACTAGTGAAGCAACGGCGAGGCAGTTGAGATGGCATTCTGATGAGAGAGAGGCAAGCGAGAAATAAGTATCCGCATCTGTTGTCTCGGGGTGGCTATAGGAAGCTTGAACGGAAGCTGATGGAAGAAGAGTTGCAGAGAATGAAGGAAGCTTCGCAATCCGATCCTTCCACTGTTATCCAGGCCCCGGAGCGTCCTCCTCGTCACAAAAAATGGATAGCTGCGAGGAAGAGGGGTGAGAATTTCGTAAATGAGGATGTGGCTGAGGTTGCCAAGAAGATTGTAAGTAGTTAAATTAGAAGTATTAAATAATAGCCTCTATTGTTTCATATTTTTAGCGTTTAGTAACTATTTATGAATAATCCTTTGATACAGGATGCGCTTGAGCAGCAGAGCAGCCAAGGTTCATTCACGCCGGGTACACGGATGGACATTTTGTCCACGGCGATTGGGAAGCCGGATTACCTTGATGCTGTTCGAGGGGAGCCGAGGGGAGTTAGCGTCGCGAAATTTTTTGGACGGCGTGCTACTTGTTCGCATGACGATGACAACCCTAGCCCTCAACTTGTAGCCAAAATTCGAGCGTCCCTCGTAGATGAGGTTATGGCACAACTACGGGGTGAAATGAGGGCTATGATACAAGAGAGGGAAAATACGCAGCCTACATACCAGGAATCTCTGGCCTTCCCAAGCAGTAAAGAAAGTTATCACGCTCCAGATGTACCTGTTGGCGAACCTTCTCATCACTCTCCAGATGTACATATTGGCGAGCCTTCTCACACTCCACAGGGTGGACAACCCTGCACCCTATATTTGGATGACCCACACCGGCGTATTGTTGCCGATGGTCTTGTTTACCCAGAACAAACCACACACCACAATATGCAAATTCCACAAGACCTACATAGGGTGACTGTAAGAAGTGTGCGAGAGGGTGAAGAAAAGACAGCCATCCCGATTGATGATGAGGAGGTTCCAGATCTCAGCGCTGCCACCACATCGTTCATCCTTTGGCCGCATTATCTTATTGAGATGGGGACGACACCTCCAATGGTATTTCTATACTTTACTGATTGACGTTGACTAGATTCCCATTTGATTTTCATTGCTAACCCACTCGTAATCTGTTTATTATGTCTTCATAGCATGAACAAGCTGCGGACGTATTTCCATACTTAGCACAGCTGCGAGAGCTCACCAAGGACATCATCTCTATAGGCTTGCAGATGCCTTCTGGCGTTGTCGGTGCAGACAAGTCATATTCGATCAATATTGACAAGAAAGATCTGACAGAGTTTATGCATATGGAAGATTTAGATATACAGTGGCTTCAACTTGCAATCTTGTAAGTTTTTTGTACCCTTTAATTATGTCAGTTACTATTTTTTTATTTAATATATTCAACAACATCTATCATTTTATTTTGATCATAGTGTCTGCCACGACCTGTGCAAAAAGGGAGGCCTATTGGGTTCATTCGGATTCTTATGTCCTGGAAGCACGGCTTCGGCTCGAAATAAGTTAGCGAGGAGGGCCATTTATGCTGGGTTAGCAATGGGTGACCTACAATCGACTTGTTATCTAGCGCCAATACATGAAGGGTACGTATTTTTTTTTTTTTGTCTATATAAGATTTTTAAGAATTAATTGTTTTCTTATCTTAGTTTAATATGAATATGTATATGTTGTAGTGCTCATTGGACCCTGTGTGTAGTTTGCCCCTCTAAAAATGCATGTTATTGGTATGATTCTATAAGTGGCAGGCCAACCGAGGATATCAAAAGCATGTTTGCCGAGTAAGTAAATTTTTGTCTAAATCATCGATTCGTCTTTTAAATGAATTGTTTTCATGTCCGTTAATTTCCATTTTAATGATGATAGGGCTCTTAGGACGTATAGAGATCTTGATGGACAAAGAGACCAGGGTGGACCGAAGTGGTTTTACCCCAAGGTAAGTAGTTTCAATTCAAGTGTTTTTCTGTGCCACAATAGCTTTCGTTCTAACAATTTGTGTTTGATTTATAGTGCCATCAACAACCAGGGAACACCGAGTGCGGATACTACGTCATCAGTTGGATGCAAACTATCATTTCCAACGGAAAAACTACTGGCTTTGGAAACGTATGTAATGCTCTGTGATCCTCAAATGATAATATTTTATGTTGTGGTACTTCAGTTGTTAATTATACCTTGTTTTCCAATTTACAGTATTGGAAAACTGAGGAGCCGTACTCACAGGATGACCTGGATTCGACTCGAGACATGCTGGCTAGATATCTTCTTGAACATGGGTCACTTGCAAGTTAATCTATTGTTAGGGTATGACTTGGTGTGGTATGACTTAGCTCTGTCTGGCCTTCCCTTGTAAATATTGTACAAATTGGTTCTGTTTTGCAGTGGTATAGTTAAATTGTTGTAGCAACTTGTTCAGCGGATAGTTTATGAGTCTGGGACTTGACTGAATGACTTGAATTTGATTGATTGTAACTGTAGTTTTGTTGTGAATCATGGACATGTATCTACCGTTAACGTTGTTTGAATTTTGCTATGGTTGGCTGAGTATATTATGGTAAAAACTTGTACATTTTGAGTTATTGCCTTGCTGTAATTGGTGTTAGAAAAACAGGAATTTGGCCGTTAATTGCTGTAATTGAGTTATGAATTGCCTGCTGTAATTGTGAATTGTGAAGTATTCAGCTTTGCAGTATATTGGACAAACAGAGCGAGAACAAATTTTTTTTAAAAAAAAATCTATTATAAGGCGACCTGAACAATATTTAGGTAGTCTATTTTGACAAATAGGCGACCTGAATGGAAATATAGGTAGTCTTTTTAATCAAATAGACTACCTGAACAATGCAATAGGCGACCTGAAATCCATATGGGTAGTCTTTTGAACAAAATAGACTACCTAAAAGCAATTTAGGTAGTCTTTTGAACCAAATAGGCGACCTGAAATCAATTTAGGTAGTCTATTTGGTTCAAAAGACTACCTAAACTGCTTTTAGGTAGTCTATCTGGTACAAAAGACTACCTAAAAGCAATTTAGGTAGTCTTTTGAACCAAATAGACTACCTAAATTGATTTCAGGTCGCCTATTTCATTTAAAATATTACATTTATTTTAAAACAGACTACCTAAAAGCAATTAAGGTAGTCGTTTTGCTTCAATAGGCGACCTAAAATTAATTTAGGTAGTCTTTTTTACAAAATAGACTACCTGAAACAATTTAGGTAGTCTCTTGCTCCTTCTATTAGACGACTTGAATGCAAATCAGGTCGCCTAATATACAACAAACTACTACTCTGTCCCCAACGTCCCTTAAAATCAGGTCGTCTTTTGAGTCTTTTTTAGGTCGTCGTTTTAGTATTTTGTAGTAGTGGGAGGGGTAAAATTGCTACGCTTTGTGAACTTCCATGGCATTTTTTGTCCAAAAAAAAAACTTTTGTCTTACTAATGCTCCTGAGTGAAAACTTCCATGGCATTTAAGACTTTTATCCCAAAGAAAAATGATAAATATAAATACTCTAAAGTAATTTATTTTCCTTCTTTAATCTTTAAAGAAAGTCACCTTTCTCTTATATTTAGGACAAGAGGGAGTATTAAATATTTATTCTTAAGTAATGCCCACAGCCACAACTAATTAGCACATGCTTAAAGCATTTCGTATGTTTATCTGGTCAAATTGCACAATTCTCAACATGCATGCATTTGCTATAAGTTCCAAAAATTCCGTTTTTCTTAAATAGGTACCTCTAGATTTTAGCGTAATTAACATCAATAGAATTCTCAAATAGGAAAAAAAATAAGTTGAGTAAAATATATAGGTTATATGTCCGTGTATAAGTTATTTAGGATTAAATACAGTCCCAATATATTAGCTATTATATATGAGATTATATAAATATTCAAGGAAAAAAGGGCACGCAAGTTGGGATTTGGCTTAATTCCTATACCCCTTACCATCATTTTCCCTTTTTAACTGTTGGATTAAGATCTCAACAGTCTAAATTTATTATCATGTTTTACCATCCTTTTTCCTCCTTTTCCCTCCTTTTTCCTTAGAATAATATTTTTATCATAAGGTAAATCTGAACCGTTGATATCTTAATCCAACAGTAGAAAAAAGGAAAATGAGGGAAAAGAATGGTAAGGGGTATAAGACCTAAGCCAAATCCCGCAAGTTGGATGTGATTCCTAAGAATTTTAATCATTGTTCACACTTAATCTTCAAGTCTTCATGCTAATTACTACTTTTTTTATCTTTCGTAAACCGCAAGTATATTGGTCGTTGTCAGCAATGGAATATCACCTTGGATTTTTTCTTTTTTGACCAGCTGAATGACCTTGGATTCAATTAACATAATTATCTAACGTAATTTTTGTTCTCTCTTTTTTATATCTAAAATTTTCTACATTTATATTTTTATAAGAATTTTTAAACACACAATATACTTAGCTTGCCTGTGAATTTTTTTAATTAAGCTGTCGATATATATAAATGAACCAGTATACTGAGGTTAGTAACATCATGTTTTTTCACGTCTTAAATTTCCATATAGAGAAACTATTTTGATTCCAAATTGATCAATTAGTATTAATATAATTAAGTCAACGCCTTAGTAGCACAGTGGCATGGGAGCCAGTATTAACTGGCCTCCCTTCCCCTTGTCCAGGGTTCGAACCCTACCCCCTCCCCTACCATAATGTATAAAAAAAAAGTATAAATATAATTAATATCAATTGTTACAGGTTTGTTAGAGAATTGTTTTAGGATTATCATATAACACCAATATTGATTTATATCAATTTTCATCATTAGTCTCTAGATATACCTATTCGTGAATATAATTAGTATATTTATTTAATACTCAACCATTGCATAACACGTAAATTGAAAATACACACACTTGATCTCATTTGTACCCTTTTTTTTTTTTTTGGAACAATTCAAGATACTTCATTAATTGGCTGGTGAAAAACAAAAAAGATACATGGACACGAGGGCAATAAGTGCCGATGAAAGAAAAGCAAACAGACAACGACACATGCAAACGAGGCACGCACACTGAGAGAAGAAAAGAAAGCAAACAGAGACGCATACAAAAGAGCAGACAAGAAACAGCTAAGAGACGTGCAGAGACGCTAGCTGCTAAAAAAGAAAACCAGAGTCTTTTTGCTCAGCCAGGATCAACTTGTCTGTGGAGTGCTGAGGGGTGACTTGGTGTAATCCCCTTACAAGTAATTGCAGCAAGTACGTCTACTGCCCGATTTCCCTGGCGAGGGATGAATTGAACCGAAAAGTTAGGCTCAGACTGAAGAACTTCAAGGATGTCTCCAAGTAATCAGCATGACTGCCACTCACAAAGGTCGGGCTAGTTTTTTTCTAGGCAACAAACGAGGATCTGGCAGTCAGATTCAAATATCACGTTCTTGTTCCCGAGATCTTGAACTATCATAAGGGCCCTTCTAAGGGCAAGAGCCTCCGTCATGAACGCAGAAAGGGACTTAATCTTGTCAACAAAGGCCCACTTCATCATTCCCTGATGGTCACGGCATAGGACGCCTATTGCAGCAGCTTTCGTTTGTTCATGGAATGCACCATCGAGATTAACTTTAATATAATTTTCCGGTGGAGGGAACCAGTAATCTTTGGGCTTGAGGGCAATAGTTTCCTCGTTGGTGCGAGGAGGAAAACAAGCGTTCCAATATGCATTCACCGACTGAGATGCTCTCTCAATGACCGACACCGGATTGGGTGTGATACCACTTTTTTTTTTTTGGTTGCCCAAAAGTGTGATACCACTGAAAACCTTTTAATCTTGGCTGATCCAAATGTACCAGAGGAGCCAGCTAATGTGTGCGATGTCATACTCAGGCCTATTTAGCTAAAATCTGACCTGACCTGACCTATTTCCACCCCTACTTGCCTTAAATGGATTTAAGTCCCAACTTCTATTATCATTAGAAAAGAGATCAGCCACGGTTTGTTGAGATTTCTTAAGGGCCTCATCCGTTGTATCAAGTTTTTTTTTTTTTTTTTGATATGCCGTTGTATCAAGTTTATGATTAGGTAATGATGGGATTCACCTGTCCTTCCAAATATGCATAGACTTGCCTATTTGCCAACACAGGTCATTCTTGATAAACTCTCTTCCTTTTAGTATGCTAGACCAGCATCATGAGGCTTATGCCCTTTTTTGGCTTTCAGGAAAGAGTCATTAGGGAAATAGAGCCCTTTAAGTACCTTTGCCCACAATTCATTTGTACCCTGACTATCACTCAATTCATGCGTCATAATCTTGTAATGAACATATAGGTCAAGAGAATAGTTTAAAAGGAAAAAGAGTTAGATAAGTACAAAATAATAGCCATTAATTTTTTAAACGAGAAATGCGCACCTAGAGATCATGGCAAAAAAAAATGTTACTTTATCAGTTGCGATGTGAAATTTCTTGGCCATAGCGCACATAATGTAGAAAACAAATTAATCTGAGTCACGTCCAAAATGAGAACACTATTTTTAAAAACTATCTCATTCATGCAAAAACAAGGTGAAAAGAGAGTTGCAGCCAAGCTGGATTTCCAGTCCCCTACGTGTACCTCCTGGTGGCCCGTTGTGTCCACAAGCTAGCTCACTCATTCTCTTAACCCATTTGCTTGTCTAGATTCACATGTTATAATATATACACTTAGACTTTCTCACTCACAAACAATATGAGACATGTTCCATTTGACTCATCCACATTTATATTATAATTCCAACAATATTCTTCGCACGTAACTTGTTTGATTTGTATATATAACGTAAGTAGAGAATGAATCATACCTTTCATGTCTTGTAATAGTAATACTTGTTATTATAGACCTTATATTTAATTGTTAAAATTGATTGTTGATACTGGATATTTTTAGATGGATAATGGAATTTTCAAAAGACAACTGTTTTAAGTCACATATAATAATGAGGTAACATCTCATTTTCACATTGTTCTTCCAATTAATTAGTTACAGTGGAATAATTATAAGTAATATTAATAGTTTAATACCATGCTTGGAATAAATACAGACTGAGAATAAAAAATATCAGATTCTAGAAATTAGACAACTTGATAAGAGAATGAGCACAGGGCACAGTTTGGCGAAAGTCTAAACGTATTATTATAATTCAGGTCAAAAATATTTAATGAATGTTATGATTTATTATGGCTTTTCTATTTTATTGACCAATGCTGATTAAAATGGACATTTTTGCTATCAATCTTCCTTATGTCAAAGAGTCTATGAAAATCATTCATAAACATTTTGTAAATCTCTTTTCACACATACAAAAATATATATAATACTTCTGGTCTTAAATATAAGACTTCATTGTTTTTTTAAAAAAAGGGATTAAGGAAACTAAAAAAGTTACTTTAAAATATTTATACTCATTATTTTTCTTAAACTAATTTGTCTGACTTATAAAATGTACATTATATAGTATGATTAAATAACTTAATTAATTTCCCCAATCTCTTTAAAAAAGTCAAAAGAGTCTTATATTTATATTTTTGACCGGAATGAGTATATATAATTATAAATATAGACACACTCATTCCAATGCCGACACTTGACCTCTAATCCAAATTTGTCCCCCAGTCTAGATTCTTTGTAAATTCACAAGATAAGGGTTTGCAACTTGGACGGAGAATTTATGGGAATACAGCTTAGCACGCACTGATATCTGATCTCACGTATTATGTCTGCAATTTTAAAACGTATTCTTCAGCATGGAATATTAGTTATAGAAAGATCATTGCATAGGATGGAAACGTGAGAAAATATGTAAGAGACTAATAGGTGATGATGACATTTTAAATTAAATTAAAATTAATTAATATTAACGTCAAACTTCGTTAATCACACGGGAAGATCCCCCCCCCCCCCCCCCAAATGTTTGGGGGCTGAGACGGTGAGTCTTGGTCAATGTTCAATATAATTTAATTGATTTAATCATGATATTTTTTTTTTCCCGGTGGAAATGAAATGAAACGATGCGACGAGACTCGTGGGGAAAGGTTAAGAAAGAGGAAGAAAGTGAGGGGTCAAAAGAAAGTCAACAGAAGTTTCACCTTCTTGCCTTTCCAATATATGCCACACAACACAACTCATCCCCGATAACGTGTGCCTTTTGCCTTTGTTAAAGTTCTTTTCACAATTTCACTCGAAACTCCTTCCCTATTACTATTCATTAATAATAATGTTTTGTATATTTTAAGTTTCCCGGTCAAAATATTAAATAATGTTTCATTTTAATTTTATAATTTGAATAGCTTTTTTTGTTAATTGAAGAAGGTATTGTGAAGTCAACCTTTAATTAATGGGGTATACTTGACGCCATGTAACAGCTTTTTACAGAACATATATAAAAAATGTCTAAAGATCTCATAGAGAGAATAATTAAAGAGTAGTGGTTGAACGCGGCAACTCAGAAATTTCCCCTATATATACATATAGTAACTATATTAAGAATAAGGAATGCCTTTGGATAGCAACATATCTGTGACCTCGATCTGTCTCCTTCACGACCGACAAACAAACGCGTCCCAACATAACTATTTGTGGATCCTACTTTTTCATGTCATTTTTATAAAGAGATTAAAAAATAATTTTTGAATTATACAAAAAAAAAATAGTTAAAATAGATTAATTCAAGTTTAAATGCCCTCGACCAATAATTAATTATTGAATTTTGAAATATATAATTATTATTAAATTATGATAACAGAGAAAGTAACTATAATTAATAATTAAGCTGTTTTCACTGTCATATCATTTGTCAATGGATGAATATACTTTGATAAATAAATAAAAAAACACCATGAGGATAAATATTCTCCTTCAACGCAAGACGTGTAACACCTCATCCTTAAAATCCATATACTCAATATATAAATCCAAACTACATTTACCAAATAGTTCTAAATATTATTTGAAATATATTTTTTTAAAAAAAATCATTAATGAAGGGATTTTATAACAAAATAATCCTAGTGTCATGACAATAAATATAAAGTAGCATAAATAACATGTACTCTAAGAGTATGACATAACCTTCAAGGCTCACTACACATGTGTTTTCACTTTCTATTATTATAGCATTCATATGAAAAATGTTAATATGAAGGGATGAGACTCCACGTCCTTGTAACTACTGAAAGTTTCAACCGTACATAAGTAGATCGCATATGATTTGAAAGGAGGAACTAATTACATAGCCATACAATTTCAAAGTTAATCATCATTATGCCAATCTTATTTTCGGCACAACATGTAATTTACAATTATACAGTATGCAATATATAACCTCCCTTATTATATCACCCTTTGTCCTTCTTCCACTGACTGAGATGGAATCATAGGCTAACACATAGTTTGACATAAACTTATCTATTTGACTGGATTGTCTTAAACTCCTCAATTCTTAAGATGCACCCGGTTAAAGGTGTAGAGTTTAAGTCTCAACTATGTCTCCTCTCCTTAAAAGAACAAAACTAAGAAGGGTGTCACATGTCTTACAGCTTTAATGCAATCCCGGTCAAAGGAAAACATAGAAGAAGGGGTCTTAACTAGTGTATCTATTATGCACCGAGTGATGATATACCACGTGGTAAAAAATCTCACCATACAAATTGCCCTTTACTCCAACCTCATAACAAATACAACTATCATGACAGTTATATCCAATCACTTATAAATATAATATCATTAAAAGATAAGGTATAATAAATTATGCTTTCAACTGTATCAAATATCATCACATATTCAAACATGCCTAAAATGAAACAACAATCCAACAATACATTAATTATAATTAAATTCTTAACTAAATAAATAATGTGAGTTATATAGGAATTTACTTGTATCATAATTTATTTGAGAATTTACAATACATACACATTTACATATAATTTTTTTCATATTTTTTAAAAAGACAGTTATTCATAGTTATACACAATTCACAAGTATATGGTTGAATATTCAGAGCTACCTAACTAATACTTACTCACAAGCAATCACACAAAGTAATTACAAAGCTATCAATCAGAAACTACAAAATCACATGCATAAACATCTATTAGTATATTAATAAAAAACTTGTCTAAAGTTTCAGTCTTAGAACCACTCTCTCTCCCCCCCCCCCCTCTCTCTCTATATATATAAAGCTCCCACCAACCACCATCTGTTTATTAATTATTTTTCCATAAGATATGGGACAGAAGGCAAAAGATTTGGATGCGGCTTTGGTCCTTTGTAAACTCCTGTCCGTTGCGCTTCTCTACTTAAAACGGCGTTGTTTTGAGCTAAAACATTGAGTAGTTGTGCCCTTTAAAATATATATATATATATTTCAGGCGCTTACTGTTATTAAAAAGATACTTCAGAATTCTGATTGATACTAAAAAGATATTTTAGGATACTAATTAGTACTAAAAAGAAACTTCATAATCTTAAAAAATTATTTTAATATATTCAAAAAATATTTCAGGGTACTAAAATTTACTAAAAAGATACATCAGAAAATTTTTTTAAGATTATAAAATAATTTTTTAAGATCATAAAATATTTTTTAAGTACCGTTCAATATCCTAAAGTATCTTTTTAGTACCAACCAATACCTTAAAATATTTTTTAAAGATTCTAAAATAATTTTGCAAGATCCTAAAGTATTTTTTTTAGTACCAGTCAGTATCCTAAAGTATCTTTTTCATAACAATGAGTACCTTAAAGTATTAAAACAAAAAACAAGCACAACTGCAATGGAAAAGCTCCCCCTACTCGTCTTAGATGAGTAGGAAAACTGGTTCCAATGGGGAGGTGGAGTGCCAGAGGAACAAGAAATTAGGGGAGCGGGGGGCTCTATAAAGGTGCGGTGCGGTCTATGTCTTGTCTTTTTTTATTAAAATAATACTATCATATTTTGAGAGATTAAGGAAATTAAATAAGTTACTTAATCATTTCATATGTTGTAATTCTTAGATTATATATTAGCTTAGTAGTCAAACTAATTAATTTAAAGAAAAAAATATTTTAAAGTAATTTTATTAGCTTCCTTAATTTCTTTAAAAAAGTCAACTAAGTCTTACAATTAGGATCTGAAGGAGTATTTTTAAAAAAAAAATTAAAATAATAAATGCAATATTCAAACTAACAAAAGCATTGTTTTGGGAAGGAGATCCTCTATGATCCATTTTTCTCATTATCTCTCATGAGCCCATATGGGCCGTTGATTTAGAAGATAAGAGAAAAATTAAAGTAGTATTATAACCTTTAAGATTGATTGAACGAACATGATTTACAAGTTGATGTTTCTTTTAAACTATTAATTTATTATACACTCTTCAGCTAAATAAAGCTTAAGCTAGAACTATCTCTAAATGTCAGCAAAAATAAGGTTGTTACAAGACGTATGTATGCGATGCAAATTAATTAAAGAGAGAAATGAGTAGGAGATCTGCTTCCAGAAAGGAGATGTGCGGGTCCAAAATAGGTCATCGATCAATCTCACCTCTTATTTCTTTTGCTCTCTGTGCTTAACATGCTTGCTTCGCACGACAGAAATTAAAGATGAAAAGATTAATGTAAAATTCGAAGAGATGTGATTTGATTGAAAAGGAGATTAAAGAGAAGAAAGTTGAAAGTAGCGTGGGACAATATATAGAATTACAAGAGAGAAACATAATTAAACGATCTTAGATACCAAGAGGTTTATTCTTACATATGGATGAGACACGCTCAGCGGGACATGTTCCATCAGAGTAAAATAAATGGAGAAAGTTGCGAAAGGGAACAAGCAAATAAAATTTTTCAAAAGAAGTTACAAGGAAAAGCAATATAATAGATGAGGGAATTCGTAGGGGTTCGTGAAAATGGTGCAGCCAATTATACATATGTTGCGGAAGAACAGTGGAGGTTTCCAACACGTAGTACTCTCAACAGAGACAGTGATATGTAGTTACTCAGAAATTCCTTTAAAATGCAAGAACCCTTTTGTTGGTCATCACAAGCATGATCGATCCATGAATTTTGGTCTTGCAGGTCTTTGCTTTTCTGGTACGGTGCATGCGTTGATTTGCAAAAATTGCAATCGTCGACTAACGCGCAAATCCACATTCCCTGCTCATCTGTTCATCCCAAATTAAAGGGTTCTTTTTAAAAAAAAAATACATATATATATATATATATATTTCATGCACTAAAAATTAATTAGCTTAAGATATTGGGTGTTAAAAAAATATTTTAGGATACTGGTGTTACTGAAAAAATATTTCAAGATGTAAAACTAGAAATTAATTAATTTGAAATACCAGAATATGTGTCAAAAATATTTTAGAATACAGCATGTAATTTAGTTTAAATAAAAAATATATATTAAAAATAAAAGAAAAATCCTCAACCCAAAATTGGAGGATGACAGGGGCATCCAGACCCCGCAAACATAGATAGAGATGGTGACAAAATGATTAGGTTGCCAAACCTTACCGGCCTTGGAATGGGTTGCCAACCCATGCCACAAAAAATCTGATGGTTACAAATCTTTGTTTGGACCCTCCAACCAGGGGCGGAGCTTGAAGCAAAAATTTGGGGAGGCCAAACAATAGTAGGGAGATTCGGACTGTCCCGAAATTTTTTTTAATGAAAGTTTTAAATATAGAAAAAAAAAATTCAGGTAATTAGAATGAAATATATGAAAAAATGATAATATTAACATAAATCATACAAGACCCCGCATGGAACAAAGATTGAATTATAAGCCCCAAAGATATAAAAAGAGGGAAAAATATTAATAAAAAAAAAGTTGGGGGGGCCAAAATTTAATTTTACATTATATTAATTTTTTAAAAAAAATCTAAACAATTTTTTTTGGGGGGGGCCATGGCCCCCACTAGTCTAATAGAAGCTCCATCCCTGCCTCCAACTATGTGTATTGGAATTAGAAAGAGTTAATGCAACAAAAACACAAACACACAACTCAAAATTTGTTTGAGATTATTTTTTAAGGTTGCAAAAGTGTTTAATGTGTAAATTAATACAAAACTCATCTTACAGACTTATCTCGTATACAGTAAATCATAATTAAAAAAACTACTTTTAAAGGACTTCAATCATTATTCTAAAAAAAACACATGGTATTTAGCTAGTCCCCACCAACAACAACTACGTACTAAATTTTTTATTCTGATTTTTTTGCTCAACAATTATTTCTTATTCTGATGAGTGCATGTAATTGCTGAGTAATTCACCACAAGGCCTGTCCTAGCTAGCTACCACTCGTCCTTCAGTTTCTTTATTCTTTCTGGCAAGTTTCCAAAGTAGTACCTCATTAGTCATCACTGCTCTTCTAATGTCTCCGAAGCCACGCATAATTTATAATAGGAAAAATCATAGTGAGATTCTAAGGTACGGAAATAATAAAATAAAATCAAAAATTCTCATACCAAATTTTCTAGAGATTTTTTTTTTTGAATTTGGTATTAGACTTTTTTGTAATTATTTCCATATTTTAGGACCTGACTCTGATTTTCCCTTTATTATACCCTAAGACACATGTATGTGTGTATCAATTTTATGGGGATATAATTAACCATTACTTGCAGATCAAAATATCCCACTCCGTTTATTGATATAGGGAGAACGGAACATACGTAAAAGTTGATCATTATAAATGTTATTAGGCATTTGATTGGAAAGTTTAATAGTGAAAAGAAGGAGATTCATAAGCTCGTTATTTAGTTTGAATTGGTGAAATGGTAGAATCAATAAAAATTATTCCACTAGCTCTAGAAGGAATTTATGTGAGAGTTGAAGCCCCAAAGAGAGAATTATGAATTTTTCTAATAGGGGATCAGAATGGTTTTTCTTGGAGATGGAAAATTCATCCCCCAAGTTTTATCAATTTGCAAATTCTTCCTCAATTAGTTAAAAGAATAAAATTGGTTGATATTATGACAATACTAGGTAGCTTAGATATCATTATGGGAGAAGTTGATGGTTGAAATGATAATTGATATAACAAAAGTACAAGGGTAAATTTGTCTATCAGTATAGACAATACCTTCTATATTATCCATGGAATTCGAACATGAACTATTTACGATTTTTTTTCTATCTCATTGGCCGTTATTTTAGAATGTGATTTATAACTAGCATATTGGTTTTACCTTGTATGGGCTAATTCTGTATATTTTCACATCTAGGAATTACACATAAAAGGTAAATTTCTTATTATTTACATTTTTTGATTAAAAAGAGAGGGGGGGGGGGGGGGGGAGCTAAAAGAGATTATATATCAATTTGGAAAAAACTAGGCTTGGGTTGCGCCACATATATGAAAGAATCACGCACTCAACTCTGATATTTTTTTTTGGCTGAGTGATGATTAATCAATATAAAAAAAATTCAGCTATGGATCAGTTATTTTAAGTTTTATAAGTCATAATTCTAATTTATTTTAGAACTAAAACTTTCATATTTGCAATTATTTAAACTAATGTTTGTAATTCCTTGTTTGCTAAATTCTGTGAAACGTAATTGCTGTTAACTTCATCCTATCTAAAACCTGAGCGTCATCCCCTCATAACATATTCAGACGAAACGGATTTATCACCTGTAGGTTGTTATTGTTAATTAGGTACGGCAGTCTCTTCATTTTTCATTTTATTCCTGTACGCCCCCAGGGGTGGAGTAGTTCCGTAATTTTTAATTTCAGCTTTAATGTTCGACCCAAAAAAAAAAAATCAGCTTTAATGTTCAAAGCCTGTATATGAATCATACGAAATTGGGAAACAAATACATGAGTGAATTCTTCCACAAAAACACTCTTTCATCGCCAATTATATATATATATATATATGGGTAAAGGATTTCTCCTGTCATTGGAGATAGAGTTATCTCCAGTGACTTCAAAACTACGTCGTTTTGGATTAATGAAGGGTTTGTTGGTAATTTCAGGTGAGTTAATGAAGGGTGTTTCTATAATTCTGTTTATTTTTAATTCTATACATTTTACCAAAACACCATTCATTAATTCACCTGAAATTACTAATAAACCATTCATTAATCCAAAACGACATAGTTTTGGGGTCACTGGAAATAACTCTATCTCCAGTGACGGGAGAAATCTTTTTCCCTATATATATATATATATATATATATATATATAGGGTAAAGGATTTCTCCTTTCCTTGGAGATAGAGTTATCTCTAGAAACCCTAAAACTACGTCGTTTTGAATTAATGAAGGGTGTATTTGTAATTTCAGGTGAATTAATGAAGGGTGTATTTGTAATTTCAGGTGAATTAATGAAGAGTGCAAATACAGAAACACTCTTCATTAATTCACCTGAAATTACAAACACACCCTTCATTAATTCAAAACGACGTAGTTTTAGGATTACTGGAGATAACTCTATCTCCAGTGACAGGAGAAATATTTTTCCCATATATATATAATGATCAATGGTCAATTTCAAATTTAACGGGTATTATATATCAAAACAACGAAAATTACTCCCTATCATTTTGGGAAGGAGGATGGGTAAAATTGATAAAAGTTTTATTTCCATAATTTATTTTTTTAAAAAAAAATCCTTATTAAATTTTTTATTAATAATTAATAAATGAGTATTTGTGCATTTGAAATTTGATATTATAAATAATATATTTATTTAAAAATAATTTTAATGTTTTGAAAATAAATAGTTAAAGGAATAATTCATTTACTTTGAAAAAGTCAACTTTATAACTATAGATCTATAACATTTCTTGATTTACTTTCATTCCTCATATAAATAGAAATAACTAATTCAGAAGTGCAAACGTTTATATTGCATATTTCTTAATGCAATAAAAATTAAATAATACTGTTCGCTTTTGATTGAAGACTTCTTCAAATAATTTCTGGTTCAATTTGTTTGGTTAAAAAATTAAAATTATTTTTAAGTAAATACATTGTTTATAATATCAAATTTCAAATACATAAATATTCATTTATTAATTATTAGTTAGAAAATTTAATAAGGATTTAAAAAAGAAAAGAAATTAAATTTGGGAAAATAAAAATTTTACAGTTTTTACCCATTGAATAAATCCTCCTTCCCAAAATGATAAATCAAGAGAAAAAAAATTGGTTTCCTAGGAATTATACCTAGAGAAATAATAATTTTCCTTTAATTAAAATAAAATTATTAAATTTTTTTTTTAAAAAAAAAAACTTAGTGTTGGGCACTCTTTTGGCCAAATCATATGTGTATTTTCCACCTTTGAAAGCCATATCATTGTCCGGTCAGCAAAAAAAGTCAAACTCAATTGTCAAACGGTATTTTTACACATAATTTGTAGCCACATAGTCACTTTTGTACCTAAAAAAACATTTAGTATTGGGCGCTCCTCAGGGTGGAGAAAGTCACTGGATAACCATAAAGACAATCCTAAAGTATTTAAGAATAACTAAGGATATGTTTCTGGTTTATGGTAGTAGTGATGAGCTAAAAGTGAAAGGGTTTACTAATGCAAGTTTTCAGAGTGATAGAGATTACTATAAATCTCAATCAAGAGTTGTCTACACCCTAAATCGTGGAACAATTTGTTGGAAGAGTTACAAACAAGAGACCACAGCAAACTCGGCTATCGAGGCAGAATACATAGCAGCTTTATAAACGGTTGAGGAGGTCGTATGGATCAGGAAGTACATAAATGAACTTGGAGTGGTTTTTAGCATTATTGATCCAATACCATTGTATTGCAACAACACCGGAGTTATAGCTCAAGGCAAGGAACCTAGATCTCATCAGAGATCCAAGTATGTACTATACAAGTATCACCTCATCCAAAAGATTGTTAAAAAACAAAATGTAAAAATGAACTAAATCCCCACTGATGATAACTTACCCTATTCTTTTATAAAGGGAATTTCTCAGGGAAAACATATATATATATATATATATATATATATATATATATATATATATATATATATATATATATAGAATGATCGGTGGTCAATTTCAAATCTAATATGTACTATATCAAAACAATGAATATTACTCCCTCTAATCCTTATTAAGAATCTAATTAGGGAGTTAATGTTGGTTCTAAATATACGTAAAACATGTTTTACATGCATTGCTATCTATTCTTTTCTCAAATTAACCCTATTAAAATTCTCTTAAGGGAGGAAGAGGATTAATGAAATGATTAGAGTGTTTAAAAAAACATATCATATCAATTAACTTAAATAATTAACATCTTAATTTACTTAAATTAATTAATTAGTTCTTACATTAAAAAATAGAGGAGTATTACATATGGCGACGATACTATAAAAAAAAGTCTTTTAACGTCAGTTTTTTGGCCTATTTTGCGCCACTTTTCATGAGGATACCTATGAGGGATATAGTCAGAGAGACTTAAGGCCTCCCAAAAAATTGGGGACATGTTAGGTTTTTTTTTTTAGGGAAAAAAAAAACTTCACGTGCCTGGTGAAGATCAGGACTGAGCTCGGACCACCACTGCCTTCGGTCTCCTTCCACCGCCGACCTGTATTCTCAGCCACACACTTCCTCCATCTCAATCGGTCGTTCTCCATCAAGAAAACAGAGCCACGGTCGACAACCTTCACGAGGTACAAGCTAGACAATCCATCTTCTCCCACCTTCACTGTCCTCCCTCTTCCATTTTCTCTACCGCCAAGAAGTCTTCAAGAACATAGCAGTTTAGCAACAAAAATAAATAAATAAATAAGAGAAAAAAGGTGACACCTTTCACGAGTCTAAAAAGAATCGTCACTGATGGACTCCAAGAAAGAGAAACAAGGCAGCACCTTTTAAAAAAATAACAAAGAAAGGCGGTACATTTCAAGACCGAAACTGAAGAACAAAGCAAAGGCGTCACCTTTCACAGCGAAATGACGACGACTATAGCTAGCTCATAAGAACTCCTAAAACTTGGCTCAATTGGCAACAACACCAACTATAGCACTGGCAAAGAAGAGGGCGACGTCTTTGGGTATGAATATAACGATAGCAAGCGGATACTTCGAGAGCTGAGGAGTTGCAGAGAGAGAAAGAGGTAGATGCAGATTTGGAAAAAGAGGAAGAAGACGAAGTTGAAGAAGGTCGCCGACGTTTTGTAGTGGGTGGGGAAGAAGGTCGCTGGTGGTTGGCCCGGGGGGTGTGGGAAAAGGTCCCCATCAGGTGTGGTGGCTGGGGAAGAAGATTGGAAGGCTGAGGCCTGAGGTTGAAAGTGAAAGAAGCATCTTGAAGCTTGTTTTTGTACTCTTCACTGAAATGAGATGTAGGAAAAATTATACATTAGGTGTCTCAATTTAAATTTTAGATGCCTAAAGTGTCTAAATAGACGCCTCAACTCTAAAATGAATGTTGAAAATAATGTTTTTGGTGCCAAAAGCTCTACTTTTGGTATTTCTTTTTGAATTGGGACGCCAAAATCTCTTTCTTTTGGTGTCTCTTTTCTAAGTGAAACTCCTAAAGTGAACTTTAGGTGTCTTAATTTAAATTTGAGATGATTAAAGTCCACTTTTAGGCATCTAAATTCTAAGTAGAGACACTCAATATATCAAAATTCACTCAAAAAATTATAAAAATGTCGCCGTCTTTATTTTTTACATCTTTTTTAGTAAATAAGCGTTTTTTAATAATGTAAAATCTATATTTTTGTAGCAGTGCAAACATACATATGCTACTAAAATATACTCTTATGGTTCTTAATCTAAGGCCTATTTATCCCATTCGAAATATTAGTTAATTAATTACAACATATATGATACGATCTATCTAAAATATCTTTATATGATATTAGTTTATATATTAGTTTATAAATTAAGCAGTTAGTTTGGAGATAAAGAAATGATACATATAAGAAATAAAATGGAAAAAAATCATAAATTTAGGACCAAATTAGATTTCACTCCCACATTATATAAATAAACAAAAACAACATTTTAGATCAGTATTAATATCAATTAGGAAACAAAAATAAATGCCTCCAAAAAACTTTCGAATTCCAAAATCTACAGATTATAACAAGCAGCTAGCGGGGGAGGGGGAAGAGAATGTGGGGCAAAATATAAGTGAGTTAGAAACTGAGAGAACCCATTAATAAACGTCTTTAGAAAACTTGATATCAGATTAGAGAGATAATTAGCTAAAAAGTAAACAAAGACACATGATGAGGAATGGGCGACATTAAATTTCTAGTTGGAACTATATATATGACGACGTTATGACTTATTGGAGAAGATAAAGCTGATGACGGTGTGTGTGTATATATATATATATTCCAGTCTTTATTATTTTCCTGGATTCACTCGGTCGAGTCATGCTTGGCAAGAAACCAGTCAACTTGTTCCCAATCCAACAAGGGCTCATCGTCCAACTCCATTTGACCCATCTCTTCCCCACTCTGGGTAGCCTGCCCACCACCACCACCATGATGGTCTCCCCCTGATAGCGATGAACTCTCATCGGGAGAGCTTGCTATACCTATCGCTCCCATTGCCGATGATCCCGATGGATCTGGGTTTTGCACTTGTTGTTGCTGCTGAGACGTTGAGCTTGAACCCCCAGATGCATCCATTATTATCTCCCTCCTTGGAGGTGGCCTCCTATCGAACGCTCTCAGGCACTTTGATTTCTTGTACACCCTGCATACACCGTATTCCACCCTCATCTGCAAATCAAACCACCCCTGTCTATATTAATTGTTGGATTTTGCAGCTAGCTTCCAAATATTCATGTTAAGACGTACCCACCATAAACCCATTCTAGGGCTTCGATCAAACGCATGTACAGATGTAGTTTCTAAGAGTAAAGCCGATCAATTGGATTTGATTTGGAGTAGCATGGGGAATTGAGGTTGTCAGCTGTGACTCTTCGGATAAGCCTTTAATCTTTACAAATCGTAAAAAATTGAAAGGAACTCCGTCTTTCATTCATTTGATGTAGAAAAAATATATATATATATATATATATATATATATATATATATATATATATTTTGAAAGGGCCAAAAATTAAGGCGGCACAGCTGACACCCCAGCACATGGCATGGGTCGGTTAAAAATGGTTTCGAAAATCTGATAATTGAAACCGAAGAAGAGACGTACGTGTATATATAAAGGTACATCATATAAATGGATCTTGATTTGGATAAAATAGTTAAGTTGATTGATACGTACCCGGGGATCGGGAGGGTGAGTGGAGGATGGTTCGGCGCTGACGATGGCCTTGTACTCATTCATCTTCCAATCGGTTTTGTGGCCGTTGGGGGCTCTTCCGTTGTAGAAAACCATGGTTCTTTTCATGCCGATGATGCGATTTTCAGAGGAATAAACGTGGTTAGGAGATCCGGTGGCCTTCCAGTAGCCGGTTGTTGTGAGTCGTCTTGGTCTTCCACCGCGAGCTTCGCTTTCTTGCCTCGGAATGAAAAAGAACCACTGCTCCGTGTCTCTCAGGCTCGCCTCTCCCGACACCTCTGAAATTAACCAAGAGTTTATCAACTACTACATATTAAGAGCTCTGTACATGCATATGCAGACCTGCAAAAATGTTACTTTTGGATTTCTGTGCACTGCAAACTCATATACATCGTAAGTCTTCTTTGTTGTGAGTGAATTAATCTCATACCTACGCAAATGATCCAGTCTCATGCCGGTTTTATGGGGGATACATGCATATGCACGTACGAGCTCAGAAAATTTTGATACCAACCAATAGTTATAGCATGACCAAGGTTCTGATGGTCAGATAATTAAAATAGTGTGTGTAATATGTCCCAGTGCAAAGTTATGATCGATTTTGTGCAAAACTAGAACAATCAAAATAATTCCAACCATTTCTGATTAGAGAAAAGAAGAGTAGAAGAGAAAAACAAAGATATAGAAGAAATTTTCGTACGTGGGAGATCCCATGGATTGTATTCATAAATATCAAGCTCAGGTATAACCCGGTTGATGTCCTCACTCTGATCTCCCTCAAGCTTTCTCTTCAAATAGAAGGAAATGAGTTCCTCTTCAGTTGGGTAGAACCGATATCCTGGTGCCATATTCTCCATTTCTCTATCTCTGTCTCTCTCTCTCTCGATTGATATCTGATCTCTGCTATACACAAACCAAACAAAAATATGAATTCGCAGTAATTAATTAAGCTTCACCCTTTGTTTTATGGCGTTATATTGTGAGCAGCTTGATTAATTTCTGCGTTAGAAGCTGGGGAGATTCAGTCCAGTCGTGACTCACATGTACACCGTCATTATTTATATATAGACGAGAGGCTTTGTCTCCAACAGTCTCTAGACTAAGCTGTTTCGGGGAATGGCTGAGGAAGTTAGGCGAGGCCGCAAAAGGCGTAAATGCATACGAGTGAAATTAGAAAATTTGGACCTTTCATAATCGTCTTCAGTGTTGCTTGGAAATTTCCACTCCACGCGCTTATTTCACTTTTGTTTTTATTACTCCCTCATGTCCTAACATTCTAATTTTTATCTTTTTTTTCCTGCCTCTTTCGATATTTTTTCAATAATAATTAAACACAATAATAATTTAACAATGCATCTATATATTTTATAAAGTAAGTAATATTTACAACTCATTAATGCTACATACACCTTAATTCTATTTTTTTAAAAAATATTTTAAACAATTTTTGTCATATTTTTTTCTATATATATCACCCCTACTAATATTTTTTATTTAACCAATAGTTCTCCTTCATTCGGTGTTTGCTATCCCCTCCCTACCTACCTTTATTTGATTAGAGTTTGTGTCTCTGTGGTCAATGCCTTCTTTCTATTTTTGCTCAATAGTTTGTACAGGGGATTTGGTTGAAATTAGGGTTTTTTTGTGAAGAGCATGGATAATAAAAGAAAAGGCTAGCAAAGGATAGTGATGGAATATTGATATTACAGATTGGGAAATCATGTTGGCACATAATAGAGACAGTAAAAGGGATTGGTTTAACAGTGGGCACACAGAGTATGAAGTGTAGAATATTGTAGAGTCAAGAAAGTTAAATATGTAAGGTATTTTAGGAAAATAAGTAAAATTAACTAATTTAACTCCTATCCTTGATCTTTCTAAATTCGGTTAAATATATCTTATAATTAAGATTGGAGGGAGTATATTATTTTTCACTCCGTACAGACCCTTTTGAATATTCAATCTCTCCTATATACGTTTCTCAGGTTGGAAGGTTTTCCTATTTCTTTGTTTTTATTTTTCCTAATTTTTTATATAACTGTCTTATGTATCTAACACTATAAGTCAAGTTTAAGTGTTTAACCGTAATTTTCTATTCACTACTCCAATAGAAAAATTGGACTTTGGCTTCTACGATGAACATTATGCACATTGAGCCGCTCTCCTCGATCTCCCTAGAAAATGATAAAATATATATTTCAATTTTTAATTTACATACATGCAAAAGATTTTTATTGCTCCTTCCAGTTATTAATATAAGATATTATAGTTGACTTAACTTTTTTTGGAGAAATTATAGACGCTAAATAAATGACTTAATCATAATATAAATTGTATATCATTAAATTATATATTAGTTTATAAATCACTAAAATTAGTTTGAAGGAAAAAGGATAGATATAAATACTCTAAAGCAATTTGTTATTTTATTTAACTACCTTAACCTTTTTAAAAAAGTCGACTAGATCTTATATTTTAGACTATAGTGGCATAATTTATATGGTTGATCAGTAGACATTGTCCGGTATAAAAGATTTCGCATGTGGTTGCCATAGCCCTATAGAACATCTGGTATAAGAAAACCAGTCCCGTACACCTATGGTCTGTTTGGTTTACGGAATTGGAGATAATTTAAATAAATGTAATGCAATGCAATGTAATTATAATTATATGAATTTGTTTTGTTCATCATTAAAGAAATATATATGATGAATCTGCATAAAAACATTTGATTAGATTGCGTCAAACATGAATATGAATGAGAATAATACAGCAAAAGATAAAATTACCCATGTGTACAATTATATATATATAATGTATATGTTGTGTTCATTGTAACTTTTTCCTTTTGTGTCGTGTACAAGTTGGGTTCATGATAATTTGTTAACATTTAATGGTTGAAACATTATGAAGGGTACATATTAGGTTCCTGGTAATTTTTTTAATATTTAATGATAAGAATATTATTAATTGTGATATTTTATTATTTTTTAATAGTGGAATATAATATTTTTAAGATTTCCATATTATCAAATAATTATTTAATATTTAATTGTGGTAATTATTTAATATTTAATAAATTTTATGCGTGGGCACTTTGATCAATCTAAAAAATTATAATTGCAATTATATCATTTTCACTTGATTACAGAATATCTGCATCTTTATTTATTAGTCCTAACAATGTAAGCTTAATTATACCAAATGATGTGATCAAGATTACAAAATGAAATCCTCTTTATATTAATAAGCGTAACAAAACATTATAATCTATTGTATCAAGATTACATGTAGTCTTCTCCCATGGATTCAAACCAAACGAACTTTTACATTTTATTATTACATTTCTTTTGTGTAAAATCATCCCCGAGTCATTTTGTGCCTTGGACTAATCCATGCTGAACCAGAAACATTAAAATTAAAGCATTCTCCAATAAGTGTGCTTCTTAATATTTAAATTCTCCTTTTTATGAGGTGAAACTTTTTAGTGTGCTTCTTAATATTTAAATTCTCCTTTTTATGAGGTGAGACTTTTTACCATCTGTGGTTCATTATTATTACAAATTTTAAATATTAATTATGGAAATAGAATTTTAAACACCGTGGGACAAATTTTATTAACTAATCTCTATCAGAAGTTCAGAACACAAATGCGACAATTAAATTTTGGTTATCACAAAGACAGATTGATCTCTTGCTATATGTTACAATAATTACGAATCAGGGTAATCATAGTAGGTTATTCTCATGATTCTATATTAATTAATTTTGTCGTCCTATGAGTGAAGGTGATAGCTACCATGGGGCATTCTCTAGTCCAGCTATATTGACGGACTTGTTTGACATTTCAACGCTTCGTCCCATAGAAAATCACACAATGGCTTTCAAATTGCAGTTTATGTGAACGGGGGACGAGGAACTAGGAAGATCTTAAGTCTTTAATTTGAAGATCAAAGCTTATGTTCTAATTATATGTTCGTTACGCGGGAAATTTTAGATGGTATGAAAAGGCATAATAAATTTTGGTATTGTTCATGATTGAGAGAGGCACAGCAGTATAATATGGTATTTGACATACAATTCGAAGTTTTTGTTAAAGCAAAATTAATGCAAAAATTAAATTATCAAATACTCACTGCCAGAAAAATTCCAAACAGCGACGGAATTTGCGGAATTTTGCGACGGAAATAAAATTCCGTCGCAAAATTAAAAAATTAGCGACGGATATGTAATCCGTCGCTAGAATTAGCGACGGATTATAAATCCGTCGCTAACTGACGGCCAAAAAGGCCGCCAGTTTAGACATTGTCCGTCACTAAAATTAGCGACGGATTCATTGTCCGTCGCTAACTGGCGGCCATTTTTGGCCGCCAGTTCCGCCTTTTAGCGACAGAAAGGTGATCCGTCGCTAAACTTAGCGACGGATACCTTATCCATCGCTAACCGCCAGTTCCGCCCTTTAGCGTCGGATACGCAATCCGTCGCTACTCTACATTTAGCGACGGATTTCGTATCCGTCGCTAACTGGCAGCCTTAAGGTTGCCAGATTCAGCTTTTTAGCGACGAATCAGGAATCTGTCGCTAAAAGGCTGTTTGCGGCGGAATTTAGATTCTGTCGCAAAAAGCGCTTTTGCGACGGAAAATTATTCCGTCACAAAATGTAATTATTATTTGCCTTCTTCTTCCTCAGATCACTCGCCCACCCCGTAGCTCCCTCGACCCCGGCTCCTCCAACGCCAGCTCCCCTGCTCCCAGCTCCCCAACGCCCCACCCCCAGAGCTCCCCTCCGCCCCCAGCTCCCCCGCCCCCCACCCCCACAGCTCGCCTCCCCCGCCCCACAGCTCCCCTCTTCCGCCCCCCACCCCCACAGCTCCCCTCCCCCTCCCCCGCCCCCTAGCTTCCCTCCCCCACCGCCCTCAGCCCCCCATAGCTCGCTCGCCCGAAGCCCCGCCCCCATAGCTCGCCCCCCCTCAGCCCCCATAGCTCGCATGGCGGTAAGCTCTTTTTTTAAAAAAAATAATAATTTATTTATTTTTTAAATTTATTATGAGAAATTAGTATAGATAAAAATTGAAAAAATGAGTCATATTTTTTGCTCATGAATAAATAGGTCTCGACAGTCGCCGTTCTCTAATCACCGGTGCTCTTCTCTGCCGTCCGACTATCCTCTCTTTCCGGTAAGCTCCCTTTCTTTTTTTTTCATGACATTATTTATCATGAGAAATTAATATAGTTAAAAATTGGAAAAATTAGTCATATTTATTACTCTTGAATAAATAGGTTATAATTTAACACTATTGTTTATTTAGGTTATAATTATCTTATAATTATAACTAAAAAAGTATACATGAAAAAAAATACCAATTGCATTTTAAAATTTCAAATCAATGGTTGTTTTATTAAAAATAATTTGTAAATTGTTAAATTTTATACTAAATACTTATTCTGTTTTAGGCCGTAAAAATGATTTAAGATTTTGAATTTTAAATGATATTTTATTTCTTTTTTAAATAAAAAGTATACATGAATGACATTAATGGTACATAAATGATATTGGTGTGATAATATTATGATTATTTATTAGTTGGTAATGATACATAAATCTATAAATATTATGGTGTTGAAATTAGAAAAGTGAAGTGTTGAGAAATAATATTTAGGGATAAGGAAATAATTTTTTAAAAAAATATTCCATTTTAATTTTTTATTTGAATTTATCTTTAACAAGTTATACAATAAAGATCGATAATTTAAAAAACAAAATTATAAATATTGTTTAGATAAATAGGTAATTATAAATACAAAAGATAAAGTTGATTTTGCAGATTATATAAATTTGATTAAGTCTTATATAGTCTTTATATGTTAGAAACTCCAAAATACTTATAGTATTCTATTCTTTGTTTGCCCCCTCCACAAGCATGTCCCCATGTTCTGATGTGCTATCCTCATTCTCTGGTTGCTTGCTGGGATATGTTCTTTGTTCAATGCATGTGTTTGTTTTTCACTTTCTTGTTTAAGTGGCAATTGGTTGGCATAAGTGGCTAGTTGTATTGGCTACTTATAGATGTATTTGTGGCAAATTGAGATGTTAATTAGGTTAGTAACTGAACTAGCTAGGAAGTATGGAAGACAATCATGATAGGAGTTGGATGTACAATCGTCTAACTAGAAGAGAACTAAATCAAGCATTCTTGGCGGGTTTGAACGAGTTCATCAAATTTGCTTTGGCGCATTCAAATAATTCAAGTAGGGAGATCAAGTGTCCGTGTGCCAAATGTAAGTGTTTAAGGTTTAAAAATCAGAGCAAGGTCAAAATTCATTTGTGTCAAAATGGATTCATGAAGGATTATAAGTGTTGGGAATGTCATGGCGAAGTCCAACAGACACCGAGTGGTTATTACAGGGACAGTAGTCATTGAGAAAACCTTAATGCGTATGAGCAGTTGGTTATGGATGCCGTGGGACCGTCCATCGACAGATATTTTGATCCCATTACTCATGCCGAATCGTCATACATGGGAGAGGAGACCGGTATACATACTCAACTATCATACATGGGAGAGGATCCTCATCCGGATGCCGATAGGTTCTATAAAATGCTTCAAGAAGCGCAACGTCCGCTATGGGAAGGTTGCGAACACTTTGAAAGTAGTGAATATTCATCGCTTTCGGCTACCTTAGCAACACTAAGCTTGAAGACTGATCACCATATGAGTGAGAGGAATTACAACAAAATGATGCAGATCATAAGCAAAGTTGTTCCCACAGACAATAATTTGCCGAAGGATTTTTACCAAGCAAAAAAAAAAAGGTGAAAGAGCTTGGACTTGGATGTGAAAAAAATCCATTGCTGCCCTAGAGGATGTATGTTGTATTACAAGGATGATGCTGAGCTGATCAATTGTAAATTTTGTGGACATGACAGATATAAAGTTGTGAGGAAAGGAAGGAAAATGACCCGTCAAGTGTTAAGCAAGATGCACTACTTTCCTCTGGTGCCCAGACTTCAGAGATTGTATGCATCAGAACAAACAGCTGCTCACATGAGATGGCACCGGGAGCATCACAGGGATGAAAATTTTGTGATGCATCCATCCGATGCCGAAGCTTGGTGTAAATTTGATGAGGCGAATCCTTTCTTTGCTATGGATCCCCGTAATGTCCGTCTTGGTCTATGCTCAGATGGGTTCGCTCCTTTTGATAAAACGGGCAGAAATTAT
Organism: Acacia crassicarpa; assembly: GCA_034222035.1. Classification (NCBI taxonomy): domain Eukaryota; kingdom Viridiplantae; phylum Streptophyta; class Magnoliopsida; order Fabales; family Fabaceae; genus Acacia; species Acacia crassicarpa. Next base: position 59,277,377 of record JAWXYG010000002.1, on the reverse strand, counting down.
TCCTATTGGCCTATCATTGTGACACCATACAACCTCCCACCTTCTATGTGCATGAGAAGGGAGTTTTTGTTCCTTAACGCGTTAATCCCTAGGCCATCCAACCCCAAAAAGAAGATAGATGTGTACCTCAGGCCTTTGATAGACGAGTTGAAGATGTTGTGGAGTGAAGGGGTTCTAACATATGATATATCATTGAGTCAGAATTTCACAATGCGTGCTGCCTTAATGTGGACGATAAATGATTTCCCTGCATATGGGATGTTGAATGGCTAGCAAACGTCAGGAAAGCTTGCATGCCCGGTATGTCTTGAACAGAACATGGGTTTTAGCTTGGAACACAGTCACAAAGTCTGTTGGTTTGACAGGCACCGACGATTCCTACCCCCCGACCATCCGTATAGGAGAAATAGAAAAGACTTCACGTGAAATGTGGTTGAACGAGCAGATCAACCTCGTCGTTTAAGTGGCCAAGAAATATGGGACAGGGTCAAGTATATTCAAAGTGTCGAAGAGTGTGCTGCTTCCAACGAACCTGAGGGATATGGTGTTGATCATCATTGGAACAAACGCAGCATCTTCTGGGAACTACCATATTGGAAAGATCAATTGTTAAAACACAACCTGGATGTCATGCACATTGAGAGCAATGTGTTTTGCAATATTTTGTACACCGTGATGGACACGAAAGACAAGACGAAGGACACAATCAATGCAAGACGGGACATAGAAGCGATTTGTAAAAGGCCTGCTTTGCATTTGGTGCAGAATGGCAGGGGACAGATTTCCAAACCTAGAGCACCATACACATTAAACAAACAGCAGAATTTAGAATTGTTGCAATGGGTTGAAGATCTGAAACTCCCGGACGGTTATGCGTCAAACTTGAAAAGATGTGTCAACTTGCACGAGGGGAAGTTATTCAGGATAAAGAGTCATGATTGTCATGTCTTTTTCCAGAGATTGTTGCCGTGGGCCTTCAAAGCATTACCAAACCACATATGGTCTATTCTAACAGAATTTTCCAGGTTCTTTAGAGAAATTTGTGCTTCTGAGCTTAATGTAGAAAAGTTACGGCACCTGGAGGCGAGCATGCCAATAACACTATGCAAGTTAGAGATGGTGTTTCCTCCTAGCATGTTTGACTCAATGGAACATTTACCTGCTCACTTGGCCTACGAAGCAAAAGTAGGAGGTCCCCAACAATATAGGTGGATGTATCCGTTTGAGAGGTAATATATATATTTCTTTCGTGCAATTATTTCTTTCGCGCACTTTAGTTTATAAATACCCTCTAATTGTCCATTGTAGGTTTTTACGCACTCTTAAGCAAAAAATCAAAAATCCAACCCACGTTGAAGGATCTATCGCTGAAGCGTATCTAGTCGAAGAGGCCACAAAATTTGCGTCATACTATTATCCCCCTGAAATGACATCAAGATGGAGAGGGGTACCTCGCAACGATGACGTCGGTAATACGAGCGAACAAAAATCAATATTTGATTTTCCAGGCCAAGTCGTGGCAAAACGTTGGAGATCAACTCTTGAAGGAAGAGATAAGCGAGTACCGGAGTGGTACATTCTAAACAACTGTGAAGAGGCCGCCCAATACTTAAAGTAAGATTTGTTTTCTTTTCACTATTACGGTAAGTATTATAGTATTAACTTCATTTTTTTGTTACAGTTATTTTTCTAATTTGGTCCGATCGGAAAATCCTGAAATGTCGGAATCCCAAGTTGATCAATTCACGAACTCTAAGTTCCCAAAATGGTTTCGCTCCTACTTCTTGGCACATCCATTAGATCCCAATAAAGTGGCGTGGAGTTTATCTTATGGAGTTGCAAATAGTGTTACCCGGTGCAACAAATATATAATCAACGGGTATCGATTTTCAACTGTTGAAGCGAACGCAGGTACACAATGTTGCAATTATGGTGTATGTTGTCGAGGTGACCAAGTTGACGGGGTGGAGAGCGACTACTACGGGAAGTTAATCGACATAATTCAGCTGAGTTACCAGTGGGACAAGGTGGTGACACTTTTTAAATGTGAGTGGTTTGATAACAGCCCACGTGGGACAAAAGTGGACAAACATGGAAATATTGAGATCTACTGGACAAGGAAATATATGGTTGGTTATGACCCATCCATCCTTGCTCAACAGGCGGAACAAGTTTACTATACATTATACCCCACATCCTGCCAAGGGTGGGTGGGAGTTATTAAAACCAAAGCACGGAATATTATACCTAAGTCGAAAGAGTCGGAAGCAAATGACGGCATGAAGGAACTGTTCCAAGCTGATGTGGAACATGTACTGCCCATAAACATTGCCGACGACGATGTACCAAGCAATCTGTTTGATTCTACTATGAACTTAGAGTTGATTCCTATCCAAGTTGACGGTGAGGAATCAGATGATGAGACAGAAGTGATTTACTCTGATAGCGAATCTGAGTTCGACGATTATGAGACTCCAGAGGAAGCCGTACAAGCAGATGACGAAGAACATGAATCATCCGATTGATTTGTGTTAGTTCTTTGTTTATGACAATTTGTTATACTACATACTCCATAATTGCGCTACTGTCATATTAAGTAATAAATATCTTATTTTTATGTATATTTTCACATAATGTTTGTAAGTGTTCAGAGATGGAGCATCCTGGAGGACGTTCAGATGGTGGACGTGGTCGTGGTCGAACGCGACCTTGTCCTATCAGAGGGGGTAGGGGAACACCACCTACTCCCTTCGTAGGCATGGGGGGGAGAGGCGCTTCCCCAGAGGCTTCACCGTTTGAGACGTCATCTTCACCATCGGTTTATTTGTCCACTTCACCGTCGCTGTATATGTCATCGTCTCCGTCTTCCTCCAGTGATCCACAGCAAGGGGGACACCAGGTTTACTTTACAATTTCTGATTGATTTACATATGTATAGTTTTATTTAACCATCTATGTACAAACTCTTCAATAATTCACATTCCTTCATTCAGCACATTCCGTCGCCTCATAGCCAGGTCAACGAAGGAGGTAGTTCCTCTAATACACCAATATGGGGAGAGAAAGATCCTGCGATAGGGAAGCTTTGGATCCGTCCTGACGGCACCAAGGAGTGAGTCATATAAAGTTACTAATAACGCTACGATTTTTAACCTTTAGTTTGTATGCTCATATTTGCATCATATCCTCTGTCTACAGATTTGTACCTTATATTCAGGTGGCTAATGTCTTGTCAACCCAATTATTCCGTAATTTCAATGAGCCTTGGGGCAAGTAGATAGACATTCCTAAGCTGACTCGGAATAGATGGTTCGACGAGTTTTTGGTAAGTTAAGTGATTTATAGTTATTAATTTCTTATCCAAATACAAACTGATTAAGTATTTTTAACATTTGGAGCACTAATTGTTCATTATTGATTTTCAGGATAAGTTTATGACGTTGCCTGAACATCGTCAAAATCTGAAAAAAGCTTTTAACCATAAGGGAAGCCGGTGGTTGACTGAGAGATTTCATAAATTGAGAAAGGATACAGGCAAGCAAGATTGGATTGACCCTGAGACTGCAAGCCTATTACTTCAAAATTGGGCCAACGATGAGAAATTTAATAATAGAAGTCAGAAAAGTAAGCAGAATAGGGCTAAGCAGGTGGGACCTTCATATGCTGGCGGCTCCATTCCACTGAGTGAGCATAGTCGAAAAATTGTGAGTACACGTTATTTTCTATTAAAGTATTCAATGTTTTGTACTTTGAAACAATTTGTTAACAATTTTTCATGTGTTTGTAGGCACTGTTTGGGGATGTTCCTCCAGAAGATGTTGAGTGGCGTGCCTTTGAGCGGACCCATATCCAGCAGACTGAAGGGGGTGAGAAGACCTGGATTAACGCTAAGTCAGAGCAACTGGCGGTGAGACATTTATATTGCATTGATTCTTTGTTTCGGACACCAACATGTTTATTTCATTTCACATGGCTTTTTTTGTGATGTATTTTTTTGTTTATAGGACACCTATTTGAGACTGATACAGGAGAGAGACTCGCAGAGTCGAACCGACCCCTCATCCTCTCAGTCCGATAACGAGACTCTATTCTTTGAGGCTGCAGGTGAATTTAACAGCAAAGGTAAAGTCTTCGGGTTAGGTTCCTCTGCCAACCGACTTAGGCAGACAAAGCGCTCCACATCCAGCAGTGAAGGTGTTTCTGCAGGTAAACGTAATACATTTGATATTGATTATTACATTTTCATTCTCTGGTCCATTTAAATCAAGTGCAAAAAAGATTATTATATTTCCTAATGTTTTGGTAGATGAGTTGAAGAAGATGAAGACGTTGGTGACATTGGTGGAGGAGCAAGCAGCTGAGCTGAACCAGACAAAGCAACAACAAATGGAGACAGCCAATGAGCTCCACGAGACACGCGAGATGGTTAGGCAGATGCAGCTTCAAATCATGTCCCTAATGAAAGACAAGGGTCCGATGCCGGCTCCTGATGGTGATCCTGCTGATGATGATGATGATGATGACAATGTTGTTGTTTAGACTACTTTTTTAGTACATCTCTGTTGAAACACTATATTTATATTTTGTCTTTTCTATGTAAAACTCTGTGTTATGAAAATTCGGTTTCTATGTTATATAACTTTTTTTAAATATTTTATTATATAATTTTTAAACAAAATTTAAAAAATAAAATAAATAAATTTTAAAAAAATAATGGAAAAGAAAATTAAAACAAAATTTAAACAAAAAATAATAAATTAATTTAAATTAAAAATTCATATTTTTTAAAAAAAAATTAATAAATTTTGCGACGGATATTAATCCGTCGCAAATTTGAGTTTTGTGACGGATATAAATCCGTCGCAAAATTCAAATTTGCGACGGATTTTTTATCCGTCACAAAAAGTGGCATTTGCGACAGAATTTTAGATTCCGTCGCAATTGCCACCAGTTTTTTGCGACAGATGAAATTCGTCGCAAATTGGTTTTGCGACGGATTTTTTCCATCGCAAAATCCGTTTTTTCCAGTAGTGACTGTTCAGGTTTACTACTCGTCCATTCCTTCTTGAAAAAACTGTTTAACCGAATCTTGCGGTTCAAAATGCACGTTAAGAACAATAAAAATTATAACATTTTTAAACTAAAATACTCTTATTTATGAGGACATAGAGAATAAGGAAATTTTTATAATAAAGAGGATTGTATAAATAAGAAAATAAGAACAAAATATGGCATAAGTAATAGGTCTTTGGGGGCTATGAAATTTATTATATCGACATTAAATATGGGCAAAATGAGAAAGTAAGAATTAAAAATTAGACATTTTTTTTAATATTTCTTATAAAAAGGAATAAGCTATGCATGTCGGTCGTTTCTTATAAAAAGAAACAAAGAGGGTGCTACCTTGGTCCTTATTACAAATCCAACAGTTTGACTAAATATCACATATCAAGAATTATGGAAGTGCAAACATTAAAGATATTTTAAATTGATTTACTTTTTCAAATTTTCCATTATTTAATAATGAATATTGAAAAAAAAATGCTAGCACTATAATTTAGTACATTTTCTCTTATCTTTTGAATATAGGTAAAATTGAAAAACAATCAATAATAACTTTCAATATAGAAAAATTGGAAAATAGTCATTAGTAGATGTCAACTTATATGTTTAGGACAATTTTTTTTGGCAAACTCGACTTATCATAAGGAACAGAATATACTATATTTGGGAAAGTAAGAAAAACTCTATGGTAATCTTAATTCATTTTATATATACTATTTGACTCAGTCAAGTTCAAACACCGCGAAACTCAATGGGAGACAACTTTATCAAAAATGTTTTGCTTATTCATAGTTTATACGCACTAAAACTTCAGACATGTACGCAGTAAAAGACAATTCAACCAGTACCAACACCTACACCTGTTTGTGGAAATAATGATACTCCTCCTATTATTAACATAAGATATATATCTAATTTGATTATATTAAAAAAAGTTAGTTGCGTTATTTAATATCTTATATTTTCTAAAACACTATAATAAAATATGAAAACTATGTCTTATATATAGAATTAAGATCAATTTCCAAATATTTCCTATATATATTAAAGACTGAAGGAGTATTTAATAAGGGAGCTTGCGAGATATATACACCTAATTAACACCAATAAACCCAGCCAAAGCAGGAAATTTACAAAAGCAATTTTGAGTTCGACCCAGTAAATTGTCAAATAGATTGCCGTTTACTGTAAAGCATACGTGATCTTCAATATGATATATCGTCGAATATTTGTTAGAACATTTGTCAAGTATAAATTGACCGCCCATGATTTGACTGTGTTAGGTATAAATTGACCACCCATGATTTGACTCCACCGTGAATGACTCTCTCTCTCTCGCTATAGGACGATGAAATAAAAGGTATTCGAAAGCTCCATGTGTAACTTGCAACTTGTTCTTATTTCAATTATTCTATCTCTTTTATTTTTCATCTTTTGAATTTGGGTGTGTTCTCATTATAGTAATTGATTTTTCTTTTTGCCAGATATATTAATTGATTGATGATAGAACGCGGCGGCAATATATCGATCAGTCCCTCGTCAGTAGGTCCTTATTTATGCTAACCAAACAGCACGAATAGTCTTAATGGTTAGAGTTGACGACCGGACGACCACGCCAGTCAATTGATCCCAAACATTAGATAAGGCAGCTTCTGTGAGAAAGCCTGTCGTTTTTTTGTTGCTAAGTACTTCTGAGAAAACTAAGTTACACAAGTGAATTATTAATGTGTTGAATGATATTGAGAAGCCATGCTGGCTTTTCATATTTTGAAACTTTCGTTCCATTATTTAAGTACACGTCATGAAAAGCGAGAGAAATTTCCTTCTATTTCTTCAAACCTATCAAACATTTTGAACCCCCCCCCCCCCCCCCAAAAAAAAAAAAAACCTATCAAACATACTTTTAAATTAAAACCTCTTCCTATTATTTTAATATTCTAGTTCATTAAAAAAACAGTAATTCCATAGTACTAGGTAGGGCCTTAACGGCGGAGCGAATGACGCCCAATTTTAATTTGGAGAATAATTGAATAGGCTTCTTTATTGATAGATTTTACATTTGTCCTTGAGTTGCGTTCATGGTCTGAGATGCCGTATATCGATCATATTGATGCTTAACATACTTTCTTTTTCACTAAATATAAACTTTAAATAATTGATTTGTGTTTATCAATAAAACATTTAAAATTAATTAAAAACAATAAATATGTATTTTTTAAAAAAACCATACACTTATTTGTAAATAGGATAAGTGAAAAAAACATATAATGTAACAAATACAATCAAAAGTTAAAGTTGGAAAAAAGCAATAAATGTTGAGACAAAACTAAACAAAGCTTATATTTGGGACGGAGGGAGTATTGGCTCCAGTCCTAAACATAAGACATATTTGAATAATCTGATTATATTAATAAAGTTAGTATAAGTTAGTTAATATGTCATGTACCTTTTATTTGATTATTGTTGAAAAACTATCAATATAAAAAAATTAGAAAAAGATTAATAAATATAAGAAATATGACATATATGTACTATATAAAACCAAGATTAACTTCCTAATTAGCTTCTATATTAAATACAAGAGGGAGTGTTTTGTATTGAAAAGAATTATTTTGAAGATGTTATGATACTCAAGTATTAGTCGATTTGGATTAATATAGGAAGTTTTATATCAGATAAACTTGGGTTTAAAAATAATACTTCCTCTAGAAAATATAGAATATAATTAATAGTGCAATTTGTACTATAAACTATGTTCTATATATATTTAAGACCGAAAGAGTATATAATAAAGTAGAAGCATCCATAAATTTAAGTCTTAAGATCATGTCAAGTTCAATATAATGTAGTATCCTCCTTTGCCCTCGTCTTTTTGTTTTAGAATTAATTAGCTATGATTTGTTAAATATGATGTTGATTATCTCCTCAACACCAACTCGAAAACGTTTGAACGCTAGACAATTCCAAACCACAGACACTGCGGAGCCCCCGAGACACAACTATCAGTCAATTCAGACCAAGAAACACCGTCGTTTGTGTAATTAATACCGTTTTCAAAATATTAAATATTTATTCGTAAGTAATCACCACCACAGCGACAACTAATTAGCACGTGCTTAATGCATATCCTGTGTTCATCTGGTCAAATTGCACAATTCTCAACATGCATGCATTTGCCATAAGTTCCAAATTAAATAGATCCCTTCCACATTTAGGACCAGAGGAGGTATTAAATATTTATTCTTAAGTAATGCCCACAGCCACAACTAATCAGCACATGCTTAAAGCATTTCGTATGTTCATCTGGTCATATTGCACAATTCTCAACATGCATGCATTTGCTATATATAAGTTCCAAAAATTCCGTTTTTCTTAAATAGATGCCTCCAGATTTTAGCGTAATTAACATAAATAGAATTCTCAAATAGGAAAAAAAATAAGTTGAGTAAAATATAAAGTTAGGTTATATGTCTGTTTATAAGTTATTTAGGATGAAATACAGTCCCAATACGTTAGCTATTATATATGAGATGTTATAAATATTCAAGGAAAAAAGGGCACGCAAGTTAATGTGATTCCTAAGAAATTTTAATCATTGTTTACACTTAATCTTCAAGTCTTCATGCTAATTACTACTAGTACTTTTTATCTTTCGTAAACTGCAAGCATATTGGTCGTTGTCAGCAATGGAATATCACCTTGGATTTTTTCTTTTTTGACCAGCTGAATGACCTTGGATTCAATTAACGTAATTATCTAACGTAATTTTTGTTCTCTCTTTTATATCTAAAAGTTTAATTTGTACATTTATATTTTTATAAGAATTTTTAAATAGACAATATACTTAGCTTACCTGTGAATTTTTTTAATTAAGTTGTCAATATATATATATATGAACCAGGATACTGAGGTTAGAAACATCATGGTTTTTCACGTCTCAAATTTACATAGAAAGAAATTATTTTGATTCCAAACTGATCAATTAGTATTAATATAATTAATATCAATTTTTACAGGTTTGTTAGAGAATGGTTTTATTATTATCATGTAACACCAATATTGATCAATTTTCATCATTAGTCTAGATACCTATTCGTGAATATAATTATATACTAATATTTATTTAATACTCAATCAATGCATAACACGTAAATTTAAAATGCACACTTGATCTCATACTTTTCATGTCTTGTAATATTAATACTTCTTAGAATTGATTGTTGATACTGGATTTTTTAGATGGATAATGGAATTTGCAAAAGACAACTGTTTTAAGTCACATAAAATAATGCGGTAACATCTCATTTTGACAGAAGTCTTCCAAGTAATTAGTTACAGTGGAATAATTATAAATAATATTAATACCACGCTTGGAATAAATACAGACTAAGAATAAAAAATATCAGATTCTAGAAATTAGACAACTTGATAAGAGAATGAGCACAGTGCACGGTTTGGCGCAAGTCTAAACGTAGTATTAATATTCAGGTCAAAATAAAAATTGGTATTAAATCACGTTTATTTAATGAATGTTATGATTTATTATAGCTTTTCTATTTTATTGACCAGTGCTGATTAAAATGGACAGTTTTTCTATCAATCTTCCACATGTCAAAAAGTCTATGAAAATCATTCATGAACATTATGTAAATCTCTTTTCACACCCTCACACACAAATATATATATATATATATATATATATATATATATATACACACACACTACTTGTGGTTCTAAATATATATAAGGCTCCATTGACTTTTTTATAAAGGTTAAGGAAACTAAATAAACTACTTTAAAATATTAATATTTATTGTTTTTCCCTAAATTAATTTGTCTGACTTATAATAATCTAATGATACACAATATATGATATGATTAAATAACCTATTTAGCTTCTTTAATTTCCAAAAAAAAAGTCAAAAGGTCCCATATCTATGACCAGAGGTTTTGTGTGTGTGTGTGGCTCCATTGATTTTTTTTGTAAAAGTCAAGAAAACTAAATAAACTACTTTAAAATATTTGTATTCATTATTTTTCTCTAAACGAATTTGTCTGACTTATAATAATTTAATGATACACAACATATGATATAATTAAGTAAATTATTTAACTTCCGTAATCCTTAAAAAAAGTCAAAAGATCCCATATCTATGACCGAAGGTTTTGTGTGTGTGTGTCTCTCTCTCTATTCATCCAATAGGCCGAGGGTGGAACTAGAGGTGGGCAAGGGGTGGCCCCCACCCCCTAAAATTATGGAATAGAACTCAAAAATTTAGAAAATTATATTTTAGCCTCATAAAAGTTTCATTATTTTCACTTTACTCTCTACTAAAAATTTCATAGAGGGACTAAATGGAAATATTAAAATGTTTATAGGGCTGAAACATAGTTTCATAAATATCTAGATTATATTCTATAATTTTCACCCCAAATTACGATTTCTAGCTCCGCCCCTCCCAATACCGACACTTGAACTCTAATCCAAATTTTCCCTCAGTCTAGATTCTTTGTAAATTCACAAGATAAGTTTTTGCAACTTGGACGGAGAATTTATGGGAATGCAGCTAAGCACGCACTGATATCTGATCTCATGTATTATGTCTGCAATATTAAAACGTATTGTTCAGCATGGAATATTAGTTATAGAAAAATCAACGTGAGAAAATATGTGAGAGACTAATTAATAGGTGACAATGACATTTTAAAAAAACCTCAGTAAAAATATATAATAATCCTGCTGCTATCTATCTAAGTTCGGAATGAACTCTGGCAATTAAATTAAAATTAACGTCAAACTTCGTTAATCTCACGGGAAGAGTTTTTTCTTTTTTTCCTTTTTGGGGGATGAGACGTCGAGTCTTGGTCAATGTTCAATATAATTTAATTGAAATGAAACGATGCGACGAGACTCGTGGTTAAGAAGGAGTAAGAAAGTGAGGGGTCAAAAGAAAGTCAACAGAAGCTTTCTTGCTCCAATATACGCCACACATCTCATCCCCGATAACGTGTGCCTTTTGCCTTTGTTAAAGTTCTTTTCACAATTTCACTCCAAATTAAACTCTTTCCCATTAACACTATTAATTCAATAATAATGTTTTGTACTCTCTCTATAATTTGCCTTTTCACATTGATTCTTGCTCCAACAGAATCATATATCATATTGGCTCTTAAAATATTTCATTGAGATTAATTTAGTTCTCAAAAATCCATCATCACCAGTTTAAACTAGTGTTTTTCCAAACATTAAAACCATGATGATGATGTCTACACTTCAAAGGCTGAAAATTGATAATTTTTCTTTTCAAATTTGGAAATGACACCATTTATCTGATTGAAGATTATAATCAATGAGTACACTTTTAATAATTTACTGTATCTCTTGGACAGCCCAGCACTGGACTCAAAATTAATCCAGAATACAAATACCTTGTAACTGAAGCCCATCTCAAAGCCCATATAAGCACGTCTTTCTACTATAAATTCCACCATTTTTGTTGCCTTCCGCTCTCTTTTTTTTTTACCTGCCCGTTAGAAAAGTTTACAATCAGCACATCCACCTCACCCTCAAGAGCCACATCACCATCCCGATCACTGCATACCTCACTCATCATCGCCACACATCCTCTGCCTCTTCTCCAACCACACAGATCGGGAGCCATGATCGGAAAAGGGGAATCTCAAAGATCTGGAAATTTGAACCACCTCCATCAGCGGTGTGGATTCCCCCGATGACAGCTATCATAGGGACAAAGGAAAATCTGTGTCGGCATCTTCGTTGATTGCCTCTCGCCAATCCACATCCAGCAACATATCTCTACTACAAAAACGAGCTTCTCTAATCACATTCAAACACTAAAAAAAATAGAAACTCAAACCAGAAAGCCTTTGTCTCAGAGCATAATTCACCTGCCCGTGATGATGTCCATATAGCAGCACCCACCACCAGGAAGTAAAATGTGTACTACAATTCTACAAACAATAGAAAAGCAGAGTTTCGATTTGCATATTGGCATTCGACCCAAAAAAATTGACAAGATCCGCGAAGAACCGGAGAAATAAAGGCAGAGAACAAACGATCAGGAGAATTTTGTCTATGAAAATTCCAAAATCTTAATGACAATATCTTAATAACAGAACCAAAAAAACATAACAGCTACAAAGAATGAAGATTGGAAAAGGTAAAGCACATCTGCACGAAGCATCTTGGCAATCATAAGTAGATCTACAAAAAAAAAAAAAAAACCATGGCCGGAAAAAATCAAGCTTTGCCAGAAAATTCTTCGATAACTTGAACCAGGTTAGTGATTAAGAGAATTAAAGGCAGGTGGAGGGGTGGAAGAGGAAGGCGGCCGTGGAGGACAATGAGTGACGATAACGTCCGTAACGTGGTGGTACGAAGAGCGAGAGAAATATGACGTGGAGAACATTTGACTTTTCAACCATGATGTCATTAAGTGTCACGAGATGGACGATGAGGTGGGGTAGCGCGTGGATGCCAAGTGTATTTAACAGTCAGACTTTTTTTTTTTTTTTTTAACTTCTGGATAAAATTTAATGATTGAGGCATTTTAAAATCCCTGACTTGCTCATCCTCTGTTTCCCGGATTGGGGATACTACGATTTTCACAAGAGAATGCGACCTCCGACGATGGTCAGTACCTGACGGTACTGGACCTTTTCTACTAAAATTTCTCTTTCCCGCCGGATTCTGTATCAAACAAAATTTCTCTTCTTTCAAGTATATTATCTTTGAGGATTTACTTACAGTGACGTCTCTTCCAAGTTCGAAGTGATAATAATCCCTACCTTATCATGATCCCGATCTTATCTTAAATTTTGTCAGTTTACCCTGGGCCAGAAGGCCTTTTTACAGATCTTCCAATGGGATACATAATTTTTCTTTGATATGGAGGGGAGCTAGAGCTGAATCACATTGTTGTCCTGTTTTTTTTTTTGTCTTTGGGAAGTGTGTGTAAAATCAAACGGCAACGGCTACTTAATAAACCTGTCTATTGAACTTGTAACTTCACCGTGAATCCTGCTACTCAATATTTAACTTGCGGCCATGGACCAATCAATTATGTATTCGTTGGCAAAGCTGGCTTCTTAATCATTATGTATTTGTGGGCTGATATTATTATGTTCAAGTGGACGAGATTCCAAGGTTATTTATCTGTAAGGTCTGTCATTTTCAGCCAAGGACGTACTCCTCTTGCCACCGAACTAATCTGGTGACGCCCTCTGGGTTTGGTCCTCAAATTATATTTGTAAACATTATTGTCCCCATGACTTAAAAAATTAATGTAGATCCCCGCTAAGGATATGCCAGGTGTCATGAATAGTATTACATTTGTTGGTATGGATATGGTTTAATGGTAGCTAGCAATTAAATATACTCGCCATGAAAATGAATTGGATCACGAACAACAGCACATAGTTTTTTTAAAAAATGCAATCAGTGGTATGATTATCATCAATCTATCAATAATATAATGGTTTGTGACCCCATCTTCATAATCAAATGCGAAACAGCAACACGAAAACGGACACGAATGCTTACCTACTCTCTTTGTTTGTTTTAGTATTCAATTACTGTCCAACTGTTTAAGGGAAATTAAAAGCAGCTCCTTACCAAGTCACCAATCACCTTCATTCAGCCTTTCTTTTTTTTTTCCTCGTACTCTAGTATGCTGGCAACGTTGCCGAAGGAATCGAGAAGCAACAAGCTTGAAACTCAGCCATATAAGGATTAAATCCTAATATTTGGCAAAAGCACAGCGATAAATGAGAGAATTCAATCTCCTGTGAATGAAGAATCTTGTGTCCCACAGGAACAAGGCAAAAACAGGGTTCACGTGTTTCAGGGTTGAGAATGAGAATTAAGTACAATTAAAAATAAAAATAGTAACAGCTAATCGAAAAGTTGTAAAAAACTTGATCCCAGAATTCTGATGATGAATAATATTACAACGGCCAACTGCCATTTCCATTTCCCAACAACCAAGTTAACTAAACATACTCGTTTAAGTCACCATCCTTGGTGAATCGATCAAAATTGAACTTCCTCTACGAGAATTGTTCTTCGTTTTAAGAGGAGCAACACCACAAATCAATCAAGAAAACCAGTTTTGCGCCATATAGCATTCCGCACCTGTCTAAGATCCCTCCCTTTGAGGGTCCTTCCGACCCCTTCCAGCACCGAAGAAGTGGTCTTCGGCGACACTCCAGAACCCCTCGCAACGATTTCATGGGGCGGCAACATCTCGTCATCGTCCTCAATATCCTCGTCCACTAAAGCCAGCTCGTCGTTCCTCCTCCTGGGCATAGTTCTAGAGGACAGAACCGGAACTTTTACCGGAGCCGATTGCTGAAATTTCCTAGATGGCAGGGACTGCGAGAAGTATTCCCTATCTTGAGGGTTCTGACCCGGAGGTCTAGGTATCGAGGGAAACATCATCGAAGACGTCGACGGGATAGTGGTCTTCCGACAGAATATGGACTGATCGCCGGAACGGAAAGCGGGTTCTGATAGCACAGCGAGAAAGCCCGAGTTCTGGGGGCAAGAGAGGCTCGGCCGGTTGTTTTTAGCGGGCGGAGGGGGTTGATTCTCAGTTTCAGGGACATCGCCAGACCAAAAAAGCTCAGCCTCGTTGAGCTCGTCACCAGCGGTGGCGAGGGAGGGCGGAAATGAGGTGAAAATTTCGAGTAGACGATCGGAAGAGGAAGACGATCGGCGATGGCGAGATGCAGTGTGGTCCATGTGGGTGGGGGCTAAAAAAGCTCAAAAATTGAGAGAGCCGAAAGATGAGAAGAGAGGAGAGCGAGTGAGGAAGAAGGATGAAGGAAAGGGATTTATGAAGATATGTGGTGCCATTACACTACAGCAGGGTCGCACTCACTCTTGACGTGGCCTAAAGAACATGGCCTTCGTTATTCGTGGCCTAAAAATCAGAAAGCATTTGAATTGAATTTTTGACATAATGCTGAATGGCTGATACGCTACTCAATCATTCCTCCACGTACTATCTTATTTTGGTGACCTCAAAACTTTAAAGGGCATGAAATGAAACTTCCTTTTGTTTCCTTAACATACTTTTTTTTTTGGAAGGAAAAAAAATCACTGGAAAGTCCCAAAAATATAGCCATGGGAAGAGCTTTTCACAGGAGGAATCAAAACCCAAAAGAAATTTTGTCCAAAAAAAAAAACAGAAGAAATAAAATCTAGGTTCAGTTATAGACTTATCAAACACCCCATTTTTACGAGAAACTATCAACATCAAAACTTAGATTTTATCATAAATTTGTCAAACACCTCCATTTTTATTCCGGAGCTATTTTGCATCAAAACCTAGATTTTAGATCCAAGACCTAGGTTTTGAGGGAAAAAACTATTTTTTTAAAAAAAAAAATTTCTCTCTCCTATGTCATCATCAGTATTTTTTCAGTTAGTATTCTTAAGTATTTCATTAATACCCTTTACTATCCAAAAATATTTTTTCAAGATTAGTCATTATCCTAAAATATTTTTTCAATATCCTAAAATAAATTTTTAAGATCATGAAGTATTTTTTCAATATTCTTAAATATTTTTTTAGTACTCGTCAGTACCCTAAAATATTTTTTTAAGATCAATCATTACCCTGAAATATTTTTCCAATATACTAGAAGATATTTTCAAAATCATGAAGTATTTTTTCAGTATCCTTAAATATCTTTTTGGTACCAGTCACTACCCTGAATTTTTTTTAATATCCTAAAATAAATTTTTAAGGTCATAGAGTATTTTTTAGTACCAGTAAGTACCCCTAAGTATTTTAATTTTGTACACAAATTTATGTAAGTTTTGATATTTATTATGAAATATAATGTTTATAATATTTAAAATACAACTTTATTCTTTATATGTAATTATACCAAAAGTTGACGTGTTTGAAGCAAACATGCACAAATTATGGGCCACTCCGGAAAGCAGATATGTTTGATATCACGTTTAAGATTCTTAAAAGTGTTTATTTATGTAAATCGATATAAAATTATTTCACATATTTAAGGTACCAACTGCCAACCACTATTTTTAAGCAAACATTTTAATCTGTTACTCTCCCGTCTATCCATCACAGACGCCCCCACCTTCAATAAGTACCTGTTCCCTTTATTTTCCTTTGTAAATAACATGCTCCCTTTAGCACTTTAATATAAAGTCAGTTGTTTTTTTTTTTTTTTTGAGTGATTATGAAAATAAACTAAATTATTTAATCATAACATATATTAGAATATATAATTAGATTATATATTATTTTATAAATCGGGTAAATTAATTTTTTTTAAAAAAAAACAAACATAAAAAATTAAAGTAATTTATTTAACTTTCTTAATCTTAAAAAATTAAGGTTGACTAATCTTATATTAAGGAGTGGATAAGGCACTATCATTAAGACATTATAGTATTATTAATGTTTAATCTTTTCAACATCAAAATTTCCACCCCATCCCTAATTTGTCAGCAACAACGATGTCAATGAACCGAGAAACGACGTGATTCTACCGGGTGTAATGCATAAAGTAAAAATTTTATAGGGACTAAATTGTAAATTAATGTATAATTTTGTGACATCATGGATTATTCCACGTCTTTTAAAAGAGTACTTGTTAGCTGAACATCTTCTCAGTTTTAGACCTAAAAGAGTGTCTTATATATATGTGAATAGATTGATGATTAATCAACCAACTGACTAGCATAACAATCCTCATCAATTAGGGTTCCAATTAGGCGTGCGTCCCCGTATGTGCGTTTTATATACTCATCTTTCTAATTTTAGGGTGAACGCATTTATATATATATATATATATATATATATATATATATATATATATATATATATATATATATTATTTAAATTAAATTATATGATGCATCCTCTTGATTTTTTTTTTTAGTTTTGTGCCAACATCTCAAGTTAATTAATTATCAGTTTCGCATTCAAAAATATTTTTCATATAATACTAGTATCGTGAAAATTAATTAATTTAAGATACTTGGTGTGAAGAATATTTCAAGATGAAACATATAATTTAACATAAATAAATAAGATATATATAAAAAATGCTCACCTCATAATTAGAGGGACGAGCACATATGCACATCCCTAACGTGAACCCCATCAATTTGACCTTGATTCATTATTGTGTAATAGGTTGAGTGGGTTGCCCAATAAATATATGTGGGTTTGAACTTTGAATGGGCGTGGATAACCTACTAGTGATTTTTTTAAAAAAAAATAAAATAAAATTTTAGATGTTGTTGTATTTTTAATACATTGTTGCTACTAATTCTTCAATACAAATCACAGATGATGGAGGGTGCTTGCTTTGGAGACACCAAGTGAGCACAAATGATGGTTGACATGGACAATAATAACTATAAGGGAAGGTGATTGTCTACTATACTTGTCTGAATTCACAGTAGAAAAGCACATTTACATAAGTTCAAATAAAATTCATCTCACATACTTACCTCGTAAACCGTAAATCATGTTAAAAAAATTGCTCCTCCCGCTAATCTAAACTGGCATTTTTTAGGAATATGAAATTTATTTATTAATCCAATTAATACTTAATTAATAGTTAATATTTTTTTTTAAAAAAATCTTGATACCAGTTAATTAGATATTTTATATGCATATATAAAGAGCAGTTATTGTGTATAATCAAGGCAAATATGATATATATGAACCCCAATCACATAGATATCTCAAGATCATGATTCAAAATCACTAAGGGTGATGGCTATAAAGATTATAAAGTTATGAGTTCAAATCCTATAGGTATGAGGATTTTATTAGTGGATGATCTATAAATATTTTTGTAAGCATTACTTGAACCCAAAAACATGCTTTGACCTTTGGTGAGCCCTCAGATCCAATTCACTTAAAACTATTTTTTTACCCAAAAAAAAATCACGAGGGTGACGACCTCACACGCTCCTCTCTACTACTAAATTTATGAATAAGAAATTTATTTATTAATTTAATTAATACTTAATTAATAGTGAATATTTTTTTAATATATAAAGAGCAATTAGCAATTAACAAATATAATCAAAGCTTATATATGATCTCTGATTATATAGACATCTTATGATCATGTGTGTGTATAAATGAATAAGCTGTGTTTATATACAAGATTTAAAATTTTGTTAGGAATAGGGATTAAAATATAAAATATAATTTTTTTGACCTGAAGTTGTTACACTGTATATTGAATTATTGACTATATATGAAAATGTCTAAATTTAGTATTTAAGTATTTTCAGGAAAAATAAAATCGGATAAATAAATACATTAAAAAAAAAGTTCAATGAATATATTATTCTTTATCCGCTATTTTTAGAAAACAATCATTAAAAGTATTGTTCTAAAGGCCGTTTATGGAATGATAATTCTCATTTATGGATTGTTACTCCACAAATAAAAATTACCACTCCACAAAAGGCATTTACAATAATACTTTTAACGACTGTTTTTGAAAAACATTCATAAAAAACAATACTTTTAACAATTGTTTTTTCAAAAACAGTCATAAAAAATAGTACTTTTAATGACTGTTTTCTCAAAAACAATCGTTAAAAGTATGTTTTTTATGACTGTTTTTGAAAAAACAGTCGTCAAAAGCCTACATTTCCAGTTCATCTTCTTCCTCAAACGCAATTCACTGTTTATTATTGGATTTTTCAATCTCCTAAGCTCGTTTTACTATTCACCTCTTTCTTTATTTCTCCCTCTTTCACCTTCCAACAATGGAGTCCAGCCCCAACAACCACCACATCTCAAATAATTAAAATTTCAAAAAATCAAACAAGATTTTTCTTAAGAGATTCATGACATCACAAGGAAGACGATGAAGAACTAGCGTTGTGATGAATATATTTTTTTTAGAAAAACAAAACCCATCACCCCCCTCGCCGGTGGCCGGGGGCTGACGCCCAACTGCCGTCGGATCGCCAGCGGCCCTTCGATGAAATTTTTTTAATTTTTTAAAATTTATTTAAAATTAAGGGCTAAAGGGTAATTTCACCCGAATTTACATATCCTTCATAGATTATTGTCACTTCTCAGTTTTTTTACAAATTCAATAGGTTTCTATGGGTTTTACAAATTCATATGGTATTTATTTGTCTTTTTCCCTTTTCCGATACAATATATACGGGAAAGATGATAATTTGAGAGCAGATAACCCCTTTTTCCTTCCGTTTTCCCCGTTTCATTTTATACCCTAACAGACCTCTAACGGCGGCCGTCGTCGGGCTTAAAGCCTTAAACGCATTCTCTGTGTCTGTCAACTGATAAGTGATAGCGACGGCGTTGGGATTTCCGGAACAATAAAATAAGGAAGAAAAAACACGCTGTGATATTTCGCGGTTGCCGCAAGCAATGAATAACTAATAGTATCTTGTTGATCGTTAAACTCGTGCTGACTCGTCTACCCCGGACTCACCGCTCAACTCGGAGTGTTATTTCCGTCATCCACCGCAACTCACTCACCTGCCTCTCGTTCTAATTCTGCCACTAGAGAATTTAGAGGTCACTGCAACCCTCTTCAAACCAGACGACCATGAATCCCACGGTAATTACTTATCTGCTACTGCATGTCTTCGAGATACAATCTTTCCTTTTTCTCAAATTTATCTCTTTTGATGGAACAGAACGCAAGTCTCCCTGGGTCGATGCAGAGCCCTAGATCTCAGTCTTCGCAGCCCTTCCTATCTGTCTCAGTCACCGATCCGGTTAAGCTCGGCACTGGCGTCCAAGCCTATATCTCCTACCGCGTCATCACCCAAGTAATTCTCTACTCTTCCTTGTTTTCTTTCTCCTACCGGCAACCCTTTTATTGTTTTTTGGAATTTGGAAATTTCTCATTTAATTGAAATCCAACTTTCTGTGCTCTTCTATTTGACTATGGCTGTTGCTGCATTTAGTGAATTACATTATATTTCCGCTCTAGTATGAAGGTAAAAAATTTAATGAAGTTCCCTTTATCCTGAGCTTGTTTATTGGGTTAAAAATCTATCTTTAAATTATAGAATACCGCGCTTATCTTTGTGTGTGTATAAAGAAACAGTTGTCTATTTTTAAGAATGACATGGCGAGGGAGTTTAGTTTCTGGTGTTGAATGACACTAATAATGACACGGCCACAGTGCCTGGTGACGCATCATTCAAATTTTTGCCCTATCAACTTTCGATGGTAGGATAGTGGCCTACCATGGTGGTGACGGGTGACGGAGAATTAGAGTTCGATTCCGGAGAGGGAGCCTGAGAAACGGCTACCACATCCAAGGAAGGCAGCAGGCGCGCAAAGTACCCAATCCTGACACGGGGAGGTAGTGACAATAAATAACGATACCGGGCTCATCAAGTCTGGTAATTGGAATGAGTACAATCTAAATCCCTTAACGAGGATCCGCTGGAGGGCAAGTCTGGTGCTAGCAGCCACGATAATTCTAGTTCCAATAGCGTATATTTAAGTTGTTGCAGTTAAAAAGCTCGTAGTTGGACCTTGGGCTGGGTCGGTCGGTCGGTCTGCCTCCAGTGTGCACTGGTCGGCTCGTCCCTTCTGCCGATGATGCGCTCTTGGCCTTAATTGGCTAGGTCGTGCCTCCGGCGATGTTACTTTGAAGAAATTAGAGTGCTCAAAGCAAGCCTACGCTCTGGATACATTAGCATGGGATAACATTATATGATTCTAGTCCTATTGTGTTGGCCTTCGAGATCGGAGTAATGATTAACAAGGACAGTCGGGGGCATTCGTATTTCATAATCAGAGGTGAAATTCTTGGATTTGTTAAGACAACCAACTGTGAAAGTATTTGCAAGGATGTTTTCATTAATTAAGAACGAAAGTTGGGGGCTCGAAGACGATCAGATACCGTTAAAGTCTCAACCATAAACGATGCCGACCAGGGATCAGCAGATGTTGCTTTTAGGACTCTGCTGGCATGGCGAGGGAGTTTAGTTTGTGGTGTTGAATGACACTAATAATGATACAATGGGATTTGAAGGAGTTGCAAAATTTAGTATAACAACTTGCACCAAGAACACAGTAAAATATTAAAGCCATTAACTAGAGATTATAGTCTTGAATAAATGGTTGAAGCTTTTTGGCGCTTTCTTCTTGCATTAACCCTCCCATCGCTGTTTGTTATATCCAGATAAATAAATATTAGATAGACACTAACAAAGATAGAACATAGAGACCAACACAGGGATGAATTCTATTGGATGATGTATAACATGTTTTTTGCCTCTGTTTTGTTGTTAATAAAGTGTAGACCTCACACATGCATAAATTTTAATTAAGGACCAGCATGCATGCGTAAATTTTAGTCAAGAATGGAATTCCATGTTAGTATATTCCATTGACATTTGATGGAGACAGGACTGAATGGAGGTAAAATGGGAAATGAACCACAAAACATTTTTGAGATCGTTATTGCCATGAAATGGAATTGACGTTCTCATATACCAATGTACCCTAAAAGTCCATAAGAATATGATTTTTCTTACACTTAAGTCTACAATTATAGATGCTTTACATGCAGTCCTTTATTGTCTATGCCAAGATATTCACTTTCATCATTGGCAAGTATTGATTTTTCCCCACCGATTTCATTGGACGATCTAACACCAGAGCCTGCCGTTTCATTCTCATTTTAACTGAAATTTATTTTGGCAGACAAATTTTCCAGACTATCAAGGACCTGAGAAGATTGTCATCCGACGCTACAGTGACTTTGTTTGGTTGCATGATCGTCTTTTTGAAAAGTACAAAGGCATATTCATTCCGCCTCTTCCAGAGAAAAGTGCTGTAGGTAACATCTTTTGGCAGGACCGTGCTCAATGATATTCAATCCTAGAAGTTGCTATTAGAATGTGTGATGCTGCTGCTTTGGCACTCAGCATCCTCGTTTACATGCTTTTAGTTTTTTTGTCACTTGTCAGACATTATGATGGTCTCTTATATGGTAATGAAAATATGAAATTATCATGATTGAAGTGAACTACCATATATTTTCTCTTTCTGCTCTTTGGAAGGTGAAAAAGTTCTTTGATACGTATGTTAACTATGTATGTAGCCTGTGATATGTTTCACATATTGTCATTTTTCCAAAGCCTTTCCACTGCAGAAATTCAAATTTCTGAAGGTGCTCATCCAGGCTAGCCTGAAAGTAGTGTCTTATTTTAAAGTGTTTGATGCCTGTATTTCAATGAGTATTGCTCTCTTCTTTTCAAAACTTTTAAACCTGCTGTGTTTTTGACATGCTATGTCATGTAATAAAGGAAGGGAAAGTTAGTTAAAGGGTCAATGGTAGCTAGTTACCTGGGTATGTTCCTCTGTTTCTCTTTCTTCCCCCAGGGTTTATTGTAATAAGGTCTTTGAATAATAAGAGTTGAGCAGATCTCTAGCCCCCCCCCCCCCCCCCCCCAAAAAAAAAAAAAAAAAATTGTCCCTCCGTTTATCTTTCTTTGCCCCTCTTTTCTACACAACATGCTATGTCCGGACATTTATATGGCATGTCCTGATGCACATTAGGCATGACTGTTTGATGAAGAGAGGGGCATCATCCATTCATCCTTGATGATGGGTGGTCAATGCTTGAGAATCCTGTAGAAGCATTTCGCCGTGCTTAAAAAAGTTATTTGATGAAGATGTTGATCCTCTACAAAGCAATCCAAAATTACCCTGAAGCCCTTATCCGTGTTTCACTTTTGCAGAGAAGTTCCGTTTTAGTGCTGAATTTATTGAGATGAGGCGTCAAGCATTGGATATATTTATAAACAGGATTGCATCACATCATGAGCTTCAGCAAAGTGAAGATCTGAGGACCTTTTTGCAGGCAGATGAAGAGGTGATACTTCTGAGTAATAAAATTTGTTCCTCTACTGCAGCTGTAGATGTTTTAGATCAGATTAATTTTTTTGCATTATCTAGCACAAAGTTTGCTTCTTCCCTTCTGCCATTGGCTCATTTTTACTTGTTATGTAAATAAAATAAAGAAATGGATAACGAATTGGTTGTTAGTGACCTCTAGAGCAGCAAAGGGCAGTAGGCTATAAATAAGGGCCTATTTGGATGGGTATTTAAAAAAAGTTTTTTTTTTTTTTAAGTGCTTATTTTTTAAGCTCCAAATTAGAGCTTTTAAAAAAAGCAGCACTTTGGCTTTTTTTTGTGACTTTTGCTTTTTTAAAAAAATATCATCTAAACACGTAAATTAATTTAAAAAGCTTTTTTTTTTTTGCATTAAAAAATGCTTTTTTTCTCAAAAAAGTTCATCTAAATGGGCCCTAAGTCGTCCCTGATACCTTTGTAACTTAGTTTTTCTCAATCTCAGGGAAGGAATTCAGTCTCTCTGTGTCTCTAGTTCTCTGAACCTCTTCTATTCTCCCATCTCTTCCGATTCTATCTTTCTCTTTCTTCTTTCATTAACTCATTCCATAATATTACTGCGCTTTGTTTTTTCAATATAAATATGAAAATAAAATAAATTGTTTATTTTGAAGATTGGTTTCTTGGATGACTAGCAAATAGTTGATGGGCTGATTAAATTTTTCTTTAGCATAGAATTTTTGTTATGTAAAAATTGAATCATGCAATTATCCCAATGATACCTATCCACTACTTGTTTCACATGTGGGGAAGTGAGGTATTAGAATCTCCTGAATATCTATCACAAAAAAAGAAGAAGAAGAAGAATGTCCTGAATATCTCTTCTTTTCTTATGTGGGTATATATATCTTTTGTGACTGTAAATTTCTAGTCTATTTTTGTCAATTTAAGTGGAAACGAAAATCTGCATTTTGATTTCTTTATGGTATCCATGCAGGCAATGGAGAGATTTAGGGTTCAGGAGAGTGGTATATTCAAGAAGAAGCCATCTGATTTAATGCAGATTTTTAAGGTAACGTGTACTTTTAGTATTATGATTATTTTTCTAATAAGGTATCAGTATTTTAAATGGAGTCTAGTTTTGAGTTACACTGATTCTGTCTGGAGTAGAACAGAAGTTACTGTTCCCCCTTACTGTAACTACCTGTGGACAAGCACATGGGATGTGCGGGAATTGGAAGGTGGAAGACTGACTGGTTGTGGTGGGAGGGGCAGATAAATGTGAATGTTTGACTGCAATAACTTTTCAAAAGAAAATTATTTGATAAAAATTTATATACAAATAAGAAGCAAGTCTGCAGGAAAAAGTATCAAAGAAAGTTGCTGAGGTCTCTTCCGTTAGTAGTATAGGTGAAGGAAGTTGGCTTCTCAGCTCAACTAGTCATTCATGCCTGGCATGTCATGAATATGCCTAGAGTAGAACAGTGAACCGGATTTGAGGCAACACTGAGATCTACTCTTGTATTTTGCTACAGTTGTGCTATTCTTCTCTGGTGTTTATCGCTTGGGTTATCATACATGGAATGTTACCCAGCAATAGATTTCTGCTTCCCCTATCTAACATAACTGCTTTTGCTTACCTGTCTGGCAATCTGGTTGAGTGTACTGTCTGAGTGTAAGTCTTGGTATCTTAAATCATGTGAATTGCTTGCAAATACTGACAGGATGTGCAGTCTAAAGTGAGTGATGTTGTCCTTGGGAAAGAGAAGCCAGTGGAAGAATCAACTCCTGAATATGAAAAGATGAAACACTACATTTTTGAGCTTGAAAACCACTTGGCTGAAGCTCAAAAACATGCATATCGACTTGTGAAGAGGCACAGAGGTAAGGTTTAATTTGGTGTCTATTGTCCTTCCCATTTTGCCCTAAACTGAATCGATTTCACCTTCTATCCGCCCTTGTGACATGGCCTATGCATAATGCCATTCTTACCATCTTACTTTGATGGCTCTTGCAGAGTTGGGTCAATCACTTTCAGATTTTGGGAAAGCAGTGAAACTTCTTGGTGATTGTGAAGGAAATGCTCTTGGAAAGGCATTCTCTGAACTTGGGGCAAAGTCTGAGACTTTATCAATAAAGCTGCAAAAGGAGGCAAGCTTCCTATTGTTTATTTTAGTGGCTTTTCATTTACGCATGGTCGCATGCTTGCATGATTGATGAAAACTACAAAACCGTGATATGCTTTTCTGGCAATCAGGCATACCTGATCTTGATGAATTTTGAAGAACCTCTGAAAGATTATGTCCGTGCTGTGCAATCTATCAAGGTTAGTCTGGTTTGTTTCTCTTTCATTAATTAGTAAGTCAGTCATCAACATGACTGAATATTCTGTTTGTTTTCTTCCATAGTTATTTAAGATTATGAGTCCCAACTGCCTCATGGAAATAATTAAAAGAAGAAAAGAGAAACCAAGACATTTATCCACTTTTTGGCTTTTCTGAAACAGGCAACGATAGCAGAGAGAGCCAATGCCTTCAGGAGACAATGTGAGCTAGCTGAAACTATGAAGCTGAAGGAGATAAATCTGTATGTTCCTCGTTCCCTGGTTCCGTTGTTCACCTAATCTAGTATGGCACTATATAGTGCGCTTTTAATGTTTGTTTTTCGGCTGAGGTGGCACTTAATACTAATTATTGTTGCCCAATCCCCTCCAAAAAACCGTGGCCCCCTTATTTTCTTTACTAATGCAAAGGTAGAGTTTTCCATGTGTCTGGGGGACTAGGACGTACCTAATATTTTGATTCATTATTTGTTTTTGTCTGGTGGAATGCAGTGACAAACTCACGCTGACACGATCTGATAAAGTGGCTGAAGCACAATATGAATATAATGAGGCAAGTTAGATTATGATTGTCATCCATTTTCCAACAAGCAAATTGTATACCTATCGGTTTGCTTGACAGTGACATTTGAACGTGTGGTGCAGTTGAAGGTAGAGAGTGAACAAGCAGCGAAGACATTTGAAACAATTGTTAGATTAATGAACGAGGAGATGGTGCGTTTTCAGGAACAGAAAACTAAAGATATGGGAATTGCTTTTCACGAATTTGCCAAAGGTCAGGCACGCCTTGCAAATGGCATTGCTGATGCATGGAGAAGTTTGATTCCAAAACTGGAAGCGTGCTCCTCCTCCTAATTTAATTTGTCAATGAACCCTCCAAAGCTGTGGCGCAGTGCCTCACAATTGCTTAAAGGGTCTGAAAGTCGCAGAGACAGCTCGGGCAAAGCAAAACTTGTGTTTTGGGGTTTTAAGTTATCTCTGCTGCTTTATCGGTTCTAGTCACACTTCTTGTGTCCGGGATGTGATTTTTTTTTTTTTTTAGCCTGAGTGTCTGGGATGTGATTGTCTTACCACTTGTGTACAGATTTCTAGCTAAGTTAAGAACGTGATCAGCCTTTAGAATTAATGCTCTGCTTCAATTGGTTGTTACAGTCAAGGGAAATAATAATATCTCTACAGAGCAGAGCCTTCAGAGTTGGTTGATGCATCCAAGTAATATTTTTAATTGTAAAGATTTTTTAAATTACTATATGTAGTTTTGTTTGGTAAAAATAACGAGACAGTAGAAACATAGTCAATAGAAAAATAAGAAAAACTTTAAAGTTTTTACTTTATGAAAGGGAAGGCACGTTAGTTTATGTATTTTAGATTAATCCACTAGTATCCGGTGCTATTAACAATTGATTAATCTGTTTTGCGAAAATGTAGGACCACACAATAGGGGGAATTTAGCTACCTCTAATTAACGTGGTCATATACTCAGGGATCGAACACAAGGTCAAGGATCTGAAGAAGGAGAGAGAGAAGGTCAAACTTTTCTCTTCTTCTCTGCCACGTCTCTTCGTGATCTTCTTTCCCTCGCCGGCGACTTGTGATACAGGTTGCCGGCGAGCACCCTTCTTGTTACTGGGGCGAGCTTCTCTCTCTCCTTCAAATCTGATCTGTCGAGGTGAGAGTTTTCTGATTTTAAGTGTTTTTGCTTCTTTTTTTTGTGGTATGGGGTTTTGTGGTGGTGTTCTTGTCTCTAGAAATAAACAGATCTGTCAGATCTGAGATCAAATCCTCTTAGTTGGATGGCTGTTTGGACGTTATGAGCTCCGACTATTTCTTGGTAGCCCGGATCTGCGTGCTTTGGGGGAAGATTTAAAGAGGTGTGGTCTGGTTTGTGAGCGATGTCACCAGATCTGTTTGGTCATAGGAGCAAAAGTGTTCTTCAGGATATCAAAAGTCTTCTTTCTTCCAATGTTGGGTTTTCTGGTTTCTTTACCCCAAGATGGGGTACCCAGTTAGTTGATTTAATTGCAGCTATTGCTTTTAAGATTGTATGCCCTTTAGGGTGGGTTTTTCAACCAATACTCTCTTGTTCGTCATTTCTAACCTTGGGTTTCGAGGAGGCTGATGATGTTCATGATTCTGCTTCTACTCTTATATTTTTAATGTACGGTGCTTGGCTATTATTGTATCCAGTGTATTTTTTTGTTGTTGTTGTTATGTTGGTTGTATTTGTTTTAGATCTGTTTGTGGTTATTTTATGTATTGTATCGTTTTGAAGTATTGATAGATATATCTTTGATTAAAAAATAAAACTCTTGGTGGTTAATGAATTTTAATTTCCAGCTATTTATTATAGGGAATTCGCTAAAGACGCAATAGCACAGGTATTTGGTGAAAAATAAATAAATAAATAAATTCCGGATCATCCAAAAACACGGAAGAAAATACGAGTTAAAAACTTGAACGGCTTTCTTTACTTTACTGTAAAAAAAAAAAAAAAAAGCAATTGACAGTGGGCGATGGCTGATTTGGGAGGCTATCTGGTGGGCCATTATTAGGAGCCTTTCCTGCCTCAAACTCGGAATCAGATTACCGATATTCCACCACCACTAGGTCGTAGCTGCATGCTCCCTCCTCACTTTACACCGAGAAATCACTGCTTAGTTACTCGAAGGCGGGGAAGCCGTTGGCCATGGCACTTTCTGTAAGGCAATTTCTGTACCTCACGCGCTTCAATCCCCATGTTTCGTTCTCTTCCACCTCCCTCGTCTCCCCGATGCCTAGTTGCCACAACCAGCTCTCTTTCTCCCTTCGCAATCGCAATCAAACGGCAATTGCATTGCCGGTAGTCAAGGCCTCCGCCGGTAATGGTAGCCCCTCCAACGATGACGACGATGGAGTCTCTCTTGGGACAATGGTTTTGCCTCCGGACACTGATCTTAAAAGATTCGAATCATTGCTTTTTCAGGTGTGCCTGCCATTTCTATTTGTGTTTCGCCTTTCCTAAGTGATTTTCTGTAATGCTAGTATCAGAAATGCGAACCATGGATAAGGCCAAGACTTGGAAATCAATCCCTTCAAAAGTCGGTCAAAAATAATGGTCTTACTTCTATGAAACTCTGTCCGACCAAAGATGGTCGAATATAATTGTTTCAATTCTTACGGAGCATCTTAAACATTAATTACAACTCAATTTTTTTACGTTGATTCTCATTTAACACAAACAAGCTTATTTTTAGTCACGATGGAATCTTGCTACCACCACCAAACTTTCAACTCTCAGTCATCTCTTATTTATGTTTTTATGATGATTCATTGTAATGGGTATGACCATTTACCTTGAATGGCATTGGAGGAGGTCTCAAATTTCTTGCTGGAATATATGCAATATAATTTGATCACTTGAAATTCATTCGAGAAAAACTAAACTGCAAATTAAAGATTCAAAATTCTTCAAGAGCGGTATAAAACTTTGTAATAGAAAATTGGAAGGAAGAAAGAAAATAAACTCAGTCATTCTTCTTCTTCAGTCTTTACACACTATATTTGTTTTTTAAAAAATCTACTTCACTCTTGAAGTGTCTCTTAAATTGACATCATCATTTGTGGTCACTTCGAATCTGTCAATGGGAAGAGATTTTTTTATGGTGGTATGATAATGCTTGTCTTAGCAGAACCTCAGAGATGAACCGTTACTTTGTTAATGGTGCCAAGCTACACCCTTTCTGGTGGATGAGGGTGATGAAAAATATGGTAAGAACTTTGTCGAGAGATGGACTAACTGTCCTCATGAGAGGGAGATGAGATGGTGCAATTTTTTCTTTTTTTTTTGGGGGGGGGGGGGGGGGGGGGGGTAGAAAGGCAAAGGACATTTCTTGTCGATTCATTCCAAACATTTTGATCTTTTTAAATAACTTGAATGAATTCATAACCGTTTGTAGTGAATTTTACAGATTTTCAGCATTTGGATAAAATTTTACTAAGATATAACACGGTTAAATACAAAAACGTAAGCACAGTTTGTCATAATTCCATTTATAATGAGAGAGCCATCTTCAGACTTCATTTCTTTTCTTGGTAACTTAAATGATTACTGTAGAAATGGATTCTGCGGTCTGTTTGAAAGAAGTCTTAATTTAGCTTAGTTTGCCTCTTTTTCTTGGGCCGTCACAGTGGGCGAACAGTCTTTGCCAGGGAGCCAATCTGCCACTTCCCGTTCCTCTGAAGGTATGTTCATTGACTTCTTTCTGCAATGCATCTAACGATTTAATGTCAGAATGTTTATATCATTTCTAAAATCTGAACTCATCCAACAGCAGAAACATCTGTTGTTGTCTATTATAATATGAGGTGCTAATAATACATGAAAGATACTATGGTAGATGGATCTAGGATGCATATGCCCGTCCATCTGCAAGAACTGCTTACTTTTCCTGGTGCGTTATCTGGGTTGGTGGTAGAAGCTGTCTTATCAACCTGATAGAGAAAATTGTTTCTATTTTTGCATATTTGATTGCTTAATAATGCAACTTTGTTGGAAATAAAGATATAGTAGGCACTTTGATCTTGGATAATTGAATGCTTCTTCAGTGATGGAAATAACTTTCTATGAAAATAAATAGGTGGACAAGATAGCGGGTGGAGCTAGATTGGGTTTTATCACCGTTGAAGATGGGAAAACAGAAGTTCTTGTGTATATTGACTGCTTGGTGTTTCCAGCAACTGATAACTCAGCTCCAATGTTCCGTGCCATAAGAAATGGATTCCGAAAAGATAAGGAGCCACCTGGTGAGCCCAGAATCATGAGGAGTCTTCTACAGGCTCTTAAGAAGTCCGTTGAAATCGCCAGATTGTGAAATGTGAATACTGTTTGTTATAATATACTTGTAGAATTTTGTATTACCGAGCTGATGTAACAATTTTCAATTTTGGGAACTTTGGTATAATGCAGTTATTGACTTATAGAACGTCCAGCCATCCATATCGTGAAAAAAGGGGACCTAATTTGGTCCTTTGCCATCCATATTATTTATTTATTTTGACATGAATACGGGGCAAAATGCCCAATCAATTAATCCTGTAAAACAACTGCACGTGGGTTAGCTACACCCACTTCATCTCGAAACAAAAAGCTACGAACAGAAACTGGAGGTGTATCAAAACAAACTATCACATCCTCCAGACTGAAGCTAAGATTAGCTAAAGCATCTGCACACATGTTCCCCTCCCTATACACATGCACTACGCTAAACTTTACAAAATTCCTCAGCAATCTACATATAACCGACACCAAGCTGGAGCCAGTATCCTCAGCCACCTGCATGTCAGCTAAAATAGACACCACAGATAACGAGTCACATTCCACAATAATGTTCTGGAAATTCAGACTAAAAGCTAATTCAACGTCAGTTAATACAGCCCACAGCTCAGCTTTAATGGCTGAACAACACCCCAACCTCCTAGCAAAACCACCTAACCATTCATCACTACTCCCTCGGATCAGCCCGCCACACCCAGCTAATTTCTTCACTCCTTTAGAGGCTCCATCAACGTTGATCTTCACCCAACCCACAGGAGGTGTTTTCCATCTGATATACTGCTCTTGTTTAGGACCAATGACTCTCCCAAACTCAACTCTTGCAGTGTGGATATTTGCTATGTAACATCCTGAATTTTTGAATCTAATATCTTAAACATAAACCTATTTTGGGAAGACTAGTAGGCTCTATTTTTGGAAAGTGATAAATTGGAAATCAGTATTTTGTGGGCCCCGTGAATAGTATTTACTATTCACGTATACGTTTTTACTATTTACAAATACGTATTTAAAAATATATATATATATATATATATATATATATGTTATTCGCAAATACGTATTTAATACTTGAAATTTGTGAAATATGAATAGTGTTCACTATTCACAAATACGTATTTACTATTTAAAAATACGGTATTTACTATTCCTAAATACGTATTTACTATTCATGCGGGACCCACGGCCAAAATAATTCTCTGCAAACTTCCCGTGAGCGACAACCTTTCTCGTGAGTTTTGAAAAAAATTCACGCGGGACCCACGTAATAATATTTTACTATTTAATTTATAATATTATATTATTAAAAATTTTCAAAATTTTTCACGAGGCGGCTGAGAGGTTCACGGGGTGCTACTTTTTGATTTTTGAGAAAAATTACGTAAAATGACCCAAAGACGAAAATTACACTTAAAGACCCATTTTCCAACTATAAATAGACCTTCCATTTCATTTCACTCTTCACAACTTCTAAGAGCCATAGAGAGAGGTAGAGAGAGAGAGAGAGAGAGAGTAGAGATATTTGCTTGAGTTATAATAGCTGGTTGGTGATTCGGGTATTAGCAAGTAACAGGTAACTCTGAATATTCTTCCTTATACTTGTGAATTATGTATGATTATTAATTGGTTTGTTTACTATTTTGGCAAGAATATTTAGAAAATATTTATGGTTTTAAGATCTGGTGTGGGAACTTTGATTTGCAAATTTGCAGAGGTACTATTTATACGTACGTTACTATTCACATATACCGTATTTACTATTCATTTTACTATTCACGTATACTGTATTTACTATTCATTTTACTATTCACGTATACCGTATTTACTATTCATTTTACTATTCACGTATACTGTATTTACTATTCATAATACTATTCACGTATACATACCGTATGTACTCTTCATTTTTACTATTCATGTATATATACCGTATTTTACTATTCACAGATACGCATAGTATTTACTATTCATAAATACGCATATTGATGTATAAAACTTTATGGTATAATAATGCATTATTTTGAGTAAACATATTCATCATGGCGGTTGTATTATGATGGGTGGAGTAAGGAGGGATTTGAATGATAAGAATGATTTATGCCACCACTCGGTGCACAGTGGATGGTACTTTTCAGGGCCCCATCTTCCATGTTTTCCTCTGGCCGGGATTTCATTGGAGATGTGGGACATGTGACACCTCCTTAGTTGTTATTTTAAAGGAGGGGAGCCATAGTCCAGATTTAAGCTCTATACCTTTGGCCGGGTGTATCTTAAGTTTTGGTGAGCTTGAAACCATCCAGTCAAATGAATGAGTTTCTATTGGACTATATGTTAGCCTATGGTTCCAGTCAGCGGTATACGGTTGGAAGGGGATATAAGGGAGGCTGCATACTGCATAGTGCATTCTGAATTATTCAATAAAGAATGATGAGTATTTTATAAAGATATTTGATGTGAACTACTGTATATCTAAAAAAAATATCTGTGTATATTAAATCCATTTTTTTTTACTATCTACTATTTATGTCATATGTAATTTGCTTGGGTAAGGTAGAAATATTCAGTAGTTACTGAGACGTGAAATCTCATCCCATATTAACATTTTTCAGGTGATTATTCTAGTAGAGAGCAAGGGAAGGCACCTATGGAGTGAGCTCTGGAAGCTCTTTTGATCTCCAATAGATTATGTTATGTTATTTTATTTGCCATGAACCTAAGACTTCCGCTTTGTATTGAACTCTGAAATAATTTTTCTGAAATTTATTTTGATTAAGGGTTAAACTTTATTTGAAACGGTAATGTAATCTAATGATTTGGATATTGTTAAACCTTTTGGAGGTAATTTTAATATTTTGACCGAGTTTTTGGGTATTAAAATTGAGGTGTTACATTTTTGGTATCAGAGCTAAAGGTTCCATGGCAATTTTGTTTAAAGTGATTTCTTAAAATTTTTTTTAAAAGTTCGTGGCAAATTAAATATCATAACATGAGCACTTCCCTTTGTTAGATTTAGAATTTATTTAGCTATTTTTATTTGTTTAGTGTCCTTATAGTATTAATCATAGGAGGAGATAATGGCAAGAACTCGAAGAACTAATTCAACCCCTGCTCCATCCCAAAGAGGTCTCCCTCCGCATCAAGATGGTCCCTATCCTCAGGATAACAATGCCCTTTTGGCAGAGTTACGAGACGTCATCTTGGAGATGAGAGAGAAAGTGAATAGACACGAGGATGAACTAGCAAAAGGAAGAGGCCACGGTGGTAAGGAAGGAAAGGAGAAGGCTCTGGAAGTCACACCTTCTGACCATCAATCAAGGGGAGGAAGTCATTCTCGCACTGAAGATGGAGGTAGTAGCGGTTCTCATTCTCAGTATCATCCTTTACCTATTACTGAGGTTTGGGAAAAATTTCGGAAGTTTACTCCACCGATGTTCGAGGGGAAGCTAGATCCGATTGCAGCACTGGAGTGGCTGAAGCGTGTAGAAAAGATTTTCAGAGTTATCGAGATTAGCTCACAACAAAAGGTGATGGTTGCTCAACAATTGTTGCAGAAAGCAGCTGAAGAATGGTGGGAAAGCACCAAAACAAAAGGCAATGCTGAGATGACGTGGGAAGAGTTTAAGGAAAAGTTCGAAAATTATTACTTTTCCCCTTCAATCAGAATAGAGAAAGAAACTGAATTCCTCACATTCAGGCAAGGGGAAATACATGAAGATGAATTTATTACTCGCTTTTTAGAGTTGTCTAAATTCTGCGGATATTCACAGAACAACTCTAAATGGTTGAGTGCTCGATTGGTTGAAAAAGCTAGACCAGACCTAAAAACAGCTCTATCACCGTTCCTTGATGAAACAAGGGATTTTGAAGAAATATGCGACAAACTGCGCACGATAGCAAGGAACAAACGAGAAGAGGAAGCTGAGAAGATGAAGGGTTTTCAGGCCAGATCTACACACATCATGAGACCAACGGGAGGAGTTACTAAGAAGCAGAGTCACAACTTCAGTAATGTGAATACGCGGTTTAGCCAACCATCCAGAAATCACTTTGGTGGACCATCGAGGAGTTATTTTACTGGACCCCAAAGAAGTCATTTCAGCAGACCACCGAGGAGTCAATTCAAAGGACCTCAAAGGAGTCACTTCAGTGGAGGTCAGAGTTCATATAGGGGATCCACAGCTCCTGCTGCAAGCACCGCCAACAATCAGATGTGTGCCAAGTGTGGAAGAATACACCAAGGACCATGTGTGACGTGTTTCAACTGTGGAAAGCCAGGACACATTTCCAGATTTTGTGAGGAGGAGCCTCGAGGGGCCAAGGATGCTAGAACTGCAGTGCCAGGGAAAGTGTTTGCACTATCACATCAGGAGGCAAGTGCTTCACCAAATCTGATTAAAGGTATCCTCAAACTCCAAGGTCTTGAAGTAGAAGCCTTATTTGATTCTGGTGCCACACACTCTTTTATATCATACGACTGTGTGCCTCGATTGAATTTAAGAGTGAGTGAATTGCCTTATTATATGATTATTTCTACACCGGCGGGAGCTTCAGTAAAAACTTCTAGGGCTTGCTTAAATTGTACGATTGAGATTGATAAAAGGATCTCAAATATAGACCTTGTTTGTTTACCCACGAAGGGTATCGATGTAATAATAGGAATGGATTGGTTGTCAGCTAATGACATCATCCTTGACTGCAAGAGGAAGACTATCTCTCTTGCGGATGACTCTATGAGTCATAGTAGACCACAATTATTGTCTATAGTACAAGATGAAAAGCCTGTTCATCATGGTTGTCTTGCGTACATGGTGTTTTTCTCCATTCAAGCAGAAGTAGAGGAAGGGATAGAAGATATCGAAGTGGTAAACGAGTTTCCGGAGGTATTCCCGAAAGAAATGACAGGTTTACCCCCAGAGAGAGAAGTAGAATTTTCTATTGATCTCGTACCTGGAACGGAACCTATATCTAAAGCTCCTTACCGAATGTCTCCATCGGAACTAGCAGAATTGAAGAGGCAGATCGAGGAATTGTTAGAAAAGGGTTTTATCAGACCCAGTGTATCTCCTTGGGGATCGCCCGTACTCTTTGTGAAGAAGAAAGATGGGAGCCTGAGACTATGCATTGACTATCGCCAGTTGAATAAAGTGACTATAAAGAATAAATATCCTTTACCCAGGATCGACGATCTACTTGATCAGTTGAAGGGAGCATCCATATTCTCCAAGATCGACCTCAGATCAGGTTATCACCAACTGAGAGTCAAAGCTGAAGATGTCTCAAAAACTGCATTCAGAACTAGATATGGCCATTATGAATTTCTTGTTATGCCATTTGGGCTAACAAATGCTCCAGCAGTATTCATGGATTACATGAATAGAATTTTCCGACCATATCTAGATAAATTTGTAGTGGTTTTCATTGACGACATCCTTATCTACTCTAAGGATGAAGAAGAGCATAAAGAGCACCTTAGAATCGTGCTACAAGTGTTGAAGGAGCACAAGCTCTATGCGAAACTATCTAAGTGCGAATTTTGGTTGAAGGAAGTAAAATTCCTAGGCCATGTCGTATCGGCTGAAGGTGTTGCAGTGGACCATACTAAAGTTGAAGCAGTTCTCCAATGGGAACGACCAAAGTCCGTGACTGAGATCAGGAGTTTTCTAGGTCTAGCTGGCTATTATAGGAGATTTATCAAGGGCTTTTCGCAGATAGCTATGCCCTTGACAAAGTTAACTAGGAAGGGTCAACCATTTGTATGGGACGAAAAGTGTGAAGCAGCTTTTCAAAATTTGAAGACTAAGTTGACTACGGCACCGGTACTTATAATTCCAGATCCTGCTCAGACCTTTACTTTGTATACAGATGCTTCCAAGAAAGGTCTTGGGTGTGTATTAATGCAAAATGGTAGGGTAGTAGCTTATGCTTCTCGACAGTTAAGGCCACATGAAGGGAATTATCCTACTCACGACTTAGAACTGGCAGCAGTAGTGTTTGCTCTGAAGATTTGGAGGCACCACCTCTACGGTTCAAAGTTCGAGGTTTATAGTGACCACAAAAGTCTGAAGTACCTGTTCGACCAAAAGGAGCTCAACATGCGACAGAGGAGATGGATGGAGTTTATCAAGGACTACGACTTTGAATTGAAGTATCATCCAGGAAAGGCGAACGTTGTAGCAGATGCCTTAAGTAGAAAGACAATCCATGTAGCCCAGATGATGATCAGAGAACATAAATTGCTCGAGGAGATACCAAGTACATCTATTGATGTAATGTCAGGTTTGGTCGCTACCATGGAAGCATTAACTATTGAAAGCACAATTTGGAAAGAGATTAAATTCGCTCAACTCGAAGATGAATATCTATTAAACGTGAGGGAAGATATTGAAGAAGGAAAAGAATCGAAATTTGGGATCGATAGAGATGGGATATTAAGGTATAAAGGAAAAGTGTGCATACCTAATGATGGAGAAATAAAAAAGCTCATATTAGAGGAGGCACATCGGAGTAAATACACTATCCATCCCGGAGCAACCAAGATGTATCATGATCTTAAGCAGAATTGGTGGTGGCGAGGCATGAAGAAAGATGTGACTGACTTTGTCACTTGTTGTTTGACTTGTCAGAAAGTCAAGATCGAACATCGGAAACCTCCTGGATTATTAAAGAATTTGGATATCCCAGAGTGGAAATGGGACAGCATCTCTATGGATTTCATCATGGGGCTTCCTCTAACGACATCCGGACATAATGCCATTTGGGTAATTGTTGATAGGTTAACTAAGTCAGCTCATTTTCTAGCAATTGCAGCAGAATACTCATTGGAGAGACTAGCAAAGATCTACATGAAGGAGATTGTCAGATTGCATGGGATACCGAATAGCATCGTATCTGATCGTGATCCACGATTCACTTCACGATTTTGGAAAGCATTGCAGAATGCTATGGGAACTCGGATGAGTTATAGTACCGCTTATCATCCTCAAACTGACGGGCAGACTGAGAGGACTATTCAAACTCTGGAAGACATGTTGCGGGCTTGTGCAATCGAACTAAAAGGAAGTTGGGACGATCATCTTCATCTTGCGGAGTTTGCATATAACAATAGTTATCACTCCAGCATTGAGATGGCACCTTATGAGGCTTTGTATGGAAGAAAATGTAGATCTCCTATTTGCTGGACGGAATTGAATGAGCGAATTTTAATAGGTCCAGAACTTGTGGACGAGACGACTCAAAAGATTAAGGTGATTCAACAGAAACTTCTCACTGCTCAGAGTCGACAGAAGAGTTATGCTGACAAGAGAAGACGACCGTTGGAGTTCATGGTGGGCGAACATGTATTCTTAAGAGTCACACCAATGACTGGCATTGGTAGAGCAATACGAGCAAAGAAGCTTTCACCTCGTTTTATGGGTCCTTATGAGATTTTGGAGAAAGTTGGACCGGTAGCTTACAGAATTGCATTACCTCCACAGCTTGCGAACCTTCATGATGTCTTTCATGTATCGCAACTGAAGAAATACCAACCGGATCCTTCCCACATTATAGAAGTAGAAGAGGTAGAACTCAAGGATAACATGACGTATAAAGCTGAGCCGGAGCGGATTGTTGATGCAAGGGACAAGAAATTAAGAAACAAGACCATTAGACTTGTAAAGGTCGAGTGGAAAGGAATGGCTCCCGGAGATGCTACTTGGGAAACGGAGGAGAGCATGCGTCAAACCTATCCTCATTTATTTATATAGGTTAGAATTCTTATTATAGCGAAATTTTGAGGACAAAATTTTCTTTTAGGAGGGGAGAAATGTAACATCCTGAATTTTTGAATCTAATATCTTGAACATAAACCTATTTTGGGAAGACTAGTAGGCTCTATTTTTGGAAAGTGATAAATTGGAAATCAGTATTTTGTGGGCCCCGTGAATAGTATTTACTATTCACGTATACGTTTTTACTATTTACAAATACGTATTTAAAAATATATATATATATATATGTTATTCGCAAATACGTATTTAATACTTGAAATTTGTGAAATATGAATAGTGTTCACTATTCACAAATACGTATTTACTATTTAAAAATACGGTATTTACTATTCCTAAATACGTATTTACTATTCATGCGGGACCCACGGCCAAAATAATTCTCTGCAAACTTCCCGTGAGCGACAACCTTTCTCGTGAGTTTTGAAAAAAATTCACGCGGGACCCACGTAATAATATTTTACTATTTAATTTATAATATTATATTATTAAAAATTTTCAAAATTTTTCACGAGGCGGCTGAGAGGTTCACGGGGTGCTACTTTTTGATTTTTGAGAAAAATTACGTAAAATGACCCAAAGACGAAAATTACACTTAAAGACCCATTTTCCAACTATAAATAGACCTTCCATTTCATTTCATTCTTCACAACTTCTAAGAGCCATAGAGAGAGGTAGAGAGAGAGAGAGAGAGAGAGTAGAGATATTTGCTTGAGTTATAATAGCTGGTTGGTGATTCGGGTATTAGCAAGTAACAGGTAACTCTGAATATTCTTCCTTATACTTGTGAATTATGTATGATTATTAATTGGTTTGTTTACTATTTTGGCAAGAATATTTAGAAAATATTTATGGTTTTAAGATCTGGTGTGGGAACTTTGATTTGCAAATTTGCAGAGGTACTATTTATACGTACGTTACTATTCACATATACCGTATTTACTATTCATTTTACTATTCACGTATACTGTATTTACTATTCATTTTACTATTCACGTATACCGTATTTACTATTCATTTTACTATTCACGTATACTGTATTTACTATTCATAATACTATTCACGTATACATACCGTATGTACTCTTCATTTTTACTATTCATGTATATATACCGTATTTTACTATTCACAGATACGCATAGTATTTACTATTCATAAATACGCATATTGATGTATAAAACTTTATGGTATAATAATGCATTATTTTGAGTAAACATATTCATCATGGCGGTTGTATTATGATGGGTGGAGTAAGGAGGGATTTGAATGATAAGAATGATTTATGCCACCACTCGGTGCACAGTGGATGGTACTTTTCAGGGCCCCATCTTCCATGTTTTCCTCTGGCCGGGATTTCATTGGAGATGTGGGACATGTGACACCTCCTTAGTTGTTATTTTAAAGGAGGGGAGCCATAGTCCAGATTTAAGCTCTATACCTTTGGCCGGGTGTATCTTAAGTTTTGGTGAGCTTGAAACCATCCAGTCAAATGAATGAGTTTCTATTGGACTATATGTTAGCCTATGGTTCCAGTCAGCGGTATACGGTTGGAAGGGGATATAAGGGAGGCTGCATACTGCATAGTGCATTCTGAATTATTCAATAAAGAATGATGAGTATTTTATAAAGATATTTGATGTGAACTACTGTATATCTAAAAAAAATATCTGTGTATATTAAATCCATTTTTTTTTACTATCTACTATTTATGTCATATGTAATTTGCTTGGGTAAGGTAGAAATATTCAGTAGTTACTGAGACGTGAAATCTCATCCCATATTAACATTTTTCAGGTGATTATTCTAGTAGAGAGCAAGGGAAGGCACCTATGGAGTGAGCTCTGGAAGCTCTTTTGATCTCCAATAGATTATGTTATGTTATTTTATTTGCCATGAACCTAAGACTTCCGCTTTGTATTGAACTCTGAAATAATTTTTCTGAAATTTATTTTGATTAAGGGTTAAACTTTATTTGAAACGGTAATGTAATCTAATGATTTGGATATTGTTAAACCTTTTGGAGGTAATTTTAATATTTTGACCGAGTTTTTGGGTATTAAAATTGAGGTGTTACATGCTACATACTTCCAAACCACCTCTACTGGATTCTCTGGCAAGGAAAATCCACTCTCAAAAAGACTCCAATTCCTCCAACCCCACAAGAGCCAGCAGGCAACACCAAAAAACAGCGCCCACTCATTGTTAGCATGACTTAGGTTCCAGTTAAACCAGCACCTTCCCTCCAACAGGAAAAATTCAGGAACAGATCCCACCTGCCTCATCTTCATCCACATATTCCTCGCCACATCACAGTCCCTCAAAACGTGCATAATAGACTCTTCCTGATTCATGCACCGATGACAATTACTATTTCCCCCCAACAAACGACATCTCCTTACACCAGTAAGAAGTCTTTCATGCATTGCAAGCCACAGAAACACTTGCACTCTCCTTGGGCCTTTCCATTTCCAGACCCTATTCCATTCACTTCCCTCCCCACCTAGCTCAGCTCTCATTTCCCTATACATATCCGCATTGGCAACTGAGAACAAAAAAGGCATAAAGTGGAATTACCAATTCTCGTGATCCGCATTGGCAAGCGGCATATCCCTTTGCATCCGTCTCTGTGACGTTTAATTACTAGTTAATCTTAAGGCTCTAGCTTCCTAATAACTAATTCTTTTAATATTTTAAAAAATTAATTATCTACCTCATATATTTAAAAAATAAAGAAATTATGATTCTTAATATAAAATCCAGTTGACTTTTTTTTTGAAAACGTTAAGGAAACGAAATAGACCACTTAATTATAGTATATATTGTGAATCCATTTATAAGTTAAATAAATTAGTTTGAAAAAAATCATAAATATAAATATGTTAATATAATTTAATTAGTTTACTTAATGTCTTTTAAAAAAAAGTTAATTACATCTTACATTAAAAAAACAGGATGGTATAGGGTCATGGTCTAATCTAATGGATGTCATTCTCCAAATAAAACCGACGTCTTTTTTATTTTTATTTTTTTGCCTGTGACGTATATACTAACTGGCACTAGTAATTACATTTCACATGTTTGATTGCTTCGCTTCTAGACCTCAAAGAGAGTATTTGGGTTTTCTCAACAATTAAAAAGTGAATCATACCTTAATCTAACTGGGTTTGCGGTGGTGGAGGAACTATATTGGAAAAAAAAAGAGGGATTCAAAGAGATTTAATTATGGGTTAAGGTATAAATTTATTTTGAAGTTTTTGTCATTTGTACCAAGGGATTGCACATAGGAAATATAGAAATATTGAAACTGTCCTCTCTAATAGTATCATAGTATCGTTGCTGTCTTTTTTTGCAGCTTTTGTTATTGCTGGGACTATTTGGTATGGTCAGCAACTACAACGATTGAATTATTTGGTCCCATTTGTTATCAATGGGATCAGGGATATTTCCGGCAAGAAATATATCAAAGAGTTGGTGTTGGGCCTTTTTTGCGGCTTTTGTTATTGCTGGAACTATTTGGTATGGTTCAGCAACTACACGGATTGAATTATTTGGTCCCATTTGTTATCAATGGGATCAGGGATACTTCTAACAAGAAATATATCAAAGAGTTGGTGTTGGGCTAACCGAAAATCAAAGTGTATCAAAAGCTTGGTCTAAAATTCCTGAAAAATTAGCCTTTTTTTTTATTACATTGGCAATAATGCAGCAAAATATAGAAGAATAATGTCATCTTGAAAGTTTTTTAGGTTTAATGTTACCACGATTTAACCTTTTAACAAAAAAAAAAGAAGCAACATTCCCCATTTTAACACTTCCTAAACAGGGAAATTGACCAAAATAAATAGAAAAAAATAAATAATTACCGGATTAATGCACTGTGCAAACTATTTACCAAAGTAATGCAATTAGTGGCGCGGAGACAGGGGGCGCCGTCAGTGGCGTGAAACAGGGTCACGCCACTGACAAATAATTTTTTTTTTTTAAAAGTCTGAATCAGAGGCTCTGATTGGTCCACGGCCCTAGGTAGCGTGGGGCCCCCTACGCCACCAGTGGCGTGAACCTTATTTTGGTAAATAGTTCTGACTGTGCATTAATCTGGTAAATATATATATATATTTTTTTTTGGTGAAAAAGCCTCCTAAACAATATTCGTCTTGTTCCTGTTGGTACAGGAAACCCCCACGGCCCCACCCTCCCTGGGTTTTATAACCCAAAGTTTCAATCAATCTTCAACGAGCACCGAGCTATGACTACTTTCTTTCTCTACTCTCGTTTCCTTCCATCAACCACACCTTCAACTCTCAGGCTTTCTAATACCTCAATTCGCTATAACTCCGCTCCACCGTATCCCAAGCAATTCCTTCTTCCCAGATACACCCTCTCAAAACCCCGAATTATCTGCTCTTCTTCGAACGATGACAACAACCCAAGGTTCTTTATTTCTCTGTTATTATTCTTTTTTTTTTTTTTTAAAAAAAAAGCTTAATTATTGCCTTCCTTCTATTTAACTGAGTCGTGAATTTTTCTGTTGGTTTGGGCATAACATACCTTTTTTGTTTCCAGCAACTTCTGCATTATTGAGGGGCCTGAGACTGTTCAGGATTTTGTTCAGATGCAGCTGCAGGAAATTGATGACAACATAAAGAGTAGGCGCAATAAAATATTCCTTCTCATGGAAGAGGTTATCTTGAAATTTCATCACGGCACAACTTGTGAACCCCAGTTTCTTGACATGCCTGATAAGCTTTAAATTCATCTATCATAATAGATTCTATGATGTTTTGAGCAGGTGAGGAGATTACGCGTACAACAGCGCCTAAAAAGTATGAAATTCATCATCTCTGACGATGGAGAAGAAGCGTATGAGATGCCCGAAATTCCATCATCAATCCCCTTTCTTCCGCATGTGGTGAGCCTCAAAATTGTTGTAATTTAGCTACAATTATTGAATGATTCTTCTTCCCGCCGAATGGTGTGATACAACAGACTTGCTTCTTCACAGTTTCCTTTTGTTTCTGTATCATTACTTGCATGATCAAAATTAACTTCAAGCATATGTCATTTCAATTTGGACTAACCTTGTGCGTTTTCTTTTGAGGCAGACACCGAAGACCTTTAAGAAGCTCTATCTAACTGGCTTATCCTTGATATCTGCCATAATTGTATTTGGTGGGCTTATTGCACCAACGGTAATTTTATCTAGCCATATTTAACAGGATCATAATATGAAACTGCACTGAGGAATGTCTATGCGCCCCTTTAATTTCTCCTATTTGTTTGAGTCGTCTTCCTATCTGACTGGCATTATTTTCATGTTCATATTTTAGTTGACATGATAAAAATAATTACATGATTTTATGGTTCTTTTATAGTGGCATAGATTT
Organism: Acacia crassicarpa; assembly: GCA_034222035.1. Lineage (NCBI taxonomy): Eukaryota > Viridiplantae > Streptophyta > Magnoliopsida > Fabales > Fabaceae > Acacia > Acacia crassicarpa. The sequence continues at coordinate 59,234,127 of JAWXYG010000002.1, read as the reverse complement.
CTAGCATCACTGGTTTTTTCATGCAAGTATAGATGCTCTTGACCATGAAATACTGAGAGTTGTATTGCTTCATGACAGCTCGAGCTAAAATTAGGTTTGGGTGGTACCTCGTATGAGGATTTCATAAGAAGCATGCATTTGCCTTTGCAATTAAGGTATATTGGTTCTCTGACTGGCCTACTTTTGTTAGTTCAAGAGTTCAAGTTTGCCCTTGGACTAATCGTAAGTCTGTCTCTAATTTGATTTGCTTTACAAAATTAGTCAGGTTGATCCAATTGTGGCATCATTTTCTGGTGGGGCGGTGGGTGTTATATCAATATTGATGTTGATTGAGGTTAACAATGTTGAGCAGCAAGAGAAAAAAAGGTGCAGGTATTGCCATGGAACTGGTATGTACCAGCTTGATGTGTGAAAATGTCCATTCTCTAAAGAGCACAGCTTGGCCTGGATTTTACTGTTTGATTGGATCTTCTGCCACTTGATTCAAATTATTTCTGATTCAAATTTCTCTCATTTATCATTAGAACATTGGATATGTTCTTAATTTATCAGTAATTTATGGACAGGATACTTGGCCTGTGCCCGCTGTTCTTCTAGTGGTGTATGCTTGAACATTGATCCCATTTCTGTATCCCGAGCTACTGACAGGCCGCTGCAAGTGCCTACAACCAGAAGATGTCCAAATTGCTCTGGTGCAGGAAAGGTACTATATCTAGTAGAAAATATACATTATTATTATTTATTTAAAAATCGACTTCTAGAGTGGAATTTATTTTGTGAATATTGTTGATGAAACCCAAATGCTGGTCTTCTACTCTACTTGTCTAACCCCTTTTACAGTTTCACCCATAGAGTGATGAATGTATTAGTATGCATGTGATTTTTTTCCCCCTGTTTAATTAATAATTTAACTTGTACGAGTGCAATTTATGCAATGACATTTTGCTGTAATTAGTAATCATGATCACTAATAACAAGTTTGCTAGGTTATGTGTCCGACCTGCCTTTGCACCGGGATGACGATGGCAAGTGAGCATGACCTGCGAATTGATCCATTTGACTAGACCAAGATTTGGAGACTCGTTGTTCTGTAGATTTCATGTATTTTTGCGGTCATACTTTACAAATCCCTCATTTTAGCTGTTGAAAGAAGAAAAAATTGGTATGTAGAGGGAGAAATAAACTTCATAGTCTCCTGGTTTTTCCTCGTTCTTTTGAACGAAATGCCAAAAACGTTTCATTGGAAATGTTTTAACAGAACCTATTGACAGAGTATAATGTTTATAATAGTTACTTTCATATGATGACATAAATGTACTTCAGATTTTCTCTGTGACATACCCTGATTTAACCTAATTGGCTAATATAAATCTCATTACCGGTTTACCACTCGCTAATACAAATCTCCCTTCTAGCTCCGGTTCTCAGGTATGGAGCCAACAAAACCAATGCAAAGAAAAAGAGAGAATTAGCGTCCTTATAAGTTTTGTATTTCATGATATTGCTCATCAAATTCTTCAGGTCGCCATGAATTTAATTTCCGCCTTGTTAGAAACAGGATCATGCTACAGAAGAGGGAGGGACGAGGGTAATCCCTACAGAGTCAAATGGGACGAATACAGCTTTCTTTTTGGTGTTCAAATGCAAATGTAGCAACTGTCAATTGTAAGCAAATGCAGAAATACTGATCCATATGTAATAATTGATCTAGGAACTATCATTATGCTACCAATAGTCTCCACAAGAACAAGCCCCCTCACTGAAATGGTGAAAGCGATTTGCGTCTCGAACAGTAATGGCCCTTCCCGTCACAGACGAGACCATCTTAATAAACGTGTGACAATCACCACAAACCCTCAGATTCTTGGACATCATAATAGGATTTCCCTCAGGAGTGGCAATAAGACCAAATGCCATAGCCAACTTTTCACTATGCATGTACAACATCCCTGCCTTGGCTTCCTCCTCAACATCATGCAACACAAAACTTGTATCAGGCACATAACCAGCCACTTCTAACTTCTTAACCAAACTTATCAGCATTCTGTAGATCTCCTTCCACCGGGGATGGGATCTATCACCAACACTGAACTGATAGGTTCTGTTATTCACTTCAATCCAAGTCCACCCAGGAGGTTTCTTCAGCCTCCTTTGAGTCATCAGACTCCTAATCTTTGCCACCTTTTGCCACCTGCCCGCTTTTGCATAAATATTAGATAGCAATACATAATGCCCTGGTTCTTGGGGCTGCAGGTCAAGAAGAGAATTGGCTGCCCTTTCTGCCAACTCCATGTTCCCATGAATTCTACAAGCGCCAAGCAGAGCACTCCACAGTCCCTCATTTTTTTCTACAGTCGCATTCTCAATCAATGCCATAGCCTCGTCGACTTTCCCGGCACGACCCAACAGATCAACCATACAGGTATAGTGCTTGACATCAGGTCTCACACCATACTCTTCCCACATCACATTGAAAAAATTACGACCCTCTTCAATAAGTCCTGCATGGCTACAAGCATATAAGAGGGACACAAAGGTGATCCTATTTGGTAATATTTCACTTCTCAACATCATACGAAACAATTCGAGGGCTGCTTTGCCATTCCCGTGGTACCCATAAGCTGCAATCATGGCACTCCATGAAATAACATTCTTTTCTTCCATTCTGTCAAATATCTCTCTTGCAGACTCAACAATCCCGCACTTGGCATACATGTCTATCATTGCTGTCCCTAAGATCACATCCAAGGAGAAATTATTCTTGTTAATATATTCGTGAAGAAACCTAGCCCTGTGCAAAGCCCCCAGTTTTGCACAGGCGTTGACAATAGTTACCATAGCAACCTTGTCTGGAGCAACACCTTCTTCCATCATCCGATCAAATAGAACAAATGACTCATAGGCATTTTTGCATTCAGCATAAGCGCCAATCATTACGGTCCATGTTATAAGGTCCTTATGGAGCATTTTTCCGAACAGTTGGTGAGCATCTCCAATCACCATAGACTTAGCATACATATCCACCAATGACGCACAAATAATTTGATCTAAATGCAACCCCAACTTCAAAATAGTGCCGTGGATTGCTCGGCCCATTTCAAGGTCTTTCCTATCCCTACAAGTTCTTATTACAAAAGGCAATGTATAACTATCTAGTTGCACTCCATTTCTTATAACGTCCCTAAAGGTCGTATAACAATTAACATAGTCACCAACCTTAGCAAACCCACCGACCATCACACTCCATGATTTCGGGTCTCTTATTTTCATTTCTCCAAACAGAGCAGAAGCATCGTCCGTAGCTTTATGGTAGGCATATATGTAAAGAAGCTTGTTTGCGACAACGATGTCTGCAAATACTCCGTTGACGATCAAGTGGGCATGAACTTGTCTTATCCGAAAGACATCTCTGCACCTCAATAGAAGAGAAGTATAATATTTGGGGTCCATTGCGTTGGGATTGCAAGAACTGCTGCTAATAGCGATTACATTCTTCTTCTACAAAAGCATGACGAACATGAACTTTACGTCTGTACCATTTTTCAACTATATGGCCCGTCGAGCGACGAGTCACGTGCTCTTTCGGTCAAGGAAAAAAAGTAGTAGAGCTGTGTCGAAACTCGGAACAGTCATGCAGAGGGCTCGAAATTCGGAACTCGAAATTCGCCTAGCGAGATAGATAAGCGTCCGCCACCAATGCGAACACACAACGTTTGGTTCATGTGCACTCATAACTGGAACATTCTCCAAATTGTCTGTCTCGTACTGATTGGATGAAATAGATTCTTTGGGTCACTGCTACGATGTCGTTTTGCTTGTGGCTAGCTGCGAGCGCTTCCTTGCTTCCTCGGTCCCAGCTGGCTCGCAAGCCCGAGCCGGGAAAAATGGTGGCAGCTCTCAGAAACGGAAGGGCCTCCCAAATCCTGAGCAGGTTCCTCTATTCACCAATTCGCCATCTCGGGAGCACAAGCTCGCTCGAAACTGTAGCCTACGAAGAAGTGAAAGCTTATCCTGACAAACCTTACACCTCAACCGGTGTCATCATCCATGGCTTCCTCGGATCGGGAAGAAATTGGAGATCTTTCTCCCGCAATCTCATCGCTGCTCTCTCTAATTCCTCTCCTTCTTCAAGTATCTATTTCTGTAACTCATGTCATTTTACTTCTAACAAGCCAATTACCTTTCCCCCTCCCCTAAAGTCTGGATCATCTATTAATTTGATGTAGATTGGAGGATGGTGCTATTGGATATGAGGAATCATGGACAGTCAGCGGACAGGAAACTAAATCCTCCTCATACTATGGATACTGCAGCCAAAGATTTGGCTGATTTGGTAAAGGTCGAAGGTTGGCCTTGGCCTGAAGTTGTTATTGGCCACTCTATGGGTGGAAAGGTCGCAATGCAATTTGCTGAGAGCTGTAGCCGGGGTGAATATGGCGATACTGCTTCATTGCCAAAACAGGTCTTTCTTAGACTCTCGTTTTTCTAGTTCTCCATTCATTTCACCATTTGTTATTACATTGTTAAAGTAAAATAATAATAATAATAATAATAATAAAAAATCCATATTTGAATTTTATTCTGATTGATTACCTCTATTTGATGTTATTTCATTTAAAGTTCATCATGTCTTAGATTGTAATTTATCTTCATTTACTGGTAGAAAATCGAGTATTCTATTTTTGTTGTATGTGTCCTTGAGAGTCATGGTTTATACAAGACAGAGAAGCATTGATTGTTGTGGCTACCCTATCACTCTGTTAGTATGCCTTAATTAGCATGTAATGAAACAGTGTTATTAAAAATTGTTCTTAATGGCTTTATAAGTAAGTAGTGAGAGATATGATCATCCAGATAAAAATAATAGAAGTTACAGCATGCTGGTTGGGTTTAACCTTTTTTCACATGCTTACATTTATCAAGAGACATGAAAACTGCATATTTCAGTCATCCCATTCTTTTCATGAATGGATATGTAACAAAATGGATGTACTTCTCTAAAACGGGAAATAAATAATTAAGCCTTAAGAGATTTGTAGTCCTCAGTTGTTCCTTCATTTGTCTTTCCTTTTCTCCAGTTTGTGTGCCACCGTATTTCTCTCCCCCACCTACATTAGTAATGTATGCCCTACCGTTGTCCTTTTTATGTTGCTTCATTTGTTGTGTGGGCTAGCATCCTTTCACATAATTGCATAGATTTTCATAATTGGATGCTACAGTTTCAGTCAATTGAGAATAAGGATTTATCCTTTTTTAACCCCTGCTGAAAAAGCAGGTCTGGGTTTTGGATGCTGTTCCTGGAGAATTGGACCCTGCAAACAGCAATGAAGAAGCTCGAGATGTTTTACGGACCTTGCAAAGTTTACCGGCTCAAATACCATCTCGGAAGTGAGACTATTTCTGAACATGTTCTCATGATTTAGTTTGTTAATAGGCCGGTGCTTACCTTTATGGTATAAGTTGGAGATGCTCCGCCTCCTGCTATGATATATCTACTGGCATATATTAGGACTAAATGATAGAAAAGACTTATGAAGCTGAACTATCTGAGCACCTTCTAAGAAATTATTATGACCTCATAAGATGATGTTCATGTGCTTTTACTTTCCTGTATAGAATCTATTTATCAGTCATCAGTGGAGTTGATAGACTACATTTGTTTGCCTGATGCCAATACTTGTAGCAAAATATTATTGAATTTATATCGTGGGGGGAAAATGAATTGTGCATTCTTCTAATAATGATGCCATAATCTGATTGTTTGTCTTCAATTGATGTCACGTGGAAATCACTGTGCTTATAATAACCTTTTCTGTAAAGATAATTTTAAACCATAATCTGCAGTGTGTGTCATTTGCTAGACTAATCTATTGTTGCGCTTGGTTTCAGGTGGCTTGTGAGTCATCTGATGGGCCTCGGTTACTCCAAGTCATTGTCAGAGTGGATAGGCACCAATCTCAAGAAAGCTGGTGACCATGAGACATGGGCATTTGATCTTGAAGGTGCTCAGGAGTTGTTCGATTCTTACTGGTAAACCAGATGGAGTTTTTGTTCGAATAGATATAAATTAAAAATAAGGCAGCCAGAAGCTACTGTTTGTTTTCTTCACTATTTTTTATGTTATACATTCTTCTTCAAGGGAACTAATGCCGAATGCAAAATATGTAGGGAGAAGTGCTATTGGAATCTATTGGAGAAGCCTCCTAAAGGTATGGAGATAGTGATTGTGCGTGCCGAAAAAAGCGACAGGTGGAACCAAGACGCGATTCAGATCATTCAAAAATGTGCGAGTCGAGGAGAAACTGATTCTCACGGAAAGGTTTCACTTTGCGTTCTTCCAAATGCAGGCCATTGGGTTCACGTGGACAACCCAAAGGGACTGCTTGAGATTGTGGCTCCCAAAATAGCATCCCTATAAGTATGTTTTTTCAAGACATTAGGTATTGGAAAATGTTTCGTCCAAATTTGGAAGCTATTGAAGCTGATGGAGATTGTTTGGGCTCATTGGTTTGAACTTTGAATCACTTCGTTGCAATTGCAAAGAGATGGGGTTAACAATGACCCAGGGGGAATAAAACAAATTACTTCATTGCTTGTACCTCGAAGTAACTAATAAATAAGGCTATAATAATAGCTTTGGTTTTTTTTGGTCAACAATAGCTTTGGTGAGATGTGCACTATTCAAATACATGATAGAATTCCTGGAATCAGAGATTTGTAGTCGACATTTGCATAGCCATCGGGGGTTCAAAACGGTGACGCATGGGAGGCTTCGCAACATCCAAAGAATCAAATTTTTTTGCGTCGTGTTCAATATGTTTAAGAAAAGAGATGCCAGACTATGAGGAAATTATCAATTTTTGTTTTTTTAAACCACAAGTAAATGAAATAATTATCTTATGAAAAATGGTTTTAAAATTAAAAAAAGATTCTATAATTTTATCTCTAATATGCTCATTTAAAAGAAAACAGAATTAAATATCCCAAAAAACGCAAGCTCGCCCTTGCTGACGGTGGAAACCGGAAAGGAAGAGCATGCGACACCATTTGCTAAAAAGTAAAAGCATGCCGCCATTTACTTTTTTCTCTTTCATGCTTTTTGGGGGGAAAAAGTCAAAAAGACCCTTTTTCATGCAACCCAAGTTTGAAGAGGAACGAGATTCCCTGCCTATTTTTTAGATAGGTAGGGAAAGCCTATTCCATCTGACACATTTTATGAATTAAAAATGTTTTGCTATAATAAATGACGGCTCACAATTTGTTTTATATAATATCCCACAATACACACATGACACAACACGCAGTGAATAAACATAGTTCAAACTATCATCACACACGCAGGGGCGGTCAAATTAAACAGCGGCATCAACTGTGGTGTTGAATTTCAAGTTTTTGAGGGAGAGATTTGGTATCTATCCCCTTGCTGTAAAAGTTGTCCAAAAATTCTTTCATCGTGAAGTCTCTGTACAGTGGCGGTTTCTCCGGCGACAGCAGCTCCGGCAGAGGCCCATAGTATCCATCTGGACCATCCGATCCTCTCCATTTCCCCACATTAAAGAATATCACTATTGAAATTCTCGATTCCTTCTCTGAATTCGCCAGAACCCTATGTTGCACGCTCGTGTACTCTCCATTCGATATTATCTTCACCCACCAATCATCAATTTCCCAATAAAACAAAATCAATATCACTATAAAATAAGAATAGTCAACTGAAACATCATATCCATAAAACTACATACTATACCTATATTGTTATCGTCCAACAAGTTACATGCACTATGAAGGAGGTAATTAATATTGCCATGAAGTTGAACCAACTCCTTAAATATATGGACAGAAGGGAGCAGTACCTGAAGCATGTCGCCAGCGTTAATAATAAGAGCGCCGGGGAGAGGATTCACCGGCACCCAGTGAGGGCCGTGCTTGACCTGAAGCCCCGCCACCTGGTTCTGGAGCAAAACCGTGATGGTGCCCGGATCCGTATGTGGTGTTATACCCATCGTCAGATCCGGCTGCGGGCAGTACGGGTAGCAGTGACCCACCATCGCCCTGCTTTCCGTAAAAGCCAGCTCCTTGAACTTCTCTCTCTCCAACCCCAACCCTTCGCTCAGCAACTCCATCACCGTATCCGCCACCGCTTTGGCATGCGAATCCCAAGCTAGCATTTCTCCTCCACATATCTCCGGAAGATCCTCCGCCTTCGGGGCCTCCGGTGTCATCCACGCCTGCACCGAGTCATGCCAGCTAGCGGCGTCCGACCTGTAGAGGTCGTTATTGCTGGCGTACATGAATCCCTGCCCCTCTTCGCGTTTATAGTAGTTGGCCTTGATGTGTTGGGGCTGGTCGTGGAAAGCTTTGATGGCCGCGATGGTTTGGTCGAGGACCGACACGTGAACGCCGTGGTTGATGACCTGGAAGAATCCCCATGTTTTTGCGGCTTCCCTGACCTGTTGTACAATTGTGGCCCTGTGGGTTTGAGAGGATGCGTGGGAAAGGTCGATGACAGGGATGGCGGCGTTTGTAGGGGAGGAGGAGTGGAGGTCGGAGAGGATGCTAGGAGGGTGAAGGAAGATAGAAGGGATGGAAGTGATGCCGGAGTCGGAGAGGCCCTTTACTCCGATCTTGGACTCGTCGAAGTCCTTCAAGGCCGCTGCTCGGTCGGAGGCAGTACCGTTGCTCGCCATGTTTGACTGGACGGATACTCTGTTTCTTAAGTTATGGGTGAGCAATGTTTTCCAAGTCCGGTGATATTATATATGTCTATGCGTGGTTGGTGGGCGGCGCCGCATGATAATCGTTATATTGTATCAATATATATTTAATAGGAATAGCATTTTGAGCCATCTACTACTGTTCATGCACCCACAAATCACTGTTTATACAGGTTATTAAATCCGAACCCAACCGGTCGGACCGGAAACCGGCGAACCGATCTATTATAGAAACTGGGGTCACCCACTGAATCGGCCGACTCGATGGTGAACCAGAGAGAACCGGCGAGCTAACTGAGCTAACCCGAAAAGAAAACGAGAAGAAAATAATAGAAGAGGCTGGAAACTAGAAACGAGCACGGAAATCGTCCAAACAAGTAACGGATCTTGAAGCAACGGCCAGATAATCGGAAAGCAAGAAACACACAGAATCGGTGCCGGAATCTTCTTGCAGCAACAGCTGGACGAACAAGCGGCAAGATCTCAAAGAGACCGCAGGGTGAGGAAGAAGAGCGATCATTGGCTAGATCTAGACAGACTGAACGACGCCGGATCGCGATGAGCTCGGGAAAAAAAAAAGAGAAATGAGTGAAAGGCAAGAGACAATGTCTTCCGATCATCAACTGAAAGAGAGAAGGCTCTCTGAGCAAAAAAAGAGGGAGGGCTCCTTTTGAGCAAAAGAGAAAAGGCTCACAACTCAAAGAAAAACCGTGATTCAAGGAAGCAAGATCGCTGAAATTCGATGTAAAAGGCCAAAAAAACAAAAAGCAAAATAGAAGGTGATGAAAAATGCGACCTGTCCCTAGTCCCTACCATGTAATCAAAGATATAGGCTCTGTTTGGGTTGGCGGTAGGAGCGGTGGTTTAAAAGCTACTGACTTTAGAAAAAGTTCGGTAGGAGTGGTAGCTTAAAAGCTATCTAATTTGTGTTTGGATTGATAGTGGTAGAAATGGCAAGACCCACGTCAAAAAGCTGAGAGCGTTTTGGAAAAAGCTGCATGATGGAGCTTTTAGCTTAACGGGCTTTTTGAGCGTTAGGAACTTTTTCTTAACGCTCAACCCAAACAGATCAAATGAGCGTTGGCAGCGTTAGTGGACTTTTTTTCAAAATTACTGGTTCTAACGCTTCTAACGTGGTGCATTCCAAACAGAGCCAGAATAAACTGACCAACATTACCACACACTAATAATTCCTTACACCAGAGCTCAGACTGTGGACAGGTCATATCACCCTTATCTCACGCTTCCAAACCATTACTTTTTGGGAAATAAAAAATCATTTTTTAAATTTTTTATCATTTTGAAATATTCACTTTCTCACTGGGTTGGTTTGGTTTAGTTCCGGTAACCCAATACTTCGACCGGTTCAGTGATCGGTCCAATTTTAAAAACCTTTAATTCAACAGTGTCGGCTTCATATGCAAGTTTGTTTCATTTTTTGGGGTCCGTGCCAAAAATCTCCTTCTTTATTCATTGCTTACACCGAGTTCACGACCGCACACATGTTAAAATATTGGGAAAATGAGCAAAATTACACATGTAATTTGGCTCCGGGAGCGTCCAACATCACGTAAAATTTTCTGGACCAATTTTACACATGTGGTTTGATTTTGGGTGCAAAAGTCACATGGCCAGTTAGTTGACCGTCTGGTCAACGTCCATGTGGATAGACTTGTACAGTGGCACTGACGTGGATGAGTATATGGTGAGAGAAAATGCCATTTGGAGAGAGAAAATGCTGACTGGGATTGAATAATTAATTAAAAAAACTAAAAAAAACTGAAAATACCCAAATCAAAACACCCATCGGGCTCTCTTCTCTGAAACGCGAAAACAGATCAAATTGGGAAAACTTGGAACCCTAATTCGCAGCCTCCACCGGCGTTCATCACCTCCGACCACCGGCGTTCATCATCGTCGACCTCCTTTCTTCCCTCAGCCGACCTTGCCTTAACATCATCGGGCTTCATTTCAGACGAGTTGGGTGAAGATAAGATTGGGGAAAAGAAACCCTAAATTTCGACTCGACCACCGTGGTTCCCTCACCGGACGTTTCCTTCGTCGTCCATCACCGACAAGCACCTCACCACCACCATTATTTCTGTCGAACTGAGAAGGGGAGGCAAGGAGACCGAAATTCCACATTCAGTGCCGTGAAGAGAGCAAGAACAATGAAATACGAGATTAAGTGGCGATAAACGGTATGAGTTTTGCTGGGCATCTATTATCTATTTACATGTGTTCATAAGATTGCTAAAAATCAATTGTTGGGCATCTATTAGCTACAGTTTTGCTGGACTAAAGGGTATGAGTTTTGCTTGGCATCTATTATTCCATATTTTAGGCTTGTTATCCTTTGTAGTTATCAGATTTTCTGTTTGACCAAAAAAATCAGATTTTCTGAATCAAATATTTCAGTATTCTAGTTTGATATCCCTGTTTCATCGTTAAAGAACCCTTGACATTGATAACCAAATGAGTGCCGATTCCAAAGGATTGTTATTGGATGTTTGATGCTATTATTTGATTACGCGATTTATTCCTTGGTTTTACTCCTATATAAAATGTAAATTTCAGAAGACTGTCCTGATTACGGAATGAACTAGGAGTATAATTTGGGGGAGGGAGGGTTTCCTTTCTGTAATCTTCAATCTTTGATGATGTTGACATTAATGCCACTTTTTGGGAGATTAGCTCACTTATTTGAGAATCATTTTATAAATTCTCAATTCTTTGGTGAATGATGATGAGGTCTCAGTGGCACAAGGAACAGCAGAAATGTCTCTAACTTCATTGCTGATAATGGAGCCCATATGGCTTTATCATTGTAGTTTCAAATGTTGGTATTAGATGCCTGGTTCCAAAATAAGAAGCGACAACCAGCAAGGTCCTGTGCTGATCATGGAGCCCATTCTTTTCTTTTTAACAATGTTTGTTCCCTCTGTATTCATTTATTTGCAAGGTTTATTATTTTGACAAATAATATTGCATTGTATAGAGACCATTGGATGTCTTCGTCGTCTCAATCAACGACAGGGAGAAACAGGGAAGCAAGAAGGAAGGTGGTTCTTGTGAGAAGACCCAGTCGCGAGGAACAATACGAAGGTCCTGTGCGATATTGCTATCACAGATTGGTGGCGCCAAGGTGGACCTCATGGTCAGAAGGAAACCCCGGTAGGAGGTTTTATGGGTGCCCAAATTACCATGAGGTAAGATTTGTGACATGTGGGATGAGATTTTTTGTTGTGTGGCTTTTTCATTTCTAACTGTTGGTTAAACAATTTGATAGGATGCTGGGTGTGGATTTTTCGAATGGCACGATGGTGTGTTTGGAGAAAGGGAAAATGAAGTTATCAAAGATTTACTCAATGACATAGACAAGCTATATGAGGAGAATCGAAAAGGAAATGCATGTGGGAAGTGGTACGAAGAGCTTGTTGCACTTGAACGTGAGGTGATGAAGATGAAATCTGAACATTTAGTGAAAGAAAGTGAAGTGGAGAAGGTTCAATGCAAGTTCAGACTTGCATTACTAACATTGTTATTTACTTGGATGTTGTTACTATTAATGTATTTGTAGGGTTTAGGTTTCCTTTTGTTGTGGATGTCGAAGTTAAGACAAAGTTTCAATGATATGTAAAGTATTTGTAGATGCTAACATGTTGGCAATGGATTTAATGTTGTTCCGCATGCTTTTTGAGTCCATTTTTGAGTGTTCGGATAGCCAAGTGTGGAATGTATTCACCCGTGTTTCAGGGACCCCTGAGCTTGAAAGCCTTAGGCAAGGCATTGAGTTCTTCATCAAGGAGTACATTTTGAAAGCCAATAAATCTCTTACTCCAAAATTTAAGTTGGCCAAAAAGGCGTTTCATAATTTAGAAGGAGTGCTGATGTGATGTTGAAGTTCTGATTACATCAAAATTTTGTAGCTTTAATTATAGATACGTATTTCTTTTGTAAATAGAAAATTTTGCACATTTTTCTGACTTCCCTGTCATCATCATTGTACATTATCCACTATAATTCATAATTCTAAATGCCACACATATTCACATAGACCTAATCAACAAATACTACACAAAAATATTATGGTGTGGCCTTCACAGTTTCCAAAGCAAAATAATTACATTATCCACTGCCACACATGTTCACATATCCCTAATCAACAAATACTACACAAAAATATTATGGTGTGGCCTTCACAATTTCTAAAGCAAAATAATTACATTATCCACTGCCACACATGTTCACATATCCCTAATCAACAAATACTACACAAAAATATTATGGTGTGGCCTTCACAATTTCTAAAGCAAAATAATTACATTATCCACTGCCACACATGTTCACTTAGCCTAATCAACAACCTTCTTTCCTTTATCCTTGTTGGCTCGAACACGTGATAAGAGCTATGACGTTGTCAGACATGGTTGTCCTCTCCATTGTAGACCTCGAGGCCGAAAAGGAAGGTCGGATGGTGGACCAACAATGATTGATTCGGGTTGAAATGGAATGGATCTTGAACCACTTGGCTCATTGGAGTTACTCCGTCGAGACAACCTCAATTCCCTCTCATTTGGGATGGGAAACTGGGTTCGGGGGTCAGAATTCCTATGCATATAAACAGGGGATGTTCCCTCTTCAATAACAATTTCAGAATTCATACTAGGCTGCAATACAAAGGAGCAGAAGTAATTAAATTATGCAGAAGCAGCAACAGGAGAAGATTAGAATTTTGAGTAACGAAATCATAAGAATAAGACATTCATGCTCCATTCTTTACATTTGCCAAGTTCATAACATTAGCTTTCACCAATACAGAAAGTAAACATATTTAACTAAACTTCATGCATATATATTCCTACACTTACATATCCGATACTTACATTATAAACACTACGACCAGTGGACTCGTCAAAACATATCCCAAACCCATATCCACCTCTTCCCTGCCTCGTGGAGGTTCTTCTTGTAGTAGAGGGTTGTGAATGGGAGGGTGTGGCTGGGAACTTTGACTTCTATTAGGTTCTTCTTGTGTTGGTTGAGGGGGCTTTGAGAGTGGGGGGAATGGGATGGTGATTGTTGTTCAGTGGCTTGTGTGGGGTGAGGGGACTGTTGCCTGGACCTGCGCCTGCTTGATGTTGCCTCCACATTTTGCTGAGAAAAAATGATAATATTCACTGAATTAATAATTACTGATAACTGAACAGACTTGAAAAAAAGCTAATTACAAAGCATGAATTACTTAAATACAGCAACCAACATAGTATTAAAAAAACAGCAGCCAACCACTGCGAAAATAGCACATTTATTCTTAAAGTCTAAACAATCCATCAATAATAAATCATAGGCTTCATTTCACAACTCTACTTAAAGTCATAACAACCCTAAACCCAACCAATGGAAAAATAGCACATTTATTCTTGCAATCAGATAAAAACGGCAAACAAAAAAGCATTTAAAACAGAATCCATGACAACCAACACTTACCTCCGGACACCTTCTTTTATTGGGTCCCAGTTTGTTGCATCGGGTGCACTTGTAGGTATTTCCACGCCGACTTATCCTCTCAATTCCACCTTGTTGAGGCCTGTGAGATGCAGATGCCTCACTTATTATGCGGGAAGCTCTTGTTTTTTCCTCCGCCTCGCCGGTTCATCAGTTCTTGTCCTTTTACTGAGAGGCCGCTCAGGCAAGCTAGTGGCAAGTGGAGGCTGCAATGGTCCAAAATTTCTTGTGTCCCAGAATTTTTTACCCCTTACAGGCTGTAATTTTGTTTTATAGGCAGCAATATAGGAGTCCTTGTGATAGTAGTGTGAAATGTGGGTCTTCGGGTTTTCCTTAGCATGAAACATAGCACATATGGCATGCTGGCAAGGTATTCCAGTTAAGTCCCAAGCCCTACAAGTACACATACCTCTTGAAAGATTAACTATATGCCTATCTTGCCCTTCTACAACCTCATAACCGTCATCCCCATTAAAACAAACTCTACAATCAGCAGCAAGGCACCTATTGCACTCAAACAGATCTAAACATTTAGGATTGAAATCAGTTTTCCAAGCATGAACGTTTCTCTCACTGTCAGCCCACTTACCCATCATCTTCAATCTAATGCCATCAACCATCCTAATCACAGGTAAATACCTACACTCGTCTATCCAGGCATTGAAGGACTCACTCATGTTATTATCGACTACCCAAGACTTACACCGTGAACTAAAATACGCTCTTACCCAACATTGTGGGTTGTACGCTAGTGCATCTTCAGCCGCCTCTTTCTTCAAGGACCCTAGACGATTGAGGTTGTCTTTGAAATCCTCCGCATATGTACTCCATGCACAACTAAAGAATTTTTTCTTGAACTCGTCCCCTCTCCATTTTTTGCTCCAGTTTGCATATATGTGGCGGGCACAAAATCTATGCTCAACCTCTAGAAGGACCTCACTAACGGCTTTGGTAAGTCCCTTTCATATTAAACAAACATAATTAAAACCAGAGGTAAATCATTAATTAAAAAAAATGCTTAGCTAACATTGGAATTTACATTATTACCTTTTGCATGTCTGAAATGACTGTGACATTCTCACCACTGCCTAATTCTAGAGATTTCTGCAGCCATAGAAGGAACCACAACCAGTGATGTGTGTTTTCCTTCTCAACCATCCCAATCGCCAAAGGGAACAGTGAATCATTCCCATCAACCCCGACAGCCGTCAACAATATTCCTCTGGCTTTTCCCTTCAAGAAGGTGCCATCGACACCAATCAGTGGTCTGCAACCTGCCTTCCACCCAACCTGTAAAATAAAACCATGCTACAATGATTAAAAACAATACAAATACACTCAAACAGTTAGAAACATTGCAGAAATTGGAAGTCAATAATGTGTGTATAAAAGCTGATGAGACCATGATAATTTCTGAGTTTTTTCAGAGCCTGACCCTATTGAAACACACCTCAGTATGACCTTTTATGTTACTAGAAATGCAGCAAAACCTTGTAGTGCATGTATTATCTTACAACTTATAACAAAAAATAAAAGTAATAAATGGTAATGATACCTTAGAGGCATTAAAGCATATGTACATCCTCTTAAATATCCTTCGTCCATGTTCCAAACCCTCGTTGCTCACTTCCACACACACGTCTGAACCAGGATTTGACAACTTCAGCTCATTACAGTATGCCTCTAAGGTTGCAAACTCATCCTTGAAACTCCCTTGCATTTCATCCATGATCATCTTCTTTGCCCTCTTGCATTTATAGACGCTAACATTGACCTTTAGATCCCTTTGGATCTCAGTCTTCATCTCTTTGGACCTAAATTTAGGGTTTTCTTGCACCCTAGTCTTGAAATAATTAGCCAACCACTTGGTAGAAGCCCTTGGATTGTCGAACACACGTGGACACATGTGTTCATTATCCAAGGACTTCACTTGCCACCCCACACTCTGGCCATGTGTAGATGCATATAGTGTAAAAGGGCAGCCATCTTGACACACCACCCTAAATGTCTTCCTATCACTACGAACAATCCTAAGCTTCACCCCCCGCCTAATACCATACTCATCTACGGCCCTTTGAAGATGTTTTTTTATCTTCAAAGGTCATCCCAACAACAAAATATGGCATTGTACTCGATCTCAAAGCCTCAGGGACAACACAAAGTTGTTGATTTTGTACATCATCATGTTCACTCCCCAAGTCTTCTTCATTATGATCACTCTCATCATCCACATCAGAATCCCTAATTTCTGAGTCCTCATATGTGCTTTCTTCTGTACCCGAACTACTACTTTGCCCGATGTATGAGCCATCATCACTATCACCATCATCAGCCATACTGCTTGGTTTATTAACCACATCCACATCACTCTCTTTGTCATCGTCCAGGATATCGTACTCAGAACCGAGGTATTCAATTTCATCGTAGTCATCACTCGGTCCTGGTCCCCTCTCTTCATTGAATCCTTCAACATTTCCTCCTACCATGTCGTCTTCATTGCCCTTGGACGTCATGGCCACTAGACATATGCAAATAACCAAAATCAATAAATGGCTAGTTAATAATTTACTCAATAGAACTTTGAAAACATATTTTTCATGCCAGCTTCACACCATATGCTCATAAAACAATAGATATAGACATGATTTTTCATACCGTTTATCGCCACTTAATCTCGTATTTCACTGTTCTTGCTCTCTTCGCGGCACTGAATGTGGAATTTCGGTCTCCCTGCCTCCCCTTCTCAGTTCGACAGAAATAACGATGGTGGTGAGGTGCTTGTCGGTGACGGACGACGAAGGAAACGTCCGGTGAGGGAACCACGGTGGTCGAGTCGAAATTTAGGGTTTCTTTTCCCCAATCTTATCTTCACCCAACTCGTCTGAAATGAAGCCCGATGATGTTAAGGCAAGGTCGGCTGAGGGAAGAAAGGAGGTCGACGATGATGAACGCCGGTGGTCGGAGGTGATGAACGCCGGTGGAGGCTGCGAATTAGGGTTCCAAGTTTTCCCAATTTGATCTGTTTTCGTGTTTCAGAGGAGAGAGCCCGATGGGTGTTTTTTTTTTAGATTTCGATTGTTAGTTTCGAATTTGGATTACCTCGATGGGTGTTTTGATTTGGGTGTTTTCAGTTTTTTTTAGTTTTTTTTAATTAATTATTCAATCCCAGTCAGCATTTTCTCTCTCCAAATGGCATTTTCTCTCACCATATACTCATCCACGTCAGCGCCATTGTACAAGTCTGTCCACATGGACGTTGACCAGACGGTCAACTAACTGGCCATGTGACTTTTGCACCCAAAATCAAACCACATGTGTAAAATTGGTCCAGAAAATTTTACGTGGTGTTGGACGCTCCCGGAGCCAAATTACATGTGTAATTTTGCTCCTTTTCCCTAAAATATTTGAACCTTTAGCACGTTTCCCGACAGAGCATTTATTGCTGTCTGAAAAGAATTGCAAAGCTATTAATTGTGACCCAGTTTCATTTCCCAAATTACCCCTCTTCATTTACTCCTTCATTGTTGCCGACACTCATTCACTCCACCTTCTCCGAATCGCCCCTCAGCTCTGCAAATCGCTGGCCCTTAGCTTACCCTCGACATTGCTTCTTCATTGATCGTCATCGCTCAGCATCCTCCGCTCTTCACCGGCAGCCATTTCCGTCTTCGACAACTACATCGATCGAAGGTCCATCTGTTCCTTCTTCCGCCAGATTGGCTGATACAAATCACATTTATTAGCTTGGAATTTTTTTCACTGTGTATTTTGGACATTTTACCATTTGAGGTATTCAATGGATTTGGAAGGAAAGAAAGTCCTACATTTGTTTATATATATTTAGAACGTGTTGTCATGTGAAGCGATATTTTTTCATTCTTTTCTATTCACACCAGGTTCTTCTATACACAGATTCAACATCTTACTGAAACTTGTAATACGCATATACCTAGCAATGGATGCAAACGGTCAAGATTTGACGGTGATAGCATACCATTTGAGTTGGCATCAGAGTGTCCTGATACAACAAAATATACCTTGAAAGAGGGTTGGAAATTACATATGTACATATCTCAGTTACCATGTAATTAAAGCTTTAATAATCAAAATCCTACCGTCGTTGTTATTATGTGGATTTGGTTTAGCCCAAATTCCTTATTTGGGTGCCTTTTGTAGGTGGCGATGCTTCACTTAGTTCTCTGGTCTCACCTTCAATAGTGTTTCACGGGAGCTACCGTCCTCTATGCCTCTGCAGAGGACGGTCCGCTACCTAAAAATAAGAGAATTATTACCGTCATACGGCAAATTCTGAAAAACAATCTAAGTCATCCAGATTTTCATCCGACGATCCAGATCAAGAAGAGGATGGAAGAGGATGGGAGTGGAAGAGGATATTAGCCTTTCACTAGGAGCAAGTAATTCAGCATCGTGTCAGGGTAAGCCAAAAAAATCCTTGGGTTTTGCTCTTATAATATCGAATAATATGATTTGATGCAAGGCTTACACAATTCTCTCGTAGCCCTTTTTACCTTTCATATTTCCACCATAACTAGATTTCGCTGTTAAATGTAATTTCAATTTTCAAATATACTTCAATCACTTTTATTTTGTTTCCAAACATTTGTTTGAGGATCATGGGGTTTATACAGATGAATCGACTGCCTAATTGTTTGTGATTTAGTTGTTTACCAAAGTGTCAAAAATATGACATCTTTGTTAGATTCACCACTTATCAGTAAGAAAAATATAGAGTACACACACACACAGAGGGCACAATTCTTTTTTGTTTCATATAGTACTACATCTACTACTAGTATGGAATATTGTCCCCAAAAAAAAAAAAACAACTAGTATGGAATAATTAGAATGAAATAATAATTTAATTAGGGATCAACATTAAGATCGAAAATTAATTTAAAAGGTAATACACACACATATAATACAGATTAATAAAACTTAGTAAATATTAATTAGTAATGATTATATATAATATATGTAAACAAAACCAATTAGAGAAATATAAGGAAGAAGATGCAGAATTTTGTATTAATTACATAAGAACAATATACTTATACAACCCATAACCCACTTAGATTATTTTTAATCTACCTTCATTTGAGAGAGATAACCAGTCCCACTTGGGGACTAAGGGAGGTTTCTCTCTCTAACTCTCTTTAGAGAGAAACTCATATTAACCCCTCCTCTAATATAGAGAGAGGATGTAATTATGCTATACACAAAACCATATTAGTCAAGATCTTTTATATAGACTAGGATCATAACTAACTAATTAAACAATTTAATTTTACCTTAATGTCTCTAACACACCCCTCAAGTTGATAATCCTTAACTCAAGGGGTTCAACTTGAACAACACAAACAAACTAGAGGGATTTAGGTGAATTAAACCAATTACAACATGAAAATTTCTTCAAAACATTCTTCTTTCTTTCTCAATGACTGATGCAAGCCTCATTATTGTCTCAATTCCCAGCGCCAAAAATACAACCTCGAAGATGCCACGCTGATGCAAATGAGTATGGGTGGACAAGAACAATGACCATGACATCTGAACTCTCACAACTGTTGGTGCTGAAGTGCATTATCACAACATGCTATTTTGGAAGATGACACTGGAATAACAATTACTACAAAAAAATATTTTAACATCTGTTTTTAGGCTCTTTTTACATCCTTTTTCAGGGTGCCTATAAACGTGGCCTAGTAAAATTTGTGAACAACATTTAGGAAAAATCAAGACCCACTCTTGATCAACATATTGCGAGGCTATTATTAGAAAACTGTGAACCATGAATCTTAGGGCAGAAAACTCAAAATGAAACCGAAAACGAAGTCATATGATCAAGAAAGGATGAATTCCAAGAGTGTTTTGTGGTGCCGGCTTAAATATTTGGGTTAAATATCAATTTTGCCCCTAAAGTACGCGCCTAGGAAAAATTTTGTCTCTAAAGTTTTCAACGTAGCAATATTGCCCCTGAAATTTAAAAACATAGCAATGTTGCACCTAAAGTTTAAAAACATAGCAATGTTGCCCCTTCGCTAACAATCCTAACGGTAAACTAGGGTTGTTAACGGAGGGACAACATTGCTACATTTTTAAACTTTAGAGGCAAAATTGCTTTTGGGTGCGTACTTCAAGGGCAAAATTGATACTTAATCCTAAATATTTTTGGACCCAAAAATTAACTTGATATTGATATCATATAAACAATAGCAATTATAAAAATATAATAAAGAAAATGAAGAATCTTGTATTAACCACATAAAAAACAATATGCTCATACAAACTACAATTCACTTAGATTATTTCTAATTTATCCTCACTTGAAAGAGATAACCAACTCTACTTGAGGACTAATAGCCTGTTTGGAGGGTTTCAAAACCTAGGTTTTGTCATAAGTCTGTCATATACCCCTCTTTTTTCCAGAAGCTATTCTGCTTCAAGATATAATCTAGGTTTTGACAAAAGTTTACCAAACACTCTAAAAATTGTCTAGAAACTATTCTGCATCAAAATTTAGGGTTTGGATCCGAAACCTAGGTCTTGTAAAAAGCTTTTTTTTTTCCAGCTTTTTCTGTTTCTTATGTTATTATCAATATTTTTTCAATACCAGTTAGTATCCTTAAGTATTTTTTTTAGCACCCCAAAATATTTTTGTAAGATTAGTCAATATCCTGAAATATTTTTTTCAAAATCCTAAAAAAATTTCAATATCATGAAGTATTTTTTTAAAAAATATATTTAAGTATCTTTTTAGTACTTTAACCTGAAATTTTTTTTCAAGATCAATCAGTACCTTAAATATTTTTTTAATATCCTAAAATAAATTTTTAAGAACATGGAGTATTTTCTCAGTATCCTGAAATATTTCATGATCTTAAAAATTTGTTTTAGGATGTTAAAAAAAATATTTCAAGGTAATAACTAATTTTGAAAAAATATTTCAGGTACTAACAAGTACTAAAAAGATACTTAATACTGACTGGTACTAGAAAAATATTTCTCATGATCTTAAAAATTTATTTTATGATTAAAAAAAAATATTTTAGGTACTGACTAATTTTAGAAAAAAATTTCAGGTACTAACGGGTACCAAAAAGATACTTAAAGATATTGAAAAAATTCTTCATAATCTTGAATTTTTTTTTAGGGTATTGAAAAAATATTTTATTGTAATGACTAATCTTAAAAAAATATTTCAAGTACTGAAGGGTACTAAAAAAATACTTAAGGATACTAACTAGTAGTGAAAAGATACTGATGATGGCAGAGGAGAGAGAAAAGATACTGCATACCGAAAGTTGGATGAGGCCCAGGAGGAAGGGGCACGGGAATGGCAACGGGTTTGGAAGCTGCGCACCTTGCCTCGGTGTAAGTCTTTTATGTGGCTTGCTTTGCAAAATAAACTCCTCATTAATGAAGTACGAGTTAGTAGAGGCATGGGGGCCGACAGCACTTGCTCATGGTGTGGTGAAGAGTCTGAGAGCTTGCTCCATGTGCTTCGGGATTGCAGTGAAACAAAGAAGATATGGAGGCAGATGGGAGGCCCAAGTCTCATGCGAAGGTTTTTTCAGTTGGAATGGCACCCGTGCCTCTGTACAAACATTAATAGGAGTCAAAACCGAGGGAAGGAGGGGTGGAGCGAGCTCTTCACGACGGTTTGTTGGCTTATCTGGCAACGCAGGAATGTCATAATTTTTGAGAATACTTGCCCTAGTAACGATTCTATTTTGCACAGAGCAAAATCTATTGTGGAAACGGTGTCAAAGGCGCGGCACATGTTGCAGGGTGTTAATCTAAATGGTCGTCCTGTGCAGTCCAGAAGCATCTCATGGTCGCCGCCGGCCCAAGGCTGGGTCAAGTTGAATGTTGATGGCGCGTGTTCACAAAACCAGGTAGCAATAGGAGGGGGTGTACTCCAGGATGAAAATGGTGCACTTAGGGTGGGGTTCATGTTTAAAGCGGAGGAGCCGGCTGATAGCTTCTCTGCTGAGTGTTGGGCGATATTGTTTGGCATGAAGATGTGCTGGGATTTAGGAGAATGAAGGGTGGTGTTGGAGTCAGATGCTATGGAAGTGATCGAGCTGATTAATGGTCCACTCCAGAATTCTCAAACTGTTGCGAAGGCTGTTCGGGAGATTAAAGGTATGGTTGACAGAGACTGGGAGGTACTAGTGCAGTGGATCCCGAGGGAAAGAAATACGGCTGCTGACTATGTGACTAAACAGGCATTCGATGTTTGGCCTGGTTTTCTTCAATTTTACGCCACGTTTGGTGGCTTAGCTGAAGTCTTGGACAAGGACATGTTTCTTTATAGTTGTGGTTGTAGTGGTGTAGATTGAGGGCGTCCCCTCCTCTTTTGTTATCCAAAAAAAAAAAAGAGAGGAGAGAGAAAAGGCTAAAAAAAATACTTCCTCTCATTCTAATTATAGGAACACTTTTGTAGTGCAATTTGCACTACAAAAGTGTTTTTATAATTAGGACCGGAGGTAGTAGCTTTTTTACAAAACCTAGGTTTTGATATAAAGAATAGCTTCTGGACAATTTTAGGAGTGTTTGGTAAACTTTTGTCAAACCTAGGTTTTGATACAAAATAGTTTCTGGACAATTTTGGAGTATTTGACAAACTTTTCTTAAAACCTAGGTTTTAGTGTAGAATAACTTCTGTACAATTTTGAAGTGTTTAACAAATTTTATTCAAAACCTAGATTTTGAACTTATCCATACACAATCATTTTTATCCAAAAGTCATTCTCTAAAAACTATTTTTATCTCGTAAATCCCAAAAGCTATTATCCAAAAACTACATCTAAACAGGTTCAAGAGAGACTTTTCTTTTTAGAAGAAGATGGGCCAAGACCCTCCTTAACAAACTGGTCAATTTAATTTTACCTTAATATCTCCAACAACATATATTAACGAGAATATGAAATTGGATCAAGGAAGACATTTCTCTTCCTTGTAATGTCAGTGGTTTTCCACCGTTAAATCATATATACCATATAAATATAAACACACACCACCCGTACAGTGGATGGAGGAGAATATTCTCAAGTTAAACACCACGAAAGAACATATTTATAACAAATAATTTATGGTTAAAATAGAATATAGTAGTTAAATTAAATACCGTTTGTTCATTCCCATGTGATAACTACTGCTATTAAATTTTAAAAACAATTTATGATAGTCTGAAAAAGAAGGGGGAGATTTACCTTTCTTCTTCGTTGACGTTAACAGACTATTTTTGTTTCCACATCTTCCATAGCGTGGGAGATTTTTCTTTAACCATTTTAATTATCAATCTAGAAAAGGTTTTTTCTTTTGGGCCAACAAAGGTTGACTATGCTTGTATAGCGAGTATTATATATATACACTATGGTTGACCAAAAAAGAAGTGAGAAAAACATAACACGTAGGCAATTATACATGTATAGTACGAGTGTGTATGTGTGGATCGGGCAATTGATATGGATGATTACGTGATTAAGGGTTCAACTGGTTTAACATGGAGAAACAATTATACAAGTGGCATTATATTTACGGAATTTAATTTTGAACGAGTTTGGCAATTAAATCTCTTGATGATGGACAATCACCTACAAACCCAATTAAGCACGTGGTCGCCTTGTTGTTTTTATGGGGTATTCTAGTACGTACTCAACTCACAAACACTGCGATTCTGACACACTCACCCCAGCTGGCCTGTTGCATCGAAATTTCCATGGATTTGCAGAATTTCTTTAACTATTCAATTCTCAATTGGATGATCGCTATACCAACTAATATAATGTTTCGTTACGTTCTCATGTTATACATTATTCTGGGTATAATTGATTTGGTGGCGTGTCGGTGTTATTCTCCTAGTGTGACTGTGTGACACGATCTTTAGTTTTGTTTCTTTTATCACAATATAAGACTTTTTCTTTCAACTCGCATTATGATCCAAAATATAAGTCCAATTTACTAATGATGATGGCAAAAGAGGAAAAGTTCAATTTACTAATGTTTATGGCATTGCTTACTTTTTCTTTTTTCTTTTACCACAACCATCTTGACTAAGATTCCAATATTATCATATCTAATTGAAAATAGCTTTTTAAGAGAAGTAGATCATCTCCTCATCTTTTTTTCGCATTATCTCTTATTAGCTCATCTTGATCGTCGATTGGGAAGATGAGAGAAAAGTCAAAGTAGTCTTTTTAGAATGACTAAACGGACATGATTTAAAGATTATGAGAAATAATGACAGGAACATAACTCTTCATATATGCTTAAACTTAAGATCTCATAGTATTAGGCAGATACAACTCATCATTTCACTTATCAATGCATGCTGATGCTATTTTACTTTTCTGTACATTTAATGAATCAACTTTTATTTAATATAGTCTTCAATCTTTAATTAACAAGGATAGATTTAAAAAGAACTACAATATAATTCTTTTTACGTTCTTAATAATCCAACTAGTTTTTTCTTTTTAAATATATGCACATTTTCTTAATATAAATTTATATTGTGAACCGAGTATTTCATTTAATAATTTGCCATGTGCCAGCTAGTTGCCTGAGGTTGACCCATCACAAGAATCGCACCTACCATGCACGTTCATGTTCGGTATAACCCACACTAAAACTCAACGAGTTACAACGTTTAGAAAAATAAAAACTATAGACAAAACAAACAGACCCAAAAATATGAATTATTATTTATCAAAAGTGAATACCATGTTCATACTTTAGGTCCCTATTTATAAAGGCTCTAAAGAGAATTAAAGCCCATAAGCCCATACACACCAAACAAATATTCACACAACATTTTAAACGTTGCTTTCTACACTCCCCCTCAAATTAGGAGCAAGGAATACATTAACTGTGCCTAATTTGCTAAGCAACCTGCTGTGAGCTTCCTTGCCCAAGGCTTTAGTGAATATATTCGCTTCTTGTTTCTGCGAACTTACATGTTGTAAATCAATTAGATCTCCTTGAAGTTTCTCTCTGACAAAATGAAGGTCTATCTCGATGTGTTTAGTTCGTTCATGAAAAACAAGATTCGAGGCAATGTGAATTGCTGCCTTACTGTCACAATACACACTAACTAGACCTGTAGCTGGATTTGACAAGTCTTTAACCATTCCAGTGGCCCAAACCACTTCTGCAACTCCTGAACCTAAAGCACGATATTCCGCTTCGGCCGACGAACGTGACACAGTTTCTTGCTTCTTACTCTTCCATTTGATAAGAGAGTCTCCAAGCTTGAGCAAGTAACCTGTGACTGATCGCCTTGTGGTCTCACAAGCTCCCCAATCTGCATCACTGAAACATGACAAACTGAGATCCTGGTCTGAACTCAGTAGCACCCCAACACCAACACTTTGTTTCAGGTATCTAACAATGCTTCGTGCAGCTGCCATATGTGCTTTGGTAGGTGTTTGCATAAATTGGCTCACAACCTGCACAGGAAATGAAATATCAGGACGAGTATCTGTGAGATAAATCAGCCTCCCAACCAACCTTCTGTAACGTTCAGGATTGCTTAATAAGTCTTCTTTTCGATCTCGCCCTTCTTCATAAGCCAAAAGCTTTAAACCAGGCCTCATTGGTATCGATAATGGTTTGCACCCACTCATTCCCATGTCAGAGAGTAAATCCAAAATATATTTACGTTGTGAAAGAATAATCCCCTTATGAGATTGAGCTACTTCTATTCCCAAGAAGTACTTCATCTCACCCAAGTCTTTAATCTTAAATTGCTTGTGGAGAAACTCCTTCACTTCATTAATTCTCCTCTCCGAGCTACCAGTGATGATCAAATCATCTACATAGACAAGGATAAACACACAACCATCATCATATTTTTTTTATGAATAACGAATAATCATGCTTACTTTGCTGAAATCCACCAGTTAACAAAGAAGTAGTTAATTTATAATTCCATTGGCGAGAAGCTTGCTTAAGTCCATATAAGGATTTCTTAAGCTTGCATACCATGCCTTTTTCTGTCTTTTCAATTCCCTGTGGTACATACATGTATACTTCCTCATTTAAATCTCCCTGCAAAAAAGCATTATGTACATCCATTTGATATAAATTCCACCCAAACACAGCAGCCATCTTGAGAACAATTCTAACAGTAATCATCTTGATCACAGGAGAAAATGTTTCATGAAAATCTATGCCCTGTTCTTGTGTATATCCTTTCGCTACTAATCTAGCTTTATACTTATCAACAGATCCATCTGACTTATATTTAATCTTATAAACTCATTTACATCCTATTGCCTTCTTTCCCTTGGGAAGAGGCATAATATCCCATGTGTTGTTGGCCTCTAAAGCATCTATTTCTAATTTCATGGCCTTGATCCACCTACTATCCTTAATGGCTTCATTATAAGAAGTAGGTTCTGCATTGGAATCTATTGAACAAAGGAAACATAAATGGGATGAAGAAACATTTTCATAAGACATGTAATCTTCAATAGGGTATTTACAATGACCTTTGGACCCTTTATTTAATTGAGATACAGATTTACCTGTGTCACTTTGTGGAATCAAATTGCATACATAATCTTGAGACCAAATAGGTGGTCTTCTCTCTCTTATTGGCCTTACTGGACTTATTTCAGGTTCAGATTCAGAGCTCTTTGCATTATGATGATCAACTTGATTCTATGGTAAGTTGTCATGTGCTGCATCATTATTTTCTGGTTGATTCTCTTGTGCTGTACTACCTGCAATTTGATTCTCTAGTAAGTTGTCATGTGCTGCATCATTATTTTCTGGTTGATTCTCTTGTGTTGTACTACCATTAGAACACTCAGCTTCATGCTGGCTTTGTACTCCATCAAACCAGAATATATCACCTGCAGTACCCTCACATGCTCCCCCTAGCCGAGAGCCCCTCTCTTCTATGAAGGGGAACCCGTTCTCAATAAATCTAACATGTCTACTCACAAATATTTCTTTAGTTTTGATATTACAAAGCACAAAACCCTTTTGATTACTTGGGTAACCCAGAAAAACACAAGCAACAGACTTTGATTGCAACTTGTCAGTATTATTCAGATTTGTAGCATATGCAAGACAACCAAAGACTTTAAGGTGTGAATAATCAGCCAAAGCACCATAAACAAGTTCATGTGGTGTCTTAAATCCTAAAACTCTAGAAGGAATCCTGTTAATTATATAGGCTGCAGTTTTTACACATTCTCCCCAATATCTAATTGGTACTTGGGATTGAATCAGTAAACTAAGTGAAACTTGCATTAAAGTAAGAAAATATCAAAATCCAGAATGTGTAGGAGTCCGATATGGTCCCTACACATCCCTATGTAGAAGTTCAAAAATCCTTTTTGTTTTAATGCAACTAGGGGCAAATGGAAGCTTTGTTTGTTTTGACTGAAAGCAAACATCACAATTTTTATTGAGTGTAACAGTTTTGTCTTTCATCAAGTACAAATGCCTCAGTACAGAAATAGGAGCATGACCAAGTCTATTATGTAACAAAGATACATCAACATCAACATCAACATGTTTGCTTTCTTTGGGACAAACATTAGCCATATTCACTATATCATTTTGGTTACATTGCAGAATGTATAGTCCTTCAAGCAGCTTACCAGTCCCCTTCAGTTTGCCACCCTGAAGGCCCTGTATCAAACAACGGTTAGGAAAGAAAGCTCCCATATATCTATGTTCCTTAGTTAACTTTGATACAGAAATTAAGTTGACTTTAAACATGGGAGCATATAATACACCATATAAAGTTATGCCATTAGAGAATCTAATTGTTCCTATATGGATTATGTACACTTTATCTCCATTAGGAATCTTAACCATTCTAACAGGCCCTGAATATACTTTATAGTTGTCTAATAAGGATAAATCACTAACTAAATGTGTGGTTGCCCCGGAATCAACCACCCAAGTGACATATGCATTTTTATGAAAGGAAGAATTGAGAAAACCTGTACCGGTTAGAGCATGCATATTTTCTTCCGGTTCCTTCTTCAAAAGATCAAGCAATCGATCATATTGCTCCTGTGTAAGGGATGGCGAGATCATAGTTGAAGAATGCATAGCCTTTTCTGTATCCTTCTTGACCTCTGGAACTTGCCTCCCTTTCGGTCCTTTGAAGTCAGGAGGGTACCCTATAAGTTGGTAACAATTTTCTTTGATGTGTCCACGCTTGTTGCAATAAGAACAATGCAAGGGTGAGTTACCTCTTCCTCTGCCTCCTCCTTTCCCTCTCCCCCTAGCTACCATGGCTATACCTTCGGTAGGGTTCACTCCCCCGACAAGAGCCCTTTGAGCCTCATCTTCTGCAACCATTGCAAAAGCTTGATTCACAGTGGGGAGAGGAGACATAAGCAAGATCTGACTTCTAGCCATGTGATAGGTTTCATTCAAACCAGTCAAGAATTGGAGCAGTTTCTGTTGCTGCACCAAATTCCTTTGAATCTTGGATGCGTCACATGTGCAACAATTGCACGTCGCACCAACCGCCACAAGGGAAGATTGTTCTTCCCATAATTCCTTTAATTTTGAGTAATACGTGGCCACAGACAATTCCCCTTGTTGCAGTGAATTAATCTCACGGTGAATAGAAAAGATTCGAGACCCTGTGACTTTGTCGAATCTTTCTTTAAGGTCCAGCCACACCATATATGCATCACTAAGATACACCATACCATTTGCCAGCTCACGAGACAAAGAATTCAGAATCCAAGACAATACAACTGCATTGCAACGTTCCCACTAACCCCCCAAATCAACACCAAATTTTTGTTTCGGACAGGAACCATCAACGAATCCAAGTTTTTGTTTACCAAGAAGAGGAATTCTCATAGCTTTGCTCCAAACAGAATAGTTATCATTGCCAGTGAGAATAATAGGAATAATTGTGGTACCTTGAGTGTCAGAAGGGTGTAGATACAAAGGATGTGTAAAATCGATGGTAGACGCTGGGGAGGATGTCTTGTCCTTTGGATCTACCATGATGAAGAGTAGGGTTCTTGGATTTCTGACGGCACGTTGACACTGGGTAAGGGTTCTTGGATTTCCGACGGCCTTTGGAAAGAGCTACCGATCTCTAGCTCTTTTGCTTTTCTATCTCTGCGTTATTACTAAAACCTGCAAGAGTTTGTGCAAGATTGAAGCAATCTCATGTTCAGATGGAGACCCCCTTGTCTGCAAGAAGAGTCACCAGATCTCAGACCGTGGCTGCTCTTAGCAACAATTCGAAGAGCACCAGCCACATCAACAGCATCCTAGTTTCGAGAAAGATGGAAGATTCTGAGAAAGCTCTGTCAAAATCAAGGCAAAAAAAAAATGGGCGCTGCAGCAGGCAAACGTGTCCAGCGGATCTGGAGGAGCGCATGGTCTGGCGTCCTTCAATTGCGGTAGATGCTTAGGGTAGCTGTAGTCGGCGATCTCCAACGAAAATTCCAAATCTCCCACGGTCCGGTGTGGCACTCTCTCTCACGGTCCGGCGTCCTTCTAACAAGCGGCCATCATCGATCTTGGGCGTGGTGGAGATAGGATGCACTGCCGTGGGTTTGGAACGTGAGGACTCAGGAGTGAAACGCGTGGAAGAACGAAAAACACAAGAAAGAATGAGTCTTGCAAAACCACCGTCAAACAAGGAAATCTGGTCAAACCAAACCCATGTGGACTGGGCCACCTGGATCTTGAAAAGCCACCTCAGTCAATGGGTGGGGGTCTTAAAAATTAACCTGATGCTCTGATGCCATATAGACAAAACAAACAGACCCAAAAATATGAATTATTATTTATCAAAAGTGAATACCATGTGCATACTTTAGGTCCCTATTTATAAAGGCTCTAAAGAGAATTAAAGCCCATAAGCCCATACACACCAAACAAATATTCACACAACATTTTAAACGTTGCTTTCTACAAAAACAATAATCTATTTTTACAAATAATAAAAAAGGAACAAATTTTATAATTTCCTTTTTTTTTTTTCAGGTAAGGTTGGGCAATAAGGAGGGAGCCTTATCTTCCTCCAGTTGACGGCTTGAACTCTTGCCTCTTAAATAAGTTTCATATTTTTTGCTCCCAAATATGATTTTTTTTAGAACAGTGATGTGGGCCTTTTTGTCTTTAGCCTTGGGGTCCACAATAAAAAATAAACCAAGGATTGCATATAGGCAAACCTAGGATCGTTCTCTCTCTCGAGGAGCCTTTTATTGAGTCCTAAGTAATCTAAGTGACATGCAAATGCAATTAAAACAAGGGGAAATTGATTTTGGATTTTTGAATTAATTAACTACTGAGAAATGCAATTAAATTAAATGCTAAACTAATTTTTTTGGTATTTTTATAAAATTGGTGAATGAGTGAAAATGATATGAAATTGAAAATATGGATGTTGATGCTCTTGATGATGAAGAATTGACTATCCTTGTTCAAAAAGATTATGGGAATTAAAATTGCATTAAGTCTAAAGAACAACCTCAAGATACCACTTGAGTCTAATATTCTCAATTAATAGTAGCTCCTACAAACATAGCTAACCACCACCTCTTGAGAAATTGTTGAAAACCACTTAATGTGCAATTAAACTTGGAATTATGCAACACGAGTCTTCTTAAAATTGAGTACATAACAGTCCCTCAAAGGGGTACAAATCAACTACATTAACCAGACAATACCACGCTAATTAATTTAATCCCATTGCAACCACAAGAAATTAAAGCAAATATAATCTTCACATTGCATAATCCAAAATCAATCACAATTATCAAACTAACAGAGACAATAAACATTAATCTCAGTTCCAGAATTTATACACAGTAGTCCCTAAAACTAGGCAACCTAAATGTATAAATCTAGACTAATAGTAAGAACAAATTAACTCCCCTTTGAAGCTTTGGAACTCAAGTAAATCTCCACATCCAAGAACCAAAAGTCTCAGCCACACATGATTTGAGATTCTACTCCAGCAAGCTTGAATCCTAGGGCCATGAAAGCGATGGTGAAGGTGGTGGTTGAAAGAGATTGGCAGTGGAAGGTGATGGAACGTTGATCGCCGGCGGCAGAGGTGGATGGAGTGAGAGCCACCGGCGATCAAGGAGGAGGAAGGTAAAGGAACAATCAAGGTGTGTTCATGATTCCCCCGTTCGCTGCCTGCTCTCTCTTGTTTTTATTCTTGCGTCTTCCTTCCCCCTTTTTTTTCTTCTTGTTCAATTCTTGATTTCTGGCGTGATTCTCTCTTTGGCTGTTAGCGTGATCTGTTTGCTTTCTGATTCCAGATGTGTTCCTGATATTGTGTTGGATAATCTGGATCAAATCTTGCTATTTGTTCGCTGAGACTTGCGTTTTTTTTTCCGTCGTTCTTGCGTCTCTCGTTCTGATTCTTGCGTACGTGTTTTCTGCTTCTCTTTTTTTTCTTTAAAGTCCCCTTCCTTTTTTTCATTCAAGAAATATATAATATTGTGTGAATCAGCTCCCAAATCACAACAACACATTTCTTTGACTTTTCCTAGCGTGGGGTCCATGTCTTTGATCCAATTGCCTCCAGATGTGATATATCTCAATTGCTTTCTCCCTTTTCCTCGGTTACATGGTCAATTTTAATACAATATAATATATAATATAATAATATATTATATATTATATTATATTATAACTCTCAAATCACATTATATCTTTTACAAAATAAAATAGGATATTAATAGATTTTCTGTTATAATATTCTTTTATTTTATATTTAATTAAAAGAGAGATAAATATATAAAAGATAATTAAATAGTATAAAATATTAATAAATTAACTCATTATATCTCAAAATCTATACTTATTTAATTATAAAAATATGGTACGATCAATTCCCCCACACTTAGACCTTTGTACTCCTGAACAAAGGCAATTAAATACAAAATTCCAAGTCCAAAACACTAATGCATTTGAAAGATGAGCAATTTCATAATTAGAAAGCAATGAATTAATCATTCAAATTCTTCAAGCCAACACCAGTGATAGTCAAGTGATGTAAAGGGATTAGCTAACTTCACAATTTCAAAATATTAGAAGAAGTAGAAGATGACTCTCAAGATATTAGTGTTTCACTCATCTCACCTCATTGATTTGGATAATTTCACTCTAGTTCACTTAATCAACACCTTACCATAGGCTTGTAACAACTCTAACATCTCTACTATTAATAGCAATTAATGAAATGAATCAAGAGGACTTTTAAGAAGTAATGTTGGATGAAGGCTAGATGGAATGAATTAATTAGAAAATGAATAGTTGATATGCAAGTCGAAGTTAATGAGCAAGTTTATAGCATCTAAATAACTTTACAAACTTTTGCCAATTCTTTTGAAAATCATGAACAAATGCCTTTTTGATATCTGTTTCCTCTTTTTTTTTTTTTTACCAAATACTTTTTTTTCTTTTTCTCTTTCTTTTTTTTTCAAATAATAATACTCACTTCTCTTCTTCTTCTTTTTTTTCACATACATGGCATTTCAAATTTTTTATTGGCAATTCTCTTTTGATTTTTTTAGAATACTATGAGTAATGACATACATATAACATAAGAAAGGCACAAAAGGGGGTAAGCAAAGGGTAGATGAATGTAGGCTTGTGTTTGGGTAAAAATGGTTTAGAATTGAATGCCTCTTTCGTTTTCATCACAATAACGCAAATACCGTTTCGAAAAAGAGTTGAAACAAGTTCTAGAAGGTGAAAAACCAAGTGAACATGCACACATGAAAAGAATTTAAGGCTCAAATATCCTTCCAACAAGGCTTTTCTCTAATGCTCATTCCAACAAAATCAATTGCATAGTAAGCTAATCACAAAACATCTGCTTAACTATTCTAAGTGCCAACTTTACAAAACACAATCAATCAAAACATTGCAATCAGTAAAAAACAATGCTCAACTATTAAATGCACTAATGATTTATGAAATCTCTTTTTTTTTTTTCCAAAATGAGGAGTAAGCAAAAATCCAATTGTGGGTTCATTTCTCTTCCCATTCATTTGAAAAAAAAGACATGGTTTTCTAAAGTTGCCAAAACACTAGATCTCATGAAAACTCAAAGAATTCTCACAAATTATACACTTCCAAAGTGGCAAATGCGACCCTTTACCACTTAGGGCGTGCAATAATGCAAATCATTCTTGAAAAAAATTCTAGTTTAAGGCATTTTCTCATTTAAAAACAACCAAATAATTGGGATTCAAAATATATTCCCCTCCCCCACACTTAATCAACACATTGTCCTCAATGTGAAAAAAAATCACTCTAAAGAGAATGATAGACAAGTTGAAATCTAAGGCACAATGGTAATTAAGTAGGGTAGTGGCCAACAAAGATGCAAAGCATACATAGGGGGTTCTTATTGTATTAAAATTGACCATGTAACCGAAGAAAAGGGAGAAAGCAATTGAGATATATCACATCTGGAGGCAATTGGATCAAAGACGTGGACCCCACGCTAGGAAAAGTCAAAGAAATGTGTTGTTGTGATTTGGGAGCTGATTCACACAATATTATATATTTCTTGAATGAAAAAAAGGAAGGGGACTTTAAAGAAAAAAAAGAGAAGCAGAAAACACGTACGCAAGAATCAGAACGAGAGATGCAAGAACGACGGAAAAAAAACGCAAGTCTCAGCGAACAAATAGCAAGATTTGATCCAGATGATAGGGCAAAACTTTAAGCCTAAAAAAACTCCACAAGTGCACGGGCCGTATCAAGTAATAAAGAGTAAGTAAGATATCGTTCCCACGAGGACTTGGTATCACAACTTTAGTTAAGCATTAATCTCACAATTTCGTTTAAGTTGAGAAAACCAAATTGAATTTAATTAAGAAAAAGGAATTAAAACTAAAATAAAAATAAGAAAAATACCACAATAATCAAACGAGCAACCTAGAGTCACTAATCCCTTATTTGTTTCCTAGATTTTATCCCCACTAAATTAACTTTGACTTAATCTAATCAGCTAATCTAGAGTATTAATGTCTATAAATGCCTTCCGGTCCATTTATATACCTATCTTAATTAATTATGTAATGCCTCACACAATTAAATAAGACGCGTTTTAAATCGGGCTCACTCTAATTTGATTATGCGGAGCTTCTAGGTATATTCCTATCCTAGACGCAAATTAGATTAAAACCTAACTTCACGTTAAATTTAAACCTAATTCCACATTATTTATTCCCAAGGTCAATTTAGGATTCCCTCTTCCAAGTCCAACCCTAAATCCCCAAAACATTCTCAATGGTGGCCACTCACTAAGCAATAGCGATAAACACAGGATTAAATAAACTGAATAAAATTAATCAAAACTAAAAAGTGGGAATAATCTCTAAAACCCAAACAAGTTCATAGATTCTCTAGGTTGCAAAACCAACTAGCCACACATGACTTTATTCAAATCCATAAAAACAAAAAGAAAAGAAAAGAAAAGAACACTCAGGTTCAAAGAAGAAGGAGAGAGAGAGGAAAGAAAGATTCTTCGTCGCCTCCACAGTCCTTCCGTCCTTCCGTGAAGACGATGAAGAGAATTGAAATGCTCAGCCTCCTCTGCTCCTCTGCTTCTTCGTTCTGCGTCTCTCCTAATCTGCTTCGTCCTTCGTCTTCTTCTGTGATCCTCTTTCTTGTCTATGCCTCCTTATTTATAATAATTTAGGTGATTTCTCTTTCACTCCGTGGGCCCCACGTTCCATTCAATTCCAAATAGCCTTGTAAAAGTGATGCTGAGTGCGTGGCTAAGGAAACACTAAAGGAATCAATTATAATAATCAATCATAATAATGATAATAAAACTGATTTTATTTTTTAAAACTTCTCATTACTACGATTAATTTCCTAAACTCAAAAACTTTTATTTTAAATTGAAATCCTCTAAATGATGCCTCCAGATTGATATCCCTTAAAATAATCATAAAATCTATTTAATTTAGCATTGATGACTTCCTAAATATGTTAAAATATATCCCATATCAATTAAAAATAGGAAGTCATCACCAGATTATCCAACGCAATATCAGGAACACATCCGGAATCAGAAAGCAAACAGATCACGCTAACAGCCAAAGAGAGAATCACGCCAGAAATCAAGAACTGAACAAGAAGAAAAAAAAAGGGGGAAGGAAGACGCAAGAATAAAAACAAGAGAGAGCAGGCAGCGAACGGGGGAATCATGAACGCACCTTGATCGTTCCTTTACCTTCCTCCTCCTTGATCGCCGGTGGCTCTCACTCCATCCACCTCTGCCGCCGACGATCAACGTTCCATCACCTTCCACTGCCAATCTCTTTCAACCACCACCTTCACCATCGCTTTCATGGCCCTAGGATTCAAGCTTGCTGGAGTAGAATCTCAAATCATGTGTGGCTGAGACTTTTGGTTCTTGGATGTGGAGTTTGACTTGAGTTCCAAAGCTTCAAAGGGAGTTTATTTTGTTCAATTTATTTTCTCTATTGCATTTTAATTTCCTAGTTTTAGGAATATTATTTTGTTTTGAGACTAAGTTTGTCCGTTTGGAAAACTTTGTGGATTGAACCTATGAGATTGGATTGAATTTTGTGGTTTGTTAGAATTATAAATTTATATTTCCTTATTAATTCAGTGAAATTATGCTTTCTACGTGTTATTGTTAGATAGTATGATTGAATTGGATTAATTGAGTGGCGTGTTATCGCACTCTTATCAAGAGGAAGCAAGTTACATTAATTTGATCCTAATCACACACTAAGTGGTTTTATACAATATCTCAAGAGGTAGTAGTTAGCTACGTTAGTAGGAGCTACTATTAATTGGGAATATTGGACTCAAGTGTTATTTTGGGGTTTTTCATCTAGACTTAGTGAAAATTTACTCCCACATTTAATTGAACTATGATAGTCACTATTCCATTCCAAGGGCAATCGTTCATACATTTCATTAAAAACACCAAAAATATTAGTTTAGCATTTAATTTAATTGCAATCTTATTTTAGTTTATCAATTGAAAAATCCAAAACCTAATTTTCCCCTTGTTTTAATTGCATGTGCATGTCATTTAGATTACTTAGGACTCAATAAAAGGCTCCTCGAGAAGAGAGAACGATCCTTGGTTTGCCTATACGCAATCTTTGGTTTATTTTTTATTGTGGACCCCAAGGCTAAAGACAAAAAGGTCAAGGATTGCGTATAGGCAAACCTAGGATCGTTCTCTCTCTCGAGGAGCCTTTTATTGAGTCCTAAGTAATCTAAGTGACATGCAAATGCAATTAAAACAAGGGGAAATTGATTTTGGATTTTTGAATTAATTAACTACTGAGAAATGCAATTAAATTAAATGCTAAACTAATTTTTTTGGTATTTTTATAAAATTGGTGAATGAGTGAAAATGATATGAAATTGAAAATATGGATGTTGATGCTCTTGATGATGAAGAATTGACTATCCTTGTTCAAAAAGATTATGGGAATTAAAATTGCATTAAGTCTAAAGAACAACCTCAAGATACCACTTGAGTCCAATATTCTCAATTAATAGTAGCTCCTACAAACATAGCTAACCACTACCTCTTGAGAAATTGTTGAAAACCACTTAATGTGCAATTAAATTTGGAATTATTGATCGTACCATATTTTTATAATTAAATAAGTATAGATTTTGAGATATAATGAGTTAATTTATTAATATTTTATACCTATTTAATTATCTTTTATATATTTATCTCTCTTTTAATTAAATATAGGATAAAAGAATATTATAACAGAAAATCTATTAATATCCTATTTTATTTTGTAAAAGATATCATGTGATTTGAGAGTTACCTGGGCAACAAATTAAATTGGAAGTGATATAATATAATATATAATATATTATTATATTATATATTATATAGTATTATATTGTATTAAAATTGACCATGTAACCGAGGAAAAGGGAGAAAGCAATTGAGATATATCACATCTGGAGGCAATTGGATCAAAGACGTGGACCCCAAGCTAGGAAAAGTCAAAGAAATGTGTTGTTGTGATTTGGGAGCTGATTCACACAATATTATATATTTCTTGAATGAAAAAAAGGAAGGGGACTTTAAAGAAAAAAAAAGAGAAGCAGAAAACACGTATGCAAGAATCAGAACGAGAGACGCAAGAACGACGGAAAAAAAACGCAAGTCTCAGCGAACAAATAGCAAGATTTGATCCAGATTATCCAACGCAATATCAGGAACACATCCGGAATCAGAAAGCAAACAGATCACGCTAACAGCCAAAGAGAGAATCACGCCAGAAATCAAGAATTGAACAAGAAGAAAAAAAAGGGGGGAAGGAAGATGCAAGAATAAAAACAAGAGAGAGCAGGCAGCGAACGGGGGAATCATGAACGCACCTTGATCGTTCCTTTACCTTCCTCCTCCTTGATCGCCGGTGGCTCTCACTCCATCCACCTCTGCCGCCGGCGATCAACGTTCCATCACCTTCCACTGCCAATCTCTTTCAACCACCACCTTCACCATCGCTTTCATGGCCCTAGGATTCAAGCTTGCTGGAGTAGAATCTCAAATCATGTGTGGCTGAGACTTTTGGTTCTTGGATGTGGAGATTTACTTGAGTTCCAAAGCTTTAAAGGGGAGTTAATTTGTTCTTACTATTAGTCTAGATTTATACATTTAGGTTGCCTAGTTTTAGGGACTACTGTGTATAAATTCTGGAACTGAGATTAATGTTTATTGTCTCTGTTAGTTTGATAATTGTGATTGATTTTGGATTATGCAATGTGAAGATTATATTTGCTTTAATTTCTTGTGGTTGCAATGGGATTAAATTAATTAACGTGGTATTGTCTGGTTAATGTAGTTGATTTGTACCCCTTTGAGGGACTGTTATGTACTCAATTTTAAGAAGACTCGTGTTGCATAATTCCAAGTTTAATTGCACATTAAGTGGTTTTCAACAATTTCTCAAGAGGTGGTGGTTAGCTATGTTTGTAGGAGCTACTATTAATTGAGAATATTAGACTCAAGTGGTATCTTGAGGTTGTTCTTTAGACTTAATGCAATTTTAATTCCCATAATCTTTTTGAACAAGGATAGTCAATTCTTCATCATCAAGAGCATCAACATCCATATTTTCAATTTCATATCATTTTCACTCATTCACCAATTTTATAAAAATACCAAAAAAAATTAGTTTAGCATTTAATTTAATTGCATTTCTCAGTAGTTAATTAATTCAAAAATCCAAAATCAATTTCCCCTTGTTTTAATTGCATTTGCATGTCACTTAGATTACTTAGGACTCAATAAAAGGCTCCTCGAGAGAGAGAACG
Organism: Acacia crassicarpa; assembly: GCA_034222035.1. Taxonomy (NCBI): domain Eukaryota; kingdom Viridiplantae; phylum Streptophyta; class Magnoliopsida; order Fabales; family Fabaceae; genus Acacia; species Acacia crassicarpa. The sequence continues at coordinate 59,195,569 of JAWXYG010000002.1, read as the reverse complement.
ATCCTAGGTTTGCCTATACGCAATCCTTGGTTTATTTTTGTTTGTAGGGAAGGTGCAGAATCCAACTTAGTGTTGGGGCACACCACATCTATATTGCAATCACAAGAGACATAAGGCATAAGAGTGGTAGAAGAAAGAAATTTTTTCAAATTGTTACCACTAAAAGCTTTTGAATTTTCAAAAGGATCATTTTCTTTGTCTATATCGGGTGGCAAATCACAAGAAAGAATCATATGGAAAGATCCAATTTCATTTGTAATATCATCAGTCAAAGTAATTGAATCTTCCCTTATTAAACTATCATGCAATTCATTGGAATCAAGAGAAACATCTTTTTCTAGGCTTTGGTCTTTTTCACTCAAATCAATCACATTGTCATCCATGCAAGATTCAACCTTTTCACAATTGACATGATTATTATCATCAATAGTACTAAAGGATGCATTATGATCAAGGATGGAATCAATCACTCCACTAGATGTTTTCTTTCGAAAATCAGCAAATAAGTGGCATTTTTCATTATAACAGTCTACACATATTCGATATTCCACACAAGAAAATGAAAATGTTTCAGTTAGTTCATCACAAACATCCCTAATACTATAAAGAGAAGCATTTTCAACAGTTAAAGCATCACCTAAAGAAGTAGGATCACAATCATCAACAAGTACAATTGAATCATTACTATTAAAGCTAATGGCTTGAGCAATTAAATTTTCAAATATTTGAGGGGATTCAACAATAATTTCCTCATCCACCTCATTATCACTCAAATCATGAATTGCTTCATTAGTTAAAGTTAGAGGAGAGTCTACTTCTACTAGGATAGGATCATTACCAAATGGTAAAGAAGACTCTTCAATGCTCTTTTGTACTTGCTTCACTTCTTCTGCTTGTGTGGGAATAGGTACCGAAAGATTGGAAATTTCCACTTGTGAAGTGGCACTTAGGTGTTGCTCTTCGGTTTTCCCATCATCATTGGAGGTACATGACCATGGAGCCCCTTCTTCTCCTTCAGTTTTTATCCACAGCACATGGCGAACAAAATCCTTGATGAATTTTTCAATGCCCTCCATTTCCTCTTCCATTTCCTCAGAAAAGCCACAAGGAAGAGCCTCTTTGAGATTGAATAAAAATTGATGCCGAACCTTTACTTGGTCATACATTCTTCTTAAGATAAGGGTTTGAGCGTCCATATATGGCAAGGTGAGGAAGGCATCTAGTCCGGAAGGTTGAGGAGTAGAGGGTTGTGATGGATGTTCCTGGTATTGTGGAGTGGGTGGCTCATAATGAAGTGCATGTGTTGGGTAAGTCTCTTGTGGAGTATGGCACTTAGGAGACTCTTGTGCAAGCCACTCCATTGCTTTCTCCAACTTCTCATTGCTTTCTTCTAGTTGCTCCACTTCTTTTGTATGGGTGATCATGGGAAGAGGGTCTTCTTGGAAATTAGTTTTCAAAACTTGTGATTGCTGAGTGAGACGCTCAATTTCCTTTTCCATTCTTTCATTCTCTTTCTCTTGATGTTCCATTCGTCTCATTATAGAGTCCATTTGGTGGTCAAAGTTGGCCTTGTGTGACCGCTCCTCATCTACAGTCTGATTCACTTGATCTTGCAATTTTGCAAGGACTTCACGAATAGTAGGTTTTCGGTTTGGCACACAAGGTTGAGAATGAGGTCTAGAAGGTGGCTCAAATGGGTTTAAGAATTCATGAGATGGTGTGGCGAGATTGGGAGTTGCAGACAACGGTGAAGGGAATAGGTGGAGTTGACGGTGTGTCGGCGTTGGTGAAGGTTGCTGCAAGTGGAGGGAGGGAGGCCTCGCCGGCGGCAAGGGAGGAAGGGGAAACCGCCGGCGAGGTGGTGAGAGATGGAGAAGAGAGGGAAGGTCGGAGATGGCGTTCGTGATTGTGTGATCGCGTGCTTCAATTCCTTCAATCAACAATACTTCTTCTGCGGCGCTGATTCCTTTCTTCTTCTTTTTTTTTCTCGTTCTCCAGCGTCGTGTCTTTTTTTGTTCATCCACTCCTCCCTGGTTCTGCCTGATTCTTGCTATGCTTTCCGTTTTTTTCTTGTAAAGTCCCAGTCAGCCTGCTTCGTTCCCTCTTTTCTGGTTTTGCGTTCTTTCTTTTTCTTTTGATTCTTGCTCTCTCTCTCTGATTCTTGTCCGCAGCGCTGCGTCATCTTCTGCGTTCCTTTCTTTTTTTTCTTCAGCGTGTTCTCCGTCTTTTTTTCTTCTGCTTCTCTTTTCCCCTATCAACGTTTTCCGCCTTGCTTCTTTCTTTTCAGCGTGTTTTTCCTAGCGTGTCTTTCACTTCTTTATTTAATAATGGATATATCATATCCATTTGATTATCTTTTCCCATATTCATAAAGATATCACAATATCTATTGCGTGAATCTCTCTTCCAAATTTAATATAATATATTATATGAAATCCTTCTCAATTTAATTTGTTGCCTCACTTAAATCGCATATCTCCTGCACAATAAAATATAGGATATGAATAGATTTTCTGTTATAATATTCTTTTATCCTATATTTAATTAAAAGATATATAATTATTTAAAAGATAATTAAATAAGCATAAGATATTAGTAAAATCAATGATTATGATATATATCCAAGATAATCCAGATAAAATCTTTCCTAACTTGGCTATTTGTTCGCTGATTCTGTTTAATTCTCCTACAATTTAAACCAATTAGTCTAACATTAAATATTCTCATAAAAATCAATAATCAAGAGTAATTACATTTTTTTACAATTTTGCCCTTTTTTAATCCTAATTTAACATATTTACTCTTAATATCAATTTATCACAAGAAATACATTTAAAGCTCAATAACTATGAGAAAACACATTAAAAATCCCTATTTAATTACCAAAAATCATATAAAAATATGGTTAGATCAAACAGCCATTCAAAGAATTTTTAAATAATTCTGAAAAACAATTTTATAAAAATATTGTAAAATAAAACAAGTCGCAAGTTTCTATCAGATAAGAGTTACATTTTCATTGTATGAAAGAGCGTCGAGGTCGTTGACGCACCAACGTGTTTGGCTAAAACAAAAATATTGTCATCCGACATTTTATTCGTCGGCCGCCATGTTTGACTAATGTACGCACATCCTGTGTTTCTTAATTTATGGCTGAGCAATATTTTCTGAGGCGCTTTATGTAGTATGGGTTGATAATATGCATAAGTATTTATGTCTATTTGATCGCCAAACGTGCATGGGGATGTTTGGGCGTTGTGGATAACAATAATATTGTGATCTTACTTCAAATTTATTAGTAAAGTGTATGCTAGTATGGATGAATTATAGCTTGGGAATTGAATATGTATTAGGGTATGTTTGAGTTGACGTTGTAAAATCACGTTAATGCAAATCAAGATAAAACTCTTTTAACATAATTACTTTATACGTACGCCATTAGAAAAAATAGTTTCTATTGCTAATTCGAAAATGTACTTATACAGATTGATGCGTGCTTCGGTGTTTGATATGATACTCTTATCAAACGTGTGTGTGTGTTGATAAAATCCATTTGGGATACTTCAGTAAAAGATGAAAGATGAAGATGAGGATGTGATTGTGGGAGTGGGAAGAATGGGCAAAAATAAAGTACAAAACAAAGGTGCCTGACAAATATGCAGGATATATAAGAGAAATATTACCCCTTGGGCACATGGTTGTTGATTGAATGGCTCCTTTGTTTAGCTGTCAATTAATTTCGATTAGCTGTGTATCGGAGATTAAAGAGGTTTAATTTCTATAATACCATTTTATCACAGACGTCAGCCCCGTGATTTGATGATAACTGATTAATTAGTATTCTTCTCTAACAAGCGGATGTATTTTGGCCAAAAATCTATTCTAAAAGAATTCTAAAAAGCAGACCTTTTAGTTATGTTTAGTCAGTTCTGTATATGTCTCGAACTTCACGTTTACGTCGGCAAAGCTAAATTTAATGATTTAGGGCTTGTGTTTTCAATAAGTTGTTTATAAAGTGTATGGACCAGTAATTTTGCCCCTCGGGCGGATGATGGCATAGCTTCTTGAGTTTGTCGTTAATTACCAACTCAATGTTGTATTAACATCAAATTCTGTAAAAGTATATATCATCCCTGCTATTGAGATTTTTAATGGAAAAACATCTCATTCAATGAGTGGAATGCATTTGTCAGTTCATGATACATTCAACAATAATAAATTTTAATTTATCCCATTCAGTCACCATGTCAGCTGCACACGAATGGTACAATGTTATTATACTTTATCAATAATCAAATTGTTTACTAAGCTATTAGCCAAAAGGTCTATCTTAACAATTTTCTTGAGCATTTTCTTTAATCTTCCTAAATCCCTTTTAATAAGATGATTCTCTATTATTTGATTCATTTAAATACTATCATTGACACATTAAATAACATTTTTTGTACGTGTCCGAACTACCTTAAATAATTTTTCACAATTTTTTTTTCAATGGTAGTGGCTTCAACTCTTATACACATATATATATATGTTCATTATAAATAGTTAAAACAAAATCAATTTTCAAACATAATTTCCTTTAGAAATTCGTATTTTTCAATATTTATTATTTATTTACATTATATATATGCCGGTCCTTCAATACATTAAAGGAAGAAAACATCATGCTTGATATATAAAAGGAGGGATCCTATAGAGAAAATTGCTTTCTTTAGGAAATTAAAAAACAACTGAAAATAATTACTAAATAACGCAACATTACATCATATTAGTGCTAAAACGGAGAAAATTGAAGCAGTAGGGCAGTCACAGACTTACATTATTTTGAATGCCATGCATAAAAACGGGTTTAGATTCTCTCAGAATCTTTTTTCTCTTTTTCTTTTCAATATTTGATTTCCACCCTTAAATTTAAAGAAATAGATGGTTCAGATTTAATATTTTATAAAACTATTATTTTTAACATGAAAAAATAAATTTAACTGTTAAATCATGATCTACACTATTTATAACTGTAATACAAACAAAGTTAATAAAAAAAATTTATAAAATACTATTATCATTGTTTTAGAAAATATCAAATCTGAACCGTTCATTTTTTCACCTAAGGGTAGAAAAGAAGAGAAAAGATTCTAAGAAAGTCTACTCCCGCATAAAAACAGCTCAACAGCTCATGAAAACAAGTAAAAGCTAAAGCGAAGTATTTCATAGATATGGAATAAAAACACAGCATGTCTATTTTAGTTTCTGATAGCAGATTTCATGGTCCAAGCCTTGAGATTCTCCACACTGATTGGCTCGGTACCGTTGTTGAACACGAACAAGTGGGCTGCATCAGCCACGGCTACTTCTGGATAAACCCTTGACAGAATGTTTGTTCTCCCTCCTGCTCCAAAACTCTCCACCACCGAGTGATCAATCTGGCCATTCAATTAAATAACCAAAACTCAATATATACCACTTTATCCATTGAAAGTATTGAAAGGCAAATATTGAATAGTGTGCTAGCTAGCTGTTAATAATATACCAGAGTCCTAAGAGAAAGCTTCTTATCCGCTAAATCCACGTCCACAAAGCCCGCAAATGATGGCTTGTACAAATGACTCCTCAAAGATGAACTGTTGAGGAAACCAAACCAATCAAAACACATATATTGACCAATCAAAACCAAAGTAATTAATGTTTGCGAGACAAACCTGGACGCATCGGAGCACAAGAGAACCACGTGCTTGTTTGGAGCTTTGAAAATTCTGAAAAACACAGGAGTGAACTCTTCTAAGTTCTTTGAAGCCAAAGTGAAGAGCCCAAATGGTCCAACCCCACCTTCAACTTTGGACCCCTTTTGAGCACACAGATCCTGTGCGTTCACCCACTTTGGATCAAACAGTTCTGCCTTTTCCAAGCTTGAAAATGAGAAAGTAACTTCCACGTCAGCCTGCATATATACGCGCAGTACGTACCATTATCATCAGAATAAATCAGATCACTATGTATGAAGTTTGTTGCATGTATCTTACGAGTATAGTCATACCTGGGCAGCTGTAATTCCATTTACTTCCTCATAGTCTCCCTTTCGAAGCCTCTTGTTTCTCACCTCAACTTTGTTCCCTCTAAGACTGTTCAATTCTGCCACCGGCCATTGAACCAACTGTTTCCTGTTCGAATCAAGCCACAGTGTTCTCGGGACTCCCTGAAAAACATATATGTGTTTGGCAACTTAGAATTAGAAATCACTTATTATACCAATGGATGCCGTTCTCCCCTGGTAAATCAGGCTGTTAGGGCCTGTTTGGTATTTAGAACATGTTGGAAGAGAAGGAAAGATGTGCAAGTTCTCTTGTTTGATCCACTTTTTGTGTCAAATCTTCCTGGCCCACCAATCTTTCTTTAAAGGTAATAAGATAAGATCCTACTAAAATTAGTGGAAACCCAACTTCCTACATGCATAGTGATACTTTCAAACATATTTACCTCTTATAAAATATTTTTTTTATAATACAAGAAAATATGATTAAATTTGAATTTATACGATAAACTTATGAGATAAATTTGAACTATGCCATAAGTTTAAACTTGAGGGAGAATATTTTAGACAAATTCAAACTTGATGGGAAAATATTTTAAACAAATTCAAATTTGATAAGAGGATAAATCTTTTTAAAAAAATATTTCTCCTTTTCATTTTGAATTAATTACTTTTGAAGGTAAAATAGATATTTCATGATTCTTTATCAACTGTTACCCCTTCATTTTTTTCCTACTAAACTATCCATCTTTCCTCATCCCTCAGAATTCTCCCTTCCCTTTCTTTCCCTCATCAAATCTTGTCCATACCAAACAGGCCCTTAGTATCTGAACTCATAACTTAAAAAAAAAAAAACAAAGGAAAAAAAAAAGAAATAACTTATTATAATTATACTATAATATATAGGGTAAAGGATTTCTCCTGTCACTAGAGATAGAGTTATCTCCAGTGACCCTAAAACTACGTCGTTTTGAATTAATGAAGGGTGTGTTTGTAATTTTAGGTGAATTAATGAAGGGTACAAAATTACGGAAACACCCTTCATTAATTCAACTGAAATTACAAACACACTCTTCATTAATTCAAAATGAGGTAATTTTAGGGATAGCTCTATATCACCAGTGAAAGGAGAAATACTTTATATATATAATGCCCTAGCTATATATACCAGAATTCCGGCCCATCCTTTTTGGACATCATCAACCCTAGAATCGGACTCGTTTGCCCATGCCCACAGGACCCTTCGTTTCTTGACGGGATCGAAGAATGACTTGGAAGCATAAAAGTTACCATAATCATATCGGAGGCCATCCCAACCATCCACCGAAGTTTTATCCGGGATATACCTATCCTGCTCCGGCATGTACTTTCCGATGGTGTAGTACTCAAACCTCGTCATGTCAAGGCTGCTTTTCAACACGTGCTTCACGTTTTTCCCAACCACTGATGCGTCCAGCCCTTGTTTGCCTCTCACAGAAACCGGGTAGAAGTCAGGGCATTCCCACATACCTGTGGATGCTGAAGAATGGATCGGGTGTTTGGCTTTGACCCAATTCACGAAGTCCTTGCTTTTATATAGATGGGCCACTCCTCTTAGCCCCCTTCTCCCGCCGACAAGGAACCTCCAGTGACCATCTGCCTTGCTCCGCCACGCCGTCGTCGGGTCACGGAAGGCGCTGCCGTTCACGCCAGTGTCTGCAACCACCAGTGGGTTGATGGAGTCAGGCTTCACCCATTTCCTGAGATACGGGTCGGATGCGTTCTCAGGTACTGCAAAGCATTGGACCTGCGTTTGTTTTTCATCGGCGACTCCAGTGTAGAGGATAACTGGTCCTTTGCCCGGAACAATGGTGGCTGAACCGGACCAACACCCGTACTTGTCAAACGGTTTGGAGGGGTAAATGGCCGGTTCAATAGTTTCCCAATTGATAAGGTCCTTTGACACGGAGTGGGCCCACACTATATTTCCCCACACCGCTCCTCTGGGGTTGTACTGGTAGAATAGGTGGTAGTATCCATTGTAATACATGGGTCCTACATTTTGTCATGAACCATGGAATATAATCTCAGAAAATTTAACAACATAGGAATATGAAATTGCAGCATGGGAATTAAGGAAGAAGAAGACTTACCATTTGGATCTGCATGTGATGAATTCGTCCATTACACCAATTTGAACCCCACGAAGGATGACAACACAAAGAAAGTTATTAATTAGAACTTAATTATAATCATTCTGAGGAAAATTATGAATTTTGAATGACAAAGGTAAAAAGCTAGAAAGGTGCCAAAAATGGTGTATATTTTATTTGTCCAATCATTTCTATTAATTGATTAATCGTAACAAGATGATGATGATTAAAATATGGGGATACGATTTTTGAAGTCTGCATGTTTCCACGTTGAACATATATATTTTTTATGGTATCAAGGTCTATGATTAGCACGTACGGAAAGCAGTTATTAAAATTAAACTAGTGATGATGTAACCAATATATATATATATATATATAATGATGGTATATGTGGCTATAATATTAAAAACTACCGTTGGAGTTTGTCAATGAGCTTAATTATACATCCTACTTAGGGTATTCAACAAAGGGGGAAAAAAAAAGGTCGATACTTCTTACTCTATATCTAGCTCCATATTTCGAGCAAAAATATATCTAGCCCCGTATGGGCTCCATCAATATTTGGATTTGGCTTTGGTCCTATACCCCTTACCGTCCTTTTCCGTCCTTTTTCCTTTTCTACCGTTAGATTAAGATCTCAACGGTCCAGATTTATCATATGATAAAAATATTATTATAAGGGCAAAGGAAGGAAAAGAATGGTAAAAAGTTATAGTAAATCTAAACTATTGAAATCTTAATCTAATGGCAGAAAAGGGAAAAGGATGGAAAAAGATGGTAAAAAGTATAGGACCAAAGCCAAGTTCATGTGCTAATGTTAAAGCTGGTTACTTAATTATAATTGTCTGTGTCAGAGGAATATTGAACACAAAGGAAAAAGGACATGGTAAAAAAGTGAAAAAGAACATGAACAGTGGCCACTAGGGTCGGTCATTTTCATCCCACTATGCGCCACCTTAAAATCGTGGAAGCCGCATGTGGACCTCAAAATCGCCCCCAAGCTGGATTTTATTTTTTTTACCACAGAAGTGTATTAAGAAGAAAGGTGACAAACATGCATAGAGAAAGTTCAAAATCCCTAGTCCACATGAGATAACACGGATTATCTTTTTGGGATAAAATAGTTTTAGTTTGAACTTTGAAAGGTAGCCGCTGTGACCCTCTTTTTGTTCCTTTTTGAGCATTTCAACATCAAATACCCGACCATGTGTGTCAAACTTCCAATATGTCACGTTACCTTGTCATTATCTTGGATTCTCCAACAAGTCATGATAGCACTATAACCCCACACAAAGATTTCAAAGACAAAACAAATTCGACCTGACTTAATAAAAGGAAAAGGAATTCCCACTTGTATATGTATATATTATATATATAGTCAACTGTTAAAAAAACCTAGCAGAAAATAACCAAAGTATCAGATCATGCTTCTCAAATCTACTTTAATTTGCACTAAGACATGGTGGGTTATCCTAGGTTGATCGCCAATATAAGAGTAACGCATGCATGGCTTCTGATCCATTAATTGGATAACCATGCATAGGCCAACGATGAGCTTAGATCTCTCTCTCTCTCTCTCGCACACACATTTCCACCAACGTTTTTGTGTTCTTTTACCACCAAGAAAAATCATCTTTATGCCTAACCGTGTCAACGAACTAGCTGTTTGGGCTACAATTATTTGAAGTCTGGGTTATACCAAACTTGTTCATGATATATTACTCAAAGGACAATAACAGAGAAGAAACAAAAAGGATGTAACTTGCATATGCCTCTTACTAGAATGAGTTCAAAGACTAATTTTAATCAAACCATGAAGGAAGACAGATGACAAAATAAGGAAAGCTAATAATTTACATTATTTTTTTTAACGAGAATTCTCTTTACAACATTCTTGCCGCCATGCGTGTATCGGCATCATCAAACCAAGCATGAGGTTAATTAAAATGGAAAGAAATTAACATCATTATTGCCAGTTTAATGCCACAGAAACTCTTTGTTCACGATTCTACGACCAACACTAAGTCACCAGCATTCACCTACATACATAAGATAAAGAAAACACCCTAATATATGGTGTGAGGCTAATAATTAAGTCATACGCCAGGAAAGAAAAAAAAAAACAGATTCAAAAGGAAACCCAAGCGAGACTCAAGTAGTTAGGGCTAATGTATTGTGTAAATTATAAATGAGGATGTTACCGTTGATCCAGTGCTTAAGAGGTTGAAAGTGATACCCAGTTCTGCGAATTTGATTCACCTTAGTCGCAGAAATCGATTGAAGATGTGGGTATCTATCATGAAACGCTTCAACTGCATTGTTGTTAATGATCAGAAAAAGGAGGGAAAGCACTATGAAACACTTTGGGTGACCCATTATGATGAAAAGAAGCTAAGGAGTTTTGAACAGGGCAAGAAATCGAGTGATTCAATGAAGAAATGAGAAACTGATGAGGAAGAGAAGGTTGTGGAGGTTATTTATAGAAGAGAAAAGGTGAGGGTTTGATAAAATCTAAGGTATCACGCACACCTCAACTTCCTAGTGTTAGTTGATTCCTTAGCCAAAGATTTCTGATCATAAAATTAAACGTTGAGAAATTACACATATGCATCAAGTTAGTTGTTTTGCCCTTCTTTTTTATTTCTTAAATCAGATGTTGATTTGTCTAGAGAATAGTTTAAAACTAAGGGAAGGAATTATGTATTAGTACGAATAACCAACTCAAGATATGTGCTTGTCTGTTCTGCAAATTAATTTGCCCTAGCAAGTTTGGGGAAAATTAAATTGAGGATCTATAATAATCAATTTTTATTAGGAACAATAATGCTAAAAACTATAATTGTATTGAATGGCTAAATGTTACTGTACGTGGTTGACCATCATCCCCTTATTAAAAAAAACACGTGAAATGTTACATTGCCTAATTCAAAAGATGATCATATTCAAGCTTTAAATTATGTATTATCTCACTTCTTACTTTAATAAAAGACAACTATGGATTTTATGATTATTATTATTATTATTATTATTATTATATGTGCCATTTATTTTTGCAAATTACATTAAATCTAACTAATTCAAATTAATTGACTTGGGTTAATTCATATGAAAGTAAAGAACTTTTATTTGCAATAAATTTAAAATTTTACTTAAGATGACCAAAAACTTTCTTATGCGAGATAGTTAATCTAAAGAGTTTTTTTTAAAAAAAAAAGAATACACGCAAAGACACTTTTGTCATACTCCCTCTAATCCTTATATAAAATATATTTACCTAATTTGATTAGATAAAGAAAGTTAATTAAGCTAGTTAATATGACATATATTTTCTAAAACACTATAATCATATTCCTTCGTTCTACCATTCTCTCTTCTTCTTGATTTTTGTTGAGGGAGCATCGATCAATAGAAGTAAATTAAAAAAAGATTGACAGATGTAAAAACTATGTCTATATTTATACTGATATCAACTCTCCAAATATATATTGTATTAAGCACATGAGGACTGTTATAATATAAAATTTTTTGGACTTTTCTTTAAATGGTATCATAAAATACTACAATTACCATATGTAAAGTAAAAACTTAGATACTTAAATTTATGTAATTAATACAATTTGTTCAATAAAAAAATAAGTAAACTTTTTACTCCTAATTTATTCAGTTATTAACGCTTGTTATTAACATTTTTAATTTATTTTAAAATTTAAAATATACTCTTTTTTTTTTAATTTGATGAAGAGTATAATCCCTTTTGAGATTTAGAGTACAAGTGTTTTCGCCTCTTTTAACAAATACATTTTATGAGATTCAAATTTATGTTTTTCTCTTTATAGGGGTAAGGTCTCTGATTACCTCAACTAACAACTTATTTATTACTTGTTAGTATTAATTAATTATAGATAGTATACAAAATATAAGAGTTTAAATATCAAATATTTCTTTATGGATACTATAATTAGGAGAAGGAATATAATGTTTTACATTGAAAAACTATTTTTAGAATAAATATAAATAATGTATTATACAATTTATTTTATAAGCAGGCATGCATGTGACTGACCTTGCACTTGCACTTTAGTTCAAATCTTTCGGTTATAATGTTAAGGACCGTGCACTAATACAATTATCTGATGGCAAAATGATATTAAACTCCTTTAGTTCTAAATGTAATACAATTATAAGGTCTTACATTTATGATTGGAGAGTAAATTGATTATAGTAAGAAGAAATCACTAATACACACAATAATTATATACCTGGCCTGAAGATTATCCCCAGTTATCTTATAATTATTGTATATATGATTCCTGAACCCCCAATCTCTAATGATACAGATGGTGATTGTCATAGATTCATGATTACTTTCAATCAAAATTGAATTTCCCCTTTTGATGATCGGGCTTTATCGTTGGGACTTGGGAGCTAAGAACGTCAAATAGCCTCATGAGATTGCATGTCCTCTTCAACAAGTGACATCAGTTAACTACGAATTCTGAATTAAAGAAAGGGGCCTAAATAATATTATGTGACATTCATCCTTAATTATATGCAACTATATGACAAAAAATGTATATAAAGAAAAAAAAAACCCAAAAGTGAGATTTGGAAGGCAACGTAACAGATAATAGTAAAATGTTTTTCTATTTAAAAAAACAGAGAAAAGGGGAGAGAAACAAATGTTGAAAGCGAAAAGGTAGCGGATGACGGTGTGACCACTATCACTATTACTTACATTGGGAAACAATAAGGAATCCAAACTCTTGTGTACCCGATCTGCATTTAGAACTTGTCACATGCCCACATTTCCACAATTATGTTTAACTACTACTCTCCACTATTTCTCACCTTTTCTCTTTCTTTCTTCTTTTGCAATCACCCCATTAACTGCCGTACTCATTTTCTCTTCTGTCCAAGACATATAGCTAATTCTGTAATTCATACTCTTCCTGCTCTTAATATAATATGTATTTAAGGAGTTGATTTTTATCCTAATTATAAATTATTATTTTTTTGTCAATTTTTTACTAATTTACCCCCACTGACGCTTCTTCGTTAACACTCCCTCAAGAATAATTAAGAAGAAAACGAAGGATGGAGTTGAAAAAGATAACTAGGATGTTTTTAAAAAAAATTGTCATTATAACTTAACCAATTTCCTTAATATGATAAAATTAGATAGATATATCTTATATTAAGGACAAAAGGAGTATATTCCATTATAAGTTTTTTGTTGTGTATGTTGTGACCCGGATACCTCAAAATTGTGTGATTTCTTTCCCCTACATCATCATTTTATTGTTTGTGTTATCGCCACCTATATGGTGTTATATACTCCTTTTGATTCTTTTTATAAGACATCAACTCTCAATTATATTTGGTTATTTTTATAAGGTACTTAGTTGTTTCCAAATTAATGTGCATTAATTGTTTTTTTTCTATGTATACCCATAATTAATAAGAGTAATGGGTGAGAGTAATAACTAATATAATATTAGAGTTTAGTGCAATTAGTAGGAGAAATATTAGAAGTTACCTAAATTGTAAGAAACCTTTATTAGCTTTAATTGTTTTTATTGATCTGTAAGAATTGATAATTGGCGCCTTATAATAAAGACCAAAAGGAGTAGCAAGAATAATATGGAATACTGTGTTTTTTTTAGGCAAATGTATAGTTCAGAATCAAATCACTTGCACATGAACAAGCGAGGCACATTGATGACCCACATTTTCGTTTGTCACTTTCATGATTATGTATTTGAAAAACAAGTGCAATTGCATTATGTGCTAATTTATTGATCAAACATAGACATTACCGAACCGCCTCTTTCCTTTCTGGTGATGGTAATTAAAGTACACAAAGTTCTTGGGAAATGGGGGAGAAAAGGAGAAAGAGAGTTACAGGGCAATAATAACATGCGTAAGGCAGGATGGTCGAAATAACATAGTTGCAGCCACATAGAACTCAACCCAACATTAGTTGCAGACAGTGACACTTTCAATTTTCATTATCATCCTTCGCAGTTCGCACCACCATCGTTGGTAGTGTCCAACGATGACACACACACACATATATACACATGGACCTCACTTCACACCAAAATTTACACAGTACATACACCTTATATTTGTATACTATATCATCTTAATTAAAGCCTAACCTTTGTAGAAACAGATAGATCTGAGAGGGCTCAAAATATGAAGTATTTTTAGATAAAGCGCATTCATATTTGGGACAAGCAAGAAACGAAGGCGTCCGAGCATAATGTCGTTTATTGAAATTTCAATTTTGTCAAAATTTTCAAGTGGGAGGTTTAGGAATTTAGTGCGGTGAATTCAAGTGGGAGCCTAATTGTGTTGCATGTGCTGGATCAACTTATGAAGGGGAAAGCTTGGGAAGATTTGACCATTAATTTGCTTCCCCAACTTATATACCTAACAAATTGCTTAGATGAGGTGTCGACGCAACTTATTAGTCATTCGTATATTCTGTTTTGCAAATCCAAGTTTAGCTTTAATTTTTTCACTCAAATGGTCAAACCAATAATTAATGCATGCTTCTTTGGCCTGGTATAACCTACATATTCTCTTTTTTAGAATTTTATAACCCCACTGCTCCAATTTTGTTAAACCCAACTCATAATTTTAATTAATTTATCTTACTTTTTTATCCTACATATTCTTCTCTTTTTTAAAATTTTATAACCTCACTTCTCCAACTTTGTTAAACCCAACTCATAAAAATTTTCCATCCCCTCCCCTCCAAAACCCTCATACCAAAAGACCCCAGACTCATTCATGGTTACGCTTTGCTTACGCTACGTTAATTTAGTGTAAATGACTAATGATATGTTAATGCATTTTAAGCAGGAATACAGGATATTATTATCAGATGCCTGATTAGCATCTGAAATCAACCACGCATTACGATTTATATGCATAATTGCACATGTCAATCAATTTTTATGTATCCATTTAATTTTAAATGCAGCTTTTTATTCTCATCAATGTTATCTGTACACAACTACGCAAAATAAAGGACTTCTTATACCTAACAAACAAACATAATATATATCTAGTCCACCAGCAAAATGGTCAACAAGCAAATCATGAGGGGTAGACCCAAGAAATTTACCAGAGAGATCTGCAAAGCACTAAGCTTGAAAAGGTAGCGATGCACTATGATGTGTTATGAAACATACAATGCATTTTACATCACTATTTTATCAAATTATATGGTGGACATTGATTTTGGAGCCGCATATTGCAATGATAATGACAAGAGAATTTTTTTCTTATATTCCAGAAGCATTGCTTAATTCATGAGATGGCTAGGAACAGTTGTCAAAACACAGTACACACATTCTTCACTGATATCACTATGGACAGAATTCACCAACATATCATAACATGGACTAAAAAGACAAAAAATATATAAAGCCTGCATTTAGTTGGAGAGGTTGTGTATTAATTAATTTGTGTGTATGATAGAAAAGATTACCATGATTTTTTTAAACCTCTTTCCCCACAAGCATATGCATCTTTTTGGGTAAAAAAAAAAAGCATACATCTTTATCTATCCAGCCAATACAAAACCAAAACAAATTAAAAGAACATGGAATTACTGAATCAGCATATGCGCTGAACAAGGTCTGTTTTTCATGATAATGCCCAACATACACATCCTCCGAATCACTGTGAATTTCATTTCTATGACGGAAAAAGAAAGGGTACTGACTACAGTATCTTTGTCATGTTGGAAACAAGATCCTCTCATGGAGTATTTTTGTTGAACAGTTGGCGAGCATCACCAATGGCCATTCACTTGGCTTGCAGGTCCCGGCGTGAAAAGCAGGCGAATTGCGCTTTAGATGCAGCCCCACAGGTTCAAAACTATTGACGAGGGACTTTTGTACCTTAGCTTTGGGTTCATAATAAAAAATTAATTAAGGGCAAATCTAGGATCATTTTTTTCTCTCGAGAAGTCTTTTGTTGATTCATAAGTAATCTAAATATCATACAAATGTAATGAAAACAAGGAGAAATGAAGTTATGGTTTTTCAAATTAATAACTAAAAAAGTAATACAATTTAATTAAATGTTAAACTATTGTTTTTGGTATTTTCATAAAAATGGTGAATCAAATTGGATTTCAAAAATATAAATGATGAATGCTCTGAGTAATGAAGAAAGTAACTATTTTTGCTCAAAAAGATGATGAAAGTTAAAATTTCATTAAGCCTTAAGAAAAACCTTAAGATAACACTTAAGTCTAATTAATATAATAGTTCTTACATACATAGCTAACCACTACCTCTTGAGATATTATTTAAAGCCATTTAAAGTGCAATTAAAATTGGAATGATACAATATAAGTCTTCTTGAATTTGAGTGTTAGATAGCTCTTCAAAGTTGACACAAATCAACCACACCACAGTACATTAATAAAACAGTAGCACATCAATCAACATAAATCTCATTGCAATCACAAAAAAATCTGAACATATATAATCTTGACACTACAAAATCCAATTTCAACTATAAATATCAAACCAACAAAGATAATTAACATAAATGTCAGAATTATACACAATAATTCCTATAACTAAAAATCTAAATATATAGCTCTAGAATGATATAAAACTTCCCTATATATTGCTCTTTAAGCTTAGGCACAAATCCTCATCACTAATAAGCAAATGAATCAGCCTTTCATCACTTTAAAATATTCAAAGCTTAGAATCTTGTCGGAAAGCTCATGAACTTTCCTGAAAATTCATGAATCTTGCCAAAAAACCATGGAAAGAGAGAGACTGAGGGTGGAAGTACCGATGGTTATGGAATGAGGTGAATGGCTGGTTAAATCCGTCCCTCGAACTAAAGAAGAATTCGATGGTGGTGTGGAGGTGGAGGTCTAACGGTGGTGAAAGCAGAGGAGAACTCGCAGAAACTATGTCTCCGAGGCCTCCTAAAGTTCACAACCCTCCGTTGGTGAGAGAAACCCACAGTGAGAGGAAGTGAAAAGGTCGATGATCATGGGAATGATGAATTTGGTTCAAAGATTCAAGTATCGCGCCTCAAGCTTTCATCGCTGCTCTGGTTCAAGAAAGTCTCCGGTGGGTGTGAGGACAAAGGTTGGAAGTCCTTGGTCTTTTTCGCTTTCCTTTCAAGCTCTCCTTTGCCAAAGAAGCTCTCTCTCTCTCTCTCTCTTCTCCAAGCTCTTCGTGGCGCTCCCAGGTCTTCAGCTCTCGTGTATTCATGAGGAAGAAGAAAGCTTTCTTTGGTCAAATTGACCTAGGCCTTGTCAAAACGCAAGTCTTAATCAGGGACTAAACTGAAAATATTTAAAAGTTCTTGGAGAGACTAATTGAAAACTTAATACTAAGTTAACTACAATTTTCAAAAACTTTAAGCCATTTTCAGTAATTTCTTTGGCCCTTTTTGCAGATTTGCAATTTTGAGAAATTTTGGGAACTTCCTGTAACTTTCCTCAATCCTAAAAAATATTAATTCTAACTTTCTAACCTCAATTGACAATTTTCACATTCTCCACTTTTCTTCTAAAATAACTACATTGCAAGATTAAACACAATGGAACATTAAATGTCCACGAAATTATTTACATGAATAATTTACAAATTATGATCCTTTTGTCACTAATTAGACTTAATTCAATATCAATGTTCCTAACTCAAATTAGTTCTTAATCATAAAATAATGTCTTAGAAAATGTATTAAATTTCTAAATCTAACCATGCAAAAATCCTTAAAAATAAATCAATTATGTCGGGGATAAAACTACTAGCTAGTGAAAAACAACGTTGGATAAAACTAGATAAATAAGGCCATTGATGGAGAAGTTATTGACAAGGCAGTGTCTAAGAATGAATGAATGTTGGTGAATTGACGAGTCCAACTATGCAGTGTGATATTGTGATTAC
Source organism: Acacia crassicarpa (assembly GCA_034222035.1). NCBI lineage: Eukaryota > Viridiplantae > Streptophyta > Magnoliopsida > Fabales > Fabaceae > Acacia > Acacia crassicarpa. The sequence goes on along the minus strand of JAWXYG010000002.1, from coordinate 59,177,468 downwards.
AGACCACTTTATGACTGTACATTTAGGCTGTGTTTGGTTGGAGGGAAGGGGAGGAGAGATAAAATTTTTACCAAATTTGCCATAGAAAATCTTTAAAATTACATAGTTTTTGTATCGTTTTCTGCATATTAATTTTAGAAATATGTCACATCATGGTTATATATGACTTTTCACACTAGGAATTGACACCTCCCCTCCCTCCCTCACCTCTAATAAAACACAGCCTTAAGGTGCAGAAGCATGACGAATAGAAAATTACTGTATGACTTGTGAAAGAGTTATCTTGCTAGGTTTTTTTTTTTTTTTTTTGCCCACCCATCTAGCATGTAGGGGGTGAAAATGTCAAACCCCTATAAAGAAGCCTACAATCTAGCTAGGTTAGGGTCTGGCCTAGCCTAACTTGTTCAGAAAAAATGCCAGGCTCATGCATTTTTAGAAACCTATTTACTTAAATAGGCTAGGCTTATTTTTTAAAAGTCTCACTTATAGGCTTGACCTGATTAAATTTTTAAATATGTCATTTAATTTATAGTTTTAATATTTCTACTTTTACTGCAGAAAAAATGTTTCTGCAGCAAAAACATTAAACCCTCAATGTATTTATATTTTAGTCTCTCACAGTTGCCCTAGCCGCTCTTGTTGACACAGTTCACTCCTTCGTTCGCTCAGTACAGGTGTGCATGGTAACACTCCTAGAATGACTTTTTTCTTAATTTTTGTGCCCTAGAACAAAAATGGATGGGAATTGTGTTTGGTAAATCTGGTCTTTTTTTTTGCTCCCGCGATGAACCGGTTTATTTTTTGTGCTGGGGAGTAAAAAAAAGAAACTAAAAATTTTGACTTCTCTGTTCCAAAACAAAAAATCAGAATTTATTTTTCTCTAAATCAAAACAGAAATTTACCCTCGTTCACCACCACCACCCCTACCACCGCCACCGCCACCGCCTCACCACCACCGCCACCACCCCGCCACCGCTGCGATTGTAACATCTCTACTGGCCTCGGCCTTTCGAGTGGCGGATAGAGGGATTCACTTTTAATAATTACCATATATCACTTAATTCCTATTTATTTTCATCCATCCGAGTTTTATCACGGCAAAGCATTCCCGATTGGATTTCAGACAATACTGGTAAAATCAAAAGTAAGTGACAAAATATAGTCCCGGAAGGTAAAATATACAGTCATCCGTCCATGCCAGAAAGCCCAAAATAATATACAATAATCCAATCTCAAAATAAAGCACAAAATAAACTTCCTCTGCCACCATCAACTTCACCTACTCCTGCCCAGCAGTCTTACCCTTCTCTCCAGATACAGCCCTCGTAGTACTCCCTGAAGCTTTACAAAAATCTGGGATTCATAAATGGGTCCCAGAGTAACCATTAATCTCATATTTAATGCATAAACAATGTATGTATGTAATCATAATTAGAAAAACACCAAATAATAGCATTCAGTAACAAACGTGCAGTAACACAAATACGACATACCAAGTATACCGTGTTAGCTGCGGAAGGACTACATGTCCTAGAAACAAACGCAGGACTGCTCAACAAAGCAAGCCCCGGATCCACAGCGCTAGGAAAGAAACAGTAGTTGGGCTCTGAACCCAGACCACACTGAATGCACACAAACGCATGTCCCTTTTAAGGAGACACGGGTCCACAATCATGGAAAAACAAACATACAAGGCAACACAAGACATATGAGGATTAAGGTTACTACCTGGCAGTTGACCACAATTATCAGTATAATTTTTTTCCCCCAATACGTGAAAGTCAAAGTGGCTCCTAAATAATCAAAATATAAATAACTCCTTGTTAGCATATCTGTTTGTTGACTTAAAAAAGTAGGCCTTCTTCAATCTAATAAAAATTTCTCAATCTTATACTAAAATCTTATTTTTGGACCCTTTGAAGGCATTAAAACACCAACGAAAATTAGTCTTCCCATGTTCATAAAGCTGGCCGAAATCATCCTCTAAAATCACTTAACCCAACTTTCATTTTCATCAACAAATTCCTCTTATATCAGGATAATCCTTCTACCAGTTTGATTCTTCATTCATCAATTCCATTCATATTCAGAGTCATTCTTAATAATGCATAGGCAGGGAATTTCCATCTTCAACTTAGCAATCATGAATTTATAAAGTAGTTAAAACTATGACTTACTTGATCTTAGTATTCCTCCAAATAGAAACTTGATTCTCAATGTCTCTTCTTCCTTCTTTTCGTCCTTTACCTTCACAGAATAAGGAAGGAGTTTTCCTTCAAAATTTGAACTTCCAAATCGAAAATAGAAGGTGGAATAAGTATTCAAAGTCTTTACCTTCCTCTGAGACGTGTTGTATGGCTCACCTTGTGTCTTCTTCTTAACCTTCAATTACTTCTTCCTCTTCTTCTCAATGCGTCTGACCGCCACAAAAAAAACGGAGGAGTTGATTCCCTTTAAATAAATCTCCAAAGTCGGTTCACTTAGCCCCAGGTCGTTCTTCATCATTCCAGAAAAATCTAAGGGAATATATTATTTTATTTTATTTTTTCCCCCTCTGATCTCACCTTCTCTCTCGGCCGATGGTTTAGGAAACTCTGGAGAAAATTCAGTTTCCTCGTCCTGCGTCTTGAGGAGCATGGGAGAAGAATTTATTTTTTTATTTTTGTTTTTGTTTCCATTTGCCTTTCTCCACGTGATCACTACTGCTTCCTTCATTAAATGTTAATTGTCATTTCATTCCCACTTCCTTCATTAAAAAAATGTTTTATCTCAAAAACAGTACTGGGTAACAGAATGGTTGTCATGCACACCCTACATCTCTCGAAGCTCTCATTTTCGTTCTTGTCTCAATTATTTCCTTTCATCTCGGTCTGTTCAACCTCCTCGGTCATCATCATCTCGATTTGCATTAGGAACCCTCCTTTGCCTCATCTCTTGCTTTTTGTGGCGCTTCTACAATTATTACTAGATGCACGTTGTTCATCTCTCTAAAGGTGTACATTGTTGAATGTTTCATTGTTTTCTTCTTCTTGTGGTCGGTGGCAGGATGAGAATTTTTTTTGCCTGCTCCTAACCTGATTGTTGATGTAGTTTACTTACCCAATCTGCACTGCATGCACGAAAATACGAGCATATTCTCTGTTTAATTTGTTTCTACTTTTCTATCTGCTTGTACTATAATTTTCTTTTGGTTGGGGAATATCAGTTCAATGAGTTGCAAATCATTTCCTAGGTGTTTTTGAGTGATTTTTTTTGTTACCGATCAGATGTATTATTCGATATATACTTCCTTTTATTCTAGTACTCTTTGTGATATTTAATTTTCGTTCTCAGTAGAAGCCTTCTCTTATTCTTAATAAATGAGTTTTTTTAAAAGAGAATTGATCAATATAACTTATAATGCTTTCTTTCCAATTATATTTTTTTGGGTACAATTTCCAATCATATTTTTACTAGCATATGAAATTATTTTTATGTAGATAGTATCATATATAAAGCTTACTTATTGTCTTTAAGACCTGACATGTAAGGCCTATTTAAAGGCCTACTAAATAAATATATATGTCTTTAAAAAAGCTACTAGACTATGTCAAGCCTTTCAAAGGCTCAGCTTTAAAACCTATATACAGCTTAGGCCTAAGTCTAGGCTTTAATCTTTTTTATAAGTTCAAGCCTATTTAGTCAAAGTTTAGTTTGATCTGACCTATTTACATCCGTAGCATGTACGTTGCATGTAGTGACTAGTAAAAACGAGGGAATCTTTAGTTAAAAAATTCAACCACGTTATAAATATTTATAATTCTTAATAGTTTAATAATATTTGTGTGTAAGTTTAATATTGATGTGGATTGACAAGGACACAAACACGTTTTTGGATAAAATCATGTTAATTCGGTTACCATTATGAAAATGCAGAATATAATTATATAATGATGTGGATTGACACTATACAGTCTCACAGGCTCGGTTTTTTTTTTTGGGGGGGGGGGGGAGAGGGTGGGGGGAGGGGCGTTAAAGGGTAGATTTTTTTATCGGAAGCAATTACTTTTAAGAGATTATTATCAAGCACTAAATGTGTATGCACCTTTATCAGTGGGGATTCAAACCTTGGTTTGTTACGTTGTTGTTAGGGATTGCCCTTTCTGTTAGGCCTAACCCGCACGCATTATGAAGGACTAACTCGTTTAGTCTTGTGGGTTTGATTGTGCAATCCACATTGGAAAGGATGGTAGTATATATATGCTTGAGAATATTTTTTGGAGTGGCTATATAGGGCCTGTTTGGAGACACATTTGTTTGAGCGTTTCAAGCAAAAATATTAAACGCAGCGTTGGAAAAAATGTACAGTAAGAAAAAAGCAAGAAAACAGTGTTTGGATCAACTTTATTTGTATTGGACTTTTCCTCTTAAAGCTCGTTAACCTAAACTTTCCCTGATAGAGCTTTTTTTGTGCCAGCGTTATCTTCTTCTAAATGTGGGGCCCACTATGGAGCAAAATTGGGGTTCACTAAAAGGGAAAAAGTCTGAACGTGGGGCCCCTTTATGTTTTTGATTGACCTTCTCACTACCTCCAGCTTTTCTTTTACAAAAAATAAAAAATTTCAAAAACTCATAATTTTTTTTAAAAAGGCTACTTCTATAAAAGTTAAATAAACAATCCAAACACAAATCACATTTACGACCTATCTTTTTTCCTATCGGACTTTTATAAAAGTCAGATAACTTTTAAGCCACCATTCCCACTGCTAACCCAAACAGACCCATAGAAGCTTTGGGGATGGAGAAACCAAGCTATTTTTTAAGATAATTTTTCAAAACCTGATGGCCTTGAGATTGTGATTTCTCACATTTGGAAAATTTTTTCTTTGTTTACTGATCTCGCTCCTGTAATTACTAGCCCGCTATTGCATACTAACGCTTTGTGGCAGAAGCCTGATTTGGGATGGTGTAAGGTAAATGTTGATGGAGCGGTGGGTGTTCGCTCTTCAGTCGCCGGCTGTGGAGGGGTTTTGCGTAATGATGCTGGGCAGTGGCTTGCTGGTTTCACCAAGGCAATCGGGATAGCGGATGTGCTGACAGCGGAGCTATAGGCTATGGCTGAAGGTCTTGCTCTAGCTTGGGACTTGGGTCTTAAGAAGCCCATAATTGAATCAGATGCCGCTGACGCTGTGAGCATGGTGCAAGGAAAGTGCCTTAATTATAGCAGTCTGTTAGTTTTAAGAATAAATGAGATGCTGGGATGGAACTGGGAGGTTATCATTGCTCTTATTCCTAGGGAGCTTAATCGGCTAGCCGATGCTCTAGCGAAGACGAGTTTGTCCAAGTCTTCTATTCTTGATATTTGTCCCTCGAGTTTAAAGGGCTAGGTAGATTAAGAGTGCTTGAGATTTATTTATCCTTCTTTGTAATTTTGCTGTTTATTTTTTGGCTTCCTAAGCCTCCATAATATCAAAAAAAAAAAAATCATTGCAGAAAATTTGTCAACAACAAAAGTAAAATTGGAACAAAGAATAAGGCATTAAATTAAATGTTCGTACAATAAAATGAAAATAGTTTGATCATTTTTTTGATTTTTTTTATTAGGTACATCCCACTAAAAACAATTTATTCGAAATATTAGTGAGCATTAAATGTGCAGATCCCTCGTAATGGGATTCGAACCTCATTTTTGCATTTTAAATTCACTTCAAGTATTATTTGGAGTGAGATCGACTATTATAATAATGCGTGATTAAGCTGATCGAGGGAGAATCATTGCCAAAGATCGATCAGATTCAGAGTTTTTCATAAGGCCGTGAATTTGCGAAATTGTTTTCAAGAATCAAGGCCTTTTTTCCTCAAAAAGAAATGATATTTGACAACCAAACAATCGGACTATATGGAAGTTTTCATTTTTTTTTTTTTTTGGTATAAAGGAAGTTTTCATTTAAAGTGATAAAAATTAACTCAAACAAGATCCCCTGAAACTTTTTAAGCCTGCTTTTCTTTTTTTGGTCAAATTTAAGCCTGCTATGGGAATCGGCTTTTGTAAATTTTCCTTGTTTGAGTGATATTACCCAAAGTGCAACTTCTAAATTTTCACCTCATTAGTGTTAAATATTGAAAATAGCACTTATAACATCAATTATTTGTAGTCTGATTGTTAAATACTCCCTCTGGTCCTTATTATAAGGCACCAACTAGTAAGTTTATTTGGTCCTTTTTATAAGGCACTTGTTTGTTCCCAATGAGCATTAATTATTTGTTTCCATGTCTACCCCTAATTAATGAGGGTAGTGGGTGAGAATAATAATTAATATAATATTAGAGTTTAGTGCAATTAGTAGGAATAATATTGGAAGTTACTTAAATTGTAGGGCAACTTTATTAACTATTTTTATTGATTTGTGAGAAAAGTTAGTTGGTGCCTTATAATAAGAACCGGAGGGACTGTCGCTTGAATTTCTTAATCTACCTTATAGCTAAAAATTCAAGGCCACTTGTAATTTTTCGTAGCTTCAGTGTTCAATATACACTCGAACCAGCCTGTAAAGGTGGATGCTAAATACTTGAAGGTCGCCTCGTAGCTTTTTATAGGCTGGGCAACCAGTAGTTTTAAATTTTCATAGGCTGTCTTGCAAATATTTGACACTTATAAATTGGGAAATTGACTAAAATAATTATTTTTAAAAAAAAAATTACCACACTTTTGAAACTATTTACTGGACTAATGCTGTTGAAAACGTTAGACAGGCTTGCGCCAATAGTGGCGTGAGAGGGTCTCACGCCACTAACAGAAAAGGCGTGAACCTTCTTTACGCCACTGACACAAAAAGTACACTTTTCTGACGCAAAAGTACGCTTTTCTGTCAGTGGCGTGAACCTTATTTGCGCCACTAGTGGCGTGATCTGTCCTTGCGCCACCAACTGCATTACTTTAGTAAAATGTTTCCAATTAGCTTTAATCTAGTTAAAAAAAAAAATCCTTCTTATTTGAGTCAAAAAGCCCTTATAAATTTCCTTCGTGTGAACAAAATGAATGAACAACGAACTTTGGAAGCTCGTAGGAGCAAAAGACCGAGTGAACGTCATATATGGTATTTGAGCAAAAAAAACGTCACATATGGTTTTGTGGTCCACAAAATTCTAAGAATCCGTGCACGATGATAATCAAACATTATTCTTTTTTTTTTTTTAAATGGAGACGGACCTTGGCTATAGTACTTCATAATAATTTGATAATTTCACAACTTTAAGAGTTTTAAAACTTGAAAAAAAAAATCTGATTTAGTCCTTGGGAGTGCGTAATTTTCCCTATAACTAATTAATGGTGTACTTATTTTTGGCATTAGTGTGTTTGGATAACATAAAAAAAGCATTGTTGAGGTCAAAACCATGGTTTAGTGAAAAGTGATTTGGGTAAGTCAGCCACACACACTTTTTTCTTTTTTTGGGAATGTATATATTTGTTTGTTAGAAAACCATGGTTTGGAGTGAAAAATCATGGTTTTCCGGAAGCTATTTTTCATACACTTTAAAAAATTATTATCCAAAATCTATTATCTGAAATCACTTATTCACCTTTTCTCCATAAGTTAGCTAATCCAACACACCGTAAGGTTGTTATTTCAACTAAATACCAAATTTAATTGAAGTATAGAAATGATTGGAATTGGTCAAAGAATATGAATTGGTGGTTGAGTGTTATTAATATTTTTGAGCTTCCCAGGAAAATGAAGCATGCCTAAATAAGGTAATAGCAAAACTACGCAGGACGCATATCAGGATTCAATGAACGAGCGATCACTTTTATTAATGTTTGTAATGTGATTGTGCAACTATTTTCTGTTTCAAGCAGAGTTATATATTGGAGGACGTGAAGATATTAATGTTTAACAACTACCCTGTCACCTTCAACATCAAACTACTGGTCAGTATGCACATGGGATGGGTCTGCGTATATTGTTTATTTAACGAAACATGGACGAAAATGGTAGTAAATACTCATATGTGCAACAGTAGTTTAGGGTAAAAAGGTCCAGGAATAAACATAAAATCGAGTACATCATGTGGTTATGACTCTGAGACGACGGAAACCTCCCCTCTTGATACTGATGAATCAGTAGGACTGATGGTCTTTTATGGAAGGGAGCAGTGAGGAGAATCATGCGAGAAGAAAAGATAGGCCATTTATAGAAAAAGTACATTAAATTTTCAAAAGTACCAAGCAGGTGAAGGTCATTGTCTAAAAATTACTCCATTCCTTTATTAATACATGAGTTAGTTAGAGGGGTCAACTTTGTCTTAAATATAATATATATTCCCAACTATCTTGTCTTCTATATTTATTATTTTTCCTAAATTAATTTATTTAATATTTAAACTGATATAAGATTTAATGTTACACGTGATTATTTTAGAGAGATTCTGTAACATTCATATTCAGATTAATTAGCTAATTTGTCTTGTTTCCTTAATTCACTCAAACTACTTAAGTAACTCTTACATTAATAAGAGAATGTATTAAAAAATTGAGCATAGTACCAAATTGCCAATAAAATATACAACTTTTCTTGTTTGATATTCACATGTAAAATAATTAGTATTGAATTTAAACAAAGGAAATCAAATATACACACATAGCTAGTAGGAACTTACTATGATACTCTTGTAATATTAATTATTATTATTATTATTAAATTAAATATTTGTTATTATTAAATTATCTACGCGGAAGTACGGCTGAAAGAACTAAATTAATATTAGCTTTTTGAGTATTTTAGTTATCGCACGTTCATAGGGAAGGAAAACAGTCACAAAACTTTAAAGCTCCTAGCCATAAATAGCTTGTCATTTTCATCCGTTAACAGAATTATCCCTGTCGAAAAAGATAGCCATATTACATTCTACAGTGGATGATATAATTTGAGAGAAATTTATAAATTATATTTTTTTGCCAAATAAATTATATATATTATCAACACCAATAATTGATTGATATCGAATATTACTTTCTTCACGAGTTTTCAATTTTTCACGACAGGCATAAATTTTTTTAAAAAAAATATTATCCAAAATATCAATTATTTTTTTCATTTCACCCCTCGACTATTTTTTCCCCCTCCTTGAGCATATATACCCTCCTTATGTAGGCAAGAAGAAAAAAAGAAAGAAAGTATTTAATCAGGGGCATTTTAAAAAATATATATTTTCAGCTGCGTTTTTATTATTTAATATGATACTCTCTCTAGTCCTTATTATAAAGCACCAACGAATAGTTCTTACAAACCAATAAAACATAGTTAAAGTCATTAATTTATTCTAAAATTTAAGTAATTTTTAGTATTACCCCTATCAATTGTACTAAACTCTAATATCATGGAATATTAATTATGGACATACATGGAAAAAAAAATATTTAATGTTCGTTGGAAACAAGCAAGTGACTTATAAAAATAACTAAATACACTTATTAGTTGGTACCTTATAATAAGGATTAGGGGACTAACTCAAGGTGTTAACAAGAATCGAGGCATAGTTACTAATTATAATTTATTAATTGAAGCATTGATGCTGCCTGCCAACGGCGTAAAATATGAACCGGCTATGAAGTGGGGTAAGGGTGCATCTCATCTATGGCATCATCTATAATATATGCTTCAAAACAAAGGATCATTATTCAATTCGCATAGAAGAGAGAAGGCAGCATGTCTTGTAATGTGGAGGACGCCGGCATGGGACGAGCAGTCGGCGGGAGCGAGTACACTTGGTGCAGGGCAGTTCCCGGCGGCACCGGCATCGCCGTCTTGGCTTTCCTGCTCTCCAAACCCCCCCTTCCCTCTAGCCTCGAAACTGCCCTTCACAAACTCCAAAACACCCATCCTATCCTCAGCTCCACCCTCCATTTCAACTCCAACTCCAAAGCTTCCTCCTTCTCCTTCCTGTCCTCCTCTGATCGCACCATTCCCTTTCTCAAGGTCCAATCTTTTGATCTCTCAGCCACTTCCACTCACCTTCTTCCCCACCATGACCCGCCTGTTTCTCCCTTCCAACAGATCCTCGAACACCAGCTCAATCACAGCTCTTGGAACCACCACCACCACTCCGAGCACACTAACGTCCCTGTGTTGTTTGCAAGCATTTATGCTCTACCTGACAAAACTTGGGCTGTTCTTCTTCGGCTTCATGTGGCGGCGTGTGATCGGACTACGGCTGCCTCGCTCTTGAGGGAGCTGCTTCCGCTGACGATAGAGGATAAAGAGGGCGGTGGCGAAGGGAGGAAGAAGAAGAAAGAAACATCATCGTCAAAGATATCATTGGCGATGGAAGATCTGGTGCCTAGTGAGAAGGGGATCAAGAAAGGAGTGTGGGCACGTGCCATGGACATGATTGCTTACTCTCTCAACTCATTCAGGCTGACCAATCTCAACTTTGAGGACACAAAAGGCAGGAGGTGTTCACAGGTGGTGAGATTGCAACTGAACCGGACCGAGGCGGACAGAGTTTTAGCTGTATGCTTGCCTACCTGTTGATTATATATATATATATATATAGTGGGAGATGGATTAATGGAAGATGAAATGTGTGTGTGTGTGTAGGGATGCAGGAAGAAGGGGATAAAACTGTGTGGAGCTTTGACGGCGGCGGGATTGATGGCGGCGCACGGTTCCAAGAAGGGTGGCAAGAAGTATGGGGTAGTCACTCTTGTCGATTGCCGCTCCACTCTTCATCCTCCACTCTCTCCTCACAATTTCGGTAGCCTCCCCTTTTCTCTTTCAATTTTATTTTGATATCATTATCTCTCTGGTCAGATTCAAAACATTGTTAAGTTACATTCACAGGAATTTAAACTCAAAATCTCATATTTAATTAAGCAATCAAATTTCCTTCCACTGGGAGCAACGTTTGTTGCCCATGATGCTTTATAGTTCAGATTGATAGTCGTACATGTAGATGTCGCTTTGTACACACACTCGCCCTCTCCTCCTAAATATAAATATAAAATAGCATTGATTTTTTAAAAAGAGATTAAATATGTTAAATAAGTTTATTAACTATATCATATATTATGTACCCTTAAGTTACATATCAGTTTATTAGTTAAACTAATTAATTTGGAGGAAAAATACTTTAATTAGTATCCCTAATCTTTTTTTAAAAAAAAAAACAATTTTATTTTATATTTATGACCACAGAGAGTATAATTAATTAACAAGAAAACGCATCGCAATCTGTATGATATGTAAAAATAAAATTAGTCATAATTATTTATTTGAAACATGTTCGTGTACATTCAATAAACTACCAACTTCAAGAAATTATACATAAATATTTCTGCACCAACTTTTTTTTATTCATAAACTGGAGATTTATTGTTGAGTGACGGTGAGTAAAAATTAAAGACCCTATAATCATATCATTAGTGAATCATCATCTGAACCTGCTGGCCTATACTCTATATATTTATTTATCCTGACCACCACACATATAATCGTAAGTGGTCGAGAGGGACAAAGCCGTAGGAACAAAAATGAAAGTGCTTGCAACCGTTGGCAACAGAGAATGTCATTTAATGAAGGACAGGCAGTCATAAATGTGTTGATCTGTAACAATGGCCGGTGTAGGTCACCAACTCACTATAATGACCAAACTGTGCTAGTACTAGTTATATATTTTTTTATTGTTATCGTTATTGGTCTAAAGTGTGGAATATTAAATGCCTAGGGTTTTATCACGCTGCCATTCTCAACACCCACGTAATGAAGGGTGAGGAAGAGAGCCTATGGGACGTGGCAGAACGAGCCTATGAAGCATTTTCAAACTCCAAGAAGAGCAACAAGCACTTTTCAGACATGGCGGACATAAACTTGCTGATGCGCTCAGCCATGGACAACCCCGGCCTGACGTCGTCGTCTTCATTGAGATCGTCGATCATCTCGTTGTTTGAGGACACGGTGGTGGACGACGGTGATTGTGAGATGCAGAGAGAGGTGGGGTTAGAAGACTTCATGGGGTGTGCCTCTGTTCATGGGGTGGGCCCATCTATTGCCATGTTTGACACAATCAGAAATGGATGCCTGGACTGCGTTTGTGTCTACCCTTCGCCCTTGCACTCCAGACAACAAATGCAGCAGTTTGTGAGCACCATGAAGGGTATACTTGTCCGAGGTGGACAATTATATGCATGAGTGAATGACAGTTATATCCATGAATTATTAGGTATTTACGTCCAAGGATATATTCGCAACTTGGTAGGCAGGTAAGTATGTGCATCTATCGCACCTGAAGCTGATCAGCCTCATATTAAGGAACTAGTAGAACAATATTAAATAATTAGGACTTGTGTTGTGGGCACACTATTGAATGATGTTTTTTGGTACCACTATTGAATGATGTCACTGATCGATAGCGAATACTGGTGAGTGTTGATGGGTCCGCCAGCCTTTCTTGCACTTGCACGCATGAAACGTGGAATATTATTGTTATTAATTATTCAAACAAAATAATAACTCATAGTAGTGTCATCGAATTTAATTAAGCTCAGTGATGATGATTCAACGAAGTTGCGTCTTCTCTAAATAGATAAACTCAAGTTCGTTTTTTTTTCTTTCCCTCTTTTTGACCTGGGATCGAGCATGTTCAGATATTGAAATTACTGGTTAAAAAAATTAATTTTGTACTAAAAATCTTGCGCAATACTCACTTAGTAATCTGTTTAACTCACAAAGGGGTATCTCTTATTATTGGGGTTTGACTATAAGAAATGAAGCAAACTGAATTTAAAATTCTACATTAAATGTTGAATTATCATTATATTAATAATTATATAATGTGGTCTAAGCATACCAATGACGAGCTTCATATTCCATGATTTTAGGTATCTTCATAAATCAGTTACTAGTATGGTTCAAAAAAAAAAACTCAGTTATTAGTGCAATAAATTATATTAACATGATCAAATTTAGGTTAAACAGTTTACTTCATATTTGATTGCCATGCGGAATCATGTACAATTATTGGGGTTTGAATATAAGGAATTGAGTAAATTGAATTTGAAATTAGACATTAAATCATGAATCATTATTATATTAATAATTATATAATTATGATCTTCATAAAGTATATTAGTAATTAGGTCATTAGTGCAATAATTTTTAAAAATTATGTCCTAATGATTATATTAATATTTTGCCTCTTCAAAAATTTATTTGTACCAGACGTCTTTCCAAAAAAAATTAATTGATAAAATTGTATCTTAACCTTTTAAAATTTTAACCATTGATTTTTAAATGAAAAGATTATTTTAAGAAATGTTAATTAAAAATTATATTTATTTTATTTTAATATATAAATTTAATGTATATATTAAAATATATTTTTTGAAAAAATAAAATTAGGAACAATTTAGGGAAAATGACAGGAAAAAACTACTTGAATTTTAAAATCTTGTTGATAATTAATAGTATTGGGATTCATCAGAACAGTAAAACAATTAACAACTCATTTTATTGAAAAATCACATATTTAACATTTTAAAATTCAAGTGGTATTTTCTTAAAATTTTCTCAATTTAACCTAAACCATTTAAATTTGATCTTTATCGACCCTTTGTAGTTGTCAACGAGTCTTTGTTCCCTCTCAAATCTTTATTGGTTTCTTATTTGTCGTTATGAGTTATTCCTTCAGTTTTAAATATAAGACAGAGTTGTTTTGATAAAGTTATTAAAACCAAAATGACACTAAACCAGTTGGGATAGTAGATTAAGGGTCAATAGATTAGATCAAAGCCAAATCAGAGCTAACCTAAAACCATAAACCGGAAAAAAAGTGAATTTGAACGATGCCAAAATGGGGTATTCGAGGATTAAACGATAATATTTTTTAATGACTTTTTTTTTTTTGCATTAGAAAATAGACATCTCAAGCTTTACATAAAGCTTTAATTTATGATTTTTAAAATATGTAGAATTATATATGAATTTTTGAAGTTATGAAACTCTAAATAAACAATAAACCTTTTAAACCGGCCCGACCAAACTGGTTTAATAATTAGTATGTCGGTTTCACAGTCAAACCGGCTGGTTCACTCAAGCTTTGATAACAATGCTTTTTGGAGGCATTAAAAAAACCCAATTAAAATATTTTTAAATATTTATATTTATCTCTTTTTCTCTAAACTATTTTGTTAAAATTAATATATAATAAGGGATAGGATATTGTCAGTATCAATTTTGTTTACTACCATTTTTTCACCTTTAAATCAAGAGAGAGAAATGATAAAAGAATATGAGATTCTGATCTATCAGTAAAGAAAATGGTAGTGACCAAAATTAGTGGTGACAATATCTTATCCGTATAATATAATGATAGATAATTTATAAAAAATCTTTAAAAAGTTATTGTCTGCTACATATCTACAATCGAGACATTGATGCATGATTGGAACATCAAAGGTTCTCTACACAGCTTCTGTTTTGGGCCAGCAAGCAGCATGAGCGAGGCGGGAGAGAGCGAGCCACTTCATCCACCCATGTCGGATTCAATTACCCGACTCGTCGGCAGCACCGAGTTGAGCTGGTGCAAAGCCATTCCTGGCGGCACCGGAGTCACTGTCGTGGGCCTCCTCTTCTCCAAACCCCCAAATATTCCATTTCTTCAAACAGCACTTCGAAACATCCAAAATTCCCACCCTATCCTCCGATCCAAGATTCACCCAGACCCCTCCACTAATACCTATCATTTCCTAATTCCCCCAAATCCTCACATCGAAATCACGACCTTTGATCTTCAATCCACGTCCCGCATAATCGCAACTGATTCCGATGACCACAATATCAATAGTGCCTTCCACCTGATCGTCGAGCACGAGCTCAGTCAGAACCCCTGGCATGACCCTAGCGACTCACTGACGCCGGCCGACACCGACGTCTTCTTTGCGAGCACCTACAAGATAAGTGACCACTACTGGGCGGTTTTCCTCCGGTTACACACGGCGGTATGTGACTGTACGGCGGCGATGGCTGTGCAGAGGGAACTGCTGGCGCAACTGGAAGGGAAAAGTACGGCGTTGGAGGTGGGGAATGAAGATAAGATCTGGATGCCGATTGAGGATCTTGTACCAAAAGGGAAAGCCAACAAACCCTTTTGGGCGCGTGGAGCAGACGTGCTTGGTTACACCTTGAACGCGATGAGGTTCGCGAATTTGAGTTTCGTCGTTGCTAGTCCACCTAAATGCACCCAGTTCGTGAAGTTTCAGCTGAACTCGGACGAAACAAGGGCACTAATTTCCGTGAGTTACTTTCTTTCCTTTTGTCTTTTTAATAACTAGTCACTTTCTTTTCCAACTTAAGCGTTTATCCTATTTTGATTCCCTGTAGGGTCTTTTTTTCAAAAAAAAAAAAAATCTGACAAGCCTATAGCAATTTGCGCAACAAGACGTTTACCATCTCATATTTTCTTAAAAATACTTTCGTCCTGGTATGAAAAAATAACTAGTATAATTGTAATTACGTAGGGATTTTTTTACCAGAACGCGGCGATTAAAAGGTAAGCTGCAACATTTACAAGGATGAAAAGAGTTGGATAGAGTTTTTACATATATATAAAAATAATAAACATAAGATATACTCCCTCCGGTCCTAATTATAAGAGTTAGTTGACTTTTTTGGAGAGATTAAGGAAGCTAATTAAATTACTTTAAAGTATTTTTATTTTTATTCTTTTCTTCAAACTTCTTAGTTTGACTAATAAACTAATATATAAACTAAGAATATTTAACATATGAAATAATTAAGTAACTTATTTAACTTTCTTAATTTTTCTAAAGAAAGTCAACTAGCTCTTATAATTAGGACCAGAGGTTGTACTACTATTTTCATTGGAATACTGAACAAACCAATACCACTATACCAGCATGGATAGACTTTTTCTTTCTTTTTTTTTTTTTTTTGTGTGCTCATCCGGTTCACCGGAGCTTCATACCGATTAATCTGGATCCGACCCGCGTTGTGCACTTGGCTATGGTGAGAGAGTCTCCCAGTAGAGTTTTTTTACATTCACAAGGTTCGAACCTGAGACCTTTACTTAAACGACAAAAGCCGCTTACCACTTGAGCTTACCCAATTAGTAGATAGACTGTGGTCAGTCATGGACCTCAATTTCCCCTGACGGGTTTGGAGGTGCACCTATGGGATCCGGATAACCCCACCCCCAACCAAAACAAAACCCCCCCCCCCCCCCCCCCCCCCCCAAAAAAAAAACACACACACACACACAAAAAGGGAATACTTTTTCCACAATATATAAGTGGTTTCTACAAAGGATTACAGGTCCCATATGGTATATTTAATTAATGTTTTCTTTCCTATTTTGACTGTGATTAATATTCACTCCCCAAGTCCACTCATTATATTCCTCCTTTCTTTCAAATAACATTCCGAATACAATTAAACATCGTTTTCAAGAAGGTTGGAAGTGAAAAATATTTACATTTTAGGATAGATTAAATGATTTAACTATCATTTTTTTGTTTCTCATGATATAGTTGAAATACTCTTACTATATTGTGGATGAAAAGAAATAAGTCATGAGCAATTAATATTTTTTTGACAATTTAGCCTTGTAATTAATGTTTAGACATGACTTATTGTATTTTTCTCCCTCATTCAAATCCTCATTTAATATGGGTAACATTATAAATTTTCTTTATTTTAGGACAAATTTAATGAATTAATTAATATTTCCTGGTTATGATAAATTGATCAAAGTGTGACTTGGACTGTGTAACGGAGGGGAGTTAATTAGTATTTCTTGGTTATTGCCTTTATGCTGTGAATTGCCTTGAATACTCCTCCGGCGTGCCATATGATCAAGAAAAAGGAAGTGACATCATAATTACTTTACCCTTGGCCCAATATCACGAGACTATTGTGGTTCTGTGTCATGGTTGCAAGATAGATCGCAGAATCAGAGCTGCAGGAAGGCATTTCTGATTCTGCTATTTTGGCAGAGTGCCCGCCTAACTTTAGAAGTTGGGTGGATCGTGAGTATTTGGGATTTAATTCCCTTTCTGTGTAATTTATTATTGGTAATGTAGGCTTCTAGCTATCCTTCTTGGCACAAAAAAAAAAAAACAGAGCTGCAGGAAGGGGAGGAAAAAAAAAAGAATATCTAAAAGAGAAACTTTCGGTATGGATGTTAACGTTTTAGCTTTAAGCTACTTCAATTGATTTTTTAGATGTGTGAGGTTATATAGCCCATTAGCCTCTAGTTCTCTACCAGGAACTGTACCACACTGGTCTGGGTTTATAATAGGGGATCATGTGATTATATATATCTATATATATATATATATATATGTGTGTTACGGACCTGGATAAAGCCCATACTCAGTGTAACACCTAACAGGAAATATATCGCATATCAAGTTCTGTCTATAATGAAGAGGATCCTATCTTATCTACAATCCAAGTATATCTAAATATATATCTGGTAGTTAGGATATTGCGGCCTCGAATCACAGGGCCTAAGCGACTCAATCTAAGATAAACTCTATAAATACAGAGGTCAAACTCTAAGGTACACACGTTCTAACTCTAAACTATTTACATACAGTCACACAGAGCACACACCCCCATCCCTTTGGCTAAACGCCTGTGTGTGTCTTGAACTACGTGGACTTTGATCCCTCTACAGGGTACGTAGGCCCTAGGCATTGCTCCTAGGTCAAGTCAGATAAATCTTATTCTTGAACAGAACATTGGCGCCGACCGTAGGGAACCGTAAATTTCGATTCCTGCGATCAAAGATGATCAACACCAGAAGCAGCAGTCAGATGCCTTTCCATAGGCAGTTCCT
The DNA here is from genome assembly GCA_034222035.1 of Acacia crassicarpa. NCBI lineage: Eukaryota > Viridiplantae > Streptophyta > Magnoliopsida > Fabales > Fabaceae > Acacia > Acacia crassicarpa. The sequence goes on along the minus strand of JAWXYG010000002.1, from coordinate 59,159,633 downwards.
GAAAATCCACAGCAACAAAATCAAGAATCGTAGCAGCCTGCGAAGGATTCAGAGAAACGATTGTTGTTTGAGCAACGACTTTGGTTTTGAGCTGCTTCTCATGGGTTTTCTTTTAACTCTCCATGTGTCCACATGATGAGAAGATAGTATGAAGATCATCATCATCTCTCCTTGAGAACCCAGGATCGTTATCCTCTCTCCTTGGGAACCCAGACTTTTCAACTCTGGTATAAATTTAGATGCTTTATTTAGATCATAAGCTTCCACATGATGAGAAGAAAGTATGAAGGATCATCATCCTCTCTCCTCGAGAACCCAGGATCGTTATCTTCTCTCCTCGAGAACCCAGGAGCGTTATCCTCTTTCCTCGGAACCTAGGATCCTCATCCTCTCTCCTTGGGAACCAGACTTTTCAATTCTGGCATAAATTTAGATGCCCTATTGGGATCATAAAGCAACCACAACATTTGAACTCTCCATGCCATTTAGTTCAAAGAAGTTGTTTTCACAACTCGGGGATGTAGAGAAGTCAATAAGAGGATCATATTACTTTATGTTTGCCTTTGTTATACCTGCTTTGTGTTTGTCTTTTCTATATTATTCACATTAGAGAAAGTTAGCGGATTACTAAAACCCTCTAAACATATAGTAATAATGTCTGATTTCATTGAATTATTATTTCTTCTATCAAAATTGTTTAAGGCAGGGCAAACGAGCAAATCGAGATAGTCGAGGTTGTTGTTAAGCCGAGGCTGATTCGACGCCTATGGCGTCTCAACTCCGTCGCGATAGTCGAGGTTGATGATACGCCGAGATGAGGAGGTGCCAAGATGCTGAGGCACGCTGAGATTGTTAGATGCCGAGATTCAGAGAATGTCGGGATATTGTAACGCCACAATTTTAATACTCAAAAACTCGGTCAAAATATTGAAAATACCTTCAAAAGAGTTCAACAATATCCAAATCCTTTTACAATGTTACCATTTCGAATAAAACCCGTAATACATAATCAGAATAAATTTCAGAAAATATTTCAGAGTTCAATACAAAACGGAAGTCTTAGGTTCATGGCAAATAAAATAACATAACATAATTTATAGGAGATTAAAAGAGCTTCCAGAGCTCACTCCATAGGTGCCTTCCCTTGCTCTCTACTAGAATAATCACCTGAAAAATGTTAATATGGGATGAGATTCCACGTCTCAGTAACTACTGAATATTTCCTTACACGAGCAAATTACATATGACAAAAATAAAAGGTAATATAATGTGAATTTAATATACTCAGATATTTTTAGATATACCGTTGTTCACATCAAATGCCTTTACAAAATACTCATCATTCTTTATTGAATAATTCAGAAATGCACTATGCAGTATGCAGCCTCCCTTATATCCCCTTCCAACCGTATACCGCTGACTGGAACCATAGGCTAACATATAGTCCAATAGAAACTCATTCATTTGACTGGATGGTTTCAAGCTCACCAAAACTTAAGATACACCCGGCCAAAGGTATAGAGCTTAAATCTGGACTATGGCTCCCCTCCTTTAAAATAACAACTAAGGAGGTGTCACATGTCCCACAACTCCAATGAAATCCCGGCCAGAGGAAAACATGGAAGATGGGGCCCTGAAACAAGTACCATCCACTGTGCACCGAGTGGTGGCATAAATCATTCTTATCATTCAAATCCCTCCTTACTCCACCCATCACATTACAACCGCCATGATGAATGTATTTACTCAAAAATAATGCATTATTATACCATTATATACATTGATATGCGTATTTATGAATAGTAAAATACGGTATATATACATGAATAGTAAAAATGAAGAGTACATACGGTATGTATACGTGAATAGTAAATACGGTATGTATACGTGAATAGTATTATGAATAGTAAATACGGTATACGTGAATAGTAAATGTGAATAGTAAAAATGAATAGTAAATACGGTATAAGTGAATAGTAAGATGAATAGTAAATACGGTATACGTGAATAGTAAAATGAATAGTAAATACGGTATATGTGAATAGTAAATACTATTCACGGGGTCCACAAAATACTGATTTCAAATTTATCACTTTCCAAAAATAGAGCCTACTAGTCTTCCCAAAATAGGTTTATGTTCAAGATATTAGATTCAAAATTCAGGATGTTACATTTCTCCCCTCCTAAAAGAAAATTTTGTCCTCAAAATTTCGCTATAATAAGAATTCTAACCTATTTAAATAAATGAGGATAGGTTTGTCGCATGCTCTCCTCCGTTTCCCAAGTAGCATCTCCGGGAGCCATTCCTTTACACACAACCTTTACAAGCTAATAGCCTTGTTCCTCAATTGCTTATCCCCCGCATCAACAATCCGCTTCGACTCAGCTTTATATATCATATTATCCCTAAGTCCTATCTCTTTCCCAAACATGCTCACCAAGCACACAACACAATTTTCGTTCATCCTGTACCCAAAGTAATATTCAGACACAGGATCCACTAGTTCCTTATTTGAGCGCTTGGTTACACTGGCCTCACAGGCCAGTTCATTCTTCCTTTCTGCTTATTTCATTGTATTACCACGACACTGGATATTCAGATCTTACAGCTTAAGAAGTTACCCTCAGGCCATAATAACCACAATATGATATAATCTGATTATTTTGCCAACCTTAAGATAAACTTTAGACATACAGGTCTAATGTTACCATGATAGGCAACAAACACAATACTAGGCACATAAGTCTTATAGCCTAGAGATACCACCATATGCAAACTAGCTCAACGGGTCTTACCGCTTCAAGCCTCTGCTCGTCTATCCTATACCCGTGCTTCCTCAATTCAAGTTTAAGAAAACACTTACTTACTAAATCTAGCTTTCACCAATGGCAAGTAATTCAAAAACAAGTACATTTGGCAAGATTCCGCAAACTAAGTATATCCACAACAGTTTCCAACCTCTTCTAGCTTGTACACCTTCCACCACAATCATAATGTAAAAGTCAATTCTTGTTCGAATTTCGCAAGGATTCATTCCATGAGACATCATAGTTTATAAATGTCGATTACAAACTGGTCTTAAATCCTGTTGTAAATATTGCGTAAAAATTTCCAAACACAGCAAGTGCATTGGTAAGTTCAAAATTCAAATACTCAGGGACCTAGCAACTATTTTAAATAGTCACCAACTCCGAATACATTCCAGGTTCCAACTTATTCTACTCAACTCATCCATGAAACACTCAATTCATTATTTCTAAAGAAAGATTCTATTATCAAGATCATTTCCTATGCTAGTTAAACAGTTGGCAATCTCTGAACACCTTATACATGTTGGTATCACATTTTGTTCCCTATTTCTCTCAAATCAATTAATACCATATTCTAATATCTCAATTTATTCAATCAATTCAGTCTCCTAAAGAATCAATACAACTGTTAAGTTGAACTGTTATATTACATTTATACTAGTAGCAACCCTTTAGATCCCCTACCAACTTTCAGATTCATCATCCTATTTCTAAAACCCCGATTATTCATACTAGATTCATCATACTCCATAGCTTATATCATTTAAGAACTATCCTCAAACTTTCCCCAAAAATGATAATTGTCAAATTACAAATCAACTCTTAGAACTTCAATATCAGCAAGACAGAGATATCATGTGTCCTCAATAATATCCATAGAACATTCATGTTTCACAATTCCTAGACTAAGATTTAAAACATTCAAATATTATTCTCACAACCTCAGCATTGTTCACATGATTCGAATTCAATCCTTAGTATCTCAAAGACATATACTAAATATCATCTGTTCCTCTCATAGTTATCTATTAATCACACCCAAATAACATACTAATATTATAACATAAATCACCGGATTTCATACTTTCTTAATTAGACACACTATCTTAACTCAGATTGAATTCAAGTCTATTTTCAAATATTCCCAGACATTAATAGTCAAGTTTACAATTTGATTCTTATAACCTCAACATCAACTGATAATTCGTGTTTCCCCAAAAATACCCATCATACTAAGATCATGATTCACAATTCCTAATCTAATTCTTGGATTATATGAAGACTATCTACAACCTCAGCAGTATTCACAAGGTTCTAATTCTACCTCAACCTGCAATATCACAAAGGCTCATTTCGTTCTTGAGTTCTATTTCAGCTTAGATTAAATTAAAGCCTATCCTCAATATTTACTATATTCATTCTAACATCTTACTGGCATTCCTAAGGATCACCATTTCATACCTTTCCATCGATCTTCCAACATGTTTATCCAAAAACCTTAGTCTTTGAATTATCTTTGACAAATTCATAGAGTTCTTCGGATACTCGGAGAGTGAAGAATGCTCTCGGGTTAATTGGCACAACTCATCATCATTTCAAATCTTCGGATTCTCTCCGGTTCATCTAATATTATTAGGAAGTCACCCTTCCCAAGATTACTATCACCTTAGCACGCTTACGCTTAAAATCCTATTTTCAAATGTCAATTCCGACATCTTGAGTCAGCTGCACATCCAAGACAGATTTCTTAGATAAATGCGCGTATAAACGTCCAAACTTAATTTCTTGAAAACACAGCTAGCAATAAATGCCATAGCGATTTCTGTCTGCAAAGGTCTAGGAAACTGCGACCCCTAACGGTGGCTAGGGTGCACTAGGGTGCGGTGCCATAAAATTTTCCGCATAACAACAAAATCTACATGATTCTGAGCTAACGACAGATGAGAATCCGATGCTGCTTAACAAAATATAGACGTTGCTAGCCCAGCTATAAATAGAGTAAAGAAAGAGTAAATGTTTCACGTTCTCTCAAACTTCACAAAACCTCCACATATTCATTTCCTCTCCGATCGTAACCTTCACTATAACCTTCCACATTATCCTTAAACATGGCCGGTTCAAGTAACTCTATTCCAGTCTCCGATTCATTCAACCCTTTCTTTCTTGAAGCCTTACTTCATGACTATCAGACTAACATGTTGTCTGATTTGTCAAACAATGCATCATACCCTTATTCTTCTTTACTTCCCCAAAATCCCGTAAGTATGAACGTTCATTCATCTGCCTCAACGATTAACATTCCTACTCCTCCTCCAAGGATACAAGATTCTATTTTTACCACTACTAACAGAAAGGAATCTGAAGCAGGTCCATCAAGGCGACCTGTCCAAAGGTGTCGTAATGTGGCAGAACTTATGGAGTCTACGGTACCTTCTCAACCAAGGAATCCTGCTTCTACCTTGACTGAGACTACTAATCCATTTTCATGTGGTTGCTGCCATGTTCTACGAGAGATTATTCATACCAATGGACTTCAATACCATAAACTTGAAGTTCATGGGAGGATTGGTATGATATGCCACGCTGTCTTTCACCAGGACGTACAAGGAGGTTCTTCCAGTCCTCAAGTATTTGACTTTGGTAAGAAAAATTTAGAAGATGTCAAACATTTTCTAGAAAATTATTGTTTGAATCAAAATTCTTTAGGGTATGTCCTGGTGTCAGATCCCCTATCAGCCTACTATGAGGCCCTTTGTGTTGGTTTGGAATGGACTAAAAATCAAAATGAACTCCCTAATAGTTCATTTCCAACCAATACAGAAAATATATCCAATAAAGGAAAAGAGCTCATGGTTGTAAATAATAATCCTTCAGTCCCCATACCTAGTAATCCATACCGATCAAGAGCTGAACAAAATATTAGAGCTGCATCAATGTCAATTAATGATCTTAGAGACTTATTCCATTTACCTCAACAAGAAGCGGCTCAACAAGTTCGTCTATGCAAAAATGTTCTAATGAAAATATGCCATAGGGGAGGAATAAAGCATTGGCCTTATGTAAAAATTCGAAGCACTATGAAGCAAATAGCTAGATTGAGAAGAACAATGTCTCCTGATGGTCCTCTCTCAAGAGCAGCCGCTCAGGAAGAAATTAATAGACTTAAACTTGAGATAGTCGAAGCTTGCGGTGGGATTGTACCAACTGTTGTTCTTGATGCTTGAATTAATATAGTCTACTCTTCTTAGCCTTCTTGCTAATGTTTGTAATCTCTATTCTAGGATTCATAAGGATTTTCGAGTTTTCCTGCCAAACTCAACTTTATCTTATTAAATTCAAACTTAAGCCAGTTATTCTGTATAATCAAGACTATGCCCGTATTCTGTTATGGTATTGTCATCTGTTACTCATATAAATTAGCTAGGTAAGTGAAAATCTAGCGAACATCTCTTCATACTTTTTTTTACAACGGCAACTAATTGAATAAACATCAAATAGGGGCTTAGTCTTTCAATCACTTTCCTAGACACCAATAAAAATATTCATCCTAGAAAGTAATTTTGGGCCTACAGAATCCAATATTCAATAAATTTTCTACTTACCAACTTCCGCTACGCAGCTCTGAAATTTAATCTCAATCACATCCTCAAATCATAAATCCTCATTATCAATCACTTGAATATTTTGATTAACCCATTCTTCTCCTATCATGAATGTCACAAGAAAATTGGTAAAAAGAATCCAAAGCTATAAAGGAAAATGCACATGTTATGATATTTAATTTGCCATGACCTCAAAATTTTTATTTAGAAAACTGATAGGAAATTTACAGATTGGCCAGAACCTTTGCTCTGATACCAAAAATGTAACGCCACAATTTTAATACTCAAAAACTCGGTCAAAATATTGAAAATACCTTCAAAAGAGTTCAACAATATCCAAATCCTTTTACAATGTTACCATTTCGAATAAAACCCGTAATACATAATCAGAATAAATTTCAGAAAATATTTCAGAGTTCAATACAAAACGGAAGTCTTAGGTTCATGGCAAATAAAATAACATAACATAATTTATAGGAGATTAAAAGAGCTTCCAGAGCTCACTCCATAGGTGCCTTCCCTTGCTCTCTACTAGAATAATCACCTGAAAAATGTTAATATGGGATGAGATTCCACGTCTCAGTAACTACTGAATATTTCCTTACACGAGCAAATTACATATGACAAAAATAAAAGGTAATATAATGTGAATTTAATATACTCAGATATTTTTAGATATACCGTTGTTCACATCAAATGCCTTTACAAAATACTCATCATTCTTTATTGAATAATTCAGAAATGCACTATGCAGTATGCAGCCTCCCTTATATCCCCTTCCAACCGTATACCGCTGACTGGAACCATAGGCTAACATATAGTCCAATAGAAACTCATTCATTTGACTGGATGGTTTCAAGCTCACCAAAACTTAAGATACACCCGGCCAAAGGTATAGAGCTTAAATCTGGACTATGGCTCCCCTCCTTTAAAATAACAACTAAGGAGGTGTCACATGTCCCACAACTCCAATGAAATCCCGGCCAGAGGAAAACATGGAAGATGGGGCCCTGAAACAAGTACCATCCACTGTGCACCGAGTGGTGGCATAAATCATTCTTATCATTCAAATCCCTCCTTACTCCACCCATCACATTACAACCGCCATGATGAATGTATTTACTCAAAAATAATGCATTATTATACCATTATATACATTGATATGCGTATTTATGAATAGTAAAATACGGTATATATACATGAATAGTAAAAATGAAGAGTACATACGGTATGTATACGTGAATAGTAAATACGGTATGTATACGTGAATAGTATTATGAATAGTAAATACGGTATACGTGAATAGTAAATGTGAATAGTAAAAATGAATAGTAAATACGGTATAAGTGAATAGTAAGATGAATAGTAAATACGGTATACGTGAATAGTAAAATGAATAGTAAATACGGTATATGTGAATAGTAAATACTATTCACGGGGTCCACAAAATACTGATTTCAAATTTATCACTTTCCAAAAATAGAGCCTACTAGTCTTCCCAAAATAGGTTTATGTTCAAGATATTAGATTCAAAATTCAGGATGTTACAGATATACTCTGTGTGCATGTCGAGATGTACTCTCGGCTGGGATTTGTATTTCCCTTCTCCGGATCTAGTTGTTTTGAGATAAGACAAACGAGTAAATGGAGAACTTCGTCAAGCATTTATTGAGCAAAAGCGTCATGCTGTAGTAACTCCCTAAGCTACATCCAGATGAGTATCACCCTCTTTATCAGATGCTCAATCTTTGCTTATTATCAATTATCTACGAACATGTATGAATTCATGATAAAGAAACCAGTTTTCGAAAACACTGTTTAAGTTAAACATGTAGGAATCCGAGGTACATAAACCCGTTTCCGAAAATCATATTCAGGCTAATACGTATTCCTTCAGGATGCGGTAAAGCCTAGATTTTGGCTAAAACGTACTCCTCTGGGATGCGGTAACGCCCACATAAAGGTTAAAATGTGCTCCCTTTGGGACACGGTAAAACTGAGATAACGGTTAAAACGTGCTCCCTTCGGGACACAGTAAAGCCGAAATGTACTCTGAATTAAATCATGGTCAACCGTGTCGAGGCGTATAGTTCTTGGTTGGCACCATATGAATATATTGAGCAATGAATTTTTGACTCTGGCCCTGTCATCAAATGAAACCCGGTGACACTGATTACAATTAAAATCCGGGCTCCGTGGAAGATTTTTGTGAGAAGCGAAAAGAAGCCAGACCCCGGTTACACCGAATCTGGCTAAAATCCTGGCTCCGTGTTAAGCTTTGTGGTAACTTATTTTCCTCTCACTTTTTGGTTGCCAAGAAAAAATAATCTATATATTTTTCGTTGTTATAGCATATCTAACTTGTTCATCCGAGTACCTATTGAGTTTGAAACCTTGATAAAGTGACTTTATTGGAGTTAAAATCTGAGTTCCGCGTGGAGTCCGTTCCTACGAAAGGGAATGAAGGCGGAACCCGTTTAAACTGATCATAGTTAGATCCGAATTCCTCGTAAAAACGAAAAAAGGGTTACGGCACCCATAACGGAATCTCGGGTTACGACACCCATCTCGGATAAACAAATCCTGGGTTACAACACCCATCACGGATAAACAAATCAAGGGTTGTGACACCCATAACGGAATCTTGGGTTCCGACACCCATAACGGAATCTCGGGTTACGACACCCCTCTCGGATAAACAAATTCAGTAAAAATTTTGTGGAGGAGTCCACCTCCAAAAGAAAAAGAAGAAGGACCCCGATTACACTTTATACAATTAAAATCCGGGCCCCGTGAAAAGAACGGTTAAATCCGCATTTCCATGATCAGTTTGGAACCTGGTAAACCAAAAGGACAGTTGAATCCGCGCTCCTTAAGTGGACCCCGGATAAACTGAAACTTATCTAAGTTGACTTTGCGGTCCTTAAATGAACCCCAGATAAACTGAAAATTATATAGTTTTTTAACAGGGGCAACCTGGTACTCCGACGTGAGGACGTTGGAAATAAAAACGCCAGAGATGGCAAGCTAGCTACAAATTGGGAAGTTCCTTACCGGGTTAAAGAGAAACTTGACAAAGGAGCGTACATACTCGAAACCTTGGGAAGGAAGCCAATCAAAAAGACTTGGAACGCCGACAAACTGAGAATATACAATTGTTAGACCTCGGCTCCGCATTTCCAATATGCCGGACACAACACCTCATTGGAGCAGATTACTGTGATGAAGAAGTCCCCAGTGGAAATTCAAAATGCGCATTATCGACAGCTTAAGTATTACACCGAGGTCCCTAACCCTGGTTTGAAAGAGAACCCATCTAGATGGCTGACACTAAGGCTAATAAGCCCAGGTCTAGAGTACGGTGAAATTGCCATTACTGGCCTTCACAAAATTGACGCGTCAAAGCTCGCTCCGAAATAAGAAGATGAATTGTCATTCCGACCCTGATCAGGTCAAAATGTCTAAGCGTTACATTTCAAACACCACGGCTAGACATGTGATAGTTTGCCCTTATCTCGGTTATGATCCCGGACAACAAAACCGAAACTCAGTAGCGCGGTTAAAATAAAAAACCCTCAACGGTTAAAATGAAAACCCTACCCCAGATTCCTAGGCTTTAAGTCTGGAAGAAAACAAGCAGATCTGCATTACTAAAGACCTTGGCCCGGTCATTCAAAATAACTTTGAACAGTTCATATAATCAACTTATTGTTGAAGTGAAGATTAACGTTGGACATGAGATCCAAGTTAAATAGTCAATGCACCCCGGAAGCTCAGAGCCCTTGACTGCCAGGCTGGGGGGCAAACAGACAAGTGTAGCACTATAAAGTTGTCAGCGACATAAGCAAATATAGCAACAAACAAGCCCCAAAGCCCGGTCCGTTCCTCTTCAGGACAATTCGGATTGGGGGAATTCGGTGTTGTAGCACAGCGAACGTAGAAACCCGAATGGTTGAGGAAGAAAAGATCCCGACGATCATGAAAAGAAACAGACGAAGTTTCAAAGCAGATTAACCCGGACTACATGTTTGGGGGCAATTCAATCAGAATACAAGTGAATCTGGGGTTCGTTGAAACTCAGATAGAAACTTCATCAAAATCCAACAAGTTGTAGCAACTCGGATACGATTTCTGAGTTCTATAGCAGATCCACTCCGGCAGCCCAGAGCCCTTGACTGCCAGGCTGGGGGGCAACTACTATACAGTTGTTAATGGTGTGAGAAAAGCTAACGAAAGCCCTCATAGGGTTATTTGAATTTTCAAATGCCAACCCGATTGCTTGAACGTTGCTAGTGAAAAACATGTTCACTATCAACCAAGATCGAGGCAAGCTACAACAAAGAACGAGGGAAAAACAAATAGATTCCGCCTTGGGAAAAACTTATCGCCTAAACAGGCAAATTGGTAGCAGAATACGAATGAATCCGAATTCGTCAAGACTCGGACAAAAGGAAATCAAGATGGAACAATTTGGATATGAAATCCGGGTTAAACAATAAACGCACCCTAACAAGGTCAAACAATAAATGCGCCTCGGCAGCCTAGAGACCTCTAAGCCCAAAAAGCAGGGCTGACGTACACGACTTGATGGCTGTATCAAATGCGCACAGAAATTGCAGGCGGCTAGGCGTGGTGGTTGAAACCCTTCGCCAATCCAGGGAAGTCAGGTGTCAGTTGGCAATGATAGCGAATGCATAAGGATCCCGACCTCGAAGTCGAGCGAACTCCTTGATATTACCTCGGATCCTTGAGACATTACCTCGGATCTTTGAGCAAATGATATCGGTAACCAGGGTCAAAATGACACAACCCAGCAATACGCGGTAGATAGGCAAGGGGATAAGATTCATAGCAATCTGGCCCGGAGAACCTGAAGAAGGATCCCAACCTCGAAGTCAAGCAAACCGCTTCGGCATTAGCCTGGATCCTAGAGACATTACCTCGGATCTTTGTAGTAGACGACTTCGATAGTCGGGATCAACACCCGAATTCAAATGCAGATGAACTATCTCGACATTACTCAAGATCTTTGAGACAAAACCTCAGATCTTCAAAGTAGGTCGCCTTGATCGCCAGGATCAACGTAATTCAACTCGGCAATGTAAGGCCCACGACAACAAAGCTCGGCTAGTAAAACTGATTGGAGGCAAAATACATCCCGGCAGCTCAAAATCCTGAACTACCGGATTGGGGGGCAACTGTTACGGACCTGGATAAAGCCCATACTCAGTGTAAGGCCCAACAGGAAATACATCGCATATCAGGATCTGCCTATGATAAAGGGGGATCCTATCTTATTTACAATCCAAGTATATCTAAACGTATATCTGGTAGTTAGGATATCGGGGCCTCGAATCACAGGGCCCAAGCGACTCAACCTAAGGTAAATTCTATAAATACAGAGGTCAAACTCTAAGGTACACACGTTCTAACTATAAACTATTTACATACAGTTACACAGAGCACACACCCCACCTCTTTGGCTAAACGCCTGTGTGTGTCTCGAACTACGTGGACTTTAATCCCTCTACAGGGTACGTAGGCCCTAGGCATTACTCCTAGGTCAAGTTCGATAAATCTTGTTTTTGAACAGAACTATATATATATATATATATATATATATTGTTGCCTTGCCTGTGCATCTTTAAATGTCACAGTCTACCTTACACCCATAAAGATGAGCATGAGATGCATAAGAGGTTAACCGATTTTGCAGGGATGCAAATCAAGAGGAATAAAGCTTTGGGGGGCAATTGCAGCTGCTGGAATGAGCGCCGTTTGGACCTCTAAACACCTTCCTCATGACCAGGGAGAGAAGTATGGTGTTGTAACTCTAATTGATTGCCGTTCCCACCTTGATCCTGTCCTCTCCTGCAACCACCTTGGTAAGCCACAATTCCTAGCAACCTTTTTTCGTTTATCGTCTGCTTTTTTTTTTTTTTTGAAGCACGGTTTTGGTCTGCTTTCTTATTCTGCTCCTGCTTGTACGATACACTAGACTGCTTCGAAGAATGAAAAAAATAATACAGGTTCTTTTCCTCAATATTCCCAACCACCAGACTGCTTTTTTAGGGGGCTAAACTTTTAATGAATTTGAAAGATGTGGTTCTTCATTCATTTATTTGATTAGTAATTAAAGTGCTCCCCAGTTCTCTCTCGTTTAAATTTTCTCGACAGACCTGATGATAACAGACTATTCAAGTCCAAGTCCACTTTATAATTGGACTACAACTTGTAACACCATACCTTTTTGTTAATCCCTCGCCAAAGATTCATCTCGATTTGGGCCACCGTATGGACAGGAATTTGTTTTCAATGGTAATTATTTTTCTTGATACGGGGGATTTGACCTTCCCATCAAAATTAGTCTAGAATTTTCACCTCTCATGCATCTATGATACTGCTCAAAAAAGTTTTAGCTACTAAACAGTTGGACTTTAATGTTTTGGAGTCTTTCAAATAAGCATATGTTTATTTTTTCCCCCTTCACAAAAGCAGTTGGGCTGTTCCCTTGTTTGGTTCAGGATTTTATCATTCTGGAATCTTAAATACACACGACGTGTGTGGAGAACCCCTGTGGGAATTGGCAAAAAGATCCTACACGTCCTTTGAGAATGCCAAGAACAACAACAAGCATTTCACAGACATGGCTGACCTGAATTTCCTCATGAACAAGGCCATTGAAAACCCTGGTTTGACACCATCATCATCTCTAAGAACCACGCTGATGTCGGTGTTTGAAGAACCTATCATCGATGATTCAAATCAAATGCATCAAGACCTTGGATTGGAAGATTATATATTTTGCGCTTCTGTGCATGGCGTGAGTCCATCCATTGCCATATTCGACACCATACGAGATGGAAGCTTGAGCTGTGTGTGCGCATATCCATCGCCCCTGCATTCCAAGGAGCAGATGCAAGACTTGGCAGATCACATGAAGAGACTCCTCATCGATGGTTGTAACAGTGAAGATCAATGAGGGATTGATGGTTGTTTTATTGATTAATTTATGGGGTCATTGCTTGCTGGCTGTTTGTAAACCAGTGTATGGGTTAGATTCACATCATGTGTTCAGGACATGCACTTTTCAGGGAATAAAAATGCAATCTTTTATTGCGTAGGTTAGGAGAAAAAGAATGTTGTATTATTAACTGTAGGGACAATGGAAGTCTTAAAAAATATGCCCCAGTGCTCAATTTCTTTGGAAAGTCTCTAATTTCATTCCGAGAGTTTATGATTTAGAATTTTTAAAAATTAAACTAAACTAAATTAGGACAATTTGGTAAAGAATATGGATAAATTGAAAAGGCTCAGTCACTTGGGCGGTTGCCAGGCATGTGTCAAAGGACTAAAAAGGTAGCAAGAATCCGTGCCTAGGAGGTGTGTTTACTTATAGCAGGTGTGGTGGAGGAGTTGAGGACGTTGACCATGTTCTAAGAAGCTGCTCAAAATCTCATCGGACATAGCTGGCTCTTACAATGTTAAAGATAAGGCCACAATTTTTTACAAAAAACATGAATTACTGGTTTTTAAATAATCTAAAATCTAGAGAGGAATGAAGTATTGTTTTTTCGGTGTGTAGTTGTATTATTTGGAGATGGACGAACAAAATATTATTTAAAGGGATTTAGCATGTTTGTACGTCCTAATCCAGAATTACGTTAGAGAATGTATTACTTTGCCAACAAGTTTTGAAGGCTATGGTTTAAGGAAGGAACCAAGGGAAGTTAAATGGATTTCTTCGGATGAAGGTGGGTGAAACTGAATTTTGATAGTGCGACTAAAGGTTGTCCATGCTTGGCGAGTTGTGAAGGGGTGTCAAGGAGGAATGATGATAGCTGGATTTGTGGGTTTAGTAGGAAGTTAGGATGTTGCAATGCTTTGGCTACTGAAATTTGAGGGGTGGTGCAAGGTCTTAAAATGGCACATTAATTGGGATTCACTAGATCATTGCAAAGGAAAACTTTTTTTTTTTTTATAAATAAAAGTTTTGGAGGATTCGGCATCAGTGCCCCTACCAAGGCCAGGGCACGGCCCCGGGCTCTATGAGCACTTACTGGGACTTACGAGATCGCCTACCAAAGGAGTCCCAGCGACGGCAGAGGGGATCGAACCCATTACCCAAGGGTCTAGTCCTGGATCCCTTACCATCTATGGCAACTCACATTGGCTGCAAAGGAAAACTCAACTATGGCTTTACACATGATTTAGAAAGCTTGGATTGACCCCAAAAAAAAAAAAAAAAGCTTGGATCCAAGGAAGGACTAAAGATAGAACATTGAACGAATGGCTACCGGACAACAGCAAAAAGATGCAGATTCAATTTTCTCATACCTTGAGAGAAGGTAATTTTGTTGCGGATTGGCTAACCAATTATAACTTTAATTGTAATGAGAACTTTATTGTTTTTTATTTTCTTCCAGTAGAGGTGTTAGAATTTTTGTATAGTGATACTATCGGAATTGTTTACCCACATCTAGATTCTGGATTATATTAGTGAAGTAATGGGTGTTGGTACCCCACTTTTTAAGGGGGAAAAAATAGGAAGATACCACGGTAGTACTCATTAATGGTTCTAGTCTCTTGGCCAACCTCTTAAAATGACAGATACAATTTAAACTCTTAAAAAAAAATAAAACCTTGTTTACTACTATTACACAATTACCCTGCAACATCCTTTTAAGGGAGTGAAGACCGTAGGGGATTTTACCTGTCCTGGCGCCAAGTTCAACTAAAATCTGGAAGAAAGTGAAACGTAACATACTTTCATCTTCTCTCACGCGTGGTAAGAACTGTAAAGAATATCGCATATACTTTGAAGCATCAGCATATTTTTCAAAGGATCGCCTTAAATTTAAAAGTGTCAAATTAATTCAGATGGGTCCTTCTTAGAAAATCTAAACCATATAGTATATTAATATTCATGATAAAAGTCCACAGTTACACAGACAGTTGACAAGTTACTTCCGTCCTTCCTGCGCCATGTTACCATTATATTGATCACTGACTCTGCTTCGTGGGTGACAGTTGTTGATTTTGTATCTAAATCCCAAAGATTATAAATAAGAAATGGGTCACGCGACCACCGGTCGCATTGGTTAGCTAACAGGAGTACATCTAACCGTTTCGTCGTCTATAAATAAACGTATATATGACAAAAAATTAACTCAATTTTCTAACACTCCACTCTCATACATAAGTATTGTGCATTCTGCCATAATTTCATATATTGTACGATTTCTTTGGCATTCGATGTTGTTCAAAGGGGCTCCTAATTGATAGTACTTTCTTTCTTGAGACGTAATTTATTCTATTATGGGAGACAATTGTTCGAGATCCTTTGGCATTAGTATTGAGGGAACAAATTGTCTTAAGGAGATAACATCTCAGTTGGGCTTGGATTTCATCATTTCTCTTCTGCATCTAATCATCATATACTATGAGTCACTGTTTACTCGTGTATGCAGAATTGTTATATATTCATGAATGGTCCCTTCTTAATAACAGATCCTTGTGAAAATTCCAATTCTAACGTATTTTCTACAACAGTTGTAACATATAAGAACAGGTTTCCAAACAACGTAAAAAGCAAGACGTGCATAAAGGAAGGACAAATCAAAATTTGAAGCGCTCTCATTCCATGAACTAATTTACATGTCAGATGAATTCTGCCTAGGAAAAGAAGTTATCTGAACCAACAAGGGCTTCCATTGAATCTGATATGGGCAATCTACGATATATATACATGTCCCTATTCGTGTCTATCTTCTACTTTTACCTAATACTGCATCCTTTACATACAACCACCAACGATCTCGGATGCATTTTAACACTAACACCATCAAAAGAAAGAAAGAAAGATGAAGAAAGAAACGAAAAACAGAGGGATTTTAACATGGTCAAATGCAGATCAAATAAGATCCTCAAAAATGTTGGCCAAGTCAAACTTGCCATTGCTGCATTGTATAGCAGCTAGAACTTCCTGAAACGTGGCCACGCTGCAGGGAAGCACGAGGCCGTTCGTCTGCTCAAAACCAAACTCATGGTAAGCCTTCTCCAACAAGATCTTTATCAATGGGTGAGATAAGTATGTGGTTGGAACCACGTATCTCTGACGTTCCTCCCCAACATAGAGCGGAAAATGACCGGTAGGTATCGTGGTCGGAGATTCTTGTGCATATTCCTTGAGCAAACACTGGTGGTGGGCCGGATCAGGATCACGGTCGCCTCCAACACCAACTCCTTTCACCTTTTTTGCTAGCTTCTTGATCGAAACCATCCTCTTCCCCAGCATTTTCGTTTCGGGGCAGAGAAGAGATCTAGAGAGCTGAGAGAGAGAGAGAGAGAGATGGTGGAGGAGAAAGTTAGAGATGGTGAATGAGTGGAGGGTTTATGATTATATTTGAGAGATGATGGCAATCCAGGAGGAATGTCTACGAAGTTGTCGTCCCTTGACTTTTTAATAATTTGGAATCTATGACAGTTGAAGATTGTTTTTTTTTTTTTTTAAATTGCAACTTCAAATTATCTTCGTCTCTTGGCCAAACCCTGGCCTTTGAATTATTAAAGAGATAAAGTGAAGGTAACCCCGTTTTAGTGAAGATTAATAAAGAGGAGGCATCGATCTGTAATTAATGCGTATGCGTGGCACGTACACCAATACTTTGTTTTAAAATAGGCGAATATGTATAATTATATATTACACGTACGGGTTGGCGATGTTTGTACGCCCGCATTTGATGGTTGTGGATTTTTTGATATGTTTGTTGGCATCTGCATTCTCATTAAATTAAACAGCTATAATAAAAATCTCCTGTACTGTCCATTAAAAATGGAGGAGCTCCATCCACTTATATATACTGTATATATGTGTGTGTATTTGGGGGCTTTACTAATTAGTGAGTGGTCCACTCTTCACCCTATCATTGGTTGTCTGAAACCACGAGACGGCTTATAATATTTTTGTGGGTTTCGTTTTGATTCCCACACCAACCAACCACCGCCGCTTCTACCTCCCGTCTCCTCTCGTTTGGCTCAATGCCTTCCCAAACAGTGACATTTGAACTAATGAAACGGCTAATCATGAAAGCCTTTTTAATATTAATTACTAATAATTATTTGATAAATAGTTAATCTATAAGGGGAATATTTTGGGAGTCGAGCATTTGATGCTATCTTCTGTCCTAAATATAAGACATAATTTGTATTGCAAATTATGTTTTATATCTAAGACTAAGGAATATCTGATAAAGTAAACGCCAATAACTAACCGACCGTACATGATACCTTATGACAAAAGGCCGACAAACTTGCAAACGTGGAGAACGTGGAGAAAGGGATAAGACCAAAACATAAGGCGCTGTTTGGTAGAGGGGAATGAAAGGAAGGGAAGTGAATGAAAAGGAAAGGAAAATTGAGAGAACTTAAAAAGGTATTCTGTTTGGTAGTCATAGAGATAAAAATGGAAAATGATAATTTTAAAAAATTAAAATTAAAATATAATATTTGAAACACCCCTAAACCAAAAAAAAAAAAAAAACCCACCTCCCTCCTTCACATCACTCAACACCAAATAAATTAGAAAAAAAAAAGTTGAAGATTGAGGAACACAGTTGGGAAAATTTTGAGATTTTCAGCAAGGAACACAATTGGGAAACATTCGAGATTTGCGGCAATGGCCAGATCTGCAGCGGCGGAAGATTTGTAGGAACGACATAACTCGATTGAAGAAGAATAAAAGGGACCTAGGAAGATTGGTTCCTTTCGAAACTAGATTGAAGCAGACTTCCCGTGAATAAGAGAAGATATTTTGTCTCGGAACTTGCCTTATTAGAAGATGCTGCAACCAAACGGTTCTCTACGAAGAAAGATAGTGAATCTTTCCTTCCCTTCCTGAATCTTCCGTGTAATAAACAAGTCCTAAGTATACATCCTTCAATCAACCAACCATTCACTTTAGCACACGGAGCATGCAAAAATGGTTGACTTGGAAAATTGCCGAAAAATACGACTTCAAGGCTGAGGTGGGTCGGGCCCATGAAAGCTCTTCTGATACTGACAGGCCCTGGCCCATGTACCCCTCCTCGGACTCGGTCCTCGCATTGTACTTTTCGACCCTAAAATATACGTCTCTGGCTATCATTCCCTTTCGTGGCATATTTTCTGTGTTTGTGACGAGATTTTTAATGTATAAGCCTTGTACTGTCGGAGAATTAACATGACGTTTGTTTTAATGCGTGGTGGGACAAATGGATGAACAACAAGCGTGGTTTTGAGCCAAAAAAAAAAAAAAACAACAACAACAACAAGCGTGGTGGCTGTTGCCGGCCTTTTCACGCGCCGGAGTTCCAAATCAAAGTACAGCCCAACGAGTCCGTACGGTTCAACTTCAACGCCTGGACCATTGTTTCTTGTCGGTAGTTTTAAGACTAAAAGCAGTACAGTTTTACGAAAAAGGACGTACGGTTCTTTAAACATACACGCTCCACCAGGATGTTTTAGAGAGCTTAGGCCTAACTACTTTAGATAGAAAAAAAAAAAAAAATCTATGTGGAAACTTCGGAGGAAGACATGGCTTTATGACTTGTGTGTGTTCGGAAATTCGTCAATGCTGCCGTCAAGGAGCTTCTTGCTTCCAGCACATTGAATGTTCCAGGCTTGAGCGTCTTCTTTCTGTTTTCTTCTCATCACGAGTTTGACTATCATTATATTCCTGTTTGATCTTTGAATATGTGTATTTGGTTCACCTGCCAAGAACTCGCGTTGTTCATATCATTCTAATTTTGTCTGCGTTTCATATTTTCATGTGGAAGGGTAGGTGAACAGTATTGTTATAGGCGTCCACAACTTTTGGGCTCGCTTTCAAGTTGGATCAATAATAGTATTAATGACTTTTCTTCTTTTTTTTTTTCTTCCAATTTTATTTTTGTAAACTTAAGATGAAATAAGAATAATGTTGTAAATATGATTTATATTTGTATTAATGATGAAATAAGTAACTTTTTATCAACTTAAAACTTATTTAGATTATTATTTGAAAAGTCGAGTTTACATGAAAAATGAGTGAAAATAAAATGAGTTTTTATTAAATGTATATGATTTGATAATTGATATATTATTGAGAAAAATTTGTAAATACTATGTAACACTTAATTAGATATTTTTTTGATAGATAAAATTTTATATAAATTACAAATAATTATAATCTTAAGTTTTTTAACTAAATAATTTTATATTACTAAAATTAGAATTACCTTTTTCCCCAACATTTTTTGGCCAGCAAATATTCTTTTTAGAAACCTAAAGTTTAACCATGTATTTTTTGGTTAAACAAAATAGATATCTCTTATCTTTTTTCATCGAGTCAAAATAAGACAAATGGTGGGGAAATAAACAAAGAATAGGGAAATAAAGGGGTGATAGGATAATGAAGGAGTGATGATGTGGATCTCATGGAAATTTTCCACCCCACTATAATGGACTCATCGTTAAAAATAGATCTAATTAGCCCCCTTTTTTCCCAAGATGCAATTTAACTAAAACCCTGGTCAGGAAAAAAAAAAAGTCATCTCAAACATCTTTAGGCTGTGTTTTAACTCAGACCAAGCTTTCCTCCTCCATATTAAGCTTTTTCCACACCTCACCACCTTCCACTAAGACTCAAAAACGTTGAAAACCTTGGGCTGTGATAGGGCAAAAATTTAAGCCTAAAAAAACTCCGTAAGTGTACGGACCGTATCAAGTAATAAAATGATGAGAAAAGTATTGTTCCCACGAGGACTGAGTATCACAAACTTCAGTTGAGCATTGATTTCACAATTTCATTTTAAGTTGAGAAAACCAAATTAAATTTAATGAAGAGAAAAGAAATTAAAACTAAAATAAAAATAAGTAAACTACCACAATAATCAAATGAGCAACCTAGAGTCACTAATCCCTTATTTGATTCTTAGATTTTATCCCCACTAAATTAACTTTGACTTAATTTAATCAGCTAATCTAGAGTATTAATGTTTATAAGTGCCTGTCGGTCCACTTATCTACCTATCTTAATTAATTATGTAATGTCTCACACAACTAATTAAGGTGCAATTCGAATCGGGTTCACTCTAATTTGACTATGCAGAGCTTCTAGGTATATGTTTATCCTAGACGCAAATTAAATTAAAACTTAACTTCACGTTAAATTTTAACCCAATTCCACATTATTTATTCCCAAGGTCAATTTAGAATTCCCTCTTTCAAGTCCAACCCTAAATCCCCAAAACATGCTCAATGGTGATCAATTGATAAGCAATAAATAATAAAAAAAACAAGATTAAATAAACTAATTAAAATTAAACAAAACTAATGAGTGGGAACAATTTCTAAAACCCAAACAAGTTCATAGATTCTCTAGGTTGTAAAACCAACTAGCCACACATGGCTTTATTCAAATCCATAAAAAAAGATGAAAATTCAGGTTCAAAGAAGAAGAAGAAGAGAGAGGAAAGAAAATTTCTTCGTTGCCTCCACAGTCCTTTCGTCCTTCCGTGGAAATGATGAAGAGAACCGAAACGCTCAGCCTCTACTCCTCTGCTTCTTTGTTCCTTATCGTTCCGATCTGCCTTCGTCTTCTGTCCTCTTGTCTCTGCCTCCCTATTTATAATTGAGGTCTTGGGTCACTAATTCTCTCTCTTTTTTTTTTTAATTAAAAAGATATCTTGTATCTTGTAATTTACTCCATCAGATCACACAATTGATTTTGTTTCTATTTTTCTTGCGGAGGACCATCAAGTTTGGCTGATTGCATATCCTTTTATTGTCTTTTTCTACTTCTTTCCAAATCAGCTAAAATTTCTTGCACAATAAAAATAGGATATGAGTAGATTTATATTGATTTATTCTTTGATCCCAAGTTTCATTCAGTTATGGAAACGTTCATAAAAGATAATTAAATAGGTATATAATATCAATAATTCCAATTACATCTCATAAAATATACACCTATTTAATCATAAAATATATACTCATCAGGCTGTCACATACTCCTTATATTAGCTTTTTTTAATATTATAAATTTGATAATATGTATTATATTAGTTATAAATCATAGAACTATTATCTTAATAAAAACTAAAATTAAAAGATGATATCCGAGTATAACAAGCAAAACAGTGACATAGCAAATTTCCTTTAATTTGCTGCGACATATATGAGCTTGACTTAAATTTTGTTCTCAATAGTAAAAATACTGAACAATAAGCAGAATGAAAAATTACAGGAATTTCAATTGGACAGAGTCTGTATTTTCTTTAGATCTTTTAAAATAAGCCTCAAGGTTGAAATGGGTGTTTGGTCTAGTGGTATGATTCTCGCTTCGGGTGCGAGAGGTCGCGAGTTCGATTCTCGCAACACCCCTTTTTTATCTCTGTTTTCCCACTCTTCCCTCTATTTTTGGGAACTATTGGAAGGTTTAGTTGCCTTAAAGTGAGGTTTTTGCCCTATAGAGAGCGTCTATAATAACTGAACCCTGTTCTGGTTCAAAAAGATAACCCTCTAGAGAGCGTCTATAATATCTGAACCCTGTTCTGGTTCAAAAAGATAAAAGGCTCTCCGCAGCTCATTGGTTACGTCGCTTTAAATTGAGATTTTACCTCTTTTGGGGACAGCACTTTAGTGCAGATCCCAGGAGGTCCCATTAATTTCCTCTTCTTTAACACAGTTTGCTACTTGACCAACCTCGTTTAACGTTAACGCTAGTCAGCAGAACAATCCCCTCTGCTTTCTTCATCCCTTTTTTACTCCCACTAACTCGTGTATTGAATGATAACGAGACCCAGGAAATCAGACAAGAACGTAAAATTTTGAGCTTATCGGAACTTGAAGTAATATGACAAAAGACTAGGCGATCACTGATTAAGATGACCACTCAATTATTGACCTTAGTAATGGAAAAAGACAAAGCCACGAGCTTTAACGAAAGGCAGATGATAAACAAGAAGCGCCATAAGCGGGGAATCGTGTAAAGATGAGGTGGCCCTAAAAAAGGTGCCTAAGAGTTTGAGAACAGAGGATAGAAGGTGGAGCGTGGGAAAAGTGAAAAGTGGTGCAAATAATTGGGTCTTCGTCTTGCATTGCTGGTCAGTAGGCACTATAAAGTGTAAAGTCCTTACAATGCAGAAGGCTGAGATGTATTGATGATACCGCATAAACACTTAAATCGATTATTGTGTATATAATGAAGTGTGTTGACATAAGAAACAAATATCTGACTGGCACTGGCTGGCCAAGGTTGCTTTGAGGAGGTCACGCCCTATAGACTGGTTTTGGATACCTTTACCTTCAACTCAACTTTTGGGAATTTTAGAAAATGATAAGCTTTTTTGTCATTTAGATACTGGTTGATTGGTGTTTTGTGATTTAGTTTTATTTCCGACCTTTCTTTAGTGTATGGTGTGTCGGTTATTTAAGTAATGAAGTTTTTTTGGGGGGGGGGGGGGGGGAAAATAAAAATCTGTCATCTAAAATTTCTATTTTACCCTTTAAACATATCTCATTAATTATCTCTACAATAACTTTCTAGTCATTATCTCTCATATATTCTCTTTATAAATAATAAGAGTATCTTACACACACATAAATTATATTTAATTAACATCTTGAATTATGTGTTTTTTATAGTTGTTCTTTATAAAAAGTAGGGAAGGAGTAATACGGGTTAGGCTTTTCCTCATTTTTCTCATTTTCAATTTTTTTTCTCATAGTCTCATATATACCATTAAATTAAAAATAAATAAATGGTTGAGATTCAATTTTTATAGAATTACTATTATAAACATGAATAAATAATTTAAACTCTTAAATAATTTAAAAAACTTATTATAATTTTATAAAATGTTCAATCTAAACTGAGATAAGAGAAGATAACTAAGAAGAGAAAACAAGAGAGTATCTTCTTCTAGGTAGGTTTACCAACTTGTAGAAATTCGCAGTATTATTTACGCTATAGAAATTCAGAATTTAAAAAGCTCCGAGGATATAAAAAGTTAATGCGAGCGTAGGACATGAAATTTTTTTTTTTTTAAAAAAATATATGTACTCAACCCGATCCTAATTATAAGAGCTAATTGAATTTTTTGAAGAGATTAAGGAAGCTAATTATATTACTTTAAAGTCTTTTTATTTTTATTTTTTCTTCAAACTAATTAGTTTAACTAATGAACTAATATATAATCTAAGGATATACAATATATGAAATGATTAAGTAACTTATTTAGTTTCATTAATCTCTCCAAAGAAAGTCAACTAGCTCTTATAATTAGGACCGGAGATAGTAGTATTTTGTGATTTATTTAGCAACTTAAAAGCTTACACTATTTTTTCAAGGGTTAAGGTGTGGATTGGCTAATCAAATATTACGCTAAGAATATTGGACACAAAAATGTTTTGAAAATATCAACAAAAAAAACTAATGAATAATTGAAAGGGAGAAAAAATACCAATGAAAAAAAAAATTGATGAAAGTAATACAATCCCCATTTTGATCTATTCATTGAAGTTTTAAAATCTTTATTGGTATTTTTGCTCCCTTTTAATTGTTCATTGTTATTTTTTATGGGATAGGATATTGTTACAACCTTTTTTTTGTTACAACCAATGTTACTACCACTTTTCCACCGTTAGATTAGAATCTCATTTACCTATATAATTTCTCTCTCCTATTAAGATTCTGATCTAACGGTGGAAAAATGGTAGTAATATTGGTTATAACAAAAAAAGGTTGTAACAATATCCTATCCCATTTTTTATACCTCTACAACATTTTTATGCCTTTTATTCCTAGTGAAACACTTAGTTGGTCAATCTGCATCTTAACTTTTTTTTTTTTTCAATAGCAATTTTAAGTGTTGGATATGCTGGAAAAAAATACTTTTAAGGCTCAGAAGCCACAAATTAGGATATATTAGGTTTAAATGACCCAATGTTCAGTTTGCACCACAAACTGGTAAACTACGTGGTGTAGTTGAGGAGCATTTTGTTTTCTTGGAGAAAACCTGCAAATGAAAGCCTGAAAGACAGTGGATACAGGATAGCATTGGCGGGTTGTGAGGTGTGGAAATCATCACCAGGCACCTGCGCCCACAACGCAGTCACATATAGCGTTCTTGTACTGTACATTTCCTTATTCTCTCTTTTCAACATCTCAATTCGCATCACACAATTACGCACGGACGCTCTCGCTCTCATCGTCCCCGCGAAAATCTGGACCCTCTTCCATTTCCTCTTCAACCTATCTGTCTCTTCATGCTTGAAGGGAAAATCGAACAGGTTAGTGCGCACTAATGATAGTCAGGCCTAACCTTCGCGAACCCTTTCTTGATCCGAACTCCACCTCACAATATTCATATCGAATTTTTGACTTTTCGTGAAGAAATAGATTCAATAATAATAGGGCAAGATCCAAGTCTACGTCTTCCTCCAAAATAATTGCTCAAATATGACCCAAGTACTCCATTCCCCACCTCATTTACCTTCAGTCTCAAGCTGTTTCAGCCCACGTGGGCGACTCAACCCAAATGATGGTTCGCAACCAAATGCTCTTATTAACAGTTCCGCGGTTGGGGAAGACATTGAGGAGCATTTGGGTACAGAGGAGGCGCAAGAAGACGAAGATAGAGTGACAGACAGGAAAAGGAAAGAAAGAGACAGAGAGGGAGATCAGCTGTCTATCTTGACACCTTTAATTGCTGTTCTTAGGAAATCTTTGATTGGTTGCAGTTCTACTGCGACAAGTGAACTCTCTTCAATGGAGATTGGGTGGCCCTCCAATGTCAGGCACGTTGCGCATGTCACGTTCGACCGCTTTAATGGCTTCCTTGGATTGCCGGTTGAATTCGAACCTGAAGTTCCCAGGAGGGCTCCCAGCGCCAGGTCAGTTCATTCTGTAATCGTTAATTAAAAATCTGTTTGATAAAAAGTGTTTTAGATAGGGGATTTTATGGGTCTTTCTGCGTCTTGGTGATGGTATTTTCACATTTGTCAGCTTGGTCATTGGTGAACATGTTGTCATTTTGGCAATATTGTATACTTTATTGAATGGCCTCCAATTCCTAACCCATATCATCCATTTGAATGTTGATATATTTTTATTTATATACTGCAGTGCAAATGTTTTTGGGGTTTCAACAGAATCTATGCAGCTTTCCTTTGATGCTCGAGGAAATAGTGTGCCTACAATACTCCTGTTAATGCAAAGACATTTGTATGCACAAGGAGGCCTGCAGGTAAGCCAGTCTCTCATGTGGCTCTGCATAGGAGCTTTTGTATTGCCTCCTATTCAGTACCAATAGCAATAGGTTTGAAATCTTGAATGTATATATGCAGGCTGAAGGAATCTTCAGAATTACTGCTGGGAATAGTCAAGAAGAGTATGTAAGGGAACAATTAAGTAGAGGAGTAGTACCTGATGGCGTTGATGTGCACTGCTTGGCAGGTCTTATAAAGGTTTTACTAGGCTTACTTCTCCGGCATCTTTTAGTCTCAAACATTCACAGATTCTTTTCTTTTCCTTTTTTTTTTTTTTTGGGGGGGGGGGGGGGGGGGGGAGAGAATTCAGTTCTTTGATTGTAGGGGTTTTCATCATAAATTTGGTGGAACTCTGTAAAAGCAGAAAATTGAATCAATCTTCCCCTCCTTCTGGGAAGGGAAAGTGTGTTGATAAACAGTGCCCATTAACTTATCAATGTAAACAAATAAGTAAACTGAGCTATTGCCCTTGTTTGATTTCCCAGTGTTCTTTTTGTAGGCCTGGTTCAGAGAACTTCCAACTGGAGTTTTGGACCCTCTTTCTCCAGAGCAGGTGATGCAATCCCAGTCAGAAGAGGAATGTGCCCAACTTGTTAGGCTGCTTCCTCCCACGGAGGCTGCTTTACTAGATTGGGCAATAAACTTAATGGCTGATGTCGCTCAACTTGAAAACTTGAACAAGATGAATGCACGTAATGTTGCAATGGTATTTGCACCAAATATGACTCAAGTAAGTAAAATGACTTGTCATTTTTTGGATAGTTGTACTTTAATTCTAGATTTGGATTCAAAAAGATGCGGAATAATTAAGAAGTAGAAAGAGTTCATCTCAATTATCTATTTGCAACTCAGTGGAATTAATGAAACATTGTGTTTCAATTTGTGCAATCTGTGGCGTCTGTTTAATTATGAAGAGATGGCTGGAATGAACTCTTCTCATTGCCTATTGCTGAATCCGCTTCTCATTGAATCCAAATCGGAAAATTCTTTTATTCCTGGCTTTTGTGATTGAATTTGAGTGTGATGTTGTTGGGTTGGCTACTGCCTTCTTTTTTTTTGTCCTGGTAAACTAATATTTAATGTGTTTTATAATTTTTATCTCAGCTGCCTTACTTAACAGTCTGGCATTGTATATAATGTATTACTTTTTGGTAGAAAATAATTTTATCATAGATTTTGTTGTACTTTTAAAGCTTCTGAAGGTTTTATAGAGGGGTACATTCCTTCAGCTACATGTTTTGTTGGCATTTCTTTCTTGAATCTTGTTTTTAGCGTGTTATGCAATATTCTGGTAAAAATATAGCATATGGAGGAGGTTTTGGTTAATCCAGCAAGCAATGTCAGCATTTCTGACCCTTCTCTATTACAGATGGCAGATCCTTTGATTGCCTTGATGCATGCAGTACATGTGATGAATTTTCTCAAGACTCTTGTCATGAAGACACTCAGAGAAAGAGAGGAGTCAATGAAGGAATCGAATCCTGTCTCAAATCTGAATTCATTTGACGATGATGAGAACCAGAGCTCTTCAAGACTGGTTTTAAATAATGGCTGTGAACATGAAAATGATAGCAGCCAAGAGGAGAAGGCAGCTTTTACTGAAGAACCTTTGACGGAAAGCCCTAATAATCTTACTGAAGATGACTCTGAAACTGAAAGTGGATCGGAAAATCTGTCAACTTCTACTGAAATAATGGTTCCGGCCGTCGGAAACAAGTTACTGATTGACTGCTGTCCCTGTAATGTTGTTTCTCAAGTGTGCTCCTTGAGAAATGGGCTTCAAGAGAGGAGCTTCACTGGCCTGACAGATACGTTGGGATGTTCCAAAAAGGTAGTTGAGGTGCCAGTAGCAGGACCTTTGGAAAAAAATCGTGGAACTGCAATTGTTGGGCGCATAAATTCTAGAATTGAGTTAGTTGAAGCTTGGCGTTAACACCGCAGAAATATGGACCATTAGAGAGTTGCAGATTTCAGATATCATAATTGAGAATATTCAATTCTAGAGAGCACCAAGAAAACTCCATTTTTGAAGGGAATGATGGGTAGCTGCTTAGGAGGAGGTTTCTGGTCTTCCACGTTTAAATGGTACTCAGTATTAGTTTCATGTGTTTTTTCTTTGGGGGTTTTCGTTTCTGGGCGAATTTCTTAACCATGTACCTTCATCGGATTTTATTTCATTAATCGAAACCTATATTTAGTTCTGAACTGCCGATAATTCCAGTTCAGAATTTCTAGTCGTTCTAGCTCCAAAACATTTTTAGTACCTGAGGGAAGTGGCTTCATGTTTTTTATTTTTGAGGCTAATAGGCCTTGGAGTGAAAAAAAAGCGTGATTATTCCAACTTGAAATTATTGTGCACAATGATCCGTAACACAAGTCATCAGCGAGTATTCACTTCATCCCTTATCCCGGCATACTTGCAAAGCTCCTGACAAGTGACCCCAATAACAGTATGATGGTGATAGAGCTGAACATCAAACTAAGCTATATGTCATTTTTAAACATTTAGAAGTATTAGTTAACTGTCTGTTCCGTGCATTGCATTCAAATTAAAATAAATCACATTATTCGTAATTTGTGAATAGTCCAATATTCCATAAACCATATTATATAATGATATAGATTATGTATTTTTCTATTTACTCCCTTAACTCATCCGGAAAAAATGCTCTTACATTTGATCCTGTATTCTTGCTCCTACATTCTGAATTCACTGGCATTTTCATCTCTCACAAGGCTTACGTTATTATGGAAAAAACCTGTAACTTGGAGTCATTCAGACGTGACACTTTTTGCTTTTAGCCTCAGTAATTGATCATCAAGTCGCTAGGCACGCCTTCTCCAATTCCAATCTCAAATTTTACGCCCTCCCTTGGGCTTTCTTTTTTCATTACGAACCTGATTGCTCCTTCAACTGTTAGCTTCAATCACAATTGAAAACGGGGCACTAGTGTTACCAATAATCCCTGCAAGAACAGACTCCATCACTAAAATGATGGAACCGAGTGGCATCTCTCACAACAATTCTGCGGTTCACAATCTTGCTCACCAACTTAATAAATATGTGGCAATCTACACACACTCTTAGATTTTTCATCACAGTGATCTCTGTTCCAGGCTTGGTGTTTAATAGACCAAATACAATGGCCAACTTTTCACTGTGCACCCCCATGCCAGTCAAGAGTTCTTCATTCCTTCTTCCTTCATTCTCTGCTGATGGATGAATCTCCTTCACAAGGCTCTCCAGTTTATCCAACATTTTATACATATCATCACTTTGAGGATGACTTGTGTCACCAGAAAGAAAAAGATGTACCTTTCCTCTATATTCAACATAGCTACATCCTGGCTCCTTCTTCAATTTTCGCTCCCTCATCATGACTCGGACTTTCAAAACCCCCTCCATGTTCTTGGCATCGGAATATAAATTTGATAATAAGACATAGTAACCTATATTTGCGGGTTCCAGCTCCATGACTCGTTCAAAGGCTAACTCTGCCAGCTCTATGTTTTTGTGAATCTTACAAGCACCCAAAAGGGCACCCCAAACTGCACCATCAGGTTTTACTTTCATTGAATTTATAAGGTCCATAGCTTCCTTCAGTCGACCTGCCCGGCCTAAAAGATCCACCAAGCAAGAGTAATGCTCCGGACCTGGCTTCAAACCATACTTCGTTTCCATTTCATCGAAGTATTTTAAGCCTTCATCAGTCAATCCTGCGTGGCTACACGCAGAAAGAACAGACACAAAAGCAGTTCCATCAGGTCTAATCCCACATTTGACCATCTCATCAAAAAGATTAAGTGCAATTTCTCCGTGTCCATGAATTCCATATCCACCAATCATAGCTGTCCATGAAATGACACTTTTATCAGCCGTGCGATCAAAAATTGCTCGAGCCTTCATCAAATTCCCACACCTGGCATACATATTGATTAAAGCGTTTGTCAAAAATGGATTGGAACCAAACCCACGGTACTCTATCTCTCCTTCTACTTCAGAACCAATGCTCTGTGCGCCAAGGTTGGCACAAGAAGATAGAACCCCAAGAAGCGTCACATGGTCCGGGCACATATTAATCGACTTCATCTCACGGTAAAGTTCCAAAACATGTCTGGCAAGCCCATTTTGTGAATACCCAGAAATCATCGCGTTCCAAGTAATCAAATTCTTCTCAGTCATTTTATCAAACAGTTGTCGGGCATGTTCAACCTCGCCACACTTGACGTACATAGTAAGCAAACAATTTTCCACAGACGAGTCACCGTCTAACCCAAACTTCACGCAACAACTGTGAAGGCACATTCCAATTCCCAAATGGGCAGGGACCGTACATCCTGAAACCAAGCCCAACATCGTAACCGAATCAACCAATAATCCCTCCTCCCTCATTCGGCAAAAGAACACGAGAGCGTCCAAAATTTTGGAGTTGAAGGTGTATCCCGATATCAGAGCATTATAAGAAATGGTTAAGTTCCTCCATGGACCAACTTCATCAAACACTTTGCGCGCATTGTGAACCAAGTTACATTTGCAATACATGGAAATGAGAGAAGTTCGTATATAAGGATCGGGTTGGCACCCGGTTCTGATGACATGGGCATGGAGTTGGGAACCCATGAGAGGGAACAAGAAGACGGCACAGCACTTGAAAACGAAGGGGAAAGTGAAGGTGTTGGGGGAATAACCAGAGCGAAGCATGTGGCGGTAGAGAGTGAGAGCTTGGAGGAACTGTCGTTGCTTCGCTAACTCCCTTAAGCGATAATTCCATAACGTCGTGGAGTTTGTGAGCCTCAAGGATTGAGGCTCCTTCGCTTCCCCTTCCAAGCACTCTTGTTGGATGTTCATGTTTGTCGGAGCATCGCTAAACGCTCACCAATCGATAGATAACTTGTCTCTTGTTTCATTTGACTATGCATTTGCAGTATTATTCTTCGCGCATGAGGTTTGGGGGACGATGAATTTGTTTTGTATCACCAGATATTATAAGATTCTGAATGTGGTTGATTCATTTTCAGGTTAGAAAAACACAGATGTTGTTTTCTAGGCAGATGCTTCTCATCCTGCAATCCTATTTAATGCACTATCTTTGAATACGAATCCATCATATTGTTAAGGATAGCCTGTTTGGTTAGACTCGATTGTGGTAGAGATTGGGTTAAACGGTCATGAGTTGAATCAAATCAATGTAAAACAATCCCAGCCCATATATGAATTGGCATCTGATCATTAAAATCCACATCTGAAAACATAATTGGATTTTATTTTATTTTTTGGTCAAGAGAAAACGCGAGAGAGGAACATATAACGAGACGAGAGCAGTCACAGTTTCCTTTTTCTTTTCCTAGTATTGCTCTGACCTAAACTTCAGCGAGTCTGAACAAGTATTGCGAGAAGTTTGATAACAGAAACGCGATTTCACTGAACACATGAAATTATAACGATATCAGTATTTGGGACACAGACACGTGTATATTAAGAATAAGGATTCCGAGTTCTCTGCCCTATTAACTTGTCTTTTTTTCCGCTCCTCTCCTCATCTTCTCTTACCCAGCAAGAACGCAGTTGACAGCTTTCAGGTCACACAAAAATGGCGACCAGAGACAGCATTAATGAAGTTGTGGAGGAGTCCGAATTCCCACCTGCAGACGTTCATGGCACATTGAATCCTGGTGGTAACAATCAGGTTCAGGTTGATCCCATATCATCAGATGTCGCTATCCTTAAAGAAATTAAGGTGCCTTTTAAGTCTGAATCTTTATTCATTCAACTATTAATTGATCTCCGAAGAAAAATGAACATGCTACTGGAATACTAGGTGGTTTTACTTCATTATTCTGTTTTCCTTTTTTCAGGGGAAAAAAAAAACAGAATTTCAACCTGTTTCAATAAATTATACTTTCCCTTCTCTGTTGTGCTGTGTAGGAACAAGCTGAGATCAAAAAGAAGCAAAGGCAAGAGGAAAAGGAAGACAGCTTACGCAAAATGAAATCTGGCATTATAATTTCAGGCATAGTTGTGGCCGTGGCAGGAGCTGTCTTTGCCATAACCAAGAAATTAAGAGAGAAATAGGCTCCCTGCCTCCATGGAAGAATCATAGGAAACAACTTGCTCATGGATTGGCTTTACTGTCACTTCTCTCTCATTGATAGATTAGATAGCAAACTTTGGGTTCCCAAATAAATCCTTATGTGTAATGATCATTGATATTGATGATTGACCCCGGATAGAAAATTGCACCGGTATAGATCCATTTACCAGGTCCTAAATTTTTTTTTGAAAAAAAAAAAGGAAAAAAAGGAAAAAGAAAAAGAACACTATCGAAGTATTTGAATAGCACTGACTGGCGTGCCCAGTTTCTCAATCCATAAATACTCCACATAATAATTTGAGTCTTTTATTGGAAGTAAATATGAGATAAATAAGAATGTACATAGTCCCCGCAGATACTAGTCTAGTGTTTTTTAATTTTGGATATGAAACACGAGACTGGCTTAGTAAAAAACCACTAGACTAGGATGTGAAGGTGTCCGTCTCCTGTACAAGAAATATTTAAATCACCACACCAGATGATAACAACGAGTCCTTGTGACCCCCCAATATAGTAGAACGAGGCAACTCTTCCAGCTTCCCCTTATCCAAGAGGAATACTCGGTTAGCCATCCGAACCGTTTCCATACGATGGGCAATTATCAACACCTATTAACATAGGAGGAAATAATAGTTCAACACTAAATACTTGAATCTTCATTCAGAGAGAGGGAGGGAGAGGAGAAAAAAACGGCAGAAATCACCAAAAGAGTACAAAATTTAAAACTAAATATCCTGATGGCTTCAAAAAGGCATCCCATCTAACAAAATCATCAAGACAGAAAACCATGCACAAGGGCCAGTGCCCATGTCTTTGTCAGCATTAACAAGAAAGCATCACATCAAACAGAAAGGGTTTTCTTACAGTGTGATTTTTCATCAATCGCTCTACAGCTTGTCCCAACAATAACTCAGATTTGCTATCTAAAGCAGAAGTTGCCTCATCCAGTATTAATATAGAAGAATTCTTATATAGAGCCCTGGCAATGGCTAGCCTGTAAATTTCAGTTGACTTGGTAAGTCAGTGTTGAAGACAAGACTTGGTGTTCGAAAATGGAACATAATGGAATTCAGTAATATACCTTTGCCTTTGTCCTCCACTTAAAGTTGAGCCCCTTGGTCCAATATTGGTATGATATCCTTCTGGAAGTTTTCTTATAAATTCATCAGCATTAGCAGCTTGTGCTGCATATTTTACCCTCTCCATATCAATTTTTGCTGTCAGATCCGTATAACCAATGTTCTCAGCAACTGATCCTGAAAAAAGTGTCTAAAGCATACACATGCATTATAGAGAAAACCATATAGATGTCGAAGAAATACTGTTCCTCAAAAGTAAGCTATAAAATAGTAAAGAATTAACAACATCAACAATAATAACAATAAATCTTGTGTCCCACTAGGTGGAGTAGTAAAGAATTAACATTGATGAGAAGTTAACATGACATTATCAATTAGCAATTAAAAAAGAATTACAATGGAGCTACCACTAGATCTAAGACCTAAGTCCTGCTAGCAATCATGACTGGAAAAGTTAAAATGAATTAATTTTTTTAAAAAAACACTCATGATGAACACTCACAAAAAAATCAGCCAATAGATATTCTACGAAAGAAAATGATAAGCTAAAGCTTCTGAAAAGAAAAGTTTGACTAGTGAAGGTGTAAATAACAGTTCAGCACTGCAGGCCCCAAATGCACTGCTTTTATATAAATATACAGTAAATGAATATAAGAACGTGAGACACTTACTATATCCTGAGAAACAAGACTAACATGTCTTCTCAAACTTTGCAACCGAATGCTTTGGATGTCACGATTATCAATAAGTATACAGCCTGCAAGCATGAAAATACAACCAAATGCCACTGAATAGAATAATAACTAATGATTGTAAAACCTTTTGGTATATATAACAAAACGTGAGAGCCCACATGGAAGTCTATAAGCTAATGCAGTGCTTTAGTAGAAATATAAATATAAACAAGCATATGTCCTCCAATGACTAACCAGATACTGGATCATAAAGTCGAAGCAATAGTTTGATAAGTGTTGTTTTCCCTCCACCAGAGGGACCAACAAGAGCAACTATCTCTCCAGCTCCAATGTGAATATTTAGTCCATTCAGAACAAGTGACATGTCTTCACTGTACTCAAATGAGACATTACAAAACTTTATCTCCCCTCTAACAGAGTCTAAATCAACAGCATCTGGTTTTTCTACCTCCTATAATGCAGAATAAATGCACTTGTTAACGAAGTGAAATGGATTATCCTAACTGAAAAATAAATCACAGAACTTCATCTTTTGCTCAACAAGAAACCCCTTTTTCATTACCAAGACCATAACCAGCTTTCCGCAGAATGCTGTTTCAAATTTAAAGTGTCATGGTTAGATATCGTATAAGGGGGAAGGAACGTTTTTGCCAATCAACTATTACGCCAGGAGCGATTTTGCCAACTAACTTTTAATGGGCCCAAAAATGCCAAAGAACAATTAAATATGTCAAAAAACTACAACGCCGTTTAATGAACAGTAACGTCTGTCTGTTTGCATGCCACGCGTGATTTTGAAGAGCGCCACGTGGGATTTCTAATGCCAGCTCAGTCTCCTATGTGGAAATGTGAAGGAGCGTTTTTGCCAATCAACTATTACTCCAGGAGCGATTTTGCCAACTAACTTTTAATGGGCTCAAAAATGCCAAAGAACAATTAAACATGTCAAAAAACTACAACGCCGTTTAAGGAACAGTGACGTCCGTCTGTTTGCACGCCACGCGGGATTTAGGTGCTCTCCACGTGAGATTTTGGCTCACTTATGTGGAAATTTCATTGCCCAGGTGGCTTTTGTGTTTTTTCTTTCTTTCTTTTTTTTGGTTGAATCCCTATATTTTTACCCAAACCGAACTTGCTTGACAGACGAACCCTTCCATAGAGGTATCCTTCGACACCCGAGAGCGAGCGAAGGCGAAGAGCCAGACGAACCCAGCCAAACCCGACGGAGAAGGCTGAATCGAAGTTACGGAAGCAGTAATATACTTACTTGTTATATATTACAAGATATAAAATGTCTCATCCTTCTCTCATTTATCCTTACTCTTCTTTATGATGACTAATCTTTTCGTCATCGTTATTAGGCTATGATGATTAATCTTTTCGTCTTTTCACATTTCACTCATTTCACTAAACTTCTGACTACTCAATCCCTCAAATTTTTTTTGAACTAACTAACAAGGCCAGTATAACATTCCAGTGAAGCTGCTCCATACAAATTGTAGGGTTTGTACATAGGAAACAAATATGTCAGCTAAGCTGATTATATAGATAAATAACATAACTAGAACATTTTCATATGAGATTTAGCCTAGAGTATTGTGGGCTAATATAGATTTAGCCTGCTTTGATATTCACAAAGAGATTATGATATCATTTGTTAATTTATATAACCGGTTATCTTATCTAGCTAAGTTGTAAGGGAGAAACTAAATCGGGAAAATCCCATATAAAGGTACTTAAAATAGAAAAATTCTAAATCAGGTTGGTAAATTCAACAAATCATTAATTAAGTCATCAACCCAATTTAGGATTTCAAAATCTGTGTAAAATGACTTTAATGCCCCTCTTCTCTTTTCGGCTAGCCTTTCTTCTCTCCCCTTAAAAGAGTATTATTGCTCTATGACTTTATATTACTGCTTCCGTAACTTCGATTCAACCTTCTCCGTCGAGTTTGGCTGGGTTCGTCTGGCTCTTCGCTTTCGCTCGCTCTCGGGTGTCCAAGGATACCTCTGTGGAAGGGTTCGTCTGTCAAGCAAGTTCAGTTTGGGTAAAAGTATAGGGATTCAACCAAAAAAAAAAAAAAAGAAAGAAAAACACAAAAGCCACCTGGGCAATGAAATTTCCACATAAGTGAGCCAAAATCCCACGTGGAGAGCACCTAAATCCCACGTGGCGTGCAAACAGACGGACGTCACTGTTCCTTAAACGGCGTTGTAGTTTTTTGACATGTTTAATTGTTCTTTGGCATTTTTGGGCCCATTAAAAGTTAGTTGGCAAAATCGCTCTTGGAGTAATAGTTGATTGGTAAAAACGCTCCTGTACATTTCCACATAGGAGACTGAGCTGGCATTAGAAATCCCACGTGGCGCTCTTCAAAATCACGCATGGCATGCAAACAGACGGACGTTACTGTTCATTAGACGGCGTTGTAGTTTTTTTACATATTTAATTGTTCTTTGACATTTTTGGGCCCATTAAAAGTTAGTTGGCAAAATCGCTCCTGGCGTAGTAGTTAATTGGCAAAAACGCTCCTTCACCCTATCGTATAATTACCTTATCTGTGAACCTGGTCAGATCAAACAAGCGTTCAATAGCTGGTTCTCCCTGCCTCAATTCATTGTATGCTTTTCCGACATCCTGCGTGATTCTTTATTTTCAGAATGATAACTTAAGACAGCTCCTCAAAGGCTGAACCATGATAGAAACGCAAACAATAATTAGCCCCCAAAAAATGTAAACAGAGAACAATGTTGTTAAACTATTTATGACCTTTAAAAAGGAAAAGAAAAGAGGTTGCAAATGAAATTTAATGACAAGATATGCAGCTGGTCATAATCACATCAATGTCTAATTTCAACTAAAATGGTTTTTGCAGTGCTAAGAAAAAAAATTCTTAATCTATGCAGGAGAAAGGAAAAAACGGATGGTCTGATCAAACAAACATGATAGAGGGAAAAGGCAACTAGGTCTCAATAGATAACGCTACCTGGATTGGTTCAATCAAAAAGAGCAATGATGTCACAAACGAAACTAAGTTACAGCCATTGAACGATCCTCTTGAAACCACTATTGAACCAGCACAAAGTATAAATAGAACTCCAAAATAAATAGCCTGTATAATCTGAGGAATAACTGCCTTCATCCTCTTCTTGTTCAGGCGTTCAAAAAAGTCAATCCTAGCCAGCCTCTTAAACCTGCTACTCTCACACAGTTCTGCATTGTTTGCTTTCACAAAAAGGATTGCAGGAAGGACCTGAGGCAGCATTGAGATATCAGCTAACAAGCAATAACTTTGGCTTTGTATTGTGGTGATACTTTATAGTATATTCAAATGGAACGATAGGATTTGCAAACAAGAGATAATATTAAACTTTGTCTGATAGAAAAATGAAGATGAGCAGTCACACGAATCTACCTCGTTTAGATATGCTGAGAGAGTGGCAATGCTAAGATGTGCCTTTCTAGATATTGAACTAAGTTTCTGACCAAGAAAGGCAACAACAAGTGCCATACAAGGAATAACCTGCAATTTGAAAACAAATTACCAAGATTAAATTTACCCTCGCTGATCAAAAACAAAATTTCTACCGTCAGTCAAGTTATATGGACCAACAGAATAGCTCCTAACTCACCGCAGCTGAAATCAATGAAAGGACAGGACTGATCACTAACATTCGCATCATCATAGCTGATAGCTGCAAGGTGCTGGGAATTATGGTCTGCAACAAACAACGAGCTTATAAGCATACATGGGCTAGAATATTGACTACTGCAACTGTCATGAAAATGCGAATGCGGTGAAATAAGTTGCAGACGCCTACATGGACTAGAATTCTTCCACGATCAAAAGAGAGATATTCTATGCCCGATTATTGATACACTGGCAAACTTTAGATTAAAAGGAAAGGGGCTGACTACTAAATTGGTCATGTTTGACCGTAAAAGAAGTTCTGAAGAATATTGATAGTTCGTAATTTCAAACACCAAGGATGTACATTGAAAGTCGAAAGATATCTTCAAAAAGACGGTTACCCACACTGAGCAGGGCATATAAGGTCTCAGCAATATCCGAAGCTTCCGCAGTGATCCGATAAGCAATGTCCCCTGATGAAACACCGTCCTTGCCTTCAAAATATCCCAATTCTCTCTGCAAAATCCTGTCGAAAACGTGAATCCTAAGCTTATATACCGCGTTCAGTGCAGCTTCCCATAAAAAGGCTTGCTGCCCATAGCTTGCAACCGACCGGGCAATCACCAAACCCCCCAATACTAAACCTTCGTCTCGCAACTTGATAGCGTCAATGCTGCTGATAGTAGCAGAAACATTCCCGACTTTAGAAACAATTTTGGAGAGGGAGTAAACAGATATGACGCTGCAGAGCCAGCCCAAGAGGACGGTTTGATGCTCAGAGAGAAGCCAGGGTTTGAGGAAGTGAAGAGTCTGAGAAAGTGAGAGAGCATTGGAAGCTTTGCCCTTTGAAGGAGTAAGGGAAGGACGATTGGCGAAGTTATGGATTGTAAGGGAAACTCGAAGTTGGGGGAGTCTAGGGAATCGACGAATGGGGAAAAAGGGGAATATGGGTCTCAGTTTTAGGCTGTGGATTGAAGAATGGAAAGGGGATGCATTTAGCGATGGTTTTGTGAGAATTGAGGGCATTCTTTTGCGTTCAGAAGAAAGAAGCGCGCGATGGTTCCGTTGGAGTTGGGACGTTCAATTTCAGGTGTAAGGTGTTTGTGAAAATGAGATGGAAATGCTCGCGCAGCCCTTGTCCTACGGGAATATTCGTGGCCCCAGCCCGACAGTGGTTTAAAAGCCTAACATCGCTAGGGGTGTTCGGTAACCCTCCAAAAATCCCTTGTGTTGGTGCGGAGGGATGCCTTGGGATGGTGCGGAGGGACCAATGGGCCTGTCGGTCCTAGCTTTGTTTTGTTTTTTCTTGATGTTGATTTTAGGTATAGTCTTTTTGGGCTAGGTCCTATCTACCTCTTCAAGCTACGGCTTGCCTGTATTATGCAAAAAAAAAAAAAAAAATCCCTTGTGTTTCCTCTCATACAGTTGTCTCAACTAACAAAATCATTTAAAGTATGGTTAGTGCAGGTTTGTTTTAAAAATGCTTTTACAGCTTATAAAGTAAGTATGTCAAAAAGGTTGCCTCGGATTATGAAAAAATATTTAACCATACACTTTTTTGAAGTTCTCAAACAAATACCACTCTAATCATATTTATAAGTCGTTTGTTACTTTCTATAAAAGTAGATTTATAAATAGGATCAAAGTGATGCTTAGATTGTGAATATGCTAAAAACTTTTGGAAACATATTTTATTGCCTAACTATTTCTCTCAATTTTTTAATGGCAGTTTGCAAAATTGGCTCAAATGGAACAGCAATCACAAAGCTGAAAAATGAAGGTTCCGAAACTTCTCATGGAAAAGAATTTTCAGTTTGGGGTGCTGGATTCTATGGACAACCAGATGAAAATTTCTATTTCAGAGAGAAAGTACAAACACCAGCGAATTGCTCCACCTTTGCAACTACCTTCTCATGGAAAGCACTACAAAATAGAATCACAATCACCAGATTTTTCAACTCGACAAGATTGAGGAACAATCCTGGACCCCTCCTCCTGCAAATGTCATCCGTATTGATGTGGATAGCTCAGTTTGACACCAACAACAAGCAACTTTGTGGGAGAGTGATAAGAAACACTCAAGGCGAATGGTTGATGGACTTCTCCAAATCCCTTAGCCTCCTTACGGTTATTAAAGCTAAAATCTATGCTATCATGCTAGGTTTAAAAATTGGGCACAACAGATGGGGTTCAAAAAAATTCTCATCTACTCTGACTCCCTAGATGCTATAAGCATCCTTATGAGAGACTGCCCCACTGATCACCCTCTCAGAGATATTATTGGGAAGACTAGAAATCTTCTGTACTACGACTGGGATGTGAAATTACACCACACTCCAAGAGACAACATTTC
The DNA here is from genome assembly GCA_034222035.1 of Acacia crassicarpa. NCBI lineage: Eukaryota > Viridiplantae > Streptophyta > Magnoliopsida > Fabales > Fabaceae > Acacia > Acacia crassicarpa. The sequence goes on along the minus strand of JAWXYG010000002.1, from coordinate 59,120,080 downwards.
TTATGCTGATTATATGGCCAAGCAGGGCCATGGCGATGCTATTGATGCTAATGTGATTCTGGTTTTAACTATTCCCAAAGGATGTCTTGATATAGTTTTGAAGGATCAACGATCATATTCTTCCTAATTTCCTACACTGATGTACTATGGGCTAGATTTTTACAATCTAGTTTCTAAACTCTATTTTCAAGCCTCGGCTTGCTTATTTTATCAAAAAAAAAAAAAAGAGTGACACTTAGATTCTATTTGGTTTAAAAATAGGGGAGGGGATGGAGGGATTTTGGCCTCCTCCCCTCATTAGGCTAACCATTGTTTTAGAAGGGGAAGGGAAATTTTTTAGAGTTTTCTCTTCTCTCCCCTTAAAAACCTTCCCCCCCCCCCCAAAAAAAAAAGGATGGATTTGGAGGAATTTTAAAAATTGATGCCTCAGTGAACTAAGATATCTCTAATCTTTTTCTTTTATTTCGAAAATACCTAAGTCCCTTTTATGAAAGAGAGAAGGGATCGATAAAATGTATGCCTATATGAAATACGCATTCCAGTAAACGTAGTTATAACTTGTCAGGAAATATGGAATAGTTCCTATTTAAGTAATTGCTTCCCCCACTACGTCGAGGATATTGATGCTGGTGGTGATGCATCTCCTTCAACTGCCATGCTCTCTGAAGTCTCTCGTCTCTTGAAGATCATGACAGTTAGAGGCTCCATACTAGAACGTTATAAAGGCCGAATATACAACACTTATTGCGTCTTTGGCAACGATGGAAAGCTAAAAGCAAAACATCGCAAGGTCTAATTTTTGGCTTTATTTGGATGCCACTCAATCTAAGGAATAGAGATTACATGTTTAATCATCAGATATTCGTTCTTTATAAATTACATGTTTTGAGCTCTAACTGGACCTGATCATTGAAAGTTTTAGATTTGCTATTAATTTTTTCATAGGAAGCTATTTTTTAATTTTTTTATTGAGGTGAAATTTATAATTGTGGTATTGGCGATCAGTATTGAATTTTAGGAGGGCTAATGATTGTTCAAATTGCACAGATCTTTATGGGGATTAGATTGAAAATTTATGGTGTGTGTGACATATCACTCAAACGAAGAATTTGCTTTCTTGTGTAATTTCCAATTTACTAGTGCCACTTCAGATACACCTTTTTGACATTGACATACCTGGGAAGATTACCTTCATGGAATCAAAAACTCTCACGGTTGGGGAGGCCCCAACCATTGTGGCTACAAGTCTAATATGTTGTTTCACTTTTCATTTAATCACAGTAATGCTTTTGTTGTTAAGCTAATACTTTTGGCATCATTTAGATGAGAAAGGAACATTCATAGTACTGAACTGATGGTAATGTTGCCGGATAGTTGAAGATGGATGGGAAAATGGAAATGAAAGTTACACTAATTGTTTTAGTTTAAGCATGAGATCACTCACGAGAAAGCTTTATTTCTTACACTTTCCATAGACCATATAGTATTATGTCTCATTTGGCGTTTGGATTCCCTAAGTTTTGAGTAAGGGGTGATTTGTTTAAAAAATTTGTTGTTTAATATAAGGGTAAAGTTGTAACACCTCAATTTTAATACCCAAAAACTCGGTCAAAATATTGAAAATACCTCCAAAAGAGTTCAACAATATCCAAATCCTTTTACAATGTTACCATTTCGAATAAAACCCGTAATACATAATCAGAATAAATTCCAGAAAATATTTCAGAGTTTAATACAAAACGGAAGTCTTAGGTTCATGGCAAATAAAATAACATAACATAATCTATTGGAGCTCAAAAGAGCTTCCAGAGCTCACTCCATAGGTGCCTTCCCTTGCTCTCTACTAGAATAATCACCTGAAAAATGTTAATATGGGATGAGATTCCACGTCTCAGTAACTACTGAATATTTCTACCTTACACGAGCAAATTACATATAACAAAAATAAAAGGTAATATAATGTGAATTTAATATACTCAGATATTTTTAGATATACCGTTGTTCACATCAAATGCCTTTACAAAATACTCATCATTCTTTATTGAATAATTCAGAAATGCACTATGCAGTATGCAGCCTCCCTTATATCCCCTTCCAACCGTATACCGCTGACTGGAACCATAGGCTAACATATAGTCCAATAGAAACTCATTCATTTGACTGGATGGTTTCAAGCTCACCAAAACTTAAGATACACCCGGCCAAAGGTATAGAGCTTAAATCTGGACTATGGCTCCCCTCCTTTAAAATAACAACTAAGGAGGTGTCACATGTCCCACATCTCCAATGAAATCCCGGCCAGAGGAAAACATGGGAGATGGGGCCCTGAAAAGTACCATCCACTGTGCACCGAGTGGTGGCATAAACAATTCTTATCATTCAATTCCCTCCTTACTCCACCCATCACATTACAACCGCCATGATGAATGTATTTACTAAAAAAAATAATGCATTATTATACCATAAAGTTTTATACATCAATATGCGTATTTATGAATAGTAAATACTATGCGTATCTGTGAATAGTAAAATACTATGTGTATATATGAATAGTAAACACGGTATATATACATGAATAGTAAAAATGAAGAGTACATACGGTATGTATACGTGAATAGTATTATGAATAGTAAATACAGTATACGTGAATAGTAAAATGAATAGTAATACGGTATACGTGAATAGTAAAATGAATAGTATACAGTATACGTGAATAGTAAAATGAATAGTAAATACGGTATACGTGAATAGTAAAATGAATAGTAAATACGGTATATGTGAATAGTAACGTACGTATAAATAGTACCTCTACAGATTTGCAAGTCAAAGTTCCCACACCAGATCTTAAAACCATAAATATTTTCTAAATATTCTTGCCAAAATAGTAAACAAACAAATTTATAATCATACATAATTCACAAGTATAAGGAAGAATATTCAGAGTTACCTGTTACTTGCTAATACCCGAATCACCAACCAGCTATTATAACTCTCAAGCAAATATCTCTCTACTCTCTCTCTCTCTCTACCTCTCTCTAAGGCTCTTAGAAGTTGTGAAGAATGAAATGAAATGGAAGGTCTATTTATAGTTGGAAAATGGGTCTTTAAGTGTAATTTTCGTCTCTGGGTCGTTTTACGTAATTTTCCCAAAATTATAAAAACAAACTTTCCCGTGACTCTTCCCGTGGCTGGTTGTGGAAATAATTTTTCGTGGGTCCCACATGAATAGTAAATAATAATATAATATTATTATTCAAATAGTAAATTACTATTACGTGGGTCCCGCTGACAAAATTTTCAAACTTCACGAGAGTTTTGTGTCGGGAGAGAATTATTTTGGTTGTGGGTCCCGCATGAATAGTAAATACGTATTTAGGAATAGTAAATACCGTATTTTTAAATAGTAAATACGTATTTGTGAATAGTGAACACTATTCATATTTCACAAATTTCAAGTATTAAATACGTATTTGCGAATAACATATATATATATATATATATTTTAAATACGTATTTGTAATAGTAAAAATATATACGTGAATAGTAAATACTATTCACGGGGCCCACAAAATACTGATTTCAAATTTATTACTTTCCAAAAATAGAGCCTACTAGTCTTCCCAAAATAGGTTTATGTTCCAGATATTAGATTCAAAATTCAGGATGTTACATTTCTCCCCTCCTAAAAGAAAATTTTGTCCTCAAAATTTCGCTATAATAAGAATTCTAACCTATTTAAATAAATGAGGATAGGTTTGTCGCATGCTCTCCTCCGTTTCCCAAGTAGCATCTCCGGGAGCCATTCCTTTCCACTCGACCTTTACAAGTCTAATGGTCTTGTTTCTTAATCTCTTGTCCCTTGCATCAACAATCCGCTCCGGCTCGGCTTTATACGTCATGTTATCTTTGAGTTCTACCTCTTCTACTTCTATAATGTGGGAAGGATCCGGTTGGTATTTCTTCAATTGCGATACATGAAAGACATCGTGAAGGTTCGCAAGCTGTGGAGGTAATGCAATTCTGTAAGCTACCGGTCCAACTTTCTCCAAAATCTCATAAGGACCCATAAAACGAGGCGAAAGCTTCTTTGCTCGTATTGCTCTACCAATGCCAGTCATTGGTGTGACTCTTAAGAATACATGTTCGCCCACCATGAACTCCAACGGTCGTCTTCTCTTGTCAGCATAACTCTTCTGTCGACTCTGAGCAGTGAGAAGTTTCTGTTGAATCACCTTAATCTTTTGAGTCGTCTCGTCCACAAGTTCTGGACCTATTAAAATTCGCTCATTCAATTCCGTCCAGCAAATAGGAGATCTACATTTTCTTCCATACAAAGCCTCATAAGGTGCCATCTCAATGCTGGAGTGATAACTATTGTTATATGCAAACTCCGCAAGATGAAGATGATCGTCCCAACTTCCTTTTAGTTCGATTGCACAAGCCCGCAACATGTCTTCCAGAGTTTGAATAGTCCTCTCAGTCTGCCCGTCAGTTTGAGGATGATAAGCGGTACTATAACTCATCCGAGTTCCCATAGCATTCTGCAATGCTTTCCAAAATCGTGAAGTGAATCGTGGATCACGATCAGATACGATGCTATTCGGTATCCCATGCAATCTGACAATCTCCTTCATGTAGATCTTTGCTAGTCTCTCCAATGAGTATTCTGCTGCAATTGCTAGAAAATGAGCTGACTTAGTTAGCCTATCAACAATTACCCAAATGGCATTATGTCCGGATGTCGTTAGAGGAAGCCCCATGATGAAATCCATAGAGATGCTGTCCCATTTCCACTCTGGGATATCCAAATTCTTTAATAATCCAGGAGGTTTCCGATGTTCAATCTTGACTTTTTGACAAGTCAAACAACAAGTGACAAAGTCAGTCACATCTTTCTTCATGCCCCGCCACCACCAATTCCGCTTGAGATCATGATACATCTTGGTTGCTCCGGGATGGATAGTGTATTTACTCCGATGAGCCTCCTCTAGTATGAGCCTTTTTATTTCTCCATCATTAGGTATGCACACTTTTCCTTTATATCTTAATATCCCATCTCTATCGATCCCAAATTTTGATTCTTTTCCTTCTTCAATATCTTCCCTCACGTTTAATAGATACTCATCTTCGAGTTGAGCGAATTTAATCTCTTTCCAAATTGTGCTTTCAATAGTTAATGCTTCCATGGTAGCGACCAAACCTGACATTACATCAATAGATGTACTTGGTATCTCCTCGAGCAATTTATGTTCTCTGATCATCATCTGGGCTACATGGATTGTCTTTCTGCTTAAGGCATCTGCTACAACGTTCGCCTTTCCTGGATGATACTTCAATTCGAAGTCGTAGTCCTTGATAAACTCCATCCATCTCCTCTGTCGCATGTTGAGCTCTTTTTGGTCGAACAGGTACTTTAGACTTTTGTGGTCACTATAAACCTCGAACTTTGAACCGTAGAGGTGGTGCCTCCAAATCTTCAGAGCAAACACTACTGCTGCCAGTTCTAAGTCGTGAGTAGGATAATTCCCTTCATGTGGCCTTAACTGTCGAGAAGCATAAGCCACTACCCTACCATTTTGCATCAACACACACCCAAGACCTTTCTTAGAAGCATCGGTGTACAAAGTAAAGGTCTGAGCAGGATCTGGAATTATAAGTACTGGTGCCGTAGTCAACTTAGTCTTCAAATTTTGAAAAGCTGCTTCACACTTTTCGTCCCATACAAATGGTTGACCCTTCCTAGTTAACTTAGTCAAAGGCATAGCTATTTGCGAAAAGCCCTTGATAAATCTCCTATAATAGCCAGCTAGACCTAGAAAACTCCTGATCTCAGTCACGGACTTTGGTCGTTCCCATTGGAGAACTGCTTCAACTTTAGTATGGTCCACTGCAACACCTTCAGCCGATACGACATGGCCTAGGAATTTTACTTCCTTCAACCAAAATTCGCACTTAGACAGTTTCGCATAGAGCTTGTGCTCCTTCAACACTTGTAGCACGATTCTAAGGTGCTCTTTATGCTCTTCTTCATCCTTAGAGTAGATAAGGATGTCGTCAATGAAAACCACTACAAATTTATCTAGATATGGTCGGAAAATTCTATTCATGTAATCCATGAATACTGCTGGAGCATTTGTTAGCCCAAATGGCATAACAAGAAATTCATAATGGCCATATCTAGTTCTGAATGCAGTTTTTGAGACATCTTCAGCTTTGACTCTCAGTTGGTGATAACCTGATCTGAGGTCGATCTTGGAGAATATGGATGCTCCCTTCAACTGATCAAGTAGATCGTCGATCCTGGGTAAAGGATATTTATTCTTTATAGTCACTTTATTCAACTGGCGATAGTCAATGCATAGTCTCAGGCTCCCATCTTTCTTCTTCACAAAGAGTACGGGCGATCCCCAAGGAGATACACTGGGTCTGATAAAACCCTTTTCTAACAACTCCTCGATCTGCCTCTTCAATTCTGCTAGTTCCGATGGAGACATTCGGTAAGGAGCTTTAGATATAGGTTCCGTTCCAGGTACGAGATCAATAGAAAATTCTACTTCTCTCTCTGGGGGTAAACCTGTCATTTCTTTCGGAAATACTTCCGGAAATTCTTTCACCACTTCAATGTTCTCTATCCCTTCCTCCACTTCTGCTTGAATGGAGAAAAACACCATGTACGCAAGACAACCATGATGAACAGGCTTTTCATCTTGTACTATAGACAATAATTGTGGTCTACTATGACTCATAGAGTCATTCGCAAGAGAGATAGTCTTCCTCTTGCAGTCAAGGATGATGTCATTAGCTGACAACCAATCCATTCCTATTATTACATCGATACCCTTCGTGGGTAAACAAACAAGGTCTATATTTGAGATCCTATTATCAATCTCAATCGTACAATTTAAGCAAGCCCTAGAAGTTTTTACTGAAGCTCCCGCCGGTGTAGAAATAATCATATAATAAGGCAATTCACTCACTCTTAAATTCAATCGAGGCACACAGTCGTATGATATAAAAGAGTGTGTGGCACCAGAATCAAATAAAGCTTCTACTTCAAGACCTTGGAGTTTGAGGATACCTTTAATCAGATTTGGTGAAGCACTTGCCTCCTGATGTGATAGTGCAAACACTTTCCCTGGCACTGCAGTTCTAGCATCCTTGGCTCCTCGAGGCTCCTCCTCACAAAATCTGGAAATGTGTCCTGGCTTTCCACAGTTGAAACACGTCACACATGGTCCTTGGTGTATTCTTCCACACTTGGCACACATCTGATTGTTGGCGGTGCTTGCAGCAGGAGCTGTGGATCCCCTATATGAACTCTGACCTCCACTGAAGTGACTCCTTTGAGGTCCTTTGAATTGACTCCTCGGTGGTCTGCTGAAATGACTTCTTTGGGGTCCAGTAAAATAACTCCTCGATGGTCCACCAAAGTGATTTCTGGATGGTTGGCTAAACCGCGTATTCACATTACTGAAGTTGTGACTCTGCTTTTTAGTAACTCCTCCCATTGGTCTCATGAGGTGTGTAGATCTGGCCTGAAAACCCTTCATCTTCTCAGCTTCCTCTTCTCGTTTGTTCCTTGCTATCGTGCGCAGTTTGTCACATATTTCTTCAAAATCCCTTGTTTCATCAAGGAACGGTGATAGAGCTGTTTTTAGGTCTGGTCTAGCTTTTTCAACCAATCGAGCACTCAACCATTTAGAGTTGTTCTGTGAATATCCGCAGAATTTAGACAACTCTAAAAAGCGAGTAATAAATTCGTCTTCATGTAATTCCCCTTGCCTGAATGTGAGGAATTCAGTTTCTTTCTCTATTCTGATTGAAGGGGAAAAGTAATAATTTTCGAACTTTTCCTTAAACTCTTCCCACGTCATCTCAGCTTTTCCTTTTGTTTTGGTGCTTTCCCACCATTCTTCAGCTGCTTTCTGCAACAATTGTTCAGCAACCATCACCTTTTGTTGTGAGCTAATCTCGATAACTCTGAAAATCTTTTCTACACGCTTCAGCCACTCCAGTGCTGCAATCGGATCTAGCTTCCCCTCGAACATCGGTGGAGTAAACTTCCGAAATTTTTCCCAAACCTCAGTAATAGGTAAGGGATGGTATTGAGAATGAGAACCGCTACTACCTCCATCTTCAGTGCGAGAATGACTTCCTCCCCTAGATTGATGGTCAGAAGGTGTGACTTCCAGAGCCTTCTCCTTTCCTTCCTTACCACCTTGGCCTCTTCCTTTTGCTAGTTCATCCTCGTGTCTATTCACTTTCTCTCTCATCTCCAAGATGACGTCTCGTAACTCTGCCAAAAGGGCATTGTTATCCTGAGGATAGGGACCATCTTGATGCGGAGGGAGACCTCTTTGGGATGGAGCAGGGGTTGAATTAGTTCTTCGAGTTCTTGCCATTATCTCCTCCTATGATTAATACTATAAGGACACTAAACAAATAAAAATAGCTAAATAAATTCTAAATCTAACAAAGGGAAGTGCTCATGTTATGATATTTAATTTGCCACAAACTTTTTTTTTAAAAAAAAATTTAAGAAATCACTTTAGAAAATAAACAAAATTGCCATGGAACCTTTAGCTCTGATACCAAAAATGTAACACCTCAATTTTAATACCCAAAAACTCGGTCAAAATATTGAAAATACCTCCAAAAGAGTTCAACAATATCCAAATCCTTTTACAATGTTACCATTTCGAATAAAACCCGTAATACATAATCAGAATAAATTCCAGAAAATATTTCAGAGTTTAATACAAAACGGAAGTCTTAGGTTCATGGCAAATAAAATAACATAACATAATCTATTGGAGCTCAAAAGAGCTTCCAGAGCTCACTCCATAGGTGCCTTCCCTTGCTCTCTACTAGAATAATCACCTGAAAAATGTTAATATGGGATGAGATTCCACGTCTCAGTAACTACTGAATATTTCTACCTTACACGAGCAAATTACATATAACAAAAATAAAAGGTAATATAATGTGAATTTAATATACTCAGATATTTTTAGATATACCGTTGTTCACATCAAATGCCTTTACAAAATACTCATCATTCTTTATTGAATAATTCAGAAATGCACTATGCAGTATGCAGCCTCCCTTATATCCCCTTCCAACCGTATACCGCTGACTGGAACCATAGGCTAACATATAGTCCAATAGAAACTCATTCATTTGACTGGATGGTTTCAAGCTCACCAAAACTTAAGATACACCCGGCCAAAGGTATAGAGCTTAAATCTGGACTATGGCTCCCCTCCTTTAAAATAACAACTAAGGAGGTGTCACATGTCCCACATCTCCAATGAAATCCCGGCCAGAGGAAAACATGGGAGATGGGGCCCTGAAAAGTACCATCCACTGTGCACCGAGTGGTGGCATAAACAATTCTTATCATTCAATTCCCTCCTTACTCCACCCATCACATTACAACCGCCATGATGAATGTATTTACTAAAAAAAATAATGCATTATTATACCATAAAGTTTTATACATCAATATGCGTATTTATGAATAGTAAATACTATGCGTATCTGTGAATAGTAAAATACTATGTGTATATATGAATAGTAAACACGGTATATATACATGAATAGTAAAAATGAAGAGTACATACGGTATGTATACGTGAATAGTATTATGAATAGTAAATACAGTATACGTGAATAGTAAAATGAATAGTAATACGGTATACGTGAATAGTAAAATGAATAGTATACAGTATACGTGAATAGTAAAATGAATAGTAAATACGGTATACGTGAATAGTAAAATGAATAGTAAATACGGTATATGTGAATAGTAACGTACGTATAAATAGTACCTCTACAGATTTGCAAGTCAAAGTTCCCACACCAGATCTTAAAACCATAAATATTTTCTAAATATTCTTGCCAAAATAGTAAACAAACAAATTTATAATCATACATAATTCACAAGTATAAGGAAGAATATTCAGAGTTACCTGTTACTTGCTAATACCCGAATCACCAACCAGCTATTATAACTCTCAAGCAAATATCTCTCTACTCTCTCTCTCTCTCTACCTCTCTCTAAGGCTCTTAGAAGTTGTGAAGAATGAAATGAAATGGAAGGTCTATTTATAGTTGGAAAATGGGTCTTTAAGTGTAATTTTCGTCTCTGGGTCGTTTTACGTAATTTTCCCAAAATTATAAAAACAAACTTTCCCGTGACTCTTCCCGTGGCTGGTTGTGGAAATAATTTTTCGTGGGTCCCACATGAATAGTAAATAATAATATAATATTATTATTCAAATAGTAAATTACTATTACGTGGGTCCCGCTGACAAAATTTTCAAACTTCACGAGAGTTTTGTGTCGGGAGAGAATTATTTTGGTTGTGGGTCCCGCATGAATAGTAAATACGTATTTAGGAATAGTAAATACCGTATTTTTAAATAGTAAATACGTATTTGTGAATAGTGAACACTATTCATATTTCACAAATTTCAAGTATTAAATACGTATTTGCGAATAACATATATATATATATATATATTTTAAATACGTATTTGTAATAGTAAAAATATATACGTGAATAGTAAATACTATTCACGGGGCCCACAAAATACTGATTTCAAATTTATTACTTTCCAAAAATAGAGCCTACTAGTCTTCCCAAAATAGGTTTATGTTCCAGATATTAGATTCAAAATTCAGGATGTTACAAAAGTTATCAATGTGAAAAAAAAAAAAAAAATTCCCTCCCCTCCCTCCTAACAAGAAAATATTAAAACCCCTCTCCTCTCCTTCCTTCTTATCAATCTAAATAAGGTATTAAAATCTTTTCTATCCCCTCCCCTCCATTAAAATCTCCCCTTCCCCTGTCCTCTGTCAAACCAAATAGACTCTTAAAGTACAAGTATACATATGCACTATTTATATGGTGAGATGCACACATTTAAGAAAAGTGCATAGGTCTATTTGCACCTCAACCCTTTAAAATAAATTAAACCAAACACATTGTCATTGGATTAAATGGTTATTGGTGTATCTTTTTTTTTTTGGCAATAGAGGTATAGCATTTTGGTTTTTTGCCAATGAAGATGGTGCAGCATTTTGACATATCGAAGTTCTTAGGGCCTGGTTGATTCAGTGCAAATGGGGCGATGGAATAGGAAAATAAACATTTTCAAAATGGTGGCGGCTGTTTGATTCAAATATTCCATTAGAAAAGATTTTCCCACCTCCCTAATTTTCAATTGGATAAATAAAAATGGGTTCCCACAAAAAATTGTGGAATCATTTTCTGGCATGTTGGAAAATGGCTGAAAGACCCAAATGCGCCTGATGTAGCGGTGATGTTATATAAAGGTGGATTAGCACTTGCGAAGTTGGGGAAAAGGGAGGAAGTTGAAGAATAAAGGTTGCGAGTGGAGGGAGGAAGTTGAAGAATAAAGGTTGCGAGTGGACTATTCCGGCGACGACAGGCCTTCTTTAGGCTACTAGTGCTAACTTAAAGTTGATAATGATGAGGTTAGGAAGATCAATGTTGTGCTTCTCTTCGGCAATTTTGTCAAATCTCAGGATAGAGGGCACGTAGTTGAGGATTGAACTTCGTCTGAAGCGCCTAGCTATAGTGTGAGCTTTGGTTGTGAGAAATATTGAGGGGCGGAAAGAAGATTTTGGGAACAAGATCTCCATGAGTCAAGCTTTTGTTTTTGGGTACTTTGTATTCATGCAAATTTGTCACCTCTCACCTATTCTTCTTGTACCATTTGAAATTTCTCTAGATTTTGATTTCTTGATGTTTCCCACTATCACATTAGTAGGTAACTATCATGTAATCATGACATGTCCATGAACAAAATAAGAACATAGAGAGTGATTGTGATAACGTGTGGGTGATGAGTACAATATAATGGTTAAGTGTAAAGTTGTTTTAGTTACACATAACCATGAATTACTCATCACATGCATATGGTTAAAGTTTTTTTTATCAATTCATGTATAACCACAAACGACTAGTAAGTAATCTCATGGTTATTGTTCTATTTCGTTATTAGAAAAAAGGGGCAAACATAGTTTTTTCTTCCACGTTTTTACCACATACAACCTATAGTGGTTAAGTGTCGCGGGAATTATTTGAATAATACTGTTTAAATAGGGGTAAAAATGTCTTTTAACTCATCTTTCTGTCTTCTTTTCTTCTAACTAAATAAAATTTTTCCTGTTAACCCACTTTCTTTTCCAATGTAAACAAAAAGTTTTAATGGCAAAATATTTTTTATTCTTTTCCTTTCCTTTCCATTCCTACCTCTACCTCTTCTTTGATCTATATAGGCCCTTATGGGGGAAAAAATAAAGTTGTAGCGCGTTGGTACTAGTGTCAGGCTTAGGAGTCTGGCCTCCCCCCTTCCCTCAGGGGTTCGATCCCTGCCAGTTGTATCAAAAAAAAAGTTAGGCGGGATTGATCTAATCAAAACTCAAATGTCGTTGTTTGGATAGGTAAAAAAAATTAATTATGAAAATTTTGTGACTTAATTTTTATAAATTAAAATTTATGGTTAAAATTTTAATAATTTTAAATAATTTCAAATGCAACCCTTAACTTCAAGGGAAATAATAATTCAAATTGAGAACATACAAATGTTCAAATTGAAGAATTTAATAGTGTTTCCACCTCATCATTAGAAAACGTAGCACCGAAATTTTAGCACTTGAGCGTAATTATATCAAATGTTACACAAAGTTGGGAGCCTCTATCAAAGCTGCAGGATGTTTTTTGCTCTACTCGAATCCACTATTGGAAACATTATTTTTGTAGATCATTCCAAATTCCCACTTACACATTATAATTAATGACAGCTACATGCGAGGAAGAAAAGGATCTAGAGATAACACAAGGGTAATTGAGTCTTTCTATTTTAATATTTTAATTTATTATCCTTCAAAGTAATTACTATTTTTATAGTCCTTATTGATAAATATTATTTTCCTTAGATCATTTATTGAAATTTTCCCTAACTTATATCTATTAATATGTCATTAAAGCATTTTAAATTTCATTCAGCTCAATAAAGGTCGCGCCCATCATTGGGCTTGGGCCTTGGGCCTTGGGGAAGCCGCCTTCATATTTCAAGAACCCGCGCTCCCTGTTAACGAGAAAACACCCAGAAAGAGAACCCGCGCTCCCCCACTACACGGTATTTAACCCAGCCAGGAAGCGTATTCCTCTAACTTGGCGCTTTGCTAATCAGGTGAGGACATTTCTTCTTCGTCTTTGATGCATTTTCTATCACTTGATGTACGAATAAACGCGATTTTCTGTCTATTTTCCGTAATCAATTTTCCTCGCAATTCTTCATCCGTTTTATGAAAATGCTGTTCAGTTCCTATATCTTGCTCCTTTTCTTCTGGGATTTTCTTAAATTTTATGGTTATAGCTATAACATGCCTTCATTGCAAGCGGTGTTCGCTTTTGTGCTTGTTGCAGTTGAGGAACAGAATTGTGGTCGTGTCTTTGTGATTACGGAACATTTTGTGGATTTGCTGGTATATTCGAATAAAAACGAGGGTACAATATAGCTGCTCTTTAGGACCTTCATTTCCATTTCCTTGGAATTTTAATTGCTTTACAGCTTTAGTTTCTTTTCAATTGAAGAAGTGTAGCACCTAGTCCTTGCAGGTATATGATCCTGTTGGTTGACTGGGAATTTTGATGAAATTTCTTGTTGGTATGGATTCAGAGTCTTGACTTGAACTTGAAGGATGGAGCTACCAATTCTCTTTAGTCACTTTAGCCGACTACTGACTGTAGTCAACTAATATTTCTTTGTCCTGGAAATTGTTCCTCGGGTGTTTTCGGTCTTAAAACTTCCTTCTGAATGTTTCTAATGGTTGAAGATCTTTTGGATTTCTAAAAGAAACTTCGGGTTCGGGGGTTCCCATGGTGATAATCGTCAGTTATGAATACTCTTAACAATGCCTCTATATTGTCATTTTGCTCTCTATTGTGCTCAACTGATCGTGCACATCGTTTGGGGTAAAAGAAAACAATTGAGAGCCATTTCATCACGACTTCTTGTGAGTGAATGGAAACAATGAACAAATCATTCGTAGTTCTTACAAAGGATGTTCCCGATTGAGTGTTCATACCCTAAATATTATGGCTCTAATTTATGACCAAGCATCTGGGATCTGCTAAATTTTATAGCAAAACAAGATCTCTTAACATATTTATAGCACAGAAACATCATTAAAATAAGCATTTATGCAGTCTTTGTCGGTTTAGTAAAACAATTCATTTTTGTTTTGTCTTGTCTAGAATATGGATACTTCAAACCCTGCAGTCTTTGTCAATGGAGAGCTGCTACGGTTATATGTTGGACGGAGGGTAAGGGCTGTTGTGCAAGTTGTTGGATCTGATGCTGGAGGTATAATTGGAAAGTCAACTGATGAGAAGCAGATACTTGTAAAGGGCTTTCCCCCAGGTGCTCTTGCGAATTTTGTTGAAGTTATTGGCGTAGCTGACAGTGATAGATCCATTCGTGCTGAGATATGGACCAACTTTGGTGATTCAATTGGTACTATTTTCTTCCCACGACTATCCTACACTTTTGCTGCAATAATTAGACTTGTTTTCTCATGCCTGGTTCGATTTTTTTTTCTTGGTGCTTTGGAATATAAAGAACAAGTTTTTAGTTTATGAATAGTGTAACATATTATTGATTTTATTATGTTCATTGATCATTGACATATTGATATCGGTTGTTGAAATATGGAATGACATTGTTATCTTTTACTTATTTAACTTAGGACCATAAGAAGCTTGGACCATGGCAAATCAACCTTAATGGAAGAATTAACCAAGAGCAAAAACCTTATAAACTAGGTTAACACCCTTGTTTGGTAAGCACATGGGATATGTAATCTTTCTTGAAAAACACAAAAATTGAAGTATATAGTATCTATTGTATCTATATTATCATTATTTAATAATAATTATAGTCTTCTAATCCTTTATCAAATAGAACAAAAGGTGTTTTACATTACTTTACCCCCTTCTCATTCATGAACTGTAATCGTATTTCTGCTTGACCCAATCATTAACCTTTTTAGATATTTAAATGGTGAAAAAGAAGATTACTTATGTTCGAATGAAGCTTGAAAGGGTTTGGTATTTGTGGAGGGTTACTACTGGAGTAAAATGATAGTACAGGATTGGCTGGCGATCTTACAAATGTCAGGCATAGGTAGGATTGCAAGTTCCATTTTGCCCCTTAACGTACGCAGTAAATTCTGGCCTCAGCAAGTGATGTCCGGTGTATTAATATTTGCTCATTAGTATTTTGAAATACTGTGTTTGGAAGCAGTTGGCGGGTATTAATTTACTATGATTCATAATTTCTGGTGGTTCTGACCACGTAAGCATTTGCCCAAGTGAGTTTTCATCATAGGATTAAAGCATCCTCATGTTTGGGGAAAAAAAAAGCATCCTCCTGTTGTTTTACTCATAATTGGAAACTATATTTCTGTAACCTTAGTCAAAGATAACAGGTCTCCGTAGTTACTTTGGTCGAGAACTTGATCTCCTCTTCTGAGGATATTTATGAGCAACTGTGCATTTTGTTGTGTTGCTTTCTCTGCTTATAATTTTCCCTTTGTATCGAACCAACATTTTATTTGGGTCTGTCTACAGATACATTTAGTTACAATAAGCTTTGTCAGCTTGCAAGTGGAGAATTCAAGCACTTATTCCTGTGAGTTGCGAAAAGATTGATGCTGCGAGGCCGTCGGTATCTCTTGGAAAACAGCAAAGAAGGGTGAGATTAGAGTTGAGTTAGCGACAGTATATGGTAGCTATGTCGAAGTTTCGGTTATCTTGGTATATATTATCATAGATTATACTAGCCTCAGTCCATTTTCCATTTTTTCATATACTTGTTTGTCATGTTTCAAGGAGGCCCAAGGACTGATGTCTCTTTCGCAAGATATGTTACGAAATAGATATGCTGATATAAAATATGGGATTTTATCGATTTTCAGAAAACGAGCGTAAAACGGGGATAAATGCTCAGTTTGAGAGAGAGAGAAGAAATACGGAGTATGAAAGAAAGAAAGAATCTAATATAAAAAAACCTAGCAGACTCATGCTTGTCAGGCTATAAATGCTTAGTTTAGGAACGAGGGATGCCGTGTTGATAGAAAATTGTTTGGGAACGAAGAGTGTTTTAAACAGTTAACCCTACTTCCAAAAACTTAAACTCAGCTAAAGGAACAGGGGCGATGACCAGTGAGTCGCTGAATGGAATTAGATTTTTTGGGAAATGCAAAATATAAGCAGTTCGTTAGGCAAGCTTCCTATCATCATAGTTTTGGACATTTTCACAACCGCCCTCCTTCCACTGAATTGAATGAGCCATTACACTTGGACATATTTGGTTAAAATTTTGATTTATCACTGTAATTTTATGTTTTTACGATTTTTTTTATTAAAACGATTTTACTAGTTTTCCAAATGTCTTTACGATTTTACGTTTTACGATTTTTTTCCCTCTTCTGATTTTACGTAAAATCTCGATTTTTAACTACTTATACTCCTGGGAGAGCAAAACATTGTGATAAATAATTGTAGTCGCAATACTGAGATATAATGGATTCATTATTTCAAGGTAACATTTTGGGTTCATGACTAAAAGACATACCAAACATATACATCCAGTATGTTTATATAATGTATGCTTTAAGTAATATGAAAAACAACCTCATAAATTACAGATGTTGCACTAGCTTCCATTGTTTGGATAAGACTCATCCACGAAGGCTGAAAAGTTCTTCGGTGGTTCAATCCACACATTCTCAAAAAGTTCTCGTTCTCCCCAATCATGGCACTGCTTGCGAGGATAGTATCTAGAGTGGTCAAGGGAGTATGATATGCAACGCTTTCCATAAAATCGAACTTTAGAGAAGTAGACACTGTTTGTCCTTATTCCGGGGAGGTCAGTCCTTGAAAGAGATGACGAGAAACTAGCAAAAACAGTTGCTCCCTCAAGTGTATCCATCTTTTTCCATTCCATTTCTATCTGATCTAACTTAAAAATAATGGGTTTCTCACTGGAACACGTATGGATTACTAATATACCTCCTTCATGCTCTGCCATGAATTTTACCCTTCACCAGCTCTTGGCAAAAAAACAATTATCTGGGCATTTGGGTGAAGGTGCTGCTAGAACATTCCACACACGTTCAACTGGATCAAACACCCCTAGCTCTCCTGTGAAAGTCAGACAGTAAAACAGGCCATTACAAAATACGATCTTATTCCAACGGCCACTGACAAAGGGCAGGCGGTTTTGGTAGTTAACAGTTGTCCATTCTGAGGCTCCAGGATGACACGTGCTAATAACCACACGAAGGTGAGGAACATATTTAACAGTAAACACAACACAGCCAGGAGAAGTAGGAGCACAAGAGAAGGCAACCATCGGGAATGTCGGGTATGTGATCTCAAATGCAGGCAGTTTAATCACCTCCCGAGTAAAGGGATTAAAGAAAAACATCCGATGAGATCTCAGCTGGTATAGCAGCAACCAACCATCTTTTGCACAACACAGTATGGAGCCAGTTAACTCTGCGAACTCCCGGGAATAGGTCTTGCGGTGCACCGGGTCATAGAATTCGTACCAGTCACCGATTTTCGGAAAGCGCATAAGCCATGGTGATTGGTTTACAACACGTACAGCAGAGGCAGAAGAATGCCATCTCTTGCAAACAGCAGAAGCGCGAACATTATCTGCTAAGGTCAAACGGGAAAAAGTCAATTCTAAGAGCTCTTCAGGAAGGTCGGACCAGGTTTGGAGCTCCAATGCTTTATTTTTCACCTTGATTGCTGTTCTTCTGTTGTTTGTGACTGTATCAGTTAACCTAAATAAAAACATACTAGTTATGAGTTCAAAGTTCAGAGATATTTGATATAACAGGAAACAAGAACTGTATGACTCAAAACAGTAATTAATCCCAACATGGATAAATGCAAAACTAATTTTATCACACAGGGAAAAGAACAAGGAAGAGAAAAAGGGCTTGACATTTGAACAAATTGCATTATATCACTTATCAGAACTTATAATGTTGGGTATATGTTACAGAATTATTATTCTGTATGGAAGAGGGAAAGAGGGAAAGAAGAGAAGAACATAGAGGGAATCAAGAGAGGGAACCAAGAGGAAGAGAGACAGAGAGGCACTGAGAAATCTGTTATTCCATCATCATCATAAGTTTGATTTACAATGGCATGAGGCGCTTTTATAGAGAGGGATACGCAAGCTTACAAACATAAACTATTCTAACGGCTGCATCCTAACAAACAAACAGACTTTTAACCCTTTATCATCTTTACATATCAGTATATAATATTACCACCATCAGAAACACAGCCATAGCTGGTTCCATGGGTCTACAGGAAAATTAGACAAATCGAGAGATTGAAAATAGAATTGTTCATCGCCAATCATCATTAAACTATACGAAATCTGGAATTAAACTAAGCACTAGTGAAACTAAAAGGAAATTTATTGAAGAACACGCGGTACACACTCTGAGTTAAATCCATCCTTCTAAATATGTTAAGAGAAAGGCGCCACAGTTGGGGATAATCATGCAAGACATGATTATAGCAGTCCAATTCTCAATATAACAAATTGAAGCTCATTCTTGAGTCAAAATTTAAAGAAGCTGAGAATGATGTTAGCAAGAAAACCCTATACCATTTACAATCACAAGACATAAACAACCGATATGGAACTAGCCACAAACTAGTTTCTTCAGAATTCAGACACAATAACAAGAAATAAACAGGGAAAGTAAACGGTGTGCCCTCAATGTCAGCGATGAACCCTAATTTAAACAATATATTAAGCGAGATTCGGGTTTGACTTAAGCAGAAGGTGAACTTACGATTTCACCATCAATCTCCTCCTTTTCCTCGACATAATGCATCCAGCGAAGCAGCTTTCCGAGTATAACCGTCTATAGAGGTATGAACCCCCCCGAAGAAGTGAGAGAGTAGAAAAATAGTGAAAGAGGGCCTGCGAATTGTGAAGTGAGTGCCCAAACAAATAATGAACCAACTGGCGGCGGCGGCGGCGGCACGTGTGAGCGTGTGAGTGGGGCCATGGAACGCGTGGAGGGTTCGGATTTACAAGTAAAGATGGAAAATACCCTCATAATCACGGCCCAAGTAACGAAAAAATTATCAAAAAAAACCTAACAAATCATATATCAAAAAAAAGGCCCGAAACCTCTATTGATGTTATTTCATAAACGTTAACAACTAAATTAAAAATTAATGACTAAATCTATATACGTTAACAATAATATCCTAACAACTAAATTAGTATACGTTAATAACAATATCTGTACACATTAACAACTATATCAATACATGTTAACAACTATATCAATACAAGGTTTTTTTTAAAATAATACCAAAAACAGCCTTGGAGACTTTTATGACATCTGACTTTTTTTTGGGTATTTTTGATAATATTTTAGTAATTTGGGCACTGAGGGGGATTTTCCCAATAAAGATTTACATTTAATTTTATTAAAAAATAAAGATAATCATATAATGTCTCATAAAAATAAATGTACAATTTAAAAAGTCACAAATTAATTATTTATATTTTTAAACGGGTGGGATGATCTTAGTAAAATAATAAGAAATTATGCGTTTATCATTATGATAAACACCAAATCAAATGTGCCGTACGTATTTGCTTATAATCCAACCATTCATGCCTTGCTTTCTCCGGAGTACTAGTTTTTTTGTAATGTTTATATATTTTATCGAATATAACAGACCAACAATTCTGAAAATATTAAATTTAGAATAATAAATGACACTAGTTCTAAGTTACAAGTTCATGACATTCATCAAATCTCTGTACGGATACAGAAAATGGTATGCATTTAGGAATGAAGTAAGTTATTGAATGCCTGTATGTATAGACAGCAAAAATAGTGGTTATCAAGAATTAGAGAAGCGTTTGGTAAACTGGATTTGGTTGGCGAGTGCTCAAAATGTGGGGACGATAAATGAATTTTATTCCCCACCGGCGGAGTCTGTCTTGTGCCTTTGCGTCACTCTTCATCTCTGGGAAGAGAATAAGTTGTTCTTTGTTTTAGTTTCTTGCAAGTATTTTTATAATTTATAAGATTAAGTTATATTAAAGAAGTTTTATCTCAACTTTAAAAAAAAAAAAAGTTTGAAAATCACTTTTTATAGGTACACAAACGAGCACTAAGTGCATGTTTGGGAAACCCTCAAATTATAGTTTTAAAATACTTTTTTTCTAAGTCGAGGTAAAACTTTTCTTAACGAACAAGCATTAAGCCCAAGATTATTTTTGTTGGCCCACCTCTTAATGTAAGAATAAAAATTGGGGCTAACCAACAAGCATTGGCCCCACGGATAGTTTGGGCCACTTAATGATAATAATATTTTAAGTTTGAGTATGCATAAAGATAGATAAGAAAAACTGAGAAAATTACTCTCAATAAACTATTAAGATCAACAACCCTTCGTTGTAAAAGGGTCAGATACTCTTATCAAAGGAATGAGGTTCAAACCTAAAACTGGTCAAGGTGTCAGGAGAAGCAACTTAACAACAATATTTGTCTAAATTTAAACAAGTAAGATAGTGATTATGAAGGGAAAAAAAAGGTTAGGACTTGGACTTATAGAAGGACAGTTTCTATGCAAGTCTCTCTCCTGCCCACTAAACACACTATCATAGTGTATTTTTTGGGCTTCTGTGTCTCAAACATGTATATCATCTTGTCATGATTTTTGTTGTTGTTGGTCTTATTCAATTCAATGCATTGGTACGTGACGCGGGTTGGAACCGGACTAGTCGGAGCAAAGCTCCAATGAATCGGGTGAGCAACCAAAAAAAAATCAATGCACGGTGAGTGAGTGAAGGGCCCCTAATGCTTGGTTCATGCATGTTAATTTCTCGCTTTGAAAAGGCAGATGCACTGAGCAGATAAGAAACCCTTCTAGAAGCTCGTCATTTATGAATGAACAGAATTTGAGGAAGCTTCTTCTTCCCCCGCCCTCGCTCCCAGCTGGGCTCCCACCTCACCTGCCACCCTTTTTACTCTCTTATTTATTCTCACGGCGGCTTGCTTTTAATCCCTCATTTTCATTATTATTTAATTTTCTACCTCTTCACATAACTCCACATATATTTATTGTATATACAGAGTTTCATAAAATTTATACATTAATTTCACCGGCGCTTTCTATAAATCATCCATGAATTTAAATTCTCCAAAATTACACTTTAAGTACTTGTACAATCGTGAATTTCACACCAATACAATTAAGTTTCATACTCCTCCGATCTTAAATATAATATATAATTAATTTTTTTTAGAGTGATTATAGACGTTAAATAAGTTACTTAATCATATCATATGTTGTGTATCATTAGACTATATATCAATTTATATGTTAGGTAAAATAGTTTGGAGAAAAAATGATAGGTATAAATATTTTAAAGTAATTTTATTAATTTTATTAATTGTTGAAAATAATGAGTGGGTGCGTCATAACGAACAAGTCCCACTTTACTTAAAATACCACTCTGTTCCTATTTATAAGTCTATTTTGACCAAATAAATGAAATTGTGACAATTTTGCCCATAGTAATGATGATGAGAAAGATTGGCTAGCCATGTTGGAAAAAGAAAAAGATGAGAGAGATTTGACAATAGATTTTAAAAGGTACTCATTCATAAATGAGGGTAAAATTAGAAATTTGTTTCATAATCATTGAGATGTTTGCCTCTCCTTGGTATGTAAGATTTGGTCAAACTGGACTCACTTATAAATAGGACCAAAATGGTATAAGGCAGCTTCTCCAAGAGGTTCAAAGATATGGCTCGAGTTTTGAAGCACCCTTCTTCCCCCTTTGGATATTGTTTTGCTTACTGAATTCTATTATCTTTCATGATTTTGCTCACCTTATTTATATTAGGAAGAGTTTGTTTAATTACTACCTCCGGTCCTAATTATAAGACAAAGTTGACTTTCTTTGGAGATATTAAGGAAGCTAAATAAGTTACTTAATCATTTCATATGTTGTGCATCTTTAAATTATATATTAGTTTATTAGTTAAACTAACTAGTTTAAAGAAAAAATAAAAATAAAAATAGTATAAAGTAATTTAATTAGCTTCCTTAATTTCTCTAAAAAAGTTAACTATGTCTTATAATTAGGACCGGAGGGAGTATTATGGAGAGTGCCGCAACTTCTTTATCGATAATTGCAGAACAACTATTAAGGAGGGTGTCCTCGAACACGACTCGGACTATATATTTTAAGTGCTTTTGAAGGTGTGACCAACACTAATATCATCACAATAACTTATATTTAAGTTGGGAGGGAGCATTAGTTGAGGTGGATCTTGACCCAGCTACTCCTTCTTGGATTCTTCCGCGTTCATCTTCTCTAGAAAAAACTGGTTAAAATACAGAAACACGCAATCGCTGTCCTTGCTTGAGCTTCTAGAAAACCTTATACTCTAAATTAAATAAATTAAACCAACGTCTAGGTCCTTTATTTAGGGATTATCCTGAAGCAAGCAAATACAAACTTTGAGTCTAACTTTTGTTTTTTGTTTTTTTATACAGCTTGTGTTTCATCTTAAACACACACAAAAATAATAATAATAATAAATCAACCATGGCATGATGGCAAGTATTAATCTTCAAGTTATCTGCTTTTTGGGCAGCTATTAAATTTATCTTTGAGCTGGTTAACTTGAAACTAGTCCCGTGAGTTAGTTCATTTGAATTTTATAACAACTGTTTCAAAAACATTTGTCCTATATTTAGGATCGGATTATAAAAATAAAAATATATTTTCTAAAAAAAAAACAGAGATACTAATGATTAAAACAAGGAACCCAAAAAAAAAAAAGGCTTGCATTTATGTAGTAATTCTGTGCAATGTCATGTGTGTCTCAAGCTCGAAATTATGTGATGTCTGTAATAATTCCGTGAGGGCGCCGGATGTCTCCAAATTATGGGCCTCATTATGAGACACAACACATGCTTTTGCCTAATTCCTATCTTATTTCTCACACAATACCTTTTATATATATATATAAATTAAAATACCCACGTCTTGTTTTAACTTTTAAGAAACGTACACTCAGCTAACGTCGGATAAATACAGAAAATAGAGACTACAAATTTCTTCTTTTTAACCATTCGGTGATTAATTAGTTTGTGGTATAACATATTCAATTATTAAATTTGTTACTCCGTGAGGTTCTCCATACATTGTGTTATTACCTAAATCGTAGAATAAAAAACTGTGTGTAAGTTTGTTACTTTTTTTTTTTTGGGTAATAGAAAGTTTTGGAGGGTTCGACATCAGTTCCCACCAAGGTCAGGGCACGGCCCCGGGCTTTATGAGCACTTACTGGGGACTTACGAGATCGCCTACCAAAGGAGTCCCAGCGACGGGAGAGGGAATCGAACCCACGACCCAAGGACCTAATCCTGGATCCCTTACCATCTATGCCAACTCACATTGGCTGTAAGTTTGTTACTTTAATATGTAGAGAATTCGTAATATTTTTTTTTAAAAAAAAATCTATAATCTAATTATTAAAATTTAATAGACAAACATGAAAAGGCCCCATTGAATGGCGGCATCAAGGGAAAGAGACATTAATTATATATAGTTATAATACAAAACCAAAACTTTTAAATAAGTCTTACGCTTCATTCAGTTCAGTTCAGGACGAGAGTATAATACTTCCCATGTTCTTAATATAAAATATATTTAGAAAGTTGATATTGGTTCTAAATATATTATATAGTTTTCGTATATTTGTCAACATTTTATTAATTTCCCCTATTAATACTTCATCCACAATGATTGAGAAGGGGATGACATGAGAGAATTAAGGAAGGTAACCCGAATATTTTAGAAAATATATGTCATATTAACTAATATAACAATTTTCTTAATTTAATTAAATTAGATAAATATGTCTTATACTAAAGACCGGAAGAGAGAAGATTATGATGTTAGTAAGGTCACAGGAGTGTGTGTATATATTATGCAGTATTTGTGCATGTAATGAGGTTGATCAGATATCGTTTACGCAATGGACAAACTTAATAAAAGGAAAAACATTAATTTTTTATAATTATGAGTTTGTTGGTTGCCTTGCCAGAAGCATTTCATAATAATATTCATTAGCTAGCTAGGAGGGTGGATTACATTATAATTATAGTACAACTAATATTATGCCAGTATTATTATTGTCTCTATGCTCATCAAGTTTATATAACTACTACTCATCCCATGCCGTGATATAAGGTCAGTCTGGCATGAAAAAATTGAACTCCAAGTTTTTGAATAATAGAACTTCATTGATCTACTTATATACATCTATATATAAATTAATTAAATACTAGTGATCGAAGAACCAGCTCATATGAACAGTCACCTCGCTAACTAGGTTGAATAGAACTCCACGACGTTGAATCGGGACACATATTTGTCAAACGTCTTGATAAAATCAAACCCTTTTGTTTTCAAAGGCGGAAGAAATGTGTGAGCCTGCTCCTGCAAGAAGGTAAAGCAACATACAGAGCCTCGTGACGCTGACTCTGACCACATAATTCCACAAGATCGTAATTATAAATTAAATCTTGTTTATTCAATATAATTCTGGGAGTAATTAACTTGCCTAATCAAAGGCTAGCTGCATGCATGCCTGGGTAGATTATACACCTCAATGCTAGAGATTTAAGAGTATATATATAATATATGCTACTATGTGGCCGGTACTGGAACTTCATTACGTCGATCACCATTACAATCTTCAGTTCATGTGCGTCATGCTATACGTTTTGCCTTGGTTGTCAGTTTCTGTGACGAAAAACAAGCTTTTTCTTTGTCTCCTTCAAGAAACAAGGAAACTATTCGGGGTAATAATCATGGCATACTATTTGTTTAAGAAATCACATTGGGAAGCGACAGCACGAGTCAAACTGGTTGAAATTTCCCCCTCCAAATTCCAATTTATATCTCCCGGCCTCCTCCTCTCTCTCACGCATTCCAAGTCTTCCCCTTCATAAACAATTTCCCTTTTTCTCTCTCTCTCCTCTGCTTCTTTCCATTCTGGTGTTCCCTGACTACGATGCCACAGGTGGATTTGGAGACACTCGTTTCAGCATGTGCTGGTGGCGGATCCGGCTGCGACAGCAAAATCGCCTGCGAGACCCTCGCCGACCACGACCACCCCTCCGGGGAAGCGGATCAGCCTCAGCGCAACCCTGATTCGCCGCCTGAATCAATCTGGCTGTCTAGGAACGAGGAGTACGACTGGTGGGACCGCAACGCTGTCTATGAGCGCAAGGAATCCACCAAGGGAAACTCCAATCCCACCAACTTGAACCCCAATCCCAACTCCAATTCTCAGCGCTTCTCTTCGCATTTTACGTCCAAGGCTTCCATCATTGGATTGCCCAAGCCTCAGAAAACGTCCTTATACGTCGACGCCAAGAACCGCCGAAGCCACAAGCCCGGCAACACAAGATTGTTTCCGAAACGGAGTGCGTCGGTTGGAAAATCGGAATCAGCCATGATCGAACCGTCGTCGCCCAAGGTGTCCTGTATGGGAAGAGTGAAATCCAAGAGGGATCGGAACCGCAGGTTCAAAAATTGCCAAAAGTCCTCCTCTGAAACAGTCACCGCGCAGGAAAAACCGGCCAGGAGCGAAAGGAAGAGATACGGATTCTTGGAAAGTTTCCGGGCCATGTTCCGGTCCAAGCGCAGAGAAAATCCAGTCCATAAGTCCGATCTTAAACCGGTGGATTCGGCTCGAAGAAGTGAGAGAAAGAACAGAGAGCCGCGCGATGACAGGGCAAGCGGTGAAGAGGCGATCCCAAGAAACAGCGTATCGGAGAGTGAACCACCCGGTTTGGGCGGGATGATGCGGTTCACGTCAGGTAGGCGGTCTGAGTCGTGGGGATTAGGTGGTTCTGAAATCCACGCCGCATCATAGGATTGGCCACTCCGGCGACAGCCATGAGTGGGGGCCCGCTGGCGCAAGAGGTTGGCACATTGCGCGGGTCACGAGTCATTTTCGGGGGCCCAACTCGTTTTAAACAGTCGTTGGGGTGACGTGGCACATTGAATAACGGTATAAACTGTTTTCATCCCCCACTCACTGTGAGTGAATGAATGTTAAGCTTTCCACCGTCTTACAACTTGCATGTTTTTTCCCTCTGGCTAGAACAAACCGTACTCCTTATTTTGCTCCCCTATTTCTGCGATAAAGTTTTGTAAATAGATACGACTGTTTTTGAAGTGGGCAGCTGTAAATTTTCTGTGGGCAGTTTCATTGGTGTGATAATGGGACACTCTTCCTAATGTACTTGCTTTAATTTTTGTACTAGTTTCATTTATATATTTTTTCCGATTTTAGATTTCTTCTAAAAATGAATAATAGAGATTGGGCAGACATAGGCGTGAAAGGTTCCTTCAAGGTGGCGTGTGAGCAACAAGTCGTAGGATTTTAAAATGTGAGCGGTAGAATGGAAAGCGGTATTGTAAAATGGATGAATGTGAACCAAGCCGAATGAATGAATACTGCGCCTATGATGTGATGGGCAACAATGACCACAATTAGAACGTGTCTGTAAAAGATAGGGTGGTGGTACCTTTGGATATTTTTTTTCATTATGAAGCCGAACCTCGTTAAGTCAAAGCAGCAGTTTTAAATGCAACCAGCCGAACCTCGTTAGGTCAAAACAGCAGTTTTAAATGCAAGCAATTAAGATGGTAGGGGAGGGTGAATAAAATATTGAGAAAATCCCTCTTAAGGCCCAAATTAGCAAAATATTGTTAGAAAATGTCCAAAGAAAAGTCAGATGTCCTTTTATAGTATTATTTTAGAAAATGTTCTACTGATATAATTGTTAACGTGTATTGATATAGTTGTTAACGAGTATTGATTTAGTTATTAGGATATTATTCTTAATATTTATTGATCTAGCTGTTAATGTTATATTAATATAGTTGTTAACGTTTATATAGTAATATTAAAAAAAAGCCTGGGCCTATTTTAACACGGGACTTTTTTTAAGAATTTTTTTCAAATAATTTGTTAGCTATTTAGGCTCAGAAGTAGAAGTTCCCTAAAATATGTGGTTGGGCAAAATTACGTAGGTAGAAGCAAAGGGTCGCAGAGGATGTGGGGTCTGAATCATAAGCGCATAAATAAATGAGAAGAGTTGACAAGAAAAGGGATTTGCTAGAATAGTCGAGGGCTCGAGGTCTCTTATTTGAACGCGATTGATGGAAGCTGAGGGAGTTGGGTGGATTCATTTTCTCGTACGAGGCTCATTAATTCAATACAGAGCTGTACATGAAAGTGAAACATTCTGAAATCAAAGCACACAGCACATGGAGACAATCCCCGGTCTTTTTTTTTTTTTTTTATACAAGACGATAAGGGAAGGGGGATCAAGAGGGAAAATAAATCTCAATACCACTACACTACTATTAGTAGTGCTGTTGACAATCCTTCTCTGTTTTGCTGTGTGCAAACACAACCCTACATCCCACTAAATGACTTGATGGGTATTCATCAATAAGCCTCTACTTCCACCCCAATACGTCAATTGGTTCGGGTTTGGGCTGGGTCCGCCTAAACATTAGGCCCATTGTTCAAAGTCGCTTCTCTCACTTTTGGTTTTAAGGTTTTAAATTTATTTCCCACTATTTATGTTATTATGGAGTAGTAAATGATGTCAGCATAACGCAAGTATGTAACTCTCTATATCTTACTGACAAAAAAACAGTATGGGAAAATCCTTCTGAGGGCCCTTTTAACTCAAAAAAACCCAAAAATGGCCCTAACTTTCTGTCAATCCCAGAAAGGGCTGACATGTGAATGTTAAATGAAAAAACAAGAAAGCCCCTAACTAAAGCTGAAAAAGGAAGGGGTTCTGATTTCAAAACTCTCTCTCTCTCTCGTTTTGATTAGATCTGTTGCTACTCTGTGTTTGTTTCTTTCTGTTTGGATCTCTCCACTAGATCGCTTTGGTTGTTTGGAGTTTTTGATCGAGTTCGGTGTATCTGTCAATTCCTTGTTCTTTGCCGATCTGCTCTTGCCGAAGGAGGAAGATTCCAATCTGTAAGTTTTTCTGATTTTGGATTTTTGTTTTCGCCCAATCTGTGTGTTGCGACAAAGGAAGGCTGTCCTTGCTTCTTCAGTTCTGATCTCGTGAGACGACGCCGAAAGGGAGGTAGCTTAAAGAGAGAGTTTGCAACAACAAAAGCCATATTTACAATAGACAAAGCAACATTTACAACAAACTTTAAAATTTTGGATTTTCGTTCAAACTCAAGTCCTAAGCTTACAGAGGACATTTATAACAGAAAAAGCCACATTTACAAGATAAAAAGCCACATTTACAACAAATTTTAAAAACTTGGATTTTCGTTCAAACTCAAGTCCTAAGCTTAAAGAGGGAATTTGCAACAGCGAAAGCCACATTTACAACAGACAAAACAACATTTACAACAAACTTTAAAAATTTGGATTTTCGTTCAAACTCAAATCATAAGCTTACAGAGTGAATTTACAACAGAAAAATCCGCATTTACAACAAATTTTAAAAATATAAATTTTCATTCAAACTCAAGTCTTAAGCTTACAGAGGGCCTTTACAACAAAAAAAGCCACAATTACAAGATAAAAAGCCACATTTACAACAAACTTTAAAAACCTAGATTTTCGTTCAAACTTAACTTACCCCGTTCGAACTTTGGTGTTATAAATGTGGCTTAGCGTCATGTATTATAACTTACCCGTTCAAACTTAACTTACACGTTCGAACTTAACTTACCTGTTCGAACTTTGATGTTGTAAATGTGGCTTAGCGTCAAGTATTATAACTTACCCGTTCGAACTATGATGTTGTAAATGTGACTTTTTTTTGGTTGTAAATGCCCTTTGTAAACTTAGGACTTGAGTTTCAATGAAAATCCAGATTTTAAAAGTTTGTTGTAAATGTGTCTTTTTATGTTGTAAATGTGGCTTTTTCTGTTGTAAATGCCCTCTGTAAGCTTAGGACTTGAGTTTGAACGAAAATCCAAGTTTTTAAAGTTTGTTGTAAATGTTGCTTTGTCTGTTGTAAAGGCCTAAGCTTACAGAAGTAATTAACAACAGAACAAGCCACATTTACAACAAAAAAAGCCATATTCACAAAAAAGCCACTATCTCATATCAGCGTTTTCACATTCAATCATTTCCACTAACAAACAGATCTCACTCTGTTTCCATGCCCAAAAAATAGAGCAACCTACCCTACATCGTTTTCATTTCATCTCTTATTAACAAGTTAAACAATCATATTAAAAACGAAACAGCCCCCTTGGACGTTGATGGAAGAATAAGCAGAGATATTTCTTTCTTTCACTCTTCTACTTCTTCCTCCTTCGCCAGAAAATAGATTCCTCCGCCATTGTTGGAAAACAAAGCAAGAAAAGAGAGAGAATATTGATACAGATGAGAAAAGAAAGAGGAAAGTGATACTAAAATTGAGGGTATTTTCTGTCATTTCATTTAACATTCATGTGTCAAAAAGGGCCCTGGGGCCCTTTCTGGGATTGACAGAAAGTTAGGGCCCTTTTTGAACTTTTTTTTAGTTAAAAGGGCCCTTGTACGGATTTTCCCAAAAAGTATCATAATTAATTGATACCGACAATACATGCCAAAATTATTATTATCTTTTTGTTCGGATTTGAATCGTTGACCACGTCAATTGTGTTGTGGTTGGAAATCAGAGTGAGTCATCGGTACACCCGTTATTAGACCTTTTGCTTATTATATTCACGCTGTGTGGCTTTGGTCGCGGTCTATTATGTTCGTTTAACCTTTCTTGTCAAATTGCAATGTTATACTGAATCAAGTGTCGTCACTTTCAGCCACACTACTGAATTAAATATGTAACCTGTAGAATCCGCGACTTTGAATAATCAGATTTATTAATTGAAGATCCTAGAGATCAAATGCTAACGTCAACAACAAATCATTAATTATTTCCATTAAATTAATGAAATTGGAGTTCAAAAACCTTTCCAAATTTCCGTTTTGAGCTCCTTGGCCCAACACGTCAACTACTCTGTTTCAGCCTTTTTTTCTGGAATGATATTTTGTCAAGGGAGATAAGATTCACTTGTTCAAATTAGTTCTGCGGAACATGTACTTCAAAACCTCCTCTTGCTGTATACCAACACTGATTTCCCAGTATTCAAACGACCTAATTAATATATAAATGGTCTTAACACGTAGAAGAAGAGAAAAAAACCGCAAAAGTACAAAAAGATTGGAAAGTGTTAGAATATGTTCATTTTGTATTATATATATATATATATATAATATATATGTATATATATTTTGATACATCATGGTAGGGGAAGGGGCAAGGTTCAAACCCTGGACATAGGGGAGGGAGGCCAATTAATACTGGCTCTCATGCCACTGCGCTACTAAAACGCTGACATTTTGCATTAGATATTATGCATGTGTAGTATAGCTTTTAGGAGGGGTAATTGAGCTTATTTACTATTTCAATCAGGTTTATGGGTTTTTTTTTTTAAATTTTTTTTGTTTGAATGAAAATTTTTCCCAATTGAGCTTAGGGGGTAAAAGTAGCTTATTTGAAAAACTAGTTTTCCTGACTTATGGAGTAAAAACTCCTTATTTGAACCTGACTTATGGAGTAAAAGCTACTTATACAACAAGTAATCCAAACATAAATCATATTTCATAATTTGACTTTTCCATATTTTTCTCACTGGTATCCCAAACAAACTCAATATTACTTACTAACGGGGGTTGGCATAAGTGGTAAGCGGTTTGTGTCGCTTAAGTAAAGGTCTCGAGCTTGTGGATGCCCAAAAAAAAAAAAAAACCCTGCTGGAAGACTCTCCCACCAAAGCCAGGCGCGCGACGCGGGTCGGATCCGGATTAGTTGGGGCGAAGCCTTACCGGGTTGGCAACAAAAAAAAAAAAACTCAATATTACTTATATATAGTTTGGCCTTATAGGTTTGACCCTGACCTATTTAGGTATGTGTACATAATATTTGATCTAAATAAGAATAAAACCAGTCGTTCTGGTTGGCTGACTAATTTGTTCATCTGATTTGCGTGTAACATTGATGAATTTTCATAGTATCAGAGCACAGGTTTTCCACCCTAAGTGGCCATACCCATTGAAGCCTAAATGAACTGTTGAAAGCTTCTTGAAATCTGCAATTTCAATCATCACCGTCAAATTGAGTCTTGACATTAAAGAGTGGATCTTGATTTTCCACTGTACGATTAATTCAAGCTCTTGCAGACAAAATTATTCTTTTCTCTCTTTGATTCTTTCCCTGTTTCGATAGTGCTTCAATTTATTTTTTTTCCCCGCAGTCAACCTTCGTCTCTTTCTCACAAATCCTCTCATGTTGCCACCACGCTTCTTTGTTCCATTGGTGAAGTTCCCACGATGTACGGTTCACAGGACTCTCGCTGGCCATTCTTGGTCTCAACAATACGTCTCATGCCTGCAAGTTGTGTTGTTGATATGTGATTTTCCTGGTTTGACAGTGCTGATATGAAGTTTTTCTTGGTTTGAAGGCCTAACGTGTATACCGCTCTGAGGTCCCCGTAAAAAAATACAGCCTATGCAGCAACAAACCTTTCACCGAAAATTGCATCCATGTACTCTTTTCACTTGTCGCTCCCGAAGCTTTTCCTTTCTCGAGGTTAGGCTTCTTGCTGAGATTGACTTGCGAACTCTGACTCGTCACTTCCAATCCAAATATGTGTTTTCTCGAGGGATGCAATTGCTTTTGCCTCTCCTCTGTCTGTACTCTGTCTTTCTCTTAAGGTTGGGACCGTTGCTTTGTTGCCGCCTTTCCAAGTACTCGCTGGTATCTGGCTTCTTCGTTTTTGAACAATAGAGTTCTTTGTTTGTGCGTTGTCTTCTCCGTCTGTCACTCATTGAAACCACCAGGACTCCAATTGATGTTCTCCATCCTCTTTATTTGCATCCTTTAGATACTCACATCACCTCCTTGGTGCCACAAGTTCTCACCGGCTCCAACAATTATGTGGTATGGAGTAGAGCCACGCGCCTAGCATTTCGAGGCAAGAACAAAATTGGTTTCATAGACAGCACATTCACAGGTACACATGCTTTTGAGTACACAGATTTATGAGACCGTTGTGCTGTAGTTGTCTTATCATGGCTCCTTCAATCAGTTGCTGAAGATATTGCCACCGAGGTTGTTTTGTTTTTGCAGACTCCTCTTACCGTATATGGCAAGATCTCTAGGAGCGATATAACAAGGTAGATGGTGCATGAATCTATTCTTTACATCATTCTATTGCATCTACCACCCAAAATGGTCAGTTGGTTGATGCATATTTTACCAAATTAAAGGAGCTATAGGGTGAGTATTATGTGTTAGAGCCCTTGCCCTCCTGTAAATGCAGTACTTCTCCAGAGTTCGTTCAAATTAGTCAATAACAACATTTGTTTCAATTTTTTATGGGGCTTAATGAGACATACCAACCTACTATGTCACAGATTTTGCTTATGTCTCCATTCCTAACAGTGAGCTAAACTTTCTATGATTGTTCAAGAAGAGGACCAACATAACCTTACTATTCCCACTTCGGTCAGTCTTCTTCATGGAAGTGCTTTAACCACCAGAGTTGGTAGGCAGGGCCGTGGCAAGAGCAGAGGCTGTTTTCAAGATATATGTAGTCCTTGCAACAAGAAAGGTCACAAGCGAGATACTTGCTATTAGCTTTTAGGGTATCTGCCTAACCTCAACCATAGAAACCAAGATAATCACGTTAATCCAGCCATGGGAGAGGCAAATGCAGCCTAATCCACCTCTTCTCCTCTTACTTTAACCTACAAGCAATACAACTACATTCTTCAACTTCTCAAGAAAGATTCGGATGAGGTGGACATTAAGGCTTCTGCATATGTTGAGGAAAGCATCTTTGGTTTGATTAATGCATTGCCTCATAAATTTAACTAAATCTCATTGGATACTAGATTTAGGTGCTACATGTCATGTTGTTAGTCATTTTGCTATTTTTGACACTATTATCTTGGTCCACTTAGAAAGATTAAAATGCCTAATAGAGATAAAGTAACTATTATACATACAGGCACAGTAGGATCATTTGATAATATTGTGTTGCATGATGTGTATTTTTCTGTCCAATGTTGTTTCAATTTAGTCTCCTTTTCTAGGCTTACTAGGCAAAAGCAATGTACTATATCATTTCATCTTGAATTCTGCACTTTGTAGGAGAATTTAACTTGGAAATCCCACGTTATTGGTAAGGCTTATGTTGGATTGTATTTAGTTGAGAAGACTCTATAATCTCAAGAAATCTGGTACTTGAATTCTAATTATCATACCAAAGACCATCTATTTTGTGGCATCACAGGATAGGCCATGCCTTGTTAGATGTTATTAAACATTTAGATTCTTTAAATAAGGATGTTGCATATTCATCTATGCCAAATTGTGACATATGTTCTCAGACAAAGCAAACTCGTTTACCTTTTCCCTGTAGCACTTCTATTACTAATTGTATTTTTGAGTTTATACATGTTGACACTTGGACAGGGTACCCACATATTTTGGTCATAGATATTTTCTTGCTATTGTTGATGACTTCTCTAAATGTACCTGGATATTTTTTATGCGGAATAAACATGAAAGTTCTTGTATCAAAACTTTTATTGCATATGCTCGTGATCAATTCTCTCCAAATGTTAAAAGGGTTTGAAGTGATAATGGCCTTGGTTTGCATGCGCATCCTACAAGGATTTGAAACTTTTGGCAAAAATAAAGTTCGTAAACTTCGCATATCCTAGTATAGGTTGAAGCAAGCATCTAGGCAATGAAATGTGAAACTTACTAATATATTGATTCAAGGGGGTTTAGGCAGAGAAAGTATGACTATTCTTTGTTCATTAAATCGGATGATTATGGAATAACCTTTGTTTTGGCATATGTAGATGATTTGGTTATTATAAGAGATAATATGTAGGGAATAGAGGATGTTAAAGCTTATCTGCACCGTCTGTTCAAAATTAAGGGACTAGGGTATTTGAGATATTTTCTTGGGTTGGAGTTGGCTTGTTTAGAAAAGGGAATAGTGCTTAGCCAAAGAAAATACACATTAGATCTCATAAGTGGTATGGGGTTAGGTGGGGCAAAGCACTATCCATTCCCATGGAAAGGAGCATACGGTTGAGTCTAGAAGGACATGTTAGACTTGATACAAGCAAGTGTGCTCATAAGAAACAGAAGCGAAGAAGAAAATTTGATCCCTTGTTGTTGGATTCGACGGTTTATCGTCATTTGATTGATAGGTTGTTATCTTACCGATATTAGACCTGATATTAGTTATGTTGTGCAAACTTTGAGTTAATATATGAGTGCTCCAAGGAAGCCACATATGGCAGTGGCGGTTCATGTTGTGAGATATCTCAAGAGCTGTCTAAGACTTGGGATTCTTCTCTCTTCGGCAAATCAATTTAGTATGGAATGTTATGTAGATTCGAACTAGGCAGTATGTCATGATACTAGAAGATCGGTCACATGATACACCATTAAGTTGGGAGAGTCATTGGTGTGTTGGAAATTAAAGAAACAACATACCATCTCCACTTGAAACAACGGTATCAGAAATAGTTTGGTTTAATAGATTATTAAAAGATCTTGGTGTTAAAGAATTGGAACCAGTTAAGGTTCATTGTGATAATAAGGAAGCCAGTTATATTGCTACAAACGATGTATTTAACGAACGTACGAAGCATATTAAGATCGATTGTCACTTCGTGCATGAAAAACTACAACAGGGTATTATTGATTTACTGCATGTAGCTTCTATGAATAAATTGGCAAATGTCTTGACGAAGCCACTTGGTAAAGAAAGTCATGATAATTAATTGTGTTCGCAAGTTGGGCACTACAAATTTGTTTAATCCCTCACTTGAAGGGGGTGTTAGAATATGTGTATTTTGTATTGGATATTACTTGTGTACAATTTGGGCTTATAGGTTTGGCCTATTTAGGTGTATGTACTTAATATTTGTTATAAATAAGAATAAGAGTAAGAATAGTTAATTCTGGTTGGTTGGGTAATTTATTCATTTAATTTGGGTATAAGGCTGATGAGTTTTCAGAAAGCACTGTTGCGGTGCCGGCCAATAAAGCACGAGGTGAAAGTAACATAAAGGAGGGAAACGCAAATGACAAAATGGTTTGGTTCACTGTGTCAAGTCCAAGAGTGTTTTTCTGACTTGGAGGGTGTGAACTGAGAGAAACATATGTAACTTGTGTTTGTGTTTATGTGGTTGTCATGAACTTAAGCTTGCTTTTGAGTTGTTGCCTTCTTGGACTCTCTTGCGTATCCATACACACACACAATCTTCCTTCTCTGAGAAAGCCATCCGATGCAGACCCACTTCTACTACAACTTGCTTCGCTGCCTAACTTTTCTTTTGTTCACCATTCGGAGCGTCGCATGTACTTTTCCACCTTTTTATTATCAGACTATAGCTATACCGTACTCTATTTTAAGTTTCCCATAATTCATGTTTAAAGCAGTATTTGGTATTCGTAAAGAATTAGATAGTTTATGCACTAAAGCATACACCTCATATTCCTCTTCTGCCAATGTTCAAGGGTCAGTTGCCCCACAAGTAAGAAATACGTATATATTTGAATTGCGTGTCTCATTTAATTTGCTTACTAATAGATACCGTCGTGTTCAGCAGCATATCAAAGCTATAATTATAAGCTGTGTTAATGGCATCTAACTCTGTAGCCTGCTACGAAATCATCAAATTCTTGAAAAGGGTTCATTAAAAAATAGTTATCATTCTAAAAAGAGAAAGGAAAGTGGGTCATTTATCTTCTTATTGTGAGCACAAGGATTTTCCTTCGTCAGGCTGACGTAACTACTTACACCATCTCTCTCGACTCGACTCGCATCCATCCTGTTGGGTACTGCTCTGTTGAGTTGTCACCAACATTGAAATATCATTTTCTTAGACATTGGATGTTAGATACACTGCTCTGTTTATCACCAAACAGAATAATAAGATAACAAAAAATCTGGATCCTAAAATGGTAGGATCTTACATGTATCTGTTGAATAATGCTGATAGGGGCAATGCTTTTTGAACATGCCAGTGAGGCTTCCCCCAGACTATAATGAAAGTGATGATATTTTTTTCATGAGAAGCAGAAATAATATCTGAGGTTGCTTTCAGTCAAAGACACTTTCACTTCTTGACCCCAAAAAAAAAAAAGACACTTTCACTGGCTAAGTTGCTCCTTTATTTTAATTTTGGGAAGCAATTTCGGCATGTCGTGATAATGAATTGAGTTCCACTTTTAAAGTTAATGCAACAATTGGGAGCCAAGTTGCGCAAGTGCCTATTAACAAATTAATTAACAATGGCGTGGTGACGTTAAGTAAGCCAATTGTTGAAGGGGAATCTATTTCCTCAACAACCCCTTTCACACATCGATCAACTTATACCATTTCATTATGGGCCTCAAAACACAATTGGACTTTCATTAAAATATCATCCATTTATATGTTTGTTCTTATTAATTAATTGTATTATTCTATATAAAGTACATCTACTATTAAAATATAGGTGGGTTTTGTTCGTTAATTGAATCAGTTAGCATTCTACATAATTCTTTGAAAATGGAGATTTTTATATAATAATATAGTATTTTGTAGGAATAGGAATAGGTCAAGCCTTTATCAGGCAGCCTACCATCTGGCCTGTTTAAAACCTCGTCTAGCCTGACCTATTTGTTAGAAAGGCGCTAGTCTAAGACCTAAATGTATAAATAGGTTAGATCTATTTTGTTAAGGCTTGATCTGTCTACACATTAAATAAATATAATTATATTTATATCATATAAATAACATAATATTTTTTATTTTTTTATTCTTATATTTTAATTTCAAGTTATATTTATATAGGTTTTAATAGGCTCAAAGTTTACCGAGCTTATTTATGGCCTCCAACACCTTTTTAAAGGTCTACATTATAAATAGGTTTTTAAAAAGACTTTAGGCTCAACCAAGTCTTATAAAAAAGCTCAGGCCTGATCCTAGAAAAAAGTTTGAATTCAAACTCAGGTCCAAACTCAGGCTTTCTACTCCCATTACCAATTTAGATCTGTTAAGCCAAAGTCTCATCGGCTAATTTCCCTAGTGTTTTGGAAGAGAAGTGTATAAGTTCAATTCCCAAGTTTTACTTCCTATTCAAATGAAGTAATGCAAGTTCCCAACTCCACCAGCATAAATAATTTTGAGAGAGAAACCTGCGAGAAGTTTCATGATTAGATGCAAGCGTGTTGACAATATCACACGTCACTAATCTTGTTTTCAGAAACCACTCCAAAATATTTGTCATCGCCCTCGTCATCATCATTCTCTTTTTAACCTTTTGAATCCCACTCTGGTTTATTGAGCTGCAAACTAGCTGGAGCTTGGTCATCTCCTGCAAAAAACACATGCAAACTATCAATAATAATCACTTGGCCATGATCTTGATCTGGATATGACATTAAAATCATGAGATGACACCCTAAAGTTGTCTTTACTTTCTAAGAGAAAGCAGGGCAAGAGGAACACCCTTTTATTTTTGTTAGCTAAAAGTTGCGTATCACACTCTGCACCTCACGAATGACGCACAAAAGCATACAGACAGATTTAAAGACACTTTATTTGAACACATTCTTTTTTGGAAGATTAGACTCCTTTCACACAGCTCAATCTTTGTTTAATTAGTATCCACTTTTCATTTTAATCTGTTAAGTTAGGTATGTGCTAGACCCCCTGAGGCAAAATGCTCATATAAAGATAAGACTCCATTAATGATAATGATAATTTTTCCTGTTTTATGCGTTGATTAGAAAACATTAAAAGATTAAGCATACTATAACTTATGGTTTTCTGGGAATATATACAGCATTAGCAATTGTCCTATAAATGACAAGTAAAGGGGTGTTTGAAGTTATTACAAAAGCAGATACGTTGCAATTGTTTCATTAATGGGGTTTTGCTTTTGTTGCATGCACATCCATCTGGATTTAGAAGGAGGGTGAGTCGTAAGAGATGATTCAGTGGGCACAAAAAAGAGAGGAAAGTGGAGAAGGAGAATTTGCAATTTGCAATTTGCAAACTGCAACTTTCAACTTGGAACCCACATTCCAGATGATGTTGAGTGTTCAGGAGACGCGCAACACCCACAAACATTGTAGTCAATGTGAACGTGTCTCCTATTTGAGTCAACTCAAGTGAGAATTATTCTAATTAGTGCCCCAATGTCGTCAACCACTTCTACTTCCCAAACAACCATGATCCATCTCACTAAATTCCTAACCTGTTTAGCCGATTCGCTAATTATTATTATTATTTTGTTAAAAAAAAAAACTAGTATCAGTCTATTATCAACATCTATCAACATATATCATACCAGAAGTGGTTATTAATATTGAACCTATTTATTTAATTTGAGGAGATTAAAGAAACTAAATACTTAATTCTAATACATGTAACATGATCTGTCTAAAATAAATTTGTGTGACATTAAATTACTCCTCTGGTCCTTAATATAAGATGTATTTAGATAATTGAATTGGTCCCAAATATAAGATAAGATTTTCATATTTGTCAATCTTTTCCTAATTTACCCCTATGGATGTTCCCTCAACAATAATCAAGAAGGAGAAAGAAGAAGGGAATTAAGGAAGGTAACTAAGGTGTTTTAAGAAATACATATCATATTAACTAACTTAACACTACTAGTAGTGCAGTGGTATTGGGATTCATTTCCCCCCTCCTGGTCCTGGGTTCAATCCCCCCCTCTCCCATAGCCTTGTATCAAAAAAAACTAACTTAACCAATTTTCATAATTTAATTAAATTAAGTAAATATGTTTTATATTAAAAATTGAAAGAATATATATATCAGTTTATAAGTTTGATAAATTAGTTCGAAGAAAAATGATAAATATAAAACATAAAATTTAAAAATATCTTATATTATTTAGTAGCAAAAAAAAAAAATCCTACGTTTACACTATATTTAATTTATGCAATTATGCTTCCTTTAAAAATAAAATTTATCCATGATCAATAATGAACCCAACCATGAACCAACCGTCCAGGGTACATAAAAAGACAGAAAGGGCAATCCTGTAATATTTGTAGATCTAGGAGGGTATTTTCCGTAGCCACTCTTAATAAATAAAACGCAATTCTGAGCTCACTTTTTCCCATTGATTCAGGACGGGAAAAAACAGGGATCTTAAATAAAATCCATGGGGAATTGCTTGGTTCTGCCAGACAACGTCGTCCAGGTCATGAAGACCGACGGCGAGATTCTCGAATACAAGTCACCCATTCTAGTGCATCAGGTTTTGAAAGAATTTTCCGGCCACGCAATCTCAGAATCCGTACCAGTCCTCCGCCGCCTTCAGCCCAACACCAAGTTGCTCGCCGACCACCTATACTACCTCGTACCACCGTCCCAAGAACCCGCTAAGAAGAAGGTGAGGTTCGCGGATCCTGAAGTACAAGATTCACAAGAGAGTAGCAGTGTGGTAAGAATCAAGGTGGTCATCAGCAAGCAAGAACTTCAGGCTATGCTTAATAAAGGAGGAATTTCAGTCAACAACGTCAACATGTTATCTCTGCTTCCCGGAGAGCCAGTGACGGAGAGTGAAGATAAATCTCACAAGAAAAATGAAGGCCTTCAAGGGTGGAAGCCAGCTCTTGAAAGCATACCTGAACTAGTTTAGCCTTATTATAATCTATATTTCATGCTATGTTCCAGTTTCTTTCTTCCCCCTCTTGATATCCTCTGTTTATAATGCTTAGAACAGCGTCACACACACATATATACATATAGAAGCAAACAAATTTTGAAACTTTAGCATCTCATTTATTTGGTGTTTTAAGTTGACGTCTTTGAATCAGATTAAATATAACTTCAAGTTAACATAACGATCAATGAAAATATGTGTAGAGAAGGTGTCAGCTAACGTAGCATGCAGTGGAAAATACCAACAATGGCGCTGCATGTAAGAAAGTGAAATGAATTGACCATGGATTCATTCATCTTCTTCAACCTCGTCAACCTTAGCATTAAAAGTGGTAAAAAGGAAAAGAAAGACAGACAAAATAATTTGTGAAACTATTATACATCGATTATAATGTTACAAATGCAATAGCCACTGAACCCATAATCAAGAGAAATTAATGGAGAAACCATGATTATGTTTGCCATTCCTGGCTTAAATTTATAATGGTGTTGCAATTATTCTCACTCATGGCAGTAGTGCATTTTCCCATTATTACCAGTATGGATAGAGAAAAACTGGTCGATGAGACAAGTCAACGACTACTGGTTCTATATTCAACGCTAAGAGGCCACGAATTCTATTCATATGGAAATCGGGGCTTTCAGTTACGGACTTTCTAATATTAATATAAGAGTTTGTACTATTAACTACGTTTCATCTACTTAGAGTTCCTACGAGATCATTCTTGGATGCTCCCAGTACTATATGAAGAAAGTTTCCAAATTCCACAGCAATTCCTCTCTGAGATGGTAGCTAACTAGCATTCAATCGAATTTGTGAATTATTGCAGAGGAAGGAGAGAGGAAGCTACACGGTATATAATATGATAAATGAAAAGAGAGAAAAAAACAGAGCAAGTCATGAAACAATTTTTTTGATTACCATGGGGGAAAAAAAAAGAGAGTGAAGTTGGGGTTCTGAGATATGTATGATTGACACAAACCAAACAAGAACTAAGTTGTAGATAGAGTAGATTTTGGATTTTTTATATGGTTAGTTCCTCTGTAAAATGATCCAATGCAAGGGCTGCATATTAACGTCCACTGGTTGTCCCAGGAATCATAGTCGCACAGCCGGCATACGTAACAGGAATCTAGGGGTACAGCCAACAAGTGTCCTCCTTCTAATACTTATAAGAATGTCTCCTGATATAACATGTTTAAAGTACTTTTTTTTTTTTTTTTTTTGCATAATATCATCTACTACTTATAATTTCTTTTTTAATTACTCCCTCCGGTCCTAATTATAAGGCATAGTTGACTTTTTTGGAGAGATTAAGGAAGCTAATTAAATTAACTTAGAGTATTTTTCTTTTTCTTTTTTTTCTTCAAAGTAATTAGTTTAACTCATATACTAATATATAATCTAAAGATATACAACATATAAAATGATTAAGTAACTTATTTAGCTTCCTTAATCTCTCCAAACAAAGTCAACTATGCCTTATAATTAGGACCGGAGGTAGTATTTAACAACTCTAACTAATACTCCCTCCGGTCCTAATTATAAGAGCAAGTTGACTTTTTTGGAGAGATTAAGGAAGCTAATTAAATTACTTTTTATTTTTTTTCTTCAAACTAATTAGTTTAACTAACAAACTAATATATAATCTAAGGATACATAACATATGAAATGATTAAGTAACTTATTTAGCTTCCTTAATTTCTCCAAATAAAGTCAACTAGCTCTTATAATTAGGACCGGAGATAGTAACTTTTATTAAGGTTAATTTTAAGATTTTATTATAAATAACTGATCTTTACTTTTGAAGCAGTTAACTGGAGCTTATAAAGAAAGTAGGAGTATAAAATGCACAATTTATTGGTACACGCAAGTTTTAATTTTGCTACCCACATCTACCTTCAGCCAGAGTTTTAGGTGCAAAATTGACTGTTATGTTTTTGGACTTTTGGTGTATTTTCTTGTATTTAAATACTTCCTCCAGTCTTAATTATAAAGCCTTATTTGGTAAGTGAAAAATTTTAAAATGGAAAAGAATTTAGAGGAAGAAAGGGAAGGGAAGTGAAAATTTTAAAAAATGAGTTGTTTGATAGGAAAAAAAATGAAGGGGTAGTAATTGGTAAAGAATAAAAAAAAGTCTATTTTACTCTAAAAAGTAATTAATTTAAAATAAAAAAAGGAAAATATTTTTTTTGCTAGAATATATTTCTTAAAAAAATATGAATTTGTCAAGTTCGAACTCGTGTAAAATTTTTTTCCTCCAAATTCAAACTTTGTTAAGTTTAAACGTTCCCACTAAGTTCAAATTATAGGTGTAAATTTGTCAAAAACTTTGAACAGTGACATTAAAACTTGAGATCCTGATCTTTCCACATATGAAGGAAGATGGGTAGGCCAGGGAACTTGGGTTCCCTAAAAGATTTGTTCAAAATGCGTACCAAAGGAAAGAACTTGCTAATGTTTATTTCCTTTCCCACCGATTCCATGTACTAAATAGGGCCTAAGACTGAGTTAACTTTTTCTGGTAGAGATTAAAGAATTTAAATAAGTTATTTAATCATATTATATGTTTATATATCCTTAGATTATATATTAGTTTATTAATCAAATTAATTAACTTGGAGAAAAAATAAAATAAAAATATTTTAAAGTAATTTAATTAATTTCCTTAATCCTAAAAAAAAAATAACTTCATGCTATAACTATATCAGGGTAGCTTATTTCCAATGTTTTAGCAGGTGCAGAATTTGGAGCATGTATTACTATCTCCGGTCCTAATTATAACAGTTAGTTGACTTTCTTTGGAGAGATTAAGGAAGTTAAATAAGTTACTTAATCATTTCATATGTTATGTATCCTTAGATTATAAATTAGTTTATTAGTTAAACTAATCAGTTTGAAGAAAAAAATAAAACTAAAAATACTATAAAGTAATTTAATTAGCTTCATTAATCTCTTCAAAAAAGTCAACTAACTCTTATAATTAGGATAGGAGGAAATATTATGTATTAGACTCCCTCAACTTGAGAAAGAGTTTTTGTTTTTTTTGCTTCGTTTCATTATCGCCTAACCCTTTCTACTTTCAATTTTCCACTGCTTTCCACAACGATATTATCTTCTCAAGTTGTCTTCTTTCATTTCTTCGAAATGACGCGGGAGATCAACTCGAGGAATCGAGCAAAAAAAAAGATCAACTCGAGGAAAATGAATTTTGCTGAATATAAAATATGGCATTTTAGTATTTTACTGGCTACTCACCCTGCTTAGTGCCTCCGGAAAATACATTTTAATTAGCAGGGGTATTTTAATTAGGACTTACTACGGAGTACGGAGGGTAAACGGAAAATCTGATCGGAGAATGGCCTTGAGAAGGTTTCTGAAACCCATTGCTAAACCATCACCCTCGCCGCCGTCGCCGCCCCTTTCTCCAATTCCCAACCCTCCACTACCGGCCCCACCTGTCACTTCTCTCTCCCCACTTCCTACTCTGACTCTTTCTCCCAACTCCCACTATCATCACCTCCTCCACTTCGTTAAG
This sequence comes from Acacia crassicarpa, assembly GCA_034222035.1. NCBI lineage: Eukaryota > Viridiplantae > Streptophyta > Magnoliopsida > Fabales > Fabaceae > Acacia > Acacia crassicarpa. The sequence continues at coordinate 59,076,585 of JAWXYG010000002.1, read as the reverse complement.
ACCCATCTTACTCCTCCTTTCACACCAGACAGCCTTCTCCACTTCCTCAAATCCAAGCTCCATTACCATCCTAGTTTCAGCCTCTATGACTTTCATATCTTCAATTGGGCCTCCACTATCGACTCCTATCGCCACAACCACTCTACTTTCGAATGGATGGCTCGTACTCTCGCTATTACCAACCGCCTCGTCGAACTTCGAGATCTTCTCCAATTTATGACCTCCAATCCTTGCCCCTGCTCCGACGGTATCTTCTCTTGCTCTCGAACCGAATCTATATTCCAGTTTTCGATTAACGCTTTTTGTAAAGCTCGGAAACTGGACGATGCTGCTTTCGCTTTTGAGTGTATGCGGAGATTGATTGATGGGAAACCTAATGTGGTGATTTGTAACTGCTTGATTCATGGGTTTGTAAAATGCGGTAGGCACGATAAAGCGTTGGAATTTTATGATAAAATGATAAGAGATAGAGTCAAGCCTGATGTGTTTACCTTTAATATTTTGATTAGTAGTTATTGTCGAAATTCACAATTTGGAATGGCTCTGGATTTGTTTAAGGAGATGAGGGAAAAGGGATGCAATCCCAATGTGGTTACTTTTAATACCTTGATTAAGGGGTTCTTTAGGGAGCGGAAAATTGAAGAAGGGATTGAGATAGCTTACGAGATGATTGAATTGGGGTGTCAGCTCTCAAGCGTGACTTGTGAGATTTTAGTTGATGGACTTTGTAAGGAAGGTCAGGTTTTGCGAGCTTGTGAGATATTGGCAGACTTGTCCCGCAAGAGACTTTTGCCCAATGGATATGATTATTTTGTTTTGGTGGAAGCTCTATGTGGGAAAGGTGATGTTGCTAGGGCATTGGAGCTTATTTATGAGCTATGGAACCAAGGAAATGCCCCTAGCTTGATTGCTTGCACTATATTAATTGACGGTTTAAGGAGCTTGGGGAAGACTGAAGAAGCATTTAGATTTTCAGAAAAGATGCTTAAAGAAAATATAGTGTTGGATATTGTGACTTTCAATTCTGTTCTTCAGGAGACTTGTCATATGCAAAGAACAGCAGATGCAAATAAGTTGAGATTGCTGGCTTCAAGAAAGGGTTTGAAACCAGATGGCATGACCTATAGAATTTTGGTTTCTGGGTATGCACGAGAGGGCAGTCAAAAGGAGGGAGAGAGAGTGTTAAATGAAATGTTGGATAGGGGATTTATATCTGATCTTGCTACATATAATAAATTAATGAATGGTTTCTCCAATTGATGATGTTCTAAGCCCTGGAAGGTTTACAAAATTGATTAGTGAAACTATACGCAATGTAACATTTAATTGGTCCTCAATTATGACTTGTGTACTGTAAACTTGATGCAAAGATAACTGAGAACCTTTCTTGCGGGACATAAGAATTGTCACATATTGAAGTCAGGTGGAGGATAGTTTTTCATCGGATACTGTGCAAATTGACTTTGAAGGAGGGTAATTCTCAAAACCTCTGGTACTTTTCCTCTTCCATTTTGAATTACTATTTTTCCTGATTTATCTGAAACCTGTGCAGATAAGATTGATTCTGGTTTCCTCTTCCTCTTAGGAGTTACCAGACACCAATTCATTTGAACTTCGAGAATCAGCATCAATAAAAATAAATTGGGATCGACTCTGGTTTCTACTTCCTCTTTGTGAGTTACAACGAGACACCATTTCATTTAAACTTCAATAACCATGGTCTACTGCTTCTTTGAAGCTGAAAGATTATGATAGTGTTGTTTTATTTCTTCCGGACTTATGTCCAATCTTATACTAAACTACAAGCATTTGAATTATTTCTTCTTCCCTGTAAGAAACTTTCTATATCTCACAGATAAATGTTTTAAGCCGGTACAAGTCAATTGTACTCAAATGACTGTGCATATGGTTAACGTTGTCAATAGTTTCGTGACGAATTTGTCATCCTTGTAGGAGCTTGAAAATCCTGTAAACCAAAAAGTGGATTGAAAATTAGAATAAAGAGGGTGATAATTGTTGGAATTTGTTAATTCTGTGGTTTGTAATTATTATGTTACATTTTTGTTTATTTCCCAGTGAGAGTCAGATATAATTACTGTTTTAAGTGTTTCCATGTATAGGAATAGGTGAGACCTTTTTATTAAAAAAATACTTGAAGCTTTGAAATGCTGGTGACATCTTATCAATGCTGTATTCTGATTGCTATTGAATAAAACTTGGGCAAATCAAGCTGCATATTGTGATCATGGTTTGAGGGAGAGGATCCTCAAGTGCCAAACAAAAGTCAACAAATAGAAGATAGTTGATCATGAAATCGTGCATGCTATTGCTTGACCCCTCTCTTTACCCTCGAATTTCAGAGGAACTTACTTTGCCCTGAGCTTGTAGAAAGCTCGAATTGATTATATGTTAGGCTTTACTTATTGTTCACACTTATGTTGTACTAGCATTAATAACTTTTTGGATAAGGCTCTTGCTTGTGAAGTTTGGAACTGATTTAACTTTGCCTTGGCGTCTCCCTGTGCTGAGTGATAATATTTGCAATTTTTAACGTGTATAGCCTATTCTATTTTCAATACTCATGGTTGTGGTTCTTTTCACTTGCTATAATTTGAAGCACGGGCCAGTTGCGGACAAAAGAATATGATACAGTTTTAAATAAACTCAACGGCGATGATAATGAAGTACAGGCAAGTTGCAGACAAGAATGTGGCACTCGTTTTAAATAAACACGACGGCGTATACACGTAGCAATGAAAATTGAACGGATCAGTTCCAACACAGGTAGAGGGAACAGGATCAGCTCAATGCCAAATCCGCTCCTTCTCAGTGAATATTTGGCATTAAGATGCATTATTCGACATTTCTCCATCTCATTGAACGTCGGAGAAACAAACACCTGACACCCGCTGCCGCTCTCTCTTATGTGGTCTGTAGTCTCAACTCGATTTTAAACATCGACCATCCGTTTGCTTGGCACAACGATGAACCCAGTATTAATTCGATCCCTTTCAATAATTATTAAAAATTACAATACTCCACAGGATGTGCCCCTCTCGCCTTCCAAGTTTTGAGAATCAAATTTATAGAAGGAAACAATAAGATAAAGCTTACAATTTCCACAATCCAAAGTCAAATAAGGAAATTTTGTCAGGCACCAAAGAAACATCTAACTCGGCAAGGATATAAGATCCCATTTTTCAGTGCTTCTCAATCACACCATTTGGAACTTGCAAGTGCCGAAATCAGAGTGCCAGTATTAGAACAACGGTTCGATGTACTAACATACTCCGACGTTTCAGAGGAAATTGTTTAAGCAAATAATGCTTGTTCCTTTTCTCATATATCCAATAATCAATGCAATTATGCTTGTGAATTAAGATTGACAAGAAGCAATCATTTGACACTTATTACAAAAATGGAAATCCGTAACTAGTCATCAGGTCCACTCCAAATTTCCAAAAGTATGAAACTTCAAAGACGGCCAATGCATCGGTCCAACGATTTACTCTTCTGATTGCCTTTGCCCCAGCACAGGAATGTCTTCATATCGTTTCTGCAGAAGAATAAGATGAAATTAACATTTGGTGGTCACCATTAAAAAAAAATCAACAGCAAATCATCTCAAATATTAGAAATCCTAAAATCTAGTATGATGGTAACGGGGAACAATTATTTGTCCTGCTAGCACAGATTGGATGGACAATGGAGATTTAAAATGGGCACAAGCATGGAACTCTATGCTTGGCGAGAAAGCCATACAATAAGTACATAAACAATTTCCTCACCTTAACCATTACAATCTTCTCCTTCCATATCAAAATTGGAGGCCTCATCAAATAGTTTTACTGACCAAGATCATATCGTCTTTTGTCCCCATCTCAAATCATTCTCTCAATTAGGATATAATTGGTTAGATTAACTATGGACAGGAGGAAGATGGCCATGTATTTAGACTCCAAAAGGAAAATAAAACGCAACCAATATACATGAGACAGAGAGGGCAACTGAACTGACCATTCACAACTTGCTCCCATGGAACTCTCTAAACGCTCAAGACAAATGAGGAATTAAGGGGAAGAAAGATAGCTGTCTCATAGTTTGTGCATGTCAGAGAACAAGTCATCATTGTCCCCCATGGGTAAAGCTATGGAGAGGAGAGCTATGACTTACAAAGTAGCCCAGCTCTCCTAGTATCGGATTAAATTGAAAAATGTGCAAATTAAAATTTTTAATTACCATACATACAAAACTTTAGGTGATTCATAGACAGAGTCACAACCTCCCATGAGATCAAGCTCTTCACATCAAGATCATTTCTCTTCTATGTTTTTTCTTTTCAAAAGGAGGGCCACTAGAGCATGTTAAATGACATGAAATGATGAATGATACTAGAAAGATTTCTATGAAACAATCTAACTTATGATCTAGGCACAATCACAATGTGTACCCACAAAACGTATTTGCATTAACAGGAATTCATGAACTGTGAGACTTTGGAGCCCATTCCGAAATCCAATGAGAAGAATGGCTACTTGCAAACATCATTACTAGCATTATGATCTAAGCATGTAGGCAAGTTGCTAAGTTCAAAAGAGGCAGTATCATGACTCCAATCCGCTACACAATTCAGTCGACTCAACTCAACAAAGTAGTGATTAAGAAGTTACGGGGGAAACAGAATTCATAACACAAACAGAATCGGCAGATATGAATTAAAATATTGCATTCCTAGTCCAAACACATAAGGAACAACAAGAATGAATCCAAAAAAGACATCGTTTGAATTAAATAAATCAAATTTGACATTTAAACCAAAACAAAAAAAAAAAAGTCATTCACAAAAGGTGAGCAGCATAAAATTGATACTCAAAAGTCAAAAAATATAATGTCTTATATTTATAGTGAAGCAGGTTCGTAAGTTTGTTACCCCAACATTATTGTACTCCCATAGCTTGTGAACCCCATAATCCACAGCCTGCAACCATTAACAAAAATCATAATTATTGTTATTGCAAATAAACGAATGTACACAACATAGTAACAAATACCGTGAAAAAAAAATTAGCCCGCTTCGGAAAAGGATGATGGATTTTAAAACAGTACGCTCCTGATACTCATTTCATCCATGCTAAACCTCACCAACACTACGCCTATTCTTCGATTGTGAGAGTTGGAGTATTACTTATGCGTAGCTCCTATCACAACACTTCGGTGCCATTCCCAAAACTCAGTCCATAATCAACTGTGATCGAGATATGTCAATAAAAAAACCTATTCTTTCCTAACCGCATTCTTCTAAGTTTTGCATCAAACAAACAGGAATCAGATCATTCCTAGGAAGGATACTAGCAGCTGAAGCATTAATCCGTTTCCAGAAAGAGAAAAAGGTTCCAATCTCGCCACCACAAAAAATGCACCTAATCCTAAGAAAATTCAAAAAAAAAAAAAAAAAAAAAGCTGAAACACAACTAACGAGAATCCAATTAGATTCGACGAACAAAAGCTTTAAATCAAAACTGAGGACTAACCCGTTCTCCGAGGAAGGCGCCGGCGATGATGAAGGAAACATAGACGGAGTTGCGGCGCATAATGACTTTGTAAAGGCCTTCAAGAAGACCTCCTCTACTCCTTCGAGCTGCTGAATCCATGGATGATTAATTAGCTTCGCTGTATTTCTCTGGTTAACCGTCGATTGTGTCTGTGCTCTCCCTAGGGTTACAGGTCGCTCTGGCTCCTCCGCTCCGCCCCAATGTTAGGGTGGTTCCTATTTCCTAACGCTAAAACGGACCGAAAGCGAACCATACCGGTTCACTCAAACCGGACAATTGTCGCGGTCAACAAATCGTCCGCAAATGATGCTCGTAAATTTTTTTATAAAAAAATTAATATTAATATTAATTAAGAATTTACATTGACCATGCGAGGGGCTTTTTTTTTTGCATGTCTTAAATCATTAATGAAATATAGTTAAATAGATTTGATTATTCATAAGGAATAGTATTTATATATCAATGAAATTCAGTGTTTACCTAAATTTATAAAGTTGACTAAATAGGCCCCATGAATTATTTTGAGGTGTACTCTTACTCTGGTTGAATTATTTTGCAAAAACTTCTGTGTTTCTTTCTTTTAACCATGCTTTCCTCTGTGTATCATTTATTTTTGCTCGAGACAGAGTTAATAATATCATTGCCAGTGAAGCAGCTGATAATTGGACAGCTTTTCCTTTAGAACGATGAAGGTCCGGCATGTAAATTCTTTGTAACTGTTCATTTTAAAAATCATACTCATGAATAACCATTCAGAGCTACGAGTTACTGAAGTTATCCCCTACCAATAGTAGTTCAAATGTTCTGTTGTGGTCATTGTTGATTTAATTTCTTTCCCTAATAGATGAATTTCTGATATTAGGTAGCTAATGTCAGTGCTCGTACGTTGTCTGCAATTGCTCTAGGCGTGTGAATAGTTCACAAAAATGGAGCATCACAGTACCCTGGTTCGGTGGTTCAGATCCATTTCTGTTTCTTTTGATGATGGACCTTTTCATAATATCTTTTTAAGTTGTAGTTGCCTTTCCTCACTTCCATAGTTCCACTGTGAATGAACCAGAAAGTTTCGACCTATTTGTATATAACACTGCAGTTCTACATGAGAATTAAAACACGAAGGAGGCAAAAAAATTAAACTTTCTAAATAATTGAATTGGTATTCTTCGGCACCATACGTTGGCGCTGCTTGCTTTGTTAAGGTGGAATAACTTGATTATGAAGAAGGCGGCCCCGGACAGAGACGTCAATTCGGTTAAATGGAAGTAGACTTCTCTTTCCACAAACGTTAGGTTGGTGGATTTTAGCGCTACAATTAGATAACAATGCTTAGTTAACAGTGTCGTAGCACTACAATTAGGGTTTTTAACGGAGGGACAACATTGCTCTATTTTGAAACTTCAGGGACAACATTGCTACGCCGAAAACTTTAGGGGTAAAATTGCTCCTGGACGGATACTTTAAGGATAAAAATACACCTTAACCCTTTCACAAAAGAGCTGGCTAGAGAAAAGTGGAAACTTGGCCGCAAACCTTCTATTACTAATGAAACTCTGAACTCATAATAAATTCTTTAGGAAAGTGCGACTGAAAAAAAAAAGGAAAAAAAAAAAAAGAAATTGTAGAGTTGTGATGACTCCAGCATTTTTGCTCAAGTAGCGAGCGAGTCGATGTCTGGCAAATCAAGGACTTGATATTCTTGATGTAAGTACAAAATGTAACAGGGGTTTTTCTTGTAAAAGGTGAGGATTAATAAACCATCCTCCACAGGAGCAGGCTGCTGAATTCGCTTAATTAATAAAAAATCAAAGACGTGTGTCTTACATGGGTCATTAATCCACGAGCAGTGCCCTTCTTCCCTGTTGTACCAAAGCTGCTCGTGCCGTCATAATCCTGCTGGGAACAAAAGGAGCATCAAAAGCAGAGCAATTTATCCAATCTTTCAAAAGCTCTTCCTGATCCCACATCTCTGGAATCCATACCCTTCCAGCCACTTCAACTCTGTGACGCTTCAGCCTCTCGCGTCCACAATCCTCTGCTTCAACCATTTCCTCCCTCGAGTCCTGCTTCTGAATTGCTATTTCCTCTTTACTCAAGAGACTGGTTTTTGAAGCTGATGGGTTCTGTGTACCATCAAAGCTGCAAGTGGTCATAAAGGAGCCTTTTTGATCGGTATCATCGTTGTCGCTTAGATGGGGTTTCTTCCATTTCAATGGTTGATGAGTTATCTGGTTATCAGGGTTAGTCAGAAGCAGAGAGGCTTTATCTTCCATTACGAGCAGAGGAGAAGCAGAAGCAGAGTCTACAGAGAGGGTGTGGGTGTTTGAAACTCTGATAAATTGATGCTTTTGTTCTCTCTCTCCCTGCTACGGGATATGGAATTGATGCCCAAGAAAGGGTGGAAATTTATTTACATATCGCCCGCAAAGTTTCATTTTTTGTGTGGTAAGCGAGAAAATTACGTGTCTTGTTGGATATGGGGTTTCAACGTGTGGCTTAGTTCCAACCCGGTAGACATCGGTCTCAACGTGTGGTTTCGTCCAACTTGCGAGTGCTGAAGATGCCAATTGATAGAAACCCCAAAAAGAAAAACCACTTTTGTTAGAACTGCCGAATTTTAACCAACCACTAGTATACTTTGTTATTATTTGTTTTCTTAATAATAAAAAGTTAAATAATAATAAAATTGTCCCGTTATCATGATAAGTAAAAGAATCCATTAGTAAGATACACATACTACAAGAGTAAAAAGGCATCTGGCTTGGTTGTAATTTTACAGGGGTGCTTAATTTTAATGTCGGATTAGATGCATGTTAATGATGTCATGATAAGATAAGTTGGGATCTCCAAAGCCACAGATTCCTCAGAATCCCAGATAGATTTTTGGAGGAATGAGAGGTTGATGTTGATCTGGGAAATTATACAGTACTATCTGATTTTTGGCTCTCGACCAATGAGGTTAATGAATTTGATTTGTGCAAGGAATCTCACCAGCTGCTTATCGTTGTCCACTTGAATATAAAACCGTGACTTTACTTCTGGAGTCGCCTAAAAAGCAAAACCATGGGCTCTCCCCTCAAGTTGAGTCACTCCCTTTGGGGCAGAGAAATACTGCGGCTGATTATATGGCCAAGTGGGTGGCTTCGTTGAAACTTGGCCCCGCCATCTTCATTATGGTCTTTGTGTGTCCCAGCCACATTTTGCTTGAAGATATTGTTTAGGGATTCTGACCCCAGCTGCATTTTTGTAATTCACTGTCAGGAATATTTCCCCCCCCCCCCCCCCCCCCTTTTTTGCCATCTTCAAATGTGTAACCTCGTGTCTTTAGTATGAGATCTTATATTAAGCATGAAATATACTAGTATTTATAAATATATATGAAGCAGAATGTTTAGGTGACATGCAAATTTTGGTTCTTTAAAGATAGGGTTAAACTACATTAAGCACCTTAAAAATTTTCGACTAAAATATACTTTTGGTTGTTTAAATTTATATGAGGTTTAGTTTTAACCCCTTTAAGTTTATAAATATTCTTTTAATCCTTAAAACTGTTAATATTAGTACATTACTAACAAAAAAATGTTGGCCAGATAAAATTGAGTAGTGATTAGGCAATACTGACAAAGAAAACTGGCCACTTGCAAGTTGCAATGTAACATCTCATTTATTTTAAGCCCACTTGACCGTTTACTTAATTTTATTTTAAATAAAAATCTAATTTAAGGAAATTATTTTAATTAATTTCTTCATCAACTTTCTCTCTTATTTTTTCATTGTAAAATCGTAACCTTCTGTTGCTACAAAACCCTCTTAAGTTTACCTCTACATTCTGCGAATGAACTGTTCTACAAAATTCGACCACATAAAATATCTTTTTATTATTCATAATCCTTGTCTTATTTAATTAATCTAAAGGCAGAGAAAGGCAAGGTTGTGGCTATTGTTAACTAAAGCTGAGAGAGGGCAGACTTCCCTTACATGTCAATATAGTCGAAATCCATTGAGGTGTCTTCAAAATTGTAGTCAGGCTGATGTAAATTGTTTCGGGCCAATCTGCTCAACATAAGCAGACCTGGAGTTAAGATGAAGTGTGGTTTCTTCAAAATTGTTGTAACGGTTTACATAAAAGAACTCACAGATTTAATTAGCCGGCGATTTAAGTAAAATTTAGACAAGTTTCACAATAATAATTGATTAGGAGAAACATCATATGACAATTTCAATACAACTCAAGTATACTTTTCAACACTCGAATAACACTTGAAGTTTAAGTTAATACTCGAGTATTCCATATATAACACTTGAGTGTGGTGCTTGCGTGGCATTCCACTTCCACTCTGCCTTACTAGAACCTAGTCAAATTGAAATTTTAAGGGGTGAAAGTGGTATTATGCAAAAATGGTCACACTCGTATCATTCCATTACATTCAAACTATCTATTTGTGAATTTTGGGCTTTTCTCCTTCAACTCTTTGGGTTGAAAATTTAAGGCCCATTTAGAGTTTTAATGAGCTCCTATTTTATCCAAGTTCCACATATCCATATAATATTTAATTTTACCAACATACTAGCTTATTATGACATGTGACACATAACTAAACAAAAGGAAATATTCAACTCTGATTTGACCTTTGTGCACTAGAATTTCATTTGATCCTCTTTCTATTGCCTTTGACCGAAAATAATAGCCCAATTAAATTAATTGGATGTTAGTCACAAACATGGTAGTGAAAATGTAGATTTTACCTGAAAACGGAAGGAGAATGAAAAATCGTAACGTAATAAAATCGTAAAAACTTGAAAGCGTTTGGAAAATTAGTAAGATCGTTGCAATGAAAAAAAATCGTAAAATCGCAGTGATAAAACGAGTTTTTAACTACCCTGGTCACAAATGTTTCACTTTGTGCCAACATGTGTCTTTAAATTTTCCCCTATCAACCAATTTTCTTTTCTAGTGCAAATCAAACACTTTAAAGGAAAGTATTTTCCCTTCCACTTCATTATTTTCCTTTCCATTCCTACTTTTTTATCCATCCAAACAGGCCCATTGGTAAAGAACAAAAAGAGAAAGTGAATCAAGAAATTGATTAAAATAATTTATTTGAATTATATTTTTATTTAATACATAAAGTAGTGTAAATTAAGTAAATGCCACTTGAGATTAAAATTAAATAAGGTGTTGTATTGCAAGTAGCTAGCTTACTTCATCAGTACTGCATAGTCACTACTTAATTTTGTTTAGTCAACATTTTTCACTACAAACATAGTATTAAGTTTTAATAATTAAAAATATATTTTATAAACTTAAGGGATTAATATTAAACCTCAGGTAAATTTAAAGAACAAAAGATATACTTTAACCAATTTTTTTTAGATGAATTGAGCAACCTAAAATAATTTGTGGTGTAATTTAACCTTTATATTTGAGGGTTAAAATGCAAAAACATATGATCTTTAAATAAAGGGTAAATGTACAAAAATATACATGTGATTTACCCTCGAAAGCGTCCAACACCATATGCTTTTTTTGGGTACAAAAATAAACATGTGGTTACATTTCTAGAGCAAAAGTCACACTTTCTGGAGATTGGAAAACGTTGACTGTTAAAATAAAACATTTTGACTAACAGTGCTGATTTGGCAGATAAAGTAGCATGTGAAAAACAAACCCAGAAAATACCGTCTTCGCAAGCCTTCGCTGGAGCTCCACTTCCATTTATCGATCAGCAATAATTCTCACTGCTTCCCTTGCTCAAATTGCTGAATTGCCAAATCCCAAATCTCAGAGGCAACGATATTTCTCTTTTAATCGAAGACCTGAGAGCTACACCAAAAAAGAAAAAGAAAAAACAAGAAGATTAATCTTAGCCATAACTCTTCAGATCCACGAGGAACGCCAATTTGCAAAGTTTTTTTTGGAGTGATTGAGACTCAAGGTTCTCTGGGTCGCCCTCAAAATGGTGCAAATACCCTCATCTCTAATTTCTCTGATCTTCATTTTCACTCTATCGATGCTCTACTCTGCGCACTGTAAAACCCTTAAGCGTGATGGTAACACCGTGGATCTTTGTTCTCTATAGCTTTATCTGATTTGGCTCATGGAGATTTTGCTTAATGCATAAAGGGTTGGCATTTGATGGGTTTTTGGTTTTTGCAATTTTCAGTTAAAGCTTTGAATGAGATCAAGGCTTCTCATGGTTGGAGAGTTGTGTATGAGTGGGTTGGAGATGATCCCTATGGAGATGGCGATCTACCTCCCTGGTCTGGTGTCACTTGCTCCACTGTCGATGATTATCAAGTAGTTACAGAACTGGGGATGAATTTCTAGTTTTCAAGAGGGTTCGATTTAATTTGTAGCTTATGAATGAATTAAGGAACATGGCTTTCATAAATAAATGATGCACTTGAATTTATACCTTGGTCATGCCAAGGTTCGATTGAATTTGTACCTGAACAACCAGTGCTTCACATTTCTCTGAACAGAAGGATCGGAGAATGGCCAGCCAATGAATATTTTCTGGGTTTGTGAAGTTGTAGACGGTATTTTTCGGGTTTTCTTTTTTCCAGATACTACTTTTTCTGCCAAATCAGCACTGTTAGTCAAAATGTTTCATTTTAACAGTCAACATTTTCCAATTAACAAAAAGTGTGACTTTTGCTTCTGAAATGTAACCACATGTGTATTTTTGCACCCAAAAAAAGCATATGGTGGTGGACGCTTCTAAGGGTAAATCACATGTGCATTTTTGCACCTTTACCCTTAAATAAAATACACTCAATATTATATACATTAAGTATAAAAATACTCATAAACTTAGAACATACAGGTAAAAATACCATCATCCCGTTCATCTCAGATCTCCTCCCTAAAATCTCCTCCCTCGGCTCTCAGCTTCTCTGAAACTTGGACCTAAAAGCTCGTATTTGTCAAGAGCTGTAGAGTTCAAGTGTCAGAGAGCTTTTAGGTATCATCCTACATAAACTGACGAGAACGTATCAGTAAATATACTTCTAATTAATGGTCTCTCTATTCAGCCCCATGATCATTCCCTCATAGTTTTTTGAAATAGTGCCTTGCTACTTCAAGATTTCTTCTTTTTTTTTTTTTCCTTCTTCTTGCTTCTTCTCCATTGTTTCCGTGCTGATCCATATCTGCCGTCGCTCAACTGTAAAAATCTCCATGGTCGTTTGTTCTTTCTACCTTCGTCTCCACCGTCTCCTACTTCATCAAACACAGCCGATTCACATATCTATACTCAACAGCCTGGCGATAGAGGAGGGGAAGAATACGTAAGAAAAGGTCGGAGAAAGTTAACCGAAGTTTGTGAGCCTTTAACAAAGGGTGAGATTGCTCCACTTTCAAAATTTGAGGGGTTAAATAGCACCGCAAATTGGGTGTACCACAAATGTATTCACCTATTTGTCCACATGGGCGGACCCACGTGTTGTGTTGGATTGGTGGGCAAGTGCCTCTTGAATTTGAGATTTTTTTAAATAAATAATTAATATATGTTTAAATGATTATCCATTCTTAATATATCAACCTACACTTCTAATCAGATGAGGATAAATGGTTGAATAGAGGTATTTAATAGCATTGATAATAAGACAATTATGATGAAATTTTAAAAAATAAGGTATTAAAGAATGACATTGTAATTATTTTTATTATAATATACTTTTGTTATTAATATGTATGTACTTGAACTTATTTAATGTCAACTCTTCATTATAATTTATGTAGTTGTATTTCTAACAGCACTTAGTATTACTTTTTTAAATGATATGTTTGTAAAATAATTGCATCCCTTGTTATATTATCAGCATTCACTTGATTTCGTGAATATTTGTTTGATATTATTATTTTTTATTTATATATATATATTTAAAATTTTTTAATACATTTAAAACTTTTCTTTAAAAAAAAAAATTCAGGCACCCTAAATCCCTGTCATTAGTGCCCCTTTAAATAGTTTTCTGGGTCCACCCTCCTTCAATATTTTTCTGGTCCGCCCTGTTTGTCCATACATGTTAGTAATATATTTCACCTTTAGCTCATTTAGTTGCTGCATTTGTTTGGAATGAGACGATGCATGGATTCTCCTCCCCCTTCCTCGTCTGCTACTCTTTTTGATTCCCTCTTTCTCCTCTGTTATTTTTCTGTTCTGCTCTTTCTTCCTCCATATTTTCTTTTGCTGGTTCGAAGATGACAGAAAATGTGATGAATGGACCCTCAGCTGGAAGCTTTGGGACAATAGAAACATAGTGTGTTTTTGCTAATGAATCCATTTGATGAATGGAAAATGCAAACCCGTCCCCTCCACTTGTCGATCTCAGTGTGTTGAAGTATAGAGGATCAAACGGCCTTGGTTCTTCCATTGATCCATACGGTGCGTTGTGGGAGATGAGCTTTTGGTGCTCATAGATACGTTGAGCTGGTAACGCGGACTCTTTTCTTCTCTCTTCTCTCCGTTTTTTTGCCCCCATTTAAAAGATGCAGCAGGATAATTGTTAATAACAGTGAGTGATCACTTGTTATCAGCTTCCATTACATATTGCAGGTTTGATGGTCCAGGTGAAACGAATTTATGAACAGTCATAGTTGGTACGCTGTTCTGGGGAGGAACAAGCTGAAGGACAAGACAGAGTTGGCTCACGTTCTTCAAAGCTATGCACAAACTAAAGAGTTAAGCAAAGGAAAACAGTTGCATGCTCAGCTTATACGAGGTTCTTATCCACTATGCACCTACCTCACCAATCACTTAATCAACATGTACTCAAGAAGTGGAGAACTTGGTTACGCTACCAAACTGTTCGACAAAATGCCACAAAGAAATGTGGTTTCTTGGACAGCAATGATTACTGGGTTTTCTCAAAATTGGAGGTTTCATGAGGCTCTGAATACTTTCTGTCTAATGAGGAATGTTGGAGAAGCACTGACGCAATTTGCTTTTTCTAGTATTCTCCGAGCTTGTGTCTCTCTTGAGTCGATTGAGCTTGGGACACAAATGCATAGTCTCGCCATGAAGTGTGGTTTTAGCAACGAACTATTTGTGGGGAGTAATTTGGCAGACATGTACTCGAAGTGTGGTATAATGCATGATGCTTTTAAGGTTTTTAATGAGATGCCTTGCAAGGATCAGGTATTGTGGACTTCTTTGATTGATGGCTATGTGAAGAATGGAGATTGTGGGGAAGCTTTGATAGCTTACAAGAAGATGATCAGTAATGATATTTTGATTGATCAGCACGTACTTTGTAGTGCTTTGAGTGCTTGCAGCTCACTAAAGTCTTCTGATCTTGGAAAGTCCCTCCACTCAACAATTGTGAAGTTGGGATTTGAATTGGATACTGTTCTAGTAAATACTCTCATAGACATGTATTCAAAGTCTCAAGACATGGAAAGTGCTTCAAAAATCTTCCAATCTGATTCACATTGTAGGAATATAGTGTCATATACTGCTCTAATTGATGGATATGTTGAGATGGGCCAAATCGAAAATGCTCTAAGTACTTTTGTTGACTTACGGAGGCAAGGGATTGAACCTAATGAATTTACTTTCTCTAGCTTAGTCAAGGCCTGTGCTCACCAAGCAGCACTAGAACATGGAATCCAGCTTCATGGCCAAGTTGTCAAATCTAACTTTGATAGAGACCCTTATGTTGCTTCAACTCTCATTGATATGTATGGAAAATGTGGGTTGTTTGATCATTCATCCCAAGTGTTTGCGGAGATTGAGAACCCAAATAATATAGCATGGAATTCATTGTTGGGAGCTTTTGCACAACATGGTTTGGGAAGAAATGCCATTGAAACTTTTCAGCAGATGATTGACAGAGGGATTAAACCAAATGCAATAACATTTGTGAGTCTTTTAATAGGATGCAGTCATACAGGAATGGTAGAAGAAGGATTAAACTTCTTTCATTCCATGGACAAGATTTATGGGGTGATGCCGAGAGAAGAGCATTATAGTTGTGTTATTGATCTACTTGGTCGAGCCGGAAGGCTCAAAGAAGCCGAAGATTTTATAAATAACATGCCATTTGAGCCAAATGCTTTTGGGTGGTGTTCTTTTCTTGGGGCTTGCAAAATCCATGGAGATAAGGAAAGGGGCAAAATTGCAGCAGAAAAATTGATGACGCTTGAGCCTGAAAATAGTGGAACTCATGTTTTGCTGTCAACTATTTATGCTAAGGAAGGACAGTGGGAAGATGTTAGAAGTTTGAGGAAGATGATGAGAGATGGAAACATAAAGAAATTGCCAGGTTATAGCTGGGTTGATATCCAAAATAAAACCCATATATTTGAAGCTGAAGACCGGTCTCATTCTACGAAAGAAATTTATGAAAAGCTTGATAGCCTTCTTGATGAGATAAAGAATGTTGGATATGTTCCTAAGACAGAGTTAGTTCTAGTTGACATGGACGAGGCTTTGAAAGAGAAGCATCTTCACCGTCATAGTGAGAGGATTGCTGTGGCTTTTTCACTAATTAACATGCCGATCGGGAAGCCAATTATTGTGAAGAAGAACTTAAGAGTATGTGATGATTGCCATTCTGCCATCAAGTTCATATCAAAAGTTACTGGGAGAATTATAATTGTCAGGGATAGCAGTAGGTTCCACCATTTCTCGAATGGTTCGTGCTCCTGTGGGGATTACTGGTAATTTATGAGAGCTTGACGGTTTATGAAGGGATTTGATGCCACCAATTAGAAAACCAATTAAGAAATTCCAAGGAACCGCACTTCCTTTGGTTGTTTACCTTGGTGTTGGAAAGAGGAGAAAATGTCCATGATGGTTATGGCTGGTAAAATCTACTCCGGGCGACAAGTATTAAAGTTTCTTTTTCCCATGGGTGCCCAAAGGCATTGGGTAGCTATGTTCTATGGATGGAGCGAGAAATATTGGATCATTTTAAACTACGGCTGGTACTGTTTTAGCTATTTTATATCATATAGATTTTCAAGTTAGAGATACACTAGACCATTGTCAATTGGATCGGGTTGGAGAAATAAGAGGTCGGAGGTGAAGGAAAAATCAAATGAAAATGAAACTGGCCCCGTTGTAGGGTGAGAATGATATCTGCACAGTTATACACTGCACTGTGGTACACAATGTTTTTATACCCATTGATATGTTTCAAAGCCAATATTGATATTATAAATTTATCACAATAATGTCCGTTGTCTGGGTTAGATCTATAATAAATTTCTTCAATAATTTGAATACAATAGAAAAGGCTTGATTGAATGATCAAGATATTATATGCAATTAATAAAAAAGAAGGGTTATATCATGGGAGTGGCTTAACCATAAAGGGTCACAAAGATTTTCTCCTTCTCATTCCTTGGTTGCCATCCCCTTTATGTTCCTTTACCTCTATATACCTGTAGTTCTATAGTTTTTCCCTTTGACCTTTATTGAATCTGTCATTTGAGATTGGAATTTTCGTTAAGCTTTTTCCATCGTCTTCAGTTAATTTTTGTGTTCGTGACATTCACCCTCCAAAAATACAAACCATTTCTTGCTGTACTCCCCCCGATGAAACTTTGCCACGTCACAAGGAGAAGTTTAAGGTGAGGTGACATCAAAGTAATCATTGATTAAAAGGGGAAAACAAAAGGAAAAACATCTTTTGAAATGCGTCAACAGTTTCAATTTCCAAGCTTGAAACTTAAGAGACAATTTCTGAGTGACGGAGAGACCAAGACTGGCGAAAAGTAACAAGGATGTTACCTAAAAGATTATCAGAACCAGGTTATGGACACTGTCGAAAATCTTTACTAGGGAAACAACAAAGTAGAAACTAAGAGCCAATTTTATATGATGAATAAATTAAGAATGGCAAAGAGCAACAAGTAACTGTAAGGGCTCGTTTGGTATGCGGAATTCGCGTGAGGGAATGGGAAGATAACTATCTTCCTACTAAAAAAACCGTTTGGTGCGCCTCTTTCCTGGGAATGTTGCTTTCCCGCCTGCCCCATCTTCCCACAAAGCTGGGAAAATTGAATCCCTCAAAAACTAGCGGGATAATGTGAAGTTCTCGGGAGAATGAAATTTGTTGACAAAAAAACCCTGTAAACAGCAGTAGAGCAGATTAGGAAGAGGTTAAACCAGAGCACCATGGATTCAGATCTGATCCTTCCTTCTTCTGCCTTCCTTCTCCATTTCGATCGCCGGCGACTCTCACCTTCTTCATCATCGTCGCCGCCAACATTCTTTTCTTCCCCTCACCCTCCATTTCGATTGCCGGTGACTCTCACCTTCTTCATCATCGTCGCCGCCAACATTCCTTTCTTCCCCTCACCCTCCATTTCGAACGCTGGCGACTCTCACCTTCTTCATCATTGTCGCCACCAACATTCCTTTCTTCCCCTCACCCTCCACCTTAGTCGCGACAGACCCAACATCAGAAGCAGAACCAGAGTGCCGAGGAGAACAGAGAGCTTCGACTCTCTTCCATCATCTTCGCCTTCTTCTTCTTTTCTACCAAGCACTGTTACAGGAGAGAGACAACTGAAAAAAACCCGACAATTTTCAAAAATTCTCCTTAAGAATTCTCTATGAATTCAATTGATGAATTCAATTGAATTCAATTGATGAATTCAATTGAATTCAATTAATTGAATTCATCAATTGAATTCATAGAGAATTCAATTGAATTCTCGAGAATTCTTTGAGTTCTGAGAATTCTTTGGGAATTCTCCATGAATTCTCAGTGAGAATTCTCGAGAATTCTCATTGAATTCTCGAGAATTTTTTGGGGTCTGATTTTTTTTTCTAATTAAATTGCGTCGCATACAAAACTCGAAGCTGACGACGGTGGCGGCATCTACAACGGCAGGTGCAGCATCCACGATGGCAGGTGCGACTTCGACGGTGGCAGGGGTAGGGTCCAAGGCGGGGGAGTGGCGGCAACGCAATGGGTTACGACTTCAAACAAGACGTAGGGCAAATTTGTTTTTTTAATTTAGGGGTATTTTTGGTATTTCACCTCATATTCTCATTTAACTAACACCCAATTCTTCATACCAAACCATTCATTTTCCCTCAACTTAAGTTACTTTCCCATATCTACCAAACAGCTCAACTTTTTAATTTCCCTTACAATCTTCCCTTCCATTCCTTTCCCTCTTTAAATCTTCCCCGTACCAAACGGGCCCTAAGATTATTCTAAATTTGTTGGTCACTTGGCAATTTTGATTTTCGGTGAAATGACTTTTAATCAACCCCCACTTGACTATTGAGGTGATGGATGATAAAAGGTCATCTTAATCTTTGTTTACTCTTGTAATATTTTGTGATCTACAGATGCATTATTTTCATTTGAAAAAATAATAATAATAATCAGAACACGGTAATGAACTCAAAAACCAGCTAGCTACACCAGCATCAATGCAAATCTCTAGTAGGCAAACAACAAAGTAGAAAGCTCACTCTCTTTGGGCCAACTACATAGTAGTAACTAGAAACACTTTATTCGGGTAAAGAAAGAAACATGAAACAATTGACTTTCATGAACAAAGGATATGCACAACTCTAACCTAAAGGTGACAACCAAGGCAAAAAGGGGACCTAATGCCTTGGATCAAGTTGTTTATATTCCTAAAAGCTGATGCACTTACGAAGAAATGGAAGTGCTTATTATTATACAACTTTCCACCCCTTCTTGGAAGACAAATGAAAGGGATCAAGGCAGTACTGGCTAAAAAGGGTATTAAGCTCTAGGATAAAGTGAACGCCCTTTTTTCTTTAAAAATTCAGGAATCTCAACTGCACCACCATCGGTGAATGAAGGTCGCCTGTTGATTCCTACTGTTGTATCTCCCTGTGCAAGCTGACTTGCCTGCGTTCAAAACAGAAGGCAGAGTTATTGATTTCCAGGACAGCAGGAAGGAGAGCGTGTTGAGTCATACCTGTAGGGGCCTTCCTTCAGTTTCCTCTTGACGCTTGAATCCAGTTGCTATTAACGTTATGCTTACCTGTGTAGAACCAAAAGACATGAGCACCAGACAGATGGATAACTAGCAAGTTGCTGATTAAAGATTTGTCTGGAGGAGCAACTGCGTTACATGCACAAATTCATATAAATTATGCCAGAGGCTAACATATAATAACTTACTTGACCACTAAGCGATGGATCTATCACTGCTCCAAATATTAAATTAGCAGTGGGGTCGACAAGGTCATATATAACCTCTGCTGCAGCATTTACCTGTAAATCATTAAGTTATAAAATGTAGCATACAGAAGGGCAATAATACATTTTCGTTTTTCACTGAAAGCATGAGCACCAAGTTTTCCGTTCAAATAGGCCTCCGCTCAAATTCTGAACCAAAGTTTAAAATTTGTCATGCAAAGTTCACAACCTAGAAATCACAATCACTTGACAGAGGCAGACTATCTGTAAACAAGGTTCCATCCACCTCATAGATTTGTTTGCTTTCATAAATATAAGCATGAAAAACTAAGACTGGTAATCTTGACAAAAGAAAAAGAAACTTAAAGAGATGTGAAAAAACAAGGATGATGACAACCAACAATCAGCGAGCAAAAACCTACAATAGTCACGGGGATGTCTATCTACCTCAAACAAGGTCAGATCACTTCCACCGGTTATGTTCCATACAATTCCGGTAGCCCTCTCTATGCCAATATCTAGCAAAGGTGATTGAATGGCATTTAATGCAGCATCTCTTGCCCTCGTCTTCCCTAAAACAAAACACAAATAGGAGATGCAAGTTCTATGATTCATGGACCAGAACAGGCTCATCAATTCACAGAAAAAAGGGAGGGAAAAAAAAAAGATGAACGGACCAAGGATTTCATATAATCATCATGAAAGAGAGACAGTGAAGGGAAATAAAATTTGATTTCCAAAAACCATGCACCACCAATGTGTCCAACCGGAACTTTAAAGCTTCCATTCTTGTGATTTCAACATGCACACACAAAATAATACATCTTCTACCCTACAATTTAAGCACCACCCTACCCCTCTAGATATATCATATACTCCCTTTGGTCATCAATATAAGACATATTTAGGGAGTTGATCTTGATACTAAATATAAGACATAGTTTTCATATTTGTCTTTTTTTTTCCTCCTAATTTACCCTTATTGTTGCTCCTTCAACAAATATTAAGGAAGAGATTGAATGAGAGGAATTAAGGTAGATGACTAGGGTGTTTTAGAAAATACATATTATATTAATTAACTTCCTTAATCTAATCAAATTAAATAAATATGTCTTATATTAAGCAACGGATAAAGTACTTTTTAGTAAGAAACACACGGAACTCAAAGTTCTTGTTCCAATCATTGCATTATAATGTAAGTAGCACCATGTGCAGTTCCTATGCTTACCAGTTGCAGTTCCTATCCCCATTAGTGATGAACCTGCATTGGCCATTATAGCTCGAACATCAGCAAAGTCTACATTTACCAATCCTGGAATCTGCAACCAATCAACACAACGTGAGCATAAATAAGTTACGACAAATAAGTTAAACTGATTGGATAGGAGCTTTTGTCTGAAGAAATGGAGAAAATACACTCAGGATTCCCCTTATACACATCCTTTTTCTTTTTCTCCTATATAATCAATTTCAAGCAGAATATGGAATGAGGGTCGAGGGAGAATGCAGTAGTAACAGGGAGGTATCTGTTCTCATTCAAGGATGTTTGCAGATTCCATACCGTAATAATATCAGATATACCACGAACACCTTGTCGAAGTATATCATCGGCCAGATTGAATGCTTCAGTTACAGGGGTAGATTGAGAAACTGCAGTCAGTAGCTTGTCGTTTGGAATGACTATCAGAGTGTCAACACTATCTCTGAGGGCTGCAATTCCTTCCTGGGCTTGAACTGCCCTCCTTCGTCCTTCAAAAGAGAAAGGGGTTGTGACAATACCGACAGTCAGTATACCCATTGACTTTGCCACTCCAGCGATAATTGGAGCTCCCCCCGTGCCAGTTCCTCCACCCATTCCAGCCTGCAAAAACAAATTTGAACTTCCAAGGTTAAAATCGTATGCCAATAATGAAAAAATTTACTGAACCTGCAAGCATCAGTGTTTAAGATATTCTGGCACAGTACATGCGGAAATCTTAAATTCCAAGATTCCTAAAAGTCTATTCTAATCTAAGGTAAATGAAAATTTGAGATCCCATGTTAAAGACAATAATAACATAAGCTCATATGGTTAATATTTGTGCTTTTGAGACATTTAGATGCCAGCCTACCATATATAAAAAAATAATTCACTTAGGATAAGCTATTATTGCTGATCGATATAAGAAGTTGAACCTACTGTAACAAAGACCATATCAGCTCCATAAACTGCCTCTTCTATTGATTCTTTGCTTTCTTTTGCAGCACTCATCCCAATCTCGGGGTTGCCACCAGCACCAAGACCTCGTGTAAGCTCTTGACCAATCTGCAAACGGTTACCAGGGATGACAGGTGACATTCTCATGGCTTGAACATCAGTATTAACTATCCAGAACTCTACGCCTTTCATGGAACTCTCTATCATGCGATTGACTGCGTTTGACCCTCCACCTCCCACACCAATAACTTTGATCTTCGCTTCACTGTGATTACTTGGACTAGATGCATCCCCTAAGCTCTCAGGGTCATTTCCAGCAGTCATATCCTTTCTTGGATTGTGCGCCATGCTGTTCCCTTCCCCTTTGAGCATTGAAACCTCAGGATGTAGCTTTAGAAAAGGGTCCTGGCTATGATATGGGCTGACATTGTGGGAATTGGCCGAACAATTAACCTGAAGCAACGCTGACTTTCGGTTACCACCAGAATATCCATGCCTGTCATATTTCATGCAACAACTTCTCCCTGGATAGTTCTCTGTCAATGTTCTTCCCTTGTGAACAGTCAGCACCCCTGCTGCATTTATAGTTTTCGAAGGTGAAAAATTTGTAGATATACAAGTTGCCATTTTAGGTTGCCAAACTTCTGATAGGCAGGTCAATCGATGAAGAAATTTAGAGGCTCGCGAGACTCAAACATTTGATTCGCCCAAAACTCTTTCTGACAATACCTGTTTATCAATAACAGAAACCTTTTTAAGGAAGAAAAAGTGCCCCCCAAATTTTAATGTCAATTGTCAAATATAAATTTAAAAAAAAAAAAAGAAAAAAAAAGTCGCTGTCTCGTTGAGAGGTGGCTCAAGTAAAACGAACTATTACTAGAACGGTGCATTGCTAATACAGTCCACACTCCATAATCTCGAAAAAAAACTCAGCAATATCCAACGCCAATCAATTGATTAGATCGGAAGAGCAAATGCAACACCAATTACACAAAATTCCGGTTGAGGAGAGAAAGTTCAACACCATTATAAATGGGAACAATAATTGATATATACAACGAAGGATACAGACCTGGGGAAGACGAAGAGGTCTCAAACATAAGAATCAAAGAGTCGAACCCAGACGGTGGGAAGCGAGGTTCTCCTTCGGTGCCTTTTAGTTTGAGGCTTTAAGCTAGCTGTAGTCGGTACTGTCACTGTTCTTCACTCTACACTGGCCGTTTTGTTGATGATAAAAAGGAAAATAGTCCGCATCGACGAAAAATCTGAGGCGTGAAAAGGAAACACCAATTCTGCTGTTTCTTGGGCCTTTCCCTCTGGGCTTCCAAAAAGAGAAATTGCATTTATCCTAAATTATTCGAACTCAAAATTATTAGGGCTTTTTACCCAAAAAAAATAATTAGGGCCGAGTCACCCAAAAACAAAAAAAAATTATTGATTCTGTAAAATTTTAAATTACAATTTTCTCACTCTTCGTCCCAAAAAAAAAAAAAAAATCTTACTTCCATTTTTTTAAAAAAAAAAATCACTTTTTTGTGACAAAAAACCATATCTTAGTTTTAGTTTTTATTTTTAACTACATTTTATATCTTTAATTAAATAATAAATCTAAATAAAGGTAAAAGATATATAAATATCATTCCAACTTTTATATCTCAAAAAAGTCTGTTAATACATATAAAGGATAGACAGGTTAATAGACTTGCCGATGCTTTAGCTAAACAGAGGATTTCAAAGTCTGTCTTATTGGAGTCTTGCACAACGCATTTGAGGTCTTGACTTCACCATGATAGTTTGGGATTTATTTCCCCTATGTGTTAATTTTATGTTTTTGTAACTCTGACTTTTTAGCCTCCTTTGTTAAGAAGAAGACGCATTTGAAGAAGAAGAAGAAGACAGGGTCAGAATCTAACTTTTTCATATTTATGAGAGAAGGCCAAAAAACCCCATACTAATGGTGTGTTTGGTATGAGGGAAGAGAGTAGAGGCTAAACATTAGTCTCTACTCTCTTCCCTTAAATCAAACATATCCTAAATCGTTTTCCACATATTATCTGTATTTATTAATTTTATCAAAACTGATTTTCTCAAAATCATTAATCTTTTAATTAATCTTATTATTCAATCGGTTACAACCTAAAACTCATTCTCCATATTTTTACATAACATAAATTAAGGTTACTTTCTAGTGATAAGAAAATGTTAAAATCTCCAATAAATTGATAATTCAATTCCTGCCGTCTATACAACAAAACACATACCACCGAGGACAGCAGTGCAGTGGCAGAGCTGGTGGTATTGAGATGTCTTATATCTTCCCTCAGGTCCCGTGTTCGAATCCCCCCTCCCCTCACCTTGTACCAAAAAAAAAAACAAAACAAAACAAAACAAAACACATCCTATTTGATTTTGTTCGTTCCATAAGCGAAGAGAGACATCTTCAACATCTTTATCGTCGTGGACAACACGAATAATCAATGGTTCTTCTTCAACCAACCTAAAAAAACAGATGCTTAAAACTGCTTCAACAGTCAAATAGCTATTCACACAACATTATTTTATTGGAGCTCTCTAAGATAAAAAATTGCTTAAAACGAATGCGAGAAACCAAGCAATTGTCTTGGGTCATCAATTCAACTTCATTCCTGTTCCTTCTTCCACCAATAATCTCAGCTTCATGATGGCCCATTACTTCACTCTCCTCGTTCTTGTTTCCAATTTCATCTTCCTTTTCTCGTTGGATCATGTAATCCACCACAAAAACGTAATCCCAACCCATGCCCTTCGATTCAAGCAGAGGCGGACTGAATCTCGTATTTAGAGAGAGAGCAAAGGGGAGAGAGAGAAGATGAAGGAGAAGGAGAAGGAGAGAGAAGCCTGAACGGAGAGAAGACAACAGATGACGGATGAGGAGTTCGGAGGAGCAGCGGCGGGGAATGAGCCACGTGTTTGTTGGGATCTCATTTTGTGATATTAAAAATTGTTTATTTGTGTAAATTTTCACATTTATATTAAGGTAAATGACAATTAAAAAACTCTTTTTAATGGTTCTATTATGGAATAAAAGTATGGCTCAGATATTAAGGTAAGACACTTGGGCTTGGAGGGTTCAATAGTTCAAACCCTAACCCTAAGGCACCCTTTATAAATAGATGGTAAAACTTAAAGGTACACAGACTCTGAACTCTACCTCTTTACAATTCTGCCGCACAGAGCACACATCCCACTCTATTGGGTGAAAACCCTCCTATTTGTGTTCTGTGATCCTCTAAGCTATTCGATTCTAGATCAATATACTAGCCCACCTAGCAGAACAGGTTGTAATCGCTATTTCAAAGAAATTTATTTATTTATTTTAGCTGTGACGTGATTTCCATGCTATTCACATCTTCACCGCATTTTAGATTTTATTTATATCGGCACTAGATTTTATAAAATTTGTTAATCATAGTAGTATTAAGAATTTGTACAGTTTGTAGGTTGGAAAAAATCATTGAAATAATTGTTATTTTTAACAGTTTAGTAGTGTAATTATAAGTGGGTTCGGCGTAATGATATATATAACGCGAAGATCACGCTTTCTTTTAAGTTTGTGACCAGATGAAGCAGTATCTTTACAGGAACATGTAAATATAGGTATGTGGTAATCTTTATCCGTCTTCTTTTTTCCCCTTTTCCGGCCATACTTGAGTTATACATACGTCTTCTTCAACAACGACCTCGTAAATAACAATATTCACACGTCAACATTTACCCAGAAAAAAATTGAGCGATTGCTTGCCAACCACTACAACTACAACACTAGGTCGTTTCGGTGGTAAAGTGAAGACCTAAGAAAGAATTACCGTTGATGCAGGCTCAAGTGGGACAGAATTTCGCAACAAACATGCACGGTCTAGGGGGTCTGGTTATCATCTCCTTTGGTTTTAGTCTCTAAGGAACTGTGTCGGATCTATTATTATTCGGTGACTTGTGAGTTTGTGGTCGCTGATGGCTGGGCCTGCCCATGATATTCCACATTTAAAATTGGAATTTCGGTCCAAGACAAAAGACTCGCATCGGCCCCCGTATTTGTACCCAATCCAAGCAATTCATCGCATCGAGGATCGAGCATTTGCATTGAGGCATTTCGGATTCTTTGGCCTCGCTGTGCATGGACGCTAGTGCCAAATCATTGTACCCCTAGTTCCTGAGCTCTCGCCGTCGCGGCCTCCGCCGCTAACTTCTTAGCTGCGCCTTACCGGAGTTAGGTTACCTGCCATCGGAATTCAATTTGACCCGAGTTTGATGACCCACTCCTTTCACCTTCTGCAACCAAAGTTCGCCCCATAGACGGCCTTCTTCCGTGATTGGCTGATCCACTATTCATTGGTTTTTCCACTTTCAAGCATTCGTCCAATCAAAATCAACATCAACATCGACCTCGTCATCGCCTTCGCTGTTTCTCTTCCTTTGGCATTTCGGAGAGGATGATCGTTGGTTTCTCCCGGTGAGCTGCTTTTATCCTTCCTAATCTTATCATTTTTCCGTCTTTGATGGGATGCTTGTGGATATGCTTGGATTCTCCCATCTGCATTTGACGACTGATAGTTTGATTGTTGAAATTTGATTCCTTCTTGTCGCTCTAACTATTTGAATTTTTTTTGTTTACGGTGTATTCCGCTGCTACTTCTGTTTTTTCAGCTTGGATCCTTCTCATCACGTCCTCTTCCAAATTTGCACATTCCATTCTCCTTATAAGACACCCAAATACTGGTTCCTTGCTAACAGTTTAGTCACTCTGTTCTCTAATTTTTTTTTAAAAAAAAAAAAATTCATAACGAGGAAAAACCTCAGCACGCACTACCCAATAACTAAGGCTCTTCTCCAATTTTCTTGGCTTCTGATTTTTCTTCGTTTAGCTTATAACTTGCGTTTTATTTCTTTTAATCTCCTTTCTTTGTATTTTGGGATTGGATTATATTCAGATTGAGTCTCATTTATGGAATGTACACCTACCGGACAGGTTCTGATAAAGTATTAAAGTTGACTCTACTGGATTGTGGAAACTATTGTTATTCTGCCTTATTATTCGTAATTCTGCAACCTACCCATAAGTATGGAGTACCTTCCTGTTGAAGTTATTGGTAATATACTATCTCATGTTGAATCTGCTCGGGATATCGTGATTGCATCAACAACATGTAAGAAATGGAGAGAAGCCTGGCGCAATCACCTGCACACCTTATCCTTCAATTCTAATGATTGGCCTATTTATCAAGAGCTAACCCCATGTAGATTGGAAATACTTATCACTCAAACCATTTTTCAAACCGAAGCACTGCAGTGTTTAAACATTTTCATGGACGATGTGGATGAATTTTCTGCTGCCCCTGTCATTGCTTGGCTTATGTATACCCGAGATTCCTTGCGCCAACTACGGTATAATGTGAAGACGACTCCAAATTTCAATATCATTGAAAAATGTGGCAGGCAAAAACTGGAAGTGTTGTCATTGGCTCATAATTCTATTACAGGTATAGAGCCTAGTTATCAAAAATTTCCTTGCTTGAAGTCACTTTCACTGAGCTATGTTAGCATCTCAGCATTAGATCTCAGCCTTCTAATTACTCCTTGTCCAAAACTAGAAACCTTGACCATTGTTAGTCCAGATATTGCCATGTCTGATTCACAGGCTTCCATGGAACTCAGCAGCTCTTCTGTTAAAAATTTCCATGTTGAATCATTTGGTTTGGACAAATTCATTTTGGAGGCAGACAAGCTTGAGAATCTGCATCTCAAAGATTGTACCTTCGAGATATTTGAACTATCTGGCAAGGGAACCTTGAAAGCACTAAAGATTGATGATGTGAGTGTCATCCATCTTGATATTGGTGAGAATACAGAGAATCTCGAGATTGTAGATGTATGTAACTTCACAATTATGTGGCCAAAATTTTATCATATGATCTCCAAGGCGGCAAATTTATGTAAGCTGAGGCTGTGGGGTGTTATATTTGATGACGAGGATGAGGTTATGGATTTAGAGACTATTTCTTCTTGCTTTCCCCGGTTAACACACCTGTCCTTGAGCTATGATTTAAAAGACGGAGTTCTTCATTATGGGTTGCAGGGTCGGTCTCTTCTGGTGAATGTGGTTATGTTGGAACTTGGATGGACGGCTATCAACGAGCTCTTCAAAGATTGGGTTGCTGGGCTGGTGGAAAGATGTCCCAATTTAAAAAGATTGGTGATTCATGGGGTTGTTTCAGAGGTCAAAACCCATGAAGAGTGTCAGATTTTTGCCAAATTTACCGAATCCATTCTTCGTCTGGGAAGAAAATACATAAATGTAAAGATTGAGTTTGACTATGAGTAGGGAGTTCTGCTGTAATTTTTGAAGCCTGTCAAACTCTCGGTGTGGGATGAATCTACAAGGAGGTACTTCCATTTCTCATAAGTTTTTTTTGCTACTTGATATTTCATTTTGTCTAGGACGAATCACATGACTCTTCATGTAAAACAGATCAGTACGTTTTGCCTTTTGAGTTGTTACCTCCTTTACCCCCTTGGTCTTCACTTAATTCTATTTGACGGGTTTTCTTTCACTCTTTATTGTGTCGCCCTGCCATTCATCTACGCTTCTATATGTGTTTGGTTTCCCAGCATGACACATTTGATATGTTTCCTCTTCTGGACAAGCTAGAAGCTTGTTTATGTCCGACGCTACATTCTAATGATGATTCATCTCATCGTATTGAAGAAGTCGACTGATTTTTGTTTTGCAAAATTAGGAACGATTAACAACTACAGAAACTTGATATTGTTTTTGTTTTTTTTTTTTTGGGGGGGGGGGGGGGGGGGAAGAAGTCAGCGTTTTATTTTCTTGTGATTGCTATAAGGGAGAATGACCCCCAAATGCTCTAAAATGTGAAATTTAATGTTGATCCCTCAAAATACCTTATTCCCATTGCAATCTTAAGGGATTTGTTTGGAATTTTCTTTATCAAATAAAGATACTGACCTTGTATATATCTGAAGTTCTTGTTATTTTTCGATATTAAAATGGGAACTGATTGAATTTTTTACTGTCAATTAGAGTTTCGATATACAAAATAGGATCACAGAACACTCATATACTCTAGTTTTATTTCTAATTTAGTTTGCGGTTCGATAAAAACTAAAGGATAGCCAGTTAGCCACAAAAGGCATAGTAAGTCTAATGAAATGCAGTAGCTAAACTTCACCAATTTGAAATTTTTTTTAACTCAGCTTAACGAATTGCTCTTTGAAGGCTAAAACTTTAGCAACAATTGAAATTCATCTAAAACAGCTAAGTTACTAGATATCTCAGTCAATGAATCAGGATATTAAGGAAATCTAAACAAACAAACAAAAACCAAAGCATAGGAGCAAATTGCTAACCAAACTCGTAGGGTTTACCTCACTGTTCAAATCTAGAGTCGGCATTTTCAATGTAGAAGAGAGGCGAGAGAGAAGCGCCCACCAAGAATAAAACAATGGTAAAGAAGAGATTCTTAATTTGTGTGTATCATCTTTGTGTGTAGAAGTCATGTCAATCTTCTCTGTATCGTTTCAATTTTATTATATGTCACCGAAAAATAGGGGAAATTGTGAAGGAAATCGATCTTCAAATGAAGAAGGACTGCTTATTTATTTTAAATACATTAAACACATGGACCCATACTAACGTAAAGCTCCACCCCACAAAACCTCACTCAAGTGTGGTGGTCTGACTCTAGCGGATGGTATTGCCACTGCACACCAAAACCTTGCTCAACTGTGGTGGCTAGTATTAGAGTTGTTAAAACGGGCCACCCCAACCCGTTAAGCTCTAGCCCACGCGGGCTAGGGCCAAAAAGCCCATAAGGCCAAAAAGCTCGCATTTTAAATAGTCCGCATGAGCTAAAAAATTTTATAACCCTAAGGGTTAGGGCCAGCCCGCGGGCCAAAAATCATTTTATATCTACGACACATCCATTCATTCATATTCAGTAATAAAAACAAAAACATAACATTAGCCATTAACAGCATCACACACCTTGTCTGCATTTACATGCACCAACATTAGCCATCAGTAAAACATAGAAGCCTTTAGTTTATATGCAAAACACAATCACAAGAAGTTTGTAAAAGTAACAGCCACATTTGACTAACACATGAAAAATTGATTCATCTCTGCAACTTCTTTGAATTCTGAGTTCATCATTGTGAAGTTCCTACAAACTAAAGATTTTTACTTGTCGCTGGAACTGGGTTTAAAAGAAGAACTGCAGCTCGATTTGAGATTCAATCTGGCAATAGCTCTAGGAAGCAAGTATCTGGACCCCATCTACATGACACTCAAAAAAAAAAACTTACTAAAAAAATAAAGAACCACTGACACGAAAACAAAACAAAAGTGAGACAAAGATAAGGCAAAAGTATTTGGTAATCCAATTTCAGCTTGACGAGACGTGAAAAGAGTCCCTTGAGTAATCCAATTCATAATACGATGTTCTCCCTGATTCTTCTCAAAATGGAACAAGTGCAAATACATAAGAGAGGAGAAGTAAATAAAACATTAACAGAAGAGACATAAATGAGGACAAAAAAGGCTAAGATGCAACACATGGAATTTCAAGGATGTAAAGTTTAGAATGCCCCATGCACCCTCCTCAAACTCTAAAAATTAACTTTCAAACGGTTAAAGGTGTATCCATTTCCATACCAATAACAATTGGTTCAGTTAATTCATTGATTGTTTTGTTTTGTAGATAAATCTAGACTAGAAAACAATTGTGAATGAAAACAAAAGTTCTTTACTACAGAAAATAAAAAACTTAAAAAGACAAGATCTGCGTGTACAGAAAAAGGGCAAGATCAGGAACATAGGCTGAGGCGTGCTTTATTAGCAGCCGCAACAAAAATAATGAGAGTTACTAAAAGATCACTCCAAATAGGTGCAATGATTCCAACATATTGCAAATGGCTAACTCACTTTTCATATTATTGCAGCACAATGTTGATACTCTAAGAGAAAAAGCCTAAAAAGTATTTCCAATGTACAAAAATTGCAACTGCAGGAGATAGAATTCAGATGATCTGCTCATTCAAACTTTGAATATCGAATCATCTTGAACTGCTAATTTCATATTTTATAAAAGCACAGTAAAGAATCTGAAGTTGATACTCTAAGAGAAAAAGCCTAAAAAGTACCCTCACTATTAGTTGTTTTCCAAACATCTGAGTAGATGGAGAAGAAGGAGACGTGCGTTAAGACGGAAGATGCGTCTGGGTCGTCTTCATTGTCAACAAATATCAACTCTTAAAGATCCCTCTGCTTTGAAAGATCTGTCTGATACGGCCCAGGAGTGTTCTGAGGTCTCCAATCAACAACCTGTGACCCCCAACTCTTCATTGATTTTGTCGGCGTCCAGTGGGGCCGTCACTGTCAATGAAGAACACAATAGAACTTCCGACCAACTCGAAGAACACTCCAAGACCAAGAAACTTGCAGTTGACAACTTGCAGCTGAGGCCGATCAGGACGATTTCAAAGCTTTATCTGAAAAGGAACAGGATACTATAGACAAAGTAGAATGTAATGAGCAGCCACTCATGAAATGTCTGAGTGAGTTATGAATTTTTCTGCTGACAACTTAAGCTTGACTCGAGAATTTGCTTGTTACTGGCAATTTTCCCTAAGGACAAGGAAGAATGCGAAAAATAAGTGGCCCGCGGTTAGCCCCATTATAACCCCATAGAAGTGGGGGTTATTTTGGGTTAGGGCCTAAAATAACCCCATTATTTGGGGGCTAAAAATAAAAGGGCTGAAAATAGGGTTTAATGAGCTGGCCCATAGGGTTCAGCCCATTTTGACAGCTCTAGCTAGTATTGCCATTAGGAGAATTACCAATTATTAGAACTTGCATGTTTTCACTCTTAGAGTGACATAAGTTTAAGTTTTTTCCTCACTTTTTCTTTAGAATTTTTAAAGACAGATAAATAATCGCACTTAATTATTTGTCGCAGAGAAACATCATGAGCCTTCATAAGAATTTCATAAATCCGTCCTGAGAATAGAACATTTTCTGAAATCAAGCATGGGCAATATATTTCCCCAAGTACAAACAACCTGGAGGGAGTATCTTCTTGGCCTCAAAAAAAAAATAATAATAATAATACCTCCGATCCTAATTATAAGAGTCAGTTGACTTTCTTTAGAGAGGTTAAGGGAACTAAATAAGTTACTTAATCATTTCATATGTTATGTATTCTTAGATTATATATTAGTTTATTAGTTAAACTAATTAGTTTGAAGAAAAAAATAAAAATAACAATACTCTAAAGTAATTTAATTAGCTTCCTTAATTTTTTCAAAAAAAGTCAACTAATTCTTATAATGAGGACCGGAGGAAGTATGTTATTTACCAAAGATAAACATTTATGTTTATTAGACAACATTTGAGATCAGTCATAAACACATAAGGAGCCGGGTGATGCCTGCGTTGGCTGCCCCAATACCAACAATAGCTAAAATATATAATTAATGGAGGTTACTCGCCATGCCGTTTCTTCACAAATGCCAACTTTGGTTCCTTCTCAGAGCTCTCAATTTGTCTCCTGCCTTTTGAGCTCTGGTCTTGACCCTACACTCACTGTTCTTCAATTCCTCCAAACACTGCATCAGAGGAAATCCATCTGTTTAATCAGAGCAAACACAAATACTACCTCCATCCCTTAATGTAAAGGATCTAATTGACTTTTTTTTTTTTTTGAAATTAAGAAAGTTAAATAAGTTAACTAATTATAACATATATTATACTTCTTCTCCTTCTAATTATAAAATCAAGTTAATATTTTTTTTGAGAAATTAAGGAAGCTAAATAAATTACTTAATCATATCATATGTTATGTATCCTTAGATTATATATTAATTTATTAATCAAACTAATTAATTTGAAGAAAAAAATACTTTAAAGTAATTTAATTAGTTTTATTAATCTATCAAAAAAAATCAACTTATCTTATAATTAAGACCAAAAGAAATATATCATTTAATTATGTATCAATATATAAGTCAAATAAATTAATTTAATATAAAAATATAATTATAAATACTCTAGAATAATTTTTCGTTTAATCATTCTAAAAAAATCAACTGATATTTATATAAGGCAGGAAAACGTTAGTTTTTACTCCCCATTTTAATCACCATTCATTCGTTAATTACCTGTTGCTTCCTTCTCCTCTCAAGCTCCACCTGGAAAAAAAAAAAAACTGTTAATAGTCGGTGCTTGCAGCCACTAGAAAAAAACTAGAACATTTATTACGCCGCTTAAAATTACCAGAGCAAGTTTCAGCTGGGCATTCTCCTTTCTTAATTGGCTAAGTTCTGCTTCCAATTCAACGGTGTATGCCTGCAAAAACGCAGATAGGATTAACGTGGCACCAAAATATTTCTTCAACCTCAATAATGAAGGACACCTGTTTTCTGGCTCTGGACCTCGCTGCCGACTCTCTGTTCTTAATCATCCTTCTCTGTCTTCTCTCCACTAACTTCTCCATCGGCCCATCGATTATTCTCTTTCTTCCTCTCCACATTCCCATCTCCATCCCGTACTGACCGCTGCCGGCGTTCTCCCTCGCCGTCATCCCATCCGATGACACAGGGCTCCCCGCCGCCTCCGCCCTATACCCACCTCCGACGTAGCAAACCCCCGGAGGAGGATACCCAGAAGCATCTCTCTTGCCATTACCGGCGTACCCGATGAAAGTGCGCCCCATTGCTGGTTTGTTATTCGGGTACAGCCCGTACTGAGCAGGCATAGGATACGGTTCCCGAATTATCCCTGCTTTGATCAAGAAATCCTCCAGAGTCATCTCCCCGTAAGTGGACTGGCGAGGGGTAGACTTGGAATTCCGTACATTGTTGCCAGCATGGCCGTCGTTGTTGTTGTTGTTGTTGGTGTTGGTATTCTGGTTGTGTATCTCAGACCAAACTTGGTCCACTGTTTTTCTGGAGAGTGGAATGGGAATGGTGAGAGATCCCTGGCGAGACAGGCTTGGCTGCTTTCTCGTGCCTTTATCATCAGAGTTGTTGTTGTTGTTGACGATGATGGTTTGGTTTTCTTCGACGTTCCAGATGCTACTGAGAAACTCGTCCATGTTCATGGACCCGAAATTCTTCCCTTCTTCGCATAGCCTGTGTTGGAACTCGTCGAGGGTGAGAGCATATATTGATGATTGCCTTCCCAGAGATGACATTGTTTGGTTTTTTGGTGTTTGTTCTGACTGCATTGACGCGTCCACTCCCCCTTCTGCCACCACCACTTTCTTTCTTCTTGCTTCTGCTAAACCAAGACGGGACAAGTTTTTAACAGCTAGACTATACTTCTATAGTTCTATTTCAATTTTTTCATTACAATAAATATTTCATGAGAATGATGTTGTATGTTGATGACAAGGTATTATTATGAGGCTTTATGGATATCGTCAAAATAACCTCAACAGGATAAAAGATCGCAGCAGAGGTATGCAACTTGGACCACCGTTTTCATCCCTGGTTGTAATATTCTATAGGTTATTTGGTCTATGTGAGGCCATTGTTGGGGAATGGTTGTTCTTTATTATGTAGACGAATTAAAAGGAAATATAAGGTGAGAGAAACGTGATTGAAACCAGCCAGAAAAAAGGATTTTATAATCATGAAAAGCAGCTTCTGTTGTCCGATTCTTAGATTCGTCCAAGTTCTCTCACCCTAGCACTCTAAAAAATTCTAATATGATTCAGATTAAGATAATAAGCCGAAATATTTCGAAAGCCTATGCTTTTTTGCTTCAGATAGGATCAAATGGGAAACACTAGAAAACTAAGCAGCAGAGAAAAGGAAGTATACCTGGAAGCTCGAGTTCTGCTCAAATGCTAGAGTGCCAAACACGTGGTTTAGGATATGGTTGAGCTAACTGTAGCATCGAAAAGAAGGCCAAGAAGCAAAAGCAGAGAAGAAGAAGGAAGAGGAAGGTTATGTGGCAGCTTACACAGAGACTTCACTCATTATTCAGTGCATGTCAGAACAAGCAATCACTAATCGAAGGGCTAAAGCAAGACCTGCAGATTTGTGACCACCTTCCCTGCAATTCCCTAAAAACGAAGCATAAAATTGATATAAAAAAACTGCCAAAACGCCGAAAAGGAGGCTATATGGCGAGCTTGCCACGTTTAGAACAGGTGTCCCCGTCGCAGCCTCGTTTGGGGCATCCTCTCGAGAAATTCTTGGGTGCCCTGAGTGGACCACGTCATTTAAATACCTGCCAATGAAAATGGGCCAACTCAATGAATTCAGACCTACATGTCAGCTCACGTGGCTCTGTCCCAATTAAAGTTTTCATGAAAAAAAAATGTCACTCTCGGATCCAGTTTCCCTACCCATCTTGGGATGGGTAGGGAGAGCTTGTCTTGATCTGGACGGTCCAGATTTAATTTTTTTTAACTGTTAATTTTTAAATGAAAAAATTATTTTTTAAAAATATGTTAGTTAAAAGATTATCTTTATTTTAGATTCTGTACCCATTAAAATAATTTTTTCCAAAAAATAGAAAGTAAAAAAAACCAAATCTGGACCGTCCAGATTTAATCTAGACGGTCCAGATTAAGACAAGCTCTCCCTACCTATCTCAAGATGGGTAAGGAAACTGGTTCCTGTCACCCTCATTGCGAGCCCCATTCTCTCTCCCATTTTCCAATAAACCACCCTCAAAACTTCTCTCTCCACTGCCCTCCCTTCTCCATCTCTCTCGTCACTATCACTCTCCTTTTCCTCCTCTTTCTCCATCTTCAAGTCAAAACGCTGGTCACCCGTCACAATCTCTATTGGGAGTGAGTGGAAGAGACTCTCTTTCTAAATCACATCCTGTGGGAATAAAAAAAAGAGTATTGAGAGCTCTTTCTCTATGAATATAAATTACTCAGAACAAAGGTTCCGGTAAACTTTTTTTTTTCTTTATCAGAATTTTAGGAAAGGAGTTGGGTTTACCCATAATCTAAAAGCAGGGCGAAATCTCTCTCTTTCCTAGGTGATACCGATGTTAGGCAAGGCGACCCTCAAGCGTTAACCTAGAAGCTAGGATGTCTCCCCCAGCGCTTTGACCAACTTCAAGTCCAAACCTCCTCCCTTTAGTGAGAGTGAGAGTATCCTATCATTTTACCAGTTAAGTCCAAAGACAAGGGGTAATTTATGGAAAACGCTAGAAAACTAAGCAGCAGAGAAAAGGAAGTAAGGCCGTAAGGGGCAACAACAATAAAAAAAGTTGAAACGTCGGTGTCCATATGCAAGATGGGAACGCACAGCATTGGGCTTCCTTAAGCCCAAGAGCCGTATTTTGTAAGGAGTAGGGACCATAGCTGTATCTGCCAACTACCAACAAATCATTTTACCCCCCCAAAAAAAAAAAAAAGACTACCAACAAAACAATCCTTTGTTTATATCAAAATTTGTATTAAAAAAGTTCGCTACGCACTTTGGTTGCCCAGGAAAGTTTGGGAAGTGTTTCCCCTGTTTTGTCTAGTGTTCGCGTAATGTTATCTCTGGCCCTTGGCCATCCTTCATATATATATAAAAAAAAAGTATTAAAAAAAAGAAAGAAAGAAAGAAAGAAAAATCAATCCTTTGTAGAAAATTTCAAAAAAAAAAAACCTCTCAGAACCTGATTCATCTAATATTTGCACCCAAAAGAATTTTTTCTCTCAAAATATAAAAATCATCAATAAAAAGTCCCTACTTCCTTTGAACTGTTTATAAATGTTTGTTTGGGAACTTCTAAGAAGTGACTTTTTAAGTAATTTCCTATGAATTGAGATAAAACTCTACTCATATATTTACTTTATAAATTATAAAATCATATTTACTTTATAAATTATAAAATCACTTCTAAAAAGCTAAAACAAGCCGACACTAAAATGATAGTTTTTTAGGTAGGGTCTGAAGTGTCACATATGTTCTAAATTCATAATCTTAGAGCTAAAAAAATAAAATTTGAGTTTAACCTAACAAAACTCTTCAATTTTGAGAGAGTGATGCGAAAGTGATTCCAAAATAACCAAGGTACGGATATCTAAGAATGCCTCTACGTAAATAATTATTCCCGGGGTAAGGACATAAAGATTAAAGATAAAATTCCAGCCTCTGCCTGATCATCTCTCAAAACAAGAACGTCAATTGATCAAAGGGTTCAAAACCTCCATTAGAGGCAGGAAATAAAAAGGAAGCTGATCCAATAGCTATAGGCTACTTCCCTTTTAGCAGTGACTCAATAAGGGTGTCGCTCATCCCGTCAGCATAGGGGAACATATGGCCAGCCCCTGGAAGCTCGTGATAGTTAATCCATGGAAGTTTCTGTGCAATGTATCGTTGCAGAGTAACAGGCACCAGCAGATCTTCATCTCCTTGCCATAGATGGACAGAACCTTCACTAGTCTGAAATGGGTTTTCCAGATCCAGGGGACTAAATTCCCATGTCCCAAATCCAGTATTTATGTCGCTGTATATGGATACATATTCTCCCTGCTGCCTTACTTGCGCCTGTGAAACGCAACATTATATAAGGCATTATAAATCTCTATTGGGGAGAGGTTGAGATTGATGTCAATATTTCTAGAGCAAACATGTCTTACTAGATTTTACAAAGTAAGATATTAAGTTGAAGCTTAAACAACCAAAAGAAAAAACCACACAAATTACAAATATAATGAACACACTCTCACATAGTAGATTGTTCGTCATTGAATAACACTTCAAAAGAGGGTACTCACTAAAATAAAAGCAATTAGAGTAAAGGCGAAAAAAAAAGAAGAAGAAGAAGAAGAAAAGAAAAACCAATTGCATGGCAGATGGTAAAACACTGAAACCAATAAACATGCATAACCAAGCATTATCATGCGCACATATTTTTCAGGTCCTTTGCCTTAAAATTCCAACATATTACATAGAGTTCAATCTTAAATTTCGAAACACAACTACCAAGACAAAGGACTCATGAAATTCATGAGGACGAGGAACTCTGTAGATGGGAAGGGACGAGAAGATTAATATAATACAAGAAAAATATTATGTAAACATACCGACATGCATGTTATGCCAAATCTACCATAGCACTTCTCCTTTTTAAGAATTAGTGAACACAGCCAGTGAGAATTGTTCCCTGTCGACCTCACGCAGCACCCAATAGTTGGAGAAAGGGATTTCCAATGGTTAAACACCAGAGCATGTACAGTATATTGGAAACTTTAAAGAGTTGGTGCCGGTTCAGATCTTTAGCAAAATGATT
This sequence comes from Acacia crassicarpa, assembly GCA_034222035.1. Lineage (NCBI taxonomy): Eukaryota > Viridiplantae > Streptophyta > Magnoliopsida > Fabales > Fabaceae > Acacia > Acacia crassicarpa. The sequence goes on along the minus strand of JAWXYG010000002.1, from coordinate 59,038,388 downwards.
ACCAACAATTTTCTTAGAGTGGTATAAATATATACAACATAATTTATGAGTTACATGACTCACTGGTTTGTAACTACCTTTTTTTCAAAAGCATTCTCAACAAAGCCACAGTTCTAGTAACGATCTAAAGGAAGGATACGTACCAAAAAACTCTTTCTATATAGCATCTTAGGAATAAGTTCTTTGTCTTGATGGGAAAGAATATCTAGGCTACCAGCAACTAAACTACTTGATGGGAACCACCTTTGGGTGTTCCACCAGTAAGTTAGCCAAGGGAAGTAGTGAGAAACACGAAGTGCCCATTGGTCTTGTGGTTTTTGTTGATAATAGGCTTCCTTGGTTAAGTTTGCAGGGAGACCAGACCACCAGTAGTTGACAGCTGGGGCAATGAGTACTGCACCTGCCAACCTGTGAACATTTGCAAAAAAATTATTAAGAAAAAGATGACGATGGGTTGACAGCCAATCTCAAACCAGTAGCATACATGATACATAGGCAAGCAAGTAGATGCAAACATGTAAAAAAAACAAAAATGCAGTAAATAGAAATAGACATTTTTATTCAGTGCCTTTAAATGCCATCAGAATAACATACAATCAGATTTAAACGAACCTGTGAGGTATATACATAAGGCAGTACCAAATAATCTCTCCTCCCATTGAGAAACCCATTACATAAAATTTGGACCCTAATCCCAACTGGTCAGCTAACTCTTCTATATCTAAAGCTAGGCTCTTCCAAGTTCGATTTGGATCAGGATCACTTTCTCCATAACCAGGTCTGTCAAAAGATACAATATAGACCCCCATTTCTTCAGTAATTTTCTGGGAAAAACCAACAGTGATAAATATTAGATTGCTAAAAAAGTAACACGATAAATATTAGATTGCTATAAAAGTAACATACTCAAATTGTAAGATAAATACTCACTGGTGATAATTTTTCGGCAATAGTTGAACCATCATGCCTGCACGAGTCAAAACCATGGATAAAGATAATCTTATAATTCGCTGCATCTTTTGGGATGCCATACTCACGGTATGCCAAATGCCTTCCATCTCTAACTTTAATTCTCGGTGCTGTTACAGGTGGACCATTAGAAGAGCCACATGTTTTGGGAGGAGGAGGCTGGATAGCCTGAAAGCCCCATGCAAGAAACCCAACAAGCAACACTGCTAGAGCTGCCTTGAGCATTCCTGAGAGATTTTGGTTTAGAATTTAGAAGTGGAAAATAGCATTCAAACAAAAAATGTGACATATCTAATAAATTCCCAGTTTCTATCTGATAAGCTACAGTACGGAAGACATAAAGGTGATGGACTCCCATAAAGCCTAGGATATGCTATAGAGCCACAGGAAAAAGAGTAACATAATACATAAAGAATAAAGGGAAAATTTCTTTCAGGTTCCAAGGGATCAAGAAAATATCAAAAAAGTTGCAAGGGAATTTCAGATGCCAAAAAAGTCCTATTAACAACTCTTATATGTGGGATTAACAACTCCATCTGTAGGATTAACAACTTTTTGAGACTTTTATGACGTCTGAATTTTCCTTAGGACTTTTTTATATTTTTTATATTTTCTTGATGCTTTGGACCTGAAAGGAATTTTCCCAAGAATAAATGATCCCAAGGGGATACCACGGAATTAGCCAGGCTCAGTACAATTGTAACCTTCCTAGTTTCTTAATGTAAAATGGAAGACAGTTCACCTTGTATACTTAAAACCATCTGATATGTAAAGCATAGAAATATTAGAGTTAGTGAGTTAGTTAGGGAATTAGGAATTGGTTAATAAGGAGTTAGTTAGTAGTTAGTTGTTATTACTGTTGGGAATTAGTTAGGAACTGCTTATCGAAGTCATACAACATATGTATCACCATCAATCTATCCCGGTGCTTACAAATACAGAAACTTTGACTAGTTACTGCTAATAAAGAAAAAAAAATGGAAGTTTATGTTCATCCATTTGCTTATATTTTGAGACACCCCATTGACAAATTTAAAGCTTATATTTGGGGAGGGGGGATATATGCTTATAGTACAATCAGGGCAACTAAAATAAAACGTAGAGAGTTGATAAAGATAATCAAAAAAATCGTAGTGCAGCGATTAGATTGAAACGAATCGAATTAGGAATTTAAGCGAGAGAAGTCAAATGAAAAGAAGAAGTAGAATAGGCACCAGAAGGTAGCTGACTTGAAGTGCTTTTGTTGGGTCTCCTGGTATGAGCCCTGGCTGATGCCGCAGATATTTTTCGGTTCAATCCGGCAGCCATGTTCTGCCACGGCTATTCCGGCTGAGAGGATCGGCTCAGTTTCACAGATATATCAGAAGATATAAACACACAGAGAGCGGAGAGATCCGAGTATCTGACTCTGACCAGTCTGCAGCTGCAAGTATTGGCCGCTGACCGGGAATGAGAACTGAGAACCATCTGTGATCAATTCTTTGGTCGGGTCCACAATAACTGATTTTAAATTGGGACAATCACAATGAGGTCCAAGGGATATAAAAAAAACAAAAAAGCCTCACACTTAATTTTCCTCACAAGATTAGTTCTGAATACAAACTGAAAGAAGTTATTAAAATGACTTTATATTATATTAAAAGGCCTTACGTAAAAATAGTTTTTTATATTATTAAAATGACTTTATTAGTTATTAAAAGGCCTATTAGTTACTGAATGTGCATCTTGAAACAATTAGAAATGAAATTGTCACAATTTCCCCAAGTATCAGAAACTCGTTGTCAAAATGACTTTTCATATTGTCAAAATATGAATAAGTAGTTGTTAGAATACATATTACCTTCTGATGTATCTCCATTTATGAAAAACTTGCTGTGAAAATAGTTTTTCATATTGTCAACATGGCTTTTCAAGTAGTCAAAAATTCTTCAGATTTCTAAAATTCTACACATATAAAAAACTTGTTGTGAAGATAGCTTCTAATGTTGTTAAAATGGCTTTTCATGTTGTCAAAAATTCTTCAGATTTCTAAACTTCCACACATATGAAAAACTTGTTGTGAGAGAATGACTTTTAATGTTGTCAAAATGACTTCTCATGTTATCAAAAATTCTCCAAGTTTCTAACAACAACAGTTTATGTATTTTGATGTATAATGTACCTAATGTTTATGTTGCCAAAATAAGCATGAGAACTTGTTAGAAGACTTGTTGAAAAAGGCACATTCAGTTGTCATTATATACCCTTGTCATGAATTGCCACATTCAGTTGTCATTGGATAGATTGCCAAAATATATAACAACATAGAAACATATATAGTTTTTCTGAATTATGTGAAATGAGAAGTTTCAAAATTTTACAATAAAACTACAAGTCTATTTCTTCATCTTTATGACAATAAAGCTGCTCTTCACCTCCCTTTGGCTTACTATCTCCATCTTTATCAATCGTTTTCGTATTGTTTGGCGTATTCTTATTACCAGAAAATTAACATCGGCGATATTGTTAATGCTATCTTATATAGAAGCTTCCACAATCCTGTAAATACAGTCCTAACCATGGTAGTGAAAACGTAGTTTTTACCTAAAAACGGAAGAAGAATGAAAAATCGTAAAACGTAAAATCGTAAAATAAAACGGAGTTTTTACCTGCATATGTATATAAAAAAAATTCGAGAAAAGTAAGGTACCTGCCATCATATACACATATATTGATCAATGCAATATCAATCAAAATGTCTAACATTGTCATTGATCAAACCATATTTTTTATATGATTTTATATGATTAAATTGGGATTTTTAATGCATTTTCTGGGACATTATTGTATGATTAAGTACTAATTTGAGTTAGGAACATTTGTATTGAATTAAGTGTAATTAGGGGTAAAATGATCTTTATTTATTAATTACAGAAAAGGACCCAGATGTTTTTGAAATTTCAGTTTTACCCCAAAATAGTTTGAAAATTCTCACTTTAGTCCCTCTCCATAACTTTTAAAACTTTTACTTAAGTCCCTTAGTAAACTCTGCGTTTTTTACAAAAACGCAACGTTTTTACGTTTTATTGTGGCGTTTTTTACGTTTTTACTCTGAAACCGTTTTTTCCACAACGAAACGCGTTTAACCCAAAATAAAACGTAAAAATGACATTTTTTGCATTTAAAGCGCGATTTTGACTACCATGGTCCTAATCTTATTCTCTCATATTTTTATAGTGATTTCCAGTTCAGTTTGTCTAATTAACTCTAGACGTTCCAGTTATGAGCGGCAAATCTATTACTGACATCTACAATTTTAAGTCGAGCCGTGCACGGGTTCACCCAGCAAGCAATGCTTAATTATTTATAAAACAGAAAATAAACATTTTTTGATCTTATTTATAAATCATGTTATTAAATTTTTTATATGAATTGAATATACAGTTTCACTCTACAATTTATTATTGTGTAGATTTTATTTTTTGTGACGTATAATATATACTAAATAGAAATAAAATAATAAAGTTGTTAAGTTTGGACGCTTGATGTTATGCTCACCAGTTTAATTAATTGTTGTCAATTTCACTAATTTCTTATAACTTGGTTTAATAAATCAAGTCATTATCAAACGGGCCGTTCCTTTCAATCCGTCTACTTTTTTGTTTGACTTAATTTCCCTTTTTCTTCTCATTAAAAAAAAAAAAAAAAGAAGTTGTTTTTATCCTAAGAAATTCTTATACGAACTGGGTGCACCATGTCATTAGCAGGTTATCCAATAAAATCACACAACACATATCTTCGGTGTAAAATACATGTCATATTAATTAATTTAATCTATTTAAATTAAATAAAGGGTTAAGGTGCAAAAATACACATGTGCTTTTCTCCGATGAGCGCCTAGTAGTAAGTGCTTTTTTTAGGTACAAAAGTGCACATGTGGTTACAAATTAAGTGCAAAAATACCGTTTGACCGTTAAGTTTGACTTTTTTTGCTGATTGAACGATGACGTGACATTTCAAAGGTGCAAAAATATACATGTGCTTTGTCAAAAGAAGCGCCCAACACCAAATTATTTTTTTTAATTTAATAATTTTACTTCAATTAAAATTATTTTAGAGTACTAACTGATACTGAAAAAAAATATTTCAGATATTGACCGGTACTAAAAGGATACTGAAAAAATATTTCAGGGTACTAACTAGTACTAAAAAGTACTTTCAAGATACTGACTGGTACAGAAAAAATACTATATAATCTTGAAAAATTATTTTAGGATCTTGAAAAAATATTTCAGGTATTGACCGGTACTAAAAGAATACTATACTGACTGATACTAAAAAAATATTTCAGGGTACTGACTGATACTAAAAAGTACTGACTGCTACAGAAAAAATACTTCATAATTTTGAAAAATTATTTTAGGATCTTAAAAAAATAGTTCAAGCTATTGACTGATACTAAAAGGATACTGACTGCTAGTGAAAAATATTATTGGTACTAAAAATATACTTCAGCTTATTTTTTTAATATTCTAAAATAATTTTTCAAGATTATGAACTATTCATGAAATAATTTATTCTCAAACCTGAAATACTTTTTCAAATCTTAAAATAATTTTTCAAGATCATGAAGTATTTTTTTTAGTACAGGTCAATATCCTGAATATCTTTTTGGCACCCGGTAGTAATTAAAACAAAATTATTAAATTAAAAAAAGAATTTGGTGTTCAACGCTCTTTTTGACAAACCACATGTGTATTTTTGCACATTTAAAATGCCACTCATCGTCTAGTCAGCAAAAAAAAAGTCAAACTTAATAGTCAAAGTCAAACTTAACGGTCGAACGGTATTTTTGCACCTAATTTGTAATCACATAGTCACTTTTGCACCTAAAAAAAGCACTTGCTACTAGAAGCTCATCAGAGAAAAACACATGTACTTTTGCTCCTTAGCCCTTAAATAAATATATCTTAAATTAAGGATTAGGGGAGTATTATGTAAACAGCCAAATAACTCCTTATTATCCATCTCTACAACAACCCGTCATATCTAAAGCTCATCAATGATTTTCAAAGCTCTCATTGCTACAAAAACTCCTGACATAAAAGCAGATTTAGAGCCCGTTTGACCTAACTTATTTTTAGCTTTTAAGCTACTTTTAAGCAAAAGTTTTAAAAAAAAAAGAGCTTTTTTTAAAAAGATAAAAGCTGTTTGGTGATTATATAAAATTTTCAGCTTAAAAGTTGAAATTAAAAATAAGCTGTTTGGCAAAATTTTTGTCATAAGCACTTTTTCTAAAAAAAATTAACTTAAAAGGTATATTATAAAATATACCGTGGTGGCCGAGGTGGTGGCGGCGGGCCGACGGTGGTTGGCCGGCAGCGGCGGTGGGTGGCCTGCCGGCGGCGGTGCTGGCGCCTGGCCAGCCGGCGGTGGTGCTGGCGGTCGGCCGACGGGCGGTGGTGGCCGGTCGTGGTGGTTGGCCGGTGGTGGGTGGCCGGCCGGCGGTGGTGGTGGCCGGCCGTGGTGGTTAACCGGCGGTGGTGCGGCCCGGCCGGCGATGGTGGTGGCGGGCCGTGGTGGTTGGCCGGCAATGGTGGCCAGCCGGTGGCGGTGGTCGGCCGGCGATGGTGGTGGTGGTGGTGGTGGTCGGCCGACGGGCGGTGGTGGCCGGCTAAGGCGGTTGGCCGGCGGTGGCGGTGATGGTGACCGGCCAGCGGTGGTGGTGGGTGCCGGCGGTGGTGGTGGCTGGCCGGCCGGTGGCGGTGGTGGGTGGCCAGCTGGGGGGTGGGTTTTTTCTTGTTTTTATTTATTCATTTAAAATTAAGGGCAAAAAGGTAATTTGAACCGAATTTGCATATCATAGATCCTTTATACTTCTCAGTCCTTTTACAAATTCAACGGATTTCTAGGGGTTTTGCAAATTCAAAAGGTATTTATCTAGAATTTTCCCTTGAAAAAATAGGGCTTAAGAAAAAAAGAGAGCTTAAAATAAACTCCTCTCACCAGCTTTTTTTTTAAGAGTTTTTTTCTTCACTGTAAAATAAACTCTTATAATATAAGAGCTTATTTTAAATTTTGTTTGGCCTAGCTGTTACTTATAAGCATAAGATAAGTTGAAAATAAGCTAGGTCAAACGGGCACTTGGCATTTATCTTCTCACCAAAACCCCCACATAAAACTCCTCAAGGTAATTACATTATTAAGGCTAAGCACTTGGTTGGCGTTCATCTCTCCCTTCCGAGGAAGACTATACTATTTTTTTTTCCTAGACAATTGGACGATATCACTATTTACTTACAGAAAAATGCAAGACTGTTTGAGAAATGCTTTTATCTGACTTACAGAAGCCCTCAACTTAGAAGATTGATGGCCATATTAAAATGTTAATTGGAGAAGAGAAGTGGATTTATCAGTAGAAATAAAAAAACACAAGCTTAAGCATGTTTTAGAGCCAAGCTTAAAACAAGAGAGCGGATCATGACTAGACCATGCAAGCTTATGGAAGTACCAGTTTAATGGAGAACCGCGCAAATCCTCCACAAACCAGAGCACAATACAATGGCTAGAGTTGCCATGAGTCCACATTCCATGCTTATATTTACATGTTTCTTACATGCTTATATGTGTAAGCACCATTTTCAAGAAAGAGAGAAGTATTTCCAAGAAAGAGAGAAGTCTTGGATAATGAAGAGTTTACAAGTATAAGCATGTAAATATAAACATAGAATGTGGACTCAGTTGCCATCTGAATTCCATGGAAATAAATTCAACCTCAGTTTCCTAAACAAAATAGTGGAATATTATGATCTGTTGCTCGGATTTCACCTTACATTAAAATAATACTATAATCTATATGATAAATTAGTTAACCTCTTCACTCATGAGCATTTAACCCCTTCAAAGATTCACCACGGTTTTTTTTTTTTTTTTTTGGGGGGGGGGGGGGGGGGATGTAAGCATTGTTTATTGAATGGGAACGCTGGTTGACTAGGTATTTGTGACAGTCTTGCTTAAGTTTAGAAATTTCATGTATTTGTTTTCATCACTTTCTTGATTGACATGTTTGCTAAATAGTTATAGCTAATGTTGGTTGATCATCTGCATATAATAAAATATTTTTATGGGTACATTTACTTTAATCCTTGAAAAAGAAGATAAATAGGAATCGAAAAGGGTTAAGGTGCAAAAATGTATATTGCTTTATCCCGAAGAGCGCCCAACACTGAGTGCTTTCTTTAGATGCAAAAGTGCACACGTGGTCACAAATTAGGTGCAAAAATGCATATTGCTTTTATCCCGAGGAGCGCCCAACACCAAGTACTTTTTTTAGATGCAAAAGTGCACACGTGGTTACAAATTAGGTGAAAAAAATACCATTTAACCGTTAAGTTTGACTTTTTTTTGCTGACTTGACGATGACGTGGTTTTCAAATGTACAAAAATATATAGTGGTTTGGCAAAAAGAGTACCCAACATCAAGTTCTTTTTTAAAATTTAATAATTTTATTTTAATAAAAGAAAAATTATTATTTCTCTGGGTATAATTCTTAAATTGCTAAATTTTTTATTTCCATAATTTATTTTCTTTTTTAAATCCTTTTTAAATTTTCTAATTAATAATTAATAAATGAGTATTCATGCATTTGAAGTTTGATATTATAAATACTATATTTAATTGAAAATAATTTTAATTTTTTGATCTTACTAAACTCCGTAGACTTTTGCAAAGTAAATGAATTATTTTTTTATAGAATAAATGAATTATTTCTTTAATTATTTATTTTTCAAAAAATTAAATTTTTTGAAGAAAGTATATTATTTATAATATCAAATTTTAAATGCACAAATACTCATCTATCAATTAGAAAATTTAATAAGGATTTGAAAAATAAATAAATTATGGAAATAAATTTTTTTACCATTTTTATCCATTGACTAAATCCTTTTTCCCAAAATGATAAATCAGAAGAAAAAATTTGAACTCCCAAAAGTTATATATAAAGAAATAATAATTTTCCTTTAATTGAAATAAAATTATTAAATTAAAAAAAATTTACTTGGTGTTGGTCGCTCTTTTGGCCAAACCACATGTATATTTTTGTACCTTTGAAAGCCACATCATTCTCCAATCAGCAAAAAAAGTCAAACTTAATGGTTAAAATAAAACTTAACAGTCAAACAATATTTTTGTACCTAATTTATAATCATGTGTACACTTTTGCACCTAAAAAAAACACCTGGTATTGGACACTCCTCAAAATAAAACACATGTATATTTTTGCACCTTAACCCAATCTAAAAATATCATTAGAATGTCAATATCAAAAGTTATATCTTGCGTTTTTAAGAAATTATTCCTGCAGCTCACGGTCCAGTCTGCAACATGTATCCATATATGGTTGGATCTCATGTGATTGAATCAGTGCACCCCAAAAAAAAAAAACGAGAGAGAATACGGGGAGCTAGGCTTTTCCCCCGCAATTCCAGATCAGAAACTAGCTAGGCTTTAGGAGACGAAGTTTCCATTGCATTTCCATAATTTAGAAAGCAAATGTTAATGGTTACCCGAATAGGAATTTAGTGCTTTCAGACCAGTAAAATTTAGAATCATGTCTCTTCACACATATCGTGGCCATTGGATCCATACACGTACGTACATTCCATTAGTAATGACAAATTATATATAAATGCAAGGAACTCTATATATGCCGCCGAACGTAACGTTAGTGATGTTTTTTAAAATTACAATATTAAGAAGAGAATGAGCATAAGTAGACACGCGTCAACAAAAAGAATAAAAACAGAAGGAGAACATGTTAAAATTTCGTATTAACGGAGCAGCTTTCTACTTAAAGAAACTCGTACTTGTTCGTTTTCAAAATTTGGAACTTGTTTGAATCCCTTGAATCTGTTTTATTCTGAAGTGACAGTACCCACTAACAAAACCCCTCATATATAGCTCATAGCTAGCCAGCCTTGATGAGCATTGCAATTGGTGGTGGAGCTTCTTTATGCTCTGAACCGTTCCACAAGAATCTCCCAAAAAACTAAAAGAAAACGAGAGAAGAATCACATGCACGTCCCAAAAACAGCAATATCCATATGTTCTGCACCTAATTAAGGAAGGTTCTTCACGCAAGTCGTAACATTGTTTTCAAAACTTAGGATGTATCAGTCTCACTTTATGATGATACAATAATAGGGAAAATTTCACTGCATCTTTTTATAGCAAATTGTTCTCAAACAACTTTAAAAGTTCATGAAATTTCACTACACCCCTTTATCTTATGGATGGCCGAGATGGTTTTGTAAACTCCTTCTTGTAAATATATAAAGTTGACTTGTAAATTCTCTCAGTTTCTTGTAAATAACATGTATTCTTGTAAATATGCTCGTGGTTGTATATGGTCGAAACCGTCTTGTAATTTTATTTTTTTGTCTTGTAAATAAGAATATTTAACTTGTACATTTTTCCATGTGGCTTGTAAATAATAACCATATTTGACTTATGAAGTAAGGGCACAATTGCCTTTTCACCAAAAAATTTTATTTTAAGTTTAGCCTTAAGAGATACCGTGAAGTTTCATAAAGTAAAGTTATGAAAGCTGTTTGATAATGGGCCTGTTTGGATTCACTTAAATTTAAGCGTTAAAGGCAAAAAAATGCAGTAACTTAAAAGCTAACGCTCACACAGTGATCAAAAGAAAATGGAACCTGTTTGGATTGCCTAGAGCATTAGCTTAGCTTTAAGTCAAAAAGCTCAAAAAGTTAGTTAAGGAAAAAGCTCCAGAATCTAGCTTTTTCCAAAAAACTCTCAGCTTTTTGATGTGAGCCCCGCCACTTTTATCACCATCAATCCAAACATAAATCATTATCTATAACTTAACTTTTTTTCCTACCGAACTTTTTTAAAAGTCAGATAGCTTTTAAGCCACCGCTCCCTTTCTTTTTCGCTCTCTCTCGCATCTTTCCCTGTCTCTGCTAGGGTTACTGTGCGCTCGTCTTCTCCACCTAGGTTTCTGTCTCGCCGGCGGCATTCTGGCCGCCAGCGAGCCTCCTCTCGCCCCACATCTGCAGCAAAGTGTAGATTGGACCTCTAAGATCCGGTAGCTATGAGTTTTAGCTCGGAACAGGGACACAAAGCGGTGGCCTTCCTTCTTATCTGGCGCCGACTTTCCTCTGGTCTCCATCCTCATCGCTACTCCAGCTCCGGCGTCCCTCTGTCTTTTGGTTGTAGATGTGGTCCTCCCTCGTCTCTGGTGGTGGGAGCTTTTGACTGGACGTCTCCCTCGACGGTGGTCTCCGGCGTGGCAATGGTCTTCGACGCGACGGTGGTTTTCGGCGATGGGGTAGTCTGCCTTTTTCTTTTATTTTTATTGTGTTATGTTTTTGTGTTTTTTCTGATGTTACTGTGGATTTGGGATTTTATGGTAGTATTTTATGTTGTGGTTTGGATCTGCGATTTTGGGGGAAGGGTTGTATCAATGGTTGATAATGTTTTGCACCTTATCTATAAGAGGACCATTGTGAGGTTTGTTCGATGGTGGCAAATTCAAAGCTTCAATGTTAGCCAAAGTTTGATCGGTATATGGTCGAGGTCACCGGATCTGCTTGATCAGAAGAGAAAAAGCATTCTTCAGGACATTAAGGGTCTTCGTTCTTCCAATGTTGGGTTCCTTGTGCTCTTTACCCCAAGATGGAGTACCCATTTAGCTGTCTTAATTGCAGCTATTGCTTATAAGATTGTGTGTCTGTTAAGGTGGGTTTTACAACCAACACTTTCTTGCTTGTTAGTTCTAACCTTGGGTATTGTGGAGGCCATTATCGTCTATGATTCTACTTCTTCTCTTATATTTTTTAATGTACGGTGTTGGGCTAGTATTGTGTCCAGTTTATTTTGTTGTATTTGGTTTAGCTTTGTTTGTATTTATCTTTATGTGTTGTACCAGTTGGCAGTATTAATATATATATATATATATCCTTTGACAAAAAAAAAAAAAAAGTCACCGCTTCTACCACCAACCTAAACAAGCATAGGGTGCGGTGAAATTTTCCTGCAAATGTGTTTTGTGAAGAAGAATTGTTAGAGATTTTTCCGGCTTTTAATTAATGGATCAATAAAATTATAAAACAGCCCACCCGATGACAACTTGCAAGGAAATGTCCCTCAAAAAACAGGACTGCTTCATATGTGTGTGTTTTCAAAGAAACGGCTTATGGATGAGAAGGTCGTTGATTAGTGGTACAGTACAGCCAATAAGGAACCGATTCGGAGAGACCCATGGGGAAGAGTTTTTGTCAAATCATGGCCACTATAATAAGATTTCCGCAGAAATCCCACATCGGAATTGCTCGTTGAAATGATGTGCCAACCAATACATATACACCTTTGGTGGACCCAAGGGAGCATTTTAATATTAACTCCAATCTTGAATATATGACATATTTTTTAATATAATTCATACTATAAATTATATTATATATTTAAAATTCAAGGAGTATCTTTTCTTTTGACTCTTTTCTTAGAGGGGCCATTTGATCCCAACATTAATGGTGTATATCTCAATCCAAGATATCCTATATTGTTTACAGTTTATGAAAGCTCTGTCTTTTTATATCTTTTATATTTGTTTTTATTATTAAATTTTATAATTAGAATAATAATTTACATACCAATTTAACTTTACCATCAGATTTTTTAATAAAACTATAACTTGTATCGAGATTTTCTTAAAAAAATCCAACCATATAATAGGGTTATAAAGCCGATATATTTACTAATAAAAGTTATATATGCTCATTATATTTGAAGGCATGTTTTTGTGGGCTAAAGGACAAAAAATATGCATGTTTTTTTAAGGGTTAATGAGTATTTTCGTCTTAAAAGTTTTCACTAAAAGACAATTTTACCTCAGAAGTATAAAAAAGATGAAGCACTTTTATTGGGAACATTACCCCAGTTAATTTAATTTTGATCGTTAGTTGACCAAATATACAGAGCTAACATTCCACACGTCATCCACATTATTTTTGTTAATATGGAAATTCTCGCCAAAAGTCTATATATATATGTCCTTTATTTCATTTTTTTAAAAAGTTAGATTTAAAACTTTCTAGACGAATTTGCATCTTAATAAAAATAACGTGATAACATGTGAATTGACGTTTTAATATATTTGGTTGACTAATAAATAAAATTAATTGGGATAATAGGCATAACAATTGCCCTTTGGTGAAAACTTTAAGGGCGAAAATTGCCTCTTAACCCTTTTTTTTAATAAGGTTAAAGAATTAAAAGAAAATTGTTCCTTTAAAGGCTACTTTTAAATACACTATAAATATGGAGCTCATCCTCCCATTTCTCAGCAGGGAAAACCTCAGTGAGGCCTGAAGTTGTATTCTAGTGTAGTACTCTCCATCGGCTTTCGAGTAGCTAGTCATATATCACTGTATCCTCTCTAGTAATGGCAAGAATGCCAACAGAACCTCTTGTTGTTGGGAGGGTGATAGGAGATGTTCTTGACTCTTTCAACCAAAGTGTGAAAATGACTGTCACTTACAACAACAAGCAAGTCTTTAATGGCCATGAACTCTTCCCTTCCGCCGTGACGGCCAGGCCTAGGGTTGAGATTGCTGGTGCTGATATGAGGTCCTTCTTCACTCTGGTATATATATATATTTCCAAAACCTTTTCTTCTCCCCCTCTTACTATCTTCTTTTGCATATTTAAGACTCGTAAAAACAACAAAAGCTTTCAAAGCTGGTTCACTTGTCATATAATATGTATAATAGAATTAATTCTCTTTCTATTTGCAGGTTATGACAGACCCGGATGTTCCAGGCCCTAGTGACCCTTATCTCCGAGAGCACTTGCACTGGTATTATATCAAACTAAAATAACCTGTATTTTTATTTGTAGTTTTTATCATATAAACAAATTGTTTTATTTAATGTCCTAGTTGTGATTACGTTAGGTAACACTTTCATAACGCCAAACAGCCTAGCTAGCTGAGTGATACATGACATAAAATGATAAATATAATCAAATGCATAATTATGTCCGATAATTCTTAATCATGTGTACCAGTGTATATATGCACCTTTCATATATCACAGTATATATAATATTAACCCTGCAAACGTAATTAAATCCGAACATCGATCTGAAGGAAAAAAATAAAAATTCATGTTTCTGATCGTTATGCTTGAAATCAAGTAAAACCAAATTGAGAGCTAGCGCAGGGCAGAAACAGAGAAGAAAACATGTTTTGACAAGGTACAAAGCAAACCAATTATTGGGATCTATCTAACAATGAAATTTGGTGGAAATTGTGTTTTTTCCAGGCTGGTAACTGACATCCCAGGCACAACAGATGCCACATTTGGTACTACGTTCATATACCCTCATCATAATTATAAATTATAAACCGATGAAATATAGTCACCGGGAGGGATCTAGAGAGTATTAATATATATTTTTGTTGTTGATAAATGTACCTGGCAGGCAAAGAGTTGGTGAGCTATGAGATCCCAAAGCCTAACATAGGGATCCACAGGTTCGTGTTTGTGATATTCAAGCAGAAGACAAGGCAGTGTGTAAGTCCTCCTTCCTCCAGAGATCACTTCAACACCCGCAACTTCGCTGCCGAAAATGATCTTGGGCTTCCCGTCGCCGCCGTCTACTTCAACGCGCAGCGAGAAACCGCTGCCAGAAGACGCTAGCTGATGATCACTTAATATCAATTAATTAAGCAACTACTTAGCTAGCTGATAATAATGATCAACTAATGTGGAAGAATAAAGTGATTATGTATCTTTTATATTCTCCCGTGATATATGTTGGGGATATATGGTAGTTTTCAGCATATGAGATTGAGAAACGTGGCGGAAACTAGCGTTTCTTGTTGGACTCTGCTATGTATCGACACTGCACTTTCCATCAGACCGCTGTACTGTATTCATGTATGCATAATACCTTGTGGGTATATCAGGGGATCTCATAGAAATAATAAGAAGCGTGGTTTACTTTAGTTTTTCTTTTTTAGGGTTACCTGCTTATTCATATATACGTGTCACGCACTCACGTGTGTCAGTGTTATTCTCAAATCTGAATCCTGTTGTTCAGACATAAAAATTATGACTTTATAACCAATATATGCGTGTATTAAGAAGCGAGGTTTTTTGAGTTTTTCTTATTTAGGGTTATCTGCTCATTGATATATACGTGTGTCAGTGTTATTCTCAAATCTGAATCATGTTATTCAGGCATAAAAATTATGACTTTATAACCAATAAATACGTGTGCTAGTGTTGTTCTCAAATCCGAATTCAAAATTTTTGGCAATATTACTTTTTAAGTGAAAATTTTCATAATAAATTTGCATCTTAATAAAAACGATCTAGACCTATTAGTTTAATATCTTTAATCAATTAACGGTCAACTTAATCTAAATAACAGATATGGCAAAATTGCTATGAATTTGATAATGAAATTACTCTAAAGAAAACTTCCCGTATAAAATTGGGATTTTGTGTTAAATTTATGTGCAAAAATGACCTTAGACTATATTAATTGTCTTCTCCCTTTCAAACGTGAGATTTGGTCATTCGTCAGATGTATACACACAGACACACACTCGAATAGGTTGCTCTTGTGTCGTCCGATTTACCTTTGTGAGTACCAGAAGGACGGGTGTGTCTGAATAACCATTGAAAGATTGTGTTTTCAAGAATGACATTATGTTCTGTGTGACAGTGTGAGATCGACACGTATGTAGGTGGCACAGAGGTCAAGCAATCTTGAAAGCCAATTTCAGCGTACACATATCAGAGGATGTCTGTCTTTAACCTGTTACAGCTAAGATGTGTCTTGCACGGATGTATCCTTTGCGCTCGTAAGTAGAGATATACAGTATGATTCCAAATATCATTGTTTTTCATTTGTCATGAACTACTGGTGTGAGTTTGACCCAAAAAAAAAAAAAGAACTATTGGTGTGAGTAATGCTCTATAAAATACATTATTTTTTTATTTATTTTCCGGAGGATCGATTCTGTCTTATTGTCTTGGCCGAAAAAATTGTCTTATTCTTCTGCCAAAGGCAAAGTGATTGGCTTTGTCATGGACCACCACGGTCACTTTTTCTTTGTTTTTGTTCGGCTTGGGAGAACCTGAAGTCCTGATTCCTGAATGATATTGGTGTACGTTGCCTGAATAATTTGTTTAGTTGTGGTGTTAACTATTAATTCATGTGAAGGTTAAATATGAAAAGGATTTTAATATGATATAAAGGAAAAAAATATTTATTTTTTTCTAGAATAATAGGTAAATGCTGAAGGAGGATTTCTATCATGCCATATACAGAGATTTTCAATGCAAATGATGAAGTGAGGTGTGTGAAGAGATAAATGTATACAACTTACCCTTATAAGTTGCAACTGTTTTCTCCGTGACCTCCAGATACATAATAAAAATCTTACAATGTGTGATGCTCAACCTCAACAAAAAAAAAAAAGGCAGCAATGATAATGAGGGTAATTTTACAAAAATTAACATAATCTTTTATAAATAACTAACTCAGCTAATTTTATTAATTTTTGTAAATTAATAGCCTAACTCTTATATTTACAGCAGGAGAGAATAAACTTTCGTTGTCTATGCAGAAAACAGTAATTTTTTTTACATGAAATATATATATATATATATAATGTAAAATTAGCTGTAGGTCTTGTTTATTATATGGAACCTGAATAATAATTTCATAACTCATAAATGGTGTGATTTTCTATAAATGATACACACATACACACACAATATATATATATATATAATGGCAAGCACATTGGCATATTTGATTATTTGTATGAAACCATACATAATAATAATACTGCCTCCCGTTCTAAATATATGATATAGTTTATTGTGAAAATTACATTATATATTTTGTTATATATTTAAGACCGAAGAGAACATTCACATAGCTTCAATAACAATTGGGACTTGTGCTTTTTTTTTAAAAAAAAAAATATTACATGGTAGGGGAGGGGATAGAGTTCGAGCCCTTGACAGGGGGAAGGAAAGACCAATTAACACTAGCTCCCATGCCACTACGCTACTAAGGCGTTAGCGGACTTATGCTGTTTTGATTCTTAATTTTTTATGATAATTTCAAACAATAAAACTTAGCTTGTTCAAAACCTTACGAGTAATTTTGATTTTGGAAGAATGACGAATAAATGTCAAATGAAATTTTAAAACCCTCCAGTGTCTGTTAAAATTTGTAAATGACATAAAAGTGATAGAGATTAAATTGAAATTTTAAAATGTTGATGAATTTACTATTATGGCATTTCTTTCTCTTTCTCTCTCCTCTCCCTCACTTCCTCCTTCTCTCTCGCCATGGCAACGTAGACACACACACACACACTCTCTCTCTCTCTCTCTCTCTCATTTGTTTATCTAGCTTACTAGTGTGCGAACTGGTGAGATTTTTCGTAAGGGATATTTGTCGATAAGTCCCCGAAATCTCCTTTTCTATTTTTCATAACCTTTGTTTGAAAAAAAATTGGGTGTTGATTTTAGAGTGAGAGGTTTTGGATAACAAGCTCATAGCTTGGATGTGGATCTAATAAAAACACTCAAAAAAACGTATTTTGATGGAAAAAAAAAGTTCTCAGTCTAAGAACTTGTTTTTACAGTGGGAGGCGAGGTACAAGATCGAGGTACAATATTTAGGTTTTGAGGAAGAAGAAGGTGAATAATAAATGTAAGGTTTAACAAAAATTGTAATGAGGATAACAAGTTTATTAATAAGATTAACAAGTTCAGTGGTGGGAATAACAAGTTCATTCTTCAGGGGAACATGTGTCACTGATGAAACCAAAATCTTACCACCATTAACAAATTAAATTGTGTAATGAGAATAATAAGTTCATTCTTTAGGGGGGAAACATTACTGAACTAGTTATTCCCATTACTAAACTTGTTAATCTTATTAATGAATATGTTATTCTCATTACGTGATTTGTTAATGGTGGTCAGATTTTGGTTTCATCAGTGATGTGTGTCTCTCTTGAAGAATGAACTTGTTATTCCCATATTACTGAACTTTTTAATCCCATTGAAGAACTTGTTATTCTCATTACAAATTTTTTAAATCTCATGTTTACTGTTCACCTTCTTCTTCCTCAAAACCAAGACACTGTTCATTTCGAATTTCAGGTGATAATAAATCAAATCAAATTGGTTTAAACCTTCTCTTAATTCATAATGTGGGTTCTTGCGGCTTCGCGAAGGAAATGCTCGTTCTCGCTGATCAACTTATTGTACTACTAAGCTCCAGCTCGTACTGAACCAAGTTGACAGGTCCGATCTATACCCGATTGGATTTGAGGTCCTGCCTAAAGATCTATCCACACCGGTTTCCTTCAGCACCAAGCTAGGCAACGATGAATACTATTCTTCCCCTTTCTTACATATGCCCCCGACTCTACTCTTGCATCTATTTTCTTTTCCCTCTTATTTGGATGGAGATTAATGTGATGAGCAGTATGGAGGAGAGCAACGGGTCTGATTCTTGGTGGGTGAATCCACGGTGAAGGAAGTTGGTTCCATTGAAGAAACAGAGAAAGAGGATATAGAAGAAAATATAGAGAAATAGATGGAGAGCATTTCAGTTTTTTCCCTCAAACTTTGATATTTCAGATTCCTACTAGAATATTTATTTGTCCTTTTGATAATTTAATAGATATTTTGAGGTTTTACAATTTGAACTAATATTTATGTGTCATTTCCCCCTTTGATTTTCCTGCATCTTGCCAAAATATGAGGTCCTGACCTTTGGGGTAACAATGTAATTAACATGCACAGTGGCGGAGAATAGTTTACGGTTCAAAATACGAAGGCGGTACAAACTCACGTACACGGAACAAACCTACATGTGTTGTAGTTCTGCACATAAATTAAGAAATCCGCTGCATAAAATATCAAACTCCAGATGAACTGAAGTGCTCTCTTTTAGCCTATGGGTTATAAGAGGAGCTTATAGTGAAGGAAGCAGATAATTATATCGTGGGTACTTTTTTGGTTTTTGCTGGGTAAAACAACTATACACCTTTTTTTGAAGTAAAACTGAAAACTTCATTCGTCTCTGAGGAGGAAAAACAAAACAAAAGCAAATACAAAGGAGAAGCTAACCGTACAAGCTGGTTTTGAAACAATACAAAAATAAATTAAAACAAAAATAGTTTTGAAATTGAGGAAGTAGTAAACATAGTTGGTGACGATAAACCCATGAGTTCCCCCCCCCCCCCTATATTAACAGAAAATGTGCTAAAACGCACGTAGGAATATAGAGTTGAACTAACAGTGTAAAACCTTGTTAGATCCTTTTAGATTTTGAATTCGAGCCTAGAGGAAACACTTATGTTGAGAGAGGCAGCCACGAAATCCAATTTGAATGCTAGAGGATAATACCACTCTGGTCCTATTTATAAGTCGTTTTTGACCAAATAAATGAGATTGTGACAATTTTGTCCATATTATTATACCAATGAAAATAGAGAGAGAAGAAAAAGTTAAAAGACACCCAATCATAAATGAGGGTAAAGTTGTAATTATTGAGCTACCTACCTCTCCTTGATATGTGTAATTTGGTCAAAATGACTTATAAATAGGACCAGAGTGGTATTAAACAAAACGTCTGAAAGCTAAAGACCTTAGAAATGCCTTGAGATAAAAATAAATATAACATAAAAAAATGTGATTGAATTTACAAAATAGGATAAAATTTCAACTGTTTGAGCAACTAAATACTCCCTCTGGCCCTAATTATAGAAAAGAGTTTATAGTGTATTCTATAATTAGGACTCAAGGTAATATCTTATAAATTTTCTAATATCCAATAAATTTTGCCAAACTTTTAGGACTTCAAAAAATTTACAATACTCACTAGTCACTAGATGATAAATTTATTTTTTTTACCCTGGAAGTGCGTTTATTGAGGAGAGACAAAAATCTTTTATATTCCAAACCTCAAAAGGAGAAAACTTTGGATCAAATCAAATAAATAAAAAATCTAACTGTGTATTTTTTTGTGAAAAAGTCTAATTGTATTATACTATTAGTCCTCCGGTCCTTAATATAAGAAATATTTAGGGAGTTGATATTAGTTATAAATATAAGATATAATTTTTATATTAGTCAATGTTTTCTTAATTTACCCGTATTGATGCTCCCCCAACCATAATCAATGAAGAAGATGGAAGGAGGGAATTAAAAAAGATAATTAAGATATTTTAGAAAATATATGTTATATTATTAACTAACTTAACCAAAAAAAATAATCTAAATAAATTACGTAAATATATTTTATATTAAAGGACTATTATTGTATTCATCCGATGGCAAAAATTCGGCCCAGACCTTGGGCCCTACTACTCTGGTTCTATTTATAAGTCCATTTTGACCAAAAAAATTTGGTCCTATTTATAAGTCCCCTTTGACCAAATAAATGAAATTGTGAAAATTTTGCCCATATTAATTGTACCAATGAAAATAGAGAGAGAAGAAAGAGTTGAAGATACCCAATCATAAATGAGGGTAAAATTAACAATTCACCTTATAATCATTGAGCTAACTACCTCTCCTTGGTATGTGTGATTTGGTAAAAAAAAAGACTTATAAATAGGATCATAGTAGTACATCAAGTATAACTGAAACAGCCGAAACGGCCTTGGTTCATTTGCCTTAAGGTGCGAATCATGATGTTCCGCGCAATGAATATCCTTCCACCCATATGTAACATTTCTTGAGTGGAACCAGTTCGCAGTTTCTAGTACAAATCTTTGTTAAGTTTTAGCAGAGCTTAATCGGGAGCGAACGCGAATTATAGGGAGTTTATGTATATAATTGTAAAAGTTTGAAGCTCCAGAAGAATCTAAACCGTTCATTAAGCAAATATAGGTCTTCAAGTTGTTAACAAGGTGTGATATAAATTCACTTAAAACTAGAATTTCCAAACCGAAGAAGGGAAATGAACGGGGAAATTAAATCCAGTGTCATGGTAATGTGTATCTGTATGTATTTGATTGAGGAATTAACCTAAACTCTTACAATGTTTGGTGACTCGTTTCCATGCCCAACAGAACACAGAGAAATTGTGACTATAATGACACAACAAAATCAAAGAAAGAAAGAAAGAGATGGAGATTTTGTTACTGGTTGCTAAGTGGCATAACATAACAAAGTACGGTGACATATCAAGATCAATTGATGCTGAATCACGAAGGGTAGTTGTGCTTGCATTTATTGATTAAGAAGTTCAAGAGCTCCCAAGAATGGCAGCCCAAGATATTCCCCCAGTGATACAGGCTCTGCAACATCTCCAAGAACTTCAGTTGTCGCTGCCATACACACTGAACTACCAGCTGGAACAGCAACAGAGATATCAGAAATGGGAAGCAAACAATTGGCAAGAAGTGCATTGCCCGTGGACGTGTAGTAACTTTCCCAATAGTGAGGTGGTGGGATGGCGTTTACTGCCTCCAGATCAATCTCAAATAGATCCTCGTCCTCTTCCATAACTATCTCCTGGATGGCTTTGGTGTACACAGCAGAATCTTCAACTGATACAGTCATGGTTTGTCCTATACAATTAGCAGGAAGAACCGTGTATGTGTGTCTATATATGTGTTTATGGTGATGGTGGTAAGTAGAACGCTCTCCAACAAATCTACAGTAAGTGGGGATGGTTTTCAACGAGCAACTCCCCTTAGCCGCTCTACCAAATTCAACGTGTAGCTCCCATTTGCCTTTTTATATGTAATGACACAATTTTTAAATGTGTAAGAACCACTTAAGCGGCTATTTTCAAGGCACACCCGCCTAATCACCACCTAGTTTGGGCACGGCTCATTTGAATCAGTCATGTCAGCTTGTGTTTGTCGAAAAATAATTCTTTTTGCCTTTTTTCTGGGTCAGGAAAAAGAAAAAAAACATTCTGAAGCAAGCAGAGACTGTTTTAGAATTTCAGCTCGCAACCTGACATCAAGCTCTGTTTATGAAACATTGAACGTGCCTGTAAATGCTGCCCAACTTCTATGATCACCAGATCGTATTCGTGAGTGGAAGCCCGTGATCAATAAGAATATTTCTAAATTGAATGCAGCCCAACTTCTATGATCACCAGATCGTATTCGTGAGTGGAAGCCCGTGATCAATAAGAATATTTCTAAATTGAGGAGTAGGAATGGTCATAGGAAGCAGTTGATTCACATTTACCAAAATCATAACAAGAAGTCAGTGGGAAAGCTACCTACCTCAACAGATAGAACAGGCTGCGAATATACAGAAAGTCCAAAACCATAAAGTCAATCGCATGAGTCATGACTTTTCGTTCACAAAAAAAAAAAAAAAAAAAAGTGTGGCACCTTTGAATAATGAATAATATACACAGTATGCTTAGGTGTTGGGCCGCATCATCACTAACAAACTTGCAAATAATGAACAGTGCCAGAAAGTCGCCACTCGCCATAACTCAGAATAGATACGCGAACTAGTACTTACAAGACTAGTAATTCCACAGAAAGGCAAAAGTTAAACCTAGAGGGGAACCTTTAAACAGTGTCCTTTCTTGAAGAGGTCCAACTAGAAATAGCAACCAAAGATCAAAAGCCTTCAGAGTCACTCACCTGCTATTGTCTTGGCCCGACCAAAAGCAAACACGTTCCTTCTCTGCTAAGATTTTCTCTTTAGCATTGAGCATGAGCGCTTCACACACCTCACCACATAATCAAATACAAGTGGAGTATATGAAGCACAAATTCTTTCTCACTCGTTATAAATATATAATAAAACATGTTCCCTCAGCATGAAATCATGTGTTTCAGGAGAAAAATGATTATACCTGGTTGGTATTAAGTTATAAATAAATAGACCAAGTAAATACTTTGCATCCATTATCGAGACACCAAACTGTTCATGTAGCAGGGGAATAAAATCTTAAGTTGTGGAGAGTCGATGGATTCCACAATGAAGTATGGGCAAGTGCTGCCATGGTGGACAAAAGATGTAAATACCAAATACAGCAAGTTTCATTATGCTTTGCATAAACCAGTAATCAACAATAAGATTATAGATTTAAGAGTAGCTATAGTGGGCGGGGCAAGCATGTGTAAGAGTAAGAAATTCTATTCAACGGAACGACAAAATCAGGTGACAGGAACAATGGCCTAAATGAACAATCATGTAGTTGAAACAAAACATTATCTTCCCCCTCTAAGTAGAGATAGCAATGACAATCACATGAAACAGAAAAGAATTTGACGGTATGCTCTTTGACCCAGGCATAAGCATTCTGTAAAATAAACTGACAAATATGAGTTTGTCACATATACTCTTACACCCCCTCCTTGACTTCTTTTCTCTTCCACAGTTTCAACACATGAAAATTATAGCTCTCAAGTATCACACACGAAATCAAGTTTGTCGTGTGCTGTCCCCAGTTTAAGTCCACTTATCTAAGCCAAAATATATGAAACGTTCGGGGATCAATAACCAACAACCATATATAGTATTATTTCACTCTGATGATGAGGGATTCAGTAGCCTGAAATGATCAACTAAGCATAATTTTAAAGATTTAATGTGATATTCATGTTATGGGAACACCTGTTATTCTAATGAGCCATTGCACCTACATAGAACCACAAATTTGAATTGGCTCAGCGGGTATATGCTGCAAAGCTCCAGAAATGTGATTTCAACAAAAACCGAATTCCATAGAATATGCACAATTTTGTAAAACAATACTGCAACTAAAGCGATGCACAGTAAAAAAAAAAAACCAATTACAGAAATATTTCCATTTTCTACATCTCAGATTCCCATCATATTATAGGATGTTACAACATTAATCAAAATGACCAAAAAGCTAGAAAACTGCCCACCAAAGTATGCACTGTCATTCAAAATTTCAGTGCGAATCACAACTAGAATATGACAAGCAATGAAAATAGGGTGTAAATCAAAAAACAAGCATAGGTTATCAACCCGCGATGTTCATCCCCACCATCCACAAGCGACACTATAAGACCCGTGGAAGACCGTGTTGCCCACAGCACAAATACCGCAGCAATCGAAAACCTCACGATCCCACTGTGCGGCAAGAAAAGAGACAGAGCCGATAAAATCACTATGGGCAACATACAGTACCCCACCACACTCGTGCAAGTATGCAGATCTAAATTGCCACTTCGACCAGCCAACATGTTGAATACAACATATACGAAGATAGACGATACCACGATCCACCCCAGGATTACACCGAATTGAATCTTTCCGGCAAGTAACTGGGAAAGGCCGAAGGACATGTAGAGAAGAATCGGCCCCGATAGATCGGAGTCCTTATGCACGAAGTGATTTACCCGGAATGGATTGAGTATCGATCTGATTTTCTTCCAGATTTGATCCGGGTGGATCCCAAGCTCATCGAGTAGAGGTTCCTCGTCATCAAAGTTGGCAGAGCTACCGCCTCCAACGGGGACTCCGTAAATTGAGCCGGAGGGGGCAGTTGCGGCTGCAGACCCCATGTCAAAGGACATAAAGGGAATGCTGGAATTGGATGGTCGAGGCGGTTGAAACGGCGCCGTAGGAACCCGCCTCTGCGCGATGTTTGCTCCACCGGTGGTGGGGTTACCACCGGATGGAAAAACCACTGGCGGCACCGTGAAATCTTTCGCCATGAGATCTGATGAATGGGACTATGGGAGACAAAATATCTCGCAAGTAATATTAGGTTTTTGACAATCTCAACGCTGATACTTCGGTTTCTTGGATTATAAAGAAGGAAGCGAGATCGACGGGAAAGGGCATTAAAAACTTGCCAATGCGTTGGTGAGTTGTTAAGCTTATGATTTTGACTTTTGTTTTTTCCTTGAAATACTTATTTGACGTTGATAAAACTCATTTCACATTTTTAATTATTTTAATTAGGATTTGGCTTTCCTTTTATATCTTTTACTATTCTTTCCCCTCTTTTTTTTTCTTCAACCGTTAGATTAAGATCTCAACGGTTAAAATTTATCATATAATAAAAATATTATTATAAGAGAAAAGGAGGGGAAAACATGGGAAAAAAGGATGGTAAATTTGGACCGTCGAGATCTTAATCCAACGGTAGAAAAAAGAAAAGAAGGGAAAATGATGATAAGAGGTATAGGAAGAAAGCCAAGTCTGTGGTGATACTCCCTCTAGTTTTTATTATAAAGCATCAACTAATAAGTGTATTTAATCCTTTTTATAAGGAACTTGTTTATTTCCAAATGGCATTAATTATTTTTTTTTTTATGTATGCCCATTATTAATAAGGGTAGTGGGTGAGAGTATAAATTAATATATATTATAATTTAGTGCAATCAGTAAGTATAATATTGAAAGTTACTTCAATTTTATAATAATTTTATTGATTTTAACTGTTTTATATCAGGGACCAGAAAGAATACTTTATAACCCCAGGCGTGGGATTAAGCCGTTGTCCGAATTACAAAAATATTGAAGGTTTATAATTAAATTATACACAAATCTAATTTTGAATCATCCATAGTTAATACTAAATTAGTTAATACTCAGGCAAAGAAAAGAATTAGTTAATACAGTTTTGGGAGGGGGAAAAAAATAGATAATACAGTTTGGTAAAAAAGAAGAAGAAGAAGATAACAGGGCTCTTTCTAGTTTTCTAACCCTAATATAATTAGTCTCAAATAACAATTTTTATTATTTAAAAAGTAAATTGAACATGTCTACATTTATAATTTTATTATCAACATTTTTATTAACTTTTTCTAACCATGCATTTTTATTAACAAACTCTAAAATTACAGGATTGAAAATATATTTTAAAAATTAATAGGCCGAAATCAAATTTTGTATCAAGTTATTAAATGACTAAATGCCACGTTTACTTATTTATTTTGACATCAAATCACCCTTCTTAATTCCTTGGCAAATTTAGGGAATCCTTCTAAAATACCTGAAGGGATACTCTCTACTTTTCAGGCTTGAATTGTCTTTTGATAGAATCTCATATAAAGACGGTTGAATTATCTAAATTCTAATTTGGGTTGCTAAAGTTAATAAATTATTAATTAGGTTATGCGACATAATTAGGGATTTAGAATTTCAACAAAATTACCTCTATATCCCATAGTTATTTATTTATTTTTTAATATTGCCTTCATAAGAACCCTAACAAAAAGAAATTTATTAGAGATCTCGACACCATCAGAAAATCAGCAATAAAAGCTATGGTAACTTGGTTCTAAAGTTAAATTTGGTCAAAAATAAGAATCCAGGAAAGAAATCTGAAACATCAACTAAGAAGAATCTGTCGGCCCATGAAAAATGTCAAAAAACAAGATTTCCCGCCACTTTATCAACATAATGAACAAAGAAGAACCCAGGAAAAAAATCTCATGTATTAATTTATCAATGCAATGAATGCTAAATATCAAAATTAATAGTCCTCTGAATAGGACTGACCAAAAACTGAAACTAACAAGAATCGTGAAAGAAAATAAGTCATAGAGGCTTTCTGCCAATTTATCAATTTTAGTCGGAAAGAGGCCAAAATGAGGAGAGAAATTTTGGGATACCTTCAAACAGGGTTTCTCAGGCTCTGAGTCGTTCATGGGCATACGAGAGAGAGGGAGGATAATAACAGGTTAGGGATATTATTGAAAAATAATTTAAATTCAAATATTTTAGATTGGGTTATTGACTCAATTTAATATTTGTTATGTTCAATATTGTCAAAAACGAGTTTCTACGTAGACACGGAAATGGGTAGTAGAAACGGCACGGCACGTAAAGTTTATACTTTTTACTACTTTAGGTTAGAATTCAAAATCACACACACATATATATATATATATGTATGGGGAAAAAATCATAAATAAGTAAATTACTACTAAATGAGAAAATCAGAAAATCAGTGCTAGGGACTTATCACTACCACAATAAAATAAAAATTACAAAATGATTTCAATTTTTTCTTTAAAAAAAACAGACAAATCATACGAGAGGTGAGGTGCCATTGTTTTTGCCTATCAGATGCATTAATTATCATGAAGGAATTACAGCGATGAAGAGGATACACATGAAATGCAAATACTTTGATTATAGGGACAACTCTAGCATAAATAAGACTGAGTAAAACAATATTCATGATGAACCGAACCCAATGTTTTTGCTCTTTTTTCACTTTAAAATCTGGCACTACTTATCAGATAAATCTGAGTACAGATTCAAAACAATGTGGTGAGGTGAAGATACAAAAATTGCGCGATGGTATTACTCACTTAGTGACTTACTCAGTTTTTCTTTCTTTCTTTCTTTTTTTTTTGGTCTTAAGTAAAAACTGTTAGGACGGTAAAAACCTAAGTTTCTACCAGTTTATACGTTTTTACATTAGTGTTTACCCCGTTTTTACCTCAGACATTGTTTACTTGAGTTTTAGCACTGAAGGCCCCGGTAAAGACGTAAAAACGTAAGTTTTTACATCTTTACACTAGTTTTTGACAACATTGGTTACGTTTACCGACCTTATATAAGATTTTTCTTATCCAACTGTCTTTAAGATTTGTGTGAAATTATTTGAATGATCTTAATTTTAAAAATAAAATGACTAGAATAAATTAAAGAATAACAACTTTAATTCATTGGCTAGAAAAAATAACTTTAATAGTTTAATTCTTCAAATAATAACCATTATTAAATAAATTGACATTATTACATCATCCTTACTTGTCTTCCTCCCAAATGTTTTCTCGGCCAAACTTAAACTGCGGAAAACAGCAAGCCTTTGAGGCCGAAACTCGGCGGAGCTGTGAGCTGTCTATGCATTGCTGCAAGATATTGAAGACGGCGAAGTCGCAAGCGGCGCTCCCCGGGAGAAGAAACAGTGAAGAACCCTAGCCAGAGTCAATACACAAGATTCAGAAGATGCAATCCTGGTCTCTTTCTCGCCCTCCGTTTCTAGGGTTCATGAGTCATTCAATAGCGATGGAGGAAGAAGGCGGCCTTTCGAAATCACTTGCAATGATAGCTTGCATGTCTATGGCTCTTCTATACGTTGCCATTCTCTACGCTCCCACTCTGGTCCTTCGTCTACCTCCCCCTTCTTCTCTCAACAATTACATGGTCCGACGCTTCATTTGCGCCATCGTTTCTTCGATCCTGTCGCTTTTCGTCTCTGCACTAATCCTTCCCGTATGTGTGCTCTTTCTTGTTCTTATTATATTCCCTTCCTGCGGTTATCATTCTTTTCACCCTACTGGGTAGCATTCTCAATCTTGATCTCTGTTTTCCACTAATGGTTCCAAAAAAAAAAAAAAACAAGGGACCTACACTGTGATTACGTAGAGCGGCCTGCTAATTAGTAGTTTCGTTCGTTGATATTGGAGTTATCCCCAGACTAGAGATTTTCCCGCTTTCATTGAGCTGAACTATTCTTACTTAACACCAAATTTTATATCGGATTACTTCGACTAATTATCATCAAACTAAAGGATTTAATTGTTTTATTTAAACTCGGAGGATAGGACTGTTATAACATTTTAGTATATTACATGCGTAACAAGAATTAGATGATAAATCATTAGGAAATTTAAGAAAATCGATTGCTCACGTAAAAATTAGCTGATTCAGATTTGTGTCACACCGTGTAATTATGACTTCTGAAGCTACTCTACAACTTTTAATTTAGTTTTGTGCCGCTCGTGCAATTATAATAATCTTTTTTCGGCGTTTGTTTTACCATGCGGCAGGTACGAACCAGGGAAGCAGCATATGTATTTACTGCTTATGGTCTAAGAGCGGATCATATTGTGAGTTCCGTTTTCTTATATTCAAACTAAAAATGTTCCTGATTTATTTAATTTCTAACATGTAACGTCAATTTTTTTTCTTTTGGAGATACAGAATGGAAACAATGTGAACTTTCTTGTATGGTGATTCCAAGTTATACTCTTGTATGCTATGCAGATTGGAAAACAGGGTCACTCACCTTTTCCTAAATTTGCTTGCTGAAATGCAATTTTCTGTATGAAACAGTGGCAGGCAGCGACCATTCCTCTTTTTCTGACCTCTCTAATGTATGCTGGGTCAATATTCCTCAAGTATCTTTTATTGCTTGATTCATGGAGGCAATACAGAAGTTCTGGTGGAAGTCTTACATTCAATTTGTGCAAAAATGCCCTACTGAGGTTTCTTGACTGTTTTTTGACCACTTTATCGAATGTTTTAGCTTGGCGAGCTTGTGTTGTGGTTAGTATTTTTAATGCATATCGATCTATTTTTTCGTTTACATCCCATTTAACTTAATTGTTTCAACCAGAAAAGCGTAACTTTCTCATCTCACTTGCCTTCATTTGTCCAAGTGCAACTACTACTTGCTAATCTATTTGTTGTACCAACCTTATAGCTGTCAACATGTAACAAGTTTTAATGTACTATAAACTATATATATGTGAAACTACTGGCTGGATTGATAAGTCCATTACAAGAAAGATGATGAAAACAATCTATTAAGTTTCAGCTAGGGGATTTTGGTGTTTTCTATCCTTCATTACCCTACATCAAATATATGTAACCTCGTATTCAAAGTTCATAAATCGTCTCTATAAAAACGACAGCGTAGTGCCTAGATACCAATAAAGAAGGTTAAAGAACATCAGAGGAATACATAAATTAGTTCATTTGCTGCCAAATAGTTGATGTAGAGTCTTTTCACCATATACATGCAATATGAGAATTATTAGTTCTAATTTGTTGAACAGGCGCCCATGACTGAGGAGTTGGTGTTTAGAGCATGTATGATACCTTTACTTCTCTGTGGAGGACTCAAAGTATACAGTGTTATACTTCTTTGCCCTATATTCTTCAGCTTGGGTAAGTCAATACGTGTCTAAATGAAAAGATGTATCTTTTTTTAGGACACTTTATGAAGTAAAATTTTCTGTGTGATGCAAGGTAGTCTTTTGGCATTTAGACTATGGCTTCCTTCTATCACAAGGGCAAGATTGAAGGTTCATCATTCATTTGATGAAGTTATAAGTACTGTCTTTGTTATTAGAATGTTGATGATGGTAATGTATTGTAGGAATAATCACGATAGGTTTGCATTCACTGTCAAACACATTTATACAACTTCATTAGCATTGTCTAAAGTTGTTAAGCATGAAAATAATTTAGAGTGTGATGAAACCTAAACATATCTTGGCGTGCTCTTGCACATAGGCCAGGCAAACGTTTTGGTAATTTACATCCCTGGAAAAATATTCACTTAAATTCTAGCATTGGATATTAGGTAACAAAAAGGGGGACGAATATTTGATTTCTTTCTAATTCTTGGAGGTACGAGGGTTATTGAGAAGTTCTATTGTGTAATTGGTCTACAGCACATTTAAATCATTTCATGGAGATTTACAGTAAGCAAAACTACAACATAGTCAAGGCTTCCCAGATTATAGGTATGCTCATCTTTTACTTTTTATCTCTTGTCTATATTTTGTTTTCTAAAATCGTCCATTCACAAGTTTGTTGTGTGTTTTATTCTAAAGCTTAACACATGTCATGGCTTTGCACTTAGTTTTGTCTGATAACAGTTTTACAACCCACGGTATATCTGCAGGTCTCCAGCTTGGCTACACTGTTGTCTTTGGGTCATATGCTTCATTTCTGTTCATTCGAACTGGTAGGTGATGTTTGGTCAATTGTTCTGTGATATATACAGGGCTATGTCCTGTGTCATACTGCGTCTAGCCTCTGCAAAACCTTGCCCTTGCACATTGACAGTATTAATGCATGTATAATCTTCAAATGAAATTTATGTTTGAGATTATCAATCATAACTTTTTGCTTCAGAACATGGTGGTCAAGTTGTAGAGGCAAAGCATTGTTCGATGCCAGTGCCTCTCACACCATTAGAGGCACTGCCTTCAACCCAGACGCTGTTGGTCAAGTTTTTTTGTTGCTTTTTTACCCCTTTCTGAGTGAGCATCCTAGGATCCTTTGTGTTTTTTAGTGTAAAAGGAAAAGAGTTAGCTAATGAGAAAAACATAAAAATAAAAATAAGTCTGGAGAAAATAAAAAAGCTTCAGTACAAGATCTTAGAGGCTCAACCCACCAGAGATTTATGAATAGGGTTAAATAAATATTCTTATTTCAAAGCATGATTATCTATGCTGTTAGTTTTTAGGGTTATTCTAACAAACGCATAAAAACAATGCAAGAGACCAAAAGCCACATGCATTTTGAGCTGTAAACTTAGTTAATAATTTGAGATTTGGCAATGACTTCGTAAGTGCACTTCATATTATGAGTAGTGATATTAGCGACTGAAATAGTTCATTCAATGATTATGTTTGGATGATTAATCATATGTCATATGTTATTCAAAATTTACATATCGTTTTTTGTTTATATATAAATAGCGTATTTGCTCCTTGCTCTAATGTCTTGTTTCACTTGGACATGTGCTTTTGTAGTGCCTTTTATGTAGAGCTTGTTTGAGGTCTATTTTCTTAGAGGCATCTTTTGCCATAGACTACTTTGCTTAAGAATATTGTTTTAAACTAAATTTTATGTTCTCTACTATTATAAACATGTCAAATAGAGAAAGAAGTTGTCAATTTTTAATATGCTAATTAGTGTATCTTTATAAATAAAGTGAAGCAATTACTAACCAAGTTATTGTAAGATGGTCTTTTGCGTTTTAAACAATACTAGCATACAGTGTTATTCATGGTTTCGTTTGCTTAACTGATCCTTGAATTCTGTTTCTTTGGTCAACATGGGCATCATTGATCGGGTTCCCACAGCTTATATCTATGATTGGCTTATCTTATCTCTTATGAAAAGATCAACTTAGTTAAATGTGTTCGGTTGTCTTGGTCTGTCTTTTTGAGTTGGTTTTTTATTGTGTATTGCAGGACATATTATCCCTCCAGTAGTTGCTCACATGTATTGTAATTTCATGGGATTGCCTGCATTATTTTCACCAAGAAGTGGTATGTGTATTAAATTACCTCTGGCGTAAGCTCAAAAGACAACTTTATTATTCATGATATTGTTTGAGGATACTTCAGTTCTTTGCAATTAACATTTCCCCTCTTCTTTGCTTTTTTTTTTTAATTATTAAAAAAAAAAGTGTTCTTCTTTAGCAGGATCCATTCAATTCTTTTTTTTTTTTTAATCTAGTTAGAGTTTCATTTTTTTCTTTCGTTTCTATCATTCTAGAACTTGGGGATGTAGTGCTGAGTGGTTTCAACATATTTTCTTGGGAGAAATCAATGTTGTCCTTTTTGTTCCTGTTATATTTTAACACTAAATTTTATCCCTGTTTTTTTTATTTTCACTTTGTTCTCTGAGTGGAAAATTGTATTTCAATTTCTGTGGATTTTACTTGTGTCTTTTGGGAAGTTTGAATAGTGTTACCAAAGCTATTGTTAAGTCTCAAATCCCTGCTTCATAAAATTAGGCACCTGTTGTCTCAAGGGGCCATCTAAGTTTCAAAGTCCTATAGGTCCCCCCCCCCCCCCCTCTTTTTTTCCTTCCCTAATGAAATTTAAATTTTACTCATGGTCTGCTTGTTAGATTCTCAGAACTGCGAAATGAGATTCATGGTGCCGCAATCTACTTTCCTATTCTTTAGTTTGGACCTTTTTGTTTCCTGATCCAAGCTTGTCCATTTGTGTTCTTGTTGCAGGATTAGTTAGTGTAGCAGCGGTAATGGGATTGTTGGCCTTCTTTTATCTTCTTTTCCCGGCCACCAGCCCTGATTTGTATAATGATATAATCGATAATTGCAGTTGCTGGCATGGATATTGCTCTTGGGGGCAAGAAATAGCCAAGTCTGAGCTGTAACAAAGAACTTAGGGAGGAAAATCGAAGCAAAAACTATTTGAAATGGTATTTTCTCAGAAGATTGTGACAACGTTGTTTCGGTTTTGCTCAGGTTTATCTTTGGTTGAGTGGCTGATAGCTTCTTCCTTGTGGCCTTAAGCCCTTGACCAACCGAAAGCTGCATCTTTAAACAGAAGAAATGACTCTTTCGATTTTTTGAATGTTCACTCGTCCGTTTTTTTTTAAAAAAATTGAATATTTCTAATTAGTAATAATGGTGCAAGAAATAGTAACTTTTTTAGGGAGAAAAGTAGAAAAGATTTAGAATAAGAATTTTTTTAAAAGAGAATTAGGTTTCTTTAGTCCAAAATTTGTTATCATAGGCACTCCTTATGTTCAGATACGTGACATTTTAGTATTTTAAAAAAAAAATACATGACATTTCAAATGATTCGGTGGTAGTAACTATAAATGTAAATTATTGCTGGCTTCAAATCTCATTTAAAATATAATTAAGTAGGTTTATATTTTTTTTTATTTCCGTGGTATTAAGTATGAAATATTTTCATTTGAAATCGTCCAACCCAAAAACGTCATTTTCTATACTTAGATTTAGATATCCGCCATATTATGGGGCGTGCAGTCATTATTTATAGAGTTGGAAAGGTCAAAAACCTAGTAACGTTCCTGAGACCTTGTCATGTCCTACAGTCCGATACCATCTGGCTTGCCTCTTGTCTTTCATTCTTCTCCTCCCTCACTTCCAACGTAATCTTATGAATCCCCATTGACTTCTTTTCCTGAATCTTTTTTATGACGTCCTCTGATTAGATTCTCTCCTCAAAGCAGAATCTGTGACAACTAACAACTATTCTTGTCATCCTCCCATCACTCCTTTTCGCCCCAAGATAAAAAAAATAACCCTCTCTTCACCTCAACCTTTTCTTTTTTTTGGGTTGATACAAGAAAGTTTGGATGTGACAATGGTAATTCATTAGGGTCATGTACGCTTCCAAACTAAAGAACGCTCCATCAACAAAGTCATTATAATCGAGGACTGCAGTACAGTAGCATAGCTGGTGGTATTGAGATGCCTTATATCTCCCCTCAGGTCCCGTATTCGAATCCCCCCTCCTCTCGCCTCCTCTCGCCTTGTACCAAAAAAAAAAAAAAACAAAGTCATTACATCAATCAATGGGTATTAAATTTCTTTTCTTTAAAGTGAAAACTGACATCTTAGACAACTGACAACCATGTCATTCCTCATGCGTCTTGATTACAAGTATCATTTTACTTTGCTAATTTTACTTTGCCACAGGTACATGTCTTGATTACAAGTATCATTTTACTTTGCTACAGGTCCATTTATGTTGCCATAAATACTTCAAACGAAGAACAACACTTTCGATTTTATTTCGTTAGAACTTAAAAAGTTCTAATATTTTCTTAAATTAATTATTCCTCGTTAAATCTCTATTGACAGGAAATTGTATTAATGTATGACTTAAATACTTAGGGGTGCTTAGTTATCGTCTTAACGTGCTTGGCCATTAACAGAAGAAATTCATGTTTATTCAGAAATTTATCGTCAGAAAATAAAAGACCAGGTTTCATGGTCGCTATCACAGACAGGGCAAAGGCAGGATGAGCTAAAAAAATTTAACAACAACTTTATATTCCTTTCCATTAGATACCTAGATACACCAGACATGGTTGAAGCGAAATGTAATGAGACATGAACAGAGAAGTAACAGTAACCTTACAGAGCATTCTAAGATTATCCCATGAAACAGAGACTACAACTGTACTGTCTACTCTGGTTCTTTAACCCAAAAAAGCAAAAGAGACCTAGTGAGAGGTCATGTTACTTCTTTCTCCCCAATCAGATTAGTGGCTAGGACCGGAATCATTCTGGTGAGAACCAGAACCCAGGTTCAGGTCAAGAATTGTGTTTGGTGAATTGCCTTTGGTATTCCCCTTGGAGAGCTTCTGTTTCAGCTCCGACAGCAGTGCTTGATTCTCTTGGTTGAGAGTCTGAGCCTTCTTCCTAAGCCTCTCATTCTCTTTCATTATGTAGCAGTTCTGCAAGTACAGTTCTGAGTTCACCCTTTCCATCACTACGCAACAGTTATCCTAGGTGCCCCTGAACCTGAAAAAATACAAAAAACAGAGAATCTTCAGATAATGTAATTAATTAAATTTGCTCACACAATGCATCAGACAAGTGATAAGCCAGACTTCCAAATACACTTACGCGTGTGCATAGAAATTAAAGCTGTGAGCTTTAAAGTAAAATTTAATGAAACTAAAGAGGAGCAGAACCACCTTAATAACTGCTTGAAATAATTAAAGAAAGAAAAAAGAGGGAGGGGGGGGGGGGGTTCTGGCTAATGCGTTGCTTTATGAATTTCTTTGGTCGATACAATCATGACACTTAACCGAAGGAAGCCAATGACAACAGGAAAAGGCAGAGCAGGTGGAGGCCAGAACAATTGAGTCGATTGGACCACTCTATCAAATAAATAGAGCATATGGGTTTGTCTCAAATGCTAAAAGGAACGGATACAGGGGTGGGAATATCAGTTGTCCAAACCTGCACTCACTTGAGAAAAAAAATGTTTTCTTTCGGCTGACCCAATAGGGAAGAAAAGGATAAAGGTTGAGCATTAAAGAGACAAGCTTCATACTATAAGATCTTGTGGGTGTTTCTATTGTCTGCCTATTCACAGTTCCTGCTCTTCCACGCACACCAGAGGCGTTCAAAAATTTAATATATAAAAGGATGTGCATCAAAAAGGCTATCGACAGAGAAAATATCAAATCCACTTATAATAAAGAATGGAAGGACACTGTAGAGCTAGAGAAAGACAAAGAAACCATTCACATGTATTTTTTCTAATCAAATAGAAAAGCAAGAAAACTATTTGTTGTATAATCCACACAGAAAAGAGAATGATAATAAAAAAGAAAAAGAGGCAAGCATTCCTTCCAGAGAGGACTGCTAGATACCCAATTACGTGAACCCCCATTTTGTGACTCCCACGCAAGAAAGTAGAAGAAGCCAAACAGAGACAGATATCAGAAACAAAGAAAAACCAACTTTACAAAATCTACAACACACCATGCATATCTATCTCTGTAAAAGTAAGCACTAAGCAGGAAATGGGAAAACAGAACGCGAGAGAGAGAGAGAGAGAGAGAGGTGGGGTCTCTCTTCCTTTCTCTATTGAATTGAACTTTTCGAAAAAGATCACCTTTTGAAGGTAGTTTGAGAGAGAGGGCCTTGGCAGACGAAGCGAATCAGAAATAAGGAACAGAGGAAAGAGTGAGAGCAAAAGATGAGAAGGAAGAAGCCAATTTATAACAGAGGGAAGAAGAAGAAGGAGAAGAGGAAGAGTGAGAGACACAAGGGGTGTGGGGGACGTGCTTCTTCTCT
This sequence comes from Acacia crassicarpa, assembly GCA_034222035.1. Lineage (NCBI taxonomy): Eukaryota > Viridiplantae > Streptophyta > Magnoliopsida > Fabales > Fabaceae > Acacia > Acacia crassicarpa. The sequence continues at coordinate 59,002,102 of JAWXYG010000002.1, read as the reverse complement.
GTCTGACACAACAATCATGCAAGTGTAAGCAGAGAAGGCGGCCGGTTAAGAGCCTAAAAGATTTCATGTTTGGCTTCTATCATGATGGGGCTATGGCGTCATGTGAATGATGATGCTTCTTCTTCTAACATGTCAGGGGCAAAATGGGAAAGAAAGAGTGAATTGGGGGTATTATGGAGCTAGGATATGTAAAATGATGGTGGGCTAGGGGCGTCTCAAGATTCGCAATGATGGTTGGGATTGGGTCCAAAACCACCACCACCACCACCTTCTTCCTCGCCTCTCACACCATACCTCTCCTAATCAATTACTCTCTTGTTTTTTACTTACAGAGCCAATCCATTGTTGTTCTATTTTCAGGCGTCTTTAAAACTCCCTTTCATAATGTAATTTTCATGTTTTGCAACTGTTGGCAGTAATCATTCCCTTGCCGTAATCCTGGTTCAAAATGGCGGTTTTTTTTGCCATTCATCATACTTTCCACTCTCCTTGTGGGGTAGGTCATCATCTTTCTGTATCGCTATGTCTCCACCTGTATACCTGTATGTGTCAATCTTTCTCAATGTCTTCACTTAAATTTATGATTTTTATTTATTTCTGAGGCCTGGGGGGAGTGGTTTCGTAACAGATCCGATGTGAAAACACAGGTGAAGGTCAAAAAAGCAGAGGAAAAAGAGGGAAAGGAAGAGCTGGTTGGGTTATTTTTAATTAAGTGAGTGATTATATATTATGTATGTATATATCCAAATGAGCAAATGAAGTGTGAGGAGGGTGAGGAATATCATTGATGGTATTTTGTTGGGACGTTCTAATAAAGCATAGTAGTAATAATTATGGAAGAAGCTAATAAGTCTGATGGATGAAGCAATCGTATGAGGGCCAGTGCCTCATGAGTTGAGTGTTATAACGTGGGAACCGGTTTCCAACTCATCAAAGGATGAGCAGAGTTTCTCTAATAATTTGGAGACTTCAGATTTTTTTTTTCAAAAAAATTTATATTAATTGATAGAGAATCTAAAATAAAAATAATCTATGAAATAACATTTTTTAGAAAATAATTTTTTTATTTGAAAATCATCAATTAAAAGAAAATAAATCAATCTATACGATTCAGATTGGAGGAGCTCTCAGCAAAGAAACCAGTCTCTATAATGAGAAATCAGGGTTGAGCATGGAACCCGTAACCCACTGAACCCATCCACAACTCAATGCAATTGGACCATTTTGAGCCCACCTACAAGGACTTATAACGGGTTGGGTTAAAACCCGCCCCATTTAAGACTTAAATGAGCAGGCTATGGGCACACATTCGAGCTGCCCATACCCACCCATTTAATTTTATATATATATATATATATATATATATATATTTATTAACTATGTGGATACTTAGACAATAATACACCTCATTGCCATGAAATACCTATTTCTCATTTCCCTATTTGACCATTTCCCTACTTAGAATTTGAACATCAAAATTATGTTATATGAATTATGATTATTGAATTTTAAAGATTCATATTTCAAAATTTAGAATAATAAATTTGGGTGGATACTTAATGTTTTTATATGTTTTTCTCCAAAGGGAATAAACTTAGCAAATGTAAATGGGTTACCCAAAACTTAGTTAGCTGGCCCGCCCATTTATATGTTAACCCGTTTAACATAGGTTTAAATGAGTTGAGGTATGAGTATGATTAGCCCATACCGGTTTAAAGTTAAATGGGAGGACTATGGGAATAGACATAGGCGACCTAACCCGCCCATTGCTCTACCCTACAGGAAATCTCTGATGCTAAGGCCTCCGCCCTTACTTTGTAATTTATAGGCCACCTGTATTTATTTGGGTATGTCATTCTCTCTTGTCTTATAAAGGGATCCAGTTCATTTATATTTATGTTTATAAATATAATATTTTGGTCGATAAAAATTGATATATTGTTGATGAGTTTAACATATTATAAATTCAAATATTATTGTCAGTTAAGTAGTTATTTTAGAAATATTACTTTTAAAATGGGACAAAGGCTTCTGAATATCCTTTTGGGCAACGGACAGATTCTATCACATTAACTATTCTAAGTTGATGTTAAATAAAAGTAAAAAATTATTTCAATTAAAATACAAAAATTGGCTTTTTCACCAAAATAAGAAAAAAAAAGAATTTATCAGATTAATACACAGTCAGAACTATTTACTAAAATAAGGTTCACGCCACTGGTGGCGCAGGGGAGCCCCACGCCACGTCAGTGGCGTGAGACAGGTCCACGCCACCAGTGGCATGGACCTGTTTCACACCACTGACGTGGCGTGGACCAATCAGAGCCTCTGATTCAGACTTTAAAAAAAAAATTATTTGTCAGTGGCGTGACCCTGTTTCACGCCACTGACGGCGCACCCTGTCCCCGCGCCACTAACTGCATTACTTTGGTAAATAGTTTGCACAGTACATTAATCCGGTAATTATTTTATTATTATTATTTATTTTGGTCAATTTCCCTACAAAAATTTCCCTCTTTATAAGTACAGAATCAATCTAGGCTCTCCGTACTGCTGCAAAATGTTGGGACACCTGTGTCGTTTCCTTTTAACAAGTTTTCTAAAGGGAAGCTCTTCGTAATTAAATAGTCTAGATAGTTTATGTTTTTTTTTTTGCAAAAAAAAAATTATTTTAATAGTAGATAATCTAAAATAAAGATAATCTCTCAACTAACATATTTTTTTAAAAATGGGTTTTTCATTTAAAAATTAAATTTGGACTGTCTAGGTCCCATTTGAACGATTGAGATAGGAAGAATTCCCCCTATTAATCCAAAAGTAAATAGGAAAAGTGTTCCCTGTTGTTTTATATAAGTGTGAGTGGAAACAAATACAATACAATGACCAGTTCATTCTTCATGGTGGGCAAAGGATATCTGAGACACTGAATTTTACCTAGATATTTGTTTGGAGTAACAAAGGGTAAATACGGGATTATCTGAATTTATGATGGGTGAACTGTGAATATAATATGGGGGGCACACGACGGTGATGAGGCTGCCCCGCCAAGGATAAACCCAATTTCCCTTTTCGCATTCTCTCCTAATTAAATATAGATCTTTGTTATCATTATTTAAGCTCCCACGTAAATGATGTGTTTATTAACTTTATACTTCACCGTCATATAAGACACTTAAAGTAATAAATGCTTTTTCACAAAAATAATACAAGTCACATGGCGTGTGTTTACTTTTTCCTTATCTACAACCCTATACGTCTTTTTTTTTTCAAAAAAAAAAAAGAAGATCAATAATATAAATCACTTAAAGATTAATTAATAATACAAAGCTCCCAATTTTTTAATTGATTTTTTTTTATATACATAGTAGGGAGGAGGGTAGGGTTCGAATCTTGGACATGGGGGATGGGAACCAAGCTCACATGCCACTACGCTACTAAATTTTTTTTTTTAAAAAAGAAGATATATATGGGTCTAAACTTTTTTCCCTACAAGTGAATTTATGATAAGGATCAAAAGTGGCATATAATATATGATTCATAAATGTGGATGAGTGGCATTCATGAATACCCCTTTTCATCAACGATAAGGAGAAAAAAGGAATGAGCCATCTCCTTCATCATCATCATATACCTCATACTCAGCCCCCTCTTCTCTATAATTACAATTATGCAGGGTGGTAATTACGAGCCAGCCCTTTTATCTTTTTAATAAAAAAAACAACCAACAAAATTAATAATAACAAGAGGAAGCCGAGATGATTACAAGGCAGGCAGGTAGGAGGAGGTGATGAAGCAAGCCGTGAAACAGATGATGGACCAACACTACACGTGATGCCTTTGACATTTCTTCCTCATCATTTCATTCTCTCACAACCACGGTTACTAAATTTGGACCGGATTAGGCGGTTTAGACCAAAAACTGATGAATTAGTCTGATCTGGATATTAACCCCGATTTATTCTTTTTTCTTTTCTAATATCGATTTTTTTATAATTTTTTTATTAATAACTCTAAAATCTTCATTTTCTTATCGGTTTGGCCCCAACTCTAGTTTGATTTCTGTCTAACCCATTGACCTTTAACCCAATACTTCGACCAGTTCAGAATCCGGTTTAATAACCTCACTCACAAGTCACAACACATATCCGCCCCCTCCCAATTTCCACTCAACTCATGCAACATCTTTCTTTTTTTTTTTTCAACTGCTAAAATATGAGTAATTGGTCATACTCCCACGATAATCAATTTGAGGTATGTCACATTTAAAAAAAAAAGTAAATATAATATTTGGTCTTTTAAGTTTATGTTCATTTTAGTTTTGGACTTTCAAGTTTCATTTTGTTTAAAAAATTCATATAAAATCTAAACCATTATGCTCCTATAAGAACAAAAACCAATAGTTTATAATTTGAGGGACCAAAATCAAAATGAAAGTAAATTTGAGGGATTAAAGATGATATTAATTTTTTTTTAAAAAAAAAAACACGCACCAAGGGAGTAGATGCCCCCATCTGATCTGATTAGGTTGGTTCATGCTTTTAATAATTTAATTAATTCACCAACAGTGGTTGTATTTAGTGAAAGAGGTTAGTCCCTTATGATGAGATAAGCTAAGGTTTGAATCACTACTAAAAGAGGTATTTTTATTTGTAACCAACAGTACTTCAAACAAAATTGCTTCTGAAAAGAGAATGCCTGTGCTTAACATATAAAAAAAGAAGCAATTATTCACTGTTGGTGTTGGGTATCGCTATTTTCATTTTATAAATAAAGCCACTTAAATTGTAATCAAATTACAAACAAATCTTATGCACTATGCTATTTTCAAACCTTTTAAATGATTATTTTACTCAATTTTAATGAGCCGAATCTGCTTACAGAGTTTAGGAATTAGGAGTAGGGCCAAGGTGATTGATGAGGGCATGACTTCATCAATACAGGAAGCCTTTTAAGTTTCTCGTTACCTCTCTTTTATTTTTGAGGTCATTTTTCATGATTTCGCATGATGAATGCCGATACCGATTCCCTAATGATGAATTTTTGCATCATTATTAGATATAATGAACTTCGATACCCGCACATTATATGCACGTACAATGACGGAGCTTTATAGAGACAATGGTATGGCCTCCAAAAAAAAAAAAAAAGTCTCAAATAGTTAATGTAAATTAGATTTTTTAAAAATACATTTAGCCCAAAAATTTATATATTCATTTAAAAAATGTATACATTTAGTCTCCGCAAATATTTTTTCTTAATTAGTTAAATATATATTTCTACGAACATCTGGGAGGATTGTGATCTAACCATATTTTTATATGATTTTTGGTAATTAAATGGGGATTTTTAACGCATTTTATCATAGTAATTGAGCTTAAAATGACTTTCTTGTGATAAATTGAGATTAAGAGTAAATACATCAAATTAGGGCTAAAAAGGAGAAAATTGTCAAAAAAATATAATTACTCTTAATCATTGATTTTTCTGAGAATATTTAATGCTAGATTAATTATTTTGATTGTAGATGCTTGAAAAGATTAAATTAATTTTGAAAATAGAAGTTTTAATTCAAGTTTTGATAAGTAAATATTTTATAATTAAATAAGTATAGATTCTGAGATATATTGATTGATTTTATTAATATCTTATACTTATCTAATTATCTTTTATATACTTATCTATCTTTTAATTAAATATAGGATAAAATGTGATTACAACAGAAAATCTATTGATATCCTATTTATTTGGCAGGAAATATTATGTGATCTAGAAGAGAAGCAACAAATTAAATTGAAAAGGGTATAATAGAATATATTAATATATTATATTATAAGAAAAAGATATAATATATTATTTTATTTTATTATACTACCTATATCTATTAAAGAACGCAGAGACGGGAAAGAAAAAAAAAGACGAGGGAGATCATCGTGAGAGACGACGCACACGCAAACGCAGAAACACACAAGAGAAGAGAAAAGAGTTCTTGGGGGAGCAACGACGCTGAAAAAGAAAAAAAGAGACGGAGAACAATAAAAAAAAGAGAGGCTGAATCAGAGAGAGAGAGAGAGCAGCGTCAAAAACGTGGAGACGAGGGAACCTGGAATCATCAATTATTCATGCGGGGTTAATTGTTCTCCTTCTTCACCACGTGAATTGAATCAATTCAATTCAAACCCCAATACTCCTCCAGACCACCACTTGAATTGATTTAGTCAATTCAATCAAATAACCACTCCACCATCATTGTTTGGAGTCCTCTCATGGCTATGTGTGGCTAGAAATCTTGTTTCTTGGTGATGGAAATTGTGGCTTGAGCAATTGTTCTTCAAAGGGGAGTAATTTAATTTAATCTTTTGCTTAGACTATCTATTTGATTTCCTAATTTAGGTTATTCATTATTTAGTTTTGAGACTTGGATGACTGTTATGTGTCCAAGAAGATTGAATAATGTGATTTTTGTTGGATGATTATTTTGATATTCGAATTTCTTTATCTCTTTATATATGCTTGATAAAATTATGTTTGCTATCATGTTTATGATTGGTAATCATAATTGATTTGAGTATTTGAATGGTTCGTTAGAACATTCTAATTAAGAAGAACAATTTACATCATCTCAATTTAAATTACACATTAAGTGGATTTTAACAATATCTCAAAAGGTAGTAGTTTGCTACGTTAGTAGGAGCTATTATTAATTGAGATTATTGGACTCAAGTGTTATCTTGAGGTTGTTCTTTAGACTTAATGAGAAATCAACTCCCATATATTTTTCTAGCAATGATAACCATCTTCTTCATTACCAAGAACATCCATAATTAATTCTTTTTAAATCTAAAGTATTCTTCATTATTTTCCAAAAATTACCAAAAAAAATTAGAATTAGTTTCTTTTTATTTTTTTAATGAATTTTAGTTTAGAGAAAATCAATTTCAAAACCCTTTTTTTTTAATCATTTTTTTTGCACTTAGGTTAACCTAGGGAACTCAAAATAAAAGGCTCCTTGATAAGAGAACGATCCCGAGTTGTTTGCACTATATTGCATTTTAATTCGTGGTTAATTGTGATTTGACCCTGAGACGACTAAGGTTTTCGTCAAATCAGATTGTTTCTATTGAAGCAATATTATGATCAATTCAACCTCATGTCTAGGCATCCTCCAAAGACAAACGACTCAAACATGCCAGTGGAAACGTCGTCAAACATAGTATATATAATCCATGGGAAGTGAGAGATTTATAAACACAAGCTAGGTTAATATAATAGAATGAATGCAACAAAAGCAAAGAGAGCATGAAACATACACAAAGTCAAAAAAGCCGAATAAATATAGCAAGCAAGCTCACCACGTTGATAATTCATACTACATAAATGAGGCTAGCTATACTCCTATTATGTCACCATTGAGGGCCAAAAACATGGGAGTTGAGAAGTGAAGTAAAAGGATTTAGCGGGGATTAATCACAATGACAGTAATCACATCAGCATCAACATGTCATGAAAGCCAATGGCGTTGAAGGAGGAAAACACAGGAGACGACGGAGAGTGGGATATATGATCGACAAGAATCGATAATAAGGTATTTTATTGGTTAAATAAAATAATTTTTAATTTTTAAAAATATTATAAAAGTAATTTCTAATTTCTAAAATAATTTATTAGTAGTGGGATCAAGTAGGATGCAACGTGATAGTTGATACATTGTGGTATACTGATATATAATAGATATTTTTATATTTTAAAACTAAACTATACATGCAAATAATATGTTTACTTGAATCTGAAAACGGGTCAAGTGGGAATGAAACATTAAAATAAATGATTTATCGTGAAGAGTAGTCGGATAGAGAGGAATGTAATGCTTTTCAAAATATTTTATTTTCATCATCTCTTTATTTTTAATATATTTATTTTAACAATATTTTATTTTATATATGCAACTATACCCCGGTTATCCCTTCTTATTTTCTAAGCATATTTTATTTTTTATCTTTATCATTTTGGTTGTTGCGATATTCTTATATTCGAGAGGGTGAAAATATTAAAGGACATAAATAATTATTTCAGCCTAACAAAAATTTTAAAGTTTTCACTTCAGTCCCAAAAAAATTTAGTAGAAGGATTAAAATGAAAGTATTGAAATATTTATAATTTCCACCCCCCAAGTTTTCTTCCTAGATAGCAGGAGGAGAGACTCTCAACGTCCCTCCTTTTATATAATCAATAGATCATGAATAGAATTTCATTCTTTTTTACCTGAATTTTTCATTATTTTTTTAAAGTTCTAGTGTTCAAATTTATTTAAAATTTAGTAGTGTTACGGACCGGCCCAAGGCCCATATTTGAGGTATGACCCAATATGGAATGTGTCCCGTATCGGATCCCACCTATATTATAGCGGATCCTATCTATCGACATCATAGGAGTATCCGAACTATATCTACATGATCTATCCACATCATATCGGCATCCAGAGATACTCGCCCTGGATATTGCTCGCCCCGGATATCGCGCTAGGCTGGGATATCTGCCTCGGACACCTCTATAAATACAGAGGTCGATTAACCAGGTGCACGGGTTCTAACTCTCCACTCTTTACTTTCAGTCACACAGAGCACACACCCCACCCCCTTGGCTACACGCCTGTGTGTGTCTCGAACTACGTGGACTTTGATTATTTTACAGGGTACGTAGGCCCTAGGCTTGGCTCCTAGTCAAGTCCAATAAATCTTGTTTTCAAAATAGAACAAGTAGTATAAATAAAAATATACAAAATAGTTAATACATATATAATGTTTGCAGAAAATTTGAGAAATGGGTTGTTGATAACTCATAAATAATATACGATTTATTAGAATTTTTATGTCATATATAAATCATTAACCCAAGTTTATATATAATTTTTGAAGATTTGTATGGGTATAACAGCTCATACCTTATGAAAAAACCCAATTATAAAACCAAGTGCTCGTCTTAGAAAAATAGAGTTGAAAGTTTTTTAATTGATTTTCTCTACTATTTCCTGCAGCCATATGTTTTAGGGATTTAAACTTCTCATGTTGTATGAGAGGAAGAAGATTCCTACACATACTTAAAATAGTGGGACCAACACACACACATATATAATAAGCATTATATATATATGTGTGAGTCCCACTATTTCATGTGTGTGTGACATAAGAAAACACTTTTCCTACAACATGAGAAGTGTTTTTCCTTATGTTTTATCTATTAAAATTTCTTTTCTTTTTTTTTAAAAAAAGAATATAACCATGTATTTATACTTTTAAAACGTAAGTTACAAAGTATCGGGATAATATACAGGCGTTTCTCAAAAGATATTGTAGAGCCCAACAAACATTTATAGTTCAAGTAATTATTTTTAAATGCAATGGTTTAACCAACTTGGTGTGGATATGAAAACAAGGGAATAGTCGACATGTTTTTTTGTCGAAGGATAAGAGTAATTGCTTCATAGCGTGCCTGCAATTGCAATTGAAGGATGCGAAGCTTGGTCGGAGGAGCTAACAACTATTGGTGAAAGTGAATAATGTTGAAAAGAATGGTTTTACCTCTGATCCTAATTATAGGAACACTTTTATAATGTAAATTGCATTATAAAAATATTATTATAGGAACACTTTTATAATGTAAATTGCATTACAGAAATATTTCTTTAATTAGGACCAGAGGGAGTAATAGAAATTAGGGCAGAGCAATGGGCGGGTTGGGTAGCCCATGCCCTAACTCATAGCTCGCCCATTTAACTTTAAATGAGGATGGGCTACCCATACCCATACCTCAACCCATCTAAACCCGTGTAAATGGGCTAGCATATAAATGGGCGGGTTTCACTGGGTTTTGGGTAAACCATTTACATTTGACTTGTTTATTTTTCAGAAAAAACATACATAAACACTAAACACACATCCAAATTCATGACAGCTTTCACATATTGCAAGATATTTGAAATCATTTAGATTATTTGGGATGTGGTGTGTTAGCTAGAAGATTGATTTAAATAAGAAAAAAATAATTCTTTTTGGAAACAAAAGCTGGACCACATAAATTTAAAGGGAAAAAAAAGTAGAGATGGAGGAACAAATCAATGAGAATTTAATGAAATAACATTCAGATAGTACGATCTTGGCTTGCTCTCTCGTTCTGGTTCAGGGGATGAAGACGACACCTACAAATGCTGACCCACAAAGATTACAAACTCTGATTCTCTTGTTCTGGTTAGTTATGACGACTTGCAAGTTGAATAGGCGGATATAGAAAAAAGAAGAAAAAAAAAAGAGTGAGAGTCAACACCTATTAGGGTTATGGTAATTAATAAAATAAAATAAAAACACTTAATGGGCGGGTATGGGCAATCCAAAGGTGTACCCATAGCCCGCCTATTTAATTCTTAAATGAACGGGTTTTAATCCAACCCATTATGGATCTTTTTGGGCGTGCTAAAAGTGGTCCAGTTGCACCGAGTTGTGGGCGGGCTCATCAGGTTATGGGTTTCTTGCTCAGCCCTAATAGAAATTGCACGCCTAGAGTTGTTAGTGTTACTAATCTTGAAGTAAACATCCCAATTGCAAGAACAATTTTGTAGAATTGATTGTCAATCTCGAAATTGTATCTCTTGTTGATGAAATCATCTTCTTGTTGGCGTCTTTGGATTGTAAATTGATTAGTGAAAGCATGTGCTTTAGCTTATGCTAGGGATGAGCAAAAAATCCAATGGCTTAGGTAACTCGCACTAGTGCAAAAGAGACCTTTACAACTACCTCATTTAAACCGGATTATAGAGAATCAGGTCTTAAAAGTTTGATCGGTGATAGTTTCGTAAATATAAAGAACTTTTTGGACCGAATTATAAAGGATCCGCTCTTAAAAATATAACCGATGGCACTTTTGTAAATATATAAAACACTTTTAAGACCAGATTATAAAAGATCCGGTCTTAAAAGTATGTCCGGTGGCAATTTCGTAAATATATAGAACACTTTTCAGACCGGATTATAAAATATCAGGTCTTAAAAGTATGACCGGTGACAATTTCGGTGACAATTTCGTAAATATTGTGAGAAGACGTCGATCAAAGATGAGTCCGAGAATGCGATGATTTATTCCTTCGCTTAATTAGAATTATATACAGATGCTAATAAGTAAATAATCTTCTGACCTAAGCAGTTCCTATAATCTAGGGATTACAATCAGGAATATAATCATGAAATTCAAAAAACCATGATCTGCTAACTTTCTCTATAACAACTTAATTAAGATGATTACAATGAGGAATATAATTACGAAATTCAAAAAACCATGATCTGCTAACTTAATTCCTAAAATCTCTCTAACAACTTAATTAAGATAATTGCACAATATAATCGTAAATGCTAACTAATTAAATTTGAACTTCCAACAAATATATAGAACACTTTTAAGACCGGATTATAAAAGATTCGGTCTTAAAAGTATGACCAGTTACTATTTTGTAAATATATAGAAGACTTTTAAAACCGAATTATAAAAGATCCAGTCTTAAGAGTATGATCGGTGATAATTTTGTAAATATATAGAACACTTTTAAGAACATATTATAAAGGATCTGGTCTTAAAAATATACTTTTAAGACTGGTTATTACAAACAACCGGTCTTAAAAGTGTAAAAAAAGAAAAAAGAAGAAGCTAAATTCGCTAAACTTAATAAGTCCGTGAGCGTGCTTGTCTTCTTGGTGATATAACATTTTCTTAGTTATAAATTCAACGAGTGTCCCAAGAGCCTCACGGGTCAAATCCTCAGCAAGAATGACATCATCTTCCTCTAACCTACTCGCAATCTTTGTAAGTCATCCTAAGAGCCACACAATCAAATCCTTGGCAACATTGGCAGGGAGATGCTTCGAGGGTTTTGCGATGGCATCAACTCCAACCCTCAGCAACGGCGCAAACTACTTCTTCTAGGATTCTAGACGACGGCGACTCCTTCCTCTTCGAGCTATGGCTCCTCCCACGTTGCCTTCGCACAGATCCGGCTTAAAATCAAACCCAGATCTCTTCTTACTTAAGTCTATTTGCTCCTACCTTGATCGCTCCTGCTCAAATCTGGACTTTGATTTTGGTTGCTTGAAACTTTGCTAGCATCGACAAGAGGATCCTGTTCAGATTTAGTTGCTTTAAGCTTGTGATTTTTTTTTTTTGGTAGATCTGGACTTCAATTCCACCTCTGATTTTATATTGATTCAAATTCAATTTCCATGGTGAATGATTTCTATTTCTTGTTATGTTTTCTTATTTGTAGACTTTGTATTTATCTTTTTTGTTTTTCTTGTTGATGTTGCTTCCAATCTTCTCTTCTTTTTTGTTTTTCTTGTTGGTATTGCTTCCAATCTTCTCTTGGTTCACCGTTGCTGATGACGGAGGGACATTCAAAATGTGCCAAATCTGGTGATTTGGAACCGGTTGTTTCATTTGGGGGGTTTTTTTAATAATTATTTTGAAACACTTTTAAGATCGGATATTTCAAAAGTTCGGTTTAAATTTTTAAGACCGGTTGTTCATCTGGTCTTAAAAGTTATAGACTTTTAAGACCGCTTGGAACAAGACAGGTCGCAGATCCGGTCTTACGATACCTTTTTCATCTGATCTTAAAAGTGTTTTTTGTACTAGTGTCGGTCTGACCTGGTCCAAACCAAGCCGATCTGGTGAGCAAAATATTGGTCTGAAGCAATATTGGGTTGATCAAACCAGATTGGTCTTCTCATTTTAGGCTAAACTTGGGACCAAGGCCTCAAACCCCTTAGTCTCGTTCAGTCTGGCGCGATTTTTTAAATTTTCCTAATCCACATTACACATATAGACTTAGAGTACACACGCCTCAGCCACATGCACACACGCTGACAACCTAAGTGAATTGATCATCATCACCCATGCACGTAACATGCCCAGTTTCTATGGTTTCATCCATACACTCTGTCTTGCTACATCAGGCACAAGCACCAACATAATTTCATGCAGTTAAGGCTAGCATTTGATAAGAGATTTGTCAACTCAAAGGACATCATGGACGAAAAAGGAGTGGAGTTCAAGGCTGTCGTCACCTATGGCTTGAAGCTCGAAGCTCCTCTCACCATAGTCGAGCACATCCCCTAGCTCTAGCGGATGTTCCCCCTTGAAGAAGAAGTTTTTGCCAAGCATGATGCTCGCTGAGATAGACTCACCAAAGCCATCATGGAAGAACACACTCAGGCTCGTCAGTGCTCTGGTGGCGCCAAGCAACACTTCATTAATGCCCTCCTCACTTTGCTTCTCATTCGGTGACTCTCACTTTGTTGACCACCCCCTCCGACAGCCATGTCTGGCAAGGCATCAAGGGGTGAAAGAAGGCGAGAGATGAAAGCTAGGGAAGAGAGAAAAAAATGAGAGATGAGAGTGAAGGAAGAGAGAGAAAAGGAACAATCATGGAAAAAAGAAAAGAACAGAGAGATAAGAGCAAGGGATCACGTCTTTTTCTACCATAAAATCATTTTCCCATAAGGGGGAGCCACGTGAATCAACTCAAGTTTCAAACCCTGGATTGGTCCTGGCGAAAGAGAAAGTCATGGAGTCCATTGGACTGGTCTGGCCTAGCCTGAGCTCGGGCCAGTGCTGGACTAGCTGAACCTCAAGGTCCTATCAAGAGCATACCTCGAGTTGAGGTCAAACCCAGTCTAATCTAATTCAAGACAACCCTAGTTTATACGGATTTAATTACCTGCAAAGGAGAGATAGTGGAACCTACATGGAGAGAATCTAAAAGCTGGAAAGCTATTAAAATTTTATAACTTCACTTGTCTATTTTCTTCACCCATCCAATTAAATTCATTAAAAATCTTTCTCAGTCTCCTCTCTATATTTATCTAAATACGAATAAAACATTAATATCATTGTGCCAAAGTTATTTGTAATGAATAGAGTAATAATTTGGCGGTTTTTAATTATTACCACCGGTAAGTGCATTGAATCCTACACGTGAGTTTATAATTCTTTCTATTGATTGAACTGAGCATTAGGGATCTTTGGGTGAGGGGGACCACGGCTGTGCAGCCATGGAACCCTCACTACGCATTAAACTGAAAATGGATTTTAAAGATGGTAGCCCAATTTTACTGCATACATTTGCCAATTCCAAGAGATTATGGAGAAAATATATATGAAAAAATTACGACATATATGTGTGTGACTATTTAATATAATGGAAGCAATTGGCGAATAGTTATAATGGAAGGTGAACTATTTATTTATTTATTATTTAAAGAAACATGTACTAAATGACATGAAATTATAAGTCAGATTGAACTCATAATAATCACTAGCCAGATGTAGATTAGTAGACCATAAAATAAAATAATATAATCTGTTAACACAGTGTGTATCTATTGGAAGCTATAGATATGGCAAACTCAAAAGTATGGTTGAGGAAGAAAGTAGAAGCAGAGAGATGCTTCTATTATTCTATATGCATGATTAATGTCAGTAATATTCACTATCATCATAACTATAAAATTTTAATGATAGCTTCTCAAGTAAAGTGATAGCTTGTAAAGAAGAGGAAGGAATCATCCTCATCCTGCTTTAATTTATAGTGTCATGAGGTGCTATTATACCTTCATCCGTCATCCACGGCCAACCAATCTCGTTTCATGCACTATAATCTTTCATTTTATTATTCCCTTTTATCTTAAATACAGCAGCTATATATATAATTAATATATAAAGCTTATAGAAATTAGTTTGTTTACTTGTCTGTAAAACAAAATTATATCAGTTTTATTAAAATACTGTTTCGTTCTAATCATGTGTACTGAAACCAATTCTTTCAATAAATAAATCCTATTGACATGTATAATAATGCGTCCGGTTTCTTTGTCCATTGTTTGTCTACCCATCCCTCATTATCTTCAGATCATAATCGTCGAATTTTAATTTGATCCAAGCGTTCAGAAGAAGACACATTATTGATTTCAAACTACAGCGAGGGATGGATAGGGAGGTGCTTGGGAGAATATATGCTTCCATATAATAACATGATTTTGAGAGAAAAAAATAAAATATCGTCTTATATGTATTATTAAAATAAATCCCGAAACAAGATCTTACATTTAAGATCATGCTATGAAGTATTGTTTTGTTGGTATACTTCCAAAATTGAAGTTCACATCAGGGTTCAAAAAAGTGTTGTTACTAACAAGCACATCAACATATTTGACTTCTCCAAGGAACATCGTCATGGTGCTAAAAGGAAAATGTTGCTGTTTTAGGATGCACACAAGGTGGCAAATATGCCTTTTAAATGCCACCGCACCTCAGAATTTCAACTCCCAACAGTAAACGTCCATTAATTAATAATATTCACTTGTGGGACAAAAAAATTAATAATAATTTTGTTTATATATAATCCACTAAACAGTTGTTTTGTTTTGAATCTTATCGTCTACTTATAATGATGAGCACAGTTGACGGTTTCCTCTCTCCTGCGGTGCAGCTAATCCCTATCCCGCACCTCATGGTAGCTACCTACCAGTACGCAGAGGCAGAGCGATCCATATTTTCTTGAGATATTCCGCAATCATTAGTAACTGCGACCAAGATGTTCTTCTTGTTTTTGTTTTCCGAAACAAACGTGACCAACGTTAAAATTAGGAATATGGAACCACTTGCACAATGAGTCCAAATTCCATGCGCAACTTTATGTTGCATGTAGTGGTCATCCTCCAAATAAAAGGTTTTTTTTTTCTCCCCTTAAAAAAACACTTCATATACTAAAAATTAATTAACTTAACATACTGAATGTTAAAAAAATATTTCAGATATTACGTATTACTGAAAAAATATTCTAAATATAAGACTAGAAATTAATTAATTTGAAGTAGAGAGTATAAAAAGTATTTCAGGACGTAGCATGCAAGTTAATTAAAATAAATAAAAATACATATATATTTTTTTTAAAAAAGATCTCTCCTCTAAAATTAGAGGGATGAGCATGTAGATGAGTATGAAATGTAAACTCCATCGACAACACAACCTTGTTATACCAAGTGGGGATGAGATATATGGATTGCATATCATCATTGTGTTCTATTTATAATTAGATGTTTGTTTGCTTTGTTTTTTCTTTTTCTTTTTATGAAACATAGATATCCTCCTATTGTAGACAATAAATGTGATCACTTCTTCCCATTGAGTTTTGAACCTTAGTTCGCCATGTTGTGAGGGATTAACTCCTTCCGCTAGACCCAAGCCCCCCTAGTTGTTCGCTTCAGTATTCTTTTACTTATTTTTAGAGAACTTGATATTATTTAATCCTATAGATCGGCACATCCAATGTTTATTTATTTATTTAAAAAAAAAAAGTGACCAAATCACCCTAAAACGATTTCTCATCCATATATATCACTTTATGTTTGTGTAATATGTTTATTACGAATTTTATTCTTATTATAAGGAATTTCATATTGTATAATATAACATATTTTGTTTCAGGTATTAATATTTTTTATTCAGTATCTCAACAATCTATAAAAATTTATAATTAATTAAACCGACTAATAAATTTTATTGAGTGTATGTTTGAGATTTTTCTGAAAAAATAATTTTAGCTAACTTTATTATTAAATTATTATTTGGAGCTTGTAATAAAAGTTCGGAGGGAGATACAGAGTAATGAAGTGAAAGACTTTTTTTTTACCCCGCTAAGTATTCATATCATTCTATTGGAGGAAATCAAATTTAAGACACTATCGGATATTAAATGTGAATACTTCTTTCAACATAATTCAAATATTGGTGCATTACACATGTGATCTTCATATGAGAATGTACTGTACTAAACTTTACAATTAGGCACAGTAGAGGGACTATTGAACCAAACAGAGTCAGCGACGACAGCCTCATCGTCGTCATTCCTATGCCAAGTCCACTGTGCATGCGTTGCATTCACGACATCCAATATCCCATGCCCAAAGCTAGCCTCCCTGAACACCGATATCTCTGGTTTTGGATCAATGTATCTGCAAACCCACAACTCAAATTAGCATACAAATGTTGCATTAAAAAAAAAAACATTTACCCAATCAATCAGAGATTGACTCACTTGGAGGCGAGGCCTTCTCTATTTCCGCCGTCTCCTATCGTGATATAAACTGAACCGCAATTATCAGCTTTGTCCTTGTACACTCGAGTCTACAAATTAAAGTACAGTTCATTAGCGAGCAAGTTTATTCATATGAAAAACAAAGGGAAGCGACGGAATTGTGAAACATGCATGGGACTTACAAAGCGCTCATAGGCATGAACGTGGCCTGCAAAAACAACATCAACACGAGCTTGATACAGCAAGTCTTCCATGGAGGCCTTCATGTCATAGGACTGAGGTTCATTTTGATGAGCAGTGTTGGAGTTATACCAAGGAGCGTGAAGAAGGACCAACAACCAAGGCGTCTTGTTTCTATCCACCTTTTGCAGGTCTCCCACAAGCCATTTATACTGAGCAGAATCAGAATCAAAGTCGGTGTAGGAGCCGAGCATGATGACGTGGACACCAGCAACATCAAAAGAATAGTACAAGTTAGAATCGGAGCCACTCTGCTCGAAGGGCATTCTCCACCTGGCATTGTAGGCCGTGAAAGGCTGGCTGTGAAGGACAGGAATCGTCTCGATCTCATGGTTGCCTTGAGTGACCATCCAAGGACGCTGGCTGGCTAATGGCTCAACCAGGCGACCGTAGGAGTCCCATCGATCCTGCACGGTATCTGCGTAAGACAGGTCTCCAGGTAAGAGCAACATGTCGTAGCTAGAATTAGCTACGTGTTGTAGGGTTGACCGAGTCCAATCGGTCTGGCCAAGATCGCCTACAATGGCGAATTTGAGAGGGAAGGAAGGAGGTGTGGTTTTGAAGGAGTACTGTGTGGAGGAAGGAGGGTCACCCAGGCGGTAGTAGTAAAGAGTGTTGGGGTTGAGAGGGCCTATGACGACGTCGTGGATTTGGCCGGACTGGTAAGCGAGGTAGCTGTAGGAAGAGGTGGAGCCTGTGGCGAAGGAAGCATTGGCTTGAGGAGAAGGGGCGTAATGAACAATGGCAGGGGTTGGGCTTTGTGTGATCCATGAGATCTTCATGTTGTTTTGGCCCACCTGAGATATATGAACCTGCATCATAATAACCCCAATCCATTAAAACTGTGTTATCATCTTTCGAGCCCGACTTTAATTTAGGGTAAAAAATTAAAACTTTAAAAGTATTGATCAGCCGCCTATTATTAGCATCATCCTCATATCAATAAAAAAAAAAAAAAGCATCATCCCTAATTCTTAAAAAATCATCGGACACATACTCACACACTTATATATAAGTTAATAAAAATAAGCGTACGACATAATACAAGCAAGTTTTGTATATTGCAGGAATAAATAGTAATAATCACGATTTATTCCTCAAAATTAAATGATGTATTTTAAAGAAAGAATAGAATTGATGCAACTTGAACTAGACATGAGTTTTATGTATTGCATAAAACTTCATGGTGGAAAAAAAAACAAAAAAATAAATATGACTCATAATGTGTATGATTATTTAGTAATGCGGTTTGATATATATATATATATATATATATATATATATATATATATATATATATATATATTCATTCAAGGAATTAACTATTAAAAAAATTAATCTGGAAAAAAAGGAAAGTATGCAATATGAATATTAAGTAAAACCTAAACTTCACCTGGAAAAGTATACCTAATGAGTTTCTTATAATTGTGTGAATTGAGGAATTTTGCAAGTAATAATTATAGTATTTTAAAATCAGTGTCACGTAAATTTATCTGAAATCATATATTTTTTATGTCCTTAATATAAGATATATTTTAAGAGTTGATTTTGATCCTAAATATAAGACAAGATTTTCACATTTATCAATCATTTTTTATTTTAACGTTATCATTCAATAAAATAAGGAAAGAAAAAAATTAAAGAAAATAACTAAGAATTACATTAATTAACTTAACAAATATTCTTCATATAATTAAATTAGATAATTATGTCCACCAACCGAGAGAAGAGTGTCCTAAAGCCTAAACATAGAACGAGAGCAGATTCTCTCAGAATCTGCTCCCTTTTCATCTCTCAGTATCCCTTAATTTCGACCGTCGAATATTTAATTCAACCGTGTAGATAGGAACACATCATACATTTTAAAATATCACATACCGTAAATATGAAAATTTTGAAATGTATGACGTGTTACTCTCTACGTGGTTGTATCAAAAAATTGGACAGTGGAGATATAAGAATACTGAGAGATTCTGAGGGCTCTCACATAGAACCACTATGGTCAAAACTCAAGGCAACTTAACAAGAATCGAGGGACGCTGTTTGGAAGGGCAGTGAGTATTCAGAATTACAGTGCTTGTTTTGTTTGACATACCGACATAAAATTTTCAATAGTACTTTTATAATCCCAAAATATCCGACTGTTATATGGCTGTATGGCTGGACACTTGGAGTTACATGGGGAACGAGGACAAATAATGAAACTAAAATCCGCACAAAGTCAACCTTTTCATTTTCTTTCTAACTCTAAATTTAGATGACATTTGGGTAACCCGTAACCCAACTCATTGTGTCTCCACCAAACCAAACCAAACCCACCCACCCACCCAAATCATAATTCTCAGGCAAATTAAAACAACAAGCACGAACATACAGGTTCCGTTCATCGGAAAAATCCAACATTTAAAAATGAAAAGGAATATTCGTTTTCATTTCCAAGGAATACCCGTGAGTTGTGAGTAAGTAAATGCAGAGATCAGAAAGAAAAATCTCAAAAAGCCAAGTCAGGAGAGGGT
Source organism: Acacia crassicarpa (assembly GCA_034222035.1). Classification (NCBI taxonomy): domain Eukaryota; kingdom Viridiplantae; phylum Streptophyta; class Magnoliopsida; order Fabales; family Fabaceae; genus Acacia; species Acacia crassicarpa. The sequence continues at coordinate 58,982,215 of JAWXYG010000002.1, read as the reverse complement.
GTTGAGTACCTGTTGAGGCGACGTATCAGGATCGGCGTCCATGGGTAGTGGGACGGAGATTGTCCGACGAGGAAGTGGGCGACGGTACGCCAAAACGACGCCGAATAATCCCACCAATATCACCAGCTCACTTAACCATCGCGCCTCCATCGTCTGCGTCGATCGTTGTCGGCTTCGTCACAGCTTCAACTTAACATGTGCCTTCGACGATCTTCTATAAATTGGCCCGCGTCGCTTCCGGTCTTTTTTATTATTATTATTATTAATTAGTAAATTACATTTTCCCCCTCTTGTGGATCCCCATTAATTTATTATTTCCTTTATGGCACATTTGGTATAGGGAGATTTGATGATAGAAAGGGAGGAAATGGAAGATTTTGAGGGATGAGGAAAGATGGGGTGTTTGATAGGAAGAAAATGATAAGTGACCGTTGATATAAAAAAAAAATCAAGAAATACCTATTTTATTTTCAAAAATAATTAATTCAAAATAAAAAGAAAAAATGTATTTTTTTAATTCAAATTTAATATGAATTTGCTTGTATATTATGATGAAGCATTTATTTTTAAAAAAGAATCAAGAAAAAATGAATTTATGAGTTAAATTCAAATTTTATGACGAAACATTTACTTTGAAAAAAAATCTGAATCTATCTAAAATGTTCTCTTATGAAATTTGAATTTTTTAAAAATATTTTCTTATCAAGTTTAAATTTATCTCATAAATTCAAATTTTATCTTATTTAATTGTTTTATAGAAAACAAATATTTTATGAGGAATAAATATGTCTGAAATGATCTTCTTTCCAATTTTAGTGAAATCTATTTCCTACTTTTAAATGAATATTAATGGGCCTTGGGAACTTGAATTATTGGAAAGACTGAGGGCCCGTTTGGTTCAAAGAATTTGGGGAGAGGGAAAAGAACTTTGAGGAGGGAAGAGAACTTAAAAGGAGAAAAAGGAAGATTTAAAAGATGAGGGAAAATGGCTTGAGTTATTTGGTTGGAAGAAAATGAATAGGTGGTAGTTGGTAAAGAATTAAGAAATGTCTATTTTACCCTCAAAAGAAATTAATTCAAAACAAAAAAGAAATATATTTTTTTTGCCAAAATATATTTTTTAAAAAAATGTCCCTGTTAAGTTCGAACTTCTGACCCAAAAAATTTTCGCAAAGTTTGAACTTTCCCACCAAGTTCGAACTTTCCCGCCAAGTTTGAACTTCCCGCCAAATTTAAATTTTAGAGGTAAATCCGTCCAAAAATGTGAATAGTGACTAAGGAATTTGAGAACCCACCAATTTTGGTGGGATCTCAAGTTCCCACATATGAAGGAAGAGTGGTGGGCCTGGGAAGTTGGGTTCCGGACACTTGGAGCACCAAACGGTTTTTTTGTATGGGAATTGTATTAAATTCCCTTTCCCTCCTCCAAATTCCGTCAACCAAATGGGCCTTGAATGTTAAAAGTATACTAACCAAAGAAATTTGCTCATCTTCCCTTCTCACCTATTCTTTATACCAAACGCACCCTTATTTGTTTTTCCCTTACGGATAAGACATGACCCCTCTCGTGTTCGTGTCCCATTGGAATTTGGAAGGCTATTGCCTGGGTCCAAGAAAAAGAATAATTGGGGAGCTCCTATTGTCGCCGTGTTTTAATTATAAACCGATATAACGTTTTGCATTCGGGAATATACTCTTGGTACCTAGTCTAGATCAATTTCATCTAATTTATTTCCATAAAAATCCAAAATCATGACATTAATTAGCAAGAAAACGTTGAACCTTACTTGAGATGGGCTGATAGGCACTTTCGTGGCGATTCTGATCTATATCAAAAATGGGTTAAATACCTAATTTGTCATGGAAGTTTTGTTAAAAGAGCGCCCAGTACCTGGAAGTATTTTGAATATCATTTTTGCCTTGAAAGTTTACAAAATGAAGCAAATATGCCCCGGAAGTTTTTTTAGGAGCAAATTTACACTGAAAGTTTTTTTTAGGAGCAAATTTTTATAAACTTTCAGGACAAAAATGATACCAATCCAACGGTCAAGATCAACTGATGGGCAAAATTGCTATATTTGTAAACTTCCGGGGTAAAAATGATACCAAAAATACTTATGGGTGCTGGGCGCTCCCTTAGCAAAACTTCCATGACAAATTAAGCCTTTAACCCTATCAAAAATCAAGCTATTCTAGGAAAAAAGTAAAAGCACTTAATTTTCTTGGGAAAATTTGTTTGAGGGCCCTTATTGGGTAATTAATTCCAGAAAAGACCCACAAAATCTGAAAATATGGAAAAAGGCCCTGAAATTCTGACAATACCCAAAAAGGCCCAAAGATTCTGACGGAATTGTTAATTGGGCTGATATAGTTGTTAGTGGGGGGTTGATATAGTTGTTAACCGGGCTGATTTAGTTGTTAAAATTTTATTTTAACAACTAAATCAGCCCGGTTAACAACTATATCAGCCCCCCGTTAATAACTATATCAGCCCCATTAACAACTATATCAGCCCCCATCAGAATCTTTGGGCCTTTTTGGGTATTATCAGAATTTCAAGGCCTTTTTCTATATTTTCAAATTTTGTGAGCCTTTTCTAGAATTAATTGCCCAATAGGGGCCCTCAAACAAATTTTCCCAATTTTCTTCCCATAAGAAGGAAAATTAATTGTTACTTATGTGCTGATTTGATTGGGTGATGACTCATTAAAATAATGATCAGATGAAGGACAGAAGGAACAAGGAAGGTGTGGAAAACCGGAAAAGGAAACAGGTTAAAGGTTGATTTAGAATTCAACCTGTAATTACAAAGTCATTATAATTTATAAGCAAGCAACAGAAGCTAAAACAATTAAGTACTTCCAAGTTACGCAAATAAACCAAAGAATTACCCCGATGTATTCCCAATGGATAAAAACAAATTAAAAGCGATGATAATTATGTCTTTGAAAATAATATGATTAATTAGCTATCGAGTATCTCAATGTTATTCCAAGAACAATGATCCAGAAAACTACGAGGGAGACTGGTTTTATGTGTTTATAATCAATTGGTATGTAAAGGATAGAAGCGAAACACCCTCAGAGTTCAGGATTAAAACAAGAACCTCCACAGTTCAGCAGAAAATAATTAGGGAAAAAGACAATTTTTTTTTTTTGAAATTATAAAATCCTAAACTAGATTTGTTAATTGTCATCAAAAGTTCATAAAAAAATGACAAATTTTAATAAGTAATTTATAGCTTATCTTTCAGAAAATGCCTGATTTAAAATTGTGATCTTTCAAAATTCTTTTTCTATCCTTTTTTTCCCCCAAATAATTATCTGAGAAGTTGGTACAATAACGCTAATAAATGATGCTGACAAATAACTTTCAATTAGGTGAAAGTAAACATTTTGACTTGTTTTGGTCAAAAAAAACATTTTGACTTGTTATATTTCTTTTTAGTACTTATTATAAATCATCAATTAGAAATTATTTTTGGTCCTTTTTACAAGGCATTTACTTGTTTTCAAAATGTATTAATTATTTTTTTATGTATGTTCATAATTAATAAGGGTAGTAAGTGAAACTAATAATTAATATAATATTATAGTTTAGTGTAATTAATACGGATAATATTAAAAAGTTATTTAAATTTTAAGATAAATTTATTGACTTTAATTATTAATTTGTAAGAATTATTAGTTGGTGTCTTATAATAAAGATCAATGGGACTATCTATATGCTTGTGTTTGCGTGCCAGACGGAGAAATGGCTAAAATAACATTAATAAATGATACTGACAAATAACTTTCAATTGGGTGAAAGTAAATATTTTGACTTGTTATTTCTAAAATGTGTGTGTACGCGTGCCAGAGTGTATTTTTTAGTTTTTTCTTTTTTTTTTAATATAAAAAAATGTTTTTTAGTAGTTGTTATCATACCACTCTGGTCCTATTTATAAGTTCTTTTTGACCAAAAAAATTTGGTCCTATTTATAAATCTTATTTGACCAAATAAATGAGATTGTGACAATTTTACCCATATTAATTGTACCAATGCAAATAGAGAGAGAAGAAAAAGTTAAAAGTAACCAATAATAAATGAGGTTAAAGTTGAAAATTCACCTTATAATCATTGAGCTAACTACCTCTCCTTAGTATATGTGATTTGGTCAAAAAGTACTTATAAATAGGACTAGAGTGGTAGTTGTTAAACTCGCGAGTTGGCTCTCCGAGTTTACTGTTTTCACGTTTCTAGCTTGTAAAAACGAGTTGAGTCAATGGTAAACTCATGCTAGTTGTAAATTTGGTTAAACTCACGAGTTTATACACCGATTTTACCGTTTTTACGTTTCTAGATTACAAAATCATATTAACTTACTCTTAAACTCGTGTGAACTTTTTTGATTTAATAATGCTCAATAGCTTTATATAGAAATTTTATAGAAATTTCTTTCTTAAATATGATAAATAATGAATGTTGATATATTTAATTTCAATTATTTGGATTTAAAATATATTTAAATCAAATTATTGTCATTTTTACATTTTAATTATTTAATTATACACTAGTAATATCTATTTAATAATAAAAGTAAACTCTTACGAGTTTACGATTCGAGTTCACGATACAAGTTTACGTCACTGTCACGAGTTTGCTTAAACTCGTGAGTTTAACAAGCTTACTTGTTATACTTATGTAGCGCGATAGCAAAGTTTTTTTTTTTTGGGCAATTACCAACCAAAGATTCTGAGTTGGGATGTTCGATAAAGGTTAGTGATATGGTGTATTCTTGATTTAGTTTTCCTGCTCGTCCATAGGAATGAGCTCCCAATCGTTCAGATCTAGACCTACATGGCCTAGATCTTATTTCTTTTATTTTCATTTTTTTCTACATGAAAAAATTATTTTTTGAAAAAATGGTAGTTCAAAGATTAACTTTATTTTAGATTCTCTACCCTTTAAAATTATTTTTTATTAAAAATAAAAAATAAGATCTGGACTGTCAAATTTAAATCTGATGGCTGGAAGCTCGTCCATATCCTTACTCGTCCAAAGGACAAGCAAGTAAAATGGTTCCGTGTATTCTTTGAGAAAGATTTTCATAAAGATAAAAGGGGGATGAATGTGGGGAAACTATTTTTGAGGCACACATGGTTTTCTAATTTGAAGTTTGTCTTGTTACTTTGTTTTATTAGCATTGCTAGTTCATATGCACAAGGTAATTAATCATTCTTTTTTTAAAAAAAAAATTAATTAGTTAAGGTTCTCCCATGTTAAAGTATATTGAGTAAAGAGTTTTCACCTCTCCTAATAAATGTGTTTTTAGAGATTCGAATTTGTGTTTTCCTCTCTGAAACTCCTTGCCATATCAACCTTATTGGTAGAAGGTAATCATTTTGACAAAGTAAAATTAAGATATCTATTTTAAAAATAAAATATGCAAATTAAATACTATATTTAAAAAAAAAATACAGATCCTTTAAGAATGGTTTTCCGTAAATTTATTATGAGTCCCTACATCCAATATATGCAAGCACTCAATTGGTAATTAATCATGCCATTTTATGTAGGAAGCTTTCTGAACTTGTGACTCGTAACAATTTGTGTGTGGACTCAGTGATTACAACTTACAAACTTGCAGTTTCAATCTCTGGTATCAAAGCCATTCGCTTATAAGAGACGATAGAGAAGTTATATAGTTAGAGAAAGTGAGTTGGACGAATTTACAAACATGAGTGAAGCCTCCATCTCTTTTGGACCTGTTCGTCTTTTATCAGCTCTTTTCCTTGATAGAATATGGACAGCCCTATCTATGACACGGAATCAGATTCCCAGCTCGTCGCTGGGACGAGCTGGGGGAGCTTGTCCGTACGGACGAGCTCCAAGCCGTCCAGATCTAATCTGGATGGCCGAGATCTGATTTTTTTTATATATATATATAAATTAATAGGTAGAGAATCTAAAATAAAGATAATCTCTCAACTAACATTTTTTCAAAAAATGATTTTTTCATATAGAAAAAAAATAATTAAGAAATTAAAAAAAAAAGATCTGGGCCGTTCAGATTTAGATCTGGACGGCCAGGAGCTCGTCCGTATGGACGAGCTCCCCCAGCTCGTCCCAGCGATGAGCTGGGAAACCGGGTCCTCTATGACACAAGACATGATGAAAACTATTTTAACTTGTTGCCCAACGATGATCCTGAACTCATATTCAAGTCAGGATGGTGATCTGATAAGATTCGCGCCTGTGTCAGCTTTTACTTTTACTTTAGAAAAGTGTTTTTGCTTTTGCTTTGGTAAAGTACATTTATCACATGGGTTGTACATCTCTTATTTGTTCCAGCCAAGGTTATTAAAAATAAATTAGTGGGGTATTAGATTAAGGGTTAATGGTTAGACTGAAGCTAACCCAGAGCTAAACTGGTGAAAAAGTGAAGATTGTTATTAATACAAAATCATAAAGAAAATATATTTTTTAATAAATGTAAACAGATTCAAATCCCGAACCGGAACAGACTGATTTATTGATTGATTTGACAGTTTTTTGAGAATCTGAGGGATCACGAGAGTTGTAATCTCTTTCATCAATAAAAAAGTGTTTTCCAATGATTTCCTTCTAAGCTTTTACTCTTTTGATCGAAAGCTCTATCTTTCTATCTTTCTCTCTTTGGTCTCTCAAGAGATTCTATTATCTTCTACACTCCTGTATATCATAATTAATCTGACCTTAATCTTTGGGATTAAGTTTCTTTATGATAAATATGGTTTAGTCTGAATATCTACAGATTGAGGTTCTAGTGTGGCCTATATGGCTGAAAAGGAATACTAAAAGAAGATCATGATGTGGGAAGATCTGTAGTTACTTTGGACTAAGTCTCAAAGTTCACATGGAAACTCACCCCTCTGTTATTAGAGCCAATTTGACAAGAAGGCTATAAATGTCAGAATCATGATCGGGGTTCTCATTGTTTTAAGAGTGTGGACGAAGTGCTTACTCTTACCCTGACATGATCAAGACGGCTAGCCACCGTTGCCGGTTGCACATTTGAGAGGCTCATGCGTAAAATGTCTCTACAACAAATAATACAAAAAATCACACAAATGATAAATTATATGGACGGTAAATCTCCAGTAAATCACACAAATACAGTCCATATAATTTATCATTTGTGAGATTTATCATTTGGAGGTTAGACCATTTAAATAAAGGGAAAAGTATTTCTCCAATCACTGGAGATAAGTTATCTTCAATAAATCTTAAAACTACGTCGTTTTGAATTAATGAATGATGTGTTTGTAATTTTAGGTTAATTAATGAAGGTACAAAATTACGAAAAGACCCTTTATTAATCCAAAACGACGTAGTTTTAGGAGTCATTGCAGATAACTTGTCTCCAGTAACTGGAGAAATACTTTACCCTTAAATAAAGCACTTGAAAAGGAAATGGGCATACATATACTAACGTCATCACCTTTTTGTTCTTAATCAAGTAAAAAATGTTGGCGAAAAAATAAAAGTAAAAATAAGCGATCCATGTTTGTTACAAACACCAAGGAAAAGAAAAGTCGATGGCTTATATATGTTTGTTGCAGAGACGCCAAAAAAAGAAACGATAAAAATCCAGGCACGTATGAATTTGAATCTAACTATGTAATTGAAATATATTCCTTCTTAGTTCTTAGTATATACATAAGTTATCATCTGTAACGAGGTGGTGACCCATAATCCGCGTATACAAATAATAAAATAACTTAGCTAGATCCCTGGCAAAGCTTCAATAAGCATATTATTACAGCATACCCCACAACGTCACAATATTTATCATCTGATGCTCATGAGAAATCTAGGGCAATATCATTTCCTTATCACCATTTTATTGATACTTATTAATATCCTTCAGAATCATATGTACAAACATGTGATATGTAAAACCAACAACCACTACTCCCTCCGGTTCTAATTATAAGAGCTTTGACTTTTTTGGAGAGATTAAGGAAGCTAATTAAATTATAATTAAATTACGTATTTTTATTTTTATTTATTTCTTCAAACTAATTAGTTTGACTAATAAACTAACATATACTCTAAAGATTCACAACATATAAAATGATTAAGTAACTTATTTAGCTTCCTTAACCTCTTCAAAGAAAGTTGACTTAATTAGGACCGGAGGTAGTATATATTTTCGCCCAACATACAGAATATTATATTATCATTTGACTTTGCAGGCAGGTTCGCTGGAGTGGCTCGTGAACCAGAAGGAGTCAGAGGGGACACCCTTGTCTTCTTCGTTTCGATGCCAAGTCCACAACGCGTGTGTTGCATTCAGCACCTCCAATATTCCATGCCCAAAGCTCGCCTCCCTAAATATTGATATTTCTGGTTTAGGCTCCACAAACCTGCATATCACCACCCAACAAATTAAAACATATATTATTATATATTATTTAGAGAGTTAAATAATTACTTGTTGGCGAGGCCTTCTCGGTTTCCTCCATCTCCAATGGTGATATGAACTGGGCCGCAATTGTCAGCTTTGTCTTTGTACACTCGAGTCTGACAAAATCAGCACATCATACCAGATAGGTTTTTAAGATGTACATACCTAGCAAAAAGGGAATATTATATTGGATTAATATTGGCTAAGATTAGATGAGAGGACAACTCACAAAACGCTCATAGGCATGAACATGGCCTGCAAAAACAACATCAACGCGAGCTTGATAGAGCAAGTCTTCCATGGAGGCCTTCATGTCAAGGGACTCAGGCTCATTCTGGTGAGCAGTGTTGGAGTTATACCAAGGAGCATGAAGAAGCACCACTATCCAAGGCGTCTTAGCTCTGTCCACCTTTTTCAAGTCCCCCTCAAGCCACTTGTACTGAGCAGAACCAGAATCAAAGTCGGTATAAGAGCCAAGCATGATGACATGGACCCCGGCAGCGTCAAACGAATAGTACAAGTTAGAGCTGGAGGCACTTTCTTCGAAGGGCATTCTCCACCTGGCATTATAGGCCGTGAAGCGTTCGCTGTGAAGGATTGGGATCCTCTCGACCTCGTGATTTCCCTGTGTGACCATCCAAGGACGCTGGCTGGCTAATGGCTCCACTAAGCGACCAAAGGAGTCCCATCGGCTCTGCAAGTAATCTGCATAGGAGAGGTCTCCAGGTAGCAGCATCATATTATACTTTGAATGGGCTATACGTTGCAGCGTCGTCACAGTCCAATCGGTCTGTCCTAGATCACCTGCATTATTATATTATTACGTTTATAAATTCTTAACAATGATTGGACTCGGGGGAATATTGTGGTTTATGAATGAGGGTTTAGGGAGAGAGATATATTTGAATTACCTACAACTGCGAATTTGATGGGGAATTGGGAGGGAGGAGTGGTGAAGTTGTATAGTTGGGGAGAATCTCCCAAACGGTAGTAGTAGAGGGTGTTGGGTTTCAAGGGACCAATGACGACGTCGTGGATCTCACCGGACTTGTAGAGCAAGTAACGGTAGGAAGAGGTGGTACCGTCGGTGAAGGGTCCGTTGGCGTCGGGCGAAGTGGCGTACTGTACTTTAGCAGCGGTAGGGGAATCTGTAATCCATGATATCCTCATCTTGTCCTGCCCCACCACTGATATGTGCACCTGCAATCTCATCTAATTTAAGATCTAAATTGCTCGGAATGAAATTTTTTTATTTAAAACTGCAATAATATTGTTTACTTTTATTTTAAAAAATGGATGTTATCCAGGTAAAAGTACACGGCCGATTTTTCGACGTTGCCAAAAAGGAAAATAAACTTTCTGTTGAATGGTAAAATTATTGGTATAATAATAGCTAGCAAGCACAAATGGCTCAGTACAACAAACATTACAAAATTAAATTGGGTAACCACTATAACCAGAACCTAATCCGAAGCTATATTTAAAAAGTCTTGAAATAGTATACAGAATTAAATCAGGGGCAACACCTCTAATGACAAGCAGTAGTTAAGGAAAAATGAAGTTTTGAATGTGATCAAGTGTGAGTACGCGATTGATGGAAACGTGGCGCCCCTATGGCCTGCGCGTGCCATATGTGAGGCGAACAAGGGAACAGAAAAGAAGAGAATTTCTTATATGAATCTAGTTTGTCACAACAACTCATAAACTGATTTAACAACTCCTAAACATTAGCCAGCATATTAATAAGAAAAAACCAGATTGACACAATGATTTCTCAGAAAAGAAAAGGTTGGGGGATGGTTTCGTAGGTAGGTACCTGCTGGGGCGAAGTATCGGAATCGGCATGAGGGATGAAGAGTGTTTGACGAGGCGGTGGTCGATTGTATTTGTATGCATACCCTCCTCCTGCCCACACTCCCATCATCATTACTATCACTGATAATACTTTCATAATTCCCTCTAATGCCTCCATATATATATCAGCCACTTCAATTCTTTATTGTATTTCTGCAACAGCCAAGAGCAAAATATTGCATGCCCATATGAAGCTGCCAATGAATCTGAAAGAATAGCACCTGCCTCGATCGGATATGTACTGCTTTTACATGTATCTATATATACAGGGACCAACACCAACATCCATAAATAGAAAATTGTTGGGCCTTGCAGTTTCGAGTTTGTAACTCAATCCCTGAGATTTCATATTTTAAGAAAACAAATGAGTCTTTCGTAAACTTATCCAATGTGTTGTTGGTCGTGTTAAAATTTGCTTATTAGCTATCTTATCATGACCATATCAGCAAAAACGTCAACATCACATTTCTCCCTCTCTAAAACCAAAGAGGAGAGGTAGAATTGGGCGAACTTAAGGATGCATCTATGTGATCATGATAATTAAGTATGACAAATAAGCCAATTTTAACGTAGTCGGCGTCTCACAAACTCCTTTTTTTTTTGAAAAAAAAAATATGAAACTTCAATAATAGGGTTGTAATGAGTCAAATTACAAGGGGTAAGCAGCAAATTCGATTAAACTATAGGTGTAAATAATGAAATTTTCCAAAATAATTTAATGACCCGGACCAGCCCATCTTCCGTGATTCCTGCATCTTAGTACGGGACGTGTGGATGCTTTAAAGAGGTTTAATGGTAACCACAAAGGTGGAATAAGGTATAAGTTGCTGCTTTAGGAAACGAAACACCCAGAGACGTTTAATTTCGACTGACTAAAGAAAAACAAAAGAAGAAAAAGAAAGCGTACAAGGAATCCAGGGTGCATTGAGAGAGACGTGCTTGTTTACAATCACGTTTATAATCTCAGAAATGCTTATTATATATCGTGGTAAAACTTCTCTCTACTTTCTATACCATAAATCACAATTAAAAAACTGTTTTTTTTTTTTAAAGTTTAAACCACTATTTCAAACAAGCAACTTTTTTTTTTTTTTGTATGGATGAGGCTAGATCTGGCAAACGACTTTGGTGGCGATGGGACTAACCTTCCGGAATGTGCACCTTACGTGCCCAAGCCGTTGCTTCGTTTATCCGACTTGCCGCCTTTTTGGGTGCCAAACGTCATCGTTTGCACGTAATTCGCCCCATAATATCAATCTGTTCCGCCTCAGTCAAGGGAGAAGGCAGGAGGAACCTAAAACAGAATCATAAGGGAATTTCAATTTCCTATTCGTGTATAGTTGGCATTCAATGTAATATTTTCATCATATATTTATTACGTAACTAAATGCACCTACGTATGTGCTTGAAGTACTTTTAACTTCTATTCCAAGAAATATTAGCAACATGGAATTGATGATCGTCACCGTACGTAGGATTTCAATCTCCACGACTTTTTTTATATTGCAAGACATCAATTATCATGAAGAAAAGAGTTAACCGAACAACCGTTCGTAGATAAACTAATTGCAACGGTACACAATATGAAAATCCACTTATAGTTTAATTTGGTAATTCATGTCATCGGGCCCAAAAAGGGGGGTAGTTTATGGAGCAGTTTAGTCGGTAAATTAAACATGACAAACCAAGTTTCGTTTGCAAAAAGCTAGTGATTATGAAGAAGTAGAGCGGAAGCAAATAATGGACGACTAATGTGGTAGAGAGTATGTTTCGTCAGCCATATATATATATATATATATATCCAAGAACTGAGTTTATTAATGCAGAATAAGATTCAACACATTTGAAAAGGTCCAAACATGCACCGACTTTGGTTATAATATATAGATATATATGTTTTGTGGTTAACCTTGAATTTACATACAACATGTCTATCAATATAATAGCTGTTACGTATATATCTGATCTGTTCACATATATATAGACGAGTATGACTTCATTTGCAGCTGCAACATCATTGTTACTACTTGTGCAGTTAAAGAAGAAATATATAAGCGAATCCCGTCAAGGTGTCAAATGAAAATGTTGAAACAGTGCTAAAATTCAGAAGCATCTCACGTTTGTTGTTATCTTGGAAAGAGGGACCAGCTGAATGAGGATCACATATACAATTAGAGATTTCTTGAAATATAATTAAGGAGATCAATAAGTTTAATTTTGTGGACACATTATTCCAAACAGTTCATCATCATGAATATGTTCGCCTGCAAATCCATGTCTTGCAGCATTGGATGTAGCGTGCGTTGAGAAACTTCCATCTCTTTGCTTCAAGCTTACACCGCTTATATATAGTTCGTTGTATCTAATAAAATGATTGCGCCGTATACAAGTAGCCTTTTTCTTTATTTCACTTTGTACCTGCTCCCTCCCTCGCTCCTTAATATTAAGACATATCTGAGAGTTATAATTCTAAATATAAAACATATTTTTTATATTTATCAATATTTTTATAAGTTACTTCTATTAATGCTCCCTAAAAAATAATAAAGGAGAAGAGGGCCAAGAATGAGTGAATTAAAAAAGATAATCAAGACGTTTTATAAACTATATATTATATTACTTAACTCAACAAACTTTATTAATCTAATGAAATCAAATAAATATGATTGTGAAACCCTTGTTCTTTATATCGAAGGTTGTATTCTCTCTTCTATGAATATAAGAGTGTTTGTGGGTATGATTTCATTCTAAACTTCTATATTAATTCTTCTAAAAATTAAATGGATCTTTCAATCACTACTACAGAAAAATGATTTTACTCCCCTAAAAGACATCCGCTTTTTTAGAAGGGAAGTAAAATATGAAGACAGTAACATTTTTTATAAATATATGGAGCAAATTTCACATATTGAACGTCCTTTTCATAATTCAGACATAGAAAGTGGACTTTTAATTAGGAGGCCAAAATCAACATTTTTAACGTTGTAATTTAAATTTAAAATGTCAAAAATGAACCTTGGCGCCATCTTTGGTGCCTAAAGCAGATTTTTTGCTTCTTAAATTTAATTTTGGACGCCAAAAGTGAACCCTAACGTCAAAAAGTGATATTTTAGTCGTCCCAAATTTAAGTTAGGAAGCCTATATGAACACTTTAGACATCCCAAATTAAAATTGGGACACCTATAGCCAGCTCATACCCATGACTTGCTTTTCCCTTCTCGTTACCTGTGACCTGCTTTTACCTTTTCATTACCCGTGACCTTCTTTAATTTTTTCCCTTCTCGTTTTATCATCTTAGTCTCGAATACCTTTAGTGGTTGGACCCTCTCTTGCCTCATCCTCCCTCGCCGGACCCTCTCTTACCTCTCCTTCCCTTGCCGACGATGACGTCATCGGCGTCTGTTGACTTGCTCTTACTCACGCATGCAGATACACAAAGGCGGAGGCTCTGAACGATGATAGCTGTTGAGACCCCATTGTGGTGGAGGCTGACAAAGAGGCTAGTTGTATGCTTTCAAATCCGTTGCCATCTGCCGTCATCTGGTTTCAGATTCCTCAAGATCAATCAGGTTTTCACACGAATCTCATCGTCATCTCTATAGATCTAGATTCGTTTATCTACCACTTTGTTTGTTTTTTTTCTTTCTTCTTTTCTTTCATTTTATTGTAAATATTTTGGTTCTTGCACTGAGTCTGGGTCTTAGCAGACTTGGTACAGTTGGAATGTATACTCTGATTTGTGTAGATTCGATTTGATTTTTATGTTGATTATTGGATTTGTTTTATGGATTTGTAATTGGTATCAGAAAGTGTGATGAAAAAGAAGACTTGCTTACTGTTTTCGATGATATTCTAATGATAGTATAAGACATCAAATGGCAGCTATTTTTATTCTCTCTTTTTTCGAAAAAAGGATACAAGCTCCCAAATCATTTGGGGATGTTGTAAATCTCTCTTATGGCGTCCCAAATTATTTGGCATGCTTTATGCTGATTTTTATTGCGTCCCTAGCTTAGGCATCCCCTTGTTTTCAGACATTAAAAGCCTTGTCTGTAGTAGTGAATATTTCTCTCCAAGAGATTCTATTATGCTCTACACTTGCCTCTTTTGAGGATCCTATATAACAAAAAGAATCTGACTTGATCCTAGTGAAATCTCTTTTGTAATTTTGTGGTTCAATTTAGATAATTGCAAGATGAGGTCTTAATATGTGGTCTATATGGTTGAGGAATGCTGAGAAGTGAACTTAACATGGTAAGTCTTGCAAATAATTTGGATTGGGTCTCAGATTTATAGGAGAGACCCTCCTTAGAAGATTTTACTAGCATGAGTGAATCACCTTCCCCTAAGCCTGTTCATCTTAGCTCAACTTTATCTCTAGACTGTATGCCTTCTTCCATCCGTCGTTCCCTTCTAACCAAATAGAAAACCTAGTTGAGTTTACTCATATTCCGGATGACGTTCGAATCTTATCCCCCGTGGTATCAAAGCCAATATTGTTTTGAACAGAGGCTATATTGTTATTGACAGTGAATAAGAGAATTTTACAAGCATGTAAATCATCTTTAGTGCCTATTCGCCTTAGCTCAACCTTATCTTTAGACCGTATGCCTTCTTTCATCTATCGTACCCTTTCTAACCAAATAGAAAACTAAGTTGAGTTTACTCATATTCTAGATGATTCCCACATTCGGAATACTAACCTCCCACTTCTTAATCCTTACTCTCTATATCGCCGCCAATGCTCTTCCACAATATTTGTACACTCATTTCCAAATATGCCCCTCCTGACAAAGAAATTGTTCAAAGCTCAAAACTATATCAATGTAGTCTGCCAGCTACTACAGCTGAGCAATATGTCACCCTTGAAATCCCACAAGACCTTATTATTTCTTACATCAATGTTGGTTACATTTATCTCCACTTTAATTTGGAGCTATTCGTCTTGTGCTTACTCTTCATAGTCGAAAAAGTCTCCCTATTTCCGCTAAAGTAGTTTGAGTCACGTCTAAGGATGCTGCTCTTAAGAGCTATTCTACAACCACCTGCTGAGAGTAAGTAGCACTCCCCAGGATAAATGAACCATTCCTACAAATATAGGATGAACAGGACAACAAAAAATAAAAGTAACTAATAGGCAGAGAGAACATGAGATGAAAAGGAAGCTCGTAAGCTTTAGAGGAGGAAGAGAGGGCTCAATGATTTTAGAGCGAGATGCTTGAACATCTTACTGAGCTCTCCTTATATAGGCATAGACCTGGGGGGCACAATTTGAACCACATAAAGACCATTAAACCACTGGTTACAACAACAACCAAAACATATAATGAGGTAGTTTCTGAACATTGAAGGCCATAAAGATTTTTTTCTTGATTAGTTTCGAAAAACATGAAGATAATGCCAAGCAATGTGAACATCAACATGTACGTTGGTAATGATGGCGATTATAGCAAAATAAAATCCAGTTTATGAGGTTAAAATTTATCCATAAAGCATTTGATAAAAAGTGGCCAGTCCATATTTAACTTGCACGCAGGAGGGGGGAAATCATCGGATTTCTATTACTTTTGCCTCCTGCTGGTCTATTGTTGTACGCGTGAGCCCACTTCTCTTCTTAGCCCATTTACTAACTCAAACTCATAAGATGTAATATATATACTTGTATTCTCTCTCTTCCAAGCAATGCAGGATTTGATCCTATTTGACACACCTGGCCACTTTTATCTCAACTCCAACGCATTGAACCTGAAAAAACTTTCAGGGCTACATTACTTCTTAACGAAAACTTTCAAGGTAAATTTCCACCTTAACCCTTTAAAAAATTATTTCAAAATTATTTGATATTTTTCGCTATGTTAATAATTGAATGATGGTCTCAATAAATGTAAATGTTGCAATGGTACATTTATACATAATTTATTGTCCTCTGTACAGCACACATCAACTTCAAAATAAAAGAACAAAGCAGAGCTTCAATATACATAAAGTACAGCACACCACAACTTCGATCCCCATATGTATCATCTGATGCTCATGAGACATCGAGGGTAGGCATTTCCTTATCATCTAATTGATACTGATAATCAATATCATCAACAAATAAGTGAATGCAAAACCGACAACGTAAACTACTATAATAATATAGTCATGCTTCCTGCAGGCTGGTATTTTCGCCAACATACAGAATATTATATTACTAGACTTTGCAAGCAGGTTCAGCGGAGAGACTTCTGAACCAGAACGAGTCCGAGAGGACAGCATTCTCGTCGTCGTCGTCATTCCTATGCCAAGTCCACAAGGCATGTGTTGCATTCACCACCTCCAATATTCCATGCCCAAAGTTCGCCTCCCTAAATATCGATATCTCTGGTTTTGGATCCATGAACCTGTCACCACCCAACAAAACATTTATTATTATTATATATTCCTATGTTAGTGGTATATATATTGTCATTACAATTTTGGGAAAAGAAAATGCTTCCTCCGGTATTTAATATAAGATATCTACTTCGTTTCTTTTCTTCTTTGGTTTTTTTTTTTTTTGGTATAAATCATGCAGGTTGGCCTGGCGGTCGTTGGCTAGGCCCCAGGACATTCCCCCACCAATGAAGTGGGAAAAGTTCGATTCCTAGAGTCGCTCGTTTAGGGAAGGTTTTACCGTTAACAACTCCTGGCTCGGAGTGGTTGCACACTTTGCCATCATTCTTCTTTGGTTATTATTGTTGAAGGAGTATTAATAGGAGTAAATTATGAAAAGAATAAAAAACATGAAAAACATGTGTTATATTTAAAATCAAGGTTAATTCTCTAGATGTGTCTTATAATTAGGAGAGGGAGTAACATTTTGCAATGTCTGAAAAGTGTAATTAGAAACTTAATTCATTAATTACTCGGTGCCAGGCCTTCACGGTTTCCTCCATCTCCAATGGTTATATGAACTGGACCACAACCATCAGCTCTTTGTACACTCGAGTCTGACAATATTATCAGCAGATCAGACCACATATGTTTTTAAAATGTACTTACGTAGCTGAGAGGGAATATTAGCTAAGACGATTTTTCACCATCTTTTCATCCATATATATACTTTAGATTTTGTGTATATGTTTATTATGAATTGTATTCTTATTATAAGGATTTTTCATATTTTATAATGATAGGATATTGTCACAACCTCTTTTTTTCACAACCTTTTCACAACCTTCTTCCAACCATCAGATCTATATTTCATCTAACGGTCCAGATTTAACCTACTTAAATCAATTTTCTTCTCACATTTCTCTCTCTCTCTCTCGCGTTTTCCCCCTCTCTCTTGTGTTCTCTCTGCAATCGCCGCAAGAACAGTTCCTTTACTTCGAAGAACAATCGAAAGATAACAAAAATCAAAACCAAAACTAACAAATCAACCAGAAGTTCCTCCAAAAACAAATTCAAAAGGACAAAAAGAGTAACAAAACATAGAAAGATAATGAATGCTAGAGAAACGATATCGGAGAATAGAAGAACCAAATAGAACAACCTTTTTGATTATGATTATGATTATCTTACCTTTAAGATTGATTATGATTATGGTGAGAATGCAGAGTAGTTGTGAGAAGCAGGGAGAGATGATTATGGTGAGAACGCCGATTGAGAACTCGAAGTCTGAGAACGCCGATGTAGAGAAGACGATGTAGAGAAGCAGGGAATGTCGATTGAGAACACCAGATGAGAACGCCGATTGAGAACGTTGATTTTGAACTCGGCGATTGAAAACGTCGAGAGAAAGAGGGAGGCGGCCGATTGCGAGAGAGGGAGAAACGCGAGAAATTCTGAGGGAGAAATTGATTTAAGTACTTCTAAATCTGGACCGTTGGATGAAATAGTGATCTGATGGTGAAAAAAAGGTTGTGAAAAAAAGAGGTTGTAACAATATCCTACCTCTTTATAATATAACATATTTTGTCTTGAGTATTATTATTTTTAACTCAGTATATCAACAAACTATAAAAATTTATAATCAATTAAATAAAATCTTGTAACTAATAGCTTTTATTGAGAATATTTTTTAGATTTTTCTTAAAAACTAATTTTAGGTAATTTTATTATTAAATATTAAATTATTATTTGGTGCTAGTAATAAAAGATTGGAGGGAGATAGGGAGTAATTAAGTGAAAGACTTTTTTTTTTTTTGAGCTAAGCACTGATATCCTGTTATTAGATGTAATTATATTTAAGGCACTATCAAAAACTAAATGTGGACACCTCTCCCAACGAAATTTGAACATTAGTTTGTCACCTTATAATGGACTAGCCTTTTCTATTAGATCCAATCCCGTTGGTTGAAGTGAAAGAACTTAGATTTGGAAAATGAGACTGCAAAACCATTCATTTTTTTTTTTTAATACAAGGCGCGATAGGGGAGGGGATCGAACCATGACCGGGAAGGAGGAAATTAATCCCAATACCACTGCACTACTAGTAGTGCTGGTGCAAAACCATTCATATTGTCTAGCAGAAAGATCAGAAATGTTTGACACACAAAATACATTCTTTCAGGGGTCAAGGCCCAAGTAGGATTATACAATGCATTCTTTCAAAAGGTATTACAGGAAGACGAAAATAGGAGTTCAACTGCCATTTTAAATTGACACCCACGCTTGCAGGGTGGAGAGCTGCATTACACATGTGATCTTCAAATGAGAATGTACTGTACTAAACTTTACAATTAGGCACAGTAGAGAGACTATTGAACCAAACAGAGTCAGCGACGACAGCCTCATCGTCGTCATTCCTATGCCAAGTCCACTGTGCATGCGTTGCATTTACGACATCCAATATCCCATGCCCAAAGCTAGCCTCCCTGAACACCGATATCTCTGGTTTTGGATCAATGTATCTGCAAACCCACAACTCAACTTAGCATACAAATGTTGCATTAACAAAAAAACATTTACCCAATCAATCAGAGATTGACTCACTTGGAGGCGAGGCCTTCTCTATTTCCGCCATCCCCTATCGTGATATAAACTGAACCGCAATTATCAGCTTTGTCCTTGTACACTCGAGTCTACAAATTAAAGTACAGTTCATTAGCGAGCAAGTTTATTCATATGAAAACAAAGGGAAGCGACGGAATTGTGAAACATGCATGGGACTTACAAAGCGCTCATAGGCATGAACGTGGCCTGCAAAAACAACATCAACACGAGCTTGATACAGCAAGTCTTCCATGGAGGCCTTCATGTCATAGGACTCAGGCTCATTCTGGTGAGCAGTGTTGGAGTTATACCAAGGAGCGTGAAGGAGGACCAGCAACCAAGGCGTCTTGTTTCTGTCCACCTTTTGCAGGTCTCCGGCAAGCCATTTATACTGAGCAGAATCAGAATGAAAGCCGGTGTAGGAGCCGAGCATGATGACGTGGACCCCAGCAACCTCAAAAGAATAGTACAAGTTAGAATCGGAGCCACTCTCCTCGAAGGGCATTCTCCACCTGGCATTGTAGGCCGTGAATGGCTTTCTGTGCAAAATAGGAATCTTCTCGATCTCATGGTTGCCTTGAGTGACCATCCAAGGACGCTGGCTGGCTAATGGATCCACCAAGCGACCAAAGGAGTCCCATCGGCTCTGTATGTAATCTGCATAGGACAGGTCTCCTGGTAGCAGCATCATATCATAGTTTGAATTGGCTATATGTTGCAGCGTCGTCTTTGTCCATTCCGTCTGTCCAAGATCACCTGGCATTATATTATTATGTTTTTAAATTCTTAACAATGATTGAATCCGGAGTATGTATATATATATATATATATGGTGGTTTATGAATGAGGTTTTAATTAGGGAGATAACTGAATTACCTACAACGGCAAATTTGATGGGGAATTGGGAGGGAGGAGTGGTGAAGTTGTATACTTGGGAAGAATCCCCCAAACGGTAGTAGTAGAGAGCGTTGGGTTTCAAGGGACCAACGATGACGTCGTGAATTTGACCGGACTTGTAGAGCAAGTAACGGTAGGAAGAGGTTGTGCCAGTGGTGGAGGGCCCGTTGGCATCGGGGGAAGCGGCGTAGTGTACTGTAGCAGGAGTTGGAGTATCTGTAATCCATGATATCCTCATCTTGTCTTTCCCCACCGCTGAGATGTGCACCTGCAATCTCATCCATATATATTTCAAATTTACTATTACTTTCATATTTATAGTTTGTGCTTTTTATTAAAGCTCAGTTTGATAGGAAACAGGAAATTTACCCAAACTGAATAGCGCACACTAATGGCTCAATGTAATTAATTAGGGGGAACCAGAACCTAATAACCCGAAATCCTCGGAAAGTATATTTGTAAAGTATTCGAAATATATATACAGAAATGATATTAGATCAGCGTCAACACCCCCAATGACGCAGCATCAGTTAAGGGGGAAAAAAAAAGTTTTGAATATGATCAAGTGTTTTGGCCAAAAAGTAAAAATATGATCAGTTAAGGGTGATTGATGGAAACTGGAAACATTGCGTCACTTTGCCTGGAAGCGTCTGTGACATGAACACAAACAAGAGAGAAGACGCACTAGCTAACTGATGCGCCCCCCAAATTATACTCTCTGGCTTTCTAAATTGACATACCCCAACATGAGTTCAAAGATTTCAATATTTAACTTAATGATTATCTCCAATATAAGAGAATACTAGTGACTATATATAATTAAGAATCGAAGAGGTGCGGGATGGTTACGTAGGTACCTGCTGGGGCGAGGTATCAGAATCAGCATGAGGGGTGAAGAGTGTTTGACGAGGAGGTGGTCGATTGTAAGCATGTCCTCCTCCTGCCCACAATCCGATTATCACTATCACAAATAATACATTCATTATTCTCTGCGCTTCCCTATCCATATCCCTTCTTCAACTCTTGATAGGATATATATTACTGCAACCGCCAACCCCTGACCAGCTCCCAAGTGCGAAATATTGCACAAACACACACACATATATATAAACCTGCGATAGCACCTACCTCTGATATGCACCGCTATTTACCTGAGAGGAATATCTCTATTATTGATTCCTCTTTCCACTGAATGTCTTTGATTAAGTTTTAAGGTTTAATATTATACTCCCTCCGGTCCTAATTATAAGGCATAGTTGACTTTTTTGGAGAAATTAAGGAAGCTAATTAAATTACTTTAGATTATTTTTATTTTTATTTTTTTCTTCAAACTAATTAGTTTAACTAATAAACTAATATATAATCTAAAGATACACAACATATGAAATGATTAAATAACTTATTTAACTTCCTTAATATTTCCAAAGAAAGTCAACTATGTCTTATAATTAGGACCGGAGGTAGTATAAAAATATTAATATAACATTAAATATAATATTAAATATATTGAAACTTGATTAAATGGTGAATCCATTGAATAAAGAGAGAGAATAGGGAGGAAACTTTTTTTTTTTTTTTCCGCTGCTGTTGTTAACGTATATATGCACCAGCAGCAACCATAAATAGTTTTGACGCGGCTTTTGTCCTGTGTGGACCCCCATCCGCTGCCAATGAAACGGCGACTTTCTTGGGATAAGAATGAGCTGCTTCCCCGGTACTTAAAAAGATATTTTAAAGTATTAACTGATATTAAAAAAATATTTTTTTGATCTTAGAAAAATAATATAGGGGACTTTCTTGGGATAAGAATGAGCTGCTTCCCCGGTACTTAAAAAGATATTTTAAAGTATTAACTGATATTAAAAAAATATTTTTTTGATCTTAGAAAAATAATATAGGGGAGTGACTTATACTAAAAAGTTAATAATATTAAATGGTGCATTTTTATACCCAAAAACGACAAAGTTTGAAGCAGCACGGCAGCGGATGGGGTCCGCATAGGACAATCGTTTAATGAACCCCACGAGGACGCCTTTCGTGATTCCGCATCTTACTAAATGGGACTTATAAATGAACTAAAATGATAATAATAAGTTGCTCCTCTAGAAAACGAGACGGCCAGTGACATTTCTGACTGACTAAAGCAACCAGGAAAAGAGAAAGCGTGCAAGGAATCTGCTCGGAGGTGAAGTGATGGAGGCGCCGAGAGAGAGAGAGAGAAGAATGGTCTAGTTTCCATTGATGAGGTTAGTTGATGACTTTGGTGGCCATGAGGACGACGGAAACTGGCCTTCCATGTGTCTCTCAATTCAATGTTTGTTTTATGTATAGACGAAAGTAGGACTTCATTTGCAGCTGCAACATCATTGTTCCTTGTGTGTAGTTAAGGAAGAAATTAAAGAAACTCGTCAAATGAAAATGTTGAAAGGGTCTCTCCTAAGTCAAAGAAAGAATAGTGCTAAAATTCAGAAGCATCTTACGTTTGTTGTGACGTAGTAACGAGGAAGAGACCAGCTGAAAGAGGATCATATATACAATTATTACTATAGAGTTCTAAAATGTAAAAAGGAGTTGCTTGAAATTAAGGAGAGTTGACAAGTTTAATTTTGTGGAAATATTTCAGAAAGATCATCAACATTGGTCGCCAAATCAATGTATTGCAGCATTGGCATGCGTACGTGGAGAAATTTCAACCGCTTAATTAAGGTTATATATTTGCGCTGTACACAAGTGGCTTTTTTCTTCTTTTCACTTTGTACGTATATATATATATATATTTTTATACAGCTAGTTAGTGGGAGAAGGCGGAGGCAGGGCTCGAACCCTAGATGAGGGAGAAGGCCAACTCCTAAAGCTGGCCTTAGTGCCATCGCGTTAGAAAGCGCTTGGCTTTACATAATTATTTATTGACTGTGCATATATGTACGTGTCGGCAGAAAATACATGATCTGTCATAATTAAAGAAACTGTGACTATACGCAGCTATGATATAAAATATTGGGCCTGTTTGGGTTGGCGGTAGGAGCGGTGGCTTAAAAGCTATCTGACTTTTGTAAAAGCCCGATAAGAAAAAAGTCAAGTTATAAATGTGATTTGTGTTTGGATTGCCAGTTTGGCTTTTTGCAGAAGTGGCTTTTTTCTTAACTGATGAGTGTTTGGATTATTATTTGAAAAGTCAGTTGAGATGGAAAATAACTGAAAAGGACATAAATCATATTAAATATTATATTTAGATATTATTTGTATATATTGAGATAATAAAAATTTTAATTTGAGAAAATAAAGTTAAATGATTATTAAAAAAATTAACGAATAATAAAGTTCTTAGTTAAATATATTTAATGGATAAAATTGTTTATAAAATAAGATATGGACAGGGATGAAAATTTTTATTAACAATTTTTTATTAAATTATAATAAAATCATTTCCAATTTTTTTATTTTTAGAAATCAAATACTTTTTGAGTGAGATAGGACAATTTTAAATCAAATATCTTATAATTTATTTTTTATATAAATTAAGTTTAAAAAAATAGAATTAGTCAAAAGAAATAAATAAGCTTCGATTTTGATATCTACTCTCTTTCATTTTCACTGTTTGTGGGACCCAAGGAATTTTTTCTCCACTGGACGCTACTGGACCAAAACGCTTGGATTTGGAGCATTTAACATAACGCCATTTTTTGATAAAAAGTCAGATAACAAAAACGCTGATCCAAACAAGAAAAAAATGATAAAGCTACTGGACTGAGCTTTTTTTTAAAATTATTGGTCTAAACGCTGCTAACGGGCCACTCCAAACAGAGCCATTGAAGATGAAGTCATCGGAGCAAAAGCAACAGCCAATCGTTATCTGTCATTTTCATATATACTCTTAAAAGTTTTCAAATAATTAATTATTTGGAATCAGAGTTTCTCCCCTCTATGTATTTGTCTTTATTTTATCTGGTCTTATTTTAATAGAAATATCATATATACTAATACTACTAAACAAACAGTGGCTTTCCCGCACCTAGATCAGATTCCATAAATAAATTTAATCAATTAACTTTGATAATATAATCTGGAACTACCAGAAGAATCCGATCCAAAAGGCTATCTAAAGTTATATACTCGAGGAAGAATCATCCCAGCATGGTGTTTGGAGAAGGAGTCACTCAACTAACTCTCTCTCTACCTTCCTTCCCACTATTTATTTATGATTGGATTGGTTTTTAATGGTTGGGATGTTTTATACTATACTAAAAATATTATTGTAGTATTAAATATTAAATTATAATAATATTTTTACATAATAGATTTCAACTATTAAAAATGAATCTAATGGTAAAGAAATTAGGTAAAGAAAAAGTGGATAGGGGTGAACGGAGACACTATTTTTCCTCTTTTTTTTTTTACAGCATATTTTAACCAACTTATAATTTGGCGCACTGCCCCAATGAATTACTCTCTATGTCTTTATTATAAAGCACCAATTAGTAAGTTTATTTGGTCTTTTTTATCAAGTACTTACTTGTTTCCAATGAGCCTTAATTATTATTTTCCATACATGTCGATTTTATGATAACTTTATTGACTTTAACTACTCTTATTAGTTTGTGAGAAAAGTTAGTTGGTGCCTAATAATAAGGACAAGAGGGAGTATTAACCTCTCATACTCCCTCTGGTGGAAGCAAATATTCTCAGAAGCAGTTTCCTCAGAATCCCTCAGAAGCGAATCTGAGCCATCCAAAAATGAATCTAACGGCTAGAGAGGGATTTAAAATTTTTTTACAAAAACTGCGTACGATAGTTTTTACCGCGCAAGGTTTTGGCATTAATGATTCAGGACCCTTAGATCAACTTTTGGACAGTCCAGATGGAGCGATACTGAGGGTTCCGCTACTGAGAGAATCCAGACCGCCCTCTGGTCCTTATTACTACTCTGGTCCTATTTATAGATCCATTTTGACCAAAAAATAAAAAATTGGTCCTATTTATAAGTTCCATTTGACTAAATAAATGAGATTGTGACAATTTTGCCCATATTAATTGTACCAATGAAAATAGATAGAGAAGAAAAAGTTGAAAGTAACCAATTATAAATGAGGGTAAAGTTGAAAATTCACCTTATAATTATTGAGCTAACTACCTCTCCTTTGTATGTGTGATTTGGTCAAACAGAGACTTATAAATAGAACCAGAGTGGTATAATTCATCAACTAACAATTCTCACAAACTAATAAAAACAGTTAAAGTCAATAAAGTTAGCCTACAATTTAAGTAATTTTCAATATTACCTCTCCTAATTACACTAAACTTTAATCTTATATTAATTATTAGTCTCACCTACTACCTTTATTTATTAGCAACATACATGGAAAAGAATAATTAATGTTCATTGGGAACGAATAAATATTTTACAAAAAGAACTAAATAAATTTATTAGTTAGTACTTTATAATAAAGATAAGAAGTATTATTAAACCTCAAGGACCCCTTATTGGTCCCTTTGCGACGATTCGATATTTTGTATTTGATACTAAATGCTAAATTTGTTAATAATTTACATTCTTGTGTGTGTAAGCATATTCCCTTTTTGAACACTTAAGCATATTCCCTTGAATATTCCTATAATGCCTGTTCGAATGAATATTTTAGCCTGCTACATTGAAATTCCAAGTCTTCCATTTTGTTAATTTGTAACGTGCACGTCGAGCATTAGATATAATGATGACCCAGCAACGCCTCGCTAAGTTCGAGACTTCACCACCATCTATTCATCCATGTTCAGCCAATAAAATGATTCAATACCGGAACACAAATCAGGTAAGAACTCATAATTTAATATATCATCATTTGAATTGAATTAAGAATAATTATTTTTTAAAGAGCCAAAAAATTCTATAAGGATATAGATTTATTGGGTTAAAGAGCGATTTTACCAACAAATTATTGGCCTAGGAGCTTCCAGCACAATTAACTATTAAGTGGACCAAAAATACCAACAAATTTTTAAAAAATGAGCGCCTAGCACAACACCATTAACAAAAAATTAACCTCCGTTATCTAAAGTGCAAATTGATCAACGAACTTTTATTCTAGGAGCGGCCAGCACAAAATTTTAAATTTTACTAAATTAAATAATTTTTTCTCAATTGTTATTATTCAAAACTACTTGTATAAATATTTATGGATAAAAATTACTCATTCTTCAATTTTGTCAAAATTATAATTTGCTAAAATAAAAAAATTTAATTAAAAAATATAATTATATGATTTAAATAAAGCTCAAAGTGTTTTATAGTTTATTATATATGTTAAAGAAAACAATATATGATTTATTTTTACTTTAGAAGAAATTTATGTGAGTTAAAAAATTCATTTAATGTTGATAAAATTTAAAAAATCTATTATATCCTGAATGAAATGAAATGAGTTTCATTTTTACTTTTATAAAAAGAGCTTAATAGATATTAATATTGATATTTAATAATATAAATTTGGCAATTTGATGATATATTTGTTAATTAAATGACCTATCGCTTATATGGCTATAGGACTTTCGTAGGCCAAATTGCTCCTTAACCTACTATTAAGTTGTCCTTCCTCAAGCCTCTTAAGTTATCTTTTTTTAGCAAATTTCATATTCATATAATCAATAGATCATTTAATTAACAAATATATCCTCAAGTTGCCAGATTTATATTATTAAGTATCAATGTTGATATCCATTAAGCTCTTTTTATAAAAATAAAAATTAAACTCATTTCATTTCTTTCAATATATAATAGATTTTTTAGATTTTTTAAATTTTATTAGCATTAAATGAATTTTTTAACTCACATAAATTTCTTCTAAAATAAAAATAAGTCATATAATATTTTTTGGTTTAACATATATAATAAACTATAAAACACCTTAATGTTTATTTAAATCATATAATTATATTTTTAATTAAAAATTTTGTTTATATTAGTAAATTATAATTTTGACAAAATTAAAGAATGAGTAATTTTTGTCCATAGATATCTAAACAAATAGTTTTGAATAATGACATTGAGAAAAAATTATTTAATTTAGTAAAATTTAGAATTTTGTGCTGGGCGCTCCTGAAATAAAAGTCTGTTGGCCAAT
The DNA here is from genome assembly GCA_034222035.1 of Acacia crassicarpa. NCBI lineage: Eukaryota > Viridiplantae > Streptophyta > Magnoliopsida > Fabales > Fabaceae > Acacia > Acacia crassicarpa. Next base: position 58,954,957 of record JAWXYG010000002.1, on the reverse strand, counting down.
TTGCACCTTAGATAACGGAAGTTAACTTTTTGCTAACAGCGTTGTGCTGAGCGCTCCATTTTAAAAGTTTATTGGTATTTTTGGTCCACTTAATAGTTAATTGTGCTGGACGCTCCTAAACCAATAGTTTGTTGGTAAAATCGCTCCTTAACCCTGTATTTTTTTTTAATTTGTCATTCTTCTTGAATTAAAAAGCATCTTTGCACGCAGTTTTATAAAATGCCAATAAAAGTACGATCTTTGAAGAAAAAACTCTATTTTTTAAGATTCTTAATCACTTATACAGTATTACTTATACAAGTTAAGGGTGGTCAAAGGTTATTTTTCCTATAAAAATGAGATATTAAGAGAGAGGTCTACATCTTTCTAGCAAATGTGGGCACCGTCCAAACATGTCGACTTCGCGTGCTAAGTGCTACCTCTGAGAACATCACATATATCTAAGAGGTTTCTCTCTTTTCTTCTTTATTTTTTTAGCATGAAGTTATATATATATATATATATATATATATATATATATATATATATAATATGCTTTGGGTTTGAATTATCGTTGCCAAGAAACAAAGCCGAGCCTATCTGATGATCCACTATTTGAACCAAGGGTTTCTTTCATTCGGCTGAGCAACACTCGCTTGATAGAAGTCGAATGATGTTGAGACTGCCTACGCCTCTAGACGCCATTGAAGGGAGAAAGTTGCCGCATGAATAATAATATTGGTATTCATTATTATACGAAATATACAACAATATTTTTGAGACGAACTTAATTCCTTGACGCCACAACGCACTCCCGATCCATTAATTGACCCCGTCCTGAATTTCAAATAAATAATTAATATAACAATTTATCTTTAAATAGAGACTCAGCCTGCCTTGATTTATCTTTATACATATCCACGTAACATCAACCACCTCTATTAACAACACAACTTGTTCATCAAAAACCTCATGTTAAGGCAGAACCGTACCATTAGCTCAAGCCAAAAGAAAACAAAATGGGAAAACGTGGGTCACTCGTATTCCTTCTCCTCCTTCAAATCCTATGCTTCTTGTTGTTCCCTCAGCCTCTACAATCACAAGGCAACAGTTTTTCTCGTCCGCCTGCAGCAAAACTAATCTTAACTCAGAATGAGCGCTCCGACTCCGATCCTGAGCAGGTTTCTCCTCTATTAATCTTCAAGTCTTTGATGAATCAACGAATCATTATATTATTGCTTTGGTTCAAACTTCAAACTCGTTATTTGAACTTTATGCAGGTTCATATTTCGCTGGCCGGGAAGGACCACGTGAGAGTGTCGTGGATTACAGAAGACAAGCACGTGAAATCTGAGGTAGAATATGGGACAGAGGCCGGAAAATACAGTGCAAAGGCCACCGGAGAGCATACTCGGTACCAATACTTCTTCTATAGGTCCGGCACCATACACCACGTCAAAATTGGGCCTCTCCGTCCGAGCACCACTTACTTCTACCGATGCGGAGGATCCGGACCCGAATTTTCATTCAAGACGCCACCAGCGGAGTTGCCTGTTGAATTCGTTGTGGTCGGTAAGTTGTTGTTTCTTTTCCTTATGCTTTTGAGTTTCGGTTTGGTTTTAGTTTCGTCGTTTACAACTTCATCGTCCGGGGATATAGATTAGGGCTTCAGGCAAAGGAAGAGATGACACAGGAAAATGAGTGTCGTTATGGTTTTACGCGAAACGCCACGCGCGTTAGGAATCTTTTTCTGTGAGTTGTGAATAAAAGAAGCCATATTCTTTGCCATAAAGTTTATAACTAGAAAAAGTCATATTACGGATAACCGGTGGAATTCATCCAGATTCAGTTCTTCAAACCTAACAGGCCAACCCCCCCCCCCCCCCCCCAAAAAAAAAAAAGAAGGAAAGAAAAGAAAATATCAATTTCATTGTTATATACATGTAAGGTACGAGGAGTTTTTAATTTGATTTCATTATTATGTTATGCTTAAAAACATAACATTTTAAAATATATCCTTCATTCTTTTATTTGTTATCTCTCATCATATGAACCTCATTTAACTTGAATTTTAAGGTTAAAAAACACAAATTTTACAATAATACTGTTATTGTACTTGTAATGAATAACATAATACGTCAACATATACTAGATGCACTGTAAAAATCCTTATCCGATCGACAAGACTGGACTTAATTAAGAGTAAGAAGTTACAATATATATATATAGATAGATAGATAGATTCTGAGAAAAAAAAAAAAAAAAAGATAGATAGATAGATTGAGAGCGAGAAGGGGAGAGAGAGTTTAAGCAAATATAGGGTTGGCATGTGATGCATAGGGAAACCGTCTGGTATTGTGCTATATTTGGCTACAGGTTTACCGATTGAATCAACAAAAATCCTAAATGGGGGAAGGACGATGTCCCCGGGGGTAAGTTAAAATAGAAGGCACGAGTTACAAGGAAGTGGGCTACGATGATGCAAGTCCAGAAAGTTTTTTTTTTTTTTTTTTGGTCAACACAGAAAGTTGTGTTTGGACTGTAAGTGAGGGGACTAAAAGTGTTCTTTTCGGTTCAATATACACCCAACACCATAGGTACACTTTTATTTTTTAGCAGACGGCCTAAATCTATAAGTAAGATTTAGCCTACAACCTGCTACTTCATTTGAGTTTTCACATCAATAAATTTATAAGCAAGTTTGTTGGCCGATGTGGTACGTACACCTTCTCTTTCAGCGAACTGACAAACAAACATGGCCCATGAAATTGATCCTATGTAGTTTATGTCTCTGGTTGAGTGGTTGTGGACCAAGCAAGGCCCATTGCTTCGGCCATAACAGATACCAACCCAGCTTATGTTGATTTCTGAGTTCTGACATAAATCTGTGATTATATCTTATCCGTAATTTCTGGAAAGTGATGAGAGGGAATAATAATGTGCAGGGGATTTGGGACAAACAGAATGGACAAGATCAACCTTAGAACACGCAGAAAGCAAAGACTATGATGTATTTTTGTTGCCGGGAGACCTGTCGTACGCGGATACCCAACAACCCCTGTGGGATTCCTTCGGTCGTTTGGTCGAGCCAAGCGCCAGCCGAAGGCCATGGATGGTCACCGAAGGTAACCACGAGATCGAGACCATCCCTATCCTCTTCCCCGAACGCTTTAAGGCCTACAACGCCCGCTGGCTCATGCCCTACGCCGAAAGTCACTCTTCCTCAAACCTCTACTATTCTTTTGAGGTTGCTTCTACCCACGTCATCATGTTGGGTTCTTACACCGACTTCGATTCTGCCTCTGACCAATACAAGTGGCTCCAATCTGACCTGACACGCATTGATAGGCTCACCACCCCTTGGGTTATTGTGCTCTTGCATGCTCCCTGGTATAACACCAACGAGGCTCATCAGGGTGAAGGTGAAAGCATGAGAAAGGCCATGGAAGAGTTACTTTATAAAGCCCGAGTTGACTTGGTCTTCGCTGGTCACGTTCATGCATACGAACGTTTTGTATGCCCTCTTCGTTTTGATTTTGTCCACTTGCACTTGTGTTTCATAATTACAAACTCGATTAATTTTTCTGCTGTTTTGATTTGGGTGAATTTCAGACTCGAATTTATGACAACAAGGCTGATTCGTGCGGTCCGATGTACGTGACGGTTGGGGACGGAGGGAACCGCGAGGGACTTGCGTTAAAGTGAGCTGTCTCCGTTGCACTGACTTTTTTGGTTTAATTTAATTTGATTGTGATTAGTTTGTTTAAATTTTTGTGAGTATATATAACTGTGAGTATGTGTGTGTGTTGTGGCTGCGAACGCGGGAAATATAGGTTTAAAGATCCAGGGAGCCCCTTGTCGGTGTTCCGAGAGGCGAGTTTTGGTCATGGAAGGTTGAGAATAGTGAACGAAACACATGCTCACTGGGCATGGCACCGAAACAACGACACTAATGCAGTGGTAGCCGACCAGGTCTGGATAAGTAGTATGAGCAGCTTCAAAGCATGCTGGGACGACACATCGTCCGCTGCTCGTTATGAACTTTGATATACGTTGGATAGGGTTGCTAAAACGTATACTACTTGTTTGCTATGAATTTTGTCCATTAACTGATGTTCTTTCTTTTCTCATATATCAGTTATTTTAGTTTTATATATATATATAAATATAACTGGCGCACTGTGCCTGAGGCTTGTATTGATATTTATAGTAGGATTAGAAACCCTAAAAAGTACCGATGAATGACATTTGGCTACTATACAGCTTTTATATATATATATATATATATATAGAGGGGCGGATTTACATAGTCCAATGGGGGCACGTGCCGCCCTTAAATTTCAACTGTTATTATTTTTTTTTTGTCATCTCTATTTTTCCCAGTCGTGTCACTTGCGCTTCTGTTCCTTCTTTTTCTATTTTCCCAGTTGGTCCCGTCTGTGCGTTGTGGTTCGGCTTCTAATATAGTATTTTAATTGGGTGTGTAAGTGTGTTGGTTCTCATTTCATGCCTTTTTTTCCTGGAAAAAAAAAATTAAGGTGTTTGTTATGTGTTCATTATCTTGATTTGGGGGTGCGGCCATATTTTCTTTTCCGTGCTTGTTCCTCCTCATACCTTAGGTGTGGGCATTTTTTATTTTTCAAACATTTTATTTATTTAGGTGAAATTATATATTACAAGATAAAATATTTTTCATACATTATCTTAAATTAATTAATTTAAGATATCAGAGGTAAAAAAATATCTCGGAATGTAATATATACTTTAATATAAATAAATAAAAAATACCCTCACTCATAAAGGAAATGAGGAGAAACAAGCGCTTAAGAGAAAAACATTCAATTGAGAACCCGGTGGCTTGGGCTTGCGTCTCTCTCCTTTTTGGAGATATTATTTTTTAATTTAATGCATTTAAAAGCTTTGTTTTTAAAAACAAATTTTCGAGGGCGCTGTCCCCAACCCCCGCATCCCCCAACCAATGGTGCCCCCTTCCATAAATTTCTGGATCCGCCCCTATATATATATATATATATATATATGGCTACTATACAGCTAATGAAACAAATATCTTCTAAATACAGAAAGTTTATTGGGCTTAAAAATTAGGCTTCAATATAAATTGGCCTATAATTCTACAGGTTACTCTCTTACGAGGCTAAATTAAAGAGATTTTATTAAAATTTTAAAACTTATCAATTTAGATACATTATTTAAGGGATTTCAATTTAAAATAAAAAGTTTTTGAGTTTAAAAAATAAATAATAATATTGAGAAACTTTCTTTAAAAAAAAATAAAAATTTAGTTTTAGTTTTTTATTATTATTATTATTATTATTTTCATCTTTTACTTTTTCACAATGACAAGGGAGCCAGAGACACATTGATACGGCAATTGAGGGATTTTGAATAAATGTGGGCCCCAAAATTTGAATGAGAATTGAAAACCTAATTGAAGAGAAAAGATGTTTGGAATATAAGAAGAAACAGAGGCGGCATATTGGGAGAGCTTCATCAGAAAGTTCCTGTCATCAACGTGTCATAGCATGTCACCTCATCAATCCAATAAAACTTAATTATCATTTTTGTCCCGAAAGTTTTCACTGAGAGCAAGTTTGCCTCGGAAATTTTCACTAAGGAGCAATTTTACCTCGGAAGTTTACAAAACGTATCAATTTTGCCCCTCTTTCCCACATATTAAATTTGACTATTAAATCAGTCAAAAACCACACATGTCATGCCTTAAAAAGGTCAAACTTGAAGTCAGAAAAATAGATCCTTGAGGTGTTGAGTTCAAGGCAGCCAGAATTTGTGAAGCCAAACTGGTCACAAGAAATATCACTTATGATCTAAGCAAATGATCAGTCTATACAAACGTAAATATTATCACTATTTATTTGTTTTACTGAACCAATTTTTGGAACAATTCATTTCTCTTTTTGCGTTTCATTTGCTTAGATCATAAGTGATGCTTCCTCTGGGTTTTGCAACAAACCTTTCAATCCCTGTGACCAATTCGGCTTCACAAATTCTAGCTACTTTGAGCTCAACATCTCAAGGATCTCCTTCTCTGACTCCAAGTTCGATCTTTTCAAGGCATGACATGTGTGGTCTTTGACTGATTTAATAGTCAAATTTAATATTGGGAGAAAGAAGGGCAAAATTGCTACTTTTGTAAACTTCTGGGGCAAAAATGCTCCTTAGTGAAGCCTTCCGAGGCAAAATAGCTCATCAGTAAAAACTTTCAGGGCAAAAATGATACTTAACTCTTATTCAGGATGATGAGGTGGCATGCCACATGTACACTCAGTCAAACTTAACGGTCAAAATTAATGGAGGGGCAAATTTGGTATCTTTTTCATACTTCCAGGACAAATTTGATACCAAAAGAACTTCCGGGTGCTGAATGCCCCCTTATCAAAACTTCCATGATAAATTAGGCATTTAACCCAAAGGCTAGCCCCACTAGTCTCCTTAACCTTCACAAGACATGAACAAAATAAATTTCTTCAAGGAAAACATATAGTTTCAAATGCAAGTTGGATAAAGCACATAATGCATTTTCCTAAAAGTCATGGACTAACGAAATTGATCCTCCCTTACTTCAAAGGTTTATAGTTCATAAAACAATAAATTTTCAAGGAAGAAATATGCTCAGTGTCAAAATATGGGTAGCCAACTGCCCCATTGCCAGAGGATTATGCAAAAGCACCACCAAACAAACAAAAAGGTCCTATAATAATCATCAAACATACAACCCACAGATCATTCTCATTAAATAAAATAATAAAATGATCTGATAGAAATCAGATGTTATAGCAGAAATTTTACCTCAATAGCGGACATACCAGCTTTGTTTTTACATTCACGCAACATATCATTGTCATGTTGACCAAAAAAAAAAACATATCATTGTCATGCGATCTATGCCTCCACAATTCAGAGATACACCTGCAAACCCACAGATATAAAACAATAATACTCAAACATACAACCCACAGATCATTCTCATTATATAAAACAATAAAATGATCTGATAGAGTTATAGCAAAAAAGTTACCTCAATAGCTGGCATACCATCGTTGTTTTTACATTCACTCAACATATCATTGTCACGCGATCTATGCCTCCACAATTCAGAGATACACCTGCAAACTTGTAAAAGTGGAAACATATATTCAGATTTGCTGGGGAGAACTCAGTATTATCAGAAACAGACAAGGTCAAAACTGTTGAACCAATGTCAGCACCCATTTAGAACTTAACAAATCTGGCGAAAAGAGAACCAGTAAAACTGAGGAAATCAGTCGGGTTACAAGCTTGACCACTTTATACTTTTTTAGTTGCGCCTCGACCAATTTAATCACCCATTCAATTTTTTTTTTAAAAAAAAAATATAAATCACCCATTCAATTTTAAAAACGTTGGGAAAACTTATGCGAGAATTGAACATGTCCAAAGCCCGTGCATGCACATGGGCTGAACAAAATAGTTTTTACAAGCAAGATACAAGGAGGAGGAGGACAAGGAAAAGGAAAAGGCCAAAAAATGAGCTGCAGAAAAGTTAAATATCAATTAAAATGTATTTTCATGTAACTAACAAATAGGAAGCTAATAGAATAATCCCCTCCAAACAAGTTTAATCACAACCATGAATTAATATAGATATCTAATTTACCTCCATTTCAGGAATTTTGTAATAGTTATTAGAAGGAGCCCTTTTTCACAAATAGCTCTTAGGTCTCCTGGAGTCACAGCACCAATTTTCATCTGATAAAAAACAACACGCCATTAGGAGTTAATGATGGGTGAAGACCTGGGGACAAGTGTACAAAATGCAATATCATCATCATTACAATTACAATTTCCAATGAAAGAAGTGATTTGATTTAAAACGAGATGATAAACGTCAACATCAAGGATGCAACACCCTCATTGAAGTAAAAGGGAAAATGAGATAACAAAGCAAGAGTTTGAAGCACAGGAGCTTTCCCATGACATCAACCTAGAAAACTGCTCTCGTATGAAATCAACCTACCAGCCATGGAAACAACGAGTGCAAAACAAAAGTGCAAGGCTTAGAAGAGTATTTTATCACATTAGAGAGTGTGTAATCAAGTAGTTTCCAAAAAATCTAGCACCAAGGTCGTAAAACCATTTATTATAAAAAACAATTAAAAGGACAGGGGAAGGACGAACACATGGATACCTCAACTGTCTTATTTGGCCTGTCGTAAATATCACTTAATTTTGATCCATCAGAGCACAATGGCGTACAAGATATTCAACGAACAACTTACCAGATGAACCAACCAAGTAATACTGTGAAGCCATGACCACAATTAACTACCAACAAAATAATAAAATATCAAGTACAAAGAAGGAACAAATCACAAAATATAAATCACTAACCAGAAGAGGCAAAATGGGAAAGGATTAGAAACAAACCAGAGGAATATTGGTTCACAATGGCTTACCTCTCAGAGTGCCTTTCGGACGCCTAAATTCTGCTCATCTAGCAAGGATCTTACAGCTTCAACAAGTAGAGGCCTTTTATTGTGCCAAACTTCCAATAACCTTCAGAAAAGAATACTCGGTCAACTCAAACTAGGGAAACAAGGTTAAGAAAGATCAGCAATAACATTAAGAGAATAAAAACCTTGGCAAAAGGTGCTTCAAAACACAAAGTGCACCACTAAAGGTCGATGGTTCTTCCCTCGGCCTGCATTTCTGGCAAAAGAAGATTCTTTAAGAACAAGAGTAGAAAAATGGAATATCATAATCCTCCTCAACACAATACAAATCCACGAGACTTCAAAGATTTTTTTATAGGGAAACAAACTATTGAAGAGGAGAAAAGCAGTATAGAAAACCAGGGACAGGTCCTCCCAGAACAAAAAGAAGTTACTGACTCATTGGATCAAAAGAGCTTCCAATCCTCCTAAATCCTCAATGGTCTCCACTCTCCCAAAAAACCAATTGCCAAAAACCAAAAGGAGGGCAAGAAAGCAGTCATCTCCCTTATAAGACGGGACGGAGGAAATTTTGGTTAAACACTCGGGTTTTCTTCTCATCAGAGACACCATAACACCATAAAACCACCCAACACAGCACACTGCCAAAGAACTTAATGGTCATTTTCCCAGCCAAAATCAATGAATTTATAGGCTAATAAACTTAACGGTGAATACTAATCTACACACACACACACACACACACACACACACACACTTCCCAGAAACCAGCTACTCAGTGTACTTTAGATACGGGTTTGTTTACAAATAAAGGATTGGTGTCACCAATCCAAGCCAAAATCAATGAATTTATAGGCTAATAAACTTAACGGTGAACACTAATATACACCCAAAAAAACTTCCGAGAAACCAGCTACTCAGGTACTTTGTATATGGGTTTGTTTACAAATAAAGGATGGGTGATTACACCATCTGAAAATCATGGGAAAAGTACAGGATAATGAAATCTGATTTACAATCCTAATATAATATCATCAAAAAAATAATGAAAGAAAATTAACAGAGTTATAGCAAAGTCAAACTTCTAATCTTGACCAGTCCAAGTGGGCCCAATTTAGGCCTCTATATCATCAACTCTCTTTTCTTCAATAAAATCCTTGCATGACTTTCTCCTTGGTACTCTATCACTTCCTTTCATCAAATCAAAGTAGAAAGCAAGAAAATCACCAAGAAATAACACTTCAATAAAGATAGATGACAAAGATTTGCAGGAACTTACATTTACCAGGAATACAGATAAATCATCTGGATACACCAAGCCAACTGTAAGAAAGCAATGCTGAACTTAATTATATGTCTGTAAACACATCAAAAGAACCTCATTGAAGAGAATTTATTTGAAAACAAAACACTGGTGAAGTCAGCAGATATACATCATCTTACAACATCCACAAAAGCACACAATGAAGCAAGAAAGAAAAACCGGCTTTCCAATAACCTTGCCTTTTTGAAAGGCTTTTCCATAAAGAAACCATGTGCTTTAACCCACAGCAAAACCAAGAAGACAGCTCTGTCAAAACAGAGCTAAGAACAAGCAGTGCTGACTAAAGTTACTAATAAGATCTTGAAAAATACAGACATCTAGTGCGAATAACGAACATCCCTGCAAAAATTAAGCTCGCCTACTTTTCACACAAGCATGTAGTGCAAAAACACTAACAGCAACACAAACTTAGTGGACACGCAAAAGTCACTAGGTAAAGAAGACTTTCTAAACTCTTCCTATTGGAGCAGGAATCCAGCAGAGACAAGGCAGGAAATGGAGTCTCTAAAGTCTTTTATATTTTTACTTTGTTTTGTATTCTTTGTGCTATGTTGATCAGCTGTGATCTGCGAGGACCTTAATGGTGGTAAGGTTTTTGGTAGCATATGGGTTGGGGTGGAGTACCTCTTGTCTGAAACTGTAATCCAGAAAGTCAGAAACTGTAAGCAAAGGACTAATCTGACCTATCCTTTGTTCTGATGAGTTATACATATGAGTTGTGGGTTTATTGTATTAGTTGTACATATATTGCCCTTTTTTAATGAAGTGACTGAATTTCCACTGCCACTATAAAACCTTTCTATGCTCCCTCTTATGTTAGTTCTTTGATAGGGGAACTCTATCAAGGTCCCATAATATTCAAGAGATTTAAAAAACTATATTGGGAAAAAAATGAATATAGAATTTAACAAGAGGAACGTAAGATCCTATATGAAAATTACTCCAAGCAAATGAAATGTACAACATACCTTCAATGCCACTTGTTCTTTGCCATCAGTATTGATACAAATCTCCGGAAGAAGTGTTGACAGTATAGGTGCTAGGTACTGCAAACACACACCAATGAGTTAATTTTCTACTCTTCTATCATCTTTTTTCTTCTTCAGTAATTCAAATAGCAAACTTTCTTTTTTTTCATAAAAATGAATTCTTAATGAACTAGTTTTTGCAGGATAATATAAGAGGCAATTACTTATAAGAAAGGAAGCAAAAATTACACTAGCTACATTTATGGAGTCCTCACAATATGGTTGCATGATGGAAGAATTCAACTGAATAAATATTTCAGTTCAAGGGGCATTCCTAAAAAATGTTCCAAATCTAGCTTTTTTCCGATCAACAAGCATGAAGAGCCTTTTAGTTTCCACGTTTATTTGATGCCCAACATATGAATAAAATTGAAAAAACACATTACTCAGTAGAACAATCGCCAATTTACTTAACAGACAAGTGTTTCTATACTCATCACTAGACAAATTAAAACTTAAATATAATTTGTTGGCTGCACAATCATCACTTGAGTTTTCCGCATTAATATTTTTTATTAGCAACATTAATGATATTAGAAATATATAACCAAATATGTACTTTATAAAAATAAAGAACAAAAAAGGATTAAAAATATACTTTAACTTTTTTTTTTTAATATTAGAAAAATGATTTGATCCAACGAGCCAATATTGGGGGAATAGAGAGCTGGTATCAAGCAGACAGGAGGACGGCTTTCATTTCTGTTAGAATGTAAAAGCAACAGATACGCTTCCCCCCAAATGATTCCCATGAAAGTGGGTGGACCAAAAACTGTAAGGCACCTATTCGAAAGCTCGCACCAAAAAAGATGACTGTTTCTTTCTTTCTTTCTTTTTTTTTTTTTTTTTTTTTCATGAGCAAAGCCAAAATTACAAGACTTATTCAAGGTAGAAAATGGTTTAGTGGATACTCTGCTGGTTGCTGGTTTAGAGGACACAGCATATTTTGAGAGACTGTAGTTATGCAAAAAAACATGTGGACTCATTTAATTAAACAAAGGTATATATCTTCCTTCTTCTCTTGCAATTTTCGAGACTGGTTGGTTTTTAATTTTAACCATCAGGTTGGTAGAAAATGGGAAGGGTGTTGGAAGTTATTTTTTAGGTAGCTATTTGGAAGCTTTGGAATGGAGGAATCAATGTAATTTTAATTGTAATTTTGTTAAGCCTTATAATCATGCTGTTGTATTATTGATGATCAGGACTAGATTTGTGGCTATTGATGGTAATGAGGACCTGGTAGCTCAATTAGGATCTAGTTAGATGCGGGGTTGGCTACGGTCTACTTCTCTTTCCATCATCTTCTTCATCTCAACCGTTGAATTGAAATCTTAACCGTTGAGATTTAATGTTTTATAAAAATATTATTTTTATATTTTTTAATAATTTAATATTTTTTAATATAAAAATTATATTTTTATAATACATTAAATCTGAATGGTTAATATTTCAATTCAACGGTTGAGATGAGGAAGAGGATGGAAAAAAAAGTGGACCGTAACCAAATCCAGTCAGATACTGGATTGGGAAAAACCCCCCACACAGTTGGTTTAAGTGGAATGTGGATGGAGCTATGGAGTTGCAGATTTCTATGGTGAGTTGTAGGGGTGTTGTGCTTGACTCCATAGGCAATTGAATTGTGGGTTTCACTGATTGGTGTATGTCAATCTAATATTGCTGAAGAATGGGCTATGGCAAAAGGTCTTTAATTAGCTTGGGATTTAGGAATAAAGAATATCATTTTGGAATCTGACTCGGATGAGGTCATTAATATGATTTTAAATGATTCTTGCGGCATTTGGGAGTAATTTGATTGTGGGCTTGTTTGGGGATACCATCTGATAGACTTATTATTCCAACAGATGGGATAATAAATTCATTAAGAAGGAAAGTTTAATTATTAGGTGTTTGGGTTGACTTCTTTTTTAATGGACTTCAAGGTTTGATAAAGATGTTTTTCTGAAGCCACACCAAGAAGCTTCTAATCCTATCAACTTCTTCTCCATCAATTTTTTTTGTGGGCCCCATCAATAAAAAGCAAAAAAGATGTTTCTTTTCTTCCTCGATGAATGGTTCTCTCATGACTTTTGCTTTTGTTTGTACCATTTTAGTTTAAAATCATTTAATTTACGCTCTAATTCTTTCAGAGGCCATGTTATACTCATCTAGAAGTTTTGTTGAATGACAGTTAATAAAATAATGAAAAGAATAATGTAGAACAAGTTTGTTGATTTTATAATGTGATTCATTCCGGTAAAATCAAATGATTCATTAATTTAATTTTTAGACTAAAGTATCAGTTTGGTCCTTTATGTTTGCTTCACGTATTCATTTAGTTCCTTAAGTTTGTAAAGTACTTATTTGGTCCTTTAAAGTTAACACCGTTAAGCAGACTTAACGGAAAATACTAACTCAGCAATTTTAAATGATGACTGTGCACTTAAATGCTGACAAAGCAAGCTTACATGTTACTTTTTAATAAATTAATATTTTAAATCCTGTAAATTGAAATTTTAAACGATGACTATGCACTTAAATGCCTCAAACGAGAATATATACCCAAAGTTTGCTTAAATAAATTTTAATTTACAGGATTTAAAATATTAATTTATTAAAAAAGTAACATGTAAGCTTGCTGTGTTAGCTTTTAAGTGTACAGTCATCGTTTAAAATTGCTGAGTTAGTATTTTCCGTTAAGTCTGCTTAACGGTGTTAACTTTAAGGACCAAACGATCACTTTACAAACTTAAGGGACCAAATAGATACCTGAAGTAAACATAAAAGACCAAACGGGTACTTTAGCCTAATTTTTATAAAAGCTACATAAGTCTAACAAGTACATTGTTCAATAATTGTATTATAAATTTTTTAATGGTAATGTTACTATTTCATTTGGAAAATTTATTTTTTAATAGTAATGTTACTATTTTATTTGGAAAATTTATATTTATTTTTAATTTTTATCTCAAATTATTACATTTTGTACAACATATTATATATATATATAAATTTAATTCATGTCTTTTTTTGTTATTTTCTATCTCATCTATATTTTTAAAAGCTATGTTCAACAAGTGCCCATTAGAAACAAAAGTCACTTCTATCGCCGCTATCTCAAACACAAATTACATTAGAAAAAGTCCATAAAAAAATAAGTCCATCAGAAACAAAAGTCACTTCTACCAAAACTATCTTAGGTGGGCTCTGTGAAAGTTAGTGAAATGCTTAATAGGGATTGGCAGATGGACGTTCATGTTATCTCATAAGACTTCAATAGAGTTGTAGATGCCTGGATCAAGATGAGCATTTCTAATTCTACAATTTAAAATGTTTGTCCTACTTATTTTAGGACTTAAATAAATCAAGAGACTTCAGGATTAAATTTCTCTTTTATGTAATTTCCTTCATTGTAATATAGGTGTTTAGCCCATCTTTTTATTTATATATATATATATTTATTTATTTATAAAAAAATAAAAAATAAATAAAAAGACAGATACACTTCCCCCAAATGATTCCATTAAAGTGGGTGGACCTAAAACTGTAAGGCACCTGTTCGAAAGCTCGCACCAAAAGATGACTGATTCTATTTAATATTTTTTTACAAAGAGCAAAGCCGAATTACATGACTTATTCAGTGTTCCACTCAAGAACATCGCATAAAACCCAATTTCATCTTAAATATTTAGTACATGTCATCGCCACCGTCGCACAATGCGTATCATATTGAAACGGTGGACGGCCTCGATTAACTTCATCAAATCTCTTTTTGATTACCCTGTGGTCCAACTTGGTAGCCAACGGTCCAGATTAAATCTTATGAAGCTTCTCCGCTATGACCACAGGATTCGCTCGACTCAGTTCCTCTCGCCCCACCGCCTTAAAATCGAAGCTACATCCGTGTTTCTCCGGATACCTGTGGGCGCCACAAAACGTGATCCCGCACTTGCACTTGAACCCGGTAAACCCGACCCTTTTACGACAAGTTGCACATCGGTTTGGTTGCGCCGCCGTCCCATCTGGTACGGCGGATGCCGGCGCCGAGATTGATGCGTCCGCCGCAACAACCGGAGCTTTTGGCGCCTGCGGAGGAGGGAGAGACTCCACTGCCGGCGAGGGCACAGAGGCAGATGACGAGGAGAGAGCAGTTTCGATTGTTGCTTTTGTAGAGGCTTGCTGCTGTTCCTTGAGACATGCATCTCTGTAACATTTGGAACAGAGGTTCATGGTGGCCGGACTTCCAAAGAAGCCGCAGTTGTTGGTGCAGAGTCGGTGGCCTTCGGAAGTTTGGCATCGTTGCTCTTCTGCCATGCTGTTTCTCGCGCGCGTCAGGATATGAGACTGCGGATTAATCTTCCGGGGCTCAGAAAGGAAAGAAAGATAAATTTTGCCAGAAATTATGTGATTCAGAATCCACGTAAGAAGCTGTGACCTGCCGAAATTTATAGAAGCGAGAGGGGAACGTGAGGATGAGAGCTGAAAAATCTGTTGGGATACGTAGAAAATAATGGGAAAATTGGAAAGGTTAAAAAACATTTCATGAGCAATAGAAAGTTGGAACCAATCGCTGCACAAAAGGGGAAAAAGAAAACAGATTGAAAACGGTTTCCGTTTCCCAGACTATCAACGTTTTAGCGGAAATCAAACAAACAAGAGTCTATAATAGGCAAAAGTTGAAGAATCATACAATAGGAAGGAGGGAACAAAATTGGAGAAGAGGGAAAAAGTAAACAGTACCTGATGGAGAGGAAGGAAGATCAAGATTGCAGAGAAACGAGTGAGGTCGAGGGTTGGGATGCAAGAGGAGGGGGAGGAGATAAGAATAGGAAGAAATGAGGGGATGTTGAGTCTTAATTCTTAACGACGAAGATTATGAAGGGTGAGAGTGAGAGGGGAGATGAGAGAGAAAGAGGAAGAAACGCGAAATTGAGAAAACCAACCATAATAATTTTCAGGAGGCATAATAATAATAATGTAATAACTAATGGGGATAGCAAATGTGGATCAATAGGCGAATGAAAAATGGTGCTACAAGAGATAGGAAGGCCAGGCTGGCCGTGATTGTGAAGTGCGCTTTTTTTTTTTTTGGTCAAAAGTGAAGTGCGCTTTTATTTGCATAAACAAATACTCTTTTTGACATCCCAGCTGGCCAAAAAAAAAAAAAGGAATTATTTGCCATCTCATGAAAAAAAACTGAAAGAGGCACGGGAAATTCATGCACTATTTTTTTTTTTTTTTTTGCCAATGAATTCATGCACCGTTTACATTTTCGAATATATCCTAATTATAAGAGTTAGTTGACTTTTTTTTTAAGAGATTAAGGAAGCTAATTAAATTACTTTAGTTTTATTTTTTTCTTCAAATTAATTAATTTGACTAATAAATTAATATATAATCAAAGGATACACAACAAATGAAATAATTAAATAACTTATTTAGTTTCCTTAATCTTTTTAAAGAAAACCAACTAGCTCTTATAATTAGGACCGAAAATAATATGATGATATATTCGGGATGAGCAGAAAATTTTATACAAGGTGAACGATATATTTTCAATGACCATGAGAAATAATAAATATATGGCCTTGAAATGACCTGAAGATATCTTCAGTCTTCACTAGTTGGTTTAGCAGGGGTGCTATAAGGTTATTTAACGAAAGAAAAAGAGAAAAATCGAAAATATAAAAATATATCGGAAAAGGAAGTCGGGCTCAACGTAACATCTCATTGCTTGTTCTGTTTTCTGAGATTAAAAATTCAACTACTACGTCTAAATTTTAATTTTTTTTTTTAAAGATTAAGGAAATTAAATAAGTTATTTAACTATATCAATTATGTTATTATGTATCTTTAGATTATATATTAGTTTATTGGTCAAATTAATTAGTTTAAAAAATACTTTAAATTAATTTAAATAACTTCCTTAACTACCCTTAAAAATCAACTTAATTTTATAATCAAAATCAGGGAGTAGTAGCTTATCATGACCAAAGCAAAATCTTTCATCCATTTTTTAGGTAGTCAGATGTGACAAAAAATGTCGAGCATGTTGGTGCAAGTTGATCGAAGTCCATTTAGCAGAACAAAGAGAAAATGCGAATGCCACGTTGCTATTAAAGGGGAAGGGACTCATTCTTTGCACCCTTGACAAATTAAGATTTTATTTTTTATTAAAAAAGGTGTTCACATTTAATATCTGATAATAATTCTCATTGTTTACCGTAAGATGTTGAAAAAAACAAAAGAAAATTCAGAATACAAATATCAGTTCGGGGGAAAATCTTTTATTACGTTATTGCAAGGTATTGTGATTTGTCAGAGAAGTTTTTTTTTCTTATATATATAAAAAAATTATAGGAAAAGGGTTGGGTTCACCCACGATATAAGGGTAAAGCAAAATCTCTCTTCCTCCTAGATGATATCGATGTTGGATAAGACGAGTTGTCTATTACCCTCAAACGTTAACCTAGACACCTAAAAGTTAGATTGTCTAAAGTTAAGAATTATAATAAGTGGTGTAATTTTGGAGAGTGAGGGTTGAGCCATCAGCCATGGAAACACACGAATTGGCTGGGCACATGCAATTGTCAAGGCCTGCTCACGCTGTGTTCCACTTGGATGGCCTGCTCATGTTGATATTTGATCTGTGGATCTCAAGGCCAACACGCACATATGGCCACTTGATTTGAGCAATATGAGGGCATCTTCTGGGTTTCACTTTCTCACTACAGAACATGTGGCACCACAATATTTGGTTGTTTTTACTGCAACCACAATCCTAAATTCCCACTTTGTTATACTGCATATCTCCGATTTATTTTGTTGTCACCTTTTAGGCTTTTACCGTGTCAAACCCACAGCATTACACCCAAGACCAAGATGTTTGCATTTTTTGAATGAATGAATTTATTGATAGAGCTTATTACTTGAATTTCTCTGTATCCAATCCAACCAACTCCCCAACCATCAAGTAGCACATGGACTCATCAAACACGTCATCCTTTAACTTCGTTTCTCTCCTCAATCTCTGTTCTCACACGGCGCTACGACCCTGTTTGCTGCTAAATGCCTACAGGCTACAACCCTGTTTTACTCTACGTACAGAGACAATCAATTGATTTCCATTCATGGCGAATCAAATTAAAGGAGTGTGACATCACTTGTATCTGTTAACAAATCTAAAGGGATTGCAGATATGCATCTTTTGATTGATTTCCTCTTTCCAATTAATTATTCATAACTTTCTCTATTAGCAAATCGTCCCCCCAAAAACAAAAAAAAATCCTCAGGTTTCCACAGCCACGCCTGTGCTCTTATGGTTATTTCAAGGGTTCGATGAGGAGACATGGAATCTTCTATGTTGCAAGTGCAGCAAATGTAGGTATGATATGAATGGTGAGGCCTCCTCTTCAACCTTAAAAAAATACACCGTTGCTGTAGGAACACTTCAAATACTTCTGGCAATAAAAGAATAAGCTCAGAGATGGCAGAGCATAAAGTAAACACTACAAACGAATTGAACCGAAGAATGTGATGCTAGTAATCTCGAGCCCAGACCTGTAACCCAAGAAATTAAAAAAGGAATCCCTATCACATATGGTTGTCATCCTCTTTTGGCGTAATCTTCCCTAATTGCCAATCCTCTTTGCCCATTGCACTACCACCATCCTCTGTTGACAGTTGCCACTGCAATTCTTTCACAACCGCCATCTCTTCATGTTGCTGCTCGTGAACACATGGAAATGAGGGCTCTTTAGCATCTTGTGAGAATACAGATGATTGAGGGGAACAATGTTAAATGACGACTTGTTTAATGAGTTGCATGTGGCATCTGATGATCGAAGCCAGGTTTTGATCTAAATCTAAATCCTTCTATTGAAATGTACAAAACATTGCCCTACATTAATACAAATATCTCATACGTTAATTTGAACATAGATACTCACTCCATCACCTATATAAGATATTTTTTTTCCCTTTTCTTTTTTTAAATCGGCTTGTCTTTGTTTGTAAAACGCATTTTGAGTTTGTCTTAATAATAAATGTATTTTTATCTTTAATTACTCTCTCATTATTTATTTCTTATACTTTCTCTTTCATTTTTTCCCCTATTACTATTCTCTATTTAATCTATTCATGAATAGTGACATTTTTTGAAAATAATTTATATTTCCTATATGTTTATTATTTTTACTTTTTTAAAAATCTGGCCATTCCGTTGAAACTTTGGAAAAGACTTTATATATAAGGATGAGGGAGTAATTTAACTTTTTTTTAACACGCGCACATTAATTAATTCAGGAAGGTTTATAATAGAAACGAGAGTGGGATCAGAAGGTTGTGTTTTAAAATGTATTTTCCAGAATAAATTAACGATCGCCTGTTTATTTATTGATGGTTAACTCGAGAAAAGAGAAGTGGCGTGATACTGATAATATGCGCGCGCAAGATTATTAGTTGACATCGGCGAATAGAATATAAACCTTGGAATTCCGGTCCTATGCGCCGTAAAATTTACTACTTCCCGGCTGTACTAACGGCCCTGGTCACTGTATTTACGCGATTTGGGACTTGAAAACGAACCGCGCGCAATTTTCATCACGAAGCCGTATGGAGCCGCAAGCTTCCACCACCGCAACCACCAGTGCCTCCGCTTCCTCCCAGCCTTCTGAGCCCTCACAGTCTCATCCATCGCAGCCTCCCGCAACTTCTCTTCCTCCGTCGTCCTCATCAGCCCCTTCAGTATCTACTCCACTGCATTCTTCGCCAAACCCTAATCCTGTATCGAACCAACCCCCTAACCCAACCCCCAAAGCCCCCTCTACCTCGCCTCTTCCGTCTACATCGGCTCCCCCACAATCTCGCCCTCCCACCGTATTCAACAGAAATTTGCCGCAGCAACCACTGCAGCAGCAGCCACATTATCCCCCCTTCTCTTCGACTCCCTCTTCACTTCATCCCGCATCTTCTGCTCCGGTTGGTTCTGGGTCTTCCTTTTCGTCTGCCGGCTCACCCTCCATTTCCGGGCCTTCTGCACCGAGGGGTGGCATGGCGATCGGTGTTCCCGCACACCACCAGAATCCGTCTCCCCCGTTTTCTTCCTCTTTCGGGCAGCATTTTGGAGGGTTGGGACGAACTGGAGTCAACATCCCTGACTTAACCCCTAATTCTACCACTGCTCCGGTAGGTCGTGTGTATCCGGGATTTATACTTCTTGATCAGCTGCGAGAGTAGAGACGCGATATCGTTTATTCCTTGTTTAAGAATTAAATAAGTAAACTATCATTGAATATACTAAAAGACTTTTCTGGGAACATTTATAGCTTTTTAAGCTTCCTGGTTCGATGTCGCTGTTTAGGTGAGAGCGCCCACGCAAGGAATGGGCATGCTAGGATCTCTCGGTTCAAGTTCTCAAATGCGACCAGGTGGAATGCCTACACATCAACACCGACCCGTGCAATCATCTCTTAGAGCACCGTCTGCCCAAAGTAATCAGTCCACTGGTTCACAAGTTAGTATACGGGTTTACTTCGTTTCTCCCTGTCTACACTGGCTGTGAAGGTGAAAGTTTTGGTTAAGAGAACTAATATTGAGCTATTTTCTTCCAATTATTGGTAATTTGATTTGCACACCTCAAGGTGAATATTAATCAGGCATTTATTTGGGTAAAAGACACTAAATATATTGTCAAGTCTTATCGAAATGTTCACGTGTGACCTAAGGTTTTGGAAGTCTATCAACAAATGGTGAAAGGCTTACTATCTTTTAGTGCAATTAAATTATGCTGTTGCTGGCATAGCAGCTTCAGTCCGTGCATTTCCTAATTTACATGTAATTATGTATAGAATTGTTTTGTTATCATTTGCTCCTCAGGCATTTGAAGGAAGAACGTGCCAGTGATTCACACATTCCTATATTTTCTGTAGAGTTTCCAAGGATCTGGACTAATGAGAGCCTCATCAGTGGGATCACCTGCTTTGCCATCTTCATCACAAGGAATGCAGTCACTTAATCAACCGTGGTTATCATCTGGACCTCCAGGGAAGCCTCCTCTACCATCTGCTTCTTATAGGCAACACCCAACATCCCTGCAGCAAAGGGCACATATGCCTCCCCAGCAGCACTCAACACCAACAACATCACAGCAACACCAACCTTTTCCATTAAATCAGCCGCAGGAGCATTTGGGGCAGCAAGTTCCATCATCAAGGACGCTTCATATGCCTCACCAGCAACAGACTACAAAAGTACAAGGACCTGGCAATCAAAAACCTACTTCTCTTGTGTCCCCGCAACCTACTGCAGTTCAAGCAGGGATTCAGAATCGAACATCCAATGTAGATGCTGATGAATCTTGTAATAGAATTCTCAGCAAAAGAACTATTCATGAGCTAGTCAATCAGGTGAGTCACACTAATCTCTCAAGTTCTTTGGTAGATTTTGTTGCTGAAATTCAAAACAACGACTTCCATTGATTCATCTCTTTCTCCCCTATCCCTTAGCTTTGGTGGGGCGGCTTGGAGTTGCTTTTAGACTTCTAGCTCTTCCGCCATGAAATTCATGTTATATAACTTCTGGGCTGATTTTTTTCCTTGGGTTTTTTAGTTTAGACCAAGATATTGTCTATTCATTTAAAATTTCGTGATAAATGTTAAGATGTCCTCATCAAACAGCATTATCTAATAGGAGGTATACATAATGAAGCCAATTTATTTCTTCATTACAGACTTCTGGCCGTTCTCATTCAGTTTGAATGGGTTGGCAGGAAATATTTTAATCTCATTGTGAATCATATTATTATCTTTTGGGTTGTCCTGGTGATCTATCTTTGAAATTAGTCAAAGGTGTATCCTATTTATTCTCACTAGTTAACAGCATGTAGAATGCTTAGCTATGCACAATTTTTCAAGTACAGGATGTCAGGACGTAGAGGAGATAATAGATTTATCAGTTTGACGTAACCTGAATTCCCATATCAAATGTTGTTATTGTAACGGTATAGTTCATGAGTTGATCAGATTCTCAAGGATGGTTTTTCAGATTGCCTTGGCTAGAATTTGAGCTGGAATCTCTGGAATTGTTCAACTTTATACCTGAGAAAGTCTAAAAGTTTAGCCTATTCTTTAACATTATAGGGAAAATTCACAAGTCACAAATATACAGAGCATTAGTCACAGCTATCCCTCACTTACTCACCGTAACTAAAATTACATCAATCAATCAGAAGACTCATATATAATTTAATTTATTTTATTTGGAATAGTATGTTATAAGTCAACTCCTTTGGAACTCTATTTTAAAGAAAGTTGAACTCTCCCTGTAAATTTAAAATTTTTGAAATTAACAATTGAGCCTTTTCTCTAGATGTCAACAATCCATAGAACTCTAGAGAACTGAATCCTATTTCATTCATCTCTTCTAGGCACAACTCAATGTTGTTGAACTAAGTACAAGACTACAAGTTTTCTATAATATCGAAGTGCAACTCTTGAATTTTTATTTTTATTTTTATTTTTTGCTATAAAAGAAGGCTAAAAGCCAAAGTTACATAAATGCTGAAATTAAAAGAAAGGGGAATTTAATCCCAAACACTCGTTGTCCACTCACTGCCGCAAGTGAGAAGGGCAAGCATCTAATAAGGAGGAACCATTAATGCCTGATTTTGCCAAGGCATCAGCAATCATATTTGTTTCCCTAGGGCTGTGACATATCTCCACATGCCAATAATCCCTTCTTGAATAGTCCCTGATGGTTTCAATCAGCATACTACCACAACAAAACGCACCATCAGAGAGTCTATTGACAAGTTCCCTTGCATCAGATTCTATAATAACCCGTACACTATATGGGCCGGGCCTAAGCCCATTAATATCTATCAGTTTTTCCCCTTAAAATGTATCTTATTTTATGAAAACATCTATAAGTATTTACTGACACTAGAATCATATAGGTTTTAAGTGTTGCATGTTCTAGCTTTGCTTGATTAATTTTTTTAGATATTATCATTCAGTATCCGGTTTAGGGTTCCTAGCTACCCCTTCCACCACAAGTATTTCTTGTGGGACTCAAACTCAATACCCAGAGACCAACTCCTTGTTGGTAGTTTTGCTTGATTAATGATCCATAAAAGAATCAATTTTGCACAAAATGTGGCTCTACATTTGCTTTCACATTCTGAAATAGTCACCATTTTTTTGTCTTTGGGATCCATTATGATTTTCAAATGTAATTATGTTCATGGATTTTGGAGTTCAATATATAATGTGATAGAATTTGCTTCCTGAAATGCTTTTTGCCTCATACGTTCCTTCAATGAATTAGCTGCTTTTATTGACAGGTTGATCCATCAGAGAAGCTGGATCCTGAAGTTGCAGATGTTCTTGTGGATATAGCAGAAAATTTTTTAGAGTCTGTAAGTTTTTGGATTTAGTTGTGCACTGGTTTAAATTTTGTATATAGCTGAAACCTTTTTAATCCCCCCCCCCCCCCCCCCCTCTACTACAATGTTGATATAGATTGAAATAATCACTCTGTTCCTGCTATTTGTTGTGTGAAATATGTTATATGTAGTTGTCTTTTTGGGTGCTTTATCTCTTGTTTATACCTCAGGGTGCCTTTTTTCCTCGATATGATACTTTCAGCTAGTAGGTTTTCTTCAATAAAACTCTTTACACTCATAGGGGTACATGAGGTACCCTTTCTCTTCAATGCAACTGAATCGAGCTGCTTGCATCAACTTTAAGACAAGTATTGTTATTTAGCGTGAAAGTGTGTGTTTCCCTATTCATGCTGAGGCTCCTTTGAGTTTTCCCTGTTGGTGGATATGGATAAAGCATATTTTTCATTCTCTTGCTGCCTTAATGTATATGTTGAAATGCACATGGTGCATTGCCCTGGTGGCAAAGTAATCCCCTTGTAGAGGGGATGTAGTGGGTTCTATCTTTAGCATCAATAGTAACCATTTTCGTTATCTTGAGCAGATCACTAAATCTGGTTGCTCACTTGCCAAGCATCGGAAATCAACTATGTTGGAGGCAAAGGACATACTTTTACATTTAGGTTAGTTATTAGAAAAATTCTCTGCATTCTGATTCTCATTTGATCACAAATCCAGGAGCTTACTGTACATGTGAATCTTTGTAGAGAAAAATTGGAATATTTCACTTCCTGGATTTGGTGGTGATGAGATTAAAAGCTATAAAAGACAGGTAAGTAAAACTGCTGGCTTTTTAAAGTTTAGTAATGTAAATTTTCCTTGGTTTATTAGATGTTATTAACTTCATAATATTGATCCTCTTCGTGGTTGCTTTGAAGCTTGCTAGTGATATTCACAAGGACCGTCTCATGGCTGTAAGTTTATGTTCCTGTTCCTTTTTTTTTTTGGAAAGATAAATGGTAGTATTTTGTTGTGTGCATGTTTTTCATTATAATGTTCATACCTGCTGGGGCCCTGCCCTGCCTTGCCCTGCCCATGCGTTGATGCCTGATGCTTGATAGGTTTCATGTGTGGCAATTAACTGCTATGGATGGGCTATATCATCATTACTTGTAATGCATGCAATCTTTTTCCTGCAAGCCAACCTTTTTAGTAAAGGGATTAAATTGAAATCGAATAAACCTTTAGGGACTAGAAATAAAAATGGAAATTAACATATCCCTATAATTTACCTCAGTTTTCTAGCAGGTCCTTATAATTCAAAAGTTTGTAAATCCTCTCAATGGTTACATAGCTAGTCCTTAGAGTTTCTGTGGACAATTTGAGAGAAAATTATTATTCTGAATCAATAAATAAAAGAGAGTACATATGGGCCTTTATATAGGCAAACCTAAAGCTAACCCTAGAATCTAATTTAATCAAAATAACTAAGATATAATATATCCACATCTAATCTTAAGATATATTAAATATCAAACTTAATATTAAAAGAACAATTAATCTAAATAATCCCAAATAAATCGCCATATTCCCACAGTTTCAAATGTTTGTACCTCAATTCCTGTCATCCCAATGTGTTTTGACTCTTGATGCTGCAAGCGGATTTGATGATGTGGAGTGTTAACTGTACATTTGGCAGCGTCATTATTATAGTTCTCCATATGAGAAAAAAATAAATTGATCTGTTTAATGGCAAAAAAATGCCACATTTCGGCCATTGCCTTTTGAACAAGAAAACACGGCAAAGATGAAGAGAAAATGCAGAAAAGATGAGTAAGGGAAGAAAACTCGGAGAAAATGAGATGGTATTGATGTCAATCAATAGCAACATTCTGGCCATATTTGTTGACGGGCTACTCTGTAATACAAACCCGATCCCCTTATATTATGTCTTTCAGTTTGGCAGTGTTAATCTCTTAAGTGATGAGCCAAATAAAGCAAACCATTGGTCTTTTTCTGAGCCTTAGATTTAGAAGACACTGTTTTTGAATTTAGAGATCTTCTTTGGGAAGAAGTGCAGCTGTTCGACTGGGGATGCGGAGGAGAATGTTGGGGGATTCACAAAGGCTCCAGATATGCAAATTCCAACAATGATGAGTTCCGGACATCAGAGTTGTTGTGAAGGGAGAAAATGCAAGTGTTTTAACTGATTTGTGGTGAAGCTTGAATTATGATGGTTGCATAGTAGTGTTGGGGGAAGGCCTTTTCTTCAGCTGGCTTTGCCTATCAGAAATATACTTGTTTAATAGGTATAGTTCTGTTTCACTGGGGAAAAGGGGATGGTTATTGTCTTCTTGAGCTTCCTTGAGCAGCTCATGTGACTAACGAGTGATCAGGAAGATTTTGTGGCAAGAGTGGGTGAGAGAAGAGCAGCGTGTAATGCAAAACCAAGTCTACGTGTTCGAGCAATTATGAAGTTGAAGGTGCTTAATCAAATGAGGCCTTCTATAAGCTTATACAAAGAGATGTAGAAGGAGGGAGGGCACTTGAATCCAGATCTGTATTAAAATACTATACCAATTTTACGTTACCCCGAAGCCAATTACACATTCAGTACAAGCTTGAACCAAGATTTGAAACAAAATGCCATTTCAGTTTTGCATTGTCCTTAAACTGACACAATCAAATACAGGTTTGAACCCAGATCAACCAGTGAAGGAGACATGATGGATTATTGAACTTGTGCTTATCTAGCACCAAAACTCGCCAAACTTTTCTTCACCCTGGAGCACAATTTACTTCTGTCTTTTCTCTTCCCTTCTATTTTCTCATTCAAAAAGCCAAGGAAGAAATGTACTGCAACCCTCCCGCCAGTCATCTATTTATTTTTCCTTATGTGGCCAACTCACATGACTTAGGCTACCATGGATACACTGAACCCTCCATATCAAAAAATCTGTTTACACCATTTAGGATTTGTCAGCAGCACAGGGTTTAGGATGCAAAAGCTTGAAATTTTTAGGACTATGTAACCATTGAAAAATACAAGGTTGGGCTTACAACCTTTTGAACTTTAGGGACCTGCTAGAAAATTGAGGTAAACCATAGGAATCCTCTAATCAATTTTCCCATGAAAAAATAAAAATAATTTTCTTGGTGATATTAAAAATGTTAATGATGTGATTATGTTATCCTGGTTATTTTCTGGCAGATAAAGAAGTCGATGGTAGCAACAGAGGCATCACACCATAAGGGTTCTGCTGGCCAGGCCTCTGGTGGTGTAAAGGGGAGTCAAGGAAAGACCCCTGGGAATGCCTTTAGCTTGCCCACTTCAAAGAATTCATGAGTCGCATGAGTTACTGGTGCTTCACGCTGTTAGATTCTATCTGACTCAGGTATTTCTGCTTGCCATTATGCACCACAGCATAACTGGCACCTATACTCTTCTGGCTATATGAAGTGCAGTGCAGATTCAGGAGTCCGTTATTGTGAAGTTTTGACTTTAAAATTTTGCCATGCTGTTGAGTATCACCCAAAAAATGTATAATGCAATGGTGCTTCATTTCTCTAATACTAGGTGGTTAAAATTATACTAGTGTAAGACGCTTCTTTTTTAACGGATAGCCAATCATTACTGTCATGTTTACATAATTCTTTCACAGTTAGACGCTCTGGTTCGGTTAGTTTGGAAATACCAAAACTTTCCCTCTGATCCTCAAGTTGCAGTCAAACTTGACCAACCTAAGCTGGTTTGGAGGGCCATGAAATTGCTAATTTCAAGTTACATAACTAATAAGAATCTTTTAATATTTTGCCTCCAATCTTGTGTTGCCTTCACGCAGGGTTAGTTTGTTTCCAGTCTCTAATTTCAACGTGCAAAATTTTGTGCTATTTGGAGGTGTTTTTAGGAGATCTTGCTAGGTAAGTTTTGGATTAGAAGAGGGGGCATAAGAGCAGTTCGGATGTACAGCGTGGTAGAACAAATGAGATTATCTTATTATTATTACTGCTATTACTAGTATTTATTAGACAGGGGTTTAAACTAGCATTGTGAAATTGAATCTACGACCACTCCCTACTTGGAAGGCATCTTTGCTACCTGGGCAATGTGCCAAATGTAACGATATGGTCCTGTTTATGATGAAATTTCGTGAACGACTCCTGCCTTCTCTAGTTGACATAATATACATGCTTGAGGTCAACAATTCATATGACAATTAAGTAATTCACCCTTCCTCTCATTGGAGCTGCCGTTTCCTCTACTGCAAGTTGTCCCATTCCCAAGGAGAAAAACAATTGAGGTAATTATTGAGTGTTGTTAAATAGTTAAATATGTCAATATGTGAGTGTTCATGTTGGTTAGTTGATAGCGCAGTTTCTTTGCTGCACGTCACAAGAAAAAATAATTAGATACTCGGTGCAGGTGATAAAATTTGCCTACTTTTTGTTTTTTGTTTTTGGGCGTAAATGCATCTTACTCCACCATACTTCGAGTGGGTATCGTGCAGTTCTTTATGGATTTTCAAGATTGTAGATACCGATGTGTTTTATCAGACATCCTCCAAATGGTTTGGAACTTCCTTCCCTCGACATTGAAAACTCCAATTAAGGCGTTTTGATCAAAATTTCCAGTTTTTGATATCTATTACTATTTTTTCTTCAATTAAAAAATTCCATCATATTATCTCATTCTCAAGAAACTTGTACGCTGCTTTAGTATTGAGTATCGTAATGGTAAAGTTATCGGACTGACTACTGTGAGTGAGAGGTCTCTATGTAGGGTTTTTATTAACAGCATTGATTCCACATTTTATTTAAGTTTCTGATTATGTTGCACCTAAATTCTTAAAATTAAGAAATGAGTTTTTCGTGTTAGAAACTAGGTCCAAGGCATGAAGCCGGCCATCATACCTTGTCTGGTGCTGGTGGTGCAAGAGCTACACCTATTTGCCCACGGCATTACCAATATTACGTGTTAAAATTGAAGACTGTTTTCGGAGATATTTTATAACGCCCAATTGAAATCACATCGTTTTATGTCGCTTGCCCCCTTGATCTTGGCTTCCCTCCTCTGTTCTTTTCTCATCCATCATCTGCATCATAGCGTTTGTGTATCCATTGCTTGTTTTACAATGGCATGAGTACAATTTTGTAAGACGTGGTATCTCAAGTTTCTTGAACCGGTTCAGTCCCATGCAGGCTTTTTCCATTTGTTTCTCCATTATAAGAGCCCGCATGCGTTGTTTTCCTTAAAGTTGTCAAAGAAATGGACAAGAGTACATGTCCAATATTTGTTATTCCCAGTACCTTTGCTTCATATTTTTGTGATTCTTTACGGCCCCTTTTGTGTTTACTTGAGTTTTACGTAATCAGCATTTAGGACAGCTGTTGAATTGCATGATTTATATGTCTTAATTTCAAACTTCTACTTGTTTTCTTTCAAAGTACTCTTGTAAAGCGTAAACCCTAGGCGTTCTAATTCACATCTTTGCTTTTTGCATCATCTATCTAGACTTTTGTTATAAACAAATTTGAAAAATAATTGATAATTAATGAAGGGGATTTATTTGTGGTCAACTAATGTTGTAATGTTATACTACTATTTAATTAATTACTCTGAAATTTATACAAAAAATTGTACATTTTCAAATTATCAGGTTTAAGAGGAATACAAAAGATGGTTTTAAGTGTCATTCAGAATGCATGTGGAGGAAAAGAATCAGGCGAAATATTTGTACCGTGATGTGTCGGAGATGGAAGAAAATAAATTCAACGCCAAAGAATAACTACCTGCTGAGATTTAATGCAATCGGTCATGGGTAGTGAAAAAGGCATCGAATTAATTTGTGATTTTTTAATTTTGGACCAACAATTAAATAGGGATCCATATGCATGTTAATTGATTAGTAGGAAAGCACATGAAAAATGATAAACATGATGGGTGAGAAATGGTTATTTCTTGAGCAAAAAAAAAAAAACGGTTATTTTTTGTCTTGGAGAGAAAGAGGGTTGGCTATTTAAAAATGGGGAAATGAGTGTGTACACTAACTTTTTTCTCTACATAGAGGTGGAAACAGGTCAGGTCGGGCTTCACCCTTAACAGATCAAATCTGTTTGACGACAAAGTGGTTTGAGCTTGACTTTTAACCTATTATAGGCCCTTTTTTGCCTAAACTTGGCTTGTATACAAGCTCGGGTAGGCTTTAAACTTTGAGGTAAGCTAACAAGCCCACAGGCCTCATCACAAAACAGGTCTACTTTAAATAAGCTGACAGGCTGAATTATATAAAATTAATATAAATGATCTAAAATACATCATAAAATATGAAACCAAATAAAACAACATAACAGTTTTCATTACAAATTTACAGTTTTACCCTTATAACAGGTAGACCTTACAGGCTTAAGAGGCTTTATTGGGAAGCCTAAGTCTAGCCTATTAAGAAAAATAAACCTTGAAATAGACTTTAATTTGGCCTTTTAGCCTGACAGGTCAAACCTGATGAGGCTTTAAACAGGTTAAATCGCAGGTCCGTGATAGGCAGTCTGACCTCTTTCCACCGTTATCTCTACTCAATATCTTAATCATTGTATCATATTTTAATGGGTGAGATTTAATGCTAGCATCCATTATAATTTGACCCAATGGTGTGACATTATATGGAGAGAAATTAGAGAGGAGGGATAGTGGAGACATCTCTCTTCCTTAAAATAGAGGCCTTGACGTATGGTACTTTAAAAAGCAAATAATATTTTTTTGATGACACAAGGTGATGATTTTTTTTTTTTTTTTTGGCCAGACACAAGGTGAGAAATAATATACAGCATATTTTTGTGATAAAATATATTAAATTAAATTGAATCATAACACTAGAGGCATACATTTTTGAGAAGCATAAAATAACAGGAAATAATAAAAAATGAGGCGGGCAATGATGTCATGTGCAAGCACGTGAAGTGCCAATTGGAAGATGATTAGATTTTTTTTTTTTTGGTCAAAAAAAAAAATCTAATCATCTTCCAATTGGATGATTTTTTTTGGAAGATGATTAGATGGATGCACGTGCTTTTTCTTCCGTGGCCGGCCACATGGGGCCTCCTCATTTAATAAAGTATAATTATAATTTTAGTCAAATAAAAAAATGCGTTGAAAAAGCACATTTCTATAAATCGAAATAATTTTAGTCAAATCTTCAATGTAGGTTGTTGGGTAAATTAAACCAATATTCCCGTGCTACTTGGAATCAACATCCATTATATATTTATTATAATGCTAACAAAATATTAGAATGAATCGGATATTCGGATCTATTTATGTGTTCGGTTAATATGGGGGGATAAAATTGTTTCAGTCTTGGTGTTTTTAGTGCGCTCCACTTCAAACGCACTACTATTACAGGAGATCTTCCCGCCAAAAGCCCCCAAATTTAGGAATTTAAATAATAATTTTCTATGTATAATATCAGTTAAGAATATAATATTTAAGTAGATATTTATATTTCTTATTATCTCTATTATCCCATAATATTCTATATCAATATTAAATCTGTAGATATTTATATAGTTTATTGATATTGTAAAGTTGCGTTTACAAATATAGGGTATGAATCATATTCTCTAATTTTTCTTATGCTATGCTCTAGAGGTGTCAACCGGCCCCCGGACCTTCAAGCCCAGCCCATGAAGGGTTAGGGCCTGATAGGGCCGGCCCTTCAAGGCCCGGAATAAGAAAACACATGTTTTTTAAAGTTCGGTCTAAGAGCACTAGGGCCAGGGACGGGCCGGCCCGGAAATTACTATTCCAAATTTTAATTATTTTTCCTCCGTTTTTTTTTCAAAAAAATATAGTTAGTAAATTACAACATAAGTCATCTAACAAATAAACACAGTCACTAATTTATAATCAAAAGTAAACTATGTTCACAAATAACTCATATAAAACATAAGAAGCATACTACTAACTACAAAGCGACATTAGTACAATGATTATTATTCTCGTCATCTTCGCCACTATCATTAATTTCAACGACATTTGATTGTTATTCACTTTGAGTTAGTAAGCTTTGATTCACGAGTAAGAATATCATAAATTTCTTTTCTGGCTTCATGAACACATATATAAATCTTTATCTACAACAAATAATAAATCAAATCATAAAATTAGAGTATAGTTATTATATATTTATACTTAAATGGATAAATAACTCTATAATAAATAAAAAATACATATAAATTATTGAAGGATCCAATTTCAACAAGTGTTCAATTTTAAAAAATAAAAAATAAAAAAATTGAAGGGTCCAATAGATCAACCCATATAAGCCCTTGACCTTTCAGAACCAAACATCACCTCACTTCCCCAATTTCCAAACCCAAAGGCCAGGCTCTGTATGCTCCTTTATGTAATTATTTCGTTCTCTTGTTGAATAGACAATTTGTTTGAGGTGACTAAATTAAAGCAAAGTAATATAAATGAAAAGAAAAGAAATTAAACGTAGGTCCTAGTAGGTGAAATGTAAAGGCTATAATGTCCAAATGAAGTGATTGATGTGAAGGTATAAATAAAAGACAACAAATTAGATGCTGCGTCATTCACGACTTGGAAATAAAGTAATTCACAAAAACTGAAGTTTTGATTGGAATAAGAAAGCCATAGATCCGAACAGGATAGGTTGGCACGCGGGGATTTTGACAGGAACATGTGATCTATGAATCCCTTGAACCGTTAATTGAAAAAAATTACAAATATTATTATAATATTTAAGATTGATTCGACGTACTTGATTTAAAAATTATGAAGAATAATACGAAAAACTTAGCTTAGATAGCTCGTAGCTGAGTACTCCTAAGCATCAAGTCAGGGGTTCGATCCCTGACTGTGTGTATAGAGAAGGTTATTCGACCAATACTAATGTTCTTTCGAGACGATTACAGTGTGAAGGAGGATTAATTTCAACTGTCGGTAAAAAATAACTCCTGATTTTTATCCCCCCAAAAAAAATAATAATTATAAGAGAAACCCCATCCATATTGACATTGGATTACATTGTTATTGTACAAAAACTTCCATTTTTAATGCAAAAATGATTGGCCTGGTAACAAGAAGCAAGCATTATTCCCGGCTCTACAGCGTTCTTCTCATGTCCTCCTTATTTTTCTGATAACATTGAGGTGTCTTCCCTTGCTAGTAATTTTTTTTAAAAAAATAATAATAAAATAAGTAAAAGCCTCGAACAACGTGGTTCCACGTTAGCTGGAATCTTATCTTGCTGCGTCATTGTCGATTGCGTAGCCCCCAAAACCTACACCACAGTTTCCGCGTCAGCTCAGACTCTTCCTCCTTCCAAACTCAACCGAGCCTTCTTGTTTCTGACCCTATCCTATGTTTTCGTTTTGTCGCTTCTTTACTTGCTCCATTAACTGCCCGAATGATCCCATTTAAGTTAATTGCTCGTCATTATCGTCTAATTGTTCAACTTGTTTTTTCATAAAACAGGTACAATTGAATGAACCCCACGTTCTTTTACATGAAAATAAAAGTCTGCATTTAAGTGGGGTAATAGGTACAGTTTCTTCAAAAGCAGGAGGTTTTTTTCTTTGTCCATGATTTTGGTAGAACAAAGAAAATGTTCATATGAAATGTATTAACAACCTTTGTAAGAGCAAATGGCGGAATCATTCTTAACATAGCATTCAATGGAATAACAGCGATTCTACTACCATTAGGTAGAATTGAGCATTCAATGTTTTGTATTCCTATCAACATCAACAAAAATTCTATATGTTCAGTCACTCATAATTCACTAAAAGCAAACGTAATAAAAACTATTACCCTGATTATTTGAGATGAAGCGCCAATGGTAAAGAGACATTGTATCAAGGCTTTTGACCGAACGTTGCTAGATTTAATGAAGTCCAATCGCATATTTGGTGGAAAATGTGTTAGCATGAGGGGTGATATCAAGCAAATCCTACCAATTACACAAAAGGTGGTCGAGCTAAAATTGTAGATGTAGCAATCAACACTTCTCATCTTTAGAATGAATGCAGATTACTTCGATTAACCAAGAATATGAGGCTAAAGTCTTCATGATCCAGTCGAACAACAGAAAATTAAAATATTTTCAGAATGGTTGCTACATGTAGGAGATGGAAACATTGAGTTACCACACCATAGAATTGTAGACATCACGATACCACCAGAGTTATTGCTTCATGATAATTGTAATCCAATTAGGTGCATCGTTGAATCTATTTATCCAAATTTAATAGAATGTTGATGGACAAAAATTAACTCAACAATAGGGCAATTCTTACCCCTACAATAGAATATGTCAACATATTGAATGATTACATTTGTTCTTTATTGGTAGGTAATGCGATAGAGTATTTTAGTTCTAACTCTATAATTCGTATAGATAATGCTAATGGGAGCTTTGAGGATTTGTTTGACACTTAATATATGAATGCAATTAAATGCTCTGGGATACCTCATTATAATTGGTATTGAAAGTTGGTGTACCAATCATGTTAATATGGAATATTGATCGAGCAGTAGGCTTGTGCCAAAAATAACACAACTTGGGAAGAACGTTATTAAGGCAAATGTGTTGAATGACATAAGTATTGGTGAAAAAATTTTGAGACACAAAATGAATATGAACCCATTAAATTTAAACTGTCTTTCAATATGACAGGAGGGCAATTTTCCACGATAATTTTATTTGCAGTGAAGATAAACAAAAGTCAAGGTCAATCAATGTCTAATGTAGGTCTCTAACTACCAAGTTTGGTTTTCTTACATAGGCAACTAAATGTTGCACCGGTTAAGAGTTTTAATGGCTTGAAAAATTGGATGAGTTCAATAAATGTAGAAATAATAGTACAATAAATGTAGTTTATTGAGAAGTGTTTCAAAACCTTTTGTTATATTGATATCATGAAGAATCAGGTTCTGATAACCGGACCAATCAATAGGAATTCTCTCTACTCTAGAACCCATAGGCCTAGGAGCAATAGACTGAAGAGGTACGACATCTGTAACAAAGTAAGTAACAAAGGAAGAAGGAAGAAAAGCTAGGGACGAAGAGGTATAGAAAACCTCATAAAAGGCCATTAAGCAGCAAAGAGGACTTTCGGTCAGTGTCTGGTTTGGCATCAACTCGGTATTTTTTTAAAATCGATTTTTTTTCCTTATAATTTTCTTTAGTGTTTCATATTAATTACTGTGAAATTTTCAATTT
Source organism: Acacia crassicarpa (assembly GCA_034222035.1). NCBI lineage: Eukaryota > Viridiplantae > Streptophyta > Magnoliopsida > Fabales > Fabaceae > Acacia > Acacia crassicarpa. The sequence continues at coordinate 58,920,536 of JAWXYG010000002.1, read as the reverse complement.
TTCTCCGATTTAGCCAGTTTAACTTTGGTCTAACTCACTGATCATTAACCCAGTACTTCGACCAATGTAGTGGCGGTCCGAGTTTTAGAACCTTGATGAAGACAGTCTCACTTATTGCCATAAGATTATGTAAAATGTATCATATTTATGATGTAATCTAATGGTGAAATAATAACATTGTAGCATTTATTCATTATTTTATCCCATTTATTTATAGTTTTCATACTAATTATCGTGAAATTTTCAATTTTTCCCTGGTTTAGTCCTAGTTTAATTATAATCTAACCCATTGATTATTAATCTAGTACTCTGATTAGTTTAGTAGATGGTTTGAGTTTTAGAACCTTGATGAAGACGGTCTCACTTATCGCGATAAGATTATGTAAAATGTATTATGATGTTATCTAATGGCGAAATAATAACATTCCAGCATTTATTCTTCGTTTTATCCCACTTATTTACAGTTTTAACATATTGTGGAACTCAGGGTCCAAAATCTTTGTTGATGCTATCCCACAACAAACGATCTAATCGGGCCAATGGGAGCCTGATACGTGTACTCCGTGAATCGCTCCACCCTCCTGCACCAAACCACTTAACCACGCCATCACCCTTTATATTTGGGGGCGGGCTTTGGTAGAAACTCATTTTTGCGTCGTATTCATCGTCCATCACATCTTCCTCTGCATATTCCTTCGTACTATTCCTTTTATGTGTGTGTGGGTGTTGCGCCATACGCTCCTCGCTATATAACTGAGGCCTGCTTCATACACACATACATTCATACACTTAATTTCGAGGAATTGCAGTTCAAAGTTTCTTCCTTGCTGTTTCGTCGTCTCTGAATCCCTGCCTCTAATTCCAACCGGTCATGGCGAGTGGACTCATGGGCGCTAATTCCAACGGTGTTTCTGGCTCTCACGCCAATCCTGAGAAGCTCATTATCGATACTGACCCTGGGATCGGTAAGTTTGCATTATTTGCTATTTTAGGCTTTCGTAATGCTTATATGCCATTTTAGTAGTTCGCCTGACGATCTGATGGCTGCGGCATGCTTTTTTTACTGTATGATTTTCCGGCCGGTCTTAATCCTGTTGAGTTGAGTTTTATATAATTTTCCGCCTGGCGAGTAGTTGGCGTGACAATCTGATGTCTGGCTTCGCTGTCAGCTACATTATTTAATTTTCCCTTCATCTTTCATTGAACAGAGAAATTCATTGCTAGTTTTAAAATTTTTAATATCGTAAAGGTCGAGCGCGCAGACAGACTCACATATCTTAATCATTTTCCTCCACGTCGAATGGGTGACTAGTAAAAAGGCCAATCATATTTTTTCTCTTCAATTCTATATAATCGTACTTTCTGCATTTATTTTTCGTTTTTAAAGTTAAACCATCTAGCCCCTAACTTCTGTAGATCATATGCAAAGTAATATACTTCTATTTTAATCTCCTTTAAGCGTAAAACCAACAAGATTTGATTGAGAAAGCATTTGATCGGATCGTCATTGAGAGGACGTGGTCGATGGCAATTGGACTTGTACGTTGAATTATTGAGATTGTCTTTTCAACAGGAGGAAGCGATGCTTAGTCAAATATAACAGCTGGTCATTGTCCTTCCTTGAGAAATTTAGTATCTTGTTTTTCAAATTAGGCATGGTCCAACTTGATTTGAACTAGTATTTGTTGGTGCCTAAATATACAAATGTTCTTGTGGTGCAATATTTAAGTTCCAGCTACTTTGTCATACTCATAGGAGATATTCAATCCATGGAATTACTTAACGTCACTAAACTAAGTGGTTGAAAATTGGTTGTGGTTATCTTGTATACGTTTTTTATGAATGTTTTGTTTTACTGTGAATGCCATTTTCATGAGTTAATATTTTTGCTATTGTAAATCCATAGATGATAGCATGGCAATCTTGATGGCGTTTCAAACACCTGAGGTGGAGATTTTGGGCTTGACGACCACATTTGGTAATGTTTCTACGGAAGGTGCCACTCGCAATTCATTGCTTTTGGTATGTGTTTATCTAACATTTGGCTGTGACTTTATTCTACGAAAGGCTGTGTCTTACATGTTTTTAGGACATTTTCATGATCAGTTTTTCTTTTTATTGTGCAAAAGGATAGTGTGAGATTGCTGGCTGTCAAAATGTTCCAGTGGCAGAGGGCAACCCTGAACCCTTGAAGGTAGCTATTTAATATATACCTTTGACGTTGACTAGTGTGCTTCAACTCAGTTAGGTCATATTGAAATGTTGGGTTAAAGGACATTTTTGCTCTTAAACTATTTTCACTATCAAGTGCTGCAATGTTACTCCTAAACTTTGAAAAAACATTGCAATGTTGCCCTTGCCCTTTAAAAGGGAGCCAATGTCTGTTAAAAGTGTTCATAGATATGAATATGGCCCACACAACATAGTGAACAGATGTTTGCTCCTTTTTTTATGGCAGGGGTGACATTGCAATGTTTTTCCTCTTTTTTTTTTTTTATAAGTTTGAGGGTAGCATTACACCACTTGATAGTTTTGGGTACTTAATGCTCTTTCTTGAATAGTTTTCAGGCAAAAATACCCTTTAACAGTTTAAATTTTACCTTACATTGCTTGTCCTGGTTCATCTTTCATCCACATGGCACTGCGCATGGCTTTACAATTACATGTTTAAATAATGGTTTTATGTCCGTTTTCCCTTCATCTTTTGAGTCTGAATTATGCTTTATCTTTTGAAAGGGTGGAATTCCACGAGTTGCTGACTTTGTTCATGGTTCTGATGGACTTGGAAACATGTCCCTACCCCCACCAAAAGCTAAAAAAATAGATAAAAGTGCTTCGGAGTTCTTGGTGGAGAAGATTTCCGAATACCCCGGTGAAGTATCCATTTTAGCACTTGGACCGCTGACAAATATAGCTTTGGTAAGTTCTACCATAACTTTCTTGTTATTGATGGTCATGGTCATCATAACATTTTTTTTTATTATTTGCATCTGCATGCATATATGTTCTGATAGTTCAACCTTTGTGGTTAGGCCATCAAAAGAGATTCTTCTTTTGCTAACAAGGTGAAGAAAGTGGTTATACTCGGTGGCTCTTTCTTTGCCTTGGGAAATGTAAATCCAGCTGCTGAAGCAAATGTAAGTGGTTGTAATTCATGCCTTTGATTTTTATAGAAGACAGATAAGGACTAATGGGATTAAGGATTTTCCTTCACGTTCTGGAAGAATTGTATGTTTTGAAGTTTCGCTGGTCAAGAGTGAAGACAACCTACACTTTTGAAGAGAAAATCACTTTTTCATTTCCGCTTTTTCTCCCCAAAATCAATAATACACTTCTCAACAGACTCAAGACTCTAGACTACAAATGAAAATATTTTTAGCAAAGTTTGTAATCATTGGAATAAGTGGATCATGGGTTGTGTTACATTTCATGGTGAGTTTAATATTCAGTTCGTCCTATTGACTTAATTTCTTTATAATTTGCAGATCTACGGAGACCCAGAAGCAGCAGATGTTGTGTTCACTTCTGGCGCAAATATTGTTGTTGTTGGACTAAATGTTACAACCCAAGTGATACTTGCTGGTGGATTGCAGTTTCTTGTTTTCTCTAATTTGTTGGCTGGTTTTATTGTGTGGTTGGGTTTGTTGTAATTCTCAGGAACTGAATTTTGTCATTTGATTTCAGATGCTGACCTCCTTCAATTGAAAAATTCTGAAGGAAAGCATGCACAACTCTTAAGTGATATGTGCCAATTTTACCGGGATTGGCACGTTAAATCTGATGGTGTCTATGGTAATATGACATGCTCTTTTGACTTCTAAAATCTTGCCATTTGAAGCATTTTTCTTTGATTGTTTGCTCCGTTTCCAACTTGTTATTGGAATGATAATATGATATCTGCTTTCAGGAATTTTCCTTCACGACCCTGTCAGTTTCGTAGCACTCGTTCGTCCAGATCTTTTTACATACAGAAAAGGGGTAGTGAGGGTAGAGACACAAGGCCTCTGTGTCGGGCATACTCTAATGGACCAAGGGTTAAAGAAGTAAGTCCAAACAATGGAACTGATATGCTCCTTGACTATATTTTTGTTGTTCATGTTCAACTAATGTTCAACACATTGTCGTTTTCATTTCATATAGATGGAATTCGAGCAATCCATGGACGGGTTTTTCCCCTGTTTCAGTTGCTTGGACGGTGGATGTTGATGGGGTCATTAAGTTTATCAAGGAGACATTAATGAAACCCTGAGGTTCAGACATCTTTTCTTTGACACATGTCAATAAGAGAGGCATCGATCGTTGATCACCCTTCTTGCCTGTTAACACATGTCAATAAGAGAGGCATTGATCGTTGATCACCCTTCTTACCTGTTAATGTTATCAATCTGGATGTTATATTTATTGCACTTATGTTAACCATAACTTGGGTAATCGAGAGTTCTTTGTCGATCTCAGCCCCAGTCTATCTTTAAGTTCTTGTATTGGCGAAACGTTGCCTCTTTATCCTGCTTTACATTTACCAAGGTGAGCGTCATTCTTTCCCTTAAATGTTGCCTGTTTATAAAATTTTAAATTTCCATCTCAAAACTTGTTATCTCACGATCCTTGGCTTTTAGCGATTGAGGATTATACATTTGGCCAAGTGTAGATTCCTCGTAAGTTCTCATGTTTTCACTCAGTCCTAGTTTCATTCTCCCTATATGCTTCGCGTTTCAATTGGCCTAACAAATCGTGGGTTCTAGAATAAGTAAACTGTCAATCATTAAGCCAGTCGATGCTCTCTTAATTTTCAGCATTCGCCTTTATTCTATTTCTAATCTTGCGCCATGGTTTTTGAAAACAGATAATTGAGTGACGGAATGTGAATAACCAAGTTGATGCCACAATTTTCATTGTGGATTTGAGTATAGGTAACCTAAAAATTAAACTCAAGAATGTGGTCGCATATGCGCCAACTGTGCAACTAACTATGCTGACAGAATGTACTTTTAAATTAGGACTTTGGAGGGATCAAATGTATGTATTTTACTTTGTCAATTTGATTAATGAAACAATCTAGGCAAAATAATCTTTTATCTTCCTTGCAATCATTGTTTAGTCCAACCTATGCAGGACTCATGAAGCAGATAAAATTATCAAATTCTTCACAAAACTTTAATTCGATAATTCATCGCATAGGCTGTGGCAATCAGAATTAGTGCACTGACTGTGACTGATCTTTCACAAATTTGCCAGTCGTGCTGCGCAATACTAGCCCTGACCAATTGGATGTGATCATGGTCTAAAGCAAACTCGCATTTACACCCTCATCAGCCATTTCGGCAAGATCAACCACATATTAATTATGCCTTCTCAAATTAATGCTAGATGCTACGCTAGTTCGTGCTTTTTCTAGGTAATTAACTTCACAATCTGACATTCCAAACCCATGATGCTCCTCATTGCTTCCCCATGGATAACTATTTCTCTACAGGAACACATACTGTACCAGATGAAGCACCTTCACTGTGAAAGGAAAAACTTGAATCAAATAGGAACCAGGTCAAAAGCAATAAAGCCATCTCATTTAATAAAGCAGTTAAACCAACTCTTTCCCATTTTTATTTATAGGTCATCCCCTTCAAACACTCGACGCTCACCTACTTCACTGAGAGATCCATTTCAACTCCCTCCTATATCTTTACCCACTCCACCAACCAACCATGGATCGGTTTCTCCCTCCAAATTTCACAAACTAAACCCGTATAAACCCCCACATAATGCCAGAAATTAAGAGTTCTAAGGAGAATTCATTTAGATTTCGGACAAGTTAGATAATAGACATGGCTTGTGGGTGTTCTTCAACAGTAATGGCAGAGAAGATATCCTGGTACTGTGCTCTCTTTCTGACAGTGATGCTGGTATTGAACTGCTGCGAGTCAGGAACAAGCGAGTTTGGGATTGAGGTGATGCAGGAGAATATGAAGAAGGGGTGTGATGAGATATATGTGGTTCGTGAGGGAGAGACACTTCAAACCATAAGTGAGAAATGTGGGGATCCTTATATTGTCGAAGAGAATCCTCACATTCATGACCCGGACGATGTTTTCCCAGGATTAGTCATCAAGATTAGTCCTTTCTACAATCGATGAGACAGCAGAGCTGTAGAGAATGAATGTTGCGCACGTGAAGCTGTACGAGGTAATATATGGTTGTACTTGCGTCGTAGGTTCAATTACTTTTTCAGTTATTAAGCAACTAGGTGCAGATGGTTGATGAGAAGATGAGTTGACCTGCGAGAATGGAGTTTCCTTACAGAACAAAATAAAACCCATTATAAACCAGGTATTAGGACTTTGTGTAGATTTGTATGGGTTCTTCTTTTTTTTCTCACGTTTGGGTGTCTCTGTGTCACCCTTGGCACTTTGAAATTTGCTGATGATCGAACTGTCTGTGTTTTGCGGTATCAACACGGTCAAGGCACTTGTTAATCCCCTTACCGGAGATGGTCTCTTTGAACTCTTGCAAGCTTTATAGTTTGGAAGTTGTAACGTGCAGTGCATATGCTATAGAGTCTTTTTTTTTTTTTGTTTAAAACAAAAATAAAATACACGCAGAGCTAGCTCATTTGTTTGTGTGATTTAAAAAGATAACATAAAAGAGCAAAGTACCAAAAACGAAGTGAAAAAACACCATACAGACAAGGGTATGGGACAAAAGAACACTGAAAAACATGCAAAATATTATTTATTTAATATTAAATAATAATTTCTCTTCACAACATATAGTTATACTTAAATTGTTCATATAAATACGCGTAAAATTCTGTTTGCCGCAGGTATGAGTACGTGTGGACGCAAAAAAACAACTTCTAATTGAGATCAACAATATTCAAATTTGATTCAGTCATATAGTTACATATAAAAGAAAAAAATAATTGTCCTGACCATGCTTTCAGTATTGGGTTGAATGGCAGTCCCTCTGGTCTTTAATTTCACATAAAACATTTCGTAGAAGTTTTGTTCTCTCCACACTACGTAAAATTTAGTCAAGCATTTATGAATTATTTTTGAAAATATTCACATGTTTAATCCTTCATTTAGGTGGCAAGTTTAACTTTAAAATTCAAAAATGAATTAATAGTTTAAATTAATAAGGGTGATTGAGGGATGATAATAATTTTTAAAGAAACCAAGGCTCTTAATTAATTTAATAACATTTCTTATTACCCGTATGACTTAATTAAAAGTGCATCTTATAAATAAAATCGGGAGGACTACTTGAAAAAAAATAACGAGAGCTGCCCAACTTGAAATTACTATCATTAATAAGTTAGACGAGTGTCGGATTTATGCTCATATGCCTTTGAGGGTCGGGCATGTTTATGTGACTGGGAATTTTTTTTTTTTTTTGGTTTACAGCAATAATTCAGGTTGGTGGGAGTTGTAGCAAACAAACAAAAAATGCCACACAAGTAGTTGGATGTTGAAACTTGAAAGTCTTCAACTGGTTAATTCTGCGAGGTTAATTATGCAAGTAAGATATTTAATTCTTGAAACTATAATGTTGGCTCAAAATATAGAGGCAAATTCTGGAATATGATTATCTTTTACCTCTCAAGAAAATAAAAGCATCCAGATGCCATTTTCATCCTGAGAAAGTGTAAGAGCCCAATGTAATTTCGAGAGAGAGAGAGAGAGGGGCATGTGTAAGAATAAATCTAAAAAAATTACATGATACTAAAACTCAAAATAAACTTGTTGAAAACATGATCCTAGATGTGAAAAGATTTATGCCATGACTATGAATCCTGAAAAAAAAAAAAAAAAAAGGAAAACTAAAGCTTCATCTGCAATTTATCCATTTCACAATTCTCATCACCCAGGAAACTTGTTCAATCTCACGCGAGTGCAATAGAGAGGGATCTAGGCAATCCAAAGAATTAAGATAATCCTAGTAGCTATTTTTTCATCAATAACTCATGGGTTAAAACATGTACACTTTCATCTGCATTGAGCAGGTTTACGAATATCTAACCCAAAATAATAAAACCGCTTGGCAATATTCCCAACTGTATAAAATTAATTAGCCTGTTTTAACCAAATAAATATACCATTAATTGTTACTTGTTACCCGCAGAAACATTAGATAATAACTGTGACTTGGGGATCAGGATTATCTCTAGAAGCACCATTCGGAATTCCACTCAAGAGCTCAACCACTCCAACGCATGATCGAGGTGTCCAAACAAACCCATTTACCTCTTAGCCGTCGGATTCAGCATGTTATCGTGTGTATTAAGTAATGGCTGTTACATTAATTCTTAATTGCAACAATTACAGATAGGTTTCTGTTTAAGAGCCATTGTCTAATCAAAACCAACCATAGGGGTCAATAAAACAGATGTACAATCTTTCACATAATGAATGTGTAAACGTGTGGACAAAAAGTATGGACCTGGAACACCAATATATTATTAAACAAATATGGACAGAAAATCCATATACCGCTGAAACAAATCCTCTCTTCATGCTTTTTTTTTTTTAAAAAAAAAATTATTATTATCTCTCATCAGTTCATCCGGATCGTTGATTGGAAAGATAAAAGAAAAGTCAAAATAATATCATGACAATTCAGATCAATTGGACGGAACATGATTTATAGATTATAAGGGATGATGAGAGAAAACTAACCTATATACAACAAGTGTTTATATGCCCTTATATACCAATCCTATCGAGCCTTTTGGGCATGAAGCCCAACAACGCACCCTTTACACTAATTACACCAATTACAACAAATTTTGTTTGTGTTTGAATTAACTTTTGAAGAATGGTTTTTATGATTTACAAAATAAGCATGTAAGAGGAGTTCAAAATAAGCATGTAAGAGGAGTTTTGTCTCGGCTAATGGTAGAACTACCTTATGGCCAGCTCGGTCCTTGGCCCTACCTAACCTTCTCTTATCTTATGTATTTATATGTATGTATTTTATAATATTTTATTTTGGCTAATAATTTGACCCCAACTAAACCCTTTTCTATAATTACACTTCTTTTTTTTACTAGGACAATGGTTCATTACTCATTTGGCTGTGAGAGAAAAATATGTATCTAGAGGATTATTAATGACTAATTTTAATTAGTTCATATTTATTATTTGGTTGTCTTATGATTTTAATCAGTTTGGAAAGTAAAATTTTTGTTTGAGATACCCTACAGAAAAAGTTGGTATCATCTTATATCTTATTATGATTTATAATTGTCAGTTATTATTTATTTGTATTTTCAATATTATGTGATATTATTTACTAAATAATTTAATATGTATATTTAGTTTTTGGACTGTGCTAAAAAAATTTTTTGGTTCCATCACTCATCTCGACTAATGGAAAAGAACTTCTAAAACCACAGTTTGCGTGTTTGTCAAACACTCATTTACACATGCACAGTATGTTTCTATAGAATGTTTGTTTTTAGTTCTCCCTCAGCCTGCCCAGGCACCCGCGCTTAAGGATGGAACAGTGCGGTATAAGGACCAAATGGTGGATCCACAATTTGGAACCATGATGTGTAAGTTGTTTTATGTGTCTAATAAGGATGGAATTCTTTAACTAAATTAACTTAAAACGTTAATTTTCAAAATCATTTTTTAAAAGACTCGCGATTTGATATTAAAAAAAACGGACGTTGATGAATATCATCATTTACTACTATTTGAAATTACAATTCGAGTGCAGTTGTTTAACTATTGATATCGTTGGAAAAAAAATTGACTAACTTGACCGTTTTAAAAAAGTAAGTTAAAATATGTTTTTAGCCTCTCCCTCTTTGTTGTCTCCTCAATTATATTCCTCTCTTTGGTGACATTTAATATAATTTGTTGTGTTACGTACAATCGGAGTCTAAATTTGCGACTCAATTCACGTGGGTTGCCGAGTTACTTCCCCGAAATCCTTTAATCGTACATCGCTGTTAAAAAGTTATTTTTGAAGTTAATGTATTTAAACTTATAAAAGGTTTTTCTACTTTGATTTGATAAACAAAAAACATCAAATTAAAATGCTACATGACCAAAAGTATTTACAAAAATACTGCACTTATACGTAATTTGTTTATGCTAAAAATGATACATTAGTACAAAAAAGAGCTTTAAGACCATCTCATTTAGACCGGATTATAATGAATTAGGTCTTAAAAGTATGACTGGTGGTAGTTTCGTAAATATAAAGAAATTTTTGGATTGGATTATAAAGGATTCGGTCTTAAAAATATAACTGATGACACTTTCGTAAATATATAGAACACTTTTAAGACCGGATTATAAAAGATTCGATCTTTAAAGTATCACCAATGGTAATTTCGTAGATATATAGAACACTTTTAAGACTGGATTATAAAAGATCTGGTCTTAAAAGTATGACACGTGGCAATTTCGTAAATATTGTGAGAAGACACCGATCAGAGATGAGTCCGAGAATGCGATGATTTATTCCTTCGCTTAATTGGAATTATATACAGATGCTAATAAGTAAACAATCTTCTGGCCTAGGCAGTTCCTATAATCTAGGGATTACAATCAGGAATATAATCTTCTAACCTAGGCAATTCTAATAATCTAGGGATTACAATCAGGAATATAATTACGAAATCCAAAAAACCATAATCTGCTACCTTAATTTCTAAAATCTATCCAACAACTTAATTAAAATAATCGCATAATATAATCGTATATGCTAACTAATTAAATCTGAACTTCCAACAAATAGATAAACACTTTTAAGACTTGATTATAAAATATCTGGTCTTAAAAGTATGACCGGTAGCAATTTCGTAAATATATAGAACACTTTTAAGACCAGATTATAAAAGATCCAGTCTTAAAAGTATAACTGGTGACAATTTCGTAAATATATAGAACACTTTTAAGACCGGATTATAAAAGATCTGATCTTAAAAATATACTTTTAAGACCGGTTTTTACAAACAACCAGTCTTAAAAGTGTTAAAAAAAAAAAAAGCTAAATTCCTAAACTCGTTAAGTTCATGAATGTGCTTGTCTTCTTGGTGATATAACACTTGCTTAGTTATAGATTCAACGAGTGTCCCAAGAGCCTCACGGGTCAAATCCTCAGCAAGAATAACATCTTCTTCCTCTAACCTACTTGCAATCTTCGTAAGTCGTCCTAAGAGCCACACAATCAAATCCTTGGCAACGTTGGCAGTGAGATGTTTCGAGGGTTTTGCGATGACATCAACTCCAATTCTTAGCAACGGGGCAAGCCTACCGTTTCGAGGATTCTAGACGACGGCGGCTCCTTCCTATTCGATCTATATATGACTCCTCCCTCGCCGCCTTCGCACAGATCCTGCTTAAAATCAAATTTAGATCTCTTCTTGCTTAAATTTGTTTGCTTCTACCTTGACTACTCCTGCTAAGATCTAGACTTTGATTTTGGTTGCTTGAAGCTTTGCCAGCATCGACAAGAGGATCCTGCTCAAATTTGGTTGCTTTAAGCTTGTGATTTTTTTATAATCTGGACTTCAATTTCACCTTTAATTTTATATTGATTCAAATTCAATTTCCATGGTAAATGATTTCTATTTCTTGTTATTTTTTTCTTATTTCTAGACTTTGTATTCATCTTTTTTGTTTTTCTTGTTGATGTTGCTTCCAATCTTCTCTTCTTTTTTGTTTTTCTTATTGGTGTTGCTTCCAATCTTCTCTTCTTTTTTGTTTTTCTTATTGGTGTTGCTTCCAATCTTCTCTTAGTTCTCTGTAGGGGACATTCAAAATGTTGCCGGGTCTAGTGATTTGGGACCGGTTGTTTCATTTGGTTTTTTTTTTTAAAAAATTATTTTGAAACACTTTTAAGATTATATATTTCAAAAGTTCAGTCTAAATTTTTAAGACCGGTCATTCATCCGATCTTAAAAGTTACATACTGTTAAGACCACCTGGAACAAGACCGGTCACAGATTCGGTCTTATGATGCCTCTTTTGTCCAGTCTTAAAAACCTTTTTTGTATTTGTGATATCAACTTTTTTGATGGGATATGAAGTGAAAACAATTTCAATTTTGTTTGTAGGGTCACACTATCCTCTATGCTTTTTTGTCATTTTCATAAATAACTTTCAGCATGCATGTTTTAATACTTGTTTGAGATCACGTTTATAATCTTAAAAAGTGTTTATTCACGTAAATTGAGACAAAACTCTTCTCACATATTTACCTCATATATCGTAAGTTATAATTGAAAAGCTGTTTTTAAAAATTCCAATCGCTACATATATTAGTACATCTTCCAATAACAGTATCCTTCAAATGTGTGATTTTATCAATTTTACAGCCTTCTTTTCAAATTAATGGCGATAAGAAAGTGTTATTTAGATACTATAAACATATTAATTTGTTACAACGTACAATTAATGATGGACAATACTGAAAATAAAATGAATCATATTTACATGAAGTTCATTATATCTATTACATTAAGTTCTCTAATTACACATGACTTTATGGCATATTTTTTTCATATGGGTCTATACTTAAATTATAATAATTCAAAAATAATATACATAGTCACATGTGTGATTGAAGAACTTCACGAAATGAAATATAAGAAACTTTATCCATAGGTGGAATCGAGTGGCTAGGGTCCCCCCAAATATTAATTATATATATATATATATATGAGAAATAGCGGATTATTGAAGAAGAAGCAGCTAAAGAATTGGGACTTCTGTTGAGTAATATATTGGGAAGTCCAATATTCAATACAAAAAAATTTCGGATTACCGATGAAAAACATCCGTCGTAGAAAAAATCGTGACAGAAGACATTACCGATTGAATTACCAACGGAATTCCGTCCTTGATTTGAAGTATTTTTCTTGTGATTGCTGGTGCTGAATGACGTTTGGCCCAGCTCAGAGGCCCAACTTAACATTGGAAATTATCCCACTTTCTTCTCTTTCTTTTTTTTTTTTGGAATTGGGGACCTAATGGTCCCGGGAAGGGTCGAACCCTGATACAAAGGCTGGATAAGCCAGCGTCATACCACTGCACTACCTAAGTGCTTGGTACTTTCTTCTCTTTCTATGTTCGATGCCTAGATATAATTCATTTTAGAAGTTGGCAACCTAAAAAAAAAAAAATTTAAAAAAAACATATTTTGCCTATGAAAAAACCATCATTTGCACCTTATGAAAAAAAATTATGGATATTACTAAAGTCCTTTATTAAGCTTTGCAACAGGAGTCTTAAGATATTTCAAATACTTTATATTTAGTTTCAACTACAAAAGAGTTACTTCAAAAATTAAGATAGACATGTTAGGTTGCTTTCTTGGTTCATGTTCAAAAATTTTGCATAAAATAAAAATATATTGGAAGGAGAGGTAATGCTCGAAATAAACAAGGTGATTTTTCTATTAAAAAATTTTATAGAGTAAATAGTTTTTGTGCTACAATTGATTATCAATTGCAAGAATTAAATGGCAGGTTCAATGTAAATACTGTTGAATTACTCTCTTTGAGCAGGGCTTTAGATCCAAGAAACATGTTGATGATATTAATGATATTTTTTGTTTCAAGAGTTTTCACATAACAGGAAAAATTAAACATAAAGATTTGATTAATTTATCAACTACATCTGAAAAGTTAGCAAAAACTAAAAAGTCTATTATTTACTTTTTTATTAGGGAAAAATATTTCTCCTGTCACTGGAGATAGAGTTATCTCCAGTGATCCTAAAACTACGTCGTTTTGAATTAATGAAGGGTGTGTTTGTAATTTCAGGTGAATTAATGAAGGGTGTTTTCGTATTTACACTCTTCATTAATTCACCTGAAATTACAAATACACCCTTCATTAATTCAAAACGATGTAGTTTTAGGGTTACTGGAGATAACTCTATTTCCAGTGACAAAAGAAATCCTTTACCCTTTTTATTAATAAAGTGATTAGACTTGTACTAAGTTTTCCAATTTCTATAGCAACTACTAAAAGATATTTCTCTACTATGAAGATAATAAAAAAACATGTTTCATATCAGAATAAAAGATTAATTTCTTGATGACTCTTTGATTATATACATTGAAAAAGAAATTGTTGAGCTTTAACACAAAATCCATTATAGATGAGTTTAATAATTTAAAAACACGTAATGTAAGAGTCAAGTGGAGTGATCTTAATTTCTAAAATAGATTTCTTTCAATTTTTTTATATATTAGATTTGTAGTATATTTAAATACTTTTATTTATAATATAATATCCCCATCAAAACTCCTAAGTCCTGACTTCATCTAAATATTTTCCAAATAAAATTTTACTACCACATCCTCGTCCTGTATTCATGATCAAATAGGACTTTAAAACCTTGTCCTGTGTAATTAGTAGAATCGAAGAAAATATCACCCTAATTGATATTGTTTCATATTATATCCGGTGCATCTCTCTCTGATTTTTTTTCGCCAACTGCTTCTCTTATTACTTGTAACATAATACTTTCTCCAATTTTCATAGCAATCAAAAAGGAAATTACACTTGAGCAAAAAAAAAAAAAAGGAAATTACACAGGAATGAAACAAAGGAGGGAAAAACATTGTTTGATGAAACATTCGTCACCATTTAGTCCCTATATTATTAAAAAGTAGGAAGAGCAGTGATTTTGGGTCTTTGTCGTCTTCCTGTCGCTATATATAAATTGAGGCAATTCCCTATTTCTCATTTCCGGGGATTTCTCACCTCCTCACTCCACCGACTCCGTCATTCCCTTTTTCCTCACAGCCGTTTTCTGCTTATTGCTCTTCTATGGCCTCACACCACAAGTTCCTTCGTTCTCTCTTCTCTCTCTTTCTCATCCTACTTCTCTCAGGTTTTATTACTCTTTCTATTCTCTATTCTCTTCTCCTTTTCAGCCTTCTAGTTTTCTCCACCAATCCAAAGTTCAGATTTTTTAACCTTAATCAGTGTTTCTGACAATCTTGTTATTCCAGGACAATGGATTATGCAACTCGAGGCTCGTCACCATTCTCGCCACCCTAAAGTTTCGCTCAAGAAACTATTCGTTTTCGGCGACTCTTACGCTGACACCGGGAACATCCGAAGAGGACTGTCTAAGGTCTGGAAAGAGCCTTATGGAACTACCTTTCCAGGCAAACCCGCCGGTCGATTCTCCGACGGAAGAGTCCTCACCGACTATATCGGTATGCGCGTGCCTGCTTTTTCAGTTTCTCGATACTTCGCCCTTCACTTTCTATCTGATGGTGCTTGATTGGTTTTCTCTTTTGCCATAAAAATTGTTCATTACTCGTCTGATTCAACTTTTCTTTTTACCTTTTGCCTGCCGGCTTCATAATCGTGTCCCATCTGTGTTCTGCACTTATCTATCTTTTCCACTTAGAATTATTTGTCCCATGCACAGTATGATGTGGTCTCTTTACTTTCTTACGCGGGACAGCATGCTTTGGCCACTTTTCTTTTTGTTGATGTTATTATTAATTATTGCTTTCGGCAAACTCTATAGTGGAATTAGTTTCCCTGCTCGGCCAAAAGCCGAGCAGGGAGCGCTCGTCCCTCTTGGGACGAGCGTTAGGCCGTCCAGATCTCCTTTGGAGATCTGGACGGTCCATTTTTAGTTTTTTTCTTTTATAGTTTTTTTTTAAAAATTTCTGAAGTTATTTTTTATGAACCAATTAGTATCCTGAAATATTTTTTTAGTACCAGTTAATATCTTAAAATATTTTTGTAAGACCCTAAAAAATATTTTAAGATCATAAAGTTTTTTCCACTAGCAGTCAGTACCAGTTAACAGGTCCTGAAAAAGATATTTCAGGACCTGTTAACTGGTACTAACTGCTACTGAAAAAAATTTCATGATCTTAAAATATTTTTTAGGGTCTAAAAAAAATATTTCAGGGTATTGACTAATACTAAAAAAATATTTCAGGATACTAATTGATTTTTAAAAAATACCTTCAAAATTTTTTTAAAAAAAAAACTATAAAAAACAAAAAATGGACGGTCCAGATCTCCAAGGGAGATCTGGACCGCCCAGATCTCCCAGCGCTCGTCCCAAGGGGGACGAGCGCTCCCTGCTCGGCCAAAAGCCGAGCAGGGAAACGGGTTCCCTCTATAGTTCTTTAGTGCACACTGCTAGTGCTACATTTCGTGTTCCAAGAAAATTTTCACTATTAATTATCACATTCCTCTCTATATATATATATTATATATTGCTCGCTTACAATTTAACACGCTTTAGCGTCTATCATCTGCTATATTTTTATTTTCAAATAATTACATATTTAATATTTTTACTATAGATAAGGTATTTAAGTTTCAAATGTATTAATACAATTTATAATTATCTTATTCGATAAAAAAATGTATACTTGTCTGAATGTATATATATTTCTGTTTTATTTTGTCAGATTTTTTTAATTAACATTAATTTGATGTCTTGGAACTTAAATTTCATTCTCACTTTTATTTTATTTTTCTTATCGCCATAAACTTTTTGATGGTTGTGTGCGCATGCTGTTTTTCCAGTAGAAGTTATCAATTATCATAGACAGTCACTAGTTAATCAATCATCACAATCACATACAAAGAAATGGAATTACCTATTCCTCAAATTATACCCGACATTAATCAGATGATCTTATGTAGTTCGCTGATATATTATAAGAAATTGGTGCGCAGCTAGGTATTTGAGAGTGAAGTCACCATTGCCTTACGGAATGCTAAAAGAACAGCCACATCATGTCAAGTACGGGGTAAATTTTGCTTTTGGTGGAACTGGTGTTTTCAATACCTTAGTCCCAGGGCCAAACATGTCCTCCCAGATCGAACAATTTGAAAGCCTCATCAACAACAACATACTCAACAAATGCGACCTTGCCAACTCAGTTGCCCTCGTCTCTGTCGCCGGCAATGACTACAGTAATTTTGTGGCCACCAATGGCTCCATCAATGTAAGTATTACTACTTCGGATCCCAAATATAAGATCAAATCGACTTTTTTGAACGGTTAAGAAAACTAATTAAATCATTTAAAGTATTTATATTTATTGATTTTTTCATCAAACTAATTTATCTTATTTAATTTATAAACTGATATATATGATATGATTAAGTAAATCTCACCAAAAAAAGAAAAAAAGAAAAAGAAGAAGGATCGAAAGTAGTATGAAGTTAAGAACACGAACATGCTTAATCTGAGGTGATACTGATGGTTCTCTGTGTTGTCGTTGAACACACACACATATTACATATATATCAGGGCATATCGTCTTTGGTTGGCCTAGTGGTAAATCAGACGGCTCTCAATATAGAACTGATTCATAAGTTGGGAGTGAAGAAAATTGCAGTGACTTCCCTACCACCTCTTGGTTGCGTTCCTGAGATAACAGTCTCATCCTCATATAGAGCATGCAACGATACCTACAACATGCTCGTCTCAATTCACAACAGCTACTTACTGGATGCAGTAGGCAAGTTGAACGGAGAAAGGAAGAAGAACTTAAGCTTCATGATGCTGAACCTCTATGAAAGTTTTCTGTCAGTACTGAACGAGAGCAAAAAACAAAAGAGCAATCGGATGAAGAACACGTATAAGCCATGTTGCACTGGGGTGAGCAACGAGTATTCGTGTGGGAGTATGGATGATAAGAAGGTGAAGAAATATAGGGTTTGTAAGTATCCAAAAGCATCTTTCTTTTGGGATACAGTTCACCCCACACAAGCCGGGTGGCATGCCGTCTATAACAGACTGCGAAACACCTCCGATCTTCGACAACTTCATCACCATTAATATAATTAAATTAAACAACGTTCGACACAGAGAGAGAGAGTTTATTTTCTTAGTGGATTTGTGGTTGAAGTAGGATGATGTTGCGTTTTTGTAATGAGCAATGGGAGACTAGTTTTAATTTGGTTTTACGTGTGATAATTTATTACTTGTCATGATTCTTGTCTTGGACCTTGCTTAATCTGTGTATGTGATCTATGGATCGCGACAATTATGGATCACATGATTAATACGATTAAGATGAATCCGTGGAGCTTGCTGTGCAGAATTGCAGGAAAATTTTTAAATTTTACTAAATTCATGGCATATGATCGTGGCGTTGAATTGGCGAGTAGGCACAGAAACCGGGCGTAGTGTGGATTCACGGATTTAGATTATATAGACAGACAAGTAGTTTGTTTTATTTTTATTAAATTTTAATTAAGAGAGGCATATTAAAGATTTTCGATAAATATTTTAATAAGATCTTAATAGCCCATTTGGCAATGAAGAAATGTCTTGCCACTAATTAGCTTACAAGTTACACCAACTTACACTAAAAAACTGATTTTTACTAATTAAAAGTAAACTCAAGAATAGAATATAAATAATAAATAAAAGTCAGATTCTAACTATATTTTCTTAAAATAAAAAAATTATCGTTTTCTACATGGACTTAATAGTCCATTATATTTGGCAACAAGAAATTTCTTGCTACTAATTAGGTTAAAAGTTACATCAACTTAAACTAAAAAACTGATTTTTATTAAAAGTAAACTCAAGAATAGAATAGACTAAAGTATACTTTTAGTCCTTTAAGTTTACATGAGGTATATTTTTTGTCCCTTAACTTTATAAAGTATACTTTTAGTCCTAAAATTCTAACACTGTTAATTTTGCTAACGGAAAATACAAACTCAAATGATAACGGTGTAAATTTAAGTGATGATTTTATAATTAAATACTATTAGACTTAAATTTAATATACGGGTAAATTGAAAATATATAAAATTTGTGTAATTAAATGCTATTATTTATTACTTGAGTTCGCTGCATCAGCATTTTCCGTTAGCAACATTAACGATGTTAGAATTTTAGGACCAAAAGTATACTTTATGAAGTTAAGAGACCAAAAGTATACCTTATATAAAACTTAAAGGACTAAAAGTATACTTTAACCAATAAAATATAAATAGTAAATAAAAGTCAAATTCTAACTATATTTTTTTAAAAAAAAAAAATCGCCTTCTACATGGAGTTTTGATATGAGTAATATATTTGAACTAACCAGACTTGGAAACCTGTTTAATTTTCTTGCTCGTCTTGAGCTCCTCCTTTGATGGAGCATTTGGCCGTTTAAATTTTAACTGGACAGTTCATATTTTCTTTTTTTAAAATGAAAAAAAAATTAAAAAAAGTCACTTCTGAAATTATCTTTATTTTAGATTCTATACTTATTACAAGAATTTTTTATAAATAATATAAAAGTAAAAAAATGTGGAAGGTACAGATGTTTCTCCTAAGGAGAAGCTCTCAAGACGAGTAGGGAAACGAGTTCTCCAGACTTGGGGTTTACTCTTCCGATGTCAGTTTTTTTTCCCCCTCTCTTTCAATGTTGTCCTTTCATAAAGAATAAAACGAGCATTCAGCTCCAAATAACAATAATGGCGCAAGTCCATAATTGGCTTGAAATTTTTGCCCCTTTATTTTGGCTTGATACATTGTTGGGCAATTTTCAACATCAGATACGATCCCCCCATGATCGCAATACAAATAAATAGGTGCATTGAAATTTAAAAAGGTTCTGTGAATCGAGCATATATCCACGGTTACTATCATCATCATCATAACAAAATTGACCAAAGCTTTTAATTCCTATATTAATATTAATTAATAGTAATAAACACGGCGGATCTTAATTAAATGAGTCCCCCAAGTGTAGATATATAATTATGTTATGCCCTCAGCCTATTTCATTTACAAATTAAAAGTAGCCTCGTCAAACTCCAACGATCTGCTTCAGCTGAATCCAGTTGCGTTCCTCCCTCATGGACTCACCCACCTACCACTTCTCCCTCCTCTCCCTCCTCCTTCTTATGTTTTTCTCCGTCTCAGGTATATACCCATGCCCCTCCCTCTCGCATGCCTGATTTCTTTCTTATAACTATTTTTGTATTTTCCGATGATCGGACATTTTCTTTCTTGTATAATTTAATTAATCACACAGGGCAAACTCAAACGGGTGGGCAGATTAAGCATGAGAAACAACACCACAAGCATACCTTTCGCCCGACCAGTCTATTTGTTTTCGGGGATTCGTATGCCGATACCGGCAATAGCATGAAAGGGGTCTCAAATGCCTGGAAACCACCATACGGAATAACCTTCCCAGGCAAACCCGCCGGTCGCTTCTCCGACGGCGCAGTACTGACCGATTTCGTTGGTACCTACCTACGCTATACTTGAAGTGAATGTCTCTGTTTTTTCACATACGTATTGCATTATACACACACACATTTATATGGAAGAAATAATGAAAAAGGAGAATATATATAAATGGGTGAACGCAGCTAGGTACTTGGGGTTGAGGTCGCCGGTGCCATACAGAATGAGGAGGACGGTGATGCCAGAGATTATGAAGAGAGGAGTGAACTTTGCGTATGGGGGTGCGGGAGTGTTCGATACAGATATTGGGATACCAAATGTGACGACTCAGATTGATTATTTGGAGGAGCTAATCAAACACAAAGTGTACACCAGCGCCGACCTCACCAACTCTGTGGCCCTCGTCTCCGTCGCTGGAAATGATTACACCCATTACGTGGCCATTAATGGCTCCTTTCAGGTATCTATCTCTTTCCTCTCCTACGCCTTTCATTCCCATTTATTTCGCCGGATTAGGATTTCTATTCTTTACCGGATTTAGCTTATCCACAAGGAAAAATTGTTTTTTCATTAATAACAGAATAGATTATTTAAAAAATAATAATAAAATGATAATGTTTGGATATTATTATTAGAATAATTTTTTAGACTTAAATTTACCAAAAAGGATATTCGCTTTTGATATGGTAAGATTGTATTTTAAATATTTTTACATTAAATCTCATAATAAATGTAAAAAATTACATAAATTTGTGTACAAAATACTTAAGGGTACTAACTGATACTAAAGAAAATACTTCATGATCTTAGATATTTATTTTAGGATATTACAAAAATATTTTAGGATAATAACCGATCTTAAAAAAATATTTCAAGGTACTGATGGGTACTAAAAAGATACTAAAGGATATTCACTGATATTGAAAAAAAATACTTCTCATAGTCTTAAAATTTATTTTAGAGTATTAAAAAAATATTTCAGGGTAATGACTGATCTTGAAAAAATATTTTAGGGAACTGATAGATACTAAAAAGGTACTTAAGGCTACGTACTGAAAAAATACTTTTCATGGTCTTAAAAATTTATTTTAAGATCTTAATAAAAATTCCAGAGTGCTGACCTTTTTTTTAAAAAAAAAAAATTGAGGGTCTAATAGGTATTAAAAATAAACTTAAGGATACTGATCGGTACTAAAAAAAAAATTCTAATGGTCTTAAAATTTATTTTAAGATCTTGAAAAAATAAATCAATATTGAAAAAAATTTTAGGGTATAGGTACTAAAAAGATATTTAATGATATTGAAAAAATACTTCATGATCTTAAAAATTTATTTTAATATATTGAAAAAATATTTCAAGGCAATAACTAACCTTAAAAAAAATATTTCAGAGTATTGATAGACAAACACTAAAAATATACTTAAGGATACTAACCTTTAAAGCCAAAATCAAGGTTTGAATACATAATAGCTTGTGAACATTTTTTAAAGTGTTTAGAACTTTTACTAAAACCTAAATTTTAAAATTAACCAAAGAGGCTTCTCATCTCATATATTTCTCACAACGCTAAGTGCATAAAATAAGATGCCCACCCCAAAATTAGCTTCCCTAAATTATATATGAGGTTTAAACTTCTCATGTTGCATGAGAAGAAGAAGATTCCTGCATACACATGAAATGGTGGAACCCACACACATATATATAATGGGGTTTAAACTTCTCATGTTGCATGAGAAGAAGAAAATTCCTACACACATGAAATAATGGGACTCACACACACACACACACACAGGGTCCTACCATTTTATTTGAGTGTGACATGAGAAAACACTTCTCCTACAACATGAGAAGTGTTTTTCCCATGTATAATTTACATTATATATATATATATATGTGGGTCCTATCATTTCATGTGTATGTGACATAAGAAAACACTTCTCCTACTACATGAGAAGTGTTTTTCCCATTATATATATGGGTTTAAACTTCTCATGTTGCTTCGGAAGAAGAAGATTCTTACACACACATGAAATGATGGATCAAAATATATAATGCTAATTATATATATATATATATGGGTCCCACCATTTTATGTATATGTAATATAAAAATATACTTTTCCTAGAAAGTGTTTTTCCCTATATATACACATATATATCAGTTTTTATAAAAACATTTCCTTTCTCATGTCACCATGCGTCATTTTCGTAGAGGATATTCCTTCAGCCAATCTGATCCTAAATTCTGTAGTTATTTTTAATATTGAAGGACCAAAAAAAACATGTGGGTTTACTTGGGTTGGGCACATTTCCAGAATGACGTCTGAACTTGGGCCCTATATCTCTGGGCACTTTTCTACTTGGATCGCACATACCCTACTTCCATGACCCAATCGAAATCAGAGCTAAAAAAATACTCTCTCCCGTCTTAATTATAAGAGCTAGTTAACTTTTTTGGAGAGATTAAGGAAACCAATTAAATTACTTTAAAATATTTTTATTTTTATTTTTTTCTTCAAATTCATTAGTTTGACTAATAAACTAACATATAATCTAAGAATATTTAATATATTAAATGATTAAGTAACTTATTTAGATTCCTTAATATTTCCAAAGAAAGACAACTAGCTTTTATAATTAAGACCGGAGGTAGTATTAGTTAAAAGATTATCTTTATTTTAGATTTTTTTATTAAAATAAAAATTAAATTTGCGTACTTCAAATCTCACCTATTGATGGCACCATATCTGTTCTCTCATATTTATACCCATTCGCATTTGGCAAACTGCTAATTCCTTTGCTTCTGAACTGAGCATGTCAGCGAAAAACAGCAATTGAGTCAACAACTATCCTTTAATTTGCATATTAAGGTGATAGGAACCAGATGTTTTAAATTAAATTATTTCAAAAGAAGCAAGGAAAAAGGAAAATGAGAATTGAGACAGATATAGATCCTGTTTGTTTCTCACGGATCATCTCTTGAGTTCTTCTTCTTCTTCTTTACTGATGAGGTTTGTGATATGATTCCCTGAAACCTTAGGCCTTGCCGTCGTTCATTGCATCAGTAGTGAATCAGACAAGTTTGGATCTTATGCGGCTGCATGGATTGGGAGTGACGAGAATAGTGGTGAATGCCCTGGAGCCCCTGGGTTGCCTTCCCGTCATCACAGACTTATTCTTACTTAACCACTGTGACGATACCTTCAATAACTTCTCAGCTCTCCACAACAGTCTCTTGAACCGCCACCTCCTTCGGCTCAACCGAATCACCCACAAACACAACCACCCCCCTACTTTCTTTGTTCTCGATCTCTATACCAGTTTCATCTCAGTCTTGACCCACCCCACCACCTATAACATTCGCCAGCTCTTCAAACCATGCTGCGTTGGAGTTAACGCTTCGTATTCGTGTGCAAGTGTAGACGACAATAATGTGAAGAGATATAAGGTCTGTGATAATCCCAAAACGGCTTTCTTTTGGGATTCGGTTCACCCTTCAGGTGCTGGTTGGCATGCAGTGTATACTAAACTCAGAACTATGACGAGTTTTCAACGACTTCGAGCTAGCCACTGAACATATCATCATGTGTCCCTTTAATTTTCAGTCGTCAGCATGACGCATTGCGTTGACAAGTATTTAGTTTTATAGCTTCATATGTTTATATGCAATAAGGATTTTCTCCTGTAAGTTAATTCGCAAGATACCAATTACCAAAGAACTTTGGAGGTGGTTCGCTTGATATTGTGTTTTCGCTTTCTGTTCCGATCCTTTTACTTTTCCCCCACTCTTGCCCTTTTACGCTCCTACTCCTATTATAGATGTAATCATTTGATTCAATCACCTACTACAGGAAACCCCTTTAACTTAAAAAAAATAGAAATTTTTTAACGTAAAATCAGTTTTGTATAATCAGATAAATATTGGTGTTTGCATACCTTTTTTTCCCCCCCATTGTCTACTACCGGGGCGAAAAAGAGAGAGAGAGAGATTGTCTACTACGGGGCAAAGAAAAAAAGATTCCTCTTTATATATAGGCCAGGACATGCCTCTAGAATCCCACTAATGAGGCCTTCATATTGACTGGGGTTATCAAACCTCCTTTCTTTTAGAGTAAAAAATGATGTCTCAGCCAACTCTGCCAATTCTCAGTGATAAAAGAGACAAAAGATTCCTCCTTTAACAATATATAAAGAAGAATGCATGAGAAGGATCCGGCGGATGAAATTAAATTCGTTAAAGGAGAAATAGTACTTTTTTTTACAGTTTATATTTGATTATTTTTCTTGAGAGCACTTAAACTACATTATAATATGAAAGTTGGCAGAACAAAAATAATATATATATATATATATATATATGGAAAGGCCTTGGTCGGTGGGGGGAAATACTGCTCCGTGTAATATAATTCCATTTTTAATTTAAGAAAATCATTCAAATAATTTTTTTGTGTGACCATATCAAACTGTTTAAAAAATGGATTTAATATTTCTGATTTTATTGCAAATTTTTTTTTTTGCCACACTAACAAAAAAAATGAGTAGGTCCCATTAAAATAAAAAGATGGAGAATATATTAGTATAACCCACCTATTTTTACGTAAGTGTAATAGAAAAAATATTTCAACAATAAAAGTAGAAACATTAAACACTTAAAAAATATTATCATCACATACCAATAATTAGATGTAAGAAAAAGGGTGAAGACAAAAAGGCTTTGGATAAGTCTTGGACTTGCTTTTAAGATACGAGAGATCACAGAATGGCCAGCAATTAACCACTTAAACATAGATTATCCTCCTAACTGCGAACCGATCGTATATATCTTTATCATCGTCCCTGTATATGAAGTATTGAGAAGTCCAAGTTTCATATAGACACGTCAATAATATAATATGCCCCATAAGACAAAGGAATAAGAAAACTCCCCTGTCCCTCAATGATTTGGCCAGGAACTAAATAAACCTTTCACTTTAATTGATGCGCCGACTCATAACTAGGATAGCGGATCAACAAGATCAGATATTACAAATTTACAATTATGTCATTATCCAATATATTGAGGACATATAACTTGCGGGTGGACACGTGAAAATGCATTATATATATCCGACATGTGACTAAAACTATCACTATGAGAACATCGAATCGAGGCCATCGAATGTGGTCGATCGATTATGGGCAACCTAACCATGCACAGCTCATTGTCTCAGAATTTATCATTAATTTTGAAGAGATCGAATCGTAATCATATAAAGGCACTGGCGTGATTAGATTTTGAATATATGAAGACAATTGTCATAACGATATAAATTAAATAAATGGTACTCCCTCTAATCTAAATATAAAATAAAATTTATAGTGCAAATTATACTTTAAATTTTATCCTATATTTAAGATTGGATAATATATATTTTGACTCAGGCGTTCATGCCTCAGAAGTTTCAACGCAGGACCAGGAACAAATGCGCTTAGTTTAAATTTAAAATTGAAGTAACACAAGAAGGGGACAGTACCCACGCACTCACTCGCACTAGAAATTTCCACATTGATGGGCGAGTACGAGTACTGGACCCCAAAAATATATGGAGCAAATATTTTTCTCTGTCTGATCAATCTCTTTTTCAGACGTATGATAATAGGAACCACTTTCTTTGCCTACAGTGGTGGTTTTAAGTTTGAGAGAAGAAGCCCATAGAATTGAAAGCATTCGGCCATCCTTCCAAGACTATGTCTATATACGGGATTGGCTATGGTCCTCTTCCCTTCCCATTCTCTTCCTATCCTCTTCTTCATCTCAACCGTTGGATCGAAATCTTAACCGTTCAGATTTAATCTTTTATAAAACTATTATTTTAAATATTTTATTAATAATTTAATTTTTTATTAATATTTTTATAAAAGATTAAATCTAAACCGTTAATCTTTTAATCTGACGGTTGAGATGGAGAAGAAGATGGGAAGGGAAGTGGATGGGAACCAACTCCGTTTATATACGCCACTCGTTTATACTATTCTTTTTTTTTTTTGCTCAAAACACTCGTTTATACTATTCATAAGATACTACGTATTGATCCTCAATACTCTCTCTCTCTCTCTCTCTCTCATATAACACATATTTAGTTAATTTTTAGTTAATTTGATTAAATAAAGAAATTTAGTTAATATAACATGTTTTCTCTAAAAATACCTTAATCAACTTCCTTTATTTATCCATCTTTGTCGATCTTACTTATTATTGTTATGAAGTATTAAAATAGGTAAATTAAAAAAATATTGATAAATATAATAAATAGATCTTACAATAAGGATCAAAGTCAACTCTTTAATTATGTTCTACATAAAAATTAGAGGCAGTAAAAAATTTAAGAAAACATCCATCACACATTTTTAGAAAAGGTTATGATGCAAATTTACTCTAAAAGTTTTTCGTTGAAAAACAATATTATCTTAGAAGTTTATTCAAATTCAATGTTACCATAAAAGTTTCAAAATATAATAATGTTGCTCTATACGTTAAAAAACTAATATTGATCGTTAAAAAATTTATGTTGGCCATTAACTTTTTAACAATAGAGGACAACATTGCTCTGCTTTAACACTTCTGGGCAATATTGAACCTAAAAAAATTCCAGGATAGTATTGTTTCTCTGCGAAAACTTTTGGAATAAATTTGTACCCTAATGTTTTTCAAAAATATACATGTCACTTTTACTATTGGTATTTTCTATCTCTCATCATTTCCAACCCTCCCCCAAATTAAAAAAGAAAACCAAAATAACTATGTGTTAATCAAATTAGGGAAAATTTGAAATAAATACCGCATGAATTTGTAAAACCCCCAGAAGTCCGTCGAATTTGTAAAAGGACTGAGAGATGACAAGGAATTTTGAGGGATATGCAAATTCGAGCGAAATTACCCTTAGTTTTAAATAATTAAAAAATTAATAAATACCCCCGCGGTGGGCCCCACTGCCGGCGGCCACCACCTCCGCCGGCCGCCGGTGACCACCACCACCTCCGGCGGTGGCCATCGGGGGCCGGCGGTGGTGGTGGTCGCCGGCGGTGGGGCCCACCACCAGGGGGTATTTACTTTTTTAATTAATTAAAACTAAGGGCAAAATGATAATTTCGCTCGAATTTGCATATCTCTTAAAAGTCCTTGTCATCTCTTAATCTTTTTACAAATTTGAAGAACTTCTGGGAGTTTTATAAATTCAGGCGGTATTTATTTAACATTTTCCCAAATTATATTGTTATGCAAAGTTGTTAATTTTTTTATATTTAATTCTCTTAAATAATTTTTCTCTTATTTTTGTTGTGACTTATGCATAGGTAATATTTGGCAGAGTTCAACCTTACAACGTTATATTTTTAAAAGCGTTGAAGGAGGTGAAAATTTGCCCCCAACCCTTTTCAAAAATACACGTCACTTTTACTATTGGCCTTTTCCATCTCTTATCGTTCCCAAGTCCCAATCCTCCCCCTAACAAAAAAACAATTCTACCAATCAAATTAGTTTACTGTTCTGCAAAGTTGTTACTTTTTTTATATTTAATTCTCTTAAATAATTTTTCTGTTATGTTTGTTGTAACTTGCACATCCGTGATATATTTGACATCATCACATTTTTGAAAGCTTTGAGGGAGGTGACTGGCATCATTTGGATACTTGCCCCAACATCTTTAAATAATTTTCTTGATCTTAGAAAAGTTGTCAACAGAGTCTTACAAAATTGATTGGAGCAGGTAGTTGAGAAGCGAGTGCCTTTCAAAACAGATGTGTGACATATTCTTTGTGGGGAAAATTACACACAGGTCCCAAAAAGTAGAGATAATTATATTAGGTCTCTTCAAATGACAAAATTATACAGAAGTCCCTAAGGACTTCTGTGTAATTATTTTATAGTAGTAAAAGACCTTATTGCCCAAAAGAAAAAACACATTAAAGCAATCAACTCTTCTCCACAGCGTTCTAAAGCCATTGACCGAGAACCCAAGGATTGTGCCCTTCTCAACAGTATTCGACAGCGAGTGCCGAGAACCCAAGGACTATGCTCTTCTCCGTGAAGATTACCTCGAGTGCCTCTACCATTCTAAAGAGGTTAACTGTCCGTCTCTCTATTCTTGCATAAGCAAACGCATTTTTTCTGTTACATTGATTAAATCCATAATGTAGCATCACTCAGATATCAACTAATTTATTGGGTTTCTGATAACCCTAACTGATGCATAAAAATCGTTCGCTTACCTTATTGGTTTTCATCGTCATTGAATAGGATTTTTGATTGATTACGATTGATTCTTCCTTTCTACTAATTCATGTAATTGATTCACTCATTGCATTATTATAGCAATTGATGTCATATACTGGAACGAGATATATGGGGGTCTTATGCATTTGTTTGAATAAGGTAAATACATGCTATGTCTGGGCTCTGGATCTTAAAATTTTTTAAAAGCACCAAAAGTAAGAGATATTTATCTTGAATGAAAATTCCTTGATTTTACTCGAAGAGGCATTGTATGTGCAAGTGGTGAACTTTATCTTTTGTACCCTGTTGGCTGGGAAAACAAATATTTTATGCCGAAATTCTGTTAGCCAACTCGTGTTTAAAATCTATAAGACAACCCCTTTCTCAGTTAAGACACTACTTGTAGAGACCATCAACTCATGATAAAAAATAATGATATCAAACTACTGCTAGAATATACAAGAAAAAATAGAGCCTGCAAATTAGGTTGTCCTGTGCTTGGTGGATGTCTATACATGTTTGAGCAAATTTCAGGGGCAGTCTTGTCGATATTGCACCTTAAACCATTCATTACAATTGAGGATGTCAAGGTGGAAAGGGGTGGATGAGAAACAATTAGGTTGTCCTGCGCTTGGTGGATGTGTGCACTTCGGTATGTTTTGATTCTTAGGAACTCTATATCTTGATGTTCTCTCGATGAATATGCACCAATGTACCAAGGACAACCATCAACCTTGCACTTTGCAATCACCTTTTGTTGATTGTTCTTCACAAAATGGTACAAAAACTTGTGTGCAATGCTGTATTTGTATAACGTTTGACGAAGGGTCAGAGCATTGGCAAAAATCTATCCTTTTCCAACAATCAAATCCCTCCATTTGGTATGATTCATCTCCGGTCTTGGTGTTGGCACAATTTGAGTACACCATGTCAAAGGTGGCTGCTCTTCACTTTCATTTAACGAAAGAGGTGGAGATATAGACAATTAATTTGGAAATCTAAACAAGTCCTCATCCCTGCAATAAATAACAAGTTACCGTATTAGTAATGACAATGCATGAGCCCTCATTCAACACTTATACAAAAACAAATTAGCTTTCTTATAGCAATTAAACCTACACTTCTTCTTCCTCTTGCATTTTAGCATTCAATGGTGGTTGTATATTGTCATTACTCCCTTTCTCTTCAATGTAAACATGCCCAGATTCTTCATTAAACTTTATTAAATGATCCACCCCTTCATCGTCTACAAGATCTACATATGTTGATGGATCAAAGCTAACTTTGAATTTCACACAAATGTCATTGCTTTCTTTTCCAATCAGAGATGATATGATTCTTCGCAATTCATCATAGGTTGTGCCTTCCTTTATAAATTTTGTTCTTTCCAAACCTCCAACATATTGACTTTCATATCCCCCATTATTTAAACCCCCCCCCCCCCAATTGAAAGAAACAGAATAGATTTTTTTTCTAGAAGAACCTGCCATATTTCAGGACAATCTGCAACAATAAGATTGTATTAACAACTAAAAAAGCCACCATTTACAACAATAAATTCATGTATTAATAACAACTTTATTGAATCCTATTAGAACTTTTTATTGAATGTTTCATCATCAAATCAACCAGAAACCAGTGAAAACAGAGCAGGCCCTCTGTTTCCTTCCCAAAAAACAGAGCATGATGTTATTAACCTACCCAATAACATGTAACCCCAACTTCAATGGTAAAGAGGATATCTTTAGCAAAATCTTAGCATCACTTACCTAGGTACCGGCTTATAGTCCACTAAAAAATGAAGGATTTTTGAGTCTGGGTATACTAAGGTTGAAGCACTTTTACATAGTTTAATTGTTGTGCCTCCTTGTCCGGCTTTTTGAAAAAAATTATAAATTAAAAGCAGTAAAAAAAAAACTGGTGTTGTATATCTAAAAGTAGTTGAATGTATGCGCCTAGCTGGAGGAACTTCGTGCGGATATTGTGGACTTGAAGGAAATGTACAGGGAACAAGTGAATGCAAAGAACATACAACGAAAAGATAAATTATTCAACCAATATAGAAAAGATGACAGCTTCACAATCTAAGCTTTACCTAGGACATGAAAATGTCACTTATTTGCCTTCTACGTTGGAGATTCGATTGACCTTTATTGCTTACTTGATTTCAACGTTTTTCCCTTTTTCCCGACAGAGCTATCTCCCACGTGTTTTCATTGCTTTCTTTGTTTCATTCCTTTTTTATACTGAATGGGCAATAAAGACTTTTATTACTCTGAAATAATTACACAGAAGTCCCTAGAAACTATTGTGTAATTTTGTCATTTGAAGGAATCTAAATGTAATTATCTCGCTCTTTGGGACCTGTGTGTAATTTTCCCTTCTTTGTGTGTAGGTGAATATATGCACTCCTCTCAATACAAAATATAAAACATGGTTAATTTTTTTAAAAAAGTTAAATAAATTACTTAATCATATATCATATATTGTGTATTATTAAATCATATATTAGTTTATAAATCAAATAAATTAGTTTACAGGAAAACATTGAGTATAATAAACATTTTAAAGTAACTTATTTATCTTCATTAATTTCTTTAAAAAATTCAACCGAGTCTTATATTGAAGACCGGATATAATATATAGCAGGAGATTTCATATATAGTCTCTAATAAGGTTATAATTTTTTTTTAAAACAAAAATGTTATAATGTTATATAAGGGAGCCATTATATATTTTGCGTCGACACATTGGGCATTTGTGAGCCAATAAAATAAAGAAATTAATTAATAATATTATCAGGAGGATTTAATTTACATGATATTTCATGGTGGTTGGAGCTTTCTTTCGATCGATCACTTCGAGTGAGATGAATTTGAAACATCGATGGGTCCAATATTGATCCCTCTCTCCCTCAAACACACTCATTCTCCACAGACATCACATTCTTCTTTATCGCATTTTGATGTCGCGGTGTGGGTACTTTATTGTCACTTAGATATATTTTCCATATTATTTCATGTGCTATCGTGAATCATATAAATTAATTAAAAACGTCCCAGTCAACACCGTACAAAAAAATTAAAACAGAAATAAGACGATGACCTCAAAACCACGTGTCGATTTTTTTCCCGTGTGACGCTGACATCAACCCTACCCATTTGCTTATATAATTTCTTGTCAAATCTTTGTCTTCGTTGGCAGATATTTTCCTTTTTCTTTCAGTACAATTTAATATGTATGCCACACTACAAAATTAGAACATTGAATCGCACTGTTAACCTTTGAAATGATCGACTGCTTTGATTTAGAGGATTTCTACGTGCCTCCAATAATTAATAATTTGGATATCCTCCATTGGCTACTATGCTTTTGGTGTGCGGAAGATTAGGTAGGATTAGAGCTAGTGGATGAATATTTGCCAAAAGTAAGCCTGACACATTGATTAACTAAACATTGGATTGAAGAAATATAGAATTAAGATAAGCCATATCAATTGAATTAAAATATCTTGGTAGAAAGTAATCTATACTAGTTATATCAAAAAATTCAACGTATGAGTCATATCACGTGACTTCAATCTCTGTCTTTACTTTTTCCTTTTTTTTCATATGCATCTGGTATCCTGATCTTCATTTTTGTAACTCAAAGGATTTGTTGGGCTAGACTAATACATATCGGATTCGCCCCGAGTTGGTTTTCTTGGTAGGAGAGAAGAACTACCAATATCACTTACTCCACTCACAGCCTCGAACTGAGAACCTACTTAAGGAACTCAACCCAGTGGGTGTTGGTTCAATCTCTGGTTTATTGATGGTGTATAATACTCTCTCCCGTCCTAATTATAGGAACATTTTTATAGTGTAAGTGTTCCTATAATTAAGATCAGAGGTAGTATCTCCTTTTACTGGCCAGGATTTATATTCGTTTTCTATATATATTTGGCGTGTGTGTGTTTCCGTCTTCTCTTATCCTTCATTTTTGCAGCATCTTGTGAGTAATCTTTTATAAATTTGTTGTATTAAATCAGTAACTCTAAAACAAAGCCTTTTCTATGAAAACTTTGATTGACTTGCACTTTTAATTAGTTTCATCCCGTAGATGAATCTGGCCCCTCGAACTGCGAAATTATCGTTTAAAATAACGTAACGTGGCGTGCTTATTGTATTATCAATTACATTAATTCATATAGTCTAGTGCTAAATAATTTTATTGATTGGAATAGTGTGTTTGTGTGTGTGTGTGAAGAATTTGGTCTCAAATTGAGAATTATTCGTAAATCAAGATTCAGATTAAAAGGGCAGTTCTATGAGAAACCAACTAGCTAGTTGGTTTGTCGGTGAGTAACGAAATTAAGAAGATAGTTTTATGGTAGACTAATTGGGAATAAAATGGCGGGGTTCTTTTTTATCAACAAAATAATGGAGCTTTTAAACATCTAGTTACAAGTATAATGCCAAAAGAAGCTTCATATACTCCATGACGATTCCCTCACCAGAAGAAATGACTTTAATTGCAAATATTTAATATAATTACGGAAGGATCAATGATGATGAGATTTTCTTTTTTTTTTTTTTGGTTCGAAATCAATGATGAGACTGAAACTTTAACTAAATTACCCATATTTTAAATATAACACGAGCTTGTTCTGAGTATATTATTCGTCTCAGCATCTGTATATATTATTCAAATTCGGTTCTGAAAATTAGAACTTTTCCTCTTAACAGATTGAAATTTGCTTTAGAAAAGTCAAATATTTAGTAGTAATTAATTAGCACTATTGACCTATAGTGATTGAGTAACTGAGTGATTCTGAAAAATATTCAATCATGACATCGTACATTTTTTGCTGGCATGGCAATATTTTTAGCCTTTTGTATGGCATGAGATGAGACTTGAGAGTGTCTTTGAATTATACTCAGAATTTTCAACGCACGCGAAGTCATTATGGACATTATTTAAATATAATCATCAGTAACGCAAGGAAATTAAATAGGAGGGAGGGGGACGCGAAAGACTAAAGATACATATTAAACAAGAAATTAAGTAAATGCATGATTGCAGCCTAAAACGCATTTATAAATACAAATAAAAATATAATAGCATTATTAATTATTTTTTTGGGCATGCAATAAAATGATTTTTGTCATGTCAGTTTGCAATTCAAATAAAAAAAAAGCAGAAATCATTGATCGTGATCAAACACTTGGAATAGTGACCATGAGTGCTTTGAAAATAAGTATTACTCCCTCCAGTTCTAATTATAAAAACACTTTTATAGTATAATTTACACTATAAAAATGTTTCTATAATTAGGACGAAAGTAGTATTAATTTCTTTCCTGTTTTAAATTAAGCTTGCTTTTGGAACAAAGTGGACATTGATCATAAAAAGCTAGCGGACGTTCATTGCTATATATGCAATGATCGTCGTGAAAATTAATTAATGAAATTAAACATAATAAAGGTAAAATAAAGCATACTTAATTTTCACTGAATTAGATAATTCAATCACAAAGTTAAGGTTATATTACAGGGATCGGAGGAAATGAGTATGCAGGTGGGATAATGTGAATGGGGAAATGATATATTGGGGGCATTTGTAATTATTGGTGGGTGAAAATAATTGTTGGCTCCACCACAAAAGGTTACGTTGATGGGCTTACGAGAATGAAAAGATGGATTTAATTGATTTGTGTATATATAAAAATATCAATTGTGGCAGAAGATGGAAGCATATTGAAAGAGTGGGGCCAGTCCATAGCCTAAATGATGATATGGGGTATGTTATGTCTGGACTATGATGATGACCATAATTAATTAAACCCAGTTTCTTTGGTTTTACAATGTCATGAACCACCATTTTTACCGTGTTAGGCCCCAGGCTTCTTGTTGATGAATGAACTAGATATTATAACTAGTTTGTAAAAATTAAAAAACTTAATTAATTTAGATAATTGTAAAAAAATACGAGTTGGAATCCTCTAAAATACTCTATTTAATTATTTAGATTGAAAATAACTAAGATATAAACTACTAATACTATCTTAATATGTACCATAAGTAGAGTTGGTTCGAACAAATTAAGTCTTGCATGCATTAATGATTAAACATAATCATGACTAACCAACTATATACAGAATCGGATTGGAGATGTGGCTGTTTAGATTAACGGTAGAAGCTGCTTTTCTAACATGATTTACAGTATATAAGGTAAATTTGTAAGAAGAGTTTTATCTCGACTTACATGAATATATTTTTTCAACATTAACTCAAACAAGTCCTACCAACTGGGATGCTGAATTTGGCCTTCCCTTTCACTCCTTTTGGTTAGTTTGTGATCTCCCTTGATATTATTGTCGAGTACAAGTAGTACTCTATTTCTTTAACTGAATGACGGGAAAATGACAGCCAGGTTTCAAGGACCATAAAAAATTACAAAAAGGTCTCAACAAAAATTTACATATCAAAAAAGTCCCTAGAGACTTTTTTGATATTATTTGTATTGAAACAAAATTTAGATTTTAAAATTTTGTTGTAAATATAACACTTCCTGTTGTAAATATGGTTTTTTTTTTTGTGAATGGCCAGATATAAAATTTTGTTGTTAATATAGTACTTCCTGTTGTAAATATAGCTTTTTTTTCTATTGTAAATGACTTCTGTACGCTTAGAAACTTGAGTTTGAAACAAAATCCAGGTGTTTAAATTTTGTTATGAATATAGCACTTCCGGTTGTGAATAGAGTTTTTTTTTAAAATTATGAATGATCAGGTTTTTAAATTTTGTTGTAAATATAGTACTTTCTGTTGTAAATATAGCACTTCTGGTTGTTAATACAAATAATATTAAAAAGTTCCTAAAATTTTTTTGGGAAAATTAAAATAAAGGATCAAGAGAAACTAATATTTATTATAAAGGACCATAAAAATTGTAATTACTTAGAAAGACCAAACATTATAATAAAAATTTAAAATTACTAAATTGTCCCTAATCAATCCTCATATGTTATCTCTTGTATTCAAAATTAAAAAATAACTAAAATTAAAACTGCTCATCATGATATAATTATATCTTTTTTTTTCAATGTATTATTTAATTAATAATTGTTAAACTCATATTTTTCTTAATTTTTATTTTTCACCAATTTATATTATCAAGTTGTCTTATTTATATTATCAACATTGATGTCAATTAAGTTCTTTTTATAAAAACAAAAAATAAAATTATTTCATATTTTTTAGGATATAATAGGTTAATTAGATTTTTTTTTTATTTTATTAACATTACATGAACTTTTTAACCCACATAAATTTTTTCTAAAACAAAAATAAGCCATATAAATTTTCTTGGTTTAACATATATAATAAATTATAAAAGACATTGACTTTTATTAAAACTACATAATTCCATTTTTAGGCTAAAGTATACTTTTAGTCCTTTAAGTTTTACATAAGGCATACTTTTGGCCCTTTAACTTTATAAAGTATACTTTTGGTCCTAAAATTCTAACACTGTTAATAATGTTAACTGGAAACGCTGACGCATCGAACTCAGGTGATGACTAATAACATTTAATTACACAAATTTTATATAACCTTCAATTTACCTATATTTTAAATTTAAACTTAATAGCATTTAATTACACATTCATCACTTAAGTTTACATTGTTATCACTTGAGTTTTCATTTTCCGTTAGCAAAATTAACGGTGTCAAAATTATAGGACTAAAAGTATACTTTATAAAGTTAAGGGACTAAAAGTATACCTCATGTAAACTTAAAGGACTAAAAGTATACTTTAGTCTTTTTCTTTTCATAGATATATATTGAAGTTGTAAAAATTGAGAAAACCATTTTTTACTTTAATAAAACTTAGAATTTTATATTAGTTTTAAAAATAGAATGGAAAAAAAATATAAGGGGCAATGCAGAAGATTTTATTTGGGGTATTTTAGTATTTTTAATTTTTAATTTTTTATATTTAATCCTTCTAAATAATTACAATTTTTATAGTCTTTCTCCATAAATATATTTTTTTTAAGTCCTTCATTCTAATTTCTATTAAGACTATGTTATAATTTTTTATAGTCCTTAGACCTAACTGTCACTTTCCTTTGAATGATCTTTGCCTTGATGCGCTGCAACCTTGTAGTATCCTGATTCCTGCCCTAGGCCTCAATCTCATCGCCTGGGTCCTACCCACCTCAGCAACCTAACTAACCTTAATTGAGAGTCCCGGAGTGAGTAAGGAAACAGGAACATCATGTTATTTTCCCAACTAAATCCGTCCTATAATCACTCGTGACACATTTTGGCGGTGATCGATTACGTTTATTTCTTTGGGAATTTGGTGCTGGTGTCATTTCTTATGTTAATTCATAACTTGATAGTACGAGTAGTATTGATTGAAGTGAAGGGGCCATGCAACCCTGGAAAAGGGGCCATGCAACCCTGGAAAAGTGGCGTCATAAACGCCAATAACTCATTGCAGTTGCGCGCTTGATTTATAATCATCACCAGTGTCATTGCCATATGGGCACAGTTGGTAGGGTCGAAATAGACGAGGCACCTCGCACAATTCCTTTTACTTTTAAACAAAAGTCGAGAGACGGCTACCATTTTTCTTCTTTAAATTTGCTGGCGCCTATTGTAAACTGACGTACGCGCATACATCACAGATTTTATGTGAAATAGGTCATGTTTGAGTTGATGTTTAAAAAAAAACGTGTATCTAAATCGATATAACTTTACGTTGTATGTACGTTAGAAAAGTAACTTTTATTGTTAATCCAAATATACATTGTGAATAATAAACAAAAACCAAGCTCAATCAATGTCCAATGTCAGTCTCTACCTACTTAGTCCGATTTTCTCACATGAGCAACTATACATTGCATTATCAAGGGTTAAGAGTTTTAATGGGTTAAAATTACTTATATTGGATGAGTTCAATAAATACAGTAGTACTACAATAAATGTAGTATATGGAGAAGTTTTTAAAACCTTTTTATTGCAATAATAGCATGAAGATAATCTTCTTTATCTCCATAGAATTACCACTCTGCTCCTATTTATAAGTCTATTTTGACTAAAAAATTTGGTCCTATTTATAAGTTCAATTTCATGTAATAAATAAGATTGTGATAATTTTATCCATATTAATTGTATTCATGAAGATAGAGAGAGAAGAAACAATTTTAAGATACCCAATCATAAATTATGACAAAATTGAAAATTTACCCCCATGATCATTAAGTTAACTACCTCTCCTTGGTATGTGATATTTGGTCAAAGTGGACTTATATATAGGACCAGAGTGATATATGAAATGTATCATGATTATGATGCAATAAATTGGTTGAATAATAACATTATAGCATATGTTAATCATTTTAGCCCATATACAGTTTTAATATATCCATGCAACGCACGGGTCAAAAGTCTTGTTTTTCTTCTTTAAATTTGCTGGCGCCTATAGTAAACTGACATACACGCACACATCATAGATTTTATGTGAAATAGGTAATGTTTGAGTTGGCATTGAAAAAGAATGTGTATATAAGTTGAGACAAAACTATTTTCATAAATTTACCTTATATACTATAAATTACGTTGGAAAAGTAGCTTCTATCGCTAATCCAAACATACATTGTGAATGAAACCTAGTTGCAAGTGATGGATGGCGAATAGAAGAGGCACCTACAGTGGCAAAACAGGAAAATATTTTTAGTTCGAGCAAAAAAAAATAAACATATTAAACTATCAAGTAAATATTATTACATAATATTGAAAATACAAATAAATAATAACCTTCAATTATAAATCAAAACATGATATAAGATGATACTAATCTTTTCAGTTAGTATCTCAAACAAGAATTTTACTTTTCTCTCACAATTCCATAGGTAATCAATCAAACATTATCTT
This sequence comes from Acacia crassicarpa, assembly GCA_034222035.1. Classification (NCBI taxonomy): domain Eukaryota; kingdom Viridiplantae; phylum Streptophyta; class Magnoliopsida; order Fabales; family Fabaceae; genus Acacia; species Acacia crassicarpa. The sequence continues at coordinate 58,882,203 of JAWXYG010000002.1, read as the reverse complement.
TATAGAGAAAATAAGTAATTAGCTTGTCCAAAATAAAATATTATATAATAAATACATATATACTAATAAATTTTAAAAAGTCAGTTGGAGTCAACTAAGACCTTGGCCGAAGCTGGCCAGCAAAAATGGTTCCGTCACCAGGCACCTACTATCTACTGTAGAAATTTGCCTTCCTATACATCTCTCTCTCCCGTTGTTGCGTTTTTATATATTTGTCTTTTTTTTGCTCAGAGTTTTTATATATTTGTCAGATGCTCCATTCTTATGATCAATTTATTTTATCAGTGGGCTTTGGGCGCAAGTTATTACTATTTTTTATACGTGCTTGGTTTAGAGGCGTATAAGAGTATAGAGAACCAAGAATTTTATTGATGCCGAGTGAAAATAAAAATTACCATATTATAAATAAAAATGTTTAAAATACAATACAGACTAAATATATAAGAAAAAATTAAAAATCTATCACATAATAAATCCCCTAACATTTGGTTTGGGTGGCCTTAATCTATCAATAATGAACTATATATATTTCAACAAATTACTCCCTCCTATCCATAATCTACGACATATTTAGGGAGTTGATTTTTGTTATAAATATAAGACATAATGTTCATATTCGTTAACAATAATTAAGAAAGATAGTAAATAAAAAAATTAGAGAAGATGATGACTATGATATTTTAGAAAATGTTTGTCAAATTAACTTACTCAACCAACTTCCTTAATCTATCTAAATTAGGTAAATATGTCTTATATTTAGGACTGGGGAGTATTAACTAAATTTTAAAATACAAATGATGAAATACATTAAAATCAAACAAGCTTAGCTTATTAAGCTTGTATATATATGTAGATATCTACTTATATTTTATTAACATACACTAATTTTAAACTCAAAAGTTAAGGACCAAATATAAGCGATTATGCGAAACTACTATATATTGAAATCAAAAGATAAGTAAGTTATATATAATCAGTTTTTCTTGCACGTAAGGTTGTTTGTATGTAGTCCAAATATTAAAATGAACAGCAAACAAAGAAAGATATCCCTTTATATATATATATATATATTTTTAAAAAAAAAAAAAAAAATTTAAGAGGCAGGGACCACCGCCTCTGTATGAGTAGTAACTGGACCTAGCTCCTTTACTGAATTTGTCGATTCTCGCTACAAAAATTATCAGTTTTTCATCCAGACGAATTTATGAAACGAATTTTTTCGATAAATTAAAACTTTATAGACGTCACGATGTCGTTGTAATTAGTTAGTAGTAACAAAAAAACATTTGTAGAAATTTAATTAGATATAGAATCGTGAGGCAAGTTGGACAAGCTGCTTTCAAGTCACACATAGCTAGAATGACTTTATTCATTGGACTTCATACTATAGAGGAGCCCAGCTAATAAATTACAAAATCGGTGTCAGAAAACGAAGGCTGTATCTGAAACAATTCGTTGGCACTTGAGTGGGGACACAGACGTAAGTTCACTATTATTTTTTTTTAAAAAAAAAACTTTTAATATCCGTCTCTAATCCTTTTATAAAGAGGCATATATGTAAAAAGCGTAGTAAAACTTGGGAACAATGTCCACTAAAAAAGGGACATTGTAAGTATTATACTCTCAAGGAGGCAACACAGACAATGCTGCCAGTCCTGGGTCTTCCCCAAGTGCTTGGATGCAGTGGAAACACAGACATGAACATAGCCACGAGAAAAAGACATCAAACTCAAGATTCCCCATTCATATTTCTTGCTTGTTGGGTCATCGTTGTGACTCGTCGCCTTGACAATTGCCACCTTGAGCTTCAGTGCCAAATTGCTTGCCACCTTTACAATCACAATACTAGTCTAGTCTTTCACAGTCCCAATCGCCTTCCAAATCGTGCTTGGCACCATCTCCCAAAGATGATTCTCAAGCCAAACATTCTTCCTCTTCCTACGACTTAGATCTGACAGGCCTCCTCCCTTTCAGTCACCAACTCACTGAGCTCAACACTACAAGTTAAAAAGGAATCATCGCATGGTTCTTTTCAAATGGTGAGAGCTCATCTTCGTCGAATTTTAGGTCAAATTGTTTGGGAAAAAAACAATTTTCCAAAATCAAAAACCATAAATTCCCAAAATCGACCTTCCTTTTCGTCTCTTAGATCCACAGTATGGAACAGTACGGATGTAACAGATACGAATGCTCCAATTAGCTCTTGTTTCGTAGCTATGAGCGATGATGGAAGGTGGAAGGATTTGCATCTAGAAGCAAGCAATGTCAGATCTCAACAGTGAGAAAAGCATATATGTGAAACTTTAGGCGTCCCAATTTAAATTAGGAACGCCAAAAGACCACTTTTGGCGTCCCAATTCTAAAAAGGAAGTCAAAAGTAGTGTTCTTAGCTTGGCGCTAAAAACTCTACTTTTACCATCCCTTTTAGAGTTAGGACACCAAAAGTTCCTGTTTTTGGTGTTCTTTTTTTTAATTGGGACGTTAAAAATAGACTTTTGAAGTTTGTTTTTGTTAAAGGAATGCCTAATATGTATAAATTTTCACATACAATTACAATAATGTTATTGTCTTTATTTTTTACTTCCTTTTGTGAAAAACAGATGTTTTTTAGGAAAATAAAATCTATATCTTATGGTAGTGGTGGGTGGAATTCTTCTCTTTCAAGAATCCGTATGTCGTCTCCAGTTACATGTTTAACATATCTTTGGATTTTTTCTTTAAAAAAAATAATGAACCACAAAATAATCAGAAACCTCCGTGTCTTATAGGTTTGATATTTTGAAATTACATATGTATTTTTCTGTCTCTAATTAGTGTGGATTTTTTGTGAGCAGGTGATTTGTTGCCCGTTGTTTCTTATTTTTGACCTGGATTGAGACCATATATTGCGCCTTTGCATGTTACCCTCTTGTCCTATTTATAATTATAATATCATTCTTATGGTTTTTAGTACCATGTCATTTTCAAATATTAATGCTTAAAATTTAGAACTCATTTTCCAAAAAATGTACTTTCTTTGTGGTTTTATTATATTATATATCTCATTTGAAGTTGAGTAAGAGTGATTGAATAAACATACGCAGATATCATATCACACATAAATTAATGATGAATAGCATTCCAACGTCTCGAATACGAATTCAATCGATATAGATTAATGTGTCGGAGAGAACACTGGGTTTATAGGGGTGGAGTGTAATAAGTCCCACGTCAGCTAGAGAAGAGAATAAAAGATACCTTAGGATAATGATTTGAATAGCTCCCATTTTTATAACATGTTTTAAAACTGTAAGGGGTGATGAGCTCTCATAAGAAAACAATATAAAATCAATTCAAATTAACCTTGTTAATTGTCATGAATTTATATTTAATGATTATATGAGTGCAAATTTCTTTTTCACATACCTGCCTTAATTATAAATCGTAAAATCACAATTTTAAAAAAATCAAATTAAGGTTTTTTTTTTTTGAACACTCAAATTAAGGTTTCAAAACACCAATTCAAACAAGCACTAAATTGTTTGGGCGAGAGTAACAAGACACATTGCCCAAGTTTGTGTCCCCATGCTTTAAATGAATGATTCCAAAAAGCACGTATTTGAATTTGAATTTGAGATTGCGGATACAAGCTTATACTCGTGATCATATTTTAAAATATAAAACTATGCAAAATGTTTAATATATATTCACACACACATAAGTAACATTTGTATATATTCTCTGGATGTTATAATCCCATCTATTAAAGATGCATTTGATGAGGATGGTTCATTTAAAGAAAATCTGCTGCCTAGCTTGAGTGAAGCTTGTAGTTATATGATCGAGAGTGACGCAGGAAGACTATAAAACAAAACAAAAAATTGACATCAAATAACAGCAACTTATGAAATAAGAAAAAAGGACCGACTGAAGAAATTAGCAGAGAGAGATGAAAACGTGTTTATGCAATCAGCACAATAGCATATAGTTCAGTTTTGCAGAGTAATTGTAAATTATAATTTCTTTAAAAAATATATATAAGATTCATTTATAAAATTTTAAAGATTCGCTACAATTCTGTAATAAAATGTGAGAGGTTTATAATGCCCAAACTAAAGCTTAGTTGATAAAATTTGGGGGGAAATCGCAGTTGTACTTTGCGTTCTTTGGTTGAAAATGACTCAAAACCTAATTCAACTACCTGAAATGTTAACTAACTTAGATACCAGCACATGCACACATGGCAAATACTCCTTCAGTCTTTAATATAAAACATATCTAAGGAGTTGATCTTGATCTTATATAAATATAAGACATAATTTTTATATTTATCAATTTTTTTGAATTTAACCCCTATTGATACTCCTTTAACAATAATTAAAGGGAGATAATGAAGGAATTAAAGAATATAACTCTAAGGGAATAAAGAAATCAAAGAAGATGACTTTAATATTTTAAAAAATACATATCACGATAACAAACTTCTTTAATCTATTCAAGTTGAAATATGTCTTATTTTAAAAACTATAGAGTAATCAATATGATCACTGATGACTGGTGTATTCCCGGATTATCATTAATACCTCATCGTCCATATGTCAACGTGTGTGTGTAAAAGCCACGTTATTTGTAAAATATAAAGATTGTGTACGTTAAGACATTAATTGGGTCATAATAAAGAAGAAATAAACAGAGAGAAGCCCGATGCTCTCGGCATATTTCAAAACATACATGTGTCTATGACTAGATTATAATTGGAATATTTCCCCCTCTTTATTTTACATATATATAATAACTGGTCGAGCTTTGGATCCACGCATTCACAGCAGATGCGCCCAATTGCCCCCTCGTGATTGGCAGATCGAATTAACCATTGTGTCATCGTGTGGCGAGGCTGGAATATTGAATCGAACATATTCAAACCAAGTTTGTCTTCTTTTTAAAAAATTATACTCTCCTTGGGTCCCTAGCTAATACTCTTTCTAGTCTTCAATACAAGATATATTTATTTAATTTAATTAGATTAGAAATGTTAGTTAAATTAATTAATATGACATGTATTTTCTAAAACACCTCAATTATCTTCTTTAATATCTTTATTTTATTTTCGTTCTTAATTATTATTGAGGGAATATCAATAGAAGTAAATTAGGGAAAGATTGATAAATACAAAAACTATGTCTTATATTTAGAAGAAAATTCTCCAAATATATCTTATATCAAGATGAGAAAGAGTATATAAGAGCTAGCTGGTATATTAAGGGATTTTCATACATGGTAGTTCTAATGCATGTAACATAAGAATGTATTTTCGTCAAGCTAGTATTCATTTATTTCAAATAACTAATTTTTTAATATCCCTAAATTATTGATGTACCTCTTATATTAATGACAAGAATATATATATATATATAAAAAGATCTTGGCCCTCAAATTAAAACACGTGGGGTAAATGAATGAATATCGATGAACTAGACCACACAAGACAATACATCATGGGTGATGCACCGAGAAGATGCCTCTTAAAAACTTTGTTTTCTAGTCACTTCACGGTTTTTTCTTGTCCCTATTATATATCCCTCCTCCCCCTCCTCCTCCTCCATCATTAAATCATTCTCATTTCTTCGATACACTACGCTACTACACAACTCTATCGTATACTAGACTCTAGAATGTACATACTACTCTTGTATACTGGTATATAATAGTCTATACTACTGTTAATTATTATAATCATGATCATAATATAATAGTATATAAATGAAAATTGTTGATGTATGAAAACAATCAGTGTATATATAGCCATTACATCACATCCAATGGCAATCCTTCTTATTTCGATCTCTTCTCTCTCCCTATCCTTCCGTCCCTAATTCTTCTGTTATTTATCTTTATCAAATATTATCCATCATTATGGAACTTGCGGCTTCCTTTCAGCCTCTCTGTGCTTTCTTTAGCTCTCACCTATTTTTTTCCACCATCATCTTCTTCGCTTTCTCCATCCTGTTTCTCTCACATTCGTTAGTTCCCAGACTCAACGTTTTCTGTAGCTGCGAAATTTGCCAGTCTTATCTCACTTCAAGCTGGTCCAAAAACTTCCCGAACCTTTGCGACTGGTTTGCTCACCTTCTTCAGAACTCCCCTACCAACACCATCCACATCCATGTCCTCGGGAACACGATCACCGCCAACCCAGAAAACATCGAGTACATGCTCAAGACAAAATTTGATAATTTCCCAAAAGGCAAAACCTTTTCCATGATCCTTGGCGATTTCCTAGGTCGAGGTATTTTCAACGTGGACGGCGAACTGTGGAGGTTTCAGAAAAAGATGGCCAACCTGGAGCTCAACAAGTGCTCTGTAAGATCCTTCGCTTTTGAGATTGTCAACTATGAAATCCAACATCGCCTCATCCCACTCATGTTGTCAAAGCAAGACAGCGTCTTGGATTTACAAGACGTTTTTAGAAGATTCTCGTTCGATAGTATCTGCAGATTCTCCTTTGGGTTGGACCCTAAGTGCTTGGAGTTGTCTCTACCTATGTCGGAGTTCGCAGATTCCTTTGACCTGGCTTCCAAATTATCAGCAGAGAGAGCGATGACTGTGTCACCTCTCGTATGGAAGATCAAAAGGATGCTCAATCTGGGAAGTGAGAAGAGGCTGAAAAAAGCAATCAGAATGATTAATCTGTTGGCCAAAGAGGTGATAAGGCAAAAGCGAAAAAAAATCGGGTTTTCCGCTCAAAAAGATCTGCTATCACAGTTCATGACCACCGTAAACGACGACACGTACTTGAGGGATATTGTTATAAGCTTCCTATTGGCTGGTCGTGACACGGTGGCATCAGCACTCACCAGCTTCTTCTGGCTATTGGCCAGACACCCAGAAGTAGAGTCAGCGATTCGGCACGAAGCAGACAAAGTAATCGGACCTGAAAAAGAGCTCACAAGCTTTGAACAGTTGAGGCAACTGCATTATTTACAAGCAGCAACATATGAAAGCATGAGGCTTTACCCTCCAATCCAATTCGATTCTAAGTTCTGCGTAAACGACGACGTATTGCCCGACGGGACACCGGTGAAGAGTGGAACTAGGGTTACTTACCACCCATATGCCATGGGTCGGTTGGAGGAAATTTGGGGTCCGGATTGCTTTGAATTCAAACCCGAAAGGTGGTTGAGGGATGGGCACTTTCACCCGGAAAATCCATTCAAGTACCCGGTTTTCCAAGCCGGATTGAGGGTGTGTTTGGGCAAAGAGATGGCTATGGTGGAGGTCAAAAGCGTGGCACTTTCTTTGCTCCGAAGATTTCAGATGGAATTGGTGTCGCCTAGTCAAACCCCAAAGTTCTCTCCGGGACTCACGGCAACTTTCCGATGTGGGCTTCCCGTACTGGTACATCAAATTAAGCATCATCGCATATAGTTGATACTCCCTTGAGTCCTAAATATATATTAAATAGAGTTGGCTATTTTTAGAGAGTAAGGAAGATAAATAAATTATTTAATCGTATCATATGTTGTGCATTCTTAAATTATATATCAGTTTATTAGTTAAACTAATTAGTTTGAAGAAAAAATAAAAATAAAAATATTTTAAAGTAATTTAATTAGTTTCTTTAATCTTTCCAAAAAAAATTAATTCTATCTTATATTTAGGACCGAAGAAAGTATAAAGTATCTGCACAATATGGTCCAGAGGCCAGGTGATAGATTGATGAAAAATTGTTTGAACTCTCCGAAAGTGTGTGAGTGTAATTCAAATATGCTATAGGAGTGCCCTATATGAATGAAACAAAACAATACTCTAGCAAAGAAAAAGCCAGTGTTTTTCGTGCACCTTGTTTGGGGGAAAGTGACTGGTGGGGAATTGTAGTGGCCTTCACTGGACCCTAGCAACAGAAGCAGAATGTCTCGGTGTCGGTGGAATCTCTTTGATTGTTCTTAAATTAATGGACTACAAACGTAGTTGGAGCTCTCTGTACCTCCGGTTTTTTGATTGTGCGTGTGCATATAATCATCCTCCTTCTTGGATTCAACAGTTTGTTTAGTGCGCCGCAACAGTTAACACACTTGTTTGTGTTGTATTTGTAGATCTCAGCTAAGCGAGAGAGGATATATAGCTCATAAAGGAACTTGTATATATATTTATGGTTTATGCTTATCATATATATGTACGCAGATTATATTTGTGTATGTGCTTTGTGGGCTTTTTGATCAAAATAAGAAAAAAAAAATTTACCAGATTAAAGCAGATTGGAAACATTTTACTAAAGTAATGCAGTTGGTGATGCAAGGATAAGCCGCATCACTAGTGGCACAAAAAAGGGTCACGCCACTAACACCTTCTGACACAAAATGTCAGTAGCGTGAACCTTGTTCATGCCACTGACATTTAATTTAATTTTTTTTTAATATATCATCAGACACACAATTGTGGGTCTGATGATATATTAAAAAAAAAATTTAAATGTCAATGACATGAACCTGATGATATATTGCTTCACGCCACCTAGTGGCGTGAACCTATTTCATGTTAGTGTCAGTGGCGTGATTCTCTCACGTCACTAGTGGCGTGAGCATTATTGTAGTAAAAACTTTTCAATGTGCTTTATTTTGGTTTTTTTTTTTAAAAAAAAATATATATATATATATTTTTTTTTTGGGGTGCTTTTCCCGTGCTTTGTGTACGTATGTACAAAGAATAATTGGCATGTGTGTGAGAGAGGGTACAGACTATAAAGTAGGGTTTATATAATATACTACTTATAGTCCTTAATGTATATATAAGATCTAGTTTGTAATGCAATTTGTGGTAAAAACTAGATCTTATGAAAGACTAGAGGTAGAAGTAGTATCAATAACTGGGAAAATGGAAGGGAAAGACATAAGGGTGTTTAAGACTTCCTATTGACAAATGGTTTATTTTAACACTCTAATTTCTGATTTTCTCGCACGATAAATAGGAAGGCGGAATTTACCAATTCTTTATTTGATCACTTTGTTACTGTTGCAGATTTTAATTCTGCTAATTTACTTTTGTCCTTTTTAAATGATAAAATAAACTTCGGTGATAGGATTGTAGCTTTAAGAGACACAAAATTGTTGACTGGGATCATTTAGCAATTTACAGACTTGGCCTCTCCGAAGGTCTTTGACCCATCAGTGCTAACAGACACGTAACAGACTTGCGAGCCTATCGTCATCTCTCAAGTCTCAACTAGATAATAATCCTAATTAAGATTCGAGAGATGATATGACAGGCAAGAAAAAAATGTGGATACTGATCGGTGATATATCAAACATTAATTTTGCCGTACGTATCATGGATATTGCGAAAATAAAAGTATTATATGTTAATCATATTAATTATATGGTTTATTATTTGAGGTTGAAATTATCGGATTATGTTAGTCGCATGTTCTACATATGTAGTGCTTCTATATAGTATACATACTACTACTCCATGAATGCGTGTGTGAGTGTGAGAGAGAGAGTTGAAGGGAATGTTTGTGATGTGGCTAAAAGCTTTTCAACAGATTCGTGGTCAATTTACAGTCTTGGTGAATCAGATCTGGAGTGAATTGTCCTCTGATCTTGTCAACAAGGGAGGATTCAAATTACAGACTCTTGTTCGAGAGAGTGGTGGTAGGAGTGTATGCGTCACGTGCGTTTAGCTGTTACCAGCCAATGTTGCACGTGCCTCCCATGGGATTCCATTTGACACTTTCTACATTTTTCCAAGGGGAGAACGACATTTAAATTTCGAAACATCGACTTAATTATAATCACATATATAGGTTTATATGCGCTTTTCTTAAAAATAAATTATAAATACTGAGAGTTAAAAAATAGAAATAGAAATCTCAATTACAAGTTGAGAGTTATACTTCTTCCGGTCCTAAATACAAGACATAATTTATAATGCAATTTGTATACTATAAATTATATCCTATATTTAGAACCGAAAGAGTACCTAAAATTTAAATGCTTTATTTATAATTGAGTCTTTTAAATTCACAGACCTAATTATCATTAACTCTCTAAAACTTATCCTCCGTTTTTAATCACACCAGGTTATCGCCCATATCAAGCATGAGCGGGTGTATCAGTGTATGTATATGGGAGAGTAATATAATGATGTCAATTCATCTTGTTACAGGGAAAATTATTACAACTAGTTTTCTTCAATTTTTAATTGAGTACCGATATTAAATTTTTTTAATTTACCCCTCTAACTTTTATGTTGTTAGCATTATTAGTCCTTATGTATAGAAGCTAATTGTACTGACTGAGTAAAATTAAATGATGTAGTAATGAAAGAAAAACATACGGATATGAAATTAAAAATTGAAGAAAGTTATAGGTGCCTCAATAGTGATTTTCCCATATATATAATAAATATTTATATATTAATACAGTGAGGTCAAAAGAACTTATACTTACAAGTCAAGCTTAAATATTTGTAAGTCAAATTTAATCATTTATGTTTATAAATCATACTCTTATTTACAAGTCAACTAATCAAGCTATATGTTATTTAGCCGTTGATTTTTTTTTTTTAAAAAAAATCTAGGGAACTTTCTGTATTTAGTCTTCTATTTAAAATTTATGGATGGGTGTTCTTACAATTTTTTTTTATTTTTATTTTTATGTAAAGATATATAGATCATCAACTACCCCACTAACCATCATACTATGCCATACTTAATTCATTTGTCTATACATTGACAGAAGAATTTTATATGATTATTAATATTGATATACACTTAAGGTTCAGCAATGTTCCGGTTACTCTCCGATACTCGAAAAAATGCACGTCACATGGTAGATCTATGTTAGTTCAGTATGTATATGATATTATTCTGCCTCCACGTGAAGCTGTTTGATACTAGTACTACTGTATTAATCTATAACAAATTCGTCATATTCCGAATATTTTTAAGAACAAGGACCAGTGGTGACCATAGAAAAGGGGGGAACAAGAACATGTCCTTAACATTTTTAATGTGATTGGGGAACGTGGGGCATATCCCCTAGAAAATAATATAGTCTAGGAGATGCACCAAAATAAGAACAAAAAATAAAAAAAATTACCGGATTAATGCAGTTTTAAAAGTATTTCCCAATCTAATGCAGTCAACGGTCAGACTCACGCCACTATGACATTTAAAAAAAAAAATTATTGAGTGGCGACTTAATAATTATTTAATTGAAGGGGGTGACACGCCAATCACCCCCTATATATAATTTAAAAAAATTATTATAACAATATATAATATAATATAATATAATATAATAATAATAATGATAAAAAACTTGAATAATTTAAAACCCTACTCCATTAAATCTGAAATTAAAAGAAAGAAAGTATGAGACTTAAATAACTTATTAAGAACATCCTTTAAAAGATTACCTTGTTTTGGGATCTGTTGTTATAACCAAATTGTACCGCGTAAAGAATTTGGTTATAACAACAGATCCCAAAACAGGGTAATCTTTTAAAGGGTGTTCTTAATAAGTTATTTAAGCTCCATACTTTTTTTCTTTTAATTTCAGATTAAATGGGGTGGGGCTTTAAATTATTCAAGTTTTTATCATTATTATTATTATTATATTATATTATATATTATTATAATAATTTTTTTAATTATATACAGGGGTTGACTAGCGTGTCACCCCCTTCAATTAAATAATTATTGAGTGGCGTGAGATTGTCTCACGCCACTCAATAATTTTTTTTTTTAATGTCACAGTGGCGTGAGTCTGACTCACGCCACTGTACAGTCTGCGTAGTGGCATGAGTCAGCCTCACACAAGTGACCGTTGACTACATTAGATTGGATAATACTTTTGAAACTGTATTAATCTAGTAATTTTTTTTTTTTTGTTTTTATTTTGGTGCATCTCCCTATAGTCTATAGGGCATGTGTTCCTCCACGAGGCATTGTGTTTTCCCGGTTTCCCCACGTGATCTGCACCGGCATCTAAATAGGGTACATCTATATTATTCCTTTTCTTTTGTTTCGCTATATTCTATTTACATTTTCTTTTTTCTTTTTCTACATGAGAAAATAGTGTAGTTGTTTTGGCGTGTACGATAGAATCCAGCCACCTCTTTGAATTTGCCGTGTAAAACTATATTCATTTAAGTTAAAGACAAAATTTATGTCACAAACATACTTCATCCGTAAATTATATTAGAAAAAGTAAAAAATAGTAACATAAATTTACGAACAAACATATTATTCTTTTTCTTTTGCTTGGCGATATTCTATATTCTCTTTCTTTTCTATATGAGAAAATAGTTTAGTTGCTGTGGGTGTCTACGATAGAATCTAGCCTGAGGCACCAACTCGCAGCATTTTTGAATTTGTGTTGTAAAAGTATGTTCGTGCAACTTGAGATGAAATTCTTATTACATACATACTTTATATACCGTGAATCTCGTTAGAAAAAATAAAAAATAACATAAATTAACAAAAAAAATAAAGCATACTTGAAATAATATGACTTATGATTATTATTTCTCACAAAAGGGTAAGAATGTGCAAAAATAGGGGAAAACAGTAGTCCCGAGGTATTAAAAAAAAGTCCTAATACATGATTTATTATCTAAAAACTCTTAAGGACCTCAGTAAAAGAAACTTGAATTGTAAAATCACTTGTTTATCCGCATTGTCAATATGGCACATAAACTACTATTATAAAAAACGAATTTTATTTCCCTAAAAAACTTCTATTTTTAAAAAAGTGAAGTAAAAAATAGAAACTATGATATTTTTGTAATTATATGCACAAAATTTTGACATATTAAGCATCCCTTTAATAAAAAAAGATGCCAAAAATCAACTTTTGCAGTCCTTTTTCAGAATTTGGACTCCAAAAGCTCTACTTTTAGGGTGTGCATGGTAACACTCCCAGAATGACTTTTTTCCTATTTTCTGTGCCCCGGAACAAAAATGGATGGGAATTGTGTTTGGTAAATCCGGTTTTTTTTCTTGCTCCCGGGATGAACCGGTTTATTTTTTGTGCTGGGGAGTAAAAATAAGAAGCTAAAAATTTTGGCTTCTTTATTCCAGGGCAAAAATCAGAAGAAATTTACCCTCGTTCACCACCACCACCGCCATTGCCACCCCCAACACCACCGCTGCCCCACCGCCACTGCCCCGCCGCCGCCGCCGCCGCCACCGTCGCCGCCACCACCGCCCCACCACTATCACCACCACCGCCCCACCACTATCACCACCACCGCCCCGCCGTCGCCACCATTGCTGCCACCACCACCACCACCACCGCCACCATTGCCATCGCTACCACACCACCACCATTGCCACCGCCGCTGCCACCACCACCCCGCCTCAGCCGCCATCACCACCGCCACTGCCCCACCACCACCGTCGCCACCACCGTCACCGCCACCACTGCCACTGCGCCACCACTGCCACTGCACCACCACCACCACCGTCGCCGCTCCCACCACCGCCGCCACCGCCCCCCGCCACCACCACCACCACCACCGCCCCCTGCCACCCCCACTAACGCCGCTGCCGCCTCCATCGCCACCATCGCCATCACCATCGCCACATAAATAATTTTTTGAATATAAAAATTACATAAATAATTTTTTTTAGGAAATTTAAATTTAAGTTTATTTGTAAAGTATAATAATTATATTAATTATTAAAGAAAATGACAAAATGGTAAAAATAACTCATTAGTCCTTCATCTTCCTCCCTTACTATTTTTTTAACTCCCAAACAAGAGGAGGAAAAATATGTTACCAAACGTAATTCTGATTCTCGGAGTAAAAATAAAATGGGTTAACAAACGTAATTCTGATTCTTAGAACTCTTCCAAAGAACAGAATCAGAAAAAACTGTTTCATCTCAGAAACAGTGCTGGGCAACAAAATGGTTGCCATGCACACCCTTAGCGTCCCAATTTAAAAAAGAACACCAAAAGTTCATTTTTTGCTTCCCAATTTTGAATTAGAACACCAAAATTAGGGCTTTTGGCACCTCAATTTTGTGGGATTCCAAAAGAAGGGCTTTTGGTTCGTCCCAATTTTAAAAAAAGGACACCAAAAGCTTCCCTCGATACCTCCGCCCATTACGCTCTTCACTTCCAACTTTCACCAAGCCAAGTCAAGCACCTCATCTCCCCCAATCCTCCTTCCTCCTTTGCTTCTCCCCACACTCCGGCCAAGGAAGAGGACAACAAGGATGTGAGGTGTGCTAGCATTGGTGACTCATCTCCTCCTTCTCCATCGTCTACGTTTATGACGCTCTCTTTTCTAGATCTTTGTCTTCTCTACCAGATCAGTAGATCGATATCAAGCAAGGAAAACGAGGAAGGCTGAAGCTCAATAGCTAACCACGACACATCTGGCTAAAGCTCAAAGGTAAATGAGATGATTTCACATCTTCAATGCTCTAGATCTGAAAAAGTGGCGATCTTTATTTTTGGATTTGGGTTGCAAGTGGTTGTCGAAGCTTTAGTTTAGTCTCTAGTGGACCGCGTCGCTGCTTCTAAAGGTGGTTTATTGAAAAATATTTTGGTGAAAGTGTAATCTCTGTACGTTTGTGTTTGGTTGACCGAAGAAGATTCAATCGAGTCCAAATCTCTGTCATCTCTGTGCTCAAAGACGTCCAGATCTAGTGAGCTTCACGGTCAACAATCGTGAATTCTCCTCGTTCGACATTTTTTGGTTTGTCACTATTCTCTTCGGCCTTCTGAGCTATTGGGAGCACGGCCTAAGCCTCTTTATTAGAAAAGACTTCGTTGGTTGACGATGGTGGAGGGATTGCTCTTCTTGCAATTTCGGCGTGTGAAGTAAATTTTTTTTTTCTAAAAAAAAAAAAAACTTTACGCATCCTAAAACAAAACTGATGGATTTTAAGGGACGTTGTTTGGAGACTTTATTAAAAAGGGACGCAAAAAGAGCCTAAAAACAAACTTTTTTTTTTTAATAGTGATGAACCTGTTAACGATAACACTGTGATCGACTTATTAATATGGCATATATACTTATCCATAGTAACACATAGCTTGTTAATGGGGGCAAATAGAAATTTTTCACAATTCAAATATATATCATTGAGATCCCTTAAAAATTTAAAAATAGTGAATCATATATTGCATTTCTGTTTCTTGAGGAATATACTGCAATTTTCCCAAAAAGAATTAGGGGGACTCGGTGAAATTATGGAATAACAGCTATTTTCCAAATAAACTGAAACCGTTAAACGACTATTTTCCTGTCACGCCTGTTTCTTTGGCATCTTTTCAATCTGTCGTTTACTCTGACCAATTATTATTCCATCTAAAATCATTCTTGGCGTCTTAATTAATATACAAGTTTCAGTGAAGATATTGACGAAATGAAAATTATTGATATATTCAATATATCTCACCATTACAGAGTTGAATAAAATCTACTCTTTTTTTTATTATCACCCTATATATAAAGTACGTAGTGGTACATATCATTATCATACAAATTCCCGGGCACGGCTCATGCTGGATCGTATCCGTATGCTTAGCTTACTTCTTACTGTATTTACACGTACAAGAGACACAAGCATATTGATTATTTCCATTGTTTAGTTGAGTGAAGTGGATCATTAATTAATTAATATTTAATAAGTGCTGTCTCGCTATTTTGAGTAATTGTGCATATCTGATAATTTGTTTGGATTAGTGGATGATTAATTAATTAATATTTCATAAGTGCTGTCATGCTGTTTTGAGTAATTGTGCATATCTGCTCATCATTTGTCTTGATCAGTGGATCATTAATTAATTAATATTTAATAAGTGCTGTCACGCTATTTTGAATATTTGTGCATTTGTCGGGACTCGGGAGTGAGGTAATTTTCAAGGAAAAATTGCACCAAAGTTCTAACAAAAAGAAAATAAAGCAAAAAAATTCCTTTAAAATCTCAAATTCACAGTATAGTCTTATAAGATATTTGGACAATATATTGTAATTGTAAAAAAACTAAAACACCCTTAAGAAAAAGGCAGCAAATTCAAACCCTTTTTTCGCTCTCAAATTCCTTCATCACCAACCTCATGCCATTTTCCCTCGCACCACCCTGCCCCACGAAGCTACTATATGCTCTGTTCGCCCACATCACCCTCCCATAACCATCTGATATAAACGCCGGATACATGTGCTTGCTCAGCTTCACCCTCCCATTAAGGGTATTCTGGTCTTTTCCTAGTTGTAATATATTGCACTTTTTTTTGCTCAAAGTAATATATTGCACTTCAATGCAAATTTGCAATTTCAAATGACTTTTTGTTGAATTTTTGTGTCTGTGGGAGTTAGAATAGGTGCAATTGTTCCAATTTTTAATGAATTTTGAATTTTAACTATTTGAATGAGGTCTTTGTCCCGTGGCGGTCGGGACAATATATTGATAAATTATTTTTTATTTTGTACAAAGTGGCAGTTTTGGACTGGAACAAACTGATACACGGTGGCATGGAACTGACAGCATAAATAGTTTTTTTTTTTTTTTCACTCTTAACTTAAAATTTATGGGCTTATATCATTAATTTGCACCTAAATGAGGCTTTTTTCCATATTTGTCACTTTTTAAATAAATAATTACCATTTTGCCACTGTTTTCAAAATATTTCCTCATCTGCTACTTTTAGTCGACTAAACCGTGGTTTAGTCTACTAAAAGTCGTGGGTTCTTTGTTTTTGGATGACCACGAAATTTAGTCGACTAACCCACTCGGGTTAGTCGACTAAATGTATATAAATTCAAAATCAAGATCTTCTATCTACTACTGTTTAGAAAAATGAATTTATCATTTAAAAAATCTTGAAAATCTTCAATTTCGGCTATTCAAATTAAATTTGAACGATTCATCCAACGAATTTTTATATATTCAAATTAAATTTTTATAAATTTGAACGATTCATCCAACCAATTTTGGCTATTCAAAAATCTATCTACTACTGTTGATCATATATATGTTCTTGTTTCGCCAAATATATATTTTTATAAAAAGCTGAATTTTATATTTTATTAAAATTGAAGTTCCCTGTCGAATTTAATCTATTGATCCCAAAAACTTACTTTTATTTAACACAGCTCGTGGGATTATATACGGTAGAAAATATTAACTGCTAGCCTAGATAAACCCAAATATCTAGAGATAGATCCTAATATCTAGGAATTACAAATTTACATAATCTTCTAACTATATCCTAAGATCTCTCCAACAATCAAGATTATAGTGAAAGAAAATTTGCCCTTAATTATTTCGAGATTCCAACAAAAATATTTTACTTTCAAGAAACAAATGCCTACTATATATATGTTGATCATATATATGTTCCAGTTTCGCCAAATATATCAAAAAGCTGAAGTTTATCTTTTATTAAAAACAATTAAATTCAGTATATATATGTTTAAAGAAACAAATAATTTTTTTTTAGGTATAAATGAATTTTTTTTTATTATATCAATGCCCTAGTAAATATTATATTGCTGTCTTTTTATTAACCTTTTTTTATATCAATGCTACGGTAAATTAAATCCAGTATATTACATTTGTTTATTAAATCCAGTATATTACATTTAGTCTAACCCTCCAGCCGAGATTTAGTCAACTAACCCAAGTCGGTTAGTCGACTAAATGAGCGGTCAACAAAAAAAAAAGGGAAACCACGACTTTTAGTCGACTAAACTGTGGTTTAGTCGACTAAAAGTGGCAGATGGAAAAATATTTTGAAAAGAGTGGCAAAATGGTAATTATTTATCTAAAAAGTGGCAAATAGGGAAAAAAGCCCCTAAATGAGATTAGTTACCTCTCTGCATTGCTGATTAATAAATATAATTAAAATGAAAAGGGGATATGGGAAAAATCCTCTCGCTAAAATTTTAATCAGTAAGAATGATGAGCTTGGGATGGAGGCTAAAGCGTCCGTATGAGCGGTGACTCTTAAGAAGCTCTCACACAAATAGTGTTTAAATTAGTTTTTTGAGAATAATTTTTAAAACAAATAGTAAGGGTGTTCATGATAACGCTCTCGAATTAGTTTTTTTTTTTTGTCCCCAAAAATAAAAATGGATAGGAATAATGTTTGGTAATTTTTTTTTTCAGGATGAACGGTTTATTTTTTTGTGCTGGAGAATAAAAAAAAAAAGAAGCAAAAATTTTCTACTTCTCTATTCTAGAGCACAAAATCAGAATCATTTTTCTCTCAATAACCTCTCTTTCTTTCTTTATAAATGGCGAGCAGTGCCACTACTCGCAAATCGTTCATCGATTCTTTCATCAAACTTGCCAGAGATAACAACTTCCATGGCCTCGACCTTGATTGGGAATACCCATCTAATAACACAGATAAAACTAACTTTGGTTCTCTAATCAAAGAGTGGCAATCCGCCATAGCTGCAGGATCAAGATCCTCCAGAAAATCAGCCTTGCAGTTATCAGCTGTTGTGGCAGGATCAGACTAGATTTCGCCATTGGAATTTTACCCATTTCAGGATATTACTAACAACTTCGATTGGATCAATATGATGACTTACGATCTGTTCATTCCAGATGGGTACCAGATAAGACACAGCTACTAGCTCCATTGAGGAACCCTAGCGGGATTCTCATAAGTGAGTGAATCGGTCATGGACATGAGGTGTAATTGTGGCTACAGTTTTGTGAATAGTCATTGTTGTAATCATGTTGGTTCAAATTCACACCTAAAGTAGAGAAAAGTTATTGATAAGAATCACGAAGGAAATTATTTATTATAATAAATATGCTAAAAATTTATGACATTACACTCATATCTTGCTCCTCATTATTTTATGGTATATAAGGTTTTTATATCTTATATAGGATCTTTAAATCCATCAGAAATGCATTTCATACAGTGATATACTATTTAGCATAGTAACTGGAACATGAGTACACATTGATTTACTAGTAACTAAAACGTGATTGCAAAGTGATTTACTATTATGCATAGTAATTTACTATTTTGCACAGTAGCTAAAACACGATTGCATAGTGATTTACTATTTTGCAGAGTAACGTTACACAGTGATTTATATCAATGAGATATTTGGTCCTTTAGTCGTCTATACCTATTAGAGAGGTATAGGAGCTTGTTCACTCCCAGATATTTGATTGCTATTAATATCAAGGCTTTGAAGGTTTATGTTTCGAATATTGTATGATATTGATACAATAAGATTTTAGTAGTCTTGTCCAGAAGACAATAACTTGTATAGATTTATGTCGTAATAAGTTTAAAAGCTAATAATCATGGGGACTAATTAGCATATTTTGCTCAACTTTGTAAGAAAGGCTAATGTTCAGACTATATATATGGCAGTATAAATTTGACAAAAAGGCTCCGGAAGAGCTAATATTCTGTTACTTAAGGGAACAAAATAATGCATTGATTATTCTACCAAGTATAAAAGAAACTTATTGAGTTTCAAAGATATATGCAAAAATGGATATCATATAGTAAACACATATTATTATAAACCAGAAGTTTACAAATAATAATACAAATTAGAAGTTTGCTGTAAGCAAGAAGTTTGCAAATAATAATGCGAGGGATTATAATTGTAAACCAAAAGTTTACAAATATAGCAAATCAAATATTTGCTAATGTAGTCAATGAGATATTAAAGAGGCAAGGAACTGCAGGGAAATATGTTATGTTGAAGCCAAGAGAGATAAAAAATAAACCTAGGTAATATAATGTTTAATTTTTGTTATTATTAAAAATTATTATTATTTACATTTGTTGTGATCACATCTCATAAAAAAAATTTGTCGGAGAATTTTTATATGTGTGATTCTAAGTAATTTTAATCATAAATATCTTCATATGTGGTGAACTGTATATATTTTGCATATATAAGTAAATTGAAATATATTATTAATGAGATTATCTAGTGATGTAATATCATATGGTAGTTCCAGAAGAACTAATATAGATTTTTCTTTCAAACTTTAAAGGGTTTGAAAGTGATTTTAAAATACAGATATAAAAAAAATGTTTGTATGACTCACACTTGAGGGGAAAATTGTTAGAATACAAGCGTGAGCTAATTTTTGAAAAGTTATATGCTTCTCACACAAAGTTTGATAGATCTCCCAAAATGGATATCAGATTATGGTTTAAATCATAATTTTATGGAAATTGAAAAGTTTATGACTGATTGAGATATATGTTACAGTAAACCAGAAATTTACTGATTCAAACAAATTTATTGTTGGCATAACTTGTTTGATCATTTAAGTCATATATATATATATATATAATACTACATATTGACATCCATTGAAGAATTAAAAGATTTTTCATAAATAACTAACATATTATTTATGAATTATATGCTATTTGTTTTCATTGATTATGATTAGTAATAGATATCAATATTTCTGAAAATATATCAAACAGTATTATATTGGCTCATTGAAATAGTATGTAAACTATATAAATTTGAAAGATGCATCTATAAGATGGTTACACATGAGATTATTAGCTTGCAACCTGAAATTTGTAAGAACGTTTGCAACATGAAGTTTGCAATAATGTTTGAATAGATTAAGCGCGCTATTTCCAGATTATACAATCCAAAAATCATATATTAAAGCATCCATAAATAGCTAGATCAATGCTTATGAGAACTAAATTTCTATGTTGGTATATTTGATTTTATATATTGCAACATTTATATAAGCCAACAAAATTCTTCCTGTAAAATTGGATTTTGGTTAGAAGCCAGAAAAATTCCATCTTAATAAGTTTGAATGTACGACAATGCACATAAATGGATATATAAAGAAATTTAGGATAAATGTTGTGTAAGGATCTCCTTTTTATTTGTCTCTAAATGAAACAAAATGATGTTTCCAAATGAAATAAATGAATTTAAGAGACTTATACTGAATGATTAGTCATTTGACATTGTTTTTCCAATATTAGGGGAGAAAATACGCAGTTGGGTAAAGAGATTAGTTGGAATGAATTATCATTGGTTCATTTTGATCGTCGTACAAAATAATATAAACTGGAAGTTCAAAAGATAATTCATTTACTGAGTTTAGCTAATCGAATGTCAGAAGCATTTACTAACCCAAAGAAAGTGAGAATGTCACATGTCTTAGTTAATGCTCCTATTCGAATTGATGTCTCTGAAAGACAACCTATTATAAATAAATTTAAAGCACGTTTGGAGCGCAGTAGGCCCATCGGTTCCAAAGATAAAATCCTTGAAAGAGAAAAGAAGCTAAGAATATAGATGATTAAGTTGAGGACAATTAAGAAAAGTTAGTAGTTTTATAAGAGCTATCTCCTGAAGAGTTATTATCTCAGGTAGAGATATCTCCAGAAGAGAATGCTGTAGTCCCAGAAGAGACACAACTACCAAAAATATGTGAAAATAATGAGATCTCAATAAATTATGTTATGTATAGAATCTGATGGGATTGAAAGGAAGTCAACGTGGACGATATCTTTGCTTATAATATAGCATATAATTTAATGAATGATAATGAGGATTATGAGCCACAATCTATTAGTGAGTGCTAGAAGCATGTGTCCCTGAAGGACTTAGGGCCCATTTGGATGGGCTTTTTTAATGGAAAAAGCACTTTTTTAATGCCAAAAAAAAAGCTCTATTTATTAATTTATGTATTTAGATGATATTTTTTTAAAAAGCAAAAGTCACCGAAAAAAAAAAAAACCAAAATGCTACTTTTTTAAAAAGCTCCAATTTGGAGCTTAAAAGAAAAGCTCTAAAAAAAACACTTTTTTTAAAAGCCCATTCAAATGGGCCCTTAAGATGCTAGAAGCACATGTCGCCAAAGGACTTAACGTGCCAGAAACACGAGTCCTTGAAGGATTCAATAAGTCTCTGTATGGCTTGAAATAATCAGGGCACATGTGGTATAATTACCTCAATGAATATTATTTGAAAGAAGGATACAAAAATCATTCAATATATCCATGCATTTTTATTAAAAGATTTAGAAATGAATTTGTTATAATTGATGTTTATGTTGATGATATCAACATCACTGGAAATCCTGAAAAGCTTCAAAAAGCAACTAATTGTTTGAAGAACTACTTAGTCCAGAAAGTACCATATTTTAGTGATATTGGAGCACTAGTGTATCTTGCTTATTAGCAAAATATAGTTCTTCATCAACATGAAGACATTGGAAGTAATGTTGTCATCAGGGGGTAATACTAATGTTGTCAAAAGGGGGAGTCGATACACGCTGTACTCTTTTTCCCTTATCTAGGTTTTGTCCCATTGGATTTTCATTGAAAGGTTTTTAATAAGGCAACATTGGAAAGTGTATCCATTAATGATGTACTCTTATCTTTGGCTAGATTTTTGTCCCATTGGATTTTTCCTAGTTAAAGTTTTTAATGAAGCACATTCATAATGGACATCCAAGGCAAGTGTTATGAATATATTAAATTATGTAGATATCTACTGACTCCTAACTTTCCACATTACAATTCATGAAAATTAATTGGATATATTATATTATGTAGTAGATATTAAAATAACTTATTATGGACATTAAGGTCGTCCACTATGTTTAAAAAGCTACATAAAACTTCCCTACTCTCCAACAATTATAAATGCTCTCCTCCTTCTCCCTTCACACAAATGTATACAGAAGAGATTGTATTGTGATCATACCAAAAAAGAAACTGAATGAGAATTGCTATATTCTCTCTTATATTCTCTCTTTATTTATCTCTTGTTCTTTAACCCTAGATTTCTTTTAGTTTTGTACCACTAAGAGACTTCAACTATATAGATACATACTGTTACGGACCAGCCCAATAGGCCCAAGTCCGGACCCCGGCCCAATGGCGCCTATAAGGGAATCCGCGCTATATTAGGAAGGGATCCAAGATCCCCTATTTTTAGGATCTCATCAATAAGGATTCTCCTACGATCATGGTAACAGCCAATCAGCCCTTGACGGCTCAATCATAGATATCCCTCTTTAATAGGGAGATACGCGCACCAAGCCCCTCTATAAATAGAAGGAAACCCTAAACAGGTGTACACGTTCTATCTTATGCTCTTGTTACTTTCTGCCACACAGAGCACACACCCCACTCCCCTGGCTACGTGCCTTCAAGTTTGTTACGAACTACGTGGACTTTGATCCCTTCAAGGGTACGTAGGCTCTAGGCTTGACACCCTAGTCAAGTTCAATCTCTGTGTTCTTCATACAGAACATTGGCGCCGTCCGTGGGGACTGTAAACTTCAATCCCCGTGACTACTAATGGTGAGCACTAGAAGCCACAGTAGAAATCCCCAACCGGTGGAAGGAGACCCACAAGCCAGCCGCCCGCCGCCAGGCCAGCCGCCGGCACCACCTCGGAGAGGAAACACCCCAGAAGGACATGTTACTGATACGGTGACTTCCTCCCTGGACAGGGAACAGCCGCTCCATGAGGAGCAGCCGCGGCATGAAGACTGGCGTCTAGAAGAAGCACTCGCGCCATCTCCAACGCGTGATGTCCGGGCAGTTGATGCCGACGTCCGCATGATGAGGAGGACTCAGGAATCGTTCATGCGGCGCCTGGAAAACAAGGAAAAACACGATGACCTGCAGAGGCAGGCTGACTTCGAAGCTATCGGAAAGATGATCCAAGAAGCGCTCGAGAATGACCGCCGCGTGAGAGGCCGCCACAGGGGTCGCGGTCATACAAGGAGAGCCTCGGCAGGCGACAGCAGCTCCTCGAGCAACTCTGAGCCGAGGAACCGACGTCGCGACGACGGCAAACCGAGGCGGCGCCCGATTGCAGACCACGGCAGACCACGGTCCCCGGGAGACAGAAGAAACCACGGTGTCGGTCCTAACCGCACCGATCGGCGTGAAAGGGAATACCGAGATCGAGAAGAAACCCGCGCCGAGGAAAGAACTCCCCGGCCTCGCCACGGATCGCCTCGGGAATATCGTGTGACGTACTTATCAGAGACGGGAAGATCCCCGTTCTCGAGGGAGGCGGCAACAGCCCGTTTCCCAAAACGCTTTGATTTAAGCAGCCTGCCGAAATACGATGGGAGCCAAGACCCCCGGAACCACTTGGTTACCTTTGAGAAGCTCATGTGGGTCCGACAGATCAGCGGCCTGGTCATTCAGCGCCTTTTTGCGGCTACCCTGGACGGGCCGGCGCACAGGTGGCTGACGTCTCTTCCGGACAACTCTATCCGAGACTATGAAGACCTCGGACGAAAATTCGAGCTGCACTTCGCCACCAGCAAAAAGCAGCCGAAGACTACGTTCACCTTGAGCAAAGTGCGTCAGAAGAAGGGTGAGGCCTTGCAGAAGTATCTGGATCGGTTCCGAGACGTGGCCATGCAAGTACGGTCATTGCCCGAGGATGTCCACGTACACTGCCTAGTCAATGGACTGGACCCATCATCCCGGCTGGCTCGTCACCTATGCAAGAACCCAGCGTACACCTTGACCGAATTCTATACCGAGGCGAAGAAGTACCTGGAGATGGAACAGATGGAGGCGGCCAATGCCGATGAACCTGAACGGACTAGGAAGAGCCCGCCTAATGACGAGGAACGCCCAAGAAGGACGAAGACCGACCCGAGACAACGCAGCCGGGACAGCCGGACAAAGTCTGACCGGGCCGACCAGATGACCAAGTACGACAGTTACACCCCGCTGAACGTCCCTCGGTCCCAGGTATGGAAGGAGGTAGCCCAGACCGAGATGAAGCGGGTGGACAGGCCAAAGCCGATCAGAGGGCGCTCCAACACGGACCGTTCCAAGTTCTGCAAGTTCCACGATTGCAACGGCCACACCACCGACGAGTGTTATGACCTCCGTGACGCAATCGAGAAGTTCGTAAGGGATGGGAAACTGCGTCAGTACGTGATCAAGACTCAGGGAAGGACGAACGGGAAACGCAACGACCGCGCCCGCTCCAGAAGTCCGCCCAAGGAATCCCGAACTCCGGGAAAAAAGCAGAAGGCGGCCTCGGACGACGAATTTCCCGACATCGATTTCCAGTGCAGCGTCGTCAGCGGAGGATTCGGTGGAGGAGGAGACACCGTAAGCCAGCGGAAGAAGTATCTCCGCGAAGTACTGACCATCCGAGAACCCCCTAAGTTTAAGGAGGACTCAAGGAGGCCTCGGCCGCCAACCCTGACCTTCACTGATGAAGAGCTGGAAGACGTCATACCCGGACACCTGGACGGACTGGTAATTACTGGGACTCTAATAAATTGTCGAGTTAAGAGGATCTTTGTGGATGCAGGGAGTTCGGCCGACATTATAAGTTGGGACGCGTACAAAAGGATGCACCTCGACAAAGAGGACCTCAAGCCGTGCAAGACCACCCTGGTCGGCTTCAATGGGGAGCAGTCCTTCCCAAAAGGCTACATCGACCTCCGGTTAACTCTTGGCACCAAGGAAGCCTTCAAATCGGAACGGGTACGATTCGTAGTCGTCGACTTCCGGTCCCCCTACAACATCATTCTGGGCCGACCCACGATCCACAACTGGGATATACTAGTATCCACGAAGCATCAGAAGCTGAAGATGATCAATAGTAAGAACCAGATAGTCGTGGTATCCGGGGACCAGAAAGAGTCCAGGCAGTGCTACTTCGAAGCTCTCCGCGTCGAGGAAGGAGGACCCTCGTCCCCACCCCGGCTCGGATCCAACGAGCAAGTAGCCGAAGCCGGCTCTGGCGAGATACCGCGGCGACAAGTCAACATGGTGGAGTTCGACATCCGAGAGCTTGACAATCCGAGGCCCGAGCCGGAAGGAGAATTGGAAGAAATTGTGCTAGGCGAGGACCCGTCCAAGACCGCCAAAATAGGCCGGGATATGGAGGACGGCCTAAAGGCTCTCATGATCCGACTCCTAAGGCGAAACCAAGACGTCTTCGCATGGACCTCGGCCGAAATACCGGGCATCGACCCCCACTTCTGCTGTCATAAACTCGGCATATGGCCGGGATCGAGACCAGTGGCACAGAAGAAGAGGAACATTGCGGATAACAGGCAGAAGGCCTTGGAAGATCACATAGAAGAGCTCCTTGCGGCCGGTTTCATCCGGGAGGTGCAGTACACCACCTGGCTCTCCAACGTAGTCATGGTCCTCAAACCCAGCGGCAAATGGAGAGTATGTGTCGACTACACCAGCCTCAACAAGGCCTGCCCAAAGGACTCGTACCCGATGCCAAACATTGATAAACTGGTGGACAACTCCGCCGGATACCACCTCCTCTCTTTCATGGATGCCTACTCCGGTTACAACCAGATCGCCATGCATCCGGACGACCAAGAGAAGACCGCCTTTATGACTGATAACGCAAATTACTGCTACAACGTCATGCCTTTCGGACTCAAGAATGCCGGGGCAACCTACCAGAGAATGATGAACTGGGTTTTTGAGGATCAGATCGGGCGCAACATAGAGGTCTACATAGACGACATGATCGTCAAGTCGAAACTCCCAGAAGACCACATCCGGGACCTAGAACAGACGTTTGAAAAATTAAGAAGACATCGAATCAGGTTGAACCCGGCCAAATGTGCCTTCAGAGTCCCGGCTGGGAAATTCCTAGGCTTCATGCTGACGAACCGAGGGATCGAAGCCAACCCGGACAAGTGTAAGGCCGTGCTCGACATGCAGCGCCCGAGAACCAAGAAGGAGGTACAGCTGCTAACAGGCCGACTAGCCGCCCTGACGCGTTTTCTACCAAAGTCGGCCGAGAAAGCCCTACCTCTCTTCAAATTGCTCAAGAAGGAGACCCGAGGCGGTTGGAACCCGGACTGCGATGCCGCCTTCTCAGAAATTAAGCAATGCTTGGCAACCCCGCCGGTACTCACGAAGCCGGACCCCGGAGAGACTTTATTCCTCTACCTCTCAATCGGTAACGAGGCCGTGAGTGCCGCCCTAGTAAAGGAATCCGAGACCGGGCAAAAGCCAATATACTTCGTCAGCAAGGCACTACAGAACTCTGAACTACGGTATCAGAAACTCGAAAAAGTGGCCTTCTCCCTCCTTACCGCGGCACGCCGACTCCGGCCCTACTTCCAGGGACACCGGATCGTGGTCCGAACCAGCCAGCCGATCAGACAGGTTCTCCACAAACCCGTCTTAGCCGGGAGAATGACCAACTGGGCCATAGAACTCTCCGAGTTCGACATCACGTTCAAAGCCCGCCAGGCAATCAAGTTCCAAGCGCTTGCGGACTTCATCTGCGAACTGACACCGGCCACTACAGACGATGGGATTTGGAAGGTCTATGTTGATGGCTCATCCAACGCAAAGGGAAGCGGCGCGGGAGTCATCGTAGAAAGCCCACAGGGGGTAGCCACCGAACATTCTCTGCAGTTGAAGTTCCAGACCTCCAATAATCAGGCCGAGTACGAGGCCCTTTTGGCCGGACTGCTCCAGGCCAAGGATAATGGCGCCCAGCGAGTAAAGGTTTTAACCCACTCGCAGCTCGTCGCGGCTCAGGTAGACGGCACCTATCAGGCAAAAGGCCCACTAATGGCAAAATACCTGACCAAAGCCAAAGAACTCATGGCCGAGTTCAAAGAGGTCACAGTTTCTCATATACCCAGAGAAGAAAACGCTCGAGCTGACATCCTCTCCAAGCTCGCCAGTACGAAGGGGCCGGACAACCATAGGACCGTGATACAGCAGAATCTGACCGAGCTGAGTTGTATCATGGCCATCTCGGCCGGGACAGATTGGAGGAAGCCAATTGAAGACTACCTCGAGAGGGGAATTATCCCGATGGACCCGACCGAGGCAAAGAAGCTGATCCGTGAAGCCGCCTTCTACGCCATGGTAGACGACCAACTATACAGGAAGGGACTCCATTGCCCCATGATGCGTTGCCTTGGAGACTCTGAAGTGACATACGTGCTGGCCGAGCTACACGAAGGCGCCAACGGTCACCACATGGGGGGCAAGGCACTCGCCCGGAAAGCATTACGCGCCGGCTATTACTGGCCCACTATGAGTCATGACGCCATGGAAAAAGCCAAGACATGCGACAGTTGTCAAAAGCATGCAAGGATAATATGGCCGCCACCCTCAGAGTTGAAAGGAATGCCAGCCCCGTGGCCCTTTTACAAATGGGGCATGGACATTCTCGGTCCATTCCGACCGGCGCAAGGGCAATGCAGATGGTTAATAGTCGCGGTAGACTACTTCCCCAAGTGGATAGAAGCAGAGCCACTCGCCACAATAACCTCGGCTAGAGTGATTAAGTTCTTCTGGCACAACATCGTCTCCCGCTTCAGGATACCAGCCGAGGTCGTCACGGACAATGGCACCCAATTCATGGACCATCGTTTCCAAGCGCTGATGTCCAACCTGGACATCAAGCAGCACTTTTCATCCGTGGAACATCCCCAGACAAATGGCCAGGCCGAAGCCGCCAACAAAGTCGTCCTGGACGGACTCAAGAGGCGGATGTTGCAGGCCGAGACCAGTTGGACCGAGCAGCTCCACAGCGTCCTGTGGGGATATCGCACGAGCGTACAGTCTTCAACGCAAGAAACCCCGTACAGGCTAACCTATGGATGTGAGGCAATGATCCCGGTTGAAATCGAACAGCCATCCTGGAGAAAGGTCAGAGCCAGACAGGAGGGGCAGGAATCGAACGACGACGCCTTGAAGACTAACTTGGACCTCATCGATGAAATCCGGGTTACGGCGCACTGCCGGGAACTAGCCGCCAAGCAACTACTCGCGGCTAAGTACAACAGAAAGGTCCGGCCCCGGTCTTTCAACCGAGGCAACCTAGTACTCCGACGGGCGGACATAGGCAACAAGAATGCCAGGGACGGGAAGCTGGCGGCAAACTGGGAAGGGCCCTACCGGATTAAGGAAAAGCTCGACGGAGGAGCATATACCCTCAAGACTTTGGCAAGAAAGCCAATCAAAAGGACGTGGAATGCCGACAAGCTGAAGATCTACTACAGCTAGATCCTTCCTCAGCAGTGTTTGTTTACTCAGCAATTTTCCCTTTTCCTGCCTATGTTTTCTTTTCGTTTAAAGTCCAAGTTATGTCATTTCTAATTACGATGCTTTGTAAAGCCCCGTAGGGCTATTTCTTTCCATCAATAAAGGATCCCACTGAGGATATTTACGAATGTGCACAAAGCTTAAGTATGAAGCCGGAGCCGTTAAGCTCGGCCAAAAGCCATAAGGCCGAGGCCAAGGAACCGAAAGCCACGGCTATTAAAGCCCAACACCGGTAGAAGGCCCCGAGGTCGTAGACCCGGCCAGAACCAAAAACATCTAGATGTACGAAAACCGGCCGTCGTACCCCGACAGGCATTGGTTAGAGCTCGGCGAAGGAATCGAATACGGCCCTTCGCGAAATTGACGCGTCAACGCTCGCCCGATTAAGCAAGCGGCCTACCATGCCGACCCTGATCAGGTCAAAATGTCCGACCAAAGGTAACTGAAACCTCGGTTAGATACGTGGCAGCCCCGCCCTTACATCGGATAAATTCCATCCAACTAAAAGAAAGTTGGAGCTCGGCTACTTGAAAGCCGGGCTGAGGCAGTATGGTTAGTTATGCCTGACGAGGCTGAAACAAGACAACCTTGCCCCAACCTCCCACACACGAAATGTGGTAGAGTACCAACGGCCTGCACACATGTGGCCGACAAACGACCTAACTTAGTCAAAAGAGCGGTAAAGTCACCCATTGCCTAAGTCACCTAAGCGGCCCATACAGCAGACGAAGGCACAAACCGAGGCAATAGGGCGATGGCAGAAAAATAAGCCCCCATTCGGCCCCAGGTGGCTGAACGAGCCCGGCCGCACAGAGAAAGGACGATAAGAATTTAAATCGTTCATTGTCGAGTCTGGACGAAAGGAACTGTAATAATCAAAATAAAGACGGACTGTGGCACAAGGCAAGAACAATATCGTAATTGTCATAAAAGGTTGTACAAATGGCACCAAGGCCAAAAGAAAGCAACAAATTACAAGGGCTCCTACACCCCAAAATTCACAAACAAGAAAAATAAAAATTAGGGCGGAGAGCCAGGCCCATCAATAGCTTCCTCCTCACCCCCGGCAACGGCAGAGCCCTCCACGGCTTCCTCAACAGGGTCTTCGGCGGCTTGGGGATCGTATGGCAGGAAGGACCCATCATCCTTAACAAAGGCACGATGATCGTACCCTTCCACCTGAAGCTCAACCCCGGGATTGAAGTGCCGGATCTGGAGCAAGGCTTGTTTGAAACAGGCCTCGGCAGTCTGCACCAGGGCATCTGTAAGCTCTCGGGAGGTCACCTTCTCAGCAGCAAGGGCTGCCTCAACCGCCTCTTCCTCCCTGGCCAACGTAGCCAGCCGCTCCTCCAAGGCCTTGGCCGCAGCCAGGCTCTCGGACCTCTCCTTCAGAGCCCGAGTGCACTCCTCGGCAACCGAGTCGGCATGCTCCTGGGACAGCTGCAGCTCCCGATCCACCTTCACCGCCGCAGCCTTCGCGGCGTCCCGCTCCATCCGCACGGAAGCCAGCTCCGCCCGAACCCCATCAAGCTCCGCCAGGGCCGCATCCCGCTCCGCCCAGCCTCTAGCCAGCTCCTCCCCTGCCGACCTAGCCTTGGCCTCAGCCACCTCCAGTTCCTCCTTCAGGTCGCCAGCAGATGCGGCCTTGGCCTCCGCCGTCGCCAAACCCTTGGCCAACTCCTCGACCTGCGCCCGCAGCCTCTGGACGTCAGCATGGGAACGAGCATATTGCTCCCGGACCAAAATCAGGGCTTGGTTGTATCCCACCGCCCGACAAAGCTCCGCTTGGTTCCTGTGTAGCTCATCCAGGGCCGGCCGAGTCAGTGCGGCGCATCCGGTGAAGTGGCGGGGAGGCAGGAAAGCGGTAGAAACCTCAGGAACTACCCCATCGCGCCATAGACGGCCACGAGGGAGAACAGACCTCGGGAGCGGTGGAGGCGGAAGCGAAGACGAGGAAGGCAGATCCGGCAGGGAGGCAGGAGGCTCATCAATGAAAAACTCAGCCTCAACCTCCTCATCGGAAATCAAGGCCTCTCGCCCCTCAGAAGCCTGGGACTCAGGCGCCGGGTTTGGACCAACAGCAGCAACCCTCGGTCCCTCCAGAGCCGGAGTCTCCACCACGGGAACGGCCTGTGGTGTCGAGACGGAAGAAGGGCTGTCAGCAGCAGGACCCTTAGCCTTCTTAGAAGCCGGAGCAGTGGGAGCACCGGCAGCAGAAGAAGCCGCCCGTTTCTTCTGGCGACTCGAAGACGCGGCGGCCGCTCTCGACAGGCGAGCATATAACGGCAGGTCATCCATGGCCCTGGCTGCAAACAAAGACAAACAGAGTAGGTCAGAATTTACCAATTCAAAAGACCAATACTGAAGCAAAAAACAGATACGGCTGCTAAAAATCCTACAGGAAGAAGGCAGCGGCTCGGCGGATATGTAGAAGCCGGCCGGCTGCACACCGTATTCGGCCACCAAGGCCTCAATCCGGGCCACTGCAGAAGCTGATTCCGGCAGGAGGTTAGTGCGCGGAACTTGAAAGGACAGGGCCTTGGCCTTATAATGACCCTCCTCCCAATACAGAGGGAAACGACCGCCCCCTTCCAAAAACCAGGGCAGCTCCTCTGGCACGGCCTCAACCTTAAAAAACGATCCCTTAAAGCGTTTGAAGGAATCCGAGAAGGGCGTCATCAGTTGGCGTTCCGGATTAATGTGAAGGGATACCAACCCCCTCCGCTTATCGTCTCCCTTCGGCGGGCTGGGTGTGAAAGGCCCGAAATAGTAAAAGAAAAGGTTGGCCGAGCAATTTAAAGGGGGCGAGAAATGGCCACAAAGCCTCTCGAAGGCTACCAGATAAGCCCACCCATTCGGATGGAGCTGGGACGGGGCAAGGCGAAGATGCCGCAACGCCTCCATTTGGAAGGGGGAGAAAGGGAAAGAAACTTGGACCCGCGACAAATAGTCCCGGAAGAAGAAGAAGAAGTCCGGCCGACCCTCAGACGGGGCCGCGCAGACAGGCTCCTCCGGCCCCGGACACCTAAGCACGCACCCAGGCATGGCCGGCAACCTCAAACGGACCAGATCCGCCTCAGACATCAGCGACGGCGTAGCCAGCACATCGTGCGATACCCAGCCGTACCGACGAACCAAGGCTTCGGGTGGACTGGAAGAGTCCGAACCACCGGCCTCAGATGGCTTTTTAGACGATCCAGACTTTGGAGCCATAAATAAGCCTATATGAAAATAAACAAAGCCGATATTAGCAAAGAAGCAGAAGTACCTGGCACAGGCATAACAGAAGGTAAAAAAGGCCGTGGACTCGGACGAAGGGAAGCACGAGAAGGAATAGCCGGGGCAGACCAATGCCGGCAGAAGCCCAGAATAGACGAAGCCTCGGCATCTCTATCACCTGCCATCAATACGGAAGCTTCCGCCAGGCAGTCCCAGCAGGGGCCGGCATAACCCTCTGGGGCGGGCGTCTGGCGTGCGGTAGAAGGACCCTCGTAAAAATTCAGGGGATGAGCCATCACCACCGGGGCCTCGAAACTGGAAGAGGAGCCAACCCAGGTCCCACTAGGCGACTCAAAAGGAAGAGGCCGGACAAGCGGCCGGGAGGGATGACGCGGAATGGGAATAGAAACCCTTCCCGAAGACGGGCGAGCCCCAGCTCTCCCCGGACGCGCGGCGCCATCCCGGCGTAAAGGATCCAGGATCCTCGTAGCAAGAGGCTCACCCCCAAGAACCCAGTAAGTCATACGAGGAAGACGCGCACGGAGGAGCATTTCCTCCTCCGGCGTCAACGACGCCTGCGGTCGCGGAATGTCTCTATCTCCCGCCATCATCAAAGACCTACGGTATTAGGAACCGGTGTTTGAGGAAGATTTGGGAAGAACTTTGGGTACAGTGACGCTAACGGAAACCCAGAAAAACCCAGAAGAACAGAAACAGAGACAGCGATTCCTAGTACAAACGAAAAAATACGGAAAATTACCGAATGGATGCACAAGGGAACAAGCGCAATACTTGTGTAAGTAAAATAGAAGAGACTGGAACGTTGGAAGACGGTGAAAAGTCTCAAACCAAGAATCCCCACTCACGCTCTAGAGAAAGGAGAGAAATTTCTGGGCAAAAGAGTGAAATAGCGGGAAAAAGTGGAAATGAATAGAAAAAAGGCTATTTAAAAAGCCAACGCAGGGGCACGACGGTCTATTCCCGCACAGACGCGACGGGATTGGTGCAGCACAACGCCAGCGCAATAAATGCGCATTCACCTCGAAAGGCGAAAAGGCGCGGCGGTTGCAGAACACCCCAGTAAAAGCCTGACACCTGTACGCCTGCAATAGTAGCGCGTAAGAGCGAAACCCGAAGCGTCCGGAGAATCCCAAAAGGCAAAGGGGCAGAAGACCCGGGAAGGATAGAAAACCGCTCGGACGAGAACGAACCCGGCGTCCTAGGCGGGGCAAGGACAGGTTGAGCCGACCACAGTTCCGAAACGGAACGATGGCCGCGGCGTCCAAAAAGCCGACTCAGTCCGCCGAAATGACCTCGGCCATAATGGGACCGGGGTACTAAGCATCTCGGCCGTCCAGAAGCCTGAACGACCAAGCTGGGGGGCAACTGTTACGGACCGGCCCAATAAGCCCAAGTCCGGACCCCGGCCCAATGGCGCCTATAAGGGAATCCGCGCTATATTAGGAAGGGATCCAAGATCCCCTATTTTTAGGATCTCATCAATAAGGATTCTCCTACGATCATGGTAACAGCCAATCAGCCTTTGACGGCTCAATCATAGATATCCCTCTTTAATAGGGAGATACGCGCACCAAGCTCCTCTATAAATAGAAGGAAACCCTAAACAGGTGCACACGTTCTATCTTATGCTCTTGTTACTTTCTACCACACAGAGCACACACCCTACTCCCCTGGCTACGTGCCTTCAAGTTTGTTACGAACTACGTGGACTTTGATCCCTTCAAGGG
This sequence comes from Acacia crassicarpa, assembly GCA_034222035.1. Classification (NCBI taxonomy): domain Eukaryota; kingdom Viridiplantae; phylum Streptophyta; class Magnoliopsida; order Fabales; family Fabaceae; genus Acacia; species Acacia crassicarpa. The sequence goes on along the minus strand of JAWXYG010000002.1, from coordinate 58,848,218 downwards.
TACGTAGGCTCTAGGCTTGACACCCTAGTCAAGTCCAATCTCTGTGTTCTTCATACAGAACACATACCACTCTAGTCCTATTTATAAGTTCCCTTTGACCAAAAAAATTTGGTCTTATTTATATGTCTCCTTTGACCAAATAAATAAGATTGTGACAATTTTGCCTATATTAATTGTACCAACGAAAATAGAGAAAGAAGAAAGAGTTGAAAGTACCCAATCATAAATGAGGGTAAAGTTGAAAATTCACCTCATAATCACTGAGCTAACTTCCTCTCCTTGGTATGTGTGATTTGGTCAAAAAAGGACTTATAAATAGGATCAGAGTGGTACATACATACTTATATATATATATATATATATATATATATATTCAAATTGTGAATTTACTTTCTTACCCTCACTAATTGAAAAGGCAAGATAGTTTCCCAATTCAAAATGCCGGACATAACAAGCCAACCCCAAACCTTTCGGTCGTCTCCATTCTCAATGACTGTCACCGAAGTCCGTTGAAGGTCGGCACCGTCGCCAATGCTAGATAAGTTCGTTAAAGCTCTGCACTGTCACCATTGCTGGAGAAGTCCGTTGAAAGGGACCAAATATATCGTTCCTTTCCACACTCATTGTGCCCCAAATATTTTTCTGCTCGTTGTCGCCGTCGAACAAATTCAGCCCTGCATGATTGTTCTCCTGTAAGCATTGAAGAAGGTGCGATTGGCCCTTGGGCTTTGTCTGCTATAAAAATCCAGTGAGATTGATTTGTTCAATTTGACTTTGAATGTAGAGTTGAATTTTTTCCCTGCTTCCATAAACACAAGTGAGAGGACAAATTGGGTTGAAAATTGGTTGGTATATTGAGTTATTAGATCTGCCAGTGAGTTGTGCTTGTCTGGCTATGAAACGAGTCTATAACTTTTCCAAATATTAATTGACTTATAAGCCACTTTATTTCATGATTACTCATTGAATTTGTTGCAGTGTACTCTACGGATTCTTAAACCTACAAGTGATTGAATCGTCGATTTTTTATATTTTGAATTGACTTATGTAGTTTCTAGCTATCTATGTTATATGATTGCCGAGTCATGTGAGTGAATTATGGTCTTCTCTAATCTTCCATGGTGGCAATTATATGTCACAATAAGCCCTTATTGCTGGTTTAGAGCAGACTTTGTCAATGATCTTCTATCATAAGGTTGTTGGTGTTTAAACCTTTTCCCTTTTTGTGGAAGGGAAACCTACCTTTCCTAATGTGTGTGGGGTTTTAGAAAGCATTCCTGTGACTTCAAATGATTTTGTGTTTGTTGTTATGGCAGTCAGGAAGTTGTTCGAATTAGTTGTCAAATTATTGCACTTTATGGGTAGTTCTAATAATTATGGTATTTCATATACAAATTATCTAACTGTCATCTTAAGTTAATTTGAGAGTTGGTGAAGTTAAACTGATACAGTAAATAATATATTGAGCTTTAGACTCTTGCTCTTGAATTTGCAAATCAAATTCTTTATTGTCACTATGTTTCCTGATCTGCTTGTTGCAAAATTTATAGTTGTAGGTTGCATTTACTGTACATAATCATAATGGGTTTGTGATATTTCTTATTCTTTTTCAATTGTGGACCAGAGGTTGCTGTGAAAAATCTTGTAGATGATGTCATTACTAATGAGGACCATGTGGAAGATTCAGATGACGGTCAATGACCAATAACTAGAAGGCGAAAGAGTAGAAAGGAATCTCAATTTCAAAATAAGAAAGTTTATCATTGTGGAAGATTTCATGAGGCAGGTTCTACTTCCAAAACTTGCAAAAATCCTAATGTATGCAGATCAATGTTGAAGATATTTGTTTTTTTAGTGTATGCAACTATGGCATATATATGATGTATATGTATCTGGAAGCAAATTGAACATGTAATTACCATGATTAATATGTAAATGGTCGTTTTTTGTGATTTGCATGACTTGCCAATATAAATGCCCTTTTTGCTCGGTTCAGTGAGTAAATGGAAACTTTGAAATTAACAGGGAAATTGACAAGTTAAAGTTCTTTTATTGACAATTAATTTAATGTGTCACCCTTAACAAGTGAGGGTGCCATAATTGACAACTCACTTTACATTTTAATATTATATCTTTTTTCATATATAGCATGATAACATTATCTCACAATATAATCAAAATGTATTACTCCCTCCGGTCCTAATTATAGGATATATTTAACTAATTTTGGGGAGATCAAGGAGAGAAGCTAAATTAGTTAATTTTATTCATTTTCCTAAAATGCCCTTATATAAATTTAAAATGATAAAAGTAAAAGTAAATAACAACTCATACCACATAGCTCTTCAACAAAAAATTTTCTTTTCTACACACTTTCTAATTGAAATAATGGTATTGTTATATACACATATATATGTGTGTATATGAATAGGTATACACGCACACACATATCTACACACACACACACATGTATATATGTGTGTGTGTTTATATATGTACACATACACATATATATTGACAGCACACACGCACTCATAAATATGTGTGTGTGTGTGTGTGTTTATATGTGTATATACGTATGTATATTTGTGTGTAGACACACATATAAAACACACACAAACATACACCCACACATATCCACACACACACACTCATATACTGTAATATCCTGATTTATTTTTAGGATTTAAATAAGAATAAAAAAAAATTAAATTAAAAAAAATATAATAATTAAACATTATCCATTATTATTATTATTATTATTATTATTATTATTATTATTATTTTCATCTCCAGCACACCAAAACGCAATAGGAATATTAACCAAGAGATAATGATAGAGAAAAGCTGAGCATAATATCCTTCCTCCATGCTTCTCCAGCCCACAACCCAGCTGCACCATATCCTCTGCTCCCCTTTATACAGCAACACCGACACCCATATCTCTGCCAGCGCATTTCCCACTTCCTCTCATTATAGAACCGTTAGCTTATTGCGTCTCGGTCCAAGCCCCCAGCTGATTATATATCGGGCTCCTCTCATATTATTTCCATTCACCTTGTTTCAACTGTGTGTGTGAGAGAGAGAGAGAGAGAGAGAGAGCTTCACATTTATCTTTCCTCTGCACCTAGTTTCTGAAATAGGGGTGTTGTGGGTGTTGTCGGTGATCTCGTTGTGCAAGCCAAATCCGTAGGTAAGCCTCGGGTCTCTTTTCCTCTTAGTCCTATTATTTTCCCAACGCTAGTTAATAAGTAATAAACCTTAGAAAATTAAGCAATGATTCTCTGTAGAAGAAACTGAAAACATGGTCTGTTTTAGTTTGAGTTTTGCGTCTTCAAGTTTATGTTCACTGTACACCGTATATATATTCATGAGGGTCTCGTGGTTCCTGCCGGTATGGAAACTGATGAGACTTGAAAGTATGTATAAAAGAGGCATAAGATTAAATTGAAGTTACTGAATCATGTTGTGTGTGTGTGTATATATATATCACGATAAGATGATACTGGGAAAAACCAAAGCTCTAATTTATTATCATATCGTTATACATATATGTGTGCTGTGCGCATAGAAGAAAGAGAAAACCAAGGTTTCGGTATTATATATATACACATGTGGTTAACTTTACACATATAACAATAAAAGAAAGTTTGCTGCCATCGTGGTTTTAATAATAATAATAATAATAATAATAATAAGCATAACAATAATAATAATAATAATAATAATAATACTACGATTGTTGTTATTAATGAAAAAGCTGAACCAAATAAATAGATACACATTGCTTGCTATATCAACGATGCTAGCATATTGTTTCTTTTATTATTATTATTTTTAAAAAAATTATATTGTATGCCCTTGAACCCTTGGAAATATATATATATATATATAGACAGTATTTAGGGAATTCAAAATTTAAAGAGATAGAATCTGATTTAACTTATTCCTACATAATAGGATCTAACTATAATATTATTTAAAATGTGTATATATATATATATATATATATTAATAAAATGTATTTTTAGGTTGTTAGCACTTATTTTAAATTCCTAATTTAAAGGGTGAGGATAGGCGCTGGGAGTTTAGAATAAGTATAGATAAATAATAAAGTAAATAAATAATAACAAAATATAAATAAATAAATAACAAATAAACAAATAAATAGGGGAGTTGTTAATTAACAGTAAATTGAAAAGAAAATTAATAATTACAATGGTCTCCCTGAATTTTTAATACAGTCATAGTTCGCCTACTTCAAGCATTCTAATTTATTATTAAAATTTGTATGTTTTAATTTTACGTAATTATAATTGACGCTTTTACTTATGTAGAGTCTTAGAAAATTATTAATTGATTGTGGTAGATTGATTTTTGCCGTGTTTGAGCTCTTGAATTAAGAGGAGTGGGATAATAATTAGCTTTGGCGAGAGGTAACCACTTTCCACTTGTTACGTGTATTAGTATGTTGTTGTGAAATAGTTATTATTTTCTCATTAAAAATTGCCCTGTGGAACTTTAAGGTTTAAATTGTGAATATATATATATATATATATATATATATATATATATATATATATATATATATATATATATTTATGTATAAGAATTGTTCATTTTAATATCATGATATTTATATTTACTTATTCATATATAAGAATTGATCATTTTAATATCATGATATTTATATTTACTTATTCATGTATAAGAATTGATCACTTTAATATCATGATATTTATATTTACTTATTTATGTATAAGAATTGTTCATTTTAATATCATGATATTTATTCAGATAATTATGGTAAGGGTTGAATTGGGAAGATGGAGTATTTTATTCCACCACGTGGTGAGGCCTCCATTAATGCATGATGGTTGGCTTTCTATTGTCCCACAATTCGATAAGGGACGGGCCCTCTAATTCAATAAGGGCATACGACACCCCACATGTTCAATGAGGGGAAAAGGTCCATGGTCTGGGACATGTGCTCTGAGGATTTTGGCCGATCCCCATCATATGACCAGAGAGCTTTTCGAGTCACCAGTAACATGGATGTAACTTAGCCCATGGGTCTAGTCGGAGGAAATAAGGCGGTTCGGTTGGATTGGTGGGAGGCTCTTTGGGGATTGTATTAATGATAAATTGTAATAAATAATTTGTGATATGAAATTTTGTGATGTGGATATTGGTAAATCATATTAGTAATATCTTGATATATATATATATATATATATATAAATAAATTGTCCCACTTGGCACCTCACTAGCACACATTAGTATTCGTAATAAGTTGGATTGATGGTTACCCACATTTTTCAGGTGATAGCTTTTGTGCAGATCCATCAGGGAAGACCCCAAAAGCTTAGACTACTTCTACCAAAAGTAGCACTTCTGTCTTTATGGTTTATGTGGGATGATTGTATAATGCCACGTTAGGGCTCATACTGCATACTCTGATTTACATTTGCATATTTTAATTCAATAATGGGCATTACTTAGTTGTTAATGAACCCTTAATTACTTATTATGTTAAGTAAATTTTTGGGATGTTACAATTTGGTATCAGAGCGTATGATTCTGATAACAATCATGCATGCACTACACTTAGTGGCAATATACAACATTCACATATGCCTTCCCTGTTTAGTGTTCTGTTGTGTTGCTTTATTATTCACTTATTAGGGTAGGTTTCATCCTTTGGTGGGGAGAATGGTAGATACACGAAGGATCATTTCGCCGTTTATTCACCTCCAGACGCTCCTGAGACACTACTGTCTCAAGAAAACGAAGCTCTTTTACATCGATACACCAATGTCTCAAGATGACGAGACTCTTTTCTTTGATTCAAAGATACGTTAATGACTGTCATGGATGCACGGTTTCAACAACTGAGGAGGATTTTCAAGAGAAGATAAGAGAGAAAGGAGGTATTCCCATGTCAATAAATAATGACGTACTCGAGTCTAGTATAGAGGTATCACAAAGAGCTGAGCCGGGTGGCTCAATTGATCATGAAGAAGCTATTAAGAGTAATGGGGGTAAAGCATCATCGCAACTCAACCTTGAAGACCTAGCTAACAACAAGGTTTGAAGGGATGTTCATTTGCACAATCCTGAGAAATTTAATGGAGAATTGGATCCATTGAAGGTTGAGGCTTAAGAGATAGATAAAGTGGCAGAATAAGGATTATAATGCTAACTTTAGGGCTTCTGATATGGAGATAGGATATAATTTAATTCCCTACTTTGTGTTATGGGAATATATAGGAAGTTGGTATAGTATGGTCTAAATCCTATTAGGATTCTGAGGATAAGTGTGCTTAAGGAAGATAAATCTCGGGATGGGCGACCTCCTGGGAAGTATTATAAGAATTTAAGATTTCTTTGATTTAAGGTCTTAGTACTTTAAGGTATGACATAGAGATGCTGTGAGGATGCTAGGTTGAATAAGGAAATGATTGAGACTGGACTTGAACCTAATACAAAATTGAAATAGTGCCTAGGTCAAAGTGTGAATGAGGTTGCATTAAGGTTCCAATACATGAGAATAGGAATCCTATTAATATTGAATGGTGAATTAGATCGAAATGTGATTAAGGTTGTCTTAAGGTTTTAGTACTCGAAGGTAGAAACCCTGTAAGTATTGATTGATATGGTGCTATGAGCAATGCTTTGGGTATGATTGAGGGTTGTCGATTAGATGAAAGAATAATGTTAGAATAGGCTCTTGTGATATTGAGGACTGAAATGGATTTAGAACCTTGTGTGTTGTGTTTTGGTTATGAAGATGACATTTGAATGTTTCAAGGTTTAAACTAGAAATGAGAATTGTAATCCTAGTTTGTATATTGGGTATTATTGAGGTAATATGATTTCTTGGTCCAAACTATGTTCTGGATTGTGAATCTGATAATTACGTTGTTTGGGGTTATTTGAGGATCAGACTATGAATTGTGATCTAAAGATCTAACTTGACAGTTGAATGATTCTTACATGTGTGAATCGACCCGAATGAATTGAGGTATTAGGATATGGTGCCAAGTGAATTGAATCACTTAAGGTAGTAGAGTGTGGCACCAACGTATATGAGGTATCTAGAGGTTACTAGCTGCTAGGGGATGATTTTAATATCTAAAAAAAAATGAAAAAAAAAATGATTGAGAGTAGAAACCCTGATAATAATGACTGATGTTGTGTCATTAGCACGTTATTGGAGGTATGTTTGAGGATAAGCACCTATTTGATATGGGGTATTTTGAGGTTGTTGGTTGTTGTATCAGCTTAGGGAAAGATCTCGAATATAGAATATTCCCTTAAAGTTATAAATGAGAGTTAGTTCCTTAATAGAACCGTATGATAGCTATAACCTGAGAGGTGTTATACATGATGACCTTCTAAGGACAATTGTCTAATTCTTGGTTATGTTTGAAAACTAGAATGTTGAATTTGCCAATGCACCTGCTAATTTTGTGAAAAACTTTTGAAATAGAGTTTTCTAAAAAAAAAAAAAAAAGCTTTCAACCGAAATTGAGACTAGGGTAGTGGTCGCTATTGAAATTATGCCTCATAAAAGGTTTTGGTAGGGCTTAGGTTTAAAATTGAATTTTGAACTATGTGGTGTAAGGCAATACGAAACTGGATGAGGTCAAAAAACTGTTGTAGAAATACTCAGTTTGTTGGGTCTTGCCAGCTATGTTTAAAAATATTTGAAATTTTGGGCTAGTTATAAAGCTCATTTAAATTGAAAATTTGTTGGATGTGACATGAGAGGTTGACACTTGCACCAATGGTGAATATTCCCAATCTAAGTAGTTCCACCTTAGAGGGGCGTGCATTTTGTTTTATGGAACTGGCACTAGCCGTGATTAAGAACTGGTCAGCTAGGAAAGCGGTGCACAGTGGTGGCCGTGATTATGGACTGGCTTGACTGGGAAAGCGGTAAGGAGCCTTTATTGGAAATGTTAGTATGGATACTGGGTCCCTTATAGGGGGATGGAAATTCTCCCATATCGGTCGGCAGACACGTTGCCACTTCAGTGGTTTGGGTATGAAAGGATTGGGATATACCGTTGTACTAAAAGGTTGAAGTGGTGGTGAGAATTTTCAAATGTTGAATTTTGTGAAATGAATTATTCCATTGTGTGTTAAACCGGCAGAAAATGTGTTTCTTGAATTTAGGCTGGTAAAGGATGTATTTTCTCAAAATTGGGCTGGCAGCGATTATGGTTTATTGAAAATGAAAAAAAAAATGTTTTGTGCAATTATAAAAATGTACTGCGACCACTGAAATTTTTTTTTAATATTTGAAAATTTTGAAGTTTATGTAATAACATAGGGAAATAAAAAGCAATGGCGTCATTGCCATTTGCTAATGTATTGAAATGAAAAGCGGTGCAGTTGGCAATTGGGTTGAAACAGGGACAGAAACTGTTAGAATGGTCTAGAGATTTGAACCGGGTAGATAAGAAATGCTAGCATGCTAAGCAAGAGAAAGGTGGTATGAGAGCCGAAGTTAAGGAAGCGCAGACACGGAGTAAATGAACAGAGATTCAAGGCAATAAGACCCGGTATGCAAGTTTGCACGGGGCCGTATCCCTGTGTTGTGAGACCTATGTGTTTAGTGCTGTGTGAAATGTTGATTGCATAGTGACTTTAAATAAATATGTCTAGAATACATTTTGAGGTTGGCAAAACATTCAATTTGTACCAAGTGATAGATAAGGAACGTTAGCTTGAGGGTAATTTCTTAGGTAGTAAGTTTAGAAATCCAGTGTTGTGGTAGTAAAATGCGTCGAAAGGCTAGCAAATGATAAGCCGAGAAGACTATTCAGACACTCGAGGACATGTTAAGAGCTTGCGCCATCGAGTTCTCAGGTAGCTGGAATGAGCACTTGCCATTAGCAGAATTTGCATACAACAATAGTTACCATGCCAGTATTCAAATGGCACCTTTTGAGGCCTTGTATGGTCGGAAGTGCAGATCGCCATTGTGTTGGACCGAATTGAGTGAAAGAACCATCATTGGACCAGACTTGGTAGATAAAACATCACGTAAGATTGAGACGATACGACAGAAATTGTTGACAGCTCAGAGCCGACAGAAAAGTTATGCGGATCGTCGGAGAAGACCATTGGAGTTTAGTGTGGGGGATCATGTTTTCTTAAAGGTTTCGCCCATGACGGGCATTGGGAGGTCTATTAAGGCAAAGAAGTTGACTCCACGGTTCATAGGGCCGTATGAGATTTTGGAGCGAATTGGGCCTGTTGCCTACCGGATCGCCTTGCCTCCACACTTATCTCAAGTGCACGATGTGTTCCATGTGTCACAGTTGAAGAAGTATCATCCAGATCCGTCTCATGTCATTGAACCTGAGGAAGTCGAGTTGAGAGAGAACTTGACTTATATAGCAAAACCAGAGAGAATCTTAGATGTCCGGGACAAGCAACTGAGGAAGAAAACCATTCGACTTGTGAAAGTCTTATTGAAGGGTATGACACCCGGAGATGCAACTTGGGAAACAGAGGAAAGAATGCGTCGAGACTTTCCGAACTTGTTTGCTTAGGTAGTTGTACTTGTCTTGATTGAACTAGTGCATTTATGGTTGTGTTATGTCAATGTTTGAATTTGTGTGACATAGTTATATTTTGTTTTGATGTGTCTCATGCCAAATTATTTTGGTAATGTTGTCTTGACCTTGTTGATGTATGTTAAAAGCTTAAAACATGGATTAGCTTCCATAATGACTTGTTAGGAATTTTGGGGACAAAATTCTATTTAGGTGGGGGAGAAAATGTAATATCCTGATTTATTTTTAGGATTTAAATAAGAATAAAAAAAATTAAATTAAAAAAAATATAATAATTAAACATTATCCATTATTATTATTATTATTATTATTATTATTATTATTATTTTCATCTCCAGCACACCAAAACGCAATAGGAATATTAACCAAGAGATAATGATAGAGAAAAGCTGAGCATAATATCCTTCCTCCATGCTTCTCCAGCCCACAACCCAGCTGCACCATATCCTCTGCTCCCCTTTATACAGCAACACCGACACCCATATCTCTGCCAGCGCATTTCCCACTTCCTCTCATTATAGAACCGTTAGCTTATTGCGTCTCGGTCCAAGCCCCCAGCTGATTATATATCGGGCTCCTCTCATATTATTTCCATTCACCTTGTTTCAACTGTGTGTGTGAGAGAGAGAGAGAGAGAGAGAGCTTCACATTTATCTTTCCTCTGCACCTAGTTTCTGAAATAGGGGTGTTGTGGGTGTTGTCGGTGATCTCGTTGTGCAAGCCAAATCCGTAGGTAAGCCTCGGGTCTCTTTTCCTCTTAGTCCTATTATTTTCCCAACGCTAGTTAATAAGTAATAAACCTTAGAAAATTAAGCAATGATTCTCTGTAGAAGAAACTGAAAACATGGTCTGTTTTAGTTTGAGTTTTGCGTCTTCAAGTTTATGTTCACTGTACACCGTATATATATTCATGAGGGTCTCGTGGTTCCTGCCGGTATGGAAACTGATGAGACTTGAAAGTATGTATAAAAGAGGCATAAGATTAAATTGAAGTTACTGAATCATGTTGTGTGTGTGTGTATATATATATCACGATAAGATGATACTGGGAAAAACCAAAGCTCTAATTTATTATCATATCGTTATACATATATGTGTGCTGTGCGCATAGAAGAAAGAGAAAACCAAGGTTTCGGTATTATATATATACACATGTGGTTAACTTTACACATATAACAATAAAAGAAAGTTTGCTGCCATCGTGGTTTTAATAATAATAATAATAATAATAATAATAAGCATAACAATAATAATAATAATAATAATAATAATACTACGATTGTTGTTATTAATGAAAAAGCTGAACCAAATAAATAGATACACATTGCTTGCTATATCAACGATGCTAGCATATTGTTTCTTTTATTATTATTATTTTTAAAAAAATTATATTGTATGCCCTTGAACCCTTGGAAATATATATATATATATATAGACAGTATTTAGGGAATTCAAAATTTAAAGAGATAGAATCTGATTTAACTTATTCCTACATAATAGGATCTAACTATAATATTATTTAAAATGTGTATATATATATATATATATATTAATAAAATGTATTTTTAGGTTGTTAGCACTTATTTTAAATTCCTAATTTAAAGGGTGAGGATAGGCGCTGGGAGTTTAGAATAAGTATAGATAAATAATAAAGTAAATAAATAATAACAAAATATAAATAAATAAATAACAAATAAACAAATAAATAGGGGAGTTGTTAATTAACAGTAAATTGAAAAGAAAATTAATAATTACAATGGTCTCCCTGAATTTTTAATACAGTCATAGTTCGCCTACTTCAAGCATTCTAATTTATTATTAAAATTTGTATGTTTTAATTTTACGTAATTATAATTGACGCTTTTACTTATGTAGAGTCTTAGAAAATTATTAATTGATTGTGGTAGATTGATTTTTGCCGTGTTTGAGCTCTTGAATTAAGAGGAGTGGGATAATAATTAGCTTTGGCGAGAGGTAACCACTTTCCACTTGTTACGTGTATTAGTATGTTGTTGTGAAATAGTTATTATTTTCTCATTAAAAATTGCCCTGTGGAACTTTAAGGTTTAAATTGTGAATATATATATATATATATATATATATATATATTTATGTATAAGAATTGTTCATTTTAATATCATGATATTTATATTTACTTATTCATATATAAGAATTGATCATTTTAATATCATGATATTTATATTTACTTATTCATGTATAAGAATTGATCACTTTAATATCATGATATTTATATTTACTTATTTATGTATAAGAATTGTTCATTTTAATATCATGATATTTATTCAGATAATTATGGTAAGGGTTGAATTGGGAAGATGGAGTATTTTATTCCACCACGTGGTGAGGCCTCCATTAATGCATGATGGTTGGCTTTCTATTGTCCCACAATTCGATAAGGGACGGGCCCTCTAATTCAATAAGGGCATACGACACCCCACATGTTCAATGAGGGGAAAAGGTCCATGGTCTGGGACATGTGCTCTGAGGATTTTGGCCGATCCCCATCATATGACCAGAGAGCTTTTCGAGTCACCAGTAACATGGATGTAACTTAGCCCATGGGTCTAGTCGGAGGAAATAAGGCGGTTCGGTTGGATTGGTGGGAGGCTCTTTGGGGATTGTATTAATGATAAATTGTAATAAATAATTTGTGATATGAAATTTTGTGATGTGGATATTGGTAAATCATATTAGTAATATCTTGATATATATATATATATATATATATAAATAAATTGTCCCACTTGGCACCTCACTAGCACACATTAGTATTCGTAATAAGTTGGATTGATGGTTACCCACATTTTTCAGGTGATAGCTTTTGTGCAGATCCATCAGGGAAGACCCCAAAAGCTTAGACTACTTCTACCAAAAGTAGCACTTCTGTCTTTATGGTTTATGTGGGATGATTGTATAATGCCACGTTAGGGCTCATACTGCATACTCTGATTTACATTTGCATATTTTAATTCAATAATGGGCATTACTTAGTTGTTAATGAACCCTTAATTACTTATTATGTTAAGTAAATTTTTGGGATGTTACATATACACTGGCAGATCTTCATTAGGGCTGGCTCCCCCAAAAAAAAAAGTTTAGTTTTTTTTTTAAAAAAAAAGGGACTAAAGTACAAATCTTTGAAAATTTTGTAGGGAGTATTATAATTTCTGAAAACTATGGGTCTTTTTCTGTAATTTTCCTTAGTCCCTTTTCAACATTGATTACAATTTTCAGAAATTCTGGGAACTTTTCTATAACTTTTCCTAGTCCTCAAAACATTCATTCTGACCTTCCAAAATCTCAAATTTTCTCCTTAAACACCTACAATGCAAAATTAAGAACAAGTAGTATCAAAAGTCCAAGAAATAATTTGTATGAATAATTAACAAATTATTATCATTTTACTTCTAATATCAAAAGTTCAAGAAATCATAACAAATCTCAATTTTTTTAAATTTAATATAATGTAAAATTTAATATAATTTCTTAAAAATGTTATATAATCATAAAATTTTTTAATTAGTTAATAAGTATACATTTGCCCCCCCAATATATTTTCTTGAAGATCCGCCACTGCTCATATATATATATATATGAATACACACACACATAGACATATGTGTGTGTGTTTATATATGTACACATACACATATATATTGACAACACACACACTCACAAATATATGTGTGTGTGTGTGGGTTTATATATGTGTATATGTATATTTGTGTGTAGACACAGATATAAAAACACACACACACACATCTCTATGTGTATGAATATATATGTATGTGTGTGTGTGTCTATATATATATATATATATATATAATGGTAAATTAGTGATAATTGATCGATAAACAGATTAAAATCCAACAATATAAAAGTTTCAATGATTGGAAGAGTCTACACATCCACATTTACATATAATTACATTCACCAAAAACCAAACACACTTGAAAGAATAAAATAAGGGTATTTTAGGAAGAAATTGACAAAATTTAGAATGTTGTTCTATAATTAGGACCAAAACCAACTTCTAAATGTTGTCTTATAATTAGGACTGGAGGGAGTATATACTAACATTAACTGTCTAAAAAGTATCAATTAAGGGTGTTGTAATTAACAAGTCAGGCAGCAAGCATTTACAAGTGAGGGTTCCTCCACTGACAACTCACTTTAACAAGCTAGGCTGCCAACATTGACAAGTGAGGGTACCAATATTGACAAGTCAGGCTCCCTTCATTAACAAGTAAAATTGAGAATTTCATAATCACAATAAGACTGATAGTAATTAATGGTAGCACCTAGTTGTTAGTGCACACCCTTCTAATTATCAATGCATTCTCCTAAAAGATTTGATATATACCTTTTATATAAACACAATGACTTGTAAATGGTAGCACATTAAGTTGTCAACACATGCCTTTTTACTTGTAACGCATTATATTGAAAATCTGATATTTACCTTTCATATAAGCACCATGACTTGTCAATAGTAGCACATTCCCTTTTACTTGTCAAGTAATATATACCTATTCTCATTTCACTTAACATTTTCTTTTTTGTATCTCGTCCGGTTCATCAGAACCTTCAGTTCCGACTAATCAGGATTTTTGGCTTGCATCAAGGCTATAGTCGTGGGTAAAGAACTCCTAACATCATTTTCTCCATTAACACGCATCAAACTAAGGATGTGGTTACGAGAGAGCAAGTCCCTTTCCACCTGCTCCCAAAGGTTGTTGGTTTCACTTAACATATTCTATTCACGCATGTTTTTTTTAAAAAAAAAAAAAATTATCTAATCACACACGTTTACATCATCTTGTGGTGGAAACTTGGATACTGGGCTTATTAATGGCTGGACCGCCGAGAATAACAAAATGAATTTCAACTTTGGTAGGTAATGGTCCTTTATTAGAAGTAGATTGGGCTGTCTATAAAGATTGGTTTAGTTAGTAAAGAGGATGGCTCATAATCATAAGGTTATGGGTTTATTCTACAAATATGAGGATCTTGTTGGTAAACGACCTGTAAATATCTTTTAAGCGTTATTTGAACCCGAAAGCAAGCCCTGACCCTGCTGAACCCTGAGACCTAACTCATCTAAATTTTTTTGTTAAAAAAGAAGAAGAAGAAGTCTATTGGGCTAAAAACTAAATGATATGGCCCAGTTAGCCCCCATCCAAAGGGCGTCAGTTTACTCGAAACAAAGTACAGTTAGCAAAAAAACAAACAAAAAACTCTAAACAAGATAATAGTAAAGAAGATTAGTAATTAGTAGTGGTATTCAATATCAATTCAATTACCAGCACTACTAGTAGTACAGTGGTATTGAGATTAATTTCCCCCCCTCCCGGCCCTAGATTCGATCCCCCCCCTTATCGCCTTGTATTAAAAAAAAAAATCAATTCAATTCAATTGAAATGAACAACTAGAGCTTGAACCTAATTAAGGAGTTGATTTTAGTTTTAATTGTTTGAACTATTTTTTTTTTGTATTTATCATTCTTTTCTCCAATTATCCTTGTTAATGCTTCCTTGATAATAATTAAATATAACAACAATAGTTTAATAATACGCCTGCATATCTTATAAATTAAGTAATACTAGATACTGTAAAGAAATTTGTTAAGTCACGCATAGAGAATTTCTACTTTTTTAATAAATTAATTTAAAACATTTTTAAAAATGTTTTCATGTGGGCACTTATTCGAAGTAATTGATTTTTTTTCCCCATTCAGAGAATAGTTCTGTAAAATATTAATCTCATCGGTAACACAATGAAAATTCATCCTAAATATATAAACTTGCATGTCATGACATGAAAAAAAAAAAATCAATTTTGAATCCATAAAAAAATGTTTTAAATTTTTTTATAAACTGGTATCAAATACATAAAAGACCATTATTTACACTCTAAGAAATTGGATTTAACCAAGAGTTTTTAGGAATAGTACATCCTATTTGTCATAGGGTAAGAGTTAATTTTGGCTCTAAAGTTATCACTGAGTGACAATTTTACCTTGAAATAGTAAAAAATGGAATAATTTTGTTTAGCCATTATGGCGTTGTCTTAATTAATTTTGACCATTAGTACACCAAATATGCTGACGTAATAATTCCATGTTATCCACGTTATTTTTCTTAAGGTGTAAATTTGTTCCCGAAAGTTTTAAATTTACTTTGAAAAAAAATGAATGACACATGAGATTTGCACCTTCATAAAAATTTATGAAAAATGAAATAGGTGACATATGGGCTACCAAGACAAATTTGCACATTCACAAAATGATACATGTATTTCTAGCAAATTTTTATTGTAAAAAAAAAAAAAAAAGAAGTGGATGAACATGTGGATTATCAGTGGTTAATTGACGGTTAAAATTAACTGGTATAACAGTCAGGGTAAAATTGCCTCCCAAAAACTCCCACGGTAAAATTGCCTCTTAGGCCTTTATTATAATTAATTAATTATTTTTCTTAATCTGATTAAATTAGTTAAATATTTCTATATTAAAGATTGAAGGATAATTTTATTTTAATTTTACATTTAATTATTAAATTTTTCACAATTTAATAGTTAAAAAGTACAAAAACGTTTTTTCACTGGATGGGTCTGATTTCCTACTGCAAAATAAAACTAGCTATGATCCTAAATATAAAATCTAGTTAACTTCTCTTTTTGAAGAGGCGAAAGAAATTAAATAAGTTATTTAATTATATTATATATTATGTATGATTAAATTATGGGAATATTATTTCTGCTTTTAAAGCATATAAATTTTTCTGCTTTTAATCAAACGACGTTGCCGTAAGAGTCATTCTTTTCACCGCAAGAGTCATTCTTTTAATCTTTTTAGGGTTTGACGGCGCAATACATAACTCTTAACAGCTGGAGTTTATCTTTATTTCCTCCAAAAAAAAAATCTTTCCATGTTCTTTCCGAAAACTTGATCTTTCCCGGAAGTTTCTTTCCTGTACATTGATCTCGGTATTGTAAGTTTCTCAGCAATCAACAGCCTTTGCTGTTTCTGGATATTGATTAATTGGTCCTTGTTTTTCTTTTCAATGTAGCGATCTAAAATTGCTGAGGCCTCTATAGTTAGTTGGCAGAACTAGGGTGGTATGGTAATTCAAATGAAGTTGATTTCTGAATTTGCAGGAGACCTTAATTAATAATGCCCTCTTGATTGCTGGACGGCGAAAAGAATGACTCTTGCGGCGACGTCGTTTGATTAAAAGCAGAAAAATTTATCTGCTTTAAAAGCAGAAATAATATTCCCTTAAATTATATATATTATGGGGAAATGATTTGTGCAGTCACTGTACCTAAGGTTTTTTCCAGTGAATACAAAACGACACAGTTTAGTTTAATGAACATTGAAAAAAAAAACTCATTCTCTCTCTCTCTTCTTCACCTCTCCTCGGCGTTGCATCCGTCATTGGCGCTGGAGTATTCGTTCTTACTGGCCTTGAGGCCAGGGACAGGGCCGGCCCGGCCGTGGTCACATCTTTTGTCGTCTCCGGCGTCTCCGCCTTGCTTTCAGTCTTCTGCTACACCGAATTTGTCGTGGAAATACCCGTCGCAGGTAACTACTGATGATTCGTTCAAATTAATTTAATGTATTTAATTTGAAATTTAAAAAGTAATTATCCCTATGGAATAATGTGAGCATGTACACAAATTGATTCTGTATTTTTTTTTAAAATGTTATTCGTGATCTCATACAAAAAAATTATTAGAAATTTCAGTATATGTTTTGTTTTGAATTGTATATTATTATTTTTTCTTTTTTTAATCAATGTTCATTAAACTAAACTGCGTCGTTTTGTATTCACTGAAAAAAACCTTAGGTGCAGTGCTCAAATCATTTCCCCATATATTATATTCAACTGTGTTTTATATTTAGGACTAGTAATCAATATTAAGAGTTCTCCAATTAAAACATTTTCCATCAAAATAATTTTTTTAAAGATAGGATATTATGACTATTAAATTTGGTCACTATCATTTTTTTCACCATTGAGATTATGATCTAACGGTAAAAAAAAATAATAGTTACTAAAATTAATAATGGCAACACCCTATCCCATTTTTCTTTATCTAAAATAGTATATTTTTTTGATCATGTATCTAAAATACAAGTATGAAAAATTATGCAAATCTGGAGCAATCTGATCCCTCGATCCGTGACACTGACAAAATCTGAAAGAATATATATATCAAATAAGCGCCAAGTTTTTATACTGAAGTATTTTCCTGATGCTGCCATCTGTACCTGAACCGTAGCTAGACCACAGTCGACCGCGGACAACCTACAGCAGAAGAGTTTCTTGATTTTTCATCGATTCAGGGATCCGCCTTCTTCCCCGACGCTTTCATTCGAATTTGGAACATTTGGGATCTGAAATCTAATTGCCATTCTTCTTTCTAGGAAATCATTCTTTTGAAATCCGATTACAGTTAGTGGAATAGATTTATGTACTAAATTTTATTTTGCCTCCTGATAATAGGTAATGCTTGATATCACTATAAGCTGTAACAAGCAACGACTCCCCCGCGCGATGCGCTGGTGCAACAATTCGCAAATATGAAAATAAAACTGTGAGTCTCAATAGCTGTGAACTTGCTTCCTTATTCGGTCTAGGCTGCTCGAGATCAACCCTCGCTTCCTATTATCCTTTATGCAAAATCCCTTTTTGAGTAGTTCGGTGAACGAATATTTTCATCTCTATACCACCAAGAACTCCTTTGCTTGCCTTCTTCCACTCTGATTTCTTCTCCGCTTTGATCTCCCGTTCTGTGGTTAACCTCATTTTCCTAACTGGTTTAAACCTTTAAAATTTTCAACTTTCGGTGGCTCTGTGATAGTTTAGTTTCTATTTTACTTTTGTCGGAGTGCAGTTGCTGCTCTTTCCTTCTCTCTAGCTCACATCTCTTTGCTTCCCGGCGTAGTTTCCAAAATTAAAATAGTTTGCCAAAAAGAAAAGATACTAATGACAGAGTCAAATGAAGAGTTTCCAGAGCCATCTCTTGCCCAACAATTTGGTTCCAAAAGGAAGAAGTCCTTGAAGAGGAAAGCCCAAAGAGCATTCAATAAGAAGGGTAACTCTGTTAATGTGCAGGCAGAGGATTCAGCAAGAATTCGTAATGATAGAAATGATCGTAGGGTTGGCACTTCATTTTTTGATTATTCAGTAGATAATTTCTTCAAAGCCATGGACATGATTGATAAGCTTTGTGGGGAAGAAGTGGATTCTTATTTGGAGCAGAGTGAGATTCAGAGACTTTCAGCCTCCGTCACTTTCTTGAGGTAAACTGTGTGTGTTTTAAATATGTTGCTTTGTTTGTTTACTTTTCTTGCAGTAATTATAATGATTTGTCTTTGAGCTTGAGACATAAATGTCTCTCAAATTCTGCATACTTGGCGTGCATGAATTCTGGTTATGCATTTCTCTATCATTTCATGAGTAATTACAGGAGAGTTGTGAATTAGCTGACCAAAGTTAGTCTTCTCCCTTTAATATTAAATTCCTTCCTAGCCCCTTCTCTAGCTACGCCAAGATGTGGTTCGCCCTCAGCTCTTTTAAACTTAGTTTTTTTTTTTTCAAATAAAATTTAAAAAAAAAACTATTGCGTTATGGATCATATTTTCTGGCCTTTATCTCTATAATTTTTTTTTTCTATGCAGTTTTATACACACTGATAATTTAGAACTCAATCAGCTCAATTTCTGGAGCGTCTTCTAGCTGCATCTCTTAGATTAGGGAAGCCTGGGTTGCTTTAGTTCATCTGAACCTTCTAGATAGTTGCAGCTTGTTGCTGAAGTTTTTTTCTTATTCAAATGTTATTAGTCTCACTTGCCAAAAGATAAATGATGGTAGTTACACATTGCTTGCTAATGCTGGTTGTAAACTGGTCGCAGTTACCACTTGATGGAATAAATGGATTACTTTTATCGAATTACATCTCCTGTTTCTTTTTTATTTTCTTTTTTAAAAAGACTCTATTATGTCGATTAAGAGAGGGATATATATAATTTAACTTTCACTTGTATTATATTTGATGAAGGAATGCACTTTCGTTATATGCTTAATTGCTTTTATTTCTTAAAATGCTGATTTTGTTATTTCTAAAGAATGTGAAACATTAAACATATATGTACAGAGAATGGAGACATTTTCAGTATGAACCCAGAAGCATTAGGTTTGCATGTGGATTAGGAAGTCCTGAGGCAAAAGATGCAATCAACTGTATAAACTTACCTCAATTTTCATCAGCTTCAGTTCCTGAGGTACAAGCTAATATTTATTGTCCTCCCCTTTTCTTTTGGTTTCCTGAGGATGATCTTAGTTTCGTAAATTTCCTGATTTCAATTATATTTCAACTTACATTGTCTTTATTATACTTGTAGTGTTGCAAATATTTATTAACATCCTGTGTTTCTGTTTTTACATGATATGCAGGAGGGGCTACTCGGGGATGCCAAATCTCATGAATCAAGGTATGAATGAGAGTTTGACCATGCTGTTTGGTCAATGACGTTGCTATTCTGTTAGATTATGCATTTTCATTAATTTTAAATATATTATCTTTTATCCAGGTAGTGAGATACTGTGTTATATTCTGTTACTAGTCATCCTCTAATTCATTAATTTTAACTATATTTTCTCGCTGCAGAGACTCTCTGTTGTATGTTGGGGGTCCTGTGTGGGCATTGGATTGGTGTCCTCAGATTCATTTGAAGCCTGATAGTTCAGTTAAATGCGAGGTACATGCTTCCTATCTTCTTTACGGCATCTATGTAGTCTTCATTTTATTAGTACTCCCTCCAGTCCAAATTATAAGACGTTTTAAACTAATTCAAACTCACCCGTACCAATAAAAACAGTTAAAAACATTGAATCTGTCATAAAATTCAAGTGACTTCTAATAAGGGGTTTACACTTCTTATGTTGCATGAGAAGAAGAAGATTCCTACATAGACATGAAATGTTGGGACCCACATCTTTTTTATATATTTAAAAAAAAACTCAAGTATGGAAATGGTGGGGCCCACATCTTTTTGTATCGATGACATGAGGATACACTTCTCCTACAACATGAGAAGTGTATTTCCCTTCTAATAATACCCATATAAACCACAGTGACTCCAACATCATATTAATTTCTACTCTCTGTCACTACCCTAATTAAATATGGGCATATATGAGAAAAAATATTTGAAACTATCAAAAAGTCTTATAAAAAGGACCAAAATTACCTTCTAGAAGACATCTTATAAAATGGACTGGAGGGAGTATGTGGTAAAGAGATACTCTGAGCTTTGGTCTTCTGATACAAATTACTGGGGAAATAAATACATGTGGATTTCACCTGTTGTGAAACCTTATACGTGAGATGATTTTCTTACTGATCTTTGTTGTAGTTTCTTGCTGTTGCTGCTCACCCACCTGGAGCTTCTTATCACAAGATGGGTGGCCCACTCACTGGCAGAGGTCTTGTACAAATATGGTGCATTTTAAACAGCAGCAAAAGCAATGGAGAAGCATTTCCTCTTTCAGAGAAGAGTAAAAGAGGACGTAAAAACAAGGGAGCCACAAATGACAATTCAACACAAATAAAGAGGCCAAGAGGAAGGCCTAGAAAAAATCCAATTGAAGTAGCAGTGAATGATATGAATTCTGAGACCCATTGTGCTCTAGCTCTTGTGCCAGATGGAGTTTTGGAAAATGTTAGAGAGTTATGTCCTCCTACAGAAAAGAGCAAACGAGATCCTGCCAAGAATGGTGTCTCAAATGACAAATTAACACAAGTACAGAAGCATAGAGGAAGACCTAGAAGGAGACCTAGGAAGAATTCAAACGAAGTAGCAGTGAGTGATCTGAATTGCGAGAACCGACATGTGGAGGCTCTAGCCATCCAGTTACCTGAAAATTCTGCTGAATTTCGTTTTGCAGATGGAATTTCTAGCAATTGTGGAGAATATAGTTTGCAACCAGACTCTGATGCAATGAACAAGTGTTCCAACAAATCTGTATCTGCATGCACCTGTATGTTGGAAAAGCCTGTTAGAAGTAGTAGGTTGAGGACTAATGGTAGGGAAGGTAATTTTAACCATGATGAAAGTCCCCTGCTGCTGACTCAACATGAGGATGATGCAAATTATCAACCAACTTGTAGCTCTGAAGAGCATCTTGCTGGAGTTACTTGTCCTATTCCAGAATATGTTGCGTTGCCAAGAATTGTGTTATGCCTAGCACATAATGGAAAGGTAGCATGGGATGTGAAATGGCGACCTTCTGATGCTTCTGATTCCATTTGCAAGCACAGAATGGGGTACCTTGCTGTCTTGTTGGGCAATGGATCTCTGGAAGTGTAAGATGTCTGCTTTAGATGTTTGAAATGAAAGACAGTCTCTTTTTGTTTGGGTCTTATTCTACTGTTCATGGTGGTATCCTTGATGTCTTTTCAATTTATCTTCCTATCACTTTAATGAGCCATACTTGTTTTTATGTTCTTTCTACAGTTAGAAACTGGAAATCCATGATGATTTAGATCTTTTTGTACTGAAAATCATTGCTAGATCTGTGATGTTTAAAATTTGATTATACTGAAGGAAATGCACTTTCAAATAATAGATTTTTACTGTGTGAAAAATGAAAACATTTCTGATGATAAGTTGGATGAAACATAATGGATAATTAGTAAATAGAGAATTGGTGTTTTACATTTGCAATATTTGGTTTTTGACACTAGTGTTATGCACCACTTATGCCTTCATTCTTATTTACATACAGGTGGGAGGTTCCTAGTCATATGGCATTAAGAGCAATTTATAAGCATGAAGAGGCCACAGATCCACGGTTTATAAAATTGGAGCCTGTATTTAAATGTTCAATGTTGAAGCGTGGTGGCTTACAAAGGTATGCTGCTAAATATGCTCCTTGTTTTTCATTAGGACTATCTGTTAACCAAGATTCTTGCAACCAACTCATGGAGCAGCTGAACTTAAACTCATTTTTTCTGTTACAAATCATCAACACAAGTTAAAGGTGAATAATTTATAAACCTGATTGATGAATGAAACAAGTTTTATGATATATGATACTTAAGCATTACTTGTCATTGAACTTTTATAATTAATTCATCAGTTTTTTAAATAATATTTTTGCATTGTTATGCACGTGTTTAAATTTTCTCTGTTGCTTTGTCTGACAGCATCCCGTTGACTGTTGAATGGTCTGTTTCACCACCACACGATTATTTGCTTGCGGGGTGCCACGATGGAACGGTATTATATATCTACATTACATTAATTGCCTACTTTTGAGTTATTTGTGCTTCTTCTCTTTGGACATACGTCCATCTTTCTTAACAATTAGGAAATATATTTGTCCTTTAAGGTTTATGTGAGGGGAATAATTAAAAAAAAAAAAATCAAGTTTTTCCTCTCAGTATTTATTCTGATTCTTCTCATCTTGCTGGAATATTTATTATAAATATAATTTATATTTGTTTCAAGCATCATTGATCAGTTCAAAGCATACGATTAAATCTTCATTGGAATGTGACATTCGACAGCATATCACAACTAATGTAATGTAATTATAATCTAGGTTGCTTTATGGAAATTCTCAAGAAGCACTTCACTGAAATGTGATGGTAACGTTCTTACCCCTGATTTGGTTTGTTGTGATGGGTTCTGGTTGATAAGCAAGTTCATTAGATAAGCTTCATGGCTGATTGTTTTATGTTCATCTGTAGATACAAGGCCATTGCTATGTTTTGCTGGGGATACAGTTCCTATTAGAGCAGTTGCATGGGCTCCATTTGAAGGGTCAGTGCCAATTGAAACTTCAAGGCGTGTTAGTTATTGCATTCAATATGTTTAGCTGTTATTATCTCTTAGCTCTAAGGGTTATGAATGAAAAAAGTATATTTTCAACTTAAAATCACCTTAAACTCGTATTGTAAATGAATCATTTTTCTTCTTTTGATTCTTCTCCCTCTCTCCCCCCCTCTTTTGTTTCTGCTTAATGGAAATGATTAAAGATATGCTTCAGCTACAATCTAATCTCCAAGAATTGGCTCAGATACATTCCCTGAAATCTGTGGGGAGCTTTATTTGCTTTGATAGTATCATTTCTTATTCTGCGTTTTATTAAAAAATTGTAAAAATATGGTTTATCAAATAGATGGGTCTGTGTGTGTGGTGATATGGTCCAATGCAAGCTTCTATTTCCCCCACCCAATGAAGATTTCTCAAATAAATAAGTCAATAATTTACTACACTGGCAAAATAGCCAGATATCAGAAATCATCTGTTTGTTTATCTTTTGTTCATATCCATATTTTACATTTTTAATGCTGAGATTTTTTTTTTTAATATATAAAAATCAATTTTGTTATAACTTTTCAGTGATCCAGAGGGTTCAAATATAATATTAACTGCTGGGCATGAAGGCATGAAGTTTTGGGATTTGCGGTAAGTATGATTTCATGAAATTATTGTTTTGTTCTCTTTTGACTTTACCAAAAAAGCATCTTGAAATAATTTTATTTCATTATATCTTAGAATATTTTCTGTGTCCTTAAGTAAATATTTTTTTTAATAGTGTTGAATTGAATTATTTTTCTAATTTTCCATTTTCACACTGAAGGATGCTTGCTAAAAAGGGCCATATAATATGCTTCAAAATGTAAAAGATAGCAGTGACAACATCCTGTTATAAAGGAAAAAAACCAAATTACTTTGTAGAAATTATTGTCCTTTGACCTTTTCGATAATCTTGTGATTACATTTATTATGGATGAGATTGTCCAATAGAATTTCAGACGCAGAAGGCAACTGGCCAGAACCAAAGCTGAAATTTCCCTGCTTCATATTTGTATGAACATGCCCGTAGTATAGTGTTGGGATGATGTGCAAGGGAATAAGCTACTGGACAATCAACCTTCCATATCACTGACTCTAAATAAAGCAATAACC
Source organism: Acacia crassicarpa (assembly GCA_034222035.1). NCBI lineage: Eukaryota > Viridiplantae > Streptophyta > Magnoliopsida > Fabales > Fabaceae > Acacia > Acacia crassicarpa. The sequence continues at coordinate 58,823,618 of JAWXYG010000002.1, read as the reverse complement.
AAATAGACACAAAATGCATCAAGAATGATGACAGATAATCTCTAGCTTTTGTGAGACTGGAGTCTCTCCTCGGAAAACGCTTACAAAAATGATTTTTTAACTCTCCACGGGTGCTTTTGTTCTTCATGACTCCTTGGCCATCACAACATCTGTCCTCCAATACTCCCACAACCTATCCTCCACTCCTTCTTTTATTCTTCCCCTGCTTCCCTGGGAGCAAGTCCTTTGGGCTGAATTAACAAGGGGGCTGGGCCAGCAAGCCCATATCTTGTTGATAGGCTGAACTTAAGTGTTTTGTTTCTTTATTTGCTTCCGTTATTATTAATCTATTTTGCATTCATGTTCCTGTAGTTTCCTTCTTTGATTTAGGTTAATTGGTTCATTCTCCTGTGGCATACCTCCTCTTATAGGCGACAACTATTGTTTTGAAATACACACAAATTTCGAAGTCATTATTTTTGAAAATCTTTAATAATTAATATCAATAAAATGGGAGTTTTATAAGTTCAACCGAAAAAGCATTGTTTCATCATATTGTCTATATGTCCATATACAAAGTTGTAAAGTAGTTTTTCTGTTTCCTTGTGCATAAAAGGATTAAAGGACAAATATTGATATTTCATCATTTCCAAGAGGTGGATTTCCTTTAGATTTAGGGTTTGTTCAACTTGTTTATCACTGTAAATATCTATATGACTCACAATTGATGCTGTTTACAGTGATCCATTCAATCCTTTGCGGAAGATCCATCCTGTTCCAAGGATCATCTATAGTCTGGATTGGCTGTCAAACCCAAGGTTGTTTATAGTAATTTTAACCACATCAGGTGCTATCCAGTCCTTTTATTATGGTAATCTCACAATAATTTTGTTTATATATGCTTGTAGTTGCATTATTATGACTTTTGAAGATGGAACAATGAGAACCCTTAGCCTGGCGAAGGCTGCAAATGACCTACCTGTGAGTGGTAAAAGATTCGGTGGAAAAAAACAACCTGGTTTGCATAGCACTTCTCGGTCATCCTTTGCTATTTGGAGTGTTCATGTATCAAGAATAACAGGTGCTACGTTTTACTATGCATGTTTTTTTTTTGGGTGTGTTTGTGTGTGACTTCTTCAGTATTGAATCTCATGAAGAAGGATTTCAGTGTAGGGAAATATCGTGTATTTTAAAATAATGCGTTGTATCATTACCCAACTCTCAACTTCTAATAGTTACGGCTAAATTTTGCAAATATTAGGCGTTTCTTAAAACTGAGTACTGCCTTAATTTTATTGTAGGTATGGTTGCTTATTGCAGTGCAGATGGTTCTGCTATCCGTTTTCAGGTAAGTTGAACATTTTGCGAGAGATTCCACCTGTAATTACCACTATCACTTTTCATGATGATGTGCATGATTCATTCTTGTAACTACCATAATAGATTTTATACAACTTTATTATAATCTAGCTACTCAATCTGACAAGGGGTTCTGCTTGTTTGGTCTGCTGGGACTTGCTCCTTGTTCCTTTGTATTGTTGATCTTTGTTTTAATGGATATTCAGTTGGGGAAAAAACTAGCGGCCAAACTTGAAGTTCAGGGTTGCTTGTTTCTCACATTTGGTTTGAACTTTGAGTGCAGGACACTTCTTTTAGTTTGGATAAACTTTACTCCATCCTTGGTAAAAAGAAAAATGGTGGCGGGGTTATAGATTTTTTGATGGCTTACACCTGTTTATTTTTTCCAAAATTTCACACAATTTTCAACAAACTGTTAGGAACTATATTTTGTCTAGAAGAAACATTATGAAATAGAAGGGGAGCAAAAATCAAGATTTTCTGCTTCCCTGCACCCTACCTTCCATTTCTATTTCATTTTTTCTGAGCGTTGCTTTTATGTATCCAGCTTACTACTAAAGAAGTGGAGGCAGATCATGCCCGCAGTCGAGTCCCCCATTTTCTTTGCGGGTCACTCTCAGAGGAGGAATCGACTCTCACTGTTAGCACTTCTGTATCAAATGTCCCTTTCCCAATGAAGAAGTCTTCTGACAAGGGTCGGCATACTGCATCGTCTTTCCGGCGATTTTTATACGAGTCAAATGTAAATGGAAATGTGAATAATCAGACAATGACAGGTTCAAATCCTGATTCTCAAGCTTTAGGTACGCCCCTGGCAAATTTTCGCGCCATATAAAATATTGATTGGCTGGTATAGTTTCACTTGAGTTATTTACGGAATCTTCAATTTGTCTCAGTACTTTATGATGGTGACAATTCTGGTTTGGAAGTGGCTCCGGCAGAAGCGCCGACAACTACAGAAACACCCAAAAAACTAAACTCAGGTGGCAGCAATAAGAAAAAACCAGTAGATAGAAAAGCTATAGTGTGTGTAGATGATGAGACTACGGTTGGTGATAACGAAGTGAACGAAGGGAGTGCGCTTGAAGCCTTTCCTCCCAAAATAGTAGCGTTGCATAGAGTGAGATGGAACATGAATAAAGGTAGTGAGAGATGGTTATGCTATGGAGGAGCAGGTGGAGTTGTTCGATGTCAGGAGATTGCTTTGTCTGATGTTGATAAGAAATATGCCGCCAAGAGATGAGTAATGTTATAAACTTGTATGTTTGAGGTGCTTTTATGATATTTTGGGCCGAAAGTATTTATTTACATCCTTCATGATCTGCATATAGCTGTACATTCTGCGATAATTATCCTTCCTCATTGTTCTCCCTTTAAAATGTTTGTAACCAAAATACGGGGTAAGAAACTAACAAAATTCCACGACACTTTTGAACAACTTTATAATTTATTATATATTTCCTCCAGTCTTAATTATAAGATAACATTTGAAAGTTTGTTTTCGTCCTAATTATAATGAACTAATTCGACTGCCGCTGTCGAGTGGCGGCCACTCGGCGGTAGGGTGGCCGGTGGTGGGGCCCACTAGCGGGGGTATTTTAATTTCTTTCTAATTATTTTAATTATTTGATTTTTTTTCCTTATTTTTTGAATTTTTTCTAATTATTTTAATTTTTTCCTCATTTTTTTCCTAATTTTTTTTTCTGATTTTAAAATTTTCTTATAATTATTTTAATTATTTGAAATTTTTTAAATAATTTTTTTTAAAAAAATTTATAATTATTTTAATTATTTGAAATTTTTTTTAATTTTTTAAAAAAATTTATAATTATTTAAATTTTTTCTATTTTTTTTAATTTTTTTTATTTGACGTCAGAGTCTACATTTACATCAGCGTGTCAGTTGACGTCAGCGTCACGTGAGCGTTAACGGTCAACTAAAGGCCGTAGGTACTTCCAAAACGTAACTTCGTGGTGCTGGGCGTTCCTGAAAAAACTTCGTGGTGCTGGGTGCTTCTGGGGGCAAACTTTATGATGCTAGGCGCTCTTTTACCCTTTTTTTTAATCCCCGTCCTAGCGTCCTCTCCCTGATTCCGAGCACCCATTACCGGCGACTCCGCAATCACCACCGGTTTTCTCCACCTGCTGCAGCACTGCTGGCCTCTCCCCTCAACTTTGGTAATCAGCCTTTCCCATCATCTCTGCCGGCACCATGGACATCTGTCTGCGCCACCACCGACGACCTCTTCGTCCTCTACACTTCCAATGGCTTCTTTCCTCTTCCAGATCTATCAATCCCATTTGACGATGGGGCCTACAGTTTCCCAGAGTGGTCGTTGCACAACATGATTGTGCCTGAAAATGCATCCTTCATATACGCCCTAGAAAATCCAGTATGCGACCGAGGCGGCCATTGCTGTGCTGCTAAGGAAGGAGATCGAAGATAATGGATGAATTGTTCAACTTGTTGAATTGGTGTGTCTAATCAACAGCAAGCTTTGAAGATGGAGATGAAGTGGAAGCACCCAATTGGTTTATTATGGATGAATTGATGGTTGGGGTATTGATGGGGGAACTTTAATGGGCATTGAAGGAAGAAGATGGTGATGTTAACTAATGAAGAGGAAGGTGGATGAAGGTTTAATGGTTTGTGCAGGCATCGAAGCGTTGCGAAAGTCGTGGCTTGTGCTTAATTTCATTTTCATTTTTTTGGCTACATTTCAACGTGTATTTCTTGCACTGGATTTGTTTGAGCATCAAGTCGATATTCTTTCCAAGCGTGGATAAATAGAAGATAACACCAACTGGGCAAGGCTACAAAGTCATTAAAAGTTGAAATGACGCATAAGGATATATATCTTCTACATTTATAACAAGAACCTGCCACCCAGAGGTAGTGATCCTAAAGCATTTACTAGCTAAGAAGAAGCATAAATGCAGAGTTCTTTTTACTCTTTAATGGTTCCACCACCACAAGTTGCGTCCTCGTAGCCTCAAGTGCCACGAGGAATTGGACGAGGCGATGGTGATTGAAGCGAACCCATAAGCCTGCAAGATGAAGGAGTTGATGGACATTTGGGAGAAAGGTTGAGCATCTCCAAGGCCTGAAATCTGAGCTCCATAGGATAATCTGCAACACAACCAATCCTGGGCCCAGCTCCCGTTGACCATTTGCGAGAAAGTCGGTGCCCCAACTGGTAGGACTTTGTTCCTTTCTTTGAATTGATTCTCTCCAATATAGCTTCCTTGGGCAATTCGGCTCTTGGGCTCTGAAGGCCACCGGACAGAGTCCTTTGATAACTTCCTCCAGATTGAGGTCGAGTCTCTTCCTTTCCTTTCTCGGCTTCCTCAGAAATTTCAGGCTCTGGTGTTTCAGCAGTGCTTGATGCTTCAGATGTTGATCCTTCGACAGGCTTCCCATCTTCATACATCTCTGAGTCTTCATTTGCCTTGTGTATCTGAAACCATGGATCAGAGCTAGTCAATATCAACAAAGAATGTGCATACGGAATAACGAAGTTAGCTACAGAGGCCATCTATGCATCATCCTAATCAGAGGATAGCGTTCTACAAACAAGAACCTTCTAATCTGTGAAACTAGGATTAAGCGTTAGAGAACTAAAATGATCCTTATTCTAATCACACACCTCAACTTGATCAAGATTGACGCCTTTTTCCTTGAGATACGATTGGAAACTGTCAAAAGTGTCATCTGTTGGCCGGTAATGCCCACTATAAGGAGAGATGGACTGTGAAAGGGAAAGCCATTAGGAATCAGAAGTCATAATTTACACCAATAAAGCGAAATCGGGACCATCGTTCGGATGGTTCCATTATAACAACAGTTTAATAGAACAAGATTATTCTACCTTAAGAATACCATGCTCTGCAACTAGCCTACCAGCAGCTAATGTAGCTCCTCCAGCTAGGAAACTGGAATGGTGGAATAATCCTTTCTTTTTCTGGCACAAAATCAAAATCTATTAGTGGTTCTGGAAAGACGTCTAAGAAAGAATATAGGAAACTAGAGAAAATGACTGAGCTTGAACTGTTACCTCGCCTGCATAAAGTTTCTTAGTGGTGCTCATTACGAATATCCACTTAGCACTTTCAGAAACTTTTTTCGTATGAAGGAGATCTCCAGATTGGCTGTGGAAGATCGTGCCCTCCTCCACAGTGTACTCATAATTTTTTCTTTCTTGCTGAAGACACAATGTGAAAGAACCAAAAACAGGGCATGTCAGGAAAGCATGAATGGGCCAGAACCTCCAAAACAATGCAGTAAAACCGTTGACAAACAATATAGTCGGTCAACATGACAGAGAAGAAAAGCTAATTAGTCTAAAGAATCACATACAGGTCCAAGGTACTTAATGCATTGCTTTTGAAGCTTTGCTCGGGGACACTCCGGGTGATCAAAATTCTTCCCTCCTCCTATATCCAACCTGCAGAACGTTGACAGAACTTGAAACTTTTCAATGGGTTCTCCCCAATTCACAATAAGAAATATTCAACACTAATTTAAGTTGTCTCGTCAAGCCTCAATCATTCTCCAGGGCAAAAGAAAAGAAAACAGAGAAACGGAATAGCAGTCTTTTGCTCGGGTAAATTAATCTCACCAATAAAAAAATGGTTGACCAGCATCAGTTTTGCACCATTCCTCATAATACTTATGTAAGTTATGTCCATACCGATGGCGTGGATCAATCTACAATTAGGAGTTTAAAACCAATTGATAAGAGAATTAGGGGTTGAAGCATCCCAGGAGAAAAAACTGATTGGGGAAAAAATAATAGAGGGATCAAGAGCAGTAATTACAGCTTCAATCCAATGCTGAAAGGCCAACTTCTGTGCCTTAGCGTCCTTGGACAAACCCTTGCCCACCTGCCCAAACAGATCGTTTTCGTACTGATTACAATCAAGCATATCACCAAAAACGACCCTACAGGCCCCAGCAACCACTACTAGTAGATCAAAACCGAAGGTCCCAGAGGAGGGGTTCCAACCATACCTTAGCAGCATTCAATTTTACCCGACTCCACCGTGATGCAGCAGTTTCAGGTAGATTGAAGAATGAAATCGTGCTCTGATTGAGCCTGGCATAGTCTATTGCTTGCCACCTTCATCATAATAAGCTCGGTTTTAACTTTTTACATAATAAAATAAGGAAGACAGAGAAAGCGCAAGGAAAAATAGTCTCCGGGCACCCACCACAATTCCTCAGCAACGACAGCGGAATCTGCCAGTCTTCGCCGGGTGCGGTAACTCCTGTACACCTTCTGCAACTTCACCACGGCAGTCGTCTGAGGACTCGCGCCTTCCGGCGCATTTGGCCCCACCGCCATCTGAGTGGGTCCAGCTCCCTGTACCTCGCCGTCGTCGGCCGTTATTCTCCCGTCAGGCACCGATGAAGCCTTCCTGCCATTGGGAGCGAAAGACATTTCTAAGCGGTGGGGTTTAAGATCATCCGCCGTCGGCGAAACTACAGGGGATGCTTTAGGCTCAGAGTCATCAGTTACCGGAGGAATCGGATATGAAGAATCGGGAATATCGGAGGATTTGAATTCGTCGGCATGAATGTCGGAGACGGGTAAGCCCATGGTGTTGAGGGAGTAAGGGAATGGCGACTTAGACTGAAGGTCAAAGCCGGACACGGTGTGGGTTTGAATCTCCATGAGGGACTGGGTCAAGGAAGCAGAGTCTGGTTTTCCCAAGGAACAAACCAACACCGTAGACAGCAAATTCTGAGAGGGATATCTCTATCTGGGGAATTTGTGTGCATGCAAGGAGCGAGCGCTTGGGACTTGGGAGAGAGTCAGAGGGGTTTTGCTGCTTTTTGGCGCAAGCGAGCCTTTTATATTTATATATTTACACTAACACAGCTTTCTCCGAGAAACCAACTTGATATTTTTCCTCACTATTTTTTGGATGGACTAAATTAAATTTCCTCATTATTTAATCCCCGCTGGCTTCTGATACGCGCTGCACCAGGGCGTCTGCAAGCCAGTCGCTTCGTTGCCTAACAGCCAGCCATCTTCTCGAGGAGTCGAACACCATTTAAAGATGATGTGGAAAATATAATAAATATTTTTACTGTAGCAGTAGCAACATAAAACGTAAAATTTAGAGTGTAGTATGGCCCCATTTTTCATATAATATTTTTTTACCTGTGTTTTTCATGTTAGTTTGACTACTTGTTACTCTTAATTTGTACACTCCATAGCATGCAGTACATATATAATTGGGCTGCATGGCCCTCTACGTTACGTTGGAAAAGTCAAGTCAATAATAGCATTTTCCAGCGCGTCCTTTCATAATTAAGGATTCGGGATTAATTAGCGACAGAGACTCAATAATCACTTGCTAGCCAAATTTAAAACACAGAAACACGCTTGAAATAATGTTGTTTGAATTCTTAAAAGGATCAGTGTTTGCACGTAAAATTAATAATCCGTTTTAGCTAAATGCTGGTAATGTGCCCGCCGACCTCATCTTCCCATCTCGTTTTTTGCTGTGTCCCTGTGTGTATTGTATTTGCATTTTGTTTCTTTATATGTTTATATGACAGACCGACACATTAGCATCATTATTTTTTTTATTTTATTCCAATTAATTGCCCATAATGCCTCTCATAATCACAATTAAAAGATTCCTGATATATCGAATCAACGTCTGGATGGCATGCATAACCATTAGCCTTAAAATGATGCGATAAAATTCAACTAAACATGGAAGTTGACTGTCCTGATCAGACTCGAAACCACGTTACAATGATGTAATTAAATTAAATCCATACAAGTGTACACCGAACTAATTTGATTCCAAACAGCCTATATATCAGTAACAAAACATATAGAACAGACAAAAACGTGGGGTAGATAAGATTAACATGCATGTACATACAGATATGCCTGTATATATATATTAACATATTATCATGCATGCTATAGCTGTCGAATAGTATATTTTAATTATCTCTTGGGCCAAAAAATAAAAAAGGGTATATTTTAATTATCTCACAGTCAAAGGTGCTAATTGATAGAGACGGGCCAAGAAAATTACAAAACAGACAACACGAGGTCATCCAGTTATGGACAAGCTATTATTATTATTGTAATTAATGTAATGTGATCTTGATGTGATCAGTTCAAGAAAAATAACCATTCAAGACATTAGGATATTAAGGGGCATGAAATTAAGACGATGTGCAAATATTTGTTTATGTATCGTTTAATGTATTCTTCAACCACTTGTAACTCTTCTTACCCTTCAGCTGTATGTCCCTTACATCATAAATTCAAAGTGTGTATTTGGGAACATTTTAAAAAGTATATTATATTTTATGGGACAATTTTTAAAATACACGAAATCACTTAAAATTAATGAATAAACGAACACTTGCAATTTGATTTTTCATAATAAAATTTGGGAATTAGAAGTCATATTTTTTTGGGGGGAGTTGTTGGACTTTTAATAAAAAGGAGGAGAGTTGTTTCTGGAGCATACAAGCGCGTGGGGAAGCAACGTGGAGCGGGCGCGCGTGCAGTGAGGAGGGAAGGAGTTGTGGGGATGAAAGGGACGTTTGATTGAAAGTGGTACACATAAGGGACAATTAAGACAACAATTAAGGGTGGGAAGCACAAATTAGCCATTGAAGGGTATGAAACTAGTGGGAAGGGAAACGCACAGTAAGAAGAGTTGTAAGTAAACGACACGAGTTTTGAATATCAAGGATCATACCCTCCCCTTTCTCCGGCGAACCCTGTGATAATGAAATACTTCTCTTTTCTATCAACAATTATCCAAATTATATAAAATGAGCTAATAATTAAAATTATTTAAACCTTGTAATTAATGAAGACAGTGAGTGAGTGAGAGTGTGAGAAGAAACAAATAATATAAAAGAATGTTGCTCAACGGCTTCCATTTTGCATTTATGAATCACGTACGTGCGTGTTCATTGTGTATTGGCCAAAGACCCAATGCCCCTCTCTCTAGTCCCTTCCCTCTTCTCTGTGGAATTGTTGACACCTCATTGACTACCAGACGCGCATTACTACACTCATTAAGATTCTCATTTGATGCACATAATTAGGTGCCTAATTATGTGCTCATACCTCTAATAGAGGTATGAGTATATTTTTTTTAATTTTTTTTATATATTGTATTTATTTAGATTTAAATTATATGCTGCTTTCTGGAATTTTTTTTGCATCCAGTATCTCAAATTAATTAGTTTCCAATCCTGCATTCATCTGTAACACCAGTATCATGGAAACTAATTAATTTGAGATACTAGATGCAAAAAAAATTCCAGAAAGCAGTATATAATTTAAATCTAAATAAATATAATATATAAAAAATTAAAAAAATATGCTCATACCTCTAATAGAGGTATAAGCACATAATTGGGCACATAATTATGTGCACCAAATGTGAACTCACTCATTAAGTGACCACGTGGCGGCGTTGTTGTATGGAAATAAGGCAAACATACACAAAGAAGATGTGAGGTAGTCTCATGTAGATTACACATTTGATGCTTATAGTTATGTGCTTATACCTCTCATGTAGAGTACACATTTGATGCTTATAGTTATGTACTTAGTTATGTGCTTATGCCTCTCATTTAGAGGCCACATTTGATGCTTATAGTTATATACTTAGTTATGTACTTATACCTCTAATTAGAGGTATAAGTATTTTTTTAAAATTTTTTTCATATTGTATTTATTTAGATTTAAATCATATGCTGCTTTTTGAGATATTTTTTGCACCCAGTATCTTAAATTAATTAATTTTCATATTACTGGTGTTACAGACAAATAAAGAACTGGAAATTTATTAATTTGAAATATTGGATACAAAAAACATCAAAGCATATATGATTTAAATCTAAATAAATACAATATATAAAAAAAATAAAAAAATTACTTATACCTCTAATTAGAGGTATAAGCACATAACTAAGTAAATAATTATAAGCACCAAATATGGACTCTCTCTCATCTCATGTATGGGATAGCTTATAATGGCCAAGAATGATGACGGGGTAAAAGTAAGATTGGGGCTTTTGATATTTTTTGTCATGTTAGGTGAAGTTTTGGGTCTATTTGGCTTATATGAGATATATAAGGTACCCCCGTCCTAATTATAAGACATAGTTGACTTTTTTGAAGAAATTAAGGAAGCTAATTAAATTACTTTTGACTATTTTTATTTTTATTTTTATTTTTTTCTTTAAACTAATTAGTTTAACTAATAAACTAATATATAATCTAAAGATGCACAACATATGAAATGATTAAGTAACTTATTTAGCTTCCTTAATATCTCCAAAGAAAGTCAACTATCTCTTATAATTAGGATCGGAGGTAGTACTTATTTTTATAAGTCAAAATTTGGCGATTAGAAAAAGCAAAATCACGGATTAGTATGTTGGAAAAAAGAGAAATTACCATTATACCACCCACTCTTTATTTTCTCTTTCTTCGCACCGACTCCATTTGGTTCCATTTTTTTAATCTCGCCATCACCACTTGGACTTTTTTTTTCCCCTCGCACTTGGACATTGTTATTATTTACCTCAGCACCATCACCTTTATTACTTTAATATATGAATAATTAATAAATTAAATGAATAATAAATTATTTCATATTTACACAATTAAATATTTTTATTATTTAAATTTAAGTTTTTTAAAAAGAGTTATATAATTATATATTTTTCATTTAATAAAATACGTAGTATATCCTTCTATGTCATTTTCATATAAACTTGTTTTTCAACATATAATATATATTTTCCATATAAATTTTTTTTCTTACAATTATCTCTCAAATCACTTATATTATCGTCATTCTAAATAAATTTTAATTTAAGAAAAATTATTTATATTACCGCCAATCCAAATATAATATGATTGTAAATGAGTCGGATTGCAAAAAAGTCACTTTTTATCACCGACACACATTAAAATTAGTAATTAAACAAACATATGTGCGTGCATGCCGGGGACTCTCAGTCAATTTTGTGGTACGATCCGCTCCATTCCAGCGTGTCATCATTGTTATTATTCACTTGACCTCGTTACTCCTTCTTCCCTCTGTTCAAAGTCATCGTAGACTTGGAATATATATCTGTTTGTTTCCTTTGACAAGTTTCTGGGAAGAGAAAGAAAAGGAAATTTTATATTATATGCTTTTTCCACTAAAAGTATATATATATATTTAACATAGTTGTGTTGTGTGTGTACATAAAATCTGAAATAATCTTCCACTTTCAACACATGCCTTTGAATTTTTTGTCGCTCCTGTTGAATAGACGTGATTGACTTGCATTGTGCACTTTAGTTTGTTGCATTATATTCTCATGGATCTCTCTGTAGAATTTGAGAGAGCACTACAGTCACAGAGGAGTCATTAATTTCTCATGGGTCACGTTCATAAAGTGTTCTCCCGAACTCCACGAACAAAGCTAGCTTCATTCTTATTTAATTTTATTTTCTTGCGATTGCAGATATATATACACAAATACCCCCTTATTTACCCGAGACTCGTATCTTACATGTGTAATTAAAGACTTTATACTAACTTTAATCTTTAATATGAGATCTCACTCAAAGTATAATTCATACTACGAACAAAATCTTATATTAAAAAGCACAGCCGATATCTTATTTAATTTTAGTGTTTCTCTCTTTTTCATACTATTTTTATTCTCTCTTTTATTATAGTTCAAACTCATCAAAAACTTCGCACACTAAAGAGCAGCGACTTTTAATTATATTTAATCATATCATATTTAAGATCGTCAATATGATTTAAGAGGTTTGAGTTTACTTTTAATTTCTATCGTATACGACATTATTCTCCCGTCATCTAAGTGGGTCCAGCTCCTTGTCCCGAACCGTCCTCACCGTCGTCGGCCGTTATTCTCCCGTCAAGAACCGGTGAAGCCTTCCCGCCATTGGGAGCGAAAGACATTTCAAAGCGGTCGGGTTTAAGATCATCCGCCGTCGAAGAAACTACAGGGAAGGCTTTCATCTCAGAGTCATCAGTTACCAGAGGGATCGGATATGAAGAATCGGGAATATCAGAGGATTTGAATTCGTCGGCATGAATGTCGGAGACAAGTAGGCCCATGGTGTTGAGGGAGTAAGCAAGGGTGGATCTAGGTATATGACTAAGGGCAAGTGCCCTGGGGAATTGGGTTTTTTTTTTTTTAAATGATTGTCCACCTTTAATACATCAAAACTACACTTCGTAATCGGATGAGGGATGAATAGTTAAATGATTTTTTAATGTCTTATATTAAATAAAGATATATTTTTATATATTTGTATACTAACACAGCCTTCTCTGAGAAACCAAATTGTCATTTTTCCACACCATTTTTTTGGTGGACTTAATTAAATTTCCTCATTATTTAATCCCGCTGGCTTCTGATACGCGCTGCACCAGGGCGTCTGCAAGCCATCCTCTCGAGGAGTGGAACTCCAATACAAAATAATGGGGAAAATACGTCCAGTGCATACGGCTACTAAATAAAGGAGTCGAAACTGAGATTGAGGAATTCAAGTTTATAATAATTACATAAGGAAAAATATTCCTCTAATTAATTATTTTAATATTATTATCTTTGCAAAAAACCCTCCTCTATTGTCTAGCTTTAAAAAAAAAAAATACTCCGTAATAAATATTCTTACCGTACCAGTAGCAACATAAAACGTAAAATTTAGAGTGTAGTTAGGTCCCTTTTTTCATATAAATTTTTTTTTGTTATCTGTGTTTTTCATATTAGTTTGACTACTTGTTACTCTTAATTGTTACACTCTATGCAGTACATGTATAATTAAGTTGCATGGTCCCTAAACGTTGGAAAAAAGAAAGTCAATAATAGCATTTTCCTGCGCGTCCTTTTCATAATTAAGGACTCAGCATTAATTAGTAACAGAGGCTCAATAATCACTTGCTAGCCAAATTTAAAACACAGAAACACGCTTGAAATAATATTAATTGTTTGAACTCTTACAAGGATCAGTACGTTTGCACATAAAATAATCCGTTTTAGCTAAATAATGCTGGTAATGTCCCCGCCGACCTCATCTTCCCATCTCGCTTTTTTGCTGTGTCCGTGTGTGTACATACACGATTTTTTCTTCATATATTTATATGACAGACCGACGTCAGTATTACACTTTTATTTTATTCCAATTAATTGCCCATAATTTAGAGGAAAATGTCTCTCATGATCACAATTGAAAGATTCCTGATTTATCTAATCAACGTAACGTCTGGATGGCATAACCAGTAGCCTCAAAATGGTGTGACAAAATTCAACTAAACATGGAAGTTGACTGTCCAGACCCAAAACCACGTTAAAATGATGTCCATACAAGTGTACGTACCGAACCAATTTGATTCTAAACAGCCTATCAACAAACAAACAAACAAAAACGATGGGTTAGATAAGGTTAATACATATACAGATACCTGTATATATATATATATATATATAGCGAATAACCTATTATTATGCTAGCTGTCGATCCAATAGTATATTTTAATTATCTCTTGGGCAAAAAAAAAAAAAGGTACTATATTTTAATTATCTCACAGTCAAATGTGCTAATTCATAGAGACGAGCCAACAAAACAGACAACACGAGGTCATCCAGCTACGGACAAGCTATTATTATTATTATTGTAATGAAACGTAATCTCGATGTGATGAGTTCAAGAAAAATAACCATTAGGAAATCAAGGGGCATGAAAGATGTGCAAATATTTGTTTATGTATGGTTTAATATATTCTTCATCCACTTGTTACTCTTCTCACCTTCAGCTGTCCCTTACATCATAAATTCAAAGTGTGTGTTTTTATGGGACAATTTTTAAAATACACGAAATCACTTAAAATAAATGAATAAATAATTTAGCAGAGGAGTAGCTAAATTATATATATACCATCCAAAAGTCACTTCGTAGTTAGATTTTTCCCCACATAAGTGTTTTGAATACAGTTTTGTAATTTCAAAATTCAGTTTTCTCAATTTTCTTTTATGTTAGTTAGATTACTCGAGGATCATTATATTCTCATGCTGTATAGTTACCCGATGAAATTATTTTCTAGTGATAAATAATGTGTCTGCACCTTACGTACTAGCTGCTATGGCATTGTTAAGAGTCAACATGAATAAATTGCAAGTATCTTCAAACATTATAAATTACAATATGAATTTGCCCAACTTGCATGTGGCCCTTCAACTTGCATGTGGCCCTTCAACCCAGCCTAGAATTTAGGTGCAATACTGATGTTCTTGCTAATTGGTCTTCATTTTGTACCAGGCAATGGTCCTTGTAGTGGACAGGCATGGGGATAGTCCAAATGAGGTGGGTAAGTGGTGCCTATCGAAACTGAAACTGATTCCTCCGTCCAGGGCTAGTGCCCGTCCTAATCATAGTTTTCAAGAGTTTCATATCCACTTTTCTCCCTCATTCATATACATCTACATGCTATTTCTGGACTCCTTATTTATTTATTTATGAAACCTTGCCAACCTCCAAATCATACCTACCCCAGCCTGTCCCCATTCATTTGTTATTCCCCTTGATTTAAAGGAAAAATTACACACAGGTCTCAAGAAATAGAAATATTTACATTTAGGTCCTTTAAATTCATGAAATTACACAGAAGTCTCTAGGAACTTTTGTGTAATTATTTATGGAAACAAAATTATTTTTTTGCTCAAAGGAGAAATAGCCTTTGAACCTCAAAATTAAAAAATTCAGATTTTCAAAAGTTGTTGTTAAAATAGGAATTTGCTGCTGTAAATATAGAATTTCTTGTTGCAAATGACCTCTAGACCTCAGAATTGAAAAAATCCAGGTTTTCAAAAGTTGTTGTTAAAATAGGAATTGATTGTTGTGAATGTAGAATTTCTTATTGCAAATGGCCTCTGAACCTCAGAATTGAAAAAATCTAGGCTTTCAAAAGTTATTGTTAAAATAGGAATTTGCTATTGTAAATATAGAATTTCTTGTTGCAAATGGCCTCTAGACCTCAGAATTGAAAAAATCCAGGCTTTCAAGACTTGTTAAAATAGGAATTTGCTGGTATAAATATAAAATTTCTTGTTGCAAACCTAGATTTTTTCAATTCTGAGGTCCAGAAATGTTTTCTCCTTTGGGCAAAAAAGTAATTTTGCTTCCACAAATAATTACACAGAAATCTCTAGGGACTTCTGTGTAATTTCATGAATTCAAGGAACCTAAATATAAATATCTCTGTTTCTTGGGATCTGTGTGTAATTTTCTCTAATTTAAATGGTGAAATAAGGCATGGGGACCAGCTAAAAAGGAAAATATATACAAGGAAGATGTGAGCTAGTCTTATGTATGGGATAGCTTATGAAGGCCAAGTAAGATGACTGGGTAAAAGTAAGATTGGGGCTTTTGATATTTTTTATTATGTTTGGTAAAGTTTTGGGTCTATTTGGCTTATATGATATATATGTATATAAGCTACTAAGTCAAAATTTGGAGCTTAGAAAAAGCAAAATCACGGTTAGTATGTTGGAAAAAAGGGAAATTACCATTATACCACCCCACTCTTTATTTTCTCTCTCTCCTTCCATTTCGCACCGACTCCCTTTGGTTCCACATTTTTTTAATCTCGCCGTCACCTGTCCTGGATATTGTTTTTTTCCCCCTCACACTCGGACATTATTTACCCAAGCCAAGCACCATCACTTTTATTCATTTAACATATGATTAATTATCAAATTAAATGAATAATAAATTATTTATTATTTAAGCTTTAGTGTTTCTCTTAAAGAATTATATCATTTCAATATTTTTCTTAGTTTTAATGTACACATAATATATATTTTTCATTTAATAAAATACGTATTATTCAATAAAATCTATATCCTTTTATGTATTTTTTTTTAATAAACTTGCTTTTCAACACAGTATATATTTTCATATAAATTTTTTTCTTACAATTATCTTAAAAATCACTCATACTACCTCTAATCTAAACATAATATGATTGTAAATAAGTCGGTTACCAAAAAAAAGTCATTTTTCTTACCCTTATTGAAAAACACAGTAAAATTAGTAAACAAACATATGTGCGTGCGTGCGTGCCGGGAACTCTCAGTCAATTTTGAGGTGCGCTCCTTTCCAGGTTGTCATCATTGTTATTATTCACTTAACCTCGTTACTCCTTTTTCCCTGATCTGTTCAAAGTGTCATCGCACGTAGACCTGGCATATATATCTGTTTGTTTCCTTCCTTTGACAAGTTTCTGGGAAGAGAAAGAAAAGGAAATTATATATTATATGCTTTTTCCACTAAAAGTGTGTGTGTATATATATATACACACATAAAATTAATTAAAATCTGAAATAATCTTCCACTTTCAACACATGCCTTTGAATTTTTTTGTCGCTCCTGTTGAATAGACGTGATTGACTTGGGCACTCTAGTTTGTTGCATGCGCAGGGATCTCTCTGTAGAATTTGGCTTGTGCGCGTTGCACTATTCCAGAGAGCACTACAAAGTCATTAATTTGTCATGTGTCACGTTCTTCGTTTTAATTTGCGCCATATGATAAAGTGTTCTTATCCTTATTTAATTTTATTTTCTTGCCATTGCAAATATATATTATATACACACATACATACCCCCTTACCGCGACTCATATCATTAATTACATGTGTATAATTAAAGACTTTATACCTTTTTTTGTTCAATAAGATTTTATATTAACTTTAATCCTTAATATAAAAGCTCACTATTATAGTATAATTTATACTATATATATAATATAAATAAGATAAGATCATAAGCGATATCTTATTTAATTTTAGTGTTTCTCTCTTTTTCACACTATTTCTACTTTCTCTTTTATTATAGTTCAAACTCATAAAAACTTGGCACACTTAAGGGCAGTGACTTGTGATTATATTTAATCACACATGACACGTCACACGTCATATCGTATTTAAGATCCTCGATATGTCAGGAGTTTTAACTTTTAAGTTTATTTTTAATTTCTATTATATGTGACATTGTTTAGGGCCCATTTGGATGGACTTTTTATTTTTTTTTTTAAAAAAAAAGAAGTGTTTTTAAATTGTTTTTTTGTAAAAGCTCCAATTTGGAGCTTTATTTTGACTTTTTTGTTATGACTTTTGCTTTTTTTAAAAAATATCATCTAAACACATAAATTAATATAAAAAGCATTTTTTTTGCATTAAGAATGTACTTTTTTTATTAAAAAAAAACCATCCAAACAGGTCCTTAGGGGTTCAATGTACGTATGATTTTATGTGTATACGCCACGAGTTTTCCAAATAATATTACAATCTTAAAATTAAATGCAACTTATTCAAAATTTTGAACAGGAGTTTTTCTATGCGCGTTATAGTTAATTATGAGAAACATCGAAAATAAATGAAGCCTGACTAGCTTAACTCTACCCTCTCCAATATTAAATATAAAATAGAGTTGATTTTTTGTATAAATGTTAGGAAAGTTAATTAAACTACTTTAAAATAATTATATTTGTCATTTTTTCTCCAAACTTAACTTATAAACAATAGATATATAATCTAATAATATACAATATATGATATGATTAGGCGTTTCTTTAATATCTTCAAAAAGAGTTAATTATATCTTATATTTACAATCGGAGGGAGTATTAATTTATATTGGTTTGACCTTGTTGATTGAATAATCTCAATTTCGTATTATTTATGATAAATATATAGGTATATATATAAGAGGGAGGAGCTTACCATAATCCCTAATTATATGTATTTAATCGTAATCCCTAATATATTTCCTAACACTTTTCTTTACGTTGGGGTATATATATGGATCATGTCCAACTTGTTGGAAAGATACTCAACTTGTGAGTCTTAAAATCTAGGGTTAAGGTGCAAAAATACACATGTGCTTTTCTTCGAGGAGCGCCCAGTAGCAAATGCTTTTTTTGGGTGCAAAAGTGTACACGTGGTTACAAATTAGGTGCAAAAATACCGTCTGACCGTTAAGTTTGACTTTGACCGATGACATAGCATTTCAAATGTGCAAAAATACACATGTGATTTGTCAAGAAGAGCGCCCAACAACATTTTTTTTAATTTAATAATTTTATTTCAAGATCCTAAAAAAAATTTTCAAGATTATGAAGTATTTTTTCAGTATCAGTCAGTATCTTTTTAGTATCGGTCAATACTTGAAATATTTTTTTAAGATCCTAAAATAATTTTTCAAGATTATGAAGTATTTTTTATATATCAGTCAGTATCCTGAAAGTACTTTTTAGTACCAGTCAGTACCCTGAAATATTTTTTTTCAGTATCAGTAAGTATTCTTTTAGTACCGGTCAATACTTGAAATATTTTTTCAAGATCCTAAAATAAATTTTCAAGATTATGAAATATTTTTTCTGTACCAATCAGTATCCTGAAAGTACTTTTTAGTACTAGTCAGTACCCTGAAATATTTTTTTTCAGATACTGACTAGTACAGAAAAAATACTTCATAATCTTGAAAAATTATTTTATGATCTTGAAAAAATATTTCAAGTATTGATCGGTACTAAAAGGATACTGACTAATACTGAAAAAATACTTCATAATCTTGAAAAATTATTTTAGGATCTTGAAAAAATATTTCAAGTATTTACCGGTACTAAAAGGATACTGAAAAAATATTTTAGGGTACTGACTGGTACTAAAAAGTACTTTCAGGATACTGACTGGTACTGAAAAATACTTCAGAGTATCTTTTTAGTACTAGTTAGTACCCTGAAATATTTTTTTCAGATCTAAAAATAATTTTTCAAGATTATGAAGTATTTTTTCAATACAGGTCAGTATTCTAAATATCTTTTTAGCACCTGGTAGTAATTAAAATAAAATTATTAAATTAAAAAAAAATTGTTGTTGGGCGCTCTTCTTCATAAATCACATGTGTATTTTTGCACCTTTGAAATGCCACGTCATCGGTCAAAGTCAAACTTAACGGTCAAACGGTATTTTTGCATCTAATTTGTAACCACGTGTGCACTTTTGCACAAAAAAAAAGCATTTGCTACTGGGCGCTCCTCGGAGAAAATCACATGTGTATTTTTGCACCTTAACCCTAAAATCTATTATAATATAATCAAATCAAATCATAACTTTTTAAGATATATTCTGAAAATATAATACCCATATCTAATCCTAATAAATACTAAATGATATATTTAATAATAATTAATTAGTATTTCTAAACCAAACGGCCTCACTTGACACCAAAAAAAGTACTCCAAACGTCTCACCAGAGACAAACACCAAACGACCTCACCTGAGACGAAACAATACTCCAAACGTCTCATCAATGACAAAAATCAAACAGCTTCACCAAGGACTAAACAATAATCCAAACGTCTTATCAGAGAGAAATGTCAAACGGTCTCAGCACAGACCAAACAATACTCCAAATGTCTCATCAAAGACATATAATCCATGCTCTTCTTCCCTTTTTCAAGCTTCTCTCACCTTTTCAAACTCGACCCACAACGCTTTGAAGATCGAAACCCAAGAGAAGCTTTGATGCTATGACGAAGAGAAAAAGAGGCAAAGTCGAGGAAAGCACAGTAGCTCTCAACGGAGGACAAAAATCAGATTCGTGACAGAAAAGGCTGCAAGGGGGGTTGACGCGATTTCTCTAGTTCGAACCTCAAGCTCTTTCCTCCTCTCTTTCTCCCTTGTTCAGGCATTTCCACTGTTCACGGAACAGTACCAAACCCGTTACTGTTCGTGCTACAGTGACAATGGCTATTGGGGGAAAAAAATCAAACTAGCCCAGAACAAACCCTACGGCTTTGATACCATGTTGATTGAATAATCTGAATTTCGTATTACTCATGATAAATGTATATGTATATATACAAGAGGGAGAAACTAACCGTAATCCCTGACATATTTCCTAACTAACTGACCTTATCACAAGAAGAGCATGATAATGCATCTCTAATTCATTTTCAAAGTGAAATTTTGAGAAAGAAACTGTGTATCTAGCATAACATTGATCCATTTTCTTAATTTATGCGTTACAACATGTACTCTTGGAAGATTAAAAATAATAAATATCATTCTGTCCAAAAAATGCTTCAAACTCACATGAGGTTGACAACCGTGATCCATTTCAGGCCTAAAAAAGATAATTGTGATCCATTTGTTGATCTTATTCACTTGCTTCATCTTTAGGAGACCAACTATTACTGCGATGGGCGACTTGTTATAAACGACGGATCAGAAACGTCAAGTTCTCAAAAAAGCCACACCCTCTTTTAATAAAGCAAAGCACACTCAAAATATCTGCCATCTGGGTATGCTTTTATTTTATGTCAGGCACACATTCACGTGTCCACTTTAAGTATGTCCAACATTTGCAGCCAATTTAAGTCTTGCCCTAGCCAAAACGTAACCACCCACCCCTCTACCGCATGATTCACACTTTCATTTTTTTTTTAAATTAGAAATAGTAATATGTGGATAATATGCCCCACCAGTTTTATATACAAATAATTAAAGGCAATAATATAACACAACTTTATAAAATGAGAGATGATGGCGACATTGCGACGTTAGGAGCCTTTCATTTACGGTAATTTAATCCCTCAGATTACGACGTTCTTACGTGCATCAATTAGGCAGGTAGAATAGAACCAGGTTAAAAAGGAAAAAGCATGTAGAATATATAGTGAATGTAAAAAAGGAGATTGATTTTGACATAATTTGGTTTATATTCTTATATTTATTTTCCAGTTAAAATTTAGTTATATTTTCTTCACAATATGCAAGCCATAACCCTAGAATTTTTTGTTTTTGGTGGGCTTAGAGTATCCACTCTCGATAGTTGTCACTAATCCCCGCACACATTATAGTTCTAGAAGGGTTTTAGTGTTGATCCTTTGACTAGATACTTAAAAAAACCAGTTAAGCGCCAACTATGGTAGGCCTCATTGTTGAAATTCTGGGATTTTATTTTTTTTAAATTTTTTTTTTATAAAGGCGATTGACTATTTAATTAAAATCAAAGAGTTGGGGACTGTGGTCCCATACAATCTTTAAAAACCAATATCCGAAGATTACACGGACAAGAGTCATAAAATTATGGGATTTTAAGGGCATTGTAAACCGGCAATCACCTTACAAGCCCATTAGAACGGACCAGAATCAGGCCCATTAACACATGGGCCCGAGAAGTGAAATTGATCTTGCATCACCGAGTCCAAGAGAAAACAAACCCTAGCGCTATATATCTTTTTCATTCCCCTGTCTGCGTCGGAATTCGCCGCTCGTTCTCCTTTAATCACTCCGAAGCGGATCTCCATATCCCCAGGTGATGATGACCTGCTTTTGGTTCCTCTTTTCTTAAGAATTTGAGTAGAACTTTTTTCTGAAATTGAATGTTCGTATAATTTGGCAGAATATGAAGGTGATCGCTGCGTATTTGCTCGCCGTTTTGGGTGGCAACACTAGCCCTTCCGCCGATGATATCAAACATATCCTTGGATCTGGTACCTCATTCTTTTCAATTTGAATCACTCAACTTTTTGGTTTTCCTTATATCTTGTTTATTGACAATGCTGAAGCGTCAACTGCAAGGGAGGATTATTCATTTATATCATGTGGCAGAATCTTTGTGAAGTTATTAGTGATATTCCCTGGTAGAATCGTTTGGCGAGCATGATAAATAGGGGCTTGTTGATGATGAAACCAAACTACTAGAGCGACAATTTTGTTTTTTCATACTTGATTATTACTCATGTTTAAAAGCAGTTTCTGGAAGTAGCGTTAATCTTTCTGCACAAGAAATATGAAAATGTTAAAATGTTGAAATATGTGGTAATGTACTTGTCTTAAATGTCTTCAAGGACTGCTATTTCTTGGATCTCATGCTTAAAATCTGTCTGTAAAGATTTTCAAATATTGGGAAAATTATATACTCATTCTACTAGCATGGAACTTGTTCAATTTCAATGTGCAGTTGGAGCAGAAGCGGATGATGATAGAATTGAACTTCTTTTGTCTGAATTGAAGGGCAGAGATATAACGGAGGTTATTGCCAGTGGTAGGGAAAAGTTGGCCTCAGTGCCCTCTGGCGGTGGGGCTGCAGTTGCGGTGGCTGCTGCACCTGGAGCTGGTGGTGCCACCGCGGCTCCAGCTGCGGGTGAGTCAAAGAAAGAGGAAAAGGTGGAGGAGAAAGAGGAATCTGATGACGTAAGTTTTGTTTGTCCCATTGTTCTGCCTTGCCCTGTAAATGAATTTTTGCTGATAATCGTTTAAGTTTTAACTTCTAAGAAAAAGTAATTTTTAAAATGCAATAATAGTAAGTAATTGTAACGTCTGAATTTTTAAGTAACGAATTTCTTTTCCTTTGTTGATCTCAAACGGAGCCTAATTGACAAGCATGTACATATATTGCAGTCTGGTTTATTGGTTGGTCTATGCATCAGCCTCTTCGTCCTTATATGGTCTATGCATCCTTATGATTGTTAATTGACGTTTGTTTCCCTTCCTCTAATTTGTTATGCAGGATATGGGCTTCAGCCTCTTCGATTAAGGCCATTCTTCTTTTATCTTGCAATCTTTCAGTCTATAGCTTCGAGTTTTGTCAAAGTTTTGTTCTGAAGAGCAATGTGGTGTCAATCGTTTCAATTGTCCATGTAAAGTTCTGGTTGGAGTTTAATTTGTCTAAGATGTTCTGGAATTTAAATTTGGGTTTCACTCTTTTAGTAGAATCAATTTTGTCGTTTTTCTTAATGATTAGGCCTAACGTATCACTACAGCAATTGCTTACGTAGATTCATCCCTGCTAGGCATCGCATTTATTTCTATCTAGAGCAAGGAGGGAATCGGTAATTCAATTGCTTGCTTGTTTAATTCAATATTTTTATCTTTCCTTTCCACTGGTTAGTAATCAGGTTTCTCATGGCATAATTAAAAAATATATATATATATATATATATTTAGGTTTCCGGATTTAATCAAGGAATCCATCCAAAACAAACTAATAGGGGGTTTATTGGAAAGGGTGATGAAATAACTTGGAAAACCCTTGAATTTGCGCTACTCGGATTTTTTTATTTTTCAGTGTTTTGTTGCGCAAATGTGTGAAGAATGATAGCTACTTTTTAATTATAAAACTCGAAAGTAAAATTTTTTTTTCCTTCTTATTTTGGTGATGGAGATGTTATAATTTTGTACAAGTAATTATTATGATTAATTATAGTTTAGAAATAAATAGGATAAATGTATTCGCTCTTTTTCAATGCTTGTGCACATATTATTTTATTGGCTAAAGTATACATTTGGTCCTTTATGTTTGCCTTTATTATCATTTTAGTTCCTTAAGTAGTACACGTTTAGTCCCTTAATATTAACACTATTAGTCTGATTTAACGTAAAATACTGACTCAACAATTTTAAGCGGTGACTGTGCAATTAAATGTTGACCAAGCATGTTTATATGTTAGTATTTTAATAAATTAATATTTTAAATCCTATTAATTGAAAAAAATTAATCTTAACAGACTGTTTTGCGGTTTTTCACAATTTGTGAAGATTAAATTTTTTTTTTTGGTGGAAGAAAATTAAATATTTTTCAATTAATAGGATTTAAAATGTTAATTTATTAAAATACTAACATATATTTAATTGCATAATCGTCACTTAAAATTGTTGAGGCAGCAGTTTCTGTTAAGTCAGACTAACGGAGTTGGCATTAAGGGACCAAATGTATACTTTGCAAACTTTAGGGACTAAAATGATACCAAAGGCAAACATAAAGGACCAAATGTATACTTTAGCCTATTTTATTTTATCAAAACTTACTCTCATTTTCTAAGCATTTCACTCACCCAACAAGGCCTCGCATCTTTCCTTGTATCTGAGAAGACGCCAGAAAAAACACAAAGTCAGGTTCTTCAAAACCATGGCTGTAACAAAGCCGAAATCTGTATGCATGTATGTATATAGAAGACGTGTGTGTACATACACATATATATTTGGTTAAAGCGCCCTCGCGCCCATTTATCTTTATGAACAAGGATGACAATCCTTCCTCTTCTATTTGAAGCAAACTGTGGAAGCTGAAAGTAACCAAGAGATGCAAGACCTTTATTTAGCTGATCCTTCACAACCGTCTCATGAGCAGGGTGTCTGGAACGAAGAGAGGTTTAGCGACGGATGCAAGGTGCAGGGGTTGTAATGGTGAACAAGAAGATGCCCTTCACGTGCTTGGCAACTGTCCGGGAGCGAAGAGTCTATGTTTATCCTATATTCAACCCAGATGTTCCACTATATTTTTCCAGCTAATTTATGGGAATTACGTGTGATGAAACTAATGAAACCCATAGGCATAAGCGAAAACTTTGGGGCATACTGGTATCATGTTGGCTCTTGTGGCGGTCATGTAACGAGAGGATTTTTGATAATAGTATCCCCAAGTTTGACGAACTCTGTGGGCAGGCCTGCGTTATAATCAAGTCTTTAAGGCGAGTCAATCAGAAAATAGGCTTGTGAAGATTAGATGTATCGCTCAGCAACTCAATAAGGAAACGGATTTCCTTGCTAGGCGTGCAAACGGATTTCCTTGCTAGGCGTGCACTAGGTGAAGCTCCTGGATTCTACCCATTTGTCGTCCTACAAATTGTTGGCACTTAGAGCTGAGAATCCGGGTTAATGTGGGTAGTTTGCTTTGTTTTTTGTTTCATTGCTTATCGGGAAAATTGTATAAAGAGAGGAGAGAAGATTAGATTAAAGAATATTCCATGTAACAACAAACATTTATTTGGAAGAAAATAAAGACACACAAGTTCTCTAAAGAGATAATACAGATCAAAAGTAAGTCAATACAGAACACGAGTGATCACAATGCAATCTCTCTTGCACAATCATATTTTACTGGCAAAGGAAAGACCTTCCTTTGCAAGCACATCGATATCCTGAACTGGAGGCTGAACCCTTGCAACCTTGGCAATAGCCTTGTTATCCTCAGGAGTTCCCCCCTCCAAAAATGCCCCAACAACTTTGCCGTCTTTGACCCAGTATGTTCCGAAATTGGGCTTTGGTGACTCCGGATTGTTGTCTCCAAACAGCACTGTATCGCCAACGTTGTCACCGTAGAATTGCCAAGCCAGATCAAAGGAACGAGAATAGAAGTATGGAAGGTAATCATATTCCTCAGTTGTTTTTCGCTCCTCGGCTGCCTTGATGGCCTACATAGAATAAAATATTATCATCAAATATACATAATAACATATGAACTTCACGAGTTTTGGTAGAATAATAGCCATTACGAGAACCAGAAAACCATTGAGCATATAATTCGCAGTAGCTTGGGACAATACTACATGTCCCAGGTCAGAGGGGAAATCCCCTTAAATACAAAGCATTTTGTGCATTAGCAGAATAACACCCCAAAAAAAGTGAAATATTAATACTACCTCCGGTCCTCCGGTCCTAATTATAAGAGTTAGTTGACTTTCTTTGGAGAAATTAAGGAAGCTAAATAAGTTACTTAATCATTTCATATGTTCAATATTCTTAGATTATATATTAGTTTACTAATCAAACTTAATCATTTCATATGTTAAATATTCTTATATATTAGCTTCCTTAATCTCTCCAAAAAAGTCAACTAGCTCTTATAATTAGGATCAGATGGAGTATATTTAAAAAACAACAAAGTTGAAATATATATATATATATAAACAAACTCACTATGTATAGCATAAAACTAGTATTAGGATTCTAATTTTATATTGATTGGAAATGACGTATTTAGGGAAGCTGCTAACCTTCACTGCCTGCTCTGCCGATTTGCGAGCATGATCAACATGTTCAACTCTTCTCAACTCACCATACAATTTTAAAGGGAAAGTAGCAACATCACCAACAGCATATACGCCAGGAACACTTGTTTCGAAGGAAGCATTAGTCTGCAACCATCAAAATGCCATCTTGGATATCAATGGCCAGATGCCACAATTATTAAAAAGTTTTTTTTAAAAATATATATTTCTCTTGAACTTATGAATATAGTACCACTGACCTTGATTCCACCCTTTTCCTCTTGAACCTGTCCTTTGAATAGAGCTGTCTGAGGCCTTCCTCCAACCCCAACAACAACAATATCAGCTTCCAAAACCCTGCCATCCTTCAGTTTGACTTCTTTTACCTGAATGGAAGATGAAAATATTAATGCTAAATTGGCTTTGCCACTTTAAAATTTTGATCTGATTAAATAATTCGGAGAGCACATCAAATCGTACCTCTCCATTTGAATTAGAAGTGAACCCAACCACAACAGTGCCTTTAATGATGTTGACCCCCTTGTTCTTATAGTATCCCTCATAGAAAGCAGCTAAACCAGATGAGAAAAGGCGAGGCACTGCAACAACAGTTCAAAAGACTTAGAAGAAGGAGAGTAACAAATAGGTGAGATGCGCATAGAGAAACAACAATAGATCTTCACTTACTGCACCAAGGCTCTGGGTAGACCATGGTAACATCAATATTATTAAGTCTCAGCACTGCACTAAGCTCCAAACCGATGTATCCTCCCCCAACAACCACAGCTTTTGCATTCTTCTTTTCTTTGATTGCCGCATACAGTATATCTGCATCTTCAACCTCCCTCAAGTAAAAGATGTTTTTAGCATCTGCTCCTTGTGTCCCAAAATCTGACAACCTTATGACCTGCAAAACAAGAGCAACAGGCATCAGCATACCTAGAAAGCTTGGAAAATAATGGATGTGGAATTTCCATATTCTATGCACAAGCATTCTTACAGTTGATCCAGTAGCAATAATTAAAATCTGGTAATTGATAGTTTCTCCTGCTGCAGTGATCAGAGATTTTGAGGCAAGATCTGCTTTCACTATTTCTGTGCTAAGAATCAACTCTATCCCTGTAATCACCAGTTAAATTTTCATGAGAAAGCTACTTTTAGGTTGAGTTCCATTCTTCTATTTTGTATAACTATCATTTGACTAGATGACTCGCATATTGGTTGAATAAACCATCTAAGAAAGCATGCATCACCTTTCTCTGCGTACCACTCAGGAAGCAATCTTTCTCCTCCACTTCCAACACATACATGGAATCCAGGAAGTCTAGCAGGAGCTGAAAAACCCCAATGTTCATATATTTAACGGAATGAAAAGGAGAAGAAACCAGGATTAACAACAACATAGCTAACAACTGACTTTGATATTCTTAAAAATTTCACTAAAATGCATACGAAATTACAGTAATAAAATCCATTGGCACAGAAGAGTTGGTCCAAGAAACAAAGGGAGGGAGGAATAAGAAAAAAGAACACAGGCACCGATAACAACAATTTAGATACTTACACTCTGGAAATAGGTAAGCCTTACTCAAAGCAGGACGTTCATAAGGTGCAACCTGCACAAATGTACAATGAATGAGGGAATATGCAGGAGGAAACAAACAACTGCTACGGTGCAAGTAATAGATGCTACGATTCAAAAGAATAATCAGCAAAGAGCATTAAAGGATATACAATGTGTAGAACGAACGATATATCATCATTGAAAAAGACAAATTGCACCAAAGGACAGGCTTTTGCACAGATCATTTCCCTCTAGAAAAGGATGACAAATGCTATTCACATGCCCCCAGTGAATTTGAGGCATGCATAGACTTTTGACAACATTATATGACAGGAACAGATTTCTTATAGAAGAAAAGGGAATACTTTTCACAAAATTCACTACGCAAAATATAAATACTGCGTGGCAATTCAAAGTGCAGCTTGGAGGTCCGATGACTAACAGATAAAGTCTATAAACATTGCCTCTAAATGCAACCAAGTTTTATTATTGCAACTTGGTAGGTTATGTATCGGTAAATAATATGAAAATGAAACGATGTGAACATTTGTTTGTGATATGATCTTTTTTTTTTTGGCCAATAAAAGAAAAGGCGATAGAAAAGCAATCATTGTTCGCATCTTCCTACCGAAGCATGCTAGGAAAGTATTCACAAAGAAATGAGAGGAAAGGAGGAAAAAAAGTTAAACATGGAAAATCGTGTGAGAGCAGAAATTAAATTATATTCTACCGCTTCTTTGGATACGATTGCCAGCTCCCCAGGCTTAAGGCCCTGTTTGGCAAACTCTCTTGCTGCATAACCCTACAATAATGAACAGATGTTAGCCATAGAGAATGAAAATGAAGATGACATAATAAATCACGTGAAAGAAAAGTTTTCCGGGTATGGAAGCCTCATTGTGTTCTTGCTATATGGGCAGCTAGAAGCATGTCCTAACAGAAGTATCGAACGGTAGTAATATTGTAGACCAGTCCTTTTGCAATGCAAGCTTTGTCAAAGCAATACCGTCAAAAATCAAGTATTTGAGTTTCATCTGAGCCTTATCTATGCAATTACATTTCAAAGCTTTAAAGCATAAGGCATGATGTATTGACAAGTTCCAGGGAATGATATAAAACAAGGAACTAGACGCCCGACTTCCGTCAAAGTGGGAGCCTCCAAAAATTCGCTACTCTTTCTGACACAAGAGACCCAAATGCTTGAGAATACAGTAACAAAAGCGTTTATGGTTCGACGTTGGAAACCAACACTTTATTGTTAAAGCACCAAAACCCGCGGTAAGCTGGCATAATTCTAAAGTCTCTATACCGTTCCGACCGATAAAATATTCCCGAATAACTCGGATTTAAACGTAGTTTGCAGGAATTCCAGAAACCATTGTAAATTGACACGAATCAAACAGAAGGAACAGGTAAAGAAGCCATAGCACAAAAAATTAACAGTTGAGAATTAAAAGGAGATTACAAGAAGAATTAAATCAAGCAAAAGTGGAGGGATGATGGGAGAACTCACCGCAGCTACTCCTCCTCCCACGATCACGTATTTGAAGCTCTGCACCATGGCGATCGGTCCAAACCTATGCAGTGAGAAATGAAACTTACTAAAAGCGGAGACTAGAGAGGCGGTGTGTGATGAAACGGAGGCCGCGCAATTGGTCAGATCTTCTTTATAAGGCGACTACTCTGCAAACGCTGATTGGCTAGTTTTTGTATTAGTTGTGGTTTTTGTTTATTTATTTATTTTTGGGAATCTGAGGATCGTGTGAATACAGATCGGGGGCTGGATACCTCAAATTATTCTACAATTTCAGGCCGAAAGGACAAATAAAGTCCAGACTCCAGAGGGGTTGTTCTGAAAGGAGATCGACTTTCCGAATTTTAATAAACGGGAAAAAATTAGCAAGAGCTATGTGCTGAGGCAAACCTAAGAACTTGATATTTATAACACCATTGCTGTTACTAGCAGGACCAGCCAAATCCTTACATGTGGTAAATAGGATAAAAATATCGAAACAAATTTTAGCTTGTCCGCCCTCCTACATCCAAAGATAGTGCAAACGGTAACCTAAAGCCGGAATTTACAGACAGCCAATGAATCTCTCATATTCGTTCATGCATTGGGAGGACAAATATGATATTGTTATTTTTACAGAATTAAGGTAAAAAATTGGCTAACAAAGTTTTATTTAAAAAGCATCCAGTACAAAAAAAACTTTTAAGTAGATCAAAAATATAAAAAAAGAAAAACTTTTAAAAGTGTAAAATTAACATAATGCCGTTAGAAAAAAATCAATGTCCGCTAAAATCACAAACTTTAAAGAGTTAATGTGCAGATTAGTCAACAAAGTTTTACTCCACGAGCACTCATCATAAAAAAGTTTTACTCTAAGAGGGCCAAGTACAAATTTTTTTTTAAATAGACCTAAAATATTTACTCGTTCTAACCGTAATGCATATGGTTGGAGGGTCCAGACAAGGATTTGCAACCGTCAGATTTTAGGTAGATTGCACATAGACTTGTCTGGGCAAGTTTGAAAACTTATCTGCCATACTCAAAATGAAATTTACTCATTGCATTTGTGATTTTTTTTGTTACATTCACTCTTCCTAACCCCCCAATGCACATGATTGGGGTCTGGACAAAGATTTTCAACAGCCTGATTTTTGGTGGATTGTACATGGATTTGCCTGGGCACGTTCAAAAGCTTACCCGTGCACCCTTAAAAGTTTACATTTTCGAATGTGTTCAAGCAAGTCCATGTACAATCCACCCAAAATTCGATTGTTAAAAATCCTTGTCCAGATCCTCAACCATGTGCATTAGGGCTAGGAAAAGTGAATACAACAAAAAATAAAAATATAATGAGTAGATATTTTAGGTCCACCACAATTTTTTTTATGTTGGACACTCTTGGAATAAAACTTTATTGGTCAACCTGCACCTTAACCCTTAAAAGTTTGTGATTTTAATAGACGTTGATTTATTTATTTTTTAACTGTGTTATGCTATCTTTACATTTTTAAAAGTTTTTTTAATATTTTTTATTCACTTAAAACTTTTTTATGCTGGGTGTTCTTTGAGTAATACTTTATTAGTTACTCTACACCTTAACCCTTCCAAAATTTATAATGAAAAATAAAGTCATATTTCAAGGCAATTGTGGGGCTCTTTATTTATTTTCCACTTATTCCATGGGGCATGATTCTAGAAAGTCTACACGATGCTGGAAAGGTTTTAATTTGAGGATAAAAGAGTGACGATAATGATGCAGACGTGGAGCAGGAGAGAATCTTGCCTCCAATTTGAATGCCATAGGAAGAAATAAAATCAGGTCAATCAATTTTTCTTTTCCTTATGATTCCTTTTTTCAAATTCAATTTTGGCGTGCATGAACCACTACAATGAAACTTTAGCCTCACCGACTCGAAGGATATGGAATTCTCCGCCATTTGCGTCCAGGTTCGTGATATTCTCCGCCAAGCGAAAAAAGCTCAAATGGCGATGCAGCGTGGAAAAATAAGGACGAGGCGGCGGGGGACACGGCTGGCGGCTTAATGGTGTCATGGATGACAACAATTATTTGTAATTTATATTTATAAATTAAGATCTTTGCTGAAAATTTAAAAAAGTAGGAAGAAAAATGAATCTCGTGAACTCCTGCAGTCTGCAGAGAAAAGCTGCAACCATGATTGCAATTACATAGGGTAAAAATGATAGAATAGAACTTAGGTGTTCATAAAATTGTATCTATGACCTATTAATATTTCAAAATGTTCATTTTAATCCTTCCACAAAACTTTTAATAGAGACTAAAATAAAAATATTAAAAATTTTATGAAGTTAAAATGTAATTTCCAAAAAATTTGGGTTCTTTTATATAATTTAGGGAGGCGGGGGCTACCCCTCCCTCCGCCCTTGCTCCCAATTGTTAGTATAGGTCATGGTAGTAAAAACGTAGTTTTTACCTGAAAACGGAAGGAGAATGAAAAATCATAAAATGTAAAATCGTAATATAAAACGTAGTTTTTACCTATATATATATATATATCTAAATTCAAGAAAAGTAAGGCACCTGTTATCATCCACATATATACTGATCAATGCAATATCAATCAAAATATTCAACATTGATATTGATCAAACCATATTTTTTATATGATTTTACATTATTAAATTGGGATTTTTAATGTATTTTCTGAGACATTATTACATGATTAAATACTAAGTTGAGTTAGGGACATTTGGATTGAATTAAGTGTAATTAGGGGCAAAATGATCTTTATTTATTAATTATTTATGTAAATGATTTTTTAGACTTTTGATGCTA
This sequence comes from Acacia crassicarpa, assembly GCA_034222035.1. Classification (NCBI taxonomy): domain Eukaryota; kingdom Viridiplantae; phylum Streptophyta; class Magnoliopsida; order Fabales; family Fabaceae; genus Acacia; species Acacia crassicarpa. The sequence continues at coordinate 58,791,522 of JAWXYG010000002.1, read as the reverse complement.
CATTGTGTTTAATCTTGTATTGTAGGTGTTTAAGAAAAAAATGAAAATTTTTTAGGGTCAAAATTAATGTTTTGAGGACTGAAAAAATTACGAGAAAGGCCCCAACAATTTCTGGAAATTGGAAATCAATAAAGAAAAGGAGCCAGAAAATAATTACAGAAAAGGAACCAGATGTTTTTGAAATTGTAGTTTTCCCACAAATAGTTTGAAAATTCTCACTTTAGTCCCTCTCCAAAACTTTTAAAATTTTCACTTAAGTCCCTTAGTGAAACTCTGCGTTTTTTGCTTAAACGCTCCGTTTTTACGTTTTATCGCAGCGTTTTTTACGTTTTTACTCTGAAACCGTTTTTTCCACAACAAAACACGTCTAACCATGGTAGTGAAAACATAGTTTTTACCTAAAAACGGAATGAGAATGAAAAATCGTAAAACGTAAAATCGTAAAATAAAACGGAGTTTTTACCTGCATATGTATATTAAAAAAATTTGAGAAAAGTAAGGTACCTCCCATCATATACACATATATTGATCTATACAATATCAATCAAAATGTCCAACATTGTCATTGATCAGACCATATTTTTTATATGATTTTACATGATTAAATTGGGATTTTTAATACATTTTTTGGGACATTATTGTATGATTAAATACTAAGTTGAGTTAGGAACATTTGTATTGAATTAAGTGTAATTAGGGGTAAAATGATCTTTATTTATTAATTACAGAAAAGGACTCAGATGTTTTTGAAATTTCAGTTTTGCCCCAAAATAGTTTGAAAATTCTCACTTTAGTCCATTTCCAGAACTTTTAAAACTTTCACTTAAGTCCCTTAGTAAACTCTACGTTTTTTTGCAAAAACGCAGCGTTTTTACGTTTTATCGCAGCGTTTTTTACGTTTTTACTATGAAATCATTTTTTCTACAACGAAACGCGTTTAACCCAAAATAAAATGTAAAAAACGGCGTTTTTTGCATTTAAAGCGCGATTTTGACTACCATGCGTTTAACCCAAGTAAAACGTAAAAATGGCGGTTTTACCGTTTAAAACGTGTTTTTGACTACCATGGTACAGGCGTATAGCCATATCAAACAGGGTTTTTTTTTAAAAAAAAAAACAGAAAGAAAGTGTCTGTTCATCATCGATGGTACCTTCGATTGTAAAAGGGGCCTGTGTTTCTCAGTGGATTTACTCACCAACACCTCTCCTACTCTCTTGTTTTCTGATCCCAGATGCTGTCATGGAAGAGAAACAAAGCTTTCATAGTATAATACAATACACGTTCAAGTCCAAAAAAAGTTGTTCATTTTTTTCCCCAATTAAAGAGGCATGACTAATAGCATGAGGTCATGATCGAACCGTGACCTTCTACTTATAAGGAACTTTCATGTCACTAGGCTGTAAAACTATTGACAAAAGAAGAAGAAGAAGAACAGTATTCATTTATCATTTTCATTTCCAACCAAACTTTTTATGTAAAAAGGGGCAGGTAAAAAGAATAAGTTTTAAGAAATTTAGGGGTATTAATTACATTTGTTTGAAATTTGAGGTGAGCGGAGCTGGGCTTGAAGCCTTGAATAACAAGTTAGCATAATTTCTAAATATATACCAGTTTCTTCCGTCCTTAATATAATACTTAGTTGAATATTTTGCAGACATTAAAAAAGTTGAAAATGTTACTTAATCATATAATTACTATGTTATTATTATATAGGGAAAAACACTTTTCATGTTGTAAGAGAAGTGTTTTCTCATGTCATACACACATAAAATGGTAGGACCTATATATATATAATTAGCATTATATATATGTGTGTGTGGGTCCCACTATTTTATGTGTGTAGGAATCTTCTTCTTCTCATGCAACATGAAAAATTTAAACCCCTATTATTTATTTGTTAGTAAGTAAGATAAAATAGTTCAAAAAAAATGATAAATATAAATACTTTAAAACAATTTATTTAAATTTTATTAATCTTTGAAAAAATTAACTAGAACTTAAGGATAATATTGTAGATTTATAGTAGTACTGGTTTTTTAGTGCTGATACTTGAATTTCTTTTGGTGAATTGACTTTCACCAACCTTTTTACCTTTATATAATAAAGGTTTAATGTTTCTGTTTTTGTTATAAAAATATTTTGTTGGTCACATTCATCTAAAAGTGAGTAAATTTTATTAATATTTTTTTCTCTTTTTTCTTTATAATGAGATCCACTATTTTTTTTTCTTTTTTTGTGAGTGTGAAAAGAAAAACCCTCCAGAAAAAGCAAACATTAAACCCATGTATAAATTTGTAAAACAAGCTATGACGATGACCATGTATAATATGAGGAAAATATCAATGAGGTCATAAGGAAGTGAAAAAATATTAAAAAAGTCCCAACCTCAAATTCCCAATTCCAATATTAAAAAAAGTCTCGTTATTAAAATGGTTTTTCATGTTGTTAAAATAACTTTTCCTGTTGCTAGAATTTCCCTATGGAAATATTTTTCATGTCAAAATGACTTTTTCTGTTCCTAAAATTTTTTCCAGATTTTTAAAATTCTACAAAGGAAAAACTCAAAAAAATTTTGGGAATAGGAAAAACCATTTTTACAATATGAAAAACCATCTGACAATAATATTTTTATAAGGAAATTTTAATTATAGGGAAAGCTATTTTAATAATATGAAAAAACCATTTTGACATTAAGACTTTTTTTTAAATATTGGAATTTCATCATTAATATAAAAAAAAGTCCCTTCAACCCTAAAAACTTTTTTTTTCCCCTTAGGGATTTAGGGTCCGTCTGGTTCAGGGAACTCACCGAAAGAAATGGGAACTTAATAGGGTTCCCATGGAAAAACCCGTTTGATGCGCCATTCTCCCTCCAATCTGAGTTCCCGGCTAGCCTTATCTTCCCTTAAGCGTAGGAAGATGAAATCCCTTCGAAAGTGGTGGGATCTGATGATATTCCTGGGAGAGATATTTCACAAGACAAAAAAGCCCCTTGTATGAAAAAGCTAAAGGCCCGATTTGAAGGAGAAGCGACAACAATGATGGATGAAGAAGAGTTGCCGACAATGGTGGAGGAAGAGAGGCGTCGATGATGGTGGAGGAAGCATAGGCGTCGGCAATGGTGGGAACGAAGTAGAGACGAGACGCAGAGACGTGAGTGAGAGACGAGACAAAGAAACAAGAGGCAGAGACGCAAGGAAGAAGACGAAGCAGTAGGGGTTTTATTTTTAGGGGTAATATAGGTATTTTACCTCTCATTCCCATTTAAACAACTTATTTTCTGTATACCAAACAATTTATTTTCCCTCAACTTACTTATATTCCTATGTCTACCAAACAGCCCAATTTTTAAAAGTTCCCTCTCAATCTTTTCTTCCATTCCTTTCCCTTTTATAAATTATTTTCCCTCCTTAAATATTCCATCAACCAAACGGCCCTTAGAGTTGAGACCTTTGATATTTTTTTCTCTTCCACTGACCTCCTCACTGATATTTTCCCTGTAATATATGCATCCATCTGTCATCAGCAATGCGCGACAGCATTAAGCAACCCGCCACTTCCACTCGGGCGCATCTTTCCTTCCCTTTCAAGGTCTCGAACTTTGTGCGTCTCAATTGAGTGTTGTGCGCTCCCTATTACGACCACATGCGCAATTCGCTGATAATAAGTTCCTCTGCCATTTTGCCGTACGCGATCCACAACTCTCTCTGTTCATCAGCTCAACACAGTTATGGGGTCAACCTCAGACGATGATCATGTTATACTAATTTGCAAGAACACCGATTCAACTGAAACGGAGACCGAGATGGAAGAAATTCATGTATCCACCACAGATATTCTCAACTGGGATCTTCAGACCATGCTCCGTTTTCCAACGATCAAAATTCGGGCACGTCGTAGCAGGTGAGTTACTCAATGCCTATAACTTCCTATTTACTAAAACGTGATTATAACTGTTGCGGAAGCACAATATAGAGCGTGACTGATTATACTAGAAAATTACCCAAGCTAGAAACAAAGTTTCTAGACGTAATTTAATAATATAATAAGCCCCAACTACTATATCTATATGCAGCTAATAAATAATAAATAAGACAAAAATAAGAGAAATTCCAGATCCTAAATTCACTCCAAATAATTTACAAGTGAAATACTACAAGAGAGAAAGATATACAAATGTCTTAAGAGACAATTGAGAGGGGTGAAGAATAAGGGAGGAGGAGGACCTCTATTTATACTAAATCCTCCGCCTCCTCCCTTGTAAACTTTCGATGTGGGACTTTTGGCACCCACATCTCACAAATCTCCACCTTGACAAAATCCCCACATTCTCAATTTCCTATTTACAACATTCTAATTGTAACTTCTATTCAAAATACAATGTTCAACAATGTTGATCAGATCTAAACAATGTTGAAATTTAATAGAAGTCACCACTTTTGTCAACATATCAGCAGGATTATCATCTGTTCGTATCTTCCGTATCGTGACTCCACCTTCTTCCAATATTTCTCTTATAAAGTGATATCGGACGTCAATGTGCTTCGTCCTTGCATGGTAGACTTGGTTCTTTGCTAACTGAATAGCACTCTGGCTATCACAAAATACTGTGATGCTTTCCTGACTAACACCAAGTTCTCCAAGCAACCCCTGAAGCCAAATTGCCTCCTTCACAGCCTCTGTAATTGCCATGTACTCTGCCTCTGTTGTAGACAAAGCTACCGTTGACTGTAAAGTTGACTTCCAACTAACTGGTGCACCTGCAAGAGTGAATACATAACCAGTAGTTGACCTTCGTTTGTCCAAGTCACCTGCAAAATCTGAGTCACAATACCCAACTAGTTGTTGATCAACATCCTGCTGAAAGACCAATCCAATATCTACAGTATTACAAATATACCGTAGAATCCATTTCACGGCTTGCCAATGCTCTATTCCGGGATCATGCATATACCTACTCACCACTCCAACTGCCTGTGAAATGTCTGGTCTTGTACAAACCATAGCATACATCAAGCTACCAACAGCGTTCGCATATGGTACCCTTGACATATATGCTCGTTCATCTTCATCCTTCGGCGACATATCAGCATTAAGCTTAAAATGCGGTGCAAGTGGAATGCTTACCGACCTGGTTTCTTCATTCATACCAAAACGGTGTAGCACCTTCTTCAAATACTCCCTTTGAGATAAGAAGAGCTTCTTCGATGGTCTATCTCTTGTTATCTCCATGCCAAGTATCTTTCTTGCCTCGCCTAAGTCCTTCATCTCGAATTCCTTCTTCAGTTGATCCTTTAGCTTCTCAATCTCTGCTTGATTTCTTGAAGCAATCAACATATCATCAACATACAAAAGAAGATAAATAAAGGATCCGTCTTCAAGCTTCCGCAAATACACACAATGATCGTATTTGCTTCTTCTATACTTATGCCGCAACATAAACTTGTCAAACCGTTTATACCATTGTCTTGGAGACTGCTTCAATCCGTATAACGATCTTTCAAGTTTGCACACCATATTCTCCTTTCCAGCAACTTTGAATCCTTCAGGCTGAGTCATGTAGATTTCCTCCTCCAAGTCCCCATTTAGAAATGCAGTTTTTACATCCATCTGAACTAGTTCCAAATCTAACTGCGCTACCAAAGCCAACAGAATTCTAATGGAGGAATGTTTTACAACTGGAGAAAAAACCTCATTGTAATCAACTCCCTCCTTCTGAGCATAGCCTTTAGCTACCAACCTTGCTTTGTAGCGAATATCACCTTGGTTAGGAAATCCTTCTTTCTTCGCATACACCCATTTGCAACCAATTGCTTTCTTACCCTTTGGGAGTTTGGCCAATCTCCACGTGCCATTCTGATGAAGGGACTGCATTTCTTCATTCATTGCATTCATCCACTCATCCTTTTCTGAGCCCCGGATAGCCCATCGATAAGTTGAAGGAATGCCATCAGTTGCAATTGACGTTGCACAAGCCACCATATCCATAAAGCGAGTAGGCTTTCTTACTATTCGTCGTGGCCTGCTGGTTGCGATTGATTCATGTTGCTGCTGAGGTTCTTGTGTTGAAACCTCCCTTTCAACTGGCTCTTCTTCTACAGGAAAGTCTTTCCTCGTTTCCCCGTTACTTCTCTGTATTGGGAAAGTTAGCTTTCCTTCAAACTCCACCTGCTTCGAAGCACCATCAGTCTGTGTGGTTTCTTCAGATGTTACCGGTTTTAACATAGTAGTCTCATCAAAAGTAACGTCCCTGCTAAACACAACCTTCTTCGTCTCTGGACACCATAAACGATATCCTTTGACTCCAGAAGTGATCCCCAAGAAAATGGATTTCTTTGCTCTCGGATCCAATTTTGATTCTTTCACATGATAATATGCAATTGAGCCAAATACATGTAAAGAATCATAATCATTAGCAGGCTTACCATACCATTGTTCCAACGGTGTCTTACTATCAATAGCAGCAGATGGTAGACGATTAATGAGATGACTCGCATATGTTATTGCCTCAGCCCAAAATTCTTTGCCCAAGCCAGCATTGGACAACATACACCGAACCTTCTCCAGCAAAGTCCGGTTCATGCGTTCTGCCACCCCATTCTGCTGTGGTGTATTTCTCACGGTGAAGTGTCTGACGATGCCATTGTCTTCACAAACCTTCTGGAAAGGATCATTCCTGTACTCTCCACCATTGTCTGTGCGAAGACATTTGATCTTCCTGCCTGTTTGTGCCTCTATCATCGTCTTCCATTTGAGAAAAATTCCCAAAACTTCATCTTTGGTCTTCATCGTATACACCCAAACTCTTCGGGAAAAATCATCAACAAAGGTTACAAAATAATGCTTTCCTCCCAACGAAGCTGTTTTGGAAGGACCCCAAACATCAGAGTGTACATAATCCAAAATACCTTCTGTATTGTGAATAGCTGTACCGAATTTAACCCTTGTGTGTTTCCCCTTCACGCAATGCTCACAAAAGTCCATGATGCAATGCTTCAATCCTTTCAACAATCCTTGACTTGCTAAAGTTTTCAAGGATTTTCCTCCAGCATGTCCCAAGCGCATATGCCACAACCTGGTTGCTTCTGCATCCTTCTCACTACTGGATGTCACTGCTGCCGTGCCAATAACTGTACTACCATGATAATGGTATGTGTTATTGTTCTTCCGAATACCCTTCATTACCACCAATGCACCAGAGAATATCTTCATTACTCCATTTTCTGCAGTGATCTTGAACCCTTTTGAATCTAGAGTTCCCACAGAAATGAGATTCTTCTTCAAGTCTGGTACATATCGAACATCTGTCAATGTTCTAATCAATCCATCATGGTTCCTAAGTTTAATAGAACCAATGCCATATGCGGTAAGTAAAGAGTTATCTGCTGTGTGAACAATTCCACACTCTGCTTCTTCAAAATCAGTGAACCAGTCTCTATTAGGACACATATGATGGCTGCAGGCTGAGTCCAACAACCATTCGTTTGATGGTTTTGACGACGTTGTTGTAGCCAGCGATAAATCTGAATTTTCATCATCATAATCAGCTACATAGGAGTCCATAGCAGCCTTCTCATCTCCAGGTTTGGCTTTGTTCTTCAGCTTCGGACAGTCCTTCTTCCAGTGTCCCTTTTCTCGACAAAAGGCACACTCATCTTTGCTGGGTCTGGACCTTGACTTGGATCGCCCTTTCTTTGATCTCTTCTTGTCTTCAGTACGGCCTCTTACCACTAAAGCCTCTGCATCTCCACCCTTTTGTTTTTCTTTCCTTCTCTGTTCATGGCTGTACAAAGAAGAACAAACTTCTTCTAGAGAAACTTTCTCCTTACCGTGAAGAAGGGTAGTCTCCAGGTGCTCGTACTCATCAGGAAGTGATCCCAACATCATCAGGGCCAGATCTTCATCTCCAAAGGTCTCGTCCATATTCTGCAAATCCGTCACCAACTTGTTAAAGCTAGTGATATGCTCATTCATTGTGGTACCAGGAACGTAAGTGAAGCGAAACAGCCTTTTCTTCATATAGAGTTTATTCTGATAGTTTTTCTTCAAGAACTTGTCCTCCAGTGCCTTCCACAGTCTACATGCAGAAGTTTCCTTTGTGTATGGATACTTCTGCTCTCTTGAAAGGTACGATCTAATAGTACCACAAGCAACTCGATTGACGACCCTCCATTCTTCTTCCTCCATCTTTTCTGGTTTTTTCTCTTCAAGGGCAAAGTCTAGTCCTTGCTGAAAAAGGACATCCAGAACCTCGCCTTGCCACATGCCAAAATGCCCAGATCCGTCAAAAATTTCAACTGCAAACTTTGCATTAGACACTATTCTTGTCAAATACGAAGATGCGAACGACGAATTACTGGCACCTGCAGTGGGCACATCACCCTTTTTGTCCGCCATTTCTGCTCCAAAAAATTATTTAATAGCTGCCAAAACAAAAGCCCAAAAGTAATTCTTTTCTGGTGTGGAAGCTCAGACTAAGCTGCAACCACAGAGCATACTCAGACAGAACCTTGGCTTTGATACCAATTGTTGCGGAAGCACAATATAGAGCGTGACTGATTATACTAGAAAATTACCCAAGCTAGAAACAAAGTTTCTAGACGTAATTTAATAATATAATAAGCCCCAACTACTATATCTATATGCAGCTAATAAATAATAAATAAGACAAAAATAAGAGAAATTCCAGATCCTAAATTCACTCCAAATAATTTACAAGTGAAATACTACAAGAGAGAAAGATATACAAATGTCTTAAGAGACAATTGAGAGGGGTGAAGAATAAGGGAGGAGGAGGACCTCTATTTATACTAAATCCTCCGCCTCCTCCCTTGTAAACTTTCGATGTGGGACTTTTGGCACCCACATCTCACAATAACTGCACCTGAGTTCTCTGTATCCCTTTTATAAAATTGTTTATTAGATTCCTTCGTGGGGTGTCAATTTATTTGCCCCCAGCTCAAGTATAATCACTGTGAAATTATTTTCACTTTGTGCAACAGGCTCATTGAGCAATGTTCTTATTTTCGGGGCCTCTTCAGCGGGAGCTTCAGGTAAAACTAATACTGAATGGTTACTTTCGAGCAGAAAGAATGTTAGAAGCCCCATTGGGTGTGAATATCATTACTTGAATTTGAAGACTGCTGAACTAGAGCTTCAAAACGAGACTGGCCATGAGCCAACTTTATATGACTCGGAATATTTCGTGTGTGTGTTTGCCCCTTCTTTTTCTTTGTTTCGCTCTAGCAATGAACGTATGGTATATTGAACTAATGGCATCACTCTGACAGTATTAAGATTTTTGGCTTTTCCTCATTCCATTCGAATTGATCTAACGTTTTGAAGGCTTGTTGTTGCTCTTGTTCTTTTGTTGGCTCATTTGCTGCTTTAATTTGAAGATCTGTACGATTCCTGGCTTGATGACATGCTTCCTATAACTTTTGTAGTGAATCATGCCTGGGCTCTATCACTGTTGAGTGGAATGTGCCATTGTTTATGGACATTCTGAAGCATCTATATGACTGCCCGTTGGAGATTACATCAGATAATTTCCTCTCTCTCTACGAGGTAGATTGTAAAATGGTTTTACCTGTCTAATGTCATTGGCTTCGAAGAAAATGTCATATTCATAATGTCACATTTGTATGGTGTAATTCGTCCTTCTATTACGTGAATACAGGAGCAAAAAGTGTTGTGAATAAACCAATTCCCCAACTACTAGTAGAGAACCTTTTCATTAGTTTTATGAAATATTGATTATATTTGGCAGCTGGCATTAACATAATCTGGATATCATGTCATTGAACATGGCGTATCAAAACTCTCCAACAGTTCAACAGGGTTATCCTTTCTTTTGAACATCAACGCATGGTTCTATACAAAGAAGAATTACCTTTTTTATTAAATTATGATATTATTTTGTCCAATATTAAATGGTTACATGGTCTCTCCTAGAAATCTGCCCTTTGAAACACACACACACACACACACTCGTATATATATATACTCCCTCTGGTCCTTATTATAAGGCACCAACTAACTTTTTCCACAAACCAATAAAAGTAGTTAAAGTCAATAAAGTTGCCCTACAATTTAAGTAACTTCCAATATTACCCCTACTAACTGCACTAAACTCTAATATTATATTAATTATTACTTTCACCCACTACCCTCATTAATTAGGGCAGACATGGAAACAAATAATTAATGCTCATTGGGAACAAGCAAGTGTCTTATAAAAAGAACCAAATAAATTTGCTAGTTGGTGCCTTATAATAAGGACCAGAGGGAATATATATTAAATTTCATACTTGTTGTGCAGCCATCTTTTGATATTTTTCTTGTACATCTTAGGGTGCACTTTATTTTGGAGTGGATTCACTTCTGTTGAAGTGCAAAATATGGTTTTCTGATGTGTCCTCATCCAAAGGATCTCAACCACTACAGATGCAAATGGAGGACATAATTCTAATTTGGAAATTTGGTTTGGAGCATGGTAAAATACATTATTTTGATTTCGTAAGAAGTATTCTTGTTTGACTTTAACATTGTGGAATTCACGCTAACAGATGAATTTTTTAATGCATGGCATTTTCAGAAAGTGATTTTCTGATGGAATTATGCACAAGCTATCTAGCAAGAAATTTCGTATGTTCTTGGCTCTTATTCTCTTATAGAGCTTGTGTATCCACCTTGTTATCTCACATTACTCTTTGATAAATTTTACTCCATTTGTTTCTTCTATATCTAACAATAGGGGTACTCGTGGAATTAGCTCTCTAGTGTTTTTGGTGAAAATTGGGTGTTTGTAACACCCTGGAAGACTGGATTAAAATGATTTGTGCAAGAACTTGTTTTGAACATTGTTCTATGACATTCTTAGCTAAAGAGGATAAAATGTACTGTCCTGTAAATTCTGTTATTATCTTGTAAAATAGGGGACACATTCATATTGGTTCTGTTTGAGCTGTAGAAATTTAAAATTTAATGCTCATGCTGGTAATGCTTTACACTTCTGATCTTGGCAAGATCAGTGGGATTTGATAATTCTTTTGCTCCTATAGATTTGTGAGCAGAAGAGAGTTAGTACTCAGTGATACTATAAAAGTGGATTAAGAATACTCTGTAAAGAATGTGAATCATGTGTTTTTTTTATTATAAAATTATAAAATTGATGATATCTGGTTTTTAACTTTGCAGATGGGGGCATCTCATAGTACTTTATTTGAAAAGGTTCCATATAATATGTTGTTGTCTTCTATAGAGCATCCTCACCTGACTGTTGACAGGTTGACTTGCCACTATTTTTGGAATAGTCTAATTCAATTCTATGTAATTTGTAAATCTGATACTGTAACGTCTTTACAGTGAAATGCATCTTTGTGATGCACTTTTACGCTGGCTTGAAAATAACTTCAAAAGTATGGAGACCTCGGGCAGAGGTGACTACAACTGTGACAGAATGTTGAAACAAGTGAGGATTTATGCCTCTTTATTCTGTGTTTAGTGGGAAAAATTATTAGGAGATAAATGCAAGCTGAAATGACCCTATTATTTATAACTAAAGTCAAGTTAAATAGTGATTTTGCCACCACTAAACAACTGGTTTATGCTGATAACTGAAACCTTAATGTCATGAAGGATATGTAGTTTATGCACAAGTTTGCTGCAAAACTTTGATGTACTATGCAGTTTCTTGGCATGTGTGGTTGTATGTAGAAAGGAATTCTCACACTTCCTAATTTATAATGCTCTCTTTCATGTATGGTGAAACTCCATACAATGTTGTGTATTTAATTGGATTATCCTATAGCGGTTTTTTATTTTTTTTCCTTTTTGAGTGAAATACTTCAATCTGGTGTGTTTAAGATTTTATGCACCACTGGCTTCTACCTTGGAAGCTTACATGAACCTTCATAATGTCAGAGAATAATTGCGTATTTTCCGAAATAATCTTGTGAATTATAATTATTTGTCATTGAAGTTGGTTGCTCTGTTATATTCAAGGGTGTTTTAAGGTTTTTAAACTAGAAGAAGGGAAGTTTGTAAGACATTATGTCAATCAGGGAAGATTGGTGTGAGGTAATTAAATCCTTAATTTTTAAAAAATTCCATTAAGGTAATTTAACATATCATTTTAAAGGATAATTTTGCACAAACCAGGTTCTCAATTTTAATTTAACACATGATCACTCTCACTGACTTTGTCACTTGTAACATTTTTACTATATATGTCATTGACATTCTTCTTTAATAACCTGTTTTCTTGGGTTCTGAACAGATTCGTATTGGCCTTTTGCCTTTGTTCTTTGCAGCAGGTATACTATATTTTTTGGATATTTCCTGTGGTTCTGTAATTTCTTATTAATCTTAATGTAGAAAATTGTTCATAATGAAAGGTAATTTGCTATATTTGTTTATCAGGGAAAAGAAACACTCTATGTTTTAAACAGCTTGCTGAAGAAAGCCTTGATTCAATTTTCAGACAACTAAAAATTCCGCCCATGGGTTCACAAAATCTTTTAGGATATGATGATAGTGACTTGCAGCATCTCAGGATTCGGCTGACAGAATATTCGAAGGTACTCTAAATACATGGAAGCCAGTGAATATGAATTTGACTTTCTTGATGATCAATTGTTTAATTACAACTTTTGCTACTTTTTTTGTATGCATGGGGAAAGGGTTGAAGCAAGCAATATTATGGATCCTGAAGATTGCCAAATATTAGTTGAGAATAAGTGTTGCATAACTATACATGCAAGTCGTTAATTTGACCCCTTATTCTGATGGTTTTTGTAGGCAAACTTAATGCTTAGGGCCCGTTTGGGAAAGCAATAAAAAAAGTGGCTTTTGTTTCTGATGGACTTTTCTTAATGGACTTTTATCTGATGGACTTTTATCTGATGTGATTTGTGTTTGGGATAGTAGTAGCAGAAGTGGCTTTTGTTTGTAATGGGAACTTGTTTGGCATAGCTTAAAAAAGTTGGATGAGATGGAAAATGACTGAAAAGGGCATGAAGCAAATTCTCACACACACACATATATGTGCCCTATAAAATGTAATAATTTGGGATAAAAAATCAAAAATAAATATAAATTTACCAAATAAAATGGTAAAATTCCATTAAATAAATTACAATACAATAAAGTGCTTAATCAAACCACTCCTTTTAAAGTCTTAAAGTGTGTTTGAATTAATTTTTATAAAATAATTTTTATTTTTATGAAAGATTTTATTTTAATTTTTTTATATTAAAAAAAAATAGAATTCTGAAACCATTTTTTAGCTCAATTAATTCTATCAAAACCTCACGGGGAAAAAGTTCAATGGACCAAATCCATATCTATTAAAACTGAGGATTTTCTCCAGTTCATTTTTCATATTTTCCCTCACACTTCGAATCTTGTAAAAACCGCCAGAGAGTCAGGGATGAAGTAATTGCTCACGGATGAGAGCAGGCGAAGAGAAGAATTGAAGAGGAGAGGATGGGAGAGAGAGAAGGCACAGGACTTTTGGGGGCATAATGGTCTGAAAAATATAAACTCCTTTTCAATGGATTTCAATGGGGTAATAAGCACCCCCATAAGTGCTTCAGAAAAAAAAACCCCATTAGCCCAATAAGTCCATCAATTTTTTTCTCTTCCCAAACAGGCCAAAATTACTTGATAGACTTATTATCCCATTTAATGGAATAATAAGTCCATTTTGCCTGTTGCCAAACAGGCCCTTAATGAAACTTGTCAAGAGATTCATGAAACACTTAGGTGATAAGTTCTTCATTCGTGTAAGATAGCTGCAGACTCCTATATGTAAAGTCAATTCTTTCTAATTTAGGCCAAGTCTAGCTGCTCCATTTTCATGCCTTTGGCATTTGAACTCTTCATAATGACTATTTTACAGTGCAGAAAATCAGTCATTAGTTTCTTTTAGTGTATGAGTTCTGTATTTGTAATTCATTCTCTTCATTTCATTTAATTGTCCAAGTCTGGGTCAGTTTGTCTTAGTTCTCTGCCATGAGTCAGATATCATCTATTAGGAATTTTATTGTGATTAAGTGATGGAGACTTTTTTTTGCATGCAGAAAGTGAACCTTTCAGATTGTCCCCAAATAACAACTGCAGTTCTGCTTCTGTCACTGGTCCCTTTATCACCTCCAATGGATCTCAGATCAAAAAATATTATTGAACTGCTTTACAATTCCTTTGAACAACCCATAAGAGATAAACATGCTCTACCACAAATATTGTTGCAAACTTTGTCCTTTGAAGCAGTTCAGGAGGTAGATATCTCAAAGTGTCAAAGATTGCCAATTGAAGGTGCCATTGAATGCTTTTGCAAGTCCTTTCCTTCTTTAAAAATATTGAGAGCTGCTTATCTTTTGAACATCAGAACAACCAATTTTCTTCAATTAGCGCTGAAGTGTCCTAAGGTTTGTGAAATTGACTTGACTGTTGATGTTACTCCACTAATGCCAGCATTAGTTTCAATTGTATCATCAAGTCTTTCGGTGACATCATTGGTGTCAGAGGCGGCTTCCAGAGTGAAATATAATGCAGTGGATGCCTTTTTATTCTATGAATTTGGACTACCACTTTCCAACATTACCAGGCTTACCTTGGAAGGAAGAACTGATATCTATGGTGAGCTGCTTATACGATGAACACATTTTGCCTAAATGATTTTGTACTGGTTTTATTTTTTTCTTCATTAATAACCAATAAAGTTCTCTTTAATTGTCTTTGCCAGATTCAGATCTCCGGTACATCTCCAAAATTTGTCTTTCACTGCATCACCTGAACCTTAGAGGATGCATTTCAGTCACAGACACTGGCATATCAGATCTCATTATCAAATGCATAAAACTTAACTCAATTGTGGTTTGTGATACTTCTTTTGGGGAAAATTCAGTTCAAGCTCTTTCCTCGGCTATTTCTGATTGTGGGAGCTTTTCCTTTCATTTTAGAGATAAGCATTTGAGTTCTGTAGCATCTAACCTTCAAACCCTGCATATGGGGGGCTGCCGAGGTAAGTTGCTATTCTTTTCTCACTTTATATGTGGGATCTTCCTAAATGGATTATTGAATGATGTCCTTAAATCTATTGATGGATCCAAGGTTTCCGAAAACTTGAGATATTTGGATGAAGTTTTAATTTATCTCTTTGGCTGGCCGTTTTGTGCTAGAGTCTAGGGTTAAAATATGGGTAAATCACAGACCTGCCCAAACTTCGTGCTGAAACCCATATGTCTATATTTAATATAAATTTTATTAGAAATTATATTTGTCATAATCTATCAATAGTATAGCTCACCTTCACATAATCATATTCTAGTTTAGTTTAATTTTGAGAGTGGACAGAGCAAGGATTTCCGTTTGATCACTTTTTCATGATTCATGATGACTCCAATACCATGTCAAAGAATCATCAATTTCAAATCTTAATTGTAAGGAGGGGCCCATGGGTGTTTTTGATGATGTCTTCAACATAAACATAAAGAGCCTTTAATACTGTGTATTGGCTGCAGTGTTTTTGAACTTTTAGAATTTGAATAGGGTGCTATTTTCTGACTACAATTCTTTACCTCATTTAGATGAAGTCTCATGTGTAATTGTTTAAATGGACCGAAGGACCAAAAATTGAAATGGCCTGGATAACACGTTTTATATCACATATGAACAAATACAGGTCACCTTATTGCTTGATACAACCTCTATCTGAGTCAAATGATGATTCCGCTGTTGATTACCATTTTGACCTCTTAACTTGTGGGGCCTTAATTTTTGTGACCATGCCAAACTAGATTTTCATCTTCAACCCTCTCCTATCTAAATTTAGTTAAGTATTCTGAATCTATTCAAATCCTAACTAATTCTTAATTATTTTCTTATTTAATATTTATAATAACTACATAACATTTATTGTACAGGAAAGCTACCCAAAGATACCTTCCCATAAATAATAGCAATAAAAATTGGTTTCCTCGTTTTGTTTTCCCCGAAGATCCTCACCAAGTGCCTGAAACCCTGTATTCAACTTGGGCCACAAACCAGATGCAATTTGGTCAAAAGTTTTGATTGCTTGCGACAAGATGGGCAAAACTACTTTAGATAAATGTTGGATGAAATTGAAAAGGAAAAAAAAAAAATCATTTGGGACAAAATTGAAACTGTCCTCAAACTCAAGGGGACAAAAAGTACTTTTGCCACAACCATTTGAACATTAGAGAGGACCAATGATGCTTTATGATTTTTGATAGCTTGTACGGCACTATCTATACATTTAGTTTTGATTGTATATCTATTTTGAGTTATTATCAGCATAAAGAACTATGTAGAGAAACATGTGTTGATTTATTTTGTAGGTGTGAATAACTTATCTCTACTTAAGCTTATGTCTCAAATGCAACTGCTGAGGGGTCTATGCTTGAGAGGGACAGACATAGTTGACCAAGCACTTGATAACTTCCCAGGTTCTTCCTTGGAGGCGCTTGATGTTTCAGATACCGAGGTCTGTCATTAGAGTCTTGACTGCTGGCATGTTTGGTATATTTCTCCATAGTTATACAGAATTTCTTATTAATTTGTGGAAACAGAAACTTAAATTTTTAGTTGATGAAGGAGGTGTGGAATGCTGCTTAAATTCTGAAATATAACTGTTAGTGAGCTAATTTTGTCTGGGCACATAAAGGTGAAGATTTCCATGTCTCCTTCAATTGTATAAGCATCAATGTGTTGTGATCTGAATGATGTCACTGGCTAATAAAGGAGTTATATACTTTTCCTATTGAGTCCTCATTGATAATTTTGTTGTGTTAACTGGTGAATTACCAGCTAAACCTGCTTGCTTCAATTGTATAACAGAAGATTAAGTTAGGCGGTAGTCGTGGTATATTGTTGAATTTCATGGCCTCCTATGTTGATGTCTTCTGTCTGATTTACTGATTGATTTGAGATTGAATGATAAACAATTAACATGCTGAATTGGCCAATAAAATTTGATCATTACGCAGAGATATTTTTGCTCATTGTGACTTTTTAGATCCCAAATATCTAGTTTTTTTATTCGTACTGTCCTTTCTATGATAATTGTATGTTTGCCTTAGTTTAATCCATTTTTTTAATTGTAGATTTCTGGAGCTGCATTGGCTCATACTATTCATCGAAATCCAAATTTAAAGTGTCTAAAAGTTAGAGGTTGTAGTAATTTATTTCAAGAGAAAAATCGTACTGAGGAAAGAGAATATGTCTTCTCTTGTTTGCATGAAGAACTGTGCTCCAAGCTAGGGAAGATGTGCAAATTGGAAGAATTTGAATTTGGATGGGGCTTTTCATCACTCTCCCTGAAAACTATGGAACCTGCACTGATGACGTTACAGAGAATCAATGTAGGTTTGGGTGGAATGCTTGGTGAAGATGCATTGAGAAAACTACCAGCAATTTGTCCCATGCTAGAAACAATAACATTTAGGTTTCAGGTATTCATTATCTTCCCTTTGGATTTCAGATTCTTGCTTCATAAATAATAAAGGAGAAAAATACCGCAATTGATGAAATTGTGATATAAAATAAGATTTGGCAAAGGTCAAGTATAGACTTCTTGACCAATTCATGAAAGCTTTGATCTCAATAACCATTTCATTCCAAAAGTTGCTAGTTGGGGAAGGCCTAGGATTGGTTTTTTATTCATATACGTCATAAAAGATCAGTATATACCCAGAAATTACTTGAGTCTGGAATTTTTTCATCAAATAGATGAACATATTTTCCTTTAGGAACTGTAGCAATGTTAACATGGTCAAGCAACACATTTGAAAAAGAATGGTGCCTTTGGCACTCTACAGAAAAGCTATATTGACCAAATAATCTGCCAACAAGTTAAGGAGAACCCATAGCATAATTATCCAGGCCAGGAGGTCAATTCCCAGAAGGAAGAATATCATAGTACTGTTACTGTTTCTACTCTGATATTCTTATCAGCCTTCAAACTATCTCTATCTATATAATCAAATTGAAATGGCATGCTGAGATTTGCATGCCATTAGCGAGTAGTGCCTATTTTTAGTTTCACAATAAAGCTTCTCATAGTGTAACGCCTCAATCAGACAAGCCAAGACTGTGTCATGAATTCATCTGATCAACTGCTAAAGTCCTATCTTTCCAATTCCTTAAGCACATATTTGGATTCAATAAATTTTATTGTGTTTGACTTGACATCTGTCACTGTGCTCTGTCTATTCTTGTAGCTATCCTGGATTCTCACATTTTATGAATATCTCAAGATTCTCATTGATGGGCTGTTGGGTTTTGATTCTGAACAGGTAATATCTGATAGTATTGTGGAGAACATAGCTACATCCTTGACAAACTTGCAAGAGTTAGCTCTGTGCAATTGTTTTGGTGATATGTCCATATCAAGCTTCAAATTCGTCTCTCAGAATCTTAAAAAGTTGAGGCTTCAAAGAGTAACCCCTTGGATGACCAATTATGATTTGGATATTCTGACTCAAAACTGCCAAAATTTGGTTGAGATTTCTTTGTCAGGATGTCCTCTTCTTAACTCAGGTGAGGATTTATTACTTGTCGTTGGTCCATTTGTTAGATATGATTCTGTTTCATGTGCATCAATTTTGAGTTCAAAATGGGTCTGTAGTACAGTTGTTAAACCTACGTTTGTTTGCACTACTCCTTTAAGCAGATTCTCAACATATAATTTCACGTGGATGGCCAGGCCTCATTTCAATCCATTTAGAGGTTTGATAATTTCCATTTCACCCATGAACTAATAAGAATTTCTTTCTTTTTTAACAACTAAAAAGAATTTCTGTACATTGTGCTTAAACATGTTGAAAATAGTCTTTTGCACCCCCCCCCCTTTGGACTAAAAAAGTTAAAACAGCTGATGAAAATAGTCATACGATGAACTTGTATTTTGTAATATGTATACATATTGCTCAGCTTGTTTCCCTAATATCAAGCACAATATGCATCTATCACAGTTATGAGAGCTTGAACTATGTAGTTTTTAGATGATGATCTTCTCTGTTAGTCTGGAGTTTCATCAAGGCGGCAGCAGTTCCAAGAGCAGCAGCTGCTGCGCTTTTCTTTAATCTTCTGGCTGTACTTGAGAAATTTGAGGGTATAAGGTTGTTCTATTTTTTGATGGAAAGGTGCGGGGCTCATTGTGGTGGGAGAAAAATTGATCACTAAGTCTATTTATTTGACTTCAGAAAAAATGCTGCTAACGTATTTGATTTCAAGTATCTCTTTGTTGATTGATTAATGGCAATTCACTATCCTTTATAATGTTTTATTAATTTGTCAACTGCTTAATGTTTAAAATGCTGCATTCTCTATCATTTAGTTCCTAGAATTTCTTATATTGTTGACACCTTTTATGTAGGAATGTGGAGGAATAACAGCAAATGGGGTCTCTTCTCTTTTTGACTGCAAAGCTATTGAAGATCTCCAGCTTCGTCATAATGTGGGCATTCTATGACCTTTTCAGTATGGTTTCTTTCGTGTTGCATGCATCCTTGAGTCCCATCCATCTTGATGATTTGAATACCGCATATTTTTCAATTGGAATTTTGTTGGGTTGCTGCCATTTTCATAACTAATTTCTGTTTGGTCTAGCATTCAGTCTTATTTTTGGTCAATACTAGAAGTCAAGTCAGCTTAGGAGCTTTATGATTTGAGCATCTTATTGTCGTAATCCTAAGTCTTAGCATTACTGTATAAAGTGTATGACCACAAATATTATTTGATGAGTAGTTGGTGTAAGTACTATTTACTATTCTAACTGATGTCTAATTATATTTCCAAGAACAAGAGGTCTGAAATTTTTAACCGTTAGAAAGGTATATCATTATACAAATTAATGCCCCATCCATATTCTTTGATTATCTTTCTATATCAAAGCCCCAAGCATTGCATGGATGATAATCTGTGAACTTGATGTTGAATTTCTGATAAATAAATGAAGGACATTGATCATTACAATTGAACAAATACTTATGATGCATATGTTTGAAGCTTCATGATTTGTAATGAAACTCAACTTTTTTTCCCTCCATAGTCTAGATCCACCTTAATCTATGCCTCACATGCTTAACCTCGTCATCAATGATTGGTACATGTGTGCGCGCACGCACATGCTAAGCTAATTCTTGGGAGTTTTTACTGATAAACATGATTCAGGGACCTGGGCTGAAGAAAAACTTCATTTTTGATGCGGCTTTAAAGGTATGATATATTGTTATGTGGTTATTAGAGTTAAAATTAAGAGGATTATTAGTTAGCCAGAAAAGACTAATAGTGTAAACAGAGGATTATATGTGTACTCTATTTTTGGTTTTGTAAAAAGGTAGGAACTTATACTCTCTTTTATATCAACTATTAGATTCCAATGCTTCGAAAGCTGTCTCTGGATATATGCGATGCAAGTGAAGGTGATTTTGACCTTCCACAAGTAAGTTATCCGAGCATTATCTATCGAATTTGTAGTTTTGCCAGTTCTTGGGTGGTCATGTAATTTGTTGGTAGTCTATATCTATCTGAAATCCCTGGTAAAATCTGATCGTATTTGTCTTTTTCTGAAATGCTCCAGACCAATGCAGACAGATACTTCTTGAGTAGCTTGAAGATAGCAAGATGCAAGTACCGAAGATGTGCATTTGATCTCCCAGCTCCCGCCCGGAGAGTGGGTAGTAGGTCTGTGCACGTGGAGACGCTGGTGTTTGTATGGAACAGCAGAGATCTCACTAGAGCGGTTGTGAAGGAAAGGCTTTAAAGTTCAATCTATACAGCCCAAGAGCTTCACTTAGAAATTTGTGGTGTGAAATCTCGAGTCTCAAGTTAGGGGAGTCAAGAAAATAAGAATATGAGAATTTAGGTCAGCTCGGAATAACTCTCCATGAGCATGTGTATTTCTATTTATAGAATCAACAACCAATTGTACAGTGACATGTGTCCTCATAGAATTATTCTAGAATAAAATGAGCTATTCTAAAATACACAATATATATACAAATGATTTACAAAGTTATTTATTTCTAACTCCCTCTTTTACTATGAACCTCATCCTCCTTCTTTTCCTTCTAGCTTGTTATCGTAAGGGTTTGAATTTGTTGACATCTTTTTGTTGGAGTCACGGTAATTTTGAGTTTGTCTTTGAGGAAACAGAACCGAGCATGATTTAGTGGATTTGTTAGACAATCAATAACTTGAAATTCTGTTGGGACATGTTGAACTTTTAAGGCTTTAGGAAAGACTTGATTTCTCACAAAGTGTACATCCATTTCAATGTGTTTGGTTCTTGCATGATAAACTGGATTAGAAGCAAGGACTGCTGCACTATTGTTATCACACCATATGGTTGGTATTCTTTGTAACCTTAAGCTCAATTTAGATAGTAATGATTTGATCAAGCTAAGCTTCAAGGTTGTATTTGCTACTGATTGATACTTTGATTCACAGTTAGAGCAAGAAACAACTAATTGTTTCTTAGAGGGCCATTTTACTAAAGAACTCCCCAGGAACACACAATATCCGCCAACATATCTTTTATCGTCTGGACAGGATGCCCAATCAGCATCAGAGCATGCAACTATGTCTAGAAAATGAGGGTTTAATATGGATACCATAGTAGATTGTGCCTCTAAGGTATCTCAATACTCTCTTCATGGCTTTCCAGTGTTCTGTGGTTGGTTGTGAGAGAAATTGGCTCAATTTGTCAACATTGAAACAAATATCTAGTCATGTATTGCACAAGTATTGTAGAGTGCCTATAGCACTACGATATTTAGAGGGATTAGTAAGCAACTCACTAGAGTATGCCGATAGAGATTTATGTGTAGCCATTGGTGTTGCATAAGGTGAGGCATTGTTCATATGAAATCTAGCCAGCAAATCACAAATATACTTGCTTTGTGTCAAGTACAGACCAATGTTGCCCCTTTGCGCTTCAATGCCAAGAAAGTAGTAAAGAGAGCCAAGATTTTTTAAGGAAAAGATGCTATGTAGTTTTGTAGTACAGCATATAAAGCCATATGAGTTGCTACCAGTAACAAATATATTATCTATAGATCAAAATCATCAATAATTGAGTTTTTATCTGAATAGATAAAAAGAAAGATGTCACTCTTAGAATTTGTGAAGCCCCAAGCCAAAAGAACACTTTAGAGTCTATCAAATCATGCTCTTGGTGTTTGCTTCAAACCATAAAAAGCTTTGGAAAGCTTACAAACATGATTAGGTCCAGAGGGATCAATGAATCCTTCTGGTTGTTCCATGAAAAAAGGATTAGTCAAGAATCCATTCAAAAAAAGCATTATTGATATCAAGTTGCTTTATGTGTTAATGCAATGCAATAGGAATAGTTAGAATGATTTGAATGGTAGAGGCTTTAATGATAGGGCCAAAGGTTTCATGAGAATCAACACCTTTAGTGTGTTAAAAGCCTTTGGAAACGAGCCTTGCTTTCCTTTTAGCTAGAGTACCATCTAGATGAAACTTGGGTTTAAATGCCCATTTGTTGTCAACTACATTATGTGTGGGGAGGCATAGAACAAGAGTCAAAGTTGAATTTTGTTGGAGAGCAGTGAATTCTTCTATCATAGCTTGCCTCCAAGTAGGCAATTGTAGTGCCTCTTTTGCTGTTTTGTGAATATATTCGGAGACATGTGCTTAGCCAACATAAGGAATTTTCGGCTTAAAGATTCCATGCTTGCTGCAAGTTTGCATTGGATGAAGATTAGAATCCACTTCAGCTTAAATTTGTGGAGGTGGCTATGTACTGGTAGATGTGATAGTTTCATTAGAAATAGGTGTTGTTGTTGAAAAGGACAATAGTGGAGTGGATTCTGATGAAGATGATGCAGCAGATGACTCAGAACCATTCGTACCAAAACAAGATCCACTAGCAAGGAGTTTAAGAGAGGATTCAAAATCAAAAGCAGATTTCAGAGAACAAGATTCAACAGCATCTAACCGAAGGACAACAGATTTAGCAGAACAGGATTTGTCAACATCTGCTGAGATAAGATCTTCATAAATAACGAGAAATACTAGAGAAATTCACAATTTTTGAATGCGAATGCCGCTGAGACAGTAGAAAAACATTAGCAAATAGATAATCATTTTCATTGAAAATAACATGCCTCAAGATATAAATTCTGCCTGAGGAACTTAAACACTTGAAGCCCTTATGAGAGCTACTATAACCAAAAAAAAGTATATTTAGTGCTAAGATATTGAAGCTTGTTTTGATTGTATGGTCATAAACAAGAAAAATAAGCGTAGCCACAGATTTTCAAGTTCTTGTAGTCAAATAGCAGTTGGCAGCCTATTGATGAGTTATACAACAGTGGAAAAGGCTTCTCGCTAATAGGTAGTAGGCATGTGAGCATGAGCTAGAAGTGTAAGGCTTGTTTGTACTATATAACAATGTTTTCCCTCAACTCTACCATTTTGAGCAAATGTGTGAGGATAAGAATGTCTGAAAACAATGTCATGCTCATCAACAAAAGTTTGAAAACTTCTAAATTCACCACCGCAATCGTTATAGAGGATTTTGATTTTCCGGTTAAAGAGGTTTTCAACCATCTTCTTAAACAACTTGAAAGCTGATGGTGCTTCTCCTTTAGTTCTCAAAGGATAAGTTCAGGTGTGTCCATGGTAGTGAAAACGTAGTTTTTACCTGAAAACGGAAGGAGAATAAAAAATCGTAAAACGTAAAATCGTAATACAAAATGTAGTTTTTACCTGCATATATATATATATAAAAATTCAAGAAAAGTAAGGCACCTGTCATCGTCCACACAGATACTGATCAATGCAATATTAATCAAAATATTCAACATTGTTATTGATCAAACCATATTTTTTATATGATTTTACATGATTAAATTGGGATTTTTAATACATTTTTTGGGACATTATTGTATGATTATATACTAAGTTGAGTTAGGGACATTTGTATTGAATTAAGTGTAATTAGGGGCAAAATGATCTTTATTTATTAATTATTCATACAAATGATTTCTTGGACTTTTGATGCTACATTGTGTTTAATCTTGTATTGTAGGTGTTTAAGAAGAAAATGGAGATTTTTGAGGGTCAGAATTAATGTTTTGAGGATTGAATAAAATTACGAGAAAGGCCCAACAATTTCTGAAAATTGGAAATCAATGAAGAAAAGGAGCCAGAAAACAATTACAGAAAAGGACCTAGATGTTTTTGAAATTGCAGTTCTGCCCCACAAATAGTTTGAACATTCTCACTTTAGTCCCTCTCTAGAACTTTTAAAACTTTCACTTAAGTCCCTCAGTGAACTCTGCAATTTTTTCAAAAACGCTGTGTTTTTACGTTGAAACGCGGCGTTTTTACCGTTTTTACTCTAAGACCATTTTTTTCAACATGAAACGCGTCTAACACGAAATAAAACGCAAAAACGGCGTTTTTACCGTTTAAAACACGATTTTATAAACCATGGGTGTGTCTACTATAGTCATCAAGGAAGCTAATATAATAGCGATAACCTCCAACAAATTTGCATAACATGTAGCTAGAATATGCTAGCTCCAGACGTCAGCAAATGCATAATATCTTATAATATTCCTCTGCAAAATCTGACATAAATTTCACTTTATCAGCAGAGCCCCATCTGACACGTCCATAATATTCTCCACAAATGATTCCAATAGCAGTATCATTTGTGTCACTCAAGATTGAAGCACCATCGCAATTAACTTTTGGTGGTTCTAGGTTAAAGCAAGGTTCAATTACAAGCTTTCGGAAGTTCAAAAGCAGTGCGATAGATCCAAATCCACTTTTCATTTCTGGCCTATCATTTAGGGCCTGGTTTTTCTTTAGCATTTCGCTTGATGATCACAGTATATTTGGGTTAGTTTAAATTCAATTTGAATCGTATAAATTTTTTAGTTATAATCTTTTGATGCTGAAGGTGGATTTAATTAAGGAGTTGATTTTAGTCTTAAATGTCTGATTCCCCCCCCCCCCCCCAAAAAAAAATTATCATTCTTTTCTCCAATTACCCTTGTTAATACTTTCTTAGTAATAATTAAATATAACAACAATAATTTGATGGGATAGGTTATTCTGCCTACTCTTATTTTGCTTACCTTTACCTACCACTTTCAACACCATTAAATTATAATCTCATCCAACGGCAGAGATTTGAAGGATAAAATAAACCCTTTTACCCCTTCATCTCTCTCACTGCCTCCCATACTCTCCCTATTTCTCCTGCTAGAACCCTAGATTACAATTTTCCATTTGCAGTTCAATATACTCAATCTTCAGGTTGGAACCCTAAATTCTCTCTTTTAATCGGTGATGTTCTTGTGAAGGTGAATTTCCTACAATTTTGAGCTTAATATTGTTTACAAATCTGTTGTACTACTTCAGTAGATCTATGGTTGATCGGGTTTATGATTTCGAAAGTGAGATCACCTACAACGTCTCATTTAGTCTTTTTCATCGAGAAAATTAGGGATAGATTATTATACATACTATTATTTTAGGGTTCCAACTATGGTAGTTAAAAACCCGATTTATCACTATGATTTTACGTTTTTACTTTTTTTTTCTCATTAAAACGATTTTACTAATTTTCCAAACATTTCTAAGTTTTTATGATTTTTTTTACGATTTTACTACATTACGATTTTACGTTTTACGATTTTTCATTCTTCTTCCGTTTTCAGGTAAAATTTACGTTTTCACTACCATGGTTCCAACCTGAAGATTAGGTATATTGAACTACAAATGGAAAATTGTAATCTAGGGTTTCAGGAGGAGAGAGAGGGAGAGTATCGGAGGCAGTGAGGGAGAGGAAGGGGTAAAAGGGTTTATTTTATCCTCAAATTTTCACCATTGGATGAGATTATAATCTAATGGTGTTAAGAGGGGTCGGTAAAGGTAGGCAAAATAAGGGTAAGCAGAATAACCTATTCCATAAAAAATTATGTAAATCTGGAACAATCTGGTCCCTCCATCGTGACATTGATATAATACTCCCTCCGGTCCTAATTATAAGGCATAGTTGACTTTGTTTGGAGAGATTAAGAAAGCTAAATAAGTTACTTAATCACTTTATATGTTGTATATCTTTAGATTATATATTAGTTTATTAGTCAAACTAATTACTTTGAAGAAAAAAATAAAAATAAAAATACTCTAAAGTAATTTAATTAGCTTCCTTAATTTTTCCAAAAAAGTCAACTATACCTTATAATTAGGACAGGAGGGAGTATGAAAGAATATATCTATCAAATAATCGCGAAGTGCTCCTTCTCTGTTCTCAAACTGCCATTCTTTCCAAATCTCCTCTCTCTTCCACGAGAAAGGATTTTTCAGCCGCGGGCGCCGTCAGCCTTAGCCCTGTTACCGCTGCCAACTTGTACCTGAACCCTAGCTAGACCACAGTCGACCGCCGACAACCTACAGCAGAAGAGTTTCTTGATTTTTCATCGATTCAGGTATCCGGCTTCTTCCCCGACCCTTTCATTCGAATGTGGAATAGTTGGGATTTGAAATCTAATTGCCATTCTTCTTTCTAGGAAATCATTCTTTTGAAATCCGATTACAGTTAGTACAATAGATTATGTACTAAATTTTATGTTGCCTCCTGATAATGGATAATGCTTGATATCACTATAAGCTGTAATCCTTCCTGGAATGGGGGTTTCTCGTCATTGGAGCGTGGTTATTTTTCAAACCTTGGTAACACAGTTGAAGTGAATTGAAATTTAAAAATATCTGATGGAATAAAACTGTGAGTCTCAATAGCTGTGAACTTGCTTCCTTATTCGGTCTAGGCTACTTGAGATCAACCCTCGCTTCCTATTATCCTTTATGTAAAATCCCTTTTTGTGTAGTTCGGTGGCCGAATATTTTTGGATTCGCATGATAGCTTGTTAAGATTTAATGTTTTTCACCTCTCAATTCTCAAGCTACCTCTTCCCTGAAGAAGATTTGTGATTATGGTAGTTTATTTTTTGTCATGAGAATCATCACTTCGTCTTGGGTTGGGCGCCCTTCGTTTGGGATATGTGTTATGCATCAAACTGTTGGTGGTTAACTCTTTTTGGATCGCTTATGCGTTAACATTGATCAATTTAAAAATAAACAGCCTTCTTTGAAGTGATTGGCCTTTTGTTTTCTTTTGTCATGGATGTCACTTGTGAGCAGCACCCAACTAGTTGCTGAAAAGTTTAGGGTCAGCTCTACTCTAGTAGAATTTCAGTATGTTAAAGGAGGCAGCGTGGCCTCTTTGTTGAGTTGTTAACATTTGTTTCAAGGTTGGAATTTTCATTAGGAAAGAGACTTTCTTTAAAAGAAAAAATTGGATAATCCCTCTAGCACTGTGCCATAAAACACTCAGTCCCGTATAGCACTTATTAGAGGACCTCACATGCAAAAGCCAGGTTAATGCATAGTAAAATGAATTATCTTATCCCAAACTAAAAGAGGTGGCGAGCAAGCGAAGATTGAAATTTTTAAAATTAATATTTTGATTTCTGTATAGCAAACTTCTGTTTCAATTGTGGCTGTAATGGAAGAGTCTCTCGCTTGTGCAATGCTGTTTGTTTGGTGGTTGATTATCTACATCGCTTGATATTTTCTATCTGAACTACTTATTGGATAGCTTTTCTGATATTGTTTATGTATTAAGTTACACATTGTATGGTCGGAGATATGGCAATTGATCTTCCATGTCCTGTTTCATCTGACATGTAGGAAAATGCCAAAAGTAAAGACAAATCGCGTTAAATATCCAGAGGGTTGGGAATTAATTGAGCCTACCCTTCGTGAACTTCAAGCAAAAATGAGGGAAGGTAACTATCTTTTATATTGTGCATGTTTTACAAATTTTATTATGTTTCTTGAGCAGTGAGAGCTCTTTCAAGTTTCAACTGCTTTATAATGTTTATTTCTGTGGCAGCGGAGAATGATCCACATGATGGTAAAAGAAAATGTGAGACGTTATGGCCTATATTTAAGATTGCACATCAGAAGAGCCGCTACATATTTGATCTCTACCACCGGAGAAAGGAAATTTCAAAGGAACTGTATGAATTTTGTTTAGATCAAGGATATGCTGACCACAACCTGATTGCAAAATGGAAGAAGGTGTTTCTCACCCACAATCTTTTACTATAAAGAATATATTTATGGTGCATGGTGCTTTATAATATACATCTAAAATTTGTGAACTGTCCATTGGAAAACTCTGATTATCCCCATTAAACCATGGTATTAAATATAAGCATATCTTCAGAGTATGGAAGATTATGTATTCAAGATGATCTGAGTCATGATATTGATATGGGCAGTATATGAGAAAATGATAGTTTCAAACTCATTTGCAATGTCTAAATATATTATCTCTTACAGTTACAACAACCCCTGAAATATACTGCTTCTAGAATGCAGGGTATTTTTGTGCTTCCCTTTATTGAAAAATAAATCTGTTTCCATATATATTCGTCTTCCCTCGTCTATTTATTCTTTCTTGGTTCTGACTTAGTAAACCCTTTGCTTGCTTGTTTGAAATTGCAGCCTGGCTATGAACGTTTGTGTTGCTTGAGGTGCATTCAGCCGCGGGATCATAACTTTGCCACCACTTGTGTTTGCCGAGTACCCAAGCAACTGAGGGAGGAAAAGGTTATAGAGTGTGTTCATTGTGGTTGTAGGGGTTGTGCGAGTGGGGACTGATGGGCGATTCACTCTGGTATCAGATGCGAGGAGAGATTTCTCATATGATTAGTTTGTCTGCATGATGAAATATTGTTCCTTACCATCCAAATCAGCCTTGTTTCAAGGCTGTATTGCGACCTCTAAGATGTGATAATTAGTTTAACTAATATCTGACGAGACTTTGTACTTTGACATTCATTACCTGGTGTAATATTGTCTTCCTTCACTTCAAGAATTACATGTTTGAGGTTTGACGTAAACCAAGTATAATTCCTTTCCGTACCTTGGCCTAGTCTATGAGGGATAATTTTATATGTGGGTAAACACTGTGTTTTAGAAAAAATAAAAATAAAAATTCTTCACTTAGTAATTAAGCATGTCCAATTTCTCTCCAATTGAATCGGTGGAGTTGGATTTGATCTATGTCATCGTGTTGTTTATCAATAAACATCTGTTTGAAACACAGGAGAGTGTGTACGCTAGATTTCATCCATCAAATTTGTAAAGCATGCAAAACAGATGGGAAGTGGGAACTTTAGTATAACCAAACCCCATGGAAAACAGATGGGAAGTGGGAACCTTAGTATAACCAAGCCTCGAGCCACTTCAGACCTCTCCCACTTCCTGTTTAGTTCTGTTTTTTGTTCGCAAAGAGGGAAAAAAATATCTTTCATGTACTCCTTCTTGTGGTTAATATAAGATATTTAAAGAGGTGATGTTAGTTTTAAATATAAGATATAGTTTTCATATTTGTCAATTTTTTTTCTTAATTTATCCCTATGGGTGCTCTTTCGACAATGATTAAGGAGGAGAAAGAATAAAAGAATTAAGAAAAATGATTAAAGTGTTTTAGAAAATACATATTATATTCAACTGAGTTCATTAATCTAATCAAATTAGAGAATTAAGAAAGATGATTAAAGTGTTCTAGAAAATACATATTATATTAATTAATTCAATTAAGTTCATTAATATAATCAAATTAGGGAACAAGTCATATACTCCCTCTGGTTCTAATTATAAGAACACTTTTGTAGTGCAAATTACACTACAAAAGTGTTCCTATAATTAAGACCGGAGGTAGTATTAAAAACCAAAAAGTGTATACAAGGGTCCTCATTCCATGCTTAGAGTTATATATTTGTTATGTGCTTATACCTCTAATTAGAGGTATAAGCATATTTTTTTTTATTTTTTTTTTATATATTGTATTTATTTAGATTTAAATTATATATTACTTTCTAAGATGTTTTTTGCACTCAATATCTCAAATTAATTAATTTTCAGTTCTGCATTTGTCTATAACATCAGTATTATGAAAATTAATTAATTTGAGATACTGAGTGAAAAAAAACATCTCATAAAACAACAAATAATTTAAATCTAAATTTTTTTTTTGGTCAAAAATTTAAATCTAAATAAATACAATATATAACAAAATTTTAAAAAAATATACTTGTATATCTAATTAGAGATATAAGCACATAACAAGCATATAATTCTAAGCATGGAATGTGAACTCATATTTTTCCCGAGCCATGCTCTACTGCTTGTTTGACCGATGAATGATTGGCCCTTAAAGCCTTTCTTTGACTCTTGCATTGACTTACGAGTATAATTTACAAGATACTGTATTAATTATTGTTCCTTAATTACGAGTATAATCCACAACTTTGCTTTTCAAGAAATTTGGATATGTCATTTGAACCGGAAGTTCATGGAATGTAATAATTTCTCTTAAATAATACTCTATGAGATTGGGCTGTAAATTTACTAGCGTATTTTTTCCCATCGTTCTCATTTGAATAATTCAGAGTTTAAATTAAACCAGGCGGTTTTGTTTTGTTTTTTTTTTCCCATCATGGAATATAATAATTTTTCTTAAATACTCACTCCGGTCTTAATTATAGGATGTAACACCTCAATTTTAATACCCAAAAACTCGGTCAAAATATTGAAAATACCTTCAAAAGAGTTCAACAATATCCAAATCCTTTTACAATGTTACCATTTCGAATAAAACCCGTAATACATAATCAGAATAAATTCCAGAAAATATTTCAGAGTTTAATACAAAACGGAAGTCTTAGGTTCATGGCAAATAAAATAACATAACATAATCTATTGGAGATCAAAAGAGCTTCCAGAGCTCACTCCATAGGTGCCTTCCCTTGCTCTCTACTAGAATAATCACCTGAAAAATGTTAATATGGGATGAGATTCCACGTCTCAGTAACTACTGAATATTTCTACCTTACACGAGCAAATTACATATGACAAAAATAAAAGGTAATATAATGTGAATTTAATATACTCAGATATTTTTAGATATACCGTTGTTCACATCAAATGCCTTTACAAAATACTCATCATTCTTTATTGAATAATTCAGAAATGCACTATGCAGTATGCAGCCTCCCTTATATCCCCTTCCAACCGTATACCGCTGACTGGAACCATAGGCTAACATATAGTCCAATAGAAACTCATTCATTTGACTGGATGGTTTCAAGCTCACCAAAACTTAAGATACACCCGGCCAAAGGTATAGAGCTTAAATCTGGACTATGGCTCCCCTCCTTTAAAATAACAACTAAGGAGGTGTCACATGTCCCACATCTCCAATGAAATCCCGGCCAGAGGAAAACATGGAAGATGGGGCCCTGAAAAGTACCATCCACTGTGCACCGAGTGGTGGCATAAACAATTCTTATCATTCAATTCCCTCCTTACTCCACCCATCACATTACAACCGCCATGATGAATGTATTTACTAAAAAATAATGCATTATTATACCATTATATACATTGATATGCGTATTTATGAATAGTAAAATACTATGCGTATCTGTGAATAGTAAAATACGGTATATACATGAATAGTAAAATGAATAGTACACACGGTATGTATACGTGAATAGTAAAAATGAATAGTAAATACGGTGTGAATAGTAAATACGGTATACGTGAATAGTAACATGAATAGTAAATACGGTATACGTCAATAGTAACATGAATAGTAAATGTGAATAGTAAATACGGTATACGTGAATAGTAAAATGAATAGTAACGTACGTATAAATAGTACCTCTGCAGATTTGCAAATCAAAGTTCCCACACCAGATCTTAAAACCATAAATATTTTCTAAATATTCTTGCCAAAATAGTAAACAAACAAATTTATAATCATACATAATTCACAAGTATAAGGAAGAATATTCAGAGTTACCTGTTACTTGCTAATACCCGAATCACCAACCAGCTATTATAACTCTCAAGCAA
This sequence comes from Acacia crassicarpa, assembly GCA_034222035.1. NCBI lineage: Eukaryota > Viridiplantae > Streptophyta > Magnoliopsida > Fabales > Fabaceae > Acacia > Acacia crassicarpa. The sequence continues at coordinate 58,759,517 of JAWXYG010000002.1, read as the reverse complement.
ATATCTCTACTCTCTCTCTCTCTCTCTCTCTCTCTCTACCTCTCTCTATGGCTCTTAGAAGTTGTGAAGAATGAAATGAAATGGAAGGTCTATTTATAGTTGGAAAATGGGTCTTTAAGTGTAATTTTCGTCTCTGGGTCGTTTTACGTAATTTTCCTAAAAACTAAAAAAAAACTTTCCCGTGACTTGCCCCGTGAACCTTTTTTTTAAAAAAATTTAATAATATTTTAATATATATTATTTTATTATTATAATATAATATTATTTAAATAATAAATTATTATTGAGTGGGTCCCGCGGCCAATTTTTTCAAACTTCACGAGAAAGTTTGCAGAGAATTATTTTTTTGCCGTGGGTCCCGCAAAATACTGATTTCAAATTTATCACTTTCTGAAAATAGAGCCTACTAGTCTTCCCAAGATAGGTTTATGTTCAAGATATTAGATTCAAAATTCAGGATGTTACATAGGACATAATTAACCGATTTTATGGAGATTAAGAAAAGAAATTAAATTAGTTAATTTTACTCATTTTCCTAAGATGCCCTTATATAAATTTAAAATGATATAAGTAAAAGTGAATTAATAGCTCTTGCCACATACCTCTCCAATCTAAAATTTTTATTTCCACATGTTATCTAATTCAAATAATGATCTTGCTATATATACATATTTATGTGCATATATATATGTATACATACATACATATATGTGTGTGTATGTGCGCGCACACACATATAACCACACACACAAAGAGATATATATATGTGTGTGTGTGTTTATAATATATGTACACACACACATATATTAACAGACACATACACATATACATACATGTATGTGTGTTTATATATATTTGTTTGTAGACACACATATATACACAAACACACACACATATACTTACATACATATATGTACACACTACACACACACTGGTGTGTGTCTATATATATATATATATATCTATATATATTTGTGTGTAGACATACATATATATTTATATATACTTAAACACATACATATATGCATACATACATTTATGTATATACGTACACACACGCACACACATATGTGTGCATGTGTGTGTGTCTTTATATTTGTGGGTAGACACACACATATATACATATATAGATACGCACATACACACGCATATATATATATATATATATATATATATATATATATATATATATATATATATATAAATTTCAATGGTTGGAAGAGTCTACGCATCTATATACATATATTTACAAAAAACCAAACATATTTGAGAGAATAAAGTAGGGGTCTTTTAGAAAGAAATTGATAAAAAATTATAATGTTGTCTTATAATTAGGACCAAAACCAACTCTTAAATGTTGTCTTATAATTAGGACCGGAGGGAGTAATACTCTATGAGATTGGGCTGTAAATTTACTAGCTTATTTTTTCCCATCGTTTTCATTTGAATAATTCAGAGTTTAAATTAAACCAGGCGTTTTTATTTTTATTTTTGGGGCGTGTGAATTACACAATGTAGTAAATTTTATAATATATAGAATATGTTATTATTATTATTATTTGCTCGAATATGTTAATATATCTTTTTTTTGCTCAGAAATATGTTAATATATCGATTGATTGATATTTTCCGTTGTTACAATGATATAATTGAATGATACTAAGTTACTAACAGAATAGTACCTTAGGTACTTAGGACCGGAGGAATATATTGGTTTCTCAGTAGCCCAGTTTATCATCAATCTATCAGTAATTAATTGACACGGCGATTGAATGAGATACTGTGATATAATGACGATTATTTTCATATTCGATCGTTGGGTCTAAATTATTTGACCCTCACTCCCCTTCCTTGTGTGTGGTTTATGCTCAAAGTCATGAAGTCATGATCAAGCCTTGGGTGGTGACATGACTACTATTTTGGTTTATATCAAAAAATACAAAAAGACTACTATTTTGGTGGATGGACCAAGTGACCCCCATATATTGTGTTGCTGATATAAACCTAAATTATCGTATGTATTTTGGTTGATTAGTTTGCTTTCGGCTCCTCAACCACAGCTAACATTGCTTATGCCCTAGCTTACGTCTCTGTTTCTTTTAGTTTCTTAGAATTGTTTTTATGATTTATAAGATAAATATGTGATAGGAGACTTATCTCAATTTATGAAAAAATGGCTTCTAAAACAAGTATTTTCCCAAACAGGCACTCCATCAAATGATTAGGCTTATTACCATGGGCCTGGGTGGTGAAGGGTGTCTCAATTTTATGGGAAATGAATTCGGTCATCCTGGTACGTAGAGGAATCACTTCATAGATATGGTGAAGGGGACTGACTCTATCATTTATTTACATAGAGGAATAACTACCCTTCACTGTCAATGATTTTGAGCCTTTATTGGTTGTGACAAACAAGTGTTAAGGCTATCCCTTTAATGTTCGTGTCCAGAGTGGATTGATTTTCCAAGGGGTGATCAGCATCTCCCTAGTGGCAAAGCAGTCCCTGAGAACAATGACAGTTTTGATTAATGCAGGCGGAGATTTGATTTGTACACAATTGTGCGTTTACTGGTTTAGATTCCTGTATTTGCATTTAACGACCGGAGGGAGTAGTGTTTGAAAGGGTCAACCTCGTATTTGTATTCAAGTTTCAGTGGTCCAACTGCTATTCTGATTACAAATGGCAGCTTAAAGCCTGGGCAAATACAAGGCGCGATCGTCCCCGTGTATCCTTTTTTGGCAATGAAGCAAAAAAGCTTCTGCATCATTGCTTATCAAGACATGTTTGCAGGTTTCATTAGGCTCGATCACACTGCTGAAAACTTTACCAACGTACGAGAATTGTCTAAACTCAGTTGTGCTGCGCCCGCATGCTTCTGTTTTCTGTGCATGCGCTTACATCTGTGTCGTTGTTATACCACTTTCCTTTTATTTACAAGTCTATTTTAACCTAATCTCACATACCAAAAAGATGTAGATAACTTAATGATTATAGGGTAAATTTTCAACTGTTTCTTCTCTCTATCTTTATACAATTAATATAAGTAAAATTGTCACAATCTTATTTATTACATGAAACTGAGCTTATAAATAGAACCAAAATTAGAATGATATTTTCATTTTGACTATCCCAACGCCCAATTAACAGCTCTCAATTATTATTTTTTCGGATGACGATATGTAGGAAGGGAAGTATAATGATCGTCCTTGTTCCTTTCTAGTGCATGCACCTGCAAGAGCAGCTGTGGTGTATGCCCTTGCAGATTAAGTTGAAGGTGAAAAAGCACAATATGGCGTATAGAAGCTAAATCGGTAATATTCCCTGATGGTCAAATCCGACCAACGAGTTTAAAAAACCCCTGGAAAAGCAAAGAAGCAGAATATCGATCGCTGCGGAAGGCGATTAATTTTTGTGAGGCTCGAAGCCTTGTATTGTACTACGCCATAAAATATAAGCTTCTAGGGATCCCGTGCAACAGACATTCAGTTAACTAGGGATTCAAGTTTTTGAGCCCACAAAAAAAAAAAAAAAAAAGGGATTCAAGTTCAAAAGCACAGTCCTCGTATTCACTGCAACCTTCGGATTTTGGATGTTATACTGAGGTCAATGATGCCTGCTAATTTGAGCCGCGAACGCAGCAAAAATACTTGTCGTTTAATTGACATTTGAGAGAATGAAAAACATTTCCAGATCGCAACGATTATGGAGCAAAATATTTTGACTAGAAGTTAGTGAACAAACCACATGGTGACTAGACGGAGGTCAAACCCAAGATTATCATACAAAACAGGATGCAAATCCATACGCAGAAAAATGAACCAGAGCAACCACCTCATTAAGTCTAGGTACTAATGAAGCTGGTTTCAGATGCAGAACCACGGGGCAACTGGTGCAAGACACTTGTAGGTGAAGACGTGGTGGATGATCTGAGAGCCTCTGCGAGTGGTCCTCCCATTGAGGCCACATGATTAGCCGAAGAAGCCCATCCTCCTGCCCAATTCAACTGCAAATTCTGTGGGCCTACATTCCCACTTCTAGGACATCGATCCTCTGCATCGTCGCCAGTGGACAATTTCAGTGACACGTCCGACGAAGAAGCCTTTCCGGGCATTGAAATAGAGAGGCATGTGGCTGAGCTGATGGAGCCGGCCTTACTTTCGGCATTGTCAGGTTCCTGAAGTGATCGTGGCCAGTCATCGAAAAAATGTCGCAGAATATGCCCATCTGATCTCCCTTCACCGTCCACATTATCTCGACTTTGATTTTCGAACACGCTCTCTTTTTCATTCTTAATGATCCCAGATGAACTACGGAGGAAGAACCAGAAACACCCATCAGAGTGTTACAGGAAAAAGAACCAAACAAAAAAGGCTACTACTAGTAAGAGTAGGCTGGGTGTCATTTGATCAGCATCTAAAAGTCTTCCCCTTCTGATTAATGGGACAAAATGAGGTTTTTCACTAAGGTCCTACCTGTTTGACTTCACTCCCTAAGGTGAAGACATTATTCACCGTTTAATCATTCAACTTTAATTCAAACAAGCTCGAATTTATTTTTAGAATATGAAAGGAATGGTCTCGGAAAAACATCGACAAGAAAAAAAACACACGTTTAACAAACACAGGATGTCCCACCTAAGTAGATCAAGCCACTCATAGGAAACAATTAGGACCGTTTACCGAAATAATCTATAGGAAACAATTAGGACCGTTTACCGAAATAATATAATTTCCACTGTGATTCATATTCAGTTATCTTAAAAACTTGGATGCTGGATTACCACCTTACACAACAGTAGCAGAGAAAAGATTACCATCGATTCAGCTGAGGTAGATCGAAAGGGGATCTCAACGCAGTTGGAGTCATGTGCAAGGCAGATACAGAGGCTGTTGTAGCAGAGGGACACCCGACGCCGGTGCCGGCGGTGGCAGAGCCAACGCCTACTGCGGTGGCTGGCGTGGGTACTTCCACAGGCTTTCTTGAACGGTTTCGACCACGATGCACGTGGCGCTCACAGTACTTCTGACCGGCCACCACGTCTCTAGAGCACCGCCATTTCTTGCCGTCCGTCCTCCGGCAGCGGCCGGGCTCCGGATCCATGGGAGCTCCGCTCCAGTATCCCGTTTGCAACACTAATGCATGAGGAGTTTAAAGATTAATGCAAAATGTAAACCGAGAGGCATCAAATAAGAATCCAGCATAAAGTAGGGAAAGCAGAAGAGAATGAAGAGGGAAACTTACTAGAAGGCTGGTAATGGAGGAAATAAGAAGCAGAATGAAGAAGGCTCTTCTTAATTGGCAGAAGAAGATCAGGAGGAACAGCAGCACCCGCCAACATGTACCTGAATATCAGTGCCTGCAACTCCAGCTCCTGCCACTGAGCCAAACTGAAGTAACTTCCCATTCCTAACACAAACCATAAATAATTCCATGAGAAAGAAGCAGAAGTGGAAACAGCCAAAACACAGATAAATCAAAAAGAAGAGAAAGCAAGAAACTCATAAGCTAATCAAAACTCAAAAAGAAAATGAAAAAAAGAATCTCACTTGGAAATCTGGGCGCGGGTGATATAGAGGAATCAGAAAGGGAGGAGAGGGAGCTGACTTTGGAGTTGAGTTCAGGTAAAAAGAGAGGGAGAGCCGGGGAAGAGGGGGATGATGAATGAAGATGGGATTCAAGCATGAGCCTGGGCATCTTTGCAAAATGTTGGTCTTCAGATTCAGAGTCATGGTGGTTTTTCCATTGCTTGAGATGGAATTCCATAGTGATAGAGTGAGAGTGGTGGGGGGTAGGCCCTTTGGTTTAGTAGTTGGGGCGTGGGGGGGTGGGGGTGTAATTAGGCTTTTGTTGGAGAAGTGAAGAGCAAGTTTGTAAAAAGGCTTTTTGCAGTGAGTTGTGCAGGTTCCTTTATATCTTTTTTTTGGCAGATACCTTTGAGACAGAGGGGGAGAGAGAGAGAGGAGGAGGACTCTGACAACAAAGCCTGCAAAGTTGGTTTTGAAGGTGAGAGGGAAGTGGTGGGTTAGAGACTTAGAGCACTTGGGCGAAAAAGACAGTGAGACAAGACAGTTGAGAGAGGGGGAAACAAATAAAAAAAGAAAAGGAACAAGGAGATAGCTAGAGAAGAGAGATGAAAGGAAGAACCTGCAGCCTGTCTGTCTTTCTGCTTTTGCCTTGGAAATACCACTCTCTGCCTCGGGGATAGATAGAATGGCAGCATAGGGTTTTGTGAGAGGCATAGCGACCCTAAAATATGCCCTCCCTTCTTTTTCCTAGTATTTCAAATATTGGTCTACTCCCCAAGCTTACAATAATAATAATCAAAATAGTGAAATTAGTTTATAACGTTAATTAGTTTCCGAAATTGGATTTTGCTAATAGTTCGGCGTCAATTATTTGAAGGCAGAGTCTGAGACCAAACACAAAAAAAAGCCAGAGGCACATAACAGGGAAGGGGTTGTCAGAACGAGTCCCAGTCAGACAGTGCAGTGGGGGTGGCAGCTGATAATAGTATATCATCATTATTATCATTTCCTCCTCTTCAACTCTCTTCATTATATCCATCCCCTTAATCCAGATTCCATACTTATATTTATATGTTTCTTACATATTTATACATACAAATTTTTCATTATCTAAAACTTCTCTTTTTTATAAAAATAGTATTTACACATATAAATATGTAAGAAACATGTAAATATAAACATAGAATATGGACTCCCCTCGATCCCACCTCCTCTCTTTGCTGTCTCTCCCCGAATCTAAACTCAAAAAATTAATAAATCATGTTTATATGGTCACAACAATTTGCATATTTAAATTATTACTGCTCATTTAAACATTAATTATAAGAATAAAATGAATAAAAAATTAATTATTCTCCAAACAACTTATATTATGAATAAGAGAGAATATAAATTACTTCTTTCGGCCTTTAATACAAGATCTAGTTTACTTTTTTGAAGGTGTTAAAAGAAGTTAAATAAATTACTTTAAAATATTTATATTTTATCTTTTTATATCAAATTAATTTATTTAACTTATAGATTAATATATAATCAAATTATATGATTAACTAAGTTATTTTGTTTTTGTAATCTCTTAAAAAAATCAACTATATGTTATATTTAAAATGAAATAATAATATTAACGACAGACAGTCAGGAGGAGGTACTTTGGTTTGAGAACGTTGAATCTTTTTTATTCACGGCAAGGGGGCTGATTTCATTCTGGGCGTTCCTGCTTGGTCAGAGAGTTGGTTTCATAGTTACCAAAAAGAGAAGTCAACTATTTAATATTAGCCATTTATGGTCCCGCCGTTACTACTGGCAAACCAAGACATTTGCTTCAATGCTCTGCTTTCATCAATTATTTCCCATTTCCAATATCTATTACGCGTACCAAACTATGAACACTGACGCTTTTACGAAACCCAATTTACATTTCATACTAACCCCTCCCCTCTGCATCCTGTCAGGTTGAATACCTTGGAATGAATCCTCCAAAATTCCATATATAGTAATATAAGTCATGTTATTTCACATATGATGATTTGTTTTATCAAGTTTCTTATGAAACATGGCGGACAATATTTAGTCGGAATGAAGAATTCATACGGCTCGTGCATAGTGAATAATTTGACCTTCGTTCAAATCGATACAGCACAATCCAAAGTAAGTACATCAGAAATATTATAAAGTTTTTGTGCTAGAGTTTTGAGAATTACATGGAGAAAATTTCGGTACGATTTTTTGTTCTCACTTGAATGTGAAAAATTAAGGGGGCAAGGAAGAGAGAGGGGGCACGTAGAAAGTGGAAGGACAGGAGAGTTTAATTCCATTGGACCCCGTATTTAATAGATCATCACTTTCCTTTTTATTTGCTTCGGTTCAGATTAGAGATCAGAGATGGTAAAATGGGCTCAACCTATAACCTGGGAGTTTATACAGAATTAGGGTTAGAGTTAGCGCTTTCCCAACATGCAAAAGTGTCAACCGCGTAGCACCGGTTGGCTCATGGGTTGGTGTAGGGAGCATTACCTAGAACAATGAAATTTCATTGCGTGGTTGTCATCAGTTCTTTTTAAACCCGTCCATGCAGAGATATAAGTTGATGTACTTCGTGTGTTTGTATTTTTTTAAAAGAAAAAAAGCATCGGATGAAAAGGGAGCACATGAGACGCAAGACTATAGGAGCATGCAGGTAGAGATCCGATCCGAATATGTATATTATTTGACTGGATTCCCCAACCACATATTTCATATCATCATGAGCTTTTATTTAATTTGGCCAAATTCATGGCTTTTTTTTTTTAGAGATAAAATGAATAAATGGTATGAAAACCAAATTATTGAAGAAGTGAAAAGAAAACTCAAAAGGGGAATTAGTTGCGTGGGTGTATGTGTGAGAGAATCCAATGACTTTTGGGACTGGGACCTTGTTCTCAACTTGCATTATACAAACATGTGCACCAACTGAACCTACAAAGATTCACAAAATAATGTGTGTTTCCCTCCTCCGTGTAAACACCACCATAGGAAGCAACCTGACCCCTCTTTATTTCTAACGCTTTCAATTACTGGCACGCTTGGCCCTCCTCCTCTCATAGTCATAGTCATGCTCCTTCTTCTGGTGGGCTCCATTGTTTCTCACTCACCTAAATGTTGCCAACACTTCAGTTAGCCCAGTGATCAGTATTCACAAGAGATCCAGGGGGAGAGATATGCACTTCTTCATTGCTTGTGAATGAGGGCATTGGAATTTTTTAATTTTGAAGCTGTGAGAATAAATTCATGGTCACGTGTATTTGTTAAGGAATAGTAATTAAAATTAGAGAGGGAGAGAGGAGGGGGAAAGGAAAGCACATGAAAGGACATGTGAGGGTGGGGGAGGGAGGGACATACACCACTGACACAGTGTCAGTAAAGTGGTCAGAACTAGTCAGCACCAACTGACTGCCTCACCAGAGACAGCTGCCGCGTGGGCCCCACCACCCTCTCCTCCCCCTCTTTATTTTTCTGTGTCCTCCACCCACGCCCGCCCGTCCGTCCGCACGCCACTCCCCTCCCCTCACGTGCTTCCACGTGACCCCTCCCCTCTTCCTTTTTACTAAGATATTTCATCCTTTTAATTTCTTTAAATAAATATTTTTTTTAATAAAATTAAAATAGATAAAGTACTTCATGGAGGGAGCCGTAATAGTGTAGAGCAGGGGCGCTTGGTTAGTGGGAAGGAATCAAAGGCGGCGATGTCAGCTTCATCTGCATCGAGTTACACGACACATGAAGAATTTTTGGAACTCTGCAAACCCCACACATATTTAAATACCACCACTTCACAATCCTTTTGTTCTCCTCAACGCATGTATGTTATTTGCTTCAACTCCCAAACGTAGCCTTGGAGCATGCTCACCATTTCAGTACCAATCTAACAAGTGTTCTTCCTCCGCGGACCAGGTTCCTGTGGTGCTCCTAATACCCTTGTTTATCATTTCATAAAGGATATGGTTATCTATTTTGAGCACCATCCTATTCATATAAACCAACAAGCATCGGAATCGGACGTGTGTATTTGATTCACAGCAACGAATCCATTAAGAAAACTGAGAATATTACAAATTATTTCAAACCAGTTTTTTTTTTTTTTGGGATAATGATTTCAAACCAGTTATTGATGAATACAAAAATTTTCCCGGAGTTCAAATTTATGGGCCCATTGAATTGGACGGAGAGTGGATTAGAACGGGCTGTTGTTCTTCAACTCAAGCTCCACTTCAGCGCGTATGGCTGTTGTTCTTCTTTCGGGGCCCAAAATTTCTTCTAATGGGCTCCACAACCCAAAAACTCCAGATGCAGGCCCATTCAAATTCTTTCTCCTTTCTTCTCTCAAACTCTGGTCCAATTTTACCAAAACAAAAGTCTGGGCCAAACAATCCCAATTCTCTTCTGAGTTGCCCACCCAAGAAAAAGCCTGGGTTGAATCATTGACTTTAAAGTTTTTAACTACAGGTTTACACCCCACCCCCATCTTTACTGTTTGAGGCAATCCTAAGTGACTTTCTTTTTGCCATCATTTCATTCCTAAGTGACTGTTAATAACTTGATGGTGGTGGTGGTGCAATTCACTAAGACAAAGGATGACTCATGGTTGACTTGGACTCACTCCAATGGTTTTGTTCCTTGTAGGAGAGCATAAACATGAAACATGTCACAAAGCTGGGGCGCCTTCATTATCAGTCGGCCGTTGACCGCAAACTTCACGCTGGAAAGCTGGCCACACCACACGCGTCCTTGAATTTCCGGCCTGCAATGTATTGGACTCTTTCATTTATTTTGGGAGAAGTCGCACTGGTTTGCGCCTTTGCAACCCCGCTGGGCCATGGCATTCAATTTGAGGGTTACTCATGATCATGGTTCGGCTGGGCTACTTGTGGATAATGAGGGGGCAGAGCAACGTGTGTGATAAGACCTGAATTTCAGATTTGTCTTGTTATACGGTCTAAGCTTGGGACTTGGCAGAGTAAAACGAGGGAGGAGCAAAAAGAGACAAAAGGGGGATATGTTTGAATGCAGCGTGGGGAAATAATTGAGAGAGAGAGAGAGAGAGAGAGAGAAGCGGGGGGGGGGGGATGTGGGTGAGTAACGGCTAGGCTAGCGACCATGAAACTTGTGTGGGGGTGCGAGTTGGTAGGTCATGCAGCTATAAGCAGAGTTGGTTAATTTGTGGTCGCACTAAATTCCAGTAGGGAAAGGCCAAGTTGCAATTAATAAGAATTTTGGAAACTTTGGTGAGGCCACCTCATGGTGACGCCGTAAAACTCCAAATCTCACTGCGCTGGCGTTTGTGGGGGTATTCTATTCTGCCCCCTTGAAACGAAATGGTTTTGTGTTGGTTGATTTGAAGGAGGGCACGCCGACGAGGGAGAGGGACCCCACCACCAGAGTGAGAGATGGCCCCCACCTAAAAAGAGATTCCACACCCTGATTCTCATGATCTTGGCCCTTGGATTCCCTCCACACGACACTCCGATAGCCCGATTGGTCCCCCACCCCCACCCACCCCATTACTTTTAAACCAAATCACACCCGTCATCTTTGTTAACAATGGCCATCATATATATAATACGTGTATGTATTTATTAATATATAGTCATAATGAAATTAAAGTACGGTTTGAGCATAGGAAATCCAGGAGGCAAGCAACGAATCTGAAGATAAGTGAAGAACAAGAAATCCAGAATCACGTTAGGAGGCCCATTGCGGAAAAGCAAGTGATATTTTTGTCAAAAAGGTCACACAAGCTGCGTTGTTTCCTCGTTGCCGCAAACAGCTCATCCTTTTTGTCCACTCCAACCTTATTCATGCTTCTACTTATTTCCTTCCATTTTAAATTATTTTCCGCTAGAGGACCGCCACGAAGGCCATGTGAAGCATTCGCACCATTTTTTTTTTTTATAAAAGGATTTTAGGAAAGGGGTTGGGCTCACCCACAGTCTAAGGGCAGGGTGCTTGGAGCCCAGTTCACAGGGGATACTGGCCAGAGAGTATACATGCCTCAACTTCTACCAGCGTTACCATTGTGTTTCCTAGACCCCTAGGATGTCTCCCCCAACGTGTTGATCAAGGCAGAGATCGAACCCCCTCCCTAAAGGTGAGGAAGACCGACCTCCACACACAGTTGATAGCATTCACACCAATTGAATATTACACGAGATAGGTCTTTCAAATATTGGGCCGGCATTAACTGCCCAAAGAAAATAACGGAAAACGATATTTGGATACTGTGGTTACAACTACACCGATGCCCTCCACATGGTTTCAGCAACCTTCCTGGTATCCACTGCAAAAGCAAGCGACAAACACAAACCATTTCATCTACCATCTCTCCCCTTATTATCCAAATATAAATTAACCCTGTTCATAAAATTACACTCAGTTTATAGTTAGTTTAAGCCACAATATACATTATTAAGCCTTCAATGAAATCTAGTTCTGATTTTTTGAGCCACGATGTTTTTTTAGTTCATTTTCCTTATAGTCATATAAAGTTCTTTTTTTTTTTTAAAAAAATATATAATTATATATTACCACCATTTTTTCTAAAGTTAAAAGTGCTTAAGGGTAATTGTCGCAGATGCGCTAACTCGGCTGGCCTTGTTATCAGTGATTCGTTGGCATTTTGGGTGGAATGATGTGGAAATATTCTGTCATTTTTATTGTTAAAAAGTGTCGGAAGGGGCTAATGAGCCCAGCCGAGCCGAGTCGAAGGGAGTGTGACCTGTGCGGGTTGGACCCTTGGACCAGGTCACCCGCTTTTCGTTACTAAACTTCTTTGTTTTCTTTACCCAAATCGTTATTATATGTTTACCAACTGGGAAAACGACACCTACTTTCAAAAATTTGGTGACTCCATTCCCACTCTTCCACCATATTTTTTTTCAATGAAGCGACTAATTTACGTATTATATATAAGAAATTTGATATTTACAAATTTTGACTTATAAATATGAAAGTATAACTTATAATCTTAAATAGATTGATTTTTAAACTAAATTATCATAAAATTGAGATCGTTAAAAATAATAATATGATACTTAAATATCTCATTTTTAAATGAGATGACTATCATTAAAATTCATCTTCTGGGGCTAAACCATCAGTGTTGACATTAAATAATTGTTTGTTATAATATTTTTCATTTTTTAAAAAATGGGACATTAAAAAATTTAAATCGGGTTGGTTCGGGTCAGCGAAGGAAAGCCGAGTCGGGGGCCAGAAAGAAGGGCAAGCCAACGCAGTCAATATTAATGAGCGCACTCGCAACGTAAAAACAGAGAAAGCAAGCAGAGCAGAGCAGCTCATCATTTCAGAGCCGAACCACAAAGAAAAGAGAGATAAAGCAAAAGCAAAAAAGAGAAAGCTATCCCCAAACAAAGCAAGAAAAAGAAAGAGAGGAAAATAAAAGGACTGGAATTCAGGGAAGAATTAGAAGAAGAAGAGCTCTGGTGAGAGAGGAAAGAGGGCTTTGGAAACAAATGATGCAGACGGAGCAACAGAACCAGCTCGTTGTTCAGAATTCTGGAAGCCTAAGCTTCAGCAGCCATTTGTCTAAGGAGGATGAGGAGATGTCCAGGTCTGCTCTCTCCACCTTCCGAGCCAAAGAGGAAGAGATTGAACGCAAGAAGATGGAGGTCAGAGAGAAGGTTCAGGCCCAGTTAGGTCGAGTTGAGGAAGAAACCAAGCGTCTCGCCACCATTCGTGAGGTATCTCGCCCACTCCTCTTCACATACAAGTCTGCTTTTCTAGATTTCATACTGATTTCTTGTTGATTACCCTTCAACTTAATTTCCTCACATTTTTTCTTTTTCAGTTTTTAAGCAACGTCTTTGTACTTTTGTGAACAACTTATTTAGCTTTTTGTGATCTGAAGTCTAAACTCTAAACCCCCTAATCTTCGTTCCTGCCTTTTTGACGGCCTTTGGTTTTTGGGGGAAAAAAATTGGCGAGCGATGGCCTTGGTTGGAGAAACATTTTTTCATGTGAGGAAGCTTCAGCACCTTTTTGTGCCTACCGAACAAATAAGTAGGCGTGTCAACAGACCTATGCAGCTCTGTTGATTTATAACGGCTAGACATTCCTGATTCAAGAAAGTTCCTAATTTTTCTCAATTCATAACTTCTGAAAAAACATGTTATCTAGCGACGAGGAGAACCATTAGGTATGCAGAATCTCTGAGGCCCTAGAATATACCCGATCTGTGAGTTTGTGGCCCGGATATTTGTTTTTCACCTTCCAATCTTTAATAAATCAAGTTCAAAGTTTGATCTTATTGATGGCAAAAGTCATTTGATAGAATTTAAGACTGCCTTGCATATTCTTCTTGGGGGACAGAGTTCTAGGTTACTAACCCAATAATTGACGTATTTGCTCTCTGAAAATTCTGTGACTCCCTAAGTTTAGCAGTTTCTGTTGCTTGAAAGTCATGTATCAAGTTTCTGATATGTTTTCTGGATCCTAATTATGCACAAAGATAGTGATATGCAGTTTCCTGATTTGTTGTATTTGAGGAATATCAGGAGCTTGAGGCTCTAGCAGATCCGATGAGGAAGGAGGTTGCACTGGTACGGAAAAGGATTGATTCAGTAAACAAGGAGTTAAAGCCGCTAGGCCATACCTGCCAGAAGAAGGTTAAACCTAAGGGAAACTCAAAACAGTGAAATTTGTGTAAATTAATCATGCATATGGAAACAGTATAACCCAGTAAATTCCTACATTTTGCAGGAGAAAGAATACAAAGAAGCTCTCGAAGCATTCAACGAAAAGAACAGGGAAAAAGTACAGCTAATCACCAGGTTAATGGAGGTAATTTGTGACATCCATTCATCGTTGTATCATCTTGTGCCTGTAAAAGATTATGTTTCTATGTGAATTCATTTTGTTTTGTTGCTGTGCTGCGAACGGTGGCTATGAAATGAACAGTTGGTGAGCGAAAGTGAAAGAACGAGGATGAAGAAGCTGGAGGAGCTGAGTAAGAACATAGAATCCATGCACATGAGTTAACCAACTGCCAATGAGTCTTTGATTAGGAGGAATATGCGGTATATGAAAAAGATAACGTAGTATATGTATGATTGTGTCTGAGGTTGTGTATTTTTCTTGTGTTAATGTTTGTTTTTCCAGTAACATGTTACGAGGGCCGATACTTACAAACACGCTTGTAACTATATATACGCTTGCACTCTGCTATCATTTTTTTTTTGGGGGTTCACCCTTCAATTCACTTTTATTGTATTGTTCTTCTTTTAATTTAATTTATTGATGTAATTCTAATTTTATTCCCTGGTCCAACAAACTCTGATGATATGGGAGAATTTTATATTTATCACTATTAGTGTAATAAGTAAACTGCGCGAGCAGTGTTGATGGTAGAATAATTTGTTTCGGCCAGAGCATCGTAAATATATGATTATACTTTTTGTATGACTAATTATCCAATTATTATGTTAGTAATAATACATGAATAATCAAGCTGGGTTTTTCAAGAAGGACTCGCGGGGACCATGCCATGCTCTTGTTATTAACGATGTGTTATTAATTGATTAATTCATTGGGGGTAAAACAGTAAAAGGAAAGCAAGTTGGAAGACTTACTGGTACTGTCAACTGTGGCATGGCATGATTGTAAATGTGTTAGTGGCAACACCTGACAACATGTACGTATCTTTGGCTTCTCGTAATTCATAATTTATGATGGGAAGACAAATTTGTGGGTTAGGGAGTCCCAATGGGACAAATCACCTGACCCCAATAAGTTAAGTAAATAAAGCAAAGCACTGTATGCAATTTCAAAAAAGACCTCATCATCCATTATTCGTAGGAGTGAGTAGTGTATGAATATGGAAATTATGCTACGCTGATCCAAACGTACTATAATTGTCGATTTTTCATGCAGTGCAGACGTGGAAATAACAAGCAACACATAATTTCTTGTCAGTGTTGTTCAAAGTTCTTCAAATTCACAGGATGGTTTTAAATTTCTTGCAAGCATCCGTTTGCGTCCAACGTCGCTTGCCTTTTGTTTCAAGCAAATCACAACTGCCATTTATTCACTAGTCAACAACTTATTTAATTCTTATAATGAAAAGATTTGAACTTTTAGAATTAGTGAAGCCCCCATCAAGACTGTAATGCTAAATCTGGAATCTCAATAGAAAAAGGAAAGCAAATTAAGTGGCCCCTGCATATGAAGTCATTTAAGGGAGCTATTGAACCTAATGCCTTATGGGAAGGCACGTTCAGATTCACATATTGTCCCAAGCAAATCAAATGCCCCGTAGAGTTGGAAATGCGTTAGTATGGTTCATAAACTTAGCCTACAGGCTAGGCCTATTTAGTTTTTTTAAAACATAATTATATAGTTTAATTTAAATTAATTTTATAAATTATTTGTAAAACTAATAACTTAATCTTAAGTTCCATATTTCATTGTTTACTCATTAACTTTGTTTTTTTCATTTACCAATTGATCACATCTCCGTATTCTAATCATATCACATTCACAATAATAATGCCAACAGGTTTTTCCTAATTTGTGGTTTAGAGAGAAGGGCATGCGGTTGGTGTTGGTGGTGGCTCGTTTTTAACAAAAGTACGCGAAACTAACGAGACCGTTGAACAGCCAATTATCTCAACTAGTCTAACCATGCCATCCATTGTCGCGAGGTCGACAAGCTTTTGGGTTCTGGTGAACTACCTCGAGAAACTGTGAGGTGTGTCCACGCACTCTTTTTTGTTTTCCGATACTCTTCTCTTCTCTTCTCTTCTCTTCCTAATACCCATACAAAAATTCTTCCTTCAACAAAAAGGCATTACTCATGTTACATAGTATATAAAGGAATACGCTTATATATTTTGGAAACGAAAAAATCTTTAAAAATATTATGACAGTGAATTTAAATTATGTGTACGTAAAGGAGGAGGGCAGCATAGGGCGACATTATGAAAAGTCACACAATCAAGTCCCAAATGAAAAGAGTGTTTAAAACATGTTGGTGGTGTGTTGGGGGCAATCATGCGTTGAAGTTGAGTGATATTTATATATATAGATGGAAGCAATGTGGCTGATTAGGATTAGGACGGCGACTTCATCCACGTCCATGGTAGTTAAAAACTCGATTTATCACTGAGATTTTATGTTTTTACGATTTTTTTTTCATTAAAACGATTTTACTAATTTTCTAAACGTTTTTATGTTTTTACGATTTTACTACGTTACGATTTTTTATTCTCCTTCTGATTTCAAGTAAAATCTATGTTTTTATTAACATGGCTACATCGTCCTCTGCGTTGTATAAAATATTAAAAGTATCATTCATTTCTCACGCCTCCTTATTTGTTCGCCATAAAGCAAAGAGGTTCCATATATCATTCACCATAAAATGGGCCCAAAAAGCCCATAAATCGTCCCTGCTCTCACTTCCACTGGGCTCTCATAAATTGGGCTACACATTCTGGAGTCCGACTTGCCTGGGTCCGAAAGGTCATACTAGAGTGTGATGCAAAGAACTTAGTTGACTTGATGCTGTTGGGAAACGAAAAATGTGTCGTGCAGCTTACTTTTTCAGCAAATCTTGAAAGCTTATGAGGAATTCTTGGGAGCTGATAGTTCAGTATATTCCAAAAAGACAGAACTCTCTTGCTGATGGTCTTGCTAGGGAAAGTCCGACAAAAACCTCGATTTTTGAGGCTGGCCCAGTCATTTGCGGGTACAGGTTGATACTGAGAAGCTGAGATTTATTCCCCACCCACAATAAGTTTCATGGCTTTTTTTTTTCCCCCTCCCCTCTATTTATCACTTTTTAAATAACTAATTATCATTTTGTCACTGTTTTTAAATTATTTCCTAATGTGTCACTCTTTAGTCGACTAAACCCTCATTTAGTTGATTAAAACGCAAGGGCACTGAATTTTTTGACTTCCCCTAAGATTTAGTCGACTAAGCACTGTGGCTTAGTCGACTAAATCGCGACAGGGGGCTTTTTTAAAACCCCATTTGCGTCATAATGGAAGTTTTATCACAATGCAACCCTTTCCCCCCTCCAATACTCTCTCTTTTCTCAGTTTTAGTGTGACACATCAAAGTTTAATCCCATTCCACCTTATTCAAGGTATTATTGTTGTGTAATCATTGTAATCGTTGTAGTTTCACTTTGTTCAGTTTTGTTTTTTTGTTTGTAAGCCGAAACCCTCCCTTTTGCAGCTCACAAATTCTTGTGTAAAGGATGAGTTCAAGTTCAAACACGCACGTTATTGTAATCTACCATAGTGGGAGGCATTTTGAAGGTCCCGATGGTGTTCAATTTGAAGGAAAAACGAAAATGATGAAAATCAAACGGGGAACTATGTACAACGAGCTCAAAGAAAGAATTCACCAAAAATTGGGGCTACATGGCAGCCAATGCATTCATCGGTTAATTGTCAAAGTGGAGACTATAGTGGGTAAGGATAGTGTATTCTACATTAGTAACGATGTATGTGATGATGAAGATGTAGAGTGTCATAGATGCATTTGCTAATCGGAGAGCGCAAAATTTTATTGAGATATATGTTGAGCTTGAATCTGGTGAATCATTGTCTATACCCATGTATATAAGATCTGCACAGTATTTTGGTCAAGAAGACAGATCTGTCGATGTATCTGCACCTTCACAAATCACAAGTCTTAAGTCAGGTAACGTTGACGGATGAAGAGGAAGATGAGAATATGCACAACGATGAGGAAGACGAATTTGAGAGGTTTATTCCACTAGGTGACACCTCAGATACTAATGTAGAGGGTGATTTTGATGCTCGCACGAACCCAGTAAACCTGACGACCGCAACAATGCCACCGCTTCATATTGACCCAATTAGAAGTGGTAAGTTAGTAAACTTGTATTTGTAGTTGTATTTGTAATATGTGTTTAGTGGTTTTGAGAAAAAAATCATATTGACAGATGTAGGGCTTGAGAGTGAGCCATTTTGAAACGAAAGCCTGCACTATTCCTCAATTAATTGGGCCCAATGTGACGATGACATGGACACGTTGTATGGTGATGATGACAAGTAAGATGGTTGGCAGTTAGGTGATCCATTATATTTGTATCAGCAGTTTCCTTCTAAGTCAGAATTGCAACATGCCGTGAAATTGTATTGCATGAAGTCTCATCATATAGCCAATGCTTATAAAAGTGATGAGCGTAGGTTGTTGATGAGGTGTCGAAATCATGCTGACGGTTGTCCCTGGAATATGAGGGCAATGGTCCCCAATAATGGAAATAGTTGGGTGGTCTGTAAGTGGGGTAAAGTCACACCTGCTTGAACCAGAGTCTTGCCCGAGATCATAGGCAACTGGATTCAGATGTTATATGTGCAGCCATTATCAGTAGGGTTTTTTTTTTTTTGCAGTTACATTCGGTTTGTCTATTGACAGAACATTTAGAACTTGCTTTGTTTTCACCAGGTATGTTAAGAGAAGATCCAGCTGTAAAACCAGTGCTGATACAAGAGAGGATACAGCGTCTGTATGAATATAATATAACATACAAGAAGGCTTGGAAGGCGAAAATGAAGGCTATTGTGAAGTTATTTGGTGATTGGGAGGAATCATATGCATTCTTGCCCAATTTGCTGACATACATGACGCGGTGTAATGTGGGTTATGTTTTCAGGCTTGATACTGATAAATGTTTCGACGAGCGTCGTTTTTATAGCGACAAACACCTCTTTCGTAGGGTTTTTTGGACATTTAACCAGACCATAGAAGCCTTCAAATACTGTAAGCCCATACTTCAAATTGATGGCACCCACCTGTACGGAAAATACAAAGGTATTCTGTTGATTGCGACTTCACAGGATGGGGATGGGAAGATCCTACCCATTGCCTTTGCTGTTGTTCCTCTCGGTGAGAAGTATGTGTTGGAAATTATGCCCTAGGGGCAAGTCATTGTTCTCCATTAAGTTATCACTTCATACGCATGTTTATGGTGATAACTGTATCCCTGGATATATCTTATAGATTATCCTAAATGTTCCTAGTCGGTCATCTACGCGGGAGCGAAGATGAGTTAAGACCAGTATGACTTTGATGAGGTATGGAGATACGAATCAAAGTCATGGGCACTTGTAAGAGTACAAGGTGCTGGACCGACCCACTATGAGAAAGCTGCATGGATTAAGTCATAAACTTATCTCATGTATAACCGCGTCACAACGCCCTATGACCTGAGATCATCATGGATTCCTACATGATGAGTCACTGGTCTTTGACATAGTCAAAAGTCACCTTTGACCGGGTGATGATAAAGGCTGAGATCAGGATTAGTGGTTTTTATGCAGAGGAATGTGAATGGTCAAGATGGAATTTGTCCCTCACATTTGTAGAGAGATAATACTGGGCCCCTCGATGAGTGAGTCTAAGAAATGTATGGCCATACTATGATGGAAAGGAGTTTCCATTTCACTTATTAGACTACTCGAAAATCGAGAAAGTATTGGTTAAGAAAAAGAAGTTGACATTATCCATGCCTTATCCTTGACTGAATTATCGCGTGACAAAAAGGACGTGACATGGTTGTACGATAGGTAGTATCGTGTCATCGATCCCCATGTGAATTGGGTAGTCGCAATGTCTTGCTAGAGACCGCTTGCGACTTGTGGGCTGATACAGTCTTGGCCCACTGCCAATCTCATATGGGCCTGCAGGGTCGCATACAACAATAATCCAACACGGGTAAATGATGAGTATATATTTTATGATTAAATAGGTGTATATTTTATGAGATTTGATTGTAATTATTGATATTATATACCTATTTAATTATCTTTTATAAACGTTTCCATAATTGAGTGAAACTTGGGATCAAAGAATAAATCAACATAAAATCTACTCATATCCTATTTTTATTGTGTAGGAAATATTTGCTGATTTGGAATGAAGTAAAAAAGGCAATAAGAGGATATGCAATCAGTCAAATTCAGTGGTCTCATGCAAGAAAAATAGAAACAAAATCAATTGTGTGATCTGATGGAGTAAATTACAAGATATGAGATATCTTTGTAATAAGTAAAAGAGAATCAATGGCCCAAGATCTAAATTATTATAAATAAGGAAGCAGAGACAAGCAAAAGAAGACGGACAAGCAAAAGAAGACGGAGCAGATCGAGAGACGCAGAACGAGAAGGAAGGGACAAAGAAGCAGAGAAGTAGAGGCTGAGCGTTTCGGTTCTCTTCATCATTTCCACAGAAGGACGGAAGGACTGTGGAGGCGACGAAGAAATTTTCTTTCCTCTCTTCTTCTTCTTCTTTGAACCTGAATTTTCATCTTTTTTTTATGGATTTGAATAAAGCCATATGTGGCTAGTTTGTTTTGCAACCTAGAGAATCTATGAACTTGTTTGGGTTTTAGAGATTATTCCCACTTTTTAGTTTTGCTTAATTTTATTTCAGTTTATTTAATCCTGTGTTCATTGTTATTGCTTATTGACTGATCACCATTGAGCATGTTTTGGGGATTTAGGGTTGGACTTGAAAGAGGGAATCCTAAATTGACCTTGGGATTAAATAATGTGGAATTAGGTTTAAATCTAATAAAGAAATTAGGTTTTAATCTAATTTGCGTCTAGGATAGACATATACCTAGAAGCTCCGCATAGTCAAATTAGAGTGAACCCGATTTGAATTGCATCTTAATTAATTGTGTGAGACATTGCATAATTATTTGAGGTAGGTGTATAAGTGGACCGACAGGCACTTATAAACATTAATACTCTAGATTAGCTGATTAAATTTAGTCAAAGTTAATTTAGCGGGGATAAAATCTAGGAAACAAATAAGGGATTAGTGACTCTAGGTTGCTCGTTTGATTATTGTGGTAGTTTTCTTATTTTTATTTTAGTTTTAATTTCTTTTCCCTTCATTAAATTTAATTTGATTTTTTCAACTTAAATGAAATTGTGAAATCAATGCTTAACTAAAGTTTGTGATACCAAGTCTTCGTGGGAACGATACTTTTCTTATCACTTTATTACTTGATACGGCCCGTGCACTTGCGGAGTTTTTTTTAGGCTTTAAATTTTGCCCTATCAGTAAAAGTGTCCAAATTCATTGAATCTCAGATTAATCTGAGATTTAATGAATACTGAATTTAATCTAGGATAAATATATATATATATATGTATGTATGTATGTATGTATGTATGTATGTATGTATATATTAAATTTGAAATTAATATATATATATATATATATATATATATATATATATATATATATTATTAATGGAGATTATAATATTATATATATAATATTTGTTTTGTATTTAATTTATTTGATAAATTAAATATCTGAAACAAATAGAAATATTGTATCTCATTTAATTTCGAATAAAGATATCGTATATTTGTTTAATATTAAATTGAGATATAGTATCTCAGATTTAATTAAATAGATAGATATTGTTTCTCGGATTTAATTTATAAAGATAAGTTAAATCAAAAGGCCTTTAATTTAGATTTGATCTAAATTCAAGATTCGGATTTCAAATCTGGCTTTTAATATATTAGATTAGATCTATGAGATAGATTTAATTAATATATTATCCAGATTCAAAATTCAAAATTAATGAGGATTAATTTTGATTATATAATACGCCTATCGGGTTTAGAAAAACCTACGGGAGTTTTAATCGAGCGTATTACAGAAAGCCGCGAGGAACTCTTGAGTGAAAAATTGAGAGAGACGCACAAGAGGCGCTAGCACGCTGTCGTAGCCGTGTTCGGGGATTGTTCGTGTGGATACCGGTAGAGGAAGCCGATTCTAAGAGTCGTCTTCTGCTGATCGAGAAAGTAGCCCACTTGTTCAAAAAGAACGAGACGCGGACGAGTTCAATATAAGGTATGATTCGGGTTCCTTAACTCTGATTTAAACGCACATGAGTGATCCTCGGAACGGGATTCGTGAGAAATTTTAATTCGCTACGTGTACGGATCCCAACAGTATGATGATTGGTGGTGGTTTTTGTGTCTCCTACGTGATCATGTGACGCAAAGGCCAGACATCTATTTGATATCTGACCGTCATGCCAGTATCATAAAGGCGGTTAAAGATCACCGGAATTGGCAGCCTCCATATGCCTGTCATGTGTATTGCCTACGTCATGTCAAGTTTAGTAGACTAACCCAGTATGGTTTAGTCGACTAAACCAGGTCCAGAGGCACCCTCACTTGCTGATTTAGGTTTGCTGCTTGCACTAAACCATTACCAACTCATTTTTACATGTCAATGTGACTTGGGAAGGTATTTTTGGCAACAATTAAGGGCGATACATAGGTTTGGTCCGCTAATGTCCCGAAATGAGTTTCATAGGACAATAAACCGTCTAAACTGAAATGGACAAAGTTAAACCATCTAAATTGAAAGCATCAACATTCATTACAAAAGAAGCACCAATTCCGGATCAAATTCACAAAGTTTAGCCGACCAACAATAAAACATCAAGTGAAAGACCAAACATAAAACGTAAAGTCAAAGAGCAAACATCAAACATAACATCCCTAGATCTAATCTTCATCTTTAGAAGTCTCGGGATCCTCCTCGTTGTCATCAGCAACACCAGCTCCCTGGTCATCGGCTTCCTCTGGCGGGTGTCCAAGGAGCAACTGACCAAGCGTATCCTCTAACCCCTTAATCCGACCCTGCATCCACGTCCACCTTTCATCCTCTGTCTTCCACCTCTTTTTCTGCTTGGCTTCCATCCGGGACATCTGTTGCCTGCTAGCATTGATGGCTTGCATGACATTACGAAGGGAGAATCCACCGTCCGGCTCAACAAAGTCCTCCATATGAACATCGACATCATCATCATGGACCTCAGGAGGAACAATGGGTGGAACCGGGCCAGCATCAGGTACATCCTCATCGACACCAGTGTATTACCACATACCATCTCTCACCTTGTCGATCTTGCACTGCTCTAATAGCCGCTGTCCAAACCTAGAATTCCACATTTTTTGGCTCACCATTTGCTCATTGTGCATAGGAACACGAAAATACTCCAATATCTTCTGAACTAGATACGCATATGGGAGTGCAACTGTATTCTTTTGTTTGGCCTTATACATCATGTGGCAAATGTAGTTCCTCCAATTCACCGGAATGCCATGACGAACAACCCACATAACAGGGATATCACCCTCCAATACCCTCGAATGATTGTAAGCCCGAGGGAACAATATGTGGGTCATGACGTAGAAGAGGATACGAGAACTAACAGTCAGCTGCCCCATAGTAACTATAGGTCTATGGCCTCCTGGCCTCATGCACAGCCTCATCTCGATTAAATCCCTCAATGACTACATTGCTATCCCAATCATACCGGTATCTATCCTCTTCATCAAAATCAAATCCCAATAGAGCCGTCTAGATGGGAGCCGTCATCAGTATGTCAACCCCGCAGACACGAGACCACAGATTGCCATTTATGTAACTCAGTGATAGGGCAAAATTTAAAGCCTAAAAAAACTCCGCAAGTGCACGTGCCGTATCAAGTAATAAAGTGATAAGAAAAGTATTGTTCCCACGAGGACTTAGTATCACAACCTTTAGTTAAGCATTAATTTCACAATTTCGTTTAAGTTGAGTAAAACAAATTGAATTTAATTAAGATAAAGAAAAACAAATCAAAACTAAAATAAAAATAAGAAAACTACCACAATAATTAAATGAGCAACCTAGAGTCACTAATCCCTTATTTGATTCTTAGATTTTATCCCCACTAAATTAACTTTGACTAAATTTAATCAGCTAATCTAGAGTATTAATGTTTATAAGTGCCTGTCGGTCCACTTATACACCTACCTCAAATAATTATGCAATGTCTCACACAATTAATTAAGATGCAATTCAAATCGGGCTCACTCTAATTTGACTATGCAGAGCTTTTAGGTATATGTCTATCCTAGACGCAAATTAGATTAAAACCTAACTTCACGTTAATTAAATTTAAATCTAATTCCACATTATTTAATCCCAAGGTCAATTTAAGATTCCCTCTTTCAAGTTCAACCCTAAATCCTCAAAACATGCTCAATGGTGATCAATCAATAAACAATAACAATAAACACATGATTAAATAAACTGAAATAAAATTAAGCAAAAATAACAAGTGGGAATAATCTCTAAAACCCAAACAAGTTCATAGATTCTCTAGGTTGCAAAACAAACTAGCCACACATGGCTTTATTCAAATTCATAAACAAAAAGATAAGAATTCAGGTTCAAAGAAGAAGAAGAGAGAGGAAAGAACATTTCTCCGTCGCCTCCACAGTCCTTCCGTCCTTCCGTGGAAATGATGAAGAGAATCGAAACGCTCAGCCTCTACTCCTATGCTTCTTCGTCCCTTCCTTCTCGTTCTGCGTCTCCCGATCTTTCTGCTCCGTCCTCCTTTTGCTTGTCTCTGCTTCCTTATTTATAATAATTTAGATCTTGGGCCATTGATTCTCTTTCACTTATTACAAAGATATCTCATATCTTGTAATTTACTCCATCAGATCACACAATTGATTTTATTTCTATTTTTCATGTGGGGGACCACCAAGTTTGGCTGATTGCATATCCTTTTAATTGCTCTTTCTATTTCTTTCCAAATCAGCTAATATTTCCTGCATAATAAAAATAAGATATGAGTAGCTTTTATGTCGATTTATTCTTTGATCCCAAGTTTCATTCAGTTATGGAAACGTTCATAAAAGATAATTAAATAGGTATATAATATCAATAATTCCAATTAAATCTCATAAAATGTACACCTATTTAATGATAAAATATATACTCATCACTCAGGTTATGGTAGAAAGCTCTCACCATAACCTCTGAATAGGGACAACTCATCTCCGCCAGCCCTATCAAATAGGAAGTCCCAAACGTCGCCACTATATCAAATCCTTCATCTGAAAAGAAAGCCATGTCTAATGACTTCGGCTTGATAATCGGTTTGGTAGCAAGATTGGCCATGAATTGTGCATGCTCTGCTTTATTATTGTCAAACAAGTAACCAAACAGGAGGTCAACAACGGGCTCAGCCTCCGATGGCTGCCGTGTCCTAGAGGAGGATACACCGCGGGTCGCTCGGTGCTTAATCCGTCTCCCACTCTCATTGCCAGTGTTTGAAGGACCTTCTCTACGATGCATGATGACAATAAAGGCCTACAAGTAAAACACAACATAATCTTTAGAAGACAATGGGTTTGAGATAGTTTAAACAACAAACAATCATCATTTTAACAAAAAACCACAGTTTTATCACATTCTGCCCTGTTTAGTCGACTAAACCAATTGAGTTAGTTGACTAAAACGCGATTTAGTCGACTAACCCAACTGGTTTAGTCGACTGAATAGCAACAAGGGAGTTTTTTCAAACCCCATTTACGTCATAATGGAATTCTTATCATATAGCAATAATCAAAGATGCAAACAATCAAAAATACACAACAAAACTAGCCAATGAAAGCACAAAACGCAAAAATGCAATTAAGTTTGGCATAAACGCAAAAATTACGGTGGAAATTCAAAATGGAGATGAAAATATACCGATATTGACGCAAATGCCACTAGATTGAAGTTTCCTCCATAACCCACCAACGGATTCAGCAACGATTTGGTCAAAAAAATAGAGGGGGAGAGGTTTGGGGAGCAATTTAGTCGATTAGGGCTCCTATAGCCGAGGTTGGGGGGTTTTTTAAAAACCCCTCTGCCGCGATTTAGTAGACTAACCCAAGTGGGTTAGTCGACTAAAGATTGGGGGGTTTTTTTTTTTTAAAAAAAAAAAACCTGTCGCTATTTAGTCGACTAACCCATTTGAGTTAGTTGACTAAATCGTGGGGCATTCAAAAAAAAAAAAATTCAACGCCCCGCGATTTAGTCGACTAAATGAAGGTTTAGTCGACTAAAGAGTGGCATATTGGGAAATAGTTTGAAAACAGTGACAAAATGATAATTAGTTATTTAAAAAGTGGCAAATAGGGGGGAAACCTTTCTTCTTATAGGGCTTGAGCCCTCCTTTGTACAAAAAAAGGGCACATTCTCATCGTTTTAAAATTCATCCCTTAGCTTTTTACCGTATGCTGCTCAGCCGTGTCCATGTAACACTCATCGACAATGTCATTCTCTTTGGGCCTCATGTTAAGTAAGAGGAATCGCACAGCATGTCATTAAACATTTTCCAGATCTCTGTAATATTAAAAGTATATAGCAATTCAATTGACATTTAATGAGCACGATGGATGATGAGGTGAGTAGGCAGGGATGTGGCCGATTCATCAAGGGTAAGGAGGAAAATGTTTAATGAAATGCTAAAATTTGTTCGGTGAGTGGTCGACGTCACCGAATGTGCTTCAATGGAGGAGTAAAAGTATTCTTCAGGACTTTACTTATCTTTTTTTCTTCTGAGGTTAGGTTTTATCTGTCTTACACCCCAAGTCGGGGTGATTATGTAGCTAACTTATGTGCAGCTTTTACTTATAAGGAGGTGTGTCCTATTGGGTAAGTCTTACAACCAATACTTTCTTTCTTGTCACTTCTAACATTGGATGTTCATGAAGCTGATGGAGTCTTTGATGTTACTTTTATTCCCACCTGTTTTGTAATGATTAGCTTTCCTTACATTTAGTTTATTTTTGTTGTATTTATTAGTCTTCTTGTTCCAGTTTGTCTTTGTTTAGTGTTTGTTCCGATTTGTTTTCACATTGTAATCGTCAAACTTTGTTGTAACTTTTATTAATTATTAGTATTAATATAGTTTCCTTTTGACCAAAAAAAAAAAAAAATCAAGGTTAAGGAGGAAGCCTCCCACACGCTTCCTCACACCACTTGCCAAACATCGGATTCCATCCCAAAGCTCTCTTAAACAATATAGGGCCATATTTGACTATAACTATTCAATGTTAAATTCAAACATTTCATCACATGCAATGCTGTATGTTTGCATATATATGATGGGTGTTATTGGACAGTAAAAATGCGACACTCTTGCTGAGAATATGTGTGAATGAAGCCAAACAAGGGTTTATTTGATTTAAAGAGTGTGCGAGTAGAGTCGAAGAAAGAGCGAGGACATGGTGACATTTATGGAGAGGAGGGGCATGGATGAACATTCCGGAACGACATGGCCTCATTATTGGTCCCATAATATGAATATATCACTGCAAATTAATAGGGGGTGAATCCCACTCCCGTGAATGCAATCTGCGGAAAACACAATGTTATATATGGGATGCTAAATATCCGATATATTCCACCTCAGTGGCTAAGTGAAGAGAACCTCTTCTGCCCAACTATTACATATTCTGATGCATCCACCACCTTTGTCTCTATGTACATTCATTACGCTGCGCAAGATTCCTTGTCTGCTCTCCCAGGCACCTATTCTCACTATAAAATTACCCCTCTTTCTTTCATGCATCTCTGCACCGATCACAATTACAAATATACAAATCAAAGCCTCCACTCATCTCATTCCATCTGGGGACGTGCGGCGTATTTTGGAGCCTACCCACTTGACTTGTAGCCTCCCATATACTCATCAAACTCACCCTCTTACTTACCTCTACGTACCATACCTTAATTCTTGTTAAACAAATTCGTTGCCCTTTCAATAAACCCAAGTGGAATTTCATAACTATATATACTGCTGTGTGTTACAACCTAATTCATTATCATTTTCACAAACGATTATTCATAACTACACTTTCCTACGTTGAAGCTTTTAAAATGGAGTAATGAAAGGAAAGATAATTATTGGTAACATAAAATAATGAAGCAAGTTGTTGATAAAGGGGTAAAGAGAGTAGGGGCCGGGGAATCCTATGCGGATGGAGCAAGCAGCAAGGGATGAAAGTGCCACGTCAGTAGACAAAGTCTGACACGTGGATGAGGTCAATCCTCCCTCAACATACTACATATTATACACGTGGGAATGGACTCCTCCCCTTGACGGTGCATGGCCTAAAGTCACCGTCGTTTATTACCAGAACCTTCCGTAATAATCGACATGCATGGGACCACTTTGGATTTCCTCGCCGTCACCAATATCATCTCTGCTCAAATTAATTGCTTCCCTCTTGTTTTTTACTACTGGTATGTTAATAGGTGTACCACTTTTACACGTAATCCTGAGCCCCTCTTTATTTTTTCCTCATGGGAAGGGAAACCACGTTGGTTACCCAGGTATGCTCCTTCATCAACAGCAAGCAGTAGACAAGTAATTTTGTGTTGTGTCGTCACACATAAATACAAATTCAGGCTGTCGGCCTCTGGGCGTATGTTAACCTGCAACAATCAGCAATCACCTAACTAGTTATGCGCATCTTAATTATTCTTAATTATTTAATGCCACATACTTTATATAGTAGAGTTAGCTTGTGCATATCAACCACCACTTTAATATCTCAAGATTAAATTTAGTGACACGTTGCATGCACTAATCATCATATATAAAACGCCGAAAGCCACTCTATTGACCATTCTTTTTATCATGTGTGTTTTTCTTCTGTCTTTAAGTTGTGGTAATTATTCTAGAGTCAAGATGGGCAAGGGCGGAGCTTCTTCATGACATAGGTGGCCATGGCCCCCCAAAAAAAATTGTTTACAATTTTTTTAATTAAAAAAAATGTTATATAATGTAAAATTTAATTTTGACCCCCCAATTTTTTTAATACATTTTTTCCTCTCTTTTCCCCCCCCCCCATTCCCTCCCTCTGGCGTTGACAACTTACAATTTTGGAGCTTTTGACAGTTAGCTTTCATTTAATTCCTAAGGATGCTTGTAAAGCTTTCAACATTGATAATATTTGCACTCTTATTGCAAAATACTATCCTACTGATTTTACTGAGCAAGAGAAGATAATTTTGAAGCCTCAACTTCAACATTTTGTTATTGATGCTTCTTGTCATCCAGATTTAAACAACCTATTAAGTCTACCTGAATTATGTTTTGCTTTGATGAAAACAGGGAAATCTAAAGTGTATTACTTGATTGATCGATCGATTCGCTTTTTATTAACTCTTCCAATTTCAACAGCTACCACAGAACGCTTGTTTTCAGCCATGAAAATAATTAAGATAAGGTTACGTAATAAAAAGGAAGATGATTTTACTGCAGATAATATAGTAATTCATATTGAAAAAGAAATAACTGACACTTTCACTACTTAAAAAGAAAGTAATTTTTAATTATTTAATTTAGTACAATATTTTATTAATTTTGTATTATAAATTACATTGTTAACTTTTAATATTATGATATATTATATAACAAGAAATTTTTTGGAATTCCATGATATCTCCTCATTTTATAATTGATATGATATCCATACTAGAGATACACATATTACCTTATACATTATAATTATTAAAATAATTTTATTATAAATCTAAATATTTTTAAAATGTTATATAATCTTAAAAATTTTAATTAGTTAATGAGTATATTTGACCCCCCAAATTTTTATCCCAAGCTCCGTCCCTGAAGATGGGCGTGCCCCAAACCAGTTGGTTACTTTATCGGATCGGTCGTTGTTTATTCGATTGACTATATAAACTTATTGTATCTTTCCCTGTAAAGTAGACATACATAAACAAATATAATATAATGCACGTTCTTGTGTGTTTATACTAAACTAGAAACATGAGTCTTCGCGGAAATCAAAAACCTTTATTTTGAATTACCGGCAGAACAGCTAATATACGTATTAAAAATTGTGTGGAGGAAACATTAACATGGAGGTACGTAAGAGTTAATTAGAAGCTATGACTTGGATTTAAATGACTTATATATAATAAAAGAGGCAATTAATATTAGCAGTAATCTTCGTCATCACTACAAAAACTAAAATGTCTTTGGTCTTTTAAATAGTACATCCTCAATAATCCCTGTTGTTTGGTGAAGAAGTCTAATCAAACATAAAGAATGGACAATGATGTGGTCAATTGAAATGGCATCATTGATGAAAGAAGGTTGTGTGTTATAGAACATAGTATTAAGGAACGAAAGAGAGTGAGGGGGGAGGGAACAGGTGCCATTTGTTAATTTGCTGTTTGTTGTCTTGTCACGTATTCCCCCACGTAAAAGAACAAGAAAGAAAAAGTCAGGAACAAGAGAAACAGTTACACAAACTAAGTCACAAAACAAGCAAGCACGAACCTTTTTCTTTGGGAGTAAAAAAGAGATGTACAGCCGAAGAGAACCAAATCATCAACAGAGAATAGATGTGAAAGATGAGGCCATTTTCCCCCCCATTTTGGTTGTTTCCCCCGCCACCTCGATATACCCTCATTACAAAAAGCCTGGGAGTGTTGCCGTATATATGGATTTTGTGTGAACGCAATTGACTTGCTTGGTTTTTGGGGATGGTAGAGTAAAAGCGTGCGATGACACTGGTACGTCAAACACCATCCCATGCTCTTTTTTGGTGTAAAAAGTTAAAACAGCGAGTTCAAAACACAAGGCTTTGCTTTGCATTTGCTGACGAAGAAGTAAACGCTGATACTGCTAAACCATGTGTTGGGGAGCGTCACGCGTCGCTCCTCCCAACGCCACACACCCCAGTACTTGACCACGTCAACTTTTATATATTACGTGCACTTCACAATATTCGTTTCCCAAATATTATTATAGAGGACATTGCATGCATGGGTTTAGTTTGAAATTTAAATTAAAGGTGAAGTAGTGAGTGGAAATGGAAAAGGACTGAACAGTTGAGCAGTTCAAAAAGAGAGAGCACTCAGTAAGAAGTAGGGCCTCTAAGTCGCTGCATTTTTGGTTGGGAGAGAGCCATCCTTCCTCTGTATATACTGGTAAGTATTAAGCAGATGACTGGCTATAAGAAGCTAATAAAGAGAAGATAATGCACAACAAATGAATCTAAAACAAACGGTCAAGATCCGCCGTTAATTACCAAGTTGGCACGCCCCTGTTTTAATTTCGTCGTTTACCTCCCGTTTGGGATCTAGTGCCTTGCCAATTGCCACCCCCAGGACTAGTTCAAATACTGTCCAAAGCTCAGGCTTTCCCCCAAATGATTTTTTTCAAGGGGGAAGATATCATGTTTCATCCAGCTTCAAAGTAAGAGTTTCAGTAACAAACCTCATCTCTTCGAATGTCTTTCCAGAAAACTATTTCCTCCTTAAGCAAAATTACCACCACATTTGTTCCTGTGCTATTTATATAACGTGCCATAAATCAGTGGATTCACAGTTGAATGTTTCACTAACAGACTGCAAAGTTAAAACATAAGAAATGGTCCCAGAGCCATTTTTTTTTATAAGAAAAATTGTTAATGAAGGAAGCGTATCCTATGATGCATTTATTAATGGAGGCATGTGCCTATGCCATAATATAAGTACTAACATCATCAGGGATCTGTCATGCAGCAACCAGTAAAGACAAAATACTCCATTAGAGCTGTAAAGTCTGTAAAAGAAGAAAACCGGGTAGAAGACGGAAATAATAAATAACCACAGAACTGTGAATAAATCCCTGCCTGTACGTGTATGGTATGTTGCTCTGGAAAGCACTTCCCTTCGCGACGTGTGGAATAGAGGCACCACATAACCCTGACTCCCTCACCCCCAGAATTTGCACCAAATTTTATTTGTTTCCTATTTATTATTGTTACCCAAATAAAGACAAGTCACTGCCAAAATTTGTTGTTATTTTAATAAAAATTAATTTGTTTATCATCCACCCACCCACCCATCCTGCCTCGATATTTTAACCCAGAGCCTAGTAGATTTGAATCAGGAAGTCTCCTCCTCCCTTCTCCGTATAAGCTGGCCATGGACCTTATTTGAACCCTCTCGGCTTGGCACACCTGCTAGAATGCTTTGTTCTGGTTCTGCATTACACGTTTGTCTTCTCCCACCCGCCTCTAGCTGCCTCATATACCTTTCAATTTCGCCATGGCTCGCCAGTTACAGGAGCTACTCAAGGAAGATCAAGAACCCTTCCTGTTAAACAAGTACATTTCCCATAGGCGGAGCCAGCTGATGAAAAGGCCTTCCCCTAGCACTACTCTGCAACTCAAGAAATCAAAACCAATCAACCATCATAACTCGAGCTTCCCCCCTGATTTCTGTAAGAATGCTTGCCTTTTCTCCTTTCGTAATACCCCCGATCTCTTAAACTCGCCATTCTTGGATTTGACATCTCCGGCCAAGAGCCCTTGTAAATCCTCCAATGCCCTTTTCCTCCATATCCCTTCCCGAACAGCCGCGCTCCTTCTAGAAGCTGCTCTCCGAATTCAGAAACAGTCCTCGTCTTCTGAATCTAAAACCCTCAATAAGACCAGCGGGTTTGGTTTATTCAGGTCATTATTCAAGAGACTAACGCTGCGAAACCGAAAGAGGGAAATACAGGATGGGGGTGGTGAAAGAATCAAGAAACGTCAAGAACAAATGGTATCTACTGATCAGGTGGGTTTTCCATGTTCTTACAATGGACGTCCTAGCAGTGCGGTATGGTCTGAGACCAATGAGGATAAATCTTTGGACATGGAAACGTCCTGCAGTACTAGCTACTCCGATGAATCCCACGAGATTGACCTTGTATCCAAATCCAACCAGAAACACGTTTCAGATTGTGGTTGTTGTGATCACGACTTGTGCGCAAGCCCTTTTCGCTTTGTGTTACGGAGTAGCCCCTCTTCTGGTCACCAGACGCCGGAATTAATGTCACCGAGTCGCCCCAGAGCAGAGGTTTGTTGTTTATTTTCTTGTTCCTTTTATTTTATGGTGGCGAGTATGTTACAACTCGCATCGCAACATCTCGGTTTGATTCGACTGTAATGAACTGAGTTAACCAAGTTCGTTCTGGGCTCATTTTTGTCGGCAACGATATCTAGGCCGCAAGCTTGGCCGTAGTGGTGTTGCTGCTGATTAGCACCGATAACATGTCATAGTTAGGTGGAGTTTTTTTGTCAAAGATCCCGTGCGTGAGAGGGTCAGATAAGTGAATTCCAGGGCTTTGGGTTTTTCTGGTTTCATGATTGGACCTTCCGATCATTTGTGCTCCATGCAAATCTTATCTCATATTTTTCACTTCACACTGACTTGTCTAGTGAATTAATTACTTGAAACACGACAAATTAACTTTTTGTTTCTTCTCTTGTTTTCTATTGTTACGCCCCGACATTCGATTTACTAGAAAATAATTTCTCATTCGTATGCATGTTTAGATTACAAGAATTGTTTGTTGCTGATAAATAAATAAGTGAATGAAAACAAAATAGAAGTCAATAACAAATCCAATTATGAAAAACGGGTTTTAGTCCAAATCCATTAACATTAGGTTAATCATTGACAAATAATGCTGTCTGACCAATTTGGGATGATATTCTAATAATGGTTGTTGTTATGAACGTAATACAGGATAAAGAAAAGAACAGAACAGAGACTGATGAGAAATTACAATTAAGGGAGGAAGATGAAGAGAAGGAGCAATGCAGCCCTGTCTCTGTTTTAGACCCACCCTTCGAGAACGATGACCAGGGGCATGAAAAGAACTATGAAGATGACCGTTTTGATTTAGAGTGCAGCTATGCCATTTTACAGAGTATGTCAGAAAATTTTAATTTTGTACCAATCAGTATGTGTTGTGCGGTCGTTTTCCCCCACCAAATTGTCTTACACTCATCTTCAGACTTGATTATCCAATACAACATATGATAGAGTAGGCTCATTCTGATATAATTGTCTTGCCATTGAAGTTTGGGAGATTAAAACATATGTACGACTTATATAAATTTGAGCCTGACCCCATGGATTGGATACTTCCATTCAATGCGTTAGGTAGAACTGAGCAAGCAATACTTATGGGTAAATAATCATTACTACTGTTCAGTATTGGACTATTTACTAGTTTGTAAGGGTGGAACCTATTTGTAAGTGGTGGAACCCGTAGGAGCTATTCCTGGACTGATGTGTTGCATTATTATACTTGAAATAGTACAGGCATCCCCAAGCTCAATTTAGGCTTCATAAATTTTCTACCAGTACAGATGCTAAACCTTTTAACCAGAGTGAGTAAATGATTTAGTGCAGATAAGAAGTAACAGAATTTGAACAGACATACGTAACCAATTAAGTGCATCTACGTATATATTGACAAGTAAATGGATTTGTGACTAGCAATCTCCAGATTTGAACCTGTAACGTATTCTAATTGTAACTCTAAGTAACTTCCATAACTGATCATTTGTTATATGTTGGTATGAAAATTAGAATGCTTGAACAAGTATAACTAAACTATTATCCACAGAGGTGTTTATTATTACTAATCACATTTTTCTGTTAATTTGACAGGAACAAAGCACCAACTATTGCGTAAGCTTCGTAATTTTGAGAAACTTGCAGAATTGGATCCAATTGAACTTGAGAAAATAATGTCAACAGAAGACGAAGATGAGGACAATGAGACATCAGATGAAGAGAAGGACTTTAACAGGTTAGTCTTAGAAGTCATGTGCCAGTCTAGCGTCCATGAGAGGCAGGGAGTCACAGAAGACCACAAGAGACTGATTTCGGATCTCATTATGGAGGAAGAAAGAGAACTTAATTCCCTGGAGGAAAGGGAAATAGTGATAAGAAGGGTTTGTAAGAAGCTGGAATCGTGGAGAGAATTGAAACCTAAAACAATTGAAATGATGGTACTACAAGACTTTTGTAGAGAGGATAGTGCATGGAAGAAAAATGAAGAGCACAAGGAGGAGGTGGCGGGGGAGCTTGAGCTTGCTATTTTTGGGATCCTAGTGGAAGAATTTTCTGAGGAGCTAGTATGTTGGAATGGGTAAATTTGGAAGCATGACGAGAACTAAATGAGGTATATTACCTTTGTTCTTTTAGTCAGAATAGAGTAGTATACAATAATGTGACTGACACTGGAATGTAATGAAGTAGGCTAGTTAGAGAAATGACCCAATGGGTGAGGGTTGCAGGTGAGTATGTACATGACTCGTGTATGTATGTATCTAACAGGGGATGCTATAAGTTTTCCAACTGAATTGAATGTAATTTCACAATTATTGCAACCTGAGTTTTTGGATCATGAAAGAATAACCTCTTTTTTTAGGAGGCGTTTTTTTTTTTTTTGATACAAGAGTTTTGAGGAGGCGTTTTGATTATTGAACGTTTGGCATTCTACACCTAACTTCCACCTCGGATCGCCTCCTCTGTTTGATTCTGTTTTATGAAGATTTCTTTTTCTTTTTTTTGGTACAAGGCGAGGGGAAGGTGGATTCGAACACGGGATCTGAGGGAAGATATAAAGCATCTCAATACCACCAGCTGTGCCATTGCACTGCTGTCCTCGGTGGTTTTATGAAGATTTCGGCTTGACCTCAATGGGAACATGAGGCCCAATCGGGATACACAAATCGGCTATCACCTGCTCAAGAATTTTAATTGCCCTTTTCTTGCTTTATCTCCTCTCACCCACGCCAAAAAAGCCCGTATCACTACTTCCCCTCCCATCCAACACCAACAGCCACACCAAGTATATTTATTAGTCTTTTTTTCTATATATATATCGGTGTCAGCAAATGAGTCCCAAAATTCATTCCAAATTTTCATTTTATGCGTATTATGTTATAGTTTTTTTGTGTTACAAGATATGCCTTGAGATTACAGTCCTCTAAGTTTACAATGAGCTTCAGCTTAATCTTTAAATTTTCATGAATGGCGCAGCCTAAAAGTCAATGACGATGTCGACACTCTAACAAAGGAGCAATTGTGCATTGCTGTGGGGGCTGTGTTTCTCTTTTCAGATATTGCTCCTAATAAACAAGGATAGACTCCATCACCGTTAGGGTTATTACAATCCATTTGGAGCAGTCTCATTATCAACTATGTGGGACATGACAATGAAAACATAAATTTTACTTGAAAATGGAAGGAAAATGAAAAATCGTAAAACATAAAATTATAATGTAGTAAAATCGTAAAAAAAATCATAAAAACATAAAAGTGTTTGGAAAATTAGTAAAATCATTTTAATGGGAAAAAATCGTAAGAACGTAAAATCGCAATGATAAATCGAGTTTTTAACTCCCATGATGTGGGGCGAAGGATTCCAATACTTGTTCCATCAAATGGTTAGCCATTCTTGGAGTATTCACAAGGGGTTGTACTTTTCTACTCCCCCATTTTCTATCGAATATTCTTATATCAGATTTAGGTGCTAGAACCTGTGTTTTGTTTCCTTTCAATTGAAAAATTAATTACATTAAACCTGTTAATTACTAGATAGCCCCACAGACCGAATCAATTGTGGAATTGGTGAAAATATCAATTATGTTTGAAAATGGAAGTGAAATGTTAAAAGAAAAATTAATTACATTAAATGCGGATAATTTTGAGTTCAAATTAATTATACTTTCTTCCCATTTACATAAGGCCATGTTGAACATTTCATAAGATTTCAAAATCCTTAATTATGCCACATAACCTTATCTATAATTTATTAAGTTTAGTACCCATTTTATAATTTAGGTAATTTAAATGTCCTTTAATAGGATTTTCCCTATAAATTTAGTGGACAAAACATATATTTTATCCTTAATGTAGCTGAAATTTTATTCACCTTATTTAAATCATCACGTGCGAAATTGAATTCATGTAGGATTATTTTTAAAAATTATACTACCTTTGTCTCTTAGGCTAAGATTTAGGGTGTGCATGGTAACACTCCCAGAATGACTTTTTTCCTAATTTCTGTGCCCCGGAACAAAAATGGATGGAAATTGTGTTTGGTAAATTCGGTTTTTTTCCTTGCTCCTAGGATGAACCGGTTTATTTTTTGTGCTGGGGAGTAAAAAAAAGAAGCTAAAAATTTTGGCTTCTCTATTCCAGGGCAAAAAATCAAAATTTATTTTTCCCTCAATCAAAGCAAAAATTTACCCTCGTTCACCACCACCACCACCACCGTCGTTGCCACCACCCCCAACACCACCGCTGCCCCACCGCCGCCGCCGCCACCACTACCACCGCCCCACCACCATCGTCACCACCACCACCGTCACCACCGCCACCACCGCCACCGTCCCACCACCGCCGCCGCCGCCCCCCACCACCGCCACCACCACCAACACCGCCCTCCCGCCGTAGCCGCCACCACCGCCGTTCCCACCCCCACCGTCGCCACCACCGCCACCACCACCGCCGCCGCCCCCACCGCCCCCACCACCATCGCCGCCGCCGCCGCCACCCCCACCGTCGCCGTCGCCGTCGCCGCCACCCCCCACCGCCACCACCGCCACCGCCACTGCCACATAAATAATTTTTTGAATATAAAAATTACATAAATAATTGTTTTAGGAAATTTAAATTTAAGTTTATTTGTAAAGTATAATAATTATATTAATTATTAAAGAAAATGACAAAATGGTAAAAATAACTCATTAATCCTTCATCTTCCTCTCTTACGATTTTTTTAACTCCCAAACAAGAGGAGGAAAAATGTGTTACCAAACGTAATTCTGATTCTCGGAGTAAAAATAAAATGGGTTAACAAACGTAATTCTGATTCTCATAACTCTTCCAAAGCACAGAATCAGAAAAAACTGTTTCATCTCAGAAACAGTGCTGGGCAACAGAATGGTTGTCATACATACTCTTAGTTTATAGTGTATAATATTACACTTAAAAAATGGATTTTATATTAAGCCGAGGTAGTATTGGTTAAGTCCACTAAATTGAACAAAGTTTGTTGATTTGTGCTTTTAAGTCAACACCAACCTTGTTGAATTGAAAAATAAGAAAACGTAGAGAACCACAAAAAGCGCAACCGACCAGTGAGTGGGTCCCGCCAGGTGTTCTGCAACGTCGCTGTTTTATTGACGCGAGGGTCTGAAGTCTTAGGAACAATCCTTTTCTGGGCCCATATTACAGTAAAAATTTTTAAAAAAAGCCCCAAGATTCTGAAAATCCTAAAAAATACCTTAGGATCTTTTCTGAGATTATCAAACTCTTGAATCTTTTTTAGATTTTTTTAGTAATATGGGCCCTAAAAAGGATTTTTTAGAAATCTCAATGCTTAATCCTCCTTGACCATCAGTCATATGTTATACTGACATGCTGTCAATAACGGACCAGCCTCACTTCAGGATGGGGATAGAAACACAAGATTTTTCCACGCGTCTACTATTATCAAAAATAAAAGGCAGAGAATTGGCGCCATCATGAATGATGCCGGGGATTGGATTGAAGATCATAACGTTGCGAAATTGATGGCCCATGATTTATTTCAGAACCTCTATACTCGCGATCATTCTGTCAAAGACCCCGGTGAATGGTGCTCAAATTTCCCCACTATTGATCCCAATAGGTTGCGTATTCTTTCAAGGAAAGTTTCTAGAATTGAGATAAAAAACGCTACCTTTGCTATGGGTGCTTTCAAGGCGCCGGGGCCCAATGGTCTTCAAGCTCACTTCTTCCAAACACAGTGGAGTATTGTTGGTGACAAAATTTGTGATTTCATAGAAGAGTGCTTCAGCAGCCCTCAGGCTATGACTAGTATAAATAAATCTCGGGTTGTTCTCATCCCTAAGGTTGATAACCCTACCGTGTTGAGAGACTTTCGTCCCATTTCTCTATGCAATGTAAGTTTCAAGATTATTACTAAGATCCTGGCGAATAGATTTAGAGATGTTATGGATTATCTTATCAGCCCTGAGCAATGCAGCTTCATTGCCGGAAGATCGACTTGTGACAACATTATTATAGCTCAGGAAATCATTCACTCTATGAGAATTAAGAGTAAGAGGAAAGGATTTGTAGCAGTTAAAATTGATATAGAGAAAGCATTTGACAGACTTGACTGGGGATTTATCAGGAACACCCTCATTTCCCTGAATCTGGACAATAACTTGGTTGAGCTCATTATGGCTTGCATTTCTACTAATTCCATGTCTATCCTATGGAACGGTGATGAAGGTCCGAGTTTTATGCCATCTAGAGGAGTTAGGCAGGGCGATCCTCTAAGCCCGTACATCTTTGTCCTTTGTATGGAGCGACTGGGACACCATATTAAGATGGAGTGTGAAGCCCGGCGGTGGAAACCATTCTCTTTCAAACGCGGAGGGCCTCATATCTCCCATCTGTTCTTTGCTGATGATCTTGTTCTGTTTACGGAGGCTTCCTCTAGCCAAATGGTTGAAGTCCGTAATGTTATGCAAAGTTTCTGCGTAGGTCACAAAATTAATCTTAATAAGTCCAGAATGTTCTGCTCTGCCAATGTTAATTTTAATAGAGCTCAAGAGCTTAGCCAGTTGCTTGGAATTGGAATCACCCCGGATCTTGGAAAATATCTTGGGGTTCCAATTATCCATAAGAGGATTACAAAAGATACATATCATGTTATAGTGCAAAAGGCTCGCAAAAAGCTCTCTCTATGGAAAAGCAAACTATTGACTATTGCTGGCCGATCGGTCTTAATCAAAGCTGTGCTTTCCACATTGCCCAGCTACTATATGCAGTCAACGCTTATCCCTATTGCTACTATCAACGAAATTGACAAAGTCTCAAGAAATTTCTTATGGTCTCAGAACGAAGATATAAGAAAAATGCACCTTATCGCATGGGATAAAATCACCCAGGCCAAAAAGCAGGGGGCCTTGGGTTTAAAAATCTTCGTCGTCAAAATAAAGCATTTATTATGAAGCTCTGCTGGGGTCTTTTAACGAAGAAACATGCCTTGTGGGTTCAATGCCTATGGTCCAAATACAACTGTGGCGGATCATCGGTGCCTAACGTTTTGAATAAGAATAACTCATCCGCCACATGGAAAGCAATCGTCGAGGTTTGGAATTGTTTCCTTGGCGGGATTGGTAGGAAAATCAATAATGGGGTTGACACCAAGTTCTGGACTGACCTTTGGCTACCTTTTGATCGTCCTCTTGCTTCTCTCGCTTTGAGTCTGTCACTAATTAATCAAGAGGAATCTGTGAAGGACCATCTTTTGCTGAATAGGAGATGGGATACAAACAGGTGGCAGGGTATTCTACCGCGGGGGGTCATTAATGGAATATCTAAAGTTTATCCCCCTCACAGTAATCTTCCTGATCTGTTCACCTGGAGGCCTGCTAAGGATAGAGGTTTCTCTGTTAAATCGGCTTATGACTATCTCTCTGACCAAAGAAGTGTTAATACCAACAAATTTTGGTCTCTCATGTGGAAATGGGATCTCCCTGAGAAAATTAAACACTTCATGTGGCAAGTTGGCCATGATAGGCTTGTAACCAATTCCCTCAGGGCGAGAAGAGGCCTTACTAGTGACAGCTGCTGCCTATTCCTTTGCAATACTGAGGAGAATGTGCTCCATGTAATCAGAGATTGCGAGAAAGCGAGAAACTTGTGGAAAGAGATCTTAAAACCTAACTATCTATCCCAGTTTTTTGCAGGTTCCTTACAGGTTTGGCTCAACTGGAATACAATACACAAGCCAGGGAGAGCAGGATTTCAGAATTACTCCTGGTCGCCAGTTTTCAGCTTGGGATGCTGGATCCTATGGACATCTAGATGCAGATTCCTTTTTCAAGGAGAAAGCAAAGATACTAGGGAGATGCTTCATTTGTGCAAATATCTTCTTATGGAAAATACCGCCAATAAAAATTTATCTCACCGAGTATTCGATTTCCGCAGGTTCGAGGAAAGCTCTTGGACTCTACTTCCTGCTGATAATGTCTATATCGATGTAGATGGTTCTGTTCGAGATCAACACCAAGCCGCCTGTGGGGGTGTTATTCGGGATTCCAGAGGTCATTGGTTGATGGGGTTCTACAAATCCCTTGGCCTGCAGACTGTAGTTGAGGCAGAAATTTATGCCATTATGGCAGGATTGATAATGGGTTGGCGGATGGGTATGTAGAGAATCCTTCTTTACTCTGATTCCCTTGATGCCATCACCATCCTTATGAGAGATTCCTGCCATACGAATCACCCTCTCAGAAATATCATTAACGCGACCAGAGATCTTCTCTTTTATGACTGGAGTGTTGAGATCCATTATACTCCAAGAAACAACGTTGCTTGTGCAGATTATATGGCAAAGGAGGGCCATAAGGCTCCCGCTGACACTGATATGGTTCTTGTTCCAGATGTTCCTACAGGATGCCTCCATATGGTGCAGAGAGATCAGATGGCCTGTAATAGCTAGTGTTTTTTTTTTTAATATTCTCCTTTGTGGATTAGGCTCTTTAGCTTAGTCCTCTTCATCTTTTCAAGCCTAGGCTTGTCTACTGTATCCAAAAAAATAATAATAATAACGGACCAGCCTCAGCCTATTAAAGGGCTACTTTTTTTCCCGAGCAAAAAAAAAAGGGCTACTTTTTTTCTTTTTATATTTATTAAAGGGCTACTTTATTATTCATAAGTAACTATTCCTGCGCCATCACTTCTCTGACCGCGATTTCCCTTTTACAGATTGCTGTAATCTCAATGTGTAAAAATTGCCTGTATATTTTTTTTCAAAAGTGTATCCAGTGGCCATTAGCTTTTGAAAATGGAGAATCCGTCAAAGTTAACGTACGGCACTTTACCTTTGTTGGTTGGACCCCAAATCATTGTGTTTTTAATATAAAAATAGTTGACGTCTTTTAAATTATTTTATTTGAAAATCTAAATCATGTTTTATTAGAATAAATATAATATGTAAACAGAGGCGGATCTTGGGAAAAAAATTTTGGGAGGGCCATACTCATTAACAAATTAAAACAACTCAGCAGATAGCTAACCATGTATTCAGTTGGCCTAAGATTCTTCTTTAGGGTCAACGCAAATAGTCCTAATGCTTCTTCTCCTAAACCATGGCTAGCATAGCTTGAAATCATGGAACTGAATACAGCTGAGTCCCATTGATATTGTTCTCTAAAAAGCTGTATAGAATCCTCCAATCTATTGCATTTAGAAAAGAGGTCAATTGTTGCACTTAATAGAACGCTATTATAAAGGAATCCCATGAGAGGAATAACCTGAAATCATCGCGTTCCAACTGACAATATCTCTCACAGGCATTTCAGCAAACACATGGCGGGCCTTCTCAAGATGACCACTTCTGATCAACCCTTTTAAGCAGATATTCCAAGACGTAGAGTTCTTATAACTAATATTATCAAACACTTTCAAAATATCACTCACCCCACCAAATTCGGAGTACAGATCGAGACAACGATTACTTCAATAAGTGATGACATTGAAACCCAATTTTATTAGTTGGGGCATGGATAACCTTGTTTAAACTCGGTTCCTTCTTCCACCAATTTTTTTTTTTGGCCATGGCCCCCTGGTTATTGAAAAGATCTGCCCTTGTATGTCAAGATATTACAGTGAAACCTTTTTTTTTTTTTTTGCCCTTGTATGTGAAGATATTACAGTGAAACCTTCATTTTTTTTTTCAAGGGAAGAAGACCTCCATTTCCTAATGCTATATAATTAGTGTGAATTCCGGCAGGTAATGTTATTCTTTGATAAATTTAAATGCGAGTGACAAAAAGAATACTTTTTTTAAAAAATAATAATAATAATCATTTCAGACGTGACTAGAGTGTTGGAAAGAAATTTAATTAGAGAGGAAGCATCACGTTTGAAAGGGGGGTGGAGGGTAAGTTGTTTATGTTATTCTTTTAGGCACGTGAGATTGACAAACAGAGTTAGCATAGTTACACGTATAACATAAAAAATGACTCTTAATCTTTAAAGGTTCTAGGTGTTTCATTTGCAAAAAACCAGGACATTTTGTAAAAAATTGTCCTAAAAAAACAAAAGGTGATGTCAAGATGATACAGAAGCTCCAAATCTCTAAGAGTACCAGTAAATCTTGAAACAAACTCCTATAATGCCTGTCTGAGGAGAATTTGATTTGTAATTATTTGTAAATCTATTTAGGTACTGAATTCTTCGAGGCGAAATTGACATTTATCATAAGTTGGGTTTTAATTTCTAAGAGACGGAAAAAAAAAAAGTGATGTATAGTATAAGAGGTAAACATTTGAAAGAGGAGATTTATTTTAACTGACGTGAATAAAAGGTCCACAAACGACATAAAGATGGGCAAAATTAACAGTCTCTCAAACCCAACTTCCGTTTAGTATCAATAAGCTAAGAGGTGGAAATGAGGAACAAGAAGTACAAAGGTTTGAGGCAAAGAAAGGGTGTGCGAGCTTCGTCAAACTAACAAGAACAAATCACACTTGTGGCTTGGCACTTTCCCCACCCCTTACATGGCTCATGATGTTGCTGCTCTCGCTTTCGAGGGTTCTGCCTCCTTGAATATTCCCGACGCCGCTTCCTCCTCCCTCAGAGCCATCCAGAAGCTTCTCTGCGGCCACCCCGGCCGGCCACTGGGAAGATCATGACAGCTTTGACCGTGGACTGTGACTTTGAGTTATTGGAAGCATTAGAGGAAGAAGGAAACGCAGTAGCGAGGTGTTTAGTTAACACGAACAGCATGGCAGAAGGGTTGATCATCACGCCACCAGCCTTGAAGACGGGCTTCAATTGACATCGAATTCAAAACTACAACCGACTTCAATCTCTGGCCAGACTGACTCCTAAAATCTAAAACCACCATTTGTTCTATTTATAAATCCTCTTTTCACCAAAAAATTGATTCTATCTCTTTTACCAAATAAATGAAATTGTGATAATTTCGTCCATATTATTTTACAAATGAAAAGAGAGAATAAAAAATTGAAAGGTACAAATCATAAATGAGAGTAAATTTAAAAATTTACACCATAACCATTGATCTACCTAGCTCTCATCGGTATGTGTAATTTGGTCAAAATGAACTTATAAATAAGATCAGAGTAGTACTTTATATACTTACGACTACACTTCAACCTCTGCTCCTTTGTGCTTCTCTTCTCACTGTTTACGTCCAAAATTTTTTAAAACCACGTTAGTAGCATTGTTATGTATAATCTGGGATGGGGATAGAGCATTGTACGAGTTAGAATCGGAATGGCCACAGACATGGAGAATTCGGCTCTGGTCTCTGGCTCTCTACTACTAGTGTCGTTCCAAAATTTTCTGTAGCTATTTTAGAATTTGGCTCTAATTTCTGCTACTTGGGTTTTGAGGTGTTGTTTTTTTCTTAAGGAGATCCTTTCATAAACTTTTTTTCTTCTTATCCTATCTTGACCATTGATTGAAAGGATTAAAAAAAAAAAAGTAGTATTATAATATTTCTAATTGATTGGATAAATATAATTTAGAGATTATGAGAGATAATAAAAAAAAAGATAATAATAGAAATATTAGCAGTTGTTTTTCGGCTTTGTTGCTCTTGGACCTTGTAGAACTTTAGTGTTTTTTAATAGGGTTAAGGTGCAATATTACCAACGAATTATTGGTCCAGGTGCAGTCAACACAATAAACTATTAAGTGGACCTTAAATACCAACAAAC
This sequence comes from Acacia crassicarpa, assembly GCA_034222035.1. NCBI lineage: Eukaryota > Viridiplantae > Streptophyta > Magnoliopsida > Fabales > Fabaceae > Acacia > Acacia crassicarpa. Next base: position 58,714,530 of record JAWXYG010000002.1, on the reverse strand, counting down.
TTTTTAAAAAATAAACTTAACACAAAACCGTTAAATTCATCATAACGCCGTTACTACCCATAACTTTTCCCCGGCCACGTCCACGTCGTCCCCCGCCTCCATTGACTTTCTTTTATCTGAACCATTTCCCCATACCTCAGGAGAGCGATCGGTGTTCGAAACCATAATGGTTTAGATCGCTCCAGTGCCTCCAATTTGACCTTGATGTGCTTGGCCTTCTTCAGAGCAAGAGCAACGTCGCCGTCCATTCGAGAGCGAAGGTCCTTGACGGCCTTGGCATTGTGAAGGGTCCTGCTTTGCTCGTGAGAGCTCTGCAGATTCTAGTTCAGTCTTTCGAGCTATTTCAGCCGGTGGAGGCCACGACGGAACCCATCTCGATGACATGGTGCTGGTGATGGTCTGGCGACGATTCCTCACCCCGGAAGCGAGAGAAGGAGCCAGAGAACAAGTCATTCATCTTCGGTCGAAAGGATTTCCGGGATTCAAAGGGAAGGATTAGAAAACAAGAAAGGATAAAAAGAAACAAAAATTAGAATCTTAAAAAAATACAGAGAGAAATAGTGAAGAGTATGGCATGGGGAAGGAGGAGGAGGAAAAAGAGGACATTTATGGGTATGGGGAAATGGCAGGGGAAAAGTTATGGGTAGTAACGGCGTTATGATGAATTTAATGGTTTTGTGTTAAGTTTATCTGTTAAAAAGTTTGTTGGTATTTAATGTCCACTTAATAGTTTATTGTGTTGGCTGTACCTGGACCAATAGTTCATTGGTAATATTGCACCTTAACCCTTTTTAATAATAAGTATACTTTTTTGTCCGAAAACCAATCTTTTCTCCCATATCGTTTAAGTGAGCAACATGAATTGCGACTCGGTATTATGGGAAGACCTTGCGATTTGCAGATCAGTTTGTGTAATCCATGATCCGTATAATTATTTTTGGAAAAAAGATACATTTAAGAGATTTATTTTCATTCCGTTCACACTAAAAAAAAAAAAAGACAATGAATTAGCGATGGAATTTCATCTGACAATCTATTTTATCATCAAATTTTGTCCCCAATCCATTGTTTTATTTTAGTGTGGAGGCATGTGGGTTTTTTTTTTTATAATTTTTTATTTAGTGACATATCAATGTTATTAATATCATTAATACTTTAAAATTCACTTGTTTTGATTTAATTAAATAATATCATATTAATTATATATATTTTAGTGCCTAAGTATTTTTTTTTTGCCAAGAAAGGCCTAATTATTTTCATTAATTAATTTTATATACTTTTTTTTTTGATACATGAGAAGAAACAAAAGTAAAAGCTATTACATGTGGGGAATAGATCCCAATCTATCATGTGAAAACTCAGTGTGCAAGAAGTCAGGGCACACATCAAAGAAGGCTGAGGTGGAGAGACCCTTTTTTGCCAATCTATCTGCTACAGTATTGATTTCTCTTGGAATCGTGTGGATTAAGACCATCCAATCCCTGTTGAGAAGCTCCCTTATTCTCCAAAGCAGCAAACTTTCACTAAACTCTTGACCCTCAACCATCAATAAATTAGTCACTTCGCGTGCATCTGATTCAATAATAACCCTCCGCAATCCCAAATCCCATGCTAGGGTAAGCCCTTTGAACACAGCCCACATCTCTGCTTCAAAAGGGCTGCAAGAACCCAAGTACTTCGAAAAACCAGCAATCCAGGAGCCCTCACAATTCCGAATTACAGCTCCACACCCTGCACGTTCCTGGGACTTTGTAACAGCGCCATCCACATTGACCTTCAGCCAATCACCTTCAGGAGGAGACCATTGAGTATTCTGGGTAGATCCAGAAGAAAGACATCCATCAGTTTCCTGTAAAATAACAAAACTTTTCCAAGTATGTAGGATAGCTGCAGACGGATTGCATGGTTTTTGATAATCCATTTCGAAAATAACACCGTTCCGCCAGAGCCAAAGTTTCCATAGAGCCACTCCCCACATAAGATTCCAGTCGCCTGACTTTTGAGAGCTGAGATCTCTGGTAAAATTCATCATACCCCAATCCTTGAGGGAGGAAGAGAAAAACTGGGAAATAACATCGGGGTGGATTAGTTTAAGCCACATCTCCTTTGCAAAGGTGCAATCTCTAAGGATGTGTAACACCGACTCTGCATCCTCTCTACAGAAGTCGCACAGTGCAGATGTTTGTGCCCATCTACTGCGCCAAAGATTTGTAGGGAGTCGATTATTGAAGGCTATCCACATGAAAACTCGGATGCGTTCGGCCCCCTTCCACTTCCAGATAAATTTAAATAGCCTCTCATTCGAACCATCAACTATATTCTCTAGTAGATTATACGCGCTTTTAACAGTAAAAGCACCAGTATTTGTTCCTTTCCAGACAAGCATATCTTCTCCAGCGTCTTGTCTCGGCGGTACTCTGGAAAGAAGTTGCCGGATAGTTTGATGGGGAAGAATGGTAATTAATCTATCAAAATCCCAGGCATCATTAAGAACCCAGTCAGAAACTTTGCTATTCATCTCATCATTAGTAAGATCCCTGAGGCAAAGATCTTTAAGGACACCCGTTTGCAATAACCATGGATCTGCAAAAAATTGAACAGAAAGGCCGTTTCTGACAGACCATGTAGACCCTGACTCAATTAGAGGGTGTTGATCGACCAGAAATTTCCAAAGTAGAGAATCGGTGTTCTTAACATTGAGTAACTCATTCTCATCCCTGAGCATATATTTCCCTTGAATTACTTCGGCCCAGAGGCCTTTGGAACCTGTGATGAACCTCCATGCGACTTTGGCCCCACAAGCCATATTAAGAGAAGAGAGGTTTTTTAGACCAAGACCCCCCTGCACCTTAGGGCGAGTAAGTTGTTGCCACCCAATAGGATGATAGCCATAGCTCGATTCCTGGTGCCCCCAAATGAATTGGCGTTGGATTCGTTCAATTTCATGGCAAATAGAGTTGGGAATTCTTGCTACAAACATAGGATACAATGGGATTGCAGCTAGGACTGACTTAGCTAGAGTGATCCTGCCTGCAGTAGAGAGGCATTTACCTTTCCATGCCGACAGTTTTGATCTTACCTTGTCCACAATGTAATGGAAAGTCTCTGATGAATTCTTCTTCCTGGATAGTGGAAAACCTAGGTAACGACCAATTTCAGCAGAAATCGTCATCCCAGTAATCCGAGAAAAACGTCGTGTTTCAGAATTTGGGACCCTTGGAGAGAAAAAAAGAGAAGACTTAGCTTTACTAATTTTCTCCCCCGAAGCCAAGCAAAATCTATCAAGGCAAGAGAGCATGCACTCAACTTGAGTATGTGTTGCCTCACCAAATAGTAATAGGTCGTCTGCAAACATTAGATGGGAGATAGCCGGGCCATTTTTTGAGACCCTGATTGGTTTCCAATTGCCAGCAGCCACTTCATCACAAATGAGATGCGATAATTTATCCATACAGAGAACAAACAACAGGGGGGAAATAGGATCCCCTTGTCTAAGGCCCCTTTTAGCAGGGAAGTATTCCGTAGTAGCCCCATTCCAAAGGATATTATAGGAAACAGATGTGACACAAGCCATAATCAAAGCTATAAATTTGGGCTTCAACAATAAGTATATGATGGGCTCGAATGTTTTGAGCCCATAAATTAAAGAGATGGATGAGACATTTCAAATCGTTTCGTGATGGTGAAAGCGAGCCCAAATACCGGTGTTTCTTAGGCCTCATCTTTTACCAGAAGACCAACTTGAAAAAAAGAAAAAGAAAAAGGCTTGAACCATGAAATTGATTGGAGATAGGAGGAGCGATGCATGGCACGAGGGACTTCCAAAATTTAACGTTAAACAAAAATGTTACTTGTCTTTTACAAACTTAAGGGAGAGTGTTACATTATTTATTGAATAGGTGGATTCAACTTTTAATTTTCCTGTGGAGTTTATATATAAATAGAGAGAGATACACACACAACACACACACCATTGGTTGTTCGTACGTGTAGTTCCCATGTCACTACTTAATGGAGTTAGGGGCATCCACATGTACATAACTAATTATTTTGGGTGAAGGGTCAAAAATACACATAACATTTTTTCCCAGGATCGCCCAACATCACAATCTTTCAACTGGATCAAAAATACACACGGCGTTACGTTTTTGGGTTGCCCAGCACCACGGCCCTTTTCCCCCAAGATCGCTCAGCACCACAACCTTTCAATTGGATCAAAAATACACACGACGTTACGTTTTTGGGTCGCCCAGCACCACGGCCATTAGTCAACCATTAATTACCGTTAGTTGACCGTGGTGCTGGACGACCCAAAAACGTAATGTCATGCGTATTTTTGATCCAATTGAAAGGTCGTGGTACTGGGCGATCCTGAGGAAAAATGTCATGTGTATTTTTGACCCTTCACCCAATTATTTTTTAAGAAAGTCTGCAACTACTTTTATGCTACAGACAGTGACGACCACATGATGGGAATTTTGATATTGGCCTATCTTTATTATGTACAAGAGCATCTCAGGATAATATTATTAATATAAGCCGAAAACTGTTCAATGACACTAACGATTAACAAAAGAAAAATTCACCATCTAATTAATAATTAATGACTACTAGCTCAAAGTGGAGAATGCTTCAATTCGATGGTAGTGTTAAACTGCTTATTAACTTGCAAATCTACATAAAGGCGGGTGAATATATATATATATGATATGCGGAATATTTTTTTATATTACATAATAGAAAATACATTTTAAATCCGCGGAATCGAATATTTTTATTCAAGATAAAAAGATTTAGCGCTCTCTGGCCAAACCTGCCATTCTTTACCTAAAAGTCGTAATTTTAATTTATCTCATTCATTGTATCAAGGAAAAAAATCGTCTCATTCATAATTGTTACTGTCAACTTTTTTTGCTGTCCTTGTTACTGTTGAAAGCAGAACAACAGTATCATTACCCTTGTTACTGAATAATTATATTATTCCTAAACTAGGGTGAAATATTATTCCTAAACACATATAGATAAAGCGCTTAAACTAAATGAAGAGGAAATAAGTGATTGGTATGGAGGAAGCCAAGCAAATCTAAAGGACATGCTGTGTATGGAGGGGAATAATCAACCTCAGCATAAAATAAAAGGAACAACTGAAGAAGGAATAATTGTACAAAACTTAGGGCGCTGATAAATGCGTGGAATGTGTTTGTCACTCTATGTATGTGAATATAGAAGAAATAAAGTGCATTCAGGGACTCCAGTGAGCTCCCCACGTAGTACGTACGCTGATGTTTAGAAATTGAATAAAGATCAGAAAGGTTAATTGTTCATCACGCTGACAATAACCAGCTCCGACCAGAAAATTTGTTTGAGATCACATTTATGATTTTAAAAGTGTTTATTTATGTAAATCGAGATACAATTCTTTTAATATATTTACTTCATATACCGTAATTCATAATTAAGAAGCTGCTTTTAAAACCTCCAATCACTATTCCAAACAAACACAGATAAATAGTTACGTTAGTCTTCAAAAACAATGTACAATGCAGAAGTAGCCCAGAACAAATGAATACACGGGAGCTAGACGTATGTATATGTGTGGCAGTATCAGCCATTGCACGGCAACAACACTTTCCAACAACACTAACTGGAAGAAGAAGTTGAACCTTTCCCTGGCCCACTTGTTGAGATTAAAGCCAGAGGCCCAGAGCCTTCACAAGTCACAGGCTAATTCTCATCTTTGTGCGGATATTATACACAAACTCTTGACCATTTCTCTGCATCATTATAATTACTTGTGATTGGTCCACGTCACTCCCATCAACCCGTAAACACCACTTATATAAGCCCTCCAGGCCACCCCTATCCTTTCATCTCATCCCAGACCAACAAGACTCTACATAATCGATCAATTTCGTCCCACTACTTGCACCAGTAATCGATCCTCTCATTGATTAATTGAATTCCATACTCATCAGCTTACTTCTCATTCGGTTGAACGTGGAGCAACCACGGAAGTTCCATATCAACCACCCACGGCTTGAACTTGTTCTGGCGGTGACGTCGTGGGCTAGTGTTCCGTATCTTGCTCAAGAGAGGTAGCTTGCTCAATTTCATGGCTCTCACAACAGGGTGTTCCTAGTTGAAAGGCTTTATTCCACAAGGCTTCGTGGTCGTCGTGGCCTTCTTCCCTCCCTGGCTCGCAAGCTTGGCCCTTTTAAAGTCTGAATCATCGTTTTACTTTTACATGACCCCGCTCTTAACCAGTAATATTCTCCTCCTCATTTATTTCTGCAATATTAATACTCTAACACTCTTCCATTTGTATATGTCTCAACAATGTATAACCATTCTTTAATTGAAAACCTATTTCATTGCAATACGCTGTCATTTTCCTAGCTACCTGACCTGTAACCTGTCACTCCATTCTCTTCAAGATAACAACTCAAATGTTCAACAGTCACCACGTCGCAGAGTCCTTTATTCAGTTCTCGTAACGAAATTGCCTGTGTCAATTCTCAATATATGAATTGTTTAGAATCACTTAACCACTAAAAAAGTTTGATGGATACGGAAAAATCAGGGAAAATATCAGGAATCTTAATGTATCATCAAATCTCACTTTAGGTTTCTGTTGAGACAATATTGACTGGATAGAACGTGTTTTGAATAACACACAGATGAACCAATTTCAAATCAATTACAAAAAATATAGTAGTTTGTGTAATTTTTCTTGCTTTAACAAATGAGATAACATTTTGGCCAAAAAAAAAAAAAAACAAATGAGATAACATTGCGTTGTTTAAGACGGGCCACATTATAACGGTACTGGCTACGGTCATTACTTTCCACTTCTTATTATTTTGTTTCGGGGGTTGATATGAAGTTTTAATTCAGGTAGATCTCGATTAATAATTTCTTTTAAGTTTACGAGATCATAAAAAATAAAAATTTGTGTTTATACAAAAGAGTAACCAGTAAGAAAGAGTTTGTTCAAAAAAAACCAGTAAGAAAGAGAAGTAAGGAAAAACAAAAAGAGAAGATGGACTGAAATCTCTCATTTATTTTAGAAGTTTCAATTAGAAGGAAAACATTGAATGAATGGAAAATTTTCAATTAGTCATTATATAAATGAGAATTTTTATCTGGCAGGAAAATAAAAGATTCCAGAGAACAAAAAGTGAACTAATTATTTGGGTTGCTTGGTAGTTGGGTGGTACGATGAGATTTAATTTGAATGTTAAGATGTAAAGATTGGCGGGACCCTGCAAAGTGCTTATTACATCAACTACGTACTCAATTCAGTTTCATAGTCTCTGGTAACAACTTCAAATATTTACCAGGCAGTGATTCAACTGTTTCATTAGTAGTTACTCCATCGAGAGTTGAACAAAATCGATCAATAATTGGATCGGTTAACCAGTCTTAGTTTTTTTCACTTCAGCATTCGATAAACTTTTGAAAACGATATATCGTGTGTCTTTCAATGCTGAACAAGAATCAACAGCAATGAAATATGATGTAAGAAGAATTCTGATACCAAAAAAAAGAGTCTTAATTAGGATCTATATCCGGACAACCCCCCCCCCCCCCAAAAAAAAAAAAAAAACAACAACAACAACACCACACAAAACAATACCAATCAATATATAACATAAAATATAAGAAAAAATAATAATTAAATTGGGATGACTGATGAGTAATCTTCAAATTGCATAGAAATGAATAGACAGCTGGGCGTATAATATTTGTTGCGCAGAATCAGTCATTGCATTGCATTTAATTTGCACAACAACAGGAAACTAAGTAGGAAGTGGAAGTTGAAGCCTTCCTTGTCCCACTTTCAAGGCTGCAGCCTTTTCACGAGTCGTCAAGGACTATTTTCCTAAATAGAGTACTTTTTTTTTTGGGGTAAAACTAAATAGAATACTTTAATTTGGTATACATAAACCCTTTGACCACTCATCCATATCATTAATTACTTGCTTTTGATTGGTCCATGTCACTGCCATCACCACCACCACGTCACCCCAAGTATCAAACTAATTAACCCAAATTCTCTCATCTCTTCCCCTGAACCAAACAACGCTCATGATCAATGTAGTTTAAGGATAAAAATGCCCTTTAATTAATCCAAGTTTGAATACACACCTGAGTTTTTCCAGGGTCAAATTACCTCTGGGGACCCCTTATTTAGTTCTTGCAACTAAATGCCCGAGCAAATTCAGAATATATATATATATGAATTACTTAGACTAAACATGCAAGAATTTTTAAAATTACTCACAAATAATAATAATAATAATAATAAATAAATAAATAAATACTCCTACATGAATACAAATGGAATGCATTGAGTATCGTTTTAGTTTCAGAATGGGTGAATAAAGGATTTAATTTCTCTAAATTGAGACTCAATGCATTCCATTTGCACGGGCATGTAGTTGGGTGGAATGTTGAGAACTGGGGCTAAGGTGTAATGATTAAGATAAGGATGGTGTGGGACATATCACCAGTACTCGCCACTATACATCCATTTAAATACTTGGTTCGATGTGGGACTTGGCCGTCTCCTAGGGGTTGTGTAGCATCGCAAGGAAAAAATTTATAACTTGAATTTTTTTAAAAAAAATGAGAAAAGTGACGTAGAAAGTTTGTAATTAATATTTTTAACTCTTTTATTTTACATCTTATCTTTATTATAATTTCATAACCCCATTTTTTCAATATTATTGTTGGTGAAAATACTTTCAAGATAGAAATATTACTAAGAAAAGAATCTGTGTAATTAATATGCATAATCTATAAATATACAATATTACTGCACTAAAAAAACCAGTAAAAACTCACAAGATTGCCGAATATAGTAATGAAATATGCAGAAATCCAGGCCCAACTTGCGTTGTTTCCTTAAGACAATTTTGCTCCCTCTATATTGATGTCCAAGGTTGATGAGCAATTGTCTCCCAGGATAGAGCGGATTTTTCGTCTTCAGAATGATGACACTCTCAATCAGAAGCCCAAGCAAACACAACGAGTCTACTTTCAAAATCGTACGGATGAAACTAATAGTAAAATGCATTAAACTATATGTATGAGAGCGTAGTGTTAGAAAAATGAGATTGTTTTTCTGTCATACGCATGTCTATTTATAGACAATGAAATGATCAGATGGAGTCTCTTCAGTGAACTGACGCGACCGGCGGTGGTGAACCGACGCGACTTCTTATTCATAACCCATGGATTTAAACAAAAATCCAACAATCCCCCAAATGGATAAGAAGTCAGTCCATCATGACCAAGTGCAAATGAATATGTATGCAAAGTGCGATTCCTCTACGAGCAACAACTGCATCGAGAAAAGTAGGGGTTGCCTTTGAACCTTCTCTAGTGAAAAACCTATCGGATATACTGGTCAATCAGTGGACGCGCTGTCTTGAACTGTTGACCTTTTAGTGTATACCAAGACAATAGGAGTCACACAATTGCTCCTCTAGCATCGTTGGTTCACATGCTGTGTCCATTTTGGCCCTGGACACCGCCTGGTTCTGTGAGTGGTCTAGAGAATCGGTTGTTTTAAATTCTCATAGAAGCGACCTGCACTTCACACTCACATAGGTGATTCCTTGTGATGTAAGTCAACATACATCATCTGAGCACATCAGATTAAAAAACCATTAAAAGTTTAAAAACTTACCCTTATATATATGCACTGTCTTGTCTAGGAATGAGTATGAGTTTAGAACTCCACAGTGTTAAGAGTCGATTAAGACTTAGTTGTCTCTTTGAACCTAATTCGTGGGATCTCTACTCTTCTAGGTAGCGTTACCGCGATAATCAACAATGGATCGGCCTTAAACTCATTCCTTTGAACAAATTTTTAACTAACTCTTTAGGAATCCCTCTAGTCAATGGATTCGTTGTATTCTCTTTTGATTTCACCTAATCAATTGAGATGATTCTATTTGAGAGTAGTTGTCTAACGGTGTCATGTCTATGACGTATATGTTAAGACTTGCCGTTGTACATGACATTCTTGGCCCTACCAATAGCTGTTTGACTATCAGTATTACAGTGTATACACACTGCCGGTACCGGTTTTGGCCAACTAGGAATGTCTTTAAGAAAATTACAAAGCCACTCGGCTTCCTCACCAGCTTTATCTAAAGCAATGAATTTTGCTTCTATAGTTGATCTTGCAATGCAAGTCTCCTTGGATGACTTCCAAGACATAGCAACCCCAACAAGGGTGAATACATATCCACTTGTGAATCTTGTGCCATTAGAGCTGGTGATCCAATTTGCATCACAATACCCTACTAGTATTGCAGGTACTTCTCATAATGCAAAGCAAAATTTTGAGTATGCTTTAAGTAATCCAAAACTCTTATATAGCTATCCAATGAAACTCGTTTGGACTACTTGTAAAGCGACTACACATGCTTATTGCGTAGGCAATATCAGGTCTAGTGCAGTTCATAACACACATTAGACTGCCTAACACTCGAGCATACTTCCTTTGTTTTTCAGCTTCGCCAGTATTTCTCGACAGACAAAGACTAGAGTTTATAGGGTTCGTCACAAAAGCAATGTTTAAACTCTTGAACTTCTCAAGAATTTTAGCAATATAGATGTTCTTGTGATAAAGCCAACCCAATAGATGTTCTGTGGATTTTAATTCCAAAATTAACATCTGCTAGACCCATATCTTTCATGTCGAACTTACTGGTAAGAAACTACTTAGTAGCTTTAATCATTTGATTATTACTACCTATTATCAATATGTCATCTACATAAAAACAGACTATGGCAAAACCATTTTCAATATTCCGAATATAGACACACTTGTCACATTCATTAATACTAAATTCATTTGATAACGTAAATTCATTGAATTTCTCATGCCATTGTTTTGGGGTTTGCTTTAGTCCATAACGGGATCAAGCAATCGATAAACTTTCTATTCTTGTCCTAAGACAACAAAATGCTCAAGTTATTCTAGATAGATCTCTCTATCTAATTCACCATTTAAGAAGGCTTTCTTTACATCCATTTAATATAATTCCAACCCATTCAATGCTGCTAACGCAATTAACATCCGAATGGATGTAATTCTTATAATAGGTGAATAGGTATCAAAGTAATCTAAGCCTTTACGATGTCTGTAACCTTTTACTACCAACCTAGCTTTGTCCTTACCAATAGTGCCATCTGTTTTCATCTTCTTTTTGAAGACCCACTTAACTACTAGAGGCTTATTGCCAGGAGGAAGGTCAACCAATTCCTAGGTTTGATTTGACAGAATGGATTTAACTTCACTATTGATAGCATCTTCCTAGAATGGTGCTTCAGGAGAGCTCATAGCCTCTCCATATGTTCGGGGCTCATTTTCTAACAAAAAGTTGGAAAAACATGTCCACAGGATGTGGCAATCCTTTGCCTTATACTACGTCTAGGTTCCTTCTCTACAAGATCATCACTGCTCATAGTATCCCATAGTATCGTTATCATTATTACCACTTGCTTTACTTCCCTTGTTATACGAAAATACACTCTCAAAGAATGTAGCGTCTATTGACTCAATAACCGTATTAACATAGATATCTGATACATCAGACTTATAAACCAAAGACTGATATGCACTACTGTCAAGTGCATGACCAATAACACATAGTCCATCGTCTTAGGTCCGATTCTTAACCTTTTAGGTTTAGGAATCTCATCCTTTGCCAAGCACCCCCACAACTTTAAATATTTCAAGGAAGCTTTCTTTCCTTTCCATATTTTGTCTGGTATGCTTTTGTATCCTTTTGTGGGGCAGTCTATTAATTAGAAAAATTAGTCATTAAAATGACTTTTCCCTACAAATTCTGTGGTAAACTAGACGTAATCAACATTACATTCATAATTGAATTCAGTGCCTTTTTTTTCACTAATATACAACATTCAGCCATAATGATGTTATAAAAATTTCACATAAATTGGTAGTAATGCATACCCCAACTAGAAATATTTATCATATTTGGATGTCAAAATAAAACTACCAACATTTATTTTCAATAATTATAAAGACAAATAATCAACCTTATAATTGAAAAATCATAAACGCCTTATAATAACAAACTTCAATTCACCCACAATACAAACATAACATCATAGCATCAAGGTATGGGTAATTGAAAATCACTGTAATATTCATAAAGAATTGACCACTTTGGTGACTAACAAATCAACTATACTCTTATCATAATATTTGAAATTAAAATAATTCATAAAGAATTGACCATTTTGGTGATTAATAAATCTACCACACTTAATTCCAAAACTTAAATATTAAACATTCATAATACCCCCAAAGTTTGTATTTTTCTCGAATATGATATTTTGACCTTTATGACCTATTGAAAGTAGGAAAGTATGTTGTCTCCAAAATGGTAGTATATTTATTTTATTTCTTGAATAAGTTTTCGGTAGGACTTAATAGGGCGAAATCCAACTCTCTAAATTTAATTAGGAGTCATAAAATGTTATAAAATGCTATGAAAACACCTAAATTAATTAGTTAAAATTCCCAACTATTAAAGAACAATTAAATCCATACTTGAAGGTACATTAACACATAATGCGTATATTATCAAAAATAAACCATAAAGGAGTAAGAAGAGGTTTAAAATAATTAGAGGACACTAAAAATAATTATTGGACACCAACAATTAATCTTAATTGAACTAACATTCATAATTAATTTAATGTCAAATATTAACAAGCAATTTGTAATATTTTGGCTAAGATCAATATTAAAGCCTAACAAGGGATCAATAATTGTAACAATTGGATTTAGTAGGATCATAATTGAATTGGTAATCAATAAAATCATTACAAAATAAACCTAATTAAGCTAAATCAAATAGTAAACAAGAAGAATTTAACTTAGGGCTTTTTACCACAACAAATCACATTGGATCAATTTTTGGTAGTCCAAACCATTGCCCAAACCAACAATAAAGCCCAAAACAAAATCAAACCAAAAGGTCCAGAGGGGAATTCGGTTTTTTGGAAGCTTCAAGAACAAGGAATTGAATTTGGCATATGGTCAATTTAGGTCAAAGCTTGTAGAAGAAGAATTACTATTCAAAACTTGGAGTGCAAGTTCTTTGGCTTCTTGAAGAAGGAGAAGAAAAAGATGAAGGGGGAGAGAGAGAGGAATTTCGGTTTTTTGTGTTGGAGGGTGAGGATGGAATATTTCAATCATAACCTAGATCCAATGGTTGAAATTAGCCAAGAGTGAAGTTGCAATTAATTACACAATTGTCCAACCTTTTCACTATAAATAGAGGCATAGGTCATTCACTTTTCTTCACACCAAGCAAAGCATCATCTGCATATTTGAGAGAGAGTGAAGAGAGTTGGAAGAAGCTTGAAGGAGATCAAGCATTAGGTAAGCAAAGTTCTTTAGTTTTGGGTTTTAAATTCATAGCTAGAAGTAGTTTTAATCTTTAAAATTCTAGAATAGTTTTAATTTCATGTTTTTATGGTTAAAAATAGTTTCATTTCGAAAAATTAGTGAAGAAAGTGGTTTAGCAAAATTTCCAGAGGAAAAACACTGAAGTAACGAAGTTCTGGCGAAAATTCATCGGTTAGGCGATTTCTAAACTAGTAATAAAAAAACTCATATTTCATGTTGAAAATGTCATTGAAAAATTCTGTAAAAATTCATGGTCAAATTAGACATATAGGACTTTTAAAATATGTAAAGAAAATGTTGAAATGAGCTCTGTACAGTGAGAAAGAAATTCTCAAAGTTTATGTTGCGAAAATGCTGGAAATTCTGGGCAGAGGATGAACACGTGAAATCTGGGAGTTATTCTTGAATTCTGGGCAAAGCCTGATATTTTTTCTGGAAAATAGACATCCTAAGGAGTCCGGAACATTTTACGGATCTTCGTTTTGATTTTTCTAGAATTAGTTATGATTTTTCAAAGATAGGCGAAATTTTGCCCAATGATTTCCAGCGTTCTTCAACAAATTTTGAGAAAATAAAATGATAAACCAGTGTACCAAGGGTAAAATAGTCAGTAGTGGCCAAAAATATCTGCTAGGATATTATTTATAAATTAATAAAGTGATATTACTATCATAGGCTATCCGAACGAACGAAGACCGATCAAACTACACGCCGAAATTACCAATCCAGGTACGGACGTGTATTGTAACACTAACTCTGATGCTTATGGTATACTTATATGTGATAAATAGTCTGAGATTCTGTTTTTGAAAATTGATCATACACATACAGCTTGATACGAGTTATAGTCTTGATAACGCCATTATGTTTTCCTAGCGCTGAGGACACGGATGTACACCGTGGCACTGGTGAATAGTGCAGACTATAATAACATACATATTGCAGTGGCTGTGTTATGTTATTATCTTGACCATGAGAATATTGTATGTGGTTATTGCTGTATTGCCATGAATATCTGTCATACATATTTGATACATAAGCATGAGGTTAACCGTTACCTGAGGTTCAATGGTAATTGAACCTCAGCTCTCACCTTAGCCTCAGGATCCAGAGGCGGCAGGTTCGAGGAGAAGGGTAAGCAGGTGGAGTGAAGAAGCAGACGAGGAATTTCTCTTTGGAATTTTTTTGTATTTTCCGTCTTTTTGAATATCCGACTATTTGGATGACTGTAACGTCATACAGATACACCATTGATGAATGTTTTATCAATTACTCGTCTTTAAAACTATTCCGATGCTCTACTCTGATCAAACCTTTCGAACTCTGATAACACTATTTCGAAAACGTTTTAGAAAATTGGGATGTTACAGTCATATGATTGTCATACAAAATATTTGATAATTTACCACATTTATTTTCAATAGAAAATAATAAATCATTCTTAATAAATTAAATAATGGCTGAGATATTCATAAATATTACCATTTTTATTAAAACAAAATATTATTTCAACTTTCAACTATTATCACGTTAAATACAACAAATTTTCTTTTATTCAACCATATTAATTTAAAAAGATTCATAGGATTTTTTAGGAGAGATTATAAATTATTAAACAAATTAATATCTCCATTGATATTAAAGCCTTAAACGGGAATAAATTCCCCTCTCATCCTAAAATTTAGGACTTTTAATAAAGTTCATCATTTAACTATTAAATATATTTAATTTCTGCAACTAGAAACCAAATAATAAAATAACACGCATGAATTCAATAATCATATCAAAATTTCATCTCCATACAATATTTAATGTAATTCAAAATATTAATTAATAAAATCAAGAAAATCTCCCGATGAAATCAAGGCATAAGATATATAATATCTTCACTTTATTAATTTAATATTTATCTAATTCTTATCAAAATAAGGAGAAATAATAGGAGATTTATTAACTACCCTATCAATCAAAACTAATATATTATTAACTAAAAATAATCAAATTTTCAACCTATGTAAATTTATTGTGCAATTAATCAATAATTAGAATAAATAATAGCATATTGTTTTTTATGGGCACATTCTAACTATAAAAGTGGCACATCAAATATTTAAAAGTTATAACCGCATTATTTTAAATTTTTAATACATTTTCATTTAAACATGCCTTCTGGAACAGGGGCTATTAAATGAAAATAGTTTCATTTAAATAAAAAGAAGGTCAAAACAACACGCCGATGCGCATCTGGAGGTGAAGGCGTGTTCAACCAAAACGCTAGTTCCATTTAAATTTAAAAAAAAAATCCCTTAACATAAAAATAAAACACACCAGTTCACATAACAATACCGTTTGCTAAAACTAAACGGCACGTTCAATCCTCCTTCAACCTCTAGCCGGGTTGTTTTGACCCAGTTGGATCTTGAGGTCGGGTCCATCGGACCTGACTTTTCAACCCTTCATAACCGTCATTACCGACGTTGGTTTTTCATATTCTTAGTGTCTGTCTCTTTGTTTTTCTGAGATCTACGTAATGAAACCATTTTTGTGTCCTAAAAACACTGTTTTCTCATGACTCAATTCCATAAAGGCTAAACATGTCTGTTTAGTTTTCTCATACATGGAAGTGTCATGGAATTTTGTCTTACGGAATTTGAAAATACAAATATATACAGCAATCAAAATATTTGTATTTCCACGAGACTGACTATTTCCTATCAGGGAAATCGGAAAATAACCAATTCATATATATATATATATATATATATATATATATATATATATATATATATATATATATATATATTCTGGAAAAGCATACTTCATGAAAAACGCAGAGGCATTCGAAAACTCCATATTTACATAAGCAATTCAGATACAAAAAAGAACAAAAACAATTATTGAAACCATGTTACTCAAAGCATACATGTCCCAACAAATTGAAGTTCACAAAAACATTTAAAGACAAAAGGATAAAGTCATATTCATGAACTCTGGAGAGTATAAACATGTATCAAGCTATCAACCAGAGATATGATTCAAGAATTACTTAACCAAAAATTCAGAAACGCATATGCAGAGAAATCAAAATTTCAGAATCTCTAATTTTCCAAAATCAAGAATCCAAAATTTAGAAAATGAACACAACACAGATTCAATCAAATTTGTCTTAAGATTGTTGGTGAAAATACTTTCAAGATAGAAATATTACTAAGAAAAGAATCTGTGTAATTAATATGCATAATCTGTAAAATTGTAATGATATTAACTAAATGAGTAAAGATATTGATTAAAGATATAAACGTATTGACTAAAAGCATAATAATATTAATTAAATGAGTAATAGAAATAACCAAAGACGTAATAATATTCACTAAATGAGTAATGATATTAATTAAAGGCTATTGACTGAAAGCGTAATAGTATATATTGACTAAATGAGTAATAAAAATGATTAAAGGCGTAATAATATTTGACTAAATGAGTAATGATGCTGACTAAAAGCGTAATGATATAACTAAAGGAGTAATGATATTAACTAACAGCGTAAACGTGTTAGACGCAACGGTAGGTGTTGACTAAAGACGCAAGTATTGATTGATTTACTCATTTAATCAATATCATTACTCATTTTTTCAATAGGTTTACGCCTATAGTTAATGTCATTACTCATTTAATTAATATCATTACGCCTTTAGTTAATAGTATTACCTATTTAATCAATATTGTTATGCCTTTAGTCAATATGTTTACGTCTTAACTAATATCATTATTCATTTATATAATACATTTACGTGTCTAGTCAACATTATTATGCTTTTAATCATTTTCACTATTCATTTTGTCAATGTTATTACGCCTTTAACCAATAGCCTGCAGTCATTTAGTGAACATTATTATGCTTCTAGTCAACACCATTATGCCTTTAACTATTTCTATTACTCATTTAGTTAATATTATTACCCCTTTAATTAGTCTATGCGTTTATGTCTTTAGTTAACATCATTACTCATTTAATTAATATTATGACGCTTTCAGTCATTTCCACTGCTAATTTAATCAAATATCATTACGTCATTAGTCAATAGGCTGTGTGTGTGTGTTCACCAAAGGTCACACATACACATATTCACCAAAGGTCACACATACACAATCTTATGCATATATTTACCAAATGTAACTTCACACACATATATTCTTATGCATATATTTACCAAAGGTAACTTCACACACGTATATTCTTATGCATATATTTACCAAAGGTAACTTGAGGTCACAATGCATGGTCAAAGCCTTTGGAAGGAACCAAGGTGGAGGTGGGATTTTCAAATCCCACCACAACCAAGGCTGCCACATTTTTTAAACAAACAAAATATTAATCCCTTCCCAACAGAAAAACAGCCACCTCCGGCGCCATTGGCACTTGGTCCAACGGTTGGAGGGTGTTGGCCGGTGGTGGTGCTCCAGCGAGTGTGCATTTTTTTCTTTTTCATTTAAAAAATTGAAGAGTGTTATAGTAAAATTATCAATATTTTAAAATTTCAATTTAATCTTTATTGCCTCTCGGTTATTTACGAGTGTTAACAAATATTTTGGTGTTTCATAAATTAAATGGTATTTTATTAGAATTTTTCCTAATTAAATTCTAATTGACTTCTTGTAACTTTGAGCAGCTCCATTTCTACTTTTGAATATACTCAATTCTCCTCCGATGACAGACAACTCTTTCCTGGACCAATCAACTTTTATGGGAATGAGTAAATGGCCCTTCAAGTGGTTTACACAACCCTATTTCCCTTCAATTTTTAAATGAATTCGTACAATTGCGATCGAGCATATATAAATCATAAATTTAGTGCACAAAAACCACACGCGCAAAGCCTTTTGGAATGCCGATTTGAAAGCTCAATGATTATTTATCTCCCTCGCGAATAATAATGACCGAGGTACTGTCTCCTCTACTAATTCTAAGTAGTGCGCCGTTTATTTACCAATTCACCATCGTTTGTATATGTTTGGATTAACAATAGAAATTATTTTTTCAATATGATTTATAATGTATGAGATAAGTATGTAAAGGGATTTGTTCTTGACTTGTGTAAACATGCTTCTGTAACACTAACTCAATCAGCAACTTGTTGACAATTAAGAAGTTGCCTTTGAAACTATTCTTCTAAGAGTCTACTTGAATTGGCTAGTATGTTCATACAAGTTGAAATAAAAATTCTCTCTTATATTTATCTCGTATATCATAAACCACGTTGAAAAAGTAGTTTCCACTACTAATCCAAATTCTAAATAAACACTAATTAGTTAGTCGTTAGTCATTACAATAGTTTTCTTAGGATCTCGTAAATTAGAATGTCGAACGTTCGCGTAGTCCATAAAATTATCTCACACAATATATAAAGGGAGAGCGTATGTCCCATAATTATGCTCCCTCCGTCTTATATATAAGTAGCGACTAACTAAATCATATGTATTTTAATGTTCACTAAAATTAATTAAAAATAATAAAATGAACCAAATTTCCACTTGAGTGGGCCATTTGGATTTTTTTTGGAGGAGTTGAGCAGTTTAATATTCCTTTACTAATAGCTTATTGATGCACTATTACTTGCTAATCCTTTTATTATGGGAATGTTACGAGATTATTATAATTGTTTAAAGTTCTTGACTTAGTGACCCATTCTTATAAGATATTAAATTGAACAAAATTTGATAGCACAATCTATAACCGTGGTAGTGTGCTGCTCTCTGTTTAGGAATATCATAAGCAATTTTCTTCTTGTTTGGATAATGTATTTTCTTTCTCTTGTTTGAGGACTATCAAATGTTTAAATGATGGAGAGTTTGATAAGTTTATAATTTATAATTAAATATAGGTGTATATTTCAAGATATGTAAGTTGGATTTATTAATAATTTATATATATTTAATTGTCTTTTATATATTTTTCTGTCCTTTAGTTAATTATGGGATAAAAGGATACATTTTAATATAAAATTTACTCATATCCTAACTTATTTTGCAGGAGATGTTATAAGATTCAAATAAGAACAAAATATCAATATAATATATTTATATTATATGATAATCGATTAAAAAAAAAAAGAAGATAAACCAAGTAATTGTGATAGAGACACACGTAGGGAAGCAATATATATGCTAGGCGTAGCAAAAGGGCGGTATGTTCTATTTTCCTTGTTTGATGATGGCAACACAAGAGTTCATAATTTAGATGGAGGGAGATTAAAGTTTGAAAATGCAAAAGATCTATAACACGGATGAAAATTCGACATTGGTTTTTCATTTCTCCTATTTCTTTTGCCATTTATTTTGTCTTTGGTTAATTATTATTTTGTTCATGAAAATGTTTAGTTTATGTAGTACAACCTTTGTTTTGGATTATTTAGCTTGATTATGAATTAGTGGATGGCGATTTCTTCTTTTTATTGCTTTAATGTTATATTTATTAATTTAATTGTGTACTGGATTATCCTGAAACAAGCCAAATCTGATTGGGACTATTTTGGTGTTCTAAAAAGCCTAGAAATTCATACTAGACATTCAATTGAATCCTGTAGGATTAAGTTTTCGGATTTAATTTGCTTGTAGGATAAACATATACCTATCACTTAAGATCTAGAATCATCCTTATCTTTAATTTTAATTATAGTTAGATTTACTTTCCTTTTTTTAGTTAGCTTTTATTCCCACCAACTATTTAAATTGTATTGACCCAACTTAAACAAAAATGTAAAGTACTGCTCAACTATATTCTTGGGACCAAATCCTCGTAGAAACAATATCTTGCTCACATTTTATTATTTGATACGGCTCTTATACACTTGCAAAATGCTCACATCCACTAAGCCGTGATATCCACTACTACTATGAGGGACATGTCATCACTAGTCATGAACAACAAAAAGCATAGACGATATCGTAACAGTCAATAGTGGTGATTATTAACCTTTTGCTCGGTGCTTAAGCCATGCTTATTCCCTAATAATCACCTCCCTTGACTGCGCCCATCATTTTACTTTTCCTCCTGTGCCTGTGCCCCAAAAGTTCCCACATTAGCTTTCTCGCTTTACCCCTTCTTACTCGGTCCCCTTTTTTTTAAAAAAACTCTAGATGTAAACAAATGGACGCGCACTGTGTGATCTCAAGGGAACAGCCGAATAGGATCATTTGATGCTATGAAAGAAACCTAAACCCCTTAAGTGTTGCTCTAAAATAAAATTTTAATATTTTAATCATTTTGTCTGATCCTTTCTTTTTTCTGTGCTAAGCACATGTATCATCCTCCTATAAGAAGCAATGTTGCTCGATCAAGGCAATGTCAGGTAATACATGTGGGCCATCTGGGACTCAAATATTGATTTGATCACCACAGTACGAAGGACCAATATCCCTTCTGTTAGACTCAATTTTCATTGGTCTTACACCTTGTTAATTTTACTCATGTACTCTTTAAACTTTTATGGATAGACATGATTCATTAACTTTTGTTTTCCTTTTTTAATTGTTTTTACTCATATCTGTATATACTAATTCAAAAAAAAATAACGATCGGGATTTTTTTTTTGGTAGGGTAAAATATGATAGTAGGAACTACGCTGTGAGGAGCATTGAGAAGAAGTTAAGGGTTGGATATGGCAGGGGCTGTAGCTTGGATAGATCGTCTTGTGTGCGAAATCACTAAATAAAAAACGTATTAAATAGAGAGTGAAATTTGGATCTAAATCATGACCGTTGATGGATCAGCTGGGGAAACGGTAAAATTTTGAAACCTATGGTAATTGTCATTATTTACGCAAACAAGCTATAGGGGACCGATATATGGAGGAATGGTTATGAGAGAAGGGTAAGGTGTCGGCGTCCATAACCCCTTATATATGGGGACCGATGATGGTTACGAGAGAAGGGTAAGGCGTCAGCGTTCATAACGCCTTATATACAGTTTGTTTTTCATGCAGTTGTGAAAATTAGGGTTGAGTTTCTCTCATCATTTTTTTTCTTATCATCCTTTATAATTTTTAAATCATGTTCATTTGTCTAATTAATATAATACTCCCTCCAGTCCTAATTATAAGGGATAGTTGACTTTTTTGGAGAAATTAAAGAAGCTAATTAAATTACTTTAGACTATTTTTATTTATATTTTTTTCTTCAAACTAATTAGTTTAACTAATAAACTAATATATAATTTAAAGATGACAACATATGAAATGATTAAGTAACTTATTTAGCTTCCTTAATATCTCCAAAAAAAGTCAACTATGTCTTATAATTAGGACCGGAGGTAGTACTATTTTAATTTTTCTCTCATTTTCTCAATCAATATCAACGGCCTCGATAAGCTTATGAGATAAAATAAGAAAAAAGATGAGGGAGGGATCTCCTTCCGAAATCTCCAAAACTCCAAGTCACTTGAATTTGACACGTCCACAATATATGAACAAGAAATAGTGGACCACACTCTTCAACTCTCTCTATATATAATCATTATTGCCTATATATAACACCAGAAAATTATCCATCCTAATATTCTTGTAATCGCTCTCGATTAATAGTAGGTTTGAATCAGAGGGTACTCGCAGTTTCCATTTCAACTGAGTAATTATCAATTCAGATTGACTAAACCTTCCCCCACTTGCCCTCCTTTTCTTTATTTACCAAACTAGACATCTTTTGCTTCCCCATCTTTATACTTCAATTAATTAAGAACCAAACAAAGTCTCCCACACCCGGCACCAACGAAATCAGATCATGATTCTTAGCACTAATCTGTGTTCTCTAGCTTCAACCTGGACCCTCGTTGATTTGAACTTAATGGCCTACACAACTAATTGGCGAATATAAATGTTCTTGAATACGGAAATATGCCTGATTCAAAGTAATTCCCAAACTTTAGGTGAGGAATTATGAACCATTTAAAGTAGAGTCTTGCTAAGATTAGGGATATGTTTGAGTAGCTGAATGTATGGTTTGGCTGTGTTAATTAAGTGTAACCTGGCCCCTAGGGTTACGTTCTAAAAGAATCAAAGATAGGTCAACCTTCAAACATGCCACGTCGACGGAGATTAAAAAACATGTGCACCCAAACGCTTACATTCCATTTACCCATATATCTTTTTTTTTTTAACAATCATTTACCCATATATCACTGCATGATAAATAACTAGAACTAGACGCATTACAATGGAACAGAATCAAACCTCGTAATAATACAGAAAGGACATATATAGACGGAGATTTATGTTATGTTTTTTTGCCAAATATAAGAAGACACACACCACTCCATTTCGTCATATCAAAGCAAAGCAAGCTTTGATGTGAGAGTTCTCCATAATTAATAACAGGCTAACTTCTGCCTCTCCTTCCCTTTCTTCCTTAATAAGCATTAATTAAAGTCATGCAGCACATACTATAAAGGGGAGGTTCCTTATGTGACGGTAGACATTATATTATGGAAATTTCCAAAGTTTTTGATCATCACCGCCAATGTTTCCTCCGGCAGAACCATCAGCATCGTTGTTGCCAGTAAAATCCAGAGGGGGAGGAGTGAGGAGCATTCCTTCAGCCATATCGGCAAGAACATTAGGTAAATCAAAGATCAAATCCTCGTCCACAAACTCAGCCCCACCAGATTGTTGTTCCTCGGATACATTAACATTAGCATTGCCTTGTTCATTAGGCCCGGACAAGGCATCCCTGGCTGCCCCGGCTGCGGCCGCGGCGCTGGCAGCAGCAATCTGAATATCATTGGCAGAGCGAGAGGCCGGGACGGGCAGCGAAGAAGCGGAGTCGGGGAAGTTAAGGTCAGCGTCGCTGCCCTTGAGAGCAAGGGCAGCCACGTCATAGGCAATGGCAGCCATTTCAGGGGTAGGGAATGTACCTAACCATATCCTATTGGGCTTCCTGGGCTCGCGAATTTCAGACACCCATTTCCCGCTGGTCCGACGCCTCACCCCCCGGTACACCGGGTGACGCCCGGTGGCTGCACCGCTGCTGCTGCTTGCTCCGGTAGGAGAGCTAGCAGAACTAGACTGAGTATTATTGGGACGCATCGTTTTGTCAGTGTTTTGAGATTGAAATTGGTGAGTTTCCGTGGCGGTTGGGAGTTGAGGGAAGCCATCATTTATGGGGGCTTGGAATCTGAGTGAAAACGAACAAATATCGGAGATCAAAGTGCAAACCAGTTGTTTATGAACTGCGGCGTGTGGAGCATTGGGGTGTAAGCCAGCTTTGTGTTGGATATCTGGGTTGGAGACCGTGTTCCGCAGCAATATATATAAAAGAGCTATAACTTCCCCAGAGACCCACCCAATAGGTAAAAAGAAAACATATCTGAAAGTGATATGTAGTATTGTGCTTCTTGTTAGTATACATCAATAACCCCATTTTCTTTCTTCTGACATAGATTTGATGTATTGGACAGAGAACATAGTTTTCATCTCAACAGTGACCATCACCCACACAAACACTGTACAAAACAACACTGACGTCGGTTTAATTTATTGGGATTCAATTAGAAGTTCAAGTTTTTCTTCCCCCCTCACTTATTCCATTGAAGAGCTTATATTTTTCCCTCAACCACTAAGGTAGGGTTCGTGTTACGTTGCTGCCCCTGACATCAGAACGAGAAACCTAAACTGATGAGAAATCATCAAATTAAAGACAGTACATGACCTCGTCATCACTATTAAGAGAGCAGTTTAAGAAAAACTATTTTCTCGTCAAATTCTGAATGATGATAACATCTAAACTCTGGTGCACTCACATGAACTATTTTAGAGCATCTAATGTACACTGCATATTAATGTTACGATGGTGGCCAAAGTACTCTGACTAGGGTATATTTAACTATATGAGGTTTGGGTTTTATTAACAAGAGAGATTTTTTTGCTGTGCCTGGGGAGAAATATGTATAATTGTTAACCCAGCTGAGTGGTTTAATTTACATGATCTCCAATGAAAGAGGGAGAATAAAAAATTCTTGTACATTAAAGATGCCACACCCGTGTTAGTTGCGAGACAAATAAGGAGCATCGCGAAACCTTTTTTTTTTTTTTGATCTAAGGAGGTCCGTTGATGGAGATAATTGAATTCTGTCATTGGTCAATAATTGTGGTTAGAAATTTGGGAAGGTTTATTTGATAATTGAATGGCCTATAATCTCACTTGCTTGAAGGATTACCGGGTGCCATTAACATTCAAACTTTCAATCAATTCACCAATTATTCTGAAATTTTTATTAAACATGGCATTTCGAGGTAACAAAATATCCATTCTGATTTTAGAAAGTGGACACTTGTGACTGCAGTATCATGATTAAAAATTGTTGGGTCCATGCCTGTACGGAAACTTTATGTCGAATTTGTGCGTATATATGCAACATGGCTCTGTAATACAATATTTGCCCATGACAATTTTTTATTCAACTAGCCAAGAGCGCGGTATGTGGATCAGAGTGAGAGATCATGTATTTATTAATAAATTATTATATAAAAAAAATTATTTAGATTTATAAAGGAATAATCAAAATATTAAATTAAATATTTATTAAATACCACCCTATTATTAATTTATAAAATGTTGTGTAACTACTTTTCTCATTATCCATCTTTTATAACCGTTTTGCTTTTTATTTTTTATTTAAATCTCTAAGAAAATAATTAAAATATTAAATTAAATATTTACTACCTCATTATTAATTTATAAAATAGTATATAACTACCTTTCTCATTATCCATCTTTCATAACCGTCTTTTTTTTTTCTAGTGTTTTGAGCTTGCCATTTGTTGATGTATTGGCCAGGCCGCCAGGAGATGCTTACTATTCTACTTTTACATTGTTAAGATTGGCATTATGATGATTTCTTTTTTATTGGTCCTTTATTTGATTGACAGATTAACATAAGTTTCAGTAGCACATAGGTTAAAATAAATGTTTGTTTGTTTTCAAATTACATCACTGCCACAAAAAATAAATTTTACTTCCCTAAAAAACGTTTGTTTTTTCAAAAAGTGAAGTAAAAAATAAATGTAATAGTATTTTTATAATTATGTGTGGGACTTTTAACATATTCGACATCATCAAAAGTTGATATTTTGCGCCCATTTTCAAAATTGGGGCACCAAAAGTCCTACTTTTAACATCACAATTTGAAAATGGACACTAAAACTAGTGCTTTAGGCTTTAAGAGCACCACTTTTGATATATATATATATATATATAGAAAAAGCAGTTCGTTCTCATTTCTCCTCTATCAAACTATCTCATCCTAGTCCGTCCTCTCTTGCTCTCCTACTGTCGTCGTGCTCTTGGTTCCTCTCTCCCTCTCCACCGTCATCGCTCCTCCTCCTCTCTCTCCCACTCTACTGTCGTCACTGCTCCTCCTCTCTCCCTCACCATTGTTGCTTCTCCATTCTCCCTCCTTTCTCACACTGTCAATCCTCTGTCCTCCCTCCTCTCTCCCATTGTCACTCCTCTCTCCATCTCTCATTATCGCTCCTCCGTCTTCAGTGGTAGAACACCGTTGCTCCTCCCTCCTTAGTAGCTACAATGCTTTGTATTTTTTTTTTGGGAATAATTTTAATGTTCTCTTTGTTGTTGTTGTTGTTAAAGTTGAGTACATAAAAGAAATTTAAAGCATCCAAATTTAAAGATGATGTTTTTGTAGGGTTTCATTGGGTGGGTAGTGCAAAATATAAAAGTTTTTTTTTCTAAAAAACAAAATTACAGCATCTGTTTTAAAAAAGGGATACCGTAAGTCGTTTATGGATTTTCCTTGTTAACGGACGTTGTTCCTATACTTTACTAAGTTATTCATATAGGTGTCCTCCTGAAAATAGATATAGAAAGGGCCTAAAGACATGTTGAAAATGTTTTCTGTTGTAGTGTTAGCACGGTTGTTGATTAGCTTACATACCATTGTTAAAACGAGACAAAAAATAGAAAAATGTTTTTGACACTTTTGAGACGGAAAAATGATCTTCCTCAAGGGTTAATTCTTATCATAGATACCTTTAGTTGAAGGGTTATTGCAGTGCATATTTATAAACTTCACACACTATATAGATATGTCTAGTCGAATCCCATTTTCAAACAAAGTAATAATAATAATAATAAAATCCAGTTCTAAACTTCCAAGTATTTCATGTATTATCGTCTAATATGTATAAGTTTACAATTCGTGTATATATATAAGAATAAAATATGTCCTTCCTGTATAATCCACTGTGGACCGCCTTTTGGTGTAAATAAGAATTTTGAAGTTGAAGTAGGTTAATCTGAATCACCTAATTAAATAGTTTTTAAATGGTCATTCCTGAGAATTATTTTATTCAACTTGATTTTTTATAGAATTTTTTAAAACAAAATAAGCTTAAGCTCAATATATATATTTGAAGTGAATAATATTTCAAATTTAAAATATTTAAATCCAATATATATGAGACTCCTTGCTTGATATCATCAGGGGGGACTTTTGGGGGCTCAAAAATGGAATTTTGGGTTTTACTCGTTGATTTTCTCCATCCTCGTTTTTTCATTGAATCGAACGTAACTACCCTCACTTGGTGAATCCAAGCCGCTAGCTCATGCTCGCATTGAATCCCATCAGGCCCCGTCTTTTCATTATTTTCCCCTCTTCCGTGTCCTTGAATCTTTTAATGAGACGTGTTGGAAGCAAATAAATAAATATATATATATATATGACTAAATCCCATTCTCAATGTACTTACATTAAATTAAAGTGGGTTTTATATAAAGGATAGGATGAATCACATTATAGATGAACGTACAAATTAAAGTACTGGAACATATTAAGGTACTAAACAGCGTATAGTTAGACCATATGGGAACTAAAACGAAACTGAAGATGAGAGACAAAAGCTTAGACGGGAGAGGAAATTAGATCAGATTTGAATCAATGCGTAATAAACCTTTGGTTTAGCATATATAACAAGCAGGGCATGATATGAGATATGTGATTTTTGAATGATAACAAGATATTATAAAGGTTTAGGAACCAGTTTCAGTGCAGATCCTCTCATCCCATCTGAACTCTCTAAATCCTATATGAATGGTGTAGATGGGACGAGCTCAAAAGAATAGAGACTAAAACAGGTTGGGGGATATAGCAGCAGAAAAAAGAAATGGGAACGAATTAAGGTGGCCTGGGATTGACTGGAGTGATACATGGAATGTGTTCAAAAACAATCGTAAGAAATACTTGTGAAGCTGTGTATGTGAGGAGAGACATGAGAACCCCACCAAATGGTGGCTTAGCCTTCACAATTGGCAAGTGACAGGGACGTGGTGGGCCAGATTGCCGGGCAGGAGATTTGAAATCTGGAGCAACCAAAATGAAGTCTCTCAAACACACTAATTAATACTACTTGCACATCAAAATTAATTAATTAATCAATATGGATAATTTGGGTTATCCGTTGGGAATGATCTGTCTCACGTCTGTGTCCCTAGTAGGTTTACAGTATACGCGAGCTGATGATTACTACTGGAAAGGGAATAAATGGACTTAACGCCTAAATCCGTAATTATACGAGCTAGGGGCATTATCGTCAGCCTCTACACCTACACCTACAGGAGTTGTGCCGCGACCGCGTATGCGTCATCCGATATCTAAAATCTTGTTCGTTACTGTGTCCTTCCGCGGTTGATTTGTCGACCAACTAACTTTTTTACCTTTTTCTTTGAATTTTCTACCTACGCGTTCTTCATTCTAGCCTAGGATTTGCCCCCACCACCCTGCTCTATCAAGTTTATATAGCCCCTCTGTTAACTACCTCCTTCGATCCATAGTATTTAGTTAACTAATTCACACCTATTTCTTATTTTTAATATAAACTTTCTTTACCTAATTTAATTGGATTAGAAAGTTAGTTAAATAAGTTAATATAGTATACTCCTTCGATTTTTAATACTCCCTCCGGTCCTAACTATAGGATTTTTGTGGTATAAATTGCACTACAAAAATATTCCTATAATTAAGACCGAAGGTAGTATAAGACATATTTACTTAATTTTTAGATTAAGGAAATTAATTAAGTTAGTTAATACGATATTTAATTCGTTATCATCCTTAATTCCTTAATTTTCTTTCCTCCTTAATTATTGTTGCAAGATCATCAACATGATAAATTAGGAAAAAAAATTGACAAACATAAAAAATATGTTTTATATTTAGAGTCAAGACCAACTCTCCAAATATGTTCTATAATAAGGATTGGTGGGAGCATTAAAGAAATTAGGGAACTCATTTACTTGTAATATATATCTAAAATACCATTCGTGTTATTCATCTATATATGTTTAAATACTGTCGATATAGCTGAATATACAAAAGTAATCCAATTACGAGAGTAATTTGGACCAACTAAAGTTGACATGAGAGTGATAGGGGCACTCGTCATTAAAAAACTAACTGTGGTTTTAAATCTTGCATAATGTGCAGTAACTTAGTTGGGAGGAGTTTAGTTATGTCCTTGGTTTTCTATGAGAGATCATTTTTGTTGTCAAAGGAATCGGCTTCTTTTTCTTTTATTTTCTTTTTATGTTTTGATAAAAGGTCAACATGCATTCACACACAGTAAAATGATTACATAAAAGAAAAGAGCCACCATACAAACACTAATGATGAACCGAACCAAAACCAGTGGCCCATGAGGAAAAACAAACAAACCAACAAGCAACATGAACACGAACAAGGGAAACAGCTGAAATAAAGTACACGAAACAAGCAACAAAAGGCTTTGACGTCGACGAAGGATTGGAGCCACCAAAAAAGAGCCATCCATTGCAATCAACCGCACCCACAGAGCAAGGGAAAATCGCGTGAGAGCATGAAAGCGGGTGCTGCAGGACGTTTCCTGAAGGACATGGGCCACCCAGATGAACCGAGGTTCAAAGTTTCCCTTGGGATCAGAGATAAAGGGCACCGGAACAGGATCTGAGACCACGAACAGAGGAACATATGAATTCTGAAACTTCACGAAGCTCGGAAGGGAGCAAAGCAGAGCCACATAACAATCCTGCATGTAAGCACACAAAGAAAATTAAACAATTGACCAAAGCCAAAAAAAAAGACAACGGAGTCTGCTTCTTGTGCTCACAAAAATAACAGTAACAAATATGGGAAATAAAAGATATCCTTCAATTCTAACATTTAAACTTAGAATAGAAGTAAAAAATAAATATTATTATATGCTACTAATGGGGCTAGGGTTTGGTGCAAGATGTTAGTCCCTCACCAATCACAACATATAATAAACAAAAGTTTGAAAACTCTCTCTGTGAGAGATTTACCCATGTTGTCTATTTATTAAAATAATCTCTTTTTTTTTTGTTACAAAAGTTTTGGAAGGTTTTGGCATCAGTCCCCAACCAAGGTCAGGGCACAGCCCCAGGCTCTATGAGCACTTACTAGAGACTTACGAAATCGTCTATCAAAGGAATCTCAGCGACGGCAGAGGGGATCGAACCCACGACCTAAGGGCCTAGTCCTGGATCCCTTACCATCTATGCCAACTCTCATTGGCAAAATAATCTTGTTTGAGATATTGTTAAGTGTAGATACCTTCTTTTAATGTAAATTTGAAATTGAAATTTGTTTCACTATGTTACGATGGGCCAACCCATTTTGTAAAACCCAACTCCTACTAGTAGGTCTTCACTCTTGCATTTCTAATAAAACCAACCTCCTTGATTGGGTTTTCGTGTTTGGGAAAAAGGCCAGTGGTTATATTTTGTTGGGCCAATAAAAGCCTCAAACTTTAATCAATGTTTCAATCACCCGGTCTTAATGGTAAATGGGGATGAACATATACCAACAACAACAACAAAAACCGACACTACTAGTAGTGCAGTGGTATTGGGAGTAGTTTCCCCACCCTCTTGTACTGGGTTCGATCCCCCCTATCCCCTATCGCCTATGTATCAAAAAAACAACAAAAAAAAAAGAAGGAAAAACCAACATGTGATTGGTCCAATGGAATGTGGTGCTGGATTCCCTTAAGAGATTTAGGGTTCAAGTTGCGGTAAAATCACTCGTAATCCGCTTTGTATGGAGTTACCACTGTTGGGAGGGTCATCTTTGCCACTGCAAAACCCAGAGTGGTTGCACACTTGTCACCATTTTCGTATTAAAAAAAACAAAAAGAGGAAAAAGAAAAGAGGATGAACAGTTGGCAAGAGTCCCTCCTCCGTGTTTGATCTTGGAACGTACGTGGGCCTACCCCAGCTGACTTCAGCACCTCAAGGCAAAGTGACCCTCAAATTATAAGTCGGGAAGCCATAAGACACTGCTAAACTCATCAAAATTTGACACAAGCAGTATTAAAATAGTTGAAAGGCCTTCATGGACGTAAGGATAGCAACATTAACAATGCCTTTGAATAGGAGCTCTATCGGCTGATTTGGACATTCAAACTCATAAGACAGACACCTTCAGGAATCAGCGAATATTTAGTATATATGGGATGATGAAAAATGAAAGACGAGGGGAATGGAGAAGACTTGTATCCTTCATTCACGCTCGATAGAATCCCATCAAAAACTGAAAATAAAAAAATCCTCGCAAGATGCCATAACACTAACAGCACTGGACTTTCGTTTTTTTTCCTTTCTTGATGATCTGGCCCATCTTTCTTTGGGCTTAACTTCCGAGGGCCACCAGAAAGACATGATGTTGATCTAAAATTCAACAGAATACGTACCCCGGCATGGTTGATGAATGAGCAGCATCGTGATGAAGGTTAGAGATTTTTAAAAGGTAAATTCAGTGTGACTGTGGAGCCCAAAAACAGCTCCTGGCTTGTATTAGACATTTTAAAAAAGTTTAGTGATTTTTAAAACCACTCTTATGTCCCTTCATTCCGAACTTTGTCTCTATTTGGTTTTTTGTCGTTGTTCTATATATGTAGTCAAATGAATTAATCAAGGCAAATCCATTAAGTTGTTTGTAATTAAGGAAGGCTGCATGTACTGGGCGGTGCGCGAAGCCCTAAATGGTGCGCTTTTATAAATAGACGTGGCAATCACGTCAAGGGTGACAGGAGGTACGGGCTCGGAGACATAACCTAAGCTATAAAGGAAGTTATGTGTGCAGCATCAAATAGCATGGCGCATTATCGAAAGAGTGGCCTTTTATTTATGTTTGAAACAGCTGCAAAAATGTGGTTTGAGTTGCGTCTAGAAAGACTGCAGTTAAAAATTATTCTACCACATTGATAAGCTCTTAAAAATTAAACTTCAGATTTCAACTGCTGAACTGGCATGCATTGACCCTTATTAATTCTTCCCGGCGATTTTTATCAGCCCACCAAGTTTACATCTTAACAAGACTACATTTAAGGGATGTCATCAGATTTGTTTTTACAGCCACACACATTTAAAATCTTGGGAATAATTGACAAGCTCAAAAGATAAAGAGGGCAGTATATCATGGCCTTGAACTTGATCTCTCAAATACCATGCTGGTCTTAGCTTGATCACCCCTTTTGATCTTGCTAAGTCAGTCGAAACCTCACGAATAGGCAAAAGTACACAAAGGACTAAGAAAACTTTTAGAGAGAAAAAGAGAACTTAGAGAAAGAAGCACTTGAATAACAATTGATTGAATTCCCTTTGATGGCTTACAAATGAAGAGGCGCCTCTATTTATAGCTTACCACCTCCTCAATGAACAGTCAAGATAAAAAAAACATCCTACGGTGAATAATGATTCTCCAGAACTTTCCCTAAGAATATCTAGATATTTCTCTCTTTCATGAGAGTTCTAGAATTCTCTTTACAATTCTATATTCATGTACAATCTACAATAATGTGAAACTCTAGAATTCTCTACAGAACTTTATTAATATCTACAACATTCTAGGAGTTTCTAGACTTGTCTATAATTGGAGTCTAAACCTCATAGTCAAATGCAGGGTGTCCGTGCACGTGAATTATCTAGTGTTCATTTCCAGGCGTGACAAGTAGGAGGAAAGAGTGGAGACGGAGGAGGAGGAAAAGCACAAATGTAGTAACTTTTACCAAAAATTGTATCCAATTAAAGTACCTTGAAAAACATTTGCTGAAGTAGAGCAGTTGAAGACATCACCTGACAAAATGCCACTAGTAGCATCAGGGTTCTTGACACCACTATTTAGTGGTGTCCTGAGAAATGACGCCACTCAGTGGCGTCGTACTAGCTAGCGTCACTGAGTGGCGTCAATTAATAAGACACCATTAAGTGGCATCAGCTACTATGACGTCATTGAGTGGCGTCAGCTCTCATGACGCCACTACCTCATTAGCATCAAGAATCATAATGCTATTAGTGGCATTTTGTCAGGTAATGTCTTGAATTGCTTTATTTCGGTAAATATTTTTTAAGGTGCTTTAATTGAGCATAATTTTTAATAAAAGTTAATAAATTATTAGTGTTTTTCCCCGAAGGAGGAGGTGGGCGAAGTATATGCGAGACACCTGTGAGCATTTGGATGTGATATGATGATTCAAACACAGACGCTTTTTCGCTGCTCCTAAAAGCTCCTCCTTTCATTACATCCCCCCTTCAAATCAATGCCTCGCTCTCACTTTCTTACCGCTCATCATTCATTAACTCCTTTTTCTTAAGCCTGACAACTCATCCCTCCCTCTCTCCCATAATCACATATTTTCAAATCAAATTAATATAAAACCCCCCTCCTTCATCTAAATTTTGCATTTCCCGCCTTAATTATATTGGACATATATGTAATTGGCGGCCATCAATCAAATCGTGGCTTGATTCTCTACCTTTTTCCGCTTTTCTGCTTTTATGTCACATACTCGCTCACCACAAACGAAAGTAGGCTCTCGTAATATGGTTTGATGTGATATGGTGCTTTGAATGTTGCTGCAACTAGGTAGATAGCCCTAGCCAACACACAACAAGGGTCGAGCTCTCGTTTTCATGCAAAGCCATCATCATGGCGGAGGCGGGACCCACCCTGGGATCTCCTCGGATCACCATCCATCCCTCCTATCCTAGTGCCAACCATCCATAAGTAGCCATTTTCAAATATTATTTGAGTCTCCCTATGGACCTTTCTGCCCCTCCCCCATTATTTCTAGATGAAATGAATATAATACATGACAAAATGTCTGTACTGTATAATAATTTTAAAAAAGAAGGTTGGATGTAGAGTACTCTGGGCGGGGTGGGGTGGGGTGTGGAGTGCAAATAAAGGAGGAGGAGAAAAGGGAATTGACTTTGAAGTTTGATCTCATGATGACAGGGCCCACTCTCTTTTCCTTCTGAGATTTGGGGTGAGATCCGGTGCGGGAAATGTCAACTTGGGATGAATCCAATCAATCTGGGGCGTCCATGGGGGAAGGTGGGCCCACGCTCCCATGTTGGAGCCGGACAGCAGCCTCGGGGCGGGCGTCCCCCACCTTGGGCCTCCGTCATCCAATCATTCAGTCGCTGGCGGCCACGTCATGGAGGTGAACACACCTGATCAGCGAGGTTCAAGGGCATGACCACTCGTGCACACAAAATATTTCCTTCTGAAATGCGAAAACAGAGGAAGAGTGTTGTAAAAAAAACAAAGAGTGAATAAAAGGGGCAAGTTGTGGAGTGAATGCGTATGTATGCATGGGGTGGAACGTAACGTTGTGGTACTTGACAAGCAAGTTACCAGTGCTGGGGGTTCTGACCTGTCTCCATCACTTACAGAGAGGGGAGAGGACTGAGATATTCTTGGTGACCTTTTTTTCTTATGGAGAGGCATCAGAAATAAATAAGAGGCAGAGGAAGAAGAAGGAAGGGAGTGGGGGAATTGATAGGGGTACAAATGAAATGAAGGGTGGAGACATGAACACTGAACAGAGGTCGGCATCAGCAGCGTGTGATCACGTGGTCTTTGTAGTTTCTGTTCAAATTTATCAGTTCCCAGCTAGCCGACAATCGGGCCCACCTCCTCCTGCCTCATTATTATATTCTCCTTCCCCTTCTTTCATACATACAGTAGCTTTCAATTTCATCCTCTCCCTTCCTTGTTCATTTATCTCCTAATAATCAATTCATTATTTCATCTCCGATCCCCTTATTTCTTCCTTCTTACACTTACAGACACACACACATGATGAATGGTAGAAGCAGATAAAGGCCCAGGCTCTAATTCATCAATTACATTATGCATTCCTCCAAACCCCCGCAATAATAAATTAAAATACTGCAGCAGGAGAGGGGAGTGATGACTTTTCTCTAGCTACTATCATGCACAGTGAATACCCTTTTAACACAATGAAAGATTGCAGAAAGTGCCTCATTTACTGAATTATTCTCATACATGTATGTATATACAAGGTTGAACTATACATAATGTATCAAGAAATTAATTGTCATTGGGAAGAACAACTAATTAATTGCTGTCTCAACCTTTTATAGCACCAAATTAAAGCGGGTGCTTATATATGATAATGCATGCGGGCGAGGGGGTGGTTGAACTCCCTCCGGTCCCAATTAAAGGAAAACATGTATAGTGTAAATTATAGTATGAATTTTATTTTGTAATTAGGACTGCATGTAATATATAGCTTCTTCTGTGGTTAGACATTGATATGAAATTATATTGCACCTAAATGAAAATAAACATAATTTATGAAATACTATTGTTTCAGAAGGACACCGCATCATAATTTTTTTAATGAACTCATAATAATTCAGTCATGACTTACCGTACATAAACACATGAACAATTGATCCAAGGAAACGCATGCAATTCAATGCAGTAATTGGTGGACCTATATGTATGAGGTTGTATTTTCTTTTCTTTTGTATTTTTACTTTTTGGTGGGGATTGGGCCGGAGTGATGAGATGCATTAGTTTTACTGGCACTTTGAAAATAGGCAAATAAGTTAAAACACGACAGTTAATTTGGCTCTCTTGACCAAATTAAACAATAATTAACACATGCCTTTTAACGCATAAAACGTGCTCAAGAAATTAAAATTCAATTGGACGGCTCTGTGCTGGCGTTTAATTAATTGCATCTGAAAGACTTTGTAATGAACACGCACGTACGGGGGATTAATTATCCTAATACAAGCTTATTCATATACAAGTAGTATATGTGCACACACACCTGTACCTGTGTGGGAGGTAGTATTTAAATTATATAAATTCATTTTCTTCTCTGTTTCTCTTTTCTTAGTTTCTGTGCGCTAGCTGTACAATATATATGTAGATGTCGTATAATATGAAAATCAAAGACCAAAGAACTAGAGCATCACTTTGAATATAGCATCAGTTGCAATGTGTTTCACGGTGGACCATGGACTTCAAAAGAAAAGAGCAAATATTCTTTCCTTTTCTGTTTTGAATTTGTAATTGATTTATATATATGCGTGAGGTGTGACTAAGAAAGGGAAGCGGGATATAAAAGTAGCCCAATAACCCCATTATTATTAGCTACCACAGGTCTAATTAAAAGGGAATCACAAAAAAGAATTCATCAGCACTCACGTTGTCAACGTTTTCAAAAGCCGTGACACACCCTATTCTCCATCCATCATAGCGAGAGCAATTATCACTTTATAACACAGTGAAATTCTAATTGACATCCACTTTTCTTATTAAAAAATGAATCGTCTTTTTAACATTATATTGTCTCTACTACTTTCATTCAATTCTATTTTTCTCATCCTCTATTTTTAATTAATTTAGAGCATCTTCTTAGGGGGTATTTTAGGAAATATATACTAATTCTTGTATAAATTTTACAAAATTTCTTATAAATAACAATACCAAAACTCAAAAATATGTCTTAAAGAAAAGGCGCATGGAATATATATATATTGATATGTGACTTTTAGGATGGGGTCTGAGCTCACTCACAATTCAATGACAGTGTATTATGACTTTGCTTCCCAGGTCATACAGAACTGAGAATATAGATGTCTCCACCTCTTCCTGCATTTCTACAAGTTCACATCGCCTAGGATACCTCCTCCAGTGTTTTGACCAACTCCAAGATCGAACCACCTCCATTTAGTAAGAGTCTTCAACCCCTTTACCAATTAAATATAGGGTTAAAGTGCAAAATGACCAATAAACTATTAGGCTAGGTGCATCCAACACAAAAAAACAATTAAAAGGACCATAATCACCAACAAACAATTAAAAAGTGCTAATTATCACAATTCATTAACACCTATACTAACGGCGTCAGAAGCAACTCTGTCCGTATATCTCCAGCCTCTCTCCTTCCTCGCCTGTGACTCCTTACCTTCATCATTGCCGGTGACTCCTCTGACTTGATCTGGGTCTTCGAAAACCCTGTGAAGTTGATAATTTCAAACAATAATCAAGCGCTTCGAAGTAAGGATTCCAAAGAAGCTTTATTTTCAATCTAATCAAAATTTTTAGCAACGCAAGATTACCAACAAAAATGATAATTTTTCTTCCAAAATAAAGGGTGGAAAATTGATGAACATTTGAAATCGTTATTAAAAATCAGAAAACAGAAATTCGGAAAGAACCCAAGATTGACTATTAGTAGAATTGCAACCTTATTAATCGTATCTGATTTCAGAAAGTTGATCAATCTAGGGTTACGCACAAAAATCTTCGATCATAACAACAAACCCAGCAGTAGCTACAATCAACAACCGCACTTACCCTCAAGAAAAAGAACAAACAATCGGAAACAAAAATAAATCCCCCAGAAAGTTAAAAACAAATCTTCGGGTCCCCAAATGCACCGATAACGATATGAAATTGAAGATCAAAACATGTATGGATAGAGAAACTTACTACTCACGATTCATGTCGGATAAGCGAATAGGATCTACAAATGTTTGTTAGAAGAATCACACCAGAAGAGGAGGGCAAGAACTGGAGAGAACCTCTTCTCTAATGCTTATGGTTGATATAAATAAAGACTTTAAATCAGAGCCCCCATGACAGACAATTCGAGAAGAGAAGAAGAAGGAAATCGAAAAGAGAAAAAGTGGAATTTGGAGGAAGAGAATGAAGCCAAAGAATTCATGGCTGATCCTGAGGCCTAAAGCCAAAGTGTAGGAAGACGATGATAGGCAAATAACTGAAGGTAAGGAGTCGCGAGGAAGGAGAGAGGCAAAGGGAGAGATACGGACAGGGTTGCTTCTCGACGCCGTTAGTCTAGGTGTTAATGAATTATAATAATTAGCACTTTTTAATTGTTTATTGGTAATTATGGTCCTTTTAATTGTTTTTTGTATTGAATGCACCTGGCTTAATAGTTTATTGGCTATTTTGCACCTTAACCCTTAAATATAAGAACAAGAACAATGGGTACGCATGGAATATTTGATTCAGCGTGAAATTGAGCGGATGGGACTGTTTATGACTTGGGCCTTGTCTCCAAGGTATGGATCTATAAATAACAGGTGCATTGCCTCTACGCCTTTCTTTTACGTACGTGAAGCACTTGATCGAAGCCTCCATGTTTTATGAAGATTGTTAGGCCATGCCTGAAATTACTTACATGACAGTGTTTGACATATTATTCAGTTCAACTTTTCACGATATTACACTGTGATATATGTCCAGTTTTTGAAAAATAAAATCACAAGTATATGTTTCGTGTATATAATTAACTGTCAGAAATAAATCCATCGCCCTCGAATTTTTTAACACACGCATTAATTTTTTCTCTTCAGATCTATTTTATGTGTTCCTTTTAATGTTTTGTTTCAGACGCATACACTTTCACAGTATATGATTTATTTATCCTCATAAAACAGTAGATATATTACACTCGATTCTAAATATAAGATAAAGTTTATAGTGTAATTTATACTACAAGCTTTGTCATATACTCCACATATAAAATGATTAAATAACTTATTTTCCTTCTTTAATATCTCTAAAAAAAGTCAACTAGCTCTTATAATTAATTAGGACCGGAGGTAGTATTTAGGAAGGACTAAAGAGAGTACTTTTTATTGAGTTAGATGTAAAATTTATGAGAGCCTATATTTCTTTTAAGCATTGTTATGGACTTTGATCTAATACAAACAACTCAGATTATCTAGCTTAATTTGTTCAAGGTTAAATCAGGCCTCCTATTTGTGCAATAAATTTTATCTTTTTATCGAAACAGGACAGCTTCCTGAATATTAAAAATAAAATTGTTTCATCAAAGGAAAAAATAAAAACAAAAAGTAGAAAAAATTGGAATATATATAATTTAAGTTTAAATAAGCAAACAGTTCAGCTCATGATTAAAAATCTGATGACCGACATAAGATGTGAAGCTCGTATGAGATGAATTATTTATAAAGTTTTAACAATATAATATAGCTTATTTTTCCGATTCCGAGGTCAACATGTAAATTCATATGATGAGAACAATTCAACTTCGGAGTTAATTAATTCTCAAAAGCTGATAATCATTCAAGTTAATAATTCGGGAGTAAACGGCAATAAAATTATTATTTCACGGATCAACAAAAGCATTCAGAACCAAAATTGGTAATATATATATATATATAGAGAGAGAGAGAGAGAGGGTCAAATATTTATGAATTGAGTAATAATTGTGAAATGGGAGCAGGGGTGAGGGGTGAGGGTGCTGTAGAGGATAATTACCAAAAAGGTCAAAAAGGTGGCGTCCCAAGCACTATACACGCGTCAGCAAGACAAAACTCTGCTGTCTCGCATTCGACATCTCCACGCGTCGATCTCTCATTGGCAGCCTCCCAACCCATCCTAATATTAAACAACTAACTTTCCTCGTTACTTTTCTTACACTCACGTACCACTCTGGTCTTATTTATAAGTCTAATTTGATCAAATCTCACATATCAAGAAAAGTTAGTTGACACAATGATTATGGGGTAAATTTTTAACTTTGCCTTTATTTATGATTGAGTACTTTTTTACTATTTATTCTCTCTCTATCTTTATGGGTGTAATTAATATGGGTAAAATTGTCACAATCTTATTTATTTCCGAAACTGAACTTATAAATAGGATCAAATCTTTTTGGTCAAACTAGATTTTTAAATAAGATCAGAGTGATAAGTATTAAAACTTAACTACTACCCGTATTTCACTCTGCATCATCCTCATTAATCTTACTAACATCTCCATTTATTATTTGTGTCCTGTTTGCATAAAAATAGAAACATAAATGATAAAGAAAATGCGAATGAAAAGGTTTTCTTTCGTAAATTAAACAAAAAAAATCCCCTCTTTGCACAAAAGTCACTTTATCATTTAATAAATAAATAAATAATTGTTAGTTTATCTTTTTCAAATACATTTTCCATATGACAAACATAGCCTTAGCAGTCATTGTTGTGTACTTGTGTACAAGTATTATTATTATTATTTTTAATAACTTATGT
Source organism: Acacia crassicarpa (assembly GCA_034222035.1). Taxonomy (NCBI): domain Eukaryota; kingdom Viridiplantae; phylum Streptophyta; class Magnoliopsida; order Fabales; family Fabaceae; genus Acacia; species Acacia crassicarpa. The sequence goes on along the minus strand of JAWXYG010000002.1, from coordinate 58,674,674 downwards.
ATCCTATATTAACTTATTGTTTTTATTTTGACAGCAGTTGCGTAGTATGTGAAATTCATCTCAGTAGGCAGTCATATTCATATTTATATGTTGATACATTGAAAAACATCAACAAAAAGCCAGTGAATTAATTAATGGTATAATTTAGGGGTGGATTTGTACGATTCCGTCATCAAATAGATTTTCATTAATCAATTAGCGACAAAATTCTATTGGTAAGTTAAATTAGTGACCAAATTTTGTTGTTAAATTTCATCACTTTTTTTTTTTTTTTAATTTTTGTAGTGAACACACAGCACATCAAGTTACTCATAGATTGCAAACCTTCCGTTGAATTGTCAACTTCAACTCTTTATGACATACGACACACATAGGCCCTATCTAATTCTCAATTCTAGTGTATAAAATTTGTCTGAATGATAAATATAACATAATCTGAATAATTTTTAAAAAATAAAATGAAAGTAACATAATATATTCTGATTATTTAAAAATAGTTCAATCGATGTTATGTTTAACAATAAAATTAGCCGTGACTGTTCGTTTACTCTTGATCCACACAATTATTATTTTTCAAGGGGTTACTATTTTTGGATACTACTTTTTTTTATTAAAAAAAATCCCCGGACACAATAAGATAAATATTTTGTCATCCATTTCTATACTACTATTTCCTCCGATTCTTATTATAAAGCACCAACTAACAATTCTCAATTAAACTAATAAAAAGAATTAAAATTAACAAAGTTAGCCTACAATTTAACTAACTTTCAATATTATCCCTACTAATTATACTAAACTCTAATATTATATTAATTATTACTTTCATTTACTACCTTTATTTATTAGGGACATATATGCAAAATAATAATTAATGCTTTTTAGGAATAAAAAAGTGCTTTATTAAAAGGACAAAATAAAATTAATAGTAAATACCAGGAAAAAAGTGAGAATGGCTATAAATTCCAACAAGTAATTAATGTGCACTTGTTAAAAAAAGAAAAGAAAATAAGGAGATGACCAAAGTTTGCTATAGACGCACTGACGCACCAAGCGCACCCCATCCATACTGAACAAAGGCGCAATAATAAGCACCATTCTTCGGCTTTTTTTTTTATTTAAAAAAAAAAAAAGCGAAGGCTTAATTATAATAATAGAATATTAATGCCAATACGAACGAAGGAGAGAAGGAGAGAGGCATATTTGATATATAACATACGCAAGAGGCATACACACTTACACTCGCGCAGAGAGACATGGGACCATTGTCCTTGGCTTAAAACTTGAGCTCTTTCGTGGACGACACGATCCGATTCTGCCGCTTCTTCCCTCTCCTTCTTCTTCACTCTTTCTCACTTACTCACTCTCTTCTTCTCCTCACTCACCCCTCCTTACCTTCACAATCTCACATGGAAATGGAAGATCACCACAACAATCACCACCATCATCCCCAGCAATATGCCATCGCCGATCTCAGGCACCTCATGAACGGAGCTTCCAGGCCCACTGCCACTCATTTCCCCTCCATACCTCCCCAGCAGCCCACGGCGGAGCTCTTCCACCCTCACCGGAATCTCACTCCCACCCACCATCACCACTACGACATGATGATGTTTGGTCGTCATGTCGCCGATGTAATGCCCCATCGTGCCCTCCACGACTTTCCCTCCGATTCGCCCCCCGCCGCCGCTGCTCCTCCACCCACTGTAGCCACTCCGGCCACCACCGCCAGCGCTTTCACTCCTCCGCTCAGTGGCTTAGAGGCTGACACCCCAGGCTGCCTCGCCGGGGATGCCTCCACCGGAAGATGGCCCAGGCAGGAAACACTCACTCTCCTTGAGATCAGATCTCGCCTCGACCCTAAATTCAAAGAGGCCAATCAGAAAGGTCCCTTATGGGACGAAGTCTCTAGGTACTCTTTTTCTTCAATATTCACCTCCAATCCTTCTACCCCGCTTCTTCCGTTTTCAATTCCTTAAGCTCCAATGTTTTAAAGTCACTATTTTAATTTCTTTTCCGGCCAGTTTCTTAATTTCAGCTGCAAAAAATTAATTCAAGAGAACCTACTAAATTAAATACCAGTACATATATAAATATATGCTGAAACTCAGTGACAATTAATTACTTGCTACTAGCTATATTAATTAAGGAGAGTGCACCTTGTGTTTATTTAATTGTGGGCTGTGATTTCTGGAAACGGGGATAGCTAGAGGGGTGTACGGTTTTGTCAACTGTTTCCCGCTGGAAAATGACAACACTGGCTTCAGTGGGATACCCAGGTTTCGTTTCTCTACTCAAATTGTCATTGTTGCTTGCGTGGTACTTGAAGCACACTAATAACTTCTTGATATATATGAAGACTAGTACGGTACTACCGCTACTGACTCGTTTTTCCATTTTGAAAATTTGTACCCCTCCTTTTAAGTGCAAGTCTTTCCATTTTTCTTGAGTTTTCAGTCCCTCCCTTATCTAGAATTGCTTGACCTCTTAGATGCCTCTATGGACCCGTTTTCTAATTTTATATCGTTTCAAATGACATCAACCACGGGGCTCTTGCTTCAAAATCTTATTCCTATAGCAAGTTGAATGGTCATGTATATGTGCTTGGTTGTATTTGCTATAACTAGGTAGCAAGAGCGAACAATATATATAGAAACGTCAGTGCATGGCATTACATGAATATTATTAATTAATTACCTGAGAATAACATCGTCACATGGGCCTGCACCATAGAGGGATTTTTCGCCAACCCCTCTATACTAGGGTTCTAATAACTCCCTACGATTAGGCTTTTGGTGTTTTCTTTCCACTACCAACTTGTTTTCACTTCTGTTGGTGATGATCAGGATCATGGCGGAAGAATATGGATATCAAAGGAGTGGGAAAAAATGCAGGGAAAAATTCGAGAACTTGTACAAATATTACAAGAAGACGAAGGAAGGTAAGGCAAGAAGACAGGATGGGAAGCATTACAGATTCTTCCGTCAACTTGAAGCTTTGTATGGAGGAAACAGCAACTCAAACTCAGTACCAGAAACCAATTATGGTAGCGGAGGAATTGGGTTTCAGACACCCTCCCAAACAAATCATCAAGACATGTTTCAGTCTCACAACAACCACAATAAGACTTGTGATAGCCTCAGCCTTACAAACTCAACGGATTTCGGCACGTCTTCATCGGAGGAGGACAACAACAACCTTTGCAGCATGGAAAATGATTCAACGGAGAAGGGGGTGAGAAAGAGGAGTACTAGCGGCAGCGGAAGCAGGTGGAAGGCGAAAATAAAGGAGTTCATTGATTCACAGATGAAGAAGCTGATTGAGAAGCAAGAGGCGTGGATGGATAGGCTGGTGAAGACGCTCGAACAGAAGGAGAAGGAGAGAGTCTTAAGAGAGGAAGAATGGAGAAGACAAGAGGTCGCCAGGTTGGAAATGGAGCACAAGCTTCGTGCTAAAGAGAGAGCCTGGATTGAGTCAAGAGATGCTGCTTTAATGGACGCCTTGCAGAAACTAACAGGAAGAGAGGTAATAAAAGCTCAATCTCCTGTTGAGCAGGCTCTAATTATGGCTCATGACATTAATAGGGAAAACCAGAACGAAGAGGGAAGTGAAATCCTCAATGCCAAAGAAGGAGTTAAGAAGCGCAAGGAAGAGTCTAGAAGCTGTTTTTACTTTGACAGCAACATCAATGATCACCCATCCTTGTATAACCAAGGAACCACACCGTACTGTGATATCAACGTTAATGATCATCAACGGCGTGACAATGAGAGGCTACAAACAAATGATGGCTCTTCGCCTTCAAATTCGAATGCGGTTGCGGCTGACGTTAACTGCTTTCCCTTCTTTATTAGCACTGAAGGATCAGAAAATTTGTGGGAAAACTACGGCTTGAAGATTAATAAAGGAAACCAAAACCAGTGAGTAGTGAGACATGGTTACGTTGATTCCTTGCAGCGATCGAGATTAATCTGACACTTTTTTTTCTCTATGTGTACGCAAGAGCCAGCTGAGGGTTTTTATATACATATAGGTTGATGAAAAATGGCCAAGTAGGCGGGGTCCATTCAGCTCATTATATTTTTGATGGGCATTTAGGACAAAAATAACGAGTTCAACCGTTCAGGTGTTGCACGTTTTTATGAGGGAGACGACGAAGTGGCACAGTTCACTTAAAATATGTTCCAATGTGACGCTGATTCAGGTGAGTTTCTTTGAACTGATATTTTCCGTTTCTTTTTAGGCTTGGGAATGGCTGGAGTCGCATTAATTTCGTGTTACTTGCACCATCAATAATGTCAAAATATATATCATCGTCAGTGCTTTTAGTCTCTTTTCTTCCTTCCGTGTAAAGTTGAGATAAGTGAACTGTGCGTGTCTGCATCAGCCTGTGCCTGTGTACTGAATGAAGATGAACTGTGAATTTCTACATCACTTCTGTGCCTTGTATATATATTAACGCGGTACGTAATACTCCTCCGGTCTTAAATAGGACATAGTTTGTAGTAATATTTTAGTTTAACTGATCGATATTAAGTATTTTTGTTACTATAATTATACTTCTTGTACCACACACGTATGGATCAGTTCCTGATGTTTCTGATCGATTACTGGAGTAGACTTTTCTTCTTCAACTGCTATTTTTATTAGTTTGTCCGATAAAAACCAACTATCATCGTGAGGTTTTGTTTTTGAAACAGGTGGGGGAAAAGTACTCGGTTTATATTTTTTTTTCCCGGAGAATTTGAGGTTTTTATTGATTCCTTTGTCTCCTGTGAAGCTTTAGTTTAACTCAGTACATCGTGTACAAAGCGATTGAGTAAAATTGTATAGTTGTCTGAGCTCTTCTAGCACCCCTGCTACCATCCTTTACCTCCTTCATGACTATTAGATCAGGATTTAATGGTCTACATTTAATATTTTTTTCACATTCTTTTCTCCATTTCTTTTCTGACATTCATTCTATTATAATAATAATTTTATATAATATTAAATGTGGACCTGATCTTAATCTAATGGTTGTGAAGAGAGTAAAGGAAATGAGAGAAGTTAGATGGAAAGTGGCCATCAAAAATTACATTTTAAAAAACCCCGACTCAAAGAACAAACCATTGGATGGGGGAGACTAATTAATGCTGTAAAAAGGTTCTGAGATGCGATTTTGTGAGCTTAACACTTGACTTTTCGAACACGATTCTACCAAATAATTTCTTGCAAGTAAACAACAATGTTGTTTATTTAATGCACTCACATAATGCATATATAGATCTCTCTCTAAAATTATGTTTGGAGTTTACCAGGAATGGAACCTATATAAGGCTTGAAAGCTAATTAATCACTTCATGATGCCCTCCATTACAAGAGTTGAGGTGAACCGAGTGGCGTTGGCTTATGGCTTATGCTCTCCATTGCTATAACCAGAAAGTTTCTGAGCCATAGAAGTAGGAGTGGTAGGTGCATTAACTGATTTTAACAGTACAACAGCAACATCGATCAAGCAAAATACATTTGGTGTCGTTGTTGTTGTGCGTGTGGCTGTGTGTAGGAACTGACAGGAATCAGGATCATTTAATATCATTCAGCTACACAGCAATGTTGCAGCAAGAGAATTCTTCAGTGACGCAGTCGTCGTGGACTGAGTTAATTAACTTATTACTTCATTCTTGAATATAAGATAAAGTAGGCTTTTAAAGAATCAAGGAGGTTAATTAAATTACTTTAAGGTATTTATATTTATCATTTTTTCTCCAAACTATTTTTCCCAACTTGTAAAATGATATATAATCTAAAGATACACAATATATAATATCATCAAGTAACTTATTCAATTTTTTTGACCTCTTTTAAAAAAAGGTTAAGCATATCTTATATTTAGGGAAAAACACCTTTTTACCTAATTAGGGCAGTTTGGAACAAATTTACCAAACTAATGCAGTTAAACACGTTGACTGATAGGATATCATCAGTCACGTTAAAAAGGGTCACGCCACTAGATAGTCAAGTAAGGGGTCCCACGCCACTGGTGACGTGGTACTTTATCACGCCACCTGAGGCACTCAAGTGGCGTGAATGATAAAGTACCACGCCAACAGTGGCGTGGGACTCCCTTACGGGATTACTTAGTGACGTGACCCTTTCTGACGTGACTGATAGTGTCCTGTCAGTCAACGTGTTTGACTGCATTAATTCGATAATTACTTCTAAAAATACTCAAGTTCGGTATATTTTTTTAAAAGAAAACTTCTTATTTTGGTGTTTTTCCCCTTATATTTATTACCTAGATAGGATTATGTGGTCCTGTTGCTGACCATTGACCTACATCACCCTGGAAGCAAAAGTTTTGGCCCATGCTCTACACTTGGCTCATGTCTTTGGCGGACATTTATTCAGGACTGATTATGGCTATCACGGATCCACGGTGTGTGTATCAAACACACACACAGACACACATGTGTGTGCACACACGTGTATATATGCTTCCCCATTAAAGAAAGATGCTTCCGAAACCCCGTAATTTTGACGGTGTTACCAGTCTTGGGAGAGGGTTTCTGTAATCCAGTGATGATGCTTTTTTTTATAAAAGGAAAACACGTCTCGAAGGCAAAACCCTAACCGGATAGGATTAATGAATGTGGGAAGTAGCTAGTCGATGGAGAGTAATGAGGAGTGAATGATTGAGAGAGAGAGATGAGTAATGAGGTTCGTGTGAAGTGATGTATGATATTGGAGTTGCGTAATAAGGCTGGGGGTGGTGGTACCTCACGTAACGTACAGAGGGATCTGCTTGCACAAATAAGTGAATGAGAAGTGAGGGAGGTGAACTAGCAGTGGCCGTACTTGGGGAAAGAGTAAAGAAGTTTCCTGCAAAAAGTGTCCATCACAATGTGTTTGGGGAGACAGGGCAGTCAATATCATCACAGCTTTCTTTGTGGGCATTCAGCTTTTTGTTTCTTCTTCTTCTTCTTCCCCCCAGCAAATTGCTTGTCCCGACGCCAACAGCCAACTGAGCAGTTAACTTAATTATTGGTCAAACATTACCAAATTGCGTTTACTCTATTATCAAGGAAGAAGGCTCTCTTTACGGAAGAATAGATACAAAGTGAGGTTACGAAGGGAAACGTGTTGCTGACGTGACTTCTTACTGAACCCCTAAAAATAAAAAGAAACTGTACCATTTATAACCAGATAGGGAATTCACTCTATTCCAACCCTCTTTATAATTTATATAATATATATTGGACGTTCGTACAAAGGTGATCGTCAGTGCTTTTACAAATTCACCAATCAGGTTAATCTGGATTCTGCGGGTCTGCCAGACACAGACGCTTACATCAACTCGTACCCAGGAAAAGATTTTGCCATTCCGGCCCAAAATGCCAACAAAATATGACCCATTAAATACCCATCTGTCATCGGGCTGGCATCTTTTACACTTGTAGAAATTTTCTACTTGGCCCAAAAAGGGTTCTGGGTCGAATTTGGAATTCAAGTTTTTAGCTTACTGAATGGGCCCGGACATCAAAGGGCTGAAGGAACTTTTTTACAGTGGGATTTAAAATAATCTGCAGACCTTTAACCAAAAAAAATTATCTGCAGACCGATGGGTTGAATTTTTTTCCAATCAAAGATGAGAGTTGAATTTAGCATAATAGAATTGATTAGTTCTTCACAACTTGGCAAATCAAAATTTGAATCATTGTTAGGAAAAGTGTCCATAATTAATATCAAAATTGTCACCAATAAGAGGATCCATAAATAAAAAGAAATGGAAGAATTGTGTGTAAAGTATTCACGTTACACAAAAACAGGGGAGAAAAGCACCCTTGTAGCAACTTTCACAAAATATTATGTCCAATTAAAGCACATGGAAAAAGTTTTACCCAAAATGGAGCAGTTAATGACATTGGGGCAGGTGACGGGATCAGTGGTGTCAAGAGGTTTTGGTGAGTGGCGTTAGGGATCAGTAGCATCAAGAGGTTTTGGTGAGTGGCGTCAATGCTCCTGATGCCACTGATCCCGTCACCTGTCGCAACGCCATTAACTATCCTATTTCAGTAAAACTTTTTCCATATGTTCTAACTAGATACAATATTTTGTGAAAATTGCTACAATGATGCTTTTTTCCTAAAAACAAGGGTGAAAACTTAATCGGTTTTCGTTTGCACATAACATCTACTAGATTTAGTATAGGTTTAATTGAGTTATTTACTGGCCTTTACATAATATTTAATTAAATTATACAGAAAAAGGAGAGTTTGATGAATTGAAATAATTCCCATGTACTAAATGGTGTATGTCATGACCCGTTAGATACGGAAGTCCTGCGAGAATGAGCAGCAGCATATGAAATTATACAATTCAATCACACATGAGGTCACGTCGTCGATAGATGCAAGACTAATATTTAGTCCAATGAAGCTTTCAAGCGTGTCAGAGAAGGAACGACCAAAAAGCAGTTAAATGTTCGGGTTCTCCTAGACTTGCATTTTTGGTATGCCTTTTTAAGAATGATTGTCTATTATAGTTTCCCTACGGTTCCCCTTTGAGAAGTTTGATCTTGGGTCTCTTTGTCGGATCAAAGATTTATGGAAATGGAATATAATCCATATTAAAGACGCCAATTAAGCAGAATAAAGGGATGCATTCAAAACATATATTCCGCCATCTGATCCAGATTTCAATTGTACAAAAGATTGCAGTAACACCCTCTAATCAAAGGGAAACTGGAAGGGGTAAAAATATAAAAGTCGATACAGCTGAAGCTATCATCCTCAAATTATTGATCTTAATAATCCTTATAAGAACAAAAATGGGAAATAAAATGTGGAGTTTAGCCTCTAAAAAACCACGGAAGCCCTGGTGCAGAGAGACCAAATAAAAGTCAAAAAACAAATGCAAATCACAACCTCATCACATTGCTTAATATTTGTAATCCTTGACGTGGAGCGACTCTGCGGCACCCTCACCAAGTTTGGCATCACCTTTGTAAGTTCCCAGAGTTGCCTCTGAGTTTGCCTTACACCTCACCAACAAAGCAGCCTGTGCCTTGGAGACGTTCTCCTCTTTCCCAGCCCATGCCTTTATAGTGCTCTGCTGAAGCGCCCTCCCATAAGAGAAGGACAGAGACCACGGCTTCTTCCCCTTCAGCCTGTTCATGGCATTCAGATTCACGGTGGCCTCCTCCTCACTCTGCCCTCCGGACAAGAAAACAATGGCCGGCACAGCGGCCGGAACCGTTCGCAGCAGAGCTCTAACAGTATGCTCAGCAATCACCTCAGGGGCAACTTTTGGGGAATCCGATCCAGGAGTCACCATGTTTGGCTTCAACAGTGTGCCTTCTAGAAGGACATGATGATCATTCAAAGCCTTATAGCAAGCAGCAAGCACACGTTCTGTGACATCGGCACACTTGTGGATGTCATGAGATCCGTCCACAAGGATCTCAGGCTCAACAATGGGGACGAGCCCGTTCTCCTGGCATATGACGGCATAGCGAGCCAAGCCATAGGCATTCTCATGGATGGCCAACGGAGACGGCTCGTTTGGGCCAATTTTGAGGACGGCGCGCCATTTGGCAAAACGAGCACCAGCTTCGTAATACTTCTTGCAACGCTGACCCATATCATCCAGACCCTGAGTGGTTGTTTCTCCATTAGTACCTGCAAGTTCAACAGTTCCCTTGTCTACCTTGATCCCAGGAAGGACGCCTCCTTCCTTGAGCACATCCACGAAAGGCTTTCCTACACGAATCAAATGAGAATGTTTACCAAGAGGATCTCCTGAATTATATAAAGAGCAAGAATAATACCTGAGGCTGTCTTTTGGTAGAGGGTTTCCTCGAACAAGATGACACCACTGAGGCGCTCGAGCACACCAGGGGCGGTGAAGAGGAGTTCACGAAGAGCACGCCTGTTTGATTCGACGTTATCGACGTTGATGCTGGCAAATCGCTTTCCGATTGTGCCGGTAGACTCGTCGGCGGCGAGAATGCCCTTTCCCGGGGTCGCAATGTAAGCCGCATTAGCAATGAGCTCATCTGAAATTCGCATCGGATTTAATTACAACATACAGGGAAAGAACACAGAATATTTGTAAAATTAACCACGGCGATTCCATCAGATATTGGAATAAAGTAACAACCATCATTAAAATGAAAGACTTTATAGAAGCAATCAATAAAGAAAGACATGAAATGAGGGAATCACAATAGGATCATACCCTGGTATCCGCTCTTGAAGCAAGACATGGTTGATTGTTCAAAGAGGGGGAAACGAGTTTTCTGCAAGAGAGGAGAGATTTGAGGTGCAGCAAGAGGAAGAGAGATTTATGTTGCCATCGTCAAATTCTCATGTATTTAACGCCTCTTGTTTGGACCCTTTGATTACTTAAAAAAATAAATTAAATTAAATACATGGCTGTTTGGAAATATACGTTTCTATGGATATAAAATAATTATTGACGATGTTATTAATTTTAAATGCATCGGTGGATGAAAAACAAGGGACAGGACGTTGGAAAGGGTCAAAGAGCATATTATGATATAATCAAGAAAATAAAGTCGTAATTAGCATGGGAGTTCCTAATTTAATGAAGCAAGATGCAAAAGGAGAGTCGAAAGTGTGGTTGGATAAAATGGGACTCAACTTCAGAGCTCGTCCGTATGAATGAGATTTGGGCTGTCTAAATTCTGACGGTTCAGATTTTTTTTTTAAATTTTCGTTTTTATTTTTTTTCTACATAAAAAATCATTTTTTCAAAAAATGTTTGTTGAGAGATTATCTTTATTTTAGATTTTCTACCCATTAAAATTATTTTTGATAAAAAATACAAAAGTTAAAAAAATCAGATCTGGACGGCCCAGATCTCGTCCGTACGGACGAGCAGGGAGACGGACGAGCTCTGAAGCTGAGTCCGATAAAATGGGAGATGATACGGAAGACAGCTATTCTTTTTTTTTTTTGGTCAAAGAAGACAGCTATTCCGGTGGGTTGGGTTTCCAGGTTTGGGTTTTTAATTTGTTCCTTATATTCTATGCGATTTTTTTTTTCCTCAGATATTCTATGCGATTTCAATTCATGAAAGCATTCATTATTTCTCCTTTTCTATGCTTTACCATTTATCAATATCTCAGTGAGTGAGTGTTCACGCCAACAGTATTTTTGTACAACATCATTCACCTCTATAACTTATTACTCTACCTGAAAAACCACGTAATAAAGTGACAATTATATTAGATTTATTACAATTATATTAGAATAAATTTAGTGTGAATTATGTAAAAAACGATATCATTTATGATTTATGAATAATGCTACTTATGCCTGGACCTATGTGAAATAGGGCATTATAGTATGGCCTAAGTGATATTTTCTGAAAAGAGTCGAATGTTGCAGTGAAAAACTAACATTGGGTTTGTTTGAGTAGAGCAGTAATGAGCTTTAAGTTAAATAAATAAATAAATAAAAACCCAGAAAAAAGTAGCAGCAAAAAAAGAGTCTAATATGAGGTGTTTGGATTAGCTTTTAAGTTTTACCCCATTGGGATTTTTTTTTAAAAAAATCTTTTTAGCAGAAGCTCTATGAGATAGTTTTTAGGGAAAAGTTCTCAACTTTTTGAAGTGGGTCTCGCCACTTTTACCACCATCAATCCAAACACAAATCATATTTATAACTTGATTATTTTTTTATCAGCCTTCTACAAAAATCAAATAGAAAATAAATCGACACTCCACCGCTAACCAAAACAAGCCCACTGTTCAATGCGGTCACTGTCGTAATCCCGGTGAATCCAAGGTAATTCATAATATTCTCCGTTTTTTATCAGCTTAATCTATGTGCTTTTCGTTTTTCATCATTGGAAGAGAGCCGTGGCGTATCATTGCCCCCCGTTATTGATATTGACGCACAGGGACCCAAAAAAAAAAAAAGCCGCCATTATTAAATAAGGAAATACGAATACCTTAAAATATTAAGAAAACCATTTATTTTTGGGGCTTGGACCCGTAGTCCATCCTTCAGCTGCTATTACACCATAATGGGCTCTCTAAACTCAATAGAATTGGGCTCCATTTAAAAGCCCAGCGAGTTATCCAATTCTTTTGAAATTGCTCTCATCAATTTACCACCTCCCCATTACTTTGATACAGCAATGGTGCAATTGCCGAAAATTAACGATGTACTGTCACAACCACTGGCCTACATCACAAGACATCCTTTACGAGTCGGCAGAAGTTAAATTGAGAGGATAAACTTCAGTTGAAGCCACGAGTATGATCCGAACAGAATTAATGAACTGAGTGCCCATTAGAGAACATTGCAGCAATATATAAATACAGTTCGTGGATTTCACAGCAGCACAAGAAAAGGCCCAGGAGTTCAAATGAAACAGAATGGTACGCACACATGTAGAGGGAGTACATTGACTTAAGGTGTATAAATTCATGCGATACCATATAAGGGATGCAAGAGCCAGCAGTTTTGTAGCCTAAGGTAGCAAGTGCATCACAGGGCCATGAGTCCCATGATCCTCTCCTAACCCATCCATTCTTTAAATATGAACTGACGGGATAGGACCACCACACAAAAAGCTATATCATGAACCAAAATATTTATATAAAAAAAAACATAAGAAGAAGAAGAAGAGAGTATTTGTTGCTTCTTCAAATCCAGCCAAGTAAATCAAACAAAATAGAAGGACAAGAAACGTAAAAGAGGAGAACAAGATTAATGTTCAGTCAGGATTATTACAGGCACATAAGAGCAGAGAGAAGCCAATTCTGTGGCGATCCTTATGTGGCCCCAGAGTCTTCTCCTCCAACCAGAGCCGACTATCCATGCCACTTCTTGTCCTGAACATAAACACAGCACACCTGTTGCTGGGTTTGAATAGCCAATCATGAACGTCCCACATCACATCCACCATCAACCCGTCCTCCAAGAATATCGCCTGGTTCCCTCTGAAATTCCACCTCAGCCTCTTCACTTCTAATATCGTCTTCTTGTCTATACTCACATACAGTACGTGACCCTTCGTCTTCGACCCTTCCTCCTCCACCACCCACTTTATTAATATCTCGTGCACCACCCCTGTTTCACAGAACTGTGCCTTTGTCGCATAAATGTTACTCCCACAAAAACGCTCCCTCCGATAAAGCATTGAACTCTTCCCTGCTTTCACTTCTTCCCACGATTCCTCTTCCTTGTCTCCCAGACGAAGACCCAATTCCGAGTCCACAAGAACGATGACGTAGAACCCACTCGCTGGCTCTGGCCCTGACTCGTACTTAGCATCCGAGAGATCCCATCGGACTTGGATTTTAAAATCGTGGACTTGGAACGTTTCGTTGCCTTTGCCCTTTCCTAACTGCCGAGAATTGGAGTTGGAGGTGGGGGTAGTGTTGCTGATGGCTATGTCGAAGCCATGCCCCATGAGTTTCTTGGTCCAATTAAGCGTGATCAGAAGCTGCTTTTGCGGGGAGAGGTCGACTCTGTATGTGCAGGCGACTGAGTCTCGAACAGAGGGACTCTCTTTTGGACAGAGGAAGGCCTGATTTGAAGGCCCGGAACAATATGAGTCCGATATTCGAACGGCGTGTTCGTTGTAACAAGATGTTATACTTCTCATTGTAAAACACGATCTCTTTCTTGAACGTCTTCGAAGTCGAAAGGCAGAGAAAGAAAGGTCGGAGAATGGGTAGAAAGAAAAGGAGGTAGGGAGGGATTAATTGAAGAAGACAAAAAGGGCAGGGCCCTTCTTCCTTCTGAGGATTTCCATGTGGGAATGTCCTTTTCCGTTCTGAAGCGTACAGCTTAAGAGAAACAGAGAGCACTGGAGACAAAAAATAAAAAGGAAGAAACCAAGATCCGTGTCGCTCCAAGAAAATATAATTTTACCATTCATTTATGAAAATTCAGATGCTTGACGAAACCGAAACTGAAAGACCTTCCTCGCCGGTTCACGCACCCACAAAAATCTAATTAAGTCACCATCAATCTGGTTTTGACCCCGTCTCGTCTAAGTAGGTCGTGTCATTTTTTAAGAAACAAAAAACATGGTCAGTTACTTGTCTGGATTAGCTATAGTTTTCAAGTAATAACAAGAGCGAGTTATTATTTTATGGAAACTGATTATGTTAATTAATGAGTTTGTGTAACAAGAAAGCCCCGGAAGATACCCCAGTGACATGTGAGTTGGAAAGACAGAGACATGCTTGATCAGGATAGCGATGATGATGGTGAATTGGTCATGATGAAGGGATGAGAGTGATGTGGCAGGACCAGCCAAGTAATGTCATGCTTCGCATTTACCTCGTTCCACCGAAGACGACTATGACTGAGGTTTCACTTGTCCAATCCTTGTCTTGTTATTGTTTCTTTGTCAGTAACAGAGAGGTTCTATATCCAAGACTATTCCAATCAAGTTAACTAGGTTTCCATTTTCTTTTCATAAAAAGGCTCTCCTGACGAGTTTTTTCTGTCCATCCACAAGTCAATGCAAAGGTTTTAAATAACAAAAAGCAGACCCTTTTCCCTCGGATGCAAATACAATGGAGAGAAAAGAAACAGGAATGGCCATCCCCACCTTCACGTATATCCTTCGATGCATAATGCTGTTTTTTTTTAGAAGTGATATTATTGAATTACGTAGGAAGCACAAATCCTACTTCCTAAAATAGGGGATGATGTTCGAAGGTCGGGCTATATTGAGAGATACTAATCAACCACTTTATTTATTCTCACCAAAAAATTTACACACTGTGAAGGCGTCACCCCTCAAATCAAACGATCAGTGTTTATTTATTTAGGTCAATGCGAAACAAATATTTTTGGGCACTTCAAATCTACCATGGAGATATTTCGATTATACAAGGGTTAAAGGCTTATAGCTGATGAGCGGCATGAAACAAGAATAATTGTATTGATTGATTTTTATTAGGGGAAAAACACTAAAATAAGAATTTTTTTTTTAAAAAAATTGCACTAGACCAAAGCATTTTTGAAAATAATTATCACACTAATGCAGTCAAACACGTTAACTAATAGGACGCTACTAGTCACATTAAAAAGTCTGACGCTACTGAGTAGTAGCGTGATATAGAGTGGTGTGAATTAATTATATTCACGCCACTAGAGTGGCGTGAATATTTATCACATGGCGTGAGAAGGTCTAACGCCACTACTCAATAATATCAGACTTTCTGACTTGACTAGTGGCGTCCTGTCAGTCAGCATGTTTAACTGTTTTAGTTTGATAAATTTTTTTCAAACTGCTCTAATTAGATACAAATTTTTTAAAATTATTATTTTGGTGTTTTTTCCTTTTTATTAGCTGATCTTATTCGGCATTATCATGTTTCTAAAAAGCTTCAGAATTACCTGTCAACGTGCATGGAGATGTGATTGAAAATTGATTTGATTTTGATATGAATTAAATTGAGTTGCCCCCTTGACAATTTGGAGTATTTTCCCCCTCAAGTTGTGTCAATAATGGAGGTATTTGCAATTATTATTTTCCTTTTTTTGATAAAAGGTATTTGCAATTATTGATAAAGAGCAATCAACGACTTTTTTAGTTTTTTTTTTTTAGTTGGGCTCCTCAGCCCCTCAAGGAGCAAGGGAAATAGTATTATTATGGAAAAAACCAAATTCACATGTCCTTTATTCATCATAATTACTAATAGTAATAAATATTATTGTACTTGTAAATTATGATATATGAGCGTTCAATATTGATAAATTTGCATGAAGTTAGTGGTAAATTTGGAAGCCTTCTTAATAATTAATTAATGTGTGAATTTGGTCATTCAGTGCACATTTCTCCCAAATCTTATGGGTGACTTCTCAAGCTAACCAATCATAGAATATCATTATAATTAATTATTACTGTATTGTCCAAGTATAGGAAGACATGATCTGATACAGGAAGTCAGACGTCATATCAAACCTAATAAGCAATATAAAATAAAATGAAGTAAAATGATCTATAAAGTTGAGTTTTAAAGTTTTGAGTCCAGTTCTCATGGCCTACTCAGTACTCATCACGGGGCTTTGCTCTTGTGGCTCGCAAATACAATTGTTGTTATTGAATAAGTGAAGGAAAGGCTAAGGGGCTAGGAGGAAGGAGGAGAAGAAAGAGTACAAGTGGAAGTATGACGTTCCTTAATTGAATTTGTCGTCTGTTTGAATTAGCGATAAAAATTGTTTTTTTTAACATAATTTATGATATACATAGTAAGTTTATGAAATGAGTTTTATTTCAACTAATGTGAATATTTTTTTTAATGCCAATTTATTTATTTTATTTTATTTTTGTCAAAGCTTTTTTTTTTTTTGGATACAAGGCGAGGAGGGATTCAAACACGAGACTTAAAGGAAGATATAAAGCATCTCAATACCACCAGCTGTACCACTATACTGCTGTCCTCGATGGTTGTCAAAGCCAATTTAAATAGACTCTTAATATGATTTCCCATTAAAGTGGTTGATGGGTACCACAGAAAGACACTTTGAACTTGAGACCATTGTGTCATTGACCACTTTCGTTGGGGTCCAAACAGCTTAACTCGTCCTCAAACCCGTTTGATCAAAACGCAAATGCATTAATATCACAAATGCCTGTTGAGGTAACCCCAGAAGCAGCAACAATAATGAATTAAAAAACCACTTGCCACGTTCCAAACCCATCCTTACCCATTTGCATTTATAATTCATAACCTTCATTACACTACATTATTGAGGTTGACTCAGAAATTACAATTACGAGGGGAGAATATTATAGAATAGAACCCAAATTTTCATAAAATTTATTTCAGTCCCACAAACATTTCAATATTTTTATTTTAATCCCTTTACAAGTTTACGATATAAATAATAAGGACTAAATTTAAAATTTAAAATTTATATGAAGTTGAAATATAATTTTCTAAGAATTTGGACTATATTCCATAATTTTGAAGGGTGGGGCCACTCTAGCACCCCTGGCTTTGCCTCTGCTACATTAGTACACGAGGTATATTTCCAACACCGAAAAAGAACAACACAAGTGGAGGTAGATGTTTCAGAATTCATGTCTACCAATGAATACATCCATTTAACTTGTACTTTAAAACGGCGAGAGATGTACGTAGCATTATAACTGATTATAGTTTAAAGGAATCAAAGGCTTTCTTTCTGATCCTTGTTAATTAGTCGTCTTTTTCTTACTCTGCAGAATTTGTAACTTAGTGTGTGTGTGCGTGCGTATAGTTATATCTGGACTTTGTGTGTGTGTATGGTTATATCTGGACTTTGTGTGTGTGTGTGTGTATAGTTATATCTGGATGTATTGCGTTTGTCGCCATAATTCAAGAAGCTTATATACTCACAGCTAGATAAAAATAGAGTAGCAGTTAAGAGTATGAGGCGGCAAAGGACGGGGACGAAGAGAATATTCGTTTCTTAACATAACAGTAGCTTGCAACAGTTACAGAGGAAGCAGGGGATTGATGCAATTAACATTTATTCGTTACAGAAGGTGTCGGTTTTTATGTTGCTTCCAAACACGGCTTCCTTCACCACCATTGATTCCTGCAACGCTACTTCAAGCCTCCTTTACCCACAAATCACAAATTGGGCTAATCACCTTCACAACCACGTTAATTATATTTTTATCCACACACATAAACTTCATGTATGTTATGAATCCGTGTCAGTGATGTGCGCATTTTCAATTTTTAAATTAAATCAATCATTAATTATGCATAATTCTTTAATAAAACCGTACCCCTCGACCTTTACAACTAATCCTGAACTTTCAATTTTCTACAAATAACCCCTCACCCTTCATTTATCCATCCATTATTCCAATTTCGATCATTACTTCTTTTAGAAAAAATAAGCACCATATTGATCATTATTATATGAAAGAATATTATTTACCATGAAATAATATTATGGGTAAAGTTTGTAAAAATACCCATGAACTTTTACCCAAAATACATCCAATACCATATCAGCGTTTTGCTCTAATTTTACAAGTTTATAGGTATTTTGCATATTCAAAAAATATATGGTGTTGAGCATACATTAGATAATTGAATTTTTACGCTAATACTCCCTCCTGTCATAATATAAGATATAATTAAATTTTTGTATTAAGGAAGCTAAATAAATCATTTTTTTAATAAAAAAGTTTAGGTGGGGTAGACACCGGCAAATTTATAGGTACTTTGCATATTCAAAAAATATATGGTGTTGAGCACACATTAGATAATTGAATTTTTACCCTTATACTCCCTCCTGTCATAATATAAGATATAATTAAATTTTTATATTAAGGAAGCTAAATAAATTATTTAATCATATTATACATGTTATGTATCAATTTTTTTTTATATACAAAATATATGGTGTTGAGCACACATTAGATAATTGAATTTTTACCCTACTCCCTCCTGTCATAATATAAGATATAATTAAATTTTTGTATTAAGGAAGCTAAATAAATTATTTAATCATATTATATATGTTATGTATCAATTTGTTTTATATAAAAAAGTTTAGGTGGGGTAGACACTGGTACCTCACCAAGGCCATGTCGGGCATGCCTCTACCTCACCATGGCCAGGGCATACCTCCAGGTTTAAAGAGCGCTTACAAAGGTACTTATAGATCGCTCATCAATGAGGCCCTCACATCAACCAGCAGGTATCGAACCTCATCCTTTTTGGGGTAAAGACCGACACCTTAACTAATCGTACCAATCCTCACTAGCATGTATCATTAGATTATAATAATTTTTTTTTTCTTGGTTGGGAATACAAAACCAGGGCATTGAGGGCTCCAACTAGGCCAGGGGCGTTAACCCATTACAAGAGCAACATTTTGGGCCCAACTTTTAAAAGCTTGTTTAAATTTGGGCCGAAAAAAGTGATATTGAGAACTGTTGAAGAATGGGGCGGTGACGAAAGGATAGGGCGGTGACGAAAAGAATAATCGTTGCAACAATTAATATATACGCTACTGAGAACAGCAGTGCAGTGGCATAGTTGGTGGTATTGAGATGCCTTATATCTCTCCTCAGGTCCCGTGTTCGAATCCTCCCTCCCCTCGCCTTGTACCAAAAAAAAAAAATTAATATATACGCTAATATGGCTGAAGAATGGGCTATTTATGAAGCTCTGCAAATAGCTTGGGATCTGGGTTTAAGGAGACTGATTCTTGAATCTGATGCAGGGGAGGTCATTAAGCTGATTCTTGATTCCTCATTCACCTCTGGTAGTCTACTGCTAATGGAAATTAGGAGTCTTTTACAAGGCAAGTTAAGTTGATGGTAATTAACTGTGAGTCTAACATGATAGCTGATGCATTAGCAAAGATGAGTATCTCTACTTCTACTATCTTATATGATTGTCCTTATCATTTGAAATCTTGGGTTAGCTAAGAGAGTTTTGGATTTATTTTCCTTTCGGTGTAATGCTTTATGTTTGTACTTTAGGCTCTTAACCCTCTCCTTTTTAGCAACAAAAGAAAAAAAAAACAATATATATATATATATATATACCCACTCCGGTTCTTATTTCCCTTTTAGTTTAAAGATAGGGTTAGAAAAGAAGAAACGTAAAATATTTTGTCATATAAATACTTGGTTTAATTATTTTTTTAAAAAAATAGGATGATAGGAAAATTTTTGTTTAATTTAAAGAAAATGAGATAGGAAAATGGACCAAATGACATTTTTATCCCTATTTTTAAACAAACACTTATGTCATGCCCAAGGGTTTTTGTATATTTAGTCTATTTTCTTAGGCGGTGGAAAATTGGTTCCCACCATGTTTATAGGAAAATCGATTTTAAACATGCTCTTAATGTCAATAAGATATGATTTAAGGTGCAAATTACACTAAAAACTAGATTTTATGTAAAGCACCAGGTAGCATATACCTACATCTATATATAATATAATATGAGGTATATTAATCCAATATGCCATTGAACAGTATGGAACCATGGGGGCATTATATATATATACATATATATACTAACGAGAAGGTTATAGACAACGCTTCACATTAGGGTTTGGAGTCGGTGGGAGTTGAGCCAGCCTCTTCTGGTTTATAAACCGAACAGCTTTAGGGAGTTTCTCTTTCTGAAGCTGTTCTGCTTTCTCCGTCCTTCCTCTCTGTTTTGTTTTTCCCTCACGTTGATCCGGCAATTTATGGGAAGCTTTAACTAACAATTAGCTAATCTGATTACAATGTGATAAATTTCTGATTCTCCGTTCGCCTCCATAAAAATGAAAAGAAAGTTATGGATATATAATATAGGTAATGTTAGAAATTATATTCCATAGAAAAGCATGAATCCGTGATCTAAGATAAAGTGACCTTGAAAAGATACCAAGCCGTAACTAGTGATAGAGGCAGCATATAAATGTGATGGAGCTGCAATCAATGTTGCTCTATTGGCCTTAAAACAATATTTTATTTGTGAGGGGGGTAATGTTGAGTTGAGTGAATGCAATTTGATGGGATTTAATACAGGTTGGGTTTTTTTTTTTTTTCCATCCCGGGCAAGTATTATCAACATAAAATGAAAACAAAGACAGTTTAACTAATAGGAAGGGAAGTAGGGTGGAGCAGATGATATTAGTTAGGGATTCTAGTAATTGATTGAGGAGGCACGTAACATGTCATGGTTGCATGGATGGTTGATGAAACACCCCACGAATGCCATAATTTTATTTTAAACACACATTTCTGCTGGAGTGCTTTAGCTGACTTTCTTCTTCTTCTTCTTCGTAATTGGCTACTCTCCCTTGCCAATATCCATGAATGCTCCGTTGAATTCTGTCACGTCCGTCCCCACCCACCACCACAAAACAACCGATATTAATCCCTCCCTCCTCTTGCGTCACCCCTTCCGTCATCCGCACTGCTATTATTGGCTGTTGCTTTTCTGTCTCTCTATATTTTTTAATCTTTCTTGGTCAATGGCTGTTACTCATCTCAATCGACCTAAAGCTTGCGGATTCAAGATTCTTATACGGGCCGGATGTTACCCGATCCTCCTCCTCCCCCATCCCTTTCCCTCCTCCTCTCCTCCTCCTCCGTTCATAGCTCACCGCCCCAATCACCGCCGCCACAACCACCACCCCGAGCACTATCCCCACCACCATCCCTACTCGCTTCCTTTGACCCCTGGCATCTTTCCTCACCTTAAAATAACCCACTTTGGACTCCACCCCTGTGCCCACCATCGTCTGAATCGGATGCTCCACCACATAACAGTACCCGGTTGCGTTATAGTACAACGCCCCCCAACACCTGCAATCATCCTCGCACATGCCCTCACACTTCTCCAACGAATTCGCCATTTCGTATCTCATTAGCTCTTTGTGCGCCGGCTCCACCCCCCTCCTCCTTAAAACCCAGTAGCTATCTTCTGCTATACCCGACCCGCATAAGTCCCCATACCCTTCCTTCATGCACCCGCCAGGTGATGAATAGCTCGTCCGGTTATCCAAACAGGAGCATTCTGACGCGCCCGGTGTGCACAAACCGTACGAACCGCAGGGATTCGGCAGCTCGCATATATCATCTATGGCCTGGTAGTTCAATACCCAAGTCGACCCGTCCCAACAATAGCCCTTCAAATTCCCGTCCGGTTCTGTACGTACCATTAGAAACAGAGGATTCGGGCGCTGAAAGTTTTTGAATTTCTGCACGTCCAGCGGTTTAGTGCTTGTTTGGTACATGCCCAGATAGCCGTCGGAGCTGATCCGGGCGTAAATGGGTCCGTCGCCTTCCACTATCTCCGCCTTAGCTTCCAATGGAGTTCGCTTCCAATATAACTCGTCAGATCCTCCTGTGTATGTTGCATATAGACCCATGAAGTCAGCTCCCATCCGCATGGAATAGAGCCCGTTCAATGATACCAAAGCCATGCTAGCCGTGAAATTTTGATCCTGAACGATGGTATTAGTGGGAAAGTCAAAGCTCTGCCAGATTACCGAGCCAGAGTCCCCGTTTTTCTGTACTTGCAAGTTGGAAGTGTTGAGAAGCACGACGCGGTCACCGTCGTGTGTGGCGGTTGACCACAAAAGGTCGGTTTCAGGATCTGAAATGACCAGACTGCCATTAAAGAAGAGTCGAGTGGATTGGGACCAGGAAGCCAAGTGAATGGGGTTGGCGGACCAGAGTGGCTCAGAGGAAGCGACGTGAATGACGGCGAGGGCGAGCTGGTTACGGTTCAGGCGTAGGAAACCGAGGGAGAAGTTGCCGAATTGATCGCTGAGAATAGGTTGAAAGGATGACACTGAGGAGACTGGAGTTGCAGAGAAGCCTTTGAGAAGCTCTTGGGCGGAAGTGACGGCGAGACATGATGGCCATGTTGTGTCCGACGAGAAAACCAGAAGCAAAATGATCAGCGTAGACGGGAGCCGAATGTAATCCATGCTGGTTAACAAGATAGATATGAAGCAAGTTGAGAGTGATGTTAGGGAGATTTATAAGGCAAAGCGGATGGTCGGTCAGAGACAGCTGCATAATATCATAATATATTTTGCTCCACTCAGTTGTTTGTCTAAGGCCAAGTTATAAGCGGGAAGACACAGATCCTAATTTAAAATCTCAATGAAAGGTCTTCGAGAATAGGTTTGATGTTCTATAGAATTGAAAGGAACATGTGGATCACGGACCAATCTTTTTTATTTCAAGTTGGATGGAAAGAGAACCATAAAAGTATATATCCCCCGAGTTTAGCTGTAGTTTGATATCCATTTAATTGTAGTCTGTGTATATTGATTGAACTTAGGTGTGATCAGGATTTGAAAACAATAAAATGGTTTAGAAAATTACAACTAGCTAGTTGGAAGGGTATAATATATTAAAATGCGTGGGTGTGTATACACCACATCGGGTGGCTTTCAAGATGTTCACATGGTTTATAAATTGTTTATTGTGAAGATGGATGAATTTAAGTAGTGGGTAGTTAAGGAATTAGGGGGAAATGGATGGATCAGTGGGTGGGGGTTTGACCATATATATATCAGTAGGAGACGAACCAACTCGTGCAGCAGGGGAACGCGCTCGAGGATCTCATCCACTGGCTGTTGTTGGGGCTTGTTTCACTCCACGTAAGTGAGATTTATTCTCTTATATATAATTCTTTTTTTTGATCAAACTCTTATATATAATTCATAGAGAGAATGGAACCACACGGGATTTAAGTCAAATACTACCCCAACAAAAAGTAAAACTTCAGGAGAGCTTCATTAAAAAGTTTCTATCTAATGGTAATCTTGGTGAAAGATTAGTACTTCTCTGATTTTTAATATAAGACATATTTTAAAGAGTCGATCGTGATCTTAATTAAATATAAGATATTGATTTTATATTTGTCAATATTTTTTTAATTTACTCTTATCGATGTTCTTCAACAACAATCAATAATGAGAGGGAGTGATAGAATTAAGGAAGATGATTATGGTGTTTTTGAAAATTCATATCATGTTAATTAAATTCTTTAATTTAATGTGTTTAGGTGCAAAAATACCAACGAACTATTGGTCTAAGTGCAGCCAACACAATGAACTATTTTTTGGATAGAAAATACAAAATAACTCTTGAATTGGTTAAAGTTACACAATGACGTTAACACTGTGCAAACGTCCGTCTTCTCTGTCTTCTCTCTCCCTCTCTCATTCATTCCCTCTCTCATTCGTCTTCTTCATCCACCTTCTTCCTTTTCTTCACGGATGCTCCTTCCTCGGTGGGAAACACCTTCTTCTTCATCTTCTCTTCATACAAGAGCAAATTCTAGATTTAGCCAGCAAAAGTTGAACAGATTGAAAATTTATCAGATTTAGCCCGCAGAAATTGAACAAATTGAAAATTTATTTGCAAAGAAGCATAATAGATTTGCACACAAACATCACCAATTTTCCACCCTAACTCAAACGATTGCTCCACACAAATGTAATAGCAAAAGAGGACTGGTGGGATGAAAGGAGAGATTTAGATGTACCAAATCCTAACCTTGAAGGCAAAGAATTTAGGTCTCCTACGGAGTCCAGCTCCAGAGAGCACGGTGAAGAAACGTTGCCGTCGGCTGAGACTCGACGGGCAAGAGGGAATCGGCTTCGGCAGTAACCCTGGATTTCCCAAGTCGTCCTCACCAAAAAAAAAAGGAAGAAAGTCCTCGGCCACCAATGGAGTATTTGATCGAATGGAAAAAATGGCCATGAACCCTCGTGGGTGCCCTTCGATTTTATAGCCAAAGACGTGGTGGCCGAGTATGAGACCCCGTAGTGGACCACGACAAAGAAAGCAGACAAATCAGCTCTCAAGCAGCTCATCTACGCCAACGACTACAGGGACATCGACGCTGTGGACAGGGATGGGCGAATCGCACTCTTGTTCGTATCGGGTCTAGGGTCGGAGCCCTATGTGAAGGTTCTAGCCGAAGCGGGCACAAATCTGGATCATCGAGATAACTCGGGGGGACTAACAGTGCTTCACATGGCGGTTGAGACTCGACGGGCAAGAGGGAATCGGCTTCGGCAGTAACCTTGGATTGTCGTCCTCGCCAAAAAAAAAGGAAGAAAGTCCTCGGCCACCAATTTTCTCACACCTCAGGCACCGCTGTCGCAGCTGGGAAGGACTTCCTCTTCTCCGTCAATCCCTCACTCACCGGCGACACGTGCTGGCCGCGATACCATCGAGATTGACCCAGCCTAGCCGCCAAGCTCTCATAGATTCTAATCCAACCTAATGGCTAATTCATATCGTAAGAATTCTGTAACGCCTCATTTTCAATACCAAAATCTTGGCCAAAATAATGGTAACACCTCCAAATATAGGATATTCAACACTCAAACACATATTTACAATATGGCCAAAGGTAGAAATCCATTTATACAGGGCCAAAATAAATCCAATAAATAAGAGTTATTTTAAAATGCGGAAGTCTTTTAGGTTCATGGCAAATAAAATAACACAACATAAACTAAAGGAGTACAGAAGAGCCTACAAAGCTCACTCCATGGGTGCATTCCCTTGATCTCTACTAAGTTATTCACCTAAAAAATGTTAATATGGGGTGAGATTACACATCTCAGTAACTACTAAATATTTCTACCGTACACGAGCAAATAATATATGACAAAAAGATATGGGCTGATTTCAAATATATATATAGATTCCATAATTTATCATACAAAATAATTTATACTAATAGTCATCAATATAGAAGGTGTTAAAACATATATATCTCAAAAGTTCTCATCTCATGTCTTTACAGAATATTCATCATCATATCAAATTCTTGAACTGTTCAGAAATGCACTATGCAGTATGCAGCCTCCCTTATATCACCACCTCCCTTATACCGCAGACTGGAGCCATAGGCTAACACATAGTCCAATAGAAATTTATTCATTTGACTGAATTGTTCCAAGCTCACCAAAACTTAAGATACACCCGGCCAAAGGTATATAGCTTAAATCTGGACTATGGCTCCCCTCCTTTAAAATAACTAAGGAGGTGTCACATGTCCCACAACTCCAATGAAATCCCGGCCAGAGGAAAACATGGAAGATGGGGCCCTGAAACAAGTACCATCCACTGTGCACCGAGTGGTGGCATAAATTATTCTTATCATTCAAATCCCTCCTTACTCCACCCATCATAATACAACCGCCATGATGAATATGTTCACTCAAAATAATGCATTATTATACCATAAAGTTTTATACATCAATATGCGTATTTATGAATAGTGAATACTATGCGTATATGTGAATAGTAAAATACGATATATATACATGAATAGTAAAAATGAAGTGTACATACGGTATGTATACGTGAATAGTAAATACGGTATGTATACGTGAATAGTATTATGAATAGTAAATACGGTATACGTGAATAGTAAAATGAATAGTAAATACGGTATACGTGAATAGTAAAATGAATAGTAAATACGGTGTGAATAGTAAATATGGTATACGTGAATAGTAAATACAGTATGTATACGTGAATAGTATTATGAATAGTAAAAATGAATAGTAAATACGGTATACGTGAATAGTAACGTACGTATAAATAGTACCTCTGCAGATTTGCAAATCAAAGTTCCCACACCAGATCTTAAAACCATAAATATTTTCTAAATATTCTTGCCAAAATAGTAAACAAACAAATTTATAATCATACATAATTCACAAGTATAAGGAAGAATATTCAGAGTTACCTGTTACTTGCTAATACCCGAATCACCAACCAGCTATTATAACTCTCAAGCAAATATCTCTCTACTCTCTCTCTCTCTCTACCTCTGTAACACCTCAATTTTAATACCCAAAAACTCGGTCAAAATATTGAAAATACCTTCAAAAGAGTTCAACAATATCCAAATCCTTATACAATGTTACCATTTCGAATAAAACCCGTAATACATAATCAGAATAAATTCCAGAAAATATTTCAGAGTTTAATACAAAACGGAAGTCTTAGGTTCATGGCAAGTATAATAACATAACATAATCTATTGGAGATCAAAAGAGCTTCCAGAGCTCACTCCATAGGTGCCTTCCCTTGCTCTCTACTAGAATAATCACCTGAAAAATGTTAATATGGGATGAGATTCCACGTCTCAGTAACTACTGAATATTTCCACCTTACACGAGCATATTACATATGACAAAAATAAAAGGTAATATAATGTGAATTTAATATACTCAGATATTTTTAGATATACCGTTGTTCACATCAAATGCCTTTACAAAATACTCATCATTCTTTATTGAATAATTCAGAAATGCACTATGCAGTATGCAGCCTCCCTTATATCCCCTTCCAACCGTATACCGCTGACTGGAACCATAGGCTAACATATAGTCCAATAGAAACTCATTCATTTGACTGGATGGTTTCAAGCTCACCAAAACTTAAGATACACCCGGCCAAAGGTATAGAGCTTAAATCTGGACTATGGCTCCCCTCCTTTAAAATAACAACTAAGGAGGTGTCACATGTCCCACATCTCCAATGAAATCCCGGCCAGAGGAAAACATGGAAGATGGGGCCCTGAAAAGTACCATCCACTGTGCACCGAGTGGTGGCATAAACAATTATCATTCAATTCCCTCCTTACTCCACCCATCTCATTACAACCGCCATGATGAATGTATTTACTCAAAAATAATGCATTATTATACCATTATATACATTGATATGCGTATTTATGAATAGTAAAATACTATGCGTATCTGTGAATAGTAAAATACTATGCGTATTTGTGAATAGTAAAATACGGTATATACATGAATAGTACATACGGTATGTATATGTGAATAGTAAAAATGAATAGTAAATACGGTGTGAATAGTAACATAAATAGTAAATACGGTATATGTGAATAGTAACGTACGTATAAATAGTACCTCTACAGATTTGCAAGTCAAAGTTCCCACACCAGATCTTAAAACCATAAATATTTTCTAAATATTCTTGCCAAAATAGTAACCAAACAAATTTATAATCATACATAATTCACAAGTATAAGGAAGAATATTCAGAGTTACCTGTTACTTGCTAATACCCGAATCACCAACCAGCTATTATAACTCTCAAGCAAATATCTCTCTACTCTCTCTCTCTCTCTACCTCTCTCTAAGGCTCTTAGAAGTTGTGAAGAATGAAATGAAATGGAAGGTCTATTTATAGTTGGAAAATGGGTCTTTAAGTGTAATTTTCGTCTCTGGGTCATTTTACGTAATTTTTCCAAAATTATAAAATGAAACTTTCCCGTGACTTCTTCAGCCGCCCCGTGAAAGTTTTAAAAATTTTTAATAATATAATATTATAATTTAAATAGTAAAATATTATTACGTGGGTCCCGCGTGAATTTTTTTCAAAACTCACGAGAAAGGTTGTCGCTCACGGGAAGTTTGCAGAGAATTATTTTGGCCGTGGGTCCCG
The DNA here is from genome assembly GCA_034222035.1 of Acacia crassicarpa. NCBI lineage: Eukaryota > Viridiplantae > Streptophyta > Magnoliopsida > Fabales > Fabaceae > Acacia > Acacia crassicarpa. Next base: position 58,646,716 of record JAWXYG010000002.1, on the reverse strand, counting down.
CATGAATAGTAAAATACTATTCACGGGGCCCACAAAATACGGATTTCAAATTTATCACTTTCCAAAAATAGAGCCTACTAGTCTTCCCAAAATAGGTTTATGTTCAAGATATCAGATTCAAAATTCAGGATGTTACATTTCTCCCCTCCTAAAAGAAAATTTTGTCCTCAAAATTTCGCTATAATAAGAATTCTAACCTATTTAAATAAATGAGGATAGGTTTGTCGCATGCTCTCCTCCGTTTCCCAAGTAGCATCTCCGGGAGCCATTCCTTTCCACTCGACCTTTACAAGTCTAATGGTCTTGTTTCTTAATCTCTTGTCCCTTGCATCAACAATCCGCTCCGGCTCGGCTTTATACGTCATGTTATCCTTGAGTTCTACCTCTTCTACTTCTATAATGTGGGAAGGATCCGGTTGGTATTTCTTCAGTTGCGATACATGAAAGATATCGTGAAGGTTCGCAAGCTGTGGAGGTAATGCAATTCTGTAAGCTACCGGTCCAACTTTCTCCAAAATCTCATAAGGACCCATAAAACGAGGTGAAAGCTTCTTTGCTCGTATTGCTCTACCAATGCCAGTCATTGGTGTGACTCTTAAGAATACATGTTCACCCACCATGAACTCCAACGGTCGTCTTCTCTTGTCAGCATAACTCTTCTGTCGACTCTGAGCAGTGAGAAGTTTCTGTTGAATCACCTTAATCTTTTGAGTCGTCTCGTCCACAAGTTCTGGACCTATTAAAATTCGCTCATTCAATTCCGTCCAGCAAATAGGAGATCTACATTTTCTTCCATACAAAGCCTCATAAGGTGCCATCTCAATGCTGGAGTGATAACTATTGTTATATGCAAACTTCGCAAGATGAAGATGATCGTCCCAACTTCCTTTTAGTTCGATTGCACAAGCCCGCAACATGTCTTCCAGAGTTTGAATAGTCCTCTCAGTCTGCCCGTCAGTTTGAGGATGATAAGCGGTACTATAACTCATCCGAGTTCCCATAGCATTCTGCAATGCTTTCCAAAATCGTGAAGTGAATCGTGGATCACGATCAGATACGATGCTATTTGGTATCCCATGCAATCTGACAATCTCCTTCATGTAGATCTTTGCTAGTCTCTCCAATGAGTATTCTGCTGCAATTGCTAGAAAATGAGCTGACTTAGTTAACCTATCGACAATTACCCAGATGGCATTATGTCCGGATGTCGTTAGAGGAAGCCCCATGATGAAATCCATAGAGATGCTGTCCCATTTCCACTCTGGGATATCCAAATTCTTTAATAATCCAGGAGGTTTCCGATGTTCGATCTTGACTTTCTGACAAGTCAAACAACAAGTGACAAAGTCAGTCACATCTTTCTTCATGCCCCGCCACCACCAATTCCGCTTGAGATCATGATACATCTTGGTTGCTCCGGGATGGATAGTGTATTTACTCCGATGTGCCTCTTCTAGTATGAGCTTTTTTATTTCTCCATCATTAGGTATGCACACTTTTCCTTTATACCTTAATATCCCATCTCTAGCGATCCCAAATTTCGATTCTTTTCCTTCTTCAATATCTTCCCTCACGTTTAATAGATACTCATCTTCGAGCTGAGCGAATTTAATCTCTTTCCAAATTGTGCTTTCAATAGTTAATGCTTCCATGGTAGCGACCAAACCTGACATTACATCAATAGATGTACTTGGTATCTCCTCGAGTAATTTATGTTCTCTGATCATCATCTGGGCTACATGGATTGTCTTTCTACTTAAGGCATCTGCTACAACGTTCGCCTTTCCTGGATGATACTTCAATTCGAAGTCGTAGTCCTTGATAAACTCCATCCATCTCCTCTGTCGCATGTTGAGCTCCTTTTGGTCGAACAGGTACTTCAGACTTTTGTGGTCACTATAAACCTCGAACTTTGAACCGTAGAGGTGGTGCCTCCAAATCTTCAGAGCAAACACTACTGCTGCCAGTTCTAAGTCGTGAGTAGGATAATTCCCTTCATGTGGCCTTAACTGTCGAGAAGCATAAGCTACTACCCTACCATTTTGCATTAATACACACCCAAGACCTTTCTTGGAAGCATCTGTGTACAAAGTAAAGGTCTGAGCAGGATCTGGAATTATAAGTACTGGTGCCGTAGTCAACTTAGTCTTCAAATTTTGAAAAGCTGCTTCACACTTTTCGTCCCATACATATGGTTGACCCTTCCTTGTTAACTTAGTCAAAGGCATAGCTATTTGCGAAAAGCCCTTGATAAATCTCCTATAATAGCCAGCTAGACCTAGAAAACTCCTGATCTCAGTCACGGACTTTGGTCGTTCCCATTGGAGTACTGCTTCAACTTTAGTATGGTCCACTGCAACACCTTCAGCCGATACGACATGGCCTAGGAATTTTACTTCCTTCAACCAAAATTCGCACTTAGATAGTTTCGCATAGAGCTTGTGCTCCTTCAACACTTGTAGCACGATTCTAAGGTGCTCTTTATGCTCTTCTTCATCCTTAGAGTAGATAAGGATGTCGTCAATGAAAACCACTACAAATTTATCTAGATATGGTCGGAAAATTCTATTCATGTAATCCATGAATACTGCTGGAGCATTTGTTAGCCCAAATGGCATAACAAGAAATTCATAATGGCCATATCTAGTTCTGAATGCAGTTTTTGAGACATCTTCAGCTTTGACTCTCAGTTGGTGATAACCTGATCTGAGGTCGATCTTGGAGAATATGGATGCTCCCTTCAACTGATCAAGTAGATCGTCGATCCTGGGTAAAGGATATTTATTCTTTATAGTCACTTTATTTAACTGGCGATAGTCAATGCATAGTCTCAGGCTCCCATCTTTCTTCTTCACAAAGAGTACGGGCGATCCCCAAGGAGATACACTGGGTCTGATAAAACCCTTTTCTAACAATTCCTCGATCTGCCTCTTCAATTCTGCTAGTTCCGATGGAGACATTCGGTAAGGAGCTTTAGATATAGGTTCCGTTCCAGGTACGAGATCAATAGAAAATTCTACTTCTCTCTCTGGGGGTAAACCTGTCATTTCTTTCGGAAATACTTCCGGAAATTCTTTCACCACTTCAATGTTCTCTATCCCTTCCTCCACTTCTGCTTGAATGGAGAAAAACACCATGTACGCAAGACAACCATGATGAACAGGCTTTTCATCTTGTACTATAGACAACAATTGTGGTCTACTATGACTCATAGAGTCATCCGCAAGAGAGATAGTCTTCCTCTTGCAGTCAAGGATGATGTCATTAGCTGACAACCAATCCATTCCTATTATTACATCGATACCCTTCGTGGGTAAACAAACAAGGTCTATATTTGAGATCCTATTATCAATCTCAATCGTACAATTTAAGCAAGCCCTAGAAGTTTTTACTGAAGCTCCCGCCGGTGTAGAAATAATCATATAATAAGGCAATTCACTCACTCTTAAATTCAATCGAGGCACACAGTCGTATGATATAAAAGAGTGTGTGGCACCAGAATCAAATAAGGCTTCTACTTCAAGACCTTGGAGTTTGAGGATACCTTTAATCAGATTTGGTGAAGCACTTGCCTCCTGATGTGATAGTGCAAACACTTTCCCTGGCACTGCAGTTCTAGCATCCTTGGCCCCTCGAGGCTCCTCCTCACAAAATCTGGAGATGTGTCCTGGCTTTCCACAGTTGAAACACGTCACACATGGTCCTTGGTGTATTCTTCCACACTTGGCACACATCTGATTGTTAGCGGTGCTTGCAACAGGAGCTGTGGATCCCCTATATGAACTCTGACCTCCACTGAAGTGACTCCTTTGAGGTCCTTTGAATTGACTCCTCGGTGGTCTGCTGAAATGACTTCTTTGGGGTCCAGTAAAATAACTCCTCGATGGTCCACCAAAGTGATTTCTGGATGGTTGGCTAAACCGCGTATTCACATTACTGAAGTTGTGACTCTGTTTCTTAGTAACTCCTCCCGTTGGTCTCATGAGGTGTGTAGATCTGGCCTGAAAACCCTTCATCTTCTCAGCTTCCTCTTCTCGTTTGTTCCTTGCTATCATGCGCAGTTTGTCGCATATTTCTTCAAAATCCCTTGTTTCATCAAGGAACGGTGATAGAGCTGTTTTTAGGTCTGGTCTAGCTTTTTCAACCAATCGAGCACTCAACCATTTAGAGTTGTTCTGTGAATATCCGCAGAATTTAGACAACTCTAAAAAGCGAGTAATAAATTCGTCTTCATGTAATTCCCCTTGCCTGAATGTGAGGAATTCAGTTTCTTTCTCTATTCTGATTGAAGGGGAAAAGTAATAATTTTCGAACTTTTCCTTAAACTCTTCCCACGTCATCTCAGCATTTCCTTTTGTTTTGGTGCTTTCCCACCATTCTTCAGCTGCTTTCTGCAACAATTGTTCAGCAACCATCACCTTTTGTTGTGAGCTAATCTCGATAACTCTGAAAATCTTTTCTACACGCTTCAGCCACTCCAGTGCTGCAATTGGATCTAGCTTCCCCTCGAACATCGGTGGAGTAAACTTCCGAAATTTTTCCCAAACCTCAGTAATAGGTAAGGGATGATACTGAGAATGAGAACCGTTACTACCTCCATCTTCAGTGCGAGAATGACTTCCTCCCCTAGATTGATGGTCAGAAGGTGTGACTTCCAAAGCCTTCTCCTTTCCTTCCTTGCCACCTTGGCCTCTTCCTTTTGCTAGTTCATCCTCGTGTCTATTCACTTTCTCCCTCATCTCCAAGATGACGTCTCGTAATTCTGCCAAAAGGGCATTGTTATCCTGAGGATGGGAACCATCTTGATGCGGAGGGAGACCTCTTTGGGATGGAGCAGAGGTTGAATTAGTTCTTCGAGTTCTTGCCATTATCTCCTCCTATGATTAATACTATAAGGACACTAAACAAATAAAAATAGCTAAATAAATTCTAAATCTAACAAAGGGAAGTGCTCATGTTATGATATTTAATTTGCCACGAACTTTTAAAATTTTTTTTTTAAGAAATCACTTTAGAAAATAAACAAAATTGCCATGGAACCTTTAGCTCTGATACCAAAAATGTAACACCTCAATTTTAATACCCAAAAACTCGGTCAAAATATTGAAAATACCTTCAAAAGAGTTCAACAATATCCAAATCCTTATACAATGTTACCATTTCGAATAAAACCCGTAATACATAATCAGAATAAATTCCAGAAAATATTTCAGAGTTTAATACAAAACGGAAGTCTTAGGTTCATGGCAAGTATAATAACATAACATAATCTATTGGAGATCAAAAGAGCTTCCAGAGCTCACTCCATAGGTGCCTTCCCTTGCTCTCTACTAGAATAATCACCTGAAAAATGTTAATATGGGATGAGATTCCACGTCTCAGTAACTACTGAATATTTCTACCTTACACGAGCATATTACATATGACAAAAATAAAAGGTAATATAATGTGAATTTAATATACTCAGATATTTTTAGATATACCGTTGTTCACATCAAATGCCTTTACAAAATACTCATCATTCTTTATTGAATAATTCAGAAATGCATTATGCAGTATGCAGCCTCCCTTATATCCCCTTCCAACCGTATACCGCTGACTGGAACCATAGGCTAACATATAGTCCAATAGAAACTCATTCATTTGACTGGATGGTTTCAAGCTCACCAAAACTTAAGATACACCCGGCCAAAGGTATAGAGCTTAAATCTGGACTATGGCTCCCCTCCTTTAAAATAACAACTAAGGAGGTGTCACATGTCCCACATCTCCAATGAAATCCCGGCCAGAGGAAAACATGGAAGATGGGGCCCTGAAAAGTACCATCCACTGTGCACCGAGTGGTGGCATAAACAATTATCATTCAATTCCCTCCTTACTCCACCCATCTCATTACAACCGCCATGATGAATGTATTTACTCAAAAATAATGCATTATTATACCATTATATACATTGATATGCGTATTTATGAATAGTAAAATACTATGCGTATCTGTGAATAGTAAAATACTATGCGTATTTGTGAATAGTAAAATACGGTATATACATGAATAGTACATACGGTATGTATATGTGAATAGTAAAAATGAATAGTAAATACGGTGTGAATAGTAACATAAATAGTAAATACGGTATATGTGAATAGTAACGTACGTATAAATAGTACCTCTACAGATTTGCAAGTCAAAGTTCCCACACCAGATCTTAAAACCATAAATATTTTCTAAATATTCTTGCCAAAATAGTAACCAAACAAATTTATAATCATACATAATTCACAAGTATAAGGAAGAATATTCAGAGTTACCTGTTACTTGCTAATACCCGAATCACCAACCAGCTATTATAACTCTCAAGCAAATATCTCTCTACTCTCTCTCTCTCTCTACCTCTCTCTAAGGCTCTTAGAAGTTGTGAAGAATGAAATGAAATGGAAGGTCTATTTATAGTTGGAAAATGGGTCTTTAAGTGTAATTTTCGTCTCTGGGTCATTTTACGTAATTTTTCCAAAATTATAAAATGAAACTTTCCCGTGACTTCTTCAGCCGCCCCGTGAAAGTTTTAAAAATTTTTAATAATATAATATTATAATTTAAATAGTAAAATATTATTACGTGGGTCCCGCGTGAATTTTTTTCAAAACTCACGAGAAAGGTTGTCGCTCACGGGAAGTTTGCAGAGAATTATTTTGGCCGTGGGTCCCGCATGAATAGTAAAATACTATTCACGGGGCCCACAAAATACGGATTTCAAATTTATCACTTTCCAAAAATAGAGCCTACTAGTCTTCCCAAAATAGGTTTATGTTCAAGATATCAGATTCAAAATTCAGGATGTTACAACCTCTCTCTATAGCTCTTAGAAGTTGTGAAGAATGAAATGAAATGGAAGGTCTATTTATAGTTGGAAAATGGGTCCTTAAGTGTAATTTTCGTCTCTGGGTCGTTCTACGTAATTTTCCCCGTGACAAATTTTCAAACCTCCCGTGACTCTTCCCGTGGCTGGTTGTGGAAATAATTTTTCGTGGGTCCCACATGAATAGTAAATAATATTATATTATAATAATATAATATTATTATTCAAATAGTAAATTACTATTACGTGGGTCCCGCTGACAAAATTTTCAAACTTCACGAGAGTTTCTGTCGGCAGAGGAGAAATAATTTGACGTGGGTCCCACATGAATAGTAAATACGTATTTTGGAATAGTAAATACCGTATTTTTAAATAGTAAATACGTATTTGTGAATAGTGAACACTATTCATATTTCACAAATTTCAAGTATTAAATACGTATTTGCGAATAACATATATATATATATATATATATATATTTTTAAATACGTATTTGTAAATAGTAAAAACGTATACGTGAATAGTAAATACTATTCACGGGGCCCACAAAATACTGATTTCAAATTTATTACTTTCCAAAAATAGAGCCTACTAGTCTTCCCAAAATAGGTTTATGTTCAAGATATTAGATTCAAAATTCAGGATGTTACATTTCTCCCCTCCTAAAAGAAAATTTTGTCCTCAAAATTTCGCTATAATAAGAATTCTAACCTATTTAAATAAATGAGGATAGGTTTGTCGCATGCTTTCCCAAGTAGCATCTCCGGGAGCCATTCCTTTACACACAACCTTTACAAGCTAATAGCCTTGTTCCTCAATTGCTTATCCCCCGCATCAACAATCCGCTCCGACTCAGCTTTATATATCATATTATCCCTAAGTCCTATCTCTTTCCCAAACATGCTCACCAAGCACACAACACAATTTTCGTTCATCCTGTACCCAAAGTAATATTCAGACACAGGATCCACTAGTTCCTTATTTGAGCGCTTGGTTACACTGGCCTCACAGGCCAGTTCATTCTTCCTTTCTGCTTATTTCATTGTATTACCACGACACTGGATATTCAGATCTTACAGCTTAAGAAGTTACCCTCAGGCCATAATAACCACAATATGATATAATCTGATTATTTTGCCAACCTTAAGATAAACTTTAGACATACAGGTCTAATGTTACCATGATAGGCAACAAACACAATACTAGGCACATAAGTCTTATAGCCTAGAGATACCACCATATGCAAACTAGCTCAACGGGTCTTACCGCTTCAAGCCTCTGCTCGTCTATCCTATACCCGTGCTTCCTCAATTCAAGTTTAAGAAAACACTTACTTACTAAATCTAGCTTTCACCAATGGCAAGTAATTCAAAAACAAGTACATTTGGCAAGATTCCGCAAACTAAGTATATCCACAACAGTTTCCAACCTCTTCTAGCTTGTACACCTTCCACCACAATCATAATGTAAAAGTCAATTCTTGTTCTGATTTCGCAAGGATTCATTCCATGAGACATCATAGTTTATAAATGTCGATTACAAACTGGTCTTAAATCCTGTTGTAAATATTGCGTAAAAATTTCCAAACACAGCAAGTGCATTGGTAAGTTCAAAATTCAAATACTCAGGGACTTAGCAACTATTTTAAATAGTCACCAACTCCGAATACATTCCAGGTTCCAACTTATTCTACTCAACTCATCCATGAAACACTCAATTCATTATTTCTAAAGAAAGATTCTATTATCAAGATCATTTCCTATGCTAGTTAAACAGTTGGCAATCTCTGAACACCTTATACATGTTGGTATCACATTTTGTTCCCTATTTCTCTCAAATCAATTAATACCATATTCTAATATCTCAATTTATTCAATCAATTCAGTCTCCTAAAGAATCAATACAACTGTTAAGTTGAACTGTTATATTACATTTATACTAGTAGCAACCCTTTAGATCCCCTACCAACTTTCAGATTCATCATCCTATTTCTAAAACCCCGATTATTCATACTAGATTCATCATACTCCATAGCTTATATCATTTAAGAACTATCCTCAAACTTTCCCCAAAAATGATAATTGTCAAATTACAAATCAACTCTTAGAACTTCAATATCAGCAAGACAGAGATATCATGTGTCCTCAATAATATCCATAGAACATTCATGTTTCACAATTCCTAGACTAAGATTTAAAACATTCAAATATTATTCTCACAACCTCAGCATTGTTCACATGATTCGAATTCAATCCTTAGTATCTCAAAGACATATACTAAATATCATCTGTTCCTCTCATAGTTATCTATTAATCACACCCAAATAACATACTAATATTATAACATAAATCACCGGATTTCATACTTTCTTAATTAGACACACTATCTTAACTCAGATTGAATTCAAGTCTATTTTCAAATATTCCCAGACATTAATAGTCAAGTTTACAATTTGATTCTTATAACCTCAACATCAACTGATAATTCGTGTTTCCCCAAAAATACCCATCATACTAAGATCATGATTCACAATTCCTAATCTAATTCTTGGATTATATGAAGACTATCTACAACCTCAGCAGTATTCACAAGGTTCTAATTCTACCTCAACCTGCAATATCACAAAGGCTCATTTCGTTCTTGAGTTCTATTTCAGCTTAGATTAAATTAAAGCCTATCCTCAAAATTTACTATATTCATTCTAACATCTTACTGGCATTCCTAAGGATCACCATTTCATACCTTTCCATCGATCTTCCAACATGTTTATCCAAAAACCTTAGTCTTTGAATTATCTTTGACAAATTCATAGAGTTCTTCGGATACTCGGAGAGTGAAGAATGCTCTCGGGTTAATTGGCACAACTCATCATCATTTCAAATCTTCGGATTCTCTCCGGTTCATCTAATATTATTAGGAAGTCACCCTTCCCAAGATTACTATCACCTTAGCACGCTTACGCTTAAAATCCTATTTTCAAATGTCAATTCCGACATCTTGAGTCAGCTGCACATCCAAGACAGATTTCTTAGATAAATGCGCGTATAAACGTCCAAACTTAATTTCTTGAAAACACAGCTAGCAATAAATGCCATAGCGATTTCTGTCTGCAAAGGTCTAGGAAACTGCGACCCCTAACGGTGGCTAGGGTGCACTAGGGTGCGGTGCCATAAAATTTTCCGCATAACAACAAAATCTACATGATTCTGAGCTAACGACAGATGAGAATCCGATGCTGCTTAACAAAATATAGACGTTGCTAGCCCAGCTATAAATAGAGTAAAGAAAGAGTAAATGTTTCACGTTCTCTCAAACTTCACAAAACCTCCACATATTCATTTCCTCTCCGATCGTAACCTTCACTATAACCTTCCACATTATCCTTAAACATGGCCGGTTCAAGTAACTCTATTCCAGTCTCCGATTCATTCAACCCTTTCTTTCTTGAAGCCTTACTTCATGACTATCAGACTAACATGTTGTCTGATTTGTCAAACAATGCATCATACCCTTATTCTTCTTTACTTCCCCAAAATCCCGTAAGTATGAACGTTCATTCATCTGCCTCAACGATTAACATTCCTACTCCTCCTCCAAGGATACAAGATTCTATTTTTACCACTACTAACAGAAAGGAATCTGAAGCAGGTCCATCAAGGCGACCTGTCCAAAGGTGTCGTAATGTGGCAGAACTTATGGAGTCTACGGTACCTTCTCAACCAAGGAATCCTGCTTCTACCTTGACTGAGACTACTAATCCATTTTCATGTGGTTGCTGCCATGTTCTACGAGAGATTATTCATACCAATGGACTTCAATACCATAAACTTGAAGTTCATGGGAGGATTGGTATGATATGCCACGCTGTCTTTCACCAGGACGTACAAGGAGGTTCTTCCAGTCCTCAAGTATTTGACTTTGGTAAGAAAAATTTAGAAGATGTCAAACATTTTCTAGAAAATTATTGTTTGAATCAAAATTCTTTAGGGTATGTCCTGGTGTCAGATCCCCTATCAGCCTACTATGAGGCCCTTTGTGTTGGTTTGGAATGGACTAAAAATCAAAATGAACTCCCTAATAGTTCATTTCCAACCAATACAGAAAATATATCCAATAAAGGAAAAGAGCTCATGGTTGTAAATAATAATCCTTCACTCCCCATACCTAGTAATCCATACCGATCAAGAGCTGAACAAAATATTAGAGCTGCATCAATGTCAATTAATGATCTTAGAGACTTATTCCATTTACCTCAACAAGAAGCGGCTCAACAAGTTCGTCTATGCAAAAATGTTCTAATGAAAATATGCCATAGGGGAGGAATAAAGCATTGGCCTTATGTAAAAATTCGAAGCACTATGAAGCAAATAGCTAGATTGAGAAGAACAATGTCTCCTGATGGTCCTCTCTCAAGAGCAGCCGCTCAGGAAGAAATTAATAGACTTAAACTTGAGATAGTCGAAGCTTGCGGTGGGATTGTACCAACTGTTGTTCTTGATGCTTGAAATAATATAGTCTAGCCTTCTTGCTAATGTTTGTAATCTCTTATTCTAGGATTCATAAGGATTTTCGAGTTTTCCTGTCAAACTCAACTTTATCTTATTAAATTCAAACTTAAGCCAGTTATTCTGTATAATCAAGACTATGCCCGTATTCTGTTATGGTATTGTCATCTGTTACTCATATAAATTAGCTAGGTAAGTGAAAATCTAGCGAAAATCTCTTCATACTTTTTACAACGGCAACTAATTGAATAAACATCAAATAGGGGCTTAGTCTTTCAATCACTTTCCTAGACACCAATAAAAATATTCATCCTAGAAAGTAATTTTAGGCCTACAGAATCCAATATTCAATAAATTTTCTACTTACCAACTTCCGCTACGCAGCTCTGAAATTTAATCTCAATCACATCCTCAAATCATAAATCCTCATTATCAATCACTTGAATATTTTGATTAACCCATTCTTCTCCTATCATGAATGTCACAAGAAAATTGGTAAAAAGAATCCAAAGCTATAAAGGAAAATGCACATGTTATGATATTTAATTTGCCATGACCTCAAAATTTTTATTTAGAAAACTGATAGGAAATTTACAGATTGGCCAGAACCTTTGCTCTGATACCAAAAATGTAACGCCTCATTTTCAATACCAAAATCTTGGCCAAAATAATGGTAACACCTCCAAATATAGGATATTCAACACTCAAACACATATTTACAATATGGCCAAAGGTAGAAATCCATTTATACAGGGCCAAAATAAATCCAATAAATAAGAGTTATTTTAAAATGCGGAAGTCTTTTAGGTTCATGGCAAATAAAATAACACAACATAAACTAAAGGAGTACAGAAGAGCCTACAAAGCTCACTCCATGGGTGCATTCCCTTGATCTCTACTAAGTTATTCACCTAAAAAATGTTAATATGGGGTGAGATTACACATCTCAGTAACTACTAAATATTTCTACCGTACACGAGCAAATAATATATGACAAAAAGATATGGGCTGATTTCAAATATATATATAGATTCCATAATTTATCATACAAAATAATTTATACTAATAGTCATCAATATAGAAGGTGTTAAAACATATATATCTCAAAAGTTCTCATCTCATGTCTTTACAGAATATTCATCATCATATCAAATTCTTGAACTGTTCAGAAATGCACTATGCAGTATGCAGCCTCCCTTATATCACCACCTCCCTTATACCGCAGACTGGAGCCATAGGCTAACACATAGTCCAATAGAAATTTATTCATTTGACTGAATTGTTCCAAGCTCACCAAAACTTAAGATACACCCGGCCAAAGGTATATAGCTTAAATCTGGACTATGGCTCCCCTCCTTTAAAATAACTAAGGAGGTGTCACATGTCCCACAACTCCAATGAAATCCCGGCCAGAGGAAAACATGGAAGATGGGGCCCTGAAACAAGTACCATCCACTGTGCACCGAGTGGTGGCATAAATTATTCTTATCATTCAAATCCCTCCTTACTCCACCCATCATAATACAACCGCCATGATGAATATGTTCACTCAAAATAATGCATTATTATACCATAAAGTTTTATACATCAATATGCGTATTTATGAATAGTGAATACTATGCGTATATGTGAATAGTAAAATACGATATATATACATGAATAGTAAAAATGAAGTGTACATACGGTATGTATACGTGAATAGTAAATACGGTATGTATACGTGAATAGTATTATGAATAGTAAATACGGTATACGTGAATAGTAAAATGAATAGTAAATACGGTATACGTGAATAGTAAAATGAATAGTAAATACGGTGTGAATAGTAAATATGGTATACGTGAATAGTAAATACAGTATGTATACGTGAATAGTATTATGAATAGTAAAAATGAATAGTAAATACGGTATACGTGAATAGTAACGTACGTATAAATAGTACCTCTGCAGCTTTGCAAATCAAAGTTCCCACACCAGATCTTAAAACCATAAATATTTTCTAAATATTCTTGCCAAAATAGTAAACAAACAAATTTATAATCATACATAATTCACAAGTATAAGGAAGAATATTCAGAGTTACCTGTTACTTGCTAATACCCGAATCACCAACCAGCTATTATAACTCTCAAGCAAATATCTCTCTACTCTCTCTCTCTCTCTACCTCTCTCTATAGCTCTTAGAAGTTGTGAAGAATGAAATGAAATGGAAGGTCTATTTATAGTTGGAAAATGGGTCCTTAAGTGTAATTTTCGTCTCTGGGTCGTTCTACGTAATTTTCCCCGTGACAAATTTTCAAACCTCCCGTGACTCTTCCCGTGGCTGGTTGTGGAAATAATTTTTCGTGGGTCCCACATGAATAGTAAATAATATTATATTATAATAATATAATATTATTATTCAAATAGTAAATTACTATTACGTGGGTCCCGCTGACAAAATTTTCAAACTTCACGAGAGTTTCTGTCGGCAGAGGAGAAATAATTTGACGTGGGTCCCACATGAATAGTAAATACGTATTTTGGAATAGTAAATACCGTATTTTTAAATAGTAAATACGTATTTGTGAATAGTGAACACTATTCATATTTCACAAATTTCAAGTATTAAATACGTATTTGCGAATAACATATATATATATATATATATATATATATATATTTTTAAATACGTATTTGTAAATAGTAAAAACGTATACGTGAATAGTAAATACTATTCACGGGGCCCACAAAATACTGATTTCAAATTTATTACTTTCCAAAAATAGAGCCTACTAGTCTTCCCAAAATAGGTTTATGTTCAAGATATTAGATTCAAAATTCAGGATGTTACAAATTCAAACAGGGCATCCACTGGGACCAGAGCCACTCGCAAAGAAGGCAAAGAAAAAGCAACATAAGAGTCAACAATTTGTACACTGACGGATGTCTACCATGGATTAACGTTTTTGTGCTAGTTTTACCTTTTAAAAAGTTTGCTTGTATTTTCAGTCTAAAAAATAGTTCATTCTGTTGGCTGCACTTAGACCAATAGTTCGTTGGTATTTTTGCACTTAAACCCTAATTTAATCAAATTAGATAAATAAATCTTATATATCAAAAGCCGGGAGAGTATTTTAGACAAACCAACATATATTTGTTATAAGTAAGTAACAAAACTAACTCCTATTTTTTAAAAAACTAATATATATTTGTTATAAGTAATTAACAAAACTAACTTATTTAATCTACTCAAATCAATCTTATTAAAGAGGATTGATAGTACTATATTTAGAAACAAACCAAAATTCCATAATGAAATAAATATATGTACGGAAAACAGGGTAATAGGACGGGGAGCCTTAGGCTTTATATTCATGAACGTGGGGGATCTCAATCATTCCAATTTGTCAATTAGACGAAAAGTTTGACGAGCGACCTGCCACAATGGGAAGGTAAACTGAACAGGACCATAAAACTACGCGGCTGCTAATAGTGAAGAGATCCGAGACCAGCAAATCAAGTGTGAGATTTTATATAAAGGGTGCAGGGCTGACCTTGTCGTTCTAACAGAATTTGAAATGTCAATGTGAAAACGAAAGGCAAACGCCAAAGAATGGTGGTGGTGCCTACTGCCTAGTAGCAAAGCCAAACAGAAAAATAACGTACTCAGTGCGTCATTGACTTGGTGCATCGTTACCTTCATCAATGCCCTGCATGTCTGTGAATACAAGTGATGAGACAAGAACCTGACTGTACTTCCAGTAGTTGACTTTCAGCAGCTGGGAGCTGACGTGCATCGTCTTGGTCACGTGCCACCTCCAATCCTCGAAATGGCTAATTGAGTAATTTCAGGAGTGGGCAGACCTGAAACCCATAGGAAGATCAAGGACCCTGCCCTGCGGGCATCTCTTTTTTTTAATAGAGACAAAAACAATAAGTAGTACTATTGTATTATTATTAGAGGGAACATGATGCATGACATAAACATAAATAATTCACCAGAAAAGGGCTTTAGATGATGCAGAAAGTTGAGGTTTTAGTTTTAGATAGATCCAAATTTTGTTAAAGACAAAAGTCACGACCACGGAATCCTGCCATTGCTGCTTTTCTTTCTTAGCCTCAGCTGTTGTCGTTTTCCTTCGCCCTTCTGGATTTCACACAACAGGAGCACAAATTGCTCTTTTCATGCTGCTATTTCAATAATACAATTTGCTGTTTTCAATAATACAATACTCCCTCCGGTCCTAATTATAAGACATAGTTGACTTTCTTTGGAAATATTAAGGAAGCTAAATAAGTTACTTAATCATTTCATATGTTGTGCATCTTTAGATTATATATTAGTTTATTAGTTAAACTAATTAGTTTGAAGAAAAAAATAAAAATAAAAATAGTCTAAAGTAATTTAATTAGCTTCTTTAATTTCTCTAAAAAAGTCAACTATGCCTTATAATTAGGACCGGAGGGAGTACAATTTTTCCCACGCACTGTGTTACATTATATCTTTCATAAAAATATTTACTAATATAAAATGTTTTCTCTCCAAATTTACATTATAGAATATTAATAATACACCTGTTTTTAATAGGGTTTTTCTCATTTAGCAAATATACATTAATAATTTTCGAAGGATCAGTTGATGTCTAAAACTTATCATTGACGTAGTTGACTTCTTGTTGTTTTTTTCTTTTTTTTTTGGTGACGAGTTAAGTTCTAATACTAATTAATTTTTCTTACAAACCAATAAAAGTAATTAAAGTCAATAAAGTTGTCCTACAATCTAAGTAATTTTCAATATTACCCCTACTAATTGCACAAAAGTCTAACATCATAATAATCATTACTCTTACCAAGCAAATGTTTTATAAAAAGGACCAAATAAATTTACTAGTTGATGCCTTATAATAAGGACCAGAGGAACTATCTCATGTTTTGGGGCTTCTTGCCTACAGCATCTAATATCCAAATTTCACCCAATGGGTCGACGTGCTGCGGAAACAATTTATCATTGTGAAAAATAATGATTGCTTGATTTAATTCCTTCTTTTCCTCTCTTCCTTATTGTTAAGGAAGCAAGATAAATTAAAAAAATATTACAAATATAAAAATTATGTCTTATATTTAAATAAGATCAATAGCTAAATATGTCTTATATTAAGGATTAGATGAATACTTGACACTTCCTCCTTCCCTTCATATAAATTATATTCGAGGGAGTCGATTTTATCCTAAATATAAGACATTATTATTAGAGTTGTTAATCTTTTTTAAGTTACCCTTATTAATAGTCTTTCAACAATAATTAAGAAGAAATGGAAAAAAAGGAGATTCAATAAAATGCTTAGGGTATTTTAAAAAATAAACATCATAATAATTAACTTAAATAATCAAATAAAAAAATCACGTAAACATGTCTTATATAATAAATGGTACTACCTCCGGTCCTAATTATAGGAACATTTTTGTAGTGCAATTTACCCTACAAAAATATTGTTATGATTAGAATCGAAGGGAGTATTTTATAAAATAGAACCCACAACATCTCTTTTTCTCCAGAGGTGTGGGGCTGCCATTTGAAAGTCCAAGCTCTTGAGTCCAGTCCACTATTTGATAATCAACATCCCTGAATTGAGTGCAGTTCAATTGAAGGGATCCCACTAAAAGAAAGCATCATTAGGGCATTAATTTCAATCAACATTCAAATGCACACCATACATTAGCCGCACTAAATACTACTAACATTAACCAAATATATATGTTGCATTGGGTCACAGTAACCTATGGCATGAAACAAAATTTCAGTAATCTGAGTTAAAATATATGCTCTGATGTTTTCCCAACAACTTTGTTATTTGTTGGCCAGCTAAAAGAGAAATCAACACACACACACACACCCGGTTACCACCAGATGCATCTTGAATTACAAAACCTCGCACGTACTCAAAAAAAGAAGAAGATCGAATTACACAGCACGAGTTCACGACCCATCGATCGCATTATCGGTAGGCCACATGGATTTTCACTGTCTTCCAGATTAGTTAAAAAGAAAGCGAAATAATGGTTATTTTCTGCTGCTGTGATCAGAATATACAAGTATTTCATTACAATATGAACAGCTAAATGTGCACTCCCACTTCATCATCCCTAACTTCTGTTTGTCTTTTACTAATTTGTTCTCTTTACTCAGCATCGCATCACTCACCAAACCACAATGTTACATGCTTTCGTTTTTTCTTCGGATATGCATCCAACGTCATATGCGGAAAATATTAATCAATGACTAATGATTTTTATATGTATCCAACGCATAAAAATGTCTTGTATTATTATTTTGGCTTTCTTCAGCTTTTATCTATGAAAATAATTTCCTATCTGTTCCCCATGGAGTCATGTGATGATGTATCTAATTATCATGATCATATTATTAACCACTCATCCGGTTTTTTAATATAAGACATATTTAGAAAGTCAATTTTGATCTTAAATATAAGATATAGTTTTTATATCTGTCAATATTTTCTCAATTTATTTTTATTGATGTTTTCAGCAAAAAAAAAAAAACTTATTATTGCTTCCTCAATCATAATTAAGGAGAAGAGAAAAATGAGGAATTAAAGAAGATAACTTGTGTGTCTTAGAAAATACATTTTATTCTAACTAACTTAACCAGCTTTCTTAATCCAATTAAATTAAGTAAGTATATCTTATATTAAAGATAAAAACATATTACACGTTATTATTATATATAAAAAAAAAAGTATTGTTCATGAAATTAGAGAGCACCAGGGGGCAGTCCACACTCAAAAGAGCCAAACTTCGATTATGAGAGGGCATGGCCACTACTAGACACACAAAACAATACCAAACTTGAAGAATCTTCATTTTCGTACCAAGAAAAAGGAAGAGAGCAAAAACGTGTAAACTGTTTTTACAGCGACAGGTACCGACTTTAATTGGATTTGTTTTGTAGCAACTTAATGGACCACCATGATGGTGACAATCCCTCTTCTCTCTCCGTTTTCTTCCTCATCACAGAAACGCTTCCCTCTGCATGAAGCCATGCTGTGTTTCCTCTCATCACATGGACTCTTGTATTCTGAGTTGACCTAACCAGAAGTTAAAATTAGTAGGCCCCAATGGAACTAGTAACTGCCATTTTTTATCAGAGCCCTCCTCGTGACTCTCATCCTCCGCTTCTCTATTTATCATCCCATTTCTTCCACCTCCTTTAGATTCATCATATCTTTGCCACTTTCCACCACTTCTCCTCTAGCTCATCTAACCTGGAAATAGCCCATGAAGAAACCAAGCTTTCATGTGTTCTTCGGCTTACTTTTCTCTCTTCTGCTTCTCTTTCATTTCTCAGCATCTGCTCGTCTTATTCTACCCAGTCAAGGTAACTGTGAAGTACAATAGTTGATTTCTTAAGAGTTCCTGCTTTTGCCGGTCGGTTTCTGAGATCGAACTTGATTTGATACAGATGAACAGGGAGTGAAGGCCATTGATGTTACTAATGCTCGCTCAAACACCGAGCTCAACTACGATGTTCAGGTAAGACAAGATCCATCTTTCTGCCGCTACAATCTTATCTCTCATCCACACAAATAAAAAATAAAAACAAAAGTGACCACATTTAATCTCGTTGGATGCAATTTCATGCAGCCAGTGGAATCAGACGAGTGTGACAACGAGGATGTAGAATGCAGTGAGAGGAGGATGATCACGGAGGCCCACTTGGACTACATTTACACGCAGCATCACAAGCCTGCCTATAAGCATAAACCTTAATATCAATTCCCACCTTTTATTAACTAGTGACGAGTCTCAATATGCTACGAAATATCCTTACTTTCTCCTTTTGCACTATTATAAGGGGATGAAATATGCCAAAGCCGTCTTGCTGATCTGTCTGTTTCCGGGCTTCAAATTTGTGATAAAACTTAACGAGAGTGGTTATACCAAGCCCTGCCATGGCGCTATTACTGGCCATTTTTCATTAGGACTATGAGCAATGACATGATTAGGGGCCGATCTTGGCAAAAGCTCATAACTAACCATTTTTCATTAGGACTTATGAGCAGTGACATGATTAGGGCTGCCGATTTTGGCACAAGCTCATAACTTGCATACTTAACAATATGGTACTGAGACTCAAGATCTCAATACACTGAAGTTGATCGATTAGTTATTACAGAATAATCACAATCCAGCTACTTTTTGTTCCGTTGCATTTCCACACAATAGATGGTCAAGGAGCTAGGCTCTTCAAATCATTAACATTATATCAACGGGATGCGTTGAATATCTCGGCGTTATCCTGCGTGATTCTTTAATATTGATTCAAGCCAAGTTAAGGCAGGTTGCTTGATTAAATTAAGGCAATCGAAGTGTAAAAGGAATAGTAAAAAGCAGCCATATCAAGGCACAGAAAGATGTTCTCACTCTCACTCGTTAGAGGGCAGGGGAAATTTTTCTACCC
Organism: Acacia crassicarpa; assembly: GCA_034222035.1. NCBI lineage: Eukaryota > Viridiplantae > Streptophyta > Magnoliopsida > Fabales > Fabaceae > Acacia > Acacia crassicarpa. The sequence goes on along the minus strand of JAWXYG010000002.1, from coordinate 58,626,893 downwards.
ACAAAGAAAAAACAAAGAAAATGAAAAAGAAAGCACGAAACACTTGTGCCAGTATGTTAACTTTAGACAGCCAATTTCACAATCAACAATCTCACTACTATGTAAGAAAAAGGACTACAATCCAATCAACACAAATTATTTAAGGCTCAGTAATAAAAACACTGCTATTATTATATTCCAGCACATAATTAGTGCCCTCCTCTCCTTTAACCGGAAAAGTTAGACACATGCGCGGAATAAGAAAGAAGTGATAGGAAGAGGCAGAGAGCAGGGTCATTGCCCTTGGCGATACAGACGGTGCCATCTGGCAATTGTGATAAATATGGCTGCAAATGCTCTGGCTCGGATTAGCACCAGCTGCTGCTAAAGTGCAAATCCACTACGCCATAGTAAAATAAAGGAACACAACCATGTCAATGGGCAAGTTGAGCTGCAAAAACTTTCTGCCATTTATATATTGAACACTATGGATTTTTCTTTCCCTGAACTACAAGAAAAAAGAGGGGAAAAAAAAAAAGAGCACAAAATTTGTTTGAAGGCTCTAAGCCCAGTTAGAGGCAATCATTAATCAATTTAGCACGGAAGAGCCATGAAAATCAAGAAAATGCAGAGTAAACCTGAGTACTCTTGGAAAGCTTCTGACAAAAACACCATTGCTCAGACGAGCTTCTGACAATAACACCATTGCTCAGACGATCTAAATTAAAGCTCTACTCCTGTTCCTGCCAAAATATACAAGGTTCACTAAATCGCCAAACAAAACAACCAAAATATATTTGCTCCTACCCAAAATATATTTTTATATTTTAGAGACAATCAATCATGGTGGACTTGCTCCATCCAATATAGAGAACTCAACTTCTCAAACATCAGATAATATGCCTTACCCTTGTAGGGGCGCTAGAGATGGAGCTCTCCGTTAAGCACCAACTGTGAACAATGGGACCCCTTTTACTACTGACGTTAATATATATCTCGCTATCATTACTGGAGACAGGTAGGTAAACTGCCCCTTTGAACATCCACTCATCCCTTTCTTGACAATAAACATCTTCGAACAACTCACCACACAGCAAACATAAGCACTGATCTTCATCAGATGGAACCTTGGCATCCTCTTCACTTCTTTCCGATGTATTGCCATGTAACTCTATGGAATCAATACTCTCATACTCAGATGAAATTTCATCCTCGCCAACAACCCAGTCACTTGACCTCAAATACCATCTCCTAGAGGCCTTCAGTACATCACTTTGTTCTCTTTCTCTTCTAGCATGACACTCCAAGTGTCTATTCAATTGTTCTTGATGTTTAAGCCTAAGGCCACAAATGCTGCAATGATGAGGGGAATCATAGAATAGTTCTCTGATCACAGGTGAATGAAATTCCCGGATCACACTGGGCTTAAACTCAAAGCCAATTAGATTTTTTATTTCCGTGGGATTTGATTGACTCAAGGAACCTTTTGCAAGTTGATCATCTCCGGTAGATAAAACAGGAACAGTTACAGAATCAGTAACTGAAACAGCTGGCAAAGTACTACTGGTGGTGATGCTTTGGCTCTGATCTTCCAATCGATTCAGCACCTCAGCTGGCACCTCAGTAGCTGGATCTATTTTTGCAGATATCAAACCCTTTGCAACCAACGAGTTTAAAAGGTTTGAAACTGGATTAGATTTATTATGAGTGACATTGGAGGTCTTGGCTGAGGCTCTACTCACAGTAGAGGAAGCTGGTGGTAGAGCAGGCAGCCTTGATGGGGCTCCAACCTTTCCTCGAGATTCTTTTGGCAGAGTAGATGAGTCATCATTAGAAGGACCTAATTGAGATGGAGATGCAACCCCAGGCCCTGAAGAAACTGATGTTGTAGGAGATGATCCACTTGGCTGGGTAGGCTGAACCCCTGATTTCAATGGAAGGTTCCTTCTGTCCAAGAAACTTGTACCAGGCTGACCACTGGAGAAAATCCCACTCTTCATAACTGCAGCTAACATAGTACTAGTAGTTGACTGCTCTGAAGTTTCTTTAGAGTGGGCAATCTTTTCCTTCAGGTCAGACACTTCAGTATTAGAACCAAGATGCTGTGGTTGTGAAGCTGCATTGTGATGCCTTGGCTGGAAAGTAGACACTGAAGGCAATGGACCCTGCAAGTCCTTTTGATGTGATCGCTGTGAGTTACCAACCTGAACAGTATGTGGATGTAGAAGGACAGATGATGAATCTTGAAGATCTTTGCTCCGTAAACGTCCTGAAAATTGAGACATTTTAAGAGTCTGTGGATGGTCTTGCTCCGCCAAAACCCGCATTTGACGAGGATGGTGCACACTAACTGGTGGTGATGGAGACCGTTGTCGAAAAGGCGACTGCAAAGAAGGAGACTCTGCTCCCATGGAATGAAATTGCTGTTGTTGCAACGTTCCTGCTGTTCCTAATGTGGCATTTGACAAGAAGGGCCGATTTCCCATTTTGACATTAGAGGAACTCATAATGTTTGGCAACCTACCAAGAGTGGATCCAATGCCTTCTGAAGAACATGGCCTATGATTCAGCTCATCAAATGGCTGCTGCTGTGATTTCCAAGATAATGATGGCCGATGACCAAAAGCAGGTAGGTGTTTCATTTCAGTGGATACATCTCTATCTTCACGGATTGTGCTTTGGAGGTGACCTTCAACAGCCTGCGAGCAGAGGAAAAAAGATTAGCCGATTAAACCAGCCTAGATCTACATCATGTCATTCATCAAATATGTTGCTGGTTAAATCCCATTATAGTACATGGACAAATGATACATTATCACTTTTTATCCAAACAAAGTCATCTAAAATAGTAATGGGGTAGCCTATTTTGCCTAGGTATTGCATGAAAAACTGCTTATTTATACAAATAAGGTATTTCAATAAAGGGAAAAGGTCAAGCCCTTCAAACATATTTCGCCATAGTCAAAGGTTTTAATGGTTTACCATTATTCTGGGTAAAAGTCAGAAGTTACTTTCAGATATTTCCTGCACGTGTAGCCTACAGAAAGAGTTGAGCTAAATGTTTGGCCAAGCTATATCAGTTACACACTTCACAAAACTCAAAACAACATTTCCATCTGCAGGTAAGACGTAATAATGAATGACCACATGATGATCAGGCCTTCAACAAAAACTTGGGGCTATTTGCATATTGACCTTCAATATACAACACTATCAAACATATAAATAAGTCCTCTTAATTTGACTTTTAAAAGGCCTCTCCAGTGCCTAAAAAGATGTGTCAAATGATTTTGGGAAAAAAAAAAATCATGGCATCTGTGGCCCATCGTTTACTTGTTTCCAACAGTGATATCTGAAATCAGAAACTAAAATTAATTAAAAGCCAACTCTTACATTCTAAGGCATAAAGCAATAAAGGCATTCATGTAAGAAAATCTCAAGCATATCATCTGAATGCAACAAAATCTCTCAACATATCCTGAAACCTGAATAAAGACCAAGACCAGACAAATTATCATTACCAATGAATGAAGTATTTGATTATAATGTTTAACATTCGCAATCTTACAGAATTGTCATCATCAGCAGTCCAACAATCTTTGCTCAAGTTGCTAGAGACATTAGATGCACCATGCTCAGTAAGTCCTGCGTTCACCTCATCCCACATGTACTCCTCTTCCTCAGAATTTTTCCAACTACTCGACAAGACTCTACTCTTTATGCTAGTTAAGCTTTGTGTTGGTTGATTATGTTCATCCAAGTTGATGGACTTTGGTGCTTCATGATTTGATGAGCTACGCTTGAGACTGAAACCATTCCTTTGGACAGGCATAATGTCCGCAGCATTGCTGCCTGCTTTGTACCAAGCTTTGTCGCGTGCTAACTCAGAGGTCCTGCCACCAGCTCTTCCAATACCCAAACTTGAATTCCTTGAAAGTTCAGAACCATATTCATTGCCTCCATAGGATGTATCAATGCCCTTTTCAGGAACAGAGTCACTATATGAATCTCTATTAGAGCCTTGAATGTTCTGCAATACACACCATGATCAGAACAAAGAAATCACTCATGATATGTGATGTTAAAACAGGCATTAGGTCAACAAATATAAACAAGTAATATGGCAGCAAAGTCACTGCTATAAGTAATCATACTTTTTGGGCCTGCACGTCATAGACAAAATCCTTAGATCAATGAAAGATAGAAGAGTACTACTTTCAGACATCTCACCCCAAGTTCCCAACTGGGGAGAGGAAAAGAAAAGTTCCCAATCCCAAGTACATATTTGCAAGCTTAGGGTGCTAGACAAATCAGATTTCTAGGCAGTCCAGTTTTTGAAAACCTTGGTGTCTCTTGGATTTTCAGACTTTCAATAACCAGATAAAACCATAGAAACCATAAAATGTGTAATTTGTAAAATTCATCTACTGCATGAAGTTTGTCCAGTCCCAACAAGCAACAGACAAGACTAGGGCACGATGCCAAACTATTCCAGACCCAGTTTCCACATACAAAAAATGCATAACCATGAATGCAAATTTTTTCCTAACCCTCACAACAAGAATAATGCCATCTTGACCGATCCCAAAGATATCCAACAATCTGAACTAAAAGGATAATATTTTGGGTGGGAATGCTTCACCTACCCTGCCAGACTGACGCTGCCTCTCCAAATATTTAGGATTCACGTGGATGCTATGCTGTGGTCGTTGTGACTGCGAATCACTCCTCAGTGTAGATGCAGAAGATGAACCATTGACAGCAGGAGTGAAGCCAAGCTCCTTCTCAATCATCTGGAGGGTCTGGGGAGGAAAGACTCCTTTCCAAGTTCCAAAAAGGTGCCTCATACTTGAATGGACAGAAGAATCAACCTGTCTGTATGCGTTGCAGAATACCTAAAATGTAAATGAGTAATTGGCAAGTACCTAGTTAAAAGTAGGTATGTAAAATCAGAAAGATATCTGTGGAAAAATGTAAAACAAAATCTTGCCAATCCGTATATTAAGATGATTATTGTTCATTGTAAATGGAAATACAAGCTCTCAGAAAATCATTACCCTTGTAAATAATCCAAATTTCAACAGTTCAGAGTATAAAGTTTTTTACCTTCACAATCTGAAGAATTCCATTTCAAATATGCTATACACATTAATAAATGCATTACACGCAAAGGCATATAAATCAACGTAAGGATAAGCAAAGAATAGATATCTGACCTCAGGTAGTCTAACAGCAAAGTATTTTATGTAGTCCCGCCCAATATTCTTAACAATACTGTCTAAAAGATAAAGAGACGGCAGCTTTTGTTCAGTAGGAACCTGGAAAATCATTAACAGAAGTAGATGCAACATGAGTTTCTATGTATGACATATAAATCAACGTAGAAAAACAACAGCTTGGACAGATGTAAATAAGGGAAATACTTGGACCAGCCAACCATTAACCACATGGAAGTTGGCAGCAAATTACATCAAAGTAGAAGTAATCGGAGATTAACAGCAACCAGCTCAAAATCACAAACAATAACCATAAGTACTGTCTATTCAAAATTAAATTTATTCCATTCCATATTTTTAACCAGCTCTACCAGTCTATGTAAGTAGACTTATGGCACAAGTAGAAAACAACAAAATTTAAAAACAAACAATTCACTATAACTGATTATTAGGATGAGATGTCCACTCCTTGAAATATGTAGATTATTATGACTCTTCAAAGACTCGGGTAAGATGAAATTTCCAATTAAAATGCAGATTCCTTATTCATTAACAAGAGTCAAAAGTGAATCATAGTTAATCTGTACTTTCTTTGTTTTTCACTTCTATGGGCACAAGGTAGACCTTTGATATCCCTTCTTTCCTTATAAGAGATGCACCAGCTTTCCAACAATTCTGTACGGTTCATCACATTTAATCCTCCCTCTCATCATTTCCAACAAATTATATCTACGAAGACAAGAAAACAGCTACAGCACATAAATAAATAAGGTTGCAAAGAGGGAAAAAACCAAACATCTAAGAGCACTATATAGATATGCCTTCTACACTATTTCTGTGCTCCAAAAGTTCTGCACCTCAGTCACAAATCACAATTTTGGCGCCAAAACAAAAATCTTGCAAGACATTACTTCTCATAATAAATAGCTCATTCACTCCAGCAGCTCTTTGGCAGAAAAATGAATATGTAAATCTGTCATATTTTTGAACCTGCTTTAACTCACATCAAGAACTAGCATAGAATTGAAATTATAAAAGTTCAATGCCTCTATGCAACTTGGCTATGTAAATTCTGTCTCTTCCAAGGAGTAAATTGATTCTAACATAAAATTCAGCTGCCTTATGATTCTCCAATAGCCAAAGAAACACAAACTACAAACTTGAGAGGTAGACAAACAATCACACATTTGCTTCAGAAAATTAAGGCAGTCCCACCGTTTACAATAAGTGGCAGATATTCAATAACCTAATTAAACAAAATAAAATAAAGAGGACTACAACACTGATTGGCTGATTGGGATTGCCATATTGGAGAGAACACATCCTCCCCTCAAAATACACAACACTCAATGTTCTAAAAGATTGCTGCCCTTGTCTGCAAATGAACTTGACACCGGGGGATTATGGAATCTCTCTAATAGCAGTGTTGTTTATCAGATGAAATTACAATGACTTTAATATTAAGCTCTCATGAAGTTGACCGAACTGCTATCAGCAGGCTGAAGGGTAGTTACATCATTGGTTTTATTTATTATAAATGAAGTACGGTTATTATCTTTCTTAAGTGGAAAATTGTATAACTTGAGATTTGAGAACCGCTACTACAGCTGATCTATAGCTAAAAGCCCCAACAGGACCCTGGGAAGGAAACGAAATGAAGCACAGTAACCTTTATCTAACTGATAAAATAAACATCATCATCATTTAAGTTGGCAACTGCAATTTTTCCCACCAATCATCATTTTCGTGCAGGCATACTTAAATTGAGGGAAACTTGTACCTCAAAATCACGAAATTTCACTAATTTCAAGCTTGTGAAAATTACCTTATTTTACTTCCATTAAAATTTTGGCACAGAAACACGAAGAATAAGTGATAACGAGGGCCATTATAGTGATTTCAGGAAGATAAAGAATTCAAAACAATCGCCCTTTTTATTCCAATGCCTTACAATTCAATATAATCAGCAATTGAGAACATAAACAGCTATACAGTGTAAACTGGGTTCACCTCTAGAATGTTAGCACAAACAGTGGCAGCAATAGCCTTCGCGGCATAAAGATTCTCGCCTGCAATTATAGTCAGGTTGGTAATTATCGGTTTAGAATTGAATGTTAGCTCAGCAAGTGCGGTTTTGTACTGATGGACAAGCTCTTGGTGGAGCGGTTGGGGCTGGTATCCACCACGACCAGACTCACTGCTCTCGGAATCTCTGTCATTTGTCCTAAACCTTGACTGGGCCAATGAATTAACTCCAGAAGCCACTTGTCGCTGAGGAAACGGTCGTAGACTGGAATTCGGGCCACGCTCGAGCTCGTCGGTCAGTCGGGGTTTCTTGATAGCCGGCTCTCTCGATCTATCAAACGGTCTACGCGAGCTATCCATGTCCATCACCAGATAACAAATCTAAACCCTAATATTAACCCTAGTACAATGCCAATTCTATGGCTAATTTAGATAATATAAATAAATAAATGGCATCAAAACGTTGCTACTCACGTTTATAGTTTTGACAGAATCTACTAATAATAAAGTAAACAATTTAAATAAACTCGGTTATCAAATTGTACAACAAGCATTGAATTGGGATAAAAACCCTAATCCCGATACACAAGAATCATCAGAAAACGTCAGGAAAAAGAGGATTGAATTCGGAGCCTTGAATCTTGATTCTGGGGTTACATACAAGGCGAGGACGATTCCCTAGGGATCGGGTGCACAAACGCTGTAGTGTAGTGGAGCTCTGTCGCAGTCTCGCTTCAGAAAAGAAGCATTCGATACAAGAATTTACAATATATACGATACAGTTTTCTTACAGTGCTAAATCAATCGAGTTGTAGAGTTCAATTGGATTGGCGGTGTTATGTGTTTTGTTTGAATGTTAAAAAAAATAAATGAATAAAATTATGAGTAATTTATTTAATCTTTCTTCACAAACATCAGTTAATTAATTGAGTGTTATATTAAAAACGAAGAGAATTTCATTTACTTATTTCATATTAAAATTAAAAGTTAAATATTCACAATCCATCATTGTAATTGACCAGTATAAAACCGACAACAGTCAATTAAATTGTTGATTAGCTATTTTATGGCTTTAGCCTTTAGAAGAATTTGAACCCTCCCCTCTTGGGCATCCATACAGCATCCTTATCTCATGAGTCAGGAGGATCAGTAAAAAAAATTTGTAATTTTGATTTAACGGTGAAACATACTGATAGTGACATTAGCAGTAACACTAATTGATAGTAATAATATCCTATTCCCATATAAAAAAGTTTTTTGAAATTCTTTTTTTTTGTTGGAATAAGTTTTTTGAAATTCAAACATTAAGAAATAGTAATTTTAATATAAATAGTATAAATAAAGAAACAAAAAATCTAAATCAGATGATAAGCATGTAATCATCCACTTGACCACTTTTAATTGGCTGCCCTGGCTCTTCGCATTAACCAAATAAGGCTTTTAACATCTCATTCCTTAGTGAGGTTTGGTTCGAAAACATGAGAGGAGGGGAGGTCTAAATTTGGGTTGGATTGGTTTCCTCTCCTTTTCTCTTCCTTCCCTTTTCTTTTTATTTTTCTTTGATTACTATTGGAATAAAAATTCTAATGGCTTATATTTGACATTTATAAAAAAAATATTGTCGTAATTTTACTTAAAAATCATAAATAAATTTAAAGTGTTGAAATTTAATTTGAACCGCGAACAGTTGCAAAAAAAATATTGGGAAGGAAAGATATTATATAACAATGACCTTTTTTTTAAGTAAAATTATAATAATATTTTTTATAAATATTAAATCTGACCCATTAAAATTATTTTTGATACAATATAGAGAAAAAGAAGATGAAGGAGGAGAAGTGAGAAAGAGAGAGCCCAACCCTAAATTTGGGCTTTTTGGAGGTTGAGAAATATTATAATCCCAGTTTACATTACAAAACCCTTATAACGATTCTCTTCATTCATTTCGGCCGCCCTTCCCGTCCCATCGCTCTCCTCTTCCACCCCTTGCTGCTGCCACTTGCTCCTCCGGCCGTCGACGCCTTCCATCAGTTAAGTGAAAGACCCTAATCCAATCCGACCGTGGACGTGAGACCATGGTGGAAATTAAAACGGCCAAGACTCACAAGGGTAAACGGGAGCTTGAGAAACGGGCTCCCAAACTCGTAAGTACACTGGTTAATTTTTCATTCTTGAACTGAAAATTTTACCTGTTTTCTTTTGCTCAAGTCATGCTTTCAATTATAACGAATTTTGTTAGTATGTGTTATTACTGATTGTGCTTTGCAGGTCGAATCTGGGAAGAAGACACTTATATTGCACGGGACGAGGACGAGCAGCGTATTAAAGGCCGTGCTTTCGGAGATTTATCACCTTAAGAAGGAAAGTGCTATAAAATATAGCCGTAAGAACGACAACATCAAGCCATTCGAAAGTGGTGGGGAGACTTCTTTGGAATTCTTTTCTCTCAAGACGGACTGTAGCATTTTCGTGGTGCGCATATAACCCTCCTCTTCTTACTACTTTGTCCACTTATGTTTTCCATTGTACATTTATCCTTTTATTGTTTTATTCTTATTTTTGTGCACAAAAGACTACTGTTTGAGCTAGGTAGAAACACGTTCTGAGTTATGACTGTTCCGTTTTTTGTGGTTTACGCTAGTAGACAGAACTATCTGTTGGAAAGGGAAAGGAAATTGAACTGTCTCTCTCTTTTTTTTCCCATAGTACTTATTTGTTTCATCACAATGCTTGATTCTGCCCCGTTACGCTGCAAACTTATTTTTTCCCAAGTAAAATTTCTTTCTTTGGGTGTAGTTTCTTAATGGTTGATTGTATTTTGTAGTATGGATCTCACTCAAAGAAGCGACCGAATAACCTCATAATAGGGAGAACTTACGATCACCATATCTATGATCTAGTAGAAGTTGGGGTTGAAAATTTTAAATCCATGGAATCATTTTCTTATGATAAGAAGCTAGCACCCAAAGAAGGGTCAAAGCCTTTCATCACTTTCATTGGAGAAGGATTTGAGAACGTGGAAGAACTTAAACATTTGAAGGAAGTCTTACTTGATCTTTTTCGGGGAGCGGTTAGTCCCTCTGTCCCTTCTTTACTTATCTTACAGTTATACCTTTTTCAGATGTATTGATATTAAAGGAATGACGATCCTGACGTTTCTAGGCTGTGGAGAATATAAATCTTGCTGGTTTGGACCGTGCATATATATTTACTGCCCTGTCTTCAAATAGGGTATTCCTTACCCACTGTGCATTGAGGCTGAAAAAGTCAGGCACCATTGTGCCAAGAATGGAATTAGTAGAAGTAGGCCCTTCCATGGATTTTGTTGTTCGTCGGCATTGTCCTCCAAATGAAAGTATAAAGAAGGGAGCCATGAAAACTACAAGGGAGAAACCAAAGAAAAAGGTGGGCTAGATAACCTGATTTCCTCTTATTTTAATTAATTAATGTGGAGTTTCGCTGACAATTTTATGTGCATATCCTGTTGCTTACAGGAGAAAAATGTCAAGAAGGACGCAATAGAGGGCAAGGTTGGAAATATATACATTCCTGATCAGAAGGTAAGAATAATTGTCTGCTTATGTTTTGGTCATACATTGACTGTAATTTGTCGCCTTGCCTCCCATTATTAAACTACATGTCTTGCATGTTACCCAAAAAAAGGGGGAAAAAAAAAGAAGGAAAACCACATATTTTGTGGATGTTTTTCCTTTACTTTTTTGGGGGGTGGGGGATTCAATTTTTTCTATTCTTATTTTCTGCTGGGCTGCTTCACACCATTTGAATTTAACAAATAGTATTTGGTGGGGGCATGGAACTCCACTCTTCCTACCATCGGAAGCTGAATTTTTATACATATTGCTGATCTACCTGAAGTAAAGGATCATTCGTTCTCGCAATTCACTATTGTTTAGATTGGAGATATGCCTTTACCAAATAAAGCAAAAGGAGTGAAGAGGGAACGCCGAGAAGCCAAGTTGAAAAATGCTAGCGGTGAACATGAGCATGCATCGAAAAGGAAGAAGGAAGATCTTTAAATCCCAACCTACTCTAATGGAGGTGCTGTTGGTTGCATTTTCTTTTTTCTGGCATTGTGGGTTATCCTCCACTGTGCCGACAGTTTTGCTGTAGTCTTCCAAATGATTGGCTTAAATCAGTTTTTGAACAATATAAGCAAACGGAGGTAACGTGAATTTGTTGAGCATTCAACAGAGCCATTGCAGGAGACTTCATTGGTGAATCTACCCAGAGATCTTTGAAAGTTAGTAAAAGTTTTCGCCTTTTCTGACTGTTGGTGGAACAGATTCTCTATTCGCCTGTAAAGTCGCCAACTTTTTCCCTTAAATTACCCTGGTTTCATACATCTGATTGTATCTTTAAAGAGGAGAATTAGCTCGTTACAGAATATTTGTACGTTTCAAATTTAAGTTGCTCTATCTAATTTTCTCATGCCACATTCTTTCTCAAACTTGGGCACGGCATCTGTTTTGTTTTTGAGTACTTAGTTTTTCCTCTGAGAAATCATCGTAAACTTAGAGTAAATTAATCAAAGGGATTTTTTGGCTATGCTGGGAGGTCAACCACTTAAATCAATTCTCGCTACTTAAAACCAATCACATGTAACAGATCAATTTGGATAATTTATTACGTATTCATATTTCAATTAGCGCCATGAAAAATAATTGGGATTCCCAACCTATTTTATGCTCTTATATTATCTCTGCACGTGTAAAACTGAGTGTATGATCCCCCTTTGGATTTTGAAAGAAAACCTCATAATTTCAGCCATGGAATATAGAATTACAACACATTTACAAGGTGAATCTGTTGAAAATTATGCCCTAGGGGCAATTCATTGTACTTTGGATATTTAAGTTATTTAAAGTATTCTCTTTTGTTATCATTTTCGTTTGCATGTTCGTATTGATAACTGCATCCCTGGATAATCTTATAGATTATCTTAAATGTCCCTGGTCGGTCATCTACACAGGAGTGAAGATGAAATAAGACCAGTATGACTTTGATGAGGTATGGAGATACGAATCAAAGTCATGGGCACTTGTAAGAGTACAAGGTGCTGGACCGACCCACTATGAGAAAGCTGTATGGATTAAGTCATAAGCTTATCTCATGTATAACCGCGTCACGACGCCCTATAACCTGAGACCATCATAGATTCCTACATGATGAGTCACTGGTCTTTGACCTAGTCAAAAGTCACCTTTGACCGGGTGATGATAAAGGCTCGGATCGGGATCAGTGGTTTTCTTGCGGAGGAATGTGAGTGGTCAAGATGGGATTTGTCCCTCACATATGTAGAGAGATAATGCTGGGCCCCTCGATGAGTGAGTCTAAGAAATGTATGGCCATACTGTGATGGAAAAGAGTTTCCATTTCACTTATTAGACTACTCGAGAATCGAGAAAGCAATGGTCAAGAAAAGGAAGTTGACATTATCCATGCCTCATCCTTGACCAAATTATCGCGTGACAAAAGGGACGTGACATGGTTGTACGATCGATCCCCATGTGAATTGGGTAGTCGCAATGTCTTGCTAGAGACCGCTTGCAACTTGTGGGCTGATACAGTGTTGGCCCACTGCCAATCTCATATGGGCATGCAGGGTCGCACACAAGAATAATCCAACACGGGTAAAAGTGTCCAGGTTCATTGAATCTCAGATTAATATGAGATTAAATGAATACTAAATTTGATATAGGATTATATATATATATATATATATATATATATATATATATATATATATATATATATATATATAATTCGAAATTAATATATATATTATAAATAGAGATTATAATATTATATATGATATTTGTTTAGTATTTAATTTATTTGATAAATTAAATATCTGAAACAAATAGAGATATTGTATCTCATTGAAAAATGCTATCTCAGATTTAATTAAATGGATAGATATCATATCTCGGATTTAATTTATAATGATAAATTAAATCAAAAGGCTTTAAATTTAGATTTGATCTAAATTCAAGATTCGGATTTCAAATCTGACTTTTAATATATTTCATTACATTTATGAGATAGATTTAATTACTATATTAAACAGATTCAAAATTCGAATTTCAAAATTAATGAGGATTAATTTTGATTATATAATACGTCTATCGGGTTTAGAAAAACCTACGGGATTTTTCAGTCGAGCGTATTAGAAAGCCGCGAGAAACCCTAGGGAGTAAAAGGAGAGAGACGCACAATTCGAGGCGCTAGCACGCTGCCGTAGCCGTGTTCGGGGATTGTTCGTGTGGATACCGGTAGAGGAAGAGGATTCTAAGAGTCGTCTTCAGTTGATCGGGGAGGTAGCCCCCCTGTTAAAGAATGAACGAGACACGAACGAATTCTCCAAAGGTATGATTCGGATTCCTAAGTCTTGATTTAAATGCACTTGAGTGATCCTCGGATGGGATTCGTAAAAAATTTTAATCTGCTGCGTGTACGGATCCCAACAGAATCGTTGGGAGAAAAACTTCCCGATCATGAGGATTGACTCCTTAAAAGTCATCAATAAAGGGAAAAGAGAAATACCCCCAAGGAGGAAAGTGACTCATCAATGGACAAAGCTGCAAAGTACAGGAGCATCACTGACGAATCATATTGTATGATACTCTCTACTCCCTCCGGTCCTTATTATTAGAGCTAGTTAACTTTTTTGAAGAGATTAAGGAAGTTAATTAAATTAACTTAGAATATTTTTTTTTCTTCAAACGAAATAGTTTGACTAATAAACTAATATGTATTCTAAGAAAAAACAACATAAGAAATAATTCAGTAACTTTTTTAGCTTCCTTAATCTTTCCAAAAAAAAGTTAACTAGCTTTTATAATTAGGATCGGAGGTAGCAGGTGACGGTTAATATTCTAAAGACAAGACACCAACTGAGGTTTGGGAATTGCAGTCTTCACATTACCTTCCATTGCCATCGGACATGCCACTACCCTCATTTGGTTGGGAGCTTCGTTAAGCATTGTGTTCTAATGGCAGTCACTAGCAAGAGCAGGAATAGGGTACTCATACAATTGGATTGGAGCATCTTTAGTGGTAATTTCATAAAACTGACTGATTTCAAATGCGTACGCCTCATCAAAGAAGGTAAGGGTAATGGCACCAAATTTCTTTTTGGGATATTGAGTTCATATTTCATGTGCCTCTACCCCGCCCTTCGCCAAAGACGCTTCTTTTTTAGCTTTTTTTTTTTTTTTTTTTTAATACAAAGGAAAAGTCAGCATTTCTAAGCTTTCCATTGATCAGGTCGTGTCATATGTCAGATAAAGAGAATAAATGAAAATAAGATCATCAGGCATGAAATAAACAAAGGCTATTAATCTCATTAATTGAATAAACAGGCCTGCAACAAACAAGGGAGAAAATAACAAGAAACAAACCAGTTCTCATTAAAATGGCATACCATTTCAGGATTTCCCTTCCTTTGGTATCAATGCAGGCAGTGCAAAAAACCAAGGAAATCAGAACTCGAAAGAAGAGGTTTTCCAATACTTGAGTTCCATACCTGCACTTGCTCGCTTAAATCATCCATCATGGGAGAGAACGATTTATACCAGTAATAAAAATGAAAGAATGAATGAATATGGAAATTAAGAATTAGAACGGGTGAATCGAACACTATGCGAAAATCAAATAGTTCAATTATAAGAATCCTAGAGACTAAAGCATATTAAAGATCCAACGGCAACGAATGCATAAGAAAAGCCCTATGGATCAACATTCTTAGATCTATCATCTTTTGGGCGATCAGCCTGACCTTCTGTTTCATTTGGAGGGAACTCATCAGTTGGCCACTTATCTGTTTCTTGCATATAGCTTATATCCCAGAGGTCTGATAAGCCACCTGCGACTCCAAACTCTGGCACTTCATAATTGGTTGGAATTGGACTGTCCCAGAGCTCACTCACAGAGCAAGAAGTAGCACCGCTAACATTAAAGCCCGGGTTCCATACATCTTGTTTAATAACGCTTTCAGTTTCAGGCGGGTAAAACATTTCCCTGGTCAGATCCTCTGGTATAACTTCTTGATCAGGCCTCATGACGTTTTTCCCTTTCCAAAGAGGATCTTCAAGCCGTAAGTTTGACGATCCTTCCCCAATAATCTCTGGAGTTGTCATTATTTCACTAGTTGCAGCCAATTCATCTGATACAACATCAGCTTGTACATAAGGATTTTCTGCCACTGAACCAAGTTCTCTTGCCCAACCATGTGAAGGGTACTCGGGAGACTGTTCAGTAGAAATTGGATTTGGTACTGGTGTTTCTGAAGGGTTGGTAATGTCTGTCCAATCCGGTTGGTATTTTACAATCTGCCCTTCATTCAAAGATTCTGATGTTCCTGTTTCATGTTGGTGCTGCTTGACAAACTTCCTTCTCACTCTTGGGGAATCTATACCTGCCTGTTCCTTTTGTTGCCTCAGGCGGGCTAAAAATGCTGGATTTTGAAATAACTTGGCCAAGAAAGAAACCATTTGTCTCTGTCTCTGCTCTGCAGATTCAAGCCTCTGGCTCACTTGTCCCGCCTGATGAACAGTCCTTCTCTGTTGTTGCTGCAAATCAACCAAATCTTGGACTAGTATACTTCTCTGCTTTCTCAGTCTTTCTATCTCGACCTCAACTCCAGACTTTCCTGCTTCAGTGGATGGCCCAAGATTACCAGCATGCTGGGATTGCAGTGATCTGCGCCTTTGTATGTTCTTCAATAGATGTCTCTTCCCTTGCTTGAAACCTTCATTCGCAAACTCCCACTTATCAGGGTCAATCTTGCGGAACCCCTGGATAAAAATGCCAAAAAGAGACTTGAAAAATGAATAGAGTAGAAGCAGAAGTGATCTCAAGGCAAGGAAGGGAGAGGAAAATGAAACAAATAATAAGCAAAGTACAAGATAGGAAACTGTTTGGTCACCAAACTATTGGCCATCAAGAGAAGATGGTGCTGTATTTGAGTATGCAATCTGTGAGCAATAACTAGCTTACACAGACAGAAGCAAATTATCAAGATGATAGCATTCAGCAATAATCAAATTGTAACAGAATCGCAACTTCCCCACAGAAACCTGGCATACAAATTGCTGAAGACAACAGAACTCAGCAGGCCAATTATTCCTTCAATCGTCAATCTCTCAATCCTAGCTACAAAGGAATCAAGAACACATCCAACCATTCCAAGGCCAAATTGATAGAAAAAGATCATTCAGATAGGATTCTAAGCAAATAAGGAGAACAAGGATACACAAGCAAAATGTCCCCAGATTGTTACATTCCAGTTGATACAATATATACTCTTCATATATACAAGGTCGATTCAATTACCAATCCTAGTTACAAAAAACATCAAACATAGGAAGGACTATTACAACAAATACAAGGAGAGGGAAAAAAATACAACACAAATTAACTAAAAAAACGGCAAATATTATTTACATACAGATCACAGCAGCCTTTCCAGGCTGTGTTAAAGCAATACCCACATAAGTATTTAGCTGGCGGACAAAACTGGAGAAATTGTTATGCTTGAAATTCCTTGGCAAGACGATCCTAGCAAATTCCACAGGGTCCCATACCACGAAACTAGCACCGGCCGAGCCCCATGATATGATCGGATTCAGAGACGGATCATCCACCAGATCGTAAGTTTTCCATAGAAATGGCGGAATCGGATTCTCCTGTAAACACTCAAGCGGGTGTGGCAAATCCACGTCCTCAAACTCACCTCCAGCTTCCTCCTTAATAGTTGTTGGTACCGAAGGAGCTCTCTCATCACTAACAGGAGCAGCAGGAGGCGGCGAAGCCAGAGACGTCGGGCTCATGGTTGAGAATGCTCTAAACTCCATGAAAGGAGAATCATACAAAGATGAAGGAGGATGGCCAGAGAGGGCAATGTCCGCCATTGACAGACTAGCTAAGGCATCTCCGAACGCTCCAGAACTTAATTCCATTGGAGAGAACCCATATGTTTCCTGCTCCGAAGCTTTACCCTTCGAACTCTTCGGAGAATTTGGTTGACCTTCGTCGTTCGGGTTCATGTTGATCGCGGGGGCCAAATAGGGTGCTGGTTCACCAGACGCCAAAAAAGGTAGAAGAATGATCAGGGGTTGGCACCCTAAACAATTTGCCCAGGTTTTTATAAGTTTGGGAAGGTAACAGTAATAATATTGTGTGTTGCCGACAAGGGGTTCGAGAAAAATCTTAACAGTAGGAGAAAGGCGGTGGAGGGTCTTCGTCGACCCCTCTTCTTGTACCTGTTGTAGGAGTAGAGTAAGAGTCCATTGGAGATTGGGTTCAAGGGTGGGGTTGGCCTGGGTTCCATCTCATACACTAAGAAAGCGCCGACCTTTGAGGTGGTTTCCTGGCAGTTACGTTCGTTTTCTTGGTTTCTCAGGTGTAGGAGGTGTTTTTTTTTTTTTTTTTTGCCTCCTCTGTTTTTCCTGATTTTTCCTCGGTTTTCTTGGTCGCCATTGAAGGTTTTGGCACAGTTACAGTAAACAAAAGTGCTCGTGGCTGGTGTAAAGCGGACAGCGGTCCCCACAAATGGGAGATATTTTTGGCCCGTGTCCGGGCTTGGTCAGATATTAATGAGAGTTGGTATTCATTCCTTGGAGGCGAAGCTAAGTCCCCTGACCAATCAGGAAGCACGAAAACTTTGTTTTGGATTTTAATTTTTTGGGACTTTGGATTTCTTATGGCCCACTGTCGCCGTCTCAAGATTTCACATGCCTGCTTGCTCAGCCAATCAGCCAATGGCATGAGATATTCGTTGGCTCCAATGAAAATGAAAATGAAAATAATAATTTTTTGATTACAAGACAATTTTATTACCAAATAAAACGATAGATAGGAAAATGAAAATTATAATTGGAGCAGTAGTAATAGTGATGAGGAGGAGGACGATTAAGCGGCAAAAATATTCAGAAACTAATTCGTAAAGAGTTGCTGGCATTTTCATTCAAATGCATCGTTAATCCTTATATATAAAAGCTTTTCAACTGAATCATAGATTCTAAAAAAACAATTAAAAATAGTTAAATATAAGTAGTTATTTAGGAGATCTAATCTTTTTCTCAAAAATACCACTATGTGTGAATGGATGGATGAGAGACTAATAATGAGAAAATAATAAAAAGGAATGTATGGAGTATAATAATTAATTGATAGTAAAATAGAAAATACATATATATATATATATATATTATTAAGACAAATTCAAAAGGGATCTTATATTTATAACAAAACCATTTTAAAAAAAAAAATCTCCTATATAGAGACGGAGTGAGAATGATACAAGAGTATCTTGCAACTCTTGAAAAATAGTGTAATCTTTCTTCTTATGTTAATAACTAGGTGTGATATTTGTTAAATAAAGACTATAGATCTCACCTACTGTGTTATGTATAAATGAAATATGGACAAAAAAATCCATTAAATACTAAGCTATGGTGTAATTTCATCCATAAACTCTAAATAGTAGTGCAAAAATCTTCAATTCAAAATAAAGGCATATGTTGACAAATGTCCAATGTGAATATGAAAATTATATTTGGACTCGGAGTGCAAATAAAAAATGTGTTTAACTTTGTCATGATTAAAAAAATTTAAATATAGCATTTTGTTTTTTTATACTTTTTTTTTTGCTGGAATTTTATTTTTGGGTTAAGGTACAAAAATGCATATGGTTTTCCAAAAAGTACACTTAACACTAAGTGTTTTTTGTGTGTGCAAAAGTAGAGCAAAAATACTCATTGATCGTTAGTTTGATTTTTTTTTTTGGTATTTTTAAAGCTAATATAGACGATGACTCAGCAATTTTCATTCCAGCTGACAGTAAAGAATAGGAGAAAATTACAAAAAAAAAAAAAGGCATCGATATTTTAGAAACTACAATTCAGCCCTTCTCTCTCCGAATCCCAACCTTACTTATCGAACTGCACATCGCCACCTCCTCACTATCGTTACCGCCTTTCTGTAACTTTCAGAACTTTTTTTGCCCTTGCCTATAATTTTCTCCTCTGCCAACTGAAATGAAATTTAACTGAATCATCGTCCATCTCAGTCTTAAAAATATAAAAATTCAAACTAATGGTCAATTAGAGGTTAATGGGTATTTTTACTCCTTTTTTTATAACCACATGATCACTTTTGCACACACAAAAAACACTTATTATTGGATATTAGGCAGTGATTTAAGGGTTAACAGGTTAAATTGAGGTTAACTCGTGGTTAGACAGGCCATAATTAAAGTAATATAATTTAATTAAAATAACCTATTTAACTATGAATGACTTCAATTACATGTGTTGAGAGACTGTTGAGGAGCAAAAGATAATACTACCGATTACACACATATATATGCATTATATAATTATATAATAATACAGAATGATTTAAGATAATCCAGATTAGTTGGACATGGATCACATGACTTTATATATATATATATATATATATATATATATATATATATATATATATAACATTTTTAATTTTCAAAATATGAAATCCCTCCTCAATTTTTTTTTAAAAAAATTTTAGAACTAAAATTTCTTATTTCATAAGTTCAACTTATAAAGGCATTTTCATTTCCTCGTAAAAATATAAAAAGATAATACTTACATCAAGTTTATATGAGTTTATAATTAAATGATAAGAATTAGAAATTAGGATATATGGTCACGTGATTTGAGAAACGAGCTTTTACTTTCCCGTGCGTTGCACGGATGATAATACTTTATCAGTTACTTAAACATAGTTTACTTTTAAAGTGATGCAATTTTCTTGTTTTTAAAGAATATTAAGACATCACTATTAATAAATTACTACCGATTAGAAATGAAACCTCAACAATATTAATTAATAATATCCTCCAATCGAGTCAGAGTACATATTATAAATGAAAAGTAGGGCAGTTGGATAGATGAGGCTTTCGCTAAATAAAAGCCCTTCAACCATGAGGCTTTCATCTATTCTGAATACATTATAGCCCTTCAACCATGAGGCTTCCATTTGAATCATTTTTGTTTTTCTATGAGACGAAAATGAAGACTTGATTGATCTTTCTTATCAGATAGTTTCATTGAATGCAACATCTTCCCCCTATCTGAAATTTCTTCCTTCTATCTGGAATTTTGATTCCGGCATGATCATAATTGCCCAATTTGCCCAATTTAGATCATGTTTAAAGCATTTAAGTTAGTGAATTTATAATGTTTTGCAATGTATCATCTGTCTGACGTTGCTTATCTACAAGTAGCACTTTTTGAGAGTATCTTGGCCAGTCCTCATAGAACTTTGAATGGAGAAGAAGCTGATTTTTTCTTTGTTCCAGTTCTTGATTCATGTATCATAACTCGTGCTAATGAAGCTGATTTTATCTTTGTTCCAATTCTTGATTCATGTATCACAGACTCGAGCCAGTATTTACCCGTGCGTGATGATAATACTTTAAGTATTACTTAAATATTTTTGACTTTTTAAGTTATGCAACTTTCTTGGCTGAACATTAACACAAGAATGCCTATATAGTAAAAAAGAAACATTAACACCCCCTACATAAAAATAATAATTTAAAAAAAAAACATGACGTCAAAATATTACCCATCATAATACATAAACATTTATATACATTCATATATGTAAATGTCATGTTTGTTAGTAAACATTTCTAAAAATTTTATCAACTCGATACTTCCTTAACCCTCCCGACGTATTCAAAAGCATGGCCTTCCTAAAGTGCATTCAAGCATACTATTATTTGACTTCGTATTGTTTAGCGTGGTTCTCTTCTCACTGAGGTTTCCACATTCAAATTTCCTGCCTCCTCTCTTTCCAGTGTCCATCTTCAGAGACTCTTTTTTCTAAACACCCTTGAACCACATCATGTTTCCTTTTGCCCGCTGCACCCTTTACTTTAAGGGCTTTTTGACTTTGATTTCCTAACCCCATATGTCTCCCGTGGCCTTATATAATTATATTCATCTGTGAAGCCACTATGCTGCTTTGGATTCCCTTTTCTACTTATTTCATCTCCTTTATATAATTTGTGGGCCAGTCTTTATTAGTTAATGTAACCATTGGAGCACTGCTTTTTTTTTTTTTTCGTTTACAATAGGGACTGATCACTAGAGATCAGGAAGTACTGTAGCAAAATCTCGCTCGTCCAATACCCTCCCTATCCTCGAGGAGGAGGCGGTGAAGATCAGCTGGTGGCTCTTCTAATGGATGATAACCCATCGTCAGGTTCAAAGCATATGTAGCTAGAAAGTCTGCACATTGATTGCCTTCTCGATAAGTATGTGTAACTGTTACTCGCCATTCCTGGGCCAGAAGGCGTTGAATATTGCGGACTAGGCTCATGTTCACATTAATACTCCCTTCCTCCCGGCTAATTAATCTTAAGGCAACCAAACAATCAATCTGGACTTCCACGTCTCTAAATCCTTTATCCCATGCCAGTTGAAGACCGTCCATTAGGGCCCATAATTCTGCCTGAAGAGAGGTGCAGGTACCGATGTGTCGGCAGCATCCAGATAACCAACGCCCCTCATGATCTCGGAGTAAACTACCTGCTCCTGCAAGTCTCGAATCACTTTTCCTTGCCCCATCACAGTTCAAAGAAACGGAATTACCTGGTGGTTTGTGCCAACTGATCAGTCTCTCCGTCTTCCACTGCCGATCGCCTTGTGCTAAATTGATAAGTTGCATTGCCTGTTCATTAGAAGCAGCAAGGAGCTTCACCTCTCGGGCTAAGTGAGCTGGTTGGGTGTGAGCATTCTGAAATATAGCCTTGTTTCTTGCTTCCCAGAGTTTCCAGCATGTCAATCCAAATAAATTTGCCCATCTGACTCGTCCCTCTGGGTGGTGGTGTTTCGCTTGGAGATTCAGAAGCAACCATCTCCTGAAATCAGTGTTAGAGAATCTTTGGAGTTGGTTTACTGGTAACAAATACCTCCATACTGCCTGGGCAAAGTTACACGTCCTTAAGACATGGTCTACATCCTCTACATTACCACATCGTGGACAGTGATCCATATCCCCCATATGGCGTCGGTATCTTTCTGCATTGGTAAGTAGACTATTCCGTGCCGCTAGCCAAAGGAAGACTCTAATTCGTTGAGCACCTTCCCACTTCCATATTACCTCCCAAAGATGATTAGATTCCTCATTACTAGTCTCACTAAGTAGCTCATAGGCTGAGGAAATAGAGAAATGACCATCATGAGATCGATCCCAGAAGCATTGGGCAACTCCATCATCACGACCCGGGACTTTGCAACCTGCAATCATAGACAGAATATGCTGGGGGAGGTCCCCCTGAAACAGTTCCCAATGCCAATTACCATCTGGAGTCACAAAATGGCTAACTGGGAGGGAAGCCTCTTGCTCTGTGATATCTCTGAATGCTAGAAATTTTAAAGGGCCCAGTTCCGGAACCCAGTTATCAGTCCAGAACCTCGTTCGACAACCATCACCGACATTCCACCTCGTCCCCATCTCTACATCAGACCATACTTTCCTGATATGCCGCCATAAATAAGAGCAGTTATGATTCTTCCTGTGGGGACCTTGATACTCATCCCATCCATATTTCTTACGAAGGACCTGAACCCAAAAGAGATCTGGTTGAGATCTTAGGGCAAAGCCAAGTTTCATCAGAAATGCTTGGTTTTGCTGTTCTAGGCCCCTAAAACCGCAACCGCCAGCTGTGTAAGGTTTGCACATCTCAGCCCATTTCACCAAACTTGGTTTCCGTTGGTTGTCCATGTTACCCCATACAAAATTCCTGATATGTCGCTCAATGCGGCTACATATTCCAGGAGGTAGCTTCGTAGTTTGCATTGCATATACTGGAATGGCAGCTAATACAGATTTTGCTAAGGTAATACGGCCCGCGAGAGAGAGAGTCTTGGCCGCCCAGCCAGATAATTTGTTTTTAATTTTCTCCTCTATATATTCATAGGTACCAACCCGAACACGTTTATGGAGAAGGGGAACACCAAGGTACTTCCCAAGATCATCTGCTCCGGTAAAACCCAACTCCTCACTGACCCATGTTTTTGTACTGGGGGAGACATTGTTGGAGAAGAAAACCTTCGTCTTGTGACTGCTAACTTTGTGGCCTGAGCTGGAACAGAAATCACTTAAAACAGTGCTGATCAGATGTACCTGTGATGCTTCGGTGGATCCAAACAAGACTAGATCATCTGCAAAAAAGAGGTGAGAGAGAGGAGGTCCTCCCCGGCCCATGCGAATGGGTTTCCAACGGTTTTCTGCTACCATTTTATTGATCCTTTGAGAAAGTCGCTCCATGCAGAGAACAAAAAGATAGGGTGAGAGTGGATCCCCTTGTCTAATGCCTCTGGAAGGGAAGAACTTCTCAAGATGTTGTCCATTCCATACAACCCGCATACTACAAGTAGAAACACATAACATGACGGCATTGACAAATTTCCTTGGGAGGCCTGCATCATAAAGTGTTTCTTCTAAAAAATCCCAGCGCAACCGATCATATGCTTTCTCAAGGTCTACTTTAATTGCCATCCACCCTTGCGAACCCTTTTTAGATCTCATGGAGTGGATAACCTCTTGTGCAATGATGATATTGTCGGTTATTTGTCGCCCTGCAACAAAGCTAGATTGATTGGGGAGGACTAACCTGGGTAGTAACTTCTTGAGACGATTAGCCAATACCTTTGTAATAATCTTGTAGAGGACTGTGCATAGACTTATTGGTCGAAATTCTTTGAGCCTTTCAGGAGATGAGATCTTGGGAATTAGAGTGATAAGCGTCTCATTCAGCTCAGCTGGAAGGATACCCTCTTCAAAACATCGAGTAACCATATGGTGTATAGAGTGGCCCACAACCTTCCACTGTGTCTGGAAAAAGGCTGCATGCAAGCCGTCAATTCCCGGAGCCTTGAGGGGTTTCATTTGAAATAGGGCTTTGTGCACTTCACTATGCAAGATAGGAGAAGCAAGAGACTGAGTCAGGGAGCTATCAATGACTGGGAAGAGCCCCCTACTAGGGAATGGAAGGGCAAAATCCCCATCTCTAGCATACAACTGCTGATAAAATTGAGTTACCCATGATTGGAGGGTGGTGGCATCAGAACACCAGTTATCGTCCTCACCTCTTAGTGTTGTAATTATTTTGCTTCGACCTCGTCGGACTGTCTTCGCATGATAATAGGCTGTATTTCTATCACCAAAGATAAGCCAATCGCATCTGGCCCGCTGTACCCATGTCAAATTCTCCTGCTCACATATAAGTTCAAATTCTTTACAAAGTTTACCTTCCAATCTATCGAGATAAACAGATGGGCGTGTCTCTTGTGTTTTTTGGATGCCACCTATCCGTGCCATTAATCTACGCTTGCGATGCCTGATATTTCCAAAGACCTCTCTATTCCAAATCTTCACCGAATCTGTAAACTTCTTGATATTAGTAACAATGGGTTCAGTTGTAGACCAGCTGTCCTGTACCACCTTACTAAAGGACTCCGATGTGGCCCAAGCGGCCAGGTACCTAAAGGGTTTTTGTTGCTGAGGAGTATTTGCATTCCTGCCAACCTGTATGCATAGCGGGCGGTGATCAGAATTGAGTTTAGGAAGGTGCTTCACCACTGTAGTACAGAAAATGTCCATCCAGAGTGTATTGCCAAGAGCGCGGTCAAGGCGCTGAAGTAAAGTACCTCGTCTCCATGTAAACTTTGGTCCACAAAAGCCAAGATCTGTCATCCCACAGTTAAACATAAAAGTACGAAAGAGTATACAACCACGAGCTCTTAGTTCATTACCTCCAACTCGATCATCACTAGAAAGGATTGCATTAAAATCACCTGCTATAAGCCATGGATCAGATACATTACCTGCAACTTCTTGTAAATCTT
This sequence comes from Acacia crassicarpa, assembly GCA_034222035.1. Classification (NCBI taxonomy): domain Eukaryota; kingdom Viridiplantae; phylum Streptophyta; class Magnoliopsida; order Fabales; family Fabaceae; genus Acacia; species Acacia crassicarpa. The sequence goes on along the minus strand of JAWXYG010000002.1, from coordinate 58,601,749 downwards.
TCCATAACTCTTTACGAAGTGTATTGTTAGGGCTACCATAAACTGCTGTAAAGAGGAATGGTCTAGAAGTCCCTGAGGATGATATTCTAGTATGGATGAATTGTGGATGACATAATTCAATAGAGACATTTAACATATCTTTCCACAACAGCCAAATTCCTCCAGAAAAACCTCTAGCTTCAATTCGAAATGAAAAGTCAAAACCCGAACGTCTGATAAACCTATCTGCTTTAATTCCAGAAATACGAGGTTCAACCAAAACAACCAAAGCAGGATTATGTTCTGATATGAACTGCATAAATGTCCTGAAAAAGCTACTGCTAGCTGCTCCTAGACAGTTCCAAACAAAAATTTGTGTATTCATTACAAACGTAAAGGAGTAGGAACACCCATACCAGGCCCCGATGGATCGTCATCGTACTCATTTTGTTGTTGAGCTTGTTCGGAAGAACACATCGGGCTTACTACCAATTCCTTTGGTGGTTCTATTTGCTCACGAAGAAGTTCAATTGCTTCCTTGGAAAGTTGTGCACCAGACGGTTTCTTTCGAACCTTCAGATTACGCAGTACATTTGTTTTGAGTTTGACACCCTGTGGCGGTTGCTTCTGCTCAGGAGGTTTAGGTACCCTATTTTCTTTCCCTCTTCCAGAGTCAGCAACTTCTGATGGTAAAGGTGTGATTTTATCCACCAGCATCGAATTTACCTCATCAAGCACCTGGTTGTTGCGTTGAATCTCCACCACCTTATGTTTACTACTGTCCAAGGAGGACTCAGCCGCAAAGGCTTTAAAAGCCGGAGACGTGAAGATTGAGCCGCTGGATTGCTTTGCCACTGGGGCTACCCTGTTTTTGCTCGCTGTTTCTTGCTTCAAAGATACAAATTCTCTGCCCTGAATTTTCAAGCTAAGGTCATTCCCATCAGTGGGTTCCACCATCATACTATGCTCCTCGGATATGTTCTCGCTCCCAGGTCTCTCCGGGGTATCCCCAAGGCTCACCTTTGTGGCCTCACCGGTCTGGGTCTTACTTAGTGTTGGTACTGGGTGAGGTCCAGTTGGGAGATTTGCAGTTGCTTCCTTGACTTTGTACACCTGTGTAACATGTACTTGATTCATCTTGGCCTTGGAAGTGTCTAGCTTCTGTCTCCTGTCTGCACTCTTGACAGTCTCATTTCCTTGTCCCAACGTTTTTTCCTTCAATGTTCCCCTTTCGCCATTTATTTTGTGGCTGGAATTACTCACCTCAATGGTAGCCGACGGTGAAGGTGTGGAAGTAGCCTGGTTCTCGTCATCCTCAAATAGGGCATTAAAACGTGATCCGCCGTTAAGATGAGAATCCGCAACCTTTATTTTTTTCCCCCAAGTCTGCTTGTTTCCTTTTGTAGGATATTTCACCTGCATCCAGGACCCATATAGTGACGTAGGGGTGTCCGATGAAGTCTCGACAATAGTTGGTACCTCCTTAATTAGAGTATTGGAAGAGGTTGGCACCTGGATGTTGTTAGGGGTGACCGACTGGGTGCTCTGTTTGCAGCGTTCTTTTGGATGACCATACCTACCACACTCAAAGCAGATTAATGGTAAACCCTCATACTCCACTCTGTACTTTCTGCCGTCAACCATTATCGATGGTATCAGCGGTTTCTGCAAATCCAAGAGGACAGCTATGCGTGCAAATCTCCCACGACCCCTAGTCTCAGTCCGATAATCTATCTTGATTACCTCACCTAGCAATGTACCAATAGCCCTCAGTGTGCTCTTGTGGTAATAGCTAATAGAGAGGCTTGGAACTCTCACCCAGGCCACCACCTTAGAGACAACGGACGAGCCTGCATCAAAGTCCAGAGACCATGGTTGAACTGTCAAGTAAGCCCCAAATATCATCCACGGGCCACCCGTAAGAGCCTTGAGATAATCCTCCTCAAGATCAAGGGTGACAAAGTAGAAATTTCCTTCCGCATCAATCAGTTGGAACGAACCTTTCAGTTGCCACAGAGCTTGGATCCTCGCTTTTAGATCATGATACATTATCGATCTACCCAAAAGCTTGATGATCAGCGTGCACTTCATTCCTTTGGTTAATTCCTTCCTGACTGCTTCGGAAAATTCAATAGACGGTATGGCCCCCTCTTTGCTAATACGGAAATCCTTCTCTGTAAGAACTACCTCTTTCTGGGTGTAGGGAGGTTGCGATATGCTTGCCTGGTTCAAGAGCTTGCTTCGATAGGATATCTGGGCCTCCTCTACATTTCTAGTCATTGCTATGTCAGGACCGCCTATATCCTCCTCATCCCCTGCGTCCGTCCCAGAAGGCCGGATCCGAACTTTTTTCGTTGAACGTTGAGCATCAGCCGGCAGTGGAGGATGGTCCTCCTTGGTACTCGCAGCCAGAGCCATCTTTTTTGTTAGTTTTCCAGACTAATAACTGTTCCTCCTCTCTAAGCTGTCACTCTAAGCTGTAACCATTGGAGCACTGCTTTCTTTGAATTTTCCTCTGATCACGCCACTTTTCCTCTGCCAAATCACCTATCTGAAATCCCATTATTTCAAGCAAATATGTTGAATTTCCTTTGGGGAAACGCGCCTTCCTCATCTTGCATACAACACAATATTGCGAATCGTGATGATTCTACTCTGCCTTCGTGATCCAGCTGGATCGCTTGTACTTTTATCCCCATGTCACTGTTGCTTGCTTTTCTTGGAAATATTTATTTACAAATATATGATAAAAGACTTACATGGAAAGAAATAACTCACACATGCAAATAATTAATAACCTTCTTGAGAAAAAATGGAAACATTGATTGATATTTCGGGGAGAAAGATTAAGAGGCAAACGTCACCACATGGTTAATATATTCATAACAAATATTGATCATTATTAAGGCATTACATAAATAAAATTAAAAATCTTATAGAAAAAGTATTTTGGAATTATTTCATGCCTTTAGATATTCCAGCATTCATTTTGGATAAGTTTTTTAATTTATCAAATCATATATCAAATTATTTACCCTATAAAAATAGTAATCATCATGAAAATTGACGTGGTAGAGCAGTGGCATACCAACCTGCATAATTACAAATTTAATAATTATTCTAACCTGCATAAGAATGATATTTAACATTGTAATTTAATAATTCCAGCAATTATGTTATCGGAAAAGTAAAATCACTGGCATACCAACCTTTTCATCATATATTAATTTAATAATTCTAGCAATTATATTGTATACGTTTTTTAATTTATCAAATCTTATAGCAAATTATTGAGAAGAAAAATCATCACATCGTATATTAAAGTTTGAAAAAACAATCATCTTTTAGTTGTAGGGGAAAGTTGTAGGGAAACGGTTAAGAAAACAACTTATAAATGTACTGAAATAAATGAACCGATGAACAATTTGAACTTCTTATACCTAACCAACTTGCAAAAGCGAAATTTTGTCACTTAAACCTGCTCTCTCCTTTTGAGATCTGCTTTCCAAGTTGGAAGCTGTTGTTCCCTTTTCTTAGAAACCTTTGCAAACAACCCTGAAAAACTTTAGCCACCAAGTGGCTCAGATGCCGCAGGAGGAACGCCAGGGGCACCCGCACCGTTCTGCAATATTTTGAACTACAAAAAGGTTTTATAAGCATCAAGTGAAGACTTAAATGAAATGGAACAAAGATTTATGTTGAAGATGGAAAGGAACTAATGACTTAAATGGGTTTAAATGGAACAAAATAGAAGGTTATTACAATATAAAGAAAAAATGGCGTACATGAGTCCAGAGCATCTGTGAAAAAGTAATGAATGATTAAGATCTTTTGGATATTTGACACAAGGAAAAAAAAATCACATGGATTCAGTCATATTTCTATAATAAATATATACACGAATGAAAGGTAGAAAAAAAAATGTAATATAATATATAATAAAACAATGGAAAGTGGGAGGTGACAGCCTGTTTTCATCACCAGGTTTTCATCCTTTCAGATCTGGCTCTTCTCCAAGCTTCCGTCTTCTTCCCATCCCTCTCAAGGTCTCTCTTAGTTTTATCTGAAACTCGAGTCTGTGAAAGTCAAATATGAACAATAAGCATAATATTTTTATCAAAATATAACGAACACCACTCCTAATATAAGACCAATATCATATATGTATTCATCGGCACAGTACCGTTCACTTATCTGTTTCTCTCCCTCAGTGCCGCTGGAGCAGATCTGATCTGTTTCGGAAGGAGGTACAAAGTTCACGAATTTCTAAACAATGAATGATGAATGTTAATTATAGTGACAGACAGAGGGCATCACGAGGAAGCAAAAGAATGATGAGAGAGATTTTTTTGGGAAAAAAATAAATAAATAGTTTAAATAAGTTTATATTTGCTTCTTTTGCACATGGCTTCACGGATTAAATGAAGAAGAGTTGGCAATTGGCATCATTTGGATTTAAGGAAGTTGGGTCCCACGTAATTTAAAAATGAGAAAGATGAAGTTAGTGGAGAAAGAAGAATATTGTGTAAAGAAGAGAAGGCACATGACGGTGACGGCGAGCATCTGATGGTCTTCCATAACATAGAAGAGAAGCATATTTGTTGAGCTGGAACCAAGAGCGAGATAGAGAAAGCCATCAATCATTCCATTCACCTTCTACATCCATCTTCAGCTTCCTCTCGCCGGCATCATTATTCACCACCAAGGCCGACGGCGAGCTTCGTCATCATAGATGCGAGGAGAGCCAGAGAGAGTCTTGACAGCAGAATCCAGAGACCACGCTGCTGTTCCTTTGGGAAGCCGAGCTTTACTGAGTGGCTGAAGGAGATGGGATTCACCGCGGTGGAGCTTCAGCTTGACCATCGACCGAACTATCAGGGCCTTCTTTCCTTCACTGTTTCAGGCAGCACCAGCTCCAGGATCCATTGAAGATGCTTTCTCTGTTGGACCTGCAAAATGAAACCTAACTATTGTCGGAATTTGGACTACACTTGTTGTTTGGGAAAAGACGAAGATTTGAAAACATTGTGACTAGTTAATAACGATGAAGGAAAAATGGCATACAAGATCAGAGAAGAAGAGACAACAGCAGATCCGAGAGGTGGAAGACTTGAAAAGTGCAAACTTGAGCAATGGTGATCCGAGAGGTGGAAAACTGGTTGCAGAAGATGAAGACGACAGCAACAGGATCTGAGAAGAAGAAGAGACAACAGCAGATCCGAGAGGTGGAAGACTTGAAAAGTGCAAACTTCAGCACTGGTGATCCGAGAGGTGGAAGACCGGTTGCAGAAGATGAAGACACGACAGCAACAAGATCTGAGAAGAAGAGGTGGAAGACATGAAAAGCTTTTGGATTTTAGGCTAATGTTTTCTGGTGTTGATATACGGAAATATTTAGATTTGAAATTTGAATTTGAATTGAAACATGGAGTGATGGAGGGATGAAGAAAAGATTTTGGGAAAAGGGGCAGATAGAGGAAGGGTTTGCGTGATGGTGCGAAGGTGTTCAGAGCTGCAGATGTTGAGAGAGAGAGAGAGAGTGGGTGAAGGAGGAAAAGGTATTCAAAATCGCGTGGTCCCGTGAGCCGAAATGAAGAAATGGCTTATCTATTGTTGATGCACGGCTTAGGAACAGTGATCTGTGAGTAGAGCCGATAATAAGCCATGAACAGTGTGGCTTGAAGGGATGAGATTTAATATATATATTGATTGATTGATGAAATGAATATCAATAATTTAAATTAAGTATTTTTCATATTTTTTTCATTTATTTATAAATCTGTTATTTGTTTTGGGATAATATTTATAAATCTTTTAAATTATTTGTGACCATTGTCTTTTTAAAAGAAAATAGGGCCCAAGCCCAAACAAACAAAGAAGCCCTAGATACCAAAGCACCCTCTATGATAACTGCATCGTCTCCATCAACAGCAGCATGTTTCACAGTCAATTGGCATCTTCTTTCTCAGCATTCCATCTTCATGCCAAGCTCGATGGATGTCCGAACGGCGCTCTGACTCAGCCAGAGCAACAACGGTGCAGGGAAATAGTCATCTGAAGGTCCCCTCTACTGGTGGCATCTCCGTCCATTATCCCTCGCTTCTTCCTCTCGTTTTCTCGTCCAGCTTTCTACGTTTTCCTAGATTCTTGTTTTTTTTCCCCAAAAAAATGGACCGGGTAACCCGCCTAAACCAGCGGTTACCCGGTTTAACACAGAGTTTTCCGGTTCAGAGCGCCTTGTTCCGGATTGCTCTTCCTCCGGTTCATCATTAAACTAGTACGGACATATAGCCGGTTCACCGATTTACCAATCAGACGGCTGGTCCGGTCTGATTTTGGATTAGTTTGGAGTCAAATCGAATCCAGACATGTGGGAATAAAAAATAAATAATTTAAGTTCTTATCATACCATCAAAATATTAAATATTAATTAAAAAAACAATCACTAACAAAACAATCATAACAATTTCTTTAATATATTGTCAACATAATATTGAAATATCATACAATTACTAGAATAAGTAATCATTAAAATATTCCTCCAACAAAAATATCTAAATTGATACTTGATAATAAAACATTCCTATTAACAATCCTTTAATAACTAAACTCATAGTCTGGGGCAAAAATTATTATTATTTTTTACCAATATTTCCCTGTACAATTTATGCCCCTATAAAAACATGGTAACTTCTTTTTAAAATGTAATTTGGTTCAACCTAACAACTCACTTAAGTCTCTCAGGGTTACCCTAGGTCACACGATTCACTTTGGGTTACCCCAACTTTGAGTTGGGGACCTACCCGAATTGGTTTTGCGATCAAGCTGCCGATTTTCGAGTTAACTTGATCAGTTTGGTCTAAATTTAATGACATTGCTTTTGATATGAATGCTGTTGTTTTTTCAATTTGACGATAAAATATAGCCACAAGGATATTATTATAGAAGACGGACACATTTTTTAGTCTGAAAATCAAAATATATATTTGCTCCAATTGTTTTTTTCAAAATAGGAAAAAAGTAGGGAAAATCTTATTTAAATACCATTTGAATTTTAAAAACCATAAAAACTCTGCTAACATTTGGAAATGACATAAAGGTGATAGTGACCAAATTAAGATTTCAAAATGTTGATGAATTTACTATTATATCCCCTTTTTTTTTTAAGAAGAAAGAGCCATTGCCAGAGTTGGCATCGATTGGCTGCCAGAGCCTTAGCTCTAGGAGGCCTACAATCGCCACAGACTCGATCTCCAGTTTTTCTTTTTTTTTGGTGGGGTTGATTTTTTTTTTTTAAAAAAAAAAAATTGAATCAAAGGGGTAAGGGGTGGGATTTAAACCAACCCTCACTATTTTAGTAAAGGAGCTGGGTGGCCATTTGGCCATCAGAACTTCTTTGATATATATATGAATAATAGAAATAAAGGCATAATCACATTGACAAAATAAATAATGGAAATAACTAAATACGTAGTGGTATTAATTACAAACTTAATTGAATTGACTAAATGAGTAATGACATTAACTAAAGGCGTAATAATATTTACTAAATGAGTAATGATATTCAGTTAAGACATAAACAAACTTACTAAAGGTGTAATGGTTAGGTATGGGTGAAAACTCGGTGGTCTCATGCCCATCCCTAATAATGGGATTGACTAAATGAGTAATGAGGTTGACTAAAGGTATAATGACAATGACTAAATGAGTAATGATATTTACTAAAGGCGTAATGATATTAACCAAACGGCTTCCAACTGTTTGAACTTGATCCATTGACATTTTCAGCTCAACTTTCAGTCCAACTTTTGCTTATATCTTAGAGATGCTTTTTACGTTTCATGACACATGTGAAAACTTCAAAACTGAAAAGTGTTAAGGGGGCCCATTTTGTATTTTTGACAATTTCAAAGTGTTTGGATAACTCTAAAATCGTGGTTTAAGAAATATCTATTTACAAGTTGAGAAAAAACTTCTTTTATATATTTGTGTATCCTAAAAACTATTCTCCAAAGGCTAAACCAAAGCTACACAAGCGTCATATAGAGTTGGCTTCTATTTTGTGACATTTGGAAAAAATTTTGTTCCTTCATTTAATACTTCTAGAACCGGAAAAAAATTCAGGTGTTTGACAATAACAAAGTTTAAAATTACAAAATTTCAAATCAGGTGTTTTCTAAAAAAAAATGAATTGTTAAGTACTTATCATATTTCATCACTCTCCCATCAATCCTTAATAATAAACTTGATTTGAAATTTTACAATTTTGGCTTAATTGGAATGTTCGGCACAATCCGGCAAACAAAAGATTTCAAAATCTATCTTGGCCAAGGGTTTTCAGTTTGGGGTGCTGGATACTCTGGACGACTAGGTGCAATTTCATCTTTAAGGGCGAGGAGTCAAATACCAAGGAGATGATACATCTTTGTAACTATCTACTAATGGAAAATTTCTCTAATCAAGTTCTTACTCACAAAATTTTCCAATTTGGCAGGAATGCAGAAGAGTCTTGGACTCCTCCTCCTGTAGACACGGTTCGTATTGATGTGGATGGCTCAGTACGGCGTTATCGTCAAGCAGCATGTGGAGGTGTAATAAGGAATTCCCAAGGAGACTGGCTGATGGGATTTCATAAATCTCTTGGTCAACAATCAACAATTGAAGCAGAGATTCTTGCGATCATGGTGGGCCTAACAGTGGGACGCTAGATGGGCCTTCAGAGAATCCATCTATACTCTGACTCTATTGAGGCAGTAAACATCCTAATGAGAGATTGTCCTACAGATCATCCTTTGAGGGACATTATTATTGAGACACGGGATCTCCTGTTCCAGGATTGTGACGTCCAGATCCACTATTCTCCAAGAGAAAACATCTCTTGTGCAGATTATATGGCTAAGCATGGCCATGATGACCAGCATGGACCACATCTGGTTTTAGTTCTGACTGTTCCTATTAGCTGCCTTTCTATGTATCTAAGAGACTGGTCGGTCTGCCATTCCTAGTTTTGGCTTTTATTTTGTATTAAGGGCTTGACTTCATTAGGTCTTGTCCCGTATTAACTATCAAGCTTCGGCTTGCCTTTCCTTTATAAAAAATAAATTTAAAAAAAAAATTCTTCCTCTTTTCCCATTCTTTTTCCAATCCCCCCCTACCCCCCGGGGGCGGGGCGCCCCCCCTACCAATCTCTCTCCAAATTGTTATATGTTCTTTATGTCCTATGTCCTAGAATAGAAAAAAAAGTTGAAACCTCCGCAATTCCCAAGTAAAGTCCATCAGTTGTCTGAAAAAATATGGCATGCATCGATATGAAAATTTTTGATGCGTGAAGCCACCATTTCTCTGGATGCTAGTTCAGTCCCACGGCAAAGGGGTGACAATCATCGTGGACTCATTTCATTGACTGCCTTCAACCGCGATCAGAGCGAATACCCAACAAAATGTTCAAAAATGCAAGCAACGCTGCTTATCATTATGAACTGAATCTAATTACAATGGAGAATTTACATACAAAATCGACAATAAAAGAATTATACAACGTTTCTTCATGAAATTACAGTATCACCTAGTCAAACAATACTTTGTTGGATTAAAGAGAGTTACCCCTTTCGGTTGCATATCAGATTCTTAATTCCAATTAGGACACAAATATACAATTGACTCTGCAACCAAAGTAAACAAGAACAATCATTAGTTTGTCTTCTTCTTTTATTTACAGAAAAAGCATTGTCTGGTCAAAAGAACCAGGACATACAAAAACCTGAAAGCCAATACCAGCAGGAATAAAGAAATTTGACAACCAAACCCCCAACCCCCCCCCCCCCCCCCCAAAAAAAAAAAAAAAAAATTCAAGGAAAAACGATCTAAGTTGTATCTAGATTTCAATATAGGTTGCTTAGCTCCGTAAAAAAGTTTCCCCCACACCCACAAGACGACCCTGCCCAAAAGAAGCGAAGAACCATGCCTAAGCCGGATCTTGTGTTATACAAGGCCAATACAGATTTTTGGTACGCACCTGGAACTCCTATAAAGTAAAACAGCACGGTCCTGTTAGACATCAAAATCTAATAAAGTTCCGTAGTATGTGCATGAAATATCAACTCCAGATTCTAGCCATTCAGGAAAGTAATGGTGGACGACCAGGTTGAGGTGTAGGAGGTTTGATCAATGGTCTCAAAGAATCCATGATACTTCCAAACGAAGGACGTTTCCAGGGATCACTGCAGTAAATCACACGTATCAATAAAACCCATTATGGTAAGTTAAAGCAGAATATCAGTACATGTAAATGAACTCACTTGGCCCAGCAAGCCTCAATTATTGCAGCTACTTGAGGATTCAAATCTCGTGGGATCTCAGGCCTTTTGCCCTTGAAACCAACAGCTGCCACAACCTACAACACAATATGTCCTAATGAAGATTTAAGCACACAAAAAATCCTCTGCATCAAGCACATTAAAATACTTGACCTAAAAATGAAAATAATATGCATGCAATTCAACTCAAAACATCCATATATGCAAATGATCAAGCTTCATACAAGAAGACATGTTAAAAACATAATCCAGTGCAACACAAAGGCATCTTGAACAGTGCCAGTTTCCGTCCTTGGTTGTCATAATACAAATTTTAACCAAAATGCATACAGCAACCATTTTGGAATTCCCATCACCAACACCACTGCATCGGTCACCGAACCCTGTTTACTTACAAGCATCAGATCTTGGGTAATTTCATGTATTAAGCAGGGATACAACTGACCTGTGCTGGATTCAAATTACTCCAGGGCTGTTGCAGTGTTGCAAGCTCCCACAAGATTACACCAAAGCTATAAACATCTGACTTCTCATTTGATGGCTCATCACGTAGAACTTCTGGAGCCATCCACTCGGGCTAAGGGATGAAAGGAGAGAAATCGAATGCATCACACTGAAAATGAACATCGGGAATTTTATATGGAAATGCATGTAGTCAAGGAGGACTTACAGTCCCAGCAGCCGACTTTGATGAGAGAAATGTATTTGCCTTTAGACGGGAAAGCCCAAAATCGCAGACCTTAAGGAAAGGAACAAGAAAACATGAGGTTTGTGTACTACTACTCTTGAAAGACTAATCAATCAAACATTGTTTGCTTAATTGGATTCATCTTTCCATAAGAGGCACCAAGAGTTTTCTTATGATCTAGTAGGAACCATAAACAATGCCATTTAACCCATATTGTACTGGGACTTTCTTGCTTGAGTAGAGATAAAGAACGAGAAATGGAGATCATATAGATTAGCATCAGTAACGTCTCAGGAGAGAATCTGAGAGAGCAGGCAAAAGAAGAACAAAGTGGTTCAATCAAAAGGTGGGAGACGAATGAAGTGAAATTCAGCCAAAACGTTAGAAAAAACTCCCAAGACTAAGTGCGTCTGAGAAATCTTCATTTTTACCTTAACAGTATATTTCTTGTCTACAAGAAGATTTGGAGACTTCAAATCTCTATGAACAATGGGCGGGTTACGTTTGTGAAGATAATTCATTCCCTTTGCCTGCACATAAGACAACAAATTTAAATAGGGAAAACAAAAACAACGTTGCTGATAAAGAAAACCAAAAATAAAATAATGTCTATTTCTTCTATGCGTACCACATCATAAGCCATACTGAGTCTAGCCCTTTCACCCAGCATCTCTTTGGCACCAGGTTTATGCAACAGTCTGTACAAGCTGCCCCTGCATTTAGTTCAATCGCTTAGGCTGGCAGGGGTTGGACATCAAAAGAATTTTAAAAAAAAATTCACCATTTCCAGTTAAGAGTGACTGGTAGAGGTGTTGTAAAACCTTGATAAATATTCTGTGACAATTGATAAGTTTGGAGGCTGGATAACTGCCCCCATAAATAAAACAATGTTCGGATGCCTCAACCTCTTCATTATTGCAACCTAGCAAAGTGAAAACACAGCTCACGTCAATACCTAATGCAACTGGTATCATTTTAGCAGGAAACAAATTAAGAACTTTAGATTACCTCCCTCAGAAATTCCTTGAAACGTTCAGCATGGAAATCTTGTTCCATCAGAATTTTAACAGCAACCTCCTGCAAGCCATAATGTTTTTAAGGCCGTAAGTAAATCAAGCTTAAAATATAAATAAGAATGAACGAAATATGAAGATTATTATCAGGGATAAAATAGTTTGAAAGATCAATAATTTAGCTTAAAATTTAAACGTAGAAATCCGTAAGAAAGTCTTACATTCCACAAAGAAGAAACAAAGACCCCCGCAAACAAAATCAATATCATTATAAAAGATAAAATCTATAGAGTCCCGGACTCCATGCAATGTTTTTATTCTTTCAATTTTTCATCACACATTTCATTGGTCTCTGTGCACCTATTTATTATTCCTTCAGCATTTTATACATCTCAGTGGTGTTTATCCATTTAAAAAAATGTGTACAATCATCCAAAACTTTATCCAAGAACCTTTAAATTACCATCTATCCCATGCATCACTGAGGAAAATGTCCATTTACCCAAAAAAAACAGAACGCATCAAAATTTTGAGTAATCATGCTATCATATTCAATGACCAGAAATCAGACCCCTTTCACAAAAAAGACATTTGCAAGTGTTTGTTTCAAACTTCTAATTTGGCTTCAGCTAGCAAAAATGCTGCTGCTTTTCAAAATATATTCACAAATCTAAAGTCTCAACATTCAGACCATTCAATCACTCAAGAATCTCAGCAACTCAGAATTAAAGCATGTGCCATTGGAGGTTTTCAAATATGTTATTTACATATGCTTACACTGAGTAAATACTGTTTTGACAGTTTAGTATCTATAAGACACATAAATCTAATGAATAAGGCCTCAAGCAACAAATATACAGTAAATGGATTTCACAGTGTCAGTGTAAATAACAAAAAATTAAGTAGCTTACCGAGCCATTCCACTCGGCCCGATGTACAGTTCCAAAAGAACCTGAAAATGAAGCAAATCCAATTAATTACTACTAATAATGACAGCAACAAAAATGTAACAGGGAAGAGCATCAGCTTTTTGAAATTCTTTACATTAAATTCTTAATGCAAGACTAGAAAATTCTTTAGGTAAAGGAGGACATATACCTGATCCTATTCGCTCTTTTAAAACAAGATCCTGCCATGGAATGTCCAAATCCTCTATATCAAGGCCTAATTCTATGTTCGGTTTACTAGGAACCAGTTGGCTTCCATCAATAAACCGCCTACCCCCAATAGCATCCACATTTGGATTTGTAAACACTAAAGGCTTCATAATATCTCTATGGCCCACAGGTAGGTTGTGATTTACAGGCAATGGAGCCTTGCCCAAAGTCGTAGAGTCTGCAACGTTCTGGGAAGGTTTACATGAATTAAATGCTTCAGAACCTTGATCTTCTGTTCTGCTGCTTTCCTTTGTAATTGACCTTGGATTATTTCTATCCCCGCACTTCCCATCAAACTGTTCTGAAATATAGAACCCAGAGTTGCCATTAGCAACAGCTACTCCAATATTTACGATATAGTAACTTGCTTCAAATTCAAAGTTTAAACAAGCAATAAAAATCACGCATACATAACTGCATATCAGTTTGCAAGGTCATCCATAAGATAACCAATGTCAAACGTTACATCCATTTGATGGATACATCTGTTCCCTATGTTGCCTGACTCATAAATTTGTCTATACTGAACCAAGCCACTCCTTATGTAATAACCCTAAAGAAGAAGTTCTAATGCATCCCTACTCAATTTCCATCTTTTAAGGAAAAAAATCATCTGATGATACTTCTGTACGTCAGACTGTCAGTATTTTGATTATCATAATGCCAACTCCCAAGACTGACACGTTCTCCCAATTTCACAATCCAGAACATAAATAAAACAGTGGGAACCCCTGCTCCTTTTTCTGACTAAAGTAGAATGTGGAAAAGTCCACATTTTTGTCCCTTAGTAATAAATTTTTTTAGGAAACATAAGCGCAAAATGGAAATACAATAGTTAAATTATTACAAAGATTAAAACAAAAGCAGCATTAAGAAACATGCAATTGATAGTACAAATAAAAATGACAAAAAAAAAAAGGTAGAAGACAGAAAATTCAGATTACAGAGCGGTAACATTACTACTGCCTTATTTAATAGATCCATAATGAATTTTGAATGGAAGACAGTTTCCTTATTGTTAGAATAGGAAATAAATCACCCATTATTAGAATATTAGGGAATCAATTACAGTTATTAGTATCTCTTGATCCTTGCCTTGATTATAGGATCCAGATTTCAGCTTTATTAGTTTTCATTAGTCTTTAAATGTAATCCCTGATTTTACTCTTTTGCTCTATCTTCCTCACTCTATATATTGTAATGTCTTCCACTGAATAATATACAATAAACAGAGTGTGATACCTCTGATTTTAAACACTTATGAATAGTTAGCTTCAAGAAGATGATTTCATCATTCGTTAGACAAGTATAAAACTAAGAAAAAATCTTGGAAATGGATTTTATTAAATAAGGCAGATCCTCCATATAAATGACAGCAGGAATATACCAAGCCCAAATTTAGAATATCAAACAAGCTTAGAAGTATGATTACTACCGGCAGAATTATTGTCAAAAGCAAGCTCAAGGGATAGACAATCAGAGAAATACAGTTTGGCCAGTGTCCTGAAATCAATTGTAGGTTCAGCTGGTTTAAGTCTTGGAAAGCACAGGGGTGAAGGAAATGATATGGAAGATGGACCATTGAGCAAGGAATCTGGCTCCCACAAGTAACCTGGCCTCCAAATTAAGTCAACCAGATATTCCCTGTAATTATATGTAATCAGATTATATGTATCAGCATCCTAACATAAAGTTGATTTTTAATGTCAATATACATGAATGATCTCAGAATGCTAGCTACACGCCCTTTCATAAATTTTGCATGTCCTTGGTTACAACTGAAGTGAACCAATTTTTAAATTACAACTCAACTTATATACATTAATGCATATGCTATAATAATGAGTCATATACCTATCAAGTCCAAAACGGACTAGGCAAGAGGAAGCGTCATCTCTAGAACAATATTTACAGCCCTTTGCAATCCGACATGGTAAATCAATGGTGTCCGCTAGTACCTGTGGATATTGTAGATCAAGCATGTCATCTCTTAAACCTGATAAAATGGTCACTTGTATAAAATCACTGAACAAAAACATAGATGCCCAACGACATCCATGAAAAACCACAGAGAAGTAGAAACTTACTTTGAATAATGTAGCACGATGTCTGCAGATGCCAACAGAAAGACTGCCTATTGGAACAACAACAGATCCTAAGCAATCTTTAAGATCGTTACTGCACTCCCTCCAAATAGAAAGAAGGCCATCCTCGCCAACATATGCTGAACCCCTTGTTATATCAATGAACCATAGTTAGAATAAAATAGCTAAAAAACAAAACTTACAGTTCAGCTGAGAATGCCAAGGAGACTCACCCCATTCGGTCGCAAACCAGCTTGGCAAGCTGGTCTACAACCTCTTTAGAGGTTATACTGCTACAAGAAATACCATGCGCTCTATTTTGCAATTCCTTTAAGCTGGGATCACTACGCTGATCAACCAAAACTACTTCAAGCAAAGAGTCAGCACAAGGATCCACAGACTTCAGTGACTCAACAGATGGAATTCGGCCATTTTCCTGCAGATCAGTGCACATAGTCCACACATAGGGATCCATCCCATGAACTAAGAAAAAGCCATCAGGAATTTTGTCGGAGTATGATAAGCAACCATTAACCTGGAGCTCATTATTAATAAGAAAAAATCATAAATTTGTACGTCTACCAATAAGGGATGCAAATCCATCAATGTGAAACTAACTCCAAATTTCTCAATTAATTTCAGGAAAGTAACAGGAATATGAGAGAGGTGGAGTAAAAGAAGGGGAAGCGACTTTTTACTGTTGAACTTAAACTACAAGGGTAGATAAATTTTACAACCTAGAAGTTCTATGCAGCCAAAAAGTGGACAGTTTCTTTAGGACTAAGCGAATCAGTTATTACCCGGCAAATGAATCAATCAATATGGACAAAATAGGGAGCTAGATTAACAATCAGAAAATGGCATAAGCTGCTGGCATTACCGGGAATCTATGAAGGAGGTCCATAGACCTAGACAATGATACATGATAAATCTCTTTTCATACATACTATAAAGTGTGCCTTTGTGTGAGTGCCTGACATTAGTTGGACATGATAATAACTCTATCTTTGAATTATCCATGCTCCATAGTACAGGATTCATTACATCATATATATTTTTCCAAAGATTGAAAAAGCTAAGTCTAGGACCAAGCAAATTCAAAAGCGGAAAAAGTTTCTTTAGGGCCAAGCAAGTCAGTTATTGCCTAAAGAATGAATCAAACAATATGGATGAAATAAGGAGCCAGACTAACAATCAGAAAATAGCATAAACTGCTGACATTGCCAGGAATCTAAGAACCATGTCAGTAGACATGGACAATGTGAATTATAAATCTAGAGTTTCTGCTCATACTATAAAGTGTGCACTTGAGTCAGTGTCTAACATCATATGGACACAACTCTACTTTCGAATTGCCATGCTCCATGGGGCAGAATTCACTACATCATTCATATTTTTCAAAACTAAAACTGAAAAGCTAAAGTCTAGGAAGCTAATTTTCCTCCAGTCACAGCTTTGACAATAAAAACAACTAGTTTATCTGTTTCCTCCATAGGCCCGACAGCTTGCCAGGCAGTGAAAATAAAGAAAAGACACTTTATATCTGGAATCCCAGTAACAACTTCTGGTAGACTTAAAGTAGTAATTCAAGATTCAGCTCTAAATTTGTAATTGGTGAAACAAAAATTATTCGGATTTTATACTCATGCAGCCTCCTTAAGTACAAGTTTCAATATATTTCATCCCTTCACTCACAGCACAGGAAAGGATTAAAGAGTTTGAAAGAAGTTTGTCCCCCCAAATTTGTTTTGATCAACGATATTTAATCTTCATGCGGTCAAGAAAGACTAATGAACTCATGTAAATTAGTCATTTATGAAATCAAATCAATCATAGAACCACTGACCATCATATAAGAGCACATTGTATATGATTTGGCTAATAACCTAATAAGTAACCTAAATAAAAACTCGCAACCGCCAATCATGATACCCATAGCCATAGGATAACTATTCTGTCTATCCATCCATTTAAATTAACTAGGACTTAAAATCTCCATTCCGTTTTTTTGGCCTCAACACAATAAGGCATATATGCCCTAAATGCCCAATTCCTAGTTCACAGCTACTTTTTTTTTTTTTTTGGATACAACTAGTTCACAGCTATTACCATGATTTGCAACCAAAATCTAATAGCACAATATAGGCTAGCGAATAGAGTGTAATCAACATACCCAGAATCTATGTGACAGAGCTTCCGGAGAGCTTGACGATGACGACCTTAATGCAGATTCATCTGGGACGGGATCCAGAAAATTGGGATCATCAGCGCAGGTTGCATCAGAAGAAAGCCGAAGCGCCAATGCTAGCTGTAATTGATAACTCTCCTCTGTCTGCTGCGCCCAACTTTTTCCTGAAGACGACCCTGCTGTTCGCACCGTAGTTTCCGTTAACTTCGGTCTTAAGTCGGCTCCAACACCAGTCCTAACTCCATCATCATGCATATACCCAAAGGCATCTGCAGCTGCGGTAGATGGAGTCGGAGCATAATACTCTCCTGATAGCGAGCTTTCGCCAAAACTGCTCTCACTAGACTGCCTCTGCAACCCGGTCGACGGAAACAAACTTCCGATCCGGTTCCCCTGATGAGTCACTCTATGATCAGTACTCAAGTCCCAATCAAACCCTCTGTCCAACTTGCCTTTAATGTTCTTTCCATCCCCAGATGAAGAACCAAACAACGAAGATGTAGCAGCTGTCCCAGACGACACGGCTCCGCCACCGTAGTGATCATCAGGAATTTGGCTCAACAGTGTGTAGTTGGATCTTCTACCGGGCATTTCCATAAGGCCTGCTACTATCCGTTGGTCACCAAACCCTAAAACCCGCCATTAGTAATGAACGGGCTTGTCTCCCGAGCACAAGGTGAGGTGACTGCGAACTTTCTCTAGTCGGAGAAAATTGAGAGACGCGGCGAGGTTTTTTAATTCGGTGGCGCAATCGTAGTATTCCATTTTGTAATTAATCCTTTTTAAAATAAATTATTAAATATGAGATATAATTGATTTTTTTAAAGAGATTAAATAAATAAATTAAATTATTTATTATGAATATTTAGATTATATATAGTTTATTAATTAAACTAATTAATTTTTTTAAAAAAAATAAATATTTTAAAATAATTTAATTAAATTCCTTTGTCTCTTTAAAAAAAATCAACCACGAATTATTAATCTTTATAGTTTGTTTTTAGCAGTAGTCGGCGGGAACCGAGGTTTGGGTTCAGACCCGCTTGGCCACTTGCCCACCTTCTATCTTAGGGCGCCATTATTTTTAAGAAAATTTTGAACTGATTTGCCCAAAAAAAATTATATATTATCATACTCATCTTTATTACTCCGTCCTAATTATAAAACAACATTTGAGAGTTTGTTTTGGTCCTAATTATAGGATAGCATTCTAATTTTTGTCAACTTCTTCCTAGAACACTCCTATTGATATAAATGAGGGATTATGTAAAATCAACAAGGTAATTGAAGTACAAAAAAATTTATACAAGGGCATTTTAGAAAAATGAGTAAAATTAACTAATTTAAATTCTATCCTTAATCCCTCCAAAATTGGTTAAACATATCCTATAATTAGAACCAGAAGGAGTATAAAGTAGCAACTAAAAATTCTCATAAATCAATAAAAATAGTTATAGTCAATAAAGTTATTCTAAAATTTAAGTAATTTTTAATATTACCCCTACTAATAAAAAATCATATCAATTATTACTTTTACCTACTACCCCTATTTAGGGGCACATATGGAAAAAAAAATTAATGCTTCTAGGAATAAGTAAGTGTTTTTATCAAAAAGACTAAATAGATTTGCTAGTTGATACCTTATAATAAGGACCAGTAGAAATATTACCCAAGGCTGCTCAATCAATCTGGGCCTGGAATCGTAATCATAAAAAAATAATAAACATATATGCCACTTTCAATAATAATAAAAAAAAAAACAATCCAAGGACCACCAGGGGGGCCTTGACCATAACAAGCCATGCCAGGGGCTAAGTAAATTACTAAACAATACTTCTATTTGGACTCGGTTCATTTGTGGAGAATTTAATAATCACGACGAAGACAAGTGGGAACAGCTTTTATCCAGGGATTGGGGCTTGGATTTATGGGAAACTTGTTTTCAATAGTTTCGCTGGAGGCGATAGATTTGCGTGAATTAAAAAAATCAAAGGACCATGGAGATGTTCAATGAATCTAAACCTGTACCCGTGCGTCATCAATGTGAGATTCTTTCTTTTCGTCATTAATCTATAATTAATTAAATTTGTTAAACCCATATTCAATGTCCCATATGAAAGATTACTTACAATTTAAAAATCGACCCAGGAAAAGAGAAAAGCCTGGTAAGAACGATGAGCCCAGCGCTCACAAAACGGAGTTGTCAATTGTGCGGCCCATTTTGTTTTGTTTGGGTACAAGACACCCAATCTGTTTTTACCAATCAGCCAACGGACTGTTGAAAACAACCCATGGACAGATCTGGTATTATGAATTAGGAGCAATTATCCCCCACAAATTTATGTCACCATTAATGTTCCGAGTGAGAAGCGTTTTAACATGATTTTTTGAAGTAAATCTTATAAAGTTGCTCCTTGTTTAGTTGATAAAAATAGAAGGAAGGAGAGGGGAACAGACTGAGATAAAGTGACTACAACAAAGTGGGGAGAAGATCATCTCATCATCTATTTCCTCATAAGCTCATTTGGGCCGCTGACTGAAAATAAGAGAGAAAAATTTAAAGAGTATAACTTGATGATGTGACTTTTTCAGATTGAATAGACGGACAAGATGTATAAATTATGAGAAAATGAATGAGGAGAAAAACCTGACCCAGCAAGAAGAGCCCATGGGCCATGGCCATGGAGGATCATTTCAGCTCTGTACTAAAATGATATGATTGGACCAACGGGTTGCATCTAGCAGAAAGGTAGCTAGTCCCTCGTAATATGACGAATCAAGGTTTGAATCACTATTGAGAAAGGTGCCTACATTTAATATCCGATAGTGCCTCAAATATAATTACTAAAAAAATGATAGGATATGGGTTTAAGAAATGAAGAGGAAAGAACTTCTGCCAGAGATATTAAAGCCAAAATCTCGAAACATGGCAAACTTCGCTAGACCAAGGAGAACCTCCCAACATAGTTCAAATAAATCGCTAGTCTGCATCCTAACGCTTCCCACGGTTAATAACTACAGCTCGATTACATATTTCTTTCAGTCTTAAATATGAAATAGAGTTCACTTTTTTTAAAAAATAAATTAAGGAAATTAAATAAGTTACTAAATTATATCATATATCGTATATTTTTAGATCATATATATCAGTTTATAAATTAAGCAAAATATTTGCAAAAAAAATGATAAATATAAATATTTTAAAGTAATTTATTTAACTTTGTTAATATCTTTCACAAAAGCCAACTTTGTCTTATATTTATGAGCAGAATAAAAACTAAGGAAAATTAGAATGAATGACATAAAAAAAAATCTTTATAGAGAAGGCCCAAAAAATTTTAATTATTTAAAAGGACCAAATATAAAAATATAAAATTAAAAGCACTGAAATACCCTAACAAAATCTTTTGCATTCTCTCATACATTCTCTTTCACATTAAAACTAATACAAAATTTGAAGTTTCATTAAATTTAAAAATATTTTTCTCAATTTTTATTTTTCATAGCTTGAATATATATCCATGAAAAAATTAGGCATTCCTCAATTTGTAAAATATATATATTTAAAATCAACAAAAATTTTAATGAAAAATGGAATTATATAATTTTAATAAAAATCAAGGTCTTTTATAATTTATCATATATGTTAAACCAATTTGTAGGATTTCTTTTTTTTTTTTCAGAAGCAATTTATGTTGGTTAAAAATTTCATTTAATGTTAATAAAATTTAAAAATATAATTAACCTATCATATCCTAAAAAATATGAAATACTTTTAGTTTATATTTTTATAAAAACACCTTAATTGATATCAACATTAATAATATAAATCAAACAATTTGATGATATAAATTGATAAAAAAATAAAAATTTGAAAAAAAAATATGAATTTAACCATTTTTAATCAAATAATATATTAAAAAATAAAAAATATATGATCATATCATGATGGATGGGTAGTTTTAATTCTAATCTTAGCTTTTTTAATTATAAATACAAGATATAATATACGAGGTTCGATTAAGAACAATTTAATAATTCGAAACTTATATTATGATGTTCGATTCTTCTAATTAATTACAATTTTTATGATCATTTACAATAAATATTATTTTCTCTTGGTCCTTTGTTTTAATTTCAACTAAAAACTAATCATAAACTACCACCATAATAACTCTGAGAAATTACGAATAATAATAACAATGGCATAAATGTAATCACCCCTTGCCTCCCACTTCCTCACCGATCGTTTCTGCCACCTCTCCAATTTTCCTTTCAGTCCTAGCCCTCTCCATTTGTACGTGACACAAGGACTATTGGGGTTTGTGGCAGACGCGGGACTGGATCAATCTCCTCGGTAATATCACAATTCGGGGCAGTATAATGCATTAGTTGAAGGATGCTTCCCTACAATGAGCTGTAGGGACTGGATATGCGCTGCGGTGTCCGGAAGCAGTCCTAAATCTTTTTAGCCCTTGCTCCGGATATTCATTCCGTTTCATATACTCATTTTCCGACAAGAAGCGGAATCCTCTATTAATAATTATCATGATTCACGATACAATCTAAGTCCTAGTCTGGAAAATTGCCCTATCTCTTAGCTTTAAGACAAAAGCATAAATTATCAATAACTCGGTTATTATACAGAAGTGTCTGCGCCAAAATAGTATGAGATGACATACTTTGCCTTGGCCTTTTGCATCCCTTTCAAATCTAACTTGTGGCTATTAGAATAAAGTCGGGGAGGTTTCAATCCTTGTGAGTTGTGAGTTTCTCATCCTCTACTTACCGCTAGACTTTTCTTTGGTCCTGGCCAACCTGCTAACTGGAAAATGTAGTCTAGCCATGAGGGGGCGTGGCGCTCGTGTTTCCCGCTCAAATCCCCGCACACAGACATATCCTGCAAAGCAATAACACCGTCCGTTTAGATAGACTGGGTTTACACATAAAGCTTATCCAGACAACTCACCTGTTACTACTGTGTAATCTGCTTTGACTCCTAGGGAAAGTTGTTTGTTCTGCGTTTTTTTTTTGGTTTTTTTTTCCTTTTTCTTTCTTATATGGGGAACCCATTAAGGGAAAAAACAAATTCGTCCTTATACGCGGAACCCATTAAGGGGAAAAAACAAGAAATTGTTTCTTATCTTTAATATAATGCTTAGGATTTATAAGTGCCGACTTACTTCTGAGTTTACAAATTCACTGGTGTATAAAGTATCTGAGCAAGAGGTCTTACTACATAACAAGGAACAGAGACGGTCTTATGCACAAAACACTATTTAGACCAGAGGATTGAGATTATTTCATAAATCATCAGCAGCGTAGAAAATATAAACATGGACTAATTTATGATATGATATGATAAGCAAGAAAAATTCACTAGGATGGGAGAACATCAAGACCTACTGTAAAATGGATCAAATTGTTAGGGAGATTTTATGGTTTGTAGAATTAGTAGTCGCTGGTCCTAGATGGGACTGAAATGCTGAGAAGGAATAGCTATCAAGATTTATGTTACACACGGGACTGTCTTGTGCAGCGCACAGCCATTTTTTTAAAACCGCATCAACATCTATGCATAAATAAGATCTATGTTTCATGTGCATACAGTCCGCGATGAAAAATATCGCAAGATGAAAATATTTGTTAATAAAACAGTCAGTGGTGCATTTTTCTTATCGAACCAAGCAATATGCATATGAAATATTATAGATCTAATTCCCACATAGATTTAGGCGCGTTTTGAAAGCACACATCGCAAAGGACCTCCCTAGACACATGGTGCACATGAGAGGAACCTCATGCTCCTAGCAAGGGTTTCAGTTAGTTCTTATTTAGGTAAATTAAATGGTCTCAAAGCTTTAGTAGTAATGGGTCCTAGTTGAGACATGGACCTCGCTAGGTGATAATCCACCAAAAAAATTTGACAGTTTTTTGTTATTTACCAACAGAGTTGACGCCTCTATGTTACACGCTACTCATTTAAGCATGCAGGTGCCAAAAGATATATGAAAAATATAAGGGAATATCTGAATCTCTTATTCATATCAGATAAAGAAAAGTACAGAGTATTTATAATGAGAGAATTAGTTCAAGCCAGGCTGTTCACACACTCAGCCAGGCTGTACAAGTAGGACTTTTTTTGTTTTGATTTTTGGGGGTCAAAAAGTAGGACTTTCTGACTAACAGTATTACGATTAATTATGCCACGCAAGATAAGGACTTAGGCTATATATGTGATAGTAGGAATCATAATATACTTCATATATTTCTCAAGCATCATGCAGTTGCAAAAGCAATTAAAGTTGTGATCAACTTGCACTGAAATATTTTTGTGTCACTTAGAAGCATACAATTTGTTCAACTTTGGATGGTTTTTAATATGTGCTCAACTATGACCTTTGTTTTCTGGGATCTGTGGCCTTAAGTCCTATTTTCCATTATGTGGCTCCATTTTGATTCCTGAACTGTTATCTTTTCCATGTGTTTTTACGCTCTCACCTGAATATTTGTTATATGTCAGTGTGGTTCTCCAGTTGTTGTTCCTTTTGGCACTTTCCTGAAGTGGGCTGAGGCTTTTTAAAATTGAATAGTTCAGTCAGGCTTATTTGTGAAAATAGTCCTGGCATGGGTGATTTGACAGGTAAGGTGTTTCATCTTGCTTGCTTAGCTGTTGCTTTTCTCTTGCCATGGAAGAAAATGTAGATATCGATTAATAAGGGTTTAGCGATAGGCCACAAATGTTTTCCATGAGATACATCACCAAATGATCAGGTGGTGTTAATGGGGAAGGTCATATATTTGTCTTCAGGACTTGAGCTCTTGTTTGACTGGGCAATGACCATGTCAAAGCCTCTTTACTCGTTTTCCTCCCTTCTAATTGTGTAATTACAAGTCCACAAAATGTTGACCTGAGAGTCATAGATGGGGGATATCACATCATGGTGGCATTTACAATGTTCTACATTCTAGGAGATTTAAGTCGCACTAGGGTAATATCCTTCAGTGATTACCCCTCACCGTATTTTAAAAAAATGCAAACCAAATGATGATGTTTAGGCTTTATACCAAAGCAGGACAAAATCTGAGAACTAAATCTTACCTCTCCAAAAGCATTGCTGAATTTCTGGTGTTGATAAGCCTGGTTGACAAAAAGCGCAAGATTAATTCCACTTTGTAATAGATAGTGATTCTTAAGTCATCCAAAAATCATAGTTGAGAAGCCTTTACCTTTAAATATCGATGGCATGGATGTTCCAAAATAAACTGTTCGCCGCTTAAGATTCCAAATTAATCTTCGGGGAACATTAATTGGATCCAGACTTGTGACATGGTCAGCAAATACCTGCGTTAAATGGTATGTTTAGCACTGCTTCATACTACAAAGATAAAAAATGTAAAAGCAGAAGACGTTTTAAATCTGAGATTTCACACTGCTCTACCTCATTGACTTGAAAATAGGTGCCATTTAGTGGAAAGCTTCCTCGCATGGCTGTTCGACATGGTATCTGTCAATAATCAATCATAAATCCAAGTCAGCCAATTAAAATGCTTGGAGATAAATATGGTTGACACTCGACATCATAAATTTGATCAAGATCCAGACCAGGATGGTCCCTCGCACTATCTGTGAATCTGCTTCACGAATACTGTTGCATGAGAAACATTCCCTCTCATTACACAGTTGACCATCTCCTTGGAAGCTGCATCTGCTCTCAGGTGGCTGTATAGAATCAGCTGTCTCACCTGATGCAAGCGTTAATGCAAATCACAAAAAATCAGAAAAGGAAACAAATGATATATCCGTGAACTCTCTCAACTTGTAATACTACATGCCGAAGACACAAACCTAAAACCTATTTAAATACATAAGAAAAGGCCATGGTAATTGAATTGCAATTTAGCCTACCTGGAGTCCAGATGGCAAGAAGGTATTTGCATGGATCATCAGGTTCTCGCCTCTCCCACTGGATAACAGAAGCAAAGCAATCAGATATACATCATAGGATAGAGAATTCAATTAACAGAGTGAACAGTTACTAACCCCTTCCAGAAGAGGATGCGAATCTGGGAGTTCGTAACTGCAAGAAGGTGAACAAGGAATCAGCATATGTTACTGAAGCTTTTCACTATAATAATTTAGCGGATTTGATGTAATTTGGTGTCTGTTGACATTTATATTAGCTACTCAAACTTCTATAAATGCCAGATTTCTATCATCATTTTTCCGGGAAATTCATCTCATCTCTGAGATTCTGGACAAATGGAAGTCTTACACTGACTGAATAGCTTTTGTTCGGAAGCGGAAATTCCTTTCTTATCCCCATATTTCCTTAGTTTACTTGTTATAATATTATGGTGATCATCCCACGTTCTTACTTGAATTTAGTTATCTCACTTGCATTTTGCTTGGGGAGTGACTTACACATGGTGCTCTGTTCGCAGTCGGCTCACATTCTTTAGCTTGGGTGTAGGAATAGAAGCTGCTTCTGGATTCAAGGCAACCAACGCCTTTGACATTCCATCTTGAAGTTCTGGCGCGTAATTTCGCAAGTTAAGATTGAACTCTTCAATGTTAAGCTTAATCGTAGGAATTTCACAAGTATCTTCATAGAATGCATCCTCTATATCATTTTCTAAAATTTGTGTGCATTCTCTTTCGGGTGTTGCTGGTTCTTCAATGATGGGTTCACAGGTCACTATTCCAGAGTTTGCTTCCAGTTGCTTATGTTCATTTTCTTCAGCTGGAGTTGTATTTGCAGGGAGAGGCAAGGGTAACTGACCCACGGTCACAGGTGGGTTTTGATCAGATCCGTTGTCTTCAGCTGGAGTTGCGTTTGCAGGGAGAGGCAAGGGTAAATGATTCACGATCACGGATTGGTTTTGATCAGACTCATTGTTTCCAGCTGTGCTGACTATACTTCTTTGCTCTGGTCCTGGTAGGGCAAGCCTTGCACTGCATTCAATGTTCATCTGTAAATTGATTTATCATGACTAAAAACATGCAAGTCGTCATAATTTCAGGGTGATTTTCAATGCACCATTGTAGCCGATCTGGATGGCATTCACTATTGACAATCGTAAATCATAAAAAGTTCATATACTGTTATAAATACCTTGCAAATGCACTAGCAAAATGTCTGCATTCTCCTCTCATTGGACATGCATTGCAATTTGGTTTGCTTTTCGTACAAAAGACCTGCATTGATTTTGGTTTTTACTATCAGTCGCAACTGAGTATCACTAGTCTCTAATGTAAAATATAGAACAGAAGTGCTTTACCTTTCCAAATGTAATCATCTGATAATGCAGCTCATACCTGTAATATAAACGCAAAATACAACTGATCAATAGATGAGTTGCTTGCAGCTTACAGAATTCATGAAAAAACTTGTATCCATTCATTCACTAATGTAAATTGTGAAGAACTATTTACAGTGTTCTTTGATCTAGCTTGCAAAGTCGGGGCCAGAGATATTTTTGTATAGATTCCAACACTGGGTACCTGTATCAAACCGTATATCAGTACTTCTTATCTGAATAAATTATGGGCTTAGAACAGTATTTCTATTATACTCACAATTCAAGTAGATGCAACTGCAATGACTCTGGCAGTGGCTGGAGGGGAACCCATCCCAGCCTTACTGCTATTCGCCCAACATTTGTGTCCACCTATTATATAGCAATAAATGTTGAGAGTGTTCAATTTTATATTGACTTGTATTTCCATGAACTGTTTCCAACTTACCGGGAAGGCAAGATGGTGCAGTGTCAAGAGTCGTACACATTCTACACTTTTCAACCCCAACCCTCTTATGCTTAGCAAGTATTCTCTGCACGCATGAAGATAGATTCTCAATAAATATGATGCACGTTGACTTGAGCTTGGATGACATGGACAGTGTGCATGTCAATGCAAACTGCAAACAGCTAGTGAACTGAGAGTTCGAGATTTTTACAGCATTATAGGATCAGCATGTGCTAACATCATTTATATGGGAATTAGAATATGATTTAAACAGTTGAATTGACCTCCTAAACTTACTTTGCTTGATCAGGAGGGACATCCCTCAACCATTCAAGATCAATGCCTCCATGTTCTTCGACCAGTCGATTCAGGAAATCCTGCATAGTATATCATGTGAAATTTGCTATGCAAGGCTTTTATTTCCATGACATGCACTGATATATAAATTCCATGTAAGTTCTATCACACCTTTATGCGCTCAGCAAGCATGTTGTTCATTCCCCGTTCTTTAATGGCATCAGCAATTTCATTGACATTTGCACGTCTTACAGCATCCCAATCTAAAGAATCCATGGTATCTGCTGTCTTTTCTCTTTTCCCTTCCTTTAGCTGTGCTTGTATCCGTAAATTATCCCAGTCCACTACTTTCTTTTTATCCTTTCCAGGCTTCCTGCCCTTTGGTTTTATTTGAGCAACATTTATCTCTGTGCTTTGATTCATCACAATATAGTTTTGGTTTCCAGAATTTGACTCTGCTTCTTTCTGCATGAGATCTTGAGTCTGTGCAGAACTGTCAAAAAAGATTTGCTGCATTACATTACTTTGATTGTGAAGGTGAACGTGATATGGCAAGCTATCAGATTGAGAAAATGCAGCTTGATTCTCGGACTCTCTTGCTTGTGAACTTGATTTGTTCATGTTGTTCTCATCTTTATCATATGATAAGCCACTTGATGGTGCTTCCATTTTTAAAGAATCAAAGCTGTGACGTTCAAGTACTCCTGAGTTGGTGCAAAGATTCAAGGCATACTCCTTCGAAGGGATCATGGATTCTTCCAATGAGGCTTGAATAACATCTGATTTTTCCAAGTCTTCTGATAGTTTGTCGTGCTCCACGCCAAAAGATAGGTCAAATGCTGCTTTATGGTTCTCAGATGACTTGGTAACTTCATACACCTTGGTTGGAGTTACCATTTCTAAAAGCTTGCTGAAACCAATCGTGTTGTCCATAATATTGTGCTTGGCTATGCTTGATAAGTCCTCTGCTTCTGAGTTGCTATCTGAACATGACGTGATTTTCTCGGAATTTTGATCAACTGAAAATCCTCCTGATATTTGAGATGAAATGGCAGAACATTGCGAAGAAACTATGTCAGTTAACTCTTTCTGAGTCTCCCCATAACATGGTTTTTCCTGCCTTGCCTGGGTGATGATGATACCAGTGGGTTTGCTCATTGTAATAGGGTGTTCCCTAGTGTTGTATTCTTTTGATTTCAACAGGAGACAGTCTGATTCATCTGCTAAGCTGGTAGTTCCTGGGGAATCATTGCTGTTGAGTGCTTCTTTTTCTTCAGAATGCTCAGTGATGTCTTTCATCAGAGAACTCTGGCAACAAACGGGTTGACTCAATATCTTGTCATCCCAGTTTGTATTACTATTCTCCTTTGGTTCAATGATGAGGGCTAGTGGTTCGTTGGCATACAAGCTTGTGCTTTCCTCCTGGTATATTTTGCATTTGCTGGTTTCTTTAAGAGGAAATCGAGCAACAAGTGACATGAATGCAGAACTGTAAACAAAGAAAATTTCAACAAATTACATTGCCATGACATCTCTGGTTTATAAATGTCCCATTCATCGAACTTGCATAATACCTGGAAAGATGGTCTGAAACATTTTGAGTAAGGAAAACGCCAACGACAGAATCCACAACTGATCCTTTCCATTGAGAAAAGCGCCTATCACCTGTTGAATTCGCTTTATATCAATACAAGCAATATATGACCAAAGCCAATAAGTGCAAGGAGAAGTGAGCCTTTTATTAATTAGATTTTCTCAAGGCTGCACTAATGGTGCTTGGAGACGAGTCTTCCAAATCTTGCATGGTGGTGTTTTAACATCTTTGCTAGTCTTGAAATCAGGTTGTAAGCAGCAATTATCAAACACAGGGATCTCAATAGATTTAATTTTACTATTTCAGTAACTGGGGTGTGGTTATCTGAATTAAACTGCGGTAGCAACAATTTCATCAGCTGTTTATGAAATTTTTAAACTGCGGTAGCAACAATTTCATCAGCTGTTTATGACATTTTATATGATTCGTTGCTTATAGCATATTTGGACATCTATATACAAAGGAGCATACTTAAAATGATATTATATTTGTCTTGCTGTTCATATGTGTAGATCCTTACATTTCTTTAACATATTTGTGCCCTATATCTTCTTCTGAGTGTTATACTTAACACAAGACTAAGCATTTTAAATGATTCCACCATCATGGCGACACCTATTTTTTCTTTCAGTTTGTCCAAGAGTAGAATTCTTGCCTATAAGGGACTTTTTGATGTTTTTATTCTAATGCAGGAAAAAAATAAATGTCATTGCTATCTTCCTAAACCAGTGTATTTCCTATTTAGTTGATTTTCTCACTTCACCTTAGGCATGAGATGAAGGTGATGTGGTGTTAGATATGCATGCCAAAGATGAATAATTTCATATTCTTGCAAGCATTACAATCATACCTTGTACGAGATGCATTCGGGCAATAAACGAGTCT
Source organism: Acacia crassicarpa (assembly GCA_034222035.1). NCBI lineage: Eukaryota > Viridiplantae > Streptophyta > Magnoliopsida > Fabales > Fabaceae > Acacia > Acacia crassicarpa. The sequence goes on along the minus strand of JAWXYG010000002.1, from coordinate 58,571,800 downwards.
GCTCGTCCACGGAATACTCTACGTTCTTCTTCCCACCATTTGGCCTTTTCTTCATCTGTTCCATCAATCCCATGACTATTTATATCTATCATCAAAAGCTTCCAAACTTTATCAGTCTCCTCATCGAGATCAACTTTAGGTCGCGGTAATCTTTTTCTGATGGGATCAAACGACCCCTCGTATGGAATGATGGCACCGTCTCCTTGGGTGATCTTGCCCTTTTGATTTTTCTGTTTGTAAGGGATTAGGGCCTTTAGCTGATGAGATGAACTGGCTCTGACATTTATATCCAGGTGTCTAAATTGCTCTGTTAATACTTCCATTCTCTGCATGTTATTAGCAGCATCTGCACCAACAGCTTATGGGTATCAGGAAAACTTAGTAAATCGTTTTTCTCAGACAACTACAAAATAATTGAATATAGAAATAACGTTTAGATGGAATACCCCATGACGGCTGGTAACCATTCAACAGAAAGTCATGATGCATTTGAGGTGTGCTAGCAAATGTTGAAATGGCACGTTTTTTCCTGTTTTCCCTCGTGGATCGTTTTTTCCTGAATGATGCATGCATATTCTCTGCACCCAAAGCATCAATACTTGTAATTGGTCTTTCTCCATCCACAAGTGTTTGCATGTAAGAATTGCTTCGTTGTCTTGTGAATTGATTTGGCATGATGCTACAATCTCTAGTAAAGGTTAGTGTAGCAAAATCACGAAATTTAACTGGGGCTTTGGATCTTCTTTTAGTTGGCCTTGTCTGACTGAAAGATATGAGGCTTTCAAATGCATGAGATCGGCCATGAGCAACTCCTTCTGTTGCTTCAAATGTGACTGGATTCTCTACTGCATCATATTCACAAGAAATCAAGCACTTGGAACTTGATGCACATAGATCATTGGGATATGTCGCAAACCATAGATCCTTCATGGGAATCAAAGATGTCCTTGAAGTACTATTAGAGGTTGATGCCTTCTCACTTCTTCTTTTCTTCTGAACAGCAGGAAATTGAACGCAATGCCCCTGGTATGCATGCAGTCCATTATAATGCACCCCAATCAGATTCATGTGGCTGATATCTGCATGGTCAGTAGTAGCGGAGTGTTTTCTTTTGGTACCACCCATATGTAATCCTGTGGTCAGATTTCCAGTCTTACTGCTGTTGGAATTATTTTGACTTGATTGTGTTTCAGATTTTTCAAGCCCATCCTGAGTAGTCGTCACCACACCTTTTCTTTTCCAGTTCTTTGCGGAGTTAGCCCCAGAAGTATTGATGTTTGCAAGAGGTGTATTTGGGGCTGGATGTGTTTCTTCCAATACACCTGACCCTTTCCCAATATGCAGTGTCACATTTTCTGTTGGCACAGTGATTTCACCTCCTGGTTGCTCTGTTAATTCAAAATTCAAGGACTTTCTGCAAGACTTCTTAGTAGATCCAGGCATGATGGACTCAGTTGATTCTACTGTTACTGCTGTTGGAGGTGGTGTAGAAGCTTTATTTAGTCCTTTCTTTCTCACATACTTCCTCTTGCGAGTTGGGTTTTCTTTTGGTTGAGCAGGCTTTGGGGTAACTGGCTTCCTAGCACTGTTTGGTTTGCCTTCTTTGATGACCTTGGGTCGGTGTTTTTTCCTCCTTTGTTTTGGTGTTGGTGTTTGATTCAAATCAACAACATGGCTGCCTCCCTTGTCAGGGTTGTGATTCTCCTTTAACGGCGTAGAAACAGCAGCCAATGATGATTCCATGACAGCTTCAGAGAGTTCTCGGTTGTCTGGTGTTTCACTGTTCATGCTGGGGACATTTTTCTCCAATTCCACATAAACCTGCATTCCTACAACTTCTCTGCTTTCTCCTCTGATTGCTTTGTCTGGCGTGGGAGGTGCAAGGAATGAAATAGTTTTCCCACAACAAGTGCTTGTCTGAGATGCACTAGATGAAGTGCCTGGATGACCAAAAAAAAAATCATGTGAATGTCATAGAGAATTCACTAAGAAAAAGAGGAATGCCAGTTAGTTCATGCTCTCAGTTTGATCAAATATTTCGACAGGGGGCCAACGAGATGCAAGTTATTATAGCAGAATAGTTGTTTTTACGGATAAGATTTTTTTTTTTTTTTTTGTGGCAGGGAAAAGGTTGGCTTTTCAGTTGAGATGTTCTGAAGTGGAAATTAAGAAGAAAAAAAAAAAAAGGCCAGACGGTGCTATTGAACGTCTCATAAGAGGTTGTGCAGCTGCTTCTCTCTGTTCTGTTCCTTCTTATTATACCGTTCTGTCGTTTTAAAAAAAATATAGATATATATTTTAAGCTCCATGAAACCTCAATGGTTACATCCCAATATTCGAGTTTTTTTTTCCCCCTCCACTGCAAATTGGAATGCCAATAAACTCGAGTAAAGGAGAGGGAAAAAAAATCTTTTGCTAAATGTCCACTTACCTTGGGGTTCCTGGGGAATGTAATTAATGGTATTGACAAGGGTTTGCTCAAGAGAGACATCATGGGGGGTCGGTGAAACACTGGCGACGTTCGATGGAGAGTCGCTTTGTGAGCTGGAATCAGGAAATAGTGGGTTCTTCCCTTCATTGTTAGTGCCTGGATCGGTTCCTTGGAAGTGTATAGATGCAGCATCTGCCAGAGCGAAGAGATCGGAAAAGCTCACACCTTCAAAGGCTGAAACAACTCTAGCGGTAGGCTTTGCACAAGTTCCAGCACTGTCACCCCCAATGCTCGTTACTGCAGAAGTAGATTCTACCTGGTCCTGCATCTTCATGTGTAACCCTTCACCAGATGATGACTGAACACATGCAACTACACTATCATTATAACTGGCATGAGGTGAAGCACATGAACTAGTCTTCAAGAAATTTGCTTGGCCCAGCTGATTTCCCTCCCCATCAGCACAGATCGGCTCTGTTCTGGGAAGAATAGGCTTCAGAGGGGTGGTAGGGATCCAGGAGACCTCTTTTCCGCTTGATTCTCCCACCTCCATTCTTCTGCTTCAGCCCAGAAGAACTCTTCTTTCTCACTTTGTCTCTTAACTGCTCCAGATAAAAAATAAAATAAAATAAATAATGTCAGCAGAAACAAAATTGGCGAGTGTGATTGCCCCAGATGCTCAGTGAAGCTCCAAATTTCACCGATTTGGTCCAATCTTGATCTTTTCTTCCGTGAACGACGCACCGATTGTCAGGTCCATTTCAAGGAATGAAACTGCGAGAAGAAAATAGAAGAAATCAGAGAAACCGGCATCAATAATCGTGAGAAATTGTTGTTTGATGAAATGGAAAATTCAGAACAAAAGATAAGAGGAAATGCTGTTGAGGGTAAAAACATCTAGAGGTAGGTTTGTGATTGACCTTCTTACAGTAACCGGCGACTGACACCGATAGTAAATAAAAGCGGAGACTGAAGATGAAGGATTGATGTCATTAAATCATCAATTAATTAAGAATATAGTTTGTTTGGAGGGCTGGAAACTAGAAACAAAATCTGATTCTCTTTAAAATCTACGCTTCTTCTATGCGCTAAATCGAAACCACGATTAAACAGAATACCTGAGAAATTCACCGGGTGTTGGATACTGTAGGTCCTGAGTCAATGCCGGAGAGCGGTCTTCACATATCCAACAAAATTTTGGAGCTGAAGAGAAGCAAATTCTTTCTCGAAGTGAGAGAACTTGGAAGTGTTAGCTATGATAACCTTTTCCATCGCAGACGGAGTTAGGAGGTTAGTTGGAATTATTTATTCTTCATTTTTGGAAGTGTTCTATTTCCATTTCCCCCAACTGAATTGGTCGTTAATCTCTGTTATAGCAGTACGATGTTCCCGTCATCACCTGAGAATCAAAATTAATAATAAAATAAGAGTATCATTTGTCAACAACATCTTTAATTTTTATATATATATATATATATATATATCACAAATGATTTGTCGTATGAGAATACATTTATATGTTATATTTTTCATGTGAAATATTGAAAACTTTTCCATATATTGATTTACGCTGGATGATTGAGACTTATATTTTCACGAAATCACTTGCGACACCATTATTATTTGAAGGGAAAACTAAAAGTAGAAGGAATGAACAGAAAATCTTAACGTGAAGAAAGAAGGGAAGAGGTGGAAGGGTATAATTGTGAAACCGAAGGGGTCAAAACCAACAGCGCGTGAAGCGTCGGAGGAGGAAAGAAACACGTGACAGGGGTGAGAACAAGATCGGGTAATGTGGCAGCATGGCTTTCCCGCTAGGCACGAGAGCTCAAGATGAAAAGTCCATTTTGGGTTTCCTTTGACGTCATCCTTACGCCGTTACCTTTGCCGGCGTCAATGGACCTCTCACTCTCATCCCCTCTCGTTCACTAACACTACCACCATGCTGCGCATTTCTGATTCCGGCAAATTCCTTGTTCCCTTTTTCTGTTTGGTAGAAAAATTAATAATTTATGTTACATTTTAGATTATACATACTACTATTTCTTTTATTTAAAACTTAGTTGAAAAATAAACATTATTTCTTTTTTAAAAAAATAGTCGTATAATTTTGAGTTACATAATGTACGGATCATATATTACATGTCCGGTCCAAAAAAAATTCCATGCAGGTTTTTTATACTGTAATTCATTATTACAGGTTATTAGGACTTATTTCTCATTATTTATAATTTATCAATTTATTTCTTATCTCTCTTCTTCTAACCAACATAGCAATTTAGCAGGCTTGATAACAGATGATCTCAATCTATTTGATGCTTTTAAACTGCTTTTTAAATGTCCTTACAATCCCTTTTTTTATGATGCTCCTTAAATTGAAAAAGAATAATAAATGCTTTAGATATGATTATATGAAACTTATATTGTAAGATGAGAAAAAGGATTAGGAAAAAAACTTGTATCCTGAAAATGGGAGGATATATATACGTGTATTGAAGTCTGAAATGGGGCCACCGAGCAAAACATTAAAAAAATCATATATAGAAAATTAGTATGACTTGACCGGACTTATCTTCATCGAAGTCTGGAATGGGCCCACCGAGCCCCTTTGCTTCCAAAAATTGATTCTCTATCTTTCTATTGGAAGTTGTGAAAAGTTAGTTGAATTAGTTATTTTTCCTTCTTTCCTTTTTCTCACGTTCCTTCTATTCGTTACGGTAGCCCTCGACTGTATGATCTCAAGTCAGGTATTTATTAATATGTTGTCATATAAAAAAGTATTTAGATTTTTAAGAGAATAATTAAAACATTAAATTAAATAATTACTAAATATTTTATACTTACTTTTCCCATTATTAATTTATAAAATGTTGTATACTTTTTCGTTAATAAATATATTTCATAACCATCTCTTTTTTTAGTGTTTTAAGCTTGTTATTTGGTTGATTTATCTGTCAGGAAGATGCTTACTGCTATACTTTTATATAGTGAAGAAATATCATTTATCAAATCTCATTGATAAAAAAAATTGGTTTAAATTAATTAAAAATAATAAATAGGTCGAAAAGTTTTTTTTATTTGTCAAAAATACCCTTATTAATTAAGACTGAGTATGTGAGAAAGAGAATAAGAAAATTAATGGGAGAAACTTTTTCATAAAAGTTAAATGCATTGATAATTAAAAAGTTTTTACATCATACCAACAGTAAGTTCAAAGATTGGAAAAGCCTAGAGTCTAAATTATTGAGTGCAAAAATACTTTAAACGTAAAATGACTCAGAAGAATGTTGATATCCTGATAAACAATATTTGAAGACCTAGATTATTAATCCGAGTATTTTTTTTAAAAAAAGGATGTTGGTGAAAGGGAGGGAATGACTGATGTTAATGTGGTCAAAATGGGAGGCTAACAAATAAATCAAAAATAACATCTAACAGTCTCTAGTGAAAAGAAGGGGGAAAAAAAGCTATATTAAAAAATTGTATTTTAAAAAATGAAACGAAGGATATGTTGTTTGATATCCAACATAAGAAGTAAATACTCAATTAAACTCATTTCACGTGATTATGCTTTTAATAAGTTTAAGTTTTGGCACTTTTATTTATTTTTTATTGTTTTTTGTCCATAAACTTTATGCCGTCCAAAATGTTGAGTCCTGCTTTCGCAAGGGGCTTGTATATATATATATATATTTCTGATACACATGAGAATAAAATAAGGACCACCGAAACTACAGTGGGGAATTTATATATAAGTTTAACTGTGTTAACTTTATTGATGTGGTGTTAACACCAATACACCATTCAGCAAAATGACATAGACTGCTAACAAGGATTGATGAAAAGGTTTAGGAGCAAAAATACATATGTCTTTTATTTTTGGGAGCGTCTAGTATCATATGTTTTTTTTTGGAGTAAAAATACACATGTGGTTATATTTTAGGAGTAAAAGTTACACCACCGTTAAAATCTAACATGTTGTAAATATAGTTTTTTCTGTTATAAATTGTCAGATTTTAACTTTTGTTATAAATACAGCACTTCCTGTTGTAAATTAAGCCTTTTTATGTTGTAAATGACCTTTCAATATTCGAAATCCAGGTATTTACATGTTGTTGTAAATATGACATTTTCTATTATAAATATGGCCAGATTTTAAATTTTGTTATAAATACAACACTTTTTATTGTAAATCTAGTCTTTTTTTGTTGTAAATTACATTTCTATATTCGAAATCCAGGTGTTTACATATTGTTGTAAAGATGACATTTTCTAATATAAATATGGCCAGATTTTCAATTTTGTTGTAAATACAACACTTCCGGTTGTAAATATAGCCTTTTTTTGCTGTAAATGATCTTTCTATGTTCAAAATCTAGGTGTTTAAATGTTGTTGTAAATATGACATTTTCTGTTGCAAATGCACTGTTAAGTTAAATTTTAACGGTGGTGTGATTTTTGCTCCAAAAATGTAACCACATATGTATTTTTGCTCCCGAAAAAAGCATATGGTGTTAGGCGCTCCTAAGGGTAAAACACATGTATATTTTTTATCCTTTACCTTGATGAAACTTACATGCTGGGATCAAAATACAAAATTTGCTATAAGTATAGTGATTAAAACTAAAATTCGTTATAATACCTATATCAAATTTAACCCCATAAAAAAAATAAAGCTTAAACGAACGGCAGAGAACACAAAAATTAATTTCGACTCATAAGAAGATTTTGAGGAGAGAAATCAATTTTCAATAAAACATGATTTCCAACATTTGCATTCGTGAACATAAAAATCGATTGGCTAAAGTATACGTTTGGTCCTTTGTGTTTGCCTTTAGTATCATTTTAGTCCTTTAAGTTTGTAAAAATATATATTTGGTCCCTTAATGTTAATACCGTTAGTCTAACTTAATGGAAAAATTGACTCAACAATTTTAAATAATGATTGTGCAATTAAATAATGATCAAGCATACTTATATGTTAGTATTTTAATAAACTAATATTTTAAATCCTATTAATTGAAAATATTTAATCTTTTTCAACAACAAAAAATCTTCAAAAACTGTGAAAACCGTAAAACAGTCTTTGAAGATTTAAATATTTTTCTAGTTAATAAGATTTAAAATATTAATTTGATTAAAATACTAACGTATAAGCATATTTGGTTAGCATTTAATTGTACAGTCATCGTTTAAAATTGTTGAGTCGGTATTTTTCGTTAAGTCAAACTAACGATATTAACATTAAGGGACCAAACGTGTACTTTACAAACTTAAGAGACTAAAATGATATCAGAGCCAAACATAAAGGACCAGACGTATGCTTAAGCCAAATCAGTTTTATCCTTTTGAATTTGTCAAAGCACAATAGCGTGGATGTGAGCGTTAATTTACGGATTCTGCCCCTATCTCTCTATTTCAGGTGAGGGTTGGTTTGGATTACCAATGGTATAAATGGTTTTTTTTTTAATATGATTTTTATAAACTTAAAATAAGATAAGAGTAATATTATAAATGTGATTTATATTTAAATTAATGTCAATAAAAATGGTTTTTTACAAATTCAAACTTATTTAGATGATTATTTGAAAAATAAGCTTAGATAGAGAATAACTACAAATGATATGAATCTGATTAAATAATACATATAGAACTTTTCTCTAATTAATATCATTTGTGTTTTCCCTATTATTGCTCAAACAAATCCCCAAACTTAAATTTTGTTAATGATTTGATACCGTCAATATAATTTTTTTTTCCAACTTTTCCCTACTATTTCTTAAACAAATTACCAAATATAAATTTTGTTTTAGAGATTAATTAAATATGACTATTGAATTTTTTTGGCAGGATTTTAGAGATTAATTAAATATTAACTATTGAGAACAATTAGGCGTGGAGTGGATTCTCATAATTAAACTTTATCATTTAAAGTTTTAGGATATTTTTGCAAACCTAAAGTTATTGGGTCTTTAAGCAAGAGGCATAGTGTGGTAAAGCTTTATTTTTTATCATGATCTTCTTCTCTCTCCGCGGTTTTTTTTTTTTTTTTAAAAAAAGGCAACATGGAGTTGCTTTAGTTAATACCGTAAGTTTGGCATAAGAATCAAATTGCACAACCACCTTGACCTTCCTAAACATCCATCACTGGCCAGAAGTGACTTTTTTCAATGGAAAAGTCAGTTTGATGGGGATCGGTATGTCCTTAAACTAACAAGTAAAGACGAGCAAATTAGTTTACTCTGACAAGCACTCCTACGTAATTCTTATATTCTTAATATGACATATATTTTTTAAAATACTATAATCATCGTCTTTTATTTCCCTACTTCTTCTCCTACTTGATTATTATTTAGTGAGAATAAATGAGAGTAAATTAGGAAAGGATTGACAAATAAAAAAAATAATGTCTTACATTAAAACCAATATCAACTCTTCAACTATTTCTTATAATTAAGGTATTAAAAACCAGACCATTCACTCAACTGGGTGAGATAGTGGATCAAGAATCAGTAGGTTAAACTTGAGTTAACTCAGGGTCAGACAGGTAACAATTTAAAAAATATAAATAAAATAAAATTGATGAAAATATTCATATTTAAGTATGAAAATAATAAAAATATTTGAAATTTTTTTATTAACTTACAAAAGTAGTATATAATATAAGTCTATTATTTGTCATATCATTTGAAATAAGGTTTTGTCAAGTCACTCAAAAACTACGTCATTTTGAGAGTTAAAGGAATTAATGAAGGTGTTTTGATAAAATTTATATAATAAATACAAAAACAAAAATATCAAAACACCATTAATTAATTCTCCTAACTCGCAAAATGACGTAATTTTGGAGTTAAAGAAATTAATGAAATATGTTTTTGATAAGATTCATATAATAAATATAAAAATGAAAATATTAAAACATCCTTTATTAATTCCTCTAACTCTAAAATTATGTCGTTTTGAGAGTCAGGAGGTGGATGATTATCTTAGCAGGAAATTTAATGAATAAATTATATTGTTGTTTATGAATAGTTATCCAGGGTGGCGTATTTTCATATTCCATTCGATTTTAAATATAAAAAGTTAGTAAAAGGATTTGCTTTTAGTGATGCTGATGGTTTTATGTTTTATCCTGATATAGATAATTTTATTATGTCAGAGAGAGAGAGAATGTACGACATATAATGATTTAGTTGTAATTACGAGGAGCAGATTCCCTCAGTATCAAATTTTCTTCAGAATCTCTTAGAAGCCCATCAAAACTGTTGGGGCGAGAGAGACAGAGATACTCGAATCTTAATGAAGTATTTTTTTTCTTTGTCGCAAAAAGCCCACTGTTCACTTTTTTTTCTTTTGAAAAATAGTTTTCACTATCTTGAATATATCTAAAATATTTTTTCAAGATCCTAAAATAATTTTTTAAGATCATAAAGTATTTTTTAGTAGCAGTCAGTACTTTGAAATATCTTTTTAATACCATTTAGCATTTTAAAGTATTTTTTTAGTACAAGTCATTATCCTGTAATATTTTTCAAGATACTAAAATAATTTTTTAAGATCATGAAGTATTTTTTAATATTAATCAGTATCCTAAAGTATCTTTTTAGTACCTGTCATTATTTTGAAGTATTTTTTAGTACCAGTCACTACCCTAAAATATTTTTTTCAACATCCTAAATAACTTTTCAAGATAATGAAGTATTTTTTCTGTACTATTCAATATCTTAAAATATCTTTTAGACTTCACTTTGCTTTATCTTAAAATTGTTTTAGGATTTTGAAAAAATATTTCAGAGTACTGATTGATACTAAAAAATACTTCAAGATACCGATTGGTACTAAAAAATATTCCTCGGAGTACATACTATGACTGAAAAAATAATTCCAGGGTACTAGCTGGTACTAAAAAAAGTACTTTAAGATACTGATTGGTACTAAAAAGATACTTTAGGTATTAAAAAATACTTCGTGATCTCGGAAAAAAAATTTAGGGTCTTCAAAAAATACTTTATGGTACTAAAAAAATACTCGGTGAATACTATTTATTTAAAAAAAAAATAGGGAACAATGGTTTTTTTTGCACCAAAGAATAAAAAATACTTCATTGAAATTGGAGCATATCTCTCTCCCCCACGGTCTCGATGGGCTTCTGAGAGATTTTGAGGAAATGATATATTGAGACAACCTACTCCCGTGATTAGCTCTTGAGTGGTAATATTCAAACCAAAAGTGATAGCTCTGAGTCCAAACTAGTGGCATGGTGTCTGTAAAATTTGGAATTCAAACCAAAAGTGTGAAAAATATTCAGAGCCCACCTGATTCAAATACACCCCCTATTTTAATATTTAGAGTCTTTTTGCAGCCTTAACCCCCAAGCTAAGAATTTATTTTTAGGATGGGAGAGACCTTAAAAATTGATTTTAATACCTCTTGTCAACTTAGAGGACATTATGCAAGGATTTGTGTTCTTTTAGATTTGAGTAAGCAGTTGATGCCTGGTTTTAATCTTAATGGGGAGGATTATTATGTGGAGTATGAAGGTCTTCACTGGTTGTGTGCTAACTGTGGTGTTTATGGGCATAAAGCTGAGCAATGTAAGGCAGGAGGGTGTTCTGGAGGTCCATTGTCGACGGTGAATGAAGAAGAAAAGAACAAGAGCGATGTGGATGCAAAGGTGGTGGTTCCGTGTGATCAAGACACATGGAAAGTGGTGAAGAAGGTCCATCGGAAGAAGAAAGATGCAAAGGATAATTTGATTAGCAAGTCCAATCAACAAGGGAAAGGCTCTAGGTTCGAAGTTCTTGCTGATGGTGTGGATGGAAAAGAAAAAAATGAGGTTGAAAGCATGCATAAAGTGGCGGCAATTTCAGAAGACGTTGGGGGGATTTCGGCTAGAGCAAATGACGTTGTGAAGGATACAAGGAAGGATTTTAGTGTACAAGTTGTCAGGGTTAAGAAGAGTGCAGGAAGTAAAAAGCATGGAAAGAGTAAAAAATTGGCAGGTGATAATGACATTTCAATGGTTGACCAGAGTGAGCGAAGGAGTGCGAAAAGACAAAGAGAACAGGTGGAGCAAAATGGAATTTTGAGGCTTACTTGGGGAAAGGACGTGGATGAGGGGGACCACTTGGTGGGGTCAGCGGATATATCTAATAGGACCAGCGATTTGGGCTTGGTGGAAGGAGTTGAACATCAGCTTGGGCCGCTGCAAGTGGAAATGTTGGATGATGAAGTAGTATTAGAAACTCAATTAGATCCTGGTGACCCAAGACTTGACATTGGGCTGACGGGGAAATTTTGGGTGGACGCTACAGATGCTGAATTGGAATGTGAAATGGAAGAGGATACTAGGCCTGAGCTAGTTGGTGGCGGTGTTGGGCCTAGTCGCTATCTAGTTTGAGTCTGGTGGATTAGTGATTAATTTTGATCACTCTTTCGGTCCTGGTGGTGTTTTTTGAAAAACAAAAAAACAATTGTTATGGTGCGCGTGGTTTTTTGGAACGTGAGAGGGGCTTGTGGGAGGGATTTTGCCCAAAACATAAGGTTATTGTGCAGGAGGAATTTTCCAGATATTCTTTTGCTTGCTGAGACAAAGAGCGAATCGGATGGTAATTTTCGCTGCCTGATGAGCATGGGTTTTGATGGGATGTCCTATGTGCCTAGTGTGGGGAGGTCTGGTGGCATCGTTGCTGTTTGGATTACAGCAAAAATTGATGTTACTGTTGTGAGACAAGATAGACAATTTATTCACCTTAGATGCTATAGTGTGGGGATTCAGTCCTCTTATGTCACTGCGGTGTATGCGTTGCCTTGCAGTTCTCAGAAGCAGATTTTATGGACTGAGCTGGGTCACATGGCGTCGACAATGATGGAACCGTGGACTTTAATTGGTGACTTCAATGACGTCGCTGCTACTATTGAGCGGTCTGGGGGGTCTGAAGCTAATGTTCGTCGCATGACCTTGTTCTCGGATCGAATTCATCAATGTCATCTTTTGGATCTTGGGGCTGTTGGTCCGAGATTCACTTGGAGGGGTCCACGCCTTAGAGGTGGAAGACGATTGTTTGAACGGTTGGACCGTGGCTTCGCTAATGAGGTTTTTTTCTCATCTTTCCCTGAGTGCACTGTCCAGGTATTATCTAGAACTAAGTTTTCTGATCATAATCCTATCTGCTTGGAGTATGGTGTTAATGCTATCCCTGTTTGTAGAAATCGATGTTTTAGATTTGAAGCTATGTGGATTAAGCATGCTAATTATAATGAATTCTTGAATCATAATTGGGACAATGGGACAGATCTTCTTTCCTCTCTGAATCTGTTGCAGGGGTCTCTTTTAGATTGGAATAAGGAGGTTTTTGGATTTATTGAAAAACAAAAGCAAAATATTTTGAATAGAATTTACGGAATTCAGAGAGCTGTGGGATATCCTCATTCTACCTATCTATGTAATCTTGAGATGGAGTTGCAGGAGGAGCTGGAGAGGCTGTTGAAACTAGAAGAAATTAAATGGTTCCAAAAGTCTAGAAGCGAGTGGATTACGAACGGGGATAGGAATACTCGCTATTACCACTTGAAAGCAAAAATGCGCAAGAGGAGGAATAGAATTGTGATGCTAAAGAATGGTAATGGGGAATGGGTGGACAGGAAGGAAGATCTGAGGTTGCTCATCCTCAATCATTTCAAATCTCTGTTTTGTGCTGATTCCCAGGATCCCCGGTGGTTGCATACAAGAGCTTCTTTTCCTTCGATTGAGCTGTCAAGACTATCCTCCCTATCTTCCCTTCCTAGTGACGAGGAGATAAGGAGAGCTTTATTTTCTATGGGTTGCTATAAGGCTCCTGGGATTGATGGGTTTCCCCCCATTTTCTACAAGTCTAATTGGAGCACTCTGGGTCCATCCTTATGTAGTTTTGTGAAGAAGGCTTTTGCTGGTGAAGTGTCCCTTGTGGAGGCCAATAAAACTATGATTTCGTTGATCCCAAAAAACGACCATGTGGAGTTAGTGTCTCACTTTAGACCTATATCCTTATGCACGGTTCACTACAAGTGTATTGCCAAAGTGATAGCCTGGAGATTGAGAGGGGTGATGAATGATCTAGTGTCACCCTTTCAGTCTAGTTTTATCAAGGGTCGTTGTATCCAAGACAACATTATAGTGGGACAAGAGATTCTTCATATCATGGGCAGGAATAGAAGCAAGAATGATCTTATGGCTATTAAAATTGACCTTGAAAAAGCTTATGATCGTATTAGTTGGGAGTTCTTGAAAAAAATATTGTTGGAGGTGGGTCTTGAGGATCACTTTGTTGACTTTATCATCCAGTGTGTCTCCTCGGTCTTGTATAATGTTTTGTGGAATGGCTATCCTACGGAATTCTTCAATCCAAACAGGGGCCTTAGACAAGGAGACCCTTTGTCCCCTTTGTTGTTCGTCTTGTGTATGGATAAGCTATCTCACTTAATCTGTGACGCGGTTGAGGACGGTGACTGGAAGCCAATTTATGTATCTAGGGGGGTCCTTCTGTCTCTCATTTGATGTTAGTAGATGATTTGTTACTGTTTGGTGTGGCTACGGTAGATCGAACGGTTACTATGATGAAATGTGTGGACGGATTTATGAGAGCGTCTGGTGGGAAGGTTAACGTTGCTAAATCCTCCATTTACTTTTCCCCCAGGGTGCCCCTGCATACTAAGTTGAGAATAAAAGATATCACTCAAATGCAAATTTCTAGTGAAATTGGGAGATATTTGGGTTTCCCACTTATGCGTAATAGAAGTGCAAAGGCTAAATTCCAGTACATTGTTGATAGAGTCAAATCGAAGTTGTGTTTGGAAGGCTAATAGCTTATCGATGGCGGGAAGGATCACATTAGCAAAGTCGGTGGTGAGTACTATTCCTTTGTACCCTATGCTTGTGGCCAAAATTCCTCAAAGTGTATGTCATGAAGTTGAAAGGCTCCAAAGGAATTTTATTTGGGGCCACGACGGGGGTTCCAATAGCTTTCATTCAGTTGGGTGGGAGCATATCATTCGGCCTAAGGAGTACGGGGGTCTTGGTTTTAGGAGCCTCAGGGCTGTGAACCAGGCGTGTGGTGCTAAGCTAGCGTGGAAGCTAATTATTGGCTCCAAAGGTTTATGGGCGGAGATTTTATCCCAGTGTTATATGCTTCGTGATGGTGACTCTCTGCTTTCCTACAAAGCGGGAGATTCTAGCTTATGGCGTTTCATCTGCTCCCAGAAGGAGGTGGTTGACAAAGGGTTGAAGTGGCAAATAAAAAATGGTTGTGTAGCCAACTTCTTTGATGACTGTTGGATTGGCGAGGGGTTGAAGATGAGGAATTTCTCTACGAGAGAGCTATCGGAGGAGGAGGAGGCCTCGGTTGTGGCGGACTGGGTTTCTGGAGGTTGCTGGAATGTTGAAAAGCTTTCTTCTGTCATTAATGAAGAGGGGCTGCAGAGAGTGGCCGCTATTCTTCCGCCGAGAGAGGGTGGTGCCAATGATTATGTTATTTGGGGAGCTTCTAGAGATGGCAGGTTCTCCCTTAGAAGTGCTTATTTCCTCATTCAACCCAATCCTCCTCACCTAAGGGATAGGGTATTTCAGGAAATTTGGAAATGGAATGGTGTGGAGAGGGTGCGTGTTTTTTGTGTGGAAAGCTTTACTTGATAAGCTTCCCACCAATTTATGGCGTAGTTCCTGGTCAGCTACATCGTCTTTATGTAGTTACTGTTCCTCTGGCTGTGAAGATACCTTGCATGTTCTAAGAGATTGTTGGTATGCTAGAAGAATGTGGACTACTTTAATCCAACAAAGGTATGTTAGATCCTTTTTCTCCTGTAATTTTCGTGACTGGTTGATCCTCAATTTCAAGCACCATGTTGGTAAAAATTGGGGGGAGTGTTGGAAATTGTTTTTTGGGGTAGCTATCTGGAAACTTTGGAATTGGAGGAACCAATGGATTTTTTATAGTAATTTTGTTAAGCCTTGTAACCCTGCTGCTGTTTTGTCTATGAGTTGGACGAGATTTGTATCTTTGGATGGCTTGGAGAGGCGGTCTGGACAGGTTGATTCGGCACATGTGCTGGTTTGGAA
The DNA here is from genome assembly GCA_034222035.1 of Acacia crassicarpa. NCBI lineage: Eukaryota > Viridiplantae > Streptophyta > Magnoliopsida > Fabales > Fabaceae > Acacia > Acacia crassicarpa. The sequence goes on along the minus strand of JAWXYG010000002.1, from coordinate 58,556,276 downwards.
CAAACCTCCTAGCGGTTGGGTTAAATTGAATGTGGATGGGGCCATGGAGTTGCTATCGTCCAAAGCGGGATGCGGCGGTGTGATCCGAGATTCCTTGGGTGGCTGGGTTGTGGGGTTCAGTAAGGAAATTGGTATATGCCAGGCAAGTAGTGCGGAAGAATGGGCATTGGCGGAAGGGCTCCAATTGGCTTGGGATTTAGGTTTGAAAAAGATCATTTTGGAATCCGATGCGGAGGAGGTTGTCAAGTTGATTCTGGATGATTTCTATTTTTCTGGGAGCAATCTGATTGTTAAGATTAAGGAAATGCTGAGATGGGATTGGCAGGTGGATATCCGTGTTATCCCTAGAGATTGCAATCGTGTTGCCGATGCCTTGGCTAAATTGGGCATTTCTAAATCGACTCTCTTAGATGTGTGCCCTACTTTCCTTAGGTCTTGGGTTGGTAGGGAGAGCTTAGGATTAAATTCCTCTCATGTGTAATTTTTTAGTTGTTATGTAGGCGTTTCGCCATCTTTTATATCAAAAAAAAAAAAAAACAGTGCACAGTGCAAGTCTCTATCTCAACCATGGTAGTAAAAATATAGATTTTACCTGAAAACAGAAGGAAAATGAAAAATCATAAAAACTTAAAAGCGTTTGGAAAATTAGTAAAATCGTTTTAATGGAAAAAAAATCATAAAAACGTAAAATCGCAGTGATAAATCAAGTTTTTAAGTACCATAGTCTCAGTAGTACGCCTCTTCTAATAGCGTCTCTTGGTCTATCTTCTTGTCCCACGACATCAATTTCTGCAACCACCAAGTCTTATCGCTCAGCTTCTGCCGCCGCTGACGTGCTAGGCTGCTTTAAGGGATCATTAGAAAGGAGTTTTCATTGTCGGGAGCATCTAGCGAAGAAGAGGTTAGAAAGGAGTTTTCATTGTCGGGAGCATCTAGCGAAGAAGAGGCCAATTTGGTGTTGTGCTGAGGCATGATGGCCAAGAGGCTGTTGCCGATGGTGGCAAGGTCAGGGCCAATGGTGGAACCAGATAATTATTTTAGCCTGGGCCAAAAACTAAACATATTGAACTATTTACTAAATAATATCTCATAACATTAAAAATACAAATAAATGATAATTGACAATTATAAATTAAAAGATAACATAATAAATAAAATTCTATGATGTTTAAAAGGTGACTCATTAGAAAGTGCATCACTTTCAGAAATTTTCTTCTTAAAAATACCACTTTCTGAAGTTATTTTCTTCTTAAAGAACACATCTATGCTTTGCTGTTTATCCTTACTTATCTTTTTCAACCTACAAAATTAACTTATATTGATGTCAGTGTTAATTAGTATCTTATGTCACTAAACATTAATTCTTATAGTACTACTCAATCCACAAAATTAACACTTAAATGCACATCTCACTTACCTCAAAACAAAGTAATTGGAGAAAATAAAAGAAATATAATATGAACCCAAAAAATATTTCAAAAAAAAAATTGATTCAATTTCAGCTAAGTAAATAACCTATTATAATCTGTTTTTTAAAGAGAAATTTATTATAAAATCATAAGACAACCAAATAATAAATCCAAACCGATTAAAACTAGCCATTAATCACCTTCTACATATATATAGTCTTTTATTGTCAAAACTCACGATTCTCCCGAAATCATAACCCCAAAATTTTCACTAATCACACAATATTACCCTCATTAGAAAGATAAAAATACGTAGAATAATTTTCACAAAAGTAGTAGGGTGAAAAGAAGTGATTTTGAGTACCTATTTAGTCTTCAAAATGAAAATGAACAGCATCATATATAAGATGATACTAATAATTTCAATAGGTATCTCAAACAAAAATTTTACTTTCCTCTCACATTTCAAAAAAAAAAGAGTATGATTATAGAAAAAATAAGAGATTAGCTGGGGTCAAATTAGTGGCCAAAATAAAATATTACTCCCTCCGGTCCTAATTATAAGAGCTAGTTGACTTTTTTGGAGAGATTAAGGAAGCTAATTAAATTACTTTAAAGTATTTTTATTTTTATTTTTTTCTTCAAATTTATTAGTTTTTACTAATAAACTAATATATAATCTAAGAATATTTAACATATGAAATGATTAAGTAACTTGTTTAACTTCCTTAATCTCTACAAAGAAAGTCAACTAGCTCTTATAATTAGGACCGGAGATAGTATATAACACATATATAAAAATACATAAGATAAGAAAAGACCAGCTGGGGCTTAACGTGGCTCCGCCACTCAGGGCTGTGTTGTGGTGGCACTGGTATGGTGTTAGGGGTAGAAATAAGTGAGTTGAAGTGGGGACGCTTATGAGGATAGGACTCGACAGAATGGAGCTGATAGAGAGGGTTAAAGATTGATAGATCGTAGAACCTGGAAGGGCAAAGGCTAGAGAAGAATTCAAACGAATGAGAAGTCGTCCTAGAGGTGGCAAGGTATTCGAAGAGACCTGGCTCATTTTTTTGGCATGATTATCGGCTTCTTCTCACTCATGTCTGCCATGAGGTCCTTATCAGTAGGAAAGCCTTGGGGAGATTCTTACTGTGGGATAATTTAATTAAGCACTTCAGTGTTTTTTAATTTTTTTAATGGTAATTTTACTATTTTTTAAAAATAAATTTACATTTAAATTTATTTTTTTTATCTTCAATTATCACATAACACACACAAACACATATATATTGTAATATTCAATAAGATTCATGTCCTTTTTTTTTTTTAATTTCAACTGACTTTTCAAACACTATGTCAAATATGAGTTCATCTGGGGAAAAAAAAGTTACTTTTGTCACTGTTATCTTTAACACAAATCATATCTACAATCTACTTTTAGGAAAAAGTCACTTCTGTCACAATTATCCCAAACGAACATTTAGGTCATATAACAATAATCTTACCGTTGTGTCAAGCTCACCCTCTTAATTAATAAGAAGACTTAATAAAAATAAGGGTGAAGGAGCAAATTGGCCAACAGGCTTTTAGCTCAGGAGCGATCAACACAAAAAATTTTTAAATGTGAAATTTATACCAACAAACTTTTAGCTCAGGAGCAAATTGGCCAACAGACTTTTAGTTTAGGAGCGATCAACACAAAATCATTATCTGGGCAGTAACACTCCGTTAGTAGGTCACATTTTTGGGGAAATAATGAGCTGAAATAAAAATTAAAATGCAAAGCAGAAAAAATGTTGCCACAACCTAATCAAAAACGTGGCTCCAACCTGGTTCTGAAAGAAGAAAAGGAGGAGCGAGATCGAGACTGAGCGAAACCACCATCTTCATTGACGGGATCATTGCAGTTTGCGTCTAGAAACAAGTCTTGCAATTTGCGTCTAGAAATTGTTTTTATTTCACCAGGTTCTCTTGCTGTTTTCCTTTAGTTTCCATATTCCAAGTGTTCGTAGTTGCCGTAATCTTTTGTGGGCGAATGGGAGTTATCGAGTTTGTTGGGATAAGTGAACCGATTGTAAAAATCGTAGCTTTGCAGGGGGTCCTGAAGCTGAATAATAAGATACTGGTTTGTCCAAGAGTGGAAGCAATGAGGTCTAAAAGACCCTTCTCAAACTCACTAGAACCCGTGCCACCAGTTTTTTCTGCATTTTATTTTTTATTTCAGCTCATTATTTCCCAAAAATGTGACCCACTAACGGAGTGTTACTGCCCAGATAACGATTTTGTGTTGATTGCTCCTAAACTAAAAGTCAGTTGGTATAAATTTCACATTTAAAAGTTTTTTGTGTTGATCGCTCCTGAGCTAAAAGTCTGTTGGCCAATTTGCTCCTTCACCCTAAAAATAAAAAAACACTACTTATAAATATGTTTTGCAAAGTGTAAGTAGGTAATAAAATAAACAAGACACAAGATATGAACAAAACAATCACTAAAAAATAAGTCAAAAATACAAAATTAGTAAAAATACTTATGAAATAAAAAATATCTTTTATAAGTTTTTAGTTTTTAGGATTCTTAATACATGATGTTCTTACAAAACTTAAGTTTAAAGAAGATAGCAACCTTAAAATATTTGCAACATCATTAGCAAAACATAAAAAATAAATAATATTAGTATTATATAAATGATTTTAAAAAGTAGACCTAAATAGGTCAACCTTTTTCATTTTTGAAACAAAACTCTCAAGCTTGACCCTTGCAAATTCAGGGCCCAAACAGGCTAGCTTGACTGGCTTGGATCGTTTTTCCTACTCAAACTAGATACAAAATATGTTATTTTAGTGTTTCTCCTTCGGGATGCTCATGTCCTTGGTGAAACGTTTCAAATGTCAAAGCTTTGGTCTTGTTCAATTTAGATTGCTCGTTGTGGCCTTCTGTCTCCTTCTTGCAATCATGCTAGCTTGTGAACCCCTTTTTTCTAAGCACATATATCCTTCTATTTTAGATAATCCTATTCTAGGCATTATCAGGCATTAAATGTCAGTACCTCTCCTAGCAGAGATTCAAACTTTGGTTTGTTAGATTGTGAGAGATCAGCCCATTCCGCTAGACCTAATCCCTGTTGGTAGTTTGTGAACTTAGGTTTTGTGCTTGGTAGATGCTATTATGTTAGGCTTTTAGCGTATTCATTTTAGTTGTTTGGTTGATTTTGTGTCAGTGTTTGTTGGACCTTTTTTTCATTCTCCTTCCCACTTTGTTGTTTACTTTAATGTTGAAGCCTTGTATTTGACAACACTTTCCTTTGGGTTTAAATTACCCCCACCTTTACCTATCTAATCAGATGAAATTTGGATTGATTGATGAATTTCCTGTAGGATACAATGAAAACCCTCGAATAGTGGATTACACTCAAACACTGAAGCCAATACAATAGTGACTTTTACAAAGTGACAATTTAATTTTATCTTTGTGTACGCAAAAATAAAGACAATGAGTTTGATATCTTGTCATTGTGTGATTTCTGATGTCGTGTTGTCTGTCATAAATGAAGTAATGGTGCAAGGTATTCATAAACCATGAAGTGATACCTTGAAATGATACCTCTTGAAGCGATACCTCTTCAACTAAAAGTCATAATCGCATGTTATATTCATGAACCTTCATAAAATAGCATAACTTCAATAACCAATAGTTATTTAAAATAACGCTTTTATAAGGGTTATATCTTTTTGGTATATAGGTTTTTCTAGAAATCAACATAACCTTTCACTAAGTAGTAATTACCACACATTTTCATAGGTTCGCTTAGAAACTAAAATGACATAACCTTGATGACCTTTAGTGTTCTACCTTCCTACACACCCCTTCACTTGTACTTGTTTCATGGGTTAGCTAATAAGAGTTCTTTTGTGTATCTTTTTATCTTCTACAGGAAGCTTTTGTTTTTATTTAAAAAAAATGAAATTATATCATATTTATATATTTTTCATGTTATTAAAAATTATACATTTGTAATGTCTAAGTTAAAAAAAGTCCTTGGCCAGAAAAAATGTAAAAAAAAAAAAAAAAAGAACTGTGCCCTTGCTGGATAGAAAATATTAAAACTTACACCATCTAAATTTTTCTATCACTTATTAATTATATCAATGAAAAATCATTGAGGAAATTTTGATTTTAATTTAATGACAGAAGGTTATATTTTTTTAACAACAAAAATACCTATTTAATTTTATTTGTAATAATTATTTGATGTTTAATACTACTATTCAGTCAAGTTTAAATAATATTAAATTATGCTGCTCAACAAAAAAAGACAAGGTTAAGCCTAAAATATACTATAAACTACAAATGAAAACTACACTTATGACTAAGGCTATGTTTGGTTTGAGGGTGGCAGAAGGGAAGGGAGCAAATTTTTTTACCAAACTACCCATGGAAATTTGCAATATTCCCAAATTACCCTCAACATTTTTTTAAAAAAAAAACCTAGTTCATCTTCCTCAATGTCGTGGTCGTATTCTTCCTCCACTTATGACTACAGATGAAAACTATAAACTAAGGCTCATGTTTGGTTTGAGGGTGGCGGAAGGGAAGGGAGCAAATTTTTTGACCAAACTGCCCATGGAAATTTGCAATATTCCCAAACTACCCTCAACATTTTTTTTAATAGAAAAAAACCTATTTCATCTTCCTCAATGTCGTGGTCGTATTCTTCCTCCATCTCTGCTTCACCGTCGACGTCATCCACCGCGTCCGCTCCCGCCCCACCAACCCTATGTCGTCGCCATCGCTCGTTGCACCTGGATTTGACGCCTCTTTCTTCCCGCTTACATGATTTGGTTGGCGAAGTTCACCGATCTAGATCCTTCCCCAGTGCTGGTGCAGCTTTCACACAGCCTGCGTTGATTTACTTCCTCAACGCGCGATCTTTTTTTTTTTTTGGGTCTCTACGTGACATTGCAGTGCGCGATTCAGATCCTTCTTCCTCAGCGCGAGATCTCATGGGTAATGTGGGAATATTGCAAATTTTCATGGGCAATTTAGTCAAAATTTTTGCTCCCCTCCCCTCAAACCAAACACAGCCTAAGTGGATGACTAAGCCCACCTTGACTCGAGGCAACAAACAGGACATATCACTAGGAATCTAGGGCATTGATGTTAAATTGATAATTGTTAATATTTTTGGATGCTCATGATCGTTTTTTTTTTAACAAGAAAAGGCAAGCCGAGGCTTGATACAGGGAACGGGGAAAAGACTACGAGAATCTAGCCCCGAATATAGTACAAAATGCAAAAACTATGATCGACAGACCAATTGGTCATTCAAAAACATATGAAGACAGCCACTTGGGACAGTTGGCAATAAAACCACGCCCGCTTCCTTCGGGGTATCATGACCGTACTTGGCCATATAATCAGCACAGGAAATGTTGTCTCTCGAAGTGTAGTAGATCTCTACATTCCTGTCCATGAAGAGAAGATCTCTGGTCTCTCGAATGATATGTCTGAGTGGATGATTAGTATAGCGATCCCTCATGAGGTTGTTGACGGCCTCAAGAGAGTCGGTATATAGAAGAATTTTATGAAGCCCCATCTGATGCCCCACTTCTAGTCCTGTTCTGATTGCGCAGAGCTTCGTTTCGATAATTGTATGGGGCCCAAGAGACATGTGGAACTCCATTAGCCATTGGCCTTCAGAATTTCTGATTACTCCTCCGCACGCTGCCTAATCTTGGTGACGCACAGATGCATCAACATCAATTCGAACCGCATCCACAGGAGGAGGGGTCCAAGATTCTTCCTCACACCTGCCAATTCTGAAAATTTGATGAGTAAAAGTTTGATTAGCAGCGTTTTCCATTAAAAGATAGCTACAAAGGTGAAACATCTCCCTTGTATCCACGTTTCCGCCTGAAACAGAAATTTGCATCTCGTTGTCCAAAGGATCCAGCAATCGAAGCTGAAGACCCTTGGCCATGAGAAGTTCTAAAATTTGCCCGTTCTAGGCTTGTGAATAACATTCCTGTCGAGCCAGGATTGCAAATTACCTGCAAAAAATTGAAAAAAATAGTTAGGCTTTAAAATCTGTTTCCAAAAGTTTTTAGCTCTTTCGCAGTCCCTGATTATATGGATCACATTCTCCTCATTATTACAATTGAAAGGGCAAAGGTTGTTGTCGGTGAGACCTCTTCTAGCCCTGAAAGAGTTAGTTACAAGTCTCTCATGCCCAACTTGCCACATAAAAAATTTTATTTTCTCCGGGACCTGCCATTTCCACATGAAAGCCCAAAAGCTATTATCTCTTGTACTTCCAGGGTCAGATAGGTAATTATAAGCAAACTTAACCGAAAAGTAGCCATCTTTCGAGGCTCTCCAAGAGAAACAATCCGGGATATTACTAGGCGGGGGGTGAGCTTTGGTGATAACATTTATAATTGAAAGCGGAAGAACACCCTGCCATCTTTCAACATCCCATCTTCCACTTGGCTGAAGCTGGTCACGAACCGTCTCCTCATCATTCACCGCTGAAGGGTCCAAAATAAAGGCCATAAGAGGGCGATCCAAAGGAAGCCATAGGTCCTTCCAGAACTTGGTTCCTATGCCATTATTAACCTTTTTACCAACTCCCGCGATAAACTTGTCCCAAACACTCACAATTGCTTTCCATGCCGACAATGAATTCCTTTTCCTGGAGACGTTGGGGAGGTGGCGGTCACCACAGTTGTATTTAGACCAGATACACTTGACCCACAAATCATGCTTTTTCGTCAGAAGGCCCCAACAAAGCTTCATAATAAAGGCCTTATTCTGACGTTGAAGGTCTTTTAAACCAAGGCCCCCCTGCTTCCTTGCTTGAGTGACCTTATCCCAAGCAATGAGGTGGATTTTTTTCATATCCTCATCCTGGGACCAAAGAAATTTTCTCGAGATCTTATCCAATTCATTGATGGTGCAGATAGGAAGAAGGGTTGATTGTATGTAATAGCCCGGAAGAGAAGATAGCACGGATTTAGCCAACACAGATCGCCCTGCAATAGATAGAAACTTGGACTTCCACATGGAAAGTTTTTTCCTTGCTTTTTGCACAATGGAATGATATGTGGTTTTGGTAACTCTTTTATGAATCAGCGGCATCCCTAAATACTTGCCCAGGTCCGAGGTTATCCCAATTCCAAGTAACTGACTTAGCTCCTGAGCTCTATTGAAATTCACATTGGAAGAACAAAACATGTGGGATTTATCCAGGCTTATTTTGTGACCTGAAACTTCACAAAAATCTCGTATCACTTTACAAACCTCTAACATTTGATTAGGAGAGGCTTCCGTAAAAAGAATGAGATCATCCGCAAAGAAAAGATGAGAGATGTGAGGGCCTCTTCTCTTGAAACTGAATGGTTTCCAGCGTCGAGCGTCGCATTCGGATTTGATAAGGTGGGCCAGGCGCTCCATACATAGGACAAAAATATACGGGCTGAGAGGATCACCTTGTCTGACTCCTCTAGTAGGGGTAAAGTAAGGACTTTCCTCACCGTTCCAGAGAATCGACATTGATGTTGTAGAGATGTAGGTCATAATGAGATTAACAAGGTTGTCCGTCAAGTTTAAGCAAATGAGAGTATTCTTGATAAAACCCCAGTCAAGTCTGTCAAACGCTTTCTCCATATCGATCTTGATGGCAACAAATCCTTTTTTCCTCCCCTTCATTCTCATAGAGTGAATTATCTCCTGGGCAATAAGGATATTGTCACAGCTAGATCTACCAGCAATAAAGCTGCATTGCTCAGGGCCAACAAGAGAGTTCATAAGTCCTCTAAACCTATTAGCCAAAATCTTCGTAATAATTTTAAAGCTCACATTGCATAAGGATATAGGGCGAAATTCTCTTAAAGAAGAAGGATTGTCAACCTTAGGAACGAGAACAACCCTGGACTTATTTATAGCAGCCATACTAGAGGGGTTCACAAAGCACTCTTCAATGAATTCACAAATTTTGGGGCCGACAACGTTCCATTGAGATTGGAAGAAATGGGCTTGGAGGCCGTCGAGACCCGGAGCTATGAAAGCTCCCATCGCAAAAGCAGAATTTTTAATCTCCAGTCTCATAACTCTTTTAGAAAGCATTCGTAGATCATTGTCGTCAAGGGTAGGGAAATTTGAGCACCAACCATTCGGATCTTTCACAGAGGCGTCTCTGGAATAAAGATTGAGGAAGAAATCATGAGCCATCATTTTGGCAGTGTCCTGGTCCTCAATCCAATCCCCAGAGTCATTTTGGATAGCTAAAATTTTTTGCTTTTTCCTTTTGATCACAGCTGAGGCATGAAAAAACTTCGTATTCTTGTCACCCCCTGAAGCCAGCTTGCTCTGGATTTCTGAAACCAGAAGATTTCTTCTTGGGTTGCAACTTTGTGATATTCATTCCAAAGCCTATTTTCCAACCTGTAAAGTCCAGTTTGCAAATTCGCCCTTCTACATCTATCGATTCCTTCCAGGCGACGAAGCAGCTCTTTTTTCTTCTTAGTAAAATTGCCCACTCGATTATCGTGCCAACTCCGAGCTGAGTCTTGAAAACCCTGTAGCCCTTGAGTCCAATTTTTCTCATGCCAAGCTTCTTTAATAATATCTTTGAAGTCATTCTCCAAGGACCAAGCAACCTGGTAAGAGAAAGCTTTGTAAAACGTCCTTGACTGAGGTGAGGGGTTAGTGTTGACCACCACAATCCTATGATCAGATTTAAACTTGAGCTCTTGGCGGACGGTGAATTGGGGAAAATGATTAAGCCAATTAAGATTAGTGAAGACCCAATCCAGCCACTCTTTCAAACCATGACGCTCCCACGTGAATTTTTCACCATGAATCCTAGCCTCAAGGAGAACAGAGTCATTAATACAATCTCTGAAATGTCTCATTGAAGCCCAAGGGGGGTCAGCTCCACCAAGCTTTGCTCATGATCGTAGGCCAGCTTAATGACGTTTTTTTAATACAAAATTTATTACTCCATTCAATCTTAAATGTGCCAACTAAATAACTAATCTATAAAAATAAAGAAAATTAGTTAAGTTGATTATTTGAAAAAAAAATTATTAGTCTTATTAAAATACCACTTTAACGGTTCACATAAAAAATCTACCATTAAGAAAATCCCCACTTAATATTTACAATTTGAAAAAAAATATAAATTCACGAGATAAAGTAAGTTGTGGTCTTTTTTTATTATAAGCTTAAAAGGGGAACTCATCCCAAAAAATTAGCTTATTGGGAGGGAGACCTACTCGAACTTGCAAGCTCAGCTCCTCTTGTGAGATTTCACGACGTGAGACTCATTACATTGTTACCCTTTAAGAGCCTCTCCAGTCAGGATCCTCTGTAAGTAATCTTTTCTGTAAACACCAAACTTTCAATGAAAGCATCAATGTGATGATTACAAGACTAAAAAAAGTTCATCATGAAAGATTAACTTATTGAAAAAAAGTGCTACTTGAATTTATAAATCCCACTTCACTTGTCAGATTCTGGTATGTGCGACTAATTACGTCTTTCATTTAATACCGAAATAAATTTCTCTACTAGGTTTAGAAGTGGAGGGAGTGGTTTTGTTTTTCCCAAAAGAGGGAGCAGTACCTGTTTATATATACTATCAAGTGAACTTTAAATACTCGTTTATCTAACCTTAGACAGTTAGATGGGAGTAATTAAGTTTCTTAATGGGAACTCAATGTCAATTTTTATTCACAAGCGGCACATCGTAATGTCAAACCCGGCAACTTAACAGACACTGCAAATCCAATGAATCAGAAGATGGTCGGGGAAAACATGTCAAGACAACTCTAGATAAACATATATATTATTCTAAGAAATATATTAATCCAAACCAGCACAGCGATTAAAGCAGATCATATGAGTTTGCACGTGCATTCCTTCAACATCAAATTTCGTCTCTCCTTATTTAATTATGACTACAATTGAGACGAATAAAAAAGAATAAGAGTACATAGAGTTACAGACAAATGTCGATAACACCCCAATTATTTGACTATTGTATATATACTTCATTAAACTGATCGATTTAGTTAACAAAATTCCTTTAATTTCTAAAAAAAGTTCTAAGACTATGAAACATCATTTTATTTTTCAAACATATTTCATAAGAGATATCATATAATATACTATATAAATATACAGTATGCAATATACCTTCCTTATGTTATTGTCCATCTTTATACTGCTGAGCCATAAGTTAACAAATAGTTCAATGAAAATCCATCGATTTAACTGGATTTTTCCAAGCGGTCCCAAATATTCATGGGTTAAATATCAAATTTGCCATGGAAATTTCCCAAATGGAGCGTCTAGCACCCGGAAGTTTTTCGGGTACCAAATTTGCCCCGGAAGTATTGAAAAGGTATCAAATTTACTCAAAAGTAACGGAAGTCCACGTAGATGCCACGTCATCAATCAAAAGTATCATTTTTGCCCTGGAAGTTTTCATTAAGGAGCAATTTTGCCCCGGAAGTTTAAAAAAGTAGCAATTTTGCCCTTCTTTTAAATTTGACTATTAAATCAGTCAAAGACCACATATGTCATGCCTTGAAAAGGTGGAACTTGGAGTCAGAGAAGGAGATCCTTGAGATATTGAGCTCAAGGCAGTCAGAATTTGTGACGCCGGACTGGTCACAGGGACTAGAGCCGGGAAATCGGACTGGACCCGTTTAAGCCCTGGCCCTGCAGGGCTCGGCCTTGAAAAATAAGCCAGAAATTTGAAGTTGGACCTGCAGGGTCGGCCCTGGAGGGCCTCGAGCTTAATTAGGCTGGCCCTGCAATTTGTATAGGCATATCATTTGCTTAGATCATAAGTGATGCTTCCTGTGACCAGTTCGGCTTCACAAATTCTGACTACCTTGAGCTCAACATCTCAAGGATCTCCTTCTCTTACTCCAAGTTCGACTTTTTCAATGCATGACATGTGTGGTATTTGACTGATTTAATAGTCAAATTTACTATTGGAAGAAAGAAGGGCAAAATTGCTACTTTTGTAAACTTCCGGGGCAAAATTGCTCCTCAATGAAAACTTCCGGGGTAAAATTGCTCCTCAGTGAAAACTTTCGGGGCAAAATTGCTCTTGAATGAAAATTTCCAGGGTAAAAATGATACTTAACTTTTATTGGTTGATGAGGTGGCATGCCACGTGGGCAGTCAGTCAAACTTAACGGTCAAAATTAACGGATGGGCAAATTTGCTACCTTTTTCATACTTCCGGGGCAAATTTGCTACCTTTTTCATACTTCCAAGGTAAATTTGCTACCCAAAAAACTTCCGGATGCTGGGCGCTCCATTTAAGAAATTTCCGTGACAAAAATGACCTTTAACCCAATATTCATCAACAATGTTGCACAGCTGATTTTAGTGGCTGATGGATGTGGATGGAGACCGAGTTCAATCTCTCTCAGTGGACACTGGACACCAAGGAAGGATGTTCTTTTTTAGTAATTATATGGAACTCTCTGTCTCATGTTCGGATCTTTTCTTGATCTGTGCGAGTTACCCTTACGCAGTTTAATACACTTTATTTGTTTAAAAACCGTCAAATGCGGTGGGCAGTGGGGCTGCGAGGGAATCAGCTGATCAGACAAGTCAGGCCTGACCGGCCATCTTTGGGGTCAGTGATTCAGTTCTCACGTGACTGTTGTACCGTACTTGCATAATCCAAGCTTGCATGAAGACAAGATTATCGTCCAATCCCATTTGACCCACTCTCTTCTTATGATGACAACACTGATCACTCCATCTATACTGTCACTGCTCAGCACAGAGTCACAGATCACGCCCACCGCCAACGAAACCATTCTCTTGTAGTATTAATAATGCATGCCCACTATCTTTTAAGAATCAATTAATCAGGCATATAAATAAATAAGGGTTAAATACTTAATTTACCTTGAAAGTTTTGCTAAGGAGCGCTCAGCACCTAGAAGTTTTTTTGGTACCAAATTTACTCCAGAAGTATTAAAAAGGTATCACATTTACCCAAAAATGATAGAAGTCCACATAGATCGTTAAAATGTGAGGTGACATGCCACCTCATGACACGTGGCAAAAAATGCTCTCAATGAAAACTTCTGGGGTAACAAGGATACTTAACTCTTATTGGGTTGATGAGGTGGCATGCCACGTGTCATGAGGTGACATACCACATGTACACTCAGTTAAACTTAACGGTTAAAATTAACAGAGGGGCAAATTTGCTGTCTTTTTCATACTTCCAGGGCAAATTTGGTACCTTTTTCATACTTCCGGGGTAAATTTGGTACAAAAAAAATTTCCAGGTACTGAGCGCCCTCTTAGCAAAACTTCCGAAGCAAATTAGGCATTTAATCCAATAAATAACTATCGATATTAACGAGAATGATTTCACGTACATTAATTAGATTAGTGGGTCGTTTGATTTGTTTGAAATTTGATCTTAGTTACATTATGCTTTAATGTGCAAATTTATTTCAAGAGTTTTTACATAAAAATTGTGGATATTTGATATTTTTTGTGTGATTGATTTTGTTTTTGAAGTATTTAAAAAAGAAGCAGCGTCGCCTTTGCCGTCAAATTGTTAATGGTGAATATAAATTTTTTGGTAGTTAATATTAGTTTTCTAATAGTTAGGATAACTTTATCCCCTTTTTAATACTTCCCAGACTACATTTATCAAGAAAAAAACAGTTTTTGAATATTCATAGCCCAAACCTAAAAGTTTTGGAGTAAAATTGGATCTTCACACTTATAAAATTTATAATTTGTTAAAAGAGTAAAATGTTTAAATGAATTATACTCTCTTCGGTCCTTATTATCATAGGACACCAATTAATAACTATTCTTACTTTTTTTATAAAGCATTTGCAAGTTTTTAAGAAGCATTTAATTTATCTTTCCATGTCTGTTTATATTTAATAAGGGTAGTAAAAAAATAATAATTGATATGATATTTGAGTTTAGTGTGGTTAGTAAGGATAATATTGAAAATCATATGAATTTTAGAACAACTTAAAGTTATGACCAGTGAGTTTCATTAAATCGAAGTCCAAGAGATTGAGTTAGAACTAACTCAAAACCATAGGATTGAATTGCAATTGCAGAGTAATAAAGTCAAAGTTAAGGAAATTCTCTATAACTAAATCAAATCTAAAGGACAAAGAATTAATCGGGAAAGAGTGGGTTCATGCCTTCATTGTTAGTTCCTGGATTGATCCCTTTGGAGTCTAGAGATGCAGCATCTGCCAGCAGCGCCAAGGGATCGACAGAACTCACACCTTCCGAGCTTGAAACGGTACCGGCGGTTGGATTTGCATTTGCAAAAGTTCCGGCATAGTGCATCTTCTTCATGTGTAATCCCGCTCAAGATGATCACTGATCTGATCAGAATTCAGAACGCAGCTACACTACCAGCATCGCTGTACACACGGTCATAAGGTGAAATGAAACACGTCCAAATTACTACTACATTAGTTTACAATTTTCAGAGAAGTATCCATTTTTCGAATGAATATACCACGAAATGGGAGCATGCTTCGTCTTTGTCTATTATTTTTAATCCTTTTATACACTTGTAGATTCTTGTTTGTAATCTGTAATTATATTCGTACTTGTAAATTAGAAGATGAGTCTCTCTGATTAGGACCCTCCGTGGTAGTTTTTCCCGTGATGAACACCGAGCTCTTAATGAATGAAAACATCAATATGATGATTATAAAATTAACGAAAATTCATCCAAAAGACTAGCCTATTAAAAAAAGAGTGCCACTTGAATTTATAAACCCCACACCTAGGACTCATTACATCTTTCATTTAACACCAAAATAAATTACTCGAGTAGGTTTTTAGAAGGGGAGGGAGTGGTTTCCCCCCTCCCCCCCCCCCCCCCCGGCCGAAAGAGGGAGTAGTACTTGTTCATACTATCAAGTGAGCTTTAAATACCCGTATTATCTAACATCATCAGACGGGAGTAATTAACTTTCTTAATTAAAGGCAACTCAATGTCAAGTTTTATTCACAAGCACATCATATCGTACAGCGAGGTCTTCCTCTTCAGGCTTCAAAGGCATGATGATGGCATCTGAAGAATTAAAAAGGAGTAGATCAGATAGCAACTAGATAATCAGTTCACACGCATGCACACACACACTCATGTATAGAACAGTTTGCAGTAAACTATTGCCCGCGCGCGTAGAAGAAAACTAAACCTGTCTCCTATTTCCAGAGAAAAGTTAAAGTTATTAAGTGACACATAATGTCAAACTCGGCAACTTAACAATGACACTGCAAATCCAATGAATCAGAAGATGGCGGGGGAAAACATGACAAGACAAATCAGCACAGCCATTAAAGCAGATCAGATGCGTTTACACGTGCATTCCTTCAACATCAAATTTCGTCTCACCTCAAACTATATATACATACCATAGTCAGATAATGGGGGTCTTACCCGCCTTTGTCTATATAACTCTATATATACTCTTATTCTTTTTTATTCATCTCAATTGTAGTCGTTAAATAAGGAGATAGAAGAAGCACCCAAATATTCCTCAACAATGTTGCACGGCTAATTTTAGTGGCTGAAGGATGGAGACGGAGTTCAATCTCAGTAGACACCGACGAAGGATAGATAGATGTTCTTTATTAGTAATTGTATGGAACTCTCAGACTCAGTCTCATGATCGGACCTTTTCTAGATTTGTGCGAGTTACCCTTACGCAGTTTAATACACTTTATTTAAAAGCCCTCAAATGCGGTGGGCAGTAGTGGGGCAGGGAGGGAATCAGACCAGACAAGTCAGGCCAGACCGGCCACCTTTGGGTCAGTGATTCGATTCTCAGGTGACCGTTGTAACGACACGTACTTGTCATTATCCTAGCTTGCATGAAGATAAGATTATCCTCCAATCTCATTTGACTCACTCTCTTCTTACGACGACAACACTGACTACTCCATCTATACCGTCTCTGCTCCGCACAGGGTCACAGATCACAACCACCGCCAACCTAACCACTCTCCTGTAGTATTAATAATGCCCCACTATTTCTCATTTAGGAATCAATTAATCGGGTTATATAAATAAATAACTACCGTTAATTGACGACAATGATTTCACATACATAAATTAGATTAGTAGGTCATCTAATTTGTATGAAATTTGATGTTAGTTATATTATGTCTTAATGTGCAATTTTATTTTAAAAGTTTTCACATAAAAACTGTGCTTAATTTAATATTTTTTGTTTGAAAAATTTTGCCCTTAAAATATTTTTTAAAAAAAGAAAGAAAGAAAGAAAAGAACAAATGGTACGTTGGCGGTTAAAATTGTTAAAAGTCAATATTAATTTGTTGATACTCAGATTTTAATAGTCAATATTAGTTTTCTAATAAATAGGATAACTTAGAAGAAGTAAAAAAAAGAACTATGAGTGAGAAGAGAGCTAACGTGAAGAGAGTGAGCGTGAGTCGTCGGCGGCCGGCACCTGGAGGAAGGGAGGAGCCTGGAGACAGAGTGGGCGATGGCGATGGAGGGAGTGGACAAGACAAAAGTGACTCAGGGTTTGTATTTGGGCAGACGGAGAATAGGAAGAAGGCTGATTCTGCGATCGCTGGGGCGTCCAATGTGAACCTACGGAATAATTAAAGTCGCTTGTCATACCGAGACAAACTCTTGGCCCCTGGATGCGCTGGCTTTTTAATGAAGCATAATGAAGAGGATGACATCGTTCGAGGTTGGAAAAATTATTTCCATCAAATGAATGAGAAGGAGGATGTGAATGAGACTGATGAGGAGGAGGCTGAGAACCAAAAGGAACGACGTCAGGAAGGTAAAGCAGCGGTTGTGGAATTTACTGCAGAAGAATATGCAGTTTGGTGCTTGCCGTGGGCAAACTCTCTCATTATCAAGGTGTTGGGAGCAAGCTTTCTCACCTATATTGTTAGGGACCGCATCAATCGCATGTGGCGACTAAAGGATCCTTTAAAACTTACTCCGATCAGCAATGGCTACTATATCGTGTCCTTCTCAAACAAAGAGGACAGGGACTATGCCTTACAGGAGGGCCCTTGGATGATAAATGATCACTATCTTATTGTTCAGCGGTGGCGGCCTAATTTTAACCCCTGGATGGCGGATATCCAGTGTCGAATTGCGGCTTGGGTCCGGCTACTAGACATACCATTTGAATTCTACAATGTGGAGTCTCTGCGTCCGCCAATTTTTGCATTTTCATGTTACTAGCTCTGCCGGTAGTTCTTGGTACCTTACGGTGGTTTATGCTAGCCCTCATTGTTCTACTCGTCGGACTCTATGGGACCATCTATCTAGAATAGCCTCTACTGTTCAAGAGGCTTGGGTTGTTGGTGGAGATTTCAATGGCACTTTGCTCCATTGTGAAAGACGTTCGAATGCCCAGTGTCCGATTTCTTATGATCGTGATTTTCGTCAGTGGATGGAGATGGGAAATGTGA
The DNA here is from genome assembly GCA_034222035.1 of Acacia crassicarpa. Lineage (NCBI taxonomy): Eukaryota > Viridiplantae > Streptophyta > Magnoliopsida > Fabales > Fabaceae > Acacia > Acacia crassicarpa. The sequence continues at coordinate 58,538,373 of JAWXYG010000002.1, read as the reverse complement.
TGGATATAGGATTTGTTGGCCCGGAATATACATGGAAGAGAGGCGGCTCTGAGGCTCGGCTTGACAGGGTTCTTGCTAATGACAAATGGGTGAGTATGTTCCCTAATGCTTCGGTAGCACACTTGCCTTTCTACAAATCTGACCACCGGCCTTTGCTCGTTCGACTAAACCCGGAGATGGCCAAGTGTAAGCCTAACAGACCCTTTAGGTTTATAGTGGCTTGGGTACTACATGAGAACTTTGATGATTTTGTCCGGCAATCATAGAACCATGAGTTCACGTGGACCCATAACATCTCTCAGTTTACACACGCTTGTTCAAGGTGGAATAAAGAAGTGTTCAAACATACGGAGGTTAGGAAGAAACATCTACTTTGCAGACTTGACGGGGTTAATCAAGCGGTCGCCCGATGTGGTATGACATCTAAATATGCTGATCTCTCAGTTTCCCTTTGGAAAGATTTAGAAGATGTTATACTACAAGAATCCCTCCTGTGGGCCCAGAAAGCAAGAGCCGAATGGTCAGTTTATGGGGACAGGAATACACGCCTCTTTCATGCACGTGCAAATTGGCGCCGGAAGTCCAAGAGAATCGAGGCACTCAAGCTTGTGGAGGGCATGTGGGTGTATGACAACACTAAAATCAAGGCTATGGCCACCTCCTTTTTCTCTAATCTCCTGACAGAGGAAGACATGGCGCGCCCAGTGCTTTCTTGTCCCATGACATACCCATGTCTTGATGAGGATAAATTAAGATGGTGCAGCAGAGACATTTCAGAAAATGAGATAAAGGAGGCTATCTTTAGCATGGGCGCCCTCAAAGCCCTAGGTCCGGATGGCTTCAATGCTCTTTTCTATCAAAACCAGTGGAATACGGTATGTGCATCTGTAGTGAATTTTGTGAAATTTATTTTTGCTAATCCATCTGCTATCCGTGAGGTAAATGGCACGCTTATGGTTCTCATCCCAAAGAAGGAGCACCCGAAAGTATTGGGGGACCTAAGACCCATCAGCTTATGCAATGTCATCTATAAGGCTGTCACCAAGATTATTGTTTTCATATTGAAGGCTATCCTCCCTCTTATTATAGCCCCTAACCAGTGTAGCTTTGTACCTAGGAGACATAGTAGTGACAACATAATTGTGGCTCAGGAGGTCATTCATTCAATGCAAAATATGAAGTGGAAGACGAAGGGATTCATGGCTATCAAAATTGATCTAGAAAAAGCCTATGACCAAGTCAGTTGGAGCTTTTTGATGCAATGTCTGCAGGAACTTCATATTCCTTCATCCTTGCGTGAAGTCATTGCCCAGTGTATTTCTACGCCCAGTATGCAGCTGCTATGGAATGGAGATAAAGCTGAAGAATTCCACTCATCTAGGGGTGTGCGCCAAGGGGACCCACTATCTCCGTATTTATTTGTCATCTGCATGGAGAAACTAGCTCATCTCATCCAAGCTGCCATCCAGGATGGCTCTTGGGAGCCAATTCGCCTTACTAAAGATGGACCACCCCTATCTCACCTTTTCTTCGCAGACGACATCATCCTGTTTGCGGAAGCATCAATGGATCAGGTGCTCATGATAAAAAATTGCATTAAGTTGTTCTATGCTAGTTCTGGTCTGAAGGTTCACAATCAGAAAACAAGAGTCTTCTTCTCTAACAATGTGAACCACATTCGAAGGAGCGAGCTGTGTGAGACTCTTGGATTCTCTCTCATGCCCGACTTGGGAAAGTATCTTGGCGTTCCTCTTCATCATAAAAGGGTCACCAAAGAATCGTATTAGTTTGTGGTTGATAAGGTGAGAACAAGGTTGTCAACATGGAAAGCAAATTCCCTCTCTCTAGCTGGGCGAGCCACACTTGTTTCCTCGGTAATGTCGTCAATTCCAGGGTATGTCATGCAAACCTCTTTCCTACCATTGAGCACTTGTGATACATTGGATAGATGTAATCGAAAATTTCTGTGGGGTAGTACGGATGAACAACAGAAGATACCTCTTATTGCCTGGGATGGTGTTTGTAAGCCTAAACTCAAGGGTGGATTGGGTATCCGACATGCTCGTCTACAAAACCATGCTTATTTAATGAAGATTGGTTGGGGACTAGCAACTAAAAGTAATGACCTGTGGGTTAAAGTCATCCGGAGCAAATACAAGTGTGGAACTGATAAACTTCCAAGGATTAATATGAACAAACAGGGATCAAACCTGTGGATCGGTATTAAAAGAACATGGGAGAAGGTGAATGATGGAATAGAGGTCGTGTCATCTGGGCAAGTTCGCTGGAAATGGACCAAGCATGGTGGCTTCACGGTCAAGTCAGCCTTTGACGCTTTGTCTAACGTGGTGGATCATCCTGACTCTTTGTGGGAAAGAATCTGGAAGTCGAAAGTCCCAGAACGATGTAAATTATTTGCTTGGCTTGTAGTGCACAAACGATTGCTCACAAATGCATCAAGATTCAAAAGAGGATTGAGTAATAATGCCTAGTGTCCAGTATGTGGGGCTGAGGCCGAGACGCTTTTGCATCTTCTGCGAGACTGTCTCGAGACGTTCAAGCTTTGGAAGCTCATAGTCCCCCAGCGAAGCTAGCGGCAATTCACAACCTTAACGCCTGAAAACTGGTTCCGCTGGAATTTACAATGCAGAAGCCGGAACGCACATGCAAATGATTGGAGCGAGCATTTTATCATCACGTGTTGGTGGATCTGGAGGAGGCGAAACTCATTTGTATTTGAAGGGAAGACGATCTCTAACAACACGGTGCAAGCTAGTGTGATGGCCCTTCGAAACAGCCTCCAGGATGCACATGATTGTTTTGGAACAGCCAATGGAGTGAAATGTACCACAGGGGAGTCTGAGGTGAAGTGGAAGCCACCGCCCATTGGTTGGATAAAAGTTAACACAGATGGGGCACACTCACACATGTGTCCTGGAGTTGCTTGCGATGGAGTGTTTCGCGATGAGCATGGAAACTTCCTGGAAGGGTTCATGTTTAAGGGGGCGGATGGAGATAGTCTTACTGCTGAGCTATGGGGTTGCCTTCATGGGCTTAAACTAGCATGGGATCACGGTTACCGGTCAGTGATTCTTGAGTCTGATGCGGCTGAGGCAGTGGATCTGTTAAAGCAAGAGATTAGTGTTCTCCATGCCGACTGTGCAATCATTGAGGAAATCCACCAGCTTCTTGGAAGAGACTGGTTTGTTGAGCTATCACACATACGCCGTTGGAATAATAATGCAGCGGACCACTTGGCAAAAACTAGCTTATTAGCAATGCCAGGCTTACATGTTCTTCGCACTGCTGATATGAATCTGGAGCGGCTGCTCCTTCTGGATAAAACGTAGTTTTCTTTGTTTGGGTACCACTCTGTATAAAAAAAAAAGGATAACTTTGTTCCTTTTTAATACCTCTCTCAGACGAAATCTATAAAAGAAAAATTTCACATACTCATAGCTTTTTGATACTTTGTTACTTGAAAGTTTTGGAGTAAATAAAGGGCTGACAGTTGAGAAAGAATAATAAAATACCTATTTTACCCTAAAAAATAATTAATTCAAAATAATAAAAATGTTTTTTTTTTCAATGAAGTCCCAAAGCATCCGTCGTTCATTTTTGGTTTTGCTGTGTTGATGGGCTGACCCTCCTTTTTTCTGGGCTGCCCTGGGCCACGAATGTGACATGCATGTGTCATTTTTCCTAATGAGATATATTATATAAAAAAAACATCATTAGGATATAGTTGTCCATATGGCTTCGGCTTGTATTGACATCATTCAAAAATTACAGCTGTACTTCTCTTAACTTACTTTAGATGCTCATACTGGTGTCCTTATTCCTTGGCCCGTTGGTACATGCCTGGATAGCATTGAGGGGTGCCCGGTGCTCATTTGTGTGTTGGACCTCTATCTTGCATGGTTTTTGTCCTTTTCTTGTAACTCTTTTTTGACCCTTTTGTTTTTTGTTTGTTACTTCCCGATAGATTAGACGTTGGAATTTTTTTTGTCTTATATACTCCATCCGGTCCTAATTATAAGAGTTAGTTGATTTTCTTTGAAGAGACTAAGGAAGCTAAATAAGTTACTTAATCATTTCATTTATTGTATATCCTTAGATTATATATTAGTTAAATTAATTAGTTTGAAGAAAAAAATAAAAATACTGTAAAGTAATTTAATTAGTTTCTTTAGTCTCTACAAAAAAGTCAACTAGCTCTTATAATTGGGACCGGAGGGAGTATCATTTTATTTTGACTTTAGGCAAGGACAACTTCCAATACATAATAAAAATAATCTAGAAAAATCTTTTGGTGTTGCTGTGTTTTCTTCATAGAACCCATGGCATCAGTTTAAATGTGTAATTCCTTAATATATTTCTTTTAAAAATTAGAAATTTTTTATTACATTTTCTTTTGCCATTGATTTCCCCCCCTTCTTTGTTGGTAGGATCAGTGTTGTAAAAAAGTCGTCTCAAAACGTTGAGACGAACTTTTTACGTTTTTCCGGCGAAAAACGAGTCAGAATGGAGGTTGAGACGGATTTCGCGCTGAATCGGTTAAGATGTCGTTCCAACTCGGTTGAAACGGACGACTTCACCGTTCTGAAATTTTTGAAAAAAATGGTAGATTTGTAAAATCACCTTTTCCTGCCCCAAATTAAAAACCCTATGCCTCACCTTTGGAAGATTTCGCTCATCGGAAACCCTTCTTCAATTCTCCTTCATCCATCGTAGCTGTCGCTGGTGCTTCATTGCTCTGCGCCTCTGCCAGTCTGCCTCGACTTTCCTTTCTCTTCTTCTCTAATCGCTAGGGCTAGACGGCGATGCTGCTGCAGTTCGAATTCATCACCTCGCGGCTTTGTGATTTTCCGTTTTCGAATGGTCGAATGAAGATGGGTAATGAAGATGAAGATGGGTGTCGGGTGAATGAAGATGTAGATGGGTGTCGAGTGACCTAATTAATCCCTAATGGTCAAAACGTGCGTTTTGACCAAGGGACTAAAGTGCAAGAATTTAAAGTTCTGAGAAGGGACTAAACTGAAAAGTTTGAAATATTTTTGGGGCATACTACATTTTCCAAGAAAATGCATTAAGAATCCTAATTTAATTATGAAAAATCACATTAAATTATGAACTTAATTCTTTCCTTCAGTGTTTGGACTTAAATTTGTGATGACTTTAATATATTGGTGTCTTTTGGTTTTATATATGTTGGATTTTTTTTTTGTAATACGTAGTAAACTCTTACGTTTCGTTTTACGTTTCCGTTTTTACGTTTTTGCTCACCCTTACCGTTTCAACGTTGACACTACATTTTAACAACACTGGGTAGGATCCTACGTGCTCGAGATGGCAAATCAGGGAATGTGAAAAAATCGATTAAAAAGGGAAGAAGACAAAGCTAATCTCGATAATTGAAATGGGTTATGCTTTTTTTTTTTTCACATCATTCTTGTATATTCCTTGACTTCAACATTGCGATATTATAAATGATATCAGAGGTAGACATGTGTCAACATGCCAGCGAGGGTGTTGAACCTGTAGGGGTGGAGTGTATAGTTTTACATTGGATGAGAAAGAGAATCTCCTCTCTTAATGTGTTTTAAAATTGTGTAAGTGATGGTCTAAAGTAGAAAATATCGAAAAATGAAAAGATGTTATAATTGATATCAGAGTCAAAACTCTACAGTTGTGGCATTAGAACCAAGGCTCTACAGTTGGTAGTTGCTGTCAGAGTCATTCTCGGATAAACGTATTACAATAGCATATGCTAAATCATGTGTTCATTATTTAGTACTTGTTACATTTTCAAATGTCAGTCATCTTTTTTTTTTTTTTGGTAATCAATCATCTTGTTGTTTTTTTTTTTTTGTTGATACATTAATCAATCATCTTGTTTTTTTTAATACTGGGGGGGGGGGGGGTAAGCCCGCTACATGCGGGGTGCCAAGCTCCTAGGACTAGCCTAGGAGCCAAGGGTGCACGAGGCGCAAGGGCATCAATCATCTTGTATTTTTTTTTTTTTATAAAAAAAAGTTTTGGAGGGTTCGGTATTAATCCCCCTACTAAGGCCAGAGCACGGCCCCGGACTCTATAAGCACTTGTTAATTCCTCTTAAAAAGATACTTCGGTTGGTATGAGTATTTGAGGCTATGGGCTTTCAGGTAAGCCTTTCAAGAAGAATCTAAATGTTTTTCGCTGTGTACATAAGAGAGGGAAGAACACCTTCCAATTCATAATAAAAAATAATCCCAAAAAAATCTTTTGATGTTAATGCAAATCTTCATCAAACTCATGGCATTAGTATAAAGGGTAAAGGAGCGAAAATACACATGAGCTTTCCCTCAAGGAGCGTCCAGCACCATGTACTTTTTTTTGGAGCAAAAACACACACGTGGTTAGTATTTTAGAACAAAAGTCACACCAAGCCGTTAATTCAACAGACGCCGTTATCCCTGCGCCGTGTACTGATTTTTACAGAAAACCCAACCTTCTAACAGCTTCATGCATTCCTTGGAAAACATTTCCAGCTTCCATTTCTGCTCGAAGCTGATCTCTTTCCCTAAGCCAGTCAAAGCATGTTTTTTTTAGAGAACTTAAAAATGCATCGCAACAGTCAAAATGTATACTAACAGATTAAACTATGAAACACACGAACATAAAATAAGAACCCAAATCAAGTTCCACATTCATAATTGAAAACATCCAAAATCAAAATTTCTCAACAACATATTTTAACAAAAACAGTTGATTTCAACGATGACCCAATCGACCACTCAATTTAACTCCTTGATGCTTGCTTTTCTTTTGTCTTCTGGATCTTCAATACCTTTTTCACAATTTTTTGCTCTTCAACCAAGAACGCCCGGATTATCCTTTCTCTCACAGCGCCTCCCGATAACACACCTCCATAAGCCCGGTTAACTATCCGACGATTCCTAGACAATCTAGACCTCTTGTATTCAGCAGGTCTCAAGTGTGGAATCCCTTGGATCCTCTTCCCAGTTACAGGGTACTTTGGCCCACTAGCTCTCTTCTTTGTAGTCTGATACAGCAACTTGCCACCAGGGGTTTTGACGACCCTGTGCTGATTGGATTTAGTAGCGTAGCTATGACGCCCACGATATTTGAGCCACTGAACCATTCGCCTCTGTTTTTGGCTTCATAAAACAGAGCAAAAGAAACTGTAGAATACCCTCTCTCTCACTCTTTCTCGGTTTCCCACTCTCCGCTTCCTCTCTTTCTCAGTCTCGGACTCACTTGGCTGGAGGAAGTGAAGCATGAACACACAAAAATGAGCCTCCAAACAGTTCATTACTAATAGCTTCTTAACGAGGCTCGCATTCCTCATATGAACAGCAAGAAACAAAGCCGTGACGTCAGTCTTGAACTCTTCAAACTCGACGCGAACTTCGCTAGCAGATTCCTCATGTAGAACCAGCTCGGCCTTTCTTATGATGAAGCAAGAGATTTTGTTTCTCAAAGATGCTTTGACTGGCATAGAGAAAGGGATCAGCTTCGAGTAGAAGTGGAAGCTGGGAATGTTTTCCAAGGAATGCATGAAGTTGTTATTACGTTTCCTCCCACCCACGTACAAGTTTGAACGGCATCAAGTTGGCTTAGCAAAAATCAGAACACGGCGCATGGACATAACAGATAACGGCGTTTGTTGAATTAAGGCTTGGTGTAACTTTTGCTCTAAAATGCTAACCACGTATGTATTTTTGCTTCAAAAAAATTGCTTCAAAAAAAAGCACGTGGTGCTGGATGCTCCTAGAGAAAAAGCCTATGTGAATCTTCGCTCCTTTACCCTAGTATAAAAAGGTTATTCCTAAACATTTTTATCAGTAATTAGTGAATTTTTATCAGGATTTAGAACGCAGCTACACTACCAGCATCCCTGTCACGGTCACAAGGTGAAACGAAACACGTACAAATTACTGATTTATTAGTTTTCACTTTTTAGAGGAGTATCTATTTTTCAAATGAATGTAGAAGGAAATGGGAGCATGCTTCGTCTTTGTCCATTATTTTTAATCCTTTTATACACTAGTAAATTCTTGTCAGTAATTTTTAATTATATTTGTACTTGTAAAGTAGAAGATGAGCCTCTTTTATGGTTCGGATGTGGAGAGAGTTGATGAAAAAAGGGCGAGGAAAGTGTAAAAATAATGTTTTCTCCTTTATCTTTAGATAGACAAAAGAAGAGAAAGCGAGAAAAAAATAGACCAGGTTTACAATGGTGTTCTGTTCTAAGAACACAGAGAGATTGGACTTGACTAGGTTGTCAAGCCTAAAGCCTACGTACCCTAGAGTGGTGTGTGTGCTCTGTGTGACAGAAGGTAAATAGAGCATAGATTAGAACGTGTGCACCTGTTTAGGGTTTCCTTGTATTTATAGAGAAGTCTGGTGCGAGTATCTCCATATTAATGAGCGATATTCAGGATTGAGAGATCAGGGGCTGATTTGTTGGGATTATGAGGAGATTCTCGGTTAATGAGATCCTCCATCAGTGGGATCTCCTATCCTTACCCGTTATAGCGCGGATTCTGCCTTAGGCATGGTTGGGCCGAGGTCCGAACATGGGCCTATTGAGCCGGTCCGTAACAAATTGTAATAATATATCTATATTAATTTTTTCCCATTCTCTCGCAATATCATAAGACTAAATTTAAATTGAAAATCAACACTATCAAATGAAAAATAAAAATAGAATTATTCTACAATTTTATGTTAAAATTGAAATATTTGGCCCAGTATATTATCTCGCTTCTCGCAAACAAGAATAATAAAATATCAAATGTTTAGCAGAGGCGATAATAGAAAGATAAAAATTAAAATATTTGGTAAAATACAATTATATTTAAAATGAACCATTGAAACAGATTTTTTTCAAAAAAAAAAATAATCAAATATATGTTGTGGTAATAGAGAGGCAAAAATATACGGAGGGGAGACAAGGCTAACGAGGGGGTAATCTGTGTGTGCCGAGTCTAAGAATCAATTATTCTCGATTCGCCAATGAGAGTTGGCTCAGGCGGTAAGGGATTCAGGATTAGGCCCTTGGGTCGTAGGTTCGATCCCCTCTGCCGCTGCTGAGACTCCTTTGGTAGGCGATCTCGTAAGTCTCCAGTAAGTGCTCATAGAACCCGGGGCCGTGCCCTGGCCTTGGTGGGGGACTGGTGCCGAACCCCTCCAAAACTTTTTTGGTATAAAAAAAAAAATTATGCTCGATTCTCATCTTTTTGGGGCTCAGGACTTGAATGCATGGAGTACTACCCTGCCTCGGCCCACGTGGGGTTAAGCTTCATTCTCTTATAAGCCATTATATGTTAAGCAAAAGCATAGCAGGAAATGAGAAAGATAACAAAGATGGATAATACAAGTAAAAGGTTGGCAAAAAAATTAAAAAATAATATGAGTAAAAGAGCAAGACCTTAATCAAAAGCGGCCACTTAATGAAAATGTAGCCCAAGTAACGCAAGAATTGGATTTCTCCAAGTTTCTATTCATACAAATGAAAGTTTGGAAGGAAAAAGGAAGATGGGGATCTTCCCACACCCAAAACCTGTTTGGTGAGCAAAAATCCTGCCGTTTCAATTCCCGGCAGAGTAGATCTTCCTTTAAACATGAGAACTTGGGTTCCCTCCAAAATCGGTGTCAACCCATGATCCTCCCAGGAAAGAAAATATTTGGGACAACTTTGCCCTCTCTCTTCCAATCAAATCCCCATCATCGTCTGAGAAACACAGTGGTTGTTGGTCTCTCTCCACCAATTTGTTTGTTCGTGTTTCTTCTCGGTTGAACAAAGATGAAGGTGCTGATTTCTGACTCATCTGGTTTTTGTGCGATCTGCTCTGTTTCAAGTGAATGGGAACGAGGAAGATGACGACAGTGCGATTTGATTTTCTCCGATCCCACCTATCAAGTTCTTGCTTTTATCGTGATTTTTTAAATCCTATTTTGCTATTCAAATTTGTTCATATGCTTTTTTGTTTTTTTTTTTTCTGGAAACATTCGTATTTTATAAAAGACAAAACAATACTTTCCAAATTCCAGATCCCTCTTTCGTGATTCATGTTCGTTCATATGCCTTTTTTTTCTTTTTCTTTTTTCTGAAAACGTTCGTATGCTTTTATAAAAGGCAAAACAATGCTTTACAGATTTCAGATCCCTGTTTTGCGATTCAAGTTCCTTCAGGTGCCTATTACGTTACGTTCGAACGTAACTTTTGTGTTCAAACGTCTGGGCAGCATTTTAGGAATTTCAACTCACCTTCCCACTTAACCAACACCAAATTCTTCATACCAAACAATTCATTTTCCTGCAACTTAAGTTCCCTTTCTATGTCTACTAAACAGTTCAACTTTTTTATTTTCTTCTCAATCTTCCCTTCCATTCCTTTCCCTCTTGTAAGTTCCCTTCCCTCCTTAAATCTTCCTTGTGCCAGACGAGCCCTAAGGTTGCGAACTCTCGAATTGTGCTCTTTATGGCTCAATCTCTAGACTTATTGATCAGGGTTAAACGAAAACAACCAACTTGATAATTTCCCTCACTACTCGATGCAAAAGCAACCATATAATATGCGATTTTAACAACCTCGCAAGAGATCCACTTTTTCTCTTCAACCAAAATGAGATCAAGTAAGTGAGTTTTAAGATTCCTGTCAGGGGTGTCCTATAGTCCCATTGAGTCCCAGGTTTCTTAGTATACGTAAGGCAATATCCTCCAAGGAACAAGTTGACGATATTGTTCCCATATTTCTTTATACTTCTGTGCACAACGAGCTTCGTCCCTTCTCTCTCTCCAGATCAGCAGAATTAGAAGATAAATTGGATAGAAGTATGGAACTGGTGAACTGTAAAAATGAGCAAATTATAAATGCTCGGAATCCTTTTACTAATGGAAATTGAAAGTTCAGCAACAAGATCAAAGAGATCACCTTAAACCACAAGGCAAGCTAAAGGAGAGAGCCAGAAGCAGATCCCCCAGGTAATTACAGTGTCTAGCAATACCCCTTCAACAAAAAATAATTAAGTACATCAATAACTTCCATGAAAAACAGGATCAAGAATATGGAAGTTTCTCACAACAGTTCTACAATGACAATGACGTGGTACTGTGAAACTTCGACTGGCAAAAAGTCCAAATTTTCCATAGAATGCCAAAAAAGTAGTATGTTCTAGTGATTGGTGATGCATTTACTTGTACAACATGGGAATGGCAATGGTTTCTGAAAAATACAAATGCACATTGTTTCCGAACAAATTGATGAATTTTTTTAACTACATAATTTTACAACGTAAAATGTAAGGAAGGACAGGAAATATACTCATATTTCATAATGAGAAGAAAAATATCAGACGAAATCTTACCAGTAACCAGAAGCAAGTAACTTGCCTCCAATCACTTTCGGAGGCTTACCCCATATGAAAGCCTTCGGATTTTTTTTGAAATCATGTTTTTGCTTGTTAGCTCCCCGAAATACCATGTATCTGTGCATTTTATTCAACAAAGTAAATATTAATATGGCCTCCGTAGAGAAATGTTATGTGCTAATAAGATATTACGGCCTATGGTTAAGTTACCCAATCAGGAAGACAAAGAAATTTGCAAGAACAGCACCGGTTGGTAGCTCCACTTTGTTCCACAGAAGCCACCATCCCTAACAGAAATAACAGATTGTAAATGCATGCAAGATCTGTGGATATTCTATTATATAAAAAGGCGCATCTATGAATAGCTGAGGAAAGTATGCATCAACATCAAAGAATTTAAGACCAATTATGGCCATAGCTAGTATTGATTAATACAGAAACATTATTTTCATAAAAATGAACAGGCTACACAGAGCAAAACAAATCCAGCACGTGAAGATTTGCCCACACCGAACTTCAGAGCATAAAGAAGGCTATGCTTGAGCAAGTGGCCCAAGAAAGTGATTTTATAAATGCTCAATGTAAATAACTTTGTTTGCCCCCAAGAAGTTCAAACAGTTTGAAAGTACAACATGCCAATTCATAAAAATGCTAATCGACCTTGGGAAAGGTGAATGTCTTTTTTTTTTTTTTTTGCCCGGGGGTATATGCACTTCCATATGTCGTCAAGTGATTCCCCATGAAAAACATGACAATTATATTGTGTTACGGAAAACTGTATGGTTCTCCAATCAAATTGTACATGAAAAACTATATACTTTTCATGTTTTAATTGGGAAACTTAATGGCAAGGGTATAAGAGCTGCATCTAAGTCTATCTTTTTCCTAGCATGCAGGAATTTTCTCTCTTTCATTTGCAAAATCTTTATTTTGTTTATCATTCCCCATCCCAATTCATGGTTCTAGCAACTTGCCTGTATGCTGAAAGTGAAGGGAATCCACACTAGATCTCCAAAGACCAACATGAATCCCAGTCTCTCAGCGATTATGTCCCATCTGCAAAAGAAGATTCTCATTATTGTCAGTGGACAAAGATCGAGAAAAATGAGATATAATTAAATAACCACTTCCCATTTACCAGTAGAAGCAATGCAGGACAAAAAAATTATGTGATGAATAAAGATTTAGGAATTAAAAACAAATATGTATATACATGTATATCTATATATAACATAAAAACTCTAACAAGTTGCCCTACTCACAAGCCATGAACTGTGCAGCGCATTTCCTAGATTCCATGCATCACATGGGACCCATACTAGGTTCGCTAAAATAAATGTAACAGAAGATTTTGAAATAAAAAAACACTACAGATAAAACAAGTACTTCTTTTTTAGATTTTTCATTACAATGGCAAGCTTAGCTTGACAATATATTACAACAAAACAGCAGTGAGCATTAAGCCTCAGCAGATGAACTGCTTGTCTTCAAGAAACATCCCTAAACATCCATTGGTTATGGCTGGCAATTAAACTGTCTCACTTGATCCAATATGACCTTCTTGAGCCAGATAATCAGCACAATAAAACAAGCATTTCAATAACATAAATCCCCCCAACATGCTGGCAAGAACGCAGCAAGGCATAACTTCATTTGCACACATACAGACATTTAACCTAGCATAAAATAAAGCTTGAGGAAAAATAAGAAGCACAGATTTCAGCAGACTGCATCTAATTGAACAGAAAACACTGCACATAAAATTTCTAACTGAAGCACATAAATTCATAAAATATTTCTCGTCCTACTGCAAAAGGGATAAGGTATGGACATCTGTTTTCTAGCCAAATAATTAAATTAACATGAAGCTCGCAATCTCCTAGCTAAGTTTTTTTTTTTTGGATCTCCTACAGGTAGTAGTTAATTCACTTACGTGGATGTCATGTACTCCTCATGTACAAAGTAGTCCAGAATGTATAACTGGAATATAAAGGTGAGAAATTCACATGTCAGATGCCCGCAGTAATGGTTTTTCAATTAAAGAAAGATAGTATGCATGATTTCTGGATTACCACGCAAAATAATTGGTAAAGGATCATAGATTGGCCCAGGGTACCATCTTGAACACTCTTTGCAAGGACTGATAAATTGATAAGAAGCCACCCCATCATTCCAGCTCTAACAAAGAAAAATCTGGAGGAAAAAAAAAAAACTCCACAAAAGGTTTAGCCACATGTTGGATTAAATTTTTTTCCTCACAGCCATTACACTATGCTAAGGATGTTGTATGCTTTCTCAATTGAAAAAGTCAATCATGATGCATATTAGGATATGGAGTTAAACTTAGAACACAATTTTATCTTATCCTACCCATGTTTCCACAGTGGTTACTAGTATTAAGCACTAAAAAGCAAACCTCTTGTATGCATACTTCATTTACACTTTTTCTGAAGGCATGCTGCATGGATTCAGTGATAGATGGCCAGTTGGATGCGGAAATATGAGAAATAAAGGTTATGCCGATGCATTTTGCAGGACAAAATTGGATAATAATCCCATACAGATATAGACAAGAACATATAAATAAATAAATTTTTGGTTTTCTGAATAATCATTACAAGATAGATGAAAAATATTTTCCACAGGATGTTTGGGAGAAATGCCAATCATATCATCTTGTAACTTATTAAGACACACGTGGGAATCAAAAAAGCAAGGGGAAGTGATGAGTAGATCACATACTTGAGGTCAATACCCATAAAATGAGGATTCAGCTGTATTCCAAACCACCTGTTAAATTAGAATAGAAAAAAAATTTAAAAAAGTATTGAGCACAACAATTCAGTTGATTCAAGGGAGTAAAGTAAACTATTTCACTGCTAAATGCAGCACCCAGTAATTCTTCTCAAAAACAGAATGGTGGCTTTTTTAGTCTAATTCAATCTTTATAACAAAAACATGACACCTCAAAATATCTGTAAACTTAGCTCAAAAATATTGATATTCCCATCAGTTGCAGCCGTAAACAAAGATATTGATATTCCCATTCTTAGCTCAAGAATAGAAGCATGAAGCACCCCATGGATAAATAAAAACAAAATACTAGTTAGACTATAATAAATATTATATGCCTATACCTAGAGGCATGTCCCAAGTATTAGGACTATTTCTGTCCAAATCCATGGCATCTCATTTTGCTTCCCATGCATCTGTATTTATGTTATATAGCTTCCATAGCTCAGCACACCTTTCTTAACTTTTACACTACCTATCCTTAGGAGTCATGTAAGAAAAGCAGTTTTTTACGCTTGTCTAGTATTATAAACGAAACAAACAGAATTTTGCATAAAAGTTGAAGATTTGGGAATGAAAGAACCAGGAACTTTTATATTGTCTTGAATGAACACAAAGTGAGAAAGACTTGCAGCATAAATGACATAGGATTAGGGTGCTGGCGGAATATACATCAAACAGAAAACTTCAAACCACTCTAACTAGATAGAACATGAAACTAAACATTCTCATTATGTTGAACATACCAGTCATGGATAAGGTCTCCACTGATATGAGGTTTTAGAGATGAATCTTTACTGCGTGACTTGCAGCCAGCAAAATAGAGCACCAGAGTCACCTAACATGTAGATAAGGAAGAAATGAACAAACAAAATAACTGGAAAGAAGGAAAAAACACTGTATAGAATAATAAGAATAGATGAGGAGACATTCAAATGAGTTACCATTTGACAACATTGCAGCTTGCAAGATGACATTAGCATTTTAAAATTTATAACTAGTCAGAGAATAACCTTCTTTTGCCCCTTGGTATAAAACTGAAAAGTTGGCTATAGATGTATATTTTCAAAACTTCACCCTATTGTTATCGTTGAAATAAAATGCTGTCTAATTACGCCTCGTTAGTATTCAGTAATAGTGTATAACCAAGAACACAACTTACAGTCACAAAAGGATACAGCTGAATAAGCAACTGCATCTGCCTGAGTTATAAATGCACCATAAAACTTCTTTCTATCAAACTAATGTAGCCACATGATATTCGAAAGGAAAACCATATCATAGTGAATATATGAGTTAGATACTATAAGATCTTTCAAGTGGTGAGATTAAGCTTCACATACAAGAATACTGAAGATAAAAGTTGTGGACAGCAGCTCCAGTCCTCTCTCAGAAATAACCTGCGAGAATCATCGTCAGTATATATAAAATTAAGATCCTAAATATTGTGCTTTTCCTGTGAATTCAAAATTGCTTTCAGTTTGAATGCTCTATTTTTCTTTTTTAAACTTTCGAGGAGAAATCTAGTCGCCATAATCCCAAAAAAAAAAAAAAAGGAATAAAATCAACGTTTAGTTCTACCGGATTTTCTTCATAACGAAATGTTTGTTACTGCATCTACAAACTAATGTT
Organism: Acacia crassicarpa; assembly: GCA_034222035.1. Classification (NCBI taxonomy): domain Eukaryota; kingdom Viridiplantae; phylum Streptophyta; class Magnoliopsida; order Fabales; family Fabaceae; genus Acacia; species Acacia crassicarpa. The sequence goes on along the minus strand of JAWXYG010000002.1, from coordinate 58,522,570 downwards.
TTAGGAGCAAACAACAATAAAGATAGAGGAAGACAATTGCATTGAACTGAATTAAGTAACAAAAGGCTCACGCGCGGATATTACATACAGTCAGCGATATGAAACCCATATTGGCGCCGATCCCAAGAAGTGCAACCAACAGAAGTAGCAAGAACAATCCTGCAAAATGCGGTAGATAAATTATATATTTACTCAGGTCGCTTTATTCTTTTCTTTTCGCGGAAACGTGATGATATTACGAACATATATTTAATAAACTGACCATTGCAGCGGTAGTGAAGGCGAGTTCCATCCGCCAAAATCACCCCAGGAACAACTTTTCCAGGCACAATGGTTCCAGCAATCGCCAAGTAAGTAAAGAATGCCACAAGTAAAGCAACCTGGTCCAGATGAAACAGGCGGGAAAAAAATAAACAGAGGGTAAAATTTACGTTATAACCAAATAATCGGGATGATGAACACTTAATTCACGCATTGGTGTACTTACGGAGTTCCAGGACGGAATCAGAGAGTGAATCAGAAAACCCAGATCCATCTTCGCCTCTCTCACTTAAAATTTCTCAATTGCGTGGCCTCGTTGAGTTCAATCTTTCGATTAGATGCTAGGCCACTTCTCTCCCCTTGCTCTTTCAGTCTTCCTCTCAGTCTCTCAGCTACTGAAACCACGACTGAGATGTGTTTCAACAATACGCGCTCCAAACCTTTTTCTATTTTAAATTCTCCTCTCTCCACAGGCTGGCCTTTTGTCTGCTGTAGGTAAAATAAAGGGTTAATACCAAGTGTTCAGCTAACGCAGTGGTATGATGCTGGTCTATCCAGCCTTTGTATCAAGGTTCGATCCTGTCCGAAATCATTAGGTCTCCAATTCAATTTAAAAATAAAGGGTTAATATCGTATAAAAAAATTGTTACAATTCTTTTTTTGGTCTCAAATTAGTCTTCATTTGAATTTCCGTTTCAAATAAAAGTTTTAGTGCTTTAAAAAGTAAAATGATTAATTTTTTTTATTTAATTATAGGGATCAATATTTTAAATGAAATAAAATTTGAGGGATCAAAACCTCCTATTTTAAAATGACAGCAAACTTAAAAGAGTAAAAACAGACTATAATTGATTAGTAATTTACAACTCATAGTAATAAGAAATTACTATTTTGAGATTTTTAAATTTTAAAGGTATTTTTCACTTATTTTCCCAATATAATATTAAAATCATATAACTATGAAAATTAAGAAATTATGGTTATACTCCCTTTGATGCTAATTATAGGAACATATTTTGGAGTTGGTTTTGGTCTTAATTATAAGAGTAAGTTTTAATTTTTGTCAATTTTTTCCTATAATATCCCTATTTATAATTTCTTAATAATAATAATAAAACAATAATAATTTAATAATACACCTATATATTTTATAGAGAGAATCCCATATAAAGGCGGTTGAAATATCCAAATTCTAATTTAGGTTGCTAAACTTAACAAATTATTCATTAGACTATGTGACAAATTAAGAATTTAGAATTTGGAATAAATTACCTCTATATCCCTTAATTATTAATTTTTTTAAAAAAAAAAGGCAAAATTGAAAATAGATAGTTTATGCACTACAACTGAACAACCTTAGAGGAAATGTAGGCGTTAACTTGCGTACAGAAGAGAGTGGAGAGAGGAATTATGAGATGAAGATGATGTAAACATCTAAAGAGGAATCGATGAACATTGACCCAAGAGATAGGACCCTGTTGAGCTGAATGTAATAAGCATGCTCCTAAACCCTCATCCTCATCCTCCTCGCCTCTCTTTTCTTTTACCATTTTTATCAATTGCAGGGAATCGATTTGAAAGTAGGAGGCAATAGCAAAAAGACAAAACGAACCGCCCCTTAATCTGATGATGTATACTTGAAGCTTCTTGTCAAGGTTGAAATCTGATGAGTTTAAACAATCAAAACTCAAAACAAGAGAGAACATGGATTTTGAACTTCAAATTTCGAAGAGATGCTCAAACTAATACTTGGCAAATTGCAAGTTGAACCGATCACTAAGAAACTCAGAAGACTTTTAGATCAGTCCTATGAAACGTCGGTCTTTAAAGTGTTTACCAATCTAGGAAAACTTTATCCGACTTCATCCCTTTTCTTTCCTCCTTTTTTTAACCTAGTGTTAGGACTATTATTGAAAAATAACTAATATTTCAATATTCTAAATTGGGTCATTGACCCAATTTAAGATTTGTTGAGTTTATCAGCCTTATGTAGAATTTTTCTATTTTAACTGTCTTTATATTAGATTTTCCCTATTTTATAAAGTAAATAATGTTTGCAACTCATTAATGTTATGTACTCCTCAATGATATTTTTTTTATAAAATAATTTTAAACAATTTTTATTATATTTTTTCCATATCATCCCTACAAATATCACCCCTACAAATACTAGGTGTTACCCCTCAACATGGGCCCACTTCAAGAACGTTGTGCTCTTCGACCGTGCATGTATCTAAAATCTTATCTCATCTGTCTAATATAGTTGTAATTATTGTCGTTCTTAGTTATGAAAATAAAGAAATTATGGAGTATAATTTAAATTATATATTATCATTATACTTACAATTAGGTAACTGATAATTATAAATATTATATTTATTATAATATATATAATAAAAATATATACATTTTTTGAAACAAGTTTAGATGCCCAGTCTTGTTCGCAGGCCTCAACAAGATTCTAGAATAATCTTTCAGATCAATTCATTCCTCATATTCTGAACCAAACTCTAAACCCAGATCACGGTGCGTGCTATCATTTCACCTTCCTCAGAAATACTTGTAATGCACTGTGGTCTGTATTTGCTGGGTCTCTGGCAATCATGTTATGGGGTATTTTCTCACTTCTTTCATTTGCTTCCGCAATCTCAGGCGTTACAAGAATCCCACATTTTTAGTTTTGAAATTGAAGATACGATCTAATCTAGTTTTATTAGTCTCCAGCATTGTGACTCTTTCTTTGCATTCCATTTGCTCGTTCTTTTGTTGTGTTGTTAGTACGGTGGCTAAAAGTTAAAGCTCCATTGATCGCCACATATATACGGATTCTTTATTAAGATCGCCTTGATTTTCTGGAATGAAGCTCCTGTTGATCATATCGGACGTGTTTTCCATCCTGCGAGGTGTTAAACAGCTTTTTTCTTTTCATGGATGGATCGTGTTTGGTAACTCTGTAGTTTGGAAAGTTATTTTTCACACAAGTCCTAGAAATTACTACCTCCGGTTCTAATTATAAGACATAGTTGATTTTGTTTGAAGAGATTAAGGAAGCTAAATGAGTTACTTAATCATTTTATATGTTGTGTGTGTATCTTTATATTATATATTAGTTTATTAGTCAAACTAATTACTTTAGAGAAAAATAAAAATATTTTAAAGTAATTTAATTAACTTCTTTAATTTTTCTAAAAAAGTCAATCATATATTATAATTAGGATCGAAAATAGTAAGTATTATTTAAAAACCAATTCAACCACACACTATTGACCGTGGCCAGGCTTGTACTTGATATTTTTACCAGTTCTCTTTTGTCATCTGGTACTTTAATCGTTTCTGTTTGCCGTCTGGCTTATCTCCATGAGAGACGAGCCGACGCATGCCTAAGATTTTAAAGGAAACAATATAATGCTTTGATACACCACGTGAGATATTAAAATAAGAATAAATTAAATGTCTTTCATTAATAGGTTAGAGGCATATATATACATGCTAATACATGAGCACCCTCATAGAAAATATCATAACAACCGAACTCCATATTAATATTTAAAGGGAAAATTAGAATGAAAGATTTAAAAGAAATATATTTATGGAGAATGATCATAAAAATTGTAATATTTAGAATATCCAAATATAAAATTAAAAGTATTAAAATGCCCTTAACAAAATCTTCTACATTTCCTCTTACATTCTTTCCCATTTTTTATTTTTAAAATTAATACAAAGAATTCTAAATTTCGTTAAATTAAACAATAGTTTTCTCAATTTTTATTTTTCACAACTTGAATATATATCTATGAAAAAAAAATACTCATTTTTCACTTTGTAAAAATTATAATTTTTTGAAATCAACAAAAATATTCAATTAAAAATGGAATTTTATAATTTTAATAAAAGTCAAGGTCCTTTATAATTTATCATATATATTAAACCAAGAAAGTTTGTATGATTTTTTTTTGTTTTAAAAGAAATTTATGTGGGTTAAAAAATTCATGTAATATTAATAAAATTAAAACATCTAATTAACCTATTATATCCTAAAAAATAAGAAATGAGTTTATTTTTTATTTTTATAAAAAGAGCTTAATTGATATCCATATTGGTAATATAAATCTTGATGACATAAATGGGTGAAAAATAAAAATTAAAAAAATATACATTTAACGGTTGTTAATTAAATAATATATTAAAAATTAGAAGGAAAAAAAAGACTTGATCACATCACGATAGGCAATTTTATTTTTTTAATTATGAATACAATAAGAGATAATACATGAGATTTGATTATAGGTAATTTACTAATTTAAATTACCTATAAGAAAAATGACAACGCATCATGTGTCTTGCTTAGGTCCCTCTAAGAAAAATGTAGGTCCTCTATTCAACCCTAGGAAACTAAGGTCTAGTGGGTTTAAGTGAATGGAAATTAGGCTCAATCCACCCAAAAACGCCAGTCATCACTTAGGTCTACCTCTGACACCTCAATCCACCCTAAAACGTCGGTCATCACTTAAGTCTACGTCTAACACCTATTTGGATCTTCATTAGCATCCTATGGGCTTCTAAGTGCTCCTTGTTTGGTCCTTCATCAAACAAATCGCAACTTCCAATTACAACAACCATATTCTCACTCGTATTTTACCCACTCTTCCTCTTCATCTTTTCCCAAATAACTCTCCCACTTCTCCTTCTCCTCCATTATTACATTTATTTTATAAATCCACTCCTACTCATATTCACAAGTTTTGTTATCCACTATTTATCATTTAACATGAAAGTAATCTATATTCAAAATAAAATTATACCTACAAATAAGACATGTCATCTATGTTATGATAACAGAAAATAATAAAAATTATTTCTCATCTTTTGTATCCACATCTTCTTTATACATCATACTTCCCTAGTTGGTTCATTTTATAATAGGGTTAATGAGTAAAAATACACGTGATTTTCTTCCAATTCACTTCACACCAAATACATTTTTAAAAGGTAAAAGTGACTATGTGGTTTAAAATTATTTGTAAAAATACTGTTTAAGCTAATTGTTAGTACTAGTTTGACTTTTTTTTATTGACTGAATGATGACAGGCTTTTAAAATAATATATATATATATATATATATAAACATGCTGACTGGGTATGGGAATGCAAATGTGAGTTTGCACGGATTAAAGAGAATCATTAATGATGGGTTGTTTGTAGAACATAAGAGCCATAAGTGTAGTTATCGGGAGGTAGAGCCAGCCAAGAAGGCAGAAACAAGAAGTATCTCCACCGACCAAACGAAGATCTTAGGCTCACAATAATACAACCCAGATCCCCATATTTCTTCTGCTCGCCAGGTGCAAGAAGCCAGCTCTGCTGGGTCAGCAGAGTCCGATCAAATTCCTGCAGATTCCAGTTCCGGTCATCGGCGGTGGGAATCCATGGCATCAATCTTCAGCGGACCACCCCACAGATCCCTACCATACATACTCACTTTGGAAGCTGAGTTTGGAGATCTTCAGTTTCCAGACACCCCCCAGGAAAGAAGAAAACAATCATATATAAGAAAATTGAAGAAAGACGACGTTGGAAGCAATGAGAGAGAAACTAAACAGTTATATTATCAAACTAGTAAAGTGAACAACCCAGCAAGCAAACCAGTACACAAGAACAATTATGCGATATCAGTCATTCGAGAGCAAGTTTGGGATCACTTTTAAAGGTCTTAAAAGTACTTATTTACATAAGTTGAGAAAAAAATCCTCGTATATACTTCAGAGTATACCATAAATTATAATTCAAAAGCTACTTTTAAAAGCCTCAATCGCTATTCCAATCAAGCACAATTTTCTCAATTAGCATGGGTTGATTGAGAACTCAGACTTTAATGATTTTCTTTAATCCTTGCCAAGTCAAACTTGAATTCCCTTGCCCTATCAGCATTTTTTTTTTCCAGATTGTTACTTTAAAAGCCACGTCATCATCCAATTGGTAAGAAAAAGTCAAACTAACCATAGAACGATATTTTTGCACCTAACTACATGAACAATTCAAATTAGGACACACTTAAAAAACTAAGCTTACTGGACGCGCAAACAGTACAGACCAGATTACATGCCACACTGACTAACAGGGTCTTGATCATTGTGGCCTCAGTCACCGTGCTTCCATTATATTCTATGATCATCAAATTCGCCTCCATTCTGCGCAACACCCTGTTCATTATCATTACCATTTCTGTTGTACTTGTTGCCAGAATCTTCTTGTTCCTTCTCCCTGTTCCATTGCTCTATTTTAGCTCTCCTTTCCACGCTACTTTCTCTAACAGGACTCCTGTCCCTTCCCACAGGACTTCTACTTCGATTTGTTCTTCTCCGGGGACTTCGACTCCTAGGCAACCTGCCCCTACCCTGGTGGCCATGATGTCTGTCAAAATCTCTTCTACCAGACCCACGTCCAGCATGCGGACGGTCATCATGGGTACGATGCCTTGGAGGGCTCCTGCTTCTGCTTCCCCCACGGCCTTGATATCGCCTGTTTCTCCCGAATAGCTTCCTTCTCAACTCCCTTAAAAAAAAAAGAGAGAAAAGCAGAGTGTAAATAGACAATCAAAACTAACATGCCAGAGCAAAGAATGTCTGAAAAGAGAAGCGCGCCATGCTGAGAAACCAACCTGCTAATCTTCTTCAGGTGCATGAAATTGCAATAGCCCCCACGATTGCAAACATTTTCCTCATACTGCCTACAAGTGGCTTCTCGAAAATCCGTCACAGGAGAGAAGTCAACGATGATGGGTCGCCCTGGTGATGTCATTAAAAGTTAGAAGTTTTGTGGTAATAATAATTGCAACAATTTGAAGAGGGGGATAGAGGACTCAATCACATGACAGCACTCTGTTTCATCTTGCGGTGTTTTTTTTCAAAAAACCAATTAAGTTCAGAGATGATAATCTACGTATGCTCAAGTCCTGCTAGATACAGTCATCACATGCTGGTGAAATTGCAAGTATGAACAATTCCATATACTTCAAACAAAACACCATTTTATTGTTAGGAACAAGGCTAATCCATGGCATCAACCAAAGCCTTCTTACCACAGGGAAGAGAGAGACGCATCAGAGAGCAACCCAACTAATCAGTCTTGTGAACCATGGTAATAATGCATCCCAGTTAATCATGAACCAGAAACTAGTTTCCTCTTTTCTCTTTACAAAAACATAAATCCAACTTCTCCAAAATAAGTTGATAAAATAACACCAATTAAAGTATCAGGTGCAAGCAAGAATGTTAAAATATATAATCCGGGTTCAGCAGAACACTGAGACAGACAAAAAGGTAGATAAACGCTGAGGAGAGGTATAGAGAAGTGAAAGAGCACGCACATGATTGATATAAAGCATAGGTAGGTCAAAACTTAAAAACACGCCCACATACATGCACACACAATAAATAATTGATATAATTCACCAGAAACTAGACGCCGCACTGATCCTCACCTATCTAACTTCCAATAACAGTAAACAAGATATGCTTAAAGCTGTCAAGACAAAAGGAAGCTAATACAACGGAAAATCAAATTCAAGAAAACCCTTTCCATGGAAAATTAATCCCACAAGAGAATAGCGTGGGCAGTTTATCATATTTGACCACATCCAGATAAAATCTACAGCAAACATTACCAGTACTTTCTTCCCAAGTCTTGAACCTCGTGAATAAAATGACTAAAACGTGTCAAATGTACGACCATTAAGACCAACTCCCGATCATGTTAGGTCACAATTGATAGAAAGGGCTAAATTATATTTCTACGGAAAAAAATTAGTAGTGCCTGAAACCCCGACAAAAAATGGATCCTTTAATATTTAGCCTAATCGAAGTTAACGCCCAAGATCCCTATACTAAACATACAAACCAAAATTTTAAGGAAGTAACATGTCAGATATGATAGCACACTCCCGTCCAAATGGACTACCACTAACAACACATGCCAGATGAGTCAATTCTTGAGCTATTCTGTCAGTGGTAAATCACTTTAAATTGGAAATGAAAGCAATCTAAATACTAACAGGAGGAAGCTAATAAGTTATAAAACAATGAAAGAGGAAAAGGCACGAAGATGGAAATTAACCTGAATAAAATCTACCACTCAGATTCATCAGCGCATTGGCAGCATGATCCTCCTCTTTAAACTGAACATATACGTTGCCAACCTGACCGACGAAATAATAAGTACTACATAATCAAACAAAAATGACAGAAATATGAAAAGAAATAAGCTGGGAAAAAGAGAAGGTATACCATGTGGTCAGCCAAATTATCACAAATATTCAAGCTCTGAATTTCTCCATACTTGCTCAACTCCTCAAATAGATCTTCATAAAAATCCTGCACTCACATACCGACAATTTTTTAAATTAAAGATGTTATTGCTGAGGGCCAGAATTGCCGATTTCAGATGCGAACAGTAATAAACGTGAAAGAACAAAAGAAAATATGAAGAAAAAGAAAAAGAAAAATCAACATCGAAATACAGAGAAAAATGAAATTCGAACCTCGAAGTGATCTTGGACCTTGTCGGGATCAAGTGCTTGCCCTTGGTTAGGGTCAACGACAGGGGTGATCATGTCAGGCCTCTGGTACATATTGGAGAGAAGAAGAGTAGGGCTAATGGTGGGCTTAGTGTGAAGTCTGGAGCAGCGGTCACCATGCCTGCAGGCTCCGATCTTGAAGTAGAAGGGGCAGTTAACCCTGTCCTTTTCCGTTCCGAAAATCGATGCCAAATGCTCCGCCATCACCGAATGAACACAAATAACAGATTCACCTTCTTATAGTTCGTGGAGCTCGGGCGAGTCTCACAATCTGTGTCGTTTTGGTTTTTAGGGTTTGGTTCAAACAAGGACAGAGATCCCCTTCTTCAACGGAGGGGTATGAGAGAATGAGGAAGAAGGTGGGGTTTATGAAAGTACCAAGTCACTCAACGTTATATATGTCGTCTCAAGCTATGTGATTTATTAATTCATATCGATTATTCCTTAATACTCCCTGGACTCCTAATTACTTCTGCTCCTAATTATAAAACTTTTAATTAATTTTTTTTTGAGGGATTAAAGAAACTAATTAAATTACTTTAGAGTACTTTTATTTTAATTTTTTTCTTCAAACTAATTAGTTTAACTAATAAATTAATAAATAATTTAAGAATATACAACATATAAAATGATTAAGTAACTTATTTAGCTTCCTTAATCTCTCCAAAGAAAGTCAACTAGGTCTTATAATTAAGACTGGAGGAAGTATAATACCTAGTTGACTTTTTTGGAGAGAATAAAAAAGTTAATTAAATTACTTTAGAGTATTTTTTTCTTCAAACTTATTAGTTTAACTAATAAACTAATATATAATTTAAGGATACACAACACATGAAATGATTAATTAACTTATTTAACTTCATTCCAAAAAAAATCAACTAATTCTTATAATTAGGACCAGAGATAATAATTTCTAAGGAAATTTTAAATAAATACCTTTAAAATATAGAAATTCTAAATACTCCCGTTCGCAGAATGTAAGTTTCAAATTTATGATATAAGTTTTATTTTAGATTTGTCCAAGTATTTACGGGTCTTTTCCAACTTTACTCATTGACTACACTTGTTGTACTTATTGTCAATCCGATCATTTAGCCTCTTTACAAGAAAGTAAGGGTATAGGGCGTGTTTGGGAACATTCCAAATAGATTTATTATCCCATTAGATGGGATAATAAGTCCATCAAAAAAATTAAGAGTGTTTGAGAGCACTCAAAAATTGATGGACTTCAATGGACAATGGGGTTTCCCCCCCCCCCCAAGCTCTCATTTGTGGCTTCTAATCCCATTAAAGGCTTCTTATCAATTTTTTTTATGTAGGGTCCATTTGTTAAATTACCATCTCACCCTTTACATTAATACTTTTATATATTGTATAATGCATATTTATTTATTTACATTAGTACTTTTATATATTGTATTATGCATATTTATTTATTTAAATATGATCCATTTGATAATAGTGATCCACTTGATGAAAGCCTCATCAACACGAATGAATGATCTTCGTGATGAAATCAGAGATGAACTTGTAGGGACTAGGTTTATTTAAGCAATTTATTGTGTTGTAATTTATTTAATGAAATTTTACTATTTTATTTGGCAAATTTATATTTATTTGTAATTTTTATCCCAAATTATCACATTTTATACAATACATATGTGTGTGTGTGTGTGAATTTGACTTATACCATTTTCGGTCATTTTCCATCTCATCTTTCTTTTTAAAAGCTATGCCAAACAAGTTCCCATAAAACAACAAAAGCCACTTTTGCTACTGCTATCCCAAAAACATAAATCACATTTTAAAAAAAAAGTACATCATAAAAAAGTCAATTAAGAAAAGTCAATCAGAAACAAAAACCACTTCTCCCACAGAAATCCCAAACGGGCCCATAATTAAAAAAATTATTATTTATAGCTCTGAGCTATTTTTAACAGTTTTTTTAATAACCGCAAATTGATTATTTAAACCTTATAATTAGAGACAAATAAAGTAAGTGATTCCAAATCATATATTAATCTTTAGAATTTAAAATGTTGTGGAAGAGACATCATTGCCCTTCACCTTTCTTTTTTTTTGAATGTCACTTCACCACCCCGCACTCACAGTCAATCGTTGGAGCTCCAACGTTGACGATCGAATATTTTTTTCTTGAGTTTTTTAGGGAAAAAATCAATATTGAAATTAAAGTAGTTAATAGAAAAACTACAGTAGTAAATAGTGTCCTTGATGCTAATATTTTCTAATAATTATTTTTGTTTCGCTATTTATTGCTTTGGTTGCCTACTGACAAAGTCACAAATACAATTTTTTGAATTTTTGAAACAGGAGTAGTTAAAAGCAAAACTAAAGTAATAAATAGTTTTGCTATTTATTACTTTTATTTTGATATTTACTACTTTAAATTTAATATTGACGACTTTGGGTGGATGTCAGTTAAGTCCCTAAAACATTTTTTGAATTTTCAAAGCAAGGGTATTAAATAGCAAAATTAGAGTACTCAATAGCGAAGCAAATGTAATTTTGCGAAACAACAACAATAGTTCCTTATTATTATTTTAGTGTTTTTATTTACTACTTTTGTTTTAGAAATTCTTTAAAACATATATGAGGATGCTAAAGCTCTAGGAAGCCAGAGAGGTCATGAGAGATCCGGCAACGAGCGGATTGGAAAGAATTTAAGGTTTTTTAAAAATAAAAAAAGAAGAGAGAAAGTGAAAACAATTATGTAATTTTCCAAATTTCTCAACATGTTCCTTCACACTTGAGGTACTTTTGAAGGTTGATGTCTCTATTGACTAAAAAGCCATGGTCCTTCACTTGAGGTACTTTTGGCCAGTGACAAAAACTAGTGTAAAAACGTAAAAACGTAGTTTTTATGTGGGTTATACGTGCTAAAACGCAAGTAAAAACTATATTGAGCAGAAACTGTTATAAACTTCACTCAAACACATAAAAACGGTAAAAACTTACGTTTTTACCATTTCTACTTTAACCAAAAAAAAAAGGATGATTTTTTTTTTACTCAAAAAAATGATGAAAAGTCGAAAATCATATTTCCATCGTGCATCTTAGACTTAGGATTACTGAAGAGTGGAGACTGGATAGTTTTATATAGTTTTTAACGTATTTCATAATTAAAAATGTAAGTTTTTTTAAACATAAGTTTTTTTTTAATGTTTCATATAATTATATAACTTATATCTTTTAAATATAAAGCTGTTCATTGAATTTTGAGTAGTGATTTATGATTTTTTTCCACGTGTGTATATATATATATATATAATTTTGAGCTATGACCTTAAGTAGTAGAAAGTAAAAAATTTACATTTCGTGTTGTTTCTATCACTCCGTTCCATGTCTACTTAGAAACTCAATTTTGACAATATTGTTTTTGACTAATAACTTTTGTAATGAAAAATTTTTGAGCAATTCTGTTGATGAGACTTTTATATATTCTAGGGGTATTTTGTTGAAAATTATTTTCAAAAAATATGTATTATATCAAATATTAGATTGCTTCCATTTTATAGTTAAAAATGTCCTCATATTGAAAACAACAAGATTTGAAGTGCTATGAGATATTAAGTGGGGGCATATTTCTCACTAAGCATTCGAATTTTACTTCATCAATTATCATGTTGTGAATATTAAACTTTCTAGGCTTTAGGACCAAAAATATACATGTATTTTATCCTCAAGAACATCCAGCACCATATACTTTTTTTTAGAACAAAAATACACATGTAGTTACATTTTATGAGCAAAAGTTACACCATTGTTAAAATCTAGCCTATTGTAAATATATATTTTTCTATTGTAAATAGTCAGATTTTAAATTTTGTCGTAAATACAACACTTCCTATTGTAAATCTAGCATTTTTCTATTGTAAATGACATTTCTATGTTCAAAATCCAGGTGTTTAAATGTTGTTGTAAATATGGCATTTTTTGTTGTAAATATAATTAGATTTTAAATTTTGTTGTAAATACAACACTTTCTGTTATAAGTATAGCCTTTTTTGTTGTAAATGACCATTTTATGTTCAAAATCCAGGTGTTTAAATATTGTTTTAAATATGACATTTTCTGTTGGAAATGCACCGTTGAATTAGATTTTAACGGTGGTATGGTTTTTGATCTTAAAATATAACCACATGTATATTTTTGCTCTCGAAAAAAGCATATGGTGCTGGACGCTCTCAAAGATAAAGCACATGTGTATTTTTTCTCATTTTCCCAACTTTCTATCCCACAACTGGTACAATTTTTTTGGTGTTCATTTATTTGTATTACATCATTCAAACGACATGAGGAATAAATAGATAAAAACCTTAAACACACTTTCCACTAGTTAAATCCTTTCATCCGTTCTAACCTTTACCGGTTTACCCTATGTTTAAATATAAATGGAGAAAAAATTAGGGAAGGTAAAAATTAGGAAGGAAAACTCCGAAAAATAATAAATATTTTTTATCATTTATGAAAATTTCTCTTTGTAATATTCCCTCTTCCATATTCTGCCTTCATTTTTCTCTCCATTGAAATATTAACTCAATATCAGTCAGAAAACAAAAGGTCCGAACAAAAATTAAGAAGCATCCTCATCTCACTCAACTTCATTAGAAGAATCAAATCCATTATTTCTGGTACATATCAAACAAAAATTATAATTTCTCTTAAAAAAATTAGTTTCAAAAGTACCGTATTTCGTTTAATTTTAAATTTATTAAGTATTAAGTAAATGCATGTTAAATTTTCTTAGCAAAAATAGAGGATGACAGGATATGAAAAAGAATTATTAATATTGGTGGCAAAACAAATACATATTAAAGATCTACACAGTGTGGGATTACATTTGGGGGGAAAAAATTGAGCATGGAGATGGATTTGTAGCCAACACAAACTCTTTCGACGAGCAATGATACCCTGAGCCCACCAAAAAAAAAAAAAGAGTGGGTAATTTTTAAAATCAGATATGAATTGGGCAACACAATATTTGCATGCGTGAAAGGAAAATCCATATTATGAAATTTTACAGCCTAATGGTAGAGGATGCTCCCTGTGCGTGAGATTTGCCGATTTGATTCAGCTTTCCCTTATTTATTTTGGGCCAATAACAGAATCTCGATTCATGTATGCGCCCGACAGAACCTCGATCCAGACTAGGCAGGGCGAAGCTCTGGTGAATCAGGTGCAATAGAAAAAAAAAAAAGAAGTAATATTACATTTTTAGGTATGACTACTGGACAGCCTTTATTATTGGCTCGGTTTGATTCACATCTAAACTTGCACTGTATTTGTTTTTTTCAACTTCATTTATGTTTAAAAATGCACCACTTTTTTTTAGCACTTCAAAACAATCATTTAATTTGTTTATTGTGCTTCCAAATAATCTATCATAGATTTAACAAAAAAAAAAGTTAAATACGGAGACATCAACCTTCAACAAAAGAAAATAAAATGTGAAATTAAAAAGAAGGTTATAATAATGATTAAAAACAACAATATTATTTCCCTAATGTCAAATTTTGTGTAATTACTGGGTTTATCCTTTTTAAGAAGTAAAATGAATATCAACAGGCAGGTTTGCCCGAGAGGTTAAGGGGGAAGACTTAAGATCTTCTGCACATAAGTGCGCGTGGGTTCGAACCCCACAGCCTGCAATTGTTGAGTTTTTTTTGTTAATTATTTTGTTTTGTTTGCCCTTATTAAAATAAATTAGGAAGCAGCTTAAATGCCATTGATTTATTTTCCCGATATATATTGATTTTTTTTTTTAAAAAAAAAAACTCATTTATTGCGATTTACTTCCTTCAATCCTAAATATTCCTCTAGTCCTAAATATAAGAGAGTTTTTTTTAATTAAAAAAAAAGATTAAAGAAGCTAAATAAGTTACTTAATCATATCATATACTGTGTATCCTTAGATTATATATTAGTTTATTATTCAAACTAATTAGTTCAGAAAAAAGTATAAATATACAAAAGTAATTTAATTAACTTCCTTAATCTCTTTAAAAAAATCAATTTTATTTTATATTTAAGACCAGAAAGGAATACTTGGAACTGATTATTATTTTTGCCTATTTATAAACACAACTCTGAAAAATTGTGAGTTGGATTTTATTTTTTTGCCAACGCATAATTTTTAATCTGTATTCATGGAACTTTATCTTTGCAAATGTGTTCTTCGAATTCTTACAACTTTTTCTCAAAGTCTTAAAAGACAAGGATGATGTCTTTCTCGCATCAAGAAAGATGGGGGGGGGGGGGGGGGGGGGGGGGAATAAAATTCTATTTGGAAATGATAGTTATAAAAAGAACAATGTACACCGTTTGAGAATGTGAAATAAATTTATGTTAGGACCGTATTACTGGGATTTGGATTAGGATTTTAACCAAATTCATTAAAAAAAAATAAAATTCATGAACTTTAAATCTAAAATTAGCTATCCAAGTGCCCATAGATTTAATTTGATATTTAAACGATCTTAAGGGCGTTCCAATCTATGATGATAAAAAGGTAAGAATCTTCCAAAATTAGGGATTGAAGGTGAAACTAAACCCCTGACCAATCCTGAGATTTAACCTTTCGGGTAGAAGGAAAAACAGAAGACAAGGTCTAAATATTGAAAAGCTTAACATTAACCAACTCGCATATTAGTACAGTATTTGCTCCAGAAATCAAAATTCAAGAATTATTGGCAAAAAGCTCAAAGCTCCTGTAAACAAGACTGGCGTTCTCTTTCTAATTATAATTTTATTCATTGCTCAACACAAACCGTACCAGCAAATCTGATTGCCCCGAAATCATGCAATGCCTACATATTTCTGGGTTTAAAAACTCTAGTAGGGTTCAACAGGCGTGCGGAAGGATGCTCCAGCATAGACAGCATCAGAACCAAGCTCTTCCTCAATTCTCAAGAGCTGCCATGACAAAATAAAAACTTTTACAAAAAGGCTAGACTACTAAATGAGACCAACGAGTGACCAATATTCAACGACCATAACTAACCTGATTATATTTAGCAAGACGCTCCGACCTGCATGGAGCTCCGGTTTTGATTTGACCCTGCTCAAGAACACATTATGGCAAAGTTAATTTGGAATTTCGGACAAAGCCTTCAAGGAGCGCCACTTTCACAACTTTTATGAATGATGGATTAAGATCATACCGTGGCCAAACCAACAGAAAGATCAGCAATAAAAGTATCCTCGGTCTCTCCACTGCAGCCAGAACATAAAAAAACGTCTCAAAAGCCAGCGCATTATGAACTTGAAACAGAATTGTAGGCAATTAAACTTCAGTGGTCACTAGCATTTCAAGAAAAAGCGCATACAGACCTCCTGTGGCTGGCCATTACACCCCAACCAGCTTTCTTGGACATCCTGACAGCTTCAATGCTTTCAGTCACAGATCCGATTTGATTAACCTGTCTCAGGATTGTGTCAAGGGGAGATGCATCTTAGTAATGCAGGAACCAATAGAAGATTACAATGACTTGGACCTAGTAGCATGAAAGTATATTAATACCTTGAGCAAAAGTGCATTGCAGGCTTTCACGTCAATTGCCTTCTGAACCCTCTGTTTTTTTTTTTAACATAAAAGAGAGAGATATACAACCAATCAGTCAAAGCAATCTTTTATAATTAAGATCCCCACAGCTTCAGCGATGAACTTCAAGTCATTCTGCTCTCCCCTAAAGTCCTAATACAACCGACACCACCCCTCCCCCACCATCAAAAATCTTTTTTTAAAAAAAGGAAAAAAAAGGGTTAAGCAGTTAGTAACCTTTGGGTTGGTAACCAAAAGATCATCACCAACAATTTGTACTTTGTCTCCGACCTCAGCTGTTAGCTTGGAGTAGTGCTCCCAGTCATCTTGGTCAAAAGGATCTTCAATCGAAACAATGGGATACTCAGTTGCAAAGGACTTGTAAAGATCTTTGAGAACAACCCCAGAGATCTTCTGCGAGCCATCATTGTTCTGCATGTGAAACAGAAAATACAAAAACTTTAAACCACACAAATCCTTCCAAACTGGAGTATTTGCTTATAGACATTGATTGTTAATGATCTTCTCAAGCAATCAGATATGCAAACACAAAGCAGGAGAGAGATGAGAACAAATATATCTGCGTTTTTTGGGATAAACAGATAACAAACATATCTCACTCCCATGAAAGAAGGTGCAATGACACAAACCAGAAAAACCTTTAGGCACAAAACAGCAACTTGAAATATCGAGAAATGAAATATATAAGGAACTTCTGTTTTAAGTTTCCCATTTCTCAAGTCATCAAGGCGACCATCGCCTCACAAGATGTCTTAACAAAACCATAATGTTTTTGGATGCCAAGGTATGTTAGATCTTCAAAAGCAAAATGAGTAAGCAGAACTTAAATTTCAGCCGCCCCACACTAATGTGGTTTACATATTACAATGTGCTCACCTCTTCCTTGAAGTTCAGGTCATAGGTTTTGTCCGATTTGTAGAACTCAGAAGCAGCAACATCCATTCCAATGACAACCTAAGAATATAACAGGAAATTGTCAAATCCTGCTAAATGAGGTGATTAAGATAGTTTAAAGAACCATAAGTAGAATTAAAGTATGGAATTAATAAGAAAACTTACTTTTCCTGTGTAGCCAGCTTTCTCTATGGCAGTTTTCAGCAGTTCCAGTCCTTCCTTGTTCTCCTGAACACTCACAAGAGATGCCATTGTCAGTAATCGACCAACAACTAATCATGGAAGTTATACGCATGAAAGATCATAAGGAGGTTGTGCCTGTGCCAACCTGGATATTAGGAGCAAAGCCACCTTCATCACCGACATTTACTGCATCTTGACCATACTTCTTCTTAATAACAGCCTGAATGACCAAGCATAATTGCCATAATTGGCTAATCAGAAAACAGCAGTAAAATTTACATTGAGGATGCAAATCAACAGCGATAAAAGCAGATCTAATTAGACAATGTATTGAAGAAACCGCAGATAATCCAAAATTACAGGAACAGAACCCAAACAAAGCTAGATACCAGATGCTTAACTCTTTAAGAACTATAAAAGTATTGAATTACTCATTAACCTGTATTGACAAAACAAAGCATATGGAAAGTGTTAAACTTAAACACACTTTGAGGCAAATACATTTCAACTCAACAAACCTTCAAATGGTGATAAACTTCCACACCCATCTTCATGGCTTCCTTGAAAGAGGATGCTCCCACGGGAAGAATCATAAATTCCTGCATATATATCAAAGGATCATACACTCATTACATCAAAATTCTCCCTCCCTCTCTCTCTGAGTTTAGGTAGCATGCCTGCATGGCAAGCTTGTTTCCAGCATGTGATCCACCGTTGATGACATTGAAAGAGGGCACAGGCAACACCAACTTCTTGTTGCCAGCAATATTTGCAATATGCTGCATAAAAAGGCATGGCAATATCAGTGTCAGATATTGAAATATACATAACCACTACATTGGCCCCCCCACGCATGAAAAATTGTGGACCAGATATAATTGTTTTTCTCACAAGTATGGGTTCGGTAAATCATAAGGGTGTGTGTTGTGGAAAATAAGTTAGTGGCGCAAGATACCAGCTCTCGCCCGCCCCCCGCCGGGGGGGGGGGGGGGGGGATTCAAAATAATGATCCACATGTGTACTTTACATGTGGGAAGTTACTCTCACAGCCCAAGCATCATATACCTTGTACAGAGGAATCTTCGAGACACTAGCACCAGCTTTGCAGACTGCAAGAGACACTGCCAATATGGCATTTGCTCCGAGCTTTAGGAAAAAATAAAGTTGTGTTAGGACAATTAGAATTATATGAGTGACGTAAAGTAACAAATGTAATCCGCTAAGCACCTTTTGTTTGCACCAGCCCCATTCATTAACAGTTCCATCAAGCTGTTGAACCATGAGATTGTCAATGGCAGTCTGCTGAGTTGGATCCTGTCCATTGTCACAGGGCAACAGTGGCGTGAGACTATGCCTGAGAAAGCTACTAAAATCCTCTATTAATGTGCTAGAAAACCATAATCGGACTCTCACAAGATTGCTACACGAGTTATCAGGGGCATACTTTATCGATACAGAAATAGTAATACTAAAAGGAAAAAACTTAACCAACCTTGCCAACCAAAGCAGGAGCGATAATCTTGTTCACGTTATCAACCGCCTAAATGAGGGGGCAAACAAAGTGACTAAGTGAGCATGATACACAGATATATCAACGCAGGAACTTATCAGACTACTTAGTGTAGGGGACGAGATTTACCTTCGATACACCTTTTCCAAGATAGTCAGATCCTCCATCCCTTAATTCAAGAGCCTCATAAATCCCTGAAGCAAAATCGGTTGTTTGCATAAGAATAATCAAAATACCAACAAAAGGATGTATAAAAAATAACCAACGTCAAGGGATATATAGTGTTTGAACAAGACGAGATTGAAATTAAAAATTAAAATGAAAAGAACTTGAAATATTTCCGGAGTTTCTAACAACACAGATCAGTAGAGATGACCGAAGAAAAACAATATTTCGTTCATAAACCAACACGATCTGCGTCAAGCGGTAAACCAGATGCAGGACAAGTAAAGCATACCAGTGGAAGCACCGCTGGGAACGGCCGCTCTAGCAAAGGTACCATCGCTGCACGTCAAATCTACCTGTAGTAATCAGCACCGTTATCAAAGAAGTTAAAAACATTTCTGAAACAAAAACCATTTCTTAAAAAGAAATAACACAAAGAAAGAAAGATGAGAACATTCGATTCAAACTTTTAAATGACTATCAACTCAAATGAACCCAAAGCATTCATCAAAACTCCAAGGAGTCATTTAGATTAGATAATCAAGCTGATTCGGGGAAAACACCAACAAACAGCAAAAGCAAAGAAAGAAAGGGTGATAGTGAAGTTGAGACAGTTAGCGAACAGATCAGAGGCCTAGAAATGATCGAAATCGAAGAGATTAAGAAGGAGGCGTAGAAGGATTGAGGATAAGGGAAGATTTAAACCTCGACGGTAGGATTGCCACGGCTGTCGAAGATCTGCCTTGCCTTGATGCTTTGGATGGTAGCCATAGATCTGAAGTGAGTGAAAGATGAGGAGGAAGTGGCGACTTGCGAGCAGTTTGTTTAAAAGCCAACACAGAAAACACCGAAGAGTGGCTGGTTATTTAAAAACACCCTGCTACAGTTTCGAGCAATTAGGTCTAGACTTTGAGCACCCGTGGTTTTGGGGTTAAGATGGTATATTTCTCCTTTACATGCTTTTTAGGTGATTATCCCTTTAATTAGAGTGTTTGAAACATTTTTTTAAATTTTTTATTTATTTAAATTAAACTATACTGTATCCTGAAATTTTTTTTGCACCCAATATCTTAAATTAATTAATTTTTAATCCTGTATTCAGAAATATTTTCCTACACCAGTATCATGAAAATTAATTAATTTGAGATATTGGGTACAAAAAAATTTCAGAATGCAACATATAATTTAATTTAAATAAATAGAATATAAAAAAAAATTAAAAAATGTTTCAACCCTCTAATTAGAGAAACAAACATCTAAAAAGCATGTAATAGAGAAGCATATAATGTGAATTCTGAGTTTTAGGATTTGGCTAATATCCTTCTCATATATATACTGTCCACTGCACTTGAAAGGCCACCTTTTTTTGCTTTTTCCCTCAAAACAACACACACCTGGTTCCTTAAAAAAAAAAAAAAAATCAGGGCACTGTGTCGGTAGTAAAAAGATGATTCAGGGTACGGAATAATATTGAAAAAAATTCTTCATCATCTTAAAAAAATTATTTCAAAATCTTGAAAAAATATTTCAAGGTACTGGCTGATACTAAAAGGAGACTGATACTGAAAAAATAATTTATAATCTTAAAAAATTATTTTAGGATCTTGAAAAATATTTCTATAAACTTTGTGTCAATTCAGTTCAATTGCAGATTTTCTAGAATATTAGTATGTCCTAATAATATCATTATTTAACCACTTTTTGTGGCAGGAATGACTTATGGAAATGGAAGCCGCTCTCTCCATTTTCAGAATTAAATATTGTAGGAATGAAGCTTTTTTGTTTTTGGTCCATAGGAATGAAGCTATTAACAACAATAGCAGTTGGCCAACTAATTGACTAAATGCAATATTTGAATTTGGGGGAAATATTTTGTTTTGATTTTCTATGTTTCAAATGAGAGGTGAGTTGTTAGTTCAGGACTTTAAAAAAAGTTTGGTAGACGCATGCACCGTAATTGGTTGGCAATCAGTCAACTTAATTAAACTAGAGTATAAGTCATTCAACACCCTATCTAACAGCAGCATGTTCGAAGCCATTTTCTCCTCCTCTAACCAACACAGCCACCCTCATATATCTATCCCATCATTCCTCTTATGTTTAGCATAATGCACAAATTCCTACATTGTTTGAAAGGCTTTAAATCTAGTAGATGGAAGCTCCGCGATTCACTTGTAAAATCAAAGAGTTAACCATGAACATTCTATGAAGAATAGGCCCTAAAGCAAGGTATATCAAGGAGCTTACGAAAACATTTGTTTCCCACGTAGCATCATCGATAACACTAAATCTGTGACATAGTCCCACCTAAAATTATGCCCTTTTGCCCCATACAAGATATCAAACACTGTCACCCATTCAGCCTTCAGCTTCTTCAAGCGACAGGAGCTATCATTGTTTCCTTTGAAGCAACATTCGAAAAGCCTTTCTTCCATCTTTAGTTGTAGATAAACAAAATAACTAAATCTAAACCTTCTCTTGTCCATTTCTTTGCCTCTCAATGTCATCTCCACCAGCAAATCGACAAGCGCCTCGTCTGCTTCAAGGGTCCACATGTGACATCGACGACCATTTCCTTTGCCAAAACCACCCTCCACAATCCCATCCTGTACCATATCCCCGCCGGTTTCACTTTCTGATGGCCCTCCACTACCCTTCGTTGTACAATGGGAACCCGTTTCGAGCGTTAAATGTAAGGCACGTGGTTGAGCAACAGTGTCGTGGGTGCATGGCTTTCATGTGGTTTAAAATAGTCTTTTCTATTTAGGAGTAAAATGATCATTTATCGCATTTTACTACCTCATTTTCTTCAAACCAAACAACATTTTTTCTATCAACCCATTTCTTTTCTAATGTGAACCAAACACATCAATGACAAAATAGTTTCCATCCTTTTCCTTTTCATTACCGCATTTTCTTTTATCCAAACTGCCCCAAAGTCATCCCCTTGTGAATTTCCTGGACACACGTAGAGAGTTCATCTCCAAAACTGATCGATTCAAATATTATATTAATTATGTTGATTAATTTAAATAAATTAAAGAAGTTTGTTATGTTAATTACTTCTAACAAATATAAGTTTATTTTCTTAAAATATTATATTTCATTGTAACTACCTTTGAATATATAATTTTTAACGTATGCAATCAAAGCAGATTAAGGCCTTATATTATAATGATGACTAGATAGAGGTAATCCTTAACTAGATCTTATAATAAGGATCAAAGGTAATACTAGTTAGGGGCATCTAAAAGTATGAATACCGACACTCAATATAAGAGCTAGTTTACTGATTTAGAGATATTAGAAAAGTTAGATAAATTACTTAATTATATCATATGTTACATTATAAGTAGGTAAATTAGTTTTTTTTTAAATAATAAATATAAAAGAGAAAATGAAAAAAAGTTTTATATCTAGGAACAAAAATCGCGTATAAAACTGATCCTATATTTACAACTGGTGGGTGTAGTGCATGTTATTGGTATAGCCCGACACACTAATCCACAAGACCTTGTGCCCTCCGGATATTAAAGTTCTCCCTTAAAGAATAAGATGCCGATATAAAATAACTAATCTTAACACTTTATCATGTATTTTTAATATGATTGTTTGTGAGTTGTGAGGAATATCGAATTGTAATCGCGCTCAAAAGTCAAAATAGTTGATATAATGATTCTCTGGCGATATTTACGACGACATTTTAACTGGAAATATCAAATTTATGTCCCATTAAAAAGAAGAAGAAGCATGATTAGGAAAAAAAAAAAAAAAAGATCGCGATGGATAATTCTGGAATGATGCTGTTTACAGGGCGATGCCGTCCAAC
This sequence comes from Acacia crassicarpa, assembly GCA_034222035.1. NCBI lineage: Eukaryota > Viridiplantae > Streptophyta > Magnoliopsida > Fabales > Fabaceae > Acacia > Acacia crassicarpa. Next base: position 58,499,571 of record JAWXYG010000002.1, on the reverse strand, counting down.
TAAATATTTTTCCCAGGACATGCGTTTTTATGATTTTATTTGCAAGATGCTTAATTTTATTATGATAGGGACATTTAAGGGAATGCCGATCTTAAAATATATGTAATATTCTTTCCTGGATGACGGAGCATCGGCCACCACGCGGCTAACGGTCAAGCTCAGTTTTTGGAATTTTGCTTCTTTTTTTTTTTTAATTTCATTTATTTATAACATTGATTAATATATCATTCACTTCAAGAATTACATATCGGTGTTCTTTTATTCTTTTAAATTAACTTCAACAGACCATATATATATTTTCCCCAGTTTTGAAAAGCATGCAAATGCTTTAACAATAAAAGCAAACCTTATGTCACTCTGGCTATAGTCAATTACAACAAGCCTTATATTAAGAACAAAATCTTTAGATAAATCATTGATCTAAATGTCTCACTCAAAAAAATTTTTAAGTATTTTTTTTTGATATTCCTCTAACTTTTTATATACTACATTCAGTCTTAAACAAAGACGGACCTTGAAAAAAATATTTGAAGGCAAAATGTATAAATTTTTTAGCCAAATATATAAATTTTGGGCCAAATACATTTTTAAAAAAATTACAATTTGCATGAAGTATTTGGGACAATTTTTTTTTTTGGGCATTGTATCGACAAAGGTCCATCCTTGATATGAAATATAGAAAATAACTTATAATATAATTATAAAACATAATTTATAGTACAATTTATATTACAAACTATTACATATATAGAAACGAATGAATACCTATATCCTACTTAAACTACCTTTCTCTGATTATAATAGATGCACGGGCTTGATTTCTCCTTCAACTATTCAAAATCCGTTAAAAGGCTTGCTAAATGTAGTACTTTAACCGATGAGAGTTGGTATAGATGGTAAGGAATGGACCCAAGTCCTAAAAGGACGAGGGTTCGATTCCCGCTGCTGTTGTGAGGCCTCCTTCGGTAGGCAATCATGTAAGAACCCCAGGGCCGTATCCTGACCTTGGTGGGAGACCGGTGCCGAACCCACCTAAACTTTTTCTTATAAAAAAAAAAGTGCAGTACTTTAGACAAGTGTCTCCTATCTAAGGCATGATGCTACTTCGGTTTCTAATTGTGAGACAGTTGATTTTTTTGTAAAGATTAAAGAAGTTAAATAAGTTGCTTAATCATATCTTATGTTATATATCCTTGGATTACATATTAAATTATCAATCAAACTAATTAGTTTAGAGAAAAATAAAAATACTCCAAAGTAATTTAATTAGCTTCCTTAATTTTTTTTAAAAATCAATTGGGTCTTATAATTAGGATGGAGGGAGTATTAAGTACTTCCTCTGGGAATATAAAATATATTTAAAGAGTTGATCATGATCCTAAATATAAGAAAATATATTTAAAGAGTTAATTATATGGAAAATGGAAGATATTTACACCTAACCATTTTAAGGAAAAAAACAGAGTGAGTACACACTACAATAGCTGAAGCAAAAACGAAGGAAAAAACACAGAAAACATCAAGAAATAAACCTATAATACAACCTATCAAGATTAAAAGGAAAAAGAAAACAGAAAAGATGAAGGAATCAATTGCAAAAGAGACATTAGACAAAGGCTTCATCATCAGAATTAGTTTCAATGATATAATTAAGCTCCCATTTTTACACTGCTTTAACAAACTCAACAGTTTTAATGGATGCATATGCCACCCTAAACTCAGTATTCACCATTATTTCTACTTTCAACCTTTGTATCTCTCATCATCCTCTCTTGAATGAAAACAGAGGACTCTGTTTTTTATTTCCCAGGGTCACCATTCTCCTTGATTTATAGCCAATTTTACAAACACTATTTCTTCTTTCCTCTCCACGTATAACAGTGGCGGGACCGAATATTTTCGGCCTGTAGCCTGTAGATACAATTATGCTTTATATTTCACATCGATTGTGACGCATGAACGAATCAATATTTATGGGGTTGGGCCTGAGTTTAGGCGTCAGCACTGTTTTATTGTTGAGGTAGTTCTTTTTTTTTTTTTTAATACAAAAAAAGTTGGGGAGGAGGAGATAGGGCTCAAACCCTGAACAAGGGAGAATGCCAACTCCTAAGACTGGTATTGATGCCATAGCGCTACAAGGCACTTGGCATTGTTGAGGTAGTTCTAGTTTTGTTTTATTTCGCAGTTTTTAAAATTGCTGCATTGGGGTCGCTCAAGCTGAAAGGCAAACTAATTTGTCATTAAATATCGCACTATTTAGTTGACAAATTACAAAATAAAAACTAAACAGCGTTGACGCATGTACTACAATAAATTCAGATGATACATTCATTCAATTTTAGGCCTGCGTAGAACATTCTAGCAGCGTGCCAACCTACGTCTGCAGTCACCAGGGCCCACTGCGCTTTGTTTTTATTGAGATGATACCCACCATGAGATCACACCTGTGTCCTTAAAGGTCAAGGTTTAAAAGAATTAAGATAAGAAAAACATTTGTTTTTTAAAAATTGTAGGGCTAGCACTATTTTTTAAAATTTTGACTATTTTTCAACGTTTTTTTCTAGAGACATTGTAAATTATAATAATTGAAGTTTTAATTTAATAAATAAATGGTGTCAACATTAAAGTTTAAATAAAACGCATCGTGCAACAAATAAACATAGTTACTAAATTATAATCAAAGGTAAAATATTATATATATATCACAATGACAAATAATTAAGGACAAGACTTAATAATAAAAATACTTCTTATAAATATGTCTTAAAAAGTACAAGCAGCAAAATAAACAACACAAAATAATGAACAAAATAATTACTAAAAAATAAGTCAAAAAATACAAAATTAGTAAGAGTACTTATGAAATAAGAAATATTTTTTATAAATATTAAATTTTCAGGATTCTCAATACAAGATGTTCTTATGAAACATAATTCCAAAAAATATAATAACAACTAAATATTTGCAACATTATTAATATAGTATAAAAAATCAATAATATTATTATCATATAAATAATTTTAAAAAATAAAAAAACATGAAGGCCTAAAAGGGTTCGGCCCTTTGAGGCCTTCGGTCTTATAGGTCTGGCCTTGTTGGGCATGATTTTACTTTTGAGGCAAAATTTGTAAGTTCGACCTTTGTGAATTCAGGGCCCAAGTGGGCTGGCATTTTCCTGGCTCTACTTAGTAGATGAATTCAGCCTAATGGCATGAGTGTAAAGCTCCCCGATAAAGGAAAGATCACGAGTTCAATCTTATTTGAATTTCAAACTATTAGCACATGCGTCTTTCATTAAAAAAAAAAATGGTATTACCAATAGGAATTTGGTCTAACAAAAGATGCTAGTCATTCACTATATGATAAATCAAGGTTTGAATCTTCACTAAAAGAAGTGTCCACATTTAGTGTCAAAATGCATCTCAAAGAAGATTACTTTCAATAAGAGGATATTTGTACCTAACAATATATATATTCAATATAAGGTTACAAATAAGTCGACTAACCATTGTATGAGGGTTTTCAACTTTTTATCCCCTTAAGTTAATGGCCTTTGACGGACCTGGCTTTCCTCCTTTGTCATTAAGGCCTGCTGTCCTCCTTTTTTCCTATACTACGTCACTTTGGTGTAAAATTGTGCAACTGATAGCCTTTTTTTTTTTTAAAAAAAAAATATTTCAGGGTACTGATTGGTACTAAAAAAATATTTCAGGATAATGAACGGCACTAAAAAATATTTCATTATCTTAAAAAATTATTTTAGAATTTTGAAAAAATATTTCAGGATCGAGTGGTACTAAAAAGATACTTTAGGATCCTGACTGATACTGAAAAATACTTCATGATCTTGAAAAAATATTTTAGGACATTGAAAAAATATTTCAAGATACTGATTAGTACTAAAAAGATAGTTCACAATACTGAAAGAATACTTTATGATCTTAAAAATCATCTTAGAATCTTGGAAAAAAAATTTTAGGGTACTGATTAATGCTAAAAATATGCTTCACAATATTTTTTCAAGATTATAAAGTATTTTTTAGTACAGGTCAGTATCCTGAAGTATTTTTTTAGTATCCGTCAATACCTTAAAATATTTTTTTAAAAAAAGCCAACAGCTGCACAATTTTGCTCCAAAACAGCGTAGTATAAGAGAAAAGGAGGGCAACGGACCTTAATGGCAAAGGAGGAAAGCCAGGTCTGCCGTTGACTCGTTGCTGTTGTTTTCATACTTGATCCCCCCCCCAAAAAAAAAAAAAAAAAAAAAAACCTTGGCCCAATCCAATTTGCAGGTCATGAGATTTAATTTGGGAGAATGACATATATATCCCAACTAAAGAAAATAATTCATTGTCAAGTCTCATAAGTTGTAAATGATAACTGATTAACTTATTAATTCATAATATTCACTTGTTAATAGGGACTTTTCTAATGTATATTTTTTTTGTTAGGACCTAAAAATCATTCTCCTATAGAGGGATAATAGGATGGTAACCACGAGAAGCCTTCAAGAGTTATTTTTAGTAGTGTATTTTACAGGCAAAGCTATTTTTACATGTTTGTATGTCAACTCAAAATAAATCAGATTTCCCCACTACTTTCCTCCCTCCAGTTTTCCAAGCAAGTAAGCCCATAGTTCCCAACAGAGAGGATCCCACTATAATTAGCATCGTCTCTTGCTATTTTCTTATTCATTCATCAGCGGAAGAAAAACGAGTATGAAACTGGCTTAGGTTTGTAGATCATAATGATTAAACTTTCTTTGAACCGACTCTAGGAAAACTAATACTAGTATACCATACATACATATATAAAAAGAATGATGCAGTACGTGATGGTTACTTTTTTATTTAGCAGTTGCAATTCTTAAATTTAAGGCACTGGATCACAGCAAGGGAAAGATGGTACAAATGATTAGAAGAAAAAATTATTTTGTGTTTGCTTTCCGAATTGCCGAGAGTTTGTTTTTAAAACTTAAATTTGGTAAAAGACTAAAAGTTAAAGGATTAATATGTTTGAATATATCTATAAAAAAGTCAATTTATAAGAGGTGAAGGAGATAGCAGATTCTTGTGCAGGGAGAACCAGTTGTTGAAGGATGGATGGGAGGTAGAAGAAAGAGATGGAAATTGTGTGGCAGAGTGGTTTTAGTTAGAAAAGAATAGAAATCGATAAAGGAAGCTGAAGTGTCTGAAGCCTCTCTTAATCAATGAGGCAAATGATTCTATATATTTATAGAATAAGTGATGTACATCTATATAGCTGTTACAATATGGGCAAAGGAATATTACAGCAAACCTCCACTCTGATACAAGGAATAAAGGGACCCGACAAACTGAAAGTGGAAATGTTAAAGAATGAATAAAGGGGAATGAATGTGATGATGTCGAGATAGAAGGAATATTTGGTACAGATGAAAAGGTAGGACTGTAATGCATGATGGATATATTTATTTATTAACATTCCCCCTCAAGCGAGGAGGGGTGACCACCAATCCGAGCTTGCTTCGAAATTTAGAGAACTGAGGATGAGCTAAAGCCTTTGTGAAAACATCTGCAATTTGTTGTGTGGAAGGAATGTATCGGATCTCCAATTGACCAGCTAAAACTTTATCACGTACAAAATGGACATCAAGTTCAATGTGTTTGGATCGGGCATGTTGTACTGGATTAGTAGCTAGCGCCTTTGCACTAATGTTGTCACACCAGATAATAGGCGGTTTTCTACATTTAAAACCAAGCTCATATAGTAATGAGCGGAGCCACATAATTTCAGCAGATGAATCAGATAATGACCGATACTCAGATTCTGCACTTGAACGTGATACCACACGTTGTTTCCGGGAGGACCATGAAACCAAAGTACCTCCTAGATAGACACCAATACCAGACATTGATTTTCTATCATCAACACAAGTTGCCCAATCAGCATCAGAAAAACCAATGAGGTTCAAACCAGGAGAAGATTTGATATGTAAGCTATAATGATAGGTTCCCTTAAGATATCTCAGTACCCTTTTTACAGCTTGAAAATGAATATCAGTAGGCCTGGATAAAAATTGACTTAACTTGTTTACTGAGAATGCTATATCTGGCCGAGTGGTAGTAAGGTATTGTAATGCTCCTATTGCTTGTCGAAACACAGTAGGATTAGGCAACAATTTTCCATCATTGATCGAAAAATGTTTTCCAGATACCATAGGTGTTGGCATTGGTGCAGCATCAAGCATTCCAAATTTTCGAAGTAAATCCAAAGTGTACTTTCCTTGGTTTAGATAAATGCCAGAGCTATCTCGGAAAACCTCAATGCCCAAGAAGTAATGAATTGCACCAAGATCTTTTAAGGAAAACAAACAATTCAATTTGCTAACAAAAGAATTCAAGTATTCTTTGCTGTTTCCAGTTACCAGTATGTCATCGACATATATCAAAACATAAACAAGCAAATTGTCCTTTTTCAGCACAAATAAAGAACTATCACTCTTAGCATTTTTAAAATTCCATTGGATCAAAGTGAGTCTTAAGCGATCATACCAGGCGCGTGGCGCTTGCTTAAGTCCGTAGAGTGCTTTATCAAGTTTGCACACATGAGTCGGGCGAGATTGATCCACAAAACCTTCGGGCTGTCGCATAAAGACATCTTCTTTAAGATACCCATTCAGGAATGCATTATTGATATCGAGTTGCCGAACGTCCCAATTGAATGTGGTTGCAACAGTAAGAACAGTACGAATCGTGGTTGCTTTAACCACCGGACTAAATGTCTCGTGATAATCAACTCCAAGAGATTGCTGAAAACCTTTAGCCACAAGCCGAGCTTTCCTTTTCTGAAGAGAACCATCGGGGTGAAATTTGTTTTTGAACACCCACTTGCAATCTATTATTTTCTGTGTACCATTGTATGGAACTAGATGCCATGTTCGATTTCGCTGGAGAGCAGCAAACTCCTCTGTCATGGCCGTTTTCCAATCTGAAGAGGAGAGGGCTTCTTTGACAGTTAGAGGTTCAGCTAAGCGTTTCAAGGAATCATTATCCTCAGAATGTAAAAGTCCAACAAATGGGTATTTTGGCTTATAAATTCCACTTTTAGCCCTCGTAGTCATTGGATGGACATTTTGAATTGGTGATGAGCTTGGGCTGGCTGGCGATGAAGATGAATTTTCAGTAGATTCATCTATCAGATTAAGTGAAGAACCTGGACTATTTAAAGATGATGGAACCACTGTAATCAGTGGCACGGAATTGTCATCACTTTCAGCAGCTTGTATCTCTGAAGAGGTATTTGGTGAAGTAGAGGCAGCCATTGAAGGATTGATGGCTAGAGGAATAGCTGCAATATCATTAAGATTGGTTTTTCTTTGAAGAAAACCATTAGCAAAAGGAAAAACCATTGGATTAAACACAACATGGCGAGAAGTGTATATGCGACCAGAAGAACTTAGACATCTGAAACCTTTTTGCTGGGATGCATACCCGAGAAAGACACATTGTTGACTGTGAAAGGAAAACTTGTGATCATTGTATGGTTTTAGACAAGGATAGCAGGCACAGCCAAAAGGTTGAAGATTTTTGTAATCTGGCTCTGTTTTATATAACTGAAACAAAGGTGTTGAGTCTTTTAGCACCGGCATAGGCATTCGGTTTATCAAGAAGACAGCAGTTTGAAAGGCTTCCATCCAGTAGTTAAGTGGCATTTTAGCTTGAGCTAATAGAGTTAAACCAGTCTCCACAATATGTCGATGCTTCCTTTCGGCCCTTCCATTTTGTTGAGAAGTGTAAGGGCAAGTATATCGCATCTGAATACCATGAGAGTTAGCAATTGGAACAAAAGGTTTAAACTCAGTACCCATATCACACTGAATTGCTTTAATTTTGGTGCCAAATTGGTTCTCAACAAGTGCTCGAAAATGATTGAATGCTACAATTGCGTCACCTTTATACTTAAGAGGATATAACCAGGTGTATCGACTGTAATCATCAATAAAATGAACATAAAATCGATGTCCAGAGGTGGATTGAACAGGAGAAGGACCCCATAAATCAGTGTGAATTAGATCAAGGGGAGCCAAAGCATGAGAATTAGATGACGGAAATGGTTGATACTTGGATTTACCATATTGGCAAGCTTCACAAAAGTCATACTTATTATGCTTAAGCTTGACATTACATTTATTCAAAATGTGATCAAATACTGTTTTACCAGGATGTCCTAACTTTCGATGCCATAAAGAAAAATCATGACTAGATTCAACAGAAGCAAAATGAGCTTGAGCACGGTGATTACTGCTTCGGACTTCATCACTGATCACTGGATATAGCCCCTGCTTTGGTTTTCCTTGCATCAGAAGTTGTCCTGTCATTCGATCCTTCACATAGCAGCCAGTGTCATTAAATTCAACAATAACAGGGTTATCTTTAACCAATTGAGACACACTCAAGAGCTTCTTTGTAGAAGATGGTACTACCAAAATCTTATTAAGATTTATATTAGAGAATAATTTCTTTGATCCAATTGCTTGAACAGAGGTCTTTTCACCAGTACATGTATTAATATGAAACTTACCAACAGCGGAGGCTTGATCAATATATTCAGCAGAAGGAGTCACATGGTAGTTGGCTCCACTATCCATGTACCACGCTGGATCAGTAACATTGCCAGCAGAAGCATAGTGTGTTTGACCTCCATCATCACATAAATAGTAGCACTTGGAGATATCATGACCAGGACGCTTACAATAGTGACAATAAGGACGACTTGGATGACGTCCACGACCAGAACGACCACGTCCTCGGAAATTTCCACGAGATCCTGGAAAATTTCCACGGGATCCTTGACTCACTCGCCAAATTCCTTGTGTAGTATTGAAATCATTCCCAGACAAAAAATGCTGTCGGGAAGTGGCACCTCGTTGGAAAGTAGCACCACGGTGTGCTATGTTTGCAGCTGGTTCAACACTAAGGCTAGCAAAATGATTTAGTTGTTCAAGCCGACTTTCAAAGGCAAGTAGATGAGCCTGAATATCAACCCAAGAAAGATGAGTTTGATCAATTAATTTAACAACTATAGCATTGTATTCAGTATCCAAACCATTTAAAGTATGAATGATAAGTTCATCGTGTGGCAGTGGAGCTCCTGCGAGTGCTAGCTGATCAGCAATGGACTTCATCTTGTTTAAAAAATCTTCCATCTTCATTCCACCTTTCCTTGTTCGATGCAAATCTGATTTATATACCATGACTCTAGCTTTGGTTGAAGCACCAGCAAGAGAACGTGCTTCAGCCCATATTTCCTTTGCAGTTTGACAGTGCAAAAGTTGAGCTCCAACTTCGATGCTCATGGTATTACGAAGCCAACCCACCAGAAGACGATCAGTGGCATTCCAGTCTTCAAAATCTGGATTCATCTTCATCCCAGCACCATCTGAGATGAGACGAGGAGGTGGTGTTGTTGAGCTATCAAGGTGGCTTTCTAGCTTATTACCTTCTATAATTGGTAAGACAATCGATTCCCATAGCAAGTAATTTCCACGGTCCAGCTTGACCGAGTTTACTTGATTGAATGAGTTGAACATTGGATTAATTCTGGAGATATTGTTGACAACAGCGGTAGTTGGTGTTACTGAGGCAGCTACGGTGGTTGATTCGGTGTGTGAGGGAGTAGAAGAGGCAGACATGGTGAAAGGTATGAAGAAGCAGCGTTGCAGGCTCTGATGCCAAGTTAGAAAAGAATAGAAATCGATAAAGGAAGCTGAAGTGTCTGAAGCCTCTCTTAATCAATGAGGCAAATGATTCTATATATTTATAGAATAAGTGATGTACATCTATATAGCTGTTACAATATGGGCAAAGGAATATTACAGCAAACCTCCACTCTGATACAAGGAATAAAGGGACCCGACAAACTGAAAGTGGAAATGTTAAAGAATGAATAAAGGGGAATGAATGTGATGATGTCGAGATAGAAGGAATATTTGGTACAGATGAAAAGGTAGGACTGTAATGCATGATGGATATATTTATTTATTAACAGTTTTCATAATGAAGCTTCTTCCAACCCAACACCGTACAACTCCTGGATAGTCCTCCTAATGGTTTAAAAACTGATGGCACAGGGTTGTGATAGGTGTGTGTGATTATAGAAGTGTGCTGTTTTAGTTTACTACGTTTTGTTGTTGTTGTCGTCCCACTCATCGCTAAATAAAATTTGTAGATCATATAAACTTAATAGGAATATCAAAATAAGTCGTGCACTGTTCATTCCCTCACAAATTACTATTCCTTAGAACAGTAATGGCTCAACCGTCTGGCTCAGTTCAGTTTTGGGTGGCTCAGTTTTAGGCTTCATGCATAGATGTTTAGTATGTTGGATTTGAATTTTGAAATTCCCTCCTCTGTTCGTATGCGTTCTAATTTTAAAATCAGCTTTCTCCTCTTCTACACGTCCGCATCGTCTCTTCGTCCCTTATCGGTGTCATCATTGCCGTCATCATTAGAGCTGCTTCCAGTAAGATTATTTCTTCTCATTCCTTCCACAAAGCACACTCCGTTGGTGATGTTCATTGATATCGCTGGTGGGGAGAGTTTTTCGCATAGATCAAAATTGAAGGCATAATTCTATATCACAAATCCTCCATAATGCCCCCTATTTTTTTGGGTTTGGTACAATGAACAGATCCCGCAATCCCGTTTAGGTTTGTTTCTTGGAATAAAATGAATGGAACCGTGCTTTTTATTGTTGGTGGTATTTTTTGTAGGTGACTTTGAACTGCCCTTTGACAGTCTAGATTGCTAATTTACTATCATATATAGATTCTCCATTTCTCGTGCAACGGTGCAATATATATTATTTAGCCGGGGAGTAACTTTGGGAAGATGGCGATTTTCTTACTGTATCATCAATCGCTTCGTATCCTAGATTTCATGGCAAACGAAGGTGCTTCGTCTTCTTCTTGGTTGGTATTACTTTATCTTCAATCTGTATTTTCCTTTTTGATCCCAACAAAACCCCCAGTAATTTGTTCATATTTAAATATCATTCTGACTAAATTTTCGTTAACTGGTATGAAAGAATCAGTATTTCACTAATAGAGTGGAAACAATGTTGCTCGTAAAAAGCTCAGTGCAGTTTGTGTTTACTGTTATCATATTTGTGTGATGTTCAGGAATGTATTCTTGAAGAACAATTCGACTTAATAGATGGCTCTGAGTCGGGTTGGGTCAAAGCTCGAACCTTGTGCGATCACCTTGGTTCGTTGGCGACTGATCTTACCCACATCCAGACTCCTGAAATTCCCTGCAATAGGTACCTTTTGTTGGTTCATACTTCTGATATTCTTTTATGGGAATCCAGCTCCTGTAACTTAATAATAAATGGGAATGAATGGGGCTTAACCATATTTTCAGTCACCTCATGCCTTACACTTACTGCGAAATGGGTGTTCTTAAAATTGAACGCTTACGCTTAATGTTATTTTCTCTGACGAATTGTCAATAAAAGTCTAAGTTCTTGCTTAGCTCTAAGATTTTCACACAAAAATGAGGTTAGTTTTGAAATAAATTTGGCATGAAAAACCATTCTCAATGTCTTCTTCTCCGTCTTCTTCTCCCATACGAGGAGTCTAAGGAACATCGAAAGTGAAAAGGGTGTTGTGTTACAATTTACAATACATCTTACATTGTATTAATCCTGTTGATATCAGGGGCGGAGCCAGGATTTCAAATTAGGAGGGGCGAAAATTACATAATAGAATTCAGTAGAGTTAGTATTTGAAATTAGGGGGCAAAAATTACAAAATAGGACCCAAAATTTTAGAAAATTATGCTTTAGCCTCATAAATATTTCAATATTTCATTTCAGTCCCTCTATGAGACTTTTTAATAAGGGACTAAAGTGAAAATTTTGAAACTTTTATGGGCTAAATCATAATTTCTTAAATTTTTGGGTCAAGTACTGTAATTTTAGGGGGGCGGGGGCCACCCCTAGCCCCCCTCTGATTCCGCCCCTGGTTGATATGCTTCCATCCTGGAGTAATTGAAAGTCTTAATGAGCTTATGCTTTAAGAGATTAGGAGAAGAATATTTGTTATTTTATTTGCAAAGTATCTGTTATTGACTATAAAACTCCACTGAATTCCAGGAGAACGATTTAGGACCCTAAATCAAGAACAGATAAACTATTATTTTAAGCTGCTTTGGAAAAGGTAGTCTTCATGACTTTGGTTTGGTGCTCCGCTGATGAGCGTATTTATTGATTTGGTTTTCTCTAGGAGATGCTAATGAGTTCTTTTTTCTTTTTTTTTCCTGTTTGTGTTCAATCTTGAAGCAACAAATTGTGAAGACGCTTCTCTGCCTTTGCCTAAGATCTTCAATCGTGAAGACAATGACATTATGTGTTCTTCCCTCTCTCAAGCTATAGAAACCATGTATATTGTTGGTATTCCATTTAGTTACATTTCTTACTTGGAGTTTGAATGTTCCTCAGCTTCTGCATCTAAAGTCTTTCTACAGTCAATTCGTGTTGTAAATGTGTGATTTCTTATATTTTTGTCTTTTGGTTCTATAGCAGCAGTAAACTACAACTAGAGCTTTATCAAGATCTCTTTGTCCAAGATTAAGTTTTTTACACTCTGTTTCAAACACTTTGTCATTGTGTTACGGGAAATCGCATGATCTTGAGCCTTGGTGGTGAAGTAAACTCAGTTGGATTTTGCTTTCCTTTTCTGATTTTTAATCGATTAAAATCTTGTCGTGGTGAACCAAAGTTTATTCCTTCACCATGTTAGCTTTATCTGCCAAATCCTTAATTTCCTGTGGAGTAGGTAGTTTTTCTTTTTATCCCTGAACACAAATTAAATGTCCGTCATTCATTCGATCCTCAGTTAGCTTTAAAGTAAATTTAAATAGGTACCCCTAGACTATATAAGTTTCCATTTATGTTGGAATAAGCTTTTCTTGCAGGAAGTAAATGTTGGAACATCTATTAAATTTTGGGTGAACCACACGCTTACCTCATCCCATGCAAACACATTTTTTTTTAATGTTTCCTAGACTTAATCACGTAAGTAGTTGACATTTTTTACAAAAATTATTTTCTGCCTTTTGAGTGTATCTTAAAATCCTGAAAATCCGAAAGAGTAGGTTAATTTTTTTGTATCCTTCACCACAATTGATGTGACTGTCAATCAACGTGTCCTCATCAAGATTTCCTTCATCTCTTTTTATTGCAACACAACCTATATGAGTTGTCATTTGAGTGTAGGCTTTAACCATTATGCGTATGTAAGTTCATGAACCAGCGGAAGCATGACATTAGTAGGTATGAAAAGTGACTGCTTAAGATTTATTTTTACAGTGGAAGATTATGTTTCAGATAAAACAAAATTCCACTCACTGTTGCATTTTCTATTGACAGTCATTTAAGTTTGAGCCTTAACCATTATGGCTTTGTAAGTGGCTTTGTAAGTACATGATCCAGAGGAAGAATGACATTAGTAGATATGAAAAGTGACTGCTTATTCTTTTTTTTTTAACAGAAAGATTATATTTCACACAAAATAAATTTCCATTCATAGTCATATTTTTTATTGACAATCATTTAAGTGTAGGCTTTAATCATTATGGCTATGTGAGTTAATGATCCAATGGCAGGATGACATTAATAGGTATGAAAATGAACTGCTCATGCTTTTATTTTTACAGAGGAAGATTATATTTCACACAACAAATTTCCAATCATTGTTGCGTTTTTTTAACTGCCGACCAAACTTAAGTGGTTGACATAAAGTAAAGGCCTATATTGGAGTGACTTCATCTATTTAAGTCTGCTTAGTTGGTTGCTTCTTTAATATTGAGAAACTTTATGTATGGTTTTGACATAGTTTAACAAATTCATCATCCTCAATGGCGGTCAGGAAGATTCAATGATTAAAGACATTGATGATAGCATTGATATGTGAAGGATTGTTGTTCGTGTCTTAAGGAGGTGGAATAGCTTTTAGAAGGACTCTGCAAGTTAGCTGTATGCTATTTGTTTGCTACTGATGGACCAAGAGGTGAGTTGCTTAGTTCAAACATTTTTCACATGTGTGGAATTTTTTCCAAATCAATAGATGCTAGAGAAAATGTCACTTGATCTGGAACCTTACCTTTATGACATGTCTTTTACCTTCCTTACAAGGTATCAAATGATTTGCAGCCTCTTCCCAAATTCTCTATATCATCAATGAATGCTATTTACTTACTTTGGTCTCTATTGACTTGATTTACATTCAAGTAAATCTGACTTATCATTTAAAAGTCAGACTAAGTGGCTCTACAATCCCATTAATCATTAAAGTTTGTTCATACCATATAAAAGTCAAATTAGTTACTTCTGGCCTAAAAGTAATTATTATATATGCCTTTTGGTAAAGTAACAATCATTATCCCTTGGTGCTTCTGTTGTAACTGTCAACTACATCCTTAGTCCCTTAGTGGTGCTTATGTGCCATAAATAAGGGTCTTATGTATGAAAAGCATTTGTCAACAAGCTGTATTAGAAAATTTTCATGATTTGCAGCCTCTTCCTAGAGTCTCTATATCATCAATAAAATGTTTCTGGCTTCTCTATGGTATCGTAACATTTCTTCTTCAACCAACCAATCTATGACATTAGCATTGTCATGTTTCTGTCATTTAATTCAATCTATACGCAATTGTACTGCAAAAGTGGTAGCTGCATTTTGTTTTCTTACTTTTACCTTGATCTCATGTTGACCAAGAATTATTTTTACCTTGTCATTTAACTCCACTTATACTCATTTTCGCTGCATTTAATTTCTCATGATTTGGAGTCTCTTCCTAGAGTCTCTATTTTAAACATTCTTCATATATTTCGTATATTTTCCAAATCAGTTTATACTGAAGCATCTGTTACTTAATTTGAAACCTTCCCCACTTTCAAACTTGATGAACTTTACTTTTATGAAATGTCTTTTACCTTCCCCACTCTGATGTGATGCCTATTGTTCCTTCAAAGGGGAAGAGGAAGGTGGCTTCTAAGAAACCTACTGCTCATGGTCCAACAAATCTCAAATCTCATTTCTTTGGGTTTTTTTGTGGATTTTCCCAGTTTTTTTGCTTATCACAGTTGTGTTGGTAGTGAAGTAGGCAGCTTAGTTGATGTTAGACATGGTTAGGTATCAAGAAGTATGGGCATTTCAGATGTCGGTAGTGTATTGTGGTTTAGCTGTAGGCATTGACTGTAGAGTATGTTTATACTTATAGGTTTTCAAGATTTGGGTTTCCTGTAGATTTACACAGTGTACTATGTCATTTAATGTTGGCGGCATTAGTTAAATACTGTTGTTTTTTTAAATGTAGAGTAGGTTATTACTTATGCATGATATGTAGTTGGTTTTTGTTCCAGTATGGTTTTTTGTTCCAGTATGTAGAGTTAGGGTCAATCATTACAAAATATTGGGTTATATTTATCGAAGTCAATGTTCACACATGGGCAATTATACGTCACTTTATCAAGAGTGAACAATATTGTAGGTTTGAAAATTCTTATACAAGACGGAAAAAATCATGGAAAATGTACAAATACTAATGTCGTTTACAAAGAAATCTTTAGTGAGATAATTGAGATATTGGTTGTTCATTTTACATATATGAATGTTTATATATTTTGATGTCTAGTATGTTGATGTTATTTTTTTGTTGCTTTTGAGCCAGGGACGGACCTACATGGGGGCTAGCGGTGGCCCCCACCCCCTAAAATTATAGAAATTAACCCAAAAATTTTAGGAAATTATATTTTGACCTCATAAAACTTTAAACTTTTCCACTTTAGTCCCATTAAAAGCTTCATAGAGGAACTCAAATGAAAATATTGAAACATTTATAGGGCTAAATGCAATTTTATGTACACTTAGGTTCTATTCTATAATTTTCGCCCCCCCCCAAAAAAAATCAATTCTTGGTTACGCCCTGTTTTGAGCTGCTACATACATTGCTAAACATAGAGGAGTACTTTGGTGTTACATGTTGTGTTTTCTGACAGAGACAACCTTTTTTTTAGGGTGCAATTTGGTACTATGGTGCAATTATACATCGCTTTATCAAGAGTGAACAATATTGCAGGTCTGAAGATTCTTATACAAGATGGAAAAAATCATGGAAAATGTATAACTATTAATGTCGTTTACAAAGAAATCTTTAGTAAGATAATTGAGATATTGGTTGTTCATTTTACATATATGAATCTTTATATATTCTGATGGCTAGTATGTTGATGTTATTTTGTTATTGCTTTTGAGCTGCTACATACGTTGCTAAACATAGAGGAGTACTATGGTGCATGTTGTGTTTTCTGACAGAGACAACCTTTTTTTTAGGGTGCTTTGAAATGCAATTCTTTTCTTTGATGATGCATTGTTTTTAATTCAATTACTAAATAATTTGGGCGAGTTTAGAGTGGGGATGTACTATAATTTTTCTGAAATGTTACACCCGTGCAGTGCACGGGGGGATTTGGTGCTTGTTTTATTAAAACTAAAAGCAATGGAGGCTGTGAAAACAACAATAAAGCCTTACCCTATTTAGTGAGACTAGCTATATAGATTGTACAATACCATTGTACTCTATCAAATACTAAATCTTTAAATAGATTATTAGCCAATAGATCTCGCTCTATATAACCTGTTTAAGTGTCCGCTTCGGTCTTTTCTCTATCTCTTTTTAAAGGGCTTCATATTGTTTGATCTATTGCCGTCACTAGCACACTCAATAGCCATCTTTGGTCTTGTCCAAACGACCTTAGACGATTTTCTATCATTTTTTCCTTAGTGCCACTCCAACTATGATTTTCTCTTTTCTTTTATCATACATCTATTTTAACATCCTTATCTAGATTACTCTTACTTTATATTCATGTTGTCCCTTTGCTAAAACTAAAAGCCAGAAGTCAAAAATAAGGATAACTTAGCAAATTGATTTTTACCAATCAAGGGAATATACTTTATTGGGTTAAAATTTTTATATAGTTTAATCAAATTTTGTATTTGGTTTATATAATTTTAAATAATGGGTTTTGGTCCCTATAATTTTATTAAGACTAGATATAAATTTAAGTATAAGAGATAAAACAAAAATTAGTTAAAGTATATGGATTACACGTTGAACACAAACTAAAATTTTAAGAAACCATATAAACCAAAACCAAAACCAAATATTTAAAATTATAGGGACTAAAATCAAAATGGGAAAATTCCATTTAAATACTAAATGAATTTGTAAAACCCCCAGAAGTCTGTCGAATTTACAAAAAGACTGAGAGGTGACAATGACCTTTTAGGAATATGCAAATTCGAGCCAAATTACCCTTTTACCTTTAGGGTTAAATAATTTTTTTTAAAAAAAGAAAATACCCCCATGGTAGGCCCCACCGTCGGCGGCCGGCAGTGGTCGCTGGCACCACCGACGGCCGCCGGCGACCACCTCCGGCGGTGGTGGCCGGTGACCGCCGGCGGCGGAGCCCACCGTGGGGGTATTTTCTTTTAAAAAAAAAATTTATTTAACTCTAAAGGTAAAAGGGTAATTTGGCTCGAATTTACATATCCCTAAAAGGTCCTTGTCACCTCTCAGTCTTTTTGTAAATTCGACGGATTTATGAGGATTTCATAAATTCAATTGGTATTTAAATGGAATTTTTCCAATCAAAATTCTATCAAATAATAACTTAATAAAGACTAACAATATTAACTTTCTTTTTTTTAAAAAAAAAAAAGCTTTAAAAAATAAACAACAATTTTTACCCTCACCAACATCTCCTCTTATCTTTTGTTCTGAATTTTCCATTTCATCAAACAACAATATCTCACAGATTATTGATGCCGGTTTCTCAGATTTCTTCTATTTTCCTCTCGCAGTTTCATTCCATGAAATGGACCTAACAATCGTTGCGTCGTTCACGGAAGAAAAGATCAAGATTGGACCAAATCAGTGAAATTTGGGGCTTCACTGAGCATCTGGGGAAATCACACTTGTCAATTTTGTTTCTGCGGTCATTATTTTTTTATCCGGAGCAGTTAAGAGACAAAGTGAGAAAGAAGAGTTCTTCTGGGCTGAAGCAGAAGAATGGAGGTGGGAGAATCAAGCGGAAAAGAGGTCTCCTGGATCCCTACCGCCCCACTGAAGCCTATTCTTCCCAGAACAGAGCCGATCTGTGCTGATGGGGAGGGAAATCAGCTGAGCCAAGCAAATTTCTTGAAGACTAGTTCATGTGCTTCACCTCATGCCACTTATGCTGATAGTGTAGTTGCATGTGCAAAGTCTACCGCTGTAGCTGTTTCAGACTTGGAACTTGTGAGTTTTGCCGATCTCTTGGTTCTGGCAGATGCTGCATATATTCACTTCCAAGGGACCGATCCAGGCACTAACAATGAAGGGAAGAACCCACTATTTCCTGATTCCAGCTCGCAAAGCGACTCCCTATCGAACCTCGCCAGTGTTTCACCGACCCCCCATAATGTCTCTCTTAAGCAAACCCTTGTCAATACCATTAATTACATTCCCCAGGAACCCCAAGGTAAGTGAACATTTTAGCAAAAGATGTTTTTTCCCCCCTCTCCTTTACTCGAGTTTATGGGTATTCCAATTTGCAGTGGGAGAAAAAAGTACTCGAATATTGGGATGTAACCATTGAGGTTTCATGGAGCTTAAAATAATTTTTGTTTTTCAAAAAACGACAGAAGGGTATACTAAGAAGGAACAGAACAGTGAGAAGCAGCTGCAGAACCTCGATGAGACATTCAATAGCACCGTCTGGCATTTTTTCATATTTCGACTTCAGAACATCTCAACTGAAAAGCCAACCTTTTCCCTGGCACAATAAAAAAAATTCTTATCCGTAGAAACAACTATTCTGCTATAATAACTTGCATCTCGTAGACCCCCTGTCGAAATATTTGATCAAACTGAGAGCATGAACTAACTGGCATCCTCTTTTTCTTAGTGAATTCTCTATGACGTTCACATGATTTTTTTTTGTCATCCAGGCACTTCATCTAGTGCATCTCAGAAAAGCACTTGTTCTGGGAAAACTATTTCACACCTTGCACCTCCAACTCCAGACAAAGCAATCCGAGGAGAAAGCAGACAGGTTGTAGGAATGCAGGTTTATATGAAATTGGAGAAAGATGTCCTCAGCACCAACAGTGAAACACCAGACAACCGAGAACTCTCTGAAGCTGTCATGGAATCATCATTGGCTGCTGTTTCTACGCCGTTAAAGGAGAATCACAACCCTGACAAGGGAGGCAGCCATGTTGTTGATTTGAATCAAACACCAACACCAAAACAAAGGAGGAAAAAACACCGACCTAAGGTCATCAAAGAAGGCAAACCAAACAGTGCTAGAAAGCCAATTACCCAAAAGCCTACTCAACCAAAAGAAAACCCGACTCTCAAGTTTAAGTACGTGAGAAAGAAAGGACTAAATAAGGCTTCTACACCACCTCCAACAGAAGTAACAGTAGAATCAACTGAGTCCATCATGCCTGGATCTACTAAGAAGTCTTGCAGAAGGTCCTCGAATTTTGAATTAACAGAGCAACCAGGAGGTGAAACCACTGTGCCAACAGAAAATGTGACACTGCATATTGCTAAAGGGTCAGGTGTATTGGAAGAAACACATACAGCCCCAAATACACCTCTCGCAAACATTAATACTCCTGGGGCTAACTCCGCAAAGAACTGGAAAAGAAAAGGTGTGGTGACGACTACTCAGGATAGGCATGAAAAATCTGAAACACAGTCAAGTCAAAATAATTCCAACAGCAGTAAGACTGGAAATCTGACCACAGGATTACATATGGGTGGTACCAAAAGAAAACACTCCGCTACTACTGACCATGCAGATATCAGCCACATGAATCTGATTGGGGTGCATTATAATGGACTGCATGCATACCAGGGGCATTGCGTTCAATTTCCTGCTGTTCAGAAGAAAAGAAGAAGTGAGAAGGCATCAACCTCTAATAGTACTTCAAGGACATCTTTGATTCCCATGAAGGATCTATGGTTTGCGACATATCCCAATGATCTATGTGCATCAAGTTCCAAGTGCTTGATTTCTTGTGAATATGATGCAGTAGAGAATCCAGTCACATTTGAAGCAACAGAAGGAGCTGCTCATGACCGATCTCATGCATTTGAAAGCCTCATATCTTTCAGTCAGACAAGGCCAACTAAAAGAAGATCCAAAGCCCCAGTTAAATTTCGTGATTTTGCTACACTAACCTTTACTAGAGATTGTAGCATCATGCCAAATCAATTCACAAGACAACGAAGCAATTCTTACATGCAGACACTTGTGGATGGAGAAAGACCAATTACAAGTATTGATGCTTTGGGTGCAGAGAATATGCATGCATCATTCAGGAAAAAACGATCAACGAGGGAAAACAGGAAAAAACGTGCCATTTCAACATTTGCTAGCACAACTCAAATGCGTCATGACTTTCTGTTGAATGGTTACCAGCCGTCATGGGGTATTTCATCTAAACGTTATTTCTATATTCAATTATATTATAGTTATCAAAGAGAAAAACGATTTACCAAGTTTTCCTGCTGCCCATGAGCTGTTGGTGCAGATACTGCTAATAACATGCAGAAAATCGAAGCATTGACAGACAAATTGAGAGACCTTGATATAAATGTCAGAGCCAGTTCATCTCATCAGCAACATCCAATAGAAAGATAGAGAATCAATTTTTGGAAGATGACCGCAAAGGGGCTCGGTGGCCTCATTTCAGACTTCGATGAAGATAACTCCGGTCGAGTCATACTAATTTTCTATATATGATATTTTTTTTATTGTTTTGCTCGGTGGCCCTGTTTCCGTTCAGACTTCAATCCATGTATTATGTATATATATCGTCCCATTTTCAGGCTACAAGTTTTTTTCCCCTAATTTTTTTTTTCTCATCTTACAATATAAGTTTCATTTAATCACATCTAAAGCATTTATTATTCTTTTTCAATTGAAGGAGCACATAAGAAAAGGATTGTAAGGACATTTAAAAAGCAGTCTAAAAGTATCATAGATTCTTTAATAACTTATATTATTAGAGAGAGCATTTGTTATCAAGTCTGTTAAATTGTTTTGTTATTGATGAATGATACTCTTATTTAATTATTAATTCTGATTCTCATACGACAAATCATTTGTGATATATATATATATATAAATAAAAGTTAAAGATGTTGTTGACAAATGATACTCTTATTTTATTATTAATTTTGATTCTCAGGTGATGACGGGAACATCGTACTGCTATAACAGAGATTAACGACCAATTCAGTTGGGGGAAATGGAAATAGAACACTTCCAAAAATGAAGAATAAATAATTCCAACTAACCTCCTAACTCCGTCTGTGATGGAAAAGGTTATCATAGCTAACACTTCCAAGTTCTCTCACTTCGAGAAAGAATTTGTTTCTCTTCAGCTCCAAAATTTTGTTGGATATGTGAAGACCGCGCTCCGGCATTGACTCAGGACCTACAGTAACCAACACCTGGTGAATTTCTCAGGTATTCTGTTTCATCGTGGTTTCGATTTATGGATAGAAGAAGCGTAGGTGTCAAAGAGAATCGGTGCCTCGTTCACGGAAGAAAAGAACAAGATTGGACCAACGATCAACGCTCAAGGATCCGGCTTCTAAAAGTAAGGAGCGTTTTTGGCGAAGCCAGTGTGTCAAAAGCCTACCCAAACACTTCCCAAATAGTTAGATACTCAGGGCATGAATTTGTAGCCAAATAACATGAGTACAGAGCTCCTCAATAAGGGGAAAGTCACCGGTTCAATCTTGTTTGTTACTTAAGAGTTCAGACCATTAGTGCACCCTCTTTCATTAAAAAAAAGGTATAACTAATAAGGATTGGATCTAATAGAAAGGGCTATTCTCTCACAATGTAACATCCCTATTTTTACGAACAATGTACAGAGCATGTATTAATGAAATATTGATAGGGTTTTGGCTACAATTAAATTGTTTATTTTCCATGGAACCTTATGAATTAATTAATTAGCCAAAACAACATATTAAATCAATGATTTTAGGGACTTTATGACAATGTGAAAGTCACAATAATTGTGACTTAATTTTTGAAGTAAAAGCAAGGACCTAAGGGACATGTGAGAACAAGTTATTGAACCCTTCATAAGGGCAAAAATTTCCCCTAAGTGAAGTAGGAAGGAAATAAATGTATCCTAGTGAGAGGATAACTTCGAGTACAGAGTGTGTAACGGATTGAAAGGAGTATCTCAGTGAGAGATTCGGCTTCACAAGTGCTTGTGTGAACTTATGGGATTGTAAAGGCTTCTCTTGTGCTCGGATTAAACAAGAGGATAGTGGATTGAAATCTCAAGTGGACCTTGGGAACTTGACGTAAGTTAAGGATTGGGTCGAACCAGTATAAATCATAGTTTGATATTCTCTTCCCTAAACTTTTATATTTCCAGTATGTATGTTTGAATGACTATTTATTGTTTTATAAATCATTACTGTCATACAAATTACTTTCAATAAGTTGCGAAAAGATTTTCAAAGTTTTTATCAGACACCCAATTCACCCCCCCCTCTTGGGTGACAGTCAGATTTAATAATAAAAAGGAAACTTTGAAAGATAAGTCACATGAAATCTAGTTGATAGAGACATATGTGGCATGAATCCTAAAGGAATTTTAAAGCAATATTTTGTCCCATTTTGACTTGGATTTTCGCCTAACACAAAGGGAAAATGGGACAAGAATATTTTTTGAATGCAAAAGAATAGTTAGAAGTTGAAGGGAAATTAATGACAAATGAACTTAGACTTAAGATTGAAGCCAACCAAGAATTACATCATCAAGATGATGTAATTCAACTTGGTCTGCAAGAGTCAAATTATTCAACATGAAGACACAAATTCTTCCTCAAGAAGCGTGAAGGTGCCAATCATGAAGAAGAGGAAGGGTAATGCACAAAACTCACATGCAAAAAAATACAAAGTCAAAGGAATTAAATTGGACTTTTGAGAAGGCAAAGTATAAGAGTGGTTTAAAGTAATTAAGAGCCATGAAAAGTTAAATCTTCTTGCCCTCTGTAAACTAATAAAATATAATTTGAATTCCATACTAATTCATGTATACAAGAAGGGTATATATACCCAAGAGAGGGGCCATAGAGTAAATATTTGACCCCGTATGATCTGTATCACAAAAACATTTAATTTTGTTGTGGCCATGTTTTGTGTAGAGTACACCACGACTAGTTGAGTCTTTCAAGTAATGTAAAACATGCTCTAAAGCTTCCCATTGAGCAACGATTGGTGCAGTCATGAATTGACTAAACACACTAACTAGAAAAATCACATCGGGACGAGTTACCATGAAATAGTTCAATTCCTCAGGTAGCTCACCAAACGGTATGCTGTCATCAATGTCCAAGAAGGAATTAGGAATCATGTGAAAGCTACTCGAGGCTGCTCCGAGTTTCCCGATTTCTTTTAATAGATCAAGAACATATTTCCTTTGTGTCAAAAGGATACCTTTCTTACTTCTCATAACCTCTATTCCAAGAAAGTACTTAAACGGACCCAAATTGTTTGTTTGAAAATGAGAATTAAGAAAGGCCTTAAGTAGTGAGATTCTCGAAGCATTGCTACTCGTAATAACAATATCATCAACATATATCACTAACAGAATCATGCCAGCATCTATCTGCTGATAAAACACAGAATGGTCACACTTACTCTAACTCAAACCAAACTTCCTAACCACAGAGCTAAACTTGTCAAACCAAGCACAAGGGCTCTGCTTTAAGCCATATAAAGACTTCTGAAGATGGCATACCTTCCCACGCTCCCCCTGAGCAACAAAACCAGGTGGTTGCTCCATATATACTCCCTCAAGAAGATCACCATTTAAGAACGCATTCTTAACATCTAATTGATGAAGATCCCAACCATAAGTGGCTGCTATAGAAATGAAGAGGCGAACAAATGACAATTTTGTCACAGGGGAGAAAGTTTCTGAATAATAAACAATATAGGTCTGAACATAACCCTTGGCAACCAGTCGAGCTTTCAAACGTTCCAAGGTGCCATCAGCTTTTGTTTTGACTGTGAAAACCCACTTACATCCAATAGCTTTTTTGCCAAGAGGCAAATCAACAAGATTCCAAGTACCAGCTTTATCAAGGGCCACCATTTCGTTTTCCATCGTAGCACGCCAACCAGGATAAGTCAAGGCTTGGTGGAGAGTAACAGGAATGGTGAGAGAGTCTAAGGACGCTATGACGGAACAAGATGGAGGAGACAAATGGTTATAGGAAACAAAGGAAGAAATAGGACAAGTGCAAGTACGTTTACCTTTGCGTAAGACAATAGGCAAGTCATCAGAAGTATCAGACACTGTGTCGAGTTCAAAGGTAGAAGCGGAAGGATCAGGAGTATCAGGAATATCAGACACTGGGGTAGGTTCAGAAGCAGGAGCGAAAGGAACTAATGTTGTATTAGACACCGAAGCTGGCACTGGTGGGTCATGAACCTGATGGATTACATTACTCACCCTAGGGCATTTCCGATAAAAATGATAGATAAGTGGTTTAGCAGGTGTGGGGTCAGATGCTGCATTGGTGGTAACTGAACTGGATAGACCAAGAGATCATCAAGACTGTCAGAAGTGTCATCTGCAAAGACAGGGAAGGGAGGAGGAGTAGAGATAGGAAAAAATGAGGTCGACTCATGGAATGTGACATTTGGAAATACAAGATAACGCCGAAGAGTGAGAGAATAGCACCGATAACCCTTTTGAACCCTAGAATACCCAAGGAATACACACTTAAGAGACTTGGGATTTGTGATTTGTATGAGTGTTTTCTCAGTTGATTTTTGCTGCCCTTCCCCCGCCCAAATCGTGGCTTGCTTTTGGCTCCGTAGCTCCCCAAACTAGAGGTTTGGGGTTTTTGTTTTTTTTAAAAAAATGTAATATGGCGTCCTAAATAAGTTTTAGGACACCTTAAATCTAGATTTTCTATTACCCTGCTGAGACGTCCTCAAAATTAAGGACGTAAAAGGGAGAAAAATAAGGACGTTATTTGCCTTTTTTTTTTGGTAGTAATGACTATTTTTATATAACTATATGTCAACTCAATAAATCAGATTCCCCCGGTACTTTCCTCCCTCCAGTGCCCCAAGCAAGAAAGCCCATAGTTCCCAACAGAGAGGATCCCGCTATAATTAGCATCGCCTCTTGTTATTTTCTTATTCATTCATCAACAGAAGAAAAACGTGTATGAAACTAGCTTAGGTTTGTACATGAAATAACTGTAGGGTGTGGATCATAATGATTAAACTTTCTTTGAACCGAGTATATCATACATACATATATAAAAAGAATGATGCTGTGAAGGTCACCTTTTTATTTATTTAGCAGTAGCAACTCTTAACTTTAAGGCACTCAATCACAGCAAGGGAGAGATAGTACAAATGATTAGAAGAAAAAATTAGTGTATGTTCGCTTTCCAAATTGCTGAGAGTTAGTTTTTAAAACTTAAATTTGTTAAAAGAGTGAAAGTTAAAGGATTAAGGGGTGAAGGAGATAGCAGATTCTTGTGCAGAGTGAATCAGTTATTGAAGGATGGATGGGAGGTAGTCAGGTAGAAGAGATGGGAATGGTGTGGCAGATTGGCTTGCATAATGAAGCTTCCTCCAATCCAACACCGTACAACTTCGGGATAGTCCTCCTAATGGTTTAAAAACTGACTGCATAGGGATGTGATAGTTGTATGTAATTCTAGAAGTGTGATGTTTTAGTTTATTTTGTTTTCGTGTTTTGCCCCGCTCATCATTAAATAAAATTTGTCTAGGTGCATTGTTCTTGAATGTAATATGAAGATAATTACAATAAAGATTTTTCTAAAACTAAAAGCAACGGAGGTTGAGGAAACAACAACAAAGTCGTATCCTATTTAGTAAAGTCGGTTTTATGGATTGAACGACCCTGTTGTATTTGTACTCTATTAAAAATTAAATCTTTAGACATATTATTAACCAATAAATCATGCTTTATATAATCTCATTGAGTGTTCGTTTCGGTTTTTCTCTACCTCTTTTTAAAAGGCTTCATATTGTTTGATCAACTCCCTCACTGGCGTACTCAATTTCCGTCTTTAGACTTGTTAAAACAATCTCAAAAGATTTTTTACCATTTTTCCTTTAATAAGTGCCATTCCAACTCATTTACGTTTATGATCCTTATAAGTTTTGTCTTTTCTTATGTGACCATACATTTATTTAAACATCCTTATCTTAGCTACTCTAACTTTATGTTCATGTTGTCCCTTTACTAAAACTAAAAGCTAGAAGCGAAAAAAAAGAAGGATAATTTAGCAAATTGATTTTTACTAGAGCCATCAAAACGGGCCACCCCAACCCGTTAGACCCTAGTCCACGCGGGCTAGGGCCAAAAAGCCCTCATGTTAAACAGCCCGCGCGGGCCAAAACCCTAAGGGTTAGGGCCAGCCCCGCGGGCCAAAAATCATTTTAGATAAACATGGCCATTTGTTTTTTTTTTTCCGCGAGAGACATTTGGTTTTTTAAAAAAATTAAATTATTATTTTTTCACTACTTTTTTTAAGTACCTTGTGAGTAGTTGTATTATGTAGTTTTTTTTTTCAATTTTTATGTATTTAGTTTTTTTGTAGTCGTCCTACCTTACAAGATACAATTATTATTATTGAAAAAAAAACTTTTTTTTTCACATTTTTTTCCCTTAAAGTATCCCGTAAGGTTGTCGTACTACCTCTTGAGGCAACTATTATTTATTTTTTAATATTTTATTTTAATTTTTTCAAATATTTTTTAACATGTTATATTTTGGCTACTCTCTTTGACTACATCGCATGGTAGTACGTGGGGTAGTATTTTATTTTTTAAAATTTCATTTATTTAGTTTTTTTTTAACTATCTTGCACACTTGCTTTTTTTTTAATTAAATTTATTTTTTAATACTCGCGAGGTAGCATATTAATTTTATTTAATTTTATTTTTTTTACTATTTTTCTAAGTACTTTGCGAGGTAGCATTTTTATTTTTATTTTTAAGTAACTGGCGATGTATATTGTCTCACAGTATCTGCAGTTCCTTGGAACCAATTCTTTCCTGCTTCTCAGTTTGAGTGGCTGCATCTGTCTCACAGCCTGTGGGTGGCCCTATGATAACCCCATAGGAGTGGGGGTTATTTTGGGTTAGGGCAAAAAATAACCCCATCATATGAGGGTTAAAATTATGGGGGTTAAACATAGGGCTTGATGGGTTGGCCCATTGATAATTGAATATTATTACACTTATTTGTATCTCTTGAATAAATTTAGAATTGTTTAGTCATTAAATAATAGATTTTATTACCTAATTGAGCTTTGAGCTTTTATTGTGATTAATTTCATTTTTATGAATAAATTCCAGATTTACAGTGATTTAGTATTTTCGCCATAACTTTTAATCTAGATATCCGATTAGCCTGATTCTTCTTTCCTTTTTTAGATGATTCAGAGAGCTACAATTGTTATGAAGACTTGGAAGGCTGATTCGGACAAGAAGATGGACGAAATTGGAGCTAAAGACAGACCTATTTTTCTGGATTTTTATTTTGCTCAAATTTTGTAATAAAAGACCAATTTTTAGAGGTTCCTTTTTTATAGGGATTTCCTATTGATTAGAGGTTTCCTATTTTTTAGAGATTTTCTATTTATTAGAGGTTTTTTATTTTTAGTCATCTTTCCTATATAAGGAATATTAGATTGTGGCTACAAACATATTCTCAATTACCCTTTATGGGTTTTTCAGATTAAATTAGAAGTTTTTTATTTTCTTTGAGTTGTTCTTCATGTTCTTTTTCATCTTTTCTTCTGCGTTTTTCCTAGTCATGCTTGGCTAAGCTTCTTTGATTGACCTAATGTTGAGGATTCCATGATTCGTCTAGAAAACTTGTGCTTTATCGGTAATTTAACTCGTTTCTATTTTCATCTATCGGATCCGATTTTTGGAAATAGTTCGAATATTAGATTTAATATTCGGTTTGGTTTATCCCAAGGACTTAGTTCGAACTAGGTTTTAAGTTTTGCTGTGCGATCGCACAGTGGGACGCTGCTGTTCGGACATATTCTAGGCGATCGTCTAGTTGAGGGATTTTCTAGGTGAATGCAGAGATCTCGGTTCATCCAGAGCCAAACGTGGGTTATTTATATTTCATTCAATGATGGAAGTCTCTGGAATCTGAACGTTGGGTTGATCGATTTTAATCTGTTTCTTCTCGTTTTCTTATATTCTATTTTATCTTTACTTCATTTAAATTGCATTTCTATTTTAGTTTATTAATTTAAAAATCCAAAACCCAATCCCCCCTTGTCTTCATTGCATTTGCATGATATTTAGATTACTTAAGATTCAATAAAAAGCTCCTCGAAAAGAGAGAACAATCCTAGGTTTGTCTATACGCAATCCTTGGTTAATTGTTGATTGTGGACCCCAAGGCTAATGATAAAGGTCTTCATCACCCATGAGGTCCGGCCCATTTTAACAGGTCTAATTTTTACCAATCAAGGGATTATACTTTATTGGGTTAATATCTTTATAGTTTAATCAAATTTTTTGTTTTTGATTCATATAATTTTAAATAATGGGTTTTGGTCCCTATAATTTCATTAAGACTTGATATAAATTTAAGTATAGGGGATAATTGTATTTTTTAAAAAAAAGTATAGGGGATAAAACAAAAACTAGCTAAAAATATAAGGATCATTCGTTGAACACAAACTAAAATTTTATGAGACCATATAAACTAAAACCAAAAATTTAAAATTATAGGGACTAGAATAAAATTCTATCAAATAATAACTCAATAAAGACTAACAATATATGACATTAACATTATTATTATGTTTTTTTTTTTTGGTACAAGCTTTCAAAAATAAACAAACCTGTAGAAGTTGATTTTGAAAGTGGACTTTTGGGTTCTAAAAGCTAAAACCAAACATCCCCTCATCCAGCAAAATTAACTTTTGATCTTTTAGAACCATCTGCAAAATCCATATCAAATAAGTTTGCCTTTTAATCTATAACAATTTGCCAAGACAAACATTAAATATTGTTTAAAAAAAAAGTTAGTATAAAAATAAGGGTTTAATGTTTCTCTTTTTGTTGCAGAAATTTTTTTCTGACACACTCACATAAAAGTGAGTAAATCCCACTAATATTTTTTCTCTCTTCTCTTTATAATGGGACCCACTTACTTTTATATGAGTGTGGCAGAGAAAATTTTTTTGCGAGCAGAAACATTAATCTCTAAAAATAATTACTATGTTATCTTGTTTTAAAATATAATTAAATAACTAAGTAGTAATAATAAGGTACTCCCACTAGTCTTTTTTTATAAAAATAAAAAAATTGAATTGTTTTGATCCTTTTTAAAAGAGTTCAATAAAAATTGTCTAAACATTTAATGATTTTTTTTTTCAATTTCTGCCACTCATAAATATGCATATTGTATTAATTAAAATGTCAATAATACTTACATTTATTCTATTTCTTTTTCTTACTTGCTCCTTATTAATAAGCTTGTCCTTGAAAACAAATATTTATTTCATGTCATACTTATTATTTTGAAAAAATGACACAAATGTCCCAAATAATGAAAATAATATCAATAAAGTCTTATAAATTGTTAATAACAAGTGAAAGAATAGTCATTGATAAGTTATGAGACTACTTTGATGTTATTTTTCTTAATTAGAACCTTGGTTTAATTTTTTTCTATTATTTTTTATTAATTTCAAATGTTTGAGTAGTAAATAGTGATCAACAAGTGCATAGCAGACCAAAAATGAATCTACACTTTTACCATTATTTACTGGATAATGGGACCACCTTACAAGTAGGATATTTTTTTTTTGGGTAGTATACAAGTAAGATATTTGAATCCTTATATCTCTACTACACACACAACCAGTGAACATAATAAACAACTACAGCAGTGCTTTTCTAACTCTAGCCCATCAACAACATTACAAGGGCCCATTTACTTAACAAATAGTAGCCTGATATAAATTAGAGAAAAAGACATATAAATATCATTACAATTACTAAAATCTCAAAAGGTATGTTAACAATTTTAAATAATAGACACGAAAGGGATGGTAGAAACGTAAATCCCCACTGTCATCGTTGGGACTCCTTTGATAGGCGATCTTATAAGTCCCCAGTAAGTGTTCAACAAGCCCGGGGCCGTGCCAGGCCTTAGTGGGGGATTAATGCCGAACTCTTCCAAAACTTTTTTATACAAAAAAAAAAGAGAAAAAGACATATAAATATCATTACAATTACTAAAATCTCAAAAGGTCTGTTAACAATTTTAAATAATAGACACGGAAGGGGTAATAGAAACGTAAATCGTAGAAACGACACGAAACGTAAGTTTCTGCTCACTATTATTTAAGGTTAGAGTTCAAAATTATACATACATACGTACATATATGTACGGGGAAAAAAAAGATCATAAATCACTACTCAAAATTCAATGAACAACTTCACATTAAAAAGATATAAGTTATATAACTATATAAAACATAAGTTCAAAAACATTAAAAGAATAAAGTTTAGGGGTGATTTCTTCACATAGAATTATCAACTTTATTTGTTTTCCCCTCTTTCTTTTATTTAACTTTATTATGTAATTAACTTCTTAAAATGTCAGCAAAGATTCATACTAAAAAGGAGATACAACAGAAAAGATAAATAACAAAAAAAAAGTCAAAATATAAACACTATATCCTATATGTTTTTTTTTACCTTTCTTTCTTTTATTAAAATTTAATTTATCTCTATACTTAGCCTTTTAAAAGCCAGACGAGAACAAATTTGTACTAAAAATGAAATAATAAACCCGACGAAAAGGAAAGTAAGGTGTAACAAATTAATAGACTATTTTGGTTTAAGTAGATTAAAGATTATACATATAGATGATTGTAAGGATTAAAAAAGAAAAAATATAAGAAGCTTTCATAATATTTTTATTCGTTATTTTTTATCAGCAAGTGGAAAGGGCTCTTTTCTGTTCTGGATCATGTAGAAATGAAAGTGATTGAAGTAGATCTTTAAGACGTGTTCATTAGCTTCATCCTTTTTTAGCCCAAAAAAAAAACATTTTTAAAAGTAAAAACGGTAGAAACTATAAAAACTTACGCTTCTACCGTTTTTAGGTGTTTGCGTAGCGTTTCTATCAGTGTCTACTCAAAACAATTTTTACTTGCGTTTCAACGTGTATGCCCCTAGTTAAAACATACGTTTTTATGCTAGTTTTTTATAACAATGGTGACATGGGATTAAATGGGGAAATTCCTTTAAAGTTTTATAGGACCAAGAAAATGTCAAAAAAATTTAGAGAAAATTCTGATTTCAAAAAGATTCCAAGTAATTGTTAAAATTCATAAATGAAGTTATTAATACCTAGAGTTGGCAATGAGTTTTTTTAAATATTAGCATTTTTCTAGAATTTTTTTGATATTTTTTGGTCCTTTAAAACTTTGGAGGGATTAAATTGAGATTTTCAAGCGTTGATGTTTTACAATAATGCTACTCAATTTTTTAAATAAAAAAAAAAAAAAAGAGAAAAGGGCACCTCGCTCATCAAAATCCAAAATGCCAGTAGAAAATCATCGTGAAAAATTCACGTTCAAAGTCATTAGGGAGCACCATCAATGGAAGGCGCAATTATAGTGTAAGATAGTGAATAAAACTAGAACAACCGCGGTATAACCCAGAAACGAGTATGATATTTCGAACTCCTTTGCCCTCATATTCACACTACTCTCCACTCTCCCTGATTCTTCGAATTTCACATCTGAAGCTGCATAATATAATTAAAACAATTACTAATTGCAACTTCAATTTCGAATTCCATTGATTGTTAATTATATATGAATCAAACTTACATGCAGAGGGAAAGCTAGTTCAGAATTAATCATTGAAGAAGTCCACAGAGAGAGAGAGAGAGAGAGAGAGAGTACCTCTGAGTTTAGGGGAAGAGACTTGTTTACTGCAGAGAGACTGAAGCTACTGGTCAAGCTTTTGGAGGGCTTCTATGGCCTTATCTTTGTCTATCTCAAATTCTTGTGATTCTGAATCTTCCTTTTCCTTCACCGTCGCTTGAACTCAACAAGAAGGTGAAGAAGGATTACGGTTTAGGAGCTTCGATTCTTTCAAATCCAATGGTCTGATCTACACTGAAATAGCAAGAGAGTTGGATGTTTATGGAAGCTCACAAGGTTCATCGACCTCATTTCAACTTTCGGTTCGAAATTCAACCTCCCAGTCGAGGTCGTCGGAGGCATAGGCGGACCTATGTTGGAGGATGGGAGGCAAGTGTCCCCTTTGAATTTGGGAAGCTTTTTTTAAGAAAATAAAATAAAATAAATACATGTTTAACTAATTGTCTATCCAATTAAGTGTTCACCCTTAATACATCAAGACTGCACTTCGTAATTGGATGAGGGATGAATGATTGTTTACTGCCTTATATTGAAAATAATGTATTTGATAGTATTGATAATAAGGCAATTATGATGGAATTCTAAAAAGTAAGGCCTAGAAGAATGTCATTGCAATTATTTTTATCATAACATACTTTTATTATTAAAATATATGTACTTAAACTTATTGAATGCACACCCTTTATTGTAATCTATGTAGCTGTATTTCTAACAGCAGTTAACTTTACTTTTCTAAATGACAGGTTTGTAACATAATTGCCTCTCTTATTACATAATCAATATTCACTTGATTTCATGATTTTTTTAAATATTTTTTCTTGTTTATATTCTTTTGTTTTTTAAATACATTTAAAACTTTCCTAAAAAAAATTTTGAGGTAGCTCCAAATTCCGCCACCAATTGTACCCCCTTCAATAATTTTCTAGATCCGCCCCTGGTTGGAGACACCTAGATGGAGTGCGCCGTGGTGTGTTGTTGTTGACCCCATTGTGGTCTCATCAATCTACAAGCGCTCACGCACTATAAGGTTCCGGTGTTGCTGTGCCGACGAGCCCTAAGTAATAAGCGCCAGGACAAGTGAGCTAGCAAGGGGCTTCTAATCATCAGTTTTGATGCTGGTTTCACCGACGGCAGAGACGGAGGAGGTTGGACAAGATGAGATCTGAAGTGAGAGCTCATATAGAAGGACATCTCTATATATTTTCTCATTAGTCCATTTAAACCCGTTGGTTGAGGGGGAAAGAAAGTTAAAGCAATATTATATTGATTGGACAAATATAATTTAGATATTATAAGAGATTAAAAAAAAGGATGAGGAGATAAACTTTATCCCATAAAGAGGGAGAGAGAGAGAGAAGAGAAAAAGAATAGTAGGGTTAGTAACTTTATGTAATGTAATACATTTTAATAAAAACACTTAAATTTTAAATCTCATTTCCCTTCAACTACTTGAGTTAATGAAAATTCAGATTATATCTAATTAGAATTTTTTCTATAAACTACTAGTAGTATTTATTATTTATTTCTTAGTATCGACAGTGCTGTTTTGTTTTATCCCCTACCGGCCCCCAAATAGCGCAGCAGGCCGCAGGTCAGGATCCAAGGTTCGCAATCAGCCGAAGCACATAGGCCTTCTTTATAGGTGTCGTCTCTTCAGCCTCTCCTCACTCATCATCCCACAGCTCTCACTCCGCTCCCAAAAATCTGTTCTCAAAATCCTCATGGCCGCAAGTACCACATTCTCTAGGCTCCTCTCAACCACCGCCTCCGCCACCGCCACCACATGTCGCCTCCCTTCCAAGGCATTTCCCTCCGCCCTCTCTTCTAAATTCTCTATTACCCCGACATCCCTCAAATTCAACCATCGCCGCCCTATTTCCCGCCCACTCTCTGCTTCTTTCACTACCAAATCCACCATTTCCGCCACCATCTCCGTTGGCGACAAGCTGCCCGAAGCCACCTTTTCCTTCCTCGACGCTGCCGACGATGTCAAGACCGTCACCGTCTCCGAACTCACCAAGGGCAAGAAGGCCGTTTTCTTTGCTGTCCCCGGCGCCTTCACCCCAACCTGTTCTCTGAAGCACGTTCCGGGCTTCGTGGAGAAATCCGCCGAGCTCAAATCGAAAGGCATCGACACAATCGCCTGCATTTCGGTCAACGATGCCTTCGTGATGAAGGCGTGGAAAGAAAACTTGAAGATCAACGATGAGGTGCTTCTCTTGTCCGACGGCAACGGGACATTCACCAAGGCGATTGGGTGCGAGCTCGATTTGAGTGATAAACCTGTTGGATTGGGTGTTCGATCCAGGCGATACGCTCTTCTGGCGGAGGATGGTGTCGTGAAGGTCTTGAACTTGGAGGAAGGTGGTGCGTTCACATTCAGTGGTGCAGAGGATATGCTGAAAGTGCTCTAAATTCTAAAACCATGGTGAGCTAGGCTTTCGTTACTTTCTTGTTTTTGCGGATATGGTGGTACTCCACTATGAGATTACTGTTTGTACTTGGCTAGTGAATGAACCTTTGATATGATGAATAAACAGAACCAGTCTTGGTCTTGTCAGGAACAAGAAAAATGTTCTGTTGTGATTTGTTACGAATCATTGGTGATTGGATTACTCCTTGCACTTAACAAAAAGGGAAAAGAAAAGGATGGGATGTATCAGTAATCGTTTACATGCAAATGGTCGAGTGTTTGATTTAATGCAGATCGTTTATAATGTTGTGAAAAATCTGCCCTGCTCCCAGAATTATTTAAACAAGCTCTATCATGTCGAAAGCACTTAGAAATTTGAGTCAGAACATGGTAGTGAACACATTACTTTGATTTCCTTTTCAAAAACTTTTCAGTGTGTTGGTGGCTGCTCTTGTGGAGCCTGTATACAGCATACAAATTTGAAAGCGTAATTTCCACAAGTCATTATCTGACAAGCAGAACTACGTATTGCTAATACAATAATTATGAAAACGTAATCTACTTTTCTCGTGGAGCCTGTATACATTTTTTTATTCCAGCAATACAATCTTCCCATTGTAAACATTCTGATAAACACCTGAATATATAACGGACTCTTTTTAATGAGCAGAGTGCTAGAGGGCATCTCTGAAAATACAGCATCCAAAACGATTTCTCTTACCAACAACCTCTTTGGAAAATAGTTTTGAAGTGCAAAATTGTGAAAACAATGGCAATCCTCCGCAGAGTACGTTGTGTTGGGGGCAACAAATGAATCTTATACCTCATCTTAATCGCTTAAGGGAAAAATTGTGACATGGTTCTAGTGTCGAAGAGGTTGTTACTACTTGAGCCTTGATGCAACTTCTCCGAGGGAATTCAGCCTCGCTTCACTAATTACTACCCTTAGTCACATCAGCTTGGTGATTTCCGACGCTTAATCTGGTGAGACAGCTATGATCACTTCAGCGCTATGGCACAAGCCGAATGACCTGCCGATTCAATTGTGAGGAGACGAGTTGGATTTCATGAAATGCAAATCCCCTCTTCTACTGCATATTATGCCCTGCAACTCAAATCTGAGGAACCGATTTGAGCTTCTTGTAGCGTACCCTTGTGACTAAGTCCAGAAATAAGCTGATAACAGATGCGTTCATTCAAGGTTAGTAGGACGTGATTTTGAAATTAAAAGAGCGTTTTGAAATCAAGTCATTTCCCAATGGACCTGTTTGACATTTAGCCTCTTTTCTAATTGAAAGAAAAAAGGACCGGTGAAGATGGCGGGTCCAATTTCTGCATATGGACCGTAAAAAAAGTGGGATTTTTACTTTAATTCACTTCATGAAATATTTTAGAGAATTTAAATTAGTTGAAGACAGTACGTTATGAACTTATGATGCCTCCTGAGCGATCTCTCTCTCTCTCTCTCTCTCATATAAATAATCTCATTCTCTCACTAAAATTCTTTCTTTTAAGAATCGGATGGAGGAATTGACAGGTATTTAGAATGGCTCGGTGGATTGCATTAATGGTATAGATAGGGGGTCAGATCCTTTACAGAGATCACTTAAGAATGGAAATGACTTTGCTTTCCGTTTCTGTTTGTCCACATAACTCTTGCCTACTTCCCATCTGCGAAGCGAACTTTAATAAATTCATACAAAAGGAAAAGTGAGGAAGAGCCTTTAACCCCCATGTGCTGTCGGCCGGGGAAAAAAAGAAGGAAATATTTGTATAATCTTTTCCCATTTCTTCAAACTGTAAAAACGAATTCTTGAGCAAAAAAAAAAACTGTAAAAACGAATACAATGTAAGGAATCCAAAAAAATAGAAACAAGTAATAATGGTGATGATGATGAAAAACTTCTACAAAATCTAACAAACAATCCATTTCCAATCAAAATATGTTTTGCTCTATAGAGGACTCCGATGCCCCCAATGCTCTGTGTTTCTTCTCTTCTGTCTACTCCATTTTCCATGGCAGCAACTTCGTGATTTCCTGATCTTTGTTCATTATTCACAAGAAAAACTATTCAATTCTTTGATTATGCATATGCCTTTTTCTTGACGTTTTTTGTACTAACAAGTAAAGTAACAACCTATAATTGCCAGAACCCTGCTGAAAACACAATACTATATTACAGAGCAGAGAGAGAATCACTGCACAGAAACTGGAATATTGCCGGAGGAGGAGAGTCTTCTAGGAGTTGGGAACGAATGTGCCAACATATCCAAAAGCAATGATAAAGAAGGCGATTGCTTGAATATAAAGGAAGATAAAGTAGTGATTTTTGCCGAAAAGCACGTCGTAGCAACCACAGAAGAAGAGGTAGAATCCAACTCCAAGTTCCAACAAATGAATCCTAATTAATCATATTTTGACACACAGCACATATATTGGTAAGTACTTGTGAGTCGTATAAAGCAGCGAATGTTATGTGAGAAAGAAGCCAGAAATATATAGTACCTTTCTCCAATCCTGAATCGAGGCTTCTTGGGTGCTTTAGCTGCAGCTTTAGCCTTGAGAGCATCTCCAAGCTTCTCAGTGACAACCCATTCATTCACTCGGCTAGCCTCTAGCAGACCAATGATTGTGGCCTTTGTTCGATGCAGAGACATGCAATTCTCAAAAAGAATCCAGAAGACCATCAAATGAAGTGACCTTAACACAGGAAACACGTGCAGCAAAATCAATACAAGTACAAGAATCAACGCAGGGAGGTTGTCTTTAAGAACTTATGGATGAGGACTAAGAGAAGAGAAGTTGAGAGGAATAAGGTCGACCTTGGAGTTCCGACGGCATTAAGGAGGGTGATGATGGAAGGGATATATACAGCTCCCCACTTTGGGACAACAACCTCAGGCACCAAAACTGTCGCAGGTAACACCATGCAGTAGAACACAAATGTGACGAGGTGGGCTACCACCTTCCGAACGAAGAAGAAGCTGTAAATGACATGTACCTTCTTCCACAAGGACACTTTCTGCACACCATATACATTACAAACTCAGGGATGAATCTACTTTGAAAAGAAGAGAAGATATATGCATTGTGGCTAATAGAGGGGAGGCCAATTCACCTTGTTTCTAACAATCTCCATAGCCATTTTCCTGAAGAGATTTGCTGGCCCACAAGACCACCTGTGTTGTTGGAAGCGATAGGCCTTCAAAGTGCTAGGCAATTCATTCTTGACCTGTTCCGGAATTTACATCACAGTAAAAACATCTAACATATGGATTTATAGAAATGACCATATTAAAAAGCATAATTATTCTGAGAGAAACCTGGATTTTGCCCAAGTAGAGGAATTTCCAGCCCTTGAGACTGGCTCGAACAGCAAGATCCATATCTTCCACAGTGGTCCTATCCTTCCAGCCACCAGCCTCGTTCAGTGCCTCAATCCTCCATACTCCCGCAGTCCCTGATGTTAATATTTGCTTCTCATTTCATTTTCATCCCAAAATTGGACCCCCAAAAAAAAAAAAAAAATCGGGGTTTCCATTTCTAGGTTTATGTTAGTTACCGTTGAAGCCAAAGAAGGCGTAAGTGGAAGACCCCACTTCTTGTTCCACGGTAAAATGGTAATCCAGCGACATCTCTTGCATCCTGGTCATTAAACACTCATCGGAATTCACTGCGAAAATACAAAAATAGCCACGTCAGCAATGGGGCAGTTAAGAGGTTTTTTCCAACGGGGTAATCTACGGGTACTATTTTAACTAGAATGATTTTTTTGCGGAAGAGATGGGCGGAATAAATTCACTTGTCGGTTAGTAGAGAGAGAAAGTGAGTGAGGAATGAGGTCCACCATTAAAAGCTGCACATGCAGCTGCCGGGGATACAGAAAGAAGGGAAGGGAAAGGGAAGAAGATGGTGGTGAAAGAGATGAAACATATCAGAATAATGGTAGTAACAATAATGATGACATCAACGACCACAATGATTCCACCAAAGAAGAAGGAGGAGCATATATGGTGTCAATCACATGAGACATACATACCCTTCCTTTGACATACACGTGCTCTTTTCATATGTGACCACGACCTCCAATACTAATACTAATTATTTAAGGTCGTGGACCCCTGTCGTAGCTTATATGTTCTGCTTAAGCACGTCCTTTACCATTCTTGGACATTGGAATTTCTACTTTACCATCTCTTACTCATCTCACCATTTCTTTAAACCCACTCAATAGCACAAATTAATCATTACTTTTCTGATCTCTCTTAGTCTTAAAAGTATTTTACTACAGTACATTCAAGCAATTTATACCGAGAATTTATGTCTCATGGGATTTTCCTCAACAAGGTTGTAACGTGTAAGTAGTGAAGGGTGAGCCATGCTAAAAGAAGTCTAATTATGAACCCATAAGCAGAAAAAACCAGTTTTTCTGTTTCTTTCTCTACTTATGGATCTTGAATTACACACTTTCCAAAATAGCCATTCCTTTTCTCTCAAGGCTTTCCTGCTTCCATATGTAACTCTTCTTTTCCAACTAAGATGTGGTCCAACTCGCATCTGACTTTTCGGCTCCAAAAGCTAAACAATTAATTGCTGCTATTTTTTTGGTGTATCTAATTACTGATATGGATGAGTAGATCACTATTTCGATAGTATGAAAAGTAAAAACACACGAGAACTATTATTTGTTATTAACTTACTGGTATCATTATTACCACATCATGCCTAACGATCCATCAAATTATGAGTTCGTTCATGACTTTTCATGACAGATTGTACAGAAAAAAGTTGTCGTACCCTCAAGACGATGCATTATGTCCACTAATTTTTGTATTATAGTAGTTCTTGGAGGGTTGTTCAAACTTTATAGAGTGGGACCCATCTCAACAACAACAACAACAGGAAAATAAAAAATAAAAGAAAGGAAGACGAGACAAGATGCATACGTGCCTTAAATCGAAGACAACCAAGACGACTCTACTGTGATTTTCGTAATGTCATGGAACCACCACGTAGGACCTACCTCTCTCTCCGGCCAGAGAAAATTTCCAAAAACCAAAAAATAAAAACCCACCGACAGTTTTCTAGAGGAAACTCTGCTTTTAGAATTCTCATCGTAAAAAACAAGATTTATGGGAGAGAAAAGAGCCGCCATTGGACAAGAAAAAGAAAAATCTTACCAAGCAAAAACAAAAACAAGGGTTATAAGTGAGAGAGAAAGTTAATTACCAAATTTCCAGCGAGCCTGAACGAGGGCGAGTTCAGGATTGTGAGCAAGGAATGGTATAGTTCGCCAGAGGAAATCAGGCTCAGGTTGAAAATCAGCATCAAAAATGGCAACATAATCGCAGTGCTTCACGTAGCTATGTTTCATTCCTTCTTTAAGAGCACCTGCTTTATACCCATTTCTGTTGTCTCTTACCTCGTACCTTATGTTTATCCCTTTGCTTGCCCATCTTTGGCATTCTAGCTCCACCAAAGCCTGCAAAATTTTTGTTTTTTCACTTCCCCAACATCAATAATGAATCAAACACACATAGTGATATTATTATAATCAGTGTGTGTGGATTTTTGCTGTTCACCTTAATTGTCGGGTCTGTAGAATCATCAAGAACTTGTATTATGATTCTGTCTGAAGGCCAAGAAAGCCCACATGCTGCTCCAATCGAAAGCTGATAAACCTGCATTTTTACAAGTAGATCCAACAGAACTCAACCTTAATTCTGATGAACTGTGTAAAATGGAAATTAAAACCCAAGTGGGTAATAAAGTTATAGTTTAGTAGTACCTCTCTTTCGTTGTACATTGGGATTTGAACGAGGACCATAGGATAAGCAGAGTTTCCCAACTCGAGGTCGTCCTTTAGTGGCTCCCATTTGTAACGCTTCTCTGGTTTTCGACCAAAGAGCTTCACCAGAGTAATGACAACGGCCATATACACTCTCTCCACGAAAAGCATCAAAGACATGGCCAAACACAGAAACACTGTAATTCTTAGCATTGGAACAACCAATGGCAATTTGATTTGATCCCAAATGAATCCAAATTGTGTAGTAATGTCATCTCTGGCTCCTTGAAATGCATCTGGAAGAACAGTGGTAGATGAAAGACGATCCATTTGGCTTTTTTACAGTAAATGGGTTGCCAGAAAAATGGAGGAGATTAAACCCCACTGGAAGGAATTAAAGAAGCAAGCTTTTGATAAAGAAGGAGGAATATTTTTGTTAGGTGTTTTGCTTCAGGGTCACGCAAAACAATGAAGGCAGAGCTGGAATGTTATTGTTTCAGTGTGGCTAAAACAAGAGTATAAGGTTGAAGAAAAGTGAGGGGGATCTGGAGTAATGAGGACCCAGAAGTAGTGGCAGAAGCTCAAGAAGACAAGAAAGGAAGTGTTGTGGTGATTGACTCTATCCTCTTTCTTCTTCTTCTTCTCTCTGTAAGCGTCCTTATTCTCTCTGCTTCTGTAATCAATTCAAGGGAATGCAGAAGCAGACAACATTTACAGAAGCAGAAGCAGAGAATTAAGGAGCTTCGTGATTGTAAATATATAATTATTAATAAAACAAAAATGTGGGTGAGAGAGAGGAGGGGGGGGGGGGGGGTAGAGAGAGAGGGGGGTCAGGAGAGTATTGTATGTCTGATTGTTGTGTGTGTCTGTGAGTTTTGTTGGGTTTTTATAATGCGTTCGGCTCTTTATGCTTTAGACTTGTCTGAGAAGGCGGTGGGGGTCGAGAAAGAATGGTAGGAAGGAAAACATTTGGTGGGAGTATAACTAAGTGTTTGGGTTCACATTTTTTAAATTGGTTTTTAAGTTAAAAGCTATTTAGAAGAAGCAGCTACTATAACCTGCTTTTCATAATGTAGATGAGCTTCTACTATCATCAATCCAAACATAAATCATATTTATAATCTGACTTTTTTTTTTATACGAATATAATCTGACTTTTATTTCATCATAAGTTTATAAAAGTTAAATTTAAAAAAAAGTTACTTATATCACGATATTTCAAATGTACTCTAGATATAGGATAAAATTTATAATACAGATTTTATTCTGTAGTGTTAAGTAACATAGAATCGTGATCTAACACAAACCGAAAAGGAAAGTTAAAAGAAAAAATGATTACATTTTTATTCTTTTTTTTTTTAACACATTACATTCTTATTCTTGGGTATGTGATTTTTTTAATGGTGTCAGTTTTGCACATGTGTATAAAAAAGGAGAAAGAAAAGTCATGATATTCTACCATGGTTTTCTATATAAGAACACTGTTACAAAATTAATATATTATAGAAAAAGTAAAATGTGTATATATAGTTATCTTTCTATCAATATTGTAATTTGCGTGTGAGTCACGATATATCTACAGTTTTTTTCCTTGTGTGGCATGTTCTGATTGGTTGGTGAGGGATTGTTTGTCTGTAAGTGTTTCAGGCCGCAGACAAATTTAAATTTTTTGAGTGCATTAAAAAGTTTTCATTTTATGAAAGTGGGATCTTCCTTCTTTTTCATCTCAACATAAATTATATTAATATGACCAATGTCTGCAGCAACAATGGTAATGAGAAAATCTGTGATTGGAACTCTGAACTGTTGCAATGTGCACTGTATTTATAATAAAAAAAATTAATCTTTTAACTCTTAAAATTTTGACTCATTTATAATTCAGTTCTGAATTTTTAACTCACTTATAACTCATTTCCTCATGTTTCTGAGTCAACTATAAGGCAAAAATATATTAAAATACTATTAAAAATTGTTTAAGTGGTTTTTACATAAAATGAAAAATAAAAAAAGAATGTTCGTCCTCACCAACTCACATCCCCTTGTGCATTTGTTTTTTAGAAACCTCGTTGGGAGACAAATCCCTATTTTGTTATATATTTTCAAACTTTATTTAGTAATTTTGTCATAATTATTGAGCTTAAAATATCTTTCTTTAAAAACACCACGGAGTTACTCAAATTAAAAATTGTTCACAGTAGCAAAGTAGCATCCAATTTTGAAAATTCGTTTCACACGACTGTTTGATCAGACGAACAATATT
This sequence comes from Acacia crassicarpa, assembly GCA_034222035.1. NCBI lineage: Eukaryota > Viridiplantae > Streptophyta > Magnoliopsida > Fabales > Fabaceae > Acacia > Acacia crassicarpa. The sequence continues at coordinate 58,457,040 of JAWXYG010000002.1, read as the reverse complement.
CACGACAAAGGTATTTTTGAGTCAACACCAAAATGTGTAGTCCTATTTTTGTCCTCATCTATCGGGGAGTGAGACAGGACCTTACTGAAAATTTCACCAGTAAAATAATAATAATAATAATAACAGTATTGAGCACTGACCTCTTTCAAGCTTTACTTATATAAAATCATTTGGTGATCCACTGCCGCTTCATAAAAGGGAGGAACCAACCATGAATTGTAACACACATATTAATATTATTCAGTGTTTAGTTGTGGGTTTGGCATATGAAGTGTGGGGTGGTGATTATGGCGCTAAAGGACGGTGATTAGGACCCTAAAATTTGTGGATTTCCTACAATTTACAATTTTAGGGACTCAACTTTGGGTGACCAATCCCTATTTTATTATATACTTTAAGACTTTATTTGGAAATTTTGCCCAATGAGGTTTCCGAAAAACAAAGGTGCAGGAGGATGCAAGTGGGTGGGGTCGGTGGCGCTATTTTTTATTTTTTAATATATGCAAATCTGATTAGCACTATTTATGACATATTTTTCCTAAATGTGTGACTGTTTTGTATAGTGAATTTGAACTTAAATGTATCTAATATGAGTAAATATGTTATAATTCACGTATATAGGGAAATGTAGGATGAATCTCGTAAAACGTGGTAATTGCATAATTATCCTATGCATTGCATAAGAAAAAGGTCAAGTTTGAGGTTTATAGTAAAAGCACATAGCATAGCTGATACAATGCTATAGCATCGGGTAAGCCATAACATGCCCTACAATGTAATCGGAATGCTATAACATCGTAAAAGAAGCAATGCTATGCGCCTTGTGTTTTGACTTTTCCTCGAGGCTATTTCAAGAAATTAAATATAGGTTATTAGACGGACGTTTAGACAGTGATTAGATTGTTGACGGTTGAATTAGAAGATGCGAAGAATCGAAGATAATATTTGGAGAATCCCGCAATACCAACAGAATCAATCAACCGAATTTGAAAAGTTGGACCTGACGGATTTAGAAAGGCCCAATTCATTGAACATGCGCCACAAGGAAACCTGACTATAAGAGGAAAATACGACTAACCCTAAAAAGGGATCGAAGTTATAAAGGAGCCAAGAAAATTCTTATTAGGCTAGACTCCAAAGAAGAGTGAGAGAACTTGAAAGCATAAAAGCTCCAGAAGAAACCTAGAATCTTTCCCTGTAGTGAGACGGAGAGTAGAAGATGTGGAGATGTCATGTGACAGGTGCCTCCTACGCCATCGACCCCTCCGGCGAATTTTCTATTTTATTTCGTTGATTTTTAGTTTATCTTTTTCCATAGGTTATTATGTTGTGATTTGTTTTGTGATTCCCTTATCAGTCATAAACTAAAATTCCTTTGGCTGAGCGAGGATGAATTTTTTGAGTGTAAAATGAACCCAGTTTGTTAGTTCTTTAATTAAATAAATTCAATTTGTTTATCAGTATTTTAATCTCTTGTCAATTAGCGGAAACTAAGGGCTAGATCAGTGGCCTCGGGTTACTGGAGGGGAGTTGGAGTTAGACATCTGATAAGCAGTGTTTGCTAGGCAGGCTGGTGCAAGGCTTGACCTATCATTATAGACTACAAAAATGGATCTACCACTCATAGCCATACACCTTGATTAGGATTGATAATCTGAATTAGAAAATTACCATAAGAATATGGGAGAAGTATAGTTAGGATTGTACTTACAGGACGCAGAAGCTCCTGTATAGCACAGTGATGGGTTAACTGGATAACATTGTGAAGACGGATGTGCTGTAGCATTACGGAAGCTATGCAACATAATTTCTATAGCAATGCACTAAGGCAAACTAGGGGAGTAATATGCTTGAGATGAAATCTGAGCTCAACTTATCTTTAAACTGATATCTTCTTGTGACTACGGTCATTTGTTTATTTCTTTGTTTGATAGTTATAATCAAAAACACCTAAACCAATTATAATTTTCTTTTCTTTTTAAACACAACTGTCTTCAAACCTAGTGTTATTATCGGTATCTCAGTTTCTATAAGACGATACTCAACTTACTTTTTATTACTTATTCAATTCGTTCACTTACCATCAAGGAAATCGACCAACAAAATCCACCTAAGAATTATTTAACAGCATTTTAACCTTCTTCTTCATCATCATCTTCTTCTCTTTTTTTTTTTTTTGGGCCACGTAGGATAACACATAAGCATTAGGAACTCAGTTGCAGGTAAGTTGATTTTCCCTATTGTAATATATAAAAGTTAGTTAGGTCTATCGGTTTTACACTAATTTTAAAAATTTATGGTTATTTTTACTCCAAAAAATAGTTTATAGTTATTTTTTGTTTTTTGTTTTTTTTAATCAAAGTTAAAGATTATTTTAGTACCTAAAACTTAGTTTTAGACTCTTGGCAAAGCTTTCATTGTTTTTCTCCTTCTGTATAATTTAGTGCAGTCCATGGCTCTTGATTGGTTTACGCCCTTCTTCCAGAAACTCATGAGAGGTAGACTGAGATAATAGTGCACCATTTACTTACATTTTGAATTGAAATTTGTCATATACTATCCTGCTCTCTAAGTCATTTGTATAAAAAAATGTGGGAAAATTCATTTAAGGGCCCTTTTTAGAGAAAAAAAATCCCAAAAAGGGCCGTAAGATTCTGATAATCCCCTTTTTAGGATTTTTAGAATCTTGGTGAGTTGTAAATGAGACTGATATAGTTGTTAATCGGGACTGATTTAGTTGTAAAAAAATTGTTGTAAATGTGACTAATTTAGTTGGAAACGGGTAAAAAAATTATTGTAAATGTGACTAATTTAGTTGTTAAATTTTAATGAATTTATCCCAGAAAGGGCCCTTGGGCATTTTATGGGATTGTCAGAATCTTAGGGCCCTTTCTAGGATTTTTTCTCCAAAAAGAGCCCCTATATATGGATTTTCCCAATTAGGGGCAAAAATAGACACTGAAACAATTTTTAGACAACAGTTTTTTTAATCAACCCTGAATATACTCAAGTCATTTTAGACCCTAACCTTTGTTAGCCCCGTTATAGTTAAAGCTTCTTCCAATAAATGTATTTTTTATAATTTAAATTTGTATTTTTCTTCTTATGTGTAAGATCGTTTAATATCTCAATTATCAGCTTGTTAGTATTTTTAGACAACTTTAATGACCTAATTAATAAACTTTTTTTATACTAACAAATTACTTTAATTGAACGGTGACCATCTTGTATGGAATTTTGATAATCAAAAATTAAAATCTTCAGTGCTTCACCAATGCATGAAAAGTTAAGACTACTTGGTATATTAATCTTTCATTTCTGGAGAATAAATAATAATCACTACAATATTTTACACCATTTTCACCCGTGTAAGCGAATGTTTACGGCGAGTGAGGTTTTTTTTAGGGTTAAGGAGCGATTTTACTAATAAATTATTGGCCCAGAAGCGTCCAGCACAATTAACTATTAAGTGGACCAAAAATACTAACAAACTCTTAAAAAAGGAGCGCCCAGCACAATGCCGTTAGCAAAAAGTTAACCTCCGTTATCTAAGGTGCAGATTGGCCAACGAACTTTTACTGTAGGAGCGCCCAACACAAAATTCTAAATTTTACTAATTTAAATAATTTTTTTCTCAATTGTTATTATTCAAAATTACTTGTATAGATATTTATGGATAAAAATTACTCATTCTTCAATTTTGTCAAAATTATAATTTGTTAAAATAAACAAAATTTTTAATTTAAAATATAATTATATGATTTAAATAAAACTCAAGGTGTTTTATATTTTATTATATATGTTAAAGAAAAAAAAATATGATTTATTTTTACTTTAGAAGAAATTTATGTAAGTTAAAAAATTCATTTAATGTTGATAAAATTTAAAAAATCTATTATATCCTGAAAGAAATGAAAAGAGTTTTATTTTTACTTTTATAAAAAGAGCTTAACGGATATTAATGTTGATACTTAATAATATAAATCCAACAACTTGATGATATATTTGTTAATTAAATGACCAATCGCTTATATGGATATGAGACTTTCGTAGGCCAAATTGCTCTTTAACCTCTCTTAAGTTATCTTCTTTTTTTTTAGCAAGTCTCATATTCATATAATCAATGGATCATTTAATTAACAAATATATCATCAAGTTGCCGGATTTATATTATTAAGTATCAACGTTGATATCCATTAAGCTCTTTTTATAAAAATAAAAATTAAACTCATTTTATTTCTTAGAAGATATAATAGATTTTTTAGATTTTTTAAATTTTATTAACATTGAATGAATTTTTTAACTCACATAAATTTCTTCTAAAATAAAAATAAATCATATATATTTTTTGTTTTAACATATATAATAAACTATAAAACGCCTTGATGTTTATTTAAATCATATAATTATATTTTTAATTAAAACTTTTGTTTCTTTTAGCAAATTATAATTTTGAGAAAATTAAAGAATGAGTAATTTATGTCCATAGATATCTATACAAGTAGTTTTGAATAATGACATTGAAAAAAAATTATTTAATTTAGTAAAATTTAGAATTTTGTGCTGGACGCTCCTGAAATAAAAGTTCGTTGGCCAATTTGCACCTTAGATAACGGAGGTTAACTTTTTGCTAACGGCATTGTGCTGGGCGCTCCGTTTTAAAAGTTTGTTGGTATTTTTGGTCCACTTAATAGTTAATTGTGCTGGACGCTCTTGAGCCAATAGTTTGTTGGTAAAATTGCTCCTTAACCCTTTTTTTTATACATCATGGTAAGGGAAGGAGGCAGGGTTCGAACCCTAAATATGGGAGAAGGAGGCCAGTTAATACTAACTCTCATATTACTGCGTTACTAAGGCGCTGGCACGAGTGAGGTTTTTTATTTTAAAGTTATAACTGACACAAACGCATCGATGTCTTTATTATTATTATTTTTACCTGACATCGTTGTCTTTATTATTATTATTTTTACCTGACATCGTTGTCTTAATTGATTTCATATTGTTTATACTGCTACTTGAGTTCTGGAGAATTCGTTCCTGGATCATTCCATTTTATCGGATATCCAAGGAGGAACATGTTAAAAAAAAAAAAAAAATCATTTCAGGTCTCAAAGAATTTTTAAAAAAACGTTAAAAAAGTTCTAAAAGAAATTTAGATGTCAGGAAAGTCCTGTTAACAACAATTTGAGACTTTTTTGATATGTGAATTTTCCTTGAGACTTTTTTGACATTTTTTAAGTCCCTTGGGACTTGAAAAGAATTTTCTCTTTTCTTTGGGTTTTATGTATCATTTTGGTTCTATTTATAAATCCATTTTGACCAAATCTCATGTACTAAGTAAATGTTGTTAACTCAATAGTTATGAGATTAAATTTTTAACTTTGCCCTCATTTATAATTGAATATTTTTCAACGGTTTCTTCTTTCTTTATCTTCATGAATACAATTAATATAGGTAAAATTGTCACAGTCTCATTTATTATATGAAACTGAACTTATAAATAGGATCAAATTTTTTAATCAAAATAGATTTATAAATAGAATTACATTGATAAATTAAGACTTCCTTATATATACCAGTATTCAAGTAGCCTGCGCGGCAATTAGTTTGGAGTAATTGTGACATTATATAGGATTATGAGTATAATTTAAAATATCAAATAAACGTATCTGACGTGTCCGGCCACATGCATTGTGTCAGAAGAGCAGTATTTATTTCGTCCAGTTAAGCAATTTTTTATCTAATTAAAAATAATTTCACAATGTAAGCAAAGTTTTTACTCCAAATACACAAACATATTTAAAATAAGTAACTCCTGTCCAAACACACACTTAGCATAATTTCTATATTTAGCTGGAGCCGGCCACTGAGTCAGGCAAATGCTACAAGCAACTTTTAAGTAATGTTCCATTGTAGGATTATACAAATTAGAAAAACACCTTCCACTTTTATTTTTAATAATTATTAATCAACCAATGTCATAAATAAATACGATAAAGTAAATTGACAATCACATTTTACATAAGTTATTTTTTCACACAAAAGTATTCTCCTATTAATTAATTATTAACAACAAAACTTGTCTCAAATATAATAAAAGAGGGAGAATGATAGAAAACGAACTTTAAAATTGTAAAATCATATTCTATAAAATGAGTTGTGATTTTTTTTTTTTCCATTCAATCTTTGATCAACTAAACATGAGGGATTAGGCTCTTCTGTAAGACCCAAGCAACATTGGTTGTTTATTAAGTATTGTAATTATTTTATTAATTCTTGATAATGAACCTTATTTAAAATTTTATAATTTTAAAATTCTTTTTCTATTATTATTTTTCTATAAAATATGAAGCCAAAAAGGCTAATTGTTGGGTAAGGAAAAGGAAAAAGAAAAAATCTGCATAATCCAACTACAACAACTTCAACATTTATTTAGAGAAGAAAAAGAGACAAGTAGCACCATGTTCGTAGACAAAGGAGATTATGGATGCCGATCATGTCAATCACCAATTGAGTGATTGACCATCCGATCGTTATGTGCAGTGACCGATTTGCCCCTTGTTGGTGTCCACCTAAGTAACAGCTAAGATGCTTCCGCCACACAAACGCAACAAATACAACCTACCGCTTTAAATATAGAATTAAATTTGTAGTATAATTTGTATTATAAATTTTATTCTATATTTAAAACAAGAGAGAATAATGTTCTCTACAAAATAAATGTGCACACTATGCAATACAATTTCAATTTCAACAATATATGAGAAAATCGCACTAATAGTAAAAAATTATTTTGACGGCTGTTAAAGCTCAATTGTATATGTTAAATTGAAAAAATATAAAAAAACTATCATTCAAACTTTAAAATCTTGTTACCCACACACAATAGTAATGGGCAATGTTGTCAAACTCACGAGTCTATGCAAACTCGTGACAATGATGTAAACTCGTATCGTAAACTCGAATCGGTAAACTCATAAGAGTTTACTTTTATCATTAAACATGTATTAACAGTATATAATTAAATAATTATAATATAAAAATAACAACAATTTGATTTAAATATATTTTAAATCCAAATAATTAAAATCAAATATATCAACATTCATAATTTATTATACCTAATAAAGAAATTTCTATAAAATTCATATATAAAGTTGTTGAGGATGACAAAATTGAAAAAAATTAACACAATTTTGTAAGCTACAAACGTAAAAACGGTAAATTCGGTCTGTAAACTCGTGAGTTTATATGAGTTTACAGTTGACACGAGTTTGCTAGAGACTTGACTCGATTTAGTAAAGTAGAAACGTAAAGACGGTAAACTCGGAGAGTCAACTCGCGAGTTTGACAACAATGGTAATGGGATTAACAACAACAATAATACAATTGACAATTCATTTTAGTAAGAAATTATCTATTTAAGATTTTGAAGTTCAAATAGTAATTTTTTGAGATTTTCACCACAAAATTAAATAATTGCAAAATTTACCAATTTAGGCATCAAAATATTTAAGGAAAATCTGTTAGAAAGAATTTCAAAAATGTGAAAAGACAAATAGGTGTAATGAATATGCATATTCCCAAATAGCTATTAGTGCCTAATGAATCTTTTTGAAAATAAAAATGAAATTACAAAATTGTCCCTCATCTATATACTCCTTACCCTTCCCTTTCTTCCTCACTCCACACGACCAACGCCTCTGCCTTAACCTCCTGCCATGTCATTGTCTCTCACTTTATATTCTTCCTCCTCTTTTTGTTGTCCCATTTTCATCCTCTCTTTTCTTCGCTACTCCTCTATTTCCACGGCGGAGGCTTTGTCGTCGAAAACCTCTTCATTGCAAGCTACCACAACCACGTCAACTCGCTCATGTTGGCGGCCCATGTCACCGTCGTCTCCGTTCATTACAAAAGAGCCTCAAAATACCATCTTCATCTTGCCTTCGAAGACTCCTGGACATCGCTCTATTCCTGCAAGAATGGATCTGACAACCTACCTAAATGTCACGCCAATTTTGAGAAAGTATTCCTCACCAAAGACAGCGCCATAGCAAACATCACCCACAATTTGGCGATTCAAGTAGGCAACCAAGGACCCCACCCCTGCCGACCGCCAGCAGCCAACCCTCCAGCACTAAAGCCAATGACATCATGTGGGTTTTACTGATTGAGTGTTGAGATCTGAAAGAAATGTAAAGAACAAAGTGTTCAAGATGCAGATTTAGCCTTTTTTTAAGAGGAATTCATGGTTCTTTACTTGAGCAATTATTTGAATCCATGCTCAAATTTGTAGGAAAAGAGGGTTGATGGTCTAAATCAGGGATCTAATGAATTTTTTCAGAAGTTGTAACCCTAACAGATCAATTTCCTTGAAGGTATTGCAAATCTACTTATCGGATTTCATAGAAAGAGAGATATGAGTTTGGAAGAATCGGGACCAAGTATCAGTGCCTTCGACTTGTCTTAAGAACCGATGAAGTTGAGAGCGGTGGAATATGTAATTTTCATCCAAATAGACATGTAAGAAATGGTTCTATAGGCACTACAAGGGGTGAACAAAACTCTTGGCAGCATCATAAATCCAGCCTAAACGGATGGGAAGACATCGAAGATGATGCAGGGAGGAGGAGGACCTTCTTCTTTAGTGATTCTGGAGATTAGGGATCAAAGATGGGGTTGGAAACTCAGAGCTGCAAGACTCAGATTTGGAAGTAAAAGAGGAGGGAGTTTCTCTGTGTTTTCTATGTTGGGCAGAAGGCCATGGTTGGTGGGTTCAAAGGGGCAAAGAAGCAAGGTGAATATTAGAGGAAGAAGAGGGAGAGGAAAGGGCAGATTGGAGGTGTTGGATGTTAAAAGGAGTGTTGGCAATGGTGATGGTGAAGGAAGTTTGTTGGTGAATTAGCCGAGCAAGAGCTAGAAAGGTGTTAGAGAAGAAGAACAATAGTGAAAACTTGATTTAAACGGTGTGACAACTTTATCTGAACTTGTGAAACCTCTATCAAAATTTGGGAAGACTCTTATCATACATTGTGAATTTTGATTTGTAACTTGTGAAATTCTTTAAGGACATGATAAAATTCTTTTTAAAACTTGTGAAAACCTCTATGAGAACATGTGAAAACCTTTATAAAATCTCGTGAATTCTGATTTACAACTTGTGAAATTTTTTAAAAAAGTTGTAAAATTCTTTTAAGAACTTATAAAAATCTTATTCGAATTTGTGAAACCTCTATCAAAATTTGCAAAACCCTATCAAATCTTGTGAATATTTGCAACTTGTGAGGTGACAAGTCGAAAGAATCGTCTTCTTAAAAATCCAGATCTTCCTCAAGGATTGTGTCAACCTTGAGACTACTAGAAGACCTTTAAGGAAATTCCAAAAGTGAAGGTACCACCTCCATCCAACTCTCCATGCCCCCTTCTTCTTCTTCTTCTTGTCAAGCTTGGGAGTACCAGAAGACATGCAAGGAAATTTTAAAAGTGAAGGTACCACCTCCACCCGACTCTCTATGCCCCCCCTTCACCTCCAAGGAAATTTCAGGAGTGAATGTACAACCTCCACCCAACTCTCCATGGACCCCCCTCTTCTTCTTTGCTAGAGGAGGCCACCATTGTCTTTCATCGTTGCTAGAGGAGGCTGGCCACTGTTGCCTTTTATTGTTGCTAGAGGAGTCTGAGGCTGCCATTGCCATTGTTGGTGGAGGTTGTCCAAACCACCGTTGCTAGACCCTTTCAGCATAAAACCCAAAGAAGGAGAAAGAGAGATGGGATAGAAGAAAGTAAAAGTAAGATTTAATGATGTCATTTGTGTCACTTTCTTTAAATTTTAAAAAAGACAAATCAGGTACTAACAATTCTTTAGGGTTAAAAATATTCAAAACACATTTTTGTCTTTTAGGATTTGTAAAATTCTTTATTAAGGATTTTTCCAAATATTCAACCCCAACAAAAATGGCTGCCAGCCCGCCAGCCACGTTCACATAAAATTCTAGTGAAAACAACGGTGACACCAATTTTTTTTTTTTTAAAAAAAATGTGAATTTTGGAGTAACTGACAATTCTAAGAGAATCGGTATAAACAAATTAATTGAAATCTCAAGGGCTCTCATGAACGTTAAACAGACTTATTTATGGAAGGTTTATACAGAGGAGGCTGCGACTTCCAAGTTGGTGGGCAATTATTAAAAAATAAAGTTGTTAGCGATCTTTTTTTTTTATTTCATTAAATAAAAAATATGTTATGCAACGTCAACATATAAAAAATATGTTCAGCATGCTCTTATTTGTATAAGTATCAACTGTCACGACGCGCGAGTAATCATTGGACAAAAGCTTCTTGTATTACCAATTCAACATAAGCGTAGCAAATACATTCAGAAAGGAACACATAACTAAGCAAATGAACAAAGCAAGGTTCATAAGAAGAAATACAGAAACGAACAAGTCACCCTCCGTGAAAGGAATGGAAGGGAGAAGAAATCTCAGCCAAGACATCATTCCCGTACACATCTACGGTTAGAAATATAGAAATTGACTTCAGTGAGTGCTTTTAAAGGGATTTAAATTTTTCAATTTCGGTTCATATATTGCAACCGAATATTCGCACATCCCCGGGTTCCAACTGGCTGTCGGGGTAGTTGCAAATTTTCTTAGGTGCGAAAATAAATTTGCACTCTCTTAATTTTATGTTTTTTTTTTCTCTTCTTTTTGCTGTAGTTCAATATGTGTTTGAATCAGTTTTTGAAAAATAATTTTTACGATTTACAAAATAAGTATGTGAAAAGAATTTTATCTTGACTTATGAAAAATGGTTTATGAAAACACGGTTTAAGTAAGATTGATGCAGATGTTTGACTTGCCAATACTATGAAACTTTTTTATAACTTTGTTTTTAATTTGCTCCTGTGCCGACTTTGTGAACATAAATATTCTTTCCTATAGCTGCCCAAACCCTGTTTCTTGGAAATATTGTATGCTCACGAGTGAGAATATGCCTTTAGCCACTGCTATAGAAATCACAATATATGACGGTTATTAACTATCATGCATAATGGTTCCGAAACATTATATATGTGGACGCTATAAAAGCTTCGCTCAAATATATTATGGTTTCGAACTGTTATTTATTACGGATCTATTATAACAATTATAATATCATACCCGTTATGTATTGAGGCTCGATGACACCATAATAAACCTATTATTGTAATAATAATTAACAAGCACACGTAAACAACTGTTATAATATATGATAGTGTTTGTATAATACATAACAGTTCCAATTTAACAACTATTATATATCTAATAACATATATAATGGTTCTTTTCAAACATTTGTTATATACAGTTGACATAAATAACAGTTGTTAGGTAACAACCGTAATCTATAGGAGCTAAATTTAAAAAAAAAAAAATTGGGGGAGGGGGATTCTGCTTTCAAGATCCCCTATATATACATTTACAAAACAAATCACAATATATATTTACATTTATATTCATAAACATGTACATGTATACACTATTAAAGCCAAAACATTAAAATAAATTCAATAAATTATCAGTATCTATAAATTTAAAGTTGTACTATGAATTATTTACGCTTCAATTGACATTCACAGATGCCACCAACTCTTCATCCATTTTTTTCGTTTATGAGTTGGTAAACATCGTGCATAAAACATTAAAATATTGTGCAAAAAGGAAACAATAGATGAAAGTTAGATATTGTAACATATAGTTGACTGAGTGTATATATGAATGAGTTGAGCATATAAAATACTTTATATGTATCATTATTTTCATGAACGTGCGTGATTAAGTCCTTCATGTACTGCCTCATGCAATACCCACAATCATTGCTCATGTCTAGTTGCTTTGAGCGCTATAAAGAAATGAGAAGAAAAATTTGTCAGTCAATCAAATATATAAACTATATATGCGCTTCAATTTCATAGTAAGTCATTGATAAATAATAAATATACTTTCGGACATTGCCATTGGAAGGCTAATCTAAAGCGGCCATCGATGAGTTTCCAATTGTTGTAGTCGAGACCATCCCTTAAGTACAATAATGTATCATCCACTATCAGGATAGTTACAAAATAAATAAAAACTAATTTTAGTAGAGTTAATGATGTTCTCACCCTCCCTTTCATCTCGCGCTCTCCTGATGAATTCATCCCCCAAAAAACCTTATGTGTTGTTGCTTGAGATCTTCCTTCATCTTGTCCCTTAGTTATTGATTTGGTCAAGCGCAAAAAACTTGATTTACTCACAGTTCTAAGTTTAGAATTGTTATGATTAGTGGTCTTTTCTTACAGATATTAATTTACAACCATGATGAACCTTTAAATGAAAGTTCACGATTTTAGCATCACAATCGTTAGGTTTCGTAAACAATGACAAAGATTTCTTAATAACCGTTAGATATTTGACATGGTTCTCTAATACCCTTAACTTATTTAACTTTTTCTTAATAATATTTAAAGTTGATTATTCAACTCTATAGTATAATTAAAAAGAAAAAAGAAAAGAAAATGAGAGTGCGAACAAGAGATGTCAATTCCCCTTGCTCACAATTTTATGTTTAGAACCATTATGGATTGTGGCATTTTCTTATGGTTCTTAATTTAAAACTATAATGAACTTTTGAACAAAAGTTCACAGGTTTAATTTAACATCACAGTCATTCGGTTTTGTAAATGGTAATGGTGATTTCTTAATAATTGTTAGGCATTTGACATGGTATTTTGAAAAGTAATGGGTTTAACATAATAACCTTGAAGAGATAATTGTTTTTTTTTTTAAAATAATTTTGGGCAACATTTCCCTAACGATTTTTTAAAATATTTAAAAATTAAAAAATCGATAATGGTTTTCAATTATCACCGCTACTTTTGTCTTCTGCCTTCTCCTACCCCCCTCCCCCTGGTCAGCCTATAATCAATGAATGAGGAAGGAGAAGAAAGGTATGACTTATAGTAATCATATACAACTTGTTTATAATGAAAGATGAGGTTCAACTTCCTATTCAAACTACGGGCGTGTCTAGCGAGACACCTTGTAGAGTGGTCAAGACTGGCCAACATCTGGAGCAGAGCCTCCATTTGAGGAGTCAAAGGAGGAGGAGTTGGTAGTGGTGGTGGAGGGGGAGGGGAAGCTTGTGGAGGTGGTAGTGGTGGTGGTGGTGGTCGATGAGGAGGAGCTTGTGAATGAGGAGGGTGAGGATGATGAGAAAGAGAAGGAAGAGGAGGGCGAATAAAAAGAACTCTTTGGTGTTTGACCATGATAAAAAAGAGACTGACAAGGTTATGAAAAAGTGATTTTTAGAAAAGTATTATGAACAAACTGAATACTTCATTCTAAAGTATTAACTTTATGAGAACTGGTACATGGTGTCACACCGAACAAGGTTTTGATTTTTTTTTTTTTTTGGATATCTACTTTACATGATGATTGTTTATTATGAAATGTCGTTTTTGTTGTTCATACTTTACAGTCAATTGATATAATTGTTATGTATATGTTTTCACTTATGTAGAGTTTGAAGATAAATTGTTTGTAAGTGTTACATGACGGTTGTTTCAAAATAGTCGTTACTTTTGTCACTAAATAAATTATGCTTATTAATTACAACCGTTATTTTTTTGCTTTCGTGAATTCCGTCTTGCAATACATAACGGTGCGCATAACTAATCGTTACTTTTAAGCATTATGTATCATTGTGTGACTTCCACCTCGACATCCATAACATTTATTTACTGTAACCGTTGTGTGTTAGACGTTATGAATGTTCAAATATATGGTAATAAGGCTCATAAAAAAAATGCTTATATAAATATTTATATATTGTCCATCAATAAGATTCTCACATAAACAATAAAATAAAAACTCAACTAACAATTTTATAAGTTATGATCCAACTTCTTACAAATTATACCAACTTTTGCTAACAGCTCCAACTGCCTAAATCTTGAAAATACTTTTGTTAGTGATGAGTTTGCATCAAATGGAAAACTATCCACTGTGGTTTATATTCTTGTTAATAAATATGAAAGTTAAATTAAAAGTGAAATTCAAGTAAGACCTTACTTGGCTCAGTTAAATTATTTGGCAATCTAGATATAAAATAATTCATCACCCAAAAAAATGGAAATTATAACAGTAAAACTCAGACAAAGTTAACTGATCTGGCCCAAAAAAAAAAAAAAAGGCAATCGATCGAAATAATATTTTTGCCAGTTTTTCCCCCTCTCAACAAGGGAATGAGATACGGGGCAAAGTCAAGATCTTATCTTGCCAAATATTCCCTGCTTTTTCGGGAAAAAAAAAAAAAAAAACTAAGAAGCACATGGTTTCTCTCAAATTTCACCGTGAACCCAATAATTAATTTAAAAAGTGATTTCAAAAAATTAATTTAAATGGCGATGCCAGAAACTTCAAGGTGTCTCTTTTGGACCATCATTAGCTGTGGGCCATGCATTTCACGTATAGACTAAAATATATATGGATCTTATTATTATTTCGTCACCTGCGATTTAATGTAATTTTATTCTTCATATTTAAATTTTTTAGAAAAATATTTTTTAACTCATATTAATACTTCACTCACCAACCACCCTTTAATAAAATCAAAGCATGCGTATTGTCATTGTTTTGTCCTTCTTTCTCCATCTAATTATCAAACAATAGTTAATTATCTCGAAAAATGCAGAGAAACGCATGAGTATCTCAATAATTAAGTTCATAGCTTAATTTAAATACGAAACTTTTATCTTATGCGAAAAATGAGTGTCATTAATCATACGTACAAATCCCCCTTTGAAAAAAGGCAGTTTAACTTTGCAACTCGCAAACAGAAAAGGAAAAAAAAACTGCATTATGACCCAAAATCTGAACCTTTTTTAAGAGTGAAAGAAAGTATATAGGTTTGTTCAAAAATAAATAATGAGCTTGACTTAATTATGGTAAGCTTGAGGGATTCAGACTAATTCATCTCAGTGTGGTTTATAGAAGTCAATCGTTATTGAGAGAAAATGCTCCGTTCCATATTATATTAGTACTCCTTCTGGTCCTAATTAATTATAAGATTAAGTTTGTAATGCAATTGTACTATAAATTTAGTCTTATAATTAGCACCGGAGGTAATATTATTTTATCATACAAAACTTGACGCTTTACTCAATAATATATATAGTTAATTAATTTTTTTTTCATAATATATCACTATTAATATATTGCTAGTGAACCTTTTTTTTTTTTTCAGTCAACTCACAACCTCACAGACATCCTCCTATTGAAAACAATCTAAAACATTGTTGAGTAGTAAATGTAAACACTTCTTTCAGCAGGGATTCGAACATTGGTTTATCTTATTGCGAAGGATTAGCATATTTTGTTGGGGGTTAAGGTGTAAAAATACACATGTGCTTTACTCCGAGGAGCGCCCAGTAGCAAATGCTTTTTTTGGGTGCAAAAGTGCACACATGGTTACAAATTAGGTGCAAAAATACCGTTTGACCGTTAAGTTTGACTTTGACCGTTAAGTTTAACTTTGACCGATGACATGACATTTCAAAGGTGCAAAAATACACATGTGATTTGTCAAGAAGAGCGCCCAACAACAAATTTTTTTTTAATTTAATAATTTTATTTTAATTACTACCCGGTGCTAAAAAGATATTTAGAATACTGTCCTGTACTGAAAAAATACTTCATAATCTTGAAAAATTATTTTTAGATCTGAAAAAAATATTTGAGGGTACTAACTGATACTAAAAAAATACTTTGAAGTATTTTTTTCTGTACCAGTCAGTATGCTGAAAGTACTTTTTAGTACTAGTCAGTACCCTGAAATATTTTTTTCAGTATCCTTTTAGTACGGGTAAACACTTGAAATATTTTTTCAAGATCCTAAAATAATTTTTCAAGATTATGAAGTATTTTTTCAGTATCAGTCAGTATCCTTTTAATACCGGTCAATACTTGAAATATTTTTTCAAGATCCTAAAATAATTTATCAATATTATGAAGTATTTTTTTTTGAACTAATCAGTATCCGAAAAAAAATATTTCATGGTATTGATTGGTACTAAAAAGTACTTTCAGGATACTGACTGGTACAGAAAAATACTTCATAATCTTGAAAAATTATTTTAGGATCTTGAAAAAATATTTAAAGTATTGATCGGTACTAAAAGGATACTGACTGATACTGGAAAAAATATTTTAGGCTACTGAATGGTACTAAAAAGTACTTTCAGGATACTGACTGGTACAGAAAAAATATTTCATAATCTTGAAAAATTATTTTAGGATCTTGAAAAAATATTTCAAGTATTGACCGGTACTAAAAGGATACTGACTGATACTGAAAAAAATATTTCAGGGTACTGACTAGTACTAAAAAGTACTTTCAGAATACTGACTGCTACAGAAAAAATACTTCATAATCTTGAAAAATTATTTTAGGATCTTGAAAAAATATTTCAAGTATTGACCGATAATAAAAGGATACTGACTGATACAGAAAAAATACTTCATAATCTTGAAAAATTATTTTAGGATCTTGAAAAAATATTTCAAGTATTGACCGATAATAAAAGGATACTGACTGATACTGAAAAAAATACTTCATAATCTTGAAAAATTATTTTAGGATCTTGAAATAAAATTATTAAATTTTTTTAAAAAAATTTGTTGTTGGGCACTCTTCTTGACAAATCACATATGTATTTTTGTACCTTTGAAATGCCACATCATCGATCAAAGTCAAACTTAACGGTCAAAGTCAAACTTAACGGTCAAACGGTATTTTTGCACCTAATTTGCAACCACGTGTGCACTTTTGCACCCAAAATAAGTATTTGCTACTGGGTGCTCCTCAGAAAAAAGCACATGTGTATTTTTGCATCTTAACCCTTTTGTTGGACCCAACACGTTATTTCATTGCAAGTCAACCAAATAACAATAATTTGTTGCTGAGACGAGTCATAAGTTGAATAAATTTCATTTGGGGCAAAAAAATCAACTTGCTCAGTTCAATTTAGTGTCTGTTTGACCTAGCTTATTTTGTACTTATAAATATAAACTAGGTCAAACAAGATTTTACATAAGCTCTTATAATTATAACAACTTATTTTATAATGAAAAAAAAGGAGCTTAAAAATAAGCTCATAGGAGCTTATTTTTAAGCTCTTTTTTTTTATAAGCTCTTTTTTTTATTTAAAAAAAAAATTGAAAAGAGAACCCGTAATCTCTCGATCGACTACTACTGTTGCTGCCACCACCGCCATCCCCGTCGCCACCACTACCGCCGTCGCCGCCACCCCACTGCCACCTCCGCTACTGCCACCCCCACCGCCGCCGCCACCACCACCACCACCACCCTACCACCGCCGCCACCACCCTATTATAATAGACCTCTTATAATAATTTCTATTAGAAAAAGTGTTTTGTGACAAAAATTTTGTCAAACAACTTATTTTAATTTCAGCTTTTAAGCTAAAAAATTTATATAATCACTAAACAGCTGTTAACTTTTTTTCAAAAGCTACTTTTTTTTTATTATTATTTTTAGTTTAAAAGTAGCTTTTAAGTTAAAAACAAGAGGATCCAAATAGGCTTTTAATTAATTTTCGTGGCAAATTAGGAACCAAATTTATTAATCCTATAAAATTAGCTGAGCTTGAAGTCTTCGCAGGTTATAATCTTGTAGAAGTTATAATCTTGAAGTGGCGTGAACTGCGTCAATCTGAACATAATTAACACAGTTTGAACTTTGAAGTCAGTGTCGGTTACATCAACACCGGTATGATTAGCATTTTCTGGATTTAATTTTGCCTTGTCACGTATGGTTTTGTAATGAATACACTTATTATAAATTTATAATGAGGTGGGTTGGGGGATTAATTATATTTAATCATTTTCAATAGTCATAAATCTTTCTATATCGCCACCTAATTCTCTTCCATCCCAAGTCAAATATTCCATAAAATTTTTCAACACAATTCGGCAGGCCATTATATATATTAAGCTAAAGTATATTTTTAGTCCTTTAAGTTTACATGAGGTATACTTTTGATCTCTTAATTTTATAAAGTATACTTTTAGTCCTATAATTATAACACTGTTAATTTTGCTAACGGAAATTGTAAATTCAAGTGATAACAGTATAAACTTAAGTGATGCTTGTATAATTAAATGTTCTTAAGCGTAAATTTAAAATATGGGTAAATTGAAGAATATATAAAATTTGTGTAACTATATGCTATTAGTCATCATTTGAGTTCATCGCGTCAACGTTTTCCGTTAGTAACATTAACGGTGTTAGGATTTTAGGACTGAAAATATACTTTGTAAAATTAAGAGACCAAAAACATGTCTTATATAAAACTTAAAGGACTAAAAGTATACTTTTAGCCTATATATTATATATTATCATTATTCATCTAACAATTCAAAATATTTCCGTTTTTATGTCTTTATCGCACAGACAGATTAGCACAAATAGAATATTAACAGTAGTAACCAACATTGTCATTGATTTCAATTAAGATCGAATTAAATTGCGAACAAAGAGCAATTTGGGTAGACAAACTGTCATTGATATTAAATGTTTAAAAAATGAATTAACTCATTATGATGTCACTGTTATATAACATGACAGTTTATTTAATTCTAATTAAGATGCTCTCCCAAGTAATCAGTATAAGTAGTCACAAATCTTTCTTAATCTTCACCTAATTAATATTCAATCACGGCAAATTTTTTTTTTTTTTTAAAGAAAATCACAATACAAGGTAATGAAAATAATCATTGAGATAAACTCAAAAATTTCAATTTTTGAATCATCTCCACTCCCAAAATACCAGAACACAACTTCAGTAGTGTATATCTCTCAAATATGTATTATCAATTAAACTAAGTTTGATGTCTCTGTCTCACATATCAACAAAATTACAAGCGTCGGCAATAGTTTTGGTTTTGGCCACACACATACAAGGTGATGTGCTTGTGTATTACTTTAATGTATATAGGGTTTCAAAGAAGGAAGAATAGATTCTAGACGTCCCCTTTAATCCATTGATTAATATTGAATAGCTCAATAAATTGACCCATACATACAGCGATATGAAAACTATATTCAAATTGTTAAAGTTTGAGTATTTAAAAGGAAGATTTTGTAAGACAACAACAGAAAAAGAAGAAAGCATATCGTCGGTGGAACCGTAGATCAGTATATGAAACACAAATATTTTTTAAGGTTAAGAGATAATAAAGCTGATCGATGTGGGCCTGTGGTGTCACTATGGTTCTTAAAACTAGTTTTATCACTGCGATTTTAAGTTTTTACGATTTTTTTTTTCATTAAAACGATTTTACTAATTTTCCAAACGCTTTTAAGTTTTTACGATTTTACTACGTTACGATTTTACGTTTTACGATTTTTCATTCTCCTTCCGTTTTCAGGTAAAAACTGGTTTTTAAGAACCTTGGGTGTCACCCCTCTCTCTCTGGTCATAACATTATGAATGTGTGATAGATGAAATGATGATGAAACACAAACATTTTCTTGATTCATATAGTTAAAACTAGGCTTAATAAAATAATTATTACACATATATAGTATATAATATAATGATTAAAAGTAAAATAAAATGTTTTGATAGGGTAAGTGAGTGAGAGCTTTCATTTCAGATATGTATGTCTATATTAGAATAACTGGGACATTGCACCTTATTCTACACCCATTTCCCCTTCACTTCCTACGCTTCAACGTTAAGCTTGTCCTCTCAACCTTTTCTTCTTCCTTACTGTGTTGACTCATCTATATATATATATCAGAACCAGAGCTTGAATTAATTAGTTAGGTCATTTTTTTTATTCACCGGAAATAATTATTTCTTTTATAGTTAAACGTGTTTTTTTAATACTGTTGACACGTTTGAATCAGTATTAATTTGAATTCAATGGAGCTTAACTCTTTTAATTTCATCAGTATATCATATGCGCCATCTTTTTAATATCGTATTATTTGTTCAATTTGCTCTATAGTTTAATACCCTGCTATTTCATTGATTAATTAAAGAAAAGCCACAACGAGGCATATATGTATGTCTATATATATATATATATATATATATATAATATGACAATATATTACCTCAGCACTACATTTTTGTTTGTTTCTTTTGTGTCCCCATGCTGGTATCCAATTCTCGATCGAGAGGGAGCTTTCCATTTACTTTGGATTCTTTTATTTGTATATACTTTTTCAACAATTATTAGAATAATCGCGTGTTGTCCACATTGTACACGTACATGTACACCAAACAAAGAGATCGATTCAAATACTTGGCTAATCATGAGCAGAAAAGGCTTAATGCAATATGAGCACATATATAATATTAGCTTAATTAATTACATAAAATATTCTAACCATTCTTCACGTATTCCTTTGAGAAGTGGATAAATGTAAGTACAATTACTATATTAATTAATGAAATGAAGCAATCAAAACTAGTCATAACAAAAGGACGATTATTTATTGGGGGGGTAAGATCAGATTCGATCAAGATATGGCGATGGGGTCACATTTGGCTTCATTTAGACGGATGTCCACACAACAATCATGAATACACACACACATGTACTGCTACTAATATTATTTCTTCCATCGAAAGATAAAATAAATATCTGAACAAATTAATACACTTGGACACCATGTGAGGCCAACCATGTGGACTCTATCTGGAATGCAATGTGCTTTTTGTGTAACATGGACCAGAACAGCCAGTAGGACAACATATAAGTGTGTCATGAAAGTCAGCTAGCTTACCAGTGTTTGATCTTGAGAACAACTGCCAATTTTACTTTTTAAAAATATTGAACAACAAAATATAAGACATGACTTTTTTTTTTGGATTAATCCAGATCTATCCTGCGTTACGGTACGGCTATATACCTCAAGTTCGAATGAATAGGAGATCACTGTTAAATTTATTTGAACAACATACAACTAGTTGATCTAAGCGTTTAGTGGTTATAAGACATGATTTAATTTCAAACTCACTCTTATGATTTTCTATGAAAAAAAATTATAACAGACTGCTAGAAGGCTCACTAGAATATTACTGTATGAGAAAAGTTGAGATTTCCTTTTTTGGGGTGAAAAATGAAGAGTGAAGAAGAAGAGGACAAGTCAGTGTGACAGGCTGGAGAACAATGATTAAGGAGGAGTTTCCTAGTTTTGAATATTACGCTGTCAGGCATGTTGCTATTGTTGTTGTTGTTGAATGTTGAGTTTAACAATTTGTGAGATTGGGTAGTGATGGTATTGCACTACACACACTCTCTCATATGTATATGACACAACAACCACTCTGAAAAATGTCTCCCATCTCTCTTTCAAACCCAAATGATGACTATGTGGCAGCCAAGAGGTCACTTTTTGCTTCCACCGTTCAAAGTACTTCACCGTCAAGTTAACTCTCAAGTCTCTATACTTCTATAGTTCTATTAGAAATCTCAGCCCCCTTCTATTTTTGTCTCTCTCTTCTTAACATCATGTCCACTTTTGACCATTTCAATAAATAACCTCACTTCTCTGCACTTCAGTTTCTGCTATGAATCATTCTAAAACGTGATCTTTTTGTTGTTGTGTATTTTACGTATTGACGAGAGAGAGAAAATAGGCTTTTTTTTCTTAAGGGAGGGAATATGTTCGTGAATCAAACAGAGTACAACGTGCCGATATGGACAAAAAAGAATCAAAATTGACACTGTAATACGTACAGACGAAGACTATAATAAAAACGATACGAGAAGGGAGCTGAGGAGGTTCTAACTTCTATAGGTTCGAAAAGTCCCGTGCTCTGAAATGGGACTGTAACACTGTAATACGTATAGTGACAATTCTTTATGAAATGGGGATTCCCCCCCCCCCCCCCCCCCCAAAAAAAAAACTCTTTTTATTATTCTTTGACTTAACATCAATATTGTCATATCTTCATCCCAGAAACAGGGAGAGAAAAAAGAATATGGTGCATGTGAGTATAATTTATAAAGACAGAATATGAACATTATAACGCAACGAAGCTCTGAACATATAGGCATTTAAAATTGCCATTTAAAAATATTAGTCGTTCAAAAGTGATCATAAAAAATGATAGCAATAGCATGAATGGAAAGGTGTGGTGAAATCACGTTATAAGAGTTGAAGTCATCATAAGGTCTCTCACATTAACATGCCCAATACAGCAGTAGTTAATAGTAGTGACGTGTAACTTTATCTCTAATTATTCGTGTATATATTTGTTTATCATTTATGAAGGGATCGCTAGCACGTAGGGTAGAACATTGCCATTTGAGTTTCGCACGGGGACACAAGTAAAAGGAACGACTTTTTTGTGAAACAAGGGTTTATTTAAGGATTATTTATAACAGTAGAAAGGGAGTTGCTACCAATTGTTGAATGAGATCTCTGACTTTTGTTTAAAAAGCAGCTAAGACATAGCAACCATACGCGTTGCAGCTCCTGTTTGTCGGTATGGTGGTGTTCATCGACCTACTTAATAGTATTATATATCTATATATGCTTATTCTACACATGCACGAATGAGACATGTAGCCTTGTGTCATGGTGTACGAGCAGGGTTTCAAAAAATAAATTAAAAGAAAACATTTAGAATTAAGTCAACTCTAAATTTAAGCGACCAGGAACAGTTGCCTATGAGATTATACACATAGAAGTAGTAGTATGATTGAAGAGGTACCTATGGGAATGTTTTTTTTTTTTTTCTTGTTATAAGCATAAATATACTCTTATTGGAGGCTCTCGGGCATCAAATGTGGATCATCTCTCAACAGAGATTCAAATATCGGTTTGGCACGTTTTGAGAAACTAGTCTCTTTCGTTATTGGTTGCCTATGGGAACGTTTTTTTTCATTGTAAAATTTTAGGAAAAGGGTTGGGTTCACTCATCATCCAAGGGTAGAGCAAAACTCGCTTTCTCCTAGGTGATACCAATATTATACGGCAGAACAAGTCATCTATTACCTTCAAACGTTTACCTAAGTACCCAGGAGTTAGGATGTCTCCCCAGCACTTGGACTAACTCTAAGATCGAACCTCCTCTCTTTGGTAAGAGTGTCCGACCCCTTTGCCAGTTGAATCAAGGACAAAAATACTTATAGGAATGGTGAATAAACTGGGGGCAGTGCATGCAGCAAATTCGAAGTTGACAATCCCAACTCCAATCTGCACAACTAAAGCTCATCTCACTAACATCAAATGAGGCTCGGGAATTTGGTTTCAGAAAAGTGATGTTAGAGTCTGATTCAAAAACTTTGATTGATAGTATGTTGCAAAAGAAGGAAGCCCCGGCAACGTCCAGTCTCACGCGCAAGGTTCTTAAAAACGAGTTTTTATCTGAAAACGAAAGGAGAATGAAAAATCGTAAAACGTAAAATCATAACGTAGTAAAATCGTAAAAACTTAAAAGCGTTTGGAAAATTAGTAAAATCGTTTTAATGAAAAAAAATCGTAAAAACGTAAAATCGCAGTGATAAAACGAGTTTTTAAGAACCATACTCACGCGCATAGGGATCCGAGCTTTTATGCAATACAAATGGGAAGTCGTTTTAGCATGTTCCTACTTCCTAGAGATCAAAACGCTGCAAAACATGGGCTTACAAATACTGACTTACTGAGTTCGTGTCCAATGCAAAAGATGGGATTTAATCTGTGTATTTTCTTCGGGCTCCAACCCTAGAAAAGAAACTTCTTCTCACATCATATAAGCCCACTATACAGCCCGTTTCCATCCATGCACCACAATTTATAAGGCGTGTGTTGGGCCAGATGCCTCCTAGGTGGTTCTTAGAAAGACCTAACTTAGCAAGTCCATGATAGTTGTTTTTGGGCTCAGTACATAATGATTGATAGTTTAGGCTGCGAAACCTGAAATAGCAATGGATCACAAAAAATCATGCCAACATTTTACTTGCTTTAATAATTTTTTTAATTGCATTTATACTCATTTGTTTATTTACCTATCATGCACATGCAGGTTCACGTTTATAAATTCGTAGATTTTTAATTACGAGCTTAACATTTATGGGTTAAAAAATAAGTTCATATTTTATTGTGCTTTATTTTTCATTAATATATGTCTTGTTCAAGTTTAAATGTTATAAAGGGTGAAAACACTGACAAAAATTTTGATTTGAAATTTAAATAAAAAAAGGTTAAATTCTGAAGTGAAATCCAACAAACGTGAATTTGAGTGCGTCTCTACTACAATTTTTGTCTTAACGTTATGTTAGCGAGACTGGCATCAAAACTTGCACAAGTTCGAACCTACTTCCATACAAGTATAAGGACGAGCCTCATTTAAATGGGAGGAGATGATACGTCTTGGGCTTGGGCTGTAGGTAAATTCATCTAAGTGGACCACAAAGTTGTAGGAAACCAGTGAGCTCATGTTTAATTTGATACGTCCCTCTTAAGGTGTGGTATCAGAGTCTATGTCGATTCAAATCTCACCTCTAGTGGCCTACGTTCTTAATAGCCTATTCACGGTCTTTCTTATTCAATGGCTTTTGCACGTTTGTCTAAAACTTCAATCTCAACAACATATGGAGATTGATAGCCGAAACCATGGCAAAACCTAAAATCAACAAGAAGATAAGATGGTACACTGAAATTCAAGTAAAATGCCATGTGATACATTATGACTTCATTCCTCCTTGGGTGGAGATGAATGAAGTTTAGACACCTTTTCGGACAATCTCAAGGTAATATCTCTGCCATCGAAAGTTAAGAGCACAACCTTCACTCCATTTTTCAGGTTGATCTACCCTATTGGGGGTCGTTGTGCCCGCATAGTGAAGTTATCACATATGATGATTTGCTTTTGTTTTTTTTCCCCCAATGGACAAAGGACTTGAAGCATTTCCTAACGTCCCCATCATGGTCGTCAAACTCATCACAGCTAGAAATTTGAACCCATTTAAGCTAGTTGTGCAAGCTTTATACCATCATTCTCTCCTAAGATAGTATCAGAGCTTCAAATCCCACCTCTAGTAGCCTATGTTTGATAAATACAGCTAATGAGGAAAGTTTGACAAATGACATGCAAAAGTGTCGATAAATTTTGGGCAGGAAGATAATGAGGATGTAGTGGACGCAATCATGTGTGAGCTAACCCGTATAGACCTTGATGATAACATCATTCTCACATGAGATTTGAACCCTTCTACTAAACTTTAGATACAAAGCGCTAACTATCATGATAAAAAATTAAACTGATAATAGAGACGCAACTCAATTCCTTTGACTTGGGTGAGACACAAGCCCACCGTCGATATCCTAAGACTTTGTGGTTCACCTGGTTGTACCTACTCGTTCTCCCCAAACTCAAGAAGTATCACCAACTAACCTCACAAAACTTTCCTCAAATTTTTAAGTGGATGGCTTGTGTAATCCTTTAATCTTACTATATTTAAATGTCAACGCATCGCATCATGCAACTCAGTACATCTTCTCCCAAATCAAATAACGCAAAGGATTAATAGATAACTTAAAGGCTTTTAAAAACTCTAATGTTGCAATTCTTAATTAACTCGTGACTTTGAATTTTACAAAAATTTTCAGATCCAGATAGAAAGAGGTATCTTTCCTGCATTTAGGAACGATATCAATAGAAAACTTGCGAATGAGAGAATAAATTAACCATAAAAGTAAGCTCTTGCTGAAACAACAAAGCTTAATCAAGTCTCTGGGTAATAGCTAACAATCTTCTTGATACAGTAAAGAACTACAGATCAAAGCTAACAATCTTCTTGATACAGTAAAGAACTACAGATCAAAGCTAACAATCTTCTTGATACAGTAAAGAAACAGAGATCAGACAAAAAGATAAGTCCTCATTCCTTTCTGACATATGTCCTAGTACTAATAAAATTACACTAGAACAAAATAATCGGGTTGTTAAGCCAAAAGGTGCCAGTTAGTTTCATTCTGTGATCATGTCCGCCTCCAAATCACCTGAAAGAAAAATAACGTCTTGCTAAAGATAATAATGTCAGAAAATACCGCAATGACACAATGCTGAGTTGATATAGAAGAACTGTACCTAAAAGCTCTATTGGGCAGGCAGAGATATATTGATGTCCGGGTATGACCTTTGAACTGGAAAATGTTGAGAACCGTTCAAATTCTGGTTAAAGACATCCCCAGATTCTGTCAGGCCTTGTTCTGGTATTTGGGACGCTGGTTTCAAACAGGCTTCACCATTAGGATTTTCTTGTGAGACAGGCCTAGCTGCCATCCCAGAATCTGGACCACCACCTGAATTAGGAGAAGCCACCGTATGCTGTTCTCGGTGCTGCTTCTTTTTATGTTTCTTATGGAAATAACCATTTGACATGAAGCTTCCCATCACAATCTGAAACCCAATCAAACAACATATAAGCTGAAGCTGATAATTCTACGTGCAAGGCCGAATATTCATGAATCAGAGGTTGAAGAGATCATGAATATACTCACCTGGATTGGGCTTGCAGCTGTCAATATACCAGCAACACCACCTCCGATAACCCGTCCATCGGGGCCGGCCAGTGAGACACTCAACCCACCGGTCCGACTTGTCATGCCACCACCATTGTCGTTCATTGTGAATGACCCAGACAGAGATAAAATCTCAAATCGACCCTGAAACAAAACAATAGAAGGCTTTCAAGTTTGTTCTTAGACAAGGAGACCCAAAAAAAGGAACTTTGAAACTCTGATTTGTGAAATTGCAGAACTGCAACAGAGTTGGGAAGAGAGAGAGAGAGAGAGATCATACCTCGTAAGTCAACAAGCCACCAGAAGAACCAGGTTGGCGCATTGTAACATTAGAGATAGCTCCATTGGCGGAGAGAATGCATATTCCTCTGGGACCGATTTGTGCAAATGAAAGAATTTTTCCGGCAACATCCTGCAATATAACAATGTTAACCACCTATCATGTAAATCTAATGTAGAAAAGTAATTATTCACTCGGGTTTCTGCATTACCTCTCCAGCATGAACAGTGACCACATGAGGGGTAAAATCCCCGCCAGCTGTGTTGGCAAAAAACCCACCTTCAAAGATAGTGAAGCATATGTTAGAAGATCTGTTTCTCAAACAAAAATCTCATGCATATAAGAAAGTTTGTTGCTTTTCAGCGATTATGAGCCCTAAGTCACCGTTTGTGCTACCGAAGATTTATTCAAGGTTATTTCTCCCAACAAAAACAAAAACATATAGATATGGAAGTAAAGGTGGAGCGAAACTCACCGAAGGAAGCGAAGAGGTGGGGAAGTGGCTTGGGTCGAGCTTTTTTGGAGGAGAGAGAGAAGGCAGAGGCAGATTTGTGGTTCTGATACGACGTCGTTAAATTGCCATCCGCGTCATATTTTCTGGGCCTTCCTCTCTTCTTCTTGCCCAACAGATCAAAGCTGGCTTGGCCTCCACTTGCCGGCGTTGTGGCCGGTTCTGCAACCACTATTGCTCCACCACTATTATTCACCACGTCGTCCGTCTTGCTTGCCTGAGACAGACATGTCGTCGGAGGATGTGGGGTTGAAGCCGACACATTTTCTTCCATTAGAGTACTCTACAGAGGTTGTCTGTGTTTAAGGTTTGAACAACGAGGTCCCTGCAAATGGCGCCACAATTAGTCCGAGGAGAAGCTGTAGCCCCTTTTATCCTTCGTCGCAGAATTAATGTTTACCTCATAGGCTTGCTTTCTTGGTGAAACAAAACCAGTCTCATACTGCCATTTTCTTTTGCACTGGTGCACTCTATAAATACGGAAAATTACCATTCAAATGATCAATCTTTTTTTTTTGGTCAAAAAATGATCAATCAAATTAAACAGGCGTTAAGGTGTTTACCCAGAAGAGTCATGTTATCAAATATTTTTTTACATTTAGTGTCCCCAAAAGTATTAGAATGAAGCAATATTATCATTTACTCTTCAATAATTAACGGTAAATAACAATTTTGTAAACCAACTTTAGTTTTGCTAATGATACAAGACAACATTGTTATATTTTAAAATTTTTAGGTTAACATCAAATCTGAAAATATTTTTTGGTCAACATTACTCATCAATAAAAATTTATGAGATAAATTGCCCAATTAAATATTCATATACTAATCAAATTATCTCATTCCTATGCCTCCATTAGATGGCTCCAAGATTTATGAAAAGTGAATCAAATCAGAAGGACTTTCATAGTCATTCGTGTCATGCAGTTTTGAACACGCTGTTGATCACTGAGGTAAATTATGTAGCAATGTTGCATAGTCGTTTCTTTTTTATAATGGTGAATGTGAAAAACGGTAAGCACTAGTATGAAAATGGCTCATTTACGCTAACGAATGAGCACCTTTTTATTAGATGAAAAGAAAGAATCAAAGTAAGTTGGATTTTCTAAATTCATTTCCCTTTTGTTTGAAGAATTTAAAGAGGCTCAATCTATTAGTGGAGTATGATAGATTTGCTGCTTATAAAACAAAATATACAAAGCATGGAAAAAGAGTCAAAGAGGCTTAACACTCGGTTAGGAATATTCTTTTCTTACAGCATAATCTTGTCACTGGAATAAGGGTTGCTTTTTCAACATCAAAAGGGTAAAAAAAATAAAAATCGAGTTCAACAAAAGCGACTCCCCAGAATAACATTTTAGTAATGTGAAATTGATGCTCCCGCTTTTAACTAAAATAAACAAAAGTAATTTTTAGCCCCGAAAAAAGTATTTAATTTATAAAATTAAAATAAACAAAAGCATTTATAAAATATCCGAGTGGTAATTAAAAAAGTCCAAGTCCCTTCCTCATGCTTGCAAACTTTAACGGAGTTTGGGATTATATATTT
Organism: Acacia crassicarpa; assembly: GCA_034222035.1. Classification (NCBI taxonomy): domain Eukaryota; kingdom Viridiplantae; phylum Streptophyta; class Magnoliopsida; order Fabales; family Fabaceae; genus Acacia; species Acacia crassicarpa. The sequence continues at coordinate 58,428,125 of JAWXYG010000002.1, read as the reverse complement.
TGTCGGTATTACCAAATTCTAATTCTAAAAGATTAGTTATTGGAACACTCCCCAACCCTTTGGACTTAAAAATGCTCTTCGATTATAGTAAACAAAATAACAACCACTTGTTGAAATTTAAGGATATTAGGAAGACAATTTTTTCTCGGAGAACAAATTAAAATAAATAAAATCAGCATATCTTTTAGTCTCTAGAATTGCAGCCAGCCTAAATTGACACAATTATAATTTTTCATTTAAAAATAATATTCAGAATTATAATCAACTTTGACTTGTATTTTTGCAAAATGACATATGGCTGATACTCCCTCCGGTCCTAATTATAAGGCATAGTTGACTTTGTTTGGAGAGATTAAGGAAGCTAAATAAGTTACTTAATCACTTTATATGTTGTATATCTTTAGATTATATATTAGTTTATTAGTCAAACTAATTACTTTGAAGAAAAAAATAAAAATAAAAATACTCTAAAGTAATTTAATTAGCTTCCTTAATTTTTCCAAAAAAGTCAACTATGCCTTATAATTAGGACCGGAGGGAGTATATAATAATGGCATATTACTGATATTTGATAATAACTCTAATAGTTACTCCTTTTTAATGCATATAGAGCACATGTTTTTAAAATTTATGAGATTTGTTATATTAAGTATGAAAATTGAAGCAATTTTTGAACAATTTCAACAGTGAGATAACTTTTATTAATTATGACGAAATAAATCAAAATGGCTCAGGTGAAGAGTATGAGGGAGGATGATTTAGGTTTAGGTAAAATTACACTTATGTCCAGAGTGAGAAAAATGAATATAAATATATCCAGTAAATTTCATTTGACATAATCGGTTCCAAGGGATTTAATATTTACAACTCAAACTTCTGTATTTACAAGTCAAGTTTCACAATTTAAAATTTATAAGTCAAATTCCATATTTAGAAATCGAGGTGCGTTGCTTATTTATAAGTCAAATTTGTAAATATTAAATCTCTTAAAATCTATTAGTATTAAATAAATATTGGGAAAAAGTAAGAAATAAAACTGGAAAACATATAAGTATTTATTTTATGGGTAAAGGATTTCTCCTGCTGGAGATAGAGTTATCTCCAGTAACCCTAAAACTACGTTGTTTTGAATTAATGAAGGGTGTATTTATAATTTCAGGTGAATTAATGAAGGGTGTATTTATAATTTCAGGTGAATTAATGAATGGTGTATTTGTAATTTCAGGTGAATTAATGAATAGTGCAAATACAGAAACACCCTTCATTAATTTACCTGAAATTACAAATAAACCCTTCATTAATTCAAAACGACGTAGTTTTAGGATCACTTGAGATAACTCTATCTCTAGTGACAGGAGAAATATTTTTCCCTTATTTTATTTTATTTTATTTTTTTACTTGGGACATGAGAATTAATTTTTCCTTAATTCTAATATATGATTTGTGTATAATTCATTATTAATGTTTGTTCAGAAACACTGCTAAAGATCAACGTTTTATGAAAATAAAACTATTTTCACATATTTATTTTAGAATTACAGAATCACTAATATTATATTTAGGGGAGAAATAGTATTGGTGACATATGAATCTGAAAATTAAATTGCACTATAACCATTAATTTTTTTTTTTTGGTCAAAGATGCATTCATTAAGATAACTAAAAAACCAGGATTACAAATAGTCCAAAGATTAGAACTCCTAAAGAGATTACACCAATCAGAATAAAGAAGACGATAGCTACATCAACTAAAACCTAAGACAGCCAAAAGCCAAACACCTACAAATGAAGTACATTAGTCACCAACTCCAGTATAAGAAGAACTTGAAGAATTAGCTTGCACATCACCAATCAAAGCGGGTGTTGGTCGCCAAACCCACCCAACAGGGCACACCCCTTTATGAGCTTCCGCTGCCAGCAGATGAGCAGCACAATTACCCCCTCTCGGGGAAAAGGACAAAGAAAACCCAGCTCTTGAGTACAAAAGACCAATGATATCCTGAATAATTCATCTGCATTTCCAATCATACGAATCTAGTGTCTTAGAGTCAACGCAAGAAAGCAAGGGAAGACAATCCGTTTCAAAAGTAACTTTATCACGGCCAAGGTCCAAAGCCAACAGCAACGCCCTCTTCAAAGCTAAGGCTTCAGTCATAAATACAGAGATAGATTTAACTTTATCCACAAAGCCCCAACTAAAAGAACCAGAAAAGTCCCGACAAACAATCCCAATAGCAGCATTATTGTTGGAGGACGAGAAGGCTCCATCACAGTTAATTAATAAGTCAAACACAGAAGATAAATTTTATATCATATGAATAGATTTTGTTGCTAGCCATAAACTATTTCGAGCAAAAAAAAAGTAAATAATAATTTATAAAAATATTTTTTAGGAATTTAAAAAATTGTGATCGATTTAGTCGAGACATGTAAGACAATGGGTGCCTCAATCAACTGCTCAGTTGTTAGTCCCAAGCCCTAACACTAAGAGGAGGAGGATATAAGAACTCGATCAGTCATGAAATTAATATCAAATAAGGACATATTTATCACTAAAATTTTAAGATTTGTAAATTAGGACTTCTATATTGATAATTTAAAAATTCTTATTTTATATTAATTTTTTGAAACATCATAATTAATTAAATTTTAATATTAATAGAAATAGTAATGGGATTAACAAGAATAATAAAGTTATTACTAACAAAAATAATTTTTAAAATTACTATAATATTTAAAAAAAAAGACAAAAAAATACTATTTAAACTTTAAAATCACAAATCTGTGATTTCCTATTAAAATTAGTGCTCAATTACTATATTTATATAGTTAATGCCTATAATCTCATGAACAAACAATGTTAATTTGAACCTTTGAAGTTCTAAGTGATATTTACGTGTTTTTTCCTTGGGATTTTTTTAAATATGTTGGCTTTGAAAAAGGCACCAGTAAAATAAAAGCTGTCGGTAAGACCCTTGACCATCCTGACAAAATCACGCTACCCATGATTATAATTAATTAATAAATTACAACTACGGCCTAACATAAAATATATCTTTAGTATTTACTGGTTTTGCGCCCTCAGGAACTCACGACTTTTTAGTTTTTATTTATTCTTCCGAACCACAAGTATTTTTTTTCCTATCGTAATCATGGGCTAAATTAGTCAAAAAGTAAATAAGATTCGTGGAAAAAAAAAAGAAAAGAAAAGAAAAATTAATTCGACATTGCGTTTTAGACTTGAGCACCCTGTTTAATTTTAAAAAATCATAGGTCGGTTCACTTTGATGTTAACTTTCGTCTTTCTATTTTTCATTTTTTAATTTGTAAAATTAATTGATGGAAATAACTTAACAAGTGATTTTCAATCGTGGGCATAAAAAACGTATTATTTTTGCGGGCATGAAAAACGTAATCCCTCCATCCTAAATACGAGTAGGGTAGAGCAATGGACGGGTTGGATAATTCGAGGCTAAACCCATAGCCCACCCATTTTAATTTTAAATGGGTATGTGTTAGCCCATACCCGTACCTCAACCCATTTAAACCCGTATAAATGGGCTAGCACATAAATGGGCGGGCTAACCGGGTTTTGGCTAACCCATTTACATTTGAATTGTTTATTTTTCTTAAAAAAAACATACACAAGTATTAAACATCCATCCAAATTCATCATTCCAATTTCTGAAATCTGAATCTTCAAAGTTCAATAATTACAATTCACACAAAACAATATAAATTCAGACAAATATCATCATTATATAATCTTGAGAGTTGATAGTCATTATGGTTATGGATCAGAGATGATTGAATACTCGAATAGGAAGGAATTCAGGGAATGCTTTAAGTAAAATACGAAATGGGATTGATAATTAATAAAACAATTACATTAAATGGGCGGGTATGCGCAGCCCATAGATGTGCCCATAGCCCGCCCATTTAAATCTTTAATGAGCGGATTCTAACCCAACCCATTATAAAATCTTTTTGGGCAGACTTAATATGACCAAATTGCATTGGGTTTTGGGCGGACTCATGGGTTTTGGGTTTCCTGTTCAGCCCTAAATACGAGATAGGGTTGTTTTTTAGAAAGATTAGTGAAGCTAATTTTATTTTAAAGCATTTTTATTTTTGTTTTTTTTTCCTATAAACTAGTTAGTTTGACTAATAAACTGATATATAATCTAAAGATATACAATATATAATATATATACTATAATTAAGTAACTTATTTAATTATTTTAATCTCTAAAAAATCCACTCGATCTTCTTTTAAGACCAGTGGTGGAAGCATTATTTTTAAGGGTATACATATACTTGCAAATACATGCCTCTCACGTTACATATGATTACGTTTAGACTATGTAGTGATATGTAATCACTAAAATTTTTTTATTGACTAGCGTTGTAGTGGTATGACCTTGGTCTATTCAGCTTTTGTATCAGGGTTCGACCCTACCCGGGACCATTCCCCAATCATTTTTTTTAAAAAAATAAAATTATTGAGTACTACATCCAGTTTTTAATATAAGACTCAGATGATTTTTAAGAGATAAAAAAAATAAAATAAAAATTGTTTGAAGTATTTATTTATTTTTAATATCAAGCTACTTTTTCTTACTTATAAACTACAACCTCCAATCCTAAATATAGGACAACTACATCTTATATTTAGGACCGAATAAGTAATATATAATCAAATTATAAACGACATATACCATGATTAACGAATTTATTTAGGGTTTTGGTGCAAAAGTACACATATACTTTTTTCCGAGAATCACTCAGGAGCAAGTGCTTTTTTAAGTGAGAAAGTATATACGTGGTTACAAATTAGGTGCAAAAATATCATTTGACCGTTAAGTTTGACTTTGACCATTAAGTTTGATTTTTTTTGCTGTCTGGACGATGAGGTGGCATTTCAAAGGTGTAAAAATACACATGTGGTCTGTCAAGAAGAGCGACCAACGCCAATTTTTTTTTAAATTTAATAATTTTACTTAAATTAAAATTATTTTAGGATCTTGAAAAAAATTTCAGGTATTGACCGGTACTAAAAGGATACTGAAAAAAATATTTCAAGGTACTAACTGATACTAAAAAGTATTTTCAAGATACCGACTGATACAGAAAAAATACTTCATAATCTTGAAAAAATATTTTATAATCTTGAAAAAAAAATCAGATATTGACCGGTATTAAAAGGATACTGACTGATACTGAAACAAATATTTCAGGGTACTTACTGGTACTAAAAAGTACTTTCAGAATGGTACAAAAAAAACTTTATAATCTTGAAAAATTATTTCAAGCTATTGACTGGTATTAAAAGGATATTGACCGGTACTGAAAAATACTTCATGATCTTGAAAAATATATTAAGATCATGAAAAAATATTTCAGGATATTGACTGGTACTAAAAATATACCTTAACATATTTTTTTAAGATTTTAAAATAATTTTTCAAAATCATAAAATATTTTTTCTATACCAGACAGTATTCTCAAAGTATATTTTTAATACCAGTCAGCACCCTGAAATATTTTTTCATATCTTAAAATAATTTTTCAAGATCATGAAGTAATTTTTCAGTATAGGTCAATATCCTGAATATCTTTTTAGTACTTGGTCGTAATTAAAATAAAATTATTTAATTAAAAAAAAAGTTGGTGTTCGACACTCTTGTTGACAAACCACATGTGTATTTTTGCACATTTGAAATGCCATGTCATCATCCAGTCAGCAAAAAAAGTCAAACTTAACGGCCAAACCGTTTTTTTTTGCACCTTTGGTAGTCATTTTTGCACAAAAAAAGAATACTTGCTACTGGATGCTACTCAGAAAAAAGCACATATATATTTTTGCACCTTATCTCATTTATTTAACTTCATTATTTTTCAGGATAAAAGGGTCTTCTATCATTAAAAAACCTAATAGGGTAAAATTTAACCATACCCACACATATAAACAAGTTAATTTCATATTTGAATTCGAGACATCACTAAACATAACAGATGGCATTGCCTTTAGTTTTGATTATAATGAAAGGGGTTTTAACTACTTATTTAAGACTTTAAAGTTGAAATATGTATGAACATAAAAATTAACATTGTAAGAACTCCCTCCAGTTGAGTCAAGCAATGCTCCGATTTATAGGCACATTTTTTTTATAAAAAAAATCTCATGATATTTGAGTAGAGATTTAAAATAAGATACTATTATTCTAATTTGCTAGCTTAAAAGCGCCCCTCCCTCCCCATAACTAGCAGGCTCTTGCTGTTCTTTTTGAATTTAGAGGCTTTTTGACAAGGGGGGGAAAAACAAAAGAAAAGAAAAGAAAGAGGTGAGTGTTGAATGTAGGCATCTCATTTATGCGGTAAAGTAAAGTGTGATTAATTGAGTTGCATAAAAGGAAGGCTTCATCGCGCTCCTCATCCTCAGCCTCAGACTAGGCTGCATCACCCTCTGTTTTCCATATTTAACCTCAAAACCTACTCCAATAACTGGCATAAAAATAAGGAAGGTTCCAGTCTTTTGCTGCAACCAATAACTTTATTTCTGAACCAAAAAAAAGTGTTAGGAAAAATGAACAATCAAGGACCTCTTAACAAGATTGGTATCTGATCATGATTTTTTTTAAAAAAGGAAAAAACATATTTTTGGTGATTAAATATCAATTGGCAATAAAGAATAGTGAAAATTCCTTTATATAGTCTCAAAAAACCAAAAAATGTTAAAAAGATCTCCAAGAAAATTCTGATATTCAAAAAGTCATATTGACAACTCCTTTAGTAGGGGATTAACAGCTTCATCGGTGAGTTTTAACAACTTCTTGAGATCTTTTTTACATCAGAATTTTCTTGAGTTTTTTAGCATTTTCTTAATCCCTTAAGACCTTGAAGAGATTTTCCCAATATATATATATAGTGCATCATGCAAGTTTAAGTTGAGTCATTTTCTTTAGATATGACTAAAATCCATTGATTTAAGTAGTTAAGACAGTTTCTTTTTCAAATATTCTGAATTTGATAGTATAAGAGCCCGTGTGGATGGTTTTTTTTAATTATTAATTTATGTGTTTAGATGATTTTTTTTAAAAAAATTACAAAAAAAAGTCAAAATACTAAAGCACTTTAAAAAAAAAAAAAAAAAAAGTCCATTCAAATGGGTCCTAAAATCTGAAATTGCTACAAATTAGATTACGTAAAAGACAACATTTTCAGACATTGTTTGTTACATGAAATAGCTGCTGCTGGACACACAAAACATAACATTAACTCAGAGTGTTATGCCCCAAAAAACCAGCGACTGATGGCTAAATGTAATCCAGGGCCTTTTTAACTCCAGAATGAACGGCAGTGAAGTTAACTGTACGGCTTTGAAATTTTTAAACGGGTTCGCTGTCAAGTATAAAGTTCATTGATGTCTGCGGACTAATTTAAAGTTTACAAGGGCTATAATAATCTAGCTTTTATTATATTTTTAAAACTTACTTTCATATAAATTGAGATTATGGTTTTTATATGATAGCAATGATAGTTTTTTTTTCCCAATAAAAAATACATATTATAAGAAATATGAAATCATGAGTACAATTTTGAGAAATATCATATGCGTTCAGTTTAATATTTCCTTCTTTTTTAAAAAAAAATAAAACTAATTTAAGCTTTAAAAACGATACTGTAAAACACAGGCAATAAAAAAGTAGAAAGCCCAAATAATAGCAACAGATGATGACAGGGACAGAGAAACAAGGACGTGATTGCATTTGAATAATTAGTTCCTGCGACATTAATTAATAAGTTTTTGTTTTTTTTTTAAAAAAATTAGTATTAATCTTCAACCTCATCTCATGTAGGTTGTAGTTGTAGATTTAAAAGTGGGGAAAATGAGGAGTGAAGTTGAATTGCGCAATCAAGTACAGTTGTAAAAATAGGTTCCTTTCCTTTGGCAACCTATCTCTCTTTTGCTTTACCAAGCACGCGTCTGGAAAATCATAATCTTTTGGATTTGGTTTACCCATAAATACATTTATTTTATTACTTCTTTAAATCCGGAAAACCCCAAAAAAAGTATTCTATCTAAGACAGATTCTCAACCCCTCATCATGTGGCCCTTCCCATCTCTTTCTCTCTCCCTCACTAGTTTCAAGTTTCAAACTCTCAAATATTTTATCATTGTGAAGATACTCAAATTCCCTATAACATTTTTCAAAGTGATATTCCATTTTTCCTTGAAAATCCTCTTTTTTTTTTTTTATAAGAATTTTAGGAGATGGGTTAGGTTTATTTACAATTAAGGGCAGGGCGAAATTTCCTTCCCTCCTAGATGATATTCTCTTTGGTCCTTATTATAAGGCACCAACTAACAAATTTATTTTATCTTTTTTATAAAGCACTTGCTTGTTCCCAATGAGCATTAATTATTTGTTTCCATGTCTACCCATAATTAATGAGGTAGTGTGTGAAAGTAATAATTAATATAATATTAGAGTTTAATGTAATTAGTAGGGGTAATATTAAAAGTTACTTAAATTGTAGGTAACTTTATTGACCTGAACTGTTTTTATTGGTTTGTGAGAAAAATTAGTTGGTGGCTTGGTGCCTTATAATAAGGATTAGAGGGAGTACCAATGTTAGGCAGGACAAGCCGTCTATGACCCTCAACGTTCACTTAGGCACTTAAGAACTATGATGTCTCTCCTAGCACTTTGACAAACTCCAGAATCGGACCCCTCTCTTTGGTGAGAGTGTTCGACCTTTTTATAAGTTAAACCCAAAAACAAAGGGTCAGTTAAGATCCAATTAAACACACCTTTCTTTCCCATTGGCCCTTTAAAACTGAGATTTAACCACAAGGCAATGATTTTCCAAGTTTCAAGTTTCAAAAATGTGCATTTTATGCAAAAGAATGGAAGAGAGATGGCAACCTTGTCGTGACCTAATATGGAGATGTGTGTGGAATACATAGGGACCACAAAGTGTGGTGAGGAGATAGAGAGAGAACCGTAACTTGGCTTGTAATTAATTAATTGATTTAAAAAATGGCTCAAAAGTGAAAACTCCATGTGACTTCATCTTCATGCCCTAACCTAACACCACAATAATATATCTTTGAAATTGGTCCCAATCCGCAGCTCTGAGCTCTTAATTCAACAATCTGCCTTTATAAAAAGCCTTGCAGCTTTTTGCCAACAAAATATCTCTCAATTTATTAATTTTGTATTACCAACTTGTCTCTGACCATTCAATGGGGAGTTTCCACTTGTCATTTTGGGTGTGCATCCATTCATTGCTAACTAGGTGCCTGTTTGGCATAGCTGCAGATGCTAAATTAAGCACGTCAGAAGCATATCCACTGGAGAAGCAAAAAAAAAATGGGTGTTTGGGTGAGCTATTTTTGTGATGTGCTTCAAATCAGAAGCAGCTTTTTTTTTGAAGCAACCCATGAGTTGCTTCTCTTCACATCAATTAAACCACATCATAAAAAAGTAACTTCTGCCACCGCTATCCCAAACACAAATCACATCAAAAAAAGTCCATAAAAAAAAAGTCCAACAAAAAAAGCACATCAGAAAAAAAGCCACTTTTTTCGCCGCTATCCCAAACGGGCCCTAGTTCTACCTTCTCTATCATTTCAAAGTGGTCTGGGTTACATTCCTAATCGCTTAATATGAATATTGCAATTTTACAAAAAACCCTGTACCACATAGAGTTGTAAAATATTGATTCATCACCACTCTTTCTGGTCCTCTTCATAAGAATTTGATGATAATAACAATAATAATATTTTTTTTGTCTTAATATAATGAACTATCACCGTTTATTTATATCTTGTGTTTGTTAAGAATTTCATTTTTATATTCATAAAGTAGCACTGTTAATTACACAACCGCCATATCAAGTGCAAGAAGGACATTTTAGCAAAAAAATATATAAATACTATTGATTTTAGGGAATATCACACCAAGGTTTACATTAAGAAAATAATATCAAAAAAGTCTTACAACTTATCAAAAATAAGTGAAAAAGTTACTATTAACAAGTTATAGGCTTTTTTGATTTTTTTTTTATTGAGACCTTAGTATCATTTTCCCTTGATTTTAATTGTATTCATTGGTTTGAGTGAAGTGATCATTTCGATGGATGATAATTTAGTCGTTAGGATCCAAAATTAAATAGCCATTTAACTAATTTAGACATATTAATAAGCCATTTAAATAATTTAGACATTAAGGATTAAAGTGTTAAAATAACCTTAAAATTTTATCAAAAGTGCAAAAATAACCATCAACTTTTAAAATTGAGGCAAAACTGTTAAATTCAACCATCTTTCAATTAATCTGTTTGCTAAAAGTCTTAACTCACTTATAACTCAGTTCTTAAATCTTTGAATCACTTTCAACTAAATCTCTAATACTTATGAGTCATCCTATGTAGAAAAAAAAAAAAGAGGTTAAAATACTATTGAAAATTGCAGGATACCCACTAGTTTTAGGGCTATAATCATCACTCCACCTTCCACATGCCAAAAATCCACAACTGAAACACCCAGTAATATTAATATTGATATGTGTCCTACAATTCATGCTTGGTTCCTTACTCTTACGAATTGACGGTGCATTACTGAATGAGTTTATATAAATAAAACTTAGAAGAGATCAGTGCTCAATATTGGTGTTTTTTTTTTTTACTAGTGAAATTTTCAACAAGATTTAGTCTTATTCTCCTGCATAGGAGAACAAAAATGGGATTGCACATTTTTATTTGACAAAAATACCTTTGTCATAAATATTGTTGGTTTGACCAAACATAGTTGTGAGATGAATTTTCAGAATTGAATGATACTTCGTTATTGCAAACAATTTTCAATTTGAATAATTCCGTGGTGTTTTTTTTTTAAGAATAAAAACATTTTAAGCTAAGAAATTATTATAAAATTCCTAACTAGAGTTTGAAAATATATAGCTAAATAGGAATTTGTCACCTAGTATTTGAAACATAGGCGGCCTTATAGGATGACTTTAAAATATTAGGGACTGAGTTGTAAGCAAATCAAAAGTTCAAAGACTAAATTATGAGTGAGTGAAAACTTTAAAGATTAAAAGATTAATTTTTCTCACTGTAATAAATAAAAGTTAGTTGGAAGTAACGATTTTGCACCGGTTTCAAAAGTTTATGAATAGTTTTACACTTTTATCCAAAGTCAAAGGTGATTTTACCACGTTCAGACTGTACAGTTGAGTATTTGACATTATTGTGTAAAAATGTGTACTAGGAGTATTAATTTATCTAAAATGCATCTCTTTGTTTTTTTTTTTTGGTCAAAAAAATGCATCTCTTTGGAATGTAAAGAAAGAGTATAAATCTTTATACCAAAAAAAAAAAAAAAGAGTGTAAATCTGCATTCATGGAGCCGGCGCGCATGGTAAATCTGTAATAGGCGTCTACTTTCCAACGTGGGTAGCCTCAATAGGCATGTCCATGTTTTGTTCATCCTTATAAACGGGCCTGGCCCAAAAATATCAATGGGCTAGTTTTCATCACCCAAAGCCCCAAGAGAAACACTGATGAATTGCTTGCTTCGCTATCCTAGATACCCTCTTGTATAAAAAAAACACAAATACCCTCTCAATTTCAATATAAATGAATAAAACAACTTCGTAAGAATTTAATCTATGATTATTTTACAAAATTTTCGAGATTCATTCAATTTTTCCGGGATGACGACGGTGCTTTGACTCGGTGGTGAGGATTTACGTCGCATGACTTGCAACTGCAAGTTGCCAACAAATAAATAAATAAAGACTGAAAAAGATACTTGCAAGCAAGTTGCGAATAATTGAATGGAATATAATTTAAAGTAGTATTTCGGAACCAATGCCGTCGATTGAACATTTCCGCCGCAGTCAACCAGACAGCGAGTAGTTGTGTGTGACGGCCATAGACATGCTCCTCCTACTTCCCTACAAGCAAACCATGACTTTGGACAAATTGGTTTTATCAAAATACAATGTTTGAATAATTTTTCAGAAAAATATAATTTAAACGGTAGGTAAGAATAGCTTAGGAGATAACCATAATTTTGGATTTATAATTGATGTATAAGAATGTTTTTGTGACTTGTGAGTAATAAAGTAGGTGATATGTTTTTAGGTCTATAATTAATTTGACACATGTACAGAGGTGTTTGGATATTTTTTTTTTTTTAAAAAAAGATGTTTAGAAAATCAACCTGGCTGAAATGAAGATTGAAGAGCCAATTTCAGTGAGAGGTGTGTGAAGAGCCCCCATCAAAGCGGTATCTTCGCTTTGAACTTGTTGCAATTATTATCATACACCACTAAACAACTTAACTGTTCCCGTGATATCCACATTCCCATAAAGCGCAAAAACCCATCCAAACTCCGATAAGTTTCTTAACTTCTCGGTTTGGTTGACCCATTTTTTTCCCTGTGTTCCTCACCATTTCGTCCTTCTTCCTCCTTCCTTATCCTGTTTCCCTTCCACTACCCTCTCCGTTTTCGGTCGCCACCCTGGGCTCTGTTGAAGATGCTGTACTCCTATTTTCTTTGCTGGACTCAATTTCTGCTTCTTCAGTTCAATGTCGCTTCAGATGCTGACGCCCGCTGATTTTCTCCATGTGAAGGTAGCTCCATGCTCTCCCCACAACCCTCTCTCTGATGGCTTTGAATCTAGGGGGTTCCCTTTTAATTTTGGGAGCTTTCCTGTATTATTGGCTTCAATGACTCTAAAAAGTAGGAAAAATTGGGATTTCGAAAATGGGTTGCTACCCTTGAAGGCTCTTTACGTTACTAATTGTAGATCAATGATTTGTGAGCTTATCTTCTGTTGTTCTCCGGTCCTTTACTGCCAAAACATTTTGGGGCTAGGATTGCCCCTTCGAAATTGCAATAATCTGCCATCTATACTGTCTATGATTTCCATCTTGTCTTTTATATTTCACAATCATCGTCCATAGCTACCAATTCTAGTGATGCGTATACCTCTCTGTGGAATTGCGTAATGGATGTGTTTTCAGCGTCTAATTATGTACACACTTGTTAAATTATATTTCAGGTTACTAAGTTTGTCCTCTTATTTGCCTTGGATTGGGCATTTCAATGGGGGGTGAAACGGCAAACGGGTCATGGTTCAGCGTATTTTGGCCTGTCTCTCGCAAGACTGCAGTCGACAACAAGGCGTCAATCGGAATTTTGGCATCAGAAGTTGCCAGCTTGATGCTAAAAGTGGTCAATCTATGGCGTTCTCTGAGTGATTTGGAGGCAATGAGTCTGAAAGAAGAGCTTATAAATTCAGTTGGGCTTAAGATTCTGGTGTCTGACAATGATGATTTCTTAATGGAACTTGCATTGAATGAGATACTTGATAATTTTGAATATCTCGCAAGGTCTGTGGCCAGGTTGGGTAAAAGGTGTGCCGATCCGGTATTCCATCGTTTTGAACTTTTTGTTGATAACCCTGCTCAGTATAGTTTTCAATGGTCTGGATGGGAATATAAATCTAAAAAGATGGAAAAGAAGGTGAAAAAAATGGAAAGATTTGCTGCTGCTATGACACAATTGTCACAAGAGCTTGAGGTACTTGCTGAGCTTGAACAAACATTCAGGAGAATGCAGGCAAATCCTGAGCAGAGCCGAGTGAAATTGCTCGAGTTCCAGAAAAAGGTCATGTGGCAGCGCCAAGAAGTGAAAAATCTAAGACACATGTCTCCTTGGAACAGAAGTTATGATTATATTGTCCGGTTGCTGGCAAAATCACTCTTAACAATACTCGAGAGGATCATACATGTTTACGGAAATAGTCATCTGTCAACGCAACAACAGAACGATTGTCCGGACATGGATGCTAGCCATCTTCCACGTAGCCATTCCTTTTCTGTTCCGGTGCATTCTTCTTTTAACCCATCATATAATCAGTTTCATGGATTTCATTCAGAACCACTTGGGAGCGGGCCAGTGTCATCAAACACAGACTCTGTAACCGACAGGAGCAAAAGAACAAATACACTTCAACAAGCTCTTAACGCAGCACCTGCTTTACGCAGAAAGCACCTTCGTTCGGCAAGCAAGCAATTAGCTCATATTGGTCCCTTCAAAGGATGCATGTGGGTAGGAAATGAGTCTCCTGTTGTACAGAGCTGCATGCCAACAACTGGAGGTTCTATGAGGTTGAATGACTGCCATATGAAAAGTGTTGATAAAATGAACATTGTGGATAAATTATCTCTCTCGTGTAGGAATATAATATATTCTAAATTATCCATCAAAGGCCGGTTAAAGCCAGCTCCAATTACCCTCGGTGATTCTGCTCTTGCTCTTCACTATGCAAATGTTATTATATTAATAGAGAGAATGGTATCATCGCCTCACTTGGTTGACCTTGAAACTAGAGATGATCTGTATAATATGTTACCTGCAGCCGTGAGAAGTGCTCTGAGAGCTAAGCTTAAGTGGTGCACCAAAAGTAAGGATTCTTCTATCTATGATGCTAATCTTGCTGAAGGATGGATTCAGGCACTCACACAAATACTAGAATGGTTGGCTCCACTCGCCCATAACATGATAAAATGGCATTCTGAGAGGAATTTTGAGAAGGAGTACACCACTTCAAAGGCAAATGTCTTGCTTGTCCAAACTCTTTACTTTGCAAACCAACCAAAAACTGAAGCTGCAATGATAGAGCTTCTTGTTGGCCTGAATTATGTATGCAGGATTGATAGAGAAATCGGCAGTAGGGACACGGCCGAGTTTGCTGGTGCTAGATCTTATAATGGTGTTTGTTTAGGAAAGAATGATATCTGTAATGAATATGATTAGAGTTGGACAATGACAGTGTAGTCCTAATGCATTGTATAGCTCTCATTTGCAATTGGGAGTGTAAAGGGTTTACCGTTTAGCATTTTCAGCAGGGTTCCGACATGTTGAAGCTCAGGTTAGGCTTCGTTGTAATCATTTGAGACAGAGTATGTACATGCATTCAGATGCTATCTTACATGATTCTTAACGAAAGAGAGCTTCTTTCATATCCTTTTAAAGCATTTGATCTCCTTCCTTGTTCTTTACTTCTGCTAACTGTACAGCAAACCATTAGACACGAGATTCTATTTTTATATCTTGTCCTTTACCATTGTTTTTTCTCCTTCACTCCCCGCATCTTCTCTGTGCCCCCTTTTTTATTAGATGAAGTGTTCCCCCCTCTATGTTTATGTTGTGTTCTGTGCAGATAAAAGTACAACATCTAAGTAAGAATAAATAATAGGGTAGAAATGGCGCTACTCCTTTGTGATTTAGACCGCGTCTCATTGAAGTTCAAAGCAGGCTTAAGAACTGATATATACAGATACTGACAAACTTATAAATACAGCCTATAAACTAAAACAATGCAGCTGACAGTTCAGACTTCAGACACAACGACATTTTTGGAGGCTTAGAATTTGAAACAAACGCCATAATAGCCGATTAGTTTTGTTTTATTTAGTGGCATGTCCTTTGTAAGGAACGGGGATGACACGGAGGGGAAGAGCCTTCCTTAGTGTGATTCCCATTTTCTCAGTCATGTCCATGTCCTGAGACTTAACCCAATCTGCTAGAACCCAATCAAAAGCATGTAAGACTGAACCCAGAGCCAGGGGAAGCACACGAGACGCGAGCGGTGCCGCAGGGCACATTCTTCGTCCCGAGCCAAATGGTATGAACTCGAATTGGTGCCCTTTGTAATCCATCTTGTCTCCTTCCATGAACCTCTCTGGCCTGAACGTTAACGGATCTTCCCAAGAATTCGGGTCCCTACCGATCGCCCAGACGTTCACAAGAACTTGGGTCTCTTTTGGGATGTAATAACCTCGCATCTGGCAAGAGTCCATGGCCATGTGAGGCACCAAGAAAGGAAGAGGTGGGTGAAGTCTCAGCGTCTCCTTGATCACTGCTCTTAGATAGGGAAGTTCCTCTATGTCCTTCTCTTCCACCTTCTTGTTTGGCTCTATTTTGCTTCTTAGCTCAGCCTGCACTTTCTGAAGCGTCCTTGGATTGCGTAACAGCTCTGCCATCGCCCACTCTAGCGTGCTCGTCGTCGTGTCTGTTCCTGCAGTAAACATTTCCTACTCAACCAACCAAATTCTGTTATATAGTGCCATGAATCACTAATTAACCAAGGAGAAAAAATAGCGAGTTACTTACGAAGACAACCACATTAATAGTCCTTGGAGAAAAACTATAAGTGTCTTTGGCTCCTTCTTCACGAAACTCCAACAACACGTCTAAGAAGTCTTTTCTCTTGTCATGATCTGCAAATTGGCCACTATCTTTACAAGTCTCCATCCTTTCTTTGATGAAGCAGCCTGCAATCGCGAAGGCTCGCTTTATGTGAAATTGAGACTTCCTCTTTATTCCTTGAGGATCAAGCCACCTCAAAAATGGTAAGAAATCTGCAGCATTAGGCTTCCCAGCCCACTCCATCACTTTCCCAGCATGGTAAAAGAATTTTTGCCCCCTCTCTGAATCTGGGTCCAGCAAGTCCTTTGAGAATATGAGATTCCCAATGAGATTAAAAGCCATTAAGAAAAAAAACCTCCCTATATCAATAGAGGTACCACCACCACCAGCACTACTGGCGGCTTCTTCAATGAAGTGAACCATACGGTCTATGCACTTCCGGCGAACCCCTTGCATGGCATCTAACCGGCTCGTGACAAAGAACTCGGTGGTGCTCAGCCGCCTCAGCATCTTCCAGTGAGGGCCGTATTGAGACGTTATGAGAGAACCCTCGTGGCCGTGATCATCTTTCATAGCCTCATATATCTTCCGGCCGGCAAGAACCACGTCATGGTTCTTGAACATGTCCCGAGCCACTTCGCTAGAGGATATGACCACGGTGCACATGGACCCTAACCAAAGTGTCATGATCGGACCATGTTTACGAGCCAGTTGGGCAAATGACTCGTGCGGTGACCAACCTAGCTGAAAAATGTTGCCAACCACAGGCCAACACGGTGGTCCAGGTGGAAGCTGAAGTTGAAACCCCACACCAGTTTTCACCACCTTACGTTGATTTCGTTCCGAGACCCAAGTACCCACCCAAAACACTATAGCTAGGATCAGACCCACCATCATGTAGTCCATGACGATACTATAGATTTTAGCTCTGTGACATTTTCTAGAAAGCTGGCGCTTCTTATATAAATGCTTGAAGTTGGCCTTCTATAACGTACAAAACCGATGGGTACGTGCTTTGATGCTAACGGACGAGCCGATTCTAGCGTACAAAATTATGAATGCTTTGTTTAACCTTTGTATTATTAATATTGTCACTTTGTTTGTTGAGGATCTCTTTTTCTATTCGATAGCGTGATGCCATTTTCGTTGGGAAGCAGTTGCGTTAACTGGCAGATGAAGATACACACGGACATCATCAGTTGAGTAATCCAGCAAATTAAAATTCTATACTTCTTATACTAGGCTTATTTTCTGTCTTCAGTGCTTTGCTTCTTCAAAAAAGTCTAGATCATAGATGCTTAAATGAACCATGCTCATACTACCTCCAGTCCTAATTATAAGAGCTAGTTGACTTTTTTTGGGGAGATTAAGGAAGCTAAATAAGTTACTTAATCATCTTATATATTAAATATTCTTAGATTATATATTAATTTATTAGTCAAACTAATAAATTTGAAGAAAAAAATAAAAATAAAAATACTTTAAAGTAATTTAGTTAGCTTCCTTAATCTCTCCAAAAAAGTCAACTAGCTCTTATAATTAGGACCGGAGGGGGTACTATTATTAGACCGAGATAATTAAATATTTGATTGAGCAATAGAATTACATTATTCGTGTTGTGTCATGGTTTTATAATTTTATTTTTCATAAGATTCGCTGTCGGCGTACAAAAATAATATTTTCATGAAAGTAACTTCATCCCCAACTGTCCAAAGATGAAAATCTTGATAATATTCTGAACTGAACATTACCTTTATTATCCATCCTTGTTTTTTGTGCAAGATATTATTCGGGTCAAAGTCATGGTAGTCTTAGTATATGGGTCAGTCAGTCTCATGTTACTTGTTATTAATTGGTGTGGTCGTACAAGGTAATTGATTAAGGACTACTAATGCAACTTCAACAGATTTTATAAGGGGAGAAGTACTATGTATTACAGGGGACCATGGGCCTAGTTTTATAGGGACCATATGGATTCCGTACATGGGACCATTTTAATGTTTATTTAATGTTAAGATAAATATCAATGATCGCAATTCCATATGAAAATCTCCGAAGGTCTAAGTATTCCCCACAAATAATACAATTATCATAAATCGTGTCATGCTCAAGTCCCCATGCACAAAAGGATGTCACAGATTTTCGGCAATTTGTCGCAGAAAACGTTGTCCAGTCATTATACTTAAGAATTGTTATAATTCAAAAAATGATGACGTTTTAAAATCCTGCATTATTCACTCTTAACTCTTCTCTCGAATTATTTAGATCTGCCCTGATATGGTTTTTGTTTGTTTCAGTTCGTTCTTCTAGAATATTTCTTTAATTTATATATATATATCTGTGAATTGAAGTTTTTAAATAGAACACGTGGTTCAGGATTTTAGGAAAAATAAGGGGGAAGGACCTAAAGAGAATGATTTTATCAGATATGATCTTAAAACTTGAAATTATATGGAATGAAAAAAAATTGAGATATGCTTATACACATGAATATTAAATTATCCCTAATCAAAGTATTTGGATTGGTTTTTTTATTAGTTGTATGTTAATTAAATTTTAGGAAAATGACAGCCAGGTCTCAAATACCATAAAAAATTACAAAAAAGTCTCAACAGAAATTCACATATCAAAAAAGTATTTAAGGACTTTTTGATATTATTTGTATTGAAACAAAATCTAGATTTTAAAATTTTGTTGTAATTATAGCACTTCTGTTATGAATATGACTTTTTTCTGTTGTGAATGACTAGGTTTAAGATTTTGTTGTGAATACCTGTTGTGAATCTAGCATTTTTCTGTTGTAAATGACCTTTGTACGCTTAGAGACTTGAGTTTGAAACAAAATTTAAGTGTTTAAATTTTGTTGTAAATATGACACTTCCTGTTGTGAATGATCAAGTTTTTAAATTTTGTTATAAATATAACATTTTCTCTTGTTAATAGAAATAAAATAACAAAAGTTCATATGTGAATTTCTGTTGGGACTTTTTTGTAATTTTTTATGGTTCTTGGATGTGATTGTCATTTTCCCTTTAATTTTTGTCCCTTTTCCTTGATTCTGGGCTTGAAAGAACAGGGCGAGTTGTGGTATGAAGTCATCTCATCAGCCCATTGGGTTCGGTGTGACCCGACCCAGCCTGACAGGAAATAAAAAGTATGACCCCTAAATGGCGGTATCTACAAAATGACTTTGATTTCAATTTAAAATATTTTTTTGACAAAAGATTAAAATGACTTACTAAATTTAAAATGGTAACTTCAATACAATACATGTTGTCAGTTTTGTAAGAACCGGCTGAACCCAAGAGGGGGGTGAATTGGGTGAAGAATAAAAATTTAGCAACTTTGAAACTCTTTTCGTAACTCACTGAAATCAGTTTAGAAAGCAATAACCACACATTTAAATATGTATACACATTCAAACATACATGCTGGAAATGTAAGAGATAAGGGAAGAGAATGTGCAAACTGATTTATACTGGTTCGGCCTTATCCTTGACCTACGTCCAGTCCCCAAGCCTCACTTGGGATTTTCAATCCACTATTTTCTTTCAATCTGATTACATGTTCTGTAACTGAAGTAATCCTCTCATTAGGATTCACTCCCCCTTACAAATTGTATTCAACACACCGCTTGATTACACACTCTGTACTCGAAGTAATCCTCTCACTAGGATTCACTCCCCCTTACAAGTTGTAATCAACACAATGTGTTTCCCACTCAAGATCACCCAATCTTGAGTAACTCTCAGAAGAATAGAATGATTACAATAAATCTTCTCTCTTAGAAGTGAATAGATAAACACTGAAGAACAATACAAATCATCTTACTCTCTAAGCTATCTAGACATGAAAAACAGAGTGTAAATGATGTGAAAACAGAGTTTCAGCATGTTAGAAGTGTAAGCTTGTTTCTCCATATTTTTGTGCTTGAATCTGTCTTCTTTATATATGTAGAGATCAATATATGACCGTTGAGAAGATTCAGTGACCGTTGGATAAAGAAATATAGCCGTTAGAAACTAGCCATTAGAACTTTTGCTTTTTGTCTAACCTTCAATTAACTTTCGTTAATTTGTCTGAAATTCACCAAGAAAGTGGTTAAACATATCTAGGAACATTAGAGATTAATCATGGAAAGTATTAAGATCAAACAAGAAGGCATTACAAATTCGTCAGATTTGATTTTGAAGTTTGACGTTCAATACTTGCGTCAATACTTGAGTATGTCACTGTGCACTTAAGTCAATACTTGAGTATGTTTATCAATACTCGAGTATGTCACTGTGCACATGAGTCAATACTTGAGTATCCAAACTGATACTCGAGTATGCAGCTTCCAGAGACAAACCATTGTGACTTGAACTTTGAAAACCAATGTCAATACTCGAGTATGTAAGTATATACTCGAGTATGGAACTATTTGTGAGAAAAGTTTTAAGTTCAAAAAGCCTCAATACTTGAGTATTCATTCCAATACTTGAGTATTCAAATCATTGACAAATGGATAACCTCTCTGTATGGCCAATACTCGAGTATGTATATCAATACTCGAGTATTGATTCATCTTTCAAGAATTGTGAAGTTTTTCCATGTCAATACTTGAGTATTCAAATGAATACTTGAGTATCCAAGAACATGTGTTAAGTTGAAAAACTTTGTAAGAGCCCAATACTCGAGTATCCAAAACTATACTCTAGTTTCCAACAGTTATAAAATTTTGAGGG
Source organism: Acacia crassicarpa (assembly GCA_034222035.1). Taxonomy (NCBI): domain Eukaryota; kingdom Viridiplantae; phylum Streptophyta; class Magnoliopsida; order Fabales; family Fabaceae; genus Acacia; species Acacia crassicarpa. Next base: position 58,407,163 of record JAWXYG010000002.1, on the reverse strand, counting down.
CTCTCTGTAAGGTCAATACTCGAGTATGCCAATGCCATACTCGAGTATTCGCTCAAGGTGAAAACTCATTTGCTCTTTGTAAGTCCAATACTCGAGTATAGCTTCCTATACTTGAGTATTGACTCAGTTTTGAAAATTTTGAATACTCTCTGGATGTCCAATACTCGAGTATGCAAGTCCTATACTCGAGTATGCACTTAAGTTCAAAACTTGATTGCTCTCTGTGACTCCAATACTCGAGTATTGCTTCCAATACTTGAGTATTGCTTTGTGTAATGGATTTGAGCAACTTCTTGAACTGACTCTCAACTTATGAGGGCCATATCTCTCTGGTCTGAGCTCCGTTTTGGTCCGTTCAACTCTTGATGGAAAGCTCTATGAGTCTACTTTCATATGCCACTGATTTCAGCTCAATCGGATTTGTCGTTTGTGAGATACACCCAAAATACTGAAGGTGGTTCTGGATTATGACGTTGATTTTTGTTGCAACTTCAAAACATCATATCTCCTTGATTTGAACTCCTTTGGACTTGAATTTTATACCAAAATGACGCATTGGGAGTCTAGTTTTATATGCTTTTGGTTTCATCTCAATACGATCTCTTGTTTGTGAGATATCATCGAATTACCAGACGTCACCCGTGCTGAATGTGAACAGAGTAGAACAGAGTTGCTGATCACCGTTCAATACTCGAGTATTAACTTGGATACTCGAGTATTGCTTAGTCCAGAGACACTAGAAATGCTGAAAACACTATAAACTCGAGTTTTGAGTCCCATACTCGAGTTTTGAGTCCTAAACTCGAGTTTTGACTTGGAAACTCGAGTTTTCTCATCCTGAAGCTGATTTTTGCTGACTTTAACTCTAAATTGAGCCATTTGAACTTCCATATGATCTTGGAGCCTTCTAGCATCAATATAAGAACTTGAACAAGTTCTTCCTTCTTTAATCTCCCATCTTGATTATTCTTCATAATCCAACTCTTTCTTTTTTCTCTTCTCTTGATCATTCCCAAAATACTTTGATAGCTTCTTGCTTCCTTGACATTGTCTGCAATTTCTTCTTTTCATTAATCCCTTATCTCCTTCTTGATTAATTTTCTTTATAATTTAACTTGAACTAATCTACATTAAACATAGTAGTTAGTCAATGTAGGAGATAAATATATTATATAAACTTTTTGCTTTTAATAATGGCATCTATATAAGACATCATCAAAACTAAGCATAACCAACAAGTTTTTTTTTTAAAAAATTTAATCAATATTAAATATATAATTTTTATAATTTTTTCCAATAATATTTATAAATTTTAAATAATCAAAGAGTTAAAATAGATCGTTCATGAATATGAATATATGATCATCACATAAAAATAAAACGATAGAAAAATTCGGTAATCATATATCAAATAATCTGGAAAAAAAATCAGATTGTGAGAATATAAGGGTGTGCATGGTAACTGTAATATCCTGATTTATTTTTAGGATTATTTGCTCCCTAATTACTTTATTATGGGAAAAATAAATTGTAAAATTTTCCCTAAAATAATTATGGAATTAAATATTGGGAAATTAAGTTATATTTTCCCATAAATTAAGGACTAAATTGTATTGTAGGAAATTAAGTTGGTTTTTTTTTTAGGAAGTAGACCCCGCACTCCTTGCAATTAGACACCACAACCACTCCAATACTCACTAAAACGCAGCATGTATACTTCCTCACTCCATTAATCTAATTGAGCCCACTTGCTACAAAACTTATTCAACCCAAAGATATAACAACAACGTGCACCCTTTAATACACAACCAAGTAAGCCCATTTCCCCATTATCCATTTAACCCATTCGGCTGCAACCAGTGGGGGACAAAACGAAAAGGAAAGCACGTTAACCAGATCACACAGTGACAGCGTATCACTCTTGGTGTCGACCGTATACGCAAGCTCAGACCAACAACTCAACTCCATGCTTTCTGAGCCCCACGACCAGCTGCACCACAACCCTCTGCTTTCCCTTTAGCTTAGCATGGCAGCAACACCAACACCCTGTCAGCGCACTTCTCCACTTTCTCTCATTATAAACCGTAGCCTCATGTTCTCATTCACTCATCCCCACCAGCAAGAACAGAGAAGGCGTGAGGTGAGTGTGAGGCCGAGAGAGAGAGAGTAAGTGAAAGAGAGAGAGAGGAACGTTGGGACTGTATGTGTGTGCCTGTTTTGTAACTCGGTGAGAGTCGAGAGCAAAGGGTGGATCCGAGAAAAAGAGTGAGATCTATCTGTGAACCTCCTCATCGTGCGTGATCTGCAAATAGGCCAGGAAACACCGTGGAACCGAGGAAGGAAAGAAAAGAGCTTGGGCCGTGATCGATCATACTCCCCTGCGTTTAGTTCCGAAAACAGAGGTAAACACCGGACCTAGCTTTTCCGCTTAGCTCCATGAGTCTCCTAAGTAGAAAGCTGCACACTTAGAAAAGAGAAACAGAAACTTGTTGACAAGAAAATACGTGTGTGTTGCTGTGTATATTTCTGCATTTTCCTTACGCTGTTTTCGGACTCACAAACAGAGTGTATTTTGCTGCTCTGTTCCTAGGGTAAACCTCTGTGTTTTTCTTTGAAAATTTTACAGTAAATAGTACACTTCTAAAGCTTTCCAACAAGCCAAAGAACACAGAAAACGGACGTGTGGATTGAGAGAAATAATTTCCCAAAGTTCAGTCAAAAACCTGGAATGTTTTCTGTATCTCTGGTGAACAGTGATTTTCGTGTTTGATTTTGAAATAGCAAACATCTGAGTTTTTAAGTGAAATTTTTACAGTACATAGAAGACGTCTTAAGCTTTCCAAAAAGCCAAAGAACACCTAAAACGGACGTGTAGAATGGGAGTTATGATTTTTCAAAGTTGGATTAAAAACCTGCAAAATTTTCGGTAGGGTTCTGAAACATCAAAATGACGAAGCAGTTCGGACCCAGTAAAAATTTGAGTTTTGATCTGAAATTTTACAGTAGAAAATAGACTCCTTAAGGTTTAAAATAAGCTTTGGTTCACCCTAAACGGAGATCTACAACTCCAGTTATGAATTTTGGAAGTTGAGTCAAAAATCTGCAGAATTTCTGGTTTGTTTCTGGTGTCAGTGGATGGCGTTGGATTTCGAACTGAACAAACAAAATCATAAAATTGTGATATTTTCCAGTTAAATAGTAGACACATAGAGGTTTAATTTGATAGGTAATTCGTCAAATTCCGATGAGAATCGAGGGAGATATAATTTTCCAAATTTTAGCCAAAATCTGAAATGTTTTCTCCAACTTTTGGTGACCAGCGATTTTTGAGCTTGATTTTGAAATGGCAAACGTTTGAGTTTAATCTTGAAATTTTTATAGTAAATAGTAGACATCTCAACCTTTCCAAAAAGCCAAAGAACACCTGAATCGGACGTGTAGATGGGGAGATATGATTTTCCGAAGTTTAACCAAAAATCTGGACGAATTTTGTGTTCCAGGAATGGTGATCATCTTATAGCATGTGTTTGAACTTTTGAATTAGGAGCGGCGTAATAATAATTAGCTTTGGCGAGAGGTAACCACTTTCCACTTTTTATGGATATTGATATGTTGCTTGTGAGTGTTTGTGAAATGATTGTAAATATTTTAATAGAAATTGCCTTGTGGAACTTTATGATTTAAATTATGAATATAAATACATAATTACTCATTCATGTATAAGAATTGCTCATTTTAATATCATGATATTTATTTATTCATGTATAAGAATGGTTCATTTTAATATCATGATATTTATCATATTTATTTATTCATATATAAGAATGTTTCATTTTAATATCATGATATTTATCATATTTACTTATTCATGTATAAGAATTGTTCATTTTAATATCATGATATTTATCATATCTACTATTTCATGTATAAGAATGGTTCATTTTAATATCATGATATTTATTCTGATAATTATGGTAAGGGTTGAATTGGGAAGATGGAGTATTTTATTCCACCACGTGGTGAGGCCTCCATTAATGCATGATGGTTGGCTTTCTATTGTCCCATATGTTCAGAAAGGGACGGGCCCACTAATTCAATAAGGGCATACGACACCCCACATGTTCATTAAGGGGAAAAGGCCCATGGTCTGGGACATGTGCTCTGAGGATTTTGGCCGGTCCTCATCACATGACCAGAGAGCTTTTTGAGTTACCAGTAACATGGATGTAACTTAGCCCATGGGTCTAGTCGGAGGAAATAAGGCGGTTCGGTTGGATTGGTGGGAGGCAATTTGGGAATTGTTTTAATGAGACCTATGATACATAATTTCGATATAGTATTTAAAATATAAATTTTGTGACATTATATTGATAATTTATACTTTTAATACCTGGTTATATAAACTGTTCCACTTGGCACCTCATTAGTACATATTAGTATTCGTAATAAGTTGGATTGATGGTTACCCATATTTTTCAGGTGATAGCCCTCGTGCAGGTCCATCAGGGAAGACACAAGAAGCTTAAACTACTTCTGCTGAAAGTAGTACTTCTGTCTTTTTGGTTTATGTGGGATGAAAGTATATTGCCACGTTAGGGCTCATACTGCATACTCTGATTTACATTTGCATATTTTAATTCAATAATGGACATTACTTCGTTGTTAATGAACCTTTAATTACTTATTATGTTAAGTAAATTCTTAGGATGTTACAATTTGGTATCAGAGCGTATGATTCTGATAACAGTTATGCATGCACTACATATAGTGGCAATATACAATATTCACACATACCTTCCCTGTTTAGTTGTTTTGTTGTGTTGCTTTATTATTCACTTATTAGGGTAGGTTTCATCCTTTGGTGGGGAGAATGGTAGATACACGAAGGATCATTTCGCCGTTTATTCACCTCCAGACGCTCCTGAGACACTACTGTCTCAAGAAAACGAAGCTCTTTTACATCGATACACCAATGTCTCAAGATGACGAGACTCTTTTCTTTGATTCAAAGATACGTTAATGACTGTCATGGATGCACGGTTTCAACAGCTGAGGAGGATTTTCAAGAGAAGATAAGAGAGAAAGGAGGTATTCCCATGCCAATGAATAATGACGTACTCGAGTCTAGTATAGAGGTATCACAAAGAGCTGAGCCGGGTGGCTCAATTGATCATGAAGAAGCTATTAAGAGTAATGGGGGTAAAGCATCATCGCAACTCAACCTTGAAGACCTAGCTAACAACAAGGTTTGAAAGGATGTTCATTAGCACAATCCTGAGAAATTTAATGGAGAATTGGATCCATTGAAGGTTGAGGCTTAAGAGATAGATAAAGTGGCAGAATAAGGATTATAATGCTAACTTTAGGGCTTCTGATATGGAGATAGGATATAATTTAATTCCCTACTTTGTGTTATGGGAATATATAGGAAGTTGGTATAGTATGGTCTAAATCCTATTAGGATTCTGAGGATAAGTGTGCTTAAGGAAGATAAATCTCGGGATGGGCGACCTCCTGGGAAGTATTATAAGAATTTAAGATTCCTCTGATTTAAGGTCTTAGTACTTTAAGGTATGACATAGAGATGCTGTGAGGATGCTAGGTTGAATAAGGAAATGATTGAGACTGGACTTGAACCTAATACAAAATTGAAATAGTGCCTAGGTCAAAGTGTGAATGAGGTTGCATTAAGGTTCCAATACATGAGAATAGGAATCCTATTAATATTGAATGGTGAATTAGATCGAAATGTGATTAAGGTTGTCTTAAGGTTTTAGTACTCGAAGGTAGAAACCCTGTAAGTATTGATTGATATGGTGCTATGAGCAATGCTTTGGGTATGATTGAGGGTTGTCGATTAGATGAAAGAATAATGTTAGAATAGGCTCTTGTGATATTGAGGACTGAAATGGATTTAGAACCTTGTGTGTTGTGTTTTGGTTATGAAGATGACATTTGAATGTTTCAAGGTTTAAACTAGAAATGAGAATTGTAATCCTAGTTTGTATATTAGGTATTATTGAGGTAATATGATTTCTTGGTCCAAACTATGTTCTGGATTGTGAATCTGATAATTACGTTGTTTGGGGTTATTTGAGGATCAGACTATGAATTGTGATCTAAAGATCTAACTTGACAGTTGAATGATTCTTACATGTGTGAATCGACCCGAATGAATTGAGGTATTAGGATATGGTGCCAAGTGAATTGAGTCACTTAAGGTAGTAGAGTGTGGCACCAACGTATATGAGGTATCTAGAGGTTACTAGCTGCTAGGGGATGATTTTAATATCTAAAAAAAAGAAAAAAAGAAAAAAAAATGATTGAGAGTAGAAACCCTGATAATAATGACTGATGTTGTGTCATTAGCACGTTATTGGAGGTATGTTTGAGGATAAGCACCTATTTGATATGGGGTATTTTGAGGTTGTTGGTTGCTGTATCAGCTTAGGGAAAGATCTCGAATATAGAATATTCCCTTAAAGTTATAAATGAGAGTTAGTTCCTTAATAGAACCGTATGATAGCTATAACCTGAGAGGTGTTATACATGATGACCTTCTAAGGACAATTGTCTAATTCTTGGTTATGTTTGAAAACTAGAATGTTGAATTTGCCAATGCACCTGCTAATTTTGTGAAAAACTTTTGAAATAGAGTTTTCTAAAAAAAAAAAAAATGCTTTCAACCGAAATTGAGACTAGGGTAGTGGTCGCTATTGAAATTATGCCTCATAAAAGGTTTTGGTGGGGCTCAGGTTTAAAATTGAATTTTGAACTATGTGGTGTAAGGCAATACGAAACTGGAAGAGGTCAAAAACTGTTGTAGAAATACTCAGTTTGTTGGGTCTTGCCAGCTATGTTTAAAAATATTTGAAATTTTGGGCTAGTTATAAAGCTCATTTAAATTGAAAATTTGTTGGATGTGACATGAGAGGTTGACACTTGCACCAATGGTGAATATTCCCAATCTAAGTAGTTCCACCTTAGAGGTGCGTGCATTTTGTTTTATGGAACTGGCACTAGCCGTGATTAAGAACTGGTCAGCTGGGAAAGCGGTGCACAGTGGTGGCCGTGATTATGGACTGGCTTGACTGGGAAAGCGGTAAGGAGCATTTATTGGAAATGTTAGTATGGATACTAGGTCCCTTATAGGGGGATGGAAATTCTCCCATATCGGTCGGCAGACACGTTGCCACTTCAGTGGTTTGGGTATGAAAGGATTGGGATATGCCGTTGTACTAAAAGGTTGAGGTGGTGGTGAGAATTTTCAAATGTTGAATTTTGTGAAATGAATTATTCCATTGTGTGTTAAACCGGCAGAAAATGTGTTTCTTGAATTTAGGCTGGTAAAGGATGTATTTTCTCAAAATTGGGCTGGCAGCGATTATGGTTTATTGAAAAAAAAAAATGTTTTGTGCAATTATAAAAATGTACTGCGACCACTGAAATTTTTTTAATATTTGAAAATTTTGAAGTTTATGTAATAACATAGGGAAATAAAAAGCAATGGCGTCATTGCCATTTGCTAATGTATTGAAATGAAAAGCGGTGCAGTTGGCAATTGGGTTGAAACAGGGACAGAAACTGTTAGAATGGTCTAGAGATTTGAACCGGGTAGATAAGAAATGCTAGCATGCTAAGCAAGAGAAAGGTGGTATGAGAGCCGAAGTTAAGGAAGCGCAGACACGGAGTAAATGAACAGAGATTCAAGGCAATAAGACCCGGTATGCAAGTTTGCACGGGGCCGTATCCCTGTGTTGTGAGACCTATGTGTTTAGTGCTGTGTGAAATGTTGATTGCATAGTGACTTTAAATAAATATGTCTAGAATACATTTTGAGGTTGGCAAAACATTCAATCTGTACCAAGTGATAGATAAGGAACGTTAGCTTGAGGGTAATTCCTTAGGTAGTAAGTTTAGAAATCCAGTGTTGTGGTAGTAAAATGCGTCGAAAGGCTAGCAAATGATAAGCCGAGAAGACTATTCAGACACTCGAGGACATGTTAAGAGCTTGCGCCATCGAGTTCTCAGGTAGCTGGAATGAGCACTTGCCATTAGCAGAATTTGCATACAACAATAGTTACCATGCCAGTATTCAAATGGCACCTTTTGAGGCCTTGTATGGTCGGAAGTGCAGATCGCCATTGTGTTGGACCGAATTGAGTGAAAGAACCATCATTGGACCAGACTTGGTAGATAAAACATCACGTAAGATTGAGACGATACGACAGAAATTGTTGACAGCTCAGAGCCGACAGAAAAGTTATGCGGATCGTCGGAGAAGACCATTGGAGTTTAGTGTGGGGGATCATGTTTTCTTAAAGGTTTCGCCCATGACGGGCATTGGGAGGTCTATTAAGGCAAAGAAGTTGACTCCACGGTTCATAGGGCCGTATGAGATTTTGGAGCGAATTGGGCCTGTTGCCTACCGGATCGCCTTGCCTCCACACTTATCTCAAGTGCATGATGTGTTCCATGTGTCACAGTTGAAGAAGTACTATCCAGACCCATCTCATATCATTAAACCTGAGGAAGTCGAGTTGAAAGAGAACTTGACTTACATAGCAGAACCAGAGAGAATCTTAGATGTCCGGGACAAGCAACTAAGGAAGAAAACCATTCGACTCGTGAAAGTCTTCTGGAAGGGTATGACACCCGGAGATGCAACTTGGGAAACTGAGGAAAGGATGCGTCGAGACTATCCGAATTTGTTTACTTAAGTATGTAGTTGTGCTTGTACTGATTGAATTAGTGTGTTTATGATTGTGTTAGGTTCATGATTGAATTTGTTTGACATAGTGATATTTTGTTTTGATCTGTCTCATGCCAAATTATTTTGGCAGTGTTGTTTTGACTTTGTGAAAATATATTAGAAGTTTGAGATATGCTTTGACTTCCTTAATGACTTGTAAGGAATTTTGAGGACAAAATTCTGTTTAGGTGGGGAGAACTGTAATATCCTGATTTATTTTTAGGATTATTTGCTCCCTAATTACTTTATTATGGGAAAAATAAATTGTAAAATTTTCCCTAAAATAATTATGGAATTAAATATTGGGAAATTAAGTTATATTTTCCCATAAATTAAGGACTAAATTGTATTGTAGGAAATTAAGTTGGTTTTTTTTTTTAGGAAGTAGACCCCGCACTCCTTGCAATTAGACACCACAACCACTCCAATACTCACTAAAACGCAGCATGTATACTTCCTCACTCCATTAATCTAATTGAGCCCACTTGCTACAAAACTTATTCAACCCAAAGATATAACAACAACGTGCACCCTTTAATACACAACCAAGTAAGCCCATTTCCCCATTATCCATTTAACCCATTCGGCTGCAACCAGTGGGGGACAAAACGAAAAGGAAAGCACGTTAACCAGATCACACAGTGACAGCGTATCACTCTTGGTGTCGACCGTATACGCAAGCTCAGACCAACAACTCAACTCCATGCTTTCTGAGCCCCACGACCAGCTGCACCACAACCCTCTGCTTTCCCTTTAGCTTAGCATGGCAGCAACACCAACACCCTGTCAGCGCACTTCTCCACTTTCTCTCATTATAAACCGTAGCCTCATGTTCTCATTCACTCATCCCCACCAGCAAGAACAGAGAAGGCGTGAGGTGAGTGTGAGGCCGAGAGAGAGAGAGTAAGTGAAAGAGAGAGAGAGGAACGTTGGGACTGTATGTGTGTGCCTGTTTTGTAACTCGGTGAGAGTCGAGAGCAAAGGGTGGATCCGAGAAAAAGAGTGAGATCTATCTGTGAACCTCCTCATCGTGCGTGATCTGCAAATAGGCCAGGAAACACCGTGGAACCGAGGAAGGAAAGAAAAGAGCTTGGGCCGTGATCGATCATACTCCCCTGCGTTTAGTTCCGAAAACAGAGGTAAACACCGGACCTAGCTTTTCCGCTTAGCTCCATGAGTCTCCTAAGTAGAAAGCTGCACACTTAGAAAAGAGAAACAGAAACTTGTTGACAAGAAAATACGTGTGTGTTGCTGTGTATATTTCTGCATTTTCCTTACGCTGTTTTCGGACTCACAAACAGAGTGTATTTTGCTGCTCTGTTCCTAGGGTAAACCTCTGTGTTTTTCTTTGAAAATTTTACAGTAAATAGTACACTTCTAAAGCTTTCCAACAAGCCAAAGAACACAGAAAACGGACGTGTGGATTGAGAGAAATAATTTCCCAAAGTTCAGTCAAAAACCTGGAATGTTTTCTGTATCTCTGGTGAACAGTGATTTTCGTGTTTGATTTTGAAATAGCAAACATCTGAGTTTTTAAGTGAAATTTTTACAGTACATAGAAGACGTCTTAAGCTTTCCAAAAAGCCAAAGAACACCTAAAACGGACGTGTAGAATGGGAGTTATGATTTTTCAAAGTTGGATTAAAAACCTGCAAAATTTTCGGTAGGGTTCTGAAACATCAAAATGACGAAGCAGTTCGGACCCAGTAAAAATTTGAGTTTTGATCTGAAATTTTACAGTAGAAAATAGACTCCTTAAGGTTTAAAATAAGCTTTGGTTCACCCTAAACGGAGATCTACAACTCCAGTTATGAATTTTGGAAGTTGAGTCAAAAATCTGCAGAATTTCTGGTTTGTTTCTGGTGTCAGTGGATGGCGTTGGATTTCGAACTGAACAAACAAAATCATAAAATTGTGATATTTTCCAGTTAAATAGTAGACACATAGAGGTTTAATTTGATAGGTAATTCGTCAAATTCCGATGAGAATCGAGGGAGATATAATTTTCCAAATTTTAGCCAAAATCTGAAATGTTTTCTCCAACTTTTGGTGACCAGCGATTTTTGAGCTTGATTTTGAAATGGCAAACGTTTGAGTTTAATCTTGAAATTTTTATAGTAAATAGTAGACATCTCAACCTTTCCAAAAAGCCAAAGAACACCTGAATCGGACGTGTAGATGGGGAGATATGATTTTCCGAAGTTTAACCAAAAATCTGGACGAATTTTGTGTTCCAGGAATGGTGATCATCTTATAGCATGTGTTTGAACTTTTGAATTAGGAGCGGCGTAATAATAATTAGCTTTGGCGAGAGGTAACCACTTTCCACTTTTTATGGATATTGATATGTTGCTTGTGAGTGTTTGTGAAATGATTGTAAATATTTTAATAGAAATTGCCTTGTGGAACTTTATGATTTAAATTATGAATATAAATACATAATTACTCATTCATGTATAAGAATTGCTCATTTTAATATCATGATATTTATTTATTCATGTATAAGAATGGTTCATTTTAATATCATGATATTTATCATATTTATTTATTCATATATAAGAATGTTTCATTTTAATATCATGATATTTATCATATTTACTTATTCATGTATAAGAATTGTTCATTTTAATATCATGATATTTATCATATCTACTATTTCATGTATAAGAATGGTTCATTTTAATATCATGATATTTATTCTGATAATTATGGTAAGGGTTGAATTGGGAAGATGGAGTATTTTATTCCACCACGTGGTGAGGCCTCCATTAATGCATGATGGTTGGCTTTCTATTGTCCCATATGTTCAGAAAGGGACGGGCCCACTAATTCAATAAGGGCATACGACACCCCACATGTTCATTAAGGGGAAAAGGCCCATGGTCTGGGACATGTGCTCTGAGGATTTTGGCCGGTCCTCATCACATGACCAGAGAGCTTTTTGAGTTACCAGTAACATGGATGTAACTTAGCCCATGGGTCTAGTCGGAGGAAATAAGGCGGTTCGGTTGGATTGGTGGGAGGCAATTTGGGAATTGTTTTAATGAGACCTATGATACATAATTTCGATATAGTATTTAAAATATAAATTTTGTGACATTATATTGATAATTTATACTTTTAATACCTGGTTATATAAACTGTTCCACTTGGCACCTCATTAGTACATATTAGTATTCGTAATAAGTTGGATTGATGGTTACCCATATTTTTCAGGTGATAGCCCTCGTGCAGGTCCATCAGGGAAGACACAAGAAGCTTAAACTACTTCTGCTGAAAGTAGTACTTCTGTCTTTTTGGTTTATGTGGGATGAAAGTATATTGCCACGTTAGGGCTCATACTGCATACTCTGATTTACATTTGCATATTTTAATTCAATAATGGACATTACTTCGTTGTTAATGAACCTTTAATTACTTATTATGTTAAGTAAATTCTTAGGATGTTACAGTAACACTCTCAGAATGACTTTTTTCCTAATTTCTGTGCCCCGGAACAAAAATATATGGGGATTATGTTTGGTAAATCCGGTTTTTTTTCTTGCTCCCAGGATGAACTGGTTTATTTTTTGTGCTGGGGAGTAAAAAAAAGAAGCTAAAAATTTTGGCTTCTCTATTCCAGGGCAAAAAATCAGAATTTATTTTTCCCTCAGTCGAAGTAGAAATTTACCCTCGTTCGCCACCACCACTACCGTTGCCACCCCCAACACCACCGCTACCCCAACACCACCGCCCTGCCACCGTCACCACCACCACCAACGTCGCCGCCACCACCACCACCACCGCTACCCCACCACCACCGCCCTGCCACCGTCACCACCACCACCAACGTCGCCGCCACCACCGCTACCCCACCACCACCGCCCTGCCACCGTCACCACCACCACCAACGTCGCCGCCACCACCACCACCACCACCAACGTCGTCGCCACCACCATCGCCCCACCACCACCACCGTTACCCCCATCACCACCACCGTCGCCACCGCCACCGCCGTCGCCGCCGCCACCACCCTGTCTCAGCCGCCACCGCCACCGCCCCACCACCACCATCGCCACCACACCACTGCCACCGCCCCGCCACCACCACCGCTGCCACCACCACCAATGCTACCGCTACCCCGCCTCAGCCGCCACCGCTACCCCGCCTCAGCCGCCACCGCCACCGCCACACCACCACCACCGCCACCACCATCACCCCACCACCGCCGCCGCCGCTCCCACCGCCGCTGCCGCCACCACCACCCTCGTCGCCACCACCACCACCCCCCCGGCGCCGCCCCCACCACCACTGGCCCCACCACCACCGCTCCCCGCCACCACCACCACTACCACTACCATCGCCACATAAATAATTTTTTGAATATAAAAATTACATAAATTTAAATTTACATAAATAATTTTTTTAGGAAATTTAAATTTAAGTTTATTTGTAAAGTATAATAATTATATTAATTATTAAAGAAAAGGACAAAATGGTAAAAATAACTCATTAATCCTTCATATTCCTTCCTTACTATTTTTTTTAACTCCCAAACAAGAGGAGGAAAAATGTGTTACCAAACGTAATTCTGATTCTCGGAGTAAAAATAAAATGGATTAACAAACGTAATTCTGATTCTCAGAACTCTTCCAAAGCACAGAATCAGAAAAAATTGTTTCATCTCAGAAACAGTGTTGGGCAACAGAATGGTTGCCATACACACCCTAAGCATCACTGAGCCAATTTGAAACTGGGCTGAACATGAACACAACCCATATTATACAGCCTAAAAAGCTCAAACCTTTCCTCCACTTACCCTTCGTCTTTGGATTCAATTCACAAAGGGGTTGGACGCTCTTACCAAAGGGAGAGAAAGTTGGTCAAAATAATGGGGGAGATATCCTAACTCCTGAGTCCCTTAATAAACGCCTGAAGGTAATAGACGACTCACCCTGCCCAACATTGGTATGACATAGGAGGAAGGGATATTTCGCCTGCATTTGAATTGTGGGTAAGCCCAACCCCTTTCCTACTTTTTTTTTTACCCAAAAAAAAAAAACCTTCCTTTACTGGCTATTGTTTGTATTATTGACATCAATGTTGATAGGCCTAGAACTAGAACACGATACCTTGTCTATCGTACACTGCACAATTATTTTTATCCTTTCAATAAGAAAAAAATGCACAATATTCCAAATTAAATTATTATTTATCCTCCTCCCCATATAAAAATACGTGGGCGCACATGAAAACTATCCCTAGTAATTGCCTTATCTGATGCCTGATCTGCTCTGTTATCTTACATATTCATTTGTCTGTTATAATTATGTTTTTCTTATCTTGAAATGGTCCCCTAATAAGTATTGTTATTTTTGGATATTCTAAATGATCAAGGAGCAAAGGCCGGTTTTACTTCGGTGGAAAGGGGCTGTTTAAAAAAAGTCACTACCAAGCACTTAGTTTAACTGATAAGGAGTTATACCCTTTTAATCAGAGGCTTTAAGTTTGAGCTCTAAGAATGTAACAATGTTAGATATTTAGTAGTAGAACTTTGCCGTACTTGTGGACTTACCGACTTGATGAAGGTTATTTTAGATTCTCGATAAACCTTTCGATTGAATTAAAAGGAGGTTGTCCCAGGATAGCGGGTATGCTCTACGCAAAAAATAATAATAAAATAATATATAAAAAAAGTGTAGTCAAAATTGTTTATATTTATTCATTATTTAAATTTTGGAAGCTGTACTCCATTTTGCTGAAGCTGCCAAGCATGGTGCTATCCTGATGATGATGTGAATGGAGAAATTTAAAAGGCATTATATGTATATATATCATGGACGTCCATAATTTGTGATACATTTATTTTTCATTGACAGCATCGCAGTGTATTAATTAAAATATTACTGTCATTTCTCTGCTCACATGATATATAAAATTAGAAGGCCTTTTGGTTAATTGGTTTGTGAAGATCATATATGAACGAATATAAATAAATTGAAAGTTTTAAAAAATCATTATCAGAGGACCACTATATGATAAAAAGAAAATGAAAGCATTGTGAGGTCTTTGTAAAAGTTTGTTTCATGTCTTAAGGTGTAGAGGCAATGGCTCTCATCTCATCATCAGTTTTAATCAACAAGTAATTCATATACTTGTATGTAGTCACATGTGCGGTGGAAGAGAAAGAACGTGACCATGAAGTAGTAATTTAAAAAAATATATTGTTGGTAAAAAAATAAAACAATATATAATGCTCCAATGAATCAATTTCGAAACATGAGCAGATCAAAGTGCTTGATCCCGAACCAACGTATTCAAGTTTTGGGACGCTGATAAAGGGATCACCTTACCATTAGGGTAATGCACCATGTGCCGCTGATAAAATTGTCCTTGACACATGATTTTTGTCACAAATGTTGACATAAATGCTTGATAGTTGATACGCTAAATGCGTTATCCAAATGCACAATTAGGATATTGGAAACTGAAAACAAGAGCTTTGGCTTTTTGATAGGTGTAAAGTACTTGAAACTAGCTAAAACCCTTCTTTTTTGGCCCCATTTTCCGATGATACAAGAGAATTCAATTCAATTCACTATTAATACCAGTGAAGCCCGTTAAAATTTGGGACGCCAATCGCGGCGCTTCTTGATTCTGCTTTTTCTAAATCAATAAAGCAAGTGGTGCCACTGTAGTAGAACACCCAACAATGAAATGGGGGAAAAAAAAAGCTGAACCATTTCCCTCTCTTTTTGCAACATCATGCACAACCATATAACCCTACCATAATGCCCCACACATCAATTTTTAACCCCCACCACAAGACAAACAAAGGGTATTACTACAGCTGTAAACTGGTCAAGTCCCTTTTTTTTTCTCCTAATTTAAAAAAGTTTAGAAGGTGTAAACACCAGCATCCCATCAGGATTAGGGTATGCCTCCATCATGTCCAAAGAGCATTTATAAAGGTATTTACAGATCACATTGACCATCAAGTACCAAATCTCATCACTTTTAAGGTAAAGACCAATAACTTAGCTAAATATATCACTTCTCATTTGGCCAGACCAAGTCCTAATAAATATATCATTATTTAGTGATTTTGTGGTGGACTCAAGTTTGGACATGAGCCATGTCCCTTGTATATATTAATTAATGAACAGGTTCACTTTAGGGGTTGGGTTGGGCCGTTGGGGGGTGCAAATGGCGAAAAAGCTTTTGCTTCTTCATGACTTAAAGTAGACTCCTCTTTTTTCACTACACAGGAAAAAAGAAAGAGGACGAGGCACCTCAAATGATGACTTGTGGCCCTTTATTGGTGAGAGTCTCAAGGATTTGTCGACTACACAATAATGCATGTTCATTCCTCCACAAATTAACTTATTGCATTTATATATATATATTCACCGTTGTTGCGTATAGTAGTAGATGTAACAAAAGAGTCTTGATAACACAAACCTTTAGAATGCTCAGGCAAAGAAAGAAAAAAAGCACAAAGCAACCAAGAAATCACCTAAAGTTGGTCACCGTGAATTGTTCTAGATCATTCTCTTTCCCTTCTTTCTCATCTTTATCACTGATATGCGCCTACAGTTTATCCTATGCTCATCATCGTCCAAACCTTGTCAAATCCGCCATTGCTGCCACCTATCTGCATATTGCGCCATAATGATATTATTAATAGCTAACGCATGCTTCTTTTCTTTTTTTCTTTTTTTTTTTTGTTTAAAAAAGTCATCTATGGTCAATTCACAGTTAGAATGTGCATAGTGACTTCTTAGCTTCATAACGATGCTTTACAAGTCTGAGTAAGATGTAAGAATAACCTTGCTGCAAATGGATGTCCATATGTATTTGTTTGAAGTAGTGATTAGAACCTTCAAAAGTAATCTTTTAATCGTGATTTACAATATACGAAGTAAGTACATAAAATAAGTTTTATCTCAATATGTATAAATAAACACTTTTAGAATTATAAGCGTGAGGCTCAATATTGGGGTAATCATCAGAAAGTTGTATAATTATATTTAGGTTTAATGCTGCGCACGTTGTGGTCCAAAGTCAAAGACGACTTTGGTTTGGTCTAATACGGTTCCTCAAAATAAAGGCACATAGATAGTGAAGGTAGCTGCTAGTACAACATGACATAGCAGTAACCTTTCTTTGTGGAAATCTTGTTTACCCCATTCCTATCTCCATTATTATCACCAAATGAGAAATATTATAAGTGGCAATCTTGGATCTTAGATCATACACAGGAGCGACTAGCGAGTAATGCTGGAGTAGTATTGGAACTCTAACATGGTACTATAAACAGAATGAGGATCAAGCAACGTATTAACAAATTCCTTTTTCAGAGTTTTGTGCTTTTTGCAGAAGGGCAAAAGAAAAAGCAAGATCCTGATACTGACTTGACTATTTTAAATTTTTCCTTTCTCATGGCTGAATAACGGTAATCATGAGCACAAACATCCTTTTTCCAAATCCAATACCAGCTGCCACCTTTAATCATCTCATTCCCTGAGTCATTAATTACCACTCCATTGAATCATAACAACCAATCCTCACTCACACACACCCTTTAATCATGTCCCTCTATCCCCTTTGAAAATTGAAAATTCTTCAATTTTCTTTTGTCTCTGCTTTGAGCTCATGAACCACAACAACTGAATTGAATGTCTCTCCTCTGCTCTTCCTTTTGATCTTGAAACAACAATGGCGTTATTCCTCCTTCCAGCCTGACTCAAGATTCTAGAGATATCACTCGCCATAATATGAACAAGCCTTATGCATTAAACCTGGCTTTTGCCTTCGCCTTCAGTTTGGCCTTCCTCTGTTTCACAACATCTCTGAGTTTAGCTCAGAATGACACCCTAGTGCTCACTCTGTTCCGCCTCCAGACCGACGCTCATGGCTATCTCCTCTCTAATTGGACTGGAGGCGACGCCTGCTCCGCCACGTGGCGCGGAGTATATTGCTCCTCCAACGGCCGAGTCATCGCACTTTCTCTACCTTCCCTCAATCTCCGAGGACCTATTGACTCGCTCTCATCGCTTGAGCATCTCCGTCTCCTTGACCTCCATGACAATCGCTTAAACGGAAGCATTGCGCCTCTCTCCAACTGTACCCGCCTCAGGCTACTTTACCTCTCCCACAACGACTTCTCCGGCGAGATTCCGCCAGGAATAGCTTCTCTTAAGCATCTACTGAGACTTGACCTTTCTGACAACAACATTCACGGTCCAATTCCCAACGAACTCTCTTCGTTAAGTCACCTTCTCACGCTTCGCCTACAGAACAATGTGCTCTCTGGTCAAGTTCCGGATCTCTCCGTTTCGCTCGTTAATCTCACAGAGCTCAATTTCACCAACAACGAGCTCTACGGACACTTACCCGATGCAATGTTGAAGAAATTCAGCGACAAAACCTTCTCTGGGAATGAAGGTTTGTGTGGATCAACCCCATTCCCGGCTTGTTCCTTCACAGGGAGCCCTCCTTCTTCTGCTTCACCGCCGCAGATAGTTCCTTCGAACCCTAGTTCGTTGCCTGAATCTCAAACAAGCGTAATTGTCAATCCCAAAACCCAACGGCGAAAAGGGTTAAGCCCCGGAGCTATAGTAGCCATAGTGGTGGCGAATTGCGTGGCATTGTTGGTGGTAACATCTTTCATAGTGGCTCACTGTTGCGCAAGAGGACGAAGCTCAAACTCGATGGTGGGTAGTGAAAATGGGAAGAGAAAAAGCGGCAGTAGTGGCTCTGGAAGCGAGAAGAAGGGGCACGCCAATAATGGTGGAGCAGATAGCGATGGGACTAGCGGCACAGACCGAAGCAGGCTTGTGTTCTTCGATCGGAGGAATCAATTCGAGCTGGAGGAATTGCTCCGAGCGTCGGCGGAGATGCTCGGAAAAGGCAGCTTGGGGACGGTTTACAAGGCGGTGCTCGATGACGGTTCTTCGGTGGCGGTTAAGAGGCTTAAGGACGCAAACCCATGCGCCAGGAATGAGTTCGAGCAGTACATGGACATCGTCGGAAAGGTCAAGCACCCTAACATTGTCAGATTCAGAGCATATTACTACGCCAAGGAAGAAAAACTTCTAGTCTACGACTATCTCCCTAACGGAAGCTTGCATTCTCTTCTTCATGGTTAGTCTTCGTTTCAAATTCATTTATTTTGGTCTTTGGACGTGTACCTCCTCCATCATTTTCACTCTTTGTTTTTTTTCAATATGGCAGGAAATCGAGGTCCTGGAAGAATTCCACTAGATTGGACCACAAGAGTAAGCTTGGTGTTAGGTGCAGCAAGAGGTCTGGCTCGCATTCATGCAGAGTACAATGCAGCAAAAATACCTCACGGAAATGTCAAATCTTTGAACGTGCTTCTGGACAAAAACGGCATCGCTTGCATCTCCGACTTTGGCTTGTCCCTATTACTTAACCCTGCTCACGCCATTGCAAGATTGGGCGGATACAGAGCTCCAGAACAAGAACAAGTCAAGAGACTGTCTCAGCAAGCAGACGTATACAGTTTCGGAGTCTTACTACTGGAAGTTCTCACAGGGAGAGCTCCGTCGCAGCATCCTTCACCAGCTCGACCTCGCGCGGACAAAGATGAACAAGATGTGGATCTTCCGAAATGGGTTCGATCTGTTGTGAAGGAAGAGTGGACAGCAGAAGTGTTTGATCAAGAACTCTTGCGGTACAAGAACATAGAGGAAGAGCTGGTTTCAATGTTGCATGTGGGGTTGGCTTGTGTGGCTTCACAGCCAGAGAATAGGCCAACCATGGCAGAAGTAGCTAAGATGATTGAGGAGATAAGGGTGGAACAATCTCCATTAGCGGAGGACTATGATGAATCGCGTAATTCACTCTCACCCTCCCTTGCCACCACTGAAGATGGCCTTACTTGACAGTACTTTGCCGTTGCATAATCTCGCTGCAAATCAGTCATGGACTTCACTTGCTCTTCGAATTGTGTTAACTTAAGGGCTCTTTCACTAATATTTGCGAGCTGTGTAATTGAAGCGTTGCGTGTGAAGAAAGATCTGATAATCTTGTGTTTCAGGTTAGAATAAGTATTATTTACTTGAATTGTATAATCTTATATTTGACGTTTGCATCATCGTTCCGTCTGGATGATACAACTAGGAGTACCATTCATCGTTCAAGTTCGATTCACATGTATTATAATGTGCTTATCTTCTACTACTAAAATCAAAGTAAAAATGGGCTAAAACTGAAGTATAATAAACTCACTTCTAGGTAGAATTCGAGTCAAATTCATGTTCGCATATTCTAACAGAGTAATTACTACTATCATACCATACCACAAATCATCTAGGATCAACATAAAGATACACAAGGACTATTATTATAATACAGAAGCACATATTATTACACCCAGCCAACCATGGCGACCTATAAATAGGTGTTTCGCCTGCCTCCGACCCACTCTGCTCCAGCTTCACCAAACAGAACCTGTCCAATTGTGACATAATTCTTTACTAGGCTCCTCACTGGCCATAAGCACTTGACTAAAGAGTCAACATTATTTGCTCCGGTTCACCAAGTAATATATTTTAAATTATCAGCTTATGGATCCGGTTTGGTCGATTAGTGTACCGACTTGTTCTCCACACAAAGCTTTTGAGATGTTCCCAGGCTCCAGGAGATTAAAAACCACAACTGTAAACGAAACACAGTAAGTAGAGAAAACGACACTGTCTTGATAAAAATGAGGTTTGGGTGCTTGAAAACTTCAATTTCATTGCTAAAATGTTAACCAGGCAATGCGCTAAACCTGAAAGATAGCCTTGAAATATAAGCGCAACAGACTAACCAGGAAGAGAATTTTCCTCACAGAATGTCAGCGCCGACATATCCATAGAGGTGGCACCTCTTGAAACCAGCTCCCTGAAGGATATGTGCTCAAAAGTGAAATTGCCATCCCGGGAGTTGCAGTCATATACACCATCTACATTAGTACCCTTGAGAACGGCCTCAGCATTAACTGCAGATTAAAAGGAAATTATGCTGAAGCTAACAAAAATTACAGAGATGCATCCGTTATTTTTCTTTGTGAATGAGAGTGAAGTTGAGGTAATGCAGAAAAATAAAGATGTACAAATCTAATATGGCATACTCTCAGAAGCTCGGAGAGCTGCAGCAATATCAGTTGAATAGAGTGGGTTTCCAGTGCCAAAACCAATGCCACCAAATATAACAACTCTGCCTTTCTCAAGATGTCTAATGGCCCGCTGCCTATTGTATGGTTCAGCAAATTCATGCATGGCCATGGTAGTTTGCACACGAGTTTGAACACCCATCTTCTCTAGGGTTGATTGGAGCAATATAGAATTCATCACAGTAGCCATCATGCTGGAAAGTTCAAGAACCCACAAGTTCTAATCACATCGATATTATAATAAAGAACAATTAAGAGTGAATTATTTTATTAGACAATATCAGAACCAGATCAAGGTCTAGAAGGAACCAGTCTATCCATTGCCCTATTTGCAAGACAGAAAGAATATGCTAGCATAAATCCAAAAACAAGGTCTATACATACCCAACTTGGTATGCAGTACATCTTTCTAAACCAGTTGCAGTTACCCATGCATCTCCACAGAACAAGTTACGACCTCCAACGACTATTGCCACCTGAGATATCATATAAAAAGGCAATTGTCAGCTAAATGAAAACCGATGGCAGTGATCCCAGAATTCAGAGGACAATAATCAGAATAGAGTACCTCCACACCATTGCGAGAGGCTACGGCAACTTCTTTTGAAATTAACATGGCCACCTGGCAATTAGAATTAATACAGAAAAACAAACAAAATTAGTTGTGTCACACCATCAAATGAGAATATTTAGACAAAATCATTACTTGCTAAGAGGTTACGAATCAGCTAATGATGTCAAGCTCCGCAATTTCCATATTTGAATAGCCAATTAGAATGACTATTTCCATTTTTTTGAGGACATGTAATTAGAAAAGCCACAAACCTTTGGGTCAATGTTGCAGGTAGCAGATCCAGTAAGAACTGCTCCACTAATTTTGAAGACTACCCTTCGCCATCTAACATTTGACATTGGTTTTGGCTTCAAGCTATTTAGCTGACCTCCACTGCTGGGCATTGTGACTCCATATCTAAAAATTAAGAGGGGGCATTAGCAACATTAACAAAGTTATAAACTCACAAGATTTTTAAAAAAAAGTACACACGACAAAAAATTTGAATTAGTCATTGACTAAGATTCTCCCAGCTATGATATGCTGCACGGCAAAGTATCAAACTTAGCACAAAAGAACCTCAACTTTCCAGTTCAAAGGCATCATAGTAAAGTATGTAATTACAGTGGCCATGCAGATTAGCAGTTCCATGCACAACAAAGATAACTTATGTCCTCAAATCAGAATATCAATGCTACAGTGGAGATGAATAGCAGTTAAATTCAAGCAAGCACAAAATCACGTACTGCTAGTGAATACATGATTGGCAGCAATACAAACAACTAGGAAGCACCTTACAGGTTTTAAGACCTTAATGAACTTGGCGACATGAGAGTAAACAGCGTGAGGATAAGCAACTTAACCACGAAGAATATAACTTCTACCTGCCTTTGATAATTAAATCATTTATTTTTCTGCAATTGAAGGACTGGACCTCAGACCATGAAAAACCAGATCGCCCATTATCCTACTTCAGAAATAGTCCTAGGGTCCTACTACATATAATGAACGATATCTCAACCCAAAAGTGTTGCATTACCAAATATGTGTGAGTATTTATATAAATGGAAGATGAAAAAGTACGTTAAATAGGATGCTTTCAACTGCCATATCTAAAATATTCGCTTTCCGCTAAATCAACTCAGAGACTATGTTTTCTAATCTTTGGTTAACAAAATTCTGAAAAATGGAATTCAATAAAAACGGGAAAGATGAAAATTCTGCTAGTGTATCCCGACTAAATAATGACAACAGAAATTTTCAGCTGGTTCAGCTCTACACCCCATGAAGATCCCTTCTTGTGACCTGGTTTCTAGACCAGTGGAAAGAAACAAATTGCTAGTTCACATTATCCTAGCGTTGCAAAATCTACATAAACTTCTTCATACTGGCATATAAAATTCCAAACTTTTGTCATTTAAGCTATTGGTATACTTATGATAACAATGGGATAGAGGGCTCATCTCAGGAAAAAGCCAACATGAAATAAATCCCAACTGGCAAGGCATCACAAATACATAAGCATCTAGGGGCTAGCAAACAAGAAACGAGTTTATCACCTCTTTGGTTGTCTCGGCGAATTACTCCCAGAACCGATCCCCTTGTCTTCATCCTGCACATACTTTGTAGATAGCGAATTGCCGACGATCTGTTCCATCTGCTTGAACCAAGGCCAATGACTGGCTGAAATGCAGCCATTGCTCATCCTATGCCTTTCCAACTTATACCTCTTCTTCAAATTATCGACTTTATTCTTGCATTGCTCAACACTCTTGGTTTGATTTTCGCACCGCTCACTAACTATTGCCGCCACTTCCTCCCAATCCCTCCCTCTAAGGTTCCCTCGATTCAGCTGAGTGAACTTGTCTGTATAAGCCTCAAGAAGGCAAACAATCGCCGCGTCGCTCCACTCCTCCCTATCCTTCCTATACTCCCCGCCGTTGGAAAGCTTGGGCCTTTTGTATCCGTACGACGGCGTCCCTTCGCCGGCCTCCTCCCGATCGTTTCGCTTGTCGCTCTCGTCGCCCTCGTTATCAAATCCATAGACTTCGCTGGTGTCGGCCACCGGTTCGGAGGGTACAGGCGTGACGGCGGACGAGAAGGAATGTGGGGGGTAGGTTTGGTGAAGGTGGTGGTGGGGGCCAGAGCTTGATTGGTGATGATCGTCACTGAGGAGGGAGAAGCCGTCGTCGTCGCAGGAGGCCATAAGAGAGGACGTTACGGTTAAGGGGAAGGATCGTGAACGACGACGTTAGGGAGAGAGAATCGAACGTTCAGAGACGCAGAGGGGGAGGCATTCACGATTTCACGGAGCGCTCGTTCCGTGAGTGGATCTGCTATTTGCCCTGACGGTCCCGTTAAGTGACTGGAAGCTCAGATCTCTCATTAGCCTGCCAGTTGACACGCGCACGCGCGTGCGCGTGCCATATATCTTTCTTTTTCTTTTCCCCTTCCAGAATACGGAATTATTATTGTTTTTTTCCCCAACCATTATGGCGTTACATAAGCAAGATTAAATTTTCACGTGTGTAATGCGAGAAAATTTAAGATAAAATGTCAATAACTCATACATTTTCTGAGCAAAAAAAATAACTCATACATTTTAGAATAATTTTTTGCTCAGAAAAATAAAATCTATTTGACAGTGCACTATATCTTAACGAATTTTGATATGTTGAAATTAACTTATAAAGACGTCATAGATATGAACATTAAAAATACATTCATGTCAAAAAAACATTAATACTATACAAAATTATAAAAAATTAAACTCACTGTCTATTATTTATTTCAAATTTTGTGCAAATCACATATTTATGTTTTTTTTTTTGGTATCTCATTCGGTTCATTAAAACCATACGAGACAGACTACAAATACGTTACCGCAGCTCGAACCTTAGACCTCTTGAGAGAATTCAGCGTCACATTATGCTGGATCAACCATCTGTTAGGAACCACGGACTTTGTTAATTAATGTATGTAAGGGCCTTTTTATATATATATATATATACTAAAACGATGACTACAAACTACATAAAAAAGAAAAATTACGTCAAACTGTAAATTAATCCCAAATACTCCTAATACACTCAAGACCAAAGGAAAGAAGGACAAGAGTCTAAAAGATCAGACTTACTGATTCTAACTCTAGCCAAAGCATCAGCAATTTTATTAGCTTTTCTCTTGGAATATACTTAAAAACCAAGGGTGATCAAATTTCTAATTCTAGATAGCAGAAGACACTCATTGCCTGGATCCACGTTGGCTACCAAGTCAACAATCATCACTGCATCTTTTTTTTTGGTTCGGAATCATCACTACATCTTTTTTTTTTTTTTTTGGTTACATCGGGAGGGGGAGAATCGATCCCACAACATGTGGGTGTGTCAAGCGCCTAGGACTGGCCTAGGTGCCAAAGGCGCTTGAAGTGCAACGGCCGGAATCATCACTACATTTGTATATTACAGGAAATGTGATGGTCTGGTTAGTGCAGGATTAGGCCCCAGTAGGCTTTAAGGGAGAACTTGTATAGGGAAGGAGAAAGTCATTTGGGCTATGAAAATGGAATTAGAGCCCCCTGGAGTATGTGGACCAATAATTAAATTAGGCCCGCAATCTTGTAAGTGTTTGTTAGTTGTGGGGCCCAAACAAGGCAACTTGGAGAAGAGGTATTTTGTTTTGGGGGGGGGGGGGACGTTAGATAGATAAGATTTATTTATTATTAAGAAAGTCAAAATAAATTATTTAATTATTACATAGATAATATGATTTCTCTAAAATACTTTTGTGTAAAATTATATAGTATTAGCTTATAAGTTAATAAACTTAATTTAGGAAAAAAAGATAAACATTAGAGATAAAATCGATAAAGTACTTATATTTAAAACTAAAATCCACCTTAAATTACATGCACAAGAAGAGTATTAAAGATAAAAAAGCTTAGAGTACCATATACATGCATAGTTGCTAATAAAAGAATTATATAAATACTGAAAAATATTAGAATCATGAGAGTAAACTGAAAAAGAGAAGTGAGAAAGGAAAGTAGAAACAGCTTTTCTGATATAGTTTATGGCATACATGATAAATTTGTGAGATAAATTTTATTTTAATTTGTGGAAATGTGTTTTTTCAAGATCAACTCATACAGAGCATTAAAAGAGCCGAAACAAATGACCAATAACATAAGCAGTGGGAAACACAGGAAAGCGGTGAAAGACAGGTAAGCAGGTAAAGTCCATAAATCGACCGCCCACAGAGAGCAGCGAAACTGTTCTGGTATTTGGTTTGACGAAAGAAGAGGAGTAGAATAAAGAAGGAACAGCAAAATCCATGGGGTAGGGTAGGCCGAGCTCACAGTTTTTGCAGCTAAAATCATGCCTTCCCTCCCACCTGTCACGTGCCTCCTACCCACCCCCCACTTCTCCATCCACCCTCCCTCCCTCCAAACCCTACACGCGCCATTTCTCTTCCCTCCACGGGCGCCACGCTTTCATTCTAATTCCCTTTCATATCATCATCATGTCATCTTCTTCCCTATTTAACTATTCAACCCATAACCAGTACCACAATTTCGTCTCACAATATACACTCAACCCACATTTTAACAATTTATAATTATTTATTTGAAAAATTTGACCTTTCCTAATACTCTTATACTTTAAATTAAATCACTTTTTTATATTGAAATCGACTGAAAATGAACATTGAAAATAATGATGAGTGACTAATGTTGAACAAGGAGAGAGACCAGATTCACGTACTTGTCAAAACCCAAACCCACACAACGAAGACTTGTTTCGCAAGTTGAAAAGTAAAACGAGGCTGCGGCTGTTAATTGGAGCCTGTAAAAAGCGCATAGCATAAGCATATTCCCCTCAGACCTCAAAACCTTTTTCCCTCATTCGACCACTGTGCGGAACCTCGGACTCTTCACGCAACGCCTCTTCTCTTTCAGTCTCCTTCTCCTCCTCTCTATACGCACCTCTCCGTTGTGTCCACTACTTGCTTCGATCCCAAACATGCATTCCTCTCACCTGCTTCTTGAGGAACCCATTAGGATGGCTTCCATCCTGGAGCCATCCAAAGCTGTAAGTTTTTTACTCTCTTCTTGTTTCTATTTGCCACCTTTCTAATTGAAAAATTTCTGACCAATCTCAACTAAGATGGATCCACGGTGGGCTTTTCTGTAGCCGATTTTCTCACTGACTCTCATTTTCTGTATCTATTCTTTCTGCGTTTTCATTATTTTCTTCAATTCTACAGACTTTCTTTCCTGCAATGACTAAAATTGTCGGCACACTGGGTCCTAAATCTCGATCAGTAGATGCTGTTTCTGGCTGTCTCAAAGCTGGAATGTCTGGTGAGACAAGTTTTCTTACTTTATTATCATTCAAAGTTCTCGTTTGGTTCTAGTTATGCGCATGAGAGCCAGTTCTTATCAAGCTGTCTGGCTCTCAGTCTGTACGCGACTAACATTCTGTTCTCGCCTTTCAAACATAGAGTGAAATTTTGTACGGCTTGTTGATTGTTTCTTGCAGTGGCTCGTTTCGACTTTTCTTGGGGCGACGCGGAATATCACCAGGAAACCCTGGAGAATTTGAAGGCTGCCATCAAGAGTACTAAGAAGCTTTGTGCAGTGAGTGGTCTTTGGCCCTTTTTAAGATGTTTTAGATAGATAATATCCTATGTTTCGGTCTTACAACTGGGCATGGTGGATGGGGTAAAGCTGACTTAAACAAGATCAACCAATCATTCTTTGGCTTGTTTGTTTCATTGAACAGGAAGAGAAGAAGCCACTGTCTTTAGCTTTTCACTGTTCGATAGCAAGAATAACCATATTCTGACCGCATGAAACATATAGAATCTTTGTTCTTTTTTGCAGTTTTCTTTATTAAAATAAATACAAGGGGAAAATGTTGACTTTTTCTACTCTTTTGCCTTATCAGGTTATGCTGGACACAGTGGGTGCAGAGATGCAGGTTGTTAACAAGGCCGGGAAAGCTGTTTCACTTCAGGCAGATGGCCTTGTGGTTCTAACTCCAGACCAAGGACAAGAAGCCACTTCAGAGATTTTGCCCATTAATTTTGATGGACTAGCAAAGGTTCATTGATATTCACGTCTTCTGTGGTTTTGTGGAGATATGATATGACATGCTCTGTATCTTCTATTGCCAGACAGAATGTTAACTTTAAAATGATCTAATTCCGTTTGCCCCTGGAGTGCATGCTTGAAGTCAACAGTTGCTCTTCTTAGTAATGCCCTAGGTCGTGTGGCTGGAAAGTTATGTAATGTCTGAAAATAGCCAATCAAAATCCCATCTACCAAAGATATTTTAGCCATCTTCAATTTTAATTTTGCTTTTGGTGCTAGAAGTAGTAAATTCCAACGTCTAGCTGATTCCAGAACAAGTCCAACTATCTGTACTGCCCAAAAGTTTTCTCTGCACAATATGAAGTAACTTTAGTTAGGTTTATTATTCTTTGTTTTTTTAATATCCTATGGGTATCCTCCTATTAGAGGCAATCCTATTTAAGGCACGGTTGGGCACTAAACATGTTCACCCTCTCCCAGCAGGGATTTGAATCTTAGTTCGCTATGTTTTGAGGACTAGCCCCATCGGCTTGACTCAACCCTTGTTGTTAGTTGGGTTTATTATTCTAATTGTAACTTGTGCACAATTATGCTGATTCTTGTAATTCTAGTTCATATGATAATCAATCATTTATTTTGTTTTCAATGAAATGTGTCAGCTAATTTGAACCTTATTGTTTTATGTTAACTTTTGTTATTTACAGGCTGTAAAGAAGGGAGACACCTTATTTGTTGGTCAATACTTGTTCACTGGAAGTGAAACAACTTCTGCATGGCTAGAGGTATGTGGAAACTAAAATTTGGCTCAGAAGGCAAAATTTATTCCATATATCCTTTTAGTTTTGTAATTCTAGTTTTCCTGTGTCTTTCCTTAAATTGTCTGGTTCAGTTAATGAGTTGGTTATTTTGTTAACTGCGTCAATATTGGTCCTACACAGTGATTTTGCGACATGGATGTATTAATTTATTTGGCTTTAGTAAGCATGACTTTTAAGAACGAAACAGTTGCAGCCAAAGGCCAGGCAAAATCAGTAACTCTTGAAATCATGCATGCAAGATCAATTTTGACTGAAATTTTTGCAGGTAGCTGAAGTTAAAGGTCAGGATGTTGTTTGTTCGATAAAGAACTCAGCAACATTGGCTGGGGCATTGTTTACTCTGCATGTCTCTCAAGTTCATATTGATTTGCCTACTCTATCTGAGAAAGACAAGGAGGTACTTTCTGCCGTTATCTTGCATTTGTAATCAGTAACTCAATTCCATATGGAGCATTTATCTGTGCTGCAGCTTCCTTCATTTTTCCTTGGATATATATATATATATATATTTTTTTTTTTTAAGGTTATAAGCACATGGGGAGTTAAGAACAAAATTGATTTTCTATCATTATCATACACTCGACATGCAGAAGATGTTCGTGAGGTAATGGGCATTCCACATCCTATATTGCTGTTGATTTCAAACTTGCATTTCTAACTTCTCGTTTATATTGAATCTGCTTCAGGCTTTTGACTTACAGAATTTTATGTGTGCAATGCAGGCCCGCGAATTGCTTTCTAAGCTAGGTGATCTCAGTCAGACCCAAATTTTTGCAAAGATTGAAAATGTTGAGGCGAGTTTCTTTCCTTAATGATGTATTGAATACGCTATTATTTCTTTGTAATTCTTATTGGCAATGCTGACTGTGATGTTGTGCCCTCATCTGTATTTTCTAGGGATTGGCCCATTTTGATGAAATCCTTAAAGAGGCTGATGGTATTATTCTTTCGCGTGGAAATCTGGGCATTGATCTTCCTCCTGAGAAGGTTGCTTCCCAAGTTTTTATTCATTTTGACTGATTTTTTTAGCCTTCAAGTTTTTGTGTATATGTTGTTATGGGTGATTGTTTCTTTAGGATTTCAAGTATGGATTTTAGCAATTTCATTTTAACGGTATAAACTTAATGCTTTTGGTTCTTTGATGTGAGAAACGATGAAAACTAGTTGCCTCTAAACAATTTTAAATATTAAACTGAATTGATGGTTCAGTACTTCACTATGTTCTCCCCAAGGATCAAATGTTTGAAAAATTGCTCTTTATTTTAATTTATACTTTATTTCCTTTCTGTTTTTGAGTTACCTTTTTCTTGAACTGAAAAAGGCTGAGTAACTGTTACCTGGTTATTTTGCCCCTTGTGACTCTTGCATGTTTTCATTTGTCTTCATTCGTTCGTATCGGTTCTGATTAGAGCCAAGTCTGATTGCTTTGGAGAATATATAGATGTTGATCAACTGCCTCCACTTTCATAGGTATTTCTATTTCAAAAGTCCGCCCTTTACAAGTGTAATATGGCTGGGAAACCTGCTGTTCTTACACGTGTTGTGGATAGCATGACTGGCAACTTAAGACCAACTCGAGCAGAAGCCACTGATGTTGCCAATGCTGTTTTAGATGGTAAGCCTCTTACTGACACTGATATTCCTTGTTAAGGTGATGTTACCATGCTGTTTAGTTGGCACTGATTTCGTTGAATTCCTCTTTAATGATAGTTTTTCTTGGGCTCATTCACTTTTCCCATCTTTGTTTTAGTATTCTGCGTATTTTTTTTGCATTTGGTCCAATAACCTACTACAGGTGATTTCGTCATTAGGAAACATTGGTCTTCTATTGTTCAGATATCTCCTGTTTTTTAATAATTGCAGGAAGTGATGCAATACTTCTGGGTGCTGAGACTTTGCGTGGTTTATACCCTGTTGAGACTATTTCTACTGTTGGAAGAATTTGTTCCGAGGTAAGGGTTTTTTTTTTAAAAAAAAAAATATTTGTCATTATGTTTGTTGCTTTGGATTTTGATCTACATGTGGTTGGTTCAGTCGTTATGGTAGATAAAGCTTGATTGTTCTGATCAAACATCAGTTTTTTTCTTGTTGGATTATGAGCTTGTGCTTGACGGTCCTCCAATTAAATACGTGCATTCTTTTGTCTTGATGCTCTCAAGCCCTGTCTTTCCTTGTTTTGGAAACTTCATACATAAATGGAACAGACCAGACAGACTTACGGAATATTATATATTGAAAATAATATGAACTGATTCAACTGCTACAGCTTCTGAAGAATTATTGTGAGTTTGCTGTTATACGTCAGTCTTATACTGAAGTTATTGCCTCTCCATTGGCGGGATATAACTTGTAAAAGGTGCTTACTAACTAAGCTTAGTGGTGACTGGTGAATGGGCAAATTCCAGATAATAACCATATATAGATAAAATATACTGGTTGGGGCTTAAATTGGCATCATTGGACGGTAGCTCCGTTAAATAGATTCTTAGATGAGTTATATTGTATAGGAATCACTGTATGGTCGAAAGGTACCAGTGAAACCCTTTATCTAGAGGTCTGAATGACCTCAGTCTACATGAATCAGAATGAGAAGTTGCGAAGCTGACTTTAAGGTTCCAGACGATCAAATTTGTTTATAGTTTTTCAAATCCTTTTATTTCTGGTTGTAATATGAATTATATGAGGGATCTGTTCTAAGATAAGAAGAAACTATTTTGTAATTTTTTTATTCTTATTTTTATCTGGTTCATTAGTTTCTTCTATGCTTCATTTTGCATCATGTTTGAGGGATTGCCTTAGCTCTCATTGTGGGTACAGCATTACCCCTTTAACATGGAAATCGTCAGCTGGGAATTTCTTCAAATCATATCAAATGTTATTTGAATTTTCATTTTTCATGTTAACTGATATTCTCTGCCTTTTCATTTTCCTTTTGCTGTCTGAATGATTTAGGCTGAGAAGGTTTTCAATCAAGACCTTTATTTTAAGAAGACTGTCAAATTTGTTGGAGAACCCATGACCCACTTGGAATCTATTGCATCTTCTGCGGTATGTACATTTTCCGACTGCTATTTATTTCATTATTAGTAATAGTTTTTAAGTGCATGTTCTATTATTTCTCAAGAACGTAGGTTAATTCTATGTTGGTCTTGCTTGTTTGTCATGGTGGTTGATATTCTTGCATTATTGAAAGGAGGCTTCTTATATAGAATTATTTGTCTACTTAGGTACGAGCTGCTATTAAGGTGAAGGCCTCTGTCATCATTTGCTTCACATCATCAGGAAGGGCTGCTAGGTATTTTTACAGTGACTTATTAGATTAAACAGTTCATGTTAGGGTTGATAGACTAATATAACATAGATTCCTTTTTCCCTATTTGATATCTCCACTTATTTCTGAACGTTTTGTGACTTCTAAACATGTGGCATGTGCTTTTCAGATTGATTGCAAAGTATAGGCCAACAATGCCAGTACTCTCTGTTGTGATCCCAAGGCTTAAGACCAATCAGCTTAAGTGGAGCTTTAGTGGAGCTTTTGAGGTTTGTTCCTGACTTTTGAATCTACTGTAACTAATTCCTTTAGGGGTCAATAGGTGTGATTGACATCACTCCCTCCTTTTGACGGATTAGTTTTTATCAACAGTAGATAATAAGCTTCCCATAAAAAGATCACCACAAGCATATGATGTTAATAATGATATCAATATACCCTCACTTGAGTAGGTGCTTGGAACTAAGTGGTTTTTTTCTCTAAATGAACTCTCAATCATGCTTTATACATTTAAAGAAGAACAATTGGTTCTTTTTTTTTCCCCTTCTCTTTTTCTGTTTTGTTCAGGAGTAACTTCCATCCATTTGCTGGTTAGACCATATACACCTAACATCATGTATATAAATAGTTGAAATTTAGGGTAAAAACAAATATGATTTTATGGAGCTTCAGAAAAGAATAATTATTGAGACGGATGCAAAGAACCTGGTGTCCATGGTACAGAAGCCACATAATTTCAAAGGATGTAGTTTGGTGTTTGTCCAGATCCAAAAAACTACTCTCCTACTCCTGGGATTGTGAGATTCATCATATCTCTAGAGAACAGGACTGCCTCGCTGATGCTTTATCCAAGCAGGGATTGTCGATGTCCATATTCTTGGATAGTTGTCCGGACCGCCTAAAGCCTTTAGCTGCTGCTGATCCGCCTAAAGCCTTTAGCTGCTGCTGATCGTTTGGGATCTATTCTGCATGATGTTTAATTTATGTTTAAAAAAAAAAAAAAGATATGATTTATCGGCATGGCTTTTAACCCTTGCTTATTCCATTGAACTATTATATTATTGATGCGTTTATTTGTTTTGGGTCATTCATTTATCCAAACTCAAGGAATTACTTGTGTGACACAGGCTAGGCAGTCCCTTATTGTAAGAGGTCTCTTTCCAATGCTTGCTGATCCTCGACATCCTGTAAGATACCCTCTTTTCGTTGGATTGCTAGTTTTAGTACTTGCTTCATGAGATTGTCCCTGCCTCCCTTTTTTTAAATATTTTTTGGGCGGAGGTAAAAACCCTGCCTGATTTTTTCCCTTTTTGATGACCGTGTGCTGCTTCTTGAGCGGCGTGCCTTTAATCATCACATTGATCCCAGAATTTGATCTTAAAACTGTATGGCTGCAGGCGGAGTCAACAAGTGCAACAAATGAATCTATTCTTAAGATTGCTCTTGATCATGGTAAAGCAGCCGGGGTTATAAAGTCACATGATCGTGTGGTTGTTTGCCAAAAAGTCGGTGATGCATCTGTGGTGAAGATTATCGAGCTTGAAGATTAAAATTGCATTTTTTGCGCGCAGTTTGAGTTTTCCTTTTTTTGATCAATTCCGATAATTTTGAAAGCTAGCAGATCATTCTGCTCAAACTGGAGGTTATTCTTCTCTGGGTTTGGGGGCTAGATATCCATTTTGTGCGCGGGAAAGGAGTGTGGATGCAACTATTACTGGCCGTCAAACTTAAATTATCAGAGGAACATGCTTGTCAGTTTTTTCCCATTAACTAAAAGTGTAGTGACTCATTTAGCAAATAACATATCTGATACCATTGTCAAGCTGAGATGCAATATTATTGACTGCCCCTTTGCATTCCATTCATATTTGACATAGCAAGTTCTGAAACTCCCATGGTTGTTCCAAGTCTGGTAGTGTTGAGTTCAGAGTTGCAACTAGATGTGATATCTCGCTATGAAATCTGAAGAATTGAGTTGGTATAACTTATAAATTGTATGACTTGTTAGAGTTTATTATACTCCTTCTGGTCCTCACTTTAGGATACTAATTGTCAACATATTTTGGTTCTTATTATAAGGTGCCAACTACCTCTAAATGTGAGTTTTCCCATTTTATCCTCACTTATCATTGTCAACTACACTCAACATAGTCATGTTTCTCTCTCCCTCGATAGACATTAGAACCCTCCTCATGCCTCCTCAAGGGCAGTAATATTTTCTTCTTTACTTTTTCATTCCCAATAGGCAATAGGCATGTTTCTCTCTCTAGTGAAAATTAACTTTTCATTTCTTTCATTTCTTTCTCTTTCCTTCTTTGATGGTTTCAACCGTTTTGACTGTCTTCCAATGTTTATCTACCCAAGTTTAATTTCGTTTTTGGGGTTAGTTTTAAAAAAATTACTTCATTGCCACTTTTTTCTGCAAAGTTTTTACTTATTTTTTTGGCGCCATTGTAGTATCATTTGAGAACAAGAGAGCTTCCAAAATATGGCACCACTATGACAATCGTTTGGACTACCAATTGCTTCTTGTGTTGAATATGTTGAAAAAAGGAATGGGGAGAGAGAAATTAGAAGTGAGAGACACACGGTAAATCTACTTCTTGCATAGACGTTGCTAAAAAAAGGAATGAGGGGAGAGAATGGAGAAGTGAGAGACACATGGTAAATCTGACAAGTAATATTTTTAAATCTGTAGCATTAGAGTAGGGGTAAACATAGAAATATTTATCCACTGAACACTTTTTTAATGACTAAATTGTCTTTCCTTAGTTTAAGAGAAATGAAAGTTGGTGCTTTATAATAAGAATTAGAAGGAGTATATATATAGTAAGATAAATGTATAAAAAATTATACCTTACTATTTATATTTTGCAAAGAACATGACTTGTTTCAGGTTTTGGTACATGGAATTGGTGGGAAGGGAAAGGAAAATTAGCAAGTTCTTCCATTTGGTACGTATTTTAGACAAATCTTTCCTTATATTTGAGAAGATCAAATCCTACAAAAAATTGTGGAATCTCAAGTTTTCATGTCACAGTTCACATTTTTTGACAAATTTACCCCTCAAATTTGAACTTGGCGGGAAATTTTTTTATACAAATTCAAACTTGATAAGAGCATATTTCTAAAAAAAAATATTTTAGCAAAAAAATTATTTTTCTTTTTTATTTTGAATTAATTACTTTTGAGGGTAAAATAGACATTTCTTGATTCTTTACCAACTACTACCCATTCATTTTTTTCCTACCAAACAACTCATCTTTCAAAATCTTCCATTCTCTTCTTTTCCGTCTTTTAAGTTATTTTCCCTCCTTAAATTTTCCCCATACCAAATGGGCCCTAAATATTAAGTAACGAGGTGAGTGCAGGTTGAATAGTTCTTAAGCCGCCTAGAGAGGTGGTTGATGATGTTTAGTTAATTTAGACGTCGATTGCTTGAATTTTAGTAAAAGTGAA
The DNA here is from genome assembly GCA_034222035.1 of Acacia crassicarpa. Taxonomy (NCBI): domain Eukaryota; kingdom Viridiplantae; phylum Streptophyta; class Magnoliopsida; order Fabales; family Fabaceae; genus Acacia; species Acacia crassicarpa. The sequence continues at coordinate 58,372,053 of JAWXYG010000002.1, read as the reverse complement.
GCTTGTTAAAGCATCTGACCGTGTATCAAAAAAAGTATCTGACCAAAAAAAGCTTGTTAAAGTAAACCTTTATGTCTTGAGGTGGGGGTCTTGATTTGATTAGGCAGTTGTGGGCTGCGGGGAATGTTAGTAATGGAGCGACAAGACAGCAAACCTTATCTATTGTTTGTTACATTGGATTTGGATTATGATATTGCTCGGCCTTCTCAAAGTCAACCCTTCTTCAGCTGCGCTGCCCACATAAAAAATCCTCCAGAATGTATACGTTTATTTGCCTCCGGCAATTGTTCATGTTTGTGCTGTCAATTCGACAAGACTGTTGTTTCATATGATGATTCAAAACTATTGCAGGTGTGGTTTACTCTCAGGTGGTCATCAATTCATGATTTTAATCACACACACATATATATAATGTGTTTACTGTGTGCGGTGCTAAACATAATGAATCCCATATCAACCCGAATGTATCTTTTAGTCCAAAAACAACCGATCTTAACATATATCTTGCTTAAAAGGTTTCGGGTTTGAGCCTTATAGATTATTTTTTAAAAAAAACCCCCTCTAAGAGACTTTTCCCCCAAAGTTTGGTGTGCGACGCTCGCCCGAACCGGACAACCAAAAAAGTATACGTTGCTTAACATTAACAAGCGCGGGAGGATTAAAGGATAAGGCGCCTGCCTTCTAATTAGGAGATTGTGCGTTTAACAAGGTAACGACCTACTTGTTAATTTTTTAGAAAGGTTAGGCTTGAAACTTTCTAAACACACACATTTACAAATTATTAGCTTTGAACTTATTTATAACCTATATATAATTAAAATAAGACCTATTTAATTAAATGCCTACTTGTTAGGCCTTTGAAAAATATTCATATTTAAGGCTTTAAAGGTCCTAAGTAGGCTTTAAGCTTTCTAAACACACATTTAAAAGCTTGAACTTATTTAAAGTCTATATATAATTAAAATAAGATCTGATTTAATAACATATTCGATATAAAAAGAAGGAAAAATCTAATATAAATCCAATTAAAATACTTAAATCCGAATTTAAGCTTTCTCTTTTAATAAATTATTGATAAGGTGAAGAGGCCTAATTAGAAATTCTTGAATATTATTAAAAGACTATAACAGGAAAATTAAAGGTAACTAGACGCATCCCATTTTTCATTATTTCAACGGTATTTAATCTATATTTTCACTTTAGTTTTAATTAGTTTGTTAGTTTGATAAAAAAAATTTATTTTTATGATTTGTTGTTTTATATAACAAACAAACATTTATACTTGTATTTAATGCAATTTTTTTTACAAAAAAAAACTATACTATTTATTGAAATAAAATTTTTCAGATTTATATATATTCTATATAATCGCAATAAATAATTTTGTCCAACCAAGATATTATGTAAATAAAAGAATGGCTAAAGTATATTTTTAGTTTTATATAAGGCATACTTTTGGTCCCTTAACTTTATAAAGTATGCTTTTGGTCCTAAAATCCTAACACCGTTAATTTTGCTAACGGAAAACATTAATGCGACAAACTCAAATAATGACTAATAACATTTAATTACATAAATTTTATATATTACCCAGATTTATAATTTAAACTTAGTAACATTTAATTACATAGTTATCACTTAAGTTTACACCATTATAATTTGAGTTTGCATTTTCCATTAGTAAAATTAAATGTGTTAGAATTATAGGACTAAAAGTATACTTTATAAAGTTAAGGGACCAAAAGTATACCTCAGGTAAACTTAAATGACTAAAAGTATATTTTAGCCTAAAAGAATATAACGGGGGATTCATTATTCTTCCAAAAAAAACTTTGTATATGGTGGTTGTGGAAATTCACTTATTCAATTTCTCTAACGTTGATTCTATATACAAGACAAAAAAATCTGTTATCCGTTCTTTTAAAGGAAATTAATGATAAGAAGATATTATTATAAATAATTTTTTAATAGGATCTGAAATTCAAGTTTTCAAAAAATTATCCCACCGAAATATAACGTTGACAATATACTCTAGCACGGTAATAAAACAACTAAACAGCTTGGAATGGCAACATTGCCATGAACTAAAAATTAAACACAACAATATCAAGCTTCAATATAATCTGCTGCTGTTCAAATAACTCCTACACAATAAAAAGTAAAGTAACATATATAGCCTTTGTAACATATTAGCTGAACCATAACAAACAAATACTGAAGGAAAAAGTTACTGATATGCTAAAAAGACATGTTTTCATATTACTCTCGATTGAGAACTGAGAAATTCCCAATGGATGAAGACATAAAAATTGTTTCCTGATACATATGGTTTGCAAAGGCATTGCTCCTCAAATTAAATCAGAATTACGGGTTTGTCTTCATTCAAATATAATAATAATAAAAAAAAAACTTCTAAATAAAATAAAATTAAACAAAGCCAAAAGGAAACCAATATGCCTATTATCACCGTCAAGCAACCATACGATTTATTAACTAATAGTTAAAATTTTTGTTCTGTAATCATCATCAGCGGAGCAGATAGAGAGGCTTGGACGACTCCACAGGAAAAAAAAAAAAAGAGAAACCATCCAGAGAAGGAGCGACTTGCGAGAGATGGAGTAACTGGCAAATAGAGGAGAGTGATCCACGTTTCGTTGGATACAGAGGAGAACGGCGACCACGAACGACTGAGCTGAGTAGAAAGCAGCAATGATGGTCAGACTGAGCGGAAGCATGAAGACGTGACGGCTAGGTTTCAACTTTCAACCAAGTCCAAAGGGTTGAATGTTTTATATTTAGAATGGAGAGAAGGCATCGGCGATCAAAATTCAAAAACATAAATACTTTAGTAATTGACTTAAATATAACTTTAAATTAGAATATAAGAATAAAATATATGCACACACACATTAATGTGTAAACAGACTAGGTGTAAGTGTAACACTTATAAGATAGGCCTTAGGAAAATAGGTGAAACCAATTTATATTTTAAGGCTTTTAAATGGGTCTTGTATGAGTCTTTTAACAAACAACAAGGCCTAACTGAACCCCAAATAAATCAGGCTGCCGGCCTAATAGAGAGGCATGGCCTACTTCCAAACCATGCGACTGCAAGTGGATGATTATTGATCACCTCTCATTTTGCTTTTCTTTACTCTATTCATTGAAAATGTTACTTTCACTTCATCTTTGCAAAAATAACACATGCTAGTTGTTACTCAGTCCCCAAATAACCAGAAGATGACAATACTATTCTTACAATATACATGTATTCAAAAGTTTCAATTTTCAAACATGTTGCCATTACACCAATCGGGTAAAGAAAAACAGTTGGAAGAAGCGCGATACATTATATATAACCATTTTCAGCTAAAAGAATGTTGCCGCTGCCGTTGTTGGTGACGGTGAAGATTGACTCAACAGCTCAAGATCCTTCTGGCGTAATAGCAAAACCATCCTCTCATTCTCAAGCTGCCTCCTTTGATTCTCAAGCTTGGCTCTCTCCATTTCCCTCTCTTTCTTGCTGCTAAACCTCGCCCATTTCAGCTTCTGCTTCTCCAGTTCAAATGCTTCTACCCCGTACCTCAGTTGCTGTTCCTCCAATTGCATCACTTTCCTCTTCATCCACTGCCTCTTCTCCCACGTGCTTCTCGCTCCATCTTGCAACACTCCCATCACTTCATTGCTCGTTTCCTGCATTCCCTTAGACGACATCGACGAACACATTCCTGCTTTTCTCGCTCTCTTCATCGATGATGGTTTTCCTTCATAATTCTCATCCTCGTCTTCATGTGAGTTCCCTGTTTTATGGCCCCTCGAAACACCTTCACCTTCCCCTGACTCTTCTCCTTCCTCTTCAGAAGAATCCTCTGACTCTTCATCTTCGTCGTCATCTTCATCTTCTTCCCTGCTTGCCTCTTTTGAAATCTTGAGTCCCTCGGATTCTGGCTTTCCTAAATTCGCCATGCCAACTTCCGATGAATGTGAACACCGTTGTTGCTGTTGTGGTTGAGTTGCTTGGGACGGCTCTGTGCCCACCTCAGGGGATTGTTGCTGCGGCAGCCCACCGGAGGTGACGTGGCCGCAACTATTGTGGTAAGCACACATTTGCCTAAAGAAAAGGTGCTTAGAATTGAGCAATTTTCGAACTTCCTCTTTCCTTTTTGGTGTTAAGTCCATAGTCTCCAACAAGCTATGATTTTCCACCACCAGGCAAGCTGTTCCTTTACCCAGAATATCGTTCACTCTCTTGTACCTCTTATTCAAATCATTAAACTTGTCCTCGCATTGCTGAGGAGACACAAAAAACCCTTTTTCCGTCATTGCCCTTGACACCGATTTCCACTTTCCTTTCTTCTGCAACAGACCACCAGCTGGTTTCTTCTTATCAGCCCCTTCTGAGCCACCTTCATCGCCAATGTAATAAACCGCCATTATCAAGAGCTTAACCATAGTGTCCGTCCACTTCATTCTGTGCCACTGCGATACTTTCCTCTTATCACCAGAGCTGACGTTGTCCTCTGCTGCGAAACCTGCTTCATCTTCATCACTGAGAGCCATTTGTTGATTAATCTTCGCTGGAAAAGGGTAGCCATGCTTGATCGATTGTTGAGGCGGTGGTTGAGGAATATCAGTTTCATGATGGGAAGAGGCGTAAGAAACCACTTGAGAATGATGCATAGGATGAGGATTTTGAGGGTTAGACAGGTTTTGTTGCTGCTGCTGTAACTGGTTTTCTACTCCCAGCAACCCAGAACTGATACCAGAAAACATCACCACCTAGTCCATGGGTTCCATCAACAATAGCTTAAAAACAGCTAATTTACAAATATCCCAAGAACACTTCAGAATTGTCTAAACAACCAAATCTGGTAAGCATACACGAGAACGTACCGTTAATTGAAATTCTGAGCAATAACAGTAGCAAGACTAAAACAGTAAGCAATGAAACATTGGAATCACTAGTTGGGAAGGAGGCATAAATATGATATTTGAGCCAAGGCCTAGAAAGATTGCAGCTTTTACTGCTTGAGATTCTTGAAGGATTCGAGAAGGAGACAAATGCGAGGAAGGAGATGATGGGGTGGATATAGGATAGTAGTGGTACATAGTATAAGGTAGAAAGAGAGAAAGAAGCGGTTTTGTGTAGGGGAGGGGTGACAGAAAAAACTGCCCATGGTTTTGGTTGGTTTCTTACAGCTTTGGAAGATCGACCCACAGTTTTAGTTATTGTTACTTTCTCTTTGTGTCTACGTGGTTATTTCCGGTCAATACAATCCATCAACCTAGCCCAAACCAAATGCCTTCTTAATTTCTGTGTGCTCAGTGCTAAGTTTTACTTTTCTTTTTTCTGTTTTCCCCCTGATTCTTGCCATCAGTTGGGAAAAAAATAATATTTTTTTATTTAAATAAATGTATTATCATTATTATATTTTCCCCTAATCATAATTATAATCACTAATTACATACAATTTTAAATAAATCGGAGTTTTAGACGGTGCTTCTTTTTTCACATCGTCTATCTGGAAAGGTTAGTTGAGTATTATGTCATTATCTTCCCCAATTCAGAGCTTCAAAGATTAAAACAAACAAGAAAACTAAAAAAAAAAATAAGTTTTCATGGGAATGAGTTGCGTATTAATCTGCTGGTCAAAGAAAGAAAAAAGAGTTTCGTGTAAATCCAAATGGCAATGAATTAATGATGATGATGATTAAATCTAATTAAGTTGCCTAGATTTCGATTGCTGAGATCGGGGGATAGTCGAATTAATCCGGATTCTGGTTAAGTGTACTAAAAGCATGTTCTGGGATTTATGTTTCATGTCTTGTATATGGGTGGAGATTCTAGTAATTAATGAGATGTGATTCTTGTCTCCCCCCCCCCCCCCCCCCCTCCCTCAATTAATAATAAGAGTTTTTTTTTAAGTACAAATATCCTATTAGAAACAATTATAGCCATTATTGTTAAACTTGTGAGTTGACTCTCCAAATTTACTGTTTTTACATTTCTCCTTTACTAAATCAAGTCAAGTTTCTAATAATTTCGTGTCAATTGTAAACTTAGTCAAACTCATGAGTTTACACACCGAGTTTACCATTGTTTCTAGCTTACAAAATTTTGCTAATTTTTCCAATTTTGTCATCCTCATCGACTTTATATATGAATTTTATAGAAATTTCTTTATTGAATATAATAAATTATGAATGTTAACATATTTAATTTCAATTATTTGGATTTAAAATATGTTTAAATTAAATTGTTTTCATTTTTATATTTTAATTATTCAGTTATATACTATTAATATCTATTTTATGATAAAAGTAAACTCTTACGAATTTACGATTCGAATTTATGATACGAGTTTACGTCACTGTCACGAATTTACTTAAATTTGTGAGTTTGACAACCTTGATAATAACTAAATATACTGTCCTCACTCTATAGAAATTGGAACCTTGGTTTGCTACATTGTGAGATACCAGCCTTTTCTGTTAGATCCAACCCTGATTGGTTATTAATAGAAGAATATGAACCATGTCTGTCTGTGTAAAGACCATTCTTTCCATCTCAAGTTCAAATGACATACAAGATACTTCTGCTGGAAGAGATATCTGTGAAATTTCTATCGTATGATAGGAGTATATGAATAAGGCAGGGAAAGTGCATGCCTTTGTGACTTTTTTTTAAAAAAAAAAAATTAGGAAAGGGGTCGAGTTCACCCATAATTCAATGGCAGGGCGAAATCTTCCTTCCTCCTAGGTGATACCAATGTTGGGCAGGGCGAGCCGTCTATTACCCTCAGTCGTTAACCTAAGCACCTAGGAGCTAGGATATCTCCCCCAGCGCCTTGACCAACTCCAAGATCGAACCCTCTCCCTTTAGTGAGAGTGTCCGACCCGTTTGCCAGTTGAGCCTGGATATGACCAAACCAACCAAGTGAAGCTGGACTGCCCAGAACTTCACTGTTTTGAGTATTAGATAAATCCAGTTGGCTCAAAAAATTCGATCCAATCTAATATTTGGGCCAGACTGAGTCAGATCCAACAACATGCAAGGATTTGGATTGGACTGTTCTTTTTGGTTACCTTTAGAAAAAAAAAAGGTGGAGAAAATGAGGAATGAATCGTGATACGCATGATGTGTTGATTATGGAGATGTTTGGTCATTTTGAGGGGTAGAGGTGGATGATACTGAGGGTTGGAGTCCAGGGAAGAGTGTGGTGTTGGTAAAGTCTTTGGTTGTGCGCCAAGTCCAATTGAGTTTTAGCTTCAAATTGATTTTTAAATTAAAGTAATTTTTTGTCGCTTCACGATGTGTCATGCTGAATTTATTATTGAAAAAAAATTTAAAAGGGAGTTTGATATTTTTTAAAAAATTGACGTTTGACATAGCGGCAAGATGAATGGTGATTTTTTAAAAGTTACGCTAAGGTTGAAGTAATTTTCTTTTAATTTCGACATTTTACTTTTTTCACATTTTAATAAATTTATGTCAACTAGCTTTTTTAAATTGACTTTTACCCAGCTCCAATTTATAAAAATTTGTTTCTTAACCAGCAATTTATAAAATATTGTTGAAATAAAAAACATTTTTGCACTTTAACGCTGATTGTGACTATTTGGATTAGCCACAAAAGTTGTTTTTCTAATGTAATTTATGATATATAAAGTAAATTTGTGAGAAGAGTTTTGTCTTAATTTACATGTGAAGATGTTTTTCTAACATCAATTTAAACAAATCACCCAAAAAAATCTCAACTTTACTTCTCACATGATTTCTGCAATGAGATTGAAGGGCTGAGACCCAACAGGGGAGTCGCGGGGGGAGAGGGCCCCATAGAATATGCTTCTCCCCTTTGGAATAAATTCTGCTTGACTTGTACAGGATCGGTTTGGTTAAATAAGAAGCAAAAACAAAAACACTAAAGGGATGGAAATTTTAGCAATATGCAAACAACGACCTCATATTTGGAGTTATTGGGATAGGATATTGTTACTATCATTTTTTGTTACTACAAATGTTACTACCACTTTTTTATTGTTAGATCATAATCTCATCTATCTTTAAAATTTCTCTCTCCTATTAAGATTCTAATCTAACGGTGGAAAAGTGGTAACAACATTGATAGTAGGGTCAAGGTGCAGATTTGTCAACCAACTATTACCCGAGGAGTGTCTAGGCTAAATAACTATTGAGGGGACCAAAATTGTCAATCAACAATTAAAATGCGAAAAAAAAACAATTTGGAGCAGATTCGCCAATGAACTATTACCCTGTCATGTCTTGGTGTCTCCGTCTTCCATTGACTGTCATAGTATCAGTGACGTCGGCATTTCCAAAGCTTCTATAGTTGCTGGGTGTTCCACTCCACCCTTTTGAACTCATCTAGTAGTCCACAGCGTTCGACTGGCACGCACCTTGCATCCTGATTCCATCCCTCCGATGCCACAAGCAGCAACTGTTGCTACCGCAATGCCTGCTCCCATGGGTCCCATCCCTGTTGGTGTTTTCCTTTTCCAACAAGAAGGCTTAACCGCTCTTTTCTCCAGCGTTTCCGTCACCGTCCTACGCCAGTGCCTCATATTTTAACTTAATTGTGATAGTTGTTTTTTTATAATAATTATTTGGTGGTTTTTTTTCACTTTTAATAGTTATTTGGTGTTTTTTTTTCACTTTTTAATTGTTAATTTTGGTTCCTTCAATAGTTATTTGGCCCAGACGCTCCTCGAGTAATAGTTGGTTGGCAAATCTACACCTTCACCCTTGATAGTAACAATATCCTATCTGGGCGTTATTTTGCGATACTATTTCATCCAAACAGAAAAATAAGAATGTGATTACATAAACTTATTGAAATGCAACAACCAGGTTTATCAGTTGGTATCTACTAACTCCGTATTAACTACAAGAGAATTATACTTAATATTTATATCACTCTCTCTCACTTTATTTTAAATAAATTATACATCTTACACGCATATTTATCTTATATAAAGGTTGACGCCATATATGTTTCCTTTAATCAAAACGTGCAAGAGATTAATAAAAATAGTGCACACATAATGTAGATTTTAAAACAATTAATATTGCTGAGCACCAAAATAATTATATATATATATATATTCATAAAAAATGGAAGTCACAACAAAATCTAGTAATTGCCCAAAGCAAAAGCAGACAGCATTGGCGACAAACAATTCAGATGGCCCCATCGGTTAACTCAAAAGTCAAAATAAACATTTTGATGCCACGCGGTGGGTTCTGCTTCAATTTAGACACAGACATTTTCCACGTGCCTTTACTGGTCGTTTTCTTTTTAATTACAATGACAACTATAGCGCTTGAGTGTTGAGATACACTAAAAATTGCATCACAAAAAAATGCCAGCACAAATCTTAGCATTAATTTACTAATTAACATTTGATTCGAATAAAAGGATTAAAGAAATGAACACACGTACGTTAAGGCTTCCTTATGCGAATTCATAATTTATAATCTTGATATATAATATCTTCAGCAAATGGGTGTGTAGAACCGTAATCCATCAGTAGAAGTTGGATGGCTTCTCAAGAATCTGGGAACAGTTTCAACTTGAGCTTGTATTTATGCTGTTATCGAAGCGTGTACGATCCTCGATCGAGTTGAAACCCGCAGATCCAAGCTCCAAAGCTGTCTCTTAATTTGCGTTATAGTACTTAAGTTGGGATGGAGTATTATTGAACCGACAGGGTCCATGGCCAGCCAGCCATAAAGGTATGAGAAAGCAAAGAATGAAGAGTTGTTAATTTGTTGGACAGTAGCCGTGATATGCGCCCGGCCAATGTCTTTCCCCTGCTGCATGATCGGGACAGACTTTAGGCTATGATAATTATTTATACGCAGCTTTCATATTTGAAGGTATGTGAATGCAGTCTTTGATGATCGTGTCTTATGGATTGGGTGAATAGACCTCCGGCCACCTGGTTTGCTAAAACTGTTACAAAAGGATGTTATGACGCAATCTTTGATGATCGTCGATAGTTTTTTTATGCTATTTTGCCACTTTCATGTCTACAGGCTTTTCTGGTGTTTTATTTTCGTTTATATATGTTGTGTACTGTTCTATTATGGTTTCTACTATTTATAACATTCTCTTTTTCCTGGGCGTTGAGAGTTCTAGAAGATTTATGGCAGCTGGAAATTTCTCTTGTTTTTAGGATATATTGGGTAGGTAGCAATTGAATATACAATAAAAATAGCATAACAAGAATCTGTATTAATTAAATAGAACAGACAGATAGCATACAACAAATCTGTAAAATATGAAAAAGCTATAAACGAACTCACAAGACTGCCGAATATGGTAATGAATTATGCAGAAATCCGGGCCCAACTTTCGTTGTGTCCTTAAGACAATTTTGCTCCTTCAATACGGATGCCGAAGGTTTTCTGAGCAATTGTCTCCCAGGATAGAGCGGATTATTCGTCTCCAGAAAGATGGCTCTGTCTATCTGAAGCCCAAGCGAATTCAACGAGTCTGCTTTCAGAATCGCATATACTATGTCTATAGAATGTAATATGCAAAGAGGAATGTTTGAGATTAATTTTAGATCTAGTTTTTTTATCTATTCTCTAGGATTTTATGTCATTAGCACATCCTATTTATAGATGACAAAACTGATTAGATGGACCCCCGTTGGCGAACCGACGCGACTGTGGTGAACCGACGTGACCGGCGGTAGCAAACCAGTGGGACTTCTACTTATTCATAGTCTATAGGATTTAGATTCTAAAATCCAACAATTTCATGACTTAACATAAGTCAAAATTATTGGTAGCTTTTCTTTTCTTCATTTAGATTGCAATTTATAAAACGTACGCCATATTGATACATTTCTGCCCAAAAAAATCAAACATTTTCGGTATTTTATAATCTAACCATGGTTCAATAGTGATTGTTAAAATTCAATTCATAGCAGTATTTCCTCTTTTTCATTCATTCTTTCATCCGTCATTTTCCTCTTCGATGAGGTAAACAGAGGTTAACAACCTGAATACAATAGTAGGTAACAATCTTTCAAATATTCTCCTTTTCTAAATAACTTATTTTACTCTAATAACAATAATTCAAATTCAAATACTAACAATAATTTATATAGTCACAGTAATTTAAATTCAAATAATCCAAATTCAAATTCTATCTTCAACAGTGATGATGAGAGATAGCTAACTTAAAAGCCATGTCTAGTTGTCCAAAGATTGATGTCCTAACTCCTCTTGAAAAGGAAGAGCTAAATAAGGCTTTAATTGGACTAAGATCTTGAGGCATCCAGGCATGCATTATCTAAGTTTGATATATCTTGAGAAAACTAAGATCCAGTCAGCCTACAATAAACGATACTCCTTCTGGTCCTAATTATAAGACATATTTAATTACTTTTAGGGAGATTAAGGAAATGAGTTAAATTAGTTAATTTTACTCATTTTCCTAAAATACCCTTATATAAATTTAAAATGACAAAAGTAAAAGTGAATTAACAACCCCTACTACATACTTCTTCCACCTAGAATTTTTCTTTCCACACGCTTTTAATTGAAATAATAATCTAACTATAAATACATATGTGTGTATATATGTGTGCATACACACACATATATATAGACACACACACGCACACATATATATGTTTGTGTATATTTACACATATATAAACACACTCAACACACACACATGTGTTAGAGAATATATATACACACACACACACAAACACATATGCATATACACACACATATATGTTTGTGTGTGTATGTATATCTACACACATATAAACATACACACACACAAATATATGTTTGTGTGTGTATATATCTACGCGCGTGCGCATATATATATGTTTGTGTGTGTATATATCCACACATATGCATTTATATACACACACATATAAACCCACACCCACACACACAAATACATATGTACACACACACATATCTAGATACACACACAACCATATATATATACAAATATATATATATATATATATATATATATATATATGTTTTTGTGTGTATATATATAGGGATAGGATATTGTCACTACCAATTTTATGTCACTACCATTTTTTTGACGTTAGATCAGAATCTAAATAGAAGAGGGAAATGATAAAGGTAAATGAAATTATAATCTAACGGTAAAAAAGTGGTAGTGACTTGGTAGTGACATAAAATTGGTAGTGACAATATACTATCTTATATATATATACGCTCAACAATTTAAAAGTTTCATTAACTAGAAGAGATTATGCACCATATACATATATTCACCAAAAATCAAATACACTTAAAAGAATAAATAGGGGTATTTTAGGAAGAAATTGACAAAAATTAAAATATTGTCTTATAATTAGGACCAAAACCAACTCCTAAATGTTGTCTTATAATTAGGACCGGAGGGAATACTTAATAATCAAGTGCAAGGATCAAAGCAAGTGCTCTTGCTCCACCAAGAAAAAGTTTCATTCTCATCAAGGAGTCTTGTATCTATGCTCTGAATGAATGCCCAATTGTCAAAAACCAATTTTAAAATCTTGAAAAATATCTTTGCATACTTTAGACACACTGAAAATGAAATTATAGATCACATCAATTTAATCAATCAATCAATCTAACCATTAATTCTATCGGCCAACCCATTGATCAACCTAACCCAACCATTTAAAACAAAACCATTGATTTCATCCAAAATTTCTCCGATTGTCTTGGACCCCTAGGTTCTATCCATTCTAAACCCTCATTGGTTGACTGACAAACCTCTACTGTCGCTCGCCACCAGCATGAGAACTTTGGTGGTCGATTGCTTGCAGTTGGTGATGCAGGGTCCGCCGAGGTGGTTTTTTTTTTTTTAATCAAGGACAAAAATTATAAAAAGTACTAGCATTTTCAAATTTCATTTCAGGCAAAATGCCCTATATGTATATCACAACGTTTTTTGGTTTTCAAAATTTAGATGATACTCTTCGTCCCTAAATGTAAATTTTAAATAAGCAATTTGAGGTTATAACAATATAGTTTAAAACATTAAATATGTATTTTTTTTTTCCTTTCAACTATACTAGGATAATTTAGGGAGACAATAAACATAACCAAAAAAAAAAAGGTTAAGGGATAAAGTTGATAAATGCTTTAAAAAAAACTTAAAATAAAACTTATATTTTGAGACAAACAGTTTGAAGCTTATAATTTTGGAACGAAGAGGATATTTTTCATGTAAATTTCCCACTTACTTTGAGTATGACATTATCAATGTCTCCACCTCTGACTCTCCGTTCATATGTGTGTTGCTGGTTATAATTCAAACATTTTGAATCACACGTTAGAAGAAGTGATATTAAACTCGGACTGGCCGGTAAGGTCAGGAAACAGATCCAATTTGTGCATCAACTCTCGGTTTACTTTTTTTTTTAAAAAAATAAAAATAAAAAATCAATTTTTTTAATATTTTTAGAATTTTATATTATTAATCATAAAATCTTCACTTCCTCACTAATTTCATCCCAAATTATTTTTGATTTGACTTGCATCTGACCTATTAGCCAGTGGATTTTAATAAGTTATAAGTAACCGACAAAAAAGAACGGACATGATTATTTCTCCCGCAAAGCATCAATGCCTTGCATTCGCCCTATAGTACTGTCCGGTAAAGGCTGGGCCCACCCAACCCCACCGCTGCTTCCGCCTCAGCTTGCAAAATCCCTCGCCTCACACCTTCCTACTGAAATATTTCGCCGGAAGATTTTTTTAAGAAATCGCCCAGGCTCATGCAAGGAAACTGTGACTTGACTTTATATTTCTTGAATTCACTAATTTTTTGGAATCATTTATTGTGTTTGAATAATTCTTATCCCTTTTCCGTACTTTCTGTCTTATTTCTCATTCTTCTTGTCGGTTAACCTCGCTCAGGTTCTGTTGCTTCACCATGACCTGAAGAATAAGATCGAGTCTCTGTAATTTCGAGTACCTTGAAGAGCATGGGGGCCTCGCTTTCTAGCCTGGGAACGAACGGCTCGACCATTGGTCCGGGCCTTGGGGACATCCCGGAGAGCTGCGTGGCTTGCGTTTTCTTGTATTTGACTCCGCCGGAAATATGCAATTTAGCGCGGCTCAATCGAGCTTTCCGTGGCGCGGCGTCCTCGGATGCAGTGTGGGAAACAAAGTTGCCCCCTAATTACCAAGATCTGCTCGATTTAATGCCTCCGGAGAGGTACCAGAATTTGTCCAAGAAGGACATATTTGCGCTGCTCTCTCGACCGATACCATTTGATGATGGCAATAAGGTGGGTGTTCTTCAGGTTAGTTTTTATTTATTATTGTTGAGCACTTTCTTTTCTATGATTGGGAGTTAGGGCTCTCCCGGAGCCGGAATTCTGTTTTCAGAAAGGGTATGTGTAGTCCTCGGAATGCACTCATTTGGGAATTTGGGGTAGTTTTCTACTGAGTTTGGATATATTAGGAGTCTGAATTTGAAGCATTCAATCTTTGTACTGTGTGTTCTGTTAAAATAATTCTAGAGGGTTTTACAGGAAGTCTGGCTGGACAGGGTCACGGGAAGGGTTTGCATGTCCATATCGGCAAAAGCCATGGCGATTACTGGAATTGATGACAGGAGATACTGGAATTGGATTTCTACTGAGGAATCTAGGCAAGACTTCAGAAATCTCTCGCTCTTTGTGCTTGATCATATTCTTTTCGTTTTTCCCTCGATTCTTTAAATTTACAGTTCGCCATTGATTCTAAAAGCGATTTGCAAAATAGCAAATGGCGTGCTTCTTTTGTTGTTTGATATTTTTGCGTTCCTCTTCATCATCAAAGATGCGGTGCAGAACTGCAGCTGGCCTGGGTAAGAATTTTGAAATGTTGAACTTGAATTATAGGTTAGAACACCGGGTTGAGGTTAGAATAGGGTGAATATGTAGGTTCACTACAGGTGATTGGTTAATGTGCATGAACATGTATGGGTCTTCTTATACAAAAGTGAAGACTTAAGTTAGGATTATTATTTTTGCTTTCCAACATACTTCTCGATTGGTAGGGCTGTATGACAACAGAGGATTCAAGGGAGAGGTTGTCTAAGCTAATCGTTGGATCTATATATAACTAGACTTGAAGCTCACTCTGTAAAAGTTGATTCTATTTATTTGGTCTAGAGCCACTTAAGATTCAGTGCAAGTACTCTTGGTTTGAGTCATTGCTAATTGCTTTCATTTGGCTGTGACTGTTCTATTGTGGTTTGATTGGTTTTCCTTGTATGCTTTATACTTGTCTTTTTGGGAAACTGGGACTATATGAAATAATGATTTTTTAATTACCATATGATCAAGTCCATGGTTTCGAATTAATTAGGTTCCAACATCTAATTATTTTTGTTTGTCGGTCCTCAAATTTCTGATGTTTAATGGCCCAGAAAGTTCAAAGCCCGTTTTAGAGAATGCAAAATATTGAAATGGTTTTAAGCTCTTAATTATGGGAGTTGCTGAGGTGTTGCCTTGTCTCAAATTTGAAATCAATTGCACCAAAAATGACCTCGAGTAATTCATAGAACTACTCAATTGAATTAGGCTTGCCATCCTCTTGGAGCAGTTCGCATTGATCTCCCTTTTTTATTGGTTTGTGCTCTTTGATTTGGCCCAAAGTTAATGTAAAGCTCGTTGGGATTATTGAGACTGTGTGGCAATCCTGTAACTTGGTAATTCTTTCTTGTGTGAACATATATCTCTTTTCATCAAAACTGTTCTTGCTGATATATATGTTTTTAATCCTACTCTATTCTTGAAAATATTAAAGCTACTTGGTTGCTCGAAATCAAAAGAGAATATACCCACGTCATTGTCATGATGGAACACACACAATCATACTTGCCTGCTTAGCATTGCATATCTTGATCTGGATCATAGTCAACTATTTTCCTTTTAATTTTTTATAATTCGATTTTTGTTTTTCACAACTTGAAATGATATTTTCTTTAAAGATATATTCAACTTGATGCTTTTTTTTTATTGGTTGACCTGATTTTGTGACAATAAATTAAGCTGATTCATGAAATTCTTTCTCAAGTTAGACAAAATCATCTACTCCCTTTGGTTCTTATTATAAGGCATCAATTAGCAAGTGTATTTGGTCCTTTTTATTGTTCCCAAGAAGCATCAATTATTTTTTTTCATGTATGCCTATAATTAATAAGGATAGTGGGTGAGAGTAATAATTAATATAATATTAGAGTTTAGTGTAATTAGTAGGAGTAGTATTGGAAATTACTTAAATTTTAGGACAACTTCATTGACTTTAACTGTTTGTAGTGGTTTGTGAGAATTATTAGTTGAGTCCTTATAATAAGGACCAAAGGGAGTATAGTATGAATCAAAGCTGATGTACTTGCATAAGATTAGTTTATGTACCCTTGTGAGTTCCACTTCACACAGTACACTTTAATTAATTTTTGAACTTTCTGCTTACATGATACTTGTGCTGCTTCGAGCAAAAAAAAAAACTTGTGTTGCTTCCCACCCCCACCCTCAAAAAAAAATAAAATAAAATAAAATTTGTGGGATTTCTGACAGATCTAGGCGTTGAGGCAACTTTATTTAATTTTCCCCTGTTGTATTATGTCAGCATTACTGTACTTCCCTCTTTCTACCTTTTTTTACTGCCTATTCTTACAACTGTCTTAGAGATAATTTTTTTTATTTTTATTATTATTATTTTTTACGGTGTTGCTCATTATCTTCAGGTTCCACACCGTGGCTTATTTGCAACAAATTTGGTGGTTTGAAGTTGATGGAGAGGTGAAATTTCCTTTTACTGCTGATACATACACCCTCATCTTTAGGCTCCACCTTGGACGATTTTCCAAAAGGCTTGGACGGCGAGTGTGCTACTATGAACACACGCATGGTTGGGATATAAAACCAGTAAAATTTGAATTGACAACTTCAGATGATCAGCAAGCATCATTTGAGTGCTGCTTGGACGAAACTGAGCGTGATGATGGATATGGTAACCATAAGCGTGGAAACTGGATTGATTACAAGGTAGGTGAATTTGTTGTTAGCGGATCGGAACGCACAACAGAAGTTAGATTCTCTATGAAACAGATTGATTGCACACACTCCAAAGGTGGTCTTTGTGTAGATTCTGTATTCATTATACCTAGTGATTTGAAAAGGCGAAAGAAAAGAGGTGTTTTGAAGTAGCCAGAAGCAGTGTGGGGAGTTCTTGTTTTTTAATGTGGTCAGAAATCTCATAATGCTCTCTTGGAATCCACCGTACAGCATATACTATGAGGAAAATTAAGAATGAGGGTTGAGGAGGATGTCATCTTTTGCGGGGATTTTTTTGCAGTAGGAATATCTCCTATTTGGTCATGTAATACTTGTTTATGTTTTTTTAATTATTTCTATGGCCTATACAATGTCAGATATAAAAGGGAAAACAGAGAGAGGGGGGGGTTGGGGGGCTGGCATTGGTGTGTCCTGCTTTGCTCCAGTTGCCCTCTATGTAATTTCTCTTGTAACTTGCTGTGATACAAGAATAGAATTTCACTTGGACGTTATTCTTCCTCTTATAACATTTTTAGAGTCAATTTTGGAAACATGATTGTATCATCGTGATAGGGCAATTTTTGTGCCCTTGTCGTATGCAAAGTCCGTTGCAGTAATGTTCCAAAGCTCTTACTTGTGGAAGGAGTTTAATTGTTATTCTCTTGCAAATACACGTATCCATTTTTCTAGACTTGAGAAAATTCAACTATTGAACCAAAAATAAAATACAAGTGATGGCTGGATTCAGGTTCCAATATTCGAGACAGATCGATATAAGGAGCAAATTCACTTAACTTGTATGAATTCTGAGTGTGTTATAAATTATTAAATGTAGTTAATGTTGCTGTAGAAATCGTATCGGCAGAACCCAAAACCCTGTGCACAATGTAACCAAAGGCGAGTTAAAAACACCGATCTGGTTTTTCTCTTTGGCGGCTCTCTCTTCATCCCTCATTGGCGTAATTCTGACCGTTTAAATCTGGATCCAACGGTCCAGATTGTTTTTTTTTTTTAAAAAAAAAAAACCGCATGCGGTGGCAGTACCGCATGCGGTTTTTTTAAAAACTATTTTGGGTCCTTAGATCAAAATTTGGACGATTAAGATTGCGCCAATGAGAGATGGGGAGAGAGCCTGCTGGGGAGAAAATCCTCTCCCTTAAAAACACTGCACGATTCGTGGATTTCAACCTTTCATATTTACTAATAATCATTTCAGGACCATCCTGATGTCAGTGCCAGTCGGTGACGTAAATATATTTCACTTCCTTGCTCTAGATTTATGGCTCGTCGCCCACTTTATCATAACTCACAACTACCTTTTTGGCTTTCCGGTTGTTCAAGACGTCACTCTTTTCTTAGACTTGCCTTTTAATTTTATCATCCCCGTCCATTTTTTAACGCATTATGTAAATTTTAATTATTCGTGATTTTATAAACAGTCACTCCTATACATTTTATATGTTACTTTAATAGATTAATGATACCAGTTGCTAAAACTGATTTATAAATGGGTTAACTGAAATGTTTGTCTTGTTACCCTGGTACATGCACTATATCTATGCGTCTCTCTATAAATATCCGACATTTTCCTGAATTTTAGGATTTGGAATTTATAGTCGTATTCTCTCAGTTCATTTATTGAATGTCAGCTACAATAACTGTTTCTCAAGAGTCCTGGCTAATCCTTCATTTCTACTATTGTGATGTTTCAACTTTAAAGCTTTCCCGCACGGTTTCACAGAATAGTACCTAAGAGTAACTGTGATTCTCCAAACAGGAGACAAATTTTCAAACTGCTAATTGAAATTGCATTTCGTTCAAAAAGCAAAGCCATATCCCAATTTCATGCACTGATAAGGAGACAAGAGGCAGAAGGTGAATTTGAGAGCATATCGGCTTTCATGTCTGCTACACTGACACCTCTCTTGTAATTTAACTATAAGGTGAAATAACAGAAATGACCTGTAAGTTCTCTTTGCTTTTCCCTTCCGTAATTATTAATGGTTCTCTCTATTGGAACACAAGTCTTTCATTTCCTTGGACCCATTTTCACCTGTTTTACGAATGTACTGCCATAATATGGTCCCTTGCTCCCCCACGGCTGCTTTTAGTGCCAACTTTCACTGTTTTTCCCCTGATGCAGTCTCTGCATTGAAATTCAAATTACTGAGAAGACTCTCAGATGTCTCAACACTCATAGGTCCATTTCGACCAAGTCGGATGACCCTCTTCTATAAAGTTTGGGGTTGGAACACAAGGAAGAGATAGGGAAGTGAAGCCAAAACATGGATTGGGATTGGAGCATAAGACCTTCTGCTCCTCAAGCTGAGTCGTCCTACTCTGGCTTCCTCTATAACTTTAACTACACTCCATATCCAGGTAAAACACTACTAGTTTCTTCCTCCTCAAACATCGACCTTTATATATGTTCAATGCTCACTTTGCATTTCCTTTTTCACTACTACTCCTACTTCTTCTCTGCATGTCACAAAGTAGAAATTCTTCACACGTAACATTTGAAAGCCACATTTGTCTTGTGTTAAACATCTCATTCTTCAGTGAGCAATTAATCTTAATATATACCTCTCATGCATATTCAGGAATGGGAGTGAAACAACCAGCAATGACAGAGGGTGAGCGACAAGGATTGACTCCGGGAATGGACATAGTCAACAATGGGAAGCAAGAACAACAGCAGAAGAGGAAGAAGAGATTAACAAGCAAGCAGGTAGAGTCACTGGAGAAGAGTTTTGAGAAGGAGAAAAAATTGGACGCAGATAGGAAGATGAAGCTGTCGAAGGAGGTAGGGTTGCCGCCTCGCCAAGTAGCTGTTTGGTTCCAAAACAGGAGGGCTAGGTGGAAGGCAAAGCAGCTTGAGCACTTGTATGATGCTCTCAAACAGGACTTTGATGCCATGTACAAGGAAAAACAGAAGCTTCAAGAAGAGGCATGACATGACATTTACTTCATTAATTTTCTTGTCTGCATCAGTTGTTCATTTTTAATCACCTCATGTGTTTTATGCAGGTAACAATATTAAAAGCCATGCTGAGAAGGGAAGAATCTAGGACGACGCAGGAATCTGCTGACTGTCTACAAACCTGGGGAAGAACGTAGAATTCATTCAGGGGGAAGCCTTTGCTTTCTCTAAGCATTGTTTAGTGTTCCAAATCTGTGAGAGGGGACTAATCTCACTCTCTTAGCTATCAGTTTTAGTCTTTTTAGCGTAGGATTAGGTGAGACGATATAATTCTTAGGATCTTTAGTGGGTTGTGGTGTTAATAAATTTGCCCCGATCGACCTGTTGGCGTTGGCAATACATGACTTGTTATGACCATGAAACAGCCAAGAGGGCATGTTGCAGAAGTAGTTTTCAGTGAAATAATATTGATTTTTGTTTTTCTGTCTTATAAATTAAAATAATATCGATTTTTGTTTTTCTGTCTTATAAATTAAGACCTATCGTATAAGGATGCTCATTTCAGCAGCTGATTAAGATTACTTTAACCATGGATTTTATCTGATATATATTTCAACATAAGTGTCGAGAAAATGAGGTACATGCAAAACCCTTGCAATTAGAATAGTACTTCTTTCGGACTTAGTAGTGCAATGACATGGGAGCCAGTATTAACTAGCCTCCCTCCAATATGTCCAAGGTTCAAACCCTACCTCTCCCCTAATGTATCAAAAAAAGAATAGTACTTCTTTCACCCTTGTTTCCCCTGTGAATAAAGATGTTACTTAGTATTTTATGAATACTGAATATTATTTATAAAATATGAATATTGAATAGGACGAGGAAAAATTAAACAAAGGCAGTTTTCATGGAATAGCTGGTATATTTAGGGCCTGCTACTTTAAAAAAGAGAGAGAGAGAGAATGGGCCTGCAGACCGAACGATTGGATATTTTAGGGGAATACTAAAAAAAGAATGGGCAAGCAGGTTGAAGATAAGGGCTTGGGCTTGTCGGCCATCTAAATGGGTAGAATGAGAGATATAATGACGAAGTTGCCCCTGCCCATGGTCACCACTCTCCAACTACTCACCCACCACCCTCTTCCATTCAAAATTTTGAATCCAACAACCTAAATAAAATAGAAGGATGGTTATTATATTTCACTCTCTTTTTTATTTTCAAACAACAACTTGTCAACCAACCCCAACTTGCTTGTGAATGGCTAATTAGCTGCACTAATATGATTTTTCATCCTTCCACGGTGTCAATCATTATTGTATCAAAGGCAAGACGACGACAAAGGAAAAAAAGAAAGAAAGATGTGAAACGGCCGTTAGTGGTTGAGGGGAGAGATTGCTCTACTTTTAATATTTTAAGGCTAAAATTGCAACCTAACATATTTTAGGGTGTTGAATCGCAAAAAATATTTCAGGCGCTCAATGCACCTTATTAACCCTCTGATGAATACTGAATATTATTTATAAAATATTAATACTGAATAGGACAGAGGAAATGATTTATCAGATTGGTCGGTGGTAAATTGATGTAATAATAAGTTACCTACCAGATTTGAGAAACTCGTCCATGTCCTCTCCATTTCCGATGCTAAAGTCACTAAATACTGGATAGAGATGCATTCTTCCAAACAACATATGCATTACAGATTTACAGTACAGGCTTTAAATAACGTGATGATCTAGGATTAAATAAACTATTTAATCATAGTATGTGTTATATATAATTAGGTTATATATCAATTTATAATTCAAACAAATTGATTTGGAGAAAAATAATAAATATATCTAACAAAAAAAAACGATAAATATAAATAATCTAAAGTAACTTATTTCACTTTCTGAAATTAATTTGTTTTGTAAGTAATCACTATAAGTGCTTATATATATATCTCTGTGTGTGACATTATATGCCTATTTGGAATTAAGCTTTTGAAAAAAATAAATAAATTATTTTCTGCATTTTATAAGACAAAACCTCTCCAACATATTTATCTTAAAAAAAAATTGTTCTATAGACATATATTTTATTGATGACCTTTGAGTCTATAGTTGAATAAAATACATTATCATAACTCCATCTTAAATATTTACAATTTTTAATTTAGGGATGTGATATTGTTACTACCACTTTTTGTTACTACCAATATTACCACCATTTTTCCACCGTTAAATTAGAATCTCATCTACCTTTATAATTTCTCTCTCCTATTAAGATTCTGATCTAACGGTAGAAAATTGGATGTAACATTGGTAGTAACAAAAAAATGGTAGTAACAATATCATATCCCTTTAATTTATTAGCCGCCCATCCACCACCTATCAGATTCCTCATGTATATAATTAGTTGTATATATATGTATTGAATCTAATTCATAATGTAACAAGATCATAACCTGAATGGCCTAAAAAATAAAAAATCGTAACCCAAAAAAATGGTATTATCATTAATTTATGAGGGGAAAAAAAAAGGAACCTTGGAGGATATAAACAATGCATGCAGGCTTGGAGCTTTTGGAGCCATGCCTGCCTTCTGATCTGTACTTCTGGATGAACCCATATCTGACCAATAGAAACAGGCCAGGTCATGCATGCATATGTGGTGTTACTCCAAGAAAAATAATTCAAGAAAAGCATTAAAAGCGAATTAAATGTTAATAATAAATATAATCCAAGAAAAATAAATCTCCCGATCCATAAAACCCCTTCGTACTTTTCGTAACCTGCATCCAATGAAATGTTACTGAATTGTGTGACTCTTGAGCTAAGCACAACACAAGTGCGTCATTTCCACGTTAAGATGGATAAGTACTGATTGAGTATATATATGATATTATATATATTAAAAACTTCAATATAATATTGGTTCGATGCTCCAAACACATGATGGTCATCAATGACGTATTTTGAATGTGAGCTTCCAAACAAGGAACGGAAGTGACAATTTTTTAATTAGTTAATAAATTCGTCACGTTCTGTTCATTAATTAATTGAATGTCCAGATTTATAATTTGAAATTGAATAAATTAAAAAGAATCATATTCCAATAATGAAGGTTTATTTTAAGGCAATGCATGCACCAGTTGAGATGGTCCAGTACGACGTATTGGTTCTAAATTAGTGGTCGAATCGAATGCCGTAATCAAGTTTTTCTTTTTGTGGTCTAAATAATTCACCCATAAAGAATAATGTAAGTGCAATTCCAAATGTAGCCATTTTCAATCACAAATAGTATAACTTACGATGATTATATGTCTACGTCTTTCGTCTGGGGAAAAAAACACAAATCATCACTTCGTATGAATTTCGGGATATTTAATACTTGTACTTCTTACCAAAAATACTCCCTTACTGAAGATAGAATTCGTATTTGACTTTTAGATTGATTCTACTAATCAGAGGTAAAAAGAAGAACTTGTTCAATTTCAACAACAACAACAACAATAAAACTAACATCTTTTTTATTGTTGCAAAGTAACAATAAAACTAACTAACTTCTATAGTCTTAAATATAAGATTTTAGGAGGTAATTCATATATTCTAAAAAATATGCTAGTTGGTTATTCTAATGGGTTCATGTCCAATTTTACACAAGAAGTTGTCACGTAGGAGTAATACCTGAAAGTTTTTTTAGGAGCAATATTATCCCCGAATTGATTTACAGATCGTAGTACTTTTGCCCTGCCCGTTGTCCCATTTAAGTTTAATTGTTAGTTGATAAAATATGTTGAGTTCATAGTCAACGTGTATCTATGCCATTTTTGTTCATGTGCAAATTTATCCCAAAAATTTATAAATTGTAGCAACATCTCCTTGATCGTTATCTAGTTAACCAAATATATTGAGATGGTAGCATGAGCAACATTGAAGTTATAAATAGAGGAGGAATTCACATTCACTAGAGAGATAATAAAGAAAAAGATCACTGGATGTATAACATGCACACACCAAGGAAGATTATTTAATTCAAGGCCACCGAAAACCCATCGTTGTCATGCCTTAGCAACACTGAGATAGGTGGGTACTTCTTTGATTTTCTCTTCACCACACAAGATATTCCCACCTCTTTGATTTTCTTTAAGCCTTTGGAAGAAATGCATTTTTTTAAATTTTTTATACATATTTTTAACTCTAACTTTGGGAAAAAAAACATGAGGTGTGGATGAAAAATGGACTTGATAAATATAAGTATATTTGGTTAACTAATGAGTAAACTTAACCTAAGTAATAGTTGGGTAAAGTTTACCATTTGAAAACTTTTAGAAGGATGTTACTCCTCAAAAATCTTTCAAGGCAATTTGCGCGTTTGGGATAACAGTGGGAAAAATGACTTATAGTCAATCTCATTTATGAAAAAGTTAGATTGAGAAATCATATTTATGTTTGTATTGGTGATAACATAAGTTGTTTTTTTACTTTAAATTTATAATACTTAAAAAATACTTCATAATCTTAAAATACTTAAAGATATTGAATAACACTAAAAATATTTTTAGTGCCAGTCAGTACCTTAAAATATTTTATAGGGTACTGATTAATATTAAAAATAGACTTTAGGATATCGAGCAATATTAAAAAAATATTTCATAATCTTAAAAAAATATTTTTAGTACCAGTTAGTATCTTGAAATATTTTTTAGGGTATTAATTGGCACTAAAAATATACTTTACATGACCTATATTCCCACATATATCAAATTCTCTCTCTCTCTAGCTAAGGAGCTCAAAAGCTCCCCAAAATAACTATCCAAATAAATAACTTTTGGCCCAGAAATTTAGTTGAAACAACTTCTCAATCAAACATCATCATCTGTATAAGTCCGATTCAAACAATGCATAACTCCGATTGTACTCTCCAAGTAGTGTACCAAACAAGTCCAATATTGCTCTTAGAATAGCAAAATTAAATCTTAACCATATTCTTAATTGAGATATAGAGATTTTATGACGCTTTTAAAAAGACAATCGTGACTAAAATTAAATGCATATATAGCTAGATAAAAATGTAGAGATAGATAGATGGGTTATGCGAAAAAAACGAGACCTTATATTAAAACACTCATATTCACAACTTATCATGAGGAGGGTGAGATATCACATGTGAAAGGACAAGACAAAAAATGGAGAGCCCCATGTGGATCAGTTGATTCCGAATTCAACGACAAATACCCTTTCAAGCCACCCACGCCCACAAAAAATTCCATTTCCTCCATAATGTCATGCGAGCTGGGTTTGATTTCCATTGCATAATTATATTGTTGACAATTATTTATTTTGCAAGTTTGATATCCTGAATGACCCGATTCCTTGTTTGAAATATATAAGATAAAAGCAGTTTTATTTTCATTACACTACTCATCATGATAAATGAAGTCTGCCTAGCTATATTTCAGAGTAGATCTGAAAACTGAATAATGGATAAACTTATGTTAGATTACAACATAAGACCGTATCACATTTCAACACTCGTCTGAGGCATTATATTATTGCGCTAATGGAAAACAGTAGCAGTACGTAGTCAATTTTGAGAGAGTAGAGTGAAAGAAAATTTCTGTGGCAGATGAGCGGGAACCAGTTTCAGAGCTCGTCCTGCCCGTCCAGATTTGATCTGGACGATCTAGATCTGATTTTTTTTTACTTTTATATTTTTTATCCAAAATAATTTTAATAGGTAGAGGATCTAAAATAAAGATAATCTCTCAACTAATATTTTTTAAAAAAATAATTTTTTTATATAGAAAAAATAAAAATAAAAATAAAAAATCTGAACAGATCTGATGGCTGGGAGCTCGTCCGTACAGACGAGCTCCCCCTGTTCATCCAAAAGACGAGTAGTTAAACTGATTCCCAGATGAGCGTTGTGTTATACCGTGGCTGTCCAAATCAAATAGCAACAGTGAAATTGACAGCAGACACAGTACAGACTACAGAATCACAATCGGCCCTACTTATCTTGTCACTTCTTGTCCTTTCATGGGAGCTGGGACTTGCGACCGCCCTACCCTTTTGAATACTTTTTTCCGGAATCTGAAAAATAATTTGATTTACTAAGTGAAACAATTTTTGTTTGTCAACTAAGAAATTCACACCATCAAGCCATTGACAAATTTAATTATGGAATTTCAGCAACTTTCATCAACCAAGTAAAAAATTAACACTATTGTATCATCCACAGGTTTAGTAAATATAAGTTATCACAACTTAAAGGAAAGTGATGACCTTAATAAAACTTGTCAATAGCTTGATAATGTCAAATTTTTAGTTAGTAGATGAAAGTTGTCAATATATAATTAAAATTACTAAATTCCATAACTAAACTTGCTAATACAGGCTGATCATATATAGTGTGAATTATTTACTCAGTAAATGAAAGTTATTAAATCTTAATTAAATGTGGTGAATTATTTAATTCAATAAACTTGTCGATTGTGCATTAATGCGATTTTGAAATTGAAATAATCTATCTATCCTTTACTATTTTCATTAGTCTTTACGTGGCGTGGCATTTTCCCTATAAATAATTGAACCACATACTCATAACATACTTTATTGTCCCCCAACTGTCTCACATCGTCCTTCCTCATTCCCTTAATCAGCGCCAAGGTTAATTAAAAAAGTACTTAACAATCAATCCCGATATCTAAAGGCTCAGCCTGTTTTACGTATAATCATCACATCCCAATTGCTTCACCCATTTTTGCAATATCTTAGTCCATGTTTGATTTGTACAATGGAATGGAATTGAAAAAATGAATTAAGTAAAAAAAAAAGGGGGGGGGGACTTTAATTTAAATAAGAAACGCCTTTTATAAACTTGCTGCACAAGGACTATATAATATATTTGGAGGCCTAACCTGAAGATAAACAGAACACGTTAATGGGGGGAGGTGTTAGCCAGTAGCTAACACTCAAACCACCAACCAAACGCCATATAGCCTTTATTGCTTGGAAACCATGCATCAAGGTGGTCAATTAGGCAGTGACCAACCATCTCACATAACACTCAATCTGCAAGCTAACATTTTCACGTATACTAGCGAAGACCCATGCCCGATGGTCAACAAGGAATTGACCAACAATCCTAAAGCTAACACCACTTAATCTACAAACTGATTTTCACACAAGAGAGGGCCTAGTGTGGCCCTTATTACGAAATGATCTTCCATGATGGTCAGCTAGATGCTGACCAACATTCTGTGAACATATTTGCAAGGTCTTCATTCATTCTTTTATAAATATCATTGACTGCTACAGAACCCTAAAAATCCCATAAATTCATGGTTTTGTATCATTCGAATGCTACTCTCAATGCCAACCACGCCTGCAAAAAAAAAGAGGGAGGGGCCTCCCAATCAGTATAAGTTGAGACAATTCAGAAATATATGAGCAGGAGAGGTTTGACTGGTTTGTATGTACCCATGGTGACAGCGCTGGCAAAAATGACGCCTGAGAGAATGAATATGATAAGGGATGCCCTCTTAAGAATTGCTATCAATCTTCTTACCACGCATTGCCCCCAGAAGCCAGCCAAAATAGACACCGATGTCAGGTATAACGCTGCCAAACATACATGTGCACAGGCAAATAAGGCTAGAGAACATCACACACACACACGATACATATATATCTATTAAACTCTCCACAGTATAACACTAACTTTTGCATTAGAATTTACATGTTCGACTTTTGGGGAAAAAAATAACATGCATCAGGACGTGTCCATGAGCAATTTGTAACGGCAGTGAGATTAGGCATCAAACTTAAACCCATTGCCGCCCTTAAAAGGCAACGCAAAGTTGAGAATTGACTAATGTAAATTACCGTAGGGAATGGGGAACCTCTTGAGAAGGTAAAATTCCACCACCGACAAAGATGAAGAGAACATCATGACAAATGTTGCCGTGGCACTTGCAACCTGCAATTAATATAGAAACAGTATAGCCCTCAGTTGATCATTTATTTAACAAATTGAGAAAATTAATAGCCTGAAGCACAAATGTGACCGCCTTCATTCTACGAACTTACGTACCTGGGGGATGACGCCAATCTCGAGAAGAAGAGGGCCCAAAATGAAGCCACCTCCAGAGCCAAGAAGGCCTCCAACAGTACCTCCTAAGATGCCACATAGTGCACAAAACACAAGGTGAAAAGCTTTCCATTCTATTGAAGCCTCACACATGCTTTCTGGGTTGCCCGTAGCCACCCTCTCTTTGTAATCCCTGTACAGCTTCAATGCTTCATGCCCAAAAACCACTAGTGCAATGGGAAACTGAAGTATCAATCGATACCCAAGAAAAAAAAGTTGTTATTGATTATAACTCATGTGAGCTCTTGGCAAAAAAGACCCGTGAGTTGTATATATCTGTATTTTGTCATCTAACCTGAAGGCAGAAAAGCACCCAGTACCATGCACTGCAGGCCTTCACTTCATTCTGCATAGCGGACCCACACCAAGAAAATATATATTTTAAAGTTATAGCGCAAATATAAACTTGAATATTGTATGTGAAAATAAGAGAGAGAGAGGCTTGCCTTTATGACTTGAAGTAGCAGGAAAGAAACCCACACAATCATTAACACCAAAATCCTTTTCCACCTAAGATTGAAGCAAAGAATTTGCTGAACAATTTAAGAAAACGACGAGTGAGATTGGTGATAAGTTTATCCGGCCTATAAAATATTTAGAAGAGTGAAAAGAACAATTACACACCAAAGGCGATTTCTCTTCTCTGGGTATCAACGGTTCATATTCCGTGCCGACCATAACTGCAAGAATTTCAAGAGATCCCATCACTCAGTTTCACCTTAAGATCATAGAAAACTATTAAGGCACGTGACAAATTGCCCGATACCGGGCAAAAAGTAATTACAGGCACTAATAATAATTATAGCATACTTTTTTTCTTAAAAAAATAATACTTTTACTTCAGTAATGATAATGATTGGTTTGGTAATTGGTTGATACTATTTTGCAGGGCTTTAGAGGAAAGATACAATAATCAAATCCGAAAATGAATCCTAGTGTAGCTGTAAGTTGAAATACGGCTTTCTTACGTTCTCCGCGGGAATTCGCCTTAGTCGCTTGTTGCTTGGCAATTTCGTTCTGCAGTGAGGACAAAAGCCGAAAAGAAAGAAAAATCAGAGGAAACGCGGAAGAGATGCCATCAATAATATTAAAGCTTCAGTCACATGTATATTGTACATGTGTGTTTGTACGTATACTGATACAAAGAATTGACCTTTAACAAAAATAGGAAAACAAAAAAACTAACGTTGAGAATAGTCTCTTCCTTCCACATCTCGATTCCCTTAAAGAAGGATCTGGATGAAGTTCCTGCGGGCGCATTAAAATTAAAAATCAAAGACTGGGTCAGCAGAGATCTTCAATTCAAAGCAGGTGAAGAGTCGTTGGAGGAGTAAGAACAAAAATTGGTAGAGAGACCAATAAAGAGGATGATGATGAGAACAGTGATGAGCCAATAGGGGAAGACAACGCTGAGGCTGACGCCTACAGTGATTCCAAGCATAAGCATGGGCTGGAATAGAAGGGCTAAGTCATAGTCTAATATCGGAACTTCTTTCGTCGGATGCGGCACTCTCAGATTGTACCAAACTGATGACGCCGACGCCCCCATTATCATACCTGCACCCATCCCAATCGCAAAATCATCAATCCAACCCAAAAGTAGACAACACGTCATCTCCACGAAAATGGTGAGAGAGAAAGAGAGAGTAATGGTTCCTAATAATTAACCAGCATGTCTGCTTCAGCATTAGGCAAAAGAGAAAAATATGAAACAGAATTAGGGGGAGACGATGAAGAATGAAAAATACATTTGGAGAGAGCGGCGGCGGATTTGGTATCGAAACCAAGAAGCAAAGTGAGCATGGGGACGAAAATGCCTCCGCCGCCAACGCCGCCGACCGTTCCACATGCCGAACCTAGGAATCCAATCAACGTCGCCAACGCAAGCCTCCAACTCGCCTTCAATTCCTGCACCCAGAAACAGGCACCAATTAATCAACGCCATCATCATATCTAGATATGATGATGAGAGAAAGAGGGACATACGGGCCAAACGGGGTCGGGGCCGGATCCGTAACGCGGATGGGAATGGAAGGAGAGGGAATTAGAGGAAGAAAGAGATGAGGATGAAGGGAAAGAAGGTTGGTAGATGAGGAAAAACGCAGAGAGGATGACAGCAGAGAAGGCAGAAAGAAGGTAAAAGACGAATCTTCTAGTGGAAATAGGCATGGCGGCTTGGGGGATGTGGTGAAGAATGCTTTACGGAGAATGCAGAGCAGAAATCCACTCGGCCCAAATTCTATTTAACGGCGACGAAGGCGCTTCCTTCACATGCCTATCTGATATCTCTCACTCTCACACGACGGCCCTCCTAGGTCCCTATTCGACGTGTCGCTGTGTGGTTGGACAAATCCAACTCAATCACCCCACTGGCATCTGGGCAGTTTTGTTTTAATGCGCGATATTCGGTGTCAGTATCCCAAATTTAAGATTTTTTTTAATGAAACATATAATTTTATTGAAAGGGAAGATGTTTTTTTTTTTTTTTTAAATTCTCCATATTCCCTCCTTTTTCTTCCCGATAAAATTGATGATTACCCTCTTCATAGTCCTTGAGAGAGTATGGTTGCCATGGTAGCCTAGTTCACTTCAGTTTATTCTATCAAAGTGTCACACCCGAACGCATCAAGGGAAGTGGGGATTCTAATCTGGCAAGGTCCTCAGATGCGGGAAACAAAAAGGGCTGCGCCAAAAAGGACACTTCAATTCATATTATATATACAGCGATGAGAGCAAGTTTATGATTTTGTTTGGTGTTTTTAAGAGGTTTGGTTTGGCTGGGTGGAGTTCCTGTTCATTGTCAAAAGGATGGGTGCATATCATACAAGTGGCCAAGTGGGACAAGCCACACGACTTGAGCCATCATTAACTAACTATAGTCTATAGTATACTCCTCTTCGACATATTACGTACTGCGCCATGTTTGTCTTGTACAATATTCTGGCAATAGTAGTGAATTTTTTTACCTGAAGTCAATAATAGAGAATGTGTGCCTCGTCCTTAGCTTGCCGCCTTTTTTTTTTTAAAAAAAATCTCACTCTAGTGCCAATTGTCATATATATATATATATGGGGAAATGATTTGTGCAGTCACTGCACCTAAGATTTTTTCCAGTGAATACAAAACGACGCAGTTTAGTTTAATGAACATTGATAAAAAATAATAATAATAATAATATACAATTCAAAACAAAACATATACTGAAATTTCAAATAATTTTTTCGTATGAGATCACGAATAACATTAAAAAAATACAGAATCAATTTGTGTACATGCTCACATTATTCCATAGGGATAATTACTTTTTAAATTTCAAATTAAATACATTAAATTAACTTGAACGAATCATCAGTAGTTACCTGCGACGGGTATTTCTACGGCAAACTCGGTGTAGCAGAAGACTGAAAGTATAACACCCCAACTTTTCTAAAGCATTTTCGAAATTATTTGATCAGAGTTCAAAATAATTTAACCAGAGTTGAGCAACGAAATGATTTTAAATACAAAGTAACTGATATTCAACCACTGTAGTGTACTGATTTGTTGATACAAAGAGTTCGAAAGACTATACATATCTACAGGACTTTCTCCAGCTAGTCCTTCTGCCTGCTGCTTACCCTTGTTTCTGTTTCTGTTCACTCCGAAAATCCTGAAGCTACAGTAAGAGCTGAGGTTCAATACCCATTGAACCTCAGGTAACGGTTAACCTCATGCTTATGTATCAAATATGTATGACAGATATTCATGTCAAAACAGCAATAATCACATACATTATTCTCATATTCACATAATAACATAACACAGCCACTGCAATATGCATGTTATTATAGTCTGCACTATTCACCAGTGCCACGGTGTACATCCGTGTCCTCAGCGCTAGGAAAACATAACGGCGTTATCAAGACTATAACCCGTATCAAGTTGTATGTGTATGATCAATTTTCAAAAACAGAATTTCAGACTATCTATCACATATAAGCATACCATAAGCATCAGAGTTAAGGTTACAATACGCGTCCGTACCTTCCTTCCACGTGAATAGTAAATTACTATTCATGTATACGGCACTATTCATGTATACGGCACTATTCACGTATACGGCACTATTCACGTATCCCCAAACTTCCTTTGAATCTGACTCCGGAATCCTCGGATATCCTATAATATCATTTTTATCAGTGACCATTAATTTTCAGCATTTGCGGAAACTATGTTGGATATTCACTATTCATGTGAATAGTACCAGTAAAAATATTTTTACCGTGCCGGTAAATATTTTTTACTGTGCCAGTAAATAATATTTACTGTCCAAGGATAATTCTTTTCTGATGTGACAGATCAGACTAAGCTGCAGCCACAGAGCATACTCAGAAAAACTCTATCTGGCATTTCTACTATAATTACCAAAAGAAACTACCAAATATTAAGACTAGAGACCAAAGAACTTACCCTTGAAGTTCTTACTCCTTCTCTCCAGCTCCGAGAACTTTACTCTAAATTCTCCCTCTAAACTCTAAGAATTCTCTCTCTTCTATTAAACTCGACCGTTGTGATCTGAGTTTGGTGTGAAGAAAATGAAGAAATGAAGCTTCTATTTATAGTGAAAAAGCATGACACTATTCATACTTTATCAGGTCAGATTTTGGCCGTTGGATCTTGACTTTAAATATGGCTTCATCTCAACCGTCCAATCCATTTGCTTACGTCATCGATGACGTCATCGATGACGTCATCATGACGATGACACTTTCTTACTCTTTTGCATTTATCCTATAAAGATTCCCTGATCGGTGTTCTAATCGCGTTATATTAGAAATTCTCAAGAATCCGGAAGCACAGCCTTGAAGTTCTATTTTTCCTCTTCAGAAATATCTGGGTCAACTAAATTTTTGATCCTATTTAGGGTATTCCGTAACCTGCCGAAGATTTTAAGTCGGACACTGACGGTTACAGAAATTACTTCGGGTGACACCATCTTCTAGACAAAAATTCACTGATTCATAATATGTGCAGTTGTTTACTACTTAGTTCAAGGAGTTTGAGTTATGATTTATTTCCTACAGATTCCACTATCTGTCCTGCTTCAAAATATCGGTTTCAACCTATCTCAATAATCATTCCGCCGATTACGGAAATGACTTTGGAGATAACCCACTCTGAGATAGAAATTCACTTGTTTATAATATACCCTTACTTTAAAAACCTAATTCACGGTTTATTGGAAATAATTTTATTTCTATTGTTTTCCAAAGTATAAGATATTATATTATAATAATATTATTATTGAGTGGGTCCCGCGTGCAAAATTTTTCAAACTTCACGGGTGTTGGCAGAGGGAAATAATTTGACGTGGGTCCCGCATGAATAGTAAATACGTATTTTCAAATAGTGAATACGTATTTAGGAATAGTAAATACCGTATTTTTAAATAGTAAGTACCGTATTTTTAAATAGTAAATACTATTCATACCCCACAAAATACCGTATTAACCAATAGTAAATACGTATTTGTGAATAGTAATTACTATTCATGTACGTATTTGTGAATAGTAAATACTATTCATATTCAAAAATACTGATTTCAAATTTGTCATTTTCAAAAATAGGGCCTAATAGTCCTCCAAAAATAGGCTAGTTTTCAAGTCTTTAGGTCCAAAATTCAGGATGTTACAATTCTCCCCCCGTTCAATAAATTTCGTCCTCGAAATTTGACAATATAAAATCAAAAGGTTATCTAGACCTCTAGTCTATTCCTTCCTTATGCAAACTTAAATAGCACGCATCATACTATTCAGTGTCTCAATCTTATACCCAGGTATAGTACTAAATTACAGGACTTGCTGATCTATTCTCACAGTACTCGGTTACACAGGCCTCACTGCCTGATTTATTTAGCCTTTTGGCTTAACACATATTGGCCTTCCGCATCTGCTCATCAATTTCATCTGAGTCTTTCCCATTCAAGTTCTCGAATTACTTTCACTTCCTCAACACTATAGCTGACAGCTATTAATTGACTTAACTAGTTTAGTATTCCAGACCTTTCTAATAGTTGCTGTTCCTGTACCATAATTCCCAATTACACTGCTTTTCTTTTCAACACGATAGCGTCGACAATCATGTCATTGCTCCCAAAATTATTTTCTTGTCTCATTTTCAAATTTTCAAACATGAAAAATTTTCCGTGGTTTCAGTACATTTCACAATCTGCACTATACCACAAAGTAATAATGCTATAACATTTTTAAACTTAATCGCTGCCATCACAAATTCATGAAAACATTTTTCACTGCCGGATCATTTTCAAAAACTTTTATTACCGGCACATATCTTTGAGGGAGCTAATTTATTTCACAAAATTTTACAATTGAGAGTACACACCATCATTTTAACCATTTGGTACAGTGAGCGCCTTACCCCAATCCTCAAATCCCGTCTCAACAATACTATCAACAATGTGGGAGAACCTCCGCCCCTCTCTCAGGAGACCCAGTGTTCACACTGGCACATAAAGTAGCAACCCTATCTAGCGGAACTCAGTCCAGTCATAGACAGTCAGGTTTTACTAATCAAAACATACGCCCTAGGCGAAATGTTATGGATTGGGTGCGTTCACTGCTGGTGCGATTTCCATTTTCTCAAACCAAAATCCCTCCAAAACTTTTTGTTCAAAAAAAAGAACATTTATCAAAGGCTAGCGATTTCAAACATTTTAAAACATCTAGCAAGACCCAGCAAACTGTGTACATCTACAACAGCTTCTGTCCTTCCAGTTTTGTACTGACTTTTCCACAACATAGTTAAAAACTCAATTTCAAACTTTGGGTTCTAACAAAAACCCCTTTATATAAGACAACATCTGTTCAAAATAACCATCACTGTGGTCTCAAATTCTGTTGAAAACATTTCATTTGAAAACTCTGTTTCAAAAATCCACATGTGCGAACAAATCAATTTTAAAAATTTCAAATACAGCAAGTGTCTTGGCAAGTTCAAAAATTCAATTTTTTTAAACCTTACTTAGGAATCAGACAACTAACATTAGAAGGTCATCACTAACTACACGCATTGGAACCTCTGTCCTTGGCTACTCAAACTATCCATAAAATACTTAGTTTGTTCTACTTTAATCTTCCAGCTATTTCAAACATCGTTCGCTATCCTCGGATCTCACAAAATTTTCTGAACACTTCTCATATTCGTTGTCTGACAACTATGGGCTTCTGCTAGCCTATAAACACAATATATGCTGTATAGCACTGGAGCAAACCATGACGATATACTAAGTTACAACAGTCTTTTCTCTAGGGAACCTATTCAATGTGAGATTCATTATAATGTACTTACCTTGAGAACCGATGCACTGGTAACTCTACTTTATGGTTCGTTGTCACGGCGGCTCCACTCTACGGTTCGTCGTCACGGTGGCTCTGCTCTACGGCACATTACTCGGCGCTTCACTTAGTCTTCTCAGACCAGTCAGCTTTTCCGGTTAGCATCCTCTGTAGGTAAACCTCCTTGATCAGAACTCCCCGTAGGTATCCTTCTCCGACAAACTTTCCATAAGTAGCGCCAGTGATCGTCTTTGAATCATTATAATGAGAACTCAAATCTTAACAGGTTCCTATCCTTTAGTAGTTTCATAAACCGTTGTTTCTATGTCTGCCATCTTATCTAGGGTCATTCTATTTGTGGACTTTCACTTTCTATTTAGCTCCAAGCATAATTCTTAACTCAATTTTCCCTATCGGGTAGCCACTTACTTTATAGGGAATCTATTAGCCACTAACATCTCTATGGTTCTTGGTCCCACCTTGAGACCATAACCTGGTGGCTACTGAGGTTTCCAGCTTTCGTATGGCTCTGTTAAGGAACTATCTCTTAGGTATTTGGAACCTAGGCAAAACTCACTCATATTTTCTCAGGGTTCCTACTCTCACAGGGGTCATAGTTCTGAGATTTCTCTCGCCTAAGCAATATTAACTTCATAATGTCTATTGATTCTTGGTACTAATATTGGTATACTTACTACTGGGTACCTACAACTCTCATAGGTACTAGTATGACATAACTGTCTCCCCAGAATTACTGGGTACTTTCCTTCTTCTGTCAATTGATCACCACCGTCAAGGACTTAATCAAAAGATCTTCGTCCCCGGAGCCACGCCCCTTTGCACGCATGGTGTCTGGCCTCTACAAGGTAGGGATTTTCTTCTCAGGGTACCTTAACAAGTTATTATTTTGACAAGGACATTAAATCGATAGGTTACTATCCAAGGGAAACCTAAACAGTAGGTTACTGTTTACCGGAAAACTTAAGTCGTACCGACTTCTCTGTACCACTTCCCTTGAAACTCTGAGCGGGGATTTAACTTAGATTCCGATTCCCATATCAAAAGTCTTAAAGTTTAACAACAGAAACCATATTCTGTGCCATCTACTCTATATCAAGGCCTCCCGAGCCTAACCCTTTTCCTTAGGATGTACGTCCTTTTTGTATCACAACACCAGTATTGTATCAGTACTTGTACTTGTTTTTTTCGAAATACTTTTAAAACCATGGCTTAGAGCCTAACTTAGTTAGTCAAACCGATTGGCCAGGTAGGCGTCTATCATGGGAGCCTCACCGTGCTAGGGTGACTGATTGGCTGATCCACATAGACTCGGCCCTACCTTCGGCACCAATGGTTTACTGTAACTGAGTCGGGTTCATACCAGATAAAACACTTTTGAAAGCTTAGAACCTAACCCCGCTACTCAGACAATCCGACTAGGTAGGTGTTTTTGTGGAAGGCTCGACGAATTCAAGGAAACTGATTGCCAACCACAAAACCCCTTTCTAGATATCGGACTGTTTGGAGTAACTTAGTTAACTCTATGCCAGGATGTCTGCTCTGATACCAAAATATAACACCCCAACTTTTCTAAAGCATTTTCGAAATTATTTGATCAGAGTTCAAAATAATTTAACCAGAGTTGAGCAACGAAATGATTTTAAATACAAAGTAACTGATATTCAACCACTGTAGTGTACTGATTTGTTGATACAAAGAGTTCGAAAGACTATACATATCTACAGGACTTTCTCCAGCTAGTCCTTCTGCCTGCTGCTTACCCTTGTTTCTGTTTCTGTTCACTCCGAAAATCTTGAAGCTACAGTAAGAGCTGAGGTTCAATACCCATTGAACCTCAGGTAACGGTTAACCTCATGCTTATGTATCAAATATGTATGACAGATATTCATGTCAAAACAGCAATAATCACATACATTATTCTCATATTCACATAATAACATAACACAGCCACTGCAATATGCATGTTATTATAGTCTGCACTATTCACCAGTGCCACGGTGTACATCCGTGTCCTCAGCGCTAGGAAAACATAACGGCGTTATCAAGACTATAACCCGTATCAAGTTGTATGTGTATGATCAATTTTCAAAAACAGAATTTCAGACTATCTATCACATATAAGCATACCATAAGCATCAGAGTTAAGGTTACAATACGCGTCCGTACCTTCCTTCCACGTGAATAGTAAATTACTATTCATGTATACGGCACTATTCATGTATACGGCACTATTCACGTATACGGCACTATTCACGTATCCCCAAACTTCCTTTGAATCTGACTCCGGAATCCTCGGATATCCTATAATATCATTTTTATCAGTGACCATTAATTTTCAGCATTTGCGGAAACTATGTTGGATATTCACTATTCATGTGAATAGTACCAGTAAAAATATTTTTACCGTGCCGGTAAATATTTTTTACTGTGCCAGTAAATAATATTTACTGTCCAAGGATAATTCTTTTCTGATGTGACAGATCAGACTAAGCTGCAGCCACAGAGCATACTCAGAAAAACTCTATCTGGCATTTCTACTATAATTACCAAAAGAAACTACCAAATATTAAGACTAGAGACCAAAGAACTTACCCTTGAAGTTCTTACTCCTTCTCTCCAGCTCCGAGAACTTTACTCTAAATTCTCCCTCTAAACTCTAAGAATTCTCTCTCTTCTATTAAACTCGACCGTTGTGATCTGAGTTTGGTGTGAAGAAAATGAAGAAATGAAGCTTCTATTTATAGTGAAAAAGCATGACACTATTCATACTTTATCAGGTCAGATTTTGGCCGTTGGATCTTGACTTTAAATATGGCTTCATCTCAACCGTCCAATCCATTTGCTTACGTCATCGATGACGTCATCGATGACGTCATCATGACGATGACACTTTCTTACTCTTTTGCATTTATCCTATAAAGATTCCCTGATCGGTGTTCTAATCGCGTTATATTAGAAATTCTCAAGAATCCGGAAGCACAGCCTTGAAGTTCTATTTTTCCTCTTCAGAAATATCTGGGTCAACTAAATTTTTGATCCTATTTAGGGTATTCCGTAACCTGCCGAAGATTTTAAGTCGGACACTGACGGTTACAGAAATTACTTCGGGTGACACCATCTTCTAGACAAAAATTCACTGATTCATAATATGTGCAGTTGTTTACTACTTAGTTCAAGGAGTTTGAGTTATGATTTATTTCCTACAGATTCCACTATCTGTCCTGCTTCAAAATATCGGTTTCAACCTATCTCAATAATCATTCCGCCGATTACGGAAATGACTTTGGAGATAACCCACTCTGAGATAGAAATTCACTTGTTTATAATATACCCTTACTTTAAAAACCTAATTCACGGTTTATTGGAAATAATTTTATTTCTATTGTTTTCCAAAGTATAAGATATTATATTATAATAATATTATTATTGAGTGGGTCCCGCGTGCAAAATTTTTCAAACTTCACGGGTGTTGGCAGAGGGAAATAATTTGACGTGGGTCCCGCATGAATAGTAAATACGTATTTTCAAATAGTGAATACGTATTTAGGAATAGTAAATACCGTATTTTTAAATAGTAAGTACCGTATTTTTAAATAGTAAATACTATTCATACCCCACAAAATACCGTATTAACCAATAGTAAATACGTATTTGTGAATAGTAATTACTATTCATGTACGTATTTGTGAATAGTAAATACTATTCATATTCAAAAATACTGATTTCAAATTTGTCATTTTCAAAAATAGGGCCTAATAGTCCTCCAAAAATAGGCTAGTTTTCAAGTCTTTAGGTCCAAAATTCAGGATGTTACAGAAAGCAAGGTGGAGACGCCAGAGATGACAAAAGATATAACCACGGCCGGGCCGGCCCTGTCCGTGGCCTCAAGGCCAGTAAGAACGAATATTCCGGCGCCAATGACGGATCCGACGCCGAGAAGAGGTGAAGCCGAGAGAGATAGAGAGAGAGAATGAGTTTTTTTTTTCAATGTTCATTAAACTAAACTGCGTCGTTTTGTATTCACTGGAAAAAAGCTTAGATGCAATGACTGCACAAATCATTTCCCCTATATATATATATATATATATATATATATATAAAATAAAGTCTCAATGTAGATTTCTCTTTAAAAACAATCACTAGGGACCTTAGTGACATAAATATACTTATCAATGTTCACTGTATGACTTATCAATATAGTTACGTACACTTGTTAAGGACCTATATAAATGGGTTTAGTTAACATAGATGAGTTTGTCAATGGTCATTTTATGACCTGTCAATATAGTTACATACATTTATCAAGGACCAATGTAAATGGGCTTTGTTAACATCGATTAGTTTGTCAATGGTTATTCTATAGCTTCTCAATACAGTTACATACATTTGTTAACAAGAGCTGCTTTAGTTAACATGTATGAACTTGTCAATATAGTCATATAAACTTGTTAATAAGGTAACTTCACATCTGGAATCTATATCACTGAGGTTCATAAGAATTTTTTTGATAAAGTAATCTAAACTAAAACTTTTTTATATTTTTTCTAATCCTTGAGACTTGAATGAAATTTTTCCTTTTTTGAGTAAAATACTCTAACATCCCCTGTGTTTTGCCTTAATTACACGGAACTCCACTCTATTTTAAAAACATACATTTAAGTCCAAACCATTAACTGTTAAGTATTTTTATATTTAATTAAAATTTATATTACAATAAAACTTATTTAATAATTTACCCTTCATCATTACAAATTTTCTAATTTTGGCTGAAATATTTTAAGTAATTTAAAAGTTTTTTTTTGGCAAATAGTTATCTATATATTTATTTTTTTCTTATTGAGATAAAGACTTAATTAATTTAAGAGTAAAATACTCTAACCTCTCTTGCATTCTGCCTTAATTATAAGGACCTCCTCTCTGTTTTAAAAACATACACTTAGGTCTAAATTGTTAACTACATTAAGGATTTTGAATATATATATATATATATATATATATATTATAATGATTTTTGTTATTATAAAAATTATTTTGGAAAATATAAATGTTCATACATTTGTTGAAAGAAGGGTATTTTGGTCAAAAAAAATGTTTAGTAGTCAAATTTAACGGTGAAGTAATGGTTAAATGGATGTAAATGAAATCTCAAATATATAAGGAAGGTTTATGTAGCATACATTCTAATTTCAAGGGAAGACTATATACGTTTTTAAAATAGAGGAGAAGTTTGTATAATTCAGGTAAAACAGAAGGGTAATCAATATATTTTACTCTTAATTTAATCAATACAGACATAAAAAAACTTAATTACAAATATGATTGATTCTTTCAATAGATGCGTACTTAATAAATATGTATATTTAAATGTTTGTGAAAAAAATGTATTTAAAAAGTTCAATTTAAATTTAAAATAAGTTATATAATATCTCAAATTTACATTCTTAAAAGCATTATGCTTTTTAAATATGTTTTCAATCATGGTGTCATGACAATAAAAAAAAAAAAAGAAGGAAATATGTTTTCAGTCATTAAAAAAGGTACTAAATAAATATGATAAAATTTTTAAAAATTTACAATACAATAAAAAATAATAAATTTTATACTCCTTCTGTTTCTAATTATAAGAGTTAGTTGACTTTTTTGGAGAGATTAAGAAAGCTAATTAAATTACTTTAGAGTATTTTTATTTTTATTTTTTTCTTCAAACTAATTAGTTTAACCAATAAACTCAGGGAAAAACATTTCTCATGTTGTAGGAGAAATGTTTTCTCATGCCACACACACATAAAATGATGGGACCCACACATATATATAATTAGCATTATATATATATATATATATATGTGGGTCCTACTATTTTATGTATGTGTAGGAATCTTCTTTTTCTCATGCAACATGAGAAAAGTAAACCCCATAAACTAATATATAATCTAAGGATATATCATATATGAAATGATTAAGTAATTTATTTAGCTTTCTTAATTTCTCCAAAGAAAGTTAACTAACTCTTATAATTAAGACCGGAGGTAGTAACATATTAAAACTCTTGAGGAGATGCCATCTCATGTCGACTTTGCGTTGATTGACTGAGGGGATGAAACAGATGGTTTGGTTGTTTGTATAAATTATCAAAGGTTGTTTGTATGAAACAGACTTTACTTTGTGATATATATTTCTTTTTAAAAAAAGGTTGCCAAGCGCCTTATAGCGTGTTGGCACTAGTGTCAGGTTTAGGAGCCTGGCCTCCCCCCTCCCCTCAAGAGTTCGACTCCTGCCAGTTGTATAAAAAAAAAAAAGGTTGTTTGTATAAATTATCAATTTTAGACAAATATGAATGTTTATTCATTTGTTGAATGGGATATTTTAGTCAAAACAAATATTTAATAGTCAAACTTAATGGTTGACTAATAATTGAGTGAGTGGAAGGAAATGAAATTTCAAATATATTAGGAAGGTTTTGTAGTATACATTTTAATTTTAAGGAAGTTCATATACGTTTTCAAAATATAAGAAAGATTTATGTAATTTAGACAAAATAGAAAGGCAGACATATTTTCTCTCTTATTTAACTTTCCAAACAACAAAAAAGATGTCCCTCTCATTGTAGTTCGTTTACTTTTTGATATATATATATATATATTTGTTTGTATAAATTTTCAAGATAGATATAAATGTTTATCCATTTGTTGAATGAGGCATTTCAATCTAGTTAAATTTAATGGTCAACTGACAGTTGAATAGAAGGAAATGAAATTTCAAATATGTTAGGGAGGTTTTTATAACATACATTTTAATTTTAAGAGAAGTTCATATACATTTTTATAATAGAATAGAGATTTGTGTAATTTAGACTCAAAAAAAAAAAAAGACATACATATTTTACTCTATTTTTTAACTTTCCAAACAACAAAAAAGATGTTGCTCTGTTTGCCAGCCAACCCCAACTTGGTACGTGCGAATGGCTAATTAGCTGCACTAATATGATTTTTGATTGGTCCACGGTATGAATCATTATTGTATCAAAGAGTTTTGTTGCGCTATCATTAATTATTGCAATTGTCACTAAAACCACGTTATCAGCACCAACAATGATGTGGACTAATACACTTTAACTGGATGGGTGGACTTTCTTCTGTCCCCATCAGCTGACTTTGCCCTTCAACCTAAACACGTACACAGTCAATATGTAAATCGATTAATGAAACATAAACCTACCATGATTTAATTTGATTTTTTGCTATTGCACTCGGTTCACCAGAACTTTACCCTGTCTAGTCCGGATCGAGGTTCTATCGAGTGCATATGCGGGGACCTCTCCCAGGAGAGTTTTTTTACATTCACAAGGACTCGAACTCGAGACCCCTGCTTAAGACAAATGTATAAATTTTTGGGTCAAATATATTTTTAAAAAATATCTAATATCCATTAATTTTTTGGGACATTTTTTTTTTAAAAATTTTGGGGCCACCTTGTATATGAGAAGCTACGTCTCTGCTCCTTCTATTTCTTTAAGATAATCTCAAGGTTAGAAATATCAGTTAAAAACAATAAAAGTGTTGAAATTGTAACTCTTTTTTATGTGACTAGAATATCCTAATTTATAATGACATAGAAAATGAGACAGAATAATGAGATTGTTATAATAAAGAGAATTGTATAATGGAGAGAATAAGAAAATAAATATGATAAAAATAATAAAATAAGACATTACCTAAATATATTTTATAAAAAATAATGGCGATTGTTTCTTTATTAAAAACAACAACAACAACAACAACGGGCAAGGAGTAGGAATAAAAAGAAGATGGGCCATGGTGGTAATAATATGTGTAAATCACTACTATATAAACACCCACCTGCATCTTGGCTTTGGGATCCTGGGTCTTTTCGTTGTAGGAAGAGAATCTTAGGTATAGGCCCCACAAGGATTCTGATTCTACTTTTTTTAAAGTGAGTTGTTGGAGTCGAGCAACTTGGTTGGATCACAATCATGGTTGTGAAAACGCCTTCCAGACTCGTAGAAACGGCCGTGCATACGTTTTTCGGCTGGAAAACGTGCAGAGACGATGGTTTGGACGGTTTTCAGGTAGAAACGGATGGAACGCCGTTCAACTCGGTAAACTCGGTGAAGACGGCATTCCAACCGAGTCAAGTTATCCCCATTAAAAAGAAAAAAATTGAGCCCCAATTAAAAACGTGATTCCACCACAGAGCGAACCCTAAAACGTGATTCGTCGGCCTCTTCTTCACTCTTCAGTCGCTGCTTGCCTGCTTCTTCTTCGCACGACAGAGACGGAGACCCACTCGACCGCTGCTGCTTCTTCTTAATCTGCTATTCTTCTTCATCGCTTCATCGCTTGGTTCGCTCCTGCTTCTTCTTCATCGACGTCGACCACTCGAGACTTGAGGAACTTCTTCTTCTTCTTCACCGTCGCTAGACGGCTGGAGGCTGGACGCTGGAGTGATTCTTCTTCAATCTTCACCCTCAGTCCGACAGTCCCTCACTTTGAATTAAAGTATGCCCCTATCAGCCTATGCCTATCCCTCATAGAATTATAGTTAATTAGTTATTCACTAATTTCACTTATTTCCTTTCCTTGTTCATTAATTTTTATTTTGGTTGCTGATTTGCTCTGCTTTGTATTTTATTTTGGTTGCTGATTTGCTCTGTCTGCTTGTGTATTTAAATTTTTTGAAATTTGAAAGCCTTATTTTGGTGTGTTTTAGTAT
The DNA here is from genome assembly GCA_034222035.1 of Acacia crassicarpa. Classification (NCBI taxonomy): domain Eukaryota; kingdom Viridiplantae; phylum Streptophyta; class Magnoliopsida; order Fabales; family Fabaceae; genus Acacia; species Acacia crassicarpa. The sequence goes on along the minus strand of JAWXYG010000002.1, from coordinate 58,327,838 downwards.
GAAGTAAACTCTTACGTTTCGTTTACGTTTTCCGTTTTTACGTTTTTGCTCACCCTTACCGTTTCAATGTAGACTCTACGTTTTCAGAACATTGATCGCAAGTTTTACTGCACAGATTACTCAAATCAAAAATAAAATTTAATACTAACTCCGATTCTAATTATAAGAATACTTTTATAGTATAAATTACACTACAAAAATGTTCTTATAATTACGACTGGAAAGAGTACGAGGTCAATACCTTTTCTTTACAAACAATTATCATTGTAAATAATACTATTATCTCACAGCATCATCACTTAATTTAGATTTTTTTAAAAAAAGTATCATTTCATGTGAATATTTGAATGCCATCTCGTCTGAAATAAGTATTTTAATGTTATACGAAATTAATGCCTGTAATCTTGAAAATTAACTTGGATATCTAAACCAGAGATGTTTATACCATCCATCTGGCCACGTTGACTCCCATTCTTACTGCTTCACGCCACATCCCATATACAAAAAATTACCTTTCCACGTTGATATAGCTCCGCCTATCAAATTTGACCTCGATTTTGAGGACTATTGTCGACCTATTAATTAGAATTGAAAAAAACAAATTAATTTTAAATTTTATGTTATCAAAAGAACATTGTTTCCCTATTTCAATTCAATTCCACAAGACCATAATCCAAATTTCAACATAGTAAACGGGCTAATAGAATAAGGAACAAGTGGAAGCCCCAACGGCCGTTGAAGGTGGTTCCTCTGAGCAATGAGTACTAAGTGGTGTCGTTTTCAAGATGGAGGAAGGAGACTACACATTTCATGAAGGTCAATGGATGATCGATGACCACTACATTTTAGCATAACGTTGGAGACCAGATTTCAACCTATGGAAAGCCGATTCACAGAAGAAGACCCCAGCATGGGTAAGGATTCAGGATTTTTTAATGGAGTTTTGTAGGGTGGAATCATTTGGTTTAATAGGCAATATGATCTCGAAAATGCAAATTGCTCATCTTCCTTGGTAATGTTTGTGATACTCTAGACAAAAAGAATAAATCATTCTTGTGGGGGAAAGTCGTCGTACACATTTAGTAGCATCAGATAAGGTGTGGCAGAAAGGGTAGGGCGGTTTGGAACTGCGGCATGTTAGCTTTCAAATCAAGCTCTACTCATGAACTTGGGGTAGGGACTGGTGACCAATAGGGATGCATTCTGGGTTAAAGTTGTAAGAGATAAGTACAAATGTGGGGATGATCTTCTTCCTTGGTTTACCTCAAAATGCCCAAGCTCAAATGTATGGACAAGAATCAAGAAAACATGGGCTACAATTCTTGGAGGGCTTCAAATTGATCACGAATGTAATTTAGTTAAACGGAAGTGGAGAGAAATGGAGAATTCTCTATGAAGTTTGCATATCAAATAATATCTGGGAATAAGGAGGATCAGGGAAGAGACTGGGGTGGATTGTGGAGAGTTCGAGTGCCACAATGATGCAAGACACTTCTTTGACTATAAGCTCGACAGATCTTGCTCATGAATGCTTGCTGGACGAGAAGGGGTCTGACATTGGATGCAAGCTGCCCCTTGTGTGGGGTTGTTTCAGAAGAGTCTATACATGTTTTTTGGGATTGCACGCACTTGAAAGCCTTATGGAGGAAAGTAGTGTGCCTCACAAAGTAGCATGTGTTTTGTAATGTGAATCTTTCAGATTAGGTGTGGTGGAATATACAAGGCCAAAAGGAAGCAAGTCAAGAGTGGGCCTCAAAATTTACAATATCGTGTTGGTGGTTGTGGTGGCAGAGGAACTCATTTGTTTTTAGAAGAAATTTATCTCAAATGACAACATACTAGCCAGTTCAAGCGTAATGGTGGAAAGTATGAATCTTATTAAGGATCGTGTAGTAGGGACGAAAATTCAGGGGCTACTCTAGCTCCTAGTCGTGAGTCCTGGCGACCACTGGAGGATGACTGGGTTAAGGTAAATGTAGATGGTGCATTCTCAGTTACTACTACGAAAAGAGCTTATGGGGGGTGATTCGACATTCCATTAGAAGTTTTATTAAAGGCTTCACACATCTTATTGATGATGGGATAAATTAACTGCGAAAATCTGGGTTTGTTTCCTTGGTTTAAAAATGACATGGTCTATGGGGTTCAGGAAAGTCTGGGTGAAAATAGATTCTTCAAAATGTATCAACCTTATTCTTTATGAGCACAGGTCCACACACAAAGACTCTAGTCTTCTTGAGGAAGTGAAAGTATTGATGGGTATGGATTGGGAAATAAAGCTCACTTACGTGCCTTGTTCATGTAACTGTTCAATGGATTATCTAGCCAAGAGAGGGCTTGAGTTACGACACAGGTTTTACATAGTGTATCATCCTTCCGAGCATCTTGTGGCTCTTCTTTATCAGGATTGTACTTGGGACAATATTCCTCTAGGTATTAGCTGGGGTGTCTCTTTTTTTATATCAAGGGGAGAAAAAAAAAAGAATAAGTTCAAAGTTAACCAAAATATTTGAAATATTGTCAACCAACAAAAACCCATATTTACCTAGTCAAATTAATTTTCTAAAATCAGTTCAAAGTTAATAAAATACAGAAATCTTATGGTCATAGCAAATACAAACAACATAACATACCCTAGGAGTACAAAAGAGTCTTCAAGACTCACTCCGCGGGTGTCTTCCCTTGCTCCCTACTAAAATAATATCCTTAAAAAAAATTAATATTGCAACCATAAGATCCTAAAATCTCAGTAACAATTGGTTATTCAGAAATATACATGTAAACCAAGATAAAAAAGATACAGTTCATCTCAAAATAAATAGATTTATATTGTACTTTATACAAAACCTTTCACAAACTGGTTTTCGACTTGGTTACCAAAACTTCCTTCCAAAAAGAGTTTCAAAACATTATAATTTATTTTTCAAACATTTTTCACAAAAATATCATATACTATATATATACTATACAATTATTCAATATTCAACATGCAATATGCCTCCTTTATATTATCGTCCAACCTTATACCACTGACTGGAGCCATAAACTAACACATAGTTCAACAAAAACCCATCTCAAGCTCACCAAATCTTAAGATACACTTGGCCAAAGGTATTGAGCTTAAATCTGAACTATGACTCCCCTCATTGAACACAAGGAGGAGGTGTCACCTGTCCTATAGCTCCAATGCAATCTGAGCCAAAGGAAGACATGGAAGAAGGGACCCTGACAACTACTATATATTATAAACCGAGTAATGGAATAAACAAATCTCATCATAAAAATTCCTCCTCACCTCAACCTATCACAAATGTACTACCGTTCATTTGCATCCATGGCAAACAAGTACAATAAAATCAAGGGTGAATGAGCAAATTTACCAACCAACTATTAGGCCAGGAGCATTGGGCACAAAAAACTTTTAAAAGGACCAAAAAGACCAACAAACAATTGAATTTGTTAAAATAATACAAAACCGTCATATTGCACCTAACCTCTGTTTGGTATGATATCCACGTGGCATTTGAGACTTGCGATAGTGAGTCTGGACGACGACTTTAGAATTTCTAGAATTGAAAAACGACTAAAAAATAGAAAAGAAACCATGATGACTAAATAATAGAAAAGAAACCATGATGCTGACAAGCCTCAAAAAGCTTGAAGGGGAAAAAAACTCAGAAATTAAATCAGCAGCTTGAAGGAAAAAAAAACTCAGAAATTAAATCAGCTAAGAGAAGCGCATTCGGAAATGGAAATGAAGGAAAAACAGTGAATCGAAGGGCCTTGGGTTTTTCCTGTGGTGATTTATGATCTGGAGATTATGAAATCACCTTCTGACAATCGGTGAAAGCTTGAAGGAGACGAGGGTAGTGAGGATGAGAAGCGATTTTAGCTTTGATGAGAGAGGAAGTGGAGGCATCATCGTCAGGTTGAATTTCAGGTGCAACATATTGCGGCTCAGCTTCGGTAATGGCGGAAAGCAGGTCATCGGATCCAAACATCGGATTCCGATTGTGGAAACCACCGGAGGAGGAGGAGGAGGGGAGAAAACTCTGGTAATCAGTGTCAAATAGGGGGTTCTCAGGCGTCATCAAGGCCTTGTCAGAGTAGTCCGCCGACAAAGGCGCTCCGTAGATTTCTTCCATCGCCGGTCACCCGCAAAAGCATGAGCACCGAGTGCGTGTACTTGGCAGAAGCAACTTCTGGGAACGACAAACAATGATAATTAATACTCCAGCTCAAATGAACCACACCAACTCAAATGGCACGTGGATATCATACCAAATGGAGGTTAGATGCAATCTGACCGTTTTGTATATTTTTAACAAATTCAATTGTTTGTTGGTCTTTTTGGTCCTATTAAAAGTTTTTTGTGCCCAACGCTCCTAGCTTAATAGTTGGTTGGTAAATTTGCTCCTTCACCCTAAAATCAATAATATTTTGATCATAATATATAAGCATGCTTAAAAAGTCTCCAAAGTACATAACCATAAGTTCTAAAAATTCAACAAGCATGTTTGAAAAGTTTTTCACTCATCAATGAATTTTAGTCAAATATATAATTTCAAATCAAGCCCTCTATGAGCACAATAAATCCCAAAACAGTTTAATATACACCTATATATAAAGTTGACAAGTGTATATATATATATATATATATATATATATATATATATATAAGGTTAGCTCTACTCCAAAATTAGACCTATTTTTATCAATCCTTGAATGCTTATTAACACTAAATAATTTGACTTCAATCTACATCTTACACAAGGATAGACACAACAATTGTAATTAGGAGGGGCGAAAATTAAAGAAAAGAACCCAAAGTTCAGGAAATCACATTTGAGCCTCATAGAAAATTCAATATTTCACTTTAGTCCCTCCATGAAACTATTAGAAGGGGACTAAAGTAAGAATGTTAAAATTTTTATGAGGCCGAAATGTGATTTCTTAAAGTTTAGGTACTTTACTGTAATTTTAGTGGGCACCCCTACCCCTAATTTCATCCCTTATCTTACTTTGATCTTTCTTCTCTCTCTCTCTCTCTCTCTCTCTCTTCCTGAGCAATGATCTTTCTTCTCTCTCACTCTCCCTATTTTTCTCTTTCGCTTTCTCCGCTCATGCTCTCATGATCGTGTGTGTGCGTGTTTGCCGAGATGGTGTGGGTTGGTGTACAGGCAGAGGCGGATCTAGGTATTAAATAGGGGGGCAAGTGCCCACCCTTGAAAGTTCTTTTTTTTAAAAAAAAAATAAAATAAAATAAAAAAACCCTTCTATTCCTCCGGATCAACGTTGTGCAAGTTCTTATGGGGTTTGACTTGTATAGTGAGTGGTGGTGCTCTTAATTAGTTTTTGATAATTTTTTTCCTACTTACTGGAAATTACTAAACTGTGATGCATCATTTATTAGTATTTATGGCCAACTCTTTATTATATATGGTGAATAGGCTGAAAACTGGAACATCCACTTAACTGGATATTTAAGTGCATTAACATGCTAGTTACTGGTGAAATGTTTTATCTACTAACTTCCATTCATAATATTTTATAACTGAATGAAATGTTTTAAAGTTAGCATTAACTTTATCTGTAGCAACTGCATCTGTGGAAAGAACATTTTCAGCTATGAAATACATCAAGACTGCACTTTGCAATCGGATAGGGGATGAATGGTTGAATGATTGTTTAGTGTCTTATTTTGAAAAAGATATATTTGATGCTATTGATAATGAGGCAATTCTGATGGAATTCCAAAAAATAAGGCCTAAAAGGAGGACATTGTAATTGTTTTTATTGTAATATACTTTTGTTATTAAAATATATGGTGTCCAGCCTTACAGTACTTAGTCTTACTTTTCCCTTTATATTATTTTATTTTTTAATGCATTTAAAGCTTTACTGTAAAAAAAATTTTCAGGAGCGCTGCCCCCGAACCCCCGCATCCCCGGCCAATGGTGCCCCCCCTCCCATAAATTCCTGGATCCGCCCTTGTGTATAGGTGCGTGTTTGTTACTTCAGTTTAACGATACAGTGCGGCATAAATTATACTACCTTCCTCCGGTCCTAATTATAAGAGCTAGTTGACTTAGTTACTTGATCATTTCATATGTTGTGAATTTTTAGATTATATGTTAGTTTATTAATTAAACTAATTAGTTTAAAGAAAAAAAATGAAAATACAAATACTCTAAAATAATTTAGTTATCTTCCTCAATCACTCCAAAAAAAAGTCAACTAGTTTTTATAATTAAGACCGAATGGAGTATTATATATTACACTCCCTTCTCACTTTTAATATAAGGTGTTTTCCGTAACAGTGGATTATATTTGATAATATTTTAATATATTACCCAATATACTATGATATCATATAAATATTATTATATCATATAATCCATAATACATATCTTTATGGTATATATTATTACATCGTATAATATATAATGTATATCATATAATATATTATTATATCTGAAGAGCCATTGCAATGATAATTGATCCTGATACATTTTATTCATCAGAGTTTACATAATTATATATCGTATGAATATTATCTTCTAAATCCTAATATCTAGGAATTACAACCAAAATAATAATTATAAAATTCAAATTTCCATAATCTTCTAATTAGATCATAAAATCTTTCTAAGTACCGAGATCATGATAAGAGCAAATATGCACATAATTATAGACTTCAAAGAATATCATATAATAATTTAATACATAGCATATAATGTATTATTATATCTTTGTGTATGTATATATATTAAAAACTCTTAATCTCTCACTTTAGAAAATTTATTTTCATAAAGTAATTACATGGTAAATTTTAATCACCACAAATTAATTACTCCTAAAATATTACTTAATTCTAGAATAAAAATTTGGAAGGTTAAAAGTTTCACGTAATATCTGTAGTTAGGGATGAGAATAGGCCAAGCCAGTATCGGGTGACCTACAACCTATCTGTTTAGGGTCTGATCTGGCCGGGCCTATTTATTAAAAAAGTCAGGTCAATGCCTATTTAAAGGCCTAAATGTTTAAATAAGCTAGGCCTATTTTTTTAAGGCTGGACCTTTAGGGTCTGTTTGGTTCGACGGAGGGAAAGGGAAGGGAGGGATTTTAACGGAGGGGATGGGAGGGGAGGGGATAGGAAGGATTTTAACATTACCTTGTTTGGATTAATCAAAAGGAAGGGGAGGGAAGAGATTTTAATGTTACCTAGTTTGGTTTAGGAGGGAAAGGGAGGGAAATTTTTTTCACATTAACAACTTTACCCTTATGTTATAAAAAGAATTTAAACTTTACCTTGATGATTATTGTTAAACTCAAACCGATTGATTTATATCTTATAAAGAATCATTTGTTGTCAAAAATTTTCTTTACAGACTTCCCCAATATCATATTAAGTCAATATGGTGAGATCCCCATCTCTTCTAGGCTTCAAACTCCAGAAGAAGAATAACATGATCAATCTCTATTATATTTGCTAACAAGTAACCCACTAAATGAGTAAACCTGAAATAAATAGAAGACAAAATTTTATAGTGCCCGTGCCATTATAAACTTTGTCTTACAGGTATCAATATTCTATTCATCATTCGTTTTTCTTCTCTCCATTTGACGCTGCTGCAATACAGATTTCCTCCAAATTGCTTTGGAAGTGGAAGTGCTGTTGAAAAACCGAAACACAAAAAATCAAACTCCAATGTGTCGTCGCTGATGTAGGAAGCTCCCAGAACCAGAGATTGTTTTGAAAGCACATGATCATTGAATTGATGGACCAAAACATATAAACCAGCAAAATCGAACCATTGCCTCTTCTATCCATTGGAGGTATCGTGCGTCTAAGAGGGAGGCATAAATCACTATCATCGTCGTGGGTCGTAAGTTGTGGATCGTCGCATCAAATGCTATTACCGCTGCTAGTGAACGTTGGAGGTGACCAATTTTGATTCTCTTTAGATCCTCCTACGATCTCCTTTGAGCAGATCGCCTTTTTACCATACAGACGAAACACCACAAATCAAGGATCACTGTGAGGAAGGACCATGGGAGATGAAGAGACAACATCGATGCTTCCACCAGCGAACAAGCTGCGGCAAAGTTGGATGGCATGAGGAACGTTGTACAGAGGCAATTCATAATATTTTAGATAACATGAGGAACATTGTTCGTTAATTTTAGCAATGTATTCATCGTTATGGTTAATCCCTGAAGTACAAAATCTTAAACTGGAACAAAACAACAGTATAGTGAGATAGGAAATTCAGGTTTCCCAGCTCTACATCAGTGCATCGACTTAAAAAGGGGCATAAGGGTATTTTAGGAATAATAGAAAAATTCTAGGGGCATCTTAGTCCACTAACATACCTATTCTAATAATCCCTCCAAATCCGTCCGATTTGGGGGGTGACGTTTTTAAGGGAAGGGAGGGGAAAATTTTAAAAAATTTCCCCTCCCCTCCTAAAAAATATCTTCAGCCAAACGAGGGGAGGGGCTAAAATCCCTTCATCCTCCTCCCCTCCCCTCCAATCCCCTCAAACCAAACAGACCCTTAAGCCTTTAGGCCTGTCTTATTTACACATTATATAATTATATTTATATCACATTGATAAAATAATATTTGTTGTTTTTTCATTTTTATATTTTAATTTCAAATTATATTTATATAGATAGGCTCAAAGTGTACAAAGTCTGTTGATAGTCCCGAATGCTTGTAATATGAGGCCTTTTTAAAGGCCTACATTATAGGTAAACTTTCAAAAAGACTTTAGGCTCGATCAGGCTTCATGAAAGCTCAAGTTAAAACTTAGGAAAAACCATGAATTCAAGCTCAGGGTCAAGTCTTCTACTTCATTATAGCTCAAGCGTGTTCAGCCAAAATCCAGCCTGAACCGACCTATTTCCACACCTATCTATAATAAACAAGTTCCAGGACCCGACATCTTGTATTAAATTAGTAGTGGTATATATTTATATTATCAATCAATCCTATTTTATATTTATCGTATTTGTTATGTTCCCATTACTTTGACAAAGGACTTATTTGGTTTTTGTGGTGTCAACATAATTTAGCACGGGGAGACGTAGGTCAGTGAACTACGACTGTGAAAAGTGGACCCGCACTCCATTGGCATATGCCAATTCCAATTTGGGATCGTCTTCCTAGTGTGGTGAAATCATCGCCGTCATTCATTTCTCGATCTCTTTTTTAAAAAAAAAAAAAAAACGAAAAATGGCTTTTTCCTCTTCTAAATTCCATACAAAGGGGTATCGATGATGTTTTCTCTTTCTTTTAAAGTGAAAGGGGAAATTGTATAGCCCAACATATTTACAACATCAGCCTATAGAGCTGGCAAAAAGCAAATTTGCATGAGATCGATTTTCTTGTATTATTATCCAAGGAATTGGGTTTGAAGTAGAAGACAATAGAACCGAAAGAAAAGGCATTAGTAACTACATGATACAATTTATTTTATACTGCACACATATAATTTTTAATTAAATTATATGTTTATTGTACTTTTTTAAAATAAAAATTTAGAGACGAGTAGTGAAAAACCCCGTGTAAATGTACAGTCCAACTCCGAATGTGAAATATCCTTCAAGGCGCCGTGATGCGATTGAAAAAGCTTATAAAAGTGGGAATATTTTCCGTGAGGTCCCATCATTTTTGTTCTGGACTCAAGAAAGCCCATGCAAGGCCCATTAAGACCACGCCCTAATCAGCATCAACCTTCGATTAATTAAGATCACCCGCTAAGCAAACCAATTAGACTCCTCGTTCAAACCCTTAAAAAAAAAACCCTCATAGTTCTACTGTACATTGCAAACAGCCAACGTTTTATTCTTTACTTCAAAAGTCCAAAAGCTCCTATCGTGAAGGAGCGAGCCCAAAAAGGCAACAAACACTTAAAACACAATAATTGCTGTGCAAGGCTGAGATCACATTTTCTCGCGGCGGTCGGAGCGGATGACGCCTTCATCGCCCAAGCGTCCCACGTCGTTGAAGGTTTGACCCGCCATCTGATCTGATGCTTTCAGCGTCGCCGCCACCTCTCCTGGTCGGGTTTCACTCACATCTATCTCCACCTTCTGCCCCCTCGCCCCTATCTTCCTGTCATTTCCCACCATTAGCTCTCTCTTTCAAATCTAACCCTACTATCGAATTAACATATCAGACTTATTGATTCTTACCGATCACCCTCGAGCTTGGATTCATTGGCGTTTCGGCTTGCCTCGTCTTTATATTCTTTTCCTTGCACCTTTAGCTCTTCCATTTTCCGCCTTGCTTCCTCCTCTTTTCCACTGAGTTTTTCCTGCATGCCAACGCTTGCGTCATTTCATATCTTTTTTCTTAAACATACATTACTCACTTACAACGACAGTCAAACGATAAAAGAAGTGAATGCATTATGACATTTATTTGATACCTTAGTCTTCTCTTTTGTCTCTGCTGCTTTCTGTTTGGCTGCTTCAGCGGTTTCTGCAGTCTTATTCTTAGCCGCTTCCGTCGCCTCTGCGGTCCTCTGCTTGGTGGCCTCCTTGGTTTCCGCCGCCTTGTTCATGGCTGCTTCTGCGGTTTCTGCAGTCTTATTCTTAGCTGCTTCCATCGCCTCTGCGGTCCTCTGCTTGGTGGCCTCCTTAGTTTCTGCCGCCTTATTCATAGCTGCTTGTGTTTTCTGCTTAGTCGCCTCTGCCGTTTCATTAGCCATATTCTTAGCCGACTCTGCCGCCCCTGAAGCCTTCTGCTTGGTCGCCTCCGTCGTCTCTGCAGCCTTATTCTTGGCTGACTCCACCGTCTCCGAAGCCATCTGCTTAGCTTCATCCTTCTTTCCGGTCAAGTAACCCATAGCCCTTCTGGCAGCATTGGCGGCAGAATCCTTCAACTCCCCAAGCTTCCCCACAGCAGTGTCCTTCCCTTCTTTAGCTTTCTCAGCTGTATAGTCTTTGTACTCCCCTGCTTTCTCCATAGTTGAATCCTTCCCTTCTTTCGCTTTCTCTGTTGCATAGTCCTTGTACTCCCCTGCTTTCTGCATTGTCGCGTCCTTAGCTTCCTTTGCTTTATCTGCAGCATAGTCCCTGTACTCCCCTGCTTTCTGCATTGTCGCGTCCGTAGCTTCCTTTGCTTTATCTGCAGCATAGTCCTTGTACTCCCCTGCTTTCTGCATTGTCGCGTCCGTAGCTTCCTTTGCTTTATCTGCAGCATAGTCCTTGTACTCCCCTGTTTTCTGCATTGTCGAGTCCGTAGCTTCCTTTGCTTTATCTGCAGCATACCCAGCTCTTTCCTTAGTTGCATTCATGGCTTCTTGGGCCTTCTCTGCACTGTAATCCTTGTACTCCTTAGCCTTCCCTGTCGCCGAATCATAAACCCCACTAGACTTGTCGGCTGATATGTCCCTCACTTCTGCTCCTTTATCGGCAACCTCATGACTCTTTCCAACTACAGCTTCCTTTGCATGTTCGCAAGTATCTTGCACTGCTCTTAACATAGACCCTATAACACCAGGCTTCTGCTGTTGCTGGTGGTGACCAAGTTCTTGGTGCCTTTCTCTATTGGCATCTTCAAGGTCCTTGGCAGCTAACTTGGAGGCTGCCTCTGCACGTTCCTCCCTGAATCGACTTTCTGAACTCATATTATTAGTCCCTCCCTCGGCATCTCTTTCTCTGTTCACGTCTCCGACGTCTTTAGCGGCAAGCTTCGCTGCTGCCTCAGCTTGTTCTTCCTCGAATTGTCTTGACGCCATTGCTCTCACCTCCTCACGTCCTCGCTCGCTGCAATTTATACAAAGAAAAAATACAGATTGAGCAATTTATATAATGTCGGTTTCTTATGGTGCTGGTATGTATAAGAGGGATCAGCTTCCTGGATGATATATATGCGCCAACTATTGAGTGGGTTGTGACACGCGTAGTGAAGGGAAACTAGAAGTGACACGTGTTGGAAGATAAGGGAAGGACACTTGGCAGCCATGCGAGACGATGATGTGACACGGTCCTAAGAGAAGATTCTGGGGTTGACATCTAAGCCTTGGGACAGCTAAGTTAAGAAGATATATATCCTCTAATTCGGGAGGATGGTGCACTTATGTGACAAAGGAAAAATTTAGGGAAAAAACACAAAGCTTTGAATATCAGAAAAAATAACTCATTTCAATAATTACTCTTTCGGTTATTATTATTGATAAATTGTGAGACCTTCCTATATTATTTTAGTAAATTATGTTATTTTCCGAAAAAATTATGGCCCCCACGCACAATGACGTGGCATCTTTTGGCTACGGGACAAGTCAAAGCGGCAGAGTTGATCCCCTGTATTGTTCGGTTGATAGGATCTTCTTGTGAGAACTTCTTTTCCTGTGGATAAGTTTCATTTTTCGCAAGTGCTAAATGTTTAAATGCCAGCTAGCTACTCCGAAGAAGATCATTCAATTCAGGAAGCTACCATCCTTAAAAGTAATTTTGCTATCTTCTTACTGATAAGTGGAGCCAAATGCAAAAGTACATGAAAAATGATGCTTCGTATAGGTTAAGAAATTTCCTTAACATACAATGTGTATCATGCAAAAGTGTCTAGTGACAAATAACCCATAAAGAAAGAGGGTAATGGAAGTGTATGCAAAATGAAATATAGCTCCACACAAAAGCCACCCACAATTTTCAGTTTTCAAAAGGTAACACTTTGAATCTTGATATTCAAGTTGTCAACCACATAATTCACTTATCCAAATGCATCAATTGGGAACAACAACTTAGCCACAGAAAACAAGAATTCCATCGTCAAAATCCAAAGAATGCACAGCATAACTTCTGCTGCGAATATTTCTCAGGAATTTAGGGTCAAACAAGTTGTTATGTTAAAAATTTGGTCAAACAATTTCATTTCTGGACAAGTTCCTCACATTTTTTTGCTCGACAGTTATGATTTGAGGGCAATTTCTGGTTCATCGCCTATAATATCCTGGGTTGCTGTGGAACTTTACTGTCAATCCCCTAAATTCTGGTTTGTTCTGGCAATTTGAGGTTAGACGGCTAACCTTCTGACGAGCTCGAACGTCTGTAATTTGGGAATGACTTTTTGTCTTCTTCCTGAGCACAAGAGGTTTCAGTTCTCAGATTTTTTGTTTTGCAATTTGATCTGGAGATTTTAGTTGTGTTTATCGGGATCTTACTATTGTCTCTACTTTTTTTGCATCATGACAGAAACTACCACACCCAAGACACAAGCTCTGGATTTTCATCACCCTCCCCAACTAGCTATTACCTACTCAAAACTTGGGAATATGATTAAGGACAAATTGAAAATAGAATGTATCCACAATAATGTAGATACGGAGTTAATGAGAGGTATGAGGAATTAATTAAATGAGATGATATATGGTCTTGTTGTACAAGATGTGGCCCAATGAATTTGGGTTTATCCTATAGCTTATACAAGTTGAAGTTTAGTACCGATAAGGTGGGTACCATGATTTTTGTTCAAGCCATTGTTCTTCTTGATGATTTTGATAAAAATAATAATAATAATAATAAGCACATTAACCATAACCCTTTAGATTGGCTAAAATTTCAACCAACCATCCACTCATTTAATTTCATCTTAATATCTCTAACATTAGGGTTACGATGTTGCAGGTGGGTATCAAAGCCAAGTTCTAGAGAGATTCCACCTTATAAAGGTTCGAGTACATCTCTCCCAATGTGCTTTAAAGTCATAAGGGATAATGGGCGTTAAGCATACCATTTTGAGAGATAGGTGCTAGATTTCAGCCTGGTTTTGATACCACTTGCAATACCATGTGCTAGCTCTGATACCACCCATAGCAAGGAGGTAAAAAATTATTTAGGGTAGGGTTATAACACACATTTATGGTAGATTATTAATATGATTTTATTTAATATATTTATGTATTAGTATTTTTTTTTTCTTGTTTTACAGGTGTGTTGTTTAGGGACTTGGGCGCGAATTTGATTCTATTGAAGTTATTCAATATGCTAAGGCTGAAAATTTTCCATTTGGAAAGGCGAAGGGGAATGGGCACCTTTAGGTGCTTCCAGTCAATAGTCAAGTATTAGCTGATAGATTCGATATAGGGCCTATTTGGATGGCCTTTTAAAAAAAGTGCTTATTTTTTAAGCTCTAAATTGGAGCTTTAAAAAAAAAAAAAACAGCACTTTAACTTTTTTTTGTGACTTTTGCTTTTTCAAAAAAATATCATATAAACACAAAAATTAATTTAAAAAGCATTTTTTTACATTAAAAAAGTTTTTTTTTCTCAAAAAAGCCTATCCAAATGGGCCCATAGTTCATGTCACTTACATTTTGTTACATAACCCGTGGCAAAACTATGAGAAGGTAATTCTTAAACCTAAATGTAATTAGGTCCGACTTTTTTCTTTTTTACCGGCTCCTTATTGTTTGTTCTTCTCCTTTTTTTTAAGGATCCATGTTTTCCAATACTTGCAATTCTCTCTAATGGTCACACGACTCACACCCTGCAGTTGAAATATGCTTTTAAAAAGGAGGAAGAGATAAATGTGAGACATTAAATATAATATCAGAACTAGCGTTGAGATGTTACAGATGATATCAAATCAAAGTCAAGTCCCAGAGCAATTGCACCTTATAAAGGTTTAGATACATCTCTCTTAATGTGTTTTAAAAACATGAGGAATAATGGGCAATTTTGAGAGATAGGTGTTTGACCCGAGCCTAGTGTTGATATTACTTGCAACAACCTTGATTTTCACTCTTGTTATCATTCAACCCAAGTGATAACACTTATGTTTACCCTTACTTACCATATGTATTCATTATTCAAGCCATTATCACATTTTCGCATAACAACCTACATTGCCAGATTTTTCACTTATCTTTGTAAGCTCATAACTTAATCTACAAAAGTCCAATTGAGGTGATTCCAAAGTCTATATAACCCTTATTAAGCCTAGACTTAGAGAAAAATATTTTCCTTGGTTAATTAGATGCACAACATTCAAAATTACATTTCACTGAATACTGCCCCAGAAACATGTCAGTTTTACATGACCAACTTCAAAATGCACAACTCATAGTATAGAGATCAAATTGACTTATATGAACTATCAAATTAAAGTTTGACAAGTATACTTTTAGGGAAAAACACTTCTCATGTTATAGGAAAAGTGTTTTCTCATGTCACACACACATAAAATGGTGGGACCCATATATATATATAATTAGCATTATATATATGTGGGTTCCATTATTTCATGTGTGTAAGAATCTTCTTCTTTCATGCAACATGAGAAATTTAAACCCCATACTTTTATTATGAAAATTGAACAATATTATATTGCCCAAAAACACAACACATTCAGACTGCCACATAGAAAACCCTAATTGGCAGCATATTCCAATTTTTGGATTTCAAATTCATTCTTTTTAAAATTCAAACCAACAATCCATTCCTACACAATTTTTCCAAATGAATCTATTGAAAACATCACAAATAGAAAAAAATTATGCTCTTTCTTCATGCCCTGTTTTGACTTGAAAATTCACCTCCAAAGCAACAATCATCAAGTTTACAATTTTACCGCCTCAATAACCCAAAATCATCATCATACACCATAAATTACCATTTATATCTTCATATCAACATAAAACCCTAAGAATCTCATGACAAATGAAATCAGGGTAGCATACAAAATCGACAATACTCAACTAAACCACAAGATATGGGGTTCAAATTAAAGCTTATACTTACCTCTTACACTTTCTAGTACTTGTTTCTCGTTTCTTTTGCCTTAGCACTTTGTAGACAACACAAAACACCTCTATTCAAGAAACTAAAACCATATAAAGGAAGATCTTAATTAAAGAAATAACTTTTATGAAGGCCTTAAAAGCTAAAAAATGATGTAGAAGGTGAAAATTGAGCAAGAACACTTACCTTTCTTCTTTACTGTAATACCCCGGATTTTTATTATTAATAATAATAATAGGAATAGGAATGATAATGACAGATTAAAATATTACTAATAAAATAATATTGATTAATAGTAGAAATAAAAAAAAAGTAGTAGTAGTAGTAATAATGACAATAATAATAATAATAACAATAGATTAAAATAATAATAATAATATAATTAAAAAATAATAATAAATAATGTTATATTATTTTTTGTGGTAATTATATTATTTTGTAAATAGTATTATTAGATTGGTTAAGATTAGATCCTAGATTCTAAGAGTTAGTTATATCAGATTATAATTTTATTTAGATTGGTTAAGATTAGATCCTAGATTCTAGGAGTTAGTTATATCAGATTATAATTTTAATCTTTTTGAATTCATTATCAGATTCAAAATATATCTAATAATTAAAAGGTCCAGCCCATAACCAAAACCCTAGATTTAATTATAAATACCAGGCCTGGCCGCTTAAACCTAGAAAACACCCGATACTTTTCTCTGCTCGTTCTTCTAGGAGGTTAGCAAACACGGAGACCAGGTAATCATAATTCTCATAAGTTTTAGGTTAGGTTTATATAAATTTTGATAGGTAGACCTAATTTCTAGAACACCTGTATAAACCTTTTTTTTCAAGGTGGCTTAATATTAAACATAAGATGCCTTCTGTTGCTACTGATGGTTATTAATTGTATTATGTTCCTTCTGATCAAAAATCGAATATGTGCATATTTCTTGTCCTCGATCTGCGTGCTGGTTATATTCATACCTGAGCATTCTTTTTTTCCCCCTTGCGTATTGATTGCAATTGGATGGCCTCGGGTTGCGTGCTTGATTTGTATACATGCCTGTGTGTTCCCTTTAGTAATTGAAATCAACTGATTCGCCTCGGGTGAGGTGCTTCAATTGGACATTTATCATTGATCCCAAATTTTTTTTACAGTGCCTTCTCGCTTCTTTGTGATTGAAAAAAAAAAGAAAAAGAAAACAATTTATTCCCTCGGTCAACGTGCTCAATGTTAATATAAGATTGCATCCATTTTTTCCTGTGTGTTTTTTTTTTATGGATTAGAAATTGATTAAAAATGCATGTACATATATGTCCATATTATCTACTTTTACTATTGGATTTTCTTTTCTTTATTAAATATCTCATACCCAATAAGATAAGATACGAATAGATTTTAGGTCAAAATTTCTTTATGTTTATGTTTAATTAAATAATATAAAAACATAAAATACAAGTAAATAATAGAAATAATTTAGGAGTCTATTTTGTGTATGTGTTTTAAATAACTGAATAATGGGAGGATAGCTTTGGGATGGTACCCCCAAAGTGATGAACACAGCCCTTAGGCTTTATGCTTCGAAATATTATGTGATGAGAAAATGATGATATCCGTTCTTCCCAAAGTAGTGTCTGGCAGGGTTTCCCGGGACACTAGTAGCAACTTTGGGAAGAGGCGTGCATACTAGAAAGAAATACTTGATAGCCAAATTTGATTGATTGTGACTGGCAGGGTTTCCCGGGTCACAGGGTAAACTGGCAGGGTTTCCCGGGTTTACCATGGTTTTCTTCCCACTAAACTAAATAGACTGGCAGGGCTTCCCGGGTCTAAAGAAATTTTAAAAGATGATGAATAATAATATTTGAGTCAATGATAATATATAGTTATGATGAGTATGAGAAATTGATATTGTGGATTATAAATATATATATGGTATTTTCCCTATCATTATGTAATTAATTTAATTATTTATTTGTTTATTTGTTGTTATTATTATTATTTTGTATTATCTTTATTTATCAGGATTACCAGCTTTTGCTGATGTATGTATGTGTTCATGGGCTGCGACGATCCTTCGGGGGAGCAGATTTTCAGTGAAACAGGTCTCGAAGTTGGGGCTAGCAGTGAGAAGTGAGGAAGAACAATGAGAATGCTAGCTAGTTTTCCTTATTTTATTTTACGCTTTGAGTAAAACAGTTTTATTTAAGTTTGGATTTTTCTTTTAATTGTAATAAGTAGCCTTGCGCTTGTATCCGGCGGTAACACTCCCCAAAGTAGTTTATTTTGACTTTGAATAATTAATCTTAAATATTATCACAGTTTTAAGTTATTATAACTGTTAGAAATTTGGGGGTGTTACATTTACTCTTGTTTTTACTCCTTTCTCTTTCCTTTTTCTTTTTCCCACTTCTGATCTCTATTTTTGTGGTGTTGGCCGAAATTTGGCCTTTTGGAAAAGTTGAATAGCTTCTTGAAATATCACCTTCCAACTCCTTAAAAAAACACTATTTGTTTAATGAATTTTTTGCACATATCTTGAATACTTCATTTCTTCTTTTTCCATTTGGTATCATATGCTTCCACATGGCTTTCTTTATGTCTAAAAATCTATTTTCTCTTCCCTTCCTCTTTCTTGGCCAACTATGGCCTTTATTATTGGAGAACATAAAAACTTCTTGATTGATTAGCCAAATGACCATTTTGCCTTACATTTTGTCTTCCAATTTTAACCTCAAGATCAAGTGGCAATTGTCTCTTTTGCCCTTTATTATGGTAATATAATTTATTGTACCATTAGCTCTTTTAGTTTTATATATTACTTTTTTCTAGACACCATTTCCTTTTGGATCTGAGTTAGGTTTTATGTCATCCTAACACATCCTAAAGGAATTGGGTGCTTTCTTCAGACTAATTCGCACCAAATTTCATACTTTATTTTGGGTGTGGTTTCTAAAAGTAATTATATTTCTTATGCAATCCTGGGATTGACTGTACTTAGCAGTCTATTTTATTTAGACTTAATTCTTTAGTCTCTAGTCCCAAAATTTAGGATATTACAACAGATAGCTTCATGTGCTTCCGATCTATGATCAAGAATCAGCTAAAAGATTCTATAGCATTTGAATATATTAAGGCAATTCAATATGCTAAGGAACGCCTAAATATTTTCCCCTTTAGGTTCTTCTTGTCCATAATTAAGAATCAGTTGAAAGATTCTGTAGAACCAGAGTCATTACAAGTCAAATCATTGCTGGTGAATCATACTTCGCACTTTTGTTATGGTAAGAATTTTCTGTCCATAATTAAGAATCAGTTGAAAGATTCTGTAGAACCGGAGTCATTACAAGTCAAATTCAAAATCATACTTCACACTGTGGTTATGGTAAGAATTTTCTGTCCATAATTAAGAATCAGTTGAAAGATTCTGTAGAACCGGAGTCTTACAAGTCAAATTCAAAATCATACTTCACACTATGGTTATGGTAAGAATTTGGTCCACTTTAGTGCCACTAAGTTCAAATTAATCACAGGTCTGTACTTTTAAATAATATATGAAATGATGGAAATGAAAAGAGAATAAAAACATTAAATGCGCAAACACATGTTTTACTTGACCGATAGTTGAGGGATTATAGTAGACAGTGGACAACAACAAAAAATATTAACAGTAGCATCAAATTCTGTACTACTACCTACGGTCCTAATTATAAGAGCTAGTTGACTTTCGTTTAAGAGATTAAAAAAGTCAAATAAGTTATTTAATCATTTCATATATTAAATATTCTTATATTATATATTAATTTATTAGTCAAATTGATAAGTTTGAAGAAAAAAATAAAAATAAAAATACTTTAAAGTAATTTAATTAGCTCCATTAATCTCTCCAAAAACGTCAACACAACTACAAAAAACATTTTAAAAAAAAAAGGTCTTAAATTTGAGCCATTTAACGTCCTTTTTTCTAGGGACGTCTTGTGAGAGGTAGTTAAAATAAATACTTTTGGCGACCTGAATTTAAATTCAGGTCGCCTTACTGCTTTTTTTTTTTTTTTTAAAAAAAAACCCCACGAGGTTGACCACGGAAAAACAAATCAAAAATCAAATTCTAGAAATATTTTCTTTTTTATGTTACAAGCAAGAAATTTCAAAACCAGCAAGAACAAGAAAAGAACACAAAGAGAGTAATCGAAACAGAGACATGCTAAAGGATCGGAGGCTCCAGAAGAAGGTAACAAAAGCAAACCTAGAAAAATATAAAAAGCAAGAGAACAAACCCAGAAAATTCACAAATAAAAAACAATAAAGAGAACAAACTCAGAAAACCAGATCTACAATGAAAGAGGAGCAAAGAGGAAACTCAGATCTACAATGAAAGCGGTTTTCGGCATCGCTGGGTCTCGGATCTTGACAGCGAATGAGCAACGCGGTGGGAGACCGACACGGGGAAGCAGCAAGGTGAAGGTGCTACCACAGAGAGAGAGGCTATGGAGCATAAAAGGTGAAGGGAAAAAAAATTGAGAGGAGTACGCATAGCTGATCAGGGTGAGAGAATAAAAAGTCACAATTATTTAATTGGCGACCTGAATTAAATTCAGGTCGCCAAAATTCCTCAAATTGGCGACCTGAATTTAATTCAGGCCGCCAAAATTCCTCAATTGGCGACCTGAATTTAATTTATGTCGGCAAAATTCCTAAAATATCTCACTGGGCGCCAAAAATTTCCTAAATCGCACCAAATAATTAATTCCCGCCAAAAATTTCCTAAATTGCACCAAATAATTAATTCCTCAATTAGCGACCTGAATTAAATTCAGGTCACCAAAATTCCTCAAATTGACGACCTGAATTTAATTCAGGTCGCCGAAATTTCTCAATTGGCACCAAAATTCCTGAAATTTCTCACTGGGCGCCAAAAATTTCCTAAATCGCACCAAATAATTAATTTCTGCAAAAAATTTCCTACATCGCACCAAATAATTAATTCCTCAATTGGCGACCTGAATTAAATTCAGGTCGCCAAAATTCCTCAATTGGCGACCTGAATTTAATTCAGGTCACCAAAATTCATGAAATCTCTCACTGGGCGCAAAAAATTTCCTAAATCGCACCAAATAATTAATTCCGGCAAAAAATTTCCTAAATTGCACCAAATAATTAATTCCTCAATTGGCGACCTGAATTAAATTCAGGTCGCCAAAATTCCTCAATTGGCGACCTGAATTCTCACTGGGCGCCAAAAATTTCCTAAATCGCACCAAATAATTAATTCCCGCAAAAAATTTCCTAAATTGCACCAAATAATTAATTCCTCAATTGGCGACCTGAATTAAATTCTTCCTCAATTAGCGACCTGAATTTAATTCAGGTCACCAAAATTCATGAAATTTCTCACTGGGTGCCAAAAATTTCCTAAATCGCACCAAATAATTAATTCCCGCAAAAAATTTCCTAAATTGCACCAAATAATTAATTCCTCAATTGGCGACCTGAATTAAATTCAGGTCGCCAAAATTCCTCAATTGGCGACCTGAATTTAATTCAGGTCACCAAAATTCATGAAATTTCTCATTGGGCATCAAAAATTTTCTAAATCGCACCAAATAATTAATTCCTCAATTAGCGACCTGAATTTAATTCAGGTCGCCAAAATTCCTCAATTGACAACCTAAATTCAATTCAGGTCGCCAAAATTCCTCAAAGTGGCGACCTGAATTTAATTCTGGTCACCAAAATTCTTTTAAACATCCTAAATTAATATTTGAGTTGTCTAAAGTCTTAAATTCAAGTAAAAAATTACGACAATGCCACTGCCTTCATTTTTTACTTCTTTTTTAAAAATAAGAACGTCTTTTAGGGTAGTAATATCTATATTTTGTAGTAAAGAAACTAGCTTTTATAATTAGGACCGAAAGGAGTACTAACTTTATAATAATTCATAATTCGTGAGTATTTTAGTAATAGCATAGTGAGTTAAATAATTATGTATTGTGTTTGAAAATGTTTTATTTATGATTGTATCACCTGTTTAACTAACAATAGTACGACACGCATAGCAAAACGCAGTCCAATATAATTTATTTAATCGGAGCCTACATATGCAAAAACTTAGTTTGCTTGGCTGGGGACGATTCAAAGTTTCAAACAATCTATCATACATTTCTTCTTCTTCTTCTTCTTCTTCTTTTTTTTCACGAGTTAGATTTCAATAATTTCACCGTCGCATTTCAATATAACTTGTCCCTGGGGTTATTCATTCCAAATATTGTTTTCATATTATACACATTGCTTTCTGTTGCTTTCCCCTATGCAACAGCACATATTTAAAACTTAGGTTAACTTTGAAAAGAAGACAGGTCCACTGTACAAGACTCCTCACCAAAAAAAGTTTGGGGAGGGATTGACATACCCACAAATTTAGAATTTAGGCTCACTTTAATTTTAAATGATTCTTTGTTCACATTTATTTAGATATCACAGTCCACAATGTAATGCATAGGTTGGAATCAGGATTTTTTTTTGAGTGGGGGTTGGTTGTTTAGTATTCAACTCCTCATGTATGAAGGATGAACTGTAGCACATGATTCGTCGCTTGGTTTTAGACTGTTTATGAGATCTTGAGAGCGAAGAAAGTTATTATTATTATTATTATTATTTATTTGGAAGTTAAAGTAGGTTTTGTGAGTTGCGACACGTATATATGTAATCAATGTGTACTCTGAAGTTAAATTATTTAAAAGAAGAAAAAGAAAAAGAAAGAAATCATATTGATGGCGTTCAAATGAAAACAACCAGTCTGGCAAAAAAAAAAAAAAAAAAAGTTAAGACAACCAGTAGTATTAAAATATTTTGTTATCAACATCCAACACTGCTAAAATACTTTTCTTCTTATTCGATACAAAAGGTAAAATAGTTTTCTATCCGTTTGAAAAATGTATTAAAACAATATGAAATTTAAAAGAAGAGTAAAACACCAGTAAAAATTAACTGACTTCAATATAAATGAAAATAATTTTGTTGAGAAAAATTATACCTAAGCAAAAAATTAAAAAGCTAAACATATATGGTCGCTTTGTATCACTGATCTTTTTCGATGGTCGCTTTGTGTCTCTGATAAGTTTTATACGACAGAATTAGACTTTCTATGACCAAACCCTTGGCTCTCAATCTCAATGACTCAACAAAAGCCATACTAATGAATTCAGACTAATAAAGAAGCGGAAATGTAAACTTGCGCATCCTATTTTTATACAGGACATCAAAAAATACTAATCACAAAATCCGAATCAGAAACTGCGAGGAGTCCTCTGTCCAATGGGTCACAAGTTGAGAGCCAATCAATGATCTTCGTGAACTTTGATATTCAATCTTCGAAGCCAAACAGAATGAAGAATCATATGGAAGACATCGAATCTCTTAGGAGGGTAATGCACCTCAAAATGTCTCCTAATTTGAGCCACCCTCCTCTGCTTCCTTATATACTGCCTCGACGAAATGCTCATCAGAATGTTCTTCAAGTTGGGTATGTCCTTCACAGAAACCTCCACAGAGAACGATTTCCAATTCAAAACATCACTAAAAGGAGGCACATAATGATCTGAAATTAGCACCGGCACACAGCCTGTGTAGATTGCTTCCACCACTCTCGGACTCGCTACCTCGTACCCACTAGGACAAAGACAGTACCTGCTCTTCCTCATCACCTCATAGTACGACACCCCCTTTGGCAGGTACTTGTGAACCTTAATATCCTCGTCCTTGTCCTCCCAATGTTCTAGAAGAATAGGCCTGATTGGCCCATGAACCCCTCCCGCAAAGAACGCCAGAATTGGACGTCTAGATGCAGATGGCCCACCCACGAACCCGTTTATCGTACCAGTTTGCAGATTAATCTCAGGAAAAGAAACATCCTTTGCAGGGTTAAATCCCTCCGAAGTGTTGGCATTGCACAGAACACGTATGGAGTTCTTGTACATGTAAGGAACCGAAAACGAAGTCTCTGGCCCCTGAAACAGGACAAAGATAATTATTAAAGTTTCAATTTTTTAGGTTCGTGTCGTGTTAGGTGAAGTTTGCTTACCCAGTCATGGCAAGCGACCATGAAATGATCGGCTCCGAGGCTTCGGTTCCAATAGGGGTATCTTGTAGAAATGAGATTTACATAGTCTCGGGCGGTTTTTCTTATGGGACCAAAATCGCGAGAATCTCGTTGGTACACGAATTGAACCATCATTGCTACGCTAAAAGGAAGGAAGAACACGTGTGCTTTCCCTGGGTCTTTTGTTCGGAACTGTTTGTTTATCTCAATTGCGTGGATGAAGTTCCCTTCCATGGCGTATATGCTTTTGCAAGGTCCGTTATGAAATACAGGTGGCTCTCCTTCTTCGTACACGAACACTTTGAACTGTTTCTCCATTTCTATGTAGCTTCTGTTATAAGCAATTTTGCAGAGAACAATGAGTAAGCGAGTCTGATGGTAACATAGAAGGAATCGGCAGTTTCAGAGAAACGTAAAATTACGGTTTCACATAGAAAAAGGAGAAGAGTGGGCACAAGAGTTACCTTTGGAAGGCTTTGGCATTCCAATACATTGGACCCACTGGGACATAGTCTGAATCTTGTGTTTGATTTCCGTTTCTGGCTTCTCTAATTGCTGCTCGAACGTGTATGAGTTTGCCTTCCATTCTTTCTAAGATGCTGATCTTTCTTTCCCTCCTCTGTTTCACAATTGGAGGACCATAAGATTCGTTCATAATTGTATTAGTCCTGCCGGAAAAGTTGAGGATCTCCCCTGTTTCGTTCTTTTCCAAAAAGTCCTGTGATTAGAATTAGTAAGATTGACCGCAAGGAAGGTCAAATTATTCGGCAAAATCCCAAAGCTGCACTAAAAATCCTTTTGCAAGATTAAGAAAAATTGAACAATTGTTATCACGCGTAGACAAGAGAAAAGGAGAAAATGTGAGCTTCATGCTCTTTGCGGCTAGAGCAGACATAACTACACATGAATGGACTAGACACCAGCCTTCTCATATGATTTATCAAACATGAATGGCTTTAATTACATCACATGATTTATCAAAAGCATATACGTCATGAGAGAAATCTTGGGTCAATTCTTTAATCGGTGCAACAATTCCAGAATATAGTACTGAACGCCAATACTCATGGGGAAAAAGATGACATAATGAAAGCGATGCGAAAATTCATAAAAGTGGCCAGAGGTCTTACAGATAATTGGAGTGAGTGTATAGCCTGAACGGAAAGCGGTGGAGTAGAAGAATGATTGAAGGAAGTGTCATCAGAGATAGCTTTCTCCTTCTTACTGTGAGCATCATCCACAGCCACCACCACTCTTGATCTTAAATCCAGTACCCCTTCTCTCTGTTTTCCAGATGAATCAGGAATTTCCAGAGTGGTCACACGACTATTCAACGAGGAAGAAGAGGCGTTAAGAGAACTCCATGAAACACGTTTATTAGCAACTGAATTCCAGTTGAAGGGGTTCGGACCCCAAACAGAAACAAGCCCAGCAAGTGCCATAAGAGGTAACATGAGCAACAAAAGATTCACAGAGGAACATGAATTTGAACCCAGCCATGCACCATAATTTCTTCTACCACCACCCATTTTCATCTCTTTCCCTGAAGATGGTCAATGACTGAGAATTATGAGCACCTCTATTTATGTAGAAACAAGAGATAGCCAGCTACGTCTTGCTGGTCTCCATCTTCAGTTACATGGCGGCAAAAATTAATGCCTCTGCTTTAGTAATCATGTCTCTGTTTCTCTGCGCAGAGAAGTGCAACGGGAGAGAGAAACAGAGGGGTGGGTTGAGGAAGAAGGAGAAGTTTTGGTAATAAATAGTTGCAATGTCATTCCAGTGCCAGGCGTCTTCATATTCCATCCTCAATATCCGAGTATTTTCATGCAACTTTTTGGATTTCCGTTTTTACCCTTAGCTTTCTGCTCTTTACCAACAACCCACCGATTTCCCTATTGAATGCTTGGACCAGCTCTCTCTCTCTCTCTCTGTTTTTCTGGATCAACCCCGCAAGAAAAAGAGCACTATCTCTTTCGCAATTTTGCGAGGCAGCCAACATTGGTTCCCACGTGTCTTGTTATACTTGAAACGTGTCGTTTTGAAGGCTACCAACGCATCACGCAATGTCGCTGCGTGTTCGTCACTTAAGGATAGCCCCTGTCGTTTGTGTTAGCGTCTGATTAGACTCAAATGGCTAAATTATCTACTTTAACAAATTGTCATATGCTTCATCCTCATTTCAGGACAAAATATACTATTTCTGGTAATCAAATAATTACCCAAGAAACACCACATTGTGGTAATTTTTTAATAAGATACTAATAAATTGTTCTTCTTTTGGAGGGAGGCTGTGCGAGGGCAATTCCGGCCACGTCACGAAAAGAAAAGAAAAAGTCTAATAAAGGGCAGATTGGTAATTATGGGAGGGAAATTGGCTTCAGAGGCCGAGTAAAAGCAGATGCCTGGCTTCTCCCATCTCATGCATACCACCTCCTCATTTACTTACTCAGCATGAAAAGGAATCCCAGGCATTTTTCTTCCTTTTATGAAATGCCTTTTTCCTTTTATAGCCGCTTCACCACCAAATCACAAGTTCATCATAATATCTAGTTGAACGTGATACACTTAAGTTTTTTACGCTTAACTCAGTATTAGATGTTTGCTACATAAGTATGTGTAAACAATTAGAACACGCATCATGGGTTTTGGATACAGTATATCATATGCAAACGGTGCATTATGGGTTTTGGATATACTACTATACAGCTAGCAAGCAAACGTATTCACGTGAGAAGAATCATGGTGTATACGTACCCAACAAGCCATTTTATGATAACGGTGGGCGTATGTGTAATGTTAAAACTACCGCAAAATAATAATTGACGGAAATATGATATACTCCATGCATCTGTTTTTTCCCCCTAAATTAAAAAAAGAAAGAAAGAAAAAAAAAAAAGAGTGTGACTGTGAAAGGCCACAGAACAAAAAGTGTGTGATGGGTGGGAATGTAATTAATTAGCTACATGTCAAGATCACTGTATGTCTCGATCTTTGTCTCCATCTCTCGTCTCCCTTATCAGCTATAATTATCTTTCGTGGCATGTTTTTAATCTTGGGGAATATGTAGCAGCTCATCTCAGTCTGCCCTTTTTGTTTTATGCCCTGTTTTAGACGTGTTGGATTTCCACTCTGTGACGACACTTGTTTTGTCTCCTCTTTTTTGTTTAATCATTGTTTTAAAATGCCATACATCGGTGTCAGTTATTATTCTAAATATATATATAATGCAAAATTTATATTATTAAATTATATAACTTATCAGTCATGAACTAACATATATAAATTGATAATTCATAATGACGATATATTCAAAATAAGTTGTTTTTAAGGACCCAGTATCAAATATCCATCTCTCAGTCTTACCTTTCTGTCAGAATTTATTTATTTTTTTAATGAAAACAAGATCTCAGTTTGCCATGTAGAACACTCAATTGATTCGTGAAGATTCCATGGACAATATGAGGAAAATCAATCAATTAAATTAAAAGCTACCTACTCTGTTTTTGTTTTTGTTTGTGTAGCTTTCATATGGAAGGTTGGAGTGATTTTCATCCTGAAGATAGACTCCTCTCTGAGATTCGTGGATGGCTTGCTAAGGAATGGGAGGTGGGTGTTGGGTGGTGTGGTAGAGAAAATAGCAGTGTAGCACTTATAACCTCAGTGAATGTTGGGTTTCCTCCTGAATGTTTGGTTGAAGCTCTTTGTCATGACATAGAAGCTTAGTGTGTTGTATTTTCTCCAACAATAATAAAGCCTTTATCCTACTAGGTGGTGTCGGCTACATGAATCCCACGGCGTTATTGTGCTCTATCGTGAACCATATCTTTAGATACTCCTCTATTCCTTAATGTAAGGTTTATTTACTCAATTTTATTAGATTAAGAACGTTTATTAAGTTAATTAATATGACATATAATTTATAAAATACCCTAGTTACCTTCCTTTATTCCCTCTATCCTTCCCTTCGTTGAATATTATTGAAAGAGAATCAATAGGGGTAAATTAGGAAGAAATTGACAAATATAAAAGGGTTGTCTTATATTTAAGACCAAAATCAACTCCCTAAATATATCTTATATTAAAAACCGAAGGAGTAGATTATTAGCCAATAGATCCTACTCTGTAACCTTATTGAGTGTTTACGACTTATAAAAAAAAAAACATTTTTTAAGGTTGTTCATGGTGGATAGTATTAGTTACTTAACTAATTTTAGTACATTAACAAAAATTATAATACAAAGAATATGAAGTTACATCATATTATTTAGTAGTATTGTTTTTATCTCTGCTTTATCTTGTTCTGGAATGAAAATTTTTGGTGATTAGGGATATAATTTTTTTGAAGCTTAAGGTCTATACTCTATACATATAAACGAACGCAAGCAACGTCCTTTCCAATGGTGTTCTTGAGTTTGTATATAGATGAATATTTTGTATATCATGCAAGGTAGAGTGAACAAGATGGAATGTGCGTGCTGTATATTTACTAGACAAAAAAAAAAAAAGGATGGCTGAAATTCTTATTCAGTGAGAACGCAGAGCTTACGCTATATGCTGTCAAAGAGACAAACTTATCAAGAGAATTATTTACTAGATTGATGTAGATTTGCTTTCGATTCTACCAACTTGGTGGATGATGACACTCGTAGGGCTAACAATTTAGGAATGGCTTTCTTGCTATTGATATATATTTGGTGTTGATTCTACGATTTTGGTGATGCTGGCACTTTTAACACTCAGTTATAGTTCTGTTTCGCAGTGAATGCTGTGCGAAGACCTCTTATATAGAGTTTAATTTTAGAATTATGTGAAATCATGAAATATGCATGTTTAAAGTTGTTGACCAAATCTTAATTAGAGTATTCATATATGGGTAGGGCGTCGTTTTTCGGTGGGGAACCCCACACTTGTATCGCCTAAAAATGGTTGGAGCTTCTATTAACTTTCAGCTTTTAAAGTTTTTAAATGGTGACAGCTTATTTAGAATATTAAGACACTATTGTTCCAAGGAAAGAGAGCCAGGTAGTGCAAAATGAGAATTTAAAGATTTCAATACGATAATTAGTATAGATTTAGACTAGTATTTAATACTCTCTATATTAATATAAGATGTATTTACGGAGTTAATTTTACTACTAAATATAAAACATAATTTTCATATTTATCAATCTTTTGTAATTCACCCTCCATCAAAAAAAATTAAAGAAAATAGATGAGAGAATTAATGAAGAAGGCTAGAGTATTTTAAAAAATATTCTTCGTATTAATTAATTTTCTTAATCTAATCAAATTAATAAATACGGCATGTCTTATATTAAGTTTTTAAATTACGGATATGATCACGACTCACGAGGGAGTATTACTCTATATTATTGATGCCAAAAAAAAAAAACTCTATATTATTAATGACAATCATACTGCTATTGGCTTATTGAAAAAAAATAATACTTAAACCTTAAAATCTTGTTGATAATAACGTTAATAAGGCTAATAAAAACAATAAAGTAAGGGAGAATTCCAATAAAATACCATATGAATTTGCAAAACCTCTAGAAGCCCGCCGAATTTGTAAAAAGACTAAGAGGTAACAAAGACTTTTCAGGGTTATGCAAATTCGTGGAAAATGACCCTTATGCCTTCCTTCCTCTCTTTCTCTTCCCCCTTCCTTTCTCTTTGAACCAGAACCACTCGCCATCGCACATTCATTCGCCGCGTCTACCTCCGCCGTCGACGCCGACGCCGCACCCTCTACCTTGGACGCCACACCGCCCGCCGACACCAATGAAAAAGAAAACGAAAAACTGAAACACGAAAACGCAAGAAAACGAGAAACAGTAAATTTTTTTTTATCGGTCGATCTAGAAGAAATTGGAAAAAGAAGACTT
This sequence comes from Acacia crassicarpa, assembly GCA_034222035.1. NCBI lineage: Eukaryota > Viridiplantae > Streptophyta > Magnoliopsida > Fabales > Fabaceae > Acacia > Acacia crassicarpa. Next base: position 58,298,105 of record JAWXYG010000002.1, on the reverse strand, counting down.
GAAGGAAGGAAGGAAGAAGGAAAGGAAGGAAGGAAGGAAGGAAGCAGGAAGAAGGAAGAAGAGAATTAAGGGGGGGGGGGGGATAGAGAATGTCATGGGCATTCTCGAGAATGCCTTAAGGCATTCTTACTCGGGAATGCCTTAAGGCATTCTCGAGAATGCCCACGGCATTCTCTGTTTTTTTTTTTCTTTCTCTTCTTCCTTCTTCCTGCTTCCTGCTTCCTTCCTTCCTTTCCTTCCTTCACGTTTTCTTCTTCCAATTTTTTCCTGATCGACCGATAAAAAAAAAAATTTTACTGTTTCTCGTTTTCTCGCGTTTTCGTGTTTTAGTTTTTTGTTTTCTTTTTCATAGATGCCGGCGGGCGAGTGCGGCGTCCAAGGTGGAGGGTGCGGTGTTGGCGTCGATGGCGGAGGTAGACGGCAGCGAACGAACGTGCGGCAGCGAGTGGTTCTGGTTTAGAGAGAGAGGAAGGGGGAAGAGGAAGAGAGGAAGGAAGGGCATTAGGGTCATTTTCCACGAATTTGCATAACCTTGAAAAGTCTTTGTCACCTCTTAGTCTTTTTACAAATTCGGCAGACTTCTGGGGATTTTGCAAATTTATATGGTATTTTATTGGAATTCTCCCATAAAGTAATTGATAACTCATTTTATTACAAAATTACCTATTTGAGATTTTGAAGTTTAAGTAATATTTTCTTAGGATTTTCTATAGTTTATTTTCATAGTTTGATGGAAAAAAGATATATAAATACTATTTGAATTTCTAAAACCCCAAATATCCTGTTGACAGTTCAAAATAACATATAAGTTTAAGGGGTTTAAACTTCTCATGTTATATGAGAAGAAAAAGATTCCTACACACACATGAAATAGTGGGACCCACACACACACATATATATAATGCTAATTATATATATGTGGGTCCTACCATTTTATATGTGTGTGACATGAGAAAACTCTTATCCTATAACATGAGAAGTGTTTTTCCCTAAGTTTAAATATAGAAATTGAGTTTTTTAAAAATGATACTTTTACCGACATAAGTCACATAACTTCATCCTCCTCTCCTTCCTCTACCTCTACTTCATCTTCTACCACCGTTTCTAGTTCAAGTCCCTCCTCCACCTCCACCACTTCAATTTCGAGTCCGATTGGGTTAGTGGTGGGAGAAACAACTTATTTTCTATCTTACTTTTGTAAAAGTAAGATAGGATAAATTGATGGTGGCAAGAGTGACTTTTTTTCTAAACACAAACGTATTTGGATTATTATTTGAAAATTCAGTTGAAATGGAAAATGATTGTAAAGTGTAACATCCTAATTTTATTTTTAAGATTTAATTGTAATTATGGAATAATTATATATGATAATTGTGATTATGAGAGAAGGAAAAAAAATGATAATAAAAATAATGAAATAAAGTTGGGGCTTTGTCATAATTTTCTCTATCTCAAAAAAAAAAAAGCTACTTGCTAAAGAAGGAAAAAAAAATAGATAGAGTGGGCAGCACACAATCCATTAAAAATTTGCGAAGGAGTAATTATTATGCTCCTCCCCCTTTTGTATATAAGGAAGAATATGTGTGTTGGTGTGGTTTGGTGTATGTTTGTGCGCCAGGCAGTGGAGAAACCGAGAGTGAGTGTGTGAGAGGGCGAGGAAAAGAGAAAGAGAAGAAGGTTTGGGATAATATTTGGGTCTTTTGAGCTATGTTATTTATTTTATAAGATAATTTTGGTAGTTAAATTGACTTATTTTCAATAAACTTCATTCATAAAAGTTATTCTACATATTTTTCTCTTTTCAATGAACATAATATCGTGTTAATTAGTGAAAGTTTTGAAGTTAGGATTTCAAAAAAGTTTTGAGTTTTGGTAACAGATACTTGTATATATATAGAACAATTAATAACTAGTTTTGATCGGTTCAGTATTGAATTATTGTTGTATGAATTTAAATTAATTTTTCTATTTGAGAAGTTTAGAATTTATATTATACTTGACATTTTCACCAATTAAAAGTTGTTTAAGTAATATATTTTGGGTTAATGGATATGTTATTAAAGTTTTAATCAGTATAGTTTTGAAATTTGGAGAATTAAACTTTTATTTTCATTTTTAATTACAATAATATATTATTATATTTGTGTAATATACGTTACATGAAATTATAAATTGTGATAATGTAAAGTTTTTTTGTGATTTGTGACTATTCGCGTTTTACTCCACAAGATAAGGTCTAGCTTGTAGTTGAGGTAACTAGGGTTAATTTATTTTATATGCTTGTTTTAGACTGTAAGATGTTTGCTAAACCTTATTTTCATATGTACTACTGACATGTGTTTTGAAAATTATATGTATATCTAAATATGTAGTTATTTCAAGGAAGCAGTGTTTTCTATTTTGTATGTATATATAATGAGTGACTCTTGTTATTGAAATTGTTATTATGGTGATTGTTATGATAATTGATATAGGTTGTTGTATATGGAATAATATATTGTACGATGTTTTTGAAAATTATAGTGACATATTATCTACTATGGAATATTTTTTTTGCTATTGCACCCAGTTCACCAAAGTTTCACCTTGCTTAGTCCGGATCGAGGTTTTGTCGAGCGCGTAAGCGGGGACCTCTCCCAGGGGAGTTTTTTGCCACAAGGACTTGAACTCGAGACCCTTGTTTAAGCGGCTCAAGTCCCTTCCACTTGAGCCAACTCCCGCTGGTTGTTATGGAATATGTTGAGTTGTGTGGAAGAGATTTAAGGTGAAATTATGCCCATTGGCTCTCTCATTCTTGGCCTGCAATTTGAATTGAGTGTTTTGGGTGGACACCTCCCTATTACGGTATATCAGTGGTAACATGCGGATAGCATTCTTGAAGTGACTAGCTAACCTTAGCCAATTATATTAAAACTGATAGGCTATACCATGTCCAGACGATATAAGGAGGAGCAGGATGGATGAGTGGGGATGGTTCTACTTATTGTTACTTATTATGGATTAATCAATTACTTCTTGTTGATTTTATAAATATGTTAGTAAACCTGCTTCTCTAACTTGCATTCATTTCCTGCATATTTGATAAATTAATTTCGGTTTTGGAACTTTATATCTCACCCTGTCATTATCAATATTTTTTTAGACGAGACCTCCAATCCTTCTAGAAGCTAAGGGAAGCAGCCAGAGGCATAATAGTTGCAATCTTCGTAAGCCTCTTTTGGTAATAGTGTTGTATGGATTTATATATTGCTATCTTAGAACCCTCATGTTTTGGAAATATTATATTTACTGGATGACTGTTTATCCGCTATAAGGCTGAATGTTTTATTTTATACACTAATATTTTGGTGAATCCGCAATCAAAACTTGTGTGGAAAATGTTTTGGTGTGGACCCTTTGTTGTAAATATGGTGTTGTAAGTCTTGTGGGCTGTGTACTCTTCTGTTCGATAATTGTGCCAAGAGTTATAAATTTTCTGTAGTGAGTTTGTGGGCAAAATTTGTGCCTTGGACTCCGATGTGCTTATTTTTGAAAATAAAAGGGAAAATTATAATGAAGGACCTAAGAAAAATAATATTTATTAAGAAGGACCATAAAAAGTGGTAATTATTTTAAAGGACCAAAAATTAAAATATTAAAATAAAATGACTGAATTACCCTTAATCAGATTTCCTATCTTCTCATTAACTAAATCTGAAATGATTTTTTTTTTCCTATCTTCTCATTAACTGAATATGGAATGATTTTTTCTTACATGAGAATCTAAAGTAATTAATATATAATAATAAATAGATATTAATTCAAATAATTCTTTTCCCATCGCAGAATCATTCCAGATTATTATGCTAGAGAAAAGATAAGAAAGATGGAGCTTTTTATGGTTGTGGCAAAAGAAGCTTCGTGCGTTGTGCAACCGTCTGCGGTGTTAGACCTGAGATTTTTTATGCTGAGGCAACCAAAAGTACCTGATATTCATTCAATATTACCCGTTGTTCCATTCCAAGAAACAGAAAATAAAGCAAAAGACTTTTAACTCCAAAAAAACCCCCATTAAAAGAGAAGAACGTGGTTAAAGAAAACAAATTCCTCTTTCCTTTTGCTATAATCATAAAAAGCTCTATCTTTCCTATCTTTTCTTTAACATATCTACAATGGAAAAAGAATTATTTGAATTGATATCTATTTATTATTATCCATCAATTACTCTAGATTCTCATGTAAGAAAAAATCATTTCAGATTTAGTTAATGAAAAGTTAGGAAATCTAACTAAGGGTAATTTAGTCTTTTTATTTTAATATTTTAATTTTTGGTCCTTTAGAATAATTACCACTTTTTATGGTCCTTCTTAATAAATATTATTTTTCTTAGGTCTTTCATTATAATTTTCCCAAAATAAAAGAAGTTTTACTTGATCACTTGTTAATTCGGTTTAATGAAAATATTATGGTTAATTATTATTTAGTGAGGAAGAGTCTTTTCATAAATGGCATGAATCTTATTGAATATTACATATATTAATATTAGTTTTATGAGTAAAGGATTTCTCTTGTCACTGAAGATAAAGTTATCTCCAGTAACCCTAAAACTACGTCATTTTGAATTAATGAAGGGTGTGTTTGTAATTTCAGGTAAGAAGTGTATTTCCCAAATTAGAATGCATACAAATATATTTTTACACGTTTTTAGTAAATAACAGTACATTGCTAATTGGATAATATATCCCTAGCCACAAGATGAAATGAATGCTGAAAAGTAATTTGATTACTAATTAGTAATTAGTCATCAGCTAAACAACTCAAAATCCCCCCTTTTCTTTTTCATTTTTATTTTATTTGATTGGAAATTCAAAATTCAGAGTTGGTCAATGTCGAAGCCATGGGCAAGGACGAGGACCTGTCGCAGGAGCCTTTGACGTGGACATTCAGAGCATCGCTGCTACAGATCCCTGTGAGTGAAACTAGGAATCTATTGTAAAGACACCTTGCTGTCGAAAATCCGTCGTCGACGTCGGTGGCCCACAACCATTCCTTCGAGCTCTGTGACCTTACCATACGCACCATCGCCGAAACCTACGTTCGACCTCAAGAAAATCACCGAGCAAAAAGGTGTGAGTTTCGAGGACGATGGGAAGAGGTGCGAGAGACTACCCAAACACTCAACGCTGCAAACCTGGCTTCTAAAAATAAGGAGTTTCTTCGAAGTTCCGCAGTAGATGAAAAGCTAACCCAAACATCTCCAATTGAGTTGTGTTTTTTTTAGACTGATATTTGCGTTGGACTTTTTTTTGCTAGACGCTTGCTCCAAACAAGCCGCTTCCTCCTCGTCTTCTTCATTTTCCTTTGGGCCGTCTCCACACTCCTCCCTCCCCACCACTTCTTATCCCTCTCTCCTCCTCGTCACCACCCAACATGCCACCTCTACGGCATCTATATGGACTCAGCTTCAGAACTCGTCCTGCGGACGAGCTCTCCTTGCTCGTCCGTACGGACGAGATCTGGGCCGTCCAGATCTGATTTTGTTAATTTTTGTTTTTATTTTTTTCTACATAAAAAAATCATTTTTTCAAAAATTGTTAGTTGAGAGATTATCTTTATTTTAGATTCTCTATTCATTAAAATTATTTTTGATAAAAAATACAAAAGTTAAAAAAATCATATCTGGACCGTCCAGACGAAATCTGGACGGCCCAGATCTCATTCGTACGGACGAGCAGGGAGATGTGGACGAGCTCTGAAGCCGAGTCCCCTCTATGGCATCTATATGGTCTTCTCCCTTGGTTTCTCCCACCCCGCCTTCCTTGTCACCCTCTTCTTTGTACTTAACATCTCCATCCACGATAAGACCCCTACCGACACCTAGGCCATCTCCTCCGTCCTCCTCATTTGCATTCCCATTTACCTCTCTCTTGCTCTCTCTCTTTTTCTCCTTACTCAATCGGCCTCACCGTAGGATACAACAGCTCTAATCACCCATAGTGTCTAGGAGTCCGACTGAGACGCATCAAGACAATGTGTGGCTTCAAAGGCTGGCGTCAATGCGAATCTCCCTTTCCGGCTTGAATTTTGGTGCTTTTCCAATATATACTTTCAGGTTCAGCAATATTAGTTAAAGAAACAAAAAAATAATTAAAACAAAAAAGGGAATATTTACGCACAATATGCACAAAATCTGGGGGTGAATTGGGGAGGGGACCATGAGGGGGAGGTAGTGAGCTTGATCGAATATAAAGAGGAAGATAGGGACGGCAGAGAGAGGGTGAAAGTTTTAATTGGCTTTGTGGGAGAGGGAGGGGAGAGAAATTTCTTTTACCTACCTTTCTATTAAATTACTTATAAAAACTTTTTAATATTCATAAGTTATTTTTTTAGGAATATTCTTTTCATTAATGATAATTTCGTTAATATCCTCATTTTCACTCTTTTCTTTTTCATTTTTTCCCCTCAAACCAAATAAGTCTAGGTATTTTAGTCATTTATTATAAATATATAAAATCTAGATATATTTTTCGATAGTGTTAATGTGCCAATGGTTTCATAAACCTCTTTGTTATTCAAATCTTTTTTTAAAAATATATTTTTACCTGTAAATTATAAAAACTATTTTCTAAAAACTAATTTAAATACACTATTTTTGTTTTTATAGATAGTGTTAATGGACCAATTCAGTTTCGAAAGTTTGACATTGGTAATTTGGTAGTCTCTTGACCTTTTTCGTTCAGGGAAGAAAAAATTTATAAAGCGAGCAGCTATCTGCGTGAGAAAAGGAAAGGCAGGAACATCGTAATGGTGGACACCCGGGCGGCATACATTTCGTGGAATATAAGCAAATAGGACTGAGGTTAACCACTGTTCAGCTAATGTTCTGATTTTCAATGGATGGATCTCGGAAATACCAGGTTGGTCTTTTTACTTTTTCTTGTTTGCATAATTCTACCATCAGAAGGACTTCGTCTTTGGTATGGTTCTGTCCCGGATTTAATTTAACCTGGAATTATCATTTAACAACTATATGTTTTACTGATGATAAATCACTGTTCTTGTTCGCGGCTGCCTTTTTGTTCACTCTTCAATCTTAATTATTCAAGAGTTTTCCCCGTGGATCATTCTTACTGTCGTGGTTCATGAATAGGGGGTTCACTCCTTATTACTGTCACCACTTATGAATAGTGTGATTCATGCTCCACTTTTTGGTATTGATGGGATGTTCAGGTGTCCTTGAGAGGAGCAAGTGCAAAGGAGATAACAAGGGATGCCCTTCTTGAGAAGGTTTCCCGGGAAAGAGAACTTCGAAATTATGCAAAACGAGCTACTGCTTCTGCTCTATTTATTCAGGTGCATCCTTGGGCAAAGTTTAGCTCAATTTCTTTCAAATATTCGTTAATATTTTAATGTGTATTCATTACACATACAAGTTTGCGAATGCAATACGGAATTATTTAACTTGGTAGGGTCAATATATAGGAAATTTACATGTGGCAGGGTGTATCTTATTTTTATTATTATTATTTTTTTCATGTTTCTGATTTTATCCGTTGTTGGGAGAAAAGAAAGGATATCAGGTTAAATATATACTGTTGAACAATTTTACCAGGAGGTTTTGCAATTGGCATCAATGTTCGCAGTTTGCACTATACCAATCATACAATGAGTCAACATCTCTGCTTAAATTATAAGAAATCCAGAAATTATTGTTTATCTGGTCTATACTTTGTGTAAAACCAAAACCTCCAAGCTTATTACCTGCATTCTTACTGTTCATGTACACTTATGTATTAAAATTGAGAAATAAACTGCTTCCTTGATGTCATAAGGGAGTATGGAGACGCTACAAGGTTACAAGGATGGTTGCTCTGCAACTTCAGCAGGAGTGGGAGACATTGGTGAACCACTACAATAGTGTTATGACAGCAATGTGGATTGCTAACAATTTGCTGCGACCATTTCTTTTCTTTATAAGCCGGTTCTCATCTGAGCATCAGAGGGTTCAGAGCAAGAAAATAGACTCTATGAGGATTTGCTTTACAATCCTGTTGGAAAGCCTGAACTCTTCTGGTTTGTCCCTCATTTTGATGTTCTTTGTTGGATTACAGATTCATGTTCCAATATTTTCACACTTCAATGTGATTGCATTTTCCAAGCTATTATTTGAATATGAAAGTCATTTATTTTGAAGGTTCTCTCTGTTATGAGTTTCCAAGCTCCTCTATAATGCACTGTTAGTTCAGTGGATATGCAGATTTTATAAAGCTGAAAGTCTGTCCACCCTTTTTCGATGTAATTCAACTCTATTAATGTTGGATATGGATCTGTTCTTTTTTCCCTTTTATCTTTTTCTGAGCCTTAGGTTGGAGGTCCATTGTGCTTTTAACTTAGTTCACTGTATGCCAGCAGTGCTTCCATCTAGTTGATAATTATTACTTTGCAAATGATATTTATTTTTTCTCTAATTTTTATTTGAAGTTTAATGATGCTATAGCATTTTATACCTTTAAGTACCCGTCCATTACCTGTCAGGCACTATTTTTAGTTATGGAGTAATGGAGAAGATACATGTTCTAATGAGAAACCATACCTCCGTGAGCTATATGAGGATTTTGATCGATATATCTTCCCTTTTTCTAGATTCAAAGAGGAACTTCTGCTCTCTAGCAGTTGGTACACCTGAAGAAAGGAGAATTTGGGGTCACCAAGCTCGAGGGCTGATTTCTGTTGGCTTTGTCATTCTTTCAGAGTTTAGTAAAGGCATTTCAAGAAATCAAGATATTACCTTGGTTACCTCCCTTGCGATGCGTGTTCTTGTTATGTTGACTGATCTGAAAGGATGGAAAGGCATTACTGATGACAATCGTCAAGACGCTGATATCGCAGTGAAAGGTTTGATTGAGTACATGGGGAGTAATTCCAGTGGCAGTTATGTGTCTATTGGTAGATATATTAGTTCATTGGATAACTATTCTTCACAAACAAAGAATATTAACCAGACAGATGATAAGTTTTTAATTACTGCAAGTACAATAACTTTGGCTTTGCGGCCATTCTATTTGAGAAGCTCTGATGTCAATGTCCCTGCCATGTTGGATGTGGACCATGCTGCTAGGCAGTATTGTGCATACCTGTTGACAATTCCTTGGCTTGTAAAGCGTCTGCCACCTCTTCTTCGACCTGCTATAAAGCACAATTCTATTTTGTTCCCATGCTTTCTTGGCATATTGGTAAGCATCATTAATCTAGAACAATGTCTTTTTTGTAATTTTTCTCTTTTATTGAATGGCTAGATGACGCCTTGATTGTATTTATTCACATATTAAATCTCTAATTAATTTACATCTTTCTTTGTTTCTTTTTTCTTTCTTGGTGAATGAATCATGCAGTAATGCCAAGCATTATTTACTTAGTTGATGACTGTGCTTTCATAATCAAATGTGATAGGTCTTGGATATCTTAGGCACATTTTATCTATTAGTATCCTGCATCCTAGGGGGGCACCTGCAAGGCATATGCAAAGTAAATAATATTATCTGAACATATGGGACTGCGGAATTGTTCTTAACTTTAAATATTGAAAAAATATAACTCAAGATCTATAGTCCGTATAGTTTTTCCTTTTTCTTTTTTTAAACAGACTAGTAACTTAGAAGCTGGGAGTTTGTGGAAATAGTGGGCCTATGTAGATTGGAATGACTTTTTTCTTCTGTTTTCCATGCAATAGAAACAACAAATTGATTTCTTTTTTCTTTTTCCTTTCTTGGGTAAAGGAAATTGATGGATGCTAGATGATAGATTTGTGTTTCTATGGTATCATGGATAATAATTCAAAGGTGAATTTTCACCATTTGTCTTTGACCCAATGAAGTGATAAAATATAATCATGATTCTAAGATTTAAGCATATCAGAACTGATCGAACTGTGACAGGTGATGACAGATTTTGAGAGAGAATATTTCAATGGAGATATCACATTTGATTCATTTAGATACTCTTATCTCTTCCAAGGCAATTCCATCAGTTGGTTGGGTTCTCACTAACATTATCTGCCTAGCAATGGGGAATGAAAATGACTCTGTGGATCCTCAATGCTTCCATCAAGGTTTAGACCATGCATTATATGTCCATGTTGTTAACTATCTTGCAGAAACCTTACTGTCTCATCTTTATAATGTTGGATGGATTAAAAAGGGGAAGAAAGCTATTCAGAATGATGTTGAAGCTTCAGCAGAACCCATGGATACAGTTCTTTATGGGAATGAAGAAGCATACGATTCCTTACTGATTTCTTACATAGATCAATTTAGGCCTGTTTGTCAGCAGTGGCATCTTCAAAATCTTTTGGCGGCAGCAAACAAAGATGCCACTGACAGGGGTGGGATTCTGCTTCCAAATGGCCTGGAATGCTTGGGAAAGCTGAATTTAAGTGATATTGCTCTTTTTTATTCGAACATGCTAAAAATATATTCAATCTTGAATCCAATTCGTGACTCCTTGCCACTTCTCAACATGCTATCCTTTACTCCTGGATTTCTTGTCAAGGTGTGGAATGTACTGGAGGATTCCATTTTTCATGGAGACAATCACACTTCTGATTACCACATGAGTGGAAAAAGCAAACATGGTGCATCTGAGAGCAGGCTAAAACGTGTCAGTAAGGATGGGGCTAATAAGTGGGCCAGTGTTCTTCATAAATTAACTGGTAAGTCCCATGCTGCAATGAATAATGCTGAACCCACCAGCAGTCATGCTGAGCCTAGCCAAACGAATGAGGATTCATCTGATGTATGGGACATAGAGGCTATGAGGCGTGGTCCACAAGGCATTTCTAAAGATACATTTGCTCTACTTCATATATTCTGTGCCACCTATTCTCACCTACTTTTAGTTCTTGATGACATAGAGTTCTATGAGAAAGAGGTAGCCTGCTCTGTTTCTTTTTGGTCTGCCCCCACCTTTTTTATGCGGATGTTTTGATTCACACCTCAAAAACTAATCTTTTTGCTTTTTTCCGATATCCTTAGGTTCCATTCAAATTAGAGACGCAACGAAGAATTGCATCAATGCTCAATACTCTGGTGTATAATGGCTTGTCCCATGGTATTAGTGAGCAGAATAGATCCCTCATGAACAGTGCTATCAGATGCTTACATTTAATGTATGAAAGGAATTGTCGGCATCAATTTTGTCCTCCTGATTTGTGGCTTTCCCCTGCTAGAAAAAACCGGCCTCCTATTGCAATGGCTGCCAGAACTCATGAAATTTCATCAGTCAATATAAGATATGATGATTCATTGACTGTCAATAGTATGGGTTCTGTTATCACCACAACTCCTCATATTTTCCCTTTTGAAGAGAGGTACCTACGTGATAGTCAATCTAACATGTTTTCCCTTCTCATTGTCATACTCCATGGGTAATTTTGAACGACATAAGTGAGAAAGCACTAATTGACAGATAGCCACTTGAAAAAATCTTAGTTTTGGTATCGGTTATGTTTTCACAAGTAATTGGTTCTACTATATTTTAGCGAGTGTCATGGAAGGTTAGATTCATTTATTATGTTAATATCCAGGAACCTTTGAATTAAGCATAAAATTTGGTGAGCGTGTACTGAGGAGAACATTGTTTTTGAAAGTAATAATCTATGGAATTAAATTTGAATTTCTTTCTGGAGTTGATTGATTTATTTTGCATGTGATATGGCAGCAAAATGAAATTGTATTGCATTTTTACAGTCCATGGTGGATAGTGGTTAATGATTTGGTTTATCATTTTGATAGAGTTGAGATGTTTCGAGAGTTCATTAAGATGGATAAAGCCTCCCGAAAAATGGCTGGGGAAATTTCTGAACCTGGTTCACGAGCTATTGAGATAGTAGTACGTCGGGGTCATATTGTTGAAGATGGATTTCGTCAACTAAATTCCCTTGGGACAAGGTTGAAGTCATCCGTCCATGTATCTTTTGTGAGTGAATGTGGCCTTCCTGAGGCTGGCCTGGATTATGGCGGGTTATCTAAAGAATTTTTAACTGACATATCAAAAGCGGCCTTTGCCCCAGAGTAAGCTACAGATTTTGTTTTGTATTTTATTATTGGACTTCTGGTACCGAGGGCTCTACCTTACAAGAGCTTGAGGCAATCCATCAATGGAGAGCTCAACCTCTTAGGAGGTTCAGCTCTTCATTTCACTGTCCTTTCTTATTTCTGTTACATGGTTATATGCTCTTTCTAGAGCTATCTTCGGAATTAACGATTTTCCTTTGTTTCAGATATGGGATATTTTCCCAAACCTCAACCTCTGACAGGCTTCTAATACCAAATGCTTCTGCAAGATTTTTGGATAATGGTCTTCAGATGATTGAGTTTCTGGGAAGAGTCGTTGGTAAAGCTCTCTATGAAGGAATATTACTTGATTACTCTTTCTCACACGTGTTTGTTCAAAAATTATTGGGGAGATATAGCTTTCTTGACGAGTTATCAACACTTGATCCAGAGTTATACAGGAATCTTATGTATGTCAAGGTAAACCTCAAGAGACGTATCCATGCTGTTTCCTCTATCTCCCTGGCCATATTAGTTAGTTATTAATAAATGAGGGTGGCCCAGTGCACAAGACTTTTACCAGGTGAGGTCTAAGGAGGTCAGATGTACAAAGCCTTTACCCTCCTAGGCGAAGAGGCTATTTCTAGGATTTGAACCCGTAACCTCTTGATCGCATGGCATCATCCTTTACTGTTGCTTTAAGACTCTCCCTCTAGTTAGTTATTAATGCTAAGCAAAATTTAATTATACGAGCACTTAAAGTGCTTTAGGCTGTTAATTGCCTGGATTTTTTGTTTATTAAATTTTGGCACTGTTTTGATGTTGGCCTTCAACCTACAATGTTTGTTCTTCTATATGCGTCTGGTCCAGCTATGTTCCTTTTAAAATATGTTTAATTATAGCATATATGTAGTTTACTCACTGCTGATTCGTGGTGGCTAAGGAAGGTGTGTAATAATAGAATTTGTACTTACACTTCAGACTAGGTATGCTAAATAGTTGAAACTTACAATATTTTGTGGTTATCAAAGTGTCATGTAAGGTGGTTAGGTGTAATAGCAGGACCTTATAACTTACTATAGAAAAAAAGAGAAAAGAACTGGAAAAGGATTTTTGTAGACTAGTTTCAAAATTCTCAAGCCTGATAGTAATTATTTCTGGTTTTATTTTGTGAAATCTATCTTCTTACATCATTGAGAAAAATGTTGCCATCTAAGGTACTTTATTTCTTTGTTACTTGTATGCATAATTTTGCATACTCTAGGATTTTATAGTCCATAGGAAGCTTCACATATTCTTTCATGCAGCATTATGATGGTGATGTCAAGGACCTCTCTCTTGATTTTACTGTTACTGAAGAATCATTTGGGAAATGGCATGTTGTTGAGCTAAGGTCTGGCGGCAAAGATATCCTGGTGACGAATGAGAATAAAATGCAGTACATACATGCAATGGCAGACTACAAACTTAATCAACAGGTTTTATCATCAGCTGTTACAGTCTTATTGAAGTCTCTCAGTTTAATACCAAATCCCTGCTGCATCATCATTGGTGAATTTGTAATGCTGAATTGCAGATCTTGCCCTTCTCAAATGCATTCTATACCGGATTGACTGATCTTATATCTCCATCCTGGTTGAAGTTATTCAATGCAAGTGAATTTAATCAGGTATTTTACTGGATATGGTTGTATTTACTTTCTACTGTTTTATTTTACACTGAAATTCTGTATACAGAAACACCATATTGGTGTTGGAAATATATTACAAGTTCATCCTAGTGCAGATTTTCAGGTCCTCAATCTGTTGTTATTTTGAGAATTATGTTGCTAAGTTGACCATATTATGAATGGATTTTGAGCAATATTCTAGCTCAAGGTATTTTGAGCAATATCCTTTGTAACAGTGATTCGGTATTTTGTTGCATTGAATATCAATGCCCAAGGATTTCGCTCATTAATTTCTTCTGCAGTACTTCTTGATTTTTCTGTTTCTTATCAGCTGGACTATACCATTTTCTAAAATATATATTTTTCCTAAGTTCCTGCTCACATCAAGGTTCTGACTTATATACCACGATGCAGTTGCTTTCAGGTGGAAAGTATGATATTGATATTGATGATTTAAAAAATAACACTCGATACACAGGTGGTTATAATGAAGGAAGCCGGACAATCAAGATATTTTGGGAGGTACTGAAATTGACACCTTAATAAATTGATTTCCTTATTTTAGTTTTCCTGGATGCATGTTTTCCCTCAATTCATAAACCAAATATTCTTCAGAGATAGTTCAGCAGTTTATGTTTGATTCCTTTTTTTCTCCCCAATCTCTATCATGTTGCATGTACTTTTATTGTTCTTGTCAAGCAACTTAAATATGCCACAATCTTGTTTAGGAAAGTTGGCAGATTTAGATTTCTTATTGTTTATTGACGAGCAAGAATTGGTGGCATGATTGAACAAAACATGTCCTTTGTTTTTGGTGTTTTTAATATAATTGTGCTGGGGTTAGTTAGTGTAAGACTGTAAGTAGCATTACTCTCTGGCAATGTCTTTGGTTGCCTTCAGTATGTTAGAGCTTGCATTTCTAGCTTTTTGATAAGTGAGCTTTGCATCTCCCCAGAATTGTGGGGCTAAATGAATTAGGTACTTGGATATACTGTTCAAGAAATCTCATCATGATTATGGGGGCCAGTTTAATGCCAACCCAACTGTTGAAATGAAATTTTATATAACTTCCTTTCAGAACTTGAACATGTGTATCTTAAACATTACAGAACGATGTTACTGGGGGGATGGTGCTTTTGCAGTTGGCAGAAAGCTACATAGTTTGGTTTGAGAGATTCATGTCAAACCAAATGTTAATCGAGTTGGATAGAAATCATTTAGAATTTTTATGAGGATCAAGGTTGATGGTCACATCACATACTGGCATTACTAGGCAAATGGTGTTTTTCTCTCTCTAGAAAATTACTTAGTTTGGTTTTTACGGATTCTAAAAAACTTGCTAGATAGTTAACAAGAACCAATGTTGTAGTCTTCCAGTTAAAGTGACAGGGAACCTATTCCTTTCTTCTCATATCTTGAGGCTGCTGTCAGGACATTTCCTTCCATCCCCTCTTCACTTTCCGTCTCTGCTAGTTTCTGAATCTTGTTTATTCCAGTAGAACAATGTGTTTTGACTTTCATTTTCAATCTCATGTATTATATGTTTGGATATCACCTAAGCTCATTCTGTAGATGCTCATTTGTAGTCACTTTCAGTTTTTGGCCTATGGTCTGTAGGTGATTAAAAACTTTGAACCCCAAGAACGATGCATGCTTCTCAAATTTGTCACTAGTTGTTCTCGTGCTCCATTTGTAGTCACTTTCAGTTTTTGGCCTATGGTCTGTAGGTGATTAAAAACTTTGAACCCCAAGAACGATGCATGCTTCTCAAATTTGTCACTAGTTGTTCTCGTGCTCCATTGCTTGGGTTCAAATATTTACAGCCAACTTTTACTATCCAAAAGGTATGCTTTTGATCATGTTTGATATCTCCCATTTTCTTGTTGCTTATAATGTTAGGGAACATGGTTTTTGTTTTCTTGCTATTTATCACAGGAAGTAAAATGCTGAGTTAAGAAGGTAGCAAACGCAGCATCCTGAAACTGTTTTAATGTTCTTTTGAGCTAGATAGAATTTAATGCATCTATCACATGAAATTAAAAAGTGAGCTGGTTTTTGGCCCTATACTGACTTAATTCACCCCCTCCATTGCGTTCTCCTATTTGAGATATTGTGACCCAGTAATGAAGTTAAAACAACTTCTAATGAAAAGAAAAAAAAAAAGAAAATTTGATTCTATTTTACGCAGGTTGCTAGTGATGTTCCTCTTTGGGCGACATTTGGAGGGCAAGATGTTGAGCGGCTTCCTTCAGCTTCAACCTGTTACAATACCCTCAAGGTACTACTTATTGGAGGGTTCCATAGTTAGCTATCTGTTTATGGTCGTTGGAGTCATTTTATCCGAGATAAAGGCATTTCCTATTCAAGGCATCTCTTGTCGGTTGTCAGATTGTTGAAATATTTATTTATTTTTTCAATCATTGCAGCTTCCAACCTACAAACGTGCAAGTACTTTGAGAACAAAGCTTCTATATGCAATCAGTTCAAATGCCGGATTTGAACTCTCTTAATTTGCTGCAGGTAATCAATACGGATGTTTTATTACCGATTCACTCCAATTTAAGGTTTGTACGTGCAATTATAGGACCTCTATTTTATTCTCATAGTCATACTAGTAGCATCCAACACATTAGAGAGCAATAGCAATATTTTCAGCTGTATTCAGAATGCCTAAGTGATCAGGGATATTCCCTGTTCTAAAAGACTATCTGCCAAAGCGTTATTTGCTACTTCAGATGGATGAAATCCATCCCAAAACACGTACTCGGTAGCATTGGCACATGTTCCCACAGACAAGGCATTGCAGAGATAGGAAGTTTCTATTATTCCTGTACCACAGCAGGCCTTTCTTGCTTCAAAAAAACCTGCGACCACAAGAAGTGTAAATGACTTAATGGTGAATTTTATTTTCTCAGCATAGGGGAGAGGGGAAGTATATCTTGTTGGAAAAACTTAAATCTGTAGTATGCTGCTGGGTGAGATGTGAGCTCTAGCAATTTTGATTGAGAGTGTTGAATGCATCTCTCAAGACAGATTTACATTCTATCCTTGCAATGTTGCTCATATTTTAAGGAATTTAAGAATAGTCTACCTGTTCATGGGTATGTAGATAAGTTTTAGGGTCTCATTTTCAGGTACATACCGTGGTCACTGGGGCTGGTGATCAAATCCAACAGAGGCTGGTAGATATCAAATACCACAAGTTTTAGACGGGGGAGTCTGCTCTTCAAACTCTCAGATTTGCTCTTTAGTTTATTGTTAAACGAAATGGCATCGCGGTTCAGTCTGGCCACACACTGGTTGCTTCCGGCGCCAAATAAAGTAATGGCTGCAGGCAAACATCCAATTGGCGGCAACGTTGTTACTCCGATCCTCCTTGCTCCCAGTCCATAGAGATCCTGTTGCATGTTCATATTTAAAGACATTGTTAAATAGAGGAACATGTGAACCATTGATTCTTTTCCTGTACCTAAATTTGTTATCTTGTGCAGTTGTAACTTGTACCATAAAAAATCTTGATCATTAATGTGCAGTCATGATATACAAATTACTAGTTATCTAGTGTTTTAAGTTCGTATGACACTGTCAAATTAATGCTGTAACAAAGTGTAGAAAGCTTTTAGGATAAGAAATTCAGGCGATACAAAATATTATCATATTCAGTCTTAAAATCCATTTTCGTTATGTTTGAAATGTTGAACAACTGGATTCTCGTCCTATATTTTTCTCCTGCAAACCAATTGTGCATGAAGGTCAACCGTTCTTTTCTTGGGAGATGAAAACCCATGATGTGGAATCTTGTGGAGAAAAGAATGTTCCCCCTAAATATTCTCTATATAGGTTTTAAATTATTAATCTCTATTTATATTCTACCATTTACATATAGCTGAAGTTTTTAAAAGAGAAAAGTACAGATAAATCATAGACAAAATAATTAATTATTCTTAGGCCTCTTGGAGAATTTATGAAAAAGCACACAGATTAAGCTAAAAAAATTTAAGTTTGACTCAAAAACAGTATAGGAAAACATTTTTAAAAAATCTCACTTAAACCCTAAACTATATAATTGGAGAAAAAGTTACAAGTCCTTTTGCAATTTTTACGTGTTTTGCACAAGTTATTAGAGAGATCCAATTAGTAGTAAGTCATATTCAGCGAATTTATTAATAATTAATTTGTTTACGAGGAAGTAGGAACATCTAATTTTCTCCTTTATGATTTTAAAAACATTTTAATAAGCATTAGGTATTCATAGACATGTTGATCCGATAAAAATTAGATCAATCCGGTCTATTCAAGAAGGCAGATTGGGCCACTCTGAAGATTGGGTCAATAAATAAATTGGACCACTCTGAAGATTTGTTTTCCCGCTATGGTGCTACCGAAGTCCGAAAGAGATCTCATTCAAATTGTCTGAAAGTTTTATAAATTAAACTTTATTTTCTAAAGATGATTTAAAATTCAAAATATTTATATAAATACATTTTTTGGTAAAATATAAATAATTTTAACTTAGAACCATGAAGTGTTAATTTTTAAAAATACCACAAAAGTAATGTCATTCTTGCGTACCTTTTGCTCTTTTGAGATGTGGTCTTAAAAAGGATTCTAAATGTTTAATGCATCTTTTGGCGCATTCTCTCTGCATCATCTTGCAAATAATACTTTATAATAACTTAGAAAAACGAAAAGTTAAAAGAGAATACACGGATCATAATATATTATATAATTGTGAGATAATGCAGATAAGATACAGTAAAGAAGAAACTTTTGCCGATTATGATTATATGTCAACTAAGAGTTGAATTAACCGCCCGCAAATTAAGCCATTGATCTAGAATGAGATGTGATTGTCAAATGACCATATGATATTAAGCGTCCCCACCCCTCACCCCTCTCAAACAAACAAACCTGAATGAAATTAGCATAGGATGCCATGAGAATGTCTGAGAATTGATCAGGCGAATAGACAAGATTCAGAAGGGCATTAATGTAGTAGTTCTGGATAAAATCACTGCTTCCAGCACTAATAAGGTAGATTGCACCAGAGAAAATCTCATTTGCCCTCGCATTTCCCACCATATTCACAACTTTCCTCTGATACTCCTTATAGTGCTTCAACTGCCGAGTCAACGAGGTCGCCCCCTACAAAACCACAAAAAGGAGAGGAGGTTGATGATGTTTATTTGGACAGCACATGTATGGTTTTAAGAAATCTTATTTACATATAAATCTGCTGTCCCTTCGTGGTAACCAGAAGCACCAGAGGCAAAGTTGGCTCCTATCAAAAGATTCGTCCCTCTGGCCTCTTGGCTAAGATAAGCACGTTGATATGAGGTGAACCCGAGGTATTCAGCTGAAAAAAGGAAGAAAGAATAAAAGTATAGCTTCTCAAAGAGAAAGCTAAGGGAAAAAATACTGTGTTTATAAATGCTATCACATACTTACCAGTGAAATCTATGGCAAGTTTTCCATTGCAGAACCTTCCTGTTGGTCTGTGAGTGACAAAGTCTCTTCCATAAGGAGGAAAGTTTGCTTTCACCAATGTTAAGAGGTGATTATTATTCCCCACGTCAACTACAGAGTCTCCGAATATCATTAGTGCAGGAACCAGAGGATCCCCATGGACGAGTAAGAAACCCAGAACAGCAAGTACCGAAACAAAGAGGGAACTAGCAAAACCCATAAGAAAATTAACTAAATGATGAGGGAAGAGAATTGAGGGTTAAACGAAGATTATAATGGCAGATAGGGGAATTAAAGTAGTGCAACACCCATAAGAAAATTAACTAAATGACGAGGGAAGAGAGTTGAGAGTTAAATGAAGATTATCATGGCAGATAGGGGAATTAAAGTAGTGGAGAAGCATAAAAAGAAACCAAGAAAGGTCAAAGTGAAATAATAGATATCATGAAAAGCAATGATTCTGAAAACGTTGCCTACTTACGTGTCAAGAAGCAAGTTCAACACCCTTTGAGAGTTAATGATTTTCTCCTCTCATTCAGCCTTTCTAACCAAACTCGTCACCATTTTTGGATAGATAACGGTATTGGATTAGGTGAAGACAATTATGTAGTCAAAGCATAGACACTTTCTCTGGAGTTTTTAGGGGGAAAGGCTGTGGTTCATTGTAAGTGGCTCTGTGCACAAGGCACCGAAGTGGGCGTCTTCCACCGGTGGACACAGTGCAGAATATTTTAGCCCACAAAACGAAAAGATGACTGGTCCAAAAAAAGAAGGCTCCGATATTTGTATTTTAATTATAATACAAGAGAAACAAGGAAATAACTTACTGTGTATCTAATCGGAGTCCACTAAATGGGCAAAGTTGCTTTTGCAAAATATGCGTTCATATTCATAACCAGCATTCATACTTCAGATTTGAAATACAAATTCTAAGCCTTATTAAACATCTAGCATCAAGGTAAATGAAAATTGACAAAACTAGAAATTTTTTTATGTTTGTAATAATGCAAAGATGAACTTAGAAGGCATTAAGAAACTTTGCACTTCCTGCAACAGCACGATACCCAGAAAATTTGTGGAATTGCTTCAAGCTCCAACCAGAATTCCTGTGAATTTTCAAAAGTACCATTAGAAGATGTGCAAAAGGCAGCTAAACATTTGCAAATGTTCAGTACAGCTCGCAAGGAAGTATCCCGCCATAGTATATTTGTAGTTATTTGAGATATTTCACATTGGGACGTAGTGGGCGGCATCTTCTTAGTATCTCTGTTGTGTGTGGAAAGGTAAAAGAGGATTATGTTCAAAAGTTCAGACTACATTTTTCAATTCCTAATTTCCCTCAAGGTATGCCCTCAATAAAATAATCCACCTGAGTCTCATGTCCTCTATGATGAAGAGGAAATTCGCGGGTACAATTGTTTGAACATACCGTCAAAGACAAGAAGCCCAGCGTGGAAAACATCAATTTGCAAAAGGCGAAGGCCATAGCATTGAGTAATCTGGAAAGGAATAAGATTCCTAAGAGCGTGAAGAAAGGGAATGGATGGTGGAGTGGTCATAAAGCTATAAATCATTGTTCCTGTAAAGAAAGGACAAGCAAGAACGAGAGGGTATCAAAACTATAAAACATATTCAAACTTTATTGATAAAATATCAAGGATCAAATTCAGAATTTTCTGAACATTTTCAGTTTGGCTTTCAGCAGGAAACACATTTGCAAATCGCTGAAATATCTCAATCGACTTAATGGAAAGCTCATCATGTAAGGCAGAGGTTTTAAAGCCAGTGATCCTCAAAGCAGGCGTTCCTTTGGCTGTATCTTTTGCTGGATTCATCTATGCCTGGATCCTGTCAAAGAAAAGTCTATCCAAGGCCTTTTCTTCATCAGAAACTGATTCTCCGCAAGGGATTACACGTGGAGAAAGTTATCATAGCCTTGCTTCTATGGAAGATGAAGTGCCTACACCTAAAGATACCAGAGTTCTTCCGGGAACCTCGGTTCTTCACGACAACCCGTGTTTTGAGCAAGAGATTAATGGCCTACGAAGCCGGGTTGAAGATCTGCAATTGAGAGAGTTGGTGTTACGGTTGCAATTTGACCATTTTTGTGATTTGAAAGAGCAAGAGTCTCTGCTTGTGGAAACCAGAAATTTGCTGTCCCTGGAGAGTGCTCGCGTTGATTTCTATGATAGGGAGATTTCGTCAATGGAGGCAGTGAATAAAAGGTTGGAGACATTCGCTGTCCAATATCTGGACATCATTGAACAGCTTGAGCAATGGAAATCAGAGAATAGATTGCTTCGGAGGAAGGTTAAGAAGCTAGCGAGAAAATCAGAAGCACAGTCTCGCCTCATTCACGAGCAAACTCTGATTATCAAGGCCCAAGAAACAGAAATTATCAGAACCCGCGATGCCTTGCGTACAAAAATCAACGTTATCAATAAATCGGAGGACGAAATCAACGAGATGCAAAGGATTTTGTACGAATTGCAGGACAAGAAGAATGAGTTTTTAATGAAGCTTGAAACAGCAGAAGAATCATCTGCGTCCAAGGTAAGCAACCAGCTCAATAAATAAATGAAAACATAGCATATATAGAAATGCTAAGCATAAAAGCACTGTGAAATTGAAGTACTGTTAGTCAGGTCGTTGAAATCGCTTCCCATTGGCAGATAAATATAGCAGAAAATCCAAAAGAGGAAGAGTACGAGCAGCTTAGGAAGGAGTTGGAGCAGCAGAAGAAGGAAAGAGCAGGTGAAGTGAAAGAACTGATTTACTTGCGGTGGAGCAATGCGTGCCTGAGGCATGAGCTGATTAGGGCGCATGAGCAACGACAGCAAGATCGGAGACAGGAGGGAGACCACGTCGAAGTGGGACTTGAAGAAAGCGGAGGAATGATTCAGTATGAGTCAGAGCAAGAATTAGAAGAATCTCCTTTGCCTGGAAATGACGCTGCTCATAGCGATGGAGCAGGTGGTGGTTGCTCCAAGAGAAGAAAATTGATTAAGAGGCTCAAGAGGTGGGTGGAAGGCAGCGAAAAGGCCAAGTTGAAGGCAGAAGAGAAAGGTAGGCCTTTTGTTTCATATGGAACAGAGGAACCTCCAGTTCCGGCTAGAAGGTCTTGCTCTAGTGCGTGAAGTGACCCAAACAAACCACCCGCCAGCAAATTACGTACGTACTAGTTGTTGCATTATCAACACTGTTCTAATTTCGAGGGTTTTTTAAATTTCCTCAGCAGAGACGTCAATTTCCAATTCTAAAGAATAATCAATATCATACATCCATCATAAATTTCGCACTACTTTTGTTCAAGTATGTCACCATTCACAGAAACATGTGAGTACTTGCAATCAATAACAAATTGTCTTAACTTTATTTTTCAATTTTATTCACGTTTCCAAGTGTTTCTGAGGGTGAGAGATTGCGCGAGTAATGAATGTAATTAGCCAGTTACTTGCATTGATGATAGAAAATCAAGGTGTAATGTTCTTGTTTTTTGTTTTACCTGAAAGGGGCAATCTTATCTCAATTCTCCTTGTCCTGGGTTTCAACAGGTATTATAATGCAAATATTAAAGTCACAGAAGCATAGGTGAAGGCATCGCATCCATGCATGGATACTTATAGGGCTCGTTTAATTCCATGCATTGCATGGTATCAATCTCCTCTAAGCCTGATGCAAGCACTTCATCCAACCATTTGATTGATCCATTTAGTATGAGGAGGAGGTAATGGATATATATTTTTAGAGGTGTATAAGATAAAGATCTCAACACGCGGAAATCTGAAAAAAAGGACCTCATTAGGCCTTGCCTTCTCCATCATCTTCCTCTACCTAACACTTCATCTCTGAATCATTCCATCACTACACATACTAAATGGCAAGAGTCAACCTAAGCAAGGTTAAAACAAAACGTCTTGTCCAAAAAGGAAATAAAATGGAGAAGAGATACTGCAAGGTTCATAGTCCAAAATCAAAATTAATATCCAGCTCTTGAAAATCACGGGGCCCATCATCTAATCTCGAACTAAGAATTATCTCCTGGATGAAGCATTCAGTTCACCGCAACTCCGGCAGAAAGGAAATTTGGATGAAGTACATCCTGGCCAGAGACTTTGGTCTTGGAGTTCTTTAGCACCTGCACGGCTTCCTCCACCTTGGCAGTAAGAGACTCTGGAGACTCCAGGAGAAGCAGCAATTCTCCATTGTCCATCTCCAAAAGCATCCCTGTAATCTTCGCTGCTAGGCCCGGCTGTCAAAGATGTAAAATAGACAAGTCGTTGTAGTTAACTTACAACCTTACCCCATAAATCGAAACTACAGAAGGGAGTGGTAGTGCATCAGTTTCACCTTGAGTTTAACGACAAGAGGGTACAGTTGCTCGCCGAGTATCTGTTTCTGCTGCTCCAGAGTAGCAGCAGCAAGCATGCTATGCAGCACTTCTGATCCCGAAGATCCTACTGAAGAGCTACCACCCGAGGTGACTCCAGATACTCTCTCCAATTCAGACTGGAGCCCGCTGGGCACATACTTTGTCGGCCCAGCTCGCTGCAAAACACAGAATGTTAGATATCAAACTAATATCGACACCGTGATTTTATGTTCTCTGAAGTGAATACAGGACCATGAAGAAAACTTCTAATAATTACAAGCATCGGAGCTCATTCTGCTTAAAAGTTAAAACTACAGTGAGAAACTCCCCTATTTTACGGTCAATATAAAGTCAGAAGCTCAATGAAATGAGAGGCACCCCCGCAAGAACATATCAGAAAACAAGGAATTCAAAATGATCCAACAAATCCTTAAACAATACAAGTTAGAAGTATCCAGATTAAGAAAATAAAAAGTCAGGATATTTGGGGAGAGAATGTGCAGTCTATGTGCATGCAATCCTACCAGAAGAGATAAAA
Organism: Acacia crassicarpa; assembly: GCA_034222035.1. Lineage (NCBI taxonomy): Eukaryota > Viridiplantae > Streptophyta > Magnoliopsida > Fabales > Fabaceae > Acacia > Acacia crassicarpa. Next base: position 58,274,031 of record JAWXYG010000002.1, on the reverse strand, counting down.
CATTTTGGCAAATGTGTAAAAAAAATTTATATGCGAACAAAAGCAAACCTGTTGTGTACTTAATTCTTTTGAAGAGTTCACTGACTGGAAAGGCTGACGCATCAATTGTGGCACATGTGTGCCGGAGTGAAGATTTCCTTGTGAGATTGTTAGCCCATTCATCCTGCCCCTGTTTTGCCTATTTTGCCTCGTAGAATTGGAAACCTTTAATGAAAGAAGGAACAAAAATGTTTATGCCTTGACAGAAGTGTCACCAAAAGATGATTTCTTCATCCAAATAAAACCTTTAAAAGTTAGAATTAAAATCATGAAAATGGGTGAATGAAGTACATGACATTGAGCATTTTTCCCTTTAGGGCGGATGATATATTGAGCTAGTAAGAAAAGACTTTCTCACCAAAGGAGCTAGTGGCTGTTGATATGGTCTGGTAGGAGGTGCAAAGCTGTTAGCCCTCCATCCATGTGTCAACCCCAAAGGTTGATACATTAGCCCAGGTCGAGAAGGAACCTGTGGTACCGCCCCCCTAGCTGCATAATAATAAGGAGAATATCCGCCAGGAAGAACAGCTATGGAAGGTCTAGATAGTCCTGCCATTCTCTGTGCATGCTGAATCTGCAATTGTGTTTGCCTATCCCCCTTCCTTTGAGCAATAGCAACATATAATGGTTTGCGATGAAACATGTATCCTGTGACATATATATATATACATCAGCGTGAAGATAGCTAAAACAGAGAAGTAAAGGCACCGTCAACACAAAGATCGTAAATGGAAACGAGAATACTAATAAAACTTGCATGAGATATTTCAAGTTTCATCGAGGCAGGGAAGCAAATTTGCAGAATTTCTAGTTCTACGTTAACACACCAAAACAATATTACTATGATACAATATATTTACAACTTTATCCGTTCGTACTAAGATAAAGGATTGACTATGCCACGCACCATAAAAATTCACCAGCTCATGATGACGTAACACTTTTTGTTTCGTAAAATGCAATTAATATTTAATACTGAAAGTTTAATTTACAAGTGTACTTAGTTGATAACATGGCACCAGACTTCTTGCGCAACAACTTCAAAAACCACCCGAATAGCATTTGAAAAAGAGATTGCCCAGCTGTATAGATATGAACCACAAACAAACAGCCAGTATATATGCATGTACTAAAGAGTACCTCATAGATAATGTCATAAATCATATTGTTAAATGGTGGAACATAGAGTATAACTTGTAAGCATATGAACATCAGATCTCTGTAATTGTTATACTGAAGACACAATTTACCTTGTTAAAAGCCATCTAGTTACACTTACAAGTTACAACCAACTTACCATGAAATGTGCTCACAGCTTTATTAGCCTCCTCAGGGGTGGAGAAGCAGACAAAACCAAACCCCTTGCTTATACCTTTGCTATCTCGCATAACTACTGCAGATGTTATTGGGCCACATGCACGAAAAAGATTCCGTAGTTCTTCATCACTAACGTCATCATCAATGTTCTTCACATAAACATTTGATACCTGGACGTTAAATGAAGATACAGAGAGCCATCAGAAAAAGGAAATGACAGGATAAATCGTTACAAAATGGGGCGTACCATACCTTGTATTTTGAGATTTGTTCCTTGCGTTTCTCCTCGAACTGATGGTGCAAAATAATCTCACGCTCGGCCTTCTTTTGTGCCCTGGCTACGTATAGAATCTTTGAACCTGCTTATTACAAACCAAAACCGTATGATATTGGAGATTAACACCAAAAAGCAAGTTTTTGCCAACAGAAATTCTTGGTAGAAAATGGGACAAGGATTCTACCAAGTTGTGATCCATTCATTCCTTCCATTGCCCGTTTAGCATCATCTTGGTTATCATAGTTCACAAAGCCAAAACCCTTCGAAATCCCGCTGTCATCCTTCGCAATTACTAAGCTAACAATTTTCCCAAAAGACGAGAACTTTTCCTGTAGAAGCTTTTCAGTAATTTTGGGGTCCAAATTCTTGAAATATAAATTTGTATATTTCGCATCAGGATTTGGCAAAATGCGGTCATCTTTTTTGACAAACTTTCCAACATAGCTGTGACAATAGAAAACACGTTGAGCTTAATCTCTTGAAGTAATCTTATACAGAAATTGAATACAGCAGCTAAGTGAAACCACAAAAAAACATACACTTCATCGTTCAATCATGGTAAAAAATAAAAAAAGCTTTATCATGGTGAACAAAGCAGAGTTTCACTTACATTTTCTTGTCTTTAACAGTAGAGCCATTCAGCTCCTCGATGGCAGAATTTGCAGATTCCTCTGACTGAAATTGAACATAGCCATATCCTTTGTTTTTTCCATCTTCAGACATGACAACTTTGCAGGACAAAATAGTGCCAAACTTTTGAAACAAATCTTGTAATCCCACATTTTCTATTGATTCAGGTAGGTTCTGCCATGGTATCAGAAACATTTTCTCATAAGAATACATGTCAGAAAAATAGGAAACCATACAACGATTTAATTATCTCATTTAAAAGTTGCAAATACATACCTTAACAAACAAATTCCCTTTGCCACTTTTAGTTGCATCAGGATCACGATTTGACCACATGATCCTTATCGCTTTTCCATTCAGTATAGAATGATTCTTCACCTCAATAGCACGAATTGCTACTCGAATCCAAAGAGAACAAATTAAGGTATATATCTTCAGTATGTTACTTTCACCAAGCTATCAGAAAATCAAAATGTATAATATATATATAGAATGTAATATAACTCAATCATAAAAGTTTGGGCAAATAGCATGGAAAACGAGCATTCTTAAGCGCAACGGTTAATAGAATCAACTAAAGCTTTCTAGTTAAACCTGCTCAATACAATGGTAAAAATAAATGATATTTCTTTCCTAAAATTTACCTAAATCAGAGAGAATACTAGACACACACACAGACGAGGCGAAGACAAAGCCACTTGCCAGAGGATAATTGAGACCTATGTTCATGGCTGACAGCTCTCTAAAAAGCCAAAACATGGTAAAGAAAACAAAACCACTAGTCTTGTTAAATTTGGAGTTTCAGCCAAATTAACTTAAGTTCGACAATGTGACAAATTAATGCGATTTACAATGTTAGCTTCTCGTCATTTTTTATACAGCGCAAAGCAGGTCAAAGAGGCCAAGAAAAATCCAAACGAAGAGAAGTTTCTTGGAAAAGATTTAATATATCAATCAAGCCAAGCGTCTATAGCCTCCGTTAAACTAAGGGACCAAGAAATGAGAGACTAGTGGTCCCCGGATCTTTTGATTTGATTTTCTTTATAATACATTATTATCAGCTGCAAGGCAAACGCACCCTACAAGAAACAATGCCGCGCAGAAAACAAGTAACTTGATTAAGAAAAACAAAAAACATTCGAGTAGCTTCATTGAACGGGTACCGTTAAATCAAAAGAGAACTCATTACCATCTTGAGGAGAGGCGAAGTTGACGTAGCCGTAACAGAGCGACCTGCCGGTAGAGGAGTCCCGACAGACCCGAACGGATGCAAGGCTCTTAAACTCGGAGAATATTTCAACCAGCTGAACATCGGTGATTTCAGCGTGAAGATCGCCGACGTAAAGCGAAGCAGCAGCGGTGGCGACCGACGTAGTATCCGCCATCGATCAGTTGAAACGCCTAACGCTCGTCTCGTAGTTAAAATGGAGAAAAGAAAGAGATAGAAAATTCTGCAAAATCTACCTAGCAGTTTTTCTTTTCAAAACTTGATAACAGTCCTATTTATTCGCAGATAAAGAACAAAAGATTTGGCAGTGTCGAATTCTTGAAATGACGAATTTTGTCCGACACAGAGGGAGAGATTGAATGCGAGTAACAAGCTGAGAAATGGCGAGAAAAAAGAAGGCAAGAAATGAAAAATGGGAGGAAATTCTGATTGGTTTAGTGAGAGAAAAGGGAGGAGAGTGTGATTTGAGCGAGCGAGAGAGAGAGAGAGAAGCGAAGGTTGCAGAGGAGGGGAGGGTGGTGTGAGGATTTCTGCATGGACGCAGGAGGTTGGGCCGTTCAGGAAAAGGGCCCGCGCGAGCGTAGATTTCTTGGCCACGCGCGCGTAAAGAGCGTTGAGAGCACGGAATTGGTTTTAGGCTTAAGAATGGTGGAAACGTGGACATAGGTCAATGACCGCGATCCTAAATCATTGGCTTTCCTTTTTATTTTGCACCAACAATTGGAAAATGTGGTAATCATTTTTTCAAACAGTGATAATAATTCATTTAAAATGTTATTATAATTTATTCCAAAAATATACTCCACTATTATGGGCCAAATACAAAGTCAAATAAATTCAAGCATCCACGAATCATAATCCGTGTATCAGCGATTTGCACGAAATACTACTCTCTCTCTCTCTCTCTCTCTCTTTTTTTGGCTTTCTTTACATTTTTAATATGATTAGTTTATTTGTTCGTTTTCCAAATTGAGACATTCAGAGTTAAGATTCCCGTGATTGCTGTTTTAAAACAACCAGATGCATTGAGGTTTTTCCTATTGTATTTCTATTATTTTGTAGGCGTTATGGACGAATACCATCAATTATTTAAAGGAAAATAGTTATGTGAAATTTCTTACATCCATTTTCTCAAGTTATTCAATCATATCCCATCATGTGTCTTATTTTTTTTAATTATAATCTTTTAAATATAAACCATATAAAAAAATAAGACACATAATCTTATATAATTAGAGAATTTGATGTAATAGATATAAAAAATTCAATATAAATATGATCCTTATTTAAATATGTAGAATTTAAATATTATATTTTAACTTTTCTATCATCACTCTACTCAGCTCCTTGGTTGTGATCTAGTGGCATCTCTTTGTAAAAATCTGGACTCTGGGTAAAGGTATATATTAACATGCATGGTTGTGTGTGTTTATATATATGCGCTCGCTTTATGCTTTGATTGCCATGAAAAAAACTTGATTTCACACAGTTAACTTTTCCTTGGCTGTGCTCAGTTGCAATCAACGAAGTATCGATACGCCACCAGATTTTTTTTCCAACATATAGGACATCTGTCCGGTACCAATGCACTTCCAATGCAGATATTTCCATATTGGATTGGTCAACGACATCTGGTATGGTCAACATTATCTCATCTCTCCTGAACTCCGTCGCTCCTCTCCTCGACGCCGTCGCTTCTCTCCTCCACGGCTCCACCGTTGGTTCGCTGTCTTTGCTCCAGTCGCTGTTTTTTTATTCTTTCCCCTTGGCTTAGTGCATATGTGACTGTGAGTGTGAATTTCCATTCTTCGGTTCTTCCTCCATATCTATTAAAAATTGAGATCGTGAAATCTAGCTGGCTTCAATTTCCTTATTTTCTGTTTTTACTCTCAGGCCTTGCGAACCTTTCTCCCTTTTCCCTTTAGTTCCTGTTCGATGCTTTCCATATCTTCAACTTAGTCCCTGTAAAAAATAAAATAAAATAAAATAAATAACTACTGAAATAATCTTTTCCCAAAATTACCAAAAATCAACTACTTTACTCCTTCACTCCACTTAAATACTATAAAAAACACATCATTAAGCTAAGGAGGAAGAACCAAAGAACAAATATGAATTAAAAATATTAGTTAATACTAAGATGTATCCGAACATATCGAAATATTAGTATTTTTGAATTAATGTATTGACATTTTGTATCAGAAAAGCTGTGTCGGAATTAGTGTTTATAGGTTGTAATAGTCCCGGGGCGAGTTTTTTTAGTCAAGGTTGTGCTTTTTAGGCCTGAAGCTTTATAATTGGAGTTAGCCCATCTAATTAGTAGAGAAAAAGCTTAATCTGCATGTGTGAAAAAAGATACCCCCCCCCCCCCCCCCCCGGGCGATTGGAGACAGCCTATACAAAATGTCAAGTAGCAATTTCTTTCCAGGGGTGTCGAACCTTTTGATAAACCATTCCGTTATATCCAACTCACCGTCCTTAAAAACAAGGATAGTTCAAAATAAAGGAGTGTCTTCAATAATAGACCCCCACCTATCCAAACCCGAGAAGACCAAGAATACAATGGACGCATGGTGGAGAAAAATAAACATCGAAAAGCTTGATCAGCATTCATGGAATTTTTTCTGGGCATCCCTTCTGTTTTAGTTCCATGTATCAGATAAATCTAGACTGATACTGTGCTGTTTGGTAAGATTTTAATTTCATTCACATCAAACACGCCATAATAATGGGGTATTTTCGGATGGTGCAACAGTCTATCGCGAAAAAAAGGTATCACCTTATGAGGTTGGGACACGTTTGCCCCAAGTTCCCTGTCAATACACGTCGCCAGAATCAGCCTACAAGAAAGTCATCATCATCAACTTACAAAATAGATTTTGACATGGCCAAATTCACTGATCCCCTTTTGTTGTCTGTCATATATACCGTCATTCATCAAAGAAATTGCCCCAACCAAAATACAGCAAAGGGTTTAGGAGAAGATGATTGGTGGAGAGGAGGGTTTTCTTGTTCAAAGAAGCATTCTTGAAGGTAAAAATTTGGGTTGCATCTGGTAAATATCTGTTAGTCGCTTTCTAATCCATTTTATGCACTCTTTTGTTTTTTGTTTGAAGGCTATGAACACCGAACCCACCCAGAACCCCATACAACGCGAGAGAGAGAGAGAGAGAGAGAGGAGGGTGTGAGGGAGAGATAGAGCACATATGGGTTGGAGTTGGAGAGAGAGAGAGAGTTGGTTGTCTTTTTTTTTTTTTTTAATTAATAGAGGCAAGCTGAAGCTTGAAAATGAGAGTTAGGGATTAGACCAACATGATCTACTCATGATACATCAAAATAGAAGATAAACAAGCCATAGCATGCCAATTGGTCCCTGATGACCATATCACGGCAACCTGTGGGGATGGTTGGAGTCAGCACGATATCCGCATCTTCAGGAGCTTTGTGGCCTTGTTTGGCCATATAGTCAGCACAAGAAATGTTATTTCGCGAAGTATAATGAAGCTCAACTTCCTAATCCTTGCATAGCAGATCTCTAATCTCTCCAATGATATCTTTGAGCGGATGGTCGGTGCCACAGTCTCTCATAAAAATGTTGATGGCATCGAGGGAGTCAGAGTAGAGGAGAATTCTTTGGAAGTCCATCGTCTCATTAGGCGTTAAAGAGGGATAAGAAAGAAAGGGAGGGTGAAGAGTCAGGTTAGATGCATATAGTTTAGGTTAGGTGCATATAGTTCATGTGTCTTTTATGTATTCATACTTTAATTAGATAGATGAACATAATTTTTATATACTATATTTATTTAGATTTAAATTATATAGTACTTTCTGAATTTTTTTTTGCACCAAATATATTAAATTAATTAATTTTCATAATATTAGTGTTATAGATAAATATTTTTAAATACAGAATTAAAAACTAATTAATTTAAAATACTATAAATAAAAAAATTCAAAAATCAATATATAATTTAAATATAAATAAATATAAATAAATATTATATATATATATATATATATATATATTCATCCCTCTAATAAAAGACATGACTATATAAAGAGCATATAAAAGGACTAAACTACTAAAGAGTGATAGTCTGATAGACTGAGGGGAGGAGAGAGTTACTTTACAGTTTACACCTAGATAAGAAAGGGGGTCTCACTTGATAAAAGTAACGGACGTTACCTTCCATTCGTGGACTCTGTATTTTTGAACCCTTTTAGAATGTTTGTTCAAAAAAAAGAACCCTTTTAGAATGTTAATAGTTATTTTTGCACCACAGAAAAATGCTAGTAGTATATAATATCTAGTTCATATTTGAAAAAAGTTTATAGAATAGAATATTGTTACTATCAATTTTGGTCACTATCATTTTTTTCACTTTTAGATCAGAATTTCAATAGGAAAGAGAAATGATAAAGGTAGATGAGATTCTAATACAACGATGAAAAAGTAGTAGTGACATTGGTAATGACTAAAATTAGTTGTGACAATATCCTATCCCAAAGTTTATAGACATTTTTTCTTCTTAATCCTACAATAAATAAAATGAAAATTTAATGAAAAAGAAAAGGCTAAAGTAGACATTTGGTCTTCTAAATTTACACCAAGTTTTAAATTAATCTCTTAAATTTGTAGAATGTATATATCAACATTAGTTTCATTAGCTATAAATGATATCTCAGCAAATTTAAATGGCAGTTAAATGTTGACATATTAATCTTTAATTTAAACTTCGTATATTGAAAAATACTTAAAATAAAACTTATATATTAAAAGATCAAATTTTAAGCATGCTCCAACAATATTGAATGGCATGGTCGCCATTTGTTGACTCTGTTTTCTGGGCTAAGTTATAAAAAGTCCCGTAATTTTAGGTATTTACACCTAACCCTTTAATATTTTAAAGTTTAAATTTAACTTCCCTAAACTTTTATTTTTCAAACACAAACCCTTTGTTGTTAATTCAATGTTATCTTTTAAACGGAATTTGTCACGGATCAGTATAAGACACATGACATTTTATGTAGCATTCTATCTAATCTAACAATTAATTTTATAGTAATTATGTACTTTTATAAAAGGATTAAATTGTCATTAAAAAAAAAAAACCTAGTTCTTCTTGTGGTTCAAGCAGTTCCTCCCACCTCCATACTCCTTGAACACAGAAACCATTGTCACCCCTAAAGGTGATTCAGGTATCCATTAATTGTGTTATGGATTGGTGAAGACGTAGGAGGCTATAATAGTGATTGGCGAAGATGAGGTTTTCAAAGTGGGTACCTTTTATCTTAGTTGTGTTTTTGTTTATAATTTGATTCATCATCTTCGTTGGTTCCTCCCAACAATTATTTGATTTCTTGTAGTGCATCCGAAGAGATCACCTTTCAAAGTCGATCTTTCATTTATCTGTCAAAAAAAAAAAAGTAGTTTTTTTCGTTCTGCATTCATAAATCTCTTTATTAAATTTGAAAACAGGAAATTTTTTAGTGGCCAGTTTCAAATACCGTGTTCCTTCTCTGAACAAATCAAAATTAAGCTACAAGGTCGACATTGGTGCAGCTCTATTTTTGCCCTCTTCCCAACTCTGGCCATAGCTTGACTTCTACTCCTCTATAAGGGGTCGCAGGTGATTTTGTTCTCGTGAACAACTTCACCTATAGGAACTATAATAGTTTGTGTTCAAGGAGTATCAAGGAGACTACAGGTAACCACAAGAAGTTTTAGTGATAAAATGATAATTTAATTCTTATATAGAAATATATAATTATTATAAAATTAATTATTAGATCACATATGATACCATGGGACTTATATTAATACGATTTGGCAAATTCCGTTAACAAGATAACTCTGAATTAACAGTAACAACTGATGCTATAAAAGTACATTTTGTAAAGGGACTAGATGGAAAGATAATGTAACTTTAGAAGACCAATCGGAGGAAAAAAAAATTGTTAACTCTTAGAAATTGACAACATTCCAGCACATTTTCTCTCCCCTTTTATCTATTTTTGGTTCAAAATGTGCATAGAAATGAAGTTATAGAGGAAAATGTGCATATCAAAGTATAAGGCAAATATCAAAGAAATCCTTGTTTGATCCTATAGAGTTTGTGATTTAATTGAGAATTGATAATTCCTTCCTCTTTTGTAGGAAGGTGAAGACAAGCTTTGAAGCTCCACAAGAATCAAGAAACAAGGAAAGAAAGAAAAGATGTGAAGCAGTGCAAAAATTGGAAGAATCTGTGCAACTGGCCACAGCCAGTGTACAACTGGCCGCAGCAAGTTGTTCTCTGTGTCACTGGCCGCAGCCAGTGGACCACTGGCCGCAGCCAGTCGTTAAAAAATGCTGAAAGTACAGCTACGCGTTTTTTCACTTCAGAAACAGAAAAACCCTATTTATACCAAAGGGAATGGCCGAAAAACACACTCTTGACCTAGGGAATCAAGTGGGCACACAAGGGAAGAGCTTGGGAGAGAGATTTGGACAATCTTGGAGGCTTGGGTGCTCATCCTAAAGGAGATTTTGGAGATTTCACCTTGGTTTTTCCTCTTTTCCTCTCCTTTCTTCTTAGTTTCTTCATGTATTCAGTTCATTTGCTTAGAATCTCTGTGTATTTGAACATGAGTAGCTAAACCTTTCATTCTAGGGTTCTTTTACCCTTTTGTATGGATTAATACTTGAACTTTCCTCTCTTTTGGTAGATAAATATATATATGTGTTGATTTCAACCTTGGCTTAATGCTTCTAAGTGATTGGCCTCCATTTAGATGATTTATTCACTTGGGTTTTGACTCGAGAGAGCTAATCTAGGTGTAGAACTTGATTGAAATCATGCTTGTCTTGAAGTTTACTTGATAAATGGATGGTTTGTTGGTAAAATAGAGATATAATTACTAACCTTGCATTGTCACATTAGGGTTGTTGCTTAATTATTGATTCTTACTAATTGTAGCAAGAGATTGTGCATTTTAGTGAGAAGAGAAACTTGATTTTGACTTGAGAGAGCGTTTCAAGTGTTTTTAAACCCTAGACTAACACATATATGTATTGAAATGCTAGTAGAGAGGAAGTTAACCAAGTTTTATGAAATGCAAAAGGGGAAGAAGAATCCTAGGCTCCATTTTTCTTGAAGTCACAAGTCATTTGCCTTTATCAATTTTAAGTTTTAGAAGTAGTCTTTAGAACTTCTCATTCCAACTCAAAACTTTGTTCTAGCTCAACTTAATGGAATTCACTAGCCTCTTGCTTGACCAATTTGTTAAACAAATCCTCGTGGGAACGATACTTTACTAATCACTTTATTACTTGCGAAACTCGTACACTTGCGAGGCGAACAAGTTCTTGGCGCCGCTGCCGGGGATTTGTGCAAACAAATCCTTTGGTCAACCTTAGGCTTGTGCTAGTAAATTTCGCTTGAGCTTTTAGTTAGGTTTACAATTTTTTTTTTGTCTTTTATTTACTTTTGTTTTAGTTTGATACTCGCTCTTGCTTGTTTCTCTTGTAGGTATCATCTCAGTATATGCAAAACTTGCATCCGGACGGATTGGTAGTGGTACTTGACGGAGTGCCTCTCATTGACGAAGTGCCTCTCATTGAAGGAGAGACTGAATTTGCATCTGAAACCATGGCGGATGATGAATATGATAGAGCTACCGTCAATGACTTTGCTAGTCGGAATATGCAAGGTCCTCAATCTTGCATACGGATGCCGGAAATGCAAGCACGTACCTTTGAGATCAAGCCAGTTATGATAACAATGCTTCAAATGCATGGGATGTTCCATGGGCTCTACAATGAAGATGCCAACAAGCACTTGATGTACTTCTTGGAAGTGTGTGATTCTTTCAAGTAAAATGGAGTTCCCGAAGATGTTTTGAGGCTACGTTTATTCCCTCTCTCTTTACAAGGCAAGGCTAGGGATTGGTTCAACAATCTTCCGGAAGGATCTATCAATTCTTGGGCCGATCTTGAGGCTAAGTTTAGAGCTCGATTCTTTTCTGATGACAAATCTGTGGAGGCTAGGGATGAATTTCTTAGCTTTAGACAACATCCAGATGAGCATCTCTATGCTGCTTGGGAGAGATACAAGATGTTAATGAAGCAATGCCCTAATCATGGGGTAGACAAATGGGTTGTAGTCCAAATCTTTTGTACTCGACTTAATCCTCAATCTAAAGCAATGGTTGATTCTATGACCAATGGAGGATACCGAAATGTTCCTGTGAATGAGGTGATTCGATTGTTGGATCAATTGTCGGCAAACAATACTCAAGGCAATGATAGGAGGACTAACCAAGTTATGCCTAATGCAAAAGAAGACTCTTCCTCACAAATTGTAACTCTCTTATCCGCTATGAATAAGCGTTTTGATGTGCTAGAGTCTCAAATGCAAAAGAGAACTTCTCAAGGTGTGCATTCTGTTCATGCCACACCAATTGTATGTGATCAATGCCATGATGTCCATATGCCTGAATATTGTCCTCTTTACATGGCCACTGAATCTGTTAACTACATGGGCAAGTTTCAACATCCTCAAGGCAACCCTTATTCACAAACCTACAATAGTGCTTGGAGAACTCATCCCAATTTTTCTTGGAGTCAAGGTAACAGTTTGAATCAAACACATGGCTCTACATCTAGTACTAAGCCTATTCCACCCGGTTTTCAAATGCAATCAAGGCAACTTCCTATTAAGGAAGAGGAGTCTAAAACGGACAAGATGCTTGCTCGAATCTTATCTGAGGTGGAATCTTCAAGGGTTGAAACTAAGGCTACTTTTTCTCTCCATGAAACAGCTATTAAAAATCTTGAAGTTCAAATGGGGCAATTAGCAATACAAGTGAATGCTATGTCAAGAAGCAGTCTTCCTAGTGATACCATTCCTAACCCAAAACGAGTTGGAAAAGAGGAATGCAAAGCCATTAACTTGAGAAGTGGAAAAGTGCTACCGGATGTGTCTAGCCCAAGTACTCCTCTACTAAAGCAAGATGATCAATGTATTGTTGATGTTAATGAAGGAAGTATAGGGGAGGAAGATGAAACTAAGAAGAGAAAGCCAATTGAAGAAAGTTTGCAAGATTTTGGCAAACAAAAGAAGGTAGAGCAAGAGATGAATGATGAGAAAAAGAGAAAGCCAACCGCTACTACTTTTACGCCACCACTACCTTTTCCTCAAAGATTCAAGAAGAAAGAGGAAGATGCTCAGTTCAAAAAGTTTGTGAACATGTTCAAACAACTCCATGTGAATATTCCTTTTGCTGAAGCTTTGGAGAGCATGCCTAAATATGCTAAGTTTCTTAAAGATGTTTTGTCTAAGAAGCGACGATTCAATGAATTTGAAACGGTGGCATTATCTGAAGAGTGTAGTGCGGTGATTCAAAGGAAGTTACCTACTAAGCTTAAAGATCCGGGAAGCTTCTACATCCCTTGCAACATTGGGACAAATTTTAATGGTAAAGCTCTTTGTGATTTGGGTGCAAGTATTAACTTGATGCCTCTAGCTGTTTTCAACCAATTAGGCTTGGGAGAGCCAAGACCTACTACGGTATCTTTGCTCTTGGCTGATCGTAGCATTTCTACACCTAGAGGAATCATTGAGGATGTCCTAGTTAAAGTTGACAAGTTTATCTTCCCCACAGATTTTGTAGTGCTTGATTGTGATGTTGATTGGAAAATTCCTATAATCCTTGGGCGTCCATTCTTAGCCACTGCAAGAACTCTCATTGATGTAGAGAAGGGTGAGGTCACTTTGAGGGTTGATGATGAGCAAGTGATATTCAACATGCAAGAGGGCTTGAAATTTCATGACAATTCAACTCAATGTTCTTTTGTAGATATATTAGATGAAGTTATTCCTCAAGAATCATATGCTTCTATGATCAAAGACCCTTTAGGGGCATTCTTGATTGGTGAGAAAAGCTTTGAGAAGTTTGATGAAGATCTTGTTGAAGTTCCTCCAGTTCTAGAGTCGAAGCCATTACCTTCTCATCTCAAGTATGCTTATTTTGAGAAAGCACCCCACTCACCAATGGAATTGAAACATGGAGCTTATTGGGCTATCAAAAAGCCAAATTTTGATCCTAAAGCCGTGAGGAAGAAGAAGTTACTTCAACTCAATGAGTTAGATGAATTTCGCCTAAATGCCTATGAGAGTGCAAGGATATACAAGGAAAAGACCAAGCGGGATCATGACAGCAAAATCATACCCAAGAATTTTGAACCCGGTCAAAGTGTTCTCCTCTTCAATTCCAAGTTGAGGTTATTTCCGGGAAAGCTAAAATCTCGATGGTCCGGTCCATTCACTGTGGTTCAAGCATCTAAATTTGGTGATGTAGAGCTGGAAAATGAGAGGGGTGAAAGATTCAAGGCTAATGGTCAACGATTGAAGCATTATTGGGGTGGAGATGTGGATAGGCTTGTGTCCACTATCTACTTTGTCAATGAGGAGTGACCACCATGAAGAGTCAAGCTAAAGACTATAAACTAAGCGCTTCTTGGGAGGCAACCCAAGTTCTAAACTTAATCTTTTCAATTTGTGTGTGTGTCTTGTTAGTAGGTTTATGTTTGATCTTTTGTTTTGTAGGAAGAAAAGGGTACCCAACTTGGAATTGGACTGTTGCAGCTGAGAGGAGTAATCAAGAAGGAAGAAGGATTCATGAGCTATAGAGGGGAATGCTTTTGAGGGAAGTTCATTTGACTCTAAGCTCATATATACATGATTCTGGGGTGAAATTATGATGACTTGTCAATTTTGAGTAATATTGTGGCTTTGTGATCATTTGGTTGATTTTCTATGTGAAATATACTTGTGCTTATGACTTGAATGCTCAAAATTTGATGTGTTGTGGTATTCCCTATGAATATGTGTGTATGTGTGCTTTATGGTCTAGGATGGTTTAAAGTGTTTGATCTTGAGTAATTTGGTTGAGGATGATTGGTATAATGTTTCTTGGGGTGATTTTTGTGGTATTTGGGAATGTAGATGTGTTTTGCAACTTTGTTGTTTAGTATTGTTTTTGACAGCAAACTTTCCATGGAAAGTGTTTCACTGGCTGTGGAAAGTGCTCTCTGTGTTCACTTTCCGCGGAAAGTGTTTCACTGGCTACGGAAAGTGCTCTCTGTGTTCACTTTCCGCGGAAAGTGTTTCATTGGCTACGGAAAGTGCTCTCTATGTTCACTTTCCACGGAAAGTGGTGCACTGGCTACAGCCAGTGTTCGTATTAAAACAAAAAAAAAATTAAAAAAAAAACTCCTTAAGCTGGTATTTTTAATTTTATTTAAAAAAAAATCAAAATTAAAAATTAAAAATTAACAAAAAAAAACGAAAAATGAAAAAAAAAAGTAAAAATTAATTTCAAATTTTTTTTTTTTTTTTTTTAAAAAAATCATTCTCCCCACCTTACCCTTCATTGTCCATTGAAATTCCCAATTTACCCAAATGAATGTGGCCTACTATTGGGACCACATTCATCCTCAAATTTCAAAACCCTAAATCCCAAGTGTAATTTCCCAAATCCATTCCCAATCTGAAACCCTAATTCTTTCCTTGCCTCCATTCCATCGATTCACTTCTTTCTCAACCGGTGGCACCCAAATCCCAAGCCCTTACTCTGAACTCAACTCTCATCTCTCGATCCTCTTCTTCTTCCTCGCCGTTAACGTCACAGGCCACGCACCATCGTCCCTCTTCCTATCCATTCATCCTTCACCCGCGGCTCCTCCTTCCTTCTACATCCCTAATCCCATTCGTGTTCCCCATTCTACAATCCGTCATCACCGTCGCCCTTCCACCTTGGTCCACCATCGGCATCCATGCTCCTCACCGCTGCCTTCTCCCACTGTCGCAGCAAATCACTTTTCAAATCTCTCATCTCTCGGCTCTCTATCAGCCACGCCCTAATCTTTTCGGTGAACCTCACTGCCGTACCTCCATCCACCGTCGACCACAGTTCTCAAATCTCCTCTTCTCAGTGCGTGGTTCGAAAAGAGATTTACATCTCTCAGCTCATCTCTCAGCTTTCTTACCCCTCGATTCTCAACCTAAGGTGATTTGGGATTGGGTCCGTGCTTCCTCTAGGTGGATGTAGCCTTGATTCTCCTCATCAATGTTGCTGTCTTCGTGTCTCTAGCTTACCCACGTTTCTGGGCTGTGCTTGTTCTTGGCTCTCTGAGGTAATATTCGTCCTTTTATCTGGGTTAGGTTTGGCTAGATAAAAAAAAAAAAGGGTGAGATTGATGGCTGTAGTTGATTAAATTTTGCAGCATGATGAGTTTAGGACTGAACTTAT
Source organism: Acacia crassicarpa (assembly GCA_034222035.1). Lineage (NCBI taxonomy): Eukaryota > Viridiplantae > Streptophyta > Magnoliopsida > Fabales > Fabaceae > Acacia > Acacia crassicarpa. Next base: position 58,258,246 of record JAWXYG010000002.1, on the reverse strand, counting down.
ATTGTTGGGTTGAGGATTAGGAAATTATTGAATGTGGTTGGATTGCACTCATGGTCTAATTCATTGTGGTTCTATGATTTTGATTCCTAATGCTAGATGAGGCTTGAACTGATGTGGTTAGGTTGAGGATTATCTTATTATCTTGGTTGTTTGCTGCTGCGCAAAAAATATTAATTGTACTTTGTTTGCTGTAGTGGTTAAGATGTTGTTTCTTACCACATGTATGCTGCGTTTTGCCATTCCACTAGCTGTGCCTGAATTTTGTTTACTACATTGAACTGAGGGTACAAGATGTACTTAGCGAAAATGATTTTTGAATCCAATGGCTGTTATTATGGGTTGGAATTTCTTGAAACAAAATTGAGATCTAAACACCCAAATTTGGTTTACACAACTCTATTGCAGGGCTTGAAGTTTGAACTAAAACGATTGACTTGGATTTGGCTAAACTGTTTTGGGCAATAGCTATTGGATTGATACACTCGTGGAAACCAAAACTTCTCTTGCTGAAATGTTGAGATAAATTTTCAAAGTTTTGAAAATTCTTGAGTTCCACTCTGGATTGTTGACCAAAGTTTTGAAAATTCATCAAAGTTTTGCTGCGATCTCTAAAAGGATCCAAAATGTTTTGAATGGTTATTTGGGCTGCTGGAATTTGGCTTGAGTATGGGTGTGATGTGAGGATTCGCATGTGACAACTACTGATGGTTGCTTGGTACATTCTGTCTCGGATTTGCTGGACCATTTTGGATTTGCTTTTGATATAGTTCACAACATACTTGATTGGTTAAGCACTTGACTGTTTCCAAACAAGGATGCTCTGAATTTTTGTTGGGTTGAGATTCTAACTAGAAAAGGTTGCAATTAAGTTTGAACCGTGAAAATATGCCTTTACATACTGATGTGTAAATGGCAATATGTTTATTATTTGTGAAAACCTAGTTTGGACCCCAATCCACAAGAATTCAGAACTACTTATATAGTTGCTTGATGATTCAACAAGAAAACAATGGGCTTTGAAAATCACTATGATTATTTGGTTTTATGCAATTACTAATGATTGCATCTGTTGAGACCAAGTTCTGCTGGGCTCATTTGATCTCTTGAAATACTTTGGTTTCTTTGGTCTACCACACTGAAATGGATTGATCAGCTGCCTTTTCAATCTTTGAAATGTCATTTTGAGGAAGTCACTAGTTTTCTATGGAAGTGCGGTTAGGTTTAGGCTTGGAGTTCTAGCTGAAAGATTTGGCATTAGATAACACATAAGTGGGGAATCTTTTCTTCTCTTTTTCGAACAGGGTAGATAAGTTCTTTTTGGTTTTGTTTGCTTGTTGATAAGTGTGCCTTGTGTTGTGGTGTGTTTTTCCTTCTCTTGTGCGCAGATCATGAAGACTCCTGGAAAGAAACACAAGTGCCGGTCTCGTAATCCCCCTCCACTCACCCTGGCCGATGTCCAACAATTGATCAGTGGCAGAAAGCTTCATAGAGAACGGGAGTTTCAGAAGACGGCCCAATATGATTTTTATAAGAAAGCTAAGACTCGGCGTCTTGGGGCACTCATGGCAAAGAAGAGGAAGGTGAATTTGGAGTTTGTCCACCAATATTACACTCAACACATCTTCAATGATGAACGTGTGACCTTCCGGGGCCAGAAAATTGTCATTAGTGCTGATGAAATGAACAATCTGTACAACTTGCCTAGAGTAGCCGTCAAGGACTATATGTATCAAAAACTCACTGTAAACAAGTAGTCCTTCCCCTATGAGGCTATAGCTAAGGAGATTGTTGTGAATGGGGAAAACTCCTGGTTCGTTCGGTTCCGCCAAAAGCAATACCTGAAGCGACATCACTTAACACAGGAAGCGAAATGTTGGCTTCATTTGGCAGGCAACAATATTAAGCCTACTACCCACCTCACCTTCATCACTAAAAAAATGGCCCTCCTCATCTTTCTGTTGCAAACCAACCAGCCCATCAACCTAGGAAAAATCATGTACAAAGCCCTCTACAAGTGCAGGAAAAAACATCATACGAGTTTAATTTTTCCTCATACCATCACTTCTTTTTTTCCTGCAAGCTAAGGTGCCACAATTGCCTACTGATCCCATTGTTGAGCCTGATCGCCCATTTACTTACAGCAATTTGGGATTACAGCAAAATCCTGAAAAGAGAGAGACCAAGAGGGCTCGACATGATGGACCTCGCTCTGAGCTGGACCTACAATTAGAGGCCATGACTACCCGGATTGATCGGCTGGAACACACCCTCAGCACCGCCATTTCCCACCTCACTTCCCTTGTTACTCGCCTGGCCCGGCATCAAGGCCTCCCACTCAATCACAGTAAGGGGACAACCAATGAGGATGATGAAGAATATGATGAGAGTGATGATGATGACATCAGCAGCACATAGGTTGAGAGTAGTGCTAGAGATGATGAGGAGAGGAGGGGGAAGACGAGATCGAACACCAGAAAGGCAACCAGGAAAGCAACCAGACAGCATTCAGACACAGACTATACACTCTCTGACCCTGAGGATGACTGATTTTGTTATTGTTTCTAACCAATATTGTGCTGTTGTGTCTGAACTTATGCTTATTGTGGGGTTCTGTATCCCTTAAGCAGTGATAGGCCTTTTTCTTTGTTTTGTTTAGGGCATATGACATTGTGTCACCTTACTGTGGCTTTTGTGTGGTGACTGCTAATGGTCACTATGACATTGTGTGGATATGTTTGCCTTTAGGACTCAATGGCATGAATATGAGCAGCTAAATGATATATACATGCTTTCAGGATTGTTGAACTGTTTGTGAATTTTTCTGCTGTGAATATTTTGGGAATTTTCTGTACAGCAAATTGATTGGTCACAGGTTGCACAGACCATTTTGTTCACCATGATGGTGTTGCTTTTATTCATACTTGTTGGCTAATCATGACAGCCAGACAGGATTTATTCTGACCTTGAGGACATTGTCTGCTTCATTTCTTTGTTCTTGTTGTGAATATGAGTTGTTTCAGGTACAGGTGCTACTTCTTTATTCTCTCATTCTTTTAGTTGACAATGAGGACATTGTCTGTTTTAAGTTTGGGGGTGAAAGTTTGCTGGCAATTCATTCTGAAAATTTTTGATACTTTGATGAGTGCACAGTGACAATTTTGAACAGTTTTGAAGGAAAGGAAAACTGTTAGAATGTTTGAAATTTCTCATACTTAAATTTTTGTTTGTGAAGGATATTAAAATGAATTGAAATTCTAGGTATTTGTCAAAGTTGCTTGAATGATCCAATGATAGAAATTATTGCTCAATCTTTTATGTTTGATAGGAAATTTTGTTTAATGTGCATTGATGGATGTATTGTAGTGATGAATCATGTTATTCAGGAATTTTTAAACTAAGAAAGCACCATTGGAGTTAACTTTATTCTGGATGTTTTTGTTGAAGAGCTTTGTGGCAAATTAGGTTATATGCCTCTTGTTTCAAACTGTTGATTTCAAAATAATCTTTGGACTTTTTCAAAGCTTTTAATTTATGTCATAAGATTTAAGGAAAGGATTAGGGCACTTCATAAAATGCGGTTGAGCCTTTCAAGCTTACCCAATTGATTCTATTCCCTTTTGAACCCTTATTTTGAGCCTTATTGAAAAACCAATTATATATTCTTTTTGAAAAACCTAACATCTACCTACCTTTGCCAATGTGAAAAACCATGATTCCTTTTGCTTTGAGATAGATGATAATTTATTGGGGTTGTGGAATATAGTGATGAGTAGAGTGTTAAATTATTAGAAAAGAATGTAGAAAGTAAAAGGGTTCATATTGTATAGAAATCGAGCCAAAAAACAAAAAAACAAAAACAAAAAAAAAAGAGAAAAAAAAAGGAAAAAAATATGTATACGAAAAAAAAAAATCCAAGAAGGCTTGATATGGAAAAGATCAATTTGATTTAAATTTGGGGGAGTATGTTTAATGAGAAAAGGAAGAAATCCCTTAAGTGGTTATCATCTATCTTAAGGTATTTGTTACTTATTCTTTACCTTTTCTTTTGAGAACCTTAACCCCTAGCCCTATTACAAGCTGAAAAGTCCCTTTGATTTTTAAGTCAAGTGAAGTGAATTAAAAGAAAAGAGGAAGAAATTAGAGAATGATGGAATTGATTGTTTGAATATAGTTATATGATTTAAGTTGTTGCTTTTAACTTTGCCAAGAGCAAAAGGAGTATGCGTAAACTCCATTCACACACTCACATTTGGAAATTCTTGAAAAGCATGTTTTAAATCTATGAAGTGTTCATTGGTGCATATTTAGTTGATTTCTTGTTTTATATAACTCTTTGAGCAATAGATGAGGATGAACTTATTCATGCATCTATGACAAATACTAAAGAAATTTAGTGAAGATACATGTTTTTGCTTGAGGACAAGCAAATATTTAAGTTTGGGGGTGTGTTAACTCTTAGAAATTGACAACATTCCAGCACATTTTCTCTCCCCTTTTATCTATTTTTGGTTCAAAATGTGCATAGAAATGAAGTTATAGAGGAAAATGTGCATATCAAAGTATAAGGCAAATATCAAAGAAATCCTTGTTTGATCCTATAGAGTCTGTGATTTAATTGAGAATTGATAATTCCTTCCTCTTTTGTAGGAAGGTGAAGACAAGCTTTGAAGCTCCACAAGAATCAAGAAACAAGGAAAGAAAGAAAAGATGTGAAGCAGTGCAAAAATTGGAAGAATCTGTGCAACTGGCCACAGCCAGTGTACAACTGGCCGCAGCAAGTTGTTCTCTGTGTCACTGGCCGCAGCCAGTGGACCACTGGCCGCAGCCAGTCGTTAAAAAATGCTGAAAGTACAGCTACGCGTTTTTTCACTTCAGAAACAGAAAAACCCTATTTATACCAAAGGGAATGGCCGAAAAACACACTCTTGACCTAGGGAATCAAGTGGGCACACAAGGGAAGAGCTTGGGAGAGAGATTTGGACAATCTTGGAGGCTTGGGTGCTCATCCTAAAGGAGATTTTGGAGATTTCACCTTGGTTTTTCCTCTTTTCCTCTCCTTTCTTCTTAGTTTCTTCATGTATTCAGTTCATTTGCTTAGAATCTCTGTGTATTTGAACATGAGTAGCTAAACCTTTCATTCTAGGGTTCTTTTACCCTTTTGTATGGATTAATACTTGAACTTTCCTCTCTTTTGGTAGATAAATATATATATGTGTTGATTTCAACCTTGGCTTAATGCTTCTAAGTGATTGGCCTCCATTTAGATGATTTATTCACTTGGGTTTTGACTCGAGAGAGCTAATCTAGGTGTAGAACTTGATTGAAATCATGCTTGTCTTGAAGTTTACTTGATAAATGGATGGTTTGTTGGTAAAATAGAGATATAATTACTAACCTTGCATTGTCACATTAGGGTTGTTGCTTAATTATTGATTCTTACTAATTGTAGCAAGAGATTGTGCATTTTAGTGAGAAGAGAAACTTGATTTTGACTTGAGAGAGCGTTTCAAGTGTTTTTAAACCCTAGACTAACACATATATGTATTGAAATGCTAGTAGAGAGGAAGTTAACCAAGTTTTATGAAATGCAAAAGGGGAAGAAGAATCCTAGGCTCCATTTTTCTTGAAGTCACAAGTCATTTGCCTTTATCAATTTTAAGTTTTAGAAGTAGTCTTTAGAACTTCTCATTCCAACTCAAAACTTTGTTCTAGCTCAACTTAATGGAATTCACTAGCCTCTTGCTTGACCAATTTGTTAAACAAATCCTCGTGGGAACGATACTTTACTAATCACTTTATTACTTGCGAAACTCGTACACTTGCGAGGCGAACAAAAATCATCATGTTTAACTAGCTATTGATATTCCATCCTTCCCACTTGAACCATTGGGTAAGCCGTAAGCAAGAGACCGAAAAAGCCTCACTGGATTACGATATTGCTCGGAAGATAGGTACAGCAATCACAGTTTCAAAAATGAAATTAAAATCAGGCTGTACTGCGTGTATGGTAGTACAACTACATCCGCGACAGATAATATACAGTTCTCAGCATAGCCCCTTTACAGTGAAAGCCTAATTTTGGCAAGGTGGATACAAGATGCCCCAGCATAAATACAAAACTAAAGTAACTAAATTTCCAAACCACATCATCAGATGGCGTCACCGATAATAAATAAAAACATCAGCAACCCAAGTAAGTTTTGCTGTGAGCTAGAAAAATTGAAACTCTAAATCTCGTATTTGAATCACAAAAATCGGGACTCCCAGAAAACTGCTATGTGTATAAAGAAAACTGCAATGCTTAAAGGAAGCAACTTGGCGAAAGTGTCCGACCCTGAACTGCTCACACTCACCTGTCCCGCACTGACGTACTCATCCTTGCTTGTGGTGACAGAAACATTCACAGACAGAGAACCTGGGCAGCAATTTCAAATTACCACTTAGCAAAGGGTCATATATATATTCCTCGTGGGTAAGCAAGAGTCCTGTTGTAAACTTACAATCATAATTAGCCCATCCAATTCGTTGATGAGCTAAGTCATAGACAAATATCTTATCTTTTAGGACAAGATCTGCAAATTTAAAAACAAGAAAGTTGGTCAACTCAATACTTTGAAATAAAGGTGCGTCACTTGCGGATTCAATACAAATAATGCATAATTGGGAAATATGAACATGGAAAGTCAATTTATGATCAGCACTTGGGGTTTTACAAACACAGAATAAACCAACTTTTATCATCATATGCCATTCCAAGTAATCGCTTGTTTTTTTTTTGAGGGAGAGCACTTATTCTTGCCAGTCTCCGTGGACTTTATTCTGTTTAAACAATCTTGTTCAAATTCTGACCTCCTAAAATTGAAACTCCTTCCTGCACTTTCTGGAAACCAATACACCACTCTGGAACACCATCCTATTAAAATTAAATGGTACATCAGGGTATAATCCAAGGACTACATTTGAGAAGAATGTCTTATACATAAGTAAGGAAAGATGAAACCAAGACACTTACAATGAAATCAGTACGTAGAAGGTACTGTTCTGGTTCTACAACCATGGATGCTCCACCAGCAAAGATCAAACTGACTGAAGGAAATATATCACCTACACTGAATAAAAAACAAGCAAAATTTCAAAGAAATTTCTAAAAAATCCTTCAAATGTATACTTTACTTTTATGAGAGAAAAGAACATCTAGATCTTTATGAGAAACAGGTCAAAAATAACCTGGCTGAGACCAAATAACACTGGCTTCCTTTTGAAATGATGGGAGTGGCAGACTGTAAAACAATAGTGGTTATCTACATATTCATCAAGAAACACAACATCAGTAGGCGGTGTAGGTAAAAGATCAATCCATTTGCTAGTAACACAAGATGAATAAGGACTAAACCTCTCCTCTACTAAAGCTAAGGGAAAGGGAATGGCTTGTTTGCTATCCTTCCACACTCCTATTTGAAAATATTTGAAAGATACTAATAATAATAAAATGAACTTCGATATGGTGTTTAATTTTTGAAGTATATAACCCCATGCAGGTGCACATTAAACCATAGTTTTTTAGATGAAAAATCATTTAATTTATATCAAAGGTATAGGAAATTTATCTTCATCTAACTTGTGGTTCTAGACACAAAATGAATGAATCTGTGATCTCAGGATATACCAGATAAAGCAGAAGGCATATGAGGCTAAGAACGCAAATGTGCCACAACAAGAAGTACTTTCTCAGGTGCACATTAAACCATAGTTTTTTAGATGAAAAATAATTTAATTTATATCAAAGGTATGGGAAATTTATCTTCATCTAACTTGTGGTTCTAGACACAAAATGAATGAATCTGTGATCTCAGGATATACCAGATAAAGCAGAAGGCATATGAGGCTAAGAACGCAAATGTGCCACAACAAGAAGTACTTTCTCAGGCTTCATTGTTATTCATTTCTCCCTCCCAAATGTCGGTGCTAGTTGAGGGGTTTGCTTTGATCCTATATATAACACCTCAATCTATTTTATCTCCCAAATTTATATTTTTTTCTCAAATTCCCCGTATTGATTTCATCTATTAAAGCGGGTTTTATCAATGAGGATAATGATTAAATAAGGTATTTTGAGAAAATCAACATATATTTCTTACAAATAACTAAATTAATTTTCTTAACATCCATAGATTAGCTATCTAACTCCTACATTTAGTACAGCAGGGATTAACAACAAACAAAATCCTCATTGACTTATCGAAACTGCAATCACTATTAAAACAAGAAACACCTCAAATAAAAGAGAAGTATAACAAACAAAAGAATAGAAGGTGAGACACAAGAACCCCTCTTTTTTACTCATTCCGTAGTGTAATTGATTATAACACATGAGAATATGAGTATAGAATTATCTTTTCGCAAAGATTTAATAAGAGAAGGGTGATGGCATCGTATAATAACGTGAACACTTACAGCGTTGACCAAAGGATCGTATGCTTCTTGAACAAGGTATGCCATGGTTGTACCCGTATCAACTATAGTTCCTCGGTTGTTAGATGTTGCAAAAACTGCAGGATTAATAGGGAGAATTCGTCCATTAACACCAATGCTCTGAAGATTCAAGTTGTAATGAGGCCTGTAATTAGGTTAAGTAGTCAAAACACTGCAATATATTATATAAAACCACGTGTTATTAAACAACAAAAACACCAAAGAGCATTTTAAGAACCTAAGTTTTTGACAGCACAATCATCTTCTATATTCATTAAAAAAGTATCAACAAATTAAAATAATACAACGTATACCACCTTTTAATTTTGACGTAATAAATTTAGTACTTATAGAAACTACAAGCAATAAAAGAATCACAAGTTTTAAAAATGGTATTCCCCATCTAGTTGTTTTGCACTCTTTTGCCCAGGTGTGGCATTTAGCATCTCCCCATATAGAGATAACACAAAAAGGATGCTAAGGTTTGGGTTACGGGCTGTCAAAGCCCATCATAACAATATAATCTTGAGAAGCTAAAATAAGCACAAGTCTGAAATCTGAGTACAATGAAACATGAGTTCTCAATTGGCACTAAAGAATAACATATTTTTTACATGCTAAACATTCACGAGTGATGTTTTAACAAATTCTCATGAGATCAAATGGCAGCATCAACCCTTCATCTCCTGGGATCCAAGTAGTGTAATATAAAAATGCATTCCTAATCAATTACTTTATAATTGTTAAACAAGTGTTCAGCCATTAATGTTTGGCACTAATGAAAATGGCTAGTTTTCATGAATTTCTTGGACTAATGCATGCAACCTAGAAATTTCCTCCATATCAATAAGGTGTGATCTGCCAAAATATCCCTGCCAGCTAGGGAAGGAGAAAAAAGAGATAAATAGCAGAAGGGAGGGCTTACTGTGACGGGACAAGTGGACTAAAAACAAGACTTGGCTCCAAAATCTCACCAAGAACTAGTATGCCTCCTCCATTACCCTCTCCTTTTAAACAATGAGAAAATACTTTGGGGGTTATGCCTCGTGATGATAATTGTGAAATAACGGATAAAGCACCAGGGCCAAACCCAAAAATTCCATCCACTGCTTTAGTTGCCTTAGTCAAATCTCCAGACTGATAGGTACTACACCTGTTCCCAGGACAAGCATTAGTTCATTTCAGTTATCCACATTAACAAGAAGGGGGCAAGACAAAATTAAAAGAAGCATTGGGAAAGGTGTTGATAAACTCCAGGATTGAAGATCATGCTCCATGGGTTTCCCCTCTTTTCCATGCATTAAGAGAGCCAGTTATTGACCATTCATGCCCTGCCAATGTTCATCCATGCCCCTAAACTCCCCTCGCCATACGGATTTGCAATTACTTTGAACCAGAATATTACAAGATTTGCGGCTTAAAAAGCAGAATATAATCTTTTTCAAGGTAAAAAGAAGTCATTATTTTGAAACATGGGCTCCTTCCAACCATCCCATTACTCTCAGCCCTTCATATGTTTCAGATCCCTACGCAAGCACAAACTTTAATAATAAAAGCTCAAGAGCTCACCCAAAAACAACTCTAGCTGAAGAATTAGCCAGCATTGACTGCCCAAGGATCATATCAAAATACATTGCATCAGAAACATAAAACCCTGATGTCCCACTTCCATCTCCATACTGAAAGGTGTAGCTGCATTGATTAATCTGAGGGGAGCATTCAGTTGCTGCATTTTGAGTTGAGGAAGTGCATATTGGGTCTGAGCAGGAAAGCAGCGCTGATGTGGATGAGCTGGCTGTATCAAAGAAGTTGAGCTGAATCTGTAGGGTGCATGACATAAACAAAAAGAACAAGGCAGTTATGCTATAGAATGCCATATTATTTACCAAGGTACCACAAGTATGAATACAGAACAAATGTAAAAAAATTTACCGCCAATTCACTGGATTGAGGGCAATTACCGCAAGTATTGCAATTAACCCACAATATGTCGCTTCCTGTATCAATCTGGACGTTGAATTCTCTTGGAGGAGAGCCCAGCTTCACTTTTGTATAATACAGCCTAAAGAAAAGACCAAGATTACCCCATGCTTGAAAAGTAGAACCTGTGAGTTGTTAACTTTTTAAACAGAGTCTCAAAGGGAACGACGAGGAAAAATATTAGATACGAAAAAGAGGGCACCACGGAAAGTCGAAGAGGAAGATATTGGCAATCGAGAAGAAACAGATTCCATCTGTTAGAGGTGAGATACGAAATCAGAATTTCGGAAACTCTATCACCGTCCTTTCTCGGCGTCTCGTTGGAGAATCCAAAAATTAGTTAAAAACCAACAATTACCTAGATAAATAGAAACTATGATGCTTAACAGAGAACAAAGAAGCGTATGATACAGGCAAGCCAAGAAATGCAACTTGAAGCAGCATAACAAATGCGTAATGCATGAAACCCAGTTGCTCGAACTAACCGTACCCAACAGTGGAAGGATCAGAGATCCCTTTGACTGAGAAATCGACAACACCACCTGCTACACCTTGCAAGATTCGAGCATGCCGAGCTCGGTCGCGAGCTCTGAGTGCTTCCAGCTCCCCTCGCCGGCTAAGAGGAATTGTCCGTTCCAGGGGGAGGAAACCCCCGGACAACTCACCGTGAACTACTGATACCGGCACAAAAACGGTGGCGAAGGCCAATAGCAACGAAAGAAAACTCCGCATATCAATGTTTCCAGGTTTCCTTGAAAGAATTTAAAGGAAAATACTGCGTCAATGCTGGTTTTAATGCATTAAGAGATAGAAAGGGTTTCGAGGCAACGTCGTTGCTTAACTCTATCATCAGCTAATTCAGACTAGATTACCAATACAGGCAATTGGCAAATATGTTAGCTTAAGGGCCTGCTTTATATAGAACCCGGTGCGTCTCTGTAAAATTCTTTTTTGTTTCTCTCCTTCACCAGAAACAACAATTATTCTAGAATCTTTTTTTTTTTCTCCTGGCAACTCATTGTTACATCGAATACTTTATTGTATATTTTTTCACAGGTGCGACATTGTATCATTTCTCCAACTACACATGAAAGAGACCATTTAACTCTACTCCCCCTCAATTTCAAATCTATTGAAAAAATCAATCCAAATTAAATTGTTGGATACCTACTGATTTCTTATCTCTGTTGTGATGGATCCATGGAGAATAGAACAGTACACTTGTCTGATAACACCCAATTATCTATCCTTTCGGCTTTTCCAAATCCAAACAGATTGAGACCCTTTTATGTAGGCGCATTTGATTGAGATTTGCAAATAAGTGGCTATCGAGCGTACCAAGAGTGAAAACGATGGAAAAGGAAACGTTCATTAAAATCAGCATGAATGCGGGTCGAAATGACAGCGAAAAGAAAATGGAGGCTTCGTATCTAACCTTCGAACAAAGGAAAACACGTTGGCCAAAAAAACAGAAGAAGAAAAGACACGTTTCCAATTTTATTTTTAGCGACATTAAACAGTGTTAAATATGGTTTAATATTGACATAATTGATTTTTTATTAAAAAATTAAATAAGTTACTTAATATATATTGTGTATCAATAGATTTTATATTAGTTTATTAGTTAAGTTAATTAATTTGAGGGATAGGATATTGTTATAACCAATGTTACTACCACTTTTCTACCGTTAGATCAGAATCTTAATAGGAGAGAGAAATTATATAGGTAAATGAGATTCTGATCTAACGGTGGAAAAGTGGTAGTAACATTGGTTGTAACAAAAAAAGTTGTAACAATATCATATCCCTTAATTTGAAAAATAAAATAAAATAAAAATAATTCTTTTTAAAAAATCAACTTTATCTTATCTCTAAGATTAGACTAATTTTGTTGGAGGAAAGAATGGTTATGCTTTCCTGTTTAATAGCGGGTGAGACTTAAGAGGGAAGTGCGAAGAAGAATGAGGTAATTTTCTAAGGTTTAATGTTTTTATTTTTACTATAGATTTTTTTTTTGCCACACTTATAAAAATGAGTGAGTCTTATTATAAAAGGAAAAAAAATAAAATATTAATGAGATCTACTCATTTTTATATAATTGTGACAGAAAGTATATTTCTAAAAAAAACATTAAATCAATTTTCTAATTGCATAATTTATCGATAGTACATAACTTAAGTCATTCCCAACCCAACTTTTTTTTTTCTCGAAATTCCCAACCCAACTTAAACAACTGATTTTTTTAAACATCACGGTCATGCCATGCATATAAAATATCACAGGTCTGGATGCATATATGCACTCGTATAAACAGCGCATAATTTGATAGATAAATTTAAATATAAATAGAAAATATTTTTTATATTGTAAAATAATATAAGATTATTAAAAAATTATCATAAATTAGAGACATTATATACCTCAACTCTTTTAAAATAAAAATAAATTATATATTTTTTCTTACAAAATATACATAAAGGGCCGCGAAACAACTCAATGCCAACTCTGAAGTTTGATTTGGGCTTATTATATGGGCACTTACGAAATGGGCCAATAGCTGTAGTTTTGGAAGCCCATGGACCGAGCACACTATCTGACCTTTTCGTTTTGACTTTTATATTTAGTAGGCTTTGAATCTTGGATATGGGGAGGGAGATCAGTTAATACTGGCTCCCATGTCACTGTGCTACTAAGGCGCTGGTTCTATTTTTTTTTTACGTTTTGACTTTTCTATTAAGTTAAGAAAAACGCAGGAGTTACCGGCACTACTAGTAGTGCAATGGTATTGGGAGTAGTCTCTCCACCCATTTTACTGTTCGATCCCCATTCTCTATGCCTATGTATCCAAAGGAGCTTAAAATGGACGCTACGTCTTATAGCAAAAAAACCAGGAAAAAGGACGCCACGTCAACAAACGCCGCGAAGGCGGCAATTGAAAACTCTGATATAAAATGTCGCCCCAACCAAAAGTCTTGCATCACTGTGATCTGTAATTCGGGAGTGGACGGGGCATACTAGTAGCTTCGCTCAAAAGCGCATATTGTGCAATGGCGGAATCGGTTTCTGGTGATTCCTTCAACCACACTCCGGTACCGGCACCGGCTTCTAATGACAGAAGTAGGGCTGATGAGGCGGAAGACGAAGTTCCAGAAGAAAAAGTTCCGGCACCGGCACCGGCACCGGATCACAAAAGTTGGGCTGATGAGGCGGAAGACGAAGTTCCAGAAGAAAAATTTCCGGCTCCGGCTTCTGATCACAAAAGTTGGGCTGATGAGGCGGAAGAAAAAGTTCCAGAAGAAACAAGTGAGCCCACTGGGAGTTCGTCGACGGTCTCGTCGCTTAAAGTTCATGAATTAGCAATCGACGAGAAAAAGAAGAGTCCTAAGGTTTTGGACGAACCCGATGATTCCAATATCCAAGCGGTACGAGCTCTAATAATATGCTAGTTTCTCTTTCCTTCTTAGATGTTATTATTTGATTGGCAAGTGTGATCTCCGTGGGAGCCCTTGATATTTGTATCCTGGTGTTCTGGGTTCAAGGAAGTGCCAACAGGAAGAGTATAAGTGTTATTATTAACCGCTTGAATGTTGATATTGGATATCTTGGGCGGGGTTATCATGTTCAATCAGGTCCAGACGCTTATATACATATGAGTACATAAGATATCCCAGTGGGGCAATTGACTATGATTTTCACTAAACTATATCTACAACAAAATAGTTTCTTAGCGATGAAACTCGGTATTTACCGAGTCGTTAATTTCTCCTTAAAAAATCACCTTCTTGGGAAAGCAGTCTCGGTTTTTTTTTTTTTTTTTTGTTTCACCATAGTTGATTGGTTAGTGGAATTCATTCTAGGATGATAGGGTTCGGACTCCCTCTACTGATGACTTCAAAGTTGAAACCTGATATAGGTTACATCGGGCGATTCTCCGTATACTTCAGCGAGTACATTTGAAGATTTAAATCTATCGCCGGAGTTGCTAAAGGGATTGTATGTTGAGATGAAATTCCAGAAGCCTAGCAAGATTCAAGCTATCAGTTTGCCGATGATTTTGAACCCTCCTCACAAGGATTTGATCGCTCAGGCACATAACGGGTCTGGCAAGACAACTTGTTTTGTGCTTGGGATGCTGAGTCGTGTTGATCCTAAGGTGCAAGCTCCTCAGGCCCTTTGCATTTGTCCAACAAGAGAATTGGCTATTCAGGTGAGATGCTGTATTTTTCATTTGTTAAGTAAGCATTTAACGGCCTGACGTGGTTTGAGCACAATGATGATTAATAAATATTTCAGAATATGGAAGTTCTTCTAAAGATGGGAAGGTACACGGGGATCGGTTCTGAATGTGCCATTCCCACCGACAGCAGAGATTATATTCCAATAACAAAACGACCACCCATAATGGCTCAAGTAGTGATTGGGACTCCTGGCACGATTAAGAAGTGGATGTCATCTAAGAAGCTGGGTGTCAGCAGATTAAAAATTTTAGTTTTTGACGAGGCTGATCAAATGCTTGCTGAGGTAATTTTCACAAATTGATTTGACCTGCTGTTGGTTTAATTAGATTTTTAAGTTTTTTTAAGCTAAGTTATGAACATTTCCTTTTCTGACTTCATGTTCTACAAATTATTGGAGAATTAGTGGTATTTTCTTTGAAGCAGAGGCAATTAAAATATATGAAATTAAAATTGAATATATTTATTATTCTTACCCTCTAATCGATCGTGTTCAGCTGCAATTGCAGAGTGAGCGCTCTTTGGTTATCCATGTTGTCTAAATTACATGCCTAATTCTAGTTGGTGAATGACCCATAGATCATATGCCTTAGATCATACGGCCATAGCATAAGTTTGTTGAATTGTCATTGGGTATGTTTTATTGAACTATTCTTGCTTATATTTTAAAATGTTGCATGGTGTAGTTCATAAATATTTTATTCCTTAATTTTGTTAATGATCGGAAATTGTAACGTTGCAGGATGGTTTTAGAGATGATTCCTTGAGGATAATGAAGGAAATAGAAAAAGTCAATCTGTACTGTCAGGTCTGTTGAGCCCTCTCTCTTCCAGGCACAAGTAGCATGCATGACATATCTATCCTCATGCACCGTATGCACAAACATGTAGACATGAAGTTTACAGGCACAGATGCACCTAGATTTGTTGAGGTGAAGTGCATCTTGTGCTCTCTTTGTTCCCTTACAGAACTAGTGGAAGATTTCCAAACCACGAAGTTTACACTATTTTCATCTCGAGCGAGTGGCAAAATAGAACTAAGGAGTAGTTAACATTTTAATGCCCAAAAAAAAAAAACCAAATGATATGGCTATACAAAGACTAAATATCTCCTGACTGATGCTGATAAGTTGCCATGATTAAAAATGGATTTTGATGGACAGGCCATTCAGCAAGATTTAAAGAGAATTGAACTAGATATAGTCAAGAAACAGTCTCAGGCTATATATGAGCCCTATCCTTCATTCTCAACCATTCCAACTCCCTTGTTTCCCTCATCGCCTACAGCCTACGTTTATGTTATTAATTTTGAGAAATGTTTTACTTAATATAGTTGCTATGTAATATGAACTGCATCTTTTGTGTCTGCCTATGATATAACCATGTAGCCTTAGAAACTTGGACAGGGATAGTACTAAGACAATTTAATAATGAATATGTGATATTTGAAACTTTGTGTTATATGTGTTTATCTAGCATGTGTTAGACATTGATACAGCTCCTTTCTAGAAGTATCTGTGCTTTGTAAGGTGCTGCTTTTATTCCATAGTTTCATTTTATTTATCAGAAAATGTGGGTTCCCAGACTAGCTTATATTTCAATAATTAAAAGGGATGAAGGTTTTTAACTGGCATGTGTTTCTCTAGGTTCTTCTTTTTTCGGCTACCTTTAACGACACTGTCAGGAATTTTGTTTCAAGGGTAGTTAAGAAAGATCATAATCAACTTTTTGTGAAGAAAGAAGAACTGTCTTTACAGGCAGTGAAGCAGTACAAGGTGAACTGTCCTGATGAGCTCTCTAAGATTTATGTGATCAGAGATTACATATTTGAGATAGGAGAGAATGTTGGGCAAACTATTGTATTTGTGCGCACAAGAAACAGTGCAAGCATGTTGCATAAATCACTTGAGGATTTAGGTTACGGGGTTACTTCCATACAAGGTGCTCTTGACAATAATGAGAGAGACAAGATTGTTAAGGAGTTCAGGGATGGTTTGACTCAAGTTCTTATATCTACTGATGTTCTTGCTCGAGGTTTTGATCAACAACAGGTGGATTTGTTATTTTCTCTTCCCTTTTTGTGTATGCAATCTGTCTGTACGGTGTTGTGACATACTGCTTTTGTTTCTATGTTTGCTATACAGGTGAATTTGGTTATCAATTACGATCTTCCTGTGAAACACACTGCTGAATATACCTGTGAACCAGAGCCTGATTATGAGGTATATTTGCATAGGGTTGGTAGGACAGGACGTTTTGGGCGCAAGGGTAAGCTTCTAGTTCATGACATTCTGTTTTTTAGTTCTTATTATGCAGCTTCTAGGGAACTTTCTGTCTGAACAAACTAATCTGATATTGAGCAAAGGCATGTATACAAGAAGCTCCAATATTATTGTGGACAATTGAGAGAAAAAGTATTCTCATTTCATTGAATTAATGTTGTGATACAATACCTACTTGTATAATAAGTAGAGAGATAAAATTGAACAAATTAAGGAGAAAATAAAGGAGTAACTGATGGAGAAAATCTAGGAGAGGAATAAGGAGAGAATAAAGAAGAGGTTACGACCTAGAGAGAATAATATAATAATATCATTATTATATAATATTTCCACCCTCCCCCTCAAGTTGGATCATGGTTGTTAAACATGTCCAACTTGCATATACAACTTTATACTACCGATACTCCCCCTTAAGCTTATACTTCTTGAGTCTCAAAGGCCTATTTAGAGAGCAACGGATACTCGACTATGTTGGGAGACGGGCAGATCTTCAAAAATACGTTGAGTCTAGGACGACAGGACCAATCGTCGGATGAGTTGAGAAGCACGATGATAGAGGAACTACCACCAACAATGATGACAACGTAGAAGAGGAGATGGATTGTTGATGAAGAACTATGCTTATGAGTTGAGGACGACGGGACCAGTCATCTGATGAGATGAGAGGCATGATGATAGAGGAACTACTATCAATAGATGATGTTGATGAAGAACTGTGCCGTTAACGACGACGGGACCAGTTGTCAGACGAGATGAGAGGCACGATGACAGAGGAACTACCACCAACGATGATGTTGATGAAGAACTGTGCCCCAAACATTACTAGGGTTGAATATTTTTAACCTAATTGTGCTTCATAATCAGAAAACGCACAAACCAGAGCCAAACGAAGTCAAAACCATACTGAATGAAGTGACCCAAACACCAAACGCATGTGAATGAATGTGAAACCACCACACGTGTTACAGGAAGAAGAATTCGATGCCAGAGAACCAAAGCACAGCTTGAACGAAGAGATCACACGCTCCCACGTGCCAGGAGAGAACGCTGACAGTGAAGCGCGTGAAATTCACGCGCCGACAAATGGACCACCTAAAGCAGGGAACGCACTGATCGGTGGATGGGTAAGACGGTGGGCCAGGCCGTGAGACTCATCGGACACTGTGGGAGGCTCGTCGGAACTGCTGTCTCTCTGTCTCTATCACCGTTCATCGTGAACAGTACCAAACCAGAACACAAAAAATAACTGTCGAACTCTAAGTCTAAGCTCTGATACCATATGGACTAAATATAGAAGGAAATTGTATTCAGATTGCATTGATAAAATGAGAAGGTGCATTTATACCCTATAAATATAATAAGTAGAGATAAAACTGAATAAACTAAGGAGAATATAAAGGAGTGAATGATGGAGAAAATATATGAGAAGAATAAGGAGAGAATAGAGGAGAGATTACGACCTAAAGAGAATAATATAATAATATCATTATTATATAATATTCCCACAGTTATCATCCCCAAAATAGCCTTCAAGTGGTGCAACCCCAGTGAAGTGTTCAATGCATAGGTGGCCAAAAAATCCACACTTTTGTTTCCTTCCCTGCAAATATATGGATTCTTTTTATTTTGGAATACAAGGCCACAACATACAGTTCAGGGAATATATGGATTCTGCCCATCCCACTCCTTCCTCAAAATCCTATCCTTTTGATTCCTGTAATAATGCGTGAATAAAACATGATTTTTATCCTCTCTTTTCTCAACAACTGAATGGCAAGAGCTATCAGTCCATCTGAACCCAGCGATATCTGTTGGCCCTAGCAAGCTGCATACCATCTAAAGTACCCGACAACTCAGCTTGTAAAGCATTGCCCAATATTTCTGCAGAAGCCACATAATCATTCACCCATGGAACCTGTTATTAGACACTAGCTCCTGCAATTTCTTGAGTTTTCTTGACAACATTACATTAAGGATCACCCAATCTTCGGGAGGTTTATTCCATTGGATTTCCTTCTCAACTCTCACAGTATATGGTCTCCTAGGTTTTGCCAGCTTAAGAGATGCAATTTCATCAAGTTAGCCATAATAAGTCTCATGTGGCACCTTCGTTCAGCGTAGAACTTATTTTTGTGTGCATATAGATACACCTATATCTGATATCCCAGAGTTGTCGGCAAGTTATAGTAAAAGTAGTCCCCCAAGTATCAATTGATATTCCAATCCACCCTATATCTTTTGCTGGCAAAAAATCCATCATTAAGACTCGAAGAAAATGATAAAGCTGTTTCTCAGTGGGATATTTATGGTGAAACATTTTTATTGTTTCAGAAGTTGATTTAAGTTAGTTCTGTCTTTTACTAAAGCTGCGCATGGTCTGACTGCATAGCCTTCTCATTTGTGTTCAACAGTTGTATGTAGGGCTACTCAATTACTCATAATTTCAGAAGTCAATACATCCTTCAGAGTTATTGAAAATCAAATTGTTCATGAGCCTATTAATTATTTATTGAAATCAATATGCTTCCCATTAAGTAATAGAACAAATTTCACTGACACTGAATTGTTTATCTTGTTTTTATACAATCCTGCAGGTGCTGTATTTAACTTGATATGTGGTGAAAGGGATGAAAATCTGATGGAAAAAATTGAGAAACATTTTGGCACCCGGGTAACTGAGGTATGCTCCTAGACAATGTAATACTAACGATGTATCGTAATAAAAAACGATGTAACATAAAACTTTGATTATGATTCGTCATTCTTTATTAAAGAAAGAGTTACACATGATACCTTAAATATTACACGACTTCCTTTGATGTTACTGTGGTTGCAGGTCCAACAAAGAAATGTTGATGATTATAAACGCGCTCTTAAAGAGGCTGGTTTACTGCAATAATATGGATAGCCGTGGCTGAAGGGTGGATAACTGTGTGGCATTCACCGGAATGTGGCTATTTACTGATCTTGCAAATTGTTCGGCCTTAATTCATTGTCTGTATGTGAGTGCACTTTGAGAGTTTCTTTGTCTGGTGGTGGTTATGTGATATATGAGTAAAGCTGGTATATTTTCTTCTTGTTATTTCTCTGTAAAATGAAAAGGTCCAAAAAAAAATCTCTGGAAGATGCCTAATTAATAGAGAAAGATCTTCATACAAAAAAAAAATAATAATAATAATAGAGAAAGATCTTGTAGTCGCTATGTCCCTGGGGCCTTTTTAATTTGCTTCACCTTACGTTTGTTGCACTTTTTTTTTTTAAAAAAAAAAACTTGTTTTTTGTTGCCTTTTGGATTTCATTTAATTTTTGCGTATGAAATTAAATTGGTCTTTTTAATTTAAAAACATTAAACTAGATTAAACTAGTCATTTTTATAAAATGTTTTGATGGTTTTAATTAGCATTAAATATTGGTTGCACATATGTCCATATAATATATATATTTTTTATATATACATAATGATAATGAGGGGGTGAAATCTATACGATTTTGGAATTTATTGTAAAGAATAATGGTAGTTTTTTTGCTCAAAAAATAGAACAATGATAATATTAGAAATTATATATTAGAAGTTATATTAATTTTATACTTGTTTTTGGAAAAAAAAAGGAACTCTTAATGATCTTAACAACTATTATTATTATACATGTTAACAAAAAATGGGTTAGGATATTATAATTATAATTTTTTTCACTGTTCAATCATAATCTTATCTATCTTGATCATTTTTCTCTTATTAAGATTTTGATTTAATTATGAAAAAGATGGTAGTAATATTGGTAATAATATCCTATCCAAAAAAAAAAAATGTAGGATTAATTGATCTGGAAAGCCTTATTTGAATTTAAAAATGCACATCATCAAGGTAGGCCCAGGGAAACCTAAGAATTGCTGCGACTCCCGTGCGCTGGGCAAGTTGTTGTGAGGAATACACTAGAACCTCGCCTCTTTCCTTTCTCACTGATGTAGCCAAATTCGTATACTTAACCCTCGTCTCTATATCAGCTTCTATACAGATCGTCCTTTATCAGTAGTGTCTCAATGGCTGCCACCTCATGTGCAGCCTCCACATGCTTTGCACCATAACATGCCCGACCCGAATCGTTGTTCAGAAAATCCAGCAACTTCTGGAAATCTCTGATCTTCAACACAGCCCTGCTATCTTTTATCATCATGTCCCTCTCCCCATTGTCCTTTAAATCAGTACCAGATGATCTTTTGGAGGCTTCGGATAAAGCTGCCACAGCAAAGGAATCCCAAATCCTTTTGGAGAGTTCGATAGGTTTGTTCCTTTCGAGGTTCAAAGTGTGGAATGAGCCAAGTTCAATGTTCTTGCGGTCCCCCATGGTCCTACCATGACCGCGCACGTTGGAAGAATCTTTGTAGAAGTCGCGGCACGTGACTTTGACGGGGATGGTGAGTCTGACACGTTTGGGGTTGCTGACTTCATGCAAACTTTGCGAGTTGTCTCGGCGGTGACGACGTCTCCGTTAGTGATATATCATTCTAGTCCTATTTATAAATCCCTTTTATAAGGTAAATTTTTAACTTTACACTCATTCATAAATGAGTACCTTCCAACTCTTTATTTTTCTCCTATTTTCTTTGGTCTAATATATGGGCAAAATTGTTACAATCTTATTTATTTGGTCAAAAGGGACTTATAAATAAGACTAAATTTTTTGGTCAAAAAGGACTTATAAATAAGATCAAATGGTAAGGTTGTAAACTACCCATAAGTCGTCAGGTGCTTTAGGGATGATCTTGATCGTCCCTGGTTGGTTCAGCACGAAGTTCAAATTCAAAAGCTTCATTGTTCTTTGCCGTAAGAGATGATATGGCTAATTGTCCACGGTTTTACGAAGATTGCGTAAATAACAAAAGTGAATAACAAATACTTGAATGCTCGATACTTGCATTAATTGTGTTGGGAAAAAAAAAAAAAAGCAAGGAAAGGAATATGAAATCGTCTATTCACAAAACTTGGGTGAGCCAACTTGAGAAAATTTGGGTCCTTCTATGATGGGTAGAAAATAGAAATCAAATAATCCGCAGGGAATGGGTGTTATAAAAGGAGGGAGGAAGAATAAATAAGCTCTTTAAAAAATGACCGACATGGATATTTTGTCGATGATTTATCACATTAATTATCTTCATTACCTCAATCAATGAAATAATATATATAATTTGAATTTAAACGAATATAAATCTCATCATATATTTATGTTAGAGAAAACTACAATTAAATATAGATGAAATATCAAAATTTAAATTCAGGTTGATACTTTTAATAAATTCTAATTAATCAGGATGTCAGATTATTCAACACCCAAAATAAAGTTACCCACTGCTATCTATGAGGAAGATAGTGATCACCTCCTCTCTAATCGTGTGCTTCCACGACCTGCATAACGTCCGCTGCACTACCTACACTAGAACACCTAGTTTGAAATTAAACACCAACGTCTTCTTCAAGATAGGGCAAGGGAAACCTAAGAATTGCTGCGAGTCCCGTTAGCTGGGCAAGCTGTTGTGCTGAGGCATCCATGGAGGAATACACAACAACTTTGCCTCCTCCCTTTTTCACTGATTTAGCAAAATTCGTATACTTGCGCCTCGTCTCTATATCTGAGCTCCTATAGAGATCGTCCGTGATTAGTAGCGTTTCAATGGCCGCCATCTCATGCGCTGCCTGCACATGCTTTGCACCATAACATGCCCGACTCGAATCCTTGTCCACCAAATCCCACAACTTCCGAAAATCTCTGATCTCCGACCCAACTTTTCTATTTTTTATCAAATCCATCACCCCATTGTCACTCAACACCTCCTTCAGATTCAGATCGTCCTTTTTACATTCTGCCACTACTATTCTTGACTCATTGTCTTCGATTCGTCTCATCCTTAATCTTCTCGCTTCACTGAGCAGAAACCTCCGGAACTTGTCCTTTGTCGTCCCAGCACTCACAATCATTGCGCTTTTTATGCGGCGGAAATCCACATGCTTCACAAACGCATCAAACAGGTCTTGGAAACACACGCCGCCGGTTGATTTCCTTCGAGAAGCCTCGATCTTAGAACAAAGCTTGGTTAAGCCGTTCCCGACCAAAAAAACCTCTGCATGGCTATCTTGTATTAGGACCACGGCGAGATCAGTAGCCGATGGTTTTTTGAAGGCTTCCGATAATGCTGCCACAGAAGTCGAATCCCAAATCTTTTTGAACAGTTCGAAGCCTTTGTTCCTTTCTAGGGTTAAGGTGTGGAATGAGCCATATTCAATGTACTTGTTGGCCTCATCCATGTTCGTGCCTTGAACACGCACGGTGGAAGAATCTTTGTCGAAGTCGGTGCACGAGACACGGACGGGGATGGAGACTGTGACACGTTTGGGCTTGCTCTTGGTGGAACTGGAGAGACCCAGGTAAACTTTGCGAGTCGTATTGGCCGTGACGATGTCTCCGTTAGCGATGAGGTTGTAAACCATCCATAAGTCATCGGGTTCTTGAGGGATGATCTCGACGGATCCCGGTTCGTTCGGCTCGAAATTCTTGTTTAAAAGCTTCATTGTATTGTTCTTTGAAGTAAGATGGAATGGGTAATTGGCGACTGTTGAATAAGAGTGAATAACAAGGACTTAAGTACTTGATGCTTAAATTAATTGTGCTATGAAAAATAAAAAGTAGGAATTTCAGAGAGCCTACTTGCGGAGAGTTTAACCTGTGGAGCTTAGACCTGAGCAGATGCACCGTCAAAGGAGAAAGAGAGATATTGATATTGAATGATATTGGAAGCCTCTCCGATCCCTTTTATATAAAGACGAGATGGATATCTTAGGAAGGCACAATATATCTATTTAAGATATATAAGGTCGACTTATCACAATATCTTTATTCCTCAATTAATTATATACATGTGAATCTAAACGAATTTAAATCTTATCAATGATAACGATATATAATAATAAATCCTAAAAGGATTTATAAATTTGATTTAAATTTATTAAATTGAATAATATAATTTTGATATATAAATTATTTAATTTGCATAATACTTATCTGATTCTATTTATAATATAATAATAATAATAATAATAATAATAATAATAATAAGTCACTCTTAACATATTTCATACATATCAAGAAAAATGTTAAAATTATTTAACTCT
This sequence comes from Acacia crassicarpa, assembly GCA_034222035.1. NCBI lineage: Eukaryota > Viridiplantae > Streptophyta > Magnoliopsida > Fabales > Fabaceae > Acacia > Acacia crassicarpa. The sequence continues at coordinate 58,234,113 of JAWXYG010000002.1, read as the reverse complement.
ACCTTAAAATTATACAACAAGCGTATGAATATAATTTAGTGATGGTAAACTTGGAAGGATATTTTGCAACCCACCTATCTAATGAAAAATCACATAAAGAAATTAAAGTAATGTAGTTAAAGTTATAAGTAAATTATATCTCCTAAAATGGAGGGATATACAACTAGAAGGAAAATATGATTAAACTTTATTGATGATGATTGATTGATTTACCTCATGACAAATAAAGTTAAGATAAGAATAAATGAAATATATATTTATATAAAAAAAATTAATAATGTGACTTATAAACAAAATCAAAATAAGCATCCTCCCTCTACCGTATAAGTAGAATTAGAAGAGAGTATAAATTAAATGTTTTATTTAATTTATATCATATTTAACTAGGTAAACAATCTTATTAAATACGTTTGGGCATCTAAGATGGATCTAATCTAACAAAAATAAGAGTATAGGTGGGGTCTAGTAGGGAACAAGTGTTCATCAGCTTATCACAATGATGTGCACTTAATTTCTCATCATTTGATGAGATCTAAACTATTTAAATTTAATTTGAAAGGTTCAAATTTTAAATTTATAATTTTAAAATGATAAAATCACTTTTGTAAAAAATGATAGTTGTAACAGTGACTTAGGGCTTTAATTCTTAGCACGAGTAGCAGTATAGCGACAGCGTTTAGGCCCACTCCATTAAAAAATAAATTAAGAAAAGATGATTTTTGACAGATGGTTTTTTTAGGGGAGGGGGGGACCCAGAATGAAGGGAAAATCACTGTAGAAGTCCTTTTAATTAAAATAAGTCTAAAAAGGGCCCCAACAATCTGACATGCCCAAAATAGGCCCTAGGGTCCTGATTGGGATTGAATTAATAAAAGAAAAGACACTAACACCCCTGGTTAAAAAAACAAAAGGGAACTCTGGATTAATAAAAAGTGAACAGATGAACAATCAATTTTGGTGCCTACACGAGGAAGAGAAGAAACGATCCTACAACGCGAATGCGTGGGAGAGAACGCATGGTTTTTCTAAACCTTTATATTTGCTCAACTCAGCGAGGGAGAGAACGTCTGTATTCCCAATCATCCACTTCGTTTAGTGTTTCGTTTTTAATCACCATGCTACTTCGTTTTTAATTATTGTAGAGTTGGGTTAGTAAAGTCTTGCTCTGTTTTTGGGCATGGAAACAGAGGGAAAGGTCTGTAGTTAACATCTGTATTTTTCCAATTTTAATTGTCCCTAAACTTACAGAGGTCTTTTACAACAGAAAAAGCCACAAGTACAAGATAAAAAGCCACATTTACAACAAACTTTAAAAACCTGGATTTTCGCTCAAACTCAAGTCCTAAGCTTAAAGAGGTCTTTTACAACAGAAAAAGCCACAAGTACAAGATAAAAAGCCACATTTACAACAAACTTTAAAAACCAGGATTTTCGCTCAAACTCAAGTCCTAAACTTACAGAAGTCCTTTACAACAGAAAAAGCCACAATTACAAGATAAAAAGCCACATTTACAACAAACTTTAAAAACACGGATTTTCGCTCAAACTCAAGTCCTAAGCTTAAAGAAGTCCTTTACAACAGAAAAGGCCACAATTATAAGATAAAAAGCCACATTTACAACAAACTTTAAAAACCTGGATTTTTGTTCAAACTCAAGTCCTAAGCTTATAGAAGGTATTTACAACAGAAAAAGCCACATTTACAAGATAAAAAGCCACATTTACAACAAACTTTAAAAACTAGGATTTTCGTTTAAGCTCAAGTCCTAAGCTTACAGAGGGAATTTACAACAGAAAAAACCACATTTACAACATCAAAGTTTGAACGGGTAATTTAAGTTCGAACTTAACTTACCCGTTTGAACTTAACTTACCCGTTCGAACTAGTTTGTCGTAAATGTGGCTTTTTCTATTGTAAATTCCCTCTGTAAGCTTAGGAATTGAGCTTGAACGAAAATCCTAGTTTTTAAAGTTTGTTGTAAATGTGGTTTTTTATCTTGTAAATGTGGCTTTTTCTGTTGTAAATACCATCTATAAGCTTAGGACTTGAGTTTGAACAAAAATCCAGGTTTTTAAAATTTGTTGTAAATGTGGCTTTTTATCTTGTAATTGTGGCATTTTCTGTTGTAAAGGACCTCTTTAAGCTTAGGACTTGAGTTTGAACGAAAATCCGTGTTTTTAAAGTTTGTTGTAAATTTGGCTTTTTATCTTGTAATTGTGGCTTTTTCTGTTGTAAAGGACCTCTATAAGTTTTGGGACAACCTACAGCGTTTTAACATTCAGCTCGTATTTACAACTATATCAGTCATATTAACAACTATATCAGTCATATTTACAACTAAAACAGTATGTATTAACAACTATCCTATTTCAGCGTTTTTCAACCAAGTGTAGCTTCATCCCATGCACCCATTCCCACTTAAAAACACACATTTTCCTCTGTTTTCATGCCATAAAACAGAGCAACATTTTTTCCACCCAACCCAAAAATGATTAAAGACCAACTAGAATGGTGATAATGATATCTTGAGCAAAATCTTATTTCTTACTTATTTCTTATCTGATTATAACATAAATTTGCCCAAGGTCCAACCTTTCAGCCACCCAACCTTCAACTAAAAAAAACGTTCAACAACAGCAAATTCATGGGTAGATGAGTTCAGCCTATACAGAAATGGATGATTGGTAATATAGACGTTCTCTCCCTCGTTGAGTTCAGTAATATATAGGTTCAGAAAAACCCAGCTGTTCTCCCTCGCGTTTGCCTTGTACTATGGTTTCTTCTCTTCCTCATGTAAGCGCCAAAATTGAATGTGTGCGTCTATTCATTTTTATTCCAGACTTGTTCTTTTTTGCCTTTTAAATCAGGGTGTTTTTGGTCTTTTCTTTTATGCATTCAATCCCAATTAGGGCCCTAGGGCCTGATCTGGGAAAATCAGATTGTTGGGGCCCTTTTTGGGCATACTTTACTTAAATGGGCTCTTACAGTGATTTTCCCCAGAATGAAATATCCATATGAGATCCCTTTTAATAGAAAAAAACTTAAAAAGCCCTAACTTTATTTACATATCAGAATAGGCCCAAGACCCTTTCTACATGCAAATTTGAGACAAAAGACAAAAAAACCCATGAAAATAAGACTGAAAAAGGAAGGGATTTTCCCATTTGTGAATCCCTCTCTCTCTCATATAGATCTATTCGGAAGGGTACTTGTACTACCTGACTGTATGGGAATTTACTCCCCTCCTGCTGCTTTTAATTAAAGGCTATGCCTTCGTTTCAGACCAAAATAAATATAGATCTATTCGGATAACTCGTCCCTTCAACGAAAACCCCTAAATTCATATATACCCATTAAGTTGGTCTCTATAAAGTCCCTCAGGTTAGGGTTCCGTTTGTGCTGTTCTGATTTCTCTCAGCTCTTGCATCGATTCAGCGCCTTCGAGACGACAATGGTGAAGGGCTGCCTGGGTGAACGTGTCTGGTATACTTTGAAGCTTTTGAGCAAAGCATTTCCTTTACTTTACTTTCACTCCTTGGTTACGTACGTTGGGATCTGTTGCCGAGTACATACTCGAAAATGTAATTTTTGCATATTAGCTCTGAAAAAATCTTTTCTTTTCTGGGCGTCATGACCATGATACATTTAGTTCGACTTTGTTAATCACGTAATCGTCCTATTATTGGCTGTTGTAGAACTTGAAACAATGCATGGAGATGTATGATAGAAAAAAAATAAAGTGATGAATCCCAGTGAAATTTTGACCACTGCTGGTAACTTGTTTTTTCCCTTTTATATAAAATAAAAGTCTTTTCATATAACGCGCTATTCAGAGTTCTACATTTTTTGGTGCTTTGGAATGCGGCTTGTTGGTAGCATTTTATTATTAAGATAAGTTGATAACCTTATTTGAGTCCATAACAGACAATAAGATAGAGCTGGTATCTTAGCTGGCTAAATTACTGCTAAAGTCTACAACTCTTCTAATTGTTAATTAATCATTGCTCTTATCAACTTAGAGCTAATACTATTTACTCCTTGTGTATTAGACTGTACGTGAGAGGGTCAATCCTTGGATAAAAGAGGTAAATCTTTCTTGCGGTGCGTGTTTTCAATTATTTTTATGTGCTTCCAATATGCTATCTCGTGATTGATTGTTTTGGATTGAAGTTGTCGTGTCTTATTTCTTATCATCTGACAGTAAGGTTTTGTGACATTATAGAATTTGTGCTAAAAAAGGCCCTGGTAATTTTCAGGTCTAAGTCAAACCAGTATCCTAACACCTCTCTTATTCAAATCGAAGGGGTGAACACAAAGGAAGAGGTAGCATGGTATTGTGGCAAGCGAATGGCATATATTTACAAGGCCAAGGTTAAGAAGAATGGAACTCATTACCGCTGCATTTAGGGTAGGGTTATCAGGCCTCATGATTACAGCGGTGTTGTCCGAGCAAAGTTCAAATCAAATCTTCCACCCAGATCAATGGTAATAAATTGGAAACATCGCGTTTTCCTGCTTCTTTAAATTTTGTATGAACGTTATTGATTTCTGGAGTTATTGTTCTTTGCAAGGAGCTAAGGTTAGAGTATTCATGTACCCCAGCAACATATGAGGTGCACATGAATATTCTTGACTCTCTTTTCCTATCCCCATCTCATTTATGTTTTACTTTAACTGCATCTTTTATATTTATTGGAATTATCTGTTCATACATTTTGTGAGTTCATTTAATACTTCCTTGGCTTTCCAATTGGTTATATTATGATTGAACATACAACCTCCGGCTATCTATGTTATATTTGGTTTTCTGCATAATGTCCTTGGCTTTCTGCATCTTATTCAGTTCTTATTAGCATTGCTTGTGTAATCTTTGGCTTGATGCTTTGGCTAGCTATCACACCTCTACAATTGTATTGTTGTGCTAGTTTTGTGTTTTTAACTTCCCTCTTCTTTTAGGATTATTCTTCTAAGGTATACAACTCTGGTCCTATTTATAAGTCCCTTTTGACTAAAAAAATTTGGTCCTATTTATAAGTCCCCTCTAACCAAATAAATGAAATTGTGACAATTTTGCCTATATTTGTATCAATGAAAATAGAGAGAGAAGAAAAAGTTGAAAGCACCCAATCATAAATAAGGGTAAAGTTGAAAATTCACCTCATAATCATTGAGCTAACTACCTCTCCTTGATATGTGTGATTTAGTCAAATGGAACTTATAAATAGGACCGGAGTGGTATTTGTTACTCGTAGAGAATAATAGAGATATTCTTGTTTTGATGGTTTCCATTTTTTACTAGTAGTACTTGTGATTGCAGAGTGTACTCTTTATTCTTATGATCAAGGGTAATTTTAATTGAACTTCATTGGCAATTGACAATTGTTGTAGGTACATGAGCAAGAAGGATGTAACATAAGAAGAAGCAACAAAATAAAATCTACACAAAGGGACATGAGGTTCTCCGGTTCACTGAAGAATTCTTCGTGCAACACGTGCAAGCCAAAAAGTGGTCCATCATTGAGGAGTCCCAAAAGCAAAAGACGAGATATTAGGAAGCATAGTTGTTAGGACACATTGTAGTTGATCACTTGTTGTGTACATGTGCATATGTATTTATTACAAATTTGTATTCATGAGAATGACATTCAACATTTGTATTTCTGTAAATTGTCTTTTGATGCTAATTTGACAATTTAAATTCAAAATCAAGAGAAAATTTTTCCTTCTTTTACACTTATTTATATTGTTGTTAATGCAGACTGATGGGTCTTCATATTGTTGTTTAAGGACTAGATCGGATAAGTGCATCGACCAGCCATAAACAAACAATAATATCTTTATTATATACACAAATACTGAAAGGAACCGCCCTTCCTTTTCTGATTAATAAATTACAAGCTGTACCATGAATTGAATTAGAAAGCCCTTATTTAAAGTTAAACATCCACATCGTCATCAAGGTCAGGCAAGGGAAACCTCAGAATTGCTGCAACACCTGTGAGCTGGGCAAGCTGTTGTGCTGAGACATGCATGGCAGAATATACCAGAACCTTCCCTCCTCCCTTCCTCACTGATTTAGCCAAATTCATAAACTTGTCCCTCGTCTTTATCTCTGAACTTCTATACAGATCGTCCGTAATCAGTAACGTCTCAATCGCCGCCATCTCCTGCGCAGCCTCCACGTCCTTCGGACCATAACATGCCCGACCCGAATTGCTGTCCAGTAGGTCCCACAACTCTCGGAAAGCCCTAATCTCCATCACAACCTTGCTGTCTTTTATCATATTCATCACTCCATTATCATTCAACACCTCCTTTAGATCACCCTTATTACATCCTGCCACTACAATTCTCGACTTATTGTCTTCTATTGTTTTCATCTTCAATCTTTTTGCTTCCGAGAGAAGAAACCTCCGAAACTCGTCCTTTGTAGACCCAGCACTTGCTATCATTGCGCTTTTGATGGTGCTGAAATCTACATGCTTCACAAACGCATTGAACATGTCTTGGAAAAACACATTGCTGGTTGATTTCTTTTTGGTTTTTGAAGCTTCGATTTTAGAGTAAAGTGTGGTTGATCCGTTCCCGACCAAATAAAACTCTGCTTGGCCCTCTTGTATTAGAATCACGGCGAGGTCAGCTTCAGATGATCTCTCAGAGGCTTCGGATAATACCGTGACAGCATTTAAATCCCAAATCTTTTTGGAGAGTTCGAAGTCTTTGTTCTTTTCGAGGGTCAAGGTGTGGAATGAGCCGGCGGCGACGTACTGGTTGGCCTCCATGTTCCTGCCTTGAACGCGCACGGTGGAAGAATCTTTGTAGAAGTCGAGCGACGTGACTTTGACGGGGATGGTGAGTTTGACACGTGAGGCGGTGCTCTTGGTGGACTCTAGGTGAACTTTGCGGGTCGTATCGGCGGTGACGATGTCTCCGTTGGCGATGAGGTTGTAAACCACCCATAAGTCATCGGGTTCTTCAGGGATGATCTTGACCGTTCCCGGTTGGTTCAGTGCCAAGTTCTTGTCTAAAAGCTTCATTGTGCTTTTCTGGAAGATGATACGGGTAATTCGTTAGGTTTGTTTTTCAATGGTGTGAATGATAATTTAAGTTAGACAAAAGTGAATAATAACGAGGACTTAAATATTAATTGTCTTGAAAGACAAGAAGCAAGAAAAGGAATATGCCTTATGGGAGCGGGAGTCCTTATTTAACTTGGATTCTATTCCATTTTTGTGTATAGACTATTCCTTCTTTTGTTTACAAGCTGAGGTAATTAAAGCTTTCACGGTTTCCTTTTTTTTTTTTTTTTTTCCGGAAGAAACATCTATTCACAAAACTTCAGAGGGTCAAATTGATGACATAATTAGTATACCATAAATTTTTAATAAATATAACCATATTTAATACGAAATCTATACCTATTTAACATTTTAACCATTAATATATGACCGGTTAATTAATTTTTGGACATTAAAGAAACTAAATAAATTATTTTAATGTATTTGTATTTATTCATTTTTTTCAAACTAATTTATCTTCGTCCCAAAAAAAAACTAATTTATCTTATATTTATAAAAGGGAGATAGCATAAAACATGCCATTATAAGTTACGTACATGAAGAATTAAGGCAATAAAGAATTAAGGAATGGATGGCACGTCAGAGGCAAACGGTAGTGCTCTGCCACGTCTATTCCTAATTCAAACACGAGTTATATATATATATATATATATATATATATATATATATAGGCTGCTTCAATGGGTTCAGCTATCCTTGTGATTTGTGAGCTAAGGAAGAGAGAGAGAGACAAGATGAGACTCGCAGTGGTATTGATAATTGCAGCATCAATATTAGCAAGTAATTACAGCAGTGGCATAGTTGTCTCTGCTTCAGATGAAGCAAATGGAATCATCCACGTTGCCGGCAAAGTAATGTGCCAGGACTGCTCTCAGGGCTGGAACGAATGGATTCAAGGATCCGACCCAATCAAAGGTAGCTACCTCAGTACTTTCTGCCACAACATGTTTTGTATCCCTCAAAATTTGAACCCCTTGTTGATTTTCACTTAATAACATGTAGGAAGTAAAGTGTCGCTGACATGTCTGGACAGAAGAGGCAGGGTTATATACTATACAAGCGACACAACAGATGAAACAGGGCAATTTGATTTGACTGTGAAAACCTATTTGTACAGCAAGAAGTTGGATACCAAGCTTTGCTCCGTGAGATTAGTGTCCTCCCCTGACTCTGCATGCAACATTCTCACTGATTTTGGTCGTGGAAGGTCTGGCCTCAAGCTCGCTAATCCTACTTCCATCTATCGCCATGTCACCAAATTTGTGCTCGAACCCTTCTTCTTTACCTCTCCAATGTGTGACAAACCTGACACTTCTTATTCTGATGACGCCCAACAACCTCCTTTTCGAGGATGATTCTGGTTATTTTTCTTTTTGTTTGTTTCTATTCTTGTTTTTTGCATTTAGTTTTCGAGAAATTGTAATATCATCATATGATTTGGTGAGAAAATGAAGTGAACGTTCATCCTTGCATATATGTCCTTGACTGGTTCATTTCAGAGACGTCTATTATCTCTGTTCCCTTCATTTCCGAATGTCCATAGACCATAAATCTCTCCGTTCTTAATAACAGATATTTCGTTGTGCGTGTTTCTGTTCTCGGAAATTTGATTTCTAACAATAGACCTTACGAAGCAGTAACAAGAGCGACTGAAAAATCTCGACTTCTTTTTGATCAAGCATGATTATGTCGTATTTGACCGTAAACACACAGATTTTACCAACTACAGAACAGGAAAAATAAATAGCGGTGGATATTAAGATATATTTAAAATTTTGATTTTAAATATGAGACATAGTTTCTATATTTATGAATCATTTCTTAATTTACCTTTATTAATGTTGCCCCAAAACAATAATAAAAAAAGGAGAAAGTGAAAGAATTGAGAAAGATGACTATGATGTTTTTGAAATTATATGTTATATTAATTAACTTAGAATTGGTTTCCTGCATAGCGAATCCAATTTATTTAAAACTGCACTATCTCATGTATTAAGTATAAGATATAATTGACTTTCTTTTGGAAAGATTAAAGAAACTAAATAAGTTATTAAATCATATCATATGTTGTGTATTTTTAAATTATATATCATTTTATAAGCTAAGTAAAATAGTTTGTTAGATAAAATAGTTTGGACAAATAATGATACTCCCTCCGGTTTTAATTATAGAAACATTTTTGTGGTGCAAATTAAATTACAAAAGTGTTCCTATAATTAGGACTGAAAGTAATATTTAAAGTAATTTAATTAGTTTTTTTAACCCCTCCAAATAATAGATTTTTTAATATAGATTGTTGGGTAGGCCTCTGCTGCTACTGAGCATAAAAACCGGATCCTAAATTACTTTTTTAACCCAATCAAATAAATTAAATATATTTTTTTCCCTAGACAATGCGGGGTAATTACTTATTACTCCCTCTGATCCTAATTATAAGAGCTAGTTGACTTTTTTGGAGAGATTAAAGAAGCTAATTAAATTACTTTAGATAATTTTTATCTTTATTTCTTTCTTCAAACTAATTAGTTTAACTAATAAACTAATATATAATCTAAGGATACACAACATATGAAATAATTAAGTAACTTATTTAGCTTCCTTAACTTCTCCAAAGAAAGTCAACTAACTCTTATAATTAGGACCGGAGGTAGTACTAATTACTAATTACTCACATTCAAGATGTGAAAAGATGTTGGGCCCACAAGCCTCTTTAAGTTCATAGAAAGAAGGGACAATCATGTGCAGGTCCCGGATAAGAAAAATAAAAGGTTAAGTATCAATTTTACAATATTGTCCTAAAAGTATTTTTGGGAGCAATATTGCCCTGAAAATCTAAAAATGTAGCAATGTTATCCCTCCGTTAACAATCCTAACGGTCAAACGTTAGTTAACCGCATTATCCTAACATGAATTGTCTATGTGGCATCTTTTTCACTTTTTTTGGAGTTAAGTAGAAATTTTGCCCTGATATTTTTTTTCGTTTCAATGTTACCCCAGAAGTCTAAAAGTACAGTAATGTTACCCCTCCATTAACAACCCTAATTAATTGTATTTGACACTTTTTGTAAACTTTATTCTCTTAGTCATCTTTACTTACAATGCACGAGAGGTTTGTCAATCGTTTGCGTAGATAATTTCGTAGGTGAGTGATTATTGTTTGGAAAAATTTGTTTAAACTTCCTGTGATGTACTCGTTTGATCTTCTGTTAGGATAAATTTATTTTTTTATTCATTTGTTCGAAACATTTTTTTTTTGACAAATTCAACAGGCGAGTGATTATTGTTTGAGTGGGGAATACCTGCGATGGAGGACATTATGGGGGAAGAAGGAGTAGGCTATGTTTACTTTTTTAAAATAATAATAATAATAATCGCCATGCACCCATGCATACTCCCTCCTATCATAATTATAATTATAAGACCGGATTGACTTTTTTAAAAAAAGAAATTAAGAAAACTAAATAAGTTTCTTAATCATACTACCTCCAGTCCTAATTATAAGACCGGATTGACATTTTTGGTGAAATTAAGGAAGCTAAATAAATTATTTAATCATATTATACATTTTTAGACTTCCGAGGTAGCATTGAGACCAAAAAAACTTCTAGGGTAAAATTGCTACTTAAAAAAGTGAAAAAAAGATGCCACATAGATAATCTACGTCTGCATAATACGGTCAACTAACGTTTGATCGTTATGGTTGTTAACGGAGAGGCAACATTGCTACATTTTTAAACTTCTCGGGCAACATTACTCACAAAAAAACTTCTAGGACAACATTACTCCTAAGCATGTATTCCAAGGGCAAAATTGATAATTAACTCAAAGATAAGCACAATTAAGTCTCTTAAAATCACCATATTACACTAAAGTCCCAAGGGACATTGGTGATATTAAGTTTAATTGTGAAATGACCATTTTGTTCTCACCGAATTTTGAAAACTAATGTTCTCTGTCGTTTCTTCTCTCTCTCCCATCTCTCTCACACACAAACTAATATACTCTATCCTTTCTTCTCTCTCTCCCATCTCTCTCTCTCTCACACACACACACACACTTTCACTGCTGCTTCTCACACTTCTCCACAACACCGAACCTCCTCAATTCTCTTAGTATGGTCTCCTTCGTTCTTTTACATCAAGAACTTGGAAGGGGCAAGAAAATTCTAAACAAAAAAATTACTAGTATTGATTTTGATTTTCTTCTTTTAAATTAGGTTGGATAGAAAGGGTCACAAGTCGAAATATCCATCAATGGGTTAGTAAGGGATTGTTAATCTCTGTCTCTCTGCAATTTTCTGTCTTCTTCAATCTCAAAAATGCAAACAACTTCAAGATTTCGGGGAAAACTGTGATAAGAGATCGTGACGAGTCAAGTACAACATTCGAGGAGGTAGAGATTTAAAAAAGGGGAGATTGAGGCACGCAGAAAATGGGGTTGGGGGCGTTAGCTTCAGAGGTTGTGCAACCCACCTCAAGGATGCTAGGTTCCCAAAATTCAGGCAAACTGCTCCTTCGAACCATAGTTACCAAACCAGAGATTTGGAAGCCGGAAGCTACGGCTGCTTACTGAAACAACCTCCGCCCAATCTTCCGCCGCAAATTCTAATTGGTGGAGCTAGAATCCACTTCCCCAACCCAAATGATGTCATTAAGGTCTTTGTTGATGGGTACCCTATGAAAATCCCAAGGGCATGAGTGCTCTACAGGCGTGTGAGGTCCCAAGTGTTGAAATTCCATGGTTTTGCTATCACAGTTGGCTATCGATCGCTGTTGATGTTAAAATATCATTGTCAAAATGACCGTTGATATTATCAAAATGGGCATAAGAGGTTGTTAAAATATGTATAAACTATTGATGTGAAATTTAGGACAATAAGTACTAAAGTTCCAAAAATTCTCCAAGTATGAAAATATCGTTGTCAAAATTGTTGTTGATGTTGTCAAAATGAGCATAAAATATTATTTTGAGACAATAAGTACTAAAGTTCCAAAAATTCTCCAGGTATGAAAATATCGTTATCAAAATTGTTGTTGATATTGTCAAAATGAGCATAAAATATTATTTTGAGACAATAAGTACTGAAGTTCAAAAATTCTCAAGGTATGAAAATATTATTGTCAAAATGGTTGTTGATGTTGTCAAAGTGGTCATAAAAAGTTGTTAAAATATGTATAAGTTACTAAGCCGAAATTTGAGACAATAAGTACTAAAGTTCCCAAAAATCTCTAGGTATGAAAATATCATTGTCAAAATAGGTATGAGAGGTTGTTAAAATACGTATAAGCTATTGATGTGAAATTTAGGACAATAAATATTGAAGTTCCAAAAATTATCCATGTATGAAAATATCATTGTCTAAATGGTTGTTGATGTTGTCAAAATGGGCATAAGAGGTTATCAAAATACATATAAGTTACTGATGTGAAATTTGGGACAATAAGTACTGAAATTCCAAAATTTTTCAGGTATGAAAATATTGTTGTCAAAATATGCATAAGAAATTGTTAAAATATGTATAGATTATTGATGTTCAAAATTCTCTTATGCTTTTTGCTTTAATATTCCTTGGGGGACGATTTAGTCCTTTCACATTAATAACTAATCATCCAAAAGTCCCTGAGGTCCATTTTATAATTGTTTATGGTCCTTAGGATCTAGTACTGATTTTCCCTAGAAAAAAGGCCTCGGGGCTATTAGGGGTATTCATGGGCAAGGCAAAACCCTTGCCAGATGCCCTGCCCCAAAGAGCCTTAGGCTGGAAAATGAAGCCCAGTGCCCGGCCCTGCTCGATAGAAGTCCTAAATTTTTTGGGCATGGCAATAATGGGCTGGGGAGGAGTTTAGGACGGTCCTTACTTGCCCAAGTGACGATACCCTGCCACACTTTATGTAAAAACAAAAAGCTTTAGTCATACCTAATAAACAATATTGCAAACTTCAAATGAAATTCATAATTCTACACTTCAGAATATTCAAATATAAGTCTATAACTTAAATCTTGAAATTAAAAAGATAATCATGTTTCTTAACAAATAGTCAAATATCCATAACTGAAGTATTAAATAACATCTATAATCTATTAAATATAATTTATAAGGGAAGAGCTGTAGAAATGAAGATATTTTTTTTATTATCATTATAAGTTATATAATTTGCAAAAAATATATAATAATATACTATAAGAAAATAAAATATATATAATACTTTTTTTGGCTTTTTGACCAAACTAATAATAATAAAAAATTTACCAGATTAAAGCAGTTTAGAAACATTTTACCCAAATAATACTGTTTGTGGCGCTGTGTCAGATCACGAAATTAAAGGCATAAAAATGGTTTGCGCCACTGACACAAACTGACAAAATTGTGTCAGTGGCGCAAGGGACCCTCGCGCCACCCAATAATTAGGTGGCGTGAGGATCCCTCCCGCCACCCAATTATTGGGTGGTGGGAGGGAGGCGCATGCCTCCCTTAAAAAATATATATATATAAATATAAATATAATAATAATAATAATAATAATAATAAGGTGAAATAATTTAAAACTCTATTTCATTTAATTTAGAATCAAAAGAAAGAAAGTATGGAGCTGAAATAATTTATTAAGAATGCCCTTCAAAAGATTACTCAGTATAATTTGGTTATAATAACATATCCTAAAACAAGGGATCTTGTAACAGTATTGATTTTGGGATCTGTATAATAACAAATGTATAGATCCTCTGTTTTAGGATCTGTTGTTATAACCAAATTATACTGAGTAATTTTTGAAGGAAATTCTTAATGAGTTATTTTAGCTCCATACTTTCTTTTTTTTGACTCCAAATTAAATGAAGTAGAGTTTTAAATTATTCCACTTTTTTATCATTATTTATTATTGTTATTATTATTATTTATTTTTAAGGAGGCATGCGCCTCTCAGAGATTGAGAGGCGCATGCCTCCCTCCCGCCACCCAATTAGGGATCCTCACGCCACCCAATTATTGGGTGGCGCGAGGGTTTCTTACACCACTGACACAGTTTTGTCAATTTGTATCAGTGGCGCAAACTATATTTTTGTGCCTTTAATTTCATGATCTGACACAGTGCCACAAACAATATTATTTGGGTAAAATGTTTTCAAAGTGCTTTAATTTGGTAATTTTTTTTTATTAGTTTGGTCAAAAAGCCGGCTAAATGGGCGGAGTGGCATACAATACCCGATGTCCAGCCCTGCTCGTAAAAATACCCAGCTCAGTTGTGCTTAGCCCAATTTGGGCTTCTTTTCTTAGACTAGACAGGACGATTTTTTAGTGCGCGTAAGCGGGCGGACAGGGCCATGAGCATCATGAACAGGGCTATGGTGAAACTTGGCGGGTTTCTGACTGTCCACGTGGACGTAGAATTAGCCGCCAAAGCTTTTATCGAGAGGGGTGCCGCAAGATTTCTGAATGGAAAGTTTTTCTTTTCATTACCAAATAGATTGGAGGGGCCGAGATCGCTGGAAGCGACTCGGACATGGCGACCTGCCTAACGAGATCAGTGAAATTGCGCTCGCTGTTGCAGCGATTGGCGGTGGACGATACATCTTCTGTAATAGTAGTGGCGGTCGCTTCCCGATCCGGTTATAGATGCGCTTCTTCTTTTTCCTCTTCCTCCGCATCGCCTTCGCCCCCGTCGTCATCGTCTGATAAATCTCCGAAGGTGGTGAAGAAGCTTGTTGATCGTATTTCAGCTGTCATTGATGCTGTCAACGATCGCAAACTACCTCCTGAACTTCGAGGTCAGCGCAACAACGTCAGGTAATATATGATTATTGCACTGTTATAGAAGAATGACCTATTTTAAAATTTAATCATTAAAGTGATGATGGTATGAAGGGAAGTTGATTGGTTTCGATTTTGTCTAGTTCTTGATGTTTTAAAATCTAAGATTTCGTTTCATTGATTCCTTAGTTCTTCATGTTTTGAGGTTTTTTTGGTCTTCCTCTATGTCATGCTTTCTGTTTCTGCAATTCGTAAATTTAATAATTTAATGGATTGCAAGAAAATACAGAAGAAGAGGAAGAAGAATCGAACTCTTTCTTATGCCATAAAGCAAGCAGTGTTGAAATTGTATGATAGGCTGCTTTGTGAACGTTTTTTCCATATCTTCTGCCTAAGCCTTCGTTAATTATTGGACAGATCAGAAACTGATATCATCAATGTTGTGGAGCAAAGAATATGGCATTCCATGGAAGAAGGCCAGTTTGAAAACTTGCCAGGGAAAGGCAAGCCCCTGAAGCGAGACATGAATCCTCATGCAGATCCAGCTGAAGATACATTGTACAGAATCCTATCAAAAAATGGATGTGCACCGGAGTGGGTTGAACTTAACAAAGAAATAAGAACTAATGTATCTGAATGGAGGGAAGCATTGAAAAAAGCTTGGATAAATAAATGCAGTGATAATCTTAAGTGGGTAGAGAGTTCAGAGGCTTTGAAAACGCAATTACGAGATATTAATAATAAGGTGAGTGATGATTTTCCTCTAAAAGCTTTGGGAATTCAATGCCTGCTTCTATGGAATGTTACATTCTGTTTTTGACAATTGTAGTGCACATTTAATAAATTTGGCATGTCCTGCAGGTTTTTCGATATAATCTCATCGTCCCTTTTGGTAGGCAGATGTTTGGCCTTAATTGGGAGAAAGAGCTTCGGCGTTTAGAAGAATGAGGAATCTCAATATTTTTATTTTTGTTAAGATAAGCACGTTGGTTGATTCTCGTGGAGAATCAAATTTTGTTTAATGTTATTGGACTGTCATGCCGAGTATATTATCAGTTGCCTGGCTCAACCTATTGGTTAAATCATTTCCTCTGGGCATGGTACTCCTGTGACGGTTCTGTTGATAGGGTTGCGGTTTGGATGTCTACACAAAATTTAAGAAGCATGTATAAGGAATACTCTATACTAGGTGTCACTTCTTTGTTAAAGTAAACAGGTTACTGTTCCATGATCTTATAGTCGTGCTTACGTCGTTTTGATCAATATAAATTAATACATCATAGTATCATGTGCCCAATCAAGTTGTTCTACTGCTAATTTGTCTATCCATACCTTGTTTGCTTCAGTTTCGTCGATGATAATTGAATGATGCAAGGGTCAGTGTCAAGTATAAACAAAAGCATGCAGTTCCCTATTTTAACTAGGGATGCATAGCCTGCCGTTGGTGAATGAACAGATCTTGTTCATCGTTGCTGTTGGATAGAGAGCACATCGCGCCAACAACTAATATGAGCTAATCAGCTAGACAAGTGTTTTCTAGGATTATCAAATCAAGGTCGCCCATACGTATCAGCATACCAAATACAGCCGACTTTAGGAATTGTAAATGTCTTTATGGTCGTGCAGCACCCAAGAAAGAAAGAAAGAAAAGGGTCTAACGATTCAAAAACACGGTGCTTCAAGATAAAAATTTAAGTATATATGCAACTTTATTTCTAGGTAAGTGGTAATTTCTGATTTTTCGTATCGCCTATGTGGGCACCTGTCTAGTTGAAGATATAGCAGCAAGATGCGTGAGCGCTTTACTATGGTAAGGGTTGCGTAGCTTTTTGTACTTCTTCACAAAAGCTCCAAAGTCAATGTCCCTATCAAGGAGTTGCTGGTGCAGGTTTTCAGATTCCTCTTCCAACTTGTTCATAGCCTCTGCAAATTATTTGAAGTTTCTTGTATTAATGAACCCAAGCCCTAATCTTCATAGAGATAAAATTCAGCCGTCGTCAATTTATCATTCTATATCATACCTTGAATCCTTTGGAGAAGCGATGCAGGGGAATTGGTCTTCAGTGTTTCTTCTTCTTGCTTCTCAAGCTCATTTAGTTTCTCTTGAGCAGCAGCTAACTCAGCTGTACGAATTATTTTACACTGTTCCCGTAGAAGGAAGAGAGTTCCATAACATGACTTCCAGAAAACAGCCACACAAATCATAGATGGGTGGAGTTACCTGATTCCTAAGTTCCATGATACGAGGTTCCTTTTGCAGATTTTCCTCTGTATTTAAGAACAAAAATATTTTGAGAAGTTTTCCAGTATTTAATTTGCTTGATAATCATGAAACGTTAGCGACACAAATATAATTCAATAACACACCAGCAAGCTGCGAGTTCTCCTTGCTAAGTTCATATTTCATCTGATCATATCATTTGGCAAAAAATTGTAAGGCAAAAAACTAGAAATTCCAGCTATCAGCGTCATCAATAGGAAAAAAGTATTGCAGAGTACTTTCTACATATAGAAGATTATTATAACAACAGGACTTTCTGCCCGTTTCTTCTTTACTACGTAAGGGTTTTAAATGTTTTTTCCTTTTTTTTTTGGGGGGGGGGGGGGGGGTTGTCAGATTAATGGTATTGCAAACGTCACAAGTGGCATTAGCTCCTTTTTCTGTTAAAGATGGGAGTCACTTGCGTGCTGTGGTTGTGTATAGTTGTGATTGTTGCATCAACGTAATAAGCAAACAAGATTTCAGTATTTCTATACATGTACAAGCGTATCATTGCTGATTGCTAGAATTGACACTGAGTATAGCAATAAAGCAAATTGGAATACTAGGATGCATATATCTGGGAACTCTGCCTTCCTCTGATAAAGAACACAAGCAAATGACAACTATCCTTAACAAGTTGTGGTGAAATATATAATGTGAACATGCACATAAACTATTCTAGTCGACAAAATTTGATGATTTTGTTTACAGTCTCCACATACAGTTTGATGAAGAAATCATTGCCGCAGAGATCAAAGGCCTTAACAAGTAAATACTTTAACAGTTTCATCTCTTGTGCGAAAAATGCACAAGAAGTGCAGACAGTGTTCGTGCGGCACACTAAAAGCCAGTGATCAAGACTATAACTGCAGGGACTTGATGAAAAGGAAGCTTAAAAACAAATGGCCCTCAGTCCCCTCAAATTCTGATTATACCGTGATTAAATGTAAATGACGAGGGAAAAGTATCCTAGTTGACCCTATATAGTATATCCTGATCTCACAACTCCTATATTTAAAGGTTTTATGTCCAGCTCAAAAGAGAAACGGGGTTAACAAAACAAATATACTCAAAACTCTAAAGACATAGCAAGCCAAACAAGACAGGATACAGTTCAAAGTTCACAGACCAGCATGGGCAAGAGTAACAACTCGAAACTTACATTGTTTTGAATTTTGACCTGATCTAGAGAAAGTTAAAACTGCTGGTATGCTTCTTTGTCAGATACAAGTTTCCATAACTCACCGGCACTGAACAGTTAATGAAATGATTGTTTATTACATGAATTTCTCAAACTTCAAAATAGAAATGATATTGCCCCGTTCAGATCAAGGTACCTTAGACATTACATTACCTTTTGTCCTTCAGAACAGTAGTAACTCCAGCAGCTTCAGCAGGTGAAACATGTGAAGAAGACAGCAAACTTTCAGTAGAGCTCAATCTCGAGGAATTGTCACTTGGAGACGAAGAATACCAGAATTGTGAAGCAAGTTCGTTCGGACATGGCTGAATCTTGTGATCTCCTGTAAGCAAACCGTACTTATCACCTTTAGTAGATGTTTAATGATCGGCTGCTTGCTAAAATTGAAGAGTCAAAAAATTGATTTGATCGGTGGAATAGCGCACCACAGTTTCCGCATAATTTGATGAAAGAAACAAATCGAAGACATGCCAAATTAAAAGCTAAGTTAAAGTTATCGTAAAAAAACAGCATAATCCTCACAGGTAGTGCTTACCACGTTGTCCAAAAAGGAAAAAAAAATTAGTGCTTAACAGAATTCAAACATTGCTAGCTGGTTCGATTGAATTGCAAATTTTTAGACAGAAGAACGCGAGGTTGTCTTGTTTTTTCCCCTCGCTTTGCCCTCAAGAGTCGTCGGGCACGGCCCTCTTATGATCATTCATCATTCGGGTTTTTTTTTTGGGGGCAAATACTACAATGATCTACATTCTTTCACTAGGCAAAAAAAATTTTGTCCATTTCCTTTTTATTTTATTTCTTACAGAAAGGTTTAGGTAAATTGGATATCGGGCCCACCACTAGATATACTTCTGGATTCAAAGAGGAGCAGTTACAAATCTATTTACAGATCATTTACTAATAAAAGTCTCACATAGATGAGATTTAAACTCACAATTATATCAATTGGAATCAACCTTTGTTATGTATTTCTATTTTTTTTTTGAAACTAAAGAGAAAGTCATTTTTGGGCTTTGTTTTGTCTTTTACGAAGCATTAGATTTTGGGATGTAATGCACTTTAGGATCCGACATCTCACGGACCAATTTGCGTTGTCATCATGATTCAAGAAAACCACTTAGCCCACATATTAATGAAAGCATTATTATGTGTAATTGCAATATCCCTTCTTGTTTTTTTTTTTTGTTTTTTTGTTTAAGCATGCATTCACACTTTTTGAGAAAAGACATGTCTAATTTTCCTAACTAACATTATTATAATTTCCCTTTGCTGTAATATAAAATATTCCCCTGCTGCTTAAAACTTTCAATAGATACCATCCGCTTCATAGTTACCAAGTACTGTTTGCTGTCAGCATACTTTTTTTTTGTTGAGAAAATGTCATTTAAATATTAGATGAAATTCTAAAACCTCAAAATGTCGATTAAAAAATTAAAAGGAAGACAAAGGTGATAAAGATGAATATAAAATTTTGAAATTTAAGTGTTTTTACTAAATTACCTCACATCTCTCTTCTCTTCATTTCTTTCTCTAACTACTCTCTTCTCTCCATCTCTTCATTTTCACTCTCACCTACGCCTTTCTTTCTTTGCCACAACAGCTTCCACCTTCACTATCCCCGGTGAGTTCCGCCATAACCACCAAAAACACCGGGACTGTGAGTTTGAAGACCCAAGCTTGGAGCCACGACTGTGAATTTGATTTTTGTTTGATTTTTTGAAATTTTATTTGTTTGGGATGTAGTAGTTGTTAAGATTAGACTCCATTGTTGGAAGGGAAAAGAAAGACAGATTAAGAAGAATGTGAACAGTAAAACGAACTCATAAAGCTAAAAAAATCCAATAACGAATAGTAAATGAATTTGAGGAAAAAGAAAGTGAATTGTAAATATAAACTTTTAATAAAATTTGTAATAGGATTAACAAGTTTAGTAGTAAGAATAACAAATGCATTCATCATGGGGAACAAGTGTTTTCGTCAGGTTGTACATATGTCACTCTGACGAACGCCTTTATTATTCTCATTACTGAACTTGTTAATACTATTAAATAATTTATTATTTCCATTACAAAATTTGTTAATTGTCCTCAGATTTTGGTTTCAGTAGTGACATGTGTTCCCCCTGATGAATACATTTGTTATTCTTATTACTAAACTTGTTATTCTTATTACGAATTTTGTTAAAAATTCACATTTACTATTCACATTCTTCTTCTTCAAACTCATTTACAATTCATTATTGGATTTCTTAACCTCCTAAGCTCGCTTTATTGTTTCCTACTTCTTCTTCGTCTCTTCTTTATTCCCCTTCCAATAATGAAGTCCAGCCCCAACAATCATCACATCCTAAATGATTAAATTTCAAAAAAATCAAACCAAAAACAAACTTACAGTCGTGGCTCCGATCCAAGCTTGGGTCTCCAAACTCAGAATTGCGTGTTTTTCGTGGTTATGGCAAAACTCGCTAGCGACGACGAAAGTGGAAGTTGTTGTCGATGAGGAAAGAAAGGCATAGGTGAAAGTGAAAATGAACAAGGGGAAAGGAGAGAGAAAGAGAATAGCTAGGAAGAGGAAGAGATGAAGAGTATTTTAGTAAAAATACTTAAATTTCAAAATCTTATATTACTCCTTATTACCTTTATGTCCTTTTAATTTTTTAATAGATGTTTTGGGATTTTAGAATTTTATCTGGTATTTAAATAACATTTTTCTTACTTTTTTTTTTTTTCCCTATCATAGTCAATGTAAACACATGCACACACACAGTTATGTCAATGTCGGTTTCGAGTGTAAGATCTTTGTAAGATGAGACAGAGACGCTTTTTAGCAAGATGACTGGTCATTCATGATAGTTATCTTGAAAGATCGTATCGATATGTTAGTTCATCAAATCTATAAGATAAATTCCGGTAAAAAAAACTATAAGAAATATGGTAATTACAGCAGTAAAGATCAATTAATGGAAATTGATACCGCAGTAGATATCATACCAATTGAGATAATTAATTAAATTAACTTCAACTAATTAATATTGGATCATCATTTTGTTACTTGAATCTTATGCAGTACTAAATTATTCGTACGTATATTGCACGACATATAATTTTAGCACAAAAATTTAACAAAGTAAATTCCCAAGAAAGTTCTCAATGTTTGTGATGATTTCACTGATAATATATTTCTCCAAGGATCTTTCTCTTTAAACGGTGAGACTACGAAGTTGATTCAAGACTCAAGCAAGGCAATTGTGCCCACAAACTTGGCTTATATGCGTAATAATTTGGAAATGTACTTTTGCCTTGAACCTTACTTGAGAACCAATTATGCCTTTTGCGTATGGATGAAACAAGAATTATCTAAATTGGGTACACAAAAAAAAAAAAAAAGAATTATCTAAACTGGGATAATAAGCAACCTCACGCCATTTCCTTCTTGTTTCCCTTTAAATGGTAATTATATCAATTTTGTCCGTCATATCAGTTGCTCATCAGCTCCCACATGAACGCGTGATACTATATATAACTCAACTATGGACCCTTTTTAAATCTAACGGCCCGTTTGTTACAAAGAAGATTTTAGGAAGGAAAGGAAAGGAAAGGAATGTGAAGGAAAGGAATGGAAGATTAGGAGGGAACTTTAAAATTGTGAGCCATTTGGTACACTAGGGAAAGGAAGTTAGTTGAGGGAAGATAAAATATTTGGTATGAAGAATTGGGTGTTGATTAAGTGGGAAGATGGGGTAAAATTCCATTAATGCCCTTAAAATTAAATAAAACACAGAAAAAAAAGCCCCAATTTCCTAAACAGTCGGGACATCGAACCAAATCGGCCAAGATTGTTGATGCACAATCGAAGTAGACTCTGTTCGGAAAGGAAATTGCGACGATGAATGGGTTCCACAGCCGACGACGATGACGGAGAAGGAAAGAATTACCGGGGGAGGACAGGAAATAATCAAACCAGAAACGGAAATGAAAATGAAGAGGATATGGAAAGATGTATGCCTAGAGTTTCGGGGTTGCTACAATTCGATCTCGAATCGTCCCTTATCTGACATCTTGTTTAAGAAACATGTGAACCCAGGCGTTAGTTTGACAGCGGAGGAAAGAAAAAATTGTAAATAATGCCCCCCAAAAGTTTGAGGTCCAGTGGGAAGTCCATTAAACCTAATAAATCAAAGAAACATTTTTACCTTAAACGGGCAATCGAAAGAAATGACCTAGCAAGTGCAACTCTTTGTAACAAATTCCCAGGGTTATGCTTCATAGATGTCATTGTTTCTTCTGCATTATCAGGAAAGCAATTACGGGAAAGAATTATCAGCAGCAATTACGGGAAAGATTCATATCAATGGAGGGTTATGATTCATATCAGCAGCTTTGTTTCTTCTGCATTATCTGCATTATCACTAAATGGGTTTTTAAAATGGTTAAAAAAATGAACACAAACTTGCACATCAGTGAACCATATTGCACAGGCACAGAAATGTGGAAAATATAATGATACCATAACTTCCATAACTTCCCTCAAGCCACAACAGCTCGCAGGAGAGATTCCATAACTTCCCTCAAGCCACAGCAGGAGGCAGGAGAACAACGGGTAACCCATAGTATATCATGTTCATTGAAGCGTTTTAAAGATAATAAAGTAAGGCATTTGGCCTTCTCAAATGCTGAAAAAAACTGAACACAAAGTTGGAGATGAAGTGAAGCATCAGAAACATGTCTGTGAGGCAGGAATAAAACTTGTCCTCATGGGTATGACAATAACAACCATTTAATTAAAGTGTAAGAAATTGCAAGGTCGCTCTACAACCTTATACAAACAACAAATAGCCTAAATCAGACAACTGATACAACTGCCACGAGCAGCTGCAAGTACATAAACACAGAAGCAGTGCTACATGAGGATGCCCTGACATTTAAACAATGTTTCAAGTGGTATGCAAACTCAAATATTGAAGGGACAGATGAAAGCATAGGCCAGAACCTCATCTCAAAATGATGTCATTGGATACATAAATAAGGCTCACATCAGTTTAATAGGTTCACAAAAGGTAAATAGTGAAACTGCACAAAACACCTGAAGTTTCCGTTCGAACCATACGCATCCGTTCGAACATAGAAAGTGGACAGATTACAGAACGAGTTAATCAGGCAATCAAAACAATTTCATTTGGAAACCATAAACAAACTAACTAACTAACAAATTACTAATTCTTCTTCTTTCTCTTAGCTGCGGGCCTCTTGGCTGGGGACCTTGTACGCGGGGTGCGTCTAGGTGATGATGTTGTTGAATGAGGGAGGTTCACCGGGATGAACAAGGGGGAACCACACGTCGCAGGTGGATCAGGCACATGTGGCTCAGCTGAGAAGATATGGGGCAAATTCTGAGCTGCAAGCACAGGCCTGAAAGTAGTTGGTGGGATGAATCTCAAAGGAACTGCGTCTGATATTGTCCTCAAAGGTGCAG
Organism: Acacia crassicarpa; assembly: GCA_034222035.1. NCBI lineage: Eukaryota > Viridiplantae > Streptophyta > Magnoliopsida > Fabales > Fabaceae > Acacia > Acacia crassicarpa. The sequence goes on along the minus strand of JAWXYG010000002.1, from coordinate 58,210,350 downwards.
GAGGAGGGTTGACAGGTTCAGAGAGACACACAATGGATAGTGGAGTGATTGGATCCAAATCCTCATCATTGTCGTTGGCATTCCCTCCTTCTTCATGTGTTGTCCCGTCACCCACTGCCGTAGCCACAGCTTGTTCATCCTGCCCTCTCTTTACAGCTGTGGTGCCCCCACCTTCATGCTCCCCATCTCCTTCCTCAACCTCCCCTGCTTCTTTAGGTAAGCTCCCTTCAGCCGCCAGATCCACAAGCTTAGCATCATCATAATGGTGACCAACGTCATCCTCAACCTGCCCTTCTTCTTCAGTAAAGGTGGCCTCTCCCTCAGCATCAACTTGAGGCTTAACATTTTCAATCCCTTGCTGCTTTGGCTCTTCAATAAATGTGTCATCACCCAAAGAATCAACATTTTCAACCTGAGTCTGCTTTGGCTCTTCAGCTACGGTGCCTTTACCCACACCCTCAACTTTGTCAACCTCATCGTCCCCTTGTGCATCAACCTCAATTGGGGAGTGGTATGCTGATGGTGGTGACTGTGCTGGTTGCTCTGGTTGATCATTACCGATAAGGCTGGTTGGAGTGTGGTCAATAGACACAGATGCAGGCACCTTTTTATTTCCCTTTTCACTTGCATGTGCACCATCATCATATACGTTCATCGGGGAGTTAGGCTCAACTGTAGGCTCTGTAGAAGTACCAGCCCCATCAAGCTTTTTTGACTTGAAAGATGCAAACTGCTTGAACTCTGTACCATACAAGTAAATGAAGTCTCGCAAGTCATTCAAGCCAAGTGCAATTGTGTGTATCTCTGACTCCATGGAAGCAATACTGGAGTGTAATTCAACTTTAAATTTTTCCAGTTTCTGATCCACAATCTTCGCAAACATGGCGCCTACTTCTGCCACTCCTTCTTCAAATTTGGAGATTGGTGTACTTAGTTCTTGTGGGCTTGCATTTTGGCTAGGAATCTGCTCTTGTTCCTCGTCATTGGATGATCTGTTTGAGGGCTCTTTTGAGACAAAAGGGACTTTCATCCTATGCAATGCCTCTTCATCAAATTCTCGTGTCCACATTGGCGGTTCACCTTCATGGAGATACCAAACCTTGTTCTTCTGTAAAATGAGGGATACTAGAGAAGGGTATGGTAGAGGTGAATCATTCTCCTTTCCTATTGTTGCAGCCTTGAGCATTGTATCGATGATCAACTTGCCCAAATTGAAAGGCTTCCTCTTGATCAAACAACAGAGGATTCGCTTGTCCTTGATGCTCATAGTGGTAAAGTGCTTACCCTTGTTCACAAAGTTCCTGCTGAAGAGATAGTGTAGGACCTTGTACTTAGGAGGCAGCTGCTTGGGTCTGCACAGGGGTCCATCATCTTCAGTTGTCCCACCCTCAAGCAGAATTCTGTCCATTTCTTCACCTTTAAAGTCTGTGTCTTTCGAATGGGCAGGCTTAATGTCCAACCATTTATAAATTTTTCCCTCATTCAGCTCTATTTTTTTACCCCTAACACAAGTGTAAACCATGTCAGTCCTAGACAACCTAAGGTTTGAGTAGAAGACCTTCACAACTGTGTCTGAATAAGGCAAACTCATCTCAAGCAGTCCCCTAAATGGTCTAACAATTGCGTCTAGACCAAATTGAAAATCAGACTCAAATGACTCCATCATAATCTTAGTCATTTTGCATAAACTACGGCCTACTAACCTCATGTCGTACTCTTCAAGTTTGGAGTGATTGAAGTCCGCCTTCGAATCAGGGATGATTTTTTTCCCTCTGCTTCGCCTTTAGTTGCTTATACAACTTTTGCCTCACCTCGTCCTTAGCCTCACATTGTTGTTCCTCCTCCTCGCTGCCGCCTGACACTTCCTCACCAATTGTGCCTTTCCATTCCTCGTCATCCCCATCTGAACTACTAACTGCCTGTTTGCCTTTTCTCTGTTTCACCGCCTCTGCCTTTCGTTTCTTTTCTACCGTGGATGATTCAGATTCTGAGTCAGTTGCATTGTCATCAGGTGCCTTCCTCTTCTCAGCCACCTTACCCCTCTGCTTCCTCTGAGCAGCGCGTCGTTGTTTCATGGCTTCTTTTGCTTCCATTTCCCGCTTCCATTTCGCTGCTGCCTCGTAGTCGTCAGGCACATATAAATCTCTACTAGTGTACTTTGACCGGCCATCTCTTCCACACCGGCGTAGTTTTGCCCGATGGTTCCTGTAGTTTTCAAGGTCTTGCATTGTTATCCCATATTTTCGCAATCCGTCGTCCGTCATTTTGGTCCTCGCCATTGTGTAATCGCTCTACCTGTCACAAGAACACAGAGCAGGCTAGGGTTCAATCGTGGCGGGTCAGAGCGTTTGTGAGGTTCCTGCAGTCCGAAGGTGAAATCGTGTGGGTTTGAGTTTGTCTTGGAAAGTGATAATCAAGAACAGAGTGGGTGGGGGTTGCAGTTGATAACTGGCCGACGTTCGAACTGCTCCCTCTTGTGTGGCAATGCAATTTTATACAACTTTTTAAATTACATTAATTATTTAATTAAGTCTTTTAATTACAACGGTCAACATATTTTGGTTGTTTATTTATAATTAAATTAATTGTTTAATTATTTATTTATTAACAACTGTCACATATTATTTAAAAATATAAACCTGCTAATTAATTAACTTCAGCTATCGAGATGTTCAACCAAGCGGTAGTATTTGCGTTCATTCGAACGGTTCAAATACGTTCCAACGTAAATAAGCACATGCGGAGGTTAATTTTTTTTTTTTGTTACAAGAAGCAGGTATTTTATAGGGAATACAGATTTGTAATGATCAACAGACGTGTACATTTGTTACAAGAAGCAGATATAGTGAGAGGAAAAAATCAAACTTTGTAGAATCCTTTTCATTATAACTTTAGTAGGCAATTTACACAACAAGCAGGGGTAGTAGTTGTGATAAACTCCGACCTATCTGTTACAAGAAGCAGGTATTTTAATTGGAAAAAAAAAAAACAAAGTGGCAATGCATTTCTGAGAAGAAGTAGGTACAGAAATAGTAAAGGCCTTGACAGAAATATATAAAGTTGACCATTAAGCTATAAAGTCCATATTATATATTCACTGTACGTGAGTACATCCCATACACAGGGCAAAAAACATATGGAATGAATAATAATACACTGGGAATCACACAAAACACAGCCTTCTAAACACAAACTTTGTTCCATGTCCATTTTTTCGTTGACATAATTGAACATGGTACAAAGTTTGCAGTAATGCATCCAACCCTGGCCTATACAAGAAACATCATCAAGGGGATGCAATAGGGTTGTGAAGGATTTACAAAAGGACTGTGCAGCATATACAAAATGGTTGTGTAACATATACAAAAGACATATTAGTGTCCAAAACAAAGTGACACATCTGAATAACCGCTGGCCAATACAGATACACCAAAAACACATGACCAGCTATGTACGCCACCCTACTAAACTAATATACAGTGGACTTGTCAGATTGCATCTCTAGTGATCTAGCAAGGTCCGGATCCATGACTCCTTAAACCCTGGAGGTACCTTCAGAAAATGATTTACCATTTTGTCAGACGCTATGATCTTCATATGTGCAAGATTTCTTTCATTCCAAGTCAGGTCCTGAATTTGCAGTAGCTCCATGTACAAGTCATCTCCTGGTGCAGGAGGTTCAGGTTGCTTCTCTTGTGGTCCCATCATGTTGCCTAGCTTGTCAAAAGCAGTAGTGATAGTCTTGTCCAATTGTGTGGCTGTATCTCGCAGTGCCTCAGCGATTACTTCAGCATTGTTCAGTTTGCGTTTCTTCCTTCGGCCAAGACTAGCATCAGATGCATTGACTTGAGCCGTGACAGTTTCGTGATTGGTTTCTGACAACTCAGCTTCCTCACCTTGTTGTGGTGTTTCCGGAAGTTCGTCATCTTCAAGATTAACTTGTTCCTCCATTGAACCCGGGCACTCTCCTTCGTCACTGGTAGCCCTGTCCCTTCCCCAAACTATGCATAGTGAGTCAAAGTTTGGTAAAGGCTTTGTTCTAAATTCTTTTGCCTTAGGATGAGCCTGTACAATGACCAAGAAATATGAGTGAGTTGTTCAAATGGCACCTATTTGTAATACATGAGTAAAATTAATTGTTTAAACCCAATGGTAGGACCACATACCTTCAGATATTCATCCCACACCTCTGTATCTGCGGTTACAAGGTTGGTCTCCGGATTCCAACCAAATCCAGAAGTGTTAGGCCCATAAATCATGTCGTATGCTGCTTGCCATAGTCGCTTCAAGGTCTTCAGTCTGGACGTAATGTGAGGAGTTGCTTTGATGCCACATCCTGGAAGCTTCTCCTCCATCATCTTCTGCAACACATTTGCATATCCTGCCTTGAACCCAGTGTCCGCCATCCACTTTTGGTCCATCCTGAGAGTAACAAGGCAATCTACCAAGACCCGGTCCTCTTGTGGAGTCCACATCTTGATACGCATCCTGGTTTCCTGTTCCACTGGATCCATCTAAAACAAGCACAGAATTGAGGCAAAATACTGCAACCAAACATACTTTTCAACTAACAATAAAATTACACACAACACCAGATTAGTGTCCAAAGCAAAGCTGAAAATAATTGATACTGTCCAAAAGCAAAGCTTAAAATATGGGTGTTTTTTTTTAACATAAATAGACGGAATAACTTGTCCTTAAACCTAGAAATACTTCAGTACAACGTTATCAGTTATGTCCAAGTGGGACAAATGCAGCAAACATTTCATTTGCTATTTGTTCTCTATAATTACTCCACACTTCACTCGTTTCCATTGGAACTAATGGCGTGTTCTCAATGGTTGGAGGTCCAGTGTCAAAGGAGTCCAATTGCTCATCAAGGGGATCTTGAACACCCTCACGACGGATGAGATTATGCAGTAAGCAGCAAGCAACGATGTATCTGTTTTGCAGTCGCACTGGATAAAAAGATGGGCTTCTCAATATTGCCCACCGTGACTTGAGTATGCCAAAGCACCTTTCTATTACATTCCGAGCTGCAGAATGTCGCATGTTGAAGCACTCATGCAGTGTTTGGGGTTGATGCCCTTGTCTCCAGTCATTAAGGTGGTACCTTTGACCTCGATAAGGAGCCAAAAATCCCTGACAGTTAGTGTACCCAGCATCCACCAAGTAGTAGTTCCCTGCTCAAAAAAATACAAGGAGGTAACAATAGTATAACTTAATTTAAATCAAGTAATCAACTCTCACACCAGTACCTAGAGGTACTCTTAGGCCAAATGGTCTCCTTATAGCATCTCTCAACACCCTCCCATCCGCAGCTGAGCCTTCCCACCCAGGCAGAACAAATATGAATTCCCCATCTGGTGAGCACACCCCAAGGACATTAGTTGTTATCTCCCCTTTTCTATTTCGATACCTCCCCTTGTGTTGTGCAAGGACTTGAACACGTATGTGCGTACCATCCAATGCACCGAGGCACCCCTAAAATTACAAAAACATTATCACGGTTAAGGTGAAACAATCGTGTCAATAGTACTAAAAATTACTCTCACAATAACATAATGTACATACCTTGAACCACTTCCAACGAACATCATTTGAGTCCTCCGGAATTGGCTCTGCTTTCTTCAAAAGCAATGATTGAAGTCTAATGGTAGCATTGAGCACCAGTTTGAAGTATCTACTAATGGTTTCTCCTGACCTTCCAAACTCAAACTGTATGACTCTGTTCTTCACATGATGGGACAATATGTGAAGAAACATAGCGACTTGCTCATCAACAAGCATATGTTTAGTTGGTCTCAATCCGCCAATTGTGTCTAACATGTGACACAATTTATCAAACGTTGCACGGTACATCCTAATTTGGTTGAAGCATGTGGCGTCACTACTATATATCATCGCCCTCAAATTCGCTCTCTTCGCATGAAAATCTAATCTAAACGTCCTGTCCGGTAAGTGCCTTGGTCTACCTCCTCCCACAGCCACTATCATTGACAGAACCAAGGTCCTCACTGCTAGTAGCAAAGTGATGCACCCCGCCAACATTCCAACCATTTCCCGTAAATGTGGCTCCATACCTACACAATTTTGCACCACACCAATATGTTTTTTGTCATACTCTGCCACTCCTATTTACAGACTATCACTATCTGACATGCAGACATTTCTATCGTTCATCCCAGCAGCTCAATTTACCCCACTACTTATCACCCAACATCCCCAATCACTGATTAACATCATATGTGTGACGTTCGAACTGGGCTTAGTGGTTCGAACGTAGACTTATGTTATTTATTTGCTATTACTTGTTTTCATTTTAGCTTTAACGGAGTTAACAAAACCCTTTTTTCATTCTCAGTGACCATACCATCACCCAACAATCAAATTTCATCTATAAACACACATAACTGAATTAAAATTTTTATCATTCACAAAACCACAACAAAATGTACATAAACAAACAACATATTTAATCCAGGTCAACCGTGTCACGAAATCAATAGGTTCACAGTGCATTCCAGTGTGTGGCTCTCCCCCCCCCCCAAGCTCGGGGCAAAACGGCAACAAACAGCTCAGCCCCCACCCCGGCCCCCCCTGTCGAAGGAAAAGGGCAACAAACAGCTACCACCCCCCACCCCCACAAAAGAAAAAAAGCAAGAAGCAACGGGGTAACGAAGAGCATAACAACCCCCCCCCACCCCCCAAAAAAATAGCTCGAAGCAACAAGCCAACGAAGCTCACACCCCCCCAAGCTCGAAGCAACAGGCCAACGAACATCGACCCATAAACTTATAACAGATAATTTGATTTCGTGTGAATACTGACCTCAAATGCAGCTCTCTCCTTCTGGGTTCAACTTCTCCTTCACCGAAAACCGACAACCGTGGATGCAAGCTTCTTCACGGACACCTTCGTGCAGCTCGCGTGTGGCTCCTGCTTAAATGGATACAGTGGTTTTTTCAAGGGGTTTTTAGTCCAATATTTTCACCTTCCCGGGAAGATTTCAACCTTCCCGCCTATTTGGGATGGAACGCAGGTTCCAATTTCTGATGAAACTTGGCAACTCGTGGGGAGGTCACTCGAAGGAAGAGGCGGGAAACAAACATGCTTTTTGGGTGGGAAAGTTGGTATCTTCCCTTTCCATCGGCCCAATTCTTTGTAACAAACGGGCCGTAACTTTTTCGAGATGGATCATTATTGGTGCGTACTTTCATGAATTAATTATTTTCAGTCACTAAAATATGAATTCAAACAAATTAACTACGTACTGCTGCTTTATAATGCCAATGGGAACTGTGCGCTTGACAAATCGCATGTTTGTTCTGGATCAGTACGCAGCTAGCATTCTCTTTCACCTTTTGCATCAGCAGTATAATAAAATACTGTTAGGAACAAGCTCTCATGTTAAGGATCAGAGGCAGTAACATTTGTTGCTAAAAGATAGATAATTTTGTTGTTATATATGAGCCGTTATTGCATATATATGTTGAAACTTGTGTGTTGAATATGACTTGCTTCATTGTGTAATTTCATTAACTGAACTTTTTAAGGGGAAAAACATACTAAACATGGTACCTATCATAGACAAGTTCAAATGAAACTCATAGAAATATAAAATAAAACTTCAATCTAGCTAATTAATACCAAAAGTGTTAGTACTCATTTCTAGCTAAGAGCTCCCCTAGCTTCCCTAGAATCATATATAGAAGGGCGTTCCAAGCTATACCTAGAGATAAATTTCTGTTGGGAAAGCTTAAAATAAACAAGAGCATGTCGGGATTATTAATTGTTTAAACAATTTGTTCAGTTTTTTCAGTTGTCTCTTACCTAAATAATAAAATTCATACATGGAATTGTAGTTTTAGCTAATAAGAATTGGTCCATGTGAATGAGGTTCGAAATCCTGAGGCTGCGGAAGTAAATGAAACACATATATATTAAAGCATTTCAATTAGAAAACAGACTGATGGTTTTTTTTTAAAAAAAAACTAGAAAACAGATGGTTGGTTGCCTAATCAAGTTGGTTGTTTAACATAATGACAATTTGACTTATCAATAATAAGATAAACCATATTATATATGCCGCAGCCTAGAGTCAAGCTGTTGAATATTCCCAACAGAGCTATAATATTTTAAACATTAAAAAAAGTGTTGAAATGAGCATTTGCAATTGCCCCAACACTCAATGGAATAAAATATTATGAAAATAGGAATTTAAAAAATGAATAAAATTAGGGTGAGATGCATATATATAAAGAAACAAAGGGGGGTTAGAAGAATGTCGATGTCTTCAATATGTGTTTGTAACTTCTAATTAACCAGAAAACTTTATTTTATCAAAAAAACCAGAAAACTTTAAACTCATAATTATGTGAGGCTTGTTTATATATATATATATAATCCATTGGACGGGTTCTCAAATATTTTGTCGTGAAGTGGAGAAGGCAGAGGCCATTTGAGATGCCTTTTGAAAAGGTAGAAAGAGGCCTGGTGAGGCTTTTTTATATTAATAATTATGAAAGGAAGGATGAACATTATCTTGCGCTTGAAAAAGTGATTTGTGAAACTGGAAGCATGTGATACACCTTGCATGTATTCTGGGATGTATCCATTTATTATAAGGTTTTTGTATTACACCTTAATTAAATCATAAGGAAACTGCATGCATATATATATATATACATATATAGGTAAAATTTTCTTTTCCATATTCCTTTGTTGCCAGCCTTGCTCTATACATAAAGTTTTCACTCACTTATTAATTAGTATTACGTTCTGATTTGCCAGGCTAGATATTGTTTGTGCTTTCAAGTGTGTGTGTGTGAGAGAGAGAGAGAGGGGTACAGTGCTTAGCTTTCACATTTCCTTGTTCCTTTGCCAAGATGAAGCCTCGAAATGAACGATATATATTGTACTTATTCTTACTTTCTTAATTCTCCACTGATATAAACATGATCTGCATGCTCGTAACTCTTACCTTTTTGTGGTGCAAATTTTATGGTTATTCTAAAGAAATTAACACTGCATTATTCACGATTATATTACTTCTCTTTCGTGGAGTCTTTTTTTTTTTTTTTTTTTTTTTGTATGGTTGTGTTTCTAAAAGCTGACACTGAAATGATTAAGATTACACTAAGTTACTTAATACCGCATGATCATGATTCGCATTTCATATCACGCAATCGATCAACCATACTTTCCTTTTTCTGTTGATTTAGTTTACTTTTGACACTCTTGGTTACGGTTTGAGGTCTCCTTAAAAATCTCTCAATTTAAGTCTTTTTCCTTTAATTCTGACGTACTTTCAGGCTTTATTGATTCACAAATATTGATTAAAAAGTCCCCGTTATCTCCTTTGATTTTCCCTTCCCTTTTAACGTTCTTTGTTCACCTTTCACCTAATGTAAGCTCGTGAAACAATAGCTTGTGAACCATTAGGATTGATTGATTAAATAAGTGACGTAATTTATGCAGAAAGAAACTTTTGCATGAATTTCTCAGAATGTGTGGGTGCCGTGTATATGCGTTTATATGTTACTTTTTTCGATTTGACCGAAACTAGCTGGCTAGGATGATGAAGAAGCTAAGAAGAAAACTAGATATTAGCTAGGGGCTCTCATTAATCTGGCCGTATGAACTTCTTTTTCCTCTTGTATTGTGGGCACTATGAAGTTTAAATTAATGGAATTAGAAGAAAGGAATTCATAGGTTCTTTCAAATAATGGTGAATGGTATGGTAATAATCTTAGTTTTGGTGAATGTCACGATGTCGGTAGTGATACAAGAAAGGTTATCTTGCTATGCACGTAAACATTGTAAACTCATATGTATGGATGGGTCTGGGCCTCTTAGATTCCAAAGAGAATATTCTTTTCTTTTGCTTTAAATTTATAATATTTTCATTTATCAAATTACAGATCAGTGGTAATAACTTCTGATTATCCCCAAGAACCCATTTAACGGAATACACACTGAATTATAGTTGTGGATCATCTGTTCATAATATTATTATTATTATAGTATGAATTTTCTTGTCATTGTTGCGGACCCCACCAGCATTTGGAGCTGCCGTCGGAAATTGGAAGCCTGCCATAATTCAACACTTAGCCAAAAAAATTATTTTAAAAAAGCACACACATAGAATATATATGTGGGATAAAAAAAAAGTATACTTAAGTGGGAATAAAATGATATTTCGGGTGATGTTGACTATATAAGTTTAATTCCATCGTGATATGACATTCTGCCAACAATATGGATATATGTACATATATATCCATTTAAGATTATTAATTATATAAATTGATACCTCGAGCGTAGTCGGAGAAATAAGGGTTTTATTAACTTCCAAAAATATTAAATAATTAAGGGGGAAATTCATTAAGTTATGAACTATTGTGATAAGATTCAGAAAACATGCATGCATGTGTTGCACAAATAGGATAGGAAAAATCATCATGTGAGAATGATTCCGATGGATCTGCATTGCTCGTTCTAGAAATATAATTCATCAGAAGGAGAAATTTTATAATGGTGTTTGTTCATGAATGAACATGCAGACGATGACAAATCCAGGAGAATGATGAACATTTCATAATCTAATTAATAATGACCGGATATATGTATGAATTTGTTGAATATAGATCCACATTGTCAAAAGTGTTTATTGAATATATAGATAGACCCGGTGCTTTAATTTTTGCCGCTATATCCCATATATATCGCTACTCCCATCCATCGACCAATATGCTTTAAATTGACTCGTCTAATTACAAAAACGCAGGATCTTTTGATACTTAATTTCTTACCTTGCATTAGTCTTATTGTCAAACTTACGAGTTGACTCTTTAAGCTTATTATTTTTACGTTTCTAGCTAAAAAAACATGTCAAATCACTAGTAAACTAGTATCAGTTGTAAACTCGATTAAACTCGTGAATTTATACACCGAGTTTACTGTTTTTACGTTTCTAATTTACAAAACTGTGTTAATTTACTTTTAAACTCGTGTTAATGTTTTTTATTTGATTATATTCAACAGCTTTATATATAAATTTTATAGAATTTATTTATTAAATATGATAAATGATAAATGTTGATGGATTTAATTTCAATTATTTTGATTTAAAATATATTTAAATCAAATTGTTGTCAGTTTTATATTTTAATTATTTAATTATAATCGTGTAATACTTATTTAACAATAAAAGTAAACTATTATAAGTTTATGATTTTAGTGCACGATATGAGTTTACGTCACTGTCACGAGTTTGATAACTTTACTCCTTAATACATACACCGATACACGTATAATGAAAGATTTTGAGTAATAAAGATTTAAGGACCCCTGCGAGTATATTTTATTTGTTTTTCACATGCTTATCTGTTATTACACCTAGCTAGCAGGGTGTCATCACATACAGAGCCAGCTTCGATATAACCATGAAACAAAATAAGGAATGCTTTATAAGACTAACTAACGCCATGTGTTTCATGTTTCAACCACTGAAATTTAGAGACAAGCCATGTGACATTGTAAACTGATATATCGAGTTAACATCCTTTATTTTCTTAATATACCAACGTACACCTAATAGCTGAGAAGCTATGTGACACTCTAAAAAAGATGTACGGTGTTCGATAGGGGAAAAAAAGATACCAAGTGTTAAGCAAGATTATATTGAATTCAAGTTAAGAGGTAAAATTCATTTCACATATTTATTTAATACACCGTAAATCATGTTGAATTTTTTTTTTACCGCTAATCCAATTAACTATTGGTTAATCAGAAGCAACATTACAGCTAAGGTATGACACATAAAGGGGGAACGTTACCCTAATCAATGAGTACAGTGTATCTCACGAGGGGAGATGTACCTGGAGGCATTGTTAATTAATTATTAAAATTAGATGCTTAGCGGGAGGGTGAAACCTTAATACAGTGAATAATATATAATGGTGTGTGTAAATACTAAATATAGAGAGTGAGGAAGAGAGGTGGGGCCGGGGGATGTAGGATGGACCAAAGCGAGGAAGCCACATGGAGAGGAACCAGACACGTGGGCGAGGAAAGCCTTGGAGGCTTTTGCAACTCCACACCTCTTTCGCTGACGCATAGCCACGTCAACACACGACCCAACCTCCCTCCACTTCCTCCATCCAACGCCTCTCCCTCCTCCTCCTCCCCTTCTTTATTCTCTCCCTTCTCTCTCTCTCCTTGTTCATTTCTTAGTCCACGGCCGTTTACTCTCTCTCTCTCTGCATTTTCACCTGCCCTTCCCTCTATGTCTCCGCCATTGTCCTCCTCCTCCTGAATTTCATTTTCATTATTCCCTCTTCTTCCTCACTCACTAACCTTACCGTTGACCTACATTCACCGCTTGCCTGCTATGTTATTGTTGCCTCACTCACATTTTTCTTCCTCGATCCCCTCTCCCATCCTGAAATTGATCTGAATTCCCGATCTCGAATGTTGATTAATTGCATTGATTCACAACACAATGTCGGTGCCTCCGTGGCTTGAGCCCTTACTAACCACTTCCTTCTTCAGCGTCTGCCGCTTCCACGGCGACGCCGCCAGGAGCGAGTGTAATATGTTCTGTCTTGACTGTAATCGCGACGCATTTTGCTTCTATTGCCGTTCCGCAAGACACAAGGACCATCAGGTCATTCAGGTATTTATCCCATCCTCCTCTGCTTCTTCGTCTGGTTCTTTTTTTCTTTTTGATGCGGCATTTCGATGGTGTGATGACTAATTAAGACTGGAATTGGTGGTTAATAATAGGGAATTGATTTGTTGTGCGTTGTTGGTTGTTGGTTGTGATTTTGAATGATGATTAGATAAGGCGATCTTCGTATCACGATGTGGTGAGAGTATCTGAGATTCAGAAGTTGTTGAACATAAGTGGGGTTCAGACGTATGTGATAAACAGCGCCAGAGTGCTGTTCTTGAACGAGAGGCCTCAGCCAAAATCTGGGAAAGGAGTAGCTCACATCTGTGAGATTTGCGGAAGAAACCTCTTGGACCCTTTCCGCTTCTGTTCTTTGGGTTGTAAGGTGAGATGTTTCTCTGCCCTCTCTCCTCCTCTCTCTCTCTCTCTTGCTTCATATCACTGTCAACACGCACATCATTCCCATCTCTCAATCATCTTCATCATATGGCCATAACACCCACCACCCATACATATCATCACCTACATTTGAAAAACACATCACCATCATAATTACAATCCCACCTCCACCTAGCTCTGTTCATAATCTTGGTTATCTCGCCCATATATATCTAATTAATGAAATGTCGGAAGGCCTTGCATTGCCTTCACATTTAATTACTGCCAATCCAATTGTTCATACACAAATCACCAAAGCAGAGCAGAGAGAGCTTGAGTTTTATAATTAGCAGGGATAATTAGGGGGAACATGGGGAGGGTAAAGCGTCAATGAGTAGGAGTAATTATTAATTGATATTTTTGTATGAATTAAATTAATGACAAGATTCTCTGTGGTGTGTTGGGGTGGGGAATCATATGATAGCTTGTGGGAGTGAAGAGAAATGGGGACGCAAGCTTTGCTTTGGAGGGAAACAACAACAGCGAGGGAATGTCAAGGAGGAGATCAGTTTCAGTATCTGAAGAAGAATCGCGTGAAGGCTCACAACAAGACATGTATCCGGCCACGCCTCCTCCACCTGTTCTTGCAGCTTCAACTGCAAGAAGAAGAAAAGGCATTCCTCACAGGGCTCCTTTTGCCTCCTAATTATTATTTATTATTATTTTCCATTTTCCACCCATAAATATTGGTACATATTCAATTCCACCCATCCCACCTTTTCTTTTCTTTTTTTATTTTTATTTTATTTTATGGGAGAACAAGAACCCCACTGTGAGGGAAGAGAACCTCGTTATTGATCAGCATGATGCAGGGTGGCCCTTTGATTGGGGTTTTTTTTATTGTAGGTGCCCAAAAGAGAGTAAAAAGGATACACAGGAAATTTTTTCCTTTGCTTTAGGATCTGGGTCCCATTGATAGCACAAACAAATTCTCTCTTGTTAAGATCAACCAATAATGCATATTTGTTTAATATGTTTTGATACTTGTGGGTGTACATGTCATTAAGAAAATTCTTTTCACAAAAAGCAAAGTCTTTGTGGAGTTCGATTTATGGTTTTCATTGGCCTACCATCCACATGGGCCGTCCACATAAAGATAACACCGCATTTTTTTATGGTTTGTTATTATTATTGATTTATTGCCACTACGTGCATGTAATATAGTGAGGACAAATCTCCTTTCTATTTATCATTGCCAATTTTGGCGTTTTCGGTGTAGTAGACGTAGTGCCCTCTTTTCTTTTCTTTTCTGTTCCTTGTTCTCAAATTTCTGATACACACACACGTTTATTCTTTCCTTTTGCTCTCCATTTTCTATGGTTCGCAATTTTTATTATTTCTTTTGTTAAGAAAATTAGGAGAAATTAGCAGATGTTGAAAGATCGTGTTTATTACGCAGTGTCGTTTTCTTCCCAAACAAATGAGCCTAAGCAATTAGGTATAGAGCAGATGTTAATTGATTGCTACCCAGAGTTTTCAATTCTCAAAACGTGCGTCACACAAGAATTCAACTGAAAGGGTAGGTAGATTAATATTCTTAATTACCAAATTCAGAAATAGTAACAACGTGTAATGTTTGGTGAATTATGGCATCACTAACTTTAACAATTTCTCTTCCTCACCATACTTTTCTAATTCATGCTTATACACGACAATATTAAATGCTTTTTTAAAAAGAAAATCCTAAAATTTATTATTATTATTTTAAAATACCAATATATCCGATGTCCCTGACCCTGAAGGCTGAAGCGACATTAAATTAACAATAAAAATATGATAAATAGTTTGTCACTACTCACTAGTGAAATGACTTGACTTTGCTTTACAGGGTTTCAAGACAAGAGTTCTCCTACACCATGGACCTAATAATTAATTTACCCATCACGATGTAAAGTTTAGATGCCCCTCTGCGCTCTGTCTTCTTCTGTCTACACACCCCAGTTCACAGTTCCACACAAGAAAAAACGACAATATATTTTTTTGTATTCACTCACACAACTTGCACTTTTTTTTTTTTACGGCCAAGCTTTCTTCCTCCCACCACCCACACCTTGATCTACGATTTATCTGCATCTCATTTTGTTTGAATTCTCAACCTTTCATTTAACAATGCCTTGATGCTACTAAACCAAATAGAACTCTGGCAAAAATGACAAGAAATTTAACATTTAAAATGCCCAATAAGTTTTTCCATCTTGTAACATATTTGTTATTAATTTCCATCGTATCTTGTGCGGGCGATTTCTAGAAGCAGGACAGAAAGGAAAATTTTCAAACGTGTATGAATATGCTGCCTGATATATCTGTCCTTGGACGTAGAGTTATATATGGTAATGAAATTCCACTAATATTCATAGTTATGCATGTTCTTTCGGTTATACTCATCTCATATGCATAGATCATCAATACATTTGTACATTCACTTATCTACAGATCTCTGGGAAAAAGAAAGCTTGCAAAAGTTGTGCGATAAACCTATTAGATTCAAACGAAGATAGCGAATGCGTGTCACACTACAACACTACATGATTGGGCCATTCTTTTGCATAATTCAGTAAATCTATATACTGGTGCTCTATCATGAAACCAAAAGGCTTTGTACCCATGTGTGAAAAATTTATTACAGTTGAATCCTTGGAGAGGCCAGAAAAAGAATCAAGAATAAGAACAAAATAGCCCAGATTCAACGCAATATCTAGCTAATTACTAAGGAAAGAAAAACAGACAACCAAATCTCAGTTCGGTAGAATGCCTTTAGATCTGTCATTTCTACTGTTACGAAACGGAGCGAAAGACATCATCAACATGGACGAAACCTGATCAATAGTTTTAGCACGTGCAATCCCAATCCTTGCAGCCACAGACGCCGAAGAAGACGATGATGAAGAAGAAGCAGCTGCTTTATTATGTTCCTCGCCTCTCTGTATGCAAACAGAAGCATACGGCAAATGCTCCATGGACAGAGACCTCCTCATCCCCGTCATCGAATCCAAAGGCTTCTCCTGCTCGTGACGATACGACACAGATGACAGAGTGTGCTGAAGCGTGGCGGCGCCGCCGAGAGGGGATTGGGAAGTCGTCGAACCGGAATTACGATCACTTTGAACACGAGACACTGTTGACACCACCCTTATTCCTTCAGCGTCAGCAACAGTAGTTTCTGAAGCCGCCACCGGCGACCGTGACGGAGGGGGAATAACTAAAGGGGATCGACAAATGGGACAATTGGAATTTTGATCGAACCAGAGATCGATACAAGCTATGTGAAAAGCATGGCAACAAGAAGGCAATAATCGAACCTTTTCTCCTTCAAGCAATTCGCCTAAGCAAATAGCGCATTCAGTTTGGTCCAATCGAAAGGCGCCACCTTTTTTATGAGAGTAAGGCAGAATTGGGATTTTCTTGAGGACTTCAGGGTCGACGCCGCAGTGAATGTTGTCGGCCGGAGGACTTATTGGGTGAGCCGCCATATGCTGCAATCGCATTCGGTTTTGAAGGCAGAACCTAAAGAGGATAAAGTGGTATGTGGCTAGGGCGATGCAGGAGCAGATGATTCCGGCGCCGGAGATGATGAGAGGACTCACAAAGTAGTCTATACGGGCTTGCAATTCATCAGCGTTGTTGTTGTTGCTGCTCATGTCTCTCGTGTGTGTTGTTCTCCTTGTTTTGTTGTCTTTTGTTTTTGTTTCTGTCTTGGTGTGTGGCACTTTGCTTCATCAACTTGTGGTTAATTATGGTCGATCGAGTTTAAGGTTTTTTGGTTTTCAGATGTTAGTTACTTTTTCCAATAATTCCGGAAGCCGTTGGGTTGACTGCGACAGAGATTCGTTTGCCATGGCCTCCACGTAGCAGCTTTAGACTCGGCGATCCATTAGTAAGCTCCAATCTGGTGGTACTATGTTCGACAAGTGTCACTACTGTATTTGTTTTTATACTGAATTAAATAACTTTATTGTCGGTCCCTTTTTCGCACTTTGATAGAATTATTTAGAATAAAATGTAATAAAATTCTGTAAAATTGTTTTGAATGCAAAAAGACGTGGTGGCTGATTAAGTTCATATGATGGACATTGATGTTCCCCGTTGATGTAATAATGTTGTCCACGACCAGAACCCTTTCCACGACCGAGGCAAAATTGTACACTATTACCCAATATTTTTTTTATTTCTAAGAATTTCATCAGAATTAATTGAGAGATTAAAACATGTCATGGACCTGGTGTTTTCCCCCCTAAGAATCTTGTTATTGAAAACAATTATATTTAAGGGTTAGGGAGCGAATAGGTCAACCAACTATTACTGCAAAAGCGTCCAGTACAAACAACTATTAAGTGGACCTTAAATACAAGCAAACTTTTAAAAAGGTGAAGATAGCACAAAATAGTTAACTCCCCCTAACGTCCGTTAGTCACCTTCGTTTTCAGTCACACAGGGCTTTTTTTCCTAGCAATTTTTTTTTTTGAGCTCCTGTTCGACATTAACATGAAAAGGGAGAACAATAGAAAGAGGTAAGGCGGTGATTGTCTGACCAAAAAAAAAAAAAGGCGGTGATTGGAGCCAAGATCAGTGTTCACAAACGAGGTCGGAGAAACAAGGACCATATATTTTTTATTCTCAGATAAACCCTTTCTTTCAATTTGTCTCTATTATCAGATTTTTCGGTGATTTCCCCTCAAAACATCTGTCGTGTCTGCAAATTCTTACCCACATATACATATATACTAGAACATGGAAAGGGAGAGCATTCACAGGCTACAGTAACGAGAGACCCAGAGTTCGAAGTTCGTCCCTGGCAGCGTTTGATGACACGCACCCCACCGCCGGCCTCTCCTCCCTCCGATCGATGCTTTCCCGACGGTCCAATGGTGTTTTGATCTAAGCGTGAACGTCACGCGAGAGCCAGAGTAACGAGAGAGCCAGAGTTCGAACGGACGCACCTGCTCGTGCGTCATTTTTCCGGCAAGAACTCGTTGTTTTCTTCCCTTCTCCAGCATCGATTGGTTAATTTCAGCACCCTCTTGCCGTCTCGTGTACAAGCTGGTCTCTATTTTCTGCATCCACTTTTTATTTTTTGGCATCTTGTCAACCCATTGTAGCTATTGTGACTTTCTTTTGATGACTTCCTATTTTTAATTGATTTGTGATGTAATTTGATATATTTAGAAAGTCATCAATGCTAAATTAAAGAGATTTGATTGAGATTTTAAGAGATATCAATTTTAATGCATGATTCAGGGGATTTCAATTTAAAATAAAAGTTTGGGTTTAGGAAATAAATAATGATAATGGGACGTTTAAAAAGAAAAAAAAAGAAGAAATAAAAATTTATGATTATTATGATTATTATTATTATGATTATTATTATATTATTATTTCCTTTCCTTTTGTTGTAACAATCAGAATCAGGGAGTACGATTGTGGTTGGAATCAATTAATCAAATTGAATGAATGCAATCAATTGTTAGTTCTCAATGTGTTTTGATGATTAACAACAAGTATAAAACATGTTTTGAAGTTTCCAAGAACCTTTGAAAATCATCTGTTAGTTGCTTACCGCAGTATGGGTTTGCATACTGCAGTATAGAGTCTTCCAGAAAGGCAATACTCTTTCGGGATTAATCAATACTGCAGTATAGGTTTCTTTACCGCAGTATTGGACCTACAGAAGGTCATCAAATTTTTGATGTTAAGTCAATACTGCAGTATAGGATGACATACCGCAGTATTGGACTTCCAGAGAACAATCCATTTTTTGAAGTAAAGTCAATACTGCAGTATAGGTTTCTTTACCGCAGTATTGGACTTACAGAAGGTCATCAAATTGATGATGTAAAGTCAATACTGCAGTATGTTAGTTACATACCGCGGTATTGGACTTCCAGAGAGCAACCGTGTTTTTCAAATCATGCCAATACCGCAGTATAGCTTTGTATACTGCAGTATAGGGCCATCCAGAGAGCAACCATGTTTTTCAAATCATGCCAATACCGCAGTATAGCTTTGTATACTGCAGTATAGGGCCATCCAGAGAGCAACTGAGTTTTTCAAAACTAGCTCATACCGCAGTATAGGTATGTATACTGCAGTATAAGACCAACCCGAGAGCAATCAAGTTTTCTCACTCAAGTAAATACCGCAGTATGGAGTTGCATACTGCAGTAAAGGCTCTCAAATTTCATAACCATTGCATACTGCAGTATAGGTTTTTCATACTGCAGTATTGGGCAATCACGGGGACTCTCAACTTTGACAAAAACTCGCATACTGCAGTATGTTAGTTGCATACCGCAGTATAGAGCATATCTTTCAAAATCAATTCACGATGTTTTTGTCTCTGGAAGTTGCTTACTGCAGTAAGCCTTTGGATACTGCAGTATGCACAGTGGCATACTCCAGTATAGAGGAACATACCGCAGTATACAACGGTCAAAACTGATTTTTGAATTACACGAATTTGCAAACCATTATTGTTTGATCTTATTGCTTCCATAATTCATTCAATCATATTCCTAGCTATGTTTAACAAGTTTGTTGAGTGAATTTCAGCAATCACAGATGAAGATCAATGAAGGTCAAAGCCATAAAGCAAAAAGTGTACAGTGCATTAAATGCACTTCTGCAAATCAACCTATTCTCAGCTAATCCATCTGAGCACGCCTTCTAAACGTTAAAGTATACTTACTACAACAAGTAAAGTTATCTCCAACGGGCAAATCCTCAGAGAGCCACATCAGACTTCATCAAAGTCTTGGATTAGCAGAAGTTTAGAGAGAGAAGATGACCAGAACCCAAGCTAATCACCTCCAACGGTTGGAATCATCCTACAACGGTCATTTAATGTTCTCTACCTATAAATAGAGAGCATTAACTTCTTCACAAGCATATACACCAACTGAGAGCGAAAATTTATTAAGTGTCATTTATTGTGTTCAGCTTTCATCTGTAATAGTATCAATTTGATGCTTTGTACTTCAGTGCTTATTCTATCTACTCTTTGAGAGAGTTTTCACTTGTGAAATCATTTATCGATTGTGATAACTACAAGTCAGGGGACTTGGTAGTTGGGGTGTATTGATTACAACTTGTAAGGGGGAGTGTGTTCTAGTGAGAGAACAACTCTTAGTACAGAGTGTGTAATCAGTATTGTTGAGTTAGTGGATTGAAAATCCCAAGTGAGGCTTGGGGACTGGATGTAGGTTAGGAAAGGACCGAACCAGTATAAATTGCATTGTGTTTACCTTCTTCTCCTTATCCTCTCTATTGTGCCCTGTTCTGAGTGACCAAAAACAGAACTAGTTTCGAAAATTTTTAAATATACCCAATTCACCCCCCCTCTTGGGTATAAAGCTCCTCTTTCATCAATGAGAAAGGAGCCACGGGAGAAATAAGAGAAAAAAAAGAAAGAAAAATAAGACGGATCAGAGAGAACACGCATAACATGAGGCACCAGGAAGGAAGAGAAAAAAAAAACGCTAAACAAAGAGAAAGAGGATTTTCGCTGGGAGAAAGAGAAAAAGACGCACGGCACAGTGGAGGAAAAGAAGAAGCAGAGCGTGATATCAATTCAAGAAGTAGAGTTGTTCTGAGATTTCTTCTTCTTCTTCTTCTTCTCTTTATGCTGGGATTTGAACTCCTTATTATTGTAATCGATTTTCTCATAGCCATGTGTGGCTAATTTTTCTTTTCAACCTAGAGTGCTATGATCTTGTTTGAGACTTAGAAATTATTCCCACACATTGGTTTTGCTTAATTTTAATCAGTTTATTTAATCCTGTTTTTATTATTTATTGCTTATTGACTGATCACCATTGAGCATGTTTTGGGGATTTAGGATTGAACTTGAAAGAGAGAATCTTAAATTGACCTTGGGATTTAATAATGTGGAATTAGGTTTAAATCTAATAAGAAATTAGGTTTTAATCTAATTTGCGTCTAGGATAGACATATACCTAGAAGCTCCGCATAGTCAAATTAGAGTGAGCCCGGTTTGAATTGCACCTTAATTAATTGTGTGAGACATTGCATACTTATTTGAGGTAGGTGTATAAATGGACCGACAGGCACTTATAAACACTAATACTCTAGATTAACTGATGAAATTAAGTTAGAATTAATGTAGTGGGAATAAAATCTAAGAAACAAACAAGGGATTAGTATTTCTAGGTTGTCCTCTTTGATATTTGAATTATCTTTCTTTAAAAGTGCTTGTTTTTATTAAATTCTTTTGTTTTACTACTATTGAAAACACTTCTTATTTGCTCAACTTAAATGAAAAAAGGAAATTTGACACCTAATCACCAGTTTGATTGAGTCTCTGTGGGATGACCTTAATTTGCCACTTACTATTTTCATGACCCATACACTTGCGGTGCTTAGTTAAATTTTTGGTAGCATCAAGTTTTTGGCGCCGTTGCGGGGGACTCAAGGCAATTGGTGATTAGTATTAGAAATCCTTTAGTAGTTTTAGTTTGAGTGTTTTTTTTTTTAAAAAAAATCAATTTTATTTTATTATTATTTTTACTATTTTTATTTTTATATATTTTCTGGTGTTAGTTTGATACTTTGATATTTGCTTGGTTTTTCAGGTACTCTGGTACATGACTAGTAGATCCAAAGCTACTAAAACACCACAGAAGACAAGGAAGATCCAAGAGCTTTTGGAAACTACAACATCTCAAAACCAAGAGGAGGCAGCAGTACAGTCTAACACTGAAGACATGGCTTAGGATGAAAATGATCGTTTGTGTATCAATGACTTTCTGGGAAGACAATCTCAAGGGTATCAATCAGGAATTAGAGTGCCTGAGTTTCAAGCTGCCAATTTTGAAATCAAGCAAACTATGCTTAAGATGCTTGAACTCCAGGGTCAGTATGCAGGGAACGATTCAGAAGATCCAAATCAACATCTGCTGCAATTTCTTGATGTGTGCAACTCCTTCAAGCAAAATGGATACCTAATGATGTGATTCGCCTTCGGCTTTTCCCTTACTCTTTACAAGGGAAAGCTAAAGAATGGCTCAACAACTTGGCAGACGGTAGCATAACCTCATGGGAGACACTGGAAGAAAAGTTCAGATCAAGATTTTTTTCCTCATAACAAGATTGTGGACGCACGAGCCGCTCTCACTAATTTCTGTCAACAATTTGGTGAGCATCTGTATGAGGCATGGGAGAGGTTCAAGTTGCTTGTTAGGTAGAGCCCTGGTCACAATCTAGAGAGATGGGTCTTGCTTCAAATATTCAGTACTCGATTGACTCCTGAATCCAAATCAGAATTGAATGCTGTCACTAATGGGGGAATTACAAAGCAGCCGGTAAATCGTGTCTGGAAATGACTAGATGACTTATCCACTGACTTTTTACAGAACAATAATGACAGAAGGCTAGTGAAGTCAGTTGATAAAGTTATTGAAGATCCTTCTTCACAGCTAATGGCAATGTTACATACAATCAACAAGAAGGTTGATCACTTAGAAGCTCAAGCCAATCGATCTAATAATAGACAAGTGGGGGTAAATGCTGTTCATGCCCCTTGTGATTACTGTGGAGATGGCCATGATAATGGACAATGCCTGATATCTCAACAAATGGAACCAGTGAACTATGCAGGTAACTACCGCAGCAACAACCAGAACAATCCCTACTCAAACACCTACAATTCTGGGTGGCGAAAAAATCCCAACCTCTCTTGGAAATATGGGGCGACTCTTAATGAAGCATCAAGTTCTGATATGAAACAAGTGTCACCTCCTGGCTTTCATCAATTGGATAGGGAAGTCATTCCTACCCAAGAACCTAAGTCTGATCTACAAGCAGTGCTATCTCAGCTCGCAAGTTTCTAACTAAAGAGCGCTCAAGATCAAGCTACTACTAATGCTAATGTTGCCGGGATGGCCTCATCAATCAAGGATACTAATGCTACTGTTGTAGGATTGACCTCATCTATCAAGGATCTTCAGATACAAATGGGACAACTTGCAAATGCTGTGAATGCTTTACAACAGAGAGAGTTGCCAAGCAATACTGTGCCTAATCCTCATAGAGATGGGAGAGAGGAATGTAAAGCTCTTACATAAAGAAGTGGAAAGGAACTACCTGAGATTCCGCAACCAAAGAAGACACATTCAGCTGCTACTGATCAAACCAATCCTACAGTCACTATAGAGGATGATGAAGGGGTTTTACAGATGGTGAATGAAAAAGTCAATGAAGAGAAAGTTGAGGTTGAGTTTAAACAGGGTGAAGTGAAAAGGAAGGCAAACCAGGATAATCTCAAATGGGTACCGCCTTTACCATTCCCTCAAAGATTTCAGAAGAAAGCATTAGATGAGCAATACAAGAAGTTTTTGGGGATTTTCAAGCAACTACACATTAACATCCCTATTCTTGAGGCGTTAGGGCAGATGCCTCAATATGTGAAATTTTTAAAGGAAATGTTGAGTAAGAAGAGGAGGTTTGGTGACCATGAAACTGTAGCCTTAACCGAAGAGTGTAGTGCTATTCTTCTCAACAAACTACCTCTTAAACAGAAAGATCCAGGTAGTTTCTCCATACCTTGCATAATTGGAGAAAAGTTTCAAGGAAGAGCATTATGTGATCTAGGATCAAGTGTTAACTTGATGCCACTTTCTATGTTTAGGAAATTGCAACTGGGTGAAGCTCAACCAACTTCTGTGACACTTCAGCTAGCTGATCGAAGTTTAGCTTTTCTGAAGGGTATCATCCAAGATGTTCTGGTTAAAGTTGACAAGTTTATTTTCCCTGCTGACTTTATTGTCTTGGACTGTGATGAAGATATAGATCTACCGCTCATTGTGGGAAGACCTTTCCTTGCGACAGCTCGAACACTGATTGACGTTGAAAAGGGAGAGATCAAGTTGAGGGTAAATGATGAAGAAGTTGTATTCAACATGAACAAGGCATTAAAGTATCCTAGGGATGTTGCTGATTGCTTCAGGGTTGACATGTTTGATGAGGTCATTCAAGAGACTTTAGAGTCCTTTTCTATAAAAGAACCATTAGCTGCTGTTTTACTTGGGACAGATGAGATTGAAGAATGGAATATAGTTGAATGTAAGAAGTTACTTGAAGTCTCTCCTTGTTACAGAAAACCATTACAGCAGTTTGAGTCGTTAGAGATGGAATCAAGGCAAACTACTTCTTTGAAGCCTTCCATTGAACAAGCACCACTTTTAAAGCTTAAACCCTTACCACCGCATCTTGAATATGCATACTTAGGTGAGTCTGAGACACTACCTGTTATCATCTCTTCTTCCTTATCTGAAGATCAAAAAGAGCAGTTGTTGAAAGTTCTCAAGAGCCATAAAGGTGCCTTAGGTTGGACAATTGCAGACATAAAAGGTATAAGCCCGTCAATTGTAATGCACAAGATACTTTTGGAGGATGATCACAAGAAATCTGTTCAGAATCAGAGAAGGCTAAATCCTATGATGAAAGAAGTGGTCAAGAAGGAAATTATTAAATGGTTAGATGCTGGGATCATTTACCCTATTTCTGATAGCGCGTGGGTCAGCCCAGTACAATGTGTTCCTAAAAAAGGGGGCATGACAGTGATTACCAATGAGCAAGATGAGCTTATCCCTACTCGCACAGTGACTGGTTGGCGTATCTGCATGGATTACAGGAAGTTGAATGATGCTACAAGGAAAGATCATTTCCCATTTCCTTTTATTGACCAGATGTTAGACCGCTTGGCTGGTAAAGAATTCTTTTGTTTCTTGGATGGATATTCAGGGTACAATCAAATTGTGGTAGCTCCGGAAGATCAAGAGAAGACAACATTCACCTGTCCCTATGGCACTTTTGCCTTTAGAAGAATGCCATTTGGTTTATGCAATGCTCCTGCCACTTTCCAAAGATGTATGATAAGTATATTCTCTGATATGATAGAAGAGATAATGGAAGTGTTCATGGATGATTTCTCGGTATTTGGTGAGTCATTTGAGGAGTGCTTGATCAATCTGGAGAAGGTGTTGAGGCGATGTGAAGAGACAAACTTAGTGCTAAACTGGGAAAAATGTTATTTCATGGTGACTGAAGGCATAGTTTTGGGTCATAAAGTTTCTAAAAATGGTTTAGAGGTTGACAAAGCCAAGATTTCTGTGATTGAGCAGCTTCCCCCTCCTTCTAATGTCAAAGATGTGAGAAGCTTCTTGGGCCATGCTGGTTTCTATCGTCAATTCATTAAAGATTTTTCCAAGATTTCAAAGCCCCTTTCACAGTTGCTAGAAAAAAGATACTCCTTTTCAGTTTAATGAGGAGTGTATGAAGGCTTTTGAAAAACTGAAGAGAAGATTGACGTCAGCTCCTGTCATTGTAGCTCTTGATTGGTCACTACCTTTTGAAGTAATGTGTGATGCGAGTGACTACGCTGTTGGAGCTGTGTTGGGACAGAGGCGTGTGAAGATTTTCCATCCTATCTACTACGCGAGCAGGACCTTAGTAGCAGCTCAGGTAAATTACTCTACCACTAAAAAAGAAATGCTTGCTGTAGTGTTTGCTTTTGAAAAGTTTAGGGTATATTTGATGGGTGCTAAGGTTATAGTTCACACTGATCGTGCTGCCATTAAATACTTGTTAGGGAAGAAAGAGTTTAAATCTAAATTGATTAGATGGGTCTTGTTGCTACAAGAATTTGATGTGCATATAGTTGATAGGAAAGGAATTAAAAATCAAGTTGCTGATCATTTGTTTAGAATTGTGAACTCTTCTGATCATGTGAGTGACTTGTTGGTGAATGAATATTTTCCTAATGAGCAATTGTTTGTTGTAAGTAGTTGTGATTTACCATGGTATGCTGATATTGTGAATTATCTTGTGTGTGAAGTATTACCTCCTGATTTGAATTTCTACCAAAGAAAAAAGTTTTTGCATGATGTTGCCTATTATATTTGGGAAGAATCATTTCTTTTTAGGAGATGTGCTGATTTGATTATTAGAAAATGTGTGCCTGAGGTAGAACAAGAGGAAATTTTGAATGCATGTCATAGATCTGCATATGGGGGACATTATGGGGGCAAAGAACTGCATTAAAAGTCCTTGAATCTGGTTTTTATTGGCCTACTTTGCTTAAAGATGTTCACCAATTTGTTACTAAGTGTGATAGATGTCAAAGAACAGGTAATATTTCTAAGAGACATGAGATGCCACAATCTGGAATCCTTGAGGTGGAGTTATTCGATGTTTGGGGGATGGATTTCATGGGTCCATTCCCATCCTCAAGAGGAAACAAGTACATTCTTGTTGCTGTGGAATATGTGAGTAAATGGGCTGAAGCTATGGCTTGCCAAGCTAATGATGCCAACACAGTGATTCGATTGTTGAAGAAACATATCTCGACAAGATTTGACACTCCCAGAGCAATCATTACTGATGAAGGGACCCACTTCAACAACAAGAATTTCAAGGCTCTCTTGGAAAAATATAAAGTGCACCACCGAATGTCACTTGCATACCATCCACAAACTAATGGGTTGTGTGAGCTGACTAACAGGGAAATTAAGAGGATCCTTGAGAAGACTGTAGGCCCAACTAGAAAGGATTGGTCTGACAAGCTTGATGATGCCTTATGGGCTTACAGGACAGCTTTTCGTACTCCAATTGGTATGTCACCATATCGTTTGGTTTTCGGAAAGGCGTGCCATTTACCACTTGAATTGGAGTATAAAGCATGGTGGGCAATCAAGAGGCTAAATATGGATCACAATCAAGCGGGCTCAAGAAGGCTGCTGCAACTGAATGAGTTGGAAGAATTTAGACTTCAAGCGTATGATAGTGCATGGTTGTATAAAGAAAGAACAAAGAAATGGCATGACAATCATATCTTGAGGCGATCTTTTGAGCCAGGGCAGTTGGTGCTTCTCTTCAATTCAAGATTGCATTTATTTCCTGGGAAGCTGAAATCAAGGTGGTCTGGTCCTTTCAGAGTGGTTTCAGTGTCATCAAAAGGTGCAATTGAAGTTAAAGATGAGAAAACAGGAGATTGCTTTAAAGTGAATGGGCAAAGACTGAAGCATTACCATGGTGGTGAAGTGAACCGGCGAACAATGGTTCACCGCTTGTCATCACCTACTTAGATTGTTGGGAGAGTCAGGCTGAAGACTATAAACCAAGCGCTTCTTGGGAGGCAACCCAAGGTGTGATTTGATACTTTATTTGATTTTGTAGGACTGTAGATAGCCCCTGATGATGTGTTCTACTTTGGTGGCAAGGATTGAAAGCGCAAGTCACGGACAAATAGGGGAGTTTCCTTCTACTTTTCCTTGATTTGTTTTATCTGATTGTTGATTATATATTGCTTGGGAATGAGTGCTCCTCTTAGTTATATATGCATGTGATGATTATTTGTGATAACTATTGAGTGACTGCTAGCACTTAGGCTGTTCCACTGGCGGAAATCTAAAATCTCTAAGATTGGTGTTACCTTTACACAGATATGGTTGCTCTTCATGTCCACTATTTCTTGTTACTTGTTCACATTGAGGACAATGTGGCATTTAAGTGTGGGGGTGAGGGTATCTTTGATTTTAACTTGCTATGTCCTCAAAATTTTTTTTCTTGGGTTAATTTGAACATGAAAAAAAAGTGAATTTGATTGGGAATTGATTCTATATTCTTTGAATGTTAGTAAAGAGGTAAAGATTTGGTTTGGGTAATTTACTTTAGGATGTCAAAGAACCTGTGAGGAATTTGAGCCCAAATATTCATCCTTTTTAAGAGAGAGTACACTTATTGTGGTTTTATCTCTAGAACTTGTTTTGAATCTCTCTAGAAAAAAAGAAAAGAAAAATCCTTTACATACATAAAGATGGGTGGACATTTGTTTTTTTTATTGGTTACTCTAGTGAGTGCTAAGTGAGAAAAAAAGAAGAAGAAGAAGATTGAAGGGCTTGAAAAAAAAAAGCACACATGCACACACACATGCACACAACTCCAATGACTTCTCTAGACTTTACTTAGTAACTGGGGGCACTTCATCACCAATGTTGGCACTCGCGTCAAACGGTAAAGTCAAGGAGAGTTAAGAGTTAGGCTAAAAGCCTCTTGAGGTGCCTGTTGGAGTAACTGAGTAACCGGTGCTGTATCACCCATGTGCAGGGTCGCGTCAAAAGGGGACTTACAATGGCTCAATGAAAGAAAAAAAAAAGGAAAAAAAATCGGAAAAAAAAGGGGAAAAAAAACCCTTCATTCTTCATATTATGTATTGAGCTACTTGGCACTAACTAAAGTATTTATCTATGGTTAAAGTCCTTCTTATTTGTGTATGTAAGGGAATAATTTAGTGGAGAATGAGATGAGGAACAAGCTTACAGTAGATATGTTGCAATAGGTGAAAATGAGTGAAACACAAGCCCTTGAATATTTTGAGAGATGAGTGTATACACTCCATTTTTTAGGGACATTCTATTGTGATTTATCCTTACCAAATTAATTACATTGCTACTTGCATTTTTGGAAGGTGGAAAAGATTTCTGAGAAAGTTTGTTTTGCTTTTCATGAATTGATTGTTTTAGAATTTAAAAATCTTGAGGACAAGATTTGATGCAAGTGTGGGGGTGTGATGACTTCCTATTTTTAATTGATTTGTGATGTAATTTGATATATTTAGGAAGTCATCAATGCTAAATTAAAGAGATTTGATTGAGATTTTAAGAGATATCAATTTTAATGTATGATTCAGGGGATTTCAATTTAAAATAAAAGTTTGGGTTTAGGAAATAAATAATGATAATGGGAAGTTTAAAAAGAAAAAAAAAAGAAAAAAGAAGAAATAAAAATTTATGATTATTATGATTATTATTATTATTATTATTATATAATTTCCTTTCCTTTTGTTGTAACAATCAGAATCAGGGAGTACGATTGTGGTTGGAATCAATTAATCAAATTGAATGAATGCAATCAATGAGAAAGGAGCCACGGGAGAAATAAGAGAAAAAAAAAAAGAAAGAAAAAGAAAACGGATCAGAGAGAACACGCATAACAGGAGGTACCAGGAAGGAAGAGAAAAAAAAAACGCTAAACAAAGAGAAAGATGATTTTCGCTTGGAGAAAGAGAAAAAGACGCACGACACAGTGGAGGAAAAGAAGAAGCAGAGCGTGATATCAATTCAAGAAGCAGAGTTGTTCTGAGATTTCTTCTTCTTCTTCTTCTTCTCTTTATGCTGGGATTTGAACTCCTTATTATTGTAATCGATTTTCTCATAGCCATGTGTGGCTAATTTTTCTTTTCAACCTAGAGTGCTATGAACTTGTTTGAGACTTAGAAATTATTCCCACACATTGGTTTTGCTTAATTTTAATCAGTTTATTTAATCCTGTTTTTATTATTTATTGCTTATTGACTGATCACCATTGAGCATGTTTTGGGGATTTAGGATTGAACTTGAAAGAAAGAATCTTAAATTGACCTTGGGATTGAATAATGTGGAATTAGGTTTAAATCTAATAAGAAATTAGGTTTTAATCTAATTTGCGTCTAGGATAGACATATACCTAGAAGCTCCGCATAGTCAAATTAGAGTGAGCCCGATTTGAATTGCACCTTAATTAATTGTGTGAGACATTGCATACTTATTTGAGGTAGGTGTATAAATGGACCGACAGGCACTTATAAACACTAATACTCTAGATTAACTGATGAAATTAAGTTAGAATTAATGTAGTGGGAATAAAATCTAAGAAACAAATAAGGGATTAGTATCTCTAGATTGTCCTCTTTGATATTTGAATTATCTTTCTTTGAAAGTGCTTGTTTTTATTAAATTCTTTTGTTTTACTACTATTGAAAACACTTCTTATTTGCTCAACTTAAATGAAAAAAGGAAATTTGACACCTAATCACCAGTTTGATTGAGTCTCTGTGGGATGACCTTGATTTGCCACTTACTATTTTCATGACCCGTACACTTGCGGTGCTTAGTTAAATTTTTGGTAACATCACCTTTTCATCCGTTGCTCTTTCACGCACCTACTCGATGTTTCTCTAACGGACGTTAGGGGGAGTTAACTATTTTGCGCTATCTTTACCTTTTTAAAAGTTTGTTGGTATTTAAGGTCTACTTAATAGTTGTTTGTGCTGGATGCTCCTGGAGTAATAGTTTGTTGGTTAATTCGCTCCTTAATCCTATATTCAATGCATTGTTAGACTCTAAATATGGACACTTTTTTTAATAAAGATTCGAACAGTGGTTTACCATACTGTAAAGGACTAGACCTTCAATTAGACTCAACCTCATTAGTCATGTTTTTCAAAAATATGTCATGGCATGGTCCTTGTATTTCCGTTATGCGACAGATTAATCAAGTCGAGACCTGTAAAGCCCAAACCCAATAGACTGCAGTGAAGGGTCTAGTTGAAGACACCTTTGCTTTTGGACCAAAATACGCTGAAGATGTCCAAATCAGACGAGTACAGACACACGATGTTTTCTGGGCTTGGCTTGCATCCAATGCAAGCTCCCGTTTGTTGCCTCTGCTGCGGTCATACTGTGTCGTATTGATGCAAAAACTACCAAAACTTTGCTTTTAAAAAATAAAATAAATAATAAATATTTCAGGTATGAAAAAGATACTTTAAGATACTGACCGATACTGAAAAAATATTTTATAATCTTAAAAAAATATATCCTAAAATGTATTTCTAATACCAGTTAGTACCCTAACATGGATACTGGGCTCCATCTCTTACAGGAACCGTCGGATGGCCTATCGGGTCTCCTCTGGGAGGATGCCGAAGGGCTTGGAATTGCGCGTTTAATGCTGCAATGATACTTGATCACCTTTGATCAGCCATTGTAAACCAAAAAAAAAAAAAAAGTTCGTCGGATACTGACTGGTGCTGAAAAAATTCTATCTTAAAAAATTATTAATATTTTAGTGTAGGGTACTGGTCAGTATTAAAATGATACATCGGGATAACGACTGGTACAAAAAAAATTCATGATATTTTAGGATCTTAAAAAAATATTTCATGTTACTGACTGGTACTAAAAATATATTTTAGGATATTTTTTTAAGATCTTAAAATATTCTTTCAAGATGATGAAGTATTTTTTCAGCACCCGTCAGTATTTTAAAGTATCTTTGTATTATCTGTTAGTACCCTCAAATATTTATTTTTTTAAAAAAACGCACAGCTTGACAATTTTTGCATCAAACCGACTCCGACAGAAGCTTGCATGGGATACAAGCCAAGTCCATGTTTTCTGTCTTTCTGGTTTCTTTTGGGAGTGATAACATGCACTACACGTCTAAACCCGCTTTCTAATAATAAACGTTTCATAAATATGCATGATATATGATCACATTATTTTTGTTAAATTAAGTTATGAATTTTATTTTATTTTAATATTATCTGTGTATGTCTTGATTATGAAATATGAAAATTTGTATAATTTCGGGAAATTAAAAAAGGAGATTGATTTGAATTCTTCTAGTAAAAAAAATAAAAGAAGAAAAATTACACTTCTCGAATCGTTGACTGACTTATACAAACAATTGAAAACGGATATCTTCTTGGCCAGTTGGACTCCATTTTATATCAGTTCATTTTCGTGTTTGTAACGCCAAAAGCCTCGTTTCTCGGATCATTTGTATAAAGAAGACAACTTCCACACGCATGCACATGTTCGTCTTCTATGTGATGTCAAATTCATGAGTTTAGACATAATGGAACCTCTAATTGCACGATATTAACTCATTGTTTGAACTCACAAATTTCACAAAGTTCGCAGCTAGCATGATTAGTTTAATAGTGAATTAACATTTTTTTATAAGTTAAAAATGTATCAATAACGAACTTAAAAACTCAACAAACTTATGAGTTTCACAATAATGATTATATATACAATTTTTTTATGCATAGTGCATTCAATCTTATATGTAATCTCATGTCACTAGAACTCTGCCCTTTTAAATAAAAAATAGAAAGGGTAAATTCTTTTGGTTAAGGTACATTTTTTTGCCCAAAAGTTGTTACAAAATCTTGAGTTTGCCTACAAGGTTTTTTTGTTTGGAACAATGTCACGCTCAAAGTTTTTAAATCATAACAATTTTACTTCAGATGTTATTCAAGTTAAGTTTGACTGTTAGTTGATCAAATATGTTAATTTGGCAGCTCTACGTATTATTCACACTATGTTCATTTCATGTTTAATTGCAAAGTTATCTCGAAAATTTCTGAATCATAGCAACTTCACCTTGACCATTATCTAAGTTAAGTTTACCTGTTAGTTGGCTAAACATTTATTCTTCAATGTTGTTAACGCTGCCAATTTATTATATTTGATCAACTCAGTGGCGGAGCTAGGTTTTATAATTTGTGTCTGCACAATTAGTAGGAGGATTTGGGAGTGCTACCCCCAATTTTTTTTTTTTTAAGAAAATTTTAAATGCATTAAAAAATAAAAGAATATAACTAGCGTTAAAATTGAAAGAGGCAGGCAGGCTTGTTAATGAACAAATGTACCTTAGCAAAAATGGAAGTGAAAACCCTGAGACTCAAAATTTTGATTACATTGCATTCTTCATATTTAGTTAGAACCAACAAAGGAAAAATATATGTGTGGGATCGGTTAATAAATAAAATCAAAAGAATATAATATCTTTATTTGATCAAACCTGGAGTAATGTAGAGTAGGAAAGAGAGATTGTAGCCAAATGGGGAGGATGAGTTGAAGCAACCATTTGGAGTGACAGGAAGTGGTTCATTTATTGAAAAAAAATGAAATTGAATGAAACACGCCTGTAGGATTCGAACCAGCTACAGCCAACTTTAATATCACACACCTCATCCACTGAGCTATTGGTATCTCTTTGAAACATTGCAATATAACAAATATTTATGTCTGCACCTGCAGACACAGGCAACAACGTAGCTCCACCATTGGATCAACTAATGATCAAATTTAACCTTTATAATGGTTAGTGCAACATTGCTACAATTTGAAAACTTTAGAAGCGATATTGAACCAAAAAAAAAAAATCCAAGACAACATTGCTTGAATGAAAATTTTGCCGATAAATTTATACCTTAATAAAAATGATGTGGACTTATCAGCTTAACATATTCTATCAACTAAAAGTCAAACTTTGTCCAATAACGGCCGGAGTAAAATTACTATAATTTGAGAATTTTTGGGGTGATATTGCTCCAAAAAAAACCTTCAAAGATAAAATCGAGATTTTGTGATAACTTTTGGAACATAAATGAACCTTAACCTAACTATCTTTTTTATATGATTTAATCATAATATATTCAATTTAATAAAAATATAGTCGATGATGATGATAACTGGGAAAATAAAAATAAAAATCTCGAATCTTTTGATTGAGCTTGCAATATAATTGACAGATAACGTGCTCTATTATATTGTTTTCTTTTAATGTCGGCAATTGACTTTTGGATCAGTCATCAAATTATTTGCGTGATTCTAACATATAAAAGGTCTTATATATTCTTGAAAACCTGGCTCGGTTCTCGTGGCTCATTTTTTTAATGATTTAGTCTTTGATAAGTTTAATTTCTGAAAGCCAAAGGAAAATATTACTACGGAACTGGTTAGTGTGCTCGTCCAACGATGAGCACATCTAGATCGTTCAGATCTGATTTGGACGGTTTATATTTGATTTTTTTTTAAAAAAATAATTTTAATTGGTAGAGAACTTAAAATAAAGATAATCTTTCAACTAACATTTTTTTAAAAAAATAATTTTTTAATATTAAAAAAACAAAAAAAAAAGATATGAACTGTCCAGATCTAGATCTGGACAACCAGGACCTCATTCCCTACTCGTCCAGGGAAGCCAGTTCCATATTACTAATATCTTTAACCCTTGTACTATAAACTATGTCTCGGAGGAGTAATAAATTTCCTCTGTTCTTATCATGTCATCATTTAGCTTGATTCACCGCGCACAATAATCACGTGGTGATTTTGTCTTTATTTTTTTAATTAAGAAAACAAGCTATCCACGTTAGGAGATGAGCTTCAGTACCAACTCATCCGGATTCAACGAGAATGCTTCAAGTCTTCAACCTTAATGCAACTAATTTTCATTTTTTTTTTGCCAGAAATCTAATTAATTTTCATTAATTTTGTTTTGTTTTTTTTCTTATAAGTATGAATGTCTTGTAATTTTCTCTAGCTACTCCGTGACAAATTTCCATTTAGTTACTCTTGGACTACGTGATATTATTCATTTTTTAACACTTTCAAGATAATATTGATTTCAAACAAACTTTTGGATAACCATAGACATGATTTATTTTACAAAACCTTAGTGAAAAAAAAAATGCTAGCCCTAAAATTAAAAAGTTGCTAGGACTTAAATATTATGTTTTTATAATGTAAATTTAATAATTTGAATCGATTTCAAAAGACATTGTTTCCT
Organism: Acacia crassicarpa; assembly: GCA_034222035.1. Classification (NCBI taxonomy): domain Eukaryota; kingdom Viridiplantae; phylum Streptophyta; class Magnoliopsida; order Fabales; family Fabaceae; genus Acacia; species Acacia crassicarpa. The sequence goes on along the minus strand of JAWXYG010000002.1, from coordinate 58,175,822 downwards.
TTGATCTATATATTTATCTAATTTAATGATATTAAGGAAATTAGTTAGTATGATATTTATTTTAGGGAAAATTATAATGAAGGACCTAAGAAAAATAATATTTATTAAGAAGGACCATAAAAAGTGGTAATTATTTTAAAGGACCAAAAATTAAAATATCAAAATAAAAGGACTAAATTATCCAGATTTAGTTAATGAGAAGATAGTAAATCTGATTAAGGGTAATTTAGTCCTTTTATTTTAATATTTTAATTTTTGGTCCTTTAAAATAATTACAACTTTTTATGGTTCTTCTTAATAAATATTATTTTTCTTAGGTCCTTCGTTATAATTTTCCCTTTATTTTAAAACACCTAATCATTTTCATTAATTTCCTCATTCACTCTTTTCATAAATTACTGTTGAAGTAACATTAATATTACCCGGTCTTAATATGGGGTAAAGTTTGAAGTGTAATTTCTACTATAAATTTATCCTATATTTAAGACTGGATGAGTATATATTAATAAAAAATTGACAAATATAAAAAAAGTTAGCCAAGATCAATTCTCCTAGCAGGCCTTAGTGATTGTTTGTGAAATTTAAAAAGCTTTTTTAAAAAATAAAATAAAATAGATCGCCTCGTAAGTTACTAATTTAAAACACTTTTAAAAAGTTAGAGTATTAAAGAATGGAGGGAGTACCATCGAGGACAACATAGCTGGTGGTATTAAGATGTCTTATATCTCCCATCAAGTCCCGTATTCGAATCTCTCCTCCCCCTCATTTCGTAAAAAACAAAAAAGAAAAGAAAAGAATGGAGGGAGTATTAGTAGTAGCAGTTGTGGTTAGTGTTAGGAAAGAGAATATCACTGTTGATATTGAAATGGAGTGGTGAGACTGACGTTGCACAATAGGCACCACCCACAGGCAGCCTCTATATCTGAAATAAACTTGGTCACATTAATGCCCAGAAGCAAACCTCGACGATCACGAGACGACGACTCACCCAAAACCAAAAGCATGCTCTCCAAATCCCTCTCCCTCCGCCCTCCGAACACCCCTCCAATCACCGACACCCAAAACCAAATGCCCTCTTGTTACCCTCCCACTCGTGTCTCACTATTCTCAGCCCCCAACCCCACCAACCTCCGTCACACTCACACCCCTCCCCACCACCTGAGATGCTCCAATTCCGGCGACCCCCTCCTCTTCCAACCCGATCCTTCCCTCACCAGTGATGACCTCAGACCCGCCACTCCCACTCAACGCACACTCTCCGGCTTTGAATTGGCCACTCTCTGGGTGGCCCTTGTGGTGGGTGTCCCTTCCTATTACCTCGCTGGCAGCCTCGTCGACCTCGGCATGTCATGGTGGCAGGGCATAGCCACGGTGGTGGCCTCCAACACCATCCTCCTAGTTCCTCTAATTCTCACTGGTCATCCCGGCGCTCGCTACGGCATATCCTTCCCTGTTCTTGCTAGATCCTCTTTTGGCATCCACGGTGCTCATATTCCCACTCTTATACGAGCCCTGGTTGGGTGTGGTTGGTACGGGATTGAGTCTTGGATCGGTGGAGAAGCCATCTTCCTTCTCTTACCAAATTCAATCAAACAATCTCGATTCTCTCAGAATCTTGCTTGGCTCGGTACTTCCCCTCTTGAATTTTCTTGTTTTATGATCTTCTGGGCTGCACAATTGGCCTTTGTATGGAGAGGAATGGATGGGATTCGAAAGCTAGAGAAATACTCTGCTCCAATACTTATTTTCCTCACTTCTTGCCTTCTAATTTGGTCTTACATTAAAGCAGGTGGGTTTGGTCACATGCTTTCTTTATCCTCTAGGCTATCCAACTCAGAGTTTTGGTCCTTATTTTTCCCTTCTCTAACTGCGAATATAAGCTTTTGGGCTCCGGTGGCTCTGAACATCCCGGATTTTACTCGCTATGCTAAGAGCCAGGCTGATCAAGCCATTGGTCAAATTGGGCTTCCCATTTCCATGGGGGTATTTACATTTATCGGCGTCGCAGTGACGGCCTCGACGGGAGTAATATTTGGGAAAGTCATTTCTGATCCAATTCAACTGCTTGGCCAAATAGGTGGCTTAACGACGATAATTGTGGCCATCTTTGGAATAAGCCTGGCCACACTTACTACTAACATTGCTGCTAATGTTGTGGCACCTGCAAATGCGCTTGCGAATTTGAGTCCCACGTGGTTCACTTTTAGAAGAGGAGCTCTAATCACTGCTTTGCTTGGGATTGCTTTTCAACCTTGGAGGCTTCTCAAGTCTAGTGAGAGCTATGTGTATACGTGGTTGGTTGGGTATTCTGCGTTGGTAGGTCCTATTGCTGGGATTCTTTTAGCTGATTACTATCTTGTACGATCGACTAATTTGAGCATGGGAGATTTGTACTCTCGTAGTCCTGGTGGGGCTTACTATTACACTGGGGGATTTAATTTGGTGGCCATGGTGGCTTTGATTGTTGGGATTTTGCCAGTAATCCCTGGTTTCTTGCAGAAAGTTGGAGTTTTAAGTTCGAATATTCCTCGAGCTTTTACGGTAATATACAGCAATGCTTGGTTCATCAGCTTCTTCTCCGGTGGATGCGTGTATTGGGTTCTGTCTCGTGTCACAAGAAAGCCAAATATATAGTAGGGTTTCTCTTTCCTGTTTCAGAACCTGTATGAAATATGTGAATTATAGAAACACCATACATGTCATTGGAAAAATAGTTGCTCTACTCCCGGTGGGGTTTGAAGAAAGCAAATCTTTTAACTTTGTATTTCTAAATTTGTTAGGCCTATTTGGTAAGTGGTGGGAAGGGAAGATAAGTAAGTTCCTTTGATACATTTTTTGTATCAAATCTTTCCGTGAACTCTAGTTCTTGGACCTCTCTTGTGTCCGCCAATCAGTGACGAACTCAGGAATTAATGTTTGTGAGTGCACAATTAGTGAGGAAATTCGGGGGTGCTGCCCCTGAAAATTTTTTTAAAAGGAAAGTTTTAAATACATTAAAAATTAAGTGAATATAGATAAGAAAATAAAATAAAATAAAATAAAAGTTCAACTTGACATAGAAAAAAGTTTGACAAGATTAGGGAACATGTTGCAACCTATAAACTAGTTCATCTCAATGCTTCCTCTATCAAAACCTATAAGATTGTATCTTTTTTTATACAGGATACTAAGCAATTGAAGCCATAATTTCCAATTTCAAAGCAATTAAACAATTCGCACTTTATATCAATTTAGTAAGTAATCAGCAAGTAATTCAAACACAAGATAAATTAATATCCAAAGGATGAAAAGACAATATTTATAATCCATAAATTATAGATAAGTAAACTAAATGAAAGGTGTCTTTTTATATTTATTTTTTGTCTTTACCTCTCAACAAAAGTTGCATAGCTCAACTGGCAGAATGCATCGTTGAAAAAAATAACCATGAAAGAAACGCGCCTTGGGAGGAATCGAACAGGGGCTATGCCAATGAACTCTACTCTTATTACCAACTAGGCTACTTAGAAGATTTGAGTTGACGTTCCTTCAAGATATATATCTATTATTAAAATTTAGTGTCTGCACTTGCCCACACTGGCACCAGTGTGAGTCCGCCGCTGCCGCCATTCTTCCTTTTTAGGTGGAGGGGAGAAAATAAGATCCTACTAAAATAAGTGGGAATCCAAATTCCCACGTTAACAATGCGCTGTCGGATATATTTACCAACTATCACTACTTCAATTTCTTACGACCAAACAAATTATCTTCACCCATCCCTCAAAATCTTTCTTTCCCACCCCTCAAACCTTCCCCGTAAATATCACACAAATGAAGGGACGCATTACAGAGTTCTCAGTTGCAAGATAAGCTGATTTTGATTAGTTAGTCCTAACCGAAGTAAAGGGAAGCCTGATGAAAGGTAGTAATGGAAACATGCAAGGAATCTGCTTTTCTCGCATAAGGATTTTCTTGTCCATTTTCTAAGAGTAATACTAGGGGCCGCAGGAGAATGGGCTTTATACTTTTATGATTCAACTTTAAAGTTGATTTCTAATTTCTATAGGTCTTTTATTATCTAACCTTTATTTTATCTTCTGACCCAAAAAAAAAAAAAAACCTTTATTTTATCTTGACATTTTTTATATCTTTAATAAGAAATCTTTTTGATACTTATTTAATAAGAAATCTATTTAGTTTCAAAAATTGGTCTATACTCAGTTCTTTCCCTTTGGGTTTTCTGGGCTTTTCAGCCCCTCTAGTGAATAAACCCCCGCCCCCCCCCCCCCCTCCCCAAAAAAAAAGTAACAAAAAAAAGAGATGTGCATTACTCCAATATGAAAAGGAATGGGCCAATCTTTTCAGTCCATAACGTTAGCTACAATAATTATGGGTTGAAGTAAGTTTGGGTCTACCCCGATCCATATGTCCAACTTTACCAAAAATATTTATATATATATATATATAAAAAACTTTACCAAAATTGCTTATCAGAATTAAGAAATGGACCCGCCAATGAGAGTTGGCATAGATGGTAAGGGATCCAGGACTAGGCCTTTGGGTCGTGGGTTCGATCCCTTCTGCCGTCGTTGGGACTCCTTTGGTAGGCGATCTCGTAAGTCCCCAGGCCGAACCCCTCCAAAACTTTTTTATATATATAAAAAAAAAAGAATTAAGAAATGGACTTTGTACCCAAAAAAAAAAGGAAAGAATTGGACTAATTCAATTGGGTTTACCCGCGAGGAGTAGATTATGAGAAATCTATATCTGCCAGCAGAGTTGGTTTTAGCCAGTAAACTAAAAATTACTCCCTCACACTCCTACTATAATAAATTTAGTTTTTTTTTTGGCCTGAAAATTAAGGTTTAGTATTATATCCAATAAAAGGATATATATATGTATATAACAAAAAATATTTTTATTAAGTATTTTTGAGTTAAGATTGGCTAATCCATTAATCCCAATAAATCAATAAAATCTAACACTAGGGTTTTTATTCAAAAATGTTTAAACTAGACTAAATAGGTGTGTTTGTGGATTTTTTTTTTTTATTTTTTGCATGGAACAGTCAGTATTTCGGACCTACTTGATTTTAACTTAAAAATTATTTATAAAGAGTCAAAACTAATTTAGATCATGTGGGCAGAGGCATAGGAGTACCATCAAATATTGAACATTTAAGATCATGCATTCTTGTGTAAACTTAACTATTTAACTACCTACCTAGACACACACCCCGCACACCGAGTCCCTGCACATATCCGCAAGCACCTATGTAATACTAATACGTCTGCATGTATGTTAAATATACAAGTTTTCACCCCCCCCCCCCAAAAAAAATAAAAATAAATATATAAGAACTAAATAAAGAGATTATTTTTCGTATAACATTCAACTCATTTTATCTTTTAAATTTATAATTTATTTTTCAAAACTCCAATGGATTGCACATACTGTATAAGATGTTTTTATCAATTCATAATTTTAATACACATGATTAAGAGATATATTTTAGAAAAATTCACAATCCAACCCTCATTTATTGAAAAAACTAACTTTTAACTAATTTTCCCAATATCCCTCAACTAGTTATCTAATTTTTTTATTTTTAATATTAAAGACCGGATGGGATATGAATATAATATGATATATAAAGAAAACAATTAATTTTTAAATTCTTAAGTTTAAGGTGTGTGTACTATTTGATCCTTAATATAAGACATATTTGAAGAGTAAATATTGGTCATAAATATAAGAAATTGTTTTCATATTTGTTTCTATTTTACTCATATTGGTATTCTCTCAATAATAATCAAGGAGGATAGGGAATGAAAAAATTAAGAAAGATGATTAGGGTGTTTTAGAAATTATATGTCATATTAACTAACTTAATAAATTTTCTTAATCTAATCAAATTAGGTAAATATGTCTTATATTAAGGACTAAAGAAGTAATAAATATGCGCGCACACACATGTATAATTATTTATATGTGTAATAGGCAAATTCATTCATTCAAAAAAATTATAGAATAAAGGCTGCAGAACAAACACGCTTGTGAATTATAAAGTGATTATGATACCTTACAAATAAAAATTGTTGTCCTTATTGGGCAAAGCAAACGCAAAACGTGCTGTATTATGTTATTATTGCAAACAGCTATAATAGGATCTCCTTAATTTTACCTCTAAAACCTCAAAAAGTTCTATTCTACTGTTCACATTTGAATTGAGAAGGACTAGCATAAAATAATACGAACGTGTATTAGTGTATAAATGTACAAGCGCGAAACGTGCTTTATCTTTGTATTGTGTATTTGATAATGAACGTTTCTATTTTTTATTTTTTTATAAGTAGATAATACATATTTCTACTTTTCATAATTGAGAATCGATATTATATATGAAAACACGTACATTTTCAACTACTGAAACTGTCTAAGAACACTGAATCGTAATTAATTAACAACGCAGAGATAGGGATATTCTGTTTGTTATACAAACAAAATAAAAAATATATATAAAGAAGAGGACGTATATAATAAGAGAAATATAAATTGATAAAACATGATTATACATGATATGATCGTGCGCGTGACGTTGGACCGGTCCACATTATGTGCTTCTCCTTTATGTGCTTCTTACATGCTTCTCCCTTTAATTAGAGGGGCAATCAATTTTTTTTTATTTTTTTAAATTTTTTATTTATTCTATATATTTAGATTAAATTATATGCTGCTTTCTGAAAAAAAAATTGGCACCCAGTGCATTCAGAAATATGCTTTGCAACACCAGTATACTGAAAACTAATTAATTTGAGATACTGGGTGCCAAAAAAATTTTCAGAAAGCAGCATATAATTTAATCTAGATATATAGAATATATAAAAAATTTTAAAAAAATTAAAAAAAATTGTTTATCCCTCTAATTAAAGGGAGAAGCATGTAAGAAGCACATAAGGGAGAAGCACCTTATGTGCTTCCGACGTTGGACAGACAGGAACATGGTCTCCCCCTCCCCCAGTTAGTTTAAATCCATCAATTCTTATTTATTGGCTGTATTTTGGTCAAACCATTTTTTTAAAAAATAAGGCACAAAAAATACTATTAGTAGTTTCACACGTGAAATGATAAAGGAAAAATTGGATTTAAGGACCAAAATGGTGGAACCCTTGAAGCTGCATTCCAAAATCTGCAACATAATCAAGTTTCAAGAGAGATTAGTAGTGAATTAACAATATTGAAGATTCCTGAAGCACAAGCATAGATTTTGGAATCTACAATGCAGCTTTAGGAGTCGTAGTAATAATTCATTTCTGCTAAATATTTCATCCTTTTGGTTCTTTTCTCCAATTTTCTCATAAAGTGATGGCAGGTGAGAGCTATACAGAACTCTTTTTTTATTTAAAAAAAGGCTTGGGTCAATATATTCCAATATTTTGTAATTCTTTGAGAGGGCCTCAAAAGTCTAAGGCCTTTAAAAATTAGAAATCTGCAGCACACTTATAACAGTGAACCTGTTTAAATAGAAAACCAGCGAAGATGTATCAGTGTGACAGACAGGACATCGAATCTAGAGCAATGGTTTTAGTCGTATTGATACAATAATCGATAATATACATATATATATATATATAGAGCAGCAGTGAAGTGTGTGTAGCATATATATATATATCTAGAGCATGCAACGAATAGAGAAGAAAATTATAACAAGAATCAGTAGTGTAGCCAGGTAGCTAGCTAGCTTGGAAACACGGACTTGGTAGCCTACTTGTTGGAACCTGCAGGTTCTATTATATTAGTGGCCATGGCCAGTGGTGTAAGGTATAGAGGACAAACTCATGACAGTACAGTGTCCAGGAATTTTCTATAATATACTCCAGTCGATTCTAATTATAAAATATATTTACTTAATTTTAGAAAGATTAAAGATAATAGTTAAACTGCTTAATTATATTTCTTTTCGTAAAATGTCCTTATTTAAAATTAAAAATAACATTTAGTTATTCTGATTCCTTTTTCTTCTTTGACTTCTCCTACCTCACACACACGACTTTTTCAATAAAATTGTAAAACGTACAAGTGGATTTTCTATTATATTATGTTATATAATGAAGGGCATATGATGTAGCTAGCTAGGGTCGAGCAACTTGTGGCTGACGATTCATTTACAAAATGGAATTTTGACTAATTAATACCATACGCTTTAAAATGTCTCTAATTTGCTGCAGGGTCGTTTACTTGCTTATTTGTCACCTACTGCTTTAGAATATGCGAGTATATATATGCAAACGTGGATTCTTTTATGATGAGACTCCAGCCATGCACATACTTAAAACATAGATTGACACCCGCATTCACGCAATTATCTTTTTGATCAGCAAATTAAACAACGATTGCAAAGTTCAAGAGCCAATTAACAACACAGCTGTAATGCATGGTCGTGGATAAGCTTCTCTGATCTTTTTTATCTTCTATCTCTCTGGACAGAGCCCCACATGTCTAATTACTAGTTTATTATATATATGCTCTTATATTATTGTTATAATTTGCAAAGCATCTGCTTAATTTCACCGTCATCAGCCCAACTACCTAGGGTTTGGTTAAGCAAAGAGATTATATATGTGTGCGCGTGTGGGATCAATAATTCTTTTAGTACGGACCAGGGTCTCCAATACTGCAAATACATATGGCCAAGCCCTTGTGCACGCAGCAGCTTAGATTTTATTTGCTATATGTGGCAAGTGTTAAATACGGTAGTCTCTGAACTTGTAAGAAAAAAATTAATCCTTTGATCTTTATAATTTTGATTGAATTAAAACTCAGTCTTTATCTTTAACTTAGTATGACATTATGACTTATTAGTCACTATAATTTTTACACATCTGAAGAAAAATAATTGAAATTAGTTAACAATGCTTTTCATTTTATAAAAAAATAAAGTGACATTTCAAAACTCCTTTTCATTAAAGTCTTTAACATTTATTTCAATATCAAGTAGCATAAAGACACGGTTATTATTATAAATGAAATATTTGAAAATAATATATATATATATATATATATATATATATATTTCTTAAAAGATCTTTTTTTGATATAAGAGGAGGCAGCTGCCTTATATTAATTAAAATCAAGGGGAAGAGATTCCCATACAATCATGCAGAACCAAAGTCCTAAAAAAATCAGGACACTCATCATAAAATTGTGACACAGATATGCATCGGTGTTATCAAATTAAGTCGAATTGGACTAACCCGTTTGGACCCGAAATCAGCAATTTGTCCGGTCTGGAATATCCTTGGAACCAACCTAAAAGTGAATCGGAGGAGAATCAGTCAGAATGAGTTTTTTAAAGAAATTAATAAACCCAAAATTATATTAGTTTATGTTTAATTTTATTTTTTTCTGGGTTTTTATTCAACACAGTACACGTTAAAAATTGTAACACACACGACTATAACGTTTTTATGTATATTCCATGTGATTAATTTTGGTATAAATCTTCTGACTGGATAAGATACGTACGTGAAAAGATTATTTATTTAAGGATGTAATTAACTAGATCGGTGTATTATTTCAGCATATTTGACTTTCATATACATTCTTACGTATAATAATTAATAAACTTCATATTTAGTCAAGGGTTCAAGTTGAGAAATTCAATGATATCTCTCGCTCGCTCTCTTACGTACAAAATATAATTATGACCTATGAGTATCTCCAAGAACAAGAGACTGATCTATCACTTATCATTCAATCTCGAGCCTTACATAAAAAACTCATTCCAGATACTAATTACGCATATTCGCATCTAATTCATGTAAACCATCATATCAGTGCTTCAAATAAATTAAGATTCGTCAATTTTACTAATTTTGTATTGTCATTGTTGAATATTCCGAATAATTGGAGGTATGCGTTTTCCTCAATACTATGAATCTTGAGAATTGACACGCGCACAAAGGCTGTTTTTTTGCGCCCAATTACTGTCTAAAAACAAGCTAGGCAAACATATAGTGGTATAAATACAGTCCAAATTTACACACAGGAGTGCGAGAGATGAAATTAAAGAAATGGCATTAATTTGGCAGAAAGAACGTACAGGCGTTATTACTTGGATCCAACTGCAAATATGATTGGCAATGTCTACAACTGCATAATTAGGTGCTCAGCTCATCTATGAGCTTAGAATCTCATCCCGCAAAACGTGGTTTTGTGGGATGAGATCCTAAGCTTATAGATGAGTTGAGCATCTAATGGGTTCCGGTGCCTATAGTTATATCTTTGGATCCAAACCCCAACCCTTTTCCAGTTATAATATAAAACTCAGTTTGAAAAACTCCACCAGACGGATTTAATGTCAAGGAAAAATTAGTGATATTAATTCATTGAAACCGAACCAACTGTTCAGAGATAAGATTGCTAAGTAATTAAGGTTCTTGTTGTCAATTTTGTATATCTACATCATTTAACTTATCCATCAAAGTTACCATGAAAATTGGCAATTGACAACGTTTTCATCAATCGAGCACAAAATGAAATGGCCGGTGAGAGTGATTGAATGAACCGAATTCATCAAGGACGTCATGCTTCATTTATAGCAAGCGACTTATGTTCATTTTATGTTATGCAATTGTTTTTTTTAAAAAAAAAAAAAAAAAAACTCCTTTGGTCCTTAGCCTTGTGTGGCAGAGTAAAGTCTATTTAACTAATTTAATTGGATTAAGAAAGTTAGATTAGTTAATTAATTATAATTAATAAATATAACTTGTTTTGTCTAAAATGCTTTAATCATTTTGCTTACTATATTAAATATAGTAAACTCACTTATTACTATTACTTACCCATTAATAACAGTAGCTGCTGGGCTGCGAACAAAAAAGGCAATAAGAGCAGCCTCTTATGCTAAAACATGTATTTTTTTATCTTTAAAAATGTAATGCAAGAGGATATTGTCCAGAAAGTATACCTAATTAATTGGTCAATGCGTGTTTTGACTGCTGGAGGCTATAGAATGAAGATAAGTCTTTTGTACACTTGGTTTAAAATTTTGTGCAAATAATATACTAAATTATTCTTATAATGTTTCAAAAAATTCTGTTATAATATATATAAATATGAAATTATAAGTAATTAGTTGATGGACCGGCCGTGCGAGATAGAGGTTGAAATAAATTGTGCTAACAATGATTTATACATATAGTATGATTTTTTAAAAAACTCTATTATATTTATATATATGGTTGAGTGATCGTATTAGTCATGGTTTAAATAAGTGGGCATATTATATTGGTGTCAATATTGTGGGTTGTTATATAACGTTTTATATTTATAGTAAAGTTTCAATTTGATATTGATAATGACGTGGCAATTGAGGAAGGCTGCTAGCTGCTAAAGAGAGTGGGCCCACGAAAAGAGGAGACGACTTTTTCTTTTTAATCAACAAGAGGGGTCGATCTATGTCGAAAAGTAATTAGTAGCTTCCAGATTCTACGTCCCATTCATATGTGTGAGAGCGCCGGTTTGACGATCCATGTACGTGTATCTATATGTATGCATATATGCTTCAGGTTGTGTGTTCGTTCGAACTTTATATAAACAATATAACAAATGCACGAGTTATAACGTTAAAGTTGAATGGAAGATAGATCTCACACACACACACACACACACACAATGGAAAAGAGAAGATGGTAATTAAGTGATGGGAGTGTGGCCCTACAATTCTATCCCCGTTTTCTGACTAAACTTTGTCAACGGTATTGTAACAGGAACCTGTCCTCTTTCTATTCAGAAACCTCAACCTGGTTTCTTAGAAACTTGGTACTGTTTTCCTTCCCCACTTTCCCTATATATACCGCTCTTCTCTATCCTCCTTCCCACACACTTCCTATTCAGAAACCTTACTTTCTGTTTTTTTTTTTAAAAAAAAAAAATTTATTGCGCTCTCTATCTAGATAGGTTGGTTACTCGCCCCATGTCTTCTTCACCAATCATATACCGCATTTTGATCTCTCTCTCTCTATATATCCTTCCACATGCATGCGCACAGACTGTTATATTATCTCTTGAATCCAAGTATATAGACATATATTAATAGAAATTTTAGACTTTACGGGATCACAATCAATTAGGCGGGACACTTTCATGTTCGATTATGTTTATTTAAGGCATCACGAGACTTTCCCAAGAATATACATGTATAAGCTTTAATTTTATTACTTGCAACAGGTGATTCGATGACTATGTCTCCCGCAATAATAATGTTAGTAGATGATGATGTTGAGAGGTGCCATGAGGAAACTCCAGAAGCCCAATATCAGACAGGTGTGAAGCTTCTCTGTGAAAATGGGCTTCACAGGCTTCCCAAGAAGTACATATGGCCTCCCTCTGAACGACCCACTCGTACGGATACACAAGATCCCAATGTCGCCGGCAAACAAAATCTTCAGTTACCCGTCATCGATCTTGCTGATTTGCTTGGTCCAAAGAGGTCCCAGGTCCTTCATTCCCTAGCCGATGCCTGCCAACAGTACGGATTCTTCCAGGTATTTATATATAATTGGCATCAATTTCTGACACGTCTCTGGAAGTAACTACAGACACACACACAGACACATATTTATTATAATCTCTGATGATTCGAAGTTTGATGTAGCTGGTGAATCATGGGATAGCAGAAGATGTGATAAGGAAGATGAGAGAAGTGAGTGAGAGGTTTTTCGATCTTGCTTATGAGGAAAGAGCCAAGTACATGATCAATGATTTAAGGGCTCCTGTTCGATATGGGACTAGTTTCAGCCAAACCATCGACACTGTCTTCTGTTGGAGGGACTTTTTGAAACTCCAGTGCCATCCCTTACCTGATTTCCTCCCCTCCTGGCCTTCTTCCCCTGTCGACCTACGGTTAGTCTCTCTCTCTCTCTCTCTCTCTCACACACACACACACAAGTCGGAAGCATTTTTTTAATTTACTCATACAGGCCTCTGGACAGTGAGGTTTAACATAGTACTAAAGTTGCTGTCAAGTGATCTAAAGTTCACGGGTTCAAATCTAGGAAGCAGTTTCTCTACCTGTGAGAGTAAACTTGTGTACACTCATCCCTCTTCAGAACCCACCCACCTGGTGGAAGTCTTGTGCATTGAGCAGCCTTTGATTTAGCCCTCCAGGCCTTCCATTGGTAGTTTGATGATGAAGCCGCACATTTCCCAAACCCTATTAGTTCATTTCTAGTGAAATTTAAAATATAGCTGAATGCTGTATTCTTAATTGAATTAAATGGCCATTTGTCAAATATGCAGCACCAGCAGGAGCTTACAATATAATATGGCATCCTAAGGCCGAATCTTGTTTGATTTTGATTAACTGTTCAGTCATCACTCTATTACTTTTCCGTGTCGTTATTATATGTAGCTTATATATGTGCGCTGTTTTAATATTTTTTTTTAAGGGAAGTGGCGTCTACCTACGCACAAGAAACCAAATACTTGTTTCTGACGCTAATGGAAGCTATTCTAGAGAGTTTAGGAATTGTGGAAGCCAGACAGGAGGAGACAAAAAGGAAGGAAATTCTTAAAGACTTCGAAGATGGGAGCCAGATAATGGTGGCCAATTACTACCCACCATGTCCTGAACCAGACCTAACTCTTGGTATGCCTCCTCACTCTGATTATGGCTTCCTCACACTTCTCCTCCAAGACGACGTCGTCGGCTTGCAGATCCACCATCAACAACGGTGGCTCGCCGTTGACCCTATGCCTAACGCCATAGTTGTTAACATTGGAGATCACTTAGAGGTAAGTAGTTTCCCTTTGTGTTTTAAATTTTACAGGTAATTAAATGCTATATGATCCCTCATGCTTTTAATATAAGACTCAGTTGACTTTTTTGAAGAGATTAAAGAAGTTGAATTAATTAATTAATTATAGCATATATTATATATATATATCATTATTATATATCAGTTTACAAGTTAGATAAATTAGTTTAGAGAAAAACTATAAATATAAATATTTTAAAATAATTTATTTTAAAATAATTTTCTTGAGAGGTTAGTTTTAATTAATCAAGGATTTTTTGTTTTTGCATTTGTTAATGGAACAGATATATACTAATGGGAGGTACAAGAGTGTACTACATAGGGTTTTGGTGAACAGCGTGAAGAGTAGAATATCGGTGGCTTCGTTGCATAGCCTTCCGTTCAACTACATGGTGCGACCTTCACCAAAAGTCATAGACGAAAAGAATCCGAAGCGTTATAGAGACACGGATTTTGGAAGTTTTCTTGACTATATTTCCACGAAAGAACCCAAGAGAAAGGATTTCCTGGAGTCCAGGAAATTGACCAATTAATTAATTTTGAAGAAAATTAGCGATGAAGATAATGTAAAATATGAAAATGGGGCACAGGGGTGGTTTGACTTTGTAATGTCAAATATAAATGTAATCACTATGGAATTATATATGCCTCCCGATCATGCTTTAGTTGGAACCATTCTGATATGTAACGTCATAATTGCCTTTTTAATTAATTTCCCTCTCGTCTGATCTGTTCTTCATTATTTTGGGGCTTTGTTTAGGAGAAATACATAAAATCCCTGTAATCATGAGTAATAGAAAATTTTGGCAATATTTTTACAGTATTGTTTGTTGTTATTAATTCTTTGATTGAAATGTGTGTGTGTGTGTGTGGAGACTGTACTGTTAGTCATTTCATTGTATATCCATCAACGAGAGATACAAATGTCTCAGCAAGCTCAAACCCCTGTAGGAATATCAAGTGTAATGTTAATTTGAAAGGTTTCTCCTATCTCAAAGCACAAAAAAACCAATGACCGAAAACTTCATGAGTTAACATGATGATAAGATGGATCATCATTGGGTTGTGTGATATAAAAAAAAAATCTAGAAACTCCGAATCAGGAAACAAAAGAAACTTATAAAGTTCTATACATAACAAAAATGTGGTTTTCGAAAGGGAAATGAAAAGTATGTGCTTCATTTTTCTCAGGAATAACTTTTTCGGGCATCAAACGTTATACTATCTTTATTAATTATACTATAAGCTTTATTCTATATTTAGAACGGGGAATATTACTTTAATGTCAAACAAGCATACTCGTCCAAATATTACTGTATGAAAGTGAAATTGTGCAAAGGAAACTTCATCAGTAGTAGTCCCCCAAGCATTGGCTAGCTAAGATTCATGTTTAATTTTCTCACTTTCATCTCATCTCTCCTCCACAAGCTGATTTTTTTTAATGATGACTCTAAGAAAAAACCCTTCACGAGAAAATATATTCCCACCAACCTTCCCCAATGCTTGTTTTCCATAGGAGAACATTAAGAATTGAGTATTGAGATAGGCCTTATTTTTTAAACAACACTTCTATTGCGTAGAATATCAATATCATTATAATATATATAGTTTATTTATAAGAAGCTGTACTGACTGTCTATCAAATGCCTTCTGCATATATAGATAGCTACAAAACCAGAATATCGCTGTGCTGTCTCTTTGGACAGATGCTTTTAAGAATAGATACTTCTTTTATGAGGAGAAGAAAACTATGTTCTTTTCTTTTTTTTCCTTTTTTTATAAGGAAGAAAATTAAACTATGCTCTGCTAGACTGCATGTGCGTGAAACTCAAAATTTGGTCATTTTTTTCACTTGACCAGAAAACTGGCAAGTGGCAACTAATTATTTATCCACAGAGAGAGAGAGAGAGCCCAGAAATCAAGTGGGACTTCGAATTTCTCTCTGGGTCAGCGTAAATAAAATAGAAAGGCAATCATATTGGTGCATTTTGGACTTTGAAAGAAAAGAATATTATTTTAAGAATGACGAAATAAGACAATATTGGAGCAATGAGAAAAGAAAGTATAATAAATAAATAACCGTCAAATGTCAATTAATGCAACGTGAAATTCCTCGTTCAGTTTTGGAATTTTCGCATGTCAAAATTTGAGAAATTCAAAATCTGAAACGTATATAATGGAAAATGGTTGGGTCGTTCCATATTTGATGGTTAGGTTTGCAAACGTGCCATGCAAATTGACCAATGACCAAGCTCGCCTCTTACAATTGACTTGACTTGATTGTGGTTCATTCAGATTGATCGATTAATTAGAACCCTGATTAGGACGTCGGAAAAAAGACGTATTCATAGGCTCGTAGCAACATGATTCCTACTGACCCCACAAATCAGGCAAAAAAGGGGAAAATCTTAACTCAGGTCAAAGAATCAGAAAAAATATAAGAAAAATTGAAGTATAGATTTTTCTATAAAAAAAAGAAGGGTTAAGGTGTAAAAATACCAACGAACTATTGGTCTAAGTGCAGCCAACACAATGAACTATTTTTTGGACCAAAAATACAAAAGAACTCTTGAATTGATAAAATTACCACAATGACGTTTGAACAGTGCTAACTTCTGTCTGTTGGAATTAGCTTGAGCGAAATGAATTAATAGAAAATAAAACACTCTGACCGAGGTTGTTGCTGGTGGTCTTCTTGTGGATGGCCTTTAAAGTTGTGTCCGTTCAAAGAAGCATGCTGATCAGAGAGAAGGCCGATGGTGACCTCCAAGTTGAGCGGAGCTTGTGCAAAGGTGGCTTCTTCTGATGTGGTGACTGTAACATCCTAAATTTTAGAACTATAATATTATAGGATAGACTAATTTATGGTAATTAAAATTTATCGTGTAATTATAGTAGGAGAGTTTTTTTTTTTCTCTGAAGTAGAATTTAGGATTTAGTAATATCCCAAATTTTGAAACAGGAAATTAAGGAATAATATTGAGATAGGAAAGTTACTAAGCTCTTGGTACTCAGTATTCTTCGATGCAATCAGGGTAAAGAAATCAGATATTAACTTGAATGGTAGATAGTTATGAAGTAGATAAGTATGTGATATTTGATCGGAAGATGAGTATTCGGTAGTTACATGGTGGATGGACATTGAATGGTAGTTAGACGGTAGATGAAGAAGTGTATGGTAGACGCGTGGTAGATGGACAAATGAATGGTAGATTGACATGGTAGATGTGTAGTAGATGGACATGTGATTTTTGAAAATTAGTTGAGACCCGAACTCTATAAATACCTCATCCTTTCTCATTTCCTTCACAACATACAATCACTCAAGACTCACAGAAAGGTAGGGAGAAAAAGAGAGAGAGAGAGAGAGAAGGAACGTAGGGAAGCCTTGCAGTAATTTTGGAAACTATAGAGTAACAGGTAACTCTGAATATTCTTCCTTATACTTGTGAATTATGTATGATTATAAACTTGTTTGGCAAGAATATTTAGAAAATGTTTGTGGTTTTAAGATCTGGTGTGGGAACTTTGGTTTGTAAATCTGCAGAGGTACTATTTATGTGTATGTTACTATTCACGTATACATATCGTATTTTACTATATACTGTATCTTACTATTCATACGTACTGATTTACTATTTGCGCAGCGGAAGCGTGGTGGGCCCATAACCCACAGGTCCCAGGATCGAAACCTGGCTCTGATACCAAAAATGTAACACCTCAATTTCAATACCCGAAAACTTGGCCAAAGTATTTGTAATACCTCCAATGTGGGATGTTTAACATCCAAATACATATTTACAATATGGCCAAAGGTAAAAATCCATTTATACAGGGCCAATTTAAATCCAAAATAGTATATCAGAGTTTTTAAAATGCGGAAGTCTTATGGTCATGACAAATAAAAATAACATAACATGAGCTTTCCATATGTGCCTTCCCTGATTTCCCTACTAAATTATTCACCTGAAAAAAAAATAAACATAATAACCGTAAGATCCAAAGATCCCCGTAACCATTGGTTATTCAGAAATATACATGCAAACCAAGATCGAGAACATATTTATAAATTCACAGTAATTAAAATATATGCCTTTATATAAAAACCTTTCACAAAAGTTCTCGACTCGGTTACCAAAACTCCCTCCCAAAAAGGGTTCCAAAACATCATAATTTACTTTCCAATATTTCACAAGAGATCTCACATATGCAATCTGCCAAACAAATATTGATGCATGGATCATCCTTATCACCCTGATCACCTCTTATAACCGTTGACTGGAGCCATCTAACACATAACACATCCTCAAACAAAACATATCCATTACTCATAACTATCCAACGAAGCATATCCATTACTCATAACTTCAACATGGCTCCCCTCCTTGTAATCACAATTAAGGAGGTGTCAAACTGAACCCGGTTAAAAGAAAAGTGATACCAAGGGATCCAAGAATATCCATTCTCATCAAAACAACTTTATTAGATTTCAAATCAAGCCTTCCATAGGTACAACAAATCCCAAAACAGTTAATAAATATGAATACATATATACATTTGACAAGTATATAAAAGAATAACCAAGGTTACCTCAATTCCAAGCTTATTTTTACCATACTCCAATGCTCTTAATACCGAATAATTTCTATCATTATTCTCCGACTCCTTCCTGCTCTCTCTCTCTCTCTCTCTCTCTCTCTCTCTCTCTATGTGTTTTGAGTGCTTGTATTGTGAAAGAAATGAGAAGGGGTGAGGTATTTATAGAGTTTGGGTCTCAACTACTTTTTAAAAATCACATGTCCATCTACTACGCATCTACCATTTATCTACCATTCATTTGTCCATCTACTACTTATCTACCATTTATCTACCATTCATATGTCCATCTACCATGTAACTATACATCTCCATCTACCATCTAACTACCATTCATATGTAGCTACCATACATATCTCCATCTACCATCTAACTACCGAATACTCATCTTCCGATCAAATATCACATGCTTATCTACTTCATAACCATCTACCATTCAAGTTAATATCTGATTTCTTTACCCTGATTGCATAAAAAAAAATACTGATTATCAAGAACCTAGTAGCTCACTCCATAGGTGCCTTCCCTTGCTCTCTACTAGGATAATCACCTGAAAAATGTTAATATGGGATGAGATTCCACGTCTCAGTAACTACTGAAAATTTCTACCGTACACAAGCAAATTACATATGACAAAAACATGGGCTAGTTTCAAATATGTTTGTAATATATATATATATATATATATATATATATAAATATATATATTTCAAAAGTTCTCATCAAATGTCTTTACAAAATATTCATCATCATTTTGTCAATCCTTGAACCGTTCAGAAATGCATTATGCAATATGCAGCCTCCCTTATATCCTCTTCCAACCGTATACCGCTGACTGGAGCCATAGGCTAACATATAGTCCAATAGAAACATTCATTTGACTGAATTGTCCCAAGCTCACCAAAACTTAAGATACACCTGGCCAAAGGTATAGAGCTTAAATCTGGACTATGGCTCCCCTCCTTTAAAATAACTAAGGAGGTGTCACATGTCCCACAACTCCAATGAAATCCCGGCCAAAGGATAACATGGAAGATGGGGCCCTGAAACAAGTACCATCCACTGTGCACCGAGTGGTGGCATAAACAATTCTTATCATCATTCAAATCCCTCCTTACTCCTCCCATCACAATACAACCGCCATGATAAATGAGTTCACTCTAAAATAATGCATTTTTCTACCATAAAATTATATACATCAATATGCGTATTTTTGAATAGTAAATTACTATGCGTATTTTTGAATAGTAAAATACTATACGTATATGTGAATAGTAAAATACTGTGCGTATATGTGATTAGTGAATAGTAAAAATACGGGACATATACGTGAATAGTAATTCAGTATGTATAAGTGAATAGTAAAATACGGTAAATATACATACAAAATAAAGTTAAGGAAATTAATTTGTATTTTATTATGTAACTAAAATAACAATATGTAAGATCTATGGTTATCAATATGTAATGTTATTTTAATATCAGGGCGAATAAGAAATCAGATATTAACTTGAATGGTAGATAGTTATGAAGTGGATAAGCATGTGATATTTGATCGGAAGATGAGTATTCGGTAGTTAGATGGTAGATGGAGATATGTATGGTAGCTACATATGAATGGTAGTTAGATGGTAGATGGAGATGTGTAGTTACATGGTAGATGGATATATGAATGGTAGATAAATGGTAGATGTGTAGTAGATGGACAAATGAATGGTAGATAAATGGTAGATGTGTAGTAGATGGACATGTGATTTTTGAAAACTAGTTGAGACCCGAACTCTATAAATACCTCATCTCTTCTCATTTCTTTCACAACACACAAACACTCAAGACTCACAGAAAGGTAGGGAAAGAGAGAGAGAGAGAGAGAGAGAGGGAGAAGGAACGTAGGTAAGCCTTGCGGTAACTTTTTGGGAACTATAGAGTAACAGGTAACTCTGAATATTCTTCCTTATACTTGTGAATTATGTATGATTATAAACTTGTTTGGCAAGAATATTTAGAAAATGTTTGTGGTTTTAAGATCTGGTGTGGGAACTTTGGTTTGTAAATCTGTAGAGGTACTATTTATGTGTATGTTACTATTCACGTATACATATCGTATTTTACTATATACTGTATCTTACTATTCATACGTACTGATTTACTATTTATCATTTATGTATATTTACCGTATTTTACTATTCACAAATACGCATAGTAATTTACTATTCAAAAATACGCATATTGATGTATATAATTTTATGGTAGAAAAATGCATTATTTTAGAGTGAACTCATTTATCATGGCGGTTGTATTGTGATGGGAGGAGTAAGGAGGGATTTGAATGATGATAAGAATTGTTTATGCCACCACTCGGTGCACAGTGGATGGTACTTGTTTCAGGGCCCCATCTTCCATGTTATCCTTTGGCCGGGATTTCATTGGAGTTGTGGGACATGTGACACCTCCTTAGTTATTTTAAAGGAGGGGAGCATAGATCAGTATATGACAGATAACCATCACATATACATTCAGCACATACAGCACAAACAATTCATACAGTACATATTTATACATATTGAATGGTACATACAATCATATAAAGACATACAAAGAATGCAAGATTAGAGTTACTACCTGATAGCCTTTCCAAATCCTGATCCGGTTCTCTATCCTCTGGTCATCTCAGATAAATACCGAATCCTATAATTAAATATTCATGGTTGGCAAGTTACTACTTGTCCAAATTCTTTATTTCTTATTTCCGAATAAACTCCATAAACTGACAGAATTTCCAATTAAATTTGAAAATTCATATTTAATTATAGAGTAACAGGTAACTCTGAATATTCTTCCTTATACTTGTGAATTATGTATGATTATAAATTTGTCTGTTTACTATTTTGGCAAGAATATTTAGAAAATATTTATGGTTTTAAGATCTGGTGTGGGAACTTTGACTTGCAAATCTGCAGAGGTACTATTTATACGTACGTTACTATTCACATATACCGTATTTACTATTCATTTTACTATTCACGTATACCGTATTTACTAATCATTTTTACTATTCATGTATACCGTATTTACTATTCATGTTACTATTCACGTATACCGTAAAATGTAACGCCACAATTTTAATACCCAAAAACAGTCAAAATATTGAAAATACCTTCAAAAGAGTTCAACAATATCCAAATCCTTTTACAATGTTACCGTTTCGAATAAAACCCGTAATACATAATCAGAATAAATTCCAGAAAATATTTCAGAGTTTAATACAAAACGGAAGTCTTAGGTTCATGGCAAATATAATAACATAACATAATCTATTGGAGATCAAAAGAGCTTCCAGAGCTCACTCCATAGGTGCCTTCCCTTGCTCTCTACTAGAATAATCACCTGAAAAATGTTAATATGGGATGAGATTCCACGTCTCAGTAACTACTGAATATTTCTACCGTACACGAGCAAATAATATATGACAAAAAGATATGGGCTGATTTCAAATATATATGTAGATTCCATAATTTCTCATACAAAATAATTTATACTAATAGTCATCAATATAGAAGGTAATAAAACATATATATCTCAAAAGTTCTCTTCTCATGTCTTTACAGATTATTCATCATTATATCAAATTCTTGAACTGTTCAGAAATGCATTATGCAGTATGCACCCTCCCTTATATCACCTTCCAACCATATACCGCTGACTGGAGCCATAGGCTAACACATAGTCCAATAGAAACTCATTCATTTGACTGAATTGTTCCAAGCTCACCAAAACTTAAGATACACCCGGCCAAAGGTATAGAGCTTAAATCTGGACTATGGCTCCCCTCCTTTAAAATAACAACTAAGGAGGTGTCACATGTCCCACATCTCCAATGAAATCCCGGCCAGAGGAAAACATGGAAGATGGGGCCCTGAAAAGTACCATCCACTATGCACCGAGTGGTGGCATAAACAATTCTTATCATTCAATTCCCTCCTTACTCCACCCATCACAATACAACCGCCATGATGAATGTATTTACTCAAAAATAATGCATTATTATACCATTATATACATTGATATGCGTATCTGTGAATAGTAAAATACGGTATATACATGAATAGTAAAATAAATAGTACATACGGTATGTATACGTGAATAGTAAAAATGAATAGTAAATACGGTGTGAATAGTAAATACGGTATACGTGAATAGTAAAATGAATAGTAAATACGGTATACATGAATAGTAAAAATGAATAGTAAATACGGTATACGTGAATAGTAAAATGAATAGTAAATACGGTATATGTGAATAGTAACGTACGTATAAATAGTACCTCTGCAGATTTGCAAGTCAAAGTTCCCACACCAGATCTTAAAACCATAAATATTTTCTAAATATTCTTGCCAAAATAGTAAACAAACAAATTTATAATCATACATAATTCACAAGTATAAGGAAGAATATTCAGAGTTACCTGTTACTCTATAGTTTCCAAAATTACTGCAAGGCTTCCCTACGTTCCTTCTCTAGTATGAGCTTTTTTATTTCTCCATCATTAGGTATGCACACTTTTCCTTTATACCTTAATATCCCATCTCTATCGATCCCAAATTTCGATTCTTTTCCTTCTTCAATATCTTCCCTCACGTTTAATAGATACTCATCTTCGAGCTGAGCGAATTTAATCTCTTTCCAAATTGTGCTTTCAATAGTTAATGCTTCCATGGTAGCGACCAAACCTGACATTACATCAATAGATGTACTTGGTATCTCCTCGAGCAATTTATGTTCTCTGATCATCATCTGGGCTACATGGATTGTCTTTCTACTTAAGGCATCTGCTACAACGTTCGCCTTTCCTGGATGATACTTCAATTCGAAGTCGTAGTCCTTGATAAACTCCATCCATCTCCTCTGTCGCATGTTGAGCTCCTTTTGGTCGAACAGGTACTTCAGACTTTTGTGGTCACTATAAACCTCGAACTTTGAACCGTAGAGGTGGTGCCTCCAAATCTTCAGAGCAAACACTACTGCTGCCAGTTCTAAGTCGTGAGTAGGATAATTCCCTTCATGTGGTCTTAACTGTCGAGAAGCATAAGCTACTACCCTACCATTTTGCATTAATACACACCCAAGACCTTTCTTGGAAGCATCTGTGTACAAAGTAAAGGTCTGAGCAGGATCTGGAATTATAAGTACTGGTGCCGTAGTCAACTTAGTCTTCAAATTTTGGAAAGCTGCTTCACACTTTTCGTCCCATACAAATGGTTGACCCTTCCTTGTTAACTTTGTCAAGGGCATAGCTATCTGCGAAAAGCCCTTGATAAATCTCCTATAATAGCCAGCTAGACCTAGAAAACTCCTGATCTCAGTCACGGACTTTGGTCGTTCCCATTGGAGAACTGCTTCAACTTTAGTATGGTCCACTGCAACACCTTCAGCCGATACGACATGTGTAACATCCTAAATTTTAGAACTATAATATTATAGGATAGACCAATTTATGGTAATTAAAATTTATCATGTAATTATAGTAAGAGTATTTTTTTTTCTCTGAAGTAGAATTTAGGAGTTAGTAATATCCCAAATTTTGAAACAGGAAATTAAGGAATAATATTGAGATAAGAAAGTTACTAAGCTCTTGGTACTCAGTATTCTTCGATGCAATCAGGGTAAAGAAATCAGATATTAACTTGAATGGTAGATAGTTATGAAGTAGATAAGTATGTGATATTTGATCGGAAGATGAGTATTCGGTAGTTACATGGTAGATGGACATTGAATGGTAGTTAGACGGTAGATGAAGAAGTGTATGGTAGACGCGTGGTAGATGGACAAATGAATGGTAGATTGACATGGTAGATGTGTAGTAGATGGACATGTGATTTTTGAAAATTAGTTGAGACCCGAACTCTATAAATACCTCATCCTTTCTCATTTCTTTCACAACATACAATCACTCAAGACTCACAGAAAGGTAGGGAGAAAAAGAGAGAGAGGGAGAGAGAAGGAACGTAGGGAAGCCTTGCAGTAATTTTGGAAACTATAGAGTAACAGGTAACTCTGAATATTCTTCCTTATACTTGTGAATTATGTATGATTATAAATTTGTTTGTTTACTATTTTGGCAAGAATATTTAGAAAATATTTATGGTTTTAAGATCTGGTGTGGGAACTTTGACTTGCAAATCTGCAGAGGTACTATTTATACGTACGTTACTATTCATATATACCGTATTTACTATTCATTTTACTATTCACGTATACCGTATTTACTATTCATTTTTACTATTCATGTATACCGTATTTACTATTCATTTTACTATTCACGTATACCGTATTTACTATTCATGTTACTATTCACGTATACCGTATTTACTATTCACACCGTATTTACTATTCATTTTTACTATTCACGTATACATACCGTTTGTACTATTTATTTTACTATTCATGTATATACCGTATTTTACTATTCACAGATACGCATATCAATGTATATAATGGTATAATAATGCATTATTTTTGAGTAAATACATTCATCATGGCGGTTGTATTGTGATGGGTGGAGTAAGGAGGGAATTGAATGATAAGAATTGTTTATGCCACCACTCGGTGCACAGTGGATGGTACTTTTCAGGGCCCCATCTTCCATGTTTTCCTCTGGCCGGGATTTCATTGGAGATGTGGGACATGTGACACCTCCTTAGTTGTTATTTTAAAGGAGGGGAGCCATAGTCCAGATTTAAGCTCTATACCTTTGGCCGGGTGTATCTTAAGTTTTGGTGAGCTTGGAACAATTCAGTCAAATGAATGAGTTTCTATTGGACTATGTGTTAGCCTATGGCTCCAGTCAGCGGTATATGGTTGGAAGGTGATATAAGGGAGGGTGCATACTGCATAATACATTTCTGAACAGTTCAAGAATTTGATATAATGATGAATAATCTGTAAAGACATGAGAAGAGAACTTTTGAGATATATATGTTTTATTACCTTCTATATTGATGACTATTAGTATAAATTATTTTGTATGAGAAATTATGGAATCTACATATATATTTGAAATCAGCCCATATCTTTTTGTCATATATTATTTGCTCGAGTACGGTAGAAATATTCAGTAGTTACTGAGACGTGGAATCTCATCCCATATTAACATTTTTCAGGTGATTATTCTAGTAGAGAGCAAGGGAAGGCACCTATGGAGTGAGCTCTGGAAGCTCTTTTGATCTCCAATAGATTATGTTATGTTATTATATTTGCCATGAACCTAAGACTTCCGTTTTGTATTAAACTCTGAAATATTTTCTGGAATTTATTCTGATTATGTATTACGGGTTTTATTCGAAACGGTAACATTGTAAAAGGATTTGGATATTGTTGAACTCTTTTGAAGGTATTTTCAATATTTTGACTGTTTTTGGGTATTAAAATTGTGGCGTTACATTTTTGGTATCAGAGCTAAAGGTTCCATGGCAATTTTGTTTATTTTCTAAAGTGATTTCTTTAAAAAAAAAATTTAAAAAAAAGTTCGTGGCAAATTAAATATCATAACATGAGCACTTCCCTTTGTTAGATTTAGAATTTATTTAGCTATTTTTATTTGTTTAGTGTCCTTATAGTATTAATCATAGGAGGAGATAATGGCAAGAACTCGAAGAACTAATTCAACCTCTGCTCCATCCCAAAGAAGTCTCCCTCCGCATCAAGATGGTCCCTATCCTCAGGATAACAATGCCCTTTTGGCAGAGTTACGAGACGTCATCCTGGAGATGAGAGAGAAAGTGAATAGACACGAGGATGAACTAGCAAAAGAAAGAGGCCAAGGTGGCAAGGAAGGAAAGGAGAAGGCTTTGGAAGTCACACCTTCTGACCATCAATCTAGGGGAGGAAGTCATTCTCGCACTGAAGATGGAGGTAGTAACGGTTCTCATTCTCAGTATCATCCCTTACCTATTACTGAGGTTTGGGAAAAATTTCGGAAGTTTACTCCACCAATGTTCGAGGGGAAGCTAGATCCGATTGCAGCACTGGAGTGGCTGAAGCGTGTAGAAAAGATTTTCAGAGTTATCGAGATTAGCTCACAACAAAAGGTGATGGTTGCTGAACAATTGTTGCAGAAAGCAGCTGAAGAATGGTGGGAAAGCACCAAAACAAAAGGAAATGCTGAGATGACGTGGGAAGAGTTTAAGGAAAAGTTCGAAAATTATTACTTTTCCCCTTCAATCAGAATAGAGAAAGAAACTGAATTCCTCACATTCAGGCAAGGGGAATTACATGAAGACGAATTTATTACTCGTTTTTTAGAGTTGTCTAAATTCTGTGGATATTCACAGAACAACTCTAAATGGTTGAGTGCTCGATTGGTTGAAAAAGCTAGACCAGACCTAAAAACAGCTCTATCACCGTTCCTTGATGAAACAAGGGATTTTGAAGAAATATGTGACAAACTGCGCACGATAGCAAGGAACAAACGAGAAGAGGAAGCTGAGAAGATGAAGGGTTTTCAGGCCAGATCTACACACCTCATGAGACCAACGGGAGGAGTTACTAAGAAGCAGAGTCACAACTTCAGTAATGTGAATACGCGGTTTAGCCAACCATCCAGAAATCACTTTGGTGGACCATCGAGGAGTTATTTTACTGGACCCCAAAGAAGTCATTTCAGCAGACCACCGAGGAGTCAATTCAAAGGACCTCAAAGGAGTCACTTCAGTGGAGGTCAGAGTTCATATAGGGGATCCACAGCTCCTGCTGCAAGCACCGCCAACAATCAGATGTGTGCCAAGTGTGGAAAAATACACCAAGGACCATGTGTGACGTGTTTCAACTGTGGAAAGCCAGGACACATTTCCAGATTTTGTGAGGAGGAGCCTCGAGGGGCCAAGGATGCTAGAACTGCAGTGCCAGGGAAAGTGTTTGCACTATCACATCAGGAGGCAAGTGCTTCACCAAATCTGATTAAAGGTATCCTCAAACTCCAAGGTCTTGAAGTAGAAGCCTTATTTGATTCTGGTGCCACACACTCTTTTATATCATACGACTGTGTGCCTCGATTGAATTTAAGAGTGAGTGAATTGCCTTATTATATGATTATTTCTACACCGGCGGGAGCTTCAGTAAAAACTTCTAGGGCTTGCTTAAATTGTACGATTGAGATTGATAATAGGATCTCAAATATAGACCTTGTTTGTTTACCCACGAAGGGTATCGATGTAATAATAGGAATGGATTGGTTGTCAGCTAATGACATCATCCTTGACTGCAAGAGGAAGACTATCTCTCTTGCGGATGACTCTATGAGTCATAGTAGACCACAATTGTTGTCTATAGTACAAGATGAAAAGCCTGTTCATCATGGTTGTCTTGCGTACATGGTGTTTTTCTCCATTCAAGCAGAAGTGGAGGAAGGGATAGAGAACATTGAAGTGGTGAAAGAATTTCCGGAAGTATTTCCGAAAGAAATGACAGGTTTACCCCCAGAGAGAGAAGTAGAATTTTCTATTGATCTCGTACCTGGAACGGAACCTATCTCTAAAGCTCCTTACCGAATGTCTCCATCGGAACTAGCAGAATTGAAGAGGCAGATCGAGGAATTGTTAGAAAAGGGTTTTATCAGACCCAGTGTATCTCCTTGGGGATCGCCCGTACTCTTTGTGAAGAAGAAAGATGGGAGCCTGAGACTATGCATTGACTATCGCCAGTTGAATAAAGTAACTATAAAGAATAAATATCCTTTACCCAGGATCGACGATCTACTTGATCAGTTGAAGGGAGCATCCATATTCTCCAAGATCGACCTCAGATCAGGTTATCACCAACTGAGAGTCAAAGCTGAAGATGTCTCAAAAACTGCATTCAGAACTAGATATGGCCATTATGAATTTCTTGTTATGCCATTTGGGCTAACAAATGCTCCAGCAGTATTCATGGATTACATGAATAGAATTTTCCGACCATATCTAGATAAATTTGTAGTGGTTTTCATTGACGACATCCTTATCTACTCTAAGGATGAAGAAGAGCATAAAGAGCACCTTAGAATCGTGCTACAAGTGTTGAAGGAGCACAAGCTCTATGCGAAACTGTCTAAGTGCGAATTTTGGTTGAAGGAAGTAAAATTCCTAGGCCATGTCGTATCGGCTGAAGGTGTTGCAGTGGACCATACTAAAGTTGAAGCAGTTCTCCAATGGGAACGACCAAAGTCCGTGACTGAGATCAGGAGTTTTCTAGGTCTAGCTGGCTATTATAGGAGATTTATCAAGGGCTTTTCGCAGATAGCTATGCCCTTGACAAAGTTAACAAGGAAGGGTCAACCATTTGTATGGGACGAAAAGTGTGAAGCAGCTTTCCAAAATTTGAAGACTAAGTTGACTACGGCACCAGTACTTATAATTCCAGATCCTGCTCAGACCTTTACTTTGTACACAGATGCTTCCAAGAAAGGTCTTGGGTGTGTATTAATGCAAAATGGTAGGGTAGTAGCTTATGCTTCTCGACAGTTAAGGCCACATGAAGGGAATTATCCTACTCACGACTTAGAACTGGCAGCAGTAGTGTTTGCTCTGAAGATTTGGAGGCACCACCTCTACGGTTCAAAGTTCGAGGTTTATAGTGACCACAAAAGTCTGAAGTACCTGTTCGACCAAAAGGAGCTCAACATGCGACAGAGGAGATGGATGGAGTTTATCAAGGACTACGACTTCGAATTGAAGTATCATCCAGGAAAGGCGAACGTTGTAGCAGATGCCTTAAGTAGAAAGACAATCCATGTAGCCCAGATGTTGATCAGAGAACATAAATTGCTCGAGGAGATACCAAGTACATCTATTGATGTAATGTCAGGTTTGTCGCTACCATGGAAGCATTAACTATTGAAAGCACAATTTGGAAAGAGATTAAATTCGCTCAGCTCGAAGATGAGTATCTATTAAACGTGAGGGAAGATATTGAAGAAGGAAAAGAATCGAAATTTGGGATCGATAGAGATGGGATATTAAGGTATAAAGGAAAAGTGTGCATACCTAATGATGGAGAAATAAAAAAGCTCATACTAGAGGAGGCACATCGGAGTAAATACACTATCCATCCCGGAGCAACCAAGATGTATCATGATCTCAAGCGGAATTGGTGGTGGCGGGGCATGAAAAAAGATGTGACTGACTTTGTCACTTGTTGTTTGACTTGTCAGAAAGTCAAGATCGAACATCGGAAACCTCCTGGATTATTAAAGAATTTGGATATCCCAGAGTGGAAATGGGACAGCATCTCTATGGATTTCATCATGGGGCTTCCTCTAACGACATCCGGACATAATGCCATTTGGGTAATTGTCGATAGGTTAACTAAGTCAGCTCATTTTCTAGCAATTGCAGCAGAATACTCATTGGAGAGACTAGCAAAGATCTACATGAAGGAGATTGTCAGATTGCATGGGATACCGAATAGCATCGTATCTGATCGTGATCCACGATTCACTTCACGATTTTGGAAAGCATTGCAGAATGCTATGGGAACTCGGATGAGTTATAGTACCGCTTATCATCCTCAAACTGACGGGCAGACTGAGAGGACTATTCAAACTCTGGAAGACATGTTGCGGGCTTGTGCAATCGAACTAAAAGGAAGTTGGGACGATCATCTTCATCTTGCGGAGTTTGCATATAACAATAGTTATCACTCCAGCATTGAGATGGCACCTTATGAGGCTTTATATGGAAGAAAATGTAGATCTCCTATTTGCTGGACGGAATTGAATGAGCGAATTTTAATAGGTCCAGAACTTGTGGACGAGACGACTCAAAAGATTAAGGTGATTCAACAGAAACTTCTCACTGCTCAGAGTCGACAGAAGAGTTATGCTGACAAGAGAAGACGACCGTTGGAGTTCATGGTGGGCGAACATGTATTCTTAAGAGTCACACCAATGACTGGCATTGGTAGAGCAATACGGGCAAAGAAGCTTTCACCTCGTTTTATGGGTCCTTATGAGATTTTGGAGAAAATTGGACCGGTAGCTTACAGAATTGCTTTACCTCCACAGCTTGCAAATCTTCACAATGTCTTTCATGTATCGCAACTGAAGAAATACCAACCGGATCCTTCCCACATTATAGAAGTAGAAGAGGTAGAACTCGAGGATAACATGACGTATAAAGCTGAGCCGGAGCGGATTGTTGATGCAAGGGACAAGAGATTAAGAAACAAGACCATTAGACTTGTAAAGGTCGAGTGGAAAGGAATGACTCCCGGAGATGCTACTTGGGAAACGGAGGAGAGCATGCGTCAAACCTATCCTCATTTATTTAAATAGGTTAGAATTCTTATTATAGCGAAATTTTGAGGACAAAATTTTCTTTTAGGAGGGGAGGAATGTAACATCCTAAATTTTAGAACTATAATATTATAGGATAGACCAATTTATGGTAATTAAAATTTATCATGTAATTATAGTAAGAGTATTTTTTTTTCTCTGAAGTAGAATTTAGGAGTTAGTAATATCCCAAATTTTGAAACAGGAAATTAAGGAATAATATTGAGATAAGAAAGTTACTAAGCTCTTGGTACTCAGTATTCTTCGATGCAATCAGGGTAAAGAAATCAGATATTAACTTGAATGGTAGATAGTTATGAAGTAGATAAGTATGTGATATTTGATCGGAAGATGAGTATTCGGTAGTTACATGGTAGATGGACATTGAATGGTAGTTAGACGGTAGATGAAGAAGTGTATGGTAGACACGTGGTAGATGGACAAATGAATGGTAGATTGACATGGTAGATGTGTAGTAGATGGACATGTGATTTTTGAAAATTAGTTGAGACCCGAACTCTATAAATACCTCATCCTTTCTCATTTCTTTCACAACATACAATCACTCAAGACTCACAGAAAGGTAGGGAGAAAAAGAGAGAGAGGGAGAGAGAAGGAACGTAGGGAAGCCTTGCAGTAATTTTGGAAACTATAGAGTAACAGGTAACTCTGAATATTCTTCCTTATACTTGTGAATTATGTATGATTATAAATTTGTTTGTTTACTATTTTGGCAAGAATATTTAGAAAATATTTATGGTTTTAAGATCTGGTGTGGGAACTTTGACTTGCAAATCTGCAGAGGTACTATTTATACGTACGTTACTATTCATATATACCGTATTTACTATTCATTTTACTATTCACGTATACCGTATTTACTATTCATTTTTACTATTCATGTATACCGTATTTACTATTCATTTTACTATTCACGTATACCGTATTTACTATTCATGTTACTATTCACGTATACCGTATTTACTATTCACACCGTATTTACTATTCATTTTTACTATTCACGTATACATACCGTTTGTACTATTTATTTTACTATTCATGTATATACCGTATTTTACTATTCACAGATACGCATATCAATGTATATAATGGTATAATAATGCATTATTTTTGAGTAAATACATTCATCATGGCGGTTGTATTGTGATGGGTGGAGTAAGGAGGGAATTGAATGATAAGAATTGTTTATGCCACCACTCGGTGCACAGTGGATGGTACTTTTCAGGGCCCCATCTTCCATGTTTTCCTCTGGCCGGGATTTCATTGGAGATGTGGGACATGTGACACCTCCTTAGTTGTTATTTTAAAGGAGGGGAGCCATAGTCCAGATTTAAGCTCTATACCTTTGGCCGGGTGTATCTTAAGTTTTGGTGAGCTTGGAACAATTCAGTCAAATGAATGAGTTTCTATTGGACTATGTGTTAGCCTATGGCTCCAGTCAGCGGTATATGGTTGGAAGGTGATATAAGGGAGGGTGCATACTGCATAATGCATTTCTGAACAGTTCAAGAATTTGATATAATGATGAATAATCTGTAAAGACATGAGAAGAGAACTTTTGAGATATATATGTTTTATTACCTTCTATATTGATGACTATTAGTATAAATTATTTTGTATGAGAAATTATGGAATCTACATATATATTTGAAATCAGCCCATATCTTTTTGTCATATATTATTTGCTCGTGTACGGTAGAAATATTCAGTAGTTACTGAGACGTGGAATCTCATCCCATATTAACATTTTTCAGGTGATTATTCTAGTAGAGAGCAAGGGAAGGCACCTATGGAGTGAGCTCTGGAAGCTCTTTTGATCTCCAATAGATTATGTTATGTTATTATATTTGCCATGAACCTAAGACTTCCGTTTTGTATTAAACTCTGAAATATTTTCTGGAATTTATTCTGATTATGTATTACGGGTTTTATTCGAAACGGTAACATTGTAAAAGGATTTGGATATTGTTGAACTCTTTTGAAGGTATTTTCAATATTTTGACTGTTTTTGGGTATTAAAATTGTGGCGTTACAACATGGCCTAGGAATTTTACTTCCTTCAACCAAAATTCGCACTTAGACAGTTTCGCATAGAGCTTGTGCTCCTTCAACACTTGTAGCACGATTCTAAGGTGCTCTTTATGCTCTTCTTCATCCTTAGAGTAGATAAGGATGTCGTCAATGAAAACCACTACAAATTTATCTAGATATGGTCGGAAAATTCTATTCATGTAATCCATGAATACTGCTGGAGCATTTGTTAGCCCAAATGGCATAACAAGAAATTCATAATGGCCATATCTAGTTCTGAATGCAGTTTTTGAGACATCTTCAGCTTTGACTCTCAGTTGGTGATAACCTGATCTGAGGTCGATCTTGGAGAATATGGATGCTCCCTTCAACTGATCAAGTAGATCGTCGATCCTGGGTAAAGGATATTTATTCTTTATAGTCACTTTATTCAACTGGCGATAGTCAATGCATAGTCTCAGGCTCCCATCTTTCTTCTTCACAAAGAGTACGGGCGATCCCCAAGGAGATACACTGGGTCTGATAAAACCCTTTTCTAACAATTCTTCGATCTGCTTCTTCAATTCTGCTAGTTCCGATGGAGACATTCGGTAAGGAGCTTTAGATATAGGTTCTGTTCCAGGTACGAGATCAATAGAAAATTCTACTTCTCTCTCTGGGGGTAAACCTGTCATTTCTTTCGGAAATACTTCCGGAAATTCTTTCACCACTTCAATGTTCTCTATCCCTTCCTCCACTTCTGCTTGAATGGAGAAAAACACCATGTACGCAAGACAACCATGATGAACAGGCTTTTCATCTTGTACTATAGACAACAATTGTGGTCTACTATGACTCATAGAGTCATCCGCAAGAGAGATAGTCTTCCTCTTGCAGTCAAGGATGATGTCATTAGCTGACAA
The DNA here is from genome assembly GCA_034222035.1 of Acacia crassicarpa. NCBI lineage: Eukaryota > Viridiplantae > Streptophyta > Magnoliopsida > Fabales > Fabaceae > Acacia > Acacia crassicarpa. Next base: position 58,142,166 of record JAWXYG010000002.1, on the reverse strand, counting down.
CCAATCCATTCCTATTATTACATCGATACCCTTCGTGGGTAAACAAACAAGGTCTATATTTGAGATCCTATTATCAATCTCAATCGTACAATTTAAGCAAGCCCTAGAAGTTTTTACTGAAGCTCCCGCCGGTGTAGAAATAATCATATAATAAGGCAATTCACTCACTCTTAAATTCAATCGAGGCACACAGTCGTATGATATAAAAGAGTGTGTGGCACCAGAATCAAATAAGGCTTCTACTTCAAGACCTTGGAGTTTGAGGATACCTTTAATCAGATTTGGTGAAGCACTTGCCTCCTGATGTGATAGTGCAAACACTTTCCCTGGCACTGCAGTTCTAGCATCCTTGGCCCCTCGAGGCTCCTCCTCACAAAATCTGGAAATGTGTCCTGGCTTTCCACAGTTGAAACACGTCACACATGGTCCTTGGTGTATTCTTCCACACTTGGCACACATCTGATTGTTGGTGGTGCTTGCAGCAGGAGCTGTGGATCCCCTATATGAACTCTGACCTCCACTGAAGTGACTCCTTTGAGGTCCTTTGAATTGACTCCTCGGTGGTCTGCTGAAATGACTTCTTTGGGGTCCAGTAAAATAACTCCTCGATGGTCCACCAAAGTGATTTCTGGATGGTTGGCTAAACCGCGTATTCACATTACTGAAGTTGTGACTCTGCTTCTTAGTAACTCCTCCCGTTGGTCTCATGAGGTGTGTAGATCTGGCCTGAAAACCCTTCATCTTCTCAGCTTCCTCTTCTCGTTTGTTCCTTGCTATCGTGCGCAGTTTGTCACATATTTCTTCAAAATCCCTTGTTTCATCAAGGAACGGTGATAGAGCTGTTTTTAGGTCTGGTCTAGCTTTTTCAACCAATTGAGCACTCAACCATTTAGAGTTGTTCTGTGAATATCCACAGAATTTAGACAACTCTAAAAAACGAGTAATAAATTCGTCTTCATGTAATTCCCCTTGCCTGAATGTGAGGAATTCAGTTTCTTTCTCTATTCTGATTGAAGGGGAAAAGTAATAATTTTCGAACTTTTCCTTAAACTCTTCCCACGTCATCTCAGCATTTCCTTTTGTTTTGGTGCTTTCCCACCATTCTTCAGCTGCTTTCTGCAACAATTGTTCAGCAACCATCACCTTTTGTTGTGAGCTAATCTCGATAACTCTGAAAATCTTTTCTACACGCTTCAGCCACTCCAGTGCTGCAATCGGATCTAGCTTCCCCTCGAACATTGGTGGAGTAAACTTCCGAAATTTTTCCCAAACCTCAGTAATAGGTAAGGGATGATACTGAGAATGAGAACCGTTACTACCTCCATCTTCAGTGCGAGAATGACTTCCTCCCCTAGATTGATGGTCAGAAGGTGTGACTTCCAAAGCCTTCTCCTTTCCTTCCTTGCCACCTTGGCCTCTTCCTTTTGCTAGTTCATCCTCGTGCCTATTCACTTTCTCTCTCATCTCCAGGATGACGTCTCGTAACTCTGCCAAAAGGGCATTGTTATCCTGAGGATAGGGACCATCTTGATGCGGAGGGAGACTTCTTTGGGATGGAGCAGAGGTTGAATTAGTTCTTCGAGTTCTTGCCATTATCTCCTCCTATGATTAATACTATAAGGACACTAAACAAATAAAAATAGCTAAATAAATTCTAAATCTAACAAAGGGAAGTGCTCATGTTATGATATTTAATTTGCCACGAACTTTTTTTAAATTTTTTTTTTAAAGAAATCACTTTAGAAAATAAACAAAATTGCCATGGAACCTTTAGCTCTGATACCAAAAATGTAACACCTCAATTTCAATACCCGAAAACTTGGCCAAAGTATTTGTAATACCTCCAATGTGGGATGTTTAACATCCAAATACATATTTACAATATGGCCAAAGGTAAAAATCCATTTATACAGGGCCAATTTAAATCCAAAATAGTATATCAGAGTTTTTAAAATGCGGAAGTCTTATGGTCATGACAAATAAAAATAACATAACATGAGCTTTCCATATGTGCCTTCCCTGATTTCCCTACTAAATTATTCACCTGAAAAAAAAATAAACATAATAACCGTAAGATCCAAAGATCCTCGTAACCATTGGTTATTCAGAAATATACATGCAAACCAAGATCGAGAACATATTTATAAATTCACAGTAATTAAAATATATGCCTTTATATAAAAACCTTTCACAAAAGTTCTCGACTCGGTTACCAAAACTCCCTCCCAAAAAGGGTTCCAAAACATTTAGATTTGGAAATTTATTTGGTTAATTGTTTAACCTGTCTAGTGTCCTTTTGATATCTATGATTGTTAATGAGGATTTATGGTTTGAGGTTGTGATTAAGATTAGATTGTGAATAAGGTTTGATATTTTATCAGAGTGGCGCAACGGAAGATGATGAATTTTGAGGACAAAATTCCTTTTTAGGAGGGGAGAATTGTAACATCCCAATTTTTCTAATAGTAACTAATTAATTTTAGGAATAAGTTTGAAATAAGAAAGCTACTAGGTTCTTGATAATCAGTATTTTTTTTTATGCAATCAGGGTAAAGAAATCAGATATTAACTTGAATGGTAGATGGTTATGAAGTAGATAAGCATGTGATATTTGATCGGAAGATGAGTATTCGGTAGTTAGATGGTAGATGGAGATATGTATGGTAGCTACATATGAATGGTAGTTAGATGGTAGATGGAGATGTATAGTTACATGGTAGATGGACATATGAATGGTAGATAAATGGTAGATAAGTAGTAGATGGACAAATGAATGGTAGATAAATGGTAGATGCGTAGTAGATGGACATGTGATTTTTAAAAAGTAGTTGAGACCCAAACTCTATAAATACCTCACCCCTTCTCATTTCTTTCACAATACAAGCACTCAAAACACATAGAGAGAGAGAGAGAGAGAGAGAGAGAGAGCAGGAAGGAGTCGGAGAATAATGATAGAAATTATTCGGTATTAAGAGCATTGGAGTATGGTAAAAATAAGCTTGGAATTGAGGTAACCTTGGTTATTCTTTTATATACTTGTCAAATGTATATATGTATTCATATTTATTAACTGTTTTGGGATTTGTTGTACCTATGGAAGGCTTGATTTGAAATCTAATAAAGTTGTTTTGATGAGAATGGATATTCTTGGATCCCTTGGTATCACTTTTCTTTTAACCGGGTTCAGTTTGACACCTCCTTAATTGTGATTACAAGGAGGGGAGCCATGTTGAAGTTATGAGTAATGGATATGCTTCGTTGGATAGTTATGAGTAATGGATATGTTTTGTTTGAGGATGTGTTATGTGTTAGATGGCTCCAGTCAACGGTTATAAGAGGTGATTAGGGTGATAAGGATGATCCATGCATCAATATTTGTTTGGCAGATTGCATATGTGAGATCTCTTGTGAAATATTGGAAAGTAAATTATGATGTTTTGGAACCCTTTTTGGGAGGGAGTTTTGGTAACCGAGTCGAGAACTTTTGTGAAAGGTTTTTATATAAAGGCATATATTTTAATTACTGTGAATTTATAAATATGTTCTCGATCTTGGTTTGCATGTATATTTCTGAATAACCAATGGTTACGAGGATCTTTGGATCTTACGGTTATTATGTTTATTTTTTTTTCAGGTGAATAATTTAGTAGGGAAATCAGGGAAGGCACATATGGAAAGCTCATGTTATGTTATTTTTATTTGTCATGACCATAAGACTTCCGCATTTTAAAAACTCTGATATACTATTTTGGATTTAAATTGGCCCTGTATAAATGGATTTTTACCTTTGGCTCTCTACTAGGATAATCACCTGAAAAATGTTAATATGGGATGAGATTCCACGTCTCAGTAACTACTGAAAATTTCTACCGTACACAAGTAAATTACATATGACAAAAACATGGGCTAGTTTCAAATATGTTTGTAAATATATATATATATATAAATATATATATTTCAAAAGTTCTCATCAAATGTCTTTACAAAATATTCATCATCATTTTGTCAATCCTTGAACCATTCAGAAATGCATTATGCAATATGCAGCCTCCCTTATATCCTCTTCCAACCGTATACCGCTGACTGGAGCCATAGGCTAACACATAGTCCAATAGAAACATTCATTTGACTGAATTGTCCCAAGCTCACCAAAACTTAAGATACACCTGGCCAAAGGTATAGAGCTTAAATCTGGACTATGGCTCCCCTCCTTTAAAATAACTAAGGAGGTGTCACATGTCCCACAACTCCAATGAAATCCCGGCCAAAGGATAACATGGAAGATGGGGCCCTGAAACAAGTACCATCCACTGTGCACCGAGTGGTGGCATAAACAATTCTTATCATCATTCAAATCCCTCCTTACTCCTCCCATCACAATACAACCGCCATGATAAATGAGTTCACTCTAAAATAATGCATTTTTCTACCATAAAATTATATACATCAATATGCGTATTTTTGAATAGTAAATTACTATGCGTATTTTTGAATAGTAAAATACTATACGTATATGTGAATAGTAAAATACTGTGCGTATATGTGATTAGTGAATAGTAAAAATACGGGACATATACGTGAATAGTAATTCAGTATGTATAAGTGAATAGTAAAATACGGTAAATATACATAAATGATAAATAGTAAATCAGTACGTATGAATAGTAAGATACAGTATATAGTAAAATACGATATGTATACGTGAATAGTAACATACACATAAATAGTACCTCTGCAGATTTACAAACCAAAGTTCCCACACCAGATCTTAAAACCACAAACATTTTCTAAATATTCTTGCCAAACAAGTTTATAATCATACATAATTCACAAGTATAAGGAAGAATATTCAGAGTTACCTGTTACTCTATAGTTTCCAAAATTACTGCAAGGCTTCCCTACGTTCCTTCTCTCTCTCTCTCTCTCTTTTTCTCCCTACCTTTCTGTGAGTCTTGAGTGATTGTATGTTGTGAAGGAAATGAGAAAGGATGAGGTATTTATAGAGTTCGGGTCTCAACTAATTTTCAAAAATCACATGTCCATCTACTACACATCTACCATTTATCTACCATTCATTTGTCCATCTACTACACATCTACCATTTATCTACCATTCATATATCCATCTACCATGTAACTACACATCTCCATCTACCATCTAACTACCATTCATATGTAGCTACCATACATATCTACTTCATAACTATCTACCATTCAAGTTAATATCTGAATAAAAAAAACTGGAAACATGCGCTAACTAGAAAATTTAGAAAATGTTTGTGGTTTTAAGATCTGGTGTGGGAACTTTGGTTTGTAAATCTGTAGAGGTACTATTTATGTGTATGTTACTATTCACGTATACATATCGTATTTTACTATATACTGTATCTTACTATTCATACGTACTGATTTACTATTTATCATTTATGTATATTTACCGTATTTTACTATTCACAAATACGCATAGTAATTTACTATTCAAAAATACGCATATTGATGTATATAATTTTATGGTAGAAAAATGCATTATTTTAGAGTGAACTCATTTATCATGGCGGTTGTATTGTGATGGGAGGAGTAAGGAGGGATTTGAATGATGATAAGAATTGTTTATGCCACCACTCGGTGCACAGTGGATGGTACTTGTTTCAGGGCCCCATCTTCCATGTAACTACACATCTCCATCTACCATCTAACTACCATTCATATGTAGCTACCATACATATCTCCATCTACCATCTAACTACCGAATACTCATCTTCCGATCAAATATCACATGCTTATCTACTTCATAACCATCTACCATTCAAGTTAATATCTGATTTCTTTACCCTGATTGCATCGAAAAATACTGATTAACTGAACAATCCACAGGTAGCAACAAATACTGGGACCCCGAAGGTTCCCAGAGTAACATGTTAATCTTACATTCTAAGCATAGATCAGTATATGACAGATAACCATCACATATACATTCAGCACATACAGCACAAACAATTCATACAGTACATATTTATACATATTGAATGGTACATACAATCATATAAAGACATACAAAGAATGCAAGATTAGAGTTACTACCTGATAGCCTTTCCAAATCCTGATCCGGTTCTCTATCCTCTGGTCATCTCAGATAAATACCGAACCTATAATTAAATATTCATGGTTGGCAAGTTACTACTTGTCCAAATTCTCTATTTCTCTTATTTCCGAATAAACTCCATAAACTGACAGAATTTCCAATTAAATTTGAAAATTCATATTTAATTACACAAAACTTCAATTGATGTGCTTCCAAAAATCACGTGTTCCTCATTATGTCTATTTTCAGAGGAAAATACATTCGACTGTCAAATATATGTAAACTATTCCCAGAATTTTCATTCATCATCACTGTTCCAGAAAAACGTCCAGGTTTAATGCTGAACTTGAAAAATCCATATCTGGAGTTCTAGGTGTCCAAATCAGGTGGTTCAAAAATCCATGAACTCCTCATTAAGTCTAGTTTCTAGGAAAATTGGTTTCAACATTTAATCATAGTCCAATAATTCCCAGATTTCAAAAATGTCAACACTGTTCAGAAGATGTTTCAGAAAACGTCCCAGATTTCATACTTGACTTCAAAAATTCATAACTCCCTGAATATAAATCCAAATAAGGCTTGTGACCTATCAAATTAAAGCTTGATAAGTCTACTTTTATTCTGGAAATTTTCATAGAAAAACTCAAATGTTTACTATTTTAAAAATCAATCCGAAAAATACTGTTCATTTCTGGAAACTGACGTTTTCCAGTTTTCAACTTCTAACTTTGAAAAATCATAACTAATTCTATAGAACTCTGATTAAAGTGATTCAAAATTCTATTTGAAGTTCTGTAAGTCTAGTTTATGAGAAAAATATTCGTCAAGCCAATTAATGGCTGTGTAAGTCACAGAAATTTGAAAACAAAACGCCACTTAAATCTGGAAATAGGATTTTCCAGTTTTTATCATCAAACTTTGAAAATTCATAACTAGAGTTCTAGACGTCGGATTAATACGTTCTAGCACTCATTTGAAAGATTAAAAAGTGTAATTTATTCTTACCAAATTTCGAAGTCAGATGAAGTCATTTGACCGATCAAAATATTGCATGAACCCAACTGCCTTACAAAATTTCTAGAATTACAGTGTTGTACAAGTTGATCGATGCTCCTCATATGGCTTCTTTCTCTCAACCCTCACTCTCTTCTATGTTTTTCACTCACACCTCCCTCCCTCTCTTTTCCTCTTCTCGTTCATGCCGGCCAAAAATGAATAAAGGAGGAGGTGTATAATTGGTGTGAGAGGGAGGAGTTAGCGCATGTAGCCATCCGTGAGTGAATAAGAGAAGTAGTGTGTGGAGTGTGTAAGAATAAATTTTAACTTGAATATCCCAAATTTAGGAGTTAGTAATATCCCAAATTTTGAAACAGGAAATTAAGGAATAATATTGAGATAAGAAAGTTACTAAGCTCTTGGTACTCAGTATTCTTCGATGCAATCAGGGTAAAGAAATCAGATATTAACTTGAATGGTAGATAGTTATGAAGTAGATAAGTATGTGATATTTGATCGGAAGATGAGTATTCGGTAGTTACATGGTAGATGGACATTGAATGGTAGTTAGACGGTAGATGAAGAAGTGTATGGTAGACGCGTGGTAGATGGACAAATGAATGGTAGATTGACATGGTAGATGTGTAGTAGATGGTCATGTGATTTTTGAAAATTAGTTGAGACCCGAACTCTATAAATACCTCATCCTTTCTCATTTCTTTCACAACATACAATCACTCAAGACTCACAGAAAGGTAGGGAGAAAAAGAGAGAGAGGGAGAGAGAAGGAACGTAGGGAAGCCTTGCAGTGATTTTGGAAACTATAGAGTAACAGGTAACTCTGAATATTCTTCCTTATACTTGTGAATTATGTATGATTATAAATTTGTTTGTTTACTATTTTGGCAAGAATATTTAGAAAATATTTATGGTTTTAAGATCTGGTGTGGGAACTTTGACTTGCAAATCTGCAGAGGTACTATTTATACGTACGTTACTATTCACATATACCGTATTTACTATTCATTTTACTATTCACGTATACCGTATTTACTATTCATTTTTACTATTCATGTATACCGTATTTACTATTCATTTTACTATTCACGTATACCGTATTTACTATTCATGTTACTATTCACGTATACCGTATTTACTATTCACACCGTATTTACTATTCATTTTTACTATTCACGTATACATACCGTATGTACTATTTATTTTACTATTCATGTATATACCGTATTTTACTATTCACAGATACGCATATCAATGTATATAATGGTATAATAATGCATTATTTTTGAGTAAATACATTCATCATGGCGGTTGTATTGTGATGGGTGGAGTAAGGAGGGAATTGAATGATAAGAATTGTTTATGCCACCACTCGGTGCACAGTGGATGGTACTTTTCAGGGCCCCATCTTCCATGTTTTCCTCTGGCCGGGATTTCATTGGAGATGTGGGACATGTGACACCTCCTTAGTTGTTATTTTAAAGGAGGGGAGCCATAGTCCAGATTTAAGCTCTATACCTTTGGCCGGGTGTATCTTAAGTTTTGGTGAGCTTGGAACAATTCAGTCAAATGAATGAGTTTCTATTGGACTATGTGTTAGCCTATGGCTCCAGTCAGCGGTATATGGTTGGAAGGTGATATAAGGGAGGGTGCATACTGCATAATGCATTTCTGAACAGTTCAAGAATTTGATATAATGATGAATAATCTGTAAAGACATGAGAAGAGAACTTTTGAGATATATATGTTTTATTACCTTCTATATTGATGACTATTAGTATAAATTATTTTGTATGAGAAATTATGGAATCTACATATATATTTGAAATCAGCCCATATCTTTTTGTCATATATTATTTGCTCGTGTACGGTAGAAATATTCAGTAGTTACTGAGACGTGGAATCTCATCCCATATTAACATTTTTCAGGTGATTATTCTAGTAGAGAGCAAGGGAAGGCACCTATGGAGTGAGCTCTGGAAGCTCTTTTGATCTCCAATAGATTATGTTATGTTATTATATTTGCCATGAACCTAAGACTTCCGTTTTGTATTAAACTCCAAAAATGTAACACCTCAATTTCAATGCCCAAAAACTTTGTCAAAATATTTGTAATACCTCCAATAGAGTTTATCCATATCCGAATCATCGGGTTGCATCACCATTTCCAATAAAATTCATAATACATAATCAAAATAAATTTCAGAAAAATATTTCAGAGTTCAACACAAAACGGAAGTCTTAGGTTCATGGCAAATAAAATAACATAACATAAACTATAGGAGTACAAAAGAGCCTCCAAAGCTCACTCCATAGGTGCCTTCCCTTGCTCTCTACTAGGATATTCACCTGAAAAATGTTAATATGGGATGAGATTCCACGTCTCAGTAACTACTGAAAGTTTCTACCGTACACAAGCAAATTACATATGACAAAAACATGGGCTAGTTTCAAATATGTTTGTAAATATATATATATATATATATCATAATTTCTCATACGAGAATATTTGCAAAAGTAATCAATATGTCGAATTATGAATTATACAAATATACAATGCAGAATGCAGCCTCCCTTATATCACCGTCCTCCCTTATACCGCTGACTGGAGCCATAGGCTAACTCATAGTCCAATAGAAACTCATTCATTTGACTGAATGGTTCCAAGCCCACCAAAATTTAAGATACACCCGGCCAAATGTATAGAGCTTAAATCTGGACTATGGCTCCCCTCCTTAAAAATAACAACTAAGGAGGTGTCACATGTCCCACAACTCCAATGCAATCCCGGCCAGAGGAAAACATGGAAGATGGGGCCCTAAAAAGGTACCATCCACTGTGCACCGAGTGGTGGCATAAACAATTCTTATCATTCAAATCCCTCCTTACTCCAACCCATCATACAGCCGCCATGATAATTATATCAATAAGATCAAGTATAATAAAACATACTTCCATTTATATCAAATATCATAAAGTGGTAAATCAAATGTCTCATAAAAATTCGTCGGTCTAATATGTCATTCTTGAAATTCAAGGGATCAAACTGTCGTTTCTTAAATTCGGGTCTAAAATGTCATTCTGAAATTCAGGGGCAAAACTGTAATTTTTGCTAGGTACAAAACCATAATACTCAATTATATTATAATACATATAAACCAGTCCATATTAAAAAGTAATTTGTAATCATACACAATTCACAAGTATATGGAAGAATATTCAGAGTTACCTGTCACTCTATAGCTCCCAAAAAGTTACCGCAAGGCTTCCCTACATTCCTTCTCCCTCCCTCCCTCTCTTTCCCTACCTTTCTGTGAGTCTTGAGTGTTTGTGTGTTGTGAAAGAAATGAGAAGGGATGAGGTATTTATAGAGTTCGGGTCTCAACTAGTTTTCAAAAATCACATGTCCATCTACTACACATCTACCATTTATCTACCATTCATTTGTCCATCTACTACACATCTACCATTTATCTACCATCTAACTACCGAATACCCATCTTCCGATCAAATATCACATGCTTATCTACTTCATAACTATCTACCATTCAAGTTAATATCCGATTTCTTATTCGCCCTGCCGGTCACGGAAATGACTTCCGCAAACACCAGCTTCTAGACAAAAATTCATTTGTTTGTAATATACTCTGATACCAAAAATGTAACACCTAATTTTCATTACCCAAAAACTTGACCAAAATATTTGAAATACCTTCAATAGGGATTTTCGATATCCAAATCATTAAATTACGTAACCTTTCAAAATAAAATTCATAATTCATATTCAAAATAAATTTCCAAAAATGGTTCAGAGTTTAGTACAAAGCGGAAGTCTTAGGTTCATGGCAAATAAAATAACATAACATAAACTATAGGAGTACAAAAGAGCCTCCTCAGCTCACTCCATAGGTGCCTTCCCTTGCTCTCTACTAGGATAATCACCTGAAAAATGTTAATATGGGATGAGATTCCACGTCTCAGTAACTACTGAAAATTTCTACCGTACACAAGCAAATTACATATGACAAAAACATGGGCTAGTTTCAAATATGTTTGTAAATATATATATATATATAAATATATATATTTCAAAAGTTCTCATCAAATGTCTTTACAAAATATTCATCATCATTTTGTCAATCCTTGAACCGTTCAGAAATGCATTATGCAATATGCAGCCTCCCTTATATCCTCTTCCAACCGTATACCGCTGACTGGAGCCATAGGCTAACACATTGTCCAATAGAAACATTCATTTGACTGAATTGTCCCAAGCTCACCAAAACTTAAGATACACCTGGCCAAAGGTATAGAGCTTAAATCTGGACTATGGCTCCCCTCCTTTAAAATAACTAAGGAGGTGTCACATGTCCCACAACTCCAATGAAATCCCGGCCAAAGGATAACATGGAAGATGGGGCCCTGAAACAAGTACCATCCACTGTGCACCGAGTGGTGGCATAAACAATTCTTATCATCATTCAAATCCCTCCTTACTCCTCCCATCACAATACAACCGCCATGATAAATGAGTTCACTCTAAAATAATGCATTTTTCTACCATAAAATTATATACATCAATATGCGTATTTTTGAATAGTAAATTACTATGCGTATTTTTGAATAGTAAAATACTATACGTATATGTGAATAGTAAAATACTGTGCGTATATGTGATTAGTGAATAGTAAAAATACGGGACATATACGTGAATAGTAATTCAGTATGTATAAGTGAATAGTAAAATACGGTAAATATACATAAATGATAAATAGTAAATCAGTACGTATGAATAGTAAGATACAGTATATAGTAAAATACGATATGTATACGTGAATAGTAACATACACATAAATAGTACCTCTGCAGATTTACAAACCAAAGTTCCCACACCAGATCTTAAAACCACAAACATTTTCTAAATATTCTTGCCAAACAAGTTTATAATCATACTTATTCTGCATCTTATTGCTGTACGTGTTAGTTTTCATTCTTCTTTACTATGTTGACCGTGGTGTTGGTGTTCAAGAGCCTCAATCCTTGCTCTCTTTTTGGCTACCGTGAAGTGTGGTGTAAAATGAATGGAAATTTTCCCCTGTTCATGGCTAGACTTTCAAAATGAGAGTGGAAGTTAAGCGTGTGGTATCTATTGGAAATTGTAATTGTGATGTTGTTCTTTTAGCTTTCTTTAAATGCTCACAGGATGTTTGAGAATACGTGAATGATAAAGTATGAATGTTGTAGAAATTAAAATTGAAAAAAAAAAAGAGAAAGGAAGCTTGTTCTGTCAATATAAATTTCTAAGCTTGATTGGTGATTGGTAAAATATTTAAAAGGAGAATCTAAAGCATTAAATGGAATATTGAGACTTTCGTGAAACTAATTTGAGGCATGATCTTTGTTTGTAGCTTAGAAGTTGTTAAGATGCTTAATTTAGCTGCTGTGATTTAATGGGGCTGTTTAGAGTTGCTTGGTTAGTAAGAAGGGATAGTCGATCACCATTAATAAGCTCAAGGTTTTGGTGAAATTGTTAAGATGATACAAGCTATTGAGTCGATTTGTGGAACGCTATTGGGGGACTCCAATGGTTAAGTTTTCTTATTTATATGTCAACTTTTGGAATATCTATCTGTGGATGATCGTGCTTGCTAAAGTGTTGAAGGATCTTAATGAATGAGTTAAATAATATACGTTTGGCATATAAAATTTTAACTACAATAATAATGATTTTGGTTTTGGACGTCAGGGGATTAAGGAGTGAAGGTAAGTTGGAAGCTGATAGGTAGAAGTAAGTCATATATTTGGGAGCGCAGCAGGTGCGTGAATAACGTCCCATTGACTTTTTATAAGTGATGCTTATCCATTAAATTTTTTTATAAACAACATTTTTACTACTTGTCATCTTTTATGTTAATCACATATTAAGAAGTCTGGTTTTGCAAAAGGGAAGTTTATTATATTTGTTGCATTTTCTTATCGTAACCACATGAGTAAATTGATGATTTTAATGGTTGTTATCTATTTTTCCTCAATGACTTCATGGTCCAGTTCATGATTATGCACTCAAAAGGCAAAGAGAGTTTTGTGATATTGTCATAAATTTCATATTGAATTGGTTTTGAAACTTTGAAACTGTATTATGTGAGTTCGTGAAGTTGGACAACGATATTTTTGACACCTCAATTTCAATACTCGAAAACTTGGCCAAAATATTTGTAATAACTCCAACAGAGTTTATTAATATCCAAATCTACAGATAACATTTCCATTTCAAATAGAGTTCATAACACATAACCAAAATAAATTTCAGAAAAATATCTCAGAGTTTAATAAAAAACGGAAGTCTTAGGTTCATGGCAAAAGAAATAACATAACATAATCTATTGGAGAACAAAAGAGCCTCCAGAGCTCACTCCATAGGTGCCTTCCCTTGCTCTCTACTAGGATAATCACCTGAAAAATGTTAATATGGGATGAGATTCCACGTCTCAGTAACTACTGAAAATTTCTACCGTACACAAGCAAATTACATATGACAAAAACATGGGCTAGTTTCAAATATGTTTGTAAATATATATATATATATATAAATATATATATTTCAAAAGTTCTCATCAAATGTCTTTACAAAATATTCATCATCATTTTGTCAATCCTTGAACCGTTCAGAAATGCATTATGCAATATGCAGCCTCCCTTATATCCTCTTCCAACCGTATACCGCTGACTGGAGCCATAGGCTAACATATAGTCCAATAGAAACATTCATTTGACTGAATTGTCCCAAGCTCACCAAAACTTAAGATACACCTGGCCAAAGGTATAGAGCTTAAATCTGGACTATGGCTCCCCTCCTTTAAAATAACTAAGGAGGTGTCACATGTCCCACAACTCCAATGAAATCCCGGACAAAGGATAACATGGAAGATGGGGCCCTGAAACAAGTACCATCCACTGTGCACCGAGTGGTGGCATAAACAATTCTTATCATCATTCAAATCCCTCCTTACTCCTCCCATCACAATACAACCGCCATGATAAATGAGTTCACTCTAAAATAATGCATTTTTCTACCATAAAATTATATACATCAATATGCGTATTTTTGAATAGTAAATTACTATGCGTATTTTTGAATAGTAAAATACTATACGTATATGTGAATAGTAAAATACTGTGCGTATATGTGATTAGTGAATAGTAAAAATACGGGACATATACGTGAATAGTAATTCAGTATGTATAAGTGAATAGTAAAATACGGTAAATATACATAAATGATAAATAGTAAATCAGTACGTATGAATAGTAAGATACAGTATATAGTAAAATACGATATGTATACGTGAATAGTAACATACACATAAATAGTACCTCTACAGATTTACAAACCAAAGTTCCCACACCAGATCTTAAAACCACAAACATTTTCTAAATATTCTTGCCAAACAAGTTTATAATCATACATAATTCAAATTTCGAGGACGAAATTTATTGAACAGGGGGAGAAATGTAATATCCCGAATTTTGGGCCTATAGACTTGAAAATTAGTCTATTTTTAGAAGACTATTAAGCCCTATTTTTGAAGTGGCGAATTTAGAGTCAATATTTTATGACTTTTAGAAGGAAGTAATCTTATTTGTTATTAAGAATTTATTTCCCATATTTATCTAATGTTTGCAAATAATTAAGGGAATGAATTAAATACTGATTTCAGTTAGCATGATACACGTATTACTCTCCCAATTATCTTTAGTCTTCCTTTTTATTTATTTATTCCACTATAGTGGATGGACCACTATATCTCTCATTTTGTTCCAAACACTCAAGACTCACAGAAAGGTAGGGAAAGAGAGAGAGAGAGAGAGAGAGAGGGAGAAGGAACGTAGGTAAGCCTTGCGGTAACTTTTTGGGAACTATAGAGTAACAGGTAACTCTGAATATTCTTCCTTATACTTGTGAATTATGTATGATTATAAACTTGTTTGGCAAGAATATTTAGAAAATGTTTGTGGTTTTAAGATCTGGTGTGGGAACTTTGGTTTGTAAATCTGTAGAGGTACTATTTATGTGTATGTTACTATTCACGTATACATATCGTATTTTACTATATACTGTATCTTACTATTCATACGTACTGATTTACTATTTATCATTTATGTATATTTACCGTATTTTACTATTCACAAATACGCATAGTAATTTACTATTCAAAAATACGCATATTGATGTATATAATTTTATGGTAGAAAAATGCATTATTTTAGAGTGAACTCATTTATCATGGCGGTTGTATTGTGATGGGAGGAGTAAGGAGGGATTTGAATGATGATAAGAATTGTTTATGCCACCACTCGGTGCACAGTGGATGGTACTTGTTTCAGGGCCCCATCTTCCATGTTATCCTTTGGCCGGGATTTCATTGGAGTTGTGGGACATGTGACACCTCCTTAGTTATTTTAAAGGAGGGGAGCCATAGTCCAGATTTAAGCTCTATACCTTTGGCCAGGTGTATCTTAAGTTTTGGTGAGCTTGGGACAATTCAGTCAAATGAATGTTTCTATTGGACATTGTGTTAGCCTATGGCTCCAGTCAGCGGTATACGGTTGGAAGAGGATATAAGGGAGGCTGCATATTGCATAATGCATTTCTGAACGGTTCAAGGATTGACAAAATGATGATGAATATTTTGTAAAGACATTTGATGAGAACTTTTGAAATATATATATTTATATATATATATATATATATTTACAAACATATTTGAAACTAGCCCATGTTTTTGTCATATGTAATTTACTTGTGTACGGTAGAAATTTTCAGTAGTTACTGAGACGTGGAATCTCATCCCATATTAACATTTTTCAGGTGATTATCCTAGTAGAGAGCAAGGGAAGGCACCTATGGAGTGAGCTGAGGAGGCTCTTTTGTACTCCTATAGTTTATGTTATGTTATTTTATTTGCCATGAACCTAAGACTTCCGCTTTGTACTAAACTCTGAACCATTTTTGGAAATTTATTTTGAATATGAATTATGAATTTTATTTTGAAAGGTTACGTAATTTAATGATTTGGATATCGAAAATCCCTATTGAAGGTATTTCAAATATTTTGGTCAAGTTTTTGGGTAATGAAAATTAGGTGTTATGAATATGAGAGCAGGAAGGAGTCGGAGAATAATGATAGAAATTATTCGGTATTAAGAGCATTGGAGTATGGTAAAAATAAGCTTGGAATTGAGGTAACCTTGGTTATTCTTTTATATACTTGTCAAATGTATATATGTATTCATATTTATTAACTGTTTTGGGATTTGTTGTACATATGGAAAGCTCATGATAGGATTGTCGCATGCTCTCTTCCGTTTCCCAAGTAGCATCTCCGGGAGCCATTCCTTTCCACACAACCTTTACAGTCTAATAGTCTTGTTCCTCGATTACTTATCCCTTGCATTAACAATCCGCTCCGGCTCAGCTTGATATGCCATGTTATCTTTAAGTCCTATCTCTTTCCCAAACATGCTCACCAGGCACACAACACAATTATACAACATTTCATTCATCATGTTCCCACAGTGATATTCAAATATAGGATCCACTAGTTCCTTATTTGAGCGCTTGGTTACACTGGCCTCACAGACTGGTACATTCTTCTTTTTCTGCTTATTTCATATTATCACAACGCTGGATATTCTGATCTTACAGCTTAAGGAGTTACCCTCAGGCCATACTGACCACAACATGATATAGTCTGATTATTCTGCCAACCTTAAGACAAACTTTAGACACACACAGGTCTAATGTTACAATACTAGGCACATAAGTCTTATAGCCTAGAGATACCACCACATGCAAACTAGCTCAACGGGTATTACCGCCTCGAGCCTCTGCTCTTCTACCCTATGCTCAAGCTTCCTCAATTCAAGTTCTCAAACTAGCTTTTCTTGTATAGCTCAGTAGTTAGCACGTAATACCTAACTTAATTAGTTCAGATTTCTAGACTATTCTATCATTTTCTGTTCCTATATTAACATAATTACCATTTGCACCGCTTTTCAATACAAAACATTAGCGATGACAGTCATGTCATTACTTCTTCTATGTTGTCTCAAATTCAACTTCCTGATTTTCAAATTTAAATATTTAAAGTTTTCTGTGGTCGCAATACATTTTCAAAATCTCACTTTATAAAACTAGTATTTTCATAAAAAGCATATTCGCTGCCAGTTTAAGTTCAAGAAAACACATTCACTATTCAATCTAGCTTTCATCAATGGCAAGTGATTCAAAAATGAATATTTTAAATATATTTGGCAAGACCCAGCAAACCGAGTATATTCATAACAGTTTCGAATAAAACATATGGAGTGTTCACACATTGTCAAAATCCATCGCATATAAGCAATGGAAAAAGAGAGTATCACTTTAACAATTTTCTACATTAACTCTTATTTGTATTCCACCAACAAAATTGTACTCGAACTTCTTCGACTCCCTACAAGACTTTTGTTTGCAACTTGATTCTCTCTTCATTTAATTGCAAACATAAGAAAAATCACAAATCCTCAAAGTTTTTCTTTGTCGAAAATACTGACTTTACAATTTCTAAGCCAATATTTAATCTTCAACTATTTTCCATTTCTCAAAAATATGGTCTAGTAGTCTTCCAAAAATAGACTAATTTTCAAGTCTTTAGGCCCAAAATTCGGGATATTACATTTCTCCCCTCCTAAAAAAAAAAAATTTTCACTCCCTCACACTAAATTTTATTCATTCACGGATGCATAAGGGGATGATATGGGAGACAATAATGTGACACATACACCTACTCCACTCTCCTTTCCATTTTGTCAACACATGCACCCATTATCCTTACATTCTTTATTATTAAATTTTGGTTAATGGTGCAGCCCACCTTTGCTAATTTCTCACGTATGCAACACATTCCTCTCAATTATCATTTAAAGGATACTATTCTTATCCCACTCACAATTATTTTATATTTTTCTCTCACACTCCTTATACATTCACGGACACACTCTCTCATTCACATGCAATACTCTCTCATGTTTTGACACCACGCATGGCCACACATGTTCCCTTCTTTGTCTAATAAAAGCAAGTTATCATTTGCTTCATCCGGCACCACGGGTTGCACAAGAATGCACACATTTCATTTGGCCGAATCAAGCACAGAAAAGAGAGAGAGCAAGAAAGAAAATGAAGAGAGTGTTTCGGTGTAGGCAAGAAGGGTGTTTGAAACCTTTATGTAAAATTGGTTTCTGGTTGAAGATGACCTTCTAATCTCTTTATCATCCTCATTGCGGAAGTTGGATGTTGTTTTTGAGATTGAATGGGTGCTTGAATGAGAAGTTTCTGACACTTTGCAAGGCAGTGTCATTTCTAGAGATCCAGTGAGGCAGTTGAGTTCATGCAATATTTTGATCGGATAAATGATTTCCTCTGTTTGTGAAATTTGGTAAGTTGAAAGTACACTTCTTAAGCTTTCAAATGAGTGCTAGAACGTATTAATCCGACGTCTAGAACTCTAGTTATGAATTTTCAAAGTTTGATGATAAAAACTGGAAAATCCTATTTCCAGATTTAAGTGGCGTTTTGTTTTCAAATTTCTGTGACTTACACAGCCATTAATTGGCTTGATGAATATTTTTCTCATAAACTAGACTTATAGAACTTCAAATAGAATTTTGAATCACCTTAATCAGAGTTCTATAGAATTAATTATGATTTTTCAAATTTAGAAGTTGAACACTGAAAAACGCTGGTTTCCAGAAATGAACAGTGATTTTCGGATTCACTTTTAAAATAGTAAACGTTTGCGTTTTTCTATGAAAATTTCCAGAATGATAGTAGACTTATCAAGCTTTAATTTGATAGGTCACAAGCCTTATTTGGATTTGTATTCAAGGAGTTATGAATTTTTGAAGTTAAGTATGAAATCTGGGACGTTTTCTGAAACATCTTCTGAACAGTGTTGACATTTTCGAAATCTGGGAATTATTGGAGTATGATTAAATGTTGAAACCAATTTTCCTAGAAACTAGACTTAATGAGGAGTTCATGGATTTTTGAATCACTTGATTTGGACACCTAGAACTCCAGATATGGATTTTTCAAGTTCAGCATTAAACCTGGACGTTTTTCTGGAACAGTGACGATGAATGAAAATTCTGGGAATAGTTTACATATATTTGACAGTCAAATGTATTTTCCTCTGAAAATAGACATAATGAGGAACACGTGATTTTTGGAAGCACATCAATTGAAGTTTTGTGTAATTAAATATGAATTTTCAAATTTAATTGGAAATTCTGTCAGTTTATGGAGTTTATTCGGAAATAAGAAATAAAGAATTTGGACAAGTAGTAACTTGCCAACCATGAATATTTAATTATAGGATTCGGTATTTATCTGAGATGACCAGAGGATAGAGAACCGGATCAGGATTTGGAAAGGCTATCAGGTAGTAACTCTAATCTTGCATTCTTTGTATGTCTTTATATGATTGTATGTACCATTCAATATGTATAAATATGTACTGTATGAATTGTTTGTGCTGTATGTGCTGAATGTATATGTGATAGTTATCTGTCATATACTGATCTATGCTTAGAATGTAAGATTAACATGTTACTCTGGGAACCTTCGGGGTCCCAGTATTTGCTGCTACCTGTGGATTGTTCAGTTTAGAGAACGTGGCTCACAAGGCAAGGCGGTACTCACTGTTGAATAGTGATGCTGGGACGGACCGAGAAATGCTATAGGTTATTTTTATTAGCCTATTTTAGAGACTAGAAATTTATTTGTATAGCCCTATGTGGATTTTGTTATGTAATCAGAATTTAATATCAGTATTACTATGCTAGAATGACTATGCTCATTAGGCTATGCGCTACAACTCTGATAATAATTGATATATCAAGGGGTGTTACATTTAAAATTTAGGATTTAGTAATATCCCAAATTTTGAAACAGGAAATTAAGGAATAATATTGAGATAGGAAAGTTACTAAGCTCTTGGTACTCAGTATTCTTCGATGCAATCAGGGTAAAGAAATCAGATATTAACTTGAATGGTAGATAGTTATGAAGTAGATAAGTATGTGATATTTGATCGGAAGATGAGTATTCGGTAGTTACATGGTGGATGGACATTGAATGGTAGTTAGACGGTAGATGAAGAAGTGTATGGTAGACGCGTGGTAGATGGACAAATGAATGGTAGATTGACATGGTAGATGTGTAGTAGATGGACATGTGATTTTTGAAAATTAGTTGAGACCCGAACTCTATAAATACCTCATCCTTTCTCATTTCCTTCACAACATACAATCACTCAAGACTCACAGAAAGGTAGGGAGAAAAAGAGAGAGAGAGAGAGAGAAGGAACGTAGGGAAGCCTTGCAGTAATTTTGGAAACTATAGAGTAACAGGTAACTCTGAATATTCTTCCTTATACTTGTGAATTATGTATGATTATAAACTTGTTTGGCAAGAATATTTAGAAAATGTTTGTGGTTTTAAGATCTGGTGTGGGAACTTTGGTTTGTAAATCTGTAGAGGTACTATTTATGTGTATGTTACTATTCACGTATACATATCGTATTTTACTATATACTGTATCTTACTATTCATACGTACTGATTTACTATTTATCATTTATGTATATTTACCGTATTTTACTATTCACTTATACATACTGAATTACTATTCACGTATATGTCCCGTATTTTTACTATTCACTAATCACATATACGCACAGTATTTTACTATTCACATATACGTATAGTATTTTACTATTCAAAAATACGCATAGTAATTTACTATTCAAAAATACGCATATTGATGTATATAATTTTATGGTAGAAAAATGCATTATTTTAGAGTGAACTCATTTATCATGGCGGTTGTATTGTGATGGGAGGAGTAAGGAGGGATTTGAATGATGATAAGAATTGTTTATGCCACCACTCGGTGCACAGTGGATGGTACTTGTTTCAGGGCCCCATCTTCCATGTTATCCTTTGGCCGGGATTTCATTGGAGTTGTGGGACATGTGACACCTCCTTAGTTATTTTAAAGGAGGGGAGCCATAGTCCAGATTTAAGCTCTATACCTTTGGCCAGGTGTATCTTAAGTTTTGGTGAGCTTGGGACAATTCAGTCAAATGAATGTTTCTATTGGACTATATGTTAGCCTATGGCTCCAGTCAGCGGTATACGGTTGGAAGAGGATATAAGGGAGGCTGCATATTGCATAATGCATTTCTGAACGGTTCAAGGATTGACAAAATGATGATGAATATTTTGTAAAGACATTTGATGAGAACTTTTGAAATATATATATTTATATATATATATATATATTTACAAACATATTTGAAACTAGCCCATGTTTTTGTCATATGTAATTTGCTTGTGTACGGTAGAAATTTTCAGTAGTTACTGAGACGTGGAATCTCATCCCATATTAACATTTTTCAGGTGATTATCCTAGTAGAGAGCAAGGGAAGGCACCTATGGAGTGAGCTCTGGAGGCTCTTTTGTTCTCCAATAGATTATGTTATGTTATTTCTTTTGCCATGAACCTAAGACTTCCGTTTTTTATTAAACTCTGAGATATTTTTCTGAAATTTATTTTGGTTATGTGTTATGAACTCTATTTGAAATGGAAATGTTATCTGTAGATTTGGATATTAATAAACTCTGTTGGAGTTATTACAAATATTTTGGCCAAGTTTTCGAGTATTGAAATTGAGGTGTTACAGTGACCCCACTGCTGCTGTTGGAGTCTTATTAGGCGGCCAACTCGGTTTTTACGATCTTTGTGGCATTATTGTTGGTGGTGGTGGTGTTGTTGGCGCTACCTAATTCAGTCACTAACTGAAACTTGTCGTTGTTGTTGTTGCTGTTGACGCGGCGGCAGGATCGGTGATGGCGGTGGCAGCGGGGGCGTTGAGGGGTCGATGCGTTTGAGGGTCGATGCCGCGGTTGTAGAGTTTGCGCTTGATGTGGGTATTCCAGTAGTTGCGTTTGATGTGGGTATTCCAGTAGTTCTTGATCTCATTGTCGGTTCTGCCCGGTAATCTCGCGGTGATCAGAGACCATCTGAGGGGAAGGAGGATGATACACACATACATATATATTAGGAAAATGAAAGGATTAATTAATTGTAGGGAAGAGAGAGAAGCACGTACTTGTTGCCGAGGAGGCTGTGGAGGTTGACGATGAGCTCGTCTTCTTGTTCAGTGAAGTTGCCCCGCTTGAGATCAGGTCGGAGGTAGTTAATCCATCGGAGTCTGCAACTCTTGCCCCATCTGAGCAAACCTGGGCGGAGGGGGAGGAGGGGAGAGAGAGTGAGAAGGCGTATTATTTGAGAGAGAGACAGAGGTTAGCACTGTTCAAACGTCATTGTGGTGATTTTATCAATTCAACAGTTCTTTTGCATTTTTTGTTTAAAAAATAGTTCATTGTGTTGGCTGCACTTAAACCAATAGTTCGTTGGTATTTTTGCACCTTAACCCAAAAAAGAAAAAGAAAAAGTTCTTAGCCAGGGATCTGACCTCGGCAACATAAATGCGCTTATCAATGTCTACTTCATGATATGTCAATATAGTTATATATATTTATCAATAAAAATTGTTTTAGTTAATATAGATAAATTTGTTAATAGACATTTCATGACTTGTCAATATATTAACATATACTTTTACTTATCAATGGGAGCTTGTCAATGGCCAAATGTTAATTAATATATATGAACTTTCAATAGCTACTCTATGATTTATCAATATAATTACATTAACTTGTCAATAAAATAAGTTCACATTTAAAATTTCATAAAGACTTTTTTGTAGAAGAATCTACACTGAAAATTTTTTTTATACAAGAATCCAGATCTGAGAGTGAAGTTTTTTTAAAAAAAAAAAATCGCAAGAAAAATTATCAAGACATTAGAGTATAAAAAAAAACAATTAGAAATGTGATATTTTAAGGCACGTATACATAATAAATTGGGAAAATTTCACTTAAGGAACACTATGGCCAATTAACATCAAGGGACCCTAAGAAATTCTGAAACATTACTGCAAAGGTAGTTATGAATTTTCAGCGCAGCACGAGTTTTAATTTCATTTTGCCACTATGATCCTACGGTGACATTTCAGAGTTTCTTACCTTGGTCCTTAGATGAAATTTTCCCCAACAAATTTCAACTTTCAGGAGTTGTAAATAGTATAATACTCTTTTCAGTCTTAATTATAGGAACTATTTACTATAATTTGAAGAGATTAAAAAAAGAAGTTAAATTAGTTAATTATAATTATTTTTTGAAAATATCACTATTAAAAATTATAAATTACTCTCGGTTTCTAGCCACTAGCAAGGCCACGTGTCGAGAGGTAGTGGCGCGATGTGTAAGTAGCACCTACCAGGGATACGTTCGAGTTTGACGACGTTGCGCTGCTCAATGCCTTCTAAGCCACAACTTGATGTCTGAGCCCTGCTTTTTATTGTTGGAAACAAATATAATGAAATTAATGTTTTATTAGGGGTTGTTTTAGGGAAAAAGAATTAATCACTTTGTACAAATAGTTCTGAAAAATATTTTTAAAGGAATATTAAAATTATTTTATTTAAAAATAAAAAATAAAATAGAATCTCTCACTTGATAGAATATAAATTGTTAAATTAATTATTGTAAAGAAAATACTAGTAAGGGTGATATGGGAAAATATGATCAAAATTGATCAAAATTATTTTATAAAAATAAATAGTATAATTGAAGTTTATATGACATTAATCAGTTACAAACATTATTCACTTTATAAAATATATGTGTATATTATTAAATTATTATTGTCTTTAATTATTATTGAGAAAGTATCAATAAGGGTATTTTAGGGGAAAAAAAATTAACAAAAGTTGAAACTTGATCTTATAATTGAACCAAAACCAACTCTAAAATGTGTTCCTATAATTAACATCAGTTTTTAGGTATTAATAACATTGAGTCGTGAGACACAATTTTTAGTTGTCAAATATAACATTTATATATTCTCTTGAAAGAAGCAAAAAATTTCACCTCGTAGTACTCTAGGGTTTTTTTTTAAAAAATAATAATAATAACGAAGGAGCAATATTTTAGTTCTGGACTATTAAATTTTTGTGCATACCTTCGTGGGAATTTATGATTATCAGATGTTCACTATAGATTAAAATTCGGAGAATTGTTGTCGTCAAGACGTAGGCTTTTCTTAATTCACTGAATTTCATGCATTATTTCCTGCTCAAATGTTATTTCATTCCTATGAAGATCGCTTTTTATACCATATAAAAATTGTTTTTTAGACTAGTTGTAAATCTAGTTTCGATATAAATAGTCTTAAAAGTTTGTTATTTTTTAGACCGATTGAGCAATCGGACTTATAAAATATGAGGTATTAAAAGTTGGACTTTTAAGACCAAATTTTTAAAATATGAGGCCTTAAAAATAAAATTTTAAAAACCGCTTTTTTAAACATCCGTTCTTCGGATTAGTTTGGATTGAGGGGAAGGGAGGGGAGTAAAGTTTTGGGTTAACTTTCCTCAATTCAAACTAACCCTTAAAAGTAAATTGGCAAAAAATAAAATAAAATAAAAAATAAATAAAAAAAACTCCCCCTTCATTGCAAAGTCACAACCACCATTGGACCAAATTGGACAATACAGCCCCATCATTACAGATCCTCCTCCATCAATGGTGGCCATCAATGTGGTGTTACAAATTGAAAAGGAACAGCACCTTTTTGAGTAATCCTTTGGGTAAGGGTTCGAGAAGAAGATGTTACGCTGCAGAAAGATGTTCAAGCGATTTATCTATGAGTATCGAACTTGAACGAGAAATTAATTAAGAGATTAAGGATAGGGAGGGAATCGGATGGTGAATTCTAGCACCGAAACACAAGCAAGCCAAATTCAATTAAACCACTGGAAGAAAAAGATCCTCGATCAGGAATATAGTTTACCTTATTTTGCAGCATTGAGATTGGATCTCAACACCTGTAAAGAAAACGAGGTCGGGCCGACGAGAGGTCATGTCATTGCGGGCTCACAGCGAGGTTGAGGGTGATAGTGGCGATAGTCCGAGACGCCTATGACACGCTTGTGAATTAGGACTAGCAGTTGCCATGTACAATTGTAGTTTCTAGGAAGACGCCTGTAAGAGTAAACAGTCAAGTTGACGCAAAAGAACAAAGCACTTTAACAGTTAAAACTTGACTTAATTAACATTTGGTGCAAGTTGTATTGGTTTGAAAAATTTGATGATGCCACGAAGAAGAAAATTAGAAAAAGAACACAATTTATTCATGAAAAGGATGAGATCTGCATGCTTTTGTTTCTGAATTCTCATATGTACTGCTTCGCTTATGAATTCTAAGATCTGCTTCTTCGCTTTTAAATTTTCAATTTTCAGTGCAATGAAGAGGGTTCTAATAAATAATAAAAATCTTTTGGACCAGTTATAATCAAAATGAGGTCTAAAAAGTTAACCATTCAGACCGGTTATTCTTAACAACCGGTTTTAAAAGTAATAAATTTCTTATTTTTTTAATTTTCTTATCTTTTAGACCGGATATTCTTAACAACTGATCTTAAATGTTCACATTTTAGACCAACAATTCTTAACAGCTGGTCTTAAAAGTAATAATTTTTTTTTTATTATCTTTTAGATTGGTTATTATTAATGATGGATCTTAAAAGATTTATATTTTAGATTTGTTGTTAATAACATCTGGTCTAAAAAGTAATCACATTTTTTTAACCTTTTAGATCGATTGTTTGAGAAACATGTCTAAATAATATATTTTAAACCTTATATTAAAGAAACCGATCTTAAAAGTTCTTTTAGGAAACTGTCACTGGTCATACTTTTTAGACCTAATTCTTTATATTCCGGTCCAAATGCGTCGATCTAAAAGTACCTTTTTCTAGTAGTGTTTAGATCATATTAGCTTGTTTGGGATCATTTTTAGGTGTCAAAAGTGCTGAAATCAAACTCTTCTCACATACTTACATTGTATACTGTAAATCATAATTAAAAAAACTACTTTTAAAGTTTCTAACTGCTATTCCAAACAAGCACAATCGTCATTGAGAGTGCTTATAAATTGTCGATAGTGCTTATAACTTGATATTATTAATGATTATTTACTAACAGTTAAACCACTGGCACAATTATTATATTTTAAATGTATGGGAATTTACGTTTTAGGGATCGCTAAGCTGTTTTTGTAATCGGATTGTCTTTAAAGTCACTGTTCATTGAGCTGATGTTGGCTCCGTGAACAGTGTGGCTCAGTGTTGGACCTCGTGCACAGATAAAAGCGTGGTGAGCATGTTAGTTTTCAATTTTGAAATTACCTCCTTGATTCCCCCCTCCCCATCCATGTACTCTATCTCTCAATTTAAGGTTTGCATCTCTTTCCTTTTTCCTGTAAATTTTCAAGGTTGAAGCCCATTCTCTTGTCTCTCTATCCTTGGGAAAAGAACCATTGTAGCAATTTTTACAAAAAATTATACCCAATTAAAGTAAATGGGAAAAAAAATTACTAAAATAGAGCAGTTAGTAGTGTCGTGTCAGGCAACGCCACCACTTTGATGCCACTGAGCTAGTGGCGTCATGGGTGGCATCGTACCACCTGACACCACTGGTGTCAATTAATTGACGCCAGTGGCGTCAGGTGGTACACGCCACTCTGGTGGCTAGCTTAGTGGCATCAGGTACCCTAACGCTACTGGTGGCGTCGTGTCTGCCCTATTTTGGTAAAATTTTTTCTATCTACTTTAATTGGGTACAATTTTTGGTAAAAGTTACTATATTAATGCTTTTCTCCTCTATCCTTGCTCTTTTTTCTTTCCAATTAGCTTCAGCCTCCATCCTCTTGTCCAACAGTCTCTCTCCTTCATCTCCATGGTTATCATTGAGTTCACTCCTTTGAAGTTCAAAATTAGGGGGCTCCAAACGACATTTTGTTTGTCTGACTCACGGCCTTCTTTCCGATGGATTTTTTCGCGGCTCTGTACAGTGGCTCATCATATTTCATTGGGTGTGGTCTCATACTTTTGATCGTGCCTTTTGTTCTCTCTGGTTTTTGTCAA
Source organism: Acacia crassicarpa (assembly GCA_034222035.1). NCBI lineage: Eukaryota > Viridiplantae > Streptophyta > Magnoliopsida > Fabales > Fabaceae > Acacia > Acacia crassicarpa. The sequence continues at coordinate 58,114,911 of JAWXYG010000002.1, read as the reverse complement.
ACTATATTAGAGGCGCAAACATATTGGGTGGTTGTGATGAGTTGTGACTTATTGGCTTCTTGCACAACAATGAATTTAGAGGCAAATGGTTTTCTGTTTTTTTCATTCCAAACAAAGAGTGTGTGGCGTGCCCTCACTAAACAAAACGATATAGTTTAGATTCACAGAAAAACTCTTAGGTTCTGTCACTGGATAAATTATTTACCCTATATAATATATGTGACGATTACTTATTTAAATTTTTTTTTTATATAAAATAACTAAATATCCCTTTCCATCCCAAAATTTCCCCGTGGGCCCCAAAATTTTAGGTTGAAAAGGAAGTTGGCTAAAGTTTTGCTTTCGTGTTTCTCGCTCTTCATTTTCACTGGTCCGTAGTACCCAACCTCGGAAACCGATTTTTAAACGGTGGCTAAAAGACGCAGGCGGTAGCGTAAGAATCGACGTAGATGTCCTCGAGATTGTGTCATTGTGGTGTTCACCACTTACCCTCCTTTCTTTTTTCTTTTCTAACAAAAAATTTCGAAAATACTCTGCAGATATTGAAAACCTATATAAAATTACATTTTGCGGAATGAACTTATAGCGTATGTGGGTTTAGAAAATTTTGGATTTGATTGATGAGTAAATTAGCACTCTGGTTAAAATCTCTCAATAAATATTGTAGCTTTTTTCGGATGGGGGAGTTTTTTAAGCTTGTGTTAAACCAACTTTATTGAGGCGTAAATAATTTCCCCCCTTGATCTGTCCAATTTATCTTAATTTTTATATTGAAAAGAGTTTGCACTTTGTACATTCAACTCATCACTAAGTGCCTGTTTGGGATAGTTTTCAAAGCTAAAATAAGCACACTAAAAGCACATTAGAAGCATAAGTAAGGAATATTGCTGTTTGGGATAGCTTTAAAGCTTGATGAGCTTTAAGATTAAAAGTAACTTATTGGATGAAGCCACCTTTGGAAGCTTATTAAGAAAAAGTCACTTTTGTCACTGCTATCCCAAACACAAATCACATTAGAAAAAGTACATCAGAAAATAAGTCCATTAAAAAAAAGTCCATCGGAAACAAAAACCACTTATCCCAAACGGACCCTAAATCTAAATATTTAATCTATGAGATTGTTAAACACTACGTCAAGCTTTTAATCTTTAAAACCATAGTTTGATATAAGTTATTCAAATACTTTTAAGTTATGAGGAATCATGATTTAAACAGAAAACTATTCGACCAAAAAAAAAATTTAAACAGAAAACTATGATTTTGGGGTTGAAAACCTTGTTTTTCTAGAAATTATTATTTTTTACATTTTCAGAAGCTATCCTCTAAAAGATGTGTTGGTGGGTTGAGATTTACTTTTAGAGAATAGATCATGAAAAAAAAAAAGTAAAAAAAGTGATTTAAGAGAATAGATTTTAGAGAATTGTTTCTGAAAAATACAAAGATAAAAAAGCTAATGAGATGAGAGCCATGATTTCTCACCTCAAACTATTATAGTACATCTTTTAAGGAAAATGGGGTGTGTGATTGGCTTACAAAAAAGCAATAGTTTTAGTGAAAAAATCTGATTAGGAGAAAAATAAGATGTTTGAATTATTTTTATGGATACAACATCATGGTATTGCGAGTCACCCAAACAGACAAAAACCTATTATATAAGAGATAAAGATATTATCACTGTTAATTTTAGTCATTATCATTTTTCACTGTTAGATCATAATCATAAACGTAGATAAGATTTTAATCTAACAGTGAAAAATGGTAGTGACTTTAGTAGTCACAAAAATTGATAGTGACAATATCGTATTCCATTATTTAAAATTATTTTTTTAAAAAAGTTATACTCTAAAATCTTGTTCTAAAAAAATATATATTTAAATAATAAAAGTTGTACTCTTATGCAACTAATAAACCCACGCCTGATGCTGAAATATTGGGAATTGGCTCTCATCTACTTTCCTTTTCATCAAATTCTTTATTTCAACCGTTGGATATCCAATTCTTTATCTCAATCGTTGGATTGAAATCTAAGCGGTTCAGATTTAATCTTTAAGAAAATATTATTTTGAAATATTTTATTAATATTTTTTAATAATTTAATTTTTTAATTAATAGTTAGATTTTAATCCAACGGTTGAAATGAAGAAGATGAAGGAAAGGAAGTAGATGAGAGCCAACTCTGAAATATTGATGGGACATACTTCGGGACCACATGCGAGAACCGCAGCCTAAAATGTTTTCATACTTTAAAATCGGGAGACTATGATCACACACATCCCCAGGAAGAGCGGATATCTGTAACTAAGTTTGAGAAACTGTGAAGTGACGAGGGAGATATGGCGGCGAAAGAGTCATCGGAGTCCCGTAACCAAGCGAGGCTAGCCATCCTGGAACTGGCCAACATGATCAGTGTCCCCATGTCCCTCAACGCCATTGTCCGCCTCAATGTTCCCGACGCCATCTGGCAGTCCGGTTCCAACACTCCCCTCTCCGCCTCTGATATCCTCTCGCGTGTCCTCCCCTCCGGCGGCGACGCCGAAAACCTCCAACGCATCCTTCGTATGCTCACCAGTTATGGCGTATTCGCCGAGCAGATCGACTCCAGCGGCGAGAGAAAATACTCCCTAACCGACATCGGCAAAACCCTCGTCACCGATGACGAAGGCCTATCTTACGCGGCCTACGTGCTCCAGCACCATCAGGCCAGTAATTTTGAAATCCGTTACATTAATTGACCAAAAAAAAGAAAAATTGCTGTATTGAATTTGTTCTGCATCTCAATTTTTTTGCATAAATATGCATATCGAATCGATAAACAGGATGCGCTGATGCAAGCGTGGCCGTTGGTACACGAGGCGGTGAAGGACTCGACGGTGGAGCCGTTCGTGAAGGCGAACAGAGAGGCGGCGTATGATTACTATGTGAAAGACCCGGAGATGAACGAATTGATGGTGAAGGCGATGTCTGGAGTATCGGTGCCGTTCATGAAGGCGGCGCTGGAGGGTTACGATGGGTTCAAAGGGGTGGAGAAATTGGTAGACGTGGGTGGGAGTGGAGGGGATTGCCTGAGAATGATCTTACAGAAAAATCCGAACGTGCGAGAAGGGATTAACTTCGATCTGCCTGAAGTGGTGGCGAAAGCTGCCGTCATTCCAGGTAAGCCGCCGTGTGATCGGGGAATGGGGATCCTGTTATTTCACGGACTCATTGTCTGATTGAGCAGGTCTGTTTGGCATGCGGGAAACGGATGGATAAAAAATTTGGAGGAGATGGATTTAAATTTGGGTTACCTAAAATTTTAATAAAAACAAACGGAAAAAAAAAAAATAAAATATAACAATGTTGTCTTCTTTATAAAAAAGTTAACGGTTATATTAATTTTTTTGACAGTCAACCTTAACTTTTTAACCAAATAAAGTTATTTTGATGCATTTTGAAATTTTCGAAGTAATATTGAAACAATAAAAATTTATAAGGTAACATTATTTCTAGACTTATATTTCTAAGACGAATTTGTTACTTAACTCTTTACATTTTTTTTAAGAGCTTAGGCTCCAAAATTTTCATAAAAACAAGGGAAATTAAAAAAAAAAAAAAACTTTCCATCTGCTTTTCTAATTTTTCTTTTCTTAAAATCCATTAATAAAAGTTTCCCTCCCCTCCAAACCTCTCAAGTCTCAACAGGCCCTAGTAAGCTTGGGAATCGATAAGTGCACGATTTTCTGTTACTATTGGCTGTTATCTGTTGCTAATTCATTGCAGGAGTCACCCACGTGGGAGGTGACATGTTCAAGTCTATTCCCCAAGGGGACGCCATCTTCATGAAGGTGCGTGCAGGGTAACTTTTTTGTTTGATAGTGTTTTTAATTCCACAATGGCCCCCAGTTCCTATTATTTTCTTTATAATGCCCCTGATTCCTATTCTCCCCTAATTAATTTATTGATTTTTACGTAAAAGTGTTGCTACATTCGCTTCTATATATAGGATCTATTTTATTCTAGAAGTTAAATAAATTATTTAATAATATTATTTTAGAAAAAAACGATAAATATAAATTATATATCATTTTATAAATAAAAAAATTAGTTTAGAGAAAAATTGATAAATATAAATATTTTAAATTAATTTAATGAACTTCCTTAATGCCCTAGAAAAAAGTTAATTGAGCTTTATATTTAGGTTAAATAGCAATTTTGTCTCGGAAATACACTTCCAGGAATAATGTTGCCTTAGAAGTTTTTTTAGATTCAATTTTGCCCGAGAAGTATACAAACGTAGTAATTTTACCCTACGGAATTAGTTCACACTGGAGTGTAATGTCTTACACTTGAGTGTGTACGGACCGCGGGGTTTTTTCCTCTCTCTTTTTTTCTTTTTACACCAAGTGCACACTCGAGACAAATGCACACTCACTCATTTGAGTGTGGAAAAAAAACAGGTCCATATACACTTGAGTGTGAGGTATTACACTCGGAGTAAATTGTTTCGTTTTAGACTTCCGAGACAAAATTGAATGTAAAAAAACTTCTAAGGATATTTAACTCTTATATTTAAGACTATAGGTAGTATTTAATTATATATCTTTATTATAGCGACCATTTAATTTGGATTGATCATGTTAAACTGTAATATTGGAAAATATTTTATAAAAGTAAGTGTCTAAAGTAAAATCTTATGTAAAGTTAAAATACAAATACTTTTGTCTTCGTTTTACTTGTAAGTTACACTAAGCTTTTCTACGGGGAGGGGGTTTCTTGGGTGAAAAGGGCCAATCAATATACCATCGAAAACGACACTTAATTGTAAGATTGAGGGTGATGGATCCAGTTTCTCTTATTGGTAGGCTCTCTCCCCATCCCTCATCGACGCAATCCTAGCCGTTCAAATCTGGATCCAACAGTCTAGATTGGTTTTCGCATGCGGTTTTTTTAAAAACCATTCTGGGTCCTTAGATTTAGATTTAGACGGTCAGGATTGCGCCGCTGAGGAATAGGGAGAGAGCCTGCTGGGGAGAAAATCCTCTCCTGTGGTTTGGCCATTGGCAAAGAGCATCTATATGTCCAGAAATATATAATACTATGCATTAGATGTTATATTAAGTATACAAGGTAGTTTTTATTGTTATAGTAGATATTGACTACTATTATTTTGGGTTAATATAAGTTTTGGTGCTTATAGTTTACTCTAATATAAGTTTTGGTCCCCGAATTTTCAAAATGTGGGTTTTGATCCTTTAAGTTGATCCATTCTGTAAGGGCTTTTTTTTTTTTTTTTTAGGATCCATTTTGTAATGTTAGTCTTTATAATTTGAAAAGGAACTTGGGGATGGAGTTAAGGTGTTAAATTTGCATGGGTCACTAACATCGTGAAAGTTGCCAAGTTGGGCTGATAACTGGGCTAGATGATTGGATAAGCTTTGTTGATATGGGCATACTAAAAAGCAGAAAGTTAAGAAAAGTTCAGACACAGTTCACCTCCTCCTTCCAGATTCGGCGTTCACCTCTTCCTTTATGGTATCCGTTTAGCTCGGAGCATCTCCTCTAGTTAACGCCTTGAAGATTCTAGAGAAAGCTTTAGAAAGGACGGATTAATGAAAACCCATCGCCCTTTTGTCTTATTGGCTTCATAAATGCATGCACAGCAACATCAGGTTCAACTTCTTCCTTCCGGAAAAAAAGAAGAAGAAAGGATCAGACAATTTTAAATCGGAGTTAACCAAATCGGTGAGAAAGTGAAGATCTGAAGGTTATTAATATGAAATTATAATTTTTTTAAAAAATCATTTTTTTAGAAAAAAAGGTAAACCAAGTTAATGCTGACTGGTTTGCTGGTTTAAAATCTGGGTTTAATAACCCTACTATTTTCTGTTTTTTTTAATAAGTTAAAAAGAGGCCATGAGCTTAATTAATTCCTAATAAATTCCCTAAAGTTGAAAGCAGAAGTTTTCCTTGATGGGAGGGTTATTTGATTCCCTGTTAGTGAGAACTGAAGGATTTTATTTTCTGAATGTAAATTTGATTAAATTCGGGCAATAAATGAATGATGGACATTCCACAGGCAGATTGATTTTTGCGTCGTCCGATCCTTTCTTCTTGTTTTTTTTCCGGAAGGAAAAAGTTCAACCTAATGTTACTGAGCATGCATTTATGAAGACAATAAGACAAAAGGGTGAAGGGTTTACATCAATCCATCCTTTCTAAAGATTTCTCCGGAATCTTCAGGGCGTTAACCAGAGGAGATGCTCCGAGCTGAGTGGATATCGGAGATGAAGTGGTGAACTCCGAATTTGGGAGGGAGAACGTGAACTGTGTCTGAACCTTTTTTTTCTTTTTGTTTTTGCTTTTTTTTTTAAAAAAAAATATGCCCATAGCAACAAAGCTTATCCAGTCGTCTAGCAAAGCCACGTCGGCCACTTTAATGATGTTAGTGACAAACATGTTAAAATTTAACAACGTTAACTCCATTTTCATGTCTTTTTCAAACGATAAGGAACAACGTTATAAATAGATTAAACATAAAGATATTTTCTGCTTCTCGTATATTTCACATCCCTGAGATGAAAAATCTTCTTTTGGTATAACAGCTTAGTGTGGGTCGTCGTAGGCTTAACAGAATCCCTGATAAAGTGATAAGTTCACTGGGTGTGCTTGAAATGATAAAACAAAATGGTAGTTGAGCATTATTCAATATATTCCTGGGTGGGACTGTAGATCGGCCTGAGTTGTCTGCTGATTCAATATTATGACACCTTGCGCTCTTGCAGCGTATTGCTTGTTACAAATGTTATTTATATTTAAACTCAAATGTAATATTCAATTGGTGACAGTGGGTACTGACAACGTGGACGGACGAGGAGTGCAAGAGGATACTGGAGAACTGTTACAAGGCGGTGCCGGAGGGAGGAAAAGTGATAGCCTGTGAGCCAGTGCTGCCGGAGGAATCCGATGACAGCCACAGAACACGAGCATTGCTAGAGGGTGACATTTTTGTGATGACAATATACAGAGCCAAAGGTAAGCATCGCACCCAAGATCAGTTCAGGCAACTTGGCCTTTCTGCTGGCTTCCCTCGTTTCCGGGTTTTCCATTTTGACTCCTTCTATGCCCTCCTTGAATTCCAAAAGTGACACACGTGTGTGTACCCCTGCTTCCTCCGGACACTTCGTTTACTGTTTTCACCTTGGTTAATTCTTAATTCATATTTAGAGACCTAGTTATATTGAGCGCATAATATTGTTGGCTACTATCTTGAATGATTTTTTCTTTTTGCTCAGAATATCTTGAATGATTTCAAGCCTTCTAAATTTGTACCGTAATTAAATGCCATATCATGCGTGATTTCACGACTTACCGATTTTGCCTAGGGCTTTCGGCTGCAAAGCGCGGGGGCCATTCAAGTTACGTACTCACGTGACTAAAATATTACTGTTTCAGTATTAATTATAAAATTTAGTTTACTTTTTTTTTTTGGGATATTAAAGAACCTAAATACGTTACTTAATCATTTCATATATGTTGTGTATTATTAGATTATATATTAGTTTATTAGTCAAACTAAATAGGTTCAAGGAAAACATAAAAATAAAAATATTCTAAAGTAATTTAATTAGCTTCCTTAACCTCTCCAAAAAAGTCAACTAGGTCTTACAATTAGGATCGGAAGGAGTATATAGTATCTGCATTGTTTTCTCTCTCTTTTTTAGCCATAAATAATTAAAGAGTTTAATGTTTCTGTAGTTACAACAAAAACTTTTTTTTTTCCTGATGCACTCATATAAAAGTGATTGGGTTACGCTAATATTTTATCTCCTATCTCTTTACAATGAAACCCACTTACTTTTATGTGAGTGTTGCAGAAAAAAAAAGTTGCAACTGTATAAACATCAAACCCATAATTAAATACCTACATTTTACTGTATAAGCCCACTATTGTAAATCTCACACCATAAGTTCTTTTGGTGCCTTGAAGATATTATAACTTCGGGTATTGTTTAAATTAAAAAATAAACTTATTTAAAAAAATATTATAAAGGAAAAATAAATTCAAAAATTGTATTGTTTGAGCAGCTTTGCTAAAATCAAGAAAAACAATGCGGTTATTCACAAGGTCTTGATGAAAGATATGAAGAGTTGCATGTGGAAATCCTTTGAGCACGGTATGATTTCGGCCTCTAAGGGTGTGCATAGTAATACTTCTAGAATGATTTTTTTCTTAATTTCTGTGCCTCAAAACAAAAATGGATGGGAATTATGTTTGGTAAATCCGGTTTTTTTTTCCTCCCGAGATGAACCGATTTATTTTTTGTGCTGGGGAGTAAAAAAAACAGTTAAAAATTTTGGTTTCTCTATTTCAGGGTAAAAAAACAGAATTTATTTTTATTAATTTATGTGTTTAGATGATTTGTTTTTTAAAAAAGCAAAAGTTACAAAAAAAAAAAGGTCAAAATTCTTTTTTTTTTTAAGCTTCAATTTGAAGCTGAAAAAAAAAACACTTTTTTTTTTAAGTCCATCCAAACCAAACAAACTCATGATCAAATTAACTTAGTTATCATCATGATATTTTATACTACGAACTGTGTGTGTTGTATAAAATGTGATAATTTGGGAAAAAATTAAAAATAAGTATTAGTGATCTAGAAATATTATGAAAAAATTAATTATTAAAACTGGCGTAAATAAATTTTACAACTATTTTCTGGAATTTATATGGTATTAAACTATTAATGATTAATTTCTAGAAATTATTTGATGAAATTGGTATAATAAATAATAGATAAAGTTGTAAATAAAGATTAGTTGAAGGGTGAAATGGTCATTAGACATAATAAAATGGATGTGACTTTTGGTGATGAGATAATAAGCAACAAAATGTGGCTTCAAAAAAAAAAGTTACATTAAATCTTGAAGTATATCAAGTTCACAGCCATGCCAAACACTCATTTATCGGGAAATTTGCTAAAATAAGTTTTTTTTTTAAAAAAAATTATTGGATTAGAGCAGTTAGTAAACTATTTATCAATTTAATGCAGTCAATAGCGTTACCTGACTCACGTCACTAGTGGCGTTAATTGACTCACGCCACTAGTGATATGAATCTACTAACTGTACTTTGTAAATTGCAGAGTATTTGTAGAGTGTACGCCTCCACTGATTCATCCACGCCACTGGGGTCAATTAATTGACCCCATAATTGATGCCTCAATTTGACGCCTAAGGCGTCAATTTTTGATGTTTTGGCGTCAATTTTTTTTAAAATATAATTTTATAATTATATATAATAATAATAATATATAATTATAAATAATAGTTTTAATTAATAATTATGAAAATTAAAATATTCAAAATTTATTATAAATCTTAGGATACAAGATTAATAATTAGTAAATTAATTAATTAGTGGATTTATTATAAACTATAAGATAGGTGACTAATTATTTAACTAATTAATTAATTATTCTCTAATTAAGCTTATTCTATCTATTTTAGGGTAAAATAATATACAACATATTTCAAAAAATATTTTTAAGATAGTTGACTAATATTCTCTAACTAACTAATTAATTATCCTCTAACTAAGCTTATCCTAACTATATTAGGGTAAAATAATATTCTCTAACTTACTAATTAATTATTCTCTAACTAAGCTTATTCTAACTATCTTAGGGTAAAATAATATTCTCTAACTAATTAATTAATTGATAGAGAAAAAACCATATATCCTTTAGACTACGCAAGTGTATGAGCCTTGTATAAGTAATAGAGTGATGAGAAAAGTATCATTCCCACGAGGACTCAATCCAACTAGCGTTTAGATATTAAATTTCCTTGTTTCGTTTAAGTTGAGCAAGCCATAATTGTTTTCAAAGAGAAAAGAATAAGAACTAATAATAGCAAAAGACTTTTCACAAAGAGCAAGTTCTAATATCAAAAAGTACAACCTAGAGTCACTAATCCCTTGTTTGGTTTTTTTAGATTTTTTCCCCACTAAATTAATTTCGACTTAACCTAAACAGCTAATCTAGAGTATCAATGTCTATAAATACCTTCCGGTCCATTTATCTACCTATCTTAATCAATTATGTGATGCCTCACAAAACTAAATAAGATGCGTTTTAAATCGAGCTCACTCTAATTTGATTATGCGGAGCTTTTAGGTATTCCTATCCTAGACGCAAATTAGATTAAAACCTAACTTCACGTTAAATTTAAACCTAATTCCACATTATTTACTCCCAAGGTCAATTTAGGGTTTCCTCTTCCAAGTTCAACCCTAAATCCCCAAAATATGCTCAATAGTGGCCACTCACTAAGTAATAGCAATTAACACAGGATTAAATAAACTGAATAAAATTAAGCAAAACTAAAAAAAGTGGGTGTACTCTCTAAAATCCAAACAAGTTCATAGGTTTTCTAGGTTGAAAAGAAAAATTAGCCACACATGACTATAAGAAAATCCATAACAACCATAAGAAATTCAAGTTTCAAAATAAAGAGGAGAAGAAGAAAGAAGAGATCTCAGAACAACTCTACTTCTTGAATTGATATCATAATCTACTTCTTCTTTTTCGTCATTAGCAAAATCTCACGCTCAAACTTCACTGTGCCGTGCGACTCTGCTCCTCTCTTTGCGTCCTTTTTTCTCTGCGTCCTATTCTCCAGCGTCCAATAGATGTAGTTTAGCGTTCCTTTTTTTCATTGAATACGTGGGCCCACCGTATCAATCACCAGATCCACAATCTCTAATGATTCAATATGTAATCCATTTCACTCTATGCGCATTTGATTCCTTTCTAACACTTTTGCATGTGGAGTCCACAATTCCATTGAAAGCCAAAGGTGAAACAAAATCATGCTCTCATGCTCCTTACGCTGTGACAAAGAAAAGGCAATTACAAGACAATAATAATAATCATAGTAAAATTGAATTTATTTAAAACTTCTCATTATTATGATTTATTTCTTAAACTCAAAAACTTGCATTTTAAATTGAAATCCCCTAAATGATGTATCTAGATTGATATCCCTAATAATAATAATAAAATCTCTTTAATTTAGCATTGATGACTTCCTAAATATATCAAAATATATCACAAATCAATTAAAAATAGGAAGTCATCATTAATTATTCTCTAACTAAGCTTATCCTATCTTAGGGTAAAATAATATACAACATATTTCAAAAAATATTTTTAAGATAGGTGATTAATTCTCTATCTAAGCTTATCCACTAACTGGTGGCATGGATTCATAATTACCACTTTGCAATTTGCAGAGCGTGAGTCAACTAACGTCATTGATTGCATTAGATTGGTAAATATTTTGCCAACAACTCCAATTCGGTAATTTTTTTTTTAAAATCTTATTTTGGTAAATTTCCCTTCATTTATCTTACCTCTCCTTTCGTTGTGCGTTCAATGTGCTTATTTAAGCATCCACAATCACCCCTGAATACTTTGAGATGCTAGGATACACCTCCAAAGTAGTTCAGGATGCTAAGCAAAAGTCAAACATAACAAATTTCTTTTATCTTAATCATGACTTGAAACATATATGTAAATTTTAAGATATTCATTCAATCCAATCTCGTGTAGCATGAAAGAACTTCTGAAAGAAGTTTCACACCTGCGCAGGTTCGGTACTAGTTTAGACTGGAAAACTATAAAACCATGATCATTTCTCGTGCGTAAACTACTCAGAAATAGAAGCCATTTCAGCATTCATATTTCAAAGAATATATAGGACCTTCTTGGATGAAGCTCCAAAAGAAACTTTGGTAATGTCTCCTTCGACATGACTCAACATCTTCTAATCAGCTCTTTATCTTTCGATTAGGTGGACTTAAATTAATTGAAAGTACAAAAAAAAAAAAAAAAACAAAAAGTACTCTCCAAGCAATTCAAATAAAGCTCCACAGACTGGTTAAATAATTCGCATAAAAAAAAAAAAGAAGGGTAAATAAATGAAGCTCCAGGAGAACCTTTGCAATGTCTCCCTTTAGCAGGACTTGTTATTTTAGCATCTCTTTCTCTTTTGATTAGGCAGACTTAAATTAATTGCAAGTGAAGAAGAACCACTCTCCAAGCAATTTAAATAACGCTCTACAGACTTGTGATAACAAGATGGGTAGATAAGAGTCATCTCTTCCATGTGCACGCACGATTTCTTCAACATCCCTATTAAAAAGCCATGGCGAAGTACATGCTTCTTGTTGTGAACTTCACTTTCTTCAATCCCTTTATTTTCTTCCACTTAGTTTTCGTGCACTCCATCAATGCATCCTTAAAGTCAAATGGATCAGGTTCCTGAGATACCGAATAAATGACATATAAAAAGTCATAACAAAATATCTTGTTAAAAAGGACCACATCAAAGTAAGAGTATGAATATATAATTTGGAATCAATATAGTTTTGAGTTTGGAATTAAATTTTAGATGGGAAGAGAAAAATAGTTTCAAACACAGAAACAATAATTTCGTCAACTTTCAAGTTCAAAATAAAACATTTTTCTTTAAACCTACATGTGCAAAAATTAGAAGATACTACCTATGATCCTTAATATAAGATCCACTGTGAGGTGCAATTTTAACTACAAAATAAATGTTATTTTAAGGAATGCAGGAGGTACAAACATGTGAAGGGGAAAATGATCATACGTACCCCATAATAATCATAATAATCATAAGGAACAAGGGCAAGAATTTCTAAATTTGATATTCTTTTTAAGAAATTAGTTAGAATATCATCAACATTATAGAAAAAGTCCCTTCCAAGTTGTATCACAAGGTGGCGAACTTCTCCAAATGAAATGAGTGGCATTCCATATAAATCCTGCTAATCTAGAGTATCAATGTCTATAAATACTGTCAATCAGAAGCTCCAAAAGAAACTTTGGTAATGTCTCCTTCGACATGACTCAACATCTTCTAATCAGCTCTTTATCTTTCGATTAGGTGGACTTAAATTAATTGAAAGTACAACAAACAAAAAAACAAAAAATACTCTCCAAGCAATTCGAATAAAGCTCCACAGACTTGTGAAAACCAGGGTAAATAATTCGCACAAAAAAAAGAAGGGTAAATAAATGAAGCTCCAGAAGAACCTTTGCAATGTTTCCCTTCAGCAGGACTCGTTATCTTAGCATCTCTTTCTCTTTCGATTAGGCGGACTTAAATTAATTGAAAGTGAAGAAGAACCACTCTCCAAGCAATTTAAATAACGCTCTACAGACTTGTGATAACAAGATGGGTAGATAAGAGTCATCTCTTCCATGTGCACACATGATTTCTTCAACATCCCTATTAAAAAAGCTATGGCGAAGTACATGCTTCCTGTTGCGAGCTTCACTTTCTTCAATCCCTTTATTTTCTTCCACTTAGTTTTCTTGCACTCCCTCAATGCATCCTTAAAGTCAAATGGATCAGGTTCCTGAGATACCGAATAAATGACATATAAAAGGTCATAACAAAATATCTTATTAAAAAGGGCCAGATCAACGTAAGAGTATGAATATATAAATTGGAATCAATATAGTTGAGTTTGGAATTAAATTTTAGATGGGAAGAGAAAAATAGTTTCAAAAACTAAAACAATAATTTCATCAACTTTCAAGTTCAAAATAAAATATTTTTCTTTAAAACTACATGCGTAAAAATTAGAAGATACTACCTATGATCCTTAAGATCCACTTTGAAGTGCAATTTTAACTACAAAGTAAATGTTATATTAAGGAATGCAGGAGGTACTAACATGTAAAGGGGAAAATGATCATATGTACCTCATAATAATCATCAGGAGCAAGGGCAAGAATATCTAAATTTGATATTCTTTTTAAGAAATTAGTTAGAACATCATCAACATTATAAAAAAATTTCCTTTTAACTTGTATCTCAAGGTAGCGAACATCTCCAAATGAAATGAGTGGCATTCCATATAAATCCTGCAAAGGCGGGGGAAAAAAAAAGACACGTGTAAACTATGAAATAAATGTAAGAGGATATAAATTTCAGTGTGTAAACTGTGATAGCAAGCTCAAACACGAACTAACCTTAAGCACAAGCGTGTCTAAGCTTAGTATTTCAACCCAACGTATAGCTTCAAATAGTTGTTCGCCCAGATTCAAATTATGGAACACTATGCCAGTGATGGTGGCCTTATGCAAACTCTTGAATGCCATTTTATCATAACAAAGCCTTGCAGGAGGGCCATCCCACGTAAAGCTTCGTAGATTTGGTGCAGAGACCTCAACTACAATCTCATCGTGCTTCTTCAACCCAAAAACACAATTAACGCAAAACCGACAATTGAAGTAGCTTAAGGCTCGTAGCTTGTCAGTGATAATCCTCACAGATTTGAAGCCACAGCAACGCTTAAGGGTTAAATCCTCCAAACATGAGCTTCGTATTATAAGGTCTAATTGTTTTGTTGAGACCCGCGGCACATTGACATCATAGAGGAATAATCTTTTTAAAGATGGGAAACTCTGAGAAACCCACTCGCCAACCAAATCTTGGGTTTCAATCCCCTCCATATGAAGAGTCTCAAGGGAAGCAAGCTTTATCTCAGGAAGCTTCACTGAAACGCAGTGTTCAGTCATAACTAATTTTAGAACTTTTAAGGACTGAAATTTGGGGAGGCTTTTGAAGATGGAGGGTAGTTCGTACTTAAGAGAGAGTTGGTCGACACGAAAAGCTTGAAATAATCTACATAACCACCGCATGTGAAGCTTACGGTGTTTGCTTTTCATGCAATAGGATGAGAAAGAAAGTAGGTTGATTTTCAAATCAAGAGGACGTTGTCGGGGAATGGTTTTCATGAAATTGAAGACATGTAGGCATGAACAGTTGGGAGAATGGCGAGGATTATGAGAGAAGGAGAAGGAGGGGGTGGATATGCACAGGGTTTGGAACCTTCTGGACACAGCCTTAAGTCGAGCAATGTCTTCAACTTCAAGAAAAGAGAAAATATGAAGAAGAATGGCATCTGAGAAATTGTTTAGTGAAATTCTGGACTTCGCTTTCATTGTATGACTCACTGCAACCCTCTACAGCCAAGAATGAATGAAACTTGAGACCTGAAATTTTGATCAATCTATGCAGAAAAATATTATCAACTATTTAAATATATATTAATCAATAATCAAATCAATCTGAAATGAAACTAGGAAATCACTAACCCAATTTGATTGCCTAATAGTCATGTAAATTTACATATGAACATTTTGTAAAATCGCAACACCTCGCTCTCAATACAGAGAACAAAGGACAGTTTTTTGGTGCTATGTCATTGTCAACTGGTTTCAGTGTTGTCAGCTACTATTAAAAATCAAGAATTAAAAATTGAAGTAATGAGAACGAAAGAGGAAAATTATGAATACTATCAATCAGAATCCCTTATAAATTAGGTAATATAATATTTAAAGGAAAACAAAATAACATAAAGGTGAAAAACAAAGGTTTTAAAAACAATCCCCATGGTATGATGATTGTGACTTTCAGGGCTAAATCGGTATACAGACAAAGGGCTTTGCTATTGGTCCAATCGTAATCTGTATGTCTGTCTATCCTCGATCTATATATTATCTATCTTAATGAAGTATAATAACACATAACACAAATCAAGTAACTTGTCCTTTATTCAGACTCAACATTATCAATAAAATCCGCTCTATCCCATAGAGTACCAAGTAACATCAAAAAATTTCCATTAATGAAAAGATGAAAATTCTAAATTTCACAACAGGGACTATATATATTATACATGACACGAATTATAATATAAAGATATATTGTTTGGCAAGTGAAAAGGATGAGATGCCAAAATGAAAAACCACAAACATGTGTGGCGACAGTCCTAAAAACCCAATTTTTCTGTTCACACAATCACACGGAAACAGGTACAGCAAAGCCAAGCCTGACACTTCAAAGCTGCTACAAGAAGTACAAACATTATCTATTCTAAATAGATAATAATTGGAATCACAAGAGTAAAGCATCAAACTTTATGATATAAATAGGGATAGCAGGCATCGTGAAGAAATAGCATACAGTAGCGACAACAATTTTGTCGTGAGGGATTGTGACCTCTTCTTCTTTTTTATTCTGTTTTCAATTGAGGTTTTTTAAAGCAAAAGAAAAACAAAAAATATGAAAGCAGCGGACCCTAGCCCCAAATTCAATGGTTACCGCGCTGCTGTCATATTTCTTTTTCATTCCATGGCTATAATCACCATCTTCACTAACACAGAAAGCAGAACAGAAGGAGCGCGGGCGTGGGGGAGTCGTCGAGTTTGGATCACAAACCAAGGAAGGCATAAAAGAACAAGGAAAGGAGAAGAAAGAACGGATAACACTAACCCGCACGATGAAGAAAGAACAGCTAACACTAACCGGCACGATCCGACTGTTGTGATGACGGCGCAGTTGTTAAATCCCGCACAGTTGAAATGCGTCGCTTTATAGGTGAGGATCAGGGTAAGGGGACTAGGTTAGAAATTGGAATTTAGGCACCGTTTGGTAGAACTGATTACAGGCCCGACTCGACTCTACTGTAATATCCCAATGTAATATCCCAATTTTTCTAATAGCAATTAGGCACATTTAGGATATAATTTATTAAATAATCTGGCTTTAGGGAAGATCTACCATTATAAAAATGGGAAAATCCCACATAAAACTGCTTAAAATAGGAAAATTTTAAATTGGGTTGGTAAATTTAATAAATCTTTAATTAAATTATCGACCCAATTAATAATTTTAAAGTTTAGATTAAATGACGTTACTGCCTTTTTATAGTATTCTCTCTCATCTTAAAAAGGTTTCAATACTTTTTAACTTATTTTTACAATAGTGTAAATATATATAAATATTAATATATAATAAAATAAAATATGATTAACTTAGATCAAATAATTTTTGTGTGTGTAAGAATGATCAAGAATAATTCAAAAAAAAAAGTATCAACCCCAATATTAATTGAATATTTTCTAATTGAACATTAGAATAAAAAAATATTTTTTACTTGATTTTTTGTTCATTGAGAAAAAAGTTAATATAAAAAAAAGTTGTTTGATATAGCAAACTGCATATTAAAGATTTTCATTAATGATTTTTTCAAATAAAAGATATTTATTAACGTAAAAAAACAACATATATATTACATAAGTAAAATTGCATGATTAATTTTTTTAATTGACAAAAAACTAATTTGAGTTCTTTCAAAAATAAAATTTTATACAAAATATTTAATAAAAACATTTAATTGATAACGGTGTTATGCATTATTTTCACGCAAACCAATAAATCATTCTTCTTGAATACAAAAACTCTCATTTAATTTAAATTAAGGATATTTTATTTTATTATGTATTAATGTTACTATATATGCACACTTATTAAAAGACAAAGTTAAAGAGCAATTAAATTCCTTAAAGAGGAAAGATGGTAGAGATGATTAGGAGGGTGTATTAAAATTAATTTACCTCTATTTTAAAATCATAAATTGAGTCTATAGCTTAACTAGGGAATTGTTGGGTTTAACAACTTAATTTAGAATTTCTCCATTTTAAGTAACTATATATGAGATTTTCCCTTGTTTTTTTTATGTTAATAAACATCTTTTTGTTTGAAGAATCATTAATAAAAATCTTTGATATGTAGTTTGCTATATCAAACAATTTATTTTTATATTAATATTTTTTTTCAATGCACAAAAAATCAAGTAAAAATAATTATTTTATTCTAATGTTCAACTAGAAAACATTTAATTAATATTGGAGCTGATACTTTTTTTTAAAATTATTCTTGATCATTCTTCTACATACAAAAAAATTATTTGATCTAAGTTAATCATAATCATATTTTATTTTATTATATATTAATGTTTATATAAATTTACACTTATTGTAAAAATAAGCTAAAAAGTATTGAAATCCTTTTAAGATGAAAAAGTAAACTATGAGAGGGCAATAACGTCATTTAATTTAAATTTTGAAATTCTAAATTGGGTCGATAACTTAATTAAGAGATTTATTGAATTTACCAACCTAATTTAGAATTTTCCTATTTCAAGCAACTTTATATGAGATTTTCCCTATAAAAATTAAGAGTTGAAAATAATAATAAATAAATATAATCAATTTTTTTTTTATTCAAGTTGATTAATTAAATGATAAATGATATTGATAAGAATAATGTAATACCCCGGATTTTTATTAATAATAATAATAATAGAAATGATAATGATAATGATAGATTAATATAATACTAATAAAATAATATTGATTAATAGTAGAAATAAAAAAAAGTAATAATAATAATAATAATAATAATAATAATAACAACAATAACAGTAGATTAAAATAATAATAATAATATAGTAAAAAAAATAATGTTGTATTGTTTTTGTAATAATCATATTATTTTGTAAATAGTATTATTAGATTAGTTAAGATTAGATCTAAGAATCTATGAGTTAGTTAGATCAGATGATATTTTCAATTTTTGAATTCATCATTGGACTCAAAATATATCTAATGATAAGCCTGTACAATTTGTTTTAATTCATTTATGAGGAATAAGTAAAGAGCCCAACCCAATAGCTAAAACCCTAGTTTTAATTATAAAAATTAGATCTAGCTGTCAAAACATAACAACGCTCGATACATTTCTCCTCGGTCAAAACAATGTAATACCCCAGATTATTATAATAATAACAATAACAATAATATAGTAATAATAAAATTTAACAATAATAATAATATAGTAAATAAATATTTAGAATTTAATAATGTTTGTATTATTTTATAATTTATTAAGTGGCATATTTTTTTTTTAAAAAAACCCAGCCCATAGATAAACCCTAAATTTTAATTATATACTTAGGTCTGGCCGTCTAAACCTAGCGAACGCTCATACCTTTCTTCTCCTTGTTTTTCTTCTCAAATCCTCTTTCTGTACTTTCATCACATCAAATTAAAATTAGGTCGCTAGCAACACGAAAACCGGGTAATCCTAATTTACATGAGTATTAGGTTAATTTTATATCTTGATAGATCCCTAGATTATAGAAACCAATTATTGTTTGATTTTGTACATAGAGAGATATATATGTATGTACTGTATGTAATTGTGTTGCCTCGACTTGCGTGCTTAAACCATATACATAGGCTTATGTGTCCTTGAATTGAATACAATTCTTTGTGTCTCGGTCTGCGCGCTCCAATTACACTACACATCTACCTGTGCGTTTTTTTTCATGTTGAATAAGGTTGTAGCGCCTCGACTTACGTGATGGAATTGCATATGTTTGAATCAAATTTTTCCTGTGCGTCCTTTTGGAATGAGTTAGGAATCCACTATGCGTCACTTTTGTATTTAATTATATTATTATACTCCTGTGCAATGTTATATTATTTGATTTCTGTTTTTTTTTTAATTTCCTTCTTTATATAATATCTCCCACACAATAAAATAAGATATGAATAGATTTTATATCAAAACATTTTTATACCCTATATTTAATTAAAATAATAGAAAACTGTATAAAAGATAATTAAATAATAGAAATAAATTAGGAGTTTATTGTGTGTGTAATTGTATATAATTTGGCAGTGGGAGGATAGCTTTGGAATGGTACCTCCCAAAGTGATGAACACAACTTTTGGGCTTTATGCCACCGATGTGAAAAGATAGTATCCGTTCTTCCCAAGGTGGTGTCTAGCAGGTTTCCGGGACACTAGTAGCAACTTTGGGAAGAGGTGTGCACACTAGGAAGATATGTTTATATGTTTATGACCAATTGATCATTGTGACTGGCAGGTTTCCAGGTCAAAGGGTAGACTGGCAGGTTTTCGGGTCTACCATGGTTCTCTTCCCACTAAACTAAATGGACTGGCAGGTTTCCGGGTCCAAATAAAATTAATAAAAATTAACGAATGATATTTGATATTGAAACCAATATTTTAGATTTTATATATATATATATATATATATATATATTTCAGAGCCAGAGGGGAAGTAGAGATGTATTAATTAGATCTGGACTGAGATCTACCTTATCTTAATATTTTGTTGTTATATTTGTTGATATGCTTTAGATCTGTGCTCAAAAAAAAAAAAAGAGTCTGGAATTTTAAGAGAAAATTTTATGTTTGATTTCTTACATATGATGGCTGAGTTCTCTTGGTGGGATGTCAAGGCCATAAGTCCTATTGGTGGCAGGCGATTTGCCCCACGCTGTAGGCTCTCATATGTGTAGATCTTGAACATAAGATTTTCATTGAAATCTAGATTCATCACATAGTGCCGCCTTATGGCTGGCTTAGGGTCTTTAACGCCGATGTTCTTCTTGAGCTGTCCAGATTTAACCATGGACATGTTTTACCTGACTGGGTTCGGACGTTCAAAATTAACACGTTATATCACTTTTACTTTCTGTCTTTAAGGAGCATCAGATCTAAGGAATCTATTGAATATCCAACCAAATATTTAGATCGGTAAATTTCAGTAAATTTTTAATTAATATACCTTTATGGAACCTAATGGTAATGATACTAATTGAAGGGAGATTTACGATTATTGTTTCTTTCGCTGTTATTTCTGCTGTTTCTCTTGCATTTTTCTTGTATTTTATATTTTGCTGAATGTCTTCTATTTTCCGTTCTTTTTCTCGTAGACCTTCTTCTTCCTCATCTTCTTTCTCTTCTTCAAATCCCTCCATAAACAATGATGAAGCATATTCCTCCACAAACAATATCTTTGATGAAGAAATTCATTTCAAAAATATAAATCAAACTGTTGATGATTGGACTCTTCCAGTCATTGATAACAGAGATGTTTCATTGACAGAAAGCAATGGTTGAAAAAGTCTGATTATGTGATCAAGACTGTCGAAGAATCCATTGCCATCCAACCTGAGAAGGAGGAATTTTTCCTTTTCTCTCCACGATCCATGCATCAACACAAAATAGAGTACAAGTTTTTACACATAGGTTGTGTACAAGTTGCTCTAAAACCCCTTGTTAGACGAGGCCTAAATGCTTCTGGTCTGGTCTGTCTCAGGGATGCAAGACATTTTGATTTTGCTGATTCCCTTCTTGCTGCTGCCGAGTTTGGACTTCATAATGGACCTGTCTATTTCAACTGTTACCCAAATCAAACAGTTGATTTAAGAGATAAGAACATTCTTGATGTCCTTAAACTCAATCTTAAACTTCATGGTTTTAACATGAAATCTGGATCTATACCTGTTACTCTAATATATAGAATACAGTATAAGGTCTCAAACTCTTCTGTTTCAAATGTCAAAAATCTTCCTAACAACGGTCAGACTGTTGTTTTCCTTACTGATTATTCCAATACAAACATCACCGTTCCAAAAACTATCATATGGAACAAAGTTACCCTTCCAGAAGACTGGATTATGGACAAGGCTGCTCCAACTGCTCCAAGATCTGTAGCCCAAATCAGTAGAATTTCTCAAACTCAATCAGGATCTGTTAGAATAGCTTTTGACAGACCCAGAAGTTCTACTTCATCCATACCTTCCAGGTATGATGATTTCAGATCTGCGAATTCTGAATTACCAAGGAATTCCAGTTTCTCTGATCGATCTCTTCCTTCAGAACGGTCCCTTCCTTCAGTTATTCACTTGCCTCCACCTCAAACTAATAATCCTCCTTTACCACAACAACAGATTCCTCCACCACCACCAGCGGATGAACAACCATCCTCTAATCTACCTTCTAACATCTCAATGCAAGGAATAAATAATTCGGGAACAATTCCTCATGCAAACTATCAAAGAGAGGATGACCAAAATTCTATGGACTTTTTGTCATATACGGAATTAGGTGAACCTCCAATGATGGGTTTTCTTGAACAACAATTTCAAATTGATAAAGAAAGTTTGCAACAGGAATTTTACTCAGAATCAAATACTTTGCAAAGAAACTGGTTTTTAGAGCATTTTAAAGGATTAATGCGGAAGCAGATCCAAGAAAAGTTCTACAGTTTCCTTGAAAAGTATGAAATGAATATTCTAGTTTTTGCTTGGTTTGAAGCTTATGCTTCACAAGAATGAATAGAATATCCATTTGATCAAACAATAAATATGACCAAAAGAGAATGGAAAACATCTGAAGGACAAACCATTTCTTCAGAAGTTCTTCCAAAAAGGTCATATCAAATTCCTGGCATTGTGGATAGTAAACAAAATCCCCTTTTCGCCTCTCCTTTCAAAACTAGAAACTCTGAAGACCCTGTTTGTCCAAAAGATATCAGAAGTCTTATGGAGCAAAACAATTATACCAATCAGTATCTTCAAATTATTGGAGATCACATTGCCAAAACCCCTTCCCAACAAATTCCTTCTACTTCCACAAATCAATCCCCATCCATAATCAAACCTTTGTTCAAACCTTTCCAACTTGATTCGAGGATTAAGGCAAGTTTGCAGAAGAAAAATAACGCTGCAAACCTTATGAAGCAAATTGGGCAAAGTTTGCAACACCAAAATCAAGTTACTACTGATCTTCAAACTCCTCTTACTCAGTTAAAACAAAGAGTTGTTCCTGATACACCTTTTGCTTCTTCTTCTGATAAACAAGTTATGAATTTTGAAAAACTTTTTGATACTGAATCTTCAAAATCTGATTTTAAAATCAACCATCAACATTGGAAAAAATCTTCTTCTCCTATTTTTCAAAAATCTTCAAAGTTATATTATCCAAGGGCCAGTCCCTTAGATATTTTAACTGAAGAACGCCAAGACCAAACTTTCAAATCTTTCAATTCAAACAACATTTATGAGTGGAACATAGATGGACAAAGTGAGTCAAATATCCTTCAAATTCTTCAACAAATGACCATGGTAAGCACTGCTTATCAAACAACAAGTGATTATTCAGATACAGAGATAACTAACCTTTTAGTTTCCTGGTTTACTGGACAACTTAAAGGATGGTGGGATTATTATCTGTCATCTGATGAAAAATCAAACATTATTTCTTCAGTAAAGACTGAACCTGATGGAACTCCCATTCTTCACAATGGTGAACCCATACCAGATTCTGTTAATACTCTTACTTTTTCAATTATCAAACACTTTGTTGGAGATCCGAACATTTGGAGAGATCGTTCCTCTGAACTTCTTTCTAACATCTGATGTCGGACTTTGTCCGATTTCAGATGGTATAAAGATACTTTCCTATCCCGGGTACTTCAAAGGGATGATGCCAATCAAGGTTTTTGGAAAGAAAAGTTTCTAGCTGGATTACCAAAATCTTTTGGTGATAAAGTTAGAGACAAACTCAGACATCACTATGAAGGCAGCATACCTTATGAAAACCTGACATATGGAGAGTTAATTTCTCATGTTCAGAAAACAGCTTTGAAAATTTGTCAAGATGATGGAATAAAACATCAACTTGCCAAAGAAAAGAGTATAAACAGGAAAGAGTTGGGGTCATTTTGTGAACAATTTGGTCTTCCAGCTTGTAAGAAGCCTAGATCAAAGTCTCACAAAACTTCTCGTTTTAATCCATCTTTTTCCAAAAATAAACATTCTACTAACAAGCGTTTTTACAAAAAGGATGATTTCCAAACTCCTCCAAGAAAATACAAAAAGAATTTTCATTCTAAACCAAAGAATGACTTTTCAAAAGGTCCTCCAAAATCTGGTCAAGTAACTTGTTTCAGATGTGGTAAGCCTGGTCATATTTCTAAATACTGTCGACTTTCTCGAAAGATGAGAAATATTCAGATCGAGGAACCCCTTCTTTAGCAAATAAACAATCTTCTGATTGAATCCTCATCTGAGTCTGATGAAGATCATTCCACTTCTGGAGAAATAAACCAAATCCAGGATGACGATCTTTATTCGACATCTTCTGATGATTCTTCTCTTCCACAAATAAATGTCATTACCAAAGAACAGGATTTGCTTCTTGATGTTATAAGCAAACTTCCTGAATCTGATAGAGGTATGTATCTTTCAAAATTCAAAGATATTATTACCCAATCTCCATCTCCATCCTCTTCCAAACTTTCAGTCTTTTATAACAAATATGATTTGACTAAAACTTTGGAAAGATTCAAACATTCTGTTAAACCTGTCACTATCCAAGATCTTCAATCTAAGATATGCAAGCTTAAGATTGAAGTTCAAGCTCTCAAATCTAGTCGGGATACACATGAATCAGTTTTACTTCAAATTCAAGAACTTCTTTCCTCGACTCAAAATCCTTCTGATGAGAATATTGATCAAGTTTTACAAAACGAAAATGAGGAGATAAACCCTAAACAAGAAATACCTTTTTTAAATGTGATTTCAAGGTTTTTCCTTCAGAAGTTCTATATACAAGCAAAAATCATTATCAATAATGATTTTGTTATAGAACAATCTGTATTATTTGATACTGGGGCCCAAGCCAATTGTATTCTAGAAGGTTTGGTACCCACTAAATATTTCACAAAGACAACAGAAAGATATAGTTCTGTTAATAGATCTCTATGTTCTGTTCAGTACAAACTTTCTGATGTCATTGTGCAAAATGAAGGATTGCAAATAAAAACCCCATTCATTCTTATGAAAGATATGGGAACACAGATCATTCTTGGGGCACCATTTGCAACACAATTGATTCCTTGCAAACTAGAATATGATGGCATTTCAAAACAACATCTGGGAAAAACTATTTTCTTTCCTTTTACTGAAACACCAAAATTCAGGAAATTAAATCCTCTTTTCTTTAAACAAAAACAGATCAATTATCTCCAGGATGAAATCTCTTTCAAAAGAATTGAAGAACAACTCCAGCAATCGGTTGTTCGGCAAAAAATCCAATCCTGTTTAGATAAGATCCATCAAACAGTTTGTGCTAATTTGCCCAATGCTTTTTGGAATAGAAAACAACATTCTGTTGATCTTCCCTATGAGCCCAATTTTTCTGAAAAACAGATTCCTACAAAAGCAAGACCTATTCAAATGTCTCAAGAACTTCTTGAAACTTGTAAAAAAGAAATTCAAGATCTTCTTGACAAAAAGCTCATTCGTCCGAGTTGTAGCCCATGGTCTTGTGCTGCTTTCTATGTCAATAAAAATGTAGAAATTGAACGAGGAACTCCAAGGCTTGTTATCAATTACAAGCCTCTAAACGAAGCTTTGCAATGGATTCGGTATCCTATATCGAATAAGGCTGATTTACTAAAACATTTGCATTCTGCAAAAATCTTTTCAAAATTTGATATGAAATCTGGATTTTGGCAAATTCAAATTTCAGAAAAAGATAGGTATAAAACTGCTTTTACTGTTCCTTTCGGACAATATGAGTGGAATGTTATGCCTTTTGGTTTGAAAAATGCTCCTTCTGAATTTCAGAGGATTATGAATGAGATTTTTAATGATCAAAGTCAATATATCATAGTCTATATTGACGATGTATTAATCTTTTCAAATTCTTTGGATGAACATTTCAAACACGTCTCAAAGTTTCTTCGAACTGCAGAAACAAATGGTTTAGTGGTTTCAAAACCAAAAATTAGCCTGTTCCAAACCAAAGTTCGTTTCCTTGGATACTGGATTTGTCAGGGAACGATAACTCCAATCGAACGAGCAATTCAGTTTGCTGATAAATTTCCTGATCAAATTCTTGATAAAACTCAACTTCAGAGATTTTTGGGGTGTTTAAACTATGTTGCTGAGTTTATCCCTCAACTTAGCAATTTTGTTAAACCTCTTCATCAACGACTCAACAAAAGTCCTTGTCCCTGGACTGAAGTTCATACCGAAGTCGTCAAACAAATCAAACGACAGGTTAAAGAACTTCCATGTCTCACCCTTCCTGTCCTGTCCGCTTTCAAAATTGTCCAAACTGATGCTTCTGAATTGGGATATGGAGGTATCCTCAAACAACGTTTAGATGGAAAAGAACAAATCATTTCTTTTACATCTAAACATTGGAATCCTTCTCAACAAAATTATTCTACAATCAAAAAGGAAATCTTAGCGATTGTATTGTGTGTTTCAAAATTTCAAGCTGATCTTTTAAATCAAAAGTTTTTGATTCGCATTAATTGTAAAGCTGCAAAAGATGTTTTACAAAAAGATGTTAAAAATCTTGCATCAAAACAAATTTTTGCTCGTTTACAAGCAATTTTAAGTGTTTTTGATTTTGACATTGAATTTATCAAAGGCACTTCTAATTCTCTTCTTGATTTCCTTACCCGAGAGTTTTTACAGGGTAGAGAGAGTACTGACCCAAAACCCATTCCCTTCTCTCTAGATAATGACAAGGAAGAAAGAACCCGGTGAAGATTCTAGAAATAAACAAATCATCCAAGAAGACGATAAACAAAGCATCTTTCAAGATGCACAAAGCCCTATCTCTGAAGCAGATTTAGCAGAGATAATTAAACAATTGTTGCAACAACAAGGAACCAGACTGACACGTTCACAAACAAAATCTGGGTCATCTACCCACAAAATGGAGTCATCCACTCCAAAAGAGACTCAAACCCAAAGTATCATTCCTGTCAAGCCTGGAAGAAAAACAATTGATTCTTATGTTAAGAAACCCCCAACACAAACTTGGGGAGAAGTATTAGCAAAAAAGGACCCTAAAACCCAGGCTCTTGAATATGATAAACTTGCTTTGTCATTAATTGCCTCCTCCTCACAGGCAATTAGTAAAAAAGAGTATGATTCGTCAAACAAAGAATTTGCTCTTGAATTAGCCCAGAAAAAGCCACCTCAGGCATCAAAATCCTTAGTGGCCACCTCAGGCATCAAAATCCTTAGTGGCCACCTCAGCCGTCAATCCTATGGAAACTCCTTACATTGAAAAACCAAATATTGTATTGAGAATCCTACAGGTTGAACCTGAGTTTTTCCTGGAAACCCCAAATCAGGTAGCATTGAATGTTTTCCCTTCTGGATTTCATTTCATTTCATACCTACCAACCTCAAAAAGACAAGAGAGTTTTATGAAGTGATATTGGTTGATTCTAAGTCTATCGAGTTAACTCGATATGTTTCTAAAGAAGATCAATCATTAATCACCCATTCAACTCTCCAAATTTTACAGGTTCTCACACCAACACAGTGGGGACAAAGTTTGCATAAACAAAAATTATTTTCAAAACCATATGATCCTGAAGGATACACTTACTGGGATTACTGTGAAGCCTGGTATAATATTTTTTGGGATCAAAACAAGATTTTTAAACATACTTGGTTTATTTATTTCAAACAAACAACCAAGTATAACTTTCCTCAATGGTTTTTGAAATGGTGGCATGTCTTTGGACCAATACCGCAAATCTTTCCACCAGAGATCCAGAGAGCATTTGATCATTTCAAAAACAAATTTCAAGCAGAAGGAGATCCTTTTCCAATTGATCTCCATTATTTTTCAAAATTATCTGTATCCTGGATCTTTTCTTGGCAATACAGACTGTCTCACATGGACAGAAAATCCCCAATTTTACCAGTATTACAGAGACAACTCTTTGTACGCTGGTGGGGCAAATACAAGCAAACAAATGCAGATTGCAAAGCTGTGGACCAATGGTTCAAGGATAATCCATAATTTCTTTGTGCCAAAGAACAAAGTTGGTTTCTAAACCAGAAGAATTTTGTTCAGTATACTCTAGCAGCTGCATCAAATAAACAAGAGTGTATCAAACAACTCAGCATTTTGCTCGAACAATTAAAGCAAGATGAAGCTGGGACCTCAAAGCCTGATTCAAGTGATGATGATGGAGATGAAGAATTCATTGTCAGCCTTGCAGAAGACTGAAGATCTTACAACTTTTGACGGAGACTTCAAACAAACAATGTTTCCATGTATAAAGTTGTAAACAATTTCTGTAAAAAACCTATTTGTATTGCGGATAGTGTTAGAAATCCACCTGTAACACTGAACACTGTAATACGTAGGGCACTGTAGTTAGATACGGTATGTACGATTAGATTCGAAATACTGTAGCTAATTACAAAGAAATAAACAGCATCGGTCACTTACCGGAACTGTATCAAAACTGGCAGTACCGGTCATCAACCGGAACTGTTTAAACAGTGACCCGAGCCTGTCTATTTAAGCAGACGTCCTAGTCTGTAGTGGACACACTCGGAACAACCCCCCTCTCTCTCTAACCATTCTCTCTGCCTTCTCTCTAGTTTCTTTCTTTATCTTTCCGCTGCTTTCTTTTACTTTCTGCCTTTGTAAGTTCTTTTGAATAAACTTGTGTTTCCTTTATAATGTTGAGCATCTGCATTTCTCTTCTTCTCTTCTGATGAGATAAGTCTAGCTGCGTGCCTACACCAATTCTTATCTCATCTTCTTTTATTTCTTTCTGCACATTTAATTTCAGTCTTTACTTTATGCTTTAATATTCTGTTTATATTCTCTACTTCTCTGTCTCCGATTCTCCCTTTCCCCTTTCCGATCCTTTCGGGGTCACTCCCGTAGATATGAAATATATATATATATATATATATATATAATATTCTTTTTATCATGTGAATATTCTATTTATCATTATATTTATTATTATTATTTTCTATATTATCTTTGTTAATTAGGATTACCAGCTTTTGCTGATGTTTGTGTTCATGGGCTGCGACGATACTTCGGGGAGCAGATTTTCAGTGAAACAGATTTCAAAGTTGGGCTGTTGGGGTTAGCAGTGAGAAGTGAGGAAGACCAATGAATAATTCTAGCTAGTTTTATTTTATTCTTCTTTTTAAGCTTTGAATAAAATACTTTTATTTAAGTTTGGATTTATATTAATGTAATAAGACAGCCTTGCACTTGTCCCAGTACAAGTGCGGCGGTAACATTCCCCAAGGTTGTTTATTTCGAATTTCATTAATTTATTTATAAAAATTATTTAAATTTTTGTTATTATAACGGTTAGAAATTGGGGGTGTTACAAATAATAAGAAGAAAATATGTAGGGGAAATATATTCAGGAAATAATCTAAACTATATCTAAATAAAAAGAAAGAGATAAGACGGAAAATAATTATATGATATAATAATACATTATATGTTATGTCTTAAATATTATATAATATTGTTGGAATACTGACAAAATTAAGAGCATATTTGATTTTATCACGATCTCATTAGTTAAGGGGATTTTAGGGTATGATTAGAAAATTATGAAAATTTGAATTTTTTAATTTTGTAATTATTATTCTGGTTGTAATCCCTAAATATTGGATCTAGAAGATAATATTCCTACTATATATAATTATGTAAACTCTGATGAATAAAATGTGTGGGGATCAATTATTATCAGTGTGGCTCTTCAGATAAAATAATATATTATGTAATATACTCCAGTCACTGGAGATAGAATTATCTCCAGTGACCCCAAAACTACGTTGTTTTGAATTAATGAGGTGTTTGTTAGTAATTTTAGATGAATTAATGAAGGGTGTTTTGGTAAAATTTATATGATTAAAAAATAAACAAAATTACAAAAACACCCTTCATTAACCCAAAACAACGTAATTTTGGGGTCACTGGAGATAACTCTATCTTCAGTGACTGCAGAAATCCTTTACCCAATATAATATAATAATAATATACATTATAATAAAAATTCTTTGCAAGATAGACTGATATCTGCAACGGTCACTGTGATAATTTGGGGGAGGGGGTATTTTTATAATGTGTGTGTATATATGTATTATATTATAGGATATAATAATATATTATATATTATATGATATGATATTATTAAGGGAATGTGCAAAAATACACATGTACTTTGCCCTTAGGAGCGCTCAACACTAAGTGTTTTTTTAGATGAAAAAAATACACATATGGTTATAAAATAGATGTAAAAGTCACATTGACCGTTAAATGGAAAACATTGACATTCATACCCATCCTCCCCTGTTTCATCGACTATTGAGGTTTATTCACAAGACAGTGGAGATTCGAAACCCAATTCTGGGAGCTTGGAAGTGGCTCGGCACGTTTGACACGGCGGAGGAAGCGACTCTTGTGTACGACATAGAAGCCATTCGTCTCAGAGGAGTTGATGCTCAGACAAATCGAATCAAACCACTAGAGAAACAGGAGTCTATTATGCTACCATCAAGCAATCACGAATCCAGTGAATTTATTATCTTTTGTGCTTAGTAAGAAATTAGTTTGAACTCCTCAGAGGTACAGAGACAAATTCAAATGTACAAATGAGTCCATCATTCCAAAGTTTACCTCCAGGAATCTTATCCTTCGAAGATTGGATTTTCCGAATGTCTTGCAGGACTCACAGTCCCCTAGGAGGGATTAGTCGTTCACAGGACCGATAGGGCTTCGATGACTTTTAGTTGACTTGCGAATCTGTGCACAGTAAGCGATTATGAAGAGTCATGATCAATCTTAGAGTCAATAGAAAGAAGGTTCCTAGTTCTGTGAAAAGCTATATTTAGTCAACCAAGAGTGATGATACTCTATCTTTGCTCTCGACTAAATGTAAATGACGATGTAAGGGATGATGCCGGCACGGTATCCAAATTGGAAAAGGTAGATCACTTGATCATAATTCTGGAGCCATAGAGCATTGTTAGTGTCTTATGTGGTCATTAGATAACTTGTGCCCATTAAAGGAGTTTGATTTGTCTAAGGTTATTTATATCAGTGATTAATTGAGTATAATGGATCACAAACAAAAGTTATTCTTGATTGCTTAAAATTACCAAGCTTGGCTAATAATTGTTATTGGAATTTTTCGAGAGAATATGTGTATTTGGGTTAGAGTGGGACTCTAAGCCCAATATACAAAAATGGTGCCATATATGGTTCCTTTGTGGCAAATTAGTTTCTCCACTAATAGGCTCAAATATGTTAGAAGACCAAACACAGTCTTAGGTCATTTTGTAAATTAACAAAGGAAAGAACTACCAAAGCTTTCCCTTCCCTTCCCTTTCCCTGCAAAATGAAACTCGCAAACAAAGCCTTAGAGAATGTAAGGACACCTTAATCATCAAATATATTTATTGAACAATTTTAAGAGGTTCACCAATGATTTATTTAAGAATGTAGCAATTAGAAAGTGGTTAATTAAGTCTTGGGTTTCAAATGTGATCATTGTTTATTTGAATTGTATAGGACATTACTACATTATTAATCATGTCAAGTTATATTTGACTATATTATAATTACTAATGCAAAAGATGAAAGATGAACAATTGCGTGAGGTTGCCATTAGATTTGGTCAAAGTGTTGATAGAAGGTGGGGTGCTTGAGTGAATGATGTTATTATCTATGTTTGATTTCCATAAGATTCACTTAACAGTTGTGGACCCTTAAAACTGCTTTTATCGTTGGATGAGAACCAATAAATACGTTTCTTTTCATTGGGAATAGGCATTTTTAGCCTTCACAAAACAAATTTTTTTAGTACATATCTTTTCCTTTTCTTTCAGGGATTGTAGATAGGATAAGGATTCTTACTGAACAAAAGTGGAAAGTTTCCAATTATTTAGTTCCTTTTTTACTAGAAGTTTGGTGTCACTCTATCAAATCCTCCCAATATTGGGGGATATTATGCAGGAAGTCAAATGTTTAATTAGATCTTCATTGATATCTGTAATACAATTCATATAGTTGTTAGTCAAAGGAGTAGAGGCAGAAGTGATATGATTTTTTGATTTGTTTTTAGGTCCAATTGGCTTGCATTAGGTTTTGTATTTACGCATAATTTTATAAGGATATAATGTGTAATATTTATATCTCTCAATTCCTCCTAGAGACTAGGGGATTTTCTTTGTTTTGATTCTTCCTTATGCAATCCATTATAGTGTTAGGCTGTTAGTCAAAACAGCGGAATGGGTTCGTTTGGGATAGCAGTGGAAAAAGTGACTTATTTGTAATCTGACTTTTGCAGAAGTAAAATAGAATAAAAGTGATATTGTAAATGTGATTTGTGTTTTGAATGACGGTGTGAGAATTGACTTTTTTTTTTCCCCCTTCCAAATAGGCTCTTATTTGGATGATTATTTAAAAAGTCAGTTGAGATGAAAAATGACTGAAAATGAAATGAATCTTATTGAATACATACATATATATTAGTTGTATATATTGTGACAATTGAAGATAAAAATTTAAATTTAAATTAGATAAAAAATAAATTATTATTAAAAAAACTCTAAAGTAATAAATTAAATATATTTTAATGGATAAATTAAAATGCATACAAATGTATATTTAATAGTAAATTGTTTATTAGATTACCTATCCCTAACATTTTTTTACAGAAGCTAAAAAAAGTCACGCAAGAAGCTGAAAAAATGACTTATATCAGAAATCACTTTTTTAAATAAGCTCATCTTAGACCACTGATATACCAAACGGTCCATTTCTCTTCACTGAGCTTAAATCACTGTGCGTGGGCCTTTTTTCCTCCCTGCTGCTATGATAAATAGGCTGAGATTTATTCTATGGAAGTTGCATAATAAGGTTTTTTTTTTTTTTTTTTAAACTTGGCAATATAATCTAAATGATTTCCTAATACTAATATCTGTAATTATAGTTAACCCGTTGGTTACTCCCAAGATTGAGAGATATCCTCAAGAAAGATTTCTTTTTTTGTGGATTCATTGATATATGACATACAATTCATGTTGCTGCCAAGCAGAAGAGTGTAGATGGGTTGCTCCATGAAAGCTCATTCAATAGGTAACAAAAGCTTGATGATTTCCTAATAATAGGTGTTAATAATTTGGATCTTGCCAAGATTGGGGGATTTTGTACCTAGCATCTTTTACCATGTCATGTTTGTTCATAGTTATTTGCATCATGCTTTTCTCATACTTTTGATTTTGCCTTTTGTTTCCTCTCTTTTTCATTTTGGTTGTTCTTATTTAGTAGCCTATCTTTAATGCTTATCAGTCCGCTCCTTCTCCCTCCCTCCCTGGTTTTGATTTGCTGCATTTTGTTTCCAAATTTCCATTTATTTTAACATACTGTTATTTGTCTATAAGTGTTATTATGTTTATAGAATTTCATCAACTTATTGTTTATATCCTTTTATTATTCTATTTTGAAAAAGTATTTTTTATGAAGGGCAACTATGAGCCAATTGCCAGAGTTTGCATTTCCTTTTCTTTTTAAATAATTTGATTTTGTGGGGTCATAAGTTGATGAAAATTCAAATGAGTTTGGTACATATCAGCTTTCATTGATATACTAATCCAATTTTATGGTTAATATTTTAGATACGGAATACAGTCTATTGATCATGACAACTTTGGGCTAGGGCTAGATAGCATTCCTATCTTTTATTTGATGACATCCGCAACATATTAAGGGAATAAGAAGAATGAAGGAAAGAGGATTGTTGTTGGGAATGAGAGAAGTATGTGCTTTCATTACCTCCCTAGCAAAGAATTTTTCAAAGCCTGTCAAAATTATTGAGCAAACGAAATTCTACTTCATGTTGATGTGTTATAATCTTGGTTTTTTACATTAATGTCTAGTTATGATTTTGTTTTCTGTTGAATCTTAGTGGCGATTAGAACTATCTAGACTTATTTTGTTGTGAATTCAAGTAGCATTACACTTTAAGACATAAAAGTTCATATTCGACCATTACATATTGTGTTTTCCTCATAATTAGTTGGTTTCCTTTATTTTGTTGGTGTCATATTAAGTATTTAACTTGGTTTTTAGTTCGATAGAAAATTTGCTCTTGTTTCCTTGCAGGCTTGGAAGAGAATGGATTAGAGGAAGAAGTGCATGGAAGAGAATTGATGCAGGAAAAGAGAAATTGGTGCTTCAGAAGTTGTGTCCATTCCCAATATATCCTTAAACACTTTCAAGGACATCAAACACTACATGAAGACAATAATACTGATGTATTCTATCTTGCCTACTGATTATTGTACTGTTGGATTTTTTTTTTCCTGTGATGTTTATGTTTAGTTAATTCAATTAGGTTGATTGGAATGCATGATATGTGTTGAATGCACTAAAGCAAAATCATGCCTCGAGGGCAAGTCAATGCCTGTGGATATTAACATGACAATCGAACGGATGAACAATAGGTGTCTATCTATATTAATTAAAAATCATATAATTTTTACGTCAAAAAATATGTATCTTTTTTACATATGTTATACTCCCTCTCGTCCTTAATATAATATACATTTAGAGAGTTGATTTTCATCGTAAATATAAGACATATTTTTAATATTTATTATTATTTTTCTTAATTTACCTTTATTGATACTTTCTCATCAATAATTAAGGAGGAGGGAGAATCAGGAAATATGACTAGGGTGTTTTAAAAAATGCTTGATATATTAACTAACTATTTTTTTTAAATTTAATCAAATTAAATAAATATGTCTTATATTAATAACTGAAAAGAATATTTTGTTTGGTTGAAAAGTGAAGGCCATTGGGTATTAGAACATAGCACCAAAGCCAACTGTGGTCAAAGCCTAAGCTAACGGGCCGCAGCAATAATTAACAGGTACTCTGGTGACCGGTACTGTGGTTCTTGTTTCTTCATTGTTGAGGCCCAAGTCAAACCCAGCACCACACAACTAGACCGCGACCCGTTAAATAAAGTTGGCAAAGCAAGATACCATTAAGCGCGAAAGTTTAGTATTTTTTTTTTGGATAAGAAAGATGGCTAGAAGCCAAAGTTAAACAGAAGGATACATGATAGAGGGAATAACTCCCAAACACTCCTGATCAACCATCGCACGTAAAGACAAAGGGCAATCACTCAAAAACTCAGACTTCTCTAAACCAAACTTAGCCAAAGCATCAGCCACAGCATTGAGCTCTCTAGGAATATGACCCAGAGAGACAAGCCAATCCCTAGAAAGCAAATCTTTGATCCTACTCACTAATAGACTATCAGCAGAGTAATCAACACACTTTAAACAATCAATAACATCACTAGAATCAGATTCTAAGGCTATTTTTTTGAACCCCAAATCCCAAACTAAACATAAACCCTCATGAACCGCCCAAAGTTCAGCAACAAAAGCATTACAAGCACCAAGAATCATGGTAAAACCAGCCAACCATGGACCAAGGCAATCTCTCAGAACACCACCACAACCAGATTTAGAAGAGCTCATAATCATCGCTCCATCGACATTAAGTTTCACCCACTCCGAAGGGGGGCAGCCAAGAACGAGGCACACTTGGAGCATCCCTTAAGGAAATAGAATCTGAGACTAGCTCCTGGAACATAGAGAACTTCCTCCAACCATGTAAAACAATAGCTTCCGTAAATTTGGGCTTGACAAAATTAGGTTCAAAGGCAAAAGAGTTGCGCCACCTCCAAAGCATCCAAACAACAACACCAAAAATAAGATGCCAAAAAGGCCCCAAACCTTTGTTAAGTTTGCCCATCAGACTCATTGCTAACTAGTCCTTAAGACCTGCAGAAAAGAATTGAGAAACATATTGAGGAGATATAAGCTTCATCCACATACTACGAGCATACAAATAGTCCCTAAGAATATGCAATATATCCTCATAATTGACATTACAAAAGCTACAAAGACCTGAATGACCAGACCAAGACCTCCTCCACGCATTAGTAGGCAATTTATTAAGAGAAGCCCTCCATAAAAAAACTCTAATGTGCTCTGGACCGTTCCAACTCCAGATAAATTTAAACAGATTACATCTAAGATTAGGGAGGTTATCTTCAATTAAAAAATAGGCACTCTTAATAGAGAAAATACCATTAAGAGCCACACCCCAAACCATGAAATCATGGCCTGCATGATCCTTGGGAGGGATGGCAGCATAGAGACTTTGGATCACAACAGGTAGAACAATATTGGACAGTCTACAGAGGTCCCAAGCACCATCCTTAACCCACTGTGAGACAGAAGATTGAGCTTCCTCAACCGAAAGCTGACGAATGCACAAATCCTTAATCCTCTTACCATCAACTAACCAATGGTCATGGAAGAAACTAATCGAAAGGCCATCTCTCACATGCCATTTAGAGCCGCTCTCAACAATATGCTTTTGGGAAGTTATGAAACGCCACAGCTTCGAATCTCCAGGGTGGAAATTAAAAAAAGAAACCTCATCCCGAAGCATGTATCTCTTCTGAAGCACATCAACCCATAAGCTATTAGTGCCAATAAGCAAATGCCACGCTAGTTTATAACCACAAGCCCGGTTGAAAGAAGAAAGTTTTCGAAATCCAAGGACACCATATTCTTTAGGGCTTGATATGCAATCCCAACCCACCGGGTGATAACGAGTTGAGGAACCATCATGGCCCCAAATGAAATCACGTTGAATTCTTTCGACTTCTTGACAGATAGACCTAGGAATTCTAGCAACCAACATCGGATACAAAGGTATAGCACTCAAAACAGATTTGGCCAATGTGATTCGCCCAGTAGTAGACAAACACTTAGCCTTCCAGACCGATAATTTAGCTTGGACACGCTCAATAATATAATGAAAAGTTTGACTACTTTTCCTATTTTTAGTAAGAGGAAAGCCTAGGTATCTCCCAATCTCGCTAGAAATCTTCATCCGAGACAAGTCCTTAATTTTGCACTTTTCCTGAGAGGACACTCTAGGAGAAAAATAAATAGAAGACTTGGCAAGGCTAATCTTTCCCCCAGAAACTTTAGTGAATCTCTCCAAACAATCCAACATACACTGAGTTTGAACCTCAATTGCCACACCAAATAAAAGTAGGTCATTTGTAAACAGGAGATGAGAAATCTTCGGACCAATCTGAGAGGTAGAGATAGGTTTCCAACTACCATTATCAACAGCATCACAAATAAGGTGAGAGAGCTTATCCATACATAAGATGAACAAATATGGAGAGATAGGATCACCTTGACGAAGTCCCCTCTTTGGGAGAAAGAACTCAGTCTGGGCACCATTCCATAAGACATTATATGAAACCGAAGAAACACAAGACATAATCAAGTTAATAAATCCAGATTCAAAATCCACCTCCTTGAGAACTTAAGCAAGAAAATCTCACCTCACTCTATCAAACGCCTTTTCAAGATCTGTTTGGTCCTTCTTAAGTGCAAAAGTTTCGTAAGCCCAACCTTAGATGAAGGATGCTTTGTATTTAGTAACGTCTTCACAACAATGGGAATTGAGTCTGGGAAAAAGTGCTAGTTCCTTGTAATGTACTAATGTAGCTAACCAAGATTTGAACCTCTATAGAGAGAAATATTCACTAACCTTGAGATGATGCCTAGCTAATGTTTTTCAGGGTGGTGCATTTTTTAAGAGCCTTCATATAAATATTAAAATTGGATATCAGTGTTTGAGATTCCATACCACCTTTCAATTAACCTGTCATTGCATATAATGCCAAGTATCTCTCAATTAGCTGTGTTTTCACTGACATCATGAGTCCGATGATATCCACATGATTCATTGTGTGTCCCAATATCAGACTGATAAAGGAATATTTATAACGTGACTGACTGTCTCAGTGTCATAACGTCATAAAATAAAACAACACACTGTTAATCTTATTAGCAAGGAGATGGTGGTTATTTTCATGTAAACAATAATTACTTTTTTTTAAAAAAATATGTATATATAATAAATCTTATTATTATATTCTACCTTATTATTTTTATTATTTTCATGATATATTAGTAGATGGAGTTAAAATATACTGTTAATCTTGACCTTAATATATATAATGATTTTATTTTATTTCTTGAATCATTTTTATACAGTTTTTACAATTTTTAAAATAATTCCAAACGAAGAAAAAAAGATAAACCAAGGACCAAAATGGAGTGTTGAGCACCATATATATTACTTGGGTGTAAAATACCTATGAACTTTTTTAAATGAAGCAAAAATGTCAACTCTGTGTTAACTAAGGCAAAAATTCCTTGACTTTTGTGTTTGTGATCCCCACAATAGTTATTTTTAGATAAAAAATTACCCATGAAATTTTTGAGAAAATGCACTAGAAATTATAAATTTTTCTTAAATACAGAAACACGCCTATAAACTATTTACAAATGTGGCATAAACATCATCTTCAATGTTTACACTAAGCATCCAGAACTCTTAACTTTTGTGGATACTACGTGTGCCCAAGTATCAACCTTTAGAAATTTATGTGCTGGGTTACAATGGTCAACCCTCTCTCCCCTCCCACCCTTCCCTTCTCTCATCACAAGCGCCCACTCACTCCCCCCTTTCTCTTTCTCTCTCTTTTTTACATGTTAGTCTATCAAAATAGATACAACTTTCAAAATAAAGAGATAAAAAGCTTATAGGACTCACCAGAAATGAACGATTGAGGGGTAAAATACTATTATAACAAGAGTGTTGAGAAAGATTGGGGTTGGGTTTATTTCATAATCTTTTTTCATTATCCGTCATAATCTTTAAATTATGTATGTCCAATCAATAAAATAATATTTTAATTTTTCTCTCATATTTTCAATCAATGGTCTAAATGAGCTGATAAGGGAAGACCCCCGAAAAAAAAAAGGCTAAGGAGAAAATCTCCTTCCAAAAGGTTGGGGGTAAAGAGAGAGAGTAATATAGAGAGACCGAACCAAGAGAAATAGGGGGAAAAAAAAAAAAAGGAATATGAAGGACTTCTTTGAGGATCCTTAAACTAAAGCAAACAAAGGTTTAATAGTTGCCTATGGTGAATCAGTACACATATTTCTAAAGGTTGACATTTGGACACACGTGGACCCAAACAAATAAAAAGTGACGGGCATTATTTGGTATATGTAGATAACGGAAATGATATTTTCTCTCCTATTTTAAAAAGTTCATCGTAATTTTTATACTTAAAAAAAACTTATGATATCATGTGCCCTTTTGTGAAAAGTTTATGAGCAAATTTTCCCGTTAACCCAAAATATAATTAGTGTGGGGTTACATAACCAAAAGTTAACGGATGTTTGCATTAGTTATGGACATTTTATACCTGCAATATTGGAGAAAGATATATTTTTCTCCAAAGTCTCATTTTTTGAGAAAAAAATTTGTGGGAGAATGACATGTGGTCCTCCTAATTTTGTCTCCGTCCTACTTTTTGTTTTTCAGCCAGGTAAATAAAGTTCTTTTTCAATTCTCTCTGCCCTCCACTTTCCTCCAGTATGGTTGGATCTTCAGTCTTGAGATCTAAATTTAAAGTAAGGTATTCCCTCCTATATTAATTATAGGTTAATATTTTAAAGTTGATCTTAGTCCTAATTATATGATAAAACTTTAATTTTTATCAATTTATTCTTAAAATATCTCTATTGATATTTTTTTAAATAATAATTAAACACAATGATAATTTAACAATGTACCTATATATTATATAAAGTAAGTAATGCTTGCAATTTATTAATGTTACATACAGTGGCGGAGCCAGGATATAATGTTTGTGGGTGCATAATTAATTGTGGGATTCAGGGGTTCGGGGAGAGTGCCCCCGATTTGTTTTTTAAAGAAAAGTTTTAAATGCATTAAAAAACAAAAGAATATAAATAATAAAAGAAAAGAAAACTTCAACTTAACATAGAAAAATAATAATCAAGAGTCAACTAACCTTTACATTAGAACGATTACAAAAGTATTCTTCGATTCTTTATTCCTTGAAAATATTGCATTATATTTTCATCATCAATCTTATCAAATATATCATGTTCAACATAAGTGTATCAAGAGTTCTCTAAGATCATGCAATGTGAGTTTGAAATGTCTACGATAGGAGAATTAATTTCTTCTTAGGACTTTGAATCAAGCAAAAGAAGAATGAAATATTTCTTTCCCAAACCAAATACCTGTGATAACTTTTTAAGAAATATGGAATGAGTTTTCTTAGATCATGCAAGGTGAGTTTCAAATATCTACAATAAGAGAATTAAATTTCTTCTTAAGACTTCGAATCAAGCAAAAAAAAAAAAAAAGAATGAAATATTTATTTCCCAAACCAAATACCTGTGAGAGTTTCTTAAGAAATATGTAATGAATCACTACAATAGAGTTAAAAAGAAAAAGAGAAAAAAAGAAAATGATTGCGTTAATGCACATTGTTGACTGCGTTTGATTCGATGATACGTTCAATGACATGCACATTGTTGCAAAAATGAAAAGGAAGATGCACCCACAGGGAATCGAACCAAGGATTGCATGGAGCGTGCCGCGTTATTCTACCACTCAACCATTCTATATGAGGGATTCCTTCAAAATATATATCTATTTTAAAATTTTTATGTCTGCACTTGCAGACCTATGCACCAACGTGGCTCCGCCACTGGTTACATGCACCTCAACTAGTACATGCACCTCAATTATACTAGTTAAGGTGCATGTAAAATAATTTTGAACAATTATTGTCATAATATGCTTATATTCTATCAAGTGAGAATTTTTTTTTCTATATACGTTCATAAATATGGGAAAGAGAGGGTCAATGACATTATTTTAATTATTTGGAGCAATACGAATGTGCGAGAGAAGTCAAGAGGAAGTCG
This sequence comes from Acacia crassicarpa, assembly GCA_034222035.1. Lineage (NCBI taxonomy): Eukaryota > Viridiplantae > Streptophyta > Magnoliopsida > Fabales > Fabaceae > Acacia > Acacia crassicarpa. Next base: position 58,074,428 of record JAWXYG010000002.1, on the reverse strand, counting down.
AAAGCCGGCGATAGATAGAAAACTAGCGAGAAAGAGTCGTCGGAGGCAGAATATTTTATACATGTGATGTTTTGTTGAGTGAGGACATGTGTCAAAACCACTAGTTGGTTTGCCTTAGCTTGTGGAGTTTTAAATAAGGATATTTTTTAAAAATAAGTATAATTAATCAATTTAACTTATATCCTTAATCCCTCTAAAATATAATAAATATGTCATGTAATTAGGACCAGACGATGTAACCAAAAGCTTTTAGAAAATATGAGAATACATATGTATGAGTGATCAGAGGCAGATTCAGAAAATTTATGAATGGAGGGGATTCTGAGGTTTAGGGGCAACGCCCCTGATTTTTTTTTTAAAGGAAAATTTTAAATGCACTAAAAAACAAAAGAATATAAATAAGAAAAGACAATAATATCAAAAAAATATTCATGAAATCAAGTGAATACTGATGATGTAATAAAAGATACAATTATTTTACAGACCTGCCATTTACAAAAGTAAGGTTAATTGCTGTTAAAAATACAGCTACTAAATTACTATGGGCATTAAATAAGCTTAAGTACATATATTTTAATAATAAAAGTATATTACAATAAAAATAATTACAATGTCATCCTTTTAGGTCTTATTTTTTGAAATTCCATCATAATTGCCTTATTATTAATATTATCAAATACTAGTACATCTTTTTCAGTATAAGACATTAAATAATCATTCAACAATCGATTCCTATCCGATGACGAAGTTCAGTCTTGATGTATTAAGGGCGGGCATTTGATAAAAATGGACAATCATTCAAACATGTATTGATTAAAAAAAAAAAACCTCAATTCCCCAATTCAATAGTGGGTACTTGCCCCTAGTCACATACCTAAATCCGCCCTTGTGAGTGATGCTTTATTAGACACCAAGCAATTTTTTTTTTTTTTTGGAAAATCTACCTCAGGGCCCAAAGTTACAAAACAATGTCAAAAAAGACCCAAGAAAAAGTCACATGTCAAAAAGGGTCATTTATGGTATTATTCCATTAATGTTAACAATTAAATCAGTACATGTTAACAACTAAATCAGTAGCATTAACAACAATATTCTAACAACTAAATCAATATCATAAACAACTAAATCAATACTCGTTAACAACTATATCAATAGGCATTAACAACAAATATTTTATGAAATAATACTAGAAAAAGCCTTGGGGCCTTTTATAACATGTAACTTTTTTTTGGGACCTTTTTTGACTTTTTTAAAAAAAAAACTATTTTGGGCCCTGAGATGGATTTTTTTTTCCGCCTTTTGCTAAAGAGGAGTTTTCTTCTCTTTGTAATGTTTAGATAGTTGATCTATCTTTTATGATGTTGCCCTTAGTTGGACCTCTTGGGGCCCGTTTGGTACAAGGCATTAGTGGGGAGGGAAAAGAACTTTGGCAAGTTCCTCCATTTAGTACACATTTTGCACAAATCTTCTTAGGAACCCAAGTTTCCGGGCCCACCAATCTTCCCTCATTTGTGGGAAGATCAGATCCCACCAAAATTGGTGAGATCTCAAGTTCCCACATCATTGTTTACATTTTTGGACAGATTTACCCCTGAAATTCAAACTTAGCGGGAAAGTTCGAATTTGGTGAAAAAAATTTTACGCGAGTTCGAACTTAACAAGAGCATATTTTTTAAAAATATATTTTAGCAAAAAACATATTTTTCTTTTTTATTTTGAATTAATTTCTTTTGAGGGTAAAATAGACATTTCCTAATTTTTAGCAACTACCACCCCTTCATTTTCTTCCTATTAAACAACTCCTTTTCTTAAGTCATTTTCCCTCATCTTTCAAATCTTCCTTTCCCTTCCTTTCCCTCCTCTAAATTTCTTTCCCTCCTCAGATTTTCCTTGTACCAAACGGGCCCTTATAATACTATTGAATAATGAACACAACAATCTCTTACATACAGGGACGGACGCAAGAATTTTACTTTAGGGGGGCGAAAGTAAAAAATGATAAATCATAAATAAAAGTATTTAAATAAGATAAAGACCTAATATACAAAAAATATTCTCTAATCAAAATAAAATTAGTATTATCAAAAAGATAAAATCATGTATAATAAATTTTATAAAGAAAATTTAATTAAAAAAATGATTTTAAGTACTTTATTGATTCTTAAAATTTGCGTGTATGCTATTGAAAAAAATACTGAACGAGCCACCTGTGAGAGAGAGGAAGAAGAGACAATATATATGAAAGCCATGGTCTGTTGAAAGCCAACCTATTTACTTTTTATATGTTAAAGGAAGAAGAGACAATATATATGGCAATTAGCCAAGCGCCTTGTAGCGTGTTGGCACTAGTGTCAGACTTAGGAATCTGGCCTCCCCCTCCCCTTCAGGGGTTCGACCCCTGCCTATTGTATCAAAAAAAAAAAAGGCAATTAAGTGGAAAACAAGTAACGCTGGCAATATGTATTAAAGGTGTGGGCCCCACCTCTTTACTTTTTCTTAAAATATATATGAAACCAACCTGTTTTCTCGTGAATATATATGAAGCCATGGTCTATGAAAGCAAACATATGGACTTGCAAACTTGCGCTTTCACAAACTCTGGTCCAGCAATTTTTTTTTAGGGGGTCGGGGGCCACCCCTAGCCCCCCTTTGTCCGTCCCTGCTTACATATGACTATGAGAGGTGGAAGATTATATCCCTCAAGGCTGGTTTGGCCTCCTTTTAATTTTTTTTTAAAAAATGTTTTTATGTGCCATTGCAAAGCATCCCCCTCTAGTTTTCTTATCGGAGTTGATTCTTTGTAACTGTAGCAAATTGCTCCTTGCCCGTTGTTGTTGTTTGGGCAGCTACTTCGTTTTAGTTCCACAGCCATCCAAACTAGGAAAAAGCGGGGATGGCCAATTGGCCATCACTAACACCCTATTCGGATTTTTTTATAAAAAGATGATTTATTAAAAACTAAGTAAAATTTATATAATTAAAAAAAACTAAGTAATATGATAAGGTTAGGGTGTAATCAACACTCCGAAATATTTTTCAAGGTGCATAAGTATACTAAAGTATTTTTTTTTTATACAAACAAGAACCCACTACATCATCTAGCCCTTATCATCTTCAAGCAGCCGTGCTAACTCCAAGTTTGGAGACGAAACCATGTGAAAACCTGGAAAGGAGGAGATACTCGCTTTAGCTAACTGATCCGCAGCTTTATTTGCCCAGCGACTGATGCAACGAATCTCAACAGTCCAGCTCCTTGAAACCACGCATTTTATTTCCTCAACCAGCCGGTGATCCTCGTGAGCTTCGTTAACAGGATTATTCAATAGATCGATCGCATCTGCAGAATCCACCTCAAGGATGATTTCTCTAAACCCCATGTCCCAAGCTAACTTTAGTCCGTGAAGACAACCCCAAAGTTCCGCAGTCAGACTGTCACCCTCCTCTCCTTTGAACATGAAAGCCTTTAGAAATTCACCATGTTCATCCCGCAAGATACCACCACTCGCGATACCCGAAGATCCGCTGGCGTATGCTCTATCAGTATTTAGTTTAACCCACCTAGCTGGTGGGGGCTGCCACAGATTCTCCCGTTCAGCCCATCTCGTCTTCATACCATTAAGCAGGCCCAAGCGATCCCGAGCATCATTCAAAGAGCGTATGCTAGCTGTGACATTAGATAGGATGAAGTGATTCGAGATTCTCTTATCCTCAAACACTGCAATGTTCCAGCGCCTCCACAACCACCAGCTCGTGATAATAAAAACATGTCTCCAGTCCTCTAACTCCTTCGACTTTCCACTGTCAGTAAGGTTCCACCTGAGCCAGCGGTCACAATTCAATGAACTGAACGTATCCCACAGGGGCGGTGGAACAACTTGACGCCACAACTCCAGCGAGTTAGGGCAATCCCTAAGCACATGAAGAACACTTTCCAAAGCCTCATTACAAATTGGACACTGCGCATCTGGACTCAAGCCTCTTTTATACCGGGACAAGTTAGTTAGCAGGCGATCATGCAGCACAAGCCAAAGGAACAATTTGCATCTCTCTGGAACCTTAGTCTTCCATAGCTTGCCCCATATTGGGTCAGGACGGTTCATATCCGGACGTATAGCATCATAGGCAGATTTAACCGAAAACACCCCGCTTTTCGTCCACTTCCAGCGTATGCGACCATTAGTTATTCTTTAATCCCTTCTCTTACCTTGTTCCACGTGTGTTTTATTCCACTCCACAGGTTTGACCCTGGTCTACCCATATCAATCCTAGGTATCACATCAGTTCCACATTTGCACTTGTTCCGGATAACCTTCACCCAAAAATCATCTCTTCTATTTACTAGTTGCCAACCAATCTTCATAAGATAAGCTTGATTATAAGAATTAGTGTGACGGAGCCCTAGTGCACCTTTAGCTTTGGGTCTACACACAGTATCCCAAGCCACTAGTGGAATTTTCTTTTGTTCCTCTGAGATTCCCCATAAGAATTGTCAGTTATTTTGGTCCAACATTGCACAAGTGCTACTCGGGAGAAGGGAGGTTTGCATGACATAACCTGGGATTGCCGTAGTAACAGATGAAATGAGGGTAGACCTACCTGCATAGGATAGCGATCGAACCTTCCATGTTGATAATCTTGTCTTCACCTTGTCCACTATAAAGTGAAAGGATTCCTTCGTTACACGCTTATGGTGTAGAGGAACTCCAAGATATTTCCCCAGATCACTAGTGATAGAAAATCCTAGAGAGTCACACATCTCGCTCTTTCTGACATGATGGACGTTTTTTTGAAAAGAACACTCGAGTTTTCTGATGATTGACCTTTAGCCCTGAACTCTCACAAAAGGTCGTGAGACAACAATTAATCATATCTACTTGATCCATGGAAGCTTCTGCAAATAAAATGATATCATTTGCAAAGAATAAATGGGAAATTGGTGGTCCAGAACGTGTGAGACGGATTGGCTTCCACTGCCCATCATTAATATCAGCTTGAATGAGATGGGCTAATTTCTCAATACAAAGGACAAACAAGTAGGGTGACAAGGGGTCCCCTTGTCTAAGGCCCTTACTGGGGTTAAAAGTCTCGGCTTTATCCCCATTCCCTAATAATTGCATGCTAGAAGAGGAGACACATTCACCAATCAACTCAATAAGATGCCTTGGGAGATTAATTTCCTGGAGGCAGCTTGATAGAAACTCCCAATTGACTCGATCATAGGCCTTCTCGAGGTCAATTTTGATTGCCAAAAACCCCTTCTTCTGCTTCATGGATCGCATGGTGTGAATCACCTCCTGAGCCACAATTATATTGTCACTGCTATGCCTTCCTGGGACAAAACTGCACTGGTTGAGGGCGATTATCAGAGGAAGGATAGCCTTTAACCTATTCACAATGATCTTCGACAGGATTTTGTAGATGACATTGCAAAGACTTATCGGTCTCAAGTCTCCCATCGACTGCGGGTGGTCTTTTTTCGGGATGAGCACTATCATTGTGTTATTTATCTCTTGTATTGCCTGCGGGTTAGCAAATAAATACCTAATGTGATTCATAACAGAAGAACATACCGTGGTCCATTGGTTCTGGTAGAAAAGTGCATTAAAACCATCAGGCCCAGGTGATTTTACGGCTCCCATGCTGAAAATAGCTTCCTTCACTTCAACCTCTGATACATCTCTATTACACAAACGTAACTGACCTTCCTCCACAGCGAGGTAAGTCATTTGGCAGTTTAATGGTGGCCTACAGTAGGTGTCTTCCGTAAGAAGATGGGCGAAGAATGTTGTGGCCATAATTTTAATCTGGGCTGCATCATAACACCAATTCCCTTCCCCATCCTTTATAGCCTCAATGCGTTGGGCCTTTCGTCGTTGATTGGCTCGAGCATGGAAGTAACGAGTATTACGATCCCCATACACAGCCCACTCTGCTCTAGCTTTCTGTGCCCATACAAGAGATTCCTGGAGCAACACATCTTCAAGTTCCTTCCATACCTCCAGTTGTAGAGCCTCATATCTTGGTGTCATTCCATGGTGAGAGACAGCCTTAACAATCCCATCCAGATAACGCATAAGCTGTTTTTTCCTTCCTTCAGTGTGCCTAAAGACCTCCTTGTTCCATTTGGAGCACGCAGCAGTGAATTGAGAAATGTTAGGCATCCAACCCATATCCGATCTCCACGACTGGCGCACAAAGTCGTCAAACTGAGCATGTAAGACCCAGGCTGCAATAAAACGAAATGGCCTGTTTGGACTACTGTTCTTCTTCACATCAAAGCGTAGGAGCAAAGGTCTATGATCTGATTTGTAGAAAGATAGGTGGGTGACCGAGGCATTAGGAAACAAGCTCCCCCACTGCTCATTAGCCACCATCCTGTCCAATCTTGCTTCCGAGGAACCGCGCTTCTAGGTAAACTCAGGTCTTGCAAACCCAATATCCCTCATATCATGTTTGTCTACCCATCCAATGAAATCACGATCCACAGATCTTTGGAAAGTAGCAGTAGACTTCCTTTCCTTGTGAAGAAGAGTCCCATTGAAATCTGTTAGGATTCGTACACGCAGCGGATTAAAAATTTCTTACGAATCCTTCCGAAGGATCACTCAACGACGTTTATATCAGAGTTAAGGAAACCGAATCATACCTTGTGTTGAATTAGTCCGCGTTCCGTTCCTTTGATCAGGTGGGCTACCTTCTCGAACAACACGTCCGCGTCTCGTTCCTTTGATTAGGTGGGCGATCAACACGTCCGCGTCTCGTTCTTTCGATCAGCAGAAGTCGACTCTTGGATCGGCTTCCTTTACTGGTATCCACACGAACAATCCCCAAAACACGGTTGCGGCAGCGTGCTAGCGCTTCTTGTGCGTCTCTCTCTCTCAAGTTGCTCTAGGGTTTCTCGCGGCTTTTCTGAATACGCTCGACTGAAAATCCTGTAGGTTTTTTCTAAACCCGATAGGCGTATTATATAACCAAAATTAATCCTTTATTAATTTTGGAAATTCGGATTTTTGAATCTGGTCAACATATCAATCACATCTATCTCATAAATGTAATTAAATATATTAAAAGCCAGATTTGGAAATTCGAATTTTGAATTTAAATCAAATCTAAATTTAAAGCCTTTTGATTTAATTTATCATCATAAATTAAATCCGAGATATGATATCTATCTATTTAATTAAATCTGAGATACCATATCTCAATTTAATATTAAACAGATATACGATATCTTTATTCGAAATTAAATGAGATACAATATCTCTATTTGTTTCAGATATTTAATTTATCAAATAAATTAAATACTAAACAAATATCATATATAATATTATAATCTCAATTTATAATATACATATTAATTTCAAATTATATATATATATATATATATCCTAGATCAAATTTAGTATTCATTTAATCTCAGATTAATCTGAGATTCAATGAACCTGGACGCTTTCACCCGTGTTGGATTATTCTTGTGTGCGACCCTGCAGGCCCATATGAGATTGGCAGTGGGCCAACACTGTATCAGCCCACAAGTCGCAAGCGGCCTCTAGCAAGACATTGCAACTACCCAATTCACATGGGGATCGATGACACGATACTACCTATCGTACAACCATGTCACGTCCCTTTTGTCACGCGATAATTTGGTCAAGGATGAGGCATGGATAATGTCAACTTCCTTTTCTTGACCATTGCTTTCTCGATTCTCGAGTAGTCTAATAAGTGAAATGGAAACTCCTTTCCATCACAGTATGGCCATACATTTCTTAGACTCACTCATCGAGGGGCCCAGCATTATCTCTCTACATATGTGAGGGACAAATCCCATCTTGACCACTCACATTCCTTCGCATGAAAACCACTGATCCTGATCCTAGCCTTTATCATCACCCGGTCAAAGGTGACTTTTGACCAGGTCAAAGATCAGTGACTCATCATGTAGGAATCCATGATGATCTCAGGTCATAGAGCGTCGTGACGCGGTTATACATGAGATAAGCTTATGACTTAATCCATGCAGCTTTCTCATAGTGGGTCGGTCGAGCACCTTGTACTCTTACAAGTGCCCATGACTTTGACTCGTATCTCCATACCTCATCAAAGTCATACTGGTCTTATTTCATCTTCACTCCCGTGTAGATGACCGACCAGGGACATTTAGGATAATCTATAAGATTACCCAGGGATGCAGTTATCAATACGAACATGCAAACGAAAATGATAACAAAAGAGAATACTTTAAATAACTTAAATATCCAAAGCACAATGAATTGCCCCTAGGGCATAATTTCCAACAAAATCACCGCCTAGTAACCAGGCACCCTGAATCGTTAGTGCTATACGAGAGAGACTTTCCCATAACTCCTGCCTAGGTAAGCACGCAGGACTAGCATAAACCACTGTGAAAGCCCATGAACTACCAGTTGCTCCAGTAATCTGCAAATGCATATACTGGTGATGTCGTTCAAGTATAGTAACGAAATTGATACTCTGATCCCATAAACACCAAATACCACCGCTGTATCCCTCGCTGTTAATTAACTCCATATTAGAAAAGCCAAACTGTTGCGCTCGGTACTGAGAGTCCTCCTTAGAGCACCTAGTTTCCAAGATTGCAATGAAATTTAAATGATAATGATATTTGAGGTCACGAACAAGGGAAGCAAATGATCTAGCTCCCGTGCCTGGTAGTTCATTGGGAAACCAAAAGTGATTGTTGAGGGTTTGCAACCTCCCCCAAGGCCTTATCCTGATCATTCATAACTTCATCCATTTGTTCCTGACTAGTCGTCCTATCCATAAGCGTAGGAGAACGACCTTCCATCATGGCTATTGTCCCGTGTCCAGGTACCTCAGTCCCACTGTTATGTGCTCTACGCTCCTGAACATTTCCCATGGTGGGCTCCTCACTAGGCGTTAGTAGCGAATTGGATGAATGGGCTTCCAGAATGTGCATATCCGCGAGAGAGGAAGGATTTGTGGGCTCGGATCCAGCTCCCATCTGATCCACGTGCTTCACGGGTTCGGAGGAACACTTCTGCTGGTTGGTTTCCACTATTTGAGGCAAGTTAAATGGATTGACTTGAGGATTTTCCACGCCGGGACCCACCTTGAGCTGACGGACACCTCTATTACATGCTGGAGGCTTGTTTTCCTTGCTTTTAGCTCTACCATTTGATGCACTTTTCCTCTTTGAGCCAACCTGGACCCACTCAGATTTAATTGCTCCACGATCTTTGGCAGATTCTCCACTTTTTCCGTTATCCCCTGATTTTGTTTCCTTATTTCCCTTTATCTGAATTGATTCAGTCTGATTCAAATCCTGTTGGTCAACCACGGGTCTTAAAGGCTCTTTATCACCCTTCTTTAATCCAAGCGTATTCTTTGATCCACGAAAATCTCACCTCAGAATCTTCAATTTCCCAAATGGACTCACATCCTCTTCGTCTTTGTCGGTAACGATGGAAACGCCGCTGATCACCCTTTCATCCTTATCATGTTTACTACAATCTTCACCTACGGTAGATACCTCTGTCCCCTGCTGATCCTTGTTCTTAGCACCACCATCACCTGCCTCAGTTTGATTCAACGGACACCCTTTCTTTTGATGACCATACCTACCGCATTGGAAGCAAACTTGGTGTAGTCCTTCATAAATAATAGAGTGCTTTTCCCCAAACACGGTGTATGAGGGCAGTAAAGGTTGCTTCAAATCTATCTCCACACAGATGTGAGCAAATCCACCCTTATCGTAGATGGAGGTGGAACGATCAACCTTGATCATCTTACCAATCATATTTCCTATTCGACGCAACGATTCCACATTATAAAATTCAAAAGGAATGTCCGGTAGTCGAACCCAAGCTGCAATACGACACTGCAAATCCGCCTTCTATGGATTAAAATTAGGCCGCCATCGCTGGACAATTAAGTAATGGTCATCAATCATCCAAGGTCCCTCCTGGAAAGCGTAATCCTTGTCCTCTTTATTAGAAAAGGAGACAATAAAGTAGCCATTGTTGAGGGGAATAAGCTTCAAAGGATCCTTAGGCCGCCACATATGGTTTATCCGATCACGAATAATATAAGTAGGGAAACTCGCACCTAGAACCTTGATAACCAGAGAATTCATCCACGGTAAACACCATGCCGTATACTCTACAGCGGTAAATTTCAATACTCCTGGTTTGCCCTCGGCACGTCCTGCCTCCTGACTTTCTTCTTCATCTGATTCCTCCACATCATGCTGGGCCTCCCGCTCATTCATTCTATGAAAAAAATCCTTCCACCCTTGCACAATGTCGTCCTCCTCCGAGTGCTTCACCAGAAAGCCGGCATATCCAGGCGAAAGAAGTTTGTCTCTATAAGATAGCTTTAGATCCCCACTTCCCATCCTACTGGGACCAGCAGCTTCCCCTTTCTTCTTCCCATCTATGCTTCCAAACACGAGTTTCTTGACATCAATTGCCTAAGCAACCTTATCGTTGTGGTTTCCACCTTCACCTTCCCCGTCTTCGCCGCCTGACCCTTCCTTGCCTCCACTCTCCGTTCCTTTCTTACGCCCTTGCTCTCTTTTTCCCTTCTCCATCTCTCCTGGGCATATGTTTCTAAATGCTCCGGGTTTGGCTTTTGATACGTAGAATCTGATTAGTATACTAAAGTATTTTTGAGGTGTATCCAACACCTTAAATGATCTAAATTGTTAAGTGTAAAATTATTCAAAAAATTACTTTAAGGTGATGAGCGCATTTGAAAAAAATACTTAAGGATACTGGATATATTAAAAAAAATATTTTAAGATACTGGATACATATAAAAAAAATAAATCAAGGTCTTGGTTGCATTTTAACTTGAGCAGGATATACTAAAAACTATTAGGTTCCTTTTACAAGGAAAAATACTGGTTTAAGGACAAATGCCTAATAGGAAGCTAGAAATACATAAAATAACAGTAGTCATAAGGTTTGTATTCTTTTTTTTTTTATAACATTGAGAAGCCATACATAAAACTACATATTATCTTCAGCAATAATCCTCTCCAGCCTCGCGTCTGTGTGGAAAAGTATCTGAACACCAGGCATGCTGGAAAGGCTTAATTTAGCCAGGTGGTCCGCTGCTGAATTAGCCCAACGGCTTATAAGCTGTATATTGACGTTCCAGCCCCTGTCAACCATGCTCTTCATCTCGGTTACCAGTCCGCTATCTACATGGGTCAAGCTTACCGGATTCTGTATCAGTTCAACGACCTCAGTAGCGTCCACTTCTAAAATGATGTTTCTGTATCCCATGTCCCACGCCATCTTCAGTCCATGAAGGCATCCCCAAAGCTCAGCTGCCACATAGTCCCCGTCACCCCCTTTGAACATGAACGCAGCTAGAAACTTCCCTCGTTCATCCCGTAGGACTCCTCCACTAGCTATCCCCGGAGACGCTGCTGTGAATGCCCCATCTGTGTTTAGCTTTACCCAACCTGTTGGAGGAGGCTGCCACTGGCTTCTAGAGTTTCCTTGAGAGAGATTGCTGCTAGCCTTCGACACGAGCCTATCCCATGCATCTTGTAAGCTTTTAACCATAGCCATAACGCTAACATGCAGTGAATGGTTTGCGACCCATCTATCATCAAAGACAAACATGTTCCGCCGCCGCCAAAGCCACCAGCATGCAATGACAAAAATATTCTTCCACTCATCTACCCGTTTATTGACACCTCGGTGACCAAAATTCCATTGAATCTAATGCTCAAACGTCAATGAGTTAAATCTGCTCCATCTATGTCGTGGAACTAGCTGTTTCCAAAACTGCAAAGTGTCTGGACAGTCCCGAAGAACGTGACACAACGTTTCTGGTGCATTCTTGCAGACCGGACATAGCGTGTTGTTACTCAAACCACGTTTGCACCTTGCTACATTAGTCAATGGTCGTCCATGTAGGACCAACCAAAGGAACATCTTGCAACGCTCAGGCACTTGGAGTTTCCATAAGCGACCCCAAATTGGATCTGGATGAGGCTCAATACTAGCAATGGAGTTGTATGCTGATTTGACAGTAAAGGTACCGCTCTTTGTCCCTTTCCAGCGCACCAGGCCATTAGGGAGACTTTCAATGCCATCGTGGACCTTGGGCCAGGTATGCTTAATTCCCCTCCATAAATTTGACCCAGGTTTACCTATCTCAATTTTTGGAATAGTGTCAGAGCCACAACTATATTTGTTCCTAAGAACCCTCACCCAAAATTCATCTTTTCTGGCAACTAAATTCCACCCAACTTTCATTAGGTACGCCTGGTTAGATTGATTGGTATGTCGAATCCCTAATCCCCCCATTGGCTTTTGGCTTGCAAATAACATCCCAAGCGACCAAAGGTATTTTCTTTTGCTCTTCCGTGCTGCCCCATAGAAACTGCCGATTACATTTATCTAGAGTCTCACTTGTACTCACAGGGAGAAGAGATGATTGCATGACATGCCCAGGTATGGCTGAGGTCACTGATGATACAAGAGTGGAGCGCCCTACAGAGGAAAGAGATTTAGCTTTCCAATTGGACAGCCGTGATTTAACCTTGTCTACTACAAAATGGAAGGATTCCTTAGTAACTCGCTTATGATGAAGTGGAACCCCTAAGTATTTGCCCAAGTCGCTGGTTATCGAGAAACTGAGTGAAGCACACATCTCGCTCCGTCTAACATGATGAACGTTCCTTGAGAAGAACACCCGGGTTTTTTGATGGTTGATCTTCAGGCTAGAACAATCACAAAAAGCTTTAAGGCATGTCTTAATGATATCCATTTGAGCCATGTCCGCCTCAGCGAAGAGCATAATGTCATCTGCAAAGAACAAATGTGAGATAGGGGGCCCCGACCTTGCGAGACGAATAGGTTTCCAAAGTCCCTCGGAGATGGCAGATTTGATGAGATGAGCCAGCTTCTCCATACAAATCACGAAAAGATAAGGCGATAGCGGGTCACCTTGTCTGACACCCCTAGATGATCTAAAGACTTCAGCTTTATCCCCATTCCATAACAACTGCATACTGGAAGAGGAGATACACTGCTCAATTGCCTGCATGAGAGTACATGGGATATTGATCTCTTGAAGGCACCTTAGTAAGAATTTCCAGTTGACACGGTCGTAAGCTTTCTCCAAATCAATCTTAATTGCCAAGAAACCTTTTTTCTGCTTCATGTTCTGCATAGTGTGAATGACTTCTTGGGCCACGATGATGTTGTCACTACTATGCCTCCCAGGGATAAAGCTGCACTGATTCGGAGCAATCACCTGAGGAAGGATGGGCTTCAGCCGGTTCACAATGATTTTCGAGACCGCTTTGTAAATGACATTACATAGGCTTATTGGTCTCAAATCTCCCATGGTCTCCGGATGGTCTTTCTTGGGAATGAGAACTAGCAGAGTTCCATTTACCTCCTGAATATCCTGCGGATTAGCAAACAGAGATTTAATATAGGTAATTACAGAAGAACCCACTGTATTCCACTGATTTTGATAAAATAGAGCATTAAACCCATCAGGTCTTGGGGATTTGAGGGGCCCCATGCTAAATATTGCATCTCTAATTTCACGGGCCGAGATCTCGTTGTGACATCCCCGGAGCAGTTCCTCCTCAACACGTGGATAGGAGATAGGGCAACTAATCGGTGGCCGATCATCAATGTCCTCTGCCAGGAGATTAGAGAAAAAGGAGGTAGCCATATTTTTTATTTGCACAGTATCTAGTACCCAGGAGCCATCTTCATTTTTAATAGCCTCGATTCTCTTTGCTTTCTGTCTTCGATTAGTGCGTGCATGAAAATACCTTGTGTTGCGATCCCCATTGACTGACCAGTCAGCTCTGGCTTTTTGTGCCCAGAGAAGGGACTCCTGGAGCAAAACATCTTCCAGTTCCTTCCATACTGACAACTGAAGATCTGCATAGAAAGGTGTCATCCCATATCTAGCCGTTACTTGATCAATTCCCTCAAGGCGGCGCAATAGATGTTTCTTCCTTCCCTTAGTGTGCTTAAACACCTCTTTATTCCACTTTGAGCAAGCGAGAGTAAATTGGTCAATGTTTTGTAACCAAGGGGACTCCTGGAGCCAAGATTTCTTGACAAACTCATCGAACTTCTCATGTAAAACCCACGCTGCAATGAATCGGAAGGGTCGGTTTGATTTGGGAATACTCACATCCGTGTCTAGTCGCAAGAGCAAGGGCCTGTGATTTGATTTAAAGAACGGAAGATGTGTAACCGATGCATTAGGGAACAAATTACTCCAATCATCATTAGCTAACAATCGATCCAATCTTGCCTCAGGGCCAAAGAATCCGACATCCCTCATATCATGCAAGTCAACCCAGCCAATAAGGTCACGATCATAGGAAGTTTGAGACATGGCAGAAGAACGCCGTTCACAATGAAACATCGTACCGTTAAGATCCCCTTCAACCATCCATGCCCCCTAGACTGTCGGTGCTAGACGAGAAAGATTCTCCCACAGGATTTTCCTGCTTGCACATGACGGCGATGCATATACCACAGTGAGGGTCCAAGAATGGCCTACTGAGCTGATAATCCGTAGGTGCATGTACTGGTGGTGTCGTTCTAAGACAGGCACTTGCGAAATGCTAGGCTCCCATAGACACCAGATACCACCGCTAAACCCTTCACAATCAATCAGTTCCATATTAGTGAATCCCAACTGGTTGGCTCGACCATTAGAAGCAGCCTTCACACATCTTGTTTCTAAGACTACAATAAAATCCAAGTGATATTGAAGTTTGAGGTTACGAATGAGAGCAGGAAAACTCCTTGCTCCGGTACCCCTTGAATTCCAGAACATGTAATTCATTGGGAAACAGTAGATGTAGGTTGGGGTGTTGTAAGCTCCCCCTCCGCTTTATCCTGATCACACATGGTTTCATCCAATGAATATTGAGCTATTGCTTCGGTCTTCTGTACATGTTCGACAGCAACCATAGTCTCTGTTTGTATCGTTGATTCTCCAATTAGATTTGCAGGCCGCTCAACACTCGTGGTCATGCTTTCCGAGATGGTGTCCGAGGCTCTCTTAATGTGAGAAACTTTGCTGGGCCCACTCGATGCCTTGCATGAATTAATCTCCTCCACTTGCAAAGAAGAAAAAGGATTGCTTTGACTATTGACCAGTGGATGGCCCACCTGTGAAGGACGTGCAATCCGATCACGTGCTGGAGGTTTGTTCTCCTTGCCCTTAGCTCTTCCTTTGGTGGTATTTTTCCTCTTAAATCCAACCTGGACCCACTTGGATTTGATTATTCCCTTATCTTTGGCAGCCTCATTATTTTTGGCATTATTCCCTGATTGTGTTCCCTGCGTAGCCTTTAAATGCTGAGATTTTTTCAGATTTGCTGACACGTTTTGGTCAGATCCCGACATTAGCTCCTCATTACCCTCCTTCATTACTCCCATCGAATTAATATCCCCACGGAAATCACGCCTCAGAATTTTAATTTTCCCAAATGGGCTTCCCCTTCGCCATCGTTATCGGTAACAATGGTGGAACCACCTACCGGCCGAGTATTCTCCACCTGTTTCTGATCCTCGACCCCCCCAACACCTAACGCTCCGTTCATGGCTTCCTTATCCTGATCAACTTCAACTGTTTGGTTTATCGGACAAGCCTTTTTTTGATGCCCATATTTTCCATAATGAAAGCACACCTGGTGAAGCCCCTCATAAACAATTGCTCTCTCCTCTCCAAACACTATGTATGCTGGCAGCAAAGGTTTTGTCAAATCAATTTCCACACAAATGCGTGCAAATCTACCTTTACCATAGATGGAGGTGGAGCGATCAACTTTGATCATTCTACCGATCATGTTGCCTATCCGACGCAAAGACTCCACATTATAGAACTCAAAAGGGACATCCGGTAACCGAACCCATGCCGCTATGCGACACTGGAGGTCTGCCTTCCACAGGTTGAAATTTGGCTGCCATCTCTGAACGATTAAATAATGGTCCTCAATCATCCATGGACCCTCCTGGAACGCATAATCTTTATCCTCTTTATTAGAAAAAGATACAATATAATAGCCACTATTCAGAGGGATAAGTTTCAGTGGATCCTTAGGCCGCTACATACGGTTTATCCGATCCCGAATAATATATGTCGGGAAGGATGCACCTAGGACCTTAATGATGAGGGAATTCATCCATGGGAGGCACCATGCCGCATACTCTTTCGCCGTGAATTTCAGTGCCCCTGGTTTGCCCTCCTCACGTCCTACCATCTGGTCATCATCATCCTCAGATTCCGCCTCTTCACGCTGTGCATCCTTCTCATGCATCTTATTGAAATAGTCCTTCCAACCTTGCACTATGTCATCTTCTGCCGAATGCGTTACTAGGAAGCCCCCACACCCAGGCGATAGGAGTTTATCTCTATAGGACAGGTTAGCCTTTCCACTAGGTATCCGACTAGAGCCAGCACCTTTATCTTTCTTCCTCTCAGTTGTGTTGCCAAAAACAAACTTTTTGCCCACATCAGCCTGCACAACCGTGACTTCAAAATTCCCTCCATCCCCTTCCCCGTCTCCACCGCCCGACCCCTCCTTGCCACCGCTCTCCGTCCCTTGCTTGCGTCTCTGAACTCTTTTCTCTCTCTCAGTCATTCTCTCACTTTCCCGTATTCTTTTCTTTTATTCTGTGTAATCTTGATTTAGAATAAGGTTTGTATTCTTTGACCAAAAAAAAAAAGGGGTTTGTATTCAAATCTCACTGATAAAAGAACTTTATTGGTGGGTATATATAAGTACTTGTGTAAATGTTTTTTGAACTTTGAAGCATACCTTAATTTTGATGAGCTTCATAATTCAACTCACCTAAATTTTTTTATGCTAAAAAAAAAAAACACACAAAACAAAAATAACAGCAAACATACTAAAATGATTTTAAAAATAACATCGTAGAATTAAAAAAGGAACAGCTTGGGACGACCCTAGTCACATCATGGTCTCCTGCAACATTAGAGGTTAATATGAACAGAGAGAGAAGTGAACACATTCGAAGTAAGCACTGAGGCTACTTTTACAAACCACCTCAAAAAGACCATATTCACCCAGATAAATAATTAAGCAAAACAAATAAAATGGGTTAAGGAGTAATTTAGCTAACAAACTATTATCTCAAGAGCATCCTGCACAAATAATTTTTAAGTAGACCAAAAATACCAAAAGCTTTTGAGAATATGTAGTCAGCACAAAAAATGGAGTAAAACTTTTTTGTGCTGGGCGCTCATGTAGTAAATTTTTTTGTGTACTGACTGCATATTTTTAAAAAAAGTTTGGTATTTTTAGTCTACTTAAAAGTTATTTGTGCTAGACGTTCTTGGGCTAATAGTTTGTTGACCAAATTGCTCCTTAACACCAAATAAAATACTCCTTTCGCTTCTAAATATAAATAGAGTTTATTTTTTTTAGAGATTAAGAAAATTAATTAAATTACTTTAAAGTATTTTTATTTTTATTTTTTTTCTAAATTAATTAGTTTGACTAGTAAATTGATATATAATATAAGAATATACAACATATGCTATTATAATTAAGTACTTAAAAAAAATTCTGTAAAATACTCCCTCTCGTTCTAATCTCTTTAAATTTTGATAAATAGGTCTTATAATTAGAACTGAAGGGAGTATCTAAATATCCCCTTCCATCCCAAATCTTCCTCGTGGCCCCAAAATTTTAGGGTTGAAAAAGAAGTTGGCTAAAGTTTTTATTTATTTATTTATTTATTATTCAATAGGTTGTGATGAGATTATTATAAGATCCTGATTTATCCGTTGAGCCATCTAGGCTAAATAATCAGCACATCTTAATGCTTCCCTGTAGGTATGGATAATCTGTAGATCCTCGTGTGAAATGATAAGGGATCTTACCTCCTGTATCTTCTATATCATAGGATGACCTTGCCCGCAATCAAGTAATAACAAATGAATTGCATCCAATGAATCAGTATGGAGCATAACTTTCTTGAAACCTAGTTGTTTGCATAGTATAAGACCCCTATAGATAGTATGGATTTCAGCAGTAGTTGACTTAGTATATCCTAACTTCTCTTGAAACCCACATATCCAGTTTCCTTGGTGATCTCTAATCACTCCTCCACAAGTTGTTTGTCCACTATTCCTGTATGATCCATCCACATCTACCCCATACATAGCCTGAATCTGGAGGACGCCATCTAGCTTCTGCTCTGTCTGGTATCTGCATAATTTGATGCTAGAAACGGCTATGCACTACTCCTTTCATTAAATGGAATATGCATCATTGTGTAATCGCTCTTGACTGGTCTCCTGTGTCTTCAAATACTTTTATACATCTATTCTTCCAGAGAAGCCAGCACACAACACTAAATGTTCTGTGTCATGGCCATCTGGCAGTAAGCCTACCAGATGGATTGTTTTTTCAGCTCCATTTTAGCCAATCCTGCAAAGAGCGAGAGAAAAATATAGAATAATATAATGGGTTAGTTAAATTAAACCACACTCTTTTGGCAATCTCACAGTCTCTCAATATATGAATAATGGTTTCCTCTCTATCACACTCAAAAGGACAAGTGCTTTGCACATAGAGATTATATTTTGCTCTAAATGTATTAGTAGGAAGTCTCTCATGAAACACTTGCCATATGAAGAATTTTGCTCTTTCAGGAATCTCCCAATGCCATATACGTTGCCAGGTGGGTTCAGGTGTATGCTCCTATTGGTAGTAAATCATAGTGTATGCTGATTTAACAGTGAAGTTTCCATCTGAAGCCTTACGCCAATAGAAAACATCATCACCCAAGCCATTAGGTGGAACAACCTTCCAAATTTCTTGAACAATCCTATTTGGAAGGAATGTTCTCCATTTATCCCTATCCCATTGTCCATTTGGTTTAACAAAATCCTTTACCACTGCATCTAGATTTATCAAGTAGAAATTTTTATCCACATAGTATTTCAAAGGCTTGTCTAATGGCATCTAATGATCCTCTTAAGCCTTTGTAGATAACCCACTTCTTAGTCTCTTTAAAATCCTAGTGAAAAGACCTTTCCTTATCAACCATAATAGTATCATTAATCCAGATTAACAAGTGATTAAGGAAAACTCTTTTCTTATGATAGTAGCACAACGGAGTTCAGGGCACAAATTTCGCCCACAAACTCATCATCACAAAATCCAAAACTCTGGGCACAATTGTTAAGCGGAAGAGAACAAGCCCACGAGTTTTACAACACCAAATTCACATCAAAGGGGGTGTGTACCAGAGCACTCACACACAAGTTTTAATTGTGGATCCACCAAAGTATTATAACGAATACTAAAGTATCATAATATGTAAAATTAAGTCTTTGGTTTAACAGTAAATACACAGTCATCCCAAAACAGTTTAAATAGTATTCTCAAAACATGTGGGCCCTAGTATGGCAATATAGAAATCATTACAACACCAATACCAAAAGAGGTCAGCAAAGTTTACAACTATTACGCCTCTGGTTGCTTCCCTTTGCTAATAATAGGATTAGAGACCTCGCCTGAAAAATATTGATAATAACGGGGTGAGACATAAAGTCCCAGTAACCAAAATTAATTTATCAAATATGCAGGAAAGGATTGTAAGTCAGAGAAACAGGTTTATTATCATAAGTAAAATATCAATAATTAAATAATACATAATAATTAATAACAATTAAACCCATCCCCACTCATCCATCCTGCTCCTCCTTATATCTTCTGGACGTGGTACAGCCTATCAGTGCTAGTATACCTGGCCAAGGTTAGCTAGTCACTTCAAGGATACTATCCCCTCCCATGTCACCACCAATATACCGTAACAGGGAGGTGTCCGCCCAAAACACTCAACTCAAATCCGAGCCAGGAATGAGAGAGCCGATGGGCACAATTTCACCCTAAATCTCTTCCACACAACCCCACATATTTCAAAACAGATAAACAGTATGATATTATAATTATCAAAACATAGCATAATATATTACTCCATATTCAACAACTCACAACAATTATCACAACAGCCACCACAACAATAATTTCAATAACAAGATCCACTCATACATACATACAGAATAGAAAAATACATTGTTTCTTTGGAATAGCTACATGTTCACATACACACATAATTTTCAAAACACATGTTAGTAGTATTTACGAAAATAAGATTTAGTCAACACCTTACAATCCAAGACAAGCATATGAAATAAATTAACCCTGGTTACCTCAACTCCACGCTTAACCTTATCTTGAGGAGTAAAACACAATTAGTCACCGGTCACAAGGAAACTCTACATTATCACAAGTATAACTTATATAACTCAAAATACACAAATAATAATAATAATATATTACTGTTATAAAACTGAAAAAATAACAGTTTTATCATTTAAATTTCCAAAACTAACCGATTAAAACTTCAATAATATTTCCATTAACCCAAAATAAATTATTTATAAAACTTTTAATTAGTAGAAATATAAAGTGAGATATAAATCCTAAATTTCTTAGATAGAAAAATTAATTTAAATTCTTGCAATAACAATTCAATAAAACTAAACCGATCAAAACTAGCTATTAATTGCTCTATACATATATACAGTCTTCTATTGTCAAAACCCAATACTTTTTCAAAATCATAACCTCAAAATTTTCACTAATCAACATGATTTTACCTTTACTGAAAAGAGAAAAATATTTGGAACAATTTTCATGAAGGAAATTTGTTGAAAAAAAGTTAATTTAACTACTAAAATTATCTTATAAGATAAATAACATACCTCAAAAGACCCAAATATTATCACCACCTTCTTCTCTTTCTCTTCCCTCACTCTCTCACGCACTCTCTCTCTGTTCTCTTCTCAGACCCGCACACGCACACACACTAAAAACACACACACACGCCCCTTTATATATATAGGTGGGGGAGGGGTATTAATTACCCTCCCCCTTTCACTACGTGCGTGCTGCCCACTCCTATATATATATATATATATATATTCTTTTCTTTTCTTTTCTTCTCCCCCACACACTGCTTCTCTCTCTCTCTCTCTCTCTCTCTCCAAATTTTAAATGAAGCAAATTACCAAAAAGGCCCCAACTCCATTTTAATAATAATAATAACAACAACAGTAATAATAATAATAACAGTAAGAATAGTATCATTATTTGTTTCTCTCACACAATTCCAATTTAATTACAATAATCATACATATAATTATTTTATGATTACCATTAAATCCTAAAAATTAAAATTAGGATGTTACACCCAGCGCCGATGGGAGAAATTATGCCTTCACCCAGCCAAAGTGGTAGCTCCCCTCGTCTTTGAATTTGCAGCAAATTATCCAAGGGGCTCCCCCAATTTTGTAACCATCCAGGGGAAGAATGTACAATGCAGCCCCAGCGCCATCCGCAAGGTGTTCAACCTCGACCCCATCGATGATGAGTACAATGAACTCCTCTAGTAGGAGGAAAACCCTGACGTCCTCGCCACTGTGGTCGCTCGGCTATGTCTGCCTAACACCGAATGGCAAGTTTCCAAGGAAGGGTCCTACAACTTGAAATGTAGTCGACTGAAGGTCGAGGCACGTATTTGGTTTCACTTCCTTCGCTACCGACTCCTGCCCACCCTGCACGCCCATACAATCTCGCGAGAGCACGCATTCTTGCTCTATTGCCTTTTAGAAGGAAAACAAATTGATGTCAACGCCCTCATCTACCGCGAGCTTTTTGAGTCCCTGAAGACTACAACTGGAAACCTATGGTTCCCTGCTCTCGTCACCGAGCTCTATCGCAATGCAGGGGTAATTTTTGATGCCAGCGAAGAGCGAGTGGGACTCCTGCAACCTCTTACCGTCGCAGCAGTCCAACGCATTCTGCAGAAGTGTCAGCCAAAGGTCACCCAGACCAACGTGGCCAGTTCCTCTGTCGAACCCCCAGCCGACACTACCCTTATTTCTGCAGCGACATTTCACGCTTTGGTGGCCCATGTTACCACCTTGCAGCGTTCGATGAGTACCCTACTCCTTCAACAGCAAATGTGGTGGCAATATGTTGCTGAAAGGGATCGCAGCCTAGCGGCAAATCTCATAGCAAATGCCCCAAAGTACACTCCAATGCCGGTTTTCTCTGAAGCGACTTTTGACATGCACAATTGCTTTACCGGCCCACCACAGTAGGAACGACCAAGCTCACGGAAGCGTCATATTTACACGAGCAGGGTAATGCTCTCCTCCTTTCTCTTCTCCCTCCAACTTCACTTCGCTGTCGCAATGGGGGCATTGCTTCGTTCAAGTGTGGGGGGGGGATTGACTAGATATACTCTGCCTTGACTGTGTGTGATTCGATTAACTCTGCATTTAGTTTTTGCACAAACTGACTGAAAATTTTTAAAAGTTCATGATTAACCATGGACAAAATCTGGTAGCAATAGGATGAATGTTTGTATAACTGAGCATAGTGTGTTTGCCTAAGAAAACTAAACCCTTAGGCTTGGGAAATTGACGGTGCTTGCTAATCTGATATGGGGTGGAGTGGCGATGAGGAAGTCTAAAGGGAAGAACCCCCAATGGAAGGATTAAATTGAGCCTAACTGTTTTATTTTGTATGCATGTCTACTAGCCTGTGTTTGATCCTTGATTTGTCTTAGTTCTTTGATAAACTATCTGACATCTGAGTTGAAGTTCATAGGATAAAGGCATTCATATCATACCCTTCAACCATATACACAACCCATCTTACATAATCTCCGTTTTGCTACCCTTTTGAGCCATACAGTTGTGCTACAGCAAACTTAGTTAGATAGGAAGAAAAGCTAGAAAAAGAATTGTGAGAATGCTATGGCAGAGTACTCCCATAAAGTGCTGCCCAAAAAAAAATACATAGAAAAGAAAAAGAAAGAAAAGAAAGGACCAAGAATAAAAGGCAGCAAGAAACATAAAGAGCACTCGGTCGAGGCTATGAAGATTTGTCAACTTGTTCTGCTATAGCACCCAATATCATGTCCATCACAAAACTCCAAGTTACCCTCACAATATAACCGAAGAAGCCCTTTTGATGAACAAGTATTCGGATGCTAGGAAGCAATCTTAAAACTTTGACAAGACTATGGATCTTCTAGGCTCGTTTGACAAGAGAGAAACCAAAGTCCCCTGGGTGAGCGAGTGTAAACCCTGAACTTGAGAGCCTCTGAAGACTTCCTCATCTAAACAATACCACGCATTATGAGCGGTTGGCACTGGGCAGTGGGATTGCCGAATGGGGGATGAAAACTGGAATCAAGTGTGCAAGCGAAGTTATATGGACAGGAGTACTGCGGCTATGAGTTGTTGTTCGCTTCATCTTATTTTTCCCAGTAGTGCAAAAAGCTAAGTGTGGGGGTATTTGATGAGCACAAATCATACCATACTTTCCCTATATTTCATGATTAAATTGAATGGTAAATATAAGCTTAACTGTGAATTAAACAAGTAAAAAGGCATGTATTCATGATATAGGGACTGAGAGATAGAAGTCATCTACATGTGCTAAGAACAGCGTACTTTGCGTTGCTTTTGAGGAAAATTGTGTAGCAGAGTTGATACGATGCTATAGCATTCGGATAGCAACCCAAAGTGCAATACAAGGCATCACGAATGCTATAGCAACGTAGAGGACGCAATGCTATGCGGCTTATTTTCTGACCTTTTTACCCAGATGATTTCAAGAATTAAAGAAAAGGGGAATAATGACAGGTAGATTGATAACACGATGAAATAGAAGATGTGGACGATCGAAACTAAAAGATTTGAAGAATTCCGCAAGATCAGCAGAATTAATCTACTTGGATTTGAAGATATGATAGATCTCGACAAATTAGGAAAGACACTGCAACTTGCGCTGCAAGAAAGATTGACTATAAAAGACAACAGAGCCAACCCTAAAGGCAGAGAGCCCTAGAACGAGATTCTAGTTTCGGCAGACTCAAGAGAAGAGTGAGAGATTTCACAAGAGCACGAGATTTCCAGAAACCCAGCATCCTTCCCTGCAGTACGACAGAACGAAGAAGACGTGGAGTCGTGACGTGACAGGGCCGCGTTCACGCCGTCGGAAATTCCGCCAAGCTTTCTGTTTTCCCTTTTTCTTTATTTAGTTATTTCGATCATGGGTCATTTTGCTAGTATTTGTTTTGTGTGTCCCTCGTCAGTCATGAACTGATTTTCATATGGCTCGACACTTTGGTAATTTGCAATTAGTAGGTATTGTTTAAATATATATATGTACGGGTCTGCCTATTCTCATTGTATCAAATATTCTTCATTGCAATAATAAAGCTTTCTTTTCTCAAGGTCAAAGAACAGGGTTTTTGTCGTATTACTTTTCACTTCCATGTCTATTTCTTCTTATTTTGTGTAGTGAAGTCGAGTACTCTCTGGTAGGGGTGAGCATGGGCAGGGTTGGGCAGGGTAAGACTCCAGTCCAGTGCTCAACCTAAAGAATGAACGGGTTACATTTTGTAGCTCGATATCCAGCCCAACTCGATAAAAGTCCTAATCATTTTTAGGCTGGGCAAGGTGGGCTTTCCCTGCCCAAGTAGTGACACCCTCCTCTGCTCTATGAAGATTCTAATTCATACTTTACACAATTTTAAAGGTTTAGAGATACCTGAAATATAATATAATATATTTTGACATAAAATAGTATATAGAATAATATTTATTTAAATATATTTGCTTTTTTGGGCATGGCCAAATGGGCAGGGCAAGACCCTCTACCCAATGCCCGACCTTGCCCAATTATTAGCCCAGCCAAAAACTGTCCAAATGTTTTTTGGGCCACCTTCTTAGGGCTGGACAGAACAATTTTTTACTGAGTTTGGGTGAGCGTGCAGGACATCTGAACATCTTGCTCACACCTCCTCTCTGGTTAAAAAGAAAAAGAAAAAAGCGAAGTGATTTTCTCTCCCTTTTGTTGAACCCTACTCTTCAGAGCAACACAGCATACTGCCGGCGCCGATAATGGACTACACACCGCCACCGCTCGAGGACGGCTTCACCACCGAGAAGCTCTTCTGTGAGGGTTACTCCTACACTTACGACGACGTCATTTTTTCTCCCTCACTACATTGACTTCCACACCGACGCCGTCCAGCTCGCCACCAGGCTCAGTCGTAATGTGCCTCGAAATATCCCCCGTGTTGCTTCTCCGATGGACACCGTCTCCGAAGCCCACATGGCCGTTGCCATGCCTGTCCTTGGTGGTATCCCCTTTATCCACTCTAATACGACACCGTCCGATCAAGCAGCCATGGTACGTTCCTCTAAGTCGCGTCGAGTGCCCATTCTCTCCAGCACTGTCTTCAAACCAACCTCTGGGAGGATTGAGTCGCTTGATGATTTTGGCGACTCACCGTATGTTTTACTTGCTTCAACTTCTTGATTTTGGCGACTCACCGTATGTTTTACTTGCTTCAACTTCTTGATTATTTCTGTCCCTCTTAACTACGAAAATATGAAACTTGTGATTGTGTTTTACTAGCTTGTCAAGCAACATCTGTTTACAAGGTCTCATCCATTGCTTATAAAAGTGGTGTTCCTGTTATTGCTGATGGCGGCATCTCAAACTCTGGTCATATTGTTAAGGGCTTAACGCTTGGAGGTTCTACTGTGATGATGGGAAGTTTCTTGGCTGGGAGCACTGAAGCTCCTCGTGCCTACGAGTATCAGGTATTGAAATTTAATCAAATAATGCATTGAACATGTTTTGTCTGTATATACTGGAGCTTTCAACTTTGCTAATGCCTTAAGTTATTGGGTTTTGATAAATTGTGTAATGCCTGTCTTTATTTGAATCGACTGGTGCTTTTTTTGGCCTGAGAATCATGTGGTGATTAGAAACATTTTATTAAATAGATACCTAATGTTGAAAGCATAGTTCACTTGAGATATAGGGAGGGAGAACTTTCAAAGGAAAGGAAAAGAAAACATTGTAATGATAATGTTGTGGCACATTGTCGCTCTTACATATGAAAATTAGCCTCTCATACAGTGATTAAGTGCGATTTTGGTTTCATGTTGAAAACCACCAAAACTAAGGTTTTGTTGAAAGCAAGCACCTGTTGTGAACACACCAGAATCAAGAATTAAGTACATAAAGACTCGTATTTTTGTGAGTGATGACAATAAGTTGTTGCATCTAATTAAATTTTTAGTATATTCTTTTATTCCCCCTGCTCTCTGATTTGCTGTCTAATAATTTTGCAATGGCTTCATAATTGAGCTTGTTTTTCTTGTGCTGATTGTTTATTACTTCTTTCTCTGGCATGATTTGTTCATGTGAAATGGAGGTTTAATACTGTAGTCATTTAGATAACTATTTTCGTTGTAACAGAATGGTGTACATGTCAAAAAGTATCAAGATAGGTAATTTTTTAAAGGTACATTAAAAGGGGGTTACAATAAAAAGAAATTAGGATAGATTTATCATGGCTTCTCTTTTTTTCTGGAATTTTTTGTCTTGGCGTTTTTTGGGATTCTTATCCTGTCGCTTCTGCCTATTGGAGATGTTGACTTCTGTTTAAGAGGCTTCTCAAGAATATGGGATCAATGCTTTATCCCTGCATTGAATCCAATAAAGGAGATGATAACTCCCTTTTCGTATTTTCTGCAATTTGAAAAGCTTAGAATCCTAAAGTTTTTTTTGACATAGCTGATTACTTGAGATTTCATAGTAGTTTATGTTGTAAATGATTTGGTTTGGTCTGCACAGGTACGAACTGGAGGAGCACAGGTGGAAGGTGGAGTTCATAGGTTGGTTTCCTATGAAAAGAAATCTTTTTGAAGGGTATGAAACCATGTAGCTTTCTGCGAAAGCTGTGAGTGAAATCATTATGAAGGTCAAGGACCAAATAAACATGAAAAACTGGACAAGGCAGCAACTGCAAAAGCAGCAGTGTTACCAATGAAGAACATGTTTAGTTCCTCACAAAATTTGGCTGTAACTAGTGAAAATTACGAGGCACTTGTCAAAATTACGCAATGCCTATGTATTCCATGCAAACTCCACGAATTGATTGTAACTAGAAAGAAAGACTTAATTGTTAGTCAACTTAAATAATGACATTATTGTGCTCACGTGTATTTTGCAACTTAATTGTTACTCAACTCCATGAAGTATTTTGTGTAAAGGGGCATTTGTATTGGTGACAATGTTGTTGACAATCTGTATTTGAGTAAAGGTGCATTTGTATTGACTTGATTTTTGTTTTTCAGCTACATAATGAAATTTTTAGTGCCTCAGTGTGCTTTGTTAATGTTATGTAATGATATCATCTTTAATTGGAAAAGAAAGTACTAAAATTTGTGTGAAATTCGAAGTTAGCTTGGATACATCTACATTTGCAGATCATTGATGGAGTTGTTAAAACTCTCTGATGGAATTGTTAACACCTACTAATAGAGTTGTCAACACACACTAACGGAGTTGTCAATTACCCAAAGATGGACTTCTCAATACCAACAGATGAAATTGTCAATAACACAAAGATGGACCTCTCAATACCAACGGATAAAGTTGTCAATACCAACAAATGGAGTTGTCAACACTTTCTGACGAAGAGGGTTTTCACAACTCCATTAGTGAATATTAATAAGTCCATTTGTCGGTATTGATAACTCGATTAATGGGTGTTGACAACTTGGTAAGGTATTGGTTATGCCATTAAATTGGGAATAAGAATTATAGATTGAGATAACTTAATTTGGTATGAGAATCTAAATTGGGAATAAAAGGAAACAATATTATGGGAAGGTTAAACGTGAATGGGAACCTAAAGAGAACTCTAATAGGATAAACTTCGATCTTAGAGAAGAAACAATAACATTGCTAATTGATAATTGAATATTTCAAACACTACTTTTTGTCTCTTAGTTAATAATTTAGGACTCTTTAGCTAATAAATAATGGTTTTTTTACTTATTTGGGCTTTGGGCCTTTTATTATATTTTGGCCATTATTTAATAATAAATTTCAGTTTTACATTGCTTCACTGTTTTTACCATAACTCTTGAACCAGACATCAGATTTGCCTCATTTTTGTCTCATATTTCAGATGATTCAAAGAGCTACAATTGTTATGAAGACATGAAGAGCAAATTCAAACAAGAGGGCGGTCAATTTTGGAGCCGAAGCATATGTATTTTTTGATTTTATTTTGGGCTCGAACTTTATAACTAAAGCCCAATTTTATTTTAATTTCGTTTTTGGGCTGACCTATTTCCATTTAGGGTTAGGTTTAAGTTAGTGGCAGCCACAAACATGGGATTCATTCACGTTTTTACAAACTTGTGGATCAAAATAGAAGCTTTTATTTTTTCTCAACTGTTCTTCAGATGTGCTTCGCGTTCTTCATCTGTTTTTCGTCTTTCCTAGTTATGTTCGGCTAAATCTCTGTGATTAGCCCACGGATTAAGGATTCTACTTTCCAGAGGATTTGCGCTTAATCGGTAACTGTCGAACTCGTTTCTGTATTCTCTGATCGGATTTGATTTTTGGATTTGGATTGAGTTTTTAATTAAAAACCTGATAAATCCATATTTTTAGATATTTTATCCCGCCTTATCCATTTATTTTGGGGATTATTTTAGGCTAATTTGGATATATTAGATGATATTTGAATTGTTAGCCAATTTTAAGAGATAATATAAATCTGAATTAATTATAAGATATTGGGCTTAAATTGTTAATATTTTGATTGATATCTTGTTGTTAAATAATATCTCTTAATATATGATATCATGATTTTATCATGTTTGAGATCCTATGTGCAGAATTTTTCAGGGAAGCTAAAAAGAAATCTAATGGTGGAATTTTATTGGGCTTCTTATATTTTAATGGACTCAAATTGTTACCTAAAAATCCTCTCTTCCTCCTATAAAATTAACCTAGCTTTCGCACAAAAAGTAGGCATGCTCTTATTGAGAGCCGAGAGAGAGCCGAGAGACGCATCTGCGAGAATACACACGCAAGCCGTGAGGACAGACGCACAAAGACGCAGCCGCACACATAAGGAACCACACCAGATTGAAGATTTGAGAACATTCAATTATTGACCCAGATCGATATTTCCCAATGACGTAGTTCGAACTAGGTTAAAGTATTATTGTGCGATCGTATATGCCACTGATTCGAACGGATTCTGAACGATTGTTCAGTTGAGGGAAATTCTAGATAAATGCAGAGATCTCGGTTTATCTAGAGTCGATCGCGAGTTTGGTTGTGAATCTGTTTCGTCCAAGGAAGGAAAGTGAATTCGTAATCCTGGGTTAATCTCTGTTATTCTTCTATTTATCTGTTTGATCTGTGTTTATTTCGTTTTGTTTATGTTGTTTTGTTTTTATTCTATTTGAACCAAAACTCCCCATATTTACTGTTCTGTTTCACTGTTATCAATCGAACCCGCTGCGAATTCATCGAGGAAAACAACTCAGGTTACATTATACTGCAAGTTCTTTTCTAGCCTGGTTATTTTGGGAGATTACGACAAATCTCTGTCACTAATTCAATAAGAACAACCAATCTTTGATCTTAGAGAAATAATAAGAATCTCACTATTTCAACAAGAACAGTCGTCTCTCTAATAATTAATAAAGCCAGAATCTGTAACTTAACTAATTAATAAAGCCCAGGAGGATACTCCGATGATTACTCTCTGAAACATTCCATACTTTATTGATGAAACTCTAGACCTATTTATAATAATTTACAAAAGGTAGACTTTTTTCAAAATATAAATACAAAATATATCTAAATCTAAGATTTAGATAACTAACAATTATAAATCTTAACAACTAAATCTTAACAAATAAGATATTCCTCTTATTTCCTAATTTCTAAAAATAATAATAAAAGATCTTAATTAGTAAGATATTCCTCTTATTTCCTAATTCCTAAAAATAATAATAAAAGATAATTAAAACAGACTCAATAAATAAATAAAACAAACTCGATAAATAAATAAATCAATGCCTAATATTTAGATCACTATCACAACTCCATTAGGTGTTGACAACTCCATCTTTGAGTTTTCACAACTCCATCTCAGGTTTCGATAACTCCATATGTGGTTTTGACAACTTCTTCAGTGATATTAAAACATTGTGACGTAATTGTTAACATGTAGTTAACACCAATTTGTATAAATTTCATTACTGACAACGAGCAGAGAGAGGCACGAAAAATTTCATGACGTCATTGAAATGCAAAAATCAAAATCAAGTAACGGACCTCTACACAAATACAACTTGTCAAGAATCGAGTCTAAAAAACTTTAGCCACTGAATCTTGTAACTTATTAAGTTTATTAACAATTAAGTTACAAAATACACAGGTCCACTTGGCACATTCACTAGCCGAGTATGTTGTGAGGACAAGTGACCATATCATCATTGTCATGGTCACATACCGGTTTAGCAACATCTTCCAACTCCATATCAAATATGTCTCTAGCTTCATCTTCTAAGCCGAAATGAATAATCGAGACCAAAACAGGTAGAGTGCAAGCCAAACCCAAAATCAAGTTAGCTGATAAACCAACATATGAAACACAAGGATATGAATCAAAGGATAAATCGAACATTACAAGGATATACATATGTCATACGTTAAATTGTGTGCAACAAAATGGAATTCATAAACACTTTGACAGTATCATCAATCAACTAACAAATAAGGAGAAGTATAATTACAGGGTGAAGTAAAATCATCCAAAAAAGAGACTCATAAATCTCAATCTTGACAACTTCATTATCTTCATACTTATCTTTCTTGGAAGAAATATTTCATTTTCAGAAATACTTCATACTCACTAAACAACTCATTTAAGGATTTGTCATCTCTGGAACCCATGTCTACTGATTGCTTGTTTCCTCCAGTGACTTCAAGAGCAACAGGTTTATGGATAGTTTTTGAAGTATCTTTCATGCTCCAAGAAACACCATGCCGTTCAACTATGTATTAGGATCCCACGTCCCTTATTAGTTTATTCTCGGAAAAGAAAACATATTTCAGATAAGATAGAGTAGTTACTAAATATTTTATCTGTTTGGTAGTTTAGGCAGTTATTACAAGTTATTCTTATCTTATCTGTTGGCAGTTTAGATATCAGTTATGGGAGCATGCAGATTGGAATATATTATCATTTGTATTATGTTTCACAGGACAAGGATTGTAATCAGATTATATTATGATATTGGCTAGAGATTTCAGATACTGGCTCTAGAGTTCTCTTTTCTCTTACTTCTTCTCTTTTATTTTGCTAAGATCCTATCAATTGGTATCCGAACGGTAGATCCTTGAGCCTATCTATTATCATGGTGAACACAAAAAAAAAAAAAAAAAATCTGCATATAATAATGATTCACCAATACATCCAAATCTGAACCGAGAAACCCACCCACTTATTCAAACCCGTCACATTCCTATTATACTAAACCGTTTATTCAGTCAACTCCCCAGAATTTTCCACCGAACACGTCTTCTTCGGCAGAAACGCACCGACTGATGCCGACCAACACACGGATATCGCAACCTCTGAATTTCAGCGACCAACAGCGTCAATTTCGGCACGAGGTGGGGTTATGTTTCAAATGTGGCGATCGATTCATGCCTGGGCATCGATGTAAAACTTCTACCCTGCGTCTAATGGAGATTTCAGATGAAACAGAGGACATGCCAGATAATATTGACGATGAACAGTGTACAGAGAAAGCATTGGCCGAAATTTCACTACATGCAATTCTGGGCAATCATTCGGCTTCCACTTTAAAAGTAAAAGGTACTTTAAAGTCCAAAACGGTTTTGATTCTTATAGACTGTGGCTCTATGTCGAAACATTACAGTTGAATACAACCTCTCTCCCTACTTTCGGTGTTCAAGTGGGGGATAATCGGATTATAACCTGCAAGTCAATCTGTCGCAATTTGGAAGATTTCTTTACTGAAAGGGATGCCCTTTTGGGCCTAATTAAATCTAGTCTCATGGCTGCCCAAGCACACATGAAGCAACATGCTGACTTACACCGCCGCAATTTGGAATTCCAACCAGGCAACATGGTTTTCTTGAAAACTCAGCCTTATCGTCAGCAGTCCCTCTCAGCCCAGAAATTTCAGAAGCTTTCTGCTCGCTATTTTGGACCATACTCTGTGATCAGACGCATTGGAAAAGTGGCTAATGAACTTAAGCTTCCGCCCACTTCACGTGTTCATCCGGATTTTCATGTCTCTTTGCTCAAACCAGCACAAGGTTGTGATTCTCAGCTGTCTATCCAACCCCTTCCCGTGACAGATAGTTGGGAACTCGATATTCAACCAGCCAAGGTCCTAGATTCTCGTGTTGTCACTACTAACAATCTGCCTACTGTTGAACTTTTAATTCAATGGCATGCTATTAAGCATCAAGCTGGGAACCTTATTACTTTATTGCCTCTCAATTTCCTAGTTTTAGCCTTGAGGACAAGACTTCTTTTCAAGGGGAGGGTATTGATAGGGGCACACGTGGCCCTCTCTTGGTTTACTTCAGAAAGAAAAGGCCACATGTCTGATTATTATGTTTAAGAGAAGTTATTATGATTAGTTATTGTATTCACGAGGAGTTATTATCTGTTTACAATTGTTATTTCATCTTATCTATTTGTAAGGTAGTTATTAGGAACAGTTAAGGGCAGTTATGTTGACTGATCCTTATATATGTGTATTGTGTTTTATGAAAGGGAGGAATGAAGAATATATTTCAGAGAATTATTGTGTTGGCATTAGATTCTGACTCTAGATTGTCTCCCTTTTTCCTAAAACTCAGATTCTGGTTCTAGTCTCCTATCTTTATTCTTATAATCCTAACACTATGTAACCAAGAGATTTAAGGAGCTTGTAAACCTCAAACAGCATCCATCCTCCCTGCCTGCGACTTCCTATATATGTCTGTTAGAGGTAAGCATATATCACAATAATCCAAGAGATGTAACGCTACTAATTCCATCAAATACCTGCCAAATCAGACTTCAATATAACCAAAAAAGGTTTTGAAACATCTGAGTTTCCCAAGAATATATACACACACATATCCAATTATCTTTTCAAACAATTTCTCCTCAAATTACAGAATGTCAATACTACTCATACATGTCTGCTACGTTTTATTAAAAAAAATTAATTCAAAGAAATCCTTGGACTCAGATGTTATTCAAATATAACGCTGTTTATAAACTAAGCAATTCCCAAATAATTGTCCCTTTCTATTTCACAAAGAGAGGCAATAAAGAAAAAGATAGGCATTCCATCTACAGAGTCTCCTCAATTGGACAATATGTCCCGCCTTCAAGAATAACGCCAGTTGTTACCCACAATTTGCCTTTCTTTTCAATAACTTCTGCCATTCCCATGTCATCTTTCCAGCTAGCCTTGGATTTCACGGACCTAAGCAGTTGATTAAACCATATATGCTCAACAAGATGATTACTACTAGAAAGAAAAAAGATAGGCTCCACAGCAGCTTCTATGGCTATGGAGACCATTATCTATGGTGCTCATGGGGCATGCCACTATGGGCCATTGACAACACTGGTTTAAACCAAAATTGTTCACCAATTTAGTAAACCGACATGAGAGCTAAATCACAATCCTTAGACTCAGTATTGCCAATTTGAACTACCAGACGTGGGCAATTATAAATGTCACATGATTCTATTAACAATTTAGATACTTATAGATAACTAATTAAACCATAAGATAAGAACACCTCCAAATCCTAAGATTATGTGCCAAATTAGTTATACGATAAGCAGAACCATAAAATCAGTCTATTTAATAAATGAGAAGAAAAGAAGAAAAAGGATTATCAAGAACAAATAAGCCAATGAAAGGATACTTTCAAGTTTCAATACACTGCTGGGTGCTGTTAAGCTTCGACAGCTTGTCTGCAAGAATCTGCTCACTGAACACGCTATTCATCCCAACTCTAGATAGCTTAGCCAGCCCCTGCCAGAAACAGTATAAGCCAAACCCTACGGAGACCCATAAATCATGGCAAAATAGGAGAACAAATTCTTGATTTTCGGACTCCACAACCCTAGAACAGAATTGAAAAGAAGCCGAATTGGGGAAGTAACTTGAAGCATACCTTAGCGAGTATCAAAGACCAAGCCAAGAGAAACTTCGGCACAAAGCCAACGAACCTCAAATTGAGCAAATGCAGAGCATGGAGAACTAATTGAGCAGAAATACAAAACCTCACAAATGCTAGAAGTTTAGAGCGGATAGAAACTACCACATTTTTGACAAATCAAAGAAACTCTAAGACGAAACGGAACAGAGGGAAAGAGCTGTTCGTGTTAGTTCTAGTTAATTTAGACGCAAGGTGTCTAAACGGTGTAGGATAGATAAACAGTACCGACGCACGCTACTGTCTTCAGAGTTCAGAGGATATACTTTTTCCTCCTTTCTTTTCAAACGGGCTTTTATTTCTCCGTGCGCTGCACGGATGATAGTATTTTATGAGTTCCTCAAACATATTTTACTTTCAAAGTGATGTAATTTTCTTATCTTTAAAGAATATTAAGACATCACTATCAATACACTACTACCAATTAGAAATGAAACCTCAACAATATTAATTAATAATATCCTCCAATCGATTCAGAGTACATATTATAAATGAAATCTCAACAATGTTAGACAATAATATCCTCTAATCGATTAACATTCCTAAATATCTCTTAGTACACAACATTCCTTATTGTGTTCTTGTTACCAAATTCAGCAAAGTAAACATACATCTTGCACAAAAAAACCGGCATAAGTTTCACAACATCTTCATATATTAGTAATGAATATCATCATAAAGAATGTTACATCTATATATAACATTGAATTGTTAAAGACTTATGTCCCACAAGAAGATCATTCGCCAAGCAATTGTTATATGACTGAAAAAAATGATACAAAGTATCACCCTATCAGGAGTAACGTGCATCTATAGATATAATTCAAGATACTCCCACAAGTTTCTTAACTTTAAGATGCAATTGAGCCTTTTTGTTTTTGTTTTTTGTTTTTGGTTTTTGGTTTTTTTGCTGTAAGTTACTTCTTTCTTGCACCAATCAGAGCCCTACAAAGATAATTCTCATAGTTCAATTCATCATAGTAATCAACAGTAATAGAAAGAGGCAAATAATAGAGCAAGAAAAAAAAAACAAGAATGCCGAACAATATGTTTACATATGTAAATTCTGGTTCTTCATAGAATATAATGAAGTAAATCAATCCTAAATGCTCTTATTGTTGGAAGAGTGTTTTGTAAA
This sequence comes from Acacia crassicarpa, assembly GCA_034222035.1. Classification (NCBI taxonomy): domain Eukaryota; kingdom Viridiplantae; phylum Streptophyta; class Magnoliopsida; order Fabales; family Fabaceae; genus Acacia; species Acacia crassicarpa. The sequence goes on along the minus strand of JAWXYG010000002.1, from coordinate 58,039,065 downwards.
CTTTCTTGAAAAGGTTAATTAAGCTGTCATGTAAAAGGCAGCTGGGAGCAACAGTCAATGGTAGGATCACTTAGGTTTGACAATTATGAGTAATGTTAATATAAAAAGATACAAAAATATGTAAAGGGGTGTCAAGTGGAAGGCTTTTTTTCACATCATTCAATGTCCTCCTTTGACAAAACCCAAATCATTAATAATTGTTGGAAGATGTCTTTTAAATCAGGTTTTTTTACAGTGCTTCTATGTCCATATGTCCATAATAGGTAGATACTTGGGTTCCCTGTTTGAACACATGTTTGTGAAAACATGATATTAATATTTTACACTTTAGAAGATATGCATCCATTCTCCCTTTAAAAACCAGAGAGTGCTCGGTACGTGCACAAAGGTGGGAGTGATTGCTTTAGTAATTATGATGAAATGATCAGGGTATCCACCATAGCCACGATGTCTCGAACACTTCTTGTTTTTCTGAATGAAAAAAAAAAACGATCAGTGGGTATTGTTTAAAATCAGAGGTACTTTTACTCTCACTGTTGTGTATTATTCATGAGGAAAAGTTTACAATACATAGGCTTAAGGTAGGCAGTCGTTACAAGGAAAAAATAGGAAATAGGAAATACAATTAATTTACATAATAACCTAATCTTTCCTAAACTAGATGTAATCATCTCAGATCATATAATCAAGGCAAGGATCAAGGGATTCTATCAGATCCTATCAATCGCAGATATTCTAACACTCCCCCTCAAGCTGGAGAGTATATGTTGATTAGTCCCAGCTTGCCTCGGAATCCTTCAAACTTCGTTCGGCCTAGTGGTTTAGTCAGGATGTCTGCGATTTGTTCTTCAGATCTTATGTGAGACAGGGTCATAATACCTGCTTCAATCTTCTCTTTAATGAAATGTCTGTCAATATCAACATGCTTGGTTCGATCATGATATACTGGATTCTTGACCATTTCAATGCTGGCCTTGTTGTCGCACTAGAGTTGCATTGGTCCTTCATGTTGAATCCCCAACTCCTTCAGTAATCTGATGATCCACATTCCTTCACAAACTCCTTTGTTAACAGCTCTCAGTTCTGCTTCTGCACTGCTTGGTGACACCACCGTCTGTTTATTACTTCTCCATGTAACCAGATTTCCCCACACGTATGTACAGTACCCTGAGGTTGACCTCCTGGTCTCTCTATCCCTTGCATGGTCTGCATCAGTGTAGATTTCAATGTTTCTGGTAGTACCCTTCTTAAAGAATATTCCTCTTCCAAGATTAAGCTTTAGGTAGCTCAAGATTCTGTATACAGCCTCCATGTGCTCTTCTTGTGGTTGATGCATAAATTGACTTACTATTCCAACTGCATAGCTAATGTCGGGACGAGTGTGGGTTAAGTATATCAACTTCCGCACAAGTCTTCTGTATCTTTCTGAATTAACTGGAACACCTTTTGGTTTGATCTGTAAGTGACAACCCTCTTCCATTGGTGTCCCTTCTGGTTGAGTGCCCAATATACCTGTCTCATGTAACAGGTCTAGTATATACTTGTGCTGAGATACATTGATGCCCTTCTTCGTTCTAGCCACCTCAAAGCCTAAGAAATACCTCATTTGTCCAAGGTCTTTTACCTGGAATTCAGTGGACAAGTCCCGTTTTAGTTGAGCAATGGATTCTTCATCATCTCCTGTAATGATTATGTCATCAACATAGACAATCAATATGGCGACTTTGCCATTAATACGTTTGGTGAACAACGTGTCATCTGCTTGCCCCTGAGTGTACCCAAGTCCTTTCACTGCTTTGGTGGATCTACCAAACCATGCCCTCGGAGATTGTTTCAGTCCATACAATGACTTTCTTAGCTTACACACAGAGTTATTAGGAGCTAGAACTCCATCTGGAATCTCCATGTATACTTCTTCCTCCAAGTCGCCATTTAGGAATGCATTCTTCATGTCCAATTGGTACAGTGACCAATCCAAGTTTGCTGCAAGTGATAACAGAACCTGAATTGTATTGAACTTGACCACTGGAGCAAATGTCTCCTGATAGTCGATCCCGTACGTCTGGGTATATCCTTTTGCAACAAGTCTCGCCTTGTATTTGTTGATGCTACCATCGGGATTAAATTTTGGAGTGAAGATCCACCTGCATCCGACTGGTTTCTTTCCTTTAGGAAGATTCGTGACTTCCCATGTTCTATTTTCTGTGAGTGCCCTTAATTCCTCTTCTGCAGCTAGCTTCCACTTTGGATCACCCATATCTTGTTGAAACGTCTTTGGAATGGTTATCTGAGCACTGTTTACAACAAAACTTTGCATTTTTGCAGATAGATTACCATATGAGACAAATCGTTGAATGGGATGCTGAGTACACGATCTTACCCCTTTTCTCAAAGCAATAGGCCAACCCGATTCTTCAGGATTTAGTCCCGGATTGGATTCATGGTCATTCCTTTAAATGGGAGAGATAGTTCTACCTGTGTCTGGTTTAGGTTGGACTTGTGAGCTGGACTCTATCTCTTGTCGTGACTCTTCACCCACCCCTGAATTGATCTCAACATGAGTTTCCGGTTCATTGGGTTCAGGTTGAGGTAGAATGTGTGTATTAGGCTGGTTTGTGGGAGCAAGTGAGTCAAGAGAGGCTATAAGGTTAGGAGGCATTGATGATGATGTGGTGGGTGAGTTTGAAGTGTTGGCATTAGGAATTAGCCATTCAATATCAGAATTCTCCCCCTGAATGGGTAATTTGGGATAATAAGCCTCGTCTTCCAAGAATACTGTATCCCGAGAGATAATAAGTTTCTTGGACGACGGGCAGTAACATTTGTATCCTTTTTGAGTAGAGGAGTAGCCAAGGAAGATGCACTTGTCAGCTCGAGCACAGAATTTGTTGCCCTCCTTTCTGTGAACAAAAACAACACAGCCAAACACCTTGGGAGGTAACGAATTGATGAGTGGGCAATTTGGGAAAAGTTCTAGAAGTTTTTTAATTGGAGTGTCATATTTAAGAACTTTAGAAGGCATGCGGTTAATTAGATAGGCCGCTGTAAGGATGGCATCGCCCCAGAATATGGTGGGAACATTTCGTTCCATTAGCAAGGCACGGGTTACTTCCAACAGGTGACGGTTTTTCCGCTCGGCTACCCCATTTTGTTGTAGGGTGTAAGGGCAAGAAGTCTGATGATGAATTCCTTGGTGATCAAGGAATTCTTTGAAGGTTGTGCTCATATATTCCTTGGCATTATCACTTCGAAGGACCTTAATGGACGTGTTAAACAGGGTTCGGACAAAGGTATAGAAGTTCTGAAAGACTTGGGCAACATCGGATTTGTCTTTCATTAAGTAAACCCATGTGGTTCGAGTATGATCATCAATGAAAGTAACAAACCACCTAGTGTGAGTAAGGTTAATTATTCGAGCAGGGCCCCAAATATCGCTGTGGATCAGTGTAAAAGGTGAAGTGGGAGTATAGGATTGTTTGGGATATGAGGATCAAGTCTGTTTTGCAAATTGGCAAGTTTCACAATGAAAAGGAACAGAATTTTTATTGAATAAATTTGGAAACACATGTTTCATATAATCAAAACTAGGGTGACCTGATCGACAGTGCCACAACAATACATCATTATTCTGTGAATTCGAGCTAACCAGCGCCTGTCTTGCCTTCCATGTATCTTTATTCTTGGAGTTTGATCCTTCAAGGTATAACAATCCATCCCATTCTCTAGAAGTCCCAATCGTCCTCCTCGTTCTTAAATCCTGAAAAACACATACATCATTATCAAAAATCACTCAACATACTTGACCTCTGGTCAATTTGCTTACAGATATCAGATTACAAGTAAGTTCTGGTACAAACAGAATATTATGTATTGTCAAGTGAGCAGATAATGTAACAGTGCCAATACCCTCAACCCGTGTGAATACACCATTAGCTACCTTTACTTTGAGATTTTCAGGACAAAGTTTAAGGTTGTGGAATAGTGTTTTGTTATCGGTCATGTGATCCGTTGCTCCTAAGTCTATGATCCAGGTATCGTCACTAGTCATCACAGTGTTGAGAGCAATAATAGAGTTACCTGATTGAACAAGGTTCACGTTGGGAACAGAACTAGATTTATTCTGTTTATTGAGCATTCTGCGAAACATCTGCAGTTCCTCTGTACTTAGTCGATCATCATTTTCCACCTTTGGTTCAGCTGTGGTGAGGTGGCTTTGGAAGGTCGATTTCCCCCCGGAGGGTTTGCCATGGAGTTTCCAGCATTCTTCCCTATTATGGCCCTTCCTCCTACAATGGTTGCACCATTTACTAGCTCTCTGTTCCCCATGTGGTCTCTAAACTGCGAGTGCGGAGCTTTCAACATGACTTGGTCCACTTTGATTTAAGAGCTTCCTACTTTCTTCAAATTGGACAAAGTTGACAACATCGAAGAGTTGTGGGAGTGGCTTCAGCCCCATAATTCTGCCTCTTATCTCTTCAAAAGTGTCGTTTAAGCCTAGGAGGAAGTCATGTATCCTTCCTTCTTTTACGATCTTTTTGTACAATTGTGCATCGTCGAGGTTTTTCCAGGGATGAACTTCAAACAAGTCTTGTTGCTGCCACAATTTCAACAATGAGTTATAATATTCAGTTACGGATAGATTACCTTGTCGTAAATCCCAGAGTTGTCTCTTCAGGTGAATCAAGGTAGCAATGTTTTCAAGGGAGGAGTAGGTTCTCCTAGCAGCATCCCATATTTCCTTTGCAGTGTGTGCAAGTAGATATCCCTCACTGATCTCCAAGGTCATTGAATTACACAACCATGTCATAACTTGGTTGTTTTCAGCAAACCATGTGTCAAAATTAGGGTCATCGGGGGCTGGTTAAGTGGCTGTCCCATTAATGTACTTTTCTTTTCTTTTACCTCGAATATACCTCAGTACGCTTTGTGACCATTGGAGATAGTTCCTGCCATTGAACTTATGGCTAATAGCCATAACGTGATGGTCTGAAAATTCTGAAGCTATCTCTGAGGTTCTGTTTGCTACTGGGTTACTGGTTAGAGAAGAAGAAGATGAGGAATTTTGAGTTTGAGGATCGGTACCAGACATAAAAACCATGGGAGATGTTCTGGTTGGTTTTCCTGGAATTGATCTGAACAAAGGAGGGAACTGAGGAGGATCCATGTTTCTGGGAGGAGAATAGTAGCCTGAATATGGAAAACTTCACCGGAGAGTAGCCGGAAAAATCCAAAAGTTCACCGGAGTATGCAGTACCCACTGGGCTTGGCCGGAAATCAGATGGGAAGGTCAAGAGAGGAGATCACCGTTGGAAACGCCGCCACACGCGCCTTCACGTGCCGCCACACGTTCGCTAACTGTCAGGCGCGTGAGCACCACGCGCCGCCGTGGAGACGTCGGTTGGTCACCGGACTTTGGGCATTCGCCAATCGGAGCCCTCCGGTCCTTTTGGGCTAGGTGGTGTAGCCCCACTCGCCGCCTACTGAGAACCCAAGGCTCGCCGAAAACTTCCACTGCACTATTTCTCTCTGCCTCACCGCCACTCACTATTTCTCTCATTTTTTCTGGCTTCGGACAGATGCCCTAGCTCTGATACCATGTTTAAAATCAGAGGTACTTTTACTCTCACTGTTGTGTATTATTCATGGGGAAAAGTTTACAATATATAGGCTTAAGGTAGGCAGCCGTTACAAGGAAAAAATAGGAAATACAATTAATTTACATAATAACCTAATCTTTCCTAAACTAGATGTAATCATCTCAGATCCTATAATCAAGGCAAGGATCAAGGGATTCTATCAGATCCTATCAATCGCAGATATTCTAACAGGTATGATCCTTTGGCAAAAGGACCGGTTTGTGTTGGTTCACTTTCATCAACCTTTTAGATAATGAGCTCCAATTGTGTCTACAGCTGCTAGGTGTTGTTATGTGTCATGCGTTTGTCTCCCCCTAAACCCTAAATTTATCTTGTTTTAAATTTGAATTTCCCTGTTGCTCTTGTGTAGCCCCATCACAATGTACTCATTAAATTAAATTTAATTAATTAAAATATTCAACTTTAATTAATGAGATTTTCAAAGAGAGTGAGAAAAAATATATGAAAAGCTAATACAAGAAAGTTGGTAAAGTTAATTAATATAAAAGATATTTTCTAGAAAGGTAGTGTAGTCTAACTCTTAATATAAGAAATATTTATCTTATTTAATTATAATTAGAAAATTGATTAAGTTTATATAAAATATATGTTCTAAAATACCTTATTAATCTTTCTTAATTCCTTTCTTCTCTCTTCTCCTTGATCATTGTTAAGATAGGAGTAAATTAAGAAAAGATTGATAAAAATAAAAAAAAATTTATCTTATATTTAATACCAAGATGTCATTAGAAAATATATTTCATATTAAGAACTGAAACACTACCAAAGAGAACACTTGACAATTCATATAAAGGTGGTTGTTAAAAAAAAAAAAGTACTAATGATATGTAATGTACATAGTGGACCGCCTAGCTAGTGGGATAAAGTTATTTACGTTGAACGATATATAATATGATATACTTGTGCACATCTTTTATAAACTTATCCATTATCATCATATCAGATTTGTAAGGCAAGTAACATTGTAGGGAGGGAAGTCAGAGGAAGGGTTGGCTCGAGAGAGGAAGGAAGCAATAAATGAGGAAGGGACAAGGAGAGATGACAAAATCCAAACAAAATCTAAAAGCATACGCCACGAAACTCTGTATACAATGCAACAGCTCTCTACCATTACTTCATTTTGCATCCCCGCAAATCCATCTCTTGATCCCAACCTCTACGTCACTATGCCTCTAGCTTCTTAAGTTTGTGAGATGCCAGCTTCTTAATCGTATTTGGTACTCCCGCAGTGGAGATGGTAATCATTCTTTGCCCAATTTGCACATCCTAAAATATACATGCACACAACACAAAACATCACCTGTAAAACCTATGATCTACTCTCTAATTTTTATGACAATAAAATGAAATATTGAAAAGAAAACTGAGCCGATTTATAATATGCATGTAGATTGCATGTAATTTCATGACAATCTATGTAAATCTAATGAAGAAACACAAGCATCAATAACAGCTAGCAAATTATATTTCCATTATTAACCAAGACAAAACCGGAAAACTGCAGATGAGTGACCAATGTGAAACACTAAATATGGCAGGGAGGGGGGAGTTCCTAATTATTTAGGAGAAGATATAACATGTTGATGAATGGCCGTACCAGGGCTCAAAAGGATATATTATATGAAAACTTTTTATTCAAAAGTCATTCCACACATCATTGTAATCCATTCACCTTATTCAAGCAGTGGTGAGCTTCCAGTACCCTCTTCATATTTAACATAGGCTCACCCATCCCCATGAAAACTACATTTGTTACTCTGCGCTTGAAAACATCCTCAACAGGTGGGACTTTCTTGCTTCATTAGAGGACATAAATTAAATGATGTTTTAATAGCTTAAACTATGTTCCTTTAAATCAGTCCACAAATGTTTGTAATCTTGAAAAGCTTCCTTTTGAGTTTCCTCTAGATGATTAGAACTTTCTCTTCTAGTTAAAGCACTATCACTGGTAGCATTCCTTGGCTGACAGAAAAAGAAATTTGCATTATTATTCCTTACATGAAGCATGATATGACAGGGAAAAAATTGCATTATTATTCCTTACAAAAAAATCTTTCTTTCAAAAAATTACATTATACAGGCATTAGTATTATATTAAAAGGATAATTATGTAAGATAAACAATTTCATTGAAATTTATAGGTTAACAGAAAGAGAGTAGATAATTAGCGTTGTTTATAGATTCTACAAAATATTGGTGACATTTCTTGGCTCATCTAATACAACATGGATGTCTTCTTCCTGCAATGAAGAGGTCCAAAATGATGATTAAAAACAATGAAACAAAATTAAATACCCACGTTACTGAGTAATATAACACAATATTGAGGGAAAACAATATTTGATGTGAAAGTGTTGTACATTGAGACACCTAACATGTTTGAAGATGGAGCCAACACAAATAGCAGTCACAAAAATAGAGATATAAGGTTTTCTAGGTTTGGTATGCCCTTTTACAAAACTAATCAGAAAGTTGAGGAATAAAGAATTAACCTTTGGTGCTTTGTGTTTCTTTGGAGGTCTCCACACCACAAAGAGAATAGTAAACCTGTTAACATAACAATATAGCTCTGTCACAGTCTTTGCAAGAATCTGCAATAGAATATTTGGAGCAGGTGAGTAATAGATTTTTTTGTTTTCCCCACAAACAAAAGAGGACTAACTCTTTTTATTGCTGAGATTCCAGAAATGAAAGTGGAAATTGAAAAAGTTGTGGCTTTGTATGTTTATTGAAGAAAAAAGAAGAGCATTTCAAGATTAGTTGTTTTCAATTATATTCTGAGGCACTGTCATGGTTTTAGTCGAGTGCCTTGTATTTGCTATTTCTGAAGGAATCTTATTAGAAGGTTCTCAGTGTGATATCAAAGTTCTTTTTCAATTTTGCGGTTCTCAATTTTTTTCCCTATACCATCTATTCTTTTTCTTGAAGTTGAACAACTTTCCTTCTCTTTTTTATTAATTTTGTTAAAGTCTTCTCTTACCTTTTAATTTTATAAAAACTTTCATATGAAGCACATTCATGAACATAAAGCATATGCCCTGACATTGTTCTCCTTCACCTTCTCCTGCTCTTCCTCTCTCCCACTCTAGCCTTCCAAGGCCATTGAGTGTTTGCTGTTTACTTTCCATTTTCAATTTTAATTCCAGACTTGTAGAATTGTGCTTAGACTTTAAACTCTAGAAGAATTATATCTTTAATGGCATTTTCAGTTTGGGTTCCATCAGATCTTAAGTTTTTTGTCTAGATAAGACATGTTAGTGACTGTCTAATTGGAATGGCAGATACTTGAGCCGGTTTTAGGTCTGTGAAGGTGATAGAGTACCAGATTAGCGGAAGATAATGGAAGTTGCGGAAAGTTAGAGATTTTAGGAAATAATATTTAATTGAGTCTATTTTATTTATTATTGAGTCTGATTTTATTATTATCTTTAGGAATTAGAAAATAAGAAGAATATATTATTAGTTAAGATTTGGTTGTTAGTATTTATTATTGTTAGTCATCTAAATTTTAGATTTAGATATATTTTGAGATTTAATATTTATATTTTGAATAGAGTCTACTCTCTCTAAATCATTATAAATAGGCCTAGTGCCTCATCAAGTATGGAATATTTTAGAGAGTAACTATTTGGAGTATTCTCCTGGGCTTTTAATAATTAGTGGAGTTCCTAATTATTAGAGAGTTGGTTGTTCTTATTTAATAAGATCAGAGATTGGTTGTTCTTATTATTGATTATTTAATAAGATCAGAGATTAACTGTTCTTATTGAAATAGTGAGATTCTTACTATTTCTTTAGGATCAGAGTTTAATTATTCGGTTACCTGCGCCTGCCCTAACAGAAGGTTGCACTCCAGGCTAAAAGGTGAGAAGCATTCCTGTAGTGATGTTGTTGCTGTACCTGATGATGATGCACCTGAAGTCCCTTCTAAACAACAGGAGGTATCTATATCATCCGTTGAAACACACTTCCATTTCAGACTTTTGTGCTGTTTGTCTTGTGTTTGATTCTAATTTTGAACAGGGTGATGGCAATCAATTAGGTCCAAACACAAGCATAGAAGACAAGAACAAAGAGGTGAGACTAGAAATCAATTTTGCTCTAACTTTGCTGTAAAAGGTATTTTGTGGCCATGATATGAAAAAAGGAAAGTGAACACGGATGGATTAGACGATGGCCTCCAAAAAAAAAAAAAAAGATACATAAAAATCATTAAACTAAAGAAAGTAGATTGCATTAGTTGTAGGTAAATATACATGCCAAGGTGATTTCCCTTAACAATCCATTAGCAAAGCCAAAGGTATCTCCTCCTTAAGAAAATTGTTGGAATGAACTTCTCTAAATTCTAAGATTACGTGTGAAAACAAGGATGCATATCAGTGGAGAATCTATTACTAAGTCATGGGCATAGGGAATGAAGTACTGGCAGATTGAAGCCAAAATTTTTGATCTATGAGTGATGCGAGTGATGATATAGAAAGTGCAGATATATGTACTTCTAAAAACTGTCAACAGGCTGACATACATGGTTTATCTGATTCTCCTTTTAGGTGAATGATGATCGTCGTTTCCTATTGGAGAGTGATCAAGTGCTGGTTGATGAAATTGTGAAGAAACATGCTGACTGGTTATCTGGAAGGGTAATTATCTGAATTTTGTGTGTTTAAGGGCATGATCATCATCTTCAATGCCCTTTTATGTTTTGTGGCAGTCATACAAGGAAGAAGTGAACAGTCATACAAGGAAGAAGTGAACAGTCACAATAAATCCATTGAAGAAAGTTAAAACTTCAGTTTAAGCTAGTCTTACTTTCAGAAGCACTCTGACATATAAGATATCAAAATAAGCATTCTAAAAGAAACTCAAAAAATCAAAACACATATAAACCATATTCTAAAAGAAGTATTCTACAAATTTTACACCAAAAACTCTTCCTCATTCCTCAAATTAACCACATAAATTGTAAATTAAAATTACAATTTCTTTAAAGGTAATACCTCACAGCTAATGTAGATTGAAGTTTGTGAGATGCCAGCTTCTTATCTAATTCAAACAACTTTTTACCACATATTGAAATTTTGAGTAAATATCGAAAGTATTGTCACAAAACTAAAGCTAGATTTGTAACAATGTCCTGTTCTCATGTTGTATACGGAGCTGCAATCTATAGATCTACATTCACCAATAGAAAAGAAAGTAACAGGAGTCAAATGAGCATTAAAGAGAACTTGAGAAACAAAACCAATAATATTGTTTGGTGCCCGCACTTGCTCAGTTCCTGCCGGCAATTTGTGTTCTTAAAGATGAGTCCACCTAAAGAAAAAGCACCAGCAAAACTTCCTCGTTGTTGCTTCTTGGCCAACGCCATGGTCACCAGCAAAACTTCCTCGCCTCTGCGATATGAAAAAAAGGGGAGAAGCCCGGGTATGGGTTATTAGAGGATGCAAAGCAAAATAGAAAAAAGAAAAGAATGAACAATCATTAAGATTATGTTTCCTAGAGGGAAATCGAAACAAAGTCCTCAGCCATTAAATCAATGAAGAAATAAAGTCCAGATCTAAAATAACCCATGGGGCACCGCAAGGAAGATGGTGCTTCGTCACCGTTGTCAACGAAGCTACATTTGCTTCTCGTCGCTGCAGATTGCCGATGATAGAGAGAGTTAGAAAGGGTGGGGGAAGATGAATTTAGAGCTGCAGGGAGAATTCAAATTTTGAAATGAGGGCTGCAGAGAGAGACCGAGGAAGAAGAGAAATAGGGGAGTAGGCGTCGGAAAAGGAAAAAGAGAGAGCATGAAGTGAGTGGGAAGTCTTGCGTGAGAGAGGAAGAGTGACAGGTCAAAAGAGCAAAAGGTAGAGAAGTCCCGTGAATGAATGAGCCAGGAGCGCAGCCCGATACAGGATAAATAATTGTGTTTTAATAGGAATTGTTTGTGAACTGTAAAATGTGAGAGGAGCCGAAAATAAGCCGTTTCTGAGATGGCTTGGAGGGATATGTTATTATATATATATATTGATACTAAAACAGCGACGGTTACGGTGAGGTGAAGGTGGAGGACTGACGATGGTGAGGCAAGGTCTTGATAAAGGTTAAATTGAAGGAGGAATGGTGAAGTTCGAGCTTCGTTCTCCTCCGTGGCGTCCGTGTCTCTTATTCACTGCTCACCGGTGATGACAGACGACTGACATGGTGCGACGATGGGTCGATAAAGGAGGGAGGAAGATGGTTAAGATGAGGAACATTGGCTGTGTTGTTTCTAATGTATTGAGTAGGTAGAAATTGAAGATAAAGTAAACAGAATAGCAAAACAAATACTTTCAAGATAGAAATATCACTAAGATAAGAATCTGTATAATTAATCTGTATAATATGTAAATATACAATAGTACTGTACCAAAAAGAAAACCAGTAAAAAACTCACAAGACTACCGATATGGTAATGGAAAAATGCAGAAATCTGGACCCAACTTTCGTTGTGTCTTTAAGACAATTTTGCTCCCTCAATACGGATGCCGAAGGTTTTTTGAGCAATTATCTCCCAGGATAGAGCGGATTATTCGTTTTCAGAAAGATGGCTCTGTCTATCTGAAGCCCAAGCGAATCCAACGAGTCTGCTTTCGGAACGCACATGATGTTTTATGTATGCAATATGAGTGTATATTTGAGATTAACTTTAGATCTAGTTTTTTCTCTATATCTTTTCTATATGATTTTATGTCATTAGCACATCCTATTTATAGATGACAAAATTGATTAGATGGACACTCGTTGGCGAACCAACGCGACTGTGGCGAACCGACACGACCGGCGATGGCAAACTAGTGGGACTTCTTATTCATAACCTATGGGATTTAGATCCTAAAATCCAACAATCCCCCACATGGATAAGAAGTTAGTTCATCATGACCAAATGCAAATGATCATGTATGCAAAGTGCGGTTCCTCTACGAGAAACAACTGCATCGAGAAAGGTAGGGGTTGCCTTTGAACCTTCTCTAGTGAAAAACCTATCGGATATACTGGTCAATCAGTGGACGCGCTGTCTTGAACTATCGACCTTTTAGTGTATACCAAGACAATAGGAGTCACACAGTTGCTCCTCTAGCATCGTTGGTTCTTATGCTGTGTCCATTTTGGCCCTGGACACTGCCTGGTTCTATGAGTGTTTTAGAGAATCTGCCGTTTTAAATTCTCATAGAATCGGCCTGCACTTCACACTCACATAGGTGATTCCTTGTGATGTAAGTCAACATACATCATCTGAACACATCAGATTAAAAAACCATTAAAAGCTTAAAAGCTTACCCTTATTTATTTGCATTGTCTTGTCTAGGAATGAGTGTGAGTTTAAAACTCCACAGTGTTAACAGTCGATTAAGACTTAGTTGTCTCTTTGAACCTAGTTCGTGGGATCTCCACTCTCCTAGGTAGAGTTACCGCGAAAATCAACAATGGATCGGCCTTAAACCCATTCCTTTGGACAAATTTCTAACTAACTCTCTAGGAATTCCTTTAGTCAATGGATTTGCTGTATTCTCTTTTGATTTCACCTAATCAATTGAGATGATTCCATTCGAGAATAGTTGTCTAACGGTGTCATGTCTATGACGTATATGTCTAGACTTGCCGTTGTACATGACATTCTTGGCCCTACCAATAGCTACTTGACTATTAGTATCACAGTGTATACACACTGCCAGTACCGGTTTTGACCAGTTAGGAATGTCTTCAAGAAAATTACGAAGCCACTCGGCTTTCTCACCAGTTTTATCTAAAGCAATAAATTCTGCTTCCATAGTTGATCTTGCAATCCAAGTCTGCTTGGATGACTTCCAAGACATAGCACCCCCACCAAGGGTAAATACATATCCACTTGTGGATCTTGTGTCATTAGAGCTGCTGATTCATTTTGCATCACAATACCCTTCTAGTATTGCAGGGTACTTCTCATAATACAAAGCAAAATTTTGAGTGTGCTTTAAGTAACCCAAAACCCGTATCATAGTTCTTCAATGAAGCTCATTTGGATTACTAGTAAAGCGGCTCAACATGCTTGTTGCATAGGCAATATCAGGTCTAGTGCAATTCGTAACACACATAAAAACTGCCTAGAACTCTAGCATACTCCTTTTGATTTTCAGCTTTGTCAGTATTTCTTGACAGACGAAGACTGAAGTCTATAGGGTCCGTCACAAGAATTACGTTCAAACTCTTGAATTTCTCAAGAATTTTAGCAATATAGATATTCTTGTGATAAAGCCAACCCAACAAATGTTTTATGGATTTTAATTCCCAAAATAACATCTGCTAGACCCATATCTTTCATGTCGAACTTACTGGTAAGCAATCGCTTAGTAGCTTTAATCATTTGATTATTACTACTCGTTATCAACATGTCATCTACATATAGACAGACTATAACAAACCCCTTTTCAATATTCCGAATATAGACATATTTGTCAAATTCATTGATATTAAAGTCATTTGATAACATAACTTCAACGAATTTCGCATCCCATTATTTTGGGGCTTGCTTTGGTCCATAACGGGACTTTATCAAGGAATCGACAAACTTTCTGTTCTTGTCCTGAGACAACAAAACGCTCAGGTTTTTCTAAATATATTTCTTTCTCTAATTCACAATTCAAGAAGGCTTTCTCTACATCCATTTGATGTAAATCCAACCCATTCAAGGCTGCTAACGTGATTAACATCTGAATGGATGAATTTTTGTAACAGGTGAATAGGTATCAAAGTAATCTAGGCCTTCACGTTGTCTATAGCCTTTTACTATCAGCCTAGCTTTGTACTTATCAATAGTGCCATCTGCTTTCATCTTCTTTTTTGAAGACACACTCAATTCCTACATAATGGATTCAACTTCACTATTGATAGCCTTTTCCCAAAATGGTGCTTTAGGGGAGCCCATAACCTCTCTATATATTCGAGGCTCATTTTCCAACAAAAAAGTTAGAAAATCAAGACCAAAAGATATTTTGGTCATTTGTGTTGTACTACGTCTATGTTCCTTCTCTACAAGATTATCACTTGTCGTAATATCCAATATCCTATGATAGCGCAGTACTGTTATCATTATTACCACTCGCTTTACTTCCCTTGTTATACGGAAATACATTTTCAAAGAACGTAATGTCCTTTGATTCAATAACCGTATTCACATGGATATCTGATACATCGGACACACAATCCACTATCTTAGGTTCGATTCTCAACCTTTTGGGTTTAGGAATTGCAACCTAAGCCAAACACCCACACACTTTCAAATATTTCAAGAAATGTTTCTTTCTTTTCCATATTTTGTATGACATGTTTTGTATCCTTTTATGGGACACTCCATTAATTATAAAGTTAGTAATTAAAATGGCTTCGCCCCACAACTTTTGTGGTAAACTGGACGTAATCAACACTTATTACAATATACAACATTCAACCACAATGATGCTGTAAAGATTTTACATAATTTAGTAGTGATACATACCCCAATTAAAAATATTTATCATATTTGGGTGTCAAAATAAAACTACCAACATTTACTTTCAATAATTATGAAGACAAATAATTAACCTATGGCTTGATCCATAAACACTTTATTATAACAAACTTTAATAACATCATTCCATCAAGATTATGGGTAATCAAACATCATCATAATATTTGGAATTAAAATAATTCATAAAGGTTTTGCTACTTTGGTGACTAACAAATTCACCGTTCTTAATTCCAAAACTTAAATATTTAACTTACTACAATATTTGGAATTAAAACAATTCATAAAGAATTGACCACTTTGTTGACTAATACATCCACCATACTTAATTCCAAAATTTAAATATTTAGCATTCATATAATTGTTATTCACAGTATTTAAAAAACATAAAATTATAGCCACAAAATTATCCATAATTATAAAATTAAGGCTATAATACATTTTTACCAATACATGAAACCATTTATGCTTATACCAAAAGAAATAAAAATACTATGAAAAATTAGAGCACATTTATCTCTACACTAGATAAATGATTAAATTTTCATACCACAATGATATGCTTGTCACGCAAAATATTTAATAATTCACAAAATTTGCTTTCAATAGCAAATAACAAATAAATCATAGTGTATGGTGTAACACCTCAATTTCAATACCCGAAAAACTTGGCCAAAATATTTGTAATACCTCCAACAGGGTGTATCAATATCCAAATCATTAAATTACATTACCGTTTCAAATAAAGTTCTTAATACATAATCAAAATAAATTTCAGAAAATATTTCAGAGTTCAATACAAAGTGGAAGTCTTAGGTTCATGGCAAATAAAATAGCATAACGTAAACTATAGGAGCACAAAGAGCCTCCAAAGCTCACTCCATAGGTGCCTTCCCTTGCTCTTTACTAGGATATTCACCTGAAAAATGTTAATATGGGATGAGATTCCACGTCTCAGTAACTACTGAAAGTTTCTACCGTACACAAGCAAATTATATATGACAAAAAGCAGGGGCTGATTTCAAATATATATTTGTATATACCGTAATTTCTCATACAAAATTATTTGCAAAAGTAACCATCATTATGCCAAATTGTGAACTATACAAATCTACAATGCAATATGCAGTCTCCCTTATATCACCGTCCTCCCTTGTACCGCTGACTAGAGCCATAGGCTAACACATAGTCTAACAGAAACTCATTCATTTGACTGGATGGTTCCAAGCTCACCAAAACTTAAGATACACCCGGCCAAAGGTATAAAGCTTAAATCTGGACTATGGCTCCCCTCCTTAAAAATAACAACTAACGAGGTGTCACATGTCCCACAACTCCAATGCAATCCCGGCCAGAGGAAAACATGGAAGATGGGGCCCTGAAAAGGTACCATCCACTGTGCATCGAGTGGTGGCATAAATAAATCTTATCATTCAAATCCCTCCTTACTTCAACCCATCATACAACCGCCATGATAATTATATCAATAAAATCAAATATAATAAAACATACTTCCATTTATATCAAATATCATAAAGAGGTAAGTCAAACGTCTCATAAAAATTCATCAGTCTAATCTGTCATTCTTGAAATTCAAGGGACTAAACCGTCGTTTCTTAAATTCGGGTCTAAAATGTCATTCTGAAATTCAGGGGCAAAACTGTAATTTTTACTAGGTACAAAACCATAATTTTCATAGGTACAAAACTGAAATTTTCGTGGATACAAAATCATAATACTTAATAATACTATAATACATATACATATAAACCAGTCCATATCAAAAAGTAATTTGTAATCATACACAATTCACAAGTATATAGAAGAATATTCAGAGTTACCTGTCACTCTATAGCTCCCAAAAAGTTACCGCAAGGCTTCCCTACGTTCCTTCTCTCTCTCTCTCTCTGTCTCTCTCTGTCTCTGTCTCTCTCTCTCCCTACCTTTCTGTGAGTCTTGAGTGTTTGTGTGTTGTGAAGGAAATGAGAAGGGATGAGGTATTTATAGAGTTCGGGTCTCAACTATTTTTCAAAAATCACATGTCCATCTACTACACATCTACCATGTCAATCTACCATCTATCTACCATTCATTTATCCATCTGCCATGTAACTACCATACACATCTCCATCTACCGTCTAACTACCATTCATATGTCCATCCACCATGTAACTACCATACATATCTTTATCTACCATCTAACTACCGAATACTCATCTTCCGATCAAATATCACATGCTTATCTACTTCATAATTATCTACCATTCAATTTAGTATCTGATTTCTTTACCCTGATTGCATCGAAAAATACCGATCATCAAGAGCCTAGTAGCTTTCTTAGTTCAAACTTATTCCTAAATTCCTTGTTCCAAAATTTGGGATATTAGAAAAATAAATCTTAAATTCTACTTCAGAAAAAAAATGTACTCTCATACTAAGTAATTACACGATAAATTTTAATTACCATAAATTAGTCTATCCTATAATATTATAGTTCTAAAATTTAGGATGTTACATATGGCAATCTCATATATTTTCTTCTAACACAATAAAAACTTTTTAAGATACTCATGTCTTAGACATAATAAACTTGTATTTATTCTGAAATTGCAAGGAAACATAATTCAATAATATATGAGGCCTACTTCCCACTCAAATAATCAAACTCTATTAAGTCCAAACAAATTTATTATTATTATTATTTGAATTTGGCCCAACAATTATTTTATTTTTTAGCCCATAGAAAAAGTGTAGCCTAATAAATGTGCAGCCCAAAACACACAAAACAAATATTGCAGTTCGACCCAAACTGAAATCAGTTCAGGTCAACAAATGAGCCTCACGCGAAATATATTTTAAATATATTTCGGCCCACACATACAACAAGGGGTGCCACAGCCTAGCGGTAAAGGCGTCCTTTATTCAAGCAACAAGTCGTTAGTTCGATCCCTGCCTGTGTGCGTCCCTTCACAAAACTTTTTTATAAAATGCATTGTATAAAAAATTGCCCCACTCACACAGTATAAAAGGAAGCTGTTTCAGATCGGGGTAATATAAAACAAATTAATTAAATCCTTTATTGTCTTCCATTCTAATTAATTAAATTAGATTTTTTTTTTCAAATAGATATAACATCCTAAAATTTATAAAATGCATTGTATAAAAAATTGCCCCACCTAGAGTCAGACGGGGGTTGAGTACTGATGCCAGCTGTCAGATTTGTGGTGCGCCATTAGAGGATCTGCAACACCTGTTAAGAGATTGCCCTGAATCTCGGGACCTGTGGCTGCAAATTGTTCCCCTACATTTGCGTCGTAAGTTTCTTTCACTGCCTTTTGACAATTGGCTTTATTGGAACATCAGCAAAATAGGGGGAAACCAAGACGCGGAGGTGTGGCGTCAACGATTTGTGGTTACATGTTGGTGGCTATGGAGAAGACGCAACACCTTTACTTTTGCAGGAAAGAAGACCTCGAATAACACTATTTTGTCTAGTGTTGCTGCCATGATTGGTAGTATGAATGAGGCACAAAGGAAAAGCTGTAGAAGCGCTGGTACGAGAGCATTCTCCAGCGATCGGAGATGGCAGCCACCTCCGGTTGGTTGGGTGAAGCTAAATACTGATGGTGCCTATTCTGCTACTAATCCAGGGGTGGCTAGTGGCGACTTAATACAAGATGAGCATGGAGAGTTCATTAAAGCGTTCATGTTTAAAGGGGGAGAGGGAGATTGTGTGACAGCGGAATTATGGGGGTGCCTCCTTGGAATTAAACTTGCATGGGATCTGGGCCTTAGGAAAGTGATCCTGGAGGTTGACTCGGCAGAGGTGGCCACACTTCTTGGAAACCCGACGTGCGACACTCATGAAGATCAGCGGATAATTGAGGAGATTAAAAGCATCTTGAACCGGGATTGGGAGGTGGAAATCCGCACCATAAGTCGCTGTTTGAATGAAGCTGCTAATAGATTGGCTAAAATGAGCCTCTCTGCCACGCCTGGGGTCCAGTTTATCCCATTTGCAGATGCAGAGCTGTTGAGGATCTTTCTTTTTTTTTTTTTTTTTGAATTGGGGACCTAATGGTCCCGGGCAGGGTCGAACCCTGATACAAAGGCTGGATAGACCAGCGTCATACCATTGCGCTACCTGAGCACTTGGTGCTGTTGAGGATCATTGATAAAGATAAGACGTAGTCTGTTTCTAGTTTTCTTTATTGTATCAAAAAAAAATAATTGCCCCACTCACACAGTATAAAAGGAAGCTGTTTTAGATTGGGGTAATATAAAACAAATTAATTAAATCCTTTATGGCCTTCCATTCTAATTAATCAAATTAGTTTTTTTTTTCCAAATAGATATAACATCTTAAAATTTAGGATTTTTAATAAATCTCATCATTTATCTGTTAAATATATTTAATTTCTGCAACTTGAAGCATGAAATCAAATCATATTTATAAAATATCTAATAAAACCAATAAAATCTCCCGATAAAATATTATATTTACATTATGAATTTAATATTTATCAAATCCCCATTAAAATATGGAGAGATTGTAGGAGATTTATTAACTACCCTATCATACAAAACTAATATATTTATTAATAATCAAATTTTCAACAGATGTAAATTTACCGTACAAGTAATCAATATATAAATAAATAATTAAAAAATATATTAATTTTTTATGGACACATCCATACTGAAACGTCGGCACATTAAAAACTAGACCCGCTTTATTTTAAATTTTTAATACCGCTTCATTTCAACAGCCACGCATCCTACGGACACATTATTTAAAAAAAATATATAGGCTCAAAACTTGAAAGGAGGCATGTATCAAAAAAAAAAACTTGAAAGGAGGCGTCCCTTTTTTTTAATTTAAACAAAACAAAAAATCAAAACAGTATGTTTCCGTAAAACACATTAGACCGCTCAGGATGAAACGACTTGTTTGTTCTGGCTGAAACAAAAGGGCACATCAATTTGGTTCATCTTCAACCTCCAACAGGGTCACACATACTCATGTTGATCCATGGGTCGGGTCATTCAGATCCAACCCTTGTTTCCTCCATAACTGATGTTTCTGACGTCAGTTTTTCATGTTCTTGGTGTTTATCTCTAAATTTTTTCGAGATCTACATAAAGACACCTATTTTGTTGCCAAAAAACACCTTTACCTGGTGATGCAACACACGACTTTTCTGATAGAAAAACAAATTTCCACCCAATGTTTCTATATTATACTAATTTCATGGTCTAAAACATGGGATAGGATATTGTTACAACCTTTTTTTTTGTTACAACCAATGTTACTAACACTTTTCCACCGTTAGATCAGAATCTTAATAGGAGAGAGAAATTATATAGGTAAATGAGATTCTGATCTAACGGTGGAAAAGTGGTAGTAACATTGGTTGTAACAAAAAAAAGGTTGTAACAATATCCTATCCCCTAAAACATATATACACTTATATATTTTATTGTAGAAATAAATACTCACATAACAGATTTAAAAGGAATATATTTCCTAAAAACCGGCCAAGGAAATTGGAATATTTAAACAATTTGCACATATATACATATATTGCACATCAATCATATATATAAGTAATTCCGAAGCCCATGAAAATTACTTTTAAGAATTCATATGCAAATCAGAAATAAGTCGACATATACACATCCACAGAAATCATATCATAATATTAAAGTTTCAAACTTACGCATATATAATCCATTGAAATCATAATTTTAGAAACTTTAATTTTCCAAAATCAAATCTAAAATATTAAAATTGAATACAGATTCAAATCAAAATTTCTTTCAACACAGATATCAACTTTATTTAATATAAATTAATCTAAGTTGATTCCAATTTAAAATTACTACCAATAATGAAATCAGCAATGATTTAAGTTGATTTCAATAAATAAAAATTGTCTTAAGATTGTTGTTTCTAATGTATTGAGTAGGTAGAAATTGAAGATAAAGTAAACATAATAGCAAAACAAATACTTTCAAAATAGAAATATCACTAAGATAAGAATCTGTAAAATTAATCTGTATAATCTGTAAATATACAATAGTACTGTACCAAAAAGAAAACTAGTAAAAAATTTACAAGACTGCCGATATGGTAATGGAAAAATGCAGAAATCCGGGCCCAACTTTCGTTGTGTCCTTAAGACAATTTTGCTCCCTTAATACGGATGCCGAAGGTTTTCTGAGCAATTGTCTCCCAGGATAGAGCGGATTATTCGTCTTCAGAAAGATGGTCTGTCTGTCTGAAGCCCAAAACGAATCCAACGAGTCTGCTTTCGGAACGCACATGATGTTTTGTGTATGCAATATGAATGTATATTTGAGATTAACTTTAGATTTAGTTTTTTCTCTATATCTTTTCTATATGATTTTATGTCATTAGCACATCCTATTTATAGATGACAAAATTGATTAGATGGACACCAGTTGGCGAACCGACGCAACTATGGCGAACCGACGCGACCGGCGATGGCGAACCAATGGGACTTTTTATTCATAACATATAGGATTTAGATCCTAAAATCCAACAGACTGAACAATGGCAATGAATCGGTCCCAAGGTGAAAATTTGCTTGAGATGTAGCGAAGGGAATGAGGGCAAAATCATCATCTCACACTTATCACTCATATCATAAATCCCTCTTGAACTTTTTGAACTTTTTTAAGAGTTGAATTTTTTTGTGCTACCTTAAGACCTTAAAGAATTTGGGCGCGGCTTGGGTTCAGTTTCTCTTTTTTCCTCATCCCTCTTTATCTCTCATAATCAGTATCCTAAAATATATTTTTAATACCATTTAGTATTCTAAAATATTTTTTAATCCTAAAACAATTTCTTAAAATCATGAGGTATTTTTTAGTACCAGTCAATATATTGAAGTATAATACCAGTTAGTATCCTAAAATATTTTTTTAAAATCCTAAAACAATTTCTTATAATCATGAAGTATTTTTTAGTACCAGTCAATATATTGAAGTATTTTTTTAGTACCAGTCAATATCTTGAAGTATTTTTTTTTAATATCAGTCAGTATATTAAAATATTTTTTCAAGATTCTAAATTTTAGGATCTTGAAAAAAAATTTCAGAATACTTATTAATATTAAAAAGTATTTTAGGAGGGACAGTCAAGATTAATTCAAATCAATTGTTTAGATTGCTTGAGAAGGGAAATCAAGGTTAAGATTGGATGAGGAGAATATATGACAAGGAGAGGATCCAATTCTAGCGCGGCTTTGGTCCTTGGTAAGGACCATTCGCTGCCCCTTTTAAGCCAAAACTGATGAGTATTGGCTTTTAAAAAAAAATTCTGGACATTGACGTTACTAAAAATATATTCAGGATACTAAAAAAAATACTTCGTGGTACAGAAGTATCTTTTTAGTGCTAGTCAGTATCCTGAAATATTTTTTTTAAGATCTTAAAATAATTTTTTAAAATCATAAAGTATTTTTTCAATATCATTTTTTTTTTAATAATAGTCAGTGTCCAGATTTTTTTTTTAAAAAAAAGAAGCCAATATTGAGAAAAAAGAAGCCAAAGCTTATCAATTTTGGCTTTAAAGGGCGTAGCAGACGTTCCATGACAAGGACCTAAGCCGCACCCAAAAGAATTTTGCCATTCTTATGGGTGCAATTTTAACCGTAAAATCGTTAGGTAAGACTTTATTTGACATTACCTCTTTCATGGATCCGGCTACGTCCATTGCAGCTTCCCAATCACTACCACCTCTTCCGCAATGCTGCGTCATTTTGACATAAAATGATGCCTGATGCCCCCTTTTTTTTAATATATATATATATTCAGGGTACTAACAAAAATATTTCAGGATATTGACCGTTACTGCAAAAATACTAACGGGTACTTCATGATCTTGAAAAATTATTATTTTAGGATGTTGAAAAAATATTTCAGGGTAGTGACCGATACTAAAAAGATACTTCAGGATATTAACTGGGGTTACTCGTTTGTACTAAAACAAATACTTCATAATCTTGAAAAATATTTTTAAGATCCTAAATTAACTTTTCAAAATCATGAAGTATACCAGCCAATAACCCCAATTAGTATTTGAAGTATCATTTTAGTACCGGTCACTATCTTGAAATATTTTTTCAACATCCTAAAATAATTTTTCAAATTTTCAAGATCCTAAAATAATTTTTCAAGATCACGAAGTATTTTTTTTAGTACCAGCCAGTATCCTCAATCAGTATCCTAAAATATCTTTTAGTACCGGTTAGTACCCTGAAATATTTTTTCAACATCCTAAAATAATTTTTCAAATTTTCAAGATCCTAAAATAATTTTTAGGATCCTGAAGTATTTTTTCAGTACCTACCAATATCCCCAGTCACTATCATGAAGCATCTTTTTAGTACCGGTTAGTACCCTGAAATATTTTTCAACATCCTAAAATAATTTTTAAGATCATGAAGTCTTTTTCTCATACCAATCAGTATCCTAAAGTATCTTTTTAATACCATGAATATTATTTTAAAAAAAAGCATCAGGCATCATTTTGCGTCAAAATGACATAGTATTGCGGAAGAGGATGGCAATGATTGGGAAGTTGCAGTGGACCTCATGAAAAAACCCTTCTCACAAGATAACATTTAACTATAAGGTTTTCTTAGAACCGGATTAGTAGGTAATTATAGGAAACATTCCTTCTCAAATACACACCTCGGGTCCAGGGCACAAAACTTCGCCCACAAACCCATAACAGAAAAATCCATAACTCAGGGCACAATTATCGAACAGGAGATTTAAGAACCCACAAGAAAGGGTCTACACAAAACAGTGGTCACATAGATATAATGGTGGATCCACAATGATATGATAGTGTATAGATAAGGCCTTCGGATAATAAACAGTCATCCAAAAATAATTGATGTAGTACTTCCAAAATATGAGGGCCCTAAGATGACAATATATAGATCAATACAACACTAATACCAAAAGGAGGCCTACGAGTTTCACGACATCTATGCCTCTGGTTGCTTCCCTTGTCCTCTACTAAGATTAGAGGTCTCACCTGAAAAAATTTGATAATGACGGGGTGAGACATAAAGTCCCCGTAACCAAAATTAATTTATCAAATATGCAAGAAAGGATTGCAAGTCAGAGAAGCAGGTTTGTAATAATAGAGTAATATTAATAATTTCAATAACTAAATATCCACTAATAAAACAATCGATACATAATAGCCATAACAATTAACCATTCCTACTCATCCATCCTGCTCCTCCTTATTTCCTCGTGGACATGGATCAGCCTATCGGTGCTAGTATACCCGACCAAGGTTAGCTAGTCACTTCAAGAATATTGTCCCCTCCCATGTCACCACCAATATACCGTAACAAGGAGGTGTCCGCCAAAAGCACTCAACTCAAATTCCAGGCCAGGAATGAGAAAGCCAATGAGCACAATTTCACCCTCAATCTCTTCCACACAACCCAACATATCCCAACAGAAGAAATAATATAACATTAAAATTTTCAACAATATTTTATTAAATTACCATTCCATACACGACATCTCACAACAACATTATAACCATAATAACAATTTCAATAATAATAATAACCACTTAAATAAATAGATTGGAAAATACACTGCTTCACTGAACTAACTTCATATTCAAACAGACAAATAATTTTTCAAAACACACACAAGTAGTATATATAAAAATTAAGCTTAGAAAAATACTTTACAGTCCAAAACAAACATATAAAATAAATTAACCCCGGTTACCTCAATTCTAAGCTTAACCTTAGCGTGAGGTGCACAACCCGCACAATCACCACTTACAAGAAGGCTCTACATTATCGCAATTATAACTTATAATTTCCACTAAACAAATGCAAATTCTAATAGTAATAATATTATGATATGTACTTATATAAAACCAACTTCTAACTGAACCTATACAACTCCAAATGGAGTGATTCCAATTTCAACTTAGACCTTGATTAGTCTATTTTCATAAATTAAAGTCAATTTATGGTCGAAAAAATTTCCAACTTCTAAAAAACACAAGCCATATACAAAGTTTTCCAGAAAACTTTCCAAAATTGTGACTTAACTTCCAAAAATTATAACTACAGTTGTAGACCTCCGTTTTAGGTGTTCTTTAGCTTGTTGGAAAGGTCCAGATGTATACTATTTACTGTAAAAATTTCAAGATTAAACTCAAATGTTTGCCATTTCAAAATCAAGCTCAAAAATCGCTGTTCACCAAAAGTTGCAGAAAAACGTTTCAGATTTTGGCTAAACTTTGGAAAATCATATCTCCTTCGATTCTTATCGGAATTCGACGAATTACCTATCAAATTAAACCTCTATGTGTCTACTATTTAACTGGAAAATTTCAGGTAAAAACTCAAATCTTTACTGGGTCCGAAATGCTTCGCCATTTTGCTGTTTCAGAACCCTACCGAAAATTTGCAGGTTTTTAGCTTAACTTTGAAAAATCATATCTTGGGCTACAGACCTCCGTTTAAGGTGATTTAAAGCTTGATGTAAAAATTGTTATGTGAACTATATGTCCACAAAATTTCAGATTTAAATGAGTTCATTTGCCCTAGTTTTTACTTGCTCGAAAACCCCTGTTCCAGCAGCAAGGTTAGCTTTCTCATTCTTCTCCCTAAGAGGCTATATATATATATGTAGTTATCTGTAGAGTCCCTTGCTTCATTCTTATATCTCTCGGCACATATATGAATAATAATGCACATATTAGTTTGCCTTCTCCAGTTAACCACAGACGTAGCACACATGTGGAGAAAATATAACGCATAGTAAGCCTCACTTTTCCTTCCCACAAACAACGACACACACCTCTGACAGAAAAAAAAACTTATGACATACAGCAAGAGTTTTTCCATAGCGTTTTCGTGTGTGTGTGAGCAACTTTAGATACAAATATACAGTTGGTGTGACACACCACACACACACATATCACTAAAACACACTCCTACAACCACACCCCCGGTTCGTGATCAGTTGCAGCAGGCATAGAGTTTCATTTTTTTCTTCGGCCTAACCATATTGATTTGCGTTGAAAACTAAAGGTAACTAGAAGGGGGAGAGGTTTGATGAATTACCTCTGAAGATTCAAGCTGGAACAATGAGATATCTCGCTGGTTCCTACTCCTCTGATTTGGAAACAGGCAAACAGAGCAAATGTGTTCCCAGCTTATGACCCTCTCTCTCACTCTTCCTTCGTTTCTCTCTCTCTCTCATTCCTTCACTGTTTCATTCTCACGTTCGGTCTCAGCTTGCTGAAGCAGGGTGAACGAAAACAAGCTGAGGAGAAACAGATATATAATAGGCTAAGGGTTTGGACCAAGACTTATAAGCTAACGGTCAAAAAGAATACCCAGGGTGTGCTGCTCGAAAAATCACAGGGATGGTCTCCTGCTGGTTGATGCATATGGAACAAAGTGTGCTGCTGTGGTTTAACGTGTTCGGCGCTCTGTTCCTGTTTTTTTTTTCTGCATTTTCGTATTGCAGTAGGTAATGGAGCATGATTTGATTTCATTAGTTAGATTTCTGTGTTCCAATTATATCTCAACCGAATAGGCTCCTGCGTTTCCAACGTATTGAAAGCTAATGGAAAGGGTTTAGTTTTTGGTTTAGTTCGGCTTGGGCCGAAAGGATATTATGGTGTGGACAAATGAATATTTATGGGCTAATTTATTTGCAATATATATATATATATATATATATATATATATATATATATTGTAATTATTGGATTAAAAATTAAATTCTTAATTTGATTTAAGGATTTTCTTCCTCAATAAAATTTCTTTTGGCCCTAAAACATTATCCCTAAAATATTTATGTCAAAAAAATTATTACCTAATTATTTGTTCTTACTTCATGGAAAATATACCTTAAATTCTAATAATGAATTTTATAGTTATAGTTAAATCCTAAAATTAAAAATTAGGATGTTACACCTCAACTGGATCCCTCTTTCACTCCTCTTTGTCAGGCGCTCAAGGATTTAATTTCTGTGGTGATTTGACTTTTATTTGTCCTAATTCACATTGTTAAGTATTCCTTCGGCTTCTAATTATAGAATATATTTAACTAATTTTGAAGAAATTAAAGAAAGATTTAAATTAGTTAATTTTACTCATTTTTCTAAAATGCCCTTATATAAATTTCAAATGACATAAGTAAAAGTGAATCAACAGCCCCGCCACATACCTCTCCAACCTAAAAATTTTCTTTCTATATGCTTTCTAATTGAAATAATAGTCTTGCTAAATATGTGTGTGTGTGTGTGTAAATATGTATATGTGTGTGTGTGTACATGCATGTATATATCTACACACATATATATGCACATGCATGCGCACACAACACACACACGTATGTATATCACTCTAATCCTATGTATAAGTCTATTTTGATCAAATCTCACATACCAATGAGAGGTAGTTAACTCAATGATTATAGAGTAAATTTTCAATTTTGCCCTCATTTATGATTGAGTATTTTTCAACTATTTATTCTCTTTCTATCTTCTTGGGTACAATTAATATGTTTAAAATTATTATAATCTCATTTATCACATGAAACTAGACTTAAAAATAGGACCAGATTTTTCGGTCAAAACGAAATTATAAACAGGATCAGATTGATGTATTGATGACTTCCTATTTTTAATTGATTTGTGATGTAATTTGATATATTTAGGAAGTCATCAATGCTAAATTAAAGAGATTTGATTGAGATTTTAAGAGATATCAAGTTTAATGCATGATTCAGGGGATTTCAATTTAAAATAAAAGCTTTTGAATTTAGGAAATAAATAATATAGGAAGTTTTCTAAAAGCAAAATAAAAATTCAGTTTTATTATTATCATTATTACCATACAATTACCTTTTCCTTTTCATTTGCGTCAGAGAGCATCAGCTGAAATCAATTGGAATCAATTTGAAATCAATTGAATCAAATTGATTCCCAAGGCATTCACGGCAATTGAAGGAAATGGATGAATCAGAGGAAGCAATTGAATGACATTAAAAATGTGGACCCCACTTTTGACAATATATACGTCTCATGCATCTGATGGAGGCGGATGAAGGAAGAAAAGCACGGATCAAGGAAGAAAAGCACGCTGAAGACGCATAAGAGAAGGAAGGACGCATCAGACAAAGCACGGATCAGCAAGGAAGAGAAAAAGACGCACAGCACAGTGGAGGAAAAGAAGAAGAGCGTGATATCAATTCAAGAAGCAGAGTTATTCTGGGATCCTTTCTTCTTCTTCTTCTTCTTCTTGTTATGCTTGAATCTGAATTTCTTATTTTTGTAATGGATTTTCTTATAGCCATGTGTGGCTAATTTTCTTTTCAACCTAGAGTGCTATGAACTTGTTTGAGACTTAGGAATTATTCCCACACATTGGTTTTGCTTAATTTGAATCAGTTTATTTAATCCTGTTTTTATTATTTATTGCTTATTGACTGATCACCATTGAGCATGTTTTGGGGATTTAGGGTTGGACTTGAAAGAGGGAATCCTAAATTGACCTTGGGATTAAATAATGTGGAATTAGGTTTAAATCTAATAGAGAAATTAGGTTTTAATCTAATTTGCGTCTAGGATAGACATATACCTAGAAGCTCCGCATAGTCAAATTAGAGTGAGCCCGGTTTGAATTGCATCTTAATTAATTGTGTGAGACATTGCATGATTATTTGAGGTAGGTATATAAGTGGACCGACAGGCACTTATAAACACTAATACTCTAGATTAGCTGATGAAATTAAGTTAGAATTAATGTGATGGGAATAAACTCTAAGAAACAAACAAGGGATTAATATCTCTAGGTTGTCCTTTTGATATTGGAATTCTCTCTCTTTGAAAGTGCTTGTTTTTATTAAATTCTTTTGTTTTACTACTATTGAAAACACTTCTTATTTGCTCAACTTAAATGAAAAAAGGAAATTTGACGCCTAATCACCAGTTTGATTGAGTCTCTGTGGGATGACCTTGATTTGCCACTTACTATTTTCATGACCCGTACACTTGCGGTGCTTAGTTAAATTTTTGGTAGCATCAAGTTTTTGGCGCCGTTGCCGGGGACTCAAGGCAATTGGTGATTAGTGTTAGAAATCCTTTAGTAGTTTAGTTTGAGTGTTTTTTTTTTAAAAAAAAAATCAATTTTATTTTATTTTTATTTTTATATATTTTCTGGTGTTAGTTTGATACTTTGATATTTGCTTGGTTTTTTTTTTCCAGGTACTCTGGTACATGACTGGTAGATCCAAAGCTACTAAAACACCGCAAAAGACAAGGAAGATCCAAGAGCTTTTGGAAGCTACAACACCTCAAAACCAAGAGGAGGCAGCAGTACAGTCTGACACTGAAGACATGGCTCAGGATGAAAATGATCGTTTGTGTATCAATGACTTTTTGGGAAGACAATCTCAAGGGTATCAATCAGGAATTAGAGTGCCTGAATTTCAAGCTGCCAATTTTGAAATCAAGCAGACTATGCTTAAGATGCTTGAACTCCAGGGTCAGTATGCAGGGAACGATTCAGAAGATCCTAATCAACATCTGCTGCAATTTCTTGATGTTTGCAACTCATTCAAGCAAAATGGAGTACCTAATGATGTGATTCGCCTTCGGCTTTTTCCTTACTCTCTACAAGGGAAAGCTAAAGAATGGCTCAACAACTTGGCAGAGGGTAGCATAACGTCATGGGAGACACTGGAAGAAAAGTTCAGATCAAGATTTTTTCCTCATAATAAGATTGTGGATGCACGAGCCGCTCTTACTAATTTCTGTCAACAATTTGGTGAACATCTGTATGAGGCGTGGGAGAGGTTCAAGTTGCTTGTCAGGCAGAGCCCCGGTCACAATCTAGAGAGATGGGTCTTGCTTCAAATATTCAGTGCTCGGTTGACTCCTGAATCCAAATCAGAATTAAATGCTGTCACTAATGGGGGAATTACAAAGCAACCGGTAAATCGTGTCTGGAAAATCCTAGATGACTTATCCACTGACTTTCTACAGAACAATAATGACAGAAGGATGATGAAGTCAGTTGATAAAGTTATTGAAGACCCTTCTTCAAAGCTGTTGGCAATGTTGAATACGATCAGCAAAAAGGTTGACTATTTAGAAGCTCAAGTCAACCGATCTAATAGTAGACATGTGGGGGTAAATGTTGTTTATGCCCCTTGTGATTACTGCGGAGATGACCATAGTAATGGACAATGCCTCATATCTCAACAGGTGGAGCCAGTGAACTATGCAGGTAACTACCGTGGCAGCAACCAGAACAATTCTTATTCCAACACCTACAATACTGGGTGGCGAAAAAATCCCAACCTCTCTTGGAAATATGGGGCGACTCTTAATGAAGCATCAAGTTCTGATATGAAACAAGTGTCACCTCCTGGCTTTCATCAACTGGAAAGGGAAGTCGTTCCCACCCAAGAACCTAAGTCTGATCTACAAGCAATGCTATCTCAGCTCGCAAGTTCTCAACTAAAGAGCGCTCAAGATCAAGCTGCTACTAATGCTAATATTGCAGGATTGACCTCATCTATCAAGGATCTTCATATACAAATGGGACAACTCGCAAATGCTGTGAATGTTATACAACAGAGAGAGTTGCCAAGCAATACTGTGCCTAATCCTCGTAGAGATAGGAGAGAGGAATGTAAAGCTCTTACATTGAGAAGTGGAAAGGAATTACCTGAGATTCCTCAACCAAAGAAGACACCTTCAGCTGCTACTGATCAAACCAATCCTACAGTCACTATAGAGGATGATGAAGGGGTTTTACAGAAGGTGAACGAAAAAGACAATGAAGAGAAAGTTGAGGTTGAGTCTAAACAGGGTGAAGTGAAAAAGAAGGCTAACCAGGATAATCTTAAATGGGTACCGCCTTTACCATTCCCTCAAAGGTTTCAGAAGAAAGCTTTAGATGAGCAGTATAAGAAGTTTTTGGGGATTTTCAAGCAACTACACATTAACATTCCTATTCTTGAGGCGTTAGAGCAGATGCCTCAATATGTGAAGTTTTTAAAGGAGATGTTGAGTAAGAAAAGGAGGTTTGGTGACTATGAAACTGTAGCCTTAACCGAAGAGTGTAGTGCTATTCTTCTCAACAAGCTACCTCTTAAACAGAAAGATCCAGGCAGTTTCTCCATACCTTGCATAATTGGAGAGAAGTTTCAGGGAAGAGCATTATGTGATCTAGGATCAAGTGTTAACTTGATGCCATTATCTGTGTTTAGAAAATTGCAACTGGGTGAAGCTCAACCAACATCTGTGACACTTCAGCTAGCTGATCGAAGTTTGGTTTTTCCAAAGGGTATCATTGAAGACGTTCTGGTTAAGGTTGACAAGTTTATTTTCCCTGCTGACTTTATTGTTTTGGACTGTGATGAAGATAGAGATCTACCGCTCATTGTGGGAAGACCTTTCCTTGCTACAGCTCGGACACTGATTGATGTTGAAAAGGGAGAGATCAGGTTGAGGGTGAATGATGAAGAAGTTGTATTTAACATGAGCAAGGCATTGAAGTATCCTAGGGATGTTACAGATTGCTTCAGAGTTGACATGGTTGACGAGGTTATTCAAGAGGCTTTAGAATCCTTCTCTATAAAAGAACCGTTAGCTGCTGTTTTACTTGGGACAAATGAGATTGAAGAAGGGAATATAGTTGAATGTAAGAAGTTACTTGAAGCCTCTCCTTGTTACAGTAAACCATTACAGCAGTTTGAGTTGTTAGAGATTGAATCAAGGCAAACTACTTCTTTGAAGCCTTCTATTGAACATGCACCAGTCTTAGAGCTTAAACCCCTACCACCACATCTTCAATATGCATATTTGGGGGAATCTGAGACATTACCTGTTATCATCTCTTCTTCCTTATTTGAAGATCAAAAAGAGCAGTTGTTGAAAGTCCTCAAGAGCCATAAAGGTGCCTTAGGTTGGACAATTGCAGACATAAAAGGTATAAGCCCGTCAATTGTAATGCACAAGATACTCTTAGAGGATGATCACAAGAAATCTGTTCAGAATCAGAGAAGGCTAAATCCTATGATGAAAGAAGTGGTCAAGAAGGAAATTATTAAATGGTTGGATGCTGGGATCATTTACCCTATTTCTGATAGCGCGTGGGTCAGCCCAGTACAATGTGTTCCTAAAAAAGGGGGCATGACAGTGATTACTAATGAGCAAGATGAGCTTATCCCTACTCGCACAGTGACTGGTTGGCGTATCTGCATGGATTACAGGAAGTTGAATGATGCTACAAGGAAAGATCATTTCCCACTTCCTTTTATTGACCAGATGTTAGACCGCTTGGCCGGTAAAGAATTCTTTTGTTTCTTGGATGGATATTCAGGGTACAATCAAATTGCGGTAGCTCCCGAAGATCAAGAGAAGACAACATTTACCTGTCCCTATGGCACTTTTGCCTTTAGAAGAATGCCATTTGGTTTATGTAATGCTCCTGCCACTTTCCAAAGATGTATGATGAGTATATTCTCTGATATGATAGAAGAGATAATGGAAGTGTTCATGGATGATTTCTCGGTATTTGGTGAATCATTTGCGGAGTGCTTGATCAATCTGGAAAAGGTGTTGAGGCGATGTGAAGAGACAAACCTAGTGCTTAACTGGGAGAAGTGTCATTTCATGGTGACTGAAGGCATAGTTTTGGGTCATAAAGTTTCTAAAAATGGCTTAGAGGTTGACAGAGCCAAGATTTCTGTGATTGAGCAGCTTCCCCCTCCTTCTAATGTCAAAGCTGTGAGAAGCTTCTTGGGCCATGCTGGTTTCTATCGTCGATTCATTCAAGATTTTTCCAAGATTTCAAAGCCTCTTTCACAGTTGCTGGAGAAAGATACTCCTTTTCAGTTTAATGAGGAGTGTATGAAGGCTTTTGAAGAACTGAAGAGAAGATTGATTTCAGCTCCTATCATTGTAGCTCCTAATTGGTCACTACCTTTTGAAGTAATGTGTGATGCGAGTGACTATGCTGTTGGAGCTGTATTGGGACAGAGGCGTGTGAAGATTTTCCATCCTATCTACTACGCGAGCAAGACCTTAGTAGCAGCTCAGGTAAATTACTCTACCACTGAAAAAGAAATGCTTGCTATAGTGTTTGCTTTTGAAAAGTTTAGGGTATATTTGATGGGTGCTAAGGTTATGGTTCACACTGATCATGCTGCCATTAAATACTTGTTAGGGAAGAAAGAGGCTAAACCTAGATTGATTAGATGGGTCTTGTTGCTACAAGAATTTGATGTGCATATAGTTGATAGGAAAGGAATTAAAAATCAAGTTGCTGATCATTTGTCTAGAATTGTGAACTCTTCTGATCATGTGAGTGATTTGTTAGTGAATGAATGTTTTCCTGATGAGCAATTGTTTGTTGTAAGTAGTTGTGATTTGCCATGGTATGCTGATATTGTGAATTATCTTGTGTGTGAAGTATTACCTCCTGATTTGAATTTTTATCAAAGAAAGAAGTTTTTGCATGATGTTGCCTATTATATTTGGGAAGAACCATTTCTTTTTAGGAGATGTGTTGATTTGATTATTAGAAAATGTGTGCCTGAGGTAGAACAAGAGGAAATTTTGAATGCATGTCATGCATCTGCATATGGGGGACATTATGGGGGGCAAAGAACTGCATTAAAAGTCGTTGAATCTGGTTTTTATTGGCCTACTTTGTTTAAAGATGCTCACAAATTTGTTACCAAGTGTGATAGATGTCAAAGAACAGATAACATTTCTAAGAGACATGAGATGCCACAATCTGGAATCCTGGAGGTGGAGTTATTCGATGTTTGGGGGATGGATTTCATGGGTCCTTTCCCATCTTCAAGAGGAAACAAGTATATCCTTGTCGCTGTAGAATATGTGAGTAAATGGGCTGAAGCTATGGCTTGCCAAGCTAATGACGCCAACACAGTGATTCGATTCTTGAAGAAGTATATCTTGACAAGATTTGGCACCCCCAGAGCAATCATTACTGATGAAGGGACTCACTTCAACAACAAGAATTTCAAAGCTCTCTTAGAGAAATATAAAGTGCACCACCGAATGTCACTTGCATATCATCCACAAACTAATGGGTTGTGTGAGCTGACTAACAGGGAAATTAAGAGGATCCTTGAGAAGACTGTGGGCCCAACTAGAAAGGATTGGTCTGACAAGCTTGATGATGCTTTATGGGCTTACAGGACAGCTTTTCGTACTCCAATTGGCATGTCACCATACCGTTTGGTTTTCGGAAAGGCGTGCCATTTACCACTTGAATTGGAGTATAAAGCATGGTGGGCAATCAAGAGGCTAAATATGGATCACAATCAAACGGGGTCAAGAAGGCTGCTGCAACTGAATGAGTTGGAAGAATTGAGACTTCAAGCATATGATAGTGCACGGTTGTATAAAGAAAGAACAAAGAAATGGCATGACAATCATATCTTGAGGCGATCGTTTGAACCAGGGCAGTTGGTGCTTCTCTTCAATTCAAGATTGCATTTATTTCCTGGGAAGCTGAAGTCAAGGTGGTCTGGTCCTTTCAGAGTGGTTTCAGTATCATCAAAAGGTGCAATTGAAGTTAAAGATGAGAAAACAGGAGATTGCTTTAAAGTGAATGGGCAAAGACTGAAGCATTACCATGGTGGTGAAGTGAACCGGCAAACAATGGTTCACCGCTTGTCATCACCTACTTAGATTGCTGGGAGAGTCAGGCTGAAGACTATAAACCAAGCGCTTCTTGGGAGGCAACCCAAGGTGTGATTTGATGCTTTATTTGATTTTGTAGGATTGTAGATAGCCTCTGATGATGTGTTCTACTTTGGTGGCAAGGATTGAAAGTGCAAGTCACGGACAAATAGGGGAGTTACCTTCTACTTTTCCTTGATTTGTTTTATCTGATTGTTGATGATATATTGCTTGGGAATGAGTGCTCCTCTTAGTTATATATGCATGTGATGAATAATTGTGATAACTATTGAGTGACTGCTAGCACTTAAGCTGTTCCACTGGTGGAAATCTGAAATCTCTGAAATTGATATTACCCTTACACTTCACATGCGGTTGCTTTCCACTTCCATTACTTGTTGTTACTTGTTCACATTGAGGACAATGTGACATTTAAGTGTGGGGGTGAGGGTATCCTTGATTTTAATTCAAAATTTTTTTTTTGGGTTAATTTGAACATGAAAAGAAGTGAATTTGATTGGGAATTGATTCTATATTCTTTGAATGTTAGTAAAGAGGTAACAATTTGGTTTGGGTAATTTACTTTAGGATGTCAAGGAACCTGTGAGGAATTTGAGCCCAAATATTCATCCATTTTAAGAGAGAGTACACTTGTTGTGGTTTTATCTCTAGAACTTGTTTTGAATCTCTCTAGAAAAAGAAAAGAAAAATCCTTTACATACATAAATATGGGTGGACATTTTTTTTATTGGTTACTCTAGTGAGTGCTAAGTGAAAAAAAAAAAGAAAAAAAGAAGAAGAAGAAGAAGAAGAATGAAGGGCTTGGAAAAAAAAAAAAAAAGCACACATGCCCACACACATGCACACGACTCCAATAACTTCTCTAGACCTTACTTAGTAACCGGGGGCACTTCATCACCAATGTTGGCACTCGCGTCAAACGGTAAAGTCAAGGAGAGTTAAGAGTTAGGCTAAAAGCCTCTTGAGGTGCCTGTTGGAGTAACTGAGTAACCGGTGCTGCATCACCCATGTGCAGGGTCGCGTCAAAAGGGGACTTACAACGGCTCAAGGAAAAAAAAAAGAAAAAAAAAGAAGAAAAAAAACAAAAAAAGAAATCCCTTCATTCTTCATATTATGTATTGGGCTACTTGGCACTAACTAAAGTATTTATCTATAGTTAAAGACCTTCTTATTTGTGTATGTAAGGGAATAATTTAGTGGAGAATGAGATGAGGAACAAGCTTAGAGTGGATGAGCTGCAATAGGTGGAAATGAGTGAAACACAAGCCCTTGAATATTTGGAGAGATGAGTGCACACACTCCACTTGTGAGGGACATTCTATTGTGATTTATCCTTGCCAAATTAATTACCTTGCTACTTGCATTTTTGGAAGGTGGAAAAGATTTCTGAGAAAGTTTGTTTTGCTTTTCATGAATTGGTTGTTTTAGAATTTAAAAATCTTGAGGACAAGATTTGATGCAAGTGTGGGGGTGTGATGACTTCCTATTTTTAATTGATTTGTGATGTAATTTGATATATTTAGGAAGTCATCAATGCTAAATTAAAGAGATTTGATTGAGATTTTAAGAGATATCAAGTTTAATGCATGATTCAGGGGATTTCAATTTAAAATAAAAGCTTTTGAATTTAGGAAATAAATAATATAGGAAGTTTTCTAAAAGCAAAATAAAAATTCAGTTTTATTATTATCATTATTACCATACAATTACCTTTTCCTTTTCATTTGCGTCAGAGAGCATCAGCTGAAATCAATTGGAATCAATTTGAAATCAATTGAATCAAATTGATTCCCAAGGCATTCACGGCAATTGAAGGAAATGGATGAATCAGAGGAAGCAATTGAATGACATTAAAAATGTGGACCCCACTTTTGACAATATATACGTCTCATGCATCTGATGGAGGCGGATGAAGGAAGAAAAGCACGGATCAAGGAAGAAAAGCACGCTGAAGACGCATAAGAGAAGGAAGGACGCATCAGACAAAGCACGGATCAGCAAGGAAGAGAAAAAGACGCACAGCACAGTGGAGGAAAAGAAGAAGAGCGTGATATCAATTCAAGAAGCAGAGTTATTCTGGGATCCTTTCTTCTTCTTCTTCTTCTTCTTGTTATGCTTGAATCTGAATTTCTTATTTTTGTAATGGATTTTCTTATAGCCATGTGTGGCTAATTTTCTTTTCAACCTAGAGTGCTATGAACTTGTTTGAGACTTAGGAATTATTCCCACACATTGGTTTTGCTTAATTTGAATCAGTTTATTTAATCCTGTTTTTATTATTTATTGCTTATTGACTGATCACCATTGAGCATGTTTTGGGGATTTAGGGTTGGACTTGAAAGAGGGAATCCTAAATTGACCTTGGGATTAAATAATGTGGAATTAGGTTTAAATCTAATAGAGAAATTAGGTTTTAATCTAATTTGCGTCTAGGATAGACATATACCTAGAAGCTCCGCATAGTCAAATTAGAGTGAGCCCGGTTTGAATTGCATCTTAATTAATTGTGTGAGACATTGCATGATTATTTGAGGTAGGTATATAAGTGGACCGACAGGCACTTATAAACACTAATACTCTAGATTAGCTGATGAAATTAAGTTAGAATTAATGTGATGGGAATAAACTCTAAGAAACAAACAAGGGATTAGTATCTCTAGGTTGTCCTTTTGATATTGGAATTCTCTCTCTTTGAAAGTGCTTGTTTTTATTAAATTCTTTTGTTTTACTACTATTGAAAACACTTCTTATTTGCTCAACTTAAATGAAAAAAGGAAATTTGACGCCTAATCACCAGTTTGATTGAGTCTCTGTGGGATGACCTTGATTTGCCACTTACTATTTTCATGACCCGTACACTTGCGGTGCTTAGTTAAATTTTTGGTAGCATCATGTATACCCACACACACATATATAGACAGACACAGACACATATACATATATGTACACACACATACATACATACATAGATACACATATATATACATACATAGATACACACATAGATACATATATTAGCAAATTAATGTCAGTTGATCAATAAAAAAAATTAAAATTCAACAATTTAATAGTTTAGTCTATGCACCCACATATGTATAACACACCAAAAACCAAACACATTAAGAGAATAAAATAGGGGTATTTTAGGAAGAAATTGACAAAAATTCTAATTAAATGTGTCTTCTAATTAAGACCAAAACCAACTTTCAAATATTGTGCTATAATTAGGACCGGAAAAACCAACTCTCAAATATTGTGCTATAATTAGGACCGGAAGTGAGTACTTTTGTTTTCATCTTCTAGCAAAAAAAAAAAAACAACAATTTACTTGATCGGTTGGTTGGTGAGGAAAACAGGATATCTTTCTTAGTTAGCAAGAGTATTAGACAACAGATGTTGAGCTTTCTTTTTTAAATTAGGGTCACTTCAATAATTTTAGGACCAAAATCACCCCCTAGTTAGCAAGAGTATTAGACAACAGATGTTGAGCTTTCTTTTTTAAATTAGGGTCCACTTCAATAATTTTATGACCAAAATCACCCCCTGAGTACTTTGAGATGCTAGATACACCTCCAAAATAGTTCAGGAGGCTAAGCAAAAGTCAAACCTAACAAATTTCTTTTATCTTAATTATGACTTGAAACATATATGTAAATTTTAAGATATTCATCTCAATCCAATCTCATCTCGCGTAGCATGTAAGAACTTCTGAACGAAGTTTCACACCTGCACAGGTTTTGTACTAGTTTAGACTTGGAAAATGATAAAACCATGATCATTTCCCGTGCCTCCAAGAAACCGCTCAGAAATAGTGCCTCCAAGAAACCGCTCAGAAATAGAAGGCATTTCAGCATTCATATTTTAAAGAATCGAACCTTCTTGGACGAAGCTCCAAAAGAGACTTTGGTAATGTCTCTTTCAGCAGGACTCAACATCTTCTAATCCGCTCTTCTATCTTTCAATTAGGTGGACTTAAATTAATTGAAAGTACGGGGGAAAAAAAAAAGTAATCTCCAAGCAATTCAAATAAAGCTCCACAGACTTGTGAAAACAAGGGTAAATAATTCGTATTTAAAAAAAAAAGAAGGGTAAATAAATTAAACTCCAAAAGAACCTTTGCTATGTCTCCCTTCAGCATGACTCATTATCTTAGCATCTCTTTCTCTTTCGATTAGGTGGACTTAAATTAATTGAAAGTGAAGAAGAACCACTCTCCAAGCAATCTAAATAGCGCTCTATGGACTTGTGATAACAAGATGGGTAAATAAGAGTCATCTCTTCCATGTCCACGCACGATTTCTTCAACATCCCTATTAAAAAAGCCATCGAGAAGTACATGCTTCCTGTTGTAAACTTCACTTTCTTCAATCCTTTTATTTTCTTCCACTTAGTTTTCTTGCACTCCATCAATGCATCCTTAAAGTCAAATGGATCGGGTTCCTGAGATACCGAATAAATGACATATAAAAGGTCATAACAAAATATCTTATTAAAAAGGGCCAGGTCAACGTAAGAGTATGAATATATAAATTGGAATCAATATAGTTGAGTTTGGAATTAAATTTTAGATGGGAAGAGAAAAATAGTTTCAAAAACTAAAACAATGATTTCGTCAACTTTCAAGTTCAAAATAAAATATTTTTCTTTAAAACTACATGTGTAAAAATTAGAAGATACTACCTATGATCCTTAATATAAGATCCACTTTGAAGTGCAATTTTAACTACAACGTAAATGTTATATTAAGGAATACAGGAGGTACTAACATGCAGAGGGGAAAATGCAGGAGGTACTAACATGCAGAGGGGAAAATGATCATATGTACCTCATAATAATCATCAGGAGCAAGGGCAAGAATATCTAAATTTGATATTCTTTTTAAGAAATTAGTTAGAACATCATCAACGTTATAAAAAAAGCCCCTTCCAACTTGTATCTCAAGGTGGCGAACATCTCCAAATGAAATGAGTGGCATTCCATATAAATACTGCAAAGGCGAAAAAAAGAAAACACACGTGTAAACTATGAAATAAAATGTAAGAGAATATAAATTTCGGTGTGTAAACTGTGATAGCGAGCTCAAACACAAATAACCTGAAGCACAAGCGTGTCTAAGCTTAGTATCTCAACCCAACGTATAGCTTCAAATAGTTGTTCGCCCAGATTCAAATTATGGAACACTATGCCAGTGATGGTGGCCATATGCAAACTCTTGAATGCCACTTTATCATAACAAAGCCTTGCAGGAGGGCCTTCCCACATAAAGCTTTGTAGATTTGGTGCAGAGACCTCAACTACAATCTCATCGTCCTTCTTCAACTCAAAATCACAATTATCGCAAAACCGACCAGTGCAATTGGTGTAGCTTAAGGTTCGTAGCTTGTCGGTGATAATCCTCACAGATTTGAAGCCACAGCAACGCTTAAGGGTTAAATCCTCCAAACATGAGCTTCGTATTATAAGGTCTAATTGTTTTGTTGAGACCTGCGGCACATTGACATCAAGGAGAAATAATCTTTTTAAAGATGGGAAACTCTGAGAAACCTACTCGCCAACTAAATCTTGGGTTTGAATCCCCTCCATATGAAGCCTCTCAAGGGAAGCAAGCTTCATCTCAGGAAGCTTCACTGAAACGCAGTGTTCAGTCATAACTAATTTTAGAACTTTTAAGGACTGAAATTTGGGGAGGCTTTTGAAGATGGAGGGTAGTTCGTAATTAAGAGAGAGTCGGTCGACACAAAAAGCTTGAAATAATCTACATAACCACTGCATGTGAAGCTTACAGTGTTTGCTTTCCATGCATGAGGATGATAAAGAAAGTAGGTTGATTTTCAAATCAAGAGGACGTTGTTGGGGAACGGTTTTCATGAAATTGAAGACATATAGGCATGAACAGTTGGGAGAATGGCGAGGATTATGAGAGAAGGAGAAGGAGGGGAGGATACGCACAGGGTTTGGAACCTTCTGGACACAGCCTTAAGTCGAGCAATGTCTTTAACTTCAAGAAAAGAGAAAATATGATGAAGAACGGCATCTGAGAAATTGTTTAGTGAAATTCTGGACTTCGCTTTCATTGTATGACTCACTGCAATCCTCTACAGCCAAGGATGAATGAGACTTGAGACCTGAAATTTTGATCAATCTAGGCAGAAAATTATTATTAACTATTTAAATATATATCAATCAAGAATCAAATTAATCTGAAAGGAAACTAGGAAATCACTAACCCAATTTGATTGCCTAATAGTCATGTAAATTTACATATGAACATTTTGTAAAATCGCAACACCTCACTCTCAATAAAAAGAACGAATGACAGTTTTTTGGTGCTATGTCAACTGGTTTCAGTGTTGTTAGCTACTATTAAAAATCAAGAATTACGAATTGAAGTAATGAGAACGAAGGAGGAAAATTATGAATACTATCAATCAGAATCCCTTATAAATTAGGTAATATATAATGTTTAAACAAAAATGTTTAACATAAAGGAGAAAAGCAAAGGTTTTAAAAACAATCCCCATGGTATGATGATTGTGACTTTCGTGACTCAATCGGTATACAGACGAAGGGCTTTGCTATTGGTCCAATCGTAATCTGTATGTCTGTCTATCCTCGACCTAGATATTATCTATCTTAATGAAGTATAATACCACATAACACAAATCAAGTAACTTGTCCTTTATTCAGAGTCAACATCATCAATCAAATCCGCTCTATCCCATACACTACCAAGTAACATCAAAAAACTTCCAATTAATGAAAAGATGAAAATTCTAAATTTCACAACAGGGACCATATATATTATATATGACACGAATTATAATGTAAATATATGTACTTAAGGGCAAAGATCTATTGTTTGGCAAGTGAAAAGGATGAGACGCCAAAATGTTAAACCACAAACATGTGCGGCGACAGTCCTGAAAACCCAATTTTTATGTTCACACAATCACACGCAAACAGGTACAGCAAAGCCAAGCCTGACACTTCAAAGCTGCTACAAGAAGTACAAACATTATATATT
The DNA here is from genome assembly GCA_034222035.1 of Acacia crassicarpa. Lineage (NCBI taxonomy): Eukaryota > Viridiplantae > Streptophyta > Magnoliopsida > Fabales > Fabaceae > Acacia > Acacia crassicarpa. Next base: position 57,997,096 of record JAWXYG010000002.1, on the reverse strand, counting down.
CTAAAATAGAATATCAACTGCATGATAAGCTCAGGTATAGAGCATCAAGCTTTGAGACATAACGCAGAAAATGGAGCTAATAATTGAAATCACGAGTAAAGCATCAAACTTTATGATATAAATAGGGGACAGCAGGCATCAATTGAGTGAAGAAATAGCATACAGTAGTGACAACAATTTTGTCGTGAGGGATTGTGACCTTTTCTTCTTTTTTATTCTGCTTTCCATTTAGGTTTTTTAAAGCAAAAGAAGAAGAAAAATATGAAAGCAGCGGACCCTGGCCCCAATTCCATGGTTACCACGCTGCTGTCATATTTCTTTTTCATTCCATGGCTATAATCACCATCTTCACTGACACAGAAAGCAAAACAAAAGAAGCGCGGGGTGGTTTGGATTACAAACAAAGAAAGGCATAAAAGAACAAGGAAAGCAGAAGAAAGAACGGATAACACTAACCGGCACGATCCAACTAGTGTGATGACGTCGCAGTTACTAGATCCCGCCCGGTTGGGATGTGTCGCCTTTATAGACGAGGGATGCGTCGCCTTTATAGGTGAGGATTAGGGTAAAGGGCTCGGTTGGAATTAGAGCTGATTCTAAGGGTCGGTCTGCTCTATGAGCCCGTTCTTAAATGGTACTGGTCTTATTGGGTCCAGGAGTAAAAAAAAACATCTGTTCTTGAAAGCTTGAAGTGAGAGCACTAGAGTCAAGGTTGGCTTTACAAGGCCGGGAAGTTACTATTCAAAATTTTAATTATTTTTTCTCTATTTTTTTTCAAAGAAATAGAATTAGTAAATTACAACAATTAAAGTTCAAATTTATCAAATAAATGTTGTCAACATTAATATCCAAACAACACGAATCATCCCGTAAATAAACACATTCACTAATTCATAATCAAAAGTAAACTATTGTTCACAAATAACTCACATAAAACTTAAGAAGCATATATAGGTTTTAAATTTAAACTATTATGCAATATTTCTATGACAAAATTGACCTTATGAAGGTTGTCAATATAATGAACAAATTGACTTTCATTTTCAATGTATATTTGAATGGAGGACATCTCTTTCCCACTCCTTATTAAATTTTTTTAAAAAAATTAAAAATTAACGTGACCTATTGGGCCTACCCCTTTTAAGCCTGAGGCCCTCCAGGGCCAATTTCATTTAACTCCTTTAATTGGGTTTAAAAGGCTCGGCCCGATTTTCCAGCTCTAGTTGGAATTTAGGCACCGTTTGGTACGAAAAAGATTTGATGAGGGAAATGAACTTAGAGAAGGGAAAGGACTGGAAAAGAATATTTTGAGGGATGAGAGAAAATGACTTGAGGAAATATAAGTTGTTTGGTAGAAGGAAAATGAATGAATAGTAATTGGTAAAAAATAAAAAATTACCTATTTTACCCTCAAAAGTAATTAATTCAAAATGAAAAGGAAAAATAAATTTTTGTGAAAATTATAATAAAGAACCTAAGAAAAATAATATTTATTAAGAAGGGCCATAAAAATTATAATTATTTTGAATGACCAAAAATTAAAACATTAAAATAGAAAAACTAAATTGCCCTTAGCCAGATTTATTATATTATTTCTAATTGAATGAGGATCTGGAGTGATTGATGGATAATGACAAATAGAGACTGAGAGTAATTTATATAGATTGTTGGAGAAGACGTTGTTGCTGGAGAAATTGAATCTCATTCAGACTCTGGGTGGTGTTGTAGGAGGTGTAGTTGCTTGCATAAGGAGATCACTTTGGAATTTGGATGCAAAAACATCTCGGACTAAAAGAAAAAAAAAAAGAAAAACCTAAACCTTTATAATCCCTTTTTATCATTATTAATGATAAAAATCATGTGCGGCCAGATTTGATAGGAGAAATTGAATCCAATGAATATAATAAATATAGAAAATCTCAATTTCCTATGTTATCTCTTATTAATGATAATAAATTGAATCTCATTCAGAATTTGGGATGTGTTGTTGGAGAAGACGTTGTTGTTGTCGTTGTTGTTGATAGAGATTTTGCTGGTTCGATTGAAATTGAGATTGCGGAGCTTGTGGCTGAAACGTTTGTTATTCCTGTTGGACAAATTGTTGTTGCTATTGATGGAGAAAGAGAGGGTCCTGATTTAAGGTTGGTGTTATGGGTCAGGATCGTAGTCCAGTCCTCCATTGTAATCCATTTTACCTTCTTTCTCTGAAGTTGAGTAGTGCGAGGAAAGCCTAAAACGCTTCTTTTCTCTTTGGTGACTATGAACCAGAACTCAAAAATTGAATGAGACCATCTGATTTAATTGGGAGGCGATTTTGGTCAGTAAAGACACTAAGTTAGCAGATTCTGATTTGGTCTCTATTTATTATTATCCATCAATCACTCTAGATTCTGATTTAATTAGAGAGAATATAGAAAATCTGGCTAAGGACAATTTAGTCTTTCTATTTTAATGTTTTAATTTTCGGCCCTTCAAAATAATTACCATTTTTTCCTTCTTAATAAATATTTTTTTTAGGTCCTTTATTATAATTTTCCCTAATTTTTTTGGCTAAAATATATTTTTTTCAAAAATATCCATTCGAATTTGTCTACAATATTATCCCGCCATGTTTCAAATTTGGCTAAATAATTTTCCCACGAAGTTCAAATTTAACTAAAATATTCTTCCATCATGTTCGAACATAAGTTTTAACTTATCACATAAATTTGAATTTAATAATATTTTCTTGCATTTTATAACAATATATTTTATATGAGGTAGGATATTGTCACAACCTCTTTTTTTCACAACCTTTTTCTCACCATCAGATCTATTTTTCATCCAACGGACCAGATTTAACCTACTTAAATCAATTTCCTTCAGAATTTCTCCCTCTTTCTCTCGCGTTTTTCCCTTTCTCTCTCTATCACGTTCTCTGCAATCGTCGCCACACAGAGCATCTAAGTCCGCCGCCGGCTCCCTCTCAGACGTTGACTCTCCACCTCAATCATCTCTCCCTACTTCTCGGATTTGGTAAGTGTAATTCTTCTTCATCTAGCCCTAAAATTTGATGGTTTGAACTGGAAAGATCTATTTGCTCGCATTCATTATCCGATATCGCTCGAGAAATTAAACTGGAATGATTCTGTTTGGTTCTTCTATTCTCCGATATCATTTCTCTAGCCTTCATTATCTTTCTATGTTTTGTTAGCTTATTCCTATGGAAATTATTTTTAGGGCATATTTGTTATTAATAGTGATTCATGATCTGAAATTCAAAAGGGCTTTTTCTTAAAAGGTTCAAGATGGCATATTTGTTATGAACTCGGTGGCATATTTGTTATAAACTCACAGTTCCCTAATTTCTTTCTGGAACTCGGTGGGAGAAAGAGGGAGAAATGTGGCGTCGGGCAAGAGAATCAGAACGAAAGGGGCACAACTGTGGAGAAGGAACTGATTTAAGTAGGTTAAATATGGTCCGTTAGATGAAAAGTAGATCTGATGGTGAGAAAAAGGTTGTAAAAAGGTTGTGAAAAAAAAAAAGAGGTTGTGACAATATCCTACCTCATTTTATATTGGGTAAATATGTCTAAAATGTCATGGTTCACATGAAAACTTATTGGTGGCTGGATCTTTTCTTCCCAATCTACGGGAAGATTAGTGAACCTAGGAACTTGAATTCTTGGAAGATTTGATACAAAAAGCGTATGAAACAAGGGAATTTGATAATCTTCCTTTCCTTTTCTACCGAATCCGTGTACCAAACAAGGTCCTCATGTCAAGAGAGGGTCCCCTAAGTTATTTAGGTTGGAATTTGGATTTGCAGTTTTGTGAATTATTGGGTTAAGTTATAAAAATACACATATGCTTTATCTTGAAAGCGTCCAACACCAAGTGCTTTTTTTAGATGCAAAAGTGCACATGTGGTTACAAATTAAGTGCGAAAATACCGTTTGACCGTTAAGTTATACATTTTTTTCTGACTTGACGATGATGTGGCTTTCAAAGATGCAAAAATACACATGCAGTTTGGCAAAAAGAGCGCCCAACACCAAATTCTTTTTTTAAAATTTAATAATTCTATTTCTATTAAAGGAAAATTATTATTTCTCTAGATATAATTTCTGAAAGGCCAAGTTTTTTATTTCCATAATTTTTTGTAAATACTATATTTAATTAAAAATAAAAGTCAATAACGAACCTGTTCTGTCCAAAGAACACAGAGATTGGACTTGACTAGGTTGTCAAGCCTAGAGCCTACGTACCCTTTGAAGGGATCAAAGTCCACGTAGTTCGCAGTAAACTTGGAGGCGTGAAGCCAGGGGAGTGGGGTGTGTGCTCTGTGTAACGGAAGGTAAATAGAGCATAAGGTAGAACGTGTGCACCTGGTTAAGGTTTCCTTCTATTTATAGAGGAGTCTGGTGCGAGTATCTCTGCATTAATGACCGGTATCCGGGGTCAAGATATCAGGGGCTGATATCTCGGGATCGTGATTGGGGGAGAATCTCCATTAATGAGATCCTAGATCAGTGGGATCCTATATCCCTGCCCATTATAGCGCAGATTCTGTCCCAGGCGTGGTTGGGCCGAGGTCCGGATATGGGCCTATTGGGCCGGTCCGTAACAGTTGCCCCCCAGCTCGGTTGTTCAGGCTTCTGGACGGCCGAGATGCATATTGCCCCCAGTGCCGGGTATGGCCGAGACCTCAATTTTTTACCGCATCGGCTTTCGGCTGCCGTGGCCGTCAATCCAGCCCGGATCAATGGTCGGCTTATTATGCCTTCTCCACGATGTCCCGCCTTGAATGCTGGGTCCATCCTGTCCGGTTGGGTACTCGCCCTGCAGTGATTCCGGACCCGAACCTTCTTCCTTTTGGGATTCTCTGAACGCTTCGGGTCTTCCCCCGCGCGTGTCATTATTGCAACTTTACAGCTGTCAGACCCTGAGTGGGCGTGGTTTGCAATCGCCGCGTCTTTCCGCTTCTCAAGGCCAGCGCGCATTTATTGTGCTGTCGTCGTGTTGGGCCAATCCGTCGTGTCTGTACGGAGATGGACTGTTATACCCCTGTCGTTTCGGGATTTTGGTTTAAATAGCTTTCCTCTTGTTTCTCTTTCATTTTTCCCGCTATTTCAGTCTTCTTTCCAGATTTTTCTCTGGTTTTCTCTCAAACCACTTTCAGTCGAGACTTTTGCCGTTCGCCGTTTCCAGAGTTCCAGTTCCCTCTACTTCCTTCACACAGGTATTCCGCCTATTCCCTTGTGTATTTGTTTGGTGGTTTCTTGTGTTTTACCGTTGATTCTAGTAATCGCCCTCTTTGCTATCGTTCTTCGGTGTTTCTGGGTTTTTCTAGGTTCCTCTGGCATTATTACTCTGAAATTCGTCCTGTTTCCTGCCCTTAGACAATTTTTAGTGCCTTAGGCTTCTAACCATGGTGAGGGGTAGGAGTGCTCCTAGACCGAGGGCGTCATTAACGCCGGAGGAGGAAATGTTCCTCCGTGCATGTCTTCCCCGGGCCACTTACTGGGTTCTTGGGGGCGCGCCACCTGCCTCGGGGATTCTGACTCCTCTGCGTCGAGGTGGCGTCGTTCGTCCGGGACGGGCCGGTGTACGCCCAGCGTCGGCTAGGATTCCAGTCTCGCTTCCTCGCCGTCCTTTCCGTCCACTGGTGCGCGCTCTTCTTCTAGAATCGTCCGGTGGGGCCGGCGTAGGCTCCTCATCCGGTTCCGGGTCTTCGGTGCTGATGGCTGAACCCCTCAACTTCTATGAGGGCCTTGCTGTTGCTCGCCAGACATCTACCCCGGAAGGGTATCTCGGCCCTTGCTGGGATTGTCTCGCGGAGGCCTCTGCATCGATGGCTCGTGGTGGGGATGCCGAGGCTTCTTCCCTGCTTGGCTCTTGCCGTCATTGGTCCGGCCCGGCTCTTCCTTCTAGCAACCCTATTCGTCCGAGTCCGCAGTCTTTATCGCCTGCTAACATGTCTGTGCTAGGTATTTTCACACTTTACTGATACTAGTTTCGTTTATTTGCCTATAGGTTTAATGGCTCCCAAGTCCGGGTCTTCCAAGCGGTGTTCGGAGCCCCAGGGTTCGGACTCTCCTGGTCCGTCCGAAGCCTTGCGCCGTCAGTACGGCTGGGTTTCGCACAATGTGTTGACCACCCCGTCATTGATGTCCGATACGAACATTGCGCGGTTGAAGGTCCCGGCCAAGCCGGGATGCGTGCTCAGACGTGTGGCGTCCGAGGAGCCAATCTGCGTGACTCGGTCAGAGGATCAACTAGATTTCTTCTTTTTCTACCACGATTGTTTGACGCGGTTGCTAGTTTCCCTTCCTTTCTCCCCCTTCCAAATGGAGGCGTTGCGGCATCTTCGCCTCGCCCCCTTCCAGCTCCATCCGAACGGCTGGGCCTACCTTGTAGCCTTTGAGAGGCTGTGTGGTCACTTCCCTATTCCCATTCCGTGCACGGCCAACCTTTTCTTTTATTTCTTTGGACCCTTTACCCCCAGCCTGTCGAAGGGGAGTGACAAGCTGAGGGGGCTGGTATCCCTCTGGATCAACTCGGAGCGCAAGTTGATGACGCCCTTCTCTGACTCCTTCAAACGCTTCAAGGGGGCGTTTTTTAAGGTCGAGGCCGTGCCTGGGGAGCGACCCTGGTTCTTGGAGGGGGGCAGCTGCTTTCCCTTGTATTGGACGGAGGGTCATTACAAGGCCAAGGCTCTCTCCTTCCAAGTTTCGCGGGAGGCCCTTCTGCCAGAGTCAGCCTCTGCTCTACCACGGATTGAGGCTCTGGTGGCCGAGTATGGTGTGAGGCCGGCTAGCTTCTTCATTTCTGGAGATGGCGCTGAGCCACTGCCTTCTACCAGTAGGGATTTTAGTAGTGTGCTGCTTATGTTTTTGTCTTGGGTTTTACTTTTCTGACTTTATGAATATTCTGACCTGGTTTCTTTTTCTTTTTTCAGGCCCAGATATGAGCTCGCTCCCTCTTTACCTTCGTGCGGCGAATCCGGCTGCTGCCTCTCCCTGTCACCCGAAGAAGCGGGGCGCTTCTGAAGGTGCCAGCGCCGCCGAGGCTTTGAAGAAGGCGAAGAAGGGCACGGTTAGTCTGGGTCCTTCCACTGATGAGGTTGCCCCATCCTCCCCGGTGATCGCCCGGTCTTCTCCTGCCCCCGGGCCCCCGGCTTCTGAGGGTCCAGAGACCGTTGCCGCCTCCGTAGCCTCCAGGGGGAAGGAAGTCTTGATTTCTGATGAGGAGATCGAGGCCGAATTCCTTGTTGATGAGCCGGCTGGTTCCCTGCCGGATCCGCCCTCGCCTTTGTCGCTTCCTCCTCCTCCTCCTCCTCCCCCAACGAGGCCGAAGTCTGTTCTTCCCCGCAGCCACTTATGGAACGAGGGGGTAGTTCCTGAGATAGACATAGCTTTTCTTCCTCCCCGACACTTCACGGGTTGTGCTTCGCTGACTCAACCGGCCCTAGATGAGCTGCACCGAAACCAAAAGGAGCTTTGCCGGTCGGTGGGGTACGTCCAGGCTCTGATCCTGGTCCGAGAGCAGTATGCCCGGGTCACTGCTGAATGTCAAAGATTGAGGGCAGAGAGGGAGGAGCTGACGAAGGGCCTGTCAATGGCGGAGGCTAAGGCCTCATCGGTTGCCGACCTGAAGGAGGAGCTAGAGGTGGCTGAAGAGGAGCTTGTCAAGGCATGGGCCGAGCGGGATGAGGTCCGGGAGGAGCTGGACGCTGCTCGGGCAGAGCGGGATGCTGCGAAGGCTGCCGCCGTGAAGGCTGATCAGGAGCTCCAGCTTTCCCGGGCTGGCGCCGAGAAGGTGGCCGAGGAGTGTGCCCGGGCTTAGAAGGGGATGTCGGAGGGTCTTGCTGCGATGAAGGTCCTCCAACAGCAATGCAACTCCTTGGCTGAGGAGAAGGACGAGCTTCAGGGAGCCGTTGCGGCGGGGGAGGCGGCTCGCCAGGAGGCAATGGACGCGCTAGTGCAGACTGCCGAGGAGTGCTTTAAGCAAGCTCTGACGCAGATCCGCTACTTTAACCCCAGCGTTGAGCTGAACGTGGCCGGGTATGATCACCGTGCCTTCGTGCAGGAGGACGGGACTCTAATCCCTTATCTGCCCCCTACCGCCGAGGGTTCCGCCAATGCTTCTTCCTCCGCCGAGGATCCTGCTGCTGCTGAAGTTGGGCCAGCCAAGACTAAGGATCCCGTGGCCGAGCCGTCCGAGTAGTTTTAGCTTTTTGCTTATTTTCCTTTTATTTTAGGGCAGTTGTGCCCTTGTAATCTGACTTTGGCCTTTTGTGCCGTTTTGTACAAACTTGTTTTAGTATCGAATGATTTCAACCTTTGCCATCCTTTTGCCTATGTTCAGCAATGAATGATTTAGGTTTTTATCATCCTTTTACTGCAATTCTGAGCTTGTTTAGTTACCTTAGGCAATGAATGGTTTATGTCCCGCCATCATCCTTTTGCCTTGGTTCAAGCGTGTGCTGATGGCATAGGTCGCCTAGACATCTCATAGAATGGGTAATTCGTCATTCTTTTGTCTAAGTTTAAGTGTTTGTCGGCCGCATGTGTGCAGGCCGTTTGATGCTCTACCACACTTAGCGTGTGGGAGGTTGGGGCAAGGTTGTCTTGTTTCAGCCTCGTCAGGCACAACTAACCGTACTGCCTCGGCCCGCCTTTCTAAGAGTCGGGCTCCAACTTTCTTATAGTCGGATTAAGTTTTACCAGTATAAGGGGCGGGACTACCACATGCCTAACCGAGGCTTCATCTGCCTCGGGTCGGGCATTTTGACCTGATCAGGGTCGGCATGGTAGACCGCTTGCTTAGCCGAGCGAGCGTTGACGCGTCAATTTTACGAAGGGTCACGTATGGCGCCTTCGCCGAGCTCTAACCAGTGCCTGTCGAAGTACAACGGCCGGTTTTCGTTCATCTAAATGTTTTTTGGTTGTTTTGGCCGGGTACATGACCTCAGGGCCTTTTACCGGTGCCAGGCTTAAAGGCCTTGGCTTTCGATTTCTTGGCCGGGCTTCTTTGCCTCGGTCTTATCGTTTTTGGCCGAGCTTCACTGCTTCGGCTTCATGCTTAAGCGAACTTTGTGCACATTCATAAATCTCCTCAACGGGATTCTTTATTGATGAAAAGAAATAGCCCTAGGGGGCTTTACAAAGCAACGATATTAGGAAACGTCATAACTTGGAAATGAAAGAAACAACATGAACACAAATAAAAGCAATGAAAACAAACACTGCCGAAGAGGGATCTAGCTATAGTAGATTTTCAGCTTGTCGGCATTCCACGTTCTTTTGACCGGCTTCCGTGCCAAGGTTTTGAGGATGTATGCCCCTCCGTCGAGCTTTTCCTTGATCCGGTAGGGGCCCTCCCAGTTTGCCGCCAGCTTCCCGTCCTTGGCATTCTTGTTGCCTATGTCGGCCCGTCGCAGTACCAGGTTCCCATGGTTGAATGACTGGGGTCTGACCTTTCTGTTGTACTTAGCCGCGAGTAATTGCTTGGCGGTCAATTCCCGGTAGTGCGCCGCTACCCGGATTTCATCTATGAGGTCCAAGTCGGTCCTCAAGGCGTCGTCATTCGACTCCTGCCCTTCATGTTTGGCTCTGACCTTTCTCCAGGATGGCTGTCCGATTTCAACCAGGATCATTGCTTCGCATCCATAAGTCAGCCTGTAGGGGGTTTCCTGAGTCAAAGACTGTACGCTTGTCCGGTATCCCCAGAGGACACTATGGAGCTGCTCGGTCCAGTTGGTCTCGGCTTGCAACATTCGTCTCTTCAATCCGTCCAGGATGATCTTGTTGGCAGCTTCGGCCTGGCCATTCGTCTGCGGGTGTTCGACGGAGGAAAAGTGCTGTTTAATGTCCAAGTTGGACATCAAAGTCTGGAACCTATGGTCCGTGAATTGGGTCCCATTGTCCGTGACGACCTCGGCGGGTATCCCGAAGCGGGAGACGATGTTATGCCGGAAGAACTTCATAACCCTGGCCGATGTAATTGTGGCGAGTGGCTCTATCTCGATCCACTTGATGAAGTAGTCTACAGCGACTATGAGCCATCTGCATTGTCCCTGCGCCGGCCGGAAGGGTCCGAGGATGTCCATGCCCCACTTGTAGAAGGGCCAGGGGGCTGGCATTCCTTTCAACTCTGAGGGCGGCAGCCATATGATCCTGGCGTGTTTCTGGCAACTGTCACACGTCCTGGCTTTTTCCATGGCATCATGCTTCATAGTGGGCCAATAGTATCCAACGCGCAGTGCCTTTCTGGCGAGGGCCTTGCCCCCCATGTGGTGGCCGTTGCTTCCTTCGTGTAGTTCGGCCAGCACGTACTTCGCCTCGGACTCGCCGAGACATCGCATCATTGGGCAGTGGAGTCCTTTTCTGTATAGTTGGTCATCGACCATCGCGTAGAGAGCGGCTTCTCGGATCAGCTTCTTGGCCTCGGCCGAGTCAGTAGGGACAATTCCCCTTTCGAGGTAGTCTTCTATCGATTTTCTCTAGTCCTCCCCGGCCGAGATGGCCATGATACAACTTGGCTTGGTGAGGTTCTGTTGGATCACCGTCCTGTGGTTGTCCGAGCCGTTGGTACTTGCCAGCTTGGAGAGGATGTCGGCCCGGGCGTTCTCCTCTCTTGGGATATGGGAAACGATCACTTCTTCGAACTCGGCCATAAGTTCTTTGGCACGGTTTAGGTACTTAGCCATAAGCTCTTGGGATATGGGAAACTATCACTTAATTGCCTGCCGGGCCTCGAAAGTGATGTCGAACTCGGACAGTTCTATGGCCCAGTTGGTCATTCTTCCTACCAGGTCGAGTTTGTGGAGGATCTGGCGGATCGGCTGGCTGGTTCGTACCACAATCCGATGTCCTTGGAAGTAAGGCCGGAGCCTTCTAGCCGCGGAGAGTAGGGCGAAGGCTACTTTCTCCAGTTTCTGATACCGGATTTCCGAGCTTTGCAGGGCCTTGCTGATGAAGTATATTGGTTTTTGTCCAGTCTCGGTTTCTCTTACCAGAGCAGCGCTAACATTGCCGATCGACAAATAAAGGAACAGGGTTTCTCCTTGATCCGGCTTAGTTAGGACCGGAGGGGCTGCCAGACACCGTTTGACTTCTGTGAAGGCGGCATCGCACTCGGGGTTCCACCCGCCCTGGGTTTCCTTCTTCAACAGTTTGAATAGAGGCAAGGCTTTCTCGGTTGACTTCGGGAGAAACCTTGTTAGGGCGGCCAGTCGGCCGGTTAGCTGTTGTACCTCTTTCTTGGTCCTTGGGGGCTACATGTCGAGCACGGCCTTGCACTTATCCGGGTTGGCTTCGATTCCTCGGTTGGTCAACATGAAGCCTAAGAACTTCCCAGCCGGAACTCCAAAAGCACATTTGGCCGGGTTCAACCTGATTCGATGTTTTCTTAGTTTCGCAAACGTCTGTTCAAGGTCCCGAATGTGGTCTTCTGGAAGCTTTGACTTGACGATCATGTCGTCAATGTAGACCTCGATGTTGCGCCCGATCTGATCATCGAAAGCCCTATTCATCATCCTTTGGTAGGTAGCCCCGGCATTCTTCAGTCCGAATGGCATGACGTTGTAGCAGTAGTTAGCCTTATCCGTCATGAAGGCGGTCTTCTCTTGATCCTCCGGATGCATTGCGATCTGGTTGTATCCGGAGTAGGCGTCCATGAAGGAGAGGAGCCTGTATCCGGCCGAGTTGTCTACAAGCTTGTCAATACTTGGCATCGGGTAGGAATCCTTTGGGCAGGCCTTGTTGAGGTTGGTATAGTCGACGCACACTCTCCATTTCCCGCTGGGTTTGAGGACCATCACTAGGTTGGAGAGCCAGGTGGTGTACTACACCTCTCGGATGAAGCCGGCCGCTAGGAGCTCCTCGATATGGTCCTCGAGAGCCTTCTGCCTGTTGTCCGCAATGCTCCTCTTCTTCTGTGCCACGGGTCTTGACCCCGGCCATATGCCGAGCTTGTGGCAACAGAAGTGGGGGTCGATGCCGGGTACTTCGGCTGAGGTCCAGGCGAAGACGTCTTGGTTCTCCTTTAGGAAGCGGGTCATAAGAGCTTTGAGGTTGTCCTTCATGTCTCGGCCGATCTTGGCGGTCCTGGACGGGTCTGAACCCAACACTACCTCCTCCAGCTCTCCTTCCGGCTCGGGCCTCGGATTATCTTGCTGTCGAAGGTCGAGCTCTACCATGTGGACTTGTTTCCGCGGGCGCTTGCTGGAGCCGGCTTCGGCTACGTGCTCATTGGATCCGAGCCGAGGTGGAGATGAGGGTCCTCTTTCCTCGACCCGGAGAGCTTCGAAGTAGCATTGCCTGGACTCTTTCTGGTCTCCGGATACCACAACTACTTGGTTTTTGTCATTAACCATCTTCAACTTCTGGTGCTTGGTTGACACCAGTATGTCCCAGTTGTGGATTGTTGGTCTGCCCAGGATGATGTTGTAGGGGGACCGGAAGTCTGCCACTATGAATTTTACGCGTTCAGACTTGAAAGCTTCCTTGGTCCCAAGGGTCAGCCTGAGGTCGATGTAACCTTTTGGAAAGGACTGCTCCCCATTGAAACCGATCAGGGTGGTTTTGCAGGGCTTGAGATCCTCTTTGTCGAGGTGCATCCTTTTGTAGGCGTCCCAACTTATGATATCGGCCGAGCTCCCTGCATCAACAAAAATTCTTTTAACTCGGCAATTGACCAGGGTTCTAGTGATTACCAGTCCATCCAGATGGCCGGGTATGACGTCTTTCAGTTCTTCGTCAGTAAAGGTCAGAGTGGGCGGCCTCAGCTTCTTGGGATCCTCCTTGAACTTTGGGAGGTCTTGGACTGTCAACACTTCGCGGAGGTACTTCTTCCGCTGGCTTACAGTGTCTCCGCCACCTCCAAACCCTCCGCTGACTACGTTACACTGGAAATCCACATCGGGGAATTCGTCGTCCGAGGCCGCCTTCTGCTTCTTCCCCTGCTTCCTTGTTTCCTTGGGCGGACTCTTGGTGTGGGCCCGGTCATTACGCTTGCCGTTCGTCCTTCCCTGGGTCTTGATAACGTACTGACGTAGCTTCCCATCCCTCACGAATTTTTCAATGGCATCGCGGAGGTCATAGCATTCGTCAGTAGTGTGTCCGTGGCAGTCGTGGAATGTGCAGAATTTGGTACAGTCCGTGTTGGAACGGCCTCTGACCGGCCTGGGCTTGTCAGCCCTTTTCATCTCGGTCTGGGCTACCTCTTTCTATACCTGAGACCGAGGGATATTCAACGGGGTATAGCTATCATATTTGGCTTTCTAGTCGGCTCGGTCAGGTTTGGCTCGGCTCTCACGGTTCCGCCTTCTAGGGTAGGCCTTCGTCCCTCTTGGCCGTTCTTCATCGCCGGGCGGACTTCTCCTATTCCGTTCAGGTTCATCGGCATTGGCCGCCTCCATCTGCTCCACTTCCAGGTATTTCTTCGCCTCCATGTAGAACTCAGTCAAGGTGTACACTAGGTTCTTACATAGGTGTCGGGCCAGCCGGGATGACGGGTCTAGTCCGTTGACCAGGCAGTGTACGTGAACCTCTTCGGGCAGCGACCGTACCTGCATGGCTACATCCCAGAACCGATCCAGGTACTTTTGGAGGGCCTCGCCTTTCCTCTGTCGTACCTTGCTTAGTGTGAATGTGGTCTTTGGCTGTTTCTTACTAGTGGCGAAATGCAACTCAAACTTTCGTCCCAGGTCTTCGTAGCTCCGGACCGAGTTATCCGAGAGGGAGCTCAGCCATCTGTGTGCGGGTTCGTTCAGAGTAGCCGCGAAGAGACGTTGGACGACTGGGCCGCTGATCTGTCACACCCACATGAGTTTCTCGAACACGTCCAGGTGGTTACGTGGATCTTGGGTTCCGTCGTACTTCGAAAGGTCAGCCAGATCGAAATGTTTCAGATAACGGGCCGTGGCCGCCTCCCTGGAGAATGAGGATCTTCCAGAGTCCGACAGGTAAGTCACTCGATATTCCCGGGGGGATCTCTGGCGAGGTGATCTATGAGTCCGGGGAGTTCTGTCCTCCACACGGAGTTCTTCTCAGTCCCGACCTTCCCTGGCCGCCCGATCAGTGCGGTTAGGACCGTCACTGTGGTTCCCTTCATTCTCCTGAGACCGTGATCAGCCTCTCTCCGCTCGTGTCCTCCGCTCCGGCTCGCCGTTCCGCGGCGTGCGCTCCTCGGCTCTGCGCTGCTCGAGGAACTGCTGTCATCCACGGGAGTCCTCCTTCCTCTTCTATGATTTCTACGACGGTTTCCTTGTCGATGATCGTTCTCGAGTGCCTCTTGGATCATTCGGCCAAAGGCCTCGAAGTCGGCCTGCCTCTGTAGGTCGTCTCGTTTTTCCTTGTTTTCAAATCTCTGGAGGAATGACTCCTGTGTCCTCCGTAGTATGGGGACGTCGGCTTCGACCGCCTGGACGTCTCGTACCGGGGGTTCTGTGCACGCTTCTTGCAGTGGCAGCTCTTCTGCAGAAGGGGAGGTTGCCGTGTCAGTGACATGCCCTTCCGGGGTGTTTTCTCGCCGCGGTTGCTCTGGGGGCTGATCTGGTGGAGGCCGGCTTGGCTGGGGGTCCCCACCTACCGGCGGGGGATTTCTGCTGTGGCTTCTGGTGTTTGCCATCAGTGGTCACGGGGACAGAAGTTTATAGTTCCCCACAGACGGCGCCAATGTTCTGTCCAAAGAACACAGAGATTGGACTTGACTAGGTTGTCAAGCCTAGAGCCTACGTACCCTTTGAAGGGATCAAAGTCCACGTAGTTCGCAGTAAACTTGGAGGCGTGAAGCCAGGGGAGTGGGGTGTGTGCTTTGTTTAACGGAAGGTAAATAGAGCATAAGATTGAACGTGTGCACCTGGTTAGGGTTTCCTTCTATTTATAGAGGAGTCTGGTGCGAGTATCTCTGCATTAATGACCGGTATCCTGGGTCGAGATATTAGGGGCTGATATCTCGGGATCGTGATTGGGGGAGAATCTCTATTAATGAGATCCTAGATCAGCGGGATCCTATATCCCTGCCCATTATAGCGCAGATTCTGTCCCAGGCGTGGTTGGGCCGAGGTCCGAATATGGGCCTATTGGGCCGGTCCGTAACATAACCATATTTCAAATACAATCATGTTAAATGCCTGAGACATTTAGGGTGTGCATGACAACCATTCTGTTGCCCAGCACTGTTTCTAAGATGAAGCAGTTTTTTTTTTATTCTATGCTTTGGAAGAGTTCTGAGAATCAGAATTACGTTTGTTAACTCATTTTATTTTTACTCCGAGAATCAGAATTACGTTTGGTAACACATTTTTTCTCTCCTTGTTTGGGAGTTAAAAAAAATAGTAACAGAGGAAGATGAAAGATTAATGAGTTAGTTTTACCATTTTGTTATTTTCTTTAATAATTAATATAATTATTATACTTTACAAATAAACTTAAATTTAAATTTCCTAAAAAAATTATTTATGTAATTTTTATATTCAAAAAATTATTTATGTGGCGACGACGATGGAGGTGGTGGTGGGGTGGCGGTGGTGGTGGTGGCGCCAGTGAGGCGGTGGTGGTAGTGGTGGCAGGGGCGGTGGCGGTGGTGGTGGGGCAGTGGCGGTAGTGGCGGTGGTGGTAGTAGTGGTGGTGGTGGTGGGGTGGTGGTGGTGGTGGTGGGGCGGCAGCAGTGGTGTTGGAGGTGGCAACGGCGGTGGTGGTGGGGTAGCGGTGGTGGTGAACAAGGGTAAATTTCTGCTTCGATTGAGAGAGAAATAAATTCTGATTTTTTGTCCTGGAATAGAGAAGCCAAAATTTTTAGCTTCTTTTTTTTTACTCTCCAGCACAAAAAATAAACCGGTTCATCCCGGGAGCAAAATAAAAAACCAGATTTACCAAACACAATTCCTATTCATTTTTGTTCCGGGGCACAGAAATTAAGAAAAAAGTCATTCTATGAGTGTTACCATGTAACAGACATTTCCTTCCATCCATCAAGCACACCTTCAACTATCAGGCTTTCTAATCCTTCAATTCTCATTAAATCCTCTCCACCATATCCCAAGCAATTCCTTCTTCCCAGATACACCCTCTCAAAACCCAGAATTCTCTGCTCTTCTTCAAAGGATGACAACAACCCAAGGTTCTTTGTTTCTCTGTTGTTATTCTTATTTTCTTAAACAGACATAATTATTGCCTGCCTTCTATTTAACTGAGTCGTGAATTTTTCTGTTGGTTTGGGCATAACATATCCTTTTTGTTTCCAGCAACTTCTGCATCATTGAGGGGCCTGAGACGGTTCATGATTTTGTTCAGATGCAGCTGCAGGAAATTGATTACAACATAAAGAGTAGGCGCAATAAAATATTCCTTCCCGTGGAAGAGGTTATCTTGAAATTTCATCACAGCACAACTTGTGAACCCCGGTTTCTTGACATGCCTGATAAACTTTAAATTCATCTATCATAATAGATTCTTTGATGTTTTGAGCGGGTGAGGAGGTTACGCGTACAACTGCGCCTAAAATGTATGAAATTCATCACTAAGTATGGAGAAACCATTCTTATCGATTAAAGGGTTATGGTGCAATTTGCTTTGAAAGTTTTCGCTAAAAGGAAATAGAGTAAAATACTCTGACTATCTTCCTGTTTTGCCTTAATTTCACAGACCTCTCTTCTATTTTGAAAACCCATAGAAACCTCCCTTAACATTAAAATGTATGTTATACAAACCTCCCTTATATGAGTAAAATACTCTGACCACCCTCATCTTTTACCTTTATTACACAGATCTCCCCTCTATTTTAAAAAATACACTCAAATCCAAATAATTAACTCTATTAAGAATATTCTAAAAAGATTCCAAAAATATGATATTTTTTAATTAAAGCTTATATAAAAATAAAAATAAAATATTATTTTACCTTTAATATTGCACTTAATCCCTAGTTTTACTTTTATATTTTGACTAATATTGTTTTAAATAATTTAAGAGTTTTTTTATCTTTACAAATAGTTATCTTTTTGATTATTTTAGCATTGGTTATTGTAAATATCACAGAATGTTGAATATTCAAATAAGTTTTTAAATAAATATGTGCTTGATCAAATGTGTTTATAAATATTCGTGAAAAAATTATTAAATTAGAAATTTAAATGACACATAAAATCTCAAACTTATACTAGTTTATTATATTCAATAAAAATATATGTGTTTAATTTATATTTTTAAGTCAAAATTAATTTATAAGATCAAAACTAATAATTTTTTTAACAAATTAGAAAGTTAGAAAATCTATTAGAATACATTTTTGGTTGTATAAATTTGGTTTTATATACTCAAATAATTCCAATATTGCAGAGGACATTTTGGTAAAAAAAAAAAGTTTAAAAGTCAAAATTAACGGTTAACTAACAGCTTGGGTGAATAGAAATAGAATTTTAAAATATAAGGGAGGTTTATCGACACACATTTTAATTTTAATGGAGATTTTTATGGGTTTTCAAAATAAAGGGGAGATATGTGAAATTAAGATAAAATAGGAGGGTAGTCAAAGTATTTTACTCTAATTTTAAGGGAAGTTTCTACAAGTTTTCAAAATAGAGGGAAGGTCTGTGTAATTAAAGTAAAACAGGAGGGTGGTCAGAGTATTTTACTCAAAGAAATATTCTAAAGGGTTTTCTAAGTTCAATGCCGTCCCAAAAATTTCAAAATATAATAATATTGCCCCATATCGTTAAAAAACTAATGTTGATCGTTAAAAAAATTGACATTGACCGTTAACCTTTTAACAGAAAATGATAATATTACTCTATTTAAACACTTCAAGGATAATAATGACCCTAAAATAACTTCCAGAATACCATCGTTAGTTCGTGAAAACTTCCAAGATAAATTTACTCATTATCCTTGGATGAAACATGCCCTCGTATGCAACCATAAATAGTTGTTGTAATTGGTAGTTCGTGAAAACTTCCAAGATAAATTTACTCATTATCCTTGGATGAAACATGGCCTCGTATGCAACCATAAATAGTTGTTGTAACCAAGATATTTAAAATCGGGATTTTACGTAAAATCAAAAGAGGGATAAAAAATTGTAAAACATAAAATCGTAATGTAAAAGAATCGTAAAAACATAAAAAGGTTTGGAAAATTAGTAAAATCGTTTTAATGAAAAAAAAATCGTAAAAACGTAAAATCATAGTGATAAATCGATATTTTAACTACCATGGTTGTAACAAATACTAGAACCATTTCTCAGTTTGTGAATGTCATCCTGCGTAGAGGTCATGTTAATCTTCTCTATGTTCAAATTTTATCAGCTACTTAACTAATTTTGAATAGATTAAAAAAAGGGGTCAAATAGCAAGTCCACCCTAGAAATATAGACCTAGGAGCAATGCTGTCTTAGAAGTTTTTCTTATCTCAATATTACCTTAGAAATTTCAAAACGTAGGAATGTTGCTCTATTTGGTTAAAAAACTAACGTAAACCGTCAAAAAATTGACGTTGAACGTTGATTTTTTAACGCAAATAGGCAACATTACTATGTTTTAAAACTTTCGGGGTAACATTGAGACAAAAAAAAAACTTCCAATGTAACATAGCTCTTCAGCAAAAACTTCCAAGGCAAATTTACTGCTTAACCAGATAGCTATAATTATAACATTTGATTTGATTTCTCTAAAATACATGTACATTAGATAATGCATCAATTTATAATTTAAGTAAAATAATTTTTAAAAAATAATTAACGCGAAAGATAAAATGAATTGAGATATAATATTTTGATCCAGATTCAATCCTCTCATTAGCTCTTAAATTAGGAATTAGAGGTACTACCATCAATCCTAAATGTAAGACCTAACAGACTCTTTTAAAGAGATTAAGGTAACTAAAAAAGTTACTTTAAAGCATTCATATTTTTTTCTAAACTAATTTACTTAACTTATCAACTGATATATAATTTAATATTACATAACAACATGATTAAGTAACTTCTTTACTTCTCTTAATATATTCAAAAAAGTCAACTATATCTTACTCTACCTCCGGTCCTTGATATAAGACATTTAATCTTGATCATAAATATAAGATGCAGGTTTCATATTTGTCTCCATTTTCCTAATTCTCCTCTATT
Source organism: Acacia crassicarpa (assembly GCA_034222035.1). Classification (NCBI taxonomy): domain Eukaryota; kingdom Viridiplantae; phylum Streptophyta; class Magnoliopsida; order Fabales; family Fabaceae; genus Acacia; species Acacia crassicarpa. Next base: position 57,977,986 of record JAWXYG010000002.1, on the reverse strand, counting down.
GGTGCTCCCTCAACAACAATTTTTTTTAAAAAAAAAAAACGGCAATGAAAGAATTAAAGATGATTAGGGCGTTTTAGAAAATACATGTTATATTATTCCACCAAACCAATTTTCTTAATTTAATCAAATTAGGTAAATATATCTTATATTACTTATCAAAAGGAGTATTATTATTTTTTCAACAAACGCGGATCAAACTCGTCATTTCCCGGCATACCAATTTACTGTCCGCCAGCCACGTTCAACTTCCTCTGAGCTCTTGACCAAATGTAGGAGGCTGGTCTATGCGCATAAACATGAGTTATACAAGGCTATCCATTCTGCCGCACACGACCCAAACTAGAATTACAAGAGGTTGCGGACCTGTTAATCCACCCCAGGTTTTTCGACATACTGTTTCATAGCTTGTTCCAAGCCGCTCAAAACAACCAAGATGCGGTGAAAGTTTGATTACAAAAAATGAAAGTGGTGAACCATTTTTTGAAGTATATATACGCAAAACCTGGCTACTGAATTACATTCATCCTTAGGCTCACCGTACCGATGGACCTCTTATGTGACCTTATTCTGAGGGGTTACAAAATCAAAAGGAGTGAACATGCTCTTACATGTGATGGGAAACAAGAATCCCAACAATAGTGGATAAATATATTAAATATGACTCGACAAACCAAAGAATCAGCGGAAATATGTACCCAGAATCAAATTTTTGAGGGGTTTCTTTCATTGCTTTGAGGATAAGGAACCTGCCATACGGAGAAGGGTAAAACAAGAAGCTGGTTATGCACTACGACAACTGACAACTGCATCAAATCATTAAAAAACTTCAGCAATAAAGTTTGAGCACTAAAATATGGCAATTAAAACTAGATTATATACAGTTGCACTGTACACTTTGAGCGGAAGCAGATAGAATTGTTCCAACGCCTGAAGGAAGACTGGAATCTTGTACAAGAGACTGGACAGTATGACCGGGGTTGCTAGTTAACCCATTTAGGGATTTTATGGGCCCAGCGGTTTGGCGGAAACCAAATACCAAGACAGAACCATTCTGCAAAAAGAATAAAGAAAAATCAGTTTGTGAAATTCTAATTCCCAATAAATACAATACAAAGGTGCTGACCTGTAGTCCAGCGTATACATTATGGGAACTGCTGAGATCCCATGATCATGACCAAGCAGGAACCTAAACACAAAATACCAGGAACAAGAACACGAGACAAGCACAGCAGTGTTAAACAACCACGAAGCATGAGGACTGTTAAACTAGAACCAACATCTTTCATTGGCACTAGATAAGAAATAAAAGGGTTAAACTTCCACCTGTAGATCATAGTTGAGAACCACATTGTTGCTCTCCATGCTGTAACAAAAAGAATTACGATGATGAATGAATTTTCTTTCCTCATATGCAAGAAAAAATAATGTATTGAAAACACATAATGTGATTCGACCTGCTGAGTACTCATAATTTCCTTCCTAATGAAGCATAAAGGGCCAGGTCACTATTTGAAGGGGAACTATGGAGATCTTTAATAGCACAAGAACCAGAAGGCAGGAAGATATCTTCCATCTCATATGGAGGTATCAAGCTCATCTGCAGAACAAGGTTTCCAGAAATTTAAAGAGATATCTCATTGCATGAGCAGCTAGTAAAGCTATATAAAAACACATACCACTCTAGTCTTGTTTATAAGTTCCTTTTGACAAAAAAATTTGGTTCTATAAGTCCTCTACTTTTAGGTAATAGATGAGATTGAGACAATTTTGCCCATATTAATTGCATCAATAAAAATAGAGAGAGAAGAAAGAGTTGAAAGATACACATTCATGAATGAGGACAAAGTTAAAAATTTACCCCCATAATCATTGAGCTAACTACCCCTCCTTGTTATGTGTGATTTAATTAAAAGGCACTTGTAAATAGGACCAGAGTGGTATCTAAATTTTAAAGTCGAAAAATCTTACTTTAGTTAACAAGTAGGGTCCGCCTATCCCTTTTGGCCTTTGTGCCATAAATAAAACTTGATTAGAGGCATTCATGTCAAATACAAGAGCACTGTCCAGCTGAAACTCTTTCTGAAAAGGTTGAGAAAACCAGGTCAGTGAATTCTAAATTCTCAAAATATGGATTAGATGGAGTAAACTCAAATTCTGCAAGAAAGCAAGCATACATTAGCCAACAAGTGACAAACATAGTATAGCACAACATTCTATAGAAGACACTTCTTATATGTCAAGAGGTGTTAAAACATATGTTGGTCCTTCGTTGGGGTGGGGCACACCTGACTCCTGGAGAGTAAAGTAGGACTGCCTTACCTGCAATTCAAATTTGCAACAATGTCCTTTCCCATTTATCTTTGCCCCAAAGCCATGTTCTACAAAATAATTTTTTAAAAAAGAGTCAATAAGTTCAGAACCCCAGATCAATAGGAAACAAAAATGGACTTTGCGCGAGCTCTAGCATTAATTAAAGGGATCTGTAAGTTGGGGAAGTACGGAGAAGTAATTTGACAAATGCTGCCATTTGTCAATCCAAGGAAAAATATTATTCTGGTGATTTTTTTATACAAAAGGGTGGGGGGGGGGGGGGGGGGGACAGAGTGAAATAAGACTCAAGGATCTCCCAGAGAAGATCCTCCAAATAAAGGAATGATTACTTGATTCAGATCCCCATCGACAGTTCCCAATTGCCTCCACGGTACTAGTTTTCCTTCTTTCCATATCTTGCATCAGCTGCTCCAAATATGTATTTCTCTGGAGGATCAGAGTTTAATCAATGAAAACAATCTAAATACAAATACAAACATCCAAGAGAATCTCAACAGAAAAACCAATATCATTGCACCAAATTTTTGTATATTCATGAATTCATATTACTTGAGTATATCTGTCTAGTATCATCCTAAAGCATGTTACCTCAATTTACAACATCTAATTGTCAAAGGCCTGGGCCCCATGAGACGACTTGTTAGAGCAACATGAATATGAAAGTGCATAAGAACTGACGAATGCAAAATTACTGTTTGCAGGTGTAGCAAACAACAATGAAAAAACTGATATTAAGCATTAGGAGTGGTATGTGTCCGGGCAACAGAAAATGACAGGTGGACTGTAGTAAAAAAGTTGGCAAAAAATACATGATTAATAAATACCTCCGTAAATTTCTGAACTTCAAGATGAAATTGACCTTCTATTTTCTTCCAGGCTGCTTCTATCTTGTTTCGGTCGGAGCCCTAAGGCCATAATTCTCACAGATAATCAGCAGTAATAGAAATATAGCAGCATATTCCCCCTAATGTCACAGAATATAACGGGTTTCATTTATTTTGTAAATAAAGAAAAATATTCTAAGCAAGTAAATTCAAGACTTCCTTTGGCCCCAAACCTTGCCTTGGAGAATAGCACATCTGGCCTCAAGCGACAAAATTTTCTGCGAACAAAGAAGACTCATCAGACAATTTAATTCCCCAAAGTCTCCTTTGATATGTTATACACACATAAAAGTGAAACAACCTTGTGTAACTCTTCATCAGCAGCACGTACACGTGAAGCATAGATTTTTAGATTTTCCTCACATCCCTCAATGCACATTTCCTGTTGCATTGCGGACACTGAAGGAAAAGTACAAACAAAAGGATGCTATGGCTTTTGTATGCTGATTATAAAAAATGTTTCCCAGCCACAACATACTGTTACCTTTCCAGAACTTTTTCGCTGTTGAAGCCGCCTTTTGATGCAAGACATACCATATATGTGCCCGCACAGAAGGCAGCTGAATTCATGCACACAAAAAAAAAGGTACTAAGCAGCCCTGATCAATGATCATCTTCAAACACGAATGAACTCATATATAAATGTGCTTGAACGTGACATATCAGAAAAAAGGATAAAATAATTTTGAATAAAAATCAATAATAAAGAGGCTGTAAGGGCTTTGTACCAGATATGGTGTTCACCATCATTGGTCCAAGCTTTTAGGGAAAGGGGACAATACAAGCCACCAATGTCAGCACGGTTCCATATATTTGATGATTAAGGTGTCCTTACAGTCTCTAAATCAAAGATGCTTGTTTAAGGTGGAACTTTTCAGAATTAGTAAAAGTCATGTTGTCCAAATTTCAAAGAGGATAGTGACACCTACAAACTAATGGATATATGCTATTTAGTATTGGTACTATAAATGGAATTGAATGTTGCTAAATCTGAATAGGGACAGGACACATCATGTCAAATGTGCAAAAAATTCCTAACTTGGAAAAAATACTTCTATCAGATGAAAACTATCATTTAATTTTAAATTCAATTGTCAATTCCCAGTTTTCAACAATCATAAAAATCCTTTATCAGCTCAGTATAAATAACATCACCCATTCATTTGTTTAGCACTCACCATCAGATGGACAAAATCTGAAACTGAAAAGGAGAAAAAACACAGATAGTAATATCATAGGTATATACCTCTTGTCATAGGAATCTTAGTAATGTCAAATAGTAGAATATCATACGTATATAGTTCTTGTCATAGGAATATTAGAAGCGTGAACCGTGAAGAAATGTTTTAAGCCAAAGACAGCCACAACAAAACATGTGCAACCACAGTGCAAATCCAAAAAAAAAAACTAAAAAAAGGTTGCATGGCAACTAGTGATAACAACAAGACACTATTGCGATCTTCTCGGCTTTTTCTCCTTCTTGGCCTTTTTCTCCTGTAAGCAACAGGAAATAAGGTAATATAGGCATAACACACATTTTTATTTGGTTTATTCTAAACAAAATTAGAAGACAAAAAAAATACAAGTTGAAATTGGGAATCTCACATGTGTGACTTCTCCCTCGTTAAAAGTACATTTGACCTCAACAGTGTCACCACTGCCAGTCCAGACTATGGCAGCCACAGTAAAGTCAGGATCCTGACAAAAAAGGAGAAGCAACATTAAGAAGAGCCAGTAGGGACAAAAAAAAACTACTTTAGGAATTACCTTGGGAGGGTTTCGCTTTCGGCCCAAAACCTCTTGTGCAACATAAGCCACTCGCACAACAGAATCCAGCAACCGTTCCTTGATTATCGACCTGAAGCATTCAAACGTGGCCACTTTTGTGCCATGTTGGCACTGAAAAACACTGAGAGTCCTACAAGCATACTCAACCACTTTTTTGGAACGTGGTTTGTTTTGAAGTGCCACAATAGCACACCTAACCACACAAAAAAAAAAAATTAATATGCAACAGGGATTTTTTTTAGCATAAAACTCAAAAAGTGAATCGACAAAGAAGAGAATACCAGCAGGTCCAGAGGCTGGATTGGGATGCAAATCCCAGTCTTGCGAACAGTTCTAACAGGTCTACGTTGGCTAGATAGCAGCTGTAGATGAACTCAGCGCTAACGAGAACCTTTCCTTCTTCATCCCTCTTTCTTTCATCCCTCTTTCTTTTCCCATTTTCCGCTGTTAAAATGGAAGAAGAATTCCTATAGGTTCTTAAAGATCTAATAAGCGTTTACAAACTATAAGTCCTTATACCCTAAAAGCAGGTACCTTCTCGAGGTTGGCCAAGCTTCTGGTTATGTGGTGCAGCCATTTTCTCCTTCAGGTGGGTCAGTATATCCCCAATGGTGTACTCTGGTTGCCAATTTGCAAGAACATCAAACTTCTTTGGATTAACCTGTTTCAATTGCAGGTCTTAAATCTTAGATCAGAGACTGATTTGTTTTAAAAATAGCAACAAAAAAAAAGAAGCAATTTCGTACTATGACAACAAGAAGAGAAGTGAATCCACAAACAAGAAGAGAAGTGAATCCACATGTTCTTCAAACAATCATCGTTATTGATTTAAAAAAAACAAGATGCACATAAACTTTTTTCGCAAGGACCTAGATCACTTTGTATAACTCTTAACGTCTCCGAATTTATTCTCAGTGACTAATATAAATAGCGGTGAGAATCTTGTGAGAGCTCATAGCAACTACATGTCAGAAGGTATGCCCTACGCACTGACCAAAACTATATAGCAGATGAAAGAATTCAATGAAGATTAAGAACAAATACCACTCCAGTTTTGCCATTAACACCGGACATACGGATCAGTGAATGAAATCGAACACTTGGGGGCTTGTCTGGAAAATCTTTATCCAAAAACAGCTTCACCTGATATTGTCTACCTTCGTGGTCGCTCTAACAGAGAAGGAGAAAGAAGTTTATTGAACCTTGAAGCAGTTTCTTAATTACAGATACATTTAAGACAATTATGTTATCCAGGGATATATAAGCTCAGACTTTCAAATTTTTAGTACCTCTCGGGGACCAGTGATGATGCCAGTCCAAGAACAACCGTATCCATCATCGTCCAATCCATACGAAACCACACCGTTCCTTCGATCTGAAACAAGAAGATTTACAACCATTAAACCCTTTTTACAAAACCTAATACCCATATTCCTCAACACAACTCACCTGCGACATTCGTCATGATGAGGGAGGGAAAACTTCTTGCTCTGATGAAAATGTGGGATTCTCCGACGGAATTTGAAGGGGACGAGACGAAGACAGTCTTTACGGAATTTGAAGGGGACGAAAAGAGTATTTTCCCGCCCAATGTAACGAAGGCGGTTGCAATATAACCAAGTCACTCGCCATATAACAGAACTTGAAGGGAACTTCAACTTTGACTAACGTTCAACTTAGAGTGGACTAAGGAAGACAGTTGCAATATAACGGAACTTGATGGTATGAGACGGAACTTGATCATCTGTTTGCTTTTACTCCCCGCGGGAGAATATTATCAAGGAGTATTATGTTTTTAAGATAAGTAATTGTTTACGATTGTTTTAAAATGGGTCATTTTTAAAAATAAATAGTTCATTACAATCGTCTAAGTCTAATTTCAACTTTTTCTGATGCACTCATTAATATAATTTGATTTCTTTTCTATAAACTCATTTTCTCTCGATCCTAACTAATCACTTGTAGTCATTTCGAGTTATTTCAATTTAATTCAAATAAATCAAAAATTACATTTTAGTTCAAAAAATCATCACATCACAATACAGAAAATCTCTTTCAATTACCAACTTTAAATATGTATAGAGATTAAGAAAGAAAGAAAAAACTTAGGATCAACAAAATCCTTTGACTTTGCAACATTGCTTCTCACATTGTCCATAACCATTGGACAACAAAGTGTTTTCATATTAGCTATTAACCCCAACATTAAAAATCCTTTATCTTTTGACTAATAAATTGTTGCGGGTACTTAAATTCAAATTAATGCATCAACTTTAAATATCCTCTTAATTTTTTAGCTCGTGAAATTCCCACATATTAATCATAACTAATATTTTTTACTTGAAAAAATAGCTCCTAAAAAATACCATTAAACATAGCATATAAATAATAGCAATCACTCTCCCTTACACGGGAGCATTAATTCAATGAAAAAATAATTTGTTTCATCTAAAAGGAAGTAAAGAAAAACATTGTCCGACGTTAAAATAAAAATACAATTGTACATACTATATGGACATCAATTAACTAAAGATTACCTCACACACAACTATGATTAAAGATCATGCATTTATGTTTATAAATTTCTCCTTATACACAAAATTTGTTGTTGTCTTTCTACTTCCACGGCCATCATATGGAACGTATATCTTCAACCAATCCATACTTCTCTTAGCAAGCATGGAAGTCTCTTAGTTCAATTTCAATCCATGGTTGACTATTAACATACTGCATATATGATGTTTAAGGATGGGGACTTTTGTTTAAGCTCATCATATTGTAGCTGATGAATACCAAATTGATAGCAATCAAATGTGGTTTTTATGATGAAAGTAGCCCCGCGTTCATCAACTTCAGGTATAAGGCTTAACAATTATAAGTGACCTGCAAAATTATATAAGATGGCTGTGGCTTTTTTTTTTTTTAATATGCAATTCAAAAGATGATGATGTAGGTCGATATGTTCAATTTCTCGTTGACAACATGGCCATTATGGTAGTTTTATAGTGAAATCAATGAATCTCTTTTATGAAGGCATATGAACTGTAGAAAAAGTTTATATACATAAAGATTGCAACCACGGAACATGTAATGAGAAATAACTTTGATGAGACAACATTTTGTGTAAAATAAAGTAGTAGGACCTGCCTTTTTTGTGTACAGAATAACAGCATCCAGAAAAAAGAAACAACATTTAAGGAAACATAGCATGTTAGCCATGGAAAAAAAAATAAAAGTAACAATAAATCAGAGGCTTGCATGCACTACAAGAAAATGCTGAAATAGCGACGGAATTTGCAAGGGAAAAAAATTTCCCTCGCAAAATGTTGACTTTTGCGAGGGAAAAAAAAATCCCTCGCAAAATGGCCACTTTTTGCGAGGGGAAAAGGGAAAAAAATTTCCCCCGCAAAAAGTGGCCATTTTGCGAGGGAATTTTTTTTCCCTCGCAAATTTTGGGAAAATTGGGGGGAAATATCCCGCCAATTTCTCCCAATTTTGCGAGGGTCATTTAGTTCCCTCGCAAAATGGAGGGAAATATCCCGCCAATTTCCCCTCATTTTGCGAGGGAACTAATTGTCCCTCGCAAAATGATGAATTTTGCGAGGAAAATTTTTTTCCCTCGCAAATTTTGGGAAAATTGGGGGGAAATATCCCGCCAATTTCCCCCCATTTTGTGAGGGAACTAATTGTCCCTCGCAAAATGATGAATTTTGCGAGGGAAATTTTTTTCCCTCGCAAATTTTGGGAAAATTGGGGGGAAATATCCCGCCAATTTCCCTCCATTTTGCGAGGGAACTAAATGTCCCTCGCAAAATTAATCATTTTGCGAGGGAAAAAAATTTTCCCTCGCAAAAAGTAGCCATTTTGCGAGGGAAATTTTTTTCCCTCGCAAATTTTGGGAAAATTGGGGGGAAATATCCCGCCAATTTCCCCCCATTTTGCGAGGGAACTAATTGTCCCTCGCAAAATGGCCACTTTTTGCGAGGGAAATATACATTCCCTCGCAAAAAGTAGCCATTTTGCAAGGGAAATTTTTTTCCCTCGCAAATTTTGGGAAAATTGGGGGGGGGGGGATATCCCGCCAATTTCCCCCATTTTGCGAGGGAACTAATTGTCCCTCGCAAAATGATGACTTTTGCGAGGGAAAAAGATTTCCCTCGCAAAATTCTTTATATTCCTTTCGTCTCACACTCCTCTCTCACATTTCCTTGTTTTTAGTTTTCTCTTTCTTCTATCTGTTTTAGATCTCTCCAACGCCGGCCACTCCCCCACCTGCTGCTGCTACTCCACCACCGGCAACTCCTCCTCCGGCTGCAGCTCCCACTCCCACCACTCCTTCACCAGTGGCAACTCCTCCCTCAGCTACCCCTGCTAGCTCTCCGACACCGTCCTCAGAATCACCCGCCGCCAACTCCCCACCGGCACCTGCTCCTGAGGGCCCTTCACCTCCTCCATTTTCATCACCACAACGACAAGAAGCACGCCAAACACATACATATGGACTCACCCTCTCACTCCTTCGTCTTCATCGTCGGAGCTGGTATCTTCGGTGAGAGCTTCGGTTTTGATCAATTCTTTCATCTTTGTTCATATGGTTATTATGATTCATTTTATTCTGATTTTTAGTCTCTCTGTACGAAAGGTATCTCTGCGGCGAAAGTGTTGGCTGAGAACAGAATAGAAGACCTAGGGAAAGTGCTCGCTTGTGATAATGACGAAAAGAATTGAACTGCACCTTGTATAATTTTTTCTTCTTCTGGATTATATTAGTGAGTTACGATTTCATCATGTGGTGTGTTCTGCTAATGAAATGGTATTTAATTTATTGGATTATATGTTTTATCGGATTTCATCATGAATAAAATAGTTTGTAATTCTTTAACTCATTTTCCAACTTTAGTCAGCTTTCTCTGGTTCTGAAAAACCAACCAAATCTGGTTTTTTTTATGTAATCTTTTTAGTATTTCTGATTTTTTTATTATTTTTTTAAAAAATAAATTAAAATTTTGCGAGGGAAAATTTTTCCCTCGCAAAATTTGGGATTTTGCGAGGGAAAATCCTTTCCCTCGCAAAAGTTTCAAATTTTGCGAGGGAAATTTATTCCCTCGCAAAATCCCAAATTTTGCGAGGGCAATTTATTCCCTCGCAAAATCCCAAATTTTGCGAGGGAATAAATTTCCCTCGCAAAATTTGACACTTTTGCGAGGGAAAGGATTTTCCCTCGCAAAATCCAAAATTTTGCTAGGGAAAAATTTTCCCTCGCAAATTATGAATTTGCGACGAAAATATGCATTTTTGCGATAGAAAATTGTTTTGCGATGGCGATTTTTGCGACGGAACTTTTTCCGTCGCAAATTCCGCCGCAAATTAATTTTGGGAGGGAAAAATTCCGCCGCAAAAAACTGTTTTTTTTGTAGTGATGCATGAAAAAAGAGGAAACGATTAAATCGGAAAAAAACAATTCAAAAACAACAGGACTGAGGGATTCACGATAGCAAAGGTGACAACCCAGATTAATGACACCGACTAATTTCATTCCTTAGGACTTGCACATGAGAGGAACGAAAAAGAAACATGTATGTGCATGTACAACTTGCATAACTGACATGTTTAAATCTGTTTAAATCAAATGACAACACAAACACCTTTTCTCTTCCTACTTTTTCTTCATGAAAGTGATGTCTCACAGCTTCAGGACCGGAGAGATCTCCATCAAAGCATGCATCACGTAAAACAGAGAAAACAACTTCACAAGACTTTTTTACACCTGTAAAATTAAATTTTTATTTTATTTCAATCAACTATGTTTTGCACTCAAGCATTGTGGCAGGGCGGAGGTAAGATTTTCTTGGGCCAAGATTTTAGGTTATATGATACGTAATATCCCTCAGGTGAAACATGAAAGAGATCTAATTAGCTTTTTCATATATAAACAGACGACATATTATATTTAAATTAGCGACGTTCCTAACTTGCTGATGGCCTATTATTTTTTGGACAACACCACTGCACACTGAAAAGGATATATTTCCCAAATATGCACTATTCATCTAGTACAAGTTACTGACTAACATTCTGACTCAAAAATTTAATTCTGGTTTATCTGAAGTCAATTACACTCCAACGGTTCAACTGTATTGCAAATAGCTGGTGACCTGTTCTGACCAAGGCCTTCCTTAATTGGGTGGATTTAAAGAGTACGAAGTCAAGATGGGGTTAACATCTAGTCCTCAACTTGAAGGGGGGAGTGTTGGTGATTATAGATATTAAGCTCAACTCTCCTTGAAATCTGTGACGTCATGTTCAGATCCCATAGGACCAAGTCAACTTGGTTTGTTTTCACTAATTAGACGCTAATTCAGTTCTCGATCAATAGGCCCCTCTTTCCAATTATGCGAACTAGTAGAATTGATACAGAAATGGAACACACGCACCAAAAGTAAATAGGAATTCCAAGTGGCCAAATGTAGAAACAAATGCCAATTGAATCTTGGGTTTCTATCCCCTCTATATGAAGTCTCTCAAGAGAGGGCAAGCTTCATCTCAGGAAGCTTCACTGGGACTCGTGGACATATAATCAGTTTTAGACCTTTCAAGGACTGAAATGTAGAGAGGCTTGTGAAGATAGAGTGTATTAGATCGCAATGAAGAGAGAGTTCGTCCACACGAAATGCTTCAAATAATTTATTTAGCCACTGCATGTGAAGCTTATGGTGTTTGCTTTCCAGGCAGGAAGATGTGAGAGAAAGTCGTTCAATTTTCATATCATGAGGACGTTTTTGAGGAATGGTATTGTTCATGAAATTGAATGGATGTAGGCATGAGCATCTGGAATCATAAGGAGGATGTCCAGAGAAGGAGAAGGAGGGGGTGGTTATGGCTTAGGGTTTGGAATCTTCTAGACAAGACGCTAAGTCGTGCAATGTCTTTAACATCGAGGAAAGAGAGAATAAGGTGAAGAATGCCATCTGGGAGATTGTTTAGTGAATTTCTTGACTCTGCTTCCATCATATAAGCCAGGGATGAATGAAACTGCAGACCCAGAATTTTGATCAATAATCCATGCAGTAAAATAGGCATTAATCAAATTAATTTAAAGAAAAATTAGCAAAACTGTATACTTACCTAATTTGATTGGCTAGTATTACTGCAAATTTACACGTACGGAGAACACTGACCGAGCGGCGGCAGGGACGACGATCCGACTCATCTGGCGGCGTCACCGTCGGTGGATGTCGTAGAGTTATTCAGCGGATGTGTCAGCTTTATATAGGTGAATGGGTTAAAGGGCTTGGTTCAAACATAGTAATATAATATTGGTCATTGTAAAATGACAATGAAGCTAATTAATTTAAGTCCGCTAAAAATATAGAGTTAAATTTCTGTTGGTTTTGGATTATTTGATTTTAAATTTGGATTTAGGCAAATCCATTATTTGGGTACATTTTTTTATCAAATTAAAATTTTATGGATTTATATTTTATTCAACTCAAAATAAAATTTTATTGCCAATAGTAGAAACACACAGCCAAGCCTAGGGTCAGCCTTAAGAGCGGGCATTTTCCCTTGTGCAGGGTTCGAGCCCTGCCTCCGCCTCCGCTACTGGCTGTATTAAAAAAAAAAAAGAAAAAGAAACACACATGTAGTTATAAACAAATATTATGAGCCAGAGGCTTGTTTGGTATAAGGAGAGAGGAAGGAAAGTGATGGGAGGGAAATTTTTTTTAGGTTTGATTTTTTTTTGGTTGCCCACGATTCATCGGAACTTCAACCCGATTAATCCGGATCCGACTCACGTCGCGCATTTGGCTATGGTGGGAGAGTCACGTAGCGAGGGTTTTTATGTTTGATTTAAAAAAAGAGAGAAGTAGACATAAAAAAATTTAGTTAATTTTTCTTACTCTTTTATCTTACATTTCCTCTCTATTATAATTTTGTAACCTTACTTATCCAGTTTTTTAAATCCATTTATGAATTTTTTTCCTCCCCTCCACTCCTCATACCAAACATGATGGCATATAACAAGAAGTTAGGAGATTAGCTGATGATGTGCAATCTTTGAGGTCCTTTTGGCACATGTGACATGTGTGTATACATATTTAAATTGGTAAAAAATAAATAAATTAATTAATATTATGTGTTGAAGATGGCTTATATGTTTAATTAATTATATACTTGGATGGTTATCTTATTCTTCTAATATTTACTATGACTTCAGAGGCATGGTGCTTCCCGAGCAATGCCTCATATTGAGGGACGGAACATACAAGAGATTAGGGGGGTCATGGCCCCCCCTCAAAAAAATTTTATTTAAAAATTTTTAATGGGACTTTTTATTTTTTAGTGAATAATACCACTTTGGCCCCCCAAATAAAATTAAATTTTGGCCATTCAACTTCTTCTTTTTCTTTTTTTTTTTTACATTTTTCCCTCTTTTTATATCTTTGGGCTTAAATTTAATTTTGTTTCATGTGGGGTTTTGTATGATTTATGTTAATCTTGTCATTCTTTTCTATATTTCATTCTAATTACATGAAATTTTTAGCTTATCAGTGAAATTTTCTTTTGTGGTGTATCCCTAACTAGTTACTATGCTTTTACCTATTCTAAACTACACTTGTAGATGCAGTTAATTGAATTGATTTCATGAATATTTTTTTTTAACACTATTCATGTTGTTAAAAATTAACAACATGATCATATTCATGTTGTTAATATTCATGTTCCACCAAATCCTTAAATCCCCCCACCACTATTTGGCCCCCTCAAATTTTTCCTCCAAGTTCCGTCACTGCTCATATTCATGTTGTTTGACCTGATCTTTTGAAGAAATTTTCCCTTTTAGGCCCAAAAAATTAACCTGCAGGAGACCGAAAATAAATTATTTAAGTAAAAGTTTCTGAAAATATAAACAAGTCGATATTTTGTCCTTATTTTAAAAGTTAATTGCACATAACCTGCCAATAAAATCCTCGCATTAGTAAATTTTCAACTTATAATCTTATGATCCTGTTTGGTACGAGTATTGGGAGCTAGTGAGACTAGGATTGAGTGTTAGCCTGTGAGGGTGGGAGAGGGGGTGGGAGAAGACTATTAAATTATATTTGGTGGCAGTAATATTTGTTGCAACTAATTGTTCCAACATTTTAGTAGTTTAGTATTATTTTTAGATTTTGTTTTAACTAGATTATAAAACGATGGATTGATGGTGTCATAAAAAAAAAATAGTAAGATATTCTAACTATCCTTCTATTTTACCTTAAAAACATATATATTAGTCTAAATTATTAACACTATTAAATAATATTCTTTATATTTTTAAATTAAAAACCATATTAAAATAAAGGTTGTTTACTAATTTACCCCTCATTATTCAAAATCCCTAATTTATCTTTTAATATTGATGTTCATTAATGATCCATTTAAAGTTTTTACTAAATTTAATTTAGAATAAGTTTTAGTAATCTGTATACATGGTAAATAATAATAGCTTGTTTAAAATTTGAGTAATTATTTTTAAGAATATATATTTAATGAAATATTCTTAAAAATTTTAAACTATAAGATATTAATATGTGAATCTCACAGTAATATCATTTTATAATTATATAACCTAATTGAGTGTATGTGTGAATCTCGTAGATTTATATTTATAAGATAGTTTAATATCAGTAAATATTAATATAGAATATCCAAAGCTAAGATTCCAAATATATAAAAACTGAATATTGAGGAAAGCCTAACGTAGTTGAGGTCTCGAAAGATTATTCAATAAATTAAAATATAAATTTAAAGGCAAACTCAGCCGAAACAAAGATTGTAAAATATATAGGACATTGAAATTTGTTGGGAGAATATTTTAAACAAATTCTAACGTAGCAAAAAAATATTTTAGACAAATTCGAACTTGACAAAATAATATTTTAAAATTTGAATCTGATAAGAGGATATTTTTCATTTTTTTCATTTCCATTTTAAACTAATTAATTTACTTTTGAGGGTAAAATAGATATTTCTTAATTCTTTACCAACTATCATTCTTCATTTTCTTCATATCAAACAACTTATCTTTCCTAAAAATATACATATATATTTTTTTCCCCTTTCTTTCCCTCCACTAAATTCATATATATTCTCAAATCTTCCCCCTCTGACACTTAGAGCCTGACGTACTCTAGAATTACTGTGTAACTATATTCTCATAAATTTCATGTTGATTTGGCCCAATATAGTTTATAACTTTTGACAAAAAAGAAAAAAGGTTTATAACCCATCGTAACCATAATACTTTTTTTGTTTTTCAGTTTAAACCTGACGTTGAACTACAAAATTGTTTCCATCCATCTATTTTGACGTTTAAGAATTGTTTTAGTAAATGGGAACATAAAATAATAAATGATAATGATGCCAGCCCACCTAGGTAGAATGTTTCAGGAAATGCATAGCCATAACCCTTAAGCAGTGGCGAAACTTGGAGGAAAAGTTTGGGGGGCTAAATAATAGTGGGAGAATTCAGGGGTTCGGGGGTAACACCCCCGAAAATTTTTTTTAAGGAAAGTTTTAAATACATTAAAAATAAAAAGAATAAAAAATATATTTATGAAATTAAGTCAAATAACTTCATCTACAAGTGTAGTGTAGAATGGGTAAAAGGATACACCACAAAAGTAAATTTCACTGATAAGCTAAAAATTTCAGGTAAATAGAATTAAATATAGAAAAGAATGACAAAATTAACATAAATCATATAAGACCCCACATGAAACAAAGATTGAATTATAAGCCCAAAGATATAAAAAGAGAGAAAAATGTAGAAGAAAAAAAGAAGAAGAAGAAGAAGTTGGGGGCTAAAATTTAATTTTACTACTTTGGGGGGCTAAAGATGTATTATTACACTAAAAAGGGGGAAAAAAAGAAGAAAAAGATCTATTTAAAAAAATTTAAAAAAAAAAATTGGGGGGGGGGGGGGCCATGGCCCCCCTTTGTCCTAATGAAGTTCCGTCAATGCCCTTAAGGACTGAACATACAAATAATATTTTCTGCACCCAAGCTTTGACGCCTCTAATGAGGTTTTTCAATGCATCAATTAACACACTAAATGAACCTAATCCGATGTAAGAACTGATAATTGCTACTGGAGATAAAAAAGAGGAATACATTATTATAGGATGAACACTCAAATTTAAGTTCTGGTTTTAGTTTCTAGATTTGGCATAGTTTAAGAAAGGATACGTACTATAAGCTCATCCTACTTGGATTATCCAGATTTAATATTTTAAAAAATTATGAAAAAGGTAGGAAATCTAAAATAAAAGGCTTGTGCGGATACATTCTTATTCTTGTCTTTCACTCATAGGATCAAAATACTATCTCTTGTCAAAGGCAATGAAGCCAAGGGACAAAAACCTTGACACGCACGCAATTTCATTACTTTACCTGGATTTTACTTCCCCACACATGATAATGAAACATTAAAAATTAATAGCAGTTGAAAGCCGAGTAAGCACTAATTTAATTCTTATTATCACGAATTTAAAAAGATCAACGGCATTTGATAGCTAATTAATTATTTGTACCATTATGACCAAAAATAAATTTTAAAAAATATTTTTGTAAAATCGTTTACATAGAAAAATTGATTTTTTCTCTTCTGTTGGCAACTTTGTTTTGTTGGAGTCACTATCTAATAAAATCATTTCTTTCACCTAGGGCTTGATGGCTTTAGTGATATGTGCTTGTTAAGAGTATTGAGACAAGTGGGCCAGATAAGAGGAAACTGGAATTAATTGAATTATAAAGCCCAGTTACAATTCAGCCCAATAGGCTTTCTGTATAACAAAGAATAATATACGGATGATAGACAATTGTATATTCTAGGGTTTCATTACCCATTATAAATAAGAATACACACGATGGCCATCTAGCGCCACTATTACACAAATACAATATCCCTAAAATTATCTTGGTATCAGAGCATTTAGGCTAACAGCCATGGCTACGTCCGCTGCCAAAGACTCCTCTTCTGTTCCTCATACAGAAAAGGATTCTGAAGCTCTCTCTCTTGTGTCCGCAGCCTCTCTTCTCAAGCCTTCTCTAAATAGTGGCATTTCTCAAGCTTGTTCTGTCAAGTTGGATGGAACAAATTTTCTTATATGGCAGACTCATGTGTTACCCATCATTAGAGGTCACAAACTTGAAGGTTTTCTCACTGGGTCAAAACCATGTCCATCTCAGTTTATTGTTGCTGATGGAAAAACCATACTCAACCCAAGTTTTGAAGACTGGGTGGCTACAGATCAGCTTGTCTTTGGCTGGATCTTGAACACAATGACTCTAGAAGTGTCATCTCAAATGACAGATGTATCCACAGCTGCTGGACTTTGGGCTGCAGCAAAAGAAGTTGCTGGTGCTCAAACAAAATCTAGAATCCTCATGCTCAAATCTGATTTCCAGCGTACAAGAAAAGACTCAATGAAAATGAAGGAATACCTGACTAGAATGAAAGGTTTCTCTGAACAGCTCTCTGTTGCTGGCTGTCCAGTTCCTCTACCAGATTTATTTATTCAAATTTTGGCTGGTCTTGATGCTGAATACAACCCCATTGTTGTCCAACTGAGCAAGGAAATTGATGAACTCAGCTGGATTAGTTTTCAGTCATCCCTCTTGACCTATGAAAACAGGATTGAACAATTGAATCAGTTCTCAAAACTTTCTGTATCAAACAACTATGCCAACTATGTCAGCACAGATCGTCCACCATCAAGAAACTGGAGTGGAAATCGTTCTTTCCGTGGAAATCGAGGAAGAGGAAGAAGAAACTATGGGAGAAGAGGAGGAGGCAACCATTACAATAGTAATTTTGAAGGAAACAGACCACAGTGTCAACTCTGTGACAGATTTGGTCATGAAGTTGGAAGCTGCTTTTATAGGTTTGATAAGTCATTTGTCAAACCTGGCAAGAAGAAATCCCACTCCGCTGCTGCCACTAGCTCAAACAGCGATGATTTTGCTTATTGGGCCACTCCTGAATGTGTTGATGATGATGCTTGGTACCTAGACAGTGGAGCAACAAGTCATGTTACTAATGATGTCAACCGCATTGATCATGCAACTGAGCCCAAGGGTAAGATAAACCTAATAGTAGGAAATGGTCATAAACTTAAAGTTGAAAAAGTAGGTTCATCTACTTTATCTAATGTGAATGATACAAATGTGCAGCTGAACAGTATTCTTTATTCACCAGAAATTAAAAAGAACTTGCTCAGTGTTTACAGAATGGCTGATGACAATAATGCAGATATTATATTTAATACAAATGGATTTTCTGTGAAGGAGCAGGAAACAGGGAAAATAATGCTGCAAGGGGTTCCAACTGAAGGAGGCATGTTCAAAGTATCCAAAGGAGCTTCAAAAGGGAAGGAACACGATAGGAAAAGCAACAAAACTAGTTTTACCTTTGCTGTTGAGAAAGAAGCTGGTTCAGCATTTAATTTTTCCTGCATAGATAGGAACTTGTTGCACTGTAGGTTAGGACATCCTAATGATAGAGTTCTTAATCAAGTTATCAGAGAATGTAATCTCAATGCTAATACAAATGAAATTATATTTTGTGAGTCCTGCAAGTATGGAAAGTCTCATTCTCTCCCTTTTAAAGCTTCTCAATCACAAGCATCCAAGCCTCTTGAACTAATTCATACAGACCTATGGGGACCTGCACCTATGAACTCCCCAAATGGTTTTCGCTACTATATTTTGTTTCTTGATGACTACAGCAGATTCTCTTGGGTTTTCCCTCTAAAAACCAAAGATGAGGCATTGCATATGTTTATCCAGTTCAAAAATCTTGTTGAAAATCAATTTGACAGCAAAATCAAAACCCTCCAAAGTGATTGGGGTGGAGAATATAGAAGTTTCACTAGCACTTTACAAAATGCTGGAATACATTTCAGACATCCATGTCCCCATACCTCTTCTCAGAACGGCAGAGCAGAGAGGAAACACAGACATATAGTTGAAATGGGACTTACCCTACTTGCTCAAGCAAAAATGCCCCTTCACTATTGGTGGGAGGCATTTCACACAGCCACAACACTTATAAATGTGTTGCCTACTAATGTTCTAGGTGGAATATCACCTCACTACAAGCTCCTTCAGAAAATCCCAGATTATAGCAGGCTTAAAGTTTTTGGTTCTGCATGCTATCCTTGCCTAAGGCCCTACAATCAGCATAAACTTGATTTTCGAACTACCAAGTGTGTCTTTCTAGGCTACAGCAACTCACATAAAGGATACAAGTGCCTAAGCTCCACTGGGAGAATCTACTTATCTAGACATGTTGAATTTGATGAAACTAATTTTCCTTTTGCTACAGGTTTCCTAAACAAGAAAAGAACACCAGAAGAAGGAGTTTACTCTCAAGGCATCTTTAATATGTCATTACCTGAGACTAGACAGCAATCACACAGTGATTTTGCTACAGATGACCCTGCTGAACCATCTTCACAGCAAACAGAGAACACAGACCAGTCACGACTTGCAGCAGAAAGTGCTTCAAGAAGCTCCTCTGACTCTTCTATGCATGTAGATGATAATCCTGGTGATGAAGAGGAACAATTAGTTACTCATGATGAAAGTTCACAAGGCACTTCAACTCAGAATGAAACAGCTCAGCAAGAACAGGGAACTGCAAATCAACATCACATGGTTACGAGAAGCAAAGTAGGTGTATCCAAACAGAAACTACCATATATTGGTGCCGTTACAACTGAATACAATGAAGATGCGGTTCCTGTTACAGTCAAAGCTGCCTTAAAGAATCACGAATGGAGGAATGCTATGCTAGAAGAGTTTAATGCCCTAACTAGAAATCAAACCTGGAAACTGGTTCCTTACACTGGACAAGGCAATTTGGTTGACTGCAAATGGGTTCTCAAGAGGAAGTTCAACTCAGATGGATCGTTTCAAAAACACAAAGCGAGACTAGTAGCAAAGGGTTTTCAACAAAGCCCCGGTGTTGATTTTGACGAAACCTTTAGTCCAGTCTTAAAGTCATCTACCCTAAGATTCATTCTTGCGATTGCAGTGACAATGCATTGGCAAATTAGACAGATGGACATAAACAATGCTTTTCTTAATGGTGAGTTACAAGAGGTAGTTCTTATGAAACAACCTGAGGGATTTGCTGACTCTAAGTATCCAAATCATGTTTGTCTACTGAACAAAGCCTTGTATGGCCTTAAACAAGCACCAAGGGCCTGGTTTGACAAGCTAAAAACAACTCTACAAGGCTGGGGTTTTAAACATTCAAGGTGTGACTCGTCCCTTTTCTTTCTTAAACATGAAGGATATGTCATGTTTGTCCTTATATATGTTGATGATATTATAGTGACTGGAAACTCAACGAAAATGATTAATATGTTTGTGGAACAACTGAACAACAAGTTTGCTCTAAAGGATCTAGGACACTTGCATCACTTCCTAGGCATTGAAGCTTACCGAGACAACACTGGACTCTATTTGAAGCAAGAAACATACATACAGAACATTTTGTGCAGAATAAATATGCAAAACTCCTCTCCGGTTCCCACACCCATGGTGATAAACAAGCATTTATCCAAGACCGATGGCATACCACTTTCAGATGCTACTAAATACAGAAGAGTTATCGGAGCGCTACAATACCTGACAAACACTAGACCAGACATACTGTTTGCTGTCAACAAGTTGAGCCAATTTCTGAGCTCTCCGACAAGTGTTCACTGGCAAGCATTAAAGAGAATACTCAGGTATTTGAAGGGAACCAAAGATCTAGCACTACACATCAGACCAAGCAACCATCTTACCTTACAAGGGTTTTCAGACGCAGATTGGGCTGTCTGTCCAGATGACCGTAGATCCATGGGAGGCTACTGTGTGTATTTCGGTGATTCACTCATCTCTTGGTCATCAAAGAAACAGCGAGTCGTATCCCGGTCAAGTGCAGAATCAGAGTACCGTTCTCTTGCAGATCTCGCGTCTGAGCTCGCGTGGATTCAATCTTTCACAGTTGAACTTGGACTTCATCTCCAGGAACCGCCGATTGCGTGGTGCGACAACCTCAGTGCAGCGGCACTGGCGGCTAACCCTGTGTTTCACGCTCGATCTAAGCATATCGAGTTGGATGTCCACTTTGTCAGAGATAAGGTACTTGCAAGAGAACTGTCGGTGAGATATGTGCCTTCAAAGGATCAGATTGCAGATTTATTCACGAAACCCCTGTCTCATTCAAGTTTCAGCGACTTCCGGACCAAACTCGGAATTATCAAGCTCCCAATTCCTCGTTTGCGGGGGCCTGTTAAGAGTATTGAGACAAGTGGGCCAGATAAGAGGAAACTGGAATTAATTGAATTATAAAGCCCAGTTACAATTCAGCCCAATAGGCTTTCTGTATAACAAAGAATAATATACGGATGATAGACAATTGTATATTCTAGGGTTTCATTACCCATTATAAATAAGAATACACACGATGGCCATCTAGCGCCACTATTACACAAATACAATATCCCTAAAATTATCTGTGCTCTTTCATAAATAGGAGGTTACATGTTTGATCTCGCTTGTAACTCACGTTAGTAGTACCACATTTGTAACAAAAATAATTACTAGTTTCATTATTATTATTATTATTTTTTGGGTATAATTCGAGACATTAGCCTATTCTGATTCTTGTATCAATATAACCAATGGGTATCCAACACCCACACAATCCTTGTAGAGAAATCTGTTTACAGTCAGTGGAGGGCTATCAACAATAATTTGATTTCTCTTACACAAAACTAAAATTTGTAAGAGCGCACAAATATTGCCCTTTCTATGTATAATTATAATATTTGAAAACCTTTTCATTGCCAAACTAGTTTCATTATTTTAGTACCGCAAAGTGTAACTTTTTCCCCCTTGTTTTCTTAACCCCTAAACTAAGCCATTGCCCACTTGTGAACAGGTTGGGTCATTCTATTGTTTGGCAAAATGGCAGAGCTCTTCACTCCATCTTGAGTCTACATTCCATTCTCATTTAAGAGATGAGCATTGAGCATGTAATGCTCATCTCCAAATAAAAAGAGTTTTTTTTTTAAATAAAAATGTTTTTTTAAAAAAATACTCCATACACTAAAAATTAATTAACTTGAGATACTGAGTAAAATATTTCGGATATTAGATGTTATTCAAAAAATATTTCAGACTACTAGTATTATAAGAAAAATGTAAAAATGCTTCTGAATGTAAGACTAAAAATTAATTAATTTAAGATATTGGGTGTAAAAAAATATTTCAAGGTGCAACATACAATTTAATCTAAATAAATACAAATACATAATTTTTTAAAAAAAAACTAAAAAAAATTGATCCCCACTAATTACCACTACATGCTCATCTTTTAAGACCAGCATGGAATCTGTCGTGTGCTTTTATCGGCTTCGGGGTTCTTAGTCGCACTCGCGCCATCTTGTTATCCAAACACTCTTAATTTTGCTTCCACGCTCACCGTGCGTTCGTTGTACTTTTTTCAGCGTTAACGGCGATACCAAACAGGCACTAAACCAGCAACTAAAGCATGATGACTCCTTCATAGAAAAACTATGGTGATATTTACAAGGTCTTGAAAGATATCAACAGTCGCATGTGTAAATCCTTTCGGTGCTTCAACCTTTGAGTCGCTTCGGAAAAATAAGGTCGCTTCAGTCATTAATTAATGCTGATTCTTATATAACAGGTACCCAAGGGGCGGGACAAGTTGTTCATTTCTGTTATCTCTGCCGAAAATGGTAAAATAGTTGCAAAATCAAGCAGAGTACAAGTGCGCAATGGAGGCTGCCAATGGGCGGATTCTATTTCAGAATCCATATGGGTTTCAAAATATAGTTCTTCCAAGGAGATAGAAGATTGTGTCCTCAAGCTTGTTGTTGCCACGGTACTGCCATTATTAATGATATTGTTTTGTTATGTAGTCTTCGTTACTTCAGACCTACTCAGAATCCATACTTTTCATGGGATATTGTACTTTTTAGGTGATTTCTCTATCATAGTAAAATCTATCCTAAGAATTTCTTTCATTCTCTAAAAGTGGAACGTTTGACTCAAACAGGGATCACCAAGATCTGGCATCCTCGGAGAAGCTATAGTAAGTGTGACCAACTACATCAATTCAAGTGCTGCTGTTCCGCTTTCAATTCCACTGAATAAGTGCAACCATGGGACAGTTTTGCAAGTGAGTCAGATAACTTAGGCCTCTGGAATTTATTTTTTATTTTACATATTACTGATTGCAGAAAAAAAAGCATCCCTTTCTTAATTTTCTGGTCACTCAGTGTCAAATTGGATGAATGGGAAGTTCAGTTTCCCCAAATTGAAAAGGATGATGGGATATGAGACTCAAATTTAATCATATATGAAGCAATTGATGTTTGTAGAAATAGAAACGGGTCCCCCACCTTTCGTTGTTGAAGGTGGGGAAAGAAGGTTGGTTTTAGTTTGTGTTCTTTTACTGTATTTTCATGATAGTTTTTAAAAAAGAAAAAGAGAGAAAATGTTCATATCCCTAGTTTGCCCATTCTCATGAGTCCTTATTATATCACAAAGAGCACACTTGAAAAAGCATTGAGACATCTATGAAGTAGTAAATTTAAAATAATGTTAGTCCAGATTCATGTTAGAGGAAATCTGTTTCTTTCCTTCTTGCAGATGCAGAATTCTTGTGTGGCCAATATGTTGATCCGTGAACATGTTGCCTATGTGATGACAGAATGACCACTGATTATTTTGGCTGTAACTTGTGATTGATTTTTCCTCATTCACCTTTTATACATCCAGCCTTTCACAAGAGTTGTGTAAGACCAGACTAAGGTCTTATCAAAGAAGGGGGTTTTCACGCCATCTTTTTATGAACTAAAGACTCCTTTGACTTGTGAATACTATAAGGCCCGTGCATTTGTCTCTTTCTCTTGGGACCGTTATGTAAAATGTATTGTACTTAGAGCGTTGCTTCTTAGTGGTGAATAATAAGGAATAGTACTTGAACTAATTTTCAAGAAACCGTATCAAACTAGGCTCAACCCATGCTGAATACTATATGAGTATATACTATGTAAAAGTAAAAAAAAGATCACACAAAATGGGAAGAACTGCAAGTGCTCAGTGACTTTGTTCTAGCACACAAAAGAGTAAATGAAGGGAAGATAAAATAAAACCTCTCTATTTAAAATGAGACCATGTCAGTGCAAAGATTAGAATAATCTATGCATTTATATATAATATGAAATCTATAGAAAGATATGCCTGTCATAAGTTATAAACCTCATGGCTCATTTTAGATTCTGCGCAATGTACGGGACCCTTATTCTAGTTACTATCAATAATTATACATGCTTAGAAGAGTATATGAAGTCAAAACTTAGGTCCTTTTTGCCAAAGTTACTACCACACATTGATATCACTGAACTTGGGTTGGGTAATTTTTTTGGACGATGGGAGTTGGTAACTGAGTGGTTATACTTTTTAGAGGTAACTGTGCAGTGTCTCACACCAAGAGAACAAATAAGGTATTTATTTAAGGGTAGTTTTTCCCGTCATCTTAGACTATCATTCTTGAAAGTATTCTGCACACCAAGAGAACAAATAAGGTATTAATTTAAGGGTAGTTTTTCCCGTCATCTTAGACTATCATTCTTGCAAGTATTGATCTCTTGTACATTTCAGGGTTCAAGAATCAAGAGAGAGATACCAGACAAAGGCTCAAAATGCAGACAACTATGATGTAGCTGTTGAGTCTAATGGATCTAATCATCCATATGAACAGAATTTTGAATCTCCCACCAGTGGAGATTTGAACTCTTCCTCTTCTCCTCCAGAAGTTGAGAGTAGGGTAAGATCACAAATTTCTCTTTTAAGAATATTTGTTATGTGGCATGGAGTATCATGGGGAACCTACCTCAAGAGCTAGTTGTTGAAATAGGTTAACTAACGCACTTAAATACCCCCATTGAGCATCCCATACTACTCAATGTGGGACTTAGCATCACATACTACCAAGTCTCGTATGAGATCTTAAGACCTTTTCTTTTTTAGAGTCTGATTCAGCAAGGGTTCCTATATTTCTTCTATCCTGCATGAGTCATGACACAATTTGTTGTTTATTCTAAATCATTATACTTGTGACATTCTTTCCTTTAATGTTGTATAGGAAACAAGTTACTCTGGACCTGGTTCACATGGCAGTTATAACTCTGCTGAGGGGTTCACAGGAAGGGGAGGCATCTCTCAGAATAATTCTTTAAGAGATGATGGACCCAGCTCAACTGGAAAACCTGAGTCAGCGAGTTCCCAGAAAAAGTCATATCTCTATTATGTTCCTTTTTATGATTCTTCTCAGTCTAATTCTTCATCATTCAATTCCCAGACTATGGGCCCATGGAATTTGTATTGTTTGCAAGAGTTTGGTACTTCATCTTCCGGGGTAACCAATTCTTCTAAGATCCGTCCTGATGCTTCAGAAGACATAGTTGAGGAACTTCGGGCAGAAGCTAAGATGTGGGAGATGAATGCTCGGAAACTGATGGTTGATTTGGAGATGTTGAGGACAGAATTCTCAGAACAGTCTAAAAATCTGGAAGATTTAAGAATGGAGCTTTCAGATTCATGTGTGGAACGTGATAATTTGAGAAGAGAAGTTGAACAATTGAAGCTGTCATTGGAGGAACAAATGGTGAAACAGAAAGCATTGGAGGATTCTTCATCTCAAGGTGAATTTACTTCAGAAGTAGAGAAGGCTCTTAAAGATGAGTTGAAGTTTCAGAAGGAATCCTATGCCAACTTGTCTTTGGACTTGAAGAGGAACCAGGAAGCAAATCTTGAGCTTGTTTCTGTTCTCCATGAGCTTGAAGAGACCGTAGAACAGCAGAAAATCGAGATAGAAAGGTGTAACACAGAGATTGTGTCCAAAAATGGAGGTGATGTAGATCTGATGGGAGAAATTGAAATTTTGAGAGAAAAAGTTCAAGAGCTAGAGATGGATTGCAATGAGTTGGCAGATGAAAATCTTGAGCTTTAATTCAAGCTTAAAAAAGTGAAGAACAATTCAGGAAAGGGAGCATGTGAGGATTTGCCAACAAACATCTCAAATGCATTCCAAGCGCCCCTTTTGGAAGACATGCTTGAAGCAAGAGTCACCAGGAAGGTTAAAAATAATGATGAAATTTCAATTCTAGAGCTCCAGGGCTCGAAAGCTGCTCTTGAAATCAGAATGGCAGAACTGAGTAATGAAGTAACTGATAAAACATCTCAGATGGCAGATCTTGAGGCCAATTTGTTGTCTAAGGAAAAGGAGATTTGGGTTCTGCAGAAGCACCAGAGTGAGTTGGAAGCGAAGGTATGCTAGCTTCAGGATGAAAAAATTCAACTAGAGGAGCACATGGAGGTCATGTTGAGCGAAAGAGATATTAACATTAAATGCTTGAATGATTTGCAAAACGATTTGGGCATTCTTAGCAAGAGCATGGACTCCCATGTTTCTGCCAATGAAATTCTCAGAAGTAAATTGTTGGAGCTTGAAAATGGAAAACACAAACTGGAGCGTCACATATCAGACCTAGAAAAGGAAAAAGAACAATTGGCAATGCAAATGTCTGTTTTAGAAGCTCAATTAATGCATTTGGCAAATGAAAGAGATTCTAGTCTATCAGAATTAGAGAACTCCAGATCTCACACCACAATGCTTCAAGAAGAGATTATAAAGATAAAGTCTGAGGTGGATTCTTCAATAGAAGATTTGAAAGAAAACTTAAAGATGGCTCATTGTCAGTGTTCAGAATCTCAACAAAAATGTGAATATCTAATAAGAGAAAATCAGCACTTACAAACTGCCATTGAGAATCTCTCTAAAGAATGCCATTCTCTTCAGAAATTAAATGGAGATTTAAGAAAGCAAAAACAGGATTTACAAGAGCATTGCTCAATCCTCGGAAATAGGGTGGGAGAATCAGACCAAAGATTTGCAGTTTGCTCTGAAAGAGTAGAGTTCTTGGAAAATAAATTTGCTTTGATGTTGGAAGAAAATGCATCAAAAGAGAAGAGTCTCATTTCAGAATTAGATGTACTTGTTGATGAAAATATCAGACACAATAAGCATGGTCAAAACTTGATGAATCAGATTCTCATGGAGAAGACAGCAGAAATTCAGAGCCTTCAACAAAAAATTGATCACCTCAGTATGGAACTTTCAGAAACTCATAATGAAAACGAAAGAATAGCTTCCAATGCTACCCTGAAATTTCTGCATTAACTGCTGATAAAGCCAAGCTAGAATCTGCCCTTGAAGAAGTTCAATCTGATATAATCAATATATATATAATAATACATCCCTTTCAAGCCATCAACAAAACGGCTTATATTTGGCTCCTCTCACATTTCACTGTTCATAAGCCGATCCCCATTCTTGCCTCGGCTGCGCTCAATCCCGTGCCTTTTTCTCCTTATGTCTTGACCTGTCACTTTTCCTCTTCCTCTCTCACGCAATCCCCATTACCGCTCTCTCCTCTCTATGCTCTCCACTCTCTCACGCAATCCTCCTCTCTCTCACGTTCCCTCAGATTCAAAATTCAAAATTTGAAAATCTTCCTCCTCAATCATTAGAAGAAGGGGTATACATTGTTAACCTAAAGGTGAATTGGCAGTGTGGAGAGAGACGGCGAAGAAGCAACCTGAAGGAGTGTGAAGCGAGCAAGCATTTCCTCACTTGGTTGACCTCGCCGGACGTCGCCCATCGTTTTCCGCTCTCCGGCAAGTATTGAAGACGGTTCGAACCCTTGGGCTCTGTGTTCTCGCAAAATCCGGTGAGGTTGATTTGTTAAATCTGGCTTTGAAGCATGTTGTACTAGCACCGTTGTTGCTTTGTCTTGCATATTTCATTTTAATCTGGCTTTCGAATTTGGTAATATTCACAAATTGGTAATATTTAGATGTAGTGATGGCGCAGAAGCACGCCGAAGTGTGAGGATGGTGGGTAAATGCTCTCACCCTTTTTGTCATATTTCTATTTTTCTTTATATGTGAGCATCATTTCGTCCATTTGCAGCCCATAAACACTCACCACCGCACAAAGATGATTCCGAATAGAAGAAGCGGTTCTAGTATTAAGAGCATCGGGAAGAAACACTGCATATCTTGCGCGAGGTCCTCGCATTCTGTTTCTGGTTTCTGGGAAGAATCTCCCCCTTCTTTTAGTTGCATGTTTGTTTGATGATTAAATATCTGATACAAAGTGAGGAGTTTATTGTGATTAAACATATCTGGTGTATGGGTTTAAAGGTTTTAAAGTTTATTACTTTGATGCAGTTAAGAATCAAACGGATGTCATATATATCTCTCAGAGACGAATGCAACCATGATGGTGATATCTCCTTCTCCGATCAAGCTCGCAAGTCTTTCTAGAGTCAGTAAAATCCCCACGGTACTGCTTCACCTTTTTTTTCCCCCTTTTTTGGTCAGAGCGGTATTGCCTCACCATTTCGCACAAGGGTTCCTCTGCATTTTGAGGTGCAGGCAGATGATAAAACTTTATCTTATTTTATTTAGATTTCCCTTTTCCTCTTTTTCCATCATCTATGTTGTATGAGGTCTCTGTTTTCATTGTCCAAATTACTAACTTCATTCTTGTAAGAATAGCAACATATTATACCACATGGTCGTAGAATCATACACTCTCAATAATTGATAAACCTGATTTTTTGAGCAAACATGGTGCAGCACTAAGTCATAATTGTTCATTGAGTGTGTCGTCTGCCATGAATGTGTTCCATAGAAAAAGCTGGCCCGCCCCATTTTATGCTTACAATTGTATTCTTTATGTTCTTGCGTTTGCTCAAGAAACAATAACGGTTCTTTTCTTTGATAGTTGTGTTCTCAGTCTTTACTTCAGCTGAGAGGGTAAAATTATATTTGCAATGACCATGAGATGTGTAGGTTTGCTGTTTAGCTTGCTCCTAAATTACCTTGATCATTGAAGATATTAGATGATAATAAGAGGATGATCTAATGAAAGATATTCTAAAGGCCAAATTATTCCCTTCATTTATGTGGTTCTAATCCGCTTTTGTATCATCCCAGTAAGAAGCTATTTTACTTGAATCACTCTTTAATATAGGAAAAATTCAAGGAATTTGATTCTTCTTAGTGCAATTGTGGAATGGGTGCTGAGATATTAAGGTGTGCTTTCACTTATATGGTAGATCGCCTCAGTAAAATCAAGCTAATGATTTAAATGCAGCAATGCTTATGCGAAATTTCTGCTTGAGTTGTCAATTATCATTGGTCAGGCTCAGTAAATCTGTAGACTATTGCTTCTACAAGTGATTTATTTAAGGAGAAATTTCATTTTTTTCACACTTTTCTAACTGTATCTGAATACTTTTTACATGTTCAAATGCGTTCTGTGGTTGCTACTGTTTTTTTATTCAGTGATAAAGGAGGTTTTGGTAATATTTTTTTCAGTCAAGTTCCATCGGACCAAATATGTACCCTTGTATTTGTTGGTTGAAAGCACTTAAATCCTGTTGAAAAAGAAAAGAAAAGAAAAGTGAGTTTGAAGTTCTTCCTCTTCCCCATAACATACGTAATCATTAAAATTTTTGAAACCATTAATGTCTTGGTTGTTTCAAACTTTTTTGTGGGGCCCAACTACCATTTTCTAGCCCTTTTTGCATTGCATTAAGCATTTCTGGAAGAAAAAATAAAAAACAAATGTTATGGGTTTAGGCAATTTGGGGGTACCTTACTTTTGTAGTCTTCGTAGTACTCTTGCTTTGAATTGTTGAATGATCATTTCTTGCTTTTTATTTACTTGGTATCTGGTGATATCTCAACTGTTACAAAATCATAATTCTGTATAGAAGAGAAAGAGGGAAAGAGAGATAGAGATAAAGAAACAAAGGATTCAAGAGAGAAGAAGTGAGAGAAAAAGAGAGGAAAGAATCAGAATTATAGGGGTTAAAGAAGAAGAAGTCAGAGGGAAGATCAAAGAGGGGGCAAGAGAGAAACAGAGAGCACAAGGGGAATTCTGAATATTCACTGTCATTCCATAATTGCAAGTCTGAGAGTTACAATAGGGGTATGCTTATTTATAAGTCAGGGGTCATTAGGGGCTAATAATGTAAGCGCCTAACTCACTAACTAATTTACTAATGGCTATATCCTAACTACCCTTCTAACAACCTTATGAACTTTTATTACAACTATATACCATCAACTTACTAGGAATCCTGTGATTTCTCATTCTTCTACAAAGGAACCATTTGTTCTTGATAAGATTATTTGGAATTGTAGAACTCCCTCAAAGGTCAAATCTTTTGTTTGGACAACAATAGCAAAGGATTAAACCATTGACATGTTGCAGTTTTTATTACCCCATCTGGTTGTTTCTTCTGACGCATGTGGGTGTAGATTTAGCTAGAAAACCTTGCCCCATCTATTCCTCCACTGGTAGTTAATAACATGTGGAATAAGAGCAAGGATAGGATACATCCTAGTAATTGTGATTGTTGATTTATATGGTCGGGTAACATGAAGCAAACTTAAACTTTGCGGCAATTTGTGGTTATTGGGTTTCTTCAAGGGCTTATCATCTCTTGCAATTGTATTGATATAGGATTGTGTATACAGCTTCCCTTTGGTCCACATGCTCTTTTTCGAGGGCACCACTTTATTTTAGTGTAATAGATTGCACGTACTCTTATAGGCCTCAGAAGGCTTCATTTGGATTTTGTGCCTTTTTCTTGTAATTTCTCAGCCTCAAGCTAGATGTAAAATTTTGTAGTGCTTTTGTAATTTTTCTCCTTATTTGAATTTTTATATGAATGTGTTCTAGTAATCTCTTCGGGGGCATCAAAACTTCTGTCATGAGAATGTTGTGGTAAATTGTCATTATAATCAAATCCTTTTGTGTTTTGTTTTGGATGTGGTTGTACTGTACTTGTGAGGCTGTCATAAATTGCTGATGAACCAATTTTGCACACAAGGTCAGCAACTCAATGTTCAGTGGTTATTATTGTAGCTTCTTTAATAATTATAGATTTAGTCCATTTACTTTCTAATCCCACAAGGCCCCCTAATCTGACTCACCTAATATATGTGCCACTTGTAACGTTTAAACCAAGGCTTGGTTAAACCAAGATAATTTTTCTAATACTTCTCCCGGTTCTTTATTACAGCATATTTTTTTCATTTTCAGACCCTACCATTTTGTTTTGAATATTGCATGCCTCTCAAACACTCGGTTTTACCAATCTTATGTTTAATAGTATATCATGTATAATAACCAAGCAAACTCAACTTTCATTTTCCCCTTGCAATGATTATTTTCCCTTTTTGTTTCTGTGTTGCAGTGTCTCCAACCCAGGCCAATAAAGTTGATATCTACTTTGTATATAACATAGTTGCTCTCAATTTTCGCAGGGTCAATTTTCGTTGGTGCACCGTTTGACAAGTCTAATAGAGGTGTCCATCAACTCATTTTAGTTTGAAAATCAGTGAAAGTAAAAAATAGGGTGCTCAATAAGAAGAATCTTTCTAGATCGGTGAAAATATTTTTACGGGAAGTACAAATATATATTTTTTTACGGGTGTGCTTTAAGGGTTGTGAGTGATGCAAATATGTTCTTCATTGAGACATTTTTGAAGCATTTGGGAATTAAAGACTGTTTTTCTAAGATTAACACTAATCCTAACAATGTTAATAAAGAAGGAAGGCTGAGGATTTTTCAAGGCAATCTATGGTTTTTTAAGATCTATTTTGGAAAGTGGTACCAAAGGATATGAGGTTTGCTTGGGAGTAACTATCTTTGAACTATGCCTTGTAGCCATGTTGCTTAAGAGACATGGTAAACTGCTATTGTTATTTTACATTGGTGGGGGAGGTCATTTCGATATCGTCATATGGAGCATCCAAATAGTAGTGTTTTGGGCTCACGTTATCGTGTTTAGGGGTGGTTTTCTTTTTTTGGGCATTTGTTACCATGTCATTGTTCGGATTTACTTTTATTGAGTAGATATTTTTGGAGAAAAGTGATTAAAATAATTCCCTAAAAAGACATTGTAAAAGAGAATAATTACATTTCAAATCGTACAAAAAGAAAGAAAGAAGAATACCTATGTGTGAGATAGAGTGTTAATCGGAAAAGAATATTCATCATAAGTTTAATGTCAAACACTAACCATATGGACCTCCTAATTTAATCCCTTTAAGTGTGTAGTGTGACCAATAAAAATGCCTCAGCATAGCTCAAGCATTAGCGCTCCCCCCTTGGCCCCTTATTCCAATTTTCTGTCTTATTTACCTTTCTTGACACTGGTATAATATATATATATATATATGGTTTTAAATGCAGCCTAGGATTGTATTTGTAAATTTATTTAACAGCTTTCTAAAATTTCTTTGGAGATTTTAGAGTTCTAGGTTAAGTTAAATTTGTTTTCCTTTTTTTCCCCCTAAAAAAATATTTTCTCATAAAATAAAAATTCGCAGAATTCAATTATATATTCATGTATGTAAAAGATTAAACATATGTAAATTAAATAATTTGAAATAAATCATTATTATTCATATTTTTTTCAAAAAAATAAAAAGGGATTTATTTAACAGCGTAAAATCTATTTAGAGTTTTCTGATGAGTTTTTAGGTTAAGAAAAATTATTCTCTCATAAAGATTACTTAAAATAACTTAAAGTGCAAATTTGGTTCACCCCAACTTTAACCATTTCCTTCACATATGGCATGACATTACATGTAACATCCTAATTTTTTAATATTAGGATTTAAGATTAATTACTTAAATTATAGGGCTTATTGTCCTTGAAAATTTTAGGAAAGACTAAAATTCAATTGGGAATTTATTTCCTTACAATATGAGAATATATATATATATATATAAAAAGAGAGAGAGAGAGAAAATCCTTATATAAAAAAATAATAATAATAAGGATTCAGCTCTCATAATTATCAAATCGTTTCAATTAAATGAACAAAGCCTACATACGTGACGATGGACTCTATACCCAAGTATCATCCTTAAACCCATTCGGCCCATATCCTCTCAATAGATGTAAAGCCACACGATGCCCAAACCAAACTAACCAAACTGAACCCATGCCATTAACCTCAACCAGCCAATTACATTGAAACAAAGGAACCTGATTAGCGAAGTCGAATTCCCACTCCTCATCTCTGCAACACGCCACGCCTGATAGAAAATGACAACGCCGTACCAGCAACCGTTCACGCAAAGATCATATCAGCGTTAAAACTCCCTCGTCGACGCAGATCACTTTCGGCTGGTGTCTGCTCACGCAAGTTAGGAAAATCAGAAACGCCATCTCTCGGACCGTTAGTTAACTTTCCTCGGACTGATCCTTGATTTATTATATAACCAAACCTCTTGTTCATTAATCATTCACGTCCCAAAGGATCAACACAGAGCTAAGAGAGAGTGATGGGGTGAAACCTGAGTGAGAGAGTAAGGGACCGAGAGAGAGTTTGAAAACAAAAAGAGAAAGTCCCCGCGGTGGTTGCTCTGTTTTGAATCCATAGATCAGAGGTGGAGGTGTCGGTGATAAGCTTAGAAACTGAGGGGATAGCGGCGGTGGGGTTCAGCACAGATCAAAGTACAAACTAAAACCAACTGAAGGTCAGTCACTATGCTTTCTTTCCTTCTAGTTACCTTTAGTTTTCCAACGCAAATCGAAACCGTTAGGCCTAAGAAAAATGAAACGCTATGCCTGCTGAAACTGATCACGAACCGGGGGGTTGTAGTGGTGTGGTTGTAGGGGTGTGTTCATATACTAATATACCATCGGATGCCATGCTCATGAGTGTTGCATGGTTGTTGCATGCATGTGTTTATGGTTCTAATTAATTGCTGCTGAACTTAGAAGCTTACTGTTTCGGTAGGAAAACCCGTGCACACTATGAACACATGTCTTGAGTGATTTCATCTATCTTTCATTTAGTTGGATCTTGACCTGAACCTAAACCATGTTTTGAAGTTTTGGAATCAAGTTTAAGAATGAAAAGACTTAAAGTAAATCTAAATGGAATCCTGAACATGAAAAGATAAGCTGATGCATTTCTGGAAAATGAACTTTGCTGCTGGAACAGTGATTTTCGAGCAAGGTAAAACTAGGGCAAATGAACTCATTTGAATCTGAAATTTTGTGGACATATAGTACACATAATAATCTTTACATCAAGCTTTGGATCACCTTAAACGGAGATCTATAGCTCAAGATATGATTTTTCAAAGTTAAGCTAAAAACCTGAAAATTTTCGGTAGGGTTCTGAAGCAGCAAAATGGCGAAGCATTTCGGACCTAGTAAAGATTTGATTTTTTACCTGAAATTTTCCAGTATAATAGTAGACACATAGAGGTTTAATTTGATAGGTAATTCGTCGAATTCCGATAAGAATCGAGGGAGATATGGTTTTCCAAAGTTAGCCAAAATCTGAAACGTTTTTCTGCAACTTTTGGTGACCAGCGATTTTTTTAGCTTTATTTTGAAATAGCAACCGTTTGAGTTTATTCTTGAAATTTTTACAGTAAATGATAGACAGTTGAACCTTTCCAACAAGCCAAACAACACCTAAAACGGAGGTCTACAACTTTAGTTATAATTTTTGGAAGTTAGGTCATAATTATGGAAGGTCTTTTGGAAAACTTTGTATATGGCTTGTGTTTTTCAGAAGTTGGAAATTTTCTCGACCGTAAATTGACTTTGTGACTTTCATTAATGAAATTAGACTAATCAAGGTTTAAGTAGAAATTAGAATCACTCCATTTGGAGTTGTATAGGTTCAGTTATGAATTTTCTAAATTCTCAGAAAAGTTAGAAGCTGGTTTTATATAAGTAAATATCATAATATTATTACTATTAGAATTTGCATTTGTTTAGTGGAAATTATAAGTTATAATTGTGATAATGTAGAGCCTTCTTGAGAGTGGTGATTGTGCGGGTTGTGTTTCTCAAACTGAGGTTAAGCTTGGAATTGAGGTAACCGGGGTTAATTTATTTCGTATGTTTGTTTTAGACTGTGAGGTATTTTTCTAAGTCTTACTTTTATATATATACTACATGTATGTGTTTTGCAAAATTTTGTGTGAATATGAAATTATTTCAGTGAAGCAGTGTATTTTCCAATCTGTTTATTTAAGTGATTATTATTATCATTGAAATTGTTATTGTTTTGATGGTTATGATGTTGTTGTGAGATGTTGTGTATGGAATTGTAACTTAATAAAATATTGTTGAAGATTTTAGCGTTATATTATTTCTTCTGTTGAGATATGTTGGGTTGTGTGGAAGATATTGAGGGTGAAATTGTGCCCATCGGCTCTCTCATTCCTGGCCCGGAATTGGAGTTGAGTATTTTGGGCGGACACCTCCCTGTTACGGTATATGGGTGGTGACATGAGAGGGGACAGTATTCTTGAAGTGACTAGCTAACCTTGGCCGGGTATACTAGCACCGATATGCTGATCTACGTCCACGAGGAGATAAGGAGGAGCAGGATGGATGAGTGGGGATGGTTAATTGTTATGGTTATTATGTATCAATTGTTTTATTTGTGGATATTTAATTATTGAAATTATTAATATTACTCTATTATTACAAACCTGCTTCTCTAACTTGCAATCCTTCCTTGCATATTTGATAAATTAATTTCGGTTACGGGGACTTTATGTCTCACCCTGTCATTATCAAATTTTTCAGGCGAGACCTCTTATCTTAGTAGAGGACAGGGGAAACAACCAGAGGCATAGACGTCGTGGTACTCATAGGCCTCCTTTTGGTATTAGTGTTGTACTGATCTATATATTGCCATCTTAGGGCCCTCATATTTTTTGAAATACTACATCAATTATTTTTGGATGACTGTTTATTATCCGAAGGCCTTAGCTATACACTATCATATCATTGTGGATCCACCATTATATCTATGTGACCACTGTTTCGTGTAGACCCTTTCTTGTGGGTTTTTATTGTATGACTCATGGGCTATAAATCTCCTGTTCAATAATTGTGCCCTGAGTTATGGATTTTTCTGTTATGGGTTTGTGGGCGAAGTTTTGTGCCCTGGACCCGAGGTGTGTATTCTTGAGAGGGAAGGTTTTCCTATAATTACCTACTAATCCGGTTCTGAGAAAACCTTATGGTTAAATGTTATCTTGTGAGAAGGGTCTTTTCATTACACAATCTCTGATTGTGTCTCTCATGCATGTGTAAGCTCTCATGTTCATTTTGCACAGTCAACAAATCGTTTAAAAAGCGGTAGAGAATAGTGGC
Organism: Acacia crassicarpa; assembly: GCA_034222035.1. Classification (NCBI taxonomy): domain Eukaryota; kingdom Viridiplantae; phylum Streptophyta; class Magnoliopsida; order Fabales; family Fabaceae; genus Acacia; species Acacia crassicarpa. The sequence goes on along the minus strand of JAWXYG010000002.1, from coordinate 57,941,618 downwards.
AATGGAAAGAAGTTGATCCCTTCTGATTCCACAGTGACAATCATGATGTAATGCATAGTTAATTCTTGAAACTATTTGGTTGGATTTCTTTTACGTCTTATTTCAAGTTCTTTATGTATATCAATTGTTTTTGTTAAAAAATAGTGAAGATATGAAAATCAATTTTAATGTTCCTTGGTAATGATGTTTGGGGAGATTTCTTTTAGTCCACGTCTTATAATATTTAAAATACTTTAAAAAATTATTTGTAATATATAGTTATTCATTGATTGTGATATTTTAATAATCTTTAAAGATAAGAAAGTTGGATTTTTAAGAAAACAAAATATGTTTGAATAACGTATAAAGTATTATTATCCTGTGCAATGCACGGGGAAGTATAGGCTCGTTTCAACTAATAATGAACGAAAGCAGCAGGACCTCACAACTCAGTTTTCTGCTTTAAAAAATGACCAGGAAATTTGGATGTCTGACCATGAAAAGTTGTTGAAGCAGGTGGGGGATTACAAATCTAGAGAACTAAGAGTCAACAGCACTGTGAAAACCCTTGAGTCAAAGCTTAAAGTCACTGAATATGAAAAACAACAACTTGTAGAGGACTCTGAGAATTTGAAGATTCAGCTGCTGCAGATAGAAGGATTTGAGAATGAAATCATGGCTCTTAGAAATGAGCTCAGCACAACCAATTCTGAGAAAGAAAGATTGGAAGCATCTTTATGCTTGACTTCTGAATCGTGTGAGAATCTGAAGGCAGAGAAAAATTCACTAGCGGCAAAGATTTTAACCTTGGAGAAAGCTGCATCTGAATTGGAAGACTGCAGAAGAAGTAGAGTATCCCTAGAAGAAAAGCTTATGCAGATGGAGAGTGATTTGAAGGAAAAGGAAACAATATCTGCCCAGGAAGCTGAGAAGAAAAATGAGCTCAGTCACGTGAAAAGAATAAACAGGCATTATCAACAAACAATACGAAAACTAGATAAGGAAAAAGATGAGCTCAAGACAAAAGCTCAAGCCCTTGAAGAAGAATTAAAACTAATTAAGGAACAGAAGCAAAACCTAATGCCTAAGATTAACGGTAACACATTGCCTACTCATGAGGCTCTGAAGGTATCACTCCTTAGCATTCTTTTTTCTCATCTTTTCTTGTTATGTTTTGAGTCATTGCTCTTTTTCTTTTTTTTTTCTTTGGCAATTTCACGTAATGCTTATGTTATGTTCCTGGACTCCTTTTTCTTTTGACAGGCGGAAAATGAATTTGGACTTCTTGATGGGAGTGCTCATGCTGTTGAAGCTGATTCATTATCAAAGATTGAGTTACTTGACACTGAACTGATAAAAGCGAAAGGAGCGAATAACATGATTGAAGATCAATCAAACTGGTCAGAAGAACAGTCTTTCCCTTGAAAACAAACTTTTGATGTGTGTATAGGTTATTACGCTATTTCAGTTTAGTTTTAAAGGGTTGCGTACGTCTGGTCCTCTCTGAACCCACCTGGTGGGAGTCTCGTATACTTAGCCTCTCTTTTGGAGTATTGTTTAGAAAGGATATACGCTGATGTTGTAGGACATGAATATATTTATACTGGTTATATCCACATGCCGAATATGATAACCTTATGATTTTTCTCAATGTCGGTCAATATTTTGCGACACTTGCTGATTTGCACGTGCTATTATTCCACAGGTTTCAATCCCATGGCCAGAATGACAAAGAAGCCTCTGTAAAATCAATTGCAGATGGTGAAATACTGACAAAAGAAAGATTTGAACGAACAAAATCAACGCTAGAGGCTGAGTTGAGGGACCTCCAGGAGCGTTACTTCCACATGAGTCTAAAATTTGCTGAGGTAGAAGCTCAACGTGATGAACTTGTAATGAAACTGAAGGTGGCTAAGAACCCAAAGGATGTCACCCTTTAATTAACTTTCTTGATTCAAATGTCTGAGTTTCCTATAATATGTGACTTTTTTTTTTTTTAATAATGAATCATTGATTGAGATGATAATTAAACAATATTGTAGCATATAATATCAATCACTCGAAGGGGAACAACACTATAAGCAAGTGACTGTTAATATTTACTTTGACGGTCATTTCTTCATGAATCTTACTGTCATTTATTGGTTCCAAAATGTTGTTTCTTCTTCTAATCCTGGGTATAAAAGCTAGTTGGAGATTGAATTTGGACATAAATGTAAGACCTCAATCTATTTTTTCTCCCAAATTTATAGTCTTGTCAAAGTATCATTGTTTATTGCACATATTGAGAAGTTTATTAGTAATCCTGATGAAAAATAATATTTTAGAATAATTAACATATATTTTTGCAAATAACTAACCTAACTAACTTTTTTAATTTACACAAATTAGTCAATTAGTTCTTACATTAACTAACCTAACTGAGAAAACACTCTTATTATTTAATACAAAAAATTGAGCATCAATTATTCTTTTGTATTATAGTGCCTAACGATGATCCCACTAACAAAGAGAGCTGGGAAAGAGAGGGGCCTCATGATACGGTCATTGTATTTTAGGCGCTTGCATAGGTCGGCATTGTCCTGAACCGCTTTTAAACAATTTGCATATCAAACAATTCCTTCTTGCGTCGAGTTACTGCCATAACGGAAGCAAGTTTAATTTTAATTAATTTGAAGGGTGAAGGGATTTTTTTTAAAAAAAAAATCATCCAAAATAAAATTCAAGTATTGTGCTTTGTGATGCTTTCTATGTAGATAAATATTCAATATTTTATATTATATTGGGTCAATGAAGTTATAAGACACATTCTAAATTAAAAATGTTTTTCATGTCAAGAATATCAGTTGGCGTCAACAGACGTATCAACCAGAAAGAACAAATAAACAAAAGAAGGAACTTAGAATCTTATGAACCTGTTACTCAAAAAAAAAAAAAAAAAAGAGTATTTTGAACCTAAATACATCAGTGGCCTTGACATATGGTATAAATGCCTACTTTAACTCTTCAACATTTGAGCCGCTGCTTACAATACTAACTACCCTCTCTTGATTTTTTTAGAAGAAGGAAAAAGGGGAAAAAAGAAAAAAGAAAGTCAAATTAAGAGCAAACGAGGTGGAAGGATCGTACTGTTCATTTCGGCATCAAATCATATTCTTGTGGAGCTTCTTTGTTTACCACTACTATAATGCACGTCACTAATAAATGGCGTGTTCCCTGGACCACTTCTTTTATTTGTTTTCTTTACTTTCGAAATAAATAAAATTGTTTAGCTCCTAAAGGCTGTAAGATATTAATATCTCAAAGCAACTGACTCTTGTTCTTTCACTCTCCTGCTGTCATTCTGACGAATGCAAGTGACCAATTAGGATAGTCTAAAAAATTCGGTACTGGTTCAGCTGTAAATTTATTATTGAACCGCAATTCATTTCTTCTCCTATCATTTGAGAGACTATTTTAAATACTTAATTCTCTGATTAATTTTTTCAAAAACTGGTCTCAAAACACTCTTGAAGGAGTATATATTCCCTCTTCAAAGGCATATATTATGCAAAAAAGAGGATCAAACTTGAACTAAAAAGGAGCAAAGAATAATGCCGTTTGCTATTGAGGCAAAGAATATGAAAATCTTACTCAGATAAGAAAAGGCCCTAAAATACTGGTGTCGAGAAAAGCATTTACTAATTAATTATATAGGTTATAAAGGGTAAAGACAAATCTTTAAAAACGAGACACACGCCAATCTATGACAAATTATTGAGTGACATTTGGCTAAGTCGATTTTATTTGTTGGCCTAGTAATGCTTCTACTTGATTGAGTTTAATGTTTCTGCTTTTGCTGCAGAAACATTTTTCTGTCACACTCACATAAAAGTAATTGGGTCTCAATAATATTTTTTTTTGTTTTCTCTTTACAATGAGACCTACTCACTTTTATTTGAGTAGGACAGAAAAAATGTTTCTGCAACAAAAGCATAAACATTAAACCCTACTTAATTACACCTTGTTTCTAAATCCTTTTTTGTTAGTTACCTTGATAACTATGTAAGGTTATTATTTTTTAAGTACTCATGTTTTGTGGTGGAGTCTCTTGTCATTTCAGTGAACAAATCCTCAAAACAAATCAGCAAAAAATAATGATCGGATCTATGACAAAGATGCGTGTCTATAATCAAGCCGAACAATTAAATTGAGTTAACATAATATTTAGTCTCCAGAGTTTTCCATCATTTGGATTTTGGTGCCTCAAGTTTTAATTCATAGGTTTTGATCCTTTAAGTTTTATTTCTTTTATTATATTAGTCCCTATAATTTAATAAAAACCTAGACCATTTTATTGTTAGTTAAAAGAACCAAAACCTATAGTTTAAAACTTGAGGAATTAAAACAAAAATAACAACAAACTTAAGGGATAAAAAGATGATATTAACCCTTAATCAAAGCTATAAAACCCAGGGTAGAGTTGTCAATAAGGGCCGGCCCTCCAGGGCTCGGAGTAAGAAAAACACCTGTTTTTCAAAGCTCGACCCGAAAGCACTAGGGCCAGGGCCGGCCCGCAGGGCCTGGAAATTACTATTCCAAATTTTAATTATTTTTCCTTCGTTTTATTCAAATAAATATAATTAGTAAATCACAACATAAATCATCTAATAAATAAACACAGTCACTAATTCATAATCAAAAGCAAACTATGTTCACAAATAACTCATATAAAACATAAAAAGCATACTATTAATTACTAAGCGATATTAGTACAATGACTATTACTGTCGTCATCTTCGCCACTATCATCAATTTCAAGCGACATTTGATTGTCTATAACAAATAAAAAATACATATAAATTATTAAAATTAAAGATCAAACTTCAACAAGTGTTCAACTTTAAAAAATAAAAAATAAAAAAATTGAAGGGCCCTCTAAGGCCGGCCCATGTAAGCCCTTGCCCTCCAGGCCAAACATCACCTCTCTTCTCTAATTTCCAAGCCCGGCCCTTAAAAGGTCAGGGCTTAAACGGGCCGGTCCGATGGGTCTGACCCGTTTTGACGGCTCTAAATCCCATGCAATGAAGAATCTTGCCTAAGAAGAAAAAAAGAAAGAAAAAAGAAGGATTTAGGCAATAAAAGGGAAAAGGAATGATCATATCAGATATACGCGGTGGGCAGAAGTGGTAGAGGCATATGCTTTGGAAGATCCCAAATGAGGTACCTCCATTATATTTCACTCTTACTTTTCTTTATACCTTATTTTTTTTAAATGTTGCTTTAGCAAAAAGCCAAAAAGTCACCTTCTTTACCAGTTACTTAAGTCATCTTAGCCTTTTATATTGCCGTCACCATCAAATAAGCAAAGCAAATCCTTATAACAGCCAAATCTTACCTTCTTTCCAAACCCTCTTCCGTCTCTGCACCACCAGCAGCCACCATGTGAATCCTTATTCTTAGCCCACTCCCTCCGTTAACTATGCACTTGGGCTTCGAGGGAGGTGGTGAAGAAGATGGTGGATATATATATAAATGTCCACACGCAAAAATCCAACTCACTGTCTCCATACTTACCATGCTCTTTTGCTCTGTAAGGTGTGGGAGCAGCGAGATTAATAAGTTTGCTGGAAATGAACCTCCTTGACGAAGGCGAATTTTCTTTTAAAAGGGCAACTTCGATCCTTTGGCATTTTCAACTCCCTTGGTCTCACTTCACTCTCTGTGATTTGCTTTATCTCCAGTGAGTTTCCAGAAAGGCGATTATGTTCCTACGTTATGTATTTCTATTTCTCTGGTTTTGTTTCTACTGTAATCCCTCTGCTTATGTTGCTACTCGTATTTTGTTTCTGTAATTGATATATGGGCAAATCTCAGACTTAGTTTGATTTTCTGGCTAGTGCGTTTGCTTTGTATTCTAGACATGCGCATATGTATTTTAAAGTTAGTTCTCCACTATCTATTTAGTATGGTGAGAACGTGTTCTGCAACTTCTCAATAAACAAGTTTCAGTCTTATCCCTTCTTGGGGTGGTTTTTATCTGCTTCAACTAATCTCGTATCCTCCTTCAAAATCTAGAATTTTAATCCCATATTTTTGCAGGTTTTCCATGCTAACCTTTCTCCTTTTCACCTTTCTGATGATCCACTTGAATCATATGAATATGAAGGGTCAATAATTTGTTTGCTAGTTGCTAGTTGGTGACATGCTAGGCTAATACAGAATTCATACGTTAGAGTGATATCTTGACGTGGAATGATTGGCTATGTTTTCATAGTAATTTCGAAATTCTTAGCTTGTGATTGGTTCATCAATCTTTCACCAGTGATTGGTCAATCACAAGTCAAGGCGGATCCAGATGTTTCAGTTTCGCATTTTCGCAGTCAATTAATTCCTTGAGTTTATATTAATTAGACATAATATCAGCTGTTCAACCCCAAACCTACTCATGTCTTCCATCCCCTACCTTCATTTGAATAAAATATGGTAGATTAATTAATGTCACATGCGCTATGAGGGGAGTACACATTTGGTGCTTATAATTAGGAGTTTAGTTATGTGCTTATATCTCTAATTAGAGGTATAAGCAATTTTTTTTAATTTTTTTTATATATTGTATTTATTTATATTTAAATTATATGTTGCTTTTTGAGATGGTTTTTATACCCAGTATCTCAAATTAATTAATTTACAATTCTGTATTTGTCTGTAATACTAGTATTATGAAAATTAATTAATTTGAGATATTGGGTGCAAAAAACATCTCAGAAAACAACATATGATTTAAATATAAATAAATAAAATATTAAAAAAATTTTAAAAAAATGCTTATACCTCTAATTTAAGGTATAAACACATAACTAAGCACCTAATTATAAGCATCAAATGTGGACTCCTATCCAGGGTGGTTAATCTATTTGATAGATTCATGACGTCTAAATTTCTAGTTTTTTGGGCCAAGTAGTTATTTTTCCCAAATGAGTCACTGCTGTCTAAGGACCGCTTAAAACGAAAAACTAAATTGTACCTGTATTTACTATTAATTATAGGATTTAAGTATCCTAGTGATGGCTCGTGCAGAGATTTTTTCCCCAATTTCCCAGACATGTTTGTGCTTAGTCAGATTAGCATTAAAGATAGTGGTATACAAGGTATTTCACTTTTTTTTTTTAAAATGCAATATAAGTCCAATACATGTGCATTTTAGGCTGTCTTCAATTTGCATTTACATAATTCAATCACACAAATATATAGATAGATCGACACTTATCATTAGTTTGTCAACCAAATTATTTTACATAATCTTTGCGTGATTAATTTGTGTTATATATGTGACACTTAAAATAAAATTATTTTTATAGCACATACTTCTGAGTTACAAAGTATTATTACTGTTAATTTACCTGCGATAGTAAAAAATCAAATGACAAGTGACATATCCATTAGACGATTTTTTTTTATAAAAATTAAACTATTGGATATTGAATTATAAAATGAACAAACAAACCAATTTATTTCACATAATTATAATTATTGTCTGATCGATTTGTGCTATGTATGTGACACTTAAAATGGAATTATTTCTTTAGCGTTCGCCTCGATTTGTACATCGACCCGAACCAGGCTCTGATGCCATTTATAACATCCCAAAGATTATTTTTTCTAGTGTTTACACTCGAACCATGTTCTAATACCATTTGTAACATCTCATCATTCTCGCTGGCATATCGACCCAAACCGGACCATTCATAACATCCTAGGCTCTGATACCATTCGTAACATCCCAACGATTCATGATATAATACCATTTGTACCATACCAGCATCCTCGTTGGCACATTAACCCAAGGCAGACTGTTTGTAACATCCCAAGTCCTCACTAGCACGTCAAGGCGAACCAGGCTCTGATACCGCTTGTAATATTGTGATGTGCTTACTAGCACAACGAGGTGAACTAGGCTTTGATTCCATTTATAACATCCAACATCCTCATTGATTTTTTTTTTTAGTTTCAATTAACCTCATATCCTCCCATTATTATTCTCATATTTTGCGTACAAAGAAGGTGTTGTCGTCATTTTTTTTTAAAAATATGGTGAAGTTCAAATTCCAACATAAATTACTTAGAGGACCTTTTCCTAACAGTAAATTCGAACCTAGCCCTTTACCCTAATCCTCGCCTATAAAGGCGACGCATCTAAAGCCTAAGACATTTGGACCCATCATGGTATGACATATTGCCCAATTGAATATTCATTTTGTTGCCTGATTAATTGGAAAGCATAATTACAACGTAAATTAGTTCGAGAATCAGGCTCTGATACCATTTGTAACAACTCAACGATTATTTTTGTAGCATTCACACCTGAACCAAAGCTCTCATACCATTTGTAACATCTCATTATCCTCGTTGGGACATCGACCCAAACCAGACCTGTAACACCCCCAAATTTCTAACAAATATAATGACATAAAATTTGCTATAACTTGTGAATAAATTCTGGAATTCAAAATAACCAAATCTGGGAAGTGTTACCGCCGCACTTGTACTGGTATAAGTGCGGCGGTAACACTTCCCAGATTTGGTTATTTTGAATTCGAGAATTTATTCACAAGTTATAGCAAATTTTATGTCATTATATTTGTTAGAAATTTGGGGGTGTTACAAAATGGTATCAAAGCCTAAGGTTCTCCTTATCTTCGCTTTTGATGCTAACTCAGGGATCAAAGATCCCAGAGTTTTAAAATAATAATAGTAAAAATAATAAAAAAATAAAAATAATGCAATAAATAAATAAGTAAAAAAAACTTTATTAATTAATTAAACGTGAGAGATGGGTAGTAAGGGGTTATTCTCTTGTCTTTTAAAGGATCTTTTTGAAAGTTTTATATATACATATAATTGTATGTTTGAAATTATTGTGTGACTCATTATGTGATTTAGAGTTTTATTGACTTGTAAATTTTATGTATTTTACCCTATTTTATTTTATGATATTTTACCCTATCTTATTTTAGCAAATGGAGAATTTAAGAAGAAATGTGGGAGAGGTGATTAGAAGTAACCCATGGGAGTACAAATGGGATGAAAAAGTGTCAATAGAGATAAATGCTTTAAGATTGTGGATCATAATTCGAGCCTTCAATAGGGAATGCAAATCTCGGATCACCCCTGGCTCTTGGACTAAGTACTTGATAAACGCACTACCAAAGAATGAGAGTCTTGGAAGAGTGAAAGAAATGCTACAAAAGAAAATCCCTAAAATGGGTTGGTTCCCTTATGGTTATCAACAAGTGATAGAGTTTGTAGGTGAAACTGAGAAGGATGTTCAAGAAATTGAAGCTGCAATAAAAAGAACTTTAATAAATTCCGGACAATATAAACGTCCACGACCGTGAAATAGTATGTTGAAAGATGCATTAAGAAGTTGTGAAGAAAAGCTTGAAAGGTTAGAAAAACCTCCACCACTAGTCCTTAGGAAGCGGTGGGAATGTGAGCAAATGGGTAGAATTTCCTATAGGTTAAAGGGTTCCTTCTAGATCTGAATTTTATTTCATGAATAATGAGGAATGATGCAATTCTTATTTTTTTTTAAAATAAAAGATATTGGTTTGCCATTTGAATTTATATTGGTTATTGTTTCAATTTATGTTGCATTATTTGACTGTTGATTTTTTTTATAATACAAATATGTGTTGTAAGTGATAGTTAGAGTTGACTCAAACGCATAGGATTCTAAAAACATACGCCCTATGATTAGGTACTATACCCGCCGTAACCCTAGAATGGCCGCAAACAATGGTGTTGAGGAAATGGATCGACGTCTCAGGTCCATTGAAAATCTTGCCTTGGCTCTTGGACAACAAAACGTCCAACAAGCTAATGCTGAGAATACCATCTTTAAGAGAGTGGCGTCTCATCATCCGCCTGCTTACAAAGGGTCTATCGATCCAATTGCTCTTGAAAACTGGATTCGCGATATGGAAAAGTTGTATGAAGTGACAAATTGCCCCGGGAACATGAAGATTTGCATTGGCTCATTTTACCTGAAGGAGGAGGCAGATAGTTGGTGGTCCACAGTGAAGACGGGCTACGTAGCTGAAGAAGGATTTGATTGGGAGACTTTCAAGGAACGGATTCGCAATAGATTCTACCCCGGCGCAATTAAGTGGCAGAAACAGGAGGAATTTGCAAGGTTCAGAATGGCAGGGAAGATGACAGTACAGGAGTACACTGACAAGTTCATTGAGCTCTCGCGTTTTGCTTTGAACCTCATTCCTACAGAGGGGGACAAGGCGCGAAAGTATGAAAAAGGGCTAACATTCAAAATTCAGAAGTCCTTGGGAGGTATACCATCACGGACCTTCCAGGAAGCTTATGAACGGGCTTTGAATGTTTTCAATATCCTACAAACTGAAGAGGAAGTCTTGGAGAGGAACAAGAGAAAGCAGTTTGGCAATGGTCCGCAGCAAGATGGTGGTGACAAGAAGCCTCGTTATGAGAACAGGGACAGCAACTGGGGTGGCAAGCAACCACAAGGACAAAAGTATGCTAACAAAGGTAATTATGGTGAGAATCAACTAAAGACCCAAGTTCGAGAAACAAGATCAAATCCTTGTAGAGGATGCGGCAAGGAGCCACACCCAGGGAGGAAGTGCAATGGGAAACTTATAACTTGTTTCCAGTGTGGTGGCAAGGAGCACAAGGCTAGTCGGTGCACTGTCGCGGGATTTAATTTGCAACCAGGCCCTCAAGGAGGACAACCAAAGCCAGATGGAGGACGAAGTAGGAACAATAACCAAGGGGGTAGGAACAATGACAATCAGCCACGCTACCAACAAAACTTTCAGAATGGAAGTGGAGGGAATCGACAATATGCCACTACCGAAAACCTCAACAATGGAGCTGGAGCAAATTGAGCAACGGGTCAGAATGTTGTTGTTAATCAAACCACTGGGAATCAAGGAAGGATCTATGTCATGAGCCACTCAGAAGCGGAAGCAAACCCAGATGTTATTACAGGTACTTTCTTACTCCGGTCTGTACCTGCTTATATTTTATTTGACACCGGCGCATCACTCTCTGTTATCTCATCTTCTTTCGTTGAGAAGGCAAGAATGGTACCATCTTCGACCGTCTTAACCAACATTACTTTGCCCTCTGGAGCTGTTATCCCTTGCTCCAATGTTTATGAAAATATTCCGATTACTATAGCTGGTTCTGAGCTGCCAGCTGACCTAGTCCAGTTCGACTTGGCTAATTTCGACGTTATCTTGGGAATGGATTGGCTTAGAAAATACCGGGCTAGGCTAGATTGTAGGGAGCAGAAGATATCATTTAAGACACCAAAGGGGAAATAACTTTCTTATAAGGGTGTTGTGCCCAAACCTTCCATCCAAATAGTCTCTGCTATGACTATTAAGAGTCTCCTTACAAAGGGATACCCAGCTTATTTGTGCAACGTGCGTGACCTAACTCTCGAGGAGAAGATTGAGCAAATACCTGTGGTCAGAGAATATCCTGATGTTTTGCCCAAAGAGATTCCTGGTATGCCACCTATTAGAGAAGTCGAGTTCGCTATCGATCTCATGCCCGGCACTGCTCTGATATCAAAAGCGCCATATAGGATGGCTCCGGCAGAACTGAAGGAGTTAAAAACCCAACTTGAAGAGCTGTTGAACAAAGGCTACGTAAGACCGAGTGTTTCACCGTGGGGAGCTCCAGTTTTGTTTGTGCGAAAGAAAGACGGGAGTATGAGGTTGTGTATTGACTACAGAGGACTGAACATGGTGACTATAAAGAACAAATACCCATTGCCAAGGATCGAAGACTTGTTTGATCAATTGAAGGGGGCAGGTATGTTCTCAAAGATCGATTTGAGGACTGGATATCATCAAGTACGAATCAAGGAAGACGACATCCCAAAGACGACCTTTCATACCAGATATGGGCACTTTGAGTTTACAGTCATGCCTTTTGGTTTGACGAATGCGTCGGCAGCTTTTATGGACCAGATGAATAGAACCTTTAAGCAGTACTTAGATCAATTCGTGGTGGTTTTCATAGACGATATTATGGTGTATTCCACGACAAGAGAAGAGCATGAGCAACATCTGAGGATTGTGTTGAATATTCTAAGAGAGAAGAAATGGTATGCGAAACTCTCAAAATGTGAGTTCTGGATGGAGAAAGTTGCCTTTTTAGGTCATGTAATATCTTGAGAAGGGGTTTCTGTTGATCCAGCAAAGATTAAAGCTATCATGGAGTGGCCTAGGCCTACAAATGTTGCGAAGGTTCGGAGTTTTCTCGGCTTGGCGGGTTATTATAGAAGGTTTGTGAAGGATTTCTCGAAGATAGCTCAGCCGATAACAAGGTTAATACGTAAAACGATGAAGTTTCACTGGGATGAATTTTGTGAGATCTCTTTTCAAGAACTCAAGAGACAACTTCCTACAGCTCCGATATTAACATTGCCATCGGGAACGAGTGGATTTGAGATCTACAGTGACGCATCCAAAAATGGACTCGGTTGTGTTCTGATGCAACATGGGAAGGTGCTATCATATGTGTAATACCCCAGATTTTTTATTAATAATAATAATAATAGAAATAGTAATAATAATGATAGATTAAAATAATACTAATAAAATAATATTGATTAATAATAGAAATAAAATAATAATAATAATAATAACAGTAGATTAAAATAATAATAATAATAATAATAATAATATATAGTAAAAATTAATAATATTGTATTGTTTGTGTGGTAATCATATTATTTTGTTAATAGTATTATTAGATTGGTTAAGATTAGATCCAAGATCCTAGGAGTTAGTTATATCAAATTATAATTGGTTAAGATTAGATCCAAGATCCTAGGAGTTAGTTATATCAGATTATTGTGGGAATTCTATGCATTTATTATGAATTATTTATTAAACCATTATCTTATTATTATATTAGATATAGATATATTATATCATATCTTAAGATTAGATATAGATATATTATGTCTTAGGATATTATATCTTAACCGTTTTGATTTGATTAGATTCTAGAATTAGCTCTAGGTTGCCTATATAAAGGCCCGTATGTATTCTCTTTGATTCAGAGATTAAGATTATTTAGATTAATTTCTCTCCCTCAAATTATTCCACAACACCCGATACTTTTCTCTGCCGCTATACTCTCGTTCTTCTAGGAGGTTAGCAAACACGGAGACCAGGTAATTCTAATTCCCATGAGTCTAGGTTAGTTTTATATGAATCCTGATAGGTAAACCTAATCCCCACGAGCCTTAGGTTAATTTTAAATCCTGATATGTAATCTTGATCTCTAGGTCATAGAAACCAAATTGTTGTGTGATTCATGCCTGTGCGTTTTTTTTTCCTCATGAATTGATTGCAATTGATTTCGCCTTGGCATCCGTGTGCCATTCTTTTCGATAAATGAATAAGATTGAATCCAATTGTTCCCATGTACGTATTTGTTTTGCAAACCATTACTCCGCCTCGATTTTCGTGCGTAACTTGTATCTCCACCACCCCTGTACGTCATTTTTCTCAATGAATTAAGCATCCATTAACACTGTGCGTTTTTTTTTCTTTTTTTTCTTTTGTGATTGAAATATAGTATACTTCAATGCAGTAAGCTGTGACATATTATGTGATGCTAAAATTAATCATTCTTGTACCCGTCTGCATATTTCTTTTATTATTTGATTGTCTTTTTCCTTATATAATACCTCCCACGCAATAAGATAAGTCATGAACAGATTTTAGGCCAAAATATCTTTATATTTATATTTAATTAAATAATAATATAAATATAAATATAAATATATATATATATATATATATAAGATAATTAAATAATAGAGATAATTTAGGAGTTTGTTTTGTGTGTGTTTTAAAACAACTTAACAGTGGGAGGATAGTTTTGGGATGGTACCTCCCAAGGTGATGAACACAACTTTGGGGCTTTATGCCACAGATGTGAAAAGATAGTATCCGTTCTTCCTAAAGTGGTGTCTAGCAAGTTTCCGGGACACTGGTAGCAACTTTAGGAAGAGGTGTGCACACTAGGAAGATATATTTATATGATTATGACCAATTGATGATTGTGACTGGCAGGTTTCCTGGTCACAGGGTAGACTGGCAGGTTTCCGGGTCTACCATGGTTCTCTTCCCACTAAACTAAATGGACTGGCAGGTTTCCGGGTCCAAATGAAAAAATAAATAAATAAATAAATAAAATATAATGAATGATATTTGATTCAGTGTGAATATATGTATGTATATGTATATATATATATGACAAATCTTGAATTTGTTATTTGATTAAATCACTATGTGATTATATATTTGATTCTATTAACATATTTGAGCCATATAACGTGTTTTAATTAGAATTACCAGCTTTTGCTGATGTTTGTGTTCATAGGCTGCGACGATCCTTCGGGGGAGCAGATTTTCAGTGAAACAGGTCTCAAAGCTAGGGCTGGGGCTAGCAGTGAGAAGTGAGGAAGGACCGTCCACTAATTCTAGCTAGTTTTTATTTTATGCTTTGGAGAGAGAAAAACATTTTTAGTTAAGTTTGAGTTTTTGTTATTGTAATAAGGTAGCCTTGCACTTGTCCCAGTACAAGTGCGGCGGTAACACTTCCCAGATTTGGTTATTTTGAATTTTAGTATTTATTCAAAGGAAAATCATTGCAAATTTTGTTCTTATAATTGTTAGAAATTTGGGGGTGTTACAATATGCCTCAAGGCAGTTGAAGTCGTATGAAGAAAATTATCCCACCCACGATTTGGAGTTAGCTGCTGTGGTTTTTGCCCTGAAAATATGGAGACATTATTTATATGGCTCGACTTGTAAGGTGTACACGGACCACAAGAGCTTGAAGTATATCTTCACCCAGAAGGAACTTAACATGAGGCAAAGGAGGTGGCTAGAGCTAATTAAGGATTATGACCTTGAAATCCAATATCATGAAGGCAAGGCCAATGTAGTGGCGGATGCACTTAGTAGGAAATCGAGACATACCCTTAACGCTTTTGTGATACCCAATGAATTATACGAAGAGTTCAGGAGATTGGAGATTGAGGTGCTTTTACCTGCAGAGCTAAAGGTCATGCTTAATTCCCTCACCATTCAACCCATTATCTTCGATGAGATCCGCGAAGCGCAAGCGTTTGATTCCTTGCTACAAGGAATTAAGTAGAAGAATGGCCAAGGAGAAGCTATAGAATTTGAAATTGATGAAGGTGGCACGATGAAGTTCAAGGGTAGGATATGTGTCCCTGACAATGAAAGTATACAGAGGAAGATCTTAGAAGAAGCGCACAATACGCCCTACTCAATTCATCCGGGAGGAGTAAAAATGTACAAGGATCTGAAGAAGAGCTTTTGGTGGCCTAGGATGAAGAGAGAAATAGCTGAATTTGTGACAAGGTGTCTGACTTGTCAAAAGGTGAAGATCGAACACAAACGACCTGCAGGAGTGTTACAACCATTGGAAGTTCCGAGAGAGAAATGGGAGTCAATTTCTATGGATTTTGTCACGGGTTTACCTCTGACTAGAGGGGATAAGAATGCGATCTGGGTAATAGTTGACAGGTTGACTAAGACTGCAAGATTTATTGCGATGAAAAACACCTGGGGTTTGAACCAGTTGGCTGATGCCTATGTTCAAGAAATAGTAAGGTTGCACGGAGTCCCAAAGGACATAGTCTCTGACAGAGATACGAGATTTTTATCAAACTTCTGGATCAAGGTTCAGCAAGCTTTTGGAACCCAACTCAAATATAGTACAGCCTTTCATCCTGCTACGGATGGACAGACAGAGAGGACAATTCAAACTCTTGAGGGCATGTTAAGAGCCTGTGCGTTGGAATTCAATCACTCTTGGGATAAGTGTTTACCTTTGGTCGAGTTCTCTTACAACAACAGCTACCATGCGAGTATTGATATGGCACCCTATGAGGCATTATACGGTAGGAAGTGTAGAAGCCCATTATGTTGGAATGACTTTCGAGAAGCTGGCATTGTGGGTCCAGATATGATTCAAGAATAATGGAACAAGTTAAGGTAATTCAAGGAAAGATGAAAACAGCTCAAGATCGGCAAAAGTCTTATGCAGATCAACGACGAAGGCCAGCAGAATTTGAGACTGGAGAAAGAGTATTTTTAAGAGTATCGCCGATGAAAGGGGTAATGAGATTTGGTAGGAAAGGCAAACTGAGTCCAAAGTATATTGGCCCATATGAAATTGTGGAACGAATCGGTGAAGTGTCATACAGACTAGCTCTTCCAATGGAATTGGAGAATGTGCATGACGTTTTTCATGTATCTCAGCTCCGAAAATATATACCAGACCCTTCACACAAGCTCCAGCCCAAATCTATCAAGCTAGATCAGAACCTCACCTACGAAGAACGTCCTGTAAAGATCCTTGATAGAAGTGAAAGAATGTTGAGAAACAAGACAATCAAGCTAGTTAAAGTCTTGTGGAGGAGTCAAAAGGTGGAAGAAGCAACATGGGAGGCAGAAGATGATATGCGCAATAAATATCCGTTTTTATTCGAAGAAGGTACGCGATTAAGTTTCAAGGACGAAACTTGTTTTAAGGAGGGTGGAATGTAATATCCCTGATTATTATTACTATTGATGATATTATTATTAGTAGTTATTACTGATAGTAACTACCCATTTATTTTAGATAGCCTTGGTGGGCCAAATATTCCTAGTCTTAATTGCCTTAGGAAATTTTCTGCTTATACTCTAAGAAAGAGGTTTAGGTAAGAAGTCCTCTACTTGTCAACTAAGTCACACCATGATTGATTGACCGAATTTAGTGTGAATCATGATTGATTGATTTTTTTTTCTATTTTAATATGCCCTATTGATGATATTAAATTGCATCATGGCTAATTGATTTTTATTTAATGTACCCTATTAATGATACTAAATTTGCATCATTGTTGATTGATTTTTTTATTTAATGTACCCTATTAATGAGTTGGCAATGGTAAAAGAGCCCGAAGCTAAACCCTAATTTTTAAGTTATAAATATGAGTCTAGCCTAACCCTGAATACTCTCCTTCTCTTCTCATATTCTCTTCTACTATTTTCTCTATTCTTCTAATTCCTCTATTCTTTCTCTATTCTTCTAAAAGCTAGCAAAACGGAGACCAGGTAATCCTAATTCCCAGAACAACCTTGCATCTTGTGCTTCTTCTTCTTCTCTACATCCTATTTTACTAATCATAATTCCATAAGTCTTAGCGTAATTTTATATCCTATGCTTCTTCTTCTTCTACTCTACATCCTATTTTACTAATCATAATTCCATAAGTCTTAGCGTAATTTTATATCCTATGCTTCTTCTTCTTCTTCTTCTTCTCTACATCATATTTTGCTAATCCTAATCCCCATGAATCTTAGGTTATTTTTATACTTTTATATAAATTTTGATAGAATTGTTATATATAAAATATATTATATGTAATCCTAATCCTTAGAACAATTCTCTTTTTAAATGATTTTACCTTGGGTTTTCATAATTAACAAATAGCAGTATATATACTCGGTTTGGTTTTCGTAAATTTGAGAAATCTATTTGGTGTGATTGAAATTTATAAATGTTTTCATATGTATATATATATTATTGAGAAATCCATTTATTATGTGACTGTATTTAAAATACTTTAAATCGTGGGAGGATAGCTTTGGGATGGTACCCCCAAAGTGATGAACACAACTCTTAGGCTTTATGCCTCGATATATTATTTGATGTGAACTTGATTATATCCGTTCTTCCCAAAGTGGTGTCTGGCAGGTTTCCGGGACACTAGTAGCAGCTTTGGGAAGAGGTGTGCACATTAGGACGAATTGATTTATTGTGATATGGCCAAATTGATTATTTGTGACTGGCAGGTTTCCGGGTCACAGGGTAAACTGGCAGGTTTCCGGGTTTACCATGGTTCTCTTCCCACTAAACTAAATGGACTGGCAGGTTTCCGGGTCCAAATGGAATTGATTAAAATAATGACGGATATCTTTCGATGAGAATATATAGATATGATAGTATTAAAATTGATGCCTTGGATTATATGTATATATATGATTTTTTTTTTCATCCTATGAATATTTATATTTATATTTATTACGATGATGATGATGATGATGATTATTATTATTATTATTATTATTATTATTATTATTATTATTATTATTATTATAATATTATCCTTATTTATTAGGATTACCAGCTTTTGCTGATGTTTGTGTTCTGAGCTGCGACGATCCTTCGGGAGAGCAGAATTTCAGTGAAACAGGTTTCAAAGTTGGGGCTGTTGGGACTAACAGTGAGAAGTGAAAAGGAACGTTCAGATTTCTAGCTAGTTTTATTTTAATTTATGCTTTGAAAAAAAAAACATTTTTGTTTAAGTTTTGATTTTCGTTATTGTAATAAAGTAGCCTTACACTTGTACCAGTACAAGTGCGGCGGTAACACTTCCCAGATTTGGTTATTTTGAATTCCAGAATTTATTCACAAGTTATAGCAAATTTTATGTCATTATATTTGTTAGAAATTCTGGGGTGTTACAAGACCAGTAGTAACATATCAGCATCCTTACTGGCCCATTGAAGCGAACCAGGGTTTGATACCATTTGTAACATCTCAACATCCTTACTGGCAAAGAAGGCGTCGTCGTCAAATATAGAGCATGCAACAAATATATAAAAGAAGAAAGTAGCACTATTTTAATTTTAGATGGCTTAGGCTTGAGATGGGTCAAAAAAAGTTAAAATATGGTGAAATACAAATTTCAACGCAAATTACTTAGAGGACCTTCTCATGACACTAGATTGGAACCTAGCCCTTTAACCTAATTCTTGCTTATAAAGGCGACGCATCTCAAGCCTAAGACATTTGAACCCAGCATGTTATGACATATTGCCTGATTGGATATTCATTTATTACCTAATTAATCGAGAAGCATAATTACAATATAAATTACCTGGCTTTGATACCATTTTGTAACGTCCCAATGATTATTTTTATAGCGTTCACACTTGAACCATGCTCTAATACCATTTGTAACATCTCTACATCCTCGCTCGCATATCAACCCAAACCAGACCATTTCTTATATCTCAGCATCCTTATTAGCACATTGAGGTGAACTGAGCTCGGATATCATTGATACCATTTGTAACATCCTAACGTCCTCACTAGCACATCGATTCGAACCATGCTCTCATACCATTTTAACATATCATCATCCTCACTAGCACATTAACCCAAACCAGACCATTTGTAACATTCCAGCATCTTTACTGGCACATTGAGACGAACCATGCTCTGATACCATTTCTAACATCCTAACATCCTTAATGGCACATTGACTTGAACTAGACTTTGATACCATTTGTAACATCCCAACGATTCATGATTTGATATTATTTGTAACATACCAGCATACTTATCGGCATATCGACCCAAACCAAACAGTTTCTAACATCCCAGTGTCCTCACTGGCCTATCAAGGCAAACTAGCTCTGATACCACTTGGAACATTCTAATGTCCTTGATGGCACATTGAGGCGAACCAAGCTTTCAATAACAAAACATACTTAATATAAGATTCTATTCCTTAACTTCTTAAATTCTAGATCCCGTACATTTAACATTGAGGAGAACCAAGCTTTCAATAACAAAAGGATTACTACATCTATACATAGACTGTTGGATCCCGTACATTTAATATTCTTCTATTACAAATCTCAATTCTCCCAAATACTTCGCTATTCCAGCATATTAAGTACCCTATAATAGGGGTAGCATTACATGAACATCCTCTTCTCTCTTCCAACTATTTCGCATGAGCTCTTCAAAGTTTTCATGCATCTGCCATGCCACCTCATCTCGGAAAATCCTTATCCGAACCTTTTATTTTCCAGGTGTGTCTTGCTCAAATTGGAGCAAAGGTTTGGACCTGCGGTTGTTGAAATTACGACAGCAGGCCCGTGCACACGCAGCCCCTTCTACAATATTATTGGGAAGCAGCTTAACACTGAAGTGCTTTCATGTTGGTGCTGTATCCTCAGGCAACATTTGGAATCCATTGAAGAAGGTATTTCCATTGTTTAAATAATTGACCGCAAGAAATTATTTGGAATCCATTCAAGAAGGTATTTCCCTTGTTTAAATAATTGACAGCATGAAATTATCTTCAGATCTAGATGGATATATATCATATACGTAAATGAGTTCATGCTATTCAGATCCATTGTTAACCCATTCAATCTTATTTTATTTCTGCAAATTATTTGACATTATAATATTAATATTCATGAAATAATTAACTCAAAAGACATGAGCCTTGAATATTTTACTTCGTCTTTTGATTATATCAGAAAGCTTATGACTGATTTTTTTTGTCTGCAGGATCCACATTTTGATTATATTAGAAAGCTGATCATTGATATCAACACCATCCCTGATACCAACCCACTAGCTTGGACTGTGATACCAACACACTAGCTTAGACTTTGATACCACAATCACCCCAGACTCTGATACCCCATTCCTGATACCGACACACTCTCTCGGACTCTGATACCAACACCATCCCTGATACCGACCCACTAGTTCGGACTATGATACCACACACTTTCACGGACTCTGATACCACACACTACCTCAGATTCTGATACCACACACTACCACTGACTTTGATACCACACACTAACTCGGACTTAATACCAACACACTAGTTCGAACTCTGATACCACAAACTAGATTTGAGAGCCTACCGGTGACCCATAATTCTTCCACTGATCCTGGACTGTATATGATTACATAGCCAGTATACTTATGCCCACCTACATAAGAACAAGCCCAAACAAATACCTGATCCTTCAAACCTCGAAGCCCAAACAAATACCTATGCCAGCATACTTTTGTACCTTATGAGTCTCAGTAGGAATCTTAGTTGGATCTTCTTTTTCCTTTTAACTCCACGCATAATCTCATAAATTTACCTCTTTCAATTTTTGGTGTTGTGGCTTGAAAATCATGAAGGGTGTTCATATCAACCGGCTATGTTTAGTTGGAGGTCCTTTAGGCTATGTTTGGTTAGAGGGAAGGTGTCATCTCTAGTGTAAAAAGTTAGATATGAAGTGACATGCTTCTAAAGTTAATATGCAAAAAACGATGTAAAAAGCTATGTAATTTTTAAAAATTCCCATGGGCAATTTGGTCAAAATTTTATCTCCCCCTCCCTCCCCTACCCTCCAACCAAACAAAGCCTTAACGTTCGTCTGATTCTATCTCCTAGTTTGGATATGCAGTGTTTATTATAACAATGCATTGGCACATTCGGGATGCGAACCCAAGTTGCCACTCTACCAAGAGGATTCTGATAAGGATTGAAATATGGAGTTCATCGTTGAATAAGAACACAATGCTGAGAGACGAGTTGTGTTATGTGAGTCCACATTAGATGCTTAGACCTTATGTACTCATTACATGCTTATACTTCAACTAGAGATATGAGCATTTTATATATATATATATAATGTATTTATTTCTATTTAAATTATGCGCTGCTTTCTAATTTTTTTTTGCACCCAGTATAATTAATTAGTTTCCATGATACTAGTGTTACAGACAAATAATTCTGAATGCAGGACTGGTTTAATTTGATCAACTGGTTTTATTAGTTACATAATTCAGTCGAACATATATTTCATACATTTTGTGTTATATAATTAAGAAAATTAAATTAATGAAAAGATAATTTCATCTCTTTTTATTTTCAAAAAAAAAGGAGATGAAATTATCTTTTCATTAATTTAATTTGCTTAATTATATAACACAAAAGACAATTTCATCTTAGAGTATAGAAGTAATGATATTTTATAAGAGACCGGCCGCAACATATGCTTCTTTTGATCTTGAAAGCACTTTAAGGAAAATTGAGACACTGGTAAGTGCTCAGCCTTATATACTTAATATATTTTTCCTTTTAATAAATTAATACGAAAATATTTATTTTTTAAGAAAAAATAAAAATTGTTAATAGCAAAAATTAATCAGGTTAGAGATTCATTCATGAATTGAAAAAAATAAAATCACTATACAATTAGATAGGCTAAAGTATATTTCTAATCCTTTAAATTTTACATAAGGTTTACTTTTGGTCCCTTAACTTTATAAAGTATACTTCTGGTCTTAAAATTCTAACACCGTTAATGTTACTAACGGAAAATGCTGATACAACGAACTCAAGTGATAACTAATAGCACTTAATTACACAAATTTGACATATTCTTTAATTTACCCATATTTTAAATTTAAGCCTAATAATATTTAATTACAAAATCATTACTTAAATTTACACCGTTATCACTTAAGTTTGCATTTTCGGTTAGCAAAACTAACGGTGTTAAAATCTTATAATCAAAAGTATACTTTCACTTTATGAAATCAAGGATTCAAAAGTATACTTCATGTAAATTTAAAGAACTAAAAGTATACTTTCACCTGATTAGATATTTTGCTTTTTAAAACGTAGGGAAATGTTCCCGTAATTAATATTCATTATTCTCTTTCCCAGTGCTCACTGCTGCACATGTTTGCGCAGTCGAGGTAGTTAAGTATTACGTGGACCAATATTTTGCGGTTGTGTCTATGAAATTTCGCAACTTAATAACAATAAATTTTTTTTTGGGGATAATACAGGCAAGCAGAAGCTTGAAAAAGCGGGACTAGACCATCAACGGTCTAACCCTAAATACATGAAAATTAAGCTAGCAAAAACAGACCAACCTATCCCTTAAAAAGAGGTCAAAACAGCCACTAGGAACCGACTGTACAAGGGTCACATCAGCATCAACTGGATCGTCATGGTTACTCTTGGCCATATAGTCTGCACACGCGATATTGGCTCTCGGCGTGTAATGGAGCTCAACATGCCAATCTCTGAAGAGAAGATCCCTAGTTTCGCTGATAATATTCGCAAGAGGATGGTCAACATGATAGTCCCTCATAAGGATATTAATAGCATCCAGGGAGTCCGAGTAAAGAAGAATTCTCTGGTAGCCCATGTGAAGACCCGTCTTTAGTCCTAGCATAATAGCATGTATCTCCACTTCAATGACAGTGTGAAGACCAAGGGCTTTGTGAAACCCCATCAACCACTGGCCTTGGGAATTCCTTAATACACCGCCACATGCCGCCTGATGCTGAGGATGAACCGAACCATCCACGTCGATCCGGATAGCATCAACAGGAGGGGGAGTCCAAGTATTTTCAACATTCCTGCCAAGTTTAAAAATTTGGTGAGATAGATTATGTGCAGTTGAAATCTCTTTGAGAAGATAGTTGCAAGTGTGAAGCATATCCCTGGTATTGGAGCTTTCGCCTTGAAAGAGAAACTTGCAACGGGATTTCCAAAGGATCCAGCACACTAAGCTAAAGATTCTAGGCCAGGAAAAACTCTGAAAGCGTCCTTTCGCTGGATTTCAATGGACGTTCCAATTAAGCCACGCTTGCAAGTTACCTGCAAAAAACTGAGAAAAATAGTTAGGCATCAAAATCTGTTTCCATAAGTCTTTTGCTTTCTCGCAATCCCTGATAATATGAAGCACACTTTCCTCCTTATTACAATTGAAGGGACAGAGATTGTCATTTGAGAGCCCCCATTTGACTCTGAGTGACTTTGTTGCAAGTCTTTCATGTCCGACCTGCCACATGAAAAATTTTACTTTTTCAGGTAGCTGCCATTTCCACATTAGAGTCCAAAAGGTATTGGCACTACTTTGTCGTTGCTCAGAGAGGAAAGAGTAAGCAGATTTAACAGAAAAATTCCCATCCTTTGCTGGGCGCCAAGTGAAGCAATCTGGCGAGGTATTAGAAGGTGAGCGCATTCTCAAGATGTAGTTTATGACAGGTGTAGGAATAATGCCCCACCAATTATTAGTGTTCCATCTACCGTTGAACAACATATGATCCCTCACCGTCTCATCTTCGTTCACCACAGACAGATCATGAACGAAGGTTATAAGAGGGCGATCCAAAGGTAGCCATAGATCCTGCCAAAACTTGGTTTCAGTCCCATTATTCACCTTTCTCCCAACCCCAGTAAGGAATTTATCCCAGACCTCGGCCACTGCTTTCCAGACGGAGGACGAGTTCCTCTTTTTAGAAACTTTAGGCACAGAGGAGTGGCCACAATTATACTTCGACCAGAGGCATTGAACCCACAAATTGTCCTTATTAGTTAGGAGCTTCCAACAGATCTTCATAATAAAAGCTTTATTTTGACGCCTAAGATCTTTAAAACCAAGCCCTCCCTGCTTCTTAGCCTGGATGACCTTATCCCAAGCTATGAGATGCATTTTTTTAACATCCTCTTCCTGAGACCAAAGAAAATTCCTCGAGATCTTGTCAAGCTCATTAATAGTACTGATAGGCAAAAGGGTTGATTGCATACAATAACTGGGCAGAGAGGACAGCACAGATTTAATAAGAACAGCACGCCCAGCTATTGTTAAAAACTTACTTTTCCACGTAGATAATTTCTGCCGAGCCTTTTGAACAATAGGGTGATAAGTGGCTTTGGTAACCCTGGCATAGCTCTTATATTACGCTGTATAAAGCCCAGAGAACGAAATATATACTGATTCATATTTAGTCGCCTGATCAGTAAAATCATGTAGCCATATCAAAAAGAAACCAAAGAGTCATAGGAATTTACACGAATACATGATGAGTGCCAGCTTCTCTCTGTATTAAAACCCGAACGGAAATCGGTGACATGAATAATGTCAATCTTATTATTATATCGGACTTAATGAAATATATACTGATTCATATTTAATCACAATGCTTTTTGTCTTATGCCTCTAGTTTAGTGTTCCAATTTTACATTGGCCAGCTATCTTCCTCAATTAGTGCAAGTGATGCATTTCTTCTGGTGTTGCATTTGCCATCTTCTTACCAATCTCAGCCATCTGTTTAGGACGATTATGCTTTAATTGCTCTGCAACAAGTTTGAAGTCTTCAGGCCTCATGTTCTTCATGCTTTCCAAGGCCATAGTGCAAGTGATGCATTTCTTCTTTTTTAAAAAAAGGGTTGTTTCCAGGATGACATTGGAGCTTTCTCTTAAAATTTGGTGACACTACATAAGTTGCATGTTTGGATATCTTAGCCTCTGTACAAATGGGCTCCACTTATCTTCACTGTGCAGTTAGTCTTTTGCATGTTTCACAAACTCTAGCCAAGGGAATGGATGAATAAGAGTTTTTCTTTTGGGAGATTTATGGGTATGTCATCAAATCAATACGTTATGGACCAAGAAATGCAGCAGAAGAATGTTTAAAAGCATGTGGCATGCACATTTTCCTTGAGACTTGTGAAAAGGGTGTTGACTGTTGAGGTGCAACTATTGGGTTGTCCTGTTGAATGCTTGGGAAAAGGAAAATATTATTGGTTTAATTATTTTCATTTTTGGACATCCCAATGTTGAAAATTAAGTTGAAAATTAAGCGATCTAATCATGCTAATAAACTTAATAAGTAATTAGATCAATGCAAAATTAAATTATGAAAGATTAGACATACTTCCAGCCATTGATTTGTTCCCAGATGAAGAAGAAATTAACTTTAGGTTTTGGCTCTTCTAAGCTTTTCTCTCTCACTCGTAGATGGTGTAAGTTCTGAACGCATGAGTAGACTTTAGGAACCAAAACCATATATACACGTCTTAATTTAACTCTGGCCATCATAGAGGTGGATCATAATCGTGCTTACAAAGTGGGCAGTTATTAAAGGGTAGTGGTAAAATTCATACACGTTGACCACTTAATGGAATTTTTTAGAATTAAAAATATCCAAATATTAATTCAAAATTCTAACACCTAATTGATGCAGACAAGAGGTTATTTGAGAATGCCTTAGATTTTCTTGAGGATTGAAGCCGTGAATTAGCAAGTGTGGATTGTAACATCCTTCATTTTAAAAGAACAATTATTAATTAATAAGTTAATTAAACTATTCATCAATATGTTTTATGAAAACAATTGAGATTTGGATTTTACCAAGGCCCATGTTTATATTTTTTAATTGAGTCTCACTTTCATATTTATTAGAATAACCAAAATATACTAGAGTACGCCTAGTGAGCCATAATGTGGTAATATACAATAATTCATCATGTAACAAAAAGGTGGAAGCACTGCCATTAACAAAAGTAGTTTAAACTTCTGAAGTTTTCCTTAATAGACCCATACGAGAACCATCACATGAAAAGTATTTGTAACCATCAATCCAGCTCATTATAAATGTTAATATGTGCTTGTGAGCTGCCAAGTGGAACATTTTATATAACAAAGTACCATATACATATAATTTACAAATGTATCAAATCACCAATTCTGTAATAAGTTTTTTATATCAAATTTCCATGGTTTGTGAAACCGGACCGGACCGGCCGGTTTATACCGGGAACCGGCCATGAAACCGGTCTGGTTTGGTGCAAAACCAGACTGACCCGGTGAACCCGGGTTGACTCGGTGAAACCGGTGTAAACCGGCTGGGTTACAAGGGTCACCTTAGTTCCCGTATTTTTTTTAAGGCAATCTGATTTGAATATCTGAATATGTCACAAGTATCAAAGTATATAGTTATTTTACTACTAATCTAAAGTATTGAAATAATATATAGTATGTGAAATTTATGTTGGTGTGATGAGAAATTAATTATTTTCCAATTTTTTTACATCTTACCGGTCTAGCCCGGGTTGACTTCGGTCTAACCCACTAACCTTTAACCCAGTACTCCGACCGGTTCAATCACCGGTCCGGGTTTCAGAACCATGCAAATCATCATTACAATCACATTTACTTCCTTCATAAATTATTTCTCACTAATTATGATCATCAAAATATTACCATATCCTCAATTTAACCAAAATACCAAATTTCCTAAAATATTAGTTTAACCTAAAAATTAAAATATTCACATTCATTTACAAACCTCAAATCTAATCTATCTAATCCTCAATATAACCTTCAATAAATTATAAATTTGGATATAAAAGACCTACTATTATCACAAATATCAATTTCTTAGCCTAATACTAACTTATATAAGTATGACCCAATTTATTTTACAAATCTTCAAACCTTCACATAATCAAAATCATATCAAACTCTAATTTAAATTCCAAAGCTCAACTCATAATTTCATATAATTCAAGATTTAGCAAAAACTAACCGATTAAACCTTTAATAATATCTCTAGTAATCCAACTAAATGCTTTAATTCTCATTTAATCGGTAAAAATATACTATATGACATAAATCCTAAATTCCTTTAAATAGAAAATAAATTTAAATTCCTACAGCAACCAACTAACAAATTTAAAGTTATTAAAGTTATTTATTAATCATACTCTACATACTCTATAAAACTTAAAACTTTGCCAATATTCAGATCCTAAAATTTTAACTAATCAGTACTATGTTACTCTCTTTAAAAAGAGAAAAATACGTAGAACAACTTTCATGGAGAAAATTTATTTAAAAGAAATTAACTTAACTATCTAAATGATCTTATAAAATAAATAATTTACTTTGAAAACTCAAATAGACTCTCTTCCTTCTCTTTTCTCTCCTTCCTTCTCTTTTCTCTCCCGGTCTCTCCTGATAGATCTCCCACTCTCACAATCACCCCCTGCCCCGCGGGGAATGGTGGGGTGAGGAATGAAATTTTTTTATTTTCATTTTATTTATGTTTCCCCCACGCAGCAGTACCACCTTACCCAAATCGGTGTCAACATACCTGCCGCAAAATACTATACATATACTTCTAATTTTTTCTGCATTTTTTTTTGGGTAAATTAGTTTTAGGGCCCCTATTGGCCAAAACATTCCAGAAAAGGCCCAAAAAATCTGAAAATTCAAAAAAAGGCCCCAAGATTCTGAAAATTCCAGAAAAGGCCCTAAGATTCCCAAAATTCCAGAAAAGACGTTAGAGTAAGTTGTTAATGGGGCTGATATAGTTGTTAGCGGGGTGCTGATATAGTTGTTAACCGGGCTGATTTAGTTGTTAATTTTTTTTAAACAATTAAATCAGCCCAATTAACAACTATATCAGCACACGGCTAACAACTATATTAGCCCCATTAACAATTCCGTAAATTCTGAAGGGCCTTTTATGGAATTTTCTGAATCTTGGGGCCTTTTTTTGAATTTTCAGATTTTTTGGGCCTTTTCTGGAATTTTTTAGCTAATAAGGGCCCTGAAACTGATTTTCCCCTTTTTTTTCCTTCTTTTTTTTTTTCATATCATCTCTTCTTGAATTTAATGAGAAAACTATTGAATTTAACTTCACCTTACTCCTTATTTTTTTGTGTTGTTTAAATTGAACATATTTGAGATAAATGGAGTTCAACTTGAGGGGTGTGTTAGAAAGGTAATTAGTTGATTAGTTGGTTAAATCCCTATTATATAAAGGGTCTATTCTAGTCATTGTGGTTTAGTTTGTTGGATAGTTAGACCCTCACCATGTTTAGAGAGAGGTTAATTTGAGAGAGAGGAGTCCTCCTAGATTCCTAGAGTTAGGGTTTAGTTAACTACACAATAAAATATTTTTTAACTACCTTTGTCAGATCCACCCTAAGGTTAAATCCTCCAAACATGAGCTTCGTATTATAAGGTCTGATTGTTTTGTTGAGACGTGCGCCTCATTGACATCGAAGAGGAATAAACTTCTTAGAGATGGGAAACTCTAAGAAACCCACTCGCCAACTGAATCTTCGGTTTCAATCCCCCCAATATGAAGCCTCTCAAGGGAAGCAAGCCTCATCTCATGGAGCTCCACAATGTAGTGTTCATCAGTCATAATCAGCTTTAGAACTTTCAAGGACTGAAATTTTAGGAGACCTTTGAAGATGGAGGGTAGTACGTAATTAAGAGAGAGTTCGTTCACACAGAAAGCTTGAAATAATCTATTTAACCACAGCATGTGAAGCTTACGGTGTTTACTTTTAATGCATGAGGATGAAAAAGAAAGTATGTTAATTTTCAAATCATGAGGACGTTGCCGGAGATGGGTTTTCATGAAACTGAAGACATGTAGGCATGAACAGTTCGGAGAACGGCGAGGATGAGAGAAGGAGAAGGAGGGGACAGATATGCATAGGTTTTGGAACCTTCTCGACACGGCTTTAAGTCGTGCAATGTCTTTAACTTCAAGAAAAGAGAAAATATGGCAAAGAACGGCATCTGGGATATTGCTTAGTGAAACTCTGGACTCCCCTTCCATTGTATGCCTACAACCAAGGATGAATGAAGCTGGAGACCTGAAATTTTTATCAATCAATGCAGAAAAACATTATTAACTATTTAAATTGGCGATAATCAAATTTATTTGACAGAATATCCGACCAAATTGACTTTTCTTAAAAGATGAAGAACAGTAAATAAACTACTATAAAAAATTAATATTTAACTTATTTATATCAAATTACACTACTAGAAAAAAGCTGATTTGCGGCGGAATTTGCGACGGAATTTTTTCCGTCGCAAATTAAAGGATATTTGCGACGGATTCGGAATTCCATCGCAAAAACCTTGCTTTTTGTGACGGAATTCTAATTTCGTCGCAAAATCCTTGCTTTTGCGACGGAATTCCGAATCCGTCGCAAAAACCTTTACTTTTTGCGACGGACCTAAAATTCCGTCACAAAATCCCTTTCTAGTTTTTGCGACGGATTTGGAATTCCGTCGCAAAAAGTAGTTTTTGCGACGGATTTAGAATTCCGTCGCAAAATCTCTTCTGGGTTTTGCGACGGATTATATTTCCATCACTAACTAGCGGCAAAAAAGGCCACCAGTTCCCCCTATTTTGCGACGGAACTTCAGTTCCGTTGCAAAAAAATTTGATTTTTGCAACGGAAATTTTTTTTCCGTTGCAAAAAGCGAGATTTTGCGACGGATTGTGCATCCGTCGCAAAATCTCCCTTTAAGTCCCAATCTCGGGACATTTCCTCCTCTCACTGTCGAAATCCTTCTTCATTTCCACCTCGTCGCTCGTCCTCAACCTTTTGGGCACCACCGTCGTTGTTCTAGTCGCCACCACCACCACTCCTCCTTCCGGTCGCCTCCGCCGCTCCTCCTTCCAGTCACCGCCGCTGCCATTTTCCATGTTAGTTTGAAGTTTTTTTTTTGTTTTTTTTTAAAAACTATTTGGAAATATTTGTGTTAGTATTATTTCTCATATTCTCAATTTGCATGACATAAGATGTGAAATTATTGTTAGTATTATTGGTTATAAATAACAATCTATGCCTTTCTCTTTCATTCATTGTTACGTTGCATCAAGGAAAAATTAATACTCCCTCCATTCAATTTTATAATGAACAAATTCGATTTTAATTATATATATATATATAAGAAACAGTTTGCTTTTATCTGAAATGTTTATTGTAATTTTTCATCCATTACCTTATTAGATATATGTGAGAAAAATATTTAAAGGATTGCTTGATAAGCATGTTCGTTCATTTGACTAGTTCTTATGATTGGCGTGAACTATACATCACGCAACATATAATTTGGAGGCAAGTATATATAATGTGAAATGAGTTCGTGATTATTAATTAATTATTGATTTTTAGTAAAGTAATTTACTGATTACTTTCGATTTTAAGTTTCTTGCAATTTTTCTATGGTCGACGTTGTCTCTGATTGTTGTTACAGAGGACCAAACGGATCTCTCCGGAAATCTCTGGCATAGAAAAAGAGTATTTTTTTTTCCTTGTGTGGCTTTACATTAACGTAATTCAAAATTGGGTTTTAATTTATTTTATTTTTTTGCTAGGATTTGGCGCTTTGGAGGTGATTTGTCTCGGAGGTTTGTGGTTGGAATTCTTGCTTTTGTTCCTCTTATTTGTTAATTTCCTCTGGTTAGACTTAGATCTGCTATCTGCTTGTTCTTTAATTTGTTTTGCTTGAATCATTTGAATATCATTTAAACTTGTTCTGATGATTTGTACTATGTGGAACCTTATTTTTTTCTTGTTATATGTTAAATTTCTGTATAATATATAATCTTAGTAGTTAGAGATATTTTAGGATTTAATCGGATTATGGAATTTGAATTTTGTAATTGCATTTCTATTTTATAATTCCTAGATATTAGGATTTGCCTTTTATAATTCTTAGATATTAGGATCTGCCTTTTATAATCCTAGATATTAGGTATAGAATTTGAATTTTATAATTGTTTTCTGTTTTATAATTCCTAGATATTAGGATCGGCCTAAACGATCAGTAGACTATAGAATTTGAATTTTATAATTGGTTTTCTGTTTTATAATTAGGCTTAAACTGATCAGTAGAGTATAATCCTGGAGGTATATGAAAATTCATGATAGGAATAAGAAATTTAAATTTTTTTAAAAATTTAAAATTAGTCACTAATCTTAAAATAAATTATATTTTAAAAAAAAAATAAAAATTTTAAAGTGAAAATTAGAATCTTTAAGAAAAATAAAAATAAATATTTTTTTTAAAAAAATCAAAATTAAAAAAAATTAAAAAAATTATTTTTTTTTAAATCCGAAATTTGCGACGGAACGAAAATCCGTCGCAAACCCAGAGGATTTGCGACCGATAAAATTTCCGTCGCAAATCTAGAAAATTTGCGACGGATTTTTAGTTTCCGTTGCAAATTGCTACGCCGGACCAAATCCGTCGCAAAACGTGTTTTGCGACGGAAAAACCCTATTTTGCGATGGAAAAATTCCGTCGCAAAATCTGATTTTTTTTTTGCAGTGTTAATTTGCCTAACTTATAAACTAAAATATAATCAAATGATACATGACATATACTATGACTAATTAACTTATTTAGTTTCTCTAATGCCTTAAAAAAATCAACTAGATAGTATACTAAGTAGCGGAGAGTACTAAAATAGTCATGCAAATGGGCATTAATATTACAAAAAATTTGGAAACTACCTTACTCATGGGCGTCTTTCATTTCCTCCCCGGTCAATATGGGACATCCCATAAAATCCCTTACAGGCCAACATCCTCACCCGGTTCGAGCCTAGCTATAAATATGACAGGTGGCAAGATCCAAATCAGATAGTATTGAGAAGAATGTCACAAATAGTATCAGAGCTAAGTTAACTGCCATCAAGGATGTTAGGCCAACGTGATATATCATATTGATCAGAGAAGGGAGGGAACGGAAGACGTGTTTTAAAACTGAGGGGGTGATGGGGCCCCAAAACAGACAATGCCCCAAAGCATGTTACATCTTTAATCTATTTCCATGACGAACAATATTCCAAAGCATTCAATATCTTTAATTTGATCCATTTTCATGCTAGGTAGCCTACTCATACTCAAATGTATGTCGGTTTGGCTAGTCGTGCATGGGCTAGGTGATAGATTATTAATTATCTACGAAAGTTACTAGATATATGGTACAACTGAGAGTATGTGCAAAAGAATGTAAATACATATGAAGAGATAAAATAAAGCCTACAATTAGAAGCTTTTGTTTTTCTCTAAAAGAAGCACTACACATTAAACTATAATTCTCAATAATAATAATAAGAAAAATCTTGTGTTTTTCATAGAACTTATCATATTAATTACTAGGGATTAGCCATGTTGAAACCTATCTAGCTATCAGCTAGATGCAGAGAAGAGACGAAAGTTTTCAGGGCCCCATGCCATGGCAACTGGTTTTAGTGTAGTTATTTGTTACTATTAAGAATTGAAATAAACTAATATGAGAACAAAAAAAGGAAAAAAAAATATCAATATAAGAATCCCTCATAAATCAGGCGATATTATATTTAAAGAAAACAGAATAACAAAGATGAAAAATAAAGGTTTTAGAAACAATCCCAAGGTATGATGATTGTGACTTTCGTCACTAAATCAGTTTATAGACAAAGGGCTTCGTTAACGTTATTATCCGCACTATCATTCACATACAATATCACGCTACATCAACAAATTTCCATTCATGAAAAGATGAAAATTCTAAATTTCACGACAGAGACTATAAATTATGTATGACATGAATTATTATAAATGTATGTACTTAGGCAAGTGAGGCGACAGTCCTAAAAACCATTATGTCCACACAATCACACGGAAGCAGGCCAAAGTTATGGTCAAAGCAAAAGCATGACACTTCAAAGCTGCTATAGGAAGTACATACAAACATTATCTATTCTAAAATAGAATATCAGCAGCATAATAGGCCCAGGTATAAAGCATCAAGCGTTCAGACATAACGCACAAAATGGATGTTGAATAGGAATTGGGATGTTATTGTATCACATGTTCCTAGAGAAATTAACAGGGTAGCTGATGGGCTTGCGAAGATGGGTCTGTCCAAATCGTTGATTCTTGATGTTTGTCCCTTAAATTTAAGGGCTTGGGTAGATCAGGAGTGTTTGGGATTTATTTCCCCTCATTTGTAATTCTGATGTTCCAGTTTGTGGCTTTCTAAGCCCTCTTTAATATCAAAAAAATAACGCACAAAATGGAGAGAAGGAAAAATGGAGCTAAAACTCGAAATCACAAAAGAAAACCATCAAACTTTATGATATAAATCGGGGATAGCTCGAAAACACGGGCATTAATTGAGTCAATATATAGCATATAGTGACAACAAATTTGTCGTGAGGGGTTGTAACCTTTTCTCCTCTTTTATTCTGCTTTCCATTGAGTTTTTTTAAAACAAAAACAAGAAAAAAAATTATAAAATCAGCGGACCAAAAGGTGGGAAAGTCGTCGACTTTGGGTCACAAACGAAGGAAGGCATAACAAGACAAGGAAAGGAGGAGAAAGAACGAAAGACACTGGAAGAAAGAATGGAGGACACTAACCGGCGGCGGTGAGTGTGATGGCGTTGCGGTTGCTGGATCTCGCTCGGTCACGACTCCAGGATTTAGTAGTCCACTACTCCACTTACGCCACTTTTTAATTGTCTCAATTTTATAACTTAATTTCAACGGTTGAGCTTTGATATCACATAAAAAGTAAAAATCATAGTAGTATATCATAATTAAATAAAAATACAAAGATATAAACTATTTATTCAATTTTTTTATTATTCAAGCTTATTTTATATATTTTTCATTATTTGATATTATAATAATGTTTTTATAGGATATTAAATTTTAACAATCCAAAGTTGATCTAACAGGGTTGTTTACCCAAAAAAAAAAAAACGTTGATCTAACAGGGGAAAGAAAGTGGAGAGAAGTGAACAATAGAAGTTTGGGCCCGTTTGGATAAGCTTTTAAAAAAAAGATTTTTTTTTAAAGTTCTAAATTGAAACTTTAAAAAAAGTAACATTTTAACTTTTTTTTTATGATTTTTGTTTTTTTTAAAAAAAAATATATATAATCTAAACACATAAATTAATTTTTTAAGAAAACATTTTTTTAATTAGAAAGGTGTTTTTTTATTTTTTATTTTAAAAAAAAACCATCTAAACAGGTCCATAATTGGCCTTCCCAGCGTGAAACATAGTTTACCTCCTTGACCGTAACAGTAAGGAACCGGTGTGACCCGGTATTATAATTAGGAAAACGGTGGTTTATGTGGTTTGACCGGCTACTCTTTTTGGGTCTGCCAACTTCCATCTCACGCATTTTAGGGGCGAAAAGGAAAGTTTAAATTTAAAATGGAATCCATAATCTAGGGGCTGATTTGCATTAGGTAATAATGATAATTGATGGGTTAGATATCATTAACTATGGGAATGATTTGAAATTTAAAGTCCGATCCCATAATCCATTTGCTGATTTGTTTATTCAATAATGATCATTAATAGGTTAGATATCCATCGTCATTGTTACATCCCTACCGGCCTCACCCTTTCGGGTGGCGGGTTAGAGAGATTCACTTACTTAGTTACATTTCCTTCGTTATTTGGTCCATTGAACTTATATCAGAGTGAGCGCAACAGAGCATTTAACCGGTTTAGACTATCTACTGTACTGGTAAAAGTAAAATAAACAGAAAATAAAAGTCCTTGAAGGGTTAAGGGTACACTCATCCAGAATAAATACCAAAATATAACATACCGTCATCTCAAATATATGTACAACCATAATAGGGCATTCCCTATTCTTCAGTCTGTACCGATAAGCACTTATCATTCCGAGGAGGGCTCTTCACATCGGGCATATCTCCTTGTGACAACAGAAGAGGCTGGGGTCCGATAACGGCCCCCAGAGTAACCGTCAGTACTCAAATAACAAATGTGTAAGGAGTATGTAAGCTACCATGCTAATCAGAAATCATAGGAACATGCCAAATACATACCATATATGCATCTAGATCATACCACAGCAAAGCACATATCACAATCCAAGAACCCGTACAGCTGCCAACCAAGGCAAGCCTTGGACTCACTAAACTCACAACCCGTAGAGCCACCCTTTCTAGGCTAGCCCCGGACTGATAACTCAACCCGTACAGCCGCCAACCAAGGCCGGCCTCGGACTGAACATCCTCAGCGCTAGGAATCATACAATACTGTATGCATATTTGGCACAACATATACAGAGCAAAAATACACATGGCAAACACAGACATACAGCAAAACACATAGAGATATCTGAGTAAAACGGTTACTACCTGGTGTGATATTTATTGTCCTTAATATTTTAGTGGCCCGTTGACTTCCCAAAGGTTCCTTTGACCTATAAATCATCAAAACACACTTATTCAATATTTACAAAATTGCCAACACGTTTTTCTCTTTAAAACCGAGCCCAATCTAGTTTTTCCAGAAATCCAGTGTTTCTGATCCAACTTGTGGGATTTTTAATAAATTCCAAAAAAATCATTTTTACAAGAAACCAGCGCCATTTGAACCATTGAAGTGTCTATTTTCCATGAAAAATACTCCCAGACCCTGAAAGTACTTTTATTTTATCGTGGTGCTCACTTTTCACACCTGGGTCAGATTTCGCCCTGTTGCACACAGAGCCAACTTCAACAATTTTTATCTCTCAATTGGTACATCAAAAATATGTCTAATTATATATCAAAATTATGCCCCAGATGTCTAATTTTCACCTGAAAAATTTCAGATCAAACCGAAGTCTGCACTATTTTAAAAACATTTTTGAAGGTTCGCTGCCCAGAATCCAAAACACTGGCAGCAAGCCTCTTCCTTGAGTTTTTGGGGTTTTTGAGTTAAGAAACTTAAACCATGACTTAACCCCACACAAAATCATGTTTTAAACACTTTGGGACCATCAAAAACTTCAAAATAAAACCCTAAAATCAGGTTCCAAACAGCAGCACGAAATTCCAAAGTTAAAGCTTGAAAGATTCAAGTTGTTGTAGTTACCGGTTTCGGAACTTTGGATTGGTGGAGCAAGTGGTTGAGAGCTTGAGTTGAGCTATGGAAGTTTGATGTTCTCCTCCTTCCTCTTCAGCTGGAGCACGAAATTTGGGGAAGGAAATGGCTGATTAAGCCCTTTTTAATAATAACCCAAAAGTGACCATTTAGTTCCCATGTAACTAATTAAATCTCTAGTTTGGTTGGCATTCAATTATCTTTTCCAAAGCTTTATCCCATGTGCAAATTGAGATTCTTCTATGGAGGGATAGGTGGCGTGTTTTGCTGCCCATAAGTCAGATTCCACTTTTCAATTTGATAAGAATTTTCCATCTTGACTCAAATTACCATCTTGACTTACCGGCGGGCCCCACGCTTATTTCAATGAATTAGTCAAGCTTGTTTTGGTCTTCAATTCAGATTTTGCTGCCCAAAAAAAGAGTCTCATACGCCTAAGGGGGTCCCACCAATTGATCCCCAATAATTAATTCCAATTTCCCACTTTATCGATCAATTTCGGGGTCTATCGGCCCCTATCGAGTCCCACCGGGTCCGAAAATGCGTCTTCTTGTACCTTTCTCTGTCTTTCCAAACATTTTCCTCTGCTTGGGCATACTCATGTGGTACCTTCCCTCTTCCCAATGTGGCCCCACATTTGTCTCATTCCGTCCAGAATAATCCCCCGATTGGTCCCTATCGGTCCCCTTTTCTATCGGTTAATCGCCTGCGGGTCCCGTGTCTTGTGTCTGGACCGAGGTATGGATAAAATCATCTGGTTTTCTTCCCTTTCTCATGTAGGACGAAATTCAATGTCCAAAGGACAAGGAATTGACCATTTTGCCCTTGCCTTATCTTCCTTTAATCTCGTGGTGACATGTGTCCATGAGTAATGATCACCCTATCTCTTGCTTTTTAGAACATGCCTTTTTCAATGTCTCTTTCTCTCTCTTGTCCCTGTATGGCGCATACACACTTCCAGGGGTCAAGAATCTTTATTTTGACATCTTTCCCGGGTCCCGCTTCATCACACCGGCTTTATACCTCACCGGTATCTTGCCCTAGGCCCGCATCTTTACAAACCTGGGCCCATCAGAGACTACCTATCTCTTGTCATTCAAGGGATTCTTCCTGAACAGGGCTTAGTAGTCTGCCTAATTTAGGCTTATTCTCAATTTTACGGGTCCAAAATTCGGGATGTTACAGTCATAACTTATACTAACATATTTTAAAGCAATTTTATTGTAGAGATAATATTTTTATTTATAGAAGCTTAAAAATAATACTACTTCATTTTTATTTATAGAAGCAATTTTATTTGTTGTAGAGGAGTATTAATATTTAAGGCCACTTAATTTTTATTATTATTTAAAATATGTTTAATGTTATGATTTTTTATTAGTTGATCTAAAATATTAATTTGGACAATACAATTAAATATATCATTTTAATTAGATTGGTTCAATCGTGAGTTGATTTCAATTTGACCCATTGACCATTGAACCACTACCTCAACTCATTTAATTCCCAATACAATTTTTTATTCCTTGTTCCCTAATGTCCATTTAACACCAATACTTACTATGATATATATTATTTTACAAAATTTATTAAATAGTGAACGTTTGTCAACTTAATCCTTAATGTTAATAAGATTATGGGTTTAGAGGCTCTCTTCTTCTCTCTCCCCATCTTAACTTGGGTGGTGGGAGCTCCTTTCTTTTCATTGGGTGAGCCTGGTTTCTACCAGGGTGGAGACACCCATATTTTATGTTTATTTTTGTTTATTTTTCATGTTTCTTTAAATTTCTTATGGTAGTGTTGCTTTTTTTTTTTTTTTGTGCGGCAATAAATAGAGTTGTGAGTTTCAGTAGCAACAAAGCTCATATAATGACTACGTTTCGTGGTTTTGGGGGTTGGGATTTGGTAACGATAGCCTTATATCTTGTTCACTTCATCTTTCAAAAGACCATTATGGGTTGTTGGCAACAACAAATTTGAAGTGTATGTCATGGTTAAGACTATGCGCTTCATTGTGTAGTTGATGGCTTTTCAATCTTCATCTTTCTTATTGATGTTTTTATATGCTTTTTCTTCTCTTAGATCTTCTCATAAAATTACTTCAACAAGCAATCTAATTGCTTTATTGCCAATAAAAATAGTGGCTTCTTTGTCAAGCGCCTCGTAGCGCGATGGCACTAGGGCCAGCCTTAAGAGCTGGTCTTCCCCCTTGTCCAGGATTCGAACCCTGCCTCCCCTTCCCCCCACTGGCTGTATCAAAAAAAAAATAGTGGCTTCTTTGGGATGTTTCTTGGAAAAACCATCTCTTACAATGGATTTGTTGTTGGTAATGAAGTTTTTCCACCCATAGATACCAGTGAAGGAATGAAGAAAGATGTAGGGTTTTTGGTTGTAGCAGCGACGGCCCTCTCTCACCTATTTTAAGGCTAGGTTATTTTTGGCGTTTCTTCACACTATTATGTATTTGGGATTTCTTGTTGTAAACCTTTTACACCGTGCCTTGTATCTCTTATAGGGTTATTTTTAATGAAATGTTTTTTCTGATAAAAAAAAAAAAAGAAGAAGAAGAAGAAGAAAGAGTGGGTTTGGATTTACGTTAGTCAATTAATCAGTGGTCATATTAGAAAGATGATATAATTTTAAGAATATTAACTTAATTTAATTCCTGATCTCAATAAATTAAGGCGACGTGGTAGGGAACAATAGTGGCAGCCTTATAGCTTGTGAACGAGTGCTGCCAGAGGAAACAAATGACAGCCACGGAGCTCGAGCATTGCTACAGGGTGACATTTTTGTGATGACAATCTACAAAACCAAAGGCAAATTAAAACATTGCCCCCAAAAAAAATCGAAGGAATTTCTCCGATAATGAATAATGATACTCCTCTTTCAAGTTTCAACTAACAATGCCTGCCCCACCACGTACTGTATTAGCCGCGAAGGCATCTCCTTCTCAAAACCCGCGCCTTGCCAATGCGAAACGAAACGCGTAACTATCTATTTAAGTTAGCAGTAAAAGCTGATTTTATAATATAATTTATGGTGTATGAGATACGTATGAGATATGTATTTTATCCCAACTGGATTTTCCT
This sequence comes from Acacia crassicarpa, assembly GCA_034222035.1. Lineage (NCBI taxonomy): Eukaryota > Viridiplantae > Streptophyta > Magnoliopsida > Fabales > Fabaceae > Acacia > Acacia crassicarpa. The sequence goes on along the minus strand of JAWXYG010000002.1, from coordinate 57,902,140 downwards.
TTAGTCCTATATTTCTTACCATCCTTTTCCTCCTTTTTCCTTTTTTACCGTTGGATTAAGATCTCAACGATCTAGATTTACCATCATTTTCCCTCATTTTCCTTTATAATAATATTTTTATCATATGATAAATTTGAACCGTTGAGATCTTAATCCAACAGGAGAAAAAAGAAAAGGAGGGAAAAGGATGGTAAGGGGTATAAGACCAAAGCTAAGTCTATCCCAACTTAGGTGAACATGCTTCTGGAACGCTAACTCAAACAGGCTTTAAATACCTGATTTTTTTTCTAACTTTATTTATAATATACGAGGAAAGCATGTGGAGTTTCTAATGTGATTTACAGTGTACGAGATAAATATGTTGTGTGTTTTTTTTTTTGGGCTTATTGAACGTACCTTTTGAACACTAGACAGAGCAGGAATTGCAATTAAGGTGGCGAAAATTACAGAATAGAACTCAGGTGTTCATGAAGTTACATTTCAATCCCTAAACATTTCAATATTTTCATTTTAGTCTCTTCATGAAACTTTTAGTGGAGAATAAAGTAAAAAAATTAAAATTTTCATGAGACTGAAATACAATATTTTGAATATCTGAGTTCTATTTTATAATTTAAGGGGGGATGGGAGCCACCCCTAGCCCCCTCTAGTTCCACCCCTGACACTAACTTAAACAAGTACTTATATCTGCTTAAATTAATAGTATAAATTGTTTTTCTAACATGATTTATAATATATAAGGTATATAATTTTTTTTTTAATCCCAGCTTGTGTAACGTGCTTTTCAAAATATAATTCGAACAAACCTTAAATTTTATTTAATATTAGAAATTTAACAACAATTAAAAAAATAAAAAGGAAAGGAAAAAAAACTTATTTTAATTTACCGGATGAATAAAAGGGGGGAAAGTTAGATTCAACATTCTAAACTGTGGAACATCAGCAGTGATTGAACAAAAAAAAAAAAAAGAACATCAGCAGTGGTCTTTGTTAGCATACTGTGGCTCGGGATGTACAGCGCAATTGAGTTATATTAGCAATTAATAAATATATTAAATTTCTTTTATCGAAAGAAATATATTAAATTTTTTATTCAAGTAAATATATTAAATTTAAATCATATTTAATAATTATCTTAGGATTTATCATTATCGTATATCATAAATATATGATAAGATTCAAGTTCGTTTAAATTCAAATTATATCTGTTATTTCATTAATTGAGATAATAAAGATATTGTGATAAGTCAGAATTATATATCTCGAATGGATAATATATTCGGGTAAAAAAAAAAGAAAGGATAATATAATACTCTTTTGGTTTTTAATAGGGAGAATCCCATATAAAGACGGTTGAATTAGTCAAATTCTAATTTGGGTTACTAAATTTAATAAATTATTAATTTGGTTATGTAACTCAAATAGGGATTTAGAATTTAGACAAAATTATCTTTATATCCTTAGTTATAAAAAAAAATATGGTTATAGAAATGCGATTGAAAAGCTGGCCAAGCCGATTCAGGTGCCTGAGCATTCAGAGTGAAGGCCTACCAGCAACAACGCAACACACAGCTATGTGGTGCCGCCAAAATGAAGTATTATTGCAAAATCCTCCCTCGTAGTATTCTGCATTTCTTGCAAAATCCTCCCTCATAGTATTTTGCTTTTCTTGCAAAATCCTCCCACACGCTTTTATCAATCTTCTTTTTACATTTGGGCGCTGTGACGATCCCATTATGCTCCAGATCATGGCTTCACCTACCTCCTCCGGCCTCCCAAATGCCTCAATCCTTGTTTATAATGAGCAAACAATGAAATGATTACTAGTTGATATTGGGACGGGCCGGCCATTGAGAGGTGGTGGATCCAATGATCGTTCCAATTATCTTTTCTTGGCTTCCCGATGTACAGTTTCTTGGCCGCCGGATACATGCATTTGCGTCTGATCTCCTACCCAGTTTGTTGGGTATATGAACTCTAAGTTAGGGGTATTATTGGAAAATAACCAACATTTAAATATTCTAGATTAGGTCATTGACCCAATTTAATATTTGTTGAATTTATCAGCCTTATATAGGATTTTCTTATTTCAACCGTCTTTATATGGGATTCTCCCTTTTTAATATATAAGATATATTGTGATGAATGAGGAAGGATCAGGCCACACGGCAGACAGCCCAATACCTGTTGCTACGACTGATGGTGTAAGGCCCACGAGGAAGAGTGGAAGAATCAAGAAGAAGACATGGAAATTAAGGGAATTGGAAGAGTGAGGAGTATAAGTAAGGACGAATGGGTTGTTAGAGGGTGTGAATGATGTGTATGGAATATTTTCTCCCCTCTCTGTGGTCCCCCACCTTTCCCCTGAACAATTATGTTATCTTTCTTTTCTGCACTTTTCCATTTCTGGTTATACAGTAGACGATTGATCATTATTGTAATCACTCGTACACGTTCAGTATATCAGAAGCTATATTTTCCAGGTGTTGAGTATTTCGTAGTCATAACATTTTGGTGCTTTCGTTAAGAGAAACATGGCTGAAAATCTTCCCCCTAATACCCGTCTGAAGGAGTTGGCAGCGGAGCAAAAACGAATGGCAGATTACATCGAGGCTTCTGAAGTTCGTATCAGACGCTTAGAAAGCCTCCTTGAAGCTGTCCTGGGAAAGCTGGCAAACCAGGACAAACGGCCAAAGAGTTCGGGCGCTGGACCGATGACGGAGACATCGATCGGCCCACATCATGGAGCATACTTCCCCACGATGAGCCATCAGGTGAAATTGGACTTTCCTAGATTCCATGGCACGGATGCCCTGCAATGGATCTTTAAAGCTAAGCAGTACTTCAAATTCTTCGAGGCAACAGATGCACAACGTCTGGTTATCGCTTCAGTGCACTTGGATGGGAACGTGGTCCCGTGGTTTCAGATGCTTCAGAGAGCCAACCGAGTTCCACATTGGCAAGTGTTGGTACAGGCCGTCGAAGAGCAATATGGCCCTTCACAATTTGATTGTTCCAGGTCTCAACTCTTCAAGTTAGTTCAACAGGGTCGGTTAGAAGAGTATAACAACCAATTCATGGCTCTAGCGCATCGCACCATCGATGTACCAGAATTGGCACTACTGGACTGCTATGTGGGTGGCCTCAAACCTAATTTATGCCGAGACGTACTAGTTCAGAAGCCATGAACGGTGCTACAGGCAATGACCTTGGCAAAGCTGTTTGCCGAGGCGTTAGAATGGAACAAACCGTCGAGAGCTCCAGGATTGAGTAATTTTAGTGGATCATAGCCGCTTAGCAAGGGGAATACAGCGTCAACGCTAAGCGCCGGGGGAGTTTCACCGACGGTCAGTGGTGGCGGAAAAACGAATCTACCCCCACTATTACCAACACCGACCAGACTACCTCTAAAGCGTATGACACCGGCAGAAATGCAGGTTTGGCGCGAAAAAGGGCTATGCTACACCTGCGATGAGAAGTTCTCTCCTACCCATCGTTGCATGAGAAAGCAATTGATGATGTTGATCGAAGAAGATACACCTGATGAGATGGTAGAACCAGAGCCGGAAACAGAGAATCTGACAGTAGACGAACTATGCATCATTTGTCTATCCCCACGGTAAAGGGTACACATGGGGCGGGTACGATCCGTTTTGCAGGACAGATCATGGGTGTTGAGATTCAAATACTATTGGATGGGGGTAGCTCAGATAATTTCTTGCATCTGCGAATCGTCAAACATCTGAACCTATCGATGGAGTACACAAAGGAAATCAGAATATTAGGAGGAACAGGGCAAGTCATGCGGACTGATCAACAGGTAAACAATGTACCCGTTCAAATCTGTGGATACACCCTACTACTAACTATGCTGGTGGTTCCTATAGCTGCAGTAGACATGGTAATTGGCGCGGGATGGTTGGAAACGCTGGGGGCTCATGTGGCGGATCATAGCACCTCCACGATTAAATTCCTCAAAGATAATGAGTGGGTGACCTTGAAAGGGTTCCGTAGCAGCACCACCTCGCCAGCTCAGTATCACCACATGACACGAGTACAGCGAACAGAGGTGTGGGACGAATTGTTTTTAATGGAGGCCGTAGAGCCCGTAACTCAGGAACCAGAAGATACACTAGAGGATCTTACGCAACTGTTGAATTCCTTCACCTCTGTATTTGAGGTTCCACACGGTTTGCTGCCTGTGCGAGGTCACGAGCACTCCATTGAACTTATTCCAAATTCTGCTCCGGTTAAGGTCCGGCCCTATCAGTATCAGGTGAGTCAAAAAACCAAGATTGAACGAATCGTGGATGAATTGTTGCGTGAAGGTCTAATCCAACCGAGCGTCAGCCCATTCTCAGCCCCTGTTATACTTGTCAAGAAGAAAGATGGAACATGGCGGTTCTATGTAGACTACTGTGCTCTTAATGCTATTACAGTGAAGGACGCCTTCCCAATGCCGACGATAGACAAGTTGCTGGACGAACTACATGGATCGAAGTTTTACTCCTAACTCGATCTTCGTTCCGGTTACCATCAAATCCAGATGAAGAATATAGACAGGGAGAAGACAGCGTTCTTAACACACCACGGTTCTTATGAATGGCTTGTCCTTCCATTCGGACTCACCAATGCACTGGCCACGTTTAAAGCTTTAATGAATTCGATTTTCCGACCATTCCTCAAGAAATTCGTTCTAATCTTCTTTGACGACATTCTCGTTTATAGTCCAACCTGGGATAGCCATATGGAACATATCCGCTTGGTGCTGTTGAGACTGAGTGAGCAACAACTTTATGCCAAACGTTCAAAATGTTCTTTCGGCCAGAGGCGAATCGATTATCTGGGTTACGTCGTCTCAGAGAAGGGCGTCGAGATGGATCCGTCCAAAATATCGGATATTCAACGTTGGCCCACTCCGCAATCTGTGACCCAGTTGAAGGGATTTCTTGGGCTCAGCGGATACTACAGGAGATTCATCGGTGGATATGCACAGATAGCCGGCCCGCTCACCCAACTATTGGCCAAAAATGCGTTTGCATGGTCAGAGTAGGCACAACGCGCATTTGACTCCCTCAAACAAGCCATAACTCAGGCACCAGTCCTTGCTCTGCCTAATTTCAAACTGCCATTTATCCTTGAAACAGACGCATCAGGAGTGGGCATAGGAGTCGTGCTTAGTCAAGAGGGGCATCCCATAGCGTATTTCTCCAAGAAATTATCACCCAGACTCCAAGCTCAGTCTGCGTATGCTCGTGAACTGGTGGCCATTACAGACGCCGTGTCCCGGTTCCGCCACTATCTTTTTGGTCACTACTTTATCATACGGACCGATCACTCCAGCTTGAAACATTTGGGGGATCAGGTTATTCAAACACCGGAGCAAGAAGCCTGCCTGCCCAAGCTTCTGGGTTATCACTTCAAAATCGAGTACAAGCCAGGCAGACACAATCAAGCCGCCGATTCTCTCTCTCGTGTGTTTCACATGGCTGTCACTTCGCTCCAGGAATCTTTTATGGATCGTGTATATGCCAAGGTGCGCTCCCCAGCTAGCATTCAGGACCTCAAGCGCCGGATTACAACAGAGCCCTCTACCCTAGGTGATTATCAACTACATCACGGTGATGTTTATTGGCATAAAAGGCTAGTCATCCCACACAATGACCCTGAGCTGATTCAGACATTACTCACCGAATTTCACTCTTCCAAAATTGGGGGCCACGCTGGATATCTGCGAACCTTCTACAGGATGGCTCATTTATTCTTCTGGCCTCGGATGCGTTCTAATATACGCTCCTTTATTCAACAATGTGTGGTCTGCCAACAGGCCAAGGTTTCTCATCTCCACCCTGCTGGATTGCTAGAACCATTGCCTGTCCCTACGCGAATTTGGGAAGATATATCAATGGATTTCATTTCAGGGTTCCCTCCAATCCAAGGTCAATCTATCATTTTCGTTGTCGTGGACCGCCTGTCTACGTATGGACATTTTCTGCCTTTGCCGGCTAACTTTACCAGTCATCGTGTTGCTGAAGTCTTCATACAACATGTTGTTAAATTGCATGGGATTCCTCACACCATTGTGTCGGATAGGGACAAGGTATTTACTAGTAGTTTTTGGAAACATTTGATGAAGCTTCAGGGTTCTCAACTTTGCTACACTTCCGCTTATCATCCTCAGTCTGATGGACAAACTGAAGCGCTTAATAAGTGCTTAGAACTATATTTGCGATGTTTCGTGTATGATCATCCTCGTCAGTGGCTGAGTCATCTTCCTTGGGCAGAGTAATGGTACAACACTTCATTTCAAACCTCCATCGGGATGGTGCCTTTCAAGGTAGTCTATGGTCGCGATGCACCCCCTGTGTTACACCACGCCTCTTTAGATGATACTCCCTTTGATGTTCTTCAGCAACTACAGCAGCGTGATGATTTGTTAGCTACTCTCAAAGCTAATATTCAGCGGGCCCAAGTGCGCATGAAAGCTTATGCCGATCAGAAGCGTAGGGATGTGGAGTTCCGTGTCGGAGAATTCGTCTGGGTGAAGCTACAGCCATACAGGCAACATTCAGTAGAATTAAGGAAATATCAAAAACTCGCCCTCAGATACTTTGGTCCTTTCCAAATCACTGAACGGATTGGTTGAGTGGCTTATCGCTTGGCACTACCTGTTTATGCCAAAATACATCCCGTCTTTTATGTCTCTGTTCTTAAGCGCTTCTATGGCTCTGAATCACCCAGTCCTACGGTGCCACTTCCCCTTATGTCCGTTCCAGAGGGCCCCATTAACACACCCTCCCGAATTCTTCAGTCTCTGACTGTGCAAGATGGAGAGTAGTGGATTACTCAATTTCTAGTAGAGTGGTCAGGTTCAACACTTCCGACGTGGGAAAGTGCGACCTCTCTGGCAGCTTTATATCCTACTCTGGACCTTGGGGTCAAGGTCTCTTTTGATGGGAGGGATAATGTGATGAATGAGGAAGGATCAAGCCACACGGCAGACAGCCCAATACTTGTTGCTACCACTGATGGTGTAAGGCCCACGAGGAAGAGTGGAAGAATCAAGAAGACGTGGAAATTAAGGGAATTGGGAGAGTGAGGAGTATAAGTAAGGACGAATGGGTTGTTAGAGGGTGTGAATGACGTGTGTGGAATATTTTCTCCGCTCTCTGTGGTCCCCCACCTTTCCCCTGAACAATTCTGGTATCTTTCTTTTCTGCACTTTTCCATTTCTGGTTATACAGTAGACGATTGATCATTGCTGTAATCACTCGTACGCGTTCAGTATATCAGAAGCTATATTTTCCAGGTGTTGAGTATTTCATAGTTATAACATATATTTGTGGAGTTGATCTTGTTCTTAAATATAAGATATAATTTCGAGCAAAAAAAAATATAAGATATAATTTTCATATTTGTCAATATTTTCTTAGTTTACTCTTATTAATGCTCCCCTAATAATAAGAGGTTTACTTTTCTCATGTTGCATGAGAGAAAGAAGATTCCTAAACACACATAAAATGGTGGGACCCACATATATATATTATATATATATATGTGGGTCCCACCTTTTTATGTGTATGTGGTATGAGAAAACATTTCTCCTACAACATGAGAAATTTTTTCCCTAATAATAATCAAAGAGAAGATGAAAAAAGATGATTAAGGAAGATGACTATGATATTTTAGATAATATATATATATATATATATATATATAAACTAACTTTTTTTTTAATCTAATTGAATTATGGAAATCAGAGGAGGAGGGATATGTTCCATTCTTTATATAAAGGGTTTCTATATCATTCAGTAACCTACTCGTATTTACTATTTCTGAAAAAAAGAAAAAGCATATTTGCTATGCTGTAAGCTCGTGCTGCTTAAACTTTGTGTACCTGGGGAATCCGAATCTGAACTCGGTACAGTTACTCCCCTTTATTTTATTTTATTTTATCAGAGTTCTCGCTCGTTCATTTTTTTTTTGGTCAGTAAATTCTCGCTCCTTTAGTTACAACTTACAACTGTTGCCTGCGAATTATTTAATTTCTATTTTTACCCATCATAGAATGATCAAAATAGATATCTATTAATAATTTAATCATGTTATATTAGTGAGAAGTCCTAATTCTACCATGTATTTTCATAGTTATTTGAAGGATTTTATTGGAATTACCATGTTAAAATGCCCTTGATATGATAAGTTGTGATTAAGAATAACTAGGTGAATATAATTTAAACTGCTTTTATTTCTGTGCTTAAACATTACTTTCACTTTATTGCTAGTGTTTTCTTTTTTCTGCTATACTTTATTGCTAGTGTTGCTACTGTACTGAATGATAAAAACTTGGTGTATTGATGCTAAGTCTTCTGATTTATATGATTGGAGGTGTAGAAGTATCCTTCATGATATTATTAGTCTTTTTTCTGACAGTTTTGGGTTTTCTTTATCTTATATCCCTAGAAGGGGTAATAGAGTAGCTGACTTTCTTGCAGCGATTGCTTATAAGGAGGTGTGCCCGATCGGGTGGGTGTCTCAACCATCACCTTCTTTATCTTCCTTTCTAACCCTGGATGTTCAAGAGGCTGGAATTGTTGAGGATGGTTCTCATGGCTCAAGTCCAGATCTGGTGGCTGGCTAATTTCCTGCTTTTGTATTGGCTATTATTGTCTGTATCGTTGTTTTCTCTTCATTGTATTCCGCAGTTATTATCCTTTGTATGTTGTTGTGTTTCCTTTGTCTTTGTTGTTAGTTATGTGTAAGGTTGTTTTCAGATGTGTCAGGTTGTTTTTAGTTGTTCTGTACCCCTGCTGTAACATCCTGACTTTATTTAGTTATGCAAGTATCTTTCATGAGCTAAAAAAATAAAAACTTGCTGTAAGGTTTCCTTGGTGTAAGTATTTTTTGTTGCAATGATTTCTAGTTTTTTTTTTTTGGTACAAATACGGGGAGGGGGGAATCGAACCATAGACCAGGGGGAGATTAAACATCTCAAGTGCCACCGCAAGTGCCACTACAAGAAATCATTGCAAAATTGGGTCAGTCATAGGCCTTATGGACTAAAGAAAGATGAAAATGGGCCATGAGCTCAAAGGAAAGCTTTTTTATTTTTATTTTTTTTATACAAGTGAATAATAGAACAGTAGTAAAAGCTGGAAAAAAAAAGTGAGAATCTGGGATTTAATTCCCCCATGTAATTTTTTTTTTTTTTTAAGAAAAAAGGAGAAGCTAGAAGATGTGAAAAGGCCCAAAAAAAAAGGATCGCTGAAGAAAGAAGAAGACAAAAAGGAATAGTCATGTTGGGCTTAAAGAAAAGGAGGGGCCCATTTTACTAGTGAAGGCGGAGATACACCCTCAATTAACTTTCGTAGAAAGGACAACCATAATAACTAACCTTGTACGCATCAAGAACTGAGAATACAGCTGGGGGCTGAGAGAAGATTCTAGACAGAAAGTAATGCACGACTAAAAGAGGAAATTCAAGAAGAAAAAGTTTCTCCACGCTGTAGAATTCCTTTCTTGTGCTGCTAATATCGTTAACTTCCTCTTTTCTTTTCTTTTTTTTGGTTTGTTTATTTGTTCTATCATGGAAAGAATTATGTTTAAATCAATTGTAATTATTCTGAAAGTCTTGAGTTAAATTTTCTTTGGCTAAGCTTTGATGGAACCCCGATTTATATCTTTTACCCTAATATTAGTGTTAATTGAATTGTGATTCAGTTTGTTTAATGGTGTGCATTTAATTTTTCTATCTTGTTTGTTGATTGGCCATTAATAAGCCAGAGATATGGTCTTAATTTATTGGAATGAGAGTAAGATTAGACCTTTATTAGACATTGTTTCTTAATTTATTTATTTTGCAAATTCATCTAAGTTAAGTAAATTTCTGGCATGGGTTTACCTCACTTAATCATGCACTATGCCTTTCATGTAATGTAAGCTCAAATTTGGCATAGACATGAGGTGAAATTAGGTTTGAGAGTAAATACACATGGTTATTGGAGAACTTCTGTATATAAAAGAGGTGGGTTAGCTGAAGATCATTGCTGCAGTAATGCTGAACCATTTTGGGTAGAAGTTGTAGAAATGGAGAAATCAAAGTTTAGCTTATTTTTATCTTAATCACTCTCAGTCGTACTCATTATTGATTGGTTATATTCTAATTTTAGATTCAGTAGTTTATATCACTCAAATCACATCAACTTATCTTTTCCTTTTACTAAATCAATTAGCTATTATTCATTTCTTTTCATGCATATTACAGTACTGTAATCCCTGTAAGACAATATTCTACTAATCAATTTATTACTTTTTTGACCAAAACATTTTTCAATATAATTAAGATCACCAACAATTAGCATAGCATCTTTTTTTAACCAATTGATCCTTTATTGTTTTTTATAAATTTTTTACCATTTCTTTTTGTGTATTTGATCAAAGATTTTTCCTTATAGGCTAAGAGAGTAAAAGTTCTCACATTTCTCAACAAGTATGTTTTCTAGAAAAAGAATTTGTGTTCTCCTAAACGAAGCCTCTTATCATCTTAATCAAAAACTTATTCATTTTTTTATCCTTTCTTAGCAATAGAGCGGCGAACTTTGACATTTTTATACTACCATATTTTGAGCAATTTTATTCTAGAGATATTCATTTTTATCTTTAGAAGGTTAAAAAATATATTAATATTTATGGCCACTTATTTTCTTATTATCATTTAAAATATATTTGTTATGGATTCAACTATTAGGCTCAATCAAGGGGTGGCCCAATAAGAGGCAAGCAAATCCTAACCTTAAGGTACCTTCAATAAATAGATGGTAAACCCTAAGGTACACATCTTCTAAGCTCTCTCATTTACTATTCAGCCATACTGTGCACACACCCCACCCCTTTTTAGTGAATGCCTTCATATCTGTGTGTACAATGATCATCTATCTTCATACGTATCTCATCTATGGATACTTGGGGGAGAGCCACTTGATCCTAAATAAACATACTAGCCTACCTAGGGTTAGACACTTATATTCTTATGACAGAACAATATTTAATATTTTGATTTTTTATCAGTTCATTTAAAATATTAATTTCTACATTACAATTAAATTAATCATTTTAATAAGATCGATTTGATTCCGAGTTGACTCTGATTTGACTCATTAATTCTTGAACCACTACCTCAATTAGTTTAAAACCTAGTACGATTTTTTATTCCTTGTTCCCTGGTGACCATTTAACACCAATACTTACTATGATATATGTTATTTTACAAAATTCATGAAGTAGGGAATATTGTCAACTTCATCCTTAATGTTAATAAGATTAGGTTCGTAGTCTCTCTTTTTTGTCTCTCCTCATCTTAACTTCTTGGGCGATGGGAGCTTTTTTCTTGATGATGGGTGAGCCTTTTTCATAGTATGTCCAGTGACGAATTTTGGAATAAATGTTTTGGAGGCCAAATGTATACTCATTAATTAATTAAGAAAAAAAATATTTGGGGGGCCAAATGTATAAAGTTTTGGGACAAATGTATAGAATTTTATATTAAAAATCTGTTTTATATTAAATATTTAGGACAATTTTTTTTTGGGAGCCATGGCCCCTCGTGGCCCTTAAGAAGCTCCACCACTGAGTATCTCCCTCCCCATTTTTTTCGTTAGGATGGAGACATCCGTATTTTATGTTGGTCTCCGTTTATTTTTCATATTTCTTTGAACTTCTTATTGGTATTGATTTTTTTTTTTTTCGCGGCAATAAATTGAGTTGTGATTTTCAATAGCATCAAAGCTCACATGATGACTACGTTCCATGGTTTTGGGGTTGATATTTGGTAATCTTGTCGACTCCATCTTTCAAAGGATTATTATGGGATGTTGCCAACCACAAATTTGAAGTTTATGTAATGGTTGAGACCATGTGCTCATTGTAAGTTAATAGCTTTTCAGTCTTCATTTTTCTAATTGGTGTTTTTAGATGTTTTTTCTTCTCTGAGATCTTCTAATTGAGTTACTTTAACAACCAATCAAGTCTCATTATTGCCGGTAAAAAAAGGTGGATGCTTTGAGATGTTTCTTGGAACAACGGCCTTTGACAATAGATTTGTTGTTGCCTTGTTGGTGATGATGTTTTTCCACCCATAGATTCTGTTGAAGGGATGATGAAATCTATAGGGTTCTTGGCATTGGCAGCGGCGACCCCCTCTCATCTATTTTAGGGTTAGGTTATTTTTAGGGTTTCTTTATACTATTATGTATTTAGGATTTGTTTTTGTAAACCTTTTATTCTGTGCCATGTATTTCTTATAGGGTTAGTTTTAATGAAATGTTTCTTTTTTTCTGGGAAAAAAAAAGATTGGGTTTGCATTTACGTTAGTCTACTAATCAGTGGTCATATTAGTAAGATGAGATAATTTTAAGAATATTAACTTAATTTAATTCCTGATCTCAATAAATTACGGCGACGTGATAGGAAACAAACGTGATAGCCTTATAGCTTATGAACTACTGCTGCCAGAGCCCAGAGGAAACAAATGACCGCCACCGAGTTCGAGCATTGCTAAGTGTTTGTTTAAATTAGGGGTATAAGCTGATTTTACAACGTGATTTACGCTGTATATAAAGTAAGTATGTGAGATGAGTTTTATCCCGACTTATGTGAATGCGCTTTTGGAACGCTAACTCAAACAGGCTCTAAGTACCTATTCAGATTAGCGGTAAAAATTGTTTTTCTAACGTTATTTACAATATACAAGATAAGCAAGCATATAGAGTTTCCAATGTAATTTACAGTGTATGAGATAAGTATGTGGATTTTCTTTTTCTTAGTAACGTTTCAACACTAACTCAAATAGATACTATATGTTTGTTTACATTAATAGTATAGCTAAGGATACGATATTGTCACTACCAATTTTTGTCATTACCAAGTCACTACTATTTTTTTCACTGTTAAATCAAAATCCCATCTACTTGTATTATTTCTCTCTCCTATTGAAATTCTAATCTAACATGAAAAAATTGGCAGTGACTAAAATTGATAGTGACAATATTCTATCCCAATAGTATAAACTAAACAAAAAAATTATCCTGATTTGCAGTTAATACAATGGTGTTAGTGCGTGGAACCAGGCACAGAGCAATTATGATATGCTCGCCAAGGGTGGTTTCCTCCAAGGAGTTGATCTTACACAATGTGTAGAAGCATAGAAGTAAATTATCGCTCAGAATCCCTTCTTTCCTTATCTCTCAGTATCTTTTCATCTTAGCCATCCAAAAAGTAATCTAAATGTTCAGAAAGAGACACATCATTTACTTTTAAAATTTTTATATTTTATCACATACAGTACTTTGAAATTGATGATGTGTCTCTCTCTGGATACTTTGATCAATTTTTGGACAGTTCAGATGAAAAGATACTAAGGGATGGGGAGAGATGAGATTTTGAAAGAATCTAGATCCATAGAAGCATATTGCCGTTGATTTAAGTTTTCTTGCAGTGTTCATTACAATTATTGCTCCAACTGAAAAACTGAAATAGTTATTTCAATTTCCCTTGGTTCAAATACATTGGATTTTAAAAATCTTGGGACATGAAAGGAACAAAATTACTTGCACGTTGTTTATATCAGGCACACTATTTTCTAGGCAAATAAATTATTAAAATATTAACCAGCTGTTAATGTATCATGATAATGAAACCATGCATACGAAAAATCCTTGGGAGAATCACGTTTAAGTTCCAACTATGAGAAATAATATCAGAAAAGTCATTGTAATTGTTACACAAGTAAAACAGCAACCATTACCAAGTAGATCAGTTGCCATTAACAAGTTGTGGAACGTTTTTAATATTATTTTCTTTGATTAGTAACTTTGTCTATTTACGCACATAGCATTAAAGTAAGACTAGAAAATGATAACACCATGAGCACTAATGTTTGGTTTCATGCCTCTAAGAAACTGCTCAGAAGCTTAGAGGCCTTTTGAGTATTCATATTTCAACGAGTCAGACCATTATGGGATAAAGCTTCAAAAGAACCTTTGGGAATATCTCCTTCAGCAGCAGGACTCATTATCTTCTTAGCATCTCTTTCTCTTTCGATTAGATGGACATTAATTAATTGAAAGTATTTTTTTTTCCTTTTTGTCGATCATTAATTGAAACTACTGAAGAAGCACTCTCCAAGCAATTTAAATAACGCTTCATAGACTTGTGATAACAAGAAAGGTAAGTAAGAGCCATCTCTTCCAAGTCCACGCACGATTTTCTTCAATCCCCTTATAAAAACCATCGAGGGGTACATGTTCCCTACTTTGCACTTCACTTTCTTCAATCCCCTTATTTTCTTCCACTTAATATTCTTGCACTTCCTTAATGTATCCTTAAATGGACGGGGTTCCTGAGATACAGAATAAATCACATATAAGAAATCATAACAAAAAAATCTTTATAAAAAAGGCCGAATCAACATAAATGCATGAATAGATAAATTGATATCAATATACTTTTGAGTTACGAATTAAATTTTTGATAGTAAGAGAAAAATAGTTTCAAAAACTAAAACAATAATGTCATCAACTTTCAAGTACAAAACAAAATATTTTTTACTTACAAAGTAAAATATTTTTTAACTACATTTGTAAGATCCACCCAGAGTTTGGAATAGATAAATCGAAACCAACATAGTTTTGAGTTTGGAATTAAATTAAGATGCTACGAAAAGTAATCTAAAGAACAAAGAATAATGTCATCACCTTTCAAGTTCGAAATAAAATATTTTTTAACTACAAAGTAAAATCTATTTTAACTATCAATGATCCTAAATGTAACATATTAACATCCCCTTTGTGGTGCAATTTTAACTACAAAATAATTTTATATTAAGGAATGTAGGTAGTAACGTGTAAAGGAGAAAATGACCATATGTACCGTCTCATCATCGTAAGGTGTAAGGGAGAGAATTTCTAAATTTGATAATCTTTCCAAGAAATTAGTTACAATATCACCACATCATGGAAAAAGCCCCGCACAACTCGTATTTCAAGTTGGCGAACGCCTCCAAATGAAATGAGTGGCATTCCATATGAATCCTGCAAGGCAAAAAAAACGATGTGTGTGAATTTTGATATAAAATGGAAGAGAATATAAATTTTAGTGTAAACTATGACTCATAAACTAACCACAAGCAAAATCGAGTCTATGGTCAGTATTTCAACCCAATGTATCGCTTCAAATAGTTGTTCAACCAAATTCAAATAACGGAACCTTATTGCAGTGATGGTGGCAACATGCAAATTCTTGGATGCCATTTTGTCATAACAAAACCTTGTAGGAAGGCCTCCCCACTCAAAGCTAATTTGTAGATTTGGCGCAGAGACCTCAACCACAATCTCATTATCCTTGTGAAACTCAAACTTGCAATAATTACAGTGCAGACCAGGGCAATTTTCGGTGATAATCTTCACTACTGTTTTGAAGCCACAACAATACTTTAAGGTTAAATCCTCCAAACATGAGCTTCGTATTACAAGGTCTGATTGTTTTGTTGAGACGCGTGCCACATTGACATTGAAGAGGAATTGTTTTGTTGAGACGCGCGCCACATTGACATCGAAGAGGAATAAACTTTTTAACGATGGGAAACTCTGAGAAACCCACTCGCCAACTGAATCTTGGGTTTCAATCCACTACATATGAAGCCTCTCAAGGGAAGCAAGCTTCATCTCATGAAGCTTCACTGAAATGTAGTGTTCACCAGTCATGATCAGCTTTAGAACTTACAAGGACTGAAATTTGGGGAGGCCTTTGAAGATGGAGGGTAGTATGTAATTAAGAGAGTGTTCGTTCACACAAAAAGCTTGAAATAATCTATATAACCACAGCATGTGAAGCTTACGGTGTTTGCTTTTCATGCATGAGGATGAAAAAGAAAGTAGGTTAATTTTCAAATTATGAGGACGTTGCCGGAGAATGGTTTTAATGAAACTGAAGACATGTAGGCATGAACAGTTCGGAGAACGGCAAGGATGAGAGAAGGAGAAGGAGGGGACGGATATGCATAGGGTTTGGAACCTTCTCGACACGGCCTTAAGTCGTGCAATGTCTTTAACTTCAAGAAAAGAGAAAATATGGCAAAGAACTGCATCTGGGATATTGCGTAGGGAAACTCTGGACTCCGCTTCCATTGTATGACTCACTGCGATCATATACAACCAAGGATGAATGAAGCAGCAGACCTGAAATTTTGATCAATCAATGCAGAAAAATACTATTAACTATTTAAATTGGCGATAATCAAACTTATTTGACAAAAAATTAGACCAAATTGACTTTTTTAAAAGATTAAGAAAATTAAATAAATTCCTTTACAATATTAATATTTATCTTATTTATTTCAAATTAATTTTCCTGATTTATGAATATAATATATAATAAAATGGTATACAATATATGCAATGACTAATTAACTTATTTAACTGCTTTAATGTCTATAAAAAAAAATCAATTAGATAATATATTAAGGAGCAGGAGTACTAAAATAGTCATGCAAATTAGCATTAATAATACAAAAAACTAAGAAACTTCCTCACTTATGGGCGTCTTTCATTCTCTCCCCCGGCCAATATGAGACATCCCATAAAATCCCTTACAGGCCAACATCCTCACCCGTACACAATTCGAGCCTAGCTTTAACCATGAGGGGTGGCGAGATCCAAATCAGAT
Source organism: Acacia crassicarpa (assembly GCA_034222035.1). Classification (NCBI taxonomy): domain Eukaryota; kingdom Viridiplantae; phylum Streptophyta; class Magnoliopsida; order Fabales; family Fabaceae; genus Acacia; species Acacia crassicarpa. Next base: position 57,885,421 of record JAWXYG010000002.1, on the reverse strand, counting down.
AGTATTGAGAGGAATATTACAAATAGTATCATACCCCAAAACGGACAATACCCCAAGGCATGTTACATCTTTAATCTATTTCCATGGTAAACAATATCCCAGAGCATTTTATACTCATACTCGAATATATGTCGGTTCGGCCAGTCGAGCATGGGCAAGGTGATAGATTATTAATTATCTACAAAAGTTACTGGATATGATACAATTGAGAGTATGTGCAAAATAATGTAAATACATATGAAGAGATAAAAGAAGCACTACACATTAAACTCTAATTCTCAATATAAAAAAATATCTTGTACTGTTTTTTCATAGAACTTATCATATTAATTAGTATGGATTAACCATGTTGAAACCTATCTAGCTATCAGCTAGATGCAGAGAAGAGAGGAAAGTTTTCAGGGCCCCATGCCATGGCAATTGGTTTTAGTGTAGTTGTTTGTTACTATTAAGAATTGAACTAAACGAATATGAGAACGAAAAAAAGGAAAATAATGAATATTATCAATAAGAATCCCTCATAAATTAGGTGATATTATATTTAAAGAAAACAAACTAACAAAGATGAAAAACAAAGATTTTAGAAACAATCCTCAAGGTATGATGATTGTGACTTTCATCACTAAATCACTAATCAGTTTAGGATTGCTAATATTTATGCCTTGCTCTGCTCGATCTATATATTATCTATATATTATCCATCTGAATGAGGTATAATACCACATAACACATATCAAGTAACTTATCCTTTATTCAGATCCAACGTCATTAATAAAATCCACGGCCCGTTTGCCATCACTTTATTTCAGCTTTTTAGTACCCAAAAAAAAAAAACAGTGGCTTTTAAGCTACTGGACATGTGAGAAAAAAAGTCCAATAGATGTTGTTTGGATTGGGCAGCACGGTAGATAGATGGGTTTTTTCCATTTTTGAGAACGCCACCGAGCTTTTTCCACCGCCTGGATTGCACGCTTTTTGTGAGACGCACTGGGCTCATCTTCTTCCTCCACCCCTCCAGAGCTCCAGCCCGTGTCCATTTCTCCAGACGCAGTGGCAGCCTCCACCCCTCTAGCCCGTTGTGCGACCGTCGCGTGCTCTCCACCGTGTTCTCCATCCTGTCACTCGTCCCCTCCATCAGAAAAAGCCTGGAACATCGCGTGGCTTCTGAAATTGATCAGAGATTCTCCATCCTGTACTCACACGTCCCCTCCATCAGAGATTCCCGTGCTCCCTCGTGTCCTAGCTGGTTCGCGTGCTCCCCTTCATCCTCGGCTTTCCCTTCCTCCAGCAGAGATTCTCTAGCTGGTTCGCGTGCTCGTCTCGTCCAATCAAAGCGCAGAGCCATTCTTGTCTTCAAATAGCGATCTCCTACTCCATCTACTACACCTGTGCTGAATTCGTCCTCACTCGTCGCCAAGAATACTGCTCATGCCATTTTCACCATTGCTCGCTCAGAGGTTTGTTCATCCTGTTTTCCCCAGTTAGCTTGTGTTTGTTATATGTTCACTCTTTGGTTCATTCTGGCTTGACTTTCGATTTCTTTTACTTTGGGCGCACTTGATTATGCTTCGTAGATTTTGATCTTCACTCCCTGTCAACTTGCTATTGTTCAACGTTCCTATACTGGTTGCATGATGCTCAACGTTTTCTGTTAATTATCAAGGACCTCTTTGTTAAGATGGTTCCTTAATTTTCAACCGTTAAATGTTGAACTATTCGGGGAGGAATTTTGATAATTATAGAGGAGCTGTGACCTGAATCGGTATTTCTAAGTTGATGGCTATTACTGCCATATGAATTAGTACCATTTTATTGGTCTTCAAGTATCTGTCTTGCATCAAATGCAAAGAAGGGAAATTAGTCAAATTACCCATGTTGCTGAACCATGCACAGGATTTAAGAAAAGAATCCAGACAGCCATGCATTTCCTTTGCTCTCTTGATATGCAGGCTAGCAGATAGTATTAATTTAAAGAATTTGGATAATTTCAACATTAAAATTTCCAGTCTTTGTGAAGAATGAAGAGAAACAGTATAAGATTTTGTTTCATTGTAACACCCTTGGTGTAAGTGGTATAGGGCTTGCTATTGTAAGACCCCTAATGTATGTTTTTAATACCCAGTTCCTTATTGAGTTCGCATTGAGTTCAATGCAAACCGCATTTTGGGCACAACTTATGCTGTGTCTGTTTTTAATACCCAGTTCCTTATTAGTAGTCACTGGTCAATGTTGTTAGTAAATGAAAGGCTGCTTGAGTGTATATCTCCCAAAAAATAGTCTGCTTGAATCATTATTCTTCTTTCTTTATCATGTGTATAGTATTGCATTCATGTTCTTGTTAATGAAAATGTTTACAGCCACAGATGATTGGTGTGTGGATCATTTTCCCACTAGTAATTGAGGGGGTTTAATATTCTCATCAATTGCTATGGGAGACAAACTTAAAATTTAAGACCTTTGTAGGTATCTTTCTATGAATATGTCGCATAAATACCATGCTTTATCATGTTGCAGGGCTTAAGAGGTCTGTATGTATGCAGGCTTGCTTCCAGCAGTACTTGGGTCAACTATTTCGTGGGGTCTATACTTCTATTTGTGATTACCAATTTCCATTGATGAGGAAATAATTATATCAAGTCAACATTCAGTATATCATTTCTCTAGCAGATGCTCAATTGGAAATGATGATTTTATATAGGATCGTATGATGTTTGATATTTTTCATTTTAATCTTGCATGCATGTTTTATGTATCTTATCCTCCAAAACTTTTATCACGTGTGACTGAAGGCGTCTAAGTTTTGGTGAACTTAAAATTTCTTTCTCTGTGTCTAAATTCATTTTCTTTTCAGTTGGGTCACAAGGGATATTTTTAAGCTCACAGTAGTTGATGGAAGAATTATTTTCTTCTCTTAAGGAAAACATGCATTATATTCCTTAGTTCCCAGTGATTAAGGAGTGGGCATTTATGACTCATGTTTATTAGAACCTGGACTCTTTATTTTAGATAAATTTTTTTGCAACATATATCTGCTTATTCTTTAGCATCTCAGGGGATGTTCTGGAATTCTGTGTCTTTCTGTTAGGATGCCATGGTCTCTCTTGGTCTATTCCAGGAGAAAGCACTTGGTTACTCTCTAATTTGGTTCACATAAAGAATGCTCTCATACGAAGTTTAAACGCCGTGCTTCGTACTAATTCTCTCCCCTGAAGATGTCAATGCTTTTGCTGAAGATAAGGATAGTTTAGCTTCGATAGAAATGATTTCAGTTTGCTTTGTGTTGCTTATCTTTTGTTTTTCTTTTCTCTAAGCTTTGCTTGCCATGTACTTTTATATGATTTAGTTACCCCCAAACCACTTGAAACTAATATATTGTTTCTCCCAATGTATATTATGATATAGTTGAAGCCACCTACCCCCTTAACAAACCGGTAGTTGGTACTTACTACCTCTTTTTTCCCTTAAAAAAAAGGACTGATTCGTAAAGCGAGAATCATATAGTTTTCTGTAGAAGTTCATGTGCGATTCCAGAAATGAAAGCTAATGAACAGGGGTGTGTTGTATCATTGTTCACATTGTACAAGATAGAAATGCAGGGAAGACGAGAGTCCAATAATCTAGGGAACTAGAACAGATTCGTCAATTTCTAGTTTTTGTTTAGTGTCTTCTTGGTATCACGCATGGGTTTTTGTCATTTCCGCCAAATTCCTGATCTAGTTACTATTAATTATTATTATTAATAATAAAGTGTTCTTACTATTATTTTCACGGTTGTGCATCCACTAAACAGAATCAGTGAAATATTGAGGTATTTTCTTTAATTTCTTGTTCTTTATCCATTTTGTAACAGGATATTGCTATGTGAAGCCACAGTTGTAAGTAAGTTACGAAAGATGCCTATGTCCAAAGTGCTTGCTCTAATTTCCAGATTTCAATTAAAATAGCTTCAGCACGTCTCCACAGTTGTTCTTTATCTTGACTTTTTTGTATGTCTTTATATAAAGATTGATATTCTCTGTGAGGTCTACATCTTTGCATTCCAAACTCGTGGTCATACCTTTTGAAAAAGCTACAGATGATGCAAATTAGTTTGAGTTTTGTTTCTATTAAGGTTTTGATTTCAGGATTAGAATTTCGAATTAATTTCTTATTTAATTAGTTTGAGTTTTGTGTCTATATGCAATTTTGTGTCGGCCATGTGCTATTGTTGGGTGAGTTCCATCGGGTTTAGGCTAAAAATCCAAGAAACAAATGCCCCGATAATTATTTCTAGGTAACGTCTTTACGTGAAGTTTATCTTTTATTAAAAACAATTAAATTTAGTATATATATGTTTAAATAAACAAATTCAGTATATATATATATATATATATTTAAAGAAACAATTAAATTCAATATTATTTATTATCACATTTAAATTTAGTATACATTTTCCACTATTTTTATTATTCAGTATAAGTTTTTTGATAATTTTGGATTATTTACATAGCAATATGAGCACAGACAAAAGTAGAATAAGTTGGGATGACAAAACCACAGGAATTTTCCTCCAACAATGTATTGACCAAATTTTGAAAAAAGAACGACAAGGCGGATCATTCACACCTACGGGATGGATAAATATTTTGTATGGATTTAACAAAAACTCAGGAAAATCGTTGGAAAAAAAAACAACTGAAAAATAGGTATGATAGCTTGAAGAAAGAATGCAGGTATGGGACAAGCTATTTGCAAGAGAGACCGGTATTTCATATGACAGTGTCAACCATAAAGTGATTGTAGAAGATGAGTGGTAGGATAGGAAAATTCAGGTATAAAACTCTTAAGTTTGTATTTATATTGTTATTATTTATTATTTTAGATTACACTTAGAGGTTTTTTTTTTTTAAGAAGAATCCACAGTATGCAAAGTATAGGTACAACGGCATAAAGTTCGCCAGAGAATTAGAGATAATCTTCAAGGATGGTATGACATCGGGTTCTTTACAATTCTCACCATTTGCAACACCGCGTGATGACGAAGATGATGTGTACCGGCCCACAATGAACTTAGAAGAAGGCTCAGGTGACAGTGAAGAAGAGCTTCCAAGTGCAACTATTGGAGTTAGTGGCCCTTTAGAAGGCCTAAATCTGACAAAAAGCACAGAACCTAGTGGTTCAGGATTCGGGAAGAGAAAGAGGGGTCAAGGGTCAAGTGCAAGAAGAAAGAAAAACGTATCTGCCTCAAAACAAATAGCGAATTCTCTTAGTATGATAGCTACCGCAACTAAGAATACACAACAACTTGATAATATCAATCATGATGTTTCAATGACTTACGTCTACAGTGAGTTACGGAAAATTCCAGAAGTTGCAGCTGACCGTGACTTTCGCCAGCGATGTTATAACATGATGATGCATGACAGATGTCGCGATGTGTTTGTTGCACTACAAGGGGACCAAGATGACTTGGTAGAGTGGTTGAAGTACCATGCGTACAACACGCCATCATGGCAGGAACCCCCGACGAACTGAACCAGAATTGACTATGCTACAACTTATTTTATCTGACGCACCTATTTGTTTGACGCTTGTATTATGTATTGTCTGACCCTACGTGTTATCTGACGCTTATGTTTGTTGTTTGACGCTTGTTATTTTATATTCAACTTTATGTTTGTGTGTTTGATGCAACTATTATCACACCTTTCTATGTATGTTTTTTCATTCAGTTAAGTCTTCGCCGTGACACAGGTCTTATTCTCCATGGAAGGACGACGTCTATCTCGTGCTGAAAAAAAGGCGTTGAAAATTTCTATTATGGAAGAAGAGCTAACAAATAATGTACAGATTGCTGCATTGGTGGCTCAACATATGACATCATATATTTGCAAAGAGCCACGTAGAACTAGTAGCCAAACAGGAGCAATGTGGATGCAAAAGGTTTTGCAAGACCATGACATAGTATGTCATGAAAATTTTCGAGTTGAAAAACATGTCTTCTATCATTTATGCTCCAAATTGGTAGACCATAGGTTACAGCACACGAAGTACACAAGAGTAGAAGAGATGGTAGCAATGTTCTTATATATAGTTGGCCATGGTTTAACAAATAGAATCGTACAAGAACGGTTTCAACATTCAGGAGAAACTATCAGTAGGTTATTCCACTACGCGTTACAGGCTTGTCTTGGTCTATCAACTGAATACGTCAAATCGCTTGATCCTGAGTTTCCCGGTTGTCACTGTAATATATCAAATGATCGCCGCTACTTCCCATATTTCAAGAATGCAATAGGAGCAATTGATGGAACTCACATCAGTTGTGTGGTGAGCGAGTCTGAGCGCGACAAATATGTTGGAAGAAAGGGATATCCAACACAGAATATCATGGCGGTATGTGATTGGGACATGTGCTTTACTTATGTGTTGGCAGGATGGGAAAGTACGGCACATGATGCATGTTTGTTCAACAGCGCTATCACTACTCCACGTTTGAATTTTCCCCATCCACCTCAAGGTATATCTTCAACACCATCATCTTAATTAGATTTTTTTTCCGTGTTTATTTCACTTTTCCTATAATTTCTAAGTGCCACAAAATTTTCTCACTTATTAGGGAAATATTACTTGGTCGATGCTGGCTATCCAACACCAGTTGGATATATTGGTCCGTATAGATGTGAACGTTATCACCTTCCACAATTCAGGCGACAACCAAGATTTCGAAATCCTAACGAGTACTTCAATTATTATCATTCAAGTTTGAGGTGCACTATAGAAAGAGCGTTTGGAGTGTGGAAGAAAAGGTTTAATATATTGCGAAATATGCTCCCTTATAACTTTCAAACTCAAATCCACATAGTTTGTGCAACAATGGCTATACACAATCTCATCCAGAGATTTTTGAATTCTGATGTGGAATTTGAACGAGCTGACCAAGGAGATTTGGGTGATGACGATGAAGATGATGATGATGATGATCCATCTGATGAAGGCCCCTCATCAAATATGAATACATTATCTTCACCACAAATGAATCATCTTCGTGATAGAATCAGAGAAAAACTTGTTCGCCATAGCAGTAGGAGAAGTTAATGTATTATTTGTATGCATTTTATTTTATAAACAGTTTTATCCATTAAATATATATAATTAAGGACTTTATTGTTTATTAATTTTTTTAATAATCACTTAACTTTTTTCCAAATTAAAATTGAAATTAAAATTTTTATTATCCTAATATATACAACTAATATGTATAGTAGTACTCAATATGATTCATGCCCTTTTCAGTCATTTTCTATCTTAACTGACTTTTCAAATGATAATCCAAACACTCATCAGTTAAGGAAAAAGCTACTTCTGCAAAAAGCCACACTGACTATCCAAACACAACTCACCATTTACAACTTGACTTTTTTCCTACTAGGCTTAAAAAAAAGTCAGATAGCTTTTAAGCCACCGCTCCTACCGCCAACCCAAACAGACCCACTATCATTCACATACACCACCACACTACATCAACAAATTTCCTTAAAGAACATATGAAAATTCTAAATTTCACAATGGAGATTATAAATTATGCATGAGACGTGATAAGTACATATTTTATAATTAAATAAGTAGGGATTCTGGGCGATATTGACTGATTTTATTAATATCTTATGCTTATTTAATTATCTTTCAAATACTTATCTATCTTTTAATTAAATATAGGATAAAATGTGATTATAACAGAAAATCTATCCATATCCTATATTTTTGGTGCAGGAAATATTATTATTTTTATCAAAGAGAGCAACCAATAAAATTTGAAAAGGAAATAATATATTATTATATTATATAGTGTTATATTATATTATAATTGATCAAAACGTGGGCCAAGCTGGAATTATCATTGAGAGAAGGAGATTAAACTGATTCACATAAATAATATATATGATATCATTTGAAGGGAACAGATATAGGAAAAAAAAAGACGAAATTTTGGATGGGAATCACGCGTGGGACCCGCAAGCAAAAGAAATATATTATTAAAGGAGCCCAAGCACAGGAAGGGGAATCACAATTCGGACTGCAACAATTCAGACGCACATCACGACGGCAATTGAAGAAAAACGCAGAGATCATCGCATCAGCAGACGCAAGAAGGAGTTTGATTTTATCTCTTTTCTTTTGTTAACCTAGCCATGCTTGGCTAGTTTTCTTTTGTAGTTAGGGAGAGGATGAACCCTATGCGAATCTAAAATATTTGTTTGGATTCTTTATTGATTCTTTATTTTCTTGATTGAATGAATTATCTTTGCTTAAAGCCTTTTTAAAGATTGATCACCTTTTAGATTGTTCATAGGTTGGTGTATGACAATAGAGATGTTGGTGCATTTAACCAGAACCGTTAATTCATCATAGAGTTGCATGACCTAGACATAGGCTTACGAGTTTATGCGATCTCATAATTCTGGTTTAAAAATATAATCTTTCCAAACAATACTAAGACATTAGGTTGTTTTCAAAGATAACGGACTAAGGTAGCATCAAGACATTGGGACTTAGTCCAACTTTAGAGAATTGATCGTCAATCAAGAGAATAATAATAAATAAGGGATTCCATTTGAATTATTAGAGGAACATAGGGGGATTCTCATCCCTAGCTGCGTCTTTCTTAATTACTCATTTTCTTTGCTCTCAGTTGTTCTTGAGATTCATAATTTTAGATTCTTTTTCTTGATTTAATTCTTTAAATTTTGTTTGGTTACAACTCACCTCATATTACTTATTCGTCCAACTAAAGCGAAAATAATAAATTAGTGATTGGAGTACTATTCCTCGTGGGACGATCTTTTTCTCACTAATTTATTAGTTATAACGACCGGTGCACTTGCCGAAGTTGCTATCAAGTTTTTGGCGCCGTTGCCAGGGAATAGTTTTATTTCAACACTAAGATTAGTTATTGAAACTCTAGATTGAATTTTTTTTAATTTTTATTTTTCTTATTATTATTATTTTTTATTTTTTTTATTTTACTCTGTTTATGCGAGGTACCACTGACAAAGATTCGCTGCAGTTTGATCCCGAAATCGAAAAGACAGCAAGGAGAAACCGGAAACTTGCAAAACAGAGAAAAGGAAAGGTTGTTAGCTCCAGTACTGGGACTGAACTAGTCATAATGGCAGAAGATGGTGGAGATCCTCTCCGTCCTCCTCCAAAGAGGACCATGGGCGACTACATGACACTTAATCCTGCCATGATTAAAACTACCATTGTCAATCCTGCTGTGAATGCGAATAATTTTGAACTCAAGCCATCCCTCATAAGCTTGGTTCAACAAAGTTCTTTTAGTGGGAGTGATTTAGAGGATCCTAATCAGCATATTGAGACTTTTCTGCAGATTTGTGATACCATCAAGATGAATGGGGTTCCTGAAGATGCTCTTCGTATGAGACTATTTCCTTTCTCTCTGACAGGGAAAGCAAGAATTTGGCTTCGTTCTTGTCCTACTGGAAGTCTCTCCACTTGGGACATTATCACCACAAAGTTCCTTGAAAATTTTTTCCCTTCTTCTGTGTATACAAAGCTGATGTCAGATATTAGTTGCTTTACTCAAGGCAATGGGGAATCATTCTGTGAAGCTTGGGAAAGGCTTAAGGAGTTGCTTAGGAAGTGTCCACAACATGAGCTGCAAGACTATGAACAGGCAAGAATCTTCTACAATGGGATACTTCCGTCTTCTAGGATGATGATTAACGCTGCAGCAGGTGGTAAACTGAAAAACAAAACTCCAGAAGAAGCATTGGAGTTGTTTGAGGCCATGGGGTCCCTTGAGAATGAAACTGTTACGCCACAACCAAAGAGGGGAGTTCTTCATCTAGACTCTTACAATACAATTTTGGCCTACAATGAGAACATTTCCCAACAAAACAAGGTGATCCAACAGCAGTTAGCAGCCCTCACCAAACAGCTTGCCTCTTCTCAGGTCTCATCCATCACTTCTCAGCCTCCTTTACTTTGTGATTTTTGCAAAGGGGAACACGCTAATGGAGATTGTGAAGCTGGTAGTATTGGAGAAAAAGCTGAGGTTAATTACATGAGTAATCCTCCCAGGAATCAGTTTAATCCGTATAGCAACACGTACAATCCTGGCTGGAAATCTCACCCAAACTTTTCTTATAAACCCCAAGCAGCACCTCAGCAATCCCACCAAACCACTACCACCATTACTGATCTGGAAAAAGCTTTGACACAGTTAACCCTTACCAGCACTGAATACATACAAAGATCAGAAGCTTTCCAGAATGAAACAAAGTCTTCAATCCGGAACTTGGAGAATCAGATTAGTTAGTTAGCAAAGCAAATAGCAGAGAGGAGCCAAGGGTCCTTCCCTAGTGATACTGTGGTCAATCCAAAGGAGCATTGTAAAGCCATATCTACAAGAAGTGGTATAGTGATTCAGCCAATTGAGAAATCTGTTCCAGTAAAGGAAAAATTTGAAAAAGGGGTGGAAAAACATGAAAAGGCTTTAGAAAAAGAGGAGAAAAAGGCTGAGAATGATGATGTGCAGCAGGTTCCAAAGGAGACAAATACAAAGAAGTCTCCTACTCCTTCTTATGCAAAACCTCCTTACCCCCAAACGTTAAAGCAGCAGATTCAGAAGCAACAGTATGCCAGGTTCTTGGATATTTTTAAGAAACTGTAGATTAACATTCCTTTTGCAGAAACTCTTGAAAATATGCCTAATTATGCAAAGTTCATGAAAGATTTGCTTTCCAAGAAGCATAAGTTGCAAGAGGCCGAAACAGTGGCATTGACTCAGCAGTGTAGTGCTATTATTCAAACAAAGTTGCCACCAAAACTTAAAGATCCGGGCAGCTTTAGCATTCCTTGTGCAATAGGGAACGTCAATATGGGCAGAGCACTTTGTGATCTGGGAGCTAGTATAAATTTAATGCCCTTGTCTGTTTCTAAAGCTCTCGGCATTAAAGAGATAAAGCCTACTATGATGTCGTTACAGTTGGCGGATAGGTCCATTAAGAAGCCAGAAGGTGTCATTGAGGATGTGCTTGTGAAAGTGGACAAATTTATCTTCCCAGTGGATTTTGTGGTTCTAAACATGGAGGAAGATGTTGAACTTCCTTTGCTTTTGGGAAGACCCTTCTTGGCTACTGCTAGAGCGGTAATTGATGTAGCTGCAGGAAAAATAGAGTTCCAAATGAATGATGAGAAAGTCACTTACAATGTGTTTCAATCCATAAAGTACCCAGCTGATAATAGTGACTGCTTCAGAATTGATGTAGTTGATGAGGCCATTCATGAAGATCTTTTTCAAGAAGCTTTAGATGAGTCTATGGAGGATGATCTTGCGCAAATGTTACAAGTGGAAGAAGAGGTTTCTGCAGATGAGAATTCTGATGTACAGGTTGATGAGCTGAAGAAGAAGGATTATGATGCGCCACCTATTCCTCCTAAGGTGAAACTAAAGGAGCTCCCTTCTAACAGGGAATTGAAGCAAATTCTGGAGAAGACTGTTAGGAAGTCAAGGAAGGATTGGTCTAAGAAGCTTGATGATGCTTTGTGGGCATACCGAACGGCATTCAAAACTCCTATTGGCATGTCACCGTTTCAGCTGCTATATGGTAAGTCTTGCCACCTTCCAGTAGAGTTTGAGCATAAGGCGTTTTGGGCAACTAAGCTGCTAAATTTTGATGCTAAATCTGCTGATGAAAAGAGGTTACTTCAGCTGAACGAGCTTGATGAATTCAAAATTTTTGCATATGAGAGTGCTAGCCTCTATAAGGAAAGAACCAAGAGATGGCATGACAGGAGGATTATTCCTAAAGAGTTTCATATTGGACAACAGGTACTACTTTATAATTCTCGTTTGAAACTTTTTCCAGGGAAATTGAAATCTAGATGGTCAGGACCTTTTGTAGTCAAAGAAGTCACACCTTTTGGTGCAGTTGCCATTGCACCAATAGGTTCAGATGAAACTTTTAAGGTGAATGGGAAGAGGTTAAAGCTTTATCATGGTGGAGACATTGACAGAGGAAGAACCTCTGTGGCATTGGAAGTTAAGGATTAAGGTGACATCCGTCAGGCTCGGGACAGTAAACAAGCGCTGATTGGGAGGCAATCCAATAAGTTTTCCTTACAGTTATTATTTTTATTATTATTATTTTTTCTTGTTTTTCTTTCTCTTTCATTTTTCTAGGTTTAAAGATAATCACTCCTCTTGTGGCTGCCAAGTCTTGCTGGGGCGCTCTTTCCTCTCTTAAAATTTGAAACATCATGGATGGTACCAGGTGAAGCACTCCACATCAGAGTGAACAACCTAAAACAAGGGGAGTACTAGTTCCTTTTCCTATTTATATTTTGCAACATTGAGGACAATGTTTGATTTAAGTGTGGGGGAGGGAAATAATTTCTTTGGTTATGCTTGTCCTTATGCAATTGAAAAGAATTTTTTTTTATTTGATATTTTTGCATTGTTTAGGATTGACCTTAATTTTGAGCTTTTCCCATCTTAGAAAAATATTATCAAGTCAAAAAATAATAATAATAATTAAAAGCAAAATTAAAAAAAAAAATCTAATTAAGCCTCTAAAGTCTTGAATTTTTTTCAATCTTGAGATTGACTATGAGAATAGGGATTAGTTTGTAATATGATCAACAGATTATTAGTTTATGAATATTTTGCTACATGATTTCTTTAGAAAATTAGATGATAACCTTTGCTGGTTAAGTAAAAGTGTTGTTTGGGGAAATGACTCAGGTAGTAAAAAAAAAAAAATTCACAAACACACACATGCACACAACTCCAATGACTTCTCTAGACCTTACTTAGTAACCGGGGGCACTTCATCACCAATGTTGGCACTCACGTCAAACGGTAAAGTCAAAGAAGGTTATGAGTTAGGCTAAAAGCCTCTTAAGGTGCCTGTTGGAGTAACTGAGTAACCGGTGTTGCATCACCCATATGCAGGGTCGCATACAAAGGGGACCTACAACGGCTCAAGGCAAAAAAAAAAAAAAAACCTACCTGAAAGTCCTTATTAAATTAAATGAAAAAAGCTTGGTTAGGAGGAGAATTTGAATTTTTCTGAAGAAACTGAGTAGCATAATATTCTTTTACTAATTTTATGGTTGATCTTATTGCTTACCGATCTTTTGATCATGGGATGTTAAAAGATCGTTACAATTGTTTAAGGCTATTGGCTTAAGGACCCATTCTTATAAGACATTAATTTAAATAAAACTTGATAACATGATCTAAGTGTGGTGGTTATGGCTCTTTATGTAGGGATTTCATGAACAATGTTGTTCTCATTTAAAATGATGAATTTTATTTCTTTTGCTTGAGGACAAGCAAATATTTAAGTGTGGGGGAGTTTGATAAGTACATATTTTATAATTAAATAAGTAGAGATTCTGAGCGATATTGACTGATTTTATTAATATCTTATGCTTATTTAATTATCTTTCAAATACTTATCTATCTTTTAATTAAATATAGGATAAAATGTGATTATAACAGAAAATCTATCCATATCCTATATTTTTGGTGCAGGAAATATTATTATTTTTTATCAAAGAGAGCAACCAATAAAATTTGAAAAGGAAATAATATATTATTATATTATATAGTGTTATATTATATTATAATTGATCAAAACGTGGGCCGAGCTGGAATTATCATTGAGAGAAGGAGATTAAACTGATTCACAAAAATAATATATATGATATCATTTGAAGGGAACAGATATAGGAAAAAAAAGACGAGATTTTGGATGGGAATCACGCGTGGGACCCGCAAGCAAAAGAAATATATTATTAAAGGAGCCCAAGCACAGGAAGGGAAATCACAATTCGGACTGCAACAATTCAGACGCACATCACGACGGCAATTGAAGAAAAACGCAGAGATCATCGCATCAGCAGATGCAAGAAGGAGTTTGATTTTATCTCTTTTCTTTTGTTAACCTAGCCATGCTTGGCTAGTTTTCTTTTGTAGTTAGGGAGAGGATGAACCCTATGCGAATCTAAAATATTTGTTTGGATTCTTTATTGATTCTTTATTTTCTTGATTGAATAAATTATCTTTGCTTAAAGCCTTCTTAAAGATTGATCACCTTTTATATTGTTCATAGGTTGGTGTATGACAATAGAGATGTTGGTGCATTTAACCAGAACCGTTAATTCATCATAGAGTTGCATGACCTAGACATAGGCTTACGAGTTTATGCGATCTCATAATTCTGGTTTAAAAATATAATCTTTCCAAACAATACTAAGACATTAGGTTGTTTTCAAAGATAACGGACTAAGGTAGCATCAAGACATTGGGACTTAGTCCAACTTTAGAGAATTGATCGTCAATCAAGAGAATAATAATAAATAAGGGATTCCATTTGAATTATTAGAGGAACATAGGGGGATTATCATCCCTAGCTGAGTCTTTCTTAATTACTCATTTTCTTTGCTCTCAGTTGTTCTTGAGATTCATAATTTTAGATTCTTTTTCTTGATTTAATTCTTTAAATTTTGTTTGGTTACAACTCACCTCATATTACTTATTCGTCCAACTAAAGCGAAAATAATAAATTAGTGATTGGAGTACTATTCCTCGTGAGACGATCTTTTTCTCACTACTTTATTACTTATAACGACCGGTACACTTGTCGAAGTCGCTATCAACACGAATTATTATAAATGTATGTACTTAGGCAAGTGAGGCGACAGTCCTAAAAACCATTATGTCCACACAATCACACGGAAGCAGGTATAAAGCATCAAGCTTTGAGACACAACGCACAAAATGGAGAGAAGAAAAAATGGAGCTAATACTCGAAATCATAAAAATAAAGCCCATAGAAACCTCCCTTAACATTAAAATGTATGTTACACAAACCTCCTTTATATGAGTAAAATACTCTGACCACCCTCCTGTTTTACCTTTATTACACATATCTCCCCTCTATTTTGAAAAATACACTCAAGTCCAAATAATTAACTCTATTAAGAATATTCTAAAAATATTCAAAAAATATGGTATTTTTTAAACAAAGTTTATATAAAAATAAAAATTATATATTATTTTACCTTTAATATTGTACTTAATCCCTAGTTTTACTTTTATATTTTGACTAATATTGTTTTAAATAATTTAAGAGTTTTTTATCTTTACAAATAGTTATCTCTTTGATTATTTTAGCATTGGTTATTCTAAATATCACAGAATGTTAAATATTCAAATAAGTTTTTTAATAAATATGTTATTGATCAAATGTGTTTATAAATATTCGTGAAAAAATTATTAAATTAGAAATTTAAATGACACATGAAATCTCAAACTTATATAGTTTATTATATTTGATAAAAATATATGTGTTTAATTTATATTTTTAAGTCAAAATTAATTTATAAGATCAAAACTAATAAATTTTTTAACAAATTAGAAAGTTAGAAAATCTATTAGAATACATTTTTGGTTGTATAAATTTGGTTTTATATACTCAAATAATTCCAATATTGAAGAGGACATTTTGGTTTTTAAAAAAAGTTCAGAAGTCAAAATTAACGGTTAACTAACGGTTTGGGTGGATGGAAATAGAATTTTAAAATATAAAGGAGGTTTATGCAACATACATTTTAATTTTAATGGAGGTTTTTATGGGTTTTCAAAATAGAGGAGAGGTCTGTGAAATTAAGGCAAAACAGGAGGGTGGTTAAAGTACTTTATTTTAATTTTAAGGGAGGTTTCTACAAATTTTCAAAATAGAGGGGAGGTTTGTGTAATTAAAGTAAAACAGGAAGGTGGTCCAAGTATTTTACTCAAAGAAATATCCTAAAGGGTTTTCTAAGTTCAATGACGCCCCAAAAATTTCAAAATATAATAATATTGCCCCATATCGTTAAAAAACTAATGTTGATCGTTAAAAAAATTGACGCTGCCCGTTAACCTTTTAACAGAAAATGACAATATTACTCTATTTTAACACTTCAAGGATAAGAATGACCCTAAAATAACTTCCAGAATACCATTGTTAGTTCGTGAAAACTTCCAAGATAAATTTACTTATTATCCTTAGATGAAACATGGCCTCGTATGCAACCATAAATAGTTGTTGTAACCAAGATAATTAAAATCAGGATTTTATGTAAAATCAGAAGAGGGATAAAAAATCATAAAACGTAAAATCATAATGTAAAAGAATTGTAAAAACATAAAAAGGTTGGAAAAATTAGTAAAATTGTTTTAATGAAAAAAAATCGTAAAAACGTAAAATCGTAGTGATAAATCGATATTTTAACTACCATGGTTGTAACAAATACTAGAATCATTTCTCGGTTTGTGAATGTCATCCTGCGTAGAGGTCATGTTAATCTTCTCAATGTCGTTCAAATTTTATCAGCTACTTAACTAATTTTGAATAGATTAAAAAAAGGTGGTTAAATAGCAAGTCCACCCTAGAAGTATAGACCTAGGAGCAATGTTGCCTTGGAAGTTTTTTTTATCTCAATATTACCTTAGAAGTTTCAAAACGTAGGAATATTGCTCTATTCGGTTAAAAAACTAACGTTGACCGTCAAAAAATTGACGTTGACCGTTGATTTTTTAACGCAAATAGGCAACATTGCTATGTTTTAAAACTTCTGGGGCAACATTGAGACAAAAAACTTCCAATGTAACATAGCTATTCAGCAAAAACTTCCAAGGCAAATTTACTACTTAACCAGATAGCTATAATTATAACATTTGATTTGATTTCTCTAAAATACATGTACATTAGATAATGTATCAATTTATAATTTAAGTAAAATAATTTTTAAGAAATAATTAAGGCAAAAGATAAAATGAATTGAGATATAATATTTTGATCCACATTCAATCCTCTCATTAGCTCTTAAATTAGGAATTAGAGGTACTACCATCAATCCTTAATGTAAGACCTAACAAGCTTTTTTAAAGAGATTAAGGTAACTAAATAAGTTACTTTAAAGCATTCAAATTTTTTTCTAAACTAATTTACTTAACTTATCAACTAAAATATAATTTAATATTACGTAACAACATGATTAAGTAACTTGTTTACTTTTCTTAATATATTCAAAAAAGTCAACTATATCTTACTCTACCTCCAGTCCTTGATATAAGACATTTAATCTTAATCATAAATATAAGATGCAGGTTTTATATTTATCTCCATTTTCCTAATTCTCCTCTATTGATGCTCCCTCAACAATAATAATAATAATTTAAAAAAAAACGGCAATGAAAGAATTAAAGATGACTAGGGCGTTTTAGAAAATGCATGTCATATTATTCCACCAAACCAATTTCCTTAATTTAATCAAATTAGGTAAATATATCTTATATTACCTATCAAAAGGAGTATTATTATTTTTTCAAGAAACGCGGATCAAACTCGTCATTTCCCGGCAGACCAATTTACTGACCGCCAGCCACGTTCAACTTCCTCTGAGCTCTTGACCAAATGTAGGAGGCTGGTCTATGCGCACAAACATGAGTTATACAAGGCTATCCATTCTGCCGCACACGACCCAAACTAGAATTACAAGAGGTTGCGGACCTGTTAATCCACCCCAAGTTTTTCGACATACTGTTTCATAGCTTGTTCCAAGCCGCTCAAAACAACCAAGATGCGGTGAAAGTTTGATTTAAAAAAATGAAAGTGGTGAACCATTTTTCGAAGTATATATACGCAAAACCTGGCTACTGAATTACATTCATCCTTAGGCTCACCGTACCGATGGACCTCTTATGTGACCTTATTCTGAAGGGGTTACAAAATCAAAAGGAGTAAACATGCTCTTACATGTGATGGGAAACAAGAATCCCAACAATAGTGGATAAAATATATTAAATATGACTCGACAAACCAAAGAATCAGCGGAAATATGTACCCAGAATCAAATTTTTGAGGGGTTTCTTTCATTGCTTTGAGGATAAGGAACCTGCCATACGGAGAAGGGTAAACAAGAAGCTGGTTATGCACTACGACAACTGACAACTGCATCAAATCATTAAAAAACTTCAGCAATAAAGTTTGAGCACTAAAATATGGCAATTAAAACTAGATTATATACAGTTGCACTGTACACTTTCCCCCAAACTTGTGATTCCACGCTATCATAGTTTAAGTTAGTGGCAATAGCCGAAATTCCCAAGACAAAAGTAGCAAAACACGAGTGTTCCTTCCCCTGTCGCCCCTCCTTTCCTCGCTACATATCGCAGTCATACAATGATGCAGGCATACAGCAGTTGCCTTGGCCCAAAATTATAAAAGAAAAGAAAACGCATCATGATGTAGAATTACCTTTCTCAAGAGAGTTTGGTACAGAAAATTTGCAATGACTTTCCAGTTAAACATCCCAGTAATCCATGATACAGAGTAGGTAGAACATGACGAAGATTCCACATTAACACTGTCAAAACATCACTGGTCAAGGCCATAAGGAACCAAAAATAAGATTATGCACAGCAATTTGAAAAGTTCAGAGACGGTTCCGCTCTATTCTGATTGATAAGGAAACAAATGCACGTTTCCAAAAATGCAAATAGAGCAGCAATAACGTTTTTCAAAAAAGAAAAGGAAAAAAGAAGGAACATATAACTCACAAGAAAAGAACTCCTCGCTTTAACACAGTCAAAACCAAAGAAGGAAACAAAAAGAAAGGGATATGCAAAGGTGGACCAAAACAAAAACTGCCAATTCCCTAAAGCCGATATAAAAACCATAAAGAACAGAATTTGTATCCATCGGAGTCAGACAATCACAAATTTACAGAATGGAATCTACAGAGAGGAAGTTGAGCAGAATATTACAAGGCATTGGTAAGAAAAATAAAGTTGGGCTTCAATCTAATATACAAGACATGTTAATAGCCTACCCCTCTTCAGCACCTATGTTCCACTGACACAGGCCAAGGCAGAAGCAGATAGAATTGTTCCAACGCCTGAAGGAAGACTGGAATCTTGTACAAGAGACTGGACAGTATGACCGGGGTTGCTAGTTAACCCATTTAGGGATTTTATGGGCCCAGCGGTTTGGCGGAAACCAAATACCAAGACAGAACCATTCTGCAAAAAGAATAAGAAAAATCAGTTTGTGAAATTCTAATTCCCAATAAATACAATACAAAGGTGCTGACCTGTAGTCCAGCGTATACATTATGGGAACTGCTGAGATCCCATGATCATGACCAAGCAGGAACCTAAACACAAAATACCAGGAACAAGAACACGAGACAAGCACAGCAGTGTTAAACAACCACGAAGCATGAGGACTGTTAAACTAGAACCAACATCTTTCATTGGCACTAGATAAGAAATAAAAGGGTTAAACTTCCACCTGTAGATCATAGTTGAGAACCACATTGTTGCTCTCCATGCTGTAACAAAAAGAATTACGATGATGAATGAATTTTCTTTCCTCATATGCAAGAAAAAATAATGTATTAATAACACATAATGTGATTCGACCTGCTGAGTACTCATAATTTCCTTCCTAATGAAGCATAAAGGGCCAGGTCACTATTTGAAGGGGAACTATGGAGATCTTTAATAGCACAAGAACCAGAAGGCAGGAAGATATCTTCCATCTCATATGGAGGTATCAAGCTCATCTGCAGAACAAGGTTTCCAGAAATTTAAAGAGATATCTCATTGCATGAGCAGCTAGTAACGCTATATAAAAACACATACCACTCTAATCTTGTTTATAAGTTCCTTTTGACAAAAAAATTTGGCCCTATAAGTCCTCTACTTTTAGGTAATATATGAGATTGAGACAATTTTACCCATATTAATTGCATCAATGAAAATAGAGAGAGAAAAAAGAGTTGAAAGATACACATTCATAAATGAGGGCAAAGTTAAAAATTTACCCCCATAATCATTGAGCTAACTACCCCTCCTTGTTATATGTGATTTAATTAAAAGGGACTTGTAAATAAAACCAGAGTGGTATCTAAATTTTAAAGTCGAAAAATCTTACTTTAGTTAACAAGTAGGGTCCGCCTATCCCTTTTGGCCTTTGTGCCATAAATAAAACTTGATTAGAGGCATTCATGTCAAATACAAGAGCACTGTCCAGCCGAAACTCTTTCTGAAAAGGTTGAGAAAACCAGGTCAGTGAATTCTAAATTCTCAAAATATGGATTAGATGGAGTAAACTCAAATTCTGCAAGAAAGCAAGCATACATTAGCCAACAAGTGACAAACATAGAATAGCACAACATTCTATAGAAGACACTTCTTATATGTCAAGAGGTGTTAAAACATATGTTGGTCCTTCGTTGGGGTGGGGCACACCTGACTCCAGGAGAGTAAAGTAGGACTGCCTTACCTGCAATTCAAATTTGCAACAATGTCCTTTCCCATTTATCTTTGCCCCAAAGCCATGTTCTACAAAATAATTTTTTTAAAAAGAGTCAATAAGTTCAGAACCCCAGATCAATAGGAAACAAAAATGGACTTTGCGCGAGCTATAGCATTAATTAAAGGGATCTGTAAGTTGGGGAAGTACGGAGAAGTAATTTGACAAATGCTGCCATTTGTCAATCCAAGGAAAAATATTATTCTGGTGATTTTTTATACAAAAAGGTGGGGTGGGGGGGGGGGGGGGGGGACAGAGTGAAATAAGACTCAAGGATCTCCCAGAGAAGATCCTTCAAATAAAGGAATGATTACTTGATTCAGATCCCCATCGACAGTTCCCAATTGCCTCCACGGTACTAGTTTTCCTTCTTTCCATATCTTGCATCAGCTGCTCCATATATGTATTTCTCTGGAGGATCAGAGTTTAATCAATGAAAACAATCTAAATACAAATACAAACATCCAAAAGAATCTCAACAGAAAAACCAATATCATTGCACCAAATTTTTGTATATTCATGAATTCATATTACTTGAGTATATCTGTCTAGTATCATCCTAAAGCATGTTACCTCAATTTACAACATCTAATTGTCAAAGGCTTGGGCCCCATGAGACGACTTGTTAGAGCAACATGAATATGAAAGTGCATAAGAACTGACGAATGCAAAATTACTGTTTGCAGGTGTAGCAAACAACAATGAAAAAACTGATATTAAGCATTAGGAGTGGTATGTGTCCGGGCAACAGAAAATGACAGGTGGACTGTAGTAAAAAAGTTGGCAAAAAATACATGATTAATAAATACCTCCGTAAGTTTCTGAACTTCAAGATGAAATTGACCTTCTATTTTCTTCCAGGCTGCTTCTTTCTTGTTCAGGTCGCAGCCCTAAGGCCATAATTCTCACAGATAATCAGAAGTAATAGAAATATAACAGCATATTCCCCCTAATGTCACAGAATATAACGGGTTTGATTTATTTTGTAAATAAAGAAAAATATTCTAAGCAAATAAATTCAAGACTTTCTTTGGCCCCAAACCTTGCCTTGGAGAATAGCACATCTGGCCTCAAGCGACAGAATTTTCTGCGAACAAAGAAGACTCATCAGACAATTTAATTCCCCAAAGTCTCCTTTGATATGTTATACACACATAAAAGTGAAACAACCTTGTGTAACTCTTCATCAGCAGCAAGTACACGTGAAGCATAGATTTTTAGATTTTCCTCACATCCCTCAATGCACATTTCTTGTTGCATTGTGGACACTGAAGGAAAAGTACAAAGAAAAGGATGCTATGGCTTTTGTATGCTGATTATAAAAAATGTTTCCCAGCCACAACATACGGTTACCTTTCCAGAACTTTTTCGCTGTTGAAGCCGCCTTTTGATGCAAGACATACCATATATGTGCCCGCACAGAAGGCAGCTGAATTCATGCACACAAAAAAAAAAGGTACTAAGCAGCCCTGATCAATGATCATCTTCAAACACGAATGAACTCATATATAAATGTGCTTGAACGTGACATATCAGAAAAAGGATAAAATAATTTTGAATAAAAATCAATAATAAAGAGGCTGTAAGGGCTTTGTACCAGATATGGTGTTCACCATCATTGGTCCAAGCTTTTAGGGAAAGGGGACAATACAAGCCACCAATGTCAGCACGGTTCCATATATTTGATGATTAAGGTGTCCTTACAGTCTCTAAATCAAAGATGCTTGTTTAAGGTGGAACTTTTCAGAATTAGTAAAAGTCATGTTGTCCAAATTTCAAAGAGGATAGCGACACCTACAAACTAATGGATATATGCTATTTAGTATTGGTACTATAAATGGAATTGAATGTTGCTAAATCTGAATAGGGACAGGACACATCATGTCAAATGTGCAAAAAATTCCTAACTTGGAAAAAATACTTCTATCAGATGAAAACTATCCTTTAATTTTAAATTCAATTGTCAATTCCCAACTTTCAACAATCATAAAAATCCTTTATCAACTCAGTATAAATAACATCACCCATTCATTTGTTTAGCACTCACCATCAGATGGACAAAATCTGAAACTGAAAAGGAGAAAAAACACAGATAGTAATATCATAGGTATATACCTCTTGTCATAGGAATCTTAGTAATGTCAAATAGTAGAATATCATACGTATATAGTTCTTGTCATAGGAATATTAGAAGCGTGAACCGTGAAGAAATGTTTTAAGCCAAAGACAGCCACAACAAAACATGTGCAACCACAGTGCAAATCCAAAAAAAAAAAAAACTAAAAAAAGGTTGCATGGCAACTAGTGATAACAACAAGACACTATTGCGATCTTCTCGGCTTTTTCTCCTTCTTGGCCTTTTTCTCCTGTAAGCAACAGGAAATAAGGTAATATAGGCATAACACACCTTTTTATTCGGTTTATTCTAAACAAAATTAGAAGACAAAAAAAATACAAGTTGAAATTGGGAATCTCACATGTGTGACTTCTCCCTCGTTAAAAGTACATTTGACCTCAACAGTGTCACCACTGCCAGTCCAGACTATGGCAGCCACAGTAAAGTCAGGATCCTGACAAAAAAAGAGAAGCAACATTAAGAAGAGCCAGTAGGGACAAAAAAAAACTACTTTAGGAATTACCTTGGGAGGGTTTCGCTTTCGGCCCAAAACCTCTTGTGCAACATAAGCCACTCGCACAACAGAATCCAGCAACCGTTCCTTGATTATCGACCTGAAGCATTCAAACGTGGCCACTTTTGTGCCATGTTGGCACTGAAAAACACTGAGAGTCCTACAAGCATACTCAACCACTTTTTTGGAACGTGGTTTGTTTTCAAGTGCCACAATAGCACACCTAACCACACAAAAAAAAATATATATATATGCAACAGGGATTTTTTTTAGCATAAAACTCAAAAAGTGAATCGACAAAGAAGAGAATACCAGCAGGTCCAGAGGCTGGATTGGGATGCAAATCCCAGTCTTGCGAACAGTTCTAACAGGTCTACGTTGGCTAGATAGCAGCTGTAGATGAACTCAGCGCTAACGAGAACCTTTCCTTCTCCATCCCTCTTTCTTTCATCCCTCTTTCTTTTCCCATTTTCCCCTGTTAAAATGGAAGAAGAATTCCTATAGGTTCTTAAAGATCTAATAAGCGTTTACAAACTATAAGTCCTTATACCCTAAAAGCAGGTACCTTCTCGAGGTTGGCCAAGCTTCTGATTATGTGGTGCAGCCATTTTCTCCTTCAGGTGGGTCAGTATATCCCCAATGGTGTACTCTGGTTGCCAATTTGCAAGAACATCAAACTTCTTTGGATTCACCTGTTTCAATTGCAGGTCTTAAATCTTAGATCAGAGACTGATTTGTTTTAAAAATAGCAAAAAAAAAAAAAAAAAGCAATTTCGTACTATGACAACAAGAAGAGGAGTGAATCCACAAACAAGAAGAGAAGTGAATCCACATGTTCTTCAAACAATCATCGTTATTGATTTAAAAAAAACAAGATGCACATAAACTTTTTTCGCAAGGACCTAGATCACTTTGTATAACTCTTAACGTCTCCGAATTTATTCTCAGTGACTAATATAAATAGCGGTGAGAATCTTGTGAGAGCTCATAGCAACTACATGTCAGAAGGTATGCCCTACGCACTGACCAAAACTATATAGCAGATGAAAGAATTCAATGAAGATTAAGAACAAATACCACTCCAGTTTTGCCATTAACACCGGACATACGGATCAGTGAATGAAATCGAACACTTGGGGGCTTCTCTGGAAAATCTTCATCCAAAAACAGCTTCACCTGATATTGTCTACCTTCGTGGTCGCTCTAACAGAGAAGGAGAAAGAAGTTTATTGAACCTTGAAGCAGTTTCTTAATTACAGATACATTTAAGACAATTATGTTATCCAGGGATATATAAGCTCAGATTTTCAAATTTTTAGTACCTCTCGGGGACCAGTGATGATGCCAGTCCAAGAACAACCGTATCCATCATCGTCCAATCCATACG
The DNA here is from genome assembly GCA_034222035.1 of Acacia crassicarpa. NCBI lineage: Eukaryota > Viridiplantae > Streptophyta > Magnoliopsida > Fabales > Fabaceae > Acacia > Acacia crassicarpa. The sequence goes on along the minus strand of JAWXYG010000002.1, from coordinate 57,861,029 downwards.
AAACCACACCGTTCCTTCGATCTGAAACAAGAAGATTTACAACCATTAAACCCTTTTTACAAAACCTAATACCCATATTCCTCAACACAACTCACCTGCGACATTCGTCATGATGAGGGAGGGAAAACTTCTTGCTCTGATGAAAATGTGGGATTCTCCGACGGAATTTGAAGGGGACGAGACGAAGACAGTGTTTACGGAATTTGAAGGGGACGAAAAGAGTATTTTCCCGCCCAATGTAACGAAGGCGGTTGCAATATAACCAAGTCACTCGCCATATAACAGAACTTGAAGGGAACTTCAACTTTGACTAACGTTCAACTTAGGGTGGACTAAGGAAGACAGTTGCAATATAACGGAACTTGATGGTATGAGACGGAACTTGATCATCTGTTTGCTTTTACTCCCCGCGGGAGAATATTACCAAGGAGTATTATGTTTTTAAGATAAGTAATTGTTTACAATTGTTTTAAAATGGGTCATTTTTAAAAATAAATAATTCATTATAATCGTCTAAGTCTAATTTTAACTTTTTCTGATGCACTCATTAATATAATTTGATTTCTTTTTTATAAACTCATTTTCTCTCGATCCTAACTAATCACTTGTAGTCATTTCGAGTTATTTCAATTTAATTCAAATAAATCAAAAATTACATTTTAGTTGAAAAATCATCACATCACAATACAGAAAATCTCTTTCAATTACCAACTTTAAATATGTATGGAGATTAAGAAAGAAAGAAAAAACTTAGGATCAACAAAATCCTTTGACTTTGCAACATTGCTTCTCACATTGTCCATAACCATTGGACAACAAAGTGTTTTCATATTAGCTATTAACCCCAACATTAAAAATCCTTTATCTTTTGACTAATAAATTGTTGCGGGTACTTAAATTCAAATTAATGCATCAACTTTAAATATCCTCCTAATTTTTTAGCTCCTGAAATTCCCACATATTAATCATAACTAATATTTTTTACTTGAAAAAATAGCTCCTAAAAAATACCATTAAACATAGCATATAAATAATAGCAATCACTCTCCCTTACACGAGAGCATTAATTCAATGAAAAAATAATTTGTTTCATCTAAAAGGAAGTAAAGAAAAACATTGTCTGACGTTAAAATAATTCTGTTTTTTCCTGAGGCCAATTTGTTGTCTAAGGAAAAGGAGATTTGGGTTCTGCAGAAGCAACAGAGTGAGTTGGAAGCGAAGGTATGCCAGCTTCAGGATGAAAAATTCAACTAGAGGAGCACATGAAGGTGATGCTGAGCGAAAGAGATATTAACATTAAATGCTTGAATGATTTGCAAAATGATCTGGGAATTCTTAGCAGGAGCATGGACTCCCATGTTTCTGCCAATGAAATTCTCAGAAGAAAATCGTTGGAGCTTGAAAATGGAAAACACAAACTGGCGCATCACATATCAGACCTAGAAAAGGAAAAAGAACAATTGGCAATGCAAATGTCTGTTTTAGAAGCTCAACTAATGCATTTGGCAAATGAAAGAGATTCTAGTCTATCAGAATTAGAGAACTCCAGATCTCACATCACAATGCTTCAAGAAGAGATTATGAAGATAAAGTCTGAGGTGGATTCTTCAATAGAAGATTTGAAAGAAAACTTAAAGATGGCTCATTGTCAGTGGTTAGAATCTCAACAAAAATGTGAATATCTAATAAGAGAAAATCAGCATTTACAAACTGCCATTGAGAGTTTCACTAAAGAATGCCATTCTCTTCAGAAATTAAATGGAGATTTAAGAAAGCAGAAACAGGATTTACAAGAGCATTGCTCAATCGTCGGAAATAGGTTGGGAGAATCAGACCAAAGATTTGCAGTTTGCTCTGAAAGAGTAGAGCTCTTGGAAAATAAATTTGCTTTGATGTTGGAAGAGAATGCATCAAAAGAGAAGAGTCAAATTTCAGAATTAGATGTTCTTGTTGATGAAAATATCAGACACAATGAGCATGGTCAAAACTTGATAAATCAGATTCTCATGGAGAAGACAGCAGAAATTCAGAGCCTTCAACAAAAAATTGATCACCTCAGTATTGAACTTGGAAAAAATACTTCTATCAGATGAAAACTATCCTTTAATTTTAAATTCAATTGTCAATTCCCAACTTTCAACAATCATAAAAATCCTTTATCAACTCAGTATAAATAACATCACCCATTCATTTGTTTAGCACTCACCATCAGATGGACAAAATCTGAAACTGAAAAGGAGAAAAAACACAGATAGTAATATCATAGGTATATACCTCTTGTCATAGGAATCTTAGTAATGTCAAATAGTAGAATATCATACGTATATAGTTCTTGTCATAGGAATATTAGAAGCGTGAACCGTGAAGAAATGTTTTAAGCCAAAGACAGCCACAACAAAACATGTGCAACCACAGTGCAAATCCAAAAAAAAAAAAACTAAAAAAAGGTTGCATGGCAACTAGTGATAACAACAAGACACTATTGCGATCTTCTCGGCTTTTTCTCCTTCTTGGCCTTTTTCTCCTGTAAGCAACAGGAAATAAGGTAATATAGGCATAACACACCTTTTTATTCGGTTTATTCTAAACAAAATTAGAAGACAAAAAAAATACAAGTTGAAATTGGGAATCTCACATGTGTGACTTCTCCCTCGTTAAAAGTACATTTGACCTCAACAGTGTCACTGTAACATCCCAAAAATTTACTTAACATAATAAGTAATTAAGGGTTCATTAACAACTAAGTAATGCCCATTATTGAATTAAAATATGCAAAAGTAAATCAGAGTATGCAGTATGAGCCCTAACGTGGCATTATACAATCATCCAACATAAACCATAAAGACAGAAGTGCTACTTTTGGTAGAAGTAGTCTAAGCTTCTGGGGTCTTCCCTGATGGATCTGCACAAAAGCTATCACCTGAAAAATGTGGGTAACCATCAATCCAACTTATTACGAATACTAATGTGTGCTAGTGAGGTGCCAAGTGGGACAATTTATATATATATATATATATATATATCAAGATATTACTAATATGATTTACCAATATCCACATCACAAAATTTCATATCACAAATTATTTATTACAATTTTTCATTAATACAATCCCCAAAGAGCCTCCCACCAATCCAACCGAACCGCCTTATTTCCTCCGACTAGACCCATGGGCTAAGTTACATCCATGTTACTGGTGACTCGAAAAGCTCTCTGGTCATATGATGAGGATCGGCCAAAATCCTCAGAGCACATGTCCCAGACCATGGACCTTTTCCCCTCATTGAACATGTGGGGTGTCGTATGCCCTTATTGAATTAGAGGGCCCGTCCCTTATTGAATTGTGGGACAATAGAAAGCCAACCATCATGCATTAATGGAGGCCTCACCACGTGGTGGAATAAATTACTCCATCCTCCCAATTCAACCCTTACCATAATTATCAGAATCAATATCATGATATTAAAAATGAAAGAAATTCTTATATATGAATAAGTAAATAAAATAAATATCATGATATTAAAATGAACCATTCTTATACATGAATAAATAAATATGTTAAATATCATGATATTAAAAATGAACCATTCTTATACATGAATAAATAAATATGTTAAATATCATGATATTAAAATGAACAATTCTTATACATGAATAAATAAATATGTATATATTCGCAATTCAAATCATAAAGTTCCACAAGGCAATTTCTATTAAGATATTCATAATCATTTCACAAAATACTCACAAGCAACATATCAATAACCATAACAAGTGGAAAGTGGTTACCTCTCGCCAAAGCTAATTATTATCCCACTCCTCTTAATTCAAGAGCTCAAACACGGCAAAATCAATCTACCACAATCAATTTTCTAATTATTAATAATTCTTCTAAACTCTTCATAAAATTATAACTTATAATTTTATAAGATTAAATATATACAAATTATAATAATAAATTTGAAATGTTTAAAATAGAAAAATTAGACGGTAATTAAAAAGAAAATCAAGGATGCCATTGAAAATATTAATTCTCCCTTCATTTTACTATTAGTTAATAACTCCCTTACCCAAATAATTTGTTTTCATAGCATTTAATCAGTAAAAATATTTCATAGATATAAAATCATAAATTTCTAAAAAAAATTATTTTAAATTACTATATCAACCAAACAATAAATCCAAACCGATTATAATTCACTATTAATCATCAACTACACATACATAGTCTTCTATTGTCAAAACTCAAAACTTTCCCAAAATCTTAATCCCAAAATATTCATTAACCAATATAATAATACTCCCTTTTGAAAGATAAAAATATATAGAATAACTTTCATGAAGGAAGTTTCTTAAAAAGAAGCTAGTTAATCTGCCTAAATTATCTTATAAGATACAAGACATACCTTAGAATGACCACTTCTTCTCTAATTCTCTCCTCTCTTGTCTCTCCTCTCTGCCGTGGGTGTGTGTGTGCGTATTGTGTGTGTGGGGGGTATTTATAACCCCCAGCACACAATATTTTATTGTTTTCTTTATTTTATTTTTTTTTTTTTTTAAATAGGATGGTGGGAGACATGTCTCCCACCATTTCCCCTTATTTCGGCAGTGGGGGGTCACGCCCCCACTGCCAAAAGTATAGTGGGAAGCGCCATGCTTCCCACTTACTTTATTATATATATATATATATATATATATATATATATATATATATAATATAATATATATATATATAATTTAATTTTTTTTTTTTTTTTACTGCTGCAAATATATATATTATTTATTATATTTTTTTTTTATCAAATACATAAAAATAAATTTATCATATTTAATTAATTTACAATTATAATTAAGTTCTAATAAGAAAAATTTTGGATATTACAATTCTCCCCACCTAAATAAAATTTTGTCCCCAAAATTTCTAACAAGTCATTATGGAAGCTAATCCATATCCCAAGTTTTTAACATACTTTAACAGAGTCAAACAATACTGTCAAATTAGTTTGACATAAGACACATCAAAACGAACGATCACCATGTCACACAAATTCAAACATTGACATAACACCACCATAAATGCATTAATTCAATCAAGACAAGTACAACTACACACCTAAGCAAACAAGTTCGGAAAGTCTCGACGCATTCTTTCCTCTGTTTCCCAAGTTGCATCTCCGGGTGTCATACCCTTCCATAAGACTTTCACAAGTCGAATGGTTTTCTTCCTCAGTTGCTTGTCCCGGACATCTAAGATTCTCTCTGGTTTTGCTATATAAGTCAAGTTCTCTCTCAACTCGACTTCCTCAGGTTCAATGACATGAGACGGATCTGGATGATACTTCTTCAACTGTGACACATGGAACACATCGTGCACTTGAGATAAGTGTGGAGGCAAGGCGATCCGGTAGGCAACAGGCCCAATTCGCTCCAAAATCTCATACGGCCCTATGAACCGTGGAGTCAACTTCTTTGCCTTAATAGACCTCCCTATACCTGTCAAGGGCGAAACCTTCAAGAAAACATGATCCCCCACACTAAACTCCAATGGTCTTCTCCGACGATCCGCATAACTTTTCTGTCGGCTCTGAGCTGTCAACAATTTCTGTCGTATCGTCTCAATCTTACGTGATGTTTTATCTACCAAGTCTGGTCCAATGATGGTTCTTTCACTCAATTCGGTCCAACACAATGGCGATCTGCACTTCCGACCATACAAGGCCTCAAAAGGTGCCATTTGAATACTGGCATGGTAACTATTATTGTATGCAAATTCTGCCAATGGCAGGTGTTCATTCCAGCTACCTGAGAACTCGATGGCGCAAGCTCTCAACATGTCCTCCAGTGTCTGAATAGTCCTCTCGGTCTGACCATCGGTTTGAGGGTGATAGGCTGTACTATACTTCAACTTTGTACCCATAGCTTCCTGTAGAGACTTCCAAAAGTTCGAGGTGAACCTTGGGTCTCGATCTGATATGATGCTCTCTGGCACTCCATGCAAACGAACAATTTCTTTAATGTATAACTCTGCCAACTTCTCTAAAGAGTAGTTCGCCTTGATTGGTAAAAAGTGTGCTGACTTGGTCAATCGATCTACAATCACCCAAATAGCATCATAACTGGCTCGGATGGGCGGTAAACCCATGATAAAATCCATGGAAATACTATCCCATTTCCATTTAGGAATATCCAGACTTTGGAGTAATCCTGGTGGTTTCCGATGTTCAATCTTGACCTTCTGGCACGTTAAACACTTCAAGACAAAATCAGTCACATCTTTCTTCATCTTCGGCCACCAATACTCTCGCTTTAGATCATTATACATCTTGGTGATTCCTGGATGCATGGCATACTTGCTCCGATGAGCCTCTTCTAGAATGGTTTTCTTGATTTCATCATTTTGAGGGACACAGATTCTCTTTTTGTATCTCAAAATATCAGCATCACCAATGTCATAATCTGCAACTGCTTCATGCTCTAGGGTTTCGCGAATCCTGCCTAACTGATCATCTTCCATTTGAGCGTCTCTCAGGTCCTGATAAAATCCGTATTCACCAAGGACTGCATTTAAAGTACCTTTTTCTTGATTTGGGACTACGTGGATATCTCTCAATGCATCTAGCCAACTCTGTTCTTCCAGGCTCATGCAAAACAAGTGTACCGACTTCCGACTCAAAGCGTCTGCAACCACATTAGCCTTGCCAGGATGATACTTCAACTCGAAGTCATAATCCTTTAGAAATTCCATCCACCGTCGCTGTCTGTGGTTTAACTCCTTCTGATCTACCAAGTACTTCAAACTCTTATGGTCACTGAATACTTCAAACTGAGCCCCATACAAGTAGTGCCTCCAAATCTTCAAAGCAAATACCACAGCTGCCAACTCTAGGTCATGAGTAGGGTAATTTTCCTCGTGAGGCCTCAACTGTCTTGAAGCATAGGCTATCACCTTGTTATCTTGCATCAAGACACACCCTAAACCCTTTAAAGATGCGTCTGTGTACAAAACATACGGGCGGTTAGGGTCGGGTAATGTGAGCACCGGAGCGGTAGTCAGTTTGATCTTTAACTCCTGGAAGGCTGCCTCACACTGGTCAGTCCAAAGGAACGGTCGGTCCTTCCTGGTCAACTTTGTCAACGGCATTGCGATCTGGGAGAACCCTTTGATGAATCTTCTATAATAACCAGCTAGTCCCACAAAGCTTCTTACTTCAGTTACCGACTTTGGCGCTTCCCACTTCAACACTGCATCCACTTTACTCGGGTCAACAGCGACTCCTGCTGCAGATACCACGTGACCTAGGAATTTCACCTCTTTGAGCCAAAATTCACATTTAGACAGCTTGGCATACAATTGATGATCCCTCAATACTCGTAGTGCAATATGAAGGTGTTCTCTATGCTCTACTTCATTTTTAGAGTAGATCAAGATGTCATCAATAAACACCACAATGAACTTATCTAAGTACGGCCGAAAGATTCTATTCATGTAATCCATAAAGAAAGCTGGAGCATTAGTTAATCCGAAAGGCATCACTAGGAACTCGTAGTGCCCATATCTTGTTCGAAATGCAGTCTTAGAGATGTCCTCTGCTCGGACTCTCAACTGATGATACCCCGAACGCAAATCAATCTTGGAGAACACTGATGATCCAACTAGTTGATCTAACAAATCATCGATCCTGGGCAACGGATACTTATTCTTAACGGTCACCTTGTTCAGTTGGCGATAGTCAATACATAATCTCAGACTGCCATCTTTCTTCTTCACAAAGAGTACTGGAGATCCCCATGGAGATACACTGGGTCGAATGAATCCCTTCTCAAGCAACTCCTCAATTTGCTTCTTGAGTTCTGCCAACTCTGCCGGAGCCATTCGATACGGAGCCTTTGAAATTGGAGTTGTGCCAGGTACCAACTCAATTGAAAATTCCACCTCTCTTTCTGGAGGTAGTCCGGATATCTCTTCAGGAAACACCTCGGGATATTCTCTTACTACATCGATATGGTCGATCCCAACTTCGTTATCTACACTAACAGAAAAGAAGACTACATAGGCTTGACAGCCCTTTCGAATACACGTATCCACTTGAGCTGTCGATAACATCATAGGAACTATAGGAGTTTCTACGGATGCGGCGTTCATGGCATAAGTTGCCACTTTCTTCTTACAATGGAGTATGACATCATTGTCCACTAGCCAATTCATTCCGATAATAACATCGATACCTTTCAACGGTAAGCATACTAAATCAACAATAGAATCTCGATTTTCAAATCGAAGAGTAATGCCCACACAAGCATGTGCAGTCGTCACAATAACCCCAGCAGGGGTAGAGATTCTCATATCGTATGGCAGAATAGAGATGGAAAAATCATACTTTTTAGCGCAATCAAAAGATATAAAAGAATGTGTGGCACCGGAGTCAAACAATGCAACAATGTCATGACCTTGAAGAGAAATAATACCTCTGATAACATTAGGGGATGTTCCAGCCTCCTGTTGTGTGATGGCATACACTCTACCCGGAATAGTGGGACGACCGCTTTGGTTGGTCTGCTGTTGCTGCAGCTCTGGACAATAGCGCACTGTGTGGCCATATTGACGACACTTATAACACTGCCAACATGGGCCACCATGAGACTTCCCACACTTCGGGCAAGAACCATTAATACTTGGGGCAGACATACCCGTCTCACGACGTGATTGTTGGCTTCCTTCAGCATGACTCTTCTGACCCTGCCTCTTCTGGAAATAACTCTGTCGCGGTCCACTCTTCTGCGCCTGACTCTTCTTACTAAAAGTCCCTGTACTTCTGGAATTGAACCCGAATGGCTTGGCTATACCACTTACAGGTTTGATAAAAGTGGAGAACTTACCCTGGTTGACACGGGGTCTTGCATCATCAATTTCACGCTTCATGCGCGCAGCCACCCTCAGATTGGTGCAAGTGTCCTCAAAACTCTTAATTGCATGCATGGACACAAAAGGCTTTAACTCTGGTCTAGCCTTTATAATCAGTTGGCGCGACTTCCATTCTGGGTCATCTTGTCGTTGCAAGTAGGTCACATATCTGGACAAGTCAATGAAAGTAGCAATAAACTCGTCCTCATGCATATCCCCCTGTCGTAGGGCATAAAATGCTGTCTCCTTCTCTTGTCTCAACGCTGGAGGGAAATAATGATCGAAAAACTTTGTCTTGAACTCTCTCCAAGTTGTTCTGGAGTCATCCAGACCACCTGTGCTCTGCCACCATCTCTTGGCGCGATCCCTCAGCAGTATAATGGCCACCCTAGCCTTCTGGTATTCATTACAGACCACAGCTTGAAAAATAGTTTCCAAGCCCTCAATCCAAGCCTCAGCCTTCAGTGGATCCAAATCTCCATGAAACTTCTCAGGATTGTGACGATGGACATCCTTCCAAACCTTGTTAATTGCTAGGTCTTCAGGATTGAGTTGAAATGATGATCCTTCACCCCCACTACTCTTCATAATTTTGTCTTGATTAGTTGAGCCACTTTGCTCAGGTCTCTGTGATACCGATATACTAGGCTCCTGTTTGTCTTGATTCTTTTGCGAGGGAATACCTCCTTCCTCTCTGATCTTCTTTTGAAATTCCTCCTCAAACTGTCGAAACCTTTCATCCATGACAGTCATTAATGTATCTTTAAATCGATGTAATAAGGCCTCATTCTCTTGAGACATCGGTGTCTCAGGAGCATTAGGAGGTTGATTAACGGCAGTCTCAGCAGCATTTGAAGGTTGGTTAACGACGGAGCGAGTCTTTCGTGTGTTTCCCATTCTCCCCACCTAAGGATGAAACCCACCATATTAAGTGAGTGATAAAACAACACAACAGAACACTAAACAGGGAAGGCATATGTGAATGTTGTATATTGCCACTAAGTGTAGTGCATGCATGATTGTTATCAGAATCATACGCTCTGATACCAAATTGTAACATCCCAAAAATTTACTTAACATAATAAGTAATTAAGGGTTCATTAACAACTAAGTAATGCCCATTATTGAATTAAAATATGCAAAAGTAAATCAGAGTATGCAGTATGAGCCCTAACGTGGCATTATACAATCATCCAACATAAACCATAAAGACAGAAGTGCTACTTTTGGTAGAAGTAGTCTAAGCTTCTGGGGTCTTCCCTGATGGATCTGCACAAAAGCTATCACCTGAAAAATGTGGGTAACCATCAATCCAACTTATTACGAATACTAATGTGTGCTAGTGAGGTGCCAAGTGGGACAATTTATATATATATATATATATATATATCAAGATATTACTAATATGATTTACCAATATCCACATCACAAAATTTCATATCACAAATTATTTATTACAATTTTTCATTAATACAATCCCCAAAGAGCCTCCCACCAATCCAACCGAACCGCCTTATTTCCTCCGACTAGACCCATGGGCTAAGTTACATCCATGTTACTGGTGACTCGAAAAGCTCTCTGGTCATATGATGAGGATCGGCCAAAATCCTCAGAGCACATGTCCCAGACCATGGACCTTTTCCCCTCATTGAACATGTGGGGTGTCGTATGCCCTTATTGAATTAGAGGGCCCGTCCCTTATTGAATTGTGGGACAATAGAAAGCCAACCATCATGCATTAATGGAGGCCTCACCACGTGGTGGAATAAATTACTCCATCCTCCCAATTCAACCCTTACCATAATTATCAGAATCAATATCATGATATTAAAAATGAAAGAAATTCTTATATATGAATAAGTAAATAAAATAAATATCATGATATTAAAATGAACCATTCTTATACATGAATAAATAAATATGTTAAATATCATGATATTAAAAATGAACCATTCTTATACATGAATAAATAAATATGTTAAATATCATGATATTAAAATGAACAATTCTTATACATGAATAAATAAATATGTATATATTCGCAATTCAAATCATAAAGTTCCACAAGGCAATTTCTATTAAGATATTCATAATCATTTCACAAAATACTCACAAGCAACATATCAATAACCATAACAAGTGGAAAGTGGTTACCTCTCGCCAAAGCTAATTATTATCCCACTCCTCTTAATTCAAGAGCTCAAACACGGCAAAATCAATCTACCACAATCAATTTTCTAATTATTAATAATTCTTCTAAACTCTTCATAAAATTATAACTTATAATTTTATAAGATTAAATATATACAAATTATAATAATAAATTTGAAATGTTTAAAATAGAAAAATTAGACGGTAATTAAAAAGAAAATCAAGGATGCCATTGAAAATATTAATTCTCCCTTCATTTTACTATTAGTTAATAACTCCCTTACCCAAATAATTTGTTTTCATAGCATTTAATCAGTAAAAATATTTCATAGATATAAAATCATAAATTTCTAAAAAAAATTATTTTAAATTACTATATCAACCAAACAATAAATCCAAACCGATTATAATTCACTATTAATCATCAACTACACATACATAGTCTTCTATTGTCAAAACTCAAAACTTTCCCAAAATCTTAATCCCAAAATATTCATTAACCAATATAATAATACTCCCTTTTGAAAGATAAAAATATATAGAATAACTTTCATGAAGGAAGTTTCTTAAAAAGAAGCTAGTTAATCTGCCTAAATTATCTTATAAGATACAAGACATACCTTAGAATGACCACTTCTTCTCTAATTCTCTCCTCTCTTGTCTCTCCTCTCTGCCGTGGGTGTGTGTGTGCGTATTGTGTGTGTGGGGGGTATTTATAACCCCCAGCACACAATATTTTATTGTTTTCTTTATTTTATTTTTTTTTTTTTTATTTTTTTTTTTTTTAAATAGGATGGTGGGAGACATGTCTCCCACCATTTCCCCTTATTTCGGCAGTGGGGGGTCACGCCCCCACTGCCAAAAGTATAGTGGGAAGCGCCATGCTTCCCACTTACTTTATTATATATATATATATATATATATATATATATATATATAATATAATATATATATATATAATTTAATTTTTTTTTTTTTTACTGCTGCAAATATATATATTATTTATTATATTTTTTTTTTATCAAATACATAAAAATAAATTTATCATATTTAATTAATTTACAATTATAATTAAGTTCTAATAAGAAAAATTTTGGATATTACAGTCACCACTGCCAGTCCAGACTATGGCAGCCACAGTAAAGTCAGGATCCTGACAAAAAAAGAGAAGCAACATTAAGAAGAGCCAGTAGGGACAAAAAAAAACTACTTTAGGAATTACCTTGGGAGGGTTTCGCTTTCGGCCCAAAACCTCTTGTGCAACATAAGCCACTCGCACAACAGAATCCAGCAACCGTTCCTTGATTATCGACCTGAAGCATTCAAACGTGGCCACTTTTGTGCCATGTTGGCACTGAAAAACACTGAGAGTCCTACAAGCATACTCAACCACTTTTTTGGAACGTGGTTTGTTTTCAAGTGCCACAATAGCACACCTAACCACACAAAAAAAAATATATATATATATGCAACAGGGATTTTTTTTAGCATAAAACTCAAAAAGTGAATCGACAAAGAAGAGAATACCAGCAGGTCCAGAGGCTGGATTGGGATGCAAATCCCAGTCTTGCGAACAGTTCTAACAGGTCTACGTTGGCTAGATAGCAGCTGTAGATGAACTCAGCGCTAACGAGAACCTTTCCTTCTCCATCCCTCTTTCTTTCATCCCTCTTTCTTTTCCCATTTTCCCCTGTTAAAATGGAAGAAGAATTCCTATAGGTTCTTAAAGATCTAATAAGCGTTTACAAACTATAAGTCCTTATACCCTAAAAGCAGGTACCTTCTCGAGGTTGGCCAAGCTTCTGATTATGTGGTGCAGCCATTTTCTCCTTCAGGTGGGTCAGTATATCCCCAATGGTGTACTCTGGTTGCCAATTTGCAAGAACATCAAACTTCTTTGGATTCACCTGTTTCAATTGCAGGTCTTAAATCTTAGATCAGAGACTGATTTGTTTTAAAAATAGCAAAAAAAAAAAAAAGCAATTTCGTACTATGACAACAAGAAGAGGAGTGAATCCACAAACAAGAAGAGAAGTGAATCCACATGTTCTTCAAACAATCATCGTTATTGATTAAAAAAAACAAGATGCACATAAACTTTTTTCGCAAGGACCTAGATCACTTTGTATAACTCTTAACGTCTCCGAATTTATTCTCAGTGACTAATATAAATAGCGGTGAGAATCTTGTGAGAGCTCATAGCAACTACATGTCAGAAGGTATGCCCTACGCACTGACCAAAAATATATAGCAGATGAAAGAATTCAATGAAGATTAAGAACAAATACCACTCCAGTTTTGCCATTAACACCGGACATACGGATCAGTGAATGAAATCGAACACTTGGGGGCTTCTCTGGAAAATCTTCATCCAAAAACAGCTTCACCTGATATTGTCTACCTTCGTGGTCGCTCTAACAGAGAAGGAGAAAGAAGTTTATTGAACCTTGAAGCAGTTTCTTAATTACAGATACATTTAAGACAATTATGTTATCCAGGGATATATAAGCTCAGATTTTCAAATTTTTAGTACCTCTCGGGGACCAGTGATGATGCCAGTCCAAGAACAATCGTATCCATCATCGTCCAATCCATACGAAACCACACCGTTCCTTCGATCTGAAACAAGAAGATTTACAACCATTAAACCCTTTTTACAAAACCTAATACCCATATTCCTCAACACAACTCACCTGCGACATTCGTCATGATGAGGGAGGGAAAACTTCTTGCTCTGATGAAAATGTGGGATTCTCCGACGGAATTTGAAGGGGACGAGACGAAGACAGTGTTTACGGAATTTGAAGGGGACGAAAAGAGTATTTTCCCGCCCAATGTAACGAAGGCGGTTGCAATATAACCAAGTCACTCGCCATATAACAGAACTTGAAGGGAACTTCAACTTTGACTAACGTTCAACTTAGGATGGACTAAGGAAGACAGTTGCAATATAACGGAACTTGATGGTATGAGACGGAACTTGATCATCTGTTTGCTTGTACTCCCCGCGGGAGAATATTATCAAGGAGTATTATGTTTTTAAGATAAGTAATTGTTTACAATTGTTTTAAAATGGGTCATTTTTAAAAATAAATAGTTCATTACAATCGTCTAAATCTAATTTCAACTTTTTCTGATGCACTCATTAATATAATTTGATTTCTTTTCTATAAACTCATTTTCTCTCGATCCTAACTAATTACTTGTAGTCATTTCGAGTTATTTCAATTTAATTCAAATAAATCAAAAATTACATTTTAGTTCAAAAAATCATCACATCACAATACAGAAAATCTCTTTCAATTACCAACTTTAAATATGTGGAGATTAAGAAAGAAAGAAAAAACTTAGGATCAACAAAATCCTTTGCCTTTGCAACATTGCTTCTCACATTGTCCAAAACCATTGGACAACAAAGTGTTTTCATATTAGCTATTAACCCCAACATTAAAAATCCTTTATCTTTTGACTAATAAATTGTTGCGGGTACTTAAATTCAAATTAATGCATCAACTTTAAATATCCTCCTAATTTTTTAGCTCGTGAAATTCCCACATATTAATCATAACTAATATTTTTTACTTGAAAAAATAGCTCCTAAAAAATACCATTAAACATAGCATATAAATAATAGCAATCACTCTCCCTTACACGGGAGCATTAATTCAATGAAAAAATAATTTGTTTCATCTAAAAGGAATTAAAGAAAAACATTGTCCGACGTTAAAATAAAAATACAATTGTACATACTATATGGACATTAATTAACTAAAGATTACCTCACACACAACTATGATTAAAGATCATGCATTTATGTTTATAAATTTCTCCTTATACACAAAAATTGTTGTTGTCTTTCTACTTCCACGGCCATCATATGGAACGTATATCTTCAACCAATCCATACTTCTCTTAGCAAGCATGGAAGTCTCTTAGTTCAATTTCAATCCATGGTTGACTATTAACATACTGCATATATGATGTTTAAGGATGGGGACTTTTGTTTAAGCTCATCATATTGTAGCTGATGAATACCAAATTGATAGCAATCAAATGTGGTTTTTATGATGAAAGTAGCCCCGCGTTCATCAACTTTAGGTATAAGGCTTGGCAATTATAAGTGACCTGCAAAATCATATAAGATGGCTGTGGCTTTTTTTTTAAAAAAAAAATATGCAATTCAAAAGATGATGATGTAGGTCGATATGTTCAATTTCTCATTGACAACATGGCCATTAAAGTAGTTTTATAGTGAAATCAATGAATCTCTTTTATGAAGGCACATGAACTGTAGAAAAAGTCTATATACATAAAGATTGCAACCACGGAACATGTAATGAGAAATAACTTTGATGAGACAACATTTTGTGTAAAATGAAGTAGTAGGACCTGCCTTTTTTGTGTACAGAATAATAGCATCCAGAAAAAAAGAAACAACATTTAAGGAAACATAACATGTTAGCCATGGAAAAAAAATAAAAGTAACAATAAATCAGAGGCTTGCATGCATGAAAACAGAGGAAACGATTAAATCGGAAAAAAAACAATTCAAAAACAACAGGACTGAGGGATTCACAATAGCAAAGGTGACAACCCAGTTTAATGACACCGACTAATTTCATTCCTCAGGGCTTACACATGAGAGGAACGAAAAAGAAACATGTATGTGCATGTACAACTTGCATAACTGACATGTTTAAATCAAATGACAACACAAACACCTTTTCTCTTCCTACTTTTTCTTCATGAAAGTGATGTCTCACAGCTTCAGGACCGGAGAGATCTCCATCAAAGCACGCATCACGTAAAACAGAGAAAACAACTTCACAAGACTTCTTTACACCTGTAAAATTAAATTTTTATTTTATTTCAATCAACTATGTTTTGCACTCAAGCATTGTGGCAGGGCGGAGGTATGATTTTCTTGGGCCAAGATTTTAGGTTATATGATACATAATATCCCTCAGGTGAAACATGAAAGAGATGTAATTAGCTTTTTCATATATAAACAGACGACATATTATATTTAAATTAGCGACGTTCCTAACTTGCTGATGGCCTATTATTTTTTGGACAACACCACTGCACACTGAAAAGGATATATTTCCCAAATATGCACTATTCATCTAGTACAAGTTACTTACTAACATTCTGACTCAAAAATTTGATTCTGGTCTATCTGAAGTCAATTACACTCCAACGGTTCAACCGTATTGCAAATAGCTGGTGACCTGTTCTGACCAAGGCCTTCCTTAATTGGGTGGATTTAAAGAGTACGGAGTCAAGATGGGGTTAACATCTACTCCTCAACTTGAAGGGGGGAGTGTTGGTGATTATAGATATTAAGCTCAACTCTCTTTGAAATCTGTGACGTCATGTTCAGATCCCATAGGACCAAGTCAACTTGGTTTGTTTTCACTAATTAGACGCTAATTCAGTTCTCAATAGGCCCCTCTTTCCAATTATGCGAACTAGTAGAATTGATACAGAAATGGAACACACGCACCAAAAGTAAATAGGAATTCCAAGTGGCCAAATGTAGAAACAAATGCCAATTGAATCTTGGGTTTCTATCCCCTCTGTATGAAGTCTCTCAAGAGAGGGCAACCTTCATCTCAGGAAGCTTCACTGGGACTCGTGGACATATAATCAGTTTTAGACCTTTCAAGGACTGAAATGTAGAGAGGCTTGTGAAGATAGAGTGTATTAGATCGCAATGAAGAGAGAGTTCGTCCACACGAAATGCTTCAAATAATTTATTTAGCCACTGCATGTGAAGCTTATGGTGTTTGCTTTCCAGGCAGGAAGATGTGAGAGAAAGTCGTTCAATTTTCATATCATGAGGACGTTTTTGAGGAATGGTATTGTTCATGAAATTGAATGGATGTAGGCATGAGCATCTGGAATCATAAGGAGGATGTCCAGAGAAGGAGAAGGAGGGGGTGGTTATGCCTTAGGGTTTGGAATCTTCTAGACAAGACGCTAAGTCGTGCAATGTCTTTAACATCGAGGAAAGAGAGAATAAGGTGAAGAATGCCATCTGGGAGATTGTTTAGTGAATTTCTTGACTCTGCTTCCATCATATAAGCCAGGGATGAATGAAACTGCAGACCCAGAATTTTGATCAATAATCCATGCAGTAAAATAGGCATTAATCAAATTAATTTAAAGAAAAATTAGCAAAACTGTATACTTACCTAATTTGATTGGCTAGTATTACTGCAAATTTACACGTACGGAGAACACTGACCGAGCGACGGCAGGGACGACGATCCGACTCATCTGGCGGCGTCATCGTCGGTGGATGTCGTAGAGTTATTCAGCGGATGTGTCAGCTTTATATAGGTGAATAGGTTAAAGGGCTTGGTTCAAACATAGTAATATAATATTGGTCATTGTAAAATGACAATGAAGCTAATTAATTTAAGTCCGCTAAAAATATAGAGTTAAATTTCTGTTGGTTTTGGATTATTTGATTTTAAATTTGGATTTAGGCAAATCCATTATTTGGGTACATTTTTTTTATCAAATTAAAATTTTATGGATTTATATTTTATTCAACTCAAATTAAAATTTTATTGCCTATAGTAGAAACACACAGCCAAGCCTAGGGTCAGCCTTAAGAGCGGACATTTTTCCTTGTCCAAGGTTCGAGCCCTGCCTCCGCCTCCCCTACTGGCTGTATTAAAAAAAAAAAAAGAAACACACATGTAGTTATAAACAAATATTATGAGCCAGAGGCTTGTTTGGTATGAGGGGAGAGGAGGGAAAGTGATGGGAGTGAAATTTTTTTTAGGTTTGATTTTTTTTATTGGTTGCCCACGATTCATCGGAACTTCAACCCGATTAATCCGGATCCGACTCACGTCGCGCATTTGGCTATGGTGGGAGAGTCACGTAGCGAGGGTTTTTAGGTTTGATTTAAAAAAAGAGAGAAGTAGACATAAAAAAATTTAGTTAATTTTTCTTACTCTTTTATCTTACATTTCCTCTCTATTATAATTTTGTAACCTTACTTATCCAGTTTTTTAAATCCATTTATGAATTTTTTTCCTCCCCTCCACTCCTCATAGCAAACATGATGGCATATAACAAGAAGTTAGGAGATTAGCTGATGATGTGCAATCTTTGAGGTCCTTTTGGCACATGTGACATGTGTGTATACATATTTAAATTGGTAAAAAAAAAAATTAATATTATGTGTTGAAGATGGCTTATATGTTTAATTAATTATATACTTGGATGGTTATCTTATTCTTCTAATATTTACTATGACTTCAGAGGCATGGTGCTTCCCAAGCAATGCCTCATATTTAGGGACGGAACATACAAGAGATTAGGGGGGCCATGGCCCCCCCTCCCAAAAAAAATTTTATTTACAAATTTTTAATGGGACTTTTTATTTTTTAGTGAATAATACCACTTTGGCCCCTCAAATAAAATTAAATTTTGGCCACTCAACTTCTTCTTCTTCTTTTTTTACATTTTTCCCTCTTTTTATATCTTTGGGCTTAAATTTAATTTTGTTTCATGTGGGGTTTTGTATGATTTATGTTAATCTTGTCATTCTTTTCTATATTTCATTCTAATTACATGAAATTTTTAGCTTATCAGTGAAATTTTCTTTTGTGGTGTATCCCTAACTAGTTACTATGCTTTTACCTATTCTAAACTACATTTGTAGATGCAGTTAATTGAATTGATTTCATGAATATTTTTTTTAAACACTATTCATGTTGTTAAAAATTAACAACATGATCATATTCATGTTGTTAATATTCATGTTCCGCCAAATCCTTAAATCCCCCCACCACTATTTAGCCCCCTCAAACTTTTCCTTCAAGTTCCGCCACTGCTCATATTCATGTTGTTTGACCTGATCTTTTGAATAAATTTTCCCTTTTAGCCCCAAAAAATTAACCTGCAGGAGACCGAAAATAAATTATTTATGTAAAAGTTTCTGAAAATATAAACAAGTCTATATTTTGTCCTTATTTTAAAAGTTAATTGCACATAGCCTGCCAATAAAATCCTCGCATTAGTAAATTTTCAACTTATAATCTTATGATCCTGTTTGGTACGAGTATTGGGAGCTAGTGAGACTAGGATTGAGTGTTAGCCTGTGAGGGTGGGAGAGGGGGTGGGATAAGACTATTAAATTATATTTGGTGGCAGTAATATTTGTTGCAACTAATTGTTCCAACATTTTAGTAGTTTAGTATTATTTTTAGATTTTGTTTTAACTAGATTATAAAACGATGGATTGATGGTGTCATAAAAAAAAATAGTAAGATATTCTAACTATCCTTCTATTTTACCTTAAAAACATATATATTAGTCTAAATCATTAACACTATTAAATAATATTCTTTATATTTTTAAATTAAAAACCATATTAAAATAAAGGTTGTTTACTAATTTACCTCTCATTATTCAAAATCCCTAATTTATCTTTTAATATTGATGTTCATTAATGATCTATTTAAAGTTTTTACTAAATTTAATTTAGAATAAGTTTTAGTAATCTGTATACATGGTAAATAATAATAGCTTGTTTAAAATTTGAGTAATTATTTTTAAGAATATATATTTAATGAAATATTCTTAAAAATTTTAAACTATAAGATATTAATATGTGAATCTCACAGTAATATCATTTTATAATTATATAACCTAATTGAGTGTATGTGTGAATCTCGTAGATTTATATTTATAAGATAGTTTAATATCAGTAAATATTAATATAGAATATCCAAAGCTAAGATTCCAAATATATAAAAACTGAATATTGAGGAAAGCCTAACGTAGTTGAGGTCTCGAAAGATTATTCAATAAATTAAAATATAAATTTAAAGGCAAACTCAGCCGAAACAAAGATTGTAAAATATATAGGACATTGAAATTTGGTGGGAGAATATTTTAAACAAATTCTAACGTGGCGAAAAAATATTTTAGACAAATTTGAACTTGACAAAAGAATATTTTAAACAATTTGAATCTAATAAGAGGATATTTTTCATTTTTTTCATTTCCATTTTAAACTAATTAATTTACTTTTGAGGGTAAAATAGATATTTCTTGATTCTTTACCAACTATCATACTTCATTTTCTTCATATCAAACAACTTATCTTTCCTAAAAATATACATATATATATTTTTCCCCTTTCTTTCCCTCCACTAAATTCATATATATTCTCAAATCTTCCCCCTCTGACACTTAGAGCCTGACGTACTCTAGAATTACTGTGTAACTATATTCTCATAAATTTCATGTTGCTTTGGCCCAATATAGTTTATAACTTTTGACAAAAAAGAAAAAAGGTTTATAACCCATCGTAACCATAATACTTTTTTTGTTTTTCAGTTTAAACCTGACGTTGAACTACAAAATTGTTTCCATCCATCTATTTTGACGTTTAAGAATTGTTTTAGTAAATGGGAACATAAAATAATAAATGATAATGATGCCAGCCCACCTAGGTAGAATGTTTTAGGAAATGCATAGCCATAACCCATAAGGACTGGTGATAGGATATTGTTACAACCTTTTTTTTTGTTACAATCAATGTTATTACCACTTTTCCACCGTTAGATCAGAATCTTAATAGGAGAGAGAAATTATATAGGTAAATGAGATTCTGATCTAACGATGAAAAAGTGGTAGTAACATTGGTTGTAATAAAAAAAAGGTTGTAACAATATCCTATCCCTAAGGACTGAACATACAAATAATATTTTCTGCACCCAAGCTTTGACGCCTCTAATGAGGTTTTTCAATGCATCAATTAACACACTAAATGAACCTAATCCGATGTAAGAACTGATAATTGCTATTGGAGATAAAAAAGAGGAAGACATTATTATAGGATGAACATCCAAATTTAAGCTCTGGTTTTAGTTTCTAGATTTGGCATAGTTTAAGAAAGGATACGTACCATAAGCTCATCTTACTTGGATTATCCAAATTTAATATTTTAAAAAATTATGAAAAAGGTAGGAAATCTAAAATAAAAGGCATGTGAGGATACATTCTTATTCTTGTCTTTCACTCATAGGATCAAAATACTCCTCTTGTCGAAGGCAATGAAGCCAAGGGACAAAAACCTTGACACGCACGCAATTTCATTACTTTACCTGGATTTTACTTCCCCACGCATGATAATGAAACATTAAAAATTAACAGCAGTTGAAAGCCGAGTAAGCACTAATTTAATTCTTATCATCACGAATTTAAAAAGATCAATGGCATTTGATAGCTAATTAATTATTTGTACCGTTATGACCAAAAATAAATTTTAAAAATTATTTTTGTAAAATCGTTTACATAGAAAATTTGATTTTTTCTCTTCCGTTGGCAACTTTGTTTTGTTGGAGTCACTATCTAATTAAAATCATTTCTTTCACCTAGGGCCTGATGGCCTTAGTGATATGTGCTCTTTCATAAATAGGAGGTTACATGTTTGATCTCGCTTGTAACTCACGTTAGTAGTACCACATTTGTAACAAAAATAATTACTAGTTTCATTATTATTATTATTATTTTTTGGGTATAATTCGAGACATTAGCCTATTCTGATTCTTGTATCAATATAACCAATGGGTATCCAACACCCACACAATCCTTGTAGAGAAATCTGTTTACAGTCAGTGGAGGGCTATCAACAATAATTTGATTTCTCTTACACAAAACTAAAATTTGTAAGAGCGCACAAATATTGCCCTTTCTATGTATAATTATAATATTTGAAAACCTTTTCATTGCCAAACTAGTTTCATTATTTTAGTACCGCAAAGTGTAACTTTTTCCCCCTTGTTTTCTTAACCCCTAAACTAAGCCATTGCCCACTTGTGGACAGGTTGGGTCATTCTATTGTTTGGCAAAATGGCAGAGCTCTTCACTCCATCTTGAGTCTACATTCCATTCTCATTTAAGAGATGAGCATTGAGCATGTAATGCTCATCTCCAAATAAAAAGAGTTTTTTTTAAAAGAAAAATGTTTTTTTAAAAAAATACTCCATACACTAAAAATTAATTAACTTGAGATACTGAGTAAAATATTTCGGATATTAGATGTTATTCAAAAAATATTTCAGACTACTAGTATTATAAGAAAAATGTAAAAATGCTTCTGAATGTAAGACTAAAAATTAATTAATTTAAGATATTGGGTATAAAAAAATATTTCAAGGTGCAACATACAATTTAATCTAAATAAATACAAATACATAATTTAAAAAAAAAACTAAAAAAAATTGATCCCCACTAATTACCACAACATGCTCATCTTTTAAGACCAGCATGGAATCTGTCGTGTGCTTTTATCGGCTTCGGGGTTCTTAGTCGCACCATCTTGTTATCCTCTCCTGTCTCGATGCAACTGAAGGAATTTCAGAGCGTTGAGACCTATAAATTCCTGGCCAACCATCGCGTGACACGTCAGCCTGCAGGTACTGTTCTGTTTTTTTCGGTTTTGCTTCCTCTTAATACTTCACTTCTACTTCATGCCTATCAATATATAAATGTCCCCTCCAATTTAACGCCAATGGTTGAAGCAACAATTAAATAACGGTTAGCTGGTAGCTTACGCTTCACTTTGTTTCTCTCGCTAATTGACGTTATACACCCTCCTGTTGGTAATGGTGGTTGAGGACATGAAAAGTAGTGTGGAGGGTGGTGGTGGTGGTGAATGTCGTCTGGCTGATTTTGAATTAGCAGGAGTGACTGGGGAAGAACAGAATATGACCCATACTAGATTAACAAAGAGAGTTGGAAGTGGCAAAATGTCTAGGCTGCATCATAATAGGTCATCTAAATCTGTGAAGAGAATTGACTTCAAATTCTCCCATTTAAAGGCTCTCCAGGTTCCTTTTATTCTATTTCCTATTTCCATACTATCCATTTAGTTTTCTTCTCTTTACTCGTTTTTCTTGATTGTTTAACTTTAGGACATAATGGGATTATGGGAAGGAATCACCTGTTCATTTCGCTGTCTGTGTCTTAAATAGGATGATCTTTTGCAGTGATTTCACCTTTGCCTTGTATATTTTCTCTGGGAATTGGTGATCATAATGACAAGACACCTAATATGATGAAGTTGTGATATGTGGAAACTAAATGATTTTTCATGATCAGAGGAAGACATGAAAGCAACTGAGGTGGAGCGATCAAACACACAATATAGTAACATTTCTTGGGTATTTAAAATGTAATTTGACAGCAACTGCAGATGTTTAGGAAATGTGACATTATTCAAAATCAAAAACTTGGTACAAACTTCATCAAATCGTGGTTACATGGAATTCTGACCACAATATTTTGGCATTGATAATGAGATGGTAAAATATGACTTAGGTGCACCTCAAATTTATTACTTGTGGGCTTTCTATTTAGTAGGCTAAATAGTCATGGATTATTATATATTAAACCAGCAACTAAAGCATGATGACTTCTTCATAGAAAAACTATGGTGATATTCACAAGGTCTTGAAAGATATCAACAGTCGCATGTGTAAATCCTTTCGGTGCTTCGCTTCGGAAAAATAAGGTCGCTTCAGTCATTAATTAATGCTGATTCCTATATAACAGGTACCCAAGGGGTGGGACAAGCTGTTCATTTCTGTTATCTCTGCCGAAAATGGTAAAATACTTGCAAAATCAAGCAGAGTACAAGTGCGCAATGGAGCCTGCCAATGGGCGGATTCTATTTCAGAATCCATATGGGTTTCAAAATATAGTTCTTCCAAGGAGATAGAAGATTGTGTCCTCAAGCTTGTTGTTGCCACGGTACTGCCATTATTAATGATATTGCTTTGTTATGTACTCTTCGTTACTTCAAACCTACTCAGAATCCATACTTTTCATGGGATATTATACTTTTTAGGTGATTTCTTTATCATAGTAAAATCTATCCTAAGAATTTCTTTCATTCTCTAAAAGTGGAACGTTTGACTCAAACAGGGATCACCAAGATCTGGCATCCTTGGAGAAGCTACAGTAAGTGTGACCAACTACATTAATTCAAGTGCTGCTGTTCCACTTTCAATTCCACTGAATAAGTGCAACCATGGGACAGTTTTGCATGTGAGTCAGATAACTTAGGCCTCTGGAATTTATTTTTTATTTTACATATTACTCATTGCAGGGGGAAAAAAAGCACCTCTTTCTTAATTTTCTGGTCACTCTGTGTCAAATTGGATGAATGGGAAGTTCAGTTTCCCCAAATTGAAAAGGATGATGGGATATGAGACTAAAATTTAATCATACATGAAGCAATTGATGTTTGTAAAAAAGAAAAGGGTCCCCCTCCTTTCGTTGTTCAAGGTGGGGAAAGAAGGAAGGTTCTATTTGTGTTCTTTTACTGTATTTTGATGATAGTTTTTAGTGTTCAGTGTAAAAAAGAAAAAGAGAGAAAATGTCCAGATTTCTAGTTTGCCCATTCTCATGAGTCCTTATTATATCACAAAGAGCACACTTGAAAAAGCATTGAGACATCTATGAAGTAGTAAATTTAAAATAATGTTAGTCCAGATTCATGTTAGAGGAAATCTGTTTCTTTCCTTCTTGCAGATGCAGAATTCTTGTGTGGCCAATATGTTGATCCGTGAACATGTTGCTTATGTGATGACAGAATGACCACGGATTATTTTGGCTGTAACTTGTGATTGATTATTCCTCATTCACCTTATATACATCCAGCCTTTCACAAGAGTTGTGTAAGACCAGACTAAGGTCTTATCAAAGAAGGGGGTTTTCACGCCATCTTTTTATGAACTAAAGACTCCTTTGACTTGTGAATACTATAAGGCCCGTGCATTTGTCTCTTTCTCTTGGGACTGTTATGTACAATGTATTGTTCTTAGAGCGTTGCTTCTTAGTGGTGAATAATAAGGAATAGTACTTGAACTAATTTTCAAGAAACCGTATCAAACTAGGCTCAACCCATGCTGAATACTATATGAGTATATACTATATAAAAGTAAAAAAAAGAGCACACAAATTGGGAAGAACTGCAAGTGCTCAGTGACTTTGTTCTAGCACACAAAAGAGTAAATGAAGGGAAGATAAAATAAAACCTCTCTATTTAAAATGAGACCATGTCAGTGCAAAGATTAGCATAATCTATGCATTTATATATAATATGAAATCTATAGAAAGATATGCCTGTCATAAGTTATGAACCTCATGGCTCATTTTAGATTCTGCGTAATGCACGGAACCCTTATTCTAGTTACTATCAATAATTATGCATGCTTAGAAGAGTATATGAAGTCAAAACTTAGGTCCTTTTTGCCAAAGTTACTACCACACATTGATATTACTGAACTTGGGTTGGGTAATTTTTTTGGACGATTGGAGTTGGTAATTAAGTGGTTCTACTTTTTACAGGTAACTATGCAGTGTCTCTCGCCGAGAGAACAATTAAGGTATTTATTTAAGGGTAGTTTTTCCCGTCATCTTAGACTATCATTCTTGAAAGTATTGATATCTTGTACATTTTCAGGGTTCAAGAATCAAGAGAGAGACACCAGACAAAGGCTCGGAATGCAGACAACTATGATGTAGCTGTTGAGTCTAATGGATCTAATCATCCATATGAACAGAATTTTGAATCTCCCACCAGTGGTGATTTGAACTCTACCTCTTCTCCTCCAGAAGTTGAGAGTAGGGTAAGATCACAAATTGTTGAAGTAGGATAACTAACGCACTTAAATACCCCCATTGAGCATCCCATACTACTCAATGTGGGACTTAGCATCACATCCTACCAAGTCTCGTATGAGATCTTAAGACCATTTCTTTTTTAGAGTCTGATTCAGCAAGGGTTCCTATATTTCTATCCTGCATGACTCATAACACAATTTGTTGTTGTTTATTCTAAATCATTATACTTGTGACATTTTTTCCTTTACTGTTGTGCAGGAAACAAGTTACTCTGGACATGGTTCACATGGCAGTTATAACTCTGCTGAGGGGTTCACAGGAAGGGGAGGCATCTCTCAGAATAATTCTTTAAGAGATGATGGACCCAGCTCAACTGGAAAACCTGAGTCAGTGAGTTCCCAGAAAAAGTCATATCTCTATTATGTTCCTTTTTATGATTCTTCTCAGTCTAATTCTTCATCATTCAATTCCCAGACTATGGGCCCACGGAATTTGTATTGTTTGCAAGAGTTTGGTACTTCATCTTCTGGGGCAACCAATTCTTCTAAGATCCGTGCTGATGCTTCAGAAGACAAAGTTGAAGAACTTCGGGCAGAAGCTAAGATGTGGGAGATGAATGCTCGGAAACTGATGGTTGATTTGGAGATGTTGAGGACAGAATTCTCAGAACAGTCTAAAAATCTGGAAGATTTAAGAATGGAGCTTTCAGATTCATGTGTGGAACGTGATAATTTGAGAAGAGAAGTTGAACAATTGAAGCTGTCATTGGAGGAACAAATGGTGAAACAGAAAGCATTGGAGGATTCTTCATCTCAAGGTGAATTTACTTCAGAAGTAGAGAAGGCTCTCAAAGATGAGTTGAAGTTTCAGAAAGAATCCTATGCCAACTTGTCTTTGGAATTGAAGAGGAACCAGGAAGCAAATCTTGAGTTTGTTTCTGTTCTCCATGAGCTTGAAGAGACCGTAGAACAGCAGAAAATCGAGATAGAAAGGTGTAACACAGAGATTGTGTCCCAAAATGGAGGTGATGTAGATCTAATGGGAGAAATTGAAATTTTGAGAGAAAAAGTTCAAGAGCTGGAGATGGATTGCAATGAGCTGGCAGATGAAAATCTTGAGCTTTTATTCAAGCTTAAAAAAGTGAAGAACAGTTCAGGAAAGGGAGCATGTGAGGATTTGCCACCAAACATCTCAAATGCATTCCAAGCGCCCCTTTTAGAAGACATGCTTGAAGCAGGAGTCACCAGGAAGGTTAAAAATAATGATGAAATTTCAATTCTAGAGCTCCAGGGCTCGAAAGCTGCTCTTGAAATCAGAATGGCAGAACTGAGTAATGAAGTAACTGATAAAACATCTCAGATGGCAGATCTTGAGGCCAATTTGTTGTCCAAGGAAAAGGAGATTTGGGTTCTGCAGAAGCAACAGAGTGAGTTGGAAGCGAAGGTATGCCAGCTTCAGGATGAAAAAATTCAACTAGAGGAGCACATGGAGGTCATGTTGAGCGAAAGAGATATTAACATTAAATGCTTGAATGATTTGCAAAACGATTTGGGAATTCTTAGCAGGAGCATGGACTCCCATGTTTCTGCCAATGAAATTCTCAGAAGAAAATCATTGGAGCTTGAAAATGGAAAACACAAACTGGAGCGTCACATATCAGACCTAGAAAAGGAAAAAGAACAATTGGCAATGCAAATGTCTGTTTTAGAAGCTCAACTCATGCATTTGGCAAATGAAAGAGATTCTAGTCTATCAGAATTAGAGAACTCCAGATCTCACACCACGATGCTTCAAGAAGAGATTATGAAGATAAAGTCTGAGGTGGATTCTTCAATAGAAGATTTGAAAGAAAACTTAAAGATGGCTCATTGTCAGTGGTCAGAATCTCAACAAAAATGTGAATATCTAGTAAGAGAAAATCAGCATTTACAAACTGCCATTGAGAATTTCACTAAAGAATGCCATTCTCTTCAGAAATTAAATGGAGATTTAAGAAAGCAAAAACAGGATTTACAAGAGCATTGCTCAATCCTCGGAAATAGGTTGGGAGAATCAGACCAAAGATTTGCAGTTTGCTCTGAAAGAGTGGAGCTCTTGGAAAATAAATTTGATTTGATGTTGGAAGAGAATGCATCAAAAGAGAAGAGTCTAATTTCAGAATTAGATGTTCTTGTTGATGAAAATATCAGACACAATGAGCATGGTCAAAACATGATAAATCAGATTCTCATGGAGAAGACAGCAGAAATTCATAGCCTTCAACAAAAAATTGATCACCTCAGTATGGTTCTTTCAGAAACTCGTAATGAAAACGAAAGAATAGCTTCCAATGCTACCCTTGAAATTTCTGCATTAACTGCTGATAAAGCCAAGCTGGAATCTGCCCTTGAGGAAGTTCAATCCGATATAATTTCAACTAATAATGAGACGAATATTATGCAGACAGATTATGAACGAAAGCTGCAGGACCTCACAACTCAGTTTTCTGCTTTAAAAAATGACCAGGAAATTTGGATGTCTGACCATGAAAAGTTGTTGAAGCAGGTGGAAGATTACAAATCTAGAGAACTAAAAGTCAACAGCACTGTGAAAACCCTTGAGTCAAAGCTTAAAGTCACTGAATATGAAAAACAACTTCTTGTAGAGGAGTCTGATAATTTGAAGATTCAGCTGCTGCAGATAGAAGGATTTGAGAATGAAATCATGGCTCTTAGAAATGAGCTCAGCACAACCAATTCTGATAAAGAAAGATTGGAAGCATCTTTATGCTTGACTTCTGAATCGTGTGAGAATCTGAAGGCAGAGAAAAATTCACTAGCGGCAAAGATTTTAACCTTGGAGAAAGCTGCATCTGAATTGGAAGACTGCAGAAGAAGTAGAGTATCCCTAGAAGAAAAGCTTATGCAGATGGAGAGTGACTTGAAGGAAAAGGAAACAATATCTGCCCAGGAAGCTGAGAAGAAAAATGAGCTCAGTCACGTGAAAAGAATAAACAGGCATTATCAACAAACAATACGAAAACTAGATAAGGAAAAAGATGAGCTCAAGACAAAAGCCCAAGCCCTTGAAGAAGAATTAAAA
The DNA here is from genome assembly GCA_034222035.1 of Acacia crassicarpa. Classification (NCBI taxonomy): domain Eukaryota; kingdom Viridiplantae; phylum Streptophyta; class Magnoliopsida; order Fabales; family Fabaceae; genus Acacia; species Acacia crassicarpa. The sequence goes on along the minus strand of JAWXYG010000002.1, from coordinate 57,832,233 downwards.
CTAATTAAGGAGCAGAAGCAAAACCTAATGCCTAAGATTAACGGTAACACATTGCCTACTCATGAGGCTCTGAAGGTATCACTCCTTAGCATTCTTTTTTCTCATCTTTGCTTGTTATGTTTTGAGTCATTATTTTTTTTTGGGGGCAATTTCACGTAATGCTTATGTTATGTTCCTGGACTCCTTTTTCTATTGACAGGCGGAAAATGAATTTGGACTTCTTGATGTGAGTGCTCATGCTATTGAAGCTGATTCATTATCAAAGATTGAGTTACATGACACTGAACTGATAAAAGCGAAAGGAGCGAATAACATGATTGAAGATCAATCAAACTGGTTAGAAGAACAGTCTTTCCCTTAAAAACAAACTTTTGATGTGTGTATGGGTTATTACGCTATTTCAGTTTAGTTTTAAAGGGTTGTGTACCTCTGGTCTTCTCCGAACCCCACCTGGTGGGAGTCTCGTATACTTAGCCTCTCTTTTTAAAGTATTGTTTAGAAAGGATATATGCTGATGTTTTAGGACATGAATATATTTATACTGGTTATATCCACATGCCGATTATGATAACCTTATGATATTTCTCAATGTCGGTCAATATCTTGCGACACTTGCTGATTTGCACGTGCTATTGCTCCACAGGTTTCAATCCCATGGCCAGAATGACAAAGAAGCCTCTGTAAAATCAATTGCAGATGGTGAAATACTGACAAAAGAAAGATTTGAACGAACAAAATCAACGCTAGAGGCTGAGTTGAGAGACCTCCAGGAGCGTTACTTCCACATGAGCCTAAAATTTGCTGAGGTAGAAGCTCAACGTGAGGAACTTGTAATGAAACTGAAGGTGGCTAAGAACCCAAAGGATGTCACCCTTTAATTAACTTTCTTGATTCAAATGTCTGAGTTTCCTATAATATGTGACCTTTTTTTTTTTTAAAAAAAATGAATCATTGATTGAGATGATAATTAAACAATAAAGATTGTAGCATATAATATCAATCACTCGAAGGGGAATAACACTATAAGCAAGTGACTGTTAATATTTAGTTTGACTGTCATTTCTTCATGAATCTTACTATCATTTATTGGTTCTAAAATGTTGTTTCTTCTTCTAATCCTTGGTATAAAAGCTAGTTGGGGATTGAATTTGGTCATAAATGTAAGACCTCAATCTATTTTTTCTCCCAAATTTATAGTTTTGTCAAAGTATCATTGTTGATTGCACACATTAAGAAGTTTATTAGTAATCCTGATGAAAAATAATATTTCAGAATAATTAACATATATTTTTGCAAATAACTAACATAACTAACTTTTTTAGTTTACATAAATTAGTCAATTAGTTCTTATATTAAGAATCGGGACAATGAGAAAACACTCTTATTATTTAATACAAAAAATTGAGCATGAATTATTCTTTTATATTATAGTGCCTAACGATGATCCCAGTAACAAAGAGAGCTGGGAAAGAGAGGGGCCTCATGACACGGTCATTGTATTTTAGGTGCTTGCATAGGTCGGCATTGTCCTGAACCGCTTTTAAGCAATTTGCATATCAAACAATTTCTTCTTGCGTCGAGTTACTGCCATAACGGAAGCAAGTTTAATTTTAATTAATTTGGAGGGTGAAGGGAATTTTTTTTTTAAAAAAAAAAATCATCCAAAATAAAATTCAAGTATTGTGCTTTGTGATGCTTTCTATGTAGATAAATATTCTATATTTTATATTATATTGGGTCAGTGAAGTCATAAGACACATTCTAAATTAAAAATGTTTTTCATGTCAAGAATATCAGCTGACGTCAACATACGTATCAACCAGAAAGAACAAACAAACAAAAGAAGGAATTTAGAATCTTATGAACTTGTCACTAAAAAAAAAAAAGAGTATTATGAACCTAAATACATTAGTGGCCGTGACTTATGGTATAAATGCCTACTTTAACTCTTCAACATTTGAGCCGCTGCTTACAATACTAACTACCCTCTCTTGATTTTTTTAGAAGAAGGAAAAAGGGGAAAAAAGAAAAAAAGAAAGTCAAATTAAGAGCAAACGAGGTGGAAGGATGGTACTGTTCATTTCGGCATCAAGTAATATTCTTGTGGAGCTTCTTTGTTTACCACTACTATAATGCACGTCACTAAATGGCGTGTTCCCTGAACCACTTCTTTTATTTGTTTTCTTTACTTTCGAAATAAATAAAATTGTTTAGCTCCTAAAGGCTGTAAGATATTTATATCTCAAAGCAACTGGCTACTCTTATCTAACTCCTCTCAAATTGTCACTCTTGTTCTTTCACTCTCCTGCTGTCATTCTGACGAATGCAAGTGACCAATTAGGATAGTCTAAAAAATTCAGTACTGGTTCAGCTGTAAATTTATTATTGAACCGCAATTCATTTCTTCTCCTATCATTTGAGAGACTATTTTAAATACTTAATTCTCTGATTAATTTTTTCAAAAACTGGTCTCAAAACACTCTTGAAGGAGTATATATTCTCTCTTCAAAGGCATATATTATGCAAAAAAGAGGATCAAACTTGAACTAAAAAGGAGCTAAGAATAATGCCGTTTGCTATTGAGGCAAAGAATATGAAAATCTTACTCAGATGAGAAAAGGCCCTAAAATACTGGTGTCAAGAAAAGCATTTACTAATTAATTATATAGGTTATAAAGGAGACAAATCTTTAAAAACGAGACACGTGCCAATCTATGACAAATTATTGAGTGATACCTAGCTTAGTCGATTTTATTTGTTGGCTTGGGAATGTTTCAACTTAATTGGGCTTAATGTTTTTGCTTTTGCTATATAAACATTTTTTCTGCCATATTCATATAAAAATGAGTGGGTTCCAATAATATTTTCTTTCTTTTATCTTTACAATGGAACTCACTCACTTTTATGTGAGTGGGGCAAAAAAAAAATGTTTTTACAGTAAAAGCAGAAATATTAAACCCTACTTAATTATACCTGTTTCTTAATCCTTTTTTGTTAGTTACCTTGATAACTATGTAAGGTTATTATCGTTTAAGTAAAACTCATGTTTTGTGGTGGAGTCTCTTGTCATTTCAGTGAACAAATCCTCAAAACAAATCAGCAAAAAATAATGATCGGATCTATGACAAAGATGCGTGTCTATAATCAAGCCGAACAATTAAATTGAGTTAACATAATATTTAGTCTCCAGAGTTTGCCATCATTTGGATTTTGGTGCCTCAAGTTTTAATTTATAGGTTTTAATCCCTTAAGTCTTATTTCTTTTAATATATTGGTCCCTATAATTTAATAAAAACCTGGACCATTTTATCATTAGCTAAAAGAACCAAAATTTATAGTTTAAAACTTGAGGAATTAAAACAAAAAAGACAACAAACTTAAGGGATAAAAAGATGCTATTAACCCTTAATCAAAACTATAAAACCCAGGCGGTGAAGAGTCTTGCCTCAGAAGAAAAAGAGAAAGAAAAAGAAGGATTTAGGCAATAAAAGGGAAAAGGAATGGTCATATCAGATACGCGGTGGGCAGAAGTGGGAGAGGCATATGCTTTGGAAGATCCCAAATGAGGTACCTCTATCTCACTCTTACTTTTCTTTATACCTGATTTTTTTAAATGTTGCTTTAGCAAAAAGCCAAAAAGTCACCTTCTTCACCAGTTACTTAAGTCATCTCAGCTCTGAGCAAAAAAAAAGTCATCTCAGCCTTTTATATTGCCGTCACCATCAAATAAGCAAAGCAAATCCTTATAACAGCCAAATCTTACCTTCTTTCCAACCCTCTTCCGTCTCTGCACCACCAGCAGCCACCATGTGAATCCTTATTCTCAGCCCACTCCCTCCGTTAATTATGCACTTGGGCTTCGAGGGAGGTGGTGAAGAAGATGGTGGATATATATATATATATATAAATGTCCACACGCAAAAATCCAACTCACTGTCTCCATACTTACCATGCTCTTTTGCTCTGTAAGGTGTGGGAGCAGCGAGATTAGTAAGTTTGCTGGAAATGAACCTCCTTGATGAAGGCGAATTTTCTTTTAAAAGGGCAACTTCGATACTTTGGCATTTTCAACTCCCTTGGTCTCACTTCACTCTCTGTGATTTGCTTGATCTCCAGTGAGTTTCCAGAAAGGCGATTATGTTCCTACGTTATGTATTTCTATTTCTCTGGTTTTGTTTCTACTGTAATCCCTCTGCTTATGTTACTACTCGTATTTTGTTTCTGTAATTGATATATGGGCAAATCTCAGACTTGGTTTGATTTTCTGGCTAGTGCGTTTGCTTGGTATTCTAGACATGCGCATATGTATTTTAAAGTTAGTTCTCCACTATCTATTTAGTCTGGTGAGAAAGTGTTCTGCAACTTCTCAATAAACAAGTTTCAGCCTTATCCCTTCTTGGGTGGTTTTTATCTGCTTCAACTAGCCTCGTATCCTCCCCCAAAATCTAGAATATTAATCCCATATTTTTGTAGGTTTTCATACTAACCTTTCTCCTTTTCACCTTTCTGATGATCCACTCGAATCATATGAATATGAAGGGTCAATAATTTGTTTGCTAGTTGCTAGTTGGTGACATGCTAGGCTCATACAGAATTCATACGTTAGAGTGATATCCTTGACGTGGAATGATTGGCTATGTTTTCATAGTAATTTCGAAATTCTTAGCTTGTGATTGGTTCATCAATCTTACACCAGTGATTGGTCAATCACAAGTCAAGGCGGGTCCAGATGTTTCAGTTTCGCATTTTCGCAGTCAATTAATTCCTTGAGTTTATATTAATTAAACATAATATCAGCTGTTCAACCCCAAACCTACTCATGTCTTCCATCCCCTACCTTAATTTGAATAAAATATAGGAGTAGTAGATTAATTAATGTTACATGCGCTATCCAGTGGAGTACACATTTGGTGCTTATAATTAGGTGCTTAATTATGTGCTTATACCTCTAATTAGAGGTATAAGCAAATTTTTTTTATTTTTTTAATATATTGTATTTATTTATATTTAAATCACATGTTACTTTCTGAGATGTCTTTTATACCCAGTATCTCAAATTAATTAATTTTCAGTTTTGTATTTATCTGTAATACCAGTATTATGAAAATTAATTAATTTGAGATACTGGATGCAAACAAATTTTTAGAAAGCAGCATATGATTTAAATCTAAATAAATATAATATAAAAAAATTTAAAAAAATTGGTTATACCTCTAATTAAAGGTATAAGCACATAACTAAGCACATAATTATAAGCATCAAATATGGACTCCTATCTAGGGTGGTTAATCTATTTGACAGATTCATGACGTCTAAATTTCTTATTTTTTGGGCCAAGTAGTTATTTTTCCCAAATGAGTCACTGCTGTCCAAGGACCGCTTAAAACGAAAAACTAAATTGTACCTGTATTTACTATTAATTATAGGATTTAAGTATCCTAGTGATGGCTCGTGCAGAGATTTTTTCCCCAATTTCCCCAGACATGTTTGTGCTTAGTCAGATTAGCATTAAAGATAGTGGTATACAAGGTATTTCACTTTTTTTAAAAATGCAATATATACATGTGCATTTTAGGCTGTCTTCAATTTGCATTTACATAATTCAGGACTAACCTGAAATCACACAAATATATAGATAGATCGACACCTATCATTAGTTTGTCAACCAAATTATTTTACATAATCCTTGCGTGATTAATCTGTGTTATATTTGTGACACTTAAAATAAAATTATTTTTATAGCACATACTTCTGAGTTACAATTAATTTACATGCGATAGTAAAAAATCAAATGACAAGTGACATATCCATTAGACGATTTTTTTTATACTAAAATTAAACTATTGGATATTGAATTACAAAATAAACAAACAAATCAATTTATTTCACATAATTATTGTCCGATCGATTTGTGCTATGTATGTGACACTTAAAATGGAATTATTTCCCTAGCGTTCACCTCGATTTGCACATCGACCCAAACCAGACTGATGCCATTTATAACATCCCAATGATTATTTTTGTAGTGTTTACACCCGAACCATACTCTAATACCATTTGTAACATCTCATCACTCGCTGGCATATCAACCCAAACCGGACCATTCATAACATCCTAGGCTTTGATACTATTCGTAACATCCCAACGATTAATGATCTGATACCATTTGTAACATACCAGCATCCTCGTTGGCACATTAACCAAGCCAGACTGTTTGTAACATTCCAAGTCCTAACTAGCACGTCAAGGCGAACCAGGCTCTGATACCATTTGTAATAGAGGTAGCATTACATGAACATCCTCTTCTCTCTTCCAACTATTTCGCATGAGCCTCTTCAAAGTTTTCATGCATCTACCATGCCACATCATCTCGGAAAATCCTTATCCAAACCTTTTATTTTCTAGGTGTGTCCTGCTCAAACTGGAGCACAAGTTTGGACTTGCGGTCGTTGAAATTACGACGGCAGGCTTCGATATCTTCCCGTGCACAACAGCCCCTTCCAAAATATTATTGGGAAGCAGCTTAACACTGAAGTGCTTTCATGTTAGTTGTAATATCCCGAATTTTGGACCTAAAGACTAGAAAATAAGCCTATTTTTGGAAGACTACTAGGCCCTATTTTTGAAAATGACGAATTTGGAATCAGTAATTTTTGGACATGAATAGTGTTTACTATTCACAAATACGTACATGAATAGTATTTACTATTCACATATACGTATTTACTATTCATTAAAATATTAAAAAATTGTCACGGGAGTATTTTGTACTCTGGGGAAATTACCATAAATGACCAAAGTACACTTAAGTACCATTAATGATCTAAAAGGGAGAGAACTGATAGAAATTAAATCCTATCTAGAAAACCATGAACTAAGTTTCTTAGGCCAGGACATATTACAAACAAATGAATTTTTGTCTAGAAGCTGGTGTTTGCGGAAGTCATTTCCGTGACTGGCAGGGCGAATAAGAAATCAGATATTAACTTGAATGGTAGATAGTTATGAAGTGGATAAGCATGTGATATTTGATCGGAAGATGAGTATTCGGTAGTTAGATGGTAGATGGAGATATGTATGGTAGCTACATATGAATGGTAGTTAGATGGTAGATGGAGATGTGTAGTTACATGGTAGATGGATATATGAATGGTAGATAAATGGTAGATGTGTAGTAGATGGACAAATGAATGGTAGATAAATGGTAGATGTGTAGTAGATGGACATGTGATTTTTGAAAACTAGTTGAGACCCGAACTCTATAAATACCTCATCCCTTCTCATTTCTTTCACAACATACAATCACTCAAGACTCACAGAAAGGTAGGGAGAAAAAGAGAGAGAGAGAGAGAGAAGGAACGTAGGGAAGCCTTGCAGTAATTTTGGAAACTATAGAGTAACAGGTAACTCTGAATATTCTTCCTTATACTTGTGAATTATGTATGATTATAAACTTGTTTGGCAAGAATATTTAGAAAATGTTTGTGGTTTTAAGATCTGGTGTGGGAACTTTGGTTTGTAAATCTGTAGAGGTACTATTTATGTGTATGTTACTATTCACGTATACATATCGTATTTTACTATATACTGTATCTTACTATTCATACGTACTGATTTACTATTTATCATTTATGTATATTTACCGTATTTTACTATTCACAAATACGCATAGTAATTTACTATTCAAAAATACGCATATTGATGTATATAATTTTATGGTAGAAAAATGCATTATTTTAGAGTGAACACATTTATCATGGCGGTTGTATTGTGATGGGAGGAGTAAGGAGGGATTTGAATGATGATAAGAATTGTTTATGCCACCACTCGGTGCACAGTGGATGGTACTTGTTTCAGGGCCCCATCTTCCATGTTATCCTTTGGCCGGGATTTCATTGGAGTTGTGGGACATGTGACACCTCCTTAGTTATTTTAAAGGAGGGGAGCCATAGTCCAGATTTAAGCTCTATACCTTTGGCCAGGTGTATCTTAAGTTTTGGTGAGCTTGGGACAATTCAGTCAAATGAATGTTTCTATTGGACTATGTGTTAGCCTATGGCTCCAGTCAGCGGTATACGGTTGGAAGAGGATATAAGGGAGGCTGCATATTGCATAATGCATTTCTGAACGGTTCAAGGATTGACAAAATGATGATGAATATTTTGTAAAGACATTTGATGAGAACTTTTGAAATATATATATTTATATATATATATATATATATTTACAAACATATTTGAAACTAGCCCATGTTTTTGTCATATGTAATTTGCTTGTGTACGGTAGAAATTTTCAGTAGTTACTGAGACGTGGAATCTCATCCCATATTAACATTTTTCAGGTGATTATCCTAGTAGAGAGCAAGGGAAGGCACCTATGGAGTGAGCTGAGGAGGCTCTTTTGTACTCCTATAGTTTATGTTATGTTATTTTATTTGCCATGAACCTAAGACTTCCGCTTTGTGCTAAACTCTGAAACATTTTTGGAAATTTATTATGAATTTTTATTTTGAAAGGTTACGTAATTTAATGATTTGGATATCGAAAATCCCTATTGAAGGTATTTCAAATATTTTGGTCAAGTTTTTGGGTGATGAAAATGAGGTGTTACATTTTTGGTATCAGAGCTAAACGTTCCATGACAATTTTATTTATTTTCAAAAGTGTTTTCTTAAAATTTTGTTTTTAAGGTCATGGCAAATTAAATATCATGACATGTGCACTTCCCTTTATAGTTTTGGATTACATTTACTTAATTTTCTTGTGACATTCATGATAGGAGAAGAATGGGTTAATAAAAAAGAAATATTCAAGTGATTGATAATGAAGAGCCTGGTTGCGGAAGATGGTAAGTAGAAAATTTATTGAATATTAGATTCTGTAGGCCCAAAAATTTCTTTTTAGGGGATGAATATTTTTATTAACCATTGGTGTCTAGAAAAGTGATTGGAAGACTAAGTCTCTATTTGATGGTTATTCAATTAGTTGCCGTTGTGAAAAACATGAAGAGGTTTTCACTAGATTTACACTTACCTAGCTAACTGATATGATTAACAGATGACAATACCATAACCGTATACCGACATAGTTTTGATTAAACGATAAGTTAGAATAACTTGCTTAAGTGTGAATTTAATAGATAAAGTTGAGTTTGGCAGGAAAACTTGGAAATCCTTATGAATCTTATAATAGAGATTACAAACATTAGCAAGAAGGCTAAGAAGAGTAGGCTATATTATTTCAAGCATCAAGAGCAACAGTTGGTACAATCCCACCACAAGCGTTGACCATCTCAAGTTTAAGTCTATTAATTTCTTCCTGAGCGGCTGCACTTGAGAGAGGACCATCAGAAGACATTGTTTTTCTCAATCTAGCTATTTGCCTCATAGTGCTTCGAATTTTCACATAAGGCCAATGCTTAATTCCTCCCCTATGGCATATTTTCATTAAAACATTTTTGCATAAACGAACTTGATTAGCCGCTTCTTGTTGAGGTAAATGAAAGAAGTCTCTAAGATCATCTATTGACATTGATGCACCTCTTATATTTTGTTCAGCTCTTGATCGGTATGGATCACTAGGTATGGGGACTGAAGGATTATTATTTACAACCAAGAGCTCTTTTCCTTTATTGGATATATTTTCTGTATTGGTTGGAAATGAACTATTAGGGAGTTCATTTTGATTGTTAGTCCATTCCAAACCAACACAGAGGGCCTCATAGTAGGCTGATAGGGGATCTGACACCAGGACATACCCTAAAGAGTTTTGATTCAAACAATAATTTTCTAGAAAATGTTTGACATCTTCTAAATTTTTCTTACCAAAGTCAAATACTCGAGGTTTGGAAGAACCACCTTGTACGTCCTGGTGAAAGACAGCATGGCATATCATACCAATCCTCCCATGAACTTCAAGTTTATGATATTGAAGTCCGTTGGTATGAATGATCTCCCGTAGAACATGGCAGCAACCACATGAAAATGGATTAGTAGTCTCGGCTAGGCTAGAAGCAAGATTCCTTGGTTGAGAAGGCACCGTAGACTCCATAAGTTCTGCCATATTACGACACCTTTGGACAGGTCCCCTTGATGGACCTGCTTCAGATTCCTTCCTGTTAGTAGTTATAGGAATAGAATCTTGTATCCTTGGAGGAGGAGTAGGAACGTTAATCATTGAGGAAGATGAATGAACGTTCACTTCTGTGGGATTCTGAGGAAGCAAAGAGGAGTAAGAGTATGGTACATTGTTGGACAAGTCAGCTAACATGTTAGACTGATTGTCACGAAGTAAAGCTTCAAGAAAGAAAAGGTTGAATGAGTCGGAGGCTGGAATGAAGTTGCTTGAACCGGCCATGTTTAAGGATAATATAGAGGGTTATAGCGAAGGATATGAACGGAAAGGAAATGTGTATGATAATTTGAAGCTTAAGAGAATGTGAAACATTTACTCTTCCTTTACTCGATTTATAGCTGGGCTAGCAACGCCTATATTTTGTTAAGCAGCATCGGATTCTCATCTGTGGTTAGCTCAGAATCATGTAGACTTTGTTGTTATACGGAAAATTTTATGGCACCGCACCCTAGTGCACCCTAGCCACCGTTAGGGGTCGCAGTCTCCTAGACCTTTACAGACAGAAATCGCTATGACATTTATTGCTAGTTGTGTTTTCAAGAAATTAAGTTTGGACGTTTATACGCGCATGATAATTATTTATCCAAGAAATCTGTCTTGGGTGTGCAGTTGATTCGAGATGTCGGGACTGGCATTTGAAAATGGGATTTTGAGAGTAAGCGTGCAAAGGCGATAGTAATATCAGGGAAGGTGATTTTTGTTAAAGTTTGAAATTTGAAACATTTCGAATTAAGGCCGAGTACCTTGTAGAGAGAAAAATTGGTGATCTTTAGGGATGTTAAGAAAATGCTGATATGAATTCGGTATGATTGAGGATAGTCTTGAATATGATTTAAGTTGAAATGTGACAATTGAGTACCTTTGAGGTAGTATTAGAACTTTGTGATAATATTGACATTGTATGTTTTAGGGATCAAATTAAGAATTGTGAATCACAATCCTAATATGTACAATAGGCAATATGATTTCTTAGCTTAGCTGATATTGAGGTTCTAAGAGTCAAATTGTAAATTTGATGATTGACATTTTGGGAATATCTGAGGATAGTATTTGTATGACTTGAGGTATTATGAGGTTGCTAGCTACAGAATCAACTTAGGGAAGGATCTTGATTATGAATTATTCCCTTTGAGTTACAGGTGAGAGTTAGTTCCTTGATGGAACTGTATGATAGCTAGAGCCTGGAAGTGTTATACAGGATGACATCCTAAAAACAGTTGTTTGGTTTCTGAATATGTTTGAAAAATTGAATTTTGAATTTACCAATGCACCTGCGGTATTTGAGAATTTTCTGAATTGAAATTTTGAGCAGAATGCTTTCAACTGAGTTAAAGTTCAATTTGAAGTAGTTATTTTTGAACAATGCTGTTTCATTGAAGGGATCCTTATGGAACCAAGAGCGTGAATTGAATTTTGAATTTTATAAATTGAATTCTTGAATGAAAAGTTTTCAATAGAATTTGAGACCAGTTTGAATGGTCTGTTTGTGAAATGTGTTGTCTCATAAAAGGGGTTTTTTGTTATAACCCAGAATTTGAAAATTTAGTTTTCAACTTTGTTGTGGTAAATGCAGTACGGAGCTGGGAGAGGCTGGAAACTGTTATGAATATACTCGGTTTGCTGGGTCTTGCCAAATGTATTTAAAATATTCATTTTTGAATCACTTGCCATTGATGAAAGCTAGATTGAATAGTGAATGTGTTTTCTTGAACTTAAACTGGCAACGAATATGCTTTTTATGAAAATACTAGTTTTATAAAGTGAGATTTTGAAAATGTATTGCGACCACAGAAAACTTTAAATATTTAAATTTGAAAATCAGGAAGTTGAATTTGAGACAACATAGAAGAAGTAATGACATGACTGTCATCGCTAATGTTTTGTATTGAAAAGCGGTGCAAATGGTAATTATGTTAATATAGGAACAGAAAATGATAGAATAGTCTAGAAATCTGAACTAATTAAGTTAGGTATTACGTGCTAACTACTGAGCTATACAAGAAAAGCTAGTTTGAGAACTTGAATTGAGGAAGCTTGAGCATAGGGTAGAAGAGCAGAGGCTCGAGGCGGTAATACCCGTTGAGCTAGTTTGCATGTGGTGGTATCTCTAGGCTATAAGACTTATGTGCCTAGTATTGTGGTAACATTAGACCTGTGTGTGTCTAAAGTTTGTCTTAAGGTTGGCAGAATAATCAGACTATATCATGTTGTGGTCAGTATGGCCTGAGGGTAACTCCTTAAGCTGTAAGATCAGAATATCCAGCGTTGTGATAATAGAATGAAATAAGCAGAAAAAGAAGAATGTACCAGTCTGTGAGGCCAGTGTAACCAAGCGTTCAAATAAGGAACTAGTGGATCCTATATTTGAATATCACTGTGGGAACATGATGAATGAAATGTTGTATAATTGTGTTGTGTGCCTGGTGAGCATGTTTGGGAAAGAAATAGGACTTAAAGATAACATGGCATATCAAGCTGAGCCGGAGCGGATTGTTAATGCAAGGGATAAGTAATCGAGGAACAAGACTATTAGACTTGTAAAGGTTGTGTGGAAAGGAATGGCTCCCGGAAATGCTACTTGGGAAACGGAAGAGAGCATGCGACAATCCTATCCTTACTTATTTAATTAGGTAAGTAGAATTCTTACTATATCGAATTTTGGGGACAAAATTTTTTTTTAGGAGGGGAGAAATGTAATATCCCGAATTTTGGACCTAAAGACTAGAAAATAAGCCTATTTTTGGAAGACTACTAGGCCCTATTTTTGAAAATGACGAATTTGGAATCAGTAATTTTTGGACATGAATAGTGTTTACTATTCACAAATACGTACATGAATAGTATTTACTATTCACATATACGTATTTACTATTCATTAAAATATTAAAAAATTGTCACGGGAGTATTTTGTACTCTGGGGAAATTACCATAAATGACCAAAGTACACTTAAGTACCATTAATGATCTAAAAGGGAGAGAACTGATAGAAATTAAATCCTATCTAGAAAACCATGAACTAAGTTTCTTAGGCCAGGACATATTACAAACAAATGAATTTTTGTCTAGAAGCTGGTGTTTGCGGAAGTCATTTCCGTGACTGGCAGGGCGAATAAGAAATCAGATATTAACTTGAATGGTAGATAGTTATGAAGTGGATAAGCATGTGATATTTGATCGGAAGATGAGTATTCGGTAGTTAGATGGTAGATGGAGATATGTATGGTAGCTACATATGAATGGTAGTTAGATGGTAGATGGAGATGTGTAGTTACATGGTAGATGGATATATGAATGGTAGATAAATGGTAGATGTGTAGTAGATGGACAAATGAATGGTAGATAAATGGTAGATGTGTAGTAGATGGACATGTGATTTTTGAAAACTAGTTGAGACCCGAACTCTATAAATACCTCATCCCTTCTCATTTCTTTCACAACATACAATCACTCAAGACTCACAGAAAGGTAGGGAGAAAAAGAGAGAGAGAGAGAGAGAAGGAACGTAGGGAAGCCTTGCAGTAATTTTGGAAACTATAGAGTAACAGGTAACTCTGAATATTCTTCCTTATACTTGTGAATTATGTATGATTATAAACTTGTTTGGCAAGAATATTTAGAAAATGTTTGTGGTTTTAAGATCTGGTGTGGGAACTTTGGTTTGTAAATCTGTAGAGGTACTATTTATGTGTATGTTACTATTCACGTATACATATCGTATTTTACTATATACTGTATCTTACTATTCATACGTACTGATTTACTATTTATCATTTATGTATATTTACCGTATTTTACTATTCACAAATACGCATAGTAATTTACTATTCAAAAATACGCATATTGATGTATATAATTTTATGGTAGAAAAATGCATTATTTTAGAGTGAACACATTTATCATGGCGGTTGTATTGTGATGGGAGGAGTAAGGAGGGATTTGAATGATGATAAGAATTGTTTATGCCACCACTCGGTGCACAGTGGATGGTACTTGTTTCAGGGCCCCATCTTCCATGTTATCCTTTGGCCGGGATTTCATTGGAGTTGTGGGACATGTGACACCTCCTTAGTTATTTTAAAGGAGGGGAGCCATAGTCCAGATTTAAGCTCTATACCTTTGGCCAGGTGTATCTTAAGTTTTGGTGAGCTTGGGACAATTCAGTCAAATGAATGTTTCTATTGGACTATGTGTTAGCCTATGGCTCCAGTCAGCGGTATACGGTTGGAAGAGGATATAAGGGAGGCTGCATATTGCATAATGCATTTCTGAACGGTTCAAGGATTGACAAAATGATGATGAATATTTTGTAAAGACATTTGATGAGAACTTTTGAAATATATATATTTATATATATATATATATATTTACAAACATATTTGAAACTAGCCCATGTTTTTGTCATATGTAATTTGCTTGTGTACGGTAGAAATTTTCAGTAGTTACTGAGACGTGGAATCTCATCCCATATTAACATTTTTCAGGTGATTATCCTAGTAGAGAGCAAGGGAAGGCACCTATGGAGTGAGCTGAGGAGGCTCTTTTGTACTCCTATAGTTTATGTTATGTTATTTTATTTGTCATGAACCTAAGACTTCCGCTTTGTGCTAAACTCTGAAACATTTTTGGAAATTTATTATGAATTTTTATTTTGAAAGGTTACGTAATTTAATGATTTGGATATCGAAAATCCCTATTGAAGGTATTTCAAATATTTTGGTCAAGTTTTTGGGTGATGAAAATGAGGTGTTACATTAGTGCTGTATCCTCAGGCAACATCTGGAATCCATTCAAGAAGGTATTTCCCTTGTTTAAATAATTGACAGCATGAAATTATCTTCATATCTTGATGGATATATATCATATACGTAAATGAGTTCATACTATTCAGATCCATTGTTAACACATTCAATCTTATTTTATTTCTGCAAATTATTTGACATTATAATTTTAATTTTCATGAAATAATTAACTCAAAAGACACGAGTCTTGAATATTTACTTTGTCTTTTGATTATATCAGAAAGTTATTACTGATTTTTTTTGTCTGCAGGATCCACATTTTGATTATATTAGGGAATTGACTGATGGGGTTCTGTAAGGCCCTAGGGCTTCAGACAATTATCGAGACGAAACTCCATGCTATTGAATTAGGGCTATTGATGGCTTGCAGGTTGGGGCTTCAACAGATACAACTCTACTCTGATTCTCTGGACGCGATTAATATTCTCATGAGGGATGGAGCCTATGCTGATCATCCTTTGAGAGACATTATTGGCAACATCAGAGATCTCCTCTTCCAGGATTGGGACGTGCAGTTATTCCATACATCAAGGAACAACATCGCATGCGCTGATTATTTGGCTAAGGAAGGACACAATGTTCTAGCTGATGCGAATGTGACTCTTATTCCAACCGTTCCCATGGGGTGCCGTGATATCGTTTTGAGGGACCAGTTGGTTTGCTGGTCTTAGTATTGTGTTTTTTGTGTTGTATTTGGGATTAGATCCTATGGTCTAACCCCTATTTTCTTATTTCAAGCTTCGGCTTGCCTTTGTTATGCAAAAAAAAAAAAAAAGAAAGCTTATCATTGATATCAACACCATCCCTGACACCGACCCACTAGCTTGGACTGTGATACCAACACACTAGCTCAGACTCTGATACCACAAACAACCCTGGACTTTGATACCCCATCCCTGACACCGACACACTATCTCGGACTCTGATACCAACACCATCCCTAATACCAACCCACTAGCTCAGACTGTGATACCTCAAACTCTGATACCACACACAACCACGGACTTTGATACCACACACTAACCCGGACTTGATACCAACACACTAGTTCGAACTCTGATACCACAAACTAGATTTGAGAGCCTACCAGTGACCCATAATTCTTCCATCCGATTCTGGACTGTATATGATTACACAGCCAGCATACTTATGCCCACCTACATAAGAATAAGCCCAAACAAATACCTTATCCTTCAAACCTCGAAGCCAAAACAAAAACTTATGCCAGCATACTTTTGTACCATATGAGTCTCAGCAGGAATCTTAGTTGGATCTTCTTTTTCCTTTTAACTCCACGCATAATCTCATAAATTTACCTCTTTCAATTTTTGGTGTTGTGGATTGAAAATCATGAAGGGTGTTCATATCAACCTTTAGGCTATGTTTGGTTGGAGGTCCTTTAGACTATGTTTGGTTAAGGGGAAAGGTGTCCATCTCTAGTGTGAAAAGTTAGATAAGGAGTGACATGCTTCCAAAGTTAATATGTGAAAAATGATGCAAAAAGCTATGTAATTTTTAAAAATTCTCATGAGCAATTTGATCAAAATTTTATCTCCCCCTCCCTCCCAGGATCCACATTTTGATTATATTAGAAAGCTTATCACTGATATCAACACCATCCTTGACCATCCCTAACACTGACCCACTAGCTTGGACTGTGATACCAACACACTAGCTCAGATCTGATACCACAAACAACCCCGGACTCTGATACCCCATCCCTGACACTGACACACTATCTCGGACTCTGATACCAACACCATCCCTAATACCAACACACTAGCTCGGACTGTGATACCACACACTACCACGGACTCTGATACCACACACTACCTCAAACTCTGATACCACACACTAACCCGGACTTGATACCAACACACTAGTTCGGACTTTGATACCACAAACTAGATTTGAGAGCCTACCAGTGACCCATAATTCTTCCATCCGATCCTGGACTGTATATGATTACACAGCCAGCATACTTATGCCCACCTACATAAGAACAAGCCCAAACAAATACCTTATCCTTCAAACCTCGAAGCCCAAACAAAAACTTATGCCAGCATACTTTTGTACCATATGAGTCTCAGCAGGAATCTTAGTTGGATCTTCTTTTTCCTTTTAACTCCACGCATAATCTCATAAATTTACCTCTTTCAATTTTTGGTGGTGTGGATTGAAAATCATGAAGGGTGTTCATATCAACTTTTAGTCTATGTTTGGTTGGAGGTCCTTTAGACTATGTTTGGTTAGGGGGAAAGGTGTCCATCTCTAGTGTGAAAAGTTAGATAAGAAGTGACATGCTTCCAAAGTTAATATACGGAAAACGATGCGAAAAGCTATGTAATTTTAAAAAATTCCCATGAGCAATTTGGTCAAAATTTTATCTCCCCCTCCCTCCCCTACCCTCCAACCAAACAAAGTCTTAACGTTCATCCGATTCTATCTCCTAGTTTGGATAAGCAGTGTTTATTATAACAATGCATTAGCACATCCGGGATGCGAACCCATGTTGCTACTCTACCAAGAGGATTCTGATAAGGATTGAAATATGGAGTCCATCATTGACTAAGAATACAATGTTGAGAGACGAGTTGTGTTACGTGAGTCCACATTAGATGCTTAGACCTTATGTACTCATTACATGCTTATACTTCAATTAGATGTATGAGCATATTTTTTATTTTAATTTTAATTTTTTTTATATAATGTATTTATTTCTATTTAAATTATGTGCTGCTTTCTGAATCTTTTTTGCACCTAGTATAATTAATTAGTTTCCATGATACTAGTGTTACAAACAAATAATTTTGAATGCAGGACTGGTTTAATTTGATCAACTGGTTTTATTAGTTACATAATTCGGCCGAACATATATTTCATACATTTTGTGTTATATAATTAAGAAAATTAAATCAATGAAAAGATAATTTCATCTCTTTTTATTTTCAAAAAAAAAAAAAAGAGAGAGATGAAATTATCTTTTCATTAATTTAATTTGCTTAATTATATAACACAAAAGCCAATTTCATCTTAGAGCATAGAAGTAATGATATTTTATAAGAGACCGGCAACATATGCTTCTTTTGATCTTGAAAGCACTTTAAGAAAAAGTGAGACACTGGTAAGTGCTCAGCCTTATATACTTAATATATTTTTCCTTTTAATAAATTAATACGAAAATATTTATTTTTTACGAAAAAATAAAAATTGTTAATAGAAAAAATTAATCAGGTTAGAGAGTCATTCATGAATTGAAAAAATAAAATCACTATACAATTAAATAGACTAAAGTATACTTTTAGTCCTTTAAGTTTTACACCAGATATACTTTTGGTCCTTTAATTTTATAAAGTATACTTTTGAACTTAAAATTCTAACACCGTTAATGTTACTAACGGAAAATGCTGATACAACGAACTCAAGTGATGACTAATAGCATTTAATTACACAAATTTTACATATTCTTTAATTTACCCATATTTTAAATTTAAGCCTAATAGTATTTAACTACAAAATTATCGCTTAAATTTACACCATTAATCACTTAAGTTTGCATTTTCGGTCAGCAAAACTAACCGTATTAAAATCTTAGGATCAAAAGTATACTTTATGAAGTTAAGGAATCAAAAATATTATTCATATAAACTTAAAGAACTAAAAGTATACTTTCCCCCCATTAGATATTTTGTTTTTTAAAACGTAGGGAAATGTTCCCGTAATTAATATTCATTGTTCTCTTTCCCGGTGCTCACTGCTGTACATGTTTGCGCAGTCGAGGTAGTAAAGTATTACGTGGACCAATATTTTGCGGTTGTGTCTATGAAATTTCGCAACTTAATAATAACAATTTCATAGCTCTTATATAACGCTGTATAAAGCCCAGAGAACGAAATATATACTGATTCGTGTTTAGTCGCCTGATCAGTAAAATCATGTAGTACGAATACATGATGAGTGCCAGCATCTCTCTGTATTAAAACCCGAACGGAAATCGGTGACATGAATAATGTCAATCTTATTATTATATCGCACTTAATGAAATATATACTGATTCATATTTAATCACAATGCTTTTGTCTTATGCCTCTAGTGTAGTGTTCCAATTTTACATTGGCCAGCTATCTTCCTTAATTAGTGCAAGTGATGCATTTCTTCTGGTGTTGCATTTGCCATCTTCTTACCAATCTCAGCCATCTGTTTAGGACAATTATGCTTTAATTGCTCTGCAACAAGTTTGAAGTCTTCAGGCCTCACGTTCTTCATGCTTTCTAAGGCCATAGTGCAAGTGATGCATTTCTTCTTTTTTTTTAAAAAAGGGTTGTTTCCAGGATGACATTGGAGCTCTCTCTTAAAATTTGGTGACACTACATAAGTTGCATGTTTGGATATCTTTGCCTCTGTACAAATGGGCTCCACTTATCTTCACTGTGCAGTTAGTCTTTTGCATGTTTCACAAACTCTAGCCAAGGGAACGGTGAATGGCTCGCTGGATTCTCCAAGGAAATTGGTAGATGTGATGCCTCTTCCGCTGAAGAATGGGGAGTTTTGGAGGGTCTATCTCTTGCCTGGGACCTAGGTTTAAGGAAAATAATCCTTGAGTCCGATGCTTTAGAGGTCATCAACATCTTACAGATGGAGAATTCTAACCCCACTAGTCTGCTGGTTGAGAAAATCAGGGAACTTCTATGCAGGAATTGGCAGCTTCAACTTCAGCATATCCCACCATAAGTTAACCGAGTCGCGGACGCCCTTACTAGGATAGGAATTTCCAAATCATCTATTTTTAATGTTTGCCCAGTCTATCTTCGTTCTTGGGTTGAACATGAGAGTTTGAGATTAATTTCTCCATGTATAACTTTTTTCCTTTCTTTCTGGCTTTCTAGCCTCTTCAGTAATATCAAAAAAAAAAAAAAAAACTCTAGCCAAGGGAATGGATGAATAAGGGTTTTTCTTTTGGGAGATTTATGGGTATGTCATCAAATCATTACGTACGTATGGACCAAGAAATGCAGCAGAAGAATGTTTAAAAGCATGTGGCATGCACATTTTCCTTGAGACTTGTGAAAAGGGTGTTGAGGTGCAACTATTGGGTTGTCCTGTTGAATGCTTGGGAAAGGAAAAATATTATTGGTTTAGTTATTTTCATTTTTGGACATCCCAATGTTAAAAATTAAGCGATCTAATCATGCTAATGAACTTAATAAGTAATTAGATCAATGCAAAATTAAATTATGAAAGATCGAACATACTTCCAGCCATTGATTTGTTCCCAGATGAAGAAGAAATTAACTTTAGGTTTTGGCTCTTCTAAGCCGTTCTCTCTCACTCGTAGATGGTGTAAGTTCTGAACGCAAGAGTAGACTTTAATTTAGGGACCAAAACCATATATACACGTCTTAATTTAACCTCTGGCCATCACAAAGGTGGATCATAATCGTGCTTACAAAGTGGGCAGTTATTGAAGGTAGTGAGTTAGTGGGCCTAAATGTGGACCACACAAAATTCATATACGTTGACCACTTAATGTAATTTTTTAGAATTAAAAATATCCAAATATTAATTCAAGATTCTAACACCTAATTGATGCAGACAAGAGGTTATTTGAGAATGCCTTAGATTTTCTTGAGGATTGAAGCCGTGAATTAGCCAGTGTGGATTGTAACATCCTTCATTTTAAAAGAACAATTATTAATTAATAAGTTGATTAAACTATTCATCAATATGTTTTATGAAAACAGTTGAGATTTGGATTTTACCAGGCCCATGTTTATATTTTTTAATTGAGTCTCACTTTCATATTTATTAGAATAACCAAAATATACTAGAGTACGCTTAGTGAGCCATAATATGACAATATACAATAATTCATCATGTAACAAGGAGGTGGAAGCATGCCGTTAACAAAATTAGTTTAAGCTTTTGAAGCTTTCTTTAATAGACTCATACGAGAACCATCACATGAAAAGTATTTGTAACCATTAATTCAGCTCATTATAAATGTTAATATGTGTTTGTGAGGTGCCAAGTAAAACATTTTATACAACAAAGTACTAGATATATATAATTTACAAATGTATCAAATCACCAATTCTGTAATAAGTTTTTTATATCAAATTTCCATAGTTTGTGAACCGGCCAACCGGCCGTGAAATCGGTCTGGTTTGGTGCAAAACTGGACTGACCCGGTGAAACCGGCCGGGTTACAAGGGTCAACTCGGTTTCAGTATTTTTTTTTAATGCGATCTAATTTGAATATCTGAATATGTCACAAGTATCGAAGTATATGGTTATTTTACTACTGATCTAAAGTATTGAAATGATATATAGTATGTGAAATTTAGGTTGGTGTGATGAGAAATTAATTATTTTTCAATTTTTTTATACCTCACCGGTCTAGCCCGGGTTGACTCCGGTCTGACCCACTAACCCTTAACCTAGTACCTCGACCGGTTCAGTCATTGGTCCGGGTTTCAGAACCATGCAAATTATCATTACAATCTCATTTACTTCCTTCATAAATTATTTCTCACTAATTATGATCATCAAAATATTACCATATCCTCAATTTAACCAAAATACCAAATTTCCTAAAATATTAGTTAACCTAAAAATTCAAATATTCACATTCATTTACAAACCTCAAATCTAATCCATCTAATCCTCAATATAACCTTCAATAAATTATAAATTTGAACACAAAAGACCTATTATCACAAATATCAATTTCTTAACCTAATACTAACTTATATAAGTATAACCCAATTTATTTAACAAATCTTCAAACCTTCACATAATCAAGATCATATCAAACTCTAATTTAAATTCCAAATCTCAACTCATAATTTCATATAATTCAAGATTTAGCAAAAACTAACCGATTAAACCTTTAATAATACCTCTAGTAATCTAACTAAATACTTTAATTCTCATTTAATCGATAAAAATATACTATATGACATAAATCCTAAATTCTTTTAAACAGAAAATAAGTTTAAATTCCTACAGCAACCAACTAACAAATTTAAACTGATTAAAGTTATTTATTAATCATATTCTACATACTCTATAAAACTTAAAACTTTGCCAATATTCAAATCCTAAAATTTTAACTAATCAGTACTATGTTACTCTCTTTAAAAAGAGAAAAATACATAGAACAATTTTCATGGAAAAAATTTATTTCAAAGAAATTAATTTAACTATCTAAATAATCTTATAAAATAAATAATTTACCTTGAAAACTCAAATAGACTCTCTTCCTTCTTTTTTCTCTCCTTCCTTCTCTTTTTTCTTTGTTCTCCTGGTCTCTCCTGATAGACCTCCCACTCACACACACACAATCAAACCCCCCCCCCCCCAAAAAAAACCGCGGGAATGGTGGGGTGAGGAATGAAATTTTTTTATTTTAATTTTATTTATGTGTCCCCCACCTTACCCAAATCAGTGTCAGCATACCTACCACAAAATACTATACATATACTTTTAATTTTTTCTGCGTTTTTTTTCCTTTTTTTTTTTTAATTTCCATATCATGTCTTCTTTCTCCCTATTTTATTTTCACATCCTTATTCCACTAATTTTTATTACTATAAAGAACATTTTATATGAAAACCTTTATTTTGACAATTACATAATAAATTCATATATCATGATTAATTAATTTTATTTTTCTTAATTTAATTAAATATTAATATAAAAATTAGGATTAATTAATTTTCTTTTTCTTAATTGTAATTAAATTTTAATATAAAAATTAGGATGTTACATGGATATGGGGAAGAATGTTGTTAATTGAAGAAATCTTTGTATTACTTTTGTTAATGAGAAAACTATTCAATTTAACTCCACCTTACTCCTTATTATTTTGTGTTGTTCATAAATAGTGTTCAACTTGAAGGGCGTGTTAGAAAGATAATTAGTTGATTAGTTGGTTAAAGCCCTACTATATAAATCGTCTAGTACAGTCATTGTGGTTTAGTGCGTTGGATAGTTAGATCCTCACCATGTTTATAGAGAGGTTAATTTGAGTCTTTTTCTAGGGGGAGGAGTCCTCCTAGATTCCTAGAGTTAGGGTTTGGTTAACTACACAATAAAATATTTTTTAACTACCTTTGTCAGATCCACCCTAAGGTTAAATCCTCCAAACATGAGCTTCGTATTATAAGGTCTGATTGTTTTGTTGAGACGTGCGCCTCATTGACATCGAAGAGGAATAAACTTCTTAGAGATGTGAAACTCTGAGAAACCCACTCGCCAACAGAATCCTCGGTTTCAATCCCCCCAATATGAAGCCTCTCAAGGGAAGCAAGCCTCATCTCATGAAGCTTCACAATGTAGCGTTCGTCAGTCATAATCAGCTTTAGAACTTTCAAGGACTGAAATTTTTGGAGGCCTTTGAAGATGGAGGGTAGTACGTAATTAAGAGAGAGTTCGTTCACACAGAAAGCTTGAAATGATCTATTTAACCACAGCATGTGAAGCTTACGGTGTTTGCTTTTAATGCATGAGGATGAAAAAGAAAGTATGTTAATTTTCAAATCATGAGGACGTTGCCGGAGAAGGGTTTTCATGAAACTGAAGACATGTAGGCATGAACAGTTCGGAGAACGACGAGGATGAGAGAAGGAGAAGGAGGGGACGGATATGCATAGGGTTTGGAACCTTCTCGACACGGCCTTAAGTCGTGCAATGTCTTTAACTTCAAGAAAAGAGAAAATATGGCAAAGAACTGCATCTGGGATATTGCTTAATGAAACTATGGACTCCCCTTCCATTGTATGACTCCAACAAAGGATGAATGAAGCTGGAGACCTGAAATTTGTATCAATCAATGCGGAAAAACATTATTAACTATTTAAATTGGCGATAATCAAATTTATTTGACAGAAAACCAGACCAAATTGACTTTTCTTAAGAGATTAAGAACAGTAAATAAACAACTATAAAAAATTAATATTTATATTGTTTATACCAAATTAATTTGCCTAACTTATGAACTAATATATAATCAAATGATACACGACATATACTATGACTAATTAACTTATTTAACTTCTCTAATGTCTTAAAAAGAAAAAATCAACTAGATAGTATATTAAGGAGCGGGGAGTACTAAAATAGTCATGCAAATAGGCATTAATAATACAAAAAATTTGAAAACTACCTTACTCATGGGCGTCTTTCATTATATTCCCTCCCCGTTCAATATGGGACATCCCATAAAATCCCTTATAGGCCAACATCCTCACCCGTACACGGTTCGAGCCTAGCTATAAACATGAGGGGTGGCAAGATCCAAATCGGATAGTATTGAGAAAAATGTCATAAATAGTATCAGAGCTAAGTTAACTGCCATCAAGAATGTTAGGCCAATGTGATATATCACATTGACCAGAGAAGGGAGGGGAACGAAAGATGTGTTTTAAAACTGGGGGGGTGATGGGGCCCTAAAACAGACAATACCCCAAAACATGTTACATCTTTAATCTATTCCCATGACAAACAATATCCCAAAGCATTCTATATCTTTGATCTATTTTCATGATAGGTAGCCTACTTATACTCAAATATATGTCGGTTTGCATTTGGCTAGTCGAGCATGGGCTAGGTGATAGATTATTAATTATCTACAAAAGTTACTGGATATGGTACAATTGAGAGTATGTGCAAAAGAATGTAAATACATATGAAGAGATAAAACAAAGCCTACAATTAGAAGCTTTTGTGTTTCTCTAAAAGAAGCACTACACATTAAACTCTAATTCTCAATTAAAAAAAAACATCTTGTGTTTGTCATAGAACTTATCATATTAATTAGTATGGATTAGCCATGTTGAAATTGAAACCTATCTAGCTATCAGCTTGATGCAGAGAACGGACAGTTTTCAGGGCCCCATGGCAACTGGTTTTAGGGTTGTTATTTGTTACTAATAAGAATTGAACTAAACTAATATGAGAACAAAAAAGGAAAATATTGAAATTATCAAAAAGAATCCCTCATAAATTAGGCGATATTGTATTTAAAGAAAACAAAGGTTTTAGAAACAATCCCCATGGTATGATGATTGTGACTTTCGTCACTAAATCAGTTTACAGACAAAGGGCTTTGCTATTGGTACAAATTAGGATTGATAATATGTATGCCTTTCTATGCTCAATCTATGTATTATCTATATGTTAACCATCTGAATGAGGTATAATACCACATAACAAATGTCAAGTAACTTGTCCTTTATTCAGACTCAACGACGTTAATAAAATCCACACTATCATTCACATACACTATCACGCTACATCAACAAATTTCCATTAATGAAAAGAAGAAAATTCTAAATTTCACAATAGAGGCTATAAATTATGTATGACATGAATTATTATAAATGTACTTAGGAACACTTTTGTAGTCTGGGGGGAGTATGTACTTAGGTGAGTGTGGCGACAGTCCTAAAAACCTTTATGTTCACACAATCACGCGGAAACGGACCAAAGTTATGGTCGTACAGCAAAAGCATGACACTTCAAAGCTGTTATAGGAAGTACAAACATTATATATTCTAAAATAGAATATCAGCTGCATAATAAGCCCAGGTATAAAGCATCAAGCTTTGAGACACAACGCACAAGATGGAGAGAAGAAAAAATGGAGCTAATACTCGAAATCACAAAAGTAAAGCATCAAACTTTATGATATAAATCGGGGATAGCTCAAAAACACAGGCATTAATTGAGTGAATAAATAGCATGTAGTGACAACAAATTTGTCGTGAGTGGTTGTAAACTTTTCTTCTTTTTTATTCTGCTTTCCATTGAGTTTTCTTTAAAACAAAAACAAGAAGAAAATTATGAAAGCAGCGGACCATAGCCCCAAATTCCAGGGTTACCGCGCTGCTGTCATATGTTTTTTTAAAAAAAATCATGCCAGGGCTATTATCTCCATCTTCACTGACACAGAAAGCGGACCAAAAGGGGGAAGTCGTCGACTTTGGGCCACAAACGAAGGAAGGCATAACAGGACAAGGAAAGGTGCAGGACAAACGAAGGAAGGCATGAGAATGGAGGACAATAACCGGCGGCGGTGACATGAATAAAATCCACACTATCACGCTACATCAACAAATTTCCATTAATGAAAAGATGAAAATTCTAAATTTCACAACAGAGACTATAAATTATGTATGACATGAATATTATAAATGTGTGTACTTAGGCAAGTGAGGCGACAGTCCTAAAAACCATTATGTTCAAACAATCACACGGGAACAGGCCAAAAACAAGAACAAGAAAAAAAATTATCAAATCAACGGACCATAGCCCCAAATTCCATGGTTACTGCGCTGCTGTCATATGTTTTTTTTTTTGTTTTTTTTTTTGTTTTCAATGCCAGGGCTATTATCTCCATCTACACATAAAGCAGACCAAAAGGTGGGAAAGTCGTCGACTTTGGGCCACAAACGAAGGAAGGCATAATAGGACAAGGAAAGGAGAAGAAAGAACGAACGACACTAGAAGAAAAGAATGGAGGACACTAACCGGCGGCGGTGAGTGTGATGGCGTTGCGGTTGCTGGATCTCGCTCGGTCACGACTCCAGGATTTAGTAGTCCACTTACGCCACATTTTAATGGTCACAATATGATAACTTTCAACGGTTGAGCTTTGATATCACATAAAAAGTAAAAATCATATATCATAATTAAATAAAAAAACAAAGATATAAACTATTTATTCAATTTTTTTATTATTTAAGCTTATTTTATATATTTTTCATTATTTGATATTATAATAATATTTTCATAGGGTATTAAATTTTAACAATCCAAAGTTGATCTAACAGGAAAAAAAAAAGTGGAGAGAAGTGAACAATAGAAGTTAGTTGTCCTTCCCTAGCAAGAAACATAGTTTACCTTCTTGACCGTAAGGTTTTGTTTACGAGTTTCATTTTGGAGGAAAAAGAAAGGGAATGGAAGGTTTTGGTAGTCCGGGACTACCAAAACCCTCCCTTCCCTTCCCTTTCCCTCCAAAATGAAACTCGCAAATATAGCCTAACAGTAAGGAACCAGTGTGACCTGGTATTATAATTAGGAAAACCGTGGTTTTTGTGGTTTGACCGGCTACTCTTTTTGGGTCTGCCAACTTCCATCTCACGCATTTTAGGGGCGAAAAGGAAAGTTTAAAATTTAAAGTCGAATCCATAATCTAGGGCTGATTTGCATTTGGTAATAATGATAATTGATGGGTTAGATATCATAACTATGGAAATGATTTGAAATTTAAAGTCCGATCCCATAATCCATTTGCTGATTTGTTTATTCAATAATGATCATTAATAGGTTAGATATCCATCGTCATAACTTATACTATCATATTTTAAAGCAATTTTATTGTAGAGATAATATTTTTATTTATAGAAGCAATTTTATTTATTGTAGAGAAGTATTAATACTTATTAAGTAGTGAATGTTTATTGTAGAGGAGCAATTTTATTTATTGTAGAGAAGTATTAATATTTAACGCCACTTATTTTTTATTATCATTTAAAATATGTTTAATATTATGATTTTTTATTAGTTCATCTAAAATATTAATTTGGACAATACAATTAAATTATATCATTTTAATAAGATTGGTTCAATCGTGAGTTGATTTTAATTTGATCCATTGACCATTGAATCACTACCTCAACTCATTTAATTTTCTTTTTGAACACTAACTCATTTAATTTTCAGTACAATTTTTTATTCCTTGTTCCCTAATGTCCATTTAACACCAATACTTACTATGATATATGTTATTTTACAAAATTTATTAAGTAGTGAATGTTTTTCAACTTAATCCTTAATGTTAATAAGATTAAGGGTTTAGAGGCTCTCTTTTTCTCTCTTCCCATCTCAACTTCTTGGGTGGTGGGAGCTCCTTTCTTTTCGTTGGGTGAGCCTGGTTTCTACCAGGGTGGAGACACCCGTATTTTGTGTTGATCTTCTTTTATTTTTCATGTTTCTTTGAACTTCTTATGGTAGTGTTGCTTCCCCCCCCCCCCCCCCCTTTTTTGCGGCAATAAATTGAGTTGTGAGTTTCAGTAGCAACAAAGCTCATATAATGACTACGTTTCGTGGTTTTGGGGGTTGGGATTTGGTAACGAAAGCTTTATATCTTGTTCACTTCATTTTTCAAAAGACTATTATGGGATATTGGCAACAACAAATTTGAAATGTATGTCATGGTCAAGACTATGCCCTTCATTGTGTAGTTGATGGCTTTTCATTCTTCATCTTTCTTATTGATGTTTTTAGATGCTTTTTCTTCTCTGAGATCTTCTCATAAAGTTACTTCAACAACCAATCTAATTGCTTTATTGCTAATAAAAATAGTGGCTTCTTTGGGATGTTTCTTGGAACAACCATCTCTTACAATGGATTTGTTGTCGGTGATGAAGTTTTTCCACCCATAGATTCCAGTGAAGGGAAGAAGAAAGATGTAGGGTTTTTGGTTGTAGTGGCGACGGCCCTCTCTCAACTATTTTAAGGCTAGGTTATTTTTGGCGTTTCGTCCCACTATTATGTTTTGGGATTTCTTCTTGTAAACCTTTTACACCGTGCCTTGTATCTCTTATAGGGTTATTTTTAATGAAATGTTTTTTTCTGGGGAAAAAAAGAAAAAGAAAGAAAGAGTGGGTTTGGGTTTACGTCAGCCAATTAATCAGTTGTCATATTAGAAAGATGAGATAATTTTAAGAATATTAACTTAATTTAATTCCTGATCTCAATAAATTAAGGCGACGTGGTAGCCTGGTAGGGAACAAAAGTGGCAGCCTTATAGCTTGTGAACGAGTGCTGCCAGAGGAAACAAATGACAGCCACGGAGCTCGAGCATTGCTACAGGGTGACATTTTTGTGATGACAATCTACAAAACCATAGGCAAATTAAAACATTGCCCCCAAAAAAAAAATCGAAGGAATTTTTCCGATAATGAATAATGATACTCCTCTTTCAAGTTTCCACTAACAATGCCTGCCCCACCACGTACTGTATTAGCCGCGAAGGCATCTCCTTCTCAAAACCCGCGCCTTGCCGATGCGAAACGAAACGCCTAACTATCTATTTAAGTTAGCACTAAAAGCTGATTTTATAAGGTTCCGGTTTCTCTCACTTCCCTCCCTCCCCTTTTTTCTCCCAAGCCCCCCTGGACTGTTGGATCCTTGATCCAACGGTCCAAAACTAAAAAAAACAAAAAAAATTTTTTGTCTTTTTCGAAAAAGACAAAAAAAACAAAATTTTTTTAAAGATCTGGACCGTTGAATCAAGGATCCAACGGTCCAGATTCGCCTGTGAGAAAAAAGGAGAGAGAGTGATATGGAGAGAATCCTCTTGCAATTTTATAATGGTGTATGAGATAAGTATGTGAGATGTATTTTATCCCAATTGAATTTTCCTTTAGTCCTATACCTCTTACCATCCTTTCCCTCCTTTTTCCTTTTTTACCGTTGGATTAAGATCTCAACGGTCTAGATTTACTATCATTTTCCCTCATTTTCCTTTATAATAATATTTTTATCATATAATAAATTTAAACCATTGAGATCTTAATCTAACTGGAGAAAAAAGAAAAGGAGGGTAAGAAGCATAAGACCAAAGCCAAGTCCATTCCAACTTGGGTGAACATGCTTTTGGAATGCTAACTCAAAAAAGCTTTAAGTATCTAAATTTTTTTTTCTAACTTTATTTATAATATACGAGGAAAGCATGTGGAGTTTCTAATGTGATTTACGGTGTATGAGATAAATATGTTGTGTTTTTTTTTTTTGGCTTACATGAATGTACCTTTTGAACACTAGGCAGAGCAGGAATTGCAATTAGGGTGGCGAAAATTACATAATAGAACTCAGGTGTTCATGAAGTTATATTTCAGTCCCTAAATATTTCAATATTTTCATTTTAGTCCCTTCATGAAACTCTTAGTGGGGACTACAGTAAAATATTAAAATTTTTATGAGACTGAAATACAATTTTTTGAATATCTGAGTTCTATTTTATAATTTAAGGGGACCGGAGCAACCTCTAGCCCCCTCTAGTTCCACTCTTGACACTAACTTAAACAAGTACTTATATCGGTTTAAATTAATTGTATAAATTGTTTTTCTAATATGATTTATAATATATAAGGTATGTAATTTTTTTTTTATCCCAGCTTGTGTAACGTGCTTTTCAAAAGATAATTCGAACAAACTTTAAATTTTATTTAATACTCCCTTCGGTCCTAATTATAAGACATAGTTGACTTTTTTGGAAAAATTAAGGAAGCTAATTAAATTAACTTAGAGTATTTTTCTTTTTATTTTTTTTCTTCAAAGTAATTAGTTTAACTCACATACTAATATATAATTTAAAGATATACAACATATAAAATGATTAAGTAACTTATTTAGCTTCCTTAATCTCTCCAAACAAAGTCAACTATGCCTTAAGGACCGGAGGTAGTATTAGAAATTTAACAACTATTAAAATAATAAAAAGGAAAGGAAAAAAATTATTTTAATTTACCGGATGAATAAAAGGGGGAAAAGTTAGATTCAACATTCTAAACTGTGGAACATCAGCAGTGGTCTTTGTTACCATACTGTGGCTCGGGATGCACAGCGCAATTGCGTTATATTAGCAATTAATAAATATATTAAATTTCTTTTATCGAAAGAAATATATTAATTTTTTAATCAAATAAATATATTAAATTTAAATCATATTTAAGAATTATCTTAGGATTTATCATTATCGTATATCATAAATGGGGTTTACTTTACTTTTTTTTTTTGGATACAAAAGAGAAGGGAAACCCCTTAATCTAAGACACTGCTAGAAGCAATATACATTTTGTCCTTATTCAGGACCTCAGCTAGATCATCGAACACAGTTTGGAACTGATGTAGACCAGGCCATGAGTCGAAAGCTCGCTTAGCCACGTAATCAGCAACCATATTAGCTTCTCTAGGAATCCAGCGTACCACCACCTCCCATTCTCTATTTAACATGTTCTTAATCTCCTGGACTACTCCGGCATCGGGATGACTCAACTGGATCGAGCTATTAATCAGTGACACTACTTCCTCTGCGTCAGTTTCCAGCTCCACCCGCCGCTCGCCTGAATCCCAGCCCATTTTGAGACCAAAAAGAGAAGCCCATAGCTCAGCAAGCAGGTTATCAGCCGGTTCCACGGCTTTGAACATGAATCCCTGCATCAGTGATCCACCGATATCACGCATTACGCCCCCACAAGATGAGGCCTGGTGTTGCGAACACGCCCCATCAACATTGATCTTGACCCAGTTAAGCCCCAGTGGTGTCCATGAAGTATGCCTAGGACGGATCGGATGGCCATTCAGATTAACCCCCTACATCAGCCGTCTTGCCTTCAACACAGTAGAGATGATGGAGGTTGCTTTATGAAGAAGAGTCTCATTACTTGCATTGGTATTTTCAAATATCCTGGTATTTCTTCATTGCCATATAAGTCAACAAATGGTAGCAAACAGCACGCTCCAGCCTTCCTTGCCACGATCGTGGACCCTGTGAATATTTATTTTAATCCATGATTGGAAATCTAGCTGGAAAAATCTACGCCTAAACCTAGGATTCACCACCTCTAACCAGAGATTCCTCGTGTCCTTACAATCTCGTAGCACATGAGTCAGACTTTCCGAGTTGGCCCCACACCATGAACAACCGCTCTCACCCCCCATACCTCCATATTTGTAATGAGTTTATTATGAACAGCCAGCCAAATAAAAGACTTACACTGAGGAATCTTGTTTCTCATGTTGTATGAGAGAAACAAGATTCCTACACATACATAAAATGGTGGGACCCACATATATATATAGTGCTAATTATATATATATGCGGGTCCCACAATTTTATGTGTGTGTGGTATGAGAAAACATTTCTCCTACAACATGAGAAATGTTTTTCCCATCATAAATATATGATAAGATTCAAGTCCGTTTAAATTCAAATTATATTTGTTATTTCATTAATTGAGATAATAAAGATATTGTGAAAAGTCAGAATTATATATCTCGAATGGATAATATATTCGGGTAAAAAAAAAAAGAAAGGATAATATAATACTCTTTCGGTTTTTAATATATAAGATATATTTATGAAATTGATCTTCTTCATAAATATAAGACATAATTTTCATATTTTTCAATATTTTCTTAATGGGAATATCATTTCTGCATCAGATGCAGAAAAATTTATCTGCAGCTAGCCCAAACGACGTCGTGTTTGTCTTTTTTCTTTTATTAATTAATGTAAAAACCGAGACCTACAGATGAGTTGACAGAAAAAAAGAATAGAGGACCCCACCATGAAATAATTATGTCTTCCAATATCACACACAGTTTCTCCGGCCACCGACGCTCTCATCTTCTCCAACACCTACTCTCATCTTCATCCTCACCACCGTCGCTATTTCCTGCCTCCCAACCACCCTACTCTCCTCCATCGTCTCCCCGACCGCTACTTTCACCGCCACCCCCTTTGCTCCGAGTAAAGCAGCCACGCTATCAACGGCACACCGTGAGCCAAGCTCTCAACACCGAGATCCACCCGCAGTGAGACAAAAACGCCGCCATCGACCTGTGCTGGAGCACCGAAGCTATGGGGCCCACGACAGCACCACCAATCCCCTCTCCCTTGTCCTGTCCTTGAACCCTTCAGGTAAATAAGATCTTGAGTCAGAGGAAGTCTTCCTGCTCAGTCCTGCTGCTGCTTCTTGTTCCTTGCTCAAGATTGCAGTTCTGCTTGTTTTCAAGTGTCAGTTTCCCTTGAACTTTTGATCTCAAAAATCAGAAGAGTGCGCTTCTTCCTTAGATCTTCCTCTCTAGCCCAGAGGCGGAGCCAGAAATTGCAGAAATGATATCCCTTTTCTTAATTTACTCTTATTGATGCTCTTTTAATAATAATCAAAGAGAAGAGAAAAAAAAGATGATTAAGGAATATGACTATGATATTTTAGATTTTATATATATATATATATATATATATATATAAACTAACTTTTTTAAATCTAAGTTAATCTAATTGAATTATGGAAATCAGAGGAGGAGGGATATGTTCCATTCTTTATGTAAAGGGTTTCTATATCATTCAGTAACCTACTCGTATTTACTATTTCTGAAAAAAAGAAAAAGCATATTTGCTATGGTGTGAGCTCGCTTAAACTTTGGATCCGGTTTCTCTCCCCATCACCATCCCTCCCCATCGCATCTGGACCGTCCAAATCTTGATCTGATGGTCCAGATTATAAAAAAAACAAAATTTTTGTTTTTTGTCTTTTTCGAAATAGACAAAAAACAAAAATTTTGTTTTTTTTAAATCTGGACCGTCAGATCAAGATTTAGACGGCCCAGATCCGCCTGTGAGAGATGGGCAGAAAATCTGAAGATGAGAAGATCCAGTTCCTTAAACTTTGTGTACCTTGGGAATCCGAATCTGAACTCAGTACAGTTACTCCCCTTTATTTTATTTTTTTTTATCAGAATTCTCGCTCCTTTAGTTACAACTTATGACTGTTGCCTGCGAATTATTTAATTTCTATTTTTTACCCATCATAGAATGATCAAAATAAATATCTATTAATAATTTAATCATGTTATATTAGTGAGAAGTCCTAATTCTACCATGTATTTTCATAGTTATTTGAAGGATTTTATTGTAATTACCATGTTAAAATGCCCTTGATATGATAAGTTCTGATTAAGAATAACTAGGTGAATATAATTTAAAGAATAGTCATGTTGGGCCAAAAAAGGCCCAAAGAACTAGAAGATGTGAAAAGGCCCAAAAAAAGGATCGCTGAAGAAAGAAGAGGACAAAAAAGAATAGTCATGTTGGGGTTAAAGAAAAGGAGGGGCCATTTTACTAGTGAAGGCCGAGACACACCCTCAATTAATTTTCGTAGTTGTAATAAAAAAAAAAATTTAACTTTCGTAGAAAGGACAACCATAATAACTAACCTTGTGCGCATCAAGAATTGAGAATACAGCTGGGGGCTGAGAGAAGATTCTAGACAGAAAGTAATGCACGACTAAAAGAGGAAATTCAGGAAGAAAAAGTTTCTCCACGCTGTAGAATTCCTTTCTTGTGCTGCTAATATCGTTAACTTCCTCTTTTCTTTTCTTTTTTTTTGGTTTGTTTATTTGTTCTATCATGGAAAGAATTATGTTTAAATCAGTCGTAATTATTCTGAAAGCCTTGAGTTAAATTTTCTGTGACTAAGCTTTGATGGAGCCCCGATTTATATCTTTTACCCTAATATTAGTGTTAATTGAATTGTGATTCAGTTTGTTTAATGGTGTGCATTTAATTTTTCTACCTTGTTTGTTGATTGGCCATTAATAAGCAAGAGATATGGTCTTAATTTATTGGAATGGAAGTAAGATTAGACCTTTTTTTTTTGAACACGTAAGATTAGACCTTCATTAAACATTGTTTGTTAGTTTATTTATTTTGCAAATTCATCTAAGTTAAGTAAATTTCAGGCATGGGTTTACCTCACTTAATCATGCACTATGCTTTTCATGTAATGTAAGCTCAAATTTGGCATAGACATGAGGTGAAATTAGGTTTGAGAGTAAATATACATGGTTGTTGGAGAAGTTCTATATTTAAAAGAGGTGGGTTAGTTGAAGATCATTGCTATTGTAGTGCTGAACCATTTTGGGTAAAAGTTGTAGAAAGGATTTACCAAAAAAAAAAAAAGTTGTAGAAAAGGAGAAATCAAAGTTTAGCTTATTTTTATCTTAATCACTTTCAGTCGTACTCATTATTAATTGGTTATATTCTAATTTTAAATTCAGTAGTTTACATCACTCAAATCACATCAATTTATCTTTTCCATTTACTAAATCAATAAGCTATTATTTATTTCTTTTCATGTATATTACAGTACTATTATCTCTATAGAACGATATTCTACTAATCAATTTATTACTTTTTTGACTAGCACATTTTTTAATTAAGATCACCAACAATTAGCATAGCATCTTTTTTTTAACCAATTGATCCTTTATTGTTTTTTATAAATTTTTTACCATTTCTTTTTATGTATTTGATCAAATATTTTTCCTTATAGGCTAAGAGAGTAAATATTCTCACATTTCTCAACAAGTACGTTTTTCAAAAAAAGAATTTCTGTTCTCCTAAATGAAGCCTCTTATCATCTTAATCAGAAACTTATTCATT
The DNA here is from genome assembly GCA_034222035.1 of Acacia crassicarpa. Classification (NCBI taxonomy): domain Eukaryota; kingdom Viridiplantae; phylum Streptophyta; class Magnoliopsida; order Fabales; family Fabaceae; genus Acacia; species Acacia crassicarpa. Next base: position 57,797,062 of record JAWXYG010000002.1, on the reverse strand, counting down.
TTTTTTTTTAATCCTTTCTTAGCAATAGAGCGGCGAACTTTGACATTTTTATACCAACATATTTTGAGCAATTTTATTCTAGAGATATTCATTTTTATCTTTAGAAGGGGTTAAAAGATATATTAATATTTATCGCCACTTATTTTTTTATTATCATTTAAAAAATATTTGTTATAGATTCAAATATTAGGCCTAATCAAGAGGTGGCCCAACAAGAGGCAAACAAACCCTAACCCTAAGGTACCCTCAATAAATAGATGGTAAACTCTAAGATACACATATTCTAAGCTCTCTCCTTTACTATTCAGCCACACTGTGCACACATCTCATCCCCTTTTAGCGAAAGCCTTCATATCTGTGTGTACAATGGTCATCTATCTTCATACGTATCTCATCTATGGATATTTGGGGGAGAGCCACTTGATCCTAGATAAACATACTAGCCTACCTAGGGCTAGGCACTTATATTCTTATGATAGGACAATATTTAATATTTTGATTTTTTTTATCAGTTCATCTAAAATATTAATTTCTACATTACAATTAAATTAATCATTTTAATAAGATCGATTTAATTCTGAGTTGACTCCAATTTAACTCATTAATCTTTGAACCACTACCTCAATTCGTTTAAAACCTAGTACGATTTTTTATTCCTTGTTCCCTGGTGACCATTTAACACCAATACTTACTATGATATATGTTATTTTACAAAATTCATGAAGTAGGGAATATTGTCAACTTCATCCTTAATGTTAATAAGATTGGGTTCGTAGTCTCTCTTATTTGTCTCTCCTCATCTTAACTTCTTGGGTGATGGGAGCTCTTTTCTTGATGATGGGCGAGCCTTTTTCATAGTATCTCCAGTGACAAATCTTGAGATAAATGTTTGGGGGGCCAAATGTATACTCATTAATTAATTAGGAAAGAAAATATTTGGGGGGCCAAATGTATAAAGTTTCGGGACAAATGTATAGAATTTTATATTAAAAATCCGTTTTATATTAAATATTTAGGACTTTTTTTTTTGGGAGCCATGGCCCCTCTTGGCCCTTAAGAAGCTCCACCACTGAGTATCTCCCTCTCCATTTTTTTTTGTTAGGACGGAGACATCCGTATTTTGTGTTGGTCTCCGTTTGTTTTTCATGTTTCTTTGAACTTCTTATTGGTGTTGATTTTTTTTTTTTCGCGGCAATAAATTGAGTTGTGAGTTTCAATAGCAGCAAAGCTCACATGATGACTACGTTCCATGGTTTTGGGGTTGATATTTGGTAACTACAGTTTTATATCTTGTCCACTCCATCTTTCAAAGGATTATTATGGGATGTTGCCAACCACAAATTTGAAGTTTATGTAATGGTTGAGACCATGTGCTTTGTTGTACCGTTGATAGCTTTTCAGTCTTCATTTTTCTTATTGATGTTTTTGGATGTTTTTTCTTCTCTAAGATCTTCTAATTTAGTTACTTTTAACAACCAATCTAGTCTTATTATTGCCGGTAAAAAAGGTGGATGCTTTGAGATGTTCCTTGGAACAACGGCCTTTGACAATAGATTTGTTGTTGCCTTGTTGGTGATGATGTTTTTCCACCCATAGATTCTGGTGAAGGGATGATGAAATCTATAGGGTTCTTGGCATTGGCAGCGGCGACCCTCTCTCATCTATTTTAGGGTTAGGTTATTTTTAGAGTTTCTTTATACTATTATGTATTCAGGATTTGTTTTTGTAAACCTTTTATTCTGTGCCATGTATTTCTTATAGGGTTAGTTTTAACGAAATGTTTCTTTTTCTGGGAAAAAAAAATAGATTGGGTTTGCATTTACGTTAGTCTACTAATCAGTGGTCATATTAGTAAGATGAGATAATTTTAAGAATATTAACTTAATTTAATTCCTGATCTCAATAAATTAAGGCGACGTGATAGGAAACAAAAGTGATAGCCTTATAGCTTATGAACTACTGCTGCCAGAGCCCAGAGGAAACAAATGACAGCCACGGAGTTCGAGCATTGCCAAGTGTTTGTTTAAATTAGGGGTATAAGCTGATTTTATAACGTGATTTATGGTGTATATAACGTAAGTATGTAAGATGAGTTTTATCCCGACTTATGTGAATGTACTTTTGGAACGCTAACTCAAACAGACTCTAAGTACCTATTCAGATTAGCGATAAAAATTGTTTTTCTAATGTTATTTACAGTATACAAGACAAGCAAGCATATAGAGTTTCCAATGTAATTTACAGTGTATGAGATAAGCATGTAGATTTTCTTTTTGTGAGTAACGTTTCAACACTAACTCAAATAGATACCATATGTTTGTTTACATTAATAGTATAGCTAGGGATAGGATATTGTCACTACCAATTTTGATCATTACTAAGTCACTACCACTTTTTTCATCGTTAAATCAAAATCTCATATACTTTTATTATTTCTCTCTCCTATTGAAATTCTAATCTAAAAGTGAAAAAATTAGCAGTGACTAAAATTGATAGTGACAATATTCTATCCTAATAATATAAAATAAACAAAAAAATTATCCCGATTTGCAGTAAATACAATGGTGTGGAACCAGGCACAGAGCAATTATGATACGCTCGCCAAGGGTGGTTTCCTCCAAGGAGCTGATCTTGCACAATGCATAGAAGCATGGAGGCAAATTATCTCAGAATCCCTTCTCTCCTTATCTCTCAGTATCTTTTCATCTTAGCCGTCCAAAAATTAATCTAGACGTTTAGAAAGAGACACATAATTTACTTTAAATTTTTATATTTTATCGCATACAGTACTTTGGAATTGATGATGTGTTTCTCTCTGGACACTTTGATCAATTTTTGGACAATTCAGATGAAAAGATACTGAAGGATGGGGAGAGATGAGATTTTGAGAGAATCCAAATCCAAGAAGCATATTGCCATTGATTTAAGTTTTCTTGCAGTGTTCATTACAATTAATGCTCCAACTGAAATAGTTATTTCAATTTCCCTTGGTTCAAATACATTGGTTTTTAAAAATCTTGGGACATGACAAGGAACAAAATTACTTGCATGTTGTTTATATCAGGCACACTATTTTCTAGGCAAATAAATTATTAAAATATTAACCAGTTGTTAATGTATCATGATAATGAAACCATGCATGCGAAAAATCCTTGGGAGAATCACATTTAAGTTCCAACTATGAGAAATAATATCAGAAAAGTCATCATAATTGTTAATCATAAGTAAAACAGCAACCATTACCAAGTAGATCAGTTGCCATTAACAAGTTGTAGAACGTTTCTAATATTATTTTCTTTGATTAGTAACTTTGTCTATGTACGCACATAGCATTAAAGTAAGACTAGAAAATGATAACACCATGAGCACTAATGTTTGGTTTCATGCCTTTAAGAAACTGCTCAGAAGCTTAGAGGCCCTTTGAGTATTCATATTTCAATGAGTCAGACCATTATGGGATGAAGCTCCAAAAGAACCTTTGGGAATATCTCCTTCAGCAGCAGGACTCATTATCTTCTTAGCATCTCTTTCTCTTTGGATTAGATGGACATGAATTAATTGAAAGTATTTTTTTTTTGTCGATCATTAATTGAAAGTACTGAAGAGGCACTCTCCGGCAATTTAAATAACGCTTCATAGACTTGTGATAACAAGAAAGGTAAGTATAAGAGCCATCTCTTCCAAGTCCATGCACGATTTCTTCAACATCTATAAAATCCATCGAGGGGTACATGTTCCCTACTGTGCACTTCACTTTCTTCAATCCCCTTATTTTCTTCCACTCAGTATTCTTGCACTTCCTTAATGCATCCTTAAATGGACGGGGTTCCTCAGATACAGAATAAATCACATATAAGAAGTCATAACAAAAAAATCTTTATAAAAAAGGCCGAATCAACATAAATGCATGAATAGATAAATTGATATCAATATAGTTTTGAGTTACGAATTAAATTTTAGATAGGAAGAGAAAAATAGTTTCAAAAACTAAAACAATAATGTCATCAACTTTCAAGTACAAAACAAAATATTTTTTACTTACAAAGTAAAATATTTTTTAACTACATTTGTAAGATCCACCCAGAGTTTGGAATAGATAAATTGAAATCAACATAGTTTTGATTTGGAATTAAATTAAGATGCTACGAAAAGTAATCTAAAGAACAAAGAATAATGTCATCACCTTTCAAGTTCGAAATAAAATATTTTTTAACTACAAAGTAAAATCTATTTTAACCACCAATGATCCTTAATGAAACATCCAAGGTTCTTAAAAACGAGTTTCTACCTGAAAACGGAAGAAGAATGAAAAATTATAAAACATAAAATTATAACGTAGTAAAATTGTAAAAACTTAAAAGCGTTTGAAAAATTAGTAAAAGCGTTTTAATGAAAAAAAAATCGTAAAAACGTAAAAACGCAGTAATAAATCGAGTTTTTAAGAACCATGATAATATCCCCTTTGTAGTGCAATTTTAACTACGAAGTAATTTTATATTAAGGAATGTAGGTAGTAACGTGTAAAGGAGAAAATGACCATATGTACCGTCTCATCATCGTAAGGTGTAAGGGAAAGAATTTCTAAATTTGATAATCTTTCCAAGAAATTAGTTACAATATCACCACATCATGGAAAAAGCCCCGCGCAACTCGTATTTCAAGTTGGCGAACGCCTCCAAATGAAATGAGTGGCATTCCATATGAATCCTGCAAGGCAATAAAAAGAGCGATGTGTGTGAAATTTGATATAAAATGGAAGAGAATATAAATTTTAGTGTAAACTATGATATGGAGCTCAAACTCATAAACTAACCACAAGCAAAATCGAGTCTATGCTCAGTATTTCAACCCAATGTATCGCTTCAAATAGTTGTTCAACCAAATTCAAATAACGGAACCTTATTGCAGTGATGGTGGCAACATGCAAATTCTTGAATGCCATTTTGTCATAACAAAACCTTGTAGGAAGGCCTCCCCACTCAAAGCTTTGTAGATTTGGCGCAGAGACCTCAACCACAATCTCATTATCCTTGTGAAACTCAAACTTGCAATAATTACAGTGTAGACCAGGGCAATTAGAGTAGCTTAAGGCCCGTAGGTTGTCGGTGATAATCTTCACTACTGTTTTGAAGCCACAACAATACTTTAAGGTTAAATCCTCCAAACATGAGCTTCGTATTACAAGGTCTGATTGTTTTGTTGAGATGCGCGCCACATTGACATTGAAGAGGAATTGTTTTGTTGAGACGCGCGCCACATTGACATCGAAGAGGAATAAACTTTTTAACGATGGGAAACTCTGAGAAACCCACTCGCCAACTGAATCTTGGGTTTCAATCCCCTCCACTCCATATGAAGCCTCTCAAGGGAAGCAAGCTTCATCTCATGAAGCTTCACTGAAATGTAGTGTTCATCAGTCATGATCAGCTGTAGAACTTACAAGGACTGAAATTTGGGGAGACCTTCGAAGATAGAGGGTAGTACGTAATTAAGAGAGAGTTCGTTCACACAAAAAGCTTGAAATAATCTATATAACCACAGCATGTGAAGCTTACGGTGTTTGCTTTTCATGCATGAGGATGCAAAAGAAAGTAGGTTAATTTTCAAATTATGAGGACGTTGCCGGAGAATGGTTTTAATGAAACTGAAGACATGTAGGCATGAACAGTTCGGAGAACGGCAAGGATGAGAGAAGGAGAAGGAGGGGACGGATATGCATAGGGTTTGGAACCTTCTCGACACGGCCTTAAGTCGTGCAATGTCTTTAACTTCAAGAAAAGAGAAAACATGGCAAAGAACATCTGGGATATTGCTTAGTGAACCTCTGGACTCCGCTTCCATTGTATGACTCACTGCAATCATATACAACCAAGGATGAATGAAGCTGGAGACCTGAAATTTTGATCAATCAATGCAGAAAAATACTATTAACTATTTAAATTGGCGATTTTCAAACTTATTTGACAGAAAATTAGACCAAATTGATTTTTTTAAGAGATTAAGAAAATTAAATAAATTCCTTTACAATATTAATATTTATCTTGTTTATATCAAATTAATTTTCCTAATTTATGAATATAATATATAATCAAATGATATATAATATATGCAATGACTAATTAACTTATTTAATTGCTTTAATGTCTAAAAAAAATAAATCAATTAGATAATATATTAAGGAGCAGGGAGTACTAAAATAGTCATGCAAATTGGCATTAATAATACAAAAAACTAAGAAACTTCTTCACTTATAGGCGTCTTTCATTCTCTCCCCCAGCCAATATGAGACATCCCATAAAATCCCTTACATGCCCGTACACAGTTCAGGCCTAGCTCGAACCATGAGGGGTGGCGAGATCCAAATCAAATAGTATTGAGAGGTATATACAAATAGTATCATACCCCAAAACAAGCAATACCCCAAAGCATGTTACATCTTTGATCTATTTCCATGGTAAACAATATCCCAGAGCATTTTATACTCATACTCGAATATATGTCGGTTCGGCCAGTCGAGCATGGGCCAGGTGATAGATTATTAATTATCTACAAAAGTTACTGGATATGGTACAATTGAGAGTATGTGCAAAAGAATGTAAATACATATGAAGAGATAAAATAATGCCTACAATTATATACCCCCCCAAAAAAAAAACCTACAATTAGAAGCTTTTGTGTTTCTCTAAAAGAAGCACTACACATTAAACTCTAATTCTCAATATGAAAATATATCAAGCTTTGAGACATAACGCACAAAATGGAGAGAAGAAAAAATGGAGCTAATACTCGAAATCACAAGAGTAAAGCATCAAACTTTATGATATAAATCGGGGATAGCTCGAAAACACAGGCATTAATTGAGTGAATAAATAGCATATAGTGACAACAAATTTGTCGTGTGGGGTAGTAACCTCTTCTTCTTTCTTTTTCTGCTTTCCATTGAGTTCTTTTAAAACAAAAACAAGAAGAAAATTATGAAAGCAGCGGACCATAGCCCCAAATTCCAGGGTTACCGCGCTGCTGTCATATGTTTTTCTTTTTTCATGCCAGGGCTATTATCTCCATCTTCACTGACACAGAAAGCAGACCAAAAGGGGGGAAGTCATCGACTTTGGGTCACAAACGAAGGAAGGCATAACAGGACAAGGAAATGAGAAGAAATAATGGACCACACTACAAGAAAAGAATGGTTGGACACCAACCGGCGGCGGTGAGTGTGATGGCGTCGCGGTTGCTGTATCCCACTCGGTCACGACTCCAGGGTTTAGTATTCCACTTACGCCACTTGTAACTCGATAACTTTCAACGGTCGAGCTTTAATATCACAAAAGTAAAAATCTATATATAATAAATGAAAATATACAGATATAAACTATTTATTCAATCTTTTATTATTTAAGCTTATTATATATATTTTTCATTATTTAATATTATAATAATATTTTTAGGGGAAATTATGGTGAAAGACCTTGATAAAATAATATTTATTGAAGAGGACTATAAAAATTGTAATTATTTAGAAGGACTAAGTATTAAAAATATAAAATTGGAAATATAAAATTTCCCTCAACGCCGCAGCAACATAAAAGATACTTCATCCGCCTCAAGCTGCTCTGCAATGATGTTGCAGAAGCACCCAAAGATGCTTCGACGTCATCTGCGTTTGCAAGGGAAGATCTCAAAGGCTTGCTTTGCATATTCAACAACCTCCGATTCAAACCTGCGCCTCAATTTCCGCAGGACACACGGACCCAAATCAAGCTCTGATACCATTTATAACATCCCAATGATTATTTTTATAGCGTTCATATCGAACCAGGCTCTAATACCACTTGTAACATTCCAATGTCCTCAATGGCAATCCGACCTAAATCAGACCATTTGTAACACCTCAACATCCTTACTAGCACATTGAGGCTATCAGACCATTTGTAACACCTCAACATCCTTACTAGCACATTGATATGAATTAGGCTCTGATACCATTTGTAACATCCTAACGTCCTTGCTGGCAAACCTACCCGAACTAAGCTCTGATACCATTTGTTAACATACAAGCATCTTGGTTGGCATGTCTGCCCAAACCATATCGTTTCTGACATCCCAGCGTCTTCGTTGGCACATCAAGGCGAACCAAGCTCTAATACTACTTGTAAGTCCTCGAAGGCACATCGAGTAAACTAGGCTTTGATACCATTTATAACATCCCAACATGAAATAAAATTAAGTGAATCCCAGTTATGCATTATTTGTATTGAATATGTAAGTCAGACACTATGGCCAAGTGGCTGCCTTTAAGCATTGTGGTTTTCTTAATGCACATAGCAGTTTTCTAGGAGTCCCAAATTTTGTGATTCAAATACGAGATTCAAAGTTTCAATCTTTTCTAGCCCACGAAAAAAAAGGGACAAAGTTTGAGATTTCAAATAGCCTTCATTTTTCCGCGTCCGCTCCACAAAAAAACGCGAACTTTTCCTTTAAAATTTGGATCCTGCAGGAAAAAAAACAGTTATAGGGGTTTATTTTCATTTTCAACTTAACATTTTTATTTTCACATTCTTGCAAGTTCTTCATGTTTTTCACATCCTTGCAAGTTCATCATATTTTCACATTCCAATGTCCTCGAAGGCAAATCGAGCAAACCAGGCTTTAATACCATTTATAACATCCCAACGTGAAATAAAATCAAGTGAATCGCAGTTATGCATTATTTGTATTGAATATGCAAGTCAGACACTATTTCCAAGTTGGGATGTTACAAATGGTATCAAAACCTAAACTAGGCTCTGATACCATGTTCAGGCTCTGATACCATGTTCAGGCTCTGATACCATTTGTAACATCCTAACGTCCTTGCTAGCAAACCTACCTGAACTAAGCTCTGATACCATTTGTTAAAGAGCCAGCATCCTCGTTGGCACGTCACCCCAAACTATATCGTTTTCTCCCTTTGTTTTCAAATCTATGAATGACTAACAACCTAAATAATAATAATAAAGTGGACTACCCCCATGCTCACTAACTCAAGAAGTTAACAGGATATGTTTTCTGGTTTTTCATATATTTAAAATACTTAGCCTACCCGTTATGAGATATTGACTTGGCTTAGGCCGTATCCGTGTAAAATAAACCTAGCATATGCAAGGTGCTTGAGGATAGCTTCTTGCATAAACCAAATAAGCACAAAAGTCACTTGTAGGCTGGCAACGCGAAGAAAAGCCCGACTCAACCAGCAATGGACATTAAAACCTTTGCCACTTGCATCAGTACCTTTGACTACTCTGCACCATATATCTATTTAACAAAACTAGAATTCTTTCAAATCTCCCAAAATTATGCCAGCCTTTTGTCTATACAAGCAAGTATATCCTTTAAATTAAAACTTCGTTAAATGATACGAGAGAAACAATTATTAAAGCACTAACCTCTAAAGGCGTCCTATGTTAAAACTTCGTTAGATGACACAAGATAAACAATTACAAAAGCACTAACTTGCAAAGGCGTCCTATAACTTCTCCTTTAGCAATATGATGATCCAAAAATTTAGGCACATCATTAGGAGTAACATAATGATACCTGAAATCAATTATCAAGAGCTACAATTAAAATGTCAATATTTTTTTTTGATAAAAAAAAAAGTTTTGGAGGGATTCGGCATCAGTCTCCCACCAAGGCTATCAGACCATTTGTAACACCTGAACATCCTTACTAGCACATTGATGTGAACTAGGCTCTGATACCATTTGTAACATCCTAACGTCCTTGCTGGCAAACCTAGTCCTTGTTGGCAAACCTACCCGAACTAAGCTCTGATACCATTTGTTAACATACAAGCATCTTGGTTGGCACGTCTGCCCAAACCATATCGTTTCTGACATCCCAGCGTCTTCATTGGCACATCAAGGCGAACCAGGCTCTAATACTACTTGTAACATTCCAATGTCCTTGAAGACACATCGAGTGAACTAGGCTTTGATACCATTTATAACATCCCAACATGAAATAAAATTAAGTGAATCCCAGTTATGCATTATTTGTATTGAATATGTAAGTCAGACACTATGGCCAAGTGGCTGCATTTAAGCATTGTGGTTTTCTTAAAGCACATAGCAGTTTTCTAGGAGTCCCAAATTTTGTGATTCAAATACGAGATTCAAAGTTTCAATCTTTTCTAGCCCACGAAAAAAAAAGGACAAAGTTTGAGATTTCAAATAGCCTTCATTTTTCCGCGTCCGTTCCACAAAAAAACGCGAACTTTTCCTTTAAAATTTGGATCCTGCAGGCAAAAAAAACAGTTATAGGGGTTTATTTTCATTTTCAGCTTAACATTTTTATTTTCACATCCTTACAAGTTCATCATGTTTTTCACATCCTTGCAAGTTTATCATATTTTCACATTCCAATGTCCTCGAAGGCAAACCAGGCTTTGATACCATTTATAACATCCCAACGTGAAATAAAATCAAGTGAATCGCAGTTATGTATTATTTGTATTGAATATGCAAGTCAGACACTATTTCCAAGTTGGGATGTTACAAATGGTATCAAAGCCTAAACTAGGCTCTGATACCATGTTCAGGCTCTGATACCATTTGTAACATCCTAACGTCCTTGCTAGCAAACCTACCTGAACTAAGCTCTGATACCATTTGTTAACATGCCAACATCTTCGTTGGCACGTCGCCCCAAACTATATCGTTTTCTCCCTTTGTTTTCAAATCTATGAATGACTAACAACCTAAATAATAATAAAGTGGACTACCCCATGCTCACTAACTCAAGAAGTTATCTGGATAGGTTTTCTAGTTTTTCATATATTTAAAATACTTAGCCTACCCGTTATGAGATATTGACTTAGCTTAGGCCGTATCCGTGTAAAATAAACCTAGCATATGCAAGGTGCTTGAGGATAGCTTCTTGCATAAACCAAATAAGCACAAAAGTCACTTGTAGGCTGGCAACGGGAAGAAAAGCCCGACTCAACCAGCAATAGACATTAAAACCTTTGCCACTTGCATCAGTACCTTTGACTACTCTGCATCATATATCTATTTAACAAAACTATAATTCTTTCAAATCTCTCAAAATTATGCCAGCCTTTTGTCTATACAAGCAAGTATATCCTTTAAATTAAAACTTCGTTAAATGATACGAGAGAAACAATTATTAAAGCACTAACCTCCAAAGGCGTCCTATGTTAAAACTTCGTTAGATGACACAAGATAAACAATTACAAAAGCATTAACCTGCAAAGGCGTCCTATAACTTCTCCTTTAGCAATATGATGATCCAAAAATTCAAGTACATCATTAGGAGTAACATAATGATACCTGGAATCAATTATCAAGAGCTACAATTAAAATGTCAATATATTTTTTTTTTTGATAAAAAAAGTTTTGGAGGGGTTCGGCATCAGTCCCCCACCAAGGCTAGGGCACGGCCCCGGGCTCTATGAGCACTTACTGGGGACTTACGAGATCGCCTACCAAAAGAGTCCCAACGACGGCAGAGGGGATCGAACCCACGACCCAATTGCCTATCCCTTACCATCTATGCCAACTCTCATTGTCAAAATGTCAATATTTAATCTCCTCAACAGGGGAGAATATTAGATTTGAGAGTCTACCGTTGACCTATAATTCTTCCATTCGATCTTGGACTGTATATGATTACATAGCCAACATACTTATGCCCACCTACATAAGAACAAGCCCAAACAAATACTTGATCCTTCAAACCTCGAAGCCCAATTTCTCCATTAAACTTCTCAATGAGAATTGGTCCACAAACACCACATCTAACATCACGACTTGCATGAGCCCAAATAAACACATATGAACCAGCGATCTCATCTGGCACTCCAAGAGACCATGGTTTACCATTCACCATAACATCCTCAACAAAGCTATCAATGTTTAACTCCGTCAAACCCCTTCAATAGAAAAAGAAAACAGAGAAGGCCTCAGAAATAACAAAACATACTAAATTCGATTCCTTAACTTCTTGAATTCTGGTTCCTTAGAGGATTCAAAGAAAAACCTAGTATTTAGAGAAATTCAATTAACGAAGTTATACCATATTCATATTTAAGACTTTCCACGAAACTAATATTCTGATAGTCGGATCGGATAGTTCAACTTTAACAAGCTAAATTTCAGCTAAGGCTTATCACACTAAAAAAAAAAATCACATTCAATCCCGAGAAATAAATCCAAGCTTCAGTCAACAAATACAACTTGAGGCTCAACACTAAAAGAAAGTGACTAATCAACGATAACTTCCGCGAAGCCTATTATAAGAAGCATTGAGATTGTAACATATTTAGAGGATTACCTATATTTAATCATTTCAGGGAAAATCAATACGTCGCCATCCAAGAAGCCAGCCTCCTCTCGTGACTCGCATATTGTAATTTTGGTCTGCCAAATAAAATGAAACCACCGAGACAACGGATGAATCAACATTGATTATCCAAAGCTGATTCAACGAAAGAGTAATATAAGTGTTAAGTAGCCTAATGACAACCACAAACCTTTATGGTCATATCATTCTTACGGGATTTAACAGTGGTTGCCAGCAGCTTCGGCAGCGGATCAGATTCAGAGGCCTCAACGAGCGGAGGCCAAACCTCGTGGAAGGATCATTAACAATAATTCAAAAAGAAAAAAAGAAAGAATAACCCCAAGATCAATTAAATTATTTTCAGTTGAATATGAAGAATAACATTTTCAAATTATACATCAAATATTTTCATTAGCATCATTTAATAATAAAAAAAAAAGAGTTTCATCAACGTAAAAAAGAAACTAGATATTACAACAAACTAGATATTACAACATTCAAATAATAATTTAATGAAATATGGTTTTTTTTATTGACAAAAAAATCTTACATCGAGTTTTTCTAAAAGTATAATTTCTTATTACGCTACTCAAATAAAAGTATTTTAATTAATATTGGCTTAATGCTTTTCTTTTTATTTTTTGACTTGAATTATTCTTGTTGATTCTTCTCAATCAAAGGAATCCTATTTTATTTTATTATATATTAACGTTAATATATAAAAATTAACTTACTAACAAAAAAAAACCTTTTAAAAGGAAAGAGGATAAAACATACAAATAAGAGGGGAAAATTACAGCTAGGTCCTAAGGACCATAAAAAAATAGCAAAAAAGTCCTCATAAAAATTCACATATAAAAAAAAATCCTTGGGGACTTTTTTTATATTATTTGTATGGAAACAAAATCTAGGTTTTTAAATTTTATTGTGAATATAACATTTCTGGTTGTAAATATGGCTTTTTCTGCTGTAAATGACCATATTTTAAATTTTATAGAACATAATTTGTAGTGCAACTAATAGTAGTCCTGATGAAAAATACTACCTCTGATCCTAATTATAAAACATAGTTTGTAGTGCAACTAATTATAAGACAAAGTTTGTAGTACAACTTATTTGCTTATAAACTTTAAACTATAATTAGGACCAGAGGTAGTAGTATTTTAGAATAATTAACATATATTGTTGTAAATAACTAACATAACTAACTCTTTTAATCTATCCAAATTAGTCAATTACTCTTAATAAAGCCCTCGTATTATTTTAATAAAAAAAGTGAGCATCAGTATTATAGTGCCTAACAATGATCCCACTAACAAGGAGAGGTGGGAAAGAGAGGTGCCGCATGATGCGGTCATTGGGTCCGTTTGGGATAGCTTCAACAGAAGTGACTTTTGTTTCTAATGGACTTTTCTTAATGGACTTATTTTCTGATGGACTTTTTCTAATGTGATTTGTGTTTGAGATAGCAGTAATAGAAGTGGCTTTTGTTTCTAATGGGCATGTGTTTGGCATAGCTTTGAAAAAGTAGATGAGATGGAAAATGACAGAAAAGGGCATGAATCAAATATATATATATATATATATATATATAATATATATGGTGTACAAAATGTGATAATTTGTGATAAAAATTAAAAACAAATATAAATTTACCAAATAAAATAGTAACATTACCATTATTAGTATTTAATATGTAAATTTTTTCCCACTACATGATATTCTTTTTATGTTGACAAAAAAATAAATAAGTAAATAACAGACGAGGAAGTGACAACACAATGATCTAATGAAGCTGCAATATGATAAGTGCATTGAACAAAATGATGAAGCGGCAACACAGATCAAGAAACAACAATAACAGACCAATAATTTTATCAAAAAAAAAAATAATAATTGACCAATAACAAAATGAATTAAACTAACCAGACATCAACATATTGAAATAAGATAAATAGAGCATATTTAAATCGAAATAACAAAAACTTTATTCAAATCAACACTTTTCTTCAAAAAATGAATTGAAATAACAGCGCCTGAATCCTAGAATTGAAGGGCGCAAAAGAAGATAAGAAATTGAAATTGCTGAGGATAGCAGGTTGAGAAATTGAAGATGAGGACAGGAGGTAGTAATTGAGACAGGCAAAGGAATTGGCAGATGGACGGAAGGAGAGAGAATGGACATTCTTTTGGGAGTAAAATGGTCTCAAAAAAAGAGGTTGGCTTTTAATGGGATAATAAGCAACACAACGGTAGTTTCATCCCTAAAGCCACTTCAAAGCCTAAAGCCCATTGAATTTCATAGCCATCCCAAACAGAAAAATTTCTTGCTTCTCTTTTCAATGGATTTCCAATGTACTTATTTCAGCTTTAAGTGCTTTGCCAAACAGGCACATTGTATTTTAGGCTCTTACATAGGTCGGCACTGTCCTGAATGGCTTTTAAACCATTTGCATATCAAACAACTCCTTCTTGTGTCGTGTTACTGCCTTAACAGAAGCAAGTTTTAATTAATTTGAAGGGTGAATGGAAAAAAGAAAAAAAGAAAAAATCATCCATAATAAAATTCAAGTATTGTGCTTTGTGATGCTTGATAAATATTCGATATTTTATATTATATTGTGTCAATAAAGTAATAAACTAATAATTCACATACTAGTTTAAAAATGTTTTTCACGTCAAGAATATCAGCTGGCATCAACATATGTATCAACCAGAAAGAATAAACAAGTAAAAGAAGGAAGTTATAATATTATGAACCTGTCACTAAAAAAAATAGAGTATTTTGAACCTAAATAGATTAGTGGCCCTGACACATGGTGTAAATGTCTACTTTAACTTTTCAACATTTGAGCCGCTGCTTACAATACTGACTACCCTCTCTTGATTCCCCCCCCCCCCCCCCCCCCCCAAAAAAAAAGGAGAGAAAAGGGAAACAAAACAAAAAATAGAGTCAAATTAAGAACAAACGAGAGGTGGAAGGATTATACTGTTTATTCCGGCATCAAATAATATTCTTGTGGAGCTTCTTTGCTTACCACTGCTATAGTGCACATCACTAACTGGCTCGTGCCCTGAGCCACTTCTTTTATCTGTTTTCTCTGGGCTTTTTGACCAAACAAAGAACCAAAAAAAAAAAAAATTTACCAGATTAAAGCACATCCGAAACTCTTTTCTAGAGTAATGTTCATGCCACTGGTGGTGCAGGGGGGCCCACCTCACGACCAATCAGGAGGCTCTGATTCAATTTTAAAAAAAATTTATATGTCAGTGGCGTGAACAAGCACTTCTGACACCTTCTCTCACGCCACTAGTGGTGTGCCTTACCCTTACGCTACCAACTGCATTATTTTGGTAAAATATTTCTCATCTGCTTTAATCTGGTTTTTTTTTTTTTTGTTCTTTGTTTGGTCAAAAAGCCGTTTTCTCTGCTTTCGAAATTATTGAAAAAAAAAATTTGTTTAGCTCCTAAAGGTTGTAATATACTAGTAGTATTAATATCCCAAGGCAACTGGCTTCTCTTCTGTCACTGCTCTCAAATTGTCACTCTGGTTCTTTCATTCTCCTGCTGTCATTCTGACGAATGCAAGTGACCCATTAGGATAGTCTAAAAAATTCGGTACTGGTTCGGCTGTAAATTTATTATTGAACCGCAATTCATTTCTTCTCCTATCATTTGAGAGATTATTTTAAATACTTAATTCTCTGATTAAGTTTTTTTAAAACTGGTCTCAAAACACCCTTGAAGGAGTATATATATATTCTCTCTTCAAAGGCATATATCATGCAAAAAAGAGGATCAAACTTGAACTAGAAGGAAGGAAAGAATAATGCCGTTTGCTATTGTGGCTAAGAATATGAAAAGCTTACTCAGATGAGAAAAGGCCCTAAAATACTGGTGTAGGGAAAAGCATTTACTAATTAATTATATATGTTATGAAGGATAAAGACAAATCTTTAAAAAACGAGACACGTGCCAATCTATATACTAAAGACGGATCTTTTTGTATATAAGGGGGCCATGGCCCCCAAAAAAAAAAGTCTCAAAAATGTAATTAAAATTAGATTTTTTTTATACGTTTAACCCAAAAATTTATACATTTATCCTAAAAAGTTATATATTTGGCCCTTCAAATATTTTTTCTTTTTAATTAGTTAATAAGTATATATTTAGCCCCCCAAATATTTATCTCAAGCTCCGTCCCTGAGTGATACCCGGCTTAGTCAGTTTTATTTATTGGCCTGACAATACTTCTACTTACACCTGTTTCTTAATCTTTTTTGTTAAAGGTTATTATCGTTTAAGTAAAACTCATGTTTTATGGTGGAGTCTCTCGTCATTTCACTGAACAAATCCTTAAAACAAATCAGCAAAAAATAATGATAGGATCTATGACAAAGAAGTGTCTATGATCAAGCCGAACAATTAAATCGATCAAAGGGTTATTAATATAATATTTAGTTTTCTAAGTCTGCCATTATTTTGGTTTTGGTGCCTCAAGCTTCAATTTATAGGTTTTGATCCCTTAAATTTTATTTCTTTTAAAATATTGGTCCATATAATTTAATAAAAACCTGAACTTCGACCATTTTATTGTTAGTTAAAAGGACGAAAACCTATAATTTGAGACTTGAGGAACCAAAACAAAAATGATTATAAACTTTAGGACCAAAAATGATATTAATCCTTAATTAAAAACTATAAAACACAGGCAGTGAAGAGTCTTGCCTCAGAAGAAAAAATAATAATAATAATAATAAGGATTTAGGCAATAAGAGGGAAAAGGAATGGTCATATCACATATACGCGGTGGGCGGAAGGTGGGAGAGGCATATGCTTTGGAAGATCCACATAAGGTACCTCCATTATATTTCACTCTTACTTTTCTTTATACCTTATTTTTTTAAATGTTGCTTTTGCAAAAAGCCAAAAAGTCACCTTCTTCCCCAGTTACTTAAGTCATCTCAGCCTTTTATATTGCCGTCACCATCAAATAAGCAAAGCAAATCCTTATAACACCCAAATCTTACCTTCTTTCCAAACCCTCTTCCGTCTCTGCACCACCATCAGCCACCATGTGAATCCTTATTCTCAGCCACCTCCCTCCGTTAATTATGCATTTGGGCTTTGAGGGGGTGGTGAAGAAGATGGTGGATATATATATAAAGGTCCACACACAAAAAAATCCAACTCACTGTGTCTCTATACTTACCATGCTCTTTTGCTTTGTAAGGTGTGGGAGCAGCGAGACTAATAAGTTTGCTGGAAATAAACCTCCTTGATGAAGGCGAATTTTCTTCTAAAAGTTTAAAGGGCAACTTCGATCCTTTGGCATTTTCAACTCCCTTGGTCTCACTTCACTCTCTGTGATTTGCTTTATCTCCAGTGAGTTTCCAGAAAGGCGATTATGTTCCTACGTTATGTATTTCTATTTCTCTGGTTTTGTTTCTACTGTAATCCCTCTGCTTATGTTGCTACTCGTATTTTGTTTCTGTAATTGATATATGGGCAAATCTCAGACTTGGTTTGATTTTCTGGCTAGTACTTTTGCTTTGTATTCTAGACATGCGCATATGTATTTTAAAGTTAGTTCTCCACCCTACTATGGTGAGAACGTGTTCTGTAACTTCTCAATAAACAAGTTTCAGTGTTATCCTTCTTGGAGTAGTTATTATTATCCTCATATCCTCACTCAAAATCTAAATTATTATTCTCATATTTTGCAGGTTTTCCATACAAACCTCTCCGCTTTTCACCTTTATGAAGATCACTTGAATAATATAAATATGAAAGGTCTTGCAGTAATCTGTTGACTAGTTGCTAGTAGGTGACATGGTTGATACAGAATTCATACGTTAGAGTGATATCACTTAGGTGGAATGATTGGCCAGGTTTTCATAGTAATCTCGAAATTCTTAGCTTGTCATTGGTTCATCAATCCTACACCAGTGATTGGTCAATCACAAGTCAAAGCGGGTCCAGGTGTTTCAGTTCCGCATTTTCACAGTCAAATTAATTCCCGAGTTTAGATTAATTAAACATAATATCAGTCGTACAACCCCAAACCTACTGTATGTCTTCCATCCCTGCCTTAATTTAAATAAATTATAGTAGATTAAGCAATGTTACATGTGCTATCTAAGGTGGTTAATCTGTTTGACAGATTCAGAATTACTGCTTTCCATGGACCGCTTAAAACAAAAACTATACTGCACTTGTATTTACTACGAATTATAGGATTTAGGTAGCCTAATGGTGTCTCGTGCAGAGATTGTTTTTTTAACCAATTTCCCCATACATGTTTGTGCTTAGTCAGATTAGCATTAAAGATAGTGATATATAAGGTATTGCACCTTTTAAAAATGCAATATAAGTCAAATACCTGTGCATTTTAAATGCTGGCTTCAATTTGCATTCACATGATCTAGGGCTAATATGAAATGATCCTAATATGTAGATAGACCTATACTTATCATTAGCTTGTCAACCAAATTATTTCACATAATCGTTGCATGCAGTGGCGGACTCAGGTTGTAATGTTTGTGGGTGCACAATTAATAGTAGGATTTGGGGGGATTTTTTTTTTTTTAAGGAGGATAAAAAGCAAGCCACACCTTCCTAAAATTTAGGATCAGAAATTGGGTTCAATTGAAAAATATTTTCGAGGAAATCAATTTAAATAGAACAATATACTCTAATCCCATGGCATACAGATAGGTAAGAAAGTTGTTCATGCATGAGTTTGAATACAGGATCTATTGTGGGACTAGTGAAATGACCACCATACCACCTAGACAACTTATTGCAAAGTCCCTTCAAAAAAATATATCTCCTTCAAATTTATGGGTGCACTTGCACCCACAAAAACCTATGTGGGTCCGCCAATGGTTGCATGATTAATTTGTGCTATATATATGTGACACATAAATTGAAATTAAATCTATAGCATACATCTGAGTTACAAAGTTCTACTACTACTACTATTTTAGACGTGGCAGTAAAAAATCAAATGTCAGGTGACATATCCATGAGAGACGATTTCTTTAACAAAATTAGAGAATTGGATATTCCTTTATAAAATAAACAACCAACCAATTTATTTCACATAATTGTTGCATGATTAATATGTGCTATACATATGAGACTTAAAATAGAATTATTTCTATAGTGTTCACCCTTGAATTGCACATCGACCCGAATTAGGCTCTGATAACATTTGTAACATCCCAACGATTATTTTTATAACGTTCACATTCAAACCATGCTTTGATGCCATTTGTAACATCATGACATCCTCGCTAGCACATTGACCCAAACCCGAACATTTGTAACATCACAACACCCTTACTAGCACATGTGAGGTGAACCGAGCTATGATACCATTTGTAACATCCCCACGTCCTCGCTCGCACATTGACTAGGACCAAGCTCTGATATTTTTTGTAACATCTGAGCGATTCAAGATCTGATTCCATTTGTAACATACCAGCATCCTCGTTGGCACATCGACCCAAACCATACCATTTGTAACATCTTAGTGTCCTCATTGGCACGTCAAGATGAACCGGCTCTGACACCAGTTGTAACATTCCAATGTCCTCGTAGGCACCCCGGCGAACCATGCTGTGATACTATTTCTACACTACTACAAAAAACGGTTTTCGAGTCCCAAAAAGATGTCCCTTTTTAAAAAAAGGAAGTAAAAATAAAGGCGGTGACATTTTTGTAATTAAAAGTTGACTTTTGGTGTCTAAGTTTAAAACTTAGACTCCAAAAGTCTTGCGAGAGCCACCTTTGGAGTCTAAATTTGGAACTGAGACTCCAAAAATCATCACTTTTGGAGTCTAAGTTTTAAATTGGAGTCTAAGTTTTAAACTTAGACTTCAAACCCTAAACCCTAAGTTTTAAACTTAGACTCCAAAAGTTATATGGGGCCCACGAGAGACACTTTTGGAGTCTAAGTCTTAAACTTAGACTCCAAAAGTCATTCTTTTGGAGTCTAAGTCTTAAACTTGGACTCCAAAAGTCATACTTTTGGAGTCCAAGTTTAAGACTTAGACTCCAAAAGTGATTCAAAAAAAGAAAAAATGCGGTAAACGAAAATCCTAGCGGGAAAAAGTATCACTTTTCACGCGTTTGTGGGGCCCGCGAGAGACACTTTAGGAGTCTAAGTTTTAAACTTAGACTCCAAAAGTCCGCCTATCGGACAACACGACTTTTTTCTTTTTCTTCCCCCACTTCATTTCATTTCATTTCAATCTGTCTTCCTTATCTACTCTGCACCTTCACTTCAGATGCTGCCTGAGACCTTCATCGTCGGCCCTCCTCCGTCATTGCCCCTCCTTCGCCGTCCTCCCTTCACCGTTAGCGTGGTCTGTGCTCGTCTTCCTCCTCGTCTTTTTTCGTCAACCATCGTGCGTCTTCCTCGTCATATTTTTCCGACAATGCAAGCCTCTCTGTCTTTTTTACTGAAATCAAACTCAGATCTGAGCTAATGAAGGAGGACGATGGTGAAGGCGAGCAAAAACACGGATCTATAATTTTTTTAAAAAAATTTTGAGTTGCTCTTGTTATTTTTCAAAAACATGAACTCAGATCTGTGCTCCTAAAACTTTCAATGTGCTATAAATGATAGATCGGTGGTGTTTTGTTTATTGCGTTCTGGATATTTTCCAGATCTGAAATTTCTTACAGTTGTTTATTGTGTTCTGGATTTTTTTGAGATCTGAAATTTCTCAGATCTATTTATTGCGTTCTGGATTTTTTTTCAGATCTTAAACTTCCTAGATATTTTTATTGCGTTCTGGAGTTTTTTCATTCTAGATTTTTTTTCAGATCTCAAACTTCTCGTATTTGTGTTTAACGCTGTTACTGTCCCCATCTAATTTGTTTTTTTTAAAAAAAAAAGTTATGGCATCTAAGAAATATTTAGACTTCGTAAGTCTCCACTTTTTGCGCCCCACAGATAGACGTCCCCATGTTTTTAGGCGTTAAAAGGTGAAATAAATGGACGTTATAGACTTTTTTTGTAGTAGTGCTAACATCCCAAAATCCTTACTGCCAAATTCAACCATTTTTAACACCACAGCACCCTTACTAGCAAAGGGAGGTGAACTAAGTTGTAATACCATTTGTAACATCTCAATGACCTGTTGGCACATCGACCTGAATCAAGCTCGGATACCTTTTATTTCAAATTACGTGAATAAGCACTTTTGAACCCAAACTTTATCTCAAACAAGGATACAACCTTATAACAATATTTCAAACAGCAGGTCCCTATTTATATTTACCTTTGATCAAGGTCTATTAATATTTTAACAAATTAGTGTGTAGTACTCTCAAACTGTTCAGAATTCTTGCGGGCAAATAAAGTATATACTCAAGCACTTTTTCTCTAGCCTTCTTTATACTCTGAACTTTAGTGTAGGCAAATCTTCAGTTATTTTACTTTCATCGTGTTTTTGTGTTTGTTCCACAGAAAGACACAGACTTGCCGTGGAAAATGAGGATCCTACAGAGAAAGAAAAGAAGAAAAAAGTGATAAAAGCATCCTATGAAATAAAGAAACTTTTTTCTAAATTTGAAAAAATTACGTTGAGAACTAGGAAATACCTTCTTAAATGGATGCTAGTGGTTGTGTGCAAAAACTGTAGCAACATAAAACCAGTCTTCATTTAAGCTGCTTCCCGATAATGCTGTGGAAGCACCTAAAGGTGCTTCGACATCAATGTCTACATCTATATGGGAAGATACTAAGGCTTTCCTTGGAATACTCAAAGATCTTAGATTTAAAATTGCGTTTCAGTTTCCGCAGGACACCCCTGTAAAAAAATTTAAAATTGCGTTTCAGTTTCCGCAGGACACCCCTGTAAAAAAAAGTGGGCATGTCTGTCTCTCTCTATATACACTTTTGTTTTTTGTGTGCATCTAGCTGCCCGACTAATTTGTACTATGTATGTGACAATTAAAATCGAATTATTTCTATAGCGCTCGCCCCACAGTTGCACATCGACTCTAACGATTATTTTTATAGTGTTCACACCCAAACCATGCTCTAATACCCTTTGTAACATCCCGACATTCTCACTGGCACATTGACCCAAACCCGAACATGTGTAACACCACAACACCCTTACTAGTACATTAGAGCGAATTGGGCTATGATACCATTTGTAACTTCCCCACATCCTCGCTTGTACATCAACCAAAACCAAGCTCTGATATGTTAGTTCCCTGTGTGTTTTGATGATTACTAACAATTGTAAACACTATTGATAAGGTTTGACAAAGTTTAGAATAATTTAAACTTGTATTTTTCAATCTGTCAAAACCAAACTCGAGCCTGTTAGTGTTGAACTCGAGCCTGGATTTGACAGAGAGCACAAACTTGTCCAGTTGATTTCCAAACTCGAGACTGAACCTGAAGTTTAAAATTAAACTTTTGAAAAGTTCACATGAACTTGAGCCTACTAAGGTCAAACTCGAGTTCATTCTTTCCAAAGAGTTTTTTGAACTTTGAAAAACATGTTAAACCTTATACTTGCTTTCTTCAAACCTCAGGTTTGAAAGAATCCAAAGAAAGTTTTAAGAGCATGAACTCGAGCCTGTCATGGCAAACTCGAGTTCATCTCTGGCGGGACAAGTTGTTTGAAACTTAAAGATATTTTCAAACTCTGCACTGTTCCATTGAAAGAAAAGTTTTTCGGTTTGAAAAGTTCATCAATGCTCAAACTCGAGCTTAGCATATTCAAACTCGAGCCTAGTTTTGGCCGAGAGCAAAGAACTGTTTTTAAGCTATTTAAACTCGAGCCTGAGACTTTCAAACTCGAGCCTAAAAGTTCCAGAGAGCAAAGAACTTTTGGATATGTTTTAAACTCGAGAGTTTGTTTTGCAAACCTCAGGTTTGTTCATTTTGAACTTACATGTTTTTAATCACAGAAGCCTCGAACTCGAGCCTGACATTAATGAACTCGAGTTCATTTGTACCCGAGAGCATTTTAGTTTTTCAATGATCTACAAACCTCAGGTTTACACTTTTTGAACTTGCACAGTTTTGAACTCTAAAGCCTCGAACTCGAGCCTGTAAGAACTGAACTCGAGTTCGTGATGCTGGTTCAGAATTTTTGAATTTGGGCATTTCAGAAATCAATGTTATTTGATCCTATCTTCTTCCAATATTATTCTCTGATATTCCCTGCTATGTTTAACGTATTTCTTAGTGGATTTCAGAGCATTAAAGAATGTTTGGTGAGAGGTTAGAGTATAAAGCAAAAAGCAACTTAGAGCATTTATTGCAAAGCACAAAAGTTACTCCTTCTACCCAAATCCTTCTGCACACGCTTACAAAGTATTTAAGGATGTTAGCTGAAACAAGAAAACTCCTCTCCAACGGATTAATTCGCAGAAAGTCAGCCCTGATGTCTTGACCAACTAGATTAAGGGAAAACAAGAGAGAGAAGACCCCAAAACCACTTCAGAACACTTGGGCAACTTCTCCAACGGTCTGATTCAAGCTACAACGGTCATTTAATGTTCTCTAGCTATAAATAGAGTTCATTAACATCTTCACAGATAGACACAACTACTCTGAGCGAATTTCTACTAAGTTCATTTATTGTGTATTAGCTTTCACTTATAGAGTATCATACTTGATACAAGTACTTCAGTGTTCATCATATCTACTCTGTAAGAGAGTTAAATACTTGTAAATCATTTATTGATTGAGATAACTACAAGTCAGGGGACTTGGTAGTTGAGGTGTATTGATTACAACTTGTAAGGGGGAGTGTGTTCTAGTGAGAGAACAACTCTTAGTGCAGAGTGTGTAATCAATATTGTTGAGTTAGTGAATTGAAAATCCCAAGTGAGGCTTGGGGACTGGATGTAGGTCAGGAAAGGACCGAACCAGTATAAATTGTATTGTGTTTAGCTTCTTCTCCTTATCCTCTCTGTTGTGCTCTGTTTTGAGTGATCGAAAACAGAACAAGTTACGAAAATTTTAAAGATACCCAATTCACCCCCCCTCTTGGGTATAAAGCTCCTGCTTTCATGATACCATTTGCAACATCCCAAAAATTATTCATATCGTGTTTAAACTCGAAGCATACTCTGATATCATTTGTGGTATCTCAACACCGTCACTTGTACATCGACCTAAACTAGATCATTTGTAAAATTCTAGCATCCTTAAGTTACTCCCAAATAATGTTATGGAAGCACCTAAAGGTTCTTCGCCGTCCATGTCTACATAGGAAGATATCAAAGCTTTCTTTGACATACTCAAGGACCTCGGATACAAACTTGTGTTTAAGTTTCCCCAGGACATACCCACACATATATTAGAGGCATCATGAACAAAAGAAAAGAAAAGAACATATAGCATATCATCGGGAACAAACGACCTACCTGGAGGTTCATAGCTTTAGGCTTACATTCCCAAACGATTGGAGACACTCTCTGATAAGATTTTCTGTAAAAATATCACCTCGCTAGTAAGCAGAACTGCTATCTTCTACTGATAATAGAACTTTTTTTTCTCAGTTTTTGCCATGACAGAGAGAAACACCAAACCACGAAGAAAAGAATGGTGCTCAAGAATACAAGGGTTTCACCAAGCACTTAACACTAAGCAAAAATAATGGATATGAGGGAGAAGAGGAATGAAGTGAGAGCGCGCAAAAACATAGGGATTGATGATAGCAATGAGGTATTATGTTCCTTATTACCTCTTTCTTCTTCTTCGGGTAGGGTTTACTGTGGGACTGAATACAATAATAAAGATTAAGGAAGGGCCACCCAAGTTTTTGGAATTGAAAATCTAGTCAGGAAGAATTTGGAAAGGCTTTCATCGGAGCTGATCTGACTGAAAAGGAAGGTTGAAGCACTACCTCTCGGTCCAGTAAGAGCTCCAACTATAGAAGGAAAAGAATTAGCGAATTAGATTGCTTACGACTTAGGGATGAGCGAAGGCTCAGTGGATTTCCCATTGCTATTATAAACTAAAAGAAAGGGGCTATTCTCCTAACTAAGATTCAATTCCATTCCTAGCGGATATGGGATCACGAATACGCTATTGGGAATCTCATCCACGAAGGATGAGAAAGTTCATTTATGGAGATAGATGATAGTCATGCACACTATAGAAATAATCGATAATATGTAACAAATGGTATCAGAGCTTAGTTAGAGTCAATGTACAAATAGTATCAGAGCCTAGTTGGCCTCAATGTACTAGTAAAAACGTTGAGATGTTACAAATGGTGCTGAGATATCACAAATGTTATTTCTAGTGTGAACGCTATAAAAATAAATGTTGGATGTTACAAATAGTAACAATATTGGAAAACTTGCCACTGGGTAGAACGCATTTCTTCTATTATATATATTATAAGATATATGGTAAGCTTTCCCACGCTGTGCATATTCATACCGCAATGATAAAGTTATGTATCCTAAACACACGTTGGTAATTCATGGAAGCAAGGAGGAAAGAAAGCTAAAGAATTACCTCTGTTTTTCTGGTTGCAAAACAGGGCAAGACGATCACGTTGATTATCACCCTCTTCTTCCTCTCTCTCTCTCTCTCTTTCACGCCTTACTCTTGATTTCTCTCTTTCTCACTCAAGACTCTCTCTCTCTCTCTCTGCGTTTTCCATTCCTGACCGAAGGAAAGCAAATGGAAATGGAGGAGTATATGGCGCGCTTCAGAGATCAAGAGAAATGGTGGAGCATGGATACATATATATAGGGACCCAAAGGTACAGTCCGAGAAGCAATACATGGTGGGTAATTAGAAGATTACGCAGTATAATTTAGTTAAATAGAAGATTACGCGTAATCTTTTAACTAAATTATACCGCGTAATCTTCTAATTATCTTTATACCGTACCGTGTAATCTTTTAACTAAATTATACCGCGTAATCTTTTAATTATTTATAATGAAGCCTAAAGCGTGGATCATCCATTGTGTTATTGTAAATTTTTAATTAGTGAATTAATTATTTGACTAATTATTATTCTCTATTTAAACTTATCTTATCTAAAATGGATACTTTATATATCAAATTGTTAATGAACAAAATATTAAATAATTAGTCATGAGGTTTATAATAATTAATTAATTAATTTACTAATTAATGTTGTTCCTAAAGTTTATAATAAATTTTAGATATTTTAATTTTCTTAATTATTAATTTAAATTATTATTAATTTTTTTATTATTTATAATTAATTATATATTTAATTAAATATTTTAATTAATTAATTATTTTTTATTAATGGCGTGAGACTGTCTCACGCCTCCAGAGGACTGGAAGCGTGACAGAGCCTCACGCCACTACCAGTGGCGTGCAGAGGCGTTAGCATTATATTGGAAAGTAGTTTTAAAAGTGCATCAATCCGGTAAATTTTTTTTCTTTTTTAGCTTATTTTGGTCAATCTCCCACACTCATTACGCTTTTAGAGACAAAATTTATAGGGTAAAGGTGTTAAAATACACACGTGCTTTGGCCTCAGGAGCGCCCAGCACCACGTGCTTTTTTTGGGTGCAAAAATACCCACGTGGTTATAATTTTGGAGCAAAAGTCCCAAAAAACGTTAAGTGAGAGGGGTTGACCGTTAACTTACAATTTTTGACTAAAATGCTGTACGATGAACTACAGTGAGAAGAAGACAAGTGTGTTGTATGCAAGGAGTTGAATCTGAATGATAGCTTCTGTAGAGACGGGAGCTCACAAACGGAGTCAAGAGGCAGAACCCAAGGAAGATTCTGAGAATAAAGATCGATCTTCGTCACCGAACTGTTGGAGTTGCAGGCAATCCCATAGAAATTGCAGACGGAGTTGGTGGAATTCCATGAGTTAAAACAGGGGAGTTTGACTCATGTTGGAGTGAAGATTTCAAGTTGAGAAGGAGTTGACGGTCGTCGAATTGAACACCGGAGAGAAAGAAAACGAGACAGAAGAGAGAGAGGGAGAGAGGAATATGTTGGAGGATGGAGGACATCAGAAACAGAGTGTGAACTGGAGAAACTTGAGGGAATAGAAGAAGTGGTGCCTCAGGGTACAAACAGTGATATGTTATGCCCACGAAATTTTTGTGTGAGAGTGCGTGTATATATATATATATATATATATATATGTATATATATATATATGTATATATATATATATATTCTTACTTCTTGGGGGTTTTTTTTTTTTGTTTCGTCGCCATTCATCTTGTTTTTGATCCTTTCGTATAAATCGTCATAAATTCTTATTCAACTAGCTAGCTGATGAGTCGATAGGTGCTATGTCTATATGCTCATCAATTCTCCAGAAATTCATCATCATCCTGGTTGGTATATATGCCTTTGTTTCCTTTTTTCTTTTTTTCTTTTTGCAGTAATATTAATTGAATTCTTTTTCACATCATGTTTCTTATCTGCAGAAATCTCTTGCATTCTTACTTAACTGAAAATTGGTTTTTTCCCCCTATTTCTTATTTGTTTCCTTGCCAATACATATATTCTGATAATGGTTATTACTTTTCAGTGTTGATCATTTTGTCTTTAGAACGACTTTCTTTTAAAGAAACAGCATCGGATTAACCCATGGAACCAAAACATGAGAATCAGATTATCATTTTTCTTGCCACTTCTTCTTTTCCCTCAAGTTTCTTCAGTTCACACTCTATTTCTGATGTCCTCCATCCTCCAACATGTTCCTCTCTCTCTCTCTTCTGTCTCGTTTTCTTTCTCTCCGGTGTTCAATCCGGCGACCCTCAACTCCTTCTCAACTTGAAATCTTCACTCCAACATGAGTCAAACTCCCATGTTTTTAACTCCTGGAATTCCACCAACTCCATCTGCAATTTCTATGGGATTGCCTGCAACTCCAACGGTTCGGTGACAGAGATCAATCTTTATTCTCAGAATCTTCCTTGGGTTGTACCTCTTGACTCCGTTTGCGAGCTCCCGTCTCTACATAAGCTATCATTCAGATTCAACTCCTTGCATATAACACACTTATCTTCTTCTCACTGTAGTTCATCGTATAGCATTTTAGTCAAAAACTGTAAGTTAACGGTCAACCCCTCTCACTTAACTTTTTTGGGACTTTTGCTCTAAAATTATAACCACGTGAGTATTTTTACACCAAAAAGAAAAAAACGTGGTGTTGGACGCTCAAAAGGTAAAATACGTATACCCAAATTTATATAATAGCCAACAAGTCCATCCTCATGGATCATCAGGATAATTCAATCAAGATCAACGCGCACGGATTCAACGCATAATTTAAAAAGCAGATGATGAACAAAGGCACACAAATTACAGATACAAAGCGAATAAAAACCAACCCCCTCTAATCAACAAAGATTCAGACTCATCCACGATCGAGTTTAGTGATCTGTGGTGGGGAGCTGCTTGTGGGTGTGGGAGATGAAGATAACCTCATAGAATCATAGATGACGCCGCCGAGCCCACCGCCAATTAGTGGTCCGACCCAGTAGACCCAGTGG
Source organism: Acacia crassicarpa (assembly GCA_034222035.1). NCBI lineage: Eukaryota > Viridiplantae > Streptophyta > Magnoliopsida > Fabales > Fabaceae > Acacia > Acacia crassicarpa. The sequence continues at coordinate 57,768,215 of JAWXYG010000002.1, read as the reverse complement.
TTGTCCCAGCTCCAGATCACCACCGCGGGTCCGAATGACTCTGCCGGGTTCATGGATGCCCCGTCGAAGGCCCCACCCGCAACGAGTGAAAACTCGTGGACCCGACTCGTCTTCTTCATCACTCTCTTCGGGTGAAATCAATTTCCAAGGGCAAAGCATTTTAAAACATAGCGAGCACTTTACCAAACCCTACATTAACTATTTAAAACTCTCTCACTCCTCTCATGGCGATCCTCACCAATTTTCAGCTTCAGTGGCTTCCTAGCATTTGCGTGTTTCTTTGTTGCTTGGTTCTTTCATTTCAATGATTTAGGGTATCTCTATATTTTATTGCCGTTTTGTATATATAGTTTCTGATTCCTGGATGAGTTTAAAGAGGGCATGAAGCAAGAATTGGAATCGGAGATTGCTCTGGAGATTCAGTCTCTGAATAAAGATGATGAAGTCGTTCCTTCTCCACCTTCTGAAATTGACGCTGGTTCAGAGTCTGAGTTGATATCTTCTTTGCATGTTTGTGAGAATCCCGGCGGTATTGTTAAAAGTTCCGTTGTAAATGGTCATCTTGTTTATACTCGAACAAAGAAATCTCGGCATTTGTGCAGTGGGTCTTCTGAGAATGGTTCGCTTAAGAGACTCAAGACCTCTGAAGATCGGGAGCCAAATGCAGACCTTCCAGCTGTTGGTGGCGGAGATGATGTACAGCTAAACAATGTAGAAGAAAATATCGAATCTGAAGTCGTTTGCCATTTGGAAAAGCCAGTTAGGTGTACTGAATTGAAGAACGAGCCCGTGCAGTTCCTTGCTGGGGAAGGTGGCTCCAATAAGGTTCTTAATGTAGATAAAACAGTGAAGCGGTTTACGCGATCAGCCTTGAAACCAAAGGTTGAATACAGCGATGAGACGAGGACTGCTCCAGAAGCTGCTCGAACAGAAAATAATAGATCAGTTGAGAAAGAGACCGCTGCTCTAAGTGCCTCAACAACTCGGCGAAATAAGTTGGAACTGAAAATGTCCAAGAAGATCGTGCTCAGCAAGAAGCCTATGACTGTCAAGGAACTATTCGATACTGGTTTACTGGATGGGGTTTCAGTAGTTTATATGGGCGGCAAGGTGAGTTTTTAACTTCGCTCATTGCATTTTGATATGATGGATTGTTTTGCTTGCCCAAGCTGAATTCTTGTTACATTCGCCCGTGCGCTGCATTCTGAAAATGAAGCACGGTTAATTCCGGGTTGTTGCTGATTTTATTTCATACGCACTAATTAATTAATATGTCGATTATAGTAATTGAAAAATATAATACTTAATAATTGAGTAATTGTCTGGCTTTCAGGGAGAAGCAAAACGACTTACGAGTCAGTAATCATCTAGAAATAGGCTACGGCCAGTAGTATAGCAGTCTCTAGTAGTATAGCAGTCTCTTTGAAATGTAGCTTTTAGTTCCGTCCGATTTAATTTTGGCTATTTCTCACGTTATTATGTAGGCTTCTGGCCTGCGGGGTGTTATTACAGATGGAGGGATCTTGTGCTCTTGTTGTCTGTGCAATGGGCGCAAGGTGAGTTATGAACTCATGGTATCATCTTGTGTACTCAGCGTTCTTTAATTGATACAGTCCGTTCGTTTATTTTTCCCATGTTTCTTTTGCCTGTGAAGGTTATTCCACCTTCCCAATTCGAGATTCATGCTCGCAAATCATATAAGCGGGCAGCACAGTATATTTGCTTTGAAAACGGAAAGAGCCTGCTTGAATTATTGAGAGCATGCAGAGGAACTTCGCTGCCTTCATTGGAGACGGCAATTCAAAACTTTGTTTGTTCTCCACCTCAAGATAAATATTTTACATGTAAAAGGTGCAAAGGTGAGCTTCAGATTTGTTCTTTGGCTTGTTTAATTTAAGAAGACAAAATTAAATTAAAAGAGTATATAGTCTGGATTCGCTTTTTAAAGGCATATATTTTTATATTTTATTTTTTTTATTATAATATAATTATTTTTCACAGGATGTTTTTCCTCTTCACGGGCGGAAAAAGTAGGGCCTATATGTAAAGCTTGTTTGGAATCAAAGGAATGCGAAGGCAGTTTAATTGACGCAGTTGGCAAAAGAGTCAGGTGCTAATATCTTCTTTCTTTTGGGTTAATTAGGTCATTTGCTTTCATCTGAGTAGCATTCAGATATCCAGTTATATGTTTCATTGGCGGAAATCATGTAATAAAATTTTATCATCTGGAATGTCGTTATTTTCTTTCTTTCTTTCTTCTTTTGGATATGTAAGAGAATGTATTATTATATATTGTTTCATTGTCTTAAAACACGCGAGATATTGTGAAGTTAGAAACTTCGTTCAGTTTTAACTTGTGGGCTGACTGCACCATTCATGCTGTTGATCCAGAAATGGTAGTGTGATGTATGTAAATAATAATGATTTAAGAAATTATGTGTTCCTTCAGTATGTAACAAAAGATATCTTATTCTTAAAAGTAAATGGCTGAAATAGAAATGTGAAAAGGACATGAAATAACCTAATTTGATTGTCAGAGCTATTATTTCTTTCCTCATTTTATCATAACGTTTCAGGTCTCCCAGACAAGTTCCAACCTCCAAACTATTAACTGATTCTGAGCTGTGTAACTCGTCACAAACTAACAAACATTGGAAGAAAAGGACAAGGTTGGTTTTTATATCTGTATATGTTCTACAAATCTGTGCTGGCCAATAGCCCTTTTTTTTTTCTTGGTTTCGAGTTTCAGTGAGTGAAATTTGTTGTACCCATTGTCATGTGGTTGCTAACTTATTGCAGTTTTTATTTATTTATTGTTTTAACTCATGCTGCCAACTCTGTTATTCAGGAGAACAAATCGGGTTAACTGCTCAAAGTCTTCCGAGACTGCTTCTGTGCCCATCCTATCACAAAAGAAGCCTCTGCAGAGGTTGAAGAAGAAATCTGTGTATGTGTTTTATCTATTGGCAACTTTGATGTGGTTATAATAATGTGTTTCTTGGTGAATTGGTAACAGAGAAACTTTTCTTTATTTTTTAATTTTTTTATTTCCAGGCCAACAAAAACTTCAGTAAGACTGAAGACCCCACTAATTTCATCAAACTCAGTGTGTTTTTCTTCACAAAATAAGAGTCAATGGAAGATAACTAAAAAGTTAGTCCACCTCTTCCCCTTTGATATTTGCAGATGTATCTGGTTGTTCCTCCTTTTGTTTTAGTGATGATAATAATTTTGCATCTAATGTTTTCCTCTCAAGGGATCAGCGGTTACATAAATTAGTTTTTGAAGAAGGTGGATTGCCTGATGGAACAGAAGTGGCTTATTATGGACGTGGACAGGTTGATTGTGTGTCTAATTCATGTAATAAGTTTATGTAATTGTCTGTTATTGTGTTGACTAATAAATTCTTACTGATAGAAATTGCTCGAGGGTTACAAAAAGGGCTTTGGAATTCTTTGTCGGTGCTGCAACACAGAGGTATTTCTTTTTTAACAATTTCTTGCACATCTTCTGGTACTACTAAAAATCAGTATGTTATACAGATGAGTTTTATGTTTGAATTTGCTTTGCAGGTCAGCCCATCGCAATTTGAGGTCCATGCAGGCTGGGCTTCTCGCAGGAAACCGTGAGCTTTTTTCCATTTTTTTCCCCTTTCTGGGAAGGGGTTGGTTGGATATTTGGTGGCCTTTTGCATTGATTGCCGCTTGTGTCTGTGTTTTCATGAAAGTGCTATGTTTTGGGCAGTTATGCATACATCTACACTTCAAATGGGGTTTCTCTCCATGAATTAGCAATTTCTCTTTCAAAAGGCCGCAAGTACTCTTCAAAGGACAATGATGATCTTTGCGTTATTTGTTGGGATGGTGGAAATTTGTTGCTTTGTGATGGATGCCCAAGGGCATTCCATAAAGGTCAGATATACATTAAAAAAGAAGAAAAATAATGGATACGTTATCTATTTGCTACTTATCTTGTGTGTGATCATAACTTTTCTTATCAGTTAATCTCTTCTGTTGCACTAAGAACATCTATAGTCGTATGTTGCACTAAGAACTTCTATAGTCGTATCACTTAGCTTGTTAATATAAAAGAGTGTCTATAATGTTGCTGATATACAAGAGGCTTGGAGTAAAACAAAATTAATTGTGAGGCTCATGATCATAGATTATGTATATTGTGAGAGACCTCATTCCATCAATCTGACCCATTTCATGTGCATTTTGAGTTTTGATCCTGCTCTTGCAATAAGGGAAATGATGTTTAACATGATGAGGTTGTCATCTTCTATTAGTTTTGATAGTTAGATTGTTAAACTCTATGATGGGATTAATTATTACAATTCTTCAACCAAAAATTTTGTCCTCCGTTTGCTGATTTAGAAACTACTTTGAAGCAAACTTTTTCTGCTGTTTCATATGATGAGATGGTCATCTGTTAAAGTGTACCATTGTATTCCATTGAAATGTACAGAATGCGCATCTCTATCAAGCATTCCACGTGGTGACTGGTACTGTAAGTTTTGCCAAAACATGTTCCAGAGGGAGAAATTTGTAGCACACAATGCGAATGCTGTGGCTGCTGGAAGGATTGACGGGGTTGATCCTATTGAACAGATAACCAAGAGATGCATTCGCATTGTCAAAGACATTGAAGCTGAGCTGAGCGGCTGTGCTTTATGCAGGTAATAATTCAACCTTTAGATTCTAAGCTTACCTGGTTATCAGCTTATGTATCTTCATATTGATGCTTGCACTGAGCAGTTACTACCTTGTGTACTGTTATACTTTGTATCTGATTGTTATCCATCTTGTGCATTTGTGAATTCCCACCTTAGCTATATATTACAAAGAGAAATTTTGCATGTAGGGGTTATGACTTCAGCAAGTCAGGATTTGGTCCTCGCACAATTATAATCTGCGACCAGGTATGCATGCTAGTCTCCTCCCCACTCTTCTCTTTTTAGAAGTCGCATTCAAGGCATCAAATAACTACAAGATATATATAGTTTCAGTGGGTTTTGGTTTAGGTGACTATCACTGAGATGAACTTCGTGTTGCTTATCTCTGGTGAGATTTAAACGTCCAGATCCAATTTCAACAATTTAGATTTAGAAATTTTCAATTAATAATTTTTAAATGATTTTTTTTTTTGGCAGAATGATAATTAGGAGATTATTCTTATTTTAGATTCTTCACCAATTAAAATTACAAGTATAAAAATATGAAAATAAAATTATATTATATCTGGACCATCTAAATATCGAATTTTGATCTGGGTGGTCAAGATCAGTGTACCCAAATTACTCCCATTTTAGTGTTCATAAAAGAGCATGATGTATGTTTTTTTGGTTCTTATTTGATATGCAATTATACAGGTCACTTTTGTTTATATCAAATTAACTATACATGTAGACTTAGGCCCCTTTTATCTAACCAAGAAAAGGACAAGACGTGTGTTTCTTATCCCCCTCTTTTCTGGGTCCAGTGTGAAAAGGAATATCATGTGGGCTGTTTGAGGGATCATAAGATGGCATATTTGAAGGTACATGGTTTAATGCCATCTTATTTGTTTGTTAGTTTGGACACTGATCTTTCTTTTCCGCTCAACTTGTTATGATATGATTGGAATTACTAACAGGAATTGCCAGAAGGAAATTGGTTTTGTTGCACAGATTGCAACAGAATACATTCTACTCTGCAGAAGTTCTTGATCAGGGGGACCGAGAAACTTCCTGACTCTCTTGTGGATGTTATTAAGACAAAACAAGAGGAAAACGGTTTGCAGTCTTTCAATGATATTGATGTAAGATGGAGGCTTCTTAATGGCAAAATTGCTTCTCCTGAGACCAGGCCATTGCTGTCAGATGTTGTTTCAATCTTTCATGTAAGTTGTGCCCGTTCTCCTGAACTTTTTCATCGTTCTCTTTTTGTTTTCATCCCTTAAAGGGAAGGAGATAACAATATACTACCCACGGTCCTTGAGGACTAGAGGAGTACTTATTTGTTTCTTGAATAATTGGTAGATATGTTATGCATTCTTACCCAGGGCAAACAATATTTTCATACCTGTTTTGGTAAGTGTCTTTTTGGATTTGATTTTCCTCGATTTAGTCTGATTGAAGCTTGGTTGATTTGTGATTTACCAAGTGCTGAGAAATTTTGGAGGAACCTGTTTACAGTAAACTGTTGAACTAATATTTCACCTTTTGTACAAATGCATGTGAACACATTTGTCTTGTGATTTTATGATGAACTTCATGTTGCCTCTGCTCCTGATGGCCATGACAAGCCTATGTCAATTGTAATGGCTTTCAGTTGAGCCCGGCTTCAGTTGTTGCTTGGGCATATGCGAGTTGCAAGTCTAGTTCTCTTAGTACTTTCTATTTTTCCTTGAGGAACCTCCTTGTATCTGACAATTTAGGTGCTTCAGGAATGCTTTGATCCTATAGTTGATTCAACTTGTGGACGTGACCTTATCCCAGCCATGGTTTATGGGTAAGAAAACACGTTTTACTTGGCTTTTTTAGCCTTATGTTATGTTATGTGTGTACCATCTGTTTGCTTTTCATTTTCTGATCAATTTTTCTCGTCTCAATTTCAGAAGGAATGTGCGGAGTCAAGAGTTTGGAGGAATGTATTGCGCAATATTATTGGTCAAGTAAGAAAAGTTGTTCTGTCTTCTGATTAAAATTTTATCTCTTCCAGTGCTTTTGAAAGTTTGTTTTCTTGATATTGCAGTTCAACTGTTGTATCAGCTGGCATGCTTCGAATTTTTGGTAAAGATGTGGCCGAACTTCCTTTAGTTGCAACAAGCAATGGTAATCATGGAAAGGTACGAGAACGAAGTAGTACCCTGTGCTGCTCTGTATTGATTTTTTTTTTTTTTTTTTTTGCTTTATCTATATTTGTCATTACTTAAATTGATTAAATCCTAGGAAGCATGGAGACACACAGCACTTTTATGGACTAGGCAAAACAGCATAATTTGAGATGTTATTGGCTGAAAAAACAAATTTGATAATTGATATGTTTATTTGCTTGACCCAAAAAAAATTACAGATAATACAAGCTGTTGCCTAGAGTTTTTTTGTCCAATGTGTCAGACACAAGGACATATCAAACGTTCACATTCAATGTAAAGTGTTGACTAATCTTTTGAAGTGTCTGTGCTTTGTAAGTTCACCAAATCCCTTCCTCTTGCTCAAGATTTGGCCTTTATGCCCTCGGTAATTTTGATTTATTGCTGGTGTGCCTTAGCACAGCGGTAAGGTTGCTACCATGTGATATGGAGGTTACCGGTTCAAATCCTGAAAACGGCCTCTCCGATTGTGGGGGTTAGGCTGTATATATCTATCCCTCCCAAAACCCCACATAGTGAGAGTCTTGTGTACTAAGCTGATGTGTAATAGGATCACATGCTTATATGGCTTAGAAGTGCATTATCTTTTAACACATTGGTTCACACTGACAGGGCTACTTCCAATTACTCTTCACATGCATTCAGAGACTGCTGGCGCTGTTGAACGTGAAAATGCTTGTGCTACCAGCTGCTGAAGAAGCAGAATCCATATGGACAGATAAATTTGGGTTCCACAAGATGAAACCAGAGCAGGTATATGTGATATTGTTTCCATCTACGCCCTACAGCTTGGTGGCTAACATTTTTGTCACCACTTAAATTCATAGTAGAGGCAACCAGGTTTTGTTATGGCTGATAATTAAGATGTCCCTTGTGCTGCAGATTAGCAACTGCAGAAAGAACTACAGTCAGATGGTGACATTCCAAGGGACATCCATGCTTCAAAAATGGTTCGGCCCTCTCACTTCTTCAATGTGAAAGAGGAAGATTCGTAGCTTTCTTGTTTCCTTTCCTTTCCTTCATCCCTGGTCATGTATATACCTTTCTTTGAGGGCGCTCTAGAACCCGTCGCTGTCCATGCTCAATTGTTCAATCAATTATGTCATTTTCCCATTCTAATTTTAACAGCGCTCGTAACTAACATAAGCTCCTGGAGTATGGTGGGTTCATTATTTATTTAATATTAATTGACAGATTTACTTTGAAATCTAAAAAGTCAGCCCAACAGTTACAGTCGAGTAAAATTAGGAATCGATGACGTATGGATTAACTCGAGATGGGTGATTGGGTGATCGAGAATTTCGATAAAGGATTAAATATTTAAGTTTCTTTTTTTTTTCTTGTACCAAAAAAAAATCTGAGAACGAAAGGAAATCGTAAAAACTGGCAGGTCACCGAGTTATTTATAAATCAAGTAACTGAGTTATTTATAAATCGTCTTTCAGATTTTCGAGGAATTAAAACCTTCCAAATCTCGTGTAAATTGTCACATACGTTTAATTCTTAGGAAAATGATAGAAAATTTGTTTAGAATAAAGAAAAGATAAATAAAATAATTTCAATTTGACAAATCCTTGATTTGACATATTGGAGGAATCTGAAAATAATAAATGTTTCATATTGATGCTGCTCTTAAGTTCTCCCTCTCCGTTCTTCTCTTCCATTTTCTTCCTCCATCCCTTCTTAATAACCACCAAATTGAAGGCCAAATCACTCGTCCCCCCCCCCCCCCCCCCTCTTTTTCTCTATGGTGGTGCAAATTTTGAGGGTAGTTTCAGGGGTCATGGGAAGTGGTTGTGGGTATGTGTAATAACCTCATTTTTAAGTAAATTATTGTATAAAGTTAATTAATATCATATTAATGAAATAAATAGAATTTTCATTAAATCCAAGACAAATGATATTTGTTTCCATCTAATTGGCTAATACGGAATTATCATTGTGAAGTAGCATGAGAAGGCAATAGATAATTCAAGAATATATACACAGGGCAAAATAGGAAGATTATTAACAAAAAGTATCTTTGCCTTTGAAAATGACATATACAAATGGCAAAATCAAAGTGATGATTAGCAAAATATCTAGTAGCTTTTATTGATGATGAATTGATGATTATTATAAAGTGACACTTTAGCATGAATCCGAGATGAATAAAAGAATATTAAATATTCCTTTGGTTCTTGAAGGTGGCGCATGGATAGGAAATGAAAAAGAAAACAAAGCCATTTTACACAAAGTGGGAGATAATAACCATATAGAAAGCCCTAAAAAGACAAGTATCCTAATAGAAGATTATTTAGCTTCATGAGGAAAGACACTTATTTATGTATAATTAATATAAGTTGGAAACATAATTATTCGCAAAAGGCCTATAATTTCGAATTAAATAAGGCAAGAGGGAAGGAAATAAATTATCACATGATTAATAAGAGAGTATCTAGAACATGTCCACGTGTCCTTTTATAAATTAAAGATTTGTTAGAAAGGATACTTGGGCACCTTCATTATATTAACTAAAGAATTAAAGAGATGGACATAGAGAAAGGCCAATAATCATGGAAGGGACACCTAAGTGGACACATGGAAAGATGAATAATTATAGAAGAAACACCTAAGCATTCATGTATCAATATAATATTTAAAGAAAATTTGTTGAGGACACGTATTAATAAAAAGGGGACACCTAATCACCTTCTTCATTAAGCAAGATATTCCAACCACAAAATAGATATGTGATTAGGAGATATTTTTGACCCAAAAGGAGACAAGTGGCGTGTTCAACAAGAGGAGGGAAAAATCAGATTTTTCTCTAGAAATGAAGATGGACCTAGAGATTTCAAGAGGAAATTGAAAGGGCAAATGAGTAAAAGCACAAGGAAATATTCTTGGTACCTTTGTCTTTATAAATAGGACTTCATTCTCCCTCATTTTGGCAAGCAAGAGGCGCCACCTACACTAAAGAAAATAGAGATAGGAGAGTGTAGTGAGAATCACAAGCAAGGAGAATTTCAAGAGAACAAGAGGTAAGGAAATTATGGAATTTATTCTATTGCCTTCAACTTTATACAAATATGCTTAAGTTTCCAATTAGTGATTTTGTATAATATTATTGAAGTTCTAGCTACAATTACAAAAGAGATTAAGGAGAAGTAGCCAAAGAAGTTAGAACTTTGAGCAAGTAAGTTTCCTTCTCTAACTTGTAAATTTTAAGGAAATTTTGGTCAATAGCTCGAACTTGGTGATATGATTTTATTTTGGTGATTTTGATAGTTTAAAAGTATTTAAAATGGAATTTTGTATAGGAAAGGGTATGGAGAATAATTTTGAAAGTATAAAAATATGAATATATGCAAATTGAGAAGCTGAAAAACCAACAGGGGAATTTTCATAAATTGGGAATGATTTACATGTCCCTAGCCTTGGAAAGTATTTTTAATTAAAAATAGACATGTTAAGGGTCAAGTAGATTTTTGGAACACCCCAATTAGATTTTTCTACAATTAATTATGAATTTTTGAAGTTGGGTCAAATTTATAAAATTTTCAGGACTCCATGCGAAAATAAGAGAAAAGTTACTAATAAAGGAATACTCATTAACAAAGGAAATTAATAAGTTTTAAATAGTGGAAAGACCCTTCATACAAGTATAGAGTTATGTATTTTAAAGGAAGGGATTATACTGTCAATAACACCGTTTATATTACCTTACTTTAGGTTTATCATTTTTGTCAGTAGTCAGGTGTTTGCTATTTTACTAATCAACTACTTGTAGGTAAGTAATATTAATTTCATGTACTTTGTGTAACTTTGTATGATTTACCGTGATTGGTTATACATTTGATGTTATGTGTTCCAAATGCTTTGGATACCAAAACTCGCTGTGTGCGACCCCTAGCATGATTATGTGCCTTATTGAGCATTATATGTTATATGCAACTGCTCGTTCTGATTTAGGCTTTATGCCTCATTGTGTGCGACCTTTTGGATGCTGTATGATTTATGATTTTCTTGCATACTTTGTACATATACTGGATATGAAATTAATGGTTATTCTGAAATTCATATATGAATCCAAGGCTATCATAAGAATACAGGTAGTGCATCTAGGATGGAGCAGGAGACTAGAGGTAAGATTGGAGAGCATGACTAAGGATTTTGTGAAGGATGAAGACAGTTTTTGTTATTACATATTTACCTTGAATGACTGTATATTATTAGTTATTTTAGAAATTTATTTGGGATGACTGTATATTAATCCTTTAAGAGACTTGTTCTTTTAAATACTTATTTACCTTATTAAAATTATATTATCCAAATTATCATATTTAGTTTTCTAAGAGTAAAGTCTACCCTACCTGCCACCTAAAAAGGCGAGGCCGGTAGGATTGTAATTGTCAACCGGTCTAAAAACTTGGCCTACTCACCTCTCAAATCGGGCTCCAACTTTAGTGACCGACCGCCCACAGAGATGGTTGCGACTACGAGCTTCGGCTCATTGTCATGGACAAGCCCGGTGGAGAGGGTGCTACGAAACAATAGATGATTGATTGTTATCTACAAACTCTTGCTGGGAGAGGTCCCCGCATATGCGTCTGATAGAATCTCGATCCGGATTAGGCAGGGCAAAGCTCTGGCCTCTGGTGAATCGGGTGCAGTAGCAAAATAAAAATAAAAAATACAAACTCTTGCTAAGGTTGTTGAAACATATACTGATTTTGGTTGATGGGTTGCTTGAGAGGAAAATTTCCCTCATTAAATTTCAATATTCACTGTACCTAATTTTTCGATTCTTCTCTCTTTTTAGTGATGAGGAAGCTAATAATTGAGATTAACATTTGTAATTTTGTATAGAGATTAAACACATTAGAATTTAAATTAACGACTTCAGTATATTATTTCACAACTTCATATCCCCTAAAATGAACACGTATAGCTAGGTCAAATTCACAAGTTTCAAGGGTTTATAACAATGATTAACAACTTCAATATCTCATCTCACAACTTCATATCCAAAAATCAACACTTATATCCAGGTATAATTTTTGGAGCATAAGTTTTAAGGGTCAATAACAACATCTGTATAAAAATTAACAACATTAGAATTTAAATTAATGACTTTAGTATCTGATTTCTATTTTGTTTTCATTTGTCACATAACTCAAGATAATTTGGTCATTTGGTGAGATTTGGAAATTCCAAATTCTTTTATCATTTCTGATATGAGATTTCATATATTGTTGGCATTTATTTGTCTTTTGTCTATTTTAACAGTATTTTTCTGGGATTTTCCTTAATTTCTTCTAATAAAGACTTCAATATTTTGCTTTTTATATTTGAAGCTTGGTGAAGTTAGTTGTTTTGATAATTTTGTTGATTAAATATACCTTTTATCATTAATTTCTACTCCATATTCAATACAACTTTACTAAACACGCAAGACGTTGCTTCAAAGGATGCCAATGTGTATCTGGGCTATTCTGGAATACGCAGCAAGTGTGAAACAATTTTGCGACACAAGAGACACAGAGAGATACCTAAAATTAATTCATCTTTATAATTTTTTTAGGAAAATTACATTCAGGTCCCAAAAAACAGAAGTAATTATAAAAAAGTCTCTTAAAATCATCAAATTACACAGAAGTCTCAAGGGACTTTTTTGATATTATTTGTATGGAAAAAAATTCACGTTTTTAAATGTTATTATAAATATGACTTTTTCTATTGTAAATGACCATATTTTAAATTTTATTGTAAATATAGCACTTCGTGTTGTAAATTTAGCATTTTTCTGTTGTAAATGACCTCTCTACGTTCAAAATCCAGGTGTTTAAATGTTGTTGTAAATATAGTTTTTTCTGTTGTAGATATGTCTTTTTCTGTTGTAAATGACCAGATTTTAAATTTTGTTGTAAATATTGCATTTTAGGTTGTAAATATAGCCTTTTTTCTATTGTAAATGACCTCTCTATATTCAAAATTCAGGTGTTTAAATATTGTTGCAAATATGGTTTTTTCTGTTGTAAATGACCAGATTTTAAATTTTGTTGTAAATATAGCATTTCCTATTGTAAATATAGCATTTTTCTGTTATTAATACAAATAATATAAAAAAAGTTTCTTGGGACTTCTATGTAATTTGGTTATTTTAAAGGATGTTTTTGTAATTATTTCTGTTCTTGAGGACTTGAACATAATTTTCCCAATTTTTTTCGGGTGACGTGACGCAAACTTCTACTGACTGGCGTTCCGGCACATCTGGGCTACCATCAAATTGGAGTTTACAGACCACGTGACTGATTAGTGGTGTACTTTTTTTTTTTTTTTGAGGTAATTTATGATCTACGAGGAAAATATATGAGATAAATTTTACCTTAACTTATTTAGACATACTTTTTAAACATCATCTCAAACAAGCAGACTACATAATCAAATCATAATGTCGCTTTCATATAAAAGCAATCTCCAATTTTTTTCCGACATGCCAAAGTAAAAATCGTGAGTGATGTGCTTAAAAAGAGATCAAATCTGAGGAAAAAAAAGGTGCTTAAAAAGGCAGTTCCGTCTGCCAAAGAGATCAAATTACTCCAACGTCCAATGGGTTATATCAAAATATAAGTTCTTATCTTTCACATTTTCTTTTTCACCAGGTTTTTTTGGTGGATCATTTTACGGGAGCAAATTTTCTCAGAATCTTTTCTCTTCTTTTGTTCTCAAAATCTTATTTTCACCTTTAGATGAAAAAAATGAATGGTTCAGATTTGATATTTTTTAAAACAATGATATGGTGTTTTATAAATTAATTTTTCAAAATTAATTTTGTTTGTATTATAGGTATAAATTGTGTAAATCATGATTTAACAGTTAAATTTATTTTTTTCATGTGGAAAATAATGGTTTATAAAAAATTAAATATGAACCATCTATTTCTTTAAATCTGATGATAGAGATTAGATACTGAGAAGAAAAAGACAAAAAGAATTCTGAGAGGATCCAAACCCATCATTTTACCGTAAACTTTTCTGCTTTCCTAGACTCTTGCATCAAATGCCCACTCAAACATGTGAGGCAGAGAGTTATTATCTACTTATCAACATTTTCTTTGGAATGAGTTTGACTTACTTCCAAACAAAAATATAAAAGTAGGCCTTTGTCTGAGGCAATTTTATTTAGGGTGAAAATAGGTTAGATCCTTATTAAAAATTTATGATCTAGCCTATTTTAAGTCTAGTATATCCTATTTAGTAAATAGGTCAGACGTAAACTTAGGTTTATTGTCAGACCTATTTATATAAACAGGTTAGGCCTAACCTACCGACCTGACCTATTTAGTTTTTTTAATAAAAAAAAAGTATTATTAGCATAATTATATATAATTTAATCTAAATTAATTTTTTAAATTATTTGTAAAATTAATAACTTAGTCTTAACTCTAAATTTGACATTTTACGCATGAACTCAATCTTTTATTTCATCAATTGATCACATCTACTTTTTTTCTTTTTGATCGGCCAAGATGGCAATGCTAGCTCACCACCTCTCCTTTAATTTGTGTCATTTGATGCAACTTAATAATGGTTGTAAGTTTATTTTAGTGGTGCCCAAATGAAAATGATTCTAATAAGAGGAGTTTGTCTCATTTTTTGTAAGGAAAAAAAGAAAGATAAAATCTAGTTTTATATATCACTTATCGTCCATAGTTGATTTTAAAAAATATATATTTCCTTAATCAATAAGTGATCAATTTTTCTTATTCAATTTCTACTTGTTGAGACAATTGTTGCCATTAAGTGTTTTTCCTTTCTCTTACTCACTTTTTTATTTTACCCGAGAATGAATTCCTAAACTTTTAAGACATAATGTAGGCTTTTAAATAAATTAAACTTAATAAATTATATATGAACTTAAATACATAGGCTTTAAGCCTATTTAAATGTCTACATTTTAAGTAGGCCTTTAAATAGACTTCAGGTCTTGTCAAGCCTTTTGAAGGCTCAGGCTCATCCTAAAAAGAAGCCTATATACAGGCTCAAGCCTAAACTCAAGCTTTCGATCTCCGTAGTAGACTCAGACCTACTCAGCTAAAGCCTACCCTAGTCTAACCTATTTCCTCCTCTAAATATTTGCCCCAACAATTTTTATCAAAGAGCAATTTTGTCTTAGAAGTTTTTTAAAAAACAATTTTGCCCTAGAAGTGTAAGAAATGGAGCATGACCGTTAGTTAATCAAACATGTTGAGTTAACAATCCACATGTTATCCATATCATTTTTGTTAACGTATAGATTTGTATCTAAAGTTCACGTGTCATTTACTTCATCTTTTTTCAATGCTAGATTTGAAACTTTTTGAGCAAATTTGTACATTAACAAAAATGACGTAGATGATAAATAAACTATCAGTTTTGTATATTTAACCAACTAAAGGTCAAAATTAACTAGAAAAACGGACATGACAAAGTTGCTCCTTTTTTGGCACTTTCGGGGTAAAATTACCCCTTAGTAAATATTTAGGGGGCAAAAATGCCCTTTAACCCAATAAATTTTTTTGATAAATTCTTAATTCTTTTATCTTGATTTCGTTAGTTTGATATTTAGATCGCACGATTCCGTTTGTCTCGGGACAAAATAGAAAACTTAAACTAATTTTTATTTTATTTTTGCCAATGAGCTTTAATCTTTTTTTTTTCTTTTTTTTTTGCCCGCATAAGCTTTAGCCTTAGAATACTATGTACTCATTTACAAATTCAAAAAAAAAAAATTATGATGAACTATTCAGAAAATTAAAATTTCAAATAATATTCATATATGATATTATATTAAATTCTAATAATTGGCATCATTCATAATAAAAGGGGCAGTATAACTTTTCGATTTCTTTAAAACCCAAATGTCGTATGGAAAACTCGCATGTTGCTCCAACAGGATCTTGATCGGACATTTGATTGGATATATATGTTAAGCAGCCATACACTTAGTCGATTCAAATATTTTGAAAATTCAAGCCATCCCATTTGTTCGACATCACCAAAAACAAACTTAATTAATTAATATTCCAAATATCAATAATATCTTAATACAATACAATCATATATCGAATGGAATAATAACTCCAATCAATGCAATTCCATATGCCCAATGTGGGGTCTTAATTTAAATTGGAACTGACTCATTCAAATTCAACTCTCCATTGTTTTTGTAAATGCTGCTACTTTTCCCCTCAAACATCATGCATGCACTTTTCGCCTCATCAGTTTTTTAACAACTCAAAAGTGCTCTAAATGTTTGTTTCAATTAGTCAAAGATTTTTAAAATATACACACACAAACGCACGCCCACGTTTCGTCACCAGCATTTACTTTTGACCAGAAAAGAGCTCAAGAGAGTATTGGTACCACTAATTGAAAGTTAATTAAAACTTGCCAGTGAGAGGATCTGGTAGTGTGCAACAAATTAAAGTCCCCACAAGTAATTGATTGATTGATTAATTAATTTGTAAATAAACACATGTGTATATCATGTTGGGATGGCAAGATTGCACCATAGCTTAGTGAGAATACAGGCACACAACATCAAGTACTTCTTCAACCTAGCTACATGCATACATGTCCCATGTCCAAAAATTATCTCTCCCCTTTTTTGGACTCCTTTTACGGTCTCATTCGTGGTTTAGTTTCTGTGTTGGTGAGATGTTATATGGTTGGTATAAAATTATGTATTGACTTTCCATGATTGGCACTGCTGGTTATGTATTCATGATTTACCTTGTTTAAATAAATTTGACTTCTTATAAAAAAGGGCCAAGAGCTGCATTTTTTCCACGCAAGCCCTACTTCACATCATTGTGGTGAACTGAATTTCAAGAAACTATTGCTTATGTGATGACCTGAAATTCATCCGTTATGACCTGAAATTCAAGAAACCATATTATGTACGTTTTACTTGATGAAAGATTGATCAAAGAAGATCTCGACGGAAGCGTAAAAGTCTGGAACTTAAGGTGATTTTGCTTATGTTTATTCTTTTTGTTTGTGTTTCAGATGCATGTTGAGAGAATTTGGCCAGGAAGGCTACATTTTTTATGAAGTTTTTAAATCTCTACTGAAAAGGGTTTCCACCAGATTTATCGGCACTCTCTAAATTTATAACTGCATATATTGATATCATGACATGGTGATCATCACATACAAGTTGTTACAACGATAACATTGTTTTGGGTGGACCTCTTAAATATAGAAGTTTCTAGTTTTATATAATATCCATGTGTATATATAATCAAAACAACTATTATTTTCTGTTTGAAACCGAAGCAAATTACTCATGATATATGTTTTAATTTTTTGGTCACATACTCATGATATTTGATTTGAATGCATAATTAGTCTCACATGGAACACATTTTCTAAACAGTACTCCATCCATTTTCAATTATAAGTAAGTTTTAATTATTTCACACAATTTAATAAAGTTAGTGTAATTATCTTAATAATTATGTCTCAGATATTGAATCTTGTGAACTAAAATACCCTTATTATCAATGCTGAACTTTGTTATTTAGCTTGATGGCGTCCATTTAATAAACGAGTGAATTTGAAATCATATATTAATTAAGTGCATAATTAAGAAATTGGGTTATTTTTGCTTTGATAAAAAACAAGAAACCATAGTTAGGACTTAGGACTTGCTTATAATAAAAAACGAGGGAGTAAGTCGAAATATTTGTTTTACTTTCATCTCATTTTTCCATGCAAGCCATATACTTCAATTACATCATTGTGTTCACATCGGCTTTTTATAGAACAAGCACCCAAAACTCTTTTTACGCTAGGATTTGGCACTCATTAACGATGTTAATAACGATGATGATGATGATGATGATGATGATGATGATGATGATGATGATGATGATGATAATGATAATATAATAATATACGTTCACGTTCACACTTCATACTAAATGATAGCTATCTGATCCGGTAATATTTGACATATTTAACTGTTTTATGATAAGAATATACTCCCTCCGGTCCTAATTATAAGAGCATTTTACCAGAATTTGGAGAGATTAAGGAAGTGAGTTAAATTAGTTAATTATGATTATTTTCCTAAAATACCCTTTCTTAAAATTTAAAATGACATCATAGAAAAATTTGTTGACTAGGTAGGTGGCACACACGGTACTGTGCGATGGATCTGAGATCCCGACCTAATAGTCCGAAATCCAAATGATATAAAAAGCAAAAGCCTGACAACTTTTATATATATATATTATATACCAGGTGATATTCAAGTTGTCTTTGACAATTCAATTGTAGAAGTATATTTTAGGGATAGTTACGGAAAATGTTTTTTAAAAATATTAAATTTATTTTATTAAAAAAAATTAGAATTTCTCACTTAATACAATATAAGCGAGTTGTTAAATTAATTATTGTGAAGAAAGTATTAGTAAGAGTGATATAGAAAAAATATGACCAAAATTGCTTAAAATTATTTTATTAAAAACAGTATAATTGAGGTGTATATGGCATTAATGAGTTGCAAGCATTATTTACTTTATAAAATATATTGGTATATTATTAAATTATTATTGTCTTTAATTATTATTGAAAAAGTATAGATAAGGGTATTATAGGAAAAATTGACAAAAGTTAAAACTTACTCTTATAATTAGGACTAAAACCAACTCTAAAATTTACTCTTATAATTAGGACCGGAGAAAGTATAACAAGTACGCATGCTGATAGCTATCCGGTAATATTTGACAAATTTAACTTGTTTTATGATATGAATATATAACAAGTATGCATGCCAACTGCCCCGTAAGTTTCTGACACGTACGTATAAAAGTATTAAACACTTTTCATGTGGAATTCGAAAACTACATTAAATTAAAATAACCGCGATTTAGGATTTTTTGTTTATTGATGTGTGTTTTTTTAAAAAAGCGACAATGATATGAAGATTAATTAAATAAATATTTTTTTAGTTCGGACCATTTTCTGATTTTTTTTTAACATGGCATGCAATTACGATTCCCTCAAAAATTAAAGGAGGTAACGGGGCAATAACATTGTGACTTTTCCCTTTCAAAGCAATATTATATAATATATAAGTTTATGATAATTAGATAAAGACAACAACGGATCTATTCAGAGGTTTGTACCAAACAATAAGAATTAAGAAATAGAGGGTATACATTCATCTATCAGCATTACATGAAATTCTATCTATTTATTAATTGGTGTGGTGTAATTATAAATCTATGCAAACACGCATACATAAGGATATGTACGTGTGAAGAAGATAGTTCATCTTCAGGTGTCTTTAATTTCTTAATATACTAAATATAATGGAGCAATAATTATAGTTGCATCAATTAATATCAAAATAATATAAAATTCATAACAAATTACAATAATATTATTCATAAATTAAAAAGAGTACTGTTCTGTTCTAAGAACATAGAGATTGGACTTGACTAGGTTGTCAAGCCTAGAGCCTACGTACCCTCTGAAGGGATCAAAGTCCACTTAGTTCGTGATAAACTGGAAGGCACGTAGCCAGGGGAGTGGGGTGTGTGCTCTGTGTGACGGAATGTAAATAGAGCATAAGATAGAACGTGTGCACCTGTTTAGGGATTCCCTCTATTTATAGAGGAGTCTGGCGCGTGTATCCCCATATTGATGGGCGATATCCTTGATTGATAGATCATGGGCTGATTTGTTGGGATTATGACTGAAGGAGAATCCTTATTGATGAGATCCTTAATCCGTGGGATCTCGGATCCTTTCCTAATATAATACAGATCCTGCCGTGGGCGTAGTTGGGCCGAGGTACAGATCCCGCCGTGGGCGTAGTTGGGCCGAGGTCTGGACCTGAGCTTATTGGGCCGGTCGGTAACAAGTACATATATATCTCATTCTCCTCAGATTTATTCAAGTACATGATAGACCCACCATTTAATTTATTGTACATAACACCTATTTTTTTGGGGACGAATATCTATATCTAGAATGTTTGAAAATTTGAATTGTTAGATTAAAAGAATAGGTTATTTAATAATCAGGGCTTATTTCCAAGCTAAAATAATAAACACACATTTAACGACATGGGGGTTTACCCTCTCAACAAACGAATCTTCAGGGAAGAAAAGAGACACACGAGAATAACAACCAATAGAGAGACTGTTCCATGATATCTTGAATTAACTAATAACCAGTACGTCGTCGAGACTGTTCCATGATATCTTGAATTAAACGTGAAGCATTAGAGTGAGACGAGCCTTTTTCCTGAACCGCCCTTTTGGCCATCTTCCCAAGTTCTAAGGCCCTCCTCCTCATTTCACCTTCTTCACCACCTCCCATGCACATTTCTATAGCCTCTTTGATTTTATCTTTCTTCATTAGCACCCCAACTTTTCCTTCATCCCCCCACCTTACCGGAACCTCAACACCGACTCGAACTCCGATCTTGAGAACCTCCACGATCAACTTCTCGTTCACGAACTGCTCGGCGAACAAAGGCCATGTCATCAATGGCACACCAGAGCACACTCCTTCTAACGTCGAATTCCAACCACAGTGAGTCAAGAACCCTCCAACTGCTGGGTGTGACAATATGAGAATTTGTGGAGCCCACCCTTTTATCAAAAGCCCTCTTCCTTTAATCCTTTCCTCAAAACCTTCAGCAACCAACCATTTCTCCATCTCAGAATGATCTTCTCCGGCAGTTTTAAGTACCCATATAAAGGGTCTTTCTGATGACTCTAAAGCCAACCCCAGCTCTATTAATTGTGATGGACGAAGCCGGCATAAGCTACCTAGGGAAACATACAAGACTGACCTAGGTTTCTTCGTGTCAAGCCAATCCGAACAATATTTCTGTTCAATTGAAGGTTTGTTTCCCCTCTCAAACTTGTCCAAGCTCTCCTTATTGCACAAGGACAACGGACCTATGCACCAGACTGACTTGTTCATGGCCTTTTCGTACTCGTGGGCATATCCTTGTTCTAGCTCCTCGAAGCTATTAACAACAACACCATAAGATGACATCTCAGCCTCTCGCATTTTGTCTCGAAAATCATCCAAGTCAGGCTGAGCAACAAATGCTCCGGGAAGCTGAGCTTTCGTGATCTCAATGTTCTGAAGCAGCCCGGGAATAAGAAAAGGCTCAAGGTCAGAACTTACAGAAAGATGAGCATTGTGAAGCATGATATTGTAGGAACACAATAACGAGAAACAACACATGCCATGGAACACAAGCCTAGGAATGTGGAATTTCTGGGCTGTTAAGGATGTCCAAGAGAGACATTTGTCGGATATAATACAGCTAGGTGGAGGAGTGGTTGGGCTTTTAAGGTAATCCTCTAAGGGTTGTTGCAACATGTCGAGTGCATTGTAGAACTTTCTGATGAGGCTCCTAGAAGGTAAGATATCAAGATTCTCGCAGCCTAAGGGAAGACCAACTTGTTGGCAAGGGAATGGTATGTTGAGAAGATGAATCTGGAGACCAGATTCTGAAGTTCTGTGAATTGTGTGGTCGAATCTTGAGGCGTTGTGAGGTGTTGTGAGCAAAGTCACGATCACTCCTCGCTCAGCTAAAACCCTAGCCATGTCTACCATAGGGATCATGTGGCCTTGAGCAAACAGCGGTACCAACACAAAGTGAGGTTGCTGTGATGAAGCCATAATAATAATATTGGTATATGGTAGCGATGGAGATCAAGTGTATAGCTACTATATATATCTCGTTAACAATGATATATAATTAATGATGAAAGGGAATATAGGATGAAAAGGCCATCATGGCTGGCCGCATTATATACTGGCCAGGTCTTCCACGAGGATGGTACGGTTGACTTTGAATAATTCAAAAGGACGTACGTAATGAGGTTTTGCCATTATTTAAACCTAATCAATTGCGCGATTTTTTTTTTTTTTTAAAAAAAATTTGTATTGACTTGTGACGAGCTTTAATTTCCCTTTTGCTTCTGAATTCTTTATTATTATTCTCTCAAGTCTCGTGCATGTCTGAACTATATATGTGCTCCTTTGACTTACCTCCGATCCCGTGTTGATTCAGTTATATGTTGCGTGAGAGACGAGTTGTGTTACGTTCTTGTCCCTGGCTTATAATAGTAATATATTTAGAATGCATTTCTTTCTTAAAATATGTCTGCGAAATTATCTGGTATTTTTCTTAAATATTTACCAACTCTCATCTTAATGATCTCAAAATTAATACTTGTTTCAGTTATATTTTAGCATTAATTATTTCCCGTTGAATATACTAAATTCAATTTTATTTATGACAATACTTAGATACGTACGTACTGGTGCAAGGAATATTGTTGAGATTGGTTATTACTTCAAAAATTTAATCATGCATAATAACAAAAATTCTGATTATATTCTTTATTTTTTAATCAAATAATTTATAATTTGATCAACTTTTTTCTATTAATTATATAATTCAGTCGAACATATATTTCATACCTTTTGTGTTTTATAATTAAGCAAATTAAATTAATAATAAAATATAATTTCATCTTAAAGTAGAAGTAATGATATTTTATAAGAGACCAACAACATATGCATGTTTTGATCTTGAAAGCACTTTAAGAAAAATTGAGAGACTGGTAAGTGCTTAGCCTTATATACTTAATATATTTTCCCTTTTAGTAAATTAATGCGAAAATATTTATTTTTTAAGAAAAATAAAAAATATTAATAGAAAAAATTAATCAGGTAGTGAGTCATTCATGAATTGAAAAAAAAAAAATCAGTATATAATTAGATATTTTGCTTTTTAAAACGCAGTGAAATATCCCCGTAATTAACATTCATTATTCTCTTTCCCGCTGCTTACTGCTGTTTGCGTAGTGCAGTTAGTTACGTAACTAATATTTTGCGGTTGTGCCTATTATCTTTCGCAACTTAATAATAATAATTTTATAGCTCTTGTGTTACGCTGCTCAAAACCGAGAGAACGAAAAATATACTGATTCATCCATATTAAGTCACCTGATCAGTAAAATCATGTAATCATATAAAAAAGAAACCAAAGAGTCGTAGGAATTTACACAAATACATGATGAGCCCCAACGTCTCTCTGTATTAAAACCCGAATGCCGGGTTGACTCGGAAACCGGTGACATAAATAATGTCAATCTTATTATTATATCGCACTTAATGAATATTGATTTTGATTACAGATATTTAACTTAACTGGATGAAAAGAAAATTAATTTTTTTTTTATCAGCTTCCTGTGACCTTCAACATCACGTCTCTTGGAAATGATATGTGCATAGCAACATATACTTCCTGCATATTGATCAATTCAATTAAGATGAATGCATATTCCGTAACAGACTTCTTTTCCATATAAGACCCCTGCGAAGTCTTGTATGGACCGCGAATCTTTGGTTGGTCGCCACAAATTAAAGAATTCAATAATTTGAATATTTTTCATTTTCACATGTCGGGTTTGTAAAACACGGTATTTCTAAAGTGTTCTTCGAATTAAAATACAATATTTACTTTTCTTTAAGCTGGAGTTTGTTTGGAATAACAACGTAACCACAGGTTGTTAAGTTGGTCAGCTTGAAATGACCAATCTAGAAAGTTACTCCTCCTCCCAGCTGTCCTTAATTATTTAATAATAATATATATGTGATATAATCTTTCAAAAATATTTCTATGTAACATTAGATTATAACTCAGTTTATAAGTTAGGAAAATTAATTTAAAGAAAAATATTGAATAAACGAGACAAAATGGAAAAAAAAAAAAAAAAAACCTAACCTCAAATTAACTCTTATATTAGATAGCTGAGAGAGTATTTTAGATCCCATTGTTAAAGCCGGTCTCTCAAAAGAAATGAATATACTATCTCTAACCTTAAATATAAAATTTAATTGATTGATTTTAAAAGATTAACGAAGGAAAATAAATTATTTAATCATAGCATATATTATATAATTTCTCTTAAATACTTATAATATATATATATATATCATTTTATGAGTCAGACAAATAAATTTGAAGTAAACTGATAAATATAAATATTTTAAAATAATTTATTTAACAAACTTAATCTCTCTAAATTAGTTACCTGAATTTTATATTAAGGATAAGAGGTAGTCTTTATTCAACATCGTATCTATGAGAAAGTAAATAGTGCCAAGACTGCCCAAAGGAGGGTTAGTTCAGTCCGAAGACAGTAAGATTTGGAAATCTTCCTGAATTGATACGTTATGCACGTAGAAAATCAGAGTGAATGTCTGGTCAAAATAAAGTGATATATATATATCATCGCCATAATTTTTAGGTCATCAGGCAAAGTTTAAAGGCGAAACGCTGAAACTACGACCTATGTACGTAGCTATTAAATAATGAATCCGAGTAATATAAAAATCATAGATAGGGAAAGAAGAGGAAAAAACTGAGGCTGCTAAGTGCTAAGTGACACCCATAGAAAAGCTATATTCTGTATAACGAGTTACGACCCTAGCAATGGAGATACGTACAAAAAGTAATTGCTGCTACAAAACGAAATGGACGTACGTATGTGCTTAAGCAGTGTGAAAATGGGGCTAGACTTTAGAAATATATACACAAACTCATTTGGCATACATGTGTGTGTGATAGAAATGATAACATATTGTGAATTGGATATTTATCAAACACTTCTCCTTCCATTTCCATGGATAGTGTTTTCTTCATAATATCAGCAAGAGCATATAACTCGTTTTCTCAAGCCAATTATTAATTTATATAAATGCCAATTGCCATTTTTTGTCGTTTTAAATTAAATAAAATCACCAAATAGTACTCACTAACAGAAAACGACATGTATGCTAATAAACTCACATATAGGTCAGATTCGGATTAGTTAGGGCGAAGTTCTGGATACCGGATGTAGAAAAAAAAAGAAAAAGAAAAGAAAACGACATGTATGTGAGTTTATTAGCATTAAGCTTTCGACAAATTTACTGCAAAGAATTTCAATTTCCCTTTTCTAAGGAAACCTCACATTTTATTTTTGAGTTAATGGTATATTGATCAGGCCGATTTCTTCTATAATGAGAGGAGAACTTTATTTTTAAATTTTTGTAATGTAGCCAGAAAAAAATAATACCAAATAGATGCTTTAAAAAAAAAACCAGAAAGATGCAAGTAACCAACTATCACCAGCTGATATTATTTGACAATGGAAAAAGTTTAATGGATATTTATATTATTAATAGAACACTAATTTAGTGTTTTCTTCAATTTTCTGCCCCGACAAAATTGAGGTCAAATTGCTTATATCCATTTGATCAATAATTTTACAAGTGTACATACTTATTTTAATAACTAACAAATAACATAATAACAAGTTTAAATATGAAAATTTACATATTCTAATTTTAACAACTAACCATAGCTAAAAAATAAGTTTTCATTACAAATGTACAAATCCTAATTTATATTAATTACAAGAGTTTATACAAATTCTATACAAGTGTTCCTATAAATGAATTTATAAATACACATTTAACCATGACAAAATAACAAGTGTGAATGTGTGATTGAAGAATTCAAATCATTCATGATCATATATAAACGTAGTATGGGTTCCACTAGTTTCAACTAAGTTACCATTAATTCCCCATTTATAATCATAAATGTAGTATGGTTTCCACTAGTTTCACACCAGTACTAAAAATATAGTTAAAATGATTTTGTGCGTTTAAAGCAAACAAAAAAAATCTTGCCCACATCATTTATAACAGGGGAGTATGAGTTTTTACCTTGGAAGAGAGACTTTTTTACTATAAAAAATCTTACCCACATAATTTGTAATAGAGAAAAAATCTTGCCAATATCATTTATAAAGGTGCTTCGATGTTGTCTGCGTCTATACGAGAAGATCTCAAAGGTTTGCTTTGCATATTCAGCAACTTCCGATACAAACCTGCGCTTCAGTTTGTGTAGGACACAGCTGTTTATAAATATATCATATAAATCTTACTTTTTTTTAACTAAACTACCTATACATGCCAACTGAACTCCATTATTTATAAGTACCGGCCGTGTCACAAATCTACAACATTTTCCTTTTCTGAGGATTGAGAAACACAAAAGACCAAAACAATTAGGCCCTCAACAAAACCCAACTTTCTGTTTTATGGAAGGTCTAATTTTGAGCTTGGCCCATTAGATTTATATACTTTTTTTCTCCAAAAACAAAGGCTTGAAAGCCATTTTTCTGTGCTCTTTATATGTTCATTAAGATTCCTTACAATCTTTCATCCATGTTCTGCAATTCGTGATGTCAATTGACTTAGGTTTTCGCATTTGAAACTTCTTGACAAATGACAATGACCTCGCTCTGTGTAACTGTGATTATTAAAAATATATGCTTGTGCTAATGAATTTAAGGATTTAATTTTTAGCAGAGCCTAATGCAACTGAAGTTAAAGGAGCAGAGTTCTTAAGATGTGTTAGTTCATTGAATTGATTATTAAATATATAAGTGTGGCGGATTACTATTGAATTAATAAAGCTTAAGGTTGATCACAGTAGTATAAAAAAGGGCTTTAAGACCGCCTCATTTAGACTGGAGCAGCGATGCCCCGCTCTTAAATGAATGACCGGTGGCAGTTCTGTAAATATAAAAAACTTGTTGGACTGGATCATTTTTTCATGGGTCTTAAATATATTATTCAGACCAGACTAAAAAACAACCGGTCTTTTAAATGTTATTAAGAAAATTGAAATATCAATTACTTTATCAACAAATCTCATACAACCGGACTAATATTTTCTGCGGTCCAAAAATAATAAGGAAAAATTTAAATATTAAAGGTATTAACGTTTTAAGACCGAACAGAATTAATAGCCGGTCTTAACCGTTATTCTTTTAAGACTAGACATAAAATGCAGCCGATACAAAATATAGAAAACGATTAAAGAAAAAATTAATTAATTTTAAGACCTGATTTATATATGGATCGGTTTTAAAGATTAATGTTTAACACCGAGTACTAATTTGTTCGGTCTTAAATTTAAATATTTTAAGATCGGACTTAAATTTTGGCTGGTACAACAATATTGAAGAAAATCAAATAAATAATTAATTAGTTTCGTTTAATTATTAAAAAATTTGTCTAGACTTTTAGGACCGTGTGTTTGTTAAACCGTGGTCTTAAAAGTCCGGAGATTTTTAGGACCATATATATATAAATTGTCCGCTCCTAAAAGTCCTGAATTTAAAAAAGCACTTTTATTTTAGGACCTTGTAGTTGTAAATATCCGGTCTTAATAGTCTTCCTTTAAATATCTGGCAAATCATTAATATTTTTCAAGACAATCGAGGTTCTGGCGTTTTCCTCAAGCTAGGACCTTCGTTGTCGTCATTTTTATCTCTCCTGATTTTGAGCAGCATTATCTATCTGCCTTTTCTTTGTCTTTTTTCTTTGTCGGAAAAAGAATGAAGATAATGAAAAGGATACTGAAAATATTCAAATCAGGGCGAGGTAAAACCGACGACAATGATGGTCCAACTTTGAGAAGAATTGTCACTCTGTTTGTTTTTATTCGAATAAGGTAGACGATGTTTTTTTTTTAATGTTCTTAATTGTATTCTGGGAATTTTTAATGTTGATCACACGAGGACAATAATTTGGTTGTTTCCTTTTTGTCAGAAAGAAAAAGAACAAAATGAAAAGGACAAGGCGATCGATATCGTTTCTTTGCCTTCAAGAGATGCATCGATATTACTTGTGAATTTCCTTTTTTGCTTCTTTAGAAAAATTATAAGAACGTTCGTGGGCGTCGAGTACTGCGGTTAGCTTGTTGTTAAAATAGGAATAGAAATAGAAAAACATGTATAGAAATTGAAATAAACATTTTATTTAATAATATTTTTTTATTTACATAAAAAAAAACATAAAATTATCTAATCCTCCCCATCGTTGTCGAAGGGGAGGGAGCCGTCGGAGAAGTCGGACACGTCGTCATCAGAAAGACGGTACTCAACTTCATGGGCGTTGAGTACCGTCGTCATCTTGTTGTTGACAGCGTGATAGACCTGAAAAAGTTGGCCCATGCATCGGTCTATATGATCAACGCGGGCCAGGAGGTGCTGCATCATCTGGTAGAATGACGGGTTCGGAGGCAACGGAGGAGGGTACGGATTGTGAAGACCGGTAGGACGAGGAGGACCTGGTAGTGGTGGAGCAGCCATTACGGTCGTGGAGGTTATAGAAGTGATGGAGAAGAATGTGAAGAAAGTAAAGTAACAACGGGTTTAAATAGAGAACCCATTCTGAACAATGTGAAACGCCAGAAACTTTAACGAGGAGCCGCATCATTCCTCAGAATACGAGAAGTCGCCTAGTTGGGAAGTTTATCTAGAAGCCGAAGAGTCTCTGAATCTATTCATTGCAGATACAACTTTTAATATCGGATATTTCAAAAGACTCGCTCTTAAAAGTAATATTTTTAATTGATTAAAAAATAAAAGAATTTTAGGACCGGATATAGGATAAAAGGTCGGTCTTAAAAGTAATTGAATTGATTAAAAAAATAAATAATAGAAGTTTATGACCGGATATATTATAAAAGCAAGATCTTAAAAGTATTTTAGGACCGGATATTTATAAAAGGTAGATCTTAAAAGTAATTGAATTCAAAAAAGACTTTTAGGACCGGATATTTATAAATACGTTCTTAAAGTAGAATATCATCAATTGTATCTCTCTTGCTCTCTGCCCTTATATTAATTCCTTACACTACCTCTCTATCCTTATTAACTCCTCACTGCCTCCTAATTCCTCACCAGTAATTAAAGAAGCTTATTAATTCTCCAGTTTTCATTTATTTTATTCATTCAGTTGCTGCTACGCTTGCCAAAATCAATCCTCTTTTTTTTTCAGATTGGTTAATAAATAGACCGTTAGAACCGAATACATTATAAGTAACTGATCTAAAAAGTATTTGACTTTTAAGACCGGATGTTGTATAAATCTTCGGTCTAAACATTAATAAAAATTTAGGACTGGAGTCTTCTAAACCTCCGGGCTTAAAAATTAAATTAATAAAATCTTTAAAATCGGATGCATTATAATTAATCGGTCTTAATAAAATCCAAAATACTAAAAGATGTCTCTGTTGCGCGTAAAATTAAATTTCCCTCTTTGAACTTTTCTTGTCGCGCCGAAAGTGATTTCTCAGGTTCTGTCTCCAGTGTTTGTGTGTTGCTTCGTTGCTGCTTCGCATCGCTCTCTTGATAATCACTTTCTGACTCCTTAGTTAAACGTCTATAGACCAAGCTGTAAGAGGTGTTTTGGTTATATAACTTTATGATTTTCTTGCTTATCATTCTGGGTTTTTCATGGGTTTAAGGAAATCGATGAAATGTTTTTGTGGGTTCCTCTGTTGTTAATGAATATTGTATTTTGAAGATTATATTTGCACTTTAGACCAACCCAACTAACTAACAAGTGTTGTTAGGTTACTCTTGCTGTTTGCAACATGAATGTTCGTGGCCGGAGAAGAAAGACTCAGCAAACACATTTGAATTAATATGCTACAGGTGGGTCCACAAGACCTTCATACGATGCATTTAATTTCTTCGTCATGCATTTATTTTGCTTCTTGAATTTACTGTGATATATTTAATGACCAAAAGTGATTCTTCGTTATGCATTTAATGGGCAAGTTTCTCCGTAAAAAAAAAAAAAAGAAAGAAAGAAGAAGACCTAACTGACATTGAGCATAAATATACATTTTGAGTTGGCTTATTTTATATTCAAGTTTTAAATTTTTCGGATTATGTATGTTAAACAAAATGGAGCGAGGGAATTTAAAGAATTTGCTAAACAAAATGTCCATGATGATAGTGGGAAGTTTTATTGCCCTTGTGTAAAATGTTTGAATGAGAGGCCAGTGGCGGATCTTGAGAGAAATATTTGGGGGGGCCAAATATATACTCTAACTAATTAAAAATTTGTATGATTATATAACATATTTAAAATATTCAAATCTATAATAAAAGTATTTTAATAATTCTAATGTATAATATACCTGTCTCTAGTATGAATGTCATATCAATTACAAAATGAGAAGATATCATGAAATTACTAAAGATTGCCAGTTATATAATATATCAAAATATTAAAAGTTAACAATGTAATTTATAATATAAAATTAATAAAACACTATACTAAATGAAACAATTAAAAATTACCTTAAAGTAATGCTCTTCGCTCTTTCAATGACTTGAAATCATCAATAATTGAATCAGTAGTGAAAGTTTCAGCTATTTCTCTTTCAATATGAATTACCATGCTATCTGCAATAAAATCATCTTCCATCTTGTTCCGCAACTTTGTCTTAATTATCTTCATTGCTGAAAACGAGCGTTCTGAGGTAGCTGTTGAAACTGGAAGAGTTAATAAGAGGCGAATTAATCGATCAATCAAGTAATACACCTTAGATTTCCCTGTTTTCATCAAAGCACAACATAATTCAGGCATAGTTGATAAACTCTTCAAATCTGGATGACTAGAAGCATCAATAAGAAAATGTTGAAGTTGAGGCTTCAAAATTATCTTCTCTTGCTCAGTAAAATCAGCAGGATAGTATTTTGCAACAAGAGTGCAAATATTGTCAATGTTGAAAGCTTTATAAGCATCCTTAGGAATCAAATGAGAGCTAAGTGTCAAAAGCTCCAAAGTTTTGTCCTTAAACCTCATATTCAACTCTTGCAACTGTTTATCTATTGTAACTAAAAATATTTCCACTTTATAATGATGCTCCATTGTAATATGATCTTTTTGATAACGAGAGCGTCCTTGTCGTGCTATATATGGAGCACTAACGTTAGGAACATCAATCTCATGTTGCTCACAGAATAATGTCACCTTTTTCAACAAATCTGACCAACCATTTTCTCTCAATTTTTGAATGAGAACTTTTGTGGTACCAACTAAATCCATAGCATTAACTATATCTTGGGATTGTTCTTGCAAAGCTTGGCAGAGAACATTTGTTATTCCCATGATTTCTTTCATCAAGTGCAAGATCAATATGAAATCAAATGAAGTCAAAATATTATAAGCAGCATCAGCATCC
The DNA here is from genome assembly GCA_034222035.1 of Acacia crassicarpa. NCBI lineage: Eukaryota > Viridiplantae > Streptophyta > Magnoliopsida > Fabales > Fabaceae > Acacia > Acacia crassicarpa. The sequence goes on along the minus strand of JAWXYG010000002.1, from coordinate 57,737,237 downwards.
CCTCTTTGAGAATAAGTTGATCAATCAACAATAATCTTTTGAAGAACAGAACAAGTTGCTGTAAACATATTTATCATACTACAAATTGAGTAAAAATGAGAACTCCAACGAGTATCTCCAGCCCGTTTCAAAGTACCAATTTGATTTGCTCCTTTACCAGTTTCAAGTTCACCAATCTCAAGCAAATGTGCAATTTCATCTAACTTGGCAGCTTGTAACTCATCATGTCGTTTACTAGATGAACATATGATATTAACAATGAAAGTTAAATTTGAAAAAAATTGATGGACAGGAATAACTTCTCTAGAAGCAGCAGCTAATACAAGTTGTAATTGATGAGCATAACAATGCACATAGTATGCATAAGGGCAATCATTGAGAAATAATGCTTGTAAACCATTCCATTCCCCTCTCATATTACTCGCCCCATCATAACCTTGACCACGAATGTTAGAGATGTCAAGATTATGCTTAGAAAATACAGCACACAATTCTTTTTTAAGAGTTAAAGCCATAGTGTCTTTAACATGTATAAGGTCAAAAAATCTTTCTTGGATGCAACCACTTTCATCAACAAACCTCAAAACAAGTGCCATTTGCTCCCTTTTTGATTCATCACGTGCTTCATCAACAATTATGCAAAACTTGGAATCTCCAATTTGTTGACGAATGTGGTTACGAACTTTGCTTGAGAGGATATGCAAGATTTCCTTTTGAATTATAGGTGAAGTATACTTGGAATTGTATGGTGCATTTTCCAACACAACTTTTGCAACTTCATCATTGTATGATGCTAACAAGCTTATCATCTCAAGAAAGTTACCCTTGTTTTTTGATTCCGAAGTTTCATCATGACCTCTAAAAGCACATGCTTGAAATGTCAACCAACGTACTGTATCAATAGACGCCTTAAGACGTAGGCGGTTCTTTAAAATTTGATTTGAACTTTGTACATTAAAGACATTCTGAATATGCCCACGTTGATTCAACAAATCTTCACAAGCCTTCATTGCTTTATTATGTGGTGAGTAAGGATCTTCTCCTATATGATTGAGAAAAGCACAGTTTTTTCCATTAAGGACTTTTTTCCACTTCTGAAATCCTTTAACAGTAAAAACATCTGCTCCAAGACGTCCACTTGGTTTAGTAAAAAGAAAACATGGTAAGCAATAAGCAGCATCTGTAGTAGGAGAATACTCTAACTAAGAAGGAAATATACCAAACCAAGTATACTGAAATCTTCTTGGATGATTCTTTCCTGTAAGAGGATAACATTGAAGTTTACACTGGTATGGACCCATTTTAAATAAGCCCTTCGAACTTCATCCCTTTGATTCACATGATATTGCCATATTTGAAGGCGTTTACCCGGATCACGCTCTAAGGAATTAATATCAAATTCATTGGAAGTAACCTTAGGAATTTTAGAAGGTTGTTCCTCACATTCAAGCCTTGGAGCATCATGGCAAGTCTTTTCAACTAGTAAAGATGTAGAAGCTATGTTACCTTCCTCTATGTGATCACTAGCTTTCCGCTTGAAAAATGAATCAATTGTTTTATTCTTCATCATTGAGCTATTCTTAGATTTTATCACTTTCCAAATAACCTATAAACAATTTAAACAATATAATTAACTATTAATCACACACATGTATATCAACAGACGACAGATCATATATTGAATCTTATGGTCCTACAATGAGCAATGAATCATTCATGTCATTAATGCAATATTGTATACATATTCAAATGGCAAAAAAAAAAAAAAAAGGCAATCACTAAACAACCATTGAAGTAGAAATCATTAATACTGAACAACCATTGTTTCATTTTTTGCTTTCAATTCCAATGTATAACGGCTGTAAATAATTCAACAGAGAATTGCATTTTCTAGTTATGCAATTAGATTGAAATAGATTGAAATTCACAAATGGGGGAAATACAGTCCCAAATCTTTCTTAGCTTTGCAAAGAGCATACATCTTAAAGTTCACACAGTTGATTCAAATATTCACCTAATTACCAAACCACTATGTCTATGATCGATCACCTCCAGAACGTTTAATTTTCCACCAATTTCTTTCCTTTTTCCTTTTTTTTAGTCAACCATTCATTCTCTTCCCAAAGGGACATATCAATCACGGTGTGGGATAATATTTCTGGAAATGACACATGTTTTGTGTTATACATACTAATAGTATCTTAATAGTAGCCGTAGTTACAAATGCACAAGATATCCCTTCAATAATCCAATTTTTTTTGTATTTGGCCACGACAATAATCCAATTCTCAGGAATTACCGCTGTTCCTGCGTTTCACTCTTTCTTTTTTTTCACGTTCTATCAATTTGAGGTGGGAAAAAAATTATACTCCTCCTGTTTTAGATATAAAACTCCCTTTGTAGTTACTAAACTATAAAGCTGGCCTTGAATTTAGGATCATGTCGCCCCTTTTTCTGGGAATCTCAATTTAGTTTGTTTTACGGTGGTTCCGTACTCGGTACTCCCTATGATTGTTCAGAGACAATAAGATAACAAACAGGCTAAAACAGAGCACTAAATAGATAACTTACCTCACGGCGTCGCAAGATGGATACGGAGAGGAAACAGCAAGCCTTCGAGCAATGGAGGTCAAGAATCGGACGAGAAGCAAGACAAAGCGAGCGAACTGAGTTTACCGTAGGTATGGTATGAATCAGACTGAAAGCACAGTGAAGAACGCTGGACAGAGTGGAGCGGAGTAGCGGACGAAATGAGGGTCCAGGAAGAGGAAGCGTGCTGTACTGTTGCGACTTGCGTGCGCCGTCAGCCTAACTTGAGCGGGAAGAATGGAAAAAAAATAGGAAAAACTGTTATTTAAAAAATTTCATTATATTAAATTTTTTTCTAAAAAAAACTGATTTTTTTTTTGGGGGGGCCATGGCCCCCCCTTGTCATTGAAAAGATCCGCCGTTGTGAGAGGCGACTAAGTCCTGAAGTTATATACACACATTTAATTTGTGAAGGATTTTGTAATACCTATACAGTATAGGTATGGCATGGTGAAAAAATCCCAAGTGAGTCTCAACATAGGGAAGTGGCATTTGATGATAATGACACGAATATTGATCGCATATAGGACATTATTCGTGATGTAGGAGAAAAGGCTTTTTATCAATCACATGCATATGGTAATGTGTGCAGTAATGTAAAGACCCCGCTATAAACTGAGTGTAAAAAATACCAATTGTTGAACGCTGTATCGAAATTGGTAAGCTTGAAGGCATAGCGATAACCGTTTTTTTGAAATGCTTAAGGCTTTTAAGGACATGCTTTCAGATGATAATGTGTTGTCGCATTGATATATAAATATATATATATATATATATATATATATATATATATATATATATACTATGATATTCCTTCTATATATGTTCTTAAACAATGTCACTGACTATGAAGTTTGTTCTTGTTTTATTTTTGTGACAGGATCCGATCCAAAAGGGCATGTTATAAAAGAGGATGTGTTTACGTTGTTGGGTGGGAATCAGATGAAGGCATGATGAATAAATTATATTGGGCATGTATGTTGATTTACGTGCTGTATTTGTAACTCAGCTCATTGTATTTGTAAGTAAGTTATCTTATTGTATAAATTAATTTAATTAGGTGTTGTAGTCATAGTATAATCATTAATGAAGAGGCCACATAACTCATGGTGAATAATATTTGTATTTTTTATCTCAGTTCAATTTATTCAATAATTGTTCATAGCTTATAGCTTAAAGTATCGACTTTTATGTGCTGGATTGAATGGTGGATTTGTGTATATATTGATAAGGAAGAACAGGGCAAAAATTCAAGAAAATTTAGACCGGAATAAATACACCGGTCTTAAATGTTCAACTGTTAAAACCATATTTATTTTTGTCCGATCTTAAAATTCCGATCCTTTTAAGACTGGCCAAGTTTTTGTCTGGTCTTAAAAGTTGGGTTTTAGGACCGAACAAAAAATATTTCAGGTTTATTTAATACAACTTTTAAGACCTAATGTTTTAAATGTCCGGTCTAAAAGATTTTCTTTAAGACCGGTTCGTTCCGGTCTTAAATGTTAGACTTTTAATACCGCCTAGAATAAGACTGGCCACGAGTCCAGTATTACGGTGCCTCTTTTATCCGGTCTTAAAAGCTTTTTTTGTACTCGTATCACCTACATTGGAATTCAAAACATGGGGCCTAATCACTTGAATACAAGGAAAACAAAGATCAAAACATCTTAAATCTTATGCAAATTACGACATTTCAAGTGTACCATAACAATTTTTTTTTTAAAAAAAAAAAAAATCAGCTGATGCTAGAAATAATGCAGATGCCACTACATACACACATTGGTTTGCTAGATATAAGTGGAGACAGGCACATACTGTTGGTAAGGAACTTATTGGCAAGAAACAATGATTGTAAAAACATAGTGGATATACTACCTTCAGTCTTAAACATAGGACTTAGTTTGTAGCAGAAACCAAATAAGTTTTTTTTTTTTTTTTTGCTAAATGGGAAAGAGCACTAATCTTGTTTGTTTGTTGCCTGATATCTTGGATGAGCAGGCTCACGTTCAACTCAGAAGACCCACCTTCTTGTACAGCTCCCTCGGCCATCTGTGCAAGCCTCATAGCCTTATTTCCTCTTTCTTCACTTTCCTCTGTTTCATCCATCAACCTGTGTGTTGCCATCAGAATATGTCTTGTTGCTTCACCAACACCCCTATTTTCTCTTCCTCGCCCCAGGTCATGGGGCTCTCAACCCCAACCCTCACTCCAATTCCCAATACTTGCACCACAAACTTCTCATTTAAAAATTGATCCCCGAATAATGGCCACGTCAGCATTGCCACACCTGCACATATTGCTTCTAAAGTTGAGTTCCAACCAGTGTGTTATGAACCCTCCAATTGCTTTGTGTGACAATATAAGTACCTGAGGAGCCCAGCCTCTGATCAAAAGGCTCCTCCCTTTGGTCCTTTCCTCAAACTCGTCTTCTTTAATCCATTTGTACAGTTCTTCTGAGTGACTTCCTGCTCTGATGACCCAAATAAATGGCATGTTTGATGCTTCCAAAGCCAAACCAAGCTCTTTTAATTGCAAAGGAGTTAGATTGCACATGCTTCCTAGGCATACATAAATAACAGACCTTGGTTTCTGCAAATCAAGCCATACCATGCACTCGTTCTCGTCAATTGAGGCCTTGTTCCCTCTGTGAGCCTTATCCAATTCATCCTCGTTGCTGAGTGAAACAGGGCCAACACACCACAGTTTATCTTTTCTTGTCTTCTTGTATTCTGTTGCATATGCTGGCTCCAATTCTTGAAAGGAATTCACGATTACCCCATAAACGGCCATTTCAGCTTCAACCATTTATCCAACAAACTCCTTCCAGATTTCCGGTTGTCCTGGTAACTGGGCTTTGGTGATCTCAATTTTATCAGGCAAGTCAGGTATAATGAAGTATTCTGATTCGTCCCTGATGTTCTCATAACCCTCATAACTCGTGGCTTTAAAGCTCCATAGGAGACAGAAGCAGCTTACTCCGTAAAAAGAAATCCTAGGAATATTGAATTTGCTGGCGATGTGGGCTGTATATGGCAAACCCACATCAGAGATTATGCAGTTTGGTTGAGACGTTAACTCTTAGAACAATTCTTCAGCTGGTTTCTGCAGAATGCTCAGTACAGTGATTCATACAAGCTCGAGCCCATGCCCAGTGTAGGTAGCATGTCAAAATTCTCACACCCTTCGGGCACTCCAGCCTCTTCATATGGGAATTGAAGCTGGACTAATCGGATTGGAAGGCCAGACTCAGAAACGAGCAGAAGTTGCTGAGAAACGAGCAGCGTTATGCGGCGTTGTGACCACCGTAACAATCACGTCATGGTGAGCTAAAATTCTGGCTACGTCAACCATGAGATTCATGTGACCTGGGGACATGAATGGAAACAATACGAAGTGAGGCTCAGATGATTGGGAAGCCATCTGGATATGAGATATGCTCGATCCAGCTCCTTTCAACTAAGTTATGGGCAACAGGCCTTTCGACTTGCTTCAAGTCCCCGAAGTGCCTAGAATAGCAACAAAATAGCAACAAGTCCAGCTCGTGGATGACACCTCAGCACGATTTAGACACCAAAGTTGACCCCGAGCGTGGAATTTAAAATGTTTTTCCCCTTTTTTCTTTTATTAGCCAAAGAAATATTCACAAATTTAATTCGAAAGTACTAGTTTGAGAGGTAAATATGAAATTTTTTAGAACAGCTTTATTTATTTTTTGAAGATTCAAAAATAATTTTTCAAGATTATAAAGTATTTTTTCAGTACCGGTTAATATTCTAAAATATCTTTTTAGTATTCATCAATACCTTAAAATATTTTTTAAAAATTCTAAAATAATTTTTTAAGATCAAGTATTTTTTTAGTATCAGTTAGTATTTTAAATACTTTAAACCCTGAATATAACTTAACTCACAAAAATAAAAAAGCAACTACAACCATTTTTTTAATACAAAACGATGACGTTTTCCATAAAAGGATGGTAGCGGATATTAATAGCAAGTGTATAGTGTGTAGGTTTACAAGTGTTGGGGGATAGGCGAAATGCGCAAAGCCGCAAAGTAGTCGAATTATTTTGGTCAAAAGCAGCGTCTTGCATGGATAGATAACTGGCTTCTTCACAATTATCTATGGAAGTTGTTAAAAAAAAAAACCTTTTAAAAGTCACATCTTTCTTAGGTGCCATGCTAGGAAAAATTAGAGTGAAAGGCATAGAAAAAAAAAAATTACTAGACAGGATAGTAAAAATTGTAATTATAATTAAATACCAAAATATAAATTTAAAAATATTAAATTGCCTCTAACAATATTGATTTTTTTGTAAAAAAAAATTGAATGTCAGAGTTAGGCTAGAATGATAGGGAAGTTAGTTCTTACCCAAATTGAGTTTTTCAAAGGAAGAAGTGTTGCTATTAACTGGTGGCCCTTGGATGATATTCGACCATTATCTCATTGTCCGCCCCTGGGAACCCTTGTTCCATCCTATGAGGGCCACCATTAACAAGGTGGCTGTTTGGGTGAGACTTCCTCGTGTGTTCCTAGAGTACTATGACAAAGAAGCTCTTTCTTGGATTGACAACTGTATAGGGGATATTATTAAAATTGACATGAACACATCTGGCCATATTCGTGGTCACTATGCTAGAATTTGTGTGTTGGTTGACTTAGACAAGCAGCTCATGTAACACCCCCGATTTCTAAAAATTTTCGTAGTATAAAATTCCAATAAAACTATTGAATTTCAAAATAAATGACTTGGGGAAGTGTTACCGCCGCACTTGTACTAGGACAAGCGCAATGCTACTTATTACATTAATATAAATCAAAACTTAAATAAAAATGTCTTATCCAAAGCGTAAAATAAAATAAGGAAAAGTATCTAGCATTCTCATTGTTCTTCCTCACTTCTCACTGTTAGCCCCAACAGCCCCAACTTCGAGACTTGTTTTACTGAAAATCTGTTCCCCCGAATGATCGTCGCAGCCCATGAACATATACATCAGCAAAAGCTGGTAATCCTAATAAACAAATATAATACCGAAAAATAATAATAATAATAATAATAAAATAAATAAATAAAATAATTACATAATGATAAGGGAAATATCGTATACATTTATATAATTTAAAATATCAATTTTCAATATCATCATGACTATATATTCTCATCGACTCAAATAATATTATTCATCATCTTTTAAAATTTATTTAGACTCGGGAAACCCTGTCAGTCTATTTAGTGGGAAGAGAACCATGGTAAACCCGGGAAACCCTGCCAGTTTACCCTGTGACCTGGGAAACTCTTCCAGTCACAATCAATCAAATTTGGCCATCAAGTATTTCTTCCTAGTGTGTACACCTCTTCCTAAAGTTGCTACTAGTGTCCCGGGAAACCCTTACAGACACCACTTTGGGAAGAACGGATATCATCAGTTCACATCAAAGAATATTTCGAGGGCATAAAGCCCAATTGTATTCATCACTTTGGGAGGTACCATCCCAAAGCTATCCTCCCACTGTTAAAATGTTTTAAAACACACACATAATAAACTCCTAAATTATCTCTATTATTTACTTATCTTAAATATATCTTTTTATATTATTTTAATTAAATATAAATATAAGGATATTTTAACCTAAAATCTGTTCATAACTTATTTTATTGCGTAGGAGGTATTAGATAAAGAAAAAGAAAATCAAATAATAATTAAGTAAATAAATAAAAAAGACATAAGCAATTATATTAAATCTCAAAGAGAACATGACACACAAGAATCTTGTATGAGTATTCAGTTCACGCACAAAACAATGGTTTTCAATCTCAAAAAAAAGACAAGAGACGCACAAATGGGATTCAGTGAAAAATCATATTGAAACATACACATATGCAATTTAAGCACGTAGACCGATGCGAGGCAATGTTGGCAATATTATTCAATGTAGAAAAAAAAAAAGAAACGCACAGGTGCATAATGAATAATTGAAGCACGCTAGTCGAGGAAAGTAATTGGGATCAATTCATAAAGAAAACGCAGGGGAATATGCATAGAATGTAAACACGCACGCCGAGGTAAGACAATTACCTACATGATATATACAACCGAAATCAAGGAACAATTGGTTTCTATAAGGGATCGGGATTATCTATCCAGATATAAAATTACGTTAAGACTCATGAGATTATGATTAGTAAAATAGGATGTAGAGAAGAAGAAGAAGCACGAGATGCAAGGTTGTTCTGGGGATTAGGATTACCTGGTCTCCGTCGAGAGTATAGCGGCAGAGAAAAGTAGAAAAGTATCGGGTGTTTTTTTCTAGGTTTAAGCGGTCAAACCTAAATTTATAATTAAAAATATAGGGTTTTAGCTATGGGCTGGACCTTTTAATTATTCCTAATAAATGAATTAAAACAAATTGTAGATTTTTAATTATTAGATATATTTTGAATCCGATGATGAATTCAAAAAAAAGATTAAAATTATAATCTTATATAACTAACCCCAAGAATCTTGGATCTAATCTTAACCAATCTAATAATACTATTTACAAAATAATATGATTACCACAGAAACAATACAACACTATTAATTTATTTATTTATTTATTTTTTCTTTATCATTATTTTAATCTACTGTTGTTATTATTATTATTATTTTCTATTATTAATCATTATTATTCTGTTAGTATTATTTTAATCTATTATTAGTATTACTATTTCTATTTTTATTATTATTAATAATAAAAATCCGGGGTATTACAGCTCATGTCTGGCTTCACCCTAGATGGAGTCGACTATCTTCTAGAATATGAAGGCCTCCACCTTCTTTGTACCAAATGTGGAGGAGTCTATGGTCACTTGGCCGAAGCTTGTAAAAAAGAAGGGATCACACAGAATCCAGAAGAACCATTAAGGGAAGACAACGACAACTCTTCTATGGCGATTTCGAAGCCGGTTGAATCTTTACCTTCAAATTTTGATGTCTGGAAAGTGGTCACCAAACCTCACCGGCAGCGAAAGGGAGGGAAGGACAAGACGCCGGTGAAGACCCAACGGAAACACGATGGTTCAAGATTTGAGGTCCTTCTGGAAGATGGTGATGACGTTGGAGATGGGAAATCTAGTCCTATTGTCACTGTTCCTTCAGAAGTAATCTTCACAGCCGAGCGAAATCCCTCTTCTCCTGGGACAGACCAAAAACGAGGTAAGGGAAATAAAAAGCAAGGAAAAAGCAAGGGCAATTCGGGAACTAGTAAGGTTGGGGAAAGTGTCAGGCCTGAGAAAAGATCTAGAGAGGTGATGCAAAAGGGATCTAAAGATAAAAAGTCAATGAGCATTAACTATGAGAAATTAAATGTGAAAAGCCATCAGGATGTTGACGTGATACCTGCTCAGAAGGGTGTGTTATTGCTTGAGGGACCCACTGGGGCTAAAGTGACTAAGGATTCTAACTCCATGGAAGTTACTTTTGCTGCGTTTCCTATTGATCCTGGAGAAGATGGGCCTCTTGAGCGTTTGGAAGGCAAATTCTGGGTGGACCCCAAGGCTTTAGATCCCGACAACATGTGGGAAGAGGAAGCCCAAGTCTCCAATTTTGAAGCGGCCCAAGACTCCCATTGCCTTATGGAAGATGAAGCCCCGGTCGAAGGTGGAACCGTTGTTCCAGAGTCTCAATACCCCAGCATATGAGTATTTTATCTTGGGCCTTCTATTTTTGTCAAGCCCATTTTATCTTACTAATAATGATTAATGTGCTTTATTGGAATGTTCAAGGTGCATGTAGCAGCGATTTTGCACAGAACCTCAGCCTCCTCGTTAATAGAAATCATCCTAATCTTATCATTCTCTCTGAAACTAAAACTGATAAGGAAGACCGATTTCGATGTCTAGCCTCGCTGGGTTTTGACGGTATGGCTTTTGTCCCAAGTCTTGGTAGATCTGGGGGTATGGTTGTAGCATGGAAGAAGGATTCTCTGCACGCTACAGTTCTTCATTCTGATCGACAATTCATCCACTTCCGGATTATTCCTTCTAGAAATTCGCCTCTCCTCCTTACTGCTATTTACGCAATTCCTGATTACTCCCTCAAGCAAACCCTCTGGTCTGAGTTGGAAAACTTGGCGTCTTCTATTGTGGAGCCGTGGGTTAACATCGGGGATTTCAATGACATCCGGGTTTCATCTGAAAGGTTTGGCGGCTTTGCTTGCTCCGATTCCAGAATGAAACTGTTTAATGACTGTTTGCAGCAATGTCGATTATCTGATCTGGGCTTTCATGGTTCATTGTTTACTTGGAAGGGCCCGAGATACCCAGGCTGCCGGCGTCTCTTTGAGAGACTTGATCGTGCTTTGGTCAATGACTCCTTCCTTGCTGAATGCTCTAACTGCTTTATTCAGGTTCTTCCTCGCACTCAATTCTCGGACCATAATCCTATTTGCTTAAAGAGTGGAAATTCCTCTGTTACTGCAAGGCCAAATCGTCCATTCCGTTTCGAAGCTATGTGGGATAGCCATAAGTCTTTTAAGGAATTTCCGTCTGGTTCTTGGAATCAGGATTCAGATTTAAATCTGTCCTTATCAAACCTTCAAGCTCATCTAGCAATATGGAATAGGGAAGTGTTTGGTATGGTAGAAGCCCAGAAGCACAACATTTTGGCTAGACTGGGTGGCATTCAGCGCTCCCAAGCTTACCCACATTCTGAGTATTTATGCAATCTGGAGTATGAATTACAGGGGAAATTGTCTCATCTCTTGAAGCTTGAAGAAATCAAATGGTTCCAAAAATCAAGATCGGAGTGGATTACGAAAGGAGACCACAACACAAGGTACTATCACTTGAAAACCAAGATGAGGAGAAGACGTAATAGAGTGGTCACTCTTAAAGATAATAACGGTGTTTGGGTTGAAAATGAGGTAGCAGTTAAAAACCTGGTTATTGATTATTTCAAGACTCTTTTCTGCTCTGGGCCTACTGGTAATTCTGAGCTCCATACCAGGGCTAATTTCCCTAGAATTGATCAGTCCAGATTGGCGAATTTGGGAAGGCCCCCCTCTAATGAAGAAATCAGGTCAGCCATGTTCTCTATGGGAAACTACAAGGCTCCTGGTTATGATGGATTCCCCCCAATCTTCTACAAGAACAATTGGAACACTATGGGTCCCTCGGTATGCAACTTTGTGAAGGAGGCTTTCAAAGGTAATCTCTCTCTTGCTGATTCCAATAGAACTTTGATTGCCTTGATTGCTAAAAAGGACCATGTTGAGTTTGTTTCTAATTTCAGGCCTATTTCACTTTGTATGGTTCATTATAAATGCCTTACCAAATTAATTGCAACTAGATTGAGAGGAGTTATGAATGACATTATTTCTCCCTTTCAATCTAGCTTCATCAAAGGAAGGCAAATCCATGATAACATCATTGTGGGGCAAGAAATTCTTCATACTATGAATAAAACGCGTAGTCGGAAAGGGCTTATGGCTATGAAAATTGATTTTGAAAAGGCATTTGATAGAATTAATTGGGGATTTCTTCAAAATGTTCTGTTGGATGTTGGTTTAGATTCCAATTTGGTGTCCCTGATTATTAACTGTGTGTCTTCTGTTTCATACAATGTATTGTGAAATGGCGAGCAAACTGAATTCTTCTCCCCTTTGAGAGGTCTTCGCCAAGGAGACCCTATTTCACCCTTGTTGTTTGTTCTTTGTATGGATAGGCTCTCCCATGTGATATGTGATTCAGTTGAAGTTGGTATTTGGAAACCGTTGTATGTCTCTAAGTCTGGCCCCTCTGTTTCGCACTTAATGTTTGCTGACGATCTACTTCTTTTTGGAGTTGCGTCTGTTAGTCAGGCTGAATGTATGCTAAAATACTTAAATGATTTTATGGCGGCCTCTAGTGGTAAAATAAACATGTCCAAGTCTTCTATGTTTTTCTCCCCAAGAGTTCCTTTGGGTACTAAGCGAAGAATTGCTACTGTAACGCAGTTGCTCATTTCGACAGACATTGGTAAATACCTCGGCTTCCCACTTTCTTGTAGTAGGCGGAGAAAGCAAGATTTTCAGTACATTATTGATCGTGTTAGGTCTGCTATAGCGGCTTGGAAATCTAAGTGACTCTCCACCGCGGGTAGAATTACCCTTGCCAAATTAGTGATTAGTGCCATCCTGCTTTATCCTATGCAAGTGGCCCGGATTCCTAAAAGTGTCTGTGAAGAGGTGGAAAGGCTTCAACGCAACTTTATATGGGGGCATGATGAGACTTCTAGACGCTTTCACTCGATTGGATGGGATCAAATCACTAGACCCAAAGATTTTGGAGGTTTGGGAATTAAAAGCTTATCTCTCTTGAATCAGGCTTGTGGAGCAAAACTGGCTTGGAAAATGACCATCGGGACTTCTGGGTTATGGTATGATATTTTATGCCATAAATATATGTTTAGAGATGAGGATTTTCTGCTTACTTCAAAACCAGGGGACTCCAAACTCTGGAAATTTATTTGCTCCCATAGAGATATTGTTGATGATGGCACTAAATGGCAAATTTGGGATGGTTCCTCTATTCGCTTCTTCACTGACTGTTGGGTGGATGTTGGAGTTTGTTTAAAAGATTTTACCCTCCGCCACTTGACTGAAGAAGAGAATAACTCTGTTGTAGCAGATTGGGCCATAGCTGGTACGTGGGATTTGGCTAAATTATCATCCATTATCAATGCTGATGGTATTAACCGTCTAACCCCTGTCTTACCTCCCAATGTTTATGCTGGTTCTGATGTTATGACATGGGGCGGATCTGGTAGTGGCACTTTCACCCTCAAGAGTGCCTATCAGCTCATTAATCAAAATCCTCCCAACCTTCGCAATAGTATCTTCAGGATTATTTGGAAGTGGGGGGGGGGGGGGGGGGAGGGGGAGTTGAAAGAATTAGGGTGCTCATGTGGAAGGTTGCCCTCAATAAGCTTCCAACTAATTTATGGAGGAGTTCTTGGTCTCAAACTTCAGCTCTCTGTGATTTTTGTAAATCTGATTTGGAAAGCACCCTTCATATCTTAAGAGACTGTCCCTTTGCAAAAAGCCTGTGGCTGGATATGCTGTTGCCCAGATTTGTAGTGGCCTTCTTTTCTGCAGATCTGACTGCGTGGTTGAGAATGAATTTAACACGCAACCTTGGTAAGAGGGGTGGTGACCGCTGGAACATAATCTTCGGTGTTACAATCTGGAAGCTCTGGGACTGGAGAAATTGCCATCTGTTTGTTGAGAACTTCACTAAACCGAGGAATCCTGCGCTGTGGATCTCCATGATCTGGTCTAATTTTTTTTTAATTGGGTCTGTTAGTGCATCGATCAGTAATAGTGAGGTTGTTGCATGTCCTCCTAATTGGACAAAACCCCCTCAAGGTTGGTCAAAGTTTAATGTTGATGGGGCCACTATGTTGGACTCTTCTAAATCTGGCTGTGGAGGCGTGCTTAAAGACTACATGGGGAACTGGATATTGGGCTTTACTCAAGAAATTGGGATATGCCAATCTTTCACTGTAGAAGAACGTGCCATATTAGAAGCTCTTCAAATAGCATGGGATATGGGCCTAAGGAGAATAATTATTGAGTCTGATGCTCTTGAAGTGGTTAGGCTGATCCTAGATGAAAACTACTCTATGGGCAGTCTACAGATGTCCAGAATTAAGGAATTCATGAGAAAAAACTGGCAAGTGATGATCATTCCTATTTCGAGAGATTCGAATAGATTGGCAGACGCCTTTGCTAAGATGGGTATTTCTTGCTCGTCCATTATGAATACTTGTCTCTCTTATTTGAGATCTTGGTTAAGCCAAGAATGCTTGGGATTAATTTCCCCCTCATTGTAATTCCTTTCTCTTATATTGGCTTCTAGCCATCTTTAATATTAAAAAAAAAAAAAACTTGAAAAAATTAGGAATAACAAGTTCTTTGATACAATTAACAAGTCTAGAGTGACATAAGTTCCATCTAACAAATGAATTTGTTAATGACATTACTGAATTTGTTATTCTCATTACTAATTTTGTTAATAGTGCTCAGATTTTGGTTTTTCCAGAGTCACATAAGTTCCACCAGACAAATGAACTTGTTAAACTCAATACTGAACTTGTTAATCTCATTAAAGAAGTTGTTATTTTCATTATGACTTTTGTTAAATCTCATATTTACTATTCACTTTCTTCTTCCTTAAAACCCAGATACTATTTCAGATGGTATTTTCTTTTTCTTTTCTTAATTTTTATGTGTGTGGATGGTAAATCAAATTAAATCGATTTAAACCTTAATCTAATCCAACCCGATTTAGGGACAACAATGTGAGTGTGAGCGTTAGAGGAAGAAGAAGTTGAAGCCCGATTTGCCTTTTCCTCTTCATTTTCCTCTTTCTGGTTCTTCTAATCTTCCTTTACGTTCTTCGGAACCTAACCTCCGACAAGCCTTGTACCATAGCTAGCCAAAGCTCCAGCGTGATTTCATTGGTCTTCAAGGAGATTGTGAAGGTTGAAGCCTTGGATCTTCTTGATGTTCTTCATTATATGAAGGGCAGTTTGAACTTTTCTCCAAAATTTACATATCTTTGGTTGGCCTTTATCTTTTCTCTGTCTTTTCACAAGTTCAATATACTTCTCTTGTTTTAGGAAATTCATATGGTATTTAAGTGTCATTTTCCCATGAATTTATGGCACATGGCTTTTCTAGAAAAAAACACACTCATGCGATCCTTAATGTAAGACATATTTATTTAATTTGATTAAATTAAGGAGGTTACTTGAGTTTATTAATATGACATGTATTTTTTAAAATACTATATTCATCTTGCTTAATTCCCTCATCATCTCTCCTTAATTATTGTTAGAAGAGTATCAATAAGGGTAAATTAGAAAAAAGTTAACAAATATAAAAATTGTCTTCTATTTAAGACCAAGATCAACTCTCAAAATATATATATTATTAAGGACTGAAGGGAGTATAATTTTGTAATCCACCCCATAAAATTTAACTAACCTCAGTAACTATGCAAATCCTACCTTTTTTTGCCCCAGTCCTATCTAACAATGCAAATTAAGCAACTTCATGAGAGACATGATGCATGGATGCAACATAAAGCGTCGGATACATATTTTGCTTAATGTGAGCCAGGGAAAATAATCCTGTCACCCACTTATTTTAGTGCTAAATTAGAACTTGGGGCAATTCTAGGTCGCATGACTTGAATCATGTCAAGCTAGAAATTGGACTACCAAGAAGATGGTAAAAATAAATGTTGCCGCTCTCTCCTCTACGCATTTTCTCCAACCTCTCTCTTCTCTGCACTCCCTCTCCCCCCTCTCATGCTTCCTTGCCGGCGGCTTGTGCTTTACACACAAGCTGTCGGCGACCACCGCTTTTGTGCCACAGACGAATCAGAGTGGTTGTTGCGAATCCATATCTTTGATCTGCGGTCCTGGTGTTTTGGAGTCTAGATCTTTGATCTATGGTCCTCTCCCTCAGAGTTCTGTCAGATGTGGTCTTCTCTCATCCTTGTGGCGAGTCCTCTCCCCTCCTTCTTCATATCTGATCTGCAGAGCTGAGATTTATCTGGTTTTTGTTTCTTTTTTTGTGGTACTGGGTTTTTTAGTGGTGTTCTTCGTTCAGGAAATAAACAGATCTGTAAGATCTTCGTTCAAATCCTCTTGATTGGAAGGCTGTTTGAGTGTTTTTAGATCCGATTATCATCTGCTAGCTCAAATCTGAGTTCTTGGGAGCAGATCTAAAGAAGATTTGTTTTGTGTGTGGTCAAGGTCACCAAATCTACATGTTCAGAAAAGCAGAAGTGTTCTTCAGGACATTATGAGTCTCCTTTCTCCTGAGGTTGGGTTTTCTTGGATCTTCACCCCTAGACGGGGTACCTGTGTAGCTGCCTTAGATGTAGCTTTTGCTCATAAGGAGGTGTACCCGATCGGGTAGGTTTTTTAACCCTTACCTTCTTTGTTGTTACTTCTAACTTTGGGTGTCCAAGAGACTACTATTGTTCATGATTTTCCTTTTGCTCTTATCTTTTTAATGGGTGGTGATTGGTACTTCTTGTTTTTGGTTTGGTTTTTTGTATTTGTGTACTGTCTTTGTATTGTTCTTATGTAATGTATTGTTTCTTAATTTTAATATATATATCCTTCGATCAAAAAAAGAAGATAGTAAAAATAGCATATAATTAGGTGTTTTCAGAGGAATATCCGAAGCAGCACATGTATTCACTAATCGTTGAAATGAAATCTCAAGATCCTTCACGTACTGAAGCAAACTGAGTAGAATAATAATCTACAATTAATCACTATTTAATGACAAGAGTCAGTGAAATAGTTGGTATAAAGAAGTTAATGCGGAACATCTTTGATCCTTGAAGTTCAAATAAAAACCGAAAAAACAACCCTAAACTGTTCAGGTTGAGGATAGCCTTAAGTTGATTCAGATGGGCAAAAGTTAATGTCCCCCAGTAAACAGAAAGAAGCACACAAGAAACTATATCATGCAAGAATAACTGCATCATTTGAGCTTTCTGGAAATAGATGAAAGCATAAATTATTTTAAGAACATTTACCTTCCTCTTAAAAATCATACCAGTTTATAAAATTTCTCAAGCTCAAACAGGTCCTGGCTTTCTTCTTGTGGGTCATGACTCACGACTAAAAGAGGAATATGACGGTATTTTATGTCCTCGCTTCAGTGAATCACCTAGCATAAAACTTCATGCACTCTAGATAATGAGCCCTATCCAACTTAACTGCGGCCAAGTGTACAAGGCTCTCACCAAGTAAGGTCTAAGAAGGAATAGATGTATACAGCCTTACTCTCACATCTAGTGAGGCTGTGATAGAAAATGTAGGAAAACTTACCATAGAAGAAAGTACTAATTTATTATAATATATATCTTTTTCAAGTAGGCAGCAACATGTCTTTTTGGAAGTAGGCAGCCACTTTTCAACTTGCTGATAACTTTTTTTTTTGTTGCTTCCTTCATGAGGAAGAATCCTAGCTCTATAAATAGCTCTTGATAACTCATGTAAAATCACAACTTGATGAATGAAATATTGAAGTATTATGAATCTCTCCCTCCCTTCAGTTCTGAAAATTTCCCCTTCTTTCTATTCTTTTTCCCTCTCTCTTCCAGCTCTATTTTCTCTCTCCCTCACCTCTGTTTCTGAATTTCCCATTTAAGCCTAATCTATTTGAGTGAGAATCAGCATGGATGTGAGTGTTTTACATCAGGCTCTTCTTAGGATTTAAACTCGTGACCTCAAGGTCACATAAAAATAATATCGAATCTCTGCCGCAACTTTTACACACCATATTTGTGAAATAGGTTTTGAAGAAGTATCATATACAATATGAGCTCTACCAGAAAATTTGCATTTCAACTTGACAGATATTGGAGATAAGCTGTTATGATTAGTTATCAGTCATTAGTTGTAAGACTAGATTCTCAGACACTTGTCATACATGCCCTTATACTCTATCCCGATAATAATCATGTTCACTTTCTGATCCTCACATACTCTCTCTACCATTTTGTTATGGTCTATGATTAACTATCAATAAATTTGTCTGGAAGACCAATCTCGGCAATCCTGTTGATAAAGGGCAGCGAGTTAGGAGAAAGAGGTAATTATTAAGACAAGAGGTCTTTGACACAGGGAGACAGTAAACAGAGAAATAAAGGATAATGCGTTAAGTTTGAAAGAGCTGTTGACTGTGCATAAATGTCTTTACTGAACACCCCCGTGCACCCCACCTAAAAAAATGCAGAGGAACAATAATTGTTGCCTGATCCAATTCAAAGCATCCCAACCTCATCTATGTTAAAGTAAAATGAAAGAAACCAATCAAAATTCTAATGAACAAACACAAAACTACTGTTGTCATAATTATCTTTGATGCATGTTATAATTGCAAGGCTTCATATATGCATAATAATAAGTGTGAGAAAAAATTTAACTAACATTATCAAACAAGTTTTCAGATATCTGAAGCCAGCACCTAGAAAGTGAAACTGCAAGACCAGAATTAATGAGCTGGAGATCACTGGTGAAACCGAACCCCTGGATAAACAAAGTTTAGTTCCTTTCACATTTTTTTACAGCCAGAGGCTCAGTAACTTTATTGGATACTACAGTCATTAAAAAAAGGTCAACAACTAATGGCTTTGACAATTCAGAGAATCATTTCCTTATGAGGTTGCACCTGTTGCAATGTTCATGTACGCATGGAGTGGTCAACCTACTTAGGTTTTCAAATTAAACAAGCTTTTAAATAAAGATCATACATACTTAAAAGACACTCTTTAAGATAACCTATAATAACGAAATTTCAAGTTAAGTATTACACAGATGTCCCTCCTTCTCTCTCCTCTTTGCAAACTAAGTCAATCTTGGAACTTACTAGATTGCTGAAAGATTGTCCTTCAAAACCGTTAGGATTCATCTCACATGGAATTCACACATGACACAGCTTCCAAGTAAACAAAGATTAAGTAACCAAATCTTACTGCCACTAGCTATGATACAGAACATTGATCAAATTTAAAACCAAACCATTAAATATAACATGAAGACAATTTCATGTAACAAAAAAGCAATCAAAATTACACGATTCAACTGAATTAAGAGGTTATTAGCCATGCAAACTTCACTTCTTTTTCTGTTTGGCATTGACAAGTAACAATCATTCTATGGCTCTTGATGCAAATCATAGTAGTCAATGGGATCAAGAACAAAAATTACTATGAGTTCATTAGCCCTTTCGAGAATAATATCTATTCCTTCAAAAAGTTGTGGTCCTTGAACGCAAGAACGGTAGGCTTCAGGATCTTAAATACATTTATTCATTTAATAATTAGAGAATTTTTATTTTTATTTATTTTTTCCGGGGGATCCAAACAACCGAAAGAAGATTGCAATAAAAAAACAATTTCAAAATGAAGTGCATGCTTTCAAATTTGATTGCATACAATAAGAGTTTCATACCTTGAAAATCCCTATGTTTTGTGAAGCTATTTTGGCAAGAGTACGTCATAGTTTAAAGTTATTAACTTCAAGACAAACATATTCTCCTTATTTTTGGACAATCCACATTTATTGATCAAAATTTACTAAATATGACGTAATAACTTTATCTTGGATGCTGGACATCACATTGCAGTCATCGCTAATGCATGAACTTGTTGTCTGCAAGTATACAAAGCACTAGGAAAAAATATGCACCCAAGGCCTTAGGGCCATATATAGTAATACTACAGACAATAGGTTTCTTAATATGCTAGATTCATCATCAGTTTTAATCATCAATGCTATATTCTAACTCAGGTATATTGTCAGTTCTAAATGTAAATGTTTTATTGTAACTTTAGGATTCCCCAGGGAAGAAAGAAGATTGAAAGAAAAGTCACAATTTCTTCAAACATCTTTTACACCGGTGATATATAGCACATCAAAGTAAAAATGGTGGTAGCAATAAAAATTGTCAAGAAATCAATCTTGTTTATACCATAATCAAATGTCACGCCCCAAACTTATAACAATTTATAATAACATAAAATTTCTAAAATCATAAATAACCATGAAATTTAAATTAAAAAAATTTGGAAAATGTTCCGCCGCACTTGTACTAAAGACAAGCGCAAGGCTAAATTCATTACATTAAAATAAAACCAAGGGCTAAAGTTCAATTAAAGGAAATATGTCTCATGAATTTTATTAAATTCATAAAAATTCTATAAACCCTAGAATTAGCTAGAAATCTCTGACTCGTTATCCTCATGCCCACTGTTAATCCCATCATTTGCAACCCGTTTCACTGAAAATCTGATCCCTTAAAGGATCATCACAGCCACACAAACACAAAAGTAAGCAAAGCTAGTAATTCTAATCAAAATATAATTTATATAGCTCAAATATAATAATCAAATCAAATATATAATCACATAGTAATTGAATCAAATATCGATTTCAATATTCATCATATATATATATATATATATATTTCACATTGAATCAAATACTATTTATTATCTTTATTAAATTCAAGAGAGCCATGGTAAACCCATCTCAACGTCCTTGCTGGCACATCGACCCGAACCAAACTCAGATGCCATTTGTAACATCCCAGTGAATCTGGATCTGATACCATTTGTATCATATCAGCATCCTCGTTGGCACATCAACCAAAACCAGACCATTTGTAACATCCAAACATCCTCACTGGCATGTCAAGGAGAACTAGGCTCTGATACCACTTGTAACATTCCTATGTCATTACAGACACATCGAGCGAACCAAGCTTTGATACCATTCATAAAAATATGGTGATTAAAGAGATTTCAACTATAGAAGGAAGGAGAGAAATGAAATATTGATTGTATTGATGATCGCAAATCAGGGTTTGTGCAACTTATGTAATAAGAATAAATATCTTACTACTATCTCAAGCTAACTTGGTTGCACAATAGCAATACTAACTAATTCTGGAATATTTCCTAACTAATATAGAAAGTCAAAGATTGCGTGTGTGCAAGAGTGTAATAGGTAACTACCTGGAGGTTCATAGCATTAGGCTGTGAATTCCAAGATTAGTGAAGAGAGACTCTGGCGAGATTTGCTCTGAAAAGCACTGGTATAATAGCTCGCCAGAGAGCAGCACATCTATCTTCATATTAGAATAGAGTTTCTCTTTCTCAATGTTTGCCATGACAGAGTGGTGTGATTTTTGCTTGAAGAATACATGGGTTTCAACTGAGAACAATACAAGATTGGTTGGTACCCGACTTTGATACCCTTTGTAACATCTCAACGTCCTTATTGGTATATCGACATCAGATACCGTTTATAACATTCCAGTGATTCTGGATCTGATACCATTTGTATCATATCAGCATACTCATTGGCACATTGGCACTAACCAGACCATTTGTAACATCCCAGCATTCTCACTGGCATGTCAAAATAAATTAGGCTCTGATACTTGCCATTGCAGGCACATCGAGCGAACCAGACTTTAATACCATTTGTAAAAATAATGGTAATAAAAGATTCTTCAACTATCAGAAAAGCAAGGAGAGAAATGAAATATAGATTGTATTGGTAATCATAAATCAAGGCCTGTACAACTTATGTAATATGCTTACTACTATCTTAAACTAACTTGGTTGCACAGTAACAATACCAACTAATTCTGAAATATTTACTAACTAAAATAGAAAGTTAGAGATTGGGTGTGTGAAAGAGTGCAATAGATACCTACTTGGAAGTTCATAGTGTTAGGTTGTGAATTCCAAGATTAGTAAAGAGAGACTCTGGTGAGATTTGCTTTGAAAAGCCTGGTATATTAGCTTGCCAAATAGCAACTCATCTATCTTTGGATTAGAATATTAGCTTGCCAAAGAGCAACACATCTATCTTTGGATTAGAATAGAGTTTCTGTTTCTCAGTGTTCGCCATGATAGAGTGGTGTGATCTTTGCCTGAAGAATACAAGGGTTTCAATTGAGAACAATACAAGATTGGTTGGTACCCGGCTTTGATACCTTTGTAACATCTCAATGTTCTTGCTGGCACATTGACCCAAACCAAGCTCAGATACCATTTGTAACATCTTAATGATTCAGGATCTGATACCGTTTGAATCATATCAGCATCCTCATTGGCACATCGACCCAAACCAAACCGTTTGTAACATCCCAGCATCCTCTCTAGCACGTCAAAGTGAACTAGACTCTGATACCACTTATAACATTCTAATGTCAGTGCAGGCACATCGAGCGAACCAGGCTTTGATACCATTGGTAAAAAAATGGTGGTTAAAGAGTCTTCAACTATCAGGAAGGAAGGAGAGAAATGAAATATAGATTGTATTGATAAACATAAATTAGGGGTACAACTTATGTAATAAGAATAAATATCTTACTACTATCTCAAACTAACTTGGTTGCACAATAACGATACTAACTAATTTTGGAATATTTCCAAACTAATATAGAAAGTCAGAGATTGCGTGTGTGCAAGAGTGCAATAGGTAACTACTTGGAGGTTCATAGCATTAGGCTGTGAATTCCAAGATTAGTGAAGAAAGACCCTGATAAGATTTTCTTTGAAAAGCACCGATATATTAGCTCGCCAGGGAGCAGCACATCTATCTTTAGATGGGAGCAGCACATCTATCTTTAGATTAGAATAGTATTTCAGTGTTTGCCATGAAAGAGTGGTGTGATTTTTACCTTTTCAATTGAAAATAATACAAGATTCAGCAATCAATAATTGACAAACTCATAAACAGATAAAAGACAGAGAAAAGAGAGGGATTAGTTAAACTGATTGAGGGACGAGTTATACCTAGCTTATAATACTAATATATATTTAGCATGCATTTCTTTCTTAAAATATGTCTACGAAATTATCTGGTATTTTTCTTAAATATTTATCAACTCTCATCTTAATGATCTCAAAATTAATATTTGTTTCAGTTATGTTTTAACATTAATTATTTCCCGTTGAAGATACTAAATTCAATTTTATTTATGACAATACTTAGATACGTACGTTCTGGTATTGTTGAGATTGGTTATTACTTCAAAAATTTAATCATAATAATAATAATAATAAATCTGATTATATTCCTTATTTTTTTAATCAAATAATTTATAATTTGATCAACTTTTTGTTATTAATTATATAATTCAGTCGAACATATATTTCATACCTTTTGTGTTTTATAATTAAAAAATTAAATTAATTAAAAAATATAATTCCATCTTAAAGTGGAAGTAATGATATTTTATATAAGAGACCAACAACATATGCATGTTTTGATCTTGAAAGCGCTTTAAGAAAAATTGAGAGACTGGTAAGTGCTTAGCCTTATATACTTAATGTATTTTCCCTTTTAATAAATTAATACGAAAATATTTATTTTTTAAGAAAAAAAAATTATTGATAGCAAAAATTAATCAGGTAGTGAGTCATTCATGAATTGAAAATAATAATAACAAATCAGTATATAATTAGATATTTTGCTTTTTAAAACGCAGGGAAATGTCCCCGTAATTAATATTATTCTCTTTCCCGTTGCTTACTGCTACTATTTGCGTAGTGGAGTTAGTTACGTATCACGTGAACCAATATTTTGCGGTTGTACCTATGAACTTTAGCAACTTAATAATACTACCTCCGGTCCTAATTATAAGACATAGTTAACTTTGTTTGGAGAGATTAAGGAAACTAAATAAGTTACTTAATCATTTTATATGTTGTATATCTTTAAATTATATATTAGTTTATTAGTCAAGCTAATTACTTTGAAGGAAAAAATATAAAGAAAAATACTCTAAATTAATTTAATTAGCTTCCTTAATTTTTCCAAAAAAGTCAATTATGTCTTATAATTAGAACCGGGGGAGTAATAATTTTATAGCTCTTATGTTACACTGCTTAAAACCCAGAGAATGAAAAATATACTGATTCATTAATATTAAGTCACCTGATCACTAAAATCATGTGATCATATAAAAAAGAAACGAAAGAGTCATAAGAATTTACACGAATACATGATGAGCGCCAGCATCTCTCTATAATGTCAATCTTATTATTATATCGCTCTTAATGAATATTGATTTTCGTTACAGATATTTAACCTAATTGGATGAAAAGAAAATCACTTTTTTTATCAGCTTCCCTTAACCTTCAACATCACGTCTCTTGGAAATGATATGTGCACAGCAACATATATTTCCTGCATATTGATCGATTCAAAAAGGGCTTAATTACTTATTAATTGGTTTAATTAAGATGAATGCATATTCCATAACAGACTTCTTTTCCATATAAGACACCTGCGAAGTACTGTATGGACAGCGAATGTTTGGTTGGTCCTAACAAATTAAAGAATTCAATCATTTGATTTTTTTTTTTATTTTCACATGTGGGGTTTATAAAACACGGTATTTCTGAAGTGTTCTTCGGATTAAAATACAATATTTACTTTTCTTTAAGCTGGAGTTTGTTTGGAATAACAACGTAACCGCAGGTTGTTAAGTTGGTCAGTTTGAAATGACCAATCTAGAAAGTTACTCCTTCTGTCCTTAATTATCTAATAATAACATAAATGTGATATAATCTTTCAAAAATATTTCTATGTAACATTAGATTATAAATCATTTTATAAGTTAGGAAAATTAATTTAAAGAAAAATATTGAATAAACGAGACAAAATAATATTTTTTTTAAAAAAAATCTAACCTCAAATTAACTCTTATATTAGATACCCGAGAGAGTAATTTAGATCCCATTGTTAAGACCGATCTCTCAAAAGAAATGAATATACTACCTCCAACCCTAAATATAAAACTCAATTGACTGATTTTAAAAGATTAACAAAGGGACCCGCGGGAGTTTGCTCAAGTGGAAGGGACTTGAGCCCCTTAAGCAGGGGTCTCGAGTTCGAGTCCTTGTGGATGCAGAAAACTCTCCTGGGAGAGGTCCCCGCGTATGCACCCGATAGAATCTCAATCCGGATTAGGTAGGGCGAAACTCTGGTGAACCGGGTGCAATAGCAAAAAAAAAAAAAGATTAACAAAGGGAAATAAATTATTTAATCATAGCATATATTATATAACTTCTCTTAAATACTCTTATATATATATATATATATATATATATATATATATATATATATATATATATATATATATATATCATTTTATGAGTCAGACAAATAAGTTTAAAGTAAACTGATAAATGTAAATATTTTAAAATAATTTATTTAACAAACTTAATCTCTCTAAATTAGTGACCTGAATTTTATATTAAGGATAAGAGGTATTCTTTATTCAACATTGTATCTATGAGAAAGTAAATAGTGCCAAGACGGCCCAAAGGAGGTAGTATTTATTCAACATAGTATGAATGAGAAAGTAAATAGTGCCAAGACTGCCCAAAGGAGGGTTAGTTAAGTCCCAAGACAGTAACATTTGGAAATCTTCCTGAATTGATACGTTATGTACGTAGAAAATCAGAGTGAATATAACTGATGGAGGGTCAGGGGAGTACGTGCAACTTCATGGAAGACACTAATTGGCAACAGAATTAGTCCCGAAATTATAAATAGTCTGGTCAAAATAAAGTGATATATATATATATCATCGCCATAATTATTAGGTCATCAGGCAAAGTTTAATGGCGAAACGCTGAAACTACGACGTACGTACGTAGCTATTAAATAATGAATCCGAGTAATGTACAAGTCATAGATAGGGAAAGAAGAGAAAAAAAAAATTGAGGCTGCTAAGTGCTGTGACACCCATAAAAAGGACCTCAAGGGATATACTGTATAACGAATTACGACCTTAGCAATGGAGATACGTATAAAAAGTAATTGCTGCTACAAAACGAAAAGGACGTACGTGTGTGCTTAAGCAGTGTGAAAATGGGGCTAGACTTTAGAAATATATACACAAACTCATTTGGCATACATGTGTGTGTGATAGAAATGATAACATATTGTGAATTGGATATTTATCAAACACTTCTCCTTCCATTTTCATGGATAGTGTTTTCTTCATAATATCAGCAAAAGCATATAACTCGTTTTCTCAAGCCAATTATTAATTAATATAAATACCAATTGCCTTTTTTTTTTCGTTTTAAATTAAATAAAATCACCAAATAATACTTACTAACAGAAAACGACATGTATATGAGTTTATTAGCATTAAGCTTTCGATATATTTACTGCAAAGAATTTCAATTTCCCTTTTCTAAGGAAACTTCACATTTTATTTTTGAGTTAATGGTATATTGATCAGGCCAATTTCTTCTATAATGAGAGGAGAACTTTATTTTTAAATTTTTTTCAATGTAATTTTAAAGACGTCAATTAATAAACAAAGATGTAGCCAGAAAAAAATAATACCAAATAGATGCTTTTAAAAAAAAACCCCGGAAGATGCAAGTAACCAACTATCACCAGCTGATATTATTTGACAATGGAAAAAGTTTAGTAGATATTTATATTATTAATAGAACACTAATTTTAGTGTTTTATTTTATTTTCTGCCCCAACAAAATTGAGGTCAAATTGCTTATATCCATTTGATCCAGTTTATAGATAATTTTATAAGTGTACATACTTATTTTAATAACTAACAAATAACAAAATAACAAGTTTAAATATGAAAATTTACCTACTCTAATTTTAACAACTGACCATAGCTGAAAAAAATAAGTTTTCATTACAAATGTACAAATCCTAATTTATATTACAAGAGTTTATACAAAATCTATACAAGCGTTCCCATAAATGAATTTATAAATACACATGACAAAATAAATGTGTGATTGAAGAATTCAAATCATTCATGATCATATATAAATGTAGTATGGGTTCCACGAGTTTCAACTAAGTTATCATTAATTCCCCATTTATAATCATAAATGTAGCACGGGTTTCCACTAGTAGCACGGATTTTGTGCGTTTAAAGCAAACAAAAAAAATCTTGCCCGTATCATTTGTAACAGAGAAGTATGAGTTTCTACCTTAGAAGAGAGACTTTTTGACTATAAAAAATCTTAACCACATAATTTGCAATAGAGAAAAAATCTTGCCCACATCATTTTATAAAGGTGCTTCGATATTATCTGCGTGTGCACTGGAAGATCTCAAAGGCTTGCTTTGTATATTTAGCAACTTCCGATCCAAACATGCGCTTCAGTTTGTGCAGGAAATACCTGTTTATAGATGTATCATATAAATCTTACTTTTATTAACTAAACTACCTATACATGCCAACTGAACTCCATTGTTTATAAGGACCGGCTATGTCACAAATCTGCAACATTTTCCTTTCCTGAGGACTGTGAAACACAAAAGACCAAAACAATTTGGTTCAACAAAACCCAACTTTCTGTTTTACAGAGGGTGGTCCATTAGATTTATATACTCTTTTTCTCTAAAAACAAACGGCTTGAAAGCCATTTTTCTCAGCTCTTTATATATTTATTAAGATACCTTGCAACCTCGCATCCACGTTCTGCAATTCGTGATGTCAATTAATTTAGTTCTTCACATTTGAAACTTCTTGACAATGACCTCGCTCTGTAACTGAGATTTTTAAAAATATATGTTGATGCGGATGAATTTGAGGATTTAATTTTTAATAGAGCCTAATGCAACTGGAGCTAAAGGAGCAGAATTTTTAAGATGAGTTGGTTCATTGAATTGATTATTGAATATATAAGTCTGGCAGATTACTATTGAATTAATAAAGCTTAAGGTTGATCACCTATATTGGGATTGAAAACATGGACCTAATCACTTGAATTCAAAGAAAACAAAGATCAAAACATCCTAAATCTTACAGTACATGCAAATTACGACATTTCAAGTGTCCCAGAACAATAAAAAAAAATTCAGGCCATGCTAAACTTGGAAATAATGGCAGATGCCACTACATACACACATTGGTTTGCTAGATATAAGTGGAGACAGGCACATACTGTTGATCAGGAACTTATTGGCAAGAAACAATGACCGCAATAAAAACAAAGTGAATATACTACCTTCAATCTTAAACATAGGACTTAATTTGTAGTGAAAACCGAAGAAGTATTTTTTTACTAGGTGGGAAAGAGCACTAGTCTTGTTTGGTTTGTTGCCTGATATCTTGGATGAGCAGGCTCAAGTTCAACTCAGAAGACCCACCTTCTTGTACAGCTCCCTCGGCCATGTGTGCAAGCCTCATAGCCTTATTTCTTCTTTTTTCACTTTCCTCTGTTTCATCCATCAACCTGTGTATTGCCATCAGAATGTCTTGTTTCTTCACCAACACCCCTATTTTCTCTTCCTCGCCCCAGGTCATGGGGCTCTCAACCCCAACCCTCACTCCAATTCCCAATACTTGCACCACAAACTTCTCATTTAAAAATTGATCCCCGAATAATGGCCACGTCAGCATTGGCACTCCTGCACATATTGCTTCTAAAGTTGAGTTCCAACCACAGTGTGTTATGAACCCTCCAATTGCTTTGTGTGACAATATAAGTACCTGAGGAGCCCAGCCTCTGATCAAAAGGCTCCTCCCTCTGGTCCTTTCTTCAAACTCATCTTCTTTAATCCATTTGTACAGTTCTTCTGAGTGACTTCCTGCTCTGTTGACCCAAATAAATGGCACGTTTGATGCTTCCAAAGCCAAACCAAGCTCTTTTAATTGCAAAGGAGTTAGATTGCACATGCTTCCTAGGCACACATAAATAACAGACCTTGGTTTCTGCAAATCAAGCCATTTCATGCACTCGTTCTCGTCAATTGAGGCCTTGTTCCCTCTGTGAGCCTTATCCAAGTCATCCTTGTTGCTGAGTGAAACAGGGCCAATACACCACAGTTTATCTTTTCTTGTCTTCTTGTATTCTGTTGCATATGCTGGCTCCAACTCTTGAAAGGAATTCACGATTACCCCATAAGCGGCCATTTCAGCTTCAACCATTTTGCCAACAAACTCCTTCCAGCTTTCCGGTTGTCCTGATGGTAACTGGGCTTTGGTGATCTCAATTTTATCAGGCAAGTCAGGTATAACGAAGTATTCTGATTCGTCCCTGATGTTCTCATAACCCTCATAACTCTTGGCTTTAAGGCTCCATAGGAGACAGAAGCAGCTCACTCCGTAAAAAGAAATCCTAGGAATATTGAATTTGCTGGCGATGTGGGCTGTGTATGGCAAACCCACATCAGAGATTATGCAGTTTGGTTGAGGCGTTAACTCTCGGAACAATTCTTCAGCTGGTTTCTGCAGAATGCTCAGTGATTCAAACAAGCTCCAGCCCATGCCCAGTGAAGGTAGCATGTCAAAATTCTCACACCCTTCAGGCACTCCAGCCTCTTCATATGGGAATTGAAGCTGGACTAATCGGATTGGAAGGCCAGACTCAGAGAAACGAGCAAAAGTTGCTGAGAAACGAGCAGCGTTATGCGGCGTTGTGACCACCGTAACAATCACGTCATGGTGAGCTAAAATTCTGGCTACGTCAACCATGGGATTCATGTGACCTGGAGCCATGAATGGAAACAAGACGAAGTGAGGCTCAGATGATTGGGAAGCCATCTGGATATGAGATATGCTTGATCCAATTCCTTTCAACTAAGTTATGTGCAGCAGGCCTTTTGATTTGCTTCAAGTCCCCGAAGTGCCTAGAATAGCAACAAGTCTAGCTCGTGGATGACACTCCAGCACGATTTGGACACCAAAGTTGACCCCGAGCGTGGAATTTGAAATCTTTTTCCCCCTTTTCTTTTACTATCCAAAGAAATATTCACAAATTTAATTGGAAAGTACGAGATA
Organism: Acacia crassicarpa; assembly: GCA_034222035.1. NCBI lineage: Eukaryota > Viridiplantae > Streptophyta > Magnoliopsida > Fabales > Fabaceae > Acacia > Acacia crassicarpa. The sequence continues at coordinate 57,707,291 of JAWXYG010000002.1, read as the reverse complement.
CAAGTTTGACTGGTAAATATGAATTTTTTTTTTGAACACTCTATTTATTTTCTCAAGATCTGAAAATAATTTTTTTATGATCATAAAGTATTTTTTCAGTATCGGTTAGTATCCTAAAGTATCTTTTTAGTCCCTATCCTAACTATATTTTCAAGATTCTAAAATAATTTTTTAAGATCACGAAGTATTTTTTTTTAAAGTACCAGTCACTATCCTTAATATTAAGGCCCTGAATATAACTTTACTCACAAAAATAAAAAAGCAACCATAGGCTACAGCCCTTTGTCAACGCAAAACGATGACGTTATACATCAAAGGACGGCAGCGAATATTAACATGGAAATCATTCCCGTGGCGTCTAGCGGGTAGGTTTACAAGTGTCAGGGGATAAGCGAAATGAGCTATTAGTTCAATTAAATATTATTTTATTCGACGGACATGATTTAAGTCTACAAGTCTAGCTAATTATGATCTCCTTTGTTTAAGTAGGATTAATTAGTTCATTATTGAACGAACATGACTATGATCTTGAGGGTTGGGTTTCACTCAGTGCATCTTTTCTCATCATCCCTCATAATCTCTAAATTATATTTATTTAATTAAATATGAAATATAAAAAATGAGCCACGTCATCAAGTTATTACTCTTTTCACTTTTCTCTTCTCTTCCCAATCAACGATCCATATTGTTTCCCTTTCTAATCGACGGTTCATATGAGACTATAAAGAATTATGAGAAATTGAGATAATGAAAAGATCTCCCCAGCAAAATAGTCCAATTATCTTGGTCAAAAGCAGCGTCATGCATTGATAGATAACTGGCTTCTTCACAATTATATATGGAAGTTGTTTAAAAAAAAAAAAAACGTTTCAAAGTGTCTAGGAAAAATTAGAGTGAAAGGCATAGAAAGAATAATATTTTTTAGATAGGATTATAAAAATTGTAATTATAATTAAATATTAAAATAGAAATTTAAAAATACTAAATTGCCCCAACTATATTGATTTGAAAAAAAAAAAAGAAAAAGAAAAAGAAAATTGAACGCAGGGGTTGAGCTAGAATGATAGGGAAGTTAGTTCTTACCCAAGTTAAGTTTCCAAAGCAAGAAGTGTTGCCAACCAAACCATAGGAAGAGGATTTTCTGTCTAGCGTCTTCTCTCCTCATCCCTCACAGTCACATCTTGTCCGTCAAAATCTAAATCCAATGGCCTAAAATGGTTTTTAAAAAAACCACATACATAGGATAAGGAGAGAAGTGATAAGGAGTTCGACCAAAAAAAAAAAAGAGAGAAGTGATAAGGAGTTCGACCAAAAAAAAAAAAAGAGAAGTAATAAGGAGAGGATCCGGATTCCAAACCACATACATAGTATAAAGACGCCAAAGAGAATAGTATCGGCTGGAGGCATAGAAATTGCAAATAAAAATAGGTCACATCCCCCTACCTTTAGATAAACTTTCAGTTACTTTAATTTGAACCCTGAAACAACGCTTCGCTTATTAAAAATAAAAAATCAGAGAACTCTAAAATTATGAAGAATGCAAGCTGAAACAATATCGAATATATTTCTTCGGTATTAATTATAAAAATACTTTTGTAGCACAATTTGCACTACAAAAATCTTTTTATAATTAAGATTGGAGGTAGTAACTTTTGTGTGTATAATCTCCTCCCAAATTCCTTGGAGGTTAATATGCCAGAGATATCGGGACAAACAGACTCACCGGAAGTAACCTCGTTATATTATTGACATGCTTGGGACAAAAAGCGTTGGAGAAAAGAATACAGAAGGTAAAGGGACAGCACATTTGAACGCTTTAAAATGTGCATATTATTAAAGTACACAAAAAGTAATAAAATGCACAAATAGTAAAAACATATATAAAGAAAATGGTACTCCTCAAATTCTAAATATATTATATAGTTTGTAGTACAAATTTTATGACAAAATATGTTAAGAGCAGAGGTAGTACCATCTTCGTTGTCATCAATTGTTTGATGAATTTATGGCACATGGCTTTTCTAGAAAAAATACACTCCTACAGTTCTTAATATAAGACATATTTATTTAATTTGATTAAATTAATAAAGTTGGTTGAGTTAGTTAATATGACAAGTATTTTGTAGAACACTCTATTCATTTTTTTTAATTCCCTTATTATCTCTCATTCTTAATTATTGTTAAAAGAGTATGAAATAGGGTAAATTAGAAAAAAGATGACAAATAAAAAAACTATCTTATATTTAGGACCAAGATCAACTCTTTAAGTATATATTATATTATATTCAGTACCAAAGGGAGTATAATTTTGTAATCTACCCCATAAAATTTAACTAACCTCAGTAACTATGAAAATCCTACCTATTTTTTCGCGAGCCTTATCTAACTATGCAAATTGAGCGACTTCATGAGAGACATGATACATGCATGCAACGTAAAGCGTCGGATACATATTTTGCTGAAAGTGAGCCAGGGAAAATAATCCTGTCACCCACTTATTTTAGTGCCAAATTAGAACTTGGGGCAGTTCTAGGTCGCATGACTATGAATCATGTCAAGCTAGAAACTGGACTACCAAGAAGATGGTAAAAATAGCATATAATTAGGTGTTTTCAGAGGAATATCCGAAGCAGCACATGTATTCACTAATCGTTGAAATGAAATCTCAAGATCCCTCACGTACTGAAGCAAACTAAGTAGAATAATCTACAATTAATCACTATTTAATGACAAGAGTCAGTGAAATGGTTGGTACAAAGAAGTTAATGAGGAACAACTTTGATCCTTGAAGTAAATAAAAACCGACAAAAGAACCCTAAACTGTTCAGTTGAGTTGATTCAGATGAGCACAAGTAATGTGCCCCTGTAAACAGAAAGAATCACGCAAGAAACTATATCATGCAAGAATGACTGCATCATTTGAACTTTCTAGAAATAGATGGAAGCATAAATTATTTTAAGAACATTTACCTTCCTCTTAAAAATCATAACAGTTTATAAAATTTCTCAAGCTCAAACTTTCTTCTTGTGGGTCACGACTAAAAGAGGAATATGACGGTATTTTATGTCCCCGATTCCGTGAATCACCGAGCATAAGACTCCATGCACTCTAGACAATGAGCTCTGTCCAACTTAACTGCAGCCAAGTATACAAGGTTTCCACCAAGTAGGTCTGCAGAGGGTGAGACTGAAGAGGCTGTGATAGAAGATATAGGAGAACTTACCATAGAAGAAAGTATTAAATTATTATAATATATATCTTTTTCAAGTAGCTAGGCAGCCACTTGACAACTTGCTGATTACTTTTTTTGTTTTGTTTTGCTTCCTTCATGGGGAAGAATCCTAGCTCTATAAATAGCCCTTTATAACTCATGTAAAATCACAACTAGATGATTGAAATATTGAAGTATCATGGAATCTCTCTCTCCCTTCCGTTCTGAAATTTTCCCCTCCTTTCTATTCTTTTTCCCTCTCTCTTCCAGCTTTGTTTTCTCTCTCCCTCACTTCTGTTTCTGAATTTCCCATTTAAGCCTAATCTATTTGAGTGAGAATCAGTGTGGGTGTGAGTGTTTTACACCAGGCTGTTTTCAGGATTTAAACTCGTGACATTACAGTAGCCTTACTGGTGCGCCAATGTTCCCCTCTACAATGAGCTCTGTCCAAAAAAAAAAAAAAAATCAAATCTCTACCGCAACTTTTAGACATCATATTTGTGCGAAAAGGTTTTGAAGAAGTATCATGTACAATATGAGCTCTCCCAGAGAATTTGCATTTAAACTTGATAAATGTTGGGGATAAGCTGTTATGATTAGTTATCAATCATTAGTTGTAACGACCAACGTAATATCCCAAAATTTGCTTTTGTAAATTCGATGTATGATGTATTTGCATTTGGAGAAAAGAAATAGTGAAATCTTAAAGAAAGGTCAACGTTACCAGATTTCGCTAAAACCAAAAATTTTGAGATACATGTTGGCACAAAGTAGGATACTTATGTCTAACATCCAATTAATTTATTTGGGCAATTATTTTCGACTAAAATGGAATTTATAAAGGTGGATATAAATGGAATTATATAAGGTGAAATTTGGCCCAAATAATTATAAAAGTCATTACTTGGAATTTAAAGCTTATTTTCCCAAAAATTTAAGGAGAAATTGTAAGGGATAATTATGGCCTAGAGAAGTTAGTTAAGAAAGTTTTATGGTCTCCTAAGAGCCATATGGCGTAATGGGTAGGAATGAAGAAAGGGAGAAGGATTCTTGACCAAGAGATAAATAAGAAGCCATTAAAATGGGTATAGATAAAGATTGGCAGGTTGATCTAAGAATAATTCTGAGGGATATCAATAAAGTAGCTGATGTCTTAGCTAAAATTTGTATAGATACCTCAGCTTTATTGCATTCTTGTCCTAGCAATTTGAGGATTTGGGTTGCATAAGAGGGTTTGGGATTAAATTCCCCTTACGTGCAATTTATTTCTTTTATAATGTAGGCTGATAGCCATCATTTATGTTTTAAAAAAAAAAGAAGCCATTAAAATATAATTTTTTAAAGGAGGTGGAATTAAAATAATTATTCAATTGAGCTAAGAAAGAGATAAAAGCCAACTCCTACTTTTTATTCTCTTACCAGATTCGGAAAAACGTAAGGAATAAGGTTTTCTAGCCATGAGATAAAAACTAAGCAATTAAATAATAATATTTACGGAGGTGGACACCAAATGACTTTCCAATTTAGCTACTACTAATATTAAGCCTCCAAAACCTCTCTAACACTCCGTAAAGTCGGTCATTCAAGGGGAAAGGAGAGGCCTAGAATAAAAGAGGAGAAAGAGCAAGTTCCAACCATCAATCTAGGAAAAGATGAAGTTCGAAGAAGACGGGTGCCAAGTAAGGAACTATCGTCTTGGAATAGGTAAGTGATGAGTTTGATAATTATTGATTATATCATTGGTGATGTTCAGTGACGGAACTTGAAAGAAAAGTTTGAGGGGGCCAAATAGTGGTGGGGGGATTTGGGGGTGCTGCCCCTGAAAATTTTTTTAAAGGAAAATTTTAAATGCATTAAAAATAAAAAGAATAAAAAAAAATATTCATGAGATCAAGTCAATTAACTGTATCTACAAGTGTAGTATATAATAGGTAAAAGCATAGTAACTAGTTAGGGATACACCACAAAAGAAAATTTCACGGATAAGCTAAAAATTTCATGTAATTAGAATAAAATATAGAAAAGAATGACAAGATTAACATAAATCATACAAGACTCCACATAAAACAAAATTAAATTATAAGTCCAAAGATATTAAAAAAAGGGAAAAATGTAAAAAAAAGAAGAAGAAGAAGTTGAGGGGCCAAAATTTAATTTTACTTGGGGGGCCAAAATGGTTTTATTCACTAAAAAATAAAAAGTCCCATTAAAAATTTTTAAATAAATTTTTTTTTGAGGGGGCCATGTCCCTACAATGTTCCGTCCCTGCTTGGAGGGCCAAAATGGTTTTATTCACTAAAAAATAAAAAGTCTCATTAAAAATTTTTAAATAAATTTTTTTTTGGGGGCCATCTAGTCCCTACAATGTTCCGTCCCTGGTGATGTTTGAGTTGTTCTGTCACTTTGTAAATTCTGGGAACCATTAAAAAAAGATGCTGTCGAAATTTTGGAAAAATAGAGTAATCTCGGTTGTAAATCAAACCATGATTAAGCATATGGTTAAAGCTTGAACCATCGTAGCTTATGAAGTGGAAGTTAGAAAAAAAATTAGTTTCGTTCTTCTCCCTAGCATGTCACAGCTTGAACAGGACAGAAAGAGAAAAAGGGATTTTGTCTATCTAGATGATTCCAATGTACTCAAAACGAAAAATTGTGTAGGATAGAGATTTGGTAGAAATTTTGAATGCTCCGGGATTAAATTGTATAGGAACCTAAGAACTGCCCTGAAAATCCTGTGTGGGCAGTGTGTTTACAATGAATGTTTGGGTCAGTGAATGATGTCCAATTGCCATGCAAACTTACAGGATTAAAGTAGACATAATAAGGATTAATTTGATAGGTAACAAATATTTTTCTGAATTATGTACAATTAATTATAAATATCTGAAGTTGACCCCTGAATTTGGACTTTATCTGCGACCAGTGTAGGGTATTTTTGGAATCTGGGAAAAACCTGCGTGTGGATGGTCATGACAAGTATTTTTAGTCAAACGTAGACATATTAAGGGTCATTTTGGCTTTGGAACCAACCAAAAATGAGTTTTCTAGATTTAATTACAGATTTTTGAAGATCAGTCACTGTTTGCTGGAAATCTCTCTGTATTTTTTTTCTTGGAAAAAAATATGAGGGGCATTTTTTGTGAAAGCACAAAAACTTTGAAATCCCATATTCATACGTATTATTGTTGTTGTTGTTGTTAAATAGGAGGGTGGTCAGAGTATTTTTCCCAAAAAAAAAAAATTAATGCCCCCTAAAACAGCCATGGTGATGCAGCTCCAATGAGGTGGCTATTTCTCTCTGTATTTTTTTTTCTTGGAAAAAAATATGAGGGGCATTTTTTGTGAAAGCACAAAAACTTTGAAATCCCATATTCATACGTGTTATTGTGTTGTTGTTGTTGTTGTTGCTGCTGCTGCTGCTGCTGTTCCTGAAAAGTGACGAAAATAGAGGGAATATAAGCTCATATTAAATTCCTTAATAAGAAAAAGAATTTAGTAAATATGGACACATAAATTGGGCTTATTTTAAATTATCAAAAGGGAATATTTACTGTGGAAGAATTAATTATATCTATCTTTTGTTATTTTAGGACTGTTTGTGATATTGTGCATCGGGAAAATGTATTATTATTTGTAGTCGACTATCAGGTAGTAACCTTAATCCTCATATACTCTGTGTGACTTGTGTATGTATGTTTTACCTTGAAATTGCATACAGTTAGTTATCTTTCATTTCCTAGCGCTATGGAACCGGAACATGCTGTGTGCATTAAGGGCTTTGCTGTATGCTATGCCCGATGGTCTGTGCTGTGTGCTATTAGGACCACTACAGTTTGTGCTTTGTGCTATTAGGACTGCTAGTTCCGGATTTGGCTGTGTGCCTTGATACTGAATGTTATGTGGTATTTACTTATTTGTGATTTTCTTACATGCATTATTTATACATTTTATATGAAATTAATGGTTACTCTGGGATTCAAATTTTGAATTCTAGTCCCTTTTAAGCCATCTAGCAGTTCATCAAAACTGGAGCAAGGGGAAAGAGGTAAGGTTCTGGAGTTGGAGTGTGTGGAGGTGGATGTTGGTGACTATTATTTTTGGATATTTATTTTGATTACTGGATGACTGTATATTTTGATCCTTGTGGGAAAAATTTATCTTTCTGTATTTTTATCAGTATGTTATTGTCCAAATCAATGCGTGCTTTGTTGCTTATGCTCTGATGTGTGACGTAAATTAACATGAGAAAAATAAGCTAAAATTAAATAAAAGTAAAAAATCACACTACTCGCTACCCGAAAGGGTGAGACCGGCAAGTGTGTAACAACTAAATTCTAAGACACTTGCCATACATGCCCTTATACTCTATCCCGATACTAATCATGTTCACTTTCTGTTTCTCACGTACTCTCTTTATCATTTTGTTATGGTCTATGATATACTATCAATAAATTTGTCTGGAAGATCAATCCCGGCAATCCTGTTGATAAAGGGCAGCGAGTTAGGAGAAAGAGGTATTATTATTAAGGCAAGAGGTCTTTGACACAGGGAGACAGTAAACAGCGAAATAAAGGATAATGCGTTAAGTTTGAAAAAGCTTTTGACTGTGCATAAATGTCTTTACTGAACACCCCCTACCCCACCATAAAAAAAATTCAGAGGAACAATAATTGCTGCCTGATCCAATTCAAAGCATCCCGACCTCATCTATGTTAGAGTAAAATGAAAGAAACCAATCAAAATTCTAATGAACAAACACAAAACTAATGTTGTCATAGTTATCTTTAATGCATGTTATAATTGCAAGGCTTCATATATGCATAATGATAAGTGTGAGCAGAAATTTAACTGACATTATCAAACAAGTTTTCAGATATCTGAAGCCAGCACCTAGAAAGTGAAACTGCCAGACCAGAATTAATGAGTTGGAGTTCACTGGATAAACAAAGTTTAGTTCCTTTTCTCACCCAAAAAAAAAAAAAAGAGTTTAGTTCCTTTCAAAATTTTTTACAGCCAGAGGTTCAGTAACCTTATTGGATCCTGTAGTCATTAAAAAACAGGTCAACAACTATAGGCTTTCTCACAATTCAAAGAACTATTTCCTTATGAGGTTACACCTGTTGTCATGTTCGTGTATACATGGAATGGTCAACCTACTTAGATTTTCAAATTAAAAAAGCTTTTAAATAAAGATCATAAATACTTAAACGACACTCTTTAAGATAACGTATAATAATAAAATTGCAAGTTAAGTATACACAAATGTCCCTCCCTCTCTCTCCTCTTTGCAAACTGAGTCAATCTTGGAACTTACTAGATTGCTGAAAGATTGTCCTTCAAAACAGTTAGGATTCATGTCACATGGAATTCACACATGACACCAACCAGCTTCCAAGTAAAACAAAGATTAAGTAACCACATATAAAGTGACTTATCTAACTACCATTAGCTATGATACAGAACATTGATCAAATTTAAAACCAAATCATTGAATATAACATGAAGACAATTTCATGTAATAAAAAGGCAATCAAAATTTCACGATTCAACTGAATTAAGAGGTTATTAGCCATGCAAACTTCACTTCTTTTTCTGTTTGGCAATGACAAGTAACAATCATTCTATGGCTCTTGATGCAAATCATAGTAGTTAATGGGATCAAAAACAAAAATTACCATGAGTTCATTAGCCCTTTCGAGAATAATATCTACTGCCTCAGAAGGTTGTGTCCTTGAACGCAGGAACTGAAGGCTTCAGGATCCTAAACACATTTATTCATTTAACTGTCAGAGATTCTTTTTTTTTTTTTTTTTTTAGTGTATGCTTTAAAATTTGATTGCATATAATAAAAGTTTCATACCTTCAAAATCCCTATGTTTTGTGAAGCTATTTGTGCAAGAGTACATCATAGTTTAAAGTTATTAACTTCAAGACAAACATATTCTCCTTATTTTTGGACAATCCACATTTATTGATCAACATTTACTAAATATGAAGTAATAAATTTAACTTGGATGCTGGACATCACATTGCTAATGCAGGAACATGTTGTTTGCAAGTATACAAAGCACTAAGATGCCCCCAAGGCCTTAGTGCCATATATAGTAACACCACAGACAATAGATTTTTTAATCGGCTAGATTCATCATCAGTTTTAATCATCAATGTTCTATTCTAACTTAGGTATTGTTAGTTCTAAATGTAAATGTTTCATTCTAACCCTAGGATTCCCCACGTAAGAAAGAGGATTGAAAGAAAAGTCACAATTTTTTCAAACATCCTTTACACGAGTGATATATAGCACATCAAAACAAAATAGTGGTAGCAATAAAAATTGTCAAGAAATCAATCTCATTTATATCATACTCAAATCATTATCATATTGGTCGAGTCTTCTTTGCCTCCAAGACTAACTTTTATAATAGCAACATTAACCCATGAATGTGATTATTGGAAACATTAAGGAACAAACTATTACAAAGGAGAAAAAGGAAACATATAAGTGGAAAGATAACATGTGTCAATGTCGATTTGAACCAATTTCTGATACCATTTATAAGATCCCAGCGATTTAGATTTTGATACCATTTGTAACATACTAATATCCTTATTGGCACATCGACTAAACTAGACCATTTGTAATATCCTAATGTTCTCAATGGCATGTCAAGGCGAACCAGGCTCTGATACCACTTGTAACATTTTAATGTCCTTGCAGGTACATCAAGCAAACCAGACTTTGATCCCATTTGTAAACTCCTAACGTCCTCATTGATTATTTTGTGCTTCAATTAACCTCATATCCTCCCGTAAAATCAAGATTATTATTTTTATATCTTTTACAGGTTTTCGATACGAACATTTCTCTTTTTCACATTTTTGATGATCCACTTGAATAATAATAATATGTATAATCTTAATATAATCCTTTTCTCCCTTAACGTATCTATATCTACGTCTACATGGTAAGATATTAAAGCTTTCCTTGGCATACTCAAGGACCTCATATCCAAACCTACATTTAAATTTCTCTAGGACACACTTATAAAAAAAAAAAAAGTGAGTATATGTATGTATGTATGTATGTATGTATGTTTTTGTTGTGTCTCTAGTTTCCTGATTGATTTGTGCTATGTATGTGTGACATTTAAGATGTAATTATTTCTATAGTGTTTATTATATCGACCTGAACCAGGTTCTGATACCATTTGTAATATTTCAACAATTATTTTTATAGCGTTTAGACCCGAACCATGCTTTGATACCATTTGTAACATCCCAGCATCTTTTTTGGCACATCGATCCAAACCAGACCATTTGTAATGCCCTAGAATTCTTACTAGCACATTGAGGTGAGTCAGACTCTGACACCATTTGTAACGTCCCAACATCCTCACTGACACATTAACCAGAACCAAGCTCTGACACCATTTATAACATCCCAACGATTTAATATTTGATACCATTTGTAACATTGTAGTATCCTTGGGACATTCAACCTAAACTAGATCGTTTATAACATCCCAACGTCCTCACTTCACGTCAAGGCGAACTAGGCTCTGATACCACTTGTAACATTCCAATGTCCTCTCAAGCACAACGGAAGAATCAGACTTTGATACCATTCATAACTTCCTAACGTCCTCGTTGGTTATTTTGTGCTTCAATTAACCTCATATCCTCCCTCAAAATCTCAATTATTATTCTCTTTTTTTTTTTTGGCAAATTTTCGATATGAACATTTCTTCTTTTCACCTTTCGATGATCCACTTGAATAATATGAATATGTAGGGTTCTTATATAATCCTTTTCTCCTAACAGTATTTTCAAACAAGTCTCATAACAATATTTCAAACAACAGGTCTCTATTTCACCTTCGATTAATTCACCTTCATCATGTTTTTGTGTCTATTCCACAGAAAGACATTTACTTACCTTGTAAAACGAGGATCCTGTAGACGAAGAAAAGAAGAAATCACTGATAAAAGTGTCGTATCAAATAAAATAAATGTTCTTAAGTAAAAAATTTATGTTTAGAACCAGTAAATACCTTCTTGAATGGATGCCAGTGGTTGTATGCAGAAATAGCGGCAACATGAAACCACCCTTGATCAGCCTTAAGCTTCCGCCTAAAGGTGTTTCGACGTCCATGTCTATGTCTACATGGAAAGATATCCTGTAAAAAAAAATGAGTAAGAAACAAAAATAATCAGATATAAGTAGGTATGTTATTTCCAACACTAACAACAGGTGACACTTATAAAATAAACAAATAACCAATTTATTTCGCCTAATTAATTTGTGTTATGTATATGACAGTTAAAATGGAATTATTTCTATAGCATTCACCCCCAAGTTGTACATCGACCCGAACTAGGCCCTGATACCATTTGTAACATTCAAACGATTATTTTTATAGTGTTCACACTCAAACCATGCTCTGATACAATTTGTAACATCTCAGCATCCTCGATGGCACATCGACTCAAACCAGACCATTTATAATATCTCATTATCCTTACTAGCACATTAAGGTGAACCAGACTTTGATATCATTTCTAACATCCCAAAGTCCTTGCTGGCACATCAACTAGAACCAAGCTCTGACACCATTTGTAACATTCCAATGATTCAGGATCCGATACCATTTGTAATAATCAAGTATATCTCCTACAGGGAAAAGAGCTCCCACATCTAAAACGCAACACGCCTAACACCAAGGGAAATTGTGTATCTTGTACGTGGGGTGCCATATGTAACTAGTATGGCCGCCGGGTTTCAATTTTTCCCAATTTTTGAACGTTGTAGGTAAATAATGAACGGATTTTTTTTTGCATGATTTCTTAAAAAATATTAAGAATTAAGAACTAAATAAGAAATGTAAAAAAAAAATCAAATTTTGATTACTATAACTAATCTAAAAATTAATTATTTTTATCCCTTTTATTAAAACTTCTCAATCCCTTTCATGTAAATTTAAAAGTTTTGCGGGTTAAAAAGAAAATTGAAAATTTTACTAGCTTTAATGTCAAAAAATAATATTTTCTTTTATTAAAAAAAAATATTCTTGGCTTGACAAGACATATATTTATACTTTTGAGCAAATCATGTATTTTCCTGTTGAATTTGTGCTATATATATATGTGACATTAAAATGGAATTATTTATATAGCATTCATCCCTGAATTGCACATCTGAATCAGGCTCTGATACCGTTTGTAACATTCCACATTGACCCAAACTAGACCATTTGTAACATCCCATAATCCTTTCTAGCACATTGAGGCGAACCAGGCTCTAATACTTTTGAAACATCCCAAAATCCTCGCTCGCACATCGACCCGAACCAAGCTCAGATACCATTTATAACATCACAGCAATTCAAGATTTGATACCATTTATAACATATTGGTATCTCGTTGGTATATCGACCCAAACCAGACAGTTTATATGCAATTGGCTGGTTTCAATTTTTCCCAATTTTTGACTGCCATAGGGAAATAATGAAATAATGGATTTTCTGCGTGACTTTTTAAAAATATTAAGAATTTGAACTACATAAGAAATGTAAAAAAAAAAATCAAATTTTGATTATTAATAAATAATATAAAAATTAATTATTTTTCTTCAATTTTTATAACTTTTTATTAAAACTTCTAAATCCTTTCATGTAAATTGAAATGTTTTGCTGGCCAAAATGAAAACTGAAAATCTTAATAGCTTTAATGTCAAATGATAAAATTTTATTTTATTAAAAAAATATTCTTAGCTCGACAAAAAATATTTTTTTTTATTCTGAGCAACCCCTGTAATTTTACTATTGAGAAACCTATGAGTGACAATATAAAAGGATTATATATATATATTATTTAAATGTAACAATTAATAATATCTTTTCTCCGGTTTCCACATTTTTCAACTTTTTAATCATATTTTTGTTCGCTGTGAAAATAGTGGCTCTCGTACAATAGACAAAATCTTTGATCAATTTAGCTGTTTATGTGGGAAATAGTTGTAAAAACTTTCTTTTCAGAAGATTTTTAAAAAATAAACTATTTAAATTAAAAGTTGATATAATGTATAACACACACTCACACTATTTTGCATAAAATAATTTAAATCTAATTTTTTTAAAAAAAATGTTTTATTTGTTTAATTTAACCACATTTGTTAGTATATCAATGTAATAAATAACGAAAATCGTATTCATCCCTCTTTGAATAGATTGATGGTTCTTTAAATCTAGATGAGATTCGATAAATAAATTTTTTTTAAAAAAATCTAGATGAGATGTACGAATGGGGTATATAAGGGTGTAGTATGGGCCAAGAATGACCCAACAAAATAATGCATTTAGAAGAAGGTGATTTTGGCAATGTTAATAATCAAATATCAATTTTGCATTATAGTGTTCTCTCCCGCTTATGCTCAAGAGGCCAAGAGATATTAGAATGATAATTTTTTAGTCATATCTAAAAGTGACTTTATATTGAATAGGTTATATATTTTTTAAAATGCCTTAATCATCTTTTTAAATTCCTTTATTCCTCCTCTTTTTATATTATTATTAAAGGAACATCAATATAAATAAATTATGAAAAGAATGACAAATATAAAAAATTATCTTATATTAAAGACTAGTATATTTTACACTTTTCACTGAAATAGAGATTATTAAAGTAAATCATATATATATTCAATTCCACCAACATCAATGTATGGAGCCACACATGGAAATGGAAAAGATCATTTATCCTTGTTGATTTGGTGCATGATATCTTGAATAAGGAAGTGGACATTAGAGTAAGAAGACCCACCTTCTTCTACAGCATTCTTTGCCATCCCTGCAAGCTCTCTAGCCCTCCTTCTTCTCTCTTCACCTTCCTCTGTCTCATCCATTAATTTGTCTATTGCCTTCTCAATGTCCTCCTTCTTCACCAGCACTCCTATTTCATTTTCCTCACCCCATAACATAGGACTCTCCACCCCAACACTTACAGCAACTTGTAATATTTGCACCACTAGTTTTTCATTGCAAAATTGATCCCCAAATAATGGCCAAGTAACCATTGGCACACCTCCACATATCGCTTCTAGTGTTGAGTTCCAACCACAGTGTGTTATGAACCCACCAATTGCAGGGTGTGATAGTATCAATACCTGTGGAGCCCAACCACGAATCACAAGGCCTCGTGCTTTGGTTCTCTCTTCAAATCCATCTTCTTCAATCCATTTGTTCAATTCCTCTGATTCACTTCCTTCCCTGATGACCCAAATGAATGGCCTGTTTGATGCTTCTAAAGCCAGGCCAAGTTCTCTCAACTGTGACCACGTTAAATTGCATAAGCTTCCAAGGCATGCATAAATGACGGTGTTTGATTTCTGCAAATCAAGCCATTTCAAGCATTTGAACTCGTCGATTGAAGCTTTGTTTCCTCTTTCAGCCTTATCCAAGTGACCCTCGTTGATAAGTGAAACAGGGCCTATACACCACATTTTACCTCCCCTCAATTTCATGTATTCCCTTGCATATGCTGGCTCCAACTCTTCGAAAGAATTCATGATTATCCCATATGCATCTTTCTCTGCAGCAGAAATTTGTTCAGTAAACTCGTCCCATCCATTTCTTACTGGACCCAATAACTGAGCTTTAGTCATCTCAATTCGATCAGGCATTCCTGGCAAAACAAAATAATCCGATTCTGACGCTATGCTATCCAAAAAACCATCAAGACGAACATGGTACGCACACAAGAGACATAAGCAGTTTGTTCCCACAAAAGAAATCCTGGGAATGTCAAATTTTCTTGCAACATAGGATGTGTAAGGCAAACACATATCAGAGACTATGAAACTTGGCCTCGGTGTTAAGTCTTGGAATAGCTTTTCCACTGGTTGCTGTAGAAAGCTGGTTGCTTGGAAGAAACTCGAAGCGGATATTAGTGAAGGTAACATATCAAGGTTCTCACATCCTTCAGAGACTCCAGCCTCTTTATATGGGAAAGGAACCTGGACCAGTCGGATTTGAAGGCCAGAGTGTGAAGAACGAGAAAGAATTGAAGTGAAACGAGCTGCGTTACGAGGTGTTGAGACTAGAGTGACGATAATATTGCGGCGAGCTAGTATTCTTGCAATATCGACCATGGGAATCATGTGGCCTTGAGCCATCAATGGAAACAGGACAGCGTGAAGCTGAGGCTCTTGTTCTTGGGATGGCGAATCCATTTTAGTGCAGGGGATTCAATATGCTTGGAAGTATGAATTATCAAGTTACAGGGTGGGCATAAATAATGCTTAGCTTGCAGATGAAAGCAGCCTCGGTGACCCTGTTGGTGATGCCAGACCATTGCACAAAGGGAGTAGGGGGTGTGGGTGCCGTCCTTCAAAAATTTCGATGTCTTATTAAAAATAGAATTATTTTTATGATTTTTTAAATATTTAATACCTTAAAATTGTGTAGTTTTTTTTAATTAAGAATGTTAAATTCTTAAAAATTCATAAAAAATTAAAAATAATTATATTTTTTATGCATAAAATATCATTTATTTTACATATAATTTAATGATTAAATAATAAAAAAATTGGGAAGTACTGATCCTTTTATGATCTTTTTTTCTTTTTCTGGATCATTGATTGGGAAGATAGGAAAAAAGTCAAAGTAATATTATATTATTTCAGACTGATTGAATGAACATAATTTATAGATTATGAAGAAAGATGAGAAAAAAATTATAAGAGATACCAAATCCAACAAATTCTAGAAGGGGAGAATTTTTGTGAGCGCCTCCCTGCATAAAGCCATAATAAGTTGATGGGTTTAGGAGCAAAAATACACATGTGCTTTATCCTCAAGAGTGTCTAACACCATATGCTTTTTTTGGGAACAAAAAATACACATGTGGTTACATTTTAGGAACAAAAGTCACACCACCGTTAAAATTTTGTTGTAAATACAGCACTTTCTGTTATAAATCTAGCCTATTGTAAATATGGTTTTTTGTGCTGTAAATGGCCAAATTTTAAATTTTATTGTAAATACAACACTTACTGTTGTAAATCTTGCCTTTTATGTTGTAAATAACATTTCTATGTTCAAAATCTAGGTGTTTAAATGTTGTTGTAAATATAGCATATTATGTTGTAAATATGATCATATTTTAAATTTTGTTGTAAATACATCACTTTTTATTGTAAAATAGCTTTTTTTTAATTGTAAATAACATTTCTATATTCAAAATCTAGGTGTTTAAATATTGTTATAGATATGGCATTTTCTATTGTAAATGTACGGTTAAGTTAGATTTAACGGTGGTGTGATTTTTGCTCCTAAAATCTAACCACATATGTATTTTTACTCTCGAAAAAATATATGATCCTGAGTACTCCTAAAAATAATGCACATGTGTATTTTTACTCTTTTATTCTAAGTGGATTGGTCTTGGTCAGCAACGACAGCTTGTCTGATGTCACATCAGTGGCCGGTCGGAGATAACGTTTTTTGTCTTTTTAACCATTTACTATATTATTTAATACTGCATGCATCTACGGTTAATTTTTCTTTTTAAAAAATGATTAAATAATAAATTATACTCTTTATAAATTTATTATTTATATTTTATAAGAGCTCAATAAACCTACTATTTATAAAAAATTAATAATTAAATTACAAAAGTTTAAAAGTTTAAAAAATAGTTAGAACCAGCTAAAAATAATAAGTTTATCTGAAATAAGCTTCATTTTTTCCAAGTATAACTTTATTTATGAAGAGCATATAAGAAAGAGAAATAAAATTAATATAAGTATCACCAACCTTTAAATTAATGCAATAGATATATTTGATGAGGGGTAAAAATGGGGAAAAAAAATCATTAAATGTTCGGGCAACTCTTGTAGGACTTGGAGTAAGACAATTCAAATTTTAGACTCTTTATGAAAAAGACTGGAACGAGTATTAAATTACTATTTATATTTATGGTTTTTCTCCGAATATATTTTTTTACTTATAAAATAATATATAATATAATAATATACAATATATAATATGATTAATAATTTATATATTCCCTTCAATCCTAAATATATGACAAAGTTTGAAGTATAAATTAATTACATTATAAATTTTGTTCTATATTTAGAACAGGAGGTAGTAGCTTTCTTAGTCTTTTTAAAATAATAATAATAATAATAATAATTGGCTCTAATATTAAGAAAATAATGAAGCTTGGGATCTTGGTAGTGGGAAGTACCTTGTAAGGTCAGGGTTCTTAAAAACGTGTTTTTCAACGTAAAAAACGTGTTTTTACGTTTAATTTTAAGCATCCCGCGTTTCACTTCACTGTAAAACGCATACCAGGTAAAAAGGTTAAAAACGTAGATTTTAAACGTATAAATGCAAAAACGAAACGATTTTTAATAAAACGTACACTGAAGGACTCAATGAGGAAAGATTTTCTTTTGTGTTGGGGCACACCAAACGAGGGATAAGAGACTGTTTCCCTTTCACCTCAGTACGACAGAAAGGCATGGAGGTAAAGACGCATGTGGGGGCCACCGTTTTGAATCCCTGCACTGTGCGCTTGATCTCTTTTGAAATTAAAATATTTCAAATCCAAATTTATGAAATATTTTAACTTCTCTCCTTTCTTTTCTTAACAAAAAAACATTGATAAATTTTTTATAGCTGAAAAGCTGATTATTACTTTACCTTTTAACTTTAATTTCAAGATGCTTGTTGGTGAAATAGAAATGAGCTTTTGACCAAAAAAAAAGAAATAGAAATGAGCAGAGAGGAATTATATAATTTATTTATTTATATATATACAAGTAAAATCTACGTTTTGTATTACGATTTTACGTTTTACTATTTTTCATTCTCCTCCCGTTTTTAGGTAAAAAATCGTTTTTAAGAACCTTGATCTCGAGCGCTCCTCGGTAACCATTTTGGTAAAAGTCGTTCCCATAGGAATCACCGGGTCTTTATTATTGTTCATAATCTAAGGACACTTGTGATGCTATGACCCATGGGCATATTTATAGACGAGGCATTTTTCTTGATTACTATTCATCATAATTGGGTTTAAGAAGCTTCCCATATCTCACAAATCTATATGGGACAGGACTGCATGGAAGGATATATTGATGGAGGATATTGCCAAATTGCAAAATTTTGTAGTAGTCTTTATTTTTATTTTTATATTTGGTTTTGGTTTTGTTTCTCACTCTGTTTTATTTTCAAATTAACACTTCTCCAATCATGAAAAAACCTAGTGGAGATTGTGAAAAGGATTTTTTTTTAATAACAAAATTTTAGAAAAAAGGTTGGGCTCACCCATAATCCAAGGCAGGGCGAAGTCTCTCTTCTTCCTAGGTGATACTAATGTTGGATAAGGCGAGTCATCTATTACCGCTCGTTCTTGGGTTCAACTGGCAAAAAGATCAGACACTCTCACCAAAGGAAGAGGGTTTAATCATAGAGTTGGCATGACACTAGAAGAAACATCTTAGCTCCTAAGTGGCTTGAGAAAACTTGGTTTGGCTACTATGGGCACACTTCTTTGCTCACCTACGTTACAAGTTTCTCTTCTAGCTAAGGCAAACCCTATGTATTATTGTTTTTTTTTTTTTTTATATGAATGTATTATTGTTTTTGTTTTTAAAACAATTGGATAGTCACGAGAGGCTTTTTTTTTTTTTTTTAATTACAAGGCGAGGGGAGGGGGATTCAAACTAAGGACCTAAGGGGGAATACACATCCCAATACCATCACACTACAAGGAATGCTGGTTAGTCACGAGAGGCTGGTTTGCGGACCTCATTCCAATTTTGATTTGGTTACGTCTGTCAGGTCCAATTTCCTTTTCTAAATTTGGACCACAACAACAGTAGTGAGCCCCACTCCGCGAAACAAAAGCCAAGATGGGTTTGAACTCTGAATACAACTGCCTTCAATAATTACCGTGCTTAACCGAAAAAACGCCTAATGTGCCAACCAACATTAAAAGCAGCTCCCATATTCAAAAGCAACTTTGCCACTACAAATTTGTATCTGGAGTTCCGTATCACGGGTAGCACTAATAATATTTTCCATAGTCCTAATTATAGGAACACTTTTATATTATAAATTACACTATAAAAATGTTCATATAATTAGAATGATAATAGACAATGGCGGAATCATTCAATGGCCAGCTGGTCTTGATCTTATAAAATTTATGATAATATATATGTATTTATTGTATGATATTTTATTTAGCTATAAATTTGGCCCCAACTAATTTTTTATATTCTCTGTAAAAATAATATTTGTTTCATTACTCATTGAGCTGTGAGAAGAAAGTAAAATTCTTGTTTAAGATACTGAAAAAAGTTAGTATCATCTTACATATTATTTTGATTTATAATTATCCATTATTATTTATTTGTATTTTCAAGGTTATTTGATACAATTTAGTAAATACTCCCTCTAGTCCTTATTTAAGAAACCAACTAACAATTCTCACACGTCAATAAAAAATAGTTAAAGTCATTAAATTTATCCTAAAATTTAAGTAATTTTCAATATTGTCCCTATTAATTATACTAAACTCTAATATTATATTAATTATTACTCTCTTTTCTTGCTCAAAAAAGGAGTAATAATTAATTTTTATTAATTATTACTCTCACTCACTACTTTTTTAATTATGGGTATACATAAAAATATTTAATGTTATTTGAAAACAAGTAAGTACCTTATAAAAAGAATCAAATATACTTATTAGTTAGTGCCTTATAATAAGAACTAAAAAGAATAGTTTAATACGTTTATTTTTTTGGCCCAGGCTAAAAAGTTTTTCTAGTTCCGCCATTGATAGTAGATTGATTTTCTCGGGTTTTAATTCAGCACCAAGTACTCCGGCTTAATGTAGTGAGATTTGAATTGTTGAAATTTAATTGAAACATCCGAATTTAAAATTTTAAATACGTGATTTTAAATTATAAATTTATATGAGAAATGTTCATCTTTATAAAAAATTTATTTAAAATATAATATTTTAATTAAATTGAATCAAGATCATCTAAAATAAAGGTGTTCAGTATGAGGATTTTTGAGGGGAGGAGAAAGAAAATTAGTATAAGCTAGATTTGAAAATTGGAAAAGTGGAGTTATAAAATTATAAAAAAAAATAGAAAATGTAAGATAAGAGTTAAAAAAAAACTCAACGCCACCTCTCTAACTTCTTCAGGGTTAAAGTATATTTTTAGTTATTTAAGTTTACATAAAATTTCATTTGAGTCCCTTATATTTCTAAAGTACCTTTTTAGTCCTTAAAACTTAATACCGTTAATATTAGTAACGACAAATGCTGACTAAAAAAAATTAATCGATGATTACGCTAGGCTGATAAAGTAAGCTTAAACTGAAATACCAACTCATATAAGATCTACCCAATAAAAATGCACCGCGTCAAATAATTTTAGGGAGAATTATAATAAAGGACCTAAGAAAAATAATATTTATTAAGAAGGACCATAAAAATGATAATTATTTTGAAGGACCAAAAATTAAAATATTAATATAAAGAGACTAAATTGTCCTTGGTCAAATTTCTTATATTATCTCTAATTAAATCAAAATCTGAGGTGATTGATTGAAAATGATAAATAGAGATCAAATCAGAATCTGGAATATGTAAATTAGAGTCTCTATTGGTAACTTTTTATCTCTTTGTAAAGAAGAAATCGTAGGTTCTTTCATCCACAAAGATCTCCTAGGCGTCCTCCCCTCTATTATATGATCTTCAAGTTCTTCTTCCTGGTAATTTTTTATCTCGTTTTGTTTTAGTTTGATTCTTGTTATAATAATTAAAATCTGATTAATCCTTACCCCTTTAGTATTGTATATTTTTCAACCTTTTGTTTTGAATCACCAAAACCAATTCGTATGGTCGTCACTTTTTTTTTCTTTATGTGGAATGAAAGGTTGCCATATATTATTGTTTCCATAAAAAAAAAAAAAAGTTCGCAAACATTGTCCTCCTGTAGGTTTTTTTTTTGTTAATTAAATATTTCATTCCAAAAAAAGGTTGCCATATATTATTGTTCTAAAACGTTTTTTTTTTCATTTCTCATCTTTATGTAAAAATTTTTAGAACCAAGGGTAATTTAGTCTCTTTATATTAATGTTTTAATTTTTTGTCCTTTAAAATAATTACCATGTTTTATGGTCCTTCTTAATAAATATTATTTTTCTTAGGTCATTTATTATAATTCTCCCATAATTTTAATCTACAACTAATTTTCATTAATTTATTATTTTTAAAAATAAAAATACTTAGGTTTGGTAATTTTCTTTGCCGTCTCTGTTCCCTCCCTCTCAACCCATCCCTCCTCCCGTGTCAATTTCTCTTTCATCCTCCCATCATTTACCTCATGTATCTTGATTACGTTTTCTTTCGAAAACCAAAACCCACTCATTAAAGGATCCTCATTACATGTCCCCCCCCTAAAGAAGTCTATAAAGAAACATTGGTAGCATTTTTATTTTTTTATTTTCTTATTTAAATTGAGTTATATATTACATCTTGAAATATTTCTTAAATTCTGTATTTAGAAATATTTTTCTTATAACATCAATATCTTATAAATTAATTAATTTAAGATACTAAGCGCAAAAAATATTTCAAGATGCAATATATAATTTAATCTAAATAGTTAAAATATATATATAATTTTTTTAAAAAAACACCATCAATATTTCTTTATGTTTATCGTAGGAAGAGAATTACCTAAGAAGCATATTAAAAAAAAAAAAAAAAAAGGCAACGTATGAGATTCCCTTTTAAATTGCTTACAACAATGAAATTGAAAAAGAACCTTCTCTGTGACTGTGTGTATCATCGTGCAAGCCTAATTTAACAACCCGATTGCCCCCTTTTAAGACTTTGATTTTAATGGGGCTTGGTTGGGTTGGGACAACATTACTCCAACATCCTCACTTTTCATTTTCAAATGTTTAGACATCAATTATGGGATCTCCAACAGTCAAGTTTCGTTCCACGGTCCATGGCAGGTCGAATAATTTGGCTATTAAGAACTTGAAAATCTTATCCACATTTGTGCTGTACGTAGCGCTTGAGAAGAACAACGTCGCATTAAGGGCCTTCGCACATGCTCTTGCCTACTCACACACATCACCACACAATTAGTACTCTTAATTCTTTTTTATTTTTTTTGACAGCAATTCGTACTCTTTAATTTCACAAAACAATGAGACTGAAAAAGGTGTGTTCTGGTTTTTGAGAGGAACATAATGAAGAACATGGGGAGATGAAGGGAGTACGTAAGAGAAATTGAAAGGGGAGGAAGATGGATCAAGAGGGAGGAGGGCAGAGAGGCTGCAAAGGAAATTATCAAACCCTAGACATTTTTATTTTTTAAAATAGTAAATTAATGAAAATTAGATTAAAATTATTTGACACAGTGCTTTTTTTTTGGGAAGATTATATACGAGCTAGCATTAACAATGTTAAGTTGCCTCATGAAAACTTAAAGGTAACAGTGTTAAATTACCTCATGTAAATTTAAGTCTTTTTCTCAAACCCAACTTGTAATGAGATAATTTTTAAGTTGATTATATCTCTTAATGTCTACGTAAGCACACATCTTTAAGTGAATTAAATATCCTTCTCTTCGGAGAAAATGAATTATCAATGTCAATGTTTGATATAATCAACATCCGAAAAATTAAAATGAAGTTGCTGTCAAGTAGATTTTAAGGAAAATGTCATTTAAATACCAGATAAAACTTCAAAACCCCAAAACGTCCGTTAAAAAATTAAAAGGACACAAAGGTAATGAGGGGGAATCGAAGATTTTGAAATTTAAGTGTTTTTACTAAAATACTCCTCACCTCTCTTCTCTTCATCTCTTCCTCTTCTTGGCTACTCTCTTTCTCTCTCCCCTCCCTCTTTTCATTTTCACTCTCACCTACGCCTTTCTTTCTTTGCTAGCGACAGCTTCCACCTTCATCGTCGCCAGTGAGTTTCACTATAACCGCCAAAAACGCTGCAACTATGTGTTTGGAGACCCAAGTTGGAGCAATGACTGTGAGTTTGGAAACCCAAGCTTGGAGCCGCGACTGTGAGTTTGTTTCTAATTTGATTTTCTAAAATTTTAATCGTTTGGAATGTGATAGTTGTTGGGGCTGGAATTCATTGTTGGATGGGGAAGGAATGAGAGACAAACAAGAAGATGAACAGTAAAACGAGCCTAGGAAGCTTAAACATCCAGTAATGAATAATAAATGGGTTTGAGGAAGAAGAAAGTGAACAATAAATATGGACTTCTAACGAAATTCGTAATTTGATTAATAAGTATAGTAATAAGAATAACAAGTTCAGTAGTTGAAATAACAAGTGTATTTATTAGGTTATACACATGTCACTTTGCTGAAACCAAAATCTAAGGACAATTAACAAATTCCGTAATGGGAATAATAAGTGTATTTGTTAGGTTGTACACATGTTACTTTGACGAATACCTTTGTTATTCTCATTAGCGAACTTGTTAATACCATTAAAGAATTTGTTATTCTCATTACAATATATGTTAATTGTGCTGAGAGTTTGGTTTTAGTAATGACATATGTTCCCCTTGACGAATACACTTGTTATTCTCATTATTGAACTTGTTAATCCTATTACGAATTTTATTAAAAGTTCACATTTACTGTTCACATTCTTTTTTTTCAAACTCATTTTTTTTAGCCTTTTGAGCTCATATTACTATTCACCTTCTTCTTCATCTCTCCTTCCTTCCCTTTCCAACAATGCCCCTACAACCACCACATCCCAACCCCCTACAACCACCACATCCCAAACGATTAAAATTTCCAAAAAATCAAACCAGAAACAAACTTACAGTTGTAGCTCCAAGCTTGGGTCTCCAAACTCAGAATCACGGCATTTTTTGTAGTTATGGCGGAACTGCCGACAATGGTAAAGGTGGAAGCTGAAGCTGGCAAGGAAAGAAAGGCATAGGTGAGAGTAAAAAAGAAAAGAGGGAGAGAAGAGAGAAATGACTAGGAAGAAGAAGATATGAAAAGGAGAGAGATGAGAAGTACTCTAATAAAAACACTTAAATTTCAAAATCTCATATTTCTCTTGATCACCTGTGTCCTTTTATTTTTTTAGCAGACATTTTAAGATTTTGAAATCTTATCTGGTATTCAAATAATATTTTTCCCCAATTTTATAACATTGAGCACTATTAAAAAACGGAGTACAGTAATCCATTTATTTCTAATAAAGATCAATTTATTTATTACGAGGCAATTAACTCACGTTAAATCTTTCCATACTGAATTCTAAAAAAAGCACCAAAATCTATATACATCCTTTCAGTGCGTCAAGTCTATTGTACAACATTAATATACATTGAAGAAAATAAAAATAATGATAAAGGGATAGAGAAAGGTCCTTTACAGCAAGAGAGGGAAAATAATTAAAACAAGGATGATTTAAGAAACCAATGTATGTAGACACCATGCACAGTAGCCAACGATTCTTAGAGGATCTTCACACGATTGCTGCAAAAAAAGCAGAATCAATGTCTTCCGTGGGGAAAAACAGTAGTGTTCCAAGGCCCATTCTGATTGTTGACAATTCATCCGTCTTTCTAACTCCTGGAAGACTCTCGATCATGGCTCCTCCGCGCTGAGTCCACTCGATCTAGCCGAACCGATGATAATGAACAAGAATTGGGGGATTTTAGTAACAAGCCGAGAGCAGCAGAACACGTTGCTCTGACTACGGCAGCCGGTGATTGACTCATTTTGCCCACCAGCATCCCAAATACCTGAAGGGAAATATATCATGTATAAAATTTCGGCTATAGCTATAACGCTCCAAAATTGCAACAAAACTAATCCTTCCCTGTGGAAGTTGCTATGGTCTATATTTCAATATATGAATCATGTTGCGGAATGTTAAGAGTAACTATTGTCATTATGACTAAAATATTCTTGAGAAGAAAATAATAGGTCACAATGAGAGTTCATTGCACTAATTCAAGGGCATCTTTGGAAAATTTACAGAATTTGTTGAGATATCACGTAAAATGGTTAAAAGTGACTTATAATATGAAAATGGAGGGAGTGATAGATACCTGTGTATAGTAGAGAGTTAAAACATGTGGGTCGTCCAATAGAGAGAGTATGCTGCTGGAGAAGTATACAGCATTGGCTTGGATTATTGGCCATGGGGCATCAAAAGCCTGCCTCATTAAGAAAATAAACGGTTAAATTTTGCAAACTCCTAGATATATGTGTCATATACTTAATCTTCGAGTTCACAAAACAGATGAAATCTTAAACCAGAAAATATTATGGAGCACCCCTGATAAGAGTATTAAACATTACTTAGTCCTGATAAACAAACCAAGATTAATTCAGTGTCACATAGAAAGGGCCTGTTGCTCATTCATTTATTCTTATTACCTAGCTACTCTTTCGATTCTTAAAAAAGATATATTTACTTAATATAATTTAATTAAGAAAGTTAAGTCAGTTAATATGAAATGTATTTTCTAAAACACCCCAATCATCTCCCTTAAATCCCTCCTTCTCTTTCCTCCTTAATTATGGTTGGGGAAGAATTAATAGGAAAACATTGATAAATATGAAAACCATGTCTTATATTTAGAATTAAAATCAACTCTTTAAATATGTTATATATTAAGGACTAGAGAAACATAATACAAGGCGGAATAAATTGAACGAGTTTTTTCCTTTTTTCAACATAGAAAATACAAGAACCTGTACTGTTGATGCCATATATGTATCAATTCTGGACGGAAGATACTGGATAAAATGTTTGGCAATGTCTCTGAGGAAGTCCTCATAGTTGCTTCTGAAAACATAAAAATGAAGCCAGTTGTCATATTTTTCCTTAGAAGACAGATTCCTTGAATTATTTAAAACTAACTTATGAACTGCACAAACCATACCGGTGATCTGAAAGGAAACTGTGCGTGTTCACCGGTGCAAGCAACTCTTCACTTTCCATCATCAAGCAAACCCGCTTCAGGGTTATCTGTCATTTGATACGTTTGAAAAAAAAAAAAAATTCATGACCATAGTTTCTCCAAAACTTCAATTAATGAAAATCCAAGAACAAAATAGCAGATTACCCGACAGGCCTGCCTGACACTGACGTCTTCATCATGCAGATGCAAAACAACATGAGGAATGGCAGCATGTACCTTTAAAAATAATTATCAAGTTGACATCAGCCTATTGTAACAGCGTAAGGCCCCTTTTTTATAGTTTAGGCTTTAACTAACCGTAACTAACTAATGACTAAAGCTTACGCTAATACTAGAAACTAAGACAAACGGCTATATTCCTAACTACTTTTTATAATTAATTACAGTTATACAGCAAACACCTATTCAAGGGTCCAATTTTTTTCAAAAATAATATACTATTAAATAAAATAAACAAAGGTAATACAATCATAGTTAGTAACATGCCTGCTCAAGAAACGCCTCCCTTTGTGCTCCCATTCCATAATTGCTAAGCACTCCAAACGCTGCAAAAGAACTAGCTCGCATCTTTGCATTCTTGCTTGCCTATTTTTAGGAACTTCTTATTAAACATAGTCTATGCTAAATTGGCATTAAATATCAGCTTCGACTTCAATAAGATAAGTAAAAACAAATAATACACTTCTGACCATGATACAGTGACTACGTGGCTTCTTGGCCAGAACCAGAACAAAACATAGGAAAAAACTTTACAACCAGAAACCCAGCTAACATTCCAAAAAGAACAATAGAAATGTATAAGCTTGCCTCATATTTACATAAAATTGCAATATACTATAAATAGAATGATACTTTCTTATGTCCCGATTACTTGATATTTTTCTAGCAGTACAATACTGACTACCAGGAAGCTCAAAATCATCATCTAAACAACGAGCAGAGGCATGCCTTATTTTGCAACATTTTGACTAACACAGGGCTTCCCTTTTTTTTTTAAATTAATTTTAGTTTTATATTGTAGCAAATCTTTTGAAAATACCCCAAAAAAACAATCTTAATATGATGTCGAATTTTTATCAAAAAAAGAAAGAAAATAAATGTTCAATACCATGCCAGTAAATCCTACACTTATATCCTTAAGGTAAGATATCCTGTCGCACATTTTCCATTTAAGGACCACCAGGCACCAGACAAAACCAAAGAGATTAAAAGGGGTGAATTTAAAACTAAAGAAATCTAGTTCCAGTCATCTTCGTGCTAGGACTGAAATGATCTGGTGTCATGAAAAAATTTCAATTACACATTCATAGGAGCTGAATATCAGATACATGTCCGTATTGATCCAAGCAACAAATAAAAACTCAAATTTTATGACAAACCTGAAGATTTCGAAGCCGTACAGCAAGATTAAGCAAAATGGGTTCAACTGCATCATTAGGTGAAGACTCCAGGAACTATAAGGCCAAAATCAATAAATGAATAGCAGAAATTTACAGTAAACAAGAAAACCACACACAGGATACAGAAAACTTAACCATCAGCAAGCATGATACAGCAGTTAATTGCACAGATTCATCTGAATCATCCAGCAGAGCTAATATAACCCCTAAAACTTGAGTTGCATACTTCAGAATATTAACTGATGGAACCTGCAATTTGACGTTTGAAGAAACATACTAAAAGAGAGACCGGATAGAATATACAAAAATAATGGTTCCAAATTAGGAGAGAACACGACACCTTTACTAGCCCTCTCAAACACAAGCGTCGAACAGTTGAAGATTCATCAAATACATGCTGACATAAAACCTCAATCATGTGCTCTAAGAATGATTCAACTCCGCTGCTGTATAAATGGTGAGATGAACCAATAAGAACAAGAGGATGCAAATAATTTATTTATATAATATAACAAAATGAAAAAATAACTAATAACTGATAAAAAATGTAAGCTCATGTAAAACTTCAAAGCTGTCTCAAAAAAGATAAAAAGGAAATAAAAAAATATCTAAAATAAAACTAAGAAGCCTATAGCATCTGTGAATGATCCAATTTTTTAAAAAAGAACTTGGATAATTATACATTTATTTGCATTTCACACAAATAAATATATTTTTATACTTAAAGAAATAGTTACATATAGTTTATCAGAAAGAAATAGTTACATAAATGATTAGGGATACATTGTGGGAATTACAGATACACCCAAGTTAACCTCAAGCAAATAGATGAGATCAGTCACTTCTAACTGAAATTTAATATGATGGCAGTGACAAACTCAATTTTCCTCTTGTTCTTTTCCTTGGACGATGTCAAGAACTCAGGCAAAGAGGATAATAGCATCATTTTGGCGAAAGGTTCAAAACAAGAGTGCAGAAAGGCAAATGAATAAGCCAAGTATCCGGGTGCTTGCCCACTTGAACCACTTTTTCCCCAATAAATACTTGTTAAATATGCAAAGCTCATCTCTTCAACAAAATAGACATATATTCATTGGCTCCAATTCGGATTCAAACATGAATCCTTCAGTAATGAAGATAACTCAAATAGCACATCATAGACATCCCTCACCCAACATATGGAAAGAATACTTTCCTTGAATCACACGTGCACATCATATCAATATCAATATTCAATAATGTAAGATCTAAAGCAAGACATCTTATTCATAAGTCAATAACAATTCAACTAATTTGTCAGACTCCACAAAAAACACAAAGGCCCACCTCGTAACATAGTTATTCAAAAATCATTGCATCCCCCAGCAAGTTTCTATGATTCTCATAACATAGTTAACGAAAATGCTGCTGCATACATTAGTTAATAGGAAATAGTTTCAAAATAGGGCAGAGACATCAATTTAACAAATCATTTCAATACAAATTAAGGGCACCAAATCAAAGGTATTATTCCATACACACCTATAGCAAATAAATTCTGACAATGCTGCAGCTGCAGCTTCCCGATGGTTTTTATGGGGTCGATCCAATGATTTTGTCAAAAATAGACAAATACTTTGTACCTAACATTTCAACCATACAAGAAAACTTGTCAACATGTGCAATCAAAGACAACAAACAGACTATATTGTTGGTTATTTTGAAAAATGAGCGGGAAAAAAAAAAAAAAAGAGTGAGGCTATAAAGGTAGTGGAAGAATTTTTTTATTGGGCCACTTAATCACTTATTTATACATTCTCATGAAATATGACGAAGGGGCATGATATACACATGCCACTTGGAAAGCCACTAGAATCCTGGTAACACCAATTAGAGCTCTCTGAGTCTCCCTAGGTGGTACTGCTCTGAATCGGTTGACTCCCCCCTACTCTGATACCATGTAAAGAGGAGTTGAAAATGTTCTTGTGTGTTTCATTGATTTTGAACGAGGGGATATATACAGCAGAGAATAATGAAGGCGGGCCAAAAAAAAGGTGATACAGATAGATAGATACAAGGGAAAAAATAAAATCCTATCATTTACATATTAAATATCTGCTTTCCACATATTCAAATCCTAAAGACAGTTTGATCATGAGTCTTGACAGCTTCACAAGTCATGTTATCCAACGATTTTATTTCTTATTTTCATGTAAGGATAGCTTGTGTAGTAAGTTTAGTAGTGTCCTAAGTGAATTAGGGCTGCTTGAGTCACCTATATCAGTTGTGTCCTCTATGAAATAGGATTGTTCGAGTCACCAATATAGGGCCCACTACCTGCTCTAGAGATTTGAACTTTTATCAGGTTTATTTTGTTACTTTTCCCAGGTTACCGTGTCCCTTCTACACCACCTAAGTTGTTCAGCAAGATGAAATGGCATACATAATACCTCTTTTGGCCTCTTTATAGATATGCAGCCAGCTATGTCTCCAATGAGATTAACCCAGCTCTCATTTTCGGACAGTTCTCCATCTCTAGCCAAGATCTGGATAGATAAATGACTTCTTTCACAACTTTGCTTCCAAGACTATTTGCCGTCCCTAGAAAGAGAAAATTTAAAGCATGCCTACCTTGCCCATCTCAAGGTCACCAACACATTCACAGAATGCTTGAAACGCAGTAAGTAGACCCCTACAAATTCAAGAGTTCAAACAGGAACAACAATGTTGACAAGAGCAAATGCATGAGTGTTAAGATATTTTTTCCATGCATATTCTCTCTGCTAATATATATGGCTTAGACTTAGTCTAGAGTCGTTGGTAAATCTGTTCTCAGAATACCAAAATAAACCAGAAGACCAAAATATCACCCAGAAAATTAAGATGGTGAGTCAGTAAGGAAATTCAATTTAATTCCGCATTTTACAAAGTATTTTTGCTTGTTTAGAAGAAAGTAATTTTAGATTATTTTCAAATTCTAATTAAACCAGATTGAAAGGCAAACCATTATGGGTGTGAACATTCTAGCAATCATTTTGTACTACGAACCAACGACTCAGACAGTTCAAATTAGAGCCATGGTGATAGGGATGGATTCTTTTTATTTTAGGAAAGGTAAAATAATAAGAGGATAAAAATTAAAAGGATAAATCTTCATCAGATTATGAAATCAGAATCTAATATTATAATATGATAAAAAATATAGTAAGTCTTTAATAGAAAGATGAGCCAGAATCTGTAAACCATCGAACTATTAAAGCCCGAGGAGAATCTCTTATAATCAGAGAAGTAATTCTCTAATAATTTTCCATATCTATTTTATACTTTTACATGAATTGATACTCCATATTTATAGATAAAAATATAACAATCATTCCCTAAAAATACTCTTAAATTTATCCCATTAATCCACGATGTAGATAATGGAAGTAAATAACTAAATAAATATTATTTTAATCTGCAACTAACCAACCTACTAATCCTAAACTTAAGGACCACTAATAAATAAGAAAATATCCTAAATAAAATAAACAATATCGAAAATTCTATTAATAAATGTTTATTCCTAGAATCTCTAACTAATCTGGTACTCTATCACATGGTCATGTGACGCTTCAAATACAACCTTGCACTTTATATGTTTTTAAGGTCACTGCAGTATTATATACTGATTGATTCCATGTTCATAATTCTTAGTTTAGATAGAGTCTTACCGTAATGGTTCCTGCTGACCTGAGTTAGCTAGTCCATGACAACTTCCAAGTTGCAGCACTAGTTCAGATATAACAGAGGCATAGTTTTGTTCAACAACCCTTTTTCCAATCTTTCCCCCACCTCTGCATCAATATGAGATGCTTGTTAAACACATAACCCAAATATAGCTTAAATGCAATCATGCAAAGCTGATAAACAAACCTAAAGAAAGCAGTAAGAGCTAGTATTGCAGCCTGAAGCATGCCATCCTCTGTCTGGCTGTCAACATGGCTATCAGCAACACTGTCCATATCACCTTTGAAGATAGAAGCCTGGCTAAGTACCGATATCACGTGTTCCAGAAAAGATGTTGACAGCGCCATGTGCTGAGAAAATGCCTGGAAGAAATAAAGTCCATAAATCATGAGAAAATGCCTGGAAGAAATATAGTCCATAAATCATTATTTCACAAACATAATCATTCAAATAATTATATCCACCATCATCTGTCACATGAACATATGAAATGACATGATTGCTAACACATTGTCATTATAGCAATTCAATAGCTCATTTTTCATAGGAACGGAAGAGTTGAAGGCACAGGGAATTTGTTACCACACTGGAGAAGATAATCCAATACAGAGAAAATGTACCAAACAGTATATTCAAATCAATCACACATTAGACTTGCCTCATCCATCATTGGCAGTAACTAGAAATGTAAGTCACCTTTTAACAACTTAACATCCAACCAACCCTTACAATATCCCCTAATCCTCTAAAAATTTTCTTAAAAGAAAAAATCATCATCAAGTGATGCTACAAATTCAGGAAAATAGAAAATGTACTTCACACAATTCAGCCTTGTCATCAAGATTCTTATGATTATTCATCAAAATAAAAAAATAAAAATAAAAACTGAAGAAGAAACTATTAGAACAAAATAAGGGATTATAAGCTCAAGGAACATGAGGATATTCATCCATTAAACATGTACCCAAGTCCCACAATTTAAAAATTTCTTGAATACCAATGAATCAAGAAAACCAACAAAGCAGAACACTAGAAGCTATTATATCGATTGGAAATCAGAACACCACCAACGAACTCAATTTAGTAGCTCTTCAGAGCTTTGGACCCTTGTTCGCACTTTATACATAATTGCTTTCCTTTCATTGACTTCAACAGTTCAAGGGAATCCTTTTTATCCATCATAATAAGGACTATATAAGAAACATAAATGGAGATTGAATAGGTGAAAATCTTGAAAAGAGAAAAACAAAAATCAAAATCCAGACCAACTCACATAGAATGCATCCTGCATGGGCCAGCCACCACGGAGCCTCGATATATCTTTTGTCACTATATCCCTTTCAGCAGTAGCCAGGACTTCATCAAAAACAATTTTAGGACTAGTGTTTTCAGCCATAGAAGATACCTTTGTACCCAGTAAAGGATCAATGCAGAACTCTCAGGGAAGGGGTAAAAGGAGGAAAAACCAGCTAAAACCATGATATTGATCCCAAAAAGCTAAAGGGGGTAAAGATAGAAAGAAAATACACCTCAAACATCAAAGTGACACGA
Source organism: Acacia crassicarpa (assembly GCA_034222035.1). Taxonomy (NCBI): domain Eukaryota; kingdom Viridiplantae; phylum Streptophyta; class Magnoliopsida; order Fabales; family Fabaceae; genus Acacia; species Acacia crassicarpa. The sequence continues at coordinate 57,674,395 of JAWXYG010000002.1, read as the reverse complement.
AATTCAAAAATGAAAGTCAAAAGGATACAGCACCAAGAGTTTCCACTCGCAAATGCTTATCAGTTACGTAAACAGTGGCAGAGATCAGTGATTGGGTTGTCCTATCATTGTATGCATAACATGTCAACACTCAACATAAGTTAACATCAAAATCTACCAGGTAAAGAACCAAAAATTAAACTATTCAATAAACCTTGAGATGTCAATTTCACTCAGCTCATTCCCCCTCTTTGTAACAAGCTCAATAACAGCTTGAATAGCTCCTTCAGCTGACTGCTTGATCTTATCACAAATCGCTATAGAGCAATTATGCAATGTAACTACCAACTGCCAAAAAATCATCAATGAAACCATTATGTAAGCTGGCCAAAAGCTCTCAACAAAATCAACAAAAGAGAGAAGAAAATTAAAATTGCCTCATCCTTGGTCAACAAGATGCAGAGTGAGGACACAATCCTGTTGAAAACTTCTGGTGGATCAATGGAAGTATCCTGAACATATTTAGGAAACAAATAAGATCTGTGGTCTCAGTTTCAGTTTCTCTGTCCTATATTAATTAAAGGAAAGAAAAGAGAGAGAAAAATAAAGCATGGTAATAGTGTGACTAATGAACTTACATTCCTTAATATGGCTATAACATCCTCTAACGAAGACAAGGCACCATATGACAATTCAATATCTTCAGAAGTTATAGAAGAAGTTGCAGGCCGTGGAAGAGAGAGAGAGATGCTGAAGAGTTGATCCAGAATCTACCCAATAAAAATATCATTCAATAATCGAAGATCAAGATGGGAAAGACTTTTTGTAACATAGGTGAGACTGTTAATTTTTTCAGTCCACAGAAAAAGCCTCTCAGTTACTTACTTGAGCAGAAATTTTTCGAACTTCTGAATTTGTGTCAGCACAACGTGGGAGATACATTATTACTCTATCTCCTAGGCACAAAGCTTCACGGCTTGGCAATATAAGTGCAGCTGGCAGTGAAAAATAAATTAGTATGCATTGGAGAAAGAGATAGTTTGAAGTTTTCCAATGAAAAATCTTTACCTGGAAGCTTTGAGTAGTTCCCATATAAAGTCTGGTCAATTTGCTTGTTATGTATGCAAATCCCACGGCAGCCAACTGCACAATACCCACCCACACAAACCATCCGAAACTTGAGAAGCATCTCATGGACTGCAAGACAACCTCTTTTCCTTTGATACTCAATAGGGGAAGAAACAAATTGATCAAGTTGCCTCAAAATATGTAGTAGGAGTTCTGCCCGATTTCTTCCATCCTCTCCACTAAATTGTATGTTATCAATAATTAGCACAAATTTATGTTATCAATAGCTAGTAGAAGTTAAAGAGAATTTCATATAAACAAAAGTCAGTGTGATTCAAAAGGCCTAGCACCTATGAATGGATCATGACAAGTCAGTCGCATGTGTATAAATGAGAGAGGGTACAGGTTCTTAAGTTATGTTTGTAAATCATATTACAGTAAATAACATGCAACATAAACCCTCATGGAAATTACGAATTATTTAGATTGAAGAACTGATGATAAACTAGATCTAAGGAAAGAGTAACTTGTGAAGAATTATTGTATTCTGAATTTCTTACTTCATTAGTCGCATAACAGTGGGTACATATAGGTTAAATTAGGATTTGCCGCCAATAATTTTAGCCCCAAAATCTTCCTAGAATCATGGAGAATAAATCAAATTAACACTACTAATCTGGCAGACAATTAAGGGGCCATTAACTAAAATAATTAAATACAAAATAGCTCCAAAAAAAATGTGAAAGTGATGTTCTCCAACAAAATCTACAGCATGGCAACATTCCGAAGGACAGATCACTTTAAAAATAAATAGTCAAGCAAAACATTATAGCTCATTTCACTTGAATTACCTACTGAGAAGCATTGCACATAAAAGAGTGATCAGGTTGTCTATGAGGGTGTTTACAACATCTACTGGATCATTTGGTACAGCAAAGAACCCTAACGTGGCCTGTCAGATTCATCTAGAAGTTCAGATTGATGAAGCATTGTCATTGATACATTCCTAAAATTTAATGAGATCACATACCTTCATAACATGATTTCTAGTTTCGACTGTTAGTTTGGGCTCTACAGAGATCAACGTAGTGCAGGCACTTATAGCAAGGGCCTGCATAACATCAAACAATAAATAAATGAATAAATCAAAATTTGTAACAAAAGCTCACGAAATGTCTTCATCTAGAGGCATTTCCATAACCCTTATGCATACCTGAGTACGCAAAAGTTCATTGTAATCAGCAAAGCCATCATTGTCATCTCGACGCATCAAAGTTAATACATAATCAAGCAATTGGTCCCTTCTTTTCAATGGAAATGGTGTGCCACTTTCAGCAGCATTAATAACAGCATTACCTGCAATATCGTCAAAATCACAATAATTTCATATGTGCACGAAATTATCAGGACACACAATTTCCATGTTAGTTCTCAAAATGCTTCAGCTGAAGTTGAGTGGCAATCGGCTTCTTTCAATCACAGAAAGTGCATTGTCATGCTTATAATGATTTATCCTTTTGTTCTCTAGAGAATGTTCTGGTTTCTTTTATGGATTAGGAGGACATCATATCTTCACAATGCACTCCCCTTCTTTGTCAAATAAAATTTCTTCACCCCTAAAAAAATAAAAAAAGAAATTCACAGAAGTTGCAGGGGGCATGTTTAATAACAATAGATTTCACACAACTCTCTCATAGAATGAATACATAACATAAGCAATAAAGGGAGAGGTTAGCACAGCAGGGGCAGTGGTGTATGTGTAATTTACTTCACTTGCGTCATTTAATTTTGCTTGTAAATTCAGTTTCCTGTTAGGATTATTCTTTAATGTAATGTGCAACATGTAAAAACTGAAAAATATCCCAATACTAAGCATGTAGCAAGAAAAAAAATAGGTGCTTTGTACTAAAAAAAAAAAAACAGCAAACTGGAATAACATTTGAAAGTTACAGTAATAAACATATCTGACCTAATAAATCAATTGCTGTAATGACAGCCTGCTTGGATCTGGGGTTTCGCACATGTAGAAGCCTTGAAAGCATGTTAGTCCCCTGCAGTATAAGTAACTTAGAATAAACAATCCCCAAAAATTGCAACGCAATAAAATCAATTTTACCTGATTTTAAATACATCATTTCCATCAATAGATATCAACCTTACGCGAGAGAATATGACTTTCAAGAAATATAATCCTCCATTTAAATCTCTTAGAAGAAAAGATAGACACTTTTCATGCGAAAACGTGGAATTATTACAATAATTGATGATTAATAATCAAATCAATTGCACCATTTCCACATTGAAAGCAATATTCTCATTTCGCTAATAAGAAGTCTTTCTATCAACTATGCAAGGTGATTTCATGCAGATATAGCAGCTGCACTGGTGTTTCAATTCCAATAAGTATACTCTGCTTAATAGTTTGATGCATCACTGCAACATGAACAAGATTCTATGCACGACATTCACATATACACGCCTTATATTGTATCAAATTAAAAGACAAACACATACCAATAATTCAAATCAATAGCGAACTGCATACAGGTCTCAAGTCAGAAAGTTCAAAAATACAGAGATTATGGCAGACTAACAGCTAAGGACGCATCACAATAACATACTAAAATATATTGACAAAATACTAGAGCGTATAGCACAAAGTGTTGTGCAAACTACGCGAGAGTATAGAGCATAATTTTAGAAAATTTAAAACACACATGATAATGACAAATATATATAAAAACCAACCTCACCTAAAAAATAGCTCTCAAAGCACAGCTAAAGTGGGGATATGTGAAAGTTGCATGTTGTGACCTAAAGGCTACAGTGCATGGTGAAGCCAGAACCATTTCGGTAGAACTGGAGAAAGGGGAATAATGAAATGGCAAGTTCACTATAGTTTACTACAGTAAAATGACATCTTATTTAACAAATTAAATTGGTAATCTCTCTTTCACCTTTCTTCAAAAAAATAAAATAAAATGGCAATCTCATCCAAAATCAAGACAGCAAAAGAAAGATCATCATAAAGAGAACAAGCCATAAGCAGAGAGGATGAGAAGACCTACAATAAGGGCATTTATTCGGGCTTCGATAACTGTTGAAGGGGCATACTTTGCAGCATATCCATACATTAGAGCCAAAGCAGCATGTATGTCATCAGTGTCTTCTGTCCTAAAACTATCAGAGAAGAATGACAATATCCTGTACAGATGAAACACACAAACATGTTGGACATATGCTGAAAAGAGTAGAATTGGAAAGAAGATGAATCAACAGAAAAACAATTAAGAGCTGATGAATACATTGTTATCATATTCTGAAGCGTTTAAAAATTGATTTTTCTAGTCCAAAACAAAATGTCTCACTCTGATAACCTTCCCCATTTGTTAGCAATACAGCTTCATCTACTTAGAGAGAGACTTGTTTAAAACCAGCAGCACATCAGACAGGGAGGTGCCTTTTTATGTTCTAAATTAACATACCAAATATAAATTGTAAAAATAGAAACCTTTCTACTTTCAGTAAAAAAAATGCATTGAACTTAGACATTAGCACAAAATCATGTATAAATTATTCATGCTAATAAAACAATATAAAAAGAGATACTCTCAATCTATAAGTCTGGCATAAACCTATTAAACATGCTCTGTCCAACATTATCCAGAATATCCTTCAGCTTCCCCAGCACAGTGTCCAAGTGAGAAGCAGCAACCTTGTAATCACAAAAGGGAACCAAAAATAAAGGAAACTAGATTAGTATGCAACAAGAAATGGAAAGACCATTCAACAAAAGAAAACTAGAGATACCAATCCCATTGCTTTAGCTAACCCAAGCCTATTTGTTGGGATAGCAATGTTGGCCTGTGTATACATCCAGTCTATCTTATCACGAACATAAGCTCTGTCATTAACCTTTTGGAGAAGCATTCCCAAGCATCTGCATTCAAGACCAATGTCATTTTGCAAATCCTGTCCAATCCTTCCAATCTTAAACAAGCGGTACTTAAATCTGATGCAGAAGCTATGGACATGGAGTAATAAAAAAATTGAGTCAATAAAATTGGAAGTAATTGCCATATTGATCACAGCCATCTAAGGAGTAAGACATTATATATGGCACAACAGATCAGGAAAAAAAAAAAAAAAAGAGTTTTCACACAACATAAACCAATATTTATCGTGTCATGCTCTCACTAAGTCTAAGAATGCTCACTTAAGACATGAAGCATCAATACCTGTGAAGAAGAGCAACATGTTCATCATCAGATGCATAAAGTTCATAATGTTTGGTAAAAACATTACCAAGAGACATGATCCAATCTGAATCTTGAATCACGTCCAAAGATTCTGCAAGAAACTGCCACAAAAAGAAGTCAACGATATTAATATCTCCTATGCCTGCACATTTATTAATTTTAATTCTGGAAACTTTCAGGGACAAGTAACTGTACCAAATTAGCTATGCACAGCTAGAATAAACTTTCTCGTCTATCCATTTGACAATTTTAATAAGCACACTGAATTTAACACTGTTTTAATGTCCAAGAAAAATTTTATTTTCCCCCCTAAAATTGACCTAATTAAAACAACAAACTTAGACAGCAAACGAATCAAGAATCTGACATTCTTAAAGAAAGCATATCACAGATTGACCAAGAAGTTTGGTTGCACAGAATGTATTCCTACCAAGCAAAACACGTTCAAAAAGGATAACAGGATGGCTTAGTCAATCATACTCACATTGATTATCATGTCATCCCAAGTGTCTTGATATGATACGTCCTGTTTCAAGTCTTCTGTATCACTAACATATGCCTTCATCTTTGGAATCTAGAACTTCCCAATTCAACAAATATTACATTCAATCAATAATAACCAACTTAAAATTGTAATTGACGCAAGTCAACAGGACAGTGATATATTATAAGAATAAGAAGCCTATTGTTGATTTACCAGTGAAATTTAGGATAGATGCTGACATGCGTTATGAGATGATAAATCATCTAGACGATACAAAATTAGAGAACTCAACAATAGTGCAGATTTATATAAACTCGGTATTTATGAAAACAAAGAACATGATCTGATTATGCTACAAACCCAATGACATGTAACAGTATAAGTAAAATCATGACACACATCACCATTCTAATGAGTATAATTACAATAAAGATTTAAAATAATGTCCACTTGACTAGTTTCCCAACATTCATAAAAAGGCATTCACTAAGAACTTGTGATTCCAGCCAGTACAAATGAAATACAACGTACAAAATATTACCTCGTCTTGCCACAACAAATTGATGTTTTTTGGAAACAAAGGTGCGATGTGATAAAGAACCTGCAAACACAAAAGATTTCTATCACCAAACTCCAAAGGAAATTAATGCATTTAATGTATTCCTGACCCCAGCTGGTGGGATAAGGCTTTATTGTTGTTGTAATGTATTCCCAATCAGGAAAAAATATAGACAGGAAACTTGTCATTCAAGTGTTGAAAATGCATATATCATATAAGCACACAAAATAACAAAAGTATGTTGACAATAATGACTCAAACATTTCATTTTTTATACATCAACTTGCTTACTTACCCTTATTCTTAGTGAAAAAGAAAAAAGATACAGAATAGGTAGAATTTTGATTCTGATCTCATTCATCACTTGAAATTCAAACCTAATCTCTTTCATGGCCTGATTAAGCACTTTTTATGTGAAGACTGATCTGTGGTTTTTTTCCTCCAAAAAGTCAGCCTGATTAAGCACTTTTTATGATTTCCATCTTTCGCTATCTTTTGTTCATAAATTTATGCAGTTTTTAATTTTGCCATCCATGCTTTTATAATTCAGAGGATCCACAAGCAGCTTTTTTTCCCACGGTCCAGGGATCTCCTATACATATACAGCTTATTCCATTCCAAAGAAATAAGAAATCCTCTTTAAGAAAATTTAAGGGACAAGAACATCATTTCTCTAAATTACTTCAAGTTATGATAACCTACCAGCGGAGACGAGAGATGGTTTGATGATGGAAATAGTACATGGGGGCTCAAGTCCAGTAGTAGCTATAGGGAGAATTTTTTAGTTATCAAATTCAGTGATATCTAATAAGGCCTAAATGATCAAATACAATGGTGTGTAGAGTTAAAAAATCATACACTAATGGTTAGCATGAGAAAAGGCATAGTTTAGTTCAGTCGTAACATGAAGAAGCAATACTTGCTGGTTGACGGGAACAAACCATGAGCTGGACTTGCTGGTTAACAATTAACATTAAGAAATATCCTTTGGCGTTCAATGTGAGAATATCATACTTTGATGGTAATCATGAGAACACCCCAAACCCAAACTTAACACCTAACTGAGTTGAGGAAGATCAATAAGGGGAAAATCATGGAGACTTCATAACAATGTGGAATAAACATGATGACATTCGAAGCCAAAATAAAATTACCAATTAGTAAAAAGAGCCTACAAGAAATAACACTTCCTCGGATCCTTTTTATAAGCAATGTAAGTCACAGAAATATAATCTGAAATTCCGTGTTATTCATGATCAAAATGTGTGTTTATATACAAGTATGATGAGCCTAGTCATTAGTGGCTCATAATGATAATTACCCTAATTACAGTCCCTGATTATACTCTCTATTTACTTTAGTGATAATTCCTAACATGCAACAACTACCCAAATTATGCAAAACGAACCAGTGGTTAAAATTAGTTAAAAGCAATGAATTTGTAAGAGAGGTAATTCCCCCCCCCCCCAAAAAAAAAAACCCTTATTTATGAAGATAATGAGTGGGACAAAAGATGAGAGACATTATTATTGCATTAACAAAAAAGTGCACTAAATTTTAAGACAAAACAAAATTATGGCTTCTATATATAGGAACAAGCCCATGAGAGAGAATGTTGCTTACAAATAGGACTGGAGGGAGTGATTTAGATAGTCTTAGCATTTATTTTGTCGAAAAGTATTATCTATCCATGTCTCAACAACATTTAAGTCTTGAAACACCCTAGCAGACTTCTTTGTGACAAGTGAACGTCAAAGCATAATAAAAAAGAATGAAAGAAAAATTCTCAAGGAAGAAATAGCTCACAGTCAAAATGTGGGTAGCCAACTGGCCCCTTGCCAGAGGATTATGCAAAAGAACCACCAAACGAGCAAAAAGATCCTATAATAATCATCAAAAATAAAAACCACAGATCATTCTCATTATATAAAAGTATAAAACAATAAAATGTTGTGATAGAAATAAGATGTTACCGCGAAATTTTACCTCAATAGCTGGCATACCAGCATTGTTTTTACATTCACTCAACATATCATTGTCATGCGATCTATGCCTCCACAATTCAGAGATACATCTGCAAACCTGTAAAAGTGGAAACATAAATTCAGATTTGCTGGGGAGAACCCAGTATTATCAAAAACAGACATGATCAAAACTGTTGAACCAATGTCAGCATCCATTGAGAACTTAACAATTCTGGCAAAAAGAGAACCAGTCAAAACTAAGAAAATCAGTCCGGTTACAAGCTTTATCACTTTATACTTTTTTAGTTGTTAGTACAAAACAGCATCATTTTCTGGTATAAATTATTTTTCTTCCTATCATTATTCTAAAAAATAATTATTAGCAATTATATATTTACTAATCAAATACTATGATAATTGATTATTATTTGAATTAAATTTGTAATTATGAATGAATATTAACTCATTTAGATTTGAATTATAATTCCTGAAATCTATAAGTAATAGTTTCTTCATCTATATGATATTTTAATATATATAAAATTAAAAACATTTTTATTACCACCAATACGATCATATGATTTAATCACTGTCGAATAAGTGAACCTTGAACTTGTGCCTTGACCAATTTAATCACCCATTCAATTTTAAAAACACTGGGAAAACTAGTGTGAGAACAGAACATGTCCAAAGCCCGTGCATGCACATGGGCTGAACAAAATAGCTTTTACAAGCAAGACACAACGAGGAGGAGGACAAGGAAAAAAGATGCATTAAAGCAAAAGGATGTCAAATCCTGGCCGGCATAGGAAAAAATTACTCAAACATCTGAAGACGAAGTTGAAGGACAAGGTGGAAGGAGCCATGTGACAGGGAGGGGGTAGACGGTGATACTCATGCGTAAAAGAAATCAAACATCCAAGAATCAAATTGAAGTGTTGTATACTATGTTTACAAGCCAACAATAAAATTTACCATGGCAACAGCACTTGTATAGGTCCGTGGAATAATCATTTTCAGTAGAAAAGGCCAAAGAATGAGCTGTAGAAAAGTTAAATACCAATTAAGATTTATTTTCATGTAATTAACAAAGAGGAAATAATAGAACAATCACTTCCAAACAAATTTACTCACAACCATAAATTAATATAAATATCCAATTTACCTCCATTTCAGGAATCGTAATAGCTATTAGAAGGAGCCCTTTTTCACAAATAGCTCTCAAGTCCCCTGGAGTCACAGCACCAATTTTCATCTAATAAAAAACACCACGCTATTAGGAGTTTATGATGGGTAGAGACCCGGGGACAAGTGTACAGAATATATTATCATCATTATTACAGCTACAATTTCCAATGAAAGAAGTGAATTGATTTAAGGATAGATATTAAACGTCAACATCAAGGATGCAACACCCTTGTTGAAGTAAAAGGGAAAAGAAGATAACAAAGCAAGAGTTCGAAGCACAGGAGCTTTCCCGTGACATCAACCTAGAAAAATGCTCTCGTGTGAAATCAACCTTCCAGCCAGGGAAACAGAGTGCAAAACAAAAGTGCAAGACTTAGAAGAGTACTTTATCACACTAGAGTGTTTGTGTGTGTGATCAAGTGGTTTCTAAAAAATCTAGCACCAAGCTCCTAAAACCATTTATAATAAAAACAAATCATGGGATAAAAAACAATAAGGACAGGGTAAGAACGAACACATGGATACCTCAAATTTCTTATTTGGCCTGTCGTCACTATCACTCTGATAATGATCTATCAAAGCACAATGGCGCACAAGATATTCAACGAACAACTCACCAGATGAACCAACCAAGTAACAGTGTGAAGCCATGACCACAATCAACTACCAAAAAATTAAAAAATATCAAGTGCAGAAGAAACAAAACACAACATATAAATCACTAATCAGAAGAGGGAAAATGGGTAAGGATTAGAAACAAACCAGAGGAATATTGATTCACAATGGCTTACCTCTGAGAGTGCCTTTCGGACGCCTAAATTCTGCTCATCTAGCAAGGATCTTACAGCTTCAACTAGCAGAGGCCGTTTATTGTGCCAAACTTCCAATAACCTTCAGAAAAGAATACTCGGTCAACTCAAACTAGGGAAACAAGGTTAAGAAAGATCAACAATAGCATTAGGAGAATAAAAACCTTGGCAAAAGGTGCTTCAAAACACAAAGTGCACTAAAGGTCAATGGTTCTTCCCTCAGCCTGCATTTCTGGCAAAAGAAGATTCTTTAATAACAAGCGTGAAAAAATGGAATATCATAATCCTCCTCAACACAATACATGTCAGGAAATAATCAGGAATTATTACCAAGAAATCAGGGATTGTAAATATAGAGGATAATTAGGGATTGTGATTAGGTCAATTATCATCATTATCAGCCAATTAATGTAAAGGCTCCTCATTCTTGTATATAATTATAAACACATATACTCTGATTATAAATACACAAGAATTATTCAGAATACTCTTCTCTCTTTCTATCTGATTACATGGTATTAGAGCTCTAGGACTTCAAGGGTTTATGTCTGCTTTAAATTTTCTGTTGCTGTCATTGGCTCAAACAAAGAGTGAGTGTGTGACATTGTGCGTTTCAGCAGAGATCTCCTTTGGTGACATGCACCACCTAGAACGATTCACCACCCTCCGATCGACTCATCCTCAGTGGTCCTCGATCGAGTTTCAACAGAGTGTGACCGGTGCATGGATCACACGCGCCACACAAACAGAGAACTTCTAGCTGCGCATGGCAGCAAGTGGCGATTTCTTTTTGGCGGCAACATCCCTTCAACTCCTCGAACTCAGTCCATTGTAGGTGTTTTTGTGGCGTAGTCTTAAGTTTATCTTTTCAGGTTACTCTTCTTTGGCCTTTGGTTAGTTGGGTTTTCTTTTTTTTGTCTTCTAGTTGTGAAAATCTTCTATTTGGTCGCTAGTGTGACATTTGCTGTTGTGTTTGGAGGATCTTAAAGCCTCGTTTGAGATATTTCTTCTTTGGTTTGGTATTTTGTTAGGAACCAACAAATTGATATCTGGAGCACTGATTTAATCAAGCACAAAACAGAACTACAATGCAAACAACAATCTATCAAGAGCCTAAACTCTCACAGCCAAGAATGACAGCAACCCTGTGATAATAGAATGCTCCCCTCTCCTACAATCTGTCGAGAGCAAATAATCTCCCACAGCCAAGAAGGTTTTCTGTTCTGTTACACAGAACTAGACTTCCCTCTCCTACACTATTCTCACAAAATACAACATACCACTCCTAATACATCCTACGTCTAATATAGAGGAAAAAGTATCTGTGCACAGTCTTCAAAATGAGTGCTACAGTGCTAAAGACAACAGCCACTCTATACAATAGCTATATGTCTATCAATTACACCAAAATAGGAAAGTCAGCCCTGCAACCTTAAAAGCTATCCTTTCCTTTAGAGTATGTCTTCCTAGTTTGTCTTGGGTAGGTCTTCCCTAGGAATGGGTCCTTTCATATTTCTAATTGTTGAGTCTTTTATTTGGGCTCCCTTGCTGGTTATTTAGGTCTTGTGGCTGTTTGTGGTTTCTCATTCTTAGTAATCTAGGCGCTACAGATTCTGTTTGCTTTCTTATTTTCCATGGCAGATTCTAAGACTAGTGTGACAGCTGAGGTTGTCCCAATTTCTAATAAGATTATTGATCATAGGTTAAACTAGACAAACTATTTGGATTGGATTGGAACAAGACTGTTCAAATGTACTTACTAATGTTGAAAACAAGGGCCATTTGATTGAGCCCCTCCTAAGGATGATCCTAAGCTAGCTTGAGCTAGAGCAGATGCCCAGTTATTCTTGCAAATTCAAAATTCTATCGAGAGCAACATCCTTCTCACTGTTTGTTATTGTAATATTGCTAAAGAAATTATGGACTACCAGGAGTTCCTGTATGCTAGGAAAGGAAACATTACTCATATTCACAAGGTCTGTAAAGGTTTCTATCGTGCCGAATAGCAAGACCGCCCCCTGAAGAGTTTCTTCATGGATTATAAGTGAATATACGAAGAAATGATCAAATGAAGATGTTAATGCCACCTGTAACTAATCTTTAGTCACAGGTGGAATACTAATCTACACCAAAAAAACCTTCCCAGAAACCAGCTACTCAGTGTACTTGGTATATTGGTTTGTTTACAAATAAAGGATTGGTGATTACACCATCTGAAAATCATGGGAAAAGTACAGGATATTGAAATCTTATATACAAGCCTAATATCATGGAAAAATAACAGCTATAGCAAAGTCAAACTTCTAATCTTGACCAGTCCAAGTGGGTCCAATTTAGGCCTCTATATCATCAACTCTCTTTTCTTCAATAGAATCCTTTTTGTCATAAAATTTTCTCCTGGTATGAACTGAAGTACTAAAAAAAATACAAGGCTGAAAAGATAATCTAATGAAAAGTTGAAGCAAGAATATCACTCTCAACTCACTAATAGCCAAAGGAGAATCTCCCAAATAAGAGAAATGTTTCTCTGTAAAATTCCATATATCCCCAAATGATTTTTACATGCATTGAGCCTCAATATTTATACACAAAGATAACAATGACTCCCAAAAATTTAGGCCCACTAACACATGACTTAGAAAAATAACAAACCTCAACATGTTTAACAAACACTAAAAAAGGGTGGCCCGGTGCACAAGGCTCCCACCAAGTGGGGTATGGGAAGGGATAGATGTAAGCAACTATCCCCACAATCAGAGAGGCTTTTTCCTAGATTTGAACCTGTGACCTCCAAGTCACATGGCAACAATCTTACCGCTACGCCAAGGCGCACCCTATTATATTTAACAAACAATATTTAAAATAAAATACTTGACTTCGTAAATAATAACAAATTGCACTTGCTCCTAAACTTTTACTTCACTTAAACTAACCACTAAAACCATTTAAAATAAATATTAATAAAATAAAATCAGATTAATTCAATTCTACAAATTCCTTGCATGACTTCCTCCTTGGTACTCTATCACCTCCTTTCATCAAATCAAAGAAGAAAGAAAGAAATTCACCAAGAAACGACACTTTCAATAAAGATAGAAGACAAAGATTTGTAGGAACTTACATTTACCAGGAATACAAATAGATCATCTGGATACACCAAGCCAACTGTAAGAAAGCAATGCTGAACCTCATTATATGTCTGTAAACACAGCAAAAGAACCTCATTGAAGAGAATTTATTTGAAAAGAAAATACTGGTGAAGTCAGCAGATATACGTCAACTTACAACATCCACAAAAGCACACAATGAAGCAAGAAAGAAAAACCATTCTATAAGGCTTTCCAATAACTTTGCCTTTTTGAAAGGCTTTCCCATAAAGAAACCATGGGCTTTAACCAACAGCCAAACCAAGACAGCTCTCTCAAAACAGAGCTAAGAACAAGCAGTGTTGACTAAAGTTACTAATATGATCTTGGAAAATACAGACATTGTTAGAGAAATTATACGAATTGGGAAGAGAAAGAGAGAGAAGAGAAGAAGAGAGCCAACTATGGCTTTCTCACAATGTATTCACACTCATAGCAAAACTCCTCTCTCTTACAAAATGGAGGAGTAGGCTATTTATAACCTATAGCCTCTCACAAATCCTAACTAATGATTTATTGACTAATCACCTTACTACTTATCTAGTTTACACATAGGTCCCTGTGATCATATTACAACTAGGTCCTTAAATGCATAATATCTTTATATATCAATACCCCCTCCCCAAAAACATCCTTGCCCTCAAGGATGATGGACTACAAACACAAAGCTGAACTTAAAAAACACAAAGCTGAAACATGAAAAACATAAGCCTAAGCTGAAAAATTCTGGAGAAAAATTCTGAAATTTGTGCTGCTACACTGTTCACTTTTTTGCTGTTGGAACAAATAGAAGCAATAAATCCAATCTAGACCCAAATAGCATGTTAATCAGCTCTCCCCTGAACCAAGTATGCAGCATACTTTGGGTAGGAGAACACTGAAAAAATGAGAGCCAATTTTGCAGGAACAAACTTGGGTTATGTTCTTCAAAGGAAAAGCCCAAACACTCATATGCCATGACGCAACCCCATGGACCATCAAAGTACTCCTCCCCTTTCTGAAAAATGCAGTCCAGCTGTGAAAGTAACTTTGACTTTTCAAACTCTACTTTAGTTACCCCCATTAATCCCACGTCAGTTTGCTGAAAACATGTGAGCTTCCAACGCAACTCTTTCTTCCTCCTTTGCTGAATCACATTGACCCCTCTCAACGTGCACGAAGTCACAAACCCCTGACCCAGCAACCACCATAGCTGGCGACGAAAGAAGAGAAGTGAGTGACCTGACCTAAATTGAAATGTCTGGCGATCGCCCCAAAACAAGCAGCGGCAGTGAAGAACTCGAACTAGAAGGCAGAACAAGAATCGGCGTCGAGAGAGCAGCAATAGTCGTCGACGGCGCCGCAACTAAAGACTCCTTGAGCAATTTTTCTTGAAAATGCTCATTGTAGTTAAAGTTCGAAGACTCATTGTCTCCAAATGAAAGTTTCACATTTGTCTCACCCATTGTCTTGTCCACGGGCAAACCAAAGGTGTCTCGGAGTAGGATGACATACTCGTTCCAGCCCATTGTTTGTCTCCACCGATGTTCTGACGCCACATGCCACGCGAAACTAGCGTTATCAAGTCCCATTGAGGCCATTGTCACCTTTTCTGCTTCAGCTGTGCCATCAAGATGAAAGAAGCGCTCACATTTGGATATCCAACTGTCTACTCCTCTGCCATGGAAGCGCGGAAATTCCATCTTGGTGAAATGGGTAGGTCTGTGATGTGTTTCCCCATGGTTGTGACCATTTCCCAATCCATTCCCACGTCTTTGGTGCTGCTGGTCATCATTCTGGCGCTGCGTTGCTTGAAGTAGAAGTCTGATTTGGTCTTGCAATTGATCAAGTTGGTCAAGTTTCCCCATTTTTTCTTCCATATGGTCAAGTTTCCCCATTTTTTCTTCCATATCGTCAATTTTGTCAAGCCGCCGAAGCTGCTCTTCAATGGCCGAGACTCGGGCTTCCATCGTGCTTGATCTGGTATGGACCATCCACTACAGCCAAGAATAATGACGGAACAGAGACAGCCCAGAAAACAAAATCAGAAAAATAGAAGAGCAGACCCAGAAATGAAGAAGCACAGAATTTGTTGGTGGTGTCTTGATGAGTTCTTGATGGTTTCTTGATCAAGACAGTCGGCCCAATAGCTAATACCACAGGCACCAGTCCAGTAATTTGACAGGAAAAAAAATTCAAGAACGAGTTGATCACACTAGGAACCAAGAACCCGATGCTTGTATGCCCGAGAAATCAGACAAAGATTGAGCCAAGTAAAGCCTATCAATTTAGTCACCAAGAATCAGAAAAAATATTGTTTCTTTTTGTAATTGTCACTGGTCCGAGATCACCAAATGTTGCTGAGATCAGAAACAAAAGAGGAGGAGAACCATAAACTCAAGAACAAGTTCTTGAATGGTTCTTGATGAATTCTTGTTGCTCAACCACGTCTGAACTCAAAGGAGATGAAACAGAATTGATGGCGGTAGAGCAAAGCAACCAGAACAGAACAGTATTCTTTATCTTTTTTTTTCTTCTTTCGTTTTTTCAATCAGAATCAAAAGGGATGAGAACAGAAACAGCGAAAGAGACAGCCAAGGAAGGACTGCTCTGATACCACTTTTGTGGTTATTGAACAAGAATAGAGAATAGGACAGAAAGACACAAGAATAGGAGTAGAAAGACACAGAAAGGGATTAGAAGAGAAGAAGAGAGCCAACTATGGCTCTCTCACAATGTATTCACACTCATAGCAAAACTCCTCTCTCTTACAAAATGGAGGAGTAGGCTATTTATAACCTATAACCTCTCACAAAAACTAACTAATAATTTATTGACTAATCACCCTACTACTTATCTAGTTTACACTTAGGTCCTTGTGATCATATTACAACTAGGTCCCTAAATGCATATTATCTTTATATATCATACATCTAGTGTAAATAACGGAACATCCCTGCAAAAATTCAGCTCACCTACTTTTCACAAAAGAATGTGGTGCAAAAACACTAATAGCAACACAAACTTACTGTACATGCAAAAGTCACTAGGTAAAGAAGACTATGTTAAACTCTTTCTATTGGAGCAGGAATCCAGCAGAGACAAGGCAGGATATGGCCTCTCTAAAGTCTTTTCTATTTTTACTTTGTTTTGTATTCTTTGTGCTATGTTGATCAGCTTTGATCTGCAAGGACCTTAATGGTGGCAAGGTTTTGATAGCATATGCGTAGAGGTGGAGTACCTCTTGTCTGAAACTGTAATCTAGAAAGCCAGAAACTCTAAGCAAAGGACTAATCTGACCTATCCTTTGTTCTGATGAGCTTGTACATATAAGTTGTGGGTTGTATTGTACGAGTTGTACATATATTACCCTTGTTTAATAAAGTGACCGAATTCTCTTGAATTTCCACTGCCACAATAAAAACTTTCTATGCTCTCCACTGTTAGTTCTTTGATAGGGGAACCCTATCAAGGTCACATAATATTCAAGAGATTTAAAAAATTATATTGGGAATAAAATGAATATACAATTTGACAAGAGGAACGTTAGATACTATATGAAAATTACTCCAAGCAAATGAAACGTACAACATACCTTCAACGCCACTTGTTCTTTGCCATCGGTATTGATACAAATCTCCAGAAGAAGTGTTGACAGTATAGGTGCTAGGTCCTGCAAACCCACACCAATGAGTTAATGTTCTACTCTTGAGTATACTTTATGCCCGTCATCTTTTTTCTTCTTTAGTAATAAAAATAGTAAACTTTATTTTTCATAAAAATGAATTCTTAATGGGATAATATAAAAAGAAATTACTTATAAGAAAGGAAGCAGATGAGTTACACTAGCTACATTTATGGAGTTCTCACAATATGGTTGCATGAGGGAAAGAATTCAACTGAATAAATATTTCAGTTCAAGGGGCATTGCTAAAAAATGTTCCAGATCCAGCTTTTTCCTGATCAACAGGCATGAAGAGCCTTACCTAAAATTCTACTCAGTAGAACAATCACCAATTTACTTAATAGACAAGTGTTTTCGAGGAGAATCACATCATTCAACAGAACAATAAGAAGCAATTACGTAAAATTCAACCACCAATACACCAATGAAAAATATAGAAAAATATAAAGTGATCAATCCTTAAACTAAAGAAAAGTGTTCATCCACCCAATCATACATAAAATATTAAAATGAACAGCATAGATATATCTGAAGTTAGGGAAAATTAATTTTTTGGTCCCTATAATTTTGACTGAGTTGTAACTCAATCCCTACACTTTGACTCGGTGCAATTCAATCCCTATAGTTTTGACTTGGTTGTAACTCAGTCCCTCAACTTTGATTCACTACAACTCAGTCCCTATACTTTAAACAATTATAATTTAGTCCCTAACCTTTATTCTAAAACACAAGGACTAAATTATAAAATGGTTAAAACTATAGGGACTGAGTTGTAGCGAGTCAAAGTTTAGGGACTGAGTTACAACCAAGTCGAAACTATAGGGACTGAGTAGCACGAGTCAAAGAGTAGGGATTTAGTTATAATTGAGTCAAAATTATAGGGACAAAAAGATTAATTTTCCCAAGGAGTTCCAATGTCCAATGGCAAAAAATTAGAGACAAAGGTACTCAACAATGTTTAAAAGAAATTTCATTGTATGAATTACCTCAAAATCAATCATAGGAGGACCACTTTCAGACAGAAGGGAGGCACTTAAGAGGCTGTGAAGACTGCATGTTGCCAGAAAAGCAATATCTTGATCCTTTTTGTATCTGAGAAGATTGGATGAGAACAATACACACTTAAATCTTTGTTAACATTTTGAATACATCTGCGTAGCATGAGAATGCTCTCAGCTATGCAAGGAGGAAATTCTTTAATTAAAATTCCCAAAGTTTACAGAAAGAGCATGCAATGGTTGGAATGAAGATCAAAACAATGAGCAAATCATTCTTACAAATCCAATATTGTAGGAATAAGCCTTGGTAAAGCAGCCTTTAGTTGGTTGCGTGTAATGAGACCAACCATTTGACCCATGGCTTCCACAGAAGCCACACGAACCTAAGTACAATACACCAAAAAAAATTATTAAAGCGTATTACAAGAAGGCAAATACATAGTGTAAATGAATATTAAAAAATATATGGTTAATACATAAAGATTCTGTTTGTGCTTGAAACTACAGAACCATAGCTCAGAATTATGACAAGTAGCTTTGATAAAACAGTTCATGTGTGTTTTTTGAATTACTGGAATTAGTCATATTCCCATAGGTTATTTTTAGGTGCTTTTTGTATAAACTCTGTATTTAACAATAAAAAATTTATTGACTAAAAAAAACAGAGTTTACATAAACTGACCAACCATAATATTCTTTCTCTATAAGACAAAAATCTAAAATAAAATTTTCATTATTTAACTCTTCAAGCAACCAAAATATTAGTTTCTTACAATAGTAATACAACTAGGTTGTATACTTGTATGTCATCAATTAGGGTGGGGCTTGTAGCTGCTCTATTATTGTACTTGACCTCGTGAACAACGCAGCAGATGTTTTTACTAAGGCACTCATTGGCGGGAGTTTATCACTTTTATAACAAACTGGTCATGGTTAAACTACACGCCCAAAATAAGGGGAGTGTTAAAAAGTGAGACAACTAGGTTAGAATATGAGTCATGAAGTCATCAATTAGTGGGCTGGTATCGTACTAGTTACACTACTACTGCACTTAACCTATTCTAATTAATGTAGAACAGGCACAAACAGCAAGTTTGTGATTCCATTTAGGCTCTTCTTGCTTTTCTCATACTAACTAAATTCAACATATTTGATAACAACCAACAAAAAGTAATACAACAATCAACATGGCATCTAAGAAAGAAGATAGAAGATAATATTTTGACTCATTTCAACTCAGGTTCATTGCAACTTCTAAGCACAAAGAAAACCACAAACACTTAGAAGAAAAGGACAAATTTTAGGTAAAGTTCTATAGGTGTTTGCTACCAAGTTCTATATGTTGGATTGTTCCAAATAAAAAGAATGCAGTGGCCAATGAACTTCAAAAAGTACATCATCCTATCAGTGATATTAAGAAGAAAGAGAGGCTAAGATTAATAACCAATAATACAAATAAAAATAGGACAATTGGTCCCAAACCTTTAGGTCCCGAGAAGCTGACCAAACTCTAAGAAAGAGCTCAAAAGCAGAATTTAAAAATGACCTGCACTACAAAAAGGCAATAAGAAAAAGAAATGCGAGGAATCAAAACAACAAAGACTGTATCATATCTCACATGATATCTCCATCAAGGGGTGAATGTGAAGGAAAATCCAAACTATATTGCCATGCAGCTTGACACCAACACTTGAATGCTGCAAAGAATAATTAATATAACAATCAGTATGCTAATATTAGTTAAGCCAACAGAACTTTCAGTAAGGAAGGCACGAAGAATTCAATCTACAAGTAGTGGAAAAAAGTCATAATCTACAGCCTCATGCCTACAAGATCATTTATGGGAACATAACGGTTTGCAAGGAGAAAGGGCAGCAGGCTCTTTGTGCATGGTATGGCAAGAATGGTATAAATAAAAGGCTAAAACACACACACACACACACACACAAAAACCTTGAACTTTGCATCAGTTTGTTAGGATACCACGTCACCTTTTAGTTTACTCTAGGAAGAGAAGGCATGTGGCTGATAAGTTAGAGTAGTTACTTCCATCTTATCTGCAGGGTAGTTTTTAGAAGTTGTTCCTATCTTATCTAATTGGTAGTTTTATTTAGCAGTTATAGGAAATATGTAGACTGAACTCTATAAAGGTCTGTAATATGTTTTATGAAAGGGGAAGTATGAATGTATGAAGTTTATTGTTCATTGGCTGGAGTTTCAGATACTGACTCTAGAGTTTTCTTTTTTTTCCTCCTTTTCTCTTATTAATTTTGTAAATCCTAACAAATTGGTATCAGAGCGGTAGATCTTGGTGCCTGTTTGCTATCATGTGAACACGAGAAATTCTTCTTAAGAGAATGAATCATCCATACGCCCAAATTTGAACCCAGACAACCCACCAAATCCCAATCCTAGGGACAACCCTGCTATAATTTTGGTTCAACAACCAGTTCAAACACATCCAGAATCCAACCAGCCACAATTGGCGGCGATTCTTGCCCAATTGCATTTGATGAATTCAGAGATTAATACTTTAAAGAAAGCAAAAGGACCAGCAGTGATTCAAGGCGAAACTAGTCACAACTACAGAGATGCTTTCAATGAACAAGATGAATTTGATGTGCATAACCTCTGTTGGAATAGAAATTTTCCCAAACGACCCTACTCTAAGGTTGAATTTCCAAAGTATGAGGGTGGTGATCCAAGAGGATGGATTTTGAAGGCAGAGAAATATTTCAAGTATTACCAGACGCCTGAGGATTTAAAGGTGGATGTGGCAGCAATAAACCTGGAAGGAGACGCATTAGATACTTTCACATGGGTTTCTTCGGGAAGAACTATAAGATATTGGGAAGAATTAGTTCATGTGTTTCAAGAGCAATTTGGTCCGGCTGAATTTCAGAATCCTGACATGCATCTTTGCAGCATCAAACAAATCGGTTCTGTGGGAGAATATAAGCAAGAGTTTGTTCGCCGACAATCTCGAGTCCAAGGGTGGCCTGAGCACTGTCTTTTGGGCGTATTTATTAATGGGTTGAAGGAAGAATTTCAAACTGACGTGAAGATTCAAAAGCCACGAACGGTATATAAGGCTGTGAGTTTAGCTTTAGAATTTGAAGCAAAATACCAATCCGATCAGCACCAACTTCCGAGTTTGAGGGACCAGATCGCGCGCGGTATAGAAAATAATATTTATTCACATGAGAATAAAGGCTTTTTGCCACGTCAACCATGGGACTCCAATATTAATCCAAATTTGGCGGTTTATTCTCCTCAACCATTATATTCGGCAGATTCACAGATTCATCTGACAATCATGCACACGTCAGCCGCAACCGATCAGCAACGTCAATTGCAAACTCATCCTACAGGTCCACAACCTTCGACCATAAATAATCAGCAGCGTCAATATCGGCGAGAGAAAGGCTTATGTTTCAGATGTGGAGAACGGTTCACGCCTGGTCACCGCTGCCCAGTTTCAACTTTGCGATTAATGGAGATTGCCAAATCAGAGGCAGCGCCTGAAATTGTTAAAGATGAACAATCCTCCGACACACACTTGGCAGAAATTTCCTTATTTCCGCCTTGAGGACAAGGCCGATTTTCAAGGGGAGGGTACTGTTAGGATACCACGTCACCTTTTAGTTTACTCTAGGAAGAGAAGGCATGTGGCTGATAAGTTAGAGTAGTTACTTCCATCTTATCTGCAAGGTAGTTTTTAGAAGTTGCTCCTATCTTATCTAATCGGTAGTTTTATTTAGCAGTTATGGGTAGTTATAGGAAATATGTAGACTGAACTCTATAAAGGTCTGTAATATGTTTTATGAAAGGGGAAGTATGAATGTATGAAGTTTATTGTTCATTGGCTGGAGTTTCAGATACTGACTCTAGAGTTTTCTTTTTTTTTCCTCCTTTTCTCTTATTAATTCTGTAAATCCTAACACAGTTACACATCACCTCCCTCACCTTTAAATGTTTAAATTAAGTACCCTGAAGTTTAATGTTTGACTATCAACCCCATGCCATTAAGATTAGCGTTAAAGTTAACGGTTTTCGCTATTTTGAAATTTTTATATTTTTTATTAGATATTACCTCATTTAAAAAATAACACTTGGCATTTGACATATAATTTTAAGGATTTTTAAATACTTAGAGTTAAGGGTTTATGGTTCAAGTATTTATTAAATACTTAAAAAAATATTTAAAATACTTGAAAAATATAAAATGCTTAAAAAATAATTTAAAATATATACATGAGTATGTAGTTTTTAAATAAAGAAAAGTATAAAATGCTTAAAATTACATATCAAATGCTCAAGTATTATTTTTTAAATCACATGAAATATAATAAAAATTATGACATAGCAAAAACCGTTAAACTTTAACGTTAGGAGAGTTGATAGTCAAATCATGAAATATTAGGGTCGTTAATTTAAACTTTTAAGTGTTAAGAAGATAACGTCCAACTGACCCAAAATTTTAGCGGGTTTTGTGTATTTTAGCCAAAAAATAAATAAATAAACTACAATGATAACAAACCATAAAGTGTCAAACAGTGGTTCAATAAAGGAGATCTTATCGTTCAAACCAAACTATTTGATAAGGCTGGGTACTATTAATGTATTCTGAAGCAAAAAGTTTTTAAGACACTCCATGCTTGCTTCAAAGAGACGTAGGACTGATATTGCCTAAATTTACCAAAAAATAGTTTTACATGCAATTGAAACTACCCAAGCAATTCAGACAGAGCCCATTCATCTACTACTTCAGCCAGATCAGTACTGCCGAAAAAACATACCACATCCAACCATGAATATCCTAGCTGCAGGCGAAATAACATCACATGTCCATCAAAAGAAAAACAAAAATCATACCATTAGCAAAAATTGGCCGATGCACATCTCTCACATTTCCAAGAATTGGCAGAATTCGTGAAAGTACACCTTTCCACCGAGGAATAAACTGCAGTGCTGTCCCATATTTAAGGGAAGGAATCACATCAAAACTTAAGTTTAACAAAAGCAGAAAATTTTGAAATAGGAATTACATGAAAGAATGAAAGGATATCCTCCTAAGGCAAGATGAAGCAAGACCAACATCTTTGCATATCCAACAAATTTTTTTTAATGGAAAAAATAAAAAATAAAAAGAACAATGTACAGGTAAGAAAGATAGTAGACAAAGATACAAAAGTAGAAGACAAGAGATCCTTCTCAAATAAAAGGGGATATAAAAGAATACAAAGTAAGCTCCACTGCAGACAAGCATCTTATAGTTATTAAGATTCACATGGGGGAAGAAATCATTTGTCAAACACACAAGGAAGACATAACGATAATCCTCTCCCAAAGATTTTTCAGATGAAGTTTTTGACTAAACATTTATCCCATCCCAACTAAAGACATCACAAACGTGCCAAAACTGAAGAGTACTTGGTGCTTCTTTTGTCTCCCAGACCTGGAAACTAGATGGCTATAAATTATAAAAGACTCCAAAGATGAGCCAGTCAAGCCCAATTATCATCAAACATAATGAATAGCCCATTCCAAATATGCAAAGCCACTTCACAATGCAAGAAGATGCTTTTAGAATATCATTTTTTTATAACAAATTATGCATTACCCAACCCTTCATAATCCTCTGACCTACAAAAAAAACTCCCAACTAATTAAGTGATCATGATGGAGACCTAGTAGTATGGGATATCAAGTCCCACATTGAGTAGAATGGGATGCTCAATGGGGTATTTAAGTGGATTGGTTATCCCACCTCAACAACTAACTTTTGGAATAGGGTTTCACATCCCACTTAGATCCCCATCAATTGGTAACAGAGCTAGGTCGTCGACCTTTTTGAAAAAGGCTATCCACAAAGGGTTTTGCCGGCAAGAGGCCAAGTGAAGTGAGTGGAGTGTAGCCACTAGGACATCAGCTTCTATAGGGAGTTGATTGATGAAAACATGGTAGTATACTAGTATGAGATACCAAGTCCCACATTGAGTGGAATGAGATCCTCAAAGGGTTGGTTCTCCCACCTCAAAGCTAGTTTTTGGGGTAAGGTTACCCATCCCACTTAGGTACCCATAAAATCACTTCACTCTCTTACTCTCACTAGTCCCAAACCACATGAAGGCCTACATAATCCACTCAGTGAAGTTAAAGTTTAAATCAAAGAATAAATAGGGGCCTAATTTAAACAAAAGGTTAAATTTCCTCCTATGCTACATTATCTATTGGCAGATGCACGTCAAACGTTTGGGAATATCCCTTATTTCTTAGTTTTTTTTTTTTAAGACTTTTCATCACTGTATCAAATTATTAAGAAACATTTTCAGACAAGTTTTTTCAGTGTATCTGGCCAAAAAAAGTTTTCCCAATGTAGATAAACAACATCAGAACTAACCACAAGGCTAATTTCACCACCAAAAAAATTAACATACTAAGGAAAAAATAAGATGATTATAGAGATTAAATCACAAAGAAAGTGTGATTACTTACGATCAGTAGAAGCAAAATTTGCAAGTATCTGGACCATAGAAAGTAATGCTGAATTTGGCCCAGATAAATGAAGAAAAATTTCTTCCATCATCTGCAATACCAATTCAAATGAGAGATTGAGACAGATTAAGTTAGCTTAAAATCCAGAAAAACAAAAAGTGAGGATAAACGAATGGTTTAAAAATATAGAAGCCATGAGGTGAAACCGAAAGACCAAAAGGTAGATATTATTTGAGCTTTGTAAAGTGTGAATAATATAAAATTTTAATTCTTAGAAAGTAAGCTATTGAGTGAACTCATAAGAAACCCAACTATTTCTAGATGGGATTTCTTGAGCTAATATTCAGAGAGATTGGCATGCTTAATCTTGGTAATATTTTTCATTTTGCTTGCCACACTTGTCTACCATTCCATAAAACTTACTAGGTCAGGTAAATGTGAACCAATTGCAACAAGTAGACCTGATGCTGCTCGTTGCCAATCCGAATTGATTTCCTGCAGAAGAACAGTCGCCATGAAGTAAAGAACTCATGTGTACCAGTTGATCAAAAGCAACATATAGTATATAATGAAGTCATTAATAGACAGTCCAGAAAGAACAAAAGACCAAGAAAATAATGCCCACGTCAGAATCTCATTACTGAATGCCTAATTCTCTCCACAATATCGACTGATTAAATAAAGAGTATAGTATTGTAACATTTAATGCAGAGTTAGGAATATGTCCCATAGTCCAGGTCAAAAAGCCATTAATGCATAAATATACGCATCCTTCCCCATCATAACACAAATTACCTTAGAGGATATCATTTCAGCGGTAGCAATCTTGGCCACCTTTGCCATGAAAGAATCATCGACATCTCTTCTGTCGAGAGAGCGAACTCCAAATGCCATCACTTGGAAAACACCGGCCATGTTTCCGAATCGCTAATAAATATTCCAAAATCAAAACACTCAACCCTCCAGATTACCGAGGAATTAACCATCTAGTGAACGGAAAAGCATAAGTAAGTACCCGGCGTCCTCCTCGTGAAACGACTGCACAGCACTCAAGAACTAAAAGAGGATTCCTACAAGTACATTAGACCCAACATTCAGTAAAGTTTCGTGAGGAATTAATGAGTAAACCAGTGTGAGTAGAGAGATAATCACAGAGCAGCAATGTCTTTGAGAGAGGCCATGGAGGCCTCTCTGACAACAGAAGACTCATCGGCTAGTGACGACACCAGCACCTGGACGGCCTCTGCAACAAAGCGAAGCTATGAGATCGAAGACCACAAAGAGTAGCCAAATATCACAATCGCAGGTGTAGAAGGTACCTGGAGCCATAATTGAACTTCCAGAAGCCATGGAAGAGCTGCACAGAATTCAAACCACAGGCAAGCCGGAAAACATAGGCACCCGGCACCAACCCAGGGACGCCACCGTCCTTTTTCACCGGAGACAAGAACACAGGTACTATGATTTGTTTGATATTTTTCACGGAGATTTTCAGGCGGCCACCTACCTTTCTCCCCACGATCGACCGTCTTTCTGGGGAGGAAGATTCTGCAGTTACGTTATTAGCGCTTAATAATTGATTTATAGGTTGGCTACTTGGCTGATTTAAGTGCAGCATGCATTAGGTGATTTTTTTGGGGAAAAAAAAAATCCAAGAATTATTGATATATGATTGATAGTTTTTTTTTTTATTATTGATCATTCATTAATGGGTAAAGGATTTCTCTCGTCACTGGAGATAGAGTTATCTCTAATGACCCCAAAATTACGTCGTTTTAGATTATGAAGGATGTTTCTGTAATTTTATTTATTTTTTAATACCAAGACATCATTCATTAATGTACCTGAAATTACTAATAAACCCTTCATTAATAATTTTATTTATTTTTTAATCATATACATTTGACCAAAACATCATTCATTAATGCACCTGAAATTACTAATAAACCCTTCATTAATTTAAAACGACGTAGTTTTGGGGTACTGAAGAAATACTTTTCCCTTCATTAATATTAATAGGCCATAAACAAAAGGGAAATGATTAATGATTATTTGTTACCGTGTTACTATGTTAAGTTGCTTGATGAAATTGGTTATAAATTCAGACGTGTCGATAAATCAGATGTACTCCCTCCGGTCCTAATTATAAGACATAGTTGACTTTCTTTGGAGATATTAAGGAAGCTAAATAAGTTACTTAATCATTTCATATGTTGTGCATTTTTAGATTATATATTAGTTTATTAGTTAAACTAATTAGTTTGAAGAAAAAAATAAAAATAAAAATAGTCTAAAGTAATTTAATTAGCTTCTTTAATTTCTCCAAAAAAGTCAACTATGCCTTATAATTAGGACCGGAGGGAGTATATGGTATGGTTTTTTTTGGCCGAATATGTTAAATATGGTATGGTTTTTATTTGACTCTGGGTTCAAACTTTAAGATTAGTTGATATTAATTATTGATTAATTTTTTTAAGCCTATAGATGGGCTTATTAGTTTACTTGCACAGCTGCCCGACATTTCTTTTTCTTTTAAGCCGGCATACAGTTCAAACTTCATGCAATTTATTCATTGATTAATATATAAACAAAAATAAATTTATACTTCAAGAGTTAAAACTTTAAAACAAAATAAGGAGTTTTATTTTATTGACAGAAAGAAGTAAAATTAGAGAAAATTCCATAATGATACATTAAAACCCGGACTTAGTGTTTGCGGGTTAGTGCTGATGTTGTTGATAATAACGAGTGTTTGCGACTCAAATTTGGCATATATATGTTTTGAATTATAAAAGTTTATTGTTTTATTTTTATCTCTTAAAAAGACGAAGAGACAGTGAAATTTTTAAATTTAATGAAAAGTCTTGAGATTTAACTTTTTACCTCTCTTAATAAATATGGTTTCGGATTCAAACTTCACTAACCTAAAATCTGTGTCATGTACGAGTTCAATGGGCAAACTTCATATGTAAGCAAGTTTTTAAAACTTGACTCGTGAAGAAACCATTTAGAGAAAAAAAAAAAACTAGTTTCGGTGTCCTTTACCTATGGTAATTAAAATCTCAATTTATCATTACGATTTTACGAACGCTTTTATGTTTTTACGTTACGATTTACGTTTTACGATTTTTTATCCCTCTTCCGATTTTACGTAAAATCTCGATATTAACTACTTTACCTTTACCTATCCCATCTCGGTGGTCATATTTGATTTTTAAAAAAATATTTATTTTTTTATAAAAATTTATTTTTTGAAAAAATATTATTTAAGAAATTATTTTTATTTTAGATTTTCTACTCATTAAAATAATTTTAAAAAATAAAATAAAAAATAATCAAATTTGGACTATCCAAATCTTATTTAGATAATTTTGGGCAAATGGTGCAATCCAAAAACTGTTCCCTGGAGAGGTGGTACAAGTACAACCCACTTAACTGAGTGAATAGTTAACATATGGTGGATGGGATGGCATTTTTTTTTTTTTTTTTTGGGGTGAAAGGATTGGATGGCATTTTAATTGAGTTTTCTTTCTTTTTTAAGCCGACTCACTATTCAAACTTGGGGCAACTGTTTCATTAGTACTTTTTTTTTTTTTGGGTCAAAGCTTCATTAGTACATAAACAAAAACAGAGCCGTAGTGTAAACTTTAATTTAATGTCTAATTCGCAAACAACAAGATAAGGACTTTTTTTTTTTTTTTTTGTCTACCCAGTTCACCAGGGTTTTGTCCCGACTAATCAAGATCTGACTCGCGCCGCACACTTGGCTTTGATGGGAGAGTCTCCCAGTAGAGTTTTTTGTATCCACAAGGCTCGAACCCGAGATAAGGACTTTAATTTCATTGGCGGCAGGGAATAAAATTAATTTATTGATGAGCTCACAACTGGGCTGATTAACTGTTTGTTGCAATTAATATACTAATCAATTACTAGTTGATTAGTTGATATATTATTAATTGACTAATTGATTGTAGTAGTTAAACTTCATGCAACTTTTTGAAAATTTATATTAAAAAATTAATAAAAAAACATTAAAGTATTTTTTTTTATAATTTCTTACTCCTGAAAAGCTTACCTCTTGCTTATGAATTTAAATATTAATTTATAGAATGTTTTGTCATTAGATTTTTCATTTTTATCTAACGTTTTAATACGTCCTAAGCTAATTCCTTTTTATGAATAATCAAAATGATATAAGCAAATAACACAGTCATACATTATTACAAAATAGAAAACAAACAAAGATAATTGTTAGGAGAAGGAAAAAAGTGTCAAACAACGGGGAGGGGCACATGAACAGAAAGGAAGGCAAAAGACTTCAACACCCCTATTTGCATTCAGAACCTGGCTTTTAGTTGTTGTAGGAGTGTTTGCTACCGTCATGAATTGCTAGTAAAAGGGATTGATTCTATTGAAATAGGAATCTACATTAAAATTAGTACTCAAAATTACAATTTATTTCAGAAAAATATAATTTTTGGTTTTTGAAATTTTCTGAATTATTGATTCAGTCTCTAAATTTTTAGTTAAATCAATTCAGATCTTATAGCTAGAATGACCGACCATTGTTTATCAAAAAATAAAAAATAAAGACAGTCAATTCCACCCTAAGGATTAAATTGCAGCCAAGGTTAGCGTTTACAACTGTTAACAAGGGCTTCTCAGTAAGGCGTGAGATTTGAATTTAGAAGAGATCTTCCAATCACTGAGAATTAAAGAATTCAGAAATGGATTTCACAGAAAACGGTGAAATAATACCAAGTACTCCTGAAAACGCTGGGCAATGTTAACGAGTGAAATTCAAAAGAATGGAACTTAAAATATACAGCCGTCACGATCGTAGTCAAAAAGGGAGGGCCCAGTTGAGACGCAAGGGCCGAGAACGCTATATTTACACTAGTGGCACAGTCCGGTTCAATAAGGAGAACCAACAGGAGCAATAAGGCCCAGGTACCGCATTATCTTTAACCGACGAGCCTTTCTTTCTGATTTTGGAGGAGATGCCACTTCCTACAAAATAATTTCATTTCTAAGCACTTGACAGGTATAAGTCCTGCTAAAAGGTAAAAACCATGCCAAAAACTGGGGAGAAACTTACATCAAAATGAAGTTTGCGCTTGCGTTGTCTTTTACCCCTTCCACTCTCCTTTAAATCTTCTATTGTTTTGCTTGAGGCTGATGAAGTCCATTTTTCTGATCAAATCAAAAGTATTACAGCAACAACATCGATAAACTCATAAACAAAAAAGGAGTGCATTAGAGCTTCATCAATGGCAGCCATAACTTTCAATGATAAGCTTATGAAATGAAACAGTATCTGCTGCGTGTATGAGCACACACTTCTTTTAGAGATGGCTAGGTGCTAAATAGTCCCATATTTTCATGACAAATGCAGAAAATGTAAATGGTATTAGTTTGAAAGTCAAATTATCTCAGCAGGCATGAAAAACAAAATATGGACAATAAACAACGCAGCAGCCAAAATATCAATTGTTGTACTGAATTATGACTAGCGGAGCTGTGTGGTTTTAGGTTGATTGTGCATAGATGAAACACATCTGGATCTACTGTTTGACTAAATTTAAGGCAGTTTAACTAAAGAATACAATCACATCAATAAAAATGCCTTCTGCATATGATAACTTTTGTTCCAAAAACTGGAATTATGCAAATAACTTCAAGCTAATACGGAAATTTTGTTAACTCATAGTATGATTATTGTGTTTATGTATCTATATCCCTCATTCCATAAAACTTAATCTGGAGTAAAAAGCAAATTATATACCAGATGAGTGATCTTGCAGATCCAAGTGAACAGTCCTTTGAGAACTTGACTTTCTACACGAACTAAGTTGTTCCTTCCTCTGCAAAGCCTATAGTAAAATAAGAAGACAAATGAAACACAAAAATCTATGGGTTAAAATTACGAAATATTCTTAGGTCAGGGCATACAGAACTGTTTTAGATTAACATACTTGTTTTAGAGCATCTTGGAAATCTTTTGCAGGGTTACTACTCCTTTCTTCAAAAGACTGGAGCAAAAAAAAAAAAAAAAGCAGCATAGGCATCAGATATTGATAAACACTGGTTAAGAGAAACAAGAGGTAGAACCATGTCCCATGGTGAAAATGAGGTCTTATTTCTCCAACAGCCCCTCTTCTCTATAGGTCAGAAATTGGGGAAACAAAGGACAAAGTAGGGAAGAAGGATCTGAACAGTGAAAATTACTAGCTTCTCTACAAGACAATTTCAATTTCAACAGTCCACAAAATGCCTCTTGAAATACATGCTGCCTGGCAATAACTGTGGGTGGCAATGGAATGACTTCTCTTTTAGGGTTGAGATGAGGTTCTCATTAGCCCCTCTTTCTCCAGGATTCAGTTCCAGCAAGGTGTTCCCAAAATGCAATATCCAAAGAAGGACTCGAGAACAATAATAAATTTCCATATGATACAGAACAGTAAGAAAAGAACCAAACTCACATCCTCAAATGCAGAAAGATCTTTCCCTGGATCAATCCAAGCACTGTAAAGCAACAAAGTAATATTCAGCTCAATGTTTCATAATGTTAGGCACTTGCATGAAACTCGCATTATACCAAAAGTATGCTAAAATACCAGGGTTGATTCCCATAAAACTGCACCAAGACATGTCCATCACAGGCCTGGCCTGCTAAGGTGGGCCTTTCTTCAATGATCTGAAATAATATTTTTAATAAGCGTAAAAAAGTTATAAAGTTGATATAGAAAACAAAAGGTGTTGAAACATCAGCACCTAACCTCTCCTATGCCATAAACTAATTCATGATATCAACTAATTTTAACAGAAATTTAGATTCGATGCAACCCAAAGAAGTCAAAGAAAATGTATACGAGAAATTCGTATGAAGGGATCTTAAATTGGTAACTAGTAATTGATTGAATTCAATGATATATAATATTTCTACACTGGCAGAAGAAAAACCTATATCATATGAAAATATGATACAACATGAAAAGCCCAAACTTCAATACTTGCAAATTGCCAGATTTAATGACTTAAGAACTTCTTTCAGTTCAAAAGAAGGACTTAAGATCTACTGCAGACAAGAACAGATGTAATATATGAAATATAACTTCTGCATTTCACAAAAGGAGGCATGCCTCACAAATCCACAAAGGATGAAGACAAGGGAGAGCACTAGAATAAATTAGGAAGTTCATCGTGACTCGTAGCTACATAAATATACTACTGTAAACTACAATTAAGATGTATCACTTCAATATATTTAAAAAAGAGAAAAAGGAGAAATAAATAAGACTAAACTTGTATGGTTGAACATCAGAAATAAAAATCAATCACCTATTTCAAAAGTCCCTCAATCATGTTTTTTCTCCTTTTTTGCCAGCCTGGTTCTCCAATTGCATATACAAGCACATGCAACTTCCCCAAATCCTTTTATTTTTTGAAAAAAAAAAAATCCCACTAAATTTTTGGGAAGCAGAAAAGTGTGTGTATTTAAGGCTGCTAAATGTTGAAGGTAAGCTCTATATATAATCCTTTTGCATGAGATATCAAAGGTAGGCTACGAACACTGATCAAATCAAACAAATTTTTGCCACAGATCATATTATTGTGAGACTCAAGAGGCACTTCACTGCCATAAAGTCTGCAGGCTTCGGAATCCTACTTTCTTGCTTCGAACTATGTAACTTCTTATTGCATTATATGACAAGCAAGTAGTAAATGGCAGTAAAAAACAAGAAGGATGGCATGATATAAAAGTTAATACCTCCGCAGGCCACCACACTTGACATGATGTTTTTGCCCATACAACACTCCCTGGGGTTATAGGAATACAATTGCTGCCAGTAACAGGTGACTCCTGTGATGTGGATTCTGACATCCTGAGTGTGTTATTTTTTCCTCGTTGACCATCCCTACATTATATTCTTAATAAACTTAATGAGAGATGGAGAGAGAGATGCAATCTTTTGTATATATTCGCACAGCCATGAGGAAAGGCCATCAAAAACATACCTAATGCTGGCAAGGTCAAGAGCTTCATCTCCAATAACTGATTCAACTTGAGTTAATGGAGCGTCAAGATTTTCACCCGTAAGAGAACCACTGCATTTAACAATTTTACCTTCAAGGATTTGTTCTTGTTTCATTCTATCCTCATGCGAACTGTTTGTGGAGACACTGTCTGATCTAAATTCTCCAGAAGATGAGCCGTGTGAAGAAACTGAAAATACGTCGCCCGAAATAGAGGTTAAACATATATGTGACAAAATTCAGTGATCCGAAGACAAGCGGGCATTTGTGCCAAGGCAAATGAATTGTGTTTAGTCCTTTGTACAAATTCCAATGAAGCCATCAATTTAAACCCAAAAGAAAATATTGATGCCTATGAATTTAAAAACAAGAATGTAACTTTTTAAAGCTTTTATCATTTACTTAATTTTTTTTTTTTTTTTGGGCTCGAAATTTATCATTTAATCAAAAGCAAAAAGTTATTGAAGCTCATTATTATTTATCTCTTAACTGAATGGCCTATCTAGGCTTCTCACACTGCATATAAATACTCCATGACTAGAGCACTAAAATCTGACTGCTATTGATTACTCTGGCAACTGCTGAACCATTTAGCTTGATATCGGGATCATGACAGTGACCAAAAATTCAATATATAAAAGCAAGTAAGCAACAGTCTTAGACTGCATTCCGTCCCCTTGCTTAACCAAGGAAGAATGGACAAAAATTATAGAATAAATACATAAATGTTCTAAAACTATCATCCAAACCCGTCAGAGAGAAAAGTCATACATTATTAATATTATGAAGCTAACAAGAAGCCATACTTAATTTGATAATGAAGGAGTTAGAATGCATTTTATAGTATCAAAAGGATCGTTTAATGGTTACAATAAGAGTGGAGGTTGATTACATACGTTTTATTAGATGAGTTCTACAAATGGCACAAACATTACTCCGACAACTCAATGTGCAGCACCTTTCAGTCATAAAACAGTACTAGCTGTAAATCAATAATCCATAGCTAAAAAATAACAACTAATTCAAAAAGAAGAAAAATTGGATCTAAGCTGAAGATAGAAGCTCAAATCTCAGAGGTTTCGACCGAGCATGCAGTGTATGTGTAGAAGCAAAGGAAGACTAAACCACATGCATCATAAAGATCAATCGTGATGATCTGTTTACATCCCAATTAAAAGGAAAATTGTTGACAATAAACCCAATCCCCAAGTGGTGAACAATGAACATAATCGAGTTTAAAATCAGAACATATTTAACAGTAATTACCCAATTCAACGGATCAAGACTTGCAGCCGTTAATCAAATAATTTGCATAAGTTGAAGTAAGAAAACTTATAAAATGTGGTATGAGAATTGAGAACAGACATAGGAAGCAACCTGGGTTGGAGAGACAAGTAGGATTCCGCATAAACACAGAGAAATCAGAGCGGCGTTTTGGTGGTGTGCTTCTACGCTGTTGAGAATGTTTTGGGATACAATCAATTGGGATTGTCTTTTGACTCTTCTTCTCAGGTGTCCTTCTCTTCTTTGCCATTGCTCCGAAAGGAAGTATCAGTAAAGAAAGAGAAGCAAAAAAGAATGCCTAAGGAGACAGAGGAACCCTAGAACAAAAATAGGAAGGCACGTTTGATCAATGAGAATAGAATGTGGCAATCAAACACTACGACAACAACTTAAAATTTAAAATTGGCCGCCTTCTAAGGTTATCTCAATCTCTTTTGCGGTGCATATTCCGAGCGCCAAACGGAATTGTCCCACTGAAATCTTCCGCTATCGACCTAACCGCATCCACGACGTGATACAAAAACCACGGCTGATGTTTCACAACTAAGAATGTTGAAGCCATTTTTTCCTTTTATTCAACAAATTTTTCTTTCTTTTTTTTAATGTCCTGAATAGTTTGCTAAGTTGCCAGTATCAAATATAATTTTGGCGTTTAGCATTAGGAAGGCGCATGTTTTGAAAAGTTCCCTCCGGTTCATACACCGTGGTGGCGCGGGCATAGTGAGTTGAGACTTAAAAGATGAAGGTATTGGAGAAATTACTTTGACGATTTTTTGGGAGGGATATAATCAATTATTTTATTGTTTTAAGATTCTTTATTAGGCAAGCTTGTCTGTTTCCATATGATGGTATAGAAGCAAGGGGAAAAATTCTCCATCATTCGCCAACTTTTTCCTCGTCTTGTCAATGTTAGACAAGCAAACTCGGGTTTCTAATAAACACCAAGAATTCGTGGATATCATAAAATAAGGGGGTAAGACTCAATTGGAAAGAACCCACGAAGACTTTCTCTTTTTACTCTTGACAAAACTAATTTTTACTCTCTTCACTCTTAAATATATAATAAAGCTTATAATGTAAAACTTTATCATATATTTAAAACCGAATATAGTATATTCAAATCAAAGTAAAAGTTAGAAATTAATACTATCTTTGGTCATAATTGTAAAATCGGTTTGACTTTGTTTTGAGAGATTAAATAAGTTACTTAATTATATTATATGTTGTGCATCCTTAAATTATATATTAGTTTACTAGTCAAACTAATTAGTTCGAAAAAAAAATAAAAATACTTTAAAGTAATGTAATTAACTTCTTTAATTTTTTTTTAAACTCAATTTTATCTTATAATTAAGATCAAAGGAAGTATCATTTATGTTTTGATTCTCTTTTAAAAAACTGATACTCTACAGTTTAACGTCAAAAAGAGAGAGAGAGAGATATGAGAGGATTGAACTTACCCTGCGCACTCACATTAGATAACTAGAGTTTTTTTGCTCAAAAGATAACTAGAGTTTAAAAAGTAGTCTCTCTCTGCTACTTTAATATAACACATATTATATTGGAAAAGGAGTTAAGATAGTTAATATGATATGTATTTTTTAAAACACTCTAATCATTTTTCTTAAATCTTAATTACCCCCTCCCCTTGATTACTGTAAAGGGAATATCTAATCATTTTTCTTAAATCTTAATTACCTCCTCCCCTTGATTATTGTAAAGGGAATATCAGTAGAAGTAAATTAGAAAAAGATTAATAAATACGAAAATTATGTCATATATTTAAGAACAAGATCAACTTCCTAAACATTTGTCCTTTTGGTCCTATTAAGAAGTCCCTTTTAATTGACTAAATCTCACATACCAATTAAAGGTGGTTAACTCAATAATTATGATGTAAATTTTCAACTTTACCCTTATTTATGAATGAATATTTTTCAACTATTTCTTCTACCTCCGTCTTTATGGGTACAATTAAAATAGACAAAATTGTCACAATTTTATTTATTACATGAAACTATAATTATAAATACAACCAAAATTTTTAGTAAAAAAAGATTTATAAATAGGATCAGAATTGAGTAATAGAGCTTCAAGTAAAGCATATAGGGGTGAGAATAAGTCGGGCCCCAATTACAAGCCAGGCATGTTTAACCAAAACTTGGCCTAGCCTATTTCCATGTGTAAAAGCATATAAGAATTTAGATTAAAGTAATATACTTTCTCATCATATCTTTAATGTATGACCTAAATGAGAAGTTAATCTTGGTATTAAATCTAAGACTTTTTCTCATATTAATCAATATTTTTCTAATTTAACTTTATTGATGTCCCTTCAATAGATAAAAAAATAGAGAGGATTAACGAAGGTGATTATGATGTTTTAGGGAAAATAAACATATATGATTTTAACTATCATAATTAACTTTTTTAACATAATAAATTTAGGTAAAGTAATTGTAGAGAAGACAAATACAACTTAAGCATTCTTTATTCATGATGGTCAAAACAAAATTCACCATCTCATACTATTTTATTTTATTAATTATTGATATTTCATTTAGTATTACTATTAATATCACCATAACGGTAGCACTGAAATCAAGATTCAAGAAGCTGTGAAAATTATGAGACGGCCCATAAATTAGGGATCAGCTTCCAAACTCCCAAGTCTACACCGGACAGAAGGTGACGTCATAACTATCAGCTCCTTTACATTTATATTTGGGCGGGTTACTATCGCCAGGATAGGTGTGGGCCATGGGGCACAACTCCTTGTTCTTCTTGGAGTACTCATCAGGCTGGCAACTACTATTGCTGCAGCAATATTTGGGCTCCCTCAACACATCGCACGCACTGTAACATCCCGCATATCGACCCTCTCTATTCGCGGCAACCAAAGATGGAGGGCAAACGTCCTTAAGATCTATGGCACAGTCCACGACCGGGCACGGGCCGGATCCGTCCACGAGTGTCCCTCCATTGGGTTGGATCCGGACCCGCATGTTCTGCCCATGGATTAGACTCACTTCGTAGGAGACGACTGGGTTGTTGATGTCGAAGTTGAGGAGAGTAACCGGGTTAGAGGGTTGCGGACCCGCACATATTTTTTTACCGGTGCCGCAATCTCCGGTTTGGCATGAGAAGTAGAAGGAGGCATTGTTGGAGCACTGGGTCCGAACCCAAATGGAACCGGTCCAGCGATCGTCCATGCTGTAAGTTGTCTGGACATCCGGTGGAAGATCTGGCTCCGCATCCACCATGTCGGTACTGGCGGCACGCCAAACAGTATAGGGGCACTGGTTCGTAAAATGAAACTTCACATCACAACGCCCTCCTGCATATATATTACAACACAAGTGTTAACGATTCCACTAGACTGTGTAATAGAGATTAATTCCGAGTTATATATGCTGGGAGTGAAGCGATTGAGGAACAGGGAAGGAATTATTGTTTACGAATGAAGCGGAAAACAAGAAAGAAGATCGTAAAACCTGGAAAGAGTAACAGTAACGGCAGCAGAAACTTGAAAAGAGCTCTGACGGCCATGATCTAATCGATATCTATCTTGATGATCACCGTGGTATTTATACCTGGCGCACCACACAAAGCCAAACCATATATGTGCCCAGTGTGTGTGGAGGATTTGTTTTGTTTGAATGGCATCCGATCCGACAATTAATGTAATTGCGTGTGATTGGATTATGATTAAATTTGTGATTAATTTCTTATTCTGGGTAATTTCTTACTTAGAGGGATTATATTTATTGTGATTATAGTATGATCATGGTAGTTAAAAACTCGATTTATCACTGTAATTTTAAGTTTTTACGATTTTTTTTTATTAAAACGATTTTACTAATTTTTCAAACACTTTTAAATTTTTACGATTTTACTACGTTATGTTTTACGATTTTTCATTCTTCTTCCGTTTTCAGGTAAAATCTACGTTTTCACTATCATGAAAATGATTTTGTGTTGATTAGGTACTGCATCTCATGATAAAGGATTCTCTCCATTTTCTTTACCGTTGACTCATCTCCATTTTTATGTTCTTAATTACTTTCAGGTCAATTATATAGATGGTTGAGAATTAATATTCTATAACACTACCAATTTTAGTCATTATCAAATCACTAACATATACTACCTCCGGTCCTAATTATAAGGCATAGTTGACTTTGTTTGTAGAGATTAATGAAGTTAAATAAGTTACTTAATCATTTTATATGTTGTATATCTTTATATTATATATTAGTATGTGAGCCAAACTAATTACTTTGGAAAAAAAATAAAAAGAAAAATACTCTAAGTTAATTTAATTAGCTTCTTTAATTTCTCCAAAAAAGTCAACTATGTCTTATAATTAGGACCGGAGGGAGTATATAATACTTTAATAGAAGTATAAATATATGAATTATCTAGATAAAATTTTAATAATTTAAATATCCTTATGCAATTTTTTTTATAATAATATTTGGGTCAAGGAGCATTGTCGCCAACAAACTATGGGGTCAAGAGCAACCAGCACAACAAACTATTTTTTGGTCCAAAAATGCAAATGAACTATTGAAAAGATTAAATACGCACAGAACCATCACTTTTTCCCTAACGTCCGTTTGGCATTTACATTTTGGGGAAATTGAATTTAAAACAAAATGCCACGTGTGCCTTGACTCAGCTGAAGTGGAAGAAAAACGCGACATCGGGAGAATGAAGGGAGCAACCGAGCAAGCATCAATTAGGGCTCTCAGAATATTTGGGGGAAAACAGGAGATTCGAAGGGGAAAGCATCGTCACTGCAACCCAATCACCGTCGACGGGAAAGCGGTCTTGAATGCCATCATCGGCTTCATCGTCGAGTGGAAGATGCAGGCGGAGAGTGGTGTTGCTTCGACAACCGAGTCGCGAGGAGGACTATGAACCTCCGATGAGGGATACAGCCAAGAGAGAGACAGCCGTCGACCTTTTTTGTTCTGACCACAACTCACGTCTACCTCTCCCTTTTCCCTAGTTCTTCTCACCCTTCAGCTCCTCTATCCCTTGCTCGATGAGGTTCTGATTTTTGCGACCTCCCCTCTGGTTCTCAACGAAGAAGAAGAGTGAAAGTCTAGAACAGTCTTTCCACGTCGCTGGTTCTCAACGAAGAAGAAGAGTGAAAAGTCCAGAACACCTGTTTAATGTTTGGGATTGTCATATAAAGGCTAGAACTGAATACCTCTCTCTCTATTCCTCTGGTTTTTCGCTCAATCTGGTTTAGATCTACAAGGAAGACGATGAATAGTGACTATCCTTCTTCTTTTTTACCCTTTAAATTAAAATCTTCAAATTGGGCTTCTCCTCCACTAATGCACCGAATCTGATTGTGAAGGGGGAAACAAGAACATAATAATAGTAGTAAAATCAATTTCCCCAAATTGTAAATGGCAAACAGACGTGAGATAGAAAGAAACGGTATTGTGCCTATTTAATATTTTCATTAGTTCATTTGCATTTTTGGACCAAAAAAAAGTTTGTTGTGCTGGTTGCTTCTGACCCCATAGTTTGTTGGCGATTATGCTCCTTAACCCATAATATTTTAGTTAAAGTATACTTTTTAGTACTTTAAATTTTATATATAACATATTTTTGCTCCTTTAACTTTATAAATTATAGTTTTGATTCTAAAATTTTAACATCGTTAATATTATTAACGGAAAACGGCAAACTCAAGTAGTGACTAATAACATTTAATTACACCAATTTTATATATTATTCAATTTACCTATATTAAATTTAAGTTTAATAATATGTAATTACCCAGTTAGTCATACAACCATTCGTGAGTCAAACAGGGGAGTGGAGCCGAAGTTGAACCCAAATCCATGAAGTTGAATATTCTCGTGTCTATTCTGGTGGAGCCATAGGCAGAGCTGAAGATCCAAAGAAAGAAGAATAAGTCAAGCAAAGAAAGTTAAGCAAGACTGCTGGCAGAAAAATGTGTAAATAAGAACTTATTGGTACTCGTAGAACGACGGGGAAGTATTGTAATTAATGGTAAATAAAAAAAAATTCAACAATTTCTGTTTCTAACCAAATAAAAGGGAGAATTATAATAAAGAACCTAAGAAAAATAATATTTATTTAGAAGTATCATAAAAATGATAATTATTTTGAAGGACAAAAAA
The DNA here is from genome assembly GCA_034222035.1 of Acacia crassicarpa. NCBI lineage: Eukaryota > Viridiplantae > Streptophyta > Magnoliopsida > Fabales > Fabaceae > Acacia > Acacia crassicarpa. The sequence goes on along the minus strand of JAWXYG010000002.1, from coordinate 57,634,291 downwards.
TTAAAACATTAATATAAAGAGACTAAATTGCCCTTAGTCAAATTTCCTATATTATCTCTAATTAAATCAGAATCTGAAGTGAATGATTGAAAATGATAAATAGAGATCAAATAAGAATCTGAAATATGCAAGTTAGAGTCTCTATTGATAACTTTTTATCTCTCTATGAAAATTGAAGAAGAAATCATAGATTCTTTCATCCACAAAGATCTCCCTGGCATCCTCCCCTCTGTTCTATGATTTTCAAGTTCTTCTTCCTGATAATTTTTATCTCGTTTTCCTTTAGTTCTGTTCTTGTTATAACCATTAAAACCTAATTAATCCTTACCCCTTTAGTATTGTATATTTTTCAAACTTTTGTTTTAAATCACCGAAGCCAATTCGCATAGTCCGTCATTTTTCTTTCTTTATGTGGAAGGGAAGGTTGCCATATATTATTGTTCCAAAAAAAAAAAAGTTTTGCAAACATTGACCTGCAGTTTTTTTTTTCTTGTTAATTAGATATTTCATTTTAGGTATTTTTTTTTTGTTAATTAGATATTTCATTCTAAAAAAAGGTTGTCATATATTATTGTTCCAAAACTTTTTTTTTTTCATTTTTCATCTTTATGTAAAAATTGTAAAACCAAAGGCAATTTAATCTCTTTATATTAATGTTTTAATTTTTTGTCCTTCAAAATAATTACCATTTTTATGGTCATTCTTAGGGATGTCCAAAAAACCCGGTAGTCTAGGTGGCCCGATCCGGTCCGGTCTGACCCGACCCGGTCCAAGACTGTTCACCCAGACCATTCTGGTCTGGTCGGGCTGGATTGGACTTCGGTCTAAGGATTCAGATCCTATGGACTGGTCCGGTCTAGTCCGAAAATGTTTTTAATTTTTTTTTAAAAAAACCATTACTTATATTTTATATTGTATTCTTGTTCAATGTCATGTTGTTGGAGATTATTATGGGTTTAGGATTGGATTTAAGATGTTTGCATGTTTATTTATTGTCCTACAAGTGGTGATTCATTGATTTAATTATTGTTCTAGAAGTGGCAATTTTTTTTTTTGAAAAAAAAAACTAGTCCTGGACTACATGGACTGGTCCAGGCAGTCCCCCTAGACCGGTCTGGTCCAGCCCGAGCTAGACCAGACCAGACCTCGGGCTGGATATTCTGGTCCAAGGTCCCTCCTGGACCAGACCCCGGGCTGACCCCCAATCCGGTCCGGTCTGATCTGATCCATGGACATGCCTAGTCATTCTTAATAAATATTATTTTTATAGGTCCTTTGTTATAATCCTCCCTAAATAAAATGGCGGAGAATTCTTTTTTATTTTCTTTTTTTATTAACGAAATATGATTGGTAATAATCCCCTTCTGACCTCATACTGACGTCCCTATACCCACGCGCTTCCTCGTACTATGTGAAGAGAAACTAATTTTCCGTTAACGATGAGGTCAAAAATCCATGGTTATTAAACCCGGATCGGTTAATGAACCAGTCGAGATATTGGATTAAGGGTTAGTGGGTCAGACTGGAGTTAAATCGGAGCTAAACCGGGACCAAACTGGTAAAAAATATAAATATTTAATGTTATTAATATATTAAGGATTAAGGTGCAAAAATACACATGTGCTTTTCTCCGAGGAGCACCCAGCAGCAAATACTTTTTTTGGGTGTAAAAGTGCACACGTGGTTACAAATTAGGTGCAAAAATATCGTTTGACCGTTAAGTTTGACTTTGACCGATGACGTGGCATTTCAAAGGTGCAAAAATACACATGTGATTTGTCAAGAAGAGCGCTTAACAACAATTTTTTTTAATTTAATAATTTTATTTTAATTACTACCGGGTGCTAAAATGATATTTAGAATACTGACCTGTACTGAAAAAATACTTCATAATCTTGAAACATTATTTTTATATCTGAAAAAAATATTTCAAGGTACTAACTGGCACTAAAAAGATACTTTGAAGTATTTTTTCTGTACCAGTCAGTATCCTGAAAGTACTTTTAAGTACCAGTCAGTACCCTAAAATATTTTTTTCAGCATCCTTTTAGTACCGGTAAACACTTTAACTATTTTTTCAAAATCCTAAAATATTTTTTCAAGATTATGAAGTATTTTTTCAGTATCAGTCAGTATCCTTTTAGTACCGTTCAATACTTGGAATATTTTTTCAAGATCCTAAAATAATTTTTCAAGATTATGAAGTATTTTTTCTGTACTAGTCAGTATTCGAAAAAAATTATTTCAGAGTACTGACTAGTACTAAAAAGTACTTTCAGGATACTGACTGGTACAGAAAAAATACTTCATAATCATGAAAAATTATTTTAAGATCTTGAAAAAATATTTCAAGTATTGACCGGTACTAAAAGGATACTGACTGATACTGAAAAAAATATTTCAGGGTACTGACTGGTACTAAAAAGTACTTTCAAAATACTGACTGGTACAGAAAAAATACTTCATAATCTTGAAAAATTATTTTAGGATCTTGAAAAATTATTTCAAGTATTGACCGATACTAAAAGGATACTGACTGATATTGAAAAAAATATTTCAGGGTACTGACTGGTATTAAAAAGTACTTTCAGGATACTGAATGGTAGAGAAAAAATACTTCATAATCTTAAAAAATTATTTTAGGATCTTGAAAAAATATTTCAAGTATTGACCGGTACTAAAAGGATACTGACTGATACTGAAAAAAATACTTCATAATCTTGAAAAATTATTTTAGGATCTTGCAATAAAATTATTAAATTAAAAAAAAATTGTTGTTGGGCGCTCTTCTTAACAAATCACATGTGTATTTTTACACCTTTGAAATGCCACGTCATCGGTCAAAGTCAAACTTAACGGTCAAAGTCAAACTTAACGGTCAAACGGTATTTTTGCACCTAATTTGTAACCACGTGTGCACTTTTGCACCCAAAAAAAGCATTTGCTACTGGGTGCTCCTCGGAGAAAAACACATGTGTATTTTTGCACCTTAACCCATATAGTAATATAAAATTATAATAAGATAATAGAGTAAATAAAACTAGGGATAGGATATTAATGTCACTACCAATTTTATGTCACTAACAAGTTACTATTACTTTTTCATAGTTAGATCAGAATCTCATCTTATCATTTCTCTCTCCTATCGAGATTCTGATCTAATGATAAAAAGTGGTAGTGACATAAAATTGATAGTGACAATATTCTATCCCATAAAACTATAAGTATTTATTTTACATTGAGAAAAGAGCAAACTTCCCTGGGACCAATGCTTTTTATCCGTAAGCCTGGCTAACCTGACCATTGAAACTTCCCAAGCTCTTATCTAGTGGTAGCGTGCAAGCAACGAAAAGTCAAAAACAACTTTTCCAAGCAACAGCTTTTTGTTCTCTCTTCCGCATTTGAAACTAGAAACCTATACTCTGAGCCAAAAGCTAGAAACCTATATCACAATATCCCAATGCTTTTGAGACTATATGCCTATATGACTATATCCGACTCTCATCTTCTTTTATGTCTTCCTCCCTTTTTCCTTTTGCTTGGCCCTCTTCAATTCCGACCTCTCCCTCTTTCCCATGCCCATTCTCTTCTTTCTCAAAGCTGTTTGTCAAGCTTAAAAAAATGAGCTTAGACCTTCCACCTAGCCATCACACACCCCCACTTGCTCGGCGTTTTCTGGTTCGTGCTCGGCGTCTTTCTTCTTACCGAATCTGTTCACGGCGTCTCTCTTCTCAACGGATCTGTTCATATTGGCTCTGTTTTCACTGGATCTGTTGTTATTATTGGCTCTGTTTCTCTTCTTCCCACCGGATCTGTTATTATTAGCTATGTTTTCACTAGATCTATTGTTATTATTGGCTCTGTTTTTCTCCATCTCTCTTTTTCTTGGAAACATCTTCAATTGACGTTTTTTGGAAAAAAAAAAAAACCCCTTTGACCCCGGTTTCTATGCCTGATCGGACCGACTTTATGGCCGGTTCGCCGGTTTGCAGGTGCAGGTCCGAGTTTAATAACCATGCAAAAATCAAAACGTTTGATCCCATGGGCCATAACCCATAAGAATCATTGACTTTGACCCCAAAGTTAAAGTTAAGACTTGAAACTGAAAACAATAAGTCATTTTTTATCAAAAAAAAAAAAAAGATCTTATTTATAAATTCTCTTTTAGATAATAAAGAGGGTTATGATAATTTTAGTCATATTAATTGTACTAATGAAAATAGAGAGATGAGAAATAGTTGAAAGATACCCATTTAGAAATGAGGCAAAATTAAAATTAAAAATTTACCTGATAGTCATTGAGTTAACTACTTATCCTTGGTATGTGTGATTTAGTTATTAAGGACTTAGAAATAGGATAAGAGTGATAATTCATTGTGAGATCGGATCTGATATATGCATGTGTTCTATCCTTCCGATAGCTAGTCACTTACAACCAATCAGGGGCGGAGGTAGCGGGTGCTAGGGGTGGCCCCTGCCCCCCCCAAAATTACAGATGATGACCCAGATTTTTATAGAATTATGTTTCAGCTTGATAAAAGTTCTACTGTTTTCATTTTAGTCCCTATTATTTCTATAATTTAGGGACTAAAATAGAAATATTGAAATGTTTGTAGGGCTGAAATGTAATTTCATAAATATTTGAGTTTTATTCTATAAAATTCGCCCCCTAACTATAATTTCTGGTTCTGCCTCTGCAACCAATATAGATCCTTCCACTAGCTAGTCACTTGCAACCAATATAGAGTTGGTGCAACGAATGTTTTTAAGATGTTTTATCTTTTAATGCCTTAGTTTAGGCAATCTTTTGTAATGGGGAAAAAAAAAGTTAGTCTAAGTGTCTAACGATCTAAGATGCAACGTCCTAAAATTTATTTAGAATAATGACCGGATAGATTAATGGTAATTAATTTACCAAGAAAATTTATTACGAGAGTGAAAGTTTCTAATATTAGTAACAATATAATAAATTTTATTATAATATATTATAATAATATATTATAATACACACACATATTGGTGCCGACCACGTTAAAAGTAAAAGGGGAAGGGAGTAATAAATATTACCCCCAACTACCCCCTATTTTCACCCCCAACCACCCTCATTTTCACCTAAATTACCCCCTCCCCAACCACTATAAATACACACCTTTGGATGCGTATTCAGGCAGAGCAACTGAGCGTTAGAAAAAATAAAAAGAGGAGAGAAAGAAAGAGAGACAGAAAGCGTAGAGATAATTATTTGGGGAGACTGGTAGTAGTTTTTTAGTGATTACTTGAGAATTAGCGAGTAACAGGTAACTCTGAATATTCTTCCATATACTTGTGAATTGTGTATGATTATGAATTATGTTGTTTTATGGATTGAATTATATGTATATGTATTATAATATTATTATAACAAAAGTTGAAATTTACAGTTTGAGCCCAACAAAAATTACAGTTTTGTGCCTATGAAAATTACTGTTTTGTACTCATCGAAAATTACATTTTTGCCCCTAAATTTCAGAAATTATAGTGTAGTCCCAAATTTAATAAATAACAGTTTAGTCCCGAATTTTAGAAATGACAGTTTAGTCCCGATTTTAGAAATGATAGTTTAGTCTTTTGAATTTCAAGAATGACATTTTGGTTTGTTGAGGTTGTATGAAATGTTTGGCTTACCTTATAATGATATTTTATATTAATGGAATCTTATTTTAATATACTTTATTTTATCATGACGGCTGTATTTGTGATGAGTTGGAGTAAAGAGGAATTTGGAAGATAAGTTTTCTTTATGCCGCCACTCAGTGCACAGTGGATGGTACTTGTCGGGACCCCATCGTCCATGTTTTCCTCTGGTCATTATTACATTAGAGTTGTGGGACACGTGACACCTCCTTTGTTGTTATTTTTAAGGAGGGGAGCCATAATCCTACTTAAGCTCTATAACTTTGGTCAAGTGTATCTTAGGTTTTGGTGAGTTTGGAACCATCCAACCAAATGAATGTGTTTTTATCGGACTATCTATTAGCCTATGGCTCCAGTCATCCTTATAAGGATAGACGGTGATATAAGGGAGGTTGCATATTGCATATTATATAATTATATAGTTCAAAATTTGACATAATATATGATGACTACTTTTACAAAAGAATTTTGTATGAGAAATTATGATAAATACAAATATATATGTATGTATGTATGTAGTCAACTCTTGTTTTTTATCATATATAATTTGCTTGTGTACGGTAAAAACTTTCAGTAATTACTGAGGCATGAAATCTCATCTTATATTAACATTTTTCATATGGACATTCTAGTAGGGAGCAAGGGAAGACACCAATGGAATAAACTTTGAAGGCTTTTTTGTACTCTTGTAGCTTATGTTATGTTATTTTTATTTTCCATGACCCTATGACTTCCGCATTATATTTGACTCTGAAATATTTTGAGAATTTATTATGACTTTGTAATATGAATTTTATTTGAAATAGTTATGTAATTTGATAATTTGGATGTTAAGCATCCACATTTGAGCTATTTTAAATATTTTGACTATGTTTTCGGGTGTTGAATTTGGAGTGTTGCATAAGATCTCACTAAATTATTCTAACTCTCGAGTTCGAGTTCTAGAAGAGATACTTATGTTAGAACAAATAGTCACGAACCCGAACCGGATACTAGATAGTAGTATAAAAAATAAAAGCTAGCCGCTTGCATGTCATGGTTTTTTTTATACATCATTATATCATGGTTATTTTTATTGGCAACTGCATGTTAAATTAAACTGTGTTTAGTTGAAGTTAAAGTGTGTGTTTAGTCTTTTAAGTTTGTATCAGATTTCTACTTAGTGCCTTAAATTACTAATAAAAAGATTGTAGATGCAATTTGATTATTCCATTATAAAACAGGCTCTGACCAATTTATAAGCGACAGAAATTCTGTCACTGAACCGATTTAGTGACAAAATTTTATCACTAACTCACTGTTCTTTTGGAATTTATATAGTATATTTTTATTCCTTAATTTTAATACTGTCAATTATATAATTTTTTTAACCGACAAATTTAATTATTTAAATAACAATGACTCAGCTAACAAAGCATACTACAATTTTTAATCCGTCTGAATATTATATTTTTATATAAATTTATTATTTGCCTTAAAGATGAAAATTTTCAAGCAGTTATTAATACAAGTCTTAAAGACTATTTTATTTTGTCTATAGTGAAAAATATTTTTCATTGACACACATGTGCGACAAGCCACGAGAGGGGTGTTTGCTTTAGGGGAGTGGAAGAAAAGGGGAGGAAGGAGTCAGTGGCGGAACTAGGATTTTTTATTTGTGTCCACATAATTAGTGGGGGCATTTAGCCGATTTTTTTTTATCACCGTCGAGATCACTAATTATTGCTTTAATAGTCAAATCAGCACAAGCTTGAAAAAGATATTTCTGAATTATTGATGAAGTCAATTTGTAATTATCGGGGGCGTTTTGCAAGACCACATGACTCATCTCTCTCTTTTTTTTTTGGGTAAAATACATGACTCATCTCTTTATTTGGCTTAGAATAAAACTTTAGAGTTTCAAGAAATAAACCTTGTTGATTTGAACTTTTAGATTCATCATATCGCCGAAAAGGCTAACCATTTCATAGTAGGTATATAGTATAATCTAAAGAAATTTTCAGCCAAATATGATAATCAATTCTTTATTGTTCAGAAATATTTGAAAAGGCAATATCAATATGTTGCTTTTGCTTCATCAAATCTTGACAAGCTTGATAACATCTATTGTGAACACTCTTATGATCTCCAACATGAACTTTGATTCTATCATTCTTTTGCCAATTTTTGAACCCCACACCAACAAATTCTTCCTGCGTCAAACCACTACCTCCAACCTCCATATCAAGTAGATGACAATATAAGCCAAAACATGCATCTTTTGATACATTGTACTCCAACCAAGATTCAAATTCTTCATACCACGTAGGATTGAATCTACACATTTTTCCATATATTTTCGTTTGAGAGAATGGTTTAAGAATTGGTTGAGTTGGCCCCTTGAGCAAATAAGCTCTCTGAATATCCTTTCTTTCTATAAGATTTGATGTCATTGAATAAATTGAAGGTCTTTTCCCCATATCCGCTTCAAGATTTTTTATATTAACTTTTGCTTGAGATGGCGACTGAAAACCTTGAAATTGAGATGCTTGTGGTGGTTGATAGGATCTTGGACAGTTGGAACTAAAATACTATTTGAAACTCGCTCACTTTGAGATTCGGGTTCAGTATTTGTGGGTTTTAGACATTTGAAATAAGATTACATCGTTGACATTTTCTGAGAACAAAACAATAAAAAAAGTTTGGATTCAATGGACAAAAAAAATAGTACAAGAAAATAATGACCCAAAGCAAACGCTCACACCACTAGTCACACGCATAAACAGACTAGTCTTTTAGCAAATAATAATAATAATAATAAACAGACTAGTCACAGTGTCACAAGCATAAACCGACAAAAATAACACAAGTCACGTATAAAACAAGAATCAGCAGATCACAGCCAGTGGCGAAGCAAAAAAGACCAATCACACGCATAAACTAATAGCAAAAAAGGATCAGGAAGCTGAGAGAGTAGACAGATCGTAGAGATTCATATTTCGAATCATACCTATCGTCTATCCAAGGAAAATGAAGCCGAAAGCTCAGGTTCAGATCTGGACTTGGCATCGAAGGGAATTGCCGAACTGGACCAGATTTGCCGACTTGGGCAAAGAGAACGATGACAAAGGGCTTAGGGCGAAGGGCTCAGGTTCATTCTCAATAGCTATTCTCTTCCGCCTTCTGCAAATTTATGACCTTTTTTGTTTTAATAATATCTCTCAGCTCTCCGAATATTTCCATCTTTCAATAGCTATTTTCCCAGCAGAGAGAACGGCGAAGATTTGGGAATAGATTTTTTTTTTTCCAAAAAAACCTCAAAATTACTGTTTGCACCTGCGATCATGGGCTACACTTTAGCTCCGCCACTAAGAGGAATTATAATGATCCTTATTTGGTTTGATAAGAGGGGGATGTGAATTCTACGTTTTCACCCTACATTAATAATTTTTTAAGAAATAATACTACAATTTATTGAAATTTATATTAATACTTCTGTTCTGGTGTAGAACATAGATGAATTGGACTTGACTAGGTTGTCAAGCCTAGAGCCTACGTACCCTTTGAGGGGATCAAAGTCCACGTAGTTCGCAATAAACTTTATGGCGTGAGGCCAGAGGGGGGTGGTGTGTGTGCTCTGTGTGACAGAAAGTAAATAGAGCATGAGTTAGAACGTGTGCACCTGATTGGTGTTTCCTTGTATTTATAGAGGGTCCGGCGCGAGTATCTCGGCCTGGTGAGCAATATCTGGGACCAAGATATCAGGGGCTAGTATATCGGGATTATGGTTAGGATAGATCCTATGTTGTTGGGATCTCATATTTTTGCCCATTATCCCGCCAATCATGTTCCCAAGCATAGTTGGGCCGTGGCCTGGATCTAGGTCGTTGGGCCGGTCCGTAACAGTTGCCCCCCAGCTTGGTCGTTTAGGTTTCTGGACGGCTGAGATGTACACTGCCCCTGGTCTTTGTCATGGCCGGGGCATTCTACTTCAGCTGGTCCGGCTTGCGATTGCCGCGGCCCATTAGTCGGCTTTGAATTCGGGGCCGGCTTCTTGCGCCTCTGCCCCGGCGCCCTGCCGAGGACGCTGAGTTCAATTTGCCAGGATGGTTATTCGATCCGTCCCGGCCCAAGACGCCTGCCAGTGACTTCGGACCCGCGCTCTTTGCCCTTTGGCATTCTTCATGTGCCTCAGGATTCCCTTCACGCATGCCATTATTGCGAGTTCACACTTGGCACGCTTTGAATGGTGGTTTTCTGCAACCGTCGCGGCTTTTCGCTCCTCGATGTTCGTACGCATTTAATGTGCTGACGTCGTATTGTACCAATCCCGTCGCACCTATGTACGAATAGACAGTTTCGTCCTCGTCGTTTCGCGACTTGGTTTAAATATCTTTTCTTCCTTCCTTGTTTTCACTTTTCCCGCTGTTCAGCTCTTCACAAGTTTCTCTTTCTGCCTTCTCTCTGAGTTCATAGAGAAGTCTCTCTGATCGAAACTTTTGCCGTTTTCCAGCATCCCAGTCTCTCTTATTTCACCCATACAGGTATTCCGTTCATCCTTTAGTACTTTTGTTCGGTATTGCCCTGCATTTTACCGTTTATTTCTTTAAGATTGTCATCTGTATCGCTGCTCTTTCTTTTTCCTAGGTTGTTCGGTAACTTTTCTGGGTTTCTTCTTTACTGTGTTACCCAAAACTCACTCACTTATTTGCCTTTAGACCTATAGTCTTGAGGCTTCCCGCTATGGTGAGAGACAGAAATTTCCCTAGACCTAGAGCAATACTGTTGCCGGAAGAGGAAATGTTCCTTCGAACGCGCTTCCCTAGGGCTACTTACTGGGTTCTTGGGGGTGAACCTCCAGCCACGAAGGCCTTGGCTCCTTTGCGCTGAGGCGGTGTCGAACGTCCGGGGCGAGCTAGGGCCCGCTCGGTTACTGCCAGGGCTCCGGTCCCGCGTCCCGTTCGCCCTTTAGCACGCGCTATTCCTCTCGGCCTGACCGGCGGGGCCAGGGTAGGCTCCTCGTCTGGATCCAGGTCCCTTGTGCTGATGGCCCAGCCTCTCAATTTTTATGAGGGCCCTTCCTCCGTTCATTCAGATCCTTTCCCTGAAGGTTATCTCGGCCCATGTTGGGACTGCCTCGCGAAGAGCTTCGTTCTAATAGCACATGGTGGAGACGCCCGGGCTTCTTCCATTCTCGGTTCCTGCTGGCATCGCCCTTCCCCGGATGCCCATTCTAGCGCTCCCATTCGTCCGAGTCCGCAGTATTTTTCGCCTGCGACCGTTGTTGTACCAGGTATTCCTGCTCTTTACTGATACTGGCTTTGTTTATTTGCCTATAGGTATAATGGCTCCTAAATCTCGGTCCTCCAAGCAACGATCTGAGGCCGAGGGCTCGGACTCTTCTTGTCCGTCCGAGGCGTTGTGTCGGCAGTTTGACTGGGTATCCTATGAGGTATTGAAGACTCGGTCCTTGATGTCAGAGGCCGATATCGCCCAACTGCGGCTGCCTGAGTTAGATGGCTGCGCGTGCATTCCTGCGGGAGCGAAGGAGCCTATCTGCTCTGTCCGCGACACCGGGTCCACTAATTTCTTTTTCTTTTATCGGGATTTGTTGACCCGGGTTAAAGTTCATTTCCCCTTTACGAAGTTCCAGATCTCGGCCCTGACCTATCTGAGTCTCGCGCCGTCGCAACTTCATCTGAACGGCTGGGCCTATCTAGTGGCCTTTGAAAGGTTATGCGAGTCGTTTCCGAGCCCGATCCCTTGTACAGCCAACCTTTTCTTCTATTATTTCAGCCCTTTTACTCCCGGTTCGCCCAAGGAGAGCGAGAAACTCAAGGGATTGATTTCGCTTCAGAATGGGTCAGTTAGGAAGCTTATGACGGCCTTCTTGGACTCCTTCAAGCGTTTCAAGACCGCCTTCTTCAAGGTCGCGGCCAGACCTGGCCAACATCCCTGGTTTTTAAAAGGGGTGGAGGGCCCAGGTGTGGAGTGGAGGTTCCCTCTTTACTGGCAGAAAGGGCATTATGCCAAACCGTCGATGTCCTACTTGGTTGATGACGACGATCTCTTACCTGAGACCGTCCCTTCCATCCCCAGACTGGCTGCCTTTGTGAAGGAGCACGGGGTTCAGAGTGCAGCCTTTTTTATTACTGGGGCTTGTTACAGGCCGATACCCCCCGCTTGTAGGATATTTTGTTAGCATGTCGTCTTGCATTTTCATATGGATTTTGGATCGTTTTGCTAACTTGTTTTATCTTTTTCTCTTTCAGCCAGAGACATGAGTGCCCTTCCGCTGTATCTTCGCATAGCAAATCCTTCCGCTGCCTCTCCGAGCTGGCCGACTAAGAAGCACGATGCTCCTGAGGGCTCTGCTACGCCCGAAGCCGATGCGGCGAAGAAGTCCAAGGCCTCAGTCGGCCAAGGATCCACTCCTACTGCCGTCGTTGAGCCTTCTCCGGCGGTGGAATCCCAAGCCTTGAAGGGGAAGAGGGCTGTGGAGGAGGTTGGTCCTGTGATCTCTCCTGAGGGTTCGTCAGGGTCACTGCTTTCTTCGCCTCCGCCTCCGCCTCCTCCTCCTCCCCACCCTCCCCCTCCACCTCCCCCGCCGTCGTCCGGTCCGTCTTCGGTATTCCCGCGCGGCTTCTTGTGGGATAAGGGGGTGGTCCCTGAGGTGGATGTCGCTTTCCTTCCTCCTCAGCATTTTATGGAGAATCGGCCCTTGTCTCCACCAGCCATGGACGAGTTGCATGCGACCCAAAGGCACTTGTGCCGGTCGGTTGGATATGTCCAAGCCCTGATCTTGGTTCGGGAGAAGTATGCTAAGGCCGATGCTGACTGCCGAAGGCTGCAGGCGTCTGAGACGGGATTGAAGAAGGCCCTCGCTGATTCAGAGGCTAAGGCCGAATCTGCGGAGGAGCTGGGTAAGGCGTTGGCCGTGGCAGAGGCTAAAGCCAAGTCTGTTGAGGGGGAGCAGGATGCGGCCAGGGCTGCGGAGGTGAAGGCTAATGAAGAGCTCTAGCTTTCCCGGAGTTCGGCGGATAAGTTGGCCGAGGAATGCTCCCGGGCTCAGAAGGGATTGTCTGAGAGTTTGGCTGCTGTTAAGGTTCTTCAGCAGCAGCGGACTTCTTTGGTTGAGGAGCTTGAGGCGACTAAGGCGGCCCTTTCCTCGGAGCAGGCAGCACGCCAAGAGGCGACCGAGGCGCTACTTCAGACTGCCAAGGAGTGCTTTGAGAGGCCTTGGCTCAGATCCGGTTTTTCAACCCCGGCGTAGAGCTCAACGTCAGTGGGTATGATTACCGTGCCTTTGTGCAGGACGAGGATCTGTTCCCCTATCAGTCTCCTGCCGCCGAGGGTCCTACTGAGGGAGTGGAGGAGGGTGTCACCGGGGGTCCTGCCGATGTCAAAGGTCCTGAAGCCGGGTCGTCCAGCTAGGCTTGGGCCTTAGTATTTTTTCTTTTTGGGGCGTTTGTGCCTCTGTAATTTTTGAACAATTCTGGCCCTTGGGCCATTCTGTATAAACTCTAGCCAATGAATGATTTACTGTCTTACCATCCTTTTGACTATGTTTAAAATTCTAAACTTAGTTTAGATGTTTGTCGACTGTAATGAATACGAGCCGTTTTCGCTCTACCATGCTTGCGCGTAGGAGGTTGGGGCAGGGTTGTCTTGTTTCAACCTCGTCAGGTATAACTAACCGTACTACCTCGGTCCAACTTTTAATAGTCGGACTCCAACTTTCACTAGTCGGATTATGTTTAACCGGCATAAGGGCTAAACTTCCACATGTCCAACCGAGGCTTCGTCTGCCTCTAATCAAACATTTTGACTTGATCAGGGTCGACATGGTAGTCCACTTGCTTAGTCGGGCGAGCGTTGACGCGTCAATTTCACGAAAGGCCATGTATGGCGCCTTCGCCGAGCTCTAACCAATGCCTATCGGAGTACAACGGCCGGTTTTCATACATCTTGATGTTTTTTTAGTATTCGGCCGGGTACACGACCTCAGAGCCGTTCATCCGGTGCCGGGCTTATCGGCCTTGGCTTTCAAATTTTTGACCGGGCTTGATTGCCTCGGTTTCATGCTTAAGCGGGTATTTTGTGCAAATTACTGAATCTCCTCAATGGGATCCTTTATTGATTAAAAGTAGCCCTAAGGGGCTTTACAAAGAAACGTGAGTAGAGAATAAAATAATCTTAAACTTTTAAAGTTCAAAAGAAATAACAAAAGGAATAACCAACAAGCCGCCCTGAGTCGGGGCGGGGTCTAGCTATAGTAGATTTTTAGCTTGTCGGCGTTCCAAGTTCTCTTGACCGGCTTCAGTGCCAGGGTTTCGAGGATGTACGCCCCTCCGTTGAGCTTTTCTTTGATCCAGTAGGGGCCTTCCCAGTTTGCCGCAAGCTTCCCGTCTCTGGCATTCTTATTGCCTATGTCGGCCCGTCGGAGTACGAGGTTCCCCCGGTTGAATGACCATGGTCGGACCTTTCTATTGTACTTAGTCGCGAGCAGCTGCTTGGCGGCTAATTCCCGGCAATGAGCCTTGACTCGGATTTCGTCTATGAGGTCCAAGTCGGTCTTCAAGGCGTCGTCGTTCGACTCCTGCCCCTCTTGTCTGGCTTTAACCTTTCTCCAAGATGGCTGCCCGATTTCGACCGGGATCATTGCTTCGCATCCATAGGTGAGCCTGAATGGGGTTTCTTAGGTCGAAGATTGCACGCTTGTCCGGTATCCCCAAAGAACGCTGTGCAGCTGCTCGGTCCAACTGGTGTCCACTTGCAGCATGCGCCTCTTCAGTCCGTCCAGGATGATCTTGTTGGCCGATTCGGCCTGGCTGTTTGACTGTGGGTGTTCGACAGATGAGAAGTGTTATTTAATGTCCAGGTTGGACATTAACGCCTGGAACCTTTGATCCACGAACTGGGTCCCATTGTCCGTGACGACCTCGACCGGTATCCCGAAGCGTGAGACGATGTTGTGCCAGAAGAACTTCATCACCCTAGCCGAGGTTATTGTGGCCAGTGGCTCCGCCTCGATCCACTTGGTGAAGTAATCAACTGCGACGATGAGCCATCTGCATTGCCCTTGTGCCGGTTTGAATGGTCCGAGGATGTCCATGCCCCATTTATAAAAGGGCCAGGGGGCTGGCATTCCTTTCAGCTCTGTAGGCGGCGGCCATATGATCCTGGCGTGTTTCTGGCAACTATCGCACTTCTTGGCTGTTTCCATGGCGTCATGTTGCATGGTCGGCCAATAGTAGCCGGCGCGTAGTGCCTTTCTGGCGAGAGCCTTACCCCCATGTGGTGGCCGTTGCTGCCTTCGTGTAGTTCGGCCAGCACATACTTTGCCTCGGTTTCGCCGAGACATCGCATCATCGGGCAATGCAGTCCTTTTCTATAAAGTTGATCGTCGACCATGGCATAGATGGCGGCTTCCCTGATCAACTTTTTGGCCTCGGTTGGGTCAGTAGGGATAATTCCCCTCTCGAGGTAGTCTTCTATCGGCTTCCTCCAGTCAAACGCTGCCGAGATGGTCATCACACAGCTCGGCTCGGTCAGGTTCTGTTGGATCACGGTCCTATGATTGTCCGGTCCCTTAGTATTTGCCAGTTTGGAGAGGATGTCGGCTCTCGTATTCTCCTCTCTGGGGATATAGGTGACGATCACTTCTTCGAACTCGGCCATTAGCTCTTTGGCGAGGTTTAGGTACTTTGCCATAAGAGGCCCCTTTGCTTGGTAGCTGCCGTCGATTTGTGGGGTGACGAGTTGAGAGTCGGTTAAAACCTTTACTCGGTGCGCGCTGTTGTCTCTTGCTTGGAGCAGTCCGGCCAACAAGGCCTCGTACTCGGCTTGGTTATTAGAGGTCGGGAACTTCAATTGAAGGGAGTGCTCGGTAGCGACCCCCTGAGGGCTCTCCACGATGACTCTTGCACCGCTGCCCTTAGCGTTGGAGGATCCGTCTACATAGACCTTCCAAGTCCCATCGCTTGTTATAGCCGGGGTCAATTCCCTGATGAAATTCGCCAGTGCCTGTGACTTGATCGCTTGTCGGGCCTCGAATGTGATGTCAAACTCTGACAGCTCTATGGCCCAGTTGGTCATTCTTCCCGCTAAGTCTGGCTTGTGGAGGATCTGTTGGATCGGTTGGCTGGTGCGCACCACTATCCGATGCCCCTGAAAGTAGGGTCGGAGTCGTCTTGCCGCGGTGAGTAGGGCAAAGGCCACTTTCTCGAGCTTCTGGTATCGGAGTTCGGAGCTCTGTAGGGCTTTGTTTATGAAGTATATCGGCATTTGCCCGGTGTCGACTTCTCTTACTAAGGCAGCGCTGATGACTTCATCGCCGACTGAGAGGTAGAAGAACAAGGTCTCTCCTGGGTCCGGTTTAGTGAGTACCGGTAGGGTTGCCAGACACCGCTTGATTTCCTCGAAAGTCGTATCGCAGTCCGAGTTCCAGCCGCCTCGGGTTTCCTTCTTTAGTAACTTGAAGAAAGGCAGTGCTTTCTCGGCTGACTTTGGTAAGAACCTTGTTAGGGCGGCCAGGCGGCCGGTCAATTGTTGCACCTCCTTCTTGGTCCTCGGGGGTTGCATTGATAAGATGGCCTTGCACTTGTCCGAGTTGGCCTCAATTCCTCGGTTGGTCAACATGAAGCCTAAGAACTTTCCAGCCGGAACTCCGAAGGCACATTTAGCCGGGTTCAACTTGACTCGATGTCTTCTTAGCTTCTCAAACGTTTGTTCTAGGTCCCGGATGGTCCTCTGGTAACTTTGACTTGACGATCATGTCGTCTATGTAGACTTCTATATTGCGCTCGATCTGGTCTTCGAATACCCGGTTCATCATCCTTTGATAGGTGGCCCTGGCATTTTTCAGCCCGAAAGGCATGACGTTGTAGCAGTAGTTTGCCTTGTCCGTCATGAAGGCGGTTTTTTCCTGGTCGTCAGGATGCATGGCGATTTGATTGTACCCGGAGTAGGCGTCCATGAAGGAGAGGAGCTGGTACCCGGCCGAGTTGTCCACGAGCTGATCGATATTGGGCATCGGGTAAGAATCCTTTGGGCACGCCTTGTTAAGGTTAGTGTAGTCAACGCATACTCTCCATTTGCCGCTGGGTTTAAGTACCATGACTACGTTTGAGAGCCAGGTAGTGTACTGCACTTCTCGAATGAAGCCGGCCTCTAGGAGCTCCTCGACGTGGCTCTCGAGGGCCTTATGTCTGTTGTCGGCAATGTTCCTTTTCTTCTGCGCTACTGGCCTTGATCCCGGCCATATGCCGAGTTTGTGGCAACAGAAGTGAGGGTTGTGTTGGGTATCTCAGCCGAGGTCCAGGCGAAGACGTCTTGGTTCTGTCTGAGGAAGCGGATCATCTGTGATTTTAGGTCGTCCCTCAAGTCTCTGCCGATTTTGGCGGTTTTGGATGGGTCCATCCCTAGCTTTACTTCCTCAAGTTCTCCTTCCGGCTCGGGTCTTGGGTTTTCCTGCTCTCGGAGGTCGAGCTCTACCATGTTGATCGGGTGCCGGGGGTCTCTGTCGTTGTCGACCTCGGTCATCATCCCCTTAGGTCCAAGCCGAGGTGGAGATGAGGGTCCTCCTTCCTCGACCCGGAGGGCTTCGAAGTAGCACTGACGTGATTCCTTTTGGTCTCCGGATACCATCACTAGCTGATTCTTGTCATTAATCATTTTCATCTTCTGGTGCTTGGTGGATACCAGTATGTTCCAGTGATGGATAGTTGGTCGGCCGAGAATTATATTGTATGGAGAGCAGAAGTCGGCCACTATGAATCTGACACGCTCTGATTTGAATGCTTCCTTCGTTCTGAGGGTTAACCGGAGATCAATATAGCCTTTTGGGAAGGATTGCTCGCCGTTGAATCCGATCAAGGTGGTTTTGCACGGCTTGAGATCCTTTTCGTCGAGGCGCATCCTTTTGTAGGCATCCTAGCTTATGATGTCGGCCGAGCTTCCTGCATCCACGAAGATCCTCTTGACACGGCAATTCACCAAGGTTCCTGTGATCACCAGCCCATCCAGGTGGCTAGGGATGACGTCCTTTAGTTCTTCGTCGGTGAAGGTCAATGGGGGCGGCTTCGATTTGGCCAAATCCTCCTTGAACTTTGGGAGGTCTCTGACGGTTAGGACCTCGTGGAGATACTTCTTGCGCTGGCTTACCATGTCCCCGCCCCCTCCAAATCCTCCGCTGACGATGTTGCACTGAAAATCTACGTCGGGGAACTCATCATCAGAGGCGGTCTTCTGCTTCTTTCCCGGCTTTTGAGTCTCCTTGGTCGAACTTCTAGTGCGGCAGTGGTAATTGTGTTTGCCGCTCGTCCTTCCTTGGGTTTTGATGACATACTGACGTAACTTCCCTTCTCTTACGAATTTTTCAATGGCATCGCGGAGGTCATAGCATTCGTCGGTGGTATGTCTGTGGCAGTCGTGGAACGTACAGAACTTTGTACGGTCCATGTTGGAGCGGCCTCTAAGAGGCCTCGGCTTGTCTACCTGCCGCATCTCGGCCTGGGCTACCTCTTTCCATAACTGCGACCAAGGGGCATTCAAGCGGGTGTAGCTGTCGTACTTCGCCTTGTGGTCGGCTTTATCGAGCTTTGGCCGACTATCTTTGCGCTGCCTACGGGGCTCGGCCTTCTGCCTACTCGGTCGCTCACCGTAGTCGAGGGAGTTATTCCTTGTCTTCTCATGTTCGTTCGCGTTGGCTGCCTCCATTAGTTCCACATCCAGGTATTTCTTTACTTGGGTGTAGAACTCGGTTAAGGTGTAGACCCGGTTTTTACACAGGTTTCTGGCCAGTCATGACGATGGGTCAAGCCCGTTAACTAGGCAGTGCACATGGACTTCTTCTGACAGCGATCGCACCTGCATTGCCACATCCCGGAATCGGTCGAGATACTTCTGCAGTGGCTCACCCTTCTTTTGTCTCACCTTACTGAGCGTGAACTGGGATTTCGAATGTTTTTTACTCGTGGCGAAGTGCAGCTCGAACTTACTTCCGACGTCTTCAAAGCTTTGGATCGAGTTTTCAGGGAGCGAACTCAGCCATTTGTGCGCCGGTCCGGTCAGGGTGGCCGCAAAGAGGCGTTGGATGACCGGACCCTTAATTGTCCGGACCCACATCAGTTTATCGAAAATCTCCAGGTGGTTGCGTGGATCTTGAGTTCCGTCGTACTTTGGAAGGTCGGCCAAATCAAAGTTCTTCGGATAGGGGGCCATTGCTGCTGCGCTCGAGAATGGGGATCTACTGGATTCTGAGAAGTACTTCATTCGGTACTCCTGGGGTGATCCATGGCGAGGCGACCCATGACGGGTTGATTCATGGCGAGGTGATCTGTCTACCTCCCAATGCTCTTCTTGGTCTCGGCCTCCTCTTCCTCCTTGGCCGTTTTGGTCTGCCTCGCCATCTCGGCCTCTCGTGTTGTCGCGATTTTCTGGAGGCGGTGGGTGACCTCGTTCGGCCAAATCAAAGTTCTTCGGACAGGGGGCCGTTGCTGCTGCGATCGAGAATGGGGATCTACCGGATTCTGAGAGGTACTTCATTCAGTACTCCTGGGGTGATCCATGGCGAGGCGACCCATGACGGGTTGATTCATGGCGAGGTGATCTGTCTACCTCCCGATGCTCTTCTTGGTCTCGGCCTGCTCTTCCTCCTCGGCCGTTTTGGTCTGCGTCATCATCTCGGCCTCCCGTGTTGTCGTGGTTTTCTGGAGGCGGTGGGTGACCTCGTTCTGCGCTTGTCCTTCCGTCCTGTCTTCTGGTGCTTCCTCGCCTGGTTCTCGGTCTCGAGCTACTTGAGGAGCTGCCACTGGCCGCGGCGGCCCCTTCTCTTCCTGTACGCGGTTCTCTCCGGTTTTCTTGCTGGCGATGGTTCTGGAGTTCCTCCCTTATCATTTGCGCAAAGGTTTGGAAATCCGCCTGTCTTTGCAGTTGGTCTCGCCTTTCCTTATCTTCGAGCCTCTGCAGAAGTGATTCTTGAGTCCTCCGAAGGATGCGGACGTCGGCTTCTAACGCCAGAGCGTCCTGAGTAGGGATCTCCCTGCGTGTCTCCAATAGCGGCTGCTCACCCGCGGGAGGGGAAGTTGCTGTGTCAGTGACGTGGCCTTCTGGGGTGTTTTCACATCGCGGTTGACCCTGTGGCTGGCTTGGCCCGGCTTGAGTTGGGTCTGGCAGGGGCTCTCCGTCAGCCTGTGGTGGTGGATGTCTGTTGCGGCTTCTAGTGTTCGCCATTAATGGTCACGGGAATGGAAATTTACCTTTCCCCACGGTCGGCGCCAATGTTCTGGTGTAGAACACAGATGAATTGGACTTGAGTAGGTTGTCAAGCCTAGAGCCTACGTACCCTTTGAGGGGATCAAATTCCACATAGTTCGCAATAAACTTTATGGCGTGAGGCCAGAGGGGGGTGGTGTGTGTGCTCTGTGTGACAGAAAGTAAATAGAGCATGAGTTAGAACGTGTGCACCTGATTGGTGTTTCCTTATATTTATAGAGGGTCCGGCGCGAGTATCTCGGCCTGGTGAGCAATATCCAGGACCGAGATATCAAGGGCTAGTATCTCGGGATTATGGTTAGGATAGATCCTATATTGTTGGGATCTCATATCTTTGCCCATTATCCTGCCAATCATGTTCCCAAGCATAGTTGGGCCGTAGTCTGGATCTGGGCCGTTGGGCCGGTCCGTAACAACTTCAATTAATCAATGTACATAAAAAATGAAAGTTTATACGTGAATGGACTGTGTATGGGATTTTATCATGCAAACAAATTTATTTTATTGTTGAAAGTGAGAAAATGCATCACTTTTTTTAGATATATTCAAGGTAGCTTTATTTTTTCAAAATAAGCATGAGTTAATTCTTGTTAATTTTGTGAGTTGCACTCTTAAACTTGAATTAGTTATAAACTCAATTAAACTCAGCTTATGAATTTATATACGGAATTTGCTTAAACTTATAAGTTTGATATTCTCAAAGATATATAATTTAGATAGTTTAAATATATTGGAAGTGGGCTTTCTATCCATTTGCCTTGTAATCTTAGTTTCTCTGCTTTATGATTTGATTTCTTTATCTTCATTGTCAATCTATTCTGTAATCATATCTAGGATTATATTACAGAATTATATCCTTTATTTTATTTAGTCAATGTGGGAGAGGATTTTATGGGGTTCAGTCAATCTCTCTCCCTCTGTATGCATCAGCCTGAGCTCGATGAATAAAAATATCACACTCTTAATTTTTATTTCTTCTCTTTTCTTCCCTCCAAACAAAGTACCCCAACTTAGATGCGATGGAGGAAAGGGGAAGGGAATCCCCTCCCTTTCTAACCAGCCAAGTACTGAAAGGGAGAAGGAGTGAAATCTCCTAAATTAAAACCCCATAATTAACAACCAAACACCTACTAATTAATGAGAGGTACGAAGTCAGTCATGAAAATAATATAATATAAAAAAGAAGTAACATTTCTAGTTTCCTGCACGGCACAAGGAACCGGATTCCCTACTCAGGGGGAGCTCGTCCGTACAGACGGGTTCCTAGCCATCCAGATTTAATTTGGACGGCCTAGATCTTATTATTATTTTTTATTTTTAATAAAAAATAATTTAAATAGGTAAAGAATCTAAAATAAAGCTAATCTCTTGACTAACATTTTTTTTTAAAAAAATGATTTTTTCACCTAGAAAAAAAATTAAAAATGAAAAAAAAAAAGATCTGGGCCTTCCAAATCTAAATCTGGACAATCAGGAGCTCGTTCGGACTGGGAATCCAGTTCCCACGGCACAATCACACTAGTCTAGTTAAAGGATTTGACAACTATTGCATAAATATATCGATGAGAGAGATGTTAAACATAAAAGACAAAATTGTTCAGAGTCATATTACAGATCACAATATTGTGCATCATTACATAATCATCACATTCATAGTGAACAAATTATTATAAAGCTTGAACTTTCCCAGGCTCAAACGATTAATTTAAGGGCAGAAAGTGATGGCATAGTTGGGGTTGCTGAAGCAAGTGAAAGTGCTGGTCTTATCATCATAAGCGTAACTATAAGCATCAGGACATTGAGCCTTCAAAATTTGAGAGTATTGTGTGGGTGAGCATTTCTCTGGAGTGTCAAAATCTCCAGTGCAACAATACTGTGGCTCGTTGAAAGCCAAGCACGCGCTCTTGCACGCAATAACGGTCCCATCCGACCCTACTACTTTTAGCGGATCCGGGCACACCGTATTGATGTTCGCCGGACAGCTTGAGACTTTGCAATCTCCGGTGCCACCCTGCGGGGCAATGGACATGGGCAAGTTGAACCCATCCACATTGCTGACATCATAGAAATCTTGTCCGCCGTTCGCTGCCACGGTGAGTTCTATCAAGGTTGCCGGTGGGATCGCCCCCGCGCCGTTGCAGCTGACTTGACCGGAGGCGCAATCTGCAGTGGCACACGCAAATTTTCCCGAGTCACTAGAGCATCCGGTCCGAGCCCAAAACCGACCTGACCACGGAGATGGCACGTTCACTGACCTAGAACCTCCGCTCGCCAACTCGAACCCGGTTGTGGACAATTGTGGGCTTGAAGCTCCGTTTAGGGTTCCTGGCCAAACGGTGAAGGGGCACTTGTTTGTAAAAGTAATTGTGGCTGCATTTCCTCCTGCAAAAAACAACGTCTTGTAGATCAATCCCCATATAAGATACACACATATAAAAATAGGGTTAAGGTGTAAAAATATACATGTATTTTTTTTCGAAGAGCGCCCAATAACAAATGCTTTTTTTGGGTACAAAAGTATACACGTGGTTATAAATTAGGTGCAAAAATACCGTTTGACCGTTAAATTTGACTTTGACCGATGACGTGGCATTTCAAATGTGCAAAAATACACATGTGATTTGTCAAGAAGAGTGCCCAACAACAATTTTTTTTTAAATTTAATAATTTTATTTTAAGATCCTAAAATATTTTTTCAAGATTATGAAGTATTTTTTCAGTATCAGTCAGTATCCTTTTAGTACCGGTCAATACTTGAAATATTTTTTCAAGATTCTATAATAATTTTTCAAGATTATGAAGTATTTTTTCTATACCAGTCAGTATCCTGAAAGTACTTTTTAGTACCAGTCAGTACCCTAAAATATTTTTTTCAGTATTAGTCAGTATCCTTTTAGTACCGTTCAATACTTGAAATATTTTTTCAAGATCCTAAAATAATTTTTCAAGATTATGAAGTATTTTTTCTGTACCAGTCAGTATCCTGAAAGTACTTTTTAGTACTAGTCAGTATCCTGAAATATTTTTTTTCAGATACTGACTAGTACAGAAAAAATACTTCATAATCTTGAAAAATCATTTTAGGATCTTGAAAAAATATTTCAAGTATAACCAGTACTAAAAGGATACTGACTAATACTGAAAAAATACTTCATAATCTTGAAAAATTATTTTAGGATCTTGAAAAAATATTTCAAGTGTTTACCGGTACTAAAAGGATACTGGAAAAATATTTCAGGGTACTGACTGGTAGTAAAAAGTACTTTCAGGATACTGACTGGTACGGAAAAAAATACTTCAAAGTATCTTTTTAGTACCAGTTAGTACTCTGAAATATTTTTTCAGATCTAAACATAATTTTTCAAGATTATGAAGTGTTTTTTCAGTACAGGTCAATATTCTAAATTTCTTTTTTGTACCCGGTAGTAATTAAAATAAAATTATTAAATTTTTTAAAAAATTGTTGTTGGGCGCTCTTCTTGACAAATCACATGTGTATTTTTGCACCTTTGAAATGCCACGTCATCAGTCAAAGTCAAACTTAACGGTCAAACGGTATTTTTGCGCCTAATTTGTAACCACGTGTTCACTTTTGCACTCAAAAAAAGCATTTGCTACTGGACGCTCCACGGAAAAAAGCACATATGTATTTTTGTACTTTAACCCTATAAAAATATTATTTGTCGTTAAGTCAAATATACGATGCTTCCCTTTGTACTGTAGATAGCAACCTAGAAATCAGGTTGAGCATATAGATGCTGATCAGTTTTGAACCGATCATTACGTAGTGACTTCGCTAAAAAAATATATTAGAAAAAAATAGGAGCAATATCTATTTAATAAAAGCACTACACTTACATCAACTTCCTTACATTCATTACATCAAGTTTTCCTATCGCACATGAACACGTTTGCTTTTTTTTTAAAAAAAAAAAATATATCTCTTTTATAATTAAAAGAAAATAATTCAAAAATTATGATAAATGGTCACATATGATTGAAAACTTGAAAAACAAATAGATATAAGAAACTTGATAAAAATATTTTCCTTTATAAAACAATTATTATGCGTGTAAGTATTCTAAGACGCGTTGATACACTTACCATGGAAGAGGAAGGCCAAAGCAAGGCACAAAACAGCTCGGGTATTCATTGAGACGGCTGCGTGTTTTGATGAGAGATGGTTTCAAGGTCAGTGAGGTGCGGTATATATAGGCTTCGTGTCGTTTGCATTGTGAATACGGACATTGAATGCATGGCGCTCTCCCGGGGTCTTGCTTGAGTACTTAGGATCAAGATCGTGAAACTCACGAGTTTATGTAAACTTGTAATAATAATGTAAACTCGTATCGTAAACTCGAATCAGTAAACTCTTACGAGTTTACTTTTATCATTAAACATGTATTACCAATTTATAATTAAATAATTATAATATAAAAATAACAACTATTTGATTTAAATATATTTTAAATCTAAATAATTAAAATTAAATATATCAACATTCATAATTTATTATACCTAATAAAGAAATTTCTATAAAATTCATATATAAAATTGTTGAGGATGACAAAATTGAAAAAAATTAACACAATTTTGTAAGCTACAAACGTAAAAATGGTAAATTCAGTATGTAAACTCGTGAGTTTATATGAGTTTACCGTTGACACGAGTTTGCTAAAGACTTCACTCGATTTAGTAAGATAGAAACGTAAAGACGGTAAATTCGGAGAATCAACTCGCGAGTTTGACAACAATACTTAGGATGCCCGGTACGTCACATTGTTAATACCGGAAAATATTCTTGTTTTGTTAAGTGTAATAAAATAATTATTTGCGACTTTGGATGGCTGCACTCCTGCACATTAGATTAAAAAGGATCGACTGAATTTGTTAACTTCTTTAATTTAGATTTAAAATTATTCCAACTGCGGCGTTAAATTTAGAGTATATAAATTAATCGAGAATTGAAGATTCAGCTCTTTCAGATCATATATTTTATATTTTCTACGAGAAAAGTAGTACACGTGTCTCACAAGGTTCATTATGTATATTATTATTATATTCCGTAAGGAGTGGCAGAAGTGAATTTATTAAATGATGATTCATCACATCACAAATATGTCCTGTATAAATATGTATAGTAGGGTCATGCATGAAGCATGTCTATAAAAATAGTGAACGTATCTCTTTGTACAAATTAGAGGACAACAGCAAGGAGATTATGAAATCCATCAAAGGATATTTTTTTTTATTGACACCAAATAAGTTTGTTTGGACTTTGGAAGGTTCTAAAAAATTCACCCACTCTTATTATTACCTTCATTTGTTAATTCCTCTTTTGAATTTTCTTTGAATGTGAATGGTCTTCCAGCTTTCAAGTACTTTATTTCTAATTCACCTATATTTTCAATTTCCCTTTTTTTAATAATTACTCCCTCTGGTCCTAATTATAAGACAACATTTGGAAGTTAATTTTGGTCCTAATTATAGGACAACATTTTAAATTTTGTCAATTTCTTCCTAAAATACCCCTATTTTATTCTCTCAAGTGTATTTAGTTTTTGGTTAATGTAATTATATGTATGTGGATGTGTAGACTCTTCCAATCATTGAAACTTTTAAATTGTTAGATTTTAATCTGTTTATCGCTCAATTGTCATTAATTTGCTAATATATATATATATATAGACACACACACATATATAAACCCACACACACACAGATATATATATATGTGTGTGTGTTGTCAATATATATGTGTATGTATACATATATAAACACGCACACATATGTGTGTATTCATATATATATATATATATATATATATATATATATATATATATATATATATGAGTGCGTGTGTGTGTGTTTTTATATGTGTGTCTACACACAAGTATACATACACAGACACACACCTATACGTATATACACAAACGCACATATAAAAACACGAGTGTGTGTGTGTTGTCAATATATATGTATATGTGTACATATATAAACACACACGTATATATACACATATACACACATATATATACATATATGTGTGTGTATTCATTTATATATGTGTGTGTGTACCTGTATATATATACAAATATAAATGTGTACCTGTATATATATACACATATATATGTGTATATAACAATACCATTATTTCAACTAGAAAGTGTGTAGAAAAGAAAATTTTAGGTCAAAGAAGTATGTAGTATGAGTTGTTATTTATTTTTACTTTTGTCATTTCAAATTTATATAAGGGCATTTTAGGAAAATGAATAAAATTAACTAATTTAATTTCTTTCCTTAATCTCCCCAAAGTTAGTTAAATATGTCCTATAATTAAGACCGGAGGGAGTAAGAGGCAAGAATTCTAGAAGCTTTTTCTTTCTCAACATACCACCACTCCACTTACTACACCCTTGTGGGTCCATCTCATTAACTAACTTCCCTCTAGCTACCTTCCACGATTGAGATTTATTTTAACCTTTTCATTAAATTAAATAACACCACCCTGAATTTAAGGACAAATCTTGCCAACTAAATTACTATTTGATTGAAATAGAATTTTGTTTTTTTTTAATTGCTGTCACTATTATCTCTTGATTTATATATAACATCTCTCTCATATATATATATATATATATATATATATATATATATATAATATTAACAACTCATGTTAATATTAACAATTCATTAAATACACACACACATATCCTATCTTTATTGTGTAGGAGATATTATGTGATTTAATATTAAAAAAAACATCAAATAAAAGGAAATAATTCATTATATATATATATATATATATATATATATATAAGAATCACTTGATTATATTTAATGAATTGTTAGTATCTCCTGCGCAATAAAGAATCAGTTGTTTTTCCTCCTTTCTTTTCATTAAATCTGGAAGTTAATTTTTATGTCACTGCATAGATCTCAAAAAGTTATGTGGAATCAAAAAAAGAATCACTTGATTCGGACTCTCGAGCCAAGAGTTATGGCCTTCCGAAGTTTTAATCTTTTGTTTTTTTTTTTATGATTTAATCGACTAAGCTACAGTACTCGACTAAATCGTAGGAAAGTTTAAAAAAAACTGAGCCCACGTTTTAGTCGACTAAATCATGGTTTAGTCACTAAACAGAGGCAGATTGAGAAATAGTTTGGAAACAGGGACATTTTGGTAAATAGTTATTTAATTAGGGGCATTTTGAGAAAAAAAACCAAATATTACAGATCACGATATTGTGCATCCGCACACATTACATAATCACCACATTCATAGTGAACAAATTATATAAAGCTTGGACTTTCCCAGGGTCAAACGATTAATTTAAGGGCAGAAAGTGATGGCATAGTTGGGGTTGCTGAAGCAAGTGAAAGTGCTGGGCTTATCATCATAAGCGTAACTATAAGCATCAGGACACTGAGCCTTCAAAATTTGAGAGTATTGTGTGGGTGAGCATTTCTCTGGAGTGTCAAAATCTCCAGTGCAACAATACTGTGGCTCACTGAAAGCCAAGCACGCGCTCTTGCACGCAATAACGGTCCCATTCGACCCTACTACTTTTAGCGGATCCGGGCACACCGTATTGATGTTCGCCGGACAGCTTGAGACTTTGCAATCTCCGGTGCCACCCTGCGGGGCAATGGACATGGGCAAGTTGAACCCATCCACATTGCTGACATCATAGAAATCTTGTCCGCCGTTCGCTGCCACGTTGAGTTCTATCAAGGTTGTCGGTGGGATTGCCCCCGCGCCGTTGCAGCTGACTTGACCGGAGGCGCAATCTGCGGTGGCACACGCAAATTTTCCCGAGTCACTAGAGCATCCGGTCCGAGCCCAAAACCGACCTGACCACGGAGATGGCACGTTCACTGACCTAGAACCTCCGCTCGCCAACTCGAACCCGGTTGTGGACAATTGTGGGCTTGAAGCTCCGTTTAGGGTTGGCCAAACGGTGAAGGGGCACTTGTTTGTAAAAGTAATTGTGGCTGCATTTCCTCCTGCACAAAACAACGTCTAGTAGATCAATCTCCATATAAAATACACACATATAAAATATTATTTGTCGTTAAGTCAAATATACGATGCTTCCCTTTGTACTGTAGATAGCAACTTAGAAATCAGGAGAAATGGATCCTCTCCCCATCAGTTTTTCTCCCCATCTCTCATCAGTGCGATCCTGGCCGTCCAATCCAAAATCCAACGGTTTAGATTTTTTTAAAAAAAAAAAAAATTGTTTTTTGTCTTTTTCGAAAAAAACAAAAAAAAAATTTAAAAATCTGAACCGTTGGATTTTAGATTGAACGGCCAGGATCGCGCTGATGAGGGATGGGAAGGGGAGTGCTGAGGAGAGGAACAGTACCCAAAATCAGGTTGGGCATGCTGATCAGTTTTGAACCGATCGACTTCGCTAAAAAAATATATTAGAAAAAAATAGGAGCAATATCTATTTAATAAAAGCACTATACTTACATCAACTTCCTTTCATTCATTACATCAAGTTTTCCTATCGCACATGAACACGTTTGCTATTTGTTTTATATCTCTTTTATAATTAAATGGAAATAATTCAAAAATGATGATAAATGGTCACATATGATTGAAAACTTGAAAAAAAAATATATAAGAAACTTGATAAAAATATTTTCCTTTATAAAACAATTCTTATGCGTGTAAGTATTCCAAGACGCGTTGATACACTTACCATGGAAGAGGAAGGCCAAAGCAAGGCACAAAACAACTCGGGTATTCATTGAGACAGCTGCGTGGTTTGATGATGAGAGATGGTTTCAAGGTCAGTGAGGTACGGTATATATATAGGCTTCGTGTCGTTTGCATTTTGAATAGGGACATTGAATGCTGGCGCTCTCCCGAGCTCTTGCTTGAGCAAGGTTGTCAAACTCATGAGTTTAAGTAAACTCGTTATAGTGACCTAGACTTGTATCATAAACTCGAATAGTAAACTCGTAAGAGTTTACTTTTATTATTAAATAGGTATTACTAGAGTATAATTAAATAATTTAAATATAAAAATGACAACAATTTTATTTAAATATATTTTAAATCCAAATAATTGAAATTAAATCCATTAACATTCATTATTTATCATATTTAATAAAGAAATTTCTATAAAATTTTTATATAAAGCCGCTAAGCATGATCAAATGAAAAAAGTTAACATAAATTTAAGAGTAAATCAACATGTTTTTGTAAGTTAGAAACATAAAATTGGTAAACTTGGTGTATAAACTCGTGAGTTTAATCGAGTTTACAACTAACACGAGTTTACCGCTGATTCGACTCGTTTTTGTAAGCTAGAAGCGTAAAAACGGTAAACTCAGAGAGTCAGCTTGCGAGTTTGACAACAATGTACTTGATTACTTAGGATGCCCGGTACGTCACATTGTTAATACCGGAAAATATTCTTGTTTTTTTAAGTGTAATAAAATAATTATTTGCGACTTTGGATGGCTGCACGTCTGCACATTAGATTAAAACGGATCGACTGAATTTGTTAACTTCTTTAATTTAGATTTAAAATTATTCCAACTGCGGCGTTAAATTTAGAGTATATAAATTAATGGAGAATTGAAGATTAAGCTCTTTCAGATTATATATTTTATATTTTCTACGAGAAAAGTAGTACTCGTGTCTCACAAGGTTCATTACGTATATTATTATTATATTTCCGTAGGAGTGGCAGAAGTGAATTTATTAAATGATGATTCATCACATCACAAATATGTCCTGTATTAATATGTAGGAGTGGCAGAAGTGGATTATGCTCACTGGATTGGAGTGTATTTGGAGCTTGTGAAAATAATAGTGCTCCTGTTGCAGAACAAGAACTCACCAGCCTGTAACATGAATGCTTGGTTGACTTCATGCTTGAATGTAGCATAAGAAAGTTCAGAGGCTTACAGAGATTGAAGCTGTTAAAGCGAATCAGCAAATTAGATATGGAGAAGAGTGTATTGATGAAATTCTTGTATTATTTTTTGTTGATGGTAAAACTATTCAATTTGATTTACTTTATCCCCTTATTTTTGTGTTGTTCAAGTTGAGCACATTTAAAATAAATAGTGTTCAACTTGAGGAGGCGTGTTAGAATATAAGGGTATAATTGGTTGGTTAATAAATTAGTTAGAGTTAGTTAGAGAGTTAGTTAGGGTCCTAGTCTATATAAAAGGGGTCCTAGCTTAGCTAAATCAGTCAATCAATGAGTATCACAATTACTCATTTGTAAGAGCATTATGCTCTCCATTGTGAATAATACAATGATCTTCATCTTCCTTCTCCTAGTTATTTTCTCTTCAATTACAATTGTTAACAAATATGTCTCCACAGATTTCAATGGGATTTAAATATTTTAAAAAAGTATTTGTGTAACTCGTAATTATTATCATTTTCCACGGATAGGATCGAGAAAAACACACAAGTAGTCGATGGCTTCAAAGTTAGAATAGTCTTCCCGCGCGTTAGACGAAATCATCGAAGATCACTAGTCGTAACAAGACTTTAATTTTATTCCCATCAGACTGTATTATTCTCATATTCGAGTACATGATTTCCACCTAAGCTGATGTGCACATACAGCACAATCATCAAATCAAACTGTTTATTCTCATGCATGCTTACATAAGTGCATGTTATTATTGCAAGTAAGTAGTTATTGCATAATTATCCTATATGTAGTGGACAAGCAATGAAGCTCCGATTTTTCTGCCGCTTAAGGACAGAAAGTGATGGCGTAGTTAGGTCCGCCGTTGCAAGTAAATGTTCCTTTGAGATCGTCATATGCGTAACTATAAGCCTGAGGACACTGGTTGCTAAAAAACTGGGAGTAATTGGTGGGCTTGCATTTTTTTGGATCGTTAAACTCATTGGAGCAACAATACTCAGGTTTACCAAAAGCCACGCAAGCGCTCTTGCATGCAATAACGCTCCCATCAGAGGCTGTTACTTTCAGATCATTTGGGCACTGCGCGTTGATGTTCGCCTTGCAGCTCGACTCTTTGCAACCTCCGCTGCCGCCTTGTGCGGCCATAGATATCGGCAAGTTGAATCCATCCACGTTACTAACGTCATAGAAATCTTGTCCGCGGTTTGGTGCCACCGTAATTTCTGCCAATGTTGCTGGTGTGGCTCCTCCTTTGCCATTGCACTCGACTTGACCCGAGCCACAATCTCCGGTGTCACATTTAAAGCTCCCGGCGCCACCGCTACATCTGGTCCGTGCCCAAAATCGGCCTGACCACGGTGAAGGGACGTCCACGGATCTAGATGCTCCAGTCGCCAACTCGAATCCGGTTGTGGACAATGCAGGGCTTGAAGCTGCGTTTAAGGTTGCTGGCCACACCTTGTATGGGCACTTGTTCGTAAAACTAATGGTAATTGCATTTCCTCCTGCACGAAACAATGTCTCGCAGATTAATCATCATATATGATAATATTGCTTCTCATAGAACATACATACTTAATTATGATAGCAAGCTATATATATATATATATATATATATACATACATACATATACGAAAAAATTACGAACTATTCTCAGTTTCATATTGATCTTCGTATAATAACTTGGCCGAAAAGTGAAAATTTTAGGGGACAGAGAGAGACTATATATATGAAAACACTTAACCGAATAATGTGGTAAGTGTGGTATATCAGTATATGTACCATACCATAGAGGAGGAAGGACAAAGTGAGGCACAAAACAACTTGAGCATTCATAATGTGAGAGGAGTAGGGTTATCTAAATGTGTGTGTTTAACTCGTTTTGGGATAAATGGTTCAGGTTCGTGTCTGTATATATAGGCCGTGGGGTTTGAAAAGTCGAGATGTCAATTTAAAACGTGGCGCCCTGCTGCTGCTAGTCTGCCGTGTACGTAGAGAATATTGAAAATAGAGCTAGCTTCCCCCGCCAATCATGGAAGTGGCCCATATTAATCGTATTGATGAGTTCATTCCTCCAAAAAAATACATTAAGTTGTCAAGATCAACGCTTAAGTTTCTGAAGGCGGCGAAACTAGAGAGATCTCTCAGTCAGACGTACGTGGTAACATGGTGTTGAAAGCTTGTCCCTGTCAAATTTCGGCCAAGATGATCTCGTTTGGTTTGCTAATAATTATCATTTCGTCCAACAAATTGCTTTGGTTTTCACCTACGAGCTACACGTACGCTTTTCCCCTGGTCATTTCTACCATTAAAAAAGCTAGTAACTTCCACCTCCCAAAAATACAAAGCAAAATTGATTTTTTTTTAAAAGAAATTTTAAGAAAGTTAGTTAAATTATTTTCAAGTATTTATATTTTTATTTAAATTATTTTTCCTAATTTATAAAGTGATATATATATAGTTGTCAAACTCGCGAGTTTACTCTGCGAGTTTACTGTTTTTACGCTTCTAACTTGTAAAAACAAGTCGAGTCTATAGTAAACTCGTGCTAGTTATAAACTTGGTTAAACTCACGAGTTTATACACCGATTTTACCGTTTTTACGTTTCTAGATTACAAAACCATGTTAACTTACTTTTAAACTCGTGTTAACTTTTTGATATATATTCAATAGCTTTATATAGAAATTTTATAGAAATTTCTTTCTTAAATATGACAAATGATAAATGTTGATGGATTTAATTTTAATTATTTGGATTTAAAATATATTTAAATCAAATTATTGTCATTTTTATATTTTAATTATTTAATTATATATACTAGTAATATCTATTTTTTAATAAAAGTAAACTCTTACGAGTTTACGTCACTGTCACGAGTTTGCTTAAATTCGTGAATTTGACAACCTTGGATTTATAATCTAAAAATACATAATATATTATATGATTAAATAACTTATTTAACTCCGTAATCTCTCTATTGAAAAAGTCAACTCAGTCTTTTATTTAATACCAAGGGGAGTACTACATTATACAATATCCACTCCCTCCCGTTCTTAAAATATGATATATTTGGAAAGTTGATTTTAGGTAAGATATAGTTTTCATATTTTTTAATAGGGTTAAGGAGCAATTTGGCCAACAAACTATTGGTTCAGGAGCCCCCAGCACAATAAACTTTTAATTGGATCAAAAATACCAACAAACTTTTAAAATTGCAGAGTTAGCACAATCCGTTAAAAAACCAAATTAACGTCGTTAGTTCCACTGCAATTACTACTGCAGCCAGTACATGCCACCACCAAAGAGTCTTATCCTCATCACGTCACACTCCCTCTTTCTAATCTTCTCTCTCTCTTTCTCTGCTTTCGCCATAACTGAGCCACCATGTACGCAATCGATCAGATCAAAATCGGGAGGGGCTTGCATTAAGGTGAGCTTGCTTTACATGCTTAACATTTAGCTTAATATTGACGTGTAGTTTTAGTTTGATGATTGATTTTTGTGTCCATTAATTTTGTGAACAGGTTTAAGAATCCAACGAGTCCTCTGTCGGTGTACAGGGAGCCAAGCTTTGGGCATGGAAGGTTGAGAATCACGAACGTACGAGACGAATGCGCATTGGCCATGGCACCGCAACAATGACACAAACGCAGTTGAAGCTGCCAATGCTCGTCCACCTCCACGGAGTCCTCCGTCGGTGGCGGCTTTGACACGGACTCGATAACGGCTGGAGGGCTGGGGCTCCGGCAGAAGTCGAGCACCGAGGTGGGTTCGTAGCACAACTACAAGCAAGCTTTGCAATACTACAAGATGATCCCCAAACAAAATACTCCCCCATCCCGGAGTTCACTGTCATCAGTAGTGAGCGCGTGAGTGTTGAGAGAAGGAGAACAAGTGAGTGAAAGCAGCTATATAATCGCAGAAACCTCAGACCAACGTTTTCTTCTTAGACCAGACCCTTAACCAGCTATATAATCTTGGCTTCTCTGATCTTCTTCCATTCACTCCCTTTAGTTAAGAACGAGAGAGAGTGAGAGGTTGAGAGAAAGTGAGAAAGACTGAGAAAGGACGAAGGAAGCAAGAGGGAGACTCCAACTAATATCATAGTGCTCCGTTTTAAGAAGCCAAAAGCATAGGTGAATTCAGCGTGGAGTAACAGCGAGCCACAAGAAATCTGAAAAGCTAGTTAGGTAAGTATTTAAACTACAAGTTGTTGCACGTAAAAGAGAAAAAAAAAAAGGAAAGCTTTTAAGGTATGTTTCTAAAACATTTAAATGACATTTGGAAAAAAAAATGATGCGCCTTAAATGTTTTTGTATGTTTCTGATGTGGTGTTTGGTATGTTTCTGATTTAGAGCATTTTTTTTTTGCATTTTATATGTTGGAAGAATACCATTGGTGAATGCTTCCTTTTTTTCAATTGGCCTTGCTGGTTCTTATGTGTTGGTCTAGGTAATGCAGGTCATGATGTTAGATGTGGTGTTTGTGGACCAGTTTTATTGAGAAGTTTACTAAATAAATTGAGCTTTGAGGTTTGAAGAATCAAGTTAGCATATTTTTGCAGTTTTCTTCATTTTTTTGCAGTTTTATTGATAATGTTTTGGTGATAACAGCCCTATATATATATTTTTTGCTCTGAAACAACCCTATATATATATTAAAGCTAATCTACTCATTCCTTTAAACCCACACATGTGCATATATATATTTAAGAGCAAAGGTTTTCCTTCTCTTGCTTATATATATAGCATCAGTATATATATATATATATATATATATATATATGCCATCGTGTGAGTGTGTGTGTATATATATTTAATAGCAAAAGTTTTCCTTTTCTTCCACATGCAGCAAATATATATCCAAGTAACTAACTCAGTTTTCCTTCTCTGTGTTAATGTATATAGCGTCATATATTTATGCTTCCAACGGCAAGGTCAGCATCATATACATATATACTTATATGACAGCAAACCGATATCAGTTAAGTCTTTGGCTTCTAATACAGATCTATCATACTTTCTTCACGTACAACAATATACTTAGGAAACTCACGGAGCTAAGAGGAAGAAAAACTTGAAGACTCACCTCTGATTTGTGGGTTTAAAACTGATCCTAGATGATCACCGCTATCTCTGTTTTTTACTGGTTGAAACAGAGCACTATGATCTCAGTTGGAGTCTCCCTCTTGTTTCCTTCGTCCTTTCTCAATCTTTCTCACTTTCTCACAGCCTCTCACCCTCTCTCGTTCTCAACTGAAGGGAGTGAATGGAAGAAGATCAGAGAAGCTGAGATTATGTAGCTGGTTAAGGGTCTGGTCCGAGAAGAAAACATTGGTCTGAGGTTTCTGCGATTTGCTGCTGCTTTCAGGGAAATAAACTCAGTGAAAGGATGCACACGTGTCAGCTTCTCATTATCCCAGATTGTAAAAATCCAACGCAGCTTTACCCACTAAACGAAACTATGCGTTTAAGAATAGCACGTAAGAAGACGTAATCGACTAGCAGGGAATGTGGACTCGATGGAAGCAGAGAAAGAGAGAGAGAGAGAAGATTAGAAAGAGGGGGGGTGTGACGTGATGCGGATAAGACTCTTTGATGGTGGCATGTAAGGGTTGCAGTAGTAATTGCAGAGTAACTAACGATGTCAATTTACTTTCTTAACGGATTGTGCTAACTTCGCAGTTTTAAAAGTTTATTGGTATTTTTGGTCCAGTTAAAAGTTTATTGTGTTGAGCGCTCCTGAACCAACAGTTTGTTGACCAAATTGCTCCTTAACCCTTTTTAATATATTCATAATCTACCCTTATTGATGTCATTTCAAGAATAATCAAAGAAGATAATAAGTTTTAGAAAATACATGTCATATTAATTAACTTAATTTAGTACTTTAATCTAATCAAATTAAGTAATATTTTATATTAAGAACCGGAGTAATTTGCAAGTAATTTACTAGTGGTTTAAAGAATAAATTTAAAATACCACTTTGATTTTATTTATAAGTTATTTTTAACTAAATCTCATATACAAAAGAGAGATAATTAATTCAATGATTATGGGATTAATTTTCAACTTTCCCTCATTTTTGAATATATATTTTTCAATTCTTTCTTCTCTCTATCTTTAAAATTTATAGTTAGAGCATAATTAATATGGATAAAATCGTCAAAATTTTATTTATTATATAGAAATTAGACTTATAAATGAGACCAAATTTTTTTGAAAAAGATAAATTATAAATAAGATCATAGTGGCCGGTATCAAGTTTCCGGATTGTTTCAGTTAAATCCGACCTTCTCTTGATTTTTCCTTAGAGTGAGGTATCAGTAAATTAATGCCAATTTTTGAATTAGGCATGATGTTCCGTGTGGTTCTTTGATTCAACCAAGGAAACTTCACTAAGTTGGGCATGATCGGCGGCTAGGTCTTCGCTCTTAACAAAAATAATTAATTACCGTACTTCTTTATTTCCATTCATTGGACTCAGCGGGCAAGCTGGACTTGTGCAGTCCAGGTGTTCTGGTAACCTAGTATAGACTTGGCAGTGCTAGCCGCCTCATATTTCGTTTATTAATAACTCAATTTTATTAGTCTATGTCTAATTGACCCATATTATCGTAGAATATTAAAATTGAGTCATTAATAAACGAAATGCTTCTCGTTGTCCATGTCGTTCGTTCCCTGCAATAATGTTCTAATTGTATTTGTATGACACTTTTAAAGACTTATTATTGACAGAGTTGATATTAATTCAAAATATAAGAGACATTTTTATATTTATCAATTTATTTTTCTAAATTTTTATTGATTTTTCCTCAACAATAATTAAAGATAATATGATATAAGAGAATTAAGGAAGATGATAAGGGCATTTTCGTCTTATTTTGAATCATTTTTGTATTATTTGTTTTTCTATAACTGCCCTTTGTAAATTTTGCCTTTATTTATATGTCCATTGCCTGCACTTTCTCATCAGAACCAACCGATCTTCGGACGTGGTTTGAAATGAAATATGCTAATGGATGATTGTGTGGGTGTTGACTAGGCATGAACGGGGATTAATATATTATGCCAAGTAGAGGATGACATGGCTTAAATGAGTTCGAAATTGTAAACCTACCCAGATCTGGAGAGAAAACAAAATCGCAATCCCAGATGTTCGTTGTATGAACAAAACTCGTTCGCACCTAGCTGAGTACTTGTGTGGGTACTGTAAGTATATCAATATCAATATATATATAATAATACATCCCCCAAGCCATCTCCTCCACGGTTTATTATTGGCTTCATAAGCCATCTCACTGTTCATAAGCCATCTCACTTCCCCAGCTAATCATCGGGCTTTGTGCATGCTCACGGGTTGCTACCACGCACCTTTTTGCTCCTCTATACATTTTACTTTGGATCACCGCTTTCATAAAAAAAGAAACTGTTTTATTTCAGGTCTGTTCTCTTTAGAGGTTGGCCTCCCAAAATATGGTCTGTAATTTTCCCTTCCTCCAGACGATTCAAAATTCAAGATTTCAAAGCTCCTATTTGACTACGGGAAGAAGACGACATCGTGAGGAAAGCTGTCTGTGTGCATCCCAACAACGATCCGCCGATGAAAGTCCTGTATGCAAACGAGGTCTAGGTCTATGGCCGATGACTTCTCTCCGCCGTCGCACTCTACGTTGCAGATTCTTCCATGGGATCCCAGTTCGAGTTCTAGGTCTTTCCTCTAGATTTCACTTCTTCACATCTTTGCTTTTCTTCCGCCTTCAATTTCCCCGAACATTTTCAATTGTTTGTTTTCAGAAAGAAAGGTCTTTCTCGTATATTCTTCTGACTTGAATCGAGCTTATGAGACTTTTATTCGACACTGGAAGTGAGGACCGAGTTGATTCTTCACTTCATCTGGTTTGCTCTTCCCATTCCCTTTCTTCATCCGGCACTGGAAGTGAGGACGGAGAGGAGGCAAAGAAGAGGATGTGACAGAGAAGATGATGAGACAGAGGCAAAAAAATGGAGATGGAGACCTCCAAAGAAACACAAAGCACGAAAAGTTAATTCTTTATCCCTCAACTCCCTCACTTAATCCCTTTCTGTGAGACTCATGTGTTTATGTCTTTTATCGTGTTAACTGATATTTTCTGTTGGGACAGAAAATGCTGGAGTCTTACAGAAAGGGATTTGGTACAATGTGTCACATCCACACTTTTCTTCTAAAGTTTGTAAGCGCTACTAAAGATTAAGTGCTTTTTTTACGATGATGGAATTTAGGTAAATGCTCTGCACGTCAACTCCTCATGGTGGTAGTTCCATGCTGGCTGGGCTTCCCGCGAGAAACCATGAGTCCTGATACTTACTTGGTGCGGGGTGGTGTTTTTTTCTTTTAAACCGCAATAGTTTTGCCCATGTGTGTGACAGGTTGTGACTTTCTAATCTTTTTTTTGTGCTTTTCGTAAGAATTAGATAGGTTTTGATTACTAGTATCAGGCATTAATTGTCACGTGATATTTCCTTGACAGCCATGGTCATTTGTATAAAGTATTCCATGGTTTCCATAGAGTTGTCAGTCCAAACAAATGCATAAAAATTCCCCTTTGTTTGATTTTGCATATCACAAAAACAAGCAGCTTTTACTGTTAAATCAGAAACATGATGATTGAAAAACATTGTAGTTCTTGCACAGTAGAAAAATGTAAGATTTGTCTTCTTTTTAAGGAACTGTAAGATTAGTATGATTCGTAGAGTTGCCTAATTTTGATGTTGCTTCAGTTGCATTTTCTACCTTTCCGGTCAGAGTTGCCTAATTTTGTACTTACATGGAATGTTGATACATTAGATCATAAGTTTCTGAAATGTTGAGAAATCCAAGCTTTGTTAATTTTTCTCTATATGATCTCCACTTAATCCCACAACATTTTCTTCCGACAGTTTTGAGCAAATCTGTATCAACTTTGCATCAAAACCCTGTTATTGTCTTATCCTGCTTTCTGAGCCTCGAGTCATGAATCATATATCTGCTATCATGTCTAAATAAAGTAATATAACATCTTAAGATTGTATACTGTTTGTTTCTTTGCCATTAATTTGGTTTCTTCTGAAATGATCTTTGCTGTCATTTGCTCTTAAAATTGTATTCTGTTTTTATGTTTGCCATTAATTTTGTTTCTTTTGGGCTGATCTTTGCTGTCATTTGCAGAGACCCATTGGTATCATTGCACTGTTGGATGAAGCTTGGTACAATTTGAGATCTTTTATATGACATTATTAATATGAATAGTATTGTTCTTCATTTATTTATCTAATGCACTCCAGCTAATTAACAATAAGATTATATTTCTGTCTTTGTAGCATGTTTCCAAAATCAACCCATCAAACATTCTCAACCAAGTTGTTTCAGCATTTCTGGTCCCACCCAAGGTTGGCAAAAGAAAAGTTCTCAGAAACTGATTTTACCATCTCTCATTATGCTGGAAAGGTGAGTTCATTCTACAGCATTTTTGCTTCTTTAATACATGAAGATTTTACATGCTGCAAATTTTTCGATGATCTGCTATTTTTATGCAGGTTACTTACCATACAGATAGCTTTTTGGACAAAAATCGTGACTATGTTGTTGTTGAACATTGCAATCTATTGTCTTCTTCCAAATGCCCCTTTGTGTGTGAGCTTTTCCCTCAACTTCCAGAGAAAATTTCCCCACAATAGAATTTTATTTCAACTGTTAAATGATTTTTTCCCCTAAAAATTGAGTAAAGGAAAGCATTCCCACTTGTACTATAGCCTATTTATATGCTCACTTTGTTGTTGTCACCTACTATGGGCCTGCATCATCATCAAAGCTTACCATGGACTATGTTTGCACCCAAATCATAGAATTTTTCTTGAGGAATTTTCATACACAATAAACCGACTAAAGTTTTTCTATTATAGAAAAATTTTCAAGATTTGTTTTCATTTTCTTCTGAAATCCAACTGAGCCTGGTGAGTTTGGCTTTCCTTACTCAACAAATCTTCATACTAATCTCATCCTTAATGTTTGTTATTAGTTATGATGAAAAAACCACCACTGCAAAAATTTTACAGAAGCTAAAGCTTGAGAATTAATGTACAACACTTTCATATCAAATGTTGTCTTCCCCCAATATTCTGTTATATTACTCGGCAACGTGGGTATTTAATTTTGTTTCATTGTTTTTACTACATCCATATTGAATTAGATGAGCCAAGAAATGTCACCAATATTCTGTAGAACCTATAAACAACGCTAATTATCTACTCTTCAATAGAGGCGATACTGATTAGTCAGCAAAGAGGCTTTTAACTCTTGCTTTTTGTACAAACCTTACATGTGCAGGTCCTAAATATATGTTATCAAAATGCACCTACACGATTTGAAAAGGAACGAAAAAGAAGCCAGGTTTGGAATGCATCTGTATAGTTTCTTTTTCTTTTTCAACCCTTGCTTTTTCATGTCCCTTTGGTTTGTATAAAATGCACCTGCAAGGTTTGGAAAAGAATGAAGAACATTCAACATGATTATGTAAGCAATTTTGGTCAATAGCTTTTGACTATGTTAGACTGGCAATAGCTTCTTTTTTGTTTAGTTTTTGGGTACATGTGATAATATGACTTTATCATGAAATACAGTCTCTACTTTTAAAAACATCATTGAAGGTATATATCATCTGAAATAGCTTCTTTTTTGTTTGGTTTTTGTGTAGGACCATCTTAATTGTATTCAACACAATAAATTTACTTTGGATCACCGCTTTCATAAAAAAAGAAACTGTTTTATTTCAGGTCTGTTCTCTTTAGAGGTTGGCCTCCCAAAATATGGTCTGTAATTTTCCCTCAGGGTCATGCTGCATGTCTTTCCTTCTAAAAGGAAACAACCTTCGATTTAGGAGTTTGAGTTTGAAATTTACAGTTTTAATTTAAATTTAAACTAATCATTTTCAGAATTATGTCCTTTTGTTTTTTGTATAAAATGCGCCTGCAAGGTTTGAAAAACAACCGTGTTGATTCAACATGATGATTTAAGGCTTGATTGTTCAATTTTGATGGTCCTTTCACTAATATTTACATTGCACTTTTGGGAATAGAATAAAGCTTACTGGATTTTAGAGTTGTGTTACATTTTGCTAACTGCGCAAGTCTTCTATGCTTTAATTTGAGATAGCTATAGGCTTCAGTTAGTTCTTGGATGTAGAAATTATTTGTTAATTATGGGAGAGAAATAGAAAGAGATTTGATTTCATTTTAAGTTCATGATTCTCAATGGTCGCTCCACCTGGGTAAATATTGAAGTCCAAGTTGGTGGGATGTTCAGTTTTGCTTATATACTTCTCATTATATGCATTAAATTTTCTCCATTGGCATAGAAAATTGTACGTGATATGCTGTTCACATGTTATGAAATTTCTCATTCTCTACTAACTATTCATTAACTTGCTTTGCCATTTTCTTAATTAGATTTTTGAAATAAGCACTTGGTTTGTGGGGGAAATGTAAGGATAATATATTAGCTCAGAGCAATTTCCTTGGGGAAATGCAGGGATAATTTCTCACTCTTCTTATTACCTTGCAGGTTTATACTAGATTATACCTGTTCTTGGAGCAATTTCCCTATTTTCTTGATTCTACATTTTGAAAAGTTGCATATGGTCATAATGTGTTTGTCATTCTTTTATTCCTTCTTCAAGTAGAAGCTGTCGTGTTAAATTTTTTTTGGTGCAAGTGGATGTTTTACTTCTCAATACTTGATGAGGAATCCAAGGCGGATGGATCCAATGCAGGATGTATGAAGGCAGAACCAAAGGACGTATTTTTTAATCTCGCTCCTTGTTGTAAGCAGTCTATGTTGGCAACAAATAAAGTTTATATTACATGTGTTGGTAGCTGGATTAACACTGTGTTATCCCTTTATCCTTTGGTTAATGTCCTGTATTTAAATGCAAGCTGAAAGCTTTTCCTAAGGATTTTGAAGGGATTCGTACTGTTCATACCTTTTTTGCAAATCGGTTCTGTATGATGCAGAAAATACAATATGAGACATCACTTTCATGAAGAAAAAGTAGGAAGAGAAAAGGTGGTTATGTTGTCATTTGATTTAAACATTTCAGTTATGCAATTGTGCATGCACATACATGTCTCTTTTTCGTTCCTTTCATGTTCAAGCCCTAAGAAATGAAATTAGTCGATGCTGGTGTCATTACTCTGTGTTGTCACTTTTGTTATTATGAATTCCTGTCCTGTTGTTTTTGAATTGTTTTTTCCAATTTAATTGTTTCCTCTGTTTTCATCCATGCAAGCATTTGATTTATTGTTACTTTTATTTTTTTTCCCATGGCTAACAGATTATGTTTCCTTAAATGTTGTTTCTTCTTTCTGGATGCTGTTATTTTGTACACAAAAAAGGCACTTCATTTTACACAAAATGTTGTCTCATTGAAGTTATTTCTCATTACATGTTATGTGGTTGCGATCTTGATGTTTATAAACTTTTTCTACAGTTCATATGCCTGCATAAAAGGGATTCATTGATTTCACTTTAAAACTACATTAATGACTATGTTGTCAATGAGAAATTGAACATATCGACCTACATCATCATCCTTTGAATTGCATATGTATAAAAGAAAATAATGCCACAACCATCTTATATGATTTTACAGGTCAATTATAATTGTCAAGCCTTATACCTGAAGTTGACGAATGAGGCTACTTTCATCTTAAAAACCACACTTGACTGCTGTCAGTTTGGTATCCATCAGCTACAATATGATGAGTACAAACAAAGGTCCCCATCCTTAAACATCATATATGCAGTATGTTAATAGTCAACCATGGATTGAAATTGAGCTAAGAGACTTCCATGCTTACTAAGAGAAGCATGGATTGGTTGAAGATATATGTTCCATAAGATGATCATAGAAGTAGGAGGACAACAAATTTTGAGTAGGAAGATATATTTATAAACATAAATGCATGATCTATAATCACGGTTGTGTGTGATGTAATCTTTAGTTAATGTCCATGTAGCAAGTGCAATTGTATTTTTATTTTAATGTTGGGCAATGTTTTTCTTCGCTTTCTTTTAGTTGAAACAATTTTTTTTTTTGTTGAATTTTATGCTCCCCGTGCAAGGGAGAATGATTGTTATTATTTATATGCTATATTTAATGGTAGTTTTTTGGAGCTATTTTTTCAAGTAAAAAATAGTAGTTATGATTAATATGATTAAAAAATTAGAATGATATGTTTAAAGTTGATGCATTAATTTGAATTTAAGTACCTTCAACAATTTTGTGGTAAAAAAATAAAAGGATTCTTAATGTTGGCGTTACTAGCTTAGATATGGAAAACACTTTTTCATCCAATGGTTATAGGCTATTGTGACAAGCAACGTTGCAAAGTCAAAGGATTTTATTGATCTTGAGGGTTTTTTTTTGGTTCATAGTCTCTATGCATATTAAGCGTTGGTAATTGAAAGATATTTGTTGTATTGTGATGTAATAATTTTTTGAACTAAAATGTAATTTTTAATTCTTTTGAATTAAATTGAAATAACTCTAAATGACTACAAATGATTAGTTAAGACTTACAAGAAATAAGTTTTTAGAATAGAAGTCA
This sequence comes from Acacia crassicarpa, assembly GCA_034222035.1. NCBI lineage: Eukaryota > Viridiplantae > Streptophyta > Magnoliopsida > Fabales > Fabaceae > Acacia > Acacia crassicarpa. Next base: position 57,590,829 of record JAWXYG010000002.1, on the reverse strand, counting down.
AATTATATTAATACATACATCAGAAAAAATTGAAATTATACTTAAATAATTGTAAAAGTGATCCGTTCTAAGACAATTATAAATATTTGTTTATCTTCAAAAATATTATATTCCTTAATAATATTCTTCCGCGCAACGCGCGAGGAAGTAAGTAAAAGCTCGTTTTAGGAATACTGAAATTATATATGAGCAATTTTATAAAGATGGAAGAAAAAATTTCTCTCTCAACTTTCTCTCCCCTCCCATTCCTCAAACCAAACATACCCTAAGTGTAATAAAATAATTATTTGCAATTTTGGATGCCTGCACATTAGATTAAAACAGATCGACTGAATTTGTTAACTTCTGTAATTTAGATTTAAAATTATTCCAACTGCGGCGTTAAATTTAGAGTATATAAATTAATTGAGAATTGAAGATTCGGCTCTTTCAGATTTTATATTTTCTACGAGAAAAGTAGTACTCGTGTATCACAAGGTTCAGTTCGTATTATTCTTATATTTCCGTAAGGAGTGGCAGAAGTGAATTTCTTAAAGGACGATTCATCACATCACAAGTATGTCCAATATAAATATGTATAGTAGGGTCATGCATGAAGCATGTCTATCAAAATATTGAACCCTAAGAGTTTATTTTCGTTATTAAATAAGTATTAATAATGTATAATAGATAATTAAAATATAAAAAATGACAACAATTTGATTTAAATATATTTTAAATCTAAATAATTATAATTAAATATATCAATATTCAAAATTTACCATATTTAACAAAGAAATTTTTATTGAACTCATATATAAAGCCGTTGAGCATGATGAAATTAAAAAAAAAAAAGTTAACACGAGTTTAAATGTGAGTTAACACGGTTAAAGTTAGAAATATAAAAACAGTAAACTTAATTAGTGTATAAATTCGTGAGTTTAACTGAGTTTACAACGATAACAAATTTAACAATAAGTTGACTCGATTTGATAAATTAAAAATATAAAAATGGTAAACTCGAAGAGTCAACTCGAGAGTTTAACAACAATACTTTACACACTTATGTCAGTTGTCAAATTTACAAATATAAGTAAACTCGTAACATTAAGTTAAAATCGTATCGTGTCGTAAGAGTTTACTATTATATCAATAAATATGTATCAAACTTCATATCATTGTTTTAGTTTCAGGTTAAAAGAAACCATTTTTTATATTCTTAAAGTATTTCTCCACATATTTCAATGGGATTTAATTAAATATTTAAAAAAATATAATATTTGTGTAACTCATATAATTCTTGTCATCATTTTCCATGGATAGCATCGAGAAAAACACACAAGCAGCCGATGGCTTCAAAGATCACTAGTCATAAAAACGACTTTAATTTTATTCCCATCAGACTATTATTCTCATATACTAGTAATCTAGTATATGATTTTCACCTAGGCTGATGTGCACATACAGCACAATCATCAAATTAAATCAAACTGTATATTCTCCTGCATGCTTACATAAGTGCATGTTTTTATTGCAAGTAAGGAGTAATTGCATAATTATCCTATAGATAGTGGACAAGCAATAAAGCTACGATTTTTCTGCCGCTTAAGGACAGAAAGTGATGTCGTAGTTAGGTCCGCCATTGCAAGTAAAGGTTCCTTTGAGATCATCATAAGCGTAACTATAAGCCTCAGGACACTGAGCGCTGAAAAACTGGGAGTAACTGCTGGGCTTGCATTTGTTTGGATCGTTATACTCACCGGAGCAACAATACTCAGGATTACCAAAAGCCACGCAAGCACTCTTGCATGCAATAACGCTCCCATCAGAGGCTGTTACTTTCAGATCATTTGGGCACTGCGCGTTGATGTTCGCCTTGCAGCTCGATTCTTTGCAGCCTCCGCTGCCGCCTTGTGCGGCCATAGATATCGGCAAGTTGAATCCATCCACGTTACTTATGTCATAGAAATCTTGTCCGCGGTTTGGTGCCACCGTAATTTCTGCCAATGTTGCTGGTGTGGCTCCTCCTTTACCATTGCACTCGACTTGACCGGAGCCACAATCTGCGGTGTCACATTTAAAGCTTCCGGCGCCACCGGTGCATCTGGTCCGTGCCCAAAAGCGGCCTGACCACGGTGAAGGGACGTCCACGGATCTAGATGCTCCAGTCGCCAACTCGAATCCGGTTGTGGACAATACAGGGCTTGAAGCGGCGTTCAAGGTTGCTGGCCACACCGTGTATGGGCAGTTGTTCGTAAAACTAATGGTGATTGCATTTCCTCCTGCACGAAACAATGTCTCGCAGATTAATCATCATATATAATAATAATATTGCTTCTCATAGAGCATGCATGCTTAATTATGATAGCAAGCTACACACACGAAAAAATTATTCTCAGTTTCATATTGATATATCATCGTATTATAACTAATACTTGGCTGAAAAGTAAAAATTTTAGGGGATAGAGATACTATATATATGAAAACATTTCGCCGAATAATGTGATAAGTGTGGCATGTATCATACCATGGAGGAGGAAGGCCAAAGCAAGACACAAAACAACTTGGGTATTCATAATGTGAGAGGTGTAGTGTTATTTGTGTGTTTAACTTGTTCTGGGATAAATGGTTCAGGTTCGCGTCTGTATATATAGGCTGTGGGGTTTGAAAAGTCGAGATGGCAATTTAAAACGTGGAGCCCTGCTAGTCTGCCGTGTGCGTAGAGAATATATATATACTCTCTCCGGTCCTAATTATAAGAGCTAGTTGACTTTTTTGGAAAGATTAAGGAAGCTAGTTAAATTACTATAAAGTATTTTTATTATTATTTTTTTCAAACTTATTAGTTTAACTAATTAACTAATATATAATCTAAGAATATTTAACATATAAAATATTTAAGTAACTTATTTAGCTTCCTTAATCTCTCCAAAAAAAAGTCAACTAGTTCTTATAATTAGGACCGAAGGTATAATATTTTTTTGGTAAATATGTGCGTAGAGAATATTGAAAATACAGCTAAGCTTCCCCCCCGTCAGTCATGGAAGTGGCCCATAATCGTATGGAGGAGTTCATTCCTCCAAAAATTACGTTAGTTGTCAAGATCAACGCTTAACGCTTAAGTTTCTAAAGGCGGCGAAACTAGGTTAGACGTGGTAACATCGTATTGGAAACTCGCCCCTGTCGAATTAATATCGTCAAGATGATCTCGTTTGTTTTTCTAATTACTACCTCTGGTCCTAATTATATTGGTTTATTAATCAAATTAATTAGTTTGAAGAAAAAAATAAAAATAAAAATACTTTAAAGTAATTTAGTTAGTTTTCTTAATTTCTCTAAAAAGGTCAACTAGCTCTTATAATTAGGACCGGAGGGAGTATCATTTAATCCAACAAATTGCTTTGGTTTTCACCTACGTATACGAGGTACACGTAAGCTGTTTCCCCATGGTCATGTCAAGTGTCAACCAACCATTAGAAAGCGAGGAACTTCCTCCGATAAAAAATACAAGGTAAAATTGATTTTTTTTTTGACATATTAAGAAAGTTAGTTAAATTATTTTAAAATATTTATATTTGTAATTTTTTTAACATTATTTTTTTAACCTAGAAACTGATATATGATATAAAGATACACAATATATTATATAATTAAGTAACTTATTTAGTTTCCTTGATCTTTCCATTAAAAAAAATCAACCATGTCTTTTATTTAAGACTGAAAAGAGTACTACGTTATACAAGATCCACTCCCTCCTATCCTTAAAGTTTGATGTATTTAGGTACGACATAGTTTTCATATTTTTAATATTTACATAATCTACCCTTATTTTTGTTCGAATAATCTATTCTTATTGATGCCCTTCTCAAGAATAATCAAGGAACATAAGGAATTAAGAAAGATGCATGACTATGATATTTTTGAAAATATATGTCATATTAATTAACTTAAGTTACTACTTTAATCTGATCAAATTAAGTAATTATGTTTTATATTAAGAACCAGAGTAATTTGCAGGTTATTTAAAATATGATATATTTTGGAAGTTGATTTTGTGTAAGACATAATTTTTATATTTATTAATAATTTTCTAATTTACCCTTATTGATGTCCTCTCAAGAATAATGAAGAAGGATAAATGATTAAAAAAGATGATTATAATGTTTTAGAAAATACATGCCATATATATTAATTAACTTAACTTATTACCTTAATTTAATTAAATTAAATTAACACGTTTTATATTAACTAATTTGCATGTAATTTGCTAGCAGTTAAAAGAAGAAAAATATCAAGTTTCCGGATTGTTTCAGTTGAATCCGACCTTCTGTTGATTTTTCGTTAGAGTGGGGTATAAGTAAGTTAAATTAATTGAATATAGCCCGATTTCCCTTGGTTCATTGATTCCACCAAGGAAACTTCAGTAAGTTGGGCTTGACCGGCGTCTAGGTCTTCGCTCTCAACTAAAATAATTAATCACTTCTTCATTTCCATTCATTTGACTCAGTGGGGAAGCTGGACTTGTGCAGGCTAGGTGTTCCCGTAATCCAGGATAGTCTGGCGGTGCTAGCAGCCTCATATATTATCTCAAGCTTCTTCTTTTATTTTCATAAAAAAATTATTATTTCAAGCTTCAATTTGACCCATAATATCATAGAATATTAAAATTTAGTCATTAATAGCGAAATGCTTCACCTTGTCCATGTTATTCCCTAAAATAATGTTATAATGCTATTTGTAAGACACTTTTAACACTCCCTTAAAAATCTATTTATTAGAGAATTCATATTAATCCTAAATATAAAACATGTTTTTATATTTATCAATTTTTTAAAATTTTTATTACTACTCTCTTAACAGTAATAAAAAATGATATATAAGATATGAGATAATTAGGAAAGATTATATGGGCTTTAAGAATAAGTGAGAACTGAAAAATTCAATAAAAATAACTCAGATGTAAAAGTATACATTTATTTAATATGATAACTTATATTAATGGCAAAAAATATTGTCTTTATCATCTTATAAACATAATCAGACGAGTAAGGAATTTCTGAGGCAATTTTGTGGAGATTTGTGGGATCAAGAGAGTTGCGTGTCCCTGCAATGGGATTGGCTCTCATCCTCTTCCCTTCCCATCCTCTTCTCAATCTCAGCCGTTGGATTGAAATCTCAACCGTTCAGATTTAATATTTTAATCAAATATTATTTTAAAATATTTTTTTAGTAATTTAATATTTTATTAATATTTTTTATAAAAGATTAGATCTGAACCATTCAGATTTCAATCCAATGGTTGAGATTAAGAAGATGATGGGAAGTGGATAGAAAAAGAAGAGGACGGAAGCCAAATCCCTTGCAATATAGGCAGCCTCCCAAGATTTTTAATCATTTTAGGCTTTTACTATAACAAAAGATCAAAAGTAGTTTAACAATCAATAAGATATAAAAATAGACTAACTTTTTCTTTCTGTTTCTGATTAGTTAATAAAAACTTGTTCTTTTTTTTTTTTTTTTGCTCATGAATAAAAACTTGTTTTCATAACAGAATTAATGATTTCTACAACTTCTAAGGGGACATGAATAAAATATTCGTCTGACTATATAAAAAAAGAAAAAGAAAAAGATGATGCAACTCCTTATGTATTTCAACAAAAAGAGGCTGTAGAAAGTTTGTTACAAAAACATATGGAAAGTGCAGTATAATTAAGGTGGAAGCTGAAATGTAAAACCGAGAAATATAAACACGCCTTCCGGGCCTACTCTTCAAGAGGCTAAAGGTAAGGAGGCAACCCCTGAAATAAAGGGTAAATTTTAAAAAAGTTTATTGAATTTTATAACTTATATATATATATGTGTGTGTGAATTTATTATTTATTTTAAATACAGGTCTATGTGTTTATGTATGATTTAATATTTTTTGGTAATATATAACGGATACTTTTTATTTATTTATTGATTTTATCAACCAAGAAAATATAATTTGATCATTCAATGAATAAAGAGTAGATTTCGTTACAAAAATTAATCTACTAGTTTTTTTCACAATTAAATACCAAATTTCACAATTGTCAAAGGGAGAATTTCATATAAAGACGATTGAATTATCTAAATTTTAATTTGGGTCACTTAACAATTTATATATCAGGTTATACGTCATAATTAATGATTTAAAATTTGGGTTAAATTACCTATGATCTCTTATTTATTAAAATATGAAAAATTAAAAATATAACCGTACTATTTTGCTCTATCAATTAATTCTTTAGGAAGTACTGTACGGCATAGCATCATTTGTTCTCCCACTTCTTTCCAAAGATTAATTATATATAGTATTATTTTTTATACAATATTTGGTTTTATGGGAAAGTAGGAGTATATATAATTGAAAAAAGGTGAATTCTTATGTTCAATGTTCAATAATAACAAAATGTTGTGAGGAAAAAAAAAACTCATCTTTAATTTCTTCCTTAAAAAAAAAAAATACAAAAGAAGCACACTACGAGAACAGGGCAAGTAAAGAAAATTATACAGGGGAATTAAATCCCAGTTTCTCCTGTACAACCAGTGGCCTTAGAAACTCAGGGCAAGAATCCAGAATTTGGACATGAATATTCCTTTTTTCGCCAGAATATCCGCCACCTTATTTGAATCTCTATGGATGAAAGTGAACTCCACATCCCAATCTCTCCTTCGGAACTCCTGTATTTTCCAAAATGTCAAAGTATTTCGAGCCTGGGGATTAACATTCAAAAGGTCAATTAAATCTTTTGCATCATTTTATCAAAAAATAAAATAATATATATATATATATATATATCTTTTGCATCAGATTTTTTTTTTTTTTTGATACAAGGCGAAGGGGAGGGGGGTTCGAACCCAGGACCAGGAGGAAGGAAATTAATCTCAATACTACTACACTACTAGTAGTACTGGTTTTTGCATCAGATTCTACCGATAGACATCTCACTCCTAGGTCCCACTCCCACGTAATGATCAACCCTTTAATTACCACTTAAATCGAGTCCAAGCAGGCTTATGTATTTGGGTTCAAGTCAGGCATCGGCCCATCTCTTCAATCGTTGGAGGCCCGACATATACAAATCCAGCAGCTATCGGATTTCCTTCTCTTTGTTGGTTTATTTTATACTTAATGTAGATCACATTTTTAAAGGAATTGTCCCCAGTTGAGTTGGACATCACTGAAATAATTATATATAAAAACGCGAGAGGATCCTCTCATTTTCCCCCCTCTCACTTTCTCTCACAGTCCGATCTGGATTGTCCAAATCTTAATCCAACGGTCCAGATTTTTTTTAAAAAAATTGTTTTGTCTTTTTCGAAAAAGACAAAAAAACAATTTTTTTTTGAAGATCTGGACCGTTGAATCAAGATTTGGACGGTTCAGATCGGACTGTGAGAGAAAATGAGAGGAACAGTACAAAACATGTATGCATACTGGGTTTTGAACCGGTAGACTTTCAACTAAATCCGGTTGAAATATTAAAATCCAGATTTAAGATTGTATTTCTAATAAGGCCATAAGACTTATTTAGGGATTTTTTTTTCCTGATATGAAATTCTTAGAAAAGGGGTTAGACTCAATTACAATCTAAGAGTAAGATAAAATCTCCTTTCCTCCTATGTGATATTAATGTTAAGCAAGGCGAGCCGCTCATTACTTTCAAGCGTTTACTTAGATACTCAGGAGCTAAGATACCTCCCCTAGTGGCTTGACCAACTCTAGGATCGAATTCCCTTTCTTTGGTGAGAGTGTTCAACCCCTTTGGCAGTTAAATTCAAGGACGAAGGGTTTATTTAAATATTTTTTAATGTTTCAAAAAAGACTCTAATATCCCTCTAATTAAAATTATTATTATTATTAGTTTTTTGTTATAAGAATTTTAGGAGAGAGGTTGGGCTTACCCACAGTCCAAGGGCATAGCGCTCGGAGCCTACTCTGCAAAGAATTTATGACTAAGAATACATATACCTCTACCTTAGCCTGAGTTACCGTTGTTTCGTAGGCCCTTATGATGCCTCCCCCAGCGCCTAGACTAACTTCAGGATTGAATCTCCTCCCTTTTAATGATAGTGTCCAACCTTTTTGTCAATTGAACCAAAAAACAAGGGGTGTCTGATTAAAATTATGACTGAATCAAAAGTTGTCAATTTCTAAGTCAGCTCAGAACACAGTCTCACACCTCAATGGAAACCCCATCTTCCCCCAAACCCAAGGGCTTCCCAAGAAGCACAGTATTATTCATGTCTTTGAAATACTGGAATTATAATCCAACAGCCGCGTCACTTGTTTGGCAACTCTGCTTGCACATACCAGAACACAGTTTCACACCTCCATGGAAACCCCCATCTTCCCCCAGACCCAATGGGCTACCCAAGAAGCATAGTATCATTCATGTCTCTGGAATGCTGGAATTATACCAACATTCCTTGAGAGCAAATGGAAAGGGACTTACTCTCCCACCACCACGTCCTCGGTTCGAGGCGTGGGAATGAAAGAAAAAAAAGATAGTGTTTGGAGCTCTTACCCCATGATTGTAAGCCCGATGCAGAACGAAATCCGGATTAGTAGGAATCGAAGGTTCCGGTGAACTGGATGGGATAAAAAAAAATACTGGAATTATAATCCAGCAGCAGCGTCACTTGTTTTGCAACTCTGCTTGCACATATATAGTGAAAGTATAACATTTAATAATTAAAAATAATTAGCGTTAAAAAAAATAATAATTAATGATAATTCATCATTTATTATTTTAATCAAGTCCTGCTAGTTGACCAAAGGAAAAGAAAAAAAAAAAAAAAAGGTCCTGCTTGACAGTAGGTTTCCTTGCAACAAACCATACTTTGATAGTATTGAGGGAAACCATGCGCTTTCTTTTGCCCAGATTTGCCGCTGTGCATTTTATCCAATGGGACTTTGCTGTCAATAACTTATCCCTTGGATTTTTTTTTTTTCATGGAATGAGAAGACTCTTCATCCTCTTTTCTAGTTCTGTGGCTCAAAAGTCTCAATGATCACTTAACAGTTTTTTCCCCCTAGATGATTCATGATATGAGGTGAATGCTCCATCATCATTTTAATTAGGGACATTATGAGTTCTTAACAATATTTAAAAATTCTTAATTAGACGTTTGACCTAATTAGAGATTTATTAAAAATACAAATCTAAATTTAGATTTCATTATTTCAACCAGATTTAGTTGGGATTCTTCCTTTTAAATTTCCCATTTATTTATCTGCTACAACTTTTATTTAAGCATTCAACGTGCGTGCATATGATGAAGGTTAACGTTGGTTTCAATAAATATTGTGACATAAGACCAAGTATTAGACAAGCTAATTTCTATATTAAGTCTTAATTGTAGCACTAGCACAAGTTCCCTTATTGTGTCCAAGAGATCAATGACCACTGTTCTGTTAAAAATTGCCAAACAAAATTCTTTGAACAATTTGAGACATATTTAGAAATCCTTGATTAAGTGTAATGTGATGCACACTAAATCATCAATTAAGGCATTTTTACTTGTCAATGTTCATCCTTTATTATTATAAAGGATAAAGAGGTAATTTCACAATTGCATTATATTACATTCAGTCTCTTAGACCTGTTACTAATTTTGATTTTTTTTAATATAAAATTTGAAATTTTAAGTTACCATGAAGTATTAATTTGTCTTCCTTGAATGTAATTTTCTCAAAACAATAAGGGGATCATATCCTCTGCAATCATTAGCAAATACCACTCTAATTTTATTTATAAGTATATTTTGATAAAAAATTTTGGTTCTATTTATAAATTCAATTTTAAATAATAAATGAGATTGTGCCACTTTAACTCATATTAATTGCACCTATGAAGATAAGGAAAGAATAAACAGTTGAAAAATACCCGATCATAAATGAGAATAACATTGAAAATTTACCATATAATTATTGTGTCAACAAACTTTTTTTTATATATGAGATTTAGCCAAAATAGACTTAAGTTCCACAAATGAGACGGACATGAGTCCAAAACCATGGCCTCAGCCAGGTGGTACTGCAATCGTTTGTCCCTACTCCCTAGGGCCCACCTCCCTACCCTTAGATCAGGATACCATGCCAAACAACCACAAATCTAAAGACGAAAACATCAACTAGCGATGCCGTTGCTCAACTCTAGGGACAACTCTAGGCTTACCTCTTCATCGTTTTGGCGTCTTTCTTCTTTTGGTCAATAATTTATCTTCATCAAAATTTATCACCACTAGCGCTAATCAATCCCATCAATGTGACCGATTAATTAATATACGAGCTACAATAATGATAAATAGGTCAGAGTTCAGAAGATTAAAGAAATTAATTAAATTATTTTACGATATTTATATTATTATTTTTTTAAAAAATCAATGGAAAAAGTTGGCACCTAGTTTCAACTAGCTTGATATGTATATATACCCGGAAACGGCGAGCCAGTCTTTCTGCATGAGTCAAAGGCAGAAGGAGATATGGACTTCTCCGATTTGAGAAGGGCTGTAGAAGAGGTTGAGCTCATCGACGCTCACGCTCACAACATAGTTGAGCTTAACTCCAACTTCCCTTTTATCCGTGCTTTCTCTGAAGCCCACAGTGATGCCGTCTCTTTCGCACCCCACTCTCTATCGTTCAAGGTACTTCTTCATCACTTCTTCTCGTTATTCACCACCACTGTCGCCATTTGCTGTAAGCTCATGATCTGGATCCGACTGGTTTAGCTCTCACATTGTCAGTTCTGATAAGAAAAAATATCCTTATATGTCGAATTAAATGATTCATTTGAGACCCGTTGACTCTCCAAAAGAACAAAATGCTTTATAGTTTCCAACTAACCGAGTGCCAATTAAAAGACTCATTCATTAATTCCCCTCTTCCATAAAACAGTTCACTTGTACCACAATCATTATACGCAACAACTGAAATGATAGACCTTGAACAATTACGGGATGATAATTTTTTTAAATTCTACTATGCTTGAGTGTGACCCTCTTAAAATGAAATCTTGAATCATTTGTGTACTGTCAGTCAATTACCGATTTTCCTACCAGCTTGCACGATATTGAGTGCACATGAAAAACAGATAGCTGTAAATAAAACGTTACATTCTGGTTAGTTTTTTGTTTTGACATTGGGAAGTCAACATGATTGTAATTACTTGAAAGTTTGGGCGGCACAAGGACTTCTTAACAGTTTACTTCCCTCTTATTGAGGATATACATATGCAATCGTGATATTATGATAATCAAACCAAAAGACACAGTAAACTGAAGTCCTGAGGTTTGAATTTCCTTGTCTGAGATAGATAATAATTGGAAGTGAAGTTGAAGGAAAAAGGGTCAAGGAACGACGATCCCTAGCATGTTCTGTAAATCTTGTTTAAGCAATTGATAAATTTTTCTGTTTTCATCTCTGCCACATCAACTCTTATTGCGCCATACTTCTAGATTTCTAGCATGTTACTACTATATTTTTTGGTGTTTCAAGTAGAAACTCAAACTCACTTATGAGTTCCCAGAATACTGATCGACTTCATTCAACGGATATGTTGCATGAAGTATTGGTGCTACTACCTTGATCAGATAACTCACTAGTCTCTTATTAAATTGATGCTATGCAGCATCCGTGGTTTGATTCCCAGTTCTACCTCAATCTATATATGCTAAAATAGGTGTTATTGTACGCAATTTGCTCGAGAATTTTCAAATTATTTCATCTGACATCTAATTTGTGATTAATTTATGCAATGACAGAGAAGTTTAAGAGAAATTGCTGAACTCTATGGATCTCAATGTTCTTTGCCAAGTGTTGAAGAATATCGAAGAGTCTCTGGATTGCAATCCATCTGTTCTACATGCTTCAAAGCTGCAAAAATCTCCGTCATACTCATTGACGATGGGTTTGAATTGGATAAAAAGCATGACTTAAGGTGGCATGAGAGTTTGACACCTCTCGTTGGAAGAATCTTAAGAGTTGAACGGTTGGCCGAGAAAATTCTTGATGAAGTGAGAAGCTTAGAGATTTTCACTTTTGATCTGAAATGGCATAGTTGTTGGGCATCTTATATTGTTTTTAGGCACTATAATGTTCTTTATTTGTCTTGCTGTCTCTACTGTCCAAGGACCATTGTAAAACAGCAATTTTGTTAGTGAATTGCTCTCACACGTTCATTCCAAATACATGAAATATAGAAAATTGGTTTAAAAATCTTTTGTTTGTATTCCATGCTTGCATCTGTGATTGCATCCATACTATTTGTTGCTATGCCGTACATTTTCAACCAATAGTCGATTTAGCATTCGCTTCATGGGATATTCTAACTCTTATGTTGCTTTAGGTGTTGCCAGATGGATCTCAGTGGACGATGGATAAGTTTACTGAAGCATTTGTCTCAAAGTTGAAATCATATCCTTTGCATATGAATTTGTTTTCATAATTGGCAGATGGTTGTGAAATTATTCACCAGTTTAACTGGACTCCTTAGCATTTTTGTTACTGCTGCTGCTGAGATCTTTGGATTGAAAAGCATTGCTGCATATCGTAGTGGTCTTGAAATCAATACAAAAGTGACAAACAAGGATGCAGAGGAGGGTCTCACTGATGTTCTAAATGGCAAGTAGAGCATGTAAAATTGGTTTCAATTTGATATAATGCTGGATATTCTGAGCCGTAAGTCCTTATTTTCAGCTGGGAAGCCTGTCCGCATAACAAACAAGAACCTTGTTGATTACATCTTCTTGCAAAGTTTGGAAGTTGCTCAGTCCTATGACTTGCCAATGCAGATACACACAGGGTAACGGATGGATTATTTATTTATTTTTTTTATGCAAAGGGTAATGTGTAATTCTTAAATCGTCTGATGCTTCTATATGCGCTTTGATTGATAGAGTTTTAGAAACAGGTAGCTTTTTGAGGTTTCCAAATAATTACTTATGAATATAAAATGAGTTCATTAAAATTTCTTATCAATAACTAGACTTCAGTTGAACTTTCTTGCATTTGGCTGTGCATCAATAATGTTGCGGAAGTGCAGCACTTCTAGGATTTACAAAAAAAAAAAAATTGTCTACGTCAAAGTTGCAGTTACTCTTGCTATTTACTGCTTCTCTGTTAATATCATACTGAGCATCCAATGCAACACAAGCGGGACGTGAGAACCAAGCCACTTAAATATCCTATCGAGCACCCATACTACTAAATTAAGATTAGGCATTCCAAGCAAGCTTTAGTCTCAATCAATATACCTTTCACTTTTACCTAATATGCTATTTATTGATTTTTGCTTGTAGCTTTGGGGATACAGATTTGGATATGCGACTATCCAATCCTCTTCATCTCCGTGCAGTTCTTGAGGACAAGAGATATTCCAAGTGTCGAATAGTTCTTTTACATGCATCCTATCCATTCTCAAGGGAAGCATCATATCTGGCCTCTGTTTACTCCCAGGTAAATGTTGGATGACTCAGTAAATTATATTAGTACATATCTAATCTGGATGGCAGGTTCCCTCGCCTTGAGGATAATATACATTATTTTACCTTCAGGTGTACCTCGATTTTGGGTTGGCAATCCCAAAGCTTAGCGTTCATGGAATGACATCTTCAGTTAAAGAGCTATTAGAGCTGGCTCCAATAAATAAGGTGACAAAATACGCAGTCCAAAAAATAAAATGAGAGTACTCTGCACTTGGTATAGGAAATAAGTATTACCATGCACTAGTAGGAAACGAATTTTAGGTGTGGCATATGGAACTGATATTAGAAGTTTATATTTCATATGTTATAACTTTTAACGTTTATATTAATTTGTCGAGTAAGGAAGTCAAAAAGCAATTCTTTCTTTCTTTGCTTCATGCGTTCTGCACCCTCTTCTCACTTTTTAATAACTTCTTTACTGTCTAAAAGTGAAACTTCAGCTATTTTTCGTTCTGGCTACGTTATTACACACACTGTACCGCCACAGACATGGTAATTTAATGTCTTGCATGAATAATTTGCAGGTGATGTTCAGTACTGATGGCTATGCATTTCCTGAAACATTCTACTTAGGTTAGTTAGCATTGTTAACATTTATCCTTTATGTTCACATACGCTAAACAAATTCTGTTTTGTTTTAATCGCTTCTCTTCTTCTTTTGTGCCATCTACCTTTGTTTTGAATTGTCTCATCGTTTTGCTAAGCTTCATGTTGATTGCTTTCCTTCCTTATCCTCATTATTGGAATTTTTCTTGACACCTAAACTTAGAAAATTATGTGTCATGCATACATAATTGAGGACCAGAGGTTTGAAAAGGAGACATATGCCGGCAGCTTACTGACAATGATTCTGGTTCAATTTGTTTTTACATTTGGCAACTTGGGATTCCTATTTACTTTTGGTGCATGTATTCCATTTCTGTATCAATTCTACAAGTTCGCATAATTGGAAAGAGGGATCTATAGAGAAGATGAATTAGTGTCTAACTAATTAAAAGGTGCAGGACATGCATAGAGGGACAGTGCGTACGAATGAACCACCAGAATCATGTGAGATAGACGAATTAAAGTGATATAACAAGCATTAAGGATATCACTGAAAATCAGAGAGCTAAAAGTGAAAAACAAACCAAGTTGACTTGGTCCTATGAGATCTGGACATGATGTCACAGATTTCAAGGATAGTTGAGCTTAATGACTATAATCACCAAATACTCCCCCTCTTCAAGTTGAGGAGCAGATGTTAACCCCATCTTGACACCTAGCTCTTTGAATCTACCCAATTAAAGAAGGCCTTGGTCAGAACAGGTCACCAGCTATTTGCAATATGGCTGGACCGCTGGAGTCTAACTGACTTCAGGTAAAACAGAGTCAAATTGAGTCAGAATGTTAGTCAGTAAGATATACTGGATAAATAGTGCATGTTTAGGAAGTACACCCTTTGCTGTGTGTAGTGGTGCTGTCCAAAAAATTATGGGCCATTAACAAGCTATGAACATCGCTAATTTAAATATAATATATCATGTATTTATATATGTAAAGGGTTTCATGTTTCTGCTTTTGTTGCAGAATTTTTTTTCCTACCACACTCACATAAAAGTAAGTGAGACCTATTGTAAAGAGAAGAGAGAAAAATATTAGTGGGACTTACTTACTTTTACATGAGTGTGGCAAAACAAAAATTTATGCAACAAAAGAAGCATTAAACTCATATGTAAAAGCTAAGTAGATTTCTTCATATTTCACCTGAAGGATATTATGTATCATACTCCCCCAGTCCTTAACATAAGACATATTTAATGAAATTTTGATTTTAAATATAAGATATAGTTTTTATATTTGTCAATATTGTCTTAATTTTCCCTTATTGATACTCCCTCAACAATAATCAAGGAGGAGAGAGAATTGAGGAAGATGACTAGAGTATTTTAGAAAATACATGTCATATTAACTAACTTCTTTAATTTAATCAAATTAGGTAAATATGTCTTATATTAAGAACCGGAGGAGTATAACGTAAAATCTAAGCCCAAAAAATTCTTCCTCCACCCTGCCACAATACTTGAGTGCAAAATATAGTTGATTGAAATAAAATAAAAATTTAATTTTGCAGGTGCAAAGAAGTCTCGTGAAGTTGTTTTCTCTGTTTTACGTGATGCATGCATTGATGGCGATCTCTCAGTTCCTGAAGCTGTGGAAGCTGCTAAAGACATCTTTGCAAGAAATGCAATCCACTTTTACAAGATTAAACGAGCTACTTGTACTATCACTTCACTCCACAACTTGTCTCAAAAGTCAAATATTGGTTTAGAGGCTGAATTGTCACTTGTTCGTCTCATGTGGGTCGATATTTCTGGACAGCATAGATGCCGTGTGAGTTCATATCAAGCCTATTTCTATCCTTTTCTTGTTCCTATCCTACATGCGAACCTTTCATTTGGGAGCTTGAGAAGAAAATTGCGGAAGAATGTTTACTTGTTGAATTAAAAAGGTTACTACTGAACTATAAGAAAGCAATTCATGATTAAGTTAACAATTGGGAAACAAATTGATAAGGGAGGTCAAATGTCTATGGTCCTCACAACTAGATAGTTGGGAATGCTTATATCACTTGATTGTTCTGTCTGGTTTAAGAGTAAAAATTCCTGTTTTAGTTATTTGGAAGGAAAGGAAAGTCCTTTAACTATCCTTCAGGAAGGTTTGCCATAATTTTGCATCATGGTGTCACATGACAGTTGTACTGTTGCCTATTTAAGTGTTTGCGTCATTTCCAAAATATTCTTCCTTAAGCTACATCTGTGATAAATTATACTCGTAATAATTGAAAAAAGGAGAATGCTTGAATCCTTGAATATTGAGGGAAATAAGGCATTTGAATAACTATTTTAGAGATAAATTGCTTATAAAATTGAAACCAAGGTGTGTGAACCTAATCAATTGCTTTGAGGGTAGATTGATGTAGTTCCTTAAAACGGATAACCGCCATATAACTGGCAGTGAGAGTAAGAAAAATTTTAAATATTAGATACTATTATGATCTCAGGGAGATTCTAGTAGAGACATGGCCCTACTAATAAAGTGCCCCTTGACTGAATTTTGATTTCCAATAGCTTCCAATGAATTTCAGATACTTTGTCCAGCTCTTTTTATTCTTATATACTTTACAATAAAATACAAGTAGCACATATTAATTTTAGCACAACATTTTGATGGAAACCACCTTACGAGATTATTTCAAGTTTTCTTTAAAAAAAAATCAAAATATATTCATGATTCAAGAAGCAAAATTAAGAAATGTGATAAATTCTCACTGCGGTGCAATAGTAGTGATGAACATGAACAATTGATGCTGGATCATCAATGGGCAGAATTTGTGGTCATGATAGTAGCTACATTCTTATTCTTTCATCATGCTTTCCCTTTTTATCACGGATCAGAATGAGTATCTGTTATAGTATTTAGTAATGTTGTTTTTCCTGATCTACAAAAGGTTAATTTTGACTCTGCTTGGAATTTTTATTATTTATGCTATTCATGGGATGCTGCCACTTTTTGTTTCAGGTTGTTCCGGGAAAGCGTTTCAATGATGTTGTTAAGGTGCATGGGGTTGGTTTGGCAAGTACTGTTATAGCAATGCCTTCTTATCTAGATACAACGATAGAAGGGTCTGGTTTGAATGCAGTCGGAGAAGTAACCTTAATGCCTGATTTGTCTACAAAAAGCAGAATTCCTTGGTACTCTGTTTCTCTCTTGATGGGATTTTCTGATATTTCATAGCTAACTGGTCTTGCAAACTGTGTTTGATTTTCAATTTTTCACCCGAAATTGTGTGTTTGTGTTCGAAAATATCATATTTGATATTTATCTTGAAAGTCTAAGATAATGAACATCGCAATGCAAAGTAACTTTTTTGGGCAAATAGAGGCAGTAATATATGATAATCAATGGCGGAACATGGTGGTGGCCAAATGGGGCCTTGGCCCCAGCTGATCTTATAGAATTTATTAGTATATACATGTATTTATTATATGATATTTTATTTGGCCACAAATTTGGCCCGAACTAATTTTTTATCTTTTCTGTAAGAATAATGTTTGTTTCATTACTCATTGGGCTATGAGAGGAAAGTAAAATTTTTATTTGAAATATCGAAAATGTTAGTATCATCTTATATATTGTTTTGATTTATAATTATCGGTTATTATTTATTTGTATTTTCAAGGTTATTTGATACTATTTAGTAAATACTCCCTCTGGTCCTTATTTAAGGAACCAACTAACAATTCTCACAAGTTAGTAAAAACAGTTAAAGTCATTAAATTTGTCCTAAAATTGAAGTAATTTGTAATATTATCCCTATTAATTACACTAGATTCTAATATCATATTAATTATTACTCTCACTCACTACCTTTTTAATTATGGGTATACATGGGAAAAAATATTTAATATTATTTGGAAATAAGCAAGTGCCATATAAAAAGCTAAGGACCAAATATACTTATTAGTTGGTGCCTTATAATAAGAACTAAAGGGAGTAGTTCAATATGTTTATTTTTTGGCCTGAGCTAAATTTTTTTTGTGGTTCCGCCATTGATGATAATGACAAGTATTTTGAGTTCATCCCCGGGTCTTTCTTCTTTTTCATTGATACGTTGGTTTCTTTGGCCAACTATTGATACATAAGTTGAAGAATGGCATTCAAAGAGCCTGCAATATGTACAGTTGTTTTCCGTTGAGCATTGCAATTGAATTATTAAACTGATGCAACCTTCTTCTGTAACAGGAGCAAGCAAGAGGAAATGGTTTTATGTAATTTGCAAACTAAACAAGGTGAAGCATGGGAATATTGCCCAAGGGAGGCCTTAAGAAGAGTTTCAAAGATTCTGAAAGATGAATTTGACTTGGTATGGTTTAAAGCTTGTCTTAGTTTTGGTGTAGAGCTGTAAAAATAAGTTGATTCCCATATGCTGGCCCGTTTCACTTGCGAGCCGTGTTTTGATTTTCAACCCACTAAATTAAGTTGAGTTAAATGAGTTAGCCCTACCAACCCGCAACCTTGAAAGGTTGCCTCGTCTAACTCACTCCACTCATTTTTACAGCTCTATTGTGAGGTACATTGGTAATGTTTGAACCTGTTTCCACTTTCCAGGTAGTGAATGCAGGGTTTGAGAATGAATTTTATCTCTTGAAGAGTGTAACTAGGTACCAAAATAAATACTCTTTTCTGATTGATGATTGACTTATATACCATGACAATTGATTGAATACGTGAACTATTATTATTATTATTATTATTATCCTTAAACTGTTCAGGGGAGGGAAAGAAGAATGGGTGCCAATTGACTCGACTCATTACTCTTCCACATCAGCATTTGATGCCACATCTCCCCTATTTCAGGAAGTCATTGCTGCTCTTCATTCCTTGGGTATTCTAGTGGAACAGGTAAAAAGGAATTTATAGCATCATCAATTATTATGTACATAGAATTGATGACAAAGTTGACTATGCAAAAGCCCCAACTTCACTTGGCCTTTTGTAGCAGGCCTTACTATATCTTCGTATTGGTTAAGAGCCTAAGATACCCAAAACAAATTATCCAAATCGCTGAACCAATGCCTCCTACTCCATCTAAAAGACTAAAACATGAATCATATTATATTACTGTGCTTAACTAACCAAGGTTCTGGCCTTCTGGGAATGATTATCACCAACTCACCATATGGCATGGACCAAATTAATGCTTAAATTGGCATTTGGTTGCTTTTTGTAGGTCTTTTGTAATTTCCTCTCTTGAGGTTATACTTAGCGGTCCTTGATCCTCTAATTTTTTTTTTTTTTTTCAATATATTTAAGATACATGCAGAAGCTGGAAAAGGTCAATTTGAAATGATTATGAGATATACGACTTGTAGTGAAGCTGCGGATGAGTTAATCTACACTCGGGAGGTTATTAAGGCTATTGCAAGAAAGCATGGGTTGCTGGCAACTTTTATGCCAAAGTAAGAGTGGAAATACTGAGTTTAACTAAAATCATCTTGCTGATCTATTTTGGAGGGTGTTGAAAATATAATTTAGCCACAAGAAAAGCTTCTATAGATAAGATAACTGATAGCTATGAAACTCTTAGGCCTCCAATGCCATACAAGTCTAGGTAGGGTAGCAGAAGCTACTGCACTCTATGCTTATATTTTATTTGGCGAGGACAAACGTTTGTATATAAGCTGATTCAGTTAGGACTCCTTATATAATTACCACTACTATCTACCTAGGAAGGAAGGATAAGCCATGATACAAAATTTTCTACACTATCTTTAGAAACCAAATTGCCTTTGTATTTATTTATTAATACATATCATCATTAGGTAATAATATTTATCAACAAAATATTATTTTCATTTCATCATCAAGCACATATTGCAGGTTAATGCAACAAAGCTAAATAAAAATGGTTATAAGGTGGAAATAGCACACTATAGTTTCTAGTACTACCCATACTAATAGCTTATAAGTTGTACCATACAGGTCTACAAATAGACTCAACAATCCGAGTCCCTTTTACTTGGCGACTATTACTTTATAGAGAGAGATAGGCTTCTCAGTAAAGGGAAAGCTAGCATAGGAGTCCAACTAGATTAGCATATATACAAACGAGTATGTAATAAATACCCACAACTATTGATTCTATTTGGTTGCTTCAAGTGAATGCTGGGGAATATATATTTTGCATGTGTAACGATGTTTTTTTTTAATATTGAAGGTGCTTTTTGGATGATATTGGCTCTGGAGCTCATGTACATCTTAGCCTATCACAGAATGGTCAAAATGTGTTTATGGCATCTGATGCATTGTCTAAACATGGAATATCGGTTACAGGAAAGGAATTCATGGCAGGAGTTCTACATCATATTGCTTCAATTTGGGCATTTGTAGCAGCTCATCCTAATAGGTTGCACTTCCTAATAGTAGTCCATGAATATGATTATCTTATCATATCAAGTATTTTATTTACTTGTTTATTTGTGAAATTTCAGGACTGTTGTTCATCATTTTGCTACCTCTTATTACATGGTTGATTAAGAACTAGCAAAGATTATTATATAAACACGATCTAATTTTCTGTATCGAAACTTGTGTGTGGACCATGAAAGTTAAAAAACCAGAATATGATTAGAAACAGATGATATTGCTGAAATGGGGACTTGAACCTGTAAACTTTCATATTCTATGTCATTGGTTACCAAGATAAAACTTACAATGATTTATTTAATTATGTATTAATCATAGAAAATTGGCACCTTATTTATCCTTCTTTAGCACTACTAGCTCTGTTTTTTGTGATACTTCCCTTTCCTTGGTACATCCCTTATAACTCTATTGGTCTGTATTTGTAATGCTTAGATTGATTTATGAGTAGTAATTCCTTCTGTTTGGAACTTCAAAATCTGAATCATCCTTCAGGAATGTGGAATCTATCTAAAGTTACATCCTATTGGATAGTTGTTGGAGTTTATTTGTAGGTATGTTGGAATTTTTTATTGAAAACATCGTTCTAAAAAGAAAACCACCAAAAAGGAAACCAAAGGAGGAAATGTCAATCTCTGTTGCTTACAATGTACATGCTTAATCTCTGTATTTAAAATTATGTTTACAAGGACTATCTCATCCTGCAACATTGCTCAATCAATATTTCTTCCTTGTAGTTACCAACGTCTACAACCCCATACATGGAGCGGTGCATTCAAGTGCTGGGGAAATGAAAATAAAGAAGCCCCACTACGAGCTGCATCTCCGCCTGGAATTCCTAATGGTCTAGTGAGTAACTTTGAGCTTAAATCCTTCGACGCTACTGCAAATCCACATCTAGGTTTGGCCGCCATAATTGCTGCTGGAATTGATGGGCTTCGTAGGCATCTTTCTCTTCCTGAACCTGTTGGTAAGATCATTTGATCGTTAATCATACATGGCGGGACTATAATATTTTTTGCAACTATTAATTATCGTCACAAAATATTTGTTAACTGACTGACATTTATGAAATTTTTTGGGTAATCAAAGAAACAGCTTTGAGGCGGGGTTTCTTCAGCGTGCATGTAATTGTCATGTGACTCGCATTTAATCGATGGCGGGCATAGCGCATATCTTTTTCTTGTAGAAATGCTAGGAGCGCAAGAGGGGTACCCAAGTTTCATCATATTTATTTTCTCCTTCCTGACGTCAATAAACGTAGTTATAGAGAAGTGAAAACTATTCAGTTTCCGTTCTACAACTTAATTATTGCAGTGTTCTGATAGCCTTTACAATCTTAACAGTAGAGCACTGATTTTGCTATCGTCATTTTTGCTTTTATGAATCCTTTCTTTCATCGACCCCCGGGGATTCTGGATTTGTTCCCAATGAGTTGTTAGTCGTTTTAACTTGTCATTTTGCTGGACTGCCTAATGATTGAGGTCCTTATAATCTTCAGACACAGAGCTGGAGAACTATCCAGAAAAACTTCAGAGGTTGCCGAGTACACTTTATGAATCTCTGGAGGCTCTTGATAAAGATGATGATATCTATAAGGAATTCATTAGTGAAAAGCTGCTGACTGCAATAAAGGCAGTTCGAAAGGTATGTAGTTGGTAAATCCATACAACACAGAATATGTTACAATAACAACAATAATAGAATATAGATCGCATCAACATTCAACAAGTTCTTTACAGTTTTTTTCTCCTCTTCCCGCTCCCTTCCTGTGTTATTTCTTCACTGAAGCTAATCATAATGGGTGATGTGATTTTTGGTTTGCAGGCTGAAAGTGATTATTACTCGGAGCACGAGGATGCATACAAGAATCTCGTACACATCTATTGAATCAATCTGAAGCTGACGAGCTAGAACAAGTTCGGTTATTCTATAGTATTTAGACTCTAGTGATTTCTTCACAATGAATAATGTATCAGTGCTTTCAACTCTTGGGTGCAAAACCAAGATAATGATACTGTCCCGATAGAGAGAAGATTAGCATGGCACTGCGCAAGGATGACTAACACAAATTGAGAAATAATACGGTCCCGAGGAACAGTAACCGTTGCTTTCGTTCTGTGTCTTGTATTTTCCAATGGTTTTCTGTTTAATGTGGAGGCGTGGACTCTACTACTTATGATGGGTAAGTGAGCCACCTAAAGGATATAGGTTAGGAGTTCAGACCCTATTAAAAATATGGTTTTAATATGGGTGTAGTAATAATATTATCTCTAGTTTTAAATATAGGACATAGTTTATAGTGTAATTTATACTATAAATTATGTTCTATATTTAGGATCGGAGGGAGTAACAAATCATCTTTACACGTTCAAATTCTGGTAAAGCCCTTTGAACTATATTTATTTGTCACCATGTATCATGCTCAAATTTTAACGTTCAATATAAAATATATGAGATAGGTTATTCTAGTTACCCTTATTTTATCTACTTTTACCTACCCATCTCAATACCGTTAGATTATAATCTCATTCAAAGGTGGAGATTTGAGGGATAAAATAACTCCTATTTTCTCTCTCCTCTGACATGGACGAACACATCCTTGCCAAAATTTCTTTCTTCTTGAACACATCCGATTGAGCTTTCATGAAAAAAAAAGATGATTTAAATTTGGGTTTTCGGATTCTCTCGTCTTTCTCTAGAATCAATATATGTGTTCAATGATTTCCTTTTGATCTGAGATTTTATCATGAAATTTTTCTTTCGTTTTTTTGAAATTGTGAGAGATCTGTATTGTGAACTGAATTGGGCAAAAGGGACGCGACAAGATCGTTCCACTTCTTTGATGAATATTGTCGCCTTCTTCATCGGAAAATCGAGAGAAGGAGAGAAGAGAGAGATTCGACTTATTATCTGTTCAGAGGAGGAAAAGAAAGAGAGTATTTCTTCCCCTATGCTGCAAGAGCACTCCAGCAAGCGTCGATTTGTTTTGCAAACTACGTAGGAAGTGGTCATATACGAAGCAGGGGAAGGGTCTTAGGGATTTTGGGGGTTAATGATGGATTTGGCGGCGGAGAGGAAAGAACTTGATTCCAACAACAATGCTTCTAATGATAACTATAAGATCGGTAACACCGATACCTATTAACAATGCTTCCAATGATAACAATAAGATCGATAACAGCGATAATCCTCAAGAAATCCCAGATTCGTCGTCTTCATTCGCGAGAGGGTGGGAGATAGTGATAGAGAAAAAAAGAATAAAAAGATTTATTTTATCTCTCAAATCTCTGCCATTTGCCGATATTATAATCTAATGGGTTAAGGTGCATTTTTGCCCTTAAAGTATGCGTCCAGGAGCAATTTTAAGTTTTCGACGTAGCAATATTGACCCTGAAGTTTAAAAACAGAGCAATGTTGCCCCTCCATTAAAAACCCTTACGGTCAACTAACAGTCAACGTTATGGTTTTTAACTGTAATACCCAAGATTTTATTATTGAATTTTATTTTAATTTCGAGGACGAAACTTGTTTTAAGGAGGGTAGAGTGTAATACCCCGGATTTTTATCAATAATAATGATAATGATAACGATACTACTAATAATAAAAATAATAAAGTAATAATGAAATTTAATAATAATAACAATATAGTAAATAAAGATTTAGAATTTAATAATGTTTATATTATTCTATAATTTATTATTTGGAAATAATTATAGTAATAATAAAAGTTTAGAATTTAATTGTATGATTTAAGAATTTATTAATTGGAAATATATTAATTAGATTATATAATATAATCCATTTCTATTTATATTAAATATATAATTGAGTCATTTTAATTTACCTTACTGTTGGGTAGTGATATTAGTGATCCTATATATTAGCTATGATTCTAGATTTTAGCTAGAATAAATAAAAATATAAAATGTAATTGAAATATTATATATATATATATATATATATATATATATATATATATTGTATCGTAATAAATTGTAATAGGAATATATTAATTATATTATTAATAATTAAATTGTATAATATAATCTATTTCTATTTATATTAATTATGTTAATATTTCATATTTTTATTTATTCATATTAGAAAATCTTATTATATATTCTATTTATTATATAGAATATATATGTGTTTATTCTATATTTGTAGTACTCCTGATTAATAATAGAAGTAATAATATATTAAAATAATAATAATAATAATATATTAGAATCTAGAAATCTATAGTGTTTGTGTTGTTAATTTATTAATTGGGAATAATTAAAGGCGCACCCCATAACTAAAACCCTAAGTTTTAATTATAAATCTAGGTCTAGCCGTCAAAAACCTAAAAACACACGATACTTTTCCTCCTCCGTTGTTTTCTTCTCAAACCCTCTTTCTGTGCATTAAATCAAAATTAGTTCGCTAGCAAGAACGGAGGCCAGGTAATCCTAATCCCCATGAGTAGGTTAGATTTATGTAAATTTTGTAATTCTAATCCCTATGAGTAAGTTAGATTTATGTAAATTTTGTAATCCTAATCCCCATGAGTAGGATTGGATTTATGTAAATTTTGTAATCCTAATTCCCATAAGTCCATAGTCATAGGTTTTAATTTGAATAATTGAATTAGGAATATGTGCAGATCTCTCTTCTCAGAATTCGTGCGTGCTTGTCTTGTTTATACATATGATGAAATATGTCTCATGAAATTCCCCTGTGCGTGCAAATACTCTGAGGTTCCCTGTGCAATTTTTATGACTGAATAAGTATAATGGTTTGCCTCGGGAAACGCGTTCAAATCAATTGAATTGCTTTTATTCATTGACATTTACGTGCTGTGCTTATTCGTTTCTATTTTTTATTTTCTTTTTCTTTTTCTTTTCTTAGTGATTCAATCCTTATATATATATATATATATATAAAAGACAAGTAAGTAATAGGAATAATGTAGGAGTTTGTTTTTAGGAAAAAAAAATATATCTTTATATTTATATTTAATTAAAATAATAATATAAATATATATATATACATATATAAGATAATTAAATAATAGAGATAATTTAGGAATTGTTTTGTGTATGTTTAAATAACTTAACAGTGGGAGGATAGCTTTGGGATGGTACCCCCAAAGTGATGAACACAACCTTAGGCTTTATGCCTCGAAATATTATATGATGAGAAAATTGAGATATCCGTTTCTTCCCAAAGTGGTCTCTGGCAGGGTTTCCCGGGACACTAGTAGCAACTTTGGGAAGAGGTGTGTACACTAAGAAGAAATACTTGATATACTTGATGGCCAATTTGATTGATTGTGACTGGCAGGGTTTCCCGGGTCATAGGGTAAACTGGCAGGGTTTCCCGGGTTTACCATGGTTCTCTTCCCACTAAACTAAATAGACTGGCAGGGTTTCCCGGGTCTAAAGAAATTTTAAAAGATGATAAATAATAATATCTGAGTCAATGATAATGTATAGCTATGATGAATATGAGAAACTGATTTTGTGGATTATAAATATATATAAGGTATTTTCCCTATCATATGTAATTAACTTAACTATTTATTTGTTTATTGGTTACTATTGTTATTATTTTGTGTTATTTTTAACTATTAGGATTACCAGCGTTTGCTGATATATGTGTGTTCATGGGCTGCGACGATCCTTCTGGGGAGCAGATTTTCATTGAAACAGGTCTCAAGCTGGGGCCGCTGGGGCTAGCAGTGATAAGTGAGGAAGAATAATAAAAAGCTCTAGCTAGTTTCTTTTTGTTTTATTTTATTTTATTATTTGGATAAGACATCTCTATTTAAGTTTTAGTTGACATTTATGTAATAAGTAGCCTTGCGCTTGTCCCAGTACAAGTGCGGCGGTAACACTCCCCAAGATTGTTATTTCGAAATTCATTAGTTTATTTATAAAAATCTTTTAAATTTTTGTTATTATAACGGTTAGAAATCGGGGGTGTTACATTAACGGAGGGCAACATTACTCCGTTTTTAAACTTCAGGGGCAACATTGCTCCCAAAAAACGGTCACTGTATTTTGATACATATAGTAAGGGAGGGGGTAGAGTTCGAACCCAAGCCATATATCTTTGTATTGGTTGTTATTCTCGTGTGTCTGTTTTCTCCTCTGAAGATTCATTTGTTGAGAGGGTAAGCCCCCATGTCGTCAAATGTTTGTTTATATTATATCAACAAAAAAAAAACATGTTTGTTTATTATTTTAGCTTGGAAATGAGCCCTGATTATTAGATAACCCATTCTTTTAATCCAACAATTCAAATTTTCAAACATTCTAGATATTCGTTCCAAAAATATAGGTGTTGTGTACAATAAATTAAATGGGTGGGTCTATTATATACGTGAATAAATCTGAGGAGAATGAGATATATATGTACTCTTTTTAATTTATGAAGAATATTGTAATTTGTTATGAATTTTATATTATTTTGATATTTATTGATGCAACTATAATTATTGCTCCATATATAATATTTAGTATATCCTTCTGTATGCGTGTATGCATAGATTTATAATTACACCGCACCTATTAATAAATTGATAGAATTTCATGTAATGCGATATATGAATGTATAGCCTCTATTTCTTACCAGGGATGATTTTTTTTTTTTTGATAAACTTGCGAAGCCATACATTTACTACCCAGGGATGATTTTGAATTCATTTCATTCGCCCCGCCAAATTAAATTGACTTTTGCTCCCAAACCTCTCTGTCTTCCTCTGCGATCCTCTCGCGCAATCTCTAGCCTCCTCTATGGCTTCCGAGAGGTAGATTGCTGAATCTTTGTCCAAATTCCAGTTTAACTAATCCCCTCGCTTTCTCTGTCTTCTAAATCCGTTTCTCAATTGACTTGTATTCTTTAGGAAAAGTAAAAGATCCCATCCGAAGATAGATGTTCTCCTCACAGGTGAGGTGCTCTACCGGTGCTTTTTGCAGGATATCTCGCCATCATCTCTCTTCGAAGATCTGTCAATCGACCACCTAAAGCTATGGACCACCAGGTAGGTATCATGCTTTCTAATGTTGCAGGGTTGACTGTTTTATTTTGGTGTAATAGTGGGACACATAGCTGCTACATAGTGTGGTTTTAGTTATATAGCACTACAGGAATAAACTCTTGGTTTATGTTTTAGTGTATGCTGACGACATTCCGGTGCTTTTTGCAGGATATCTCGCCATCATCTCTCTTCGAAGATATGTCAATCGACCACCTAAAGCTATGGACCACCAGGTAGGTATCATGCTTTCTAATGTTGTAGGGTTGACTGTTCTATTTTGGTGTAAGAGTGGGACACATAGCTGCTACATAGTGTGGTTTTAATTATATAGCACTGTAGGAATAAACTCTTGGTTTATGTTTTAGTTGGTGTAATAGTGGGACACATAGCTGCTACATAATGCGGTTTTAGTTATATAGCACTGTAGGAATAAACTCTTGGTTTATGTTTTAGTGTATGCTGACGACATTTCGGTTACTGGAAATGACAAAAAATATCTGAGTAATTTTGTAACATCCCAGGCGCCTGCTTGTGGATATTGTCCGCTTTGGCACACACATGGCCTCACAGTTTTGTTTGTGACTGGGCCTAGGCCATCAAAACGCGTCCACAAGGGAAAGGTCTCCGCATCCTTATAAGGCATGCTTTGTTTGCCTTCCCAATCAATGTGAGACTTCACACTCCACCCCCTTGGGGCCCAGCGTCCTTGCTGGCACATCAACTCGAGCCCTGGCTCTGATACCAATTGTAACATCCCAGACACACTCCACCCCCTTGGGGCCCAGCGTCCTCACTGGCACATCAACTCGAGCCCTGGCTCTGATACCAATTATAACATCCCAGGCGCACTCGAGCCCAGGCTATGATACCAATTGTAACATCCCAGGCACACTCCACCCCCTTGGGGCCCAACATCCTCGCTGGCACATCAACTTGAGCCCTGGCTCTGATACCAATTATAACATCCCAGACGTACTCGAGCCCTGACTCTGATACCAATTGTAACATCCCAGGCGCCCGCTTGTGGATATTGTCTGCTTTGGCACACACAAGGCCTCACGGTTTTGTTTTTGGCTGGGCCTAGCCTATCAAAACGCGTCCACAAGGAAAAGGTCTCCGCATCCTTATAAGATATGCTTCGTTCACCTTCCCAATCGATGTGGGATTTCACACTCCACCCCCCTTGGGGCTCAGCCAGGGCTCTAGTGCGCCTGTGAAGTTACAATTGGTATCAGAGCTAGGGCGGGCTCGAGTGCGCCTGGGATGTTACAATTGGTATCAGAGCCAGGGCTCGAGTTAATGTGTCAGCGAGGACGCTGGGCCCCAAGGGGGGTGGAGTGTGAAGTCCCACATCGATTGGGAAGGCAAACGAAGCATGCCTTATAATGATGCGGAGACCTTTCCCTTGTGGACGCGTTTTGATGGGCTAGGCCCAATCAGAAACAAAACCGTGAGGCCATGTGTGTGCCAAAGCGGACAATATCCACAAGCGGGCGCCTGAGATGTTGCAATTGGTATCAGAGCTAGGGCTCGAGTGCGCCTGGGATGTTGCAATTGGTATCAGAGCCAGGGCTCGAGTTAATGTGCCAGCGAGGACGCTGGGCCCCAAGGGGGGGTGGAGTGTGTCTGGGATGTTACAATTGGTATCAGAGCCAGGGCTCGAGTTGATGTGCTAGCGAGGACGCTGGGCCCCAAGGGGGGTGGAGTGTGAAGTCCCACATCGATTGGGAAGGCAAACGAAGCATGCTTTGTGACTAATTGAATCAGTGCTTTTAGATACTCTCTTGTTTGTCCCTAGCACAGCCTATTGCCTTTTTATCTTTTATTTTTCAGCTGTATCTTGTTCAGACTGAAGTACAGGTAAGGAGCTGAGGTCTATGAATATGTGAAGACACACGTCAATATCTTCCCATGCACATTCAAGCAAAGGACCTTTAGGTGCTTCCGCAAAATTATCGCGGATGAGCTTAGGGCTGATCAAGGGTTATTTGATGTTGCTGCTGTATCCGCAATCAACATCTGGCGTCCATTCAATAGGGTATATCCTGTCTTTAAATAATTGATAGCAAGAATTATCACTGATTTTTTTTTTGGTCTGTAGAATCCAGATTTTGCAAGGAAAGCCCGCGTCTATCTGTGGAACGGACACGAAGGAATGGAGGAGGTTGAAAATTGAAACCGCAAAAACTGTCTTTTAAGAGAAGGGTAATAGCATATGACTTGAATCTGCATTCAAGGTTGTTGGCCACACCGTGAATTGGCAGTTGTTCGTAAAACTAATGGTGATTGCATTTCCTCCTGCACGAAACAATGTCTCGCAGATTAATCATCCTATATACATGCTTCATAGTGATAGCAAGCTACACACACGTACGAAAAAACTATTCTCAGTTTCATATTGATCATCGTATTATAACTTGGCTAAAAAGTGAAAATTTTAGTTTCATATTGATCATCATATTATAACTTGGCTGAAAAGTGAAAATTTTAGTTTCATATTGATCATCGTATTATAACTTGGCTGAAAAGTGAAAATTTTAGGGGATGGAGAGACTACATATATGAAAACACTTAGCCGAATAATGTAATAAGAGTGATATGTATGATGTATCATACCATGGAGGAGGAAGGCCAAAACGAGGTACAAAACAACTTGGGTATTCATAATGTGAGAGGTGTAGTTTTATTTGTGTGTTTAACTAGTTCTGGGATAAATGGTTCAGGTTCGCGTCTGTTTCTAGTATGTTGTAACATCCCAGACGCCCGCTTGTGGATATTGTCCGCTTTGGCACACACCAGGCCTCACGGTTTTGTCTTTGGCTGGGTCTAGCACATCAAAACGCGTCCACAAGGGAAAGGTCTCCGCATCCTTATAAGGCATGCTTCGTTCACCTTCCCAATCGATGTGGGACTTCACACTCCACCCCCTTGGGGTCCAGCGTCCTCGCTGGCACATCGACCTGAGCCCTGGCTCTGATACCAATTGTAACATTCCAGGCGCCCACTTGTGGATATTTTCCGCTTTGGCACACACAAGGCCTCACGGTTTTGTTTCTGACTGGGCCTAGCCCATCAAAACGCGTCCATAAGGGAAAGGTCTCCGCATCCTTATAAGGCATGCTTCGTTCACCTTCCCAATCGATGTGGGACTTCACACTCAAATTGGTATCAGAGCCAGGGCTCGGGTCGATGGGCCAGCGAGGACGCTGGGCCCCAAGGGGGAGTGGAGGGTGAAGTCCCACATCGATTGGGAAGGTGAACGAAGCATGCCTTATAAGGATGCGGAGGCCTTTCCCTTGTGGACGCGTTTTGATGGGCTAGGCCCAGTCAGAGACAAAACCGTGAGGCCTTGTGTGTGCCAAAGCGGACAATATCCACAAGTGGGCGCCTGGGATGTTACATTTAAAATAGGGTTAAGGTCCAATTTTGCCCTTAAAGTATGCGTCTAAGAGCAATTTTGCCCCTAAAGTTTTCGGCGTAGCAAGGTTGCCCCTGAAGTTTCGAAACGTAGCAATGTTACCCCTTCGTTAAAAACCCTAACGGTCAACTAACAGTGACCGTTGACCGTTAATTGACCGTTAGCGTTTTTAACGGAGGGGCAACATTGCTACATTCTTAAACTTCAGGGGTAAAATTGCTACTTTTTTTGGAGCAATTTTGCCCCTGAAGTTTAAAAACGTAGCAATGTTGCCCCTTCGTTAAAAACCCTAACGTTGACCATTAGTTGACCGCTAGAACAGTTAACGGAGGGGCAACATTACTACGTTTTAAAACTTCAGGGGCAACATTGTTACACCGAAAACTTCAGGAGCAAAATTGCTCCTGAGCGCAAACTTTAAGAGCAAAATTGGACCTTAACCCTTTAAAATATGATATATTTTGGAAGTTGATTTTGTGTAAGACGTAGTTTTCATATTTGTTAATTTTATCTAATCTACCTATATTGATGCCCTCTCAAGAATAATTAATGAGGATAAAGAATTAAGAAAGTTGAATATGATGTTTTATAAAATGCATGTCATATATATATTAATTAACTTAACTTACTACCTCAATCTAATCAAATTAAATAAATATATTTTATATTAAGTAATTTGCAGGTAATTTGCTAACAGTTAAAAGAAGAAAAATATCAAGTTTCCGGATTGTTTTAGTTGAATCCGACCTTCTGTTGATTTTTCGTTAGAGTGGGTATAAGTAAATTAAATTAAGGGTTAAGTAGCAATTTTGCCCCGGAAATATACTCCGAGGAGCAATTTTGCCTTGGGAGTTTCTTTTGGAGCAATGTTGCCCTGGAAGTTTTTTTTGGGAGCAATGTGTTGGGATCCGTACACGCAGCGGATTAAAATTTCTTACGAATCCCATCACGAGGATCACTCAGGTGCATTTAAATCAAGACTTAGGAATCCGAATCATACCTTTGGAGAATTCGTTTGTGTCTCGTTCTTTCTTTAACAGGTGGGCTACCTCCTCGATCAACAGAAGACGACTCTTAAAATCCTCTTCCTCTACCGGTATCCACACGAACAATCCCCGAACACGGCTACGGCAGCGTGCTAGCGCCTCGAATTGTGCGTCTCTCTCCTTTTTACGCTCTAGGGTTTCTCGCGGCTTTCTAATATGCTCGACTGAAAAATCCCGTAGGTTTTTCTAAACCCGATAGGCGTATTATATAATCAAAATTAATCCTCATTAATTTTGAAATTCGAATTTTGAATCTGTTTAATATAGTAATTAAATCTATCTCATAAATGTAATCAAATATATTAAAAGCCAGATTTAAAATCTGAATCTTGAATTTAGATCAAATCTAAATTTAAAGCCTTTTGATTTAATTTATCATTATAAATTAAATCCGAGATATGATATCTATCCATTTAATTAAATCTGAGATAGCATTTCTCAATTTTATATTAAACAGATACATGATATTTTTATTCGAAATTAAATGAGATACAATATCTCTATTTGTTTCAGATATTTAATTTATCAAATAAATTAAATAATAAACAAATATCATATATAATATTATAATCTCTATTTATAATATATATATTAATTTCGAATTATATATATATATATATATATATATATATAAATCCTAGATCAAATTTAGTATTCATTTAATCTCAGATTAATCTGAGATTCAATGAATCTGGACACTTTTACCCGTGTTAGATTATTCTTGTGTGCAACCCTGCAGGTCCATATGAGATTGGCAGTGGGTCAACACTGTATCAGCCCACAAGTCGCAAGCGGCCTCTAGCAAGACATTGCGACTACCCAATTCACATGGGGATCGATGACACGATACTACCTATCGTACAACCATGTCACGTCCCTTTTGTCACGCGATAATTTGGTCAAGGATGAGGCATGGATAATGTCAACTTCCTTTTCTTGACCATTGCTTTCTCGATTCTCGAGTAGTCTAATAAGTGAAATGGAAACTCTTTTCCATCACAGTATGGCCATACATTTCTTAGACTCACTCATCGAGGGGCCCAGCATTATCTCTCTACATATGTGAGGGACAAATCCCATCTTGACCACTCACATTCCTCCGCATGAAAACCACTGATCCCGATCCTAGCCTTTATCATCACCCGGTCAAAGGTGACTTTTGACTAGGTCAAAGACCAGTGACTCATCATGTAGGAGTCTATGATGGTCTCAGGTCATAGGGCGTCGTGACGCGGTTATACATGAGATAAGCTTATGACTTAATCCATGCAGCTTTCTCATAGTGGGTCGGTCCAGCACCTTGTACTCTTACAAGTGCCCATGACTTTGATTCATATCTTCATACCTCATCAAAGTCATACTGGTCTTATTTCATCTTCACTCCCGTGTAGATGACCGACCAGGGACATTTAGGATAATCTATAAGATTATCCAGGGATGCAGTTATCAATACGAACATGCAAACGAAAATGATAACAAAAGAGAATACTTTAAATAACTTAAATATCCAAAGTACAATGAATTACCCCTAGGGCATAATTTCCAACACAATGTTGCCCCTCCGTTAACGGTCAACGGTCAACTAACCGTTGATCGTTAGGGGTGGTTAACGGAGGGGCAAAATTGCTCAAAAGCAAAAACTTCCGAGGCAAAATTGCCACTTAACCCAAAAAAATATTAAAACTGTTATTTATGATATCATATCTTTTAAATTCTTATTTATATAATATCTAGGGGTGGAAACAGGCCAAGCCAGCCTAGGCTTCACCCTTAACAGGCCAGGCTTGTCGGCAACAAAGTGGCCTGAGCTTGGCCTGTGGCCTGTTAGAGGCCATTTTTCAGCCTGAGCCTGACCTGTGCCCTGTTAAGGCAGCCTATATTTTTGAAAATTTTATAATTAGACTAATAGGCCACAGGTCTCACTGCAAAACATGCCTACTTCAAACAGGTCAAAAATAGGCCTACTTTAAACAGGCCGAATTACATAAATCAGCAAAGACAGAGATAAAAAAATTGTTGCATTTTCATTAATGAGTCATTATTGCAAAATTGAATATTAAATATACTTAGGTTAAGTAATAATTTTGCCTCGGAAGTATACCCTCATAAGCAATTTTGCTCCAGATTTTTTTTTTTTTTAGCAATGTTGCCTCGGAAGTTTTTCTTTTTGGAGCAATTTTGCCCTTCTGTTAATGGTCAAATAACGGTCAACGGTCTACTAACAGTTAGTTGACTGTTAGAGTTATTAACGGAGGGGCAACATTGCTCCCAAAAAAAACTTCCGGGGCAACATTGCTCCAAAAGAAACTTTCAAGGCAAAATTGCTCCTTGACCCTTAAATTAATGCCAATTTTTTAATATAGCCCGATTTTCCTTGGTTCATTGTTTCAACCAAGGAAACCTTAGTAAGTTGGGCTTGATTGGCGTATAGGTCTTCCCTTTAATTAATTACTAAAATAATCAAGGACTTCATTTGTTTTCTTTCTGAAGTTGGGTTTTTTCTGATTCTTGCCTCATATCAGGGTAATTGTGTAGCTGATCTAATTGCAGCTTATCCTTATAAGAAGGTGTGCCCTGTAGGATGGGTTTTACAACCAACACCTTCTTCCTTATCACTTCTAACCTTGGATGTCCAGGAAGCTGGTACAGTCTCTCTGAAGCTACTTTTATTCCTAACTCTTCGGTGATTTTGGTTTTTAATTTATCTTTCATTAGGTTTGTACTGTTTTATGTGTTTGTGTTCTTGTTGTTCTTTGTTCTGGGTTATCTATTTAGTTGTAATTGTTTTGGTTCATTTTATTTCAGTTATAATTATTATGCTTTGATGTATTTTTTAATTTGAGTATTAATATAAGTACGTTTTGACAAAAAAAAAAATGACTCAGTGGGGAAGCTGGACTTGTGCAGGCTGGGTGTTCTGGTAATCCAGGAAGTCTGGCAGGGCTAGCAGCCTCAAGTTATTTCAAGCTTCTTCAACATTTTTTTCCCCATAAAAAAACTATTATTTCAAGCTTCTAATTGACCCATAATATCATAGAATATTAAAATTTAGTCATTAATAGACGAAATGCTTCACCTTGTCCATGTCATTCCCTACAATAATGTTATAATGTTATTTGTCAGACACTTTTAATACTCCCTTAAAAGCCTATTTAGAGAGTTTATATTAATCCTAAAGATAAGACATATTTTTATATTTGTCAATTTTTTTATTAATACCCTTTTAACAATAATTTAAAAAAAAGATACATAAGATATGAGATAATTAAGGAATATTATATGGGCTTTAAGAATGGGTGAGAACTGAAAAATTCAATAACGACAACTTAGATGTAAAATTATACATTTATTTAATGTGATAACTTATATTAATGGCAAAAAATATTGTCTTTATCATCTTATAAATATAATCAGACGAGTAAGGAATTTCTGAAGCAATTTTGTGGAGATTTGTCGGATCAAGGGAGTTGCGTGTCCCTGCAATATAGCCTCCCAAGATTTTTAATCATTTTAGGCTTTTACTATAATTAACAAAAGATGAAAAGTAGTTTAACAATCAATAAGATATAAAAATAGACTAACTTTTTATTTGTGTTTCTGATTAGTTAATAAAAACTTGTTTTCATAACAGAATTAATGATTTATACAACTTCTAAGGGGACATGAATAAAATATTCGTCTGACTATTAAAAAAAAAATAATAAGGTGGAATCTGAAAAGTAAAACCGAGAAATATAAACACGCCTTCCGGGGCACACTCTTCAAGAGGCTAAGGTAAGGAGGCAACCCCTGAAATAAAGAGTAAATTTTTTAAAAAAAATTCCTTTAATATATATATATATATTCCATCTAAAATATATAAGAAATGTTTCTAATTTTGGTAAAAATTGACGTAGGCCTGTATGAATTTATTATTATTTTTTTCGACCCACATAGTAGGGGAGAGGGCAGGGTTCGAACTCTGGACATGGGGAAGGGGAGCCAAGCTCCCATGTCACTGCCCTACTAAGAGCCTGTTTGGCATAGCTGTGGAAGCTAAAATAAGTCCATCCACAGCCTAGCCACATCAAATCTGTAATTATAAGGTGTTTGGGATAACATCATTTAGTGATGGATTTCAAGTTGTGATGCTCTTTTTTTTTTAAGCTAGTAGCCCTTAGAGTTTTTAACCCCATCACAACTACTTCTCCATTTTTTTAGCATCTCCTTCTCTCCGAAAAGTATCATGTGTGCGTCGTCCTTTTTTTTTTCCGAAATGATTCTCGTGCTGTAATATGTTGATTGGTAACTAAAATACTGGGTGGCTATAAATATTTTTTTAATTTAAAGATATATATTTTTATTTAATTTTAAAGATTTGCAAGAGACTTTGAAATATCTCTCCTACTATTAATTAAATAAAATTAAAAATTTGCATCAAAATAATTACTCCTGGAGCAAAGGAAAATCCATATGTCGAACTGTTTATACATCTGTTTATACATGTGCGCTGGCTGAATTTATTATTCATTTTAAATACAGGTCTATGTGTTTATGTATGATTTTTTTTTTTTTTTTTTTGGCAAATATATAACAGATAATTTTTATTTATTTATTTTATGAACCAAGAAATTATAATTTCATCATTCAATGAATAAAGAGGAGATCTCGTTACAAAAATTAATCTACTAGTTTTTTCACAATTAAATACCAAATTTCACGACTTTTAAAAGGAAAAATCTTATATAAAGACGGTTGAATTACCTAAATTCTAATTTGGGTTATTAAACCTAACAAATTATATATCAGGTTATGCGTCATAATTAGAGATTTAAAATTTAGGCCAAACCACCTCTATATCTATTAGTTATTAAAACGAGAAAAATAAAAATATACCCGTACTACTAGTAGTATAGTAGTATTGGGAGTAGTCTTCCCACCCCCTTATACTGGGTTCAATCTCCCTCATCCCCTATCGCCTATGTATCAAAAAAAGAAAAAAATAAAAATATAACCATATTATTTGCTCTATCAATTAATTCCTTGAAATGTATTGTACAACGAAGCATAATTTGTTCTTGACTCATTTCCAAACGTTAATTATATAAAATATTATTTTTTATACAATATTTAGTTTTATAGGAAGGTAGGAGTATATATAATCCAAAAAGGTGAATTCTTATATTCAATAATAATTAAATGTTGTGAAAAAAAAAAAAAAACTCTTCCTTAAATTCCTCATTTTTTTAGTTAATTGCCACTTAAATCGAGTCCAAGCAGGCTTATGTATCTGGGTTCAAGTCAGGCATCAGCCCATCTATTCAATCGTTGTAGGCCCAATATATACAAATCCAGCAGCTAGCGTTTTTCCGTCTCTTTGTTGGTTTATTTTATACTTAATGAAGAAAACATTTTTAAAAGAATTGTCCCCAGTTGAGTTGGACACCAGTCAATAATTATGAGTACAAAAATATATATATGCATGCTAGGTTTTGAACCAGAAGAATTTAAATTAAATGCGGTTGAAATACTAAAATTTAGATTTAATCTTGCATTCTAACAAAATCTTAATCAGGCCATAAGCCCTGCCCCATTTAGAGATTTCTGAATGTTTCAAAAAGACTCTAATATCCCTCTAATTAAAATTATGACCAAACCAAAAGTTGTCGATTTCTAAGTCAGCCCAGAACACAGTTTCACACCTTCATGCAAACCCCATCTTCCCCCTCACCCTCAGATCCAATGGGTTTCTCAAGAAGCACGGTATGATTCATGTCTCTAAAATACTGGAAATATAATCCAGCTGCAGCAACGGCACTTGTTTTGCAACTCTGCTTGCACATATACAGTGAAAGTGTAACAGTTAATAATTAATAATAATTCATCATTCACTATTATATAAATCAAGTCCTGCTTGACGGTAGGTTTCCTTGAGAGTAAACCATACTACTAGTACTGTGAGGGAAATCATGCGCTTTCTTTTGCCCAGATTTGCCGCTGTGCGTTTCATCCAACATGATTTTGCTTTCGATAACTTATCCCTTTATTTTTTTTCATGGAATATGAGAAAACTCTTCCCCATCTTTTCTAGCTCTGTGGCTCAAAAATCTCAATTCATTTATCACTTTTCTTTTCCCCTAGATGATTCATGATATGAAGTGAATGCTCTATCATCATTTTAATTAGGGACATTATGGGTTTTTAACAATATTCAAAAATTCTCAATTGGACCTTTTGACCTAATTAGATATTTGTTAAAAGTACAAATCTAGATCTAGATTTCAGTATTTCAACGAGATTTAATTAGTTGGGATTCTTTCTTTTAAATTTCCGATTTATTTATCAATAATCATGCTACAACTTTTATTTAAACATTCAACATGTGTGTGTGATGAAGGTTGACGTTAGTTTCAATAAATATTGTGGCTTAAGACCGAGTATTAGAAAAGCTAATTTCTATATTAATTCTTAATTGTAGCACTAGCACAAGTTCCTTTATTGTGTGTAAGAGATCAACGACCACTGTTCTGTCAAAAATTGACAAACAAAATTCCTTAAACAATTTGAGATGTCTGTTAACTAGTATGATTAGAGAAGATAATAAGGAGAAAGAATTAATTGTATGTTATCAATATAGCAATAAGACTTATACAAAAAGTAATAGTAAAGGCTCAATGCCCCACATTTACTAACTATTAATATTAGCTAAGATCCCCTATTTATAGATGAGGATCCTAACTAACTCCTAACTAATAGGCTAACTAACTTTCTAACTAACCACTTATATATTCTCACAATGTATCTTGACATCCCTGATTAAGTGTAATGCAATGCAATTGTAATATAATGCATACTAAATCGTCAATCTAAGGCATTTTTAGCTGTCAATGTTCATCCTTTTCTATTATAAAGGATAAAGAGGTAATTTCACAATTACATTATATTACATTTAGTCTCTTAGACCTGTTAATAATTTTAAAATTTTAAGTCCCCTTGAAACATAGGTAGAATTAGGGGGGCTAGGGGTGGCCCCTGCCGCCCTAAAATTACAGATATTCACCCAAAAATATAGGAATTATATTTTAGTCTTCTAAGAGTTTCAATGTTTTTACTTTAGTCCCTATTAATAGTTTTTTAGAAAGACTAAAATGAAAATATTGAAATATTAATATGTTAAATATAATTTCCTAAAATTTTGTAATTTTAATGCTGACTTCACTATATCCTATTCTGTAATTTTCATCACCTAATTTTAAATCCTAGCTCCGTCCCTACCTTAAAGTATTAATTTGTTTTCCTTGAGTGTAAGATTCTCAAAACAATAAGGGGATCATATCCTCTACAATTATTAGCAAATAAGGTCTACAAATGAGGCGGAAATGAGTCCAATTTGCTTCTTTCACTGTAGCATCGGCCAGGTGGTGCTGCAACCATTTGTCCCTAGTCCCTAGGCCCACCTCTTTAACCTTAAATCAGGATACCATTCCAAACAACCAAAAATCTAAAGACGGACCAGTGGAAGTTGGTGAGGGGATTTGGTTGTTTAAGCAAGAGGTCTTGGTTTTGAGCCTTGTAAATGTAAAAAACTTTTTTGGGAGAAGTCTCTGTTTCGGCGCCTAACAAAACCTCTAAGTGGTTGCACACTTTGCCACCATTTTACCCCTCGTCCTTGGGTTCAACTAGCGAAGGGGTCGAACTTTCTCACCTAAAAGGAGAGGTTCGATCCTGGAGTTGGTCAAGACGCTGGGGGAGGCATCTTAATAGTCTACGAAGCAGTGGAAATGTTGGGAAGAGGTGGAGACATGTGTACTCTCTAACCCAGTATACCCTATGGACTGGGCTCTAAGTACCCTGCGTTTGGACTCTGATTGAGCCTAGCCGCTTTCCTAAAATTTTTATATAAAAAAAATCTTAAGACAGAAACATCAACTAAGTTTTCTCCCTAGGGCCCACCTCCCTAACCTCCACTCCTCGTCGTTTTGGCGTTTTCCATTTAATTCATCTCCATCAATTTATCACCACAATCGCCTATCAATCCCATCCATGTGACCAATTAATTAATATACGAGCCCAAATAATAATAATAATAATAATATTAATAATAAATACATAATTATCCACTTCCTTCCCCGCCCTAGTGCCCTTGGCGATATCGGTGGCAATGCGGAAGTTGGCGCTAAATATTAAATGTTGTTTATTTTCTTAAGAGATTGGAGTTAATTAAATTATTTTAGAGTTTTTTATTTATATTTTTTTTAAATTAATTATTTTGACTAATAAACTAATATATAATTTAAGATACACAATATGATATGGTTAAATAATTTATTTATTTAACTTGTTTACTCTCTTGACAAAATCAACTACTCCCCCGCTCCTAATTATATGACTTAGTTGACTTTTTTGAAGAGATTAAAGAATCTAATTAAATTATTTTAGAGTATTTTTATTTTTTCTCATAACTAATTAGTTTGACGAATAAAATAATACTCCCTCCCGTCCTAATTATAGGATCACATTTTGGAGTTTTTTTGTCCTAATTATAAGAGCAAGCTTTAATTTTTGTCAATTTTTTTTTTTATAATACCCCTATTTATATATTCTCAATGATAATTAACGACTATAATAATTTAATAATACACCTATATATTCTATAAAGTAAATAATGTTTACAACTCATTAATGTCATATACACCTCAATTATAATTTTTTATATAAAATAATTTTGAGCAATCTTTATCATATTTTTTCTATGCCACCTCTATTAATACTTCCTCTATAATAATTAATTTAACAACACGCTTATAATACTTTCTCCATATTCATCTACTTGGTCTGACACTCTGACCTGTTCAAACTGTTATTGATTAAATCTTTATTTACATTTTATTGGTGAAACTCTGTGATCTTTACGGGTCATGAAAATTTTTATTCTGACCTCTTTATTTATAAGTTTTTAGTCCATCGTCTTATATCTGCGCACTCCTTTGAGGATGTTATTCCCAACTAAATTGAATAATTAAGATTTATACCCAGCGGTAATGATTTAAATTTCTCTCATATATGCGAGACACTGTTAATAATTTAAAAAATGATTAATTTTAATTTTTTTAAACTTAAGAGAAAATGACACTACGGTCCCAATAAAAAAAATAATATCAAAAAAATCTCATAGCTTATTAATAATAAGTGAAAAAGCAACTATTGATAGATTATGAGATTTTTTTACATATTATTTTCTTTAATTAGGATCTTAATGTCATTTTCTCTAAACTTTACCCATATAACAACGTTAGATGGTCACTAGAAAAAAAAGAGAGAGAGAGAGAGAGAGGGAGAGGTTAATTTGATGGTTTTTATAATTTCGAGATTTCAAGGATCTTATAGTATGAATATGTCTTTCTTATGACTTAAGTGTAATTTTTGGGAATCAGATCCCCTGCAATTATTAAGAACAAAGGTCCATAATCCAGGGGTAAATGAGTCCAATAAGAATCTAGATGAACCTTCTTTTATCGGAGCATCGGCAATGTCGTCTCCACTTCCACTTCGTACAAGTAATAGTCTTGTCCCC
Source organism: Acacia crassicarpa (assembly GCA_034222035.1). Lineage (NCBI taxonomy): Eukaryota > Viridiplantae > Streptophyta > Magnoliopsida > Fabales > Fabaceae > Acacia > Acacia crassicarpa. The sequence goes on along the minus strand of JAWXYG010000002.1, from coordinate 57,549,327 downwards.
CCCCCCCCCCCCCCCCCCCCCCAAAAAAAAAAAAAATATAGGTAATAACGTCCCGGACATTATGAAACACTATATCTAGGTACCTTTTCTGGCAAATATTTAAATCTTTATCCGTTACGCTGTGAAGGAGTCTCCTTGATGCAATCCCTATTAATTAGTCTTGATATTTTTTATACAGATTGAGTCTCTTGAATTACTTGTTTTTATTTCCAGCAAAAAAAAATACTTGTTTTTATAGGGACAGAAACCTCAATTGAGTCTTGGGCCTTCTTGGAAGGGAATTGGATTCCTTGCCTATCCTTTGGATAGGCAGAGAGAATTTGTCTCCCTGAACCGTCTAGATCTTTTTTTTTTAAAGAAAATTATTTTAATGGGTATAGAATCTAAAATAAAGAAAATCTCTTAACTAACATTTTTTCAAAAAATGATTTTTTTTATTCAAAAAGCAGTAGTTTAAAAACATAAAATCTTGACCGTCCAGATACAATCTGGACGGCCCAGATGGGCCAGGCTCTTGGTACCTATCCAAAAAATAGACACCAAAATGGGTTTCAGCTTGGAAGTGGTTTATAACAAGCTTTTTGCTAGGTTCTCCTTCTCTCCTTATAAATAAGCATTCCTAAGATTTTTTTTGAGTTTTTTTCAATAAGAAATGCACTTTTTCTCATTTTGCACTCAATTAATTACTATACCACATACATTTTCTTTCATAATTTGTTTTTCATTATTCTATCACAATCATTTATAAATAGAGGCATTTAAAAAAGGAAAATTAAAATAAATGACCAAAAGAAAATAATATTTATCATATAGGGGTTTACTTTTCTCATGTTGCAGGAGAGAAACAAGATTCCTACACACACATAAAATGGTGGGACTCACATATAAATATAATCACTATATATATATGGGGGTCCCACCATTTTATGTGTGTGTGGCATGAGAAAACATTTCTCCTACAACATGAGAAATGTTTTTCCCATATAATGACAATAAAAATTGTAATTACTTAGAAGGTCTAAACATCATAATATAAATTTAAAATTACTAAATTGCTCCTAATCAATCCTCATGTATTATCTTTTGTATTCAAAATTTAAAAATAATTAAAATTAAAACTAAAACTGTTAATCGTGATAGGGTAAAGGATTTCTCAGTCTGGAGGTACAATTATCTCCAGTGACACTAAAACTAAGTTGTTTTGAATTAATGAAAGGTGCAAAATTACGGAAACATCCTTAATTAATTCATCTAAGATTACAAGCACACCATTCTTTAATTTAAAACGACATAGTTTTAGGGTAACTGGAGATAACTCTATCTCCAGTGACGGAAGAAATACTTTTCCCATCGTCATATGATTATATCTGTAATACCCTGGATTTTTAATAATAATAATAATAATAGAAATAGTAATGATAATGATAGATTAAAATAATACTAATAAAATAATATTGATTAATAGTAGAAATTAAAAAAAGTAGTAGTAGTAGTAATAATAATAATTAATAATATTGTATTATTTGTGTGGTAATCATATTATTTTGTTAATAGTATTATTAGATTGGTTAAGACTAGATCCTAGATCCTAGGAATTAGTTATATCAGATTATAATTGGTTAAGATTAGATCTAAGATCCTAGGAGTTAGTTATATCAGATTATTGTGGGAATTCTATGCATTATTTATTAAACCATTATCTTATTATTATATTAGATATAGATATATTATATCATATCTTAAAATTAGATATAGATATATTATGTCATAGGATATTATATCTTAACTGTTTTGATTTATTTTGATTTGATTTTATTAGATTCTAGGATTAGCTCTAGGTTTGCCTATATAAAGGCCCGTATGTATTCTCTTTGATTTAGAGATTAAGATTTATGAATTCAGATTATTCAGATTAATTTCTCTCCCTCAAATTATTCCACAACACCCGATACTTTTCCCTGCCGCTATACTCTCGTTCTTCTAAGAGGTTAGCAAACACGAAGATCAGGTAATTCTAATTCCCATGAGTCTAGGTTAGTTTTATATGAATCCTGATAGGTAAACCTAATCCCCACAAGTCTTAGGTTAATTTTAAATCCTGATAGGTAATCTTGATCTCTAGGTCATAGAAACCAAATTGTTTTTTTTCCCCTCATGAATTGATTGCAATTGATTTCGCCTTGGCATCCGTGCGCCATTCTTTTCGATAAATGAATAAGATTGAATCCAATTGTTCCCCTGTACGTATTTGTTTTGCAAACCATTACTCCGCCTCGGTTTCCGTGCGTAACTTGTATCTCCACCACCCCAGTACGTCATTTTTCTCAATGAATTAAGCATCCATTAACACTGTGCGTTTTTTTTTTTTCTTTTTTTTCTTTTGTGACTGAAATATATTATACTTCAATGTAGTAAGCTGTGATATATTACGTGATGCTAAAATTAATCATTCTTGTACCTGTCTGCATATTTCTTTTATTATTTGATTGTCTTTTTCCTTATATAATACCTCCTACGCAATAAGATAAGTCATGAACAGATTTTAGGCCAAAATATCTTTATATTTATATTTAATTAAATAATAATATATATATATATATATATAAGATAATTAAATAATAGAGATAATTTAGGAGTTTATTTTGTGTGTGTTTTAAAACAACTTAACAGTGGGAGGATAGCTTTGGGATGGTACCTCCCAAGGTGATGAACACAACTTTTGGGCTTTATGCCACCGATGTGAAAAGATAGTATCCGTTCTTCCTAAAGTGGTGTCTGGTAGGTTTCCGGGACACCAGTAGCAACTTTAGGAAGAGGTGTGCATACTAGGAAGATATATTTATATGATTATGGCCAATTGATGATTGTGACTGGCATGTTTTCGGGTCACAGGGTAGATTGACAGGTTTCCGGGTTTACCATGGTTCTCTTCCCACTAAACTAAATAGACTGGCAGGTTTCCGGGTCCAAATAAAATTTAATAAAAATTAATGAATGACATTTGATATGAAACTAATATTTTAGATTATATATATAAATATATATATTTTTCTTTTTATATCATGTGAATAATTTATTTATCATTATTATTATTATTATTAATATTATTGTTGTTGTTGTTATTTTTGTATTATCTTTATTTATTAGGATTACCAGCTTTTGCTGATGTATGTGTTCATGGGCTGCGACGATCCTTCGGGGGAGCAGATTTTCATTGAAACAAGTCTCAAAGCTGGGGCTAGCAGTGAGAAGTGAGGAAGAATAATGAATAATTCTAGCTAGTTTTATTTTATCCTTTTTTAATGCTTTGAATAAAATACTTTTATTTAAGTTTGGATTTATCTTAATGTAATAAGACAGCCTTGCACTTGTCCTAGTACAAGTGCGGCGGAAACACTCCCCAAGGTTATTTATTTCGAATTTCATTAATTTATTTATAAAAATTATTTAAATTTTTGTTATTATAGCTGTTAGAAATTGGGGGTGTTACAATATCTTTTTTGGGAAAAACATTTTTCATGTTGTAGGAGAAATATTTTCTCATGCCACACACATATAAAATGGTGGGACCTCCTATATATATATATGTGGGTTCCACCATTTTATGGGTGTGTAAGAATCTTCTTTCTCTCCTGCATGAGAAAAGTAAACCCCATCTTTTTTACCCAATATATCATTTAATTAACAATTGTTAAACTTATATTTTTCTTAATTTTTTTTCAGCAATTTATATCATCAAGTTGCCGATTTATATTATCAACATCAGTGTCAATTAAATTCTTTTTATAAAAATAAAAAATAAAATCATTTCATATTTTTTAGGATATATTAGGTTAAATAGATTTTTTGATTTTATTAACATTACATGAATTTTTAACCCACATAAATTTCTTCTAAAACAAAAATAAGTCATACAAACTTTTTCGGTTAACATATATAATAAATTATAAAAGACCTTGAAAAGGTCTTTTATTAAAACTATATAACTCCATTTTTAATTAAAATTGTTGTTAATTTTTAAAAATTGAAGAATGCGATAATTTTTTTTTCATAGATATATATTTAATTTTGTGAAAATTGAGAAAACTATCCTTTAAATTAATGAATCTTAGAATTTTGTATTAGTTTTAAAAATAGAATGAGGAAGAGAATGTAAGAGGCAATGCGGAAGATTTTCTTAAGGGCATTTTAGTACTTTTAATTTTATATTTTTATATTTAGCCCTCCTAAATAATTACAATTTTTATGGTCATTCTTCATAAATATTTTTTCCTTTAAGTCTTTCATTCTTCTTTTCTCTTTAAAAAAGGTTAAATTTCCTATATAATTATTATATTTAACTATATATATATTTTGTTAATCTCACCGTTCTCTGACGAGGGAGGATTATGCTTATTCATACAAATTGTCTTTTTCTTTTTTGAGATACGAGGACCAACATTCTATCTTTGGAAAGTGAAGGGCCCACTTCCCTAACCCCACCTCCTCATTGTTTTGGCGTTTTTGCATTTAATTCATCTTTATCAATTTTTCATAACACTGGCTGATCAATCCCGCCGATGGGGAAAGGCTAATTTTTTTTTTTGGGCCAAAAAAGGCTAATTGATATACGTGCAGTAATAAATACTACAATTATGGTTTTTATTCTTTATATTCATATAAATCATATTTAATAATATGTGCATAAATATTGTAATAAGCTTTATGTAAGTTGATCTTTCGATGTGAATAAATCTAATGAAGATCAATTTTTTGGCTTGAACAGTAGATAATTTGACATTTTGATTTCGTGACGTATATGTTAGACCAGTGCATGATGAAATCACACTCATAATTATTATCAATTTCTTTGCCGCCTTGATGCCTACTTGCTAGAGATGTCCATGGACTAGGTTGGGGTCAACCTGAGATCTAGTCTAGGAGGGACCTGGGACTGGATAAACCAGTCTAAGGTCTAGTCCGGTCTGACACCAACTCAAGCTCAGGCTAAATGAGACTGGTCCAGTGGACTGCCTGGATTGGTCCAGACAATCCAGGACCTGTTTCTTTTTTTTCTTTTTCTTTTTTTTTTTCCACTCATTTAGACCAATAATTAAATATACAAACATGCAAACATCTGAAATCCAATTATATACACAAGAATCTCCAACAACATTGAACAAAAATACAAAATAACAACATTTTATCGGGCCAGACCGAAGAAGAAGGGAAGAAGACTCTGGATTTTTTATTTTTGGCCAAAGAAGAAGACTTATTGATAAGAGATGAAGAATCGTAAAGAAGACAGTAAAGAAGGACAAAAGATTAGGTTAAGTTGTGATTTTTTTTTTTAAAAAAAATATAATATATATATCGGGTCAGACCAAACCAGTTCAGGAGGTCTTAGACCCTGGACCGAAGTTCCATCTAATCCGAACAGATCGGTCCGATCTGGCCCACCTGATATGATCCTAGACCAATTTTTTCTTTCAGGTCGGATCGGGTCAGACCAGACCACCCAGATTTTTTGACATCCCTTCTACTTGCAGTGACGACTAATCGGTGACAAATGTGGAAGGACATTTCACTCCATAATTTTAACTCATTTAATATGTATACACACTGAAACGGCGAGCCAGTCTTTCTACTGTAGCCAAAGGCGACAAGGACTTCGCGAATTTGAGAAGAACTGTAGAGGAAGTTGAGCTCATCGACGCTCATGCTCACAGCATAGTTGAGCTTAACTCCAACTTCGCTTTCATCCATGCCTTCTCTGAAGCCCATGGCGATGCCGCTTCTTTTGCACCCCACCCTATATCGTTCGAGGTACTTCTTCCTCACTTTTTCTCGTTTATTCACTACCACTGTTACCATTTGATGTAAGCTCATGATCTCCATCCGACTGGCTTAGCCTTCACACTGTCAATTCTGATAAGGAAAAAAAAAAATCCTTTTATGTCGAATTAAATTATTTATTTGAGTGATAATACACGTTGATTCTCCAAAAGAACAAAATGCTTTCTAGTTTCCAACTTACTGGTGCCAATTAAAAAGACTCATTCCTTAATTCCCCTGTTCCGTAAAACAGTTCATTTGTTGTCATAGGAGAACCACAATCATTATACGCAGCAGTTGAAATGATAGACCTTGAAAAATTACCGGTTGATACTTTTTTTAATTCTACTACGCTCGAGTGTGACCTTCTTAAAATGAAAACTTGAGTCATCTGTGTACTGTCAGTCAATTACGTATTTTCCTCCCAGCTTGCACGATATTGAGTGCAAATGTAAAACTGGTAGCTGTAAATAACATGTTACATGCCGGTTGGTTTTTTGTTTTGACATTGGGAAGTTAACATGATTGTCATTACTTGAAAGTTTGGGCAGCACAAGGACTTCTTAACAGTTTACTTGCCTCTTATTGAGAATATAGCTATGCAATCGTGATATTATGATAATAAAACCAAAAGACACAGTACACTGATGATGTGAGGTTTGGATTTCCTTGTCAGATATAGATAATATTCTCTTTGGTCTTTATTATAAAACATATTTACTTAATTTGATTAGATTAAGGAAATTAGTTAAGTTGGTTATTATGACATGTATTTTTCAAACACTCTAGTCATCTTTCTTAATTCCCTCATTTTCTCTCCTCCTTGATTATTGTTGAGGGAGCATTAATAGGTGTAAGTTAAGAAAAGGTAGAGAAATATGAAAACTATGTCTTATATTTAGGATCAAGAACAACTAACTAAATATGTCTTATATTAAGGAGGGAGAAGTAATTGGAAGAGAAGTTGAAGGAAAAAGGATCAAGGAACGTAGCCCAAGCATGGTCTGTAAATTTTGTTTAAGTAATTGTTAAATTTTTCGGCTTTCATCTCTGCCGCATCAACTCTAATTGAGCCATGCTTCAGGATTTCTAGCAGGTTAATATATTTTATGGTGTTTCAAATAGAAACTCAAACTCGCTCATGAGTATCCAACATAATGCTTGACTTCATTCAACGGATATGTTTGCATGAAGTATTGGTGCAACTATCTTGAGTCCGATAATTCACTAGTCTCTTGTTAAAATTGATGCTATGTAGCATCGGTGGTTTGATTCTCAGTTCTACCTCAATCTATATATGCTAAAATATGTGTTACTGTGCGCAATTTGCTCGAGAATTTTCAAATTATTTTGTCTGACATCTAATTTGTGATCAAATTATGCAATGACAGAGAAGTTTATGAGAAATTGCTGAACTCTATGGATCTCAATGTTCCTTGCCAAGTGTTGAAGAATATTGAAGAGTCTCTGGATTGCAATCCATCTGTTCTACATGCTTCAAAGCTGCAAAAATCTCTGCCATACTCATTGACGATGGGTTAGAATTGGATAAAAAGCATGACTTAAGGTGGCATGAAAGTTTGACCCCTCTTGTTGGTAGAATCTTAAGAGTTGAACGGTTGGCCGAGAAAATTCTCAATGAAGTGAGAAGCTTAGAGATTTTGACTTTTGATCTAAAATTGCATAGTTGTTAGGCATCTTATATTGTTTTTTGGCACTATATCCTTCTTTATTTGTGTTGCGGTTGCTACTGTCCAAGGACCACTGTAAAACAGCAATTTTGTTAGTGAATTCTCTTACACGTCCGTTCCTAATACATGAAATATTTAAATTTAGTTTCATCTTTTGTTTGCATTCCATTCTTGTATCTGTGAGTGTGACTGCAGTCATGTTGCTAAGCCATACATTTGACCAATCTTCTATTTAGTATTTGCGTCATGGCATATTCTAACTCTTATGTTGCTTTAGGCGTTGCCAGATGTATCCTAGTGGCACTGGATAAGTTTACTGAAGCATTTGCCTCAAAGTTGACATCATATCCTCTGCATATCAATTTCTTTTCTTAATTGGGATATTGTTGCGAAATGATTCACTGGTTTAACTGGACTCCTTAGCATTTTTGTTACTGTTGCTGGTGAGATCTTTGGATTGAAAAGCATTGCTGCATATCGTAGTGATCTTGAAATCAATTCGAAAGTGACAAACAAGGATGCAGAGGAGGGTCTCACTGATTTGCTAACTAGCAAGTAGAGTATGTAAAATTGGTTTCAATTTGAAATAAGATGCTAAATATTCTGAGCCGTAATTCCTTATTTTCAGCCGGGAAGCCTATCCGTATAATAAACAAGAATCTTATTGATTACATCTTCTTGCAAAGTTTGGAAGTTGCTCAGTCCTATGACTTGCCAATGCAGATACACACAGGGTAATGTATAATTCTTTTTTCTTTTTTTAATACAAAGGATAATGGATAATTCTTAAATTGCCTGATGCTTCTACATGTGCTCTGATTGATAGCTAAATATTTTTAGGGGAGAGCTTTAAAAACAGGTTGAGGTTTCCAAATAATTACTTCTAAGTAAGTATAAATTGAGTTCATTAAAATTTCTTATAAATAACAGATTTCAGTTAATAAGGTTTCTTGAACAGGCTTGCATTTGGCCGTGCATCATTGGTGTTGTGGAAGTGTAGTAGTCCATGCCTTGTTCACTTCTAGGATTTACAAAAAAACATTGTCTACGTCAAAGTTACAGTTACCTTTTAGAAACAGATGATACTGCTAAAATAGGGACTTGAACCTGTGAACTTTCAAATTCTATGCCACTGGTCAGAGATAAAGCTTATAATGATGATTTATTTAATTATGTGTATTAATCATAGAAAATTGGCGCCTTCTCCCTCCTTCTTAAGCAGAGGGAATAAGATAAAGTAATGAATGAATAACCTAGTGTGATTGTTTACCTCTGGCTCTATCCTTTATATAACACAGTAGGTCTAACAATATATTGTTACAAATGAATCTGAGCCATACAAGTAGCATATAAGAAGATTATGACAGCTGGCATATTTACAATATTACACACAAATAGCTAATGACTATTTTGTCCAAACATTAGCCCTACATGTTTTCATACCAGCTCTGTTTTTTGTGATATTTGGCCCTGTCGTTGGTGCATAACTTAGGACTCTATTGGTCTTTATTTGTAAAGCTCAGTTTGATTTATGATGAGTAATTCCTTGGAAATCTGTTTGGAAATTCAAAATCTGAATCATCCTTCAGGAATGTGGAAGCTGTCTAAAGTTCTATGTTATTGGATAGTTGTCGGAGGTTATTTGTAAGTATGTAGGAATGTTCTATTGAAAACACCGTTCTAAAAAGTAAACCAGCGAAAAGGGAACCAAGGAGGAAAATGTCAATCTCTGTTGGTTACAATGTTCACGCGTGATCCCTGGGTGTTTAAAATTATGTCTACAAGGACTGTCTCATCCTGCAACAGTGTTCAATCAATATTTCTTCCTTGTAGTTACCAACGTCTACAACCCAATACATGGAGCGGTGCATTCAAGTGCTGGGGAAATGAAAATAAAGAAGCGCCACTACGAGCTGCATCTCCGCCTGGAATTCCTAATGGTCTAGTGAGCAACTCTGAGATTAAATCATTCGACGCTACTGCAAATCCACATCTAGGCTTGGCCGCCATAATTGCCGCTGGAATTGATGGACTTCGTAGGCATCTTACTCTTCCTGAACCTGTTGGTAAGGTCATTTGATCTTTAATCATTCATGGGGTGACTAGAATATTCTTGCAAGTATAATTATCATCACAAAGTACTAGTATTTGTTAAGTAACCGACATTGTGAAACATTATGGGTAGTCAAAGAAACAGCTTTGAGATGGGGTTTCTTCAGTGTGCATGTAATTGTGAAAACTATTCAATTTCCGTTCCCGACTTAATTATTGCAGTGTTCTGATGGCCTTTACAATCTTACCCGTACATCACTGAATTTGCTATCATCATTTTTGGTTTTTTCCTTTCTATTTTCAGTTGTTTCATCGTTTGGGTCAATTACAATTGCATCCTTCTAATTCAATTTTTCTTGTTCTTGTAAAAAGAATTTAAACAGACAAAAAGAGGGAGAGCAGACAGGACAACTTGACCTTAGTTGTACATTTGTTTGTGCTATATGTTATATAACTGTATCAAGAGTTATATCCCTGGATTCTGAGTGTCACAGATTTTTACAAATAACACTAGGGCGCAAGTGATATGCATAATAAGCTTAATGTTATTCAAACCTCCCCCAGATTCTGGATTTATTGCCGATGAGTTGTTATTCTTTTTCTCTTGTTGATTCGCTGGATTACCTCATGATTTGGGAACTTATAAATGTTCAGAATACAGAATTCCAAGTAAGCACCTAAGATCTCCCACCCCCAATATTTTGCATGAAACAGATACGGAACCAGGGAAGTATCCCGAAAAACTTCAGAGGTTGCCGAGTACACTCTATGAATCTCTGGAGGCTATTGATAAAGATGATGACATCTTTAAGGAATTCATTGGTGAAAAGCTGCTGACTGCAATAAAGGCAGTTCAAAAGGTACGCGCAAGGGGATTAACATGTTTCTCAATTAGTAGTTAGTAAATCCATAAAATATATAATATCGTTACAATAACAACAACGATAGCAATAACATAAGTTTTATCTCTCTAAGTGAGATTGGCCGCCATATAAATCGCATCAACATTCAACAAGCAAATAGAATATGGTTGCACTTGTTTAAGAATAGTGACTGGCTGCCGTGTAGTGGAAGATTCTGTGGGTAATTTTTAAGCGTTTTCCCTTCCTGGTTAATTTCTTTGGCCTTTAACGTGTGCTGTCTTTGCATCTCTACTTGAATTTTAAAACTTCTTTACAGTTTTCTTCTCCTCTCTTCCCCTCCCTTCCCGTGTTTATTTCCTTAGTGAGGCTAATTATAATGGGTGATGTGATTTTTGATGTGCAGGCTGATAGTGATTATTACTCACAGCACGAGGATGCATACAAGAATCTCATACACATCTATTGAATCAATCTGATGCTGATGGTCTAGTACAAGATCATTCATACTATAGTATTATACCCTGTTGGTTTCTTCGCAATGATGAATAAAGTATCAGTGCTTCCCATTTTTGTAATAATTTTAGAAAGGAAAAGGATAAAGCAATAGTGGAATGAAATTGTCCGGAGAATAATTAATGGTCCTCTGGCTACTTATATAGTGGAAAGGTATCCAAGAATATGGTTACAACTTACAAAAGAATCTTAGCCATACATGTATTCAATGACAGCTAGCATATGTAGGAGTATAACTCTATAAACTATAAGATCTTTAAGATCTTTTTTTTCCTTAAGATCTTCTTTTATATAGGAGCATTCTTTTAAGATCTTTACTTAGCAACGTTTAAGTATGAAATTTTATGTACACATAAGATCTTTAAAATATGATAATTAACCTCTTCAAGCTTTAAAGGGAATTACTATGAGGTCCTAAAGAAGATATTTAATTACTAAAAAGTCTTAGAGGCACGTGTGATAACAAGTTTCAGTATAAGAAATGACAACAACTTATTTGTCCTTAAGACTTCCTGGTGATTAAGTCCCTTCCTTAAACCTCATAGTAATTACTTCAATAATTTTCTTACTATTAATCAGTTCATCATTTTATTAATGAATTGTGATTTGTGGGTTAACATGTATTACCTCCGGTCCTTAATATAAAATCTTGTTTATAGTATAATTTACATGTAATTTTTTATATATATTTTTTTAAAAAAATGAGTATAACTCTATAAACTTTAGATGACGTATTATTTTCTATTAGTGAAATAACTCATTTACAATTAAGGTATTATGTGCAAACATGTAAAAATTGAAAGAATTCATTGTCAAAATTTTAAAATTACAAGTTATTTTCATGTATTTATTTTTTTTTAAAAAAATGATGTACCATAATAAAATAAAAATTATTTATATTAATTGATATCGGATTAGTTTAAACTATAGAGAATCCATTTGATTTGCAGGCCCCAGGATTTGTCCTCTTCTTTTCTAATTACATAATGAGAATTTAAGAACCTGTATATCTACCCATACCTCATGAGTCATGACCTAAGCTAGCTTTATGTGATTATTTCCTCTTATTTTTTACCCATCCTTTCCACACATAGTACAACGCACTAATGAATTTAAACTCACTATATTGAATTTAATTATACATTATTAAGTTGGCATAGCCTAGGAACAAGTGCACAATAAAAAGGAACAATTTTATTAGCTGCCGAGAAACAGAGTCCTTTGTTACTTCATTTTAGTGCCCGTTTGGCCTAGCTTATTTTCAGCTTATCTTATGCTTATAAGTAAAAGCTAAGCCAAAACAGAATTTAAAATAAGCTCTTATATTATAAGAGCTTATTTTACAATGAAGAAAAAACTCTTAAAAAAAAGCTAGTGAGAGGAGCTTATTTTAAGTTCTTTTTTTTTTAAGCCATATTTTTCAAGGGAAAATTCCAGATAAATACCTTTTGAATTTGTAAAACCTCTAGAAGTCTGTTGAATTTGTAAAAGGACTGAGAAGTACAAAGGACCTATGATATGCAAATTTGGTTCAAATTACCTTTTTGCCCTTAATTTTAAATGACAAAATAAGTAAATAAAAAAAAAAAAGAACCCACCCCCCACCGCCAGCCACCACCGCCCGCCTGCCGACCGCCACCACCGCCACCGCCGGCCAACCACCACCGCCACCGGTCGGTCACCAACACCGCCGTCGGCCGACCACCACCACTGCCGGCCACCACTGCCCGCCGGCCGACTGCCACCACCACCGTCGGCCGGCCACCGACCACCGCCACCGGCCGGCCACCACCGCCCGCCGGCCAGCCAGGGGCCACCGCCGCCGGCGCCCGGCCACCCACCGCTGCCGCCCGGCCGACCACCACCACCGCTGGCCGGCCATCCACCATCGCCCGCTCGCCACCCCTACCTCGGCCACCACGGTATATTTTATAATATACCTTTTAAGTTAATTTTTATTAGAAAAAGTGTTTATGACAAAAGTTTTGCTAAACAGTTTATTTTTAATTTCAACTTTAAAGTAACTTTTAAGCTGAAAAATTTATATAAGCACCAAACAGCTTTTAGCTTTTTTAAAAAAGCTCTTTTTTTTAGCTTTTTCTTAAAAGTAGCTTAAAAGCCAAAAATAAGCTAGGCCAAACGGGCTCTTAATATTCTGAAAGCAGGATATGGCCTTGAGACAGCAGCAGTGAGCCAAGTTATGTACAACAAGGACTCACATGCTTCGAAATCCAATGCGTAAACTCAAGATGGTGCAAGCATATCAAACCTTCCATTTTCGTGGGTGGAAGTGAAGGGAAGTTACAAGGTTGGGATCACAAGTGGAAGACCAATGTGTTATCCACTTCCTGAGAATTGGCAGTTTGGGATTACCTATGGAGGCAAAAACTTCAAGTGGTTTTTACTTATTTGTTTTATTAGCACTAGACCACTAGTCTTATACCACATTGATGAGGTTATGACCATCTGGTCCTAAATGTGAGACAGTGTCGACTATTTTTAGAGAAGTTAAGGAAGCTAAATAACTAAAATAAATTACTTGATCATTTCATATGTTGTGTATCCTTAGATTATATATTACTACCTCCGGTTTAAATATATGATATATTTTGTAGTATAATTTACACTACAAAATATATCTCATATTTAGGATCGAAGAAGTAGTTTATTAGTTAAACTAATTATTTTAGAGAAAAAAAATAAAAATACTCTAAAATAATTTAATTACCTTCTTTAATTTGCCCATAAAAGTCAACTTTGTCTTATATTTGAAACAGGAGAGAGTACTGATTAAATCACTGTCATAAGTAAGTTTGTGTTCTTCCCCACTTTTATGTTCTTCCCTTTTGCTTCATGACGAAATTTGATCAATTTGCTTACGCATTGGAAAGGAAATTTTGAGGAATAAGGACCGTAGTCAATAGATCATCAGGCTAACTACATTCGTAGAAACAAAATCTTAACCATTGGGTTTTTAGGGATAAATGGGCGGCGCAAGGAACAACATGCAATGTAAACCCCGGTCGGGTCCATAATATTTGAATATTTTCCGCGACACCCTTGCTAATTTACCCACGAAAACTGGGATATTAAGTTCAGAGCACAACGAGAATTAAAATTAAAATTCCTGATAATTTATTGTTTACAGAGACCATATAACTTCACCATAACACACCCTCTTGTGTTCGTACTCCCATGTCAGCTTGCCAACATGATGGACCAAGATTACAACAAGAGTACATAATGTGGTAATGGCAACAGACCGAATAGAGGAATTGAATTATACCGAACAACCCATGAATTCAAAGCATGAGCACTGAATAACTCAAGAATTCAAAAGCATAAGAAAACAAAATTGATTATTACCCGCGGTAATCCTAGTCCTACCTATATATGTAATTCGAATCCTTAAATATCTAATATTCAGATTCTAATAAAAATTCAAACCAAATAAAACAACAAAACTACACTGGCAACTTATTTACAAATCATATATCAGATTATCATTCATGAACAGCTTCATAAAGTTCATACCAACTAATCACTTTTGTGTCTTCTTTTTCTTCGGCCTCACTTCTCCAAGATCAGACCGATCATGTTTTGATTGTTGAGCACGTATTTCTTGTAGTTTTGATTTCGCATCACGAAATACGGCATCTGATCTTGAAGCCAACATTTGCTGAAAGATCATTTTAAACTAAATTAGTTTTTTTTTCCAACAAAAAAAAAAATGCTGCGCAAAAGATTAGCATATTATGACACAAACCTGGAGATGATCCATTGCAGCAAGGTTAAAACCAATCATATCTTTATATCCCTGACACGTAATCAACAAACGAAGTTGTCAATCGAAAAAGAACTGCCAAGTTATTCAGTTATTTTCCCTGGAAATAATGTAAAAGTAAACAAATATTTTACTAAGACAACCTTGGAGCAGGTCTTTAAAAAACACTCTAGTGCAATTGAAAAACTTGAAAAGCACCGAAACTGATTATCACAAGACATTAACGTTTTGGACTATATCTTTTATACATCATTCAAGATAAGCACACCAAATAACTCCTTAGAATCTAATCTAGGAACTACTTAAGAGTTTAGATAGCAAAAAATTTAATTCAAAGTAACAAAAAAGACTGCTTCAAATCTCTCGTCCAACACACCAAAAACAGCACATGTTTTTGCGAACAAAAAAGGGGAATAGATACCTTGACTTTTTTATAAAGAATGTCATTGAGATCAGTCAGCACATGTCTAGCAGCTGGGGTAGCAACCAGCTGATTATAATTTATCTGCACCAACACAGTGCTAATCCTGGAAACAAGCTCAACCTGCAGTGATAAAGCCATAAGAAAATGGTCGACTTCTAGAATTCTTTCTTTCTTTTCTTTCTTTCCTTTTTTTTTTTTGGGAAGGGGGTTAAAGGAACTAATAAATCGGCTTTATATTGTCATAAATCTCATGAGAGGAATTTTACATCTCATTCCTCATATTCACATGGAGGAATTTAACAACGCATGCAGAAATACCTTATCAGGATATGATGTCCAGTCCTTCAAGTATGATAGGATTTTCAAGGCATCTGGAAATGTTAAAGCCTGAATAAGAAAATTGAACTAAGTTAGACGCGACCAGATGTTCACAATCTACAGTAAAATAAAAGACGATACTACAAAAATGCCAAGCCTGACTAACAATTTATGGAGAGTGCAACAACTATATTTCATACCTCTCAGGTAACCCGTATATAAGAAAGGAAAAACTCCTTAAATCCGAGACCCTTCACTAACACCAGGTTAACTGATCATTTATTGCTCTTAACAAAGTTACTCGTTATTTAGTTGTTAATTATTCATAGATGAATACATGAATCCCCAAACAAAAAGGAACTGTGAGAATCATAGAAGCTAGTTGAATAAATTTTTATAGAGAATTTTTTTTTAAAAAAAAACGTTCAGCTCCCAGGTGTTTAAACTTTATCTTTTTCTTCCTTTTACTTTTTTTGGTATGCAAATGTCTTGCATATTTGGTTTCAAACTCCTTTTATTTTGAATAACTGCTGATAACTATCTAGAATAATTAATACATTACTTGGGCGAAATCATCAGATATATGCAACTAACAAAACATACAGATTGATTAGTGGAAACACCAAAGTTATTGAAGATTTTTTTGGGTACAGTCAAACAATATAATCATCTTTTTGAAATCAAAGCAGGTTTGCTCCAACTAAATGCAATCCCCAACACGTTTAACAAATCAGATGTCAAAAGGAACCAAAAACCATAGCTCATCCACTTGAGTGCAACAATGAATGAGTGTGTAAATCCCATGCATACCATCAACGTTTGCTCTAGATCATTGGAGTGAACATCAGAAAATGCACTTAGAACATAATCAGAAGGTGAAAGCCCATTCATAAGAGGATTTGCTTGAAATACAGAATCTTCACCTCTGTTTTTCCTAGCCTGAAATACAGAACCACAGCAAACTGTAACTTAGAGGAACTTTGTCTAAACTTCTGAATCATCAAGCGAACTTCGTAATGAATCGCAACCATGTTATGTACACTAGAAATCACAGATACTGCATCAGAAAAATCGGATCAACTCTATTGACTAAATTTTATTGACTACTATCCAAATGATCATAAAATTAACCAGTATAGAGTTTGATGTCATAGATTACTAAACTTAAGTTTAAACCAAGTTTAGAGACCTCGATTAACTAGAATCTGTAAAAACATATGTTTTTGCAAATGCACAATCCATATTTCATCTGTTTAGATGCATTTAACTATGCATGCTTGAGCCATGGTTCATCTGCAAGCATTAGTTTTGATCAGAAGGTTTCTCCAAGAGGGAACACTCATCACTAGGCAAGTATGCACCACACCTGATGTTCAGCAATACGCTTTATTTCAGTGTCAGCTATGTCTAGCTTCTCAATAATTAAGTCAGTTGCAGAAAGGGTTTCCAGGGTTTTCCTCCCAGCTACAGCCACAGCCCCCTCCTCTGGAACTTCTTCCTTGGGCACATACTTATTTTCAAATGCATTGTCTATATCAGCCTCAAGCATCTCATCCATCCTTTTTTCATTTTCTTCCTGCAATTAAAATGGTTTGTCTTATTGAGGTAAAACAAAGTATACTGAAAAGATCAACACGCATCTATCTTTCAATCATAATCAAGGCACTTTGTCCTGCATTGAATAAGTGTACCAAGCCCAAACAAATTAAGCATACCTCAATGAAAAACTGCTCTTCAGTGCGATCCCAGCGGCAAATAGAACGATCATGAGATCCAGTGACAACAAAATCACCACGACTACTAACAGCAAGACACCAAATATCTGCATGATGTCCTTCAAGAGTTAACAGCAGCTCAAATTTATCAGCATCCCAGTACTTTACCAAGCGGTCTTTCCCAGCACTGAACACATAGTGTGTCTTGGGAACAAATTTCACTGCCGTAACACTGCCATATAAATTGCATCAGAAACTTTCAAGTGAAATTTCAGCCACAAAATAAATACAACTGACATGAAAGATCATGTAACACCTGTCAGCATGGGCAAAAATGGATCTGTGACAGTCACCAAACTCTAAACCCCAAATCTTTATATTTTTATCTGCAGAGCCAGTCACGATCAGTTCTCCGTCTGATGAGATATCCATGCACAGAACAGGCAGCTTGTGGCCATATAAGGAAAGAAATAATTTGAATGTGTCAACAAAGTGAATCTGAAAAAAAAAAAAAAAAGGAAGAATAAACTCATCAAGATGACTGAGATATGCTTGACAATGCAAAAAATAGAGCCAATACAAGTAATATGAGATACACCAGATGTTCATACTTCATAGCGCGTGTGTAGTATTCAATAATAGTGTAGATGCAAGCAAGTATCTATGCAATAGACAATTGAGTATGTTTGGGCTGGCGGTGTCTACGTGTTCACAGGCACACAAAAAAAAAAAAAAAAAAAAAGAAGTTGAAGCGAGGTGGAGAAGTTTCAGTGGAAGAAAAAGCCCAGTGGGAGATGTTTGGGTTGGCTTATTTCCCACTGGGCTTAAACCAAAAAAACCCATCGGCGTTGGACGCTAGCAGGTGGAGCAATGGGAGAGAAAGCTCCAGCAATGTTGAAGAAAAGTTGTCCCTTCCACATTCTCTCTCCCTCGTCTTGTGCACTGTTCACACGTCCCCATTCCTCTCCATTTTTTTTGGTTTTTTTCTTTTTGCCAGCCATTTTTTTAGTTATTTGATTAATATTATGATCCTTTCAAAGCTTTAGGGTATGCTTGGTATCAACCTGTAAAAAAACATTTGTATGCATTCTAATTTATATACACTTTTATCTATTAAATATATTTAATTAAGGACTTTATCGTTTATTAATTTCTTAAATAATAATTTAACTTTTTTCAAATTCAAATTTAAATTTTTATCTTCAATTATCACAATATATACAACTAATATTAATATATATAGTATTCAATAAGATTCATGCACTTTTTAAACATTTTCCATCTCAACTGACTTTTCAACTACAAACCCAAACACGTTTCCGTTAGGGAAAAAAGCAACTTCTGTCACTTTCAATCCAAACACAAATCACATTTACAATCTGACTTTTTTCATATCTTACTTTTGGAAAAGTCATGTAGAAAATAAGTCACTTCTCCCATTGCTAACTCAAACGGGCCCAATAAGGGTAACATCTTCATATGGTTCATAGAAACCTTCCTAGATCTCTAATCCATTAAATTTCTTTCTCTTCACCTTCACTAATTTTAGGACTTGATATGAGGTTCTATGCCATATGTGCACTATCATTTCGCCCATGGAGGTGTGGGAAGATGTAAGGTGTTACATAATTGAAGTACAAACAGAAAAGAGAATGACCATAGAGAAAGTGAAAATTATGAGCATGACGAAACGATAAATGTAAGCAAATTGGAATAAGGACCATCTGACCTTTACATTGTTGTCTAACAGGGCAACAGCAATATATTTAGCATCAGGGGTTATTGCCACCGCAAGAACATCATCATTCATTTTCAAAGTCCTCACGTTTGTCACACTAAGTTGCTTTCTAGCCTGAAAGTAAACAGAGAAAATAAGGTGTTACTAATGAAACAAATATTGAAATTGATATAAAATTCCTGAAATTATATGAAATGTCTACATTTTGAACAATTTAGGGATATATAAAACTAAGAAAAGAAGCAAAAACACTTGCCGGGGAGGAGGGTTTTGGTTTCCACAAGAAACCACTGTTTAATAACAAGCATAAGAATTAAACACGCAGACTGTAAAAATGGCAAGGGCTTTTACTTATACTTTATGCATCTTAAGAGAGAACATATTAAACCACTTCTACAAAAGACATTTTAATTTTGTATTAAGATGTCAAAAAATTCAAATGTAAGAGGAACACACTTGACCAGGTTTTTGCTTTAATTGATACTCCCAGAACTTCACATCGTGATCTGCACTTCCTGTGACAAAACCATTCTCATCTGGTAAGACAGCAACTGAGTGCACAGAACCACCATGAGCTTCCATTACTTCAAGACAGGTGCCACTTCCGATGTCAATAATTTCTAGGCTTCCGCTTTTAGTCCCAATAAGTCCATAGTTGGTATGGGGAAGAATTATACCACATAGTCCATAAGCAGAATCAATGGTTCGTAAGCAAGAACGAGTACTTGGGTTCCAAATTTTTACCGCATTATGACTGGTTGACATCAAAAGAGTGTTGTCTGAGCTAAGCGTCAAACTTCTAACGTCTGAACGGTGCCCTTGAAGCTCAATAGCTAGTGATTTTGTGGCAGCACCATTATCAATAGAGTAGAACTCCAGTAAATTATTATTCAAAGACAGAGCCAAAGTTGCCAGAGAATTCTTAGGCGTAATTGGAGAGAAAGAAATGGAGCAAATCTTTTTGCTAGCTCTTATGGTATGAAGCAGCTTAAAAACATCCGGTGCAGTAACAGTAGGGTTAATTATTTCATTCGGTCGATCAGTTGTAACAGGATTATCTCCTGCTGCATTCTCATTTTGACCATCCTCAATTTCTGTAACCTGCAGTGACTTTTTGCCATGTTTCTTCTCCTTCCGGTGAAGCCTACGTTTTGCTTTCCGATTTGCTTCAGAATCATCTAAGACATGGTATATTTCTACTGTCTTTCCAGCAACTTGACAAGCTAGCAAATTCCCTGACTTGTTGAATTGCACAGTTGCAACTCTATCCTTGTTTTGCCGCTGAATTTCTCCAAAATATCTTAAAACTTCCCATTTGTTTTGAATTGAAGAATCTCCATTGACAACCGTATTGTCTCCATTTATAAACTGATCATTCTCTGAGTCCTTAAGAGTGTAAAATCGAAGCTCCTTATCTGCAGAACCAGTGACTAAGTACCTTTCATTTCGATCAATGTCTATGGACCATATTTCACTATGATGACCACTAACGATTTGCATACAGTGCTGGGTATCAAGATCCCACACTCTTAAGAACTTGTCTTTGGAGGAACTAACAAGGTTTTTCCCAGAACTCACAAAAACAACATCAGTTACCTAAAATGAAAAAAAATAAACTTGAGTCAGAATAAGAAAACTCATCAAGACTTTAACGGGTACAAATTACTCATTGTGACCTATATTTTAAAGACAGAAGGAGTATAAAACAGGCACCTGATCCCGATGACCACGTAGACGAAAGAGCCCTGTCTCACCAATCACGTCCCATAAAATAACATCATTATCTTTGCTGCCAGACGCGAGCATAAATCCAGTCTTATTGTAACGGAGAGCAGTGACAGCCCCTTTATGTCCATTTAACGTTGTTTCACATGTTCCCGCATCATGATCCCAAATGATTATGCTTCCATTTGCATAACCACAAGCTATCTGCAGTCAAAACCATGACATTTATAGATACCTCATTCAAGCATACTTAAAATAGACAAAATACTTCATTCCAAATTAGCTCACCATAAATCCATTATTTCACAAAATGCAGCTTCCATAAATCAGTTAGAAAAGTATTGAAGACAGGGCAAACACTTTTAAGAACAAACACTAATTTGCTTCAATGCCGCAAAGCTCGCAAATATGGTGAAAAGACGCGGGAACAGTTACACTTACCAGAGAAGAGGAGGAAGAAGCGATTGAGGTGACAGCAAGAGAAGGACCTCGAGAAGCGGAAGAAGGGGTAAGCTCTTTGGTGCAGATGCCCTGACGCACATGCCAAACGCCGACCTTTTCGAGGGCCGGAGTCAGAAGGTGCTTACCGGAACTATCAAAAGAAATATTAGACTCAACAGACGCAATGACCCCAAAGGATGCAGCCAGCTCATACCGCAAGAAGGCTTTCACCATGGCTACGGTGGCGGAGCTCTACCGGCGTCCGAGGTTTATGCTTCTGTGGAGGGAAACACAGGGTTTATGTCTTGTTCAGTTTTCCCCTCTTATTTTGGGTTATGTTTTCCTTTTTATTTTCCTCCCCACCGCTTTTCCACGTTTCTTCCATGAGCCCGAGAAGAACATTTGCGGGTCTTGCCATGGCCCAATAAGTTGGGTTATGGAAAAGATATTTTTAAAATTATATTTTAAAACCCAAAACTTTACCCCTGGTCCTTGAATTAGGGAGGGGTTCGATCCTTACCTTGGTCAAGGTGTTGGGGGAAGCATTCTAGAAATCTAGGAAGTAATCCCTTGAATTATAGGTGAGCCCAACCTCTTTCTTAAAATATTTTATATAAAAATACCCAAAACTTTAACATTTATAAAAAAACATTAACATTAATATCCCCTATAGATTGGGCTCCAAGTGTCTTGCTCTTGGACTATGTGTAAACTCAACCCCTTTCTAAAATTTTTCATATAAAAAAAAGCCCAAAACTTTAACATTTTTTTTTTTAAAAAAAAAGCATTAACATTAACATCAACATCTTTAGTATAAAATTCAGTTGACTAATTTGAAAAGGTAAGAAAGTTAAAAAAACTATTTTATAATATTTATATTTATAATTTTTCTCCAAACTAATTTATCTATTTTATAAGTTAATATATAATTTAATAATACACTTAACTACTTCAAAAAAATCAGATAATATAGTTATATATAAATAATTTATTTAACTTCTTTAATATCTCCAAATTAGTCAATGGAAGCTTACATCAAAAGAAATAAGGGAAGTACCTATAAAATCTCTTCCGCAGAGCAGCGACCTCCAAAAACCAAAACAGAACACCAAAATAGTACAAAAGGTGAGAATAGGTTTTTAAAAAATTGTTCAATTAAATTGTTAAATTAATGTAAATTAAAAGGATGACAGATGAGCTTACAAGTCATAGTAAATATAGTGAGATGGTATTATTATTTTTTGGTCAGAGCATGAATATTAAGAATTTCTCGACAAATCATGTATGAGGGTCCCTCGCCATTCAGTCAGCATTTGTGAAAGCTTCCCTTCTTAGGTACAAATATCATTTTTCAACCAAGTGCTCAGGTAGTACAGTGGTATGACGCTGGTCTATCCAGCCTTTATATCAGGATCCGACCCTGCCCGGGACCATTAGGTCCCCAATTCCAAAAAATATATATATATCATTTTTCATATTGCTGAATCCTGTTCACATTCTTCTAAAGTGAAAAGCTTCCTATTACGCTAACTAATTGGCAAAACGATTTGTTTTTTAAACGAAGAGGCAACGAAATGATTTTTTTTTTTTTTTCTTCTTTTAGCGACCCCACCTGGGAGCGTAGGCATTTCCTGGTAGTAAATGTGCACAAGTGCCACACTCCATAAATTTAATTTCCTATTAATTTCAAAAATACAGATGCACTTGCTGGCATCTATTTAGGACACACTCCCAATGCGTAATTAGTAAAAACCAGACTAGATACCATAATTTCATAATTAGAATACGTTTGGAATCACTTTTTGGGTCTCAAAAATATTTAGGCACAAACATTAAGACATAATTCTTCTAATATAAGGGTTTAAAGCAGAAATATTTTTTCTGATACACTCACATAAAAGTGAGTAGGTCCTAATGATATTTTCTCTCTTCTTTTTACAATGAGACCCACCCACTTTTATTTGAGTGTGGCAAAAAAAAATATTTCTGCAGTAAAAACAGAAACATTAAACCTCTAATATAATTACCTGTATATCGCAAATCACTATTAAAAAACTACTTAAAGCCTGGTTATACCAAACATTTTGAACACAAAAGTGTATGGCTTATAAAGCCTAGCCGCTAAGCTAACAAACCACTTGGAAACCAAGTTTACGTTAGCCTAGCCCCTAAGCTACCAAACCTTTTGGAAACCAACTTTACGCTAGCCGTTGAGGCGGATAGAGATGTCCCGTTTAAAATGATGTGAGATTTTCTATCCCATGCTAGGAGGTGGTGGAGGGGGACGAACAACTTGGTCGTGCATTTGCTGCGCTAAATAATTTTGAGGAGGTGGCATTGATGGGGGCCTAGAACCCATGTTGAAATTAGCTGCTAAGCGGCTCACAACAGGGAGTTGAGGTGGCACTCTGCCAGGAGGTGCAGGAGTAGGGCCATTTGACATAGGAGGAGGCGGCGGCGGCAAGGATCCAAGCATTGGAGGCGGAGGAGCTCTAGGAGGATTCTCCACAGCTGCACCAGGAGGTAGTCCTTGTGGTGGAGGAGGAAGAGGAGGTGGCGGAGCAGGCCTTGTTGTGACACCAGGTGCCGTTGTGCCATTGGCTGTAGGTGGAGGCTGTGGCTTGTTTGCCCCCGGTGGCTTGAGTTTGAAATATAATTGCAACTGCAGACAGTACCATAGCCTTTTCCATTTCAGATGATGATAACCAAAAATCAACTGCTCAACTCAAGACCATAAATAAGGAAGAAAAAATGGAAAGACCAAAAGAACAAAAGAAAGAGAACAATTCCAATGAAGTTCTGTAACTAAATTGCTCGAATAGCTTTTTTCCTTCTGTGCCATTTTTTAATCATCAGTTTGCAGTTACTACTGATGCATTAGGTCCATCAAATTCCATTGCCAACCATCTCATCCTGAACATAAAAACGAAGTTATGTAAATGCCCTTAAGATCCCTGTTTCATAATTCATTGGCTTGAAGTCTACAACTAACCACGATGTCTAGATTTCATAATTAACCAGCTATTGTTCTCTTTTTCCTTCGAGAATGAAGGGGGGCGATATGGGGCGGTGGGATGAAGATTATTAAGTCGTCCTTGTTGATTGAAGCAAATATGTCATCAACTTATAAATTATAAACCAATATAGTGATGGCACTGACCTTGAACATTTTTTAGTCTGAGTTCCAATATGAGAAAAACTTTGGCGTGGACTTGTCAATTTCTGTCCAAGGAACCTAAAAATGCAGATTGATCAGACTCAAATCCTTGGAATGCAAAAATTAACTGCGGGACAGAGTCTACAAATATAGAGTAGCAGGATTGGTTACCTTAAAAGCAATTATCTCGTATGGTTCAGCTGCAGATAAAAGATATTGATATATTTTGTCCTCTGAATGAAACATGTAAGAAGAGAGAAAAATAGAAAGATTAGTTCACAGTTTTATAAACAGCAAAAATTAAAAATAAAAAAATGCGACCTATATTTTTTCTAGGGGATAAAATTGCAATTTTGAAGTCAACCATAGTAAGTTTCGAGAGAGGAAAAGAGAGAGAGAGAGAGAGACAAGGATGGATAAGCTGTTGAAGGCATTTAAGTCAGTGAAATCAAAGTCCACCTGCTCATAAGAAGACCTAAATCTATGCCTTGGCTTTGTGAGTTCTTCAATCTTAGGATATTCAATCTACATTGGATTCCAAATAAAAAAGGGATTATCCATAAGAAAGTTGCAGTGAAGAAAGATGGAATTATGAGAAAAGAAGATAATACAACAGAAAACCTGGAAAAGAAGAGATCTCTGATTTGTCTTTGGATCAAATTGCTTAGTCACTCCGACCAATTTTGACTACAAAGTTCAAACACGTATATCAATTACCTATTTTTTTTTTCCTATTTTGTTGATTGAAAGGCGAAGAAGTCAAATTTCTTAAATCAACCAAAAACAAGAGCTTTCTTAGATCCTTCAAGTTATATGTGCAAAATCAATATCAAATTATAAGCAAAAAATATCAAAAGTTAATCCCAGTGATTGAGAGCAATGCAGGGAATCAAATCAACCAAATTATAAACCTCCCCTGTTCTTAGGTTTAGCTAGTAGTAGAAAAAAAAATAAAAATACAATTCATCATCAGAGATAAGATAACCATACTGAAATATAAATTAAGATGGAAAAATGAATGATAGGGATGCTTTGGAATTAAAAGCTTGCACCTTGTCTTAACTGTCCACCCTTTCCATGGGCACCTTCATGTTAATTAAAATATTGAATCACTCTGGAGTTTGGATAATGACATGCTTGGATTTCAAAATAGCATTTTTAACCTGCCTCCCTGTCTCTCTAACAAGACACAACCAGCTTTTACCTATCTAGATTCTAGATGGCTCTAGCTTACAGTTTATGGAAACTTCTAAAAACTTCATGTGAGGAGGAAAAAAAATTAAGATTGAGATGGACACCCTCGAAAATTCCCAAACTACCTTAAGAATGCACTTCGTCAAATAAGATACTTTCCACTAGTTTATAGATAGCTTTAAAGCCCCTACTTAGCCTATCCATGTCTTTTTTACATTTCTTTTTTATACTATTATCCACTATTTGGCACGAGTTTGTGGCTACCCCCAACATTAGTGCCTCCTCTAAGACTCGAAGTGGGACTTCTTTCTTATGAATCAGTTATTGCATAAATATATATGATTACAGTAAGGAAACTCCCCACTGCCACAGCACAGGGCGGAAGTAAAGGTTAAACTTGAGCCAAGAGCACTACGACAACTTGCACACAGAACTAAGTGCACTTCTTAATACATTTTGAAGAAAGAATTACCTGTCTTGCGAACCGAAACTTTAAGCTGGTGGGGCTGAGGTTGAGCAGGTGCCTCTTTGGCCTCACACGAGCGGCTCTCTTTGCCACGAGGTCATCTTTTGGGTGATTGCGTGAGGCATTCAGGGATGAGGTCATCTCTCCAAATCAATGTAGCTTCATTTCCGATAGGACAAGTTCAAATAACATTTTAGTTACTCAAGAGGTGATACATTCCATGCAGAATATGAAAGGGGAAAAAGTATGCATGGTAATCAAAATAAACCTGGAGAAGGCGTATGATCGTGTTCGTTGGGGTTTCATCATGAAATGTTTAGCAGAGCTTCAATTCCTCAAGATCTCTATAATATAACAAAATCATGTATATCTTCCCCTTTTATGTAGATTTTATGGGAATGAAGTAAAGCAAAGAAATTCTTTCCATCCCGTGGACTTAGGCAAAGCAATCCCCTCTCGCCATACCTATTTGTGATATACAAGGAAAAATTAGCTCCCTTAATTCAAGAAGAAATTAATGCCCATCACTGGAAACCCATCAGATTAGGTAAAGATGGACCACCAATTACTCACGTGTTTGTTTGGAGAGGCAAGTTTGGATCAAGTAGAGATAATCAAAGGATGCCTTGACAACTTCTACAGATCTTCAAGACAGAAAGTTAGCTCAGCTAAAACCAAAGTGTTTTTTTCTAAGAATGTGAACCATACGTGGGTGAGTCAACTCAGTGAGGCACTGGGTTTTGCCAGAACTATCAACCTTGGGAAGTATTTAGGGGTTCCACTTCACCATGATCGTGTTACCTCATACACCTATGATTTCCTGATCGATAAAGTTAAAACTAGGCTTAATAGTTGGCATTCTTCCAAAGTCTCTCTTGCAAGCCGGGATACCCTCATCAAGTCAATAATTACAGCATTGCCAACCTACTCTATACAAACAGCTAATCTGCCAATCCCAGTATGTGATGCCATGGAGAAGAAATCATGGGATTTTCTTTGGGGATCTTCAGAAGAACAAAGGAAGATGCATCCTGTTTCATGGGATATAGTTTGTAAGGAGAAAATATTTGGAGGTCTTGGTATGAAGCATATCCGCCAACAAAATCGTGCTTTCATGATGAAGCTTGGTTGGGGTATGGCCAACGGCAGAGATTCTTTATGGGTACGTGTTATTAAAGGGAAGTATGGTTGTGGCAATGATCTACTTCCAAGGATTAATTCTTTGAAGGCAGGTTCTAATACCTGAAGTGGTATTAAACAAAATTAGACCAAGGTAGAAGAAGGAATAGAATGAGTTCGTGACAGCAATAGAAATGAGAAAGTGAAGTAGAAATGGGAAAAGAGTTGTAAGTTCATAGCTGGCTTAGCTCACCTTATCCTTTCTCAGTCTATCGATACTCCTAGCTAGTAACTAATGTGATGATAAATGGAGACTCAAGATACCGTGGAGATGCAAGACTTTCACGCGGCTAATGATGCATGGAAGACTTATCATCAATGCAATGAAGTTTCAGATAAACCTTCACCCTGCTATAGGTATGTGTGAGCGTTGCAACTCCTATATAGAGGATGATCTTCATGCAAATTTGGGATTGTGGAGTTATTAGGAATTTTTGGGCGTCAATCATACACTCAAAGCACCATAGTAGTTTCTTCTTTGGGACTACTGGTGATTGGATGAAATTAAATTTGCAACAAAATATCAAGCCTGAAAAGGGATGCTAGAAAAACTTGTTTATTATCATTTGTTGGCTACTTTGGCGAGACAGAAATGAATGGGTGCACTCGAGGATCAACATTGGAATTGACCAAGTATATCCAAGAGCATCGATAAATTTGGAAAGTACAACTAATGCTGCTATAAAACTTTGTAGTGTTAATATGGGCAGCAACATGAGACCAACTAGCTTGTTAGAGGCCGAAAGTCCAGAGCCGGTGATTGGTATTGAAGTAAACTATGCCTTTTCTCACAGTCATCGAAAAGCTGCTTGTGGTGGGATTAATAAAGACACAAAAGGGGTGGTTATAAAGGGCTTTTGTTTACGTTAGAGAATGGCGACTCTCTAACGGTAGAATTATGGGGCTTTCTGATGGGTTCAAAACGGGCTTGGGATGGTGGTCATTGAAATGTTAAATTAAGCAACGATTCCCAAGAGGTTTTAAGCCTGATGCTAAGGGATATTCTTGAATTTCATGAGGATAGATCGATAATTATGGAAGTTTAAAATATGTTGAGTCAAAGCTGGAAAGTGAAATTGCATTATATAGCACGAGAGTTCAACATAATGGCAGACTTCCTAGCTAAAAGAGCTCTCAATGATAGCCTGAAATTGACCGTACTGGGGTAGGATCTATCATTTAATTTGCTTGATGCGAATAGCACATAATGAAAAGCTTTATTTTCCTTTGTATTAACCCCCCCCCCCCCCCCCCCCCCAAAAAAAAAGGCAGGAGGTTTTTTTTGTGGACAAATATGTGTCTAAAACAAAATAGTAAAAGACTATCTGATATATATTTATATTTAGAAAATATTGATAATATACTTAATTTCATATATAGAAAGTACCTACTTGAATTTAGGTCATTTTGACCAACAAAATCTTTAAACCCTAGTCTTATTTATAAGTCAAAAGGAATTTTTTGATCCTCTTTATAAATAACATAATTAAATCTTTAATTTGAATGTTATTGCATTGACTTTATTTTCATATAATATAATATAATGTATATTAAATAGGGTTGGAGTTAAAATTTGTTGAATTTTAAAGTAAAATTAATAAAGTTAGAATGTTTCTCAACAACTTTGGTCTAAGTTTAAGATTCTATCCTTATTTATTGGTCCTATTGGATGTGTTGCTTTGCTTAACAAAATTCAAAATGCCATGAAAAATATATGAAGATGTGTATGGTAAGCAAACCGTCAAATGAACACAATGATGTCAAGGCCGAGTTCTGTTTGCTTTGGTTTTATTTTATTTTCTGGTTTACGGTCAGAAGTGGCTCATCTAAATTGTATTAGTAGTTTTGGAATACATGATCAGTTAATTTTTATAATCTTCATTCCTCCTGGACAAGACGACAAGCCATAGACCAGTGCGTCCTTTTTTTTTCAAAAAAAAAAAAGAAAAACAGAACTCCACATGTTATTCCCTATTCCTAATGCTGTCAGATCTAATATTTGGACTGAGTTGGTGTGGAAAAATATGTTTAAACAACTTGAGACAAATTTTTTCTCATGAATTTATCTCGTATACTTTAAATGAGGTTGGAAAAGCAGTTTTTCTTATTGCTAATCCAAACAAATATTATATCAGTTAGATTTATGATGAATCACATGCATGTTGTACTTGATCCAGTAAGAACATAACATGCAAAATGCGACAGATCGATCATATGGAATATAAGGAGATCCAATTGAAGGAAAATAAATTAAAAAAACAAAAAAAAAAAAACACCACAGAAGATGTGCTTGGGAAAGTGAGGCTGGAGCTGTACTGCTTCCAGGCACCGGGTCATAAATAAACCATGTCCATCTCGGTAAACAAAATGATTGTTTGGTGACGCGTGACGATCTCAACGGGTTTTATATTATTAAAACGATACAAATCTTAATCTTAGCTGATTAATTATCACCTCATGGCATCTGAGGCACTGTAATATGTTTCAAGGGGGTGTGTGGAACAAAGTAATGTGTCATGTTAGGGAGTAGATAAGGACGTGCCACTCAAATATTGAAGCTTTAAAATGCAGGCTTGCGTGGCCACTGGGTTAATTAATTGGACCCATTTGAGTTCACTATTTGACAGATGCACTTCACCGTCCCTTTGTTTTTCCCAATGCTCGTGAAACGTAGGCCTTCTTTCGGTCAGCACATGAAAACCTTTCTATTCTATGTACACTGATCCCATTCGACTAGTCCCTTTCCTATATCTCAGCGTGTTACCCCATCTATCTATACAAGGCCATTTCTTTTTCATCTCTGTGCAATCTTGCTACATAACCAACCGCACATGAATGAATGGCCCGGATGTCGCGTTTGTGTGTAACTATTAATTAATACTCCTCATGTTATTAATATTTGACGATGTTAACCTTAAATATAAAACATTGAATGTTATCTACTGATACCCTACCAAGGATCTATTATATTGAATATTATCTTGAAAACAAGAAAAATTTGAGAAGACAATAAATGAAGCAAATTGCTTCATTATTTTTTTTTTTGGTCTTCTCAAATAATTTTGTCCTTTATTAATCTAATGATAGAGAGGATACATAATTTGTGGGGGGAGAAAACGACGTAAAAATACAAAGGACACGAACCTGGGATTCAGGAGATTATGGCATCCAGAAAAGGGGTGGGAAAATAATAACGAAAGAAACATCACGTAATAAAGAAACGAATAAATACGTTGGTGAGCCAACTGATTGTTCCTCAACTCGGGCGAACATAGCCGTTTTCTTTAACTCGTCTCTCTCAGCATCGCCACACTCATAAATGAACCAAGATGCTAAGGTGATATCCCATCCTCCTCGCATTGCATTGCATTGCAGAGTAACTTTTCTCTCTGCCTCTCTCTCTCCCCACTCATTCGTTCCTTTCGCCGTACTTTCTAGACAGAGATAGACACGTTACCTAAGAAAAAAGTTTTCATTATTACGCCGAGACACACAGAAAGAGAGAGAGAATGAGTTCGTCCTCAGGTCAGAGCGCTGGCCACGATCTCTCTTTCAAGATCTTGTTGATCGGCGATTCCGGCGTGGGAAAAAGTAGTCTCCTCGTCAGCTTCATTTCCAACTCCGTTGAAGATCTTTCGCCCACCATTGGTATTTACTTTTTTTCATTCAGCTCGTTGTTTTCCTCCCTGTTTGATTCCCGAGAAATCCTTTTTACCTTAATTAAGGAAGCATATTGTTACTTTTCTTTGGTGTTCCATCCAGCATCATGCTCTACTAGCACTGGATTTTCTCATATTATTGTCAACTAGATGATATCTGATGGTTGCTGATCTAAGATTTGCAATCTGCTATTGAACACTTATACGTGTTTAGGAAGCCGTTCTTTGCAATTCACTATTTCATCCTTAGAATTTCACCGATTTCTACATTTTATTTTTGCTGTAATAATTCTAAGAATAGCTCTTAATATTGAATCTGCTTTAATATCCTGGCCATCTGACTACTAACATCGTCTATAGGTGTTGATTTCAAGATCAAGGTGTTCACAGTAGGTGGAAAGAGATTGAAACTGACAATTTGGGACACTGGTATAGTCAATTCCTCTGCTTCAGATTCACAAATTTTTACCTCATTTTCGCTCTGCATTTGAATTTGTGGCTAAAAGCTAATTGGATGCAAACGGATAGACTGGAGTTTGTCCCTTTCTTCAGTTCGTGACATGGCCTGTGTCTTCTGATAAAGCACTTTCTCATTAGCGTACCTGACTACATTAGTGGTATGTTGTCTTGACTCGAAATAACATTTCATCTGTTGCAGCTGGGCAGGAAAAGTTCAGAACTCTTACAAGTTCCTATTATAGAAAAGCGCAAGGAATTATTCTTGGTATGCCTTTTCTTCAACATTAATGGCTTCTCTATAATTAATTTATGGAAAATTTTCTTGTTGCAACTACTGTTAAGTTCTGTCTTGAGTTTTGACTCTTAGGCATTATAAAGGATTATAAATTCATAGTATTTGCTTTTTGAATGCTGTTTTCTGCTTCTAACATTGGGGTCAAACGTGCTTTATCTTTCTCAGATAATATTCTCCAGGGTTTCTTTATCTTTCTAACAGTAACATTGTTAGATTTATCGCCATTATCCTACATGTCCTGTATAAGACTTGTGTGATTGGATTGTTACTAATTTCTTACTCGATGCTTTTTATTGAGTGCTCCATTTGTTTTTCACTCAGTTTACGATGTCACAAGGAGAGATACCTTTACAAACTTATCAGAAGTGTGGGCTAAAGAAGTGGAACTCTATTCAACTAACCAGGATTGCATGAAAATGCTAGTTGGAAATAAAGTTGACAGAGTAAGTTTGTCCTCTAATCCGGCGTGCATATATATATATATATATAATCGGTGTGCATAATTATGAAATTTCTGTCACTAATGATTTTGTAATAAAATGAGTCTGAAACAGTATTACTATACTCCCAATTTACATGTTTCTATTGACAGATGTTATAACTGTTGAAGAATCTTGTGTAGGTATATAAATTTAATGCTAGAATATATTCCAGCACTGAGGGGCAAACTGGCAATTATTAGAGCAACAGTACCGACATAGGTTAAAGTTTTCGTAAAACAAAAGCTCTTCACGTCCAAACGCAAGCCTTATATTTGCTTGGCAATAATCTATTCAACTATATGCTTCTGTATAATTTGAAGTTCTTACTTACGTTACTTTTTCTTGATGCATTCTGTTAGTTTTTTTAATGGGTTCTCTCTGTTTAGGATTCTGAAAGGGTTGTTAGTAAGGAGGAGGGCTTAGCTCTTGCCAGAGAGTTGGGGAGTTTGTTTCTTGAATGCAGTGCTAAAACTCGAGAAAAGGTGGACCAATGCTTTAAAGAACTTGCTCTAAAGGTACAGTTTTAGATTCCCTTGTGCCTTTTCCCTTCTTTTAGGGTTACCCAATACAACTAATATCTGAACATATACAGAACTTGTTGCAAGTTAAAGATAATACTTGAAAAAAATAATAATAAAAGGATGCATATTTAATTTGCATAACTTTGAATAACTGGTCATTTGTCATAAGAACTGACATAATTCTGTAGATTTTTTATACCGCCTACCATTTTAGCTTTTTTACCCGCTCAAACGTGTGAAGTTTGGCAAATTTCGTAGATTATGGAAGTTCCTAGTCTCTTGGAAGAAGGATCAACAGTAAAAAGGAATATATTAAAGCAGAAACAGGAACCCCAAGCACAGCAACATGGTGGTTGTTGCTCTTAAAATGCAGCATTGTGTTGTGGACGTTATTCAGTCTTGACAAGCGCATCCTGGACATATCATGTATATGTATGTAAGCTTCTCTAGCTTCTCACCGTTGCCGTTGTCTTTCAGTTGCTTTATTCTTGTACTACCAATGTGGAAATTGACACTCAAATTACACCTGTTAGCCTGGTGTAAATATGTTTGCTCTTTAGTTCTTTGTTTTCTAGCCTATGTTTTGTCCAGATCAGAAAGCCAGTGCAAATACGATTGATCTTTCAGTTTCAATGTCACTCTCAAGTTCACTGTTTCTGTCGCTTGCATGTTTGTTCAAGAAACAGACGGTTTGGCGCCTAAAGAGCTGTGGTCCAAACACCGAAAGGAAAAAAATTACGTGACACTTGCACAATTTTGCCTTCATAAAGTGATACGAAGTTACAAACTTTACAATCGAAATAGAAATCCTAACTTGACACTACGCATCTCGAAACTTAATAATACGGACCCTCAACATCAAATATGAATACGTTAAATCAATCAGCTAGACAGGAAAAAAAATACTGTAATCAATCAATTCTAAACTAATGTTCAGTCACACCGTATCATTTCAAGCGTTGAAAATTTTACCTCCTCGTATTTTAGAAGAAATTAAAACAATATAAACTACGAGGTTGCTTTGCATCCCATAGCTCATTGTCGGGGATACAAAATATTCGAGGAAGTGCTCAGAAATTAGAGAAATCATGTGCTGCAGCACGCTGATTTCTGAGGCGAAGCTGTAGAAGCATATGAGCCTCTGTTCGGCTCAACTTTGTTGATTTTGATGGACTGAGGCTGCATTATAAAATAACGAGTCAAAACTCCAAGTAATGTGGGGAAAAACAATCGATAATTTTCCTAGGAAGATTAGGAAACGAAGAAAAATGAACCTCTGCTTTTGGATCACTCTCTGAAAGTCTCTGCTTTATGTCTCTTGCTATAGAAAAGAAGACCTGCTCCACGTTCAAGTTGGTCTTGGCACTCTGCTTAGAAAAGTTCTATAAATATATGTACTAAGAAAGCAATGCCCAGTAGCCATAACTAAGGCTTAATCAAAATCTATGCAAATCAAACGTTAGCTAGATCCAAGTTGTAAACCAATTCTACTCACAGTCTCAAAAAATCGGATGCCATATTCATCAGCCAATGCCTTGCCCCTTGATGTTGGGACGACCTACAAGGACATTACAGCGTAAGTTATTTATGATATAACAGAGCCCAAGTATAAAATAAGCTCCAATCAGTACCCTTTTGCTCTCATCCATATCAGCTTTGTTTCCGACCAAAATTTTGTTAACGTTATCAGATGCATGCTGCTCGATGTTTACGATCCAGTTCCTGATGTCTACAGTTATAATAATCAGAGAAAAAAAAAATGCATCATAATTATTTAATCCTTTTCAGTAATTCCAGTCAGCTAAACTTAAAGCCAAAGAAAGTGAGGTGGAGCTAAGGTAATACTGTTAAAGGATGATTCATCTGTTACATCATAGACCAGGACTATTCCCATGGCGCCCCTGTAATATGCTATAAGAAGCAATGAACAATATCAGCTACTAAGTTACTATGCGTGTAGAAACAAACTGAAATAATTTAATTGCGAACCAAGCACGCAATTTCATCCATATTGTGGAGAAACAAGTTTAAGTACCAGTCGTTATTGTTCGGAAACGTTCTTGACCAGCGGTGTCCCATATTTGCATTTTAATGCGTTTCCCATCAACCTCAACTGTCCTAATCTTAAAGTCAATCCTGAAACAGGAACTGATAATTCAGGACTCTGTACAAAACCATGAAGCACTTACGTATGCATATATAGGCACCTATGCTTCAAGATTTGGTGCCTATATACCCAAAAATCACAAATATATGGAACTCTGTCCCCTGAAAGATTCACATAATATATTTCTACTAACAAAGTTTTGCATACGTACCCAATAGTGGTGATGAAACTAGTAGTGAAAGAATCATCCGTAAAACGTAACAGTAAGCAGCTTTTTCCTACTCCTGCAATTCACTCAAAGTTGTCATGTGATTTTTAAAACAAATATCACTCACTGATGAAAGTTAAATAAGAGAAGGAAGGGACGAAACTTGTATAGCTTTAGCTCAAAGCAAAAAAAATAAAACTGCATAAATGGTAGAAATAGCAAAGCTCAAGCAACAACGAATAATTTATCATACTTTCGTTGAAATCTAATTACTGTATTAAGAAAAGAAAAAAGTTGTTGATTAAGCATGCTCTGTGCTGTTATTCACATCATTGTATCTGGACAAGAGCGAAGGAAACGGAGAAGTCCATGTGGATGGTCCTGTTGAGTCAAAGGACCACAAATAAACAGACAAAACATGTAGACAGACAACGTTTTGACATTTCTGCGGTGGTTGTATATTGCCGGATTTTTAATCTAAAATTTGTCCGATAAGCCAATTAAGCAAAGAATACCACACAAAAAAGACACGACCTCCATTTGGTTCTTGTATGAAACACAATAAAAGAGACCACAAAGAATTGATTTCAAGCATCTGTTCTCACTTTTAGTAAGTCAAATGAAAACTCGCCTATCCCAAACACAGGTCTTAAAATTGTTCACAACCACAGTGAACCAAATCGTAACACAAAATTATAACAATCAACAGTACTAGCTCAAACTTATAAACTAGAGTGAATATCTGAACCCAAAAATTTAACAGAAAAATGATTTAAAAAAAATAGAAAAAGGAGCAGAAGGAAGTGAGAGACAGAGACTTGCCGCTATCACCGATGAGAAGGAGCTTGATAAGGCAGTCGTAATCGTTCCGTGCTCTTGCTACTGCCATTATCAACGCAGTTTCAGAGTGAGGCAGAACTCTCTCACAGCTCAAAAGTCACAAGTCTATAGAAAGAGAGAGGGGGGGAAGAGGAAATGAGAGTTGAATACAAAGTTTACGTTATATTTACGGGGACCAAAATCAGCTGCAAAACAAAAACGAAAGGAAAAGTAAGACAGAGCGTGACAGACTGTGTTGTGCAAACCTGGGATAAGGCTGAAAGGCCCCAATGTCCTTGTCGTCATTTCTACGATGCTTTCTATTGGAGCTTTCATGACAGCTGTTGGCCTTTTTTATTGTTTAATTCACATTCTTTGTGCTTCCCAAACATTTATTAATTATTGAGACATCACGAATTAACTATTTCCAACTTTGGAAGTGACTTTGAGTAGTCTAAGAGGATTTATAATCAGGCATAAAAAACGATTCTTTCTAAAAATGTTGCATTATTTTAGTCATGGGTCAATTACTATTTAATAGCGATTTCTTTATTTTCGGGTTAGGAACGATTAATTTGGTGTTGTTATATAAATTATGTGACTAAATGATGCTATTCAAGGTATTTTCCTTTTATCTCAACAAATTATCACAATAGTGACAGGTATATTGCTCTCCAATAAGGATCTGTTTTGCTTCTAGGAGAAGAAATAGCGCATCGCCTCATACGTTAAGACCAACATATTCTCCTAAGATATCTCGGCGTTTTTCGTCCCAACATATGAACTTAACTCCTAAGAAAATGAGCTAAAAAATAGCTGTCCTTTTAATGTTCACATCTGTATTTATGTTTTCTGGCCCTTCAATTCTCTGGTCCAAACAAAGGTAACTTTTGCACGTCTGTGCTTTCTTTAAATGATGGGGGGAAAAACAGAGAGAAAAGAAACGGGTGGTTTGTGGATGATTCACGAAATATCCCAGAGGTCCAAACTGGGCAATGGATAACTGGAGTTGATTTCTTGTTTTTCAAAATCAAAGGTACAAAAAGTAACAGCTTGATATACCCGTGACTGCCCAGTTAGAAGCAGTTCATGTTGTGAACGTTGGATTGATCAAAAATTTGAAGAGACAAGAGAATGGGGGAAACATAAGGAAGGTGGCCTGAGGGAGAATATGGAAGAGAATTGAGAAAGATTTTTTGCTCAATGAAGAGAATTGAGAAAGATGGAGATTAAAAAGGTGAAGAGAGAGAAGGGTAGTGACACTGAGGAGCGAGGCTGGCAAAGAGATAGTGACAGAGTGGCTTTCTGTGTCCGACGTTGTCCCTACTGTACTTGTGCCAAAATGCATTCATTTTTCATTTTTGTCGGTTTTACTTTGTCAAGGAGCGCAAGGTTTTTTTTTTTTTTTTTTTGATATGAGGAGCCCAAGAAATTTTTTTTTGATACAGTAAGTGCGAGAGGGGGAGG
This sequence comes from Acacia crassicarpa, assembly GCA_034222035.1. NCBI lineage: Eukaryota > Viridiplantae > Streptophyta > Magnoliopsida > Fabales > Fabaceae > Acacia > Acacia crassicarpa. Next base: position 57,512,236 of record JAWXYG010000002.1, on the reverse strand, counting down.
CAAGGCTCGAACCCTGGATAAGGGAAAAGCCAACTTCTAAAGCTAATCCTAGTACCATCACACTACGAAGCACTTGACGGAACACAAGGAATTGAATTCACTCCTACTCGAATATGCTCATGTCAGGACACACGGGGAGCACAAACGAGATCCAAAGCCCAATGCCCACATGTTAGTTATGAGGAGCCAAGTTCTCAGCATCTCTCCACCCGGAGCTGGCTCACATCCTCTGCTACCATTCTCTGCGGGTAGCGGTCTCGTTTTTGATTTAAATGGATGACCTGATCCCTTTATTAAAAAAAAAAAAATCAAGGTACTATCGGGTAGTAAAAAGATAATTTAATATACAGAAAAATTCTTAATGATCTTGAAAATTTATTTTAGGATGTTGAAAAAATATTTTAGGATATTGACTGGTACTAAAAAGATACTAATTGATACTAAAAAAAATAATACATGATCTTAAAAGAATTATTTTATGATCTAAAATAATCATAAAGTATATTTTCAATAGCAGTAAGTACATGAAATATTTTTTCAAGATCCTAAAATAATTTTTTTAAGATCATGAATTATTTTTTCAATATCAGTCAATATCCTTTTAGTACCAGCCAGTACCCTGAAATATTTCTTCAAGATCCTAAAATAAATTTTCAAGATTATGAAGAATTTTTCTATATTATTCACTATCTTGAATTATTTTTTTATTACCCGGTAGTACCTTGATTTTTAAAAAAAAAAAATAAAGGGATCAGGTCATCCATTTAAGGCAAAACGACACCGCTTCCCGCAGAGAATGGCAATGGACCATAAGGCGCAAAGGATGTAAGCCAGCTCGCTCTCCACCCACCCGAATCAATCTAACATCTTATAGTGTGTCATATAATTATATTTTTTAAAATTAAAAGGAATTTAAAAATCTTAACCATTTTTACATAATTTTGAAATAAGTATTACTATCTCCAGTTAGGTCTAGGCTTACTAAGAAGTTTACTAGGTCTGTTAGGCCAACCTGAGCCTATTAATTACTCTATACTAACAAAAAAAAATTAATTACTCTATCTGAAAAAAATGTAATTGTATTTTAAAAAAAAAAAGTCTAACAGGCCTCAAGCCAGTACAAGTATATGCCCAAAATGAGGCCGTTAACAGGTCACAGACTAGACTCAAGCCACCTTGTTGCAAAATAGAGGCTTGGCCTAACCTGTTTTGACCCTAACTGGATGTAATAATATTTATTTCAAAATTATCTAAAAATGGTTTAAGTTTTTAAATTTTAAAAACCATAAATGTGTGATCCACTATGAGATGGGGTTCACATTATGTGCTTCTTTCTTATGTGCTTGTTACATGCTTCTCCCTCTAATTAGAAGGGCAAGCAATTTTTTTTAAAAATTTTTTATATATTCTATATATTTAGATTAAATTATATGTTGCTTTCTGAAAAGAAAAAAATTGGCGTCCAATATCTCAAATTAATTAGTTTTCAGTATACTGGTGTTGCAGGACATATTTCTGAATGCAGAACTGGAAACTAATTAATTTGAGATATTGAGCGCCAAAATTTTGTTCATCAAAGCGGCATATAATTTAAATTAAATATATAGAATATATAAAAAAAATTTAAAAAAATTGCTTGTCCCTCTAATTAAAGGGACAAGCATATAAGAAGCATATAAGGGAGAAGCACCTTATGTGCTTCCCTATGAGATGTTAGATTGATTTAGATGGCTTCAAATTAACGCCATTGAGGGACAATGAGAATTTGGCTACTGAGGAAATCCGGATCCTTATTTCCATTTTATAAGACACCAACTAACAAGTGTATTTGATTTTTTTTCATAAGGTACTTGTTTATTTCCAAAGAATAATAAATAATTTTTTTCCATATATGCTCATAATTAATAAGGACAGTGAGTAAAAGTAATAATTAATATGATATTAGAGTTTAGTGCAATAAGTAAAAGTAATATTGAAAATTATTTAAATTTTAGAATAAATTTAATGACTTTAACTGTTTTTATCAGTGTGTATGGATTGTTAGTCGATACCTTATAATAAGGATTAAAGGGAATATTGGCTATAAGAATCCAATTGCTTCAATGAAAGACCAAAATATATAGGGAAAATTATAATGAAGGACCTAAGAAAAATAATATTTATTAAGAAAGACCATCAAAAGTGGTAATTATTTTAAAGGACCAAAAATTAAAATATTAAAATAAAAGGACTAAATTACCCTTAATCAGATTTCTTATCTTCTCATTAATTAAATCTGGAATGATTTTTTCTTCCTATCTTCTCATTAACTGAATATGGAATGATTTTTTCTTACATGAGAATCTAAAGTAATTAATATATAATAATAAATAGATATTAATTCAAATAATTCTTTTCCTATCGCAGAATCACTCCAAATTATTATGCTAGAGAAAAAATAGCAAAGGTGGAGCTTTTTATGGTTGTGGCAGAAGAAGCCTCGTGCTTTGTGCAACCGTCTATTGTGTTAGACCTGAGATTTTTTGTGCTAAGACAACCAAAAGTACCTGATATTCATTCAATATTACCAGTTGTTCCATTCTCAGAGAAACAGAAAATAAAGCAAAAGACTCTTAACTCAAAAAAACCCCATCAAAAGAGAAGAACGTGGTTAAAGAAACTAAATCCCTCTTTCCTTTCGCTATAACAATAAAAGGCTTCATATTTCCTATTTTTTCTCTAACATAATAATCTTAAGTGATTCTACGATGGAAAAAGAATTATTTGAATTGATATCTATTTGTGATTCTACAATGGAAAAAGAATTATTTGAATTGATATCTATTTATTATTATCTATCAATTACTCTAGATTTTCATGTAAGAAAAAATCATTCCAGATTTAGTTAATGAGAAGATAGGAAATCTGACTACGGGTAATTTAGTCCTTTTATTTTAATATTTTAATTTTTGATCCTTTAAAATAATTACCACTTTTTATTATCTTTCTTAATAAATATTATTTTTCTTAGGTCCTTTATTATAATTTTCCCATATATATATATATATATATATATATATCGTCTAAAATGAAATTGAAGGAGAGAAATTTTAAGTTCTTTAATAAGACCAATGGGGGGAGCTAGCTATTGAATTAGTGGCCAAGCTAATCTCAGATGAAGTCGGCTACATAATCAAACAACCGGAAAAAAAAATTCCCCAAATCCTGATGTGATTGAATAATACTTACAATTTATTAATATCATATACACCCCAATTCTACAGCTTTCTTTTAATAAAATTAACATGTGATTGGAATGAGAGAAAAAAAGGACGCGACTGGAATGAGGGGAATGAGGGGAGGGGGGGGGGGGGGGAGTAAAGTAATTTTAGAAATGATTTTTCATCTATTGAACCCAAAAGAATTATGGTGGAATGATGATGATCAAAGCTAATCTCTTAAACTTGGCCATCACACATTGCCCATGGGTTGTAGATTTGCTGGGAAGATTTCTCCTTTGTTTCCTCAACTTGTAAAACCATAAAGCTCAACTAAATAAGTGCATTTAAAGAAAATAAGTATAATTAACTAATTTAACCACTATCCTTGATTTCTCCAAAATTTGGTAAATGCGTCCTATAATTAGGATCGGAGGGAGTATCATTCTTTAATTTCCAAACGAATTCTCAGATTTAGGATAGCTTAACGGAGCAACATCAAAACTAGAATACTGTCTAGATGAATTTAAACGCGTTCCACCAATCACACTGCTATTGAGATGGTGTGGAAGTAGCAACAGCGGCTTCCAGCAATCTCCTTGCGTCTGTGCTCTGATCAGGTAATTCTGCTGGGGTCTGCCAAGCGGAAATAAAATTCAGTTGTTTTGGCCAAAAAAATCAATTTGGGAGAATACCATTTAGGTCCCAACTAAAAAAAATAATATATTGACACATTCCATAACTTGTCAATGGCAACTCTTTCAATTGTCAATGGAGACTTCTTTAATATTATTTCACATGGTTGGAACCTTAATGATCTCTCAAATAATTTTCAGAATACAGAAATTTCTTATATCCCTTCAAGCTTTACCTTTCCATATAAGTTTGTCTTTGTGGGAGATGCACCATGAGACAGCAATAACCTAATGACATCAACATGCTCGCCTCTAGCAGCGTGATGGAGCGGCTGCATAAACAATTACGAGATCATGATGAAGAGCAAATCAGAAATCTATTCAAATATTATATTGTGGGTAATGTGAGGACCAAGACACGTCTATTTTATCTAAACCCCCGAAGGTGGGGAATTTCGTCCTCCATTGCTAGGATGAGAAGGCCCCAATAAAACACTTTAAATTGGACACTCCACAATCATATCTTGCTCCCATCATATCTTTCCTCTCTTTGTAAAAACAATATTATGCACTCTTTTTAAATGTAGAGGATCAAGACTACACATTTTTTATAGTTGATTAAACTACACAGCTGACAATTTGAAGTTTAGATGCAATATTTTTGGTAAAAATACTCACTGTATCACCCTCTGAATCAACTGATTCAAGCATCCTCCTTATATTCTCTGGATTACCAGCTCTGTTAAGTAGCAGTTGGACTATCTCAGCATACCCTGAAATGGTCGTTAAAAAGTTTTTTTTTAAGAAAAAGACTGTAAATAACAATCCAGTGAAGTGAGCCAGCTCATGACTTAGAAGATAGCTACAAATTACCTCCTGCACAAGCATCATGTAATGGAATTGCTCCATCTTCATCTGTACACTCCATGTTCGCTCCTCTTTCCAGAAGTAGCTGCATTTAGTTGAAACATCTATCAGTTATCCATTAAATTGTTCGCAATAACAAATCAAACAAGGAATAGCAAAGTTGACAAACCTGAACACACGATAAATGGCCATACAAGCAGGTCAGATGTAGAGCCGTATCCCCATCTTCCACAGGTTCATCAATACTTCCAGTAAGGTTATCTGCAATTATGCAGAATGAAGGTGAGCACCAGCATAAAGATGATCCAACATTCTAATGAAAGAGCATTAAGATGTCCGAAAAAATAAATTCATTGTAGCAATTGCAGACATCATTACAATCCTCATTTTCCACCAAAATGATGCCAATCTCCAAAGGCAAAACTTTTGTTGTACACTACTGGATTTATAAAAGATGTCAGAGCAATAAAATTATGCATCAGCAATAGTGAAATGTCTATTGACTGCAGCAACCAATTAAACTATAAGCTCAACTCTTTCTTCAATTGAGGCAGAATGAGATGTCTAATTCTGATTTCAATCACTAAAGAAAAACAGCATACCCAGCTAAATCAAAAATTCATATGCACAACTACTTCAATTTGTTCTTTCTGTGAATGGACATCTTGATGATAGGTAGAATGAGAAGTAGAAAGAATAGGAAAATAAAGAGCTAGACTAAGAATTTAGAACTTTTATTACCGACAGTAAACTATCCTCCTTCATCTGTTAGAAAAGAACAGTAAGTTAACTATAGCTAAATCCTTTAAAAATAAATCTTTCATTTACAAGTATTAACAAACTTAATTAAAAATTTCCATATACCCAACTCTGATTCCTAACAATATTCCCTCCCCCAAAAAGCCTAATCCTCAAGGGAAACCATCATTATTACAAAATTCAGGACACATTCTTTGAAAACCATAATATTACACCGAAGTAGCATCTTGTATTCCAAGGCATTCATGGCATAGAGGAAACTTCTTATGACAGAAATAACACAGGTTATTTGCCCTTTTGCCCGATGTGCTTCAATTTCAACAGCTTGTTTTTCTAGGCTGTTGTAAGTACTCCCACTCTACTATGATAGCCTTGCTGCACTCTTTCTTCCTCTATTTCTGTTTGTTAACTGATGGCTGAATTCTTGCAATTTGGCATTCTCATGGTGTCCAATAATATTCTTAGCTTAAATTATCTCACATCTTGGGCTATATCTTGCTACAATCTAGCTATAATACAAGTGATCAATTAATCTTTAGACAAGTTTAATTTGAATGAAAGATAATCAGAAACCTATTTAATGCTCTATAACACTTCTATTCTGCCTTAACTGCATCAGTTCTTACATTAGGTCTTCAGAGATAGGCCCAAAACATCTTCTCAGAGCTGTTGCATGGGTCTCTCATGAAATCTTATGCCTTCTTAATAAACATTCTATGCCATTTTAAGCCTTCTTCATCTCAATGTATACTAGTAACAATTATCTTCTTCTCTTTTGGTGTTTCATCCACCAATAGGTATATTTGCACTGAAAGCATCCAAAGACATCTTCTAGAAGGAGTCATAGGAATTACTCCACTGGTCCTAAATGAGACAAAGTTGACTTTTTTTATGGGAGATTAAGGAAGTTAAATAAGCATATTAGTTTATTAATCAAACTAATTAGTTTGGAGAAAAAAATATAAATATAAATATAAATACTCTAAATAATTTAATAAGTTTCCTTAATCTCTTCAAAAAAGTCAACTTTGTCTAGGACTGGAGGGTGTAAATCTTTGTGTAGTGAGCAGTGGTCTAATACCCATGATTCACTTACCTCTAATGGTCTCCTCTTCTTCTATGATATTGACCCATTCGATGGACCCACACTTCATATTGCTTCCACTGGTAATGCCAAAAGACCACCTATCAGACCATGGAACCCAGAAACGTGTTGCGCTATGCTAAACATTCAATTATCTACCATAGTTGACATGATATGTTCTAATAATAAACTCAATCTACCATCCATCACGTGAAGTCATCAGGCAGACTTAGGAATGGACGAATTCAACCATGGGTCAGTGGATCAATAGTTACCACCAATTGGTGTAGAGAATTTAAATCAAAAGAATAGGAGAGTTGAGATAGACTTAGAATTAAGAACTTCATCTCCAATTATAGATGTTATCCTTCATCTGTCATACAACTATATAAAGGATCTTTAGTTAAGAACACTAAGTACTTTAACAATAAGTATATTATTAACAACTATTTCCCTCCACTCAACTCCGATGCCTAAAGGCTTACACTCTGTCACTCCAACACCTTATACCATATGAAAAGGTATAACCACACTAAGTAAATAATCAATCCCTTTTTTACTTTTCCTCTCATCCAATACTCTGTCAACCAATTTTGAAGATAATGAAGCGCCCACGCCAAATATATTCACAAAATAAAGCTCATGAAGTTTAAACCCAACCAGAGACATGGATAGCACAAGGCACCCTTAGAAATATTGTATTCGAGAAAATTTGTAAGTTTATATCGCCAGCAGTCAGTAGTATATACTTATTCATCTGAACGGCCTGAATAGCTATCATATTACATCAGCAGCTAAAAATTTCACCAAGTTAAACGAACCACGTATAGATAAAAATAAAAATGGAATAATAAAAGCATTAAACGGAGTCCGGACGAATACCCAGATTGAAAAAAAAGAGCCAAAAGAAGCACAATCGAAATAGCTATAACTCAGTTATTGGAGAGCGGAACGTGAGGATTAGCTTGCACCTCGAACAAGCAACAGAGATTAAAAGAGGTTGAAAAATCACTTTCAGAAATTAAAAGCAACAGCTTTGAGACGGTCAGAATTCAGCACAAGAGATTAAGGCAAGAAGAAAGAACCTAGAGCGAGGCGGAGGCTATCGAGGTCACCAAACTGAGAGGCGGCGGCCAGGTCGCGTAGATGAGGAGGCGTATCCGATTCATCAACCTCCAATAGGCCATTTTCTTCAAAGAGGGCGTTGTCCTCTTCGAAGTTGTCGTCCTCGTCGTCGTTGAGACCATTGCGCCTCCCTGGAACCGCCATTCTGCTCTGTCGCTCCTTTTACGGGATACGAGGAAGTCATCGGGGCCGCCGTTCCTATATTAAAGCCCCCGCCACGCGGAATTACACTTTCCTGGTGAAACGGTACTTATGATATGTCGTTTTGCCTCGCTTTCCTAATGTCGTTTTACACTTTAGACCGTGTTTGATAGGGAATTACGTTAAATATATATATTTGGAAATACACTTATCAATTTTGTAAGAGAAGTACATTCTTATATTATAAATATTTTGATTTCTGTGCCAGAGTATTTTTTTCTATTAAAAAGACATAGGTTCTACCATTTCATATGTATATAAAATTTTTTTTTCCCATATAATATGAGAAGTGTAAACCCTTTTTTTTGAGATAATCCTTGAATACCTAAACTTAATCTAATAATCAGATACTGTAAAAAAAAATTTTAAGAAAAAATGTTGTCAAAATATCAAGAATATTTATTTTATTTTTAGTATAATAATTATTTTTCATAAATTAAAGGTTTGATAGTGTATTTGATTCACAAAATTATATTTTATTGGATTTTATTTCATTCCGCATGTCAGATATAGAAAACGATGACGCAGAATATTTAAGAAGACAATCCAGCTAAATTCCAAGAACTTGATGGGTGAGATTATAATTTTCACAGATAATTATATCATAATGCATATAATATTTATAAATTGTTGTTTACGGTGATTTTTTTGAGCAAATGCTTACGGTGATTATTTTTATAATTATAATGTATAAATGTTTTTAAATAATTTATTTGGTCAATACTCAAATAATCAAATTATTTTTTCCCAACACCAAACTCAATATATATATATATATATATATATATATATATATAATTTCATCAATTTCTTTTTTTTTTCTTGCCCAAAAATAGAGATAGGAATAGATAAAAGGGATAAGAGTCTTAAATGCCATGGAAGTTTTCGTTCAGGAGCACTGGTAAAACGGAAGATTTTTTTGGATAAAAAATGTCACGGAAGTTTTCACTAAAGAGCAATTTTGCCTTGGAAGTTTTCACTAAGGAGCAATTTTGCTCTTCTGTCCCCAAATATTAAATTTGACTATTAAATCAGTCAAAGACCACACATGTTATGCTTTGAAAAGGTCAAATTTGAAAACAGAGAATGAGATCCTTGAGATGTTGAGCTCAAGGTAGCCAAAATTTGTGAAGCCGAACTTGTTAAAGGGACTAAAAGGTCGACTATCACAAAACTCAAAGGAAGCATCACTTATGATCTAAGCAAATGATCAGTTTATACAAACGTAAATATTATCACTATTTATTTGTTTTACTGAACCAATTTTTGGAACAATTCATTTCTTGTTTTGCATTTTGTGACAGACCTTTCAGTCCCTTTGACCAGTTCGGCTTCACAAATTCTGGCTGCCTTGAGATCAACATCTGAAGGATCTCCTTCTCTAGCTCCAAGTTCGACCTTTTCAAAGCATGACATGTGTGGTCTTTGACTGATTTAGTAGTCAAATTTAATATTTAGGGATATAAGGGCAAAATTGCTACGTTTTGTAAACTTCCAGTGCAAAATTGCTCCTTAGTGAAAACTTCCGTGGCAAAATTGATACTTCCTGTGAACTTCCGTGGGCATTTTTTGTCCAAAAAAAACTTCTGTCTTATCAGTGCTCCTAAGCAAAAACTTCCATGGCATTTAAAACCCTTATCCTTAGATAAAATCAGGCTTAGTCAAATAGGCCTGAACATATAATAAAATAATAAAATTTGAGCCTTTAACGCAAGCTTTTTAAAGGTTCAAAACTGAACCTTCAAAAAGCCTAAAACTTATTTAAAGGCCTAAATATAAAAATGTCTCATATTTCAAATCTTTAGTGGGCTCTAAGCCTTCTATTTAGCCTGCATAAATGGAGGCTATTGGTATGTTGCAAAGTCTACATATTTACAGAATATAGGTTTTGAACCTATTTAAAGCCTTTGGGCAACAACAAAAAAACTATTTAAAGCCTATAAATAATTAAAATAAAATATGATTTAATAACATATTATTATAAAGGGTATATAAAAATAGGGAAAAATATTTCTCCAGTCACTGGAGATACTCTATCTCCAGTGACCCTAAAACTACGTCGTTTTGAATTAATGAAGGGTGTGTTTGTAATTTTAGGTGAATTAATGAAGGGTATTTCCGTAATTTTACACCCTTCATTAATTCAAAACGACGTAGTTTTAGAATCACTGGAGATAACTCTATCTCCAGTGACCAGAGAAATCCTTTACCCATAAAAATAACATATTATTATAAATAATTATTAAATAAATAGGATCTAAAATTCAAGTGTTCAAAAAAATGATCCCACTAACATATGACATTTACATTTACAATATAGGCTAGCACAAGAATAAAACAACCAAAATAGCACAGAATGACTGCCACGAACTAAAAATCAATCATAACAACATAAGCATCAATTCATCGAAGCTTCAATATAATCTCCTCCAATTTAGATGGCTCCTGTACAATAGAAAGTATAGCAACATAGTCTTCGGAACATACTAGTAGGACCACAACAAACAAATACTGAAGAAAAACGCTACTAATATGCTAACGTCTCTTCGGGGTTCACATTTCATACTCATACTTTATATATTAGAGGGATGAAGGCATTTATATAAATATAAAAATATATGCTACCTCCAATCCTAATTATAGGAAAATTTTTGTAATGTAAATTATATTATAAAAGTGTTTTTATAATTAGGACTGGAGAAAAGTATTATTTATTTAGGTTAAATTCTATATTGCATCATGAAATTTTTTTCAGTCCAATATTTCAAATTAATTAATTTTTTGTTTTCCATTTAGAAATCTTTTTCCTATAACACCGGAATCCTGAAAATTAATTAATGGGTAAAAGATTTCTCCAGTCATTGAAGATAAGTTATCTCCAATGACCTCCAAAACTACATCATTTTGGATTAATAAATGGTGTTTTTGTAATTTTGTTTACTTTTTTATCATATAAATTTTACCGAAATACTCTTTATTAATTCATCTAAAATTATAAAAACACCATTCATTAATTCAAAACGACATAGTTTTACGGTCACGGGAAATAAATTTATCTCCAGTGACTGGAGAAATACTTTTTCCCTTAATTAATTTAAGGTACTGGATGTAAAAATAAAAAATAAAAAAATTGAGGATGCATCATATAATTTAATATAAATAAATAAATAGATATAAAAAAAATGCCCCCATCCGAAATGAGCATATAAGAGAATGTCAAGCCCTCTTCTTGCCATATTGCCGTGGATTGAGAAATTCCCAATGGATGAGGAGATAAAATGTGTTCCCATATGCAAAGGCACTGCTCCTCAAATTAAATTAGATCTATGGGTTTGTCTTCCTTCAAATCAAATAATCAAAACAAAACAAAAACTTCAAATAAAATAAACCCAAAGTAAAAGAAGGATCATATGCCATACAATATATAAAACCTGGAAAATACAACTAGCTCCTTTCCATGGGTTTGTCTTCATTCAAATATAATAATAATAATAATAAACTTCTAACTAAAATAAACCACAACCAAGAGGAAACCAATATGCCTATTATATATCACCGTCAAGCCACCATACGATTCATCAACTAAAAGTTAATATTTTGTTCTATAATCATGAGCGGAGCAGATAGAGAGAGTTAGAGGACTCCATCGAAAAAAGAGAAACCATGCAAAGACGAATTGCAAGTGCCGGAGATACTGACAAAGTTAATATTTTGTATGATATATGATATGAATATAGCTATGTTTTAAATGTGTCTGGCCTTGAATAAATAGGCATGGCCTATTTATATATGCATTAAAACTTTTAAATAAGCCTCTGTCTAATCTTTATAACAAATAAGTCAGATTAAATCAGGCTCTAAACAAACTAGGCTCAATTGTAAGCTGCCTGATAAGGTTTAACTTTTTCCACGGTCACCCAAAAATTTCATCAAATCGATTAAGTCTAGAATATAATTTTGATCAAAGATTGAGTCTAGAATTGACGAGTATATATATGTTTAAAGAATAGGTATTAATCTATAAAATAATATGTTTATGCCAAAAATAAAATTTATAATAAATTATGTTCTTCTCGAGTTATAGTGTTCGCTTACTTCCCTATCAGAAGTTATCTATACGAAAAGATGTGTATTTAATTACATTATAATACAAGTCATGACACATATATTATCCTCAAGAAAAGCATGCACCTAGCTAATCTGTATCTCACCTATATTTACGTCTTGGTGTATAATTATATTATATTCATACGTGGATATATACGTAATTTTTTTCATTATGAATATTTGCTGTCAATAATATTATGCCTCAAACAGTACTAGAAAAGGAGATAAATCATCATATACATACTTTTTCTTAAGGTAAGGACATAGGGTTATCTTTAGTAGAGATGAGAAAAATTAAGGGTTGAAGCTTAAAGAATGAGAAAAGTGTTTATTTTTAGAGATGAGAAAAGTGCTTAAAGAATTGCGCAACTCTTAAGAAGAAACACTTTGAGAAGGATGTTAATTTTTAAACATTACATATCAGAAGAAAAATAAATGAGGTAGGGTCGTTATCCGTTAAAAGAATGCATGACATTAAACTGGAAGGTCTACGCCTAAAAGGATAACCAAATAGTGGCTGGGGAGCCTCACAAAATTACTTTTACGACCAAAATTACCTGTCGCAATTAATTTTATCCATTTCTAGTTGGAAAACTATCAGTTTCATGATCCAACCTTCTCGATCAGGCTAATTAACTAAGCTTGGATGGTTTAAACCCAGGCCTTTAATTGAAAACCATGTAAAATATATGGAACATTGGGCTAATAATTATATGTCACAGGTCTCGTGGAAACATTTGGAATTATTGAGTAAGAATATTCGTTAATGAAAAAAGAATTGTAAATATTGTGAGATTCGTGTAAAATGTGTAAACAATGATGTTCATTACGTGGTACAGGCTGTTTTTTTTTTATATATGAATGTGGTACAGGCTGTTGATCCCAGTGATGTTATTTGTTTAGAGTCTGGACATGTAAATAGAGGGTTATTAGGATAGTTGGGCCTTAAACCTATTAAGGCCCATTAGGATGCCTATAAGAACGAAGGCCCTTATTATTATGACCTGATGATGTTTTGTATCAGCTTTCTAATTTTTGTTTCTTCAAATCAATAAAGTTCCTATCAAAAAAATAATAATAAAGTTAAATATTTTTCTGGGCCACATGTGAAAATTCTACAGTAAATCGATAGTGTAAACTTCATTGTCGATTCTGTACTATGGCAATCAAATCAAGCATTTAAAGAATGGAAAGAACCAACAACTGTATACAAATTTGATCAGTAAAAAAGAATAATAATAGTAATAATGAGGTATACAATAACAATAATCCATTCGATGATCCTCTCCTGGCGAGGCTAATTAGCTAAATCACAGAGGCAGAGACATATGGAAGTTCAATAATGGCAATCCACCAAAGAAGACGCAGAGAAAACAAAAACATTTTCCTTAGACTGAAAAGGCAACTTGGATTCTCTGTGATCATCTTCTGGTGCCGGAAGATTCAAATCCAACCCCAAAGCATTCTTGGTTGCGGGCTTGTTGGCTTTCTGGGGTTGAGAATTATTATTCCCTGTGCTCGTCGTACACGTTGAAGAATTATTCACCAATGTTCTGTGACGCCTCATATGACCCCCTAAAGCTTGCCCAGAAGAAAACTCAGCCCCACAAATAGAACACTCGTGTACCTTCGACTTATTATGAACGCTACTATTTGATATCTGCAAGGAAAGGACGAAACTTGTGCCGGTGGGGTCATAGGGTTGGTCATGATGAGCCTCTTGGTTTGCAAATGCAACTGATTGAAGCTTTTCTTGAGAATTGTTGGGCTTTTGTTTCTTGTGGCTGGCTCTGTGACCACCAAGCGCTTGGAACGAAGGAAAGCATCGATCACATGTCTTGCACTGATAAACGTATAGCCCAGAGGAAGTCTTGTTATCGTCGATGTTGTTATGGGAAGAGGGCTCGCGACGGGTATTATGGCCTTGAGCCAGAAGGATCAAACACTTAGCCATGTCCTCTTCTTCAGTACTCACCCTCAAAGGATCAGTGGAGGTTGTAGCCATATTATCTACTACTGATGATGATCTGCCGGAATGGTCGTCGGTGCTGGCTCTTCCGCCGGCGCTGGAAGAAGAAGAAGCCATGGATAGCCTGAGCGGCGACGGTAGCCTGGAACGCTTGGTACGCTTGCCTTTCATGACTTGTTGGGCTTGATGATCCTTATTCCACACCACAAGTTCTTGGCCTGTGACCTCCATAACTAAAGCTTTCTTCTTTCTTGTTGTGGTCGTTCTGTTTCTGGTGGTGTCAAGTGTGGATGATGGAAGAAGCAAAGGATAATAGAGTACGTGGGAGTTAACTAGTGAATAATATATATAAATGAATGGGTGGCGTGAACAGTATGAGCGTGTTTTGGCATTGCCAGAGTTGCGTTTCCAACCTTGGAAGTTATATATAAGGAAAATGATACAGGTGTGTGGGTAATGTTGTTAAGTATGATGAGGGGGGAGGAAATTAAACGAGTGAGATTCGGTTGGCTTTGAAGCAAACCCATTACTTTTTTTCTCAACGATTCCTTTTCACGGAGGATTGGTTTGCAAGCCTGGAACCACACAATCTTTGCAACTTTCACCCCCTCCTCATCATATATGCTTTTTTTATCTCCCTTTTCCTTTGCTTTTCTTCCTTGTCTTCCTCTTCATTCTTTTTTCCCCCCTTAGCTTTCTTCAGCGTACAGCTTATTGTTCGGTTAATTAAACCAATTTTCAAAAGTTCTTATTATTAGTTATTAATTAACAGCCTCATAGTGTTGAAATTTTAAGCTGGAGACTTGGAGAGATCCTTGTGACTTGTAATGGGAGATTATCTCCCATTAATTAAGATATTTTTAATATTATTAATTGCTTCCATGACTTGAAGATATGTATAATTTTAAAATATAGAGTACACTACTAGACACACTTAATCAGGGAGTTCATGTGCGGTTGACCCAACCACCTGTGATTGCCCTCAGTGGACAAAATATATGCAACCCAATAATCACGCTGATAATTCTCTGATCATTATGATCTTCATAACTAATCATTAGGTGTCGGTCGTAAATGCACCATATAGCTATAGAGACTATGGCTCTGTCTTCCTTATAGTCTATCCAGATTTTTCCCTCCATTAATCCGTGGGAATCTGAACTGGATCGACCTGTAACGAAGGCTTTCACACTTAAGAATAACGGAACTTTTATCTCTATAACGGGTCAACTTCTTATTCATAACATAACAAACATATAATTGAGAAACAGTAAACTAATACAGCGTGAAACCACTTGTTTTCGTAAGTAGCCCTGAGTTATATAAGGGTCGAGGTTAATTAATTATGATAGATAAACAATGAAAGGATTATTAATTAAGAGGCATGTACATGGAAGGATGTGGAGTGTGGTACGTAGCGGGTTTGGTGGTGTAAGGTATAGAGTATGTGAAGATTAGAGAGAGGAAGAGAGATTCTTAGCGTAAGGAATTCTAAGTTAGGGGTTGTGAGGGGCACGTAACTTGCAACGCCAGCATCAGCTCTATGTGTAGGTTACCTGCTGTATGTGAGTGCCTCAAAGCAAAGCATCTACTTCACTCTCCCTTCATTATTGTGCATTTTTATTATATTACTATATACTATAGGAGTGTCATTTAACGCAAGAATTCTCTGCCGCACTACCTCTCCACCTTCTAATATATATATTTATATTATTAATTATTATATGTATTCGTCAATCATTATGCAAGAATAATGTTGCTTAAGCTTAGACAAGACACAAAGTGAGTTGGCCGGTGCGAACACCTTATGTTTTTGGCACATACTAACATGCATTTACCATTATTTTAGCTTGCTGCAATAATCCACTTCCACACTTTGGACCACGTGCTCGTGCCATCATTCTTGTATAATGCAGCAACATCTTTTCTTTCTTATTTAGAAAGATGAAAATGTAATGAATTCATATTGCATGGGTTTTCTTGGAAAATGTCCTAAAAGGTCTTGGGTTCTCCAACTTCAACAGTTAACTTTTAGGGTAAAGATTTATACCCATTACAATGAGGCTTTCATTGAGACATAATTAATCAACAGGAAAGGTTTACCTATAGCCATAGGGGGTTTTGATTGAAGGGGCTGACCAACAAGAAGTTTTATTATATTCCACTTATTCTTGGGTTCCTAAACTCCAATAATTAGATTTTGAGATGAGCTTCTTTCAAGGATTTATACACTTTACAGTAAGTTATATATATGTGTGTGCGCGCGCGCATGGGTGCGCGCATGAGATCGATGGAAGAAGATGGAGGTTCGCAATATGATTGTGCAACTGTGAATGATAAGAGCCATATACACAGAAGCTGAAAGTAGCTGAGCAGCATTGAGTTTTAAGCTTTAGAAAAGGATCCGTGTTTCCAATTAAAGAAGGTACTATACTGTTTCAAGAGCAACTTTAATTAGTGCGTCATGATGATGTTTATAGAATTTAAACGGAACCAATAAATATATATAGTACATACACTCGGGTGATCAATTTTAACTTTTTATATGCTTGGACAGGCAAAGTAATAATTATAGAGAGATGTTATTGAAGGGCTGATGAGATATGAGTCAATGAGTGGATAAAAGTATAACGATGCCCTTTATGAGGGATATAATATACATATCGAGTAGGTGTAACGTAGTTTTGAGAAATGAGAAAGCTTACTGACTATACGGCCATCGCTTTCTTCTAGAAGTAAAAGAGAGTAAATGAAAAAGCGAGCTAAGCCGTCGCGGCAACTAACAGTGTGTTGCTTAAGGTAGGAGTATGAAGCAGACATAGTCAGATGAAGCGTGACAAAACATACTCTACTAAGTTGTAACCACACTCTCTGCTGCAGTTTTTTTTCAGA
The DNA here is from genome assembly GCA_034222035.1 of Acacia crassicarpa. Classification (NCBI taxonomy): domain Eukaryota; kingdom Viridiplantae; phylum Streptophyta; class Magnoliopsida; order Fabales; family Fabaceae; genus Acacia; species Acacia crassicarpa. The sequence continues at coordinate 57,495,400 of JAWXYG010000002.1, read as the reverse complement.
CAACAACTCTCTGCTGCAGTTGGGAGCTCCGTGAAATATGGAAAACCTAGAGGAAGCGGCTAATTAATTAATTAATTATATAATAACAAATTAAAAATACAAAGCGTGACAAGGGAGCAACAATAACATAATATGAATGGGCATTAATTCCTTCTTCACATGTCACGACCGCATAGTACTCTTCCCTGTCGGTCCTTATAACATATTCACAGCCTAAATCCCACACCAACATTACCATCTCTCTCTCCACAGAGACTTGTTCACAATGGGAGGGCATAGCATATAGAGAGTCATCCGCCCTAAGGATAAGGACTTTGTGCCAACTTCAACCATGTTTCAGGGTTGGTCCATTTGCCCTTGCTAGGTGAAACAAACATGTGAAATGGCACTACCAAATGTCACCCACTTGTTTTTATCTTTTCTTTTCTTTTTTTAATGAAATCAAGATTATGTATTATTCGTGGTAATTTTACTGCAAAACTTAACATTGTATGTAGTTATTGTTATTTATTTACACCAATTATATTTATATGTATTATTATATTATATATTAGTTTATAAATTAAATAAATTATTTTAAAGAAAAAACTATAAATATAGATACTTTAAAGTAATTTACCCTAACCCTTTTAACAAAAATCAATTGGATCTTGGATGGTGTGAAAGAAGTTGCAGGGAACAAACCCCCGTTGGGGACGGTACCTCAAGATTCTAGGGTTATCTAGGTTTTTAGGTCAACACTGATTTGCGATGATCGAACGAAAAGGGTCTGCTCCATGTACAAGACTTCGAGCCCAGTAAGCCCAAAGGGCCTCGTTAATCTGAATTCTCTCCTGTAACCTGAAATCTAGGTCATCTGCATCAGCTGCGCCTCACCCAACTATTGGGCTTCAGATCCCAATTTTTTTTATTCAAAAAAACAGTTTTTTTTTTCTTTTTTGCAAAGGCTTCAGTCCAAATCACACTCCTCAATACTCAACTCTGATGCACTGATGCCAAAGATAGCACGACACTGCTTACCGACTTCTCCAATGATCCGTCACTGAAAAGGACAGGACAAGAAAAATACATTGTTCTTTTTGCCTCTAGGACGGTGGGCACAAACCAAAGTTTCGAGCTAGAGTGCGGCTACAGAGAATATGACATGCTCCTTTTGTCCGTAAAACCTAGTTAGGTTACTTAATCTTTTATTATTATTATTATTATTAGATTAATTTAGAATAAAAGAAATTAATAAACACTGAAATAGATCCCACCTTTAAAACCCACATCAACTTCTCAATTTAAATTATATTTCTTCATGTCTGGTCCACAAAGTCCAAAAGAATGCATTCACCCCTGGTAAGGAGCTTTTGTTTTCAACGTTAGCCAGAGGGAAGAACCTGTTGAGGTCCATGCCATTTGTGAACGAAGAGTATAGTTTGTGGAAGCTTTGCATGGCATTAGTATGAACAAGACACTTAACGATGCAAAAAACAAATGCCGCCAAACTGTAGGGTCTGTCTGGGATAGCGGTGGAAGAAGTGACTTTTGTTCCTGATGAACTTTTTTCTGATAGATTTTTTTTGATATAATTTGTGTTTAGGATAGTAGTAGCAGAAGTGACTTTTGTTTGTGATGGGAACTTGTTTAGCATAGCTTTTAAAAAGATAGAGGATATAGAAAATGATTGAAAAGGGTATAAATCAAATTCACACACACATATGTGTGTTGTATAAAATGTGATAATTTAGAATAAAAAAAATTTAAAATAAATATAAATTTGCTAAATAAAATAGTAAAATTACAATTAAAAAAATTACAACACAATGAAGTGCTTAAATAAACCTAGTCCATCAAGATGTAACATTCGTATTGATGATGAGGATGCTTATTCATTCGTGTTGATGAGGATACTAATTCATTTTTAATTTTCAGCCATGTTTCTTAACAAGGGCATCCAGTACTTAAGTGAAATACATCTCACAAATAGAATGTACACCACTCAAAATCACCAGAAATTAGCAAAATAAAATGCAAGAAAAACAAAAGAGCAATTAAGACTAGAATTATGCTCTTACCAGGATACAATAAAAAACAACCAACAAGTTCAAACAATACACTCCAAATGGACCCAATCCAAGAAGTAGTTTCTAACTAAGTAGTAGTTTCGAACTGTAGTTGAATAGGTTCAATCAATAAGAGTATACAACTACGCACAACTTCATCCAGCATGAAGGAGCAAAATGGAAACAAGAGAGCAAGCTTATCTCCACCGAACAAATAAAGTATTTTTTATTTAAAAAGGAAATTGCTGAGAATCCGAATTAACTGCTTCAGCTGGCACCATGGAAACTTGGAAAGAGATGAGGCCATGAGGGGAGAGCAGGCGAAAGACAAAAAGAGGAGAGTAGAGCAGAGAAGCATGGCTTGGGGGTAGGGTGGATGGTCATTTAATAGGTGGGCCCACATGTAAAATTGATGGAGAAGCATTTGATGAGATTAAAAGTTAGGGGTTGTAGCTTCAAAGCGCCTGTTTGGGAAGGGACCAAATGGACTTATTATTCTATTAGATGGGATAATAAGTCCATCAAAAAAAACAAGAGTGTTTGGGAAGACAAAAAAACTGATGGACTTCAATTGAGAATGGACTTCTTTTTTTGAAGCTCCCATTGAGGTGCTTTTGATCCCATTAGAAGTCCATTAACATCTTGCCTTTTTTTTAGACCAATTTGCCCCAAATAATTTATGTATATATTGGAATTTTACAAATTGTCTTTTGTGTTGGAATCACTGAATTTATGAATTAAATATTATCTGGCATTTGTTTAAACACTCCATTTATTCTTGAGTACTAAGAAAACTATCTGTGTTGATTTCTAGGTTCTATTATTCCATTGAAAATGGGGTTTGATATGATTTTGAATGTAAGTAGGCCAATTGTTCTTGCCTGTTACAATTTACCAAGAATTGATACATTTCCTTTTCCTTTGCAAGTTATAGTTTTGAACCCTGTATCTGCACATTGCAAATAATAGCTTTTATTTTTTCCCCACTATCTAAGGTTTGGTTGATAGATCCTTTTTTTTAATATGAGCTAAGCTTAGTTGGCCAGTACAGTTTTCTTTTATATTTATTTTTGATTTTTTATCCTAAATTATTACATTTTATACGGCACATATATGTGTGTGTGTGAGAATTTAATTCATGCCCTTTTCAGTCATTTTCCACCTCATCTAACATTTTTTAAGCTATGCCAAACAAGTTCCCATTACAAACAAAAGTCACTTCTGCTACTACTATCTCAAACACAAATCACATCAGAAAAAAGTCCATCAGAGAAAAGTCCATCAGAAACAAAAGCCACTTTTCCCACAGTTTTCCATCATAGTTTGAAGTCCATTAAAAAAAAAAATCTCAAACACTCATAATTTTTTTGATGGACTTATTATCCCATCTGATGGACTTATAAGTCCATCAAATGGTTTACCAAACAGGCCCGTAATCTTTCATGTGCTCAAAAACACGTAGTATTATGGAGATATGGGTGTTTTTTTTTTATACAAGGCGATAAGGGAGAGGGATCGAACCTAAAATCGGGAGGGGAAAATTAATCTCAATACCATTGCACTACTAGTAGTGCTGGTGGAGACATGGGTGTTGATGGAACTTGTGTGGCTACGCTTTATTTTGCGGCTGTAGGAGTGGGCCCATTCCGAGAGATTTTAAGGAGTGGCCCAATAAACTGACTCTTGGATCCAAAATGCACGTTTCTGTAAACTTCTTTCGTTTCCCAGACGAGACGTCACCTATCTGATTTTCCCGACCGAAAGCAGCCCTCTTTTGGAGGTTTCTTCATCATCATCCTTCCCACACACATCAAAATTTTGACCGCTTTATAACGGAAACACATCCTCCCATAATTTTTTTCCCCCATTATCCCTTATTATTGGATTTAGACCATTGATTAAAAAGGGAGAAAAAAATTAAAATAATATTATGACTTTTCAAATTGATTAGACATATATGATTTAAAGATTATAAGAGATAATAAGAAAATGATAATAAGAGAAACTCAACCCTTTCATAACACCCTCCTTCCCAAGCCACTCTACATGGATTAAGCATTTAACCACTGTTCACGGGTTAAGCATTTAACTTTTCATATAGGGGTGATTTTGTCCCTAAACATTTGTTGAACACAATTTTACCTTGATGGAGTATTTTCGCTCTAACTGTTCTTTCAGTTAATTTTAATTGTTAGTTGATCAAATTTACTGAACTAGCACTCCACATGTCATCCAGGTTATTTTTATTAAGGTGTAAATTTGCCTTAAATGTTTTAAATCTTTTCTTTGATACAACCAGTGGGGGGAGGGGGAGGCAGGGCTCGAACCCTGGATAAGGGGGAAGGCCAACTCCTAAGGCTGGCCCTAGTACCATCGCGCTACGAAGTGCTTGGCTAAATGTTTTAAATCTAACTTTAAAAGAAAAATGAAAAAGATGACATATGAACTTTTAGGTAAATTTGCCTTTTAGCAAAAATAACGTAAATAACATATGGATGGTCAAGTCAATATATTTAGTTAATTAACAATCAAAATTAACTAACATAATGTTCAACGTAAAATTGCTCGAATTTTAAAACTTTCAACATAAAATTGATCACAAAAACTTGCAAAACAAAATTATGCCTTAAAAAAAACTACCATACCGAAATTCCGCTTCACCCTTACTACATTTCTCTGGGTTCAAATTCCATACTTCTCTCTTACATGTTTTTTAGGTACTTGTCCCTCTAATTAGATGGTTGAAACATTTTTTTTTATTTTTTATATATTCTATTTATTTAGATTAAACTATATGTTGCATCCTGAAAATTTTTTTGCACCTAATATTTCAAATTAATTAATTTTTAATCCTGTATTCAAAAATATTTTCCCTGGCACCAGTATCATGAAAAATAATTAATTTGTGATATTAGGTACAAAAAAAATTTCAGAATGCAACATATAGTTTAATCTAAATAAATAGAATATATAAAAAAAATTTAACTCTTTAATTAGAGGACAAGCACCTAAAAAGCATGTAAGAAAGAAGCATATAATATGAATTCACATTGCTCCAAACACCGCTACTAATAATTAAACGAGCAAATCGCGCTATCTCTTTCTTAGTTTTGTCTCTTGCTACTCTAATCCACAAAAAAGTATTTGATCTTTTAATTTTATTTAATGTTTATTTTTCCTTCTTAGTAAATTTCACAGAGTATCTTTTCAAATTTTATTAGCAAAAAAATGACATTATTGAAATTTTGAATGTTAAAAAAATTCTTATATGAAGTTTAATTTTTAAAAATAATAGTTATCATCATAATTTGAAACAAATAATTTAGAGTTAGAAAATTGAAAAGATGGTTCATAAAATTAAAAGACAAAACTAAAATCTTGTGTAAAATTAAAGGTGATTCAATCTACAGTTTTGTCATTCTTATTTCAAACTCTCACTCGTTTTTAAATAGGGTTTCTATTTCCCTTTTAGCCTAAAGGAGAGTTTTTTTAACAAAGGTGCTGGCTCACGAGTCAAGCTTTGTAAATTCCTCAATTCAGACACACTTGGATATCTCTAATTCCTTATCCTTTTTCCCATTTGCTTCCTATCTTATCTTTCTCTATTACAGTCGTGGTATACATCAATAAGTCTATAGCATGTATCATGTGAAGATTCTTAATTTCGTTTCATAGCTAGACTTTAAATATTGTAATCTAACCCCGAACATTTCCAATCAGTGAAAACAGAGGCGCATTTTCTTTGTTTTTTATATTACGAGCGGACAAAGACGGGTCACTTCTTAAATACACGGAGTGTTTAAAATTGAAAGAATGCTATATTGTGAATAAACCAACCGTACCATTCGCCAATTAATAAATTATTCTAAAATAAAAAAGTCTAGAGATTAGGTTGAATTATTATTATTATTCTGCCAAAGAGATTAGGTTGGATAATTTTTTATTTTTTTGCCAAAGAGATTAGGTTGAATAATGCAGGAGCCAGGAAGGAAGATTATTTTATTTACCAAGACTTCTAAATCACTAGTGCAAAAAAGCTAGGCTTTTAAAACCAGATAAAAGAGACACTGTAAGACCGGACTCGCGGCCGGTCTTGTTCCAGGCGGTATTAAAAATCTAATATTTAAGATCGAGCACGAACCGGTCTTAAAAAAAATCTTTTAAACCGGACATTTAAAACATTAGGTCTTAAAAGTCGTACTAAATAAACATGAAATATTTTTTATTCGGTCCTAAAACCCAACTTTTAAGACCGGACTAAAACTTGGCCGCTTTTAAAAGGATCGGAATTTTATGACCGGACAAAAATAAATCCGGTCTTAAAATTTGAACATTTAAGACCAAACATATTTATTCCGGTCTAAATTTTTCCGAAGTTTTCCCCTGTTCTTCCTGATCAATATATATACACAAATCCACCACCCAATCTAGTAAATAAAAGTCGATACTTTAAGCTGCAAGCTATAAACAATTATGAATAAATTGAATTGATAAAGAATACAAATATTATTCATCATGAGTTATGTGACATCTTAATTAATGATTATACTATGACTACAACACCTAAATTAATTTATACAATAAGATAACTTACTTATAAATAAAATGAGCTGAGTTACAAATACAACACGTAAATCAATACACATACCCAATACAATATATTCACCATGCCTTCATCTGATTATCATCCAACAACGTAAACACATCCTCTTTTATAACATACCCCTTTGGATCGGATCCTGCCACAAAAATAAAACAAGAACAAACTTCATAAGCAGTGACATTGTTTAAGAACATATATAGAAGGAATATCATAGTATATATATCGATGCAGCAACACATTATCAACCGGAAGCATGTCCTTACACCTAGAGAATAGCGGGGTCTTTGCATCACTGCACACATTACTATATGCATATGATTGATAAAAAGTCTCTTCTCCTACATCACAAATAATGTCATATATGCGATTATCCATATCCATATCATTATCATCAAAGGTCACTTCCCCATGTTGAGACCCACTTGGCATTTTTTTCACCATGCCATACCCATACTGTATAAGTCTTATAAAATCCTTCATAAATTAAATGTGTATACGGTGTATAACTTCAAGACTTAATCGCCTCTCATTCAAACATTTTACACAAGGCAATAAAACTTCACACTATTATCATGGGCATTTTATATAGAAAATTCTATAAATTCCCTAGCCCCATTTTGTTTAACATACACAATCCGAAAAATTTGAAACTAGAATATAAAATAAGCCAACTCAAAATGCATATTTATGCTCAATGTCGGTTAGGTCTTCTTTCTTTCTTTTTTCTTTTTTCTTTTTAACGGAGAAACTTGCCCATTAAATGCATAACAAAGAATCAATTTTGGTCATAAATGTTGATACAATGAATCCAAGAAGCAAAATAAATGCATGACGAGGAAACTAAATGCATCGCATGAAGGTCTTGTGAACTCATCTGTAGCATATTAATTGAAATGCGTTTGCTGAGTCTTTCTTCTCCGGCCACGAACGTTAATGTTGTAGAAATCAAGAGTAACCTAAAAACACTTTTTGGTCAGTTGGGTTGGTCTAAAGTGCAAATATAATCTTCAAAATACAATATTTACTAACAACAGAGGAACCCACAAGAACATTTCATCGATTTCGTCAAACCCATGAAAAACCCAGAACGATAAGCAGGAAAATCATAAAGTTAAATAACCGAAACACCTCTTACAGCTTAGTCTATAGATGTTTAACTAAGGAACCAGAAAGTGATTGTCGAGAGAGCGACGTGAAGCAGCGACGGAGTAACACACAAACACTGGAGACAGAACCTAAGTAATCACTATCGACACGACAAGAGAAGTTCAGAGAGGGAAATTTAATTTTACGCGCGACAGAGACATCTTTTAGTATTTTGGATTTTATTAAAACCGATTAATTATAACGTATCCGGTCCTAAAGATAAGAATTTTATTAATTTCAATTTTAAGCCTGGAGGTTTAGAAGACTCCGGTCCTAAATTTTTATTAATGTTTAGACCGGAGATTTATAAAACATCCGGTCCTAAAAGTCAAATACTTTTACCAGTTACTTAAATCGTATCTGGTCCTAACGGTCTATTTATTAACCCAAAAAAAAAAAGAGGATTGGCTGTGGCAAGCACAACAGCAACTGAATGAATAAAATAAAGGAAAACTAGAGAATTAATAAGCTTCTTTAATTACTGGCGAGGAGTTAACAAGGACAGAGAGGTAGTGTGAGGAGTTAATATAAGGGCAAAGAGCAGGAGAGATACGTAATTGATGATGAATTTTGTTGACTTTCTACTTTAAAAGCGTATTTTATAAATATCCGGTCCTAAAAGTCTTTTTTGAATTCAATTACTTTTAAGATCTACCTTTTATACATATCTGGTTCTAAATTACTTTTAAGATCTACCTTTTATAATATATCTAGTCCTAAACTTCTACTATTTGTTTTTTCAATCAATTCAATCACTTTTAAGACTGATCTTTTATCTTGTATCCGGTCCTAAAATTCATTTATTTTTTAATCAATTTTTATTTTTAATTTCTTAAAAAATATTACTTTTAAGAACAGATTTTTTAAAATATCCGGTATTAAAAGTTAGTATCCTTACACTGTTCAATGAATAGATTCAAAATCTTTCCGGCTTCCAGATAAACTTTCCAACTAGGCGTCTCTTCGTATTCTGAGGAACTATATGGCTCCTCGTTAAAGTTTCCGGCGTTTCACATTGTTCAGGATCGCTTCTTTATTTAAACCCGTTGTTACTTTACTTTCTTCACATTCTTTGCCATCACTTCTACAACCTCCACCACCGTAATGGTTGCTCCACCACCACCAGGTCCTCCTTTTCCTCGTCCTACCGGTCTTCTCAATCCGTACCTTCATCTGCTGCCTCTGAACCCGTCATTCTACCAGATGATACAGCACCTCTTGGCCCGCGTCGATCATATAGATCGACACTTGGGCCAACTGTTTCAGATCTATCACGCCGTCAACAACAAGGTGATGGCGGTACTCGACACCCATGACGTTGAGTACCGTCTTTCTGATGACGACGTGTCCTACCTCTCCGACAACTCCCTCCCCTCTGACAACAATGAGGAGAATTAGATATTTTTATGTTTTTTTTATGTAAATAAAAAAATATAAATAAAATTTTTATTTCAATTTCTACATGTTTTTTTTTATTTCTATTTCAATTTCAACAACAAGTTGACCGTGGTACTCGACGCCCACGGACGTTAATATAATTTTTCTAATGAAACAAAAAAGGAATTTCACAAGTAATATTGATGCATCTCTTGAAGGCAAAGAAACGATATCGATCGCCTTGTCTTTTTCATTCTATTCTTTTTCTTTCCGACATAAAGGAAACAACCAAAACATTGTCCTCGTGTGATCAACATTAAAAATTCCCAGAATACAGTTAAGAACATTAAAAAAAAAATTGTCTACCTTATTCGAATAAAAACAAACAGAGTGACAATTCTTCTTAAGGTTGGACCAACGTTGTCGTCAGTTTTACCTCACCCTGATTTGAATATTTTCAGTGTCCTTTTCATTATCTTCATTCTTTTTCCGACAAAGAAAAAAGACAAAGAAAAGGCAGACCGATAATGCTGCTCAACATCAAGAGAGGTAAAAACGACGACATCGAAGGTCCTAGCTTGAGGAGAACACCAGAACCTCGATTGTCTTGAACATTAATGATCTGCCAGATATTTAATGGAATACTATTAAGACCAGATATTTACAACTATACGGTCCTAAAGTTTAAGTCTTTTTTATATTCATGACTTTTAGGAGCAAACAATTCATATATATACGGTCCTAAAAGTCTCGGGACTTTTAAGACCGCACGTTTAACAATGATACGGTCCTAAAAGTCTAGACAAATTTTTTAGTAATCAAACGAAATTAATTAATTGTTTGTTTGATTTTCTTCAATATTGTTGTACCGGCCAAAATTAAAATATTTAACTTTAAGATCGGACAAATTAGTACCTGGTGTTAAATGTTAACCTTTAAGACCAGTTCATATATAAATCAGGTCTTAAAATTAATTAATTTTTTATTTAATCATTTTCTTTATTTTGTACCGGCCGCATTTTATGTCCGATTTTAAAAGAATAACTGTTAAGACCGACTATTAAATATTTTCGGTCTTAAAACGTTTATACGTTAATTTTTTCCGTATTATTTTTGGACCGCAGAAAATATTAATCTGGTTGTATGAGATTTGTCGCTAAAGTAATTGATATTTCAATTTTCTCAATCCCATTTAAAAGACTGGTTGTTTTTTAGTCCAATCTGAATAATATATTTAATACCTATGAAAAATGATCCAGTCCAAAAAGTTCTTTATATTTATAGAACTGTCACCGGTCATTCCTTTAAGACTGGAGCGTCGCTACTCCGGTCTAAATAAGGTGATCTTAAAACCTTTTTTGCACTAGTGAATACTATATTTGGAGGTGTTTGGTATCCGAAATTAAATGAAATGAAACAAAATTCAAAATAATTTTATGATATAATGTCCCACTCGTACATTTAGTTGCACATGCGCACACATAATCTATAAGTGATAATCATATAAATATATATATGTGGGGAAATGATTTGTGCAGTCACTGCACCAGGTTTTTTCCAGTGAATACAAAACGACACAGTTTAGTTTAATAAACATTTATTAAAAAAAAAAGGACATTAAGGCTCAAGAGGCAGTCCAACTCCAAATAATTAAAATCAATAAAGAAAAGGGTTTCGTATTAAAAATATATATATATTAAAGAAAAAATAAAGAAAAGGGTTTCCTTGTTCAGACATTCACTTCATCTCTTCATCTTGGCAGGGGCTGAATATCGTCTAATCGTCTCCTACCTTGTTAGTAAACTCGACATCTCGTAAAGAGATAATTCCAGAGTAATGGAAGAGGAAGAGCATGAGGTGTACGGAGGCGACATCCCAGACATGGGCGAGATGGAAGGAGATTTGGATTCGCACCATGCCTATGTCGATATGTCAGCGACCGACGACGATGCCGTCAATTTTCAGGATCGCCAAAGAAGGAGCTCCCAGTGGGAGAAGCAAATCCGCGGAGGTCAATTCTCGAACAGAAGTCGGCGGAAGTCGCTTTTCGAATTGAAAACGGGGAGGCCGAGAGAGAGAGAATGAGTTTTTTTTTTCAATGTTCATTAAACTAAACTGCGTCGTTTTGTTTTCCCCTATATATATATATATATATATAAGTGATAACTGATAAGTTTTTCTCGTCTAAGGCAAAAAAAAAAAAAAACTAATAACATTAATAATAGGTCTATTTCCACTTATAAGTTCGGCATCAAGAGCACGATTCGTGTGGAGATTTTTAATTTCAAATTCGTGGGTTTGCCAAGATCTTATAGTCTGGTGATACAAAAGTCCCTTTTTAAGTGGGAGATTGGGAGGTTACCAATTCAACCCCACATCAAACCTCAAGTTGTTTGTGTGTTACCCTTTAATTATTTTAAAAAAATAAAATCGTGGACCTCATAAAGGTACTGATTTCATTTTTTTTAAAAAAAAAAACACAATGATAAGAAAAAGCCTGAAACTGCTATAATACCACATGCCTGAGACAAAATACAAAAACCAGCAAATTAATTGTTTTTGGAGAAAGATTTTTACGATCAACAAAATAAATATGTGAGAGTATTTTTATTTCAATTTGAAAAATAAAAAAGAAAAAAAAACTTCTGAATTCACAGTCACAGTTTTATGGTTTTTTTGTTCAAATAGTTTTATGGTTTTCAAACAGACAAAATGATGACCACAAGTGCAAGGGATTAGTTTAAGTGTTGGCCACCAAGGCGCGAACGGGAGTTAATCTTTACATTCAAAGTTCAAACTATTCCCTCTGTTTCAATTGTCACTTTTAAATAACTGATTTGTTTTTATTACGAAAATAATTAAAATTATATATATATATTCAATTATGCTCTTACTTACAAAGAGGATAAATGAGACTAACAATAAATATAATATACACAGTCAAAAGGTAAAATTGTAATAAACGAAATAAATATTTTAACAAGTCTAAAATAAGATTTATATATTAAGAAACGTTGATTCACACATTTAAAACTTATACTCTTCTGAGAGAGGGGGAGTATCAGTTAATGGTTCATTTTGTTTCCCAGACAGCAGACGGCCACGGGAACGAGGAACCTTTTTTTGCCTCAGAGGAACGAGGAACCTCACATTTTCACTCTTTGTACGCTGACCAACAACAGTAATGTATTCAGAAAAACCGTGTCCTCTTAAATTAAATAGTACACTACTAATTCTAATCTTAAATATAAGAATATTTTTATAATATAATTTATACTATAAAAATATTCTTATAATTAGTCAGAAATAACTAAAATAGCAAAATATGAGGTGCACCACATTTCGGAATAAAAATTTAGTAGATATGAAGCTGAGGCCTGAGGCAGAGTGAGGGTGAGGCTAGGGCGGCGTTGATTGTATAAGGCCGGTGCAGAGTCGGCATAGGTGGGAAAGGGATTGACGGGCTGATGACTGGGGATCCTAATGATGCGGTGAAAGCGAAGGCGATGGACCCCACTCGTTACGAGGTGGCCCGCTCCCCACTATCCATGTGGTGATGTTTCGTACAGCTGTCAGATAGGCATTGCTTTGTAAGGCGGGCATTGACCAATCAGACTTCGATCAGCATTTACAATTATAAGCTAACGTGCACTGGTTTTTTCTTTCTCTCTTTTTATAAATGTGTGGCCCACTTCCACCTCAATATTACGTATTTACGTGCTTATCCTCCTCATTCCCTCCTTCGAATCCTCTGCTGTTCAAGTTTTTAAAAAAGGTAAAATATTACCAGTAAATTTTATACTACCTCCGATTTTAAATATGAAATAAAATGAAAAAATTTTAAACAAATACCATTTAAATTTACAAAACTTTCAGAAGTCTGTTAAATTTGTAAAAGGATTGAGAAGTACTAAGGACCTATAAGAGATATGTAAATTCGGGTAAAATTATTCTTTTGCTCTTAGTTTTAAATAAATGAAAAAATGAAATAAAATACCGTCCACCCTCGGCCGGCAGCCACCACCGCCAGCCGGCCATGGTGGTGGTAGGACGGCAATGGTGGTGGCCGGCCGGCAGTGGTGGTGGCCGAGGGTGGCTGTGGTACTTCTCAGTCCTTTTACAAATTCAACAGACTTTTGGGGGTTTGCAAACTCAAACGGTATTTATTTAGAATTTTCCTTAAAATTTTATAGTATTTTATGTTCAAAAGTGAAAGGAGTATTTTCTATTAATAAAGTTAAGAAATAGAACATTCATTTTATTTTATACAAAAACTATATGTACTATTCTAACCATAACTTAAAATGTTTTCATAGAATTTTCAATAAAGATATAAATTAGAAAATGAAAGTATTTTATGCTTGATTTACCTTCTGTTTCTTGTTTCAATATGTATAAAATTAAAATATTTTACATTATGGTGAAAAGATATAACAAACCGGCGGCGGAATGCAGAATTAAGGGGTTTTGACAAACTTTTATCAGATGTTTTAAAATTTGCTAAACAAGCTTTTAGTAATCTCACATAAAATCCAAATTTGTCAATTGTTAGAACCAAAAATCAGAAATAATCCAAAGAACTAGACGGGCACAATGTAGTTTATCTGCTGTCAATTTGTATGATTCTTATACTCTATCGTAATTTAAGTAACTTCTGGAACTAGTAACTAGCAAAGGCCAATGGCCGAACATAATACTTCTTTTACTTTTTATTGTAAGCTACTAATTAATAATTCTATTTGGTCTTTTTTATAAGGCACTTATTTATTTCCAAAACGTATTAATTATTTTTTTCATATACACATAATTAATAAAGGTAGTGAGTGAGAGTAATAATTAATATAAAATTACAGTTTAGTGCAATTAATAAAGATAATATTAGAAATTACTTAAATTATATGACAAATTTATTGATATTAATGTTTTTATTGATTTTTAAGAATTGTGCGTTTTATAAATTTGTTGGAAATTGTTTCGAAAGTTATCAAAGTCAATTAAAGTATTGCGCGGTCCGTAGCTAAACATGTGGCTGTAGTTTAGTGGTAAGAATTCCACGTTGTGGCCGTGGAGACCTGGGCTCGAATCCCAGCAGCCACATATAGTTGTCTTTTGCTTTTCGTCGTACATTACGCCTACGGATAAAGACAAACTCTAGTTGTGACGCAACAAGGAAAAGGCGCCCCGTTGTAGTGGTGGCCCTCTACCCTCTCATTATTCTATGTATGCATTGCAGTCCCCTCTTGCTTTATGGGCGCCCACAGTCGCTGCTTAAATTTGTTGTTACATTGTTTTATTTTATTTATAGGCTAAAGTATCCGTTTGGTCCTTTATGTTTGTTTCAGGTATCCCTTTAATCCCTTAAGTTTGTAAAGTGCTCGTTTAGTTCTTTAAAGTTAACACCGTTAAGCAGACTTAACGGAAAATACTAACTCAACAATTTTAAACGATGATTGTGCACTTAAATGCTGACAAAACAAGTTTACATGTTACTTTTTAAATAAATTAACATTTTAAATCCTGTAAATTGAAATTTTAAACAATGACTGTACACTTTCGATTTATAGGATTTAAAATATTAATTTATAAAAAAAAAATAACATGTAAGTTTGCTTTGTCAGCATTTAAGTATACAGTCATCGTTTAAAGGACCAAACGAGCACTTTACAAACATAAGAAACTAAATAAATACCTGAAGCAAACATAAAGGATCAGACGAGTACTTTAGCCTTATTTATATTATCCTAATTAACATCTCACAACTCACGTATATATATGTGGCCATTAAATAAATCGCATAATAAAGTATACGTCTAAATCTAATCGCTCTTTGGCTTACGTATGTGTGACAGCGCATAAATGGTGGTTTCTTCCAGACACTTCTCCCACATGCTATGTTAAGGATTTCATTTTTAAAAAACACTACACATATAATGAAGCTGATCCTTGAACTTGAGCAGATGATACAAAATCCCATTCCAGAGAGAAGCCATCACGGTGATGCATTGTTGGAGCTGTTGACTGCATGATTTTCATTTTTTTCTTCCCAAAAAAAAAAACGATGATGAGAGGAAGAGGAGGCGTATATATTCTGGGGAATATCCACCTGTCATTCTCACTTTCCATGAATAATTGTTTTGTTGTGTATTATAAGGCATTTTATAATTTCTATTTTTTTTACCTCAACTTGATGTTTTTTAATTGGAAACAATTAATTAATGACATTTTATGATGTCAAAGCCTGAAAACGCGCGCTCCCAAGAATTGAACTTTGAACAAACTTCAACAGGGACAACGAACACCGAAACTAATCTTCTGATTCCCTTCATTTTTAACTTTAACCTATTATAAATTACTATGGAAATTAGTATTAAAAGTAGAATGTGTCTTGTTCACATGATTCGTATCAATATTATATAGCCGATTTGATTTTTTTTAGAGAGATTAAGAAAGCTAAATAAATTATTTAATTATATTATATATTTTTATCTTTAGATTATATATTAATTTATTAGTCAAACTAATTAGTTTGGAGAAACAAATAAAAATAAATATTCTAAAATAATTTAATTAACTTCCTTAATTTCTAAAAAAAAATCAATTTGATCTTATAATTAGAATCAAAGCGAGTGTTATTCATCACTTATATTGTATTTTGTGGAAAAAAAATATCATATGAGTCTCATAAAAAAAAATTAAATGCACATAGATGATAAAGAATTGAATTATTATAAATTTAACTTTGTAAATATGAAAGTTTGATTTCTAAAGATAAACTGTTTAGCCTGACTTGTAAATATATAAGTTTAACTTATGGAAATAATTTTTTTGGAGTGTTTCTGTATTTCAATTTTTTAAGCCGCGGGAACTATAGATACTATTTATTTATATTTAATATTTTTATATGGATTAAATCGTAAAGTAGCTAAAAATTTATTTATAAAATCTTCTAATAAAGTAAATATCAAAATGCTCTGTCAAAATCATTAGTGCAAAAAAGGTTTTTAAGACCGGACAAAAGAGACATCGTAAGATCGGACTAGTAGCCGATCTTGTTCTAGGTGGTATTAAAAGTCTAACATTTAAGACTGGACACAAACCGGTCTAAAATAAAATCTTTTAGACCGGACATTTAAAACATTAAGTCTTAAAAGTCGTACTAAATAAACCTGAAATATTTTTTGTTCGGTCTTAAAACTCAACTTTTAAGACCGGACAAAAATAAATCCGGTCTTAACAGTTGAACATTTAAGACCGGCGTATCCATTCCGGTCTAAATTTTCCCAAATTTTTTCCATGTTCTTCCAGATGAATATATATATACACACAAATCTGTAACGCCTCATTTTCAATACCAAAATCTTGGCCAAAATATTAGTAACACCACCAAATATAGGATATTTAACACTCAAACACATATTTACAATATGGCCAAAGGTAGAAATCCATTTATACAGGGCCAAAATAAATCCAATAAATAAGAGTTATTTTAAAATGCGGAAGTCTTTTAGGTTCATGGCAAATAAAATAACACAACATAAACTAAAGGAGTACAGAAGAGCCTACAAAGCTCACTCCATGGGTGCATTCCCTTGATCTCTACTAAGTTATTCACCTGAAAAATGATAATATGGGGTGAGATTACACATCTCAGTAACTACTGAATATTTCCACCGCATACAAGTAAATAATGTATGACAAAAAGGCATAAACTTAATATATACCATACTTTCTCTTACAAAGATTATTTGTAAAAGTAGTTATCAATACAAAAATAATAAATTATGACTTTATATATATAAATATATTTTTCAGAAGTTCTCATCATATGTCTTTACAAATCATTCATCAGTCTATCGAATCCTTGATCTGTTCAGAAATGCATTATGCAGTATGCAGCCTCCCTTATACCACCTCCATCCGTATACCGCTGACTGGAGCCATAGGCTAACACATAGTCCAATAGAAACTTATTCATTTGACTGAATTGTTCCAAGCTCACCAAATCTTAAGATACACCCGGCCAAAGGTATAGAGCTTAAATCTGGACTATGGCTCCCCTCCTTTAAAATAACTAAGGAGGTGTCACATGTCCCACAACTCCAATGAAATCCCGGCCAGAGGAAAACATGGAAGATGGGGCCCTGAAACAAGTACCATCCACTGTGCACCGAGTGGTGGCATAAATCATTCTTATCATTCAAATCCCTCCTTACTCCACCCATCATAATACAACCGCCATGATGAATATGTTCACTCAAAATAATGCATTATTATACCATAAAGTTTTATACATCAATATGCGTATTTATGAATAGTGAATACTATGCGTATATGTGAATAGTAAAATACGATATATATACATGAATAGTAAAAATGAAGAGTACATACGGTATGTATACGTGAATAGTAAATACGGTATGTATACGTGAATAGTATTATGAATAGTAAATACGGTATATGTGAATAGTAAAATGAATAGTAAATACGGTATACGTGAATAGTAAAATGAATAGTAAATACGGTGTGAATAGTAAATATGGTATACGTGAATAGTAAATACGGTGTGAATAGTAAATATGGTATACGTGAATAGTAAATACAGTATACGTGAATAGTAACATGAATAGTAAAAATGAATAGTAAATACGGTATACGTGAATAGTAACGTACGTATAAATAGTACCTCTGCAGATTTGCAAATCAAAGTTCCCACACCGGATCTTAAAACCATAAATATTTTCTAAATATTCTTGCCAAAATAGTAAACAAACAAATTTATAATCATACATAATTCACAAGTATAAGGAAGAATATTCAGAGTTACCTGTTACTTGCTAATACCCGAATCACCAACCAGCTATTATAACTCTCAAGCAAATATCTCTCTACTCTCTCTCTCTCTCTACCTCTCTCTATAGCTTTTAGAAGTTGTGAAGAATGAAATGAAATGGAAGGTCTATTTATAGTTGGAAAATGGGTCCTTAAGTGTAATTTTCGTCTCTGGGTCGTTCTACGTAATTTTCCCCGTGACAAATTTTCAAACCTCCCGTGACTCTTCCCGTGGCTGGTTGTGGAAATTATTTTTCGTGGGTCCCACATGAATAGTAAATAATATTATATTATAATAATATAATATTATTATTCAAATAGTAAATTACTATTACGTGGGTCCCGCTGACAAAATTTTCAAACTTCACGAGAGTTTCTGTCGGCAGAGGAGAAATAATTTGACGTGGGTCCCACATGAATAGTAAATACGTATTTTGGAATAGTAAATACCGTATTTTTAAATAGTAAATACGTATTTGTGAATAGTGAACACTATTCATATTTCACAAATTTCAAGTATTAAATACGTATTTGCGAATAACATATATATATATATATATATATATTTTTAAATACGTATTTGTATATAGTAAAAACGTATACGTGAATAGTAAATACTATTCACGGGGCCCACAAAATACTGATTTCAAATTTATTACTTTCCAAAAATAGAGCCTACTAGTCTTCCCAAAATAGGTTTATGTTCAAGATATTAGATTCAAAATTCAGGATGTTACATTTCTCCCCTCCTAAAAGAAAATTTTGTCCTCAAAATTTCGCTATAATAAGAATTCTAACCTATTTAAATAAATGAGGATAGGTTTGTCGCATGCTCTCCTCCGTTTCCCAAGTAGCATCTCCGGGAGCCATTCCTTTACACACAACCTTTACAAGCTAATATCCTTGTTCCTCAATTGCTTATCCCCCGCATCAACAATCCGCTCCGACTCAGCTTTATATATCATATTATCCCTAAGTCCTATCTCTTTCCCAAACATGCTCACCAAACACACAACACAATTTTCGTTCATCTTGTACCCAAAGTAATATTCAGACACAGGATCCACTAGTTCCTTATTTGAGCGCTTGGTTACACTGGCCTCACAGGCCAGTTCATTCTTCCTTTCTGCTTATTTCATTGTATTACCACGACACTGGATATTCAGATCTTACAGCTTAAGGAGTTACCCTCAGGCCATAATAACCACAATATGATATAATCTGATTATTCTGCCAACCTTAAGATAAACTTTAGACATACAGGTCTAATGTTACCATGATAGGCAACAAACACAATACTAGGCACATAAGTCTTATAGCCTAGAGATACCACCATATGCAAACTAGCTCAACGGGTCTTACCGCTTCAAGCCTCTGCTCGTCTATCCTATACCCGTGCTTCCTGTAACACCCCAACTTTTCTAAAGCATTTTCGAAATTATTTGATCAGAGTTCAAAATAATTTAACCAGAGTTGAGCAACGAAATGATTTTAAATACAAAGTAACTGATATTCAACCACTGTAGTGTACTGGTTTGTTGATACAAAGAGTTCGAAAGACTATACATATCTACAGGACTTTCTCCAGCTAGTTCTTCTGCCTGCTGCTTACCCTTGTTTCTGTTTCTGTTCACTCCGAAAATCCTGAAGCTACAGTAAGAGCTGAGGTTCAATACCCATTGAACCTCAGGTAACGGTTAACCTCATGCTTATGTATCAAATATGTATGACAGATATCCATGGTAAAACAGCAATTATTCACATACAATATTCATATATTCACATAATAACATTACACGGCCACTGCAACATGTATGTTATTACAATCTGCACTATCTTCCAGTGCCACGGTGTACATCCGTGTCCTCAGCGCTAGGAAAACATAACGGCATTATCACGACTATAACCCGTATTAAGATGTATGTGTATGATCAATTTTCAAATATTGAATTATTCAAAAATGCACTATGCAGTATGCAGCCTCCCTTATATCACCACCTCCCTTATACCGCTGACTGGAACCATAGGCTAACATATAGTCCAATAGAAACTCATTCATTTGACTGGATGGTTTCAAGCTCACCAAAACTTAAGATACACCCGGCCAAAGGTATAGAGCTTAAATCTGGACTATGGCTCCCCTCCTTTAAAATAACAACTATGGAGGTGTCACATGTCCCACAACTCCAATGAAATCCCGGCCAGAGGAAAACATGGAAGATGGGGCCCTGAAACAAGTACCATCCACTGTGCACCGAGTGGTGGCATAAATCATTCTTATCATTCAAATCCCTCCTTACTCCACCCATCATAATACAACCGCCATGATGAATATGTTCACTCAAAATAATGCATTATTATACCATAAAGTTTTATACATCAATATGCGTATTTATGAATAGTAAATACTATGCGTATCTGTGAATAGTAAAATACTATGTGTATATGTGAATAGTAAAACACGGTATATATACATGAATAGTAAAAATGAAGAGTACATACAGTATGTATACGTGAATAGTAAATACGGTATGTATACGTGAATAGTATTATGAATAGTAAATACAGTATACGTGAATAGTAAAATAAATAGTAAATACGGTATATGTGAATAGTAACGTACATATAAATAGTACCTCTGTATGATCAATTTTCAAAAACAATATCTTAGACTATCTATCACATATAAGCATACCATAAGCATCAGAGTTAGTGTTACAATACGCGTCCGTACCTTTCTTCCACGTGAATAGTAAATTACTATTCATGTATACGGCACTATTCATGTATACGGCACTATTCACGTATACGGCACTATTCACGTATCCCCAAACTTCCTTTGAATCTGACTCCGGAATCCTCGGATATCCTATAATATCATTTTTATCAGTGACCATTAATTTTCAGCATTTGCGGAAACTATGTTGGATATTCACTATTCATGTGAATAGTACCAGTAAAAATATTTTTACCGTGCCGATAAATATTTTTTTACTGTGCCAGTAAATAATATTTACTGTCCAAGGATAATTCTTTTCTGATGTGACAGATCAGACTAAGCTGCAGCCACAGAGCATACTCAGAAAAACTCTATCTGGCATTTCTACTATAATTACCAAAAGAAACTACCAAATATTAAGACTAGAGACCAAAGAACTTACCCTTGAAGTTCCTGCTCATTCTCTCCAGCTTCAAGAACTTTACTCTAAACTCTCTCTCTAACTCTAAGAATTCTCACTCTTCTCTTAAACTCAACTGTTGTTCTCTGAGTTTGGTGTGAAGAAAATGAAGAAATGAAGCCTCTATTTATAGTGTTGGAAAATGGGTCCTTAAGCGTAATTTTTATCTCTGGGTCATTATACGTAATTTTCCCCGTGACAAATTTTCAAACCTCCCGTGACTCTTCCCGTGGCTTGTTGCGGAAATAATTTTTTGTGGGTCCCACATGAATAGTAAATTATATTATAATAATATAATATTATTTTTCAAATAGTGAATTACTATTGAGTGGGTCCCGCATGCCACTTTTTTTCAAAACTCACGAGACTTCTGTAGGCAGAGGAGAAATAATTTGACGTGGGTCCCGCATGAATAGTAAATACGTATTTATGAATAGTAAATACCGTATTTTTAAATAGTAAATACGTATTTGTGAATAGTAAACACTATTCATATTTCACAAATTTCAAGTATTAAATACGTATTTGCGAATAACATATATATATATATATATTTTTTTTTAAATACGTATTTGTAAATAGTAAAAACGTATACGTGAATAGTAAATACTATTCACGGGGCCCACAAAATACTGATTTCAAATTTATCACTTTCCAAAAATAGAGCCTACTAGTCTTCCCAAAATAGGTTTATGTTCAATATATTAGATTCAAAATTCAGGATGTTACATTTCTCCCCCCGTTCAATAAATTTCGTCCTCGAAATTTGACAATATAAAATCAAAAGGTTATCTAGACCTCTAGTCTATTCCTTCCTTATGCAAACTTAAATAGCACGCATCCTACTATTCAATGTCTCAATCTTATACCCAGGTATAGTACTAAATTACAGGACTTGCTGATCTATTCTCACAGTACTCGGTTACACAGGCCTCACTACCTGATTTATTTAGCCTATCGGCTTAACACATATTGGCCTTTCGCATCTGCTCATCAATTTCATCTGAGTCTTTCTCATTCAAGTTCTCGAATTACCTTCACTTACTCAACACTATAGCTGACAGCTATTAATTGACTTAACTAGTTTAGTATTCCAGACCTTTCTAATAGTTGCTGTTCCTGTACCATAATTCCCAATTACACTGCTTTTCTTTTCAACACGATAGCGTCGACAATCATGTCATTGCTACCCAAAATTATTTTCTTGTCTCATTTTCAAATTTTCAAACATGAAAAGTTTTCCGTGGTCTCAGTACATTTCACAATCTGCACTATACCACAAAGTAATAGTGCTATAACATTTTTAAACTTAATCGCTGCCATCACAAATTCATGAAAACATTTTTCACTGCCGGATCATTTTCAAAAACTTTGATTACCGGCACATATCTTTGAGGGAGCTAATTTATTTCACAAAATTTTACAATTGAGAGTACACACCATCATCTTAACCATTTGGTACAGTGAGCGCCTTACCCCAATCCTCGAATCCAGTCTCAACAGTACTATCAACAATGTGGGAGAGCCTCCGCCCCTTTCTCAGGAGACCCAGTGTTCACACTGGCACATAAAGTAGCAACCCTATCTAGCGGAACTCAGTCCAGTCATAGACAGTCAGGTTTTACTAATCAAAACATACGCCCTAGGCGAAATGTTATGGATTGGGTGCGTTCACTGCTGGTGCGTTTACCATTTTCTCAAAAAAAAATCCCTCCAAAAACTTTTTGTTTCAAAAGAACCTTTATCATAGGCCAGCGATTTCAAACATTTTAAAACATCTGGCAGACCCAGCAAACTGTGTACATCTACAACAGCTTCTGTCCTTCCAGTTTTGTACTGACTTTACCACAACATAGTTAAAAACTCAGTTTCAAACTTTGGGTTCTAACAAAAACCCCTTTATATAAGACAACATCTGTTCAAAATAACCATCACTGTGGTCTCAAATTCTGTTGAAAACATTTCATTTGAAAACTCTGTTTCAAAAATCCACATGTTTGAACAAATAAATTTCAAAATTTCTAATACAGCAGGTGTATTGGCAAGTTCAAAAAAATTCAATTTAAAAACCTTACTTAGGAATCAGACAACTAACATTAGAAGGTCATTACTAACTACATACATCTGGACCTTTGTTCTTGACTACTCAAACCATATGTATAATGCTTAGTTTGTTCTACTTAACTCATCTGGCTATTCCAAACTTTGCCCGTTATCCTCGGGTTTCACAAGCTTTTTGGGACACTTCTCGTATTTGTTGTCTGACAACTATGGGCTTCTGCTAGCCTATAAACACAATATATGCTGTATAGCACTGGAGCAAACCATGACGATATACTAAGTTACAACAGTCTTTTCTCTAGGGAACCTATTCAATGTGAGATTCATTATAATGTACTTACCTTGAGAACCGATGCACTGGTAACTCTACTTTATGGTTCGTTGTCACAGCGGCTCCATTCTACGGTTCGTCGTCACGGTGGCTCTGCTCTACGGCACATTACTCGGCGCTTCACTTAGTCCTCTCAGACCAGTCAGCTTTTCCGGTTAGCATCCTCTGTAGGTAAACCTCCTTGATCAGAACTCCCCGTAGGTATCCTTCTCCGACAAACTTTCCATAAGTAGCGCCAGTGATCGTCTTTGAATCATTATAATGAGAACTCAAATCTTAACAGGTTCCTATCCTTTAGTAGTTTCATAAACCGTTGTTTCTATGTCTGCCATCTTATCTAGGGTCATTCTATTTGTAGACTTTCACTTTCTATTTAGCTCCAAGCATAATTCTTAACTCAACTTTCCCTATTGGGTAATCACCTACTTCTTGGGAAATCTATTAGCCACTAATATCTCTTTGATTCTTGGTCCCACTTTGAGACCATAACCTGGTGGCTACTGAGGTTTCCAGCTTTCGTATGGTTCTGTTAAGGAACTATCTCTTAGGTATTTGGAACCTAGGCAAAACTCACTCATATTTTCTCAGGGTTCCCACTCTCACAGGGGTCATAGTTCTGAGATTTCTCTCGCCTAAGCAATATTAACTTCATAATGTCTATTGATTCTTGGTACTAATATTGGTATACTTACTACTGGGTACCTACAACTCTCATAGGCACTAGTATGACATAACTGTCTCCCCAGAATTACTGGGTACTTTCCCTCTTCTGTCAATTGATCACCACCGTCAAGGACTTAATCAAAAGATCTTCGTCCCCGGAGCCACGCCCCTTTGCACGCATGGTGTCTGGCCTCTACAAGGTAGGGATTTTCTTCTCAGGGTACCTTAACAAGTTATTATTTTGACAAGGACATTAAATCGATAGGTTACTATCCAAGGGAAACCTAAACAGTAGGTTACTGTCTACCGGAAAACTTAAGTCGTACCGACTTCTCTGTATCACTTCCCTTGAAACTCTGAGCGGGGATTTAACTTAGATTCTGATTCCCATATCAAAAGTCTTAAAGTTCAACAACAGAAACCATATTCTATGCCATCTACTCTATATCAAGGCCTCCCGAGCCTAACCCTTTTCCTTAGGATGTACGTCCTTTTTGTATCACAACACCAGTATTGTATCAGTACTTGTACTTGTTTTTTTCGAAACACTTTTAAAACCATGGCTTAGAGCCTAACTTAGTTAGTCAAACCGATTGGCCAGGTAGGCGTCTATCATGGGAGCCTCACCGTGCTAGGGTGACTGATTGGCTGATCCACATAGACTCGGCCCTACCTTCGGCACCAATGGTTTACTGTAACTGAGTCGGGTTCATACCAGATAAAACACTTTTGAAAGCTTAGAACCTAACTCCGCTACTCAGACAATCCGACTAGGCAGGTGTATTTGTGGAAGGCTCGACGAATTCAAGGAAACTGATTACCAACCACAAAACCCCTTTCTAGATATCAGACTGTTTGGAGTAACTTAGTTAACTTCGTGCCAGAATGCCTGCTCTGATACCAAAATGTAACACCCCAACTTTTCTAAAGCATTTTCGAAATTATTTGATCAGAGTTCAAAATAATTTAACCAGAGTTGAGCAACGAAATGATTTTAAATACAAAGTAACTGATATTCAACCACTGTAGTGTACTGGTTTGTTGATACAAAGAGTTCGAAAGACTATACATATCTACAGGACTTTCTCCAGCTAGTTCTTCTGCCTGCTGCTTACCCTTGTTTCTGTTTCTGTTCACTCCGAAAATCCTGAAGCTACAGTAAGAGCTGAGGTTCAATACCCATTGAACCTCAGGTAACGGTTAACCTCATGCTTATGTATCAAATATGTATGACAGATATCCATGGTAAAACAGCAATTATTCACATACAATATTCATATATTCACATAATAACATTACACGGCCACTGCAACATGTATGTTATTACAATCTGCACTATCTTCCAGTGCCACGGTGTACATCCGTGTCCTCAGCGCTAGGAAAACATAACGGCATTATCACGACTATAACCCGTATTAAGATGTATGTGTATGATCAATTTTCAAATATTGAATTATTCAAAAATGCACTATGCAGTATGCAGCCTCCCTTATATCACCACCTCCCTTATACCGCTGACTGGAACCATAGGCTAACATATAGTCCAATAGAAACTCATTCATTTGACTGGATGGTTTCAAGCTCACCAAAACTTAAGATACACCCGGCCAAAGGTATAGAGCTTAAATCTGGACTATGGCTCCCCTCCTTTAAAATAACAACTATGGAGGTGTCACATGTCCCACAACTCCAATGAAATCCCGGCCAGAGGAAAACATGGAAGATGGGGCCCTGAAACAAGTACCATCCACTGTGCACCGAGTGGTGGCATAAATCATTCTTATCATTCAAATCCCTCCTTACTCCACCCATCATAATACAACCGCCATGATGAATATGTTCACTCAAAATAATGCATTATTATACCATAAAGTTTTATACATCAATATGCGTATTTATGAATAGTAAATACTATGCGTATCTGTGAATAGTAAAATACTATGTGTATATGTGAATAGTAAAACACGGTATATATACATGAATAGTAAAAATGAAGAGTACATACAGTATGTATACGTGAATAGTAAATACGGTATGTATACGTGAATAGTATTATGAATAGTAAATACAGTATACGTGAATAGTAAAATAAATAGTAAATACGGTATATGTGAATAGTAACGTACATATAAATAGTACCTCTGTATGATCAATTTTCAAAAACAATATCTTAGACTATCTATCACATATAAGCATACCATAAGCATCAGAGTTAGTGTTACAATACGCGTCCGTACCTTTCTTCCACGTGAATAGTAAATTACTATTCATGTATACGGCACTATTCATGTATACGGCACTATTCACGTATACGGCACTATTCACGTATCCCCAAACTTCCTTTGAATCTGACTCCGGAATCCTCGGATATCCTATAATATCATTTTTATCAGTGACCATTAATTTTCAGCATTTGCGGAAACTATGTTGGATATTCACTATTCATGTGAATAGTACCAGTAAAAATATTTTTACCGTGCCGATAAATATTTTTTACTGTGCCAGTAAATAATATTTACTGTCCAAGGATAATTCTTTTCTGATGTGACAGATCAGACTAAGCTGCAGCCACAGAGCATACTCAGAAAAACTCTATCTGGCATTTCTACTATAATTACCAAAAGAAACTACCAAATATTAAGACTAGAGACCAAAGAACTTACCCTTGAAGTTCCTGCTCATTCTCTCCAGCTTCAAGAACTTTACTCTAAACTCTCTCTCTAACTCTAAGAATTCTCACTCTTCTCTTAAACTCAACTGTTGTTCTCTGAGTTTGGTGTGAAGAAAATGAAGAAATGAAGCCTCTATTTATAGTGTTGGAAAATGGGTCCTTAAGCGTAATTTTTATCTCTGGGTCATTATACGTAATTTTCCCCGTGACAAATTTTCAAACCTCCCGTGACTCTTCCCGTGGCTTGTTGCGGAAATAATTTTTTGTGGGTCCCACATGAATAGTAAATTATATTATAATAATATAATATTATTTTTCAAATAGTGAATTACTATTGAGTGGGTCCCGCATGCCACTTTTTTTCAAAACTCACGAGACTTCTGTAGGCAGAGGAGAAATAATTTGACGTGGGTCCCGCATGAATAGTAAATACGTATTTATGAATAGTAAATACCGTATTTTTAAATAGTAAATACGTATTTGTGAATAGTAAACACTATTCATATTTCACAAATTTCAAGTATTAAATACGTATTTGCGAATAACATATATATATATATATATATTTTTTTTAAATACGTATTTGTAAATAGTAAAAACGTATACGTGAATAGTAAATACTATTCACGGGGCCCACAAAATACTGATTTCAAATTTATCACTTTCCAAAAATAGAGCCTACTAGTCTTCCCAAAATAGGTTTATGTTCAATATATTAGATTCAAAATTCAGGATGTTACACTTCCTCAATTCAAGTTTAAGAAAACACTTACTTACTAAATCTAGCTTTCACCAATGGCAAGTAATTCAAAAACAAGTACATTTGGCAAGATTCCACAAACTAAGTATATCCACAACAGTTTCCAACCTCTTCTAGCTTGTACACCTTCCACCACAATCATAATGTAAAAGTCAATTCTTGTTCTGATTTCACAAGGATTCATTCCATGAGACATCATAGTTTATAAATGTCGATTACAAACTGGTCTTAAATCCTGTTGTAAATATTGCGTAAAAATTTCCAAACACAGCAAGTGCATTGGTAAGTTCAAAATTCAAATACTCAGGGACCTAGCAACTATTTTAAATAGTCACCAACTCCGAATACATTCCAGGTTCCAACTTATTCTACTCAACTCATCCATGAAACACTCAATTCATTATTTCTAAAGAAAGATTCTATTATCAAGATCATTTCCTATGCTAGTTAAACAGTTGGCAATCTCTGAACACCTTATACATGTTGGTATCACATGATTCGAATTCAATCCTTAGTATCTCAAAGACATATACTAAATATCATCTGTTCCTCTCATAGTTATCTATTAATCACACCCAAATAACATACTAATATTGTAACATAAATCACCGGATTTCATACTTTCATAATTAGACATACTATCTTAACTCAGATTGAATTCAAGTCTATTCTCAAATATTCCCAGACATTAATAGTCAAGTTTACAATTTGATTCTTATAACCTCAACATCAACTGATAATTCGTGTTTCCCCAAAAATACCCATTATACATACTAAGATCATGATTCACAATTCCTAATCTAATTCTTGGATTATACGAAGACTATCTACAACCTCAGCAGCATTCACAAGGTTCTAATTCTACCTCAACCTGCAATATCACAACGGCTCATTTCGTTCTTAAGTTCTATTTCAGCTTAGATTAAATTAAAGCCTATCCTCAACATTTACTATATTCATTCTAACATCTTACTGGCATTCCTAAGGATCACCATTTCATACCTTTCCATCGATCTTCCAACATGTTTATCCAAAAACCTTAGTCTTTGAATTATCTGTGACAAATTCATAGAGTTCTTCGGATACTCAGAGAGTGAAGAATGCTCTCGGGTTAATTGGCACAACTCATCATCATTTCAAATCTTTGGATTCTCTCCGGTTCATCTAATATTATTAGGAAGTCACCCTTCCCAAGATTACTATCACCTTAGCACGCTTACGCTTAAAATCCTATTTTCAAATGTCAATTCCGACATCTTGAGTCAGCTGCACATCCAAGACAGATTTCTTAGATAAATGCGCGTATAAACGTCCAAACTTAATTTCTTGAAAACACAGCTAGCAATAAATGCCATAGCGATTTCTGTCTGCAAAGGTCTAGGAAACTGCGACCCCTAACGGTGGCTAGGGTGCACTAGGGTGCGGTGCCATAAAATTTTCCGCATAACAACAAAATCTACATGATTCTGAGCTAACGACAGATGAGAATCCGATGCTGCTTAACAAAATATAGACGTTGCTAGCCCAGCTATAAATAGAGTAAAGAAAGAGTAAATGTTTCACGTTCTCTCAAACTTCACAAAACCTCCACATATTCATTTCCTCTCCGATCGTAACCTTCACTATAACCTTCCACATTATCCTTAAACATGGCCGGTTCAAGTAACTCTATTCCAGTCTCCGATTCATTCAACCCTTTCTTTCTTGAAGCCTTACTTCATGACTATCAGACTAACATGTTGTCTGATTTGTCAAACAATGCATCATACCCTTATCCTTCTTTACTTCCCCAAAATCCCGTAAGTATGAACGTTCATTCATCTGCCTCAACGATTAACATTCCTACTCCTCCTCCAAGGATACAAGATTCTATTTTTACAACTACTAACAGAAAGGAATCTGAAGCAGGTCCATCAAGGCGACCTGTCCAAAGGTGTCGTAATGTGGCAGAACTTATGGAGTCTACGGTACCTTCTCAACCAAGGAATCCTGCTTCTACCTTGACTGAGACTACTAATCCATTTTCATGTGGTTGCTGCCATGTTCTACGAGAGATTATTCATACCAATGGACTTCAATACCATAAACTTGAAGTTCATGGGAGGATTGGTATGATATGTCACGCTGTCTTTCACCAGGACGTACAAGGAGGTTCTTCCAATCCTCAAGTATTTGACTTTGGTAAGAAAAATTTAGAAGATGTCAAACATTTTCTAGAAAATTATTGTTTGAATCAAAATTCTTTAGGGTATGTCCTGGTGTCAGATCCCCTATCAGCCTACTATGAGGCCCTCTGTGTTGGTTTGGAATGGACTAAAAATCAAAATGATCTCCCTAATAGTTCATTTCCAACCAATACAGAAAATATATCCAATAAAGGAAAAGAGCTCATGGTTGTAAATAATAATCCTTCAGTCCCCATACCTAGTAATCCATACCGATCAAGAGCTGAACAAAATATTAGAGCTGCATCAATGTCAATTAATGATCTTAGAGACTTATTCCATTTACCTCAACAAGAAGCGGCTCAACAAGTTCGTCTATGCAAAAATGTTCTAATGAAAATATGCCATAGGGGAGGAATAAAGCATTGGCCTTATGTAAAAATTCGAAGCACTATGAAGCAAATAGCTAGATTGAGAAGAACAATGTCTCCTGATGGTCCTCTCTCAAGAGCAGCCGCTCAGGAAGAAATTAATAGACTTAAACTTGAGATAGTCGAAGCTTGCGGTGGGATTGTACCAACTGTTGTTCTTGATGCTTGAAATAATATAGTCTAGCCTTCTTGCTAATGTTTGTAATCTCTATTCTAGGATTCATAAGGATTTTCGAGTTTTCCTGCCAAACTCAACTTTATCTTATTAAATTCAAACTTAAGCCAGTTATTCTGTATAATCAAGACTATGCCCGTATTTTGTTATGGTATTGTCATCTGTTACTCATATAAATTAGCTAGGTAAGTGTAAATCTAGCGAAAATCTCTTCATACTTTTTACAACGGCAACTAATTGAATAACCATCAAATAGGGGCTTAGTCTTTCAATCACTTTCCTAGACACCAATAAAAATATTCATCCTAGAAAGTAATTTTAGGCCTACAGAATCCAATATTCAATAAATTTTCTACTTACCAACTTCCGCTACGCAGCTCTGAAATTTAATCTCAATCACATCCTCAAATCATAAATCCTCATTATCAATCACTTGAATATTTTGATTAACCCATTCTTCTCCTATCATGAATGTCACAAGAAAATTGGTAAAAAGAATCCAAAGCTATAAAGGAAAATGCACATGTTATGATATTTAATTTGCCATGACCTCAAAATTTTTATTTAGAAAACTGATAGGAAATTTACAGATTGGCCAGAACCTTTGCTCTGATACCAAAAATGTAACGCCTCATTTTCAATACCAAAATCTTGGCCAAAATATTAGTAACACCACCAAATATAGGATATTTAACACTCAAACACATATTTACAATATGGCCAAAGGTAGAAATCCATTTATACAGGGCCAAAATAAATCCAATAAATAAGAGTTATTTTAAAATGCGGAAGTCTTTTAGGTTCATGGCAAATAAAATAACACAACATAAACTAAAGGAGTACAGAAGAGCCTACAAAGCTCACTCCATGGGTGCATTCCCTTGATCTCTACTAAGTTATTCACCTGAAAAATGATAATATGGGGTGAGATTACACATCTCAGTAACTACTGAATATTTCCACCGCATACAAGTAAATAATGTATGACAAAAAGGCATAAACTTAATATATACCATACTTTCTCTTACAAAGATTATTTGTAAAAGTAGTTATCAATACAAAAATAATAAATTATGACTTTATATATATAAATATATTTTTCAGAAGTTCTCATCATATGTCTTTACAAATCATTCATCAGTCTATCGAATCCTTGATCTGTTCAGAAATGCATTATGCAGTATGCAGCCTCCCTTATACCACCTCCATCCGTATACCGCTGACTGGAGCCATAGGCTAACACATAGTCCAATAGAAACTTATTCATTTGACTGAATTGTTCCAAGCTCACCAAATCTTAAGATACACCCGGCCAAAGGTATAGAGCTTAAATCTGGACTATGGCTCCCCTCCTTTAAAATAACTAAGGAGGTGTCACATGTCCCACAACTCCAATGAAATCCCGGCCAGAGGAAAACATGGAAGATGGGGCCCTGAAACAAGTACCATCCACTGTGCACCGAGTGGTGGCATAAATCATTCTTATCATTCAAATCCCTCCTTACTCCACCCATCATAATACAACCGCCATGATGAATATGTTCACTCAAAATAATGCATTATTATACCATAAAGTTTTATACATCAATATGCGTATTTATGAATAGTGAATACTATGCGTATATGTGAATAGTAAAATACGATATATATACATGAATAGTAAAAATGAAGAGTACATACGGTATGTATACGTGAATAGTAAATACGGTATGTATACGTGAATAGTATTATGAATAGTAAATACGGTATATGTGAATAGTAAAATGAATAGTAAATACGGTATACGTGAATAGTAAAATGAATAGTAAATACGGTGTGAATAGTAAATATGGTATACGTGAATAGTAAATACGGTGTGAATAGTAAATATGGTATACGTGAATAGTAAATACAGTATACGTGAATAGTAACATGAATAGTAAAAATGAATAGTAAATACGGTATACGTGAATAGTAACGTACGTATAAATAGTACCTCTGCAGATTTGCAAATCAAAGTTCCCACACCGGATCTTAAAACCATAAATATTTTCTAAATATTCTTGCCAAAATAGTAAACAAACAAATTTATAATCATACATAATTCACAAGTATAAGGAAGAATATTCAGAGTTACCTGTTACTTGCTAATACCCGAATCACCAACCAGCTATTATAACTCTCAAGCAAATATCTCTCTACTCTCTCTCTCTCTCTACCTCTCTCTATAGCTTTTAGAAGTTGTGAAGAATGAAATGAAATGGAAGGTCTATTTATAGTTGGAAAATGGGTCCTTAAGTGTAATTTTCGTCTCTGGGTCGTTCTACGTAATTTTCCCCGTGACAAATTTTCAAACCTCCCGTGACTCTTCCCGTGGCTGGTTGTGGAAATTATTTTTCGTGGGTCCCACATGAATAGTAAATAATATTATATTATAATAATATAATATTATTATTCAAATAGTAAATTACTATTACGTGGGTCCCGCTGACAAAATTTTCAAACTTCACGAGAGTTTCTGTCGGCAGAGGAGAAATAATTTGACGTGGGTCCCACATGAATAGTAAATACGTATTTTGGAATAGTAAATACCGTATTTTTAAATAGTAAATACGTATTTGTGAATAGTGAACACTATTCATATTTCACAAATTTCAAGTATTAAATACGTATTTGCGAATAACATATATATATATATATATATATATTTTTAAATACGTATTTGTATATAGTAAAAACGTATACGTGAATAGTAAATACTATTCACGGGGCCCACAAAATACTGATTTCAAATTTATTACTTTCCAAAAATAGAGCCTACTAGTCTTCCCAAAATAGGTTTATGTTCAAGATATTAGATTCAAAATTCAGGATGTTACAAAATCCACCACCCAATCCAGCACATAAAAGTCTATACTTTAAGCTACAAGCTATGAACAATTATGAATAAATTGAATTGGGATAAAGAATACAAATATTATTTACCATGAGTTATGTGGCCTCTTAATTAATGACTATACTATGACTAACACACCTAAATTAATTTATACAATAAGATAACTTACTTACAAATACAGTGAACTGAGTTACAAATACAGCACGTAAATATACATACATGCCCAATATAATTTATTCACCATGCCTTCATATATTTGATTCCCACCCAACAACATAAACACATCCTCTTTTATAACATGCCTATTTGGATCGGATCCTGCCACAAAAATAAAACAAAAACAAACTTCATAGTCAGTGATAACATTGTTTAAGAACATATATAAAAGAAATACCATAGTATGTATGTATATCGATGCGGCAACACAATATCATAGTACGTAGTCCC
This sequence comes from Acacia crassicarpa, assembly GCA_034222035.1. NCBI lineage: Eukaryota > Viridiplantae > Streptophyta > Magnoliopsida > Fabales > Fabaceae > Acacia > Acacia crassicarpa. The sequence goes on along the minus strand of JAWXYG010000002.1, from coordinate 57,461,639 downwards.
ACCCAACAATATTATTTGCATCACTGCACACATTATCAATATTCGTGTCATTATCATCAAATGACACTTCCCCATGTTGATACCCACTTGGGATTTTTTCACCATACCATACCCATACTGTATAGGTCTTTCAAAATCCTTCAAAAATTCAATGTGTATAACTTCAGGACTTAGTCGCCTCTCATTCAAACATTTTATACAATGACAATTAACTTTCCCACTATCATCATGGACATTTTGTTTAGCAAATTCTATAAATTCCCTCGCCCCATTTTGTTTAACATACATAATCCGAAAAATTTGAAACTTGAATATAAAATAAGCCAACTCAAAATGCATATTTTTACTCAATGTCGGTTAGGTTTTTTTTTTTTTTTTTAAACGAAGAAACTTGCCCATTAAATGCATAACTAACAAAAAATCACTTTTGGTCATAAATGTATCACAGTGAATCCAACAAGCAAAATAAATGCATGACGAAGAAATTAGATGCATCGCATGAAGGTCTAGCGGACTCACTTGTATCATATTAATTCAAATGCGTTTGTTGAGTCTTTATTCTCCGGCCACGAACTTTCATGTTGCAGACAGCAAGAGTAACCTAAAAATACTTGTTGATCAGTTGGGTTGGTCTAAAGTGCAAATATAATTTTCAAAATACAATATTCATTAACAACAGAGGAACCCACAAGAACATTTCATCGATTTTATTAAACCCATGAAAAACCCAGAACGATAAGCAGGAAAATCATAAAGTTATAATAACCGAAATACCTCTTACAGCTTGGTCTATAGACGTTTAACTAAGGAATTAGAAAGTGATTGTTTAAAGAGCGACGCGAAGCAGCGACGAAGCAACACACAAACACTAGACACAGAACCTGAGTAATGAAATCTTTCAGCTCGACAAGAGAAGTTCAGAGAGGGAAATTTAATTTTACGCGCCACAGAGACATCTTTTAGGATTTTGGATTTATTAAGACCGATTAATTATAAGCATCCGGTCCTAAAGATTTTATGAATTTAATTTTTAAGCTTGGAGGTTTAAAAGACTCCAGTCCTAAATTTTTATTAATATTTAGATCGGAGATTTATACACCATCCGATCCTCAAAATCAAATACTTTTTAGACCAGTAATACTTATAACGTATTAGGTCCTAACGGTCTAATTTATTAAACCAAATCGAAAAAAAGAGGATTGGCTTTGATGAGCGTAGCAGCAACTGAATGAATAAAAATAAAGGAAAACTGGAGAATTAATAAGTTTCTTTAATTACTGGTCAGGAGTTAGGAGGCAGTGAGGAGTTAATGAGGATAGCCAGGTTGTGTGAGGAGTTAATATAAGGGCAGAGAGTTTAAGAGCGGATTTTATAACTATCCGATCCTAAATGTCTTTATTAAATTCAAATTGCTTTTCAGATCTACCTTTTATACCTATCCGGTCTTAAAATACTTTTAAGATCTACCTTTTATGTTGTTCAAAAAAAGATCTACCTTTTATGTATATCCAGTCCTAAATTGCTATTATTTATTTTTTTTAATCAATTCAATTACTTTTAAGACCAACTTTTTATCTTGCATCCGGTCCTAAAATTATTATTTTTAAATCAATTAAAAATATTACTCTTAAGAACGAGTTTATTAAAATATCCGGTATTAAAAGTTGTATTTGTTCAATGAATAGATTCAGAGTCTCTTTGATCGGCTTCTAGATAAACTTCACAACTAGGCGACTCCTCATATTTTGAGGAACTATGCGGCTCCTCGTTAAAGTTTTCAGCGTTTCGCATTGTTCAGGATGAGTTCTCTGTTTAAACCCGTTGTTACTTTACTTTTTTCACATTCTTCTCCATCAGTTCTACAAACTCCACCACCGTGATAGTTGCTACACCACCACCAGGTCCTCCTTGTCCGCTCGGTCTTCACAATCCATACCCTCATCTGCTGCCTTCGAATCGGCCAACCTTTTCAGGTTTATCACGCCGTCAACAACAAGGTGACGGCGGTACTCAACGCACAAGACGTTGAGTACTGTCTTTCTGATGACAACGTGTCCGACCTCTCCGACGACTCCCTCCCCTCTGACAACGATGGAGAGGATTAGATTTTAAGTTTTTTTTATATGTAAATTAAAAAAATTATTAACTAAAATTTTTATTTCAATTTCTATACATGTCTATTTCTATTTCAATTTTAATAACAAACTGATCGCGATACTCGACGCCCACGAACGTTAATATAATTTTTATACAGAAACAAAAAAGGAAATTCACAAGTAATATTGATGCATCTCTTGAAGGCAAAGAAACGATATCGATCGCCTTCTCCTTTTCATTTTGTTATTTTTCTTTCCAACAAAAAGGAAACAACCAAAACATTATTCTCGTGTGATCAACATTAAAAATTCCCAGAATACAGTTAAGAGCATTAAAAAAAAAACATCGTTTACCTTATTCGAATAAAAACAAACAGAGTGACAATTCTTCTCAAGGTTGGAGCGTCGTTGTCGTCGGTTTTACCTCGCCTTGATTTGAAAATTTTCAGTGTCCTTTTCATTATCTTCATTATTTTTCCGACAAAGAACAAAGACAAAGAAAAGGCAGACCGATAATGCTGATAAAAATCAGGAGAGTTAAAAATGACTACAATGAAGGTCCTAGCTTAAGGGGAACGCCAGAACCTCGATTGTCTTGAAATTAATGATTTGCCAGATTTTTAAAGGAAGAATACTAAGATCAGATATGTAAAATTAAATGGTCCTAAAGTTTAAGTAGTGAGGACTTTTAGGAGCAGACAATTTATAAACATACGGTCTTAAAAGTCTCGGGACTTTGAAGACCGCACGTTTAATAAAGATACGGTCCTAAAGGTCCAGACAAATTTTTATTAAGTTAATTAATTTTTTATTTAATCATTTTCTATATTTTGTACCGGTCTCATTTTATGTCCGGTCTTGAAAGAATAACTTTTAAGACTGGCTCATAAAGATGTTCGGTTCAAAATGTTAATACCTTAATATTTAAATTTTTCCTTATTATTTTTGGACCACAAAAAATATTAGTCCGTCTGTAAGACATTTGTCGAAAAAGTAATTGATATTTCAATTTTCTTAATAACATTTAAAAGATCGGTTGTTTTTTTGTCTTGTCTGAATAATATATTTGAGACCTATTAAAAAAATGATCTGATTCAAGATGTTCTTTATATTTACAGAACTGTCACCGGTCATTCCTTTAAAGATCGGGACGTTGCTATTCCGATCGTAATGAAATAATTTTAAAGCCCTTATTTTGTACCAGTGAAATTATTATCAGGTGGTTGAGGAGCTAGCAATAAGAGAAATGTATGTATGTGTGTGTGTATATATATTTAACAAAGCTGGAAAATATATGTAATGCCTGATGCCTTTGTCTAGCTGGTCGGTCAGCATCAATCAAAACGAATTAAAAATGTTGATGGCCCTTAAAGGGAGTATAAAATACCGTAATGATAACTTAGTTAATTTGATCATGCCCTTATCATTATCCCCCTGATGATTATATATATTTGCTAACATGGCAGAGCTTTTCTAATTTTCTTTCATTTCCTTCTCTTCTCTACTCTCCATGTTTAATTTCTTTTTCGGCCTAAGACCATGATTTTATCTAAAAATAGAAGGAGAATGAAAAATCGTAAAACGTAAAATTATAAAAAACATAAAAACGTTTGGAAAATTAGTAACATCGTTTTAATGAAAAAAAAAAAATCATAAAAACGTAAAATCGCAGTGGTAAAACGAATTTTTAACTACCATGCATAAGACAGCTTTTCTACCTATTCGATTATATCATGGCAACAATCACTACAAAAAAACATCACATTTCCCATAGAATTATCCACAGAAATAGTTCAGTGGGAAATTACCCACGAAATTTCGTGGGTAATTTTCGTGTGTAATGAAATTTACCCACGGAAAATTTCGTTGCACAAAAAAATATGGTAAAATAAGCCACATTATTTTTTAAGATGGTAATTTTCCAGGGGTAATTCCCACAGAATTTTTTCCTTAGGTAATTTCGTGGGAAATGCGATGTTTTTTTAGTGAATTTTATTTATTTATTCATTTTAGGAACTTTTAATTGACTTTTTTTTTTTTGTTGGAACGAATCGTTGGTCTATTTTTGGTTTTTAAAGAAATAACAATAGCCTTGTGAAATAATGCACCCAGACAATATGGTTTGGTCTAATAGGAGAACTTAGTCCCTGAATACATAAAAAACCAAAATTTAAATTCTTGTAAAAAGAGATACCTATATTCAATGACTAACGATTTTTCAAACATGATTGCTTCCAACAAGAGGATGTTCATACGTAGGAAAAAAGGCGCGCACACACTTTGGTTTAGGGATGGAACTAGGGAGTTAAGGGTGGTCCAACCCCTAAAATTATAAAAGAGAACCAACTTATTTAGAAAATTACATTTCAGCCTCATAAAAGTTTCAATATTTTCACTCTAGTCTTTACTAATTACTAAGGTTTCATGAAGAGAATAAATGAAAATATTTAAATTGTATGGGGTTTAGTGTAATTTCATGAACATCATGATTCTATTATTTAATTATCTCCCTCAATTACAATTCCTTCCTCTTCAGGTCACGATCCATTATATCTGAAGAGTACATTTTTTTAAAGAAAAATAATGACTTATTTTTTTTTCCATAAAAAAGAATGAGATTGTTTGGTATCACGGACTAGTTTAAATTTAGGCATTTTCGTGTCCTAAACGGGAAAATAAATGCTGGTGTGGCATGCAGTGTATGGAGCATGCATATGTATGAACCTAAGGATGCCATATACCACAACTAAAAATAAATAAATCTGAATCGTTTAAATTCAATTTGAACAGTCTAGATAGAAAAAACTCCCCTTTCATCTAAAGGATGAGTAGGAAAAGTGGTTATATGTAATAATTAAAGGGAACAAAGCCAGAAAATGGGCAATAACTAAAGTCCCTCACATAAGACGCAATAATCACGGACATGATCCTATCATGCATATTCCTTGTACATGACTCGGATACTGCTCCCCAATATTTTGTGCTTTTAATAATATTTATTTGTTTCCACATCATCATCTTTTTTTTTAAAACATTATATCATATATAAAACCTGTTGTGGCACTCTCCCTACTTCACCCACTATTGCCGAAACGATTGGATCATACTCCCTAATTTGAGACCCTTCGAGACGCCTTCAACTTGTTAGTTGTTAGCATTTTACCCTATAAAACCCAAAGGCATTCGAGGGAGTGGCCTAGTCATCATGCCAATAAAGTCAAGATAATAAAACATCGCAAGCCCCCAAATAATGATGCATTAAAACTTCTCACAAAGGTAACTAGGGGAATCTTTATCAAGTATTTGTGTCAGATACACGATATGTGACATGATACCAATCCGTATCGTACGTTCTGCACCCATATCTACTGAAGAGTATATATAAAGATCACTCCACTGAGACCGATTTGAATTTTGATAAGAATGTTAAACTACATGTGGGAATTAATTATTATTAAAAAAAGTACCCACGTGTTTGTCGGGTTCAGCTAATAATAACAGCTTTCCCTGTGGGTCACTTCCAAAAAAGCTGATCCGTTCATCCCCTCAGCCCATACTCACTTCCAGCTATATATGTAACCAAAAATTGTTAGCATGCATGCATTTCAATTGTAATACCGTTTGATAAATTTAATGAGGCATGAAAATTGAATTAGAAAACTGCATGCAATTATTAAATGGACGCATATATAAAGATTTGGCTTTTCTCCTATACCACTTATCATTTTTCTCTCTCTCTTTTTTTTTTTACTGTTTAATTAAGATTTCAATGTATGGTCTAGATTTATCATTTTTTACCATCATTTTGTTTTATAATTCTTATTATATGATAGATCTAAACCGTTGAGATTTTAATTAGATAATTTTAAAAAGAGAGGGAGAGAAAATGATGACAATAGGTGTAAGAAAAAAATCAAGTCCATATGATATGATATATAACCATTTTATTTTATCCTTACACGGCTCATCTAAGTGCTCGTACCATCTTACCCCTTTCGATGTTTCCAGACCGTAGCAATTTGCCAAAACGGGACAAACTCATTCCCGCTCCACTACGTGCTTCTTATCCATCCTGGACACGTGTCACCCTCTCGCATTGCTTCCGCCGAATCGCTTCGCTGTATCAACAGTGATCACGCACCACGTCCTCATCCCAGAAACCCTCACCAATAATAACTACAATTAATTTCAGGATCACTGTACAAATTTAGCATCCCCCGGCCTGTCGTTAAATAACCTCGTTTACCATTTCTTTCTTCTTTCGTGATTTACCGGAACCTGCTATCGCCTGTTTTGCGAGCCAGCTGGTCACTCTCAATATAAACACGCCTATCACTCCAACTCTCCCCGCGCTCAGAACTGAGAAGTGGAAACCAGCACTTTCTCGCCCTACACTCTCTGATCTCTCAACAAACCCCATAATATGCCGGTCAGAAACATCGCCGTCGGCAGGCCCGAGGAGGCTACTCACCCCGATACCTTGAAGGCCGGGTTGGCCGAGTTCATCTCCACCCTTATCTTCGTCTTCGCCGGTTCAGGCTCCGGCATGGCCTTCAACAAGCTCACTGATAACGGTGCCACCACCCCCGCTGGCCTCATCTCCGCCTCCATCGCCCACGCCTTCGCTTTGTTTGTTGCTGTCTCCATTAGCGCAAACATCTCCGGCGGCCACGTCAACCCCGCTGTCACCTTCGGAGCCTTCGTCGGAGGTAACATCAGTCTGTTGCGAAGCATCGTCTACTGGATCGCTCAGCTTCTCGGTTCGATCGTTGCCTGCGCGCTCCTCAAGTTCGTCACGGGAGGACTGGTAAGATCATCTTTCCGTACTTGTGTCGTGAGGTTCAGTTATAATAACATACAGCTGATAAACCACGATTCATGTATTTTAATTAATTTTATAGTTGGTAGTAGTTATTAAGAATAACGGTATTGCTGGGGGTTGCTATGGTGCATGACAGACCACACCGGCTTTTACACTGTCGGCGGGAGTCGGAGTATGGGAGGCGGTGGTGTTCGAGATAGTGATGACATTCGGGTTGGTGTACACGGTGTACGCGACAGCCCTTGATCCGAAGAAGGGGAATTTGGGAATCATAGCACCCATCGCGATCGGTTTCATTGTGGGGGCAAACATTCTGGCGGGTGGGGCCTTCGATGGGGCATCCATGAACCCGGCTGTGTCATTCGGACCCGCGGTGGTGAGCTGGAGCTGGGACAACCACTGGGTCTACTGGCTCGGACCATTTATTGGCGGTGGACTCGCCGGCGTGATCTATGAGCTTATCTTCATCTCCCATACCCACGAGCAGCTCCCCACCACTGATTACTAAACTTCGTGGATGAGTTTGAATCTTTGATTTGAGGGGTTTGGTTTTTATTCCCTTGGTATCTGTAATTTGTGTGTCTTTGTTCATCATCTGCCCTTTTAAATTATGCGTTGAATTCGTGATGATCCATGCCGAATGATTTGGTTCGCTCTTATATAAATATGAAGTCTGTGAAAGCAAAGAGTATTTAACAAGGTTGGAATATACGTGACGTGCCTCGTCAAGGCCAAACTCGGTCCAAATTAAACGATCGATTAAAAACACAGTTGAGCTCTTGATGAGAGGATAAAATACCATGATGATAACGAAGTTAATTTGATCATACCCGAATCATTATCCTCCACTGATGATTATAGTGGTTAACTTGACATAGCTTCCCTGGCAAAAAAGAATTGGCATAGCTTTAATTTGCTTTTCTTTCCTCCTTCTTGTCCTCTTTCTCTTATTTTTTACCTTTGAAAGAGATCTTCTACCGAATCAATTGTCGGTGCAACAATTTTATTTATTTTTTGGAGAACCGTCTAACCCTTTTTGTTTTTCTTGGACGAATCGTTGGTTTACTTTGGTTTTTAAAGGATCAAAAGCAGCGTTGTGAAAACACGCCCGTTATAGCTCCTGCGTTGCTTAATTAAGATAGACGTGAGACAGTGTCACTTGAAGGATTTTTTTTTCCCCCCCAGTGCAACTAATGATTTTATAGTATTTGCAACTTATCTGTATGTTACTAAAGTGAACCATGCCCCTAGAAAAATGGCAATAAGTCATTAAGTCCATCGCCTGCATAACGCATGTTCATCGTACATGACTTGGATTGCTGAGCATCTTTTGCTTTTAACTTTTGTTTCCTTCTCAACTTCTTCCTTCTTTCTTATTTTATTTTCATAGTATATCACAAAACCGAATACTAAGCATGTGCAGTATTTCTATTTCAAACTAATGCCGAAATTATTGGATCATGCCCCCTCAGAAAATGAGAGGATCATCAAGACACGGCCGTTTAAAATTTTTAACCGAAACTGGGTTTGGGAATCAACTATATTATATTCCACGTAGCTAGAGCTGTGAAATGCATTAACCGTTACTTTAATTAAATTTGCATGACATGATGATCACCATGCATCCATCTCAACTTTACTTCGTTGGCCTACTTCCGGTACCCTTTTTATTGTTTCACCCTACACAACCAAAAAGATTTCTAGCCAATTGGTTCTCAGTCCTTGGGGCAACACAGTCAAAATAATAACACTACTAATATATTACACTTCACATATCAATGCATTAAAACTTTTTAAAGGTAGCCAGAATAGTTATTTTTATTATGTGTCAAATACATGATATATATTTGCCAAAAAGGGAACAGGACTTCGGCCTCCGGTGCTCAATCACGCTCCACTGTGTACCTCTTATCCATCTTGGACACGTGCCACCCCCTGATTCCTTCTGCAGAATTGCCTTGCTTTATCACCAGCAAAACGACTGCGGGCTTACCCAGCAGCAGGAGCAGTAACTAGGGAATCCGATAAAATTGAAGCGATACAGGAGAAAATTAGCATGGTTCTTGCACGCACGAAAAACCCTCTTCGGGCGGCGGGTGGGCATTTGGCAGTCGGCTGCCAGAGCTCCTGCACCAGCGGCTATAGCTCCAGTGACACTTAAATAGTGAAATTAACTACTTGAACTCCTTAAACTTTATCAGGTGTTGTTGATAAATTGAATAAAGACAATGAGAATTTGAGTATAATTATTAATAATCTTGATACAGCAATTTATCAATTATTATACTCAAATTGTCATTGTTTTTATCCAGAATGTCAGAATAAAAACAGTGATAGCTTGAGTGACAATTATTATACATCATTTCAAAATGTCAAAATAATCACTTAAAACCTATTTGTCATTTCCACGCTATAATACACATTTTGGGGTTTTCTAAATTCGAATCATATTTATTTAATTTTTTTTAAAAAAATATATTATATTAACTAATTTAATTAGTATTGGTGATCTATTTAAAATAATTAATTATATATTAAGGATTAGAGTAAAGGGGTTGTACGTTATATTACAAGTTTAGCCCAGAAATTTTTTAATAGTTTGATGACAAACCATAGGATACCTATTATTCTAACACGGAGGACAAAATTTTCTGATCCAATCCCAATCCTTTCTTCTTTAATGATTTACCGGAACCTGCTTCTGGTACTGGTCTCTCTCAACGTAAAGATCAGTCAAACCCTCCCCGCTCAGAAGTGAGAAGTTGAAAGCAGCTCTTGCTGTTGCTAAAGTGGATGATTCTGATCTCTCAACACACCCAATAAACTTACCTTATAAACACTAAGTGATATTGGAAAAACACGTTTATAAAATTTCTCTTATAAACCTACGTTGTGTTGTATATTGTAACTCATGTTCGAAAAACAACTTTGATCTCTAACGTAAACACCACTTAACATCTTTTCATCCCATCATAAATCTTTACTTCCCATTGAGAAAGAAAGAAAGCAATTGCATTTAATCCCTTAAATTTTTATGGGCTAAATATAATTTTATGGTTTGTTGTCAAGCAAAAAAGCTGAGAATGTGGTGGTCGGGAGTGTGGGACAGCTTCGTGAGAGCATGCTGTACGATCTGGGCAATTGTTAGTCCCCCCACACTGCTTTAGTCGTCAGGTCCCATTTAAAATGAACACATGTGATGATGAGGGGCAGAAGAAGAAAGCCGAAACTGGAGGGGAGATAACTAACCACCCTTATAATGAAAAATGATGAGAGGTGGAGAAATGGGAAGGGGTAGAGAGCACGTGAAACAAGTCTGGATGACAGCACCCAAATTAATAAAAAAGACTCCTTTCATTTGTATTATCTGGACCAGCCTCACTGTCCTGTCTCTTGTGCTAGTGCTTGCTCGGGCCCACCTCTGCTTTTTAGCTCTTGGATTCACCTAGATCCAAATGCCCTTGCATTCCCTACCAATTCCGCAGCAGTCCAGAGTAGTATTTTTGTCTTCATTCCCTTCATTATTATCACAACTCTACAATCAAAGTGACCATTGACACACCAGTACACCACTTAATTACAGTGGAGCCAAAATGATGCTGCTATGCTCTACGAGACTCTTCACTAAAAATCTAAAACTGCAACCTCTACCAAATACTCCAAACGGCCTAACCTGGTAACACAGGTACAGCATTATTGATATGGTACTGTCATGTGAGAGATAAATTAACAGGTAGGCAGTCCCCCCCCCCCCCCCCCCCCCCGGGGGTGTACATTAAGATTCGCCATTGCAAGTAAGGGAATCCATCAGAAAGAGAGGACAAGAAATGGGGAGGGAGAAGATTATTATTAGGATAATGGAGTTGTTGAGGAATGAGGACCACATATAAAAGTATATGAACCGAAAGAGAATGAGCATGTGGGTTAGGCCTCAAATTGTGCATAAATGTTCTCCGGCGTCCCTATCTCTTGTTGAAAATGATTGGGGAGCTCTGTGACGGTCTTGGTGGCCCATTCCTACTTCACTCTCATACTCTCTACTATTTCTCAACTTGTTTCTATCACACCAAATCCACCTCAATCTTAAATATTTCTTAGTTTTTAAACATTTAACACATAGTCAAAGATTGCTCGTGTAGTGCACCAACAATGGAACCAACTTTAGTGCTTATCGTAATAATAAGAACAAGAGCTAATTAATGTGGTGATATCTACACAATTCAAATATAATTTCAATTGTCAAGATTTAATATTTTGAAATAGTGATTTTTAAATAACAATATCAATTTAAATTCTGTACACATTATTTTTTTTTTTTTGAGGAAAACAAATAAATATGAACGATCAACAGTAGTGATAAGCTCTCATGCTCATAGAAATCCAAAATCAGGATGGTTTATGGGCCCCGTTTAAGGGCAATACTTGTGAAAGATTATGCAGTGAGTCAGTACCTTTGTAACCTTTGTTCTTTGTTCTTTTTTGTTGTTGTTGATAAAAATAGAAGGCAAAGAAGCCAGAATTACACTAAAATGGAATTTAATCTCTAATATTCCTGTTGGACCCAAGAACACGAACGAACTAGGCATTCGTCTAAAACTTTAGACTTTGTAATACTCATATTGGCTAAAGCATCAGCAATTGTATTGGTTTCCCGTGGAATATGTCTATAATCTGCGAGTCTCTTGATAACATCTCCTTGACAGCAACATCATATTCTCAATACCTGAGTTTTCCTATGAGATAGAGTTGACAACCTCCAAGGCATCTGCCTCTAAAGTTTCTTGATTCCCAAATCCCAGGCTATTTTTAAACCTTTGAAAATAGCACTCTCCTCAACTATAACAGCATTTGACAGTCCTACTTCTTTTGTAAATCCTTTTACCCATTCACCTCTGTAATTTCTTATTACTCCTCCACAACTAGCCTTAGAATTTCGCAAAACTACTGCCCCATCGACATTAATTTTATCGGCCGGAGCAGACAATTTTGAGCCGCTATTCTGATGCTTGCTAACTCCCCATTGTTTCTACTTACCCTCTCGCTTTTGTCTTCGGGGCTTTTGTACTACTTTCCACAACCCCTGCTCATTTGGAATAGCTTCCTCGGTAGCCATATCCCTAATTAGCTCGTTATCATTGCATGCATCAGTTTTCTCCCCTGTTTTTGGTTTTCCATTCCAAGATATGACCATAAACGTCGCAATTTGTGCATAGCCAGTGAAGGCCTTCATACTCCAAATAATAGTCCTCATTGTCAAGTGTGAATCCTGACATTAATTGTTTACTCAGATCCACTAACACATATATTCTTGCATAATGGCCTCTAAGCCAGCAAGAGGTATTGATATCTATCTTGGTAGTCTCTCCTCTTCTATCACTGATCCATGTTAGAGCCTCTTTGTCATAATATTCAAGAAAGACCTTCGGCAATCTGACCCATACAGCAACTTTATCGAAAGTAGCTATCTGTGGTTGGACCTGAGGTTTCAAGGATGGACGGTTAAAAAATGATCAAAGATCATCTAGGGTCCACTCATCAAAGCTTTAAGGTAGTCTTACTTCTTGGAAAGTTTTACCACAAAGTATCAATTACCAATATTAATCAAGCTGACGACTCCTCGCTTCACCCATAAAGATTGAAGAATTGAGAAAAGAAGTTTATATCCAATGTTCTTAACTAACAACTTCACAATCAATGCTCTGTTCCAAGCTTTATAAAGTTGTTTCTTCATCGGAGAATGTTAGAAAATTTTGATCCGAGTTCTCCTTGATATAGTTAGAAACAAATTATATTCGGTATATTTCCTTTGTATTATATTCTAGAGTATTATTGTATAATCTAGAATAATGCTATAGAGACACTTGTCATTGTTTTATTGGTTATACATTTCTATAAATAGAATGATGGAGGCTCAAGCTATTTTGAGAGCTTGACCTAATTTTTCCTAAATTCCTAACTTGGTACCAGAGCCTAAAAGCCAGAAATGGCATCCTCTGGGATTTTCTCTACCCAATCAGAATCAACCATCTCTTCTTCTTTGTCTGAAAACCCTAACCCTAATTCCTCCATTTCTCCAAATACTCAGTCTTCAAGAACCTCACCTGTAGACCCTGTCATTGCCATGTCTTAGTCTCCTTTTCCTGTGCTTCCCACGTCGCTGTCCTCTATCAGTCAAAGGCTGACCCACCTTCATCAATTCCACCCACCCTCCTCTCTCCCAACTTTCCCATTTCTGTCGTATCCTCCTTTTCCTTCCTCAGATCCGAGCCCTTCTTCTCTCCCACCTTTCCCTTTCCGTCATATCCCTCTTTCCCTTCCTCAGATCCGAGCCTGCGTCACCCAACCCACACCACCGTGCTTTCCTCCCATATTCCGATTTCCACCGCCGCCGCCCACACTCTGCCTCAATCGTCCTCCCTCTTCTCTTCCACAGTGATTCCGCCACTCTCCACCTATTACCCTTCATCTTCAACCTCACCGTCGGTTTTTCCTCAACCCCCTCAGCTTCACTGACAGCGGTTCCATCCCACAACTACTCTCAGTTTCCAGGTGCTTCCACGGTCCACCACGGTCCCCAATGTTAGTTCTCTGAGTGTTTTGATGATTAACAACAATTAGTTCTCTGAGTGTTTTGATGATTAACAACAATTGGAAACAATATTGAAAAGGTTTGACAAAGTTTAGAATAATTTAAACTTGTATTTTTCAATCTGTCAAAATCAAACTCGAGCCTGTTAGTGTTGAACTCGAGCCTGGATTTGACAGAGAGCACAAACTTGTCCAGTTGATTCCCAAACTCGAGACTGAACCTGAAGTTTAAAATTAAACTTTTGAAAAGTTCACATGAACTCGAGCCTACTAAGGTCAAACTCGAGTTCATTCTTTCCAGAGAGTTTTTGAACTTTGAGAACATGTTAAACCTTACACTTGCTTTCTTCAAACCTCAAGTTTGAAAGGATCCAAAGAAAGTTTTAAGAGCATGAACTCGAGCCTGTCATGGCAAACTCGAGTTCATCTCTGGCGGGACAAGTTGTTTGAAACTTAAAGATATTTTCAAGCTCTGCACTGTTCCATTAAAAGAAAAGTTTTTCGGTTTGAAAAGTTCACCAATGCTCAAACTCGAGCCTAACATATTCAAACTCGAGCCTAGTTTTGGCCAAGAGCAAAGAACTGCTTTTAAGCTATTTAAACTCGAGACTGAGACTTTCAAACTCGAGCCTAAAAGTTCCAGAGAGCAAAGAACTTTTGGATATGTTTTTAAACTCGAGAGTGTGTTTTGCAAACCTCAGGTTTGTGTTTTCAAGCTAAAACGAAGTCTGTTCAAAAGTGTCTCGAACTCGAGCCTGACATTAATGAACTCGAGTTCATTTCAACCCGAGAGCTTCTTAGTTTTTCAATGACTTGAGAACCTCCAGTTTAAAAGACAAACCTCAGGTTTGTTCATTTTGAACTTACATGCTTTTAAACACTGAAGCCTCGAACTCGAGCCTAACTTTAATAAACTCGAGTTCATTTCAACCCGAGAGCATTTTAGTTTTTCAATGATCTGCAAACCTCAGGTTTATAAAGCAAACCTCAGGTTTACACTTTTTGAACTTGCACAGTTTTGAACACTAAAGCCTCGAACTCGAGCCTGTAAGAACTGAACTCGAGTTCGTGACGCTGGTTCAGAATTTTTGAATTTGGGCATTTCAGAAATCAATGTTATTTGATTATATCTTCTTCCAATATTATTCTCTGATATTCCCTGCTATGTTTAACGTATTTATTAGTGGATTTCAGAGCATTAAAGAATGTTTGGTGAGAGGTTAGAGTATAAAGCAAAAAGCACCTCAGAGCATTTATTGCAAAGCACAAAAGTTACTCCTTCTACCCAAATCCTTCTGCACACGCTTACAAAGTATTTAAGGATGTTAGCTGAAACAAGAAAACTCCTCTCCAACGGATTAATTCGCAGAAAGTCAGCCCTGATGTCTTGACCAACTAGATTAAGGGAAAACAAGAGAGAGAAGACCCCAAAAACCACTTCAGAACACTTGGGCAACTTCTCCAACGGTCTGATTCAAGCTACAACGGTCATTTAATGTTCTCTAGCTATAAATAGAGTTCATTAACATCTTCAAAATGACATAGAACTACTCTGAGCGAATTTCTACTAAGTTCATTTATTGTGTATTAGCTTTCACTTATAGAGTATCATACTTGATACAAGTACTTCAGTGTTCATCATATCTACTCTGTAAGAGAGTTAAATATTTGTAAATCATTTATTGATTGAGATAACTACAAGTCAGGGGACTTGGTAGTTGAGGTGTATTGATTACAACTTGTAAGGGGGAGTGTGTTCTAGTGAGAGAACAACTCTTAGTGCAGAGTGTGTAATCAATATTGTTGAGTTAGTGAATTGAAAATCCCAAGTGAGGCTTGGGGACTGGATGTAGGTCAGGAAAGGACCGAACCAGTATAAATTGTATTGTGTTTAGCTTCTTCTCCTTATCCTCTCTGTTGTGCTCTGTTTTGAGTGATCGAAAACAGAACAAGTTACGAAAATTTTAAAGATACCCAATTCACCCCCCCTCTTGGGTATAAAGCTCCTGCTTTCATTTGGTATCAGAGCCGGTCTTCTCAGAAGAGTCTAACAGCTCGAGAAGGATCACTATGGAAGGGATTCTTCCAGATGGAGCTTCAATCAACAGACCTCCCGGTTTCGATGGCAAACACTATTCTTTCTGGAAGGCAAAATTTCGTGTGTTTGTCATGGCTACCGAATATGGCTTGTGGAGAGTCTTCGAGACAGGAGATTATGTTCCGGTCAAAGTCGAAGAGGGGATCACTGTTCCAAAGACCGAAGCTGAGTTCAACGATGACGATAAAAAGAATATCACTCTCAACAGCAAGGCCATCCTAATGCTTCAGAGTGCTCTTAGCCAAAAGGAGTACTTTCGTGTCTGCAATCTGTCATCAGCAAAAGAAATGTGGAAGGCGCTGGAGATCGCATACGAAGGAACTTCTGGGATCAAGGAGAATCGGATTAATATTCTGACCACTGAATATGATTTGTTGAGGATGAAACAAGGAGAAAGTATTGGAGAGTTTCAGCTTAGATATACTCACCTCACAAATCAGCTAGCTGCATTGGGAAAGATTTTTGACCAACGATCTCAAGTGAGAAAAATTCTTAACATTCTCACTAAAGATTGGGAAGCAAAGGTCACTGCTATTGAAGAGGCTCGTGGTGAGTCTATGACGTCTGTTGCTGCGTTATTTGGAAGCCTGTCTGAGTATGAGAGCAAGCTGAAATTTAAGAAAGACCTGGAAGATGTTAATGGAAGCAACAATCGAAATAAAGGGGTAGCTCTGAATGTCGAAAAAGATGATGAAGATGAAGATGAGGATGAAGAAATTAGCATGATGGTCCGAAGGTTCAAAAAGTTTTACAAGAAGGATCAAGGCTTCAAGAAGTTTCAGAAGGGAAGCTCAAGTTATGAATCAAAAAAACCCATCATCTGCTATGAATGTGAGAAGCCTGGACACATCAAGGCAGATTGCCCTCAGCTGAAGAAACAAGAGAAAGAACAGAAGAAGTTCAAGAAATTCAAAAAGAAGGCATATGTGTCAGCAATATGGGGAGATAGCTCATCGGATGAGGATGAAGCTGACGAAGACGAAAGCGAAAAAGCCAACATATGCCTAGTCGCTGAGGAAGAAGAGCAACACAATGAAAGAAATGAGGTATGTCTTAGAGCATCAAAGCCAAACAAGTGGTACATTGATAGTGGATGCTCAAGACACATGACTGGAGACAAATCAAAGTTTTTATCAATAAAGCCAAAAGATGGAGGTAGAGTCACATTTGGAGGTGATCAATCCGGGAAAATCGCTGGCATTGGTGAGATAGGCAACAATGAAGGCCCACTCATCAAAGACGTCTACCTTGTAGAAGGATTGTGTCACAATCTCCTAAGTGTGAGCCAAAGCACCGATAAGGGTAATTTGGTAATATTTGACTCTGATGAATGCTTTATTGTTAAAAAGGATTTGATCTCTATGAATAATTTGAAAAACAAAGCCTTATTTAGAGCACCTAGAGATGGAAACTGTTATACTTTGAACCTCTCTAGCAATGCTTCTGTTTCTGAAAATTGTTTTGTCAGTAACCTGAATGAGAGTTGGCTATGGCATAAGCGATTAGCTCATGTCAATATGTATCAACTTGACAAGTTATTGAAAAAGGATTTGGTTATTGGCATTCCCAAATTGAATTTCAAAAATGATATGATTTGTGATGCTTGTCAAAAGGGAAAACAGACCAAATCTTCTTTTAAAGCTAAAAATGAGATTTCAACAAACAGACCTCTTCAACTTCTTCACATGGATCTAGTTGGACCAGCTAGAGTGAAAAGTCTTGGTGGAAACTTATACACTTTGGTCATTGTTGATGATTACTCTAGATTTACTTGGACTATATTTTTATCATCAAAAGATGAAACATATGATCAGGTTGTTGTTTTTGCCAAGAAGGTCCAGAACGAGAAAGGTCTTTCAATTTCAGGTATAAGGACCGATCACGGTGGAGAATTTGAAAACAATGCCTTTGCTGAGTTTTGTGATAGTATGGGGATCAACCATAATTTCTCGGCACCAAGAACACCACAACAGAATGGTGTTGTGGAGAGAAAGAATCGAGTACTCACGGAAATGGCCCGGGCAATGCTGAACGAATATAACACTTCACAAGTGTTTTGGGCGGATGCCATGAGTACGGCCTGTTACATCTCCAACAGAGCCTATGTGAGAAAGAAGTTGAACAAGACCCCGTACGAACTCTACAAAGACCGAAAGCCAAACCTCAGTCACCTACATGTCTTCGGATGTAAGTGCTATGTGCACAATAACGGTAAAGACAATGTTGGTAAATTCGATCCTAAAGCTGATTTAGCTATCTTTATTGGTTATTCTAATAGGAGTAAAGCATATAGAGTCTTTAATACTAGAACTAAGATTGTTGAAGAATCTATACATGTTGTATTTTGTGAATCTGAATCTGATAAATCCTTGGATGATGAAGAGGAGACTATTTTCAAAAACAAATTCTTTTCGAAAAATGCTCCTACTCCTTCTGAAAACTCTGAAAATGTTTTTGAGGCTGATCCTGAAAACAATTTAGAAAATCCTGACCAGTCTCAACCTAGAGCTTGGAGATTTATAAGGAATCATCCTTTAGACCAAGTCATAGGTGATGTGAATCAAGGAGTTAGGACCAGAAATAGTACTCTGAATGAAGTTACATTTTCTGCATTTATTTCACATATAGAGCCCTCTAAGATAGAAGAAGCCCTTTCAGACAATGATTGGGTGATTGCTATGCAAGAGGAGCTACATCAATTTGATAGAAATCAAGTTTGGGACTTGGTACCTAGACCCAAAGACCATCCGGTAATTGGGACAAAATGGGTATTCAAGAACAAACGTGATGAGTCAGCCATCATTGTGCGTAACAAGGCTAGATTAGTGGCCAAAGGTTACAATCAAGAAGAAGGAATAGACTATGAAGAGACTTATGCTCCAGTAGCTAGATTGGAAGCAATAAGAGTTCTTCTAGCATTTGCATGCACAAAAGGTTTTAAACTCTATCAAATGGATGTCAAAAGTGCTTTTCTAAATGGTTTCATTCAAGAGGAGGTGTATGTTGAACAACCTCCAGGTTTTGAAAATGATCAATTTCCCGATCATGTTTTTAGACTTAAGAAAGCCTTGTATGGTCTTAAGCAAGCTCCTAGAGCTTGGTATGAAAGATTGAGTCAATTCTTACTCAATCAAGGATTTATCAGAGGCAAAGCTGATACAACACTTTTCATAAAGAAAAACAAATTGAATGAAATTTTAATTGTTCAAATTTATGTTGATGACATCATATTCGGTGCTACTAATGACTCCTTGTGTGAGGAATTTTCCAAGACTATGCAGGGTGAATTTGAAATGTCAATGATGGGTGAGCTCAACTACTTCCTTGGACTGCAAATCAAGCAACGAAAAAATGGGATATTCATATCCCAAACCAAGTATCTAAATGATTTGCTGAAGAAGTTTGGGATGGACAAGTGCAATGGAGCCGACACACCAATGAGCACAACCACTTCCTTGGATGCTGATGAAGAGGGCAAGGATTTCAACATCACCAAGTATAGAGGAATGATTGGATCATTGCTCTATCTAACCGCAAGCCGCCCAGACATCCAATTCAGTGTAGGGATGTGTGCACGATTTCAATCCGCTCCTAAAGAGTCTCACGCTGAACATGTAAAGAGGATATTCAGATATCTCTCAGATACAAAAACTCTTGGACTATGGTTTCCCAAAGGTCAACCGGAGCACTTGGTAGCATATTCAGATTCGGATCATGCTGGCTACAAGACGGATAGAAAGAGCACAAGTGGTCAATGCGAGTTCTTTGGCAACTCACTTGTGTCTTGGTTCAGCAAGAAACAAACAACTGTGGCCGTGTCATCAACCGAAGCTGAATATGTGGCCGCCTCAAGTTGCTGTGCTCAAGTGCTGTGGTTGAAGCAACAACTTGCTGATTTAGGAGTATACTTGAAGGAGATCCCGATATTGTGCGATAATACAAGCACAATAAGCTTGGCCAAAAATCCCGTGCAACATACAAGAACCAAGCATTTTGATGTGAGGCACCACTTCATTCGGGACCATGTCCAGAAGCGAGATGTCAAAGTGATGTTCATTCCAACTCATCTTCAACTTGCTGACATCTTCACCAAGCCTCTAGCTAAGGAACAATTCACTTTCATAAGGAGAGAATTGGGAATGGTAAATCCCAATGAATTGTAAGAAATACTCTCTTAAATCTAATGTTAGATATGTTTTTGATGATTAACCAATACTGACTTAAGCATCGGAGTTTCTAGATAGGTTCTGTGCAGGATGTTTTTGTCTAAAACTTGCTGAAATTGGGGACAAACTCGAGCCTACACTTGGTGAACTCGAGCACAAAAGAGACAGAGAAGAAATGAGAGTTTAAGTCTGGACAAACTGGAGCCTAAGAAAGGTGAACTCGAGCTCGAGAGAGGCAAACAGGAGTTGAAAGGCAAATCGTGAACGAACTCGAGTTCATTAGTGAATGAACCTCAGGTTCATTTCTGACAGAGAACAACGATGGAACTCAGACAAAGTGAACTCGAGCCCATCAATAACGAACTCGAGTTCGAAAATCACAGAGAGCAATCCTGCTGAGAAATCATTCTGAACTCGAGCCCATAAGTGAGAACCTCAGGTTCACGAGGAAGTTCAAGAGTTCACAATACACTCTTGAAGTCCAGGTAAGTGGATTTTTATGACGAACTCGAGCCCACAAGTTGTGAACTCGAGTTCATCGTGTGCCCTATATATATACTACAGTTGTGAACTTTCCACTTCACTGCACTCGAACCTCCGGTTTGCCCTAATTCCTCTCATCTTCTTCATCTTCTTCATTCTCTGATCTTTGCGAAAATGACTTCCAAATCCTCAAACCCCAAAGAACCTAACCCTAATCCCTCTCAAACTTCCTCTCAAGCTCAATCTGAGCGTCCTGTTCGAACAAAGTCTCGGTCCACTCGTTTACGGTATGGCATCGACAAAGAAATCAGAGGAGTTCTGAGTGGCAACCCAGCGGTTCCTCCCTCTAGACCAAAGGGAGTAGTGATTGGAGAAGAACGAACAAAGAAGAGGCATGACCCTGAACCGGAAGTACAAGGAAGAGGAAAAGCTCCTCAACCTTCGGTCCCTTTGAGAGAGAAGCAGCCTTTCAAAAAGAAAAAGACTGCTGGCATTCATTCGGTTCCTACCCCCGGTCAAGGCAGTGGCCAACCTCAACCTTCACCTCAATCTCAGGACCAAGGTGGTCCTCAGGTATCTCAGCCCTTGCCTGCTATTTTGGACATTTACAATCATAAGAGGTGTCCCCCTGGTTTCAATGAGAATCCCTGTAGGATGACTCCTGAGGAGGGAACTCTGTTTAGAAAGAAGTTTGACGATAAAAGGAAATTTTGCCCAATTGTCTCTGTCGACATGGCAAAATTAAAAGAAGAGTGTAGCCTGGACTTGAGCCCTTGGTTGAAGCCTTTTGAATCTCTCATCTCCATCAAAAACCCCTACAGTCCTAAACTTGTGAAAGTCTTTTACTTTCACATGCAGTCTGACAATGTCCTAAATTCAGAAGGAGATTTAGTGGAAGAGAGAATTGTGACCAAAGTAAGGGGCCAGAAAATCACCATCACCCCAGCTTACCTCAATTCCCTTCTTCAAATTGCCAATCCACCTAGAACTGAGACTCATCGATATAGCCAACAAACCACATTTAGTTTGCTCAGACCAGATGTGCCTATTCCTGAGGGATTGGAAATCCTCAACTTCACACCTGCCTCTATGCCTCCAAGAAACCGGGCAATTTGGTACATTTACACAAGAAACTTACTGCAGAAAGGAGGCAATTTCACCCATTTTGCCAAGAAGGACTTCAACATATTTGTTTCTATCTTGGACAAGCAGCCTCAGAACGTGGGGAATTGGATTTTTCAGGAGATGGCCAAGTTCGCTTTTCACTCTAGACTGACCTCTCAGATACCCTTCCCAAGCTTGGTCTCAGTCATCCTTCACCACGAGAAGATTTGGTACCTGGCTGAGAATGATCCTCCACAATATCCAATTGAGTTTGGGCAACACATCATGAATCTCATGAGAGTGGATGAGCCCCAAGGATCTGACCAATCTAGAGCTCCTAAGAGATCCCGGCAAGCAAGATCAAGAGCTACACAGTCCAGAGCCGAGGAAGCTCAGAGTGCTCCTCCTCCCTCTGATTTGGATGCTAGAGTTCAAGAGATTGTGGATAAAGCAGTCTCTAACTTGATTGAGGGGATTGAAGTAGCAGTAGGGAAGCTGGTTGCTGAGGTGAACAAGGGCCACAGTGATTTGGTGGACATTCAAGAAGGGTTCAGAGTAGAACAAGAGGCTCTAAAGAACCAGATCAGTGATCAAGCCTCCACTATCTCAACTATGTTGGTTACGATGATGAGTTTGAGCGACAAGATGGACAAAATATTGAAGACTCAGTCCTCGGATGCTTCTACTTCTGTGCCTGCACCTTCAGACTCTACACCTGTCCCTGAACCTCACCTTGATCCTATGTCCACACCCTTTGTCACTAATCCTATCACTACACCTCCCATTGAACCTCCAGTTTCTGACCCTCTGCCAGTAGCCCAACCTTCTTCTTCCCCACCTTTTGCTGATGACAAAGGGGGAGAGAGTGTTGAGTGATTTTGTTGGGAAGTGTTCATGCTGTTTGGATTTTGTGTTCTTAGTTTAGGATTTTGTGTTCTCAGTTTGTATTATATTGTTCAAAACTGAGCTATATGAAATATGAAATTTCAATTGCATATGATTATGAAATATGAAATTTCAATTGCATATGATTGGTTTGTGTTTCTGCTGTATTTTTGACTTAGACTCTGATAACGTACTACACTCTCTTATAATCTGCTTAATTTCTTTTTTTCTCTAAAATTGGACTTCAAAAGAGTTTTTTTTCAAATTTCAAAATCAAATTGTTTACAAAGTGTTGTCATCATCAAAAAGGGGGAGAATGTTAGTTCTCTGAGTGTTTTGATGATTAACAACAATTAGTTCTCTGAGTGTTTTGATGATTAACAACAATTGGAAACAATATTGAAAAGGTTTGACAAAGTTTAGAATAATTTAAACTTGTATTTTTCAATCTGTCAAAATCAAACTCGAGCCTGTTAGTGTTGAACTCGAGCCTGGATTTGACAGAGAGCACAAACTTGTCCAGTTGATTCCCAAACTCGAGACTGAACCTGAAGTTTAAAATTAAACTTTTGAAAAGTTCACATGAACTCGAGCCTACTAAGGTCAAACTCGAGTTCATTCTTTCCAGAGAGTTTTTGAACTTTGAGAACATGTTAAACCTTACACTTGCTTTCTTCAAACCTCAAGTTTGAAAGGATCCAAAGAAAGTTTTAAGAGCATGAACTCGAGCCTGTCATGGCAAACTCGAGTTCATCTCTGGCGGGACAAGTTGTTTGAAACTTAAAGATATTTTCAAGCTCTGCACTGTTCCATTAAAAGAAAAGTTTTTCGGTTTGAAAAGTTCACCAATGCTCAAACTCGAGCCTAACATATTCAAACTCGAGCCTAGTTTTGGCCAAGAGCAAAGAACTGCTTTTAAGCTATTTAAACTCGAGACTGAGACTTTCAAACTCGAGCCTAAAAGTTCCAGAGAGCAAAGAACTTTTGGATATGTTTTTAAACTCGAGAGTGTGTTTTGCAAACCTCAGGTTTGTGTTTTCAAGCTAAAACGAAGTCTGTTCAAAAGTGTCTCGAACTCGAGCCTGACATTAATGAACTCGAGTTCATTTCAACCCGAGAGCTTCTTAGTTTTTCAATGACTTGAGAACCTCCAGTTTAAAAGACAAACCTCAGGTTTGTTCATTTTGAACTTACATGCTTTTAAACACTGAAGCCTCGAACTCGAGCCTAACTTTAATAAACTCGAGTTCATTTCAACCCGAGAGCATTTTAGTTTTTCAATGATCTGCAAACCTCAGGTTTATAAAGCAAACCTCAGGTTTACACTTTTTGAACTTGCACAGTTTTGAACACTAAAGCCTCGAACTCGAGCCTGTAAGAACTGAACTCGAGTTTGTGACGCTGGTTCAGAATTTTTGAATTTGGGCATTTCAGAAATCAATGTTATTTGATTATATCTTCTTCCAATATTATTCTCTGATATTCCCTGCTATGTTTAACGTATTTATTAGTGGATTTCAGAGCATTAAAGAATGTTTGGTGAGAGGTTAGAGTATAAAGCAAAAAGCACCTCAGAGCATTTATTGCAAAGCACAAAAGTTACTCCTTCTACCCAAATCCTTCTGCACACGCTTACAAAGTATTTAAGGATGTTAGCTGAAACAAGAAAACTCCTCTCCAACGGATTAATTCGCAGAAAGTCAGCCCTGATGTCTTGACCAACTAGATTAAGGGAAAACAAGAGAGAGAAGACCCCAAAAACCACTTCAGAACACTTGGGCAACTTCTCCAACGGTCTGATTCAAGCTACAACGGTCATTTAATGTTCTCTAGCTATAAATAGAGTTCATTAACATCTTCAAAATGACATAGAACTACTCTGAGCGAATTTCTACTAAGTTCATTTATTGTGTATTAGCTTTCACTTATAGAGTATCATACTTGATACAAGTACTTCAGTGTTCATCATATCTACTCTGTAAGAGAGTTAAATATTTGTAAATCATTTATTGATTGAGATAACTACAAGTCAGGGGACTTGGTAGTTGAGGTGTATTGATTACAACTTGTAAGGGGGAGTGTGTTCTAGTGAGAGAACAACTCTTAGTGCAGAGTGTGTAATCAATATTGTTGAGTTAGTGAATTGAAAATCCCAAGTGAGGCTTGGGGACTGGATGTAGGTCAGGAAAGGACCGAACCAGTATAAATTGTATTGTGTTTAGCTTCTTCTCCTTATCCTCTCTGTTGTGCTCTGTTTTGAGTGATCGAAAACAGAACAAGTTACGAAAATTTTAAAGATACCCAATTCACCCCCCCTCTTGGGTATAAAGCTCCTGCTTTCACCCAAGTCTCTGCTCGTACCACTCCATTGTTGAGCTCTCTCCACCAGGGCAGTCTCGTCAAGTTGGACGGTGACAACTTCTTAATCTGGGAATCGATGATCATGCCTATAGTCAGGGGTCATCGGCTTGAAGGTTATGTTTTTGGCACCACGCCAATTCCTCCTGAATTTGTTTTTGATTCAGCCGAACAGGTATGCCCAAATCCTGCCTATGGTGACTGGTTAGCTACTGATCAGATTCTTCTTGGATGGCTTCTCGGCACCATGACTGTTGAAATAGCAAGTCAGATGATCGGCTGTGAGACCTCTGCGTCTCTTTGGAAAGCCATTACTGAGTTTGTAGGTGCCAATACCAGATCAAGAATCACCTTCTTAAAGAGTGAGTTTCAACAACTCAAGAAAGGCTCTCTCAAGATGAGAGAATACTTGGCCAAGATGAAATCTGTTTCCGATAATTTAACACTTGCTGGATGTCCCTTGTCTCTCACTGATCTTGTTACTCAAACATTGGCTGGCTTAGATACTGAATATACACCTATTGTAGTTTTGCTTTCTGAGAAGGATCACTTGTCCTGGTCTGAACTTCAGTCTAAATTACTCACATATGAATCACGTTTGGAGCAGCTGCACTCATCTACTTCTTCTAATTTGTCTCATACGTTCGCTGGTTTGACCATTTCATCTGACCACAATCAGCCATCTCAGTCACACAGAGGCCGTGGACGTGGTGGTAGGAGAGGCAGGGGTCAATCAAACCGAGGAGGCAGAGGATACTTCTCCCAATCCAAATCTGACAGACCATGGTGCTACCTATGCGACAAACCAGGTCATGAAGTGGCTAACTGTTTTAAGCGTTTTGACAAGAACTTCAAGCCTCCCACATGCAAGCCTAACTCTGCTTCTGCCTATATCACCACTCCAGAAACAACTATTGATCCAGCATGGTATTTGGTTACAGGAGCTACTCATCATGTCACTAACTCCTCAGATGATGTTGGAACTACTGTGCACTCAGGTATTAATTCAATTTCAGTAGGTAATGGCTCTTCTGTTCATGTGATTGGATCTGGACATGCTAAATTACTCTGTGATAAACCTGCTGGTGTGAAATCTCTGAATTTGAATGATATTCTTGTTTCTCCTATGATGTCAAAGAAACTGATCAGTGGTTACAAATTGACTAATGACAATAGTAATGTTTTTGTTGAAATTAACTCTGCTGGCTGCTTTGTGAAGGACAAGAGTTTGCCTAGTGTTTTGCTGCAAGGGAAAATAACGAAAGGATCAACCCCAGGCCTCTATCGGATTGACAATCCTGTTGTTCTAGTGACAAGTCTAGCTGCTAGTTTTGTTTCTGTTGGAAATAGTCCAGTTAGTACAAGTAGAAGTTTGTCTCTTTCAGAATCTTGGCATTGAAGATTAGGACATCCTAGTAAAGTTGTTCTACAAAAAGTTCTTACTAATTGTAATATTCAATTGCCAGTTAATGAAAGATTTCAGTTTTGTGACTCTTGTCAATTGGGTAAATCCCATAGATTGTCATTTCCCATCTCTGTTTCACGGGCCCCTTGTGTTTTAAATTTGATTCATACTGATCTTTGGGGTCCCTCACCAGTTAAATCTGTTAATGGTTATAGATATTACATCAGTTTTCTTGATGACTACAGCAGACACACGTGGATTTATCTGTTGAAAACAAAAGGAGAGGCTCTCACTGCATTCAAAACTTTTAAGAACATGGCTGAGAATATGTTGAAAACAAAAGGAGAGGCTCTCACTGCATTCAAAACTTTTAAGAACATGGCTGAGAATATGTTTGACAAACGAATTAAAGTCCTTCATAGTGATTGGGGTGGTGAGTTCAGGAATTTTCAGAGTTTTCTGGATGATAGTGGTATTATCTTTCGGCATTCTTGTCCTCATACATTTGTTCAGAATGGTAGAGTTGAGAGAAAGCATCGTCATATTGTTGAGACAGGTTTAACTCTTTTGGCTCATGCACATATGCCTACCTTTTATTGGTGGGAGGCCTTCTCTACTGCCACTTATCTTATTAATAGGCTTCCTACTGCTGTCTTAAAGGATGTTTCTCCTTTTGAACTCCTATATCACAGAACACCTGATTATAGGAATCTCAAAATTTTTGGATGCGCTTGTTTCCTGTGTCTTCGTCCTTATAACCAGAATAAACTTCAATTTCATAGCACTAAATGCATTTTTCTTGGTTATAGTGGCTCTCATAAAGGTTTCAAGTGCTTAAACTCTACCGGCCGGATATACATTTCCAGACATGTTGTGTTTAATGAGGATGAATATCCTTTTACTGACAGTTTTTTGTGTTTGCAGAAGCCATTAGTCACCGGTCTTATTGATCTCTCAAGTGTCTCACCCTTTATTCCTGAGAATACACACTCCTCTGTTTTAGCCACCAACATTGATCCCAGACCTGATCATTGCTCCTTGTTGACCTCCACTTCTCTGGTTTCATCTTCTCATCCTCATTTTCCTTCACTTCCAGCTCTTCCACCCATTTCTGTTTCTCCCTTCTCCTCACCTATCTCTCTTCCTCCACCTACATCCGCTGCTCCTACAGCCCTTTCCTCTCCTTCACCATCTTCTCCCCACTCTTCCTCCATCATTTCAGACACCTCCCAAACATATGACTCTTCTCCTTCATCACCTAACACTCTCCTCTCTCTATCTCCTACCACCTCACCTCTCACTTCTTCCCCCCCATGCCAACCACCCACCACCTCTCCTTCTTCACTGTCACTACCAATGATTCCACCTCACCCAATGATCACCCGGAGCAAGCTTGGGATTTCTAAACCCAAGTTTCCTTATGTTGGCTTAACCATTGCCTCAGATTCTGTTCCACAGACGGTCCGGCAAGCTTTGGCTTCCCCTCCTTGGAAACAAGCCATGGCAGAAGAGTTTTCAGCTCTCCAAAGAAATGCTACATGGACCCTTGTTCCTAGACTCAAGGCATATAATGTTGTTGACAACAAGTGGATTTTTAAATCCAAGTTTAATTCTGATGGTTCTCTAGCCAAGCGAAAGGCGCGACTTGTTGCTAAGGGTTTTCAATAGAGTGAAGGTATTGACTTCTATGAGACTTTCAGTCCTGTAATTAAGGCTTCTACTATTCGCATTGTTCTCACTCTGGCTGTTTCTTTGGGCTGGGACATCAAGCAACTTGATATAAATAATGCTTTTCTCAATGGTTTCTTATCTGAACCTGTCTATATGAAACAGCCGGAAGGTTTTGTTGACCCATCTAAGCTTGATTTTGTATGCAAATTGTCTAAAACTCTTTATGGCCTAAAACAAGCCCCTCGGGCATGGTTTGATAGATTACGTAATGTGCTTCTTGCTTGGGGGTTTACTAATTCAAGGAGTGATATCTCCTTGTTTGTCTATTCTGACAAAACTCAGATTTTGATGATTCTGATATATGTGGATGATATCCTTGTGACTGGCAGTAATTCCCATAGTCTCAAATGTTTTGCCACCAAACTTCATTCTATTTTCTCCTTGAAGGATCTTGGCTCTCTTCACTATTTCCTTGGAATTGAAGCACATAGAGATAGCACAGGATTGTACTTAACTCAAGGGAAATATATCTGTGATTTGCTTGACATGTTCAACATGAATAATGCCTCCCCCATGTCCCACCCCCATGACAGCCAGTAAATCTTTGTCTGCATATTCAGGGGAACTACTCTCCAACCCCACAGAATATAGAAGTGCAGTTGGTGCTCTCTAATACCTGTGTAACACAAGGCCTGATATCAGTTTTAGTGCTGGTAAACTAAGTCAGTTTTTGTCCCAACCAACCACTGAGCATTGGAAAGCACTGAAGAGAGTCTTAAGATATCTTTGAGGCACTATTCATTATGGTATTCATGTGAAGCCAGCTAGTATTCTTGATTTGTCTGCTTATTCAGATGCTGATTGGGCATCTTGACCGGATGATAGACGTTTTGTTGGGGGATATTGTGTTTTTCTAGGTAACTCACTAGTGATATGGTCATTTAAGAAGCAATCTGTTGTTTCCCGATCTAGCTGTGAATCTGAATATCGTTCTTTATCTAACACTGCATCTGAACTGAGTTGGATTAGATCATTACTTTCTGAGTTGCATTTGAGATTGAAGCAGGTACCTACCATATGGGTTGATAACACTAGTGCAGCTGCACTTGCATCCAATCCTGTGCATCATGCTAGAACAAAGCACATTGAAATAGATGTGCACTTTGTTAGAGATCAAGTTTTATCCAAAAAGCTGAAGGTATCATATGTTCCTACAGCTAGACAGATTGCAGATTGTCTTACTAAACCACTACACAGCTCTAGATTCTGTTTTCTTAGAGATAAGTTGGGAGTCATTGTTGCTCCCATTAAAAGGCATCAACAAGCTCTCACCTTGACCAGAAGCAAGAAGAAGAAGATGGTTCGAAGTGACGGAGGGAGTTAGAAACAAATTATATTCTGTATATTTCCTTTGTATTATATTCTAGAGTATTATTGTATAATCTAGAATAATGCTATAGAGACACTTGTCATTGTTTTATTGGTTATACATTTCTATAAATAGAATGATGGAGGCTTAAGCTATTTTGAGAGCTTGACCTAATTTTTCCTAAATTCCTAACTGATATCACAGAGAGGTTTACTATTCTCTTTTTCAGACATAGTATCGTCCAACAATTCTTGATCACAGACTAAATCACCACCCTCCTTGTTGTGACTATTAATACCTTGCAGCTTCTCGGTGAATGACGTACCAGCCACCCAACGATTCTTCCTCACATCACCTAACATTGGCCATCCATCATTGTTTTTATTCCCATCGTTTTTTTTTGAGCTTCAGTGAAGCAGGTCATCGTCCTCCTTAGAGGGAGGAACCTGAGCAAAGACTTTCCTAGAGAGCACAATTGCCAGCAAGGAAGACTTTCTTAACTATATATCAGAGATGTTCATGGACCAGACTGGACCAGATTTGGCCTCAACACGAGGTCTGGTCTTGATAGGACCTCGGGCTAGACAAATCAACCCAAAGTCCGGTCTAGTCTAACACGAGCCCGAGATCGAGCTGGACCAGACCAGTCCAATGGACTACCTAGACCAGTTCAGGTAGTCCAAGACTTTTTTTTTTCCTTGATTCATGTGCTCATTCTCACATACTCCAGGACTATTTCCCCCCCCAACTATTCTCTTCCCTTGCTTTCTCGCACTCTCAAAAATATGAGGGACTGGTTGGCTTTGGCGACAACGTTGGCAAGGGCGTAGCTAGCGGCGACGGTTGGAAGAGCCGAAGATCTGGAATGCTGCCTGTGTCGAAGATCAGAACTGTGTGAGAAAAGAATGATGGAGCTTCAGATCTGTGAAAAGAACGGGAAAGAGCTCTGGCCTGAAGTCAGTGACAAGTTGGTACGATGAAGATCTGATCAAGTTTGTGCTATACGTTACCGCTTGTGTTCTCTGAAGGGTGCTTAGGTTGCGAATTTTGTATTTGTCTTCATTTTTTTTAATCTTTGGTTGGGTTTCTGATTTTGGGTCAGTGTTGGATTGTATATTTGTAGGAATGTTGATTTTATGAGGATTTATAGTATGTGTAAGTAAAAGTTACGATTTTTTTCCCTCTCTTTCTTTTGCATATATGAAAGAAGTTTATGCTTTTGATAGCAATTTAAGCAATCCCTATGAACAACACACTTTGTGAGTGTTGATGTTATCTTTTTAGCTGGAAATTTGAGTTTGTTATCCAACGTTGTGGTAACGTCAAATATATATATATATATATATATATATATATATATGGGCCGGATTGCACCAGACAAAGGGTCTGAGCCCTCAGGCCAAAGTCCAATTCGGCTCGACTAGTCTAGTTTGGTTTGTTCAAAGTGTCTTGAACCAATTTTTTTGTAGGCAGATAGGGACAGGATGGGTCGGACTAGACCTCAGGGTTTTTGGACATCTCCATTATAGGCTTTTTGACCAAAATAAGAACCCAAAAAAAAAAATTACCAGATTAAAGCAGTTGGGAAAGATTTTACTAAAGTAATGCAGTTGGTGGCGTGAGGACAGGGTGCGCCGTCAGTGGCGTGAAACAGGTTCACGCCACTGACAAATTTTTTTTTTCTTAAAGACTGAATCAGAGCTTCTGATTGGTCTACGCTGCTAGGTGGCGTGGACCTTGTTCACGCCACGTCAGTGGCGTGAAACAGGTCCACGCCACTGGCCCTCCTGCGCCACCAGTGACGTGAACTTTACTTTAGTAAATAGTTTTGACTATGCATTAATCTGGTAATTTTTTTTTTGTTCTTATTTTGGTCAAAAAGCTTATGCAGTCGGTCTTCTGGTTGGCTAAAACAGAAACACACAAGTCCAGATATAAAAGCCTTTCTTTTTTTGACTGCATAATTTTAGCTATTTGCAATGCATCTTGGATAAATTTTTTTTTTTTGGTAAATCATCTTGGATACCCATTTTGGATAAATTTTGGCATGCTGTTCCCATTGGCGATTCTGGGTCATAGTTGATTTTGCATTTCAAACCGGCTTGTGGGCTACGTTTATTAAAGGGAAAATTACTCACAGGTCCCAAGGAAGCCACATATTTACACTTAGGTCCCATGAAATGGCCAAATTACACAGAAGTCCCTTGGGACTTCAGTGTAATTATCTCAGAATGTGAAATTACCCTTTTGGACACAAGGGAAAACGCATACAAGGTTGAATCTGAGCCCTCTCAGTCTCGCACAAAGGCATTCGACCGAGCCCTACTCTCTCTCTCTCTCTCTCTCTCTCTCTCTCGCCGCTGCTGTAAGGCTCGAAGCGTCGCTTTCGCCGTTGATGGTCGGGAATCTAAGGCCTCTACCTCGCCGACGCCTAAACCTTGCTCGAAGAATCATTCCCTCCCTCATCCCATCGGCTAAGGTACATACTCCCTCGCTCACGCTGTTGACGTTAAATTCCGTCGTGTTGATTTTCCGGTTGGGTTACTCTAGCCTTTCACTTTCTTTACTACAGACAATCCACCCATCAACTCCAGCAACGTCGCCGTTTAAGAACTTGGTGGTCCGAAATTCTCTAGTCGCCGCTGGGTCTGTGTTTGTCGGGGTAAATATTCTCTCAGGTAAGTTTCACCTTTTTCTTTTTCCACCACATAAAAAGTTTCGTAGTTTATGCCAGAAATCGCGCCTCAGCCTCCCCATCATGAGGCACTGGGGTCCTTTCTCTTCTTATGACTCAAAACAAAGGTTGATGTCTGGTGTTGCTGTTTGTTTCTTGATGGTTATTCGAACCTAGCTGCAACCCATAAAAATAAATCCTATTTTTAATGGGAGCTAGTAATTGCAGTTCCTATTAGATCTCTTAAAATAATGAATTTGTTTGGTTGATGGAATTAAGTTGGTCCGATATGAATTTCCAAATTTCTGAAGTGTTTTCATTTTCGCATAATGGACGCCAATGACGTGTTTGATGGGGCTTCTTAGTTTTCTTAAATGGCTTTTTGCCCGTCTGACCGTTTGATCTACAACTGGGCAGGTCTCTCTTGGATGAGGCATATATATACATGAAGCTTTGAGGAAAAGATTTTACTGCACCTATAACTCTATTGAAATGGAGTGTGTTGTTTAGGCAAATGTAAAGAGCATAAATATAGGGGTAACTTTCCAGGAGAAAAGTATTCTCACTTTGGTAGTTTGGCGTATTTCTTTTCCATTTTGGTACCCACGCATACGTGCAATCCATTACCCATAGAGGCATAGTCCAAAAACTTAATTTCCTTGCAACGCTGCCATTGTTACTTGCAAAATTGATTTTGGCAATTAGGAGAGTTAGTATTATTATTTTATCATGAAGAGGTGGAGGGATTGGCTTGGGAATTTGGGTATAGTGTATGAACTTTTTTCCCCTCAATTATTATTAGGAAGTTGCATATTTCTTTTTGTTGTTGCTGCGTGGTATGCGCTGGACATCTAAGAAAATAACAATTAGATTGTGTTGGTTAGGCAAATGTAAAGAGCATAAATTTTCAAGATACAACATTTTGATCCTGAATGTAGGATGGTGAGTTTTCTTTGTTGAACCAAATACCCCAACCAGAAATAGCATCTTCAACGTACCCAATAGCTGGTGAGAAATAGCCCTACTCTCTTCTGATTCTTGATTTTTCTTCTGATTCTTAACTGGGAGTTATCTACTTGAAATGTCACGCTTGTATGCTCTCTATATGAATTTTATCATTTGATTTTGGACTCTTCGGAGTTTAACATCTTTGTTAGATTAGTCGATATAGGATATTAATTGTGAGGGCAGTGAGGAATTAAAAGTATCATTTGCTGATTCTGATTCTTTTGGAAGAATAACCTTGGCATGTTTGCTTGATTTAACTATGGTTTCAGCTTCCACTTCCTTTATCTGCTTTTCTTCCTCTGCTTCTGCCTTCTGTGGTGTTTCATTGTCAGTGGAAAAGAAACAAGAATATGGCGACGGATGAAGAGGTCAAGCCAAAGGTGTCCGGGTACAAATTGTTCATGAAAGCATATTACAAGCAAAAGAAGAAGAAGAATGAAGAGATGGTACCGTTGGGACAGGAGGCTCAGTCCGTAAAACAAGCATGGAATGCATTAAGGGAAGATGAAAAGGAAAGATATAGGAAAAGAGCCCAGAAATTAAGTATGAGGCAAGGGAAAAAATATGTTGTTCCTTTCATGACCCGTTGTGCCCCAAATCAATTCATGAAACTGTGCCAACTTATAAAAGATAAACCTGATATGATGGAGAGGTTAGAGAAGATAGGATTCCATAAGTTGGTTGATATATGTTGTGCACAAATCCCTCGGCATTTATGTGGTCGGTTTATGGACTCTTTTGACCCTCCAACCAAGAATGTCTCCATTCGAGGGAAGTCACTCCATGTAGGCCCTGAGGATGTGAGACAAATTATGGGGTTACCATGCCATGGCAGGAAGATTGAAACAAATACGAACAACCAAGATAAATCATTTAAGGAACTAAAGAGAATGTATGGATCAATCCCATATAAGACAATAGGCAACTGGCTAGTTGAAAGGAAGAAGGGTATGGATTTTGAAACCCTTTTTGTCATTTATGCTTTGGGAACGCTCTTGTGTCCTAGTGCTGCCATTAAAGTCAGTGACACAGTTTTGAAGGTGATTGTGGCAACAAAAGCAGCTTTTACGGAGTATGATTGGTGTACCTTTATTCTTGATGAACTTTGTAATTCGATTGGAGTGTACAAGAAAAAATTAAGGAAAGGGACAGTGACTGCTCCATTAAATATAGGAGGTTGTATGTATTTTCTCATGGTAAGTGTAGCTGTTTTTTCATCATTCTCATGTTACTTAACTTGTCATTGTATTATGCATTGTAAATTGTTGTAGTACAAGTTGTCATTAGCTGGTAATATGTTCTTATTCACTTGTCATGCAGATTTATTGCTTGCAACATTTTCCATTGGGCCCTGTACAAGCCCCTACAGTCGAGGATGCCATCATATTTTGGGATGATAATAGGGTGAAGACCAGAGTGCAGACAGAGAGGGAAAGCAACAAAGGGCTGTTACTACCTTACGGTGATGGCGTTGGCCAGTCATCTACACAATTACAGCCAGAACCAATCTTTAGTCACCCGGTAAGTGTGCGATCTCGAAGTTACGTCCAAAAAGGGTACAAATATATCATTAATTTTCAAATTCTTCATACTTTTTAGGAAATAAAGAGAACATATGATCGAGTGATGTCTAGGGTGAGGTCCATATTGCAAGAAGAGCTGGGTTCCCTTCAAGCAAGGCTCCTTGGGGGGAGGGAAATTGATGAAGATGATGGCAACGATGAGGGTGAGGGTCAACGTGAAGGTGAAAGTGAAGATGAAGAGGATGGGGGGGACACAGAACAAGAGGATGGGGGGGACACAGAAGAAGAGGATGGGGGAGACACAGAAAAAGAAGATGACGACATGCGGTCAACTAAGGACGATGAAGGGTATAAAAGTGAGGGTGGTAGCTCACAAAAAGGACAGGAATGTGACGACACCAATTACTCAAATGAAGATCAAGTGAATGTGGAGGAAGAATTTCATAACTTGAGGAAATCTGAAAGGCTAAAGAAGCCTGCTATTGGGTCCCCATGGGTGGTCACAAATATAGGTAAAAAGAGAGCAAAGGTTGCTGACGAAAAGGAAGCTTTGTATCAATTCTGCACCGCTACATGTACTAAAGAGGAGGAGATGGAGTAAGTGAGCAACACACAATTGCTTTATATTCAATTTAACCATGACAACTAACTTGGTCCATTGTTTGTGTATCAGAGAATTTGTACAAATGCATGACTATTTTCTCACCCGTAAAGAACTTCATTGTCTACGGGAAAATGCATGGATAAACAACCGGGTCAGTTGCATTTAACATTTCATAGTTCACTTTTTACCTTCATTCTGCTGATTAGTTACATTTTCCTAAATGTAAACAGATTATGTCAATGGTTGCCAAGACATTGGTGGGGGATGAATTGCAGAGGGCTGGCCATGTGAAAAGACACATTTTCTCTGCGGAGTTAATGGAAAAGATGTCTGACAATCCGCAGAGGTGGTCATGGGAAGCACACGAGAAAGAGATCCTCCCAGAACATATTGGATATAACATCGGCGAGTGTGACTTCATCTTTGGTCCTACACTCCACCTGAACCATTGGTTTTGTTATGTTTTAGATACAAAGACAATGCGCTTCTACGCCCTAGACTCATATGTGGACAGCATAACATATCTAAGGTTACAAAATGAGGCAGAAGAAGCAATGAAAGGGTGTGCGCAGACAAAAAAACCAAAGAGAATGACTAAAACGCAACAACAACAATTCAATCAAAAGGAGTGGATGGCCAGCCGATGTGTAAATATCCCTCCTAAACTATATGCAATGTGTAAAGTTAATCCAATTATGCTGGTGTGAAAAAACTTGTTTGATCATGCAGAGGGAATGCTTCCTTAAGATTATTCAAAAAGTTAAACCAACACTATTTGGCAAAGGAAGAGAAATCCCTGACCAAGTTAACTGGGCCAAAGTGCACTTGCAAAGTGATACGTAAGCATTTTCGGTTCATTGGTGAGAATATGTATTTTTCAATTGTTTCATTGTATGTGACATTTTTGGTTCATTTTGCATTGTAGGAATTCTTGTGGTGTCCATGTTTTATCATGGTTACAGGGATGGGATGGATCTCCCAAAGACAATGAAGGCTATACTATAACTAAATTGTCTCCTGACCAACTACGGCTGATAAAGGTTGAATGCTTATGGTGGCTTGTCACGCATGACCAAAACATACATAAGCAGAAGGTGCTGTCCCAATTGTCAGAGAACCAGCAGCCGAAGAAGAAGAAATAGATGTAGTTTTATAGTAAATTAGTTGAATGAATTGGCTAACATATGACCTTATTTTGGCAATGTATATAATTGGAAGTGAATGGAGAAACTTGACTCAGCCTTAGAGCAAATACTAATTAATTTTTGACTAGCCAAGCCAAATGTTGAATATAGCAACTCCAAATGGTATATGCAGGAATGGTGTTACATTTGTTTGACTTACTGTCACTTTGTGCAACAAATTTAATTCTTTGATTCTAAATTTGCATGCTGTTGGTGGTTGATCATTAGTTTGACCTTGGTGAAATCATCGAGTTTTACAACCTGGATTTTGGGACTTATGAGTTGCAGAGGTGATTCACAACAAAAAATTATGTATTTATAACACACAATAGTTGTGTTAACAACAAGTTTTTTCAACATGGGTTTTGTGAAATCTGAGTCACAGAGGCTATTCACAACAAAACATTATGTATTTATAACACACAATTATTGTTTTAACAACAAGTTTTTTCAACATATATTTTGTGAAATCTGAGTCACAGAGGCTATTCACAACAAAACATTATGTATTTACAAAACACAATTATTGTTTTAACAACAAGTTTTTTCAACATATATTTTGTGAGATCTGAGTCACAGAGGCTATTCACAACAAAACATTATGTATTTACAACACACAATTGTTGTTTTAACAACAAGGTTTTTCAACATATATTTTGTGAGATCTGAGTCACAGAGGCGATTCACAACAAAACATTATGTATTTACAACACACAATTATTGTTTTAACAACAAGTTTTTTCAACATATATTTTGTGACACCTGAGTCACAGAGGCGATTCACAACAAAACATTATGTATTTACAACACATAATTATTGTTTTAACAACAAGTTTTTTCAACATATATTTTGTGACACCTGAGTCACAGAGGCGATTCACAACAAAACATTATGTATTTACAACACACAATTATTGTTTTAACAACAAGTTTTTTCAACATATATTTTGTGACACCTGAGTCACAGAGGCGATTCACAACAAAACATTATGTATTTACAACACACAATTATTGTTTTAACAACAAGTTTTTTCAACATATATTTTGTGACATTTGACTCACAGAGGCGATTCACAACAAAACATTATGTATTTACAACACACAATTATTCTTTTAACAACAAGTTTTTTCAACATATATTTTGTGACATTTGACTCACAGAGGCGATTCACAACAAAACATTATGTATTTACAACACACAATTATTCTTTTAACAACAAGTTTTTTCAACATATATTTTGTGAGATCTGGGTCACAGAGGCTATTCACAACAAAACATTATGTATTTACAACACACAATTATTGTTTTAACAACAAGTTTTTTCAACATATATTTTGTGAAATATGGGTCACAGAGGCTATTCACAACAAAACATTATGTATTTACAACACACAATTGTTGTTTTAACAACAAGTTTTTTCAACATGGATTTTGTAACACCTGAGTCACAGAGGCGATTCACAACAAAACATTATGTATTTACAACACACAATTATTGTTTTAACAACAAGTTTTTTCAACATATATTTTGTGACACCTGAGTCACAGAGGCGATTCACAACAAAACATTATGTATTTACAACACACAATTATTCTTTTAACAACAAGTTTTTTCAACATATATTTTGTGAGATCTGGGTCACAGAGGCTATTCACAACAAAACATTATGTATTTACAACACACAATTATTGTTTTAACAACAAGTTTTTTCAACATATATTTTGTGAGATCTGGGTCACAGAGGCTATTCACAACAAAACATTATGTATTTACAACACACAATTGTTGTTTTAACAACAAGTTTTTTCAACATGGATTTTGTAACACCTGAGTCACAGAGGCGATTCACAACAAAACATTATGTATTTACAACACACAATTATTGTTTTAACAACAAGTTTTTTCAACATATATTTTGTGAGATCTGAGTCACAGAGGCTATTCACAACAAAACATTATGTATTTACAACACACAATTGTTGTTTTAACAACAAGTTTTTTCAACATATATTTTGTGAGATCTGAGTCACAGAGGCGATTCACAACAAAACATTATGTATTTACAACACACAATTATTGTTTTAACAACAAGTTTTTTCAACATATATTTTGTGAAATTTGACTCACAGAGGCGATTCACAACAAAACATTATGTATTTACAACACACAATTATTGTTTTAACAACAAGTTTTTTCAACATATATTTTGTGAGATCTGGGTCACAGAGGCTATTCACAACAAAACATTATGTATTTACAACACACAATTGTTGTTTTAACAACAAGTTTTTTCAACATGGATTTTGTAACACCTGAGTCACAGAGGCGATTCACAACAAAACATTAAGTATTTACAACACACAATTATTGTTTTAACAACAAGTTTTTTCAACATATATTTTGTGACACCTGAGTCACAGAGGCGATTCACAACAAAACATTATGTATTTACAACACACAATTATTGTTTTAACAACAAGTTTTTTCAACATATATTTTGTGACATTTGACTCACAGAGGCGATTCACAACAAAACATTATGTATTTACAACACACAATTATTCTTTTAACAACAAGTTTTTTCAACATATATTTTGTGAGATCTGGGTCACAGAGGCGATTCACAACAAAACATTATGTATTTACAACACACAATTATTGTTTTAACAACAAGTTTTTTCAACATATATTTTGTGAGATCTGGGTCACAGAGGCTATTCACAACAAAACATTATGTATTTACAACACACAATTGTTGTTTTAACAACAAGTTTTTTCAACATGGATTTTGTAACACCTGAGTCACAGAGGCGATTCACAACAAAACATTATGTATTTACAACACACAATTATTGTTTTAACAACAAGTTTTTTCAACATATATTTTGTGAGATCTGAGTCACAGAGGCTATTCACAACAAAACATTATGTATTTACAACACACAATTGTTGTTTTAACAACAAGTTTTTTCAACATATATTTTGTGAGATCTGAGTCACAGAGGCTATTCACAACAAAACATTATGTATTTACAACACACAATTATTGTTTTAACAACAAGTTTTTTCAACATATATTTTGTGAGATCTGAGTCACAGAGGCTATTCACAACAAAACATTATGTATTTACAACACACAATTGTTGTTTTAACAACAAGTTTTTTCAACATGGATTTTGTAACACCTGAGTCACAGAGGCGATTCACAACAAAACATTATGTATTTACAACACACAATTATTGTTTTAACAACAAGTTTTTTCAACATATATTTTGTGAAATTTGACTCACAGAGGCGATTCACAACAAAACATTATGTATTTACAACACACAATTATTGTTTTAACAACAAGTTTTTTCAACATATATTTTGTGAGATCTGAGTCACAGAGGCGATTCACAACAAAACATTATGTATTTACAACACACAATTATTGTTTTAACAACAAGTTTTTTCAACATATATTTTGTGAGATCTGAGTCACAGAGGCGATTCACAACAAAACATTATGTATTTACAACACACAATTATTGTTTTAACAACAAGTTTTTTCAACATATATTTTGTGAGATCTGCGTCACAGAGGCTATTCACAACAAAACATTATGTCTTTACAACACACAATTGTTGTTTTAACAACAAGTTTTTCCAACATGGATTTTGTAACACCTGAGTCACAGAGGCTATTCACAACAAAACATTATGTATTTACAACACACAATTGTTGTTTTAACAACAAGTTTTTTCAACATATTTTTTGTGAGATCTGAGTCACAAAGGCTATTCACAACAAAACATTATGTATTTACAACACACAATTGCTGTTTTAACAACAAGTTTTTTCAACATATATTTTGTGAAATTTGACTCACAGAGGCGATTCACAACAAAACATTATGTATTTACAACACACAATTATGGTTTTAACAACAACTTCTGAGAATATTGACAGCTCACTAAGGTTGTTGAAAAAGTAAATATAATTTCAAAATATTAAGTTGTATGAGTAAGTGGGTATTTACACCTACTCATTGAACTTAATATCACATATAGTTTCACATCCATGTGTAACTTGTAATTACAAGTTCTTGTACACCCACAAAAATACTAAAAGGTGTTACAAGAAGTCACTAATACAAGGTATGTATAGACAAAATGACCAAGCAATTAGCAATCAAAAGCATTAACCACACAGTGTTTTCAGTTGGGATTTGGATTTTTGCATGTCCTCACCGTGTGTCCATCCTCATGGCATCTCCCACAATGATAAACCTTCTTGTTCTGAAATTGAGATTCAATTCGTTTTCTTTTTGGTCTCCCTACTGGCCTTGTAGTAATGGGAGGCTCCAAGAAAGTCTGTGTCAGCATATGTGTTACACTCGGAGCATCAGCATGTGGACAATCATGTGTTGGAACTGGCCTCATGCTATTCGCATATATTTTCTCTTGGGTAGAAACTTTAAAGCACTCATCAACAAATGTGTACACATTACCATTACAATGCTTTATGGCTGCACATGCATGTGCACAAGGAAGGCCACTCATTTCCCATGCTAAACACGTGCATTTTTTTTCACTAAGATCTACGTTAACATATCTTATACCATCACCACATGTAATTTGCACTGAAAACTGATGCTCTCCATAATATTGTACAGGCATATTTTCAGCATATTGAACTTGAAGAATCAATTTCTTTTCAATATTGGGTCCAACGCCATTTTTCCAATTCAGCAAACCCATCTTGCTGGCAACCAATTTCCGTGCCAATTTCTCTCTATGCTCTTGTATTAAAATAGTGACGGTGTGCTTCCTCTCTTTCACCATCCATGCGTTGAAGGACTCGGCAAGATTAGTGGTTATGTTATCCCACCTCTTGAAAGGAAACTTACTAAGAGCCCATCGGTCTACATCCCCATTTGTCTCCACCCATTGTGCTAATTGTGGATTGAACATTGTTAATTTTCCCATCGCGTCAGTGAAGTCCTCCTGGAGCCTTGCATAGGCGATTCCATCAAGGAGCTTAAGTGCAGTGACTTTGCTATATCCCGATGTTCGTCTGACACCTTTACTTAATTTCAAGAACTCGGAACTATAATTTTCCTTCACATGCCTGTAGCAAAAAGCATGTCTCTCGCTACCAAATATGTCTTTTACCGCACCAATAATGGCATTACTTCGATCAGACACGATTGTTATCTGTATTGATCCAATTATTTCTTTCACACTCCATAGAAACCAAGCCCAGTCATCATATGTCTCACCGCTTTCAATGGCATATGCTAAGGGAAACATTTCGTTGTCTGCATCATATGCACAAGCTGACAACATTGTCCCCCTGTATGGCCCACTCAGGTGACATCCATCAATATAAAGTATGGGTCGACATCCATCTAAAAAGCCTTTAATGGAGCAACCATAAGAAATAAATAGGCTCTGAAAACTATTGTCTGCTGAGGCTTCCCATTTCGCAACTGTGCTAGGATCACTTTCGATAAGTCTTTCACATATCCAAGGGATAACCCGGTACGAATCTTGTACTCGACCATGTATTTCCATCAATGCTCTTTCTTTGGCCCTATATCCTTGGGAATAGTTCAGTCGCACCCCATATTCTCTATACATGTCTGAGCAAATTTCAGGGGCAGTCTTGTCGATATTGCACCTTAAACCATCCATTACAATTGAGGATGTCAAGGTGGAAAGGGGTGGATGAGAAACAATTAGGTTGTCTTGCGCTTGGTGGATGTGTGCACTTCGGTATGTTCTGATTGTTAGGAACTCTGTGTCTTGATGTTCTCCTGATGAATATGCACCAATGTACCAAGGACAACCATCTACCTTGCACTTTGCAATTACCTTTTGTTGATTGTTCTTCACAAAATGGTACGAAAACTTGTGTGCAATGCTGTATTTGTATAACGTTTGACGAAGGGTCACAGCATTGGCAAAAATCTGTCCTTCTCCAACAATCAAATCCCTCCATTTGGTATGATTCATCTCCGGTCTTGGTGTTGGCACAATTTGAGTACACCATGTCAAAGGTGGTTGCTCTTCACTTTCATTTAACGAACGAGGTGGAGACATAGACAATTCATTTGGAAATCTAAACAAGTCCTCATCCCTACAATAAACAACAAGTTACCATATTAGTAATGACAATGTATGAGCCCTCATTCAACATTTATACAAAAACAAATTAGCTTTCTAATAACAATTAAACCTACACTTCTTCTTCCTCTTGCATTTCAGCATTCAATGGTGGTTGTATATTGTCATTACTCCCTTTGTCTTCAATGTAAACATGTCCAGATTCTTCATTAAACTTTATTAAATGATCCACCCCTTCATCGTCTACAAGAGCTACATATGTTGATGGATCAAAGCTAACTTTGAATTTCACACAAATGTTATTGCTTTCTTGTCCAATCAGAGATGATATAATTCCTTGCAATTCATCATAAGTTGTGCCTTCCTTTATAAATTTTGTTCTTACCAAACCTCCAACATATTGACTTTCATCTCCCCCACCATTTAAAAACTTCCCACCCAAATGAAAGAAACAAAATAGACTTTTTCTAGAAGAGCCTGCCATATTTCATGACAATCTGCAATAAGAAGATTGTATTAACAACTGAAATGGCCACCATTTACAACAACAAATTCATGTATTAACAACAACTTTACTGAATCCTATCAGAATTTTTATTGGATGTTCCATCATCACATGAGCCAGAAACCAGTCAAAACAGAGTAGTCCCTCT
Source organism: Acacia crassicarpa (assembly GCA_034222035.1). Taxonomy (NCBI): domain Eukaryota; kingdom Viridiplantae; phylum Streptophyta; class Magnoliopsida; order Fabales; family Fabaceae; genus Acacia; species Acacia crassicarpa. Next base: position 57,418,834 of record JAWXYG010000002.1, on the reverse strand, counting down.
GTTTCCTTCCCAAAAAACAGAGCACAAAGTTATTAACCCTACCCAATAACATGAAACCCCAACTTCAATGGTAAAGAGCATATCTTTAGCAAAATCTTAGCATCACTTAGCTAGGTACCAACTTATAGTCCACTAAAAAATGAAGGATTTTTGAGTCTGGGTATACTAACGTTGAAGCACAAAACTCCGATTTTAATTGCTGTGCCTCCCTGTCCGACTTTTTCAAACAAAAAATATACAAGCAGTAAAACAACAAAAAATGGGTGCTGTATATCTAAAAGTAGTTGAATGTAGCCTAGCTGGAGGAACTTCATGCGGATATTGTGGATTTGAAGGAAATGTACAGGAAACAAGTGAATGCAAAGACCATACAACGAAGGGGAAGGATCATTCAACGAAAATATTAGAGCTTCTAGGTTAGAGATTCGATCATTTACTTGCCTTCTAGGTTAGAGATTCGATCACCTTTATGTCTTACTTGATTTCAGCCGTTTCCCCTTTTCCCCGACAGCAACTCCGTCCACAAAACTCTCGTGCGTTTTGTTTTCACTGTGCTTTCTTTGTTTAATTCCTGTTTTATGCTGAATGGGCAAAAGGGTAATTTCACATTCTGAGATAATTACACTGAAGTCCCAAGGGACTTCTGTGTAATTTGACCATTTCATGGGACCTAAGTGTAAATATGTGGCTTCCTTGGGACCTGTGAGTAATTTTCCCTTTATTAAAACTTGACTGTGGTTTTTGACAGATTGTTACTTTTCTTCTGTTGCTATTTTCCTGCGATGGGCTGCATCAGCCTTTTTTGATTGGACAAAGAAAACATACAAAGTTGGGCTCACCAATTCAATCCAGACATACGTTCGCCCCCCACTTCCATACTTTTATTATTGGACTAGGCTTCGCCAAAATGTTTTCATTTTTAGCCATTTGTAAAACAGATCTCATTCATTTGCCCGGTTTGTTAAATTTATTAGACCGTTGGTCTTTGGGTTCAACTGGTATGGGGGTCGGTCTTTCTCATCTTAAAGGAGAGGGTTCGATTCCTGCCTTGGTCAAGGCGCTGGGGAGGCTTTCTAGGGGTCTAGGAAGCAATGGTAACGCTGGTAGAGGTGGAGGCATGTGTACTCTCTGGCCAGTATCCCCTGTAGGATGGAGGTATGTGTACTCTCTGAGTAGTATCCCCTGTAGATTGGGCTCCAAGCGCCCTACCCTTGGACTGTGGGTGAGCCCAATCTCTTTTCTAAAATTTTTATATATATAAAAAAATATCAGCATTCAGTGCCTAAATAACAATGCTTTAAATAAGAATGCCTTCAATGGTAGAATATTTGTGATTATAAAGAGCTTTATGATTGTGTGTGTTTGGCAAACCTTAACGTAGTTTCAAAATTCATTTTCTAAGATAAAACTCATTTTATATATTTATCTCTTAAATCATAAAAACTATTTTTAAAAACTAATTCAAACATGCAATAACACAAATATAACAAGGGGGTATGCAAATGGTTTTGAGAACAATAATATTTGAGAAGAAAAAAGGATCAATATTAGTTGTGCAACTCTTCTTCGACAAGCTGCAACATTTGTTTTGTGAATCTATCTATATTCGGTACTTTTTCCACAATTTTTGCCAGGAAGACCGCCTGGAGGCTGGAGAATGGTGAGTAAAAGAGGAGATGAAAGGAGACGAAAAAAGAGGAAATGTTGAGCAATTACACGTGTCAAACTACGATGGGTCAAATTGTGAAACAAAGGTGACAATAAACTGTGGGGCGAATCTGGGAAAGATTTTGGTGATCCTCGTGTGCCCATCATCCGCCACGTCCTCAACCTAGTCTTTTTGGGCCCCTCGTCAAATCATCTTCTTCTTGATTTGGCCTATCTTTTCTATCTTCAATCATTGCCCCCAACGTCCCTTTATCCTCCTCTTACCTCCATATCCTTCGTTCTAATCCATTTTTTTCGCGTCTGTATCTAAGTAGTATTATCTTCTATATTTTTTTTCTTCTACTTCTGGGTATCACATATATTTTTAATAATTTATAGTGGAAATTATATTATAGATTATATATTCCCCAATTTATAATATAAATCATTTGAAGTATAATTAATGTTTATTTATCAATTTTATCCTTATAATTAATTTTTGTATATTCTATCTCATTTAAAACTTAATTTAATATAAGTGAAGTTAAAAAAAATCAATTTAAGGTTTTTTTTAATGAATTAGCTATTTTTTATTTTTTGCTCAAAAGTAACTATTATTTATTGGATCTAATGAATTAGTTGAATAACTTTATGTCATGGACAAGAAGGAGTAAGGACAACGGAGTTAATTTTCTTGTTTCCATTAAATTTGTCTTTTGCCTTTTTATTATTTCGACAATTTAACACCCATCCGCCGTTGGAGCCCACACACCTACCTCCTATTTTGGTCATGGATGCTATGTGGGCAAGTCTTTAGCCTTTTTTAATGTCTACTATTAGGGGACAAAATACTGATTCCTTATATAACTTCTATGAACAAAATTATTTATTGTTACCTGGAAGCAGGTATTCACGTATTCCTTATGATCTTTATTATAAGGGATTAACAAATAAGTTTATTTTATCTTTTTTATAAGACACTTATTTATTCTCAATGTGCATTAATTATTTGTTTTCATGTCTGTCCCTAATTAATGAGGGTAGTCGGTGAAAGTAATAATTAATATAATATTAGAGTTTAGTGCAATTAGTAGGAGTAATATTGGAAGTTACTTAAATTGTAGGGAAACTTTATTGACTTTAACTACTTTTATTGGTTTTTGAGAAAAGTTAGTTGATGCCTTATAATAAGGAGCGAAAAGAGTACTTATTAGTTATTATAACTTTCCATTAGTCAAACTCGTCATCTCTTATTTAAGCCGGGTCTTTAAAGAAGTGTTTAGTGCTGATTAAATGAAGCGGATATGACAAAAAAACAATATTCATTATTATTTATTACCACATGGTGCTAGATGCGCCAACGTAAAAATCATATAAATTTTAGGGAAAATTAGAATGAAGGACCTAGAGGAAAAGATATTTATGGAGAAGGATCATAAAAATTGTAATTGTTTAGAAGGATCAAATATAAAAATATAAAATTAAGAGTACTAAAATGCCCCTAACAAAATCTTCTAAAATCCCTTCTATATTCCATTCCCCATTCTATTTTTAAAACTAATATAAAATTTTGAGTTTCATTAAATGAAAAAATAGTTTTGTCAATTTTCATTTTCACAACTTGAATATATTTATAAATAAAAAATTATGCATTCCTCAATTTGTAAAATTATAATTTTCTTAAAATCAACAAAAAATTTTAATAAAAGTTAAGGTCGTTTATAATTTATCATATATGTTAAACCAAGAAGGTTTATATGATTTTTTTTAGAAGCAATTTATGTGGATTAAAAAATTCATGTAATGTTATAAAGTTAAAAAAAAATTATAATTGACCTATTATATCATAAAAAAAATATGAAATAAGCTTAGTTTTAATTTTTTTTTAAAAAAAAGAACTTAATTGATATCATCATTGATAATATAAATTTGAAAACTTGATTATGTAAATTGGTGAAAAAAATGAGTTTAACGGTTGTTAATTAAATAATATATTAAGAGGGAAAAAAAGATTTGATATATTAGATGGGTTTTTTTAGTTTTACTTTTAGTTAACTTTTTAATTATGAATACAAGAGATAATATATTAAAATTTATCATGAGGTTTGATTAGAGCCAATTTAAGAAAAAGATATGATATATCATGAGGTTTGATTAAGGACAAGTTAGTAATTTAAAATTTATATTATTATGTTTGGTCCTTCTAAGTAATTACAATTTTTATGGTCCTTTATAATAAATATTATTTTCTTTAGGTCCTTTATTTTAATTTTCCCTAAATTTTAATAGGGATAAATATCATTTTTACCTTGGAAGTTTTGACAGAGGAGTATTGGGTATCCAGAAGTTTTTTTTAGAGCAAACTTACCCTTGAAGTTAACAAAACGTAGCAATTTTACCTCTCTATTAATTTTGACCGTTAAGTTTAATTGGTGTGCACACTTAGCAATTTTAGTGATTCAAGGGAGGGCGATTTAAATCAATCAATACAAAAGCAAATATTATCACTATTGATTTGTTTTACTGAACCAATTTTTGGAACAATTCATATCTCATTTTGCATTTCATTTGTTTCGATCACAAGTGATGCTTTCTCTGGATTTTGCATAGACTTTTTAGTCCTTTTGACCAGTTTGGCTTTATAAACTCTGGCCGCCTCGAGCTTAACGTTTCAAGGATCTCTCTCTCCGATTCGGAGTTCGACCTTTCCAAGGTAGACTTCTTCCTCTGCACCCTCGATTTCTGGCTTTGCATCCTTCAACAACTCATGGAAAAAGAGATTTTATGCGTTATTCAGTTCGATCTTGTTGAGTTCATTTATTCACTTAATTCCCTTTATACCGATAATTCCTTCAACAAGACGGGATTGATATATTTCCATATTTATTCCTTTATGTTTGCCATATTGGGCTCAGTGACACCCTCAATACTAATAATTCCTTCAACGAAAAAGAGATGACGAGGTGTGACGCCACGTCATATTGGATTAAGTGCTATGGATGATGAGGTGGCGTGACTTGTACGTTCTTTTACAAATTTAACAATCAAATTTAATATGGGGTGATAAATGGGCAAAATTGCTAGGTTTTGCAAACTTTTGGGGCAAAATTGATTCTAAAAAAAATCCAGATACCCATTGCTTCTCAGCGAAAATTTATAGGATAAAAATGATTCTTAAGTCTATTTTGATTGATGAGTTGGTATGTCACATGTACACATTAGTTAAACTTAACGAAGGGCCAAAATTGCTACATTTGGTTAATTTTCAAAGCAATTTTGCTTCAAAAAAACTTCCAGTAGTCCAATGCTCTTCAGCTAAAACTTCCAAGTAAAAATGATACTTATCCCATTTTAATATATAGATTACATACCTTAAAGCTATTTTTATGTTATTTTATGCTTTATAGTATAATGGAATAGCCAGCTTACTATCAATGCTATTGGACATCTTTTTTGATATCGGCAGTCATCTTCATGCATTTATCAGTTGATTACATTTATATAACCATTTTCTTTAATTTCATTCTAAACTATATTGTTGAAGGGTCTCCCCCAACACACAAAAACTAATCTTGTCACACGTAGAGATTTGAAATTGAATCGCATGATTTTGTTAAGTAGTATTGCCCACCAGAGAACAATTCTCTTTAGGTTGGATTTATTTCATTATCTTTTTTTTTTCCTCCTTATAATCTTATATGCACCATTTATTAAAATAATATATGATTCAGATTTAACATTTTATAAAATTATTTTTATGAACATAAATAATTAAATTTAAAATTTTAAGGTTTAATATATAACATTCATAGTTACAATCCATAATAAATAATTAAATTTTATTTTATAAAATATTAAATTTCAACCATCATCCAAAAGTAGGGACGAGATAATGAGAAAATAATACAAAAAATATGACAATATTACCAAAATTAAAAAGGGGAGGGAGCAGTCGCTGTTACGTTTCATCGTCACCCTTCGTAAGAGTGCATTTAATGATAGCAAGTCATGTTTAATAATTGATGTTTGATAATAATGATTAAGTTGGGCGGCTAAAGCTCTAGCGAGTCGGTCTCTTTCACATGCATGAGAATTAGAAATAAAGCGTAGGGGCTCCTTTGGTATTTCGCGTACCACTCTTCTCTGATATTTTTCCCGCAACGCGCATTTTCCTTCCCCTCTCTCTTCTCTCTGGAGAGAAGTCTCCCTTCCCGCCTGTGAGCTCTGCCGCCACTATCACCGCCGTCTGAATTCTCCCTTCCCTTCCGGTCTTGGGTCTTATTTTCTGCTTTTGTTTTCTTCCATTCTCATCAATGTCGTGTTATCTTCATTCGTCTAATTTTCCTTATAATTCCTTTTTCAGAGATTCAACGGAAAGCGAGAGCAGAATCTGGAACGATGGACTGCATCGTGGAGCCGCAGATGTTAACCCAGGGAGTTTCTCAGCTAGATGAAGGCTCTCTTTACGAGACAGGATCTGGCCATTACGGGTATTTTTATTTTTCTAATTTGAAGAGTTTTGATTCTTTTTCAAGAAAATCGTCGGTAAAAACTAATTCAGGTGCTACCGGCGTTGGAATTTGAAGGTGTTCACACTATAGAAGGAGATGCAGGATAATAGCGCCATGTTGCAATGAAATATTCGATTGCAGACATTGCCATAATGAATCCAAGGTTCCATCCCATCTGTAGTTGACTTGCTTTTGCATATATGATAATGTTGTTGAACGATGGTCATCTAACTTTGATTTTATATTTTCTGAAAATTATTATAAGTCTTTGTCGCGGACGTTTGAATATAATCTGTCCTCTGTTTTTTGAACAGAACTCGATTGAACTGGATCCTGTTGATCGCCATGACGTTCCTCGTCACGATTTAAAGAGAGTACGCAGATCTTAACTTTGCACCTTATTCTATTCTTTTCGATGTAATTAGTGCCCAGTATATGTATTTTTTTTTGTTCGAACCGATATATGTAGTAAATGAAAATATACTTCTAATGTGAAAAAACGAACTAAAGCATTTGACTTTGAGCTTTCCATTTTTGGTCCGTGCTATATACCGTATCTTGCTTTAGTCTTTGATGCATGGTTGCTAAAGAATTCAATATCGAAACACAGAAACGCAACGGATCAGGTTTTGACGTGGATATATTTTGTTCAGCTAATCTGACTCTATTGGTAAAGTTAATAATACTGACTATTTTTAAGAATATTACATTACAATTTTTTCGTGTGTCTGTTTTAGTAAAGAATAATAAATGAAGAAAGGAAAAGGATTTTCGCTTTCCTTTTTAACTTTCCTACCGCTTTTCATAAATTATCGCTAATCTTTGATCCTAAAAAAAAGCACTCCATCTCTGTTCAACTTGAAAAGGAAGCACTAATTGGAAATACTGTTTGTGCCATTATATTCAGGTTATCTGTTGCTTGTGTGGCACCGAGCAAGATGTAAGTGTTCTCCATCTGAAAGACATAGTCAGAGTGATGTTTGATGTAAATTGATTAACCCTTTTTGGCTATATATATATATATTCACTTTGCAGGTTCAACAAATATGCATTCAGTGCGGTGTTTGCATGGGGAATTACTTCTGCTCCAAGTGCAAATTTTTTGATGATGATGTTAGTTTCTTTGCACATTTTATTCTTGACATATTGATTCTCCTTCCTTGGCCTTTAATGATAATTGAAAAATTATCTCATTACTCTAGGTATCAAAGAATCAGTACCATTGCAATGAATGTGGTATCTGCAGGTTCAAGCTATGCCATGCCTCGATTCTTTTCATACTTAGAGTTTTATAGCCAATTAATTAATTGTTTACTTGATACTCTATTTATTTCTACAGAATTGGAGGCGAGGAGAATTTTTTCCATTGCAACAAATGTGGTCAGTATTACGTATTGCAATTACCTTCCCTAGTATTTCTTTTTATTAAGTGGGTTATCATGGTCTTTATTTGTCCATAGGATGTTGCTATTCAATATTGTTGAAGAACTCGCACCGATGTGTTGAAAAAGCTATGCATCACAATTGTCCTGTTTGCTTTGAGGTGAAATTAAAACTTAGAAGGGCAGGGCCCTGATATGTTGAATAGATACATTCTTTTGTTATGTATAGTATATTAGCACTAATCATTTGATCACCCGTTTTTCTAACGTGCAGTTTCTTTTTGACACCACAAAAGACATTACTGTATTACCATGTAGCCACACTATCCATCTGGAATGTGTGAGAGAAATGGAACAGCACCTCCAGTGAGTTCTGCAACTGAAAGGATATATAGAATGCAGTTACAATTGTATATATGTTTTAAGTGTTGTTGCTTCATCCTGACAAAAAATAATTGGCAGGTATTCTTGCCCTGTTTGCTCAAAATCATTTTGTGATATGTCGCGTGTTTGGGAGAGACTGGATCATGAGGTATCCTTAATTTCAGAATTATACTGATATGTGGGAATTTAGGATGTTATAGGATAAAAGGATAGTCTAGAGAATTCTCTCCCCTTTTATCCGTATTAATGGTATAAGAGCGACGGCCAAATCCTGATATCATTGATGTTATCAGAGTCAAGGTCAAATCATGATGGCATTGAAGCACTAAAAGGACAGGGAATCCTTATTTATAGATAGACTAGGCTTATTCCCTAAACTACCCTTTTACCCTTTACCATCGTTAATTTCTGCATATCATATGTCATGTTCTGTAATTTACTTACCATATTTTTGGAAAAGAGCTATATATACACTTTCTGAACGTTTTGAGTTGTTTAGGTTGCATTAACACCTATGCCAGAAATATATCAAAATAAGATGGTAAGCATTAGCATTTTTTGGGTTTCTGGTTGGTTACCACGTTGACATTCTAAATATATCTTTTGGTAATGACTAGGTCTGGATTCTATGCAATGATTGCGGGGAAACATCAGAGGTGAGCTTTAACATTTTGGCGCATAAGTGTATAAAATGCAAATCCTACAACACTAGACAGACACAAGGCGGACTTACATCATGCTCATCCAACATTGAAGAGATGCTGTAATAATGATTACATCACAACTAGGTTTCTCATTTGAAATGGTTTAGGGCTATGGTGATTACTAAAACATTAAAAGTGAGTGGCTTAGTTACTGTGCTCGTACTAGTGATAACATAGCCATGATTTAGTTCTTACAGTTGTTGGACTGATGTAATGGTTGCTAATTTTTCCTGATCAAGTTACTGTACCATATAATTTCATTTTCCTCTTATTGATTTTCTTTTTAATTGCTACCAAAAAAATAAAGGGCATGTAGATACATATATATATATTTGAAAGAGCGCGTCTACATCATAAACTTTGTTTAGATACAAAAATGCCCAGGGATTTTTTAGAAGGGGGCAAAAATTGCGCAGCCGTTGAATGAAGCAAATCAGAGTTACTTTTTTGATGTGATGGAACCCACACTATTAATTGTTAATGATTAGTATTTTAATCTGAGCAAAAAACGATTAGTATTTTAAAAGAGCTCCTCTCATTTCTCTCTCTTTCCCTCCTCCAATCCAACTCTTCGGTCAAACCGTCAAACCCCTCCCCCTCTCGACTTTTCATTACTCCCTCAAATTTCTTCGCACACTCTTATCAAAAAAAAAAAAAAAAAAAAAAAAATCTTCGTACACAATTTTGTTTGGCCACCTGACTAATTTCAAAGTTGAGAATTTTATGGGGTTTCTGTTTAACCGAACCTGTAATTCAAAAATTGCCATATGAAAAATCAAAATAAAAAACTTCCCAACAAATACATTCGATGCTTTAGGTTTGGAAGACTCCATCTTCAACCGCACAATGAAAAAATATGCATAATGTTCATACAAAAAGCCATCTGATCTTCAAGCCTATCTTGCCTCAACGCCTTCGACAGCTTGCATCTCTGGTCTAAAATTTTCCCTTCCCTTACCATTTTTCTTGTAGACTTTCATTCTAAATTAATAAGTGGACTAGTTTAAATTTAAATTAATAAAGTCACAACACAGCCTATTAAAAGTATTTGGTCGGAAACCTGCCGTTGGTTCACATAATGAGAGGTAATGTAATGGAATGATGATTACAAGAATTTATTTAATTCGTCATTAAAAAAAAATGATGCATATACTATACATAAAAGTGTTTGGTTAGATTACGTCGAATATGAAAATATATAATTATAATATAGAAATAGACAAAATTACCCCTATCTATGGAAATATTATGTGTACATGTTGGGTTCATGATAATTTCTTAATATTTAATGGTGGGAACATTATTTAATCTTATATTTTAATATCCTTTATGGTGGAATATAGCTTTTTTAATTTTCTAATGGGGAAATATTTTTAAATTGTTATATTATTAATTAATTTTTTAAATATTTAATAGTGGTGATTATTTAATATTTAACAGCGTTTATGGGTGCACACTTTGGTAAAATTTAAAAATTATAATGAGAATAGTTTTTTTTCCCCACTTGATTACATGATGTCTGCATCTTCATTTATCAGTCTGAGCAGTATAATCTTGATTATATCAAATAATGTAATCATGATTATAAATCAAATATTGTAATCAGTCTATTGCATCAAAATTATATATAATTCTTTCCTATAGAACCGAACCAAACCGGCTATTATAGTTAGTGATCAATGGTAATCATTATTATTGGGATATTATATGGTCTCTCATGTTGGTATTCTTTTATACAGAGTTGGCAGGGTGCAAGATTGTTTGTGATGGGCCAACTATTGGAATGGCATTTGAACCCATCAAGTGTCATGCTATTTGAGCCCAAAAATAATCACATAAAAAATAGCCCAATGATCAACTACCTTCAAAACAATATACACATAATGAATTTCTGCTTATGGACGTCCACGTCATTGGATTTAGTTTACGTGCTCGTCTTTTGGGAGAGTAGGAAGTAGGGGTGCTTGTCCCTAGAAGGTGAGCGCCTTTGAGATCTAGACCATTATATTTTATTAATCTTTTTTAATAGGGTGAAGGTGCAATTTTGCCAACAAAGTATTAGAGAAAGAGCATCTGGTACAATTATTTATTTAGGGTATCTTATATACAAACAAACTATTAAAAGTGGTAAAAAAACACAATGGCCGTTACAAAACGCTGGTTTGATGACTCTATTTTTTTTTTGAACACTTCTATCATATTGATTAATTCAGAGGGAAGGTACATCAGCTTTACTGTAGAGAAGCCGGATCCCACTTACAGCTAAGAATGCCCTTAATAATGCAAAATGGATAAAATGGATAAATCTTCACATTACCTGAAGCTCCTCAATCCACTTACAGCTGTCTCAGCGAGTTTAGCTGCAAGAATGCTTCCAGAAGCTCCTTTAGATCAGATTCTGAGCACATCTTCTCAAATATCATCTGCAGCATCGAGTTCCTGAAATCCTTGTACGGATCCTCCGACTCCTTCTCCACCGCCACGCTGTCCACTATCGGACTCCGCTTCGGCAACAAGTTCCTCTGACTCTCCGTTTCCGCTTCCGACACTGTGGTGGGGGTGAAAACTCTGTCGTCGTCTTCCTCAGAATGGGCGTGATTTCAGCCGCTGGAGGTGGCGGTGGAAGATGTCAGGCTGTCGATTGGGTTTGGGATCTGGTGCCTGGGCTTGTGCCTGCCACAGCAACAGCTTCCATTCACAGTGAGGAGTATTCTGAGAAGAGTTCTCTTCTGGGAAGACATGAGAAACTAGAAGGAGAGAGAGAGGGGGGGAGAGAGAGAAAGTGTAGTTGAGCAGGGAGATAGAAAAAGATCAGAGAAAGAGAGATATGAAGGAGGTGGGGGGTGTTGGTGGGAGTGAATGAGAGTCACTTTCAGAGATGTTTGGTGAGAGAGGAGGTTGGGAAATTTATGAAGGCTTGGTATATTTTGGAGCTTTAAGTTGCCGTATTTAGGAGATCAAGCCCTAAGGGGACTCATAATGTGATGCAGCTTCTTCCTCACTTCACTCTCATCGTGAGATTCCTCTTTTGGATTGTTCAGTTTGTTGAGTACCATAACATTTCACCACTGTCGCAAATATGAAAGTTTATTGCCGTCACCGATCTGTGTTCCTATCTTGGCTCGCACAAAGAGTGATGAAGACAAAGAATGATGAAGACGATGAAGAGAGGATGATGAAGAAGATGATACAGTTCTCTCACCACCCATAGTCAGATAGATAAACGTCCGTTAAAAACACCTAACGGCCATTGTGTTTTTTTACCCCTTTTAATAGTTTATTTGTATATAAGGTACCCTAAATAAATAATTGTGCCAGATGCTCTTTCACTAATACACTTTGTTGGTAAAATTACACCTTCACCCTTTTTAATAACATTTATTTTTTAATTTTTCAAGTATTTTTAGTATCAGTCAGTATCCTGAAGTATTTTTTTAGTATCCTTCAGTATCCTAAAATATTTTTTCAAGATCTTAAAATAATTTTTTAAGATCATGAAGTTTTTTTTTGAGTTGCAGTCAGTATTCTAAAGTATCTTTTTAGTACCAGTTCGTACCTAAAATATCTTAAAAAAAATATTATAGGGTATTGATTGAAATTAAAAAAAATTCTTTAGGGTACTAACTGAAAATGAAAAATACTTTATGATTTTAAAAAATTATTTAAAAATTTTGAAAAAATATTTTAGGTTACTGATTAGTATTAAAAAAATACTTCAGAATACTTATGGGTATTGAAAGAAAACAGTAATACTCTGAAGTATCTTTTCAATACTAGTTGACACCCTAAAATATTCTTTAGGTGCTGATTGATATTAAAATGATATTTCAGGGTATTGAAAAATTCTTCATGATCTTAAAAAAGTATTTCATATATTGACAGGTATTAAAAAGATACTTCAGCATACTGATTAATATTGAAAAAATTTTAAAAAACAAAATGTTATAAAAAAGAAAAAAAAAGAGAAGGAAATGGACGTCCAAATCTCATCTGAAAATCTAGTTTGTCCAAATCTCTAAAGCGCTCACCCCAACGGATGGGCGCCCCTTTTGGACACAGGAAATTGAATCCCCACGTCATCACGGTAGAGAGCAATGCTCATGCTTTGGAGACAAATAGGCGTCTGGTTTCTCTCACATCCCACTCTTTTCTTTTTTCTCCCAGGTGCACCTGGACCGTTGGATCAAAGATCCAATGGTCCAAAACTAAAAAAAACCAAAATTTTTTTGTTGTCTTTTTCGAAAAAGACAAAATTTTTTTTTTAAAGATCTGGACCGTTGGATCCTTGATCCAACGATCTAGATGCGTCTGTGAGAAAAAAGGAGAGAGAATGAATATGAGAGAATCTGCTCGCGACAAATAGCCGTCCAACACTTGAGTGTCATTGGTGAATCTCTTGGGGACCATGAATTGCCATTGATGGAGGAGTCAACAAATAACTATTCTGTCCAATTTCCCTTGCATCCATGCCATTTAAATCCTATCGGTCATTGCTATTCGACTAGGGAAATGGACCATCTAAATCCTATTGCTCATTGCCATTCAAATAATTTTTCTGCACACTTCTTTTCTTTTCGTTAAAAAAAACAAAAAACAAGAAAGAAAGAAAGCCTAGAGAGCATCTTCAGGCGGTATATATATAAACATCGTGTAACTAAAGCTATTCCTTCTAAAACTGTGGCAAACCTTGAAAACTAACTTCATCATTCAACTACGTCCTCCACACAAGTATATGCGAAGGTCATTGCAGTTTTTTGGTACATACCCCATTCAAGAAGCCACCATCTAGTCACTCCGACGCCGATTGGTCGCTTCACATCACCAACATGTTTTTATAAAATATGCTTACTTTTTAACTCGTTTTCATTTCACAAATCTTACTTTCTCTTTCTGTGGGATTATATGGTTTTACCGTCGTTCGGCGTTGAGATATACCTAGGAGGTTCTGTCGATGTGCTGGTTTTATAAAATATACTTACTCAATGAAAGATTGTTCAAGTCACAGTTAAAAATAACATCAAAATTTAGTTGCTGACTGTTGAGGTACATTTTAAATAAAAAAAAAAAACTATTTTGTTCAAATAAATTAGAACTCTCTCACAAAAAATTTTGACGAGATACTTTTAAATTATGTAAGCTTATTAAAAGATATAAAAATATGATTACACTTTCCAAACATTTTCTAATTCAACGTTAGTTAAATGAAAATGAACTCATTTAATTATATGGAAAGACAAAACAAAAAAATAAATATGCTAAATATTAGTAAACTCAACTTATATTTAATCAAGATGGGTTAGAGTGAAACTTTAAGGGCTAAGGTGTATTTTTGCCAACAAACTATTACAGAAAGAGCATCTAGCACAAATATTAATTAATCGTACCTTAAATACTAACAAACAATTAAAAATGTGTAGATTGGCCAACGAACTTTTACAAAGGTGCAGTCAGCATAACGCCGTTGGAAAAAAAGATAACGTTCGTTATCTAAGGTGCAGATTAGCCAACAAATTTTTACTTCAGGAGATCTAGCACAAAAAATTTTTACTTAGCACAAAATTCTTAATTTCTCTAAATTAAATAATTTTTTTTTGTCAATTGTCATTATTCAAAACTACTTGTATAGATATCTATGGATAAAAATTACTCATTTGCTAAAATAAACAAAAGTTTCAATTAAAAATATAATTATATAATTTAAATAAAACTCAAGGTGTCTTATAATTTATTATATATGTTAAACAAAAAAATTATATGATTTATTTTTATTTTAGAAGAAATTTATGTGAGTTAAGAAATTCATTTAATGTTAATAAAATTTAAAAAATCTATTATATCCTGAAAGAAATGGAATGAGTTTAATTTTTATTTTTATACAAATGGCTTAATTTTTATCATATCCAAGATACTTAATTAATGACCATTTTTTTTCCCAACAAGTCCTATATTGATATAATCAATAGATAATTTAATTAACAAAATATCAAGTTGCCGGATTTATATTATTAAGTGTCAATATCCATTAAACTCTTTTTATAAAAATAAAAATTAAACTCATTTCATTTATTTCCCGATATAATAGATTTTTAGATTTTTTAAATTTTATTAATATTAAATGAATTTCTTAACTCACTCAAATTTCTTCTAAAATAAAAATAAATCATATTTTTTTTTGTTTAACATATATTATAAATTATAGGGTGAAGGGTCAAAAATACACATGACCTTTCCCCCAGAATCGCCCAGCACCACGACCTTTCAACTGGATCAAAAATACACACGACGTTACGTTTTTGGGTCGTCCAGCACCACGGCCGTTAGTCAACCATTAATTACTGTTAGTTGACCGTGGTGCTGGGCGACCCAAAAACGTAACGTCGTATGTATTTTTGATCCAGTTGAAAGGTCGTGGTGCTGGGTGATCCTGGGGGAAAAGGTCATATGTATTTTTGACCCTTCACCCTAAATTATAAAACACCTTAAGTTTTATTTAAATCATATAATTATATTTTTGATTAAAACTTCTGTTTATTTTAGCAAATGAGTCATTTTTGTCCATAGATATCTATATAAGTAGTTTTGAATAATGACAATTGACATACAAAAAAATTATTTAATTTAGTGAAATTAAGAATTTTGTGCTGGGAGCTCCTGAGTAAAACTTTTTTGTGCTGGATGCTCATGGAGTAAAAGTTTGTTATCTTTTTTCTAACGGCGTTGTACTGACTGCACCTTTGTAAAAGTTCCTTGGCAAATATGTACATTTTTAATTGTTTGTTGGTATTTAAGTTATGCTTAATTGATATTTGTGCTGGATGCTCTTTCTGTAATAGTTTGTTGGCAAAAATGCACCTTAACCCAAACTTTAAAGATAATTTGAAGAACTTTCAAATATTAATTAGGGCAAATTTTTGATCTAATAGAACTATATACTCCCTTTGGTCTTTATTATAAGGCACCAACTAACAAGTGTATTTGGTCATTTTTATAAGACATTTGCTTGTCCCTAAGGAGCATTATTATTTTTTCTTCGATGTATGCCCCTAATTTATAAGGATGGTAGGTGAGAGTAATAATTAATATAATATTTGAGTTTAGTGCAATTAGTAAGAATAATATTGGAAGTTACTTAAATTGTAGGATAACTATATTGACTTCTGCTATTTTTATTAGTTTGTGAGAATTATTAGTTACGTTGGTGCCTTATAATAAGGATGAGAATACCTAGTGGTGGGGAACTATACCTTTTAATTAAATTGTTCGGAGCATATCACAACGCTCCAATTTGTTTCATTTAAATATTTATGTAAAAATGCTTTTGTTTAAAAATTTATGATTCACAGGAATTAAATAAAGACGGGCCACTGGTTTTGTGGTTAGGGTTGGCTCGTGCAGAAAAATCAACCCTCTTGATGTACCCAAAGCTATCTTATTTCTCCTCACCGAATCTAATGCTAGCCCATCGATTTAAAAATAAAAACCACAGCCAATTATGGTAATTAATAATCAGTAATATTTATGGGTAATGAAAAGGTGGAGTTAAACAAATGAACCGAAGTAGAACTGAGATCGATCACCCACTTCAAAGGATCTATCATACAAGATTAAGAAAAAGCAGAACAGATGAAGAGTGAGTAACTGCAAAGCCGAAGGTTGTGCCGGAGAGGTGGGAGAGAAGACGACTTTGAAGTAGGGGGAGAAAAAATTGCACGAAGAACATAAAATGAAATTTGAGGATGGAAAGAAAAATAATCATACATGTTCCCTAGCCATCTTCTCCATATCTGCATAAAAACAACAATGATAGGTTGGGAAGGGGAAGAAGATAATGAAGCAGAAGCGAAAGGGTTGATAAAGGGATTCCAGTGAGGAAGAGATGACCATGGAGGGCCTGTTGCATACGAGAACCAATATGAGCTTGTGGTGGATTGTGCTGATGAGTGGAGGACGCGATGGCCACTGGTTTTGTGGTTAGGGTTGGCGTGACGTTTTAACTGGATTCTTCCTGTGCGAAGGATTTTTTTTGTAAAAAAAATGATGATGTTATATTTAAGAGAAAAAGTATTCGAAAGATTTGTATTTGAAATCTGGAGATTGAGTGGAGGAGAGATATGAGAATTTAGAGAATCTTGGAAATCAAAGACAGATTATAGTGAATGTTGGAAGTTGTGATTTGAAAAGTTAAATATATTAATTAATAATTAATAATTTTTTCAGTCTCTAAATACTTGATGATTGTGCCAATATGCACCAACAACTTAACGAACATATCTACATCAAACGTGCATTTGCCCACCCAGAACAAACAGTAAGTTCCAAAAGTAAATAATCTACATTTGAAAACCTTCTATCCAAAGTTTAATTTGCAATCCATCCTCCCCTTCCAGTACAACACTCTCGTCGTCCCAATTCATAATCTGATCACATGTTATGATTGATCAACAGATGATGAAGAAGGATCTTTTCAAGAACGTGGACGACAGCAAGTATACAGGGTCTTTTTCCACACGAGGCTTTTTGACCAACATAAGAAAAAAAAAAATTACTAGATTAAAGTAGATTGGAAACATTTTATCAAAGTAATGCAGTTGATGGCGTAAGGACAGATCACGCCACTAGTGGCGTGAGAGAGGTTCATACCACTGACACTTTCTGACACAAAAGTGTCAGTGGAATGAACAAGGTTTACGCCACTAACATATATATATATATAATTGAATCAGACCCACAATTGTGGGTCTGATTTAGTTCATGTCACCTAGTGGTTCACATCACTGATGTGGCGTGTACCCCCCTGCACCACCAATGGCGTGAGTATTAATATGATAAAAAGTTTCCAATGTACTTTAATTAGGGTTTTTTTTTTTAAAAACACCTTATTTTGGTGCTTTTCCCATCCACACGAAGGTACTTAGGACAGCAAAGACACGTGGACATGAATATTAATTACTCAAATAGTTTTTGCATATTTAAAAGTTTGAATGTGTTCCCTCTTTATTTTATCGTCCATTGTTAGGTACTACTAGGGGTGAGCATGGGCAGGACTGGGCAGGGCGAGTCCCTTGTCCAATGGCCAGTCTGAAAAATGAATAGGCTGCATTTTGTAGCTTGATGTCAGACCCTGTCCGATAAAAGCTCTAATCATTTTTGAGTTGGGCAAGAGTGGGGTGGGCAGGGCGGACTTCCCTCACATAAGTAGTGATGCCCTGCCTTGCTCCTTGAAGATTCTAATTCACACTTCACAGAATTTCAAGGCTTTGGAGATATTTGATGTATAATATAATATATTTACAATATATTTAGACATAAAAATATAATATATATTTTTTAAAAATAAATATAGAATAATATGTATTTAAATACATTTAATTTTCTAGGCAGGGCAGGACTCCCTTGCCCGATGCCCAGCTTTGTCCAGTTATTAGCCCAACTCAAAACTACCCAAATTTTTTTCAAGCCACCATTTTAGGGTTGGGCTTGACAACTTTTTGCCGAGTTTGAGCAGGCGTACTAGGCATCTGGACACCATGTTCACCCCTAAGTACTAATACATGAATACCAATACTAGTACAAGTATGTGTCCAACTGCAATTTCATCAACTTTTTTGATGTTGGGATTAATGTCCGTTGTGACCTTAGCTGCTACTCCCTTTATCCTTAAATATTAGTTTCAAATAACGTGGTTATCAAGAAAACAATTAAAATTAATTAAGAACATTAAATATGTTTTTTTTGTTTTTTTAACTCTACCCTTCTTTATAAAGAGGATAAGTGAGATAGACAATAAATGTAACAAATAATATTGAGGGTAAAGTTGGAAAACATGGAATAAATGCTTATATTTATGGTGTGTTTGGTCTGAGAAATGGAGATGAGAGGGAAGGGAAAATGACACCCCCTCTCATTTGGTTTAAAATTTTGGAGGGGGAACCAAAATGATGTAATGATCACCAATATTTTGTTTTTTTTTTCCAGAAAAAGGAAAAGATATTGTTTCACTACCGTACGGCTGACTTAATTATTTGATGAGATTGCCGTTATATATATATATATATATATATATATATATATATATATATATATATATATATATATTTCAATCTAAGTTAATATCCAACATCATTCTATACTAAAATTAGTTGGGCTTTAATTAATCTATCTGGAGGCTATTGTTTAAAAAATTTGGCTATGTAGAGACACTTTAGGCGACATCTTCAATTGGGGAATTGTGTTATGAGCAACGTTAAAAAACTCACGAGTTTAAGTAATTTTGTGAGAATAACGCATATCTATATCATGAACTCGAATTATAAACTTGTAAGAGTTTATTTTATCATTAAATAGGTATTAATAAAATATAGTTAAATAATTGAAATATAAAAAATGACAACAATTTAATTTAAATATATTTTAAATCTGAATAATTGAAATTAAATATATCAACATCATAATTTATTATAGGGATAAATATCATTTTTGCTATGAAAGTTTAGCCTAAGGAGTACTAGTCACTTGAAAGTTTTGTTAGTCTCATTTTTGCCCCCAAAGTTTTTTTTTTTTAATGAGCAATTTTGTCCCGAAAGCTTTTTTATGAGTAATTTTGCCGCTAAAAGTTTACAAATTAGAGCAATAATTTAATAGTCAAAATCAACGGAAGGGTAAGAATGTTATGTTTTTAAATTTTTGGGACAAAAATGAGACAAAAAAAATTCTAAGTGACAAGTACTCCTTAGACTAAACTTCCATAGAAAAAATAGTATTTATCCCTTTATTATATTTAATAAAGAAACTTTTATAAAAATCATATATAAAGCCGTTGATAATGACAAAATTGTAAATATTAAAACAAGTTTAAAAGTGAGTTGACATGGTTTTGTGAGTTAAAAATGTCAAAACGGTAAACTAGTTGTGTAAACTTGTAAGTTTTATTGAGTTTAAAGTTTGTACGAGTTTACCAGTAACTCGATTTGATTTAGTAAGATAGCATCTTCAAAACAGTCAACTTATGAGTTTGATAACAATGATTACACCGGATTAATTGTTCCATATGTAGAACAAGCAAACCCGTGCAACGCACACAGGTTCGTTTGTCTTGTTATATTAGTGAGAGCACGTAGCAGGCACCCAGGCATAAACATATATCTTCGCCGGGTTGGCGTGATCTGAAAGCTTAAGAGCTTCTATTCTTTTATTTTAATTTTCTAAATAGACAAAAAAGCTAAAGAGCTTCGCCAGCGAACCCGTTCTAGTTGAGTTGCCTTGGTCAAATGTACACATTGAAAAATTTCAAATTTCAAAATTTCCAACATTTTACCCTTGAGTGGAACAATAACCGAATTGGTAACTTTTCTAGAAGGAAAAATCAGCTCATCCGCCGGCTTGAAGGTATCAATAGATGTCGGAGAATGAATCTTCGAACTGGGCTGTTTAAGCTGGAAAAACATCTTTGGGCTGAATATCACAAATTGGCTACTCAAGAGGAGATCTTTTGGTTCCAAAAATCCAGATGTAACTGGCTCCAGGGCGGGGACAGAAATACTAGGTTCTTTCATGCCTCAACCGTAGCTAGAAGGAAAAAGCAACGTATTGGTGCCATTCAGAATGACTCAGGAGATTGGATTGAAGATCAGAATACCCTAAAGAATATGGCCCTCGACTTTTTCTCCGAGCTCTATACTCGTGACCCAAATGTGAGGAATCCTAGCAGGTGGTGCTCTAATTTTCCTATTATTGATTCACGTAAGATGAATGAGCTTTCAAGGAATGTCACAAGACTGGAGATAAAAAATGCAATTTTTGACATGGGGGCTTTTAAGGCCCCTGGGCCGAATGGTCTTCAAGCGCACTTTTTCCAGAATCAGTGGGATGTTGTGGGGGATAAAATTTGCGAGTTTATCGAAGATTGCTTTAACAATCCTACTGTCATGTCTTCTATTAATAGATCCCGGATTGTCCTAATCCCTAAAGTTGATAAACCTTCTACCTTCAAGGATTTCAGACCGATATCATTGTGTAATGTTAGCTTCAAAGCCATCACTAAGATCTTGGCCAATAGATTTAAAGATGTCATGGATCAACTTATAAGCCCTGAGCAATGCAGTTTCATTGCTAACAGATCCAGCTGTGATAACATTATTATTGCGCAGGAAATCATCCACTCTATGACAAGGAAGGGCAAGAAGAAAGGTTTCGTTGTCATTAAAATTGATATGGAAAAGGCCTTTGACAGACTTGATTGGGGATTTATAAGAGATACCCTTACTTGTTTGAGGTTAAATAACAATCTAATTGAGCTTATCATGGCCTGTCTATCCACCTCATCGCTGTCTGTTCTCTGGAATGGGGAGGAAACTTCATCCTTTACCCCATCCAGAGGTGTAAGACAAGGAGATCCCTTAAGCCCATTTATCTTCGTTTTATGCATGGAAAGGTTAGGGCACTATATCAAAGCTGAGTGTGAGGCCCGGCGATGGAAACCATTCACCTTCAAGAGAGGAAGCCCTGCTATTTCCCATCTGTTCTTTGCTGATGACCTCATCCTGTTCACTGAAGCCTCTGCCCACCAAATGACAGAGGTTCGCAACGTCATGCAAAGTTTCTGTGAGGTTTCTGGGCATAGAATCAATCTTGCTAAATCTCGTATGTTTTGCTCCAGAAGTGTCAATTTCAATCGAGCTCTTGAGTTAAGTCAAATTCTTGGTATTGGAATTACGCATGATCTTGGGAAATATTTGGGGGTGCCGATAATTTCAAAGAGGGTCACCAAACTAACTTATCACCATATTGTTCAAAAAGCAAGAGAACGGTTGTCCGCATGGAAAAGCAAGCTCTTAACTATGGCTGGTCGCATTGTTCTCATTAAATTCGTCCTATCCTCCCTGCCCAGTTATCAAATGCAGTCAACCCTTCTCCCTATTTGTACAATCAACGAGCTTGATAAGATCTCAAGGAATTTTCTCTGGTCTCAGGAGGATGAGGTGAAAAAAATGCATCTCATTGTTTGGGATAAAGTAATGAACGCCAAGAAACAGGGAGGGCTTGGGATTAAAAATCTTCGCTGTCAGAACAGAGCATTTATTATGAAGATCTGCTGGAATCTCTTGGTGAAGAAAGATTCACTATGGGTTAAATGCCTCTGGTCCAAGTATAATTGTGGTCATTCTACTTTGCCTAAGGTGTCTAAAAAAAGGAACTCCTCCTCAGTCTGGAAGGCAGTGGTCGAGGTCTAGGATAAATTCTATGATGGTATTGGAAAAAAAGTTAATAATGGGAATGAAACTAAATTTTGGCAGGACCTCTGGCTTCCGCTTCACCGGCCTCTCATAACCTTTGTTCAGGACCTATCCTTGATTAACGCTGATGAGATAGTTAGGGATCACATCTTGAGTAATGGAAGGTGGAATACTGATGAATGGAGGGGCATTTTACCTCTCGCAATCATCAAATATATTTCTAGAATGCAACCTCCTTCCAACCACTCCCCGGATTCATTCACTTGGCGTCCTGCCAAAGATGGGTGCTTTACTGTTAAATCTGCTTACAATTATCTTTCTGCCCATGATCAGAGGAGTACTAATAGATTCTGGTCCCATCTGTGGAAATGGCAGATTCCCGAGAAAGTTAAAATGTTTATGTGGCAGGTTGGTCACGAGAGGCTGGCTACAAAAGCGCTTCGTGTCAGAAGAGGCCTCTCAGATGATAATAGTTGCCCCTTTCACTGTAATTGTGAGGAAAGTGTGATACATGTTATCAGAGATTGTCAAAGAGCGAAAAACTTGTGGCAACAGATTTTGACGCCTAACCGTTTATCTAAGTTTTTTGCAGGGAATTTACAGACTTGGCTCAATTGGAATGCCAATCGTAATCCGGGCAAAGGCCGCTTCCAAAAATTCTCATGGCAGCGAACTTTTAGTTTGGTGTGTTGGATTCTGTGGACGACTAGATGCAAGTTTCTTTTCCAAGGCGAAGGCGAATGCACGGATACCAGGGAGATGCTCCATACTTGTAACTATCTTCTGATGGAGAGTACAGCTAATCAAACACTAACTCATCAAATTTTCCATCTTGGCAGGGACGTGGAGAAATCCTGGACTCCTCCCCAACAAAACGTGGTTCGTATTGATGTGGATGGCTCAGTGCGCTCCCAGTACCAGGCAGCTTGTGGAGGTGTGATGAGGGATGCTCATGGTCAATGGCTGATGGGATTCTGCAAAGCTCTTGGTCTCCATACAGTTGTTGAACCCGAGATATACGCTATCATGATAGGTCTGAAGTTGGGCTACCAGATGGGTCTCCAGAACGTCGTTCTCTATTCGGATTTGATGGACGCTATCAACATTCTCATGAGGGGCTGTCATGCTGATCATCCCCTTAAAGGAATTATTGGCGAAACTAGAGATCTGCTTTTTAGCGAGTGGAATGTACAACTGCATTACACCCCGAGAGGAAACATTCGTTGCGCCGATTATATGGCCAGATAGGGACATGATGATCCTGGCGACTCTGAAGTCATTCTAGTTTTGTCTGTTCCCAGGGGATGCCAAGATGCTTTTCGGAATGACCAATTGGTCTGTTTTGGCTAGTTTTTTCTTTTTTGTTTCTTGATGTATTAAGGACTAGATTCCATGATCTAGTCCTTCTCTCATCATTTCAAGCTTTGCTTGCCCTCTCGTTAAAAAAAAAAAAAACAATTTTGACATTGAACCAATTTTAATTAGTTTTGTCAATCTCAAATATGTAGGGGCATCCTGTATCATATAAAGGTTCTCTGGCGGACAAGACAAATTATAAGGACCAACGCCACACCACGCATGCTCACTTGTTACACCATCAGGACTCACATTTCCTCTCTTGCAGTATCGAATCGCAAAAATATACTACAAGCGAGTGTGTATATTAAAGGTAAAAATTTATTTTGAAAGTTTTTGTTGGGGAGTAATGTTGTCCTGAATTTTTTTTAGGTTCAATATCACCCTAAAAAGTTTTAAAATGTAGCAATGTTGTTTCATACCTTTAAAAAATTGACGTTAACCGTCAACATTTTTTTTTAAAAAAAGGGCAACATTGTTCCATTTTAACACTTTTGGTGCAATATATTGAATCTAAAAAAGCTTTCAAGGCAATATTGCTTTTCAACAAGGACTTTCAGGACAAATTTGCAGCTTAACTTTATATATATATATGTGTATATGTAAAGGATTTTTTGTATTATTCACTAAAATATTAATAATTAAACACAATAATAAACTTAACCTTGAAAAGAAATTAAAGAACGAGTAATGAGTTCCAAATAAATGGTTTTACAGCACTTATGCGGAAAATACATGAGTGTGTAGGAAAACAATTAATGTAATAACATTACATGAAATTAATAATAAGGTTTATTTATATCATTGTAGGCTTTTGGGGCGTAAAGTTCTATTTCTCTATTATGAAGGGGCTGCAATGGCCTTGCGTTCCTCTTCGCATACTGTCACACGACACGCGCAAGACATAATCAGTACACGATTGAGGACTCAAATATTTAGTCAATCATTTAGCATTTAAAAAATCAATTATGTATATAGAATATACATATACTTACGTATTGCACTGAATTGACGAGTAACTGCAGCTGCTCTCTTGATACGGTCCTAATCTGGCGAGATAATCAATTTCAACAGTTGAGATTAAGAGGGAATGGCAACAATATTTAAGAGTATATATAGTAATGAAGAGAATTGAAGCATGAAATATATATATAGCAATATAGATCAAAATATACTAGTAATAAATATAAATACCTTCTTATTAATAGTCCAAATGACACCTTGAGTGCAAGGAGGGGCGGTGAGTGATCCAATGTATCTGTAGTAGCTGTGCCTGTGGCCACGACCTAGTCCTATCTCTGAGGGATCTATCACCCCTACACTTTTCTCTTGTCCTACGTCTCTAATCTCCTTTATGCTCTCTTCCAGCTAAATTCATTTTCATTCAACACATTCGTCAGGCACACACACACAAACACATATATATGTATGTATGTACGTATATGCATAGCTGCTATGTACTCCTTCTAGTCTTAGTAAGATATATAATACTACTTTAACTGTCTCATCAAAACGAACAAGTAGCGGCTAAATCATTAAAATGACCATCTTTTTTTTTTTTTTCATGAAAAAGCAAATTAGTGTTCCAAATTTTTATGCTAAATGAATACATGTATATGATCGCCAATTTGTTGTAAAAGGTGAATAATATATAGGACCGAAAGGAGTTGGATCAGTTAAATAAATATACCATGGAGAGAAAAGGATCGGGACGACCAAGCCTGTAGAGAGCATTAACCACAGCCGTCTTGTTTGAACCGTCGGGCTGTGTGGCTTGATGAACCATGTCCAGCTCCAAAGCATACCTTATCATTGGAAAATCCACATTGAAACTTAATCAGATAAAAAAACACACCAGTTATTCGGTCGCAGGAATAAACCATATGAGAGAGGGCGAGAGAGAGAACCTCTTGCCATTGATGTGGTGTTCGGAAGGCCAGTGCCAATGGGCTTCTTGGAGAAACAACTGGGTCCCATTGATTGTTATGGAACCCGCATCAGCCTGCCATCTCACCTGCAATTAATTTCCAAAACTAGCAATATTATCATTATTTCCTTCTTGTATAAGTCTCCATGTAATGTTATGATTTTTAATATAAGTTCTAGTTGACTTTTTTTTAGAGATTAAAAAGGTTAAATAAATTACTTTCAAACATTTATATTTATTTTTTTTATACCGAACTAATTTGTTTCACTTATAAACTTATATATAATAAAATGACAACATACACACACACATATATATAATGGTTAATTAATTTATTTAGCTTCTTCAAAAAGAATCAACTAGGTCTAACATTTAACAATCTTAGGGAATATTAATTATAATAATAACAGTCTTGAAGGGGTGATATATATATAAAATATTGAAATGAAAATGAATTCGTTGAGTGTATGAGCAAATCAAAGCAAGTGTAAATTGAAACTAGTTTGGAGTTGGGAGGTGTTCACCTGTATATCACGGCCTCTGTTGAGGATTGAAGCAATGGCAGGCTTATAGCCCTTGTTGAGGTCGTCTAATGAATTGGAAACTAGTTTTACTCTACGGCTCAACAAATCAATAGGAGACTGTGAAGTTCCATTCTTACAAGCGACCCATTCTGGTTTCAGGTTACCCCATCGTGATGGCCCCTTCTCGCTCCTTTGTATGTAACTGAACTCTGTTCCATCATTTTGGCATATATATATATACGCGCTTAATTAGCAACATTCAAACATGCATGGACGTGCCAGGTAATATGGAAGCTTTATCTAAAATTAAGCTTATGTATCCAGGAATTGGGAAGATATCAAACAGAAAAGGTAAATGTGCATGCATGCATAATCATTAATTACCAACTTCAACAGCTTTTGTTGCGGGTGGGTATTGTATCATAATTGTCGCTAATAGCAGCAGACATGGAATCAACGTCTTTGATTGTCCCTTCATGCTTCCGCTGTATACAAAAATTAGGACTTTGCTTGGAAAACAGGTTTAATGGAAAACGTTTCAGATTGATGTAAGAAAATGTAAGAATATAATTCTCAGATGTGATGGTGCGGCGGAAGGGTTTTTATAGAGTAGCAAGACGCGCCTGATGGGGTGGACTTGGATTTGGTCGCAATAAATGAATAGATGGAAACTTTCTTAATTGGAATTTTTTTAAATATTTGTTGTCGCCGTTTTCCATTTTGACGGGGCACGTGGTTAAAAGAAAGGGTCTGGTAATATCAACATCAAGAAGCCAAGTTGACTTGGGATTGATATATGATGACTTGGCAATTAATTGATATCGTATTGGGTGGAGTAGGCTAAGTTGACTTTGGATTAATTTGAACAATTCCAGAATAAAACTACGAATGGTAATTGTTTATTATAAAAAACAAACAAACGATTCCCGTTCACTAAAATCGTATATGCTTAACAATTCTTTTGGGTTGGGTTAGAACTTAGAACACATGCAGTTTGTGCACTGTGATTTGCGAGCCTTGGCGTGGCCGGCTGTGTTCGTGATGTCTATTTTTGTACTTTCCTATTTGGCTTGTTCTCCGCGGAAGCGGTCATTCATTCATCAACCGACAAGTATGATGATAAATAAAACTCGACATAACTTCTCATTGACTCAACATTATAATACCAACATTATATAATACCTCATTAGTTATCTCATTATATAATACCTACTCATTAGTTATCTTGTATTTAAATAATTCTAACTAATTTTCATAATATGATAAATGTAAATAATGTAACCTTATAAAAGGGATTGGCGGGAATATTTGGATAGCATGAATGTCAAAACATCCTACTTTCTCTCTCTCTCTCTCTCTCTTGCCGGATTACTTTGTCTAATTATGTAATTACCATATAACAAATTTATAATGACTAAAAATTTAGTTAATTTAATCATTTGCATAAATATGTGTTAATTGTCATAAAATATTTCTGCTTTCAATTATTTATATTATAAACTATTTCTATTAATAAAAAATATTAAAAATGAAATTAATGAGGGAGACAGGGAAACTGGGGCAATACATTTAAAATGAAAACGACTTTAGTAGCTAATTTATACATTTAGAAGTATGAAGTGTATAAATTTGTACATTGGAGCTGGACAAGTGTGACATGATCTAAACTCTAAAGTACCTAGACCAAGAAAAACAAACTGTATGCTTTCCGCCCTTTGACAGGGTCCCGATTCTCCCTTGCGGCTCCCATCTTAGCCTCTCCGATATCCAAAACTACGCTCTGTTTTGGGAACCCAAAAAAAAAAGGGAGGGTTTTCCACTACATTTTTTTTAATAAAAAAACTCATCAAGTATTTTTTTTAGTAGCACCCAATGTTTTAAAATGTTTTGTTTTTTGCACACTATGTAGCATAAAATAATTTTCTAAGACCATTCAGTATCTAATAAAATTTACTATGAACTATTTTTTTCACTGACACTCTGTATCTTGAATTTGTTTTTATTACATTCAGCACTCTAAATTATTTTTTTGGTTGCAACAAAAAGCCTCTGAAATGTTTTCCTAATGGGAACGAGAAGCCTCCGAAAAGTCCATATAGTATTCACTATTCACTATTCCCTTGCATTCTTCTCTTAGTTAAATCATTCTTATGACGTATTATTTTTGAAAAATTCTAGAAAATTCAGACTTGTGAAATTCAGGTTGGGAATTAATCCCTTTTATATTGAATTCCATTTTCAGTTAGGCTCTTCGTGAGAACAATAAGGAAATGCACATAACTAGTTTCTTTTTAAGAGAACGCACAGGAAACTAAGCCTCGCGGGATTAAATCTAGGCCGCGAAAAAAAAAAAGAAGAGAAAAGAATAAAACATAATTTATCGATGTTTAATTAATCTCTCCGGAGGCTGTTGTTAAAAAAATTTGGCTATGCAGAGGCACTTTGGACAACATCTTCAATTAGGGAATTAAGTATTACGCCTAAGTCTATTGGATTCATTGTTCTAAATGTAGAATAAACAAACTCCTACAAGGCACGAGTTCATTGGTCTTGTTATATTAGTGAGTGCACGTAGCAGATACTCTGGCATAAACATATACTCCCTCCGGTCCTAATTATAAGACATAGTTGACTTTTTTGGAGAAATTAAAGAAGATAATTAAATTAACTTAGAGTATTTTTCTTTTTATTTTTTTTCTTCAAAGTAATTAGTTTGACTCACATACTAATATATAATCTAAAGATATAAAACATATAAAATGATTAAGTAACTTATTTAGCTTCCTTAATCTCTCCAAACAAAGTCAACTATGCCTTATAATTAGGACCGGAGGGAGTATCTTCGCCGGCCTAGTGTGATCTGAAAGCTCAAGAGCACTACTAGAAAAAAACTAAATAGCGACGGACTCACGAAATTTTGCAACGGAAATAAAATTCCGTCGCAAAACTAAGAAATTAGCGATGGATTTCGAATCCGTCGCTAACTTTCTAAGGCTGCCAGTTTCAGACATTTTTTAGTGACGGATACTCTATCCGTCGCTAACCAATTAGCGACGGATACAACATTCGTCGCTAATTTTAGCGACGGATACAGGATCCGTCGCTATTTGGTGGCCAAAAAGGCCGCCAGCTTACTTCCATGATCCGTCGCTAAAAGTGTTTTGCGACGGAATAAAATTCCGTCGCAAAACTCTTTAATCTAATTAATCTCGTGACCACGCCCCCCCCGCGCGCGCAGATAACCTCGCCCCCCCAGCTCGCCTCCTGGCTGCCCACAGCTCTGCCCCGACCCCAGGCCGTCTCCCCTACTCCCCACAGCTCCGTGCGCTCCCCAGCTCGTCGGCCCTCCCCCCAGCCCGCCTTCCCTCCACCCCGCAGCTCCTTGCCCGCCCCCAGCTCGCCTCCCCTTGCCCCCAGCTCGCCTCCCGCCGACGTATAGCTCGCCCTAGCCCCCAAGCTCATCGCCCCTCCCCCCAGCTCGCATCCCCTCCCCCCCACAGCTTCCCCCGCCCCTAGCTCGCTTCCCCCGCCGCCCCTAGCTCCTCCTGCCCCACAGCTCCCCCCTCTCCGTCCCCCTAAGCTCCGGCCCCAGCTTCCCCTCGCCCCCAGCTTCGCCCCACCAATTTTCCAGGTTTGTTTGTTTTTTTTTTCCAACACTTCTAAATTGGTCATATCCCATTTTTCTTACTCATATTTATTACTCATGAATAAATATGTCTCTACAGTCTCCGTTCTCCAGTTACCGATGTTCTTCTCCGCCATTGGGCTACCCTCCCCTTCCGGTAAGCGCCTTTTTTTTTCATTTTTTGTTATGGAAAATCCTGTATAAGCTTGATGATTGTAAACTATGCGTAATTTTGTTCAGGTACATAACTGTTATTGTGGGCTTTAATTTACAATATTTAGTTCATACGATATATAATTTTGTGCTCTGAAGATGATACACGATATTTAATTTTGTGCTCTGAAGATTATACACTACTTCTTTTTGTCTCTGTGTGTGTGTGCTCTTAGTATGGATTTAAATACTTTAATTGGCACAACCCCTTATTGATTGAGTTAAGTGCTCCTTGTATAGATTTAAATACTTTAATTTTAAACTTAATTATGCTTGAGTGAATGTTTTACATTCTATCATAGCTAATTTTTTTTCTTATCTATACTTTTATGACCTTTTTGTTATAAATACATAGATATTTAAGGGAAGATGATACATAGTTATTGTGGCCCAAAAAGAAAATTATACTTAGAAAATTTTGAATGTAAGAGCTAATTAGATAATAAATATTTGTAAATTTATTAATTTTTGTTTGGAAAGGTAAGTTTGCAACATAAACTCACGCTTAAATGAAAAATGAGCAAACAAGTATCAATAAACATTGGAAGGCATAAAAATGAAAATTGAAAAAAATTATTTGGCTAAATATTCTTTTTAAAAATATCTTATAAATATGACTAAAAAAAAGTATACATTGGGGAAAAAAAAACCAATTGAACTTTAAAATTTCAAATCAATGGTTTTTTTATTAAAATAATTTGTAAATTGTTAAATTTTATACGAAATACTTATTCTGTTGTAGGCCACAAAAATGATTTAAGATTTTGAATTTTAAATGATATTTTATTTCTTTTTTTTACTAAAAAAATATACATGAATAACATTAATGGCATGAATTTGTTAGGAATTTAGAAATTCCAATTCTGATTATGGTGTGATAAAATTTTGATTATTTAGTAGGTGCTAATGATAAATAAATCTATAAATAATATGGTATTGAAATTAGAAAAGTGAAGTGTTGAAAAAAAAAATATTCCATTTCAATTTATTATTTGAATCTATCTTTAACAAGTTATACAATAAAGATCAATAATTTAGAAAACAAAATTATAAATACTGTTTATATAGATAGGAAATTATAAATACAAAAGATAAAGTTGATCTTGCAGATTATATAAATTTGATTAAGTTTTAAATAATCTTTATATGTTAGAAACTCCAAAATGCTTATAGTATTCTATTCTTTGTTTGCCCCCTCCACAAGCATGTCCCCATGTTCTGGTGTGCTATCCTCATTCTCTGGTTGCTTGCTAGGATATGTTCTTTGTTCAATGCATGTGTTTGTTTTTTTACTTTCTTGATTAAGTGGCAATTGGTTGGCATAAGTGGCTAGTTGTATTGGCTACTTATATATATTTGTGGCAAATTGAGATGTTAATTAGGTTAGTAACTGAACTAGCTAGGAAGTATGGAAGACAATCATGATAGGAGTTGGATGTACAATCGTCTAACTGGAAGACAACTAAATCAAGCATTCTTGGCGGGTTTGAAAGAGTTTATCAAATTTGCTTTGGCACATTCAAATAATTCAAGTAGGGAGATCAGGTGTCCATGTGCCAAATGTAAGCGTTTAAGGTTTAAAAATCTGAGTAAGGTCAAAATTCATTTGTGTCAAAATGGATTCATGAAGGATTATGAGTGTTGGGAATGTCATGGCAAAGTCCGACAGACACCGAGTGGTTATTACGGGGATAGTAGTCATCGAGAAAACCTTAATCGATATGAGCAGTTGGTTATGGATGCCGCGGGACCGTCCATCGGCAGATATTTTGATCCCGTTACTCATGCCGAATCGTCATACATGGGAAAGGAGATCGGTACACATACTCAACCATCATACATGGGAGAGGATTCTCATCCGGACGCTGATAGGTTCTATAAAATGCTTCAAGAAGCCCAACGTCCGCTATGGGAAGGTTGCGAACACTTTGAAAGTAGTGAATATTCATCGCTTTCGGCTACCCTAGCAACATTAAGCTTGAAGACTGATCACCATATGAGTGAGAGGAATTACAACGAAATGATGCAGATCATAAGCAAAGTTGTTCCCAAAGACAATAATTTGCCAAAGGATTTTTACCAAGCAAAAAAAAGGTGAAAGAGCTTGGGCTTGGATGTGAAAAAATCCATTGCTGCCCTAGAGGATGTATGTTGTATTATAAGGATGATGCTGAGCTGATCAATTGTAAATTCTGTGGACATGACAGATATAAAGTTGTGAGGAAAGGAAGGAAAATGACCCGTCAAGTGTTAAGCAAGATGCACTACTTTCCTCTGGTGCCCAGACTTCAGAGATTGTATGCATCAGAACAAACAGCTGCTCACATGAGATGGCACCGGTAGCATCACAGGGATGAAAATTTTGTGACGCATCCATCCGATGCTGAAGCTTGGCGTAAATTTGACGAGGCGAATCCTTTCTTTACTATGGATCCCCGTTATGTCCGTCTTGGTCTATGTTCGGATGGGTTCGCTCCTTTTGATAAAACAGGCAGGAATTATTCCTGTTGGCCTGTCATTGTGACACCGTACAACCTCCCACCTTCTATGTGCATGAGAAGGGAGTTTTTGTTCCTTAACGCGTTAAGCCCTGGGCCATCCAACCCAAAAAAGAAGATAGATGTGTACCTCAGGCCTTTGATAGACGAGTTGAAGATGTTGTGGAGTGAAGGGGTTCTAACGTATGATATATCATTGAGTCAGAATTTCACAATGCGTGCTGCCTTAATGTGGACGATAAATGATTTCCCTGCATATGGGATGTTGAGTGGCTGGCAAACGTCGGGAAAGCTTGCATGCTCGATATGTCTTGAACAGAACATGGGTTTTAGCTTGGAACACAGTCACAAAGTCTGTTGGTTTGACAGGCACCGGCGATTCCTACCCCCGACCATCCGTATAGGAGAAATAGAAAAGACTTCACGCGAAATGTGGTTGAACGAGCAGATCAACCTCGTCGTTTAAGTGGCTAAGAAATATGGGATAGGGTCAAGTATATTCAAAGTGTCGAAGAGGGTACTGCTTCCAACAAACCTGAGGGATATGGCGTTGATCATCATTGGAACAAACGCAGCATCTTTTAGGAACTACCATATTGGAAAGATCAATTGTTAAGAAAAAACCTGGATGTCATGAATATTGAGAGCAATGTGTTTTGCAATATTCTGTACACCGTGATGGACGCGAATGGCAAGACAAAGGACACAATCAATGCAAGACGGGACATAGAAGCGATTTGTAGAAGGCCTGCTTTGGATTTGGTGCAGAATGGCAGAGGACGGATTTCCAAACCTAGAGCACCGTACACATTAAACAAACAGCAGAATTTAGAATTGTTGCAATGGGTTGAAGATCTGAAACTCCCGGACGGTTATGCGTCAAACTTGAAAAGATGTGTCAACATGCACGAGGGGAAGTTATTCGGGATGAAGAATCATGATTGTCATGTTTTTTTCCAGAGATTGTTGCCGTGGGCCTTCAAAGCATTACCCAACCATATATGGTCTATTCTGACAGAATTTTCTAGGTTCTTTAGAGAAATTTGTGCTTCTGAGCTTAATGTGGAAAAGTTACGGCACCTGGAGGCGAGTATGCCAATAACACTATGCAAGTTAGAGATGGTGTTTTCTCTTAGCATGTTTGATTCAATGGAACATTTACCGGTTCACTTGGCCTACGAAGCAAAAGTAGGAGGTCCCCAACAATATAGGTGGATGTATCAGTTTGAGAGGTAATATATATATTTCTTTCGTGCAGTTATTTCTTTCGCGTACTTTAGTTTATAAATACCCTCTAATTGTCCATTGTAGGTTTTTACGCACTCTTAAGCACAAAATCAAAAATCCAACCCACGTTGAAGGATTTATCGCTACAGCGTATCTAGTCGAAGAGGCCACAAAATTTGCGTCATACTATTATCCCCTTGAAATGCTATCAAGATGGAGAGGGGTACCTCGTAACGATGATGGCGGTAATGCGAGCGAACAAAATTCAATATTTGATTTTCTAGGCCGAGTCGTGGGAAAACGTTGTAGGTCAACTCTTGAAGGAAGAGATAAGCGAGTAGCGGAGTGGTACATTCTAAACAACTGTGAAGAGACCGCCCAGTACTTAAAGTAAGATTTGTTTTCTTTTCACTGTTACGGTAAATATTATAGTATTAACTTCATTTTTTTGTTACAGTCATTTTTCTAATTTGGTCCGATCGGAAAATCCTGAAATGTCGGAATCCCAAGTTGATCAATTCACGAACTCTGAGTTCCCAAAATGGTTTCGATCCTACTTCTTGGCAAATCCATTAGATCCCAATAAAGTGGCGTGGAGTTTATCTTATGGAGTTGCAATTAGTGTTACCCGGTGCAACAAATATATAATCAACGGGTATCGGTTTTCAACTGTTGAAGCGAACGCAGGTACACTATGTTGCAATTATGGTGTATGTTGTCGAGGTGACCAAGTTGACGGGGTGGAGAGTGACTACTATGGGAAGTTAATTGACATAATTCAGCTGAGTTACCCGTGGGACAAGGTGGTGACACTTTTTAAATGTGAGTGGTTTGATAACAGTCCGCGTGGGACAAAAGTGGACAAACATGGAAATATTGAGATCCACTGGACAAGGAGATATACGGTTGGTTATGACCCATTCATCCTTGCTCAATAGGCGGAACAAGTTTACTATACATTATACCCCACATCCCGCCAAGGGTGGGTGAGAGTTATTAAAACCAAAGCACGGAATATTATACCTAAGTCGAAAGAGTCGGAAGCAAATGATGGCATGAAGGAACCGTTCCAAGCTGATGTGGAACATGTACTGCCCATAAACATTGCTGACGATGATGTACCAAGCAATCTGTTTGATTCTGCTACGAACTTAGAGTTGATTCCTATCCAAGTTGACGGTGAAGAATCAGACGATGAGACAGAAGTGATTTCCTCTGATAGTGAATCTGAGTTTGACGACTATGAGACTCCAGAGGAAGGTGTGCAAGCAGATGTCGAAGGATAGGAATCATCCGATTGATTTGTGTTAGTTCTTTGTTTATGACGATCTGTTATACTACATACTCTGTAATTGCGCTACTGTCATATTAAGTAATAAATATCTTATTTTTATGTATATTTTCACATAATGTTTGTAAGTGTTCAAAGATGGAGCATCCTAGAGGACGTTCAGATGGTGGACGTGGTCGTGGTCGAAGCCGACCTCATCCTATCAGAGGGGGTAGGGCAGCGCCATCTGCTCCCTTCGTAGGCATGGGGGGGAGAGGCGCTTCCCCAGAGGTTTTACCATTTGAGATGTCATCTTCACCGTCGGTTTATTTGTCCACTTCACCGTTGCTTTATATGTCATCGTCTCCGTCTTCCTCCAGTGATCCACAGCAAGGGGGCACCAGGTTTACTTTACCATTTCTAATTGATTTACATATGTTTAGTTTTCTTTAACCATCTATGTACAAACTCTTCAATAATTCACATTCCTTCATTCAACACATTCCGTCGCCTTATAGCCAGGTCGACAAAGGAGGTAGTTCCTCTGATACACCAATATGGGGAGAGAAAGATCTTGCGACAGGGAAGCTTTGGATCCGTCCTGAAGGTACCGAGGACGAGGAGTGAGTCATATAAAGTTACTAATAACGCTACGATTTTTAACTTTTTGTTTGTATGCTCATATTTGCATCATATCCTCTGTCTACATATTTGTGCCTTATATTTAGGTGGCTGATATCATCTCAACCCAAATATTCCGTAATTTCAATGAGCCTTGGGGCAAGTGGACAGACATTCCTAAGCTGACTCGGGATACTTGGTTCAAAGAGTTTTTGGTAAGTTAAGTGATTTATAGTTATTAATTTCTTATCCAAATACAAATTGATTAAGTATTTTTAACATTTGTAGCACTAATTGTTCATTATTGATTTTCAGGATAAGTTTAGGACGTTGCCTGAACATCGTCAAGATCTGAAAAAAGCTTTTAACCATAAGGGAAGCCGGTGGTTGACTGAGAGATGTTATAAATTGAGAAAGGGTACAGGCAAGCAAGATTGGATTGACCCTGAGACTGCAGGCCTATTACTTCAAAATTGGGCCACCGATGAGAAATTTAATAATAGAAGTCAGAAAAGTAAGCAGAATAGGGCCAAGCAGGAAGGACCTTCATATGCTGGCGGCTCCATTCCACTGAGTGAGCATAAACGAAAAATTGTGAGTACACGTTATTTTCTATTAAAGTATTCAATGTTTTGTACTTTGAAACAATTTATTAACAATCATACTTTGTGTTTACAGGCACTGTCTGGGGATGTTCCTCCAGCAGATGTTGAGTAGGCTGCCTATGAGCGGACCCATACCCGACAGACTGAAGGGGGTGAGAAGCGCTGGATTAACGCTAGGTCGGAGCAAGTGGCGGTGAGACATTTATATTGCATTGATTCTTTGTTTCAGACACCAACATGTTTATTTCATTTCACATGGCTTATTTGTGATGTATTTTTTTGTTTGTAGGACACCTATCTCAGGCTGACACAGGAGAGAGACTCGCAGAGTCAAACCGACCCCTCATCCTCTCAGTCCGATAACGAGACTCTATTCTTTGAGGTTGTAGGTGGATTTAACAGCAAAGGTAGAGTCTTCAGGTTAGGTTCCTCTGCCAGTCGACTTAGGCAAACAAAGCGCTCCACATCCAGCAGTGAAGGTGTTTCTGCATGTAAACGTAATACATTTGATATTGATTGTTACATTTTCATTCTCTGGTCCATTTAAATGAAGTGCAAAAAAGATTATTATATTTCCTAATGTTTTGGCAGATGAGTTGAAGAAGATGAAGACGTTGGTGACATTGGTGGAGGAGCAAGCAGCTGAGCTGAGCCAGACAAAGCAACAACAAATGGAGACAGCCAATGAGCTCCACGAGACACGCGAGATGGTTAGGCAGATGCAGCTTCAAATCATGACCCTAATGAAAGACAAGGGTCCGATGCCGGCTCCTGATGGTGATCCTGCTGCTGCTGCTGCTGATGATGATGATGACAATGCTGCTGTTTAGATTACTTTTTTAGTACATCTCTGTTGAAACACTATATTTATATTGTGTCTTTTCTATGTAAAACTCTTTGTGTTATGAAAATTCGGTTTTTATGTTATATAACTTTTTTTAAAATATTTTTTTATATAATTTTTAAACAAAATTTAAAAAATAAATAAATTTTTAAAAAATAATGGAAAAGAATGTAATTTTTCGAAAAAAATTAAAAAAAAAATTTAATTTAATAATTTTTTTTTAAAAAATTAATTAATTTTGCGACGGATTTAAAATCCGTCGCAAAGTTCAAATTTGCGACAGATAGTAGTTCGTCGCAATTGCGACAGATAAGTATTCGTCGCAATTGTGACGGACTGCTATCCGTCGCAAATTTGAATTTTGTGACGGACAAAAATCAGTCGCAAAATTCAAATTTGCGACGGATAGTAGTCCGTTGCAATTGCAACAGATACTAATTCGTTGCAGTTGCGACGGATTTTGTATCCGTCGCAAAAAGTGGCATTTGCGACAAATTTTTTGATTCCGTTGCAATTGCCACTGGTTTTTTGCGACGGATAAAATCCGTCGCAAAAACCGTTTTTTCCAGCAGTTTCTATTCTCCTTAGACAAAGCTAAATAGCTTCGCTAGCCAACCAGTACTAGTTTCGAGTTGCCAATTGGTCAAATGTATTTTTTAACTTGACATTGAAAAATTTTAAACAATTTTCACATTGAACCAATTTTAATTAATTTTGTCAATCTCAAATATGAAGGAGCATCCTGTATCATATAAAGGGGCTCTGGCGGACAATCATGCTCATTTGTTACAATATTCATTTAGCACTTGCATCTCCGCTCTTGTAGTTTTAAATCCATATATACTATGTGTATGTCTATATAGGTTAAGGTGTAAATTTGTTCGGATAGTTTTTCCTGAGGAGCAATATTACATTTGAAGTTTTTTTAAATTCAATATCACTTACGAAGTTTCAAAATGTATTAATGTTGCCCAATATTTTTAAAAAATTGACAATAACTGTTAATTTTTTAAGGAAAATAGCAAAACATTTCTTCATTTTAACACTTCCGAGGCAACATCGAACTTAAACAAACTTTGTGAGCAACATTATTCATCATTGAAAACTTCCCGAGCAATTTGTAGCTTAACCTTATATATACACACATATGAAGGATATTTTGTATTATTCACTAAAAAAATAATAATTAAACACAATAATAAACTTAACCGGGAAAATAAATTAAAGAACCAGTAACGTGCTTCAAACTAAATGGTTTTACAGCACTTGTGCGGAAAACACATGAGTGTGTAGTACAAGAATTCATATAATGAACATTGCATCAAATTAATATTGAGGTTTATTAATATTATTGTAGGCGTTTGGGGCGTAAAGTTGTATTTCTCTATTATGAAGGGGCTGCAATGGCCTTGCGTTCCTCTTCGCATACTGTCAAACAACACGCGCAAGACATAGTAAGTACATGATTGAGGACTCAAATATTTAGTCAAACATTTAGCATTTAAAAAATCAATTATGTATATATAATATACATATACTTACGTATTGCACTGAATTGACGAGTAAATATAGCTGCTCGCTTGATACGGTCCTAATCTGGCGAGATAATCAATTTCAACAGTTGAGATTAAGAGGCAATGGCAATAATATATACAAGTATATATAGTAATGAAGAGAATTGAAGCATGATATATATATATATATATATATATATATATATATATATATAACAATATAGATCAAAATATGCTAGTAATAAATATAAATACCTTGTTGGAAATAGTCCAAATGACACCTTGCACTACTACAAAAAAACATAAAAAAAACGTCCTAAATTTGACCCATTTAACGTTCTTTTTTCTAGGGACGTCTCGCGAGGCGTAGTAAAAAAAAAAAAACTTTTGGCGACCTAAATTTTTAATTCAGGTCGCCTTATGTAAGGCGACCTGAATTTAATTTAGGTCGTCTTATTGCTTTTTTTTTTTTGAAAAAAAATATCCATGGGGTTGGCCACGGAATAACAAATCAAAAATCAAATTCCAGAAATACTTTTTTTTTATGTTACGAAATTCCAAAACCAGCAAGAACAAAAAAAAACACAAAGAGAGTAATCGAAACAGAGACAACAAGAAAGATACAATGAAAAAAAAAGGAAAAAAACCTAACAAGTAACTAATAACTCGCATTCTAATCCCCTAAAATGGAAGGAATAAGGAACAATAATACAAAAAACAGATTAATTTCAGATCTGCAAGAGACTTGGTGTTCATAGTATCGTCTTGGTTTAGGAGATTTCCAGATCTGCAAAAATTGGTGCCCTCTCAGACCTAAAAAATCAACAAGAGTCAGATCTGGAAAAAAACTTATTGGCGGCAGTGTTTTGGATGAAATCGATGGTGACTTTTATTCCGAAGTGCAGATTTTGGTGTCTCGTTGCTCGGTCTCCTCGCCGTTGTCTCCTTGCCTAGCCAAATCGAAGAGTAGTGTTGAAGGAGTAGGAATAGATTGAAAGAGAAAATGGGGTGTAGAGGAGAGAAGAGGAAGGCGTATGTGCAGATCAAAAATGAGAAGAGGAGGGCGTATGTGGGGGAATTAAATGGTGTGCAGAGGAGAGAAGGGATAAATGAAATTAAAAATTTCATTTTAGGCGACCTGAATTAATATTTAGGTTGTCTAAAGTCTCAAAAAAAATTTTAGGCGACCTAAATTACTATTTAGGTTGTCTAAAGTCTCATTTTCAAGAGTTTTTTGGAGCCAAAAAAATCCTAAATGGCGCCAAAAATTTCATTTTAGGCGACTTGAATTGGTATTTAGGTTGTCTAAAATCTCAAAAAAATTTTAGACTACCTAAATTAATATTTAGGTTGTTTAAAGTCTCAAAAATGATATAAATTTTCAAGAGTTTTTTGGAGCCAAAAAAATCCTAAATGGTGCCAAAAATTTCATTTTAGGCGACCTAAATTGGTATTTAGGTTGTCTAAAAAATTTTAGACTACCTAAATTAATATTTAGGTTGTCTAAAGTCTCAAAAATAATATCAATTCTCAAGAGTTTTTTGGAGCCAAAAAAATCCTAAATGGCGCCAAAAATTTCAGTTTAGGCGACCTGAATTAGTATTTAGGTTGTCTAAAGTCTCAAAAAAATTTTAGACTACCTAAATTAATATTTAGATTGTCTAAAGTCTCAAAAATGATATAAATTTTCAAGAGTTTTTTGGAGCAAAAAAAATCCGCCAAATATTTCATTTTAGGTGACCTGAATGCAATTCAAGTCGCCTAAAAGCCAAAATTGGTAACCTGAATTGAGTTTAGGTCGCCAATGTTAAAAAAATTAAAAAAACAAAACCACTTACGGCACCAAACAAATAAATTTTATTCAAAAAAAAAATTCCAATTTGGGCGACCTAAATTCAATTCAGGTCGCCTAAATTGAAAAATTTGTGACTTGAAATTCAATTCAGGTCGCCTAAATTCAAATGTTGGCGACCTGAATTCTATTCAGGTCATCAAAATTCACGCCTAAAGGATTTTTATTCTATATATTTACAAGAATGCCACTGCCTTCATTTTTTACTTCCTATTTTTAAATAAGGACATTTTTTAGGATAGTGATATCCAATTTTTGTAGTAGTGTTGAGTGCAAGGAGGGGCAGTGAGTGATCCAATGTATCTGTAACACCTGTGGCCACGACTTAGTCCTATCTCTGAGGGATCTATCACCCCTACACTTTTCTCTTCTCCTTCTTCTCTGATCTCCTTTATGCTCTCTTCCAGCTAAATTCATTTCCATTCAACACATTCGTCATATATATATATATATATGGGCTTATCGTTTATCATGTCACTTGACATAAGCTTATATTAAGTCACCCTAAAACTACGTTGTTTTCAGGCTAGAGGAATTAATGAACTCTCAAAACGACGTTGTTTTGGGGTTAGGAGAATTAATGAATGATTTTTTGGTAAAATTCATATAATAAACACAAAAACAAAAATAGAAAAACACCCTTTATTAATTCTCTTAACTCTCAAAATGACGTAGTTTTAGGGTGACCTGACATAAGCTTATGTCAAGTAACATGACAAACGATAAACCTTATATATAACTATATGTAACTGCTATATATGTACTCGTTCTAGACTTAATAAGATATATAGTAAGATATATAGTACTACTTTTAATTGTCTCATCAAAACGAACAAGCAGCCGCTAAATCATTAAAACGACCATCTTTTTTTTTTTTTTAAAACAACTTAGTGTTCCAAATTTTTATCCAAAATGAATACATATATATGATCGCCAATTTGTTATAAAAGGTGAATAATATATAGAACCGAAAGGAGTTGGATGAGTTAATTAAATATACCATGGAGAGAAAAGGATCGGGACCACCAAGCCTGTAGAGGGCAGTAACCACAGCGGTCTTGTTTGAACCGTCGGGCTGTGTGGCTTGATGAACCATGTGCAGCTCCAAAGCATACCTAATCATTGGAAAATCCACATTGAAACTTAAGTTATTCGATCGTAGGAATATGCCATATGAGAGAGGAGGGGAGAGAGAGAGAACCTCTTGCCATGGATGAGGTGTTCGGAAGGCCAGTGCCAATGGGCTTCTTAGAGAAACAGCTGGGTCCCATTGATTGTTACGGAACCCGCATCAGCCTGCCAACTCACCTGCAATTACTTTCCAAAACTAGCAATATTATCATTATATCTTCCTCGTATAGGTTTCCATGCAAACGTAATAAACTTTTTTTTTTTTTGAGATTAAGAAAGTTAAATAAATTATTTTTAAATATTTATATTTATCTTTTTTTTATATCAAACTAATTTGTCTCACTTATAAACTGATAAATAATAAAATGATATACAATATATGTTATGATTAACACTAACTTATTTAACATCATTAACATTTCTAAAAAACCAACTTGGTCTTACATTAAGAACCAGATGGAATAACAATCTTGAAGGGGTGTTATGTAAAATTTTCAAAATGAAAATGAATTGCTTGTCTGCGTCAGCAAATCAAAGAAAGTGTAAATTGGAGCTAGTTTGGAGTTTGGAGGTGTTCACCTGTATATCATGGCCTCTGTTGAGGATTGAAGCAGTGGCAGGCTTATAGCCATTGTTTAGGTCGTCTCATGAGTTGGACACTACTCTCACTCTGCGGCTCCACAAATCAATTGGAGATTGCGAAGTTCCATTCTTACAGGCTGCCCATTCTGGTTTCAGGTCACCCAATCGTGATGGCCCATTCTCGCTCCCTTCTATGTAACTGAACTCTGTTCCATTATTTGCATATATACATGCTTTATTAGGAACATTGAAACATACATGGACGTGCCATGCAGGTAATATTAAAAGCTTAATCTAATATTAAACTTATGTATCCAGGAATTGGGAAGATAGATATCAAACAGACAAGGTATATGTGCATGCATGCATGATCATTAATTACCAACGTCAAGAGCTTTGGTTGCGGCTGGGTATTGTATCACGATTGTCGCTAATAGCAGCAAACATGGAATCAACGTCTTTGTTGGTCCCTTCATGCTTGGGCTGTATACAAAAAATGAGATTTTGCCTGGAAAACAGGTTTAATGAAAAATGTTTGAGATTGATGTCAGAAAATGTATGAATATAATTCTCTGATAGATGTGATGGTGCGGCGGAAGGGTATTTATAGATTAGCAAGGCGTACGTGATGGGGTGGCTTTGGATTTGGTCGCAAACAATTACGGTGCATGTGGTTAAAAGAAAGGGTCTGAGAGAGGCTGCGTCTTGTGCCCATATTCCGGTAATATCAACGTCAAGAAGGAATATATAAGTGAATTGATTTCACCGTCTGCTTTGAATAAGGAGATGATATATCAACCTGGTAATTAATTGATATCGTTGGGCGGAGTAGGTTATGTTGCCTCTTGCATTAATTTGAACAATTCCAGAACAAAACCACGAATGGTAATTTTTTATTATACTAACTAAACAAAGGGTTGGGTTTGAACACAGTTGTGCATTATTTTATCAAAAAGAAAAAGAAAAAAGAACACAGTTGTGAATTGTGATTTGCGAGCCGTGGCGTGGCCTTGTTCTTGGTGATGTCTATTTTTGTCCTTTCCTATCTGGCTTGTTCACAGCGGAAGTGGTCATACATTCATCAACCGGTAAGTATAACACCCCATCCTAAAACAATAAAACTCGACATAAGTTCTCATTGGCTCAACATTATAATACTCACTAATTCGTTATGTAGTTTTTTTTTAATATTTAAATAATTCTAGCTAATTTTCATAATATGATAAAAGTAATTAATGTAACCTTATAAAAGGGATCGGCGGGAATATTTGGATAGCCAGTCCTACTTTCTCTTTGTAACATCCCAATTTTCTAAATGCGATTTTGAAAAGGAATTATCAGAGTTTCAAAGGATTTAATCAGAGTGGCATCGGAAAAGATTTTACTTTAAAACAAAACGAGTAACTGATAATCTTCCATCGTTGGTGTGTCTGATATTAATACAGTCATCCGAATATTTAAGTATTCAAATTATAACTACAACAAAAACATCAGAAGAACAATTCTCCGTCTGAGTCTTTATGCGGGCTGCTTACCCTTGTCAGCGACTATGCCTCCTCTAGAACCTGAGGCTATGGTAAGAGCTGAGGTTCAATACCCATTGAACCTCAGGTAACGGTTAACCTCATGCTTATGTAACAGTTATGTATGACAGATATTCATGACAATACAGTATAATCACATTTCCACAATATTAACACCACAATCACCCCATATTCACATCAAACCAGTCTGCACTATTCACCAGTGCCACGATGGCCTATCGTGTCCTCAGCGCTAGGAAAACTCAACGGCGTTATCATGACTATAACCCTATAAAGCTGTCTATGTTCGAATAATTTTAAAGCAGAGTCACAGTCTATGAACATATCTATCACATACAAGTGTACAATAAGCATCAGAGTTAGTGTTACAGTACGTGTCCGTACTTTTGCTTGTCGAGCACAATATGTTTGTCGGTTGAGAGGCGATCATAGATTTCCTATGAGGGTAATATCGCATCCATTAATTCACAACCAATATCCCAATAGATATCCTAGACTCAAATGACTATTTTACCCCTGGTGTATTTATTATTTAATTATTTCTCTTTAAATTTTAAAAAAACCGCTGATGCACAGCATTTAGGGCTGATTTTCACCTAACTTCGAAAAATCAAAACTAATTCTAGAAAAATCGAAACGAGGATCCGTAAAATTCCCTAGAATCCTAAGGATGTCTAATTTAAAGGAAAAATAATAACTTTTGCTCAGATTACACGGTTC
This sequence comes from Acacia crassicarpa, assembly GCA_034222035.1. Taxonomy (NCBI): domain Eukaryota; kingdom Viridiplantae; phylum Streptophyta; class Magnoliopsida; order Fabales; family Fabaceae; genus Acacia; species Acacia crassicarpa. The sequence goes on along the minus strand of JAWXYG010000002.1, from coordinate 57,374,921 downwards.
ATTCCTAGATTTTAAGTTCTGAGCATCTGCCCAGCATTTTCCCAGAAATTCGTAGCCTAACTTTGAGGATTTTTATCTCACTGTAAAGAAATCATTTTGACATGCTCTTTACATATTTGAAAAGCCCTATATGTCTACTCTAACCATGAATTTTCCCAGAATTTTCCAGCCACGCTTTCAACATAAAATATAAGTATTTTTATCATTGACTCAGAAATTCCTTAACCGATGAAATTTCGCCAGAATTTCGTTACTTCGGTGTTTCTCTTTCGGAAATTTTGCTAAAACCTCTTCTTCATCAATTTTTCGAAATAAATCTTATTTTAAGCATAAAAACATGAATTTAAAATTATTCTAAACTATTTAAGATCTAAGCTACTTCTAACTAAGAATTTAAAAACTCAAAACTCAAGAACTTACTTACATCTTCTTGAACTCCTTCAAGCTACTTCCACTCTCTTGCATTCCTCTCTAATATTCAGATTGCTTTGCTTTAGTGTGAGTTTTGTGAAGATCCAATGCCCCTATTTATAGTAAAAGGGGATGGCACAATGGTAAATAAATCTAACCTACTTCATCTTCATTTGTGGCCATTGGATCTAGGTTATTTTTGCCACTCAAATCCTCACCACACACCTCTTAAAAACCGCCCCCCTCTTCTTCTAGCTTCTTCTATTTGCTTTATGAGTCATCCACATAGTACACTATCCTCTTCCATAATTTATGACTATTACCCATATGTGTTTAAAGAGTTTGGCTTTCTCTATACTAGATAGAATCACTAGAAAAGTATTTATTTGGGTAACCTAATGAAATTTTGTGTACATTTTCTCATTGGTTTTGAAATCTTGAAGTTCTTAGCTTCATTTAGAGACCAATATCACTTACTTTCTCATTTGGTATCCATTTGCAAAGTTTGGGGGAAATGACTTTGGTTATGCTCATTCTCAAGCTTGAATTATGCTTGTTTCTAATCTCTTCTTACATTTGTCTTGTAGTTAATGGATTTCAAGTTACAATTTATAGTTTGTATAAATTTTCATTTGTTTATTTATAGAATTAGTTTCTTGAATTATCCAAATTGTGCAATTATCTAAATTCCCACTGGTCCTTACCTTGACTTCCTCTTCTTCTCTCTCTCCTACACACACACACACACAATCACGCCACACACACACACTACACGTCTCTCTTGCTTTTTCAACCACCTTATCCTCTTCCATGTTATCTTCTTCCATTTTCAAAAAGTCTCCCACTAGATTTATGACTCACACTTAGAGTTATGACTCATTTCATATATAGATTAGTGACTCATGCATGTTAGGTTAGTGACTCATTCATGTTTAGGTTAGTGACTCATCTATAGGGTTGTGACTCATCTTGTGTAGTTGCTTCTTGAACTTTTTTTTTCCTCTTCTCTTTTCCTTCATCAAAAACCACCCCCCACCCCCTTTGGTTTATTTTAATTTTGTGTTTTATTCCTCTTACAATATTTAGAAGAAAATTTCTCATTGGTTGATCTTGGTTCACTTGGATTAGGCTTTATTACAATTAATTAGAGCCATTGGATTAGCTTTATGAGATTAAATTTTGACCCTTGATATTAGTTAGGATTATTGACTTTTCAAAGCTCAATTAAAGTTTAATTAACATCTTAATCAAAAGCCTAATTGTCTCTTGATTATTGCATAATTGGTGTTTAGGGTATTTTATGACCATTGGTAATCCACTTTATGCTAATCCTAATCTCTTATTGGTCTTTGAATTTTAATTAGTCCAATATACTTCTAGTTGATGACTATTAATGTTAATTGTAAATAATTAGCTAATCATTCTATTAGTGTTAATTAATTGTCCATTTAATGTTGGTAATTATTCTTTTAATTGTTCAAGTGTGTTAGTAATTTTTTATGGCTCTTTATTAGTTGAAAATGACCTAGGTATTAATTGTGGGTTCTTAAAAAATTTAGTTTCTTAATAAGTTATGAAAATTGAGACTTAGGTCTTCTTTAATTAATCCTTTGATTAATTATGAAAATTTACATAATTATTTAGTTTAGTGAAAACCTAATGGTCTACTAATTCTTACTATTTTTCCCTATTTATTTAGGTATTTTCATAACACTTCCTTGCTCTCTTTTAATCATGTAAGAATCAGGATTTAATTCGGGGATTATTTGTATTTTTTTTTAATGATATTTTATGATTCCTAATAAGATCTAGAAAAAGACACATTGGCTATCTCAATCCTAAGGGAAAATATGCTAGAAAATAAAATAAAATAAATATGTCACAAAATTTGAGACCACATATTCACCTATTTTAAATAGGTCTCATCAACCAAAATATTGTATTTATAATAATTAAAAATTTTTGGGGTATTACACTCTTATTATGTAATAACTATATAACTAATTTATAATGACTAAAAACTCAATTAATTTGATATTTTGCATAAATATTTTTTAATTGTCATAAAATATTTCTGCTTTCAATTATTTATATTATAAACTATTTCTATTAATCACAAATATTAATAAATAAATAAATGTGGGAGACAGGAAACTGGGCAGTCCATTCAAAATGAAAACGATTTCAATAACTAATAATTTATACATTTAGGAGTGTGAAGAGTATAAATTTGTACATTAGAGCTGGTCAAGTGTGACATGATCTAAAGTACCTAGACCAAGGGGGAAAAAACGGTATGCTTTCTGTCTTTTGATGGCGTCCAGATTCCTCCATATCGGCTCATCCTCGGCCTTTCCAATACCCAAAATATGGAACGTAGTAGTTGTGTCTATTCGATGTTTTTGTTTCCTTGGTGTCCGCCCAAATTGTCTAATGCTCCTTTATACATATATATTTACACACACACATCCGATATCCAATTCGCGACTGTCCCTCTAAATACAAATGTCTCTTTTGAGACTTGAATTTAAAACCTATAGAGGTCTAACACGGTAAACCATTAGACCAACTATATATTGGTAATGCTCTTCTTTAAATACAGTGACAAAACAAGCCTCCTCAAAGAGATCAATTAAGCCATTTTTTTTTTCTTCTTGTCACCTTTTTTAAAAGCTACTTTTATGTAGTCTGTGATCCTTTATATGTAAGACTTAATTGACTTTTTTTTTTGAAAGTTGAGGAATCAGCTAGATAAATTATTTAATTATATAATATCATTAGAGTATATATTAGTTTATAAATCAGATAAATTAGTTTAGAATAAAATGATAAATTAGTTTGGAAGAGAAGGTTTAACTTGTAAGTTGGGAAATTTGTCAATTAGAGAAGGTGAACAAAATTTGGCTTTATATCGTAGGATCCGTGTTGGTGAGGTCAATGAAACACTTTAGGAAATGGAAAATCGCAAAGTCATTGGTCCTTATGGTATCCTATATATATATTATTCAAGTTTGAAAGTGTTTAACATGAGCTAGACTCAAAAAAACGGTTTAAATTATAGTAATTTAATTGTAAGCTGTTGTCTTTTGAGGTGGGCATGAAGGCATGAAGGATTCCTTGAAGCACGAAGAAATACAGAATGAAGTGGGAATTGCAAAGGACCTTTTAGATTTTATAAAACGGCAAAGATAAGGGATTGGCCAACGGTCATTTCATGATGGAAAGCCTGCTGCATGCGATTCAACTCTAATTCGACCTTCTAATTCCTCTACTGATTATTACAAATAGATCTACCACATGCCACTTTGAAAATAAAGGAATTTCCACATAACTCTTAATTAATTCTTGGAATTCTGTTTACTAATTACTATCTCCAATTCTAAATATAAGATCAAATTAACTTTTTTTTTTAAAAAAACTTTCTGAATCTCTTCAAAAAATCAATTAAATCTTATATTTATGACCAAAGACATTATTACAAACAAATCTTGGAGGTTTGTAGTCACTAAACTATTACTAAAGTGTTCTGGGTTTCTCATTTACTTTCTATAAATCAGATCATCAGCCTTTCCTGTTACGACTAGATTATATGGGAGAATATATGCAGCGTGTTGATCCGCCTTTTAGATTCCTAGCTCCATGGGTTCTTCATAAGAATTTTAATGACTTTGTTAAAGATACATGAAATATAATGAATCCATTACCATTTTCCTACTGCATGCTCTATGTGAAATAAGCAATTTGGTCGCATTGACCTCCATAAAAAGAACATTTTGCGCAGACTTATATATAATTTGTAAATTAGTTTGCATAATTATATATAATTAAATCTAAATTAATTTTGTAAATTATTTGTATAATTAATAACTTAGTCTTAATCCTAAATTTCACGTTTCATTATTTACACATGAGCTTAACATTTTTATTCATCAATTGATTACATCTAATTTTCTTCCCTTTTATCACAAGAGATGCCAATGCTAGCTAGCTCAATATCTTTCCTTTGATTTGTGTCATTTGATACAACATTATAATTATAGTAAGTTTTTTTTTGGTGATACCCAAATGAAAATGGTTCAAATAAAAGGAGTTTGTCTCATTTTCTGTAAGAAAAACAAAAGGTAAAATTTTAGTTTTATATATCATTTATCCTACTCAGTTGATTTTAAAAAATATATCTCTTTAGTTAATAAATCTAAAATTTTCCCTTCCCTTACCATTTGCGCAAAAGCCATCTTCAACCTTGTTCTTCCGTAGAAGAATTCAACATTCTTCTTTCTTGCTACATACCCTAACTCGTTCCAAGCAGCTTATGCCTTTACTTCTATATAACTCGACTTGACGCTCCCCGATATTTGCTCAACCTACACGGCAAAGCATAAATTCTTAAAGATGCAAGCTGTTGAAACATTATTTTATTATCTCTCACAATCTATAAATTATATCCGTCTAATCAATGTGAAAAGTCACCGTACTACTTTAACTTTAATCTCTTCTTTCCAATCAAGGGCCTTTCTGGGCTTATGAAGGATGATAAGAAAAATTGATCTTGAGAAGATTGGCTCCTGTTTAACTTGGCACTACTACAAAACAGGGATACTGAGTCCTTTTTTTTTGTACTTTTGGAGTCCTTTTCCGAGGGGATGTCTATCTGGGGGCGCAAAAAGTAGAGACTTACGGAGTTTAAATATTTCTTAGACGCCAAAAGTTGAGACTTACGGAGTTTAAATATTTCTTAGACGCCATAAGTATTTTTTTTTAAAAAAAAACAAATTAGATGGGGACGGAGACGGCGTTAAATACAAATCCGAGAAGTTTGAGATCTGCAAAAAAATCTAGAACAAAAAAACTCCTGAACGCAATAAACATATCTAGGGAGTTTAAGATCTAAAAAAAAAATCCAGAACGCAATAAACAGATGTGAGAAATTTCAGATCTCAAAAAAATCCAGAAGACAATAAACAGCTATAAGAAATTTCAGATCTGGAAAATACCCAAAACGCAATAATCAAAACATCACCGGACCTATCATCTATAGCACATTGAAAGCTTTAGGAACACAGATCTGAGTTCGAATTTTTGAAAAATAACAAGAGCAACTCAAAATAATTAAAAAAAAAAAATCTATAGATCTGTGTTTTTGCTCACCTTCGCCATCATCCTCCTTCATTAGCTCAGATATGAGTTTGATTTCAGTAAAAGAAGACAGAGAGGCTTGCATTGCCGGAAAAAGATGACGAGGAAGACGCACGATGATTGACGAAAAAAGACGAGGAGGAAGACGAGCACGAACCACGCTAACGGTGAAGGGAGGACGGCGAAGCAAGGGCGATGACGGAGGAGGGCCGACGATGAACGTCTCAGGCAACATCTAAAATGAAGGTGCAGAGTAGAGAAGGAAGACAGATTGAAATGAAATGAAATGAAATGAAGTGGGGAAAGAAAAAGAAAAGGTCGGGGACTTTTGGAGTCTAAGTTTCAAACTTAGACTCCAAAAGAATAATTTTTGGAGTCTAAGTTTAAAACTTAGACTCCTAAAGTGTCTCTCGCGGACCCCACAAACGCATGAAAAGTGATACTTTTTCCCACTAGGATTTTCGTTTACCGCATTTTTTCTTTTTTTGAATCCCTTTTGGAGTCTAAGTCTTAAACTTGGACTCCAAAAGACATGCATTTGGAGTCTAAGTTTAAAACTTAGACTCAAAAAAGTCTCTTGCGGGCCCTACCCTGCTACACGATGTGACCCTCTGCTGCACGACGTGACCTTCTTTTCTGCTGTACGAGATGACTTTTGGAGTCTAACTTTAAAACTTAGACTCCAAAAGCATGACTTTTGGAGTCCAAGTTTGAAACTTAGACTCCAAAAGTGTCTCTCTAACATGATTTTTGGAGTCTAAGTTCCAAACTTAGACTCCAAAGGTGGTTCTCGCGAGACTTTTGGAGTCTAATTTTGAAACTTAGACGCCAGAAGTCAACTTTTAATTACAAGAATGCCACCGTCTTTGTTTTTACTTCCTTTTTTTTTTAAAAAAGGATGTCTTTTTGAGACGCGAAAACCGTTTTTTGTAGTAGTGTGGAAGTGACTTCCCTCCTTTTCTCTTACTCTTCCTTTCCCCTCCTTTGCTTTCCTTTTTCCATCTCTACCATTGAATAAAAATTTCAATGTTCCAGATTTTATACATTATAAAAATATTATTATAATAAATACTTTAGCCAAAACTACTCATAACTGGAACTAGCTCATCAAATAATTATAGTGTATAACAAAGGGCAAGGGTCCTATCTATAAGATCCGGTTTCTTGTAGACTTTCATTCTTTATCTCTGATCGTGTCCTTATTAAGCACTCCTTCCTTGAATTCCATCTTTCGATACTCAATTTTATGGCATCTTTGTTGGCCCTAGTGCGACCACGTGGAAGATCAAGAAGCTGAGACAACCAATCCTCATGTAATTCTAGCTCTCAATCAAAATATTGTCGAGTTGCTACTTGTGGGAGGTGGTGAACAGCATGATCCAAGAACACAGCAGTGGTCCACGATCTCCTCAATTCTCCCTGTCAGAGATAAGGACCATCGAGCACAAGGTCACGATATGGCTGCCAAACCACCTATAAAAAGGGGGGAAAACAATTTTAAATAATTTTCTAGTGTACTTGAAATGTTTTAGTAGCAAGTGTTACCTCTCTAGGATTTAACTCAGAAAAGATCTTCTCCAGTTGTTCCACCGAAGGTCGGTGCTTCCCATTAAAGAAACCAACATCAGACAATGCAGACACAAATGGCGTGAAAAGAGGAAAGGATGCTAGCCTTATCAGCCTGTCCATCTTCTTAAAGCAGACTGACACTAGCTTCGATATGCGGGTTAGAAAAAATATCTAAAAAAAGAAAAACGGAACAAAGTAAACATTCACTGTCAAATTATTTATAAAAATACATAAATATATTTCTAAAAATATAAAAATTAGAAAAGAGATTACCTCTAACCCGAACACACAACCAAATAGGCTAGTGTGCTTTTTATCTTCTCTACATGCTTTTAAGCTCGTGTGAAGGCTCACCCAGCTTGCAGCCCCCCATGCATATGACCGTATTTCCCCCACATCCTTAAGGAAATGAAGAAACTTTATGTGGATTCTACTTTTGCCCAAGTCCGAGTAGATCATACATGCTATCCCAAGGAGGGCTGCTGCTTGGGCTATACAATTTATCATGTCTTCATTAGCACGCTCTTCCTCAAAAGAATTGATAAACATAGCCAATTCATTTGTGCTGACATAATTATCCTTAGAGCCAACCCCAACAAGTTCAAGAACTTGTTGATTAGTAAGATTTGGGGTGTTACCCTAAAAAATAACTGGTTTACCATCAATTGGCAAACTAGTTATCATCAAGACGTCTTCAAGGCCAAAATATAATTCATTTTGGCCAATGTGAAAAGCCCTAGTATGGGTTTCATAGGCATGTATAAGTGCAAGAAGGAGGGATTTCGTATGAGTGATTTTACAACCAATCTCAAAAATGGACTCAAACCCTGACCCCTTCAACTTCTGTTTAACTCGTTCATGGAGTTTAACTTTAAAATAGTATGAAACTAGCTCTCTGGGGTTTAACCCCCCGCCGCCACCACCTAGAAATTGAACAAGTCATTAGAAATTAGAAATTATATCAATAATCAATATCAATAATAATTCAACAATAATGAAATTAAATTAAATGACGTGTCCAAAAGGTAATAAAGCTTTAACTCATGTTAGCAAAGGGTGTAATTCAGAGTCCATCCATTTCACTAGCAAGTATTGAAATTAAATGACGTGTCCAAAAGGTAATAAAGCAAATATGCAACTTCATCAAGTAATTCAAATTCAAGATGTCATGTGAAAGCCTTCTCCATGTTCAGCCTCCCTAACCTCATGTTATTTTAGCCTCCTTATGAGTATACTTTTTGACTTGCTGCTTTAACTTATGATAAAGATGGCAGAAAATTTGATCAATGTTTTATGTGAAAGTTTACTTTTGTAAGTTCTGGCTATCACCCAAGAGGGGGGGTGAATTGGGTGAATTATAAAAATTTCCACTCTTTAAAACAGTTTCGCAATTCAGTGTTTTCATCTTGACTAACAAAAGTAAGTTTTCAAACAATTGATAATTGCTCAAATGTAAATGCTGGGAATCCAAAAGATAAGGAAGAAGAGCTTGCAAACAGATTTATACTGGTTCGGCCCTCTCTGACCTACATCCAGTCCCCAAGCCTCACTTGGGATTTTCAATCCACTATCTCACTCAAGCTTTAATCGGGTACTTGAGAACCGCTACAATCCCACAAGTTTAGCCGGGCACTTGTGCAGCCTTTTACAAATCTCTTACTGAGATACTCCCCCTTACACACCGTAAGGATACACTGCTTGATCACATACTTTGTACTCGAAGTAATCCTCTCTCTCTAGGATTCACTCCCCCTTACAAGTTGTAATCAACACAATGTATAACCCACTCAAGATTACCCAATCTTGAGTTTCTCTCAGAAGGATAATGTGTTTACAATGAATTCTTCTCAAAGGAATGGATAAATAAACATTGAAGTACAGACACAATTCATTTCACACTCTTAAGCTATTTAGATATGAAAAACAGAGTGAGAATGATGTAGAAGCAGAGCATCAGCATTTTGGCATGGTAATCATATGTCTCCTCGTTTTTCTGCTTCAATCCATGTCTTTTATAGGTAGAGAAGAGTTTGTGACTGTTTTTGACCGTTGAAGAGTCAATCAGACCGTTGTAGCTGATTATCTTTAAGTGTGGTCAGCTTCTCTCTCTAATCTCCAACTAATCCAGTTGTATAATTGATCTGAGGTGGCTTTCTGTAGATTTGCCCGTTGGAGAAGACTTTGCTTGCTGTAGTAATCTTCCTTTTAGCCTTTTGCAGACGTGTACAGGTGGATTAACCAAAGAAAGCAAGTTTCTGGTCTTGAGCATTTAATGTTCTGACACACTTTTTGCTTTTGCTCTAATCCTTCAATAAACCTTGGTTAATTTGTCTGAAACTCACTAGAAAGATGGTTAAACATATCTGGAATCAATATAGAATAATCATGGAAAGCATTGAGATCAAACAAGAAGGTATTACAGATTTGCCAAATTTGAATCTGCAGTAACGGCTACAAACCTTGAGGTTTGTTTCACAAACCTTGAGGTTGGTTCATCCAACCTCGAGGTTTGCTTGAAGGTTTCAAGCAAACACAGGTTTTAAAACATGTAACCTCGAGGTTGAAAAGTGAACCTCGAGGTTTCCCTTGAAAAGAAACCTTTTGAAAAATCTGAGAAGCTCACAAACCTTGAGGTTCCAAAGGTAACCTCGAGGTTTGAAGCTTGTTTCAAAAACTTCATTTTTCACTGGAGCCCGACAACCTCGAGGTTGTAAATCCATACTCGAGGTTGGCCTTTGAAAATGCAAAGTTAAGACTTTGATCTAAAGGACTAACCTCGAGGTTTTCATTACTTTGAAAACCAGTTTGCTCTCTGTAAGCCATAATACTCGAGGTTCAAAAGTGATACTCGAGGTTTGAAGTATTTTCATGAAAACTCAAGTTTAAGACAGAATACCAAACCTCAAACTCAAGTTTACATATCCAAGCTCGATGTAAGAATCCAATGCAAGAAGAATCAGCTCCAAACTCATTGTATTATGTCCTTTAAGATCCGATGAATGAAGGCTGTTCTTGATCAGCCTTTTTGCGATGTCCTGAACTGACCGTCAACTTTCAAAAGCCATATCTCCTTGGTCTGAACTCCGTTTTGGTCCGTTCAACTCTTGTTGGAAAGCTCTGTGTGTCTACTTTCCAATGGAACCGATTTGAGCTCAATTGGATTTGTGGTTTGTGAGATACACTCAAAACATTGAAGCTTGGTTCTGACTGTGACGGTGATGTTTGTGTCAACTTGTAAAATTCATATCTCCTTGATCTGAACTCCTTTGGACTTGAATCTTTGTCACAAGTACGTGTTGGATGTCTAGTTTGATATGCCGTTGGTTTCATGTCAATCCAAATCCTGGTTTGAGAGATATCATCAAATTACAGAAAGTCGCCAGAAGCTGAATGTGGAATAGAGTGCACCAGAGTTGCTGATAGTGCTGAAACCTTGAGGTTTTGACTGCAACCTCGAGGTTTCACTTGCAACCTCGAGTTTTCACTTGCAACCTCGAGGTTTGCTAGTCCAGAGACACCAAAGATGCTGAAGACACTCATACCTCGAGGTTTATACTCAAACCTCGAGTTTTCTCGTCCTAGACCTCATATTTGCTTGATTTAACTCTGAATTGAGCCATTCCAACTTCCATATGACCTTGGAGACTTCTAGCATCAATATAAGAACTTGAATAATGATCTCTTCAATAAATTCAACAAGTTATTCCTTCTTCCATCTCCCAACTTGATCATTCTTCATCAATTAACTTGGGCTCATTATTATTTGCAGCTTCTGCCTTCTTCAACATTCAGAACATGATGAAGCTTCATTTCAACTTCTGCAAATGCTTTCTTTCTTTCATCTCTTATCTCCTTCTTGATTATTCTTCTTAATTTAACTTCAAATAATCTACATTAAATATAGCAGGTAGTCAATGTAGGAGATAACAATATTACTCAATCTTTTTGCTATTAATAATAGCATCTATATAAGACATCATCAAAACTAATCATAACCAACAACTTTTAAGTTTATTAATGCAGTGAAATAGTTTCATTTTACTTATGAAGGTGGCCGAAGTGGTTGCTTTTCTCATGTTAGCCTTCATATATCAGCAGAAAGAAGCAGAACAACAAGGTCGAGGGAGGAAAAAAAGTAGAGGAAAAGGCACAAAAGCATAAATGAAGAGGAAGACAAAGGCTATAGTCAAATTCTACTATTCATAGCTTTGCCCATATTGTAAAGACAAGAAGAAAGAAGCCTTCATGAAAGAAGTATAGAAGCAACATAAGTTTTAATTACCAAATATTGATAGAAAGTTAGAGATATTACCTATCCTGCATATCAATATTGTTAGATTATGGAATCAGTTTGAGTGCATTATATTAGGCGTGTTGACAAATTTATTATTGGTATTTTATGATAGAAACGAAACAAGTTTTCAAATGATAAGCAATTCTTTGTCATCTGTCCTTTTTTTCTAGGCTGTGGGATGTTATGATCTAGAACTCTGTCATGCCACATAAGAGTAAGGTGAATGATAAGGTTTTGGTGGACTTTTAGGCAAATTTTTAGGTGTATGAAAAGCTATACCAAAAGAGAAAATCCCAGTCGTAGATTAAATTATGAAGAGATTGAATAATAAGCTATAAATTTATTATTTGAACAATAGAGAAATAATTGTATATCTATTTCTGATTTATTGCATCATGTAATGATAATGAGATAGAATAATGAGCAATAAATTTCAATATTGAGATAAAATAATGAGCTATAAATTTTAATGTGTCATCTACCAAAAGCATGTAAGATTACGTTGTTGTAATTTAGTGATTATAATTAAATAAAATAATTTTGATTTACAAGCTCCCCATGTGGTACTCTTTTTCATAATACAATCAGATATTTAGGAATTTGCATCATCCTATTAAATTGTACCAATTTAAAAGTTGTATGAAAAAGAATTTGTTGTTCCACATTATGTTATAGCATTTATTATTCAAATAATACTCACTTATGTCAAATTTGTTGCATATAAAAAATACAAAAACAAGTCAGCAAAAAAATTATCATCTATTATTTTGCTTTCAATGGGAAATTGGCCTATTTCAGGAGGAGAGCGTGAAGAAGGGAATGACTGAAATAGTTGTGAATAAAAGTAAAAGTAGGTCTAAAAAGTCTGCATCTATTCATAAAATTTGAATGTATCAAGTGATGGTAAGCATATTGTTTGTGACATAGTAATTTCTTGATTCTGAGATATTTGTTACATATAAAAGGTGTGAGTTGCTTTTCATTAGAATTGAAATGAAATGACTCCAAATTTCCAATCACCCTAGCTAAGTGGGAAAACACATAAATATTGTTTACAACACAAGGAGAAATTTAGGAATATTGATGCATCATCCTATTGAGTTGTTCCAATTGCCAAAATTTATGAATAATTTGTTGTTGCTAACTAGTAATTATGATGTGGCTGCAATTATTTATGATTCAAATAATTGCATAAAGAAAATAGTATAACTAATAAAGCATGAAATTAAAAAAAAGTATATCAATATGTAAGAGCTCTCAGTGCAATGCACGGAGAAGCACAGGCTCATTCAACAATAATAACCAACATTTCAAACTTACCAACTACTCTTATAGGATGTTGTTCTTGCTGTGTAGGATGTTGTGGCTCCATAGATTGTTGCTCCATCTGCTAAACTTCTGACAAGAAATGAACTTTTCTTTCTCTGCTCGCGTGTGTGTGAGGATTTAGAGATGATAAGGATTAAAGTTATAAACAAAGCCTTTAAATAGAAATTTAACACATACCACTCTAATCCTATTTATAAGTCCAGTTTGACTAAATCTCACATACCAAGGAAAGGTAAATATTTCAATGATTATGAAATAAATTTCCAACTTTATCCTCATTTATGAATGGGTACCTTTTAAAATTTGTTGTTAAATCTATCTCATCTTTTTCTCTTTCCAACATAGCTAGCCAATCTCTCTCATCATCATTACTATAAGCAAAATTGTCACAATCTCATTTATTTAGTCAAAATGGACTTATAAAAAGGACCAAATTTTTTGGTCAAACTGGACTTATAAATAGAACCGGAGTTGTACTATGTTGAATTAGGGAACCAATTTTCCTACCCATCTTGGGATGGGTAGGGAGAGCTTGTCTTGATTTGGACCATCCAGATCAAATCTGGACGGTCCAGATTTAATTTTTTTAAACTATTAATTTTTAAATGAAAAAATCATTTTTTAAAAATATGTTAGTTAAGAGATTATCTTTATTTTAGATTTTGTACCCATTAAAATAATTTTTTTTTCAAAAAACAGAAAGTAAAAAAAATCAAATCTGGACCGTCTAGATTTAATCTGGATGGTCCAGATTAAGACAAGCTCTCCCTACCCATCCCAAGATGGGTAGGGAACTGGTTCCGTTGAATAAGGGCTTGCAAATATATATTCCACTCAACCAAAGCAAAATAAATATGCCCAATAATCTAACATGTAAACTTTCCTAAAAATATCTTTTACATGCCTTGACTCTTCGACTAAACATTAAAAGACTAGGCGTAGAAGTCTCTACACACAACAGTTTTAAGAAAAATAAGGAGTTTTAAGGGAAATAAGAAATGCATCCTTGTGACAATATTTTTTATTAAAAAAAAAACAAAAGAAAAAAATTCCCTTCAAGTTACACGTGTGTGTATCACATTTGTAAAAAACCACAGAAGAAATTCACAGGGCAAAGTATTACTCATAGACAATACAGTCTCACTATATCAAATGCACTATGTGAATGTAAGCACCAAAATCAATTCAACTGTATAACATTGAATTCCAATAATTCAGAAACAACTTTTGCATAATAACCTTATGACAAAAAATCTTCGGATTAAAGCATTTAATTTTATTATCATTTTTTTCTGTAAAAAATAAGAAGAAAAAATTACCGAAAACCATTGCATGAAAAAAAATTGAAACATACCAGTGAAAAGACAGTGATTTGTTCTCACATAATTATTATTTAAATTATTTTCACCACTGATAGTTTTTTATACTTTATTTTCTTTTTATATTGTTTTAAGAAAAAATGATAATAAAAAACTTGTAAAGAAGTTTTGATTAACTTCTTTGAAAAACAATTTGGTACGAAGAAATAAACAAGTATATAATTAAACAAACATAAATTTGCATTTACATCCTCACATAACTGATGCATTAAAATAAGGGGTTTACTTTTCTTATATTGTATGAAAGAAACAAAATTCCTATACACACATAAAATGGTGGGACCCACATATATATATAGTGCTAAATATATATCTATGCGAGTCCCACCATTTTATGTGTGTGTGGCATGAAAAAACATTTCTCCTACAATATGAGAAATATTTTTCCCTTAAAATAAAGGGATACATAACTTTCCAATGGTTAATGTTGTGCAATCCATAATTCATTAAAGGTGTAGGTTTCCTTTAATGAAATACGGATTGCTCCTATGTTATGTTTTCCAAAAGAAACCTAATTCATTAAAGGTGTAGGTTTCCTTTAATGAAATATGGATTGCTCCTATGTTCTGTTTTCCAAAAAAAACCTTTTAATATCATTTAATTACAAATATACTTAAAGGGGACGATTTTTCTTTTAAGCTACCCGTATTAATAAAAAATCCTCCTATCAGAAAGCAACATGCACCTTTAGCATGTCTCCACCTCCACTGCCCACATACATGCGTCCGGTAGGCAAGATCGGCGAATTGGGTGGAAGTGGCCTAATACGGGGAAGTGAGGGAAGTGGGGACGGGGAAGGCGGCATAGGAGGATCGCTCTTAGTAATTTGACCTTCTAGGTCAAAATCGTCATCTTCAACTTCCTTGGCGCGACATATACCCAGACCATAAATAATCAAAGCACAGACGATTATCGAAAAAAGTATCCAAGTGTTCGTCTATCCTAAAGAATTAACAAAGAGTTATCATACATTCTTAAAAATCAAACCAAACCTACGCAAAGCGCACGAAGCACGACAGAAAAAGCAAAGCCAACGAAGGAAACGAAAAGGCAAACTGAATGATAGCTCGGCAAAATCGAGAAGAACGAAGCACCACTTACACTACACGGATGCTCTGGTATTTTGTACGCAGGTTTCGGATGATCTTGGTTGATTCCGCAGGTAAGAACAAAGAGCGACGCAGGTTTTGGATAATCTTGGTTGAGTCGGCGGCGGGGAAGAACAAAGAGGGACGCAGGTTTCGGAAAGAC
Organism: Acacia crassicarpa; assembly: GCA_034222035.1. Lineage (NCBI taxonomy): Eukaryota > Viridiplantae > Streptophyta > Magnoliopsida > Fabales > Fabaceae > Acacia > Acacia crassicarpa. The sequence continues at coordinate 57,359,552 of JAWXYG010000002.1, read as the reverse complement.
GCTGGGAGGGAGAAAAGCAATGAGTAGAGAGAGTAGCCAGTCTCTTGAGTGACTTCAGCCACTCAAACGTCTGACAGTAATTAATCCGAGGGAAAGCAGTTCGCGACGTTTTCTTCCAAGAAAAAAAGAGGGGGGGAAGCCAGAACAACTGCATGCGGCTAGCCATAGAAAAAACGTTAAAAAAAAAAAAATCATGCATACGGTTTTAGAGATGCAAGATCATTGCAGCCAACCACATGCGGTTAGCCATAGAAAAACATTAAAAAAAAAAAAAAAAAACATGCATCCGGTTTCAGAGATGCCAAATCATTGCAGCATAGCTGGTGTTTTCTAAGTTATTAAAATCAACATTCTAGTTCTTGAAACCATGCATTTAGAATAAATGGCAGCCCAATGCACAAAGCTATTCCTTAAAAAATTCCATAATAGCACTCAGCAAATACTAGATAAAAACACTACTGCAACCATATATAAGTTCCAATCTTTCTTTCGTTTTGTGTTGCTCTAGCTAGACTTGTGAAAGAATAAACGATAAATAGAGCATCTTTTGGACCACAAATACCCAGATTGAATATGACATTTTCTTTCTTAATTGATCAAAGAAGAGTGCATGTTCACTTACGGTTTGAGAAGCTATACTCAAGGCAAGTTCTCTTGGAAGACCTGCAGCTACTCCACCATCTGCTAAAGCCTCTATAGCTAAATAAATAATGCAATAAATGTCATCATCCTTGCATGATAAGGAGATGCCGCCATCAAGCAATGATTCAAACTGAAATTCCTTTGTAGAGTAACCCTGGCTTGCCATATCCTTTTCCAAGAGGGTTAGCAACTTTTTAAAACTGAATACATATAAAACCAATATCTAGTAGTGTGCTATTCAACTGAATAATTAATACCAGTACAAGCATTCATATCACAAAGTTGGACTTATTCAAGATAAAATATTAACTTAAGCCTGAGCTTAGTTCAAGAAATGTAAGGTATATCAAATGGAGATTAAAAAGATATTAGGAAAGATCATGTTAGTTATTTGTAAATTAGGAATTATAGAATAAATTATTATTGAATTTAATATATTAATGTATTTTTTTTTCATTATTTTCTTAGAATTTCTATCTTATACTTTAAATGTTGTATTTTGGGATCTATATAAAGCAGTTAATTATATACAAGGTAGCCTATTCAATTGATTATTCTCTTCTATTTCTCCCCCTTCCCCCTTTTTTGCAAAATGCCAACATGAAGTCACGCATATTATCATTTCCTACTGCACATCATCATGAGACGAGATTGACCCTTAACTAGAATGCATCAGAGCAACACATTGCCAAATGCCACATATATTCTGTCTATGGTTTCCTTCAAAACCTGTTAAACTTCTCGACAAAAGGAATCTCTCAAAAACCAAAGGAGAACCCAATATTCATTGAAGATACCAAATAATTCTCCGCAAAGGCAGAACTTTTAATGCGAAACCCAAAACCAAGTTATTAAAATAAACCATTCTTGTCAGGTAATTTCTTTTGTCAGTTCACATTTGTCATCTCCATCACATTCAACTTATTCATTGCACATTTCATATTTATTTCTGGAGTAGAAGTTTCAGAAAGCAAGACATAGCCATCACAATCCCGATGTAACTTTTTGGTAGGAAATCTCAGAGCTTGGACATATATGCGAGCAAGAGAAATTCATTGTTACTGGCAAAACTCAAAATGCATGTACTTATCTTTCAAGGTATGGCATAAGTAGTCTTTCCCAATAAATGAAATGGCTCTCTTAAATAATCTGCCAAAAATCACAGAGCAAATTATCTAATTACTTTAAGTCTCAAAATGGAAGAGTAACCATGCAAAGATGCCTGAGTATGAAAAGATACTACTAAAATTAATTCAATTTAATATTATTACAAGAAACATGATAAATATTGGCAATTAACCAGGACATTAATTTATTAAATTAATTAAAGAGGACTCCACAACTCATTCATTGAAAAAACAAATATTTAAATTTTGCCTTCATACCAAAAGAGTCTGTAATGCAATGCTTCTATAATATTTATAGGTACATATGGGAATAAAGATAAACTTCATCCATTATATCACCTTCGAATATCAGATGAATCCTCAAAAGCTACAGTAGTCAGCCACGCTTTTACTGAATATGTTGCTGATTCCACAACTCGTTCAAAGACTTCAGATGGGACAACTCCTTTAAAATTCAGAAATAATAAAATAATAGTGCTTTACAATAAACTCAGTTACAAAGATGTTTTTATAAAATGCCCTTGCTGATACATCTGCAAAATGAGGTTATCAATCCTACTTAGAGATGGGTAAAGAACTATCATAAACATAGAATGAAGTAGAAACAATATTAAGGGAAAGTCACATCTGTATCGGGCCAAGACTTTGATAATATCCTCTCCAATATTCTATTCCATCACCCAGCTCACCAGTTTGACCCAAACTTGGTGAGAAAAAAGATCTTCTGACAACAGTATACCTATAAGGAAAAAGTTCACCAGGTAACTTAAATAAATAAAAGCAATAGATTGAAACTAGAATAGACAATGGCAGAACCTGGATAAACTAATGCACTCACTTTTCGGATGTATCTATAAGCACTTGAATAAAAGCAATAGATTGAAACTAGAATATACACAATGCCAGAACCTGGATAAACTAATGCACTCACTTTTCAAATCTATTTATAAGCACTTAAATAAAAGCAATAGAGCGAAACAAGAATAGACACAATGGCAGAACCTGGATAAACTAATGGCATTATAGAACTAGAAAAAGAGAAGCCAGAGACTTTACCTAATAGTAATCATTCATCAATGTGGCATAGCATTAATCGCTTGGATCTATCCCCTGTAGTTTATGCTAATTTGATTACAATTTTATGTTAGAAAAAACTTCTAAAAAAGATCACCTATAAAATATTGATTTTTCGTTATTTAATTCAAACTAATAGATGGGAAACATTGATATTAGCTCACCTTCCTTCTAGCCTTAGGTGCCTTTCCTATAGTTGGGACAACATAAGGACCAAACCTTACGCTTGTCCTCGGCATTCTAGTCATAATTCTTGGAGCTTGATCTAGAGGCGGCTGCGAATCAATGTGGTCAGTCTGCTCCTCCTAATGACCCTCCATACCGACATGGGATGGTATGTCATCATCGCCAGAATGCTCCTCAAAATGACTCCTCGTACCGGCATGGGATGGTATGTCATCATCGCCAGACTGCTCCTCACTACGACCCTCGTACCAATATTAAGGCTGTCACCTACAGGGTCATCATTGCCACTCTGCCCCTGAAATAGATCCTGTATGTTGATATAAGGATCACTGGAAGTAGTTTGAAGCACCTCTAACATAACCATAGGTTAATGAAGGCCCTCAAAAAAATCATTAGTAATGCTACTAGGGGTGATAAGCGCATCTCCTGAAAATTCACCGGAAGGTGGAACACCGATCTCAGCATTATTCTCTGATCGTGTTTTTATTAAGCGCTTCTTCCTTGAATTCCATCTTTCGATGCTCAATTGACATTAAACCAATTTTAATTAATTTTGTCAATCTCAAATATGAGGGAGCATCCTGTATCATATAAAGGAGCTCTGGCGGACAAGACAAATTATAAGGACCAATGCCACACCACGCATGCTCAGTTGTTACGCCATTCATTCTGCACTTGCATTTCCTCTATTGTAGTAATGAATCCATATATACTACATGTGTGTGTGGGTGAAGGTGTAAATTTGTTTTAAAAGTTTTCGTTAAGGAGTAATGTTGTCCTGAAATTTTTTTAAGGTTCAATATCATCCTGAAAATTTAAAAATGTAGTAATGTTACCTTAAAAAATTGACATTAACCGTTAACTTTTTAACGAAAAATGGCAACATTGCTCTATTTTAATTTAACGCTTCTGGAGCAATAATAAAACTAGAAAAACTTCTAAGATAATATTGTTCCTCAGCGAACTTCTAAAACAAATTTGTAGCTTAACCTGTCTCTCTCTCTCTCTCTCACACACACACACGAAGGGTCTTTGCTATCATTTACTAAAGAAATAATAATTAAACACAACACACACACACGTGAGGGGTCTTTTGTATTATTCACTAAAAAAATAATAATTAAATACAACACACACACACGAAGGGTCTTTTATATTATTCACTAAAAAAAATAATAATTAAACACAATAATAAACTTACACGTAAAAATAAATTAATTAAAGAACCAGTAATGTGCTTCCAACTAAATGCTTTTACAGCACTTATGTCTTATGCGGAAAACACATGAGTGTGTAGTACAAGAATTCATGTAATGAACATTACATGAAATTAATAATGAGGTGTATTAATATTATTGGAGGCGTTTGGGACGTAAAGTTGTATTTCTCTACTATGAAGGGGCTGCAATGGCCTTGCGTTCCTCTTCGCATACTGTCACACAACACACGCAAGAACTAATCAGTACATGATTGAGGACTCAAATATTTAGTCAATCATATTTATCATTAAAAAAATCAATTATGTATATACAATATACATAGACTTACGTATTGCACTGAATTGACGAGTAAATTGAGCTGCTCTCTTGATACGGTCCTAAGCTGGCGAGATAATCAATTTCAACATTGAGATTAAGAGGCAATAGCAATAATATATACGAGCATAGTAATGAGAGAAGCATGATATATATATAGCAATATAGATCAAAATATACTAGTAATAAATATAAATACCTTGTTAGAAATAGTCCAAATGACACCTTGAGTGCAAGGAGGAGCGGTGAGCGATCCTATGTATCTGTAATACCTGTGGCCACGACTTAGTCCTATCTCTGAGGGATCTATCACCCCTACACTTTTCTCTTCTCCTTCTTCTCTGATCTCCTTTATGCTCTCTTCCAGCTAAATTCATTTTCATTCAACACATTCGTCGGATATATATTCTGTATAGCTGCTAGGTACTCCTTCTAGTCTTGATAAGATATATAATACTAGTTTTAACTGTCTCATAAAAACTAACGAGCAGCAGCTAAATCATTAAAATGACCACCTTTTTTTAAGAAAAAATAAATTAATGTTCCAAATTTTTATGCGAAATGAATACATATATAGGATCGCCAATTTGTTATAAAAGATGAATAATATGTAGGACTGAAAGGAGTTGGATCGGTTAAATAAATATACCATGGAGAGAAAAGGATCGGGGCGACCAAGCCTGTAGAGAGCAGTAACCACAGCGGTCTTGTTTGAACCGTCGGGCTGTGTGGCTTGATGAACCATGTGCAGCTCCAAAGCATACCTAATCATTAAAAAATCCACATTGAAACTTAATCAGACAAAAAAACACACACAAGTTATTCGATCGTAAGAATATACCATATGAGAGAGGAGAGAGAGAACCTCTTGCCATTGATGATGTGTTCGGAAGGCCAGTGCCAATGGGCTTCTTGGAGAAACAACTGGGTCCCATTGATTGTTGCGGAACCCGCGTCAGCCTGCCAACTCACCTGCAATTAGTTTCCAAAACTAGCAATATTATCATTATATCCTCCTCGTATAGGCTTCCATGCAACGTAATAACTTTCTTTTTAAATAGATTAAATTAAGAAAGTTAAATAAATTATTTTTAAATATTTATATTTATCTTTTTTATATCGAACTAATTTATTTTACTTATAAACTTATAAATAATAAAATAATATACAATATATTAACTAACTTATTTAACTTTATTAACATTTCTAAAAAACTAACTCGGTCTTACATTTAGAATCCAACAGAACAATAGTCTTGAAGGGGTGTTATGTAAAATATTCAAAATGAAAATGAATTGCTCGTCTGCGTCAGCAAATCAAAGAAAGTGTAAATTGGAGCTAGTTTGGAGGTGTTCACCTGTATATCACGGCCTCTGTTGAGGATTGAAGCAGTGGCAGGCTTATAGCCATTGTTTAGGTCGTCTGATGAGTTGGACACTACTCTCATTCTGCGGCTCCACAAATCAATTGGAGATTGTGAGGTTCCATTCTTACAGGCTGCCCATTCTGGTTTCAGGTCACCCCATCGTGATGGCCCCTTCTCGCTCCCTTCTATGTAACTGAACTCTGTTCCATCATTTGCATATATACACGCATAATCAGCAACATTCAAACATAAATGGACGTGCCATGCAGGTAATATTAAAAGCTTAATCTAATATTAAACTTATGTATCCAGGAATTGGGAAGATAGATATCAAACATACAAGGTATATGTGCATGCATGCATGATCATTAATTACCAACTTCAAGAGCTTTGGTTGCGGCTGGGTATTGTATCACGATTGTCGCTAATAGCAGCAAACATGGAATCAACGTCTTTGTTGGTCCCTTCATGCTTGGGCTGTATACAAAAATTGAGATTTTGCCTGGAAAACAGGTTTAATGAAAAATGTTTGAGATTGATGTCAGAAAATGTATGAATATAATTCTCAGATAGATGTGATGGTGCGGCGGAAGGGTATTTATAGATTAGCAAGACGTACGTGATGGGGTGGCTTTGGATTTGGTCGCAATAAATAACGGTGCATGAGGTTAAAAGAAAGGGTCTGAGAGAGGCTGCGTCTTGTGCCCATATTCCGGTAATATCAACGTCAAGAAGGAATATATAAGTGGATTGATGGCGTCTAGATTCCCTCCCTTGCGGCTCATCCTTGGCCTTTCCAATTCCCAAAATGTGGAACGGAGTTGTGACTTTTCGTTATTTTTGTCCCTTGGTGTTTGCCAGTGGCAGACCCAGGATTTTAGGTTTGTAGGTGCACAATTAGTGATGGGATTTGCCCCGAAAAAAATTTTAAGGAAAGTTTTAAACGCATTAAAATATAAAAGAATAGATACAATAAAAGAAAAGAAAACTTCAACTTAACATAGAAAAATAATAATTAAGAGTCAATTAATCTTTACATCAGAACGATTACAAAAGAATTCTTTCTGAAATATGTTGCAACCTATAAGCTAGCTCATCTCAATGCTTCTTTTATCGAAACCTATAAGATAGTATCTTTTTTCATACAGGGACACTAAGCAACCGAAGTTATGATTTTCAATTTCAAATCAACTACACAATTCGCACTCTATGTTAATTTAGTAAGTAATCAGCAAGTAATCTAAAATAAGATAAATTAACATGCAAAGGATGAAAAGATAGTATTTGTAATTAATAAACTAAGTAAACTAAATGAAAGACGTCTTTTTATATTTTTTTGCGTCTCTTTCTCCCAATTAAATGCGTTGCACAATTGGCAGAAGGCATCCTCTTAAGGTGCAGCGCACCCTTATGTCATGGGTTCGAAATTTTTGTTCAGCATGTTTTAAAAGGTTTCACTGTTTAAAAAAAAATTATGAAAGAAACGTGCCATGGAGGAATTGAACAGGGGTCACTGTGATCATCAACTTTCTAGACTTATAACCAAATAGGCCACCTTGGCAAAGTTGATATGAGATTCCTTCAAAATATATAGATATTATCAAAAATTTAGTGTCTGCACTTGCCCACACTGGCACTAGCTAGTGTGGGTCCGCCGCTGGTGTCCGCCCAAACTGTCTAATGCTTTTTACATATATACATAGGGGTTTACTTTTCTCATGTTACATGAGAGAAAGAAGATTCCTACACACACATAAAATGGTGGGACCCACATATATATATATAAATTATATATATATGTGGGTCCCACCATTTTATGTGTGTGTGGCATGAGAAAACATTTCTCCTACAACATGAGAAATGTTTTTCCCATATACATATACATACATCCATATATTTATATATACATAAATATATATATATATATATATTAACCTATCCCTCTTAACACAAATGTCTCTTTGAGGTTCAAACTCAAAACCTAAAGAGATCTAACTCCTTATATATTATATATATTATCATCCGATATCCAGTTCGAGGTTGTCCCTTTCAACACAAATGTCTCTTTTGAGACTCAAACTTGAAACCCAAAGAGATCTAATAGGGCACACCATTAGACCAACTATATATTGGTAATGCTCTTATTTAAATACAATGACATACAAAACAAGCCTCCTCAAAGAGATCAATTAAGTTATTTGTTTCTTCTCGTCACTTTTGAAAAACTATTTTTATGTAGCCTTTGGTCTTTTATATAAGATTTAATTGACTCTTTTTTTGAAAGTCAAGGAAGCAGTTAAATAAGTTATTTAATTATATAATATCATTAGATTATATATTAGATTATAAGTCAGCTAAATTAGTTTAAAAAAATGATACATAATTTGGAGAAGGTTTAACCTGTGAGTTGAGGAATTTGTCAATTAGTGAAAGTGAATAGAATTTGGCTTTATATCACAGGATCCGCGTTGGTGAGGTCAATGAAATACTTAAGAAAATGGAAATCGCAAAGTTTTGGTCCTTATAGTATATCCTATACATTATTGAAGTTTGAAAGTGTTTAACATGATCTAGACTCAAAAAAAGGGTTAAAATTATAGTAATTTAATTGTAAGCTGTTGTCTTTTGAGGTGGGCATGAAGGATTCCTTGAAGCATGAAGAAATAAAGAATCAAGCGGGATTGCAAAGGACCTTTTAGATTTTATAAAACGGCAAAGATAAGGGATTGACCAATGGTCATTTCATGAAGGAAAGCCTGCTGCTTGCGATTCAACTCTAATTCGACCTTCTAATTCCTCTACTGATTATTACAGATAAATCTGCCACATGCAGATCTGAAAACAAAGGAATTTCCACATAACTCCTAATTAATTCTTGGAATTTCCTTTACTAATTACTCTCTACTGTTCTAAATATAAAATCAAATTGACTTTTTGTTTAGGAGCTTTCTTAATCTCTTTAAAAAAGCAATTAAATCTTATATTTATCACTAAAGAGATTATTACAAACAAATCTTGGAGGTTCGTAGCCACTAAATTATTACTATGGAAATGCGGGTTTCTCATTTACTTTCTATAGATCTAATCATCGGCCTCTCCTGTTACGTCTAGATATGGGAGAAATTATGCAGCGTGTTGATCCACCTTTTAGATTCCTAGCTCCTCCATGGGTTCTTCATAAGAATTTTAATGACTTTGTTAAAGATACATGAAAATAATCCATTACCATTTTCCTACTGCGTGCTCTATGAGAAATAAGCAAGTGTTTGGTCGCATTGACCTCCATAAAAAGAAGATTTTGCGCAGACTTATATATAATTTGTAAATTAATTTGCATAATTATATATAATTTAATCTAAATTAATTTTGCAAATTATTTGTATAATTAATAACTTAGTCTTAATCCCAAGTTTCACATTTCATCATTTACATATGAGCTTAACATTTTCATTCATCAATTGATCACATCTAATTTTCTTCTTTTTGATCACCCAAGATGGTGATGCTAACTCACTATATTTCCTTTGTTTTGTATCATTTGATGTAACATAATAATTGCAGTAAGTTTATTTTAGTGATACTCAAATGACAATGGTTCAAATAATAGGAGTTTGTCTTATTTTCTGTAAGAAAAACAAGAGGTAGAATTTAGTTTTTACATATCATTTCACTAGTGCAAAAAAGGATTTTAAGACCGCCTTATTTAAAGTAGACAATCGACGCCCCGGTCTTAAAGGTATGACCGGTGGCAATTTTGTAAATATAAAGAACTTTAAAGGTATGACCGTTGGCAGTTTTGTAAATATAAAGAACTTCTTGGACCGTATCCTTTTGCGATGGGTCTTAAATATATTATTCAGACCGCTTAGAAAAACAACCAATCTTAAAAATGTTATTAAAAAAATTGAAATATCAAATTTCTTTACAGAGAAATTTCGAACAGGCCGACTTATATTTTCTATGGTCCAAAATAATAAGGAAAAAATTAAATAAAACTTTTAAGACCGGATATATATAACAGGAGGTCTTAAAGATTATACTTTTAAGACTGGACATAAATCGTGTCCGGTAGTAAATAGTTTATTACTTTTAAGATGGGAGTTTAACAAAAGGACGGTCTTAAAACTTAAACTTTAAGACCGTCATTTTTTTTCATCCGTTCTTAAAAATCAAGCGCCAAATATATCTTCGCGCGAAACGTTACCTTAAGACTTACGTTGTCCCTCTGAACTCTAAAACCCCTCTTCTTGTTGTGAAGCCACTCTTCCTGTTGCATTACCACTCTTCCTCGCCCATGTACTATTAGCCTCTGTTACTCTCTCATTTGCTCAGGCATTCCTCTCTTAATGTCTCGAAAATGAATGGTGAAGACGATTCCATTCGTGTTTCGGGAACGCCAGTTAATGGTGTGAGTCAGAACGAACCCTCTTCATCTGACAATGTGCCTCGTAACCGCCCGGCACGGCGTGGTAGAAGAGGCACACGAATGATGGAAGTATCTCTAAGTCGGACTTCTGGGTCAAGGCTCGAGATTCAGTTTGATGAAAAGTTGCGACCTTTCGGTCCTAATAAAAGCAAATATAATAGTTTTGTCGGCTATCTTGCACGCAACAAGGTTAGCATCTTGGAAGATGAGTGGAAAAGTGTTGACTTTGACAAAGTAAAGCAACCTATTTGGGACACTATCCGGCTTACATACACTGTCCCTGACTCTGAGGGGTTGAAAAACAAGACATTGTCTTATTGTGCTGATCGATGGAGGAAGTTTAAGACCTCTCTCGCTAACACGTATATTTTTGCCAAGGTTCCGCCTGCCAAACATCCTTGGGAGCAGTACACATTTATTGATGAACGAATTTGGCGACAATTTGTTCTGCTGCGAACCACTCCTGAAGCTCTGGTGAGTCTATATTCAGTTTTGTTTGCTTATATAACTTGTGAGCTTATATTTGTTCATCTAATCCTGTTAATTAAATTGTTTGGTGTGTGAATAGAAGTATACATTTCCTGCCTTTGTCTATGCAAGTCTGATATGTAAACCCTGAAAAGGTAAAATACTAAGGAGGTAATTGTGTAATGGTTTGTCTTGCAAAGGAGGAAATGAATAGTCTTAAAAGGGGGAAACTTTATATACCCAATTGTTACTATCTAATGTGGACTGATAATCCCACTGGATGTCTTAAAAAGGATCAAGTTTGTATTATTTTGAAAGCATAATTCTCTTTTGTTTCTTGTTCTATCAACCTAGTAGTACAAAACATAACTCTTTTGTAAGTATAATTCTCTTTTGTTTCTTAACCTATCTACATCTTCCTTAAAATGTTAAAACTTGATCAAGTGAATTTGACTAGTGTTTGAGGTTCATATCAAGCAGAAGTTCTCTAATTTCTGTTAGTAAGATGGCTGGAATTCATAATTAATAATTGTTTTCAATTCGTATTCACAGGAAAGAAGGGTAAAAGCACAGGAGATAGGGAGAAAGAATGATTGCCCGCATAGGGCTTCTCGCGGCGGATATGAAAAGGTTGAAAAAGAATTGATGGCGGCCAAGCGGAAGAGATTGGAAGATGAAGCAGAATCCAATCCTTCTGCAGTACATGGTCCGCCATCTCCAATACGTCGCGAGGAGTTGTGGTTGCACATTCGGCAAAAGCCAAGCGGCGCCTACACGAGTGAACAAACTCGTGTAGTTGCTGAAAAAATTGTAAGTATCATTATTATTGTTATTTTTTAATTACTAAACATGTTTCATTACTAAGCTTCTCGTTATCTGTGCCTTACAAGAAGATCTTAAAAAGAAAGAAGCAGAGGGATCTTTTATGTTGGCCGGGAGGAGTGATGTTCTCACTGTTGCCACCGAAAAACCGGACCATGGTGGGCGTGTAAGGGGGATTGGAGGACAGATAAGCCTGAAGGAATTCTTTAGTTCATCCGCCAAACGCCATAGGAAAGAGGTGGTTACCCCGGAGGAGATGGAATAGACAGTGGCCAAATTAAATGAGGAAGCAGGTGCTAAAGAAGCAAGGTATCAATCCGATATGAGCCAGTTGAGGGAGGAATTGAAGATGATGAGGCTGCTTTTGAGCTCTCGTCTAGAGACCAATGTCCCCTTCACACACTCTCCTGCAACTGTGCAGCAGAGCACTGGAAGGAGCTGCATTGTTGGACAGTCAGAGCAACCTTGTGACTTTTATGTGGATGATCCTGATTATCATGGTAGACTACTATTGGTTGCAAAAGGGACTGTCCACAACTTATTGGGATCAACTGTACAACACCAACAAATGTCTGATGATGAAGTCAGAGTGTCAGTTGAAAAGATGATCATTGATGCACCTCTCCCTCTCTCAACTGATGAGCTGAAGCTTGTGAGTGATGTTAAGGGAACCTTCATCTCTTAGCCAATGAAGCTTGTACATGTCTGTACTCCTCCTGAAGCTTCAACTCGTCGTCCTCAAGTTCCATCCCCTCGTCGAGCTCCATCCCTTCCTCAAGCTCAATCCCCTACTGCTAAGTTGACTAGCCACGAAAAAATAACCGATATGGTGAGAAGTGGAGTTTTAAAAGATAAATCGTGGCCTGTCGATGAAGTAATAGGCGTCCCTCATCCCCTACCAGTCCAAGTTGACACCGTTGATATTGACTCCCTGCTGCTTCCTAGACAGGAGCTTACTGATGCAATTGTTCAAATTTGGATGAAGTAAGTTTGTTCTTCTATGAGTACATAATTTAAATGCATCGTTTAGACACACATACATATACTAATTCCCTAATTGATGTAATTATTGTAGGTTCTTGCATCAAAAATTGGAGAATAAGGGCAGGAGCAACGATTTTGGATTCTTGTGCCCTGTGTATTCAAGTCAAACAACCATGGAGGAAAGACAAGAGTACATATCAATGAGGTTGTGTAATGTGAGAAGAAAGGTGTACTTTTTGCCATTCCTCCACAGGTACATATCACAAATCTTGTCTACAATTCACTTAATTCTGCTACATACATACATATATATATATCACTGAGTATACTTTACTGCTGTGAATTTTCAGCCGCCACTAGCAGTTGGTCATCATGTGCATAGAAGAAAATAAAGTTATCTTCTTATGCTCCACTAACACCGAGCCACTGCCGTCGTTGACGCAGACCATCAACGAGTAAGCATGTTATTTTGATTCTCTTGTCTGAAATCTCTGCTGTGAATTTTCAATGAACATTGATAAATATGCATTTTTTATAATAGTGCTATGAGGACCTTCCAGATCGACGCACTCAAAAGGCGTTCTTATAAGGCCAAAGAGCCAAAATGGCTCAGACCAGAGGTTGGTACAATATTTGTACACTTGGCACACTGCCTTGCCTTGTGAACTTGGTCAGTAAGATATAATATTACTTATATATATTTCTTGTTCTTTTTAGACCCGTCGGCAACCAAAGGAGTCCAACTTATGTGGCCAGTACATCATGAAACACATGTATGATATTGTCACTAAAGGAAACACTAAATTATTTTCAAAGGTAAATATTTGATGTTACATATTATGCACGCAAGTTAATTCAGTTTCTGGCTTAATGTTACATATGAAATATGGACGCAAGTTAATTCAGTTTCTGTCTTTGATGTTACAGATGTTTCATTGCCCTGCCCCCTTTTCGGATGCTGAACTCGAACACATCCGCAATTTGTTTTGTGAATATGTGTATGACCTGATCTTAGAGTCAGGACAATAATTAATGATATTCATTTGTAAATATCCTATAGCAACAATAATCTTCTGTAAATTTGATTATTTTTTGAAACAATTCATTTGTATATATACACAGGCAATGTAAATTTCAATAGATAAATTTGTTTAATTTTTCGAACAATTTTCTTGTATCCATTTTAGGTTTCTGAAATTGGATGGTGGATATAGATATTTAGTGCTTGAAATTTAAGGTTCAGAAAGTTGTAAATAAGTAAGAGTTCGCGACTTTTAGGACCGCACATTTTAAACTTCCGGTCCTAAAAATATTCGGGCTAAATAATATGAGACTTTTAGGACCGTCATTTTAAAATATGCCGTCCTAAAAGTATTCAGTCTAAATAATATGAGACTTTTAGGACCGCATATTTTAAAATGACGGTCCTAAAAGTATTCGACTAAATATTGGTGAGACTTTTAGAACCGTATATTTTAAAATGACGGTCCTAAAAGTATTCGAGACTTTTAGGACCACATCTCCTTTTACCGTCCGCTCCTAATAGTCTTCGTTTAAATAGAGTTTACTCGCTTTTCGGACAAATTAATTAAGGTTCAAGACAATGATGTTCTGACGTTCTGATCAAGCTAGGTTCTTCATTGTAGTCGATGTTACCTCTCCTGATTTAGATTATCGGTTTCCCTTTTCTTTGTCCCTTTTCTTTTTGTCGGAAAAAGATGGGAGATATTGAAAAGGACACTTTGTTTCTAATCATGCGAGGTAACACCGAGGACAACGACGGTCCAACCTTGAGAAGAATTGTCACTGTGTTTGTTTTATTCGAATAAGGTAAACGATCTTTTTGTTTTGTTGGTCTGATCTGTATATTGTTGGATTTTTTAATGTTCGAGTTTTTAATGTTGATCATACACACGAGAACAATGTTTTGCTTTTTTCCTTTTTGTCGGAAAAAGAAAGAATTTTTTGTTGGGTCTTAACTGTATATCGTTGGATTTTTTAATGTGCAAGTTTTTAATGTTGATCATACACACGAGGACAAGGTTTTGTTTTTTTCCTCCTTGTCGGAAAAAGAAAGAATGTAATGAGAAGGACAAAGGCGATCAAAATAGGAAAGTAACAAATTTATTATATATTTTTTAATGATGCCCCGTGGGGGCAGCGCAGTACATTATAAACAAAAAAACACATAAAAATATTTTACTCCTCCCCATCGTTGTCGAAGGGGAGGGTGTCATTGGACAGGTCGGTGACGTCGTCATCAAACGGATTGTGCTCAACGTCCTGGGCATCGAGTATCGCGTTGATCTTGTTGTTGACGGCGTTGTAGACCTCAAAAAGCTGGCCCTATCGTCGATTTATATGATCAACGCGGACCAGGAGGTGGCGCAGCAGCTATTTGGTGGTCGGGTTCGGAGGCAGAGAAGGAGGGTACGGATGGTTAAACCCAGCGGGAGGAGGAAAAGGAGGACCTGGTGGTGGTGGAGGACCTGGGGGTGGTGGACCAGCCATTGTAGAAGTGATGATGAAGAATATAAAGAAAGTAAAGTAACAACGGGTTTAAATAGAGAACCCATCCGGAGTGAAACGCCGGAACCTTTAATGAGCAGATGCATAGTTCATCAGAATATGAGGAGACGCCTAGTTGGGAAGTTTATCTGGAAGCCGAAGAGCCGAAGAGATCCTCTGATAGAGTGTAAGGATAGAACTCTGCTATCGGAATTTGAAACAATGAACTTTTAATACCTGATATTGTAAAAGATCCGTTCTTAAAACTATTATTTTTTACGAAATTAAATGAATTTTAGGACCGGAAAAATGGTAAAAGATCGGTCTTAAAAGTAATTTAATTGATTAAAAAAATAAATAATATACTTTTAGGACCAGAGAAATGATAAAAGGTCAGTCTTAAAATTAATTGATTAAAAAATATATAATATACTTTTAGGACCGGAGAAATAATAAAAGGTCGGTCTTAAAATTAATTCATTTAAAAAATAAATAATATTTATAAAACTCGCTCGTAAAGTAGACTATTCGTCTGCTCTTTACCTTTATTAACTCCTCAGTCATCATACCTCTCTGTCCTTAACACTCCTTATTAACTCCGCACTACCTCGTAACTCCAAACTACCTCTACCTCTAGCTCTGCCTTTATTAATAAACTTCTCATACCTCTTTGCGCCAACTGCTCAAACCATGGTTAGATACAAGAGAACCGCTCGTAGGGGTGTTCTTACTCCTGATGCTCGTGCCTTCTGTCGATCGTTATACGGTGCGCCTCCTCCATCGAGAGTGCGTTCTATTAAAACAGAAGAGTCTCGGGTCGTTGGACCCATTGTTATTTTCGATAATGAAGAGATTGCCGCACCTCCCCTCCAGCCTTCTGACCATGAAGAGGTTCCTGCTTCACCTCTCCAACCAGTTGGCCCCAGCGCGCCTACCGCTGACCCTCCTCCTCTTTCCTCTAATGACCTGATACGAATAAGACAGGAACTTGCTGATATCCGGCGGGAAATTAATGCTGCTCACGCCGATATCGCCAAGGCTTTGAAGGATAATAAGCTTTAATAATTTTCTGCTTTTTTTTTCTTGCAATGTGTACGGTAATATTCAAGTAATTAATAATAGCATTAATTAAGAACCATAAGCTTGTCTCTTTTTAATTTTTTGTTCAACTAATTAATAATAGCATTAATTAATAGCATTGATAATTTTCTGCGCTCGCCAAAGCCAATACTTTTTTCTTGAAAAAAATATTTCGGAATTTATTTTCTGAGTTTTCAGAAAAAGTTATATATTTAGGACCGTCTACTAATAATTAACCAGTCTTAATAAAATCTACGAATATAATAAAAACTTAGGTCCTAAGTATTATAAAACTCCGGTCTTAAATATTTAGGACCGGACAGGATAATAATTTGGTCTTAAAAGTAATACTTAAAAATTTAATAAAAAATATTTAGGAATGGATGCTTTATAATTAATCGGTCTTAAAAAATTCCAAATACAAAAACATGTCTCTGTCGCGCGGATCCGGAGTATTATAAAACTCTGGTCTTAAATATTTAGGACCGGACAGGATAATAATTCGGTCTTAAAAGTAATACTTAAAAATTTAATAAAAAATATTTAGGACCGGATGCTTTATTATTAATCGGTCTTAAAAAATTCCAAATACCAAAACATGTCTCTGTCGCGCGGAAAAATAAATTTCCCTCTCTGAATTTCTCTTGTCGCGTCGAAAGTGATTAATGAGGAGGTTCTGTCTCCAATGTTTGTGTGTTGCTCCGTCGTTGCTTTGCGTTGCTCTCTTGAGAATCACTTTCTGGTTCCTCAGCTAAACGTATATAGACCAAGCTGTAAGAGTTGTTTCGGTTATATAACTTCATGGTTTTCCTACTTATCGTTCTGGGTTTTTCATGGGTTGAACGAAATCGATGAAATGTTCTTGTGGGTTTCTCTGTTGTTAATGAATATTGTATTTTGAAGATTATATTTGCACTTGAGACCTACCCAACTGACCAACAAATGTTTTTAGGGTACTCTTGCTGTCTCCAACATCAACGTTTGTGGCGGGAGAAGAAAGACTCTTATTTCGCATTTGAATTTATATGCTACAGGTGAGTCCACAAGACCTTCGTGCGAAGCATTTAATTTCCTCATCATGCATTTATTTTGCTTCGTGATATTTTATTTTGGATTCACTGTGATATTCATGACCAAAAGTGATTCTTCGTTATGCATTTATTTTGCCTTATTTTACGTATGTTAAATCTTTCCGTCCATAGGAATTCTACTATGGATCACAATTGGATAAATGCTTTACGGACGAGCGTTGAATATCAGAATGGGATGAGGGACTTTATTAAATTTGCTAAACAAAATGCCAATGATGATAGTGGGAAGTTTTATTGCCCTTGTGTAAAATGTTTGAATGAGAGGCGACTAAGTCCTGAAGTTATACGCACACATTTAATTTGTCATGGATTTTGTAAGACTTATACAGTATGGGTATGGCATGGTGAAAAAATACCAAGTGGTCTCAACATGGGGAAGTGGCCTTTGATGATAATGACACGGATATGGATGATCGCATAGAGGACATTATTCGTGATGTAGGAGAAGAGGACTTTCAACAATCACATGTATATGGTAATATGTGCAGTGATGCAGAGACCCCGCTATACCCTGGGTGTCAAAAATACCAATTGTTGAACGATGTATTGAAATTGGTAAGCTTGAAGGCACGTCATGGATGGAGCGACAAGAGTTTTTCTGAAATGTTTCAGGCTTTTAAGGACATGCTTCCGGATGATAATGTGTTGCCGCATCGATACTATGATGCTAAGAAAATACTTTGTCCACTAGGGATAGAGTACAAAAAGATCCATGCATGCCCGAATGACTGCGTATTGTATAGAAGAGAGTTTGAAGAAAAGCAGAATTGTCCAATATGTGAAACCCTAAGGTACAACTCAAATAAAGGGCCTGCAAAAGTGTTGTGGTATCATACCAAGGTTCAAGCGGTTGTTTGCGAATGAAAATGATGCAAAAAATTTGCGGTGGCATGCAGATGAGAGGATTTCTGATGGAAAGCTTCGTCATCCAGCAGATTCTTCTCAATGGAAGAAAATCGATCAATTATTTCCCAACTTCAGCGAAGAACCTAGGAACCTTAGGCTTGCCCTTAGCACGGATGGCATAAATCCATATGGAAGCCTTAGCAGCGTACATAGTTCATGGCATGTACTCCTCATTATTTACAACTTATCTCCTATGTTGTGCATGAAATGAAAGTACATGATGCTGTCTATGTTGATTTCGGGACCAAAACAACCCGGAAATGACATTGATGTTTTCCTTCAGCCCTTGATCGAAGACTTGAAGGAGTTATGGGAAGAAGGTGTTGATGTTTTTTACTCTTTCAAGAAGGAGGTATTCAAATTGCGAGCCATGATATTTTGTGCTATAAACGACTTCCCAGCATATGGTAACTTGTCAGGGTATAGTGTAAAGCGCCATAAAGCATGTCCGGTTTGTGAAGAAGGCACAAGCTACCATCAACTCCAACATGGAAGAAAGATGGTTTATCTTGAACATAAGAGATTTCTTACACGGGGCCACCCATATCGTCGATTAAAGAAAGCCTTCTTTGGTGGCCAAGAATATGAAGATGGTCCGGTGCCATTGACTGGGGAGCAAGTTTATGAGAATGTGAAAAATATCAATGTCATCTTCGGTAAGACAACCAAGAGTAGAAAAGATACAAATATATGGAAAAAGAGATCTGTATTCTTTGATCTTCCTTATTGGCTCAATCTTGATGTGAGACACTGTATCGATGTCATGCATGTGGAGAAAAACGTATGTGATAGTATTGTTGGCACGCTTCTCAACATACAAGGCAGCTCCAAGGATGGTGTGAAGGCAAGATTAGATTTGCAAGTAACGGGAATATGTGAAGAGTTACATCCAATGCCGTATGGGAAGAGAACTTATTGTCCCCCGGCTTCTCATACTTTGTATAAGGATGAGAAACGAAGCTTTTGTGAGTGTTTACTTGGTACAAAAGTTCCCTCGGGGTATTCTTCAAATTTTAAGAGACTTGTATCGATGAAGGACTTGAAATTAGTAGGCCAAAAATCGCATGATTGTCATGTCTTGATGCAACAGGTACTCCTAATAGCTATTCAAGGCATCACCGAATATGATCTTCGGGTCGTTTTGACCAGACTTTGTGTCTTCTTCAATGCGGTTTGTGGTAAAGTTTTCGAGATTGAAAAGTTGGATGAATTGGAGAATGAAGGATATCTTATCTTGTGCCACCTTGAGAAGCTTTTTGTTCCTACATTTTTTGACATCATGGTTCATCTAATTGTTCATCTAGTGAGGGAGATAAAGTTGTGCGACCCTATCTATTTACGGTGGATGTACCCAATTGAAAGATCTATGAAATTCCTTAAAGGGTACGTGAAGAATGCATACTGGCTAGAAGCATCGATTGTTCAGAAATATGTTTCTGAAGAAGCCATAGAATTTTGTCAAAATTATTTGGCCAAAGTAAGACATATTGGACTTCTAAAACGTCAGCATGCTGAAGGAGGTAGGCGAGGGGCTTCAGTAAAGACTGTGGATCCTGATAAATTGTCACAAGTCCACTTATACATCTTGAATAATGTTGATGAAGTTCAAGCCAGCATAGTTGCACATAAAGAAGCTGTAAGGAAAGAAAATCCTCAAATGACTGAACAAAAGTTGATTAGGGAGCATAACAGAACTTTTGCACACTAGTTCAAACAAAAGGTCGAGGGGGAGGAATGTGTTTCTGATATCCTCAAATGGTTAGCACGTGGTCCTGAGGTTGATGTCATAAGTTGGAATTCGTATGTGATCAATGGTTATACATTTTACACGAAGTCCCTAGATGATAGGAGTATAGTCCAGAACAGTGGTGTTATGTTAGAGGCTGAATCTATGCACTTCTCTAGTTCGAAAGACAAGAGTCCTTTATTGGCAGTCATACCATATTATGGGGTTATTGAAGAGATATGGGAGGTAGACTATGTGAAAATCAGATTTCCCATTTTCAAATGCAAGTGGGTTAATGTCAATAATGGTGTTCGGATCGATCGGCTAGGATTTACATTAGTCAATGTCAATGATAGAAGTTTTGGAGATGAACCTTTTATTATGGCAGACCAGGCGAAACAAGTGTTCTATATCACTGATCAAGAAAATAAAATGTGGTCTGTAGCTCTCCAAGGAAAGAGGGTCCTTGATATTGATGAGGAAATGAATTCAAATTATGGTATTCCTGAGAGTACTCCTTTTTCAAGGGGTCTACCGGACATGAACGAAGAAGATGAAGCGAATAATGAACACGGCATAAGAAGTGATCATCAAGAAGGGACATGGGAAGATATCACTTTATAAAAGAGTCAATTCATAAGGTAATATTCATATATATGCAGATTTCTTTGAAAACTTTAAGTCTTTAACTATAACATTTATTCCTTCTATGTTCATAAAATGTCTTTGACTATGAAGTTTGTTCCTTGTTTTATTTTTGTAGCAGGATCTGATCCAAAGGGGCATGTTATAAAAGAAGATGTTACGTTGTTGAGTGGGAATCAGATGAAGGCATGGTGAATATTATTTTGGGCGCATGTATGTTGTATTTGTAACTTATTGTATTTGTAAGTAAGTTATCTTATTGTATGAATTAATTTAGGTGTTGTAGACATAGTATAATCATTAATTAAGAGGCCAAATAACTCATGGTGAATAAATATTTGTATCATTTTTCCAATTCAATTTATTCAAATAATTGTTCATGTGCTGGATTGGGTAGTGGATTTGTGTATATATATATAGTAGCAGGAACAACAGCAGGAAAAAATTCGGGAAAATTTAGACTGGAAATAAAGAAGCCGATCTTATATGTTTAACTTTTAAGACCGGATGTAATTATATGTCCGATCTTAAAGGTCATATTAAGCTGGTCTTAAAAGTTGGTCTTTATAGACCGTTATGTTATATTTAGACGTCCGGTCTTAAATGTAAATATTTAAGACCAGAGATAATTATCATCCAGTCTTGAAAGTCAGTCTTTTAAGACCGCGTATAATTAGTCCTCTGGTCTTAGAAGCCGCTATTTTTAGACCGTATGTGTTTTGTCCGGTCTTAAAATTCCGATATTTTAAAAGCGGCCTACTTTTTGGCCGGTCTTAAAAGTTGAGTTTTAGGACCGAACAAAAACTATTTCAGGTTCATTTGGTACAACTTTTAAGACCCAATGTTTTAAATGTCCGGTCTAAAAGATTTTCTTTAAGACCGGTCAGTGTCCGGTCTTATATGTAGACTTTTAATACCGGCTGGAACAAGACCGGTCGCCCGTCCGGTCTTACGAGCCTCTTTTGTCCGGTCTTAAAACCCTTTTTTGCACTAGTGTTTGTCATACTGGATTGATTTTAAAAAATATATCTCCTTAGTCAATAAATCTAAAATTTTCCCTTCCCTTACGATTTGCGCAAAAGCCATCTTCAACTCATTGTTCCGCAAAAGAATTCAACGTTCTTCGTTCTTTTACCATTTTGTCATTTCCTTTAATAATTAATATAATTATTATATTTTACAAATAAATTTAAATTTTCTAAAAAATTATTTATGTAATTCTTATATTTAAAAAATTATTTGTGGCTGCGACGGTGGCGGTGGTAGGGTGGTGTGGTGGTGGTGAATGAAGGTAAAGAAGTAATTAATCTATTTCCCCTCTTAAAACCCCCATATTGGGGAACTCCTCTATTTTTTAAAAGAAGGAGGGTTTTGGAGGATTTGTAAAATCCCTTGATTCCCTCCCCTCCTATTTTTAAAACTTACAAATAAGGAAATGGACTACCAAAACCCTCTCTTTCCTTTCCTTTCACTCCAAAATAAAACTCCCAAACATAGCCTTAGGGATTATAAATTGTCATTGATGAAGGAGTCAACAAATACTATCCTCTCCAATTTCCCCTGCATCCATAACATTTAAATCCTATCGGTCATTGCTATTCAAAAAATTTTATAAACTGCGACCTAGGGAAATGGAGCATCTAAATCCAATTGCTCATTGCCATTCAAATAATTTTCCTGCACACTTTTTCATTTTTTCGTTTAAAAAAAAAAAAAACCCAGATAGCATCGTCAGGCACTATTTAAACATCATGTAACTAAAGCTATTCCTTCTAAAACTGTGGCAAACCTTAAAAACTAACTTCATCATTCAACTATGCCGCCATGGGATATGTCCCCCTTCACACAAGTAGATGATAGCCATAACCTTTAAACCATGTATGCGAAGGTCATTGCTGTTTTTCGGGACATCCCCATTGAAGGAGCCACCGTCGCTTCACATCACCAACATGTTTTTGTAACGTATGCTTACTGTTTAAATCGTTTTCATTTCACAAATCTTACTTTCTCTTTCTGTTGTGTTCCCTTCACCATTATTTTGATTGTTCAAAAATTTTATGTTCAGGGTATATGGTTTTAGCCGTCGTTCGACGTTGAGATATACTTAGGAGGTTCTGTGATGTGCTGGTTTTATAAAATATACTTACTCAATGAAAGATTGTTCTAGTCACAGCTGAAAACAACATCAAAATTTAGTTGCTGACTATTGAGGTATTTTAAATACCAAGAAAAACATATTTTGTTCAAATAAATTAGAACACTCTCAATGACGAGATACTTGTAAATTATGGAAGCTTATTAAAAGATATAAAAACATGATCACACTGTCCAAACATTTTCTTGTTCAACGTTAGTTAAATGAAAATTAGCTCATTCAATTATATAGTAGGACCAAAAAAAAAAAGATAAATATTAGCAAACTCAACTTATATTTAGAATCAAGATGAGTTAGAGTGAAACTATAAAGATAATATGAAGAACTTTCAAATGTTAATTAGGGCTCTAATAGAACTATATAACTAATAAGGCCTAGTGGTCCGGAACTATACCTTTTAATTAAATTGTTTGGACCGTCATGACGCTCCAAGTTGTTTCATTTAAAATATTTATGTAAAAATGCTTATGTTAAAGTATTGATGATTCACAGGAATTAAATAAAGACGGACCACTGGTTTTGTGGTTAGGGTTGGCTCGTGCAAGCAAACCAACCCACTTGATGTACCCAAAGCTCTCTTATTCCTCCTCACCGAACCTAATGCTAGCCGATCGATTTAAAAATAAAAACCACAGCCAATTATGGTAATTAATAATCAGTAATATTTATGGGAAATGAAAAGGTAGAGTTAAACAAATGAACCAAAGTAGAACTGAGATTGATCACCTACTTCAAAGCATCAGTTGAGGCAGCAAACGCCGAAGGCTGTGCCGGAGAGGTGAGAGAGAAGACAACTTTGAAGTAGGGGGAGAAAAAATTGCAAAGAAGAACATAAGATGAAATTTGAGGAAGGAAAGAACAATAACCATACATGTTCCCTCACCATCTCCTCCATATCTGCATAAAAACTTCAATGATAGGTCAGAAAGGGGAAGAACATGAAGTGGAAGCGAGAGGGTTGAGATGAAACAGAGAGATAAAGGGATTCCAGAGAGAAAGAGATGACCATGGAGGGCTTGTTGCATAAGAACCAATGAGCTTGTGGTGGATTGTGCTGATGAGTGGAAGACGCGATGGCCACTGGTTTTGTTATTTGTGGTTAGGGTTGGGTGGGGTGACGTTTTAACTGGATTCTTCCTGTGGAAAGGATTTCTTATATTTTTATTTTAAATAAAATGATGATGTTATATTTAAGAGAAAAAGTATTGGAAAGATTTGAATTTGAAATTTGAAATCTAGAGAATGAGTGGAGGAGAGATATGGGAATTGAGAGAATCTTGGAAATCAAAGACAGTTTATAATGGATGTTGGAAGTTAATTGTGATTTGAAAAGTTAAATTTATTAATTAATAATTAATGTTTTTAAGTATATTTGTGGGATTAATTAACCATTTAGTTAATACTTAATATTAATAATAAATCTCTATGGAGCGAGAAACCAAGGAGAGGTCAGGAAATTTACTACTCAATAAATGTGCAATATCAAAAGCAACTGTTAAACCAATAGACGGGCATTGAAAGACGAATAGCTGTGTACTGTAACATTTTTTTCCCCCTTATGGATATACTTATTACGTGGACAGTTTACGAGCTGTGTTATTAAGTAGACATTTAGCAGTCGCTAATGATGCCATGTTGGATGCTTATTAGTGCCAATAACTTTAGAACTATATATTTGATTGATTGATAACTGTGCTAATATGCACCAACAACTTACGAACATATCTGCATCAAACGTGCATTTTCCCACCCAGAACAAACAGTAAGTTCCTAAAGCATATAATCTGCATTTGCAAACCTTCTCTCCAAAGTTTAATTTGCAATCCATCCCCACCTTCCAGTACAACACTCTCGTCGTCCCAATTCATAATCTGATCACATGTTATGATTTGTTCGCACATATATAATGAAGAAGGATCTTTTCAAGAACGTGGACGACAGCAAGTATACATGGTCTGTCCACACGAAGGTACTTAGGACAGCAAAGAAACGTGGACATGAATATTACTTGAATAGTTATTGCATATTTAAGAGTTTGAATGTATTCACTCTTTATTTTATCGTCCATTGTGAGGGACTAGTATGTGTCCAACTGCAATTTCATCAACTTTTTTTACGTTGAGATTAATGTCCGCTGTAACCTTAGCTGCTATTCCCTTTGTCCCTAAATATAAATTTCAAATAACTGATTTGTAGTTATCAAGAGAATAATGAAAATTAATTAAGAACATTAAATATGTATGTTTTTTTCAACTGTGCCCTTATTTGTAAAGAGGATAAATGATAGAGACAATAAAAGCAACAAATAATGTTGAGGGTAAAGTTGGAAAACATGCAATAAATGCTTTAACAAACCTAAAGTGAAACTTATATTTTGCGTGGGATCTCTTCTCAAGTTTAAAGCTTATATTTAGGGTGGGCTTGGTTTGAGAAAAGGAGATGGTAGAGAAGGGAAAATGATACTCTCTTCTCATTTTGTTTAAAATTTTGGTGGGGAGCCAAAATGATGTAGCGATCACCAGTACTCTTTTTTAAAAAAATAAAAAAAAGGTGTAGTTTCACTGATGTATGGCTGACTTAATTATTTAATGAGATTGCCGTTATGAAAAGTTGTTTTTCAATCTAATTTGTACTTAATATCCAACAATATTCTATAATAAAATTGGTCGGGCTTTAATTAATCTATCTTGAGGCTGTTGTTAAAAAAATTTGGCCATTGCAGATACACTTTAGGCAACATCTTCGATTTGGGAATTAGGTGTTACGCTTAATTGATCTGTGGGATTAATTGTTCCATATGTAGAATAAACAAACCCGTGCAACGCACAGGTTCGTTTGTCTTATTATATTAGTGAGAGCAGTAGCAGGCACTCAGGCATAAACATATATATTTCTTCGGGTTGGTGTGATCTGAAAGCTTAAGAGCTTCTATTCTTTTCTTCTTCAATTCTTTTTTTTTCCTTTTTTTTTACCCAGCGAACTTTAGAATTGCCTTGGTCAAATGTATTTTTAACTTGACATTGAAAATTTTCAAACAATTTTGACATTGAACCAATTTTAATTAATTTTGTCAATCTCAAATATGAAGGAGCATCCTGTATCATATAAAGGTGCTCTGGCGGAGAAGACAAATTATAAGGACCAATGGCACACCACGCATACTCACTTGTTACACCATTCATTTAGCACTTGCATTTCCTCTCTTGTAGTATTGAATCCATATATCCTACGTGTGTGAGTATGAGTTAAGATGTAAATTTGCTTCAGAAGCTTTTGTTGAAGAACAATGTTACCTTAAAATTTATTTTAGATTCAACGTCGTCCCGAAAGTTTTAAAATGTAGCAATATTACCTCATTGCAGTTAAGTTTTAACGGAAAATGACAACATTGCTCTATTTTAACTCATCTAGAGCAATATTGAAACTAAAAAATTCTAGAATAAATTTACAGCTCAACCTTACACACACACACCCACACGAGGGGCCTTTTGTATTATTCACTAAAAAAATAATAATAAAACACAATAATAAACTTACACGTGAAAATAAACTAAAGAACCAGTAATGTGCTTCCAACTAATTAAATGGTTTTACAGCACTTATGTCTTATGCGGAAAACACATGAGTGTGTAGTACAAGAATTAATGTAATGAACATTACATGAAATTAATAATGAGGTTTATTAATATTATTGTAGGCGTTTGGGGCGTAAAGTTGTATTTCTCTATTATGAAGGGGCTGCAATGGCCTTGCGTTCCTCTTCGCATACTGTCACACAACACGCGAGAGACATAATCAGTACATGATTGAGGACTCAAATATTTAATCAATCATTTAACATTTAAAAAATCTATATATATATATATATATATATATATATATATATATATATATATATATATATATAATATACATATACTTACGTATTGCACTGAATTGACGAGTAAATGCAGCTGCTCTCTTGATACGGTCCTAATCTGGCGAGATAATCAATTTCAACAGTTGAGATTAAGAGGCAATAGCAATAATATATACGACTATACGAGTATATATAGTAATGAAGAGAATTGAAGCATGATATATACATAACAATTAATATAGATCAAAATATACTAGTAGTAAATATAAATACCTTGTTAGAAATAGTCCAAATGACACCTTCAGTGCAAGGAGGGGCGGTGAGTGATCCAATGTATCTGTAATACCTGTGGCCACGACCTAGTCCTATCTCTGAGGGATCTATCACCCCTACACTTTTCTCTTCTCCTTCTTCTCTGATCTCCTTTATGCTCTCTTCTAGCTAGATTCATTTTCATTCAACACATTCGTCAGATATCTATATATACATATATATATATATAGCTGCTATATATGTACTCCTTTATGAAAAATGAATACATATATATGATCGCCAATTTATTATAAAAGGTGAATAATATATAGGACTGAAAGGAGTTGGATCGGTTAAATAAATATACCATGGAGAGAAAAGGATCGGGACGACCAAGCCTGTAGAGAGCAGTAACCACAGCGGTCTTGTTCGAACCGTCGGGCTGTGTGACTTGATGAACCATGTGCAGCTCCAAAGCATACCTAATCATTGGAAAATCCACACTGAAACTTAAAAACAAGTTATTCGATCGTAGGAATATACTATATGAGAGAGGAGGGTAGAGAGAGAACCTCTTGCCATTGATGAGGTGTTCGGAAGGCCAGTGCCAATGGGCTCCTTGGAGAAAGAACTGGGTCCCATTGATTCTTATAGAACCCGCATCAGACTGCCAACTCACCTGCAATTAATTTCCAAACTAGTAATATTATCATTATATCATCCCTTGACTCCTTGTATAGGTTTCCATCATGCAACGTAATATGTGACTGTTTTTTTTTTTTTGGAGAAAATATGAAAATTAAATAAATTACTTTCGAATATTTATATTTATCTTTTTTATATTGAACACTTATAAACCGATAAATAATAAAATAATATACAATATTATTATGATTAACTAACTTATATAACTTCATTAACCTCTTCAAAAAACCAACTCCGTGTTACATTAAGAATCGGATGGAATAACAATCTTGAAGGGGTGTTTTGTAAAATATTCAAAACAAAAATGAATTGCTCGTCAGTATGAGCAAATCAAAGCAAGTGTAAATTGGAGTTAGTTTAAAGTTGGGAGGTGTTCACCTGTATATCATGGCCTCTGTTGAGGATTGAAGCAGTGGCAAGCTTATAGCCATTGTTTAGGTCGTCTGATGAGTCGGACACTACTCTCACTCTGCGGCTCCACAAATCAATTGGAGACTGTGAAGTTCCATTCTTACAGGCTGCCCATTCTGGTTTTAGGTCACCCCATCGTGATGGCCCCTTCTCGCTCCCTTCTAAGTAACTGAACTCTGTTCCATCATTTGCATATATACACGCTTAATTAGCAACACTCGAACATACATGGACGTGCCATGCAGGTAATATTAAAAGCTTAATCTAATATTAAATTATATATCCAGGAATTGGGAAGATAGGTATCAAACAGACAAGGTGTATGTGCATGCATGCATGATCATTAATTACCAACTTCAAGAGCTTTGGCTGCGGCTGGGTATTGTATCACGATTGTCGCTAATAGCAGCAAACATGGAATCAACGTCTTTGTTGGTCCCTTCATGCTTGGGCTGTATACAAAAATTGAGAGTTTGCCTGGAAAACAGGTTTAATGAAAAATGTTTGAGATTGATTTCAGAAAATGAATGAATATAATTCTCAGATAGATCGATGTGATGGTGCGGCGGAAGGGTTTTTATAGGTTAGCAAGACGTGATGGGGTGGCCTTGGACTTGGTCGCAATAAATGAATAGATGGAAACTTTCTTGGAAGGAAATATCTAGTGTTTGAGTTAAACTTTACATCTCCCTTTTTTTTTAAATATTTGTTGTCGCCGTTTTCCATTTTAACTGGCACGTGGTTAAAAGAAAGGGTCTGAGTGAGGCTGCGTCTTGTGTCCATATTCCGGTAATATCAACGTCAAGAAGGAATATATAAGTGAATTGATTTCACTGTCTTCTTAGAATAAGGGGATGATACATGATGACCTGGTAATTAATTGATATCGTTGGGCGGAGTAGGTATATGTTGCCTCTTGCATTAATTTGAACAATTCCAGAACAAAACCACGAATGATAATTTTTTATTATAAAAAGTAAACAAAGGATTGCCGTTGTAAATCAATCACATATACATAACACTTCTTTTGGGTTGGGTTAGAACACGGTTGTGCATTGTTTTATCAAAAAAAAGAAAAGGGAACATAGTTGTGAATTGTGATTTGCGAGCCTTGGCGTGGCCTTGTTCTTGCTGATGTCTATTTTTGTCCTTTCCTATTTGGCTTGTTCACAGCAGAAGCGGCCATACATTCACCAACTGATAAAGGATAACACTCCAGCATTATATAACTATATAACTAGTTTATAATGACTAAAAAATTAACTAATTTAATAATCTGCATAAATATGTGTTAAATGTCATAAAATGCTTTCAATTATTTATATTATAAACTATTTGTATTAATAAAAAATATTAAAAAAGAAATAAATGTGGGAGACAGGGAAACTAAGGCGTTACATTTAAAATGAAACCGATTTCAGTAACTAATTTATACATTTAGAAGTGTGAAGAGCATAAATTTGCACATTGGAGCTGGTCAAGTTTGACATGATCTAAAGTACCTAGACCAATAAAAATAAAAAATTTTGTGTAGGTATGGAAATAGGTCAGACCAAACTAGGTTTTGGCTAAATAGAATTGAGCTTATAATTGAGGGGTTGAGTTTCTCTCATAATCTCTTTCTCATTATCCCTCATCATCTCTAAATCAAATCCATCCAATCAATCATAATACTACTTTAACTTTTTTTCACCTTCCCAGTCAATGGCCCAAATGATGCTAATGAAAAAAAATGAGAAAGAGGATCATGAGAGAATCCTCTTCCATAATGGGGGTAGAAGATCTAAGCCTGAATTCAGACTTTTTTTTTTAGGTTAAAGTCTAAACCTTCATAAGGCCTGGTTAAACCTAAAGCTTTTTTAAAGGCCTACTTATAATGTAGGCCTTTAAAAAGACCTCATATTGCAAGCCTTGAAGACCATAAATAGGCTTTATACACTTTGAATTTATCAAAACTTATATAAATATAACATCAAATTAGAATATAGGAATGAAAAATAATAAATATTGTATTATTTATATGATATAAATATATTTATATTTATTTAATGTGTAAACACGTCAGTCGTGAAGGCTTTACAGGTTAAAATAAGCCTGTAAAGCCTAGTCTATTTACATATTTAGGCCTTATAAGCCTTGAGCTGACTTTTTTAACAAATAAATTAGACCAGGCCATAAACAAATCGAGTTGTAAATCACCTAATATGAACCTTACCTATTTTCACCCTTTTTATCTCTTGAGGGCGTCCAGGTTCACTCCCTTGCAGCTCACTCTCAGCCTTTCCAATACCCCAAAATTACGCTGTGTAATTTTTTTTTTTTTTTTTGGGGGACCCCTTTTTGTTAAAATAACAATTAAGCCCATCAAGTATTTTATTTAGTAGCACCTAATGTTATAAAATATTTTTGTATGCACTGTGTAGCATAAAATAATTTTTCAAAAGCACCAGTAATTAAGATGCACCTTCAACTATTTTTTCACTAACACTCTTTATCTTGGAGTTCTTTTTATCACATTCGGTATCCGAAATTATTATTTTTTAATTGCAACAAGAAGCTTCTGAAATGTTTTTCTAGTGACAATGAGCACCATAAATTTGGAATATTGGATGCGTTAAAATTTAGTTTATGATATGAAATGTTACAAGCTAGAAAAATCCTTCAAGGCGCAACTTGTCAAATATTGGGTGCTGATGAAAATTATTTTACGGTACAGTGCACAAAAAACGATTTTATAATATTTTGAGTGCTAAAAAATAATAATAATAATAATAATCAGGGGTGTGAATGTTATTTTGAAGGGGGAAAAAAGTGAAACACCCTTCCAATTTACACCAAAAACAGAGTGTAGTTTTGGGTATGGGAGCTGGACGCCTTTTGATGTGGGTATGAAGGATTCATTGAATTCGAAGAATAAATAAATAAAGAACAAAGTTTTAGCAAATGAATTTTTTAGACGATTCAGCGATCTGTCTGTTCCCCCTCTCCCTTCTATTAATTAGCCGCCCCCAGGCGAACCTCAACTAGTACATACCTCTAATTAATCATTCTTAAACATTCAACAGAGATCTCTGGTATAACTGTATAACGATTTTCCAAGAATTTTGATTATTATTTTTCAAATGACAAAAAGAAGAAAAGTTCATATAGTATTCACTATTCACTTACTTTCTTCTCTTTGTTAAATCATTTTTATGACGTTTTATTTTTGAAAAATTCTAGAAAATTCCAACAGTGGAATTCAGGTTAGGAATCAATCCTTTCTATTAAATTCATTTTCAATTAGGCTCTTCGTAAGAACCATGAGGAAATGTCCATAACTAGTCCTTTTTTTTTCTTTTTCTTTTTTTGGTTTTTTAAGAGAACACACAGGAAACTAAGCATCCGGATTAAAAGCTAGGCGGCGGGAAAAAAAAAACGAAAGAAAAGAATAAAACATAATTGACGAAATAAGACCTGCAATTAGCGATGTTTAATGAAAACTTTGTTTTTGTTTTTGTTTTTTTTTTTTTTGGTGGGGGGATTATGGAACGTGAGTTGTGCCTATTCGTTGTTTTTGTTTCCTTGGTGTCCGCCCAAACTGCCGAATGTCTCTTTTTATACTACCGTCCGGTATCTAGTTTCAGATTTGAGGTTGTTCCTCAAATTATAAATGTCTTTTTTGAGTTTTGAACTCGAAATTCAAAGGGATCTAACAGAATTTTATATTATTAAACTAATTATATATTCGTAATGCTCTTATTTGAATACGATCACAAAGCAAACCTCCTCCAACATTTTCACGAAGAAATCAATTAAGCCATTTGTTTCTCCTTGTCACTTTTTAAAAAACTATTTATACGAAGTCTCTGGCCCTTTATATAAGAGTTAATTAACTCTTTTTTTTAAAAAAAAAAAAAGTTAAGGAAGTAACTAAATAAGTTGTTTAATTATATAATATTATTAAATTATATATTAATTTATAAATTAGACAAATTATTTTTTTTAAAAAAAATGACAAATTAGTTTAGAGGAAAAGGTTTAACCTGTGAGTTGGGGAATTTGTCAATTAGAGAAGGTGAACAAAATTTGGCTTTATATCATAGGATCCACATTGGTGAAGTCATTGAAACTCTTAAGAAAATGGAACATCACAAAGTCATTGGTCCTTATGATGGTATCCTATATATTATTGAAGTTTGAAAGTGTTTAATAACATGATCTAGACTGGAAAAAAATGGTTAAAATTATAGTAATTTAATTGTAAGTTGTTGTCTTTTGAGGAGGGCGTGAAGGATTCCTTGAAGCACGAAAAAATAAAGAATCAAGTGGGATTGCAAAGGAACCTTTTCATTTTATAAAACAGCAAAGATAAGGGATTGGCCAACGGTCAATTTCACGAAGGAAAGCCTGCTGCATGCGATTCAACCCTAATTCGACCTCTAATT
Source organism: Acacia crassicarpa (assembly GCA_034222035.1). Lineage (NCBI taxonomy): Eukaryota > Viridiplantae > Streptophyta > Magnoliopsida > Fabales > Fabaceae > Acacia > Acacia crassicarpa. The sequence goes on along the minus strand of JAWXYG010000002.1, from coordinate 57,327,157 downwards.
CCTCTACTGATTATTACAATAAATCTGCCACATGCGGATCTGAAAACAAAGGAATTTCCCCATAACTCCTACTTAATTCTTGGAATTTCCTTTACTAATTATTGACTCCAGTTCTAAATATAAGACTAAATTGATTTTTTTTAAGAGATTCTCTAATTTCTTTAAAAAGAAAAAGTAATTAAGTCTTATGTTTAGGAATAAGAAGAGTATTACAAATAAATTTAGGAGGTTTGTAGCCACTAGACTCCTCATTAATCAACATTCTACATAGGCTTGTGGTACAAGGGTTTCCAAGAATCTCTTGTAATAAGAATGTTAAAGATTTTTTTTAATTGATATAAAAGATAAGTAATTTTAGTAATTAATCAACACTCAACAGACATTTGTGGCACAAGAAGCTCCTTCCTTCTTCTTTTTTCTCAATCTTTTTTATGTCATATTATATCTGAAAAGAACTCTGGAAAATGCAAACTCGTGAAACCCATACTAAGAATAAATCTTTTTATAGTGAATTCTATTTTCAATTGGTGTCTTCGTAAGAATAGTAAGGGAATGCATTTTAAAAGAAGAACAAACACAAAACGGCTAAACCTCATGGGATTCGAAGCTAGACGGCGGAAAAAACAAAAAAGAACTAAAAAAATTAGAACCGGATTAACATCCAAACATTTGATTAAAAAAATTAGGGGAAAAATATGGAATGTGAGTTGTGTATGTTGGTGGATTTTTTTTTGCTATCATGTTGGTGGATTTTTCTTTCACTTGAGTTCACGCAATCCCGTTGAATAGTTACTTCATAAGAAAAGATGTCATTTAAAAAAAAAAAAAAAAAACTAAAAGGGTGGTATGCGTTATTGGTCTGAAGTTATAAGCCCGTAACCTCCACTTAAATGGGAGCTTTTACATCACTAAAATTGCAAGGCCTTTTATTCTATTACACCCACCTTGTCTCAGAGCAGAAGTTATGGGTTCTTTACTACGACGGAGGAGGTTTAAATTGTCTAAAAAGAACCAACCTTAGGTAGCATAACAAATCAACCTGAACTTGTTTTGTTTTGTTTGGTTATCAGGATTTAGAAAGATCCCTTATTTAGTTTTTTTTTTTTTAAAAAAAAAAGGAGTAAGCGACGCGTGTTGAAAGGTGGAAGAAAAATATTAAAATCACAAATAGGATTATACTCCCTCTGGTCCTTATTATAAGGCACCAACTAACTTTTCTCACAAACCAATAAAAGTAGTTAAAGTCAATAAAGTTACTCTACAATTTAAGTAACTTCTAATATTATCCTTACTAATTGCACTAAACTCTTATATTATACTATTAATTATTACTCTCACTCACAACCCTCATTAATTAATGGTAGACATGGAAACAAATAATTAATGCTTATTGGAAACAAGCAAGTGCCTTATAAAAAAGACTAAATAAACTTATTAGTTGGTATTTTATAATAAGGACAAGACTGAATGAGCAGGTGTGGACAGGAGAGCCGGCAGGGAAAAAAGAAAGGAGTGGTGGATAGGACTTAAGAGCCGGAAACAGTCAAGAGTTGGGGGTGGGGGCCCCACCAAGGAGTGACATAGTCAAAAAGGCAATCACCGTAGCATGTGCGACAACAGCATGCATGCCTCGATCACTGCGTCGTAGCGTTTTTCGCCAGAATTTGAAGACTTCAAATGTTTGGCTTCCTTTCCAATAAGTATGTTCGCAGATATCAGGGCGCAAGCGCACGCTCTCTGATGATGGTTGAAGGCTCAATGCAAACTGACACTTCAAAAACTCTCGGATATTGCTGGGATTCTTTTGTCTTTTAAAGGTGAGAATGAGAGCGGGTGGCACACAAACAAGAGCGACCTTTGCTTGTAGGCACAGGTTGGGCTATCCTTTCAGTTTAAATCATTTGAATGAGCGGCAGTAGAAATAAGATAAAAATCATATTATCAATATGATTTATGCTGGATTGAGGCTGACAGAGTAATTTTCACTGTAAAACATAGATTTTAGTGGTTCCTTCTTTAAAGTAGTTTTTAGTCTGAAAGCATACTTAAAAACAGCCAACCCAATATCTCATACTCCTACCATACTTTTTCCCCCTCTTACCGTATTTTTTCAGCTTCCGCCGCTTTCTCACACATGCCTTAATTTATGGGGGTCATATTCTCCAGTCTCAAGCTAAGTTTGGGTCATGGAAGCCATTTGCGCCCTCCTACAAATTCGCTAATTAAAGTGGGCCCTCGTTTCTGTTATAAGGCTACCCAACTGCTTGAAACTAATAAAACTAAAAGACAGTGGCAAATTTATTAGAGATTGGTTCGAGTCGTGCACTTTACATGTTTGAGACGAAAAGAATATGAACGCTCCCTTTATGCTCACTACATTTCCTCTCCTATGTGCTACTATCCTTTATCCCATGCATGCAGCCTTCCCAGATTCATCTTTATTCTTTATGTGGCGGCCTCACTAGTCACTACACTGACCATTATAACATTATATGTTTTTTTTTTTGTTAACTTACGGGATGGAGTAATATATTATGTAATTTCTAAACCGAACTTCCTCTCTATCGCCATGATTTACTCATATTTGTACTCAAAGGAAAGACTTTAGTCACAAGCCAAAATCTCTGGGAAAAGCCCAGGGATCTTTAATTATTTTTCATAAAAAAGGGAGTGCCGAGTATCGATAAAGATGATGACTTTAAAGGCAACTGTATCATTACAAGGCTCTTTTGTAGATTCATTTTTGTAATTTTTTGTTTTACCCTTTTTCTTTTGAAATGGGCCCAAATTAGACAACCGAATGTGTGGTGATTGATAAACGCACACAACTAATTCCCACTTCCTAATATGGCCAATCTGTAAGCACAGAAGCTCCATGTCGTTCCCTGCACTAACAAGTGACACCACCATTTAGGCCTTTTCAGCCATTTTTCCCTGCCTGCGAGGCTCCACTCATCACCTTCATCCTTAATACTGGTTTTCTTTTCATAAACCACTAGCTTCTCTCCACAACATTCTAATTAAGCATGCCACAAATTAAACCTAGCTCATTTTTAAACAATCTTATGCCCTCCAAGTTACTCGATTGGTCGGCTTTTACGTAGGAAGGGGATGATGTTGGGGGATCTACTTGCAGAACAGTTAAAACAACACAATATCCACCTATTCGACTGTAGTCACAAATTGTCTTCATTTAGGTTATCGTGATCGAACAGCTTTTTGGTAATCACATTACAAGTAGATAGCGACATATGCACTAATTAGAAGGGAGAAATTGATGGCAGCCAAAGCCCATCCAAACCGCGAGTTCATTCAAAAAGCTTATCCAAAAAACAGAGCAAGGTTTTAGCTCTGTTGATTCATGGCTGCTATAAAATTATAATACAACTCCGCAAATTACGTCCATTCAGCTTAAAGCAACCGAATTATATCTACTTTAGAAGTATAATATTGCTTATAGAAGCACCCACTTTATTTTTTTCCCCTTGAGAACAATCATTGTAAATTTGTAATGGGTCTGCTGAAAGATGAAGGAAAGAATAAATAACTTGATTTTCACTTAATCACCCCTGGAATTTATTTCTAATCCTCAATCATGTAATGTGCAGTGAGGAGAGCTTGAATTTTGGGCATAGCCCCATAGGTATCCAAAAGTCAAAAGGCGAAAAATTGTACTACCTACCCTTCATTGGCGCGTGCATTTAATTTCCTCAGAACTTACAATGACAGTAAAGTGGAATTTTCAGCTCAGAGAGGCCCCATTTTCAAAAGTCTCACTGGCGCTGCGTTTCAAGTTGCGTCAAAAACCCCAGACCAGTTCCTCGAGAACAGCCGGATTCCCATCCCCTAAACTTGCACCTTCTCTCTCACCTATCCTGCCTTTTGCTTTTGTGCATCATTATCGTCCTAACACGCCTTCACAATAATTATAATAAATAAAGGGTCCAAACCGTAAATACGAAATGACACTGTTCTACCTAGTATTGGGAGCATAATACGGTCAAATTATCATCTTCTCTCCCTCTCTCTTCTGTTTCTCACTTGCTACAGTAGTGTAGTCTCAGTCTCTCACTGCTTATTAATGCGTCTACCAAAACACTAGCAACTCTTCTGGACTAGTAGCTGGCCATGGAGGTTGGACTCCGAGAGAGAGAGTGACCCCAGTGAACTGTTTATCTCTTTTTCATCTTCTTCATCGACAATGCTCCAATTAAACTGCATTGTGATATTCTTCATTCTGGGGTCATTTTCACCACTTGCAAGAGCAATGCTGAACCTCACTCTTCCTGGCCAGCATCCAGACCCCGATTCTGTCGTTCGAGAATTTCACAGGTACATGTTGCCCGCTTCTTCAGCATTTGATGCAGAACAAGCACTCTGTTGCTTCTGTGTGTGGTCCTACATTGCAATGTAGCATCCTAAAATAGGTCTAATGACCAGATCTGGGTGAATGCCCATTCCGTCATGATTATTTATTCATGTTTCTGTTGTAGGAAAGTGAATGCTTCCATAACGAGAAGGCAAATGCTAGCAGAGTCGCAGATACAAGAGTCGTCGTGCTTAACGGGGAACCCAATTGATGATTGCTGGAAATGCGACCCAGATTGGCCCAACAACAGGCAGAGATTAGCTGAATGTGCGATTGGGTTCGGGCAGTACGCCAAGGGAGGTCAAGGCGGCGAATTTTACATCGTCACCGACTCTTCTGACGACGACGCCGTCAACCCCAAACCTGGTACACTCCGATACGCCGTGATTCAGACGCAGCCACTGTGGATTGTGTTCCCCAGTAATATGATGATTAAATTGTCTCAGGAGCTCATTTTCAACAGCTACAAAACTATTGATGGCCGTGGCGCTGACGTTCACATTGTGGGCGGTGGCTGCATTACTCTCCAGTATATTAGCAATGTCATCATTCACAACATTCACATCCACCACTGTCACCCCTCAGGTCACTTATCATGTCTACCTTATCATTTTCAACATTTTTTCCCCTTTATATTTGGCGAAACTCGTTTAATGTTAAAGATGATAATCAACCCAAAGCGCCAAAGGAAAAATGTTTGTGTGATCCTAAAAGCTTTGCATTCATTGAGCCGAGTGCCGGAAACAGGATAACCCTTACCATGACTTACTGGATTAATTTTTTTTAAAAAAATGAAAGAGGAAGAAGTGTAGGAGGCTATTCTATCAAAAAAAAAAAAAGAAGTATAGGAGGCTATTGTTTTACTCGTTTGTTGTATTGTCATAGTGAAGTGCTTGCTTTGCTTTTTTTACCCCCTTGAAAGTGCTGACTTTGCTTGTACCAACAAAAAAGGGCTTGCTTTGCTAAATGATGCTCTGAGGTCCAATAAAAATTGTTACCGAGGCGAGAATGTAGTGTTGAAATTAGATGCATGGCTGAGTCACAAAATAATGTTTAATGCATAATAGCACTTGACTAATCTCACTGGCAACAAATTATGGGCATATGTCCTTCATTTCTTCTAGGTGGGCCCGGACTTGATATTGTATTACAGCGAGTTGCCAATTTTCAGACTGTAAACTCGTCACTTTCGTAAAATTTGTAATTACATCAATCGAATGCATATGTAGTTTTTTACAAAAATAAAAATAAAAATGTTAAGAAGACGTTTGTGGTGGGTGAAACAGGGGAGGCTAATGTGCGATCCAGCCCAGACCACTACGGGTGGCGAACAGAATCGGACGGCGACGGGATATCAATATTCGGGTCGAAAGACTTATGGATCGACCACTGCACGCTGTCTCGGTGCAAGGACGGGCTGATCGACGCCATCATGGGTTCGACGGGAATCACAATATCGAACAACTACTTCTCGCATCACAACGAAGTGATGCTTCTGGGCCACAGCGACGACTTCCAGCCGGACACCGGCATGCAGGTCACCATCGCCTTCAACCACTTCGGCGAGCAGCTGGTACAGAGGATGCCTCGCTGCAGGAGGGGATACATCCACGTCGTCAACAATGACTACACACACTGGGAGATGTACGCGATCGGAGGCAGCGGGAACCCTACGATCAACAGCCAGGGGAATCGGTACACGGCACCGACAAATCCGTTCGCGAAGGAGGTGACCAAGAGAGTGGACACGGAGGAAGGGAAGTGGAAGGGGTGGAATTGGAGATCCGAAGGGGACGTGATGGTAAACGGAGCATTCTTTGTGGCTTCCGGCGAAGGGGTGGAGGTTAAATATGAGAAGGCCTACAGTGTGGAGCCTAAGTCCGCCGACCACATTGATTTCCTCATAATGCACGCCGGCGTGCTCGGCGTTTCCAGGTTTTCTTCTTTGACGTCTTTAATTTATAATTATATATTTATTTGTGGGATGTTGGCTTCTCTGATAAAATGAAATGTGGGAATGGCAGGGATAACAATCTGGGGATGTGGAGCCGGGGGCGGAACGGAGAAGGGGATGGGATAGCTGTGACGGGACCTGAGTACACCGACGATATGGCGGGGACGACGAAGATGAAGGCGGAGTGGTTTGGGGGGTGTGTGATATGGTGCCTGATAGCATTCTTGTGGGGGTTGTTGTGTGAATTGTGATCAGAATGAGGACTTTTAAGTATGTTCTCTTAACATTTTGAAGGGACAAAGCATTCAACTGATGCTTTCTTCTTCTTCTGTCAATTGGAATGAAACTGAAAATTCAGTGGGTAGGCATCGTTAAAGGCGTACATATTCTTCTTCTTCCCCCTGCCTCCTTTTTTTAATCAATCATTCAAGCTTCAAGGTGAATATGAAACAAACTGGTGAAAATAAAAAGAGCTCATGCTGTACATTATGCCTTTTTTTTTTTTCCTGATGTTTGAATCCAACCAATTATATTCGACTTGCTTCACCTTTATTCATTTTTTTCTTTTTTTAATCGAACTCGTCTTTATTTGGGTAGGACGCAGAGGTTTTGGGAAAATGTAGGTTATACATTTTTTCTATTTACAAAATATATACACTTTTAGAATTTATAATTACAATTAATTTTTAATTATTAAAGAGAAAAATATTTCTTCTGTCACTGGAGATGGAGTTATCTCCAGTGATCCTAAAACTACGTCGTTTTAAATTAATAAAGGGTGTGTTTGTAATTTCAGGTGAATTAATGAAGGGTGTTTCTGTATTTGCACTCTTCATTAATTCACCTAAAATTACAAATACACCATTTATTAATTCACCTGAAGTTACAAATACACCCTTCATTAATTCAAAACGATGTAGTTTTAGGGTTACTAGAGATAACTCTATCTCCAGTAACAGGAAAAATCTTTTACCCTTAATTAAATATAAGACATATTTTAAGGATGTTTTTTTTTAATCCTAATAGGATATCAATTTTTGTAGCCTCCTTCATTTAATTTTTTCTCAAATATTTCTTATTAATTTCAATTTTTTTCCCTCAAAGAAAAAGAAAACATTAAATATGAAAGACAGAAATTTGAGGAAAAGTGATTTGTAGTTTCGGCTTTCTGACAGTTCCTTGGCTAACGTAGAGCATAGTGCAGAGAGTAGGTACTCTCGTTGATATCTCCATCTTTATCTTTCATTTAAATCGTTCAATTTTTGATCCAATTATTTAGTTGATCCAATTATGTAGAAAGGTCTTTCAAAAAGCCGCATATGATAATTTGAAAGGCACCTCTAAGAGATAATGAAGACAAAAGAAACCAGACTCAGGTAGTTATAGACAGGGCCAGCATAACGTTAAAAAATAAATGAATGAATAAATCAACATTTGTATTTTTTTTTTTTTTTTTTTTTGCTCAGAAACATTTGTAATAAAAGCTCACCAAATTCTCCCTCATAATAAATACATAACAGAAGCAATAAAGGGAGAGTTATGCACAGAAGATGCATCGGGGCTTGCGTCAGTTAAATTTGGTTTGTAAATATACAGTATCTTGATGGGATTATTCTTTACCATGTACTCCCGTAACGGTGGAAATATGTTAGCTTCGAGTCTATAGTTTAACTTTCGACCAAAAAAAAGTCTACAGTTTAACTTACTTTTAAGTGTAACCTAATATACTATTTAGTAAATAAGTCAGATTTAAGCTTAAACCTATTATCAGACCTATTTAGATAAATAGGTCAAATCTATTTTCATTAGGTCAGGCCTATTTATTTATTTCTAAAATGTATTATCATGCATAATTATATATAATTTAATCTAAATTAATTTTATAAATTATTTATAAAATTAATAACTTAGCCTTAACCCTAAATTTCACATTTCATTATTTATCCACGAGTTTAATATTTTCATTCATCAATTGATCATATCTACTTCTCTTCTTTTTTTATCACAGGAAGTTTACTTTAGTGACACCCCAATGAAAATGATTCCAATAGGCGAAGTTTATCTCATTTTCTATCAGAAAAATAAGAGATAAAATCTTAGTTTTACATATCACATATCATACTTAGTTGATTTTAAAAAATATATCTCCTTAGTCAATAGATATTGGTTTTGCTTATTTAATTCCTACTTGCTCAGACAATTGTTGCTACTATGAGTTCTTTACCTTCTCTTACTAATTCTTTTATTTCATATGAGAATAAATTCCTAAACTTTTAGACAAAACTTAGGTGTTTAAATAGGCTTGACAAATTACATATGAACGTAGATACATAAGATTTAGGGTTTAATGTTTTCTACTTTTACTGCAGAAAATTTTTTTCTGCTACACTCACATAAAAGTAAGTGGGTCCCAATATAAAGAGAAGAGAGAAAAAATATTAGTAGGAATCACTTACTTTTATATGGAATTGGGGACCTAATGGTCTCGGGCAGGGTCGAACTCTAATACAAAGGCTGGATAGACCAGTATCATACCACTGCGCTACCTGAGCGCTTGGTAAAGGCATAAATATTAAACCCTAAGATTTAAGCCTATTTAAAGACCTACATTTTAAGTAAGCCTTTGAATAAACTTCAGGCCTTTTAAAGGCTTGAGCTCAAGTCTAAAAGGAAGTTCATATATAGGCTCGAGCCGAGACTTAAGCTTTAGATCTCCGACTCAGGCACAGGCCTACTTTGTTAAAGTCTAACCTATTTCCACCTCTACCTCCAGTCACTTATAAACTAATAAACTCCTATTATCCTATTTATCATACACTTTTAACATGTTTTACTCATTAAAGGGAAAAAAAATCCTTAGACATCATTTAGTATGCTTGAAAGTAAACAACTTTTCAACTTTCTCCATATTTAACTGTGCATGTTCAAACAAAATAACAATGTAGTACTCATGTAGTTCTAGTTGTAGGGTAGATAAAGAAAAAAGGGTTAAGGACCATTTTCGCCAACGAACTATATGGCCAGGTGCGTTCAACACAATATACTTTCAGGTGGACCTTAAATGCAAATAAAGTTTTAGAAAAAGCCAATTTGCACAATGCCATTTACAGGCCCAAACGTCCGTTTACAGCAAGGAAAAAAATCTCATGCTCAGCAAAGACGTGGCATCTGACTCAGGTGGATCCAAAATAGAAAATCACATTGTCAGAGAGCCAAAGATCACACGCAACACAGCCATACTTTTCGAGCCTCGCAATTTGGTTAACCAACAGTCCTTATTCTTTGGTTTATCCTTCCCCTTCCTCCAACCGGACCTCCAAACCTCTATATAAGCCATACCCCCTTTCCCCTTATAACCGATTGTTTCTCTTTAGCTTTAGCTGCGTGAGCTTTGGCTCAAAAAAAAAAAACAGCAACCAAATATGAGTGTGTGTGTGAGAGAGAGAGAGAGAGAGAGCTGGAGCTGAGAAAGTGTGTGCTCTGTTTTTGAATCCATAAAACAGAGGTAAAAGTGTTGGTGAGAAGCAAGGAAATCAAGTGCACAAGCTGGAAGAAAAAAAAACTAACAAGGTAAATCTTTGAGCTTGCCTTCACTGCACACACATTTTATATATATATATGCTACGTCGCTACATGAGGAAGAAGAAAGGAATAAGAAAAGCTGATTTATATATATATATACTTGTATGTCGTGGTATTTGGAAAGAAAGAGAGAGGAAATCTAACTCACGTGTGTGTGTACATATTTTTGCTTTAGGATAATGTGAAAGACTTGCTTACTGTGGATTGAAAGTGTGTGTGTGTGTATATCTAAAAATAATCGTTGCAGTCGGCCGACCTTTTTCCACCACAATCGCAATCGTTGACGGGATTCCAGGCCAACAATGTCTCAATCTTTCCTCACCACCAGCGACGATCTCACCACAGTCTCCCAAACCAGGTCCTACGCGTCCGACGGCTTTCCCTGAAGCTCTCCTTTGACTCTCCCCTTTTTTCCCCAAATGAGCCCTAAACCTAATGCTTCGAGTCTCCCCTTTTCCCCCGAAATGAGCACTCTTCTTGACCACGTTTTTTTTTGGCTGACTCACAAGCCACGTGTTGTGTGAGTATGTTGATTCAATTTCATGTTGACGGACGTTTGGGGCGAGTGAACGGCGTTGTACAAATTAGCTATTTCTAAAACTTTATTTGCATTTAAGGTCCACCCTAAAGTATATTGTGTTGAACGCACCTGGCCATATAATTCGTTGGCGAGAATGGTCCTTAACCCAAGAAAAAAAAATGTGATCTTAGGCAAAATCAAAATTTATATCTCCGTCTGACATCTTTTTTGTCAATTTATCTTTTTATAAATACGCTGCAATGAATCGAAATTGTGACTCCACCCGCGAGAAACAAGTGGGCCCAAAGCATATGTTTCTCGGCATTTTGACCAAAATAGTCAAATTTTTGAAAAAATGTTCCAGATTAAAGCACTTTCCAAAGTATTTACCGGTGTAATGCTGGCGTCATCAACGACGTGTGGGACAGGTGTGGGACTGAGCTGAGGCGCATGAGGGGCAGACGGCATCAGAAGCATGAGGATTTAACACGCCTCCTGTAGCGTGAACACGTGTCACGCCAGCATTGAGGCGTGAATACGTGGCACGCCACAGGAGGCGTGCCTGACGTTCACGCCTCCTGTGGCGTGAACGTCGTCCACGCCACATGCTGGCGTGGACTGAATCCGCAAGGAATCTCTAAATTCCCTGCAAACCTCCCCCCTACCGGATTCCCTGAACCCCCCCCCCCCTTCCCAACACGCAACCAAGGCTCACTCCCTCATTCCTTTTAACCTTCTTCATGCCGAGAACTTTATCAGACTCCACCACCTCTTCCATTTTTCACTCTCTCATTTTCTTTGTTTACTCTCCCTCATCCACACTCTTCCATTTTCTTTCCTTAGTTTTGTCACTCTCACCTTACCTTCACTCCTTCCCTCTCTCCCTCATCATTCGAGAACTTCATCTTCTCCATTCTTGTTCACTCTTTCCCTCTTCCACATTCACGCAGACATACCTCCTTAACCTTCAAATCTCTACCTCATCTGAAAAAAACACGAAGAGAGGCTAAGGAACTTTAAAACCCAGAGAAGAGGAAGAAAGAGCAGGCTTAAACACGTTTGCAGCATAGGTAAAATTTAATTTTTTTGTTATATTTATTTTTTAATTAGTGGAATTATCTTTTAATTATATACCTGTAATTTATTATAGATACTGGATAAATGTAACAGTTGGATAGATGCTCAACATTTAATTTTGTTGTTATATTTATTGTTTAATAATAGAATTTAACTTTTAATTATATACATTAAATGCTTAATACAAATATGAATGAATAGGTAGAGATGCTTAATCACTCATAAAATATGAATAATTATAATGGTAGGGATAGAGATGCTTAATCACTCATAAAAAATGAATAACTATAAATATTAAAAAGTGTAAATAATAATTGAAATCAATAATTTATGGAATTAAAATATTTTAAATTTATTATTAACCTTAAGATAGAAAACTAACAATAATTGGTAAAGTAACTTAATTAGTCAATTAAATATTTATTTTGTATATACAAATTATAAACCTTAAGAGGACAACTAATTATTTAATATTTTGTATAAGAATAATTTGTTAGATAAAATGTAAAATATTATTATTAGATAAATTTGATTTAAGAAATTAGTGAATTAATAAAAAGATATTGTGAAATATGTTGTATATTGTTATTTATAGTATCCGATGATAAATAAGATAAGCTTAAATGGAGAATAATAATTACTCAAATAATTAATTCAATAATTAATTATTTAGAGAATAATAAGTAGTGACTTAATAATGTGTTGTCTTATTGTAAATTGTTGTTAGTGAAATGGATGACCAACGCGCACTTAGTATTGAGCCCGGCCCCAAAGAGTGGGGAGTTCTAAATGAAGAGGTGCAATTGTCACACCGATCACAAGTGGTGTGGAACACCGAAGACTGGAATGTGTTGAGGGTGAGGCGAGCCTCATAGGGGTCTGCTGCAGATATCCAAGACCCAGATCTCATCCCAATACAGTTGCAGGACCACCTTATGCATGCAGGTTTCTGGCACGTGACTCGCATGAAGAAATCCCCAGTATGTTTTAAAATTCTTTATGTAATTAATTATATACATTTCGTTGTGATTACATGAGACGGATAATAAAAGACGCTGACATATTTGTTATTTACTTTTATGTTGGTGCAAATTGACAAATACCTTATTTCTGCTTTGGTTGAGAGGTGGAGGCCAGAGACTCACACCTTCCATATGCCGGTTGGTGAGATGACTATTACTCTACAGGATGTAGAGGGCATTTTAGGTCTATCCACTGAGGGTCGAGTAGTTTCTGGTCGAACGCATGGCAACTGGGCATCAATTATGCGGCAATACATGGGTGTGACTCCACTCCCATCCGAATTGATTGGCGGAAACATCAAGATGGGCTGGTTTGACCGTCATTGGGGACACTGAAGGAGCACTCATAATCGGTTGAGGGTCAGCTTTTGTACACACGTGCTTACCTCATGCACTTATTCAGTGGATTTTTGTTGTGTGATAAGTCCAGCCATGAGGTCCCTTTCCGATATATACAATTACTGGGTGGTGACCTCTCAGAGACTGATACATACAGTTGGGGGTCAACTGTACTCGCCACACTGTTTCGCGAGCTATGTCAGGCCACGTCAGCTTCAGCTAAAGACATGGGAGGTTGTTTGTTGTTACTGCAGATATGGGCGTGGTCCAGATTTCCTGCCATAGCACCTGACATTCCACCACCCATTGACGCAGGTGGTCATTACGGACGCAGGTATGCAAGCAGTATGATATAATAAATTATTTGAACTGCTTTGAGTAGCTAAGCAATTATGTTCTCATTTGAAGGTCACTTCACTAATGTTATTGAGTTACGTATTGCAGGTTCAACAATGTCGAGCTACGGTTATTGCGACGTCATCTAAAGACATATTGGATAAAGCTTTGACTAGATGGGTCGAGACGATGTATGTATAATAAATTTGAGATTAGGGAACTAAAAGTGTAAACTAATTCGCATTTGTTTACATGTACAGGTGAAGTGGGAGCCATATAGGGACGCCGGATATGAGTTTATGGGTGTAGAGGATGAAATGCAGGATAGGTGGAGGGCGGTGACACCCGTACTTTGTTTTCACATTGTCGAGATGCACCAACTAGATCGATGCATGGGGCAATTTGGTATGCAGCAACACATCCCTGCACCTGCTGCACAGCTTCAGGGTGCACATGACCTGACCTTACGTGGTAAGATTGCTGAAGATTGGGAGGCCAAGATGGATGAATTTATTTAGTTGTGGAACACGCGACATTTGAGGATCGAGACTACAGATCCTGATGAGGGGCCGATTTCCCCAAACTCCGAGTACATGACTTGGTTCTTCACACACACCAGATGATATATGACGAGGCAAGTCGCCAGGATAGGGCACGTGGTACATACCGATATTGATTTCACTTTGTATCGTACATATTTCATTTTATCATCCATAACCTAATAAAATGTTTTTTTTTATTTATATCACGTGGTAAATGCAGATAGATGGTGTAGAGTGGATTTGGTGGATGAATTCTCCACAATTTGATGCTCGATTCAGAAAGACGCAGGTTCAGGAGGTTTGTGACCAGCTACTGAGAGCACTTAGAGAGTTTGGTCGAGTTGCGGAGCCTGGTCCTAGCGCACCAACTGGACTCTTAGTCAGCATACCGGATCCTGCGCTGGAGGTCCCGCCCCATGCGAAGGAAGGACGGGGACTAGGTCATCGACGACCACGACACGAGATGGAGGCATATCAGATACCTCGGCCTGGTCCACGTGGCGAAGGTGTATATCGACCACTCATGTGGCCCACACACACCTATACTAAGGTTCTGTGGTACCCAGAGGATGTGACAGCAACGGTGTCTTCCGAGATGCCACCACCGGTCCGTCCCGAGATACATGTTCCGAGACCTTTTTATCCACAGCCACGTACGATGCTTGCTCCGCAGACACATGTTCCTTACTCGTATGAGTGGCCAGCACAGAGTTCACAGACTGGCTTTGGGTCATCCAGTTCTTACCTGCCTGATCGAGGTTTTGTCGGATTCGGTGCCTACCAGCCAGCATATGGCTACCCTGGCTTTAGTGTTTTTCAGCAGGCACAGGGCTTTACCCCCTTTTGTTCGTCCCAGCCTGGACAGGGTTGGACGGAGGCAGGATCAAGTAATAGCCCGTACGAATCAGGTCACCGCACATCCGATGATACGGGTGTCCACCCCGATGACTTCATACGAACAGCCACCGAGGATTTCAACTTCACTCACCATCTTGATGGACAGCGTGGCATTCGGAGGAACCCAGATCGTGATGCACGTTCCCGACCGTGGCCCACTTACACTCTACCATGAGTGTGTCGTTTCAATCGGTCTTATGTTATATTTGCATGGATGATTGTATTATGAAATATTTGCATGGATGACTGTATTATGAAATATTTGCATGGATGACTGTATTAAGACTTATTTGCATGGATGCCTGTATTAAGACTTATTTGCATGGATGATTGTATTTGTTTCTTTTGCTATAGGACATATAGTTAGGCAACTTTTTCCCGGATTCGAAATTCTTAATTATGCCCTATAAGCACATAAGTATAAATATGAGAAGGAGAAACTTCATAAGTGAGACGATAAGAACATAAGTAGAACATAACTATACAAACTATCAATTGTCAACTAATTCGCTATGCGCGTAGGACATAAACGCCTATTATGTCCGAACTGTTTACATATACCACATCTCAGTCGACTAAAGCTAGGTTGGACCTCCACCTCATCCATTTCATTGCGAATGCGTGAAGCTCTAGGCCGCCCCTTACCACGCAATTTCGATACATCGGGGATAAGCTTTGGTTCGGAAGTGGGCGGTATTCCTTGCTCACTTCCGATGGGCTGAAACGATGAAGAGTAAATATTCATAATGTTGTAGATTGAGAATGCGGGATCCACGTACTGTGCAGCATTAAGGGATACCGCCGAACATGCAGCAATTACATGACTACATGGGAATTTGAATGCCTGAAACTTGCCACACTGGCATCTCCGCTGGGTCAGGTGCACCGAGTATATATCATCCAGATCATCCACTTCAAACGTGGTACGTGCTACATCAAACTCTCGAACACGCATCGATGTCGCACGCTCTCCATTCTTTGCCATAACTTCTCCAATAACATCCGAAAAAAGCTTTCCGGATCGGGCATCTTGTTGTGCTCTAGTCCCTCGTTTGACCCAATAGCGAACCAGTCGACTATACGTGCATTTGACCAACGATGTTATAGGCATGTTGCGCGCTCCCCTAAAAACCTTATTGATTGACTCGGACAAGTTGGTTGTCATATGACCATATCTTCGTCCATCCTCATCGTAACTCCGACACCACTGCTCTTTTGGAATTCGTTCAATCCATGCAGCCACTTCATTACTGTAACTACAGAACTCGGCATACAATGCATCGAAGTGAATTTTGTTTGGCACATATCCTGTAAAAACGCGAGAAAAAAAAACACAACGGTGTAAGGTAATGAAAAGAATGAATGTCACTGCACTTCAGTTGGAGAATATTACCTAATCTCATTAATTTTTTCTTCAACGCCTAGTCCTTGAAGCGGGTATTAAAATTGCTCGCAACATGACGAATGCAAAACACATGGTACGCATTAGGAGGCTACCAACCAAGCATCTCATTGCCGACAACTGATATTATGCTTGTGTGATGATCAGAAATAAGACACAGACCAACTGTATTTGTAACATACAGTCGTATGGAAGCCAAAAAATACTCCCATGCTTCCTTCGTTTCACCTTCAACAATTGCAAATGCAATCGGCAGGATCTCATTATTTCCATCTTGGGCGGCGGTAATCAACAATGTCCCCTTGTACTTACCGTATAAATGTGTGCCGTTCACTTGTATCACTAGTTTGCACCATTGAAACGCTGCACGACATTGATTGAAGGTCCAAAATGTACGTTGAAAAACCCAAACATCATTAACAACCTGTCGATTAACAATATACGCTTCATGTTGAATATGATAAATAGATCCCAGGGAAAATTTCAACATGTACTCGAACCATCTTGGCAGGACCAAATATGACTCCTCCCAGTTATCGTAAATCTTAGCTACTGCTTTTTGTTTTGCCTTCCTGTACGATACATGATAACCAAACATTCCAGTCACCCTTTCTTGTATCAAGATCACTGGTACCGAAGGTGTTTCCTTGACCATGTCTGCAAAACAATTCATAAAAAGTGTACACTAGGAATGTTATTTATGTTCACTTACAAACACACAAAAATTCACAATTTATCAAATAGTATTGTGCATCATACCTATTATGAGCTGAGAAATAGTTTCAGAATCAAGTTGTCTGTGGTCTTGGGATAGATTTTGGTTCACACAACTATGATTTCCCACCCATTTGGTTACCACCCAGGCGTTGCTGTGCTTCGGTTTAATTGCTCGTACCCTCCAATCGCAACCTTGTTCTTTATTCCGACATTTCATTGAGTACTTGGCTTTAGTGCTCTCAACCACTTGAGCTTCATGATGTTGCTTCATGACAAAAATGTGTTATTGCGGCTTTCAAATCATTCTTGGACTTGAACTCTTGTTTCAAATATAATTCATCTCCTCTTGCCCACGGACCCTGGCCCAAGCCTTCTACATCTAGTATATCCTCATGCGAGTAATCTTCATTTACAGCCTCATAATGTGGAATGTCATTCCAAAACGGTGTAATATCTACATGTTCAAACATAAGTCAATTTTTTTGAATATATGGTAACCAGTAAAAAATAAATTATATAATAATTACCTCGATGTTCATCATCTGCATCACTATCATTTTGATCATGGTCATTTTCCAACAAAATGTCTTCATCTTCTTTCTCTTGCTCCTCCTCCTGATTGTCAAGTTCATCTACCATATAGTCGTCGTTTTCTTCTCCCAGCGCAACGGTTGATTGTCTTGGCTGATGAGAGGTACTAGCCATATTCTGTGACTGACGGAGTTCATGCGTCAGTATTGGTACGCCCCCCTCTGACGTCTCAATATCCACATATAACTCAGTGATTTGGGACATATGGTTTTCATTGAATGTTTGAACAAAAAAATCCACATCCTCATTATCGGAAATCTCAAGACCCACATATTTCCGGTTTCCACAAGGCAGTCTACCCGTCACTGAAGATATTATCTGATTTTGTTGCAGCTTTAACTTTCGCCGGATTTTTGCATGTAAATCTTCAGCGGACATGCCTCGAAAAATAAACATTCCTCTTTTTTCACCATCAAAGCTCAGTCCGCTTGAACCTATATTTTTAGAACCATTAAAATATACAAATGACCGAATATCACTCATTTTTCCTTATGTAATATTATGAAAAAGAAGATTAAACTACAAATAAAACAAAAATAATAAGAACACAAATTGTAATTGAACAAAAGAAGAAACACGATATAAATGGAATTAAACAAACAAAAACGATTCAAGAAATAGAATGAAGAAGATGGAGGGAGTTTGCAAATTGATGAAGGAAGAGGGAAAGAAAGAGTCACGGATGTGAGGGATGAAGGCAAAGAGTGAAGTGAAGTTACGGGTGTGATGAGGGAAGGCAAAGAATGAATCATATAAGGTGCATTTTAGGGGTGAAATAAACGTGTCTGACAAAGAAAGTTAACAGGAAAAAGAAAAAGAAAACAACAGAGCGTTCACGGTATGGGGAGGGTTCACGCGGGGCAATCTCTGAGAGTCCCTGACACCTGGCGGCATAGGGACCAGCCATGCCATCACAGGCGTGGCTAAGGCTCACGCCACCAGCCAGTTGGTGGCGTGTGGGGCCCTCATGCTACTGATGGCGTGGGGGACCCACACGCCACTAGGCGTGCTGGCGTGAGCATTGCTCACGCCAGCAATGTGTGGCGCGGGGGCCACCTGCGGTATTGATCCCGTGAGACTGCCATGCGTGTCCAACAGTATTACTTCGGTAAATTGTTTTGGATCTGCATTAATCTGATAAATTTTTTTAAAAATGTTATTATAATGGTGCTTTTGCCTCACCCTGGTTTTCCACATGAAGAAACATTCAAAGGATACTTGCTCACCGTTGGGGGGCTTTAATTTTTTTATTTTATTTTAAAAAAAGATAACATTTAAAGAACTCCTAAAACCTTTAATTAAATTTACAAACTACCAATACTAACAATTTCAAAGAAGAATGAAATTCTTGGTCGAAAATGAAACATTTTTCCAGTAGTCATCAATATTTTATTTTTTTTCCAATAATCTTCCCTAGTATGAATGACTATTGAAATATTAAAAACCTCATTCCATCGATTTTTGTTCTATTTGGATGTAGAAAGCACACCAGAAATCTCAGTTCAACGAACACAGATAAAAAGATGGGATTAGATTTTCAACCTATGCGTAACTCTTGGTTCAAAAGAGAAGATGAATGCAAGGAATTGAGGCACACAAGAGAAGATGAATGCAAGAAATCAAAACGGAAGTGTAAAACGATCCTATATCGAATACCAAAAATGACCAATCTATGTATAAATTCCATTAGGAGTTATCTGGGTAAGTTTTACAAACCACGTCCCTACTCAACAAAACCATCTTGATTAGATGACTTGGACAATGGACAATCAAGTAATCTAATAAAAACAAAGAAAACCAAAATAGGCAAATCTACAGTGACTCATCTTGCCTTGGCTTCTAATCTCTTCGAGGTTCAAGCTGCAACTGTCTCATCTTTTCACGTGCATATATCAATAGGATAGTAACATTAACGATCTATAAATGATTTATTCATAAGATTGACAGCATCATCCATGAACTGCAAGTAGATAAAGACCCTTGTTAATCATCACAGTTCGAAAGCATTAGGGATTGCAAGACTTATATGGGATTGGAAGCATCACTTTTAACATGAATATATAAAGAAAATTTCTAAAAGTGATAATATGAGCAAGCAATAAAGCAAGATTAATAAATCCAAACTGAGAAATGATCTTACGAAAGATTCTTGGTCATAAATCTATTCTCAATACCGCTAGTTTCACGTAGGTAATAAAAACACAGTCAAATTGAGTCAGTGCATTTCGGGGGGGGAATCTCATATGCCGCATTTGTAATCGAGGAGCATGCTGCCCATAGCATGTGGCATAACAATGGAGAGAAGTTAGTTAGAGTTCATTAGGGGCCATTGGTGCCTTAGGTCTATAAATAATGGGATTCGGTTAGTAAAAATGGCTCGAGTGTAATGAAGATTTGAGTAATATTTTTTTTCTCCATCTATCCCTCCCCTTTCTCCATCTCCCTCTGTTTCTTTCTCTTCCCCTTCTCTCTCTACCCCTTCTTTATAATAGGCCACTCAAATACTAAAACTGATGAAAATTATTTTTTATAAAACCGCGCAATGATGGCATGGCATTGAATTTAGAAGTACAAACTATACTAAAGCATAGGCAATTTGGATCAGACAGTAATATTACTATTTGACCATGACTGCTTTTTATAACCAGGATTTTTTAAAAAAAAAACTACATAGTAAAACAATCTAAATTTAAAGCTACATCACCAGGAATAAGATGAAGACACAGAGTACAGACTACTGTCAAGTCAAATTTCAAAAGCACAAAAGCAAGTATACAGCACTAGTAGGCACCAGTTTTCATGATTATATGCAAGTTTGTATAGAAAAAATTCAATTTGGCACCAGCCTTCATGATTATATGCAAGTTTATATAGAAAAAATTCAATTTCATATCAGGATCAGTGACCCCCACAGAAAAGGACTTAATATATTGTTCAGTTTATGTGCAAGTAATTCTGCTATACAAGTCAAATTTTACCAATGTCAAATGCAAACAACTTATCATGTTCAACTTCATTAAGAGTCCGCTTATTCTTTGGACGCTTGAGATAGATAAAAGGATGGACTTAACCTTCCCAAGCAACTTAAGTTCCCGTCCAACTGGTTCCAGAAACTTCAGGTCCACAGTGATAGGCCAGACCTGTCCAAAGATGAAAGAGCCCAGGAAAGTGTCAAGCAGGAGATCTTTGGGCAAACATAATCTACCTAAAACAGGCATACCCAACAATATTTCTCTAGATGGTCCTAACTCCCAGAGCTATATGCTTTCTATCGTTGTTGTTATGAACCTCATGAGATAAGTGATATAGTGTGTGTGGAATCATAAAACAAGGGCAACAGAAGAATATATACAAGAGATCCATCCAAAGGTTGGATTCTCTTGTCCCCATAATACCAACACAAACCAAAAGAGTAAATTCCCAGTGATTTATGAAACTTGTGTATATACCATCTAGAGTATCAAATATTTCATCAATTGGGTTTTCATCTTACAAAATCCCATGTTTAAATACTTTTGAAATATATAAACCCTCTGTCAATGTTTTCTAGACATACAACTACTGAAAACCCTACCAAAGGGAGTATAACCTAAATCTAAAAAGGCCATTCTTAAATAGGTTATAAAATTCTCCGTTGTTCCATATGTAACGTATAAAGAAAAGTAATAATCAGAAACGGATGTACACCTTCAATCCAAAATCAAAAAGCCAATGGCAGTTTAAATACTACTGCTTCGGTCCTTAATATAAGACATATTTGAGAAGTTGATCTTGCTCCTAAATATAAGACATTTTTATATTTATCAACTTTTTCCTAACTGGGGATAACGAAGAAGGAGGAGATGGAATTAAGGAATTAAGGAAGATGGCTATAGTATACATGACTAATTCAACTAATTTCTATAATATTATCAAATTAAATATGACTTATATTAAGAATTGGAGAGTATTTCAAAATAAAAAAGTTTTATACAAGGCGCTATCTGCTATATAATAACATCGTTAGATTTAGGCAAATGATAAAAAGAGACGAATGCAATTTAATATAACATTAATATGACAATCCAATACACTAACAGGACCCAAGAACTCAGTTTTCGCCTCAGATTTTTCCATGAAAGGAAGATAGAAAAGAACCGGCCTATACGAAATTCAGTTCAAATTTCCAAGAAAGAAGACAGCACCTTGACGCCAAGTAATTTAAGCGGCGTTGCTTGCCCAGGTACGATACATTCAGGACCGGCTGATTCCACTATGGCTTCGTCGGCCAACCCACTTCCAATAGGATTGGGGTGCTACGTTATCCAAAAAGTAAATAAATAAGTAAATTAACTGCAACATGAAGGAATTGATCGGAAATATCGAGGACATTGGAGAGGAAGAGGGAACCTTCATGACGGAGATGGCAAAATCGGAATGAGGGGTTTGGGAAAGACGCAGAATTGGAGAATGATGAATTCTGGGAATAGGTTTTTCCGATGATGCTCTCCATGGAGCATCCTTCTGAAGTAAAGCAGCTCCACCTTTCTTCGACATCTTCACTGGCACAGCTCTGCGTTTATCCTTGGTAAGAGGCCTCCACTTCCTGCTCCTGGAGACGATGATGTCTATATGGAACAGAGTTGGTAGACCAGGATAGACATTCTCTCCTCTTGAACACACAAAAATGAATAATTATTTTTATTTTATTTCTGTTTAGGAATATGATGAGAAATAGGCAAATTTGCAAGAGCCGCGCAATCTCACGTGTTTCCCTTGAACGGTCTTATTAATGGACCTAATCTTGCGGGCTTTGCTGAGCCTCACAAACTGTGTTTTCGATAAAAGGAAAATTTGGATCACAAAATCAACAAAAAAAAAAAAAGCAGGTGTCCAATTCGAGATTCGTGACTGTCTCTCCAAATACGGCGTCTGCTCTAGGACTCAACAAGTTTCATAGGGATTTAAAAGTGCCTTACACTTACACTGCTAGACTAAACCTGTGTTGTATTGACAAGGACAGACAAATTTATTTACAACCATATATCTATAGATTGTTCACAATTAAGGAATGTATAATTCATTTCATAAAATATGGGCTAAGGAAAGGTTCACTTAATTATTTCGGGGGGAAAAAAATCGTACATGTTAACCTTTTCTTCATTTTCTCGTTTTTCCTGATAAAAAGAAAATTTTAGTTCGAACTACTAATTTTATTGAATACACGTGGCAAGCCTAAGCTTGATATGAAAAAGCCAGTTCGAGCTACTGATTAAAAAAAGAAAATAACATTTGATTCAAAGAGCTCTCAAGGTTTGTTGACCATAATCTAATTCCTAATGAATGAACTAGTCAAATGAACTGTAGGGAGGTGAAAACGTTGTAAGAGAGGGGAAAAAGAATTCACGGGCTCAAGGCCATGCATGGTAACGCTCTCAGAATGACTTTTTTCTTGATTTCTGTGCCCCAGAACAAAAATGGATGGGAATTGTGTTTGGTAAATCCGGTTTTTTTTTTATTCCCGGGATGAACCGGTTTATTTTTTGTGCTGGGGAGTAAAAAAAAGAAGCTAAAAATTTTAGCTTTTCTCTTGCAGGGCATAAAATCAAAACCTATTTTACACAACACCTCTCTTCTCTCTCGCACAAACAACCTCAGCTGCCACCACCGCCACCACCTCCACCGTCGCCGCCGCCACCACCTCCACCACCCCGCCCCCGCCGCCGCCACCACAGCCGCCACCGTTGCCACCCCCGCCGCCGCCACCACAGCCGCCACCGTTGCCACCCCCGCCGCCGCCGCCACCCCCGCCGCCCCACCCCACCGCCGCCACCACCTCCACCGCTGCCACCGCCACCCCACCACCGCCGCCTCCACCACCTCCATCGTCGCCGCCACCACCACCGCCCCACCACAACCAACGCCGCCGCCATCGCCACCACCCCACCTCCGCCGCTGCCACCACCACCACCACCACCGCCACCCCACTCCCGCCGCCGCCGCCACCTCCACCGTCGTCGCCGCTGCCGCCACCACCACCACAACCAACGCCGCCGCCATTGATAATTGAATATTATTACGCTTAATTGTATCTCTTGGTGAATAAATTTAGAATTGTTTAGTCATTAAATAATGAGTTTTATTACCTAATTGAGCTTTGAGCTTTTAATGTGATTGATTTCATTTTTATGAATAAATTCCAGATTTACAGTGATTTAGTATTTTTGCCATAACTTTTGATCTAGATATCCGATTAGCCTGATTCTTCTTTCCTTTTTTAGATGATTCAGAGAGCTACAATTGTTATGAAGATTCAGAAGGCTGATTCGGACAAGAAGATGGACGAAATCGGAGCTAAAGACAGACGCATTTTTCTGGATTTTTATTTTGCTCGAATTTTGTAATAAAAGACCAATTTTTAGAGATTTCCTTTTTTATAGGGATTTCCTATTGATTATGGGTTTCCTATTTATTAGAGGTTTCCTATTTTTTAAAGATTTTCTATTTATTAGAGGTTTCCTATTCTTAGTCATCTTTCCTATATAAGGAATATTAGATGGTGGCTACAAACATATTCTCAATTACGTTATAGGAGATTTTCAGATTAAATTAGAAGCTTTTTATTTTCTTTAAATTGTTCTTCATGTTCTTCTTCATCTTTTCTTCTGCGTTTTTCCTAGCCATGCTTGGCTAAGCTTCTTTGATTGATCCAACGTTGAGAATTCCATGATTCGTCTAGAGAACTTGTGCTTTATCGGTAATTTAACTCGTTTCTATTTTCATCTTATCGGATCCGATTTCTGGAAATAGTTCGAATATTAGATTTAATATTTGGTTTGGTTTATCCCAAGGACTAAGTTCGAACTAGGTTTTAAGTTTCGTTGTGCGATCGCATACTGAGACGCCGCTGTTCGGACATATTCTAGGCGATCGTCTAGTTGAGGGATTTTCTGGGCGAATGCAGAGATCTCGGTATGTCCAGAGCCAAACGTGGGTTATTTATATTTCGTTCAATGATGGAAGTCTCTGGAATCTGAATGTTGGGTTGATCGATTTTAATCTGTTTCTTCTCGTTTTCTTATATTCTATTTTATCTTTGCTTCATTTAAATTGCATTTCTATTTTAGTTTATTAATTTAAAAATCCAAAACCCAATCCCCCTTGTTTTCATTGCATTTGCATGACATTTAGATTACTTAGGATTCAATAAAAAGCTCCTCGAGAAGAGAGAACGATCTTAGGTTTGTCTATACGCAATCCTTGGTTAATTGTTGATTGTGGACCCCAAGGCTAATGACAGAAGGTCTCCATCAGCCATCGCCACCACCTCAACTCCGCCGCCGCCACCACCTCCACCGTCGTCGCCGCCACCACCACCACCGCCCCACCACAACCACCGCCGCTGCCATCGCCACCACCCCACCCCCGTCGCCGCCACCCCACCACCGCCGCCGCCATCGCCGCTGCCACATAAATAATTTTTTGAATATAAAAATTACATAAATAATTTTTTTAGGAAATTTAAATTTAAATTTATTTGTAAGGTATAATAATTATATTAAGGGGAAATGATATAAAGTGAAATATATACTACGTCGTTTTAACCGGTTCACGCGATATATCATTGGAAAAAAAAAACATGAACAATACAAAAAAAAAGAGAGAGAGAGAATTATTGTTGCGTTTCCGATTTGAA
This sequence comes from Acacia crassicarpa, assembly GCA_034222035.1. Lineage (NCBI taxonomy): Eukaryota > Viridiplantae > Streptophyta > Magnoliopsida > Fabales > Fabaceae > Acacia > Acacia crassicarpa. Next base: position 57,302,134 of record JAWXYG010000002.1, on the reverse strand, counting down.
ATTGCGATTAATTAATTGATAGTCTATAGAGAATTATTGTTGTGATTCCAAATACGATGAATTGTTGCGATAAATTGCGATGAATCACCAATTCCAATTTGAAATTACAATGAATTATTGTTGCCATGGATTAATTGATAGTCTGTAAAGAATCACCGAATAAAGAATAGAGAATTACCGATTCCAATTTTTGTCTCAGATTTTATTTTTAAATTTAGGAATTAGGTTTTATTTTAATCGTTTGCATGTGAAGGTCATATTGATTTTTTTAAAGCTCGATGTGAAATTGATTCCTATTGGATTTTGTTTTCAATTTATTCTTTTTTTTTTTTTTTAGTGATAGAGCGAGTGAATTGGTCAAAACAGCGTAGTATATATCTCACTAGAAAAAATCTTATATCCAGTCACTGGATATATCATTTTCCCTTATATTAATTATTAAAGAAAAGGACAAAATGGTAAAAATAACTCATTAATCCTTCATCTTCCTCCCTTACTATTTTCTTAACTCCCAAACAAGGAGAGGAAAAATGTGTTACCAAACGTAATTCTGATTCTCGGAGTAAAAATAAAATGAGTTAACAAACGTAATTCTGATTCTCAGAACTCTTCCAAAGCATAGAATCAGAAAAAACTGTTTCATCTCAAAAACAGTGCTGGACAACAGAATGGTTGCTATGTACACCCTTAATAGTACGAGTAATAAATACAGTTGAAAATTTTGACAGAGCTACGTTCACCTTACTTTCAAAGGCATATATCTGAATGATGCAACGTAGTGACATGCTGCTTCATGCCGGCAAGAATAATGGAGGAAAGCTTCCGTATTTTTCTCTGTAGAGCAAAAAATACAGTAAAATATTTCACAAAACATTCTTAATCTGAAGATATAGGTAACAGACTTCCAACACATTTAAAAGTTACATTTATCGCTGCTTCTTGCCGCCTGATGATCATCCGACTGAGAAAAAATTAAGTGGGAAAGAAAGAAACCCATAAAAGAAAAAGAAGAAAAAATTGGCACCAATATCAGGGGAAGCAAATCCAAAACCCCATCAAATCGTCCTTCATAATATGAAGGCAATGAGGCTAGTCTGTGATCATGGCATCACCCTCTCTCTCAGCAGCAGCATCTGCGACTCTCTTCCAATTCAATTGGCGCTGCTCTTCCAACTCTTTGGCTTTAGCCTCTTTCTCTTCGTACCGCCTCCGGCACTCTTCATATAATTCAGCATCCATTTCCATGAACATCTTCCGAACATTAACGGTCAGACCATGTACTGCCTGGTTCCAGTGACTCTGGATATTTTTCTCCAGCGCCTCACATATTATTGGTACTATCACACTCCGACTTGGGGCAATTAAGCTTACAATGTGCTCATTATTCCACAAGAAGAGGGCTCTTTCTGCAACCTGCATCGCAAAATGCACCTAAGCAAACCATTCCGCAGGAAACATTTAAAAATATTATAGAAGCACACAATGTAAATCAGTATAGGATTTGGGGTTTCTCCAGATGAGGACTTGAATTACTCTCACAATAATCGGTGACCTAGGGAGGATTTATTTAAAAAGAACACTAATGATTAACTCCCCCTCTCTTAAAAGTAAAACACAAATGAATTAAGTGGGAAAAGATCCTAAGGAAAGAAACGACACCACCATTTTTTTAACTTGGCCATCACTTTGGCAACACCATTTTACTCCTCCCTCCTACTGTTCCGTTCCAGAACACCCCACAAACTTTTTGTTCAACGAAATAAATATTGTTATAGTAACCACAAGCCAGATACAACCCAAGCTCACCACCATCATCTGGTAGTTTGAACTGCTGAACCGAAGGCCGATGCAAGCTATCATTAAGAATTTACAATTTTTCTTTTAAATGAAAGATTTGCAATATGTCATTTCTTTTAATGAAAAATGAAAGATATCATTAAGATCTAAATATCAAGTACAAAGAAAATTGTAACAAAACTCTTTCATCAATCACAGCCTTCTAAATGCAATATGTCATTTAAAAAAATTTACAGACCACCAAATTATGATGTGAGCAAACAAATCATGTCTAACTGTCCTAAATCCTAAGTCATAAACCCTAAACCCTTAGCACTAGGTGCCAGCAAGCCTTATCACAATTGACATTCATTAGGGGGGGAACTGGGAATTTTTCCCTAGAAAACATTCTACATAATTTTGAAAGAATGGAGAGGGAATCCATGTGAATCTACTCCAAAAAAAAAAACAGTAAAGTAAAAGTACTTATCTGCATAAAAACATTGATGGTACTTTCATTAGTAATGACCAAGGAAGAAAATTCTAAAAAACATTTCAAGCTAGAGATTAAATCAAAAGATAAACCTAAGGACTTTGTATACAAGCTCCAGGAATTCTAAGTCAATAATTATAAAAATACAACCAACCAAGAAACAATACTTTCAATGTTATAAACAAGGGTAAAGAATGTTTCACCCGAAAACAAAAGCAAAAGGATTAACAAAATGAGTAGAGTTGGCAGTGCATTTTGCTCAGAACAACATAAATGCAGCCACACGGGAATGTGCGCATACAAAAACAATACACAGAGAATTTGAAATAATGAAATATTAGTGAATTTAACTGTTTTAGTAAGAAATCATATGTGAACAAGCAAAATCATTATGAACCAAAAATAGCGCTACCATTTCGCACTAGCAATTCCTAGTTCGAGCCATTTAACATCTTAACAAGATCATTCAATAATGAGAAATGTGAGAGGGAAATACAATCATCAATGTTTCAGTTGTGAGTCGGGAGACCCCCTTCTAACTAGATTCAAACATGAGAGGTTGAGAAGAAATTCAGATAGCATCCTCTAAATTTTCCCTATCATCATTTGTTGTCTCATGGCTCGAACCAAAACAAATATTATTGAGTCTACTATCGCCATCAATTACAAAATAAATGTACAAGGATTCAAGTGCTAAGTGCCAACCCGAAAAAACAGAGTGGGAAACCAAACTTTCCAAACCACAGGTTGCAGAGTGATGTTCAATAAACGGAGCAAGGCAATTTGATCTTAATCTCTAAACTTTAATTGGACGCCATGGAACCATCAATTACATGTTAAGACCCAAAAAGATAGGCCTATAACCAAGCTCCAGCCTTACCTTTCTGAGGATCTTTCTTAACTAGGCAATACTTTTATGTACACTTTCCAAATTTATATTCATAGATAACTAAAATTTATGCAGGAAATCCTATAACGATGCCAATATAGTCCCAATTTCAAGCACATGCTTACTGATTAGTGTAAATCCAATACAGGAAAAACATATTCAAGGATTTCATGTTTCAACAGATCTCACTTTGGGCACGAAGGAGGCAAATTCATCTTCAACTTCCCATTTTGCAGGCATTCTTAAAATATCATTACATGCATCCTCTCAAAAGATAGAGGCAACAAGAAACAAATAAATTATAACCTACAAGTTGCATAAACACAAAATTAAGTTTCCATCCAAAGGACCCAAATCATAAATAAAATTTTCTGCAAAAATACCTATAGGCCAAAGTTGTATCTACTACAAAAACAATAAAAAGGGCACTTTCAAATTTCATCAGAGAAGTCAAATATTAATCATCTGATGAATTTTCATCTTATTCAACTTTGTCCGCTCATTATTACCTTCTTTCAAGAAGATGAACCAAAATAGATACAAATCCCATGTACTTGCAATAAGTATGAACACTTGTCTGTCTATAAGTGAATTTATGGGCGTAAATGCCAAAAGACAACTATGTCATACAAATAGGACTTACTTTATATGCTCTCCTTGCAAATAAATAATGTAAACATATCTTCTGCCCTTTTGCAATTAAAGGGAATAAAAACAACCGAAAGCCACAACCTGGCTAGAAGAATTAGAACGCCAGGAAAATGAAAAATCAAATTACATGAGAGTTTGCCGCTAAAAGAGTAAATAGGGAAAAGGGTATGGCTATTGAGGTTATTAACAGACAGCTTACAGCTAGAACCTATGCTGGGCAGACGGAAAAATGAGAAAACTCCAACTTCAGTTAGAAGGACAGGAAAACATATAAATTCAATACCAGTTTGGATGGGTTATCCATAATTCCAAATAGCAAAAAATTACATTTAAAAAAAAAATGTTCAACTTGCAGCATTCAGATTTCAGAAAGGCCACTAATCTTAATCATGAGCATTATAAATTCCACAAACCTGAAAATGAGAACTACTGAGGCATCGGGCAATCCTTCTAAACAGGGGAACCATGCAACGTTGGAATTCAGCAGCTTGCGTCACCTCTAGAACTTCCTCCAGTTCCCCCAGGAAGAGAACTTCCTTCTGGCAGTTGGTTACAGGCCAGTACTTCAACAAACCCCTAATGACTGTATCAGTCAGCTTGTAGTCCTTTTCAACAAACTGAGTGATGCAGTACGACAACTGCTGATGATATACGGCAACTGGTTTAGGTTTATGTAATGGTATTAGCGCCCGCACCAGAAACAACTTGTGCTCCTCTTTCATTGGCAGTGCAAACCCATTGATTATACTCCCCAATATCTCCAGAAGTTCGCCAATACCACTATGCCTCTCGGTTTCATATATGAAACGATAAAAAATGTTATTAATTGCCTTCCTAATAAATGGCCGGTGAACCATGAATTTACCGTATATGCGATGGAGGATGGTTTTCAAATATTCTCGCTCCCGAGGGTCCTCAGAGTCAAATAAATCAAGTAATTTCAAAACAAACGAATGATCAATATACCGCTTTGCCACCTTAGTATCCGTATCGGATGACACCACGTATCTCAGGAGCAACTCATACGCGAGCTGCAAATGAGGCCACGCTGGGTCCAAACAAGGTTCCTCTTCTTCAGGATCGGTAACCTCTTGTCCTGTATTTTCATGGGTTGCTGGAGGCAAGCATCGGAATATATTTACTGATATCATTCTAATCATTTCCTCCTGACAAGCATCTGAAATTTTACCCGACCCGGATTGTATGAAGTCAACCAAATCCATAAGTGACTGCCGCTTGATTTCTTTCTCTCGAGCGGACTTCAAGGTGTCCGTAAAATCAAAAACGTAACAACAAACATTCAACTTCCGAAGGAACAAGTTCTGTTTTTCAGAAACGGGCACATCGCGGAACATCGGAAGGGGTTCGATGGTACCTGAAGGCGGGGAACCAGCCAAAAAATTAGGGCCCGATGCGGCAGCACCAGTCCGAGAGGCATGGTTACCGACCACATTGGCGGGGGCCGGGGCCGAATTGCGGTTCCCTGTAGGACCGGAGGTATAAAGCAACGACTCATTAACGTCGGACTTGGAGGGCTTCTTGCCCCCCTTCATGATTTTCTTAAACATTTCTGAAACGCAACAAACCCTAACCCTAAGTTGTGGAGCTGAGAAACGAGTTCAGAAGCAGCTCGTGATTGGATTATGAATGAGTAAAGTAGTAACATAAACGCCAAGAAAGTAAGTCCTAGGATGTCCCTAATCCATCAATGCTTCTCCTCCCGAATTCCGCATCAGAACCGAATGGCTAACAGATCTGAAAGTGGGAAAGGAAACAGAAATGTTTCGATGTCGCAAGGTGCTCCGAAAAATCGGAGACAATGGATCAAAGTGGGAGGGGAATTAGCGGGGTCAGTTCACTGAAATGCGGAGAAGGTGACCAGTCGGAGATGCGCCCCGGCGATCAACAGGTCGATGCAGAGGGAACTGCAGAAACAGAGGAAGAGATTGAGAATGAAAGTGATGAAGGCCAGGGGTACAATTGAAGAAGATGGGGAGACAAATATGAGGAGGGATGATCGAAGCTGACATGATCGCCTTTATAAACCATCACTTTGCACGGAGCATTTTATCCCAAACACAGCTCACATTCATAATCCTTTAATAGCGACAATTATAATCCTTTTATCTTTAATTTTTCGCTCATTAATCATAGTTTTATTTTATTTTAAATGTATAAATTTATATTTGATTTTCATACAAAAGAAATAAATTTTATTTCAGTTAATTCATATTTTAATCAAAACATTTTCTATTAATTTACACATATTTTTATTTTAATAATGTATTTACTACAAATAATTAAGAGTGAAATCTACTTTTATTTTTAGTTAATTTTCTATTATTAATAACAAAAAATTTAAACTGAAACTAAAAATTAAACTATATCACCTCATACCCATGATATAAGATCTTATTTGCATTGTAAATTACGCTCAAAACGATATTTTATAATAAGAGTGTGATTTAAACTCAAGACCATGATGGTAATATCTGTTTTTGTTTTTTTTTTTGTTTTTTTTTTTGTAATCTACTAATATTGTTTTTAACTTTTCTCACTTTATCCTTAAATCTAGTTTTTTTCCTCTAATAAATTCATTTATCTTATTTATTCAGCATGTTTCACACTTTAACACATGAAATGAGGTGACTCAAGAAAAGAGATCCTCAGATAATCTTTTTTTCTTCATTATCCCTTATGAGCCCATTTGAATTGTTGATTGATAAAAGGAGAGAAAAGTCAAAATAGTATTATAACATTTCAAATTGATTGGAAAAGAGATCCTCAGATAATCTTTTTTTCTTCATTATCCCTTATGAGCCCATTTGAATTGTTGATTGATAAAAGGAGAGAAAAGTCAAAATAGTATTATAACATTTCAAATTGATTGGACGAACATGATTTAAATATCACGAAGGATGATGAGAAAATAATAATGAAAGAAACATCACTTGTGACTTAGTGCTAGTTTTGAGTTAGTGTTGGAAAAACATGATTACCTAAATCGAAACAAAACTCTTCTCAAGTGCTTATCTCCTCTACCGTAAATCATGTTAAAAAATAACTCCTACCACTAATTCAAACAGACTTTAATAGTGGAACATGTGTGTTGTATATTTTCATCGAGGACTTGCATGTACCCATGCAACATTTTTATTTTGAGTCATAATTTTAAGTAAATAATGTATTTATTATTAACATATTTATCCAAACATATGTACCCACACATACGAGTACAAATTTGAATCCGTGTCCTTCACAGAGAGAGGGGTCTTCTTCTAACTGATCCAAAGTAGTGTTTGACTAAAATACTTTTTATCACACCTAATACTCTTATGGTTTGTCAATTCTCAAATCTTAGGCCTGCTGGTGATAAAAATTGAAGTATGAGGCCAAGAAATTTTTTGAATGAAAGTAAATACTAAATAGATGATGTGTCTTTAGAAGTCAATTTCAAAAAAGGGCCCAAAAATACAATGCTTTCTGAAATCAAAATGAAAGAAACTAAAATGACTGTAAAAGTGAAATTGTAGTTGAGGGTTCCTTTCAACTTTGAAGCGATGGATTCGTGGCCTTGCATATTTGAAGAGTGATGCACGTGAGATCCGACGACCCGATTCTGTTAAGCTGTTCTATAACCAAGTGGTGTAGTTTCACAATTTATTATTTTAATATATAAGGAGTAATTTGGCCAACGAACTGATACCTCAGGAGTATCCAACACAAATAATTTTTAAGGGTACCAAAAATACTAAAGAACTTAGAAAAACGTGCAGTTAGCACAAAAAACATTTAAAAATGTGTAGTCAGCATAACGCCGTTAGAAAAAGATAATATCTGTTATCTAAGATACAGATTGACCAACAAACTTTTACTCTAAGAGTGCCTAGCACAAAAACATTTTACTTCAGGAGCACCCAACACAAAAAAGTCTAAATACAATCTACTCAAAATCTGACTGTTGTAAATCCTTACCCAGACCCCTAACCATGTGCATTGAGGTTAGAAAAAGTGAATCTAATAAAAAAAATCATAAATTATACTCCATCCGGTCCTAATTATAAGACAACATTTGGCAGTTGGTTTTGGTCCTAATTATATGACAATATTCTAAATTTTGTCAATTTTTTCCTTAATTACCCCTATTGTATTCTCTCAAGTGTGTTTGGTTTTTAGTGAATGTAATTATATGTATCTGGATGTGTAGACTCTTTCAATCATTAAAACTTTTAAATTGTTGGATTTTAATATGTTTATCGATCAATTGTCATTAATTTACCAATATATATATATATATATATATATATATATAGACACACATATATGCATATTCATACACATAGAGATATATATGTGTGTGTGTGTGTGTTTTTATATGTGTGTCCACAAACAAATATACATACATATATATATAAACACATATATAAACCCACACACAGTGTGTGTGTTGTCAATATATATGTGTATGTGTACATATATAATCACACACACGTGTGTGTGTGTGTGTATTCACACATATATAACTGTGTGTGTAGATATGTGTGGGTGTACGTGTGTGTGTGTGTTTTCATATGTGTGTTTACACACAAATATACATACGTATATACACAGACACATATATAAAAACACACACACACATATTTGTGAGTGTGTGTGTTGTCAATATATATGTGTATGTGTACATATATAAACATACACACACATATATATACATATGTGTGTGTGTGTGTATACCTATACGTATATACACACATATATGTATATATAACAATATTATTATTTCAATTAGAAAGTGTGTAAAAAAGAAAATCTTAGGTCGAAAAAGTATGTGGTAATTTATATAAGGGCATTTTAGGAAAATGAATAAAATTAACTAATTTAACTTATCTCCTTAATCTCCTCAAAGTTGGTTAAATATGTCCTATAATTAGGACCTGAGGGAGTATTAATTATCTTATACTATCTCCGGTCCTAATTATAAGAGCTAGTTGACTTTCTTTGGAGAAATTAAGGAAGCTAAATAAGTTACTTAATCATTTCATATGTTAAATATTCATAGATTATATATTAGTTTATTAGTCAAACTAATAAATTTGAAGAAAAAAATAAAAATACTTTAAAGTAATTTAATTAGCTTCCTTAGTCTCTTCAAAAAAGTCAACTAGTTCTTATAATTAGGGCCGGAGGGAGTATTAATTATTATTATAAGTTATTTTAAGCAATTATTGACTATAATATTGTATTATTCACTCTTTAAATTTTTTTTTTTGTAATTCTTTTCGATCTTTTAAAAATATCACATAATTTATAGGCCACATTTATTTATTTGGGTATGTCCTTCTCTTTTGTCTGAGTTGTCTATACTAATAAAGAGATCGAATTCATTTATATTTATGTGTATAAATATGATATTTTTACCTATGAAAATTGATATAAGGCTTATAAGGTTAACATACTATGAGTTCAAATTTTATTGTCGGTTAAGTAGGTATTCTAGGAGTATTACTTTTAAAAATGGGACGAAGGCTTTTGAATCTTTTTTGGGCAACCGAAAGATACCATCACATTAATTATTCTAAATTGATGATAAATAAAATTTAAAAATTATTCATATTATACGCACTTATATCAATAACTAAAAAATCTTATCAACTGTATGCTGTATATCAATTTTTATGCATATTATATGCACGTAAATATGTGATATTTTTAAAAGAGTAAATAATACAAACTGATAATAATAATTAATATAATTTGTGATTTTTTTGTTGCATTCACTCTTTCTAACCTCAATGAACATAGTTGGGGGTTCAGACAAGGATATACAACAGTCAGATCTTGGGTGGATTGCACATAGACTTTTCTGTATGGGGCTCTCCTAGAGTTTTTTTTTTTTTTTTTTGCTGGGCGCTCATGGAGTAAAAGTTCGTTGACCAATCTACACCTTAGATAACGAACATTATCTTTTTCTAACGGCGTTGTGCTGACTGCACACTGTTAAAAGTTTTTTGTGCTGACTGTACATTTTTCTAAGTTTTTTTAGTACCCTTAAAAGTTATTTGTACTGGGTGCTCTTGAAGTAACAGTTCATTGATCAAATTGCTCCTTCATCTTAAATTAAAATCCACAAATATTAAAAGCTTTCTTTCCAGGGCAGTCATTTAAAGTTGAAAACAAGGAAAATTAACAAGTTTTTTTTAAAAAAAAAAAGAAAAAGAAAAAGGATAATGAGAGAGATGGAGGAGAGTGTGTTAGGAATTGGTCGCAGGGTCTCCAATAATCAGCCTATAATGACCAGGCAAGACGTGTGGCTTCATCCAAAAAAGAAGAAGTTTGAGTCAAAAGTCAAAACACGTTTTACTCGGCCCCACTTTCCACTCTTGACGTGGTACTACTTTCTTTTTCTTTTTAATATGACGTGGTATTACTTACTAAGTCAAATTGTCAATTTTCTTTTCCTTTAAATTTATTGTGGTTTTGAGGACTCCACACCTTATTTATTTATATGCTGTGCGCGCGCATTTGTGTGTCCATGAGCGATAAGATTTGCCATATTCCACATCATTCGACCTAACTCACCTTTCCCATAGATAATGCTCCTGTGGGCCCCAAGTAAATTTTCAATGTGATTGGATGTTTGTTTTTTCGGTCCCTACTGGCAGTGTCAATTTCTAAATTTATTTTGAATGCTTGTTTCAAGTGTCAGTCTCATAAAATGGTATCCCGTGATTTTACCCATTCAACTAATAATTTTTTTTTTTAATACAATCAGTAGGGAGGGGAGGTAGGGTTGGAACCCTGAACAAGGGAAAAGGCCAGCTCCTAAGACTGGTGCTAGTGCCATCGCACTACAAGGTGCTTGGCTCAACTAATAAATATTACTTATACATGTATTATACAAATTTATAATTGTGATAAAATTTTATAACATGTGTACCTTTTCATAAACCATGAGTATTTTATTTGATAGGTTTTGAATGGAGTAATGGAGAGGACCCAAAAAAGAGTCTAAAAGGACCAATAAGACGACAAAGTCATACATATATCCTCCTTCTCAATGAACTTAGTCAACTATAAGACCTCATATAGTTGATATTTAATTGGATTTTTTAAACATCCAGTCCGGGTTTGATTCCTAGCCGTGTTTATGGAAAGGGTTTTATGACTAACACTAAAAACCCTTCAAAAAATTTATAGTGAGAAAGATAATCACTACTACTGGTGATAAATACCTGAAGTTTTTTTTTAAAAAAAAAAACTTAGTCAGCAGAGTCATTTAAAATAATCTTTTATCATGGACAAATAAATGATATTATATCTAGCAGTGTCTATGGAAAGGGTTTTATGACTAACACTAAAACCCGTTCGAGAAATTTATGGTGAGAGAGATAATCACTACAACCGGCTATAAATACCTTAAGTCTATTAAAAAAACTTAGTCAGCAGACTAATTTAAAATAATCTTTTGTCACGGGACAAATAAATGATATTGTATATTGTTGGAACGGGTTAATAATATTATTGGGCTCACTTAGTTGGGCCATATTGAAATGGACGATTTCTTCACAAAACATAATCAGTAAGATTTCTAAGCTACTCCACTTCCCCAACGTCAACCATCGATGATCATCAATAAATACTTTAAAAATTTTATAAGTTCTATCGATCACAACTCACAAGATATGAAAATTTAAAATCTCATACAGAAAAAATATAAAAGCACGTCTAATATAATACAAAAGGCAACATGACCCAGAAATAAATTTACATGATTTTTTTTTTAAAAAAAAAAGTTTAGGTCACGCGTAAAAATATGGTAGATTTTTTTTTTTGAAGTTTAGGTCACGTGTAAAAAAGTTAGCATGTTTGGGAAACAACAAAAACATGGTTCCAAAAGTTATTTTCTGCTAGTTGAGACAAAATTCCTTTCACACACTTACTTTCTAAATTGTAAAAGTTATTATTTAAAAGCTAATCTAAAACTACAACCCTAGCTGGTGCCACACCTTCGCTTCTCCATTTCAAGAGAAGTGATCAACTAAAGCACCTTCAAACTTGAGGGATGAACACGGGAAACAAAAGACAAACTTTGAGCACTGCTTTTAATAAAAATAAGTTCATTTACTCATTTGCAAACTAGAATAAAATTTAGGTTCTAAAAGATTAATTTTGTTAAATTATGACAGCAATGTCATTTGAAGTACTCGAGCACCCAGTTGATCTGGCACATTAATGTTCAGAGACCAAGATGCTGTGATATCAGTATTATTAATATATAATATAAATTTCATTTTCAATTTAAAATATGAAGTGGTATTATGTAAAATGACATAATTAAGATATATCACAAAAGTACATTTTCGTCGTATAATTTAAAACTAGATTTTAGTTTAGTTCCTTGATTTTAAAAAGCATATATTTTTAACCTTCTAGCCGGCCTTTATAAAATTAAGCAACTAAGGTAAAATATTGTGGACCTTTATGTTAATATTAAGATCAGATGCGTGGTAGGCTTTCTCTACAAGCATGATACAACATGGTCAAGGAAGAGAACGAGTCAATGGATCCAATCCCCCCAATTCGGGTAAATTAAAAATGCATCAATTATAAAAAAAAAAAAAAGGTGGAAATCCTCTATTCAAAATTTTATTAGTGACAATGACTTAAATTAAAATATCATGAATATACAAAACTTATTGAGTAAAAATACTTTCCTTGCATGAAAATTTATTAGGGTATTCTCGCCAATAAAATTTTTGTTGAGAAATGTTTACAACTTCCGCCGTTAATTAATTTATGTTATATATACGCATGATTGGTATTTATGTCGAAGCTTTATTAACGAGCGAAACGTCAGCTGGTGCTTGAGCAAAAAAAAAAAACGTCAGCTGGTGAGCTGTCCTTTGACCATATCCATGAAATAGGAGGCCCCAACATTCTCTTGACGCTTTTGGACTTGTGCTATTTCACATCGATACTTTTCACCCTTACTCCAACCTTGTAATCTCCCTTTACCCTCCCATTTTGTTGGAGAATGAATGAAGGACCCACCCCTCTGTATTCATACTTCATACCTTCAAGCAAAGGAGGAGTGATAGCCACACACACACATACTCATTACGGTTTAAAAAGGCCATGCACTATTGGTTTTATTGCGCTATCTAACTATATACTAGTATTTATTTACGATCATCTATATCTAACCGAAAATTAAAATAAATTTTAGGTTCCAAAATGACACCTACTCTTGGATCATCATTAATTTTATCATTATAGTCTACGAATCTAACCAACGACAAGAAGAAACAAAACACGGGCTGCATTAGTTAGCCAGTAGTAAGACCCCCACCAGCTTCTTTTCTGTTTGTTTATTTACTAAACGAATCATGTGGGCCATGAAAGAAGCCTCTAATCTGCCTATTTTCCTGCATTATTCATATATACGTGTATGTCTCTATATATGTGTCTCATCCCATGATAGCGAGGACAAGACAATTATATTCGGCCGGCATCGTACCCTGTCTCTCTCTGTAAATCTCCGCAATTATTTATTGCCCCTCCACTCTCTCCACACCTTCTGATTCTACCAAGACAAGGGCTTCGACTCTGATATTATTGAATCAGCCATGGATGTTGAAGGTAAGAGAATGGAAGAAGGTTTCCGTAATACAGATGAGAACCACGATTTGAAGGACTATACCATTAAAGATGAGCATGAGCATCAGAAAGAAACAAGAGTAGCTTTGATGGAGAGTCACAACGTTCGGCAAATAGAGCAGGAACAGCCAATTGTGAAGCAGAAGCCCAAGAGGATTGCCACCTTGGACGCATTTAGAGGCCTCACCGTAGTGGTATAATTATTATAGTAGTCTACATGTTTCTTAATGCATAGAAAAATTCATGTGGTATAATTTTCTTAACCCCGTTTTGAGTGGTTGGGAATAGTTAATGGTGCTGGTTGATGATGCTGGTGGAGCTTGGCCGCGAATCGATCACTCCCCTTGGAATGGCTGTACATTGGCTGATTTTGTTATGCCTTTCTTTCTTTTCATTGTTGGGGTTGCCATAGCCCTTGCTCTCAAGGTACACCATCTAGCTCGTTTTATTCCAACTTTCAAAATTGTCCTCGCGTTTCTTTTAAACCGTGTCAGCGTGATTTTTGAATCTTAGGCGCTTGGCGATATAACTGTTATTAGGCAATCTCATAAATCAGTAAGGTTTATAAGTTCAAAAGGATTCTCTTTCCTAATACGTGTCTTTGAGTCCATATAAGCTGCTTAGATCTTATGTGCTTATTATTACATGTTTATACCTCAAATTGAGGTATAAGCATGCAATTTTTTATTTTTTTTAAAATATTTTTTATATATATTACATATATTTATATTTAAATTATGTGCTGCTTTCTGAAAATTTTTTTACACCCAATATCTCAAATTAATTAATTTTCATGATACTGGTGTTATAGATAAATATTTCTAAATGCAGGATCGGAAACTAATTAATTTGAAATATTGGGTGTAAAAATCATTGCAGAAAACAACACATAATTTAAATATTAAAAAATAATAATAATAAGAAATTACATATTTATACCTCAATTTGAGGTATAAACATGTAATAAGCACATAAAGTCCAAGCATCTTATGTGGACTCTATAGTCTTTTGAGATGAGCTCTTCCTTTAACCTTGGGGTCAACACAGTAAGCTAGTCACTTGATCAAATAAATTTGTCAATACATAAATAAGTGATAACCATTAATTGTATGCAGAGAGTGCCCAAGATGAAGGATGCCGTAAAGAAGATAATCCTTAGGACCTTGAAGCTTCTTTTTTGGGGTATTCTTCTGCAAGGTAACCAAAATTTCTCAAGTGTGATAAGCTATGATTAAAAAATATCAATTACATTGATTATATGGAAAACACTACAGGTGGATACTCTCATGCTCCTGATGATCTCTCCTACGGAGTCAACATGAAATTCATCCGATGGTGTGGCATTCTCCAGGTATATATGCAAATTATAAATTAAAAAAAGATATAATTCTGAGACATTCTATTTTATAGTCTGTTTAAGGCCACTGTACTTAATTTAATAATGTGAGTGCAGAGAATAGCGCTTGTATACTGTTTCGTAGCTATGATAGAGACATTCACCGCTAAGCTTAGACCAACCACCTTGAACCCTGGATACTTCTCCATTTTTACCGCCTATCGATGGCAATGGTAAGAATTAAGAAGAACATCACATTTCCATATTCACAACTAGCTTGAGAGCTCTGAAATATATATGTATCCTGAATTTGACTGAAATACTCTGCATGGCCTAGGATCGGGGGCTTTGTGGCGTTCATCATATATATGGTGACCACCTTCGCTCTCTATGTTCCAGATTGGAGCTTTGTTGATCATAGCCCAAACGGCGACCTCAAAAAATATACCGTACATACATACTTCCAGTATCAAAAACATAACACAAGGCATGCATTTGCTTTGTTTTGGCTATTGTTTTATTTAGTGATTATTATTTTGCCGATTTATTATTAGGTGATTTGCGGGATGAGAGGACACTTGGGTCCAGCATGTAACGCCGTGGGACATGTAGATCGACAAGTTTGGGGGGTTAACCATCTCTATTCTCAGCCTGTTTGGGCTCGGTTGAAGGTGATGATGATGATCTTGTAAATTTGAATATTCGTGCCAATATTTATCAAGCACTTGTTTGACACTGTTGCGGAAGCACAATATAGAGCGTGACTGATTATACTAGAAAATTACCCAAGCTAGAAACAAAGTTTCTAGACGTAATTTAATAATATAATAAGCCCCAACTACTATATCTATATGCAGCTAATAAATAATAAATAAGACAAAAATAAGAGAAATTCCAGATCCTAAATTCACTCCAAATAATTTACAAGTGAAATACTACAAGAGAGAAAGATATACAAATGTCTTAAGAGACAATTGAGAGGGGTGAGGATGAAGGGAGGGGGAGGCCTCTATTTATACTCAAAATAGCGCCCCCTCCCTTCTCAATTAGGCGATGTGGGACTTTGCCACCCACACACCGCCAACAAATCTCCACCTTGGCAAAATCCCTACATTCTCAATTTCCTATTTACAAAATTCTAATTGTAACTTCTATTCAAAAATACAACGTTCAACAATGTTGATCAGATCCAAACAATGTTGAAATTTAATAGAAGTCACCACCTTTGTCAACATATCAGCAGGATTATCATCTGTTCGTATCTTCCGTATCATGACTCCACCTTCTTCCAATATTTCTCTTATAAAGTGATATCGGACGTCAATGTGCTTCGTCCTTGCATGGTAGACTTGGTTCTTTGCTAATTGAATAGCACTCTGGCTATCACAAAATACTGTGATGCTTTCCTGACTAATACCAAGCTCTCCAAGCAACCCCTGAAGCCAAATCGCCTCCTTCACAGCCTCTGTAATTGCCATGTACTCTGCCTCTGTTGTAGACAAAGCTACCGTTGACTGTAAAGTTGACTTCCAACTAACTGGTGCACCTGCAAGAGTGAATACATAACCAGTAGTTGACCTTCGTTTGTCCAAATCACCTGCAAAATCTGAGTCACAATATCCAACTAGTTGTTGATCAACATCCTGCTGAAAGACCAATCCAATATCTACAGTATTACAAATATACCGTAGAATCCATTTCACGGCTTGCCAATGCTCTATTCCGGGATCATGCATATACCTACTCACCACTCCAACTGCCTGTGAAATGTCTGGTCTTGTACAAACCATAGCATACATCAAGCTACCAACAGCGTTCGCATATGGTACCCTTGACATATATGCTCGTTCATCTTCATCCTTCGGCGACATATCAGCATTAAGCTTAAAATGCGGTGCAAGTGGAATGCTTACCGACCTGGTTTCTTCATTCATACCAAAACGGTGTAGCACCTTCTTCAAATACTCCCTTTGAGATAAGAAAAGCTTCTTCGATGGTCTATCTCTTGTTATCTCCATGCCAAGTATCTTCCTTGCCTCGCCTAAGTCCTTCATCTCGAATTCCTTCTTCAGTTGATCCTTTAGCTTCTCAATCTCTGCTTGATTTCTTGAAGCAATCAACATATCATCAACATACAAAAGAAGATAGATAAAGGATCCGTCTTCAAGCTTCCGCAAATACACACAATGATCGTATTTGCTTCTTCTATACTTATGCCGCAACATAAACTTGTCAAACCGTTTATACCATTGTCTTGGAGACTGCTTCAATCCGTATAACGATCTTTCAAGTTTGCACACCATATTCTCCTTTCCAGCAACTTTGAATCCTTCAGGCTGAGTCATGTAGATTTCCTCCTCCAAGTCCCCATTTAGAAATGCAGTTTTTACATCCATCTGAACTAGTTCCAAATCTAACTGCGCTACCAAAGCCAACAGAATTCTAATGGAGGAATGTTTTACAACTGGAGAAAATACCTCATTGTAATCAACTCCCTCCTTCTGAGCATAGCCTTTAGCTACCAACCTTGCTTTGTAGCGAATATCGCCTTGGTTAGGAAATCTTCTTTCTTCGCATACACCCATTTGCAACCAATTGCTTTCTTACCCTTTGGGAGTTTGGCCAATCTCCACGTGCCATTCTGATGAAGGGACTGCATTTCTTCATTCATCGCATTCATCCACTCATCCTTTTCTGAGCCCCGGATAGCCCATCGATAAGTTGAAGGAATGCCATCAGTTGCAATTGACGTTGCACAAGCCACCATATCCATAAAGCGAGTAGGCTTTCTTACTATTCGTCGTGGCCTGCTGGTTGCGATTGATTCATGTTGCTGCTGAGGTTCTTGTGTTGAAACCTCCCTTTCAACTGGCTCTTCTTCTACAGGAAAGTCTTTCCTCGTTTCCCCGTCACTTTTCTGTATTGGGAAAGTTAGCTTTCCTTCAAACTCCACCTGCTTCGAAGCACCATCGGTCTGTGTGGTATCTTCAGATGTTACTGTTTTAAATATAGCAGTCTCATCAAAAGTAACGTCCCTGCTAAACACAACCTTCTTCGTATCTGGACACCATAAACGATATCCTTTGACTCCAGAAGTGATTCCCAAGAAAATGGCTTTCTTTGCTCTTGGATCCAACTTTGATTCTTTCACATGATAATATGCAGTTGAGCCAAATACATGTAAAGAATCATAATCATTAGCAGGCTTACCATACCATTGTTCCAACGGTGTCTTACTATCAATAGCAGCAGATGGTAGACGATTAATGAGATGACTCGCATATGCTATTGCCTCAGCCCAAAATTCTTTGCCCAAACCAGCATTGGACAACATACACCGAACCTTCTCCAGTAAAGTCCGGTTCATGCGTTCTGCCACCCCATTCTGCTGTGGTGTATTTCTCACGGTGAAGTGTCTGACGATGCCATTGTCTTCACAAACCTTCTGGAAAGGATCATTCCTGTACTCTCCACCATTGTCTGTGCGAAGACATTTGATCCTCCTGCCTGTTTGTGCTTCTATCATCGTCTTCCATTTGAGAAAAATTCCCAAAACTTCATCTTTGGTCTTCATCGTATACACCCAAACTCTTCGGGAAAAATCATCAACAAAGGTTACAAAATAATGCTTTCCTCCCAACGAAGCTGTTTTGGAAGGACCCCAAACATCAGAGTGTACATAATCCAAAATACCTTCTGTATTGTGAATAGCTGTACCGAATTTAACCCTTGTGTGTTTCCCCTTCACGCAATGCTCACAAAAGTCCATGATGCAATGCTTCAATCCTTTCAACAATCCTTGACTTGCTAAAGTTTTCAAGGATTTTCCTCCAGCATGTCCCAAGCGCATATGCCACAACCTGGTTGCTTCTGCATCCTTCTCACTACTAGATGTCACTGCTGCCGTGCCAATAACTGTACTACCATGATAATGGTATGTGTTATTGTTCTTCCGAATACCCTTCATTACCACCAATGCACCAGAGAATATCTTCATTACTCCATTTTCTGCAGTGATCTTGAACCCTTTTGAATCTAGAGTTCCCACAGAAATGAGATTCTTCTTCAAGTCTGGTACATATCGAACATCTGTCAATGTTCTAATCAATCCATCATGGTTCCTAAGTTTAATAGAACCAATGCCATATGCGGTAAGTAAAGAGTTATCTGCTGTGTGAACAATTCCACACTCTGCTTCTTCAAAATCAGTGAACCAGTCTCTATTAGGACACATATGATGGCTGCAGGCTGAGTCCAACAACCATTCGTTTGATGGTTTTGACGACGTTGTTGTAGCCAGCGATAAATCTGAATTTTCATCATCATAATCAGCTACATAGGAGTCCATAGCAGCCTTCTCATCTCCAGGTTTGGCTTTGTTCTTCAGCTTCGGACAGTCCTTCTTCCAGTGTCCCTTTTCTCGACAAAAGGCACACTCATCTTTGCTGGGTCTGGACCTTGACTTGGATCGCCCTTTCTTTGATCTCTTCTTGTCTTCAGTACGGCCTCTTACCACTAGAGCCTCTGCATCTCCACCCTTTTGTTTTTCTTTCCTTCTCTGTTCATGGCTGTACAAAGAAGAACAAACTTCTTCTAGAGAAACTTTCTCCTTACCGTGAAGAAGGGTAGTCTCCAGGTGCTCGTACTCATCAGGAAGTGATCCCAACATCATCAGGGCCAGATCTTCATCTCCAAAGGTCTCGTCCATATTCTGCAAATCCGTCACCAACTTGTTAAAGCTAGTGATATGCTCATTCATTGTGGTACCAGGAACGTAAGTGAAGCGAAACAGCCTTTTCTTCATATAGAGTTTATTCTGACAGTTTTTCTTCAAGAACTTGTCCTCCAGTGCCTTCCACAGTCTACATGCAGAAGTTTCCTTTGTGTATGGATACTTCTGCTCTCTTGAAAGGTACGATCTAATAGTACCACAAGCAACTCGATTGACGACCCTCCATTCTTCTTCCTCCATCTTTTCTGGTTTTTTCTCTTCAAGGGCAAAGTCTAGTCCTTGCTGAAAAAGGACATCCAGAACCTCGCCTTGCCACATGCCAAAATGCCCAGATCCATCAAAAATTTCAACTGCAAACTTTGCATTAGACACTATTCTTGTCAAATACGAAGATGCGAATGACGAATTACTGGCACCTGCAGTGAACACATCACCCTTTTTGTCCGCCATTTCTGCTCCAAAAAATTATTTAATAGCTGCCAAAACAAAAGCCCAAAAGTAATTCTTTTCTGATGTGGAAGCTCAGACTAAGCTGCAACCACAGAGCATACTCAGACAGAACCTCGGCTCTGATACCAATTGTTGCGGAAGCACAATATAGAGCGTGACTGATTATACTAGAAAATTACCCAAGCTAGAAACAAAGTTTCTAGACGTAATTTAATAATATAATAAGCCCCAACTACTATATCTATATGCAGCTAATAAATAATAAATAAGACAAAAATAAGAGAAATTCCAGATCCTAAATTCACTCCAAATAATTTACAAGTGAAATACTACAAGAGAGAAAGATATACAAATGTCTTAAGAGACAATTGAGAGGGGTGAGGATGAAGGGAGGGGGAGGCCTCTATTTATACTCAAAATAGCGCCCCCTCCCTTCTCAATTAGGCGATGTGGGACTTTGCCACCCACACACCGCCAACAGACACCTCTGTTTTTTATGTACATAGGCGTGCACGTTGAGCTCTCCTGCCCAAGGTCCTTTTCGTGAAGATGCTCCAGCTTGGTGTCATGCTCCCTTTGAACCCGAAGGCTTGTTGAGGTTCTTTTCTTATATATGTGTGTGTGTGTGTGTGAATTTACTCATGTTATGTATAGATGTTGTCAATCAGTTAATAAATAAATTAAAAATGGATTGAATTGTTGTTTCTCTTGTTATTTATTAGTTCCATATCAGCTATCCTCTCCGGCACCATCGGCATCCACTATGGGCACGTCTTGATTCACTTTAAGGTTACATACTTTTCCCTGCTCACAGATAATTTTTACTACTACTATCTTTTATGTATGTACGTGCAAGTTATTATAAAAACTTGAACTACATTATTTGGGCAGCGTCATTCGGAGAGGCTCAAGCAATGGGTCTCCATGGCAATTTTGTTACTAGTGGTTGCCATAATACTTCATTTCACAGATGGTAAATCACTGAGACAATGAACTCTTAAATTAAAATAATTAATTACACTGTAGATGCCCCATAATTACAAAGTTTGCCATGCATGGAATATAATGCAGCAATCCCACTGAACAAGCAACTCTACAGCCTCAGCTACGTTTGTTTCACAGCTGGGGCAGCAGGAATTGTCTTCTCTGGCTTTTACTTACTGGTAAATAACTACTAAGAGCACATCACTTTTCTTTAATTTTTTTAAAAATACACAAACTTGGGACCTAATCACTTTAATTATGGCTTCACACTCTGATCCCCTGATATATACAGATCGATGTTTGGGGGCTGCGGACTCCATTCTTGTTCTTGGAGTGGATAGGAATGAACGCAATGCTAGTGTATGTGATGGCAGCTCAGGGAATCTTCGCTGCATTTGTGAATGGATGGTATTATGAACATCCAGAACGCTCGCTGGTAAGAGGCTTAAACAAGAGTCTTTGATTCTGGGTGCAGATTTTGACTCTTAAGCCTTCTATTTGAAGTAGAAGCTAATTAACCAGATTTGATACTTAATAAAATAGGTACACTGGATTCAGAAGCATGTGTTCGTGGATGTGTGGCACTCACAGAGGGTAGGAACCCTCTTATACGTCATATTTGCAGAGATCACATTCTGGGCTGTGGTCGCTGGAATATGCCACAGATTTGGAATTTACTGGAAGCTGTAAGTCAACGTACAGAAGATAGATTATTGTGCCTAGAATGTCTGAGATTTGTTCCTGCAGGCCAATTCTTGTTGTTACTGTACCATATTTCTCTGTTGCTCTATGGTTATTGGAGTATCTGGCTATATAACATGTAAATGTTCCTGTATGAAAGAAAAGGAATCTAGATGGACCCCCGAGTATTATTTCAATGAAGTTCCATAAGTGCTGCATTTGTGTGTGAAACATTTGATATGTAGTTGTCCCAGTGACAATACCACTCACCATGTTTGGATAAGGTCCCTGGTTCGAGCCTAACTTTGACATCTTTGAGTTTAATCAAATCTAAAATAAATAAGGAGAGAGTTCAAAAAAATGATATTCACGCTAAAATTCGGAATTTCAAATTTAAAGAAGCATATGTGCCGGAGTACTGTTTGGTTAGGTGTGAACCTGCAAAGATTCAGAAATGAAGCTGCTCATGTTTAACTTGAAGTTCACACTTGTCGCAAAAGGAAGCAGCAGTGCAGAAAACAAATCCGAATTTGCTTTTACTACTCCAATATAATATAGTTAACAGGAAAATAATTATTTATTTATTTGTAGTTTTCTCAGGACAGAAGTTACGGTCCACTTAAATCCAGACGTAAAAAGTATCCTAAACAAACTTGCTCCTGTGTCATTGTTTAACGTCAACTGATTTTTTTATTGTTCTCCCCCTCACCTGTTGAAATGGGGACAAAAATAGAGACAACTCAAACAGGCAAAAACGTTGTGTCCATGGCAACCATATAATATAAAAAACACCACTGTTTTTCGTCAAAAACGTTAACGTAACACACAGAAGTTTTGTCCGACAAACTTCATTGTTGATGCTGACCAACGCCAGTAAAGACACACAAAATCTTTCAATAGGAGATCCTGACAGAAACGGCCAGAATTTTTTTGGTCACACCATCGAATAAGATGTTTCTAATTTTACCTATTCTCAACAAATTCTGAGGAAAAAAATCTACCACTTGTAAATATGAAATGCATCTGGAAAAAATATCAGACTAGTAGCTGATAACTCAAAAGGGTGAGGCTAGAAAGTAGGAACTGGTAATAATATCTGCAATCACAATCAATGACCAGTGGGGCGTCTCAGAAAAAATAAATAAATCTAAAGGCAAACAACTATGGAGACAGCCGTGAACGTGTAGCCCAACCTCCATCTTAATATCTGAAAATGAAACCATTGGAATCTTATTTGTCTTTATATCCTCCATCCTAGTTCATGAAATTTTTTCAATGAAACCTAGGAGCCTAGGACCACAAGACAGCGGAGCAGTGAAATCTTGGGCGAATCTCTGAGCCTGTGCACTCATTTATGTGGACAATGAGTCTCCTCACAATCACATGCAGGGGATATCAGGAACAGCCGCAAATAAAGACCATCCATAAAATATAAATGCCACCAATTAATGAAGATTCTGTTCTATAATAGACTACATGAGAGAGAGCTGAATACATATATTTACCAAATTACAACACTTCACTTTCATTTGTAATATTCTTCTTGTACTCTGCCCTTTTTCATCCACTTGCTTTTGCCTATTCTTTTCTGTACACCATGTTAGAACTTAGAACTATAGAAGCTGATCTGAAAAACATAACCTGATAAAAACTATCAAATATACTAAACATCATTTTCACAACATATGTACATACAATTACATCTAAAAACAGCTATGTAACAGTAACAGACCAAATCACAGTGCGTCGGCAACCTTAGTTCTTCATTCCCAACCCATCAACATTTTCCAGACGCCTTCTTCAATCCTGTTCCTTGCACCACTCAATGCTTCCCCTTCATCAAGCAAAACCTTGTATACCTCCCACTCGCGGTCTTCAATCACATGTCTTCCGATTTCAGCCTGTTCAACATTTGAGATTATTCATTATATGGAACAACCAATATGAACAACACAAAAATGAAGAGAAATTTTCGTGTAAGTACCGAAAAGATGCAGATGCCAAGCTTCTTGAGAGCATGAGTAATGTCATAAAAAACAAGAGGTCTTCCCTGGCTGGACAACTCCACAGGGTTTGCCACCATCAACTCCATATCAGGACCTTTGCTGATAACTGCAACTCTCAGTGGACGAATCAGCTCCATCCTCAGCCGAGAGGACAACAACCTCATTTTGTTAGGGTCCACTACCTTTTTACCATCTGATTGCATTATGAACAAGTCTATCTCACATTTCCCTCTTGATTTTATTGAGAACCTCCCATATGAAATCTGCAGCCTCACAATCACACCATTAGGTTTATGCATATAAATGATGCAGACAAGACTAGCTACTATCATGTGTAACATACCTGAATGTTGTAGTCTTTGAGAGTTCTCATGATGTCATAAAGAAGGCCTTTGTGATCTTGGCAAATGATTTGAACAAGCGTGAGAGAAGGGCTCAGCAGGTTGTCCATTGTGATCGAGACACTCTCGGATGTGAGGGTTGCACTTCGAACTGAATCAGACAACTCCACGTCAAAATCAGATTCTGTGATTTCAGTTGGAAGGAATGAAGATGCCTGAGAGCAAGTAGTGATTTCTGGGCCGACCAATTCAATGTCAATACTGACTACAACATCCTTCATAATAGCTCTCAACTGTTCAATTGTGTCTTCCCTCCTCGTTTTTGTATGCAAGAGCTCTCTGATATATAGTAATAAAGCCAAGTATGCAACATTTAAAAGCTATAGGAAACATTTTGTACAGCAGCTAATCAGCTTCAAATTCTCCTAAATCACATTTTATATCCTTTGAAGAAAACTATCAAATATTTAGAAGACGCCAGAAAATTCTTGTTGTATTTCCTTGAACTGACACAGAATTTTTTATGAGGATGACAGTAAGTCTGTAAAAATTTGCACACGATTGTTTCCATTTGAGTGTCTAAACTCAGCTAACACATTAGTCCTGCTCAAGCTTTTTTTTTTTTTTAATCTTAAAAATAAGTAAGTAAATCCAGTATCAGTGAGTCAAAAAGACACTCAATTGCAATGAAGAAACAACTAGAGGATATAGCAAAGGGTAACATAAGGTGTTTCCAACCTGGTATCAGTGATGAAAAACAGATCCATCACTTTTCCATCGGGTGTTGTAGATACCTTCACTTTCTTTATGGCAAGCTCTAGCTCACATAGAACCTCTGTCACATCTGTCACAGTAATAAAGAAATTCAATCATTTGTGTGGAACAATCATGTGACCAGACAGTAATGATATGATAGAAACCGAATAATTCATCATCAACATATCTTGGAAAGTTTTGCAGATTTAGGCAATACATATCTCCCTATTTCCTGAACACTAGACAGTGAGGAAATAGGAAATCGTTCAGATTTGTCTGAGAAATAGAAAGAAAAGAAGGAAGTCGTCTTGGACCAGTCAATAATAATCACAATCATCGAGATAACAACCAGGAATATTGATGATTCAAGACTTGTATTGGCAAAGAAAGTTTATAAAATTACCATGTAAAAGGCCTTTACGATCATAGCAGCAGAACTTTAATAGGAAGACATCTGGAGGCTTGGGAGGTTGCAATTCAGAGAGGTAGTAAGAAATTCCAGAAGCAGAAGAACAGGTTGGGCACGCAGCAATTAACCTCTTTAACAACAAATTCCACCTCGTTTCTGGCTTCCCAACCACCCAGAATACTATGTAGCACCATCTCCCATCGGTTGACACGTCTTCATTGCATCAAAACAAACAAAAGAGAATTAATCTGACATGTATGACCGAACTTCACTGAATCAAAGCCCAGAAGAAATACCACTGACTGATTCTCAAATTGACGCCAGTTTCATCAAGCAAAGCAATCCATGACCGTAATTATCAACTCTCAGATCCAGAGCAACAACCAAACAGTGAAGAAAAAGCAGAGTTCTTTTTCAACTTTATTTGAAAGGATGGCAAATCCGTTATTTGCATAGCAAAGGAAAACAAAGAGCGAGAATTGGTAGGAATGAGAAAATTCGATTACCTCCCCTGACAATGTTTAGTCCAAAGAAGAGAATGATGCGACACAAATCACAACCCAAGCCAGTCTTGTCAGGACAATTCACAGTGATAACGGTCGGGCCACCTTCTTTCTCAGGTTCCCTGATAATCACAACGTCGTCGTACAATATGCCCATAGCATTCTTTTCTTGGTCTGCTACTATTTCTTCTTCTTGTTCTGGGTAGGTTTGTAATGATATTAGAGGCTAATCAATGGTAGAACGGGGTTTTCTTTTAGAGTGGGAGCAGAGATAGATAGAGGATGAGGGAAGAGACAGGGGAGGGAGAGGCAGAGGTTTATGTCACAGTCGCTTATGTTTGTTTGAGTGGCTGGCGATGGGGCCTTTGAATCCCTTGTCGATACTTTCACCCACTTGCAGATTCCATTTTATCAATCTCGTGTGCTTTTGACTATCTCGCCACTGATCCCATTCATGCCCGCCCCGACCCCATATAATGATCATTAATTCTCTTATCATTACTCCACGTTTTTTTTTTTTTTTTTTTGGTATAGGACACATTCACCTAATTTAATTTAATTAGATTAATTAAGTTTTGCTAAATAAAAAAAGTTGGTTAAGTTATATAATATGTATGTTCTGAAACACCCTGATCATTTTTTTTTAATTCTTTCCTTCCCTCCTTTCATTTATTATTGTTGAGGGAGACTAAGTAGGGTTAATTAGGAAATGATTGACAAATATAAATATTATATCTTATATTTAGGTATAAAATCAATTCTTTAAATATGTCTCATATTAAGTATATGTCACCCTCTCCCTCTAAGTCGGCGTGTTATTATTATTTTATTTATCATGACCAAATTTATCATTAACGAATTATTATAATGATTGTGATAAATCACTTCCTTATAAAATCCTTTTAAAAGGAAACAAATCATTAAAACTCAGAACATTCTTTCACACGGAGGGGATGTGTGTTTGACCGTTGGTTGAGACTTTGAGACGGCAATAGAAAAGAAGTTGGGAGCATATACAAAATCACTATCAATATTAATCCTTTGGTTCAAAATTCATAAGGGCCTATAAGGACACGTTCATCCTTTGGTTTGTCAAAATTCATAAGGGTCTATAAGGACATGGTACGCAAGATGAAATAAAACTCACATCACAAACTTATCTTATATATTATAAATTAAGTTAAAAAATAGTTTCTACCACTAATAATAATTTTTTTAAAAAAAAGATACACTTAAATCTTGGTAATTGCATTACATTGGGTTTGGGTGAGTGGATGTGCCGTCGTGGTGCATTTCCACCCTTCTACTTGCCTTGCCCTTACTTCGTCCTTATGTCATGATGCTGACGGCCCACTGTCTTATTTTCCAATTTTAATTTCTGTAAAAGAAAACAACGATCGTCAATAATATTACTGCTTTGAGGCCAAAAAAGATACTACTCATTCTACTCTCTAATATAAAATAAAGCTAGTCTTGATTTTAAGTAAAAAAATATAATTTTTTTTGTATTTATCATTTTTTTAAATTGATGTTTTCTAACAATAATCAAGGAGTATGAGGAATAATGGAATTAAAAAAGATAATTAGAATGTTTTAGAAAATAAAAGTCACATTAACTAAATTTTTTAATATAATTAAATTAGATAAATATATATTAGTACCTCTTGTCTTGACTTTTTTTAAAAAAAATTAATGAAGCTAAATAAGTTACTTAATCATTTAATACATTATGTATCTTTAGATTATATATTAGTTTACTAGTTAAATTAATTAGTTTTGAGAAATAAAAATAAAAATAAAAATATTTTAAAGTAATTTAATTAGTTTCCTTAATATGTCTCTTTTAAAAAAAAAGACAACTATACTATATCTTATAAATAAGTTGAGGAAGGTGAGGTGATGACATGTGGGCGCTTGAGGTTGGAAGTTGCATTAAGCTGTGTACGGACACCAAGCTGGCGACAACCAACTCTCTGGTACCCTAACCTGGCAGCTCTCAATAACTCGGCCCCTTGATCTTGATCCAACGATATCCCTGAGTTGTGTATAGATACTAGTGGAACAGGAGGTAAGTGAGGGATGGCTGGCGTCCGTACCAATAATGTTGCTTTTTATAGTGAAATAATAAATTAAAAAAATACGAAAGTGGGGTGGAGCTGGAGCTAGAATTAGAATCTTTGGTGAATAAAAGAATCCCATGATGGTATATACTCACTGTCACTCACAAGTGTAAAGTGTTAGGCCACGCGCATTGCCGAGTGCTTCCCTAACTTAATTTGTTTTAAAAAAGGCCCCAAATATAATATAATATAAGACTTGGTTCGCCTCACCTGAACTATATCTAGGACTTGATGTGGTGGCCTGGTGGCTTACATATAGTGCTTGCTCTTTGTCATGCTTGGGGGCAGAGTTTGTAAATTCTGAAAAGATGGGTTACGCAATTATGATAGGGTAAGTGGGGATAGAAATTAACAAAGGAATAAAATGATGATCAAGTACTATATATTGTTCATACGGTAATTTTTTTAATGCACAAAACTCAACTACACTTCATTCCCAAATCACATGTTGTCGGATGTCTTATTTATTCTTATGTGGATTTATAGTTAAATTATAGTAGTAATATTTTAATAAACATAATACCATGTGCAAAAAAATCAGCCTTTTTTTTTTTTGGATTGAGATAATAATTGAGTTACTTTTCCGTAAGGATTGAGGGCCGGCCGATTCACGTGCGTCTCGCCAAAAAGCGGGAAACAGTAACTGCACCCAAATTTGTTCCCTCCTTTTCCGTAACGCTCACGTCATTCCATGACATCATATTTCTCTTCCGTGATGCTCCCATCCTCCCCACTCTTGCCAATTGTCATTTCGCACCAACCCATACCATTTGAGTTTTTTTTTTTCAAGGCTGGTTTTTATTTTATTTTTACAAAAATAGTTAGATAAAAAGTAAATTAACAAAGTGGGATTTATAGTTGATTATATATTTTTTGTAACATAAATTTATTTGAGTCATATATTTGAAAAAAATCAATTTTAAACACAAAGAAAAGTCAAAAGTCATAATGATAAGGCTTTTAAGCAACGAATTAGCTAGTAGCCCCAGAGCCATGCAATTGTAAGACTTTTTTTTTGTTTTTTTTTTCCCCATCTAACTTGAGTTTTTCCACTGACATATTAGACAAGTGGTAAGACGATGATAGCAATAATTAAGGTGCTGGAGAGATTTTTTTTCACATCAAGACAATTAATAAATTATCTTATAAAAAGTTTAATTTCAAAATAATCCTGAAAATTTCATGAAAATTAAGCAATTCAAAACCATCATTTTAAGATTCTCTTAATATTTAGGTGTTATATATATATATATATATTTCAACATATATATATATATACTTTTGACTGTAATGCAAGGTTTTTAACACACAGCGCTAGCTGCTTTAATTTATAAAAAGCATGACATATTCGTGTGAATGAACAACGCTTTCTATAGTTCAATATAATTTCCACGTTCCTGAGTTTGGTGGCTTCGATCGTGTTTATCCATTAAAAAACAGGTAACATCCAACATTTCTCTTTTTCATCCGCCAATGGAAATCAAGTGGACGGACACCACACAATAATCAAAAAAATGAAATCTGAATGGGCCATACAAAGAAAAATCAAATCCTTGTTTAATTTATTTGCAGGTAATTTTCACGTGATTGGGACGTCGATTTTTTTACAGGTTGGTCATGCTCTTGTTCAATTCCATCCCTGGTGTTTGCCCGTTCACATGTACCCAACTCTATGCACGTTACCATTTTAACTTTCCCGCCCACCTCACCCTCCTTATAAGTCACTACCCTTTTTTTGTTTTGGTGAAAAGGTCAAGGTAGATCAGCCTTCACGGTTACAATCTCACTCACTATTCCAAATATCAACAGTACTTTTATGTTTTATCGACTATTCCATTTCTCAAATTCAAACACATGCCTTTACTTTTTTAGTATCATTTCATCTGGAAATTTTAAATTCACAACCTCTTAATTACTTTATATATATATTTAATTTGGTTGTCTCCACTTGTCTCAACCAACGTTCACTTTGCATATGAAATTTTAATGTATGATATTCTGTTGTTACGGCTTACTTCTCCTAGTGATCCACCGAGACTTGTGAGCATGTCGATGGAAATGACAGGCTTCTGCCCAAACAAATCTGACACGTGTCACCTACATTTTGGGCAGCAACTTTATTTAGGCATAAAATAAAAAGGCTAAGTCAATGCGTGGAAATGCGGAGGTCATAATTTTATGACACGGTGAATGGGAGACAAGGACTGGCAAGTACTAGGTAGAAGTAGAAGTAGTGGATGGCAGTGTAATAAAATCTGAACTGGACCAGTCAGTTTCCGCTCGGGCCATTAACTAGATTTATTTATTATTTTTTTTAAAAAAATGATTTTCTTATCATCTCATATTAATAATTCTTAAATCTTCACATTCTCATCAATTTGATTATGCGTTTGCTCTGATCTAATTTACTGATAGCTTCGATCTAATTTATTCACTCTTAACCCAATAACCCGACTGGTTCAGTGACCGATCCAATTTCAATAACCTGATTGATGGGTTGGATAGAGTTAAAAACAAAAATTAAATTAAAATAATCCCAAAATCATAACATAATACTCTTTCTGGTTCTTATTACAAGACATCAACTAACAAGGTGCATTTAGTTATTTTTACAAGACACTTGTTTATTTCCAAAAAGCATTAATTTTTTTTTTTCATGTATGACAATAATTATAAAGATAATGGGCGAAAGTAATAATTAATATGATATTAAAATTTAGTATAATTAATTTGGGTAATATTAAAAATTATTTAAATTCTAAGACAAATTTAAAAAATCTAACTACAAATTTATAAGAATGAGTACTTTATAATAAAGAATAGATGGGTTGCAGAATAGGATGATGACGAGTGACAACCCCTAATCGGCATTTGGCAAGAGTAGGTCCCAATACAATACACAGCAAAAAGCTCGCACTCTCACACCCAGACAATAAAAAATGGCGAAAAAGGTGTGATTTTATGGTGAATGCAGACTTAAAAAAAAGGAAGAGGAGGATGGATGAGACGTGAAGGAGACTCACAAGTAAAGGAAAAGGGTCCCAAGCCAAGGGGATCAGTATTTTATGGATTCGTCGGTTCACTGAAAGGGAAGCAAATTGAAAACGAGTCCACCAAACACGGAACGGGAGTCCGCCGCCTGCGAGTCCACGTCCTCACTCTCCACTCACATCACACTTTTGTATTCCCATTTTTAACTTTCCATCCATCTTATCTACTCTTTGTATACTGAACCAAACATGGTGCAGGTACAGCTGTTCCCAAGTATTGTGTCTCTTTTTCTTGGCTGAACTTTGCTGATTTAATGGATTTCTTGGGCTAATCGGGAAACTTCCCACCAGCTATAGCACAAGTGCTTGGAGTTAAAGGGGTCCTTTTGGTTTCACTGCTGATAGTAGTTCATACGCAGAAATGTTTGGCTAGGTTTAGCCTTCTTCTGTAATCTCTAGTGTTGCTTTGCTGTACATTCTTTAATTTCTATTAATGAATTCCTTTGCACTTAAAGAGGGGGGGGGGGGGGGGGGGTCCTTTTGGTTCAGGAAAAATGAGAGGGGTAAGGCCGGCTGTTTGGTTCGTCATTTCTGTAGGAAGATATTTTACTGGACCCATCACTCTTCATCCATATAATTGAAAAAATGAGTGGGAACCATTTTCAAGTGGGTAGGGAAAATGTCTAAGGCACAAAATTCTCTTGATGTGACATTAGATATGATATAAAAAGATGAGTAGGTCTTATGGACATTTAAATAATATTTTTATTTTCTAAGCCAAAAAATAATAATAATAATATTTTTATTTTAGGATAAAATAGTCTTTCGACTCATTTTCTTCAAATCAAACAAAATTTTTTCTACCAACTTATTTTTTTTTTCATGAGTGCAAACCTACTACTTTTGTGGCAAAATATTTTGCATTCATTTCTTTTCCATTTTATTTCTTTACCCTTAAGAAGGATAGGACTTTGTTGGTTCGTGATAAGTATATATTTTAAATTTAAATAGATGTATATTTTATGAAAATTAGTTGGATTTATTGATATTATATACCTATTTGATTATCTTTTATATACTTTACTATCATTATAAGATAAAAAGATATTTAGATAGCAGGAAATATTAGCTGATTTGGAAAGAAGTAGAAAAAGCAACAAAGAGGACGTGCAATCAGCCAAACTTGGTGGTCCCGCGCAAGAAAAATAAAAAACAAAATCAATTGTGTGATCTGGTGGAGTTGATTACAAGATATAAGATATCTTTTTAATAAGAAAAAGATAATTAGTGTCCCACAGCCTAAGTTATATTTAGGTTATCTATATGAAGAAAGGAAGAAGTGCGAAAGGATCGAGAGACATAGAACGAGAAGGAACAAAGAAGCAGAGGAGTAGCGACTAAGCGTTCCGGTTCTCTTCATCATCTCCACGGAAGGACTGTGGAGGTGACGGAGGAGCTTTTTTTCTCCCTCTCCTGAATTCTTTTTTTTTTTGTTATAGATTTTATTAAAGTCATGTGTGGTTAGTTGGTTTTGCAACTTCGAGGACCTATGAACTTGTGGGTGAATTGGATTTTATTTTCATTATTTAGTTAAATTTGATATTTGTTCCGTTCTGGGAACAGGACTGTTTGGACTTGACTAGGAGCCAAGCCTAGGGCCTACGTACCCTGTGAAGGGATCAAAGTCCACGTAGTTCGAGACACACACAGGCATGTAGCCAAAGGGGTGGGGTGTGTGCTCTGTGTGACTGAAAGTAAAAGAGTGGAGAGTTAGAACCCGTGCACCTAGTTAGTCGCCCTTTGTATTTATAGAGGTGTCCGAGGCAGATATCCCGGCCTGGCGTGATATCCAGGGCGAGTATCTCTGGATGTCGATATGATGTGGATAGATCACGTAGATATAGTCCGGATACTCCTATAATGTCGATAGATAGGATCCGCTATAATATAGGGGGATCCGATACGTGATACATTCCACATTGGGTCATACCTCGAATATAGGCCTTGGGCCGGTCCGTAATAGATGCCCCCCAACCCGGTAGTTTAAGCGTCTGAGCTGCTGGGATGTATTTTGTCTCCCGTCGGTTTTACTAGTCGAGCTTTGCTATCGTGGGCCTTACATTGCCGAGTTGAACAATGTTGATCTCGGCTGTCACAGTGGCTTACTCCGAAGATCCGAGGTCTTGTCTCAAAGATCCTGAGTAGTGCCGGGATGGTTTGTCTGCATTTGAATCCAGGTGTTGATCTCGGCTACTGAAGTCGTCTACTCCACAAATCCGAGGTAATGTCTCTAGGATCTGGGATAATGCCGAGGCGATTCGCCTGTCTTTGAGGTTGGAATCTTGTTTCAGGTTACCCGAGCTAGATTGTTGGGAATCTATACCCTCTTACCTATCTACCGCACAGTGCCGGGTTGTGTCACATTGACCTCGGTTACCGATGTCCTTTGCTCAAAGATCCGAGGTAATGTCTTAAGGATCCGAGATAATATCAAGGAGTTCGCTCGTCTTCGGGGTTGGGATCTTTTTGCATTCGCCATTACCGTCAACTGAGGCTAGTCTGTCCAACGAGGTGGTGCCTTCTGGTGATGCTGCTTTCCTGAGTTAGGGCGCCTGCGCCCTATTATTCTTCATATTCCCGGTGTCTATGCCGGTTGTTTATAACTCTAAACTCTGTTAGAAATTTATCGACCGCATTAAGTACAGGTCTATGTACTCGACCAGCGTTTACGTCCGGGAGTTTAATTTATCGACTGCATTAAGTACAGGTCTATGTACTCGACTAGCGTTTACGTCTGGGAGTTTGGGGCAGGGTTGTCTTGTTTCAACCTCGTCAGGTGTAACTAACCGCACTACCTCATTCCAACTTTCACTAGTCGGATTCCAACTTTCACTAGTCGGATTAATGGTAACCGACGTAAGAGCTAAACTACCACATGTTCAACCGAGGCTTCACCTGCCTCTAATCAAACATTTTGACCTGATCAGGGTCGGCATGATAGTCCGCTTGCTTAGTCGGGCGAGCATTGACACGTCAATTTTGCGAAAGGCCACGTATGGCGCCTTCGCCGAGCTCTAACCAATGCCTGTCGGAGTACAACGGCCGGTTTCATACATCTAGATATTTTTGTTAGCGGTCGGGTACGCGACCTTAGAGCCGTTTTTTGGAACGGGCTTCAGGACCTCAGTTTCATGCTGGGTTTCAGGACCTCGACTTCACGCCGGGTTTATGGACCTCGGCTTCATGCCGGGTTTATTGACCTCGGCTTCATGCCGGGTTTCAGGACCTTGGCTTCGCGCCGGGTTTATGGACCTCGGCTTCCTGTTAGGTTTAGGGACCTCGGCTTCACGCTGGGTTTATGGACCTCGGCTTCATGCCGGGTTTATTGACCTCGGCTTCATGCTGGGTTTCTTGACCGCGGCTTCATGCCGGGTTTATAGACCACGGCTTCATGCCGAGTTTAGGGACCTCGGCTTCATGCTGAGTTTATTGACCTCGGCTTCATGCCGGGTTTATTGACCTCGGTGTAGTATCTTGGACTATCGATAGTAAAGCAGATGAGTTTCTATTGAGGAATTTGTTTATCTGAGATGGTGTCGTAAACCCTTTTTTCAATTATGGGTGTCATAACCCTTGAATTGATATGGAGCCCAGGTTTTAACTGTATTAAGTGTAACCGGGGTCCGCCTTCAAAAATTCTCGCGGAGCCGGGATTTCAACCAGATCCGGTGTGACCGGTCCGCCTTCAAAAACTCACACGGCACCCTGGCTTTAACCAGATTCGGCGTAGCCGGGGTCCGCCCTAAAAAATTATCATGGAGCTGGGATTTTAACCATATTCGGTGTAATCTAACTGAGTCCGCCCTCAAAAATTCACGCGGAGCCGGGATTTCAACCAGATTTGGTGTGACCGGTCCGCCTTCAAAAACTCACACAGAGCCCGGGCTTTAACCAGATTCGGCGTAGCTGGGGTCCAGTCAAAAATTCCCGCAGAGCCGGGATTTTACCTAGATTCGGTGTAACTGGTCCGCCTTAAAAAACTCACACGGAGCTTGGGCTTTAACCAGATTCGGCGTAGCCGGGGTCCGCCCTAAAAAATTATCGCGGAGCTGGGATTTTAACCAGATTCAGTGTGACCGGTTCGCCTTCAAAAACTCACACGGCGCGTGGGCTTTAACTAGATTTGGTGTAGCCGGGGTCCGCCCTCAAAAATTATCACGGAGCCGGGATTTCAACCAGATTCGGTGTGACCGGTCCGCCTTCAAAAACTCACACGGCGACCGAGCTTTAACCAAATTCGGCGTAGCCGAGGTCCGCCCTCAAAAATTATCGCGGAGCCGAGATTTTAACCAGATTCGGTGTAATCTAACCGGGTACGCCCTCAAAGATTCTCGCGGAGCCGAGATTTCAACCAGATTCGGTGTGACTGGTCCGCGTTCAAAAACTCACACGGCACTCGGGCTTTAACCAGATTCGGCGTAGCCGAGGTCTGCCTTCAAGAATTCTGTGGGATCTCGGATTTTAACCATATTTGGTGTAACCGAGTCCTTCTCACAAACAAGTATATAGATAATTGATAATAAGCAAAGATTGAGCATCTATGAGATAAAGAGGGTGATACTCATCTGGATGTAGCTTGATGGAGTTCTCCATTTGCTTGTTTGGCTTGCAGGGAAACAACTAGATCCAGAAAAGGGAAATGCCAATCCCAGCTAAGAGTAATCGCGACATGCACTCAGAGTATATCCCGGCGTGGATTTGCTCAATATTATAGCAGCCGTGGAATTTCAACTGAATGCAAGTTTGACACTCTTGATTCCATATCTGCCCATGAGGGATTGCGGCTTTTGCAACACGAACACTAAAGAACTTAATGGGGCTGTTACATCTACCGCGATAAATGCAAGTGATTGTCCCTCTCTTCATATTGATGGGAAACTGTTGGTGGATAGTGTTGATGAGGACAAATTTATGCAGTTATGCAGAATTGTCGAAGCTAGTGGGACTAATGGTTGACATCAGCCTGCTCGGAGCTGTCGGGGAGCGCCTTCATAATCCTCCTCCAGAATGAGGACGTGACCTCGGCGTCTCGGCTCCTCCTCATCTTGGCGTATCATCAACCTCGGCTATTGCGATGGAGTCGAGATGCGTTGAATCAGCCTTGGCTTAACAACACCCTCAGCTACCATGATTTGTCTGTTTGCCCTGCCTCAAAACAATTCTCATAGACCAAATAATAGTTCAAGGAGATCAAACGCTATTGCCATATGTTTAGAGGGTTTTAGTGATTTGCTGACTCTTTCTCATATGAATAATATAGAAAAGACAAATAGAAAGCAGATATAGCAAAAGCAAACATAAAGTAATGTGATTCTACTATTGGCTTCCCTGCATCACCGAGTCGTAGAAATAATTCCTTTGGAATTGAATTAGCCTCGGCTTACCAACAACCTCGACTATCTCAATTTGCTCTTCTAGGATTCTCAAATGGGTATTGAACTCGCAATTGTATTAATTCTTAGAACTCATCCTCTGTCTCGTGGTTGTTGTTGCACTGTGGGTCTCCGGAGGCTGCTGTGCCGACGACTGTTGGCACGACGATAGGAGAATCTGAAGTTGTCGAACAAGATCCTCTAGGTCTGCTAGTTTTTTATTAAGGCCATCAAAGACTCCTCTGAGTTCTTTCTGGTGATCCTTCCAACTATCTTCTGGTCATGTGGAAACTTATGATCCAAATAGAGCACCTAACTTTATGCCAGAGTTGAAAAGTCTGGATTCCCCAAGAGAGAGGATAACGATCATGGGTTCTCCAAGAGAGATGATGATGATCTTCATGTTATTGATTATTGCGGTTTCTTGGTTGAACCATTGTTGGTCATAGGAATCGAAATTTAACGATCCCCACAGACGGCGCCAATGTTCCGTTCTGGGAACAGGACTGTTTGGACTTGACTAGGAGCCAAGCCTAGGGCCTACGTACCCTGTGAAGGGATCAAAGTCCACGTAGTTCGAGACACACACAGGCGTGTAACCAAAGGGGGTGGGGTGTTTGCTCTGTGTGACTGAAAGTAAAAGAGTGGAGAGTTAGAACCCGTGCACCTGGTTAGTCGTCCTTTATATTTATAGAGGTGTCCGAGGCAGATATCCTGGCCTGGCGTGATATCCGGGGCGAGCAATATCCGAGGCGAGTATCTCTGGATGTCGATATGATGTTGGTAGATCACGTAGATATAGTCCAGATACTCCTATGATGTCGATAGATAGGATCCGCTATAATATAGGGGGATCCGATACGTGATACATTCCACATTGGGCCATACCTCGAATATAGGCCTTGGGCCGGTCCGTAACAATATTAATTTTGGTTACTCAATCTTAGTTAGTTTTATCTATTTAGTGATTGTCCATCATTGAATATGATTTTGAGTATTAGGATTTAACTTGACGAAGGAGATTTTAATTAGGCTCTGAGATTCAGTAATATGATATTAGATTATGATTTAATTTGCGATTAGAATAGACATATACCTAATGGCCCCATATAATTGTTGAAGAGTGTGTTTGGTTTTTGTTGCCTCTTGAGTAACTATGTTAGACATAACAAGTTACTTAAGAGAGGGTTGTAAGTGGACCGATAGGCACTTGTAGCTATTTATATTTAAGATTAACAAAATTGATATTAAAGCTAACTAAATTTGTAAAAACAAGGTTTATGAAGCTAATAAGAGATTAGTGACTCTGGGTTGCTCATTTGATTATTGTGGTAATT
This sequence comes from Acacia crassicarpa, assembly GCA_034222035.1. NCBI lineage: Eukaryota > Viridiplantae > Streptophyta > Magnoliopsida > Fabales > Fabaceae > Acacia > Acacia crassicarpa. The sequence continues at coordinate 57,264,591 of JAWXYG010000002.1, read as the reverse complement.
TTCTTATTTTTACTTTCGTTTTAATTTTTTTCTTAATTAAATTAAATTTGGTTTGTTCAACATAAAGGATGAATGCTTAACTGAAGTTGTGGGTACTAAGTCCTCGTTGGAGTGATACTTTTCTAATCACTTTATTATTTGATACGGCCCGTATACTTGCGGAGTTATAGGCTATAAAGTTTTGCTCTATCAGTTTGATAGATTTCAACTGAGGTGCTGTTTGGTATGAGAGAAGACGAGAAGAAGTGAGCGGACGGAAAATTTTTTGGAGTTAAATTTAAGAAATTAGAGAAGTTCATTTATAAAATTTTAATAAAGAGGAGATGCATGATAAAAGATAAGAAAAATTAATTAAAAACTTTTCAGTACACTTCTCCATATTGTTTTTTAAAAATCCAACTCAAATCTTCCCTCTCTTTTCCCTCTCTCAAAATCCCTTATACCTGATAGAGCGCTATTTTTTTTTTGGTCAAGAGGAACATATATTGATACTAATAATAAAAGTTACATCAAACGATTACACTGCGACAACAAACTAAACGAAAAACAAACCAGAATAAGAAGACTAACAAATACAATAACACCAAACCAAATTTAAGGGAACCTAGTCACCACAAAACAAATAGGAATAAAAGTAACTTCAAAGACTTCATCGGCTTCTTAAACATTCAAGGTTAGAAAGGACATGAAAGAAGGTATTGGTTACAAAACTCACCCAATCGGGCACACCTCTTTATAAGAAAAAGCTGCACCTATCAGCTACATAATCACCCCTACTTGGGGTACAGGACAGAGAACACCCAACCTCAGACGAAAAAAGACAAGTGAAGTCCTGAAGAATACTCTTACTCCTCCATTAAAGCAAACTTGGTGACATCAATCAACCACCGAATAGATTTTGGCTAACATAAGCGATATGGATTCGCCCCCATTGAATAATCCTAGCAATGGTCCTCTCATAGATAAAGCACAAAATAGTAGCAACCATCGATAAAACCCTTCCCCTAAAAGCACAAATCTAATCCACAACAAAGGACACCATCATAATTACCCAAATCCACAACATCAGAAGACAAACACAAACATAAATTACCTAAATCCACAACATCAGAAGACAAATATAAACATAAAGCAATAAAAACAAAAGGAAAAGGAAAATAGAGACACCCCCTCCGCCAGAAACCACCAACGAGCCAGAGGCCATCAATGAGCAAGGGACCACTGTCGAGCTAGAGGCCACCGTCAAGTAAGAGACCACCGACAAGCTAGAGACCACCATCGAAGGAGACGTCGAGGCAAAAACTCCCACCGCCAGAGACGAGGGAGGACCACAGTTGCAACCAGAGAACAGAGGGTCGCCGGAGCTGGGAAGGCGATGAGGGCGGAGACTAGAGGAGAGTTGGCATCAGAGAAGAAGGACGGTCACCGCTCTATATCTCTGTTCCGACCTAAAACTCGCCTGCTCCTGACTCATCGAGGTCCGATCTGCACTTCGGCCGTGATTGTGGACCAAGAGGAGGCTCGCCGGCAGCAAAGGCAGAAGCCCAAGTGGAAGAGAAGGAACTAGGGTTTGGCGAGAGAGAGCGATACGGATAGGGGGTCGCGTGTTTGTGTTTCATTCTCAGTTGACAGAGCCCTAATAGGGCAAGGGATAAATCATTCGTTTAGATATATCAGTGTAGCAACTACTAATGTGATCTATGGAAATTGGAATATGTCCATCACGAAAAGTCATGAACTAGATAGTGTTATGAGAATCTTTGTTTTTTTGTTTTTTTTAAAAAAGGCCTCTCATCAAGAGGTGGCGACTAATGAAAGAAATTTTTTTGTTGTTACACTTTTCTTTGGATTCGGCTTAGGTCTTGTTCCGCCTAAAATCCACTGTCATCCTCTGCTTTGATACTGCGTCGTTTTGACTCAAAATGATAATTGATCCTCTCTTTTTTTATTTATTTTTTATTTAAGGGTACAAAAAAGAGATTTGGGATATTGAGTGGTACTAGAAAAATACTGATGAATACTTCATGGTCTTGAAAAATTATTTTATGACGTTGAAAAAATATTTTAGGGTACTGACAGGTACTAAAAAGATACTTCAGGATACTGATTGGGGATATTGGCTAGTACTAAAAAAATATCGTGAAAAATTATTTTAGAATGTTGAAAATAATTTTCAAGTGTTGAAATTAATTTTTCAAGATCATAAAGTTATTTTTTTTAGTACCAGCCAATATCCCTAGTCAACATCTTGAGATATCTTTTGAGTACCAGTCTGTACCCTTAAATATTTTTTAACATCTTAAAATAATTTTTCAAGATCATGAAGTACCTGTCAGCATTTTTTTAATACCAATTATATTCTAAAGTAATTTTTTGGTACCTGTTAGTAGTTTTTTTTTAAAAAAAAAGAAAAGATCACCTTACCTATTTTATGCTAAAATGGCGCAGTTCTAAGAAAAGAGGACAGCAGCGGACCATTAAAAAGGGAAAATCCGTACGGAGGCCCATTTAACAAAGATAAACCCAAAAAAGGCCCTAAGAAAAGTCAAAAGTCATAATAGGCCCCAGGGCCCTTTTTGACATCTGAATGTGTGGTTAAATGACCAAAAGACCCTCACTAACCTGCCAAATGAGAGAGAGGCAATTTCAGAATCATTCCCTCACTCTCTCTCTCAAATCGTTCTACTCTCTCCCGTGTGCTCACTCTCACTCTTGCCTTCATCTCCGACGGCCACTCTCGTCTCCGACGCTGCCGTTTGCGCTCATGTGGGAAAGGTAAAATTGTCAGGCCATTTATTCTCCTGTGTGATTTCGTCCTTTCATTTGTCGAAGGCGTGAACCCTAAGTCCATTCGACGCCTTGTTTGACTAGATTTGAAGCTCATCACTTTCGCAGTCGCAGCTAGATTTGAAGCTTGAGATCGGTCTCCATTTCCGTCCATAAGAACTGAACAGCCACAGTCGCTAAATTGGTAATTTTCTTTTTTCTGATTGACAACCTTTTTCGTTCTCAACTTCACGTCTTCGGCTATGCATGTTTTGCGTTCTCTTTTCTCGGAGGCTATTCAGTTTATGGTTTTGTTTAGTTGGTTGTTTGATTTTGCTTACTTCACTTCTCAGATTTTGTTCGGACTCTGTTTTCTTAATTTTTTTTGGAATTGATCCTTCCATTGCATCAATCATAAGAGGGATGTTTTGTGTTTTGTTGTGATGATTATGTTGTTGGTATATAATATTTGCTACTTTATGATGATAACTTGGGAAAATTATTGGAGATTTTGTTAAATTCTTCAAAAGCAAGGAGTGGGTACTCACAAATTTAAATAAAGTTCTGTCGTGATGATTATACTGTTGGCATATAATCATCTTTATTGTGGAAATGATATTTGACTTTCGAGCAAAAGAAAAAAGAAAAAAGAAATGATATTTGACAGTAGCAATTGGGTGGATTATTTGAGATGGAATGTGGGTAGTGGCACATCTGCATCTTATTCAGTTTTTCACTGCTTGTGTGTTATTTGGGTTGACGCTTTGGCTAGCTATCACACCTCTTAAATTTGACTTTGGCTAGTTTTTTGAAACTGGACATTTCAGACTGGCTTCATTATGCCACAATCAGGGTGATAGATGTTCTTCTTGGCCTTTATTGTGTTCGGAGTGTAGGTGCTGAAGGGGGATGTATGAACTGCTTGTTTATGAACATATGCTCCTTGTAGATTCAGCCTCGTGTTGTGTCATTTGAAGAGGATCCGGTTAAGCGAGTAGGAGCTTGTTTACATGTAGGGAGGAAGAGTAAATGGTGAGGCTGTTGGAGTTTTGACTAGATAAAGATTAGGATTTTCTGTCTAAAATAATTCTTTGCCTTGTGAGACGAAAGTGTAATTAAGTCTCTGTAATTGGCTTTTCTTTATGCTTTTAAACAAGATGACAACAACTTATCTAACTACCGCATCTCCTTGTTGCTAGTTGCATGTAGCAACTATCTGTGTGCAGGTGAATCTAATTGAATATTTTTAGGTTAAGTTATGCTACACTTAATTTTAAGCAGGATTGCTGTTGGTTGAGTTTTGAACTGCGTAAAAGTCTCCGTAGTGTATAGGCAAAGCTCATTGCCTGGAACCCTAGGACCATGGTAGTTTTATAACATTTCCCCAAGCCTTTCTGGTGATAAACTTGTCTGTTTTAGCTATCTGTTGTGCCATTCCCAAGTTTGTGATTTCTTAACTGTTGAGGGTAAGTATACTGTTCAAACAGGGGTCTTAAATAAGCTAAGTATGCGTATTTAATTCCTTGGGTAAAGGTCAATTACGATTTCACGAACTCTTAATTGTTAGATTAGTTTAACTTTATGCAAGTGAGAGCAATTTAGCTGAATTTGTTGGTAGGTAGTTCATGTGCAAGGTGCTATGTAACTAGGTATTTTTCCCTGAGTTTGCATGCCTTAATCAGTTCATGTGCAAGGTGCAATATGGGTATACTTCTCTCCTATAATCACTTCCTTGCTCTATAAGTTGTTTGCTTCCTATTCCTTTGTCAACGTTCTTGGCCCAAAAAATGCATGATACATTACAACATGATTAAGTTGATCTGGAATTCGTTTTGTTTATATGTTCAATATGAAAAAAAATATTACTTAGCAAGATGTTTTTTTAACCGGTATAGTTTTTGCACTTTAAATAATGTGTCTTGTGAAGTTTGATATATGACTTTACTAAAACTCTCTGTCTATTTCATTGCAGCCACTCATGTGGGCTTCATGTCATATCCTGGTTACAACAATGGGATGGCTCAGAACATGAGGCCGATGGGTGCACAATGCCACACTACACCGACGAAGACCTTCGTGAATTGAAGGTGGACTTCTTGTGGTGGCTCGTCAACCATCCTCGTAACAATCATTGCCAAAAAGTAAAGGCTTTAATGGAGGACTATCACAAGAGATTGAAGAGACATTAGGGCCATAGTTGTTAGGAATATATGTATTTATGACTCCTATGTATTCAGGAATTCTGACATTAAACATTTTGTATATTTTGTATATTGTTGACTGATGATAACTTGATAATCATTGTGGAATGACAACACAAAAATTTCTTGCTTCTGGTTTGATGTGGTCATGGACTGAGAACAACAAATTTTATCCTCTGTGTTGATGTGGTCATGGATTGAGAACTGAAAAATAACAGACAGGATTAACAACTTCATTAGGGGTCATTTACAACTTCATCAGGGTTCATTTACTACTTCATCAGTGTTCATTTACTACTTCATCAGTGTTCATTTACTACTTCATCAGGGTTCATTTACTACTTCATCAGGGTTCATTTACTACTTCATCAGTGGTCATTTACTACTTCATCAGGGTTCATTTACTACTTCATCAGGGTTCATTTACTACTTCATCAGTGGTCATTTACTACTTCATCAGTGGTCATTTACTACTTCATCAGGGTTCATTTACTACTTCATCAGTGGTCATTTACTACTTCATCAGTGTTCATTTACTACTTCATCAGTGGTCATTTACTACTTCATCAGTGGTCATTTACTACTTCATCAGGGTTCATTTACTACTTCATCAGTGGTCATTTACTACTTCATCAGTGTTCATTTACTACTTCATCAGTGTTCATTTACAACTTCATCAGTGATCATTTACAACTTCATCAGTGGTCATTTACTACTTCATCAGTGATCATTTACTACTTCATCAGTGGCCATTCACTACTTCATCAGCGATCATTTACAACTTCATCAGTGGTCATTTACTACTTCATTAGTGGTCATTTACTACTTCATCAGGGTTCATTTACTACTTCATCAGTGGTCATTTACTACTTCATCAGTGTTCATTTACTACTTCATCAGTGGCCATTCACTACTTCATCAGCGATCATTTACAACTTTATCAGTGGTCATTTACTACTTCATCAGTGATCATTTACTACTTCATCAGTGGCCATTCACTACTTCATCAGTGATCATTTACAACTTCATCAGTGGTCATTTACTACTTCATCAGGGTTCATTTACTACTTCATCAGGGATCATTTACAACTTCATCAGTGGTCATTTACAACTTCATCAGTGGTCATTTACTACTTCGTCAGGGTTCATTTACTACTTCATCAGTGTTCATTTACTACTTCATCAGGGTTCATTTACTACTTCATCAGTGTTCACATTTAGTCATTCCCCCTAACAAACAGACCTCCCTCTGTTTCGATGCCAAAAAACAGAGCAACCCAAAGTGTTTCAACATTCAGCTCGTATTTACAACTATATCAGTCATATTTACAACTACAACAGTCATATTTACAACTACAACAGTATGTATTAACAACTATCCCATTTCATCGTTTTTCAACCAAGTATATCTTCATCCCATGCACCCATTCCCACTTAAAAACACACATTTCCCTCTGTTTTCATGCCAAAAAACAGAGCCTAATTTTTTCCACCCACCCCAAAACTGATTAAAGATCAACTAGAATGGTGATAATGATATCTTAAGCAAAATCTTAGTATTTCTTACCTATTTCCTATCTGATTATAGCATAAAGTTGCCCAAGGTCCAACCTTTCAGCAACCCAACCTTCAACTAAAAAAAAAAAATTCAGCATCAGCAAATTCATGGGTAGATGAGTTCAGCCTATACAGAAATGGATGATTGAAAATATAGGTTCAGAAAAATATAGGTTCAGAAAAATGAATGCACGATCAGAAAAATTTCTTCATCTTTGCCAATGGTTTCTCTCCGTGAGCTCGTGTGTTGCCGCCAAAATGAATGCACGTTCTGTTCACTCTTTTTATTTCAAGACTTATTCTTTTTGCTTCTTAACTCAGGGGTATCTTGGTCTTTTCCTTTATTAATCCACTCCCATTCAAGGCCCTAGGGCCTGATCTGGGAAAATGAGAGTTTTAGGGCCCTTTTTGGGCTTACCTTTGATAAAAGGGCCTCCAAAATGATTTTCCCCATTAAAAAAAAGGACCCAGCCGCGTCCCTTTTCTTTGTACTTCATATTTAGATCATAATGGTAGCTTACACTTCCCACTAAAGAGAGGGGGGGGGGGACGAAGCCTCAAGCCCTCAACAGTATTGGATGATCTTTTTTTATATTGTTATTTGACTATATTAGATTTAAGTATTATCAGACTTAATAAGAATAATTGTCTCAAAAGAATTTTTTGCATTCATATAAATTTAAACTTGATATTTCATATTTAGAACTCGAGATTTGATATTTAGGCGGTGACGGCCTTTGCATTATGACAAATGCCTATTGGTGTATTACAAATTTACATGACGTTTTAAAGCAGAAAAATATTAAACAAAATGATCTCATACCTTACGGATGCTATCGTTCGCGTGATTGTCAGAATTGTTTTTCGACAAACGAATAGTACAAAATTTATTTTGAGCAGGTGGAGAAATACAGCACGCGCATATATTGAAACTATTAAAGTTTAAATTAACTTGCGTGATGGTATAAAAATATACATAAATTTTTGTATAAAGTGCACCAAACGCTATATACTTTTCGAAAGTGTAAAAGTATTCATAAGCTTGTAAAATTAGAGTAAAAATGACATTGTCATTAAAAAAAGCTAACGTCCAGTTATACCAATTTGAAATTATTAAAATACCCAACAAAAAAAAAAAAACTTTCTCCCTTCCAACCTCCGATATTTTTGACCTGAGTATATATTGTCATTAAAAGAATGAAGCATAACAGAGCAAACAAACGATTTCCAACGAAGCAAAACTAAGATCAACAAGAAAAAACTAGTAGTGAGAAATCTATATGATGCAACCCATAGCACAATCAAGCAACAAAATTTTATCTTGAAATCAAGTAAAAAACAATCAATCTTATTATGTTATTCGGATAAGTGAGTTGATCTACACAAATATCTCAAAGTCATTAAAAATTTTATTTTGAAAAAATCAAAAGCTTCAAATGAAGACAACTTGAAGACGATCCAACAGCTACCTCCACTCTCTACTGCGCCCTCGATCACGCTGCCTCCAATGTAGACGACGTCGCCGTTCTCGTCTTCCCCAATTGGGTCAAACATTTCAACAAAAGTGGAAGCCCCTAGCCGAAGGACATAGTAGAGCATTAGAGGAGGAAAAATCCAGCATTAACAACGCCACATCCTCCTTTCACCGTGCAGCAACAGTGATGGAGCAAGATCAATGAAGACGAGGAAGAAGTTGAGTTATTGTTGTCCTCGATTCGATTTGCAAAGAGGAAAGGAAAAAAAAAAGGCACAATGGATTCGGATTTACAAGACATTGGAGAGGCGAGAATCATCACAGTTGCTAGCAGATAGTTGTTATTGACACTGTAGAGATGCCGCTGCCGTCACTGGCATCTGAGAAGACAATGGGAAGATGGAGGGAGCAAGGGGAGAGTCGACAATGAAGGGAATAAGGGATCAATAAAGGAAGGGCATTAAAGTAAATAAAAATGTGTATATATATATATATATTTAATAGTATGGATCCCACCATTGTGCGTTTTAATGGCACTGTGATTTTTGCTTCAATTTTATAAGTTCATATATAATATTGTACTTCTATGCCGCTGCTCCACACTCAACAGATGCTTTCATCCACTCTATATTTGAGCCCCCTGGCATTGTATTAAACGTTTGATTCTCTTTTGTCCCCAACTAACGAAGGAAAACAAATAAATGATTTTTTTTTTTTTTTTGATCCGTCGATGAACTATAAGATAACGGCCCATTTGAAAGAACTATCTTCACAACCAAAACACTCACCACATCATCTTTATGCCAAGTTATATCATTAACAACCTAAGCGTCCTCAAGTCTCGAAAGAGAAAACTCTTGATTATAAAAGATGGGGAAAAAAAAGGGCCCAAACGCCCATATAAATTCATTGATTTCCCCCAATAACATAGAGTTGCGAACACAATCTAAAACCATGTAACTAGGGTCATGCTTTTTCTGTCCTATCAAGCCTCGGTTTAATCCTGCTTCTTATCTATTCGTCCAGGTTCAACAGGTTCTGCTGGAGCCGGTCCAGCATCTGCATCAACCTGCAAAAGCAATGAAGTGTAATTTAATTTACAAGCAAGGTAACCATGAAATCAAACATACAACACAAGCGTTTATTAATATTCAGAATCTGCATAGCTAAACTCACAGATCTATGCCACGAGCATGGTAAAATCCAGAACAGAATCCATAATAAAGTTCAGACGATGATTTCATAATATACAAGACTTTCAAAAATAAAAAAGTTAAAAAGAAAAGAAGAATATCGGAAGTCAAATATATGCACAGATCAAAATATATAAAAAGCTGAATAGTGCATTTTCTTTCTTTCTAGGGAGAAGATCTGCATGATGTCACGCACGGAAAGGAACGCTGGATAATTCGCGTGCACGGGCACTCCGCATTGGACTGGGAGGTTGAGACTTCAAATGAGGAGAAGTCTAGAAGCTCCTAAAATGTTGTAGATATGTGTACATAGATGTAGAGTTGTGTAGAGAATTCTAGAGAACTCTAGGAACTATGTAAATATCTAGATATTTGTAGGGAAGGTTCCGGAGAGCTATTCTCCACCGTCGGATGTAATTAATCGTAGCCGTTCATTGAGGAGGTGATAGGCTATAAATAGGGGATGCCTCCTTCATTTGTAACACATCCAAGAATCCAAGAGTCTTCAAGTCATTTGTTGTTCAAGAGCTTGTCTCTCTAAGTTCTTTCTCTCTCTAAGAGTTCTCTTGTGTTCTTTGCCTTTCCTTGCCTTCTCGAGGGGATTCGGCTGACTTAGTAAGGTCGAGAGGGGTGATCAAGCTAAGGCCGGCACGGTATCTGGGTGATCAAGTCCAAGGCCGTGACAAAGTGGTATCAGAGCTTTGGTTCAAGGCAGCTAGGTTCAGAGCTGTGAACTTGGTTCGTGGTAGCCATTTGGTAAGTAAGGATGTCGGGCACAACTGAGGACGTGGTGGTGTCGGGAGAAGGAAGGGGTAGGGAGACCCAAGTTGATCGGGAGGCAAAGAAGACCCGAGGATCAAGTAAGTCCCGCCAAGCCGCTGATATGGCCACTTTGATGGCAAAGGTGGAGGCTTTGGAGGAGGCCTTACACGGGGTGGCTATTAGGGTGGACAAGGTGGAAGGTGACTTTGAGACACTTGAAACCCACACCCTTAGCCAATTTGACAACTTGAGGTCAGATCTTGATTCGCACCTCAATGTTGAGGAGGAACGAGCTGAGTCTATGAGGCGACTCGAGGCAAAGGTAATGGATGCCATTACCGCGATGCAGGGACAGCTCAACTCTCTGAAGACTTCTTTGGAGAGACAATCAAAGACTCCGTTGGTGGGTGGTACCAGTGGAGCAAGGGAGGTGAGGTTGGATCTCCCTAAACCGAAGGAATTTCAAGGCGTTCGTGATGCCAAGGAGGTTGAGAACTTCTTGTGGCAGATGGAGCGATATTCTGAGAGCCTGAACTTGGTTGATGATGCAACCAAGGTACGTACTGTTTCCTTGCTCCTTAGTGATAATGCTATGTTATGGTGGCGTAGGAAGCATGCAGACATGGAAAGGGGCCTTTGCAAGGTCGAGACATGGGATGATTTCAAGAGGGAACTGAAGAAACAGTTCTACCCTGAGAACGTGGTCTACATGGCGCGCAAGAGGTTGAGGGAACTCAAGCATAAGACTACGATTCAGGATTATGTAAGGGACTTCACGACCCTCACGTTGCAAATCCCTAACCTCAGTAGCGAGGAGACATTGTTCTACTTCGTGGATGGTCTTCAGAATTGGGCCAAGCATGAACTCCAACGGCGTGGTGCAGCAAGTGTGGACGAAGCCATTGCCATTGCTGAAAGCCTCACTGATTATCAAAGGGGTGAGAAAGGTGAGACTTCTGGACCTAAGTCTTCTGAACCCAACCATGGGAACGGTGGGGGAGACAAAGGTAAGGAGTTCGTCAAGGGAGGAGCGGACAAGTCTTCCCGGAAGGACCAACCTGAGGACAAGAAGAAGAAGACAATCAGCTGCTACGTGTGCAAAGGGCCACATTACATGAGCAAGTGTCCCAAGCTGGGTAGTTTGTCAGCCCTTGTTCAGGGGAACGAGGGAACCGATGAGGAGGAACCCAACATGCGGATGGGATCTCTCAGAGTCTTGAATGCCTTGAAAGCCAAACATGAGGAACCTGTTGCGAGGAGTAAAGGCCTCATGTTTGTTGATGTGGAGCTGAATGGGAAGCCAGTGAAGGTGATGGTGGACACCGGGGCTACCCATAACTTCATCACTCCTGAAGAGGCCAAGCGGGTAGGTCTCTCAGTTGCTCAAGCACGAGGAGGATGGTGGAAGTCTGTGAACACTCCTGCCAAGCCTCTCAATGGCGTAGCTCGTGGGGTAGAGCTATGAATGGGAACATGGAAGGGGACCGTGGATTTGTCGGTGACCCCTATGGACGACTTCAATGTGGTACTGGGTCTGGACTTCTTGCGTAAGGCAAAAGTTGTCCTCATGCCAGGCGAAGATTCATTGTGCTTCCTTGAGAAGGGGATTGGTTGCACAGTGCCTACGACAAGCAATGATCAGGATGTTGGCTTGTCTGTCACCTACCTTGCGGCTTTGAAGGTGGTGGATCCTAATGTGGAGGATTGTGGGAATCTTCCCCCTGTCATAGTGAGGAGTGGAGACCTAGTGCCACCAAGGCTCCAAGAAAGGTTGCCGCTTGGACGAAAGGTGGAACATGGGTTGGAGCATGGAGTTGGCACGGCCGGTGCAATGGGTGATGCATTGGGCCGAAGAGTTCTAGCAATGAGATCCTTCCAGGGCGAGTCGGCCAAGGGACGGAAGGAGATTGTGGAAGGGAGGGAGTGCGTCTCTGAATACCAAGTAGGAGACAAGGTGGTGGCAAAGCTCCTTCCTCAGCAATTGAACGTGTTTCGAAAGAAACACAAGAGCCTGTGCAGTGATGAGGGCGTCACTGGATTAGGTGGGGGAGAGTGTCACTCACGGAAAGGAACGCTGGATAATTCGCGTGCACGGACACTCCGCATTGGACTGGGAGGTTGAGACTTCAAGTGAGGAGAAGTCTAGAAGCTCCTAAAATGTTGTAGATATGTGTACATAGATGTAGAGTTGTGTAGAGAATTCTAGAGAACTCTAGGAACTATGTAAATATCTAGATATTTGTAGGGAAGGTTCCGGAGAGCTATTCTCCACCGTCGGATGTAATTAATCGTAGCCGTTCATTGAGGAGGTGATAGGCTATAAATAGGGGATGCCTCCTTCATTTGTAACACATCCAAGAATCCAAGAGTCTTCAAGTCATTTGTTGTTCAAGAGCTTGTCTCTCTAAGTTCTTTCTCTCTCTAAGAGTTCTCTTGTGTTCTTTGCCTTTCCTTGCCTTCTCGAGGGGATTCGGCTGACTTAGCAAGGTCGAGAGGGGTGATCAAGCTAAGGCCGGCACGGTATCTAGGTGATCAAGTCCAAGGTCGTGACAATGAGCTCTACTAAAAAATGGCACAGAAGTGTAAAATCAATTTCCAGTGATCCCCTTCACAACACTCTCCTCTTGGTAGTAATGAGGCTCCTAAAGTTGTGTGCTGTGATCAAAGACATGGACACAAGCTTGACAACATTTGGCTTGCAGCACAAACTCAATTCATCATCAACAAAGTCAAATGAAGAGTTCTAAAAGGCAAACACTCATGATCCAAAAGTTTCAAATTATTTTTCATCTATAAAACCAAAAGTCCCAATTCATATAACTGCAAGCTCATAAACTATGTGAATGTTTAGGTAACTCTGAAACCATGGTTTCGGAAGCTCTTTCTCGCAAAGAGAAACAGAACTCCTTTCATATGCTTACCTCGTAAATCGTAAAACCTGTTCTCCAAAAGCTAATCCAAACACACACTAAACCTTGCCAAAAAAATCAAACAAAAATATCCATAGGTCCTAAACACATGGGTTTGGACCCCTAAGAACCCTGATCTGCATCATGCAACCTCAAATTAGTGGCTCATTCACAATCCATAACACAGAAAATAGCAGCCCCCAAATCGTTCATAACTTGGTAATCACTATTCAGCTAAAATAGATAAAGGAAAGTCATTGACTCCAATGATATATATAAGTGTTCGGCCATCTAAATTTGTTTGCATCACACCTTCATCTTCATTTGTCATGTGTCCATTTTATACATCGGAGGGGAAATGGAAATTAAAGACACATCTCTCAGACAATATTGAACTTTTTAAACTTCAAACAATCTTATCTGTTTCCAATTCACACAGACAAAACTGCAATTTCTAGACAACGTTTCTGCCGGCATACTCCAGAACAAGAAAAAAGGAATAAGTTTTTCCAACACTAAAAGGAAGGATCGCCTATGTGATTTGAATCCAGAACCCAGTATCAAATACCTACTGCAATGACTACACAGAAGACCTGGAAAGCATTTGAGGGACAAGAAGCATAGGTTCCTATTGAGTAGATCAGTCTGGGGTTAATCATAGATATGTGTGCACAACAAATCTATTTGAGGGCAAAAATTAACTTGCAGTTTCCAGGGATGAGATTCATAACAAAATCCTAAATATAATTTTTTTCCTGTTGAAATCTTAAAACAGAAAATTGGATATCTTTTACACCACTATGCCACTGGTTTTCACTTTTCTTCTTCCCCATTATGAGTTGTTCCTGAAAATTGTATTGCCAGGCCAGAATTTGGGTTCATGGCCAACCCGGCCTATCTTTGTGCACTCCTAAATTAGAGGATCAGGAAATTCTATAATGGAAAAGACCAGGAAGTCAACTGTGATGATTGTTCAGCTTGTGGCATTAGATAATACCTCTCTAAATATATCATGATATGTAGCCATTTGTTTACCTATCTTTCAAATCTGTAATGCTCCCAGTGATCCTCAACTATGAGATAGTTAGTATCTATCTTGATCTACTATGAGATAGTTACTTTCACGATCAGGGTCCAGGGAAAATATCATTGGCCACTCCCTATCACTAGGAAGCAACAAACATTTCCCTCCAAACCACACAATGACCAATTTGGTCTTCTTTTTAAGAGAGTGATTTCTTAACTTTAATACAAAAGGCGATTCAAGTTGTTTTATTAATACAAAAACTATCAATCAGAGATGGATGCAGAATCAGTCTAACGATAGCACCATGCATATCCTAAATAATGTAAGGCATTCACTCACCTTGCTATCCTTCTTCGCTGTAGGCTTGTACGGACATGCTGGAGGAGCCCTCTCCGGTTTCTTGTACTCCCAGCCCAAAAGTGCATAGATTTTTCCCTAAAATTTATTAACAAACGAAATGGAAGAAAGGATTGTACGTTAAAGATGTGTGCATATCAAGAAAGAAGAATTTGATGAAGAAAAAGACAATCCAGAATTACAAAAATTCCTGATAGGTTTTCAAATTTAGCCCGAATGATTTATCGTATACAATTCCAACTGCTAATCCTCCGGAATATTTAAAAAACAAAAACGGCCCCCAAAATCTTGGATACGAGATTGAGATCATGAAAGCAGCGAAGCGATCGGAAAAGAGAGAACACAAGCATAAAACAGGATGATGAGTGCCCAAGGTAAATTACCATAATATAATAAAATAGGAGTGGCAGGATGTTGACAATTGGAACGAGAAAGAGGGGCAGCAAACATGCCAGGCAAACCTAGAACAAATTCAGAATTCACAGTATCAGATAATTAAACTAAAGACCGGAAAACGGAAATCGCAAAAAGGTAAGCCAGATTGCACAATCGTGAGTTAGCGAATAAAAATTACCATTTTCCAATATGCGTTGCTGCAGACGATTACGGGGAAAACTGAGGGATCGATTGAGCCAAGAACCAAAATGAACCTAGGGTATGAAATATATTAAGAAAATATTTATGAAAAAAAGTAAAATTATATTAATGAAAATTGGCCCATACTTGCAGACGATTACGGGGAAACTGATGTATCAAGAACCAGAGCGAACCCAGGGATGAAAATATATTAAGAAAACATTTATGAAAAAAATAAAATTATATTAATGAAAATTGGCCCATACTTGCAGACGATTACGGGGAGGTATCGTTTGACCCAAGAACCAAAATGAACCTAGGTATGAAATTATATTAAGAAAATATTTATGAAAAAAATAAGACTATATTAATGAAAATTGACCCACACAGGTCTCCTGAGACTTGACGTTATTAGAACCTAACCAACTGAGTTGATAGGACGCGGCTTCTCCCTCTATTACCTTGTGTTTTTTATTTGAGAATGGAGATCGAGGATTTTTACTAAATTATTATTAATTAAAAAAAATATTGGGAGTATAGTTATAAAGTATTGAAAAAATTTTATGGATAATTTGGTCAAAGCAAAGTAAAATATTTTTCTTCCCTCCTTACCTCTCAAACCAAATACACTTCATTATCTGCTGTCCTCCTTTATTATAAAACGACGTCATTTTGGTACAAAATAATGCAGATGCTGCCTTTTTCTTAAAAAAAAAAATTGGTACTAACTAGTATTAAAAAGAAACATCAAGATACTTAACAATACATAAAAAAAACATTTCATGATCTTGAAAAATATTATAAAGTATATTTTTAGTGGCAGTCACTACCCTAATTATTTTTTCAACATCCTAAAATAAGTTTGCAAGAATATGAAGTATTTTTTTAATACCACCAATATCCTTTACCATTCAGTACCTGAATATTTTTTTTAAAATCGTCAAATAATTTTTCAAGATCATGATTAGTACCAATTAATATCCTAAAATATTTTTTTTAGTACCAATCAGTATCCTAAAATATTTTTTCAAGATTCTAAAATAATTTTTAAGATCATAATTATTTTTCAGTAATTTTGAAGTATCTTTTTAATACTGGTCAGTACTCTAAATTTATTTTAAAAAAAGAAGCAACTACAGTTTTTTATGTCAAAACAGCGCTGTATTATGATAAAGGAAGCCAGCAGAAGGTAAAGCAATTGAAGAGAAGCTGCGCCCAAGTTAAGAGGACAGTGGGTTTCAAAAATAATAATAATAACATATATAAAAAAAAAATTCAAAACATTTTCAGATTTCTTTTTCGCACCCTATTGGAGCCATTTACTAGGGTTTTTTTTTTAAAAAAAAAAAGAGAGAAACGGTGATGGTGAATTTTTCACAATAAAAATAGTGAAAACGTGGCTTGATATAAATGAAGGGATAGGGTATTATTACTACCACTTTTTCATCGTTAGATCAGAATTTTATCTACTTTTATCATTTCTCTATCCTATTGAAATTCTGATTTAACGGAAGTGGCAGTGACTTTAGTAGCGATAAAAAATGGTAGTGACAATATCTCATTTCATAAATGAATATGGTTAAACTATAATTTACTAAACTCTTTTATTCCAGGCTGTAACATTATTTAAACTTTTAAATTATTCTATAAGATAATATAGAGAGTTGCTGGGAAAAAAAGAGAGGATATTATGAAGAAACTATATGAAAGTCTGCAATTCTCTTAACTTCTCACACCTCGTTCTTTTATGGAATTAGAGCTAGAGGTATGGTGTCTCAAATAGCATGGCTTCCTTGAGCATCGCTCCTGGGCGTTAAACATAGTTATCTCTTCTTTTCAGTCTTCAATTTGCCTTCGTAACTCAAAAGGGGGAAAAAAAAAGAGTTGGAGGTACAGTTAAAGCTGATCAAATGTTTCAAACCATTTTTTTTTTAAAAAAAAACAAGGATTTGATCATGTGAATGCTAAAAACGAAGTTGGTAAGTTGTACTCTAGACTTTAGAGAAATCCTTAAAAAAATATAGTTTGTAACATAAATTATAAATTGTAGTATAAATTATCTCATATATTTGGAATCGAAATATTACTTGATTATTCAAAAGGGGAAGACACTTTTTTTTTTAAAAAAAAAAAACAAAATTCATTTCATTTTCTATTTTAAGAACCAAATAATCACAAGGGCCTGGACATATCTTATTTAGGGTCTGTTTGGTTCGACGGAAGGGGGATTTTAGTGGAGGGAAGGGGATACAAGGGATTTTAATATTATCTTGTTTGGATTAATCGGAAGGAAGGAGAAGAGAGAGATTTTAATGTTACCTTGTTTGATTTAAAAAGTGAGGGGGGTAAAAAATTTTCACATTGATAACTTTACTTAGGATTAGCAAAGGCCTTGCCTTGAGAACTATAAATTATAATCACAGCTTCTGATATATTTAATTTTATGAAGTTGAACCAGCTGACAGGTGTAGGGAGATCATCAGCATTTCTTCGATAGCAAACCCCAACAAAACTCCCAGAGCAACAATGTGACATAATATGTCGCAAGATTTAAATCATATTAATTGAATGTATCTCTGAGATAGCTGCATACGTCTCATACATAGTGTGTTTGTCTGCGAGTGTGTGAGTGTTTACCAAACTAATCATATTAATTTGCACACCCAGCAAAACAGAGGAAGTCACTACAGGAGAAAGTTGCATACGAGTCTTCGAAATTTCAGATTTTTTGAATGAAAATAAAGAAGGGGGATGATCTAAAAGCAACAGGCTTCTTTAGTATACATAACTTGAAATTTTCAGAAGCTGAGCTGAGCTTGAGCAAAGAAAAACTGCCATTGCAAAATCCGGTGAAAACAACACAGTTCGAGAAAAAAAGGGAAATTTCTCTGAGCAATAGGCAAATTTAGTGTACATAACTTCAAATTTTCAAAAGTTGAGCTAAGCTTCGGAAGAAAAGTGTCATGGCGTAGAATCTGACGAAACAGTACAGTTCGATAAGGGGAAGAAGCACCGACATTTTTGCATGCAATGTTCGAAAGCTTTAAAAGCTACTTTCAAATAGCAAATATTACTGCTCCAAGGAAACTGCGATCTAATCCAAGGAAAAAAATCGCCCCGATAGAAACCCAGAAACTGAATGCACTATAACAAAAAAAAAAAAAGGACGTTAACATCTGACGAGACATATACAAGCTAGAGACAGAAAGAACTAGATGCGATTAAGGAGGGAATGAGCACAAACCCAGAACATTAGCAGAAGGAAGGTGAGCCATATAAAGGGGCCTGTATTCTCGAAATAACTGAAAAAGAATGAAGGTATGTTAGTCCACTAACACACTAATTCTAATAATTCCTCTAAATCCGTCCAATTTGGGGGTGATGTTTTAGAATGGAGAGGGAGGAAATTTTAAAAAATTTCTCCTCTCCCCCTAAAAAGTATGGTTAACCAAATGAGGGGAGAGAACTAAAATCCCTCTATCCTCTTCCAATCCCTTTCCCTTCCCATAAACCAAACAGACCTTTAATCATTTTAGTGTTTTACTCAAGAAAAGGGGGGAAAAAAGTGCGTTGAGGGTAGCGGAGGCCGGAGAAATAGCGGACCGCAATCGCAATGGAGAAAAGCCGCGCAAGAAAACGGTGTCGTTGAAGAATTGAATTTGGAAAAACTGAGAAAGAACTCCGCGCTCTCGTTTCTTGACTTGAAAGGGCATCTCCCGCCAGTTAGGGCAACTGAGTCTGAGCATTCACTGTGTGCTCCTGTCATGACGGATCCTTATGATTTCTCCCTGCACGGATACGCCGGAGTTCCAACGGCACAAATATTAGAAAGCGAAGAGGAATCTGCCGCTAGCGAAGAAGAAGAGGAGGATGATGACGAGGAGGAGGACGAGGACGAGGACCAGGCCGAAGAGTACATTCCGCTTGTACAGTCTCCTACGGCATTACAGGGCGTTCCTTCTACCTCCGACCAATATGATACCATAATTCAAGAGGTTCCGGATGATTGTGTTGAAGAAGAGGTAAACAAACGGCGGAGGACTGAAGGGGGAGAAACGTGTTCATCTTTGGGAATTGGGAGCCTTGACAGTAGTCAAGGGAACCGTGCTGACATTGATGGCTTGTATTGCCCCATTTGCCTGGAAGCTTGGACCAATGACGGTGAACACCATATCTGGTACAAAGCCCTTACCGCCTCTTTATAATTGATTTTTATTCAAAATTATTTTATCCTTTTTCTGATATGTCACGTTCAAGCACATTTATATATAAGTTCATTCGTGTTTGACGATGATCAGGGCTGCTTAGTACCCTTTTTTTTTTTCTGTGCATGAATTTAGCTGTCTTCCGTGCGGGCACATATATGGTATGTCTTGCATCAAAAGGTGGCTTCAACAGCGGAAAAATTCTGGAAAGGTAATTGTATGTCGTGGCTGGGAAACATTTTTCAAAATCAGCATACAGAAACCATGACATTCTTTTGTTTGTACTTTTCCTTCAGTGTCCACAGTGCAACAGGAAATGTGCATTGAGGGATGTGAGGAAACTCTATGCTTCACGTGTACTTGCTGCTGATGAAGAGTTACACAAGGTTGGTTTACTTTTATGTGTGTATAACATATCAAAGGAGACTTTGGAGAATTAAATTGTCTGATGAGTCTTCTTTGTTTGCAGAAAATTCTGTCGCTTGAGGCCCGATGTGCTATTCTTGAAGGCAAGGTTTGGGGCCAAAGAAAGTTTTGAATTTGTCTGCGTTAGAATATTTTGCTTTATTTACAAAATGGAAAAAAAAAAAACCGTTATATTCTGTGACATTAGGGGGAATATGCTGCTATATTTCTATTACTGCTGATTATCTGTGAGAATTATGGCCTTAGGGCTCTGACTGGAGCAAGAGAGAAGCAGCATGGAAGAAAAAAGAAGGCCAATTTCGTCTCAAAGTTAAGAAACTTACGGAGGTATTTATTAATCATGTATTTTTTTTTTCAACTTACCTGTCATTTTCTGTTGCCCCGACACATACCACTCCTGATGCTTAATATCAGTTTTTTCATTGTTGTTTGCTACACCTGGAAACAGTAATTTTGCATTCTTCAGTTCTTATGCATTAATGTTGCTCTAACAAGTCGTCTCATGGGGCCTAAGCCTTTGACAATTGGATGGTATAAATTGAGGTAACATGCTTTAGGGTGATACTAGACAGATATACTCAAGTAATATGAATTCATGAATATACAAAAAGTTGGTGCAATTGATATTGGTTTTTCTGTTCAGATTCTTTTGGATATTTGTATCTGTATTAAATTGTTTTCATTGATTAAACTCTGATCCTCCAGAGAAATACATATTTGGAGCAGCTGATACAAGATATGGAAAGAAGGAAAACTAGTGCCATGGAGGCAATTGGGAATTGTCGATGGGGATCTGAATCAAGTAATCATTCCTTCAAATAAAGGATCTTCTCTGGAGATCCCCGAGTTTTATTTCACTCTGTCCCCCCCCCCCCCAAAAAAAAATAAATAAATAAATAATCTCCTGAATAATATTTTTCTTTGGATTGACAAATGGCAGCATTTGTCAAATTACTTCCCCGTACTTCCCCAACTTACAGATCCCTTTAATTAATGCTATAGCTTGTGCAAGGTCCATTTTTGTTTCCTTTTGATCTGGGGTTCTGAACTTATTGACTCTTTTTAAAAAATTATTTTGTAGAACATGGCTTTGGGGCAAAGATAAATGGGAAAGGACATTGTTGCAATTTTGAATTGCAGGTAAGGCAGTCTGACTTTACTTTTCTGGAGTCAGATGTACCCGATCCCAACAAAGGACCAATATATGTTTTAACACCTCTTGACATATAGGAAGTGGCTTCTGTAGAATGTTGTGCTATACTATAGTTGTTACTTGTTGGCTAATGTATGCTTGCTTTCTTGCAGAATTTGAGTTTACTCCATCTAATCCATATTTTGACAATTTAGAATTCACTGACCTGGTTTTCTCAACCTTTTCAGAAAGAGTTTCAGCTAGGCAGTGCTCTTGTATTTGACATAAATGCTTCTAATCAAATTTTATTAATGGCACAAAGGCCAAAAGGGATAGGCGGACCCTACTTGTTAGCTAAAGTAAGATTTTTCAACTTTAAAATTTAGATATGTGTTTTTATATAGCTTTACTAGCTGCTCATGCAATGAGATATCTCTTTCAACTTTTGGAAACCATGTTCTGCAGATGAGCTTGATACCTCCATATGAGATGGGAGATATCTTCCTGCCTTCTGGTTCATGTGCTATTAAAGATCTCCATATTTCCCCTTCAAATAGTGACCTGGCCCTTTATGCTTCATTAGGAAGGAAATTATCAGTACTCAGGTGGGATCACATTATGTGTTATTAATACATTATTTTTTCTTACATATAAGGAAAGAAAATTCATTCATTGTCATAATTGTTTTTGCTACAGCATGGAGAGCAACAATGTGGTTGTCAATTATGATCTACAGGTGGAAGTTTAACCCTTTTATTTCTATCTAGTGCTAATGAAAGATGTTGGTACTAGTTTAATGGCCCTTATGCTTTGTGGTTGATTAACATTTCTGTGCTTGTATCGTGTTCATCTTTCTGGTATTTTGTGTTCAGGTTCCTGCTTGGTCATGTTCATGGGATCTCAGCAGTTCCCATAATGTATACGCTGGACTGCAGGTCAGCACCTTGGTATTTTATTTGTTGGGAATAAGAATTTCACAAACTGATTTTTCTTTATTCATTTTGCAGAATGGTTCTGTCTTGGTATTTGATTTGCGCCAAACTGCTGGGCCCATAAAATCCCTAAATGGGTTAACTAGCAACCCCGTTCATACTGTCCAGTCTCTTGTACAAGATTCCAGTCTTCCTTCAGGCGTTGGAACAATTCTATCTGCTTCTGCCATTGGCCTGTGTCAGTGGAACATAGGTGCTGAAGAGGGGTAGGCTATTAACATGTCTTGTATATTAGATTGAAGCCTGACTTTATTTTTGTTTCCAATGCCTTCTAAATATTCTGCTCAACTTCCTCTCTGTAGATTCTATTCTGTAAAATTTGTGATTGTTTGACTTTGATGGATACAAATTCTGTTTTTTATGGTTTTTATATTGGCTTTAGGGAATTGGCTTGTTTTGGTCCACCTTTGCATATTCCCTTTCTTTTTGTTCCCTTCTTTGGTTTTGACTGTGTTAAAGCGAGGAGTTCTTTTCTTGTGAGTTATATGTTCCTTCTTTTTACCCTTTCTTTTTCTTTTTTGGAAAACGTTATTACTACTCTGTTTGCATTTTTGGAAACATGCATTTGTTTCATTATCAATCAGAATAGTGCAAAACCGTCACTGGACTTTTCAAATTGCTGTGCATAAGTTTATTTTTGGTTCTCTGTGGCCTTGACTGATGTTTTGACAGCGTTAATGTGGAATCTTCGTCATCTTCTAATTCTTTGTTACGCTTATTAGCTCTATTGATGGATTTATTTGTTTTGTGAAGGCCGTGTATGATTCCTGAAACTGGTAGTAATGGGGTTTGTATATCTTTTGCTTATTGCCCGAGTAGTGATGATGTTGTCATATCATACCGTCCCAAATTTGACATGTCCACTGATGGGTCTCTCTCTCAACCATCTCTCAATCCATCCCAAGTTATACGACAAGGAGTCCAGGGCTCTCATGTTTTGTTCAAGAGACTTGGTGGAAGCCATTTTCAACCGTTGGGTTCCTCACGTGCCAATGTAAGTAACATTCGACTTCCAAAATGTGTAATAATGGATATAGAGAGTGAGAGCCGATGGTTAGCATCCGGAGATGAAGGTACATGTGAATTGGTCTTGCAAGAGTTGCCATCTTTTGGGGTTGTTCAGCGTTTGAAATTACCAGACCATGTGCGGGATCTGAAGTATTCTTCTACTCTGAATCATGGATTACTGGGATGTTTAACTGGAAAGTCATTGCAACTTTTCTGTACCAAACTCTCTTGAGAAAGGTAATTCTATATCATGATGCGTTTTCTTTTCTTTTATAATTTTGGGCCAACTGCTGTATGCCTGCATCATTGTATGACTGCGATATGTAGTGTGAGGAAAGGAGGGGCGTCAGGGGAAGGAACACTCGTGTTTTGCTACTTTTGTCTTGGGAATTTCAGCTATTACCACTAACTTAAACTATGATAGCATGGAATCACAAGTTTGGGGGAGAGTGTACAGTGCAACTGTTTATAATCTAGTTTTAATTGCCATATTTTAATGCTCAATCTTTATTGCTTAAGTTTTTTAATGATTTGATGTAGTTGTCAGTTGTCATAGTTCATAACCAGCTTCTTGTTTAACCCCTCTCCGTATGGCAGGTTCCTTATCCTCAGAGCAATGAAAGAAACCCGTCAAAAATTTAATTCTAGGTACATATTTTCGCTGATTCTTTGGTTTGTCGAGCCATATTTAATATATTTATCGGCTTTTGTTGAGATTCTTGTTTCCCATCCCATGTAAGAGCATGTGCACTCCTTTTGATTTTGTAACCCCTCCAGAATAAGGTCACATACGATGTCTATCGGTGAGCCTAAGGATGAATGTAATTGAGTAGCCAGGTTTTGTGTGTGTGTATACTTCGAAAAATGGTTCACCACCCTCATTTTTTGTAATCAAACTTTTACAAAACTATGAAACGGTAGGTCGAAAAACTTGGAGAAGGGTTAACATATCCGCAGCCTCTTGTAATTTCAGTATTTGGGTCGTGTGCCACAGAATATATAGCCTTGTATAGCTCACGGTTATGCGCATGTTCCCGCCTCCTACATTTGGTCAAGAGCTCAGAGGAATTCGAACGTGGCTGGCTGGCAGTAAATTGGTGTGGCAGGAAATGACGAGTTCGATCTGCGTTTGTTGAGGAAAAATAATAATACTTTTTTGTCCTTAATATAAAATATATTTACATTGATTTAGTTAGATAATATGACATATATTTTATAAAATGTCTTAGTTATCTTTCTCAATTCCCTATTCTCATTTTTCCTTGATTATTGTTGAGAGAACATTAATAAGAGAAAATTAGGAACATGTCGAATAAAAAAACTATGTTTTATATTTATAACAGATTAAATGTCTTATATTAAGGACTGGAGGTAGTGTAAGATCTAGTTGACTTTTTTTAGACATTAAAGAAGTTAAATAAGTTATATAATCATAACATATGTAATGTAATATTAAATTATATATTAATTGATAAGTCATGTACATTAGTTTTAAAAAAATATAAATACTTTAAAGTAATTTCTTTAACTTTAATTTTTCTTAAAGAAATCTACTAGGTCTATATTAAGAATAGGTCGTAGCACTTTTAATTCCTAATATAAGAGTTAATTGGAGGATTGGACTTGGATCAAAATATTATATCTCAATTCATTTTATCCTTTATGTTAATTAATTTTTTCTAAATTAGTTTACCTAACTTTTAAATCGATATATAATATAGGGAAAATTATAATAAAGGACCTAAGAAAAATAATATTTATTAAGAAGGACCATAAAAAGTGGTAATTATTCTAAAGGACCAAAAATTAAAATATTAAAATAAAAGGACTAAATTACCCTTAGTCAGATTTCCTATCTTCTCATTAACTAAATTTGAAATGATTTTTTTTCTTACATGAGAATCTAGAGTAATTGATGGATAATAATAAATAGATATCAATTCAAATAATTCTTTTTCCATTGTAGAATCACTCAAGATTATTATGTTAGAGAAAATATAGGAAATATGGAGCTTTTTATGGTTATAGCGAAAGGAAAGAGGGATTTAGTTTCTTTAACCACGTTCTTCTCTTTTGATGGGGGTTTTTTTGAGTTAAGAGTCTTTTGCTTTATTTTCTGTTTCTCTGAGAATGGAACAACTGGTAATATTGAATGAATATCAGGTACTTTTGATTGCCTCAGCACAAAAAATCTCAGGTCTAACACAGTAGACGGTTGAACAACGCACGAGGCTTCTTCTGCCACAACCATAAAAAGCTCCACATTTGCTATCTTTTCTCTAGCATAATAATCTGATCTGGAGTGATTCTGCGATGGGAAAAGAATTATTTGAATTAATATCTATTTATTATTATATATTAATTACTTTAGATTCTCATGTAAGAAAAAATCATTCCATATTCAGTTAATGAGAAGATAGGAAGAAAAAATCATTCCAGATTTAATTAATGAGAAGATAAGAAATCTGATTAAGGGTAATTTAGTCCTTTTATTTTAATATTTTAATTTTTGGTCCTTTAAAATAATTACCACTTTTTATGGTCTTTCTTAATAAATATTACTTTTCTTAGGTCCTTCATTATAATTTTCCCTATAATATAATGTCACAAGTATTTTAGAGAAATCAAATAAGAATGTTATAATTACAAATAATTTATTCTAATTTTTTAGTCTACTCAAAATTAGTTAAGTCGCCGATAAAATTGGAACGCTTATAGAGAAGATTATCATAACCTTTGTGCAAGGATGACACACACAAATCAAGAAGTGATTCTAGTATTTGTTACAACAACAATTTACAGTCATCAAAGATTAATAAACAAATTTGTCTCGAAAGTTTTTATGAACAAGCAATGTTACTTGGAAGTTTATTTAGGGTCATTATTGCCCCCAAAGGTATCGAAATAGAGCGATATTACCATTTTTTTGTTAAAAAAAATTAATAGTCACCGTCAAATTTTTAGTTATCAACGTTAGCTTTTTAAAGATATAGAGCAACATTACTATATTTTAAAACTTTCGAGATAATAATAAACCTGAAAAACATTATAGGGCAATATTGTTCTCTAGTGAAAACTTTTAGAAGAAATTTGTATCTCAACTTTTTCATCTATAAGAATGGTTTGTACTTTGTTGGAGGAAAAAAAAAAAGGAAAGAGGGACGGTTTGATATTTGGAAGGGTGGATAACAAAACAAATCCGACCTGCCGGATTCGAACCAGCGACCTAAGGATTATCTGTTCAGACAACTACAGTCCTCCGCTCTACCAACTGAGCTAAGGTCGGATGTTGGTAAGGGAGTGCATCAAGAATTAAGATCAAATAAATGTCAAATTCCCCTCTCACCATGATTGTCACTTATAACTTATAAGTATCACTCCATCAGGGATGGACAGATTCTTCTCTAATAAATAAAAGGCACCTGCCTTCGTTTCCTATAGTAAAAAACGTAAAAAGTTTCAATTTTAATGTCCTTAATTTGTAAAGATATTTAATTTGTTTATTTATTAGTAATAATTTTGTAGGAATATTGAATTCCCTTCTTCTTTTCCGCGGAAGGGATACAAATACTATTTGAAAAGAAAAATATAATTAATGAACATGTACTTTTAATTTTACTTTTCCTTCTTTTAGCATGGTTTCCACGGTTTCCAGCTGAATACAATACTTCAACTTGGAGAGGATAATCTTATAATCATTTTTCTCATTTCCTTATCAAAATATCATCTCTACTCTTAGATTAAAATTTAAAAAATAAATGATTTAGATTTAATATTTTCTAAAACTAAAACTATAATATTTTATAATTTTCTTTTTTTAAAATTTTGTTTGTGTTATTGTACTGTTATGAATTTTGTAGATTATATTTTAACCGTTTAAATTTATTTATTTATGTTTAAAATATAGTTTTACAAAATATGAAATATGAAGTATCTATTTTTATTTTATTTTATTTTAAGGATGAAGTGAGATTTTGAAAATAAAATGAGACAAATGATTATGAGAGAACCCAAACCCCACCGACTTCATCCTATTCTGTTTTAGAAGATGATAGTCTCTAAATGTTTTTTCTCCTTTTCTTCGTAAAATCTCATTTCCATTCTCAAATAAAAATAAATAAATAGTCCAGATCTAATATTTTTAAAAAATATTATTATAATATTTTATAATTTAATTTTTTAAATATTTTTTTTGTTTGTGTTACCGTAAATAAAATTTTTATAAAATATGAAATCTAAATTATTTATTATTATTTTTAATAATGAGATTCTTCGACATGAATAATGATTTTTTTTCTTTTTGGCTACCAACGAAACGTGCCATTAAGCGCACGAATCGCACGATCCTTATCATCATCCCATTATCGCTGTTCGCTAAATCTCCTAATGACTAGTAGCAGGACACAACTTCCCCTGGGCTTAACTTTTCTTTGTTGGGGCAAGAACCATTTTTAGGAGAATAAGATGGAACAAGATTTGAGAGAAATTTTGTTTGATAGCTTTGAACTCTTCACATAACGCCATTTGATCCTTTAAAAGAATATCGTACTATGATCCTGTTGTAGCAAGTTCTGTAGTTCCAAATGACAGTACCAGGGAATGCCCAACACAATGGATTTTTCCAATTGTTGATTAGTGAGGAACGATATGATACAGATCAAAATAAAGTATGGAGATTTTAAGATTAAACACTCAAATTACACTTAAATTTAATCCATTTTCATTTGCTCAACCATTTCTCTGGATCCCTACCTAAGCTCTGGCATGCATTGTGGGAGAAAAGAATCTTTTTTGGGGAAAAACCGAAAAGGGTCTGAGTTTTATTTGGGGCCATGAGCCAACATCATTATTGTGATTAATGAAACAAAACATGTCATAATCAAAACTGTTAAAGGAATGTCAAATGCAGAGAAGGATACTAACAAGTCCTCTCAATTATATATGATGATATGTGTGTGGACATCATCATCATCGTGGGCCTCATTCTCAAAAGCATCTTCTACAAGCAATCATACTCGTTCAATTATAGAAAGACTGGAATTCATATTCATATGAGCCATTTAGCCTCCATCATTATCCTTATCAGTGTGATTGCTCACAAATTAAAGGTTCATATATGGAGAGCAGCTTGAAGACCACGTTAATATTAATTTAAAAAAAGTTGGCAAATTTAGCAGGGAGTTATTTAGCTGTGCACAACGTTGTGTGCCGGGGGTTTGTTGTATGCTGAAAAAGAGAATATATGGAGCAGAAAAATCTTCAGGACAAACCAAAACTCACAACATTGTTTATATGGAGATATTACCGTTTGTTTCTTTTGAATCATTAAAAAAAATAATGAAATATGCCACAGTGTTGAAAGGGTACTTCCACATTCATAGGACAATGAAAAATGAGAGACTCATAATAATAACTGAAGATTCATTGCATGAGCCTTGGATTGGAGCAGAAGAAGAACATGGCCAAAACAATTCAACATTTAATAAATAACAGTAACATCATCAGATGAAGAGCGTGCATATTATTATTATACACTCTCTCCAATGCAATAAATACCACATAGGCTTGACTTCCTTGCTTATATTACTTGACACTGATCTGATTTCTCTCTTCCATTTTCTTGGTCTCCAGCATCAACAAATGTAAACAAAAACGAAATTCACCGACATAATAATCTTCCAATTTTGGTCGTCTCGGGAGCCTTGAAAGCTCGGCACCGGACACTTGCAGCAATAATAAGGGGGCCTAATTTAAGACACCACACGACAGAGAAGAGAGAGAACTTTGTGAAACATAAAAACAGAAGAAGTCACAGATGAACAGTGTTTTGGGATGTAACAATAATAAATAAAGCATTCCAATTTCAGTGGGAATGCAAGCATTCTGGGGTTAGTCTGTGGTCTCTTTTGGGGTCCCTGCAATAATTGTAAACCATGTGGTATCTCTGTACCCATCGCATGGCCGCATATTGTTGTCGTGTAAGGCCACCGGAGCGGTACGGCGAGGCGGAGACAGGGTGGCACCTGGCTGGGGTATAGGCGGAGCAACCACTAGCCTTAAAGTTGGCGTACCTTGCAACAAAAGGCTGATATCTGTAATCAGCTTTGTACTTGCCATCTTCTGTTGCCCATGATGAAGCGTCCCATATTGAGCCATAAAGCCACATTGGCCTCACTGGAAAAGTTGCCGCACTCTTCCTCGGGTATCTCCTTATGGGCACATCATCCACAAAGAATCTGAGTAAAAGGGGAAAAAAATCATCTTGGTAAAAAGTCTGGTGGGGTTTTGTCTGTGACTGTAACTGCTTGCTCATTTTTATAAAGTTAGTTAATGCCCTGTGAGGCCAGCCAACAAAGAACACATCATATCACTAAATTACTGTCACTTTAAACTTTGCAGATCCCTTTCGATTCCTTCATTAATTTCAGAGAAAATAAAATCCATTCCTTTTCATTCAAATTTTATGCCATTGGTGCCTAGACTGTGATACCAATTTCCAAGCACCAATCAAATTTGAGCCACATACACGAAGTTCAAGTTGATTCTGCTTTTTTTAATCCTATCTTTTCATTAGAAAATGAATGCTCTGTGCCCTACTCCTTTACACTAGAGACAGGGAATTTATGCATTTAATAATCACACGTACACAGATTAAGCTTTCAGAGAAACAGTGAAGTACAGTGACTTACATTATTTCCTTAGGACTCCACAGCAGAGCATAGCGATGAAAATCTTGGGTAGGATCAAACCAGAGATGGAATTTCATCTCTCTGCCTATAATTTTCTGATCACCACTTCCTCTTATATACACATTGGTCTGCAAAGTGTAAGGCTTCCCAAATGTTGTCCCCAGAAATTCAATGTCCACCTCATCATGGAAGCCTGGATGTGCTTCATTGTTTGAAAGCTGCCATTGATCAAACCACACAAGTGATTAGTTAACCAACCCAACTTTGGCTAAGTATGAATATGTTATTCCTATGTCAAGTATTTTGATCATATCTTACATAGAGGGATGATATAACGCCTGCAGTATATCCAGGTTGGAGCTTCATGGAAGCACCGAAGTAACCAGACCGGAATGGGCGAACAGACTTGAAGCCACTACCTGTTTTGCAGGAAAAGATATAAAACAAGTGGATTGCTTTTTCAAATAAAAAGAGATGAAGATTCAAGATATAAAATGAGACTAATCAAACCTGAGGTTTTATCAAGCCATATTCTTAATTCATTTTTGTGTAGTGTTTGGTGCTGAGGACCCCAGAGGTTTCTAAATCCTTTGTAAAAGTTCATAGACCTGAACTTGGAGCTTGGCCAGTAGCCAGGTGAAGGTGGCCCGTAGGCACTGCTTGAAGGGATCATAAAGATTACAGTAATGAAGAGAAGGAGAGCCATAAGGATAGAAGAAATGGTGAATAATAGCCTACGGAGTAAACAGAAAGCAGACTGAATCTGCTATGCATAAATGCAGGGTGTGATAGAGGCTGCTCAGGTCTGGTGGTGTCAATGGAAAGAGTGTAGCGATACAGTTTGATATAAATAAAGAAAATTTATGGGTCCCCCAAGAGAACTAATGGTGAAATTTAGGCCGGCTTAGAAAAATTAAATATACTTTTTTTTAAAAAAAAATTGTAGATCATAAATGACAAACAGGGGGAATCTAAGGAGTTTATTTTATAATTTTCTCTTAACCATTGCAACTACTTTCCCTTCAACCTATATGATGACAGAGATTTTGTTAGTCTAGTTGGAAAGCTAGAAAATGGGATGTTAGGATGCAGAAGGGGTTGATGGGTATCTTAAATGTGCCTCTATGTCATTTTGTGAGTCTTTAAATTCCCATAAACTATTAATACCCTCATTGAAGGCACTTGAATCTGGTCTTTAAAAGAAATAGGTGGATTAACCCTTTATACTTTCCATGGTGTAAGCTAAAATTAACTTGCAGTGAGTAGGTAAATTTAGTGTCAATAATTGAATATATTTGTTAAAATATGTTATATATGCGGGTCATATGTGGTATTAGAGTCGGGTTCGTATTCTAGTCTCCACTAACTATGGGTGCCATTTGCACTCAAACCTGGGCTTTGAAAGCACTAGCTGGATTAGCCTCTTCTGTTTTGTACTTTTCATGGTGTAAGCTATAATTACTATGCGGTGGATAGGTAAATACCAGTGTCAACTATCCTAAAAAGTAGATGTTTGATCAGCAAGCATGACGATTTTGTATCTTTTATTAGTGGGAACCACTTGCATGACACGTTTCCTTCTGTTTTGACTAATCACAATGGATAGGGCAACTCATATTTCTGGGTCGTAGATTAGAAATGGGTGTCATTCATCCCCGTGTAGGTTCTAATACCAAACTTTAGGAACAAAATGCGAATAATCATGCTAAAAGTTTAAGCTTATAGTAGAGATACACCACCATTTTTTTAACCTAGATAAGACACTGGCCCAGTCTCTGCAAACTATGGGTGCTTCTTGGCCGAACCCATTCCACACCCCAGACCCAAGACGTAGTAGTAATGGTGTTTTTGAACTTTGTGAACTCCATGGATGGAGTGGGCCAGGAGCTATCCATGTGGGACCCAATGCATGATTGGATTATAGTTGCATTAGCATGATTGATTGCCAAGTAGAATAACCATTGGGGATCCTAGCAAATATTAGAAATTCATCCACAGAAACACACCTCGAGTCATTATTATGTAGGTTGTGAGAAGGATATTAATTTGACTCTACAATAAATGTTAGATTAATACATAAGAGCACATATTGATAGCAACCAATCAGGCTAGATATCTTATCTTACGAGTTATGGGCACCTTATGTCCAAAACTTAGACAAAAGAAAGCAACATTCCCCGTATGGGGCTGTGAGATCAGAAAATGAAAGCTGTCAAAAAAATTTCTATCCTGGATCTGGAGAATAGTAGGTTCTGAGAGTGTTGCACTCTCAATGATCTCTACCCTATTTGCTGTTCATCTCCTCGCTCAACTATAGATATAGCAATGCTGATTAGTCTAACTCACTAATCATTGTCATTTATAGGATTCCTTCAAACCATATTATCAACCAAACTGTTGCTTAATCTGTTTAGTGTTTCGTGAGTAGAAAAAGTTCTTCTGAGACTAAAAGTATAGCAATTGACCATGAATGATGGAGATTCTAATCCTTAATAATATTTCCTGTCTAATTTTCTTGCTACTTGAAATGGTTATTACTTGCCGTACAAAAAGTTGTTTGGCGTTTTGGGGAGCAATGGAAATTGAGGACAGACATTAATTAACCATGAGTGGGTGCTTTCAATTATGCTCTTTGGAGACAAGTGCTATTATAATTAAGTCCTACAACTTTCTCTAGCAATAGACGTGTAAAAAACATTATGGAAGGTCATGACCAATTTTGGAGAATTTATACAGAGCCAGGTGCAACCAATTAGGTGAACAGCATATTTAGTTGCATGCTCAGAGCATCTTTCAAGTATTTGATAACGTGGGCCACATCCTACGAATCCAACATCCAACGTATATCATCCAACATATATATAGTAAATACTTGAACCTGGAGACATGATTTCAAAGGGGCAAACCTCAGAACCCATAGTAACAGATCATTTTTAGGGAGCTTCAGCCGCAAATATCTGATATTCATTTTGTGTAAAAATTGACCCGAGAAAGTGAGAGTCACTAGCAATATGTAAAGAACCTAAGATGGATGAAAACAATAAATAAATTTGGTCGGAAAAATAAGCTTAACAGTGACTTATGTTCCCTGAGTTTTGAAAAACCAACATGCAATGTCTTCGTTTGTTGAAGTAAAAATGCATGGATTGGAATGTGAACTATTTTGTCGGTCACTGAGAAGAATACTGTGAGAGGGATGGGACTGGGTAAAGAGGGTTAATAGGAATGGGACCACCTTGTCCGACAAATCAAAAAGCTCACAGGTGCCTTGAATTGCTTGCATTCGATTCTGATGATGATGAGTTGGTAACTTTATTTTTCCCCCCTATAAAATCACCCGTAAAAGATACAACTATATAGGCCAAACAAGATAGCGCAATCTTAGCCACAAGAGTGACTTGAAAGAATCAAGGTGATCATTCTTTCTTCATTTGCAGATCTGATCTTTTTTCTGATTATAGCAGTTTGAAAGCGAAGCAACACGCCCAAACTCGGTTGGGATCAATTATTGAGTGATGCTATGTATGTGAGCTGTATTGAAGTTAACAATTTGAATATTCAGTTGTATAAAGTCGTCGGGAGATATAAATATTCTCTGACCCTATGAATATGAAGAATATGAAAGATGTTTATTGGTCTGCTCTAATCTAATGGACGTCACGTGAAGACTTGGCTTCATGCTTTGCTTCCCCCAAGGACTCGCGGGTGCTCTATATACTGTACAGTATTATTAACAATGAGTCGGTTGCTCTCATCATTTTTTTCTTATTATTATTTATAATTTCTAAATTATGTTCATCCAATCAATCTGAAAGGTCACAATATTACTTTGATTTTTCTCTTTTTTTTCAATCAACATACATATAAGCTCTAAAGGATAATGAGAAAAGAAGATCATAAGAGGATTTGCTTCAAGTGCATGCAATGTGATGTTTTAAGGGAGAAAATATATTCTACGTAATGGGTTTAATGCTTGTTTATTTGGTGAAAAGGAGATTTAAGAAAATAAAGAGAGAAAGGTAGATAATTATGTAGTTTTTCTTCAAAAAAAATGCCGAATGAGATATAGGAATATTTGTAATGCAAATTGATAATTATAAATTCTTACGTTCGATATTTTCTTAAAACCATATTGTAGAGGTGATTACGAGTAGTGATGAATTCATTGATAATGAGCATAAGCCATTGGGATTCGCTCAATGGTGGCTTTAATAATTTTCCAGAGAGCCAAAAGTTGAGGTATGGCATGGATCAGTCCATTGAATTTAGTCCAAAAATAATTTATTTATGCAATCCTTGTCGGCCGAAATCAGGTGTAAAATATTCGTCCAAAAAAAAATGTATAAAACAAAAATAATTATAAGAGCAATTGCAAGTCACAGGGATCATTTTATGGGGAATTGGGCTTATTGTATAGAAGGCTTGGACTATTGGGCTAAGCCTCGAAGTTCATCCTCGGGTCCCAATTCGGCTTTGTATTTTTTCACACCCCGATCCAATTCTAAATGAAAAGGAATTTTGTAGGTCGGGTGTTTGGTGTTTTGTGTGTGTGTGTGTGTGTTATGTAGGGAATACGCGTGGTTAACCAAAATAGTAAAGGAAACATTTATTACACATTTTGAGAGAGCTACCCTAATTACACCCTACAATGTTCAAATGCTGCTCGGTAGTAGCAGTAACAATAACAAAACCTTTATTTCACTAGGTGGGGTTGGTTACATAGAGCCTTTATTAAAAAATTAATTTTTAATTTATCCTTTCACTTTAAATTCTCATTTACTTTTGATATTTAAATTCCTGACATTGACTCCAAATAGTCATCACCACAAACACATTATGATTGGACTAGACAACAAATAAATAAATAAATAATAAATTTTGTTCATATTTAGGATCAAACCCAAAAAAAATTCCTATATAAAATTTTTTGGATACTCACAATTCTTGCATGGAAACTTTTAAGGTAAAATAAGACATTTAAGTTCACCTTTTCATTAGCCCGAAACACATGCATGCTAGGTAGCTAAGTAAGACTGTCTGGTTTCCTCGAACCAATTGGTGGATTGTGGCTGCCACCAATGCTAATTTAGAAGGATTCATAGGAGTCCATGGAGTCCTCTTATTGCAGGCTTACAAGTAACGGGGTGCTATTTCATGAACTGCATAAATATGGTTCGTGCACGTACCAATTCTGTAGACAACTTTGTCTGCACTTTTTTTTTTTTTTTGTGTCAGCAAAACATCCAAAGTAACTAAGTGAGGTGATAGGTTATGAGGCCAAAAGTTAGTGCATATTGCTTTTTTATTTATTTATTTTTTTTGGCCCCGGGCAGCATAAGTATTTAATGACATTGGTATCGAGTTCGTACTGCCTATAGGCCAAACCTGAACTATATATTTATAGGTGTTGTTTAGAGATTATTTTGGTGCTTGTAATTTGTGATAGCTCATGCGACAATAGGCCTGTTGGAAAGGGACCAAATGGATTTATTATTCTATTAGATAGGATAATAAGTCCATCAAAAAAAATAAGAGTGTTTAGCAAGAGTAAAAATCTGATGGACTTTGATGGAGAATGGAGTTTTTTCTTTGAAGCTCACATTGGGTTACTTAGGATCCCATTAGAAGTCCATTAAGATCCTACATTTTTTCTTCTGACCAATTTGCCCCCAAAAGCCGTGTGCATTCTCTCTTCGCACTGCATAGGTGACTGATGTATTAAATTATAAAAAACTTGTTATCGAAAAAAAATTGTCCAAGTCTGCGCACTGCTAAAAAAAAAAAAACGGAAAGGATACATGTTCTATATATTCATCTTAATAGTTGGCCAAAAAAAAATATTTATCTTAATAAACAAAAGCAAGTAGATTTTATTGTGTTGAAACACTATGATTATTTAAATTTAAATTTAATAGTTGGCAAAAAAAAAAACATTTATCTTAATTGACCTTTATCACGAAATGTTTTAAATATTCATCATTATCTCCTTGCTTTTGTTTATTATTTAAATTTAACAAACAAAAGCAAGGAGATATTCCCAAAATGATGTGAAATTTGATCAAGCTGAAGAAGGAAATATGGGTGATGAAGATAATGATGATCCACTTGATAATGATGATCCATTTGATGAAGCATCCTCATCAAATGATCTTCGTGATAAAATCAGAAATGAACTTATAGGGACTAGGTTTGATTAAACACTTTATTGTGTTGTAATTTATTTAATAGAATTTTATCATTTTATTTGGTAAATTTATATTTATTTTTTATCCTAAATTATTACATTTTATACGGTACATATATGTGTGTGTGTGAGAATTTGATTCATGTCCTTTTCAGTCATTTTCCATCTCATCTATCTTTTTTAAGCTATGCCAAACAAGTTCCCATTACACATAAAAGTCATTTCTGCTACTACTATCCCAAACACAAATCACATCAGAAAAAAGTCCATTAGAAAAAAGTCCATTAAGAAAAGTCCATAAAAAACAAAAGCCACTTTTCCCACAGCTTTTCCAAACGGTCCCAATAGTAAATAAAAAAAGCTCAT
Organism: Acacia crassicarpa; assembly: GCA_034222035.1. Lineage (NCBI taxonomy): Eukaryota > Viridiplantae > Streptophyta > Magnoliopsida > Fabales > Fabaceae > Acacia > Acacia crassicarpa. The sequence goes on along the minus strand of JAWXYG010000002.1, from coordinate 57,228,767 downwards.
CTTATGGCTTTTTCCTATTCTTTCCATGCCACCCACACTAGCTCTTTTCTTCAGAGCCTAGAAGACAACGAAACCTCCAAATAAAATTTAGAAAATATCATGTGATCTTTTTTTTTTTGTCACAACATACTTATATATTAATACTTAAGATAAAAGATCCATCAAACCAGAACAATTACAACTGAAATAAGATAAACCAGAACAATTACAATTGAAATAAATAAACCAGAACAAGAACAAGAACAGGAAAACAAACAAATAAAACAGTACAACCCAAATAAAAGAGATACTAATAACCAAAATCATTGAAGAGGTAGGAATAAAAGTAGCTTTAGAGAATGCACCGGATTCCTGGACATCCAAGGTTAGAAGTGAGAAGAAAAAAGATGTTGGTTGCAAAACCCACCCAACAGGGCACACCTTCTTATAAAGATAAGCTGCATGATCAGCTACACAAATGCCCCGACTTGGGACAAGAATCAGAAAAGACCCAACCTCAGAAAGAAACCAAATGAAGTCCTTAGAAATACTTCTCCTCCTCCTATCAAGCAAATCTGGTAAATACCTACTGAACAAACTAAGGCTAACACTAGTGATTTGGATTCGTCACCATCAAACAATCCTGACCCTTTGAGAGGTAAAACATAATGCAACAGAGACCATCAGCCCAACCCTTTCCCCAAAAATGCGAATCAGAACCACCACAATAGAAAACACCACCAAAAACCAAAAAAACAAATAACTTAGTAAATCACCGTCCCCTCTGCCACCAGAAACCGCCGGGCCGCCGGAAACCGCCGGAGAGGAATAGACCGTTACCAAGGCTCTCACGGCGAGAAAAGAGACTCCCACCGCCTCAAGACAGATCTGGAGAGGGAGAGGAAAGACTCGCCCCAAAGACGAGAGAGGGCCGTCGTGGAAAAGCGAGATCCGGCAGAGGACATAGGAGGGCCAGCGTCGAAGAAGTTGGAGGCTCGCCACAGACCGTCTCGCGATCGATCTGAGAAACACAGCTCCAAAAAACCCCGATGCTACCTTCTTCTGGTTCTCTGAGCACCGATCTACAACTCTCACGGGGCTGTGGCTTAGATTGGGGCTCGCCAGCGGCGAGCACGCTGCCGGCGAGAGGGAAACCCTAATGATGGAGAGGAGAGCACACGGTGCGAGAGAGAGAGGGCGAAGAGAGGAGCACGTTTTTTACAGGACTTGTTATGAAAATATTATGTGATCTGGTTGACAACGTGAACAAATTCTTAAATGGAAGGGGAAACTATAAGCTAGGACTTAAGGGAGACTTATTAATTTATGCAGAGTTAAATTGTATATGCAATTATGTATTAAAAATATAAAAGAATGTGAATGTACATTAGATTTTTTATTATCTGCATTTATATACATGTGAAGTTTGGTTCGTTAGGAATGCGTCATCTATATCACATATGGATCGGAGTTGGATCACAAGTTTGGCTTTGAACAACAGAGCAGGACACCAAACAAGGCAAAGCATTAAAACAGTCATTTTCATTTTCAATGTTTCATTCAGTTTCTCTGTTACATTACATGCCCATTCCTCATTTCTCCGATATCTTTCCACCATTCCTTTGATTTGAAGAAAACAGAAAACGGGTACAACAGCAAGAAAAGGGAACAACAGCGCAGCCATTCCAAATATCTCGGTCGTCTTCATTACTTGACATTGAAAGCAGTTCACTTTATAAGTTTAGTGCGATTCTCAGCTTGCCCAAAATACAAAGGCTATGATCAATTCTTCATCATTTCTTGGCTGGGAAAAGGGAATTTTATTTCATTTTTTTCGAACGAAAACCCAGGTTTGCTTTGCTTGGAAATGAAACAGCTACAATATGCTCGCTTCCTTTGCAATCCAATTTGCTTTAGCTCCCCCAGAACCAATGTGTTCACATCTTATGTTTACCAGCTTAAATGGAGATCGATAAGGTAATCAGGGAGTGTGACGATGCAAGGCTTCGCACCAAATACAATAAATCTATCCACGTTATTCAGAGAGCTTTATCTTTGTACTCGTAAGCTTTTCTTTATCTCCTTTTATGGGGTTATTCTACCATGTATGATTTATCCTAGATTGATTGTGATCTTCCTTTCTTGTTATCCTTGGTTGGGAATATTTTATACTCGTTTTCATTGCTCAGCATTAGATTGAAAGGTCTAAAGCATATTGAATTCTTTTCATAGTTCTTCTTCTTCTTCTTCTTTTACCAGATTTTCACGTTTCATAGTTGTTCTAAAACTAGTCAAATGAGTAGGCCTCCATATTGCTGGATATCTAATTTATGTCAAAACTTATCAACCCAACAATTCGCATAGTTTCCCATGAGTACTCTTTCCTATTGGGCAGCTGCTTACCGACTGATTGAAACTGAGTGCAAGAGTACAGTAAAGAGGTTCTCCCCCTTCCCCTCTTTTCATGTACTTTGCTGGTTCATTTGCCTTCATTTCTGCCTATATTAAAGTATAAATGCAAATGGTTCATTTTGACCACATGTCAGTTATTAGTTTATGAATTCTGATGACCGTCAATCTTATCACAATCCCTAAATAAGGAAGAATTCATAACGTACTGAAGTATGCAAGCTTGCTGATGTTGGCTTGCACTAAATGTATTTATTACAGAATAGAGGAGCTCGCCTTTAGCTTCAATGGTGGAAAGGATTCAACTCTAAGTTTAAATTTGTGTAATCTTTAAGCATATGTTGGGATCTTTGGTCTCACTGACAGTGACATTGAACCTTGATATGTAGGTTTCGTTGCACCTACTCAGAGCTGGATATTTCTTGCATAAAGGGGGATAAAATAGTCCTATTGGAAGTCTAAAAGAATTTCCAATTCAAACAATTTATTTTGAGTGTTCTGGTGCATTTCCAGATATCAGCTCATTTACCTATGAAACAGCAGCCTTGTAAGCAAAGTTTCTTATACCTTTCTAGTATTGAATTTAAACCGCAATTATAATTTATAAACTATTCTTGTATTAACATTTGGGGCTTGGTCGCCGCTGAAGATTGTAGCACTAACCAGTAATTCTTGTTTGAGCAGATATGGTTTGCAAATTGACAATATTCGCTTAGATTTCAAGTCTGGTTTGGAGACCTTGTTAAAAAATAAGCCAATTCGAGCTATTTTTCTTGGAGTCCGTGTTGGTGATCCTACTGCAGTATATAATTTTTTCCAACCCTAAAATATCTTTTTTAAGTTAATATCACATTCTCTAACTTGAAATTTTAGTTTTCATATTTATGCATGATTGCCCCAACCCTGCAGATAGGTCAAGAACAATTCTCACCTAGTTCACCTGGGTGGCCGGCTCTTATGAGAGTGAATCCCATTTTAGATTGGTCATACAGGTTGCATGCTGTTTCTCTTAAGCACTTTCTATCAATTATGTCATAAGGTGTGTTTTTTATTTAGGGTAAATGATTTTTCCTGTCACTGGAGATAGAGTTATCTCCAGTGAGCCCAAAACTACGTCGTTTTGGATTAATGAAGGGTGTGTTTGTAATTTTAGATGAATTAATGAAGGGTGTTTCGGTAAAATTCATATGATAAAAAGATAAACAAAATTACGGAAACAACCTTCATTAATTCACCTAAAATTACAAACACACCCTTCATTAATCCAAAACGACGTAGTTTTGAGCTCACTGGAGATAACTCTATCTCCAGTGACAGGAGAAATCCTTTTCCCTTTTATTTAATGCTACTTTCTTTCTATTTCACTATTATATGGATAAATGAACAATAATAACAGCTTCAAAAGATCCCAAGAAATATTAAATTTTGATGAAGGGGCTGTCATAGAATATTTCTTGAGCAAGATGCTTAGTGTCCCTAAAATTCCAGTAGTAGAAACAGAGCTCTGTGGTTATTTGTCATGTAAGTACCATTAATAGGTAGACCTCCTCATGCACAATATTGAATAGTTTTGTAAGCAGTGCTTTACTTACATATTTAAAAGAAAGATGTAACACTATCTTCGTTAATCTTGTTCTTGGTACAAATTGTCTTTCAGCATAATGAGAAGTCACAAAATTTGGTTTTCCTATTTCTTTTGCTAAAAGGAATAATTCAGGTAAAAGATGAAGGGTGGGCTTGTTTTATACTTGTGACAAACCTGGTAATGAAGCGCTCTCTCTCTCTCTCACACACACACACACGCACACAGGAAAAAATCTCTTATAATTAACTGTGTGCTTCTTTCTGTAAAATATTTTGATAGTTACATTTTTGTTGCTTTTGAATCTTTTTATTTCAACTTCCTGTTCCCCTAAGTATCTGACAACTGTTCACAACTTAAATTGACAGTGCTCTTTCTTAGAAATATTTGCTGCCTGTTCTCTTCATTAATATGCTAATGCTCTTGGTCTTAAAATGTGATGGTGTTAGCCGCTTCATTCAGTTTCATTTTAGACCAAATTTAATGGTCTTAACCTTCTTATATTTCTATGGCAGAGATGTGTGGGCCTTCCTTCTAACTTGCGAGTTGCAGTATTGCTGTCTTTATGATCGAGGGTAATACCCTATGTATAATAGACCTTATTGTTGGGTTCAATGCATTGGCATGCTTTCGCTTTCATATTTTTATTTCATTTTTTAAAAGATTTAAGAAACAGCCACGTGTAATTTAATCCTCTTCTTAGAGGGGGGGGGGGGGGGGGGGAACCTTGCTTCTTCCCAGGTTGTGATTCTGAGTCTATAAATCTTTGATTCAAAATTTAATAACCAGACCATCATAGTTCTGATTTTGCATTAGCCGTTTGAGTTTTTTGGGATTTTTATCGATTGACTATTTCTTTACTTGTACAGTTATACTTCAATTGGGAGCATACATAACGCTGTTCGCAATGCATTTTTAAGCACTGGCAATTCTCCCAGTGAATTCAAACCCGCACATATGCTTTCTGATGGAAGACTAGAGAGGGCGGGGAGGGATAAAAAGTCATCTATTTGCAGACAAATTCCTGCTAATAGCAATGGCTTGGATAGCTTGGACTTGCATAAAACTAGCTTACTCACAGCATCAGTAATTGTTGTGGGGATGAGATTCTGTAACTACCTTGTTGGTATTGCATGGATTTATCAGTTAAGATGCTGTATCTTCTAGGAACTTGTATGCATTATATTGGAATTGGATAACGTTACTCCTGCGGTTCTAAATATAGGACATGGTTTGTAGTATAAATTGCACTATAAACTATGTTCTATATTTAAGACCGGAGGTAGTACTTATATTTACTTGTAATATAAACCTGTCAGGCTTTTAGGTCAAATATTTTAGAATGATGTAGTTTTGTTAACAAAAGGTATCTTTTCTTTAAAAGACAAACCTGGTCTTATGTGAACAACACGAAGATTAATAACAGTCATAAAATGATAGAAGCAATGATAAGATGAAATCTGTATTTAAAATTTTTCAGTATTTATACTGTAACAGTGCACAATTTAGTTTTCTATTATCATTCTTTATGTGTTTTAATGAAATTCCCTGTTTTCTTTCCTCTGCTCATAGCTCAGGTTTGGCATTGTTAAAGATCAGTTGGGACCTTCTTTGAGTAGGAACTTGCCTTCCGTTGGGTTGTCTGTGTCACAAGTTTCTATTGTTCACAATAATGTGAGTTATATCTGCTCAGGTCCTACCTGTGTGTATGTTAAGTAGTCGGATTTGCAGATATTTGCAGTGCACTTTGAAAGTATTGCAATCAACATGGAGATAACTAGCCATTTATTTACTGGGCATAGGCTACATATTTAGGCTCTGACATGAACTTTGTTCATTTCTTCTCTTGCATCAGATAGATTCTGTTGCTGAAGAAGTTGAACGGCAGAAATCTACTTGTGATATGGTGGACATTTACAAATTCTGTATTCTGCTCGTGGAATTTAATGATGAAAAGTTGTTTGGGCTATACATCTGAATCTTTTATTGTAGGTTATTATATGTGGAGGTGTAGGCCCACTGCATTCAGATGTTACACTAGCAGGCATAGCTAAGGCTTGTGGTGTTCGTCTGGTGCTTACCTTCATTCAATTGTTTCATTCTTCACTCTAGGAAATTATGATAGTGGTTCTTAAGTAGCCTGACTTCCTTGAATGATAAGCTTCTTCTCTTGGCTTGGCTAAGTAGTGCTTACTCGTTCCTGTAATACATAACACGTGGGTGTGTTTGAGATGGTGTTTAGCATCTCAAAAGCTACTTTTGGATGCCTAAACGTGCTTTAGATTTTAGCTTTTTGAAGATGTTGTTACAACCTTATTTCCAATTGAGCTTTTGGAAAAAAAGCAGCTTAAATTATAAGTCAAAATTTTTTGCTTTTAGATTTTCCACCATGCAGAGAGAAAAATAGCTTATGAAAGAAAAATATTGAGTCCCACTTTTTTGAAGTGAAATACTATTATAGTCCTTATTGTAAATCCTTATAGATGAATTTTTTTGTCCTAAATATAAATTCACTTAAAAGTTAATAATTATAATAGTACTATGGTTTAGCTCTATGAGAAATTTAATTAATGAGAATTACTTGATTTTTTTTTGTTTATAAAAATGATGACAATACTCTGATTTAGATTTTCTCACCAACTAAATTTTCAATAGACTTTTTCCTAATTTTTTTTAAAAATTTAAATAGTTCAGTATTGTAAAATTTTTCCAAATAAAACATTACCTGCCTTTTACCTTTAAACTGGCTTTTCCATTAATCATCCAAACAATTTTCTGTATTCTTCACAACACACACACATATATTATATATGCATTATTTAATAAGATTTATATCATCTTCAGTCATTTTCTATCTAAAGTTGCTTTTCAAAATATCATACAAACAAGTTTCAGTTTCAGAAAAGCCACTTATACTACTGTTACTCCAAACATAAATTGTATTACACAGTCTGACTTTTATCCCATATTAAATTTGCATAAGTCAGATTGCAAATAAACCATTTTTCACTCCACTATTCAAAACACTATCATTGAAATGGTTGGTCATTTGCTTTTAATGTAGGCTCCTGATGAAAATTTCAAAGAATACCTTAGGCATGGTAGCAGCGATCAGTGCAATGGCGACTGGAACAAGGTAATTCAATGGAGAAAATTTTTAGATTTTCTCAAGTTAAAATTGACAATGCACTTCTGCTTTCATCTATATTGGTCTTCACCTTTCAGATGGCTCAATTTCCTGAAGGCATCACCGAATTATTGCATCATGATAAGTTATCTGTGCCTTTGGGATGTCCTTGGAACTCAAATAACAGAAAATCCAAAAATATCATAATTATAATCAGAAGATTAGTTACCTAATCTGAGGAGCAACTGACAAAAAATGGTTTTATTTGCATTAAAACAAAGTTCTTCGGACCAAAACCTGTATTTATATTTTGTGATTGAAGGTTATGTAATTTTACTGTGTTTCCTGCAGATGAAATGTCAAAATGTAGTAGTTCTTGGTGCAACAAATGCTTTGGAGCTGCAAGAGGAATGGAACTGTTTGATTGAGTTGACAAAATCTTCTGACCTGTTCGCATTGCCGAAAGCCTGTGTGTCGAAGAACGTGACAACAAACCTCTCAGATGTATGTGTTAACCACCCTTCCTTACTGAACATCTATAACGACCCTTTCTCTCATATATTATCCTGCTAGTTATTTTGAAAATTATTGTGCCGTTGACATATTATTTGTTATTTTCCTTTCAGTTTCTTATTTTTGTTTACAATTTGGGCTGATCTCATTTTATTGATGGGGTTTTTAAACTTCAGGTGGAAATTGCTTAACCTCTAACAAAGCTTTGTCTTGAATATCCTGATCTCTCCATTGGTACAAAATGTATGACCTATGGCAAAATTTTAGCAGCGCAGAACCTTGCATTTATCTCTTTCCTATTGTATATACAGGGTGTCAGCGCAAATCCAGATATGGATCTCTGGTTGCAAGTTTCACAGGAAAGGTACGGTGAAACCTCCATGCTCCAAATCCCTTCTTCAGAAATAGAAGTGTAACCTTTCTTGATATGATGCTAGCTTCTCTAATGTCATTGAGTCAGCTGTAAAAGCATTATACAAGAAGTTTGGGTCAGATGCTTTCATGGATATGAACTGAGATTATGAAGCTTTTGGCGTTCTTGTAAGAACCATGGAAAGAAAGTCGAAGCTGCTGTCTCGGTTGAACAACAAAAAATAGCACAATCTCTCGTCCTTGCGCTCAACTGGTAAAGGGGTCGGACACTCTCATCAAAGAAAGGGTTCAATCCTGGAGTTGGTCAATGCATTGGGGGAGACATCCTAGCTCCTATGTGCCTAGGTTAACGCCTGAGGGTAATAGACGGCTCGCTCTACCCAACATCGGTATCACCTAGGAGGAAGAGAGATTCATTCTGCCCTTAGATTGTGGGTGAAGTCAGCCTTTTTTCTAAAATTATTTTATCAAAAAAAAAAAAAAAAGCACAAACTGATGACATAGAACTCTGACTTGGGATTTGGAAATCCGAATCCTTGTTGAATTCTCATATGGCCTTAAAATCTTAGCAACTATGCACATCCTCTGATTTGTTAAATTCTTTTAAGGTCACATTGCCCAAAAGAAAATGAAAAATACAAGAATTCTTTTGTCATGATGCCAAGCTTTTGGTGCTGAGGTGTTAAGAAAGTAGGAACCAGAGACAACTGATTAAACATCAAAACCACTTTTATTTTGCTAATTCAAGTTTGACTTGGCTTCTGAATTTTGTATATTCTCTTGGACTAAATTATTGTATGGGTGGATAACAGGATAATCAGGTAGGTGTGTGCTAGATCTTAAAAAAATTATTCCAGCGTGAAAGTTTCTATTGAAAAAGATAATAACAAAGTCCTATCTCATCCTGAAAAACTGACACACTTGGTTGAAATGAAGTAGGCTGAGGAGCGAAAAGAATAATGGAGGGCTTCGAGAAGCAAATGGATAGGGAAACATCAAAACAAAAGGAGCAGTACATGAAATGATTGAGATTGATTGGGAGGCGTCCTCCTTGTTCCTGCAGCCGAATAGGTTTACTTATTCATGTAAGCTTGCTTGTTAACATGTTTCGCCTGATTGTTTTTTTTTAAAAAAAAAAATAAAAAAATAAAATCTATAATGATATTTAATTTAACAATAAAATGTACATGTGAAAAATGTCAAGAATTTCTGGGCACCTCACACCTCCTCTCATGGAGGAGATTGTGAGTTCTACACCATAAAGCAACCAAAAACAGTGTGCGCATGCCTGTGGGCCTCCTTCCCTGCGAGAGAGCGCTAAATTGTTAGAAAAAAGACAATAAAATGTCCTTTTATAAAATTAAAAAAAAAAGACAATAAAATGCATACAGAATATATTAATTAGCACTTTCATGGTTGTGTTTCAAAATTTAAAAGAAAGTTAATTAAATATTTCATGATTAAGGTGCAATGTTACTAACATAGTTTTTTCCGAGGACATAAATAAGTTTGTAAGGGGTAAAAATAGCAAAAAAATAATCTAAAATGATGTAAATTCACGAAAACCATTAAATTTAATCAAACTGTCATAAAATTATAAAAGAATAAAACTTTAACAGCATTTGATGAAATTTAACGGTTTTAGTGAATTTACACCATTTTAAATTGTTTATTGTTATCCTTTCAAAAATTACTTATGCCAGAGGTTTATTAAAAAAAACTTTATTGGTAAAATTGAACATTAACCCAATATTTTATGTTAAGTGAAAATTTGAAAGTGAGAAAATGTGTAATAGGATTTAAAATACATATTTTCAGTCTTCTTATTACATACATACATATACATATATATACACACATAAACATACATATCTATATATAAATACACACATATACATAATGACAAAAAATAAAGATAAAAACATTTATGAAAAAAAAGGATAAGGTGGGAGGCGGCTAGAGAGGTAGCCGGCTAGCCACCATGGGTGGGGTTGTGACTTGTGACCCAACTAATTATATCTGAGTCGGTTAGTTCGGCTTGGAAGTCAATAAACTGGTTTGGTATGAGGCATCAACCTCATTCATTTTTTTTTTTAGAAGATTGATTTTTTTTTTAAAATTTTTTTAGAATCTCATATTAATAGTCCTAAGTCTTTACTTTTTTACATATTTGACCTATTGATCCTTGATGAAGTACCTCAGCTGATTTAGTGGTCAGTCTAGGTTTAATAACGTTGCCTATGACACGTGAATCATATTGCCTTAGCGAATTCCACAACGGTACAATTATGCATGTTAACTCTTATAATTAACTAATATATGAACAGTGATTTATGTATTAACGTGGATGAAGGATGGGCACTCTTCCTCTCAATTATACAACATCACCTGTCAATTTCTCCATGTCTTTGTTCATAAATCGACGACACATCTCATACCAATTTTGAATATTTCGTCTTCGCATTTAATTACATATTGGTCACATGAATATATTATTTTCCATATATATATATATATAAACATTTTATAAGAATTTGGGCTCAAAAGTTGACTATACATCACTGTAATGATTTTATTAATGGGTAATTTGTAAGTATTATGTCTAATTAATGATGAAGCATGTCTAGAATTTAGTAAGCTCTTGATAAATTAGCCCATCATCGATCTAACTTTCTGTGAGATAGAAAATTTGAGATAATTAATAATGTTATTCAAATTAAATTTATGAATAATAAAATGCGACTTCTCATAATTAATTTATTATTATTATATTTTATCTAGTATTGAAAAAGACATTCAAATTGCCTCGTGTCACGAGGGATGCTTGCATGCATGCACATATACTGATCAAATTAAAGAAAACATGATTCCTTAATTGAATTGATAGTTGCAGCAACTGAAAAATGCATATTTTTACTTCTACTTATTATCCGTACGCACATACGTCTCATATATATATATCCAGCCTTCTTCGTCTATTCGACTCCATAGCTGTACACCTAAATGTCTCTTATGTTTCACATGAAGCAAAAGCGACTTAATGAATAATATGTCCCACCATTTTCTCATATCGACCAAGTGAAGTGATACATTTTGATTCCGCGTTGCATTTGGGTCATCAACACTTGATTCAATTTGGTGGCCTAACATACCTAACTCTGATTCCATTACACATACATACAAACAAACACATATACAAACATACATGTGCATTATAAACCTAATCCTGTTTCATAAGGGTCAAATTAATTAATCCAGCTAGTTAGTAATATATATTTATATATATATATGATCATGCTTGCTTTATTACAGGCATCCTATTTCATTAAAACTCAATATCATCCCACAGTTAAGCAAATTTTTCATACAACAATATAATTAACAAGAAAATGTATTGCGGACAAGCACAATAATTCTGCAGCAGAAGCATGGATATCAATATATAAATAATAATTAAGGCTGCATATATTGATAAACTTTGGGCCCCGCTGGTCAGATCTTCCACCATAATGGCGAGGAAAGGAATATTATGGAACAAACATTGTTTTTTGCATCTTAACTTCTTATTAAACGAAGAATCTGATCTAAGACTACAGAGAGAAACACTCGGACTATGTTTCACGACGATAGAACCTTATAACTTGAGAATTATTTGACATTAAATCTTTCAACTTCAATTCCAATTTAGTATACAGGTGCCTCTTTGCTTCTGCCATTTGGTTACGCCTGGAAAGACTGGATATATATATATATATAATGTGATTTCTTTATATTTCAAATGGTGATTCAAGTTTATATTACAGACCTGAAGGAAAAAAAAAAAAAAAAACACACAGCTGGGACAAGAAAAAGAAGTTCTCTCGGAGACCCTTTACAGATAGAAATTTATAGAATATTTTTAGTATAAGAGAAACATGAATTTTCATATACCTCTTAATTGTATCATCCTTTCTTTCGTTTCAGTAAAGTTTAGCTTTTTAAAATCCAAATATTCGGTACTTAATTTAATAATATTTCTTTCTTACGTTATGGTTCTCCTTTTTTTTTTTTTGGAAAATCTGACTGAGGTGTCAGGTACCACAAAAATATCTATATAAAAAAAATCTCTAGTTATCTTTTTGATATAAATGAGTTTGTCAATAACCAATTTATGATTATCAATATAGTTACACACATTTGTCAATAGAAGTTATATTAGTTAACATAGCTGAACTTGTTAATAATCACTTTATGACTTATTAATTAATATAGTGAAACACGCTTGTGAACGGAACTAGTTTGGTTAGCATAGATAAATTTGTTAATTAATGACCACTATTATGACTTTTCAATATAACCATTTACACTTATCAAACGGAAGTTGCTTTAGTTGATATATATTAATTTGTTAATAACTGCTCTTTAACTTATCAATATACCCACGTATAATTGTAAATAAAGTAAACTGTCCCAAATAACTTTTTTGATAAATGAAACTTTTTTTTTAATATTGTTTTGTTATTGAGACTTGTACGAGATTTTCCCTTTTTTTTTCCCTGGAATCAAAGTTAATTATTGGCTTCAAAGGAAATTTGTATCTGGATTCTGGACAACAATCAGTACATGCATGTGTACGTACTTAGCTTAGCTTCCTCCTTTTCCTTTTCTCTGTCACTTTTTTCTCCTTCAAAAAAAAAAAAATCTTATTCATGCGCCAGTATGAAAATCTAAGATAATATTTGGGAAAATCCTTTTCAAGGCCCATATTACTAAAAAATTTCAGAAATGACCCAAAATTCTGAAATTCTAGAAAAGGCCCCAAGATTCTAAAAATTCCAGAAAAGGCCCAACGTGAGTTATTAACAGGGCTGATATAGTTGTTAGCGGGGAACTGATCTAGTTGTTAATTGGGCTGATTTAGTTGTTGATTTTTTTTTGTTAACAACTATATCAGTACCTCGCTAACAATTATATCAGCCCAGTTAACAACTCCGTAAATTTTGAAGGGCCTTTTCTAGAATTTTCAGAATCTTAAGGCCTTTTCTGAAATTTTCAAAATTTTGGGGCCTTTTCTGAAATTCTTTTGGTAAAGAGGACCTTGAAAAGGATTTTCCCATAATATTTTCACAACAAAATTAGATGATACTAAATATTTTCTGAAAACCGGACCGGTCATTAAACCGGTGGAGGTAGTGGGTTAAATGTTAGTGGATTAAACCAGAGTTAATTAATTAAAAAAATATAATTTTATTAAAATAGGTAAAAAAATTATATTTTAATAAGAAAAATATTTTATATAAATGAGTTTCCAGTTTGAACCGGTCAGGGTTCCAAAACATTGTTAAGAATACAAGGGATTCTCTGAGATCACTAATCGCTGCATACAAAATGCTGGGAACAAAAAGTAAAATTTAATAACGAAGTTAATTAACATCATTATTTTAACATATATAGTAATAATTATAATTTCATTTAAAAACTCCAGATATAACCTATTTGGATGAATTTATATAATGAGTTTGGCGCCCGGGTGAGATGCAGAGAACATTCTTTTTTTCTGAATATTCATATGAATATATTATTGACATATGACCAATCTTGCTACCTTGTACATTTCTTTAATTAGTTTATTCATGTTGAATTTTGAAATAACATGTCACGCATGAATCTTTTTAATGTGGAACATGTGATAAATAACTTTGGAGAGTAAATTACATATCATTTTGGACAGGAAAAAACTTGTAAAAGCATGAAATAAGAAAAAATAAATTTTCGAATAGTTAGAAAATAACTTATCATCATGGATGGGATCGATCTGGAGAAAAAATATCTTATTATGATTTTTTCCTAGCACCAAATTTTCCCTTTTTTAGGAAAAAGACTCGTTCGTCCCTTTCATGTGTTCATCATGCAAGTTCATCCAGTAAATTGTTGAAATTAATGAAGTACGGTAATGATACATGCACCACTAGAATAGTGATCTATATAGGGTTAAGGAGCGATTTTACCAACAAACTATTGGTCCAGGAGTGTCCAGCACAATTAACTATTAAGTGAACCAAAAATACTAACAAATTTTTAAAAAAGGAGCGTCCAACACAATGCCGTTAGCAAAAAGTTAACCTCCGTTATCTAAGGTGCAGATTGACCAACGAACTTTTACTCTAAGAGCGCCCAACACAAAATTCTAAATTTTACTAATTTAAATAATTTTTTTCTCAATTGTTATTATTCAAAACTACTTATATAGATATTTATGGACAAAAATTACTCATTCTTCAATTTTATCAAAATTATAATTTGTTAAAATAAACAAAATTATTAATTTAAAATATAATTATATGATTTAAATAAAACTCAAGGTATTTTATATTTTATTATATATGTTAAAGAAAAAAAATATATGATTTATTTTTACTTTAGAAGAAATTTATATGAATTAAAAAATTCATTTAATGTTGATAAAATTTAGAAAATCTATTATATCCTGAAAGAAATGAAATGAGTTTCATTTTTACTTTTATAAAAAAAGCTTAATGGATATTAATGTTGATACTTAATAATATAAATTCGACAACTTGATGATATATTTGTTAATTAAATGACCTAACGCTTATATGGATATGAGACTTTCGTAGGCCAAATTGCTCTTTAACCTATTATTAAGTTGTCCTTCCTCAAACCTCTTAAGTTATCTTTTTTTTTCCGCAAGTCTCATATTCATATAATCAATGGATCATTTAATTAACAAATATATCATCAAGTTGCCCGATTTATATTATTAAGTATCAACGTTGATAACCATTAAGCTCTTTTTATAAAAATAAAAATTAAACTCATTTTATTTCTTTGAAGATATAATAGATTTTTTATATTTTTTAAATTTTATTAACATTGAATGAATTTTTTAACTCAAATGAATTTATTCTAAAATAAAAATAAATTATATATATATTTTTTGGTTTAACATATATAATAAACTATAAAACACCTTGATGTTTATTTAAATCATATAATTATATTTTTAATTAAAACTTTTGTTTCTTTTAGAAAATTATAATTTTGACAAAATTAAAGAATGAGTAATTTATGTTCATAGATATCTATACAAGTAGTTTTGAATAATGACATTGAGAAAAAATTATTTAATTTAGTAAAATTTAGAATTTTGTGCTGAATAAAAGTTCGTTGGCCAATTTGCACCTTAGATAACGGAGGTTAACTTTTTGCTAACGGCATTGTGCTGGGCGCTCCGTTTTGAAAGTTTGTTGGTATTTTTGGTCCACTTAATGGTTAATTGTGCTGGACGTTCCTGGGCCAATAGTTTGTTGGTAAAATCGCTCCTTTGTATAGAAAAAAAAGAATAGAATTCTATATATTTTTTGGAAATGATGTGGAAGTCAATTTAAAGGGTAAAATTAATTTTATTTTTAAAACTAGAGACAGATTTAATGAGATAACCCATCTCTTTTTTTTTTTTTTTTTTTTAGTTTGGTGAAATAGTTGGAAATAATTCATTTTTTTGAACCGAAGGAGTGTATCTTATCTTACTTCACTTTTATTATTTGAACTAGACACGATAAATAAGGATATTTTAGTCAAAGACAATAAGATTTTACTAGTATTTTAGTACAGGCTGTCTAATAATTTTACTAATTAAACAATAGCAAACTGTTTAGAAGTGCCATATGGAAGGCGCAGCAAATAATTGGACGTCCAATTTGACAATTGTTTACTTGTAACTCTGGCCCATGGCTTGAAAATACGTAGTTAATGAATGGACCATTCTGCCCAAACTTCAACGATAACTCTAAATTCGAATACTTTATATTGTGACCGGAGGCTGCAACAACCGAGCCAAGCAGCCACTGCACAAAAGCCTAATATAAGGTAATAGAAAGTTCTTATAGTTTGTGGGTTAAAGACGATTGCAAGTCATAATAAGAGGCCGTGAGGCCATTGACTTGTGCCATTTCTTCCCCTCTCATTCTCTCTCAACGAAGAAAAAGCTTCCTATGTCTCTATAACTCAAACTTGTTATTTGTGGATGCCTCTGTTTCCCACAATTCTTAATCCTTCCCCGGTTTTTCATTATCATCCATCAGACCCAATTACAATAACTTAACCGCCATCAGTTCCACAGTATGGGTAGAGCTCCTTGCTGCGATAAGGCCAATGTCAAGAAGGGACCCTGGTCTCCTGAAGAAGATGCTCAGCTAAAGGAGTACATAGAGAAACATGGAACGGGAGGCAACTGGATTGCTCTCCCTCAAAAAGCTGGTAAAGATTTCTTTTTTTCTTTTTCTATCTTGTTCAAATTTGTATGGTGGTGATGAGACTCTAGCTTCTGACGGCAGAGTAGACAGTGATGTTCCAGTTTCTCTGTTCTGATGATTGGATATGTTGTGGGTAATTAAGGTCTCAAAAGATGTGGGAAAAGCTGTAGACTAAGATGGCTCAACTATCTCCGACCTGACATCAAACACGGCGAGTTCTCCGATCATGAAGATAGAATCATCTGCAGCCTCTTTGCTAGCATCGGAAGCAGGTATATATGCTCTCCGATTCATTCATCCATCAAATTCCCAATTCAACTAATAAGTGTCTGTTTTCACTTATTGTGGGGAAATACTGTAAAATTCAGATCTGATGATTTGAGCATTAACATGCATATATTGTGACAAAGTGCAGGTGGTCAGTGATAGCATCTCAGTTGCCTGGAAGGACTGATAACGATATTAAGAACTACTGGAACACCAAGCTTAAGAAGAAGACGATAGGCTTCAATATTAATCCTTCACCTCCTCATCATCATCGCCAAGGTACCCTTTTGCGGCTTCTCCAAAATTCAACTCCTTCTTCATCCTCATCATCAGCTTCTTCACCATTATCATCATTCACTGACAACAACACCATCAATTCCTCTTACCGTCACCCAGCTACTTATGTTTCTTCGTTCTCAGGCGCTGATCACCCCATTTCCTTATTTTCGTCTGCGAGATTCTTGAACGGCCACTCCTCTGCTTGTGATTCTGCTGCAGCTGACTCTTTCTATCAACCCCAAGAAAGCGTGATGGGTCCGATTGATCTAGTCTCAGCTAGTTGCAGCCAGATGAGTCATCGTGTGAAAGAAGCTGAGGCTACTGCTACTGGATATAATGGAGTAGGCAAAGGAACTATAGGGGAACAGATGATAGCTGCCAATGATAACTATGATTACCTGCACAATATTGGGATTGAAATTAAGGAAGAAACTCAGAAGGTGATGATGTATGATATCGACTACGTGAATGGACTGTGGGAAGAGAATCCGCCACTAGATTATGGGATAGAAGAAATCAAGCAGCTAATAAGTTCTACTAATAGCTGCAACAACTTTTTGTTTGATGACAACATGACACATACAAGGGCCTTGTTCTACCACTGATGATTCATTTGGACGGTGTTGTTATTATAATTTAGGAACCCTTCTACTTGCAAGCGTTTATTTTATTAAGTAATCTTTATGAGTATGTTAGTCTTAAATTGTGCTATACTTTCTCTGGGAAATAATGATTCAGACCAGGTAACTGCGCCCTTTAAAATTAATCGAACGAGAGTACTATACTAGCACTGCTACCCCTTATCCACCACAATTATTGGAAAAATTTCCCCTCTTTTTTAAGCAGTTCCTAGCGCTTTCGACGCCAACAATATAATACCCATTTTTTATATGCATGTCTTGAATATATTTTCGGTCCTTTAAATATTTGTTAATTATCTCAACTCCAACATCGCTTAAATTAATAGCTGGAGAGTTGTTATAATTACCTTTCGCGTTGAGTACGGTTTGAATCACTCATTGGTTCTTATTTATTGTTTGAAGAAAACAGTGTTGTGCCGAACCGTCCTTGGAACAAATTGGATTATATGTCTCTCATAACATAATATAGTATAGATGCTTCAAGTTTTCAAAGCAAAACACCACACAAGAAAGCATGTGCTATCACATTGGTAGCACTAATTGAGGGCTTTGTGGATAGATTTTCTTCTTTCCCTCGTAGAAGCTCCATAAACATTAATTTATTTTGTTCTTATTATAAGAACATCCAACATGTTTCATAATATAATATGTTTTGTTTAAAGTATTAATTTTTTCACTTGATATCGTTAACTAGCTATCCAAACTCGATCTTCTAACTAATTTGTTTATTACTGAGAGTAATTTTGATATTTATAATAAATAACTAATTTTATTAATTTATGTAAAATTGTTATTAAGTGCTTAATATAAATAAGAACAGGATGAAGTACTATTTAAATGTTAATTTGTGCGATATTTTGAATCAATCAAAGGTACAATGTTGCTGAATCAACAAGGAGAGGGAGACGAATGAATATATATGCATGGCACAATATTCATATAAAATTGTTAGCTTCCATCAAATGATAATTAGGATGAGATGAGTGGGAATAGTACTGGATGATTCAAATTAAATCCTCCCGACACAATAAAAATCATAGGCACATGAAAAACAATAACTCAACAAAATCAAAATTAAAGGAGTTAAATGACTAAGCATGGAATCCCCATAATTGAGGCAAGTCCAATCCAGAACCATCAATTATGGCATCCCTGCAAGGAAAAAACATGTTTTTTTTTTAAATTATCATCATCCTCGAGTCTCTCATTATGTTTTTTAAATTTCTATATACAGGTTTGATTTAATATCAAAGACACACATTATATGTTTTCTTATTGCGCTTTTGATTGAGACTTGAAGATCAATATAATGAGCAATGCGGGGCATAAAAATAGATATGAAAACGAGTTAACAATAAACAAATACAACATGGGGGAACAGAAATTTCAAACATACATATAATTAAAGGCTGCATCATATAATGCAGCTCATAAAAGAATCCCCACGGAAGATCAGTCCAAAACAACTTTTTAAAATGTACTATCATAAAGATAATGATGCCTTGGATTCTACTTATTAATTAATTTAGCAAAAGTAGGAGATATGTATATGCATTAGCCTCTTTAATTTCCCCATTTTGT
This sequence comes from Acacia crassicarpa, assembly GCA_034222035.1. NCBI lineage: Eukaryota > Viridiplantae > Streptophyta > Magnoliopsida > Fabales > Fabaceae > Acacia > Acacia crassicarpa. The sequence continues at coordinate 57,209,762 of JAWXYG010000002.1, read as the reverse complement.
TTGCTTCCCTCAGTGTCATTAGACACAACACAACAGGATTTGCCAGCTATAGGCATTATATATATAATAATGCAGATAATTAAAATATTGGGACAAATTGTCCTCAAAGTTTGTGGAAATTAAAGGGTTTTGCTGCGAGCTGAGGTGTGTGTTTCCAAATGTCAAAAAGGTTCTACCTTGTGTAGAATTGCCCCATCAAATTTTTCCAACCACTGTCCTTGTTTCGTTTCCTTCTTATTTTGCAGATTTTTCCTATTGTTTTTTGGGGATTAGTCAATCAGTAAAATCTGGCATTGTCAATTGATTTGTTCAACAACGCCATGCACAATGACTTTTATCGATCTTTCCATTAGTTCCCATGCACCGTAGGTCAACAATATAGATGGTATTCATTATCACACCAGAATTTTAAAAAAAAAATGGGTTAGAAAATTAGAAGATGTCAAAGATGAATAGGGTTATAAGAAGATCATATTCATGAACCAGTAAAAAATATGAAGTCAAACAGTGTCATTAATCATCAAAATTTTGTCTTTCACGAGGGATAAATAGTAATTCAATCTATTTGCAGGGGGGAAAAAAAGGCCCCTTGAGCTTATAAACTCATTCTACTCATGAGATTTTTCAATGTGGAATTCATCATACTATTTCTTAGATTTGTTGTAACAACATAAGATCCAGCAATAGTTACTATTCTTGTCCTAAACATAAGATTCAGTTGACTTTATTTAAAGAAATTAGGGGGAGAACTAATATTGATCGATACAAAAGTGATATTGACCGTTAACTTTTTAATGAAAAATGGTAAAATTGTTATATTTTAAAACTTCCGGGACTATATTGAGTCAAAAAAGACTTTCAAGGCAAAATTGCTCATAAATGTATACCTTCCGCGCAAATTTGCTATTTAACCATTTTTTAAAAGATGAAAATAATAAAAAGGTTTTTCATTTCCTCCTTTTTTTTTGGGGACATGCTGACTTCTTTTGCCGTTTCCATAAACTTATTTCTGTAGTACACCCAGTCTATCAATTTCTTAATCCACGAGGAAGACTTCAAATCTCAATAGAGTAGACTTCGATTTTACAAACACGTTGTAAAATCAAGGAGAGTTTACATTTGACGACTACTACAAGTGTACAAAATTTATAATAATAAATATTATTACAACAAAGAGCATATCTTTTTAAAAAATAGAAGCAGATCTTTCCATCAACATTAATTTTATGAATTTAATATTTCAAAATAATATTTTCCCCAAAAAATCTCTATCGTCTATTGACTTTTCTGGCGGTCGAATCCAAAAGTCAAAAACTACCCACACTAAGTACTGTATGTAACACGTTCCTCAAAAGGAATATGATAGTAACAAACTAACAATAGAATAAAAATGATTCAAATAAGGGGAGGACTTCATACTAAGTGATTTTTATAGGTGAATGATGTGCCACTAGATGATTTTAATAAGTGGTTTTCACAGGTATGAAGAGCAAGAGAAATTATGTTATTTGGTTATAGCCAATGGGAGAAGAGAATATTTTATTACAATTGTAGGTTCCAAGTCCAACTTTACCTAGGGCGAGACATTTACCTTTAATATTTTATTTTAATACAATTTTATTTCATTTTTTATTTGATCAAGGGTATAATTCTTTTTTATACTTGGAGTATAAAATATTTTTGCCTCTCTCAATTATTCTTAATTAGTGTGCTTCCTCAAATTTAAACCTATGTTATTCTTACAGCTTGTTTGTTGGTATTTATTTTATATTTTCTTGCCTTCTTGTTATCCTCACCTAACAGCTTAAGCAATCAGATCCATCATCGTGGGCCACAATTTGTCCTTAAAGTTAGGAATTGGGCCTTCAAGCCCAATGATCTCTCACTCCATTCTATATTGCAAACTTATTTATAAGTCATTTTTAACTAAATCACATATACTAAATAAAGGTAGTTAGCTCAATGATTATGGGGTAAATTTTCAACTCTACCCTCATTTATGAATGAGCATCTTTCAACTTTTTTCTCGCTCTCTTTTTTTATTGGTACAATTAATATAAGCAAAATTGTCACAATCTCATTTATTACTTAAAAAAAACTTATATATAGGATCAAACTTTTTAGTCAAAATTGACTTATAAATAGGATTAGATCAATGAAAGTCTCTAAGCTTGTTGGTGATAGCAAATGAAAAGAATCCCCAGACACACAGAAACTCCCCAACCTTACGTTAATTTCCTCCAATTCCATCACTCTATCAGGGATGAACAAGAAAAGTAGAAACTCTGTAAGTAACCACACTGTTTACAAGCTGCAAATTAAATGCAATTTTGTCATTAGATGATGTGTCTTATTATAGTATAGGATAAGATTTTTACAAAATCAGGCTTATTTCTCATGTTAAATAAATGGTTCAGCATAATTCCTGACAGAAAAACTGTAGTTCAGCCAGGTTTCAAGTAATTAAACCCACTAATGATCTGGACTACTGGAGACTTGTATCTTTGGTTTTAGTGGACAGGAACACGGGCCTAATTAGCCCATTAAATTAGGAGATTGGGCCGCCCGCTTCAAATGAAAGATCAGATTGTTGAGCTTTGAAGGATTATATAAGTGGAGTCTTACCCGCACTACTAGTAGTGCAGTGGTATTGGGATTCATTTCCCCTCTTTAGGTCCTAGGTTCGATTCCCCCCTCCCTCACCTTGTATCAAAAAAAAATATATATATAAGTGGAGTGTTCAACTGATAAAGGGGTTGGACACTCTCATTAAAGGGAGAGGGTTTGATTTTAGAGTTGGTCAAGGCACTGGGAGAGACACCCTAACTTTTAGATGGCTAGGTTAATGCCTGAGGGTATTAGACGGCTTGTCCTACCCAATATCGGTATCACCTAGGGGAGATTTCGCCCTGTCCTTGAATCGTGGATGAATCTAACTTCTTTCCTAAAATTTTAGTATAAAAAAAATAATTGGAGTTTTATTATTAAAAAAAATGCATATATAAGTGAAGTTGCCAATACGTGTAATTACCATAAGAACCTTGGGAGACGGTAAGGCTGCTCCACACATGCGACCAGAAACAAAAGAGAAAGTGAATGATAAGGTGAAATATGATTGAGATGCTGGGAATGCAGTGGTTTTATGCGCTGGTTCCATGATAATAAAGGCATTTCAATAGTAATATTCCTTCCTCTGCAGACTGCAGAGGGTGATGAGAAGCTGATGATGCCGTATTTGTGGGACATATGATCTTTAGTTTCAAAGTGCAGAGAATGATAGAGCAGAGGCACTTATACATTATGGTGACTTGTTTACCAAGCACGCCTTCATTCACACATACTCTGACACTCAGCCACAAACTCATCCTTGTCCCCTACATACTCTCTCAGATGTTAATATATATATACACTCTCTCGCAACAGTTTCTATCTTGTCTTCTTCTTGCCTGTCTCAGACATAGATCTGTATTTGCCTTTTATTTTCTGGGGTACCCTTCAACTTGAGCATTATTATGTGTAGCTCCCCCAAAAAAAATGTTAGCATCAGAAGGGTTGATTAATTGATGGGTCACGTATTACATTACAAGTTGCTGTTGGCCAGAGGTGGTGGTGAGGTCCCAAGTGGTTTAAAATTATTAGCAAAACACTACTTCTCCCCACCAATTTCTGGATTTTGACATTATGCTATAAATTTGCTACCTCCCTCTAGTTTTGGTTTCAATAATTCAGTTCCCTGTCACATGCATCGTCTTCTTTCTCTTCTTTCATTTTTCATGTCTTCTGTTTGTTTCCCTTCTTTTTCTTTTGCTTATGAGAGCAGGTTACAAAACTCTACCCATTGCCCAGCTTTTCAACCATTTGGCCCCTCGCTCCCGCCCATTAATAATTAATTGTCAATCAAATTCTGTGACTAACTTGCTCTCTCTTTGGTTCTATTTCCACTTAATTTTTCCCTCCATTTATATTTTGGAAATCTCACTCTTTTGGCCTTTTTAGGATCCCTTTGACACTGAAATCAACTTGTTATCTTGTCGAGTTGGGGGGGGGGGGGGAGAACACCTAGTTTTCAACCTCGGGATTATAAAATCCAAAGTGAATTGATTCTTTTTTGGTGAAAATAGAAGGAGTCGATTGTGGCAGTGTAACACCTCAATTTTAATACTCGGTCAAAATATTGAAAATACCTTCAAAAGAGTTCAACAATATCCAAATCCTTTTACAATGTTACTATTTCGAATAAAACCCGTAATACATAATCAGAATAAATTCCAGAAAATATTTCAGAGTTTAATACAAAACGGAAGTCTTAGGTTCATGGCAGATATAATAACATAACATAATCTATTGGAGATCAAAAGAGCTTCCAGAGCTCACTCCATAGGTGCCTTCCCTTGCTCTCTACTAGAATAATCACCTGAAAAATGTTAATATGGGATGAGATTCCACGTCTCAGTAACTACTGAATATTTCTACCTTACACGAGCAAATTACATATGACAAAAATAAAAGGTAATATAATGTGAATTTAATATACTCAGATATTTTTAGATATACCGTTGTTCACATCAAATGCCTTTACAAAATACTCATCATTCTTTATTGAATAATTCAGAAATGCACTATGCAGTATGCAGCCTCCCTTATATCCCCTTCCAACCGTATACCGCTGACTGGAACCATAGGCTAACATATAGTCCAATAGAAACTCATTCATTTGACTGGATGGTTTCAAGCTCACCAAAACTTAAGATACACCCGGCCAAAGGTATAGAGCTTAAATCTGGACTATGGCTCCCCTCCTTTAAAATAACAACTAAGGAGGTGTCACATGTCCCACATCTCCAATGAAATCCCGGCCAGAGGAAAACATGGAAGATGGGGCCCTGAAAAGTACCATCCACTGTGCACCGAGTGGTGGCATAAACAATTCTTATCATTCAATTCCCTCCTTACTCCACCCATCACAATACAACCGCCATGATGAATGTATTTACTCAAAAATAATGCATTATTATACCATTATATACATTGATATGCGTATTTATGATTAGTAAAATACTATGCGTATCTGTGAATAGTAAAATACGGTATATACATGAATAGTAACATGAATAGTAAATACGGTATACGTGAATAGTAACATGAATAGTAAATACGGTATACGTGAATAGTAAAAATGAATAGTAAATACGGTATACGTGAATAGTAAAAATGAATAGTAAATACGGTATACGTGAATAGTAAAAATGAATAGTAAATACGGTATACGTGAATAGTAAAAATGAATAGTAAATACGGTATACGTGAATAGTAACGTACGTATAAATAGTACCTCTACAGATTTGCAAGTCAAAGTTCCCACACCAGATCTTAAAACCATAAATATTTTCTAAATATTCTTGCCAAAATAGTAAACAAACAAATTTATAATCATACATAATTCACAAGTATAAGGAAGAATATTCAGAGTTACCTGTTACTTGCTAATACCCGAATCACCAACCAGCTATTATAACTCTCAAGCAAATATCTCTACTCTCTCTCTCTCTCTACCTCTCTCTATGGCTCTTAGAAGTTGTGAAGAATGAAATGAAATGGAAGGTCTATTTATAGTTGGAAAATGGGTCTTTAAGTGTAATTTTCGTCTCTGGGTCGTTTTACGTAATTTTCCTAAAAACTAAAAAAAACTTTCCCGTGACTTGCCCCGTGAACCTTTTTTTAAAAATTTTAATAATATAATATAATATATATTATTTTATTATTATAATATAATATTATTTAAATAATAAATTATTATTGAGTGGGTCCCGCGGCCATTTTTTTCAAAGTTCACGAGAGTTGTGTCGGGAGGAAGAATTATTTTGGTTGTGGGTCCCGCAAAATACTGATTTCAAATTTATCACTTTCTGAAAATAGAGCCTACTAGTCTTCCCAAGATAGGTTTATGTTCAAGATATTAGATTCAAAATTCAGGATGTTACAGGCAGTACCTAACTAGCTTCCAGCTTGAACGTGGAAAGACTTTTGAAGGAATAGGGAAAAGCTAAACACAACATGTTCCCCAACTCAACTTTAATTTTCCTCCATGCCTTTCAACTTTGATGCTTATATCTTTGCCCCTCTCACTTCAGTTTCCATCAGAAAGCGACTTACCTTATATTTAATTTGTTCACGCAATTATATTGAGAGGCCAATGCTTATATTATGATCACTGACAGAACACATGGAAACCAAAACGCAAGTGAGAGACAGGGCAACAAATAATGAATCATATTGATCAAAACATAAGCACAGTGGACTTTTGTTGTCATTATGGTCCCTGAATGTCAAAGTTTTTATATATGGGCCCCTTTCATATACCAACTATCCACCAACGTACACTTTAATTCTTGGATTACACCCTCCTTGTTAATTATTTATATACCCTACCTTTAGTCTTGTTCTAATAATTCTGTCCCCTTCCTTCACCATACATGTACCACACACCTTCCTATCCTTGCAAGTTTTACCCCATCCCTTTCATTTCATTACTTTTTCTCACAGCTTCTTTGAAAAGGCATAAATGTATATTAGTTACTTTTTTTCATTTTAATTATTAGAATAGCTAGTGTAATCTCTTAGGTGCTGTTAAAGTACAAGGCACAGGTTATATAGCATTGCATGCATGTGCAAAACTGGGAATCAGCTGAGCTAATGATACTTTAAACGAACTAAACTGCACTTAATTAAGGCTTGAATATAAGATCTCTAAAACATGTGGCTTCAACGTTAATATTAATTTAAGTCCCAAACCCAGATTATGACATGGAGATATAGGGGTGGACATCACTTTGTGCGACGGAATATTTTTGTTTTTTTTGGATTAAAATACAATTGAATCTCATGGGGGGAAAGTAATGCTGCCATTAAGGATACCTGTCATACAAAACAAAGACCTTTCTTCGATTCTTCCCCTTAGGATTCCATAAGCCATTTTGGGGGTATTGATTCTGAAAGCAAACGAAAAAGCCTAATAACAAGGAAGTGGGCGATAATAATTTCCTTTCTTGCTAAATAATAAAGAAAATGAGTACGTAAAGAATAACCTGTATGTGTACGATGAATATTTAAGTATATGAACTGGAAATGATTCGTAGCATGATACGAAGCACTTTCAAGTTACATTTCCTGACAGATTATAAATGGAGCTGAGCTAGGGAAATTAAACGAATAATTTAATAATATTAATGATAATGTGAATCTGATTTTTAAGGATATGTCTGGTTTATAATAATGACTGGCCTGGCAGCTCGGACGTGGCAGACTGTAGAAGCTTCAATATATCTTTAGTGACATCAAGATCTTTGTATCCTTCCTCAGCTCGAATAACCTTTTTTTTTTTGTTAATATTGATGGATTGATATGTGGAGGCAGCTCACCACAAGCTGGATTATTCTTTCACTTGTTTTTTTCAATAGTGGTGAGGGGCAAAATTGTGCATCGAACGCAGTATTTTCCAGCTTGTATCAAACACGGCATATATGTTGACTTTTTACTATGCATTGCATTAGGGAAAAGCACTAAAATAAGATTTTTTTTTTAAAAAAATATACCTAATTAAAGTACATTAAAATTTTTTTACTAGATTAATATTTACGTCACTAGTGGTGTAAAAGGAGTTCACGCCACCTACATTCAATTAGACCTACTCAATGTAATGGGTCTAATTTCATATTTTTTAAAAAATTAAATTAATATTAAATATAATTATAATATATAACAATAATAAATGATAAAAAAAGTGGAATAATTTAAACCTCTACTTCATTTAATTTGAAGTCAAAAGAAAGAAAACATGAAGTTGAAATAACTCATTAAGAACGCTTTTTAAAAGATTACGCGGTACAATTTGGTTATAACAACAGATCCCAATATAGGGGTATCTATATATTTGTTATACACCAAATATTTGTATAATAACAGTATTGGATTTGAGATCTGTATAAAAAAATATACCGTGTAAAAGTGTTTCTAATAAGTTATACAAATCTTAGAAACACTTTTACGTGGCACACTTTTTTATACAGATCCCAAAATCAATATTGTTGTTATACAAATATTTGGTGTATAACAAATATATAGATCCTCTATATTGAGATATGTTATTACAACCAAATTGTACTGCGCAATCTTTTAAAAGACGTTCTTAATGAGTTATTTCAGCTCCATATTTTCTTTCTTTTGACTTCAAATTAAATGAAGTAGAGCTTTAAATTATTCCACTTTTTTTATCATTTATTATTATTATTATATTTAATATTAATTTAATTATTATTATTTTTTTAGTATGGAATCACACCCACTACATTGGGTGGGTTTGATTGAATGTTTCACGGCATCTAGTGGCATGAATCTTCTTCATGTCACTGACATTTTTGTGTCAGTGGTGTGAACCCATTTTATGCCACTAGTGGCGTGAACAACCTTACATCACCAACTATATTACTTTGGTAAAATGTTTCCAATCTGCTTTAATTAGGTAAATTTTTTGAAAAAAAAATCTTATATTAGTGCTTTTCCCATTGCATCACATATTTACTCACCTGGCTAGGAGGATAACTAAGTTTGCAATGGATGTCTGTTGGTATAAATGTGCCTATGTATTACATAAATGGTGGGATGTGTTTATACTTCTCTAGACCTAAATCTATGATATAATTAAATAATTTGAGTAGATTATAGATGTTAAGTTATGTCAATTAATATAAAATATTTTTTCTAAATTGTTCTAATAATCTTCTTTAATTCTCTATCTCATTTTTAATATTGTTCCCGAAGTATAATTATTTCGGTTTATAAGATTAAGAGGCACGACACTTTTTTAAAGGGAAAGGTTAGGAGTGAATTATTAAAGGTAAAGGTAGGGCGTACCGTGAGATTAGATTTGAGGGACTAAATGTGTCAAACTACTAGTCAATAAATCAAACCAAACTGGCGAGCTTAGAAATTCATGTGGCGTTGGTAGCTGGGAACTTAACTGGGATTTTAATTTAAAACAGGCACTTGTCAATGACTATGTACAGTTTTGGAATTGGATTGATCCAAACGTTTTGATAAATGTTATGTTTGTTTGGATTAATGGTAGAAAGTGCTTTTTCACAAAGTTCGTTTGTAAAAAGAGTCTTTTTTCGACTTAAATACATAAACATACTCTTTCAACTCCTATTCAAATAGACTGCCAAAATCATGAGCCTCGTCACAACCCAGGAACAAGGTTCATAATCCGCTCTTCAATCCAAGTCTTGTACGCTGATAGAGAAATTATTTTTGTTTTCCGATGCAGAACTGGTCGGCTGAGTCAAACAAACATAACCACGTTCTCAAAATCATAGCATGTGTTCAGAGGGCAAGCAAAGCCATCATTTTTTTAAAAAAAAAAATCATACTTTTTTTTTTAATTTGACAAGCTTTGTTTAGAGTGAAGAAACTGCAAAATTATTTGCCAATTAACTTTGTCCTTGGGGGGGGAAAAAAAACCTGCATCGATAACGGTATACATCATATCATATCATATGAACGAATATGAAAAAAAGAATAGGAATGACACTTGAGATTATTATGAGTACCCTCGAATACGGTAAAAGTTAAACCTAAATTAAATGGGAACAAGATTTGAAAAATTAATTAATGTGTTTGCATTGTGGCAGTCATACTCAATGCCTAAGTCAAAATTAAAGCAAGCTAAGCTAGTTGCTACCTAGTCTTTAAGGTCAATTCAATTTGATGAAGAGCTAGGGAATGAGATGCATGATCACTTTACTTGGTCAATATCTATCATATGCACAGACAGAATTGGGTCTCGAATTCATTCGCACTGCTCAAGAAAATATAAACTAAATAAATAAAGAAACAAGACTTTACATAAAGTTGGCTTAGCTTAGCTTCCTCTTTACTCTTATGTCTCTGCTTCAAATGGTGCTTCTCCTGCCATTCACTGAATCCATCGAATTAAGTTACATTAAATTCTTTCACAATCATGGTCCATTCATATTTTCATAACCTGGACCACTAAAATGGGATCTTTTTTTTTCTTCTTCTTCCAATAATTTTTATATTCCTCTTCAGTGCCCAAAAGCAAATTCGTGAAACGGATGTTCCAAATACGTAGACCCGATAGCAAGACTAACATGTGTACATCCCCACTTCGGCCCACTCCTTTTGTGTTGATGGTGATAATTGATAGGTTATGAGATTGCACGAAATTGATGTGGTGGGATCCATATATGTGTATTGATCACACTGAAAGGGATTTTGACTACTTAAATATAATATCTTATAAGCTTAAGTTTATATGAATGCAGAAATTAAAGATGTAATTGAACCCAATAATATTCAAAATCTCACCTAGTCAGATCGATAGCAAATTAGAAATACATGTGGTGGATCTATCATCACTACTTTTGTCACAAGTTCTCTAGCTAGTCACCTCCATCATGCATCTTGTTCGTATGCGACTTGCCATTTTAAAAAAATATCACAGGTATGAAAGCAAAATATAATTACAAGAGAGACAATAGAATGGCATGATTGTTGTCAGAGTGCTGGGTTTAACTTTAATTTAATCTAATCTTCTAGTAGCCAGTACCAATTGACTATTCAGATTGGGAGGGAAAACCAATAATTACTCTTCATGACAAATAGTAGTACGTACCAAACCCCGAACCACGATTAATACGCAGGGGTTTTGCTTGTTGACTTGTTCAACGTACGCTCTCTCACGACCCCCAATTTTGGGCCATTACTATGAACGAATAATAAAATATCAGTGTGCCCCAAAATTTAATACACTTTCCGTGGTCGAGTTTGATCACCGACTCCTTATTTATTTCTCTTTATCTACAAAATATACAAATTTCAACGAACTGAATCAGCGTTCATTTGACTTTTTTCATTCATTTCACTCTCGTTGGGTTTTTTATTGGACGTACACCATTTCGATTATGACCGATTGACACCTCAATTATATGAAGCGCGCTTATTTTCAAGCACGATGAATCATTTATCTTTACTATTTTATTTTAGGGTTAAAAGTTATGTATTATATATATATATATATATATAGTATGCGAACAAAAAAATATATGACTCGACTAAAAACAAAGAGAAGACACGAGAGAATGATACATAAGTGATGAGGTTAAATTTGTGAGAGTTAGAAAACAAACCCAGCTATGCATGAGTGCGATGGAGTGACCTGACTCTGCCCCATATGCTTTCCACAGTGAATACAACTCCACATGCAAAACACAATACCAAGTGATGCATCACTTAACAATATTTCTAATCAAAATGATGTGATCAGTTAATTACTGACCTCTTATTCACTGTGGAGCAAAATTATTATTACTATAGATAATGTTTGTTTGGGATGACCTTTCAGGCTATCAAAAGTACTTATTCATCACATTAAGTTCATTTTATGTATTTATTTCATATATTTTAAATTATAATTAAAAAACTGTTTTTAAATATTCTAATTACTATTTCAAACCAACATAATATAATAACGTGTGCGTTGATAATTCAACTTCTTGAAGCTGGTGGATACAAAGGAGGGTGGGAACAAGACAGAACAGAGAGACGACCATTTATGAAGAAATCCTAGAATGGAGGGAATCTGAAATGACTTTCTCCATCGCTATTTACTGTTTTGAATCCTTTTTTCCCATCCTCAGGATTCCATATCTGGTATCAGTACTGTACCCAAATATGTACGTATTCCTCACATCAATAACACTACCCTACTCAGTACTCAGTAGTAGTTGTTGGGTTCAGTCCCCTCCATTAAATCCACGTCCATGGACGGTGCATTGCTTTTCCCAGTTTTTCAGCTCTCACGTACACTCTCTCTTCTCCTGCCACTTTTGCCTCATTCTTATTATATATCACTACCTAATACCTATATATTTACTGATCCCAAGTACGAAATAACCAATGCCAATCTCACGATTAAGCACGTTCAGTCCTTCAATCGCAACTGTTTTAGATGCCAGTTCTCTCGGGGCATTGAACAGAGTGTACAGCGTTAGTTTTTGTAATTAAGCTAGAAAGTTAAAAGGAGCTGACTTTCTGATCATGAATAAACCCAGAGCCTGATGTAAGAAGCTGCTTTACAGAAACCATCGGACAATTAATTCCGTAAATAGCACAGGTCTTTTACAACAAGGAATCACATATGGGAGGAAATACTGGACAGGTCCAGAAGGGCCTGAGACGCTCGTTTTAGTACGATTTTGATCATCATTTGACGTTGTTTTCATGGCGCTGGATATTAAATTATTAATGTTGTATTTCCTAAACTTTCAAAATAATTTTCTCACCCAAAAAAATAAAAGACTAGAAATACATAATAACTCCCATTTCTTGATATGTTATCCAACAGGGATTTGTCTGTTCCTTGTGTGTTTTCACAGGAAAAAAGTTTTTTTCCTTGAACAAAAGATTATAAGTGTTTCTTTATTTTTCTCCGAGTTCCGGTCAAAAACCCATATATTTCCAGTTTTCACACAGTATCCTCTGTCGGGTTGAAAATCAAGCTTTCTCCATGTCTCCGAAATTTCGGTGTCTAGCTTCTCACCCCCTGTCACTTTCCAACTTTCTCTAATTTTTTTAACAGAAGAAGCAATCTGAGCATGAAGCCCTCCCCTACAAAAGCTACTGCTCCCACCCTTGCTAGATAATATTCAATGCTTCGCACCACCACGACCACTCCATTCTGAACATCAAGACTGAAGCGTGACGAAGGAGCGAAATCACATAACAGATACTAATCTTTAAATATTCCCCGAGAGATTAGAAAAAGTGAGCTTCAGAAACATGAGCTGAAAAGCCAGGTAAGGCGTGTGAGCTAAAATAAAGAGGGAGTGTGAAATCGTTGATAAAGCTATAAAGGATTCTTTCAAATGTCACAAGATTCTGAGGAGATAAAGACCATTGAGCACTGGAAATGGTCCGAAATGCAAGGCCTTGAGCTCGTCCCACCTGCTCCTATTTCCGACTCGACGCCGGAAAACAGAGGTTCCAAAGCAGAGGAAGCGGCCAGCGGAGAACCAAGGGACAACATCATGGAAAGTTCTGAGCCCAAGAAAGACGGCGGAGATAAGCCAGACACTGTTCATCCCGTCGGATTCGGCGAGCTTTTCAGATTCGCCGATGGATTAGATTACATTCTCATGGGAATTGGAACGATGGGGGCAATTGTGCACGGGTGTTCTCTGCCTCTGTTTCTTCGGTTTTTCGCTGATCTTGTGAATTCTTTCGGGGCCAATGCCAATGATGTGGACAAGATGACCCGAGAAGTTGTCAAGGTAATAATGCAATCACAATACCAGATATGCTTCATGATATGGAACGAATGTATTAAAGCCTTGTGTTTGTGGTATTTTGCAGTACGCATTTTACTTTTTGGTGGTGGGTGCTGCTATATGGGCATCATCGTGGGCAGGTGAATTTCTCTAGACATGGTCTTTTTGTTTATAGTGGCGTGAATGTTAATTGAAAAACTGGGTTTTTGTCGCAGAGATATCGTGCTGGATGTGGACAGGGGAGAGGCAGTCGACGAAAATGAGAATAAAGTACCTGGAAGCTGCGTTGAATCAGGACATTCGGTATTTTGACACCGAGGTTCGAACTTCCGATGTTGTTTATGCCATTAACAATGAAGCTGTCATGGTCCAAGATGCCATAAGCGAGAAGGTGAAGCACGCCCACTTTTTAATTGAACCGGTTCATCTCTGTTTTCTATTGTCGCCGTGAAAACTGATAATACTCGGTGATTGGTTTCTGTGCAGCTGGGTAATTTCATTCACTACATGGCTACATTCGTGTCTGGATTCGTGGTTGGATTCACGGCGGTTTGGCAGTTAGCTTTAGTCACACTCGCCGTAGTCCCAATGATAGCTGTGATCGGAGGCATTCACACAGCCACGTTGGTCAAGCTTTCCGGCAAAAGCCAGCAAGCTCTCTCTCAAGCCGGCAACATTGTGGAACAGGTGAATTTAAACTTCCATTTCATGTCTTTTGTACGACAAGTTCTAAACTTTTTTATGTTTCTGCACCTGGGTGTTGTTGTTCATATAATATTGAACTTGAATTGCAGACTGTAGCGCAAATTCGAGTGGTAATGGCATTCGTAGGAGAGAGCCGGGCTTTGCAAGCCTATACATCGGCGTTGAAAGTGGTCCAGAAGATTGGCTACAAAACTGGACTCGCTAAGGGAATGGGATTGGGTGCCACTTACTTTGTCGTTTTTTGCTGTTACGCTCTTCTGTTATGGTACGGTGGTTACCTCGTCAGGCACCACCACACCAATGGCGGACTTGCCATCGCCACCATGTTTGCTGTTATGATAGGTGGACTGTAAGTGACTAAACATTCTTATTCGTGTATCACAGTTCTCAATGTTTTAAAGCAATTCTTTAGTGACCAAGTTATATATATATATATATATATATACTCTTGAACATTTTCTGTGCAGGGGTTTGGGTCAATCTGCTCCAAGCATGGCTGCATTTACAAAGGCCAGAGTTGCTGCTGCAAAAATTTTCCGTGTAATTGATCACAAGCCAGGGATAGACCGAAACAGTGAATCAGGCTTGGAATTAGAGTCAGTGACAGGATTAGTGGAGCTTAAAAATGTAGACTTCTCATACCCATCAAGGCCAGAGGTTCGAATTCTCAATGATTTCTCACTAGTTGTGCCTGCTGGGAAGACCATAGCCTTGGTTGGTAGTAGTGGCTCTGGCAAGAGCACTGTCGTCTCCCTCATTGAGAGATTCTATGACCCTACTTCTGGTAAACTGAAAAATTTGTTCAAATTCATTTTATTCATCATCATTATTTTGTTTGATTACTTATTGAGCTACTATGTCTATGTTGTGCAGGACAAGTTCTGCTTGATGGGCATGACATTAAAGCATTGAAGCTTAGATGGCTGAGGCAGCAAATTGGACTAGTAAGCCAAGAGCCTGCATTATTTGCTACCACAATTAGAGAAAATATTCTGTTGGGTCGGCCAGATGCAGACCAGGTTGAGATTGAAGAAGCTGCAAGAGTAGCTAATGCTCATTCATTCATTGTCAAGCTTCCTGAAGGCTATGACACCCAGGTAAGTCAGTTCAGAGTATGTTTTTAGGGAAAAAATGAGTACACATAATTGTCTTGGCAATTGATTGAAATCAGGAATAAGATGACCTAACCCTGTCAAATCAATCACATCATTGGATTGAGCCATTTCCCTCTCATTCTTTAGATGAGCAGATGAGCAATAAAAGCTTGGTCAATTTAGGTCGTCCAGATTTATTATTTTTTTTATTTGATGATTTTTAAATGAAACGAATCAGTTTTTGAGAAAAATATTAGTTCAGAAATTATCTATTTTCTACCCATTAAAATAATTTTTTTTAAAAAAATAATAAATTTGGGCCGTCTAGATCTCCCAAATTGGCAGAGCTTTGGATGAGTAGGAAAATGGTTATGAGCAGAAGCATCCACTTGTTTCTATGCTTGCCACTTATTTTTTGAGATTTATGATAAGATAGAGGTTGAAGATAGAAGAATCTGAAAACTAAAATAGAAATAATCTGTTACCCAAAAAAAATAAAAAAAGGACATAATCTATGACCCAATCATCACAGTTGGTAAGGAACACCATAATGCGATGTCTCATGTCATGTGTGGATGTATGGAGTAAAGCCGAACTTTGTGGAAGGTGGGAAACCAATTGTTGGGATCTTGACCAAGAGGTTTCTTGTTTAGTTGTAAATATTTGGTAGTTTATAATTGCAACTTCTATTCTTTGTTTTTTTTTAAATTTTTTTTTTCTTTTGATAAATCCATGTAGTCAACAAGAAAAACTCAATTGCATTTGAAAGCAGTAACAGCTTCACTCTACAGTGCATGTGCTTGAATCCCGAGGAATGGATATATCTATTCTTAAATAAAGACCAGTCAAACTGCCGGTGGAGTTGCCTTGAAATTAATAACAAGCCTTTTAAGAGTTTCATTGGTTTTCTCTTCTTTAATTGATTACTCACCACAAGAACAGAAGATGGTTTATTTATAAATAAAATAAGCAATTTCTCATGCTTGATGATAAGCAATCTGTCATCTTATTTACGACGGGGAAGAAAGTGCTAAAATAGTGAAAATGCAATGTTCTTTCTATAGATGGTTTATAAGTATTAAGAGGGGCAACACTTGAATTATTAATAAATCATTGAAAATGGCAGGTGGGAGAGAGGGGACTGCAGCTTTCTGGAGGGCAAAAGCAAAGGATAGCAATTGCAAGGGCAATGTTGAAAAACCCAGCTATTCTTCTGTTGGATGAAGCAACAAGTGCATTAGACTCAGAGTCAGAAAAGCTGGTTCAGGAAGCGCTAGACCGATTCATGATTGGTAGAACAACTCTTGTAATTGCTCATCGCCTCTCCACTATTCGCAAAGCCGACCTTGTAGCTGTACTTCAACAAGGAAGTGTTTCTGAAATTGGAACTCATGATGAGCTCTTCTCTAAAGGTGAAAATGGAGTGTATGCCAAGCTTATTCGGATGCAGGAAGCAGCACATGAAACTGCTATGAACAATGCCAGAAAGAGTAGTGCAAGGTTGTTACCTACCTCCAAAATCTCTAGTTAAAGTTGTGTCAGAAAGAATACATTCATCTTTTGCTGAACTCACATTGATTATCTTATGACATGGATGTTTTATCTGTAGGCCTTCAAGTGCTAGAAACTCTGTCAGCTCACCAATAATTGCCCGGAATTCTTCTTATGGTCGGTCCCCGTACTCACGCAGGCTGTCGGACTTCTCTACTTCTGACTTTAGTCTGTCCATTGATGCACAATATCCAAATTACAGGCTTGAAAAACTTGCCTTCAAAGACCAAGCTAGTTCCTTCTGGCGACTTGCAAAAATGAACTCTCCTGAATGGCTTTATGCTTTTATTGGTTCCATAGGCTCTGTTGTTTGTGGATCTCTTAGTGCCTTCTTTGCTTATGTCCTTAGTGCAGTCCTCAGTGTTTATTACAATCCGGACCACAAAGTTATGATTCGAGAGATTGAGAAGTATTGCTACTTGCTGATTGGCCTTTCATCTGCTGCACTTCTCTTTAATACACTCCAGCATTTCTTCTGGGATATTGTGGGAGAAAATCTTACAAAGCGAGTAAGGGAGAAGATGCTGGCTGCTGTGCTCAAGAACGAAATGGCATGGTTTGATCAGGAGGAAAATGAGAGTGCTAGGATTGCAGCAAGGCTTGCCCTTGATGCCAACAATGTCAGATCAGCCATCGGAGATCGCATTTCAGTAATTGTTCAAAACACGGCCCTTATGTTAGTTGCTTGCACCGCAGGGTTTGTTTTGCAATGGCGCCTTGCCCTTGTCCTTGTAGCCGTCTTCCCTGTTGTTGTTGCAGCCACGGTTTTACAGGTTTGCTTGCATTTCATTCTAGCATGCTATGAATTTCAGTTGTGCTTTCATTTTTATTAATCATTGACTGTATTGAATTATGCACAGAAAATGTTCATGACTGGTTTCTCTGGAGACCTGGAAGAGGCTCATGCCAAGGCCACACAACTTGCAGGAGAAGCCATTGCAAATGTTAGAACTGTTGCTGCCTTCAACTCTGAAACAAAAATTGTTGGTCTTTTCACTTCTAACCTTGAAACTCCACTACGACAATGCTTTTGGAAGGGACAGATTTCTGGAAGTGGGTTTGGGATAGCTCAGTTTGCACTTTATGCTTCCTATGCACTTGGTTTGTGGTATGCTTCTTGGCTTGTGAAACACGGAATCTCAGATTTCTCTAAAACAATCAGAGTCTTTATGGTCCTCATGGTTTCTGCCAATGGTGCTGCTGAAACTTTAACCCTGGCACCTGACTTTATCAAGGGCGGTCGAGCTATGAAGTCAGTCTTTGATCTCCTTGACCGAAGAACCGAAATTGAGCCAGATGACCCAGATGCTATTCCTGTCCCCGACCGTCTTCGTGGCGAAGTTGAACTTAAGCATGTTGACTTCTCATATCCCACTCGCCCTGATATGCCGGTATTTCGCGACCTGAATCTCCGCGCTAGAGCAGGAAAAGCCCTTGCCCTTGTTGGACCTAGTGGCTGTGGTAAGAGCTCAGTCATTGCACTAATACAAAGATTCTATGATCCAACATCTGGGAGAGTGATGATTGATGGGAAGGACATTAGAAAATACAATCTCAAGTCTCTGAGGAGGCACATTGCGGTGGTACCTCAAGAGCCTTGTCTGTTTGCTGCCACTATATACGAAAACATTGCATATGGGCATGAATCAGCCACAGAATCTGAGATAATAGAAGCAGCAACACTTGCCAATGCCCACAAATTCATATCAGCTTTGCCTGATGGATACAAAACATTTGTGGGGGAGAGAGGAGTTCAGCTATCAGGAGGACAAAAGCAGAGAATAGCGATTGCTCGGGCTTTCCTGAGAAAGGCCGAGGTGATGCTTCTTGATGAAGCAACAAGTGCACTTGATGCTGAGTCTGAGAGGTCTGTTCAGGAGGCTCTGGACCGTGCATGTGCTGGAAAAACAACCATTATTGTTGCTCATAGGCTATCAACTATTAGGAATGCTAGTCTTGTTGCAGTGATTGATGATGGGAAAGTGGCAGAGCAAGGATCTCACTCACATTTGCTGAAAAATCACCCAGATGGGATCTATGCACGAATGATTCAGTTACAAAGGTTTACACACAGTCAAGTGGTTGATATGACCTCGGGTTCAAGTTCTTCTGCAAGACCAAAAGATGGTGAACGAGAAAGCTAGTTGTTCAGAAACTACTCCCTGTAATAGAGTATGCCTTATACCAATTATGATTATTGGCTTTTTCTTTTTTTGTCCCCCCACCCCTAGATGGTATAGTTTGTGTATTTTCCCTCTCCTCCTATTTAATCCTGTATCTTCTTGTGTTTATGAATCTTACCACGGAAATGACAGACAAATACAGGAATGATATTGAAATATATTGATAGATAGGCTGATATTCTGAAAAACTTGTTGAAGGCATTCCCTTTTCAAATTACCAGTGTTAATCTGTTATAGTGGGCTACTTTATGCTTTGCATTATAAATGAGTCCATTGCGTGGTACTAGTATAAATAAATGGCAGCACAACAAGAACTAATATCTATTTCTGGCCTTCCATTAGGAAGGGGG
This sequence comes from Acacia crassicarpa, assembly GCA_034222035.1. Lineage (NCBI taxonomy): Eukaryota > Viridiplantae > Streptophyta > Magnoliopsida > Fabales > Fabaceae > Acacia > Acacia crassicarpa. The sequence continues at coordinate 57,190,536 of JAWXYG010000002.1, read as the reverse complement.
TTAAACTCGAAAACGATGGGAGAAAACAAGTTGGCGATGAATAACAGCGGACACCTTATCTTAACTCCATGGGTCCCCATTTTATTAGATGCTCCGTATTACAACTACTTCCTTCTAGTCCTAAATATAAGATAAAATTAACTTTTATTGGAGATATTGAAGAAAGTAATTAAATTGCTTTAAAATATTTATATTTATTGTTTTTCTTCAAACTATGTTGCCTAACATATAAATTGATATATAATATCATGATACACAACATATGATATGATTAAGAAACTTATTTAATGGATTTAATCTCTTTAAAAGAAATCAATTATATCTTATATTTAAAATAAGAGGGAATACTTATTAAGCCTGTGGGATTTAACTCCAATCAACGGTTCAAATTGGCTCATCTTCCTAATCAATGATCTATATAGGCTTATAGAGAATTATGAGAAATTGAGGGGATCTCCTCCCCTTACATTATGATACCAAACATTTTTGTTTTTTGATATAGAAATTTTAGAAAAGGATTGAGTTTACCCATAATCAAGGATAAGGTGAAGTCTTCATTTCTCCTAGGTAATACCAATGTTATGAAGGACAAGGCATTTATTACCTTTAAGCGTGTAGCTTTAGTAAGAATGTTTAACTTTTTTGCCAATTGAACTAAAGGACAAAGGGTATGACACAACCATTTTGCCAAAGGTATTATGGAGAAGGCGGTAAAACATTTGGTGTACATGAACCCAATATTGTTTTGGTGCTTGGATTGATAAACCACTCAGGCCCAATAATATAACAGCCCATGTAGACCCAGTTTTATTGAACAAACTGTCCGCATTATATCCCGTAACAGCATGAAAAAACATCTTAAACTCCTTCATTATTTTTTAATTACTATCTCCGGTCCTAATTAAAGAGCTAGTTGACTTTCTTTTGAAAGATTAAGGAAGCTAAATAAGTTACTTAATCATTTCATATGTTTTGTATTCTTCAATCATATACTCCTATTAGTTTATGGGTAAAGGATTTCTCCAGTCACGGGAGATAAAGTTATCTCCAGTGAGTCCAAAACTACGTTGTTTTAGATTAATGAAGGATGTGTTTGTAATTTTAGGTGAATTAATGAAGGGTGTTTTGGTAAACAAAATTATGGAAACAACCTTCATTAATTCACCTAAAATTACAAACACACCATTCATTAATCCAAAACGACATAATTTTGGGCTCACTGGAGATAACTTTATCTCCAGTAACTGGAGAACTACTTTTCCCTTAGTTTATTAGTTAAACTAATTAGTTTGAAGAAAAAAATAAAAATAAAAATATTCTAAAGTAATTTAATTAATTTCCTTGATCTCTCCAAAAAAGTTAACTAGCTTTTATAATTAGGACTGGAGGGAGTATCTATTATTTTTTATGATTCAAAAAGAAAAATATTATAATTTTATTTCAAATTCAATCTATTACGATTCTACCAGTATTATATATCCAATACACTGTAATTCTGATGATATTCATTGTACGATATTGAAAACAACACACTAGCATTCATCACAGTGCACCATTCTTACGGGGAAGCTCATTTGGAGTCATATTATTTTGCCTACAATCAGTGGCGGAACCAGAAAAAAATTTTAGCCCGGACCAAAAAATAAACAGATTGAACTACTCTCTTTAATTCTTATTATAAGGTACCAACTAACAAGTATATTTGATTCTTTTTATAAAACACTTGCTTGTTTTCAAATAACATTAAATATTTTTTTCCCATGTATACCCATAATTAAAAAGCTAGTGAATGAGAGTAATAATTAATAAAAATAAATTATTACTCTTTTTTTAAAGAAAAAAAGAATAATAATTAATATGATATTAGATTTTAGTGTAATTAATAGGGATAATATTGAAAATTACTTAAATTTTAGGATAAATTTAATTACTTTAACTGTTTTTATTGACTTATGAGAATTGTTAGTTTGTTCCTTAAATAAGAACGGGTATTTACTAAATAGTATTAAATAACCTGGAAAATACAAACAAATAATAACATATAATTATAAATTAAAACAATATATAAGATGATACTAATCTTTTCGGTATCTCAAACAAGAATTTTACTTTCCTCTCACAGCCTAATGAGTAATGAAACAAACATTATCCTTATAAAGAAGATAAAAAATTAGCTGGGGCTAAATTTGTGGCCAAATAAAATATCCTATAGTAGATACATATATTTTCTAGTAAATTTTATAAGATCAGTCGGGGCCAGTTGGGGCCAACTGGCCACAAAGAGGTTCCGCCTCTGCCTACAATGTTTTATTCATTAAATTTAAAATATAACAACTAATGCTTTATTCAATCATTCATGTCACACAATGAAGGGATGATGGTGATGAGAGAGAAGGTATAGGGCCTTACGTGATTCATAGCAATTAGCAAAGAGTGATTTGATACAATTTTGGGACTAGTGACGTTTGCTTGTGAGCTTCAATCACCTGAGAGGTAAATAGCTTGTCTTCTTCCCTTTACCTCATTATGAGCTGATTGTCACGGCCTTGGAGTTGATCGCCCAAAACACCAAGCTCCGTGCCGGCCTTAGCTCGATCACCCAATCCTGATCTCGCTAAGTCAGCCGAATCCCCTCGGGTAGCCAAGGAAAGGCAAAGAACACAAGAGAACTTCTAGAGAGAGAAAGAGTCTAGAGAGAGAAGCTCTTAGAACTCAAATGAATTCCATTGCCGAGGATGATTACAAATGGAGGAGGCAACCCCTATATATAGCCTAACACCTCCTCAATGAACGGCTACGATTTATTACATCCGATGGTTGGGAATGGCTCTCCAGAACCTTCCCTACAAATATCTACCTACGCCTGTGTAAGCGCTTACATCAGCGCTTCTCTAGAATTCTCCCTACAATTCTAGAACACTCTACATATTTACAACACATATAAACTTAGGCATGTGAGCACTCCCGCGCACTCCGTAACGCCCCGTCTGCGTCTTCGTGCTGCCCGCATGTCCAAGTTCGAACCTCGAACCCGAGAGAATGCCATGTACACGCAAGATATCCAGCGTTCCCAAATCGTGCGTGACATTCTCCCCCACCTAATCCAGTGACGCCCTCGTCACTGTGCCAAACCAAGATCACGCCTGATCTTGAATAGGCCTGCATCCCGCTGATGAGGCCCCTCTTGCACCTCCTTGGAACATGTTGGTTCCCCCACTGAAGAAGCTCGTCTTCCCGTCATCTAGCTCTTTCCCCAACGTCCAGTGGTTCTCCATCTACGGGCGAAGTTCCCCAACTCGACCCTTGCAACCACTGAGTCCGTACTCGAGCCTTGAACCACGACTTGCTCCTCCACGCGCAACTATGTCCCATCGGTCCTCGAAGGTTAGGACGGAATCCGCAACCGCCCAATCTTCCCAGCACTTCTGCTCAGTCCATGGTCCACCCCATCACTTAGGAGTCCTCCACCGAACTAGCAGCCCTGCACTGGTGTCCATTCTTCCCAGCACTTCTGCTCAGTCCTCCACCGAACTAGCAGCCCCGCACTGGTGTCACCCTTAAGTAAGGTGTTCCACTCGACCTCTACTTAAGGTATCCTTAAGTTGAGTCTCCTGCGCCTCCATGACATGGTCCACCCTCCCCCACTTGAGAGTCCTCCACCGAACATGGATCCAGAAACTCTGGCGTCCCTACGCCTCCACGACATGGTCCACCCCCTACACTCGGGAGTCCTCCACCGAACGTGGCTCCAGGCCCCTGCCTGTGCAATGCTTGTACCTCCACGACATGATCCACTCCTTTCCACTTGGGAGTCCTTCACCGAACATGGAGCCAGGTTCCCTCTTGTGTCTCAACGACACGATCCACTCCCTTCCCCTTGGGACGTGAATCCAGGCCCCCTGCCTGTGCAACACCTGTGCCTCCATGACATGATCCACTCCACCTCACTCAGGAGTCATTCACCGAACATAGAGTCAAGCAATTCCTCTGATACAACATCTTGTGTCGAAGCATCCCCTGCCTTGCCCAGGACATGTCTTCAGTAGTGCCACCTCCACCTCCTCTTGGCAAACACACCCTCTCCCGAGGTCCTCCCCAGGGATCGACCCTCCTGCTTGATCGAACCCACGACCACAGAGTCCGTGTCGAAAGCCTTGAGTATCTTCACTACTCCTACGAGATACGTCCAGGATAAGCACCAACCCACCTTCGTTCTGCACTTCCCAGGATCCTCGCCTTAGTGCCTGGTACACTCCCACCCCTTGAGGGAGTCATCCACCTGACTAAGCGACCCGGCCTTGGTACTAGGCTCACGAAGGTAGCTTCATTGCTCTTCCACAAGACTCGTCCCTCCAAGGCTCCTACCTTCAGCATCACGGTAGCAGCATCCCCATCTTGGCAGGACTTCTTTGATCCTCGGGTCCTCACGAAGTTCTCCCTCTCTACCTCTCTCCTCTAGCCACCACAACGTCCTCGGTTCTTGCCTATCATCCTTGCTCACCAAATGGCTACCACGAACCAAGTTCTCAGCTAGTACAAAGCTACCTCGAACCAAAGCTCTGATACCACTTTGTCACGGCCTTGGAGTTGATCGCCCAAAACACCAAGCTCCGTGCCGGCCTTAGCTCGATCACCCAATCCTGATCTCGCTAAGTCAGCCGAATCCCCTCGGGTAGCCAAGGAAAGGCAAAGAACACAAGAGAACTTCTAGAGAGAGAAAGAGTCTAGAGAGAGAAGCTCTTAGAACTCAAATGAATTCCATTGCCGAGGATGATTACAAATGGAGGAGGCAACCCCTATATATATAGCCTAACACCTCCTCAATGAACGGCTACGATTTATTACATCCGATGGTTGGGAATGGCTCTCCAGAACCTTCCCTACAAATATCTACCTACGCCTGTGTAAGCGCTTACATCAGCACTTCTCTAGAATTCTCCCTACAATTCTAGAACACTCTACATATTTACAACACATATAAACTTAGGCATGTGAGCACTCCCGCGCACTCCGTAACGCCCCGTCTGCGTCTTCGTGCTGCCCGCATGTCCAAGTTCGAACCTCGAACCCGAGAGAATGCCATGTACACGCAAGATATCCAGCGTTCCCAAATCGTGCGTGACATGATGCTTCCAAAACTTGACTTGCCGTGTCAGCTCTATTTCCCACTTTTTCTTCCCCAAAAGTGACCAATTCTCACTCATATTTACCTCTAATGCTTCCAACAATTTGATTTGCTTTATTCACTTATTCACACACAGATCATGCGTTTTTCCAAAACCAGCGGTACAAGCAAAACAAACCCGTTAGTAGCTGTTATTGCCTCTCCAATCCTTTTTCCCAAAACCCAACCACACACACCGCTTCTACCCCATACAGCCAAATCCTAAACTAGCTTACTAGTTATGGCGGAGGAAAAAAGCCCACGCCGACCAATTTTATGAACACAGTCATTTATTACTATAATTTATTGTTCATAATCTACATAATTCAATTATAGTAAGTTTCACCATCCATTATCTGTCCAGGCTTTTCAATCACCACCCTGACTTTTCAATTCTAAAGGAAAGCTTTGCAAATTATTATCATTCTCGTGCCTGCCACCATCACCTTCATATAGTGAGACCGAGGAGCCCGGCTGAGTAAAAAACATGGAAAAAAATTAGTACTATAACATTACAAGCAACAGTAAGAGTCTCAAAACAAACGGGGGCAGGAATAATCTTCATGATAGGGATAAATATTTTCTGGCTTCATTCGACCTTGGTATCTAATCGTAAAGCATATCATGGATCCAATTCAACCAGCTGATAATTACTTTGGGGATAAAACAGTATCAAGGCATATCAGGCTCAAGTTTTCTGAATGGCCTTGCAATGATATACAAATGTGATAGGACCAACGTGTGCTAATGAATTATTATTATTAATGTGAAAAATGCAGGCCAACAAAAGATAACAACCCCACTCCTTTTCAAATGAAAACAGATTCGACCAGTTTGCTCGATGCATGCATTACCAAATGTGCTAAGCTTCAAATGCTAAACTTCTAACACGAGGAAAAGAATATCACTGGAGTCAGATTCCATGAATGTGCTTAAAGAGTTAATTCCTTCTAAACTAAGTTAATATGAACAAAAACTTAACAACTTCACTGAGCACAAATTCATAGTAACAATAATACAATACTGCACCCTCCCACCCATAAAGGCAGTTCAACTGACCAACTTCTTTAATCTGCAAGTAACTTGCCAATTGGGGGATCTGGGAAGGGTATGTACATCAATATTGAGCATGCCGTTAAAAACAAAGAGAATTTTATCATTTGTAAATAATAAGAAAACTGTCTGAAGGTCAGACTAAGATTTATACAAGATGTAACTAGGAGAAGTAAACTCTTTTAACAAAGATATAGATCAACATAATGAAAAGAAATGTTCTCCGACATTAGCTAGTTACAACATCCATTCGCATGCTTAACTTTATAGGTCTTCAGCAAGTCAAATTTTCTTACATCAAAGTCCTGACAGAATAGTTGACTTAATGGTGATAATGAAGTGCCATATACTATATTTGTTCCACAATGCTAATAATTATTATAAGATTTGTATATCTATCACTGACAACATCATGTAACCCATCCAGCAAACTAATACACCAGATATCTTAATCCGGCAAAAAAAAAAAAATATATTTGGAAAGTCGTTCATATTTTATTTCAACCGTCTACAAGTGTAACCATCCCCTTTCCACATCACAATCTTTTAAAAGACAAATCCTTGATAATCTGGTCCATTGCATAGCTTAAGTATTATAACAGGGTATAAATCTTGTGTACATGCGAACTTTCTTGCGTACACGTTTTGGTAAATCCAAAGATTCTCTGAGGACTGCAACATGTTCCAATATATATACAAGTTCTCTGAATCAAACATCAACCATCCCCCATTTCCAGATAGGCAATTTCTCCCTCTAATCGCTTACTCCAGGGCATTCATATTCATGACCCTAAAGGTGTTTGACAAACTCACAAACCACTTTGGGTCACTTAAATTCAAACCTTAAACCAGATAACAAAAAGCATCCAGATTTAGGATTGTGATAACCTTCACGTGGCTAATAAGGGAATATATCAGATTAAGGAAGTCTCAATAAATTAGTCTGACAAAAAAACATCTCCTCGCACATCAACTAAACAAGGGATTGCCACCATCTCCCAACCCTGTTTACTCTAATTTCCTCCTCTTTCAACTAGTGGCTCAACTTGCAAAGAAGTAGTCTTATCTGAAATTAGAGCAAGCACTTTACTTTAGCAGCATTACGTCACAAGTCATAAGAATACATTAACCCCCAAAAATATTTTATGGTGTAGGATGAGACTATATCCAAATTATATAGCCTTTCCTAATATCAGCAGTAAAGCAAGTTCTACGGAAAAGTAAGCTGTTGCCTATGAAAGAACAGAACAAGTGTATTTCACCCAATTTTAGCAAATAAAGAAAAGATAAAGATTCAATAAACAAGTAGAAGAACATATCAAGTCCTTAGAAGGATACAATTATGCCAGCTTGATGCCGTAGGCATCCATCTAATATTTATTCGCAAGGAAACACAATCAGATAGATCGGAGAGCAATTATTACTCTGATCAAAATCTTTGACAGTAAACTTTTGATCACATTGTCGGTAAGAAACGACAGAGATATAGCTACCAAGCCGCTACGTTACAGCGCCATAGCTTGCATCAAGAACGTGTGTCTCACCGGAAGAGCAGCTCTCCTCCTTTCATCTTAACTCATAAATAGGACCAGAGTGGTACTCATCATACTACAGCCGTCCATCTACACCCAAATACACATCTTCATTCTCACCCAGCTCTGTTTTCTGTTTAATGTCATCTCCAGGATACACCTCACCCAGTGGTTCAAGGCTAGTACAAGCCATTGAACCACCCTCAATTTCCTCATCTCACAAGTAGCTCTGTTCACGCAGAGTCTACAGCCCAACTTTCCATCCTACCTTCAAGGACCGCAGAGACCATGAGGAACCTTATTTTTCAGCAGCCTGATGAGACAATTCCAGAATATGCTTCAGCTAAGCTGCAATATGCCTGGGAATCCATACGAAACGCAGTGATCATACCACTCTTGAAACTAGCTGTCGTACTGTGCTCAGGTATGTCAGTTATGCTATTTGTTGAAAGAGTACTCATGGCATTTGTGCTTTTGGGGGTTAAAGTGTTGAGGAAGAAAAAATACACCAGATACAAGTTGGATGACCTGAAACAAGAGCTAGAAAGAAACAAAAACTACCCCGTGGTGTTGATCCAGATACCTATGTTCAATGAGAGAGAGGTAAGCTTTCTTTCTGATAATCAGGCAATGCACCATCACAAAGTTCTATCAAATCTCCAGATGATATTTATCATTTTCGCATCCAAAGATCATGCATCCTTCCGATTCTGAAATAAGTTTTAAGATAAGTTGATAATGGTTAATACTTCTAAAAAACCATAATAAACCATTTTTTTATTAGTGATCAGGAGAAAGCGTAAAATGAAAATAAATCAATAGGATTTTTTTCCCCTTCACAAACATTTCCTAAAGCATGCTGTTACCTCACTCTTCACTCCTTTTCTTTTTCACTTTCAATTGTCTGTTTTTAATGTTAATTTTTCCTACCTTCTTTTAATTTACAGAAACAAGCATCTGGTAAGGGAAGCTCACCAAGGCTTTCCAGCCAGATTATCAATTCATATAGTTTAATACCTCCACAATCATACACATCATTTTTGTAGCAGATAAGTGGTGTAAACAATAAGCACAAAGCCCAGCTAACTCATGAGGTAAGAGAACCATAAGAGTCTGTCTGGGATCACGTTTCCTAGCCTCAAAAGCTCATCTAGAGTTTTTTTTTTTTTTTTTTTTTTTTTTTTTTTAAACTATGTTTGCTTTATTTACATGTTTGACAAAGCATTCATCCCATCTAGCTTTTGGGTCCGAAGTGGTGATATCAGGTAAGCAACTTTTTGTTGCTTATGAGAAAAAGCCACCGCAATAAAGTAAAGAGAGAAGAGGCAAATTAATGAAAGAGAAAGGGTATTCGCATGCCACTTGCTTTTATATGTAAAAATAAAACTGTTGCAAAAAACTCAATATTTTGAGATTAGTAAAAATGCCCTAAATAGTTTAACTATGAGGGAGCATCTCAAGCTCAATTAATTTCCATAATTATTATTTAAATAATCTCTAAAAATCTAAAAAATAAAATAAAATAAGATTCAATAGTCATATGTACCAAAATAATACTACATTCGGTCTTAAATATGAGACATAGTTTCTAAAGCAATTTGTACTATAAATTATGTCTTATATTTAGAACAAGAAGAGTATTAAATATGCCTAATTAGGTTTTTCTTTTGTATTTACAGTTTTTGTTTTTCTGTTGAGAATATTAAATTATTAACAAAATTCAGATTTGGCGACTTGTTAAAGAAATAATAATAATAATAAAAAAAAAAACACATATGGCATTAATTTGATGATTATTTGAAAAACACAAATGGCATTAATTACCTAATCCAATCGGGCCCTTGTCTATGCTTGAAAAAAATTCACAACAAAAGAGCAAGGGTGAGAGTGATGCTTGATAAAGATGGAATAGCTTCAAATTATAAATTTGGATTTCTGTCACCAGGTCTACAAGCTTTCCATTGGAGCAGCAAGTGCACTTGCATGGCCATCTGAAAAAGTCATAATTCAGGTTCTCGATGACTCCACCAATCAAGTCTTAAGGGTATCTCACTGAATTCAGCAGATCTCCATTGCAGACCCCTTTCTTGTACAAATTTGCTATAACCATGAGCCTATAAATATGCAGGAATTGGTTGAACAAGAGTGTCATAAATGGATACGAAAAGGTGTTAATGTCAAGTATGAAACTAGGAGTAATCGAAATGGTTACAAGGCTGGTGCTCTAAAAGAGGGTTTGGAGAAGGAATATGTCAACAATTGTGAGTTTGTGGCGATTTTTGATGCAGACTTCCAGCCAGATCCGGATTTTCTCTGGAGAACCATACCTTACCTGCTTCAGAACCCAAAGTTGGGCTTGGTTCAGGCCCGATGGAAATTCGGTACATAACATCAACATTAAAAACTATTTCAATCACATTAGTATGGAACTATGAATGCATGCGTGGTTAAGAACTCAGGAATTCAAAGCATTGCTGAACCATTTTTGTTACATGCAGTAAATTCAGATGAGTGTATAATGACCCGAATTCAAGAAATGTCACTTGATTATCACTTCAGTGTCGAACAAGAAGTGGGTTCGTCAACATACTCATTCTTTGGGTTCAACGGTAAGTTAATTTACAGGCTAACTAAACTGCATTTATAAAAGTACATCAGAAAATCAGCTTACTCAAATGTCCATTATAATATACAGGGACAGCAGGGGTTTGGAGAATAAGAGCAATAAAGGATGCAGGGGGATGGAAAGATCGAACCACTGTTGAAGATATGGACCTTGCAGTCAGGGCTAGCCTTAAGGGCTGGGAATTTCTTTTTGTTGGCGATGTGGCAGTGAGTTCTTAACTGATTCTTCCCATTCTATGTTGACTAACTCTAGGTTTCAATAACTATTAAGTAAAACCTTTCTGCTTCTTGCTAGGTGAAAAATGAACTACCAAGTACATTTAAAGCCTACCGATATCAGCAGCACAGATGGTCATGTGGCCCAGCTAATCTCTTCAAAAAAATGACCAAGGAAATAATCTTTTGCAGTGTAAGTGAAAACCAATGTTTAAAGCAACCAGAAGGAGCCAATTCCCTATAGTTATCATGATTCACAAACTTTTATAAGTAATACATTGATTGACACCAAGTTGTGTCGTCCAGAGGGTATCAGCTTTCAAGAGATTCCATCTTGTCTATGCTTTCTTTTTCGTGAGGAAGATAGTTGCACACTGGGTGACGTTTTTCTTTTACTGCATAGTCATACCAGCCAGTGTGATAGTTCCAGAAATCACTCTTCAAAAGCAGATTGCAATATACATTCCAGCAACCATTACAATTCTAAATGCAGTGTGCACCCCAAGGTAAATGATCCTAATAGCAGTGCAAGTTTTCCTAATGACCTCATTCATCTAAGTTATTCAATAATCTCTTATTTATGGAACAGGTCCCTGCATCTCCTTGTACTCTGGATACTTTTTGAGAATGTCATGTCACTCCATCGGACTAGAGCGGCAGTTATAGGATTGTTAGAAGCAAATGGTGTCAATGAATGGGTTGTCACTGAGAAGCTTGGTAATGCGTTGAAACAAAAGCACAATCTTCGGCCATCAAGGAATTCACGATTTCGATTTCGATTTCGATTTACAAAAAGGTATTTGCACTTTCGTTTTGAGCCTGGCTAAACGAAGCACTTTATCCATCAGTAACACAGCAAAATTGCCACTAAATCCATCTGCGACATAGAAAAAATAGTTTGAACATCAAAGAGAGAACAGAGAACTGCCAATAATGTCTTAATCGTTTATTCTGTAAAATTAGTACCGAAGAATAAAGTTGCATGTAAGACAAGATTACATTCTTAGGTAAAGTATATAATCCTAACAAAAACGAACTATTACTCATCGTTGACTAATTCTTATGCGTACTTAAAATCCTCTAATTTTATCAACAGAATCCACCCACTGGAGATTCTGATGGGGATGTTTCTGCTGCATTGTGCCATCTATGACTTGCTGTTTGGGCACGACCATTTCTTCTTCTATCTGTTACTGCAGGCTGGAGCATTCTTCACAATGGGATTTGGGCAGGTGGGAACAACTGTCCCCAACTAAATCATTAAGGCAGTGATCGAAATATTAGTGCATTGTACGACTTTATCAGTATTGCTTGTGCTTGGCGTGTAATTCTAGCATGTTACCTTATCTGTAGGTATAAAACTGATAGGGTTGTTCTAGGCTATTTCCTAGCAGAACAAGAGCATATATAGTCGGGATCATCTTGGTGGCCATGCATACCAAGCGTGAATAAAATGTAAAACTGAGGAAAATAATGAAGCATAGGGACAAAAGTTGATGTATTGTCTAGTTCACCATTAAAAGTGTGCCTTTTTATTTTCCATGAATTAAAGTGGGCGCCTTTTAAGACTCGTGTTTCATTTAACACTAGCTAAAATGCTTATTTTCTAAAACGAAAAGAAGATTACTTAGGAAATGCAAAAGACAGAAACTTTAGACAACATGGAGGAAATCAAAATGAATCGGTCTCGACTACATTATTTTGTAACCTTCCACGATAAAAGGCTAACTAGAGCTAATAAAAAACTTCGCCCAGATTATGTGATACTAGTTTTCTAAAAATTGCTCACTTGGTGAACAAGTTTCATTATTAGCATATTAGTAAATACTTTTGATCTTATAGCATTTGGATTTTTTTTTTTTACTGTTTATAGTGTTTGTGTAAAATTTCCGAAAAATTGTCAATTATTACATTTGAGAAATTCCTTTAGTTATTAGCCGGTATTTTCCAATTTTATTGGAAAATATTTGATTTCTTTTTTTTTTTTGGGAGTGCTAGAGGCCACAAATTAAATAGGATAAATTATAGGGACTGAACCCCAAGATATCGATGTCACACTGAGCTTTCGAACCAAGAGGGCAAGCACCAAGCAAGGCTGAACTTTGGAAACCTTATTTGGTGAGAAGATTTGCCAATTTGTTCCCATCTCTTAGTTCGAAGCGGTGTTTCTACAAAAAGTGAAGGACAAAAACCCACAAGATACGAATGGAGTTAACAGCTTGAGACGGTGGCCGGCTTCTGTCCGCTGGAGAGGATCCGAACTTGGCGGGCAACGGTATTGGTACGGTGGTGTTGCCGCCACAAAGTCACAGAAGCTTCATGGGGTGGGAATTCGTGGGCCTTCTGTAGTTTTGATTTCGAGTCCTTAAAGCCTTTTTGTCAATAAAGCCCGTTTTCATGTGAGATAGATTGAGTGAATGGCTCAGGAGTGACACAGTTGATTAAGGCATCGGCCTTTACTTTGAAAAAAGGAGGAGATTCGATATCCCCTAGTCGATGTGAGGGCCTCATTAGTGGGCAATTTATAAATACCTCTGTAAACGCTCTCTCAGCCTGAAGGTATGCCTTGACTTTGGTAGGTTATCAGTGTTTATCCCATCTAAACTTTTATATATATATATGGGAAATATACTTCTCATGTTGTATGAGAAGTGTTTTCTCATGTCACACACACATTAAATGGTGGGACTCACATATACATATAATTAGCATTATATATATGTGGGTCCCACTATTTCATGTGTAGGAATTTTTTTCTTCCCATGTAACATGAGAAGTTTAAACCCCTATATATTATATATATATATATATAAAGATCCAGTGAGTCATCCAGACAATGCATTCAAACTTGAAAGCAAATTAAATAAATGATTCAATTCACCATGGAAAGAAATTGATGTGCAAAAATGAGAAATATTCTGTCTGTATATATACATAAACTAATGCGTGCCATAAAAAAGAAGACGTCATTGACATGACAGGACCAAAATATAGTTTAGACAGTGTTGAGATTTGCGAATAAGGTAGTAGTGAAGTGAGTCACCATTTTAGATGGTTTTGAGCAGGAAAGGATGAGAGTTATCTTTTAGAGAAGCGAAAGGCAGGAAGGGAAGAGGGAAGGAAGTTTCGAGTCTTTTGGCAGTGAAAGACATGTGCGTGTTTGTATACTGAGAGGAAGTTTCCCGAGTATATATATGTGAGAGAGTGTAGGAACATTACACTATTACAGTACCTTTGTGTTCCGTGTGCTGCCACTGTGTTGTTCTTTGTTGTCTCCTCTCATTTTGTTCGGATTCCGGAATTATTCCGAATCTCTGGCTACTCCGATTTTTAAAAATAACTAATTAAAAACAAAATCAAGTAGTCTTGCGCATGTGATCGCACGAAAGAGTCACTCAGTCATATACAACGAAGTTATCATAAATTTTATATTAGAAAGCACTGGGTAGTATTTTGCAGTTTCCTAATAATAACTACTTGTATTCAATTTCATCGTTCAGGAAAGTTAGATATATTATATATGCACTGTTCTTATTTTTCAATGCACTGCTGTCCATTATGGCATGATTGAACTAATAAGCTTGAGAGTGCAGCTCGAGTTATACATGATCCAAAGTTTTTGCAGAGTTGCTCTGTAACAATGTGTATCCAAACTCTGATGCATCACATTTTGTTCCCCAACTTAACTCCAACACTCCCACCTCCTGTGCTCCCACAGTTTCCTGATTTTTTGTTTCAACTTTTGATCCAGCAAAATATGAAAAGCAGAGTCTGCTGAATTTTAGTCAGAACAAATAAAAACGAATTTAATATGATACAGCATGAACAAACAAAAACGAATGACATGAGATTTGAATTAATAATAACTTCTGCAAATGTAAAACATACATAAATATATAATAAATCGTACGATTGGACTTCTGTTTTCTTTTTGGAGAAAATTAATGTAGAATGTCATTATATTAAATTGACATTGAAATGGAAGGAAAAAAGGAGGTGAATAGTCGTGAAAATTCTGGCAACCCCTACGAATGGGAAGGGAAATTTGTTTAATGACTCGACTTTTATGAAACTTGGCTGAACAGTCGAGGAGAGAGATGATGGAGTACACGCGCTTCTTCCACAGTATAACATCACACGTGTACAACCCCACCTGCCTCTCCTTCCTTCCTCTTTCTCTACCTAAATTATATATACCCAGTTCTTGCCTCCAATTTCACTTCAAAATAACAACCGACTGCTTCTAAAATCAAACCCCAATCCAAACCCTAACGTTCTAATTCCAATATGGGTGAGGTCAGTTCTTTTTCTTCTCCCCCCTCTTCTTCCCTTTCCTTTTTCCTCTATCCGTTTTGCAGTTTAATTTCCTTTCTGGTGCTATCACGCTCTCCCTCTCTTATTCTGTCGTTTATGCGCGCAGAAGAAGGACGACGCTCCCACTACTGCCGTTTTCAAGCTCGATATGCATTGCGAAGGCTGCGCCAAGAAGATCAAAAAAGCCGTTGGCCGCTTTTCCGGTACGCTCTATTCCTTCACCCCCCCCCCCCCCCCCCAAAAAAAAAACACACACACACACACAAAACTTTTCGGCTTTCCTCTGTTTTGGATTTAGAGGCTGGATAATCCCTCCTCATATTTATTTGCTTCAGAACGACTCTTGAAATCGGGAATTCAAGCCTCATTCTTGGTCGTCTTTATGTTTTCAGGTGTGGAAAAAGTCAAGGTTGATGTGTCCGCCAATAAACTGACGGTGATTGGTGAAGTGGACCCCGCTAAGGTCCGGGATGATCTGGCCGAAAAGATCCAGAAGAAGGTGGAGATTGTTTCCCCTCAACCTAAGAAAGACGCCGCCGCCGGCAATAAGCAGCCGGACGAGAAACCGGAGAAGAAGGCCGACAAGAAGAAATCCGATGATAAAAAAGATCAGGATAAAAAGCCCAAAGAGGTAATTGATTCTACTTCCGTAGCCGTTGAAAATGCCTTCTGATCTCTTTAGTCAATACGAGGCATATGTAACTACTCCAATTAATCAGCCAATTGGCTTCTCTGCCTAATTTTCATATCGCCTGTTTGTTCACGGCACCCACGTTTTTCATGCTAAATTTGTTAATTATTGACTGACTTTAATTAAAATGTTTTTACTGGACTCAGAGTACGGTGGTTTTAAAGATCAGATTGCATTGCGAGGGTTGCGTCCAAAAAATTCGAAAGGTCATACTCAAGTTCAAAGGTGCGAACGGGCATTAGCTTTATATTCGACCAGAACTATTAAATACATCTCCTCAATTCCGTATTAATTTATTATTATCATTAGGTAAGAAATGAATATTGAATTGAATTCATTTAACATGGAGACTGGTACGTGCAGGAGTCGAATCGGTGAACATAGATGCGGTCAAAGACTTGGTAACCGTGAAAGGAACGATGGACGTGAAAGAAATGACGCCGTACCTGAAGGGCAAGCTGAACCGAAACGTGGAGGTGGTTCCTCCCAAAAAAGACGATGAGAAAAAAGACAAGGGGGAAGCTAAATCTGGTGGCGGAGAGGGAGGCAAGAAGAAAGAGGATGGGCCAAAGGTGGAGGTTAACAAGATGGAGTATAACGGGTACCCACCTCCGCCACCGATGTACTGGCCCGGCGGAAACTACCACCCTGGTGAAACCAGCTACGCCATGGAATACCAAACGGAAGAAGGGTACCCAAACCATCCGGGGTACGCGAACCAGGGGTACATGAACCCAAACCATCCGGGGTACGCAAACCAGGGGTACATGAACCCAAGCCATCCGGGGTACGCGAACCAGGGGTACATGGCACCGTACTACATGCACCCTAACGCCCCTCACCCTCAGATGTTCAGTGACGAGAATCCCAATGCATGTTCCATCATGTGATCCTCTCAGGTGGACGCTTGAGATTTGATGATTCCCTTCATGCAACTGCGCTGTATGCACTCGGAGGCTGTCCCATGTAAGGATGTAATTGTATATAGAGAAAGTTTAGCAATGGAGGGAGAGGGCCCTAGTTCTAGACTCTAGAATTTTCAGAATCAAAGTAATAATTGGTAGATTTTGTTCTTTTGTTTTACAGTAATTTCGACTTTAGGTTACTGAGGTAGAGTTAGAGGATGGACGGCCGGCTGGATATTCTGGTCCATAAAAAACCTTGTATTAGTTAGGTGTTAGGTTTGTTCGTTTGTGATTGATTTTTCCATTCATATGTACTAAAAATTTAATACTCCCTCCTTTCTTTAATTTAAGAAATGTTTGGAGAATTAATCTTTATTTTAAATATATGATATGGTTTTTATATTTGTCCTTTTTCCCTCCTAAATTACCCATATTAATACTTCCTTAAAAATATTTAAGGAAAAGAGTAAATAAAATAATTAAGGAAGATAATTAGGGTGTTTTATAAAATACAAGTTATATTAACTAATTTAACTAACTTTTTAAAGCTAATTAAATCAGAGAAATAATTATATATTAAAGACCAGATAAGTAATTAATAACGTGAAATTATTTCAAGATACTTTCAAAGTTACAGTGGTTAAACTTGCATGGAGGGGGGAAGAATCGTGTGAGAGAGAGTGTTTGGAGGATTTTCACCTACCCAATTGGGTTTGTTATTTTAGTGTGAACTAATACATAGTGTAGTGCAGGTCAACAGCTTGTTTAGCAAGGCAATGATAATAGTCGATCTCTATAGGGAGGGGCCTTGAGCTGATCAAATCAAATTGTGAGAGATATATAGATCTTGATGGGTGATTAATTGATGCCGGTTAATAAAGTCCAGATTCCCATCCTTCAATGAGATTATGACCTTTAATGATAGATATTGGCCGTAACTATTATTTATCTTGGTCCAGTTAAAAAATTCGATGACGGTTAAAAAAATTCTACAGAGTGACACGTGAGACATATGTATGTTTAGTGGCCTTTTGGAGTAGGTGAGCTTCATTTTAAGATTCTCGAGCGAGGTTGAGCAGGCAAAAAGGTATGGTCAGTGGCCTCTATTTTCTTTCCCTTTTATTTTCCACTTTGCAGCTGCAATGGTGGAAAAATCGCGTGGTTTTATTTGTAGTCATGGCAATGGTGGAAAAATCGCGTGGTTTTATTTGTAGTCATGGCAATGGTGGAAAAATCGCGTGGTTTTATTTGTAGTCATGGCAATGGTGGAAAAATCGCGTGGTTTTATTTGTAGTCATGGTTTATTTAACATAGACTATTCCATATATATTTATGTTTATTACAAGCGCGTAGTGGATTGATTATCTTTGGAGGCAGTGTGAAGCCGTGGTCTCGTAAAGCTGACCAGTGTCTTTTCTGTGTTCCAAAAGCGCAAAATATTTCGTTAAGGACTTTTATTTGGTGCCTGCCTTGGCCTTAGTCGTAATTGAGTACAATTCTTTATTATTAGTTTAACTTGGTCCTTAATCATAGCGATGTGCGAAAAACGGAGCATTCTTTTGACTTTACCTCTCCAGATCGGGAGATATTCTCTATTTTTTAAAATTTCTTGTCAATTTTGAAAAGCTATAAATTAAACAAGTGCGTGATATCTCTATTGTATTGACGATGACCTATCCACATTCAGATAGGATTAAATATTATTATTTTAGTAAGTTGTATCAATTTTATATTTCTCTTCTTTCTTAAATTAAACAAGAAAGAAAGACATTTCTAAATTAAACGAGAGGTAGTCCAATACCGCACATATACCGTTTTTTTTCTGTTTCTTCGTGGGGTATTTTCATCATTAATAATAATATGAATATATAAAGCCTAGCTATATGGTTGGTGGTCCTCTCATTGGATTGAATTCAAGGGTAAGGCCGTCAGAATATTCTGTTGCATATATACGCGCATCTGTATCTGTACGTATATATGTCTACATATATATATATATATAGTTACGTTGTTTACATAAATGTAGTTTTTTACTCGTTATATTATATTCCGCTATTGTTTTTGTTAACTGATCTTTGGCCAATCCTGATTGAAATTTAAACTCTGGTCCTCTAATTTTGAAGGTGATCAACTTCAATGCCATTGGGCCGAAATTTGATTGTTGATTAATATTTAGAGATGAAGAAACCGACTATATATGTAGATATATACAATAGTAGTATGTACATGTATTACTGAGGTTTTGTGGAATGATATATATATAACTGTCTTATTCTGCTGTGTTTGTGTGTGTTTAATTACTTGTTGTTTGTAGTGAAAGTTCAATAGGAAAGGATCATAGTAGGTGCCGAAGGAAGAAATAAACCTAATACGTACATAGTATGTATGATCCAATCAATGAGACAAATCAACTCATAATTGCGCACCTAAATGATTCCGCCCCAACGCACCTTTTCACACGGCAAATCATAAACTAAGAGCCTAAGTCGTACGTGTTTCATTTTTATATGTCAAGATACCTCCACTTGTTTGGAAATCTATGGATTTTTCGTCCTTATCTTTTTTTATCTTTAATTTATTGATTTATTTGCATAGCAGCAGTATCTTCACCCACGAAACCATACACACGTATATTTCTTCCTATTCACAATGTAACTCACTTCTAAAAGAATATTTTGGTCTATAATATAACTCACATGAAAAGTTATTAATACTTACTTGTTCTATATAATTAAAGCTTAAATGTGACTTTTTATATGTTTGTTGTGTTCAATGTATTGAGTAGGTAGAAATCGAATATAAAGTAAATAAAATAGCAAAAGTGTTATTGAAATAGGACATACAGAGAACATACAACAAGTCTGTATAATAAAGAAAAGCTTTAAACGAACTCATAAGACTGTCGATATGGAATGGAAAAATGCAGAAATCCGAGCCCAACTTTCGTTGTGTCCTTAAGACAATTTTGCTCCCTCAATATGGATGCCGAAGGTTTTCTGAGAAATTACCTCTCAGGATAGAGCGGATTATTCGTCTCCAGAAAGATGGCTCTGTCTGTCTGAAGCCCAAGCGAGTCCAACGAGTCTGCTTTTGGAACGCACAGAATGTATATGCAGAATGCAGGGAGAGAGTATGTAGAAAAAACGTAATCTAATCTGTGACTAGGGCGCCCTATTTATAGATTCTGAAAAAACATGATCAGATGGACTCGTCCGTTGCTGCGAACTGGTGTGTTTGTCCAAACAGACGCACCAGAACGAAACGAACAAAGGCGACCCGCGTCTGTTCACAGCGAACCGGTGCGTCGAACAAAGGCGACCCTCATCCATTCACAGCGAAATGGTGTGTCATACGAACAGATGCACCAGAACGAAGCGAACGATCCGAACAGATCACAATACGCAGCCGCTGGTTGGAAAAATCGAAGAGGCATAAGGAGATTATTTTAACGTTTGGAAATTCA
Organism: Acacia crassicarpa; assembly: GCA_034222035.1. Taxonomy (NCBI): domain Eukaryota; kingdom Viridiplantae; phylum Streptophyta; class Magnoliopsida; order Fabales; family Fabaceae; genus Acacia; species Acacia crassicarpa. Next base: position 57,170,573 of record JAWXYG010000002.1, on the reverse strand, counting down.
AAAAAATTATTTCATAATTTTAATCCAAAAAATAATTTAATAAAAAATTAAATCTTTATTTCACACGAGCGGACCAGACCGGGCGGGCGGCGTGCGTGTGTGTGGTGGACCAAGGGTACTCACCTAAGTCCTCTCCCCTTCATAAAAGTGGGCCCAAGGGCCAAATTAGTAGGAGCCAAGTTGAGGATTATATACCCTCCAACTTCTCTCCAACTAAGCAATGTGGGACTATTCTCTCACACGCACATTTCTTCTTACTTTTCCTCTTCTTTTCCATCCTTCTTCTTATTCATAACCCATGGGATTTTATCCTAAAATTCCAACAATGTTCTCTTTCCTTTAAAACTTAATTTAATTAACGGTGGTAGAAGTGGCTTTTATTTCTGATGGGCTTTTTCCTGATGAATTTTCTTCCTACTAGACTTTTCCTGATGTGATTTGTATTTAAAATAGCAGTGGCAAAAATGATTTTTTTTCTTGATCCATCGGCACCTATTTGGTATAACTTTTAAAAAGATAGTTGAGATGAAAAATGACTGAAAAGAGCATGAGTTTATATATATATAATGTGATTATTTGGATAAATTTTTTTGAGAAAATCCTATATAAAGCTACTTAAAATAAAAAAGTTCTAAATTGGGTTGGTAAATTCAATAAATCTTTAATTGAGTCATTAACCCAACTTAGGATTTTAAAATAGGGTTAATGAGCAAATTTACCAACAAACAATTAGGTCAAGAGCATTGGGCACAAATAAGTTTTAATGGGACCAAAACTACCAACAAACAATTTTATTTGTTAAATCATCACAAAACCGTCAGATAACCAGTAATGTCTAGTAACGTCCGTGTAAAATGAAGGCCACGTTGGATCTGACTTTTCCAGCTCAATCAGGATGTTTCAAATGCAGAAAAGGTTTCGAGCCTATCAATTGCATCGTATCTACTTTGTTAATTATGTTTTCCCCAATTTATTGACGATTCAGTTCCTCATATGCGACAATCTAGAACACCGTTGTTTGCAGCTAGAAATCCCCAAATAGATTTTTTATAAAAAATCCGATAGGAGGAAGGAATTACCCTTGGTTTCTTGGACGCATTGAATCTTGGGAAGAAGATACGAGTTTTGACCCTTAAGCTCCTCATGGATCCGCAAAGAAGAAGGAGAAGAGGCGGCTAGAGTAGGGTTAAGCAGGGTATAAACATGGAAAACGGGATTATGAAGGGTACGAGAAGCCGTCAAAGAAAAAGGAGTAGATACAGTAGAATAGGAAGTAAAAGACGCCATGGGAGGAAGAAGAGTGAAACTAAATGCCAAAGGAAGCCAGGTGTCTGAATAGTTTAATTAACCTTCGTGCATTGAGCTGCGAGTCAGATCCAATCCAACGTGGCCTTCATTTTACACTGACGTTACTGACATTTGACAGTTTTGTGATGATTTAACAAATAAAATTGTTTGTCGGTAGTTTTGTTCTCATTAAAATTTATTTGTGCCCAACACTCCTGACCTAATTTTTTGTTGGTAAATTTGCTTCTTAACCCTTTTAAAATATGGGTAAAATAACTTTAATACCCTCTCCTCTTTTCTCATTAATGAGTTTTATTACTCCCTAACTTATGTTTTCCATGTATATATCAAAATTAATTTTAATATAATAAAATATGATTTGTTCAAATATATTAAATATCTCATCATAAGAATAAAAACCTACAACATTTTCAGCAAAAAGTCCATTTTATTAGCATGAATAATTTTTTTTTTAAAGAGAACTTATAATATATGTCGCTATAAAAAAGGATATATTTTGGTAAATATATTAATTAAGTATGAATTTTCCTATATTTTCACACACATATATATAGGTTTTTTTGGGAAATTTTTATATTGATGTAAACCATTTTATGAAATTTTAAGTGCATTTTACATCTTTTTTCTGAAATATTTATAAAAATATATGAAATTTAAATATCGCTTTTTAAAAAATATAAATAATATTACTGATTAATATTAAAGAATTAAAAAATTAAAATTGAAATATTAACTAAATTATTATCTAAAAACTCACATTTATGTGCTAAGGAAAATTATTCTGGTTTAGGTTAATATTGGAAAAAATAACTTTTATTTCAATTCAATTTTGTAAATGGTGAAGTTGGCATAGGATATGCTTTTTTTTTTTCAATCTCACCCGATAAAAATAACAACATTCTTCTTTTAAAAAAAAAACTCACATTTATTTTTTTTATGATTAATTGACTTTCAATTAAAATATATTTAATTGATATCAATGATACTCTTATGGCATGACATACTTGAATTATTCTTGATTATTCTCTTAAGAGGGGATAGAAGAAAGGCTCGTAGAAAAGAGAAGAAGGACATTAAAGTTATTTTACACCGATTTTGAAATCCTAAATTGGATTGATGACTTAATTAATGATTTGTTGAATTTACTAACCTAATTTAAAATTTTTCTATATTAAGTAGCTTTATATGAGATTTTTCCTTTTTTTTTTTTTTAAAAAGGGCCTAAACTACTGTGATGGAATTATTAGAAGCTTAAATTAATTGCTTCAACTCAAAAGTGGCTTCAGCTCTTGAAGCCCATCACATACTAAAGCTTTCCTAAATACCCAAAAAAAAAAGTTTTCACTTTTGATGGGTGTCTAATCGATGGACATTTTTTGACTTATGATGTTTTCCTAAACAAGCTTATATTCCGAAGAGAGTATATGGATGAGTCAGAAGTTGAACCTGAGTAATAAATACAACGCATGACTATAAATTAAGTGTCCCATGCATGGTGCAACCAATCAAAAACTCGAATATGATGCTGACTTAAAAACCAATGTAATTAACGCACGTTACAGCTTGTGAACAGAACCAACAAAGCTGACAAGAACAATACTAATATAATTCTGGATGGAGAGCGGAGCTGTATCCCACATGCATGCTTCGTCCAACTTAGGTAGCAAATTACAGGTCAATCACTAACACGAGTCTCTTGATGATTTTAATTGATTGGGGGGCTGAGTGGAAAAAAGCTTTAATTGGTTTGCTTTGTTGACTGTTGACCTCCTTTAGTGATAAAGGCATTATCAGTTGCATTCACTCATTACATCGGCCACCTTCGTCATTCCTCCTTGGGGCCCCGAATGCAATTGGCTCCTTTTTTTTTTTGGTACAATGCAATTGGCTCTAACGTGACCCTTTTCAATATTGTTACTATCCATCAATCCAAAAATAATGTCACGATTTTATTCGTATATATCATGATATATATGGTGACAAAAGGGGGAAAGACATAATGATACATGCATGTGGAATTCTGGTGCATATCTGGCTAAAACGTTTCAGCAAATACATTCCCCTCGTAGAAATTAAAGTCGCTATTAGCTTTATATGCTCGAAAGCTCCAGGAAGCTGCAAGTATAACGTTAAATTGGTCCCATATCTTCCCAATAGTTTGCCACCTGTGCCCCACCCTCCCCTAGCTACTTGACTCATGCCTGACCCATTATATTTGCCAAAAATCATATTATTCAAACACTTGAATTTCTTCGTTAACGTTTTCAAAAATTAATTAATCGATTTAATCACATAATTAGCAAGTGTGTGACTGGCTTCCGCTGGCGTTCTATTTTCTCTGCGTTGAGACTTCTTTGCCAAGCAAGGATTGCATCGATTTAAAGTTTGACCAACTCCAAAACTGTTGACTCGGTGCGTTCCACGTCAATATTCCCATCGATTTGTTGATGAGGTCATTCCCCCGGCCCAAGCCCACCTCATTGAATATTTTTTTTTAAAAAAAAATAATAATTAGATTAACTTTTGGTTCCCAAAAAAGCAAGAAAAAAGGGGTTCATTCTTTTAAATGATTCTATCTCCTTCCTTCATGCTGGTAAATATTGTGTATAACTCAAAATATCGGTCAAACCATCGTTTAGGGACTCAGAAAGCTGGATCCTGTTCGTCACTGGCCGAACCAACCAGCATACCAGCGATTACTGGTAAAAAAAAAAAAGAAAGCATTTAAGTTTCGGGAGTTACAAAATAGTTATTATACATGGACTCCTATGCATTAAGCGAAGATTAAAATGAATGTTTATGTATTGGAAAGACAGTTGAACAAGTAGCTTGACTTTGACAACTTTACAAGTATATATAATCAGAAAACATCATTCATGGCTGCTATTTTTGGCTGCGTCCAATTCATATTTGTTCGTATGCACAAATTAAATTTATAAGCAGCGTTTCTGTTCCTTTTCAGTTGTTATCAGCTAATCACTGCTTAGTACCAGCAGTGATGATGATGATAATAATAATTTGATCTGTAAACCCCATAGGCTCACGCACCCAAAAATAAAATAAAATAAATAATAATAATAATAATAACAGCAGCGTGCATGCATGCATGGGTCGATAAAGATCGAGGGGCTATAATATTCTTTTTTCTTTTTTAATTAAGAAAGCATACAAATATGATCATTTGTCGAAGAACTACTTCATTGGGTGATCTACAGAGAAAAAAATTAAATGCAACCCAACAATTATTAATCATCACCGTACAGACCAATGAGATCATCACCTGAGAAGTTTCAACGATAATGTAATTTAATGTCTGGTTTTGTGGTTTAGGTGTGACTTATGTCCAGAAAACCATTTTTAAAAGAGTAAATTACATTATCCCGCATTTTAAATTATAATTATGGGCGGGATGCGGTGCGTGTAATAGGTCATAATTATATTTTAGAGGAAAATGATGGTTTTGTTAATATTTTCAAATAACAGCAGTTTATTATTAAGTAAACCGACCAACAAAACAAAACAAGAGTTGCAGGCGGCATCTTTTGAGATTTTGACAAGTAAGATGATGGCGATCTGGAAATGTAAATTATGAATTGATGAATTGTTTATAATTCTCTCGATCCTCTCAACCACTGTTTGGTTGTTATTAATTAGGAAATGGCGTGGCCATTGTGTCAGTTAATTACAGACTGAATGAAAGAAGAATGGCATAAATAAATGAACAAGCTAAGGTGGACAGGATGTGAGCAGTAAGTGATGACCAATCAAGTAATAACCTCCTACCATGGTGAAGAAGGAATTAAGGTTATTTATATGGTATAACAAAGAAGATCATTTTCAGGATAGGCTGGAGATCAATAAAATAGCTTAATTGGCTAGGGGAAGCAGAGCTGAGAGAGGTGGTTTAGGTAACGATACGAGAACACATTTTTTAAAGAATGAGTAATAGAGAGAGTGGTTTTAATTCGGGTTTAATTAAGGAGGGAACAAGTAATAAAAGAAGGCGTTGACGGGAAAATAAAGGAGATTTTGGCCACATCATCACCACGTTTTATTGTTGTCTGTTTTCGAAGAATAACACAAAATGGGTGAGTCAGTGTTGAATGCGACCCCCTCGATCGATCTGATGTCCTCTCCCTCCATCTATCCCCAAACATCATATCATGCATCAACTAATCCCACTATCTACTCATAATCCCCCCAATTAATCAAAGTTAATTGTCATCTAGTCTTAATACTGTTTTGGAGTTTTTTTCCCCCTAAAGGTTATTACGAGACATTTCTAATTATGTTCCTAGCTCCTGCCCTTCCAGCTTCTGTTATATATTTTAGAAACCAGAACTAGCTAGAAGTATCCAGAAGGAAACAGCCACGTCATTCTTGCTCATGGAAATGCCTCATCATCCATATCCAAATATGACTATAAAATAGTATATGATAAATATTTTGAATTGTCCGGCCCAAGGAATTACTCTCTTTAAAATTTCATTATCACCCACAGTATCTCAAGTTTCCCTAGTAATTAAATAAGAGCGGACGTCGGTCGGGATATCCCATTCCACGTCAGTGACACGTGGCACTTTCTTGGAGAGTCTCACTCCCACCGCCATGATGGCAGTACCTAGTTTCTTTTCTCTTGTTTTTTAACTTTTACCCCCGGCTCCCGCGACCTTTCTCTTTGTCTTTATGTATATATTAAAAAGTTGCATATCTTTTAAGGGGCAGGCTATTATTATTACTAATTTTATGTTACCATAATTTTTTCACCGTTCGATTAGAATCTTAATAGGAGATTGAGATTATGATCGAACGATGAAAAAGTTATATTGACTTAATAGTGATATAAAATTAGTAGTGACAGTATTATATCCGTATCTTTAATTGAAAAGGGCCAATTTTGAGACAGAATATGGTTTTTTAGTAGATGTTTTCCAATTGACCCTGTGTTTCATTCTAACCCGAGAACCCGCCGCCGGTTTATACCTCGTTTTTTTTTTTAAAAAACAACTTTACTCATGACTCTCGGTTTTCCCATATGCATGTTTTATTGATTTTTATTGGTAAAATTTAAAGTTGATTCATATAAATATTTGTTTGGAATAGTGATTGGAATATTGAAAAGCAATTTTTCAATCTTAATTTATGATATACGAATTAAATTTATAAAAAAAAAAGTTTTATTTTAAATTTAGATGAAACATAAACGTAACGTTATACAAGCATACCTGATGATATGCGAAGTTGACTATAGTTCCGCAATTGTTTACCTCTCCCTCCCCTTCAGCGTAGGAGCATAGCCTCGAATTCATCCTTGACCTTGCATTTTTTTCCTTTCCGTGTATAGTAGATCATCTTTTTTAATTACATGAGATGCGACTTTGCGTTTCAATGATCCAATGCGACTTTGCGTTTTCTGGACTTTCACTGTTTGAATGAATAGACTTCTTATGAGAATAACATAGTTGCGGAGCCAGGATTTAGAGTTTATAGGTGTACAATTAGTGTAGTAGATTTTTTTTTTTAAAGAAAGTTTTAAATGCATTAAGATTGTATCATTGACATTTTCTGGAAGTAAAAAAGTTTGACAATATTAAAGAATGTGTTGCAACCTATAAGAAATCAAAAAATGAAGAATTATACTAACTAGAAGGTGGGCAAACAAACTAAAATGCTGGCTTTGTCTTCAATTCATTATAAATGAAAATCACAAAGTAGGGTATTATCTTTAGATATTCATTTACATCAGCAGCCTCAGTTATTTATTTATTTACGAACCATTTTTTATTTATCACTACACAATTCTCCAAACTTTTCATCACATTACAACAAGCTATGAAAAATAAGAGAAAATGGATAACACCAGCTTCAACTATTTGTTTATTTATAAACCATTTTTTAGACATTTTGACAAACACCAAAAGGAAAAACATGTTTTCGATCTTAAGTATTATCCAAACCACCAAATGCATAAAAACAAACTCATAGGACTTGATCATCCTTACATTCATTAATAAATGCAAGATCCTTAAATTCCAGATACAATTGAACATTAAAAGAGAATGAAATCCAACTTGAAAAAAAAATGATTTTATGTTTCTGATTTTTCTCATGACAACCCAAAAAAATGGTAATAAAATACCTTACAATTGAAGCTCTTCCCCTCTCAACGTTTCATCACATCCTAGGCGTGACTTCTGGACCTTAAGGTGCAAGTATGTGTCGTTAGCACTTTTGTTTGAATTATCATGATTGCAAACTAGACGCATCTCAATATCCTAGGACTTCATTATAAAGTCACATCAAGTAACGACTTTGTGAATATAGTTAACACACTTTCTGCATAGACTCTGCATTAGAAACAATATTGGGGGAGAAATATCCAATTACAAATGCTAGCGATTAGTTTTCAACCACTAGACGGAGAATGTACTTTCACAAGTAAAGGATATTTCCAAAATGGAATTTCCTAGAACCATGAGGGCAGAAGGCAGAGACAGCTTAGGTTGGAAAAACATGTGTCATGCATTCATAACTGAAGCATTTGGGTTCAGACATGATTAACAGCACCAAAAATGGGTCTTAAGTCCGAGGAAGAAAAAGTAAACAGCCAAGAGATATGCAATACGAAAGACGTGCTTGTAAGAGAATAAAACCAGCCAGGAAGAGTGATTCGCATTCTAATCGATCTTCTCATGTAGAACTTTTAAGAGTAGTCAAGGCAGTGCTAAATAGACAACCAACTTCTATATTTGCAAAATTATATAACAGCCGACCATGATGGATACGAAAACTATATTTAGGAGCCAAATTTCAGAATCTTACCTCTACCAAGATCGTCAGGATCAATATGCACAACGACGGAGGAGCGGCGGCGTGGCTGAACGATTTGGACGACGGTTTGGCTGGATGGAGAGTGAGAGAGTTGAGACAATAAAATTGAACGAAAAAGGGGGGAGGAGCAAGGCGTTCGAACCCGAGACCTCTACACAGATGGCAAAAGCTTTAACCAATTAATCTAATTAGATTTATTGTAATAAAATTCATTCACAAAATATTTTTTTTTTAATTTTTTATGGAAGAGGATAATCTCAGTATCCTTCCCTCCTCTTCCCTTAGAATCTTAATCTAGGCCGTCCAAAAATAAATCTAACGGCCAGATAGAGTTTTAAAATTTTTATATTTACCGCACGCGGTAGCTTTACCGCATGCGATTTTTTGAAATCAATGATTCTGAACCTTCAGATTAATTTTTGGACGGCTAAGATCAAGAGCTACTGAGGGATAATGAGAGTGTGGATACTGAGAGGATCCGGACTCATTTTTTATGGGTTCACTTGCCTACATAGACACTAGTGTGCCTCCGCCCTTGGAACATCGAAGTGCATGCTTCGTATTCTAGATGGGTACTACTCTTTTTCATTTCTTTACATGAGGGATGTTCAGTATTTTTATCAAAATTCCTGTAATTCATTAACTAATTTTCTCAATCTTTTTTTCTTATTTAATACAATTTAAACACACAGATAATCAACACCTATTAATTAATACTCCTTAAACTCCTTAGTATAAGGTATATTTCAATAAAGAAATTCAACTACAAACTAGATCTTATATGAAAGATAGGAGGGGTATGATTTTTCCTGAATCCATTATTTTTAAAAAGATTTAAATTTTCACACAGTTGGCACATAATTGAAAACTTTTTTTCCAAAAAATTTCTATACAAAATATAAACTGAATATGGGCTTAACAGGCCTTTATCTGTGGCCTGCCCACCAGTCCAACTAAGCTGATGTCAACTTGTTCAGAAGGAAGAGCCTGATTCCAATATTGGGCTCTACTATCTGAAGAGGGATAGACCAATGGGCCTAGATTCCTCTGCCCCATGAGAATTTCTTTCATTTTTACAGAAATCACACCCTTCAAGTGGAAGATATCGCGTAGTATCAACGTCACCATTTGTGTATCAAAAAAAAAAAAAAACGTCACCATTTTTATATCAAAAAAAAAAAAAAACGTCACCATTTGGAAAACTCAAGAACACTGGTGCCACGTTCCACAACCACCGCAGCTAAATTATTTGAGAATCTAAAGTCAATCGGATCGGATGGCGTCTACAATCTCACTGCCACATTCTCTGACAACACTTCTCCGGTCCCGGCCCAGATTCCTTCCATCTCGGATGCCCAGGAATATATGGATCAATGCTAGTTGTGCTTCTAGACTCTCCTTTTTCCCTCCTTCTCACTCTCATTCTCTTTATCTTTCTCTTCCGCTTCGCCGTCCTCTTCCTTTTCCTAATTCTCCTCTTCTTTCTCTGCGCCGACCTTGTTCACCTCCTGTTCGACGTTCTCTGTCTCTAATGACCTCTCCTCAAGCTTCTTCCGCCCCCAATCAATCCTCTCACACCAAAACGGTATGCTCTCGCTTCCATTTCTTACTCACTCAATTCCGGCAATTTCTTCTGTTTCTTGGTGATATCGTCCTTTTTGGGGATCTATTTATGGAATGCATTTGAGTGATTTTCGGTGCAGGAGAGGGTTGTGGTCAAGGGTAGGGTTCAGGGGGTATGGTATAGGAATTGGACGATTGAAAATGCGACGCAGTTGGGACTGAAAGGTTGGGTGAGGAACAGGAAGGATGGGTCTGTGGAGGCTCTATTTTCCGGAAGCCCTGAAGCGGTGCAGGAAATGGAGCAGAGGTGTCGCCGAGGGCCCCCTGATGCGGTGGTCACCGGCCTCGAGGTTTTCCCCAGCCAAGACGACCCCGGCACTGGATTCGACCGCAAGCCTACTGCCTGATTTCCCAAAGTAAAAAGATAATTGTTTCTTATTGCCCTAGCTACCATATACACTGTCGTCATAAACAGCATAAATAATGCATCTGAACATTGAATGCATGGACCATGTGATTGTGACAATCTGTTTGATATCTAGTTATAGAGTATATTGAGCTTGAATAATGTGTTTGTTTGAAGAATGCTGCTTTTTTTTTTCCCCTGAATTTCTCCAAAATGAATTAGGATGATAGCTCTACGTAATGAACATTCCTGAATAAGCACATTCCCCGCTTGCGACTTTATGGCATCGTCAGATTTGGGTATATTGAACTTTTTCATTCTGAGTTTGTTGCCAGGTAAATATGACAATGCTAAATTTGGTTTTAATTGAATAATAGTATCCTTGGAGCTTCTTATTTTCATGTAGTAAGTGAGGTTGATTTCTGGTGCACATAAAAATCTGCGCGAAATCTCCATTTATTTATGTAAATTGAGATAAGATTCCTTCATATACTTACCTTATATACTGTAAATCACAATTAAAAAGTTACTTTTAAAGGTTTCAATATTATTTCGAACGAGCTTCACCTTCTAAAATCTTAATAGGTGTTGCAGCTCGGCAACTAATTTGAGATTAAAATCCTCAAGATATCCCTGAACTTCAGAGTTGTTGGCTCTCGCGGGCAATGGCTCTTGATTGCTGAGAAATGACTTTTGGGAGGGTGTTCTCCTGGGATAAGTGTACCCTTAAAATGGGAAGGGGAGGTTGGAGACGATAATTTCATTGCTTTTATCGCAGCAAAATTTAAAAGACCTTCGTTTAAGTGAAGGTATATAGGGAACCAGTTATGGTGCCTATCTTTTGATGGTCCTTGCTTATCTCATCTCGATCGTCTAGATTTAATATTTGTTACTTTAAAAAAGATTTATTTTAGTAAGTAGAACATGTAAAATAAAAATAATCTCTTAACTAATACTTTTCAAAAAATATTTTTTTGATTTTAAAAACATTTCTTAAAAAATATTAAATATTAATGCTTCAAATTCTACCTGAACAATCTATAGATAAGACGAGCATATGGTGATAGGCACCATAATTGATTGACAATTTTTTTTTTTATAATAATTTTTTAGAAAAGAGGTTGGATTTAACCATGATCCAAGAGTATGGCGAAATCTCCTTTCCTCCTAGGTGATACCGATGTTGGACAGGGCGAGCCATCTATTACCTTCACTCTTTTAGGCATTAACCTAGGCACCTAGGGGCTAGGATACCTCCCCCAGCACCTTGATCAACTCTAGGATCGAACCCCCGCCTTTTGGTGAGAGTGTCTGACCCTTTTATCAGTTGAGCCCAATGAGGGGTGGCATTGATTGACAGTTGGTAACTGAAAATACTGAAAATTGGAAGGTGGGAGGATCAATAGGGTTGACATTTGAAGTACGGTGTTGTGGGTGATAGGAAACTGCATGGATTGGGCCCCTGTTTTCACAACAAGATATGAAGGGCTTCGTTTTTAAACTGGGCCCAAGATCATAGTAGAGGTGGAGCCGTGGAGGTCTTGCTCTTCTTCTTTTGTTTTGTTTGTTTGTTTTTTAATTATAATTTTTTTCCACAACGCCCCATGAGATTGTGGCATGAGATTGATGAGTACCACATTGCTGATTTTGATGGTTTTAATTTTACGAAGCAACGATAACTCAGGTTAAGGTGAAGACATGTGTATTTTTAGTCTTGAATTCCTTGTAGAGTGGATTCCAAGCGTCTTGCCCTTGAACTGTGGGTGGATCTAATCCCTCTTCTGAAATTTATATATATAAAAAAAAAATAACAATTTTAACTTGTAATGTTTTATATAAAAATTATTTTTTAGCAGGTAACAATTACAATAAGATAACTTTTTATTTGAAATTCTACATTTATTAAAACAATAGTTTATTACTCCCTCTTGGCTTCTTTTTTTTTTTTATAAAAAAAAATTATAAAGAACATTCTCTCTAAATCCCAATGAAATGACCATTGACATATGACACGAAGACAGACTAGCTTTTTTGGTAAAATGATGGACAGGAGTATTCTTCTTGCTTATGTAGGCAGCACATATGGTTGCAGTTCTTCTAGAGGATGTTAATCCCTCAGTGCTAGGTCTCTAATATAATGGTAGTCCTGACAGTTCCATTAGGCATCCTTGAAACAATGGGCAGAGCAATTGTATGGACAGCAATGGGAGTAAAGTTGAAATCCCTTTCATAGTTAGTGATCCAATCTAACGGGATGATTTGGGCAAGCTTTTCATTGGAAATTTGCATGCGAATATCAACAATAGCCAAGCCATGATTTCTGTCAGGAAGCATGAAGAGATCATCTCTAGCGGAGTTAGAAAAGTGGAGATCCAAGGAATGATTGCTGGACTCTGTAGATGAGTTGATGGTGAAGGGTGGCCATGATGGCTTTGGGGTCTTGATCAGCACCAATGATATGGATTTGGACTTTCAATCTCTAAGAGAGAGTCTTATCAGAGAGTTTTATATTGAAGTCTGAGGCAATAGTAAGGACGACACTCCCATTGCTAAGAGTAGTAACCAAGGCTTAAACTAGAGCATGATGGTAAGCTTTAAAGGAGGAGTCCAATCGAGCTACCTTGGCAGAAACAGGGAGACCTTTTCGGCCATGAAGTGTAAGGACAAGACAAACAACTTTAAGATGGAGATGAGTATATCCTTCGTTGATGTAAGAATTAATGAGATTATGTGGGATCTCAAGGGTGACATATTGCTCCGCAGTAGTAGTTGGCAATCCACATTGATCGAGTTTTGAGCTTTGGACAATTTCCTTCACAAGAGGAGTAGATCTAGAAATAAGGATACGGATATTGCGAAAGGAAGAGCGTTGGCGGTGATAAAGGGAATATGGGTTGAGGAGTAGGAGATTCAGATTCCGGATGCGAGTGCCATCTGGAATGTGAGTAAATTCAAGAAGGTTTTCTATTTGGTTAGAAAAGGTGTGTCAGATAGAAGAGGGCATACGGTCGAAGGATAAGGAGGAACTAAGGCAAACAGGTTCAAATGATGATTCACTCATGGTTAATTATAGAATTTTCTTACTCACCATCATATCGCTTAGCAATATAATCCCTAAGAAAAAGCTCATGGCTTTGATATCAAGAGGGGATCTCCCTTATAACTCTAGGACCCAGTCCAGAGTATTGGCAGGACTTACTGAGTCAAGGTCTCTCTTGGGCATTATTCCTTACCCATATAAACCACATTAGGACCTCATCTTGGATAGAGATTTCTCTAGGGCCAAATCAGATCTTTCTGATACACAAATCCTCAAAAGAGACAAGTGCATAGCATAATAGAATTTCTTAGAGAGATATGTTGGAAAGATCAGGCTTTCAGAAGAAGAAGAGGAGTTTAGAATGAAATCACACTGAAAAACACTCAATAGATGCACAGTTAGTTTGGACGAAATTAAAGTCATGGTCAATCACTATCTCTATCTCATTGTTATCTGCATTGATAATTTGCCGTAAAGTTGGTTTCTCCAACTTGTTATAATTGCAAGACACTTTCTGTTCATTTAATTTTTTTAACATATATGTAATGTATTATGTATAGTCCATGTATTATGATGTGTCATATTTTTGTGGACGAGAAGCACTATATTTATAAAGAATTTATATCGTAGGGTCATAAGTTGAAAGTATTTTTTTTTTTGGTCGAATAAGTTGAAAGTATTTACTATAAAGAAGTTACTTGTATAAGCATTTATTAACAAGCTCAAAAATAAATTTTTAACTGCGAAGAGTTACTTTTGAGTTGTGACGGAAATAAAAGAGAAAATAAATATCAAATATCAAATGAACAGTCACAAATTATTAATGGTGACTTATACATGATACTGATTTAATTATCAATGGTGACTCATACATGACACTGATTTAGTTTAATTTCCTTTGATTTTTTCTAAATTATCTTAACACCGATCACTTCATTATATTACAACAACTACCTATTTGAATTTGTTAAACAAAAGCCTATCTTGGAAGTCATGAAGTTGACCGTTAGATGTTGATAGTCGAAGATTCCGGTAAGGTATGCTAAAGAAGTGGGCATAACGGTGTCCCCTAAAAACAAAATAATAAGAAAAAGAACAACGACTTTGAAGAACGTACGGACCCAGCGCACAGTTGCGACCTACGACAGATCATGAACACCTCCTTCACATCGATATACAAACTCCATGAAACTTCAGTCATGCATAATAATTCACAAATATAAAATTAATTTGCAGAGGCCGGCCAGTTCAGACCACCGCGTGCTGAATTGTCTATTTTAAAAAAAGGAAATTACTTATGAGATCCCCATGACGCGCGAGCATACAAGTTCCCATGTAAAAAATGATTCATTGATACTAATTTCCTTCCATTCCGACCTATTATTGATAATTAAGTTTTCTCATTGGGAACTCGTAGCAGTTCCAAAAAAAAAAAAAACCAAATTTGGGAGGAAGAAACAAAAACCTACATGAGGGTGAGCGAAACAAGTATGGATTAGGAAGTAGAAAAAGGAAAAACAATAGTATGAGTGGACGCTATGTGAACGCGTTGAACAGCTTAGTTAGACATGCCGACACCGTCAAGAAGACAATGGCGTTGGTGGATTACTTGTGAAAATGCACGGATGTATGTCTCCCTTCCCAAATGATTTCATCAACGTCAATATACCATGCATGTTCTTGGCATATAACTAGTGCTCTCTGTACGTTTACTTAATCATGATTATTATTTGTCGTTCAAGGTTTTGTAAGAATTTATGGCAATATTATATACAATACTAGCTAGTCATACAGTTAGGGACAATCATTAGGCATAATAGCTTCGGTGTCATGGCAGAAAAAGAAGGCCGCCAGCGAGCGTCCACATATGCGACTGGAAGAATAATACAAATAATGGAAGCAAATATCCTCAAAAGCATGGGTATCTCAGTATCCCTCAGAAGTAAATCTGAGTCGTCCAAAAAAGAATCTAACGACAGAAAAGGATTTGTAAAATTTTTACAAAAACCGCGTGCAATAGTTTTTACCACGCGCGGTTTTTGTAAAAATGATTTTGGACTATTGGATCAACTTTTAGACGGCCCAGATAAAACGATACTGAGGAATAGTGAGGCTTTGGCTACTGAGACAATCCGAACCCTACAAATAATAAATTACACTTCAACGCGTCAAAGGTATCGCATTAATTAATAACGTGTCGCTATAATAGCTTCGTCATCTTTCAACAAGGAATACAGAGAATATGGAACCTTCCTGCATGTTTCTCACTTCCATGCTTTGCCTTTTATATGCAAATATATATATACACACTCTTTTCGATGTGATATGGTCATCCATATCTGAGTCTACGTACGTACTGAAATATTATCACATATCATCACTTTTAAGCTTACCACTGAGTACTGATCTCAACCACAATCCGGGAAAAGGAAGGAGGAGAAGAAGAATATGAAGATGCTGAAGGTGGTGAAGGTGCTGAAGGGTCTGTTATTGGGAGCAAAAAAAGTTAGAGGAAGAGGATCAGGACATGACGATGGGGCGGCGAGGAGGGCTCCGGAAGGGCATTTGGTGGTGATGGCGGTGAAGGGCGAAGAAACAAAGAGGTTCACAGTGAAATTAGATTGCCTGAGCGATCCAGCTTTCCTGAGGCTGCTGGAGAGGGCAAGTGAAGAGTATGGTTTTGGACAGAAGGGTCCTCTTGCAGTACCTTGCGACCCTCAAGAACTTCAGAACATCATCGACAATCACATGCGCTGCACGTGACCCTCCATGCGAGTTAGCTACATTCTCACTCGGATATAATTAGCTATACTCAACCATCGATATACGCCGTTGTTAGTTCGTTTATGACTTAGCTTGGACAAACAAGATTAGGTTTTTGTTGAATTAATCAAACATTTGTGTAAATCCACTAATTTTCTGGACGTGGATGATTAGGACGATAATACACTGATTTCATTTGTATTTGTCCTAGTACTAGTGTGTGTACCTTAATTATTCTGGCCATATGTTGTTTGTCCTTTTTGGGATCACTGGCCATATTATTGCCCGTACTTATGTCCGTTTGAAGAGTCAGAGTTTGATTTTTTGTGATCTGATGAACGGCCTCTACGGAGAGATTTATGACCGCTTTCTTTAATTAGAAATAATAGGGATTTCAACATAAAATAAAACAGCCGCGTTAATTAATTCAACCTGTTCATTTGGCTTCCAATTGCCTTACTATACGTTATGCAGCATTTTGTACAAAATGACCGCCGAAAAAATAAATATATATTGTATAAAAATGGACATTCTTTTTTAAATTTGAATTTGTTTGAATAAGCGATTTACATTAATGACCAAAAAAACAGATCGATTGAATGACGAGACTATAATATTATTCTGACAGCAATAAAACTATTGTGAATGGGATCTAATGAAGTGGACAAACAATACAAGTTATTTTAAACTATTATCAATAATATCAAAATATAGTCCCTAAATTACCCGATCATAACAAAGAAAAAGTAAAAAGGATTTCCTTTGTATTTCCAAATTTAACATATATTTTTTTATTGCTAATAATTTTGAAATTTTTGGAATATTTTTTAATGATCAGCACAATATTGCCATTAGAAATGTTTGTCTCTGATGATGATTAGAGGACGATTTTAAAAATAATCAATAATAAATAAGAGCCCCTTTCCCTGTCCTTGATTTCCAAGAATTGGGTAGTCAATCAATCTCTGAATAGAGAATCATTTTTCAAATTTTGTGAGAATACGCGTCTGGCTAGCTAGCTAGAAAATGGAATAATGAGTTTACACACTACAATAAATAGTACTTTAAACGTTTGTTTTTAGGCTATTTTTACATCCCTTTTTAGGGGATGCCTACACGAGTAACATAATAAAGTCTAAGAACAATATCCGTTAAAAAAAAGGACGTCGTAAGAGATTTGCAACATCTCTTTTTCAAACGGACGCTGTAAGTTTTTTATTTCTTTTTTTCTTTTGAAAAAAATATTTATATTTTGCATTGCCTAACAATGAAACCCTACAAAAATATCATCTTTAAATTTAGATGCTTTAAATTTATTTTCTACACTCAACCTTAACAACAACAATATAATAAAAAAGAGAACATACATTAGAATTATTCCAAAAACATACAAAGCATTGTATTTTTTTTTTTTGGGACCTCAAATCTGCAATGTTCTGCTACATATTAAGGAAGGAGTCAAGGAGGAGTGACAATGTTCTACCACTAAACACGATGGAGTGACGGAGAAGGAGAAGGGACGATTGATAACATTGTCAGAGAGGAGGGAGGATGGAGGAACAACAATGCATGGTGAGGGAGAGAGGAGGAAGAGTGACAACAATGGAGATGGAGAGAGGAACCACGAGCATGACGATGGCAGGACAGTGAGAGAGGGCAGCAAAGCTAGGATGAGACAATTTGATGTAGGAGGAATGAGGACAAACTGCTTTTTCTGGTTTTTTTTTTTTTAACCCTTTCAGCGTCCCAATTTAAAATTGGGACGCCAAAAGCAGCCTACTTTTAATGTCCCAATTTTAAAAAGGATACTAAAGGTGGTGCTCTTCGAGTCAAAAAATTGATTTTGGCGTCCCTTTTTAAATTGAGACGCTAAAAGTAGGACTTTTGACATCCTAATTTTGAAAAGAGACACCAAAAATTAACTTTTGGCGTTTTTCTTGTTGAAGAAATATCTAATATGTCAAAATTCTCATACATAATTATAAAAATTTTATCGCTTTTATTTTTTACTTCTATTTTGACAAAACATATGATTTTAAGAGAAATAAAATCCCTACTTTATAGTTTGTAGTAGTGACATGAATAAGTAAATACCCGATTTTTTTAGAGTTTTATTAATTATTACCAAGGTTCTGAAACCTAGACCGGTCACTAAACTGGTCAGGGTACTGAGTCAAGGGTCAGTGGGTCAGACCGAAGTACTAAACTGGGACATTAAGTTTTCAACTCAGTCAACTTAAATTAAGTTTTTGTTCACCTTCAACTATAAATTAAATTCCTCTTTCATCTCTTCCTATTTTATTTTGTAAGTGGGCTCCATGACACTCTCCTCTCTCTTCATGACAGCAAATCAATAGTACCCTTGCAAGTCATGGTTGGATGGCATCGCAGTGTGCAATGGTTGGGACTTAACTGAGCACATTTCTTTTGGTTGCCTTAGTCTCACAAGTAACATAGCTACTTCGAGCAAAAAAAAAACAAGTAACATAGCTAGGTCAAGTCTTGTCATTATCTTTTGGTTCATTTTGCTGAGCACATGTGTATTTTCCTTAGCCAAGTCTCCCAAGTTTTATCATTATCTTCTCATCAGACGCTCTCTCCCTCATTTCCTCCATTCCATTCGACCATCCACTATTCCAGAGAAAGAGAGAGTGGAGAGCGAGCAAAACTGTGAGCAAAGAAGACTAAAAAGAGAAAGAGGATCAGCGAGGACCTCCAACCCTCCACCAAATCAGATCCAGTGCATCACTTCACCATTCAAGCTAGGCAGCGAGAACCCAGATCCGGTGCATCATCGCACAAAAACTAGATCGCGATGACACACAGACTAGAACGCTTGAGGGGACGAGACACAGTGCGAAAACACGGTCTGAATCCTCGCCCAAAACCTAGATCGCGATCTTTGTCTTCCCTTCTTTTTCTTTTTCTTTTTCTTTTTTAAAAAAATTAGGTTGACTCGGTGACTCATTCAACTGGACCGGTTCAGGCCGAGTTGGACGAGTTGACCTCGAGTCACCGAGTCAACCCATGTTTCTCCTAACTCGAACTGGTTTTTCGGTCAATTCGTCGGTTTCCGATCTGAACCGGCCGGTTCGGTCCGATTTCCTAAACTATGATTATTACTGTTTCATAGTATTTTGCTTTTATATATATTTATATATATATATATATATCATGTAATAATAATTTTAAGTATGAAGAACAATGGAAGAAGGCCTATCTCATTGCATTGGTACGGTGACGTTATATAATTTCAAGCAGAAAAGGACGGTAAAAAAGTACCGTGATGGCTGACACCTATGGTTCATGCAGAACCACGTACCATGTTTTCCCCCCACACGCATTCCCTTAAATCTTTGCTACTCTCCTAAACCAACCTGTTAACTAACTACCGAGTACAGATATCTCGGATCATTGTCGTCCCATAATCTAACTTCTAATTATTAAGGATACGTCTAAAAAGACTGATTAGATCACTCAAATCCAGAAAACATGGGACCAAATTTAACAAACTTAAAATGAACTTGTAACAATGAACTAGGATTATATCGTCGCTTAAATTGTAAATTCGTAAGAATTTGCTTTTATCAATAAATATGTGTTAATTGTATATAATTAAATAATTATAATATAAGAGAAAACTAATAATTTACATTATATTATATTTTAATTATAAATAATTGTAATTAAATTATCAACATTCATAATTTATTATTATTATTGTAAGTTTAAGAGTAAGTTAACGTAATTTTGTAATGGGTTAAAAATGATAAATTTAGTGTGTGAACTTGTGGATTTAACCATATTTATAACTAGTATGATTTAATTTAAGAACTACTCAATAAAATTTTGTAAGTTCAACGTAAAAATTAAACAATAAATTAAAAAAGTCAAACAGAGAACAACGCGTATGATTTAAACTTCAAGATTTGAACAGCCTGAACTAGAGATATTTGGATTTGCCGACAACCACTGTGAGTAAAAACCCCACGGATAATTAACTTGTACCCAATGCACGGAAAATTTATAAATGAGCATGCATGGTCACACTCTCTTCTGTCTCAGAAACTTCCAGATCGATCATCCAACTCCAAGATCCATTATTCGAAGATATATAGTCCCTTGAGAAGGCCTTCAGTGGTTACAAATCAAAGCCTTGAAGATAAGCAGACAAAAAAAGAATTGGAGCCTGATTAGTCAATTACAAGATGGAGGGGTAGATAGTCTGCTAAATTATAGATACGAAAAAGGATTTGCACCGTTAAAAATTCCCCGTGTGATGAGAAGGAAGAAAATGACCCGTCAAATGTTGCTTTAAATGTCATGTTTCTGCACCAATAAGCACAAGGCCCCCCATTATTCCAGCTCTGAACAATCGTCACGTATGCAGGTTTCTCCATATTATAGGCACATACGCGCTCTCTCTCTCTCTCTCTCTCTAGTAAGAATTCATGGAGCTCACAAAATCTCGGGTTAATATATTACTCCCTCTAATCCTTTATATAACAAATTTTTAGCGAGTTGTTCATGGTTCTAAGTATAAAATACAGATTTTATATTTATTAAACTTTCCTAATTTATCCCTATTGATACTACCTTAACAATAATCAATAATCAAGGAGGAAAATGAATTAATGAAGATGATTAAAACGTTTTAAAAAATAAATGTTATCTTAACAAATTTAGCTCAATTTCTTATTTTAATTGGATTGGATAAATATGTCTTAGGTTTAGGATCTATTTTAGGATATTTGCTTCACTTAGTAATTAGTTAAGATGAAATTGATCGGCATATAATAGCAGTTTCGTCAGTATAGAGTACTGCTAGGCAGATCGATTCCGTGATGATATAATATATTTTAGGGTTTGCACGCTTTTTAGATCATAAAATTGTATACGTATGGATAGATGAAAGTTTCATTAATGCTTCCTCGAGCAAAAAAAAATTAATGCTTCCTCAAATTTATACACAAGCACGTGTGTGTACGCGTTTTGATGTCCATTTTGAGTACTTAGACCCCAAACATCATTTATTCATTACGTGTCAATGATATATATATATATATATATATATATATATATATATATATATATATATATGCAAGTTGTTAATTAACTGAAGCAGGAAATAGAAGGAACCTGTGAAACTTACTATTCTTGTCAGAAGCATCCACATCACACGCTATGTTTTATCCATTTCGTGTGAGCTTGAACTTATCGGAGTGTTTGTTCTGTCTTATCGCCAATTCGCCATTGCAGTACCCACTTGCTTCGTCCTGTGATTTTTGCTTGAGGAAACTTCGCACCCAGTATTTAAGAAACCCCCTTGGTGGTTTGTTTTTTTCTCGTATGAAAAAGATAAACGATTATAGTTTTCAAATAACAGTGGAAACAAAAACTTAATTTCTGCTCAGTACAGTAAACCATGAATTTATTCTCCGTTGCTCTAACGAAGTTTTCTCAAAGATCACAGTGCGTGCACAAATAAAATCTCCAGATATTTTGTGCAAAACCCGGATGTTTCTCCTAACAAAACTAGCTTCCCAACCAGATAGGAACTAGCTTAGGAAAGTGATCCAAAAGTTTGATTAAGTCCGTACCCTAACTCGCCACAAAGGGTATGAAAGTAAAATTAGTTAGGGGCTGATCATATCCCGTAGTTTAGATCCTTCACTTCAAATTTGAACCAAACGGCTAGTTAATTTTATCAGTCAACTATAATATACTCCTAGATCCTCAATATAAGGTCAATTTACTTAATTTAATTAGAGTAGTTAAGAAAGTTGATTAAATTAGTTAATGGGGTAGGATATTCTTACCAATGTTACTACCACTTTTTCACCGTTAGATCAGAATCTCATTCACCTTTATAATTTCTCTCTTCTATTAAGATTCTAATCTAACGTTGGAAAAGTGGTTGTAACATTGGTAGTAAGAAAAAATGGTAGTTAAAATTATAAATCACCCTAATGATCTTTCTCAAATTAACACCTGAGTTAACTCTGTGAGTTTAATTACTACTTTTACTTTTACATTTCTATTTTATAAAAGGGTAAAGGATTTCTCCAGTTATTGGAGATAGAGTTATCTCCAGTGACCCTAAAACTACGTCGTTTTAAATTAATGAAGGGTGTGTTTGTAATTTTAAGTGAATTAATGAAAGTGCAAAATTATGGAAACACCCTTCATTAATTCACTTAAAATTACAAACACACCATTCATTAATTCAAAACGACGTAATTTTAAAGTTACTAGAGATAACTGTATCTCCAGTGGCAGGAGAAATACTTTTCTCTTTATAAAATTGTGTCAAATCACTCTTAAAGTTGTGTTAGTTGTAAACTCGGTTAAACTCGTGAGTTCACTTATCGATTTTATCATTTTTACGTTTCTACATTAAAACATTGTGTTCTTCGACTTGATCATTAGGCTTAATGGCTCTATATATGAATTTTGTACAAATTTATTTGTGGAGTATGATAAATTATGAATGTTGATGGATTTGATAAATTATTTAGATTTAAATATATTTAAATCAAATTGTTGTATTTTTATATTTTAATTATTTAATTATACATTGTTTATATCTATTTATTGATAAAAGTAAGTTTTTACTAGTTTACATTTGAATCCACCATATATGATTTTACATCAATCTTATATATGAGTTTGTTTAAATTTGTGAACTTATCAACTTTAATCTTTTTTAATTTCCTCAATCTTTCTCTTACTTAATTGTTGTTAAAGAACATTAATAAAGGTGGTTTTAGAAAAGATTGATAAATATAAAAATTATGATCAGTATATTTAGAAGCAATATCTACCCACACTTCGGTTAAAGGAACCGGGGGAGTACAAATGAAGAAGTAATTATGGGCGCTTGCTATCTAGTTCCTTAGATATACGTGTGAGAAAGAAGCAAGAAAAGGATCATTCAGTGGGGTTTCATTAAATGGACAGCAGCTGAACATAGCACATGTCTACAATAGTGCGGTGTCGTGTATGAAATTTCACGGGCGTTTCTTCCTCTCCATTTTCTCAAGATAAATAAGCCATTCTCTGTGTACTCCTGGACTCACTAAAACAAGCTCACTATCATATACATCAACAAGTAGAGACACATAATTGAAGAACATGATTCGGTATTTGATTGAGAGAATGGTACAGAAGGGTCTCTCGCTCCTCGTGGGCAAAAGATGTGCACGCGGCCAGCTGGATGAAGAAGAAGAAGCAAATAAGAAGAAGGTTCCGGCTGACGTAATGGACGGCCAATTTGCGGTTCTGGCCGTAGAAGGTAAAGAAACCAAGAGGTTTGTCCTTGAGCTAGACTACTTGGCTGAACCAGAATTCTTGGAGCTGCTGGACCGGGCTCGGGAAGAGTATGGTTTTCGACAGCAAGGAGCTCTTTCAGTGCCTTGCCGCCCTCAGGAATTAGAGAAGATTCAGGAGAGTCGCAGCAGGAGAAACTCCCTTTCAACTTAGAGACTTAGAGACAACTTCACTGTATCGTTCTGAGAGTCATGGCTTGGGTCTTGGGGAGAATGTTTGGGAATCAAACTGTTCGTCCATTGTTCTGATCTGTCATGTTTGTTCAATAGTGAAGTTAACCAAAGTCAGTTCCGTTAGTTAATAAGTATGACAATCTGTTTGGTCCCGACGTATACAAACCTATATAAATATAAAAGGAATTAATGTACTAAACATAGATGTACCCATATAATACTCTTGTTTTCTCCTCTCTTAGCTTGCTCACTCTTCTTCTCTCGAGACTCTCTCATTTCTAAATCTTCGCACGGTATTTATATATATACACGTAAGAGCTTAAAGATCCCTTGGCAATAATAAATGAGGGAATTAAGGAAGATGATTAGGGCGTTTTTAGAAAATACATGTCATATTAAATAACTTAACTAATTTTCTTAATCTAATTAAATTAAGTAAATATGTCTTATATTAAGAACTGAAGAGAGTACTACAAAAGCAATGGGAGAGGGGTGTGAGCTTTATATATAGTTTCCTGCAAGGAGTGTAATTGGTGCCATCAGAAGAAGATGAGGCGCACTGGAAGAGATAGCATAATATATGTACAAGGGAAGACAGGTAGCAAGCCAAGATCAGTTAACTCTACTTGGTTCCTGTGGATGTCCTGAATGAATATATATGTTGGCAAGAATGCATATACATGATTAATTGTGATAATGATACGCAGTTGGAACATGTGTTGTTTGTATCTGATAATGTATATAGGCAGCAACTCGTTGATCAAGTAAATAATGGCTGTGTGTTGTGAGAATTTCTCTCTAACTAGGATCTTTAATTCAATGATGAACATAACAGCAGAGATAATATTTAAGTCATGTATTGTAATTAACGATGAGTTCCGTGAAATGAGTTTATAGAAGCCACTCTATATCTTCTTTTTGTTGTATAGGGGCAGGTACTTGATGTTGATGTCGTTAACCTACCAGTTTCTGATAGTGATTATTAATGCGGTGGGGGTTTTAATTAGGCAAGTGTACGTATTTGAATGACTGTACGTGAGAATAAGAATGCGCGTAATGTCTAACAAGGACGGACGGTGGCGTGGTTATGCAAAGGAAGACATATGCTTTTACGCATAAATATAATGTCTTGTACTCTTGTACGTCAATATAAGATATGCCTGCCTGCATTGTATTCACCCTAAGAGGTGAGGTCAGAATATATCTACCACTAGCGCTCTTATGTCTTTGTAATACCCTTTTTTTTTTTTTGTATCATGTGTCTTTGTAATACTAACTAATACGGCAATTTCTCAATTTTTTAATTTTTCTCTTTTAATTATTAGATTTGATGTAAAATGAATCACATTTTGATATATCATCATGATAGAGGCATAAAATAGTGTGGTTTTGATTTTTTTTTTTCGATTTAAAAAAAACTGCACCATTTTATACTCATGAAATATCCCTCTTATATATATGTATATATATATATATATATATTATCATCTGATATGTGATTTGAGGTTTCTGGTTGCCCCTTCTAATACAAGTGACTTCTCTAGGATCAAATTTGAGACTTCAAGGGATCTAACGGGATTTTACACTACTAGACCAACTCTATGTTAGTAAATATTATTCATTTTATATATAATCAAATGATTAGGAAATAAAAAACATTTAGAAGCCTGGTAAGTTACAAAGATCATTATATAGAGTCAGATTAGAGGCCGAACACTGCTAAACTTGAAGTTATGACTATAAATAAGCTTCTTCAATGATGATTTAGCAATACAAACATGCTTCGGAATCGTGTCATATACGTATTTCAAAATTTTTTATGATTGTGATTAAGAGAGTATTTTCGTCTAAAATCGAACTCATGCACAAGAAAATAATTGTATTGTAGTCCAATCCCATGAGATTCTCTGAGTCTCTGTCTTGCGCTCCGGATTTTCCAAAACAAACGCACGCTAGTTGGCTACCTACAAAGATGAATTACCAGTTCTTCTAGCCGAAAAAGGATGTGGCAGTTCTTTTTTCCTTTTCCTTTTCAGAGAATTTCTTATTTAAAAATTCAAACCAATCTTAAATGTTGTTTTTGAAATTCTTTAATGCCTCAGGAGGAACTGTTTCTATTTTTTTTAATTAAAAAAAAAATCGCATCATACTTGGGAACATAAACACACCGCCTTCAGAGTTAGGTGCCAACTAAATAAATTAGAAATTTACATCCACATTTTTTTTTGGATACAATACATCACCACTTTTAGCTTCATGAGTTGTTTGTCCATCAATTCAAGCTCTTTAATAGCTTATTTTGTATTTTTAACATATATACAAACCCTTTTCCTTTTTGTAAGTATTTGCAAATATATTTTTTTCAGATATAAATATTTGCAAATATACTTTACTTTCCACGATCACTTTGTTTAGAACCAACTGAGAACCAATTTGGAGTTCAATTTTAATCAATAATAATTATTGTAAATAGTATCGTTTGCTATAAATTTATTTTTATGTAATTGATATATAAATTTTTGGTAACTGATTTACAAGAGAGACCTAACCGCCAGAGACAGGTTTTGCTAAGGAAAAACACCAAAATAATGATTTTAAAAAAAACCTAATTAGAATACTTTTGAACATATTTACCAAAGTAATGCAGTCAAATACGTTGACTAACATGACGCCACTAGTCATATTCACGCCATTAGAGTGCCGTGATACTTTTTCACGCCACTAGTAGCGTGATACTTTTTCACGTCACTAGTGGCATGACAAGGTCTGACGTCAGTACCTTGTGGCGTCAGACTTTCTGACGTGATTAGTGGCGTCCTGTCAGTCAACGTATTTGACTGCATTACTTTAGTAAATATGTTTAAATGTGCTTTAGTCCGGTATATTTTTTTGAAAAAATTCTTGTTTTGGTGCTTCCCCCCGTTTTGCTACTGCTAAATAGTAGGCCCCAACACGGGTGTGTGTGGTCTTTTCTAGTAGATCTGGACAGTTATAATTTTTTATATTTTAAAAATATTTCTAAACGAGGTAAAATGTAGAGTGAAAATAATATCTTAAATGCCAACTATCAAAAAATAATTAACATAAATAAATGGAAATAAAAAAATCTGGAACATCCCTGCTAAATTTGAACGATCCAAATGTGCTGGAAAAATAGCAGCACCAACTGGTAACGAGAGCATAATACGTTTGATCTTTCAACAGAAGAATCATTGTTCTCCAAGTATAAAAACCAAACAGATCACATTACAATGTCAACAAATATATTTCCAAAAGGAAAAATGACCCAAGGGAAAAATGGGCCGATTGAAGTAGTATGATTTTCGAAGCCTCTTGTTCATGTACTTGTTCCACTAAGGGCTCTGCTATGCAAGGATTGGCATGTTAAAATCACCAACATCCCGCGTGAAATCAACAACGTAGCAGACGCTTTAGCAAAAATGGCAATATCTCAGAATGCCATTTTGGATTTGTGTCCTGCGCACTTGAGGTCGTTGCTGGACCAGGATATTTTGGGATATCTTTCCCGTGTTTGTCTAATTTTCTTTCTGTAATGGGCTTTTAGCCTTCTCTTTTATTAAAAAAATAAAATTAAAAAAAAAAGGGATAAATTTTTATAAGGACACGATCACTTGATCAGAATAATATAGTAAAGCACAAAGTGTAACAATATATCAATGAAAAAGAAACGGGTCTAATAAGAGTATAGCACACCTTGAATTCATAAGGCTCTTTCTTTTTCCTTGCTTGTTTCCAGTGATACCGTTCGAATAACATTACTTTATCGTGCCAACTGCACGTTATAATGCCTTTATCAAGTTAATACGAATAGAAAAAGAAAGCAAAACTGTCAACTCAGAGAAACTGCAGCAATCATATTATCCAATAAGCCCGCTCAGTAAAAAAGGATATAGAGGAACAAAAAAGAACAAGGCAGCAAAAATCAACCTAAGAAACAACAAATTACAATGCTTTGGTTACCGGAAATGATATTATGGACCTAAAGTAAGATATCTTTAATTTTTTATTCACTATGGAGATGTTCTAGTAGCATCCATCAAATCCTTAATTTATAAGCGTATACAAACCAATATATGACAAATATGTCTCACAAAACTTTCCTGCATAGGCGATCATTAACAATCAGAACATTGAACAGGACCAAACCAGGGCCTTGTCCTCTCATTTTCGTTTTTCCTCACATAGCGGGTACTTGCATTTGAGAGGTTGAAGAAAAACGGATAGAGAGAATTATAGTGCTTGGTTGAACAAACACGCTGGGTCAGCCCTACAGACACTGCCAATCTCACTATGAATCGTTGAGGTGGAAATAATAAGGGGGAAAATTTTTCAGAAGGCACGCATAGGGGCTAATCTCATCAAGAGAACGCCTTCTACCATACAATTTATTTCTCAGGCAAACTAAAATGTCAGAGCAGTGACAACTGACAAGCAAAACGATTAAGTCATCTATTATTTTCCATGTGAATGAAGAATGGCATAAAAGAATAGTTCGTAACATCATTCACGCAGGGAAAACCAAACTGTTTTCAAACTAGAGACGAGACACAACTGGAAGCCAGTCCAAAGATGTAATGATGATGGCTGTGTGTGAATTATATATATACATATATATATATACCTCAATCATAAAGATTTAATTGATGGGACAGATATCAGGCCACCAAGCTCTCAGTAGGTATGTCCATTTGATGGAAAAAAATGGATTCACCTAGAGGAGCGCAAAAAGTCACTTTCACATTTATCCTACTAGATGTCCAAAAGAACCCAATTCCAATTCACCACACCAAATTGCTGAAAACAAATGTTCAAAATGTATAATCAGCACTTCCAAAAGATTAAGTAAAGCAAGAATTACACTTCAGTTGCTAACATAATATTCTTAATGTCAATGCCAAATCCAGATGGCATTGCAGGGATTAGTGTAGCGGTAATCTGATTAAACAAAATATTATGCTACTGATTCCATTGTAGGGATGTTTGTTCGCCTCGCAAGTGTACGAGTTTCGCAAGTAATAAAGTGATTAGTAAAGTATCGTTCCCACGAGGATTTGTTTAACAAATTGGTCAAGCAAGAGGCTAGTGAATTCCATCAAGTTGAGCTAGAACAAAGTTTTGAGTTGGAATGAGAATTTTTAAAGACTATTTCTAAAACTTAAAATTGATAAAGGCAAATGACTTGTGACTTCAAGAAAAATGGAGCCTAGGATTCTTCTTCCCCTTTTGCATTTCATAAAACTTGGTTAACTTCCTCTCTACTAGCATTTCAATACATATAAGTGTTAGTCTAGGGTTCAAAAACACTTGAAACGCTCTCTCAAGTCAAAATCAAGTTTCTCTTCTCACTAAAATGCACAATCTCTTGCTACAATTAGTAAGAATCAATAATTAAGCAACAACCCTAATGTGACAATGCAAGGTTAATAAATATATCTCTATTTTACCAACAAACCATCCATTTATCAAGTAAACTTCAAGACAAGCATGATTTCAATCAAGTTCTACACCTAGATTAGCTCTCTCGAGTTAAAACCCAAGTGAATAAATCATCTAAATGGAGGCCAATCACTTAGAAGCATTAAGCCAAGGTTGAAATCAACACATATATATATTTATCTACCAAAAGAGAGGAAAGTTCAAGTATTAATCCATACAAAAGGGTAAAAGAACCCTAGAATGAAAGGTTTAGCTACTCATGTTCAAATACAAAGAGATTCTAAGTAAAGGAACTGAATACATGAAGAAACTAAGAAGAAAGGAGAGGAAAAGAGGAAAAACCAAGGTGAAATCTCCAAAATCTCCTTTAGGATGAGCACCCAAGCCTCCAAGATTGTCCAAATCTCTCTCCCAAGCTCTTCCCTTGTGTGCCCACTTGTTTCCTTAGGTCAAGAGTGTGTTTTTCGGCCCTTCCCTTTTGTATAAATAGGGTTTTTCTGTTTCTGAAATGTAAAAACGCGCAGCTGTACTTTTAGCATTTTTCACGACTGGCTACGGCCAGTTGCGACTTTCCGCAGAAACTACTGGCTGCGGCCAGTTGTGACTTTCCGCGGCCAGTTGTACAGGTTCTTCTAATTTTGCACTGCTTCACCTCCTTTCTTTCTTTCCTTGTTTCTTGATTCCTATAATGCTTCAAAGCTTGTTTCCACCTTCCTACAAAAGAGGAAGGAATTATCAATTTTCAATTAAATCACAAACTCTATAGGATAAAACAAGGATTTCTTTGATATTTGTCTTATACTTTGATATGCACATTTTCCTCTATAACCTCATTTCTATGCACATTTTTAACTAAAAATAGATAAAAGGAGAGAGAAAATGTGCTGGAATGTTGTCAATTTCTAAGAATTAACAATGTTACTGCCCTGGTCTAACGCACAAAAAATCCCACGAATACAATAAACCAAGAAAGAGAAATGTTACAAGGATTCAATTCAATTTAATCACCAACAGTATCATTGAGTTATACATCCTAGAAAACAGTGGTAAAAGAACAATTATATGTAAAGACACATGCTTTAGTTTCCTTCCTCAGAAATCTGTAATTCTCTCTCTCTGCCTCCCCCCCCCCCCCCAAAAAAAAAACAGCCACACACACGAACAAAAAGCAGAAGCAGCATGCCAAAGAGTGAAAAAGCATTTCTCCATTTGCATCCAAAGTAGCTAAGAAATCCTCATAGAAAAATAACACTTTAAAAATAGAACATTTCTTATTCTTGTTTTCAAGTATGAAAAATCCTTCTAGCTGTTTTGATACTTTGATTGTGGCCAAATACATAAATTACACTTTATGAATAACACGGTCCTTGTGTATGGTTATGAATATATTGGCACCCAAAAACTAAGAGGCCCTTTGATTGCTGAAAAAGGAGAAGAATAAAATGGATTAAAGAAATAAAAACAAAATTTAGAAGGGAGATACGTGAACAGTGTTCATGAAGGGGGAGGAGTAAAGTTCTTGAGGTCGGGAATCATGATTTATGAGGTCATTAGAGGGTGTGGTGATTCACACATTTGTCTTATTGAATTTTTCTAGGAGACATGATGATGCTAAGATGAATGTGCAACGAGCTTGAGCTCATCAGTTGATTGCAGTTGCTATTTAGCGGCTTATATGAGCATCTAAACAACATCACAAGAAATAAATCATAGTATTTTTCTCAATAAAACGGCGGGGCAAATTAGCAAATAGCCTTTCTGTATCATGAAGATGGGATATCCTACACCGGGCGATGCCCAATAGTAAACTGTTCAATCAAAAGCCAAGACCACAAGAATTTGACGAACAAATACAGGATTAGAAAACATATAAATTGAATAAAGAGGATAAGAAAGGAGATGGTACATGAACTGATTCGAGAGTTTCCATAAACTATAGGGATTAAAATGGGCAACAGCACTGAATGCAGCAGCCCCGATCCAAATGTGGGCGAATCTTTCCGCTTCGGCAAGCGGCACGCCCGGGTCGCCTCGATAAGCATTTCCGAAGTACTTCTCCATCCTCTCGCAGCCTCGCTTGCTCCTAGATCCATGTTTGGAACCCTCACACTATAGTTTCAAAAGCCATTTTCCACCGCTTACCTCGTAAATCTTAGAAATCTTAAAAGAAATTCTGCAAAGCTAAACAAACTAGCACCATCGATCGCTTGTCTCCATGGATTCCCAAGTCCCATCCATAGCTGCTTACAATCGGAGAACACAAACATACGAGGCCGTTCCGTCCCACCTAAATCCTAAGATAATAAATTCCACTTTTTTTCATTTTTTGCCAGCAATAAATAGTATTTTTCTTCTTCTAATTTTTAACTTCTCTTTTCATCCACCTTATCTTATCACTCAAGCTAAATCATAACGTAAATATTTAACTCACCTTGTTGAATTAGAGTGTGCATGGTAACACCCCCAAAATGATTTTTTTCCTAATTTCTGTGTCCCGGAACAAAAATGGATAGGAATTGTGTTTGGTAAATCCGGATTGGAATTGTGTTTGGCTTCTCTATTTAAGGCAAAAAATCAGAATTTATTTTTCCTTCAATCGAAGCCGAAATTTACCCTCGCTCACTACTATCACCGCCGTTGACACCCCCAACACCACTGTCGCCACCGCCGCCGCCGCCGCCACCATCACCGCCGCCGCCGCCACCACCGTTGCCACCACCACCATCACCACCACTGCCCCACCACCATCGCCGCCACCGCCACCACCACCACCGCCACTGCCCCACCACCACCACCGCCACCGCCACCATCACCACCGCCACTGCCCCACCGCCGCCGCCGCCGCTGCCGCCACCACCGCCACCGCCCCCACCACCGCCCCCCTCCCCCCGCCGCCGCCACCGCCACTGCCCCCACAACCACCGTCCCCGCCACCACCGCCACCATCGCCATATAAATAATTTTTTGAATATAAAAATTACATAAATAAATTTTTTAGGAAATTTAAATTTAAGTTTATTCGTAAAGTATAATAATTATATTAATTATTAAAGAAAAAGACAAAATGGTAAAAATAACTCATTAATCCTTCATCTTCCTCTCTTACGATTGTTTTAACTCCCAAATAAGAGGAGGAAAAAAGTGTTACCAAAGGTAATTCTGATTCTCAGAGTAAAAATAAAATGGGTTAACAAACGTAATTCTGATTCTTAGAACCCTTCCAAAACACAGAATCAGAAAAAACTATTTCATCTCAGAAACAGTGCTGGGCAACAGAATGGTTGCCATGCACACCCTTAATCACCCACTTAAATGAATAAAAGAAGCACGACAGTGTCACGGTAAAGCTTACAATTGATTTTCAAAACACAGAATTGCGAAAAATCAAGTTGAATGACGGAATTATAAAAAATTCTTGTAGTCGTTCTTTGCAATAGTTTAATTATATTTTTATGTATTCATATATATATATAAATAAATAAGATATGATATTATCATTACTCAATGAAATTCTAATTTAACGATGAAAAAAATAATAGTGACATTGGTAGTGATCAAAACTGATACGACTATATCCTATCTCTAAATAAATAGAAAGATTAATTCCCAATATATGCATATATATTTCCAAGAAGTCTTATTATTTATAGTTTTTTGTTCAGATTATTATTTGTAGTTGTCACTCAAGTTTACTTCTTTTACATTCATAACTTATAAAATAAAATTGTCTTAATTTCTTTTTAAACTTGTGTTATCTTTTTTATTTGATTAGATTCTACTCATTGATTTTATATATAAATTTTTTTTTAAAAAAATACTGAATATAATAAATTATGAATGTCAATAGATATAATTTTAATTATTTATAATTAAATATATTTAAATAAAATTATGATCAATTTTTATATTTAATTATTTATTGATAAAGACAAACTCTTACTAATTTATGATTCCGTTCACAATGTCATTTTATGCTAATGTCATGAATTTGGTCGATTTAATTAATTTTTTTTTTTATGATTTACCTCTTACCAATAATAATGTATCATTAACTTAATGTAATTAAATAAATAGGCGGTATATTAGTTGTACTGGCGTATAGGAGTAACTTTTACGAATAAAATCTCAAATGAAGGGTATCTCTCGCCGTATTCCATAATTTGATGGCAAGTAAACAAACAAAAAGTATTTTCTTTGCCAACAAGAAACGGAGCGAACCGGCTTATAAATAAGAGCAGCCCACCGTCGTCAGATCCGCATACCGCTCCTCATTCGATTTCCCTTCCTCTTCGGATTTCTATCTCTGCGGGGCAGATACCCTCTTTTAGTCTTCCGTTCTTCGCTCCTCCTCCGTTATGGCTAATCAACCTGAATCCTCAGATTCGTAAGTTTTTCCCTTTATTTGTCGTCAGATCTCCGGTTTAGCTTGCTGGTGGATTCTTCGTTTTAACTATTCTTTTGTAGATTTCAATTTCGATACTTTCAATTTACTGGGTTTCTATTTTTCCGTTTGAACCTGCTAGTAAGGGAACGAAGAGAGACTTCAGCACAGCGATCCTGGAACGCAAAAAGGCGCCAAATCGGCTAGTTGTTGACGAGGCTGTCAACGATGATAATTCGGTGGTAGCTCTTCACCCCGAGACCATGGAAAAGCTCCAACTTTTTCGCGGCGACACGATTCTCATCAAGGTAATGCTCGAACAGTTCTAACATTGTCTAGGTTAGTACTAGAACTACAATACGCGGGTTTGGCTCATTTATCACAACATAAATGTGGTGTGAGCAATAGAATTTCACATATCTACGTGTGGTTGCAAGGGTCTCAGGTTCTTGGGTTGTCATTGAATGCTTCTTTATATTTTGCATTGATGGTTTCGGATTTGTTTTGGGAGTTTAAATCTTAATAATTTATTCTTAGAAATCTAGCACTAATTGACGCAGTATTCTAAAATCTAAATTAAAGTATCATTCCCTATTTAATTATTTATGCTTCTTCGCCACCAGGGAAAGAAAAGGAAAGATACAATCTGTATTGCACTTGCTGACGACACTTGCGAAGAGCCAAAAATAAGGATGAATAAGGTTGTTAGAAACAACCTTAGGGTCAGGCTCGGAGATGTTGTTTCCGTGCACCAATGTGCTGATGTCAAATATGGAAAGCGAGTCCATATTCTTCCCGTGGATGATACAATCGAAGGGGTAACTGGGAATCTGTTTGATGCTTATTTAAAACGTGAGTTACTATGTCTTTTTGTTTACAACTTTGGATTCTATGTTGGATACCACATTAATACTTTTACTCATTCTCGTCATTTTTAGACTTCTATAATGGGAGTATTTCATTGTTTTTCTGGTTAACTTTCTTTTCTTTTTGGCAATAATTGCGTTATACTTATAACCTGATGATTAAGTTAATTTCAAATGCATGCCATTTTGAATCTACCTCATCATTGAATTTCAAAGGAGTAACTTCTTCTCTGGACCGTGACCATTTGATCTCTGAAGCATTATTCAGGACTAACACCCCACACCCAAAACAAAAGAAAAGATTAAAAAAAAAAATCACACTTGCAAGAAAGAAAATAAATAATCCCAAGCATTGGAATTCACTTCGCCTTATAAGTAATGGGTTCTTGATGCTGGAGGAGGATCAATGTGGCATGTATAAGGCATGGATTTATTCCCTTGTGCAATTGAAATTTATATCTATCCCTTTTGTTGTTAGATTGCATCTAGTGCTTACTATAGAGACGCAAGCATGTTTGTTCTGGAAACATCTTGGTGCTCTGGGTGTGTTTTGTTGGTGCTGGGGGTATTTTTCCACTTTGCATTGGTTTCTTTAATAGTTATTTTGCGAAAAAAATTTTATTGTTGAATTAAGCATGCATTGTGAAATAGTACAATTTAAGATCTTTTATTTCATTGGCGTATGTGATTGGTTGGTGCTGGGGGTATTTTTCCACTTTGCATTGGTTTCTTTAATAGTTATTTTGCGAAAAAAATTTTATAATTAAGCATGCATTGTGAAATAGTACAATTTAAGATCTTTTATTTCATTGGCGTATGTGATTGGTGCTTTTAATTCATATAATGAATTCCTGTTCTTAACTTTTGCAGCTTATTTTCTGGAGGCATACCGCCCGGTGAGGAAGGGTGACTTCTTCCTTGTCAGAGGAGGGATGAGAAGTGTAGAGTTCAAGGTTATTGAAACTGACCCTTCTGAGTACTGTGTTGTTGCCCCTGACACTGAGATCTTCTGTGAGGGAGAGCCTGTGAAAAGAGAAGATGAGGATCGATTAGATGAGGTTGGTTATGATGATGTTGGTGGTGTAAGAAAGCAGATGGCTCAAATTCGGGAACTGGTAGAATTGCCATTGAGGCATCCTCAGTTATTCAAATCTATTGGTGTAAAGCCACCAAAGGGAATTTTGCTGTATGGGCCTCCTGGGTCTGGTAAAACTTTGATTGCTCGTGCAGTTGCTAATGAAACTGGTGCCTTTTTCTTCTGTATCAATGGCCCGGAGATCATGTCAAAACTGGCTGGTGAGAGTGAAAGCAATCTGAGAAAGGCATTTGAGGAAGCAGAGAAGAATGCACCATCCATTATCTTCATTGATGAGATAGATTCAATAGCTCCCAAGCGGGAGAAAACCAATGGAGAAGTTGAGAGAAGGATTGTTTCCCAGCTCTTGACTCTCATGGATGGGCTAAAATCACGTGCTCATGTGATAGTCATTGGAGCCACAAATCGTCCCAACAGTATTGACCCTGCTCTTAGGAGGTTTGGAAGGTTTGACAGGGAGATAGATATTGGTGTTCCAGATGAAGTAGGTCGTCTTGAGGTTCTACGCATCCATACAAAGAATATGAAACTTTCAGAAGATGTAAGATTGGATTCCATTTTCCTGTTAGAATTTGTCTGATTTTTAATTTTCTGAAAGAATATTGTCGAATGTGCTTTTTGCAGGTGGATTTAGAAAGAATTGCTAAGGACACCCATGGGTATGTTGGTGCTGATCTGGCTGCCTTGTGTACTGAAGCTGCACTTCAGTGTATTAGAGAGAAAATGGACGTGATCGATTTGGAAGATGAGACAATTGATGCTGAGGTACTGAACTCAATGGCTGTAACGAATGAGCACTTCCAGACTGCTCTTGGATCAAGCAATCCTTCTGCCCTACGTGAAACAGTAAGTACTATGGCAGTCTCTTTTACAATGCCAGTTTTTCCTTTCTCTTGTCCTGTTTCTCTTGTATTTCACCTCCTTCACACATAAACTAAATCTTTGCTAATGAACCAGGTTGTTGAAGTGCCCAATGTCAGCTGGCAAGATATTGGTGGTCTTGAAAATGTTAAGAGAGAACTTCAAGAGGTAATTGAAGCTCTAGCATGAATTACGCGACCTTGATTCCTTTTTTCTACCTCTGGATTCTGATACTGTTACTTTGCAGACTGTTCAATATCCAGTGGAACATCCTGAAAAATTTGAGAAGTTTGGTATGTCCCCATCAAAGGGGGTTCTTTTCTATGGTCCTCCTGGATGTGGTAAAACTCTTCTGGCCAAAGCTATTGCTAATGAATGTCAGGCAAACTTCATCAGTGTTAAAGGTCCTGAGCTGCTGACGATGTGGTTTGGAGAAAGTGAGGCTAACGTGAGAGAAATTTTTGATAAGGCCCGAGGATCTGCTCCCTGTGTCTTATTCTTTGATGAACTCGACTCAATTGCAACTCAGGTATGTACTGTGCCGATTTGGAATACTGCATTATGCTTTGTATTCTTGGCAAGAATTGTTGGCTTGTCAAACATTCTTATGTGCACCCTAAATACTAGTAGAAAAAACTAAATAATTAGTATACCTTGAAGATAGATATTGTTTTTATTTTACCTCATGTCACACTTTATCTTGCAGAGAGGTAGTAGTGTCGGAGATGCTGGTGGTGCTGCTGACCGAGTATTGAACCAACTCCTCACAGAAATGGATGGGATGTCAGCAAAGAAAACTGTTTTCATTATTGGGGCCACCAATCGGCCAGACATTATCGATCCTGCGCTTCTGCGTCCAGGCCGTCTAGATCAATTGATTTATATCCCCCTTCCTGATGAAGAATCCCGGTATCAGATTTTCAAGGCCTGTTTAAGAAAATCCCCCCTCTCAAAGGACATTGACCTTAGGGCCCTTGCCAAGTATACACAAGGCTTTAGCGGTGCTGATATTACTGAGATTTGCCAGCGAGCCTGCAAGTATGCTATAAGAGAGAACATTGAAAAGGTATTGTTCTAATCACTTCCTTCTCCTCATGGGAAATTTTCCATAAGCTTTTGCTAATTTTTTCCTCCCCTAAAAATGCTCATACAGAATTGAACCTTTTTATAAGAGTCCATAGTGCGGTAATATTTAAATGTTATGTCTTTTTAGTGTAGCTTAAAAAAATAGCATGCCAGTTTCTAGGTGACCCTACAATAGAACATGTGTTGTTGGATCCAACTGGGGCTTATTTATTTTTTCTTCCGTCAGGACATTGAGAGAGAGAGAAGGAGAAGTGAGAATCCTGAAGCAATGGAAGAAGACATCGAAGACGAAGTAGCTGAGATCAAGGCAGCTCACTTTGAGGAATCCATGAAGTATGCGCGAAGGAGTGTGAGTGATGCCGATATTCGCAAGTACCAGGCATTTGCTCAAACATTGCAGCAGTCTAGAGGATTTGGATCTGAGTTTAGGTTTCCTGATAGCACCAGTGGCGGCAGTGGTGGTGCCACGGCTGAACCATTTGCAACTGCTGGTGGAGCTGATGATGACGATCTTTACAGTTAGATCTTGTACGGTTATTCATATGAATGGCAGTGTCATGTACCTTGTTATGTTGGAGATTCAAATCCTGTTTGGAAGTTTACCATTGGATTAATATTGTCATTTGGCCGTAACCCGTTAAGAGGCATTGGGTCACATGGCTAATGCTTGATGTGGAGCTGACCCTCACAAAGAGTTGAACAGAATTGCTTTTGAACTTTTATCAAGTACAACTGTGACAGGTCTGAAATTGTATGGTGCCCATTTCACTAAAAGAACATTCTAGTTTATTGAAAGGAAACTTGAGTCACACGTATGGTTGTTTATCTTTGATAGAAATAGATAACTTTTTACGGGTGAGCAGTCTGTTCTTTTCGAGGGCGTCTTACACTGGGTCCTCTTTAAGCAAACAAAGTGAAGTTTTTCTATTTCAGCTTTGAAGCCTAGCCCACCGACATGCCACTAACACATCCTGTTAGTTCATAATTTTAATGAAATAATTATTTTTAAATATTTTATTTTTCAGCAATCAAAATAGTTGGCCAAATAAGTTTGTGCTTAACGTGTGCTTCAGATGGCCTGATATTGTAGGGGGTGTCCTTAATTGACACCAATTATGCTCTTTGCCACATGAAGAATCCCTACTTGAATCCGTCTCATTCAGATGTCCTCCAAATCCAAGCACGAGACGGAGTTGCCCTCTCGTGTGCTTTGGAAGATGTTAGCCCCACTTACCTACATATGCAGCACTCGTCTTACAATTACTTATTTCCCATTTTTAACAAAGTCCTTCTTACTATATTATTCACAAACATTGTCTGTTGTATTACTTATATATATATACCCAACGCCCAAAAGCAGAGTGAAATAAAATCAAAGACCAGTTCACTTTCAACATATGGGACCATTCGTGAATAGATCTCACACAAAGGCTAACTATTTGTAAAAGCAACCACACATAAACTCGGTGTCATGCTGACTCATACGTCCAAACAAAGGTTCCCCTAATTTCACCCTCCATAAAATTTATCATTTTTTGCTCCAAATTAAGCCTTTCGGACTTGTGGTGTTTGGTGTGACCAAGTCTGTTAGTTACTGTTGATGTACGATTTCCACTCCCAGTCTGTTGAATTTTATTTTATTTGCTGCTTTTAGTCGAACTTTTTAAATTTGAGAACAAAACACCACCTTTGAAAAGTGCAAACTTACAGAAGGGATGGCCCCCCTGAAAGTAAAGGTTGATTGGGCCTTTATGTTCGCTCCTGTTTCCTCAACAAGACAATCCTTCCAAAATTCACTAATCTATCTTCCTTTGTGTGTTCTTATGCTTTTTTGGACCATGCCTTGATATTTAGGGCTATGGTTTTTTGTTTGAATTTTTTTCAAATAAAAACTTATAAATCATAAAATATTACATTTCGTAACTTAAATCATAAATTCATATTTGTTTCAATTTAAACAATAACTTAAAATTCCAACTCACAACTACTAATAATTCAAACCATAATTCACAACATTCTCAGGCCAGAGTTTATTATCTAAATTCTTAACACAAAAATATAATCATTTTTCAAACATCATCAATACAATGTTCGAATCCTAGTCCTACTATATTTAGAAATATGAACTTCTTAAGTTGATCCCTCATCATTAGTCTCATCACCTACAAACAAACAACAAACCAAGGACACATTATTATTAGGCTTACTTATGATCCAAATATATTCATATATGTACACATAACAAATAAACAAGATTAATATATTATATATTCAAAATCATACAACCAAGTACAGGTACAAATTAAAGCCTCCACATTATCCTAAAAAAGACAACTTCAATACTCATTGATAACGCCTGAGCTAATACTAAAAGTTTTAAGCTTTAGGTAATTATGCCAAGGTTAGTGATGCGATTTTTAGTTTTACATTTAAGAAAAATGAATTACAAACAGGAAAAAAAAAGGCATGCATATTTTGATAGCTTTGATAAGAAATAAATCTCTGCCCAATAGTTAAGACGGTAGAAGAGATCTAATGACGTCTCTCGGATGTCATCTAAGCTTTTAAGCACTTTGCAGTTAATGTATAATATATGTGTTCTGGTATAGAACACAGATGTCTAGTTAGATGGGCTAGTAAGTTGATGTTAGATCAAGTTGATCTACCTAGGTATCTACAAGATAGATAGCCAGAAGAACAATGGATCACTATACACAGACGAGACTTGCGCCAAAGGGGTGGGGTGCGCACATAGTGATGACCATATGTAAAATAGTCTAAAGTTAGAATGTGTGCACCTTAGAGTTTGACCTTTGTATTTATAGAGCGTACCTTAGGTTTGTGATTCATGACCCTGGTATCATAACTACCAGATCTATCTTAAGATCTATCTTTATTATGGATAAGATAGGATCTTCTATTATTATAGGCGAATTCTAGTATGTATCATATTCATAGTTGGGTCGTACCACTACTGGGCCTGATACAGGTTCGTAACAGTTGCCTCCCAGCTCGGTAACTCAAGCTCTTGAGCTGCCAGGATGTATTTTTACGAACTACACTCAATGACCAAGCTATGCTACTGTGAGCCTTATGTCGTTGACCTGGATTTCATTGACCCCGGCAATTCATCTACTCCACAGATCCGAGGTCATGTCTCGAAGATCCTGGGTAAATTCGAGGTGGTTTTGCCTGATTTCGAGGACAAGACCTTTCAATAATCGCCATCATTGCCAACTGACACCTGGCTGTCTTGAATTTGCGAGGGGTTTCAACCGTCACGCCTAGCCGCTTGCGATTTCTGCGCGTATTTAATGCGCCTATCACGTTGCGTACGTTGACCTTTCTTTTTGAGTGATTAGTCCCTTTTGCCCCTGACTCTTCGGTATCGTAACATTTATCATTTGTATTTCCCTCCATTACTTACACTTTACCTATTTCCTGCATCCTCTTTCTCCTCAGCAACCTATCACCTTCGAGCAACATCCACTTCCTTCGCATTGTTAGGAACTTTCCTCTGCAGCGTCCTTCTCCCTTCACTTAAACAGGTATTTCTACCATTTCTT
This sequence comes from Acacia crassicarpa, assembly GCA_034222035.1. Lineage (NCBI taxonomy): Eukaryota > Viridiplantae > Streptophyta > Magnoliopsida > Fabales > Fabaceae > Acacia > Acacia crassicarpa. Next base: position 57,129,847 of record JAWXYG010000002.1, on the reverse strand, counting down.
TTTGCTCACTTGGTTTCTTTCCTAGAATCTGACGATTCTTCTTATGTTTATTTGGTTGTCTTTTACCCATCTTATAACGAAACTAGGTTCTGGTTTTCAGAGTCTTCTGGGTAGGTTCCACCAGGGGTTTAGTTTTTTGACTAGCCTTTCGCGTTTGGCCTTATCTATTTTCTGGGCGTAGTCTCCTTCACCATCTTTCTTAGTTGTGCTTAATTTCTCTATGTTTCTACCCCTGGGTCGCTCATGGGGTGCTAACGACACACTCTCTGATGTCCACGTCTGATATCGCCAGGCTCGACTTGGGAGAGACTTCCGGCTGCTCCTTATGTGCTCCTTCCGACGAGGAGCCCCTATGCTCTGCTCGAGAAGGAACTAATCCCTCCTCCTTCTTCTTCTATAGGGACTATGCCACCCGGCTTGGTATTCGCTTCCTGTTTACTGAGTTCCAAATAGCCGCCCTAAATTACCTCCATCTTGCTCCTTCAAAACTCCACCATAATGGATAGGGTTTTCTTCTAACTTTTGAGCGTCTTTGTAATTCATTCGTGGAGCTTATCCCCTGTACAGTTCCTGTATTTTTTTATTTCTTATGTCCCTTCACTCCTTGCTCCGGGAAGGAGTCTGCCGATTTGAAGGGTTTAACCTCTATCAGGGGGTTCCTGGCAGAAAACTCTTTCATGCCTTTTCAAAGTCCTTCAAGCAAAAGCACACGCTAAAGGCTGCTGGAGTGGTACAGGTTATGAGCATCTTAAAGCATAACCACGTTGAGTTTTGTGGAAACTAGCATGTCCCAATTATGGATAGTCAGTCTTCCTAGTATGACATTATACGAGGAAGGGAAGTCGGCTACTATGAACCTTACTTGTTCGGACTTGAAAGCTTCTTTTGTTCCAAACATCAATCTGAGGTCGATATACCCTTTGGGAGGGGAGTGTTCTCCATTGAACCCTATAAGAGTGGTTTTGCACAGTTTCAAATCTTCTCGATCGAGCTTCATCCTCTTAAAGGCATCCCAGCTAATGATGTCGGTCGAGCTCCCTGCATCCACGAACATCCTTTTTACCAGGCAATTTACCAGAGTTCCTGTGACTACCAAACCATCCTGATGGCCCGGAACCACGTCCTTTAGATCTTCCTTTGTAAAAAGTAATGGGGGAGGAGCTGGCTTAGTGAGATCTTGTTTAAACTGTAGGAGGTCGCTTACAGAAAGTACTTCTTTTAAGTATCTCCTGCACTGGCTTGCGATGTCTCCGCCTCCTCCCATAGCTCCACTAATCACATTGCAATTGAACTCAACTTCTGGAAATTCATCGTCATCACTAGCTGGTTTTCGCCGTTTATCTTCTTTCTTTTGGTCGATGGCCGAGATTCTACTACGGCCTCCTTGCTTACGCTTATTGTTTTTTCGCCCCTGAGTTTTGATTACATACTGACGCAATCTGCTGTCTTTGACGAATTTCTCTATGGCATCATGGAGTTCATAACATTGGTCTGTAGTGTTCCTCGGTCCATCGTGAAACACACAAAACTTGGACTGATCCATATTAGCTCGATTTCGAGGTGGCCGAGGCCTTTCGACTTTCTTTATCTCGGTCAGCACTACTTCCTTCTAGATCTAAGAACGTGAAATATTCAAAGGTGTGTACCTATCATACTTCGCTTTCCCATCAAATCTGTCACCCCGGGATTCATTACCTCAGTTTCACCTGTGGGGATCTTCTTTCCGATTGTTAGGTTAACTTTTGCCTTCTGGAGGTGTGTTTCTCCACTTCTTGCCTCCGATAGCATTGGCAATTTCTATTTGTTCCACCTCTAAATATTTCTTCGACCGGGTGTTGAACTCAGTGAGGGTGTAAACCTGGTTCTTGAAGATTGACTTCGTCAACCGAGATGAGGGATCCAGGCCATCAATAAGACAATGTACGTGTACACTCTCCGAGAGTGAACGTATTTGCAAAGCTACTTCCTTGAATCTGTCCAAATACTTTTGGAGTGTCTCCCCACTTTGTTGTTTAATTTTACTGAGAGCGAATTGGGACTTCGGCTGCTTCTTACTAGTTGCAAAGTTCAACTCGAACTTACGCCTGAGGTCTTAAAAATTCTGTATAGAATTGATCGGTAGAGTGTGGAGCCACTTTTGAGCAGGTCCAATCAACATTGCTGCAAAAAGTCGTGGAATGACAGGGCCCAAAATAAGCCGAATGAACATAAGCAGCTCAATCGTATCAAGGTGACAGCGCGGGTCTTGGGTCTCATCGTACTTTGGCAGGTCTGCCAAATCAAAATCCTTCGAATATGGTGTGTTCGCGATTTCCTCAAAAAAGGGACTGCTATTGTGTCCCGTTATATACTTCATTTTATACTCTTTTGGAGAGTTTGTCGGTCGGGCTATCCTCTCTGTATCTCAGTCTTCCTCGTCCGAGCTCCTTTCCATGCGCAGCTTTTTCATGGTTGAGGTGGGGTTCTGGACCCGAGCTCTTCCTGAACTCATCCCTTGAGTAGTCGTGTCTACAACACGTTGTGTTGAAAAACCGAGGGAGGGATTATTAACATCCTGTGTCGTCCTTTCCTTCCTCCCACGCATGTCATCACGGCCTTCTCTTTGAACCAACGTTTCAAACTACTTGAAACAATCCTCCATGATCTACTATATCACTTTAAAATCCTCTTGGCATTGGAGATTATTGCGTTTTTCCATATTCTCCATTCGCCTTAGTATTGAGTCCATATTTTTCTGAAGGAGACAAATGTCCGGATTTGGGATCGGAATCTCTTGAAGGAGAGCCTGCTGCTGGCCGTCTGGTGCCACGCCTCCTGAGGACTAGCTGTGACTGGTGGGGAAGATGTCGTGTCAGATATGTCATTCCCTCCATTGTCAGCGTTGTGCTCAGGGATGTCTTCAGGTTGCAGTGGGTCTTGAGTTTGTTGTAACTAACTCGCCTCCACCTATGCTGGATTCTCAGGCTGAGGATTCTGGCTACTGCTTCTGGTGTGAGCCATCGTCGGTACGGGGATCGAAGCTTAACGTCCCACAGTCGGTGCCAATGTTCTGATATAGAACACAGATATCTAGCTAGATGGGCTAATAGGTTGATGTTGGATCAGGTTGATCTACCTGGGTATCTATGAGATAGATAGCCAAGAGAATAAGGGATTACTGTACACAGATGAGGCTTGCACCAAAGGGGCGGGGTGTTTACACAGTGATGACCGTATGTAAAATAGTCTAAAGTTAGAATGTGTGCACCTTAGGGTTTGACCTCTGTATTTATAGAGCGTACCTTAAGTTAAGACGTGAGGGCCCTGTGATTCGTGACTCTGGTATCATAACTACCAGATCTGTCTTTATTATGGATAAGATAGGATCTTCCGTTATTTAGGCAAATCCTAGTATGTATCATATTTGTAATTGGGCCGTACCGATACTGGACCTGATACAGGTATGTAATAGTATGTATAGAAACTTTAGTTCTTATGTATTTAGTGCAATATGCCACTCTATTTACCCTTTGTTTAGAAATGGAATGAAGGGCAGGAAGGGAAAATGAGATTTTAATGAGTTTTGATTTTTTTTAAAAAGAAAAAAGAAGAAACCTAATAAATGCAGTTATAAAATGTTAATAAGGAGATCATGTAAAAGGGGAGGGTAGGACTAGGAGCTATCATTAATAAACTAGTAATTGGAAGTTCAAATATCATATTTTATGCATGTGACAGTTTAATTGGAGGAATTTATCCTTTTTTGATACCTTGAAAAAGATTAGTCGCAGTCGGCAAACATTACTCTTAGCTCACAAAAAATAAATTAATTGAGAATCACTATAAGTTGCAACCGTGAGAACTGTAATGATCAAAGAGTCTGAGTAACAAGGACCTATTGTTCTTTTCTAAACCAGAATTGCATGCTACTTCTAAGAAATTTGTGATTATATTTCGTTTTTAAAACCTCTAGTGATTCTCCCCTAAAATTAAGTACAAAGTTTCACCCTTTTTTTTAATAAATCAAACCCATTAAAGTTTTTTTTCTCTCCCCTCCTCCCATCCCCGTCCAACCAAAGAAAGGATGATAAGGTAGTTTCTGATGATTATATATATATATAGATATAGATATAGATATATATGAAGTAGATATATGATATACCCTGGCCTGAAGACTTGTGTGGCGCATGCCGCTCAGTGCTCCCCACGCTCATGCCAACAAAGGAGCATCGCTATACAACGGCGAAGAATGTAGAATTTGGTTCTCTGCTTCTTCACCATATGACTGCACTTCTGCCCAAAAGACTCGCAGTTCGAGTCACAATTCTGCTGCTCATTACTTTCCCCTGAGTCGCTTTCCTTCGCTGCCATTAATCTACTCTGACTCGTGCAATAAATGTCAGCTCTTACTTTAGCTTCCGCCAGGTGTTTACACAGACATTCTCACACACACACAAATATGTGTGTGTATGTGTGAAGATATGTATACTCTCTAAATAAGACCTGTTCGCGTGAGAAAGAATAGCAATTCTGGGTCTTCTACATCAAGGAGGACAGTTACTATTGCAACCACTACTTGTCACAATCACAACTTTGTAATAAAAATAGAATGGCCCAACTATGTTGCCATTAACTTCACTTTCTTGGGGACAAAAAGTACTGCAATCTTTTTGCTCTGCACTAAATACATGGTTTTCAAGGTTTCAGAATCAAACGAATACATATAAAATCTATGGTCAACCTTCAACATCAAGAGGCGAATAAAGTTGTATATATTATATTGTTGGGAGGGAAGGAATATGCAAGGGCTAAGAGCAAGAGTTTAAGGAAGTACTAACGTTTTTGCCTTGTTGGAAGGACACAGAAGGTGGCCCAGCCTACGTGTTTGCTTGATACATTCAAAAAAATCACGGTGAATGATGGCTATATAGCAAGCGGCAAGAGAGTAATTATGGAGTGGGAGTTCCCTGCAGGTTGTTTTGATGCTCTTAGAACTTAGTGAGTTTCACGCATAATACAGCATTATATCGTCTCCTTCTTGTTCTTGCTTTCAGCAACCAAGACATGAAATTTCTTTCATGCACTATATTACTCATGCAGTGTCCTGTTCATTGGTCACACTATGTCCATTTAACATGCGTACGTGCCACAGTTCAGCTTTTGGCTCCTTCGATTTTCTCTCCTTTACATGTTTCTCCTTTGGAGTTTTTAGGGAGAGCTTACGAAAATAATCTAGTTGTTGTTCATTTTCTTTAGTAATTGTCACTTGTACTGCTGTCGCTGCTACGTGATGATGTGAATCAATCAGATGCAGAGAGGTTAGAGCTATATAGTTATGTTTGGTATCGCCACTTGCTTATGACGGGTCGTCTTCTACGTGTAATCTGGTTTTCCCTTTTTCAATTTTACGATCATTGTCATCATTTGCAATGATTTATAAACTTGTTGCTTATTCATGTCTCTGACAAGAACTAATCATCAACATCATTTTGAAAAAGATCGGTTAGTGCTACTTCCACAAATATTGGAGAATTGTTGTACAGGTCCACGACACGTATAGGCACTTGCCCGTGTCATTCTGTTTTCAGACAGAATCACAATAATCCACCTAATTATGGACATGAATGCCTTGTATATAAATCACGTTTGCAATAATATAATATCTTGGCAAATGGTGAGTCTGTTATCAATTCTTTATGGCAAATAAGTTCACACCCTGCATAGAAAAATAATACTTGTATTACCTTCAATCTTTAATATAAGAATTAGACAAAAGACTTACTTTAATCCTAAATATAAGACCTTAATCTACTTTATATTCTAAATTTATAATTTTCTCCCCAAAATATGAAAAATAACTAACTTAACTAATTTTTGTATACTCCAAAGATCATGCAAAACAAGTAATTTGTGTTGTAGCTGAAGATTCGGCTGATACTGAGAAACATGAGGATCACGCACTTTGCACATGAGGGGCTATCAACAACAAATGATATTAATGACAGATCAGTAATTGCATACGATTCAATTCGAGATTGTTCATATAAATTTTGTTTTTTTTTTTTTTAAATTCTCTCACAGACTGGATCCTGGATCAGCCAAACAGGCACCAGAACTGTGATTCTCATCTTGTTGAAAACGCAACGAGAATGAATAAAACACGCGATTCTCAATACTCCTGTCTCTGTCATTTCCTTTCATTATGAATATTGCGTGCATAGATAGGATTTTGGGCAACTAACTCTGGGACAGTTGTTCTTTTTTAATTTGAAAGCAAAGATGACAAGTTTCAGGATTACGGGTGGAATGATAGTGCCAGAGATCGACATGGTTGCATCAGAAACCATATTGGATTTAAAATTAGAGATTGAGAAGGAATTGAACGTGGAAGTGGAGAGGCAGAGCCTGTGGTACAACACAAGAGAATTGAAGAACCATGAAGTGATTCAAAGGTATAGGTTCAGAGAATGTGAGACACTGAATCTGAGGGTGAAGCCAATGGAAGAACGAAGGAAAGTGCACGTTCTGGTGAAGCAAGAAGGTGCCAATGGATACGTGAGGTTGAGGGAAACAGACAGTGTGGCTCACCTGCTTAAAAAAGTTGAGAAGTATTGGGGAATTCCTCGAAGTCTGATCACACTTCGTCGTTTTGGCATTCAAATGGAGGATCACTTACCACTTATTGCCTATTATATCACTGAGGATACTGAGGTTGAACTGTGTGTTAACATTAAACCTCGTTAACTTGCACATCTAGGATATTGCTATGAACTTGGGAATCTGCCACACGTTACAACTTACAGATTAATGCTGATAATAATGAGTCTCAACTAAATCATGTATGTATGTATGTATATGGTTTATTAAATCGGCAAGCAATAAAGATTATCAGATCATTTAATTTTGATTTAAACCTTCGTAAAGGCTGAGAATTATTTTATGATTTTGGGTCTTGGATTTTGAGGTTGAAGCCTTCCCCCCCACCATGCAAAACAGAGCATAGCCACTGAATACAGAGGGGATAAAAGACCTTGCAACCCAGTATAATATGATTCGGATCTTCCATAATTATCAGATATTTTAAGAATGTAATTTTCATATCAAAAAAGAAAAAAAAAAAGAATGTAATTTCAATATTAACATGTATATATATACTCTTCAAGTTTCTTTTTCCGACTGCCAAGCCTGTAGGTTCTTTTAAGTAATGAACCACAGCTTAGCGTCAGATTTGCCTCCAAAAGTGTGATTGTTACTGCTCTCATACTTAGCCAGGAGGAAACAAAAGAAACAGCCATGAAAGATTGATTGCATAACCTTGTTTACTGATCTACAAAAGCAATTCTGCATATGCATCAAGTCCATGGCTGCCAAGGCACTGCTTCAGCTTGTACAACGCTCGGCCCTCTAACTGTCGAACCCTTTCCTTAGATAGACCAAATTTGTTTCCAATCTCCGATAATGATTTCTGTCCTCCATCCTCAATGCCAAATCTTAGACGGATTATCCTCCTTTCTTTTGGGTTCAAGACACTTAACAGGTTTCTCGCATGCCTCCTCATCATCTGTTTTGCAACACTCACATCTGGGACCTCAATCGCTGTGTCTGCAGTAACCTCCTGCAGTAACGAGAATGTGCTCAATCATTTATGCTTGAAACAAATGTTACATAAGGTAAAGAATATATTCTTAACCACGAGACACATAGTAAAAGTGATAACTAACATGTATTCAACATCAGGAGGCTATCTTCACAGAATGTCACGTCAAAGCAATATGACAATAAGTATCAAGAAATGTCGATATAATATTGCACAGGCTACTAAAGATATTTGTAATATCGCAAAAATATTTCAAAAGGTGATAGATAACTCCAGACTGTCAATTGCTAAAAGTTTACAGAAGTAGACATGCTAGAGATGGACATTATTAATATGTAAAGACTCGAATATTCCAGATATGGCGGAAACATATAGTTCATGCCTTCATGGACTCGACTCTGACTATTAGGTATGCTGCTATTATTTCTCTCCATTACAACCAAAATCAAAAGGCTCTCCTAACAATCAATTACTGTTCTGCGTATAAGGTTATTATATTTGCATAACTTTTTTTTTCTTACATTTATCAACACAAGCAAAGCCCTTGAAGCAGGAACTCCCCAAAATTACGACCGAAAGCTAAATACACTTCAGCCGTTCTTCACATTCTAAATAATTTGGGGCTAGCCCTTTCATGTCGAGATTTGAGAAACTATATCATATAAATGGAAATCAAGTTAACTGGAAACCAATACCTGGAAAGTGGTATCTTGGTCTGACCATACTGTTTGTTGCATTGAAATTGGAATTCTTGCAACATATAGCAACTTTTCTAACTTCTCTACTGTAATTCCTACCCTTCTTGCTAGTTCTTCTTTGGAGGGATGAAGATTTCCTTCTCGAATGTACAATTTCTTTGTCTCTGATACCTTGCCCAAGAGGGTATATACATTCTCCTGCAGATAATGCAATGGTTCCATGTTACAGATAAATAGATTTCACGTTAGCTTTGTAAAAAGCAAAGATATTATAGAACATTGACTGCTGAAGCAGTGACATGGGACTCCGCTATCGTTCTATCAACAGATCAAACAAATCATAAATTCTGACAGATGAAAGAGGGCATTTTTCCCCGAGGGGGAGGCTTTCCCAAAAAAACAAAAACAAAAACATGATTACATGAATATAAGAATCAATCAATTGTGGTTTACCGGCAGACGAATTGTCCTGGAATGTTGAAATATGGCCTTCCTAATTGTTTGCCTTATCCACCAGTAGGCATAAGTACTGAAACGACAATCTGCTTGGGGTTTAAACTTCTCAACACTCTTCATAAGCCCCATACTTCCCTCCTATGAAAGCACCAGAAATATAAAGTTTTAGACTTTTAGTAGTTAGTTAATGTTTTTTAATCAATATCTCTGTTCCTGATTGATGGCCCAACTCCAGAAAAATAATAATTCAAAGTGTTTTACCATGTTCACAAACAATACATGTTATATGGGTGGCAAATTAAGTCATGACAATAACTGTGCAAACTGACAGCAAATAAAGAGCAAAAAAATGTGAAAAATAGTCTGAGCTGCAGGCAATGTAAGGACTTTAATTTCTCAAAAGCTACCTGCAATAAGTCCTGAAAACTGAGACCACGCCCCCAATAATGTTTAGCAATGTGAACTACCATTCGTAAATTTGCATAAATCAGCTTCTCTCGGCTGCTTTTACCAGAATAAAGCTGTAACCGCAGGGCTTGACAGGTGAGGCCCACACCATCAGCCCACTCAGCCAAAGTTGGTTCCCGCCCAAATTGTGATTGAAGTCTTCTTTTTACTCCTTCCAATCTGAATAAATCCTGTTACATAGTCCATGTCAAAGCAACTGAGGATCCTTAATCCACCATTCAGTACATGTGAATGATTAGGATATTAAGAGAGAAACCTGTAGCTGAAGAATCAATTGAGATTCTTCTTCAAGAGTCAAAAGTTGCTTTGTTTCAGGACCCCATAGGAACAAGCGCAGAGGATCATTTTGATCAAACCCTTCATTTATCTTCTTTTCTATATTTAACCTTCCTTTTACTTCAGCCTTTTTAGAAAGATAGCTTTCTTCATCTAAGACATTTGCCTTTGATTTTTTTCTCTTTTTTGATTGTCTCTCTAGAAGCCGTGTTGATCTCACAACTTTATTCTTTCCAAGTGAAATATCCAAACTTGTGGAGGCCAAACTGAATGAAAGTTTCAGACATCAGTCTCCAAAGAAATTAACCTATAAATTAAGAATGTTAGACAGGAAGTGCTAACCCTAGAGGAGGTAAATCATCAGCAGCAGCTTTGATTGATTCCAAAGCTGCTGCTATCGAGGCAGCTTGTTTTGAGGCTGACAATGCTTGCTTAGCAAGAGCAACTGCATCATGCTCTTCAACTTCTGCAATATTCTCTGAGTCAATGGTAATAGGCTGCAGAGTTGATGATGCTGCAATTTCACCTGCTGGTAAGGATGTCAACCTGCAGTAGATTGAAATCAGCAATTACAAGCCAAAGAAAATGACAGGAAATACAATTGATTTAATCTTACAAGTTCCGTAAACAAGGCCAAATTTGCAATTGCTGCTTAAAGTCAATCATTAGTTGATCAGCGTTGTCAGGGTTATGGTCTTCACGAATTGAGGCCATATCCATCTGCCTTGTATTCAATGTTGCCTTTAATAAAAACAAGGGGAAGAAATTAATTACATGTAAATTATATGATGAAAAAGTAAAAGTCTGTACATTTGAACCTAAGCAAACAATAGCGACATTTTAAGAAAAAGGGTGAGGTCACCAAATCATGTATGAAACAATGTCACAAGACTGTAAAATGGTGTCAAATTTGATTCCTTTAAGATGGCCCGTCAACAAGGTTTAGATTTGAAATTGCCAGAAGTAAGAGGGGTCTCATTATATGCATTTACGAATATTGGTTTTGATGCAGTGGGTATATGAACTAGACATGAACCTGGGATGTCTTTTCTTCCTTATGCATACGCAGTATAGGTCTGCATTCATCACGTTGTTCTTGTAGAAGAACCGAGGTGGGAAAATGCTGAGCAGCAAAACTAGCAGACGTAGAGGTAACTGCGGGAGTGGCTTGTTCATGAAATGTGAAAACTGTAGATAAATGAGCACAAGCATGTCAACATTTTGAAGATTGGGCAGGTAGAGAAAATTTACAACATAAATGGAGATAAACAAAAGAAAGGAAGAACTACATATGCAAGAGCTGCAAATGAAAGAATGAAGAAAGCTCATTAAATTGGATTCAAGAGCAGAAAATTTCAGGGTGAATGAATGGAAGCAACAGGATGAAAATGAGCAAAGCACCTGGCCATGCAAAATAGCTTGAATGCTTGATACATAACTTAGTTTCTATCCAACCACTTTGTATTTCTACAAAACACCTTCAAATTTAACTATCCTCGGATACGAATATTACACTCAATTTCCTGTGATACTAGGCACTAAACATCACGTATGAACATGGTAAGTAAAAGGCAAACGCAAATATCAAGGAAAGCCGACTACCTCATTTCATTACCAGAACTTCAATCATATTATATAATACTAATACCGATGGATACAGCGAAGAAGAAAAGTTACAGACTTGAATGTCCAAATTTAAAGGGTGCTGAAGCAGCCACCGGCAAGTTATCAAACTAATATCTCCAATTTTGGGAGCTTTCACAGCAAAGGAAACGAAACTCAAGAATGGAAGACGAAGACAATGAAGGTATTGTGCTAATTATAACAAGTGTACCTAAAGAAGAAGATGAAGAAGACGAGGGAAGACCGCTCCAGTGATTAGTTCTAGATGGAAAAGGGGATGAACTAAACAAATTCTTTGCAGCTTCCATGGAGGATTGGTTATTAACAAACTATTACATTAAACGACTATATTCAGCAAATATTGCGGAGGTGGGTGCTTTTAGTTCAGTCAGATGCTTGGTTCCATAAGCAAGACGGAGCATCCCGGGGATAATATAGATAACGCTGGAACAAGAGACTAGGAAGTGTGTTTCGAACCTAAAAAATCTCCTCCTCATCCCAAAAACGGATGAGGTAATACTATTCGGCTGAGATTGTTGGGTCTTCCACTAACTTCAAGTCATTTTCCCGGGGTGAGAGCTATTCTCGCCTTATGGCCCAATTAATTGCGAATCAATCAACTTCAACTAGCCTAGTTTATTGGTCGAGGCCCAGTTTTCCCACCAATATATACACGCACAGGATCGTAGGAAAACGCCCCCAGTTCAGTTGTAAATAATTTCAACAAATATTTAATTAATTAACCAGGCGTAAGTATTTTTTATTTTCAAATAAAGTATGGATTAGTTTATGGTTAAAGTGTAATTTTACCTCTGAAATATCCAACCGGCGGTTAGATTCTTAAATTTAAAAAAATGCCATGTTCCTCTCAACTTTCAAAACTGCGGATCCGAAATTAACGAATGGACCCCACTCAAAACCCAACCCACTGCTTTCTTAAAACACGTTGGGCCCTTTGACCAAAAAACAATTTGGGCCTGACGCCCAACCCATATCGCAATCACTAAACATAAGTTGAACCAGCACTACTAGTAGTACAGTGATATTGGGATTCATTTCCCTCCTCCCAGTCCTGGGTTCAATCCCCCTCCCCTAGCGCCTTGTATCCAAAAAAAAAAAAAAAAAAAGTTGAGTGATGATATGGGGACCAGGGGATGAATGTTTTCAGAATGATCACCATTTCGAGAATGGTCAATGCATGTGACAGCTCGTCAGTTGACTCCTGGAATTTGAGACAGGCCAGCTCATCTACCACGCGCCTCCTTCATTCCAAAATCCAAACACCTCCGCCTCTACCACTTCCTCTCTGTTTCTGCTCCGGACGAAAGAAATATTCACCCCCTGCTAATTTGTCAGTGGCTTTTTGAGCCCAATGCCACACACCAAAAAGTTTACCAAAATGCTACACATTTTTTAAAAAAATTATCAGGATATTACAGCGGAAATCATTCATCTGAAAATATGTCGTACAGCCTTATATTCGGATTGAAAGAAAATTAGAGGAGAAAGAAAATTATGAGAAGAAACTCCTAAAAATACTGTAGTAAATTTTTTTACAGTTTTTAGAAGTTTTTTTTATAGTATTCTCTCCCTCTATTTTTCTCTTAATTTTCTCTCCATCCAAATATATAAAATTTTGGTAATAAAATACCATGATCGATGAAAGATTTTTTTTTTTATATACATAAATTTTAGGAAAGTGGTTAGGTTCACCCACAATCCAAGGGCAAGGCGCTTAGAGCCCAGTCTATAGAAAATACTGGGCTAGAGAGTACATGCCTCCACCTCCACACAGATTACCATTGCTTCACCCCTCATCCTTGGGCTTAACTGGCGTGGAGGTCCGACTTCCTCACCTTAAGGGAGGGGGTTTGATCCCTGCGTTGGTCAAGGCGCTGAGAGAGACATCTTAGGGGTCTAAGAAGCAGTAGGAATGCTGGTAGAGATGGAGACATGGGTACTCTCTGGCCATTATGCCCTGTGGACTGGGCTGAACTATGGATAAGTCCAAGCTCTTTCCTAAAATTTTAATAAATAATAAAAAAAAGATTACCGATGCTTCGTAAACCCCTAGGATGCCTCCCCCATCGCCTTGACCAACTCCAGGATTGAACTCCCCTTAGGTGAGGAAGTTCAACCCCTTCGTTAGTTGAACCCAAAGACGAGGAGTTAAAAAGAAAAAAAGAAACATGAATGATTTGGTTCTTAAAAAATTTCTAGCATTCGTTTAAGAACATGTTTTTTAACAGAATACAGTGAGGATTTGGTTCCCCTTACAATTGAAGGATAATAATCATCAGACCATGGTATAATGACATTAAGACAAAAACAAAAAAACAAAAAAAAAATTGTTTTTTTGTTTTAAAAAAGAATAAATTTGTAACTTCATTTTGAACACCGTTAGAATATGATCTAATGGTTAATATCATTTAAGTGGGACTCAATTGAGGAGATCCAAATAAAATAATGTGAAACATGAATAATAAACTCTCAAAAGATACAAGTAGTCCCCCCCCCCCCCCCCCAAAAATTAAGTGAGATGAATAAATTATTCAATAATTACTCAATTCAACAGGCAGAATAAAAATTTTCTGATATAATTCTAACTAATCATCTTACATGCCCCCTCGATCTTGATGTATTCAGAATGATGGTCCAAAAATGTACTCAACCTAGGAAAGTTCCTAATTTTCTATGTAATATTATCTTAACAAAGTTATCAATTAATTTACATGACAACTAATCGAATGTCTTAAAATATTCTTGCATTTTATTTTTGGGAAAAATATTTCTCCTGTCACTGGAGATTGAGTTATCTCCAGTGATCCTAAAACTACGTCGTTTTGAATTAATGAAGGGTGTGTTTGTAATTTCAGGTGAATTAATGAAAGGTGTTTCTGTATTTGCACCCTTCATTAATTCACCTGAAATTACAAATACACCCTTCATTAATTCACCTGAAATTACAAATACACCATTCATTAATTCAAAACGACATAGTTTTAAGGTTACTGGAGATAACTCTATCTCCAGTGACATGAAAAATCCTTTACCCTTTATTTTTATGTTCCGAGATAAAAAGAACATAACAAAAATAAACTTCAAAACATTTACGGGGGAGTGCAAGTGTTTTTTGTTGAAGAAGAAAAAAAACTATTATGTGGACAAAATTATGATGGAACAGTATATCACTGCTTTTTTTTGATAAAGAACAGTATATCACTGCTATAGGTGTGATAGTTAGTGATCGCTCAGCGGAGGCCCACTGGACCCACAAGCACCACATACCACAAAAAGGGAAGCCACTCTCCCATCCATGCTTCTGTATAAATGGGCTTTACCCTCTTTGTGGGGTCACTAGAATCTATCAGACTATCACTCACCAACCCCTCTCTCTCTTCTCCTGAAACCCTAACTTTGCCTTTCTGAAAACCCTAACTTCTCATATGAGCTCCGAAGTGGTCCTCCACAGATTCGCCCAATCAGACCCTAAACCTAACACAGGGCCACCCAGCACCGCAGATTCCGATTCCAATGTGCAACTCTCCCTCCCTCGAAAATCCTCTGCCCTATCTTCCTCTCGCTCTTCTAAAGACCGTCACACCAAGGTCAACGGTCGGGGCCGCCGTGTACGTATGCCGCCTCTCTGCGCCGCCCGAATATTCCAACTCACCCGAGAACTCGGCCACCGTTCCGACGGCGAGACAATAGAGTGGCTGCTACGCCAGGCCGAGCCATCCATCATTGCCGCCACTGGCACCGGAACGGTTCCCGCAGAACCCGTATCCACCAGCAACACTGTGATATCGTCCTCAGCAACATCTATTCCTTGTCGAGTCCACCCTGTTTCGGCGGTAGGCAGTGGGCAGGGGATGTTTACCATGGCTTTACCGCCGCAGCCGAGCTGCAGATTAGATTTGTGTCAGCCAATCGGAATGGAGTACGCTGCAGCCGCGGCTGCCAACGGGTACCGGAATATGCCGTTCACGGCTTTGTTGTTACAACCATCAACGGAAGAGACGGAGGAAACGCAGCAAGATGAGACTCTCAGAGGGTAATATGGCCTCCCGCAGAATTGAAGCGGACGAGGTTCAGCTTGTAGTGTTCTTAGCTTAGTGAATGTGTTTAGTGTCTTTCTTCTGGATCTGGTGGATATGTTTTGTTGAATGTGTTCTTCGTTATTTGTTTTCTTCATTCTAGACTGGAAGAACAGGGTGAGAAAGATGTATATGATTAAAAACGATGTCAAGGATCCTTTATATATTATATTGCATATATGTATGTTTGGAGTTTGGACCCACCACTGCATGCAGATTGCACAAGCATCGATTTTTTCTTTAATTCGATGCCATCAAATTCCTCAAGAGTCTGATATTAGTTTTGGCGAATTCAAATTGTAGAATTCTAGAGAAGCGCCAACTAGGTGAGTTTGTGGGTTGAAAATCACTCATTATTAAACAAACATTCACCCCATCTAATTTAATCTTTGTTAAACTTGTATATAAGCCTGGCCTTCTTTCAGAAGGCATGGAGTTGGATGCAGCTCATAAGCGAAGAGGTACGGTGAGACTTGGTACATTTTTTTCAAATGAACTTTTGGATAAAAAGCTATTTATAAAAAGCCACTACAAACTGTTTTTATAATGTATATAGGTTTTTACTACCGTCAATCCAAATATAAATCACATTTACAATGTGACTTTTATTTTATTTTAAGTTTGTAAAAGTCAAATTGAAAAAAAAAAATCATTTCTGTCACCAAACCAACTAAACATAAGGCCCTTGAGCATTTCCAGGTTTATCTTCACAGTAGAAAAATCTATTGAAATGTTACGGTAAGAAATTGGCCGGTAGAGATTCGAGATGCTAAACCAAGGAATTATGCATAAATTCAGACGTACTCCGTTGGCAAGGCCCGATTCTAGTGCTTGCTCCCAAAGTTCCACCACCTTTTCTTCCTCCTTGACTCGCTCGAAGGCATATCTGAATCGTATCAACAAAATGCCATCACAATTGTTATCCAAACAAAGGGGAAGCATGATTAATGGCTCCAATCAATTACAATTCCAACCAAATACGATTTGGACGAGCTTATCTTAAAACTGCATCCATATCCATGCATATTGAACAAGGGATGGGAAGAAATTCTTATCGTACCTCCTTGAGGATAGATGGAGTTGTAATGCACCTCTGCCCAAAAGCTCAGGAAAATAACTGCAACACACCCATGATGGAAGATGAAGATATCAGCTAAGCTGTTCCCAGATACTAGACGAATATACCCAAAAAAAAAACACTCCTTTAGTCCTAAATATAAGACATAATTTGTAGTGCCAACTATGTCTTAAATTTTAGACCCAAGGCATTAGTTGGTATGTAACTTCATACATCAATTTCCACTATTCCCCTGGCCTGAACACGAGGAAATTAGATATACAAACTTGAAAGCCATCAGTAGCATTTGCTCAAATCTCACCGTGAATAAAACTCACCTTTTTTCGGCTTCTCAAAATGAGGAAGTATCTCTATGCAACAGGTATCCTTGAAAGAAGTAATCAAGAATATTTTCACACCGTACTGAAGGAAACAGGAAATCAAATTCGAAATTATTAGTAAAAATGATAAGCTTATCCAGATCACTGCTGAATTCAAATAATACTCTAAACTTGTCAATTAAATTTGAGTTGTTGTTAAAAAAACACGTTTATGTAAGTTGGGTTAAAAATCTTCTCACATAATTACCTCGTAAATCGTAAATCACGTTGAAAAAACATATTCTATGAATATCCTAAACGGACACTATATAGGCAGCAGAAGCTTAAAGTGTGGTTGAGGACTTAAGAGGTGCGGGGTTTGATGAGACATTAACAGGCAACTCCGCCCCAAAACTTTGACCGACCCTTACTTCAAGATCATGATTTTTTATTTTTATTTTTTTCAAAAAGGGATTACAACCCGACATTAAAGACTATATTAATCGAGTCCATTGTAATATGACCAACAGGAGTATCTGACGGTGGCAAATCAACAGCGTTATATGACTGTAATCCGCAGCTAAATTCAATTATCCAGCGTCAAGAAAATGATGACCGTAACTTAATAGTAATGGTTCAAGTGTCACCTAGGAATATTGCCACAAGAAAAGAAAATAATAGAAAAGGTGCTGCCCATGCTTGGCTCAGTTGACCGAGCAGAGGAAGGATTGAAGAGACTCAAAGTACGACTGCGGATGAACAAAAAGCCCAACTTGAAAAGCCACGGCTTAGGGAAATCAAAAGTGTCAAGCCGCATAATCATATTTATCTGTCAAGTTTCTTAAACAAATTCATTTTGTCTCACTCGACGAAAGAGTAGGGGAACAAGTTCTAAAATTATGAGAGGAAAAGTAAAGTTCAGAGGCTCATACCGAATCTGCAACTGCTTGAAGAGTGACATGATCACCCCATTCACCGCCCCTAGTTTCATTGACATGAAAAGTCAAAAGTATTTTAAAAAAATGAATAATTAATCTCTGAAACAACCATTGAGAACATATTTGGATATACAGTCAGGAAAGGCTGTTGGATTATTACTTCGACATCTTCTCCAAATATTCGCCATATTCCATGGGAACATATCCCTCATAAATCTCCGGATGAGACTTGAGCTGGCAAAAAACACCATCAGAGGTCAGAGCCAAGAACAATAAACAAGAATAAAAGCACACAAGCAGAGGATATTACATTCCATCAAGTATAATAAAAGTCAATCCACTAGATGACAAACCTGGTTTACTGCTTGTCGTCTCACAAGGTTGTGGTACTCAGGTGTGTCATACAATTGATCAGATAACGCATGAAACTGTGGGGGAAAACAATAATGATTACCACTGCTTGATGTTTACAAACAAAAACTAATGAAATGTGCTCTATAACTGCTAACAGAAACAAACCTGACAGTTACCATCACCTGGCACCTTGCGCTCTACAAAGTCATATATCTGCAATCTGTTAAAAAAGTAAGCACGACTTTATATGTATCTGTGAGAACAAGCACAAGGAATAAATAATTCTTTCAATGAATTCTATATTTCTGAACTAGCGAAGAAGAAAGAAAAACTCAACAAAGTCCATCTGTTGCATAAGCTTGATGCTAAGCGAACAAGTGAATGACAAAAGAAGACAATTACTCAACTTTTCACGGGAGAAAAGTAATGCATGTATCATGAATGCAGGCATATTGATTTTTCTTAAAGAAAGACAGATATTTATTACAAAATACCTATCTAGAAGCCTTTGATGATCCGAAGTTGCTTCATCAATTGAAGGAATATCTCCATTAATTCTTGGAACATGCTACACAGCAATAAGAAGCAGTTTAAGCACCATGGGTCTAGCACATGAGTTATACCACTGATTAAAATAAATAAGCGTGCTAAAACCAGACCACTTGTGAGGGACTATAGCTTTCTAATGAACTGATAAGATTCAGTAGCGAGAAAAAAGTACATAAAACTTCTGAAACTTTCCCCCCCAAAAAAGGGGGAAAATTCTGAAACTGAGTAGCTGAAGTCATGTATTATGCCCACACATCAAAAAATAAATAAAAACCAAAAGGGAAAACATGGAAAATTGATTCAAGCAAAAAACTTGCTTCACCCATCGTGTGTGAAGAATTATGAACTATGTGACTACCCCTACTGTCAATTAAAACTTGTATGACTTCAACGTCATTTTATATAACAAGATGAATAAGCAGTCCCAGGAAAAGGGGGGAAATGATAAACCAATTGTTGAATGACCATGAAATGAAAATCTGTAGAAAGGTGACAAGTTTGTTTAAAAGATTGGTTCATTAACTGGATGGTGTATACAGATATATCTATAGAAGCAGAAGACTCTAAGCATACAGGAATTGTAGTCATTTGACTCAATCTCCTTCCCACTTCATCATTAAGTGGATCAGTCAGCTCTAATGAGTATTCTCCCCCTTCGCAAGGACTAGAACAGGAACTAGAATGTTCTCCATCATCAATTCCTTCGTGGACATAATCATGGGCTGCATAGACACAAATATTAATCAAATTAGTCAACTTCTGGTAGACAAATAAAATAAATCCCTCATATAAACAAGCAAGCAGTAGCTTTACTGATACCTTCTGAGAAATGGTTCATCATTGGAGAGTTATGCCATCCATATGCAATCTCAGGAGCATGGTAATGCTCCTCACATGCCTGTGAATAACCAGAACTTTCAGCTATGTCTAGCTGAGAAAATTCCTCTTGAAGAGTCCGTGCAATCATTTCATCATTCTCTATATGGTTACTCTCAGCATCATAATGGCTATGGTAGTAGTTTCCATCATATATGTTTCCAGTATCATGTTGAACTATGTCACTGTAGTATCCTGGACTGTAACTAGGCTCACCATCAAGAAGACGAAGACCCCACTGAATAATATCTGAATTTTCATTATAAACCATCCCTAAGAGTTAGTTTTTGCACCAAAATTCTTTTAAAAAGAATCTGAAGCCTTCTTCTAGGCAATGATGGAGCTGCTCTTCACCAGCAACACTGCAGCTGACCAAAAGAGCTATGCATTAAGAGATTGGAGACTCAACTGCAAGTAAGACAATGATATTCAGCTACTCAAGAGCAGAAATGAAATAGAAACTTGTCCCTTCAGCAAATTTATTCAATACGTAAATATTAACCCCAAGTATTCCCTAGTGTTTCAGTAGAATCATCATTCACATAAACAAACAGAAAATCTACATGCTATACCATGACTGGGGAGGAGGCTACTTTTCAGAAAGGGAAATGATGGGTATTCATTGCTGAATTCGAAACAAAGAAATAACCCAGTGGATACACCGTCGTCCACTCTTTATTTTATTTCAATAAAAGGTGGACGCCCTGTTTAAGTTCAGCTCTAGCTCCATTTACACTATCGTTAAGGTTTAATATTGCTCAAAATTGGCTAAGTTTAATTTGAGTGGCACTAAGTTTCTAATGTCTGCCTTTGGTAATCCTTAATCAATTCATAGGATTGATTGCAGGAAGCAAATCAAAAAAGAGATTTCATTTTAAGTATCATGTCTCTTTGGGATCCAATGGAAGGTTTTTGCTGCGGTAAGAAATATCCTGGTCGTTCTTCCATACCCTGTCACTCTTTTTATTTTTATCAGTATCTTTATCTATTTCTCTTATTAATCAAATGAAAATGGCATTCCAGAATCCCCTGTGCCAGTTCTCCTTGATCACTTTGTAGATATCAGCCAAAAGAATTTAGATGTTACAAATTTGAACTCATAAAGGGTGCTTTCACTAGTCTGCATCCATGCCTGAAGTCAAAGCACCACTTCTTTGGCATGTTATATAAACTGGGAAGCTTCTGCTTCTATCGTCTAGACCCCGTGTCTCTAAGCTATAAAAAGAGCTACAAAAAGGCAACATGCTCATGCTGCTGATCCTTTAGGCTATTCCCCTGCCCCTTAGCTGGGCACATAGATGAGAACATGGCGCAGGTGTGTTAAAACTTGAAAATTCGACTGCAACGCAATTGAAATCCAGAGGATCCAGAAAACAACTGTTCCAAGCTCCTAATTCAACCAAGAGAAGAGATCATTCAATCCATCCGTTGATAGTATCGCTCACAGCGATCGTTAACGAACCCAAATACGATCAAAAAGAAAAGGTTCGAATTCAGATAACAAACGATCCAAAACAATTCAGATAGAGATCGATTTGGAAGAAAAGAGCCACAAATTTAACCGGAAAAAAACAAAAAATAAGAAAAACATACTCTCACACCTTGGATTCTGCGTCAACTGACTTCCGACAATCATCAAGGGCGTGTCCAGAAGAAGGGAATAGCCAGAGAAGTCACAGAGGGATTTCATAAACCACTGTTCACTTTGGAGGAAGTGAGAACGCAATAGATGACGATAGTGCATTGAATGTATGTGCGGCCGGAAATGGAATTAAAAGGCGCCTTCACGCGCTTATATACAGTTTGCCACAGCGCTAAAGGGTGAACTCTGGCATTGTCAATGACTTAAATTTGAAGCACTCATTAAGCGGCATTTCCTCGGACGGCTTTCTTTAATCTTCATAACTTTGAATCTTTTAACCTCCGAACCATAAGAAACTTCGATTAAAATACTCCCATAACAAATTGATTAAGGGGGGGAACTCCAGATCATTAATGATCGTTGATTAAAGGGAAGATTTGATTGTTCATGTGAGGAAGGGGGCGGTTCGATCTGAGGGTATGGAAAACAGACGGTCCAGATCGGTTACTGAAGGATGAAGGTAAGGAAAGTCTGAGATTGGTGGAGTATGTATGACAATAAAATAACTACTGGCTAATTTATTTTATTGTTTTATTAAAAAGACTAATATTACCTTTTTCAATTTTTATTTGGAAAATTTCAGTTTGCCCCGTTTGGTAAGAAAATAATTTCAGTCCTATTCACAAATTTTTCTCAAGCTTTACTACTCACAATGACTAGGCGAAATTAATTTTTTTTTAGGTGAAAAGATAATGTTGTCTTATTTGTCTTACAAATATAAATTATCTATATTTATTTTATGAATTTTCATATTTGTCTTTTAAATGACTAAAATATTTTTATTTTTTTATTCTTTTAAATCATTTTATTTATCCAAAAGATGTTCATCTCTTTCTTGTGAATTTTTATATTTGTCTTGTAAATGGCTAGATATTTTTAACTCTCAAAATCCCTTTATTTATAATTGTTACGGATCGGCCCAAAGGCCCAAATCCATGTTACGGCCCAACAGAGCCAGGAAGCATAGTTGGCTTATCAGCAGGGGAGATCCGGTATCCTAACAAGATAGGATCTATCCTAACCAGCATCCCTCGGATCTTGCTCGCTCCAAATATCTTGGTCCCGGAGATCGTGCTAGGCCGAGATCTCCACCTCAGACGCCTCTATAAATATAAGGGAAGACCAACCAGGTGCACACGTTCTATTCTATACTCTCTTTACTTTCTATCACACAGAGCACACACACCACCCCCTTGGCTAATAGCCTCCAAGTTTACTGCGAACTACCTTTGATCCCTTCAAAGGATATCCCAGAACAAAACAATAATAAATATATTTATTTGTCTTATAAATATTTATGTTTATCTTATAAATTTTCATATTTATTTGTAAATAGCCAAAATGTTTTCAATTCCTTATATTCTTTGAAATTTCTTTATTTGTCTTATAAATACTCTTCTAAAAAAAAATAAAAGAATGGCATAATTATCTTTTCACTCACAAAAATTAATTTCAATTTGACTATGGGTTGCAATGAAATTCCAAAAAAAAAAAAAGATTGAAATTATTTTGCTAGGGGCCTCAATGAAATTTTTCCTTTTTTTTTCCTTTTTCTTTTTTCCTTGGGGATAAACTCATAAAAGACGACCTTTCCATTTGAGGCGGCGCCGGCGCAAACCATGAAGCAGCGAGGCGTGGTCGGCTTAACCTTCAACTATTAAACATTTATTAGAAAAATAATAATCCAAGTTAAATTTCTCTTATAATCTTTTTCTCATTATCTCTTATAGTCTCTAAATCATATTTATCTGATCAATTTGAAAATTCACATTATTATTTTAATTTTTCTCTCATCTTTCTGATCAACAAGTTAAATGAGGTTGATGAGAGATATTGAAAGAAAAAAAAAATTGAGGAAAGAAACTTCCCTTTAGATCTGCCCTTTCTCCATCATAACTTGCTGCCCACGTCGTTTCCACGTGTACCGCACTAAGATTCTTGACTCTTAAATCATGGTATTAAAATTCCACCGAATTGCCCCGTCATACCAGTAAACCAATCTCGACATCATTTGAGTTTAACAAAATAGCAGGCCATCGGATTTGTAACATAAGTGGTATTTATGTTAATGTTCTATATCATTGTAAATTAATTATTTCTGGCCAAAAAAAGAAGGATTAATTATTTTTTAAAATGTTATTTTAATTATAATCAGTTTAATATAACTTTAATTTTAACCTGTGACCTTTTAACCACCACATCAACCAGTTGATTAACCGTCCAGTTTTTGAGTGTTTCACTTCTCATATCCATGTTTTTTTTTTTTTGTATTTTAAAATTTGATTTATTTTTTTCTGTAGTCCACCTGTGTTGACGTGAACATACACCAACCAAGGGGTATTAAATTCTTGATCGATCGTTAAAATATTATTTTGCTTTTTTCAATCATGTTTAGATTTGGGCTTAAATTGACCATTTTATTGTAATGCCCCTCTAATATATGAACGTGACATGTGGAATATACAGATATCCTCACCCTTTCTTTTTTTTTTTTTTTGTCAAGCTATATTAACTTCATCTAACGAGGCTGGAATTAAACACACACACACATGCTAGCAGAACTTTGTTTTGGAAAGGGTTAAATAATAAATCTGTTCTAAAAGAATACGCTCAGGAACAATTTTATTTTGAAAGTTTTTTTTTAGTTCAATGTTGCCCCGAAAGTTTAAAAACACAGAAATATTATTCTTTTTTATTAAAAAACTAACATTGAAATGACAGTGACTATAAACTTTTTAATGAAAAAAAATAAAATTGTTACGTTTTTAAATTTCTATAGTAATATTGAGTCAAAAAAAAATAGTAAAATTGTTTTTCGATATATGCTTCCAGGATAAATTTACTGTCTAACCACCTTATGGAAAATAGAAAAGGAGAACAGGAAGCCATGATACAGCCAATATGGGGAAAAAATTAACAAAAAAATCAAATCAATCAGGTGATCACCTTGTACTGCACGTCATCATTCTCAACATGAAATCCGGATTATCTGCCGCCTACGAATGATAAAATATTGGACCAACCGTACATGATGCATAATGATAGTCCTGTTAATTACAACTGAGGTCCTCAACGTAATTGTTGAATCCACAAGCAGCCCACCTAAATGGAACCTTGTTTCTGGTGTCAAGTCAATATTACATCTTTTACGTATCAAAAAAATATTACATCTTTTTTCTTTCTGTCCCTATCATTCTACTGTTCCTATACACGTTCATGCCATACTGTTTCCAAAAATGAGGACTTACGGCACTTGCTCTCAAGTAAGAACAAAAGGGGTATTTGCTCCAATCTTTTCTAAACTCCTGTTTGGGTAAACTCCTCTTTGGGTTAACAATAGAACTGATGACTTAAAAACTATCTGACTTTAAAAAAAGTTCGGTAGAAAAAAAATCAAATTATAAATAATGATTTGTGTTTAGATTCATATGGTAAAAGTGGTAGGGTCCATGGCAAAAAGCTAAGAGTTTTTTAGAAAAAGTTAAATACTAGAGCTTTTTCCTTAACAGGCTTTTAGAGCTTTTTTGACTTAAATTTCAGTGAATTTAATGCTGAACCCAAACACACCACGTTGAACTTTTTCTCCAAAGCCCATTAACTCTACCGCAAACGCTCCTAACACTAACACCAAACAAACCCACCACTATTGGAGTTTGAAAAGTAATCTATATCGCTTATGATTGGTTAATAATATAGTTATAAGTTACATATTTTATAACCAGCAAATTATAAAAATAAAAGGTTTTATTTCCAGTTGGCCAGGAAACAATACTCAATATCTTAAAACTCTGCATCTTTTTCTTTTTTTCTAGTCTGAAAATTTCTGTATCATCTAAGCATAATATCGGTGTATCTAAAATGCATCTTTCAGAAACGGAAATTTGCAAAACTTCTTGGGAACTGCAGAATAAAGGAGTTGAAAATTACAGAAGTAAAAAAGATTCATTCATTGTTCCAACTAAACTATTTCACACGCATACAAGGGGGTGAGGGATCAAACGGACTTCATTTTTTTAACCCAACATTTGCCCGGCTCAATCAATGTCACTAGCATATCTGCCTCAAAAAGCAATCCTTAAACCATTCCTTTTTCTACTTGAATAGCATTCCTTTACATTCCCTCAAAAAGCTAGACAAGGTAAAATCAAATGACTCATAATTAATTAAACATAGGATGACGCCTTTAATATATTTATAATAAGCTATGGACACTGCTTCGCACCTCAGATTCCGTGTGAAGTGATGTAGTTAGGAAATATACATGTATTCTTTATTGTGTATCAGTAGGGCAATGATTAATGATTCCTGCCATGAAGAAGCAGCAGCTGCTCTGCCTTCAATCAACACATTTGATCGACCTAGTGCTACAATAATCAACTAGCTCTTTGATGTTTTGGTCTCCATATCCTAAAAAACCAATTAGTTTCTCCAGCTTTCAGGTCCGTAACCCTTCTCTTGTTCTTTGATTTGGTTTCTTGCGACGCTTGTGCTGATGCAAAATTCTTCAGGGGTAGCTCTGGACTTGCACTCAATGAAGATTGGGCAATCTGATTCACCAAATCCAATACCTCACTCATCTTAGGGCGACTCTTAGGGTTTTTAACTAAACATCGGTTGGCTACAATAGCAAGTCTTTGAGCTGACTTAAAAATTTGTTTCCTTTCAAGCCTTGGATCCAATATTAGTTGAAATTTCTTCCCATCTGATAAGTATGGTCTGACCCATTCCAAGAGCTTCTGCTCGCTCTTTGGACGATTTCGATCAAAAGGGCGGCGGCCAGTGATGAGTTCATAAAGGAAGACACCATAGCTCCATACATCACTCTTGGATGTCAGACGGCCAGTTTGAACATATTCAGGAGCTGCATATCCCATTGTTCCTACAACCTGATGAACATAACCAGCATATGAACACAAACAGCATATTTTGTCATTGGAAATCACCTACAATTAGTGCGTGCTGCTGCTAAAACTTTGGACGGTATCAATATTAACAAGGGGTTATTTAGACTGTCTAATTTAGGCATGTTAAAAGTAACATCAATAAATAAAAACTAGAGAATCCCGGATTGAGTGGTTTGGTAAGGCATCAGAACAACATTGGTTTCTTCATCAAATGTAACACTTGAACTGATCAATATCCAAAGGCAACAAGAAACAGTTTAACATTTCCTATATCAAGTTGTGACTCACATAATGACAAATCAGATATGAAAACTCAGCCCCTGATGCCTCTAGATTCAGGTCCCCAAGCATATAGAGAACTTGCCTCTGCTTTTTAAATAATCAGTCCCAAAGATCAAATGCAATTCTATCTCTCTATATGTGAGTATGTGACCAGTGATTTTTTATTTTATTTAATTTTAAGGTGAGCTGAAATAGCGAACAGTTATGGTGAATAGATGCTGTGCATTAGTACAAGGGCCCATACCGCTGTTGAGACATGAGTCAATCCTTCAGGTGGTCCCAATCTAGCTAACCCAAAGTCTGATAGCTTTGCATTCCAATGCTCATCCAGGAGGATGTTTGAAGATTTCAAATCTCTGAAGATTATCTATTATCACACATCCAGACATAATAAGCAACAATGAAATGTCACAAAATATTTGAATTGCTAATGGGAGTAAGTTGAGAAAATTCCAATTTAGCTCAAGCCAGCTCCATTTCCTTTCAGGCTCAAGAATCTAAAAGGTACTCAAGCCAATTTGTAGGCAACGCTCAATTAAATTGATTAGGCGAGTTAATGTTTACATATACCTGAAAATCCATTTCCTCATGCAGGTATGTTAAGCCCCGAGCTGCATCTTCAGCTATTTTCAACCTTCTACTCCATGAGAGAGGATTCTCCGAACGGGTTGATAAGTGGTGTTCCACACTTCTGTTGGGCATATATTCATAAATCAGAAGCCGCTGGATTCCTCTTTCATCATCATCAGCACAATAACCCACAAGTTTTACCAGATTGGGATGCTCAACAATGCCCAGAACATTAACTTCTGTCACCCATTCTTTATGGCCCTGCAAACACCAAGTCAAAATCAAAGATCTATGCATTGTACTGTAAAAACAAAAATTCCATAGATAAACAATGAGCAGAAATTACCTCTAGGCCTTACTTGGTAAGCTGAAATAATTTTTGAATGAAAGGAACTAGGAAAAGGAAAGGGAATAAGCTTCAAATGGAATGGAAATTTCGGACCCAAAAGTATGTATAGTAAAAAAATGGTTGTGAACTTTGTTTGGTGCTGTGCAATTTATTGATTCCCTTTCATGATCGAATTCCATGCTATCGTGATGTAGCAATAACATTATCACTTTGACTTGACAGCAAAAATTCTGAACGTCAAGTAAAACTTAGCAACTATTGCACTAAAAATTCCCCACAATAAGTGTTGTAGCTTCTGATTGTCTCTACTTGAACAAACTTATTCTATGATAAACTAGGATACTCTTTTATTCTTTGTTTAGAGTCGCCTCTATCATCTTAGGTCTAGCTTGACAAGAAATAGTTTTAGCCTTGTTCTTTGTAATTTTAGTTTATTTCATTTACCTTCAAGCTCTATTTGTTCTACCAGCTGTATTCTTCCGTCACAAGTAAAGGAATATTAATAAAATCCAGACCTTCCATCCTTTTTTCTAGAAAAAGAGTATTAATCAGAACAATATGATCAAAATAACTTGAATTAAGTCATTCTAACACATAAATCATACAACTGAACAACCATATGCATATGTTCAACATTGCCTCAAATTATATTTACTAAGATATCGTATGATATTGTCAAAACAGCTAGCATTATATACATTATTAAGTACCTAAGACAAAGACTCCTTACCTGCACTCCTCTTTTACCAAGCTGTTTAACAGCAACTTCGATTTTTTTGTTAGGATCGTCTCCACTCTTGATGAATCCCTTGTATACACATCCAAATCCTCCCTCTCCAAGCATGACAGAGCGACTGAAATTCTTAGTGGCTGATTTTAGTTCAGGAACAGTGAAAACTTTCAGGTTGCTGGGTCTTTGAGACAAACTGGGCAATGCAGTCCTCCTAAGGGACTCTGTACTGTTTTCATAAGCATCCTTAGAATGCAATTCAGAACCAGATCTTCTCACATCATCCTCAGCATTTGTGGAACTGTTGGACCGACCCGAACCTGACTTAATGCTCGTCGGTTCTTCCTTCTTCTCCCCAGAGTGAAATCGAAAACAATTCATTGCAACGGATTAATCTGCATTTTCAGAAAGGAGATGAAAACTTGAAGATAAAACCACGGAAATGAAAAACACTTCATCAGCAGTGAAGTTCAAGGACGATTCATGACTGCTTAGGTATTTGAAAACTTTAGCAACAGAAAAAGACTTTAATTATGGATAGCACTACATCAAATAAGCATTCGCACATGGAGTATTGCATCCCTTAGCGGCGTATTTGCGCCTCCAACAATTCTAATTTCAGATAACCGACTCAAAAAGGTTGTTAGAAAATGAAATCTAATGTTTTTCAACAGAGGCAAAAACGTATACCAAAGAGTTTAACGCCTTATTTGGTAAAATAAGATTAATAACTGACATATGTTTCGAAATTCCCCGTAATAGAAATCTGAAAGCAGAGGTGCCTAATCTAAAACGTCCAAACATATTTTTTGTGATAGGGGACCATCTAAACTTCCTTTTTCCTTCACCAGAAACGGGAGGCAGGAAGGAGAAATTTAGTGTAGGCTCACCTCCAGTAAGTGAAAGATAATCTGATCGCAAAAACCTTCAGAATCTAAGCTGAATTCCTCTAATCCTAAGAATCCCACAGGACCCTCTTAAGTCTTGGCGCATTGAGCCTCAGGAGGAGCTTGCTGCGTAAAAGCACGGAAGAAAGACTCCTGGGTCCGAAGAGAAGTCCCCACACGGCAGCTGAGGGACAGTTTACCGAACGAAAAGATTAAAAACAGAAACTCAGCTAAAGGACCTTGATGTTGAAAATATTAGTAGAAGCGAGGGAATGTGTGTGAATGGAGATCCGGATTTGAGACCAAGCCAGCACCCAAGGAAACACACGCGGTTGGGTTTGATTCATGGAACACGTACGTGGCAGTATTTATTTACTGATCTCTAACTCTAAGTAACCAATACGCAAATTTTGGGTGTGATTTTCACCTTGATTAAATCGTCTCGTCGTGCAAAAATAAGCTAAGTAATGAATACGCAAATTTTGGGTGTGATTTTCACCTCGATTAAATCGTCTCGTCGTGCAAAAATCCGTCGGTGTTTTTTTGTTTCGGCGACAGAAGCTTCCCGCACTTTACGCGCCGTTGACGGAGCTCATCCGACTCCTAGTCCCAGTCAAGGCCCTTGACTTGGTATCATTGACTTTTAGCCAAGACTATCATTTATAATTGGGCCTCTTCAAGTGACTCATTCATTCGGAGGTGAATTGGTCCGGTCTAGTTCATCAGACTCCTGCAATTATTTTGTGAGCGCTGGAATTATGTCAAGACTCAAGCAGTTATTTATCGTCATTCGGTGTTATGTAAAGGTGTTTGTCAAGTTGTTTCAGTATTTATTCGTCTTTGCCCCGGTGAACACATTAGAGAAGTCTTTGTTCAAATTTTGACACTTATACATGTTAAATTTTTGCATTTTATGTCAATGTCAAGCTATATTTTCACATTTAATCTTTATAACTTTGTTTTTCATCCATTAATCATAAGTAATAAATTATTTAGTCCCAAATTATTGAGTTTCTTTTATTTACATGGCTGGCAAATTAGAAAGAAAAAAGGATGTAAAATGAATGTGAAGGATTTATATTCTCTTGGCAAAATGAAGTGTTTTGTCCCCTTTTATTGCTCTCCATTTGCATTTGCAGGTTAGAGCATGACTTTCGTTCTCTCTCGCTCACTGACCTTTTTCCTTTTTCATTTACTCTGAGTCTGAACACTCAAGAAATTCCTGAGTAATTTGAGACATGACTTCGACTCTGCCCTCGAAAGAAGATGGTCGGTGCTGAAATTACTATTCCCACCCACAACACGCAATGGTGAAAGATCATTCTAACGGTTGCTCAAAATTTAAATGTAGGCAACACAGGATTTGTAACTAAAATGGGGAGCGAATCATACTCTTAATTTCTAGGATCACAAGCTTCTGTTGTATTTGTGACTGACGTAGACATGTATGAGCTCATTTCATCTTTTGTTACTTGCCGGCCCCGCCACTTGTGTCGTCTACTTGCTTGTTTGGAATTATATTTAGGATTATTGTAAGTAATTATTTACGTATATTGTTACAAAACTCATCTCGCATACTTACCTTATATACTGTAAATCATAATTAAAAATCTGTTTTTTGAAAGCTTCAATTACCATTCCAAATAAATACAAATGCCTCTTTTTTTCTTTTTTTTTTTTACAAGGCGAGGGGAGGGGGGATTTGAACACGAGATCTGAGGAGAGATATAAGGCATCTCAATACCACCAGCTGTGCCACTACACTGCTGTCCTCAGTTACAAATGCCTTTTTTGAAAAGTCTGCTTTCTACTTTTCATAAAAAAGTTTCGAGGGTTGGGTTTGATAAATTTAATTTGGCAGAATATATGATCATCCAAGGTCTTATATTTTCCTTTGCTCCTTAGTATATAATCTACTTGGGGTTAATATTATAAGATATGTTTTTCATATTTATTAATATTTTCCTAATTTATATTCATTGATGTTCTTCCAACAATAATCAATGAGAGGAGTGAATGAGGAAATTAAGAAAGATGATTAGTGTGTTTTTAAAAATGCATGTCATATTAATTAATAACTAATAGTCCCTCCGGTCCTGATTATAGGACATACTTAACCGATTTTTGGGAAATTAAAGAGAGAAGTTAAATTAGTTAATTTTATTCATTTTTCTAAAATGTCCTTATATAAATTTAAAATGATATAAGTAAAAGTGAATCAATAATCTCTATTATATACCCCTCTGACCTAGACTTTTCTTTTCCATACACTTTCCAAGTGAAATAATGATCTTGCTATATATATATACATATATACATGTGTGTGCGCGTGTGTGTGTGTCTATATACATACATATATCTACTTCCTCTGGTCCTTATTATAAGGCACCAACTAGCAAGTATATTTAGTCCTTTTTATAAGGCACTTGCTTATTTCCAAGGAGTATTAATTGTTTTTTCCATGTATGCCCATAATTAATAAAGATAGTGGTATGGGTAAGGGTAATAATTGATATATATTAGAGTTTAGTGCAATTAGTAGCGGTAACATTTGAAAATTCTTAAGTTATAGGGCAACTTTATTGACTTTAACTGTTCCTGATTTGTGAGAATTGTCAGTTGATGCCTTATAGTAAAGATCAAAGGGAATACACACATATATAGGCGCGCACACACACACATGTGTGTGTGTGTTTATATATGTACATATACAGACATGTACACACACATATATTGACAGACACAAACATAAATACACACATATACATATATGCACACATAGACGAGTATATATGTGTGTCTACATGTGTCTATATATATTTGCATGTATACACACACATAAATACATATATACAGTTATACACAGACGTGCATACATACGCACGCACATATACATACATATATGCACACACCAACATATATAATTAAGGATACACACATGTATATACCTAGATATACACATACATATGTATATATACACACACATATGTGTAAACACACACACACACATATATATATCGTAGACTTTTTTAAGTTCTCACACAATTCGACAAACTTCTCTATGTTATTACAAAAAACAGTAGAACTAAGATGTATGTGGCATTAATAAGTTGTAGACATTACTTACTTTATAGAATATATAGGTACATTACTAAATTATCATTGTGTTTAATTATTATTGAGAACATATTAATTTGGGTATTTTAGGAAGAAACAGACAAAAATTAGAAAGTTATCTTATAATTAATACCAAAATTAACTTTTAAATATTGTCCTATAGTTAGGAATTAGGACCAGAAGAAATAACTTATAATCAATTTTCTTAATAAAATCAAATTGAGGAAATATGTCCTATATCACGATTGAGGAAGAGTACTCGTATAATGTATATTGCTGCTGAGTGTTGTTTCGTGCGTGGGATGAATGCGGTGATTTCAGATATTTAATTCTAAAATACAGTTTTTGTGAGTTTTTGGAAACCACGTGCAATCTAACTGCTAGGACGGTGAAGTGAACAACGCTTGACGTTAGCGGGAGGAGTTTTGGCATCAAACGAGACTAGTCTATTCGTCTACTACAGTCAGGGTTTACTAAAGTGCTCAATCATTATTCATTAGTGCAGCTTCACCCTCATCTATTTTTTTAAAGGAAAGTTTTAAATGCATTAAAAAACAAAAGAATATAAATAAGAAAATAAAATTAAAAAAAAAATTCGTAAAATCAAGTGAATACTGATGATATAATAAGAGAGACAATTTTACAAACCTGTCATTTATAAAAGAAAGGCTAAGTGCGATTAGAAATGCAACTATATAAATTACAATGAAGAGTAGACACATAATAAATTCAATTACATATATTTTAATAACAAAAGTATATCACAATAAAAATAATTACAATGTAATCCTTCTATGCCTTACTTTTTAGAATTCCATCATAATTGTCTAATTATTAATGCTATCAAATACATCTTTAACCAAAAAAAAAAAAATTGGAAGAGACAAATTCATATGGATGCAAAATACATCTTTAACAAAAAAAATTTAAGCAAGTGACAACCTTCTCTACAAGGTAGATCCACCTGTGGTAGGAGTTAATGGTTTTAACTAAACAATTCTTTGTTATTTTTTGGATCAATCTAGCTTATTTTGAACGATTTCAAGCTACAAAAGTAAACATGCTAGAGAATTTTTGTCTCGTAAAATGTAACAGAATTCTTTTTAAGATATGTTTAGTATGAACACAGTACATTTCTCGTTCATTTTTTTTACGGAGTTAATGAATTTTGATATTTTTTAATTGTTACTCCTGTAAAAAAGGTTGAAGTAATGGGACAATGCCTATCTCTTAAAATCATCATGAGACTATCATTATCAGGAAAGAAAAAGGACTAGATGAAACTCATAAAGATCCTCTCAGTAGAAAAATATAGAGTGAAGTGGCCCCAGTAATTAAATTCCGACCCGAAGTCGGGCCCGGATGGTAGATGTATAGAGGGCTTGTTTGGAAACACCTCAAATGAATTTATTATCCCATTAAATAGGATAATAAGTCCATTAGAAAATTTAGAGTGTTTGGGAACACTAAAAAATTGATGGACTTCAATAGGCAATGAGTTTTTTTTTAAGCTCCCGTGGCTTATGATCATATTTACTTGCTTCTTTATCAACTTTTTTGTGGGCCCATTTGTTAAATTACCATCTCACCCTCTTGGCTCTCTCTTCCATTCATTATTCAGCCAACATGATTCAGCTGGACTAACACTGTATATTCTCCAATGTAGTTAAGCTGAATGAAATTTTAGTCGAACGTTAAGGTGTTAAAAAAAATGGTGTAGCGTTAATAATCCTGTCATGCTATCTTACTTTTTTCATATTAGTTTTTAATCTTTATTTACTGACGAGTAGCTTCTAGAAAAACAATAAACGTTTTAGAGGTTTAAGATGCTATTTTTTCCGCAAAAACCATTTTCATGCAGTATTTTAAACTCTTGTTTCTTAGATATCCTTGTAGGGACTATGTTTATTTAAGTACTTTATTGTGTTGTAATTTATTTAATGGAATTTTACTATTTTATTTGGTAAATTTATATTTATATTTAATTTTTATCCCAAATTATCACATTTTATACAACATATATGTATGTGTGTGTGAGAATTTGATTCATACCATTTTCAGTTATTTTCCATTTCATCTATCTTTTTAAAAGCTATGCCAAACAAGTTCCCATTACAAACAAAAGCCACTTCTACTAATGCTATCTCAAACACAAATCACATTAAAAAAAAAATCAAGAAAAGTGCATCAGAAACAAAAGCCACTCCTCTCCCAGAATAAAGTGGCCCCAGTAATTAAATTCCGACCCGAAGTCGGGGTCGGGTGGTAGACGGTAGTTTGTTGCGTGACAGCCAAGCAGCTGATGAGATGCCAAACATTGAGCAAAAAAAACGTTAAAAGCGACCACAACCAAATCCACGTGTCCAGTTTCAGCGGACCTGAAACGCACATTTTATTACAACCTCTGTCATAAAAAAAACCTTTTGGATTCCGTCGAATAAAAAAAGCACACCCTCCATTTCCCCACTATCCTTCCGTTTCGTGTCCCTCTTTCGCGGTTTTAGGCCTTTCAGTTTCGAACATTAGCTCCAACATCTCTGACAACCTTTTCTCCTCCTTCCCTTCCTCTCTATCTCTCGCCTGCTTCCTCACTTGCTCTCTTCAAGGTTAGATCTTTTATTTCGTTTGTTTCTGATCTTACTAATTTCTGTTTCGCCTTGCTTATTCTCGTTTTCGCAACTCTGAGCTGGCTTGCTTTGATGAATGAGCTGGGACTTCGTTTGCTTCATATTGCCCGTGTTTATAACTTGTCATCTGGTTTTTACTCTGTTTGCTGCTGAGAAACTGAGGAGAAAATGAATTTTGTAAATGTTTCGCTCCTTTAGCTGCTTACTGTGCATGTGCTTAGATACTCGCTGGACGGCTAGTTACTTAGCTACTCGCTATCCGTTTGTTTTCCCTTGTCGGTTGTCTTCCTATGTTTCCTAAGGCAAATTATACGATATTCAAAGTTTATCTAGTGCTGATCCAAATCTTGGTCGTTCTGTTTTGTTTTTTTTTTTGGGACAAATTTTTGGAAATACCTAAAAGGCTTAACTTATATTGTTCTGTTTTTGCAATGCTGCTTGAAATTGGAAGTTGTTAGGTGCAGGCTTTGAGCCTGTTCAACCAACTAGTCAAAAGGTTGATGAGGAAGAAACCGACTTCTTGAAACATATCAACGGTTGTGAGTGATAAACCAATAAAAAATAATAGATAAGTCATTCATTAGAGCTTATAGATAAATATGGATAAGGCAACTTGTAAAAGGAAATTCAAGTTCGATAAATTTTTTGAGCTCTACAGTAAGTCTGACAAGGTCTGGAACTAGTGTTCATGCCCCACCCCCGGAGCAATGCACACTTTTAATTCTTAAAGACGAGTTTGCGGTGTCAAGTTAGAACCAACATCTGTGATCATTACGTGAACCAAAATCTGTGATGACTACATATGCTTTTATATTTTTAACTCACTATAAACATAACTTATTGTGCCTATTAAATATTGCAGATTGACTAGATTTGGTTTTCTTATTCACTCTGATTATCTTTGGACGTAGATATGCATGTGATTTACTTTTATTGGAACGGTCTATATTTGCCATGTTCAAACTTAGTTTTAGCCTTACAGTTTTAGATACGTGTGAATATTTTGCTGGCAAAAAAAATGATGCATGCATAATAATATACATATATAAATGCATTTAATTCATTAATGCATCTTTATTCTGAGTTCTGACTGGGTAAAAAGAGTAAATTGGTGTGCTATTAAATTCTAGGATGCAAAAGAGAACATGAGATGGATCCAGAAGAACACTTACAGAAGTGCTCCAATATGAAATGCCAAAGGGTAAGGGTTTGGGCATTTTTGTTAATGTCTTTACTCTCAAAGCATGCAGAACTTCTACTTTATATTGTAGGCACAAATGTTTGACATTCTTCTCCCAATTGCAATGGCAAAATAACTATCTGCATTATGCCATTTTCTGCCTATTGTTGACAGCACTGGCTCACTGAAAATCAAGAGATCACGTGAACTAAAAATTATAGTTATTTCAATTCAATCAATGCTTGACAAACTCTTAACATCCTGCCATCTCGAGTTCATTTATACAAAATGCTGAGCTTTTGAGCTTTGCAGTGTTATGTTCTTATGTAGGCTTGTCAAGGCAAATGATTGCAATTGTTCCTTAACTGTATTAGAAGTTTTTTCCCCCTCCCAATTTATTAGAAAATAACACTCTAGCCTAAAAGTCTGTGGCACATGCTGATTTATATATGACCTTTTTTTTAAAAGAAAACTATTATGCTTGAATTTGTGTGTACACATGTGCCTAATTTCTTGGGTATTCTGCTATTTCTTCTGTCATTACAATCTTTTGATATATGTAAGATTCATGATTTATGATATCTTTGTTGTATACTTTGCTAGGTTCAAGTAGATGGATCATTTGTTCCTGCTATTCAAGATGAATCCATGGAAGTTGCACATTTGCTTGCAGAGCCTAGAAGTGATCATGTTTCAGTGGATGGCATTTTGTATTTTCATGAGGAGAATGTAGGCAAATGCTGTGATATCAAAAATCTTTCCCGCGGATTTGAATTTGGTCTAAGAACAAGCATAGGTAAATCTAAAATGGTTCAAGTGGTCTGTGAATCTATTTTATAACAAAGGCTGCTGATGATCTTCTGATGTTGTCTTCTTTTCTCAGAATATCGAGAACTGCTGGTTTCAAATTTTGGTTTAGTTTTATTGATTGCTTGCTATTGTACTTACATCTCTCAGGTGGGTCAGGTTCTTACACAACTTTGAATGGAAAAGATGATTCGAAACTTGAGGTATTTGTCTCTAGTTACAGCTATTAGTGGAGTGATATCAAAGCTATGAGCTCTCTCTCTATGTATTATGTTATTTTTTAATTGCTAAGAAGGTTTGATGAGATATTTTTTAGGTACTTGATGAGTTGCTGAAAGATGTTGAAAATGATGGTCTTAATGTGACAGACGAGTTTTCATGTGAAGACTATCTTTTGGGTAGATAATCAACCTTTATGAAGTTGATTTCTGCTGTGATGCTTTGATGAAAAGAAGAAAATCAAAACTGTTTATGTTTTCTGATTTTAATATTACAAATCTGTTTTCAACTACAGATTTTGAATTTGCTGACAAAGGTGCGGGTCTTTGTGGAGAACCACTATTGCAAAGTTCAAGCTCTGAGAGCCATTCTCCTGGATTAAGTGGAAGTAGCAATGGTGTTGGTGGGGTATCTGAATCGTCAAAAGTCGCCGTAGAACTATCTGAATATAAAAATGATTTCCTAGATAATAGAGTAACCCATGACTTACATGGTGCCTTCAGGAACGTTTCCTGTCAAACATCAATTGAGGATGGAATTTGCAATTCACTTGATGTGAAGCATCTAAATGAGTTGGATAATGATCTCCCTTTAGCAGATAGTGTATTGTCTTGTAAGAAGGAAAAGGGATCTGCAGAGGAATGTGATACTGCCATAGTTAGAGAGAAGAGATGCCGTAAGCCTACTCTGAGGTATATTGAAGAATTTTCAAGTTTAAGGTCAAAAGAAAAGGTTTTGAGTTCTGCAACCAAAAATAAACCCTCGAGTTTGGCATCACATCACAAGCTTCGTCATGTAAGGTTTAGAGCATTGAGAAACATTCCAGGCAAGAATTCTGATGGTCAGATGAGTGATGTGGTACTTCCTGAGTTGCAGGTTCACAAGCAATGTCTGAAAAATGAGGTATTTTGGCCTGTGTCCTAGGATGCAATCTTGCTTCATTGTGCTATCTGCCTTTGCACCTTGTGTCTAAGTAGACTATTGCATTTAAATTTTCATTCATGATTCGTAAACTGTGATACTCATGGGCTGTCCTCTTCTGTATCTCTTAAGATCTTTAGTTGTTTTGTGGTTTGACCTTTGGGGTAGAATGGTTCCTGTAATCGAGTTGTGAATTTAACAATACATGAGATCAATGTCTATATATAAGTATCACCATTCTATATCTTGAGAAGATAATTGCATATTGATGTTACTGCCTAATATCCATGGCTAATGCCTGCAAATCTAAATTATTAGCCCCTTTTTGATGAGGTCAATTTCTTTCTTAGGAACTTGAGTATGATGAAGAGTCTAATGCATCTGAGTCCGAGGATGAATGTGCGACACCAAAAAGATATAGAAAAGATGATCGGAGGAAGCACCAAAGAATGTGGACTCTATGTGAAGTGATCAAATTGGTTGATGGCATTTCTGAATATGGAGTTGGCCGATGGACTGATATAAAGCGTGTTCTGTTTTCTTCCTCCAGTTACCGTACACCAATAGATCTTAGGGTATTTTGCAGAGCTTCATCCATTCAGTTGTCACCCTTCCTTCCAAACTGATATTAAAAACTACTTGTGATTTCTGCAGGATAAGTGGCGGAATCTTTTAAGAGCCAGTTCAGCACAGAAATTTAACAACAGAGAGGTTAACCATCTGTTTATATATTTTCATTCATTATGCGATAACATCCTGCATACTTTGAACTTAGTTCATAGGAGGAAGTATTTACTTGAATTAAATGGTGTAACAATCTTTTGGTCAAAATTCATTTGAAAACTGACATCATGTTAGTGAGTTCATTGACAGTTAAATGGTTTTGCAGATTGAACAAAAGCAGCAGCAGCACGCCTTGCGATCTTTACCAAGTACTGTACTTCACCGT
Source organism: Acacia crassicarpa (assembly GCA_034222035.1). Lineage (NCBI taxonomy): Eukaryota > Viridiplantae > Streptophyta > Magnoliopsida > Fabales > Fabaceae > Acacia > Acacia crassicarpa. Next base: position 57,091,375 of record JAWXYG010000002.1, on the reverse strand, counting down.
GTTCATGAACTGGCTAAAATTCACCCATATCCGAGGGAGCGTTATTCAAAGGAATCATTTGCTAGCCAAGTTGGCTCCTCTATCCTTCCAACTCGGACAAAAGGAGGTCCTAGCAAAAGTAATGTACGTAGGAAGAAGTGTACTTGAATATCAATAATCTCGTGATAGTACTCTCTTCTGGGAGAAACAAAACCAAGTCATGCCTAATGGAACCATCCATGGTCTCGTCATGGATAATTTGTAGGTAGTAGATATTGAACCCTTAACGTGATGTAGATTCTAGTTAAAGATGTCAGACACAGCTACGTGATTTCTCACTTTTTGGGCCTTGAAATCGGTCTGAAAAATGTAAGAAAGCGGTTTAAGAAGTCGGATTTTTTAGACCATTTATTTTTACAACTGGTTTTAAAAGTTTGACTTTTTAGATTTAATATTTGAGTAACCGGTTTAAAAAAGTGATTTTTAAGACCTATCTATTAACCAGTTTAAAAGGTAATAGACTTTCTAGACTAATTGTATCAAGATCAGATTTTGAACCGGTCCAAAGTGATTTTTGCGTGAGTGTTGATTATTTTTTGAGTAATTATCGGGATAAATTAAAAAAATTAACAAATATGAAAATTGTTTTATATATTTGGGGAAAAATGAATTTTTAAATGTGGACCTCGCTATTAGAGTCTGAAAATGCATCAGAAAATCATCTAAAAAGATTAATATGATAAAAATCACGATAGTGGGAGGAACATTTCAGTCATTCTCACGTTGGTAAGAGAAGTTAAAAAGCGAACTTTTGACATAGGGTACTAAATAACTAGTTGAAGATATTTTACAGGGGATAAACAGTCAATTAAGCAAATGGGCGAGAGCCATCAAATCTACACATTACAGCGCAAACCAATAGCTTTGTTGCATAGCTGCAACTATTTGCATCATGTGCCAAACGTGCTATTTATTCTAGTAAACAACAAAACATGTTATCACTACTTGTCATGAGTCCTAGGTTTCATACCCTCGGAACAAACCACAGGCCCCTTCATTTACAGCAAATTCAGATCTGCCTGTATCAAAATATGCATCTCTCAAGCATGGCCATTAACATATTGGAACTTGAGATCGTCATCTTCTCGAGAAGTGCCAGCCCTATTTGATATTGGTGCTCTGTTTTTCGGTGCTTTCTATTATTTTCCCCCTTCCAGCGTGAAACCTCTGCTCTTTTCCATATATACCGCCCAGCCCCAACGTGCTTGAGTCTACTAAGCTGGAGCTCACAATCGTAACTGCAACTAACAGAACTATGAGCTTCATTTTTGAACAAGTTTAGCTTCTCTGTCTTCTACACATGCAGGCAGACTTCAATATATGGAGAATTGGCTCTTTTTATTTGACAAGAGAAAGTGGGTTTTCTTGCAATTTCACTATGATTAATTATTTCACGCTTGTGCAATGACGATCCAGACAAATCTTGGTTCAAGATAAGAACGGAGAGCGATATCACCTTGTTTATAAGTGTGTCATATAAAGAATTGATAGTGTGCTTCACGGGGTCCAATCATATAGTGGGAGTCAGCTACCAGCATCTTTTACAGCACGCGTCTCCAATCTCACTCCAAACTCCTTTCTCCATCTGTTTTCTTTTTCATATTTTAAATGGACCGCTTCTATATGAGTAGTGCACGTCAATTCAAGTGATAGAGACAATTAAGCTTACCGGCACTACTAGTAGTGCAGTGGTATTGGGAGTAGTCTCCCCACCCCCTTGTACTGGGTTCGATCCCCCTATCCCCTATCGCCTATGTATCAAAAAAGAGACAATTAAGCTTATCAAGGAATAATGTGTTAGTATTAAAATTTTTTGTTAAATTAGCTGTTTATATTTTAGAACAAATATATGCTAGTTTTCTAAAAATAACTCTATTTATTCATTATTAAATATTTTTAATATATAATAATGGTAAAAATAATAAGGGTAAAGGATTTCTCCGGTCACTGGAGATAAAGTTATCGTCAGTGAGCTCAAAACTACGTCGTTTTGGATTAATGAAGGGTGTTTTCGTAATTTTGTTTATTTTTTTATCATATGAATTTTACTGAAACACCCTTTTATTAATTCACCTAAAATTACAAAAACACCCTTCATTAATTCAAAACAACGTAGTTTTAGGGTCACTGGAGATAACTTTATCTGCAGACCAGAGAAATACTTTTCCCAAATAATAATAATAACAATAAGGATGAATAGCTTGAGAACAAATTTATAAATTGAGAAAACAAAATAAATTAAAGTTTTATATACCCTTCAACTAATTTTTACATTTAGGATTAAAACTGTAATTGATAAAGTGCAATGCGTAATTGATATTCCTTACACTTGGTATTACATAGTAGGTGGAAAGTGACAAAGGAATCTAGATGATGTTGGTCTAATAACCAGTGGATATGGTATAATTTCAGTATGTATTAAAAAAAGAAAGAAAGGAATAGTCATTCCAGTAAAATAGGTGAAACAAAGTAGCTCAATTTTAGCCCGTGGTCCAAAATCCAAATCAACCTCACAAATTACTGAGCCCATGTTGGCCTGCTATTAAGGGCTTTATTGGCGGCTAATTGAGCTAATTGAATCTAGTACTATCGAACCAAAAAAAAAAAAAATCTAGTACTATCTATTATTTAATGTGAAAGAAACACAAAATAATATAAAAATACCCTTAAATTTGTAATACCTTTTGTGAAAACTCTTATTTGAATTTTTCAATGCAAAAAAAAAAAACATATAATGATTAAAAATCATTTGAATAATTTAAAAAACAAAAAACAAAAATTCAATAATATATTTTTTTGATACAAGAATATATTTATTTATCATAAGAATTATTATCCATCAGGACACTTATTATTATTATTATATGTGTGTCGTTATTCTTTTTTTTATGCTGATTCTCGTGCCTCGAAAGATATTTTACAAACCAAAGCAAACTAGAGTGCGTCTACACTTGAAACCGTTTCCAACGAAAATGTACATCCAAAAGTACAAATACAAGCATGTGTTGAACATGACACAAGATGGAAGTTTGGAAGAGAAGGCGAAAGCTGGCTTGGGTTCCGAATAGAAGATGGCATGGAGAGACATTAATGGAGGCACATGGTGGGGAAGTGAGTGATCAGAAGAACACAACTCAAGCATGAATTGATTAATGAGAGTGGCATGCCAGCTCACAATAACTCAGATTTGCACGTGGAAGCAGCACATGACTCATCAGCCAAACCCAACACAAGTCAAATCAAAATAATAAATGCTCTCATCAACTCTGCAAAAATGGCTGGTGGGCTTAGAAGAAGCATCTCAGTGCCTAGAGGTGTCACTCACTCTCAGACAGTCAAAATCATCACTACATGCTCTCTCTTTCCCTCACTCGTTTTCTCTGCACATTCTAACTTACCGACCTTTCAATGAGTGCTCTTGCTTTGCTTAGCTAACATGGAAAATCTCTCTAGCGTGCCACAAGCCAACTACATTTACTCTCTATAATCTGTACATACTGTTCACACTACTCTTACTTACTGCTTTCTGATGTGACAAATAGGACGCGCTATTCTATTCAACCAACCAAGGGAATGAATCAGTGTGCTTTCTGATAGCATAGCACGCTTTTGTCTTACAAAGGGAATGAATCAGTGTGCTGGCTCTCAATCATTTCTGCTTCATCGTCTATGTAAGCAAGCATGATCATCAGAATTAGACACCACCACCACAAAAGGCAACTTCAAACCTCATCCTGCTTCACCTTTTTCATTTCAACCCTGAACCCTCAAGATTGATTATGTTTCCAATCATATAGGAAATACAGAAACAAAATATCTTGTCACATGACATTTGAAGCAACTCGAATGGTGCTCTATCATAGTGTTGAGAAAGTCCAAGTAATAATCTTTAACAGACCAGAAAATCGGTTTTCAAGAGTTAACGGAGAAATATATGGAATCAAATCAAGAGGACGGTACATTACATATATTGAGGGTCAAAAGTTTCAGCTGCTAATAAGAAGAACTACGACTTTTTTCTCTTCTCTGCAGCCAAAGATACTTTATTTTTTGTTCCATGCTTTTTGCTTTGCATTGCCCATTTCCTGCATGCCTGAGGAGATCTTCTTCTAGATAAGCCGCAATCCATATGCACGATGTTGCTGCTACAAGATTGAATAAGAAATACTAATGTACGGTAGTGCACCATTGGCCCCACCTTAAAAAATATGCAAGCTGCAGCCGACATTCACTACTTTATTATTTTATAAGTAGTGAGAAACAATTCACAATACAGGCTTAGAAAATCTGAGCTGCTTATTATACTCTGACTAATACGTATTAAAGTTAGTAATCAGTCATCATCATGGCCTTTCATTATCCTGAATGCGATCAATCCCACTTTATTTGACCCGCATTCTGCCACCAAATCAATTGATCTCACCCACGTTTTTTAACTTTTGACAATACAAGATGTTGAAAAAGATTACGACTCACAAAAGCTAAAGCTCTTATCACATTGAATTAGAGTTTGTAATACTTATCCTATTGTACATATTAGGGAAAAAAATGAGTGGGTTTGCACTATGCCCAACAAACTATCCCATCCCTCTTTCATATTCTTATCTTCAGAGAGCAAGTACTAGTACCACCCTTCAATAAGAATTACAGAGAAAGACAGAGAGTTCTCACTTTGGAGATATATTAATTTGTCTATGCAAATGAAATCATTGCAATGCATGTTCGTACAGTTTCGTGTCAAGTTGCATTGGCCTAAATGACTCACGAAATGAGGTCCCCCAAATATTTGTACTATCAAGCACTCTTTAATAATTAATATATCATCTTAGATATCCTCTCATTTGTGTTAGCATATATTATTTATGACGCCCTGCCAACCATTTAATACTCCACATCAGTCCTACTTCCCGTGCCACAATTATATATACCTTTTCGCTTTCATAGTGTTCACGGCACTTTTCTCTCGCCCTCCCCCCCCCCCCCCCCCCAAAAAAAAAAAAAAAAATCTCTCTCTCTTTCTCTCTCAGAGCACACACCAATAGCTATGAAGAGAAAGTTTCTGAGAGGGTGCCTTTACAAGTGGAAGAAGATGAAGAGTAGAGTCATACCTTGTTGTGCCTGTGAGTGTTGCAGCAAATGGGATTCATGGTCGGCCATGCATGAAAGAAGATCAATCCCAAGTGATGTCCCAAAGGGTCATCTTGTTGTGTATGTAGGAGAGAATTTCAAGAGATTTGTAATCAAAGTCACATTACTGAGCCATCCACTCTTCAAGGCATTGCTGGATCAAGCTCGGGAAGAGTACGATTTTGTTTCTTATTCAAAACTTTGCTTCCCCTGCGAGGAGCATCTCTTCCTCAGCGTCCTTCGCTGTGCTAGCTCTCCCAAGAACAAAGGAGGGACTCTTTGTTTTTGAGAAATCAGACGTTGAGACATTAATTACGTCGGCCAGTTTCTTTTTAACAAATATTCTGATCTGTAATATGTAGCCATAATATGTCGTGAGTAGATGTAGCTAGGCACAAGTGTCACTTAGCTCACCTGTGTAAATCAATTCTATTTGTTGCTCCAAACAGAATAAGATATACTATCTCTAGTTCTAAATATAGGATATAGTTTGTAGTAGAAATTGCACTATAAACTATGTTCTATATTTAGGACTGAAAATAATATATAAAAGGGTTGCACATTGATGACCAAAGAAGCCAGTTCTTACAGAGACAAAAAGAGCTACAGATCAAGTAGCACTAAAAACGTTCACATTAGCATGTTAATGACGAAACGATATCATTGGCTTGACGCATTTTGAAGTGCTGAAGATCGATATTATAAATATTGCATTTGTCCAAAAATTTTCACCGGTCAAATATGTAATTTAAATGTACTGTTCCAGTGGCAGAGGCCAGGGCAGCAATAGATCTATGAGAGAAGTTTATTGCTTGATTTTACGTGAAGTCCAGATCATCAGCAAGAACACAGAGTACGGAGATGAAATGATGAAGCTTGGGAAGAAGGACATGGGAATTGAGAAGTTGAGAGTATATTCCAGACGACGACAGTACAGAGGGCCAGAGGACTAGAAGAAGTACAGAACCGATGACAGGGAGTGCAAATTTTTGTGTCCTTAAATCGATAGGCAGAGGACCATTACTTGAGCTTTGAAGGGAGGTAGAAACAAACGCCATTATCTAACTTGCTATGATATCTAGAACTACCAGATTAGATAAGATTATTTTTGCACATCGCAAAGAGGGTTTCCCCGTTATAAGGGCTTGCATTTAAGACGTTATGCCTATGTAGTCAGAACTCTCCACTGGAAGTGAAGCTGTTAGTTAGATTAATGTTTAGTTTTGATTTTGCCTTTAGAGGTTATTTAAAACCGGAGTCAAAACTCAACCAACATTCTGTGTAGATTTGATCGTAATATATACATCAGTAGACAGATTATCTGCGTCTTGATCAGGGATCGCCAACCTCCTCCAGAACGCTTTTTAAGACGACATACAAGCAAGCGATAAACGTGGAGCCCTCAATTCTAGAAGACGAATGATGAATTAGATACACTCAAACTCAAGCAGCCACCAAATCAACGATTGTTCGAGAATTAGTAACCAGAAGAGAAGAAATACATGTCATCTCTCTGACCACTGAATTAGATTTGGGGAATCGAACACATTGCTCATCAACATACCCGAAATCGACCTAAATGTTTTCTTTTAGCCAAAAAGCACAAGTAACCCCATAATGCAAAATAAGTATGCTTGCAAGGCAAGTCTAGGATGCAGCATGGAAGTAGTCATGCACACCAAGTGAAATGTCATTTAGTCTGAACCAGCGCCGCAGTCCATAAAGATTCTCAACGAACAAAAATGCATAACTCACAACACATGCAGATTAATGTGCCGTCTCCCATTCTTGTGGCTGCAGATTAAGTCAACAATTGCCATAAACTATCCCAATTAAAATAGAATATAACACCCGACAGCCCTAATGAGGCTATAGTGACAGTTATAAGATATCTCCTTGCCGCATTGAGAATTACATTCTTTCGTTTCAAAAAGTATCATTACCAACAAGAATTGGTTGAACCAATTAAATCACTGCATGAATAATATACACAAGATGTATTCTCGTTCAGAATATACACAACTGGTATATTGGCCATAAACTACATAGCTGGTGACAGAATTACATATTGGCAATGATGGCCGACAAAGCTGCAAAAGTGAGAAACATTAACAAGTAGAAGATTGCAGCAAATTGAGTATTGCAGTTAAAACCAGCAAGAAAAATCGTGATCCAGTCACCACCATGTATCATCTATGAACTTCAAGTAAGCCTTCCAACTCTCTCTGCCCAAAGCTCCTACCCTGTAGATTGGCATCCTTACACCTGGCCGCAAAGTAAAACATCAGCCAAGCAACCATGAAGTACACCTCCATTGTTGACTGAAACATCTTGGCAAAAGATCTTCCACAAACTCGGGCTAAAACCCATCTCACGAATGATCCACAACATATAGCTTCCAAGCATTTAATTTGTATAGCTTGGTTCAACATCGTAAATATCAAATAACAACCTTCCTTCACAATTTCTCTACCACTCTTCCTAGAGTCCACTATAGAAACCCAGGCATCAACAGAAAATATGAACGCCACAAATGTATCAAGTAGAAACCACGTGAACAAGAACCCGGAAATCTCCTTCTCAAACCCTCGAATCCACGGAGACATTACAGAGAATGGCATCAATTTCAATCTAACAAAAAGCTTGAAAAAAGAATACTGATCTTCAATTTCACCGAAGTACCAGAGTCCAAGAAGCTGAGTCAAGGCGTCCCTGACGGCCCACCTCATCAGAATGAACCCCGAAAGCCTCTTGAGTCCCAACCGGGAACCATCCCAAATCATACCAGCAATCGAACCAAACCTCCCCAATAGATCGTTAACAACAGCAATGAAAACGACGCCCAAGACCCATGAATATGTAACAAGAAAAACTAAAATCACCCATCCATAAACCGCGGATAGAAAACTCACGAGAAAAAATAGCGTCGCAGCATCACGGCGACCGATATCTAATCCCTTCATAAAGAAGGGCAAATCGACAGCCCTATCTACTTCCTGACCAGTTCCCAATTCAACCTTTTCATTTTCAGCTTCATTGTCCTTATCGATATCTTTATCGTCTGCAGAAGATAAACCTTCTGCTTTGAAGGTGATTCCAGAGCGAACTACTTCCCAAACCCTAATCCCATTATCGATAACAGCATCTGAGAACACTGATTTCAAGTTAAACGCGCCAAAAAACACAAAAGTGCCATTGACTGATGATTTCTCGTTGGGCCCGAACAAGGAGCGACCGTCGTCGTCATCGCTGGAAAAGAAGTCACCATCTAGAGTTCCAACGCGAGTGAGATGGAGAAAAGGGCTACGACGATGGCGGCGAAAGGTCGCAGACGAAGGATCTTCGGGAGATCGGAAGCGATTGGAGTTGGTGTTGCCGGCGAGGTCGAGGCGAGAGAGGAGGGCTTTGAGGGAGGGATCGCGGTCAATGAAAGAGGTGACATGGGTAGTGCCGTTCTCAACGATGGTACGAAAGGATAAGATGAGAAGAGAAAGGAAAAGGAAGGTGACGATGTTGGCAGAGAAAGACGAGGCAGCTTCTCTGAGGAGTTGGGCAGTGGATCGTAGGTCCTTCAACCGAGGATGATGGTTCATGGCGGTTCAGCGACTGACTGTTGCCTTCGAATTCGCGTTTGTTCGGTCGAGGGGTTTTTTCGATTCGGGGATTTAGTCGGTGGGAGAAGAAAGCTAGGTGGCTATGCAGCTGTAACCTCAAGTAAGAGAAGGAAGTCTTCACGCGCCGAAGAACACCGTGATATGAACGCCCTAGCGGAATGGCTGGACCTGGAAGGTTTCGGACTTCGGAATTGAATTGGTAACTCATTAACCGACTTATTCGACGGATTATTGGGTCATCGGGTCGCGTATCAGGTGCTCTCATTTTCGTGAGAAAATCTTTGTGGGCCAAACTTTCCCAAGAGCCCCCGAAAAAAAAAAACAAGACCATTAAAAAAAAAAAAAGGAAGTACATGCATATGTGAATGAGATTTTTTACGTACTCGGTGATATTTTTCAGGCCAAGATTTTCTTACTTCCTTACCTATAAATATAGAACAAAATTTATGATGAAATTTACACTATAAATTTTGTCCTATATTTAGGATTGAAGAGTAATATTAACAATATTTTTTATTGTTTTTGTAAACTAATTTGAGTGTGATGTACAAAAATTGAGGTCACGTTTCTCGTTTTATTTGGATCGAGAAAACTTAGACTTAAATGTTTTTCCAAATTCTTGACACATTTTTTTCAACGAAGAAATTGTAGAAATATAGTTTAAAGTATGATTTTAATTCGCAATTTTATTTTTTTATCTGTATCTTTTTTTTAAACATTTTTTTTTACCATAATTGTTTTTGATACACTTATCTGTATCATTTTATCATTAAATATACATATATCCCTGCCATGCATGAGTGAATAATAATTTAGTGATAGGCAATGGATATATCTTTTGGGAGTGCGGAGTGCCACTAGTTCTAATGATATTCTGTTAAAGCTGATTAATATACAGTATTTGCTCAGCATAAGTTTGAAACTGAGCTGTCATGCGCCCTATCATTTCACCGAAAAAACAACATATTGTTACTGTAGCTTTAAGAAAATGGAATGTACTAACAAAACAAGCAAATATCAGATAATGCCAATACCTAATAGTAAGCACCATCATATAATCACTTCTGGCAAAAAAAAAAAAAAAAGGTATGATATAATTAAGATCCTTATATCACCATAGGAAGGGATGAGGTTGTTGTGGAGTAATTATACTCTCCTGGAAAAAAATTATAACCTGATTAATAGTTAAAGTCAATGATTTCATATGATTTTACCTTTCCAAAGACTCCATCGAACCAAGCAAAAAATAAAGAAAAAGAAAAAGTTTAGAACAAGATATTTTTTTAATAAAACAAAGAAAGATCCTGTTAGATACTGTCCACTCTAAGAAAGAATGGCCCAGGCATCCAACTAAATGCTAGCCAGAAGGGTCCACGTTGCCAGCAGGGAGGTCCAAATCCCTTGCTGCAAAATATACAGTTATTATGTGGCATTACATAATAAAAGTTGTTTAACAATTGACCTTCTGCTGGCAAAAAATAAAAAGTACAATAATAATAATAATTGACCTTCAGATGCTGCAGCATATACATAACCTCACCTGCTCCAATTGTCTTCCTTAGACTACTCTACATCAGCCATTTTCTGCAACTATGCTCCCTGGCAATCCCAACCCCACCATGCAAGAGCCATCCTAATATGAGTGCCTCTTTAATTCTATCACTACTAAGGCAACTAGAAATTGAAATACAACAATGGGCTTCTCAGTTGTCCATAATCTGAACCTCCACATAATGGGGACTAAGGATTACTCAAATGAAAACAGGCTTCTCTGGGAATTTACACCCAGACCTTTGCAAGATAATACTTGCCGCGTAACATCCAGCTCTTATACATTCTTCTATGATCTTCTCCTGAACCAATTGTGAAAGGAATCCTCCAACAAATGCATCTCCTACCAATAATAAGACAGCAATGTTATATATCACCTTCATTTTTCCATTTTGGTTTGATGTATGATCTTCTCGATCCACTCTGAAGCAGGTAAAACGGAAGATACGTGACAGATAGTTATGCTTAATTGGCTGGATTGAACAGATATCATGACAACGAATAGCAATTTCTTCTTATTTTTTTATACGCAATGAAGAGTTTATGCACGTAATTGTACGTGACAGGTACCTGCTCCGTTTGTATCAACGATTTTCTCTTTAGGTAATGGTATCACAGGGAACATTTTCACCTTCCCGTCCTCTGCAACACACACAGGATCTGCTCCTTGTGTGATAACAGTGATCCTTTTATGTGTTCCTGATGCCTTTGGTAACTGGGAAATCTTCAGAGCTATCTCCTCTACATTATCAATCTAGTCACAATAGGTAGAGACCAAAACAAGTCAATATTCTAGAGCCCACAAGTGCATAGATCTGATGGCAATAGCAAGTCAAATTTACCCTCCAGCCATGCACTTTAGAAAATGACCTTGCCTCAGTCTCGTTTCCAAAAACGAAGTCCATATACCTGAATCCAGAAAGGCCATCCTTTAGATCAATATATAAATTTTATTCACTTGAACCTGAATTGAAAGTTCCTTACGGCAAAACTTTATCCAGTGCATCCTTGAAGAACTCACAAATAAACGGGGCAGAGAGGTTCATCATGAAGACCTGCATACAGAAGCCAAATAGAAAAATAGCAGAAACAGCAAGTAAGAAGGCATGGCCAATTTCATTTTATCAGACCTTACTATTTATAGCTGCATGTTCAGCGACTAACTGAATGGATTCTGGGGAGACAACGAGGAAGAAGCCAGCAATATAGAAATACTTGGCCTTCTCAACTATTAACGAAATCGTATCAGATATCAGTCACCGGGAATTGCTCAGAAATGAGGGTTTGGGGGAAACAGATAGAGAGAGAGGACCAGCATAGACCAAGAAGGTACCCAAAGCCCAAATTTCTGGTCTCTTCAAATGTTCACATTTGTAGCATTGTGCAGCCGCTAAATTGGCCACAAGGGACCTAAATATAAATCCAACTGAAGATCATTAAGAAAAGATAAGAAAATATCCAGGCTGTCACAAATGTCTTGAAGCCGAGATATAAGTTCTAGGAAAACAGTAATAAAAGTCAGTATTTGAGGAGATAAGGAAAGTATCAGATTGATATCTGACCTTTCACCACCAACTACGCAAACAGCACAAGTTCCAGTAGGTGCGGTTTCATCTATATGATACTGAACCTGATTTTGAAAGAAGAATGTTATTTTAGAAAAGAGGATTTCGGTTTCCGGAGTCTGCTTCAGAAAGGCCGGTTACAAATAAAGTATGAGACAAGATAGAACCTACATTTACGCCAGCATCTTTTGAACTCTTCGTCATCTCCTCTCCAAATTTATCCTTTCCGATGCAACCAATGTACGTAGTTAAACCTGGTGTTTGGAGCATCCACTACAAGGCAAAAAGTAAATTACTTTAATCGAGATTCCAGATTCTCTTATGAATCATAATTGTTTAAGTGCATACCTGTGCAACCCTAATTGAATTCTGAGTAGAACCTGACAATAAGATAAATTTTTGAAAATTCAACCATGATTACTCCGAATTTTGTTTTGAATTGTGTTCATGCCCTGACAAGTAAATCAATTTTCTAAAATCCAATATTAGGCCTAATGTATTACCTCCAGCTATGTACTCCACGTTATATTTTGTGGCCATTTCTTCGAACCTGAGATGATCATTTTGCATAAGATTGGTCCGTAGTTCAACTCATAGTAAAATTATCTCATGTCAACGAAAATGATTCCAAGACGACAAAGAAAATGCAGAGCCCAGGTTCTCTTGCGAAGCTACTGTTCCGAGGTCCTACACTAGATTCTGCTTACTTTGTTGATATGCGAATTAAAATTATTAGCAATTCATTTTACCGAATATGCCTAACCATAACGAGGGAAATATGCAATTGAAGGATGGCGGTTCCAACAGCGACTAATGCCAAACATAAATCAGACAAAGAACACTATCAGTAAAAAGTTGAATTTGCCAACAGCTGTAGTGTAGGCATCAACTGAGATTTCTTACATGGGCTGATGCTTTTCGTCTGCAGGAATTGCATCGTTCAACTTGAGGTCGTATCTGTCACACAAAAAACCAGGTTAAATCGTCCAGAAAAGTGAGATGTGATACTCAACATTGATGATCGAATATGAATCAATCATGAATTCTAGACAAATCAGATAATGAGAGACCACGTATACACACGATAAAACAAAGTTTAGATAAAACTGATCTAAGGATATTATCCATCCATGAAATTGTAGAGCGCAAGCCCAGAAATAGTGAAATACCCTACTGTTACCGCAAGAACCAACAAATTATGTAAACTTGCTATTCTGTGCAAGGCCAAACTAATTCTCGCCGGAATTCTCTTTCAGCAAAGTAAATGAAAGAAATATGGTAGGCCGTCTCTAAGATATGAATTCAAGAGCACAGAGTAGGCAGGTGTGAAATTAAGCTCAAGTAGACATGAAAGATTAGTCTAACTCAGATTGGGGAATTATTTGAAATTTAAAACAGAGAATATCTCCTGGGAATCAGCCAGAAAATGAAGGAAGAGAACTAGGAAGAGAATGAGAGGCGAAGAAAAGAGCGAGGAGATCAAACATGCTTACTTTTGCAAGAAGTCAGGGTCGACGACGGATGAGATGTCAAGGAGGGGATTACCCATTCCCAATAGGAAGCCTTGGGAAGCCATTGGTGAACGTTGAGAGAAACAAGCAGAAGCTGCAGGCGCGAGTGGCGCGACTTGGCGGAATTTTGAGCCATTTACTCCTTCACAATCTCCTTCGCTTTAACCAATTTCGTGCCCAACAGAAGATATCACACGCATCTGCCATTCTCTATTTGAGAAGTCAACATCAACACTCCCAAGTCCCACCAACTCGCCACTCTCGTTAGTGGGTGGGTGGAAAAATCAGCAGATCCACTCCAAAGCGTCAGAGATGAGTAAATTCGGCGGCTTTATATCTGCACCTATATATATATATATATAGAGAGAGAGAGATGGTTTCATGACTTAAATAATGCTCTTTTTTTTTTTTTTTGGCATAATACAAGTAAGCCGGAGCTTGAGAAGATAAAATAGGAACTAGACTATAAAAATCTAGTAGCTTTAAAAATATTTTAAAGTAGTCGTGTAAGAGCTATTTAAACTGGGTTTGACCAAGCTCAAATTTAACTATTAGGTAGTCATATTAACCATAAAGGAGGGGGGGGGGGGGGGGAGCACCATTGACCTAAAAAATAAAAACCATACTCCCTCCGATTCTAATTATAAGACATAGTTAACTTTTTTGGAGAAATTAAGGAAGCTAATTAAATTACTTTAGAGTATTTTTATTTTTATTTTTTTCTTCAAAGTAATTAGTTTAACTAATAAACTAATATATAATCTAAAGATGCATAACATATGAAATGATTAAGTAACTTATTTAGCTTCCTTAATATCTCCAAAGAAAGTCGACTATGTCTTATAATTAGGACCGGAGGTAGTAATTTCTATGCATTTTAGTTGTACTTTTTTATTGATATAGATTTGATTAAATGAAAAAAATCAAGGAGGATAAGATTCTAAACTCCCCAGTTGACATTGGCCACATGAATATGCGTCTAATAAAAGAAGAGCGAGCGTAAATTAATTATGTGTAATCTTAATATGGACTGGAAAATAAGATAATATCCGTCATCAAATAAGCAATGTGATATTCTAAAATCAGGGAATAAAAATTCAAAAATTTGTTGTTATTCTGAAATGAGAAATGAAACTTTTAGCCCTTTCGTAGTTTTAATGTTTGGGTCAGTCATATTTGGATTACAAGAGAGGAGAAAGAAAAACAGCTTCTTACTTGTTCTTATGTTTTCTTACTTTCTTTTTTTCTTTCAAATTCCAAATTAGTTCCAACGACGCGTTCTATGAGAAAGAAGGCGCACAGGATTACAAAACTTGCAACGAGAATGCACATGACTACTATCCCATTAAGCTAAAATCATATAGTGAACAAAAATTAGTCAGCGTAGAAGCACTCAAACTTCCACAGTTGGGTGGTAGCCCTAAACTGTGTAACTCCGAGAGTTTGTGTTATAACAACAAAAATATTGAAGACAGGAAAGCTTTCAGGTCTCCCGGGGGGGTTGTGTGGTGGTTGGAGAGGTTAATGTTATTCTCTCCGAGGTATTTAGAGAGGTGAGTCATTGCCCCAAAAATTGCAGCTAGAATCCTGAAGTGATAACTGCTGCAACAAGTGTTTTTTGTAGTGGCCTTTTCTGCTTAACGAGGAACATAACTTCCAGCTTGGTTATTCCATTTCAAAATTTGCAGTGGACGATGCGTAAGCATCCAAGATTATCCTCTAGAAGGTTTATAATCACAACATAAAATTTGAAACGACTGTAAAAGAAAATCATTAGTTTGATGACGTGACATCATATGGTGCTTTTATTTGGCTACATTATTGACAAAGAATAACAATTAAGTATAGCCGAGGTTTTCAATCCATGCGTTTACATTTTACGAGTAGGGACTCCATCGCCCTCATTAATGCCGTGCAACTGCATTGGCCCCGAATATTTGAAGCCATGTTTGCCCACCCATTCCTCATCTTTTGAGGGAATAGCTGTTCATTTAAGTTGATGTAATCCCACTCTTCTTAACAGGAAAAATAAAACTTGTGAATGATTAGAACTTGGCTGGGGAAAAATCACAAGAAATGAATTTTCTTTTAGGCTGACCCCAAAGCAAAAATTTAAAGATGATCACAAATTGCTTTCGTAAAGTCACTTGTTGATGAACTACCACCAAGGTCAGCAGTTCGGTACTTCCCTTCCGCAACAGTGTTGAGTATGGCATTTTGAATCTGCTCGGCCTTGTCATTGAGCTCAAGATGGCGCAGCATTGTAACAGCACTCAGCAGCAAAGCAGTTGGATTTGCCAAGTTCTATATAAATTCAAAGAAGATATGAATAAGCAACACAACATCTTGAAAAGAGCGTCAATGACATTATGAGTTTATGACCCAGGCTGCATTTAAGGGGAAAATAAATTGACAACAACTCCTTATTTATAGGGCACTTCCAATATTTTTCATACAAACCAAAGAAAACATTAAATCTCATTAACTCTACCATAAAATTCAACAACTTTTCAACTCTATCCTTGTTTATTATAAATAATACAAAATGAAAATAAAATCAACATAATAATAAGTTAAGGGTTACATTGTACATTCACCTCAAAACTCTAATGAGATGCCTCATAAATAGGACAAAAAAATCTTCTCTCTCTGCCATATATATAGGACCAGCGGAGCAAATAACAACAAAGGTTCAGAAAACTTTAGTTTATTCTTGGGAGATCATTGATTTCTGTCTACGTTTTCATTATCTAACCTCAGTGTGCTAGTCAATCTAAACAATGTACACAAGAACAGCTATCTTGAAAGAGGACCATGTCAATTAAGGTAAAACTTCAATAAAGAAGTTTATATAAAGTGAGCACATATAGTTAATAGTGCAAAAAGTTTTTTTCATAGCAGGGTAACAATACTAGCAGAAAGTTGAGCGTACAGATCATAGCCCTTTCAAAAGATCTCGTCTGAAAAACACCCCGTCACCAAATTTGACTTCCTAGTTAAGAAAGGCATGTCCACTGCCCCAAGTCTTCAGTAGGCAACTAATGCCTATGATATTGACAGAACTTGAACTCACTTTAACTTCCATACACAGGTCACATCCCACATTTCAGGCAAACTTTTACTTTACATTATTTTTGTAAATAGTTGCATTCTAAGGAAGTTTAAGCATTCATAACTCAATTTGTGAATAGATGTTAGGCCACTGATTCCAAAGGGAAAGTGTTCATTATCAGTAACCAAAACAAGTGTTCAAAATAAAACCTATAATGCTACCCTCGATCTGGATGAAGGGAAAAATAAGCCAATCAGGCTATCAATTCATTTAATGCCATCACAAATCAAACACGAGTGGGGAAAAGCACCCAAACAAGGGAAAACTCAACAAGAACAAGGCAAAAAGATTGAAGATAAGTGAAGATTAGGGAGTGGTTGGAACAGCTCACCTTTCCAGCAATATCAGGTGCTGAACCATGCACAGCCTCAGCTAGTGCGATACCACCCTCACCAATGTTGCAGCTGCCAACATTAAACAAATTGCATCAAATGGAATTCATAACATTCCAAATTTTTAACAAAAAATGAAAATACCTTGGTGTTAAGCCCAATCCTCCAACCAAGCCAGCACAAAGGTCACTGATAATATCACCATAGAGGTTAGGCATCACTAACACATCAAACAAAGCTGGATTCTTCACTAGCTGTAAATGGGCAAGAGCAAGTGTTATTCCTATTCTAACACAACAATTTCCAAATGCAATTGTATCACATATCCAATTTGCCAATATTCATCTAGGGAGACACCATACCATCATACAACAATTGTCAATGACCACTTCCTCATAAGTTATCTCAGGGTACTTCTCAGCAACCTCACGGCAACACTAAAAACATTCAAAATACAAGTTGAAGGAACGATTCATGGGTAAAAATTGAAGCCAGTTGATTATACATGAAATTTTATGTATTTGTGAACCTTGAGGAAAAGTCCGTCAGTTTTTTGCATAATGTTGGCTTTGTGTATTGCAGACACCCTCTCTCTTCCATGTGTCTTGGCATAATGAAAAGCATACTCAGCCACTCTTAAACTTGCTTGACGTGTAATAATTTTGAGGCTTTCTACTACACCTCTCACCACCTGTCAATATATGGGGGTTGATGAGAGTTAATAAAAATCATAAATTCAATGATAGAATGTAACATTAATTGCTAGAAACTTACCTGATGTTCAAGTCCACTGTACTCCCCTTCTGTGTTTTCACGGATAGTGATAAGGTCTACATTATCATAACGAGTTTTGTAACCAGGAAGACTATAACAAGGTCGGACATTGGCATACAAATTAAGTTCTTTCCTAAGAGTAAGGTTTAATGAACGATGACCTTTTCCAATAGGGGTGGCCATTGGTCCTTTCAAACCAACCCCGTTTCGCCTAACTGATTCTAAGCTTTCCCATGTTAAAAAACTCTGTGTTCTAGGGTCAATTGTATCCCCAACATAGTGCTCTTCCCATTCTATTGGGACTTCAGCTGCACTGAACACCTAATTGCAAACAAAGTTGTTGAAAGAACAGTACATTAGATTCACTAAATGAATCGAGTTTTATCAACAAACATAAGCACAAAATAGACAAAGAACTTTTAGTAATCAATTCCAGCAACCAATTAATCAAATTTGCCATTTCATTATAGCAACAGCTGAAATCAAATTACCGAGGTACAAAATTTCATAATTCATAAAAAAAACATTCACTAGCACCATATGGAAGTCTAAAACTTTGATCGCAGGCCACAACAGCTATTCTTATTGCTTCATCCCATATTTTATCTTGGCAACAATGCCTTTATTCAAGGCTTATCCATACTAAGATTAAAACTCAGATATTCAAATAATACTATAGCTTAAAGATAGTATATGTAGGCCATGCCAAAAACTAGAGAAGACTCATTCAGAACTTAGCTTTGATATATTTACAACAGTAGTATGGAATAATCCGTCCATCTTATATCATCTTGAACTTGAAACGAATTATAAATATCTCATCTGCAAGAAGTTTAGGTTGAAAAGGCAATAGTTTAATAATACCTTCAAAGTTTAAACTACTTACACCCACAGTGACCTTAGGATTCATGGGGAACTCAGACAAATGACTTCCTGGAAAAGGTTTCATATAGTTCCTAGTGTTCAGAACACAAAGTAGTTACCCAAATTTTTTTTTTTTAAAAAAAAATTCTACTATTTAGAGCTGGTAAACATTTTCCCCATGCTTGGTGGACTAATCAACTGCAAAATGTTGCCTCATTTAATTCTTACAACCTTCTCACAAGGGAGATTCCCTTTCAAGTCAACAAAATAAAAAACACTAAGAGCTTTCGATAAAATTGGATTCATTTTAAGATTTTTTCTTCAAGATTTTTTTTCTTAGAGTAATTTCTAAATTGTTTTTTCTAAAAAAATATTTTCCAACTCTCAAACTATTTTCTGGCAAAACAAAGGTAGACTGTGTCAATTAATCACAAAAACGATGCCCATTTCCAAAAGAATAGCCTTCATTGACGCAGAGAATAATCTTCAAAGAATTGTCCGGACGCAAACCAAACCCGCCAATCGAAAATACATAATTGAAGAAAGTGTAGAACAACAAATTTGAAAGACAAAATCCAGAAGCATCAACGCGATCAAAAGTCTCGACGTTGAATTAATGAATTCACGGTCAGATGAAATCCTGGGCCTCCGTATAATTTGGACTGTGAGAAGCATATAAATCAACAACGGAGCTCCTACTAATTAATTCCAGCACAGTAGAGAAAACAAAAGTGCGAAGAGCTATTAATCAAATCAAAGGTACAGAACATGGAATTGGAAGTAAGAAATAATGGCAGGGGAAGAAAAACCTGTTTGACGGAGTCGGCGATCTCGGGACCAATACCGTCGCCAGGGAAGAGAGTGGCTCGGATCGGAGTAGAAACGGAAGAGAAAGTCCTAAGATCTGACAGGGAGGAAACCTGACTGCTGCGCCTCCCGAGAAATCGTCTAAGAAGCTGAGAAGCCATGGTTGACGATGACCAGCTATGAAGATGCCAAACTATAAACGATCCTTCCGAAAAGTCGAAGGTTCCCAACGCCAACGAAGGGGGCGCACAAGGCCAGGCCAATGACAAGGAGTCAGTCACCCCGCCTCAGTACGTTTCTCTCTTCTGTTCAGATCAGGCCGAGCAGGATGATTAGTACTTAGCACCCAGTTTCAAAGCCCAACCGCGAGCCCAATATGGTAACCATATATATTCGCCTTTTTTTTTCCTTTTCTTTTTTTTTCTAATCACTCAATGGTGTTTTTGAATACAACAGATTTGACTACACTAAGAAAATTGAGTCGAGTTTGTCGAGCTGACCTGTGTAGGCCTAAGCCCATCAAGAGCAAGCGTATGATTAAGAACCTTTAAAAAGAGTCGGTAGGGCCACAGGCTTAAACGCATTGACCTGTATAAGCTCAATTTTTTAAAAAATTATATTAAATGACTACAAATTTTAATCTAAAAATTAACATGAGTAATGAAAGAAAGAAAAATGGGAAGAGAATAGTAAGAGAAGAGGACTAAAATCAATCTTAAATAAGTCATATTAGCTTTAGTCTTAAAAAACCATTTATCTATATCTATTGGGTCGAATTTACGAATCGAATTTTGTTGTGTGTGATTTTTATTACTAATGATATTTTTAAAAAATCTGATTTTCTCTACATGAATTTTTGTTATTAGATAACAAAAATTGTGCTAAGATTTGATAGGTGAATTGGACCTAATTGATATAAGCAAATGAACTTAAAATTTGTTCTATGAATTGATCATGATACTGACCGTGTGGGCAAATGTTGCACTGGCATTTGACAAATTCCATTGGATTTCGCCAACGTGAGGGTACCCTGGCAGTTCCATTTACCGCCTAATTCTGTTTTTAAATAACCATTTACTGCTTAATTCTCAAGACAGTTGTTAGTCAAATTTTGATGGGTGATTGCTGCATTAAAGAAAACGACTCCAATTTCTTTGCTTTGGCTCAAAAAGGCATTATCCAAGTTCATTGAACAAAATTTTATATTGTAGCATTGAACTTGCAGCGAAAGCATCGCAATTTGTCGTGTAGATTATTTCGGAAAAAATAAAATAGAATAGAATTGTATCATAATCGTGAAGATCCTTTTCACTGCTGATTACTTGGATACTTTTCCAAATCCTCGATGCTGGACAGATCGGAGCCGCCCCTGAAATTCTACACATTTGGAAATTTAAACTGAGGCCTCAAGAACAAGTGAATTTGGTGGAAATTTATCAGAAGCGTTATTGAAAAGCAACATGCCCTTTCCTGAAAACGGGTTCATATATATTTGTGTGTTCCATTTAGCGCTCCAAGCTTGACAAACAAATTAAATTTCAATTTCAACGGAAAATGAACAATATCCACCTGACATTTAAGCAAAACTATAACAACCAAATTTATAGGTTGATTTGCCTGAGGTCTTCACGCCCATACTAACAAACCAACTGTTTATAACTACACATACGAAGATATATAAAAAAAGGAAATCAAACCATCTCCACAAAGGAAGAAGCTGAAGAATTAACAGATTGGAAGAGGAGCACCATTCCACTCGCCAACACATTCCAGAAGAGGATCAATGATCTTGCCCTGACACAAAGCTGTGAACACCTTGTCACATTCCTCGCCAGGTGAAATCACCCTCTCGCCGGTGAGCAACTGAGTTCCCAGCTCTTCCCTCACAAACTTGTACAGAGGATATGACCTGCATTCCTTGATCCTGTTTGGAATTTCAGAAGTTCCAGTCTCATATGCAACTCTAGCACTCTCAACTTCCTTGGGCAAAACATTCTTCAACTCCTCCTCAAATGTTCCGATCTTTTGGAAGATTGATGTGCTCGTGTTCTTCTCGTTCTCGGCATTCGCCAGTGCGTGGTCCACCAGAACTTGCCTGAGTTTCTGCATCAATGGGTAAAGAGCACTGCAGGGATCATCGGCGTAGGCAAACACGTATTCCCTGTCCACAACTTTGAGTAAATCCTTCTCGCAGAATCTTGAAGGATGGAGTTCTCCGTTCACGCCTGTGGTCAGAGTTCTCTTGGCAACTTGGCTAACTGTGTTCTTCACTGTGTTCTTCAAGTTCTCTTCCAAGTGCCTCAAGTCAATTGCTTGGCACAGCGCAACCAAGAATGTGGAGGACATGAGCTTTAAGATCTCAATGGCTTCGTTTGTTTTCCTAGACGAGATCAAACCCAGAGAGTTCACATCTTGGTTGTGTTGCTCGGCACTTTGGACGTGGGTTGTTACAGGATTGGCAAGATATTGCAGCTCAGAGCAGTAAGAAGCCATGGCGATTTCAGCCCCCTTGAAACCATAATCCAAGCTGGGGTTTCTGCTGGCAGTTAGATTGGAAGGCAAACCATTGTTGTAGAAGTCATTGACGAGCTCAGAGAATTGAGCAAACATGAGTTTTCCAATGGAAGCAATAGCCAGACGTGTGTTGTCCATGGAGACACCAATTGGTGTTCCCTGGAAGTTACCACCATGAAGAGCCTTGTTCCTTGAAACATCAATCAAGGGGTTATCATTCACAGAGTTGATCTCTCTCTCAATTGATTTAGTGGAGAATCTGATAACTTCAATTAGAGGGCCGAGCCATTGTGGTGAAGTTCGAAGGGCATAGCGATCTTGTTTAGGCTTCTGCAGAGGATCCATCTCGTGCAACTTCTTGGCTGCTTTAACATAGGAGCTTCCATCTAAAATGTGTTCCATGATAGCAGCAGCCTCAATTTGGCCAGGGTGGTGCTTCAATTTATGGGTCAAATGGTCTGTAAATTCCGGCTTCCCTTGCATGACTTCGGCGAAAATAGCCGAAATAACTTCGGCGAGCACGGCGAGAATGTTGGCCTCAAACAAAACCATGGAGGCCAAGCCAGAACCAACGGCGGTGCCATTTACAAGAGCAAGTCCTTCCTTGGGCTGCAATTCGAAGAACTCAGACTCGATGCCGGCCAACTGAAAAGCTTCCTTAGGATTGAGGGCTTCTCCGTTGGGTCCGACGGCTTTGGAGTTAGGTCTGCCGGTGAGTAAACCAGCGATGTAAGAAAGAGGGACAAGATCCCCGGATGCTGTGATGGTACCGCGAAGTGGCAGGCATGGGGTGATGTTGTGGTTGAGGAACTTGGTCAAGGCTTCTAGGATTTCAAATCGGATGCCGGAGTATCCCTGGAGGAGAGTGTTGATTCTGACTAGCATGGCTGCTCTTGTGGCGGAGTGTGGCAGAGTTAAGCAAGACTCAGTGCCATTGCCGAATATTCCGGCATTCAAAAATCTGGAAAAATATAAAGGACGCAATGATCAGAAATGGTATTCCGAGCTTTAACTGCCAGATGAACACTCAGGGTGAAATTAAAATCTTCGCATAGAGGAGTCAACGGCCACAGACAAAATTTCAAAAAAACATGAAAAACGAATATTTACGATCACAGCTTATTTGGTCAAAGAATCAAGATGCCAAACCGGGGACCAAGCAAGAGTCATGTACGGAGACCGGCCTGGCGTGTGAACCGGCGATGCATGTTCTCATATGCTTGTCCTAATTCCAATTCCTAACTCTTCCGGGCTACCCGCTGAAAGTGACCGGTTACTTGAGGGTCCAATACTCCAATTACCATATTTCTATTTAAAGGTATCTACCTACCTCCCTCTTTTTATTTTATTTTTTTAAATCCTTTCTTATCAGGAAATATTTTCAAGCCAGTAGTTTTCAAAAATCATAATATTTAAAATGATTTTAAAGATTGAAATTTAAATAATACATAAAATTTTAAATTATTTGAAAAAAAAATAAATTTCACATCATCTTACAAATTACAAAATTCATATATTCTTTTTAATATTCACCCTTTTTAATAGTATATTTAACATGATTTCAGAATATAAAACCCTTTTTATAGCCATATGAATTTTTTCAATAAAATGCTTTTTTAAACAAATTGTCATGGAACTTCTTTTCTTTAAAATAAATATATCAATTACAGTTATATTTTTAAATATATATTTAAAAAATTTTACTTTCCTTGTATGGTATAAATAAGTCACAAATGATTATTCCCTATCCTGAAAATTAATTTATTACCCAAAACCCAACCTCCACATACATACATACATGTATTTGGATAATTTATAGTAGCGGTAAATATATGCAAGTATTAGTTGTCTGCCTTTTCACCGATTAGGTAGCTTTTTGCCTTTTCCTTTTCTCTCATCATGCCGGAAAATTGAACGAGTTATCATGAAAAGAAACAGGGATGATAAAAACTTGAGGCGGATGATGAATTCATTCATGAGGAAGCGTTTATATATATACCTGATGAGCTCTTTCTGCAAAGCAGCACCTTGCTTTGTTCTCCTGTGAGAGGTGGCCCCAAAACCGGTGGTTACACCGTAGCTATCAGTTCCCTTGTTCATGCTATCCATGACCCAGTCGCTGCTGGCCTTAACGCCGGCCCTCGCCGACTCCGACAGCTCCACCTTCACGCCCTGGTCATGCGCCGCAATGGCAGCCACCTGAGAGATGGTGAGAGTCTCACCTCCAAGCCTGACCACGGGCTTCCGATACTCCGCGACCATGCGCTTCACCTCGTCCAAGTGGCTGCCCTTGAGATACTCGGCGGCCACGCCCCAGCTCAGGGGATCAGCCGCGCCATTACTCAGGCAGAAGGCGCTGTTCTGATGGTGACCGTTGGCCTTGGCGATGGACTCCATGATGATAATAATAATGATAGATGATGATGATGCAGTAGCTAGCTAGGAATGAAAAAGAAGAATGAAGAATATTATGGAGGATCGGAGCTAATTAACTAGAGAGAGAGAGAGAAAGGAAATCTTGGGATGAATGATAAGATTTCCTGAGGGGAAGAAGGGGAAGAGGGTTGGGTTATATAAGAAAGGGTGTTAAGGTGAGAGCGTGTTATGGGTAGGTGGGCATAAGGAGTGGCAGAAGGCCACAAGGAGAGGGGGTTGGTGGTTGAGAATCATTAATTGCCGTCCGATCCTCAGCTAGCCATCCCACGGCCACAATGCTGCAACGTGGAACTATTTTATCGCATTATAAACCATGTCAATGCAAGTAGACGACGCGAGAGTAGGTGAGTCACTAAGGAGGGGCATATATATATTTCATACTTGGAGACGTCAACTACTTGCACAAATTATTGAACCGGTAAACTTGTTGCTTATTCTACCCAATAAAAATTTGTACGTAAAGGTAAATAACATCACATGTGTTACAGATCGGCCCAACAGCCCAGATCCAGGTCACGGCCCAACTATGCCTAGGAGTATAATTGGCAGGATAATAGGCAAAGATATGAGATCCCAACAGCATAGGATCTATCCTAACCATAATCCCGAGATACCAGCCCCTGATATCTTGGCCTCGGATATCGCTCGCCAGGCCGGAATACTCGCACCAGACTCCTCTATAAATACAGAGGAACGTTAATCAGGTGCACACGTTCTAAGTTCTAACTCATGTTCTATTTACCTTCTGTCACACAGAGCACACACACCACCCCCCTCTGGCCTCACGCCATAAAGTTTAATGCGAACTACGTTGACTTTGATCCCCTCAAAGGGTACATAGGCTCTAGGCTTGACACACAGTCAAGTCCAACTCATCTGTGTTCTTAGAGCAGAACATTGGCACCGACCGTGGGGAAAGATAAATTTCCATCCCCGTGACCATCAATGGCGAACACTAGAAGCCATAGCAGAAATCCACCATAGCAGACTGACGGAGAGCCCCTGCCAGACCAAACTCAAGCCGGGCCAAGCCAGCCACAGGGACAACCGCGACGTGAAAACACCCAAGAGGGCCACGTTACTGACACAGCAACTTCCCCTCCCACAGATGATCAGCCGTTGTTGGAGGCACATAGGGAGATTCCTACTCAGGACGCTCTGGCGATAGAAGCCGACGTCCGCATCCTTCAGAGAACGCAAGAATCACTTCTGCAGAGGCTCGAAGATAAGGAAAGGCGGGACCAACTGCAACGACAGGCGGATTTCCAAACCTTAGCACAAATGATAAGGGAGGAACTTCAAAATCATCACCAACAAGACAATCGGAGAGAAACCCGTACGGGAAGAGGCCGGGCCGACGAGGACATCAGCAGCTCGCGACCAAGAACGAGGCGGGGAAACGCCAGCAGACCGGACTGAAGAACGAGCGTAGAACGAGGGCACCCACCGCCTCAAGAAAATCGTGACAACTTGGAAGGCCGAGATGGTAACGCGGACCACAACGGCCAAGGCGGGAGAGGAGACCGAGACCAACAAGAGCGCCTTGTGGAAGACAAGACTCCTCAGACCCATAGATCACCTCGTCATGGATCGCCCTGAGAATATCGAATGAAGTACCTGACGGAGTCCGGTAGGTCCCCATTCTCGAGGGCAGCAGCGACGGCCCGTTACCCGAAACACTTTGACCTAGCCGACTTGCCAAAGTACGACGGAACTTAGGATCCTCGCAACCATCTCGAAGTTTTCGAAAAACTCATGTGGGTCCGGTCAATTGATGGCCCAGTCATCCAGCGTCTCTTCGCGGCCACTCTGACTGGGCCGGCGCACAAGTGGCTGAGTTCACTCCCGAACAACTCCATCCGAAGTTTTGAAGACCTTGGACGAAAGTTAGAGTTGCATTTTGCCACCAGTAAAAAGCAGCCGAAATCCGAATTCACACTGAGTAAAGTGAGGCAGAAGAAGGGTGAGGCGCTCCAGAAATATCTAGATCGTTTCCGTGACGTGGCGATGCAAGTGCGATCGCTATCCGAGGACGTCCACGTACACTGCCTGGTCAACGGGCTAGACCCATCATCACGACTAGCCCGGAATTTATGCAAAAACCCGGTTTACATGTTGGCCGAGTTCTACACCCAGGCCAAGAAATACCTGGAAGTGGAGCAAATGGAGGCTGCCAATGCTAAGGAACCCGAGAGGGCGAGACATACCACACCCAACTCAGGAGAACGGCCCAGCAAATAGAAGACCGAACCCCGGAGACGGAACAGGGAAAGTCGGGTCAAACTGGACCGAGCCGACCATAAGGCAAAATACGACAGCTACACGCCTTTGAATGCCCCTCGGTCACAGGTATGGAAAGAGGTAGCCCAGGCCGAGATACGGCAGGTGGACAAGCCAAAGCCTCTTAGAGGCCGCTCCAATACGGACTGTACCAAGTTCTGTATGTTCCATGACTGCCATGGACATACAACCGATGAATGCTATGACCTCCGCGACGCCATTGAAAAGTTCGTAAGGGAAGGAAAACTACGTCAGTATGTCATCAAGACCCAGGGAAGGACGAGAGGCAAACGCAATTACCGCGGCCGCACTAGAAGTCCGCCCAAGGAGACCCAAAAGCCGGGGAAGAAGCAGAAGACCGCCTCTGACGACGAGTTCCCCGACGTTGATTTCTAGTGCAACGTCGTCAGCGGAGGATTTGGGGGGGCGGGGACACGGTGAGCCAACGTAAGAAATACCTTGGCGAGGTCCTAACCGTCAGAGATCTCCCCAAGTTTAAGGACGATCCTGCCAAACCGAAGCCGCCCCCCTTGACCTTCACCAACGAAGAACTAAAGGGCGTCATTCTCGGCCACCTAGACAGACTGGTGATCACCGGAACCTTGGTGAATTGCCGCGTGAAGAGAATCTTCGTGGACGCAGGAAGTTCGGCCGAAATCATAAGCTGGGATGCCTATAAAAGGATGCATCTCGACAAAGAGGATCTTAAGTCGTGCAAGACCACCCTGATCGGATTCAACGGCGAACAATCTGTTGGAAATTATGCCCTAGGGGCAATTCATTGTACTTTGGATATTTAAGTTATTTAAAGTATTCTCTTTTGTTATCATTTTCGTTTGCATGTTCGTATTGATAACTGCATCCCTGGGTAATCTTACAGATTATCCTAAATGTCCCTGGTCGGTCATCTACACGGGAGTGAAGATGAAATAAGACCAGTATGACTTTGATGAGGTATGGAGATACGAGTCAAAGTCATGGGCACTTGTAGGAGTACAAGGTGCTCGACCGACCCACTATGAGAAAGCTGCATGGATTAAGTCATAAGCTTATCTCATGTATAACCGCGTCACGACGCTCTATGACCTGAGATCATCATGGATTCCTACATGATGAGTCACTGATCTTTGACCTGGTCAAAAGTCACCTTTGACCGGGTGATGATAAAAGCTAGGATCAGGATCAGTGGTTTTCATGCGGAGGAATGTGAGTGGTCAAGATGGGATTTGTCCCTCACATATGTAGAGAGATAATGATGGGCCCCTCGATGAGTGAGTCTAAGAAATGTATGGCCATACTGTGATGGAAAGGAGTTTCCATTTCACTTATTAGACTACTCGAGAATCGAGAAAGCAATGGTCAAGAAAAGGAAGTTGACATTATCCATGCCTCATCCTTGACCAAATTATCGCGTGACAAAAGGGACGTGACATGGTTGTACGATAGGTAGTATCGTGTCATCGATCCCCATGTGAATTGGGTAGTTGCAATGTCTTGCTAGAGGCCGCTTGCGACTTGTGGGCTGATACAGTGTTGGCCCACTGCCAATCTCATATGGGCCTGCAGGGTCGCACACAAGAATAATCCAACACGGGTGAAAGTGTCCAGGTTCATTGAATCTCAGATTAATCTGAGATTAAATGAATACTAAATTTGATCTAGGATTTATATATATATATATATATATATATATATAATTCGAAATTAATATATATATATTATAAATTGAGATTATAATATTATATATGATATTTGTTTAGTATTTAATTTATTTGATAAATTAAATATCTGAAACAAATAGAGATATTGTATCTCATTTAATTTCGAATAAAGATATCGTATATCTGTTTAATATTAAATTGAGATATGGTATCTCAGATTTAATTAAATAGATAGATATCATATCTCGGATTTAATTTATGATGATAAATTAAATCAAAAGGCTTTAAATTTAGATTTGATTTAAATTCAAAATTCGAATTTCCAAATCTGGCTTTTAATATATTCAATTACATTTATGAGATAGATGTGATTGATATGTTGACCAGATTCAAAAATCTGAATTTCCAAAATTAATAAAGGATTAATTTTGGTTATATAATATGCCTATCGGGTTTAGAAAAACCTAAGGGGTTTTTCAGTCGAGCGTATTCAGAAAAACCGCGAGAAACCCTAGAGCAACTTGAGAGAGAGAGAGACGCACAAGAAGCGCTAGCACGCTGCCGCAACCGTGTTTGGGGATTGTTCGTGTGGATACCAGTAGAGAAAGCCGATCTAAGAGTCGACTTCTGCTGATCGAAAGAACGAGACGCAGACGTGTTGATCGCCCACCTGATCAAAGGAACGAGACGCGGACGTGTTGTTCGAGAAGGTAGCCCACCTGATCAAAGGAACGGAACGCGGACTAGTTCAACACAAGGTATGATTCGGTTTCCTTAACTCTGATTTAAACGTCGTTGAGTGATCCTTCGGAAGGATTCGTAAGAAATTTTTAATCCGCTGCGTGTACGAATCCCAACACAATCTTTCCCAAAGGGGTATATTGACCTCAGATTAACCCTCGGAACAAAAGAAGCATTCAAGTCAGAGCGCGTCAGGTTCATAGTGGCCGACTTCCGCTCTCCATACAACATCATTCTCGGCCGACCAACGATTCATAACTGGGACATACTGGTATCCACCAAGCACCAGAAGTTGGAGATGATTAATGACAAAAACCAGCTGGTCGTGGTATCTGGAGACCAAAAGGAGTCACGGCAGTGCTACCTCGAAGCCCTTCGGGTCGAGGAAAGAGGACCCTCATCTCCACCTCGACTCGAACCCAAGCAGACGATGACCGAGGTAAACGACAACAGGCACCCCCGGCAGCCGATTAACATGGTAGAGCTTGACCTCCGAGAGCTAGATGACCTAAGACCCGAGCCGGAGGGAGAACTAGAGGAAGTAGCGCTAGGAACGGACCCATCCAAGACCGCCAAAATTGGCAGAGATATGAAGGATGACCTAAAAACGTAAATGATCCGTTTCCTAAGGTAGAATCAGGAAGTTTTCGTCTGGAACTCGGCTGAGATACCCGGCATTGACCCCCACTTCTGCTGTCACAAACTTGGCATGTGGCCGAGATCGAGGCCCATAGCGCAGAAGAAGAGGAACATTGCCGATAACAGACAAAAGGCCCTCGAGAGCCACGTTGAAGAACTCCTAGCGGCCGGATTCATTCGGGAAGTACAATATGCGACATGGCTCTCGAATGTAGTCATGGTACTCAAACCCAACGGCAAGTGGAGAGTGTGCGTCGACTACACGAATCTGAACAAGGCGTGCCCAAAGGACTCCTACCCGATGCCAAACATCGATCAGCTCGTGGACAACTCAGTCGGCTACCAGCTCCTCTCCTTCATGGACGCCTACTCTGGGTACAATCAGATCGCCATGCATCCAGACGACCAGGAGAAAACCGCGTTTATGACGGACAAAGCAAATTACTGCTACAACGTCATGCCTTTCGGCTTGAAGAATGTCGGGGCCACCTACCAACGAATGATGAACCGGGTATTCGAAGATCAAATCGGCCGCAACATAGAAGTCTACATAGACAACATGATTGTGAAGTCAAGGCATATAGAGGACCACATCCGGGACCTAGAACAGACATTTGAAAAGTTACGGAGACATCGAATCAGGTTGAACCCGGCCAAATACGCTTTCGGAGTCCCAACTGGAAAGTTCTTGGGCTTCATGTTGACCAACCGAGGAATTGAGGCCAACCTGGACAAGTGCAAGGCCGTCCTAGAAATGCAGCCCCCGAGGACCAAGAAGGAGGTTCAGCAATTGACGGGCCGCTTCGCCGCCCTAACAAGGTTCCTCCCAAAGACGGCCGAGAAAGCCCTGCCTTTCTTCAAGTTATTAAAGAAGGAAACCAAAGGCGTTTGGAATCCGCACTGCGACGCGGCCTTCGAAGAAATCAAGCGGTGTTTGGCAACCCCCCGGTACTCACTAAACCGGACCCGGGGGAGACCTTGTTCCTGTACCTGTCAATAGGTAATGAAGCCGTCAGCGCTGCCTTGGTAAGAGAAGCTGAGACCGGACAAACGCCGATATACTTCATAAGCAAGGCCTTACAAAGCTCTGAACTCCGGTACCAGAAGCTGGAGAAAGTGGCCTTTGCCCTACTCATCGCTGCCAGAAGGCTCCGGCCATATTTTCAGGGACATCGGATAGTGGTACGCACCAGCCAACCGATCCGGCAGATCCTCCACAAGCCGGACTTAGCGAGAAGAATGACTAACTGAGCGATTGAGCTGTCAGAATTTGACATCACATTCGAAGCTCAACAGGCGATCAAGTCCCAGGCAATGGTAGACTTCATCAGGGAATTAACCCCGTCAATAACAAGTGACGGAACCTGGAAGGTCTTCGTAGACGGATCCTCCAACGCTAAGGGCAGCGATGCAGGAGTCATTGTCGAAAGCCCGTAGGGGGTCGCCACCGAGCACTCCCTCCAATTGGAGTTCCCGACCTCCAATAACCAAGCCGAGTACGAAGCGCTTTTGGCCAGATTGCTCCAAGCAAGAGATAATGGGGCGCATCGAGTAAATGTTTTAACCGACTCGCAGCTCGTCGCCGCACAGATCAACGACAGTTACCAAGCGAAGGGGCCTCTTATGGCGAAATACCTGAACCGCGCCAAGGAACTCATGGCCAAGTTTGATGAAGTGATGGTCACCCATATCCTAAGAGAGGAGAATACAAGAGCCGACATCCTCTCCAAGTTGGCAAGCACTAAGGGACCGGACAATCACAGGACCGTCATCCAGCAGAATCTGACCGAATCGAGCTACGTCATGACCATCTTGGCCGGCTTTGACTGGAGGAAGCCAATAGAGGACTACCTGGAGAGGGGAATTATCCCTACTGACCCAACCGAGGCCAAAAATTTGATCAGGGAGGCCGCTATCTACGCCATGGTCGATGATCAACTCTACAGAAAGGGACTTCATTGCCCAATGATGCAATGTCTAGGCGAATCCGAGGCAAGGTACGTACTGGCCGAACTACACGAAGGAAGTAACGGCCACCACATGGGGGGCAAGGCTCTCATTAGAAAGGCACTACGCGCCGGTTACTATTGGCCCACCATGCAGCATGACGCCATAGAAACAGCCAAGAAGTGCGATAGTTGCCAGAAACACGCTAAGATCATATGGCCGCCGCCTACAGAATTGAAAGGAATGCCGGCCCCCTGGCCCTTTTATAAGTGGGGCATGAACATCCTCGAACCATTCAGACCGGCACAAGGGCAATGCAGATGGCTTATCGTTGTCGTCGACTACTTCACCAAATGGATTGAGGCAAAGCCGCTCGCCACAATAACCTCGGCCAGAGTAATGAAGTTTTTTCGCTGCAACATCGTCTCCTGCTTCGGAATATCTGCCGAGGTCATAACAGACAATGGGACCCAGTTCATGGACCACAGGTTCCAGGCGTTAATGTCCAACCTGGACATTAAACAGCACTTCTCATCTGTGGAAAACCCCCAGTCAAATGGCCAGGCTGAGTCTGCCAACAAGATCATCCTAGACGGACTAAAGAGGCGCATGCTGCAAGCCGACACCAACTAGACCGAGCAGCTGCACAGCGTTCTCTGGGGATACCGGACAAGCGTGCAGTCTTCGACCCACGAACCCTGTTCAGGCTAACCTATGGATGCGAAGCGATGATCCCGGTCGAAATCGGGCAACCATCTTGGAGAAAGGTTAAAGCGAGACAAGAAGGGCAGGAGTCGAATGACGACGCCTTGAAAACCGACTTGGACCTCATAGACGAAATCCGAGTCACAGCTCACTGCCGGGAATTAGCCGCCAAGCAGCTACTCGCGGCTAAGTACAATAGAAAGGTCCGACTGCGGTCATTCAACCGAGGGAACCTCGTACTCCGACGGGCTAACATAGGCAATAAGAATGCCAGGGACGGAAAGCTTGCGGCAGACTGGGAAGGCCCCTACCGGATCTAAGAGAAGCTCGACGGAGGGGCATACATCCTCGAAACCCTAGCACGGAAGCCGATCAAAAGAACCTGGAACGCTGACAAGCTAAAGGTCTACTACAGCTAGATCCCGCCCCGGCTCAAAATGGCTTGTTGGTTATTACTTTTGAAACTTTAAAGTTTAAGTTATTTTGCTTTCTACTCACGTTTCTTTGTAAAGCCCCTTAGGGCTATTTTTATCAATAAAGGATCCCACTGAGGAGATTCATTAATGTGCACAAATATTCGCTTAAGCGTGAAACTGAGGCAATCAAAGCCCGGTCAAAACTTCGGAAGCCGAGGCAAATAAGCCTGGCACGAATGAACGGCTCCGAGGTCGTGTACCCGACCGAAAACTAAAAACATCTAGATGTACGAAAACCGGCTGTTGTACTCCAACAGGCATTGGTTAGAGCTTGGCGAAGGCGCCATACGTGGCCTTTCGCGAAATTGACGCGTCAACGCTCGCCCGACTAAGCAAGCGAACTACCATGCCGACCCTGATCAGGTCAAAATGTTTGATTAGAGGCAGACGAAGCCTCGGTTGAACATTTGGTAGTTTAGCCCTTACGTCGGTTAAAAATAATCCGACTAGTGAAAGTTGGAGTCTAACCAGTAAAAGTTGGACCGAGGTAGTGCGGTTAGTTACACCTGACGAGGTTGAAACAAGACAACCCTGCCCCAACCTCCCACGCGCAAGTGTGGTAGAGTGAAAACGGCTCGTATTCATTACAGTCAACACACATCTAAACTAAGTTTAGAATTTTCGACAAAGTCAAAAGGATGATAAAATAATCATTCATTGGCTAGAGTTTATACAGAATGGCCCAAAGGCCAGAATTGTTCAGAAAAATTTCAAGGGCAAGAGAAAAGTACAAAGCCCCAAGTCTAGCTGAACGAACTGGCTCCAGGACCTCCACCCCCAGTGGCACCCTCCTCCGAGCCGTCAGTAGGACCCTCAACGGCAAGAGACTAGTAAGGGATCAGATTCCCGTCCTTCACAAAGGCGCGGTAATCATAACCCTCCACGTTAAGCTCGACGCTGGGGTTGAAGAACCGGATTTGAGCCAGGGCCTGCTCGAAGCACTCGCTGGCCGTCTGCAATAGCGCGTCGGACGCCTCCCTATGTGCCGCCTGCTCCGACAGAAGGGTCGTTTTGGTGACCTCTTGCTCGGCAACCAAGGAAGCCCGCTGCTGTTGGAGGACTTTCATTGCAGCCAAACTCTCGGACAACCCCTTCTGGGCCCGATTGCACTCCTCAGACAGCTTCTCAGCAAAGTCCCGCGAGAGCTGGAGCTCCTCATCAGCCTTCGCCGCCGTGGCCTTGGCAATATCTTGCTCCTCCTCAGCTGACTTGGCTCTAGCCTCAGCCACGGCCAAAGCCTTGTTAAGCTCCTCAGCAGATTCGGCTTTAGCCTCTGCCATAGCTAAGGCCTTCTTCAGTTGCTCCTCAGACGCCCTCAGCCTTCTGCAGTCAGCATCGGCCTGAGCATACTTCTCTCGCACCAAGACCAGGGATTGAACATATCCGACCGACCGGCACAATTGCTTTTGGGCCGTGTGCAATTCATCCAGGGCCGGCGGAGACAAAGGCCGGCTTTTCATAAAATGCCGAGGAGGAAGGAAAGCAACATCAACCTCCGGGACCACCCCCTTATCCCACAAAAAGCCGTGGGGGAAGACCGAAGACAGACCCAACGGCAGGGGAGGAGGAAGCGGAGGAGGAGGTGGAGCGGATAGCAAGCCCAATGCTGCCTCAGGGAAGACCACGGCCTCGTCCTCCTCAACAGTGATCACGGCCTCCTTTCCCTTCAAGGCCTCAGACTCTATCGCCGGGGAAGGTACGACGACGGCAGCAGAAGAAGAACCCTGGCCGACTGAGGCCTTGGATTTCTTCGAGGCATCGGCCACCGAAGCACCGGCACCATCAAGAGCATCTCGCTTCTTTGTCTGTTGACTCGGGGAGGCAGCAGCAGGGTTCGCCTTTTGAAGATACAGCAGAAGGGCACTCATGTCTCTGGCTGAAAGAGAAAAAGATGAAACAAGTTAGAAAAACGGATCCAAAATCCACATGAAAATACAAGACGGCATGCTAGCAAAATATCCTACAATCGGGGGGTATCGGCTTGGAACCAGCCCCAGTAATAAAAAAGGCCGCACTCTGAATCCCGTACTCCTTCACATAGGCTGTAACATCCTGAATTTTGAATCTAATATCTTGAACATAAACCTATCTTGGGAAGACTAGTAGGCTCTATTTTCAGAAAGTGATAAATTTGAAATCAGTATTTTGCGGGACCCACGGCAAAAAAATAATTCTCTGCAAACTTTCTCGTGAAGTTTGAAAAAAATGGCCGCGGGACCCACTCAATAATAATTTATTATTTAAATAATATTATATTATATTATTAAAATATTAAAATATTATTAAAAAATTTTAAAATTTGTTCACGGGGCGGCTGAAGAAGTCACGGGAAAGTTTTCATTTTATAATTTTAGGAAAATTACGTAAAACGACCCAGAGACGAAAATTACACTTAAAGACCCATTTTCCAACTATAAATAGACCTTCCATTTCATTTCATTCTTCACAACTTCTAAGAGCCATAGAGAGAGGTAGAGAGAGAGAGAGTAGAGATATTTGCTTGAGAGTTATAATAGCTGGTTGGTGATTCGGGTATTAGCAAGTAACAGGTAACTCTGAATATTCTTCCTTATACTTGTGAATTATGTATGATTATAAATTTGTTTGTTTACTATTTTGGCAAGAATATTTAGAAAATATTTATGGTTTTAAGATCTGGTGTGGGAACTTTGACTTGCAAATCTGTAGAGGTACTATTTATACGTACGTTACTATTCACATATACCGTATTTACTATTCATTTTACTATTCACATATACCGTATTTACTATTCATTTTACTATTCACGTATACCGTATTTACTATTCATTTTTACTATTCACGTATACCGTATTTACTATTCATTTTTACTATTCACGTATACCGTATTTACTATTCATGTTACTATTCACGTATACCGTATTTACTATTCATGTTACTATTCACGTATACCGTATTTACTATTCATGTTACTATTCACGTATACCGTATTTACTACTCATTTTACTATTCATGTATATACCGTATTTTACTATTCACAGATACGCATAGTATTTTACTATTCATAAATACGCATATCAATGTATATAATGGTATAATAATGCATTATTTTTGAGTAAATACATTCATCATGGCGGTTGTAATGTGATGGGTGGAGTAAGGAGGGAATTGAATGATAAGAATTGTTTATGCCACCACTCGGTGCACAGTGGATGGTACTTTTCAGGGCCCCATCTTCCATGTTTTCCTCTGGCCGGGATTTCATTGGAGATGTGGGACATGTGACACCTCCTTAGTTGTTATTTTAAAGGAGGGGAGCCATAGTCCAGATTTAAGCTCTATACCTTTGGCCGGGTGTATCTTAAGTTTTGGTGAGCTTGAAACCATCCAGTCAAATGAATGAGTTTCTATTGGACTATATGTTAGCCTATGGTTCCAGTCAGCGGTATACGGTTGGAAGGGGATATAAGGGAGGCTGCATACTGCATAGTGCATTTCTGAATTATTCAATAAAAAAATGATGAGTATTTTGTAAAGGCATTTGATGTGAACAACGGTATATCTAAAAATATCTGAGTATATTAAATTCACATTATATTACCTTTTATTTTTGTCATATGTAATTTGCTCGTGTAAGGTAGAAATATTCAGTAGTTACTGAGACGTGGAATCTCATCCCATATTAACATTTTTCAGGTGATTATTCTAGTAGAGAGCAAGGGAAGGCACCTATGGAGTGAGCTCTGGAAGCTCTTTTGATCTCCAATAGATTATGTTATGTTATTTTATTTGCCATGAACCTAAGACTTCCGTTTTGTATTTAACTCTGAAATATTTTCTGAAATTTATTCTGATTATGTATTACGGGTTTTATTCGAAATGGTAACATTGTAAAAGGATTTGGATATTGTTGAACTCTTTTGAAGGTATTTTCAATATTTTGACCGAGTTTTTGGTGATGAAAATGAGGTGTTACATTTTTGGTATCAGAGCTAAAGGTTCCATGGCAATTTTGTTTATTTTCTAAAGTGATTTCTTAAAAAAAAATTTAAAAGTTCGTGGCAAATTAAATATCATAACATGAGCACTTCCCTTTGTTAGATTTAGAATTTATTTAGCTATTTTTATTTGTTTAGTGTCCTTATAGTATTAATCATAGGAGGAGATAATGGCAAGAACTCGAAGAACTAATTCAACCCCTGCTCCGTCCCAAAGAGGTCTCCCTCCGCATCAAGATGGTCCCTATCCTCAGGATAACAATGCCCTTTTGGCAGAGTTACGAGACGTCATCTTGGAGATGAGAGAGAAAGTGAATAGACACGAGGATGAACTAGCAAAAGGAAGAGGCCAAGGTGGTAAGGCAGGAAAGGAGAAGGCTCTGGAAGTCACACCTTCTGACCATCAATCAAGGGGAGGAAGTCATTCTCGCACTGAAGATGGAGGTAGTAGCGGTTCTCATTCTCAATACCATCCCTTACCTATTACTGAGGTTTGGGAAAAATTTCGGAAGTTTACTCCACCGATGTTCGAGGGGAAGCTAGATCCGATTGCAGCACTGGAGTGGCTGAAGCGTGTAGAAAAGATTTTCAGAGTTATCGAGATTAGCTCACAACAAAAGGTGATGGTTGCTGAACAATTGTTGCAGAAAGCAGCTGAAGAATGGTGGGAAAGCACCAAAACAAAAAGAAATGCTGAGATGACGTGGGAAGAGTTTAAGGAAAAGTTCGAAAATTATTACTTTTCCCCTTCAATCAGAATAGAGAAAGAAACTGAATTCCTCACATTCAGGCAAGGGGAATTACATGAAGACGAATTTATTACTCGCTTTTTAGAGTTGTCTAAATTCTGCGGATATTCACAGAACAACTCTAAATGGTTGAGTGCTCGATTGGTTGAAAAAGCTAGACCAGACCTAAAAACAGCTCTATCACCGTTCCTTGATGAAACAAGGGATTTTGAAGAAATATGCGACAAACTGCGCACGATAGCAAGGAACAAACGAGAAGAGGAAGCTGAGAAGATGAAGGGTTTTCAGGCCAGATCTACACACCTCATGAGACCAACGGGAGGAGTTACTAAGAAGCAGAGTCACAACTTCAGTAATGTGAATACGCGGTTTAGCCAACCATCCAGAAATCACTTTGGTGGACCATCGAGGAGTTATTTTACTGGACCCCAAAGAAGTCATTTTAGCAGACCACCGAGGAGTCAATTCAAAGGACCTCAAAGGAGTCACTTCAGTGGAGGTCAGAGTTCATATAGGGGATCCACAGCTCCTGTTGCAAGCACCGCTAACAATCAGATGTGTGCCAAGTGTGGAAGAATACACCAAGGACCATGTGTGACGTGTTTCAACTGTGGAAAGCCAGGACACATTTCCAGATTTTGTGAGGAGGAGCCTCGAGGAGCCAAGGATGCTAGAACTGCAGTGCCAGGGAAAGTGTTTGCACTATCACATCAGGAGGCAAGTGCTTCACCAAATCTGATTAAAGGTATCCTCAAACTCCAAGGTCTTGAAGTAGAAGCCTTATTTGATTCTGGTGCCACACACTCTTTTATATCATACGACTGTGTGCCTCGATTGAATTTAAAAGTGAGTGAATTGCCTTATTATATGATTATTTCTACACCGGCGGGAGCTTCAGTAAAAACTTCTAGGGCTTGCTTAAATTGTACGATTGAGATTGATAATAGGATCTCAAATATAGACCTTGTTTGTTTACCCACGAAGGGTATCGATGTAATAATAGGGATGGATTGGTTGTCAGCTAATGACATCATCCTTGACTGCAAGAGGAAGACTATCTCTCTTGCGGATGACTCTATGAGTCATAGTAGACCACAATCGTTGTCTATAGTACAAGATGAAAAGCCTGTTCATCATGGTTGTCTTGCGTACATGGTGTTTTTCTCCATTCAAGCAGAAGTAGAGGAAGGGATAGAAGATATCGAAGTGGTAAACGAGTTTCCGGAGGTATTCCCGAAAGAAATGACAGGTTTACCCCCAGAGAGAGAAGTAGAATTTTCTATTGATCTCGTACCTGGAACGGAACCTATATCTAAAGCTCCTTACCGAATGTCTCCATCGGAACTAGCAGAATTGAAGAAGCAGATCGAAGAATTGTTAGAAAAGGGTTTTATCAGACCCAGTGTATCTCCTTGGGGATCGCCCGTACTCTTTGTGAAGAAGAAAGATGGGAGCCTGAGACTATGCATTGACTATCGCCAGTTGAATAAAGTGACTATAAAGAATAAATATCCTTTACCCAGGATCGACGATCTACTTGATCAGTTGAAGGGAGCATCCATATTCTCCAAGATCGACCTCAGATCAGGTTATCACCAACTGAGAGTCAAAGCTGAAGATGTCTCAAAAACTGCATTCAGAACTAGATATGGCCATTATGAATTTCTTGTTATGCCATTTGGGCTAACAAATGCTCCAGCAGTATTCATGGATTACATGAATAGAATTTTCCGACCATATCTAGATAAATTTGTAGTGGTTTTCATTGACGACATCCTTATCTACTCTAAGGATGAAGAAGAGCATAAAGAGCACCTTAGAATCGTGCTACAAGTGTTGAAGGAGCACAAGCTCTATGCGAAACTGTCTAAGTGCGAATTTTGGTTGAAGGAAGTAAAATTCCTAGGCCATGTCGTATCGGCTGAAGGTGTTGCAGTGGACCATACTAAAGTTGAAGCAGTTCTCCAATGGGAACGACCAAAGTCCGTGACTGAGATCAGGAGTTTTCTAGGTCTAGCTGGCTATTATAGGAGATTTATCAAGGGCTTTTCGCAGATAGCTATGCCCTTGACAAAGTTAACTAGGAAGGGTCAACCATATGTATGGGACGAAAAGTGTGAAGCAGCTTTTCAAAATTTGAAGACTAAGTTGACTACGGCACCAGTACTTATAATTCCAGATCCTGCTCAGACCTTTACTTTGTACACAGATGCTTCCAAGAAAGGTCTTGGGTGTGTATTAATGCAAAATGGTAGGGTAGTGGCTTATGCTTCTCGACAGTTAAGGCCACATGAAGGGAATTATCCTACTCACGACTTAGAACTGGCAGCAGTAGTGTTTGCTCTGAAGATTTGGAGGCACCACCTCTACGGTTCAAAGTTCGAGGTTTATAGTGACCACAAAAGTCTGAAGTACCTGTTCGACCAAAAGGAGCTCAACATGCGACAGAGGAGATGGATGGAGTTTATCAAGGACTACGACTTCGAATTGAAGTATCATCCAGGAAAGGCGAACGTTGTAGCAGATGCCTTAAGTAGAAAGACAATCCATGTAGCCCAGATGATGATCAGAGAACATAAATTGCTCGAGGAGATACCGAGTACATCTATTGATGTAATGTCAGGTTTGGTCGCTACCATGGAAGCATTAACTATTGAAAGCACAATTTGGAAAGAGATTAAATTCGCTCAGCTCGAAGATGAGTATCTATTAAACGTGAGGGAAGATATTGAAGAAGGAAAAGAATCGAAATTTGGGATCGTTAGAGATGGGATATTAAGGTATAAAGGAAAAGTGTGCATACCTAATGATGGAGAAATAAAAAGGCTCATACTAGAGGAGGCTCATCGGAGTAAATACACTATCCATCCTGGAGCAACCAAGATGTATCATGATCTCAAGCGGAATTGGTGGTGGCGGGGCATGAAGAAAGATGTGACTGACTTTGTCACTAGTTGTTTGACTTGTCAGAAAGTCAAGATCGAACATCGGAAACCTCCTGGATTATTAAAGAATTTGGATATCCCAGAGTGGAAATGGGACAGCATCTCTATGGATTTTATCATGGGGCTTCCTCTAACGACATCCGGACATAATGCCATTTGGGTAATTGTCGATAGGTTAACTAAGTCAGCTCATTTTCTAGCAATTGCAGCAGAATACTCATTGGAGAGACTAGCAAAGATCTACATGAAGGAGATTGTCAGATTGCATGGGATACCGAATAGCATCGTATCTGATCGTGATCCACGATTCACTTCACGATTTTGGAAAGCATTGCAGAATGCTATGGGAACTCGGATGAGTTATAGTACCGCTTATCATCCTCAAACTGACGGGCAGACTGAGAGGACTATTCAAACTCTGGAAGACATGTTGCGGGCTTGTGCAATCGAACTAAAAGGAAGTTGGGACGATCATCTTCATCTTGCGGAGTTTGCATATAACAATAGTTATCACTCCAGCATTGAGATGGCACCTTATGAGGCTTTGTATGGAAGAAAATGTAGATCTCCTATTTGCTGGACGGAATTGAATGAGCGAATTTTAATAGGTCCAGAACTTGTGGACGAGACGACTCAAAAGATTAAGGTGATTCAACAGAAACTTCTCACTGCTCAGAGTCGACAGAAGAGTTATGCTGACAAGAGAAGACGACCGTTGGAGTTCATGGTGGGCGAACATGTATTCTTAAGAGTCACACCAATGACTGGCATTGGTAGAGCAATACGAGCAAAGAAGCTTTCACCTCGTTTTATGGGTCCTTATGAGATTTTGGAGAAAATTGGACCGGTAGCTTACAGAATTGCATTACCTCCACAGCTTGCGAACCTTCATGATATCTTTCATGTATCGCAACTGAAGAAATACCAACCGGATCCTTCCCACATTATAGAAGTAGAAGAGGTAGAACTCAAGGATAACATGACGTATAAAGCCGAGCCGGAGCGGATTGTTGATGCAAGGGACAAGAAATTAAGAAACAAGACCATTAGACTTGTAAAAGTCGAGTGGAAAGGAATGGTTCCCGGAGATGCTACTTGGGAAACGGAGGAGAGCATGCGACAAACCCATCCTCAATTATTTAAATAGGTTAGAATTCTTATTATGGCGAAATTTTGAGGACAAAATTTTCTTTTAGGAGGGGAGAAATGTAACATCCTGAATTTTGAATCTAATATCTTGAACATAAACCTATCTTGGGAAGACTAGTAGGCTCTATTTTCAGAAAGTGATAAATTTGAAATCAGTATTTTGCGGGACCCACGGCAAAAAAATAATTCTCTGCAAACTTTCTCGTGAAGTTTGAAAAAAATGGCCGCGGGACCCACTCAATAATAATTTATTATTTAAATAATATTATATTATATTATTAAAATATTAAAATATTATTAAAAAATTTTAAAATTTGTTCACGGGGCGGCTGAAGAAGTCACGGGAAAGTTTTCATTTTATAATTTTAGGAAAATTACGTAAAACGACCCAGAGACGAAAATTACACTTAAAGACCCATTTTCCAACTATAAATAGACCTTCCATTTCATTTCATTCTTCACAACTTCTAAGAGCCATAGAGAGAGGTAGAGAGAGAGAGAGTAGAGATATTTGCTTGAGAGTTATAATAGCTGGTTGGTGATTCGGGTATTAGCAAGTAACAGGTAACTCTGAATATTCTTCCTTATACTTGTGAATTATGTATGATTATAAATTTGTTTGTTTACTATTTTGGCAAGAATATTTAGAAAATATTTATGGTTTTAAGATCTGGTGTGGGAACTTTGACTTGCAAATCTGTAGAGGTACTATTTATACGTACGTTACTATTCACATATACCGTATTTACTATTCATTTTACTATTCACATATACCGTATTTACTATTCATTTTACTATTCACGTATACCGTATTTACTATTCATTTTTACTATTCACGTATACCGTATTTACTATTCATTTTTACTATTCACGTATACCGTATTTACTATTCATGTTACTATTCACGTATACCGTATTTACTATTCATGTTACTATTCACGTATACCGTATTTACTATTCATGTTACTATTCACGTATACCGTATTTACTACTCATTTTACTATTCATGTATATACCGTATTTTACTATTCACAGATACGCATAGTATTTTACTATTCATAAATACGCATATCAATGTATATAATGGTATAATAATGCATTATTTTTGAGTAAATACATTCATCATGGCGGTTGTAATGTGATGGGTGGAGTAAGGAGGGAATTGAATGATAAGAATTGTTTATGCCACCACTCGGTGCACAGTGGATGGTACTTTTCAGGGCCCCATCTTCCATGTTTTCCTCTGGCCGGGATTTCATTGGAGATGTGGGACATGTGACACCTCCTTAGTTGTTATTTTAAAGGAGGGGAGCCATAGTCCAGATTTAAGCTCTATACCTTTGGCCGGGTGTATCTTAAGTTTTGGTGAGCTTGAAACCATCCAGTCAAATGAATGAGTTTCTATTGGACTATATGTTAGCCTATGGTTCCAGTCAGCGGTATACGGTTGGAAGGGGATATAAGGGAGGCTGC
This sequence comes from Acacia crassicarpa, assembly GCA_034222035.1. Classification (NCBI taxonomy): domain Eukaryota; kingdom Viridiplantae; phylum Streptophyta; class Magnoliopsida; order Fabales; family Fabaceae; genus Acacia; species Acacia crassicarpa. The sequence goes on along the minus strand of JAWXYG010000002.1, from coordinate 57,048,387 downwards.
ATACTGCATAGTGCATTTCTGAATTATTCAATAAAAAAATGATGAGTATTTTGTAAAGGCATTTGATGTGAACAACGGTATATCTAAAAATATCTGAGTATATTAAATTCACATTATATTACCTTTTATTTTTGTCATATGTAATTTGCTCGTGTAAGGTAGAAATATTCAGTAGTTACTGAGACGTGGAATCTCATCCCATATTAACATTTTTCAGGTGATTATTCTAGTAGAGAGCAAGGGAAGGCACCTATGGAGTGAGCTCTGGAAGCTCTTTTGATCTCCAATAGATTATGTTATGTTATTTTATTTGCCATGAACCTAAGACTTCCGTTTTGTATTTAACTCTGAAATATTTTCTGAAATTTATTCTGATTATGTATTACGGGTTTTATTCGAAATGGTAACATTGTAAAAGGATTTGGATATTGTTGAACTCTTTTGAAGGTATTTTCAATATTTTGACCGAGTTTTTGGTGATGAAAATGAGGTGTTACATAGGCAGCCAGCCTGGGGATGGAAGGGACGGTCTCAGGTAAGAGATTGTCATCATCAACCAAGTAGGACATCGGCGGTTTGTTATAATGCCCTTTCTGCCGTAAAGAGGGAACCTCTACTCCACACCTGGGCCCTCCACCCCTTTTAAAAACCAGGGTTGTTGGCCAGGTCTGGCTGCAACCTTGAAGAAGGCTGTCTTAAAACGCTTGAAGGAGTCTGAGAAGGCCCGCATGAGCTTCCTATCCGACCCATTGCGAAGTGAAATCAATCCCTTGAGTTTCTCGCTCTCCTTGGGCGAACCGGGAGTAAAAGGGCTGAAGTAATAGAAGAAAAGGTTGGTTGTACAGGGGATGGGGCTCGGAAACAACTCGCATAACTTTTTGAAGGCCACTAAATAGGCCCAGCCGTTCGGATGAAGTTGCGACGGCGTGAGACTCAGATAGGTCAGGGCCGAGATCTGGAACTCCGTGAAGGGGAAACGAACTTGGATCCAGGTCAACAAATCCTGATAAAAGAAAAAGAAGTTAGTGGACCCAGTTTCACGTACAGAACAGATAGGCTCCTCTGCCCCCGCAGGAATGCATGCACAGCCTTCTAACTCAGGCAGCTGCAGACGGGCGATATCGGCCTCTGACATCAGGGATTGAGTCTTCAATACCTCATGGGATACCCAATCAAACTACCGACACAACACCTCGGGCGGACTAGAAGAGTCCGAACCCTCGGCCTCAGATCGTTGTTTGCAAGGTCGAGACTTAAGGGCCATTATACTTATAGGCAAATAAACAAAACCAGTATCAGTAAAGAGCAGGAATACCTAGCACGACAACAGTTACAGGAGAAAAAGACTGCGGACTCGGACGACTGGGGGCACTAGAAACATCAAGAGAAAGCCGATGCCGGCAGGAACCAAGTATGGAAGAAGCCCTAGCATCTCCCCCATGTGCTATCAGAGCAGAGCTCTCCGCGAGGCAGTCCCAACACGGGCCGAGATACCCTTTCGGGAAAGGATCTGAGCGAATGGAAAAAGGGCCCTCATAAAAATTTAAAGGTTGGGCCATCAGTATTGGGGACCTAGATCTTGACGAGGAGCCTACCCCGGCCCCGCCGGGCAATCCGAGGGGAAGAGCACGCGCTAAGGGTCGAACAGGACGTGGGAACGAAGACCTAGCAGCAATCGGACGAGCCTTGACTCGCCCCGGACGAATAACACCACCTCGGCGCAAAGGACCCAGTACCTCCGTTGCAACAGGATCACCCCCAAGAACCCAATAGGTGGCTCGGGGGAAGCGCATACGAAGAAGCACTTCTTCTTGCGGCAACAACACTGCTCTAGACCTAGGAAAATTTCTGTCTCTTACCATAACAGGATGCCTAAGAACTAAAGGTCTTGTGTTTAAAGGCAAATGATCGAACGAGTTTTGGGTAAGACAACAAAGAAGAAACCCAGAAAATTCGCCAAAGCAACCCAGAAGAGTGGAAAGAACAGCAACACAGGCGACAATCTTAGGAAAATAAACGGCGAAATACAGAGCAATACTGAACAAAAGTGCAAAAAAGTGAACGGAATACCTGTATGAGTAAAATGAGAGAAACTCGGATGCTGGGAATGAAGAACGGCAAAAGTTTCGATCAAGAGAAGACACTTCTCTGTAAACTCAGAGAGAAACCAGAGAGGAAATTTGAGAAATGCTGAATAGCGGGAAAGGTAAAGATAAAGAAAAGAGGAGAAGCTACTTAAACCGTTTAGGCAAAGTAGCGAAACAGCAAGGGTAAAACGGTCTATTCGAACATAGGCACGACGGGATTGGTACAGCACAGCGTCAGCACATTAAATGCACACGAATATCGGGGCGCAAAAAGACGCGACGAATGCAGATTACCACCATTCAGGGCGTGCCAGGTGTGAACTCGCAATGATGGCACGTGCAGGGGGAACCCCAAGGCGCATAGTGAAGGCCAAAGGGCAAAAAGCTTGGGTCCGAAGTTGCTGGCAAGCGTCACGAGCCGGAACGGATCGAATAACCATCTTGGTAAATTGAACTCAGCGTCCTTGGCATGACGCCGCGGCAGAGGCACAAGAAGCCGGCCACGGTTTCAAAACCGACTGATGGGCCGCGGCAACCACAAGCCGGCCCAGCTGAGGTAGAATGCCCCGGCCATAACAAGGGCTGGGGGTAATATACATCTCGGCCGTCCAGAGGCCTGAACGACCAAGCTGGGGGGGCAACTGTTACGGATCGGCCCAACAGCCCAGATCCAGGCCACGGCCCAACTATGCCTGGGAGCATAATTGGCGGGATAATAGGCAAAGATATGAGATCCCAACAACATAGGATCTATCCTAACCATAATCCCGAGATACCAACCCCTAATATCTCGGCCCCGGATATCGCTCGCCAGGCCGGAATACTCGCACCAGACTCCTCTATAAATACAGAGGAACGTTAATCAGGTGCACACGTTCTAACTCATGCTCTATTTACCTTCTATCACACAGAGCACACACACCACCCCCCCTCTGGCCCCACGCCATAAAGTTTACTGCGAACTACGTGGACTTTGATCCCTTCAAAGGGTACGTAGGCTCTAGGCTTGACACCTAGTCAAGTCCAACTCATCTATGTTCTTAGAGTAGAACAACATGCATCTTTGTCTGCAATATTTCACAAACTAACTCTTGGTCTAATTTTTCCTATTTTTATTTTTTGTTGGAAAAAATATTTAGTTATACCAAAAACAAAATTATATATAATTTGAACATTTTATTACAACATATATAGTTTGAAACTTAATTAATATACAAAAAAATCCGGTGTGTGTTGCATGACTTAGCTTGCATGCCAACTACCAAATTAAAAGGTGCCTGCCTTTGGCCGTTGCTTACGCGACTTGTTATTCTTTTGTTTGGCGATAGAATCTATCAACACTGGAACTTTTGTAATTAAGATTAGTTAGTTGTATGATCAGACTCATGTAATTATATACAGTCAGCAGTATTTGCATTTTCTGAAAACGTACGTGTAACGCTCAATATATATGAAATGTAATAATGAAGAAATATAAAATACGTGGAAGAATATATATATATATATATATATATATATACTTCCACAAATCATAGCTGTATTATGTGTACTTGGTCATAGCTGTATTATGTGTATATATATAACACATAATATATATATATATATTATGTGTACTTGGTCATGTTGTAGCTAGGAAGAAAAATATATGTACGATATATTCCATTATTTGAAATCACAAGACATCTTTATTTAACTTTCTCTCCAAAAAAAGAAAAAAAAAAGTTAGCTGGATCATATATATATATATATATAGTTGCTCTTTTTAATTATATGTATCCATGCTTATCTAACCGCTAGGCAACTTTTTTTGGCCAAACTATTTAATAGGCAACTTTTGTTTACCTGATTTAATAGGAAAATTAATCACAAATAAATATATAGATTTCATTAATTTTAAATAATATTTATTAAGGACATTCTTAGAAATGCCTTATTAAGATATAATTTCTTATAGAAAACACCAAGATGATTTTATATTTCTTTTTTTTTTTATACATCATAGTAGGGGAGGGGGCAGGGTTCGAACCTAGACATGGGGGGGAGGCCAGTTAATACTGGCTCCCATGCCACTGTGCTACTAAGGCGCTGGCGATGAAGAGAGTTAAAAAATTAAAATGCCTAATAATCTTAAACAGGAGTTAAAATATGCCCGCAAAAGTATATAATTTTTTCCATCTAAGTTTAGGTGAGCAGGACCTCTTTTATTAATATAATTGGACATATTCCCTCATTCTAATTATAAAGTCTTTTTAACTAATTTGTGGGAAAAAAAGAAGCTAGGATCTGATAATTCCCACATATAGCCGATAATATTGTGAGTCTAAGGGTCTGTTTGGTTCAACGGAGGGGAGGAGAAGGGAGGGATTTTAATGGAGGGAAGGGGAAGGAAGGGGAAGGGAGGGATTTTAATATTACCTTGTTTGGATTGATCAGAAGGAAGGGGAGGGGAGGGATTTTAATGTTACCTTGTTTGGTTTAGGAGGAGAGGGGAGGGAATTTTTTTTAACGTTGACAATTTTACCCTTATATTGGAAGAGGGGTTTAATGTTACTTTATTTAATTCAAAAGGGGATAAGAGGAAAATTATCTTCACATATACTACTTTACTTATATTATAAGTGATTGTTTTTTTTTCAAATTTTATTAAATGTATTGTAACATTTAATTATAAATAAAATTTTTATGCCCTAAATTCAATAGCACTGCTATCCCCAATGGGAACATCAATTATATCATACAAACAAGCATGCAAAAGAATTTGACCCCAACATGAAGTTGCTTTTTGAAATCAAAGTACACCATATTCTATGCTCTAAAAAGCTTGAGGCAACCAATCTGAACATCTCAATGCAGGCACTAGGTTAGGTACTTCTCTGTATTCACTCATAAATATTTCAGACATCACTAACATTTTGTTACTGAAATTGCGAGAGTGCAAGCCAACACCGCTGTCCGTAACTGTTGATTTTATTCATGCAAAACCTTTGGAAGGGCTAATTCTTTGTATCAGGGATATATAAACCTAACCCATCTTTTGGATTACGAATTGAAAGGAGTCAAAATACAAAGCGTTAGATTTCAAGCATGCCGAGGCCTATTTCTCAGTTTTGAGATCTCAATCCAAATAAAATCTCAAAGATAATCCTATTAAAGCGTTAGATTCGTGCGACTGGGTGTTGAGCTGATGTTAGTCTTATAGGTTTCAGGGTAGTATTTTGGGAATAACAATAAAGGACTAGGGACATTTTTGTCCGCTCACATCTCCATTTTAATAATCCCTCCGAATCCGTCCGATTTGGGGGGTGAAGGTTTGAAGGGAAGGGAAGGGAAGGGAAAATTTTAAAAAATTTCCCCTCCCCTCCTAAAAAATATTATTAGCCAAACGAGGGGAGGGGGATAAAATCCCTCCATCCTCCTCCCCTCCCCTCCGATCCCCTCAAACCAAACAGACCCTAAGAGTGGAGGGTCAAGTGATTCGTCGGTCTATTTTAAAACCAAATTAAAAAATAAAATAAAAATAAAAAAATTGAAAGTCAAGCAAGACACTTCAAACATACTGACCAGGACGAGTTTAATAAAAAAAGGTTTGAAGTGATCATAAGCCACCCCCGTTGAACGCTGACCAGGACGCCCCTGAGTCTGACGAGCCCCTTTTTTAATTAAAAAAAAAAGGTATAAACCACCTCGCTGAATTAATTATTTCTGCGTATAATCTTAGGAAAAAGTATTTCTCCAGTCACTGAAAATAGAGTTATCTCTAGTGACTCCAAAACTACGTCGTTTTAGATTAATGAAGAGTATGTTAGTAATTTTAGGTGCATTAATGAAAGGTGTTTCGGTAAAATCTATATGATTAAAAAGCAAACAAAATTATAGAAACACTCTTCATTAATCCAAAACAATGTAGTTTTGGGCTTAGTGGAGATAATTCTATTTTCAGTGACAGGAGAAATCCTTTGCCCTAAATCTTAATATTAGCTATAATGAAATAAGGGTAAAGAATTTCTCCAGTTACTGGAGATAGAGTTATCTTCAGTAACCCCAAAACTACGTCGTTTTGGATTAATGAAAGGTGTTTGTGTAATTTTGTTTATTTTTTAATCATATACATTTTACCAAAACACCCTTCATTAATTTACCTGAAATTACTAACAAACTCTTCATTAATTCAAAACGACTTAGTTTTGGGGTCACTGGAGATAACTCTATCTCCAGGAGAAATACTTTTCCCATGAAATAAAATAAACAATATTTTTATAAATAAATTAATTATGAGTAAAGGATTTCTCCAGTCACTAGAGATAAAGTTATCTCCAGTGACCACCAAACTACGTCGTTTTGGATTAACGAATGGTGTTTCCGTAATTTTGTTTATTTTTTTTATTATATGAATTTTACCGAAACACCCTTCATTAATTCACCTAAAATTACAAACACGCCCTTCATTAATCTAAAACGACGTAGTTTTAGAGTCACTGGAGATAATTTTATCTCCATTGACTGGAGAAATACTTTTCCCATAAATTATATCCGTATAATGAAAATATTTTTTTTTTAAAAAAAATAAATGTTAAATAATTATATAATAAATATTATATTTGTTGATTGTTGAAAATAATATGAAAAGGATTTAGCCAGACGCTCTGCTTTTTTGGCGCAAGATAGAGTCACACCAGAGTTACGTTGTGGGGCTATATATGATCATTGTATGGGATTTAAAAATTAGTTTAGAAGACCAAGGGAGTGGAAACTGGAAAATTTCAAAGAAATAAAAGTGGCGCGTGAAAAAAGACGAGAGAATAAGTGGATGTATATCGTTATTCGTATTCCGTAAGATGGACACTACTGTATTATTGCCTTATGGCCTTGCTCCGTAACAGATCTTACATCTAGTTAAGTAAGATCTACTTAATTAGCTGGCAGCAAAAAAAAAAAAAAAACACTACTTAATTAATTTATAAAGATTACTAAAATTGGTTGAATTAATTATTTATTGTTATTAGGTAAAAACATTATGTCACTCCCAGAAAATATTAATGGTGTTAAACACAGTCTCTCAATCCTTATTATTGGGCGCGTTATAGAAAAAATTCATTTGTAGGGTTATAAATACAACAACGAGTCTTATCTCATAAGTCATTTAGAACTCAAATTTGTAGATAAGTCCTGACGTTACTGAGGGAAATTGTCAAATAACTCGAATTGACTGTTTTTATATGGTCACAGCGCGATAAAACGTTCAAAGTAAATTAAATTTAAAATATTAAAAGTCAATAGTAATTACTAGTATATATTAATGTAATGTAACTGTGACATTTTTATTGTTTCTTTTATTAATTATTAAGCAAGGCAAAGCATGAGAGGGTGAAGAACAATGCATACCCATACTGTGGAGGCCATATAGGGTATACAAACATTGAGCAACATTTGTCAGAGAAGCAGGGGTCTGGATTGAATATCACTATAAAGCATGGAGTGCTATGGTTGCTGCGAGGCAAAACAAAGAGGGCAATATTAATAATCCTCGCGTGTAAGAGACTGTACTATCTCAAAAATGGTAAGTATTGACGATTTTAATTTGATTATAATTGAATTTTTATATAAAAAGCTATCTAAACTTTCGTTTTGCTACAGGAGCTTGAGCCAAAAAGGATAGCGAGGCAAGCTTCCTAGGGAGTGGGGATGAGGATATATATCTTGAAAATAATCATTAAATATATTCACATATAGATTAACAACCGTCAAATAAACTCATTTTAGATGACCAAAATTGATGTCAAATGCTTTATTATATTGTTCTCCATTTGAACCATAAAATATTGGGAACTATATTTCACGGTTTTTTATTAATGACTGTTAAATATATATATATATATGTGTGTATATATATATATGTATATATATATATATATATATATATAGCCCTATAAATAACGGTAATAATTAAATAAATGTTAAATATAACGCGTTGTATATAAAGGTTAAAACTATTAAATATAAATATTTAGCGCTCAGATAAACTTAAATATAAGTAAAAATAACCATTAAATAATAATCCCTCCAATTCTTTTTTTTTCCTAGACCTCCAATTCTAAATATAAGATAAAGTTTATAATACAAATACATTACAGAGTTCATCATATATTTAGGATCAAAATAATAGCAAATTTCCCCCGATGGGAAACTCACCCACCATATGCTAGGTGTGCAACCCAGGCCTGATCCGGATTAGTCGAGACGAAACTCTAGTGAAGCGGGTGGGCAACCAAAAAAAAAAAAAAAGAAGAAGAAGAATCAAATTTGTAATAGTGAGAGTGAGACTGAACAACATTCATAAATTACCTCCCTATTGATGAGCATGAGACGAGCTGGATTGACTTTGTTAATTAACGATTAATTACACATTTTTATTAGGAGATTAGGCCGGAAGAAAATTAAGGTGCAGGGTAGGTCGAGAGTGGATGGTTACGTTGGGATATATATGAACAATCTACCAATTATTGGGTGCACAATAAAGTTGTAGTGCCAGTGAGAATAATGAACCTGACCCTTCCGATCAAAAAAAAAAAAAAAAAAAACCTGACCCAACGTGATGATGAAGATGCTTTATATATATATATATATATATATTAAAAATTTAGGAAAAAGGTTGGGCTTACCCACAGTCCAAGGGTAAGGCGCTTGGAGTCCAGTCTACAGGGGATACTGGTCAGAGGGTACATATGCCTCCACCTCTACCAGCGTTACCACTGCTTCCTAGACCCCCTAAGATGCCTCCTCCAGCGCTTTGACCAAGGCAGGGATCGAACCTCCTCCCTAAAAGTGAGGAAGACTGACCTCCACACCAGTTGAATCCAAAGACGAGGGGTATGATGAAGATGCCTTGTTCTTCATACTTTCCCACTAATTCTTCTGGGCTGACAAGTGACCACGAATGTGAAGTTACATTTTAGCATTACAAAAATATATAAATAAACAAGATTGTACTCCCTCTTGTCCATTTTATACTTTTGTGTCACTTTCTTCTTTAATATTGTATTTTAACATAATTATCATTATCGTATCATAATGGAAAAATCAAATTTAAAGCATCTTAATAAAGCATCCTGTAAGTGTCACTGTCCACTATATAATCAAAATTAAACTCAACTCATCATCTTTTTTATTTATTAGAGTTTAAAATTTGAAAATCAATCTCAGCATATAATATGCACTTGAGATCATATTTAGTATCTTCTGACAAGATTTATAGTATACTATGAAAGGAATTTTGCCTCGACTTATGTAAATGTGTTTCTCCTAAGCTAACTAAAGTTGGTAAATTGGCCCCAGACTAATTGAATTGTTGTGCTCAAATATTTTTCTTAAACCAAATATCCTAACAAGGATTGAGTTCCTGATTGGTTTAGTAATGAGAGCTCAAATAAGTTAGATTGAGACTATAAAAGTTCTTATAAAGCCCATTCATCTCGTTTTTGGTAAGTTCTATGACCCGCCATCGCACTTTTAGCATAAGTGATAAGGGGTTGGTTTTGCCATTGAAAAATCCTCGTGAAACTTCCAACAAGAATTCCCCCAATTTACCCCTGGCCTTTTTTGGAAAATTCTCTCCCCAAATATTCACTCCGGTTTTGCCTATTATTTTCCCCTCAAAACAGTTCAAATAATATTATTTCGCCCATTATTTAATATGAATTTTAAATTGTTGTAAATAAAAATAATATTTAAAATTAATTATTAAATATTTAATGGTCATTATTATTAAATATAATTATAAAAATGAAAACAGATTTAAATTCATACATTTTTAGTATTTACACATGTACAAGTGATTTTAATAAATGAAATCCTAATATAATCAAAATTCTCAAAGTCACTTCTTAAAAAAAAAATTCCAAACAAAAATCACGATCAATCAATGTCACTTTTAATGAGTATCATTTATAGAAATCATGGTCACAGCTATTTATCATTAATCCAAACGAACTGAATCCATAACTTTTTGATAAGCTTGGAACAAAGGCTTACCAGCTGATTTAAGCCTTCGGTGGTACTCGATCGATCAAGTGTTTATAACAAACATGCAATCTGACATTTTTTTTTTTTTCGGAGATTTGATGTGAATAGTATAGAGATGGTTTGAGCAAAAAAAGAATAGTATATAGAGACGGTGAAAGTGATCAAAGCGAATACTAATGGTAAACGCCACTACTAACATACTGTACTTAGTTACATGCCCGAGGCAGTAAGCCAAGTTAATTAGTAATATACTCCTATACTTTTGATCTTATTTAATCTAATAAAGAAATTAAACTACAAGCCTAGAAGATGAATCTTATGATAACTTGATAAGGATAAGAGGTAATATAATATTTCAAGCAGATTATTTTCTACCCTTTGCGCATGCACCCCTCTTATTATTATTACTCCGTATTATTTTTAGGCCAGACGGAAGTGGTCGTTGTAACTTATAAACGATGATTATTATAGAGGATATGATTTAGGTGTACTGAATTAAATAGAATATGTCAATATCAACTATTTAATTTGCAGTTCATGTTGGGAACATTAAAGTGACAACAGCCTTCTGCCTATGGGATCGGAGAAGGTAACCTAGGAGCATTGCCAACACTTCAATACTCAAACAAATTACGGACATCCATCAGGATTGCAGGCTACCGCCGTGAAAAGTGGGCACTCAAAATTGGGTTTGAAAAATGGATTACAGCCTACCACTTTCCACGTTTTCTTAAAACCTGCACACTATATGATGTTTTAAAAATAATATAATAGTCGTTTATAACGTTTAAAAAATATTTCCAATTTATTCATTTGATTATCTATACTTCCTCTCTGTTTCCCAAATTTGCAAATAATAATTTAAAAAACAAAAACAACAACAACAACAACAACAACAAATTTCTTGGTTCGTGTCGTGTCCAAAGGCATTGTCTTTAAGAATTATCTCACAACCCTTTCAGTAGATAGGAAGCGACACTCCCCGGAGTTAAAACATTTCCTACATATAGAATGACAAAATTGGCAGAAGATAAAAAAACTCAGTAAGAGAATATTAAGCTTCTTGTTCTCTTCTACTAATAACAACATCACGGTTGAGGTATTTATAGAAAATGAAAATAGTAGTAGGCTTGGAATCTTTTTATCTCAACAGTAAATAATGTGTTATTTTTTAATTCCAACGTGCCGAAATTAAAATTAATTTTTTAAAATATTAACGTGGGGTATATTTCTTTTTATTGAAAAATTTTAGGAAAGGGGTTAGGTTCACTCACGATCCAAAGGCAGGGCAAAATCTCCCTTCCTCCTAGGTCATACCGATGATATACAGAACGTGAGTGATATTTACTATAGCCAATAACTTTCATCATTAAAATAAGTCTTTTATATCACTTTGAAAAAATAGCGCATGGTTGGTTAAGATTTGAAATGGATGGGGATGGAGAAGGGCAGAGAATGAAGAATTAAAAGGCCATGGTAGGTGAATTTGGCATAATAAGGCAAGATAGCTACATATATAACGACGTGGATCCATTTTCAGTCTAAAAAAAAAAAAAAGTGCCCCCGTTTCACCAACCCCATACATGTTTCCATACCAGACTAGTAATGGCCAGCTTTCATGACTTTAATATATTTTTTTATTTTTCATTTTTTCCTTAATTGAAGGCGTAAGCATGACATATAAGACGGCTAATTGACGGCTTTGTCTTCCTTGAGGTCCCATCTCATCACGCATTAATGCTTTGCGTTTAAGCCTAACTCGTATTAACATCCGCACCACCTACCCCTTCCCATTAACTCGTATTATTTGCTCAGCTCATTCCGTAAAATTAATGACAATATCGTTTTGATTAGGAGATTCAATTCAATTTGAGCTAATAAGCTCTCCCATAAAACGACATCGTTTTGTTGGATTCCGTAAAAGATTGTTCTGATTTTGACACTGGCGAGAGTATGAAAAATAGGGTTTAGTGAGAAGACTTTTGTAACAATCTCGTGGCTGGCAAACGATTGACTGACTTTTCTACAGCAAATTAAATTCAAGTATCCCAACGCCTTTAACTTGGGTGTCATCGGAGGCTACGAAGAGACACGGGTTTATTATAGAATGTCAATAGCTAAAAGTGAGTGGGGTTCAGCGGCTAGCGTGACAATCTAACCACTTACTAAATTGTAATCTCTGTTACTTTCAAACCCTCTAAAAAATTAAACAATTTCTTTAAAATGATTATACGTGAATATATATATATCATATATAGATAAATTTAATTTTAATTAGTTATTATAGGCTCAAAATCAACTGCAACAACTTGATTCAATGGATGTATCCATCAAAATGAATCGCTTCAACCTCTAATTATATGTTATCAATTTGAAATTTAAAACGTTTTAGTTCATGTGAAATCCAAACATAAGCTTATGTCCCCCTCCAAAAAAAAAATATATATGGAAAAAATCGATATTGATGGAAAGTAATTAAAAGATAAAAATGGTTTGAATATCTTATATTAAGAAATTAGATGTGTCTAATTCGTATGACGTGTGCATAATTATTGCACTCATATGCAGCTTCATCTTTGTGCCTGTCGTGCATGAAGCTTTTCATTTATATATGCTTTCAAAACAAAATAATTTTTTTTTTTAAAAAAAAGCCTTTTATTTATAGGGAGTAGGGGAAGAGGGGTCCTCTACTTTTAATAAAAAAACGATATACCAACTTCTTCTTCTCGGCTAATTAAAGATGACTTTTTGTCTTGAGGAACATAATTATGTACCGAATTATCCCTACAGTATTTATAAGATCCATATCCTGTCCCTCACCAACTCTTCATCTGTTATAATCTAGTGATTATCAGTAGAAGTTGTTTTTCCAACAGGATCTACAGTATATTATAAGATGAGTCCCCCCCTCCCCCGATTTGATTGAACGTGTTTTTCTAACGTAGACTTAAACAGGCTCATGGGTTGTATCTTTCTTCTTCTTTTTTAATGTTGTGTGTGTGTCCGTGGGTTGGTTTTCTTATCTGCTTTTGTTATTGTTTGAGTTTCAGTCAGCGTGGTGCTCCTCGCATTCTAATTTTGTTCCTATATATGATGGTGACAATTCGTGTTTAGTAAGTGAGGCACGTTTATCTATTTTACTTTTCTTTCTCATCTTCGTCTCGTAGCCATATCAATTAATTCATCTCTACACCAAACACGCATTTGTATATCTTCATATCCATTCATGTCTTTATATAATATAATTAATACGTAGTATAAACAAATTCATTTCTACATTAAAATAAAATAATTTGATACTAATTCCAACCCATTTTAACTTAAAATCCTCTATTTCAGCGTAAAAACTAAGAAAAGGTCTTGGCCCCAAAAGTTTAATGAAATGATTTTCTATATTTTTTTAAGAAAAGATTCTACTAAAAAAACAAAAAAGAGAGTGATTGGTGTTGGGCTTGCCATCTTTCCCACTTTGGCGCTTGGCCACACATATTCTTTGGGATAATTCTAAATAAATACCGTTTGAATTTATAAAACTTGTAGAAGTCTGTTGAATTTGTAAAAGGATTGAGAAGCACCAAAGACCTACAAGAGATATGCAAATTCAGGTGAAATTACCTTTTTACCCTTAGTTTTAAATAAATTTTTTTTTTTTAAAAAAAAAAACTCACCCCCACTGTCGGCTGGCCACTGCGGGCTGGCGGTGGGGTGGCCAACGGTGGGTGGTCGGCGGTAGGGGGTGGGGTTTTTTCTTTCTTTTTTTTTTTAAACTTATTTAAAACTATGGGTAAAAAGGTCATTTCACCTGAATTTGCATATCCCTTATAGGTCCTTGGTACTTCTTAGTCCTTTTACATATTTAATGGACTTCTGGGGGTTTTAGAAATTCAAACAGTATTTATTTAGAATTTTCCCTATTCCTTAAGAGTAAATAAAATAAATCAGAATCAAATAGAAAAATAAAAAGGAGAATTATTGTGTAATCCCACATAAATAACATAATCACTAGAAAGTTTCACAAGTAAATAAATATAATAACATACAACTATTGTTATTTCATACACTGATTTTTTTTTTTTTTGGGTTAGATAATTTGTTTTGAGCTATTGCAGTGGTTAAATTGTTTGTATGATACTTTACAAATAATAATCACAAAATAAAAAATAAATAAATAAAGGGGAAAGAAAGAGACAAGCGGCTTGTCCTATATCGTCTTACCTACCACCGAGCAACAGAATGTAGCAATTCTAAATTTCTATCCTTAAAGCCTCACATTTATTTATAATTTTCCTGACATCAGCAGATAAACACCCTCCATTTCTTAACTTTCCTTCTTGCCATTTATGCAATCTCACGTCACACAGACGATTTTTTTTTTTTGAAATTAAGGAGCGAATTAGCCAACAAACTATTAACCCAGGAGCGCTCAGCACAAACAACTAATAAGTGGACTTTAAATAACAACAAACTTTTTAAAAAGTGAAGGTAGCACAAAATCGTTAACTCCCCCTCAATATCCGTTAGATAAACATCGAGGGTTACCCCCTGCTGTTGATCCTAATGTGAATTTGGAACAAAGGAAGCTATGAGTTTTGGACGAAACTGGAATGGGATGAACAGGAAAAGGGTTGGCGGTGGTGTGTGGTCAAGTCGCCGGCAATAGAGGTCTCGTCTTCTCAGGCGTTGGGAAAAGAAGGTCGAGAGAGAGGAAGGATGGAGTGGTTCTCTGGTTTCATTCTCGCGGCGTTCTCTTTGCCTCAGCTCACGGTGAAGGTGGGTGACTATGGAGGAGCGTCACCAGCGATGGTGAAGGAAGCTATCATCGTCGGCGACCAAGAGGTGATGAGGATGAAGGTCAACTTGGAGGTCTCAGATTGTCGAAGGTGTGCTGAAGACCAAGCCCCCATTAGCGGCTCTATTTCTTAATTTTAATCTCTAAGTCCCCCTTAGCTCGTGGGTTAGCTAGGTCTCCCTGGTCAAAACCCCCAAAAAAGCCTCCGTCTGATTGTGTTGAGTCTGAACGAAGGAGACTAACAGATGAATTAACGATTTTGTGCTATCTTTACTTTTTAAAAAGTTTGTTGGTATTTAAGGTCTACTTATTAGTTGTTTGTGTTGAGCGCCTCTAGGTTAATAGTTTGTTGGCTAATTCGCTTCTTAACCTTTTATATATATATATATATATATACTTTTGAAATATTCTTCCTGAGGCTAAATTGGCACATATCTCGTGTTCATTGGATGAGATGTTGTGTACATAACTATAATTTGAAAATGGAAAATAATGTTTCCATGCTCTAACCCCTAGCTATTAGGTACAAGGCAAAAAATATATATCACTTGACCTTCAAAATTTTAAATCGGTTTTATTACCTATAATAGTGTTAATATTAGCTATAAGAGTATAGTAATTGACAAGTGACAACTCAAAATGAGTAGAGAATCACTTATTTGTAATTTTAATGTTTAAATGGTATTTTCTTATCTCTTTTTTTTTCCTAAAGATTTTTACCCAAAGGTTGCAAATAGTAAAAAATATATATACAAAAATACTATAAGGTGGGAAGAAATTACCAAAATGCTATAGTCAAAATCGTACTTCAGGTGATGAAGTTTAGGAATTGTTTACTTGATACATGTCTTATATTACTTATCTCTTACCCTTTCATTTAATCATTTACTACTTATTATCTTTCATATTTTGTACTTATTCTCTCCTTATGTCTTTTTCTTAAATAATGACAAATTTGAAAGATACATGATATTTTGTACACAAATTTTTTTTAAACTAATTTTAACTGTCGGTTTGTTTTACATAATCATAGAAAGAGTTTCTTATAAAAAGTGGTATTTCCTAAAAATTATGATTGCATAATAATAATAGTAGTAGTAGTAAGTAGAGTAATCAAATGAAGTGTTAAAAAAATCAATTCTGAATAATAATTAAGTTTAATTACATGAATAAAAAATGAATATGAATCTATCTTATAAATAGTGACTTACTGTACCACACCTAATTCTCCTTCGTATATGTCGTGGTTGTTGTTAATGTTGTTGTATCTAAACTTCTTGAGATTCAAGCCACTAATTTATTTATGCAGTTGACGTATTTAAATTAAACCACGTAGATTCATCTAAGGAAATGAATTGCCTATGAGTGACAAATGTTTGATTTGACGGCCCTATTTTGATTTTCCAAATTTTTAAACTCACAACTGACCATCTAAAAATAAAAAATAGGTTATCAAGAGCAAGATAAATAAAATTCAAATTAGATAATACAAACGAGAAAATTAAGAAATAAAACTAGAGAAATGACTTACCTACAACAACAATAAGAACATAGACTGATGTAAATAATCAAAGTATGGAACAACAAATCAAAAGAGGAGCATTGGAAAGGAGAAGTCTTTTGCATAATATTTACGACACAGCAATATATCTTAGGGAAAATTATAATGAAAGACCTAAGAAAAATAATACTAAGAAGGACCATAAAAAGTTGTAATTATTTTTAAAGACCAAAAATTAAAATATTAAAATAAAAGGACTAAATTACCCTTAATCATATTTACTATCTTCTCATTAACTAAATCTGGAATGGTTTTTTCTTTCTATCTTCTTATTAACTGAATATAGAATGATTTTTTCTTACATGAGAATCTAAAATAATTAATATATAATAATAAATAGATATTGATTCAAATAATTCTTTTCCCATCGTTGAATCACTCCAGATTATTATACTAGAGAAAAGATAGGAAAGATAGAGCTTTTTATAGTTGTGGCAGAAGAAGCCTCGTGCGTTGTGCAACCGTTTGCAGTGTTAGACCTGAGATTTTTTGTGCTGAGGCAGCCAAAAGTACCTGATATTCATTTAATATTACCAGTTGTTCCATTCCCAAATAAACAGAAAATAAAGCAAAAGGCTTTTAACTCAGAAAAACTCACATCAAAAGAGAAGAACGTGGTTAAAGAAACCAAATCCCTCTTTCCTTTCGCTATAAGCCTATAACTATAAAAGCTTCATCTTTCCTATCTTTTCTATAACGTAATAATCTTGAGTGATTCTACAATGGAAAAAGAATTATTTGAATTGATATCTATTTATTATTATCCATCAATTGTTCTAGATTCTCATATAAGAAAAAATCATTCCAGATTTAGTTAATGAGAAGATAGGAAATCTGATTAAGGGTAATTTAGTCCTTTTATTTTAATATTTTAATTTTTGGTCCTTTAAAATAATTACCACTTTTTATGGTCCTTCTTAATAAATATTATTTTTCTTAGGTCCTTCATTATAATTTTCCCTATATCTTATATTAAAGACCAGAGAATAATTCGTTAAGCTTGGTAGACAGTGCAGTGGGCAGTATTGAAGTGGAAGTGGGTGGGAAACTTAGGTAAGAGGGGCATTCAGAAATCTCAACTACTGCAGAATGACCAGAAGATGGGCCTAGCAATTCCCTAATCACGTGGCCGGGTCGGGTTAGTTATACATCCGTATCCACCAAAACACAAAGACTTGAATAATGAATTATCTTAATTAATCCTCTTGCAATTTCTTCTCTTACACAACATTATTCCACTAATTATATACTGCCAACAAAAAACAGGTCACCCTTATTAATTATATTCTTTTGATTCTTTTTATACGGCACTTTCAACCTTTTTCATACATTAAGAAAAACTTTAAAATCTTACTATTAGTTATGCTGTAAAATTCAACAATTTTTTAATTCTACCCTTATTTAATATACATAATACTAAATGAAAACAAACCTAACAAAATAATAAATAAATTGTTAAATTGTACATTCACTACAAAATTTGAATGAGGTACTTTATAAATAAAATGATTTTTTTTCTCCCTGCCTTTTACATACATATATATATATATATATAAAAGACCAGAGGCATACATCATACTATCTCGGATCCTAATTATAAAAGTTAATTGACTTTCTTTGGATAGATTAATGAAACTAAATAAGTTATTTAATTACTTTATATGTTAAATATTCTTAGATTATATATTGTTTGTTAGTCAAACTAATAAGTTTAAAGAAAAAAATAAAAATAAAAATACTTTAAAGTAATTTAATTAACTTCCTTAATTTTTCTAAAAAATTTAACTAACTCTTATAATTAGGACCGGAAATAATACACTAGTCGTAGTCATCCTGGTCTACCAGTAGCACGTGATCGTTAATGCTGCCTTCCTATTGATCTACCACTCCTCTCCTACCACGACTTAATTTTAATGCGCTCGACCAAGGTGTGTCGCGTGCTCTCTCCTGTCCTAAATGATTCACACATATTTCAAAGAATTAAATTAATTAATTCTTTATTAAAAAGATGTGTGCTAATTTTTTAAAAATATTATCCTTCTATAATAGTAGAAACATAATATGCAGAAAGACTAGCAAACCAAATATCTCGTACTACTTGAGGCCTCTTGTTCTTAGTACTCTCTCCCATCTTAATTATAAGATAATATTTATGAGTTAATTTTGGTCCTAATTATAGGACAATATTTTAATTTTTGTCTATTTTTTTCCTCTAAAATACCCCTCTTGATACTTTCTCAATAATAATTAAACACGATAAATACTTTAATAATGCACCTATCTATTCTGTAAAGTAAGTAATAATCGCAACTCATTAATGTCACATACATCTTAATTCTATTGTTTTTTAAATAAAATGATTTTCAGCAATTTTTGTCATATTTTTCCCATATTACCCCATCTAATACTTCCTCCATAATAATTCATTTAATAACACGCTTATATTTTATTAAATAAAGATTCTACTTTATTTTTATTTTTAAATAAAATAATTTTAAAATTTCATTAAAAATATTTCCCTGTAACCATCTATATTAAGTGATTGATATAAAATGTAGGTTATGGGCTACACATATGATGATTTCATATTCCTATGAATTTGTTAGGATTTTGCAATGAAATGCTAATACAGGTTAGCGGGATCATAATCGAATTGGGAACTACTGCAACTGAAAAAGCATTTTTTTTTTTTTTGAACGAATGTAATGCACGAACGCCGTTTAAAATTTATATAAGGGTAGTTTAGGAAAATAAGTAGAATTAATCAATTTAACTCCTCTACTCGATCTCCCCAAAATCAGTTAAATATGTCATATAATTAGGACTGTAGGGAATATAAGATGTATTTATCCATTTGATTATATTAAGAAATTTAGTTATATGACATGTATTTTCTAAAACACCATAGTCATCTTCATTAATTCTCTCATTTTTTCTCCTCTTTAATTATTATAGGAAGAGTATGAATAAATGTAAATTATGAAAAATTTGAAAAATATAAAAATTATGTTTTATATTAAGGACTAATATCAACTCTCTAAATATATTTATATTAAAGATCGAACAGAGTAATAAAACGTATACTCATAAAATTACTACTACATCCGGTCTAATTATAAGGCATAGTTGACTTTGTTTGGAGAGATTAAGGAAGCTAAATAAGTTATTTAATCATTTTATATGTTGTATATCTTTAGATTATATATTAGTATGTGAGTCAAACTAACTACTTTAAAGAAAAAAAAATAAAAAGAAAAATATTCTAAGTTAATTTAATTAGCTTCCTTAATTTCTCCAAAAAAGTCAACTATGTCTTATAATTAGAACTGGAGGGAGTATCTTGCATCTATCACTCCACTAAATTCCTTTTGCCTAATTTTCCTCACTGCCAAAGGATTCGGAGTGATTCGGGCAAATAACAAGTGAAGAGGTGAGTTGGAAGTTGGAACAATATATTGCCTCTATGCTTAGCGTTGGGGTCACATCACCATGCTTAACTAACGCAGGTTTCTATTCAGTTTTCCCCCCCTTGACAAAATATTTCCCGAACACCCAATTCACTTTAACGTAACATTAGATCCTTGAGCCTCGAGATGTAAACTTCTTGGACCATGGCAGAGATTGCGACACTATGAATTGCGAATGAGCATTAGACACTTCATATGGAGCCGGAGAAAGAGGAGTTACTATAGGCTTTTAGTTTTTTGGTCGAACTATAGGCTTTTAGTCACTACGCATATGTTTGTTAAATGTATGATTCAGGGTAGTGAGCTTGGTGTTAGTTAAATCATTGTCCACTAGTGGACCCAACATTTCAGTTCATTCTTTCTAACAAGCTTGCATGCACTGGACAGAGGAAAGCAAAAGATGATAAGCAACAAAACTGAAGAAGTCAGTTTACATCTAATAATCTTCCCCCTTTTCATTTGCTGCAAATAACGTAGGCAATTGTTATCCGATGCATAAAACATGCAAGGAAAAATTGAATCTGCAGCAAGGAATGTAGTTGAGGGAGACAAAGCAGCGAGGGCAAAATACTAAGAGTTATTAAAGGGCCCTGAAGAGAGATTCCTGCGAGAACCACCACCATCGACAGTGCCAGATGATTTGTTGGATAATCTGCGCTTGTAGCGTTTGAGAACAGAGGCCACATTTTCCTTTCCCTTGGGGAAAGCGACATCGCCGGCGGCAGTTCCTGTGCGTCCTTTACGACTAGAGATCGCCATTTCCACATCCTTTACGAGTTCTAGAATCATTGGTGCAGTGGTGAATTTGCCCCTGCCAGCTTTTGCGGCAGGTGGAGGGGGCAACACTCCATTTGAGAATGTAGGGCTCGACTTTTGCTGGTGTGCCTCCGGAATTTGTAGGCAAAAGCATGGGGGCATCACACTGCGAGGCTTTGAAAAGGCTGGATCAATTACACCCTGCACATAAAACCAAAATCAATTAGGAGGTCAGGAGAATACAGAAACCAAGGGTGAAATGAGAAAAACCAGCTATGTCAGTAGATTATGGTATGCACCAAGTACCCATTTTTTATGTATTAGTCAATACACTACAGCAAGATTTCACAAACGACAAAGGATGAAACTTAACCGAGTCCAAATGAAAAATATAGGAAATTCATGGGGCAATTACCTGGAGGCGGTTGAGGACATAGGTGTACTTCCCCCACATCTCAGGACGGCTCTCCATAACCAAAAGCTCAAGGATACGGTGAATACACCACACCCCAAAGCTTATTATCAAGTCGGATCTCCATATACAGCCCTCCCCACAGTGAGGAACTGATGTCACAGAAAAATTAAAGGAGTTTGTCTCCCTAGTTTCAACTTCATATAGGAATTTCTCCCTAGCAGCTACACGATCTATTAGGTCCTCATCAACCCCACCATTCTGCCTAAACAGCCAATCAGACCCTTCCAATTTTAAGAGCCTAAGAATGCAATGTCTAAAAGACTGAAGTTTCACCTCCATATCAACAACTGAGGCAGTCTCTTGAGAAATTGAACTAGGCCGAGCTCCAACACCTTCCGTCCTCTCAACAGTATGGATTTTGCCTGCCACACCAAACTGCTCAAAAGGCTGTTTTGACCAGAGAGATCCAGTATCAGAATCAGAACCCAATTGTGATGAGAGGGCATCTTTTAAGTCTTTTGAAGGGGAAACTTCGTCAAAGGCCAAAGGCACACCTCTTCTGGATCCCAAATTTGAATACAGAGGCTCATAACTAGTTCTAGCAGATCCAGATACAGAACCCTCAAATGCGGCATTCTTATCAGATGCAAAAACATCCCTACGGGGTATAACATGTCCTGAAATATCTGGCAAGCTGTGGTATTTCTTAGTATTGACTGAACCGCCTACATTATCTGCAGCTCCAGGAAAGGAAAAGTCATAGCAAGATGTCTCAGATGGCAACGCAGGGTTTCTAGATATTGTGACATTTTCAAATCCTGGGGGTCGAGCCACACCCACACCATTTTGCGGTTTTTGCCCCAAAGCAAATGCAAGTGGATCCCTGTAGCTTGCACCAGTGGCTGTTAAAGGAGATTTTAATGATGAAAATTTACCTTGACCATTTAAATTATCTGGAATTCTGTCTCTTCCAACTCGACCAAGGTAGGAAGCAATTTGATAACCATGTACAGTCGCTGGCTGACTATCCCAGACCTCAGATGAAGGTAGATTGCGCACGCTAAAATAGCGCCTCTCCCCAGAGTCAAGAACCTTGCGGCTGGAGTTCTGCATATACATGTCTATTAACTCACTGGGGTTTGCCCGAAAAGATGAGGTACTCCTCTGGGGGCTATATGAAGGTTCAAAAGAACTTTGTATCCTGTGAAACTTGGGAGAGTCATAAAGACTAGCGTTCATCAAAGTATCTGAAGCTCTACTTCCTACAGATGCTACATACTCAGAACAGTCATTTCCAGACGCATTTACTTTTGGCAAGGAACCAGAAACTCTCAAATCTACACCAGACAAAACATCAAATTTCTTAGCCTTTGCATCCTGGTTTACTGCTTGTCCATGGTAACCATACAGTTCTCCCCAGAATTCATCGAGAATAGTGGCTAATTGACGCCTTGTGGCACGTCCTAGGCCTGCTAACCTTGACAGACTTCCAATACCCCCTTCATCACTTTTCCCACTGAGACTCCTGAATGATGCAGGGCCATCAGATGTTGAAGATGGAGCAACTGCACTAGCCACTTTGGATGAGTCTTCAGCTTCCCAAGAGTCTCCATCATCATCATCCCTCTCAGCATTTGTACCTGCCTCAACTTCCACAGTCTTCTTGACTTGGGCACTTGCTTCCAGTTCTTCAGTTTTGGTGGCCACCAATCGAGCATCAGAAATCTCATTTTCAGCAGTTGATAATGCCTCTGAATTTGGAGGGGAAACAGATTCTGTAGGAAGATAGCAAGGGGGACTAGGCAATTGTGTAATGGAATGACTCTCTTCTTCAGTAGTCACACGAAGATCTGAATCACTTGCTAGAGTTGAAGATGGTTCCTTCACCTTAAGAGATGCATCTCTATGATATCTAGTTTCAGTTAAGTCTGACTCCTGACTCTCAATTGGCAGAACTTTCATGGCCTCTGCCTCATCACAATTGAAAGCCTGATCATCTAAATGGGCACTCGCAGATTTAAGAGGGGTGATAGCTAGCCAAAGCATCAAGCCAAATAATACACAAGCAATGCTAATAAGAACTGAATAAGATGCAGACGTGCCACTACCCACATTCCATCTCAAATAATCCACCCAATTGCTACTGCCAAATATCATTTCCACAATAAAGATGATATTTAACCCAAGTATTCCAATAAATACTATCAATGCCAAAAATTCCACAATTTGAGAGATCTTGTGTACACCCATTATTGATTTAGATGTAGCAATTCGGAAAAGGGGGATCACAGAAGATGGAAGTTGCAAAGCTACCACAACCTGAGTCAATACAAGCAGTTGATACATGCCTTCAGCACCTGCACTCCAAACACAATAAAGGGCAGGAAGAACAGCAATCACCCTGATTGTGGCATAATGAAGCCAGCCTGGAATGTCCAGTTTCAAAAAACTATGTACAACTACTTCTCCCCCTAAACCCCATGCCAATGCTGTGGTCTGATTTGAAATAAACAAAAAGAGAAGAAAGGCAGCTAGTGCCATGGGACTTTGCAACACCTGTAACGAGAATCTTAGATTTGTTTAGCAAGTGAAAGACAGATGTGAGTGAAAAAAAAAAATTAGAATGCAAATTAAGTATGGAGGGAAATTAGACCTGTTCCATTGGTGATAGTGCATCTTGAAAAGTAAGCAAAACAAGACCAGTACCATTGAACTCATTTGCTGCAGCGCTCATCATCATGCTGTTTGCCAAATAAATGCCACTGAAGACACAAAAGATTGCTAAAACATGCTTATGACACACAGCGTCCCTCGAAAAGTTTATTGATCCCCGATGCCACTGCAAAAAAAAAAAAAGTGGATGAAGTTTCAGATTGAAAAACCTAAATATCCAAGATCAACAACTGCATCAATATGAAGTTGCACACAATGTACATTCTTTTTCCTTCTAGGACTGCATATAATGAGAAATTTGAGGAGAACTGACTTGAACTCGTCATACAAACCCCAATGAAAAGGCGCTCTATTTTGATATTTTATTTGAATATTGCTTGTTAAGAAAAACTTCAGGGAAACTATTACTAAAGTTCTGAATGTGTAGTTCATGAAATTAACCGTTGACTTGATATTAAGTAATAAAGATTTGTCAAAGCTATATGCTGAAAACTATTTCAAAATCTTACAACATACTACCTCCGGTCCTAATTATAAGACATAGTTGACTTTCTTTGGAGATATTAAGGAAGCTAAATAAGTTACTTAATCATTTCATATGTTGTGCATCTTTAGATTATATATTAGTTTATTAGTTAAACTAATTAGTTTGAAGAAAAAAATAAAAATAAAAATAGTCAAAAGTAATTTAATTAGCTTCCTTAATTTCTCCAAAAAAGTCAACTATGTCTTATAATTAGGACCGGAGGGAGTATATAATATACAGTTATACACAATTAGTATGAGTTCCGTGCATTCTACAAAGTTTGAAAAATATGCTACACTATTTATGACTCATGAATAATACGGCTTCCTAAAGACAGGTGTGACTATGAAAAAGTAGAAACCGTCCAAAATACATCCCATCTTTATTATAGTTGCAGAAAATCCTGCAACAGAACTGTAGTTGTTTTGTAACTTGTAAACTACAATTTCAGCACTTTTTTCAGGGGAAAATTCTAAAATTTGACTATGATAACCTAACTGCAATAACCAAAGAATTAGAAATGAAGCCACATCAACGATACTTTCTTCTATGAAAACTCTAATGTCAGATGGAAACATGATAACAACAGCATAAAAATCAATCGAAATCATCAGATGACTGAAACCACTAGACATTGCTACGATTTCCATAAATTCAGACCATATGTATGTATATATTTAACTCCCTGTGCAAAATAGCTTACTCCGAATTTGATGATGCAATAGTTGCTAGAATAAATCATGAATAAGTAACTACTATGAATAAAGTGATCTTGGCCAAAGTGAGGAAAATAAGATTATTAGTAGGGGGTTGAAACGTACAGCCTTTAGTTTGTCTGACGAAAAAGATGAAATTATAAGTATAAAATGACCAGCACTGGCCGATGAACTAAGACATAAGATCAAAGAAAAATACTGCTTACACAGCAAAATGGCATGTGGCCATGCAAGCCATCTGCCACACTACAAAGCAGAAACTACATTGCCATGAACAAGTAAAACACATGAGATGCACATGTGTCAATTTCAAAATTAGGACACCATTGGAAGAATGGATATGGATGTTCTAGTATGTATGTATGTATCTAAGAACTATGAGAATGTGAAAGAATCAGTACCTGTACAACAGACGAATAAAGATAAAAGTTGTGGGGTACAATAGTTGCTCCCAAAAGACTCATAAGCACAAATGCACTCTCCCCACTCAACTTTGTTAGTACTCCAGTTGTGGATACTGGAATCTCAGGTCGATTTATTATTAGCCCAAAAGCAACAAAAAGCAGTACAAAACCAGCAACAAAGAGGCCTAGAACTTTTGCCTTCCCATTGTCCTAGATAGAAGGAAATTGAATAAGTCACTGTTGATCAAACAAGTGGTGAATAGACAACTGATAAAACTTACCAGAAAGATGGCAAGAAGCAAGTGAAAAGCAGCACTACTGGCAGCCAACAAGACACAAGTGAACAAGTCCCACCCAAAAATTAGATTTAATATGTGAGCCATGCCCAGGATCTTGCAAAGCAAGTAAAATCATTGTCAAAGCCAAACCAAAAAGAAAAGAATATAACAGGTTATAGAAGCCAAATCTCCAATGATTAGAAAGAATGAGATTAATACCACATTAAGGTCTAGCATAATCACTGAAAGTTCTGTTTGAATTCCAAGGAACATGCATGTCCATGCACCATACTCATCTCTGCAAATCTTTGACAGGGAGAATGGATAATTAGTCTATAAGCAAAGAAAATGAAAAATTCACATTCAAGGTTACCTTCAGATTGAATATTCCAGAAGGACTCAATTCAGAAAAACAAAAATTGAGAGATTAAAAATAATATTAATTATATACAAAAACTGGGTTAATTTATGATGTGATCTCCATTTTCCCCTTTTTTCTTCATAAGGATGACATAACAGACAAACAAGAGAGGAGAAAATAAACATGCACTTTGGTTCATTTTTTTCACTAATATGCACTAGAATTGGAAAGGTAAATTAAAGATATGGTACCTCTGCAAGATCTTTTCCAGTAATTACCCCAATCCTAGCTGATATGTACTGACATAAAATAGCAGCAAAATTGAAAACAAGCATGAAGGCCATCAGATCAAACCCAAATCGTGCACCACCTTCTACTGTAGCAGCCCACTTTCCTGGGTCAATGTATCCCATTGAAATCATAAGCATAGGTGCAACAGCATGAAGGGATCGATTAAGAAATGAAGGCAGGTGGTTAGCGTTCATTGTCTCTGCCTCCATTTTATGGTTCATCACCTTGAACAATAAGGGTTCACAAAATGATGACAACACTTTAAAGTTGCAACATTCGTTCCTAGATCATATATCAACTGCATTAATGTCAGCCACTGGTTTTTGGGTACCACTAGTGAACAAATCATCCATCACCAGTCGTTCACAGAAATGTCAACTGCTTCAATAATCAACTTTGACTTGTTAGAACTCTGCTGATTTTAAAAAGCCGAGCCTGTCAATTGCATTCACAAGTCACCACTTCAACAATAGCTTCCCCTTGTATGCTGGCCAATTATCTCACGTTAACCATCAGATGTTAATCTGGTGTTATGAATCAAATCAACCACCTTAGCATTTTTTTTAAAACCCTGCTACCAATTTTATTCATGGCCTAAGTCCTGAACATGACTGAAAGTCAACCCAATTTACGACAATCTTCTTAAAGAACCTAGCCATCTACTGATCCGTGATTGATCCATTCGCTGCCTCCTCAGACTTCGCAAAATCCTGTAATCCATTCGTAACAATGTTATTACCAAAAAAGATAATGAAAGTACGACTGCTCCTCTCTTTTTTTTTTTTGCTCGAAATACAACTATTCCTTTTGGAGAATACATACAGGATTGAATTAAAAGAAACGCTCACAAAAGAAAATCGCAGGAGAGAGTTGTATGCAGTTTGAAACTCTGCTTTGATCCCAACACTAAAAAGGGACAAAGCAACCAAGTTGTACGAAGTACACCAAAAAAGTAAAAGGAAAATAAAAGTAAAAGGAAAATTATATCCAAGTATCTGATAAGGCCTCCTTACAGAACTCTTACGAGCGTTAGCTTTAGAAATCATCATAACCACAGAAGAAAATATTTGAGCATCCCAGCCAAGTAAAAAGAATGATCAAAATCTTGTAAGGCTTCACAGAAAGGACAAAAGATAAAAATCAAGTTCCGAAGGAAGGAAAACAACGTTCAGAAACGGGAGGGGAAAAAAAAGCAGCTGCCAGAGAAAGAAAGGGCAAGGGCAACCCCAAAACCGTACATTTAAAGCATGAATAACTTAAAAAAGAGAAAATGAAAACGTTACGTTGGATCTGACGAATGCCGATGAAGCTATTGCAGATGATTTTATCCAAAAAAGACCGTCCAATAGTAGCTAGGGTTTTCTGAAATGGTGACGCTTTCCTGTTCACCTGCAGTCTAGTTTCACTACTGCGAGTAGATCTCAGAGAACGAGGATAGCCCACTTGATCATGAGATAAATAATGGAATCGGGTACATAATAATATTATATATATATATATATATATGAAGAGAGAGAAGAGGATAGCTCGATCTTCCAGGAAAGCAGAAAGAAAGTAAACACAAAATATTATGCGCTGTGTTTCGAAACCTGAGTGATGAGAGATAAATGGTGAGTGGGAGTGGGGTTAGGAAAATCAATACTATATAGTATTAAAATTGACAATTGATACTCTATGTAATAAATTAAAAACAGAATCACTTCCGTTTAATATTTTTGCACATACTATTCCGATTTTCTGTGTATAATTTATATTATTTTTCTTTAGTAAGAATTTTCCCTGATAAAGCTCACTGGGGGGACGCTATCCAGCAACTATTCTCGCTCTCACGCTTTTAAGAATTACGAGTATATTGTTCTTATACGAGTCTACGGACAAAACCTTACTACGGATAAGTTAGAAAATTGTTCCCATGAAAATAAGTCACTAGAAGTTTGACCAAGACATGTTAAAAATTGATTAATATATATGAATTTCTACTCATCTGCATTCTATGCTTATTCCTTTTTTTTTAAATTGTAATGAGATTTCAGTTGTTTAAATTTAAATTTAAATGGTCTAAATTTAAATTTTAAAATTTTTGATTTTGTAAATGATAGATTCATTTTTACGAGTCGTGTTATTATCTTTACTTTTAATTTTGTATATATTAAAGTAAACATTTATTTAAAATATTAAATTAAATATAGACTATTTAAAATTAATCTAATAGTGAAGATAGGTGATGAGCACATTTTTCTTTATCAAAATGATAAGAACAAAATGTGGTCCCGAATTTCTATAAGTAATTTATTGATTTTTTTTTGTCAACTTCCATGTTTTTCTTGTTTTTTTTAAAAAAATAAATAGTCAACTTTTATTAAACGTAACATAAATGGTTAAATTTAAAAAAGGCCCCCTGAGAGTCAAGAATCAAGAGTATATTTTTATCAACTTTCAGAGGACGAAGCTTTAAGGAACTGCTACTTTTATCCAACTTTTTTGTTTTTCTGAGTTAATTCCATATTTGAAAGTTTTTCGTTTTCAAACTACTTTTAGCGTTTCATATACATGTTATCTATCTTACATTAGTTTGTTTTTAACCGTTTATACTGTTTTTTTAAACGTTTGTGCGTGTCCAATCAAACAAGAGAAGGGAAAGTTATTTCAGAGGCAAGCGCGGATATATATAGGAAAAAGTACAAAACACACGCACACATTTATAAAATATGATTTTCTTTTATTAAAAAATAAAAATACATATTAAATATTTTTAGAATCAATGCAATACTCAAAATTCATGCCACTCTGATCCTATTTATAAGTCTCTTTTGATCAAATCACACATATCAAGGAGAGATAGTTAGCTCAATGATTATGAGGAGAATTTTCAACTTTACCCTCATTTATGATTGGGTGTTTTCAACTTTTTCTTCTCTCTCTATTTTTATTGATATAAATATGGACAAAATTATCACAATCTCGTTTATTTGGTCAAATGAGACTTATAAATAGGACCAAGTTTTTTTAGTCAAAAAGAACTTATAAATAGGACCAGAGTAGTAACTAATACATAGATGTAGTGTAAAGCCACCTTAAATTCTTTTGTATCTCAAGTTTGAATTTGAGAGGAGAAATTTGTATTGAGGAGTAAGGTTGTCAAACTCGCGAGTTTAAGTAAACCCGTGACAATGATGTGAACTCGTATCATGAACTCGAATCGTGAACTCAGAATAGTTTACTTTCATAATTAAATAGTAGGTATTACTAGTGTATAATAAATAATTAAAATATAAAAAATAATAACAATTTGATTTAAATATATTTTAAATCCAAATAATTGAAATTAAATCCATCAACATTCAAAATTTATCATATTTGACAAAGAAATTTCTATAAAATTTATATGTAAAGACAGTTAAATAAGATCAAACCAAAAAAGTTAACACGGTTTTATAAGTTATAAATGTAAAAACTGTAAACTTGGTGTATAAACTCGTAAGTTTAATTGAGTTTACAGTGGTCACGAGTTTACCTGTGACTCGACTCAATTCAGTAAGCTAGAAATGTAAAAACGGTAAACTCGGAGAGTCAACTCGCGAGTTTGACAACAATATTAAGAGGGGAAGCCATAAATCCAGAATAGGATACCAAATAACAATATAAAAAGAAAATATGGGAGATAACTTAACATGACAGACAAAAGAAATTATATGTCGCGCAAAAAATTAAAAGAAATCATTTATATGCGCGTATCTCCAAAACACTTGCAAATAAAATGGTTATAATTTATTCTTAAGCTTAAAAATATGGTGGGGATAGATGAATAAGTGAGTTACCATGTTACTACAAATATACATAAAAATCCTTTTTATATTCCATCTAAAAAATCTTTAAAGATTTAATTGTCAAGATTTAAAGTGACATGGACCGATACACCATACACAACAATACACGCAGGCGAGTACATAAAAGTAAAATATCCATGATATCATTAATCAGAGATTAGATGAATGTATTTAAAATATTTTGTTTTTATTATGAAAGTAACTACAATAATTTGATTCGATGCATGACATTCAATTGGCTAAATTTTGAAGTTCTTTTTCAGGGAGGTAGTTAGAGCTTATAAATGAACAATGCACGAAAATATTTAGATGGAATAACTTGATAAAAATCCACACTTACCTATTTATTATAAAAAATATGATTATTTATGATATTTTGTAATACATGGATTTCATTATCTGGTTAGCATAATAGAATTGTTGATGCTGAAAGTGTCTCTTCGAGTTTATTGTTTTTTGTTTCTAACTTATACAATTTTTCTGAGTCACACTATCATACAAAATCCCCTCAGATGTTCAATGGGTTAGAAATCAAGCCTAATGAAACTTCTATGAATGACAAGACATAATTGTTTTTTATATATGAAAATTTTAGGAAAGGGGTTGGTTCACCCACAATCTAAAGGTAAAACAAGCCGTCTATTATCCTCAGGCGTTTACCTAGGCACTTAGGAGCTAAGATGTCTCCCCTAACGCCTTGACCAACTCCAGGATCGAACCCCTCACCTTTGATGAAAATGTCCGACCCCTTTATCAGTTGAGCCCAAAAACGAGGGGTTTGATTATCTATATTTGTTGTTTACTCCATTTCAATGGTCTTATAAGGACGGAAAAATATCTTTTTCAAAATACAAAATTCGATCATTTGAAATCATATGAAAGACTCTCAGGTTAAAAAATAAGGGTTAAGGTGTAAATTGGCCAACGAAGTATTACATTAGGAGCACTAGGTACATAAATGTTTTGAATGGAGCAAAAATACCAATGAAAAATTTAAAACTTTGGGAATAGACCAAAACGAAGATTGTACTACTTTCACAAGTTTTAAATTTTTTATTGTTATTTTTGTTTTTTTTCAATTGTTCATTGGTATCTTTACCCCCTTCAAAACATTTTTACACCCGATACTCCTAGCGTAACACTTTGTTGACCAATCTACACCTTAATCCAAAAAACAATAACAACATATGAAAAACAAAGTATAAAACATAATATTCTAGTCATGTTTAATTAAGCCCTCGTAAAATAAATGGCGGTGATTAATCGTGTACTCCCTAATGATTATCCAGTCTTACGAAAACGAGAATCTTTACTTAGATGAAAAGCCGTACGTACAATATTTGGTAAGCAGGCAGTTCTAATCGTACACCAATGTAACGAACTAATTCTATTATCATTTCTCAAAATATTTGTATGGCCCAACTTTGTCAAAGAACAAATCAAACAAATTTTATTAATACTTGTCTATGTGCAAAAGTTACCTTTTATGTTTTTTTTTAGATTATGGTGTAAAAATTCACATGATATTTGTCTAAAAGCACACCCAACACTAAATACTTTTTTTACGGACAAAAGTAATTATAAACTTTTAAAATAGATGCAAAAATACATGATGACTATTATTCAACCGTTTGTTTAAATTTTTAAGGGTTAAGTTACAAAAATACAAATGAGATTTTCCTAAAAGTGCGCTCGATTAAAAGTTTTTTTGAGAGGCAAAAGTAACAATAAACTTTTAAAATATGTGTAAAAATACATATTGACTATTAGTTAACTATTTGTTTGATCTTTTTGACTTGAAAATGATAACATGGGAGGATGACGTAGATAATTAAGAAACAACCTAGAATAATAATTTGTTTACTGAGCAAGGAAATTAATTTACACCTAACCATCTATCTCTATTTTATCACTTTATCTCTGCCTAACCCTTCATTTCCTCTCCCCGCCCTCTCTCTCCAAAAAGAAGTGATGAGGGAGAGATAAATGGTTAGTTGGAAATTAATTTCCCTTGCCCAATGAATAAATTATTTTTTTCAAGTTGGAGAAATGCTAACATACTCAAAGAATACCCCATCATCTAAACTCCATCTAGTGATGATAAGATTTGAATTTTTTTTAGATGAGTCATGAGCAACTAGGATTCGAATGATGAGATGTTTTGTTTTGTTTTTTGTTTTTTAAAACTTAATCTAAGAAAATAAAACAAAATGATCAACCAATATTTTTTAAAAAAAACAAGATAAAATTTACTTGTAATTTTTTTTAGATGAGTCATCAACCAATTAGTATTAAGATGATATGAGTTGTTATGTTTTTATCGGACAGAGTTTAGACGACGTGGTACTCCTAGAATATATATGTATTTCTCTCCGAGTTTTTTTTAATCATCTACGTCATCATCAATGTCACCATTTTAATTCAAAAAATTCAACAGTCAATTAATGATCAATGTATATTTTTACATATATTTTGGAATTTTACATTTACATTTGTCCTTAAAAAAAAACATTTCTGTTGGACTCACTTTTAAGAAAATCTCATGTGTATTTATATATACACTGTAACCCTTAAAAGATTTAAACTAATTGTCAATGTGTATTTTTTTTATTTATTTTGAAAATTCATAATTACTTTTTTCCCTCAAAAAAACATTTATTATTTGGTGTACAAAAAAAAAAATCTCATTTGTATTTGTACACTTAACCCTTTTTCTAAAGTTACCCTTTACATTTTCTTGAAAAAAACGTAAAAGAGAGACCCCCAACCATCCAAGTATTCTCCAAGCTAAGGTCTCTCAATGGCAACTGAGACTTCTGGTTCCGTTAATCTGCACTGTTCTACTTGTTTTACATTATACTCATTCGGATCCTAATTATAAGATAATATTTGAGAGTTAGTTTTGATCTTAATTATAGGACAACATTCAAATTTTTATCAATTTCTTCTTAAAATACCACAATTAATACTTTCTCAATAATAATTACACACAACACTAATTTAATAGTGGATATATATATTCGATAAAGTAAGTAATGACTGCAACTTATTATTACCACATACACCCCAATTCTACTATTTTTTTCAATAAAATAATATTAAGCAATTTTTATCATATTTTTTCTATATCACCCCAACTAATACTTTCTCCACAATAATTAATTTAATAACACGCTTATATTCTATCAAGTTAGAAATTTTACTTTAATTTAATTATGTGGATTAATTAGTAGTTTTATTAAATTGGCCAGCCGCCAGAAACCCAGAAAGAGGCAACTCATTAATTATGCTTAATTAAAATGTTTCAATTACTCACCTTTCACCTTAGCAGTGTGTGAGTGTGTCTATACTCTATAGAGCTTGCAAGGGATAAAAATATAGGAGGCCGGGGATAGCGTGAGAGGCGGCGTGGGGCTGCTTGAAGTCAAATGTATATGAGGGTATTTTACGAAAATATATGTAATTAACTAATTTAAATTTTATCCTTAATCTCTTCAAAATATGATAAATTTATCCTATAATTAACACCGAAGGAAGTATATTTTTTCACCTCAATGTTTTATTTACATTATATTTGAATCCAATAGACTTGGGTCTTGGTTCAGTTTATCTTCTGACTTTGATCAACTCCCTATAACACTTTTCTATGATGTCAATCAGACCCACACAAGCTTTTGTAAATAGCATAAAGTCATTGTTAGAGGAGGTCTATTGGATATTAAAGTGTAATTGGTTTCCCGTTTTGGAAAGAGCATCTCTTTTCGGCCGTCAATTTTGGTAAGGCCATTGAATTTGGCAATTTTAACAAAGCTCTTGTGAACTCTTGAACCCTTTTGCTTTTTATTTTTATTAAAAAAAAACTGTCATCAACGTGGCAGGGGCTACCATTCATTGCATCGCATTATAACAGAAAACATCCATTGAATCTGGCAAACTGCTTAACCTTTATTAATTCAAAATCTTCATTGCATTATTTAAACACTTATACTCATTTATTATGTATTTTAATGGACGCCACGAAACCATGATCCGTCTTTACGTCTATTAATCATTGAAACTAAACTGTGGTGACTGGTGACGATGACTCAGATCCCTCAGCTGATTATACTGCATGCAGCAACATGGCCCGCCAAGTTCTGCATGTGTTTTCTTCTCATATATTCCTATTTCTGGGTCAGTGATCCTTAATATATTTTTCTCGTTTATAATACTATAATATATTATACAATCAAGTTTATAGTGCAATTTGTAATATAAACTTGATCCCAGAGGGAGTAAAAATTTATACTTTACACTACAAGTAATATTTTATGTTAATGACTGAGTATTATTTTTTTTAATAGAAAGATATATAATGTTAACTTTCTATTTTGGTTGCCCACCCAGTTCACCGGGACTTTGCCCCAACTAGTCTGAATCTGACCCGTGTCGCGCACCTGGCTATGGTGGAAGAGTCTCCCAACAAGAATTTTTTGCATTCACAAGACTTGAACCCAAGACCTTACTTAAGCGACACAAGTTTATTAAAAAGTCATTGTTATTTCATGTGATACATAACGGGCTTTGGACTTTGGAGCAATTAATTTGCTTATTGGGGATCACGATTTTTAAGCAGCTTACAGCTTACTACTTCCCTCAATTGCTATCTAAACAGCGTTATGGAGTAGACATCACAGTTGAAAACCCCTTCATTGCTTCTTGCCGGTTTGATACTCTTTCTGGTCATAATTATAAAACCTAATTGACCATTTTAAAAGAGATTAAGGAAGCTAATTAAATTACTTTAGAGTATTCTTATTTTTTCTCAAAACTAATTTGTTTGACTAATTAACTAATATATAATCTAAAGATATATAACATATGAAATGATTAAATAACTTATTTAGCTTCCTTAATCTCTAAAAAAAAAGTCAATTAGGTCTAAAAATTAGGACCAGAGGTAGTATGAGAGATCTGGAGGGGAAGGAAGAGAAAATTTTTGAGCTGGATTTTTTAAAAAAATTGGAAAAATGGGTTTATAATATTTTAATAAAAGGAAGATGTATGATAAGAGAGTAAAAAAAAAAAAGTAATAATGATAACAATTTTTAACCCCACTTCTCTATTATTATTATTTTTTTTAAAAAAACCCCACTCACTCTCCCTTGCCTCATACCCAGCCCTCAAACGTTGTTGTTCAGGCTTCAAGCTCAAAGCTTGTTTTATTTTCTGCTGTTTATTCATTCATATGAAATGATTGAATCTCAGTGGAGATGCCGAACACGAATGTACGTAGCAGCACCACAAGTCCCCAAAGGTAAAGGAAAAGGATTTTCTGCGTAACTCTCTCTCTCCCAATCCCTCACAGTCTAATCTAGACCATCCAAATGTTGATCTACGGGCCCAGAATGTTTTTTGAAAAAACCGCATGCGGTCAAAAAACATTCTGAACCCTTGAATCAAGATTAGGACAGCCCCGATTAGATTGTGAGAGATGGGAAGAGGAGACACCATGTAGAGAAACCAGACCCAAAGGTAAACGGATCTAGATCGGCTCACGATATTCCCAGTGGATCTCAAACCAAAACTGGAAAAAGCAGAGCATTAGATGAGATCACACAACGTGCCTTACATTCAACGACATGCTTCTACTACAAAATAATTGACAAAAACGTGCATTTCGTAACTTAAAAAATCAATTAATATATACTTTTTTTTTTTGGGGTAGAGAATTAACATATACGTTTCGTTAGATGAACAACACAAAAGGCAAAAGTAATATTTTCCGAAGACGGGAAAAAGTAGAGACACGACCTGTTAATCTTTAAATATATAGTAAAAATGAGCAGATCCCACACCTCCACAAATTATACCGCAAATAAAAATCATATCCGAATAATGATCCATAGATCACATACATCATACACAAGATCAAGGGCCGTGTCAATTTATTTCAGAGATAGCGCGTGATCGTGGCCTCCCCATGGATCTACCGCTCACAGGTTAGTGAATTAGTCATCACCCATATCACCACTTACCTTGTTGCTAACGCTATATTGCTTAGTTTTCCTCAAATACCTCTCTGGTATGCACAATTGCACATGATAGACAGAAAAGAAAAAGGAAAAAGCAACAAAATTGAAGTCAGTTCAAGGCTAACCATTTCCCCCCCTTCATTTGCTGCAATTAGGTTACCCTGTCCTGTGCAGTTAAGGAACCTGGTCGAGGGAGAAAGTCATGGGGGCAAATTGCTACGAGTTATAGGGTGCTGAAGAGGGACCTATGGTATGTTAAATACCATATATGCCTTTGTTTGTGACCGATGGTTTGTTGGATAACCTCTGCTTATAGCGTTTGAGAACAGAGGTCAAATTTTCCTTCCCCTTGGGGAAAGCTACATCACCAGCGGCAGTTCCCTTGCGTCCCTTCCGACTACAGATTGCAATTTCCACGTCCTTGGCGAGGTCAAGCATCATTTCGGCTGTGGTGCATTTCCCCTTGCCTGCTTTTGCAGGAGGAGGGGGCAACATTCCATTGGAAAGACGAGGGCTTGACTTTTGCTGGGGTACTGCCGGAACTTGAAGGCAAAAGCATGGGGGCATAACACTTCGAGGCTTTGAAAAAGCTGGATCAATCACACCCTGCTCATGAAAGCAAAATCAAGTATGAAGACCGGGGAATAAAGGAATCAACGAGGATGAAATGAGACAGAAACAGGGTTTTAGCTAAGTCAGCAGATGATGGTATGCCACAAATACCATTTTTTAATGAATGTCAACTCCCCAGCCAGCATTTACTACAGAAACCATACAAGAGAACAGAAATTGAAAACATCC
The DNA here is from genome assembly GCA_034222035.1 of Acacia crassicarpa. NCBI lineage: Eukaryota > Viridiplantae > Streptophyta > Magnoliopsida > Fabales > Fabaceae > Acacia > Acacia crassicarpa. The sequence goes on along the minus strand of JAWXYG010000002.1, from coordinate 57,011,402 downwards.
AATTGCATAGGAAAAAAGAAAGCAAACACTTTGAACATTAACCTGGAGGCGGTTGAGTACAAAAGTATATTTTCCCCAAAGCTCAGGGCGGCTCTCCATAAGTGAAAGCTCAAGAATACGGTGAATGCACCAAACCCCAAAACTTATTATCAAATCTGATCTCCATATACAGTCATCTCCGCAGCGAGGAACTGATGACACTGAAAAATTAGAGGAGTTTGTCTCTCCGGCTTCAACTTCACAGAGGAATTTCTCCCTTGCAGCTACACGATCTATTAGGTCCTCATCAACCCCACCATTCTGTCTAAACAACCAATCAGACCCTTCCAATTCCAAGAGCCTGATAATGCAATGTCTCAGAGACCGAAGTTTCACCTCTATATCAACCACTGAAGCAGTCTCATGAGGAAATGAACTAGGCTGAGTTCCAACACCTTCCATTCTAACTTTATGGATACTATCTGCTACACCAAACTGCTCAAAGGGCTGTGTTGACCAGAGGGATCCGGTGTTAGAACTAGAACTCAACTGTGAAGACAAGGCATCTATGTATACTTTTGAAGGGGAAAGCTCATCAAAGGCCAAAGGCGCACCAGTTCTAGATCCCAAATTTGAATAAGGTTGTCCATAACAAGTTCTACCAGATCCATATCCAACAGAACCCTCAAATGACACTTTCTTATCAGATGCATAAATATTCCTGCGGGGTATAGTGTTTCCTGAAATATCTGGCAAGCTGTGGTATTTCTTCGTATTGACTGAAATGCCTACATTATCTGCAGGTCCAGACAAGCAAAAATCATAGCAGGACCTCTCAGATGGCAATGTGGGGTTTCTAGAGATTGCAATATTTTGGAATCCTGGGGGTTGTGCCGGAACAGCACCATTTTGCAGTCTTTGCCCTAAAGCAGATGTGAGTTGATCCCTGTAGCTTGTATGAGTAGCTGTTGAAGTAGATCTTGATGATGAGAAGTTGCCTTGACCATTTAAATTATCTAGAATTCTGACTCTTCCAACTCGACTAAGGCAGGATGCAATTGGATAACCATGCACTGTCGCTGGCTGACTATCCCAAACCTCAGATGAGGGCAGATTGCGCACACTGAAATAGCGCCTCTCCCCAGAGTCAAGAATCTTGTGGTTGGAGTTCTGCACATATGAATCTAACTCGATGGGGTTTGACCGCAAAGAGGAAGAACTCCTCTGAAGGTTATACCCAGATTCAAATGTACTTGGTATGCTGGGCAACTTGGGACAGTTATACAGGCTAGAGGTCATCAGAGTATCCGATGCTCTACATCCTGCTGATGCTGATGCTACACACTCAGGATAGTCATTTCCAGATGCACTGGCTTTAGGCAAGGAACCAGAAAATCTCAAATCTGCTCCCAACAAGACATCCAGTTTCTTAGCCTTTGCATCCTGGGTTGCTTGTCCATGTAAATCATACAGTTGTCCCCAGAATTCATCAAGAATAAAAGCTAGATGACGTCTAGCAGCACGTCCTAAGCCTGCTAATCTTGATAGACTCCCAATGCTATTCCCCCCTTCATCGCTTTTCCCACGAAGACTCTTGAATGATGGAGGGCCATCTGCTGTTGAAGATAGGGCACCTGTGCAAGCCACTTTGGATGATTCTTCAGCTTCCCAAGAGTCTCCATCATCATCATCCCTTTCAGCATTCATATCTGCATCAACTTCTACAGTCTTCTCCAATGGGGCACTTGCTTTCAGTTCTTCAGTTTTGATGCTCACCAAGCTAGCATCAGAAATATCATTTTCAGCAGCTGATAATGCTTCTGACTTTAATGTAGAAACTGATTCCTCTGGAAGATACTGAGGAGAGCAAGGCGATGTTGCAATGGAATGAATCTCTTCATTAGTCGTGACACGAAGCTTTGAAATCTCCAAACCTCTTGCTAGAGTTGAAGGTGATTCCTTCACCTTAAGAGATGCATCTCTATGACTTCTAGTTTCAGTTAAATCAGGTTCCTGGCTCTCAATTGGCGGAACTGACGTGACCCCTGGCTCATCACAGTTCCAAGCCTGTGCATCAAAGTGGGCGCTTGCAGATTTTAGAGGTGTGATAGCTAGCCAAAGCATCAAGCCAAAAAATACACAGGCAGTGCTAATAAGAACTGAATAAGAGGCAGACATACCACTACCCACATTCCATCTCAAATAATCCACCCAGCTGCTACTGCCAAATATCATTTCTACCACAAAGATAATATTTAATCCAAGTATCCCAATAAATACTATCAATGCCAAAAATTCCACAAACTGAGAGATCTTATGTACACCCATTATTGACTTAGACGTAGCAATCCGGAAAAGTGGGATCACAAAAGATGGAAGTTGCAAAGCTACCACAACCTGAGTCAATACAAGCAGTTGATACATGCCTTCAGCACCTGCACTCCAAACACAATAAAGGGCAGGAAGAACAGCAATCACCCTGATTGTGGCATAATGAAGCCAGCCTGGAATGTCCAGTTTCAAAAAACTATGTACAACTACTTCTCCCCCTAAACTCCATGTCAACGCCATGGTCTGATTTGAGCTAAACAAAAAGAGAAGAAAGGCAACTAGTGCTACTGGGCTTTGCAACACCTGCAACAAGAATCGTAATGTTAAAGTAGTTTAGCAAGTGACAGACAAATGCGATGGGATATAAATATTCCAATGTAAATTAAGTATGGAGGGGAATAAGACCTGCTCTATTGGTGATAATGCGTCTTGAAAAGTTAGCAAAACAAGACCTGTGCCATCAAACTCATTTGCTGCGGCACTCATCACCATATTATTGACCAGATAAATGCCACTGAAGATACAAAAGATGGCCAAAAGATGACCATGAGACAAAGCATCCATAGAAGAGTTTATTGATCTTCGATGCCACTGCAAAAAAGTGGATGAAGTATCAAATAGACAAGCCAAAATATCCAAGATCAACAACTGCATCAATTTAGAATTTATCCACTAAGGCCTGAGCAAGAGAGCTCTTAATCCAAATTTGATGATGTAATAGCTGCGAGACTAAAAAACTAACCACGCAGAAAATAAGCATCCTCACAGAAGTATACAACAGCAGATTGGTTATGGATATTGTTAGGAAATATATTGTAATTAATATGGGATCAATTAGTATCTCCATCAATAAGGGATTATGATTAGGAAATCATCACTGAGAGCCATTAATACTGGGGCTCTCCCCCCTTGTATAAATGCACCCATTCTGTACATGAAAACATACAACTTTCAGATTATATTTCTTATTCTTTGTTTACATGGTGTTAGAGCATATTAAAGTTCTCTAAAATTCTGTTTTGTTTTGCGTTTCCGGCTGGTCTTTGTCAGAATTTCTTACCAGCGTTTAGGGCTTCGGTGGGTGGCACAATCCTTGAACACGCGCCTAACAGGAAGAGCCGGGGGTTCCAATCAGCCATTTCCCAGAGTTTCATCGCCGTCGTGCGTGAATCTCACACGCCACCGTGAGTCCCTCTATCAATACTTGAGCCAACGCTTGTAGCTTCTTCTACTAAGCTTTTCTATCGCGGTTTGTGTTTTTTGGTGTCGTCTTGGTGTTTCCAGTGGTCATCGTTTTCTGGTTTGTCATTTTTGCATTCTTGGTTCTTTGTTTGGGATATTTTGCTGTTCCTTTTGGTACTCTTACTAGGCAAAGGTGCTTCATTAACTTTTAGACATTTTTTGAGGTCTGGGTTCGTGGTTTAAGGTCATTTTTTGGTTGGTTTGTGGTTAAAAGTGTTAATGGTTCTTATTCTCGTGTTCTTGGATCTGACACTGTTAAACCTACTCTATCTGTTTCCTTATCCTTTGTCCTTAATGTCCCTAACCTTGCATTTAACCTTTTGTCTCCTGGCAAGCTTACTTAACAATTAAATTGTTTTGTCACACTCTTTCCTAACCATTGTTTGATTTAGGATCTCACGACAAAGCAAATTATTGCTAGAGCTATGAATCTAGCAGCCATTATTTCCTTGATGATCGGGTGATGCGTTCGGTTGCTTGTCTTGGTGGTTCGTCTCCTTTTGACATTCATTGTCATTTGGTTCATGTGTCTTTGGCTTCTTTGAAAAGGATGCATCATCAATTCCATCATTTGTCATCTTTAGAATGTGAGTTATGTTACTTTGCGAAACATCATCGTGTATTCGTGTTCATTTGGCACCTCGAGTCACTAGATGGCTTATGTCTCCGTTTGATTTAATCCATTATTATGTTTAGGGTCCATGTTATGTCGAGTCCAAGCCTGGTTTTAAGTACTTTGTTACTTTTAATGATGATTTTTCTCGTATCACCCGGCTCTAGTTAATGAACAGTTGTTCCGAGTTAGTCACTCATTTTTGCAACTTTTGTGTTGAAATTAAAACTCAGTTTAGTGTGTCTGTGAAAACCTTAAGGAGTGACAATGCTAAAAAATATTTCTTTGCCCAATTTCAAAGCTATACATTACAACATGGCATGTTTCATCAGTCCTGTTGTGCAGATACACCACCTCAAAATGATGTTGTAGAACTTAAAAACTGACACTTACTAGAAGTCGCCCAGGCTCTAATGTTTCAAATCAATGTTCCAAAGCCTTTTTGAGCTGATGTTGTGTAGACTGTGTTTTCTTATCAATTGTATGCCCTCTCCTGTTCACAATGGTGACACTCTGTACACAAATCTGTTTCCCTCCAACCCCTTGTTCCCTTTTAATCCAAAAATCTTTGGGTATATCTGTTTCATTCGCGATGTTCGTCCCATTATTACAAAACTTGATCCCAAGTCTCTCAAGTGTGTCTTTCTTGGGTATTCTAGGATTCAAAAAGATTATCGGTGTTTCTCTCCTACTCTTTGTCGTTATCTTGTGTCTACAAACGTCACCTTCCATGAGTCAATTCCATTCTTTCCTTGCTCCTCTCTGCCTCAGTCCTTTGACAAGGCAAATGATCTTGATGGTTTCTTGGTATATCAGGTTCACTTACCACTAGCACAAGAGTTTGTTCCGATACCTACTAAGCAAGAAGGTGATAAAAAAAAGGTTCACCCTGAGAAGATTAAACTCTTGCGAATCCTGAGGGATACCATAGACTGATTGGGAAATTGAACTATCTCACAATGACTCGCCTTGATTGACCTTCCCAGTTAGTGTGCTTAGCCAATTAATGACAACACCAACCGTTGCTCAGCGATAAGCTCTGAAGCATGTCTCATATTACTTGAAGGGTTCACCTAATGGTGGTATACTTTATACGAATCATGGCCACACCAAGATCGAACGCTTTTGTAATACAGATCATGCAGTGTCAAAGGCTACTAGGAGATCCACCCAAGGTTCTAAAACCCAAAGCGGCTTCTAAATTGGTCGAGGTAATGGGTCAAGGGTCAGTGGGTCAGACTGGAGTCAAACCGAAGCCAACCTGAGGCCAAACCGGTGGAAAATTGACGATTTTAGGGTAATTATTATGAAATTCTAAAGAAATTAAAAAATATAAATTATATTAAAAAAAAACCGAATCGCCTGATGTTTGGACCAGTTTCTGATCCGGTTCAGCCGGTCCAGGTTTGAAAACATTGGATCCACCACAGGGTATTGCACGTTTGTGGGTGAAAATTTGGTATCCTAGAAAAGCAAGAAGCAAGGTATGGTTTCTCAGTCTAGTACGGAATCTAACTATAGAGCCATGGCTCAGTCGGTGCATGAAATTGTGTGGATTCACTAGTTAATGAAGGAGGTTGGTTTTGCCACATTGTTGCCCATGAAGCTGTGGTGTGATAATAAAGCTGCTCTACATATAGCCTCACACTCTGTTTCATGAATGCACGACACACACATTGAGATCGACTGTCACTTTGTACACGATAAGATCAAGGAGAACTTTATTTCTATAGGGCATGCGCAATCTAGTGACCAATTAGGCAATCTTCTGACTGAGGCCTTAAATAGGACTCGTGTTGACTATCTTTGTAACAAGTTGGGCTTGATTAACATCTATACTTTAACTTAAGAGGGGTGTTAGGATATATATTGTAATTAATATGGGACCAGTTAGTATTCCCATCAAATAGGGATTGTGATTAGGAAATCATCATTAAGAACCATTAACATTGAGGCCATCTTCGATGTATAAATACACCCCTTTTGTACATGATAATATACAACTTTCAGATTAGATTTCTTCTTCTCTATTTACAGATATGAAAAAGTGCAGACTTTTACAACTCAAACAAAAAAGAGAAAATTACAAGTATAAAATGATCAGAACTTGGAAACAAAGAAAGATACTTCATACACGGCAGAGTGGTAGTAGACCATGCAAGCTAACTAACAAATGACAAGGCAGATATTACATTGCTACGGACAAGCATAATACATGATATGCATGTATATATATATACAAGTACAAAAATAGGACATGGTTGAAAGAATGGATATCAATGTTCCCATACACGTGCATAGAAGAACTATGAGAATTGGGAGGAACCAGTACCTGTACAAGAGAGGAATGAAGGTAAAAGTTGTGGGGTACAAAAGTTGCTCCCAGAAGACTCATAAGCACAAATGCACTCTCCCCACTCAACTTTGTTAGTATTCCACTCATGGATACTGGAATTTTAGGTTGGTTTATGATTACTCCAAAAGTAATGAAAAGCAATACAAAACCAGCAACAAACAGGCCCAGGGTTTTTGCCTTCCCATTGTCCTGGACAGAAGGAAATTTAACAAGTCACTGTTGATCAAGCAAGTGGTGAGCAATCAATTAATAAGACTTACAGGAAGGGTGGCAAGGAGCAAGTTAAAAACAGCACTAGTAGCAGCCAGCAAGACACAAGTGAACAAGTCCCACCCAGAAATGAGATTTAATATGTGAGCCATGCCCAGGATCTTGGAAAGCAGGTAGAACCAGTGTCAAAGATAAATAGAGAATTAAAAAATAAAAAGAAAAAACAAGCAAAGTCAGTGATAAGTATTAAAGACTACAGAAGTTAAATCTCCAAATAGTTAGCAAGAATGAGATTAATACCACATTAAGGTCTAGCATAATCACTGAAAGTTCTGTTTGAATTCCAAGGAACATACATGTCCATGCACCATACTCATCTCTGCAAATCTTTGGCACAGAAGAAGTGAAATTAATCTATAAGGATTATGCAATAACCAATTGCATGCATGTTCTAAGTTTACTCATGCATACGTGAGATAAAAATTAATCTACAAGTAGGCATCAAATTGAATGATCCAGATATGCGCAATATGGAAAAAACTTGAGAGAGATTAGAAAACAATATTAATTTATGTTTCCAGCTCTATTTATTTCTATTCGTGTTATACATGTAACAAAAACAAGAGAGGGGTTGAGAAATGAGGAAACAAATGCAGGTGGGGAGGATTACCTTCTCTATAATTACTCTTAATATGGTTAAAACTTGAAAACAACTAAAAACAACTTTCCCTGCTTCCAAATTATGTAGAGAGGGTAAAATACAACACAAAAGTGGTCAGTAATGTTATTCCATAACCTTCCAACTTAATCAGTCAAATATGAAAATATGTACTGGCAAAGATGAAATCATCTAGTCTCTTTAACCTTGCATCCTACCAACCACAGACCATCCATGGTACAAATAATAAAATTACTTTTCATTCATTTTTTCCACTAACATCCACTAGAATAGGAAAGGGCAAAAGAGGATCTGGTACCTCTGCAAGATCTTTTCCAGTAATTACACCAATCCTAGCTGATATGTACTGACACAAGATAGCAGCAAAATTGAAAACAAGCATGAACGACATCAGATCAAACCCAAATCGTGCACCGCCTTCAACAATCGCAGCCCACTTGCCCGGGTCAATGTATCCCATTGTGATCATAAGCATAGGTGCAACAGCATGAAGTGAACGATGAAGGAATGAAGGCATATTATTGGCATTTAATGTTTGTGCCTCCATTTTATTGTTCATCAACTCCAACATTAAGGGTGTACAAAATTATGGCATAACTTAGAAGTTGCATTAATTGTTACCAAGCCATGTATCAATTAAATTTCTGGACTGCCACTAGTTCGTTCTGTATTATTAGTGAAAAAGTCCATCGACCACCAGTGATTCATAGACATGTCAGCTGCCTCAATAATCAATCATAACTCGCTATAAAATGACTGATAAGAAACTTGTGAGCCTGTCAATTACAATCGCATCTCATCGTAATCCTTTACCTCCCAACATTAACTGCGACCATCAGATACCAATCTGGTGTTTTTAGTCAAATCAACATGATTACCCTTGCATTTTTTAACAGTCCTACCACCAATTACATTCATGCCAATCATTTCTAAACATAACTGAAAGTCAACCCCATCTACGACAAACTTCTTGAAGGCCTATCCGACAAAAGCATCTAATGATCCATGATTGATCCAATTGTTGCTTCCTCAGACTTCACCAATCCTGTAATTGACGGATGAACGTAACAATATTAGTACCAGCGAAAAGAAAGAAAGTACGACTTCCCGCATTGGAGAATACATTAGACAACGCGATTGGATTTTCAAAAAACATTTAGAGTAGAAATCGCAGGGAAACGCCGTACGGAACGCAGAACTCTGTTTTGACCCCAAAAGTGTACTAAGAAGGATGAAGGAACTCAGGTGAGCTCGGTAGCAAAAAAAAAAAAAAAAACCAGTAAAAGCAAATATATTTCTAAATATTTGATAAGGCCACCTCATAGAACTCCAATATAAAAACAGTGTCAGCTTAAACAATCCTCATTACCACAGGGGCAGATATAACATCATACCAGTAAAGTAGAAACTAAAAACCGTTAGAATCGTGGCCCAAAGGCAACAAAAAAGACTGTTAAACGAATAATCAAATCCTCAAGGGGCTTCACAAAGAGGGAAATACAAACCAAAGAAATACAATCCAGTTCCGGAAAAAAGAAAACAAAGTTCAGAAGCGAAAAAGAAAACATTTACTGAGACCACAACCCTAAAATATCAAGCTTGAGTAACTGAAAAAAGACGAAAGGAAAACGTTACCGTGGATCTGAGGAATGCCGATGATGGTATTGTTGATGATTTTATCAAATAAAGACCGTACAAAGTAGCTAGGGTTCTGAAATCTTCACGCTTCTATGTTCATCTGCAGTGTCTGTTCCCTTCTGCGGGTAGATCTCAGAAACCCGAAATAACCAACTTAATCATCAGATAAGTACTAACTTTGATATAATAATATTATATTGAGAGAGAGAAGAACAGAGAGTTCAATTTTCTGGGAGAACAGTGAGAAAACGTAAACTTTTATTATGAGTTGAGTCCCGACTTTCGAAGCCGCATTAAAGAGAGAGAAAGGACGAGTGAAGTGAGGGAAATTCAGCTCTCAGGTAAAATCGATAACCGTGTCAATCCCTTCTTTCTCTGTCGCTGGCTATTTTCTCTACCTCACTCGAAAAAGGATACTGTCTCCCGTCTTAATGATAACACATGGTTAATTTTATTTAGAGAGATTAAAAAAGTTAAATAAGTTATTTAATTATTTTATATGGTGTGTATCTTTATATTATATATTAGTTTATTAGTCAAATTAATTACTTTAAAGAAAAAAATAAAAATATTCTAAAGTAATTTAATTAGCTTTCTTAATTTTTCTAAAAAAATCAACTATGTCTTATAATTAAGACCGAAAGAAGTAAGAAGTAGTATATTTTTTCCCCTCTAGTCCTGGAAGACAAAACCTTGCGATGAATAAAGAGTCGGAACTGGCAAAAAAAACAAAAGAAGAAAAGAAAGAAAGAATAAAAGTCGGAAACTTAACCAGCTCCTTCAAATAGTTGTAAAAATGGTCTGCTTCAGTCGCCTAACTGTTGCACCCATCAAGTCGTCGTGGATAATTTTGTCTGTCGAGTGTCGTCTTCCCCAGTACTGACAGCACTTTTTTACTGCAACGGTTGTTTTTACTGGGTTGACTCCCCCGGCCCCACATACGCACATACTGGCCTCAAGAGTCAAGCGTGGCAGCTGACTTTTTTTTTTTTTTTTTTTTCAGAAAGAGCGGTTGAATAAATTATTTAACTATATTTTTTGTCTTTATTATTATTTTTTGAATCTTAAATATAAGATAAAATTTATAGTACAATTTTGCACTACAAACTTAATCCTATATTATAAGGAGTATAAGGCACTAACTAATACCACTTTGATTATATTTATAAGTCTACTTTGACCAAATCTCACATACTAATGAGAGCTAACTATCTCAATGATTATAATGGTAAATTTTCAACTTTGCCCTCATTTATGATTGAGTATTTTAAAACTGTTTCTTTTCTCTATTTTTATTGGTACAATCAATATGGGTAAAATTGTCACAATCTCATTTATTACATGAAACTGAACTTATAAATATGACCATTTTTTTTTTGTTAAGGTGGACTTATAAATAGGATCAGAGTGATAATTCTTACAAACCAATAAAAACAGTTAGAGTCAATAAAGTTATCCTATAATTTGAGTAACTTTCAATATTACCTTTATTAATTCCACTAAACTATAATATTATATTGACTATTACTCTTACCTACTACCATTATTAATTATGAGTATATATGGGAAAAAATAATTATTGCGCTTGAGAAACAAGCAAGTGACCTATAAAAAGGACAAAATATAATTGATATTTAATGCCTTATAAAAAGGACCGAAGAGAGTATGTTATATATCAGTTTATAAGTCAGATAAATTAATTTTTTTAAAAAATATAAATATTTTAATATAATTTATTTCACTTACTTAATCTTTACAACAACAAATAATAATAAAACCACCCTTATATTATATTAAGAACATGAAAAGTATGTTAGAGACTTAATTTTAAAATAGACTAGTTGAGCGTTTCAAACGCAGAGTCAAACAATGTTCATTTATGTGCATGGAACGTTTTTTGTCAACTGCATGGTAAACCTTGATTCTTTTTTTTTTTTTTTTGCTCAAAAGTACTCCTTGATTCTAAAGTATGATATTTCGACCAAAAAAAAAAAATTGTAAAGTATGATATAATTGGTTGTACGATAAATGACATAATTTGGAGCATAATGACACCGTAAAATATGTCTTCTGTTTAAAATCAAATGTAGTATTCTCTCACTTTTAAATATAAAATATAGTTTGTAGTGTAAATTAAACTATAAAATATATCATATATTTAAGAATAAAAATAATATATAATAATATTCTACTAATCAATCTTATATCAAGGATACGTGCACTCAGAGCCGGGAAAACAAGTCGAGCCGGCCAGTTTAAGCCGTGGTCCTTTAAAGGTCAGGTTTAAAAATTAGAGGTGTAAAGTGAAGTTTGGCCCTATAAGGCCGGCCCAATAGGACTAAAGGCTTACACAAGCCGGCCCTATAAGGCTAAGGGCCGGTCCATTGGGCCCTTCAATATTTATATATATTTTTATTTTAAAAGTTGAAGACTTATAGAAGTTGGGTCCCTCAATAATTTATATGTATTTTATATTTGTTACAGAGTTATTTATTTATTTAAATAGAAATACATAATAACTATACTCTAATTTTATGATTTGATTTATTATTTGTTAAAGATAAAAAATACAAAGATGATGGAGAAGAATGAATACTACTGTATCTAAAATTGCGTGACTAGTTCAATATCTATTGGCTTGTCTTTGCTGGTCCTGTGATTCCCCCCCCCCCCCCCCCCATTTTGTAGATCAGTAGTTAGCAAGTCCCCATGTGTTTGGGTGTAGTAGCGGATCTACTCGATTTTTCTTTCTTTTTAAATTTTATATTAGCGTCCTTAGTATATTCTTGATCTCTCATCAAAGTATAGATGTATTCATGATACGAGAAAAAAAATTCATGATATTTTAACTCATGAGTTAAAGTCTACTATTCAAAGTGAAGAACGATCAAAAGTCGCTGAAATTAATGATAGTGGCGAAGATGACGACAATAATAGTCATTGTACTAATGTCGCTTAGTAATATGCTTCTTTTATTTTATATGAGTTATTTGTGAACATAGTTTACTTTTAATTACGAATTAGTGACTGTGTTTATTTGTTGGATAATGTTTGTTATAATTTACTAATTATATTTCTTTTAAAAAAAGAAGAGAAATAATTAAAAATTTAGAATAGTAACTTCTAGGTTCTGAACCGGGTGTTTTCAGGTCGGGCTTTGAAAAACATATGTTTTTTTACCCTGGGACCTAAAGGGCCAGCCCTGTTAGGCCCTGGTCCTTTACAAACCTACCGTGATTCTCAACTCCACACACAGTATACCCATTGCGCCATGAGCCATTGGCTATACCAAGTTTTCTTAAAACATATGTTGCTGCATGATAGTTTAAGTTTCATTTTATTAATAGTCATGTATAAAATATTTTTATCTACTAAACAAATAGAAGTAGATAATGGGGATTCCTGTGCTGCTACTACTAGTTTATTAACCTAGAATAAGCTACTTTCATTATATATATATATATATAGATATATATAGTGGGTTTGAATTGTGGCACACATTATTTACATGGAGAGGGCTTGGTAAGAGTAAACTTTTAAAAAAAGTAACACACATTTTTCATAATGTTGTAACAAATACATAAACTTTTTTGTGATGTGAATAAAATATTTTATACGTTAATTAAATTTTAATTATTTCAAGGCTAATAGTTTAAAATTTTAATTATAAAAAATATATATTATTCCCTCCGGTCCTAATTATAGGAGTAAATTATTAAAATTTAAAGGGATTAAGAAAATAATTTAAATTAGTTAATTATGTGTATTTTTCTAAAATATCCTTATCGAAAATTTAAAATGACACTGAGGGAACGCCGCAAATGTCCGTAGTCACCACAAATTCTGAGCTCGCACTCCGTCAAATTAGCCCACGAAGCTAAATTCAATTGTGATGTGACGTTGACAATGTTGATGTCTGGATCATCTTAACTGACCTCACGTCAATTTGTTTTTATTTTTTAATTTTAGTAAAATCATGTTAGTTGTTTTTTTTTTGGGGTAAAAAAGTTTATTTTTATTTGTTACAGTCAATTAGTAATTTATTGATTGTTAGGTTTAATTCCTTTTTGTTGATAATTATGTATTAACTCAATGGCGGAATCAAAAAAAAGGGGGGGGGGGGTTAGGGTGGGCCCCCACCCCCCTAAAATGTAAAAAAAAAAAAAATTAGAAATAAGGGAGCCCAAATGAATTAGAGGAGGAGGCAGAATAAACAGTAGAGAGGAATAAAAAGGGAAGTAACTAGCGAGGGCTGGGGTGAGACGTGGACTTAAGTAAGCAATTTAGCTTCTCACAATATATTTTCCTTCCTTTTTTCTACAAAACACTATTACTATTGTTATTTCTGACTTGTTAAATTCAAATGCTCTACTAAAACAAGGGTTTTTTAAATCTTATGAATGAAAAATGTCATATAGGAAGAGCTATTAACAGTGGTGATATTTGCAAACTTATTGATAAATTTTATTTTAGAGATTTTACATAACAAGAAAAATAGTATCTTTGAAGAGGAAGCTACAACAATTTGAGCTGGATATTCCTAAACATTTAGATTTGATTAATTTTTCAACTACATCTGAATTATGTCAAGGACTAGCAAGATCTAAAAAGTCTATCATTTACTCTTTTATTGATAGATTGATTAAACTATTACTAACTCTTTCAGTTTCTACAATAATTACTGAAAGATCTCTCTTTGATATGAATATAATTAAGAATAAGCTTCGAAATAGAATAGAAGATCAATTTCTTGATGATTCTTTGATTATATATATTGAAAAATAAATTATTTTGAGTTTTAGTACAGATTCAATTATAGATGAGTTTAATAATATAAAAACACGTAGAGTAAAAGTGAAGTAATTTTATGTAATGGATTTCTTTCTTAATATTTTTTATTTTCGCCCCCCGTTGATAAAATTTCTAGCTCCGCCCCTGTATTAACTCAGGTTTAACAACATAATATATAGGTGTATTATTAAATTATTATTGTCTTTAATTACTATTAAGAAAGTATAAATAAGGGTATCATAGTAAAAAATTGACAAAAGTTAAAACTTGTTCTTATAATTAGGATCAAAACCAACTCCAAAATTTACTCTTATAATTAGGAATAGAGGGAGTAGTATATAAGGATATTTGCGTGATTTTTTAAAAAAACATATGAAAATCCTTAATGCATGGTATTTAAAATAATTTAATGTGTCCACCAATCACTCGTCGTAGGAAGAGGATTCTCTCCTCATCATTTTTCTCATTTTCTCTTATTATCTCATCTGGGCCATTGATTGGGGAGATGAGGGAGAGGTTAAAGTGATATTGTGATTGATTGGATGGATATAATTTAGAGATAATGAGGGATTATGAGAGAAACACAATCCATCGTCGTATCTCATAGACTTGGAGTCCATGCCTATTTTGCTAGGTGGGTGGATAAATGAAAGCAAAGGTTCCATTTGACAAAATAAGAGTTCCATATAACTAAGTAATCAGAAACACCAGTTAAAATTTGGCTTTTGATTTAATGTATGAGATAGAAAAACAAGAGAGGATTTGTATAATACTGACGCACTGCAAATGCACAGTGAGTACTTTCATATATAGCTAGCAATAGAAGGATCCACAAGAATATTACAGTTACACAAATATTGACAGAGCCTATGATGCTATAATGCGTATTACACTAATATCCTGGAAAGATATGCATCAGGATTTACAATATGTGCAGACTAACAGAATATTGGGACCACAATATACAGGGACCACATTGCTAATTATACAATGCCAATTGTTTCTTCTAATACTCCCCCGCAAACGAGAGGGTGTAACCACTAAGCCGAGTTTATCTCTAAAGTACTGGAATTGCGATTGAGTTAGAGGCTTTGTAAGACAATCTACAATCTGGTAAAAAGAGGGAACATATTTAATATCGATCATCTCGGATAAAACCAAGTCTTGAACAAAATGTATATCCACTTCAATATGTTTACTTCTAGCATGCTGAACCAGATTTGCAGCTAAAGCTTTGGTGCTCAAATTGTCACACCAAATTATTGAGGGTCTTTTAAGAAACAAGCCTAATTCAAGAAATAGGGAATTCAACCATTTAATTTCCGCAGAATCATTAGATAAGGATCTATATTCAGACTCGGCACTTGACCTTGAGACCAATTTCTATTTTCTTGATGACCAGGAGATAAGATTATTATTCAAGAAAACACACATTCCCCAACCTGATCTTCTGTTATCCAAGTCACAAGCCCAATCAACATCAGTGTATGTTATCAACTGTGGTTGAAAACGACAAAATGGTTTTATGTGCAAACCAAAATTACATGTACCCCTAAGGTATCTGAAAATTTGTTTAACAGCTTGAAAATGCACAATTTGTGGTTGTGACAAGAACTGACTAAGTTTACTAACAGCAAAGGAAATACCTGGACGTGTAGTAGTCAGGTATTGCATGGTTATTGCCTGTCTATACTCAGTAGGATTTTTTTAGCAAATCACTATCAAGCACAGAGATGGCTTGACCAGTGACCATTGGTGTTGGGACTGAAGCACAACTTGTCATACCAAATTTTTCTAGCAGATCTAACACATATTTATGCTGGCTCAGAAATATACCCTGGGCATCTCTATACACTTCCAATCCAAGAAAATAATAAAGGGGTCCTAAATCTTTTAAGTAAAAGATTAAGTTTAACTGTTCAACAAATTTTTCAACATATACAGGATTGTTCCCTATCACTAGAATATCATCCACGTAAATTAGAATGAAAATGGTGAGATTGTGGGTTTAAAGTATGAACAGCGATGTGTCACTCTTCAAGTTGTGAAAGCCTCAGTTAAGGAGTGTGTACCTGAGCCGATCAAACTAGGCCCATGGAGCTTGCCGAAGACCATAGATTGCCTTAATCAATTTGCATACATGCTGAGGCCATTGAGAATCAACAAATCCCAGAGGCTGGTGCATATAGACTTCTTCTTTAAGAAATCCATTCAGGAACACGTTATTGACATCAAGCTGTCTAATCTGCCACTTGAACGTTATAGCGATGGCCAAGATGACTCGAATGGTTGTAGACTTTATGACCGGACTAAAGGTTTCACTGAAGTCGACGCCAGGAGTTTGTTGAAACCCCTTTGCAACTAACTTGGCCTTGTGCTTGAGAATAGAACCGTCGGCTCGAAATTTGGTTTCGTAAACCCACTTATTGTCTATCAATTTTTGATTCGTGTAAGGAACCAAGATCCATGTTCGATTTCGCTAGAGGGCATCGATTTCCTCACGCATGGCGTTAAGCCATTGAGGAGAGGAGAAGGCGTCTCGAACTGACAACGGCGTCTTTCGAGAAGGTGAAGGAGAAGACGAGAGAGGCCATAACGGAGAGCTGGTAGGAGAAGACGAGAGAGGCCATGACGGAGAGCTGGTAGGGATTCGATTTGCAGAATGTCAGGGAGTGACACTCAAGGACCCAAAATAAGGATGATTGGGTCGGACTATACCGGACTTGGATTGGGTTGTCATGTGATGATGTGAAATAGGCCCATCAGGGATATGGAGTTCAACTTCTCGACTGGGCTCATCGACGGTCCATTCAAAAGGCTCATTGACCAGGCCTGGCAATTGAACTTCCGGCGGAGCAGGTGAATCATCTGGAATAGAGGATGAAGACAAGATATCCTTAAAAGAGTCGCTTGACACAGAATTCGATCTGCTCTCGATAATCAATGGAACTGAGTTGGATTGGTCCTTACACACGCTAGATTGATGAAGAAATCCTGTTCGAAAGGGAAATTGATTAGAATCAAAGATTACGCGCCAGGATACAAAAATTCTACTTGTCGAACTTAAACACATGTGGCCCTTTTGATGGGATGCAACACCAATATAGGCACACTTTTGAATATGGAATTGAAATTTGTGTGTGTTATATGGTTTGAGACGGGGATAACAGGCACAACCGAAGCTCTGCACGTTCTTGTAATCTGGTTATGTTTTTAGAAGGTGAAAGAGAGGAGTTTGATCGCTCAGTACTGGAGATGGCAAACGATTAATGAGAAAAATAGAGTCCTGAAAAGCATTAACCCTATATTTTAGAGGCATTCTAGAATGAGCAAGCAAGGTTAAACCCATTTCAACAATGTGACGATGTTTCCTTTCAACACTACCATTCTGGGTAGAAGTATGGGGACACGTAAAGCGCATGTTAATGCCTGCCTCTTGTGCTATAGGTATGAATGGTTTATACTCACTTCCATTATCACACTGTATAGCTTTGATTTTGGAATCAAACTGATTCTCAACTAATGCCTTGAAGTGTTTAAATGCATGAACAACATCGCTCTTATGTTTCAAAGGATACAGCCAGGTGTACCGACTGAAGTCATCCACAAAAAGAATATAAAATCGATGTCCACCATGGGATTGAACAGGAGAAGGTCCCCACAAATCAGTATGGATTAATTCTAAAGGAAGAGAAGCTTGTGAAACAGAGAGTGAAAAGGGCAAAAGTTTTGATTTCCCTAATTGACAAGCTTCATAGACATGAATGTCATCAGAAATATTTGTAACTTTTGCATTGCATTTATGTAAAATTTGTTTCAAAATCCTAACACTAGGTTGTCCTAAAGCATGGTGCCATTTCAGAAATTAATTCTCAGAGTTGGTAGTGGCCGCCATCAATGCTTGTGGTCTCGCTTTAGTTCTTTCCATCAACCGATACATGCCTTCCTTTGGTGTTCCCTGAATTAGTAGCTTGGTTGTCACCAAGTCCTTCACATTACAGCCATGATTAGTGAAATGAATATCAACCTTGTTTTCATTGATTAGCCTGTTAACACTCATGAGGCTTTTAGTAGCTGTAGGGACATATAGTACATCATTGAGAAATAATTTAGAACGAGAACAACTGCATGGTATAATGGTGGAGCCAACACCTAGAATTTGGCTCTTCTCACCAGTAGATGTAGTGAGATAGTGAAACTTACCATCAACGGTGATTTCATCTAGCTGTTAGGATGTGGAGTCACATGATGATAATCGGCTCCACTATCCACATACCATGTTGGGTCTGCAATAGAGTAGGGGCTGGCATAGTAGGCTTGCGGTCCATTATAGCAATCTGGACCACTGGCATAATGGACTTGCGGCCCAGTGCAGTAGTTTGCAGAAGATCCATTGTTCTCACGGTAGTAACAGTTAGCAAGCGTGTGACCTGGCTTCTGGCAGTGAACTTTAAAATGCAAGATATATCTCCAAATATACATTATCATTTTTACTAAAAAATGGGAGCACTGTCTAGTGAGTATTCATGCAAACATTTCAATACGCACACACACAAAGTATGTTGTTCATGTTCTAATTTCGCAATCACAACAAAAATACTTTGACCTTCCTGGCGCATCTAGAGATTATTCAGTGGAACTTTCTAATGAAAGCAATAGTACAATTTTAAGTAAGTTAGTTAGCTGATTTAATCATCACAAACTTTTCCATAAACATAAACACTCGTTGTCTTAATACTACCTCCGGTTTTAATTATAAAACCTAGTTGATTTTCTTTGAAGAGATTAAGGAAGCTAAATAGGTTACTTAATCATTCATGTGTTGTGTATCCTTAGATTATATTTAAGTTTATTAGTTAAACTAATTCGTTTGAAAAAAAAAATAGAAATACTGTAAAGTAATTTAATTAGCTTTCTTAATCTCTTTAAAAAATCAACTGAGTCTTATAATTGGGACTAAGGGAGTATCTATTATTATAATTATACTTGGCAGGAGCTAGTTCACTAATTTTATTGATCAATTCCACTACAGTTCCGAACTTCAAAATAACAAATCAGTCTTGTTGTCTATGAGAATAAGTGTATATATTAACTATAAGAATATAGCAATTGACAACTTCTTTTAATAGGAAATCATTGATATGAGATTTTGAAGTTCTAATGATGTTTTCTTATCTTTCTTTAAAAAAAAAAAAAAAAGCTGTCTCGATGAATTTCATCCACATTTGGATAGTATCATGATCGGACAAAATAGAGTTGGCAGGATTGGGGAAAAATATGTTTGGATAATAACGAGAATAAATAGGTGTTCTTTTTCAAAAGCCACCCTCATCGTCCTGTGGTCCTTGACTCTGTAACAGCTAATGGCACGGCTAATAGCGAGAAAGAGTCATAAAAACAAGACGCATGAGTGTAAGATAAAGAGGCAAATGTACAAGATTGGTGTTCTAATAAATGCTCAGCTTCTCTATTCGTAAAGGTAACATAGGTGGGAGCATATCACTAGACTTTGATATCAAAGGCCCTGACTTTATGATACCATTTGGAAATTTGAAGATTAAAGTAGAGGAAAAATAAGAGCTTCTGAAGTAAAGGTAAGGTACGTTCTTGACCAAGTCTATGTTCTATCCCCGTTTTAATTATATTGTACTATGAAGGATTGCAGTGAGGCGAAATAAGAGCTTTTTGAAAGGTAGAAAAAATTAAGTTTTTGGTCTACTGACTGACATGTTTAATAGGAATAGAACGCAGTGGATCATGCAAGTTATTTTGACCGATAGAGGATATTAGATTGTAATTGTGATTCATCTTCATCCCAACAATATTGATGTTGGCAAACATTCCAAAAAATGACGACGCAAATATACAAGTGGTTCCACAAATAGAGTACGTGAAATCGTCATGCTTGATTCGGCTCACAGACCAAAAGTTTTTCTGGTTTCCTAACCAAAAGATATTTTATGTGTTTAAAGAGATCAGGACACAGCTCCTACAAAATGTATCAATCAGTCAATTTACATCTTAAATATGATCAATAATTGCCACAACTTTAATAGATGCATATTAAAATATGATCAATCAACTAACATATGTTATAGTTATATAACAGATGATTTTCTTAATGATTAATTTAATGTATTCATTATCTTTTTGGGTATAATTTTATGTTAATATTTTCTTAATGAAATATTTAGAGCTACATCTGATGCTCAAGAATATAATTATTGGATGATGATAAGTATACAAGTGCAACAAAAGAAGCGAGCTACTGCTCTGAGGAAACTATTACTACATTCGGTCCTAATTAGAAGAGCTAATTGACTTTCTTTGGAAAGATTAAGGAAGCTAAATAAATTACTTAATCATTTCATATGTTATGTATTCTTATATTATATATTAGTTTGTTAGTCAAACTAATAAGTTTGAAGAAAAAATAAAAATAAAAATACTTTAAAATAATTTAATTAGCTTCCTTAATCTTTCTAAAAAAGTCAACTAGCTCTTATAATTAAGGCCGGAGGGAGGTAGTAGTATGTTGGTATGCTGGGGTCACCTCATGCTATAATGACTGTCTAATGATGAGTGCTTTTGATATCATACTAACACAACCTCCTGAAGTGGGATGGCAGTGTTGGGTTTGCATCAAACAGAACAGAGGTCAGGTTTCCTATAAATTAAAACCAGGGGCAGTAGGGGCCCAACTAACTTTTGGGTGATTACATGGTTGTTGGGATGGGCCTACGGTCAAATTAGTTGACCTAGTTTCTTCAGTTTTTACTTAATATTCTTTTTAGTCTTAATTATAAGATAATATTTAAGAGTTGATTTTTATCCTAATTATAAAATAAAATTTTAATTTTTGTCAATTTCTTTCAAAAATACTCTTATTTTATTCTCTCAAATATATTTGGTTTTTGGTGAGTATAATATGTAGGTAGATGCGTAAACTCTTATAGTTAGTAAAACTTTAAATTGTTAGATTTTGATTTATTTAGGGTTAAGGAGCAATTTGGCCAACAAACTATTGACTCAGGAGCGTCCAGCACAATTAACTATTAACTGAATCTTAAATACCAACAAACTATTACAAATGTTAAATAAACACAAATCCGTTATAATAAAGTTAACGTCCATTTGTTTTCTCAAATTTGCCCAAACAAAGTCGGATCTACAAGGAACCCGGGAGGACAACATCAGTCTCTCCTCTCACGAACGCTTCTTGAATCAGAATCAAACTAGTAAATCCCTTCATCGCTTTAGAACTACACTTTTCTTGGCATCAATATTGTGAAAACCTCAGTTTTTTGAAACACATATTTCTGGTTTGAAATCAGATGTACCAGTGGAGGAAGTTTGAGTTCTTCGAGGAAAAATATGTAGGAAAATGCGCGATTCCTGAGGACGTGATAGGGAAGATCGAATGCCTCTCAAGCGGGAGAGGGAAGGTGGTGATTGGCTGTGATGACGGCACCATCTGCTTGCTTGATCGCGGCCTTAAGTTCAATTATGGGTTTTCTGCTCATTCCGTTCTCTTTCTCCAGCAGCTCGAGGTTCAATCTCTAATTTTCTCTCTCTATCTCCCATAATGCAATTGAAATTGTTTCGTTTGGGTTTATGGAAAAGTGATAGCTAGCTACTGGTTTTTATGCAGTTTGTATTATCATTGATGATGATTCATAAACATATTAAGTAAAGGATGAAAGAACGAAAGAGCTGGTCAAGAGTTTGAAATATCTTAAAAGCCTATAAATTTGTTGAAGCTATACATCCTCTTCTGTAATTGTTCCTTTTGCTTCATTAGCTGAATTATCAAACGGACGTTAACTTAATTATAACAGATTTGTGTTTATTTAACATTTGTAATAGTTTGTTGGTATTTAAGGTCCAGTTAATAGTTAATTGTGCTGGACGCTCCTGAGCCAATAGTTTATTGGCCAAATTGCTCCTTAACCCATTTATTTATCAATTAACTGACGCTAATTTGCCAATATACACACACACACATATACATATACAGACACATACACATTCACACACACACACGTATTTATGTGTGTGTCAGTATATATGTCTCTCTCTCTCTCTATATATATATATACATATGTATATATGTACGTACATATACAAACACACACATACTCATATATGTATACATATATAGATACATATATAATAAGACCATTATTTTAATTAGAAAGCGTGTGAAAAGGAAAATTTTAGATTGGAAATGTATGTGACAGAGGTTATTAATTTATTTTTACTTATATCATTTTAAATTTCTATAAGAGCATTTTAGAAAAATGATGAGTAAAATAAACTAATTTAACTTCACTCCTTAATCTCTTCAAAATCAATTAAATTTGTCCTATCGAAGGGAGTATAATATTTCATCTCTCAAATTTTTTCTTATTTTGATTTTAGTTCTTCAAATTTTAATCCATGGGTTTTGGTTTGTCGAGGATGAAATGGTCCAAGTATTTATTAAAGCATATAAAGTAAACGAAATGAAACTTGAACAACTAATACATATGCCCTGTTTGTTACGAAGCTCTGGAGTATAGGGACTGAGATGAGATTGAGTCCAGGATTGGGAGTAATACGAAAGGAGGATTCCTGCAAAACCACCTTCCCTTATATTGTGTTTTCAACCTCGGATTGCAAATTTTAGAGACAAAAATATCCATGTTTATAATGTTTTTCGAGAAAAATACCCCTCTCAATTCAACTTAACTTACCTGTCGCCATCATCGTCGCATATTTTGTCATACTATTAGATAAATCAATTATCACAGTCGGGATTCACAAATAATTACTACACTGCCTTTTGGGTTCATTTGCCCTGTTGCACTAGCTTTTGAAGACTTCATTTGGGACTGCTGATGTTAAGAAAGCCCTTTCTCTTTCTCTGTTTACATCTGAAAGTAGAATTTGACTCACATGTGCAACCTTTGAATGGTTTCTCCTATACGGGCTTGGAAATTTCCAGAACCTATAAACTAGCATGAATTTCTATTACACTTTTAGCTTAGATCTGTCTCCCCACAGAATGCTAGTGCTACCACTCTCAGATCAGATCTGAGAGACGCTGGGACAAGAATCGGGGTTGAGCAACAAGAATAATTGCTGCCGCTAGGCGCTAGTTATATAATGTCGCCGTTGCGGTTGGAGATTCTCCGCCGTTGGGTCCATGAAGGTTCCATGATATCATGGAGGAAGCAAGGACGGAAGAAGGGAGTAGGGACGCTCGTACGAAAAGAGGCAGTGGCTTTGTGATAATATTTTTTTAGGGAGAATGAGCAAAAATATACATAATTTTTTTTTTTTTCAGGAGTGTCCAGCACCACGACTTTTCAACTGGAGCAAAAATACACACGACGTTACGTTTTGGGAGCGTCCAGCACCACGACCGTTAGTTGACGTGGCGCTGACACGCTGGAGTGAACGCTAAAATGGAATAAAAAAAATTTAAAAACATAGGAAAAAAAATTTTTTAAAAAAGGAAAAAAATAAAATATTAGAATCTTTTAAAAAAATAATTAGAAAAATGTTAAAATATTAGAAAAAAATTCAAAAAAACAATCAAAAAATGAGGAAATAATTAGGAAAAAAATTAAAATAATTAGAAAAAAAAATTAAAATAATGGGAGAAGGAGCAAAAATACACATGACCTTTTCCCCCAGGAGCGCCCAGCACTGCGACCTTTCAACTGGAGGAAAAATACACACGACGTTACGTTTTGGGAGCGCCCAGCACCACGGCCGTTAGTTGACGTGGCGCTGACACGCTAAAGTGAACGCTAAAATGGAATAAAAAAATTTAAAAAACATAGGAAAATTTTTTTTAAAAAAAAGGAAAAAAATAAAATATTAGAATTTTTTTAAAAAATAATTAGAAAAGTGTTAAAATATTAGAAAAAAATTCAAAAAAATTAGAAAAAAAACAAAAAATGAGGAAAAAATTAAAATAATTAGAAAAAAAAATTAAAATAATGGGAGAAGGAGCAAAAATACACATGACTTTTTCCCCAGGAGCGCCCAGCACTACGACCTTTCAACTGGAGGAAAAATACACACGACGTTACGTTTTGGGAGCGCCCAGCACCACGGCCGTTAGTTGACGTGGCGCTGACACGCTAAAGTGAATGCTAAAATGGAATAAAAAAATTTTAAAAACATAGGAAAAATTTTTTTAAAAAAAAGGAAAAAAAATAAAATATTAGAATTTTTTTAAAAAATAATTAGAAAAGTGTTAAAATATTAGAAAAAAATTCGAAAAAATTAGAAAAAAAATCAAAAATGAGGAAAAAATTAAAATAATTAGGAAAAAATTAAAATAATTAGAAAAAAAATTAAAATAATGGGAGAAGGAGCAAAAATACACATGACCTTTTCCCCCAGGAGCGCCTAGCACTGCGACCTTTCAACTGGAGCAGAAATACACACGACGTTACGTTTTGGGAGTGCCCAGCACCACGCCGTTAGTTGACCGTCAGCTTCCATGTCAGCGTGTCAGCGCCACGTCAGCGTTCCATCCAAGTTAACGGTCAACTAACGGCCATGGTGCTGGGCGCTCCCAAAACGTAACGTCGTGTGTATTTTTGCTCCAATTGAAAGGTCGTGGTGCTAGGCGCTCATGGGGGAAAAGATTATGTGTATTTTTGCTCCTTCTCCCTAAAATAATTAGAAAAAATTAAAATAATTAGAAAAAAATTAAAATAATTAGGAAAAAATTAAAATAATTAGGAAAAATTCAAAAAATTAAAATAATTAGAAAGAAATTAAAATACCCCCGCCAGTGGGCCCACCATCGACCACCCTACCGTCGGCCGCCGGCGGTGATCGGTTGCCCTTTCTAATATACTCTCTCCAGTCCTAATTATAAGACAATATTTGAGAGTCTGTTTTGGTTCTAATTATAATACAACATTCTAATTTTTGTCAATTTCTTCCTAAAAGATGCCTATTGATATAAATGAGGGATTATGTGAGATCAATAAGATAGTTGAGGTATAAAATTTATATAAGGGCATTTTAGAAAAATAAGTAAAATCAACTAATTTGACCGCCGACGAGTATATAATAAAGGGCAACCGATCGCCGACGAGTTTGTTTTGGTCTTAATTATAATACAACATTCTAATTTTTTTAATTTTTTTCTTAATTTTTTTATAATTATTTTAATTTTTTTTAATAATTATTTTAATTTTTCTCTAATTTTTCTATTTTTCTATAATTATTTTAATTTTTTCCTCATTTTTTGATTTTTTTTCTACTTTTTTTTTAAATTTTTTTCTCAATTTTTTCCTAATTTTTTTGAATTTTTAATTCCACGTCAACGGCTATGTTAGCGTTCAATCCAAGTTAACGGTCAACTAACGGTCAATTAACGGCCGTGGTATTGGGCGCTCCCAAAACGTAACGTCGTGTGTATTTTTTTTCCATTTGAAAGGTCGCGGTGCTGGGCGCTCCTGGGGAAAAGGTCATGTATATTTTTGCTCCTTCTTCCTATTTTTTAAATTTATTACTAATTATGGAATTAAATTAACTTACACATGCCATCCAAATATTAATTAATACCTGTTCTGTTCAGAGAACAAGAGTAATTGGACTTGACTAGGTGTCAAGCCTAGAGCCTACGTACCATTTGAAGGAATCAAAGTCCACGTAGTTCGCAGTAAAATTGGAGGCGTGAAGCCAGAGGGGGGGTGGTGTTTGTGCTCTGGGTGACAGAAAGTAAATAAAGCATAAGTTAGAACGTGTGCACCTGGTTGGTTTCCTTCTATATTTATAGAGGTGTCCGAGGCGAGTATCTCGGTCTGGCGCGATACTCGGGGTGACAGGATCCAGGTCCGAGATATTAGAGGCGAGTATCTCGGGGTGTCGGTTAGGATAGATCTCATCTTGGTAGGATCCTATCAACATATCAACTATGCTTATATTGGCTATGCTTCCTAGATATGTTGGGCCGTAGCATGGACCTGGGCCATTGGGCCGGTCCGTAACAGTTGCCCCCAGCTCGGCCGTGCAGGCTTCTGTGCGGCCGAGATGTTAATTGCCCCCGGCTTCTGCTAGGGTTCGGGGCCTCTATCTTGACCGGACCGGCTTGCGGCTACCGCGGCCTTCAAAGTGGATCTGGATCTGGGGTCTGGCTTCTTTCGTCTTTGGAAGGCTTAACCGTCACTGGTTTGCTGAGGATGCCATGTGACCGGGACAGTTCCCCAATCTGTTTCGTCCCTAGACGTCTGCCAGAGGCCTCGGTCCACAACGTTTTGCCTCCTGCCCGTTGGCATTTGAGATGCCGTTCGGGATTCCTTCTTCGTGCGTCATAATTGCGGTTTTACAGCTGTCATGTCCTGAATGGTGGTAACCTGCAACCGCCACATCTATTCGCGTCCTGATGTTCGTGCGCATTTAATGCGCTTATGTCACGCCATTCCAATCCGTCGTGTCTATTTCGAAAGACCTCTTTGCCCTTGCCGTTTCGCTACTTAGTCTCAATGGTTTAAGTAGCTTTTTCTCTTTCTTCCTCTTCATTTTTCCTGCTCATCCAGTTTTTCTCTGGTTTTTCTCTGAGTTCAGAGTATTACCTTCTTCGATCGACACTCTGCCGTTCTTCATTTCCAGCATCCAAGTTTCCCTCATCTCATACATACAGGTATTCCGTTCATTTTCTTTTATATTTGTTCGGTAGTACTCTGTATTGTGCCGTTTATTTTACTGAGACTATCGCCTGTATTACTGTTCTTCCCCTTTTTCTGGGTTGCTCGACGAGCTTTCTGGGTTTTTTCTTCATTGCCTTATCCCAGATTCTCATACATTTTCACCTTCTGATCTAAGCCCCTTAGTTCTTAGGCTTCCTATTCTCTTACATGGCTAGAGGTAGAAATTTCCCCAGGCCAAGTCACATGGCTAGAGGTAGAAATTTTCCTAGGCCAAGAGCAGTATTGTTATCGGAAGAAGAGACGTTCCTTCGAACACGTTTCCCCTGCGCCACCTACTGGGTTCTTGGGGGTGAACCTCCTGCAACGGAGGTGCTGGCACCTTTGCGCCGAGGTGGTGTTAGTCGTCCGAGGTAGGCCGGTCCCCGTCCTTCGGTTATTAGAGCTCCAGTGCCTCCTCCCGTCCGCCCCGCGGTGGGTGCCCTTCCCTTCGCGCTGCCTGTTGGGGCCGGGGTCGACACCTCAATCGGCTCAGGATCTCCTGCTTTGCTGGCCCAACCTCTCAACTTCTACGAGGGTTCTCGGCCTGAAACCTTGGATCCTCTTCCTGAAGGGTACCTCGGCCCTTGTTGGGATTGCCTGGCTGAGAGCTCCCATTTCATAGCTCGTGGTAACGATGTCGGGGCTTCTTCGATACTTGGCTCCTGTCGGCACCGGCCTTCAACGGGCCTTTCCTCTAATGCCCTCATTCGTCCGAGTCCGTTGTCATATTCTCCTGTGACTATTGTTGTACCAGGTATTCCCGCTCTTTACTAATATTGGTTTTATTTATTTGCCTATAGGTTTAAATGGCTCCTAAATCCCGATGTTCGAAGCAACGGTCCGAGGCCGAGGGTTCGGACTCTTCTAGTCCACCCGAAGCCTTGTGTCGGCGATACAGCTGGGTGTCCTACGAAGTGCTCAAGACCTATTCTTTAATGTCGGACGTCGACATCGCTTGGCTGAACATTCCGGCCATGCCTGGGTGCGCCGTCCGTTGTCCGGGGGCCGATGAGCCCATTTGCGCGACACGGGAAGTTGACAGTCCGAACTTCTTCTTCTTCTACCGAAATTGCTTGTCCTGGGTCAAAGTTTCCCTACCTTTCACCCCCTTTCAAATGGAGGCCCTCCTGCACCTGAGACTTGCCTCGTCCCAGCTTCATCCGAACGGGTGGGCTTATTTTGTTGCTTTTGAGCAGCTTTGTCGCTCCTTCCATGTCCCAATTCCATGCACCCCAAACCTCTTCTTTTACTATTTCGGCCCTTTTACTCCTAGTTCCCCAAAGGAGAGTGATAAGCTGAAAGGGTTGGTGTCCCTTCGCATTAACCCGAACCGGAGGCTTATGACGCCATTCTCGGACTCCTTTAAGCGCTTCAAGGGGGCCTTTTTCAAGGTTTCCGCTGAGTTCGGGAAGCAATGCTGGTTCCTGGAGGGTCTCGAGGACGCTAACGTGGGCTGGCGCTTTCCTCTGTACTGGATGGAAAACCATTATAAGGCTAAGGCTACCTCTTTCCAAAATCGGCACAAGGATCTATGGCCAGAGTCACTTGCTGCCCTTCTTCGGTTAGAGGCCTTCGTGGCGGAGTACGGTCTGTAGCCCGCCGACTTCTTTATAACCGGGGAGGGTTCTAAGCTGCTTCGTTCTTCTTGTAGGGTTTTTTGTTAGCATATTGCCTTCTATTTTGATTTGGATTTTGGACTCTATTTTCTGACTTGTTTCATTTTTGTTCTTTCAGCTCAAGATATGCATGCTCTCCCGCTTTATCTTTTAAAAGCGAATCCTGCCGCTTTCTCTCCGAGCCGTCAGGCTAGGAAGCGAGATTCCCCTGAGAATCCTGCCGCGCCCAAGGTCGAGGCGGCGAAGAAATCCAAGGCCTCAGTCGGCCAAGGATCTACTCCTGCTGCCGTCGTCGAGCCTTCCCAGACGGTAGAGTCCCAGGCTTCAAAAGGGAAGGAAGCCGTGATTGCTATAGAGGAGGTCGAGCCTGCGATCTCCCCTGAGGCTTCATCAGGCTCGCTGCTAGCTTCGCCTCGTCCTCCTTCTCCCTTTGCGCCTCCTCCTCCTCCTCCTTCGCCGCCGTCCGGTTTGTCCTCGGTGTTCCCGCACAGCTTTCTGTGGGAGAAGGGGGTGGTCCCGGAGGTGGATGTTGCTTTCCTTCCTCCTCGGCATTTCATGGAGAACCGGCCTTTGTCTCCGCCAGCCATGGACGAGTTATACGCGGCCCAAAGGCATTTGTGCCGGTTTGTTGGGTATGTTCAAGCCCTGGTCTTAGTGCGGGAGAAGTATGCCCAGGCGACGCTGACTGCAGAAGGCTGAGGGCTTCTGAGGAGGAGCTGAAGAAAGCCTTGGCTACGGCAGAGGCTAAGGCAGAGTCTGCGGAGGAGATGAATAAGGCTTTGGCCATGGCAGAGGCTAGGGCCGAATCTGCCGAGGAAGAGCGGGACATGGCCAAAGCCGAGCGTGATGCTGCCAAGGCCGCGGCGGTGAAGGCTGATTAAGAGCTCCAGCTTTCTTGGGGGTTTGCTGAGAAGTTGGCTGGGGAGTGCTCCCGGGCTCAACAGGGGTTGTCTGAGAGTCTAGCTGCCGTGAAGGTTCTTCAGTAGCAACGGCCTTCCTTGATTGAGGAGCATGCAGCGACCAAGGCGGCCCTTTCCGCGGAGCAGGCGTCGCATCAGGAGGCGTTCGAGGCTTTGCTGCAGACTGCCAAGGAGTGCTTCGAGCAGGCACAGTGTTCTTTGGGGATACAGGACGAGCGTGCAGTCCTCGATGCAGGAGACCCGTTCCGATTGACCTTTGGCTGCGAGGCTATGATCCCGATCGAGATTGGGCAGCCTTCATGGAGAAAGATAAAGGCCGGGCGGGAAGGGCAGCCGTCCAATGACGACGCTTTAAAGACGGATTTGGACCTTATTGATGAAGTCCGAATCACGACACACTGTTGAGAACTAGCGGCCAAGCAACTCCTTGCGGCTAAGTACAACCAAAAGGTTTGGCCACGGTCGTTTAACCGGGGGAACCTGGTACTACGACGAGCCGACATAGGCAATAAGAACGCCCGGGACGGAAAGCTTGCTACAAACTGGGAAGGCCCCTATCGGGTCAAGGAGAAACTCGATGGAGGAGCTTATATTCTCGAAACCTTGGCTCAGATCTGGTTCTTCAACCCTTGCGTGGAGCTTAATGTCGACGGTTATGATTATCGTGCCTTCGTGGAGGACGGGAATCTGATCCCCTACCAGTCTCCTGCCGCTGAGGGTTCCCATGCAGATGGAACGGGGGAGGGTGCCGCCGAGGTCCCGGGTCCTGAGACCGGGTCGTCCAACAGATTTGGACCCTTGTATTTTTCTCCTTTTGGGGCGTCTGTGCCCTTGTTATTTTTTCGGACAATTTTGGCCATTGGGCTATTATGTATATACTTTAGACAATGAATGATTTATTTTTTTACCATCCTTTTGCCTATGTTTAAAGTTCTAAACTTAGTTTAGATATTTGTCGACTGTAATGAATACAAGCCATTTTTACTCTACCACACTTATTGTGGGAGGTTGGGGCAGGGTTTTATGTTTGCACCTCGAGGGTCCTTAACTTTAATCGCACTACCTCGGTCCAACTTTCACTAGTTGGATTAATTTTAACCGACGTAAGGGCTAGACTACCACATGTCCAACCGAGGCTTCGCCTGCCTCTAATCAAACATTTTGACCTGATCAGAGTTGGCATGATAGTCCGCTTGCTTAGTCGGGCGAGCGTTGACGCGTCAATTTCGCGAATGGCCACGTATGGCACCTTCGTCGAGCTCTAACCAATGCCTGCGGAGTACAACGGCTGGTTTCGTACATCTAGATGTTTTTGTTATTGGCCGGGTACATGCCCTCGGAGCCATTTTCTCTTGCCGGGCTTAATGGCCTCAGCTTCGAGTTTTTGACCGGGCTTGATTGCCTCGGTTTTATGCTTAAGCAAGTAGTTGTGCACATTCGAGAATCGCTTCATTGGGATCCTTTATTGATAAAAATAGCCCTAAAGAGCTTTACAAACGAACATAAGTTAATGAGAGTCAAAAGTAATTCAAACTTAACAACTTAAAAAGAACCGAGTGCTGGCACTGTTCTTGTTGAACTGAGCCGGGATCTAGCTATGGTAGATCTTCAATTTGTCGGCGTTCCACGTTCTCTTAACCGGCTTCCTTGCCAAGGTTTCGAGAATATAGGCTCCTCCATCGAGTTTCTCCTTGACCCGATAGGGGCCTTCCCAGTTTGCAGCAAGCTTTCCGTCCCGGGCGTTCTTATTGCCTATGTCGGTTCGCCGTAGTACCAGGTTCCCCCGGTTAAACGACTGTGGCCGAACCTTTCGGTTGTACTTAGCCGCGAGGAGTTGCTTGGTCGCTAGTTCTCGGTGTGCCGTGATTTGGACTTCATCAATAAGGTCCAAATCCGTCTTTAAAGTGTCGTCATTGGACGGCTGCCCTTCCTGCCCGGCCTTTATCTTTCTCTATGAAGGCTGCTCAATCTCGACCGGGATCATAGCCTCGCAGCCATAAGTCAATGGAACGGGGTCTCCTACTCGGTCCAGCTGGTGTCAGCCTGTAGCATGCGTTTCTTGAGTCCGTCTAGGATGATCTTGTTGGCCGATTCGGCTTGGCCGTTGGACTGAGGGTGCTCAACAGAGGCGAAATGTTGCTTAATGTCTATGTCGGACATTAAGGCTTGGAATCTATGGTCCATGAACTGGGTCCCATTATCCTAACAACTTCGGCAGGTATTCCGAATCGAGAAACGATGTTGTGGCGGAAAAATCTCATTACTCTGGACGAGGTTATTGTGGCTAAGGGCTTTGCCTCGATCCATTTGGTGAAATAGTCGACAGCGACGATGAGCCATCTGCACTGCCCTTGTGCCGGTCTGAATGGTCCGAGGATGTCCATACCCTACTTGTAAAAGGGCCAAGGGGCCGGCATGCCTTTCAACTCTGTAGGCGGAGGCCATATGATCTTGGCGTGTTTTTGGCAACTATCACACCTCTTGGCCGCTTCCATGGCGTCATGCTTCATGGTGGGCCAATAGTAGCCGGCGCGTAGCACCTTCCTAGCCAGAGCTTTGCCCCCCATGTGATGGTCGTTGCTTCCTTCATGTAGTTCGGCCAACACGTACCTTGCTTCGGCCTTGCCCAGACAACGTATCATTGGGCAATGTAATCCCTTTCTGTAAAGCTGATCATCGACCGTGGCATAGATGGCAGCCTCCCTGATTAGCTTTTTGGCCTCGGTTGGGTCCATCGGGATAATCCCCCTCTCCAGGTAGTCTTCAATTGGCTTCCTCCAGTCAGTGCCTGCCGAGATGGTCATGACGCAGCTCAGTTCGGCCAGATTCTGCTGGATCACGATCTTGTGACTGTTTGGTCCCTTGTGCTTGCCAGCTTGGAGAGGATGTCGACTCTGGTATTCTCTTCTCTTGGGATATGGGTGACGATCACTTCATCGAACTCGTCCATGAGTTCTTTGGCACGGTTTAGGTATTTCACCATAAGGGGTCCCTTTGCTTGGTAGCCGCCGTTGATTTGTGCGACAACGAGCTGCGAGTCGGTTAAAACCTTTACTCGCTGTGCTCCATTATCTCTTGCTTGGAGCAGTCCGGCCAAGAGGGCTTCGTACTCGTCTTGATTGTTGGAGGTTGGATACTTTAGTTGGAGGGAGTGCTCGATGGCGACCCCCTGTGGGCTTTCAATGATGACTCCTGCATCGCTGCCCTTAGCATTAGAGGATCCGTCCACGTATACTTTCCAGGTTCCGTCACTTGTTATTGCCGGGGTCAACTCCCGGATAAAGTCCGCCAGAGCCTGTGACTTGATCGCCTGCTGGGCCTTGAACGTGATGTCAAACTCTGACAGCTCAATGGCTCAGTTGGTCATTCTTCCTGCTAAGTCTGGCTTGTGAAGGATCTGCTGTATCGGCTGGCTGGTGTGTACCACTACCCGGTGTCCTTGAAAATATGACCGGAGTCGTCTCACCGCGGTGAGTAGGGCAAAGGCCACTTTCTCCAGCTTTTGGTATTGGAGTTCAGAACTCTACAAGGCTTTGCTAATGAAGTAAATGGGCGTCTGTCCGGCCTCGGTTTCTCTTACCAAGGCAGCACTTACGGCTTCGTCTCCGATTGATAGGTAGAGGAATAAGGTCTCTCCTTGCTCCGGCTTTGTGAGTACCGGAGGGGTTGCTCGGCAACGCTTGATTTCCTCGAAGGCCACGTCGCAATCCGAATTCCAGCCTCAATGGGTTTACTTCTTTAATAACTTAAAAAAAGGTAGAGCTTTTTCCGCTAATCTGGGCAAGAACCTTTTTAGGCCGGCCAGGCGGCCCGTCAATTGCTGAACCTCTTTCTTGGTCCGCGGTGGTTGCATCTCGAGGATGGCCTTGCATTTGTCTGGGTTAGCCTCAATTCCTCTGTTTGTGAGCATGAAGCCCAAGAACTTTCCTGCCGGAACTCCGAAAGCGCACTTTGCCGGATTCAACCTAATTCGATGTCTTCTGTGTTTCTCAAACGTCTATTCCAGGTCTCGGATGTGATCTTCTGGGAGCTTCGACTTTACGATCATGTCGTCAATATAGACTTCTATATTGCGGCCAATCTGATCTTCGAAGACTCGGTTCATCATTCGTTGATATGTGGCTCCGGCATTCTTCAACCCGAAAGGCATGACGTTATAACAGTAGTTCGCCTTGTCCATCATAAAGGCGGTCTTTTCTTGATCGTCCGGGTGCATGGCAATCTGGTTGTAACCGGAGTAGGCGTCCATGAAGGACAGTAGTTGGTACCTGGCCGAGTTGTCAACGAGCTGATCGATGTTCGGCATCGGGTAGGAGTCTTTTGGGCATGCCTTGTTCAGGTTCGTGTAGTCGATGCATACTCTCCATTTGTCACTTGGTTTGAGTACCATGACTACATTTGAGAGCCAAGTTGTGTATTGTACCTCCCGAATGAACCCGGCCGACAGAAGTTCTTTTACGTGGCTCTTGAGAGCCTTCTGTCTGTTGTTGGTGATGTTTCTCTTCTTTTGTGCTACTGGCCTCGATCCCGGCCATATGCCGAGTCTGTGACAGCAGAAGTATGGGTCGATCCCGGGTATTTCGGTCGAGGTCCAAGCAAAGACATCTTGATTTTGTCTTAAGAATTGGACCACTTGTGCTTTTAGGTCGTCATTCATATTTCTGCCGACCTTGGTTGTCTTGGTGGGATCCGTTCCCAGCATTACTTCTTCGAGTTCCCCTTCTAGCTCCGGTCTCGGGTTTTTTGGCTCTCGGAGATAGAGTTCTACCATGTTAATCGGTTGCCGGGGATGCCTTTCCTCGTAGGCGTCAGACACGGTCTCGTTATGTCCGAGCCGAGGTGGAGATGAGGGTCCTCCTTCCTCGACCCAGAGGGTCTCGAAGTAGCACTGCCGTGACTCTTTTTGGTCCCCGAACACCTCGACCAGCTGGTTTTTGTCGTTGATCATCTTTAGCTTCTGATGTTTCGTCGACACCAGCATGTCCCAGGCGTGTATGGTCGGCCGGCCCAGGATGATGTTGTAGGGGGAGCGGAAGTCAGCTACTACGAACCTCACGCGTTCTGACTTGAAGGCCTCCTTTGTTCCGAGGGTTAGTCTGAGGTCGATGTAACCCTTTGGGAAGGAGCGCTCTCCGTTAAACCCGATCAAGGTGGTCTTACACGGCTTTAGATCTTCCGCGTTGAGGTGCATCCTTTTATAGGCGTCCCAGCTTATAATATCGGCCGAACTCTCTGCATCCGCAAAAATTCGCTTGACGCGGCAGTTTACCAGGGTTCCGGTGATGACCAGCTCGTCTTGGTGGCTGGGGATCATGTCCTTTAATTCTTCGTTGGTGAAGGCCAATGGAGGCGACCTCAGCTTTGCTGGGTCGTCCTTGAATTTGGGGAGGTTCCTCATGGTCAGAACTTCTTGAAGCTATTTCTTTCGTTGACTCACCGTGTCTCCGCCTCCTCCAAATCCTCCGCTAACAACGTTGCACTGGAACTCAACGTCGGGGAATTCGTCGTCTGAGCCGGTCCTCCGCTTCTTATCAGTCTTTCGAGCGTCCTTAGGCGGGCTTCTACTACGGCCACCGTAGCTACGTTTGCCGTTGGCTCTCCCCTGGGTTTTGATTACATACTGATGTAGCTTCCATTCCCTTACAAATTTCTCGATGGCATCACGGAGGTCATAACACTCATCGGTGGTGTGTCCAGGGCAATCCTGGAAAGTACAAACCTTTGTACGATCCGTGTTGGAGCGTCCCCTAAGCGGCTTCGGCTTGTCGACCTTCTTTATCTCGGCCTGAGCCACCTCTTTCCATACCTGTGACCGAGAGGCATTTAAGGGGGTGTAGCTGTCGTATTTTGCTTTATGGTCGGCTCGGTCGGGCTGTCTCTGTTCCTCCTCTTGGGCTCGGCCTTCTGTTTGTTTGGTCGTTCTCCCGAGTCGAGTGAGGTATTTCTTGTCCGCTCAAGTTCGTCGGCGTTGGCAGCCTCCATTTGCTCCACATCTAAGTACTTCTTCGCCTGGCTGTAGAATTCGGTCAATGTGTAAACCCGGTTTTTGCATAAGTTTTGGGCTAGGTTTGATGACGGATCTAGCCCATTGACCAGATAATGTACATGGACATCCTCGGATAGCGATCGCACTTGCATCGCCACGTCTCGAAACCGGTCCAAATACTTCTGCAGCGCTTCACCCTTCTTCTGTCTCACCTTACTCAGCGTGAATTGGGATTTCGGCTGCTTCTTACTCGTAGCGAAATGTAACTCGAACTTACGTCTGAGGTCTTCAAAGCTTCGGATGGAATTGTCAAGGAGTGCGCTCAGCCATTTGTGTGCCGGTCCGGTCAAAGTGGCCGCGAAGAGGCGCTGGATGACTGGGCCATCAATTGCCCGGACCCACATGAGTTTTTCAAAAATCTCCAGGTGGTTGCGGGGATCCTGAGTTCTGTCGTACTTTGGAAGGTCGGCCAAATCAAAGTTCTTAGGGTAAGGGGCCGTCGCTGCTGCTCTTGAGAATGGGGATCTGCTAGATCCAGTGAGGTACTTCATTCGGTATTCTCGAGGTGATCCGTGGCGAGGTGACCCATGATGGGGTGATCCATGGCGGGGTGGTTCATGTGTCCAGTGGGTCCTGTCTTCCTCACGTTGCTCTCTTGGATCTCGTCCTCCTCTTCCGCCTCGTCCGTTGTGGTCCGTGTCACCATCTCGGCCTTCCGTGTTGTCATGATTTTCTGGAGGCGGTGGGTGTCCTCGTTCTGCGCTCGTTCTCCCGTCCGGTCTGCTGGAGTTTCCCCGCCTGGTTCTCGGTCGTGGGCTGCTCGACGAGCTGCTACTGTCCGCGACGGCCCTGCCTCTTCCTGTACAAGGTTCTCTCCGGTTTTCTTGTTGATGATGGTTCTGGAGCTCCTCCCTTATCATTTGTGCAAAGGTTCGGAAGTCCACCTGCCGCTGTAGGTGATCTCGCTTCTCCTTGTCTTCGAACCTTTGAAGCAATGACTCTTGCGTCCTCCGGAGGATACGGACGTCGGCTTCTATCGCCAGAGCGTCCTGGGTCGGAACCTCCCTGCATGTCTCCAACAGCGGCTGATCATCTGCGGGAGGGGAAGTTGTTGTGTCGGTAACGTGTCCCTCTGGGGTGTTTTCTCGTTGTGGCTGGACTTGCGGTTGGCTTGGCCCGGCCGGAGCTTGGTCTGGTTGGGGGCCTCCGTCAGCCTGCGGCGGTGGATTTCTGCTGTGGCTTCTAATGTTCGCCATTGATGGTCACGGGGATGGAAATTTACCTTTCCCCACGGTCTGCGCCAATGTTCTGTTCAGAGAACAAGAGTAATTGGACTTGACTAGGTGTCAAGCCTAGAGCTTACGTACCCTTTGAAGGGATCAAAGTCCACGTAGTTCGCAGTAAAATTGGAGGCGTGAAGCCAGAGGGGGGTGGTGTGTGTGCTCTGGGTGACAGAAAGTAAATAGAGCATAAGTTAGAACGTGTGCACCTGGTTGGTTTCCTTATATATTTATAGAGGTGTCCGAGGTGAGTATCTCGGTTTGGCGCGATACTCGAGGTGACAAGATCCGGGTCCGAGATATTAGGGGCGAGTATCTCGGGGTGTCGGTTAGGATAGATCTCATCTTGGTAGGATCCTGTCAACATATCAGCTATGCTCATATTGGCTATGCTTCCTAGATATGTTGGGTCGTAGCATGGACCTGGGCCGTTGGGCCGGTCCGTAACAATACCAAACGTAGTTTTGAGGAAGTCAACTTGACCTGTTTCATTCTAGAGGCGCCTAATCTCGTAAACCACCAATTGATTTCACTTTATGCTATTGCCTATCATGTTGTTGTGCTTTGACAATTGCACGTGAAAAGCAGAGCGTCACCAAATTTTTTTGGTTCATACATTTATGCGTTACAGCGACCAGGGAGTAGCCTAGGTTTTTTTTTTTTTTAAATACATCATGGTAGGGGTGGGCGGTAGGATTCGAACCCCGGACATGGGGGAGGGAGACCAGTTAATACTGGCTCCCATGCCACTGCCCTACTAGCTTCTATGCCACTGTGCTACTAATGCCCAGGGGTTTTCATTGAGTTCCTCTTCCATATTTTCATGCTCATTTGCTTTGCTATGGCAATGAAAGTGATGCAACTTCCGCTTTATATTCAAGTCGTTTTCTCTGCTTAATGACCATTTGTTTTATCTCACTTTTTGTACCATCTTCACGCTTACTCTGTCTCAGTCTTTACTTTGCCTTGATGATATTTATTAGCATTATTTGCATGATCAAAGTCTTGCCTGCGTCCTTATCGTCACTTTGATGTTCCTCTTTCATCCTTCTCTTTTTTAAGGTTATGTTTCCTCTGTTCTGTAATTCTCAAGTCAAGTGATGAGACGAAGGTAAATCTGATATGAAGCAGGGTTCCGGTGCCCTGACCTTGACGTTAACCTTGAGCTATCTACATGCCTTACCAAGCACGAAACATGATCCAAAGTATCGTTGGGAATATCACATTAGGTTCCTACTTCCTAGTAGTTGGTTGTTGTCGTTGGTTAACGTCACTAATCTTACAGTTTTACATCATGTGTCTTTTCTGGACTAAGCAAATAATTTAAATTAAATAAACCCAACAGTCTATTCCATTAAGAATTTCACATCATAGTTACTCTGACTTTTGGTCATTGGCAGTAGGCAATATTCCAACTTCGTTTACTCACGTACAAATTCCAACGATTCATTAACTCTTTTCTCTCTTTAATTCCGAAATTTGGAATAATAACAGGGCCAGCATAGGTTGGTAAGAACCAACAATTTAGCTTCAGACGGACAAAAGTCGGCCGAGATTCGAGACTTAAGAGACTTACAAGTTTGTGGTTGATTCTAAATACTAAATTCGAGGAAGTTACCCCTCGTCCTTGATTCTACTGCAAAGCGATTACACACTTTCACTAAAGGAAGGGGTTTGATTTTGGAGTTAGTCAAGGCACTGAGGGAGACATCCTAGGTCCTAAGTGTCTAGGTAAACGCCTGAGGGTAATAGACGGCTCACCATGCCTAACATTGGTAACACTTAAAAGGAAGAGAGATTTCGCTCTTGGATCGTGGGTGAGCTCAACCCCCATCTTAAAAATTTATTATAAAAATAATAATAAATTCGAGGAAGTTGCACCACTTTCAACTCCTTTTTCAGTTGGTCTTCTTCCTAACCTTCTTACTCCTGCTAGTCTTGAATGGGTATATAAAGCAGAACAAGTGGTTAAAGCATTTTTTATAACCCTATATTAAGGTTACGCTTCAGTTCGTATTCTTCCTTAAATATCTTTAACTTTTACCATATAACAAAGGAATAACCACATATTTCTGAGAATCTGAGTCCGAGGAACAATCCTATCGAATTCGAATCTTACCATGAAGTCCACAAAGCGACGACGTTGTTCCTTCCATTAGCTTTTAGCTTACTCACAAGTATCACCTGCACTTTTAAGTCAATTTGTTGTATGGCTCTGTAGTTTCACTATTAAGTCCTCCCACCTTTTTCACTCACATGATTTTTATGAAAGTTAGTACGAAAATTTTGCTTCAACTATCATGTGATCGAGTTCTTGAACCAAATCTTTTGTTTGTCTATATATAGAGTTCTCTGACATACCTTCTAGCAGGTGAAATTCACTGATTTCAGTGGAACGCT
Organism: Acacia crassicarpa; assembly: GCA_034222035.1. Classification (NCBI taxonomy): domain Eukaryota; kingdom Viridiplantae; phylum Streptophyta; class Magnoliopsida; order Fabales; family Fabaceae; genus Acacia; species Acacia crassicarpa. Next base: position 56,972,660 of record JAWXYG010000002.1, on the reverse strand, counting down.
GTGGCCTCTGCTAGATCAAAATCTGTAAGGTATGCTTATACCTATGGTATACTTGTACTGCTAGTTCACACATATATACTTGATGCGTAATTTAAATCCAAATGTTCTGTAGCATTTGGCTACGAGGACCTTTCGAGTTTTTGTGCTGATAGTTAGCTGTGCATGTGAATTCAGCTGGTTTCAGGATAACCTTGAGAAAGATATAGTGATGGCTCGCATAGAAAGTCCAATGTCGAAGCCAGGTTATAAGATGAATGCAAGAAACATGTTGATGCAGAGAGAAAACCTTTCAAGGGTGTTTTCTGAGGATTATGATGCCTCGAAGAAGAAGATATTCGATCCGAGGGGACCAAGAGTAAACAGATGGAACAAAATTTTCTTAGTAGCATGTCTGATTTCACTATTTGTGGATCCCTTCTTCTTTTATGTGCAAGAGGCTAAGAAAGACAAGTGCATTGCTACATCTGCGCGACTCGAAGTTGCCCTTACCACAATTCGGTCCATGGTTGATGCATTTTACATCATTCATATGCTTATTCGGTTTCAAACTGCTTATGTTGCTCCTTCCTCTCGTGTTTTTGGTAGAGGAGAGCTAGTTATAGACCCTTCAAATATTGCATCAAGGTACCTCCAAAAAGACTTCTGGCTTGATCTTCTGGCAGCCCTCCCTCTTCCCCAGGCATGTTACTGTACTGATCGAATTATCTTTATTTCCAGTCTTGATATTTTACATTTTCAAATATCAGTATTTACAATTCTCATACATAATTTAGGTGTTGATTGTAGCTGTAATTCCAAATCTAAGGGGCTCAGAAATTATTGCTTCAAGGGAGACTCTGCGCCTTGTGATCATTTTCCAATACCTGTTAAGGTTATATCATATCTTCCCTCTTTCATCTGAAATAGTTAAGGCAAATGGAGTAATGATGGAAAAAACATGGGCTGGGGCAGCATATTACCTTATGCTCTATATGCTAGCAAGTCATGTAAGTCTTAATTTTTGTTTCGATTTGGTGGAGTTGGTAGCTTTCTAATCAAACTGTTCAATACTAACTGGTCCTGTCATGTGTTTCTCAAAGGTCTTAGGATCTTCCTGGTACCTGTTGGCAATAGAGAGGCAGGATGAATGTTGGAAAAAAGCTTGTAACTTTGAGTTCCCATATTGTCAATACGGTTATCTTGATTGCCAAAGTATAAGTGATCCAGCCAGAGCAGCCTGGTTTAGATCAAGCAACCTGTCAACTTTATGTGATAAGAACAGTGATTTTTTCCAGTTTGGTATTTTTGCCGATGCTCTCACTTTGGAAATGGCAGACTCAAAGTTCTTAAGCCGATATTATTATTGTCTATGGTGGGGCCTGCGGAATCTCAGGTACTATATTTCATTTTGGCTTTCAACAATTTTTGTTGTTGTGTGACCATCTAACCAATTCTGTCAAACTTCGTAGCTCTCTGGGACAGAATCTCCTAACCAGCACTAACGTTGGAGAGATAAATTTTGCTGTGATTATTGCAATTCTTGGGTTGGTGCTTTTTGCACTTCTAATAGGAAACATGCAAGTACGTGATTACTTTCATTTGCTATATGTATCGATTTTAGAACTGAACAATCCCATTTCCGGGACATTTTTCTCATGTTATCATGTAAGTTGTTAACTGTCAACAGACGTACCTGCAATCCACTACTAGGCGACTGGAAGAATGGAGAATAAGACGCACAGATACAGAACGATGGATGCATCACAGGCAGTTACCCCATCACTTGAAGCGAAGTGTGAGACGCTATGAGCAATTCAGATGGGTTGCTACGCGAGGAGTTGACGAGGAATCCATCCTCCGAGACCTCCCTGTCGATATCAGACGCGACATCAAACGCCACCTCTGCCTCAACCTTGTCCGACAAGTGGGTCTCTTGGATTATGATGCAAGTTTGTCCTAGAAGTTTTTACTCTCTGGAAGTTTTTTTAAATCAACGTCATCTCAAAAGTTTCAAAACAACGTTGTCTCATAACATTTAAAAACTAACGTTGAGTCTGTTGGGGCAATATTAGACAAACAAAAAACTTCTCCCATAAATTTGCACCTTAACTCTATCTTTTTCTTCGTTTCCATATTTTCTTTTGTCATAAGCAAATGTTCATATGATAATAACAGAATATATATCCACAGGTGCCCCTGTTTGATCAGATGGACGAGAGGGTGCTAAACGCAATATGTGAAAGACTGAAACCTTCTCTGTGTATTCAAGGAACACTCCTTGTTCACGAAGGAGATCCTGTGACTGAAATGCGCTTTATAATTCGAGGACGTTTAGATTCTTGTACAACTAATGGTGGCAGAACCGGGTTCTTCAACTGTTGTAAAATCGGACCGGGTGATTTTTGTGGGGAGGAGCTATTGCCATGGGCTCTGGACCCACGTCCAAGTGCTGTCCTTCCTTCATCAACTCGCACAGTGAAAGCCCTAACAGAAGTGGAAGCTTTCGCGCTCGTAGCCGAAGATTTAAAATTTGTGGCAGCTCAGTTCAGGAGACTACACAGCAAGCAACTGAGGCACACGCTCAGGTTTCATTCGCATCAATGGAGGGCGTGGGCTGCTTGTTTCATACAAGCGGCTTGGTTCAGATATAAGAGAAGGAAAGGGACGAGTGAGCTTAATCATGAGGAGTACTTTGGTGATGCTGGTGAAACTAAGGTGGGACATTTCTCTGAGCCTTTATACTTGCAACCTCGGAAAGGTTCGAGTGCTACGATGAATAAATTGGCTAAGTTGGGATGTAGCCCCAGGAAAGGTGGAAGCTTGCCATATGGTTCTGACTTTTATATTCTTGGTTCACCCAGGAAGCCCCTTGAACCTGACTTTAGTACTGTTGAAGATTAATTTATCAAGTTTATATGGCTTGCGATTATGTGTGGTGATGCTATTCATGCAGTTAGAGCCGTTGAGTATTGTAAATTTTGTGCTCCTGGAGGGCGTTTGTGTTTTACGTTAACCGAAATAACTGTCGCGCGGGTAGTTTGAAAAATAACGGATCTGGCCCAATATTGCAGGACAGTTTTTTTGTTTTGTTTTTTGATAAGATATTGCAGGGCAGTTGGTTTCCGCTAGACATGAAAAATGGACCAGGCCTCTTAACACAGCCTTTTGCTTTTGGTATTAAAACCTCAGCTATCTTTTATGTGGGGGTGTCTGTGTCTAGTTTGAACAGAGTGAATCTTTTGGACTCACGATGAAAGAAGTCTAACACAAGGCTCTTCAGCCAAGAGGCGTAAGATCCAAATTCCAAATTCACTTGCAAGACTAAATGGTAAAAATAAACGATAACCGTAAAGAAAAGGGCCTTTTGCTTTCTCCGATATGATTGCTTTTTACCGGTCAAAAATGTTACCTTGAATGTTTCCACGCTTTTTTAACTTTTTGATCTTTCCAAGAAATATATTTGATGAAAGCAAATAGTTATAAATTGGATTATTATTGACAGAGAGAGTATTTCAAGTTCCACTGAGTATATAATGCAAAATTGTGCATAGGCGAGAAGATAATAAGTCAGTTTTGAATATAGAGTAAGGATTAATAATGATTAAACAGGGCATGTTAGGGTGTGATTCAATTTACATTACTATACTACGTAGTAGCTACTTCACGAGCAAGCTAACCAACCCATAATGTAAAATCAATTCTATTTCATTGACCATTATCATGGTGCTTGCGTGCCTGAATCAGCAGCTATATTAGCAGTTTTAATAGTATATTAATATAATATGATATTTATTATCATGTCCAAAACGCGTAGGTGATCTCTCACCAACCCATTATATATCTTTTCAAACTTGGCGCGTTTTATATTATTATAGCAATGAAACTAACACATCTGATATATCTGCAGATATATCTGATGACATGAAGATCCTAGACGCACCAAGTTTTTTCGTTTGGATGTCTGAGAAAGCAAACCTCGGCGGTGCGGAGAAATGCATGTTGAAGCATTCACGTTGTCTCAAAAAAACAAGACAAATGGTCTTTGAGGAAGCCATATCAATTAGTGCCCCTCATGTTCCAATGCCGATCGATACTTTAATGTAATTGTCTTTTTCTTCCGAAATGATCGCTCTTAAAATATTTGGAGGATCTCTGTATGTGAACTCCAAGTTACCGGATTCCATGCACCTCAAATTTTGGTTATTATTTCGCAGATTATACCTTTTTCCTTAATGAAACAGGCATTTCATGTATTATAGCTAGTGGCGCGTTGGAACAAAAGTTGATATGACTAGAATTGAAAATTAAGGGTAATATATCTTTTGGACTGAAACTTTGATTGTCATATAATATTTTCTTGTGTCTAGTGTAATGGGTGGGTGAATGGATGTGATATGCGTGGTGATAATTGTTTGTGAAGTGCTTTAGACATGTCTGTGGGGTGGGGCATTGATCCAAAAATGTGAGCATAGTTTTTTCTTCTTCTGAATTTTCAAATGTTGTCCTCTGAAAGCAAACAAAAGCAAGCACATGTCGGGGTTTTTACCGATGTAATATAAAATCAGAAAAAAATTACCAAAATGCTTCAAGTCAGAAAGAAAATACCGAAGTACTACAGTCAATGGCGTGCTTCAACGCACGCCATTGAACTCGCCAACCAATACCCGCCACCTGGACGTGGCGGGTGATCACACACGCCACTTACAAAGTGGCGTGCAGAAAAGCACGCCACATTTGTGGCGCGCAGAAAAGCATGCCACATTTGTGGCGTGCTTTTTTTAAAAAAAAAATAAAATAAAATAATTATATTTAAAAATATAAATAATATTTATATATAATAATTTTAATTAATAATTATGAAAATTAAAATATTTAAATTTATTATAAATCTTAAGATACAAGACTAATAATTATTAAATTAATTAATTAGTGAATTTATTATAAATAATGAGATAGATGACTAATTATTTAATATTTTGAATATTAATAATTTAGTATATAAATTGTTAAATATTATTAGCTAAATTTAATTAAATAAATTTGTGAGAATCATAATTACTGAATTAATAAAAATATTTTTTTGAAATATGTTGTATATTATTATAGGATAAACTTAGTTAGAGAATAATTAATTAGTTAGTTAGAGAAAAAATCTCTAACTAATAATTAGTTAGAGAATTTTTTTCTAAAAAATATTTATTCTAATTATTTAACATAATAATTAATTAGAAAAATATTTTTAGTTAGGATAAACTTAGTTTAGAGTAAAATAATAATTCAAAAAGTAGAAAATAAAGTTGAAAAGAAACAGGTTGCTTCAATTGACAAACTCTGAAACAGAAGCCGAACTCCAAATCTTTTTGTTTTTTCAGAAGAACAAGAACATCAAAAGCTTTATGTGAATTGAAGAGAGAAATGATAGCGAAAAAGCAAAAGCACTGAGAATGCAGAAACTGGCTCGTGTGGAGAATGAGAGGGAGGGATTGGCATGAATGGAGTAATCAGCCCCAGTTGATTCATACATTATTTGTTTATTTGTTGTTCACTTTGTTTTTAAAATTCATTAATTGATTTTGTGTGTAACCACCCATGACAGACTGTGCCTTTATTAATTATTCTATTTTGTGCCTTTATCCTAACTAAAAATATTTTTCTAATTAATTATTATGTTAAATAATTAGAATAAATATTTTTTAGAAAAAAATTCTCTAACTAATTATTAGTTAGAGATTTTTTCTCTAACTAACTAATTAATTATTCTCTAACTAAGTTTATCCTATAATAATATACAACATATTTGAAAAAAAATATTTTTATTAATTCAGTAATTATGATTCTCACAAATTTATTTAATTAAATTTAGCTAATAATATTTAACAATTTATATACTAAATTATTAATATTCAAAATATTAAATAATTAGTCATCTATCTCATTATTTATAATAAATTCACTAATTAATTAATTTAATAATTATTAGTCTTGTATCTTAAGATTTATAATAAATTTAAATATTTTAATTTTCATAATTATTAATTAAAATTATTATATATAAATATTATTTATATTTTTAAATATAATTATTTTATTTTTATTTAAAAAAAAAAAAAAAAAAAAAAGCACGCCACAAATGTGGCGTGCTTTTATGCGCGCCACAAATGTGGCGTGCTTTTCTGCACACCACCTTGTAGGTGGCGTGTGTGATCACCCGCCACGTCCAGGTGGCGGGTATTGGTTGGCGAGTTCAATGGCGTGCGTTGAAGCACGCCATTGACCGTAGTACTTCGGTATTTTCTTTCTGACTTGAAGCATTTTGGTAATTTTTTTTCTGATTTTATATTACATCAGTAAAAAACCCAGCACATGTCACACACTTGATTACGTATCATTGTTCTTTTGTTTGGGGAGTACTTTGTTTGACCAGACCAGCTGGTAAGTTTCGCACTCGAATAACAGAGGGAAAAAATGACAGCAAAATCAAAACTCATGATCTGTGAATAGCGTGGGACTACTCCATTTTAATACATTTTTTCTGCTGGTTCAAAAGTAGTCCATAATTTGATGATAAAATAAGAAGGGCCTGTTCAAAACAATCCATGATTCAAAGCAGCTTTTAGGCTTCATTGAGTAGTGTGCCGTTGTGGGTTATTAGCAGCAGAGTAAGTTGTATAAATGTTGCAGTCAAAAAGGGGGTTGTTGCTCAATCATTCAAAAGAGAAACAATTGATTACGTTTTCTTAATCATTTTCCAAACAAGCTAGGCTTACATGTTAAAAATCCATTGCAGACAATGCAGATGTCTTAAAGGAGAAGAAATATTAAAATAAACAAAAAACACTTTTTTTGAATGAAAGCATTCATGTCCGAGTCCTGTCTAGCCAAATCCACGCTATCTTTTTTCATTTCTTCTAAAGTAAGGCTTTTCTGTCGACACGAAAAATCAGCTCACAACAGTAAAAGCCTACTATCTCTCGTTATACATATATACACACAAGGCCATGGGAGAAAAATAAGCAAGTAGACAAAATTGACCAAAACGGCACCAAATTCCAAAACCAGGTCGGTTATAACTTATATTCTCACTTCACGTCTTCGCCCTCAATGGTCAAAGGTCCTTGAAATTAGGCTTTGGCCTCTAAACCATTCCCCTGAGGCATTTATACGCACGCCAGCGTGACCACAAAAAAGTTTATTTTTCTGACCCAGCTTAGCTGGGAAACCGTATTCAGATACACACACCTTTGTACGACTTGGTGAATGCCTCAGGAAATAACGGAGCTTGATTAAGTAGCAGCAAGCAGCAACCTTATGTGGATACGGTACAACAAAAGTGAATCATGTGCTGCATTTCCATGCAAGGTGTTGAGAAATGAGTAATGATGATGATTGCAGCAGTAATTGATGGGGAAGGGGATAGAGTGAGTGGGACAGAGAATTGAGTGACACTTGTAATGACCCCATTGAAGGGTGAATGATCAATGTGGGGCCAGGGGTTTTAAATGGTCACCCCTCTCAATCGCCTGGCTTGTAGTAGTGAGCATAAAGTTATGGGCTCAAGTGCTGTGTGGACCTATAAGTCAAAACCACTCAATGCTCATGGAGCAGCCTTTTTTTTTTGTCTGTTTTATTTATCCTTCGCACTCTCGGTTCTTATCTGCTCTACTATGCCGACCAGAGCCTCATTTCTTGTCCGTCTATTTTCTGGGAAACCCTTGGGATTCGTGCAAATTTATGAACCACCGATCACCTTTTGGCTTTATCTCCATGTGGAATCACTAAACTCGTTAGATGGTCTTTATCATCCATCTCCCCGGAATTTAATTGTCCAAGTCACCCAGGCTAGCTACCACCCTATTAATAATCCCATTGAATACTAGTTTCAATGGGATCATTAGAATAGAGCGTGTGTGTGAAGGGAAGCATATTGAGGTGGAGTTCAGATGAAGAAAACAGAGTGTGGACAATGGTGCCGGCCAAGCGTGACAAAAGGAAGGAAAGGAAAGGAAAACAAAAGAATATACTAATTGTGAATCTAAAATTGCATAACCACCGGGACGAGACAGAAAATGACCACACAAATACTTGAGAAATCAAGTTGAGAGGAGATGGAATTGACTAAGGAGGGGTTTCAGGATTCAAACTGTGGCGGTTGTTTAAGGACAAAAGCAAGTGGGAAAAAGAAAACCGTTTGCTTGGGAAGCTAATGTTTTGTTTCTTAGAACATGGTCACATGGGCACGACAAGTATTGGAGAGTGAGATATAAGGTCATAAGTAGTGGGGAATGAAGCTGAAGAATAATTTGTGGGGAAGAAACAGATAAAGAACAGAGGAGGGCTGGGGAGGGTTGCGTTTCAGGTTACAGTGTAAGACAGAGGTTTATTTGTGTGTGAAAATGTTGAGGGTACTCAATTATGAGTCACGTCCAAACAAACAATGTGGTAAGGGGAAGGTTTCCAATTGGTGAGGCGGACATGTGAGTGTCTGTCTTACCCTCACAGTACGCACACATCGCTGTCGAATTTTCTGGGAGATGCCCACCTCAAACAAATGGAGTACCTTCCTCAATGCCCCAACGGTTCCGTTTTCTCGGGATTCGAATCCTTCAGAAATATTCTCCTTCTCCGTTATACAGTATATACGGATGTTGCACTGTAATGTTTATATATATATATATATATATATGTCATAATTTATGAGGACCGAAATTAAAACCGGCAAGAGCGAGAGTAAGAGGGCCCATATCTTAAAGTATTATTAAAGGTCAAACGAAAAGAAAGAAGTGTGACTGTGACTGGGAGGCGGCAGCTAGAGTAACGAAGGGAGAACGTTGAGCGGTGAATGTGACGTGTGTTAAGCCGCTCAGCATACGGGATCGTCAGACTCAAAATGAGCGATTCTGATTCTGCCTTTACCCCTAAGACCCAGCTCTCCGTCTCTTTTTGTTGAAGCGGTTCATATTGGTGTCTTTAGATTTTTTTTTGCTCAGAATATTGGTGTCTTTAGATTAGTAATGGCAAAAATGAGGTTTTTTTAAATGTTAGATTGTGTAATGTGACTTGGATCGATTTTTTAGAAGGTTAGTCTTGACAAATAGAAACTTGTTTGGATGATAAATAAAAAAATAAGTTTAGATTTAAAATGATTGAAAATAATATAGAATAAATAAATAAAATAGTTAATGTATTATATTGGGAAAAACTTGAAAATATAATAACTTAAATTTTAGAGGGAAAAAACCCCTTTAGAAATTTAATTGGTGATGAGAATGACCTCTGATTAAAATACTATCATTCTTCATATATATTTATGGTTTGTTCACGCCAATTAAATTTTTAATTGGGAGTTTTCCCATTTTTTTAAATTTTTATTATTTATTTTTTGATACTTTTCTAAATAATAATAAAATTAAAAAACAATCATTATTAAGGTTTAAGTAGTAGACTCATATTTAGCATCAAATTTTTCATGTATAAGCAGACTTATAATAAAGACCCAAGACTTATTTTAATAAAAGAAGTTGGAACCTGTGTCTTTTCTTCCTGAGACATTTAATTTTCTTTCTTTCTATAATAGAAACTTCTTCTTTCTCCCCAATGAAAAGGCCAAAAACATAAAATTTTAACTTATAACTTAAAAGGTAGCTTTTTTTTTCTTCAAAAATTCCAATTGAAAAAAAAAATCATCCCAAACATTATAAAGTTCAATCATGGCTTCATCGTGCTTTTTGTCCCTCAATTGTGAGTTTTACGGTCTGAAACGCTATGCCAAACATACGAATATCTTACTAAACACAAAGGCTTAATTTACTTCAATTCATTAATCAAAGGTTGATGAATGTTGAGGGAAGAACTGAGCATATGATTTTTTTTTTCTTAAACTTTTTAGTTAAAAAGTTTGAAAACAAATCACAGCTCAAGCCTCAAAGGTATATTGTCCCAAACAATCAACAGCACACTACTTTTCCTTTCTGCCTCCACACACAATTCCCGTCTCAACGTGAAAAATTGCAAATTTCCTTTTAATCCAGTTCCCAGAGTTTGGGTGCTATGCTTCCTAAAATTGAACTCTGGCCACATCTAAGTTAAGATATTTTGAGATAAAATTGATGATCCATTTACTTCCTTTGACGCCCCTCCTTCTTTCTATAGATGATTTATTGATTTGGATTACATGGATAGACTGACAGTAAACCATGGAAACACAATTAAGAAAATTAAATGGAGTCAAAGAAGGGGATAGCAAGGTAAGACTGGTATTTTTTATTTTATTTTTTTAAAAAAAGGAATTTAATTTGACCATACTGTGTGGAGGCAGAGAGTTATGGGAGTGAAGATGGGGACATACAGAAAGAGATAAACAAAAATAGTGAGAGTGTATTGGAAATGAAAAAGGAATTGCAGCCAACATAAAAATGGGTCGGCCGTTGGTAGGACTGGAGCCTAATGCTCCACACGCTTCCCTGTCCTCCCTCTCTCACTCTGTTTTTTTCATTACCAATATTTATTCTCAGCTTCATCCACAGCTTACTTAGAATCAAGAACCTCAAATCAAGCAAGTCTAGAACAAACACGTGCCTTAAACGCGCATGCAACTATGTGGAGGGTTGCCCTTAATATTTAAACACAAGTTCAATCCCCAATTAAGAAAGAGTGATCACGAGTTTATATTCTCTAAGCAAGACACAGGACTGTGGGAGTAAGAAGAGTGTGGCAGACCCCAGAATTAGACAAACAAATGTGTGCTAATTAATAAAGCTAAACAAGGACCAAGCCAGAAAGGGCATTTAGGGATTGGAGCCCTACAAACTTAAAATAGGATACAATAACTGTGACTTAAAAAGGCTGGATTCACCAGTTCCAGCAATCCTGGCACTACTGCTACAAAGAAAATGTTTATGTCAGTAGTTTATCACAGTAATCCATTTTCAAAAAAATATAGGAAGAAACTGGGAAAATGGGGCCAATAGTGATGGGGGTTTTAGAGAAGGTGAGGTTTTAACAAGGGAATGGGGACCAGATGGTCGAAGAAATGCGAGAAAGAGAATATGGGAGGGAATGGAAAGTTTTTTAAAAAAAAAAAAAGAAAAAAAAATTCAAATGTTTGCTGATATGTTATTGGCCACTCATGTCCTCTTGAACCAATCATCGTCGTCCCACAATGCTCAAAAGACCCATCACTTGCTCTGCAACGCCCATTCACAATTAAAACCATTACTTAATTCAATTGCTTGCTTGTGAGATCGGTAACTGTGTGTTTGGGTTTGTTTGAAAAATCATGGATGAATTGGTTTTCTTCAGTGGCGTAGGTGCAGTCCTTTTCTAGGCAGATGAGTGGATCTGCTCTTATTTATGTGTTGTTGCTACGACACTTGTACTAAGTCAGGTGTGAACACAGAAGCATAAGAATTCGAAGATGGGGTTGCAAGCAAAATTGATAATTGCCACTATAATAACGTCTGTGACGTGGGACAAGCAGCCACTTCTCATCCACATTACAAAATTTCCCTGTTGCAGAATTCTTTTGATATCTAAATTATCAATATATCCCTCTCCTTTCTTATTACTTCTTCTTGTTTTTATTATAAGACACCAACTAATAATTATCATAAACCAATAAAAACAGTTAAAAGTCAAAAAAGTTGTCATAACATTTAAGTAACTTTCAATATAATTCATACTAATTGCACTAAAATTTCATATTATATTAATTATTAGTCTCATCTACTACCTTTATTAATTATGGGATATACATAAAAAAATAATAATAAATACACTTTAAAAACAAGTAAATGTTTTATAAAAGAGATCAAATATATTTATTAATTGGTATTTTATAATAAAGATCATAGGAAGAGCGGTGATTTTTTTGCCCCTTATCGTGAGCCTAATTAGGCAACCTAGTGATGTGAGCAATGAGCAGGCGTTCAATTGAGTATTCCCTTTTGTTTATTTTGGATTATATAATTTAAGAGAAATATGCTACTGCTGAGTTTGAGCCACGAATCTCATTTAAATGTGGGTGGCGTCGGCATTGAGAGTTGACAATAAAAATAAATTATATTGACTTTTCCTTTTCTTGGAAAACCTAAATTACACTTATATCCCTTTGACTACTAGAATTTCACCTATGTCTCTTTATTTTTAACGTTACTCGCAAATCTCAATCTACTTTTAATTTTACTCTTGTTAGTAAAATTATTTTTTACATAAAACCTATTTCTTATAAAAATTAAATTATATAATCATGTTGGAAATTGCAATTAGGTTACATTGATATATATATATATATAGATATAGTATATCAAAACAAAACTCTCTTTTGCTCTATATTTGCGGGTAAATAATGGGTTTAGTTTTTATTTTTCTCTACGCCTTTTTTCACAGGGTGGTAACCTAGTTTATAATAGTAGTACACTCATATTCCATTTTTTTTAAAAAAATAGTACACTCATATTGTAAAAGCTGAGTTGTCTGATGTAAAGGAAATTCAAAATGGTGTGTTTGCAATATAGTACTAGTATATGAGGTAATGAAATGTACTGATAATATTAATATGAGCTGGCAAAAAAAAAACATTTATCTAATAAAATAAGGTTATTTTTTTTTGTTCAGAAAAATAAGGTTAATTTAGCAAAAGCAAGAAGGGGAGCAAAGAGCAATTTTGGGAGCGCGTGGTTTTGGAATACAAGCGTGCCAAGGCACGAATCACGTGCGATGGGGTTTATATATAGCCATATAGGTATGAAGAGGAGGACGCACTTCACTCACTGCCCAAGCATTCAAATGGGCGTAGTTGATACTTGTAATTTCCATGACACTCATATGAGTTCATAAGCATAGAAGCAGGAGGGGAATCTAGGAGGCAGATTCTTCTGGTTTTACTAGTGCTTCTATATCAAAAAGCTGAGTAAGACACCGTGTGTGGTTGTGAATATAATTAGTTTGTAGCAATGGAGATAGAGAGTGAGATGAGGAAGTCAAGGTTTAAGAGGATTTGTGTGTTCTGTGGAAGCAGCCAGGGCAAGAAGAGTAGCTATCAAGATGCTGCTATTGAGCTTGGCAAGGAATTGGTATTCATGTTTTTCTACATTACTAACTTTTATATATTTGTCCTGTTTCGTTCACTCTCCAGCATTCCCTGTATTTTGTTTTGATGAACACAACCAGAAGGCTTTTTGGGATTTTTTTTTTCTGGAATGCATTTCATACGAAATATAGCTGAATCCGTGAAAATCCGATCAAAGTGGTTAAACTTTGTTACCTTGGTAAACTCGCTCTGTTCATGACGTGTTTGATACTTGTTCATGGTCCTCTGAAGATCAAAATTTACTTTGATTTGAGGTTTTTCCTTTTTTTTTTGTTTTGTTGAGTTCATAACTAGGATGTGTATGATGAAGTGATTTCAAAATTTCCTGTTTTTCACGTATCTTCTTGGACATGTGCTTCCCGCTTCCGCTTCATCTCTGAAGTAAGGAGGATTTTGATGTTGACTGGGTTGCTCACCTATCTTCTTGCAAGTGGCCCCCTTGCTGACTGAGAGTTAAAGAATGATTTCTCCACGCCTTTTTACTTTTTACTCCTTCTTGGGGTTTTAAACTGTTAGAATGAAGTGTCATCAAATTATATTTGCAGATGGGTCATCATGAAAGCATTTTTTAGACATCACAGTATGGATAGCCAGTCTTGTCTGCTTTTGGTATTTCGCATTCCTAGGCTTGATTAGATTAATGGTGTGTCTGCAGGTGTCAAGGAACATCGATCTGGTCTATGGTGGGGGAAGCATTGGTCTAATGGGTTTGGTTTCACAAGCAGTTCATGATGGCGGTCGGCATGTCATTGGGTATGATTATTTTCTTTACTTTTTTTACTTATAAGCCTTCCCCTTTTTTAAAATTTTCCTCTTTTCTCCCCCAAATATGTTGGGGAAAAGCAAGATCATGTAAACAGAATCAATGAGTAATCACAGTTGCAAATGTGGGATTCTTTTTCATTTGACACTGATTTTTGTCACGTTATTGTCTCTTGGCAGAGTTATTCCCAAGACGCTCATGCCTCGAGAGGTATGTCTGCTCCTCCACATAGGAGAGAAACTGAGTTTTTTTTTTTTTTGAAGTATTGCAGATTGCATTGTTTATTTGTTTCTCTTCATCAAGGCATCTATTTGATTAATATCATTATCAACTAGTTTTACATAAGTAAAAGCATTAATGATATCACGTACATGAAAGTTTTTGTCTATTTCCGGGTCCATTTTCTGTTTAGGAAGTTCATCTGAGTACATCCTCCTCCTCCCAGGATTGAGCTTCTTGGCAAAGCTCATTATTTCACTCTTTTTCTTTCTTCTGGCTAGTCAATGCTTGGCTGTCGTATCATCCTTATTTCTAGAATATATGGTTTTATCCCAATCTGCGTCTCCTCTTTCTGTTTTTTTATTTGGCTAGTTGTTCCATCCATAGACGTTTATCAGACAAACAAGCACTCTGCAGGTTTAACTTCATCGGCATTTACTGGGAAAAACCTACTATTTCTATCCTATTCTAGCTAATCAATTTTCAGTTATAATTACTATTACTATCTGAGAAATAGGTACGGAAAGTGTATATAAAGAATTGCTGAATTAGTTTCCCTTTGATGCAGCCCTTATAACCTGCACACTAGTCCAAATCACGTGCCTTGATTCTTTCATTGAAATTGACCTTCTTGTCCCTCTCTCATCCTTGGTTCTCTCTGTTGCAGATAACTGGCGAGACGGTGGGAGAAGTGAAGGCGGTGGCAGACATGCACGAAAGGAAGGCTGAGATGGCTAAGCATTCTGATGCCTTTATTGCCTTACCAGGTCAGTCTTTTTTTTGCTCAAGCAGGTCAGTCTTCAAAAATACAGTGCAGAGGCACAGCTATAAAAATTAGAATCATAAAGCTCTTTACTTTGTTCCTATTTTAGTACAGAGGACTCAGGTATTGATCTTATCTTGAAAATACTACAAGTTAAAAAACAGCAAATGACATTTTTTATTTATCAACCTATTCTACTTGCTATATATGTACAAGGTAACATACAACTCACAAAAATGTTTACCCACTACTGCCTATAAACACAAACAATAGTTATTTTATTTAACTACTTTTTGGGCCTAACATCATTACAAAGATTACCACGCCTAATCATGGATGTGGCTTGACAAGAGTTTTTAAGTACTTATATATGATTTGGAACTTGGAAGTGATTCCTAGTGGATAGGGTCGACTAGTCCTCCACTTACTAGACATTTTTTTGGCCAATGCTAAACATTGAAGAGTTGAGGAAAGACAAGTGGGGTAGGATTCTTCTTTATTTTAAATATGGTCTTCATCACAGGCAACCATCTTTGTGTGCCACTAATTTTTCAGTTGGAAATTAAACATGTTTTTATTGAATAGGGACACTGTTGTAAAATCAGCAGTGCCTCCTGCAGAGTCCAAAACAGCTTTTCTTGATTAGAGAGCGACCGTTCGAATATATTATAGTCCTGACCTTCTATCATTTTACACTGAAAATAAGACCCCTCTGAGGCTCTGGGCAGCTGTGCTTCTGGCTTCATGCCATTTTTTTCATCTCTACCTCAATCCTTTAAACCGTGACATTATTGATTATTGTACCAAATATCTTGCCAGAGATAGTTTGATAAAGCAAGGGAGAACTTTTCTAAGTTTTTTCAACCAAAAAAAAAAAACAACAACAACAACAACAAAAGCGAGTGAGAACTTTTACATTGATAGCTTTTTTCCAAATAGCACCTGTACCTGACAGGGAATCATGCCTAACCCTTTCAAAGAGCTTTCTTTCAGTTGTTATATGTTATTATTATTGCCCACAGCAATTGAGTGCTGAGAAACTAGTAAGACAGAAGAGGCATGTTATGGCAGAGTTGTCATTTACTCTTTATTGGTGGGACCCCATAAATGAAAGTGGAATACTCAGGTCAGGCGGCCCTAGAGTGGAAGATAATATGAGTTAGAGGGTTTAGAAACTAAGTCAAAAGATGACCTCTTACTTGACGCTATGATTAAGAGATCCATTGTGGAGCTTTAATTTAATCCTGTGCATTGGGTTCCACAAAGCCAAGACTAACCACCATAGATGCCAAACAAACACAGTGGCAAAATGATATAATTTTTTTCCTTAAATTAATACACTGTATACTTTTTTTGTGTGTGTCATTCGGATAGGCTACGCATTTTAATTTAACTTTATGAGAAACTCATACAAGTTACATGCAGGAGGCTATGGGACTCTAGAAGAGCTTCTTGAAGTCATTACGTGGGCTCAACTTGGGATTCATGACAAACCGGTAATTAACTAATTATATATTCATGTGCTAGGAGGAATGTTTATGTCTGTTTTATCCTAATTAGGCCTGGCATTCCGCAACTTGTAGGTTGGATTATTAAATGTCGATGGGTACTATAATTCCTTGCTCTCGTTCGTTGACAAGGCCGTGGAAGAAGGATTTATTAATCCTAATGCCCGCCACATCATTGTATCAGCGCCTACACCTAAAGAGTTGGTCAAGAAATTAGAGGTAATTAAATTCAATATAAGCCTTTATTTATTCTTAACCATATATCACATAGGCTTGTGCTCTTCACTATTCATTCTGATATTCGTTATCTGAAGTAACTTTTCCTGTCAGAAATCAACTGCTTTGATCCCATTATGAAATTCATAGATGCAAAGATAACATTGAATTTTGAGATAATGATATAAGTCAATATCTTTCCTTTAACATGGCAATAATTAAGCACATCTCTGCTATCTAGTCCATTTTCCTTTTGTTCTGCTGATTAGTACAGATATATAATGTTAACAGAAAAATAAATATGTCTGACTTACAGGATTATGTGCCCCGTCATGAAAGTGTTGCTCCCAAGCTGAACTGGCAGATGGAACAGCTGGGTTATCCTGATGAAGAGTATAATATTTCAAGGTAGTAAGGTTTTTTTCAAGTGGACGGAAGATGAAACCTGACAGAAGTGACTTTGAAAGTGGAAGAAGCTAATTTTTAGAATTATTCTTTTTTCTAATTACCCTTGCCGTTTTAAAATTTCTCCTGTACATTACTGGGATTGACCTGAATATGTGAAACTTGTTAGTTTCCCAATTGTGAGAGTCTGATTTCTTTTAAAGTTGTAAGTAGTAGGGGCTTTTGGACGTCCTCTTCAATGTCAGTTAGCCTTTTAACTTGCCTTCAATGTGTTGCCTTTTTAACTTTCCATGCCACCTCCATGAATCATTTCATTTAAGATCAGTCACAACAAGAAATTTATTAACTAATGTGAATGTCTTTACCTCAGTGAGTTTTTACTTTTTAGCCACTCCGTACAATTATGGTGATGTAACAAGAAGAACCAGTGTGTAATAATTTCTCCAGCACAGACCCTCAGAAATTTTGATTTTATCCTTTTTATCTGAGGAAACACGATACCTCTGTTTCATCCTTGTGGATAAGGGGAAGGGGATGTGAGAAGAGTCTCGCAGGGTAGTACTTGTGTTGCTAACAGAGAATCAATTAAAAGACAAAGAAGAAAAGACAAAAAAAGGACCAAATGGGGCGAGCAAAGAGAATACATGGTCCAAAAGCTGGAATGGTATTGTAAGGATCAATAATTAAGAATAGGAACAAGAAGGTGATGGGCATGTTCAAGGGCCAGTGTGTTTGTAGTAACAGGTATGATGAGTCCAAAACTCAAAAGGTATTTGAGAGAGACAAGACTGTGCCAACAAACGACCGTTAACGGACGATCAGGGCCAATACTTGAGTAGTGGAACCACCATGGCAGGGCTCTGCATTCCTCAGCAACTACTCGGTTCAGTTGGATAAAGAGACTACAATTTGTAGGGCCATCAATGGACAGTGCCCCGAGTTGGGAGGCCTCTAGGACTTCAAACCCATCCTTAAAGATCAAGTGCCTCACTGTGCTAAGGACAATATGATAGCCATTGTTGGCCCCTTTGAAACCTATCAATTGCCAGTGGTTGAAAACGCTGCCCTTTTTCGAATTGGAACTGTTGGTTAGGAGGTGATTCCAGAAGCTTTAAAATGGTATCTTCACTCATTTCTGATGTTATTTTTCAGTTTCATTTGATAAGAGGTGCAAACGTGGCAAATAAGGCTTGAAGGAGTCTGTCCCTACAAAGGGTCACATACATATAAAAAACCCCTCAAGAAAAGGCGCTTTCATTATGCAACAGAGTTGAAAAGGAAAGCCTTATGCGCAGATAGAGTGCCCTGTATTCAGCTTTATCCTTTACCACCGCTGTGAATGTTTTTTTAAGGAAAGCAAATAAATTTCAGAAAGGAAAGTTTTTAAACGAAAGCAACATGACGACTGAGTACATGAAAAGAGACCATCTTGGTGGGAACCCGGCTCTTGATTTTCAAGCAAAGTGGAAAAGGGCAAAGGAAGGAGGATAAAGAAGAGTTTAGCATCAGAAAGAAGCTCCTTTCAGGGTATTAGACAACCTGCGCGGTAAACGTAGGAGTTAATCTTGGCAAATGACTAAAATTAAGCGGGTGTCCTGGCAGTTATATACAGTGCTAGTTTTGGCAAACATAAGAACACCCAGTAGTAGTAGGACTGCCATCCAGCAAAGCACTTTCGAAGATATATATATATATATATTAATATATATATATATATATATATATATTGTAGGATCCTGAGTATCATTATTTGAATATCATAGCTCAATATCTGATTATTCAACGTTTAAAGACAGCCATAAATAACATCCCCTTTCAGAAGGAGTGACGACAGTCTCTAAAACAGTGTCCGTTGTGTGTCCGATAAGGAAGATATCAACATCAGTTAGTGGCCATGTTTAGGTGCCTCCCCATCTAAAGAAATTAAATGAAGCTCTATCTCTACATGTGCAATAGCCTTTATAACCGAGTCTGGATAATTCGTTGTGGGAGCTCTCATTTTGATGACTGATGACGGCATGAGACAATATTCGCTAATTTTTCTTTTCAATAGTAGTATAAATTAACTATTAACTAATCACTTAAGTAAAACATCATACGTCTTTTTAAGGTTAAACGCTGTATGGGCTTGCTGGGCTGCAACTAAAGCAAAGAGTCACCGGGACCAAAATGAGAGGCAGAGCCTATTATGAGATGAACTGGACCGCGGAAGCAGATACATGAAGTTAAATATTTTAGAATCAACCATTCAAAATATGTATCAAAAAAGAAAAAAGAAAAAACCATTCAAAATATTCCAAGAAGCAATCAGCAAGCACGGAAAGTTGCAATCAAAAAGCTTAACTTCTGAATTTGCGTGTCAGTAATTTACATTCAACTTAACGGGATTTTTGGATTCAACTTAACTCCAACCAAAGCTGCATTTGAGGTACATCAATCTGCGACCACAAAGAATGGAACATGTAACTTGGTTATACGTAACTCAACAGATTTGTCAGACTACAGAATGAAATGTGAGCTACCTTTAGCACTCGTTTGAAACAAGTCACTAACTTGTAATCTACCAGCAAATTCGATTGTCAACTCAATACTGCATTCACAAAAACAAAATTAGAAGTAATGCATGAAAACACAGGTACTTCCACTTACTTGAGCTATGAAATTCAGTGAACTCCCTTAACTGTTTTCATTTATTTTTGCATTCACAGATGGTTCTGGTTCCATAGCATCACATCCGTTCGGTTCTTTTGGATTGCAGCACTCTGACTTTCTTCTAAAGCCTAATCTTTTTGGGAAAAGGCTCCAACTTTTTTTCGTCTTTGCTAGCTTCTGAAGCTCATTCTTGATGCTTGAGCATTCCTTCGCAAGCTCTGAAACACGTTCTCTCATGCTTTCGGCATCCAGTGCTGTGTCCAGCTGACGAGTGCCGTTACTCTTGGGTAGGCCAAGGGGTCCACTGGTGGTTTGTGAATTCTCAAGATTTTCAGAAACAAAGAACCAGCCAGAAATCGATGTGCGGAGACGAAGCTGTTCAAAAAATAGAACTTGCACAACTACTCTTAATGGAAGCCTTTCGTTTTGCGCCGCATGGGTGCTTGCTTCCAATGAGAGTTTCTGGCAGTTCATGAGTCTGCAGATTTGCTCCCTTTCGGAATCTGTCAGCCAAGGATGTGTCTGGAGTTTCATATGGTTATGTTAAACTCACGATTTTTGACCAGAAAAGCACTTATTCTTTGAAAAAAAAAAAAAAAAAGTGTTTGCACTTGATATCCCTTTAGATAAATACCTTGAATGGTCTAATCTTATTCATTATTTCTTTTTCACTTGAAAGGCTTGTTAGGCAATATTCTCACCCCCCCCCCCCCTTTTTTCCAGTTCCAAAATTCTTTCAAGCAAAAATAATACTAACCCAAAATGATCAAGATCTTCACAATTTTAGTTAGATATGGTGTTGCACATTTTGGAAAAGTTCGTATCATCAATGTTAAATCATTCAGTCAATTGAAAGCAAGGAAGATGAACAAAAACACATTTCTAGCAGAGGCTATACAATCCAGCATGGCCTTACCTTAAGGTATACGTCAATTGCATGATATAAACCATCTGAAATTGACCTGGCATAATCTGGAATTGCAGCAGCAAGTGCCTGAAACTTGGGCAACTTCAAATTAACATCTGGGGCCACCTCAGCAAGATATCCATCAACCAAATTTGCCACCATTGTCATAGGTGTCAGTGCATCAGTCTCACCAGTCAGTGGCCCCTCTTCAATTACGCAAGGAGAAGCTGATACAGATGAAGGCTGGTATAACGACAAAAAATGATCAAGAACTCTCTGAATGCAGTCTACATCATAGAGAGTCTCAACTGAGTATCCCATGTTTGGAATGAGAAGATCCACAAGCATAGCCTGATCTAGTTGATATCCTACCCTTTTCTCCAAATGTTCTCTGCATGATGGACTTGCATGCAATATCATGGCCGTGCGAAGCAGCCTAAGCAGATTCTTGGAGGATGTGAGCCCCCGCTTGTTAGGAAGCAAGTTTACAATTTCTTCCAGTAGAGCCCTTTGATCTGCTTCAGAAGTGGTAGAAATGGTTGTCCCTGGGTTGTGATGATTTGCATCGTTGAAGCTTGATTGCCTGTTCATCAAGGGGAGAAACCTCCTAACATAATATACCAGAGATGCAGCAATATTCTCAGGTTTCATACCTTTTGATTCAATAGCTAAAATTAGTCTTTTATAAAGAGGTAGGCTTAAGAAGGACACATCCTCATACCACCAAGTTTCACCTAAAGTTGGGTGTTTAGTCTCAGACGAAATACCATTCCATAACATAGCTCCTTCTGGACTGTGTGTGCTACTACGCCCTGCCATGGGCCAGTTGAATAAGCTTGGATCTGAACAAGCCTTCATAGCCAAAGAATCAATGCATCTTGAAACAATATGGAGTTCTTCTGCATATGATTGGACTTCTTCACATGTTTCAAGAGCTTTTATGGAGTCTGGCCAATTACTTAAAACTTCCTCAAGTAATGCCTCTGTCTGTGATATAAGATTCCCTTCGCCATAATTTTCAGTCATTTGGAGGTATTCTGCTGCACATCTGAGGCTGACTACATTTAATGCCGTGATTTCAATTTTAACGCCATAGCAAAATTTGGTTACAAGCTCAAATGTTTTAGCTCCACCAGGCACATCATGAAATTGAAAAACGCAAGCTTGCGATCCATCCTCGTTTGGGAACTCGGCAATGAGTTTTTTTATTAGCCCACTTCTAGAAAGCAATGGGAACTGCATAAAGAACACAAGGGGGGAAAGAATCTAAGTTCCAGCATGAAAGTGTAGTTGCGTCTAGTTGACTGCGGACCAAAAATAAAAAAGAAAAAAAAAAATCACTGAAGAAAGTGCATGCATAGAGGAATCCTTTTCAATAATCAAAGTTCAATTAAAACAAGCACCTTGTGGAGATAAAAGGACATCTCGCCTACTTCGATGATAACATCACTTTGAAGTCCTGATGTGCAGATCCTGAATGTGAAAAAAAAAATGTAGACTGATGAGTCGAAAGCAAAATGCCATTGTAAAGGCATTTCCCAGATAACGGTATCCATTTATGAACGCAATAAAAAAATCCAACAAGTTCGGTGCGCTATAGACCTATGAAGGTGATTTGTTTGATGCCTGCCCACTACTTTGCGACAAATTAAAGTCTATAATTGTGGAAAAAAAGTACAGAAGTGACAGTAAGCAAAGCACATTAGAAGCCTTGGATTTCATATCTTTCCCTGATAATAACACGAACGCGTTTTGAGAAAAGTTGATCAATCTGTCACCTCGAAATGATTTTACAAGTTGAGGTCCATAAAATCATTGCCACTGAATGTTATCGACCGTGTTATAAAAAACAAACGACAAAAAACAAAACCATGCGGGTATTTCATATGTTCTGCTATGGCGCAGTATTACACTGTATATCAGGAAACTGGAAATGTTGTTTTGTTTACTATTTGCTATAGCAGACCAAATGTTTGCTCATTCATCATCCGATGATGGCTTGGCACACACCACTTACATTTTTCTCTTTGCAGGGCCAGAAGTTAGGCTGCGAATTGACAAGCATTTAAAACACCTATCTTTCTATATTTTTTCAGGAGACAATTTCAGCATTTTGATGACAAAGTCAGTATGATATGACTAGAGGGACTTAGAGGAGGACGCTGAAAACTGAGAACCTCGAGCAGTTAAATTCCGAAAGGGAATGACCAACAACTAAAGCAGGGTTAATGCGTGATGGATCAGTTTAGGAACAGAAAGTAAGAAGAATTAGAAAATGGACATTGATGAAAGAAGAGCATAAAAGCACCAAATAAGGAAAGGCTCACTTACCAAGATTGGCCCTCTAGGCGGAAGGATTCGGATTTTGATCCCAGCTTGAGGAACGCCATTAGTTGCTTGTAGGATCCGAGAAAGGTAGGAAGTTAAATTAAGAAAAAGAGAGAAAGATGAAGAGAGGAGAGGAAATGCGAAATGGGAATGAAGGAGGAGGAAGAAGAAGGAGAGTGACGTAGTGGTTTCATAAGGAATGTGTTGGAGAAGAGGTAGCGAGTCTAAAGCAAGTAACTGAAGCAGCGAAAGAAACGGTTGCCGTGACTCTATCTAACATGGAAAGCTTCTTCACACTCCTTTCTCGCTCTCCCTTCCCCCATGTCACCTTCTCATGTGGCCCACATGAATTGCCACGTCACCCCCAACAAATCTCATCCATCTATCATTCCTGCATCTTCTGCCCTCACTCTCTCACCACTCTATATCTTCATTTTATATTTTCTCCAGTTTAATATAAATCTTATTTACATTTTTAAATTGTTTAATGTTTCAAATTTCAGGTTCATTATGTTTTTAAAATAACCTTAACTTTGAAAGCTTGTAAATAATATTGTCTGTCTCGTACAAGCTATATTAAGTATAAGCTATTACTGGCCAAAATTAACAATAGTATAAGCCATTAATAGCATGACCTCTCTCCACAATTTACTACTATGAACAAAATGCGTGAATATTATGCGGTTGTATACAGTTTCATTTTCTAATTTTACTATTGTCATTGTTATTACTGGTAATGGTAATATTACACCCCTCCTACTTTTCTATAGTCTAAATTTGAATTTTTGTTTTTTTAACTAGTGTAACTTTTAATTTTTGTTTATTTTGCAAATTGAATAGGAAAAAAATAGTCTAAAACCCAAAAATAAAAATAAAAGTGGATGTTAAAATGAGAGGCAAAGAATAAGGAGTTGGGGTTCCGATAGTTTTTCCTAAAGAGTAGTTTTAATTTGAAAGTTTTTTAAGAGTAATTTTACCCTAAAAATTTTAAAAATGGAATAATTTTGCTTTGACCATTATCCAAATTAGTTTTGACATTTAGTTAACCAAATATATTGAATTGATATCTCATATGTTATCAATATCGTTTTTGTTAAGGTGTAAATCTGTGTCAAAAATAAAATTTAAACCTTTCAAACAATTTTGCATCTTAAAAAAAATAATGTGGACGACCAGCTTAATATATTTGTTCAACTAACGATTAAAATTAATTGTGATGATGGTAATGAAAAACTGCTTAATTTTTTTTAAAATATTGCAGCAAAGTTACCCCATAAAACTTCCGGACAAAATTATTCATTAGTAAAAACTTCTTGACAAAAATGCCTGGAACGTAACGAGCGGGTACATTGAGGCTCGGAGAATCAATGTATTATTCAAGGCCTTTTTTTTTTTTAATGAATTATTAAAGGCCTTTAATATAATCAATTCGTTTTGTAGTCGAATATTGATGGGCTTTGTTAATTGTGAGAAGTGGGCTCACTAATAACGTCAAAGTAGTGGCCGAAAATCATTTGTTGGGCTTGTTCCACGGACTCTGAATCCCATACACAATTTACCCGAAGAACGTTAAGAAGCCCACTACGCAAGGAATCCTGAAATACCAATATATAAACGTCTGAGGTGGTCTGGGACATGAATTTGCACTCGTCAATCACCAGGAATTGGGAATTAGGGTTTCGGGCTTTGTGACTGAGTTGAAGATGATTGAGGTTGTGTTGAACGATCGATTGGGTAAGAAGGTCAGGGTGAAATGCAACGACGATGACACCATAGGTGACCTCAAGAAGCTGGTGGCGGCACAGACCGGCACCAGATCTGACAAAATTCGCATCCAGAAGTGGTACACCATTTACAAGGATCATATCACTCTGAAGGATTACGAAATTCACGATGGCATGGGCCTCGAACTGTACTACAATTGAGGTGTGTTTTTTCTTTCCATTCTTTTGGTTGGTCTTTCTTTCTTAAATTGTTCTTTCTCTTTTGTGTCGTGGTTCTTGATGTGACTTCCGAATGTCTTATAAACTATTTTGTTATCGATGAACTTCGAATTTCCTCATAATTGTAGTGTTTATGGTCAGGGAGTCGATGATCAGTGATACTGGAACTTGCGTAGGCAAATATTTTTGTTTCCCGCACGTCGGAACATCGACCTTTAATAGAACAATTTGATTTCGTTTTGTTGAACCCTTTGATCTGTTTGATTCCAATTGTTATGATTATGCATAGAGAATTCCCAACAATTTTTTTTGTTAGGAATACTGCAGTATTTTTATTTGCCGAGACGCTTTCTCTGTGGATACGTATGAATGGTTGATATTTGATTGTATTAGTTGTGATTGAACCTGGAAAATCGCTGGAATGATATTTAGTGTGATTGAGGCTTCACTATCGGGACGCTGTGAACAGGTCAGGTTCATCTCTCAGTGTCCCTGCTTGTAGGAATTTTTTTTTTTTTCACTTTTTAAAAATATAGTCGTGGTAGTTATTGATTACTACTTGGAAACACAAGGAAACGTTAACACGATTTTAGTGGATTTCTATTGTATTGGAATGTATTGATTTTCATGTTATTGTTATAATATCCATGTTCGCTAGAACCTGTACACTTAAGTATCTTCTGTCAATTAGTTTGTCTTCTAAGCATCTGGCTCTAGGTACTTCACTCAATGCTTCGTGAAAGTTAATTGCAACAAGTTTACTTTATTGTCCTTGTCCTGTTCTCCTGTTACAAATATGCCCCATGATACACGGAAGCCTTATAAGATGTTAATGTCTCCTTATGGGGAGGTAATACTGACCTTTATATGGCATTCTATGAATCTGATGTGAGATTTTGTGTTGATTTCAGTTGTAGTTTTTTGAACACCTTAGCATGTTATACAGATAATCAGAGTGATTACCCAACCAACAAGGCTATAATTTTTTTTTTTTTCAAGTTTCTTTGGTCATCAATCATAAGGCGAAAGAAACATTCATTGCCTGGGGTTGCACATTCTTCATATTCATGTATGAATTCTTATCATTGTATCGATGTCATAACTGTACTAGTTTGTGAAACTCATGCATCACCTCTGGTTTTCAATCTGAAAAGGCTTGTTGATTGTATACCGATATTGGATTCAAAGGGTGGGGGAATTTTTCATGTTAGGACTGATGACTGACCTTGATTTATGGGTAATTAATGAGAGAAATTTTGCATATGCCCATATGTATTTCTGTTTTTTAAATGCTTCTGAGAACTAGAGTTGCATGAGCACGTAGAAAAAGGACTTCAGATTTTGGGCTGTTACTAATTTGATTGTAAAGAATATATGTGACT
This sequence comes from Acacia crassicarpa, assembly GCA_034222035.1. Lineage (NCBI taxonomy): Eukaryota > Viridiplantae > Streptophyta > Magnoliopsida > Fabales > Fabaceae > Acacia > Acacia crassicarpa. The sequence goes on along the minus strand of JAWXYG010000002.1, from coordinate 56,946,508 downwards.
TTATCGTAGTTGAAACACCTAACTGTGCTTCTTTTTTTCTTTTTTTTTGTGTTCTTCTTAAATTTGAAATTAAGAACACACATTTCTTTTTGTGGCCTTGCATTTTGTTTAACTGTTTTCCTTTTTGTTTCAGGGTCTTTATGTGGCGAGCGGTATCGATGTGTCGGATTCATATGTAATATATTTACACTGATATATTTGAGACTTGTTGGTTTGGAATAATGTATCCATATATATTATTACTCGCTTCTGGGTTTTACTTGTTTAGTCTCCAATCTAATCACTTTGATTGGCGAAGTGTCTGATGATTGCCAATTGTTTATGCCTGTTTCGACATTTGCCTCTTCCCGCCTCCTGGTGGGTTTGGGGGCCATGCTTCCGCCACATCAATTGTCAGTAAAATGTACATTCAGACTTCTATGAAAGTTCTGGTGTGTTTAGATTATTAGAGTGTACAATTCTTTTGGTACACAAATTTTGTTTAGGTGGAGTAAACATCGGTAACCCACCAGGATTAGGGTACGGGTACGCTTTCAAGTTCAAAGAGTACTTACAAAGATATTTATAGGTCACTTACCAATAAAACTTTTATATCAATCAGTGGGTATCAAACATTTTCCCTTTTAAGACCTTAGCCCGATATTTTAGTTAACTGTAGCACTTCTTGGTGTCACAGATTTAATTCAACTGTAATGTGATTTGTGTGTTGATATTATTTTAAAAGTGGCTTTGACATAATGAAACATGTTTCTGTTATGTCAATAGAAAGCAATAAAAGAGATATAATTTGATTGATAATGATAATATATTTAATTAATAAAATAGATGAGTAAATTTAGTTATAGTAATAAAAAGTAGAAATAATTTTTAAGAAGTATTTATTTATTTAGTAATAAAAGATATAGTTGATGATATGGAACATTTATCAAATGGAGCGCATGATTCTTAAATATTACGATACCATTGAAGTAGAATGAAATACATAAAATAAACAAAGAAAAGAATAATGATTTGGGGTATGATAAAGTGATATTCATGGTACATCACGAATCTAAGATGAGGCTCTAGTTTTCCACTCTTTTCCCACCCCTTGGACATCCTCTTAAACCTCATCCTGCCGATCCTTTCGCCAATCGGGAAATCTTAAAACCTCACTCTATTCCCAGAATTACAATGAAAACTAATCATGCAATCAAACCGGGATTATGACCATAGTGTGGCTGGACTAATGCTTCAAAATTATGTAAAGAATGTTTCCATTAATTTTATTTTAAAACTAAGTATAAATTGTAAACCTATCGCCCCCCATTTTTCACAGTTTCATCCTCTTTTCCTTGCGAAGACTTGCCTACTGACTCGCTTTAATATCTTTTGTCCATCTTTGTTTTTAAGATCCAAGTAAAACCTTTCTTCTTCATTCTTCTATAATTCAACTTGTTTCCGAATCTAGGTTTAACTAATAAGTAAAGCTATAGAAGTAACATAATATGTTCAGGAGTTTCCACTGCATAAGTGCATATCATTGCCTACTCTCTCTGCAACTGTGGTCTAGATATGAATGATCGCTTTAATTTTCACACATCGAATTAGATTCTGCTTCAAATTAGAGAGTTTAAGAGGGTGAAAGAGAGAAGCTTTGGAAGAAGAGGAAGAAGGGAGAAGACGAGGGAGGGACTTGGAGCCTCGTTGATGAGAAGAGTTTTTGGGCATGTGTATTTTGGTCATGGACAAGTCAATCTCTGCGTTGATTTTTCAATACCACGGGGGGTGGTAATGTTCAATCCAATCTAAATGGTATTGCTCAATCTTGACTATTACTTGTACCCCGTTTGGTTGGATTTCATGAGATGATTACATTTAATCTTGATGCCACAAACTAATTATGACGTTTGATTGGGCATAAATAATGTAAAGATAACTATATTTTTTAAATCCCTGATTGCATCATTTGATATACTGTTAGAATTGATGAATGAGGATACATAAGAAAGATATTTTATTTCCATTACATTTTTTTTTAAGTTGACAAAGTGTCCACCCACAAACGTTAAATATTAAATAATTACCACCATTAAATATTTAAAATTAATTAATAATATAGAAATTTAAAAAATATTCCCCCATTTAAAAATTCTTAAAATTGTATTCCATCATTGAAAAATATTAACATATCTCATTAAATAATATTCCAACTATTAAATATTAGACCCCTTAAAAAAATTACTATAATCCCAACTTGTACATTGCACAAAATGAAAAATTACTATGAACCTAACATGTATATTATTCATTAATATATGTGTAGATAAGGGCAATTTTGTCTCTTTCTATACTATTCTCATATTTAATGTAATATAACCAAACATTTTTATGTATAGATATTATCTTTTCTTAATGATGAATCAAACAAATTCATATAATCATTATTACATCACATTGTATTTCATTTCATTACATTAATTCTCTGCGATTTCATGAACAAACGAGCCATTAGTGATTCGTATCAAACATGTTAAAATGAGCAAAGTCAATGCCAATCCTAATCCTTCAAGGATCTCGTACTAAACCGGGCTTAAATGAAACGGAAGTTGTGGGTAATTATGAAATAAGTGATATTCTTTTAACTTACAAGGGAAAAGAATATAATACATTATCACAAGATGGTGCAAGAAACGCGTATAACACTAGTTGTTTTTTTATTTTATCTTCTCTTATCAAAAACACTAGTTTATTATTCAAAGCTTGAAAATCACAAGAAAAGATGAACACTTAATCAAATCTTGATGTCTGTTTTATAAAATGCACCCATCTAATTCTGTTATATTTACATGCAATTAATTAAATAGTTCTGGTATATTGAAAGTTTTATACACAAAAGTTGATATTTTCAACTTTATTCTGCTCGGCCCATGAGCAGTTTTTCATGACAGCACTCTCTATCTTTCTTCTTCTTCTTTCATCGCGTGGGATGTGCACTTGGCTTAGACTTTACCATCAATTTGTCAGTTATGTTCTCCTCTAGCTCTATGTTTGACGGTGACGGTTTCTCTATTCTTCGACATTTTAATTGTTTTTCAAGAGGGGCATGAATGAGTAAAACGCTGCAAGTATTAAGGAAAAGATCAGTGGTCAAGGTCAAAATACAGCAGCTTTTGGTCATGATAAAATTCTAATCAACATCAGGCATAAGGCCAAAATAAACATTTAACGAGAGCAGGATTCTTCAGTTTCAGGCTGTGATTTGACCAAAAAGGCATGGAACTAGTTGTCCTTAATTGCTGGGAGGGCATTTTGCGTGACGTTCATTTGTTACTACAATTTAATGGCTTGATGTTATTACTTAGACTTCGATTTTGTTACCTTGTATTTTACGAATTTATCCATACTATATTGGAAGGTCTCAGGAGCTTTTAGCCGACGAAAACCGAAAAAGCATGGCGTTACACGAGAACAATGCTCAGATGTACAGAAATCAAGAATAGCCGGCTCACATCATAACTGAAACTCTTTAGACGAGGCTGTCTGTGACGGGTATACCCGAGTACCCGACCCTTATGTGTTGCTTTAACCCATTCATCCATCCATATTTCTATATATAGATGTATCGATAATGCTCTTTACCCAACTCTCTACATATAAAACTTGCTGTTTATATGATCTCAATCAATCATGTCCAGCAAACATCCCCAACGTAGAGCTATAGATGAGGATGATAAATCTCTCTACAATTGTGCAAGGAAGTATGGCATGATCGTGAAACAGGTACAAGTGTTTTCCTGTTGGGCCTCCACACTATGAGGCTAACAGACGTATGTTTTTAGTCGTCATCTTCAATCTTCCTCCAGTAAACTAACTCACACTTTTGCTGGTCTAATATGTTTTTCAGTTTGATGAGCTGATGGGGATACTGAACAATACAACCAATACGCCAAAGTCGACTAGGGTAAGATATATTATATCTGGTTGCTGTAAATTGTAATATAGCGTACACTTCTGCTCAGTCTGTTGATCTATGGACCGTCTGACACAGATATGTTATATTTGCTGTGCCAATGTATATTCATTGGCCTACCACTTTCAATTGTAAATAGGGTCGAAAAGCAAGTGCTTCGGGTACAAGCATGGTTGGTAGCTCGAGCCAACCTGAAAGCAATGTAGCACTAGCAGAAGCAGTCACCAGATTTCTGCAGGAACTTAAGAGTTAACCCCACAGATTTTTCTGGATTCTCAAGCACCACATAAGGTTGTTTCCCAGACTAATGAACTAAGAAGGTTAGAGCCTCCGACCACACACACACACAAAATTCTCTAGTCTAAATCTAACATGCAATTATCAGTCAGTCAATAACTCTATCATGTACAACAAAACAATCCATTAGTCAATGACTATCAATCAGTCAATAGCTCTAACCCTAACCAAAAAAAAAAAATCTATTTCTTCTTTGGACATAATCTGGCCCCTAAAACTGGAATGGCTGCAAAAGGAGATCATTCTAATTGGCATATATAAAAAACATCATATACTATTATGCATTCATATTGGAGTTCCCCACAAGTGTTATGGTCAAACCAAAGTATGGCAAAGATGAGTGTATGAGCTATATGGGACCAAGGCTGAGTGAAGTGGCAGATGAGGTGACAAATTGTACGATAAAAAATGGTCGGTGCTTCTAAGGTGGAAATTTGTTATTGCAATTCGTACAATCAAAATTCTTTCATGCTTGAAAACGAAGGGCAGGCTCCAAATATCAGTAGATCATCCATTCTTAAACAGCCACTTCTTGAACGTAAAGCTTTTAATCATCAGAATAATGATTGTGTTAGACACCTTGATTTTTCCTCTTCAAGTTCTCGTTTTAATGTTTCCACCCTTTCAAGTAAGACTGCATTCTCCTGCTAATTTGGAAGGTCGTAGTACATTCAAAATGTCAGAATACAAAGGTAAGTTGAAATGAAAAATAAATTAGTAGGGGCAAGGAACACAAACATGAATTTTTTTGATGGAACGTAGAGACCACATTATATTTAATACTATCATTGAACCGACAGCTAAATTGCTACTTAGGATATAGCAGTTCACAGAAAGATTGATTAAATTGATTCTAGTTTCTCTAGCATAGAGAAAGGAATATATAAGGGAAGCATAAGAAAGTACTCCTATATCTCAATTGGTAACTTATCAAAATATACCTTCCGCAGCATTCCCAGTTTATGATTAACACTAGAAGCATTATCCAGCTTCAGAGAGGAATCCTTAAACTGCCCCATACGCAACTGAAACGTAGTTACAAGAAGGACATTGTAAAAACATATCAATTTCTACTCGTTTAATTCATCAAGTACCAAGACGAGTTAAAAGCAATTGATTTGAACTAGTATATAGCCTCAACCGGCCTACCTGCTACGAATAAACAGGAGGAGGAGTTAAGCATCAATTGAAATTGTAGAAAAACTGAAACATAATCCTATCTGAAGAATGCATACCGCTTGAAGTTCCTCAAAACATTTCCTTGTCTTGTCTACTTCCTCATCATACTTTAGCCTCCATTCAGCAGATTCATCCATTGCTTCCCTGTTAGCTAGATCAAACTGTCGTCTGCAAGCATTTCAGGGGATGAAAACTCATTGTACAAGAAACTGGACAATAACTTCGAAGAAAATCAATAACTCAAATACTAAGCCAAAAACACAAATTTAATGTCCAAAGTAATCTTGGAACTTCATCTAGTATAAGCCAAAAATATCATAATTCTAACCAGTAGAGGGACCTTCTTCGGAATGGAAGTCCTCAGTTGGTATGAGTTAAATCCAGCAAAACTTAAAAATAAAAAGTATGCAAACTACTTATGCTGATGGGTTTAACCATGCACCGTCAGAAGAAATCAGCAATGCTTTGCAAGTATATCCATCAAACAGAAAAGGGGATGCTTTCACAATTGTCTTATCTTTTTTCTTTTTTTTTTTGAAAAAAAAAATCTGATATATTAGTAAGGAGATGTACAATCCAATTAAAAATCTCAGATGGAACAAAATCATGGAATTGGCTTGGTGAGAAGAGTGAAAAATCTATTTAGGCAAGGGGAAAAGTGACAGCTACATTAGCCTTAAGGATCAGTAATTTAGCCCCATTGCCAAACGAGGATTTCAAAGCCCTATGCTGAAAAAGAATAAAGAAGAGGGTTTTGTTTCTTTTTGATACCACAGAAGAAAAGCATTAGAACCGAGTAAGTCTAATTCCAACGTCAAAATTTATATTTTCCAACGGACCGAACTGACAGAAGAACTGAATTAAATTGGTGATCTGAAAAAATGTAAACTCTAGTGGTCAAGCGATTGCGGAAGGATAATGTTGAGAGTAAATTGATGAAGAAGACGAACCTCAGTAACTCGGTGTCGTCGGAAGAAACATTATATTCAATAGCCCAAAGTCTGAAATAGACGGCAGTTCCCATAAACATCAGGAAAGCCAATCCCGCGATCAAAGACCGCCTCCTTCCTCTCATCGTCCCCGTATCCCACTTTCCTCTCACTCTATCACTCCCTCCGATTCCTGCCCGGAGCTCAGATTAACCACCGTCGGATGCTACTGCCAACCTTCCAACAAACACAGCCTAATTGGTCCTTTTCCCTATGAACTCAACACTACGCAAGACTACTAGTGAAAATAATCGAAGTGTATAATTCATTTATAGAATTATAGTATCTCTCTGTTTGTTTTCTTGGGTGCGACAAAATTTCCTTGATTTTGTATTAGAATTATTATGTTTATAATTTTTAGGAAATATAGTGCATGTCTAAAAATTTGTATAAGGAAATATATAACATGAAATTTGAACCAGAAAAAATTATATAGTGGTCAAGAATAAGTTAAAGTCAAGGTACATATTATTATTAAAAGATTAATAAAACAAAAATAAAAAATGTGCGTTTTTCAAGAGTGAGGATATGGTTCACGGAATCCTTGTAGACTTGTACATGTACTAGTATTAGTTATGATCCATTAGAGCAAGTCCAGTCGAATTAATGGTCAGCAACAAGCTTGGGTTCTTTCTTGCCACTCATCCCCCCACCAAGTCGGTCTAATTGGCCCAATGTCAAAAATAAATGTATCATTGTTTTTTGGGTTAAGGTGTAGATTAACCAATAAAATATTGCGTCAGAAGTACCTAGTATAACCCCTCGTTTTTGGGTTCAACTGGCGAAAGAGTTGGACTTTCTCACCTAAAGGAAAGAGATTCAATCCTAATGTTGGTCAAAACGTCCTAAAAGTCTAGGAAACAGTGAAAATAATAGGAAGAAATGTAGGCATGTGTACTCTTTAACTCAGTATACCTTACGGACTGGGTTTCAAGCGCCCTGCCCTTGGACTTTGAATGAACCCAACCTCTTTTCTAATATATATATATATATATATATATATATAAAGCACCCAGTACAAAAAATTTTTTAAATGGATCATAATTACTAAAAAAATAATTAAAAAGTGAAAAATATCACAATGCTATTAGAACTAAAGTAAGGGGGTTTCTTTCCCCCACTATTTTTTAAACAGCCGTTATTTTAATTCTAACAGCATTTATGATATTTTGCACTTTTTAATTTTTTTTTTAGTAGTTATGGTCCACTTAAAACTTTTTTGTACTGGGTGCTCCTAACATAATATTTTATTAGTCAATCTACACCTTAACCCTTATTTTTTTTGTGCACATAAATGTGCTGTTAGTTGTCCGAGAAAATTGTTCCATGAAATGATTCCAAATAACCAGCACAAAGAGATCAACATAAAAATTGAGCAAAATAGGGGTTGGGCCCCCGCCCCGCGGGGGACGACATATACTTTTGTGAAAGGGATTGGATATAGAATATATTGCTTAATGGGGGATGCTTCAAAAATTTAGCTCCAAATTCTTGTATCAAATAGGGACAGCGCTAAAATAAACATATTTTTATGAATGGGTCGGTCTTTCTTATAAGGAATGAGGCTTAGTTCTGTACATATTGGTTTAATGCATTCTTTTTTGCTAAAAAGACAGTTAACCGTTTAGTTTGCACACAAGCCATTATTCAATGGAGCCTTAATTAAACATTACACACCAAATCCGACTCAGATTGAAGGTGGAATCCATAGATCAAATCAAAATATGTGGCTGGTAAAGACATTATGTGGTACCTGAAGACTTGTTAGAAGGACTGTATGGATTCATGGAAGCAACCCAAGTTTGGTGGACTAAGAAGGCATGATTTCCAAAGACTAAAGAGAAAAACCAGAGAGACAAATCAACCAGCCCTGGTTTGCTGGCGTCACATTAATTCTCCTGAAAACCTGCATCCGGTTTCTCTTATTGGTAGATTTTTGCCTATTCCTCCTCATCCTTCATCCTGGCCGTCTAAATTACCGCACACGATTTTTTAAAAAATCATTTTGGTCCCTTAGATCAAGATTTAGATAGTTAGAATGAGAATGATGAAGGATGGGTAGAGGGGAGATGATGAGAGTATCTCCTTCCCAATTCAATATAGTCTCTATATATAATTATATATCATTTAATTCCTCGTTTCTTCACCGATGTGGACGTACAACCTGCCACATACTTCCATTTTTCTACGTTTTTTAATGAAAACTCTAAATGCTTTTTGTTCACCCCCTCCCTTTTTTGTCCATTTTATGTCACTTCATTCAGTCCATTGGTCAAACCAATAACCCCGAAATTAGGGGTGGAAATATATCATACCTATAATTGTATCAACAAAAAATATCATACCTATAATAAAAGTCCATGGTCTAACTTATATAGAACGTAACTTTAGTATGTTTCGTAAAGGCTCATGCCTATTATCAGATATATTTAAATAAACAGACAAAGCCTATTTTCATAAAGCCTAACTTATAAGTTTATAGGTTTAACCTATTTAACTTCTTTTAAGTGCTTATATCTAACATTTACTTTCGCATCAATCATTTGACTCGATCTCTCTTTTATTCGATCGCTCAATATAGCAAGCTTAACTCACTCCATCTCCCTTGATTTGACATGTCATTAAAGCATAATAATTGTTATGAGTTTTAATAGCAAATGTGATATTAAAATCTTAATAAGAAGAGTTTGTCTCAATTTTTCTGAGAAGAATAAAAAGGATAAAATATGATTTTACATGCTCTTTATTATACTTGGCCGATTTTTAAAAAATATATCTCATTAGTCAATAGACGATTATTTTTTTCATTCTTATTTTTTCAATAATTGTTGTCACTAGATATTATTTTCTTTTCCTTACTAAGGCCTTGTATTTTCACGAGAATGGATGTTATGTATTTTAGATATAATGTAGGATTGTAAATAAGTGTAAATGATTATATACAAATTTGAAGTATAAACTTTAAAGGCTATTTAATGTAGATCTTTAAACAAGTTTCAAGCTGTTTTATGTCTTATGAAAACCTAGAGCTAAAAGAAACTTATATTCAAGTTCAAACCCAAGTTCATACTTTAAATCAAGCTTAGAACTATTTTGATAAAATCTAATCTAGGTCTATATTAGTTTATTTCCGTCCCTACCCAAAATGAAGCTGGGTGCTTGATGTGATTTTTTTTAAAAAAAAAACAAACAAACAAACAAAAGGAAAAATAATTAGATTTCACTCTTTTTCTTCTCCCTTATTATCTAGAAGACGCAGCTCAAAAATAGTTAACAAACACTTAATCTAACTAATCACGCAATTCTCAACCCGCCCCCGATTAATTGCTGAACAAAATACTGAGTCCAAAATCAGCAGTCAAGCACGTACGAGAGCTCCATTTTTCAGCTCCCAAATTCAGCTTTGGTCAATTTTATCATATGTTTTTTTTTAAAAAAAAAAAAAGTACTCATTCAAAATTAACGAGGGAAATACTTACACACTACAACTACAAGAGCATCATTTTATCTATTCTCTGACTAATTAAAATATAATAACTTATCTTATTTTAATACTATATAATAGATAAGTCATATTGAGAAATTCAAATTTTATGATTTTAAAAACATAAACTTTATGATTTAGAAAAGCTAAAAGCTGTAATTTCCTCCCATTAGTTGTTTTTTAAAATCATAAAATTTAATTATTTTTTAGATGATTCATCTATCATGTAAAATTAAAATAATAAGTTACTATATTTTAATTTGTTGAGTATAGGTGAAATGACACTTCCAAAATAAAGTGTGCAAGTGTTGGGAAAAACACCAAAATAAGATTTTTTTTTTTTTTTAAAGTACTAGATTGGAGTAGTTAGGAAAAGAATTACCCATCTAATGCAGTCAAATGTGGCGTCAGTCAACTGACACTACTAGTATGTTATCATCAGGTTAGGGAACTGACGCGAGTAGTGGCGTCAGTCAACTGACACCACCAACTGACGCCATTGGTCAGTGGCGTCAGTCAACATGCACATTTGACTACATTAGATGGGTAATTCTTTTCCCAACTACTCCAATCCGGTACATTTTTTTTTAAAAAAAAATCTTATTTTGGTGAATTTCCCTGCAGGTGTTTCTTGGACAGCAATGGGGAAAATCTTTTTCCTACTCAGCATCGCCAGAAAACATTTTACGAATGGCGAAAATCTTGGGGGAAAAGACGAATAAATACCATCTGAATTTACAAAACCTTCAGAAACCCACCCAATTTGTAAAAAGACTGAGAGGTGACAAAGACTTTTGAGAGACATGCAAATTCATGCAAAATGACCACAATGCCCTTAAGCTTTTTTCGGATTCATTCGCCCTGCGTGCGTCTTCTTCTTCGTCGTCGTCGAGACCCACTGCGTCGTCGCCACTCCTCCTGCCTTGGATGTCGCTCCCGCCGCCATGGGTGTTGCTCCAGCCACCATGGACGCCGCCACCACTAGCTTCGGAGATCGAGCACAAAGAAGAGCAATTCCGGATGACGGTGAAAAAGGAAAAAAACCACCACCGTAAATTTTTCAATTGCGTTGAGAGATTGGAAAAAGAAGACGATTTACATGATTTACACGATGATGGAAGCAAAAGAAGAAGGAAGGGGCAAAAAAAACGAGTGCACTGGAGTGCACTGAGAATGCCTCAGGCATTCTCGACTCAAGAATGCCTTCGGCATTCTCAGTGCACTCGTTTTTTTTTTCCTTCCTTCTTCTTCTGCTTCTTTCGTTCTTCTTCTTTCGTCATCGTGTAAATCATGTAAATCATCATCTTCTTCCAATCTCTCAATGCAATCGAAAATTTACGGTGGTGGTTACCCCCCCCCCTTTTTCATTGTCATTTGGAATTGCTCTTCTTTGTGCTTGATTTCCGAAGCTAGTGGCAGCGATGTCCATGGCGGCGGGAGCGGAGTCCAAGGCTGGGGGAGTGGCGGCGACATAGTGGATCACGACAACGACGACGAAGACGAACGCAAGGCGAATGAATCCAGAAAACCTTAAGGGTATTGTGGTCCTTTTGCATGAATTTGTATATCCCTCAAAAGTCCTTATCACCTTTCAGTCTTTTTATAAATTCGATGGGCTTCTGGGGGTTTTGCAAATTTAGATGATATTTATTCGTCTTTTTCCCAAAATATTGTCCAAGAAGATTGATTCCTTCCTTTTTAGGTTTAATTTTATCGGGATAAAGGCAGCACGCATTGTTGCGTGTGCGCTTAAATATTTGGTGAATCATTATCATTTAGAAGTTGGAACTGCGTAATCTGATATTCGAATCATAATTAAATTTAATCTAATCTAATCATAATTAAACCAATCACTCACCAACAGTTGACAATCTCTTCTCGTCCTCTTCACACTTCAACGTCACAATCTCTAGCAACGAAAGACTTTCACGATCTGTCCTCAGTACAGTGCAGCAGATTCATGGCGCTCTGGAGATTTCGCGCAACTTTGCCTGCGTTTTCAACAATCACCAACAACCTCGGCCTCCTGAAGCCCTTATCCTTCCTCAACAATGCTTCTCGCAATTTCTCTTCCGGTTGTGAGGGAAAATATGAAGCGCTTCACAAACATGTAAATGACTTGACTGAACTTGCTAGTTGTGGCAAACTTAAACTAGCCATAGTACGAGATGAAGAAATTGGGTGTTGTCTTCGGTTGTTGTCAATAACACCAAAAAAATTAACCCTGTATAATTATTGCCGAACCTGGTGCTGCTAAAGTTGCAATTGTTGACGGACGGGTTAGCTCAAAAGATAGTGCATGGAGATGTTTGAATTTGAAGGATAAAAGTAAGGAGATGCAGCGGCTACAACTGGCGAGATGGGTGCTGGTAAGTTATTGAAGACGATGCTTAGGCAAGGTGAACTTCGATGTAGCGAGTTCAGAAAGTGCATTGAGGAGGATCTTGTTCTTCAGTGCTTGTTCCAACCAGTGTTTTGTCGCCAATTATCTGTTGTAGACGCCACGACCACACTTGTTCGTTTATGTGAATGCTATGAATTGCAACGTGGAGTACAGTGGAGATATCAAATAGGGCACTTGTTGCGGTGGCCATTCTTGCATAGGAAATTAGGAATGTGTGACAATGGAAAAATGTTTTATGCCCGGCAAAGAGTTGAACAACTGCATATGGGTTTCAGAACAACAACAGGTTGCTTTTATGAAAGCCTAATTTGAGCAAAGAGATCGTTTAGCCCCACTAATATTTACCAATGCTCAACTGGAAAACATGGGTTTGTCGGAGAACCTTCTATCTCAGTAGTCGAAGGTAGCAGATGACTTAAGTGGACCTGTGATGGATTCTCTCTTGGACAATGTACGAAAGCACAAGAATGAAATGGGCGATGAATATACTTGTGTTTAGCATATCTTGAAAAGCTTGAATTTTATTGAATATTACAGATTCATACACATATAATAGTTTGTGATAATTGAAGAGAAAAATTTAAATTTAAATTTAAATTTGATAAAAAAAATTAATTATTATTAAAAAACTTTAAAGTCCTTAATTAAATATATTTAATGGATAAATTGATATAAATCAGAATGCATACAAATGTACATGAACATGTTGATACTATATAATAGTACATTGATAATTTAATCACGTATCCCTAACAAGTCGGTCTCTGATTCTATCACAAAGATCATTCATTTGAGTTGAAGATAATGTAGAAATATTTGATGAGGATATTAAATCAAATCGATCATTATTATCTTCAACACTCATATTTCCTCGTTCACTTTGAAAAAAATCTACATCCGTTTGGGAATATCTCAAGATATAAGATTATGTATAGCCATTGTTGCACAAACTATGTGAACTTGTATTTCAAAGCTATATGAGTGCATATCTTGCAAGATTTGAAATATATTCTTCCAAACGCCAAAAGACCCTTCTATAGTGCACCTCAAACTTAATTAATGATACTAATTGAAGAGTTCATTATGATTTTCAAATCCTGGTTGTCGCCTGAATTTTGGAAGGTAATAATGCTCACGTCTATACGGACCAATATATCTAACTGAAACACTGATTACCCAAGAAATCGCAGAACCAAGAACAAAGGGAACAAAAGCAAATCGATACGAGGAAAAAGGAGCAAATGAACACTAACATAATCAAAGAGTAGAAACCAAGGAATATCATATCGAAACAGAACAAATTGTGGAACCAAACCTTTGTTTTCATAAGAACCATGAACTATGAAACATAATCATTAATTAAAGAAAATTTAAATATAACACTGAGGAAGTAACAAAAAATAGATCCAAAGATTCAGCTAGAGAAGCATGCTTTTCCAAGTAACAAACAAATTGCAAGAAGAAATCACCAGAGACAAAAATCGAACTGAAGATCCAGTGGGTTGTAGGATCAGAGAAGGAGAGCTGACGAGTTTCAATGGCGACGCAACGTTATCTCAGTACGATGGATTGTGTCTGGTGATACTCTAAGACAAGGTATGAAGAATAGATCTAGAGATAAGACTCGTATATAGTAGGAGACAAGCTGTGCAATGCAAGCTACACAACGTTATCGACACTACAAAAAAACATCAGATTACCCATGGAAAAAATTCCATCGCATTACACACTGAATTTTGTGGGTAACTAAAATTACCCACGAAATTCCGTGGGTAATTTCAGTTACCCACGGAATTCCGTGTGTAATTTTAACCCACAGAATTCAATGTGTAATTTGCGACGGAATTTCTGTGGATAATTTTAGTTACCCACGGAATTCAGTGTGTAATTTGCGACTGAATTTTTTCCGTGGGTAATCTGATGTTTTTTTGTTATGCAGATCTTGGTGAGACTTTGAGAAACGGTTGGGGAAGAGAAGAGGAGTTGAGACTCGTAAACAACAGTTGAGACTTTCGACAGGTAGCTGGTATCGCAGGAAGAGGAGATGTGGGAATCAATTCTCGTTCAATGCTTACTAAGACCGGAATGCAGATCAAAAGAATGGGTAGCTCGTTTGGCAGGAAGAGGAGGTGTGGGAATTAATTTCCCATTCAATGCTTCCTTGAGGCTGGAATGAAGATGAGCAGAGGAGTACTAAGGTAGTTCGTATGCCAGGAAGAGGAGGTAGCTTGGGTGTTGTCAAGAAAGGACAAATGAGCATGAGCTATGGGAATTCGCATTCAAGTCTAGAAGTTGTAAAGAAGTCGAAACCGTTGGTCAAGTTAGCCCCAGAAGCTTGAATTTCGGGCTTCTCGTAAGAGGAGCTTTTTTCATATAAGCCCATTCAACGCATAAGCTTTCCCAAATAGAGTAAAATGGGCTTCTCTCCCTCAACTGGGCTTTTATGCACTTTCACTACATTTTTTGCCCTTACAATGCCTTCCCAAACATGCTTTAATGTTAATAATTGCATAGTGGGGACATCTATGTAGGGTCGGGAATCAAGGTCGGCCTGTGAAGGGTCAGGCCTAACAGGGCCAGCACTCTAGAATCTGAGGTAAAAAATTATCTGTTTTTCAAAATCCAGCCCAAGAGCACCAGGGTCAGAGTCAGCCCTCCAAGGCCTAGAAGATACTATTCGAAATTTTAACTATTTTTCCTCAATTTTTTCTTCAAAGAAATATAATTAGTAAATTACAACAATTAAAGTTTTAATTTATCAAATAAATATTGTCAACATTAATATCAAAACAATATGAATTATCTAACAAATAAGCACAATCACTAATTCATAATCAAAAGCAAACTATATTCACAAATAACTCACATAAAACATAAAAAGCATACGACTAAGTGACATTAGTATGATGACTATTATTGTCATCTTCGCCACTATCATCAATTTCAACGATATTTAATTGTGCTTCGCTTTAAGTAGGCTCTGGTTCATAAATAAGAATATCATGAATTCGTTCTCCTGTATCATGAACACATCTATAATCTTTATCTGCAATAAATAATAAATCAAATGATAAAATTAGAGAATAGTTATTATGTATTTGTATATTTGTACTTAAATGGACAAATAACTTTATAACAAATACAAAATACATATAAATTAGTAAATTACCATCATATGTGAATCCATTCATCCAAAAAATAATAACAATAAATTAAAATGGCTTGCAGGGCCGGCCCTTTTAACTTTTAAGCTTGAGGCTCTAGAGTTGGTTCTACAGGGCTTATTTCATCAAGCTTCTCTAATTTTTAAGTCCGGCTCTTGAAGGACTAGGGTTTAAAACAGCCGATCCGATAAACTCAACCCAATCTCCCGACTCTACATCTATGAGACAACATTTTTGCACTATATATAAGCATCATGGTAGAAGAATTTCGTAATTTCTCTTGGAGTTCTACTTTTCTGTAGGCTGTGGCCTCTAGATCTCTCTTACTTTATGAATTTGTATTGGCATCTTGTCCAAGAATTTTCATTGGCATCTTGTCCAAGGGACCCCATAGTGCATTATGGAATTAATTATGTTGTTTTAATTTGGTAGATATGCTTTGCAACAAATATGTTCATTGTCTCACTATTAAGATTAGGGAAAATTACACACAGGTCCCAAGAAAGGGATATATTTACGTTTAGGTCCCGTCAATTCATGAAATTACTCTGAAGTCCCAAGGGACTTCATTGTAAATATTTCATATGAGTAAAAGACTTTATTGCCCTTTCAGAAGTTGTGGTTAATTTATGCATTTTGTGTTGTTAATTTATGCATTTTGTGTTGTTATTCGCCTCTGGAACTCAGAAATCACAAATTCAAGGTTTTCAGAAGTTGTGGTTAATTTATGCATTTTGTGTTGTTAATTTATGCGTTTTGTGTTGTTATTCGCCTCTGGAACTCAGAAATTACAAATTCAAGGTTTTCAGAAGTTGTGGTTAATTTATGCATTTTGTGTTGTTAATTTATGCATTTTGTGCTGTTAATCGCCTCTGCAACTCAGAAATCACAAATTCAAGGTTTTCAGAAGTTGTGGTTAATTTATGCATTTTGTGCTGTTAATCGCCTCTGCAACTCAGAAATCACAAATTCAAGGTTTTCAGAAGTTGTGGTTAATTTATGCATTTTGTGTTGTTAATCGCCTCTGCAACTCAGAAATCACAAATTCAAGGTTTTCAGAAGTTGTGATTAATTTATGCATTTTGTGTTGTTAATTTATGTATTTTGTGTTGTTATTCGCCTCTGGAACTCAAAAATTACAAAATCAAGGTTTTCAGAAGTTGTGGTTAATTTATGCATTTTGTGTTGTTAATTTATGTATTTTGTGTTATTATTCGCCTCTAGAACTCAGAAATCACAAATTCAAGTAGAAGGGCAACAAGGTCTTTTACTCATATGAAATAATTACACAGAAGTCCCTTGGGACTTTAGAGTAATTTCATGAATTGACGGGACCTAAACGTAAATATATCCCTTCCTTGGGACCTGTGTGTAATTTTCCCTTAAGATTAAGTTGATGATTATGCCAAAAAAAAACAGGTGACACTTTTGATTTGATACTTGATATTTTATTAATGAGATATTATATTTTAAGGTTAAGATGCATATTTGTTTTTGAAGTTTTCATTCTGAATATTAAGATTTTTTTTAATCAAATATTGTTCTGGAAGTATTAATGGTGGAGCCGCGTCGCCCCAAGTTAAAATGCACTGAACGATTCTTGTTTGACCGAATTTTCTAACATGGCAGCCACATAGGATTCCCTTCTCTATGCATCATTATCGCACCTCGTCATCTTCCAAACTCTTCGTCCTTATCTCTCCCCTTTCTTCCTCCTTCCTCACCGTTGGCTCCTTCTCTGCACCACCGTACCGCTACGGCAGACCTCTTCCTCTTATTCATCATTCTTTCTTCCTCACCTCCTCCTTATCAGATGCCACCTGATTCTTCCTCTTTCTTCTCTACGGATCAGGGCATATGTATTATTATTAAAAGATTAAAAAATAGAGAAAATGTGCGTTTTTCAAGAGTGAGGATATGGTTCATGTAATCCATGTAGGCTTGTACATGTATTAGTTTTGACTTGTCATCCGTTATTAGAGCAAGTCCAGTCTAATTTATGGTCATCCACCCACCAAGTCTATCTAATTGGACCAATCTCAACAATGCTTCATTATTTTTTTTGTTGGGGTACAAATAGAGGTTGCTGTTAGTTGCCGAGAAAATGCTTCCTTGAAATGATTTCAAATAACCTGCACAGAGAGATCAACACTGAAAAAAATGAGATATATTTTAATTTTGTGAAAGGGATTGGACGTATTGCCTAATGGGGGATACTTCAAAAATTTAGTTCCAAATATTTGTATCAAACAGACACACCGGCCATTAAAATAAACGTAATTTTATGAATGATGAGTCCATGTCTTATAAGAATATCATTATCATTATTTTTCTATAAAAAAAATTATGTGACTTGGGTCTCAGGGCTCGCCAGGGCCATGGTATGCCTTCGAGTTTAAAGAACGTTGATAGAGGTATTTATAGCTAGATCAATCACCAATAAAGTTCTTACATCGGTGAGAATTGAACCCACAACCTTATAGTTACAAGGCAATCTATTTACCGACCTATTATTATTTTTGTATGTCCTCTTGTTAACTAAACCACCAAAGCCGGTAGCCTTATCAGATCTATTGATGGAGAGGCTTAATTTTGTACATTTCTATTGAATACATCCTTACAGTACAAGCTGCTTTTTTAACATAATTTACGATGTACGAAGAAAGTATGCTATAGAAGTTTTGTCACAATTTGCATGAACATGCTTTTTGAACACTAACTCAAACAGAATGCTGTGGAGAGAATCGATGGATCAAATCAAAATATGTGAATGGTAGAGATATTATGTAATAGCTGAAGATTTGTTAGAAGGAATTTGTTTGTGGGGATAAAACTAGGAATGTGGATGATTATATTGATCGATGTTGCAAGCCAAGTTGGTGGACTAAGAAATCATAGGGTCAAAGACAAAAGAGAAAAACCAGAGAGACAAATCAAGCAGTTGCGCCCCTTGTTTGATGGTGTCACATTAATTCCCCCGAAATCAATTCATTATATTTATATATATATCACTTGATTCCTCGTTTCTTCGTCATCGATGGGGACGCAGACAACCTTCCCCACATGCTTCCATTTTTCTACGTTTTGTTTTTTATGGACACTAATTCTTTTTGTTCACCCCGTTTTTTGTCCATTTTATGGGGTTGGGTTTCTTTCCTTTTCTTTTCTCATTATCACGCATCATCTTTAAATCATATTCATCCAATCAATCAAAATACTACTTTAACATCTTTCTACTCTTCCTAATCAATGATCCAGATGGGCTAAGGAGAAGAAAAAGAGAAAATAGATCATGAGAAAATCCTCTCCCCCATTTTATGTCACCTCATTGGTCAAGCCAACACCCTCGAAACTGGTTGCTTGATGCGATTTTCTTTAAAATAAAAAAAAACAAAACAAAAACAAACACACAAGGAAGAATATAATAACTACATTTCATATTATTTTCCTTCTCCCTCATCATCCAGAACTAGAAGACGCAGCTAAAAAATAATTAACAACCACTTCATCTAACCAAACCTAACCAAACATTCTCAATCCGCCGCTGGCTAATTTATGAATAAAAAACTTCTGATTTTTTTCAGCTCAAATTAATATGTTTCCATCAGTTGCTAAGCACGTACGAGAGCTCCATTTTACATCTCGCTCACATGTTATGATGTTAAGTTGCTGGTCAATTTTATCATATTTTTTATTATAAAAATGGAAATAAAGTCCAATGACTCGACGGTGAGTAGGAGGAGAAAAAACATTTTAGGAATGGCGAAAATCTTATCCAGAACGATTGATTCCTCCCTTTGTGGGTGCTCTTGGGGATAGAAACACCACGCATTGTTGAGTGTGTGCTTAAATTTCTTCGGTGAATTCTTATTTAGAAGTTGGAACGCCATAATCACCACTTTTAATTCAATCGCCAGTCAAGGTTATTCCTTTCTTTTTGCAAGACTTGGAGTAATGAATTGTGTTTGGAAACAAGCCTAAGCTTCGCCTTGAATTGTCTTTATATAAAAACTTAGTAGTAATAATAATAAAATAGCTTTAATTATGCCAATATGAGTTGGCATAGATAGTAAGGGATCCAGGACTAGGCCCTTGGGTCGTGGGTTCGATCCCCTCTGCCGTCGCTGGAACTCCTTTGGTACGCGATCTCGTAAGTCCCCAGTAAGTGCTCATAGAGCCCGGGGCCGTGCCCTGGCCTTGGTAGGGGGACTGATGCCGAACCCTGCAAAACTTTTTCTCACAAAAGAAAAAAAAAAAGCTTTGATTATATGATGATATTATTGATTTTGATTTTGCTTGGATGGAACCATAGAGGTATAGTCTTGTGAATCACGAAAAGGTCATCATCACCTGAATTTTACTCCAAGGCATTATATGTTGTTGTTTCGTTATAGCTAAGCGGTAGCTCTCTCACCAACGCCAATCCATAACTCACACTACGTCCCCATCTTACTCATTGCGTCTCCTTCTCTCTTTTCACTCTCCTTCACTATTATGACTTGAACTCAGAGACCTAAAAAGATTATGTATTGAATGGTATCGGTGGTAGAAATTTCTTGGTGTCTGCTCTAGGTTTGACACAACCTGAAGCAGGACGGACGTGGTATCGTGCTTCCTAGTGTTTTGATACACTTTGGAGAAGATCCCACGGTTACGACCATTGGTTTAGTTATCCTAGCACATACAATGAGGGGCTCAGAAAACTAAACTTAGCCATATCCTTCATTTCAGTACTTTTGCTCCCTTCAACACATCCCTCTACTCAACTTGGTAACCTTCTCCGATCCGTCCTTAGCTCAGTCTTTGAACAGGAAATTAATCGGAGAAAGAAAGGCCTAGCCGACGTGGACCAACTGTATGTAGTTTGCTGCCTTCTCATATTCTTTACCAAAAATAAAAATGTCAAAAATACGACTCAACATGGAGTACTCTCATGATGGAACTTTAATGGCCTTGTTTTAAAATCCTGTATACACAATCAAGGAGGCTCATTGTAAATAGTCATAGCTCCTTAACTTCCTAGTTAAAAAGTCCCACTACCTAGCTAAGTCTTACATACAGGAAGACTGTCACAGAAACATTAGATGTCCGAGAAAAAAACAGAGCATGAACATGGTTTTGCCAAAACAGAGTAAGCCAGCCTAAGATAACAGCCATTAGATAATCACATCGTCGCCTAAATCAAAATTGCCAAAAAAAGGAAAAAAAAAAAAAAGGGTTATCGCTTTCCGGTCATCATCTCTATACTCTAATGACTGTGATGTGCGATCTAACACTAATCTTCAAACCCAACTTTCTTCCAAATGGCATTTCTGACCCTGCGCAGGTCTCGGCCTTTGAGGGTCCTTCCGATCCCTTCGTGAACGGACAGAGATGCCATTCTGGTCCTCGCCAGGTACTCGTGCGGGGGTATCTTCATTTCTTCATCCTCATCGCGGTCGTCTTCATCGTCCACGTCATCATCTCTCTCCTTCTCACGGTGCTGTTTATACTCCCCCTTCAGAATCTTAGACCAGTCTGGTATGTTCAGAGGCAATGACGCCGATCCCCCTGGGTTCACTCTGCCACCGCCGTCCACCTTCCTGGAGGGCATCTTCAAACCCGATCGAGAACCCGACCCTACCTTCTTGCTCTCTGACATGTCACTGGAGACATTCCAGATGTCAGCTTCATCAAATTCCAATACACCCCCTGAAGATTTGGGGTCGAATCGGATCTCTGAGGTTTCTGGAAATATGTAATTTGACCTGGAGTGGAAGCTCTTCCTTGAAGCCATTGATGACAAACCAGAAGCCTTAGAGACGCGTTAATCTGTGTGTGTGTTTGTGTGTGTCTATCTCTAGCTCTCTCTATCCTTCTCTAGCACTCCGTTTCCTAGTAAGAGGTTTGGCCAAGTTTTAATCTGGTGCAACTCCTGATGACGCCTTTTATTTATAATAATAAGGGGCTTTGGTGCGAATGGATAAAGGTCTCCATTTGAAGGTGTTACCTCCCTTTTGACCAAAAAAATTTGGTCCTATTTATAAGTCCCTTTTGATCAAAAAAATTTGACTAAAGAAATAAACTTGTGACAATTTTGCCCATATTTATACCAATAAAAATAGAGAGAGAAGAAAAAATTAAAAGGTACCCAATCATGAGGGTAAAGTTGAAATTTTACCCCATAATTATTGAGCTACCTACCTCTCTTTGGTATGTGTGATTTGGTCAAAAGGGACTTATAAATAGGATTAGAGTGGTATTAAGTAAGAGGGAAGGATAGGGTGCGAGCGGGTTCACGCTTTTTGACACGTGCCCAATTCAGACACGCAGGCAAATGAATTGTTGGAAGAGAGGGATAAAGACGAAGCTATCCAGAGAAGGAGAAGAGTGAACACGTGGGCCAATGAAGCGTAAGAACGGGAGTTGATTGGAAGATCCATTTGAGATGCGAGGATCATGCCAATTGTGAGAAAAAGGAAGGCGGAGGTGTGGGCTCCACCAGGGCCCATCACCCTTGAACAAAGATACATACTTGTACCTATCTTCACACCTCACGCTGATCATGTCCCTTCCCAGCAAAATCTACCAATCCCATTTAATTAGCTGGAATTTCCATCTCCTTATTTATTTCTTCCCCCAACGAAAATTATCAAATGTCTAAATATAACAATATAGTTAAATTAGTATCTCTAGTCCTAATCATAAGGCTTAGTTGATTTTCTTTGAAGAAATTAAAGAAGCTAAATAAGTTACTTAATCATTATTTCATTTGTTGTGTATCCTTAAATTATATATGAGTGTTTATTAGTCAAACTAATTAGTTTAAAAAAAATTTAAAAAAAATACTCTAAAATAGTTTAATTAACGTACTTAATCTCTTCAAAAAAAAATCAATCAAGTCTTATAATTAGAACTAAAGGGAGTATCTTTTATAGTTTAGAAAAGGTGAGTGTAGAATGACTCATCATCAAGGTAAGCATGTACCCTCAAACGTAAAAAGACCTTTATTATAAAAATACTTACATATATCTTTCACCAATAAGGTTAATCAATCACGTAAACAATGGGATTTTTGAACCTCTGATTTGGTAAGTTATAAATTAAATATGCTTACTCGCTAATTGGCCCAATCTTTATTGATTAGTTAAGTTATAATCAGTGTGCTGACTCATTATTTACTTTTACGTGTGTTAGTTTTTTTTTTTTTTTTCCAGCCTGTTGATATGTGTAACGAAGGTGAAAGGCGGAAAGCCATACAGAAATTGACGGACAAAAAAAAAATGGAGCGAAAATGCTAAACAGTGATGATGAGATAACAAATCCATTGAAGGTGGCCATGAAATTTGAATCCTAGCTATTGGCCATCAAAATAACATTAAAAGACACGAGGAAAATTCATCTAAAAGAATAAATTAATAATGAATATACTAGTAATTATGAGGGTACTGTTTAAAACTCTTCATGCATGAATCAGTACTCTAGTGATACACACACTACACATAAAGGAACTGCAGAGTAGTTGAAAATAAATGAAAGGGAGTATTCTTTCTTAGACGTGGATCCCCAAAAAGATGAACGAGCAGGATAATGCATCAATAATGGAGGGGTAATCTTCATGGAGATATGCTTTTAGAAAACAGGAGATTTACAGGAGTCAGAAAAAGAGAGGTGGCTGGCTGCTGAATCGAGGTGATCGAGTATATAAGACAATGCTGGAGGAAGAAGAAAGAAGGAGAAGAACCATCATAAATATGAGCATGATCGAGATGATTAAGGTGAAATAATGGAGCAAATTAAAAAAGCCTAGAGAAACCAACCCTAGCGCCTAATAAAGCTCTGCATGATCATCACTCTGCATATAATAGTCGTCCTTGTGATTCATGTGATCCATCGATGTGGTTGAAATTAAAGTAGTTAACTATACGCTTGTTTTTATCATCATGTCACTGTGCTTGTAGATAACAATTATGATGAAGGGTACGTATATAGGAGTAGAATAATAATAAATGTGCAGTTTTGGAAGCGATCAGCCCATATATCTGTTGCCAATTTGGTTACGCTGCTCTCGTCTGTTATCCAATAAAGGTTTGGCCTCCCATCACAGAATGTATGTAGTGTTTGAGTATTTTAAAGGAAAAGACAATTAATGGTTCATTATCCTATTCCGTGTGGGAAAGATCAGACACCCAAAAAGGTTGAATTCACTGTCAGATCGATAAGGATGAGCCTGTGATCCGACTTCGCATGCCTCATTTACTGTACACCTTCTCCCAACTCCTTACTAAATTCCCCTCCTCACTTCTCTTCTTTCCTTTACAAACAATTCCGTATGTTACCATTCTGATCTTATTTATAAGTTTATTTTAATCAAATTTTACATATTATTAAGAGATAGTTAGCTCAATGATTATAAGGTAAATTTTCAACTTTGCTAACTTTTTATTCTCTCACTATTTTTATTGGTACAATTAATATAGACAAAATTGTTACAATCTCATTTATTACCCTAAAAATAACTTATAAATAGGGCCAAATTTTTTCATGAAAAATGACTTATAGATAGGACCAGAGTAGTACACAGGAGTAGATGATGCTATTATTAGTCTAATTAAAAGAAAATTGCTTCTCCAAGTTGTCATTAATGAATTTTTAGATGATGCTATTATTATTCTAATTAAAAGACAAAAATAAATGAATCTTGAACCATTTATAATTTTTCAATACCTATATACTCCCTCCGGTCCTAATTATAAGAGCTAGTTGACTTTTTTGGAGAGATTAAGGAAGCTAATTAAATTATTTTAGAGCATTTTTATTTTTATTTTTTTTTCTTCAAACTAATTAGTTTAACTAATAAACTAATATATAATCTAAGGATACACAATATATGAAATGATTAAGTAACTTATTAAGTTTCCTTAACCTCTCCAAAGAAAGTCAACTAGCTCTTATAATTAGGACCGGAGGTAGTATAAGACATAGTTGACTTTTTTGGAGAAATTAAGGAAGCTAATTAAATTACTTTAGATTATTTTATTTTTATTTTTTTATTCAAACTAATTAGTTTAACTAATAAACTAATATATAATCTAAAGATACACAACATATGAAATGATTAAGTAACTTACTTAGCTTCCTCAATATCTCCAAAAAAAAGTCAACTATGCCTTATAATTAGGACCGGAGGTAGTAATATCATAAGTGGGATATATTAAAAAGTTTAAGATCGATTTTAAATTCAAAAACGGTTATTTAAGCATATAAAAATATAAGGTAAATGATTTCTTCAGTTACTGGAGATAAGTTATCTTCAGTGACTCCTCAAAACTACGTCGTTTTGGATTAATGAAATGTGTTTTTATAATTTTACACTCTTCATTAATTCACCTAAAATTACAAATTCACCATTCATTAATTCAAAACGACTCAGTTTTAAGGGTCACTGGAGATCTCAAGAAATACTTTTCCCAAAAATATATGTCAAAGGCAAACAATACAGTAGAAATAAAAACAGATTTTGAATTAATTTAATACTTCAATAATAATAATTTAAGATTAAAACTTCTTCCCACCTACCCCAGCCCCAAAAAATAAATCTAATAGGCCCTAGAAGTTAATTTCTGAACCCCCAATGCAAGGATTCTTCCAAATTTTCCACTATAATTGCTTCCTATAGTATATATATATACTCACTTTCAATGAAAAACCAAAAATAAATAAATCTCGAACATATATGATCTTATCAATACCTATATCATATTATAAGCGGAATATATTAAAATATATATATATAATTGAATTCTAAATTTTTTTAAAAAATTATTTAAGGATATAAAAACATATGTTAAAAGAAAAAGTACATTATAAATAAAAATCGAGTTGAATAAATTTAATATTTCAAACTTATATAAAATTTAATAGAGCCTAAAAGTAAATTTCTAAAATGATGAAGCACACGTTTCATATTTTATCTTTTATAATTGCACCAGGTATTATTTTAATCCTTTTATATTTGTAAAGTGCATTTTTAGTCGTGTGTAAATCTAACAATCCAAATATTCACTTCAACCCAACGATTAGGTGGAGATTGCCAAATTGAAGGATCAATAGGCATAACGTCTGGAACCGCAAGCAGTCATTTAACTGAACAAATGTTTACCAAGCTCTAGGTGCGTACCACGGCAGTCGGTGGAAGTCCTCATTAAATTTTTTTTTTTTTTTAAAAAAAAAATTACTTGTTCCTCCATGTCCATAATAATAATGTAGCAGAAATTCCCCAAATAAGAGTCGAACCAGTTTAAGCTCCAAATTTAAAGCCAAGTCCTTGGACAGATTGAAGGCAATCCAATCACATAAAGAAGAAGCTGAGAAGAACTGACTGAAATAAAACTGCAAAATTTTAAAGTAATTTTCTTTAAAAAGAATGATAAAAAAATAAAACTGTACTTGTGACAAATAATTGGAAAAATGAATATCACATTTCTCATTACTGTGTAAAAGTATTCATACAAGGTGTGGAGATAATACTTACATAACAAACTATTACTATCTAAGTTACATAACAGAGAGTTTGATATAATGATAACTATTTTATATAAAAGATAATCGATAAGAAGGAAATTATCAGGAGAAATTACGACAGGTGAATAGAAAAATAAAGTCGAAGAAAGAGAGAAACCTTTATGCCTGAGAATGCTAATTGAGGTCTGTGTTGCATATGGGTTTATAGCGGCATGTGATTGTTGATTTCTAGTTCTTGCCTTATTGTTCAAATAGCTTTGCAATTTTTGTTTTTTTTTCACCCACTCGTGTATCTGATAAATTTTGCTGAATATATTGTAATTTCCTTAGCTCTGACAAGTTTTTTGCCCTCTCTGCCATGAAGTATATGGAATAAAGCCTCTCCTAAAGGAGGTCCATAAAGTGTCAAGACTCAAGTGTCTTTTGTCATTATCATGGAATAATTCCATGCCTCTCAAGATTTATATATATATATATATATATAAATTTTAAGAAAGGGTTTAGGCTCACCCACAGTCTAAGAGTAAAGCACTTGGAGCCCAGTCCACAAGGGATACTGGCCAAAGAGTACACATGCCTCTACCTCTATCAGTATTACCACTGCTTCCTAGACCCTTAGGATACCTCCCCCTAAGTCTTAATCAACGCAAGGATCGAATTCCCTCCCTTAAAGTGAAGAAGACCAACCCCCACGCTAGTTAAACCCAAGGATGAGGGGTCAATGTCTCTTTGATGAAAATAGGTGAGGGCGACTCAAGGAGTTTGGGCTAGCGACATTATTGGGCCTAAAATGATAGGCCCACATTATTGGGGAGCCTTATAGAGGAATCCCGTTGAATACAGCCTTCCTCCATTTAAGTTGATATCCATATTATATCAAAAAAAAAAAAAGTTGATATCCATATTTATATTTTTTAAAAAAAAAGTTGATATCCATATTTTGT
Source organism: Acacia crassicarpa (assembly GCA_034222035.1). Lineage (NCBI taxonomy): Eukaryota > Viridiplantae > Streptophyta > Magnoliopsida > Fabales > Fabaceae > Acacia > Acacia crassicarpa. The sequence continues at coordinate 56,919,592 of JAWXYG010000002.1, read as the reverse complement.
ACTTGGTAATGTCTCTCTCCAATGAGATTATCTCTAATATAATGTGCTTAGGGGAAAAAACTTGATATCCAGCTGTTTTTTGAGATTGCAGATCAGTCTCTTCCATTGATCTTTTTTTTTTTTTTTTTTAAATGATACGTAAAAACTTAGGTAGCGGTAGACACCAGTACCGTACCAAAGTCAGGGTATACCTCTAGACTCAAAGAGTACTTACAAAAGTACTAACAGATCATCCACTAATAAAGCTCTCACATCAACCAACAGATATTGAACCTCCTTCTTTTTGTGATAAAGTCGTGGCCTTAACCAATTATGTGAATCCCTCTTCCATTGGTTTATACATTTTAGAATGCAGTGATCGTTTCTTGGGCCTTGCTCGGAGGACCAGCAAAAAAAATTTAAAATAACTTTCACGTTTAATGTTCCCATGTTGGGTTCTGAAAGAGGGAATATAACTTTTAGCCAGACCTGCTGGAGACGTTTTTCAAGCTGCAACCTACAAGATTTTAGCCTCCATTGTTCATATCCAGAAAGGACCCGCACATATAAAACAAGGCTTTCCTCCCAAAAATTCTACCAACTTATTCATGGTGATAAATCATAAACTGCTAGTTTTTCTTTTTTCTCTTGGAATCTCCTGGGAAAAGAAGTCCATTGGGAGGTGTCATAATCAAATGTAGAAGAATATATTTACAATGTTTCATTTGACAGCCATATAAAAAAAACCAAGTCAAAATTATCACCAAAAGAAGGAAACAGGTTACCCAAAAATTCTAAACCAAAGGGTTTTGGCATTTTGAAGAGTCTTGGGAAAATATCAGAATAGAGGATATCGAAGTGGAACATTTTCCCCCGCCCACGGCCTCTCTTTTCCTTTCATTAAAATTATAAATAATGTCAGTCTCGTCACAATTGGGAAATTACACACATTTACTATATGTTGCTTTTTCAATACACACACATTTCTTAAATAAAAAGTATTAAGCTCATTATTGGTCCTTAGAGTTTTCTTTCATTTCAGTTTTTATCGCTCGAGTTTACTCTGTTTGTGGCTGTTAGTTCTTCATACACGAAGTTTGCCTATGTGTCACTAATACTGCGAAGTTTCTGGTGACTGGATGAGGTGAAGTGGCAACCCATGCTGATTTGGACCCAAAAAAAAAAAGCTCCTCCCACCACGACCCAGCTCTCGCTCCCACTGTCTGATGAAGAACAATGCCCTCTCCTCTCTCCTGTGGGTCACTGGTATTGGTTTAGTGTGAATTTGGGAATATATATACATTTTCCTGAACAAATTTGCAGAGAGTGGTGGCAACTCATGGAAACTAGGGACCTTTGGTACAAAGAAAAGGTGGGAAGAGAAGGGAAGATGAGTAAGTTCTTTTATTTTTGGGATACTTGTGTTCAATCTTTCTTACAACTCAAGTTTTTGGGCTCACTAATCTTCTTTTAAAGGTGGGAAAATAAATTCCAACCAAAATTAGTGGAAACCCAAGTTCTCAGGTAAACATGACTTTTTCGGATATATTTACGCCTAATAAAATATTTATTTTCTATAAGACAAGAAAATATAATAGAATTGAAATTTTATGCGATAAATTCGAACTTGGTTAGAAAATATTTTAGAAAAATTTGAATTTAGCGGGAGAAAATTTTAGACAAATTTAAACTTGATAAGAGGATATTTAAGACAAATTCAAACTTTTCTCGTGAAATAAATGCTTTATCATAAAATTAGAATTTAATGTAAGCAAATTTGTATCATTGTGAATTAATTTATTTTGAAGGTAAAATAAGTATTTCTTGATTCTTTACCATCCGTCATCTCTTCATTTTCTTCTTACCAAATAACTCATCTTCTTTCATCCTTCAAAATCTTTTATTCTCTTCATTTCTTTCTTCAATTCTTCCCTGGCCCTAAAAAAAATTGAAGAGGTTGAGTTATAAAATTTTAATAAAGAGATAGTGTAACATAGAAAAGAAAAATTAATAAAACACTTTTAACCCCACTCCTTAATTTTTTTAAAAAAATTCAACTCATAATTTTTCTTTTCTCACCTGGAGATCCTCGCTACCAAACACCCCATAAATGTCTGTTGGGTGACAAAATTGTTAAACATAAAGTATAATACTCCGTCCGGTCTTAATTATAGGAGTAAATTTTGGAGTTAGTTTTGGTTCTAATTATAAGAGTAAGTTTTAAATTTTGTTAATTTTTTTTCCTATAATACCCTTATTTATATTTTCTCAATAATAATTAAAGAGAGTAATAATTTAATAATACACCTATATATTTTATAAAATAAATAATGTTTGCAACTCATTAATGTCATATACACCTAAATTATACTTTTTATATAAAATAATTTTGAGCAATTTTGGTCATATTTTTCTCATATCACCCCTACTAATATAGACAACAAAACTAAAATGTTGAATGAATTGAAGAAGATTAATATACTATTTGCCAGATTTTATAAATAACTAGGGTATGAGTGACGACGTCTCTTGTGCATTGAATGAAATTTACTGAGGATTTTCATATTTAATAGACAGTATGTTATTAATTGGTATATATATATATATATATATATATATATATTTTTTTTTTTTTTTTTTGAACACGTAGAGATATATAGATTCAACAACCATGTTCAAGAAAACAACTATGTCTTTCTCATAGACGTGGAGAGGATCGATAGGGGCGGGGCTAACTATTCAATGTGTTTCCTTAATGTGATTTTAAATTTTAGGTAAAGGTATTTTAGGAAAAAATATATAATTAACTAATGTAACCCTCTTTCTTAATCCTTCCAAATTTTGATAATTTGTTTCTATAATTAGGACAAAAGGAGCAACAGGCTTGGATGAAGGGAGAAGGGGCCAATTTGGTGGTCAACATTTCAATCCACGTCATGCTCTTTTTTTCCCATGTGGCCTACCGCGTTGCCCCTTCATGCTTGCCACACAGACACAACAATTCACGCCAATCACTACCCTCTCCCTCTGCCCAAACAGAATATCCAACCTCCAATATTTCTAACCCCACATACACCTATTAAAGTCGAGTCCATCCAACTGAGCCCGTTTAAATCTTGATATTTAAAAAGTTCAGTTTAAAAATCGGAGGAGTTAAATGAAATTGACACTGTATAGCCGGTTGTCAAGGCCATAGGTTTAAAATGGCTGGCCTGTTAAGTCATGTTAATTTTTTTTTTTAAAAAAATAAAGGTTGGAAGAGATGTCCCTATATTTAAATATTCATTGAAAATGAAAGTTAGTTTGCTCCATATATTGGCAACCTTCTCATTACAAATCATAAAGTTAATCTTGCCATGGAAATATTATAATAGTTTTTAAAGGGTTTATCGTTTGTCATATCACTTGATATAAGGTTATATCAAGTCATCCAAAACGACGTCGTTTTAAGAGTTAGAGGAATTAATGAAGAGTGTTTTGGTAAAATTTATATAATAAAAACAAAAAGAAAAATACCAAAAGATCATTCATTAATTCCTCTAACTCTCAAAATGACATCGCTTTTAAAGTTAGGAGAATTAATGAACTCTCAAAACGACGTAGTTTTGGGACAACTTGACATAACCTTATGTCAAGTGACATGACAAATGATAAACCTTAGTTTAAATTCAAAACCTAAGTATACTTTTTATGTTTTATAAGAGTTATTTAATTTGTGGAGAATAGTTTTCTTTTGATTACGAATTAGTAAATACATTTATTTTTTGAATGATTTGTGTTGCTTAGATATTAATGTTGGCAATATTTATTTAATAAATTAAAACTTTAATTATTGTAATTTATTAATTATAATTCTTTAAAAAAATAAAAAAATAATTAAAATTTATAATAATAACTTTTAGACCAAACTTTAAAAAACAAATGTTTTTCTTGGCCAGAACTCTATAAGTTCGGTCCTATTAGACCGTAACCCTTGAAGACCCTGCTATATTCTAACTTATCCTCTCCCTAGTCTTTTAATTTTACTCTCCATATTTTCACAAAGTGAGCACATTAACGTTGAAATTCACTCACCACTCACAATAGTCGGGTTCTCATTCCATGCACATAATTATGTGCTTCTTAGGTACTCATACCTCTAATTAGAGGTATGAGCATATTTTTTTTGATTTTTTTTAATTTTTTTATGTATTGTATTTATTTAGATTTAAATTATATATTACTTTCTGAGATTTTTTTTGTACTTAGTATGTCAAATTAATTAATTTCCAGTTCTTTAACACCAGTATTATGGAAATTAATTAATTTAAGATACTGGGTGCAAAATAAAAATAAAAATCTCATAAAGTAGTATATAATTTAAATCTACGTAAATACAATATATATAAAAATTAAAAAAAATCAAAAAAAAAATATGCTCATACCTCTAATTAGAGGTATGAGCACCTAAGAAGCACATAATTCTGTGCATGTAATGTGCATTCCACAAGGGTCCAACCATTGCAATTACTACTGCAACCAGTACATGTCAACAGCAAAGAGGTGCAATTAATCCCAGGCTAAGGCTGTAAGGCCAGGCCCCACCTGAATCTGATTCCGACCACCTCTTTTATATAAACCCAGCAGAGTCTTATCCTCATCACGTCACACTCTCACTATCTAATCTTCTCTCTCTCTTTCTCTGCTTCCGCCATGACCAAAGAGCACGAGGGAGCCGCTCCTCACAAGGATTATCATGACCCCCCTCCCGCTCCTCTCTTCGACGCCGGCGAGCTCGGCAAGTGGTCCTTCTACAGGGCCATCATCGCCGAGTTCGTCGCCACCCTCCTCTTCCTCTACATCACTGTCCTCACCGTTATTGGTCACAAAAGCCAGAGCGACGCCTGCGGCGGCGTCGGCATTCTTGGCATTGCCTGGGCCTTTGGCGGCATGATTTTCATCCTCGTCTACTGCACCGCCGGCATTTCTGGTAACTTCACTCACTTTTTCTCCTTTTCTCAACACTCACTCGCTCACTATTTTTTTTTTTTTTTTGTCAAAACACTCGCTCTCTACTGAAGATGTCTGATTCGGATGATTTGATGTTATCAGGAGGACACATAAACCCAGCCGTCACATTCGGGTTGTTCCTGGCGAGGAAGGTGTCGCTGATTAGAGCGATTGCGTACATGGTGGCTCAGTGCCTAGGAGCCATATGTGGGTGTGGCCTGGTCAAGGCTTTCCAAAAAGCCTACTACAACAGGTATGGGGGTGGAGCCAACACGTTGGATTCCAGCTACAGTAAAGGCACTGGTTTGGGTGCTGAGATTATCGGCACCTTCGTCCTTGTCTACACCGTCTTCTCTGCCACCGATCCCAAGAGGAACGCCAGAGACTCTCACGTTCCTGTGCGTACTTCTCTTTATCTTCTATGCCCAACTTTCCCTTTTTTTACTTTTTCCCGCTAATTTGCGCTCCAAAAATTGAAGCCGGAGTGAATTATTTGTTAGACCGTTACTATTCCTCTCTGTTCTTCGAATCATGAGGCAGAGCTTAAATTTTGACAGGTGTTGGCTCCTCTCCCAATTGGATTCGCGGTGTTCATGGTTCACCTGGCCACCATCCCCATCACCGGCACCGGCATAAATCCGGCCCGGAGCTTTGGGGCCGCAGTCATTTACAACAATAAGATGGCATGGGATGACCACGTATGTCGTCTTTATATATGAGACATCTTCAGCTTTGATTCGGCTGGTTTTAATTTCCTAACTAGCTAGCTCACACAAATGAAACTGTGCAGTGAAAACTTACTACTCATGGTTGGTTTTGGTTTCAGTGGATCTTCTGGGTCGGACCCTTCATCGGTGCCGCCGTTGCCGCAATTTACCACCAGTTTGTGTTGAGAGCTCAGGCGGCCAAAGCTCTGGGCTCTTTCAGGAGCAGCTCCAATTTGTAATTTTCATTGCGGGCGGGAGAAGTATCAGCTCTGCCACCGCTGAAGGCCGAGAAGGATGGATGAGGCCGAAGTGAGTTGCAAATGCATGGCGGATTGCCATTTGTGTGGAATGTCCTCATCAAATTATGATGTTATCGTTATTAATTAGTAGTTATGATGTGTCTAGAACCAAGTTTATTATTTATGTACTGGTACGTAGGTATTACCTTACCTTCATTTAAATGTGCGGTTGATGTCCTTTCTTGTTTGTTTTTGAATTTGGCAATTTATGTATGTGGCGTTATTTGGTGTAGTTATTTTGTAACGACGAGAGAGAAAGAAAAGGACTGTAGTGATGCTGAATTCACGTGTATGGATGATGATAAGGATAGTGGTGTTGAGCGTGTTCTTTGCGAGGAAGGACGTTTTCGTCACGTTATTGCGAGTCCCATCTTATGGATTTAGTGGTGTGGTCCGTATAGCCACTACGAAAGTGATCCTAAAGGATTGTTTTAAAATTTTGGGGCGTTTTGGGCAGGTGGTCCTCACTTGACATGAATGCACATTCTATCTTGGGGACCAGAAGAACTTAGCTTTTATTTGTTTTGACTTTTGAATTAAAATCGAGCCCATTCGGGAAAAAAAAAATTTAAAATCAAGAGTTGATTTTGCATCAAAAGAATCAAGAGTGAGTTAATGTAGATATATAAATGCTGCGGCGCCACATATGCAGGAGCTCATTTATTTAGTTGATGTTACTATAATAATGATCAAGGATAGATATGAAGCTTGTGGTGCATTGGTGATGGAGAGAAGGGGCGGTGAGGAATTTCGAAGAACACAATGTGATGTGGAAAATGGTGGAAGTGATGAGGGGTGGACACGTATGGAAGTTTAGAAGCCACGTCCCTTTCTACAATCAAAAGCAATCATCAATTAGAGCAGAGTTAACTTGTTTAGAATGATTTATGGATAAATGACTTTTAAAATAATTATAAGAAAAAATTAAAATTATCAAAAATATTAAAATTGTTAAGTTACAAAATTTGACAATGCTAAAATACATAATTTGATCAAGTAACTAGGAACTTATGTCTTGTACAATTTAATATTTGATTGTGTCACGAATCTGATTCATTTCAATTAAAGATGGATGATCTATTGTAATTGAAAATTTCTCAGTAGAATTAGTAGATGAATGCTCTTCATCTACACTACTATTCTCATTTTCAGCTTCTATGAAAGTAGCATGAATTGAAATGATAAATAAAGAGCTTATAGCTTTTCAAAAGCGAGAAAACCAATCTTTTCAATTAAGCTTCTTTTCACCCATAAGTCCAGTTGCCCACATTTTCCATCCAAACCAAAAAAAAATAAAAATAAAAATAATAATAAGTCCGAAAAGCCCTCCTATAAACTATAGGAAACATAGACATAGACTAATAAACACATACATGGACAACTTTTCCTCATTCCTTTTGCCACCAATATATTTGCAGAGTTATAGAATAGGCATGTGCTGTTGGCAGTGATAATGTTTTACTACCAATTGGATCTACTCTCCCATATTTACAGCGGCGTCTTATCAGACGAAGAAAACAAATCTTCGTTTGATATGGGATCCATGTGAGTGAATGGCTGCTGTCGCCCGTAACTTCTGCACGAAAACAACATCGTCGCACGTGATTATTTAATCCCATTCCCGGCCATAATTCGCATCGGATCTCAATCACATCTTAATTTGTCCACACACAAAAAAAAAAAAGCGCATCTCCAAAGAAAATTCGTTTTTTCTAGATCACTCAACTAATAAGAATAAATTGACACAAAAATATCTGTCAGGCCAAAACAAAATTGATTTAATATCGAATATCTGAATTACTTTTCTTTCAATTCCATTAAAAAAATCTTAGTTTAGAATTCATTTTTTTTTTAAAAAAAACTTATTTTATTCTTAAGTATCTTGAAAAGTTGTAAATAATCTTGGAGATAATTAGTTTTTAATTAAAAAAATTTAGACATAGATATGTGCTTCAAGCCTCGAAGATTAATTACTTTTCTTAGCTAGGGATAGTTATGTTTCTATGGGTGAGACGATCTGATCAAGGCACTGTCGGGCATTAAACGTGAACATCTCTCCTAGCAAAGATTCAAACTTTGGATTGATATATTTTGAGGGACTGGCCCCTAGATCTAACCCTGTTGGTTAATGATTAATTACTTAGGGGAAGGTTGATGTGAGCAATCCCATATTACGGAAACAGCTACTTGTGGTGGAGTGTCAAAGAATAGCCAGGGTGAATGTGTTGAGAGCTTCCAGTTACGTCTTGAGACAGATGATCACCTGATGGCAGAGCTTTGGGGTTGGATGACGGGCCTTAAAACGGCTTGGGATAGAAATCATAGAAATGTAATCGTGAGCTTGGATTCTTATGAAGATTTCTTAGCTCATCCAAGGAGATTGTCCTTGACATGCATGAAGACTGGTCTCTTACACTGGAAATCAAAGAAATGTTGAAACGAGACTGGCTGGTGGTAACAAAGCTAGTGAACAGAGAACATAACGGTGCAACATATGTTTTTGCCAAGAAGGCGTTGGATGGTGATGTCCAGTTTTTGGGCACTGATGTTATACAAAGCATTGTGAACTCAAGCGATGGCCTCTTACTAAAAAGAAAAAAGAAAGAAAGAGGGCATCCCTTGTGCCACAGACAGTGGGCCCAAAAGGGGAACGAATAGATCAAAAAACTGGACCGGCCGAACTAGAGTGGGCAGCCCAATTCTCTTATTAAAAGGCTTATCATATGAACCACTTGAATGGCTATCAAACATACCCTCAAAAGCCCTTGCGCATCATGCGCCCCTGGTTCCTAAGTTAGTCTTAGGAACCTCCTGGCACCCCTATGTAGCGGGATCAATCCCGCACCCCCCCTCCCCTCACTAATATCAAAAAAAAAAAACATACCCTCAAAAAAAATAATTGTTATTAACCAAAAAAAAGGAAAAAGAAAAACTCTTTTTAAGAAGCAGCAGCCATAAATATATGAAACCATTTTTTAAAATTATGCTAACTGATAAAAATATTATAAAATCATATATTAAATATATTCTCTCCCGGGCTCCATTTTATAAGGCAGAGAAAAGTACTCGTAATAAATTTTTGGTCGATTATGCAACTCTCGGGAAACTCATGTATTAAAAAAAAATTGTCATTAAACGAGCTTCTGACAAGGAAAATGCCGTCTTTGTTTTGGTAGTCAATGTTTATGAGACAGTTTTTATACACCAATTGTTAAATTTTAATAAAAATAAAATAATAACCAAACCCATTTTTTATAAATATAATGATCGCGATTATGATAAGACATATTTCATTATCTGATTAAATAAAATCAAAATACAAGCTTTGATTTAAGTATATATATTCTTAATTCTGAAAATTATTTAATACAGTAATAAATAATTAGTGAGAATGCATATATCTTCAATTATATGAATTGCCTCGTTTTAATTCCTCATTGATCCAACACAACAGGGACAGGCCTAGCTAATGGGTATCAGTATCAGTATCAGTATCAGTATCACACCTCTTTACTCTCATTCGATCAGACATTGAATTGGCGAAAACAAGAGGAGCGGGTCGCTCTATATCAACTTTTCAGACATGAATACGGCACTAATTACCAGAAAGTGAAAACCATTAATTCCAATAATTTCTTCATGCAGCATTCATTATTATATGTATATAATATCCAAGTTTCGCTCCTCCAACCATCCAACATTCAAACTCCTTTTAACTCCATTCATTTCAATCAAAGCCAAATTACGAAAAACCAAAAATCCTGATCTCGCCATGACTCATCAAATCCGCAAAACAGCGACTTTGTTTGCGCTTTCTCTGCAACTTGCCCTGTCAATCCAGGCTCGACTCGAACCAGCTCTGGCTCCTGTGGAGGAAACAGAACAAAAGGACGACGTTATATACTACGCTCCTTCTCCATATGGAGACAACATGTTCCCTGAATCTACATATCCCTTAGACGACATGGCTTCAGAATTAGAAGGCCAAGACCAGTACCCTCCTTCTCCTTCACCTTCAGCTTACTCCCCGGGAAAAGAAGAAGACTACCCTTACAGTGGCGAATATGCCTCTCCCTCTCCTTCACCTTCAGCTTACTCCCCAGGAATAGAACAAGACGACCCTTACAGTGGCGAATATGCCTCTCCTGCTCCTTCACCGGCACCTTATATTGATGTCATGGCTCCTGAAGTGGATGATTTTTATGGTGATGATTATTATTCTCCTTCTGAAGCTCCTAGTCCCACAGATTATATTGGATTGCTATCTCGAGCCTCAATGGCTACTCCGCCGCCGGCAGAGTGGGAATATAGCGCCGAGGACGATGCAGTATACTTGAGCGGTGAAGAGGGTTATGGTGGAGAGAAGAAGAGAGGTGCGGTTGGATTTGTGATAGGGGCGGTTTGCTTAGTGGGATTGGGAGGTTTAGTGTACAGGATGAGAAAGACTAATCGGAATAAGCGTAAGAATCCAGTGTACATGGAGTTATCTAGGAACGGCGATGTCTGATCCATGTTGTTGCTGTTACGGTGTTACCTACATCTCCCGCCTCATTACAGTCTTCAATAATGCTTTGCTTGTTATACAATTATAGATTTGGTGTTAAGGATATATGTCTTGTTTTATTATGTGTGGTGGTTTAATTTAGAATGTTATATGGAGTAGTGCTTATGAAATGTAGTATATTGTACCCTCAGTTTATGCACATCCTCCAAATTAAGTAATTTGAGGGGAAGATCTAAATGTATCGTCCTCCATTATTTCTGTTAATTAGCAGGTAAAAAATGAACTTAATTTGAGTGAATAAAAACACTAGGAGAAGTTATAATCACATAATATTATCATATACCAAAGGCAGAACGCACATGATCCAACCTCCTGCTACAACTACATCCTACCTCACATATGTCCAATTAACTAGTTATACTCATAATCTGGGTTATTTTTGCTGACCTGCCACTTAAACAGTTAAACCTGCCCATAATTATTAATAATTAGCTTATCCTTAAAAAGTTATAATTCTTTTAAACGATGTTAATCAATGACAATGAATTCGTTTATCCAATTTCAGGAAACACACTTGTTGGAAGCCCTTTAACTTTAACACTTCTGATCCGATAGAGATTAGGTTCAAGTCCAAATTGACTTGAAAATACTCTCGGTTCATACTAAAGAAAAAATGTATATTCAACCTATTTTTTCATCTAAAAAGTTCTCCACAACTTCAATTAAAAGTACAAGTCAAGTCACATTATTTACTTAAATTATACTATTGATTTTATATGTGTATTGCTAGGGGTGAGCAAATCAAAACCGAAACCGAAAACCGAACCGACTAATTCGGTGTTCGGTTTTTCGGTTCGGTCTATTTGGTTTTTGGTTTCGGTTCGGTTTATAAAATAGGTATATTTTAGTTGTCGGTTTTCGGTTCGGTTTTCTTAAATTTAATTCGGTTTTAACCGAAAAACCGAATTACATGTAAAGGACGTCGTATTGTGTGTGTGTGTGTGTTTTTTTTCCTTTCTTACCTTTCAATTTTTGTTTAGCCCACAGACCCTCAGCCCACCTCAACTCAAAACTAGACCCAACCCAATTTCTCACTTTCACAATCCTATTTCCTCACCATTTGAAAACCCTAACCCGTCGACTCAGACCAGTTAACCTCTAAACCTCTCACTCACTTCGCGGCGATAGGCTTTTGCTCTTCACTTTGCAACGATCAACTCAGACCAGAATGCAACCTCTGTGGTCTTTGCCTTTGCTGTTTGCTCTTCAGCGTTCACCTTCGCAGTTCGCACTTCGCTACCCTTCACTTCCCTTTCTCGGGATCTGAGATCTTCACTTCTAACTTTGGTGAGTTCCTTCACTTCACTCTGTATGCTTGTATTTTCAGCGCCATCACTCTGTTTTAAAAGGTTGTGGCCTTGTGGGTGTCGATTTTTTTGATTTAGGTGTCGATTTTTCTGATGTGGGTGTCAATTTTTGTGGGTATTTCTCTGTTGTGGTTATTTGCTTTTAAATGATAATAAGCTTCTCTTGCTAATCTCTTCTTGAATCAACAGAAATCTCAGCAACCGCAGCCATAGAATCAAACCACCAAAGCAGTCGCAATAACTTACAAAATGAAACCCTAAAGATGATATTTTCCAACTAGAAAAAATATATATAAGCGATGCAGAAATTCTTTACAGAAGCAGAAATGTGATCGGATTAAAACCCACGGTTCCTACTAAAAACCTTTACAAATAAAAATATAGTTTTTGTTCATTTTTTATTCTATATAATATATTCAATTGATGATTGGATCCATCATCCATAACTCCTGTATATTGTGTCTGTTGTTGGAAACCTGGAATTCTCGATTTCATTAATTTTCATTTTTTTAATTTGCAGGTTGTAATAATTTATTTTTTTTCTTTTTTATTTGATTTGTTCTTGTTTTAATTTGCAGGTTGTTCTAAATATCTTCTTTTGGATCATTTTACACTGGCTAGGATGGATGAGTTGCTGCAGTTGTTATGATGTAGTTAGAATTTAGAATTTGTGATTATGCTGCGTTTTGTATGATATTGTTCCCTTTGTTTTGCCATTGAATTTCTGAGACGACTGATATGCAAGATCTGTCTTTGATATATTAAGAAAGCCCACAATATTTTAAAAAAAAACGAAATAAGAATTTGAGAAATAAAAATTGATCCAAATAAGAAAACTCAGACCCAACTTAAGCCCAAAAACTGAAATATTTTGGTTTGGTTTTTTATAACATTTCAGTTTCGATGTTGAAAAATACTGTATTTCGGTTTTTTCGGTTTTAACCGAAACACCGAATGCTCACTTCTACGTATTGCACAGGCCACATACAAAAGGCTAAAACAAGGGAACAACATATCACCTAGTGATAACCACCCAACTCTCGGATTCCTGTCTATACACCAAGTGATCACCAAATTTTTTTTCCTGTGAAATATGTCACCGTACAGTTGATTAAGGCATCAGTCTTCAACCCAAAAAGGAGGAGGTTCGATACCCACTGGTCGATGTGAGGGCTTTATTGGTAGTTGATCTGTAAGTACCTCTGTAAGTACTTTTTGAGCTTGAAGGTATGCCCTGACTCTGGCTGGGTGCCGGTATCTACCTTCATCTAAACTTTTATATATATATACTACCGTACTCTTTTTTTTAAAAAAAAAAATGTAATCAATTGGCTACTGATCTCCGTATTTGTAACGAATAACTGAAAAACATTCTCGTTGTAGTATGTAAGACTATATAAGAAACGATCAGTGCCATATATTATATGAAGACACGGACCACACCGCACAACCTATTAATACTATTACTATCATTTGTTAGAGTTACGTTGTTATATATTACGTTAATAATTAAAGAGAAATTAGACATTTTTTATACTTCTAAATTTTCGTATTCTCGTTTACGCACTTATATAAAATTTTTCAAGAGGGATATTTTTAAAAGGTGCAGAAATATAAAAAAAAATATCTACAATTCAATGTACTCGTTTACTTAAAAATTTTCTCCACGAATCTCTGCTGGCAAAAAAATCGGATAAACTGTATATCAAAATCTACATGGTAGTCCAAAAGATACTGACTCTCACTCTCCCCTCACCCAAATATTTAGGAAAAATTGTACTCCCTCCGGTCCTAATTATAAGGTATAGTTAACTTTATTTGGAGAGATTAAGGAAGCTAAATAAATTACTTAATCATTTTATATGTTGTATATCTTTAGATTATATATTAGTATGTGAATCAAACTAATTACTTTGAAGAAAAAAATAAAAAGAAAAATACTCTAAGTTAATTTAATTAGCTTCATTAATTTTTCCAAAACAGTCAACTATGTCTTATAATTAGGACCGGAGGGAGTATCAAAGAGAAAATATGAGAGAAAAATATATTGAAATCTCAAAATTTATAGTGAAATCTTATGAGAGATTTATGTAAGAGGTTTACGTTTCTCATGTTGTATGAGAAGGAGAAGATTCCTACCAACATGAAATGGTAGAACCCTCCTATTTTGCCTTAATTATATAGATATCCCCTCTATTTTAAAAACCCATAGAAACTTCCCTTAAATGAAAATGTATGTTATATAAACCTCCTTTATATGAATAAAATATTTTGACCACCCTCTTGTTTTGCCTTTATTACACAAATTTCCCCTCTATTTTGAAAAGATACACTTAAGTTCAAATAATTAATTCAGTTAAGAATATTCTAAAAAAGATTTCAAAAATATAGTATTTTTAATTAAAGTTTATATAAAAATAAAATTTATATATTATTTTACCCTTAGTATTGTACTTAATCCCTAGTTTTACTTTTATATTTTGACTAATATTGTTTTAAATAATTTAAGAGTTTTTATTTTTACAAATAGTTATCTCTTTGATTATTTTAGCATTAGTTAATGTAAATATCACAAAATGTTAAATATTCAAATAAGTTTTTAAATAAATATGTGCTTGATCAAATGTGTCTATAAATATTTGTGAACAATTATTAAATTAGAAATTTAAATGACACATGAAATCTCAAACTTATATAGTTTATTATATTTGATAAAAATATATGTGTTTAACTTATATTTTTAAGTCAAAATTAATTTATAAGATAAACTAGTAAATTCTTTAAGAACTTAGAAAGTTAGAAAATCTATTAGAATACATTTTTTGTTGTATAAATTTGGTTTTATATACTTAAATAATTCTAATATTGAAGAGGGACATTTTGGTTTAAAAAAAAGTTCAAAAGTCAAACTTAATGGTTAACTAACGGCTTAGGTGAATGAAAATATAATCTTAAAATATAAGGGAAGTTTGTATAACATAAATTTTTATTTTGAGAGAGGTTTCAATGGGTTTTCAAAATAAAGGGGAGTTGTGTAACATAAATTTTAATTTTGAGGGAGGTTTTTATGAGTTTTCAAAATAAAGGGGAGATCTGTATAATTAAGACAAAACAGAAAGGTGGTCAGAGTATTTTATTCTAATTTTAAGGGAGGTTTCTATGGGTTTACAAAATAAAGGGGGTTCTGTGTAATTAAGGCAAAACAGGAGGGTGGTTAGAGTATTTTACTAAAAAAAAAAAACTTAAGCATAGAAATGGTGAGACTCACATCTTTTTTGTATCTATGACATGAGGATATATTTCTCTTATAACATGAGGAGTGTATTTTCCTTTGTGTAATATATTTTAAATGTCAAAAATCCAAAATACCCTTCATAGATACACAATCATCCCATCCTATCTCTATTTAATCAAGGGGTTTAAACTTCTCATGTTGCATGAGAAGAAGAAGATTCCTACACACACATGAAATAGTGGAACCCACATATATATTGCTAATTATATCTATATATGGATCCCACCATTTTATATGTGTGTGACATGAGAAAACACTTCTCCTACAACATAAGAAGTATTTTTTCCTTTAATCAAGTAAGTTATTTTTTACTTTTTACAGCAAAAATATTCCACGGGGCTTCATTGTAAACTCAAGATTTTAAGGGATTTTCCTATTATATTTTCTCTTAAATGGGACTTAGCTGCAATGATTTTTTTTTTAAAAAAAAAAACACCGACGTGGCTAATATTGATCGGGGCAAAACGGAACTCAAATATTTATTTTTTTGCCTTGGCCAATAAAACGGGACTCAAATCACCGTCTCTGGATTGTTGGAATACTAATATAGGACCGGCGTCAAATCATTATTCCTGATCATTCTGTCTTGTATCTTCTCTTCGCAAGTAAGTTCCGATCTCCCTATTGCGCCTCTCTCTTCTTCATATCTGATCTACGAGTTCTTTGTTTTTCGGATTTGTCAATGTGCGGAATAAATCTACCCTGCTTTTTTACTTCTTTCAATCTCTGGTATGACTGTTTTTTTCACTTTTCAATGATTAAGCTTCGTAGTGCCTTCCTTATCTCTCTAGTTTCTGCTTCCTGTGTGTTTTCTCAGAAAAATCCTGAACTGGACCGCAAATGAATTTGGATCCCCATCATTCCATCATTCGATCACCGTGTGATGTCAGAATCCAGCTCATGTTTGGCCCGCCGATCTTCGCTGAGTAGAGGGGCTTATAGCGTTTGGAATCTGTGAAACTGGATTTCCTGCTTCTTTATGATGGAAATTTCGGTTGGGTCGGATTTAGCGCTTGCTGGGCTGCTAATTCGGTTTTAACGGAATTTTTGAGTGTCTTCCATCTAATGGTCTTATTATTGACTTCTTTGCGTGGGTCTCTTACCACTACAGTGAAACGATCATTTTCCTTTTATTAGTTTGATACTATAGTTCTCAGTTTCCTTCGGATTTATGGAGCTTGAATCCGGACGAGAAAGCAGCTCGAAAATGCTGCATGACAAAATTTGAGAAGTTCATATATAATTTGAAGTGTCTCAATGTGTTGCATCTAATAAGAGTGTTCGATATGTGCTACACGTGTCTCATAGCTTTAGATTCTCTTTCAATATATGTTTGAAGTTTTTTTCTTTTCTTTCTCCAAATCTCTGTTTCGTAGCTAAGTGAATCTTGAGGAGGTTTTTTCTGGCCATATCAATCTATTCATGTTAGCTGCCCAAGAATTTGCGTTGCGGTTGTTCTTTTTCTTTTCTTTTCTTTTTTTTCGGGTGATACTTAATGGTTATTCTTTTGGTAGATTTCTTTAAAGCATAGGTAACAAATTGCTTACGTCACCGAATGGCATCCCAAAGGGGTCAAGGTGGAATCCAACAGTTGCTGGCCGCAGAGCAAGAGGCACAGCAGATTGTGAATGCAGCTAAAAATGGTATTCTTACTTTTATTTGTTCTCCCCCCTTCCTCTGCTCTTGTTATTGGCATGATTAAAGTTTCTCTCTTTCTCTTATTCTCATCAAAATTCGTATGTCTAATGAAATGATTTAATGCAAAAGCTTTAGCTCTCCCCCTCCCCCCTCTCCTTTGTTCCCTTGATCTTGTCATCCTTGGAATCATGAGTTGCTGATCATGTGGTAGGCCTGGGCTTGATGCTCAGAAACGTGTGATTGTATCAATTCTAAAAAGGAAAAATATTACCATTTGCTAATGTTAGTTCATGAATTAATGTATTGGTATTAAATTTTCTTGCTGTTAGAAAAATTGGCTAGACTGAAGCAGGCCAAGGAAGAGGCCGAAAAGGAGATTTCTGAATATCGAGCTCAGGTGGAGTATGAGTTCCAAAAGAAATTGGAAGAGGTAATACTAGGCTTATGGTACTAAGTAAAGATATACTAAACTATTTCTAGATTTTGTTGTTATTAGTTATGGAGACCAAATTGTCTGCATTATTTTGAATGAACACAGAGTAGTGGAGATTCTGGTGCCAATGTGAAGCGGCTTGAGCAAGAGACTGAATCAAAGATCAATCACCTCAAGACAGAGGCTGAGAGAATATCCCAGGATGTTGTTTCTATGCTCCTCAAGCATGTAACTACTGTGAGAAATTAAGGTCCCTGATGCTGTATTAATGCTCAATTGATACCAATTATTACTTTGAATTTATTGTTGATTTGGGATTGTCTGCTCCGTAATAAGATTCCTGATTTCTTTTTGTTCCTGCTTTGCCAGAATGTTGTAACAAAAATAATCTGAGGCTTGTTGAACCAATCAATCAATTTGTTGGCATGCATATTTCATAAATTTCGGTTTTCAACTGTTATACGGCCCGCTCCACTTTTTCATGGCATTCTCTGGCCAAATCAAAGACTTTTTTCTGGTTATCCCTCTCGCAAGAACTTGGAGATGATATTACTTACTACATAATGTGAGTATGTGACAATTCCTTTGCCTATACCACTTTGAATCGATGGTATGATAAAGTTAAAAATAGCTGAAAGTTGTTGACAGACTGGATCTCTGTTCGATCTTCTGTGGACTGTGGCAACGAACGGGTTAAAATTCAGTGGATACTGTTTCCGATTCCTTTCCTGAATCCCTGCGATACCACTCATCGAGAGGAGCAAAATTCTTAGCTACTTTTAGTCACATTTCTTCACTTAATTAAAATGGTCTCACAATAAGAAATGGAGAAAGTATTGTTCATGCGCTTTGCTTTCCCCTGGTTACTGGGGATGAAGTTTGCCCTCAAACATATGTTTGTACTTGCTTCCCCATTTATGAAATCCGAGCTACGTGTTTCGACACTTGCACAAAATATAGAGCCTGAGACTCTGTAAGTGCACTGGTCGTATTAACTAATAAAAAGTAAGTAAGATATACCAATAATGCAGTACACTTTTGTCTAAATTGAGTCAACACAATTTGGATTGTTAATTAAACTAAAAGAAAAGAATATCACATCTAACTAAAGTTAAGAATAAGTAGATCTAAGTAGTGACTCGGATTATTATCGTCTTGATTACTTCTTAGTGTCTAACTTCTCCCATCAATTGCATTTTAAGTTATATTTACTAGTTTTGGACTCTTAATTACTTAAGAGTGTCTTTTGATCTATTAAACAACATTCCAACTATGCTAATCTTGAATATCTTAGGCAAGTAGTACTTAATTGAATTAATATTAGTGCACAACTAATAAGATTATGTAGGGCCGGTAAGTATACATCTATCCTACAAGCAATTTAATTATGAAAATCTAATCCTACACGATTCAATTGAAGGTCTAATCTAAATTTCCTATGTCTAAGCTTCTTTAGAATACCAAAATAATCTCAATCAAATATCTCTTGTTTCAGGATAATCAAGCACACAAATTTTTTCATGACGGAAATAATAGCTAACCACAGACAAAATAAACAAAAAAAAAAAAGAAAGAGAAGAGAATGGGAGGGAGAAACAAAAACTCAATGCCGAATTTTTATCTGTTTGAGATCTTTTCCATCTCCAAACTTGAATCTCACTCTATTAAAGCTTTTGCCTTACCATCACCAACTAAGGAAAATAGAACACACCACCCTTTACTATGCCTTGTCTATATATAGGTATATATAATCATTGTTGTCAAACTCGCGAGTTAACTCTCCGAGTTTACCGTTTTTACGCTTCTAGCTTATAAAAACGAGTCTAGTCAGTGGTAAACTCGTACTAGTTGTAAACTCGGTTAAACTCACGAGTTTATGCACCGAGTTTACCGTTTTTACGTTTTTAGCTTTCAAGACCGTGTTAACTTACTCTTAAACTCATGTTAACTTTTTTTAATTTGATCATGCTCAGCGGCTTTATATAGACATTTTTTTTTATTAAATATGATAAATGATAAATGTTGATGGATATAGTTTTAATTATTTGAATTTAAGATATATTTAAATCAAATTGTTGTCATTTTTATATTTTAATTATTTAATTATATATTAGTAATACCTATTTAATAATAAAAGTAAACTCTTACGAGTTTACGATTCGAGTTTACGATACGAGTTTAGGTCATTATCACGAGTTTGCTTAAGCTCGTGAGTTTGACAACTTTATATATAATGCCTTCTTATGTGCTTTTCTATCACAATATCTTAGTTTATCTTTGTTTTTTTAATCGATTATCATATAATATAAATATATTCTATTGATATTCTATTATCACCACAATCTTATATTACTTTCTACAAAATAAATTAGAATATGAATAGATTTTAAGTATAAAAATATTAATAAATTTAATTTAATATATTTCAAAATCAATATTTATTTAATTATAAAAAATATACTTATCACCCACCAACTTCTTCCAAGTGTTGGTTGGCGAAATTAATGGCATTCCAAAATTATGGTAACGCTCATGCCACTACATATCAACATTACCTTACCTGTAATTACTAAGCCTCATTGGTTGCGTCGTACATGCATGGTGATCGAACATGTTCCACACATTATTCATTGCACCGCAAACGCAAAGACACATTGATGATGCCACCTAAGACTCTTTCACTGACCAAGCAAAGCAAATCATTCGTGAGTGGAGAAAGAAATTGGTCATTCATTTTATTTTGAAGTTTGTTTTTGATTATTTTCATAACAGAAAAAGATCTATTAGTAGTTACTGTAAAATCTAAAAGAGTGAGTACAAGGTTAATCACTCTATCAACAAGATGAAAAATTATCGACTTTACAGTTCTTACTAGCTGATAGCGATTTCGGCAAGTGCACCGGTCGTTATAAGTAATAAAGTAGTGAGAAAAAGATCGTCCCACGAGGAATAGTACTCCAATCACTAATTTTGCTATTTTTTCTTTGCTATTTTTTCTTTAGTTGGATGAATCGAGTAATATGAGGTTAACAGAATTTAAAGAATTAAATAAAGAAAAAGAATCTAAAATCAAGAATTCAAGAACAGTTAGTAAAAAAAATGAGTATTCCAAAATCAAGAAAAACGCAGTTAGGGATGAGAATTCCCCTGTGTTCCTCCAAATGTTTAAATTGAATCCCTAATTGATTATTATTCTCATGATTGACGATCAATTCTCTAAAATTAGACTAAGTCCCAATGTCTTGATGCTACCTTAGTCCGTTATCTTTGAAAACAACCTAATGTCTTAGTATTGTTTGGAAAGATCATACTTTTACCAGAATTTTGAGATCGCATAAACTCGTAAGCCTATGTCTAGGTCATACAACTCTATGATGAATTAACGGTTCTGGTTAAATGTACCAACATCTCTATTGTCATACACCAACCTATGAACAATCTAAAAGGTGATCAGTCTTTAAGAAAGCTTTAAGCAAAGATAATTCATTCAATCAAGAAAATAAAGAATCAATAAAGAATCCAAATAAATATTTTAGATTCGCATAGGGTTCATCCTCTCCCTAACTACAAAAGAAAACTAGCTAAGCATGGCTAGGTTAACAAAAGAAAAGAGATAAAATCAAACTCGTTCTTGTGACTGCGCTTCAGTCCGAATTCCTCTTCTGCGTGGTGCGTCTTCTTGCCTTCGGCCGTCAGAATCCGTGCGTGCAGCGTCTCAATTCTCTTGCTAATCGTCAAATTCTGAATTGTGATGATTGTTTCTACCCGTTTTCCTCCCGTCTCACACCTCTGTAGGTATATATCAAATGTTGCGTGACTTGGGCTTGTACGTTGGGCCATGTGATCATAATCTCTTATCTAAAATCTTCTTTTTTTTTGTTATTTTTTTCCTCAAAAAGATATATTATGCAAATATCCTCTGATCACAACCATGAATTCTGACTTTTTCCTTGTGTGGGTCCACATTTTTAATTCCAATTACTCAATGGATATGATAATCGTGATCTGCTTCTTTCCTTCGACAGGTACACCATCAATTATATTATTTAATATAATAATATTATATTAAATACTTTATTAATTTAATTTGTTGTGATGTTTATTGTCTTTCTTATATTTTCTCCTCCACATGTTTATTGTCTTTCTTATATTTTCTCCTCCACATAATATCTCCTACAAAAAATAAATAGGATATCAATAGATTTTCTGTTATAATATTCTTTTATCCTATATTTACTTAAAAGATAGATAAGTATATAAAAGATAATTAAATAAGCATAAGATATTAATAAAATCAATCAATATCGCCCAAAATCCCTACTTTTTTAATCATAAAATAAGTACTTATCACTAGCCCTTGACATAATTCAGATATAGTTGATAAATTAATCAAATTTAAATGTTTAGGAATGTCAAACTCAAAATGTTACAATTCCATCTTCAAATATAATTTTTTTCTTGTTTTGTGAAATCTCTATAATATAATTTCTTAACAAGTTTATAAATATCATCACTATTAAAATGACTTCAATTTTGTGAGAGTAAAATCTTGAATCCAGCATTTTAAAAGTTCTCAAAGAGGGGGTTGCCCCTTAAAAACTCCAATGACACCCTTCACTGTATTACCAAAAGCATACTTCTACCTAGCATTCATTATACTCCCTCCGTCTCTTATTATAAACTTCAAATTTATGAATGTGTGTCTTAAAATATAAGTTTTATTTTAGGTTTATCTAGGCATTTATTGCGTTTTATTGAACTTTACCCCTTAGTGATAATATTTATTGCATTTATTCTCTCTCACTTATCCTTTTTACTCGCGAAAGCATAGTTGAAAAAGCAATAGATATTTATTGTCTTTAACTAATTTTAACTGTTTTCTTGATTAACATAATTTGAAGCTTATAATGAGGGAGAGACGGGATACTCTTTATTCTGTTCTTTTAATACTATTATATGCAACTTTTTTTTAAAAAAAAAAGCAGTTGGGAAATGCTGTGACTGATAACTACTATGATGGGATTGGAACTGTGACATATTGGTGGAGCCATTGTATAACATCTGATAAATCATACAAAACTATCCTCACACGCTGCAATTTCACGGCGGATCGGAGCAAACATCTAAAATATGTGATGATGTATGTTGTCCGTCATGCAGTTAACCATGAATTTGAACGCATTGATCAGTACAGTATTTATACACGTACGTCCGGTAGCAACAGTATTGTACAATACAAAAGGCTTAAGAGTACAATATTACATAGGATTTCAGGGTATGATCCATATGCCCTGAAAATTATGTAGAGAAACACTATAACCTCCCCCGTGAAATATTGCAGTGTGTGAGGATAGTATGGAGTGTAAACAGGTGATCGTGCTGGGCTATAGTCCTGCTTACATTGAGCCTGGCCTACAGGCCAAGATCTAGAACTTTTAGGAGGCATATTTCACTCAACAAGCTAGGCCTAAACTCACTGAGAAGTCTATTAAGCTTGTCAGGATAGCTTGAGCTTGTTATTTATTTATTTTTTTGCCAAAAAAATATTTATAATATTATGCATCTATAATATTATATAATAATTAATAGATAATTCCTCTACTTGTCTTATTGATTAATTAGATTATAGCATATTTTCTGATGTATTTTTGATAATTTAGATTAATTTATGCAATTTTGGCATGTTTAATTTCGGTATGTTTGATAGCTTGAGCATGTTTGAAAGTCTAGGCATGTTTTTTCGGGAAGGTTTGTGGCGGCCTTTCAATCTGTTTATAAAGTAAAATAAAATCTTGGCTTTCTTAATAGGATTTAGAACAGATCAGACTTGGATTGAAAAAACTAGACTTTGGCAAACCTATTACAAAACAGGTGTGGCATGTTTACACCCGTGCGACCATCAACATGAAACATCAAATATTCACTCCAAGGGGAGCAACCAAGCATCACTCATAGTGTTTGGCCTATGATCATGTCCAACCAACTACAAAGGGGACTATAAACAGCTGACAACAATCTAATACTGTTACCACTCTAATCCTATTTATAAGTTCATTTTGACTCAAAAAACTGGTCCTATTTATGAGTCTAATTTTATATAATAAATGAGATTAGAACAATTTTATCCATATTAATTGTACTTATGAAGATAAAGAGAGAATAAACAATTGAAAAATATTCAATCAAAAATAAGGACAAAATTAAAAATTTACCTCATATTTATTGATACAACAAAGAGCGGTAGGTATCATGAAAGTAGAACACTACTCATGATGCGTGGATTCAAATTTTGGATTTTCAACTCATTATTCTTGAGTGTTTATAATGTTCTTGTTGGAATATTTAATTCAGTAATTAATATTTCGTTATTTCTATTTATGACCCACATTATTGCTGGTTTTGTAACCGTCCATTAATATTGTAACGGCCCAATTAATACACAGTTAATACGCAATAAGTGCGTATTGAATACGTTTCCTTTTGTAGCTCTGTGATGGCCAGAGGGGAAACGCACGGTGAAACTCTGTTTGGTCCCCTGAACCTGCTCTGACCTTGAGAAAAGCACATCATCTGTAGATTCAAAGAGAAGGGTCAGAAGGACAGACTCGGTGCTCGTTCCTAGTTGCTGGCTTGGATCTGTTCCTGTCTGTAGACTCGAAGTTCGTCCCTACTAGCTTCTGGAGACAAATCAATGGCGGGAGATATTTGTGATCTCTACTACTTTTTTCCGCTTTGATCTTATGCTATTCGAAGCATGATAAGATCGCCTAAATTTCTAACATTTGGTATCAGAGCAATTCTATATGCCTCTGCCTTGATTTTTCACCGATGATAATTCTGTCCATTTATCGGTTGTGCTTTCAAAAAATTATGATACATGTATGGGTTTGTCTTGAAACCTTGTTCTCTATGTGTTGATAATTTTTCTTGTTCGTCGATGATTTTTCAAGAGTGTAATCCATGGTAATTTGTTTCATTGAGTTCTTTGAAACTTGATTATATCTGGTATTTTTGGATACCCTAAATCAATGTTACATTTATACTCATGTGCAAAATCCTTTTATTTCGATTTTGTGGTTGGGAGTTAAATCATTGGTGAATTTGTGCTGGAGTATAAATTTTCGCTTGCTAATGCTCATTATGTGGTTCTCGGATGAGGAGTTTGGGTTTCTGCTCTTCAAAATCATTACTGTGGTTAATTTTCTTAGGGTTCAGTCGATTGTTGTAATTTTTGATTCATCTGCTATATGTGGATTTACTATCCTTGTGCAACTACTCGGATTGGTTGCTTAAACCATTGATGAATCATGCTTGGATTATTGCTTTGCCAACGACGTTCTCTGAGTTTTAATTTGCTGTCGAAGCTTTCAATTCTTGATTCAATTACACAAATATTTTGAGTTTAATTTGACTTTGTAATTGATCAATGAAACGAGTTTGGATTGAGTTTTCAAAAACACCGCCTGCAACGTCACCGTCAGTCTTTCATCTGATTCAAACGGTGGAAATTAATCACGATTTCATTTTGATTTCCAAACTCAAATTATTGTTTTGATTTTGAGGAGATCTTTGGAGATTGTGTGAAATCTATGTTCAGAATCTTTTTCCCGTGATTATACCATTGAAAACAAAGGATTTGAGCTATCCGATCGCTTGAAGAATGCCAACGGAAATCGCGGTTCGCGGCATTAATTGTAACGCCTCATTTTCAATACCAAAATCTTGGCCAGAATAATAGTAACACCTCCAAATATAGGATATTCAACACTCAAACACATATTTACAATATGGCCAAAGGTAGAAATCCATTTATACAGGGCCAAAATAAATCCAATAAATAAGAGTTATTTTAAAATGCGGAAGTCTTTTAGGTTCATGGCAAATAAAATAACACAACATAAACTAAAGGAGTACAGAAGAGCCTACAAAGCTCACTCCATGGGTGCATTCCCTTGATCTCTACTAAGTTATTCACCTGAAAAATGTTAATATGGGGTGAGATTACACATCTCAGTAACTACTAAATATTTCTACCGTACACGAGCAAATAATATATGACAAAAAGATATGGGCTGATTTCAAATATATATATAGATTCCATAATTTATCATACAAAATAATTTATACTAATAGTCATCAATATAGAAGGTATTAAAACATATATATCTCAAAAGTTCTCATCTCATGTCTTTACAGAATATTCATCATCATATCAAATTCTTGAACTGTTCAGAAATGCACTATGCAGTATGCAGCCTCCCTTATATCACCACCTCCCTTATACCGCAGACTGGAGCCATAGGCTAACACATAGTCCAATAGAAACTTATTCATTTGACTGAATTGTTCCAAGCTCACCAAAACTTAAGATACACCCGGCCAAAGGTATATAGCTTAAATCTGGACTATGGCTCCCCTCCTAAAAGAAATAACTAAGGAGGTGTCACATGTCCCACAACTCCAATGAAATCCCGGCCAGAGGAAAACATGGAAGATGGGGCCCTGAAACAAGTACCATCCACTGTGCACCGAGTGGTGGCATAAATCATTCTTATCATTCAAATCCCTCCTTACTCCACCCATCATAATACAACCGCCATGATGAATATGTTCACTCAAAATAATGCATTATTATACCATAAAGTTTTATACATCAATATGCGTATTTATGAATAGTGAATACTATGCGTATATGTGAATAGCAAAATACGATATATATACATGAATAGTAAAAATGAAGAGTACATACGATATGTATACGTGAATAGTAAATACGGTATGTATACGTGAATAGTATTATGAATAGTAAATACGGTATACATGAATAGTAAAATGAATAGTAAATACGGTATACGTGAATAGTAAATACGGTGTGAATAGTAAATATGGTATACGTGAATAGTAAATACAGTATACGTGAATAGTAACATGAATAGTAAAAATGAATAGTAAATACGGTATACGTGAATAGTAACGTACGTATAAATAGTACCTCTGCAGATTTGCAAATCAAAGTTCCCACACCAGATCTTAAAACCATAAATATTTTCTAAATATTCTTGCCAAAATAGTAAACAAACAAATTTATAATCATACATAATTCACAAGTATAAGGAAGAATATTCAGAGTTACCTGTTACTTGCTAATACCCGAATCACCAACCAGCTATTATAACTCTTAAGCAAATATCTCTCTACTCTCTCTCTCTCTCTACCTCTCTCTATGGCTCTTAGAAGTTGTGAAGAATGAAATGAAATGGAAGGTCTATTTATAGTTGGAAAATGGGTCTTTAAGTGTAATTTTTGTCTCTGGGTCGTTTTACGTAATTTTCCTAAAAATTAAAAAGAAAACTTTCCCGTGACTACCCAGCCGCCCCGTGAAGTTTTTTAAAAAATTTTAATAATATTTTAATATTTTAAATAATATAATATTATAAATCAAATAGTAAATTACTATTACGTGGGTCCCGCGTGAAATATTTTCAAAACTCACGAGAGTTTCTGTCGGGAGGAAGAATTATTTTGGTCGTGGGTCCCACATGAATAGTAAATACGTATTTAGGAATAGTAAATACCGTATTTTTAAATAGTAAATACGTATTTGTGAATAGTGAACACTATTCATATTTCACAAATTTCAAGTATTAAATACGTATTTGCGAATAACATATATATATATATATATATTTTTAAAATACGTATTTGTATATAGTAAAAACGTATACGTGAATAGTAAATACTATTCACGGGGCCCACAAAATACTGATTTCAAATTTATTACTTTCCAAAAATAGAGCCTACTAGTCTTCCCAAAATAGGTTTATGTTCAAGATATTAGATTCAAAATTCAGGATGTTACATTTCTCCCCTCCTAAAAGAAAATTTTGTCCTCAAAATTTCGCTATAATAAGAATTCTAACCTATTTAAATAAATGAGGATAGGTTTGTCGCATGCTCTCCTCCGTTTCCCAAGTAGCATCTCCGGGAGCCATTCCTTTACACACAACCTTTACAAGCTAATAGCCTTGTTCCTCAATTGCTTATCCCCCGCATCAACAATCCGCTCCGACTCAGCTTTATATATCATATTATCCCTAAGTCCTATCTCTTTCCCAAACATGCTCACCAAGCACACAACACAATTTTCGTTCATCCTGTACCCAAAGTAATATTCAGACACAGGATCCACTAGTTCCTTATTTGAGCGCTTGGTTACACTGGCCTCACAGGCCAGTTCATTCTTCCTTTCTGCTTATTTCATTGTATTACCACGACACTGGATATTCAGATCTTACAGCTTAAGAAGTTACCCTCAGGCCATAATAACCACAATATGATATAATCTGATTATTCTGCCAACCTTAAGATAAACTTTAGACATACAGGTCTAATGTTACCATGATAGGCAACAAACACAATACTAGGCACATAAGTCTTATAGCCTAGAGATACCACCATATGCAAACTAGCTCAACGGGTCTTACCGCTTCAAGCCTCTGCTCGTCTATCCTATACCCGTGCTTCCTCAATTCAAGTTTAAGAAAACACTTACTTACTAAATCTAGCTTTCACCAATGGCAAGTAATTCAAAAACAAGTACATTTGGCAAGATTCCGCAAACTAAGTATATCCACAACAGTTTCCAACCTCTTCTAGCTTGTACACCTTCCACCACAATCATAATGTAAAAGTCAATTCTTGTTTGAATTTCGCAAGGATTCATTCCATGAGACATCATAGTTTATAAATGTCGATTACAAACTGGTCTTAAATCCTGTTGTAAATATTGCGTAAAAAATTTCCAAACACAGCAAGTGCATTGGTAAGTTCAAAATTCAAATACTCAGGGACCTAGCAACTATTTTAAATAGTCACCAACTCCGAATACATTCCAGGTTCCAACTTATTCTACTCAACTCATCCATGAAACACTCAATTCATTATTTCTAAAGAAAGATTCTATTATCAAGATCATTTCCTATGCTAGTTAAACAGTTGGCAATCTCTGAACACCTTATACATGTTGGTATCACATTTTGTTCCCTATTTCTCTCAAATCAATTAATACCATATTCTAATATCTCAATTTATTCAATCAATTCAGTCTCCTAAAGAATCAATACAACTGTTAAGTTGAACTGTTATATTACATTTATACTAGATTCATCATACTCCATAGCTTATATCATTTAAGAACTATCCTCAAACTTTCCCCAAAAATGATAATTGTCAAATTACAAATCAACTCTTAGAACTTCAATATCAGCAAGACAGAGATATCATGTGTCCTCAATAATATCCATAGAACATTCATGTTTCACAATTCCTAGACTAAGATTTAAAACATTCAAATATTATTCTCACAACCTCAGCATTGTTCACATGATTCGAATTCAATCCTTAGTATCTCAAAGACATATACTAAATATCATCTGTTCCTCTCATAGTTATCTATTAATCACACCCAAATAACATACTAATATTGTAACATAAATCACCGGATTTCATACTTTCATAATTAGACATACTATCTTAACTCAGATTGAATTCAAGTCTATTCTCAAATATTCCCAGACATTAATAGTCAAGTTTACAATTTGATTCTTATAACCTCAACATCAACTGATAATTCGTGTTTCCCCAAAAATACCCATCATACTAAGATCATGATTCACAATTCCTAATCTAATTCTTGGATTATATGAAGACTATTTACAACCTCAGCAGTATTCACAAGGTTCTAATTCTACCTCAACCTGCAATATCACAAAGGCTCATTTCGTTCTTAAGTTCTATTTCAGCTTAGATTAAATTAAAGCATATCCTCAACATTTACTATATTCATTCTAACATCTTACTGGCATTCCTAAGGATCACCATTTCATACCTTTCCATCGATCTTCCAACATGTTTATCCAAAAACCTTAGTCTTTGAATTATCTGTGACAAATTCATAGAGTTCTTCGGATACTCAGAGAGTGAAGAATGCTCTCGGGTTAATTGGCACAACTCATCATCATTTCAAATCTTCGGATTCTCTCCGGTTCATCTAATATTATTAGGAAGTCACCCTTCCCAAGATTACTATCACCTTAGCACGCTTACGCTTAAAATCCTATTTTCAAATGTCAATTAATGATCTTAGAGACTTATTCCATTTACCTCAACAAGAAGCGGCTCAACAAGTTCGTCTATGCAAAAATGTTCTAATGAAAATATGCCATAGGGGAGGAATAAAGCATTGGCCTTATGTAAAAATTCGAAGCACTATGAAGCAAATAGCTAGATTGAGAAGAACAATGTCTCCTGATGGTCCTCTCTCAAGAGCAGCCGCTCAGGAAGAAATTAATAGACTTAAACTTGAGATAGTCGAAGCTTGCGGTGGGATTGTACCAACTGTTGTTCTTGATGCTTGAATTAATATAGTCTACTCTTCTTAGCCTTCTTGCTAATGTTTGTAATCTCTATTCTAGGATTCATAAGGATTTTCGAGTTTTCCTGCCAAACTCAACTTTATCTTATTAAATTCAAACTTAAGCCAGTTATTCTGTATAATCAAGACTATGCCCGTATTCTGTTATGGTATTGTCATCTGTTACTCATATAAATTAGCTAGGTAAGTGAAAATCTAGCGAACATCTCTTCATACTTTTTACAACGGCAACTAATTGAATAAACATCAAATAGGGCTTAGTCTTTCAATCACTTTCCTAGACACCAATAAAAATATTCATCCTAGAAAGTAATTTTGGGCCTACAGAATCCAATATTCAATAAATTTTCTACTTACCAACTTCCGCTACGCAGCTCTGAAATTTAATCTCAATCACATCCTCAAATCATAAATCCTCATTATCAATCACTTGAATATTTTGATTAACCCATTCTTCTCCTATCATGAATGTCACAAGAAAATTGGTAAAAAGAATCCAAAGCTATAAAGGAAAATGCACATGTTATGATATTTAATTTGCCATGACCTCAAAATTTTTATTTAGAAAACTGATAGGAAATTTACAGATTGGCCAGAACCTTTGCTCTGATACCAAAAATGTAACGCCTCATTTTCAATACCAAAATCTTGGCCAGAATAATAGTAACACCTCCAAATATAGGATATTCAACACTCAAACACATATTTACAATATGGCCAAAGGTAGAAATCCATTTATACAGGGCCAAAATAAATCCAATAAATAAGAGTTATTTTAAAATGCGGAAGTCTTTTAGGTTCATGGCAAATAAAATAACACAACATAAACTAAAGGAGTACAGAAGAGCCTACAAAGCTCACTCCATGGGTGCATTCCCTTGATCTCTACTAAGTTATTCACCTGAAAAATGTTAATATGGGGTGAGATTACACATCTCAGTAACTACTAAATATTTCTACCGTACACGAGCAAATAATATATGACAAAAAGATATGGGCTGATTTCAAATATATATATAGATTCCATAATTTATCATACAAAATAATTTATACTAATAGTCATCAATATAGAAGGTATTAAAACATATATATCTCAAAAGTTCTCATCTCATGTCTTTACAGAATATTCATCATCATATCAAATTCTTGAACTGTTCAGAAATGCACTATGCAGTATGCAGCCTCCCTTATATCACCACCTCCCTTATACCGCAGACTGGAGCCATAGGCTAACACATAGTCCAATAGAAACTTATTCATTTGACTGAATTGTTCCAAGCTCACCAAAACTTAAGATACACCCGGCCAAAGGTATATAGCTTAAATCTGGACTATGGCTCCCCTCCTAAAAGAAATAACTAAGGAGGTGTCACATGTCCCACAACTCCAATGAAATCCCGGCCAGAGGAAAACATGGAAGATGGGGCCCTGAAACAAGTACCATCCACTGTGCACCGAGTGGTGGCATAAATCATTCTTATCATTCAAATCCCTCCTTACTCCACCCATCATAATACAACCGCCATGATGAATATGTTCACTCAAAATAATGCATTATTATACCATAAAGTTTTATACATCAATATGCGTATTTATGAATAGTGAATACTATGCGTATATGTGAATAGCAAAATACGATATATATACATGAATAGTAAAAATGAAGAGTACATACGATATGTATACGTGAATAGTAAATACGGTATGTATACGTGAATAGTATTATGAATAGTAAATACGGTATACATGAATAGTAAAATGAATAGTAAATACGGTATACGTGAATAGTAAATACGGTGTGAATAGTAAATATGGTATACGTGAATAGTAAATACAGTATACGTGAATAGTAACATGAATAGTAAAAATGAATAGTAAATACGGTATACGTGAATAGTAACGTACGTATAAATAGTACCTCTGCAGATTTGCAAATCAAAGTTCCCACACCAGATCTTAAAACCATAAATATTTTCTAAATATTCTTGCCAAAATAGTAAACAAACAAATTTATAATCATACATAATTCACAAGTATAAGGAAGAATATTCAGAGTTACCTGTTACTTGCTAATACCCGAATCACCAACCAGCTATTATAACTCTTAAGCAAATATCTCTCTACTCTCTCTCTCTCTCTACCTCTCTCTATGGCTCTTAGAAGTTGTGAAGAATGAAATGAAATGGAAGGTCTATTTATAGTTGGAAAATGGGTCTTTAAGTGTAATTTTTGTCTCTGGGTCGTTTTACGTAATTTTCCTAAAAATTAAAAAGAAAACTTTCCCGTGACTACCCAGCCGCCCCGTGAAGTTTTTTAAAAAATTTTAATAATATTTTAATATTTTAAATAATATAATATTATAAATCAAATAGTAAATTACTATTACGTGGGTCCCGCGTGAAATATTTTCAAAACTCACGAGAGTTTCTGTCGGGAGGAAGAATTATTTTGGTCGTGGGTCCCACATGAATAGTAAATACGTATTTAGGAATAGTAAATACCGTATTTTTAAATAGTAAATACGTATTTGTGAATAGTGAACACTATTCATATTTCACAAATTTCAAGTATTAAATACGTATTTGCGAATAACATATATATATATATATATATATTTTTAAAATACGTATTTGTATATAGTAAAAACGTATACGTGAATAGTAAATACTATTCACGGGGCCCACAAAATACTGATTTCAAATTTATTACTTTCCAAAAATAGAGCCTACTAGTCTTCCCAAAATAGGTTTATGTTCAAGATATTAGATTCAAAATTCAGGATGTTACATTAATTACCGGGTTGAAACCGAGTCGCGGGTCGGGTAGGGCTTCACAAAAACGAGTGAAGCAGAAGACTGAAACGACGTCGTCGAGCCTTTATTGAAACGGTGCGTTTCACTCATTAAGAATATGGGCCAGACACGTTTTTGGGCTTAGAACGTTGGGCCTGGCACGTTTTTGTTTTTTAAAAATTAAAAAAAGGAGGAATCTGAATTGTTATAAAAGGCACAAAGTGTCTCAGCCAGGATTCGAACCAAGGACCCTGGGCACGCCTGGGCGCCTAAGTGGTGACGCTCTGCCAGCTGAGCCACGGGCTCTTATCTGTTTCTAGGAGAGTGTTTATTTAATTTAAATAAATTTCCAGCGAAAAATTGTTTTTAAAAAAAATACACAAGTGCTCTTGCTAGGATTCAAACCTAGGACCGCTGAGCACATGGGAGCCTTAAGACCTGGCGCTCTGCCAGATGAGCCACACGCTCCTATCTGGTTCTAGAATGACATTTATTTAATTTAAATGATTTTTCAGCAAAAACCAAATTTTTTTAAAGTATTGTAAGTGGGATTCGAACCCACATTCTTTGGGTCCAAAATCTTAATTAGGCTTTCTGGATCATCCAGCAAAGGTGACACTTGATGATATGTTTGAAAAATTTAGTTTTTCATATTGTGCCCTTTTGGATTTAAATTTAAATCTGAAATTTTATTTTAAAATTGGATTTTCATGTGATCATGAACTACATATTGTGTTACTTGCATGAATTATTTATTATTTAATTATTCATGCAATGTTGTGTTAAATAATATGTAAATATCCAATTTTATTTTAATATTGCTTATAGTTTAATGTAATATTATATAGTAATGTTAAGTGATCCTTATGTTTTTAATTAATTATAGAGTAGCCACAGCATCTTTAATTAATTGAAAATGTAAATAGAGTTGTATGATCACATAATGACATTAGTTGTAATAAATCTTATGTAATATAATAAGATTTTATCCCACAAGAATATTTTATTATATGTTTTGTATGATTAATTAGGATAAAATGTCAAATTATATTCTTAATTTACCCACAGGTATTAAGAATAAGGACATAATTTGATAGTTTTATCATACAGTTATGTATACATCTAATTGGATACCTTAGGCCATTGGGCCAATTGTTCATATGAGTTGAGCAATTCTTCAGGGCATTTAACTTTTTTTATTTCCTTCTTGGAAAATTATTAGACCCTATTGCAATTTTTAATCACCTTGGCCATATTTATTTTCTTGGCAACCTGTTTTATGTGAAATGTACTTTATTACATTAAATTGATTTGTTTAAATTGAGAAAAGTTAATTTTGGCAACTTTCACATTTTGGAAACATTTTGAAAAAATTATTATCATTAATTTGAGTTGTTTAATTGTCTAAATATTTGGAAAAATTTACTTTAGACAATTATATATATATATATCTCTTTCAAATTGTTGAACCCAAATTTGAGGTGAATTATGCCAAAATTAATTCTTTAAACATTATTTGGATACATAAAATAGTGGGAGGATTTTTGTTTTAATCTGATTATTTGGTCACTTTTTGGATCAAATTAATCAATTAATCCCTCCATTAAGATGTGCATATATTATATTTATTTTTGAATGTACAAAATAGTGGGAGAATTTGCCTAAGCTGATTATTTAATCACATTTTGTTGATTAAATTAATCAACTAAATTTTCATTAAAGATTTGTACATATTTTGGAATCCAAATGCAAAAGATTAATTTTGGTGATTAATATTGGTAATATTAATTTAATCAAAGTGGGAGGATTGTATTTAGTCATTCATGTTGATTAAATTAATTGGTTAAGTCCTTCATAAAGCTGTGCATAATACAGATTTTAAGTGCACATTATTGATATTTGTGATGAACAAAATACATCACATTAGGGTGGAATGGAAAGGCTTTATATATTCTAAGTAGCCCACAGGTATTAGGAGATATAATTACATTCTAGTTTCATCAATTCGAGATAAATTCATGCTATGTTAATGTCTTTGCCTACAGGTAGACTTTAGTGATACGAATTTATTTGTATATGATTAATTGAGATAGAATATCAAATTACATTCTTAATGTACCTGCAAGAATTAAGAATAAAGGAAATAATTTGATAGTTTTATCATAAAGTTATATATGGATCTAATTGAATTATAACTTTAGCCCACAGGCAAGTTATATGTCAGTAGATTCATATTTTTAAACATGATTTACATTGGTAAATCATGATATGATTTGTTAGTCTCAAATTTTAGTTATATGCATGACTATGCAGTCATACAACCTGCAAATCATTAATATTATTTACATGCTTAAGTACAAACGAATCAACAATTTGGAAGCGACTGGTTACCATGATTCAGGTTATGCTGGCTGCATTGACTTAAGAAAATCCGCTTTAGAATATATTTTATTCTAGCCAATAGAGCTGTATCATGGAGTAGTAAAGAGCAATCTTTAATTGCAACTTCCACTATGTAAGTTGAGTTTGTATCTTGTTTTGAGGCTACCCCACATGGTGTATGAATGAAGAGTTTCATTTTTGGGCTTAGAATTATGGATCCAATTTCTAGGCTATTGAAGTTATATTGGGACAATTCAGTTGCTATTTTTATGGCTAAGAACAATAAAGGTGGTAATCGAATCAAGCATATCGACATTGATTGTTTAGCCATAAAAGTGCATGTTAAAAATAAAACAGTGGTTATTGAACACATGAGCACTGAATTAATCATTGCTGATCCTTTAACTAAAGGCATGCCTACATTGAAATTTCAGGATCATGCAGAAAGAATGGGACTTGGTTCCTTTTTGTGATTTTTGATGTAAGAACGATATTATTTATGAAACTCTATTCGCGATATTTTCTCATTTAGTATTGCGTACATATTCATTTTGAGAAATATCATTAAAGTTTGGACCTAGAATAAACGTAGGGTTTATTCATTAAGCTACTTGGGCTTGGGAAACATGATGCATTGTGATACATGGAAGATATTACTCGCTTTAAGAGGACCTATCGCCATGATCCATGCATTTTGTTTTTCAATGGTATATACTGAAGTATGTGGGCCAAGTGGGAGAATGTTGGAATATTTAATTCAGTAATTAATATTCCGTTATTTCTATTTATGACCCACATTATTGCTGGTTTTGTAACCATCCATTAATACTGTAACGGCCCAATTAATACACAGTTAATACGCAATAAGTGCGTATTGAATACGTTTCCTTTTGTAGCTCTGTGATGGCCAGAGGGGAAACGCATGGTGAAACTCTGTCTGGTCCCCTGAACCTGCTTTGACCTTGGGAAAAGCACACCATCTGCAGATTCAGAGAGAAGGGTCAGAAGGACAAAGACTCGGTGCTTGTTCCTAGTTGCTGGCTTGGATCTGTTCCTGTCTGTAGACTCGAAGTTCGTCCCTACTAGCTTCTGGAGACAAATCAATGACGGGAGGTATTTGTGATCTCTACTACTTTTTCCGCTTTGATCTTATGCTATTCAGTTATTCAGCATGATAAGATCGCTTAAATTTCTAACAGTTCTGGCAATAATAGGGCTGGGACAAGGCGCCTTTATGATGTCGTGCAGAGATTGTCAGTAGCACCATATCAGCAATCAGCATTCCTCCTCTGCACTCTTCATGTCTCTGCTTCTCATTAAATTGGTCCCCTAGCACCCCCAACCTGTATCAACTAGTGTAACTGCCTAAGTTTTTATTTTTTATTCACCTTTAATTATCTTATTTATAAAAATGATAATTTTCAGAAACAATGTAGTAACATGAATTGTCTGAATTGCAACCAGTACGAATGGATTGCTCATCTTATGACTCGTTGATCTTAATTATCTCATATTACCTCTCTGATTTAAGATTTTGTTTGTATTACATTTTGTATCTTGGTTATGTCATTGGGATTATCACAAACTAGCTTGGATGCTTGTATGAAGACTTGGCGATTCTGAATCTAGGCACTGTTTCCAAACGAACAGCAAATCTTGACTGATTTTTTTTTTTTTTGGGTCTGTTGAGTTGAGATGCTTTGCCAGAGAAGATGAGAGGCCTACAGGCCTTCCGAATCAATTCGGCCTGGCCCACTCTTTAGATTAGTTCATGTAATACTCCGCAGATGATGACTCAGAAGGAGGCCTTCCGAATCAACGTAGCCGCAAATTGTTTGGTTCTAACAAAATTGAAATTCGTATGATTATTTTTTTTTTTTTTAAAAAAAAACGATGGCCTTGAAGGGAGTAGTGAAAATAGCGAAATTGGCCCCAATTGTTCCTCCACATTTGTTTCTTCTTTTGCCAACCATATTAAGTTTTTTCAAGATTGTTCCGACCCTCTCTCCTCTCCTTCAATCTCTTAATTTCTTTCCTTGTTTATATCAAACCAGGGAATATTTTTAAAATATTCTATTTTCTTTATTTTTTTTTATATACATTGTTTTTATCCCATTATATACTTTCTTTCCACTTTTATTCGCGCAAGCCTCGTCGTGTGCTTGGACAAAATAAAGAAAAGATCCTTCTAGGATTTTGGTCGGCATTGAAATGAGGCTTCAGCAATCAGCATGTCGACGCTGAGCCGTACATCCCACAAAAAAAAAAAAAAAAAACACTATGTCTTATTTTATGTGGGGGAATTTGTTAAAGAAATTGTTGATTAGGTGAAATCTCGTTACGTGTCATAACTGTCTGCGTTGTAGTAAATTCAGTAAACGCGTAATAATGCAAAAACTAATGATTAAACGTGGCAATCAAATGTGAACGAGGATAAGAATGACCAATCTCCGATACGTCAAATCAAATGGCCCTCCGATCGACATCAAGGGCGGAAATTGGGCCCCTCCTGTTAAAATCTGAACGAACTTGGTCGTAAATTATATTGACTCAGCTAATCCAATTTGCTTTTTTATTTTGACTTCAAATAGTAGTATTTTGGCTTTTAAATCTCATCTTCGTCTAATTTCACCCCGTACGTTTGTCTTCTGAAGAAAATTAGAACCACTATTCCCATAATCAGTGCGACCGAAAGGCGATGACAGATTTTCATACAAATTAGAATATTGCCTAAATTTGGAGCCGAAGAAGGAGAAAACAAAGGAGATAATTGAGACAATCATCATCATCCATGGGAATTAAAAATATGATTTTTTCTTTTTGGGGTTGCCGTGAAGGAAGAAGAATGATGATGAAGAGAAGAGAAGCGGGCATGTGGTGACAGAGAGAATAGAATCTTCAGTGGCAAGGGAAAACACACAGAAAAAGCCAAATACTGGACTCGTCTCCGTCACCGAAGGAAAGGGAAAGAGTTGGGTTCCAATCAGCCAGCGAGCAAAAGCATCTTATTCCCTTCATCATCTTCATTCCTATAATTCCTTTTTAAAATCTCTCTTTGGTCGACCTTGTCCCTCACCCCTCCCCAATTAGAAATCCTGCAGCTTTATCGTCTCACTTTACCTCTTTCTTTCTTTCTGCTCAGTGTCCTCCATGTGCTTTTGCCCCCGTCACTTTTCTTTCCTCTCTCTCTCTCTCTCTCTCTCTGCTTCACATATTTCCTCTTCTTTTTTTATCCATGCAAGCCCCTATCCAATGTTCATGGCGTTTTTGCTTTTGGAGGATTGACCGGCAATAGGTACATATATTTCTTTTTTCCTGTCTATATCCCAAACGGTAATTAATGAATGGACTAGGTGAGCTTACTAAATTTCTAACTTCTATTATTTACTTGTTTGTCTTATATTTTATAGAGATTGTTGGTTTTAGCAATAATGTTGGCGTCACTTTATGAAGTTATTAGTGCGTTAGTTCAAGTTCACATGGTAGACCATATGTCACTCTATCATGAGAATTTACAAGTCTGCCAGAGTAATACACTCCATGAAAAGAAGGTTGCGGGGGAAAAATTAAATCTTTCAACATCTAAGCAATGGTAATTCATATCTTTGCCTTCACATTTGTACGTCAATTTGAAATTTTCAAAGAAGTTGGTTTGAAGGAGTTAGTGGGGAACAAATGAGGATGGAAGAAATAATCAAAGGACCTCCCATGTAAATGCAGTGTGGTGTATTCTGACGTCATGTGTACTGAATGAGCAGGCTAACAAAAAAAAGCAACACAAAGTATAACAGGAAAAGGACATCAAGGGGCAAAATCTCGTTCTTTGAAGAAGTCCAATTGTGGGGGAGATCGATAGGAATCTAAATGTGATGATCCAAACACTTAGAGACAAAAATCTAATTCAGAAGCTAAAGAAAGGACTGATTCCCTTTCTTATGTAATGGAAAACAACTCTGAGAAGAAGGAAGGAAAGCATTAATTCCTTGAGCTATATCTTATTCATCTACCTTCTTATTATACACCGGTACCTCTTCATCCCCAAATAGTCGTCCAGGTAGATGGAATAGTCCAAGAACTGTGAGGGACAGTTTTGTCATTTGGGAGAGATCGATCTTTCATAGCTCTTGCCTTTCCTGCATATATACGATGCTAAGTTTGCTTCAAACTAATAGTAAGTGGAGGCTAAGTGGTGTTCCATGGAGTGCCTGGCTCCCTGTATGCCATTTGCATAGCCCATCAGTGAAGTGGTGGCCTTAGCGAATGGCGTGCGAGGAGTCATGCATGCTGTGTTTTCCTCTTCATCCCATTCCCTTCACTTTCTCTGCATTATATTTTACAACTTCTTCACGAGTCTGATCTTCTATTTCTTTCATTATTTGCTTTGCCTTCTTTACTCATGTCTTGGTTATCTTGTCTTATTACTTGCTGCTCCCAGATGTCCCTTGGAGAGAGGTAGGTTTCATCACTAATAAGACACACACACACACACACACACAATGTCCATAATCTCCTCCATTATATTTTATGTTTGTTTGACAAACTCACAAATCCTTGTTCTTCCTGTATTATCATTTTGGTTACGTTGTTGGCTTCTTTTGCATTTGTTCCTCGCATCTATGAAAAATGAATTCAATGCAAGTCTCTGGTTTTTCAATTGAACCAAAAGTTAGATGAGAATTTATCACCTGTCAATAACTAGCCAGCTTTATCCCGCAATGATTTATTATAGAAACAAATCTGTGAGTATTGGTTATGTTGTTTTACACTGCTATAGCTTTTGGTTAATATCATCGATGATGCACTAATTATGCTT
This sequence comes from Acacia crassicarpa, assembly GCA_034222035.1. Lineage (NCBI taxonomy): Eukaryota > Viridiplantae > Streptophyta > Magnoliopsida > Fabales > Fabaceae > Acacia > Acacia crassicarpa. Next base: position 56,879,961 of record JAWXYG010000002.1, on the reverse strand, counting down.
ATAACTTCTGCGCACACGTGTTCACACTAAATGCTATGTACTGAGTTTTACGGAAAAAGAATTGGTATGTACTTTTTTGCAGGTGGATTGCAGTATTTGATCATTCGTGGTGCTAAACCAAGAGAAAATTATATAGTCGAGCATCCGGGGTCAATATATAATGACTAATCTTAAATCTTGATGTTATTTAAAAAGATTTAAAGACTTGAATATTTAGATTTTAAGACTTTATAAATGGCGGTGGTGGTTATTTTCATAATTTAAAGATCTTCATATTATTATAGCATTCATATATAATTGCAGTTCTTCAACTGTGACTTTTTCTGAATTAATTAATCACACTTTTCCTTAACTTGCTCGTCTTGTAATTTTCAAATGGTGGTAGGATTGTAATTTTGTTTGCTAGACAGTGAAAGTACTTAGCTTGGGGGTCCACAGGGCTATCGGCTATAAGCATAACAGGGGGAACTCATGATATGATTATTGTCCTTTGTTTCTATATCATTTTTCCATAGGCTCCTTTATTATCGAGGAAGCTGACGATGAAGAGAATAGCTAGAAATAACATGATTTGAGGAAGTCTTTAGTATACAAATATTTATGAGATCATCGCATGCAACAGTTTTGAGATCTTTACTTGTTCATCAGTAATGCTGACATTTGTGGCGGGTCTCAAAGTGATCCTCACACGCAATGACGCCATGAAAGCCCCACTTTCTTCTTCTTCTTGAAGGAAATTCCTTCGATTTATACCAGCATTGGACTTAGTTGCTACTGTAAGAGATTATTGTTGCGTACCTTCTAGACTGTGCCCGGCCTTCAATTCTCACAATAGGCCTACTTTTTGTTTCTCTCTCTCTATTTTTTTTTCTTCTGTGGAAATACTGCTCATTTTATAAGAGCGTGCTGGATCATTAATATTTAATTGTTGTACGTAAACTCTGAAACATCATTATCAAGTACTAATGATCATGTCGATATTTATTATATGTATAGTTATGTGATTTGGATATGGATATCTCTCTCTTCCCTCTTACCTTCATTGAGTTCCTTTGTCTAAAATTGAAGACGATCACCCACATATATATATAAATTAAAGGAAAATTATATGGAAATTGGTTATTCAAGACAAAACGCATGGAAATCTTGTTTAGGGAACACTCCAAAGAATCATCCCTTGATAAACTTGTTAAAAAGAATGGATATAGCTTATATTAATGTGAGTGACTGGCCGATCGATCACTACTCTTGAACATATATTTCTAAAGAAGCTAATATAATATTAGAGTGTGCACACAGCTTGGCAAAGAGTGTTCGATGTATATTGTAATCTAGCTTTATGATTGTGTCTGAACCTACTTCAGATTATATGTAATGATTTTATGCGATAATATAATATGGCCTGTGTTGTAGCTCGTTGCTTTTAGGTCTTCTGTTTTGTTCTTTTAACTCTTAACTTTCCAGTTGTATTGCAAAAATAAATAGTCCTTACATGGGAATCGATGAATTGTCTTTTTCGAACCTTGAAAAGAATGGAGACGGATGTATGTAGCCAAATAAAGTTCTTGGTAACAGAATCTGAATTAGTTGGTATCAATTTAATTTCACCATACGAGAGGGGACAAAAGTGCCGAGCACATTTTGGAACTTGAAAGAGAGGAAAAGACAAGCATAAACAAGCTTCCGCGAGGCATGAAGCCTTGTCCTTGAGATCTCAAACCGATAAAAGAGCACTTCATCAATTTAAAATTAAGAGAATAAGACTGGTCAAATTTCCACGGCAAAGCTCAAACTTTGCCAACCCAATACCTCCCAATCAGTAGGTTTTCGCCGCTAGTTTTGCAGGGAATTGCTTTTTTTGACTGATCAAGGTTCTAATTCCAAGCCACCCGTTGACCTTTTACGAGAAATTAAGAAAACTAAATAAATTACTAAATTATCATTACATTATATATCAGTTTATAAGTCAAAAAAATTAATTTAGAAAAATATAATGAGTAAAAATACTTTAAATTAATATATTTAGTTTTCTTAATCTTTTTAAAAAATCAATTACATGCTTATGAATAAAAATAGAATTATGGATAGTTTGACTCTGACCCAATAATTAATGACTTTTTGTTTAAATAATAAAGAGGCTGAACATCAAATATGTAAACGGTCAAACACCACATTTTTAATGTGTGAACATCTCTATTGCTCCACATTTTTTGTCACGTTTACACAAAAATATTCTATTAAAATTTGGGGGATAATGTTGGCGTCTCTAACTAAACTAGAATTAATTTCAACAACAAATAATGGCGGCCATGTACACACAGATCTACGCTATGTTAGAGGTGAAGGCACAAAATAAACTTGATTACCCAGAAATATCTAGCTATGAGCAAAATCAAAACTTGATGAATCCAAATGAATCGTCTCATCATCATGAAGAATTTATTTTAACGGGCCAGAATGAGGGAACTCCAAAGACTCTGGTTGGTTCCACTTGAATTAGATTCGGGACTCACAGGTATTTGCTGCCTTATTTTGATGTTTCTGAGATCAGCAACAAAGCCTGGTTTTGAAATAGCAACCCCTTCCATGTCATTAATAATACTGCTGCTATTAGTCAACATCTCAACGGCCTCTGTCATTCTTGGCCGAAGCCTGGCGGTTTCTTGCACGCAAAGTAGCCCCACTTTTAGGAACCTAACGGCTTCTTCTGCCACCAAGCTCAGATTTGTAATTACCGGATCCACCATATTTACTAGCTCGTTAGCTTTATAAGCTGCCCACACCTGCACGTTTACAAACATGTTCACATACATTGGACCCTCACGTACATAATAATGGACGACTCATGTCTTTGTTCTTATTCGAGCTTTTTTTCTCAAGAAAGCCCATTAAATTTCTTACCTTCTCTACCAGGAAACGATCCGTATCCTGATCAGCATCAACTACTGCTTGGCCGCTAACAATTTGTAAGAGTAATACTCCAAAGCTATAAACATCTGACTTCCGTGTCAACTTCCCAGTAGTGGCATACTCAGGAGCAAGATAGCCCCTAAAACATCACAAGAATATATCAAACACACGTTAATTTGCCAGAGAACAAGAAAGATCCAATTTACTTAATTAGCGATTTGTACCGTTACGTAGTGATGTCACTTACAACGTGCCAGCGACTCTAGTACTGACGTAAGACCTGTCGTCCCTAAATAGCTTGGCGAAGCCAAAGTCAGATAGTTTTGGTGTGAAGTTATGATCAAGGAGGATGTTGCTGGGTTTGATATCTCGATGGACAATGTGAGGTTTTAGTTGGTCGTGGAGATAGGCAAGGCCACGTGCCACCCCTATAGATATGTTGCTCCTCAATTCCCATCTAAATTTCATCCTTCTTTCCTCTGTGGCTGCACGTATCATCATCAAACAAAAAAGCCAAAATTATTTGAGACTCTGCTTCGTTATTAACTTCCTGACACATGCTAACAAGCCAAAAGGTACGTACCTAAAAAAGTGCGGGAGAGGCTATTGTTTTCCATGTAATCGAAGACCAAATATCTTCGGCCTTCCTCGACAGCACACCCTCTAAGACTAACTAGATTTTCGTGCTTGATACGACACAGTGTGGCCAATTCTGCCACGAATTCCATTTCTCCTCGCATGGATTCTAGTTCGATTGAAAGCACTTTCACAGCCACAACATGACCGTTCCGAAGCTGCCCCTTTACAGGTCAAATATAAGCAGTCAGTTTTTAGAGAGATTATATATTTATAAGTTAAGGTTTTAAATTGGATCACTTATTAGAAGTTTTAGTTTCTTTCCATAAAATGGCGTATCATCAAGTGTGTAGGGTGAGTAGGAAAAGAGCAAGAAAAACCTTGTAAACAGAAGCGAATCCGCCTTCTCCAACCTTGTCCCAGGAATTGAAACCTCGAGTGGCTAATTCCAATTCGCTGCCAGAGAATACACGAAATGCTTCACCATCACTGCCTCCTTCTGAGTCATCATCTGCGGAGTATTACATGAACTAATTTAAATTCAAAGCACAGAAGAGCGAAAGAAGAAAGGAACATGTACAATAGAAGACAGAACATGTGGATCAGCAGAAGGAAGTTTTGTACCTAGGTGACTTGGTTCATTGACTGAAGGTGAGAAACAAGCCAGAAACGAACGAGGAATCTTCATGTCTGAACTCCGAGAATGGAAGCGTACATGAGCTATGGTGGGATGTCGGATGACAAGACGGTGGTTATATGTATATATATAACGGTTGTGGAAAAGGAGGGTGCAAAATTTGGAAGAGAACAAGTTTGGCGACTGAATAGAAGCTAAGTGAGAACAAGAATGCTCGGTACCGTTGATTATGACAACGTCTCTGCCTTTCTCCCTTTGAATTTTATTTCTTTAATCAAAGTCTCCCACCTCAATTCCTTTTGGAAGTTTCATCGTGTCTTCTTCATCAAACCAATCTGCATCTTTTTTAAAGAAAAATAAAAATAAAAAGCTAGCGTCTTCATTTTAATTTGATTGAGAAAACACCACGTGCGTCCTTTTTACATGTCGGATTTTGTTTACTACAAATAGCAATGCTGAATTGAACCACACGGATTAGCCGCCACGCTCCCTCTTAGGAACTAGGAAGGGTGCTTTTTTTTTTTTTTTTCTTTTTAAAATAACTGAATACAATATTTACTTCTATTGTTACTATAAAATTCCTACTTATTAAAATGTGATTAGTGAATATAGTTTATTTAGTCACAAATTATGTAGTACATGTTATTGAGGAAAAAAAATCCACTTTTTATATTATAATTAAATTAAAATTGCGCGTAGAAACTATTCAAATTATTATGTGTGGTATTAATCAACATGATTGTTATTTTGGCTAATGTGTGATTATATACACACACAGAAGTAGGTGGACGCGTCTGCATAGCGCATACCATAAATTTTGTGAAGATTTTAGTTACAGTCGGGGGGTCAACTCTGCTTTTTTCATCATAAGAGAGTTAAATTTTAAAGATAAATCTTAAACTTTCATTTTCCAAATCTTCCCGCTGGCGATCGACACTGTGGACTGAATTCGTTCGGGCTTATCCTCTTACCTCAATATCTATCTTTTGACACGTTTTAACGCGATGCAGAATCTGAACCTGAGTATAAGTTTGATCAATCGGGTTTTTTTGACTTTGATATGTCATATGTCAAATTATCTCATTTCAGCATAGAATTTAGCAAAAGTGTTCCATCCCGATCGAGTTTATCTTATTTCATCATTTTTATTTAGACCAATTTCGGAATTGAAAACCAGCTAAACACCGTTTTTCTAACATTCTAAATTCCTAATAACTACTTGTAAGTTGTAATAATAACGAGAAACACCTCTTTAAGTTTTTGATCATGCATGTGATGCCAAAGAAGCAAAAACGACAGATACAAGCTTTTAAAAACAATAACCAGCTAACGACGAGCTCCACCAAAAAAAAAAGGGGGGGGGGGATCATTTTGTGTCTGATAATTGATATAATTGGCAGTCCACTTGTGTTGACAATGTCATCTTCAAGATATTTAGGCGCAAACCAGAGATATAATATTAAATGTTGCGTCCAAAGAGGAAGATCCACAATATGAGTGTTGCGTCCACAATATGATGTCATAATCAAATCATGAGATGCTTGCGGTGAGTTCATGTATTCGGTGGGATTGTGAAAGCTATGTCCACGCACAAATCACCAAACTGGCAAAATCCTCCATCCACTCGTGAACTTGATTACTTTCTTTTTCTTCTTTTTGGGTAGGATAAGTTTGACTGATTTCACGGTTCTGCAAAATTACCAATTTTTGTTCACACTGCAAGGAAGAGAAACTGAAATCATCCACTTTCACTAGAACGTTAACTTCTAGCAGAAAAAAAGTTGTTATAGACATGTCACGTTGCATATCAAGAAAAATTACCGGCCACCACCTAACCTCTCAGCCGCAGCCTCAAAAAGGAAAAAAATGAGCTACAGTTATTAGTGTGTGTGGAAAGCAACACTGGAGATGAGATTGCGGGCCAGAATTTGCGATATGGTTATACGGATTGAGTATCAATTATCCATTTTTATACCTCATTTGATAAAGTAGACAAAAATAGTTTCTTTTTTAAAAAAAACAAAAAACAAAAGCTAGTCACTTTATGACCAGCTTCCAGTCCCTCATCAATGGTGTCCCTGGCTGGAGGTTTACGCAATCCGATTATGCTCGCCACCCAAACTTCCCTGAGAGATTCCATCTCTGTTTTTTTCTCAATCCCGGTGCCTCTCCATCAGTGCTCTACGCATTGGTTCGACTCCATGTTTCCTCCAAGTGGTTCATCCTTCTGAGTCCCTCATTTTTCATAACAAGTCTGTAGCTCTTCGACGACAAGCTCCGAATCTTCATATGCGCCAAATCTTCATTCTTCTTCAGTTGGCGCCTGCTCGGTTCATCTTCTCGTGAATACTTCCAAGTTTGAATTCTCCCGTGGTGCAAATTGCTAAAAAGGGACAAATTTTGCGTATTTATACCTTCGGAACATCCCGATTCAGGAACATCTGGATTTTTCGGCCCCTAGAGTAAAATCAGACTGAAACACTGCTTTATTTTGATTGAAAAAGTGAGCTTCTGGATATTTTTCTTCATATCTCGCAACTTGAAAGAAGCCTCTCATTCAATGGGTAACATAGGAAGTAGCAGCGCCAACGGCCGTCGGAGAAGCCATAGCAGACGGAGTCATCCACCTCCGCCACCGCCGGTTAGGCCGCAGCCAGAAATCGCGCCGAATCGGTCTGTTCATCCAGCATCTACACCTCAGAGATCGCAATCCCCAAACTCGAATCCTTCCCCGTATTTCCAGTACCCAGGTCACTATTCCGCTCCCCATCAGGCTATGCCGGCGCCTTTGCCGGCTCCTCTCGATCACCACCATCGTGCGAGGCCTCATCCACAAATGGACCCGTCATGGACGGGTTCTAGTTACCATTGCGGGCCTGCTATGGCTCCGCCTACACCATATGTAGAGCATCAGAAGGCGGTTACCATAAGGAACGATGTTAATGTCAAGAAGGAGACTCTAAGGATTGAACCCGATGAGCAAAATCCTGGGAGGTTCCTCGTTGCTTTCACATTCGATGCCACCGTTGATGGGAGGTAACTTTTGTTTCTCCATTTTTAGCTGAATGAAGAAAATCTGCGCTATCGTTATCTATCGGATCATGTGAAGAGGATGCCTGATTAAAGAAAATCTGTGTTGTGTCTGGGAATTATACATGCCTTCCAGTTTTTATTAGAGATTGTCAGATGAAAGGTTGTGGATAACTTTTGGGATGCGAATAACCATTCTTCCCGCATTCTTTAGTAAACTCTTGCTAAAATAAGATCCTTTGATACGCAGTTTGCAATTTGAAAACTACAGAAGCAAATCTGCAAACCACCGATATTATATGTGTGTGTCTGTTACAACTATATTTTCTTGTGCTTGCTATCTGTTCACGCTTTGTTACGTTCTCAATTATTGAAATTTGATGGTAACTTGGCTGTTAAACGATGATGACAATTTTTCACTGCAAGTTACGGACATACGGTAGCAAAGAAAACTGGCCAGCATAAATTGTGACCGGTTAGCATAAAGAGTTTAAGCAATGAAGACACGCAACTATTGACGTGATCACGGTTTAAGATCTTAATAGTTGATAGCATAACATGAACAGATGGCAACCACAAGGGGGTGTAAAATTTTGAGTTACAAGCATAGAGGTTACTCGACTAAAAAACGTACGCTTTGGATAGCTCACTTATTTTTCTTTGATTATCTAATTTTTGGATATTGGAGTAAGTTTTCTGAGTAACCAATAGTCATACCAATGTTAATGGTGATAAAATTCTTCAACGATATAGGTGGTCCATGTTAGGAACAAAGACAAGATTTGTTAAAACATTGTCAGTTTGGCCACAAACTTAACTTATGCATGCTAATTTCTTTGTACATATCTTCTATATATCAATCTGTCAATACATCAAAAAGACATTCAGTTCGAAAATGTAATCTCTTTGGTTACAATCACTTGTATAACTTTTATAAGTTGGCTTTATGCATGTTTTAGCAATTGTTTTGGTAGAGCTGTATAAGAAAGTATAATTATGATTTATACCTGTTATTTGAATACACATAATTCAGAAGACTTAAGGTATGTTTAGTTTAGTGATGAATTTGAAATGCTAGTGCTGGTAAATGCTAAATTTCCATTTTTGCGGGAATTTATGATGTCATGGACATTGTTTAGTATTGTTCTTCGTTTATCTGTTGTAATGGTGTTGTTTCCTGTTATCTCCATTACAGCATCACCATTCTTTTCTTTGGTAAAGAAGATGATAGCTGCTTCCTCACACCAATGAAGCAAAATATTCTTGCCCCTGTAACTGTAAGTTTCCAGCAAGGTCTTGGGCAGCAGTTTAAGCAGCCAATTGGAACTGGCATTGACTTTTCAATCTTTGAGGAGTCAGAATTATCAGAAGTGGGTGTAATAGATGTGTTCCCTCTAGCAGTGAAGGCAGATGCTTCCGGTGGTGAACAAGATGGATCAAATGAAAATTTAACATCTGGTAACAGAAACTCTCAGATAACTCTGGCAGCATTTGAGAAGGAGAAAGGAAAATTCCGTGTAAAGGTAGTTAAGCAGATCTTATGGGTAAATGAAATGAGGTATGAACTACAGGAGATATATGGTATTGTTAATTCAGTGGAGAATGACTTGGATGAGAATGATTCAGGAAAGGAGTGTGTTATCTGCCTCTCAGAGCCACGAGACACAACTGTTCTACCCTGCCGACACATGGTACTTGCTGTTTGCATTTCTTGGTTAACATTTATGAATAGATGTCGGTATGATGCTGATTGTATAGCACATACTAAATTACAGTAGTAAACTAATATCAAATGTTTATCTCAGCCAAATTGAATGACTAAGATTTGCCTTCAATTATTCTGTCTTTGATATTGATGAACTTACATATCAGTCCTTGACTTCATCTTGATATACGTTGGTTGCATTCCCTTTCTTGCTGCAGTGCATGTGTAGCGGGTGTGCTCAGGTTCTGAGGTTTCAGGCGAATAGATGCCCAATTTGCAGACAGCCAGTTGAGAGGCTTCTGGAGATAAAGGTCAATAATGAAAACCGGCCTGAGGAATGATATTATTCAGATACAGTGTTGGTGCCTCCAGCTTCCTGATGCTGTACAGCCCACTATTATACTTGATACTTCTCCAACGGTCCCAGTTTTCTTTCCCATACTTTTCCTGAATTTCAATTAAGGAAATGGAGATTATGTATGGTAAGCTGTTTGACAAAGACAAATGGCTTACATATTACACCTTATTATACTGTAAGACAATATATACCTGTCTGGCGTTACAACAAAGTGGGTTGCCATGAAAAAATTCAAAATCAAATGTGTTATTTCTTCAGGTGACTTCTTGTTAAACTTGTTTTTTTTTTCCCTAGCGTTTCGGTTGATAGTTTGGTCGTCCCTCACAGATAGTCAGTAATTTGTTATGCTTTTGCCTTCATGTGTTCCATTTACTGATTGATAACTAGCCTTATTATCATTTACGTGGTGGTGGAGTATTTGCAAAGTTGAAATCTTCGATTATCATTTCTCAACCGCATTCGTACATTCTAGTGACATTTTAACAGACATGGTTGGTGATGTTGGATATTTTGTCTGGTTTAAACTGAAGCTGGACTTTTCATGCAATGGATTTGGTGATGTCATTGGGTAGTACTAGTAAAGGACATCACGAGGTCAAAATTGACATTAACCATCATCTGTTTTCCTTCTCGCCAGGTAAATGTTTTTCGAAAGTGTCATCTCATAAGCTGGTTACTACTTTGTTTTGGTCACGTTCTTCAAAATGTACCGATTACAGTAGCTACGAAACTCTTTATGATCTGTTTAAGAAACAGAAGGAGCGAAATAATTTGACGAGTTAAGATAGTACACACAAAATTACCTCATCAGTATCAATCTCTCGCATTTTGTTCACTGTTACTGATCACATTATTTGGAACTTCATTGAGTTCGAAATTTACCAGTCTGAAGGACTGATTTAACTAGAAGGCCAACCAAAGCATTCCTTTGATGATCTTGAACTGAATAAAACACGAATGAAATTAAAGAGAAAAGTAAGAGCGAGTCAAGTCGAATTCATGAGGGACCATTGCTTGGATTATCATCTGTATGAATATCCAATTATGTCTCCAATTTTAAACCAAAACGGATTTTTCTTTGGCGGCGATCCATTCATCATCGTACTAGTTTAAGCCCAACGGCAAGCTTTTGCATATTTGCACAATAACGATGAGCTGATAAAAGTACAAAAGTGCCAGCACTGATTTTATTTCCAAACAAGAATGAGAATGGGGGTTTGATTTAGCAATAGGGGCGGGCATTCATACCAACCTCCTTTAACTTCACAAATGACAACCTCAACTACAACACAACACAACAATTGGACTTGAAGCCCAAAAATACATCAAACAAAGGCATCCACCATACACGTACGCAATCATCTTCATCACCAAGCGTTTACATCTCCCCACCATTGATGGACATAGACACCATTGCTTCTGAGGCCCTTGTACATATTCATGAAGCTTTCCTTCGTCTTCACACTTTGACCATCTCCTACATCTGGGCAGCCCAGGAACAGCTCATGAACAAAACATATAGCTCCACTTTCAAATATATCCGACAATAGCTTCATCTCAACCTCTCCAGCATTCATCTTCAGGACCACAAAATCCGCATTTTGCACAGTTTCTTTGAACCACTTGAGAAAATCAAACTCTTCCTCTCCCACAAATGGATCCAGGTCATTCTCGCTACTATTCTCCGATGTAGCAACCTTTCCATCCAATCCTGGATGATAAACAAACGTAAAACCAGGTCGTTTCACGTGGGATATCAGAATGGAAGTGTTGTAGTGAACAAAATAGACGCTGAAAGCTTTCAGGTCAATGGGGTAAGATGGGATGAGCCAATCACTGATATTGCCTTTGTTCACAAGCTCACCAACTCCAATATCAATAAACACCAACCGTTTCCTACTAGAAAAGTCCACAAACTCAGGCAAATAAGACATCCCTTTCGCATAATCCAGAGGTTTTTCCTCCAAAAGCGGTTCCATCAGCTTCATGAAGGGCTCGGTAAAGTTAAGACTAGGACAATTAGGTGGCAGGGCGTTCTGGTAGAAGACTCTGTTTTCGGATCTTTTCTTGAAAACAACGAGGTTAAGTTCATTGACATATTTGACATGGACAATGCTGGAAGATCTCAGCAATGAAGACACTGGACTAACGGATTTTATCAAGTCATTTGGGTTTGAATCATCAACGGCCACGAGGATGGCTCCGATTCCACCGGGCTTTAGGATGCGCTCAACCTCGAACACAAGAAGAGCAGGGACCGGAATTTTATCTAGGTCCTTGGAGAAGACGAAGTCGAATGAACTGTCCTGGTAATTAAGGTTGTACACAATTTTCTTGTGTTTGAGATAAAATGTGCGTGGTTTATGAACACCCATGACACTGGAGAATCCCAAGCGCTGCATTGCCGGAACAGCCATCGGCGATGACTCTCCGATACAGAGACTTTTGGCATCGCAGTCCAAGAATTGTTTACCCATCAGCTCAGTGACTACATTCACAGTCAAGTTGACATCTTTTTTGCAGTTTATAGATTCGTATGAAGCCCAAAAGGTGTTGAGGATTCGAACCTGAAACAAATAGGAGCCGGGAGTGACGGTGGTGGAATCGGAATCCGCCATACAGTCATCGTAGGTAATGGGAGTCAGTGATCCCAAATCGAAGGCGGGCAAGACGCGGAGCAAAGAAACAATGGAAATAGCAGATGCAAGGACGAGTGTGCGAAAAAGGATACGTCTGGCTATAGACTCGCCGAGTGTCTGAAATTTAACGGCCTCTTTATCCATGACAGTTTCATACTTGATATCTGAAAACTTCACTAGACTCTTCTTGGAACCCTCGTCGAAACAGCTTTCACCCATGTTTTGGATCACTCAATTCCCACATGAACCCAGAGATCAACTCGTATTCCTAAACTTTGGGCTCAATAAATGATAAAAGCACAGGGATCTGAGAAGAAGAAGAAGAATGTGAGTTTGGTTTAGATTTAGAGGAGGGGGAGGGAAAGCTTTGGGGAAACTAGAGAGAGTGAGGGAGAATGAAGGGAGAGTGTGTTGGGAAAAATATGGAGAAAGTAACAGCGTGCAATGCGGATCAATTCCTCATCTCATCCCTTGCTTTTTTCCACACTAATCTCAGCACTCCAATAGAATTTTTTTTACATGTCCATGAATTCAATTATGTGATTTTCTTTTTTTAAAAAAAATTAGCTATTAATCATAGCCGTTGGATTAGGCCTAAATCTAACTGCATGTAATCATAAAATTATTATTTTTTATATATGTGAGGGGAAAGGGGAGGGGGGCGGGACCGAGATCGAACCCGCATATATGGGGAAGGCCAGCTCTAGGAACTGACACGAAAACCATTGCACTACTAAGTGCAACCGCTAATCATAAAATTATTAGAGTGTGGTCTTGTAATTAAAAAGAGAGTAAAATTATCCCAGCTGAAAAAAAAGAAAGAACAGGAGTTGGTGAGAGAGAGAGAGAGAGAGAGAGGGGAGGCAAGTCTTACGTGGCAGAAACAAAAGTGAAGAACCTTGGAGTTATGATATAGTAGAAGGTTAATTAGTAAAGCTGTTTCGTAAATATAAGTTCAGGAACAATGTTACACTGAAATTTTTTTTTTGTTTTAATGTTGATCTAGAAGTTTCAAAACGTAGCAATGTTACCTTATTACGTTAAAAAATTAATGTTGATGGTAAAAAAATTGACATTAATCACTAACTTTTTAACGAAAATGGATAACATTACTACGTTTTAAAACTTTTGAGACAGTATTACTCCTCATCAAAAACTGGGACAAATTTAGTACTTAATTCTATAATAAAAGAGTTTTATAATGGGATAAAGGCACGTGTGGGTGGATGGGGCCATGGACCACTTGTGTTTCTCCACTATTGTGTGACGGGTGTGAATTAGCAGCCCCAAGCACCAATTATAATTATAATTAATAAAGCTTAGCCTTTTGATTGTTAATAATATATGTGTGCTGGCACAAAATAATGGGTGCATTCCCATAATTATGTACGAATCTGGGCATAGTAGAATGGAGCCGTTGTATTACGTACGAATGCGAATAGAGTAGAAAATAAAAAGGAGATTACAACGAAGCAGGCCGCTTTGTGGGGAGACGTACACAGACATGAGATAGAAACATCTAAGCTGTCTAAATGAGATCTGAAGGATCAATATTTAATTTTCTAAAATTGCTAATTTTAAAATGAAAAAGTCTTTTTTTTTTAAACGCCAATTCAAAGATTATTTTTATTTTATATTTTCTACTTATTAAAATAATTTTTGATAAAAATTAGCATTTTAAAAAAATAAAATCTGCATTGTCTAGATGAGATCTAGACGGCTCAGATACTCATCCTTTGGGCCAACTCTCGCAGGAAAACCGGATCCCGGAGACACCCTTTTCTTTTTGAGAACAAAAGGTTGCTCTGAGGAAGGGTGATTTGCTACTTTACTGCTCAAAAGGATCAGGATTAATATAATTAAATAAATAAGAGAGATCAGGGGGTTTAATGATATGATTGAGCTCATTAGCTGCTCCTTTATGCGCTCCACCTGACATTCATTCTCTTATTTTATCAACCCACCCCCATAATGCATTCACTCTTTATAACTCACATTATTAAATTCTGAATAATATTCATTTATACTGCAGCATCATATAACATGAATATGATATTTAGCAAACCTTAAACCCCTCTTCTCCAAGTTTTTACTTTTCAATTTAGCAACATCAGTTTGAATTTTCACGAGTGTCAATGCAACCTCTGATTTCAATCTCATCCAAAATAGAAATTGACTTCCTCACCATTTTTCTTTTCCTTTGTCTTTCGTATGTTTTTTGTGTGGTAACTCAATCACATCTACTTGTCCATTAATTCTTGTTACAAGATACCTAACAGATTTTAATGAAACATTTTCGACTCATACTTCCAAACATCAGGCTAGTGAATTGTGCCAAAAGTATACTTCAAAATATTGATTGATATTGAAAAAATACTTCATAATCTTAAAAAATTATTTTAGGATCTTGAAAAAATATTTCAGGATATTGACTGGTATTAAAAATATATCTTAGAATACTGATTGATAACCCAAAAAATACTTCATGATTTTGAAAAATTATTTTAGGATATTGAAAAAATATTTCAGGGTACTAATTGATATTAAAAATATATTTCAGGGTATCTTTTTAAGATCCTCAAATAATTTTTCAAGATCATAAAGTATTTTTTCATTGTCATTCAATAACCTAAAGTATCTTTTTAATATTAGTCAATACCTTAAAACATATTTTTCTAATAAAAAAGGGCATTCCTCCTTTGCGCCAAAACACACCCATTTGGTGCAAAGGAGGGCCACCAGGGCGCCATGATGAGTAGTTGTGTATAAAAATATACACAACTGCTCATTATTTACAAGGTATACATGTATGTGGAATACAGAAGGACCTAAAATGTCATCTTTGCTGTTTATGAAAATAGCAACGACAGAGAGGAAGATGGTGGCGAAGGCGCTTTGTTCTTTGTTTCATGCGTTGGGGAAGCAACCGAGAATTTGAAGGACAATTTAGTACTTTTAAATTTATTTGGTCATATTTAATTATTACAGTTTTATGGTCCTTTTAATTAAATATTATTTTATCTAGGTCATTTATTTTAATTTTCCCTTAAATCAATAAGAGAGGGTATGAGTGTATGACAAAATGGGATAAAATTAATGAGTTGTTGCATTGTGATTAGACAATATATAGATAAGTTGGAATCAAATGACACCTGGACAACAGTGAGGGACCCACTAAACATAAAAGTAACACCATATTACCTCAGTTAATGGTAATGACATTTTTGCCCAAGAAGTTTGTGACTATTTTTGGCATCTTAAAAAATGTTCATTCGTATTTTTACCGCTTAACCCTTATTTT
Organism: Acacia crassicarpa; assembly: GCA_034222035.1. Lineage (NCBI taxonomy): Eukaryota > Viridiplantae > Streptophyta > Magnoliopsida > Fabales > Fabaceae > Acacia > Acacia crassicarpa. Next base: position 56,864,805 of record JAWXYG010000002.1, on the reverse strand, counting down.
TATTCCACTTTTTTTAACTATACTTTTACAGTTAAAATTCCATATTTTAATTTCTATTATCGTCTGATTCTTACTTTTTTTTTTAAATGAAAACAGAAATAATAAATATTCTGCTTCTTACAACAGCACTGGCCACGGGCCAACAGGTTGTTCAATCATGCCATTTTTGAGCCCATTGACATTTTGCCTTGTATTCTGAGACTGAGCCGATTCCATCCAAATGGAAATGAAATCATGGATCACGCGTGCCTAGTGACCTCGCATGGGTCCTTTTCCTTCTTCTATCGGCCCCATGCGGTGCAGTTTCACACCCCTCTTGGTCCAATTTTTTTATTAAAACAAAAAAATCAGACACTTACTAAAAGGATAATTGTGACTGATATTGAAAAAATAATTTATGACCTTAAAAAAATTATTTTAGAATCTTAAAAAAATAATTCAAGTAATGCTTTTAGCATATTTTTTCAAGATTTTCAAATAATTTGTTAAAATCGTGAATTATTTTTTCAGTATTAGTCAATATCCTTTTAATACCACTCAATACTCTAAAACATTTCTTCACAATCCTAAAATAATTTTATTATTTTTTCAGTATCAATCAATATCCTTTTAGTATCAATTAATACTTTAAAATACTTTTCTAAGACCCTAAAGTAATTTTTCAAGATCTCAAAAAATTGTTTCAGTACCATTCAGTATACTGAATTATCTTTTTACTATCCAGCAGTAGCGCTTGATTTTTCTTTTTCTTTTTTAATAGAAGGGATTAGGAGGGGTGTGAAACACATCGAACACAACGGACAGAAGAGGGAAAAGGACCTAAGCCAGGTCCTTGCCTAGTTGCCTACATCGTCTAATAGCTCTCTCATTCCCAACAACGCTTCAGATTTCAATAGTTGATTTTCTTTGCAGAAATTAAAGAAACAAAATAAATTACTTCAAGAAATTTATCGTTTTTTCTCTAAACTATATTTTATCTGATTTATAAACTGATATACAATCTAATGATATACAACATATGATATGATTCAGTAACTTATTTTGCTTCTTTAATCTATCTAAAAACAAGTCACCTCTTTAGGACTGGAGGGAATAATAATCACTAAGAAATTCACTTCCATTCTGATTCCCTCTTCCTATATCTATCCTCCCAAACATACTCTCACGTTCCCAAAGGCAGAGGCCGCTCCAACAACTAGTGTATGTAACTAAGATTCTATACCAAAGGCCCCCACCACAATAGATTTAAAAGTGCCTTTGCCATGTCCTCCAAATTGTGACAATCCCAATAAAAGAATTGACGCCTAAGACCCACAGGATAAATGATGACCCCAGTGCACCTTAAAAATACAAGGTAACTGGAGATCAATTTCACATTATTCCTATTATTAGGTCTACTTTGACAACAGCCGTTTTCTAATTACAGATGGAAGTGATAGAGAATTCTCTCATCCTCTCTTTGCCATCGATGGCAAGGCATGCTCATCCTTCAATATACAGTAGGACCAGTTGGTTCATCTTCTGAGAAATCATGCGAAAACTAGGAAACCAACCGGATAAAAGGACAATCAACCAAGTAAAAAAAATATAAAAAGGGATTAAATTCCCTTTAGATTGACAGAACATAGTCAGTCATTGTCTGTAACTAGTATTGCTAACCTTGCTTGGAAATAGTGGTTTCTCCCTCAAGCTGGCAGCTAGCAAGGTTTCAGAGCTGCTTGGTTGGCTCTCAGTTATCCCAGGTCTCGTCCAGATTTTAATGTGTCCTTCCCGACAAGCAGTGAGTACAGATTCCTGGGTGAATATCAAGCCTGAAAGGGGTTCTGTGTGTGCACGATGAGTGACAAGAGGCGAGATTTTAGGAACATCACGCATGCTTGGAGAAGATTGCAGTGTACCCGACGGGACAACACCGTCCCAGTGAGCTGACTGGCTCCCAGCACTGTAAGTGGGGGATCCACCAGGTGCACGCCGCAACGGTACCACAATCTCATCCATTTCCAGGTCCCACAGAAGCAACTGTGTATCCTGACCAATAAAATATCTTAGTTTTGGCAATTGAGAAGTATAGGAGTTTCAATAGTGACAGATGACTTAATTGAGAAGTATAGGAGTTTCAATAGTGACAGATGACTTAATTGAGAAGTAAAGGAGTTTCTTGAGCCAAAAAAAAAAAAGTACAGGAGTTTCAATGTAGTGACAAGAGTCTAAGTGATCGCGCAAATGAAAGGCCATTTTCACAACTCTGACCGCATCAACTATACTACCTGTGACACATTTCTTTCTTTAAAACTTAAGTTCTAGGCAAGGCCATGTGACACATTTTATAAGAAATTCACGATCCATTCTTCTTCATGAATGGAAATTTTATGCAGTTCAAAATTCCCTCTCCAGATTGGTAATAATTCAGCAAGTATATTTTCATAAATAACACTGTTCTCATCAGGCATTCTGCAATACCATTTACATAAACAATATTTCATGTCAAGGGGGCAAGGGGCCCCATCCACCAGGTAACTAGAATTGCCTGACAATCATATCAAATCTGAAAGCTGCTAAAAGCTTTCAACCAGTACCAAATTACCACGAGAGTAAATTTATGTTTCCATATGAACTTTTACTTTCTCACATAAGTATTGCCACATCTAGAAACAAAAGGCATCTAACTATCAGCAAACTTTATATGAGCAGGCAGAGGGGAACTTATTTTCAAAGTGATAAAATATATTAAGGAATGAAAACAAAAAAATCATGTGAAGATCTTAAAAAAGCCAAAACTACAGAGGACATGTCATTTTATGTTTTCACAAAACACCTTAGTACCTGACCAACAGATCCAAACCGATACATAACAGTTTCAGTACTATCATCTGAATTAGGTGGTGTCCAATATGAATCGAAAGCCACTCCGCTGACCTGTAACAGCATGTGGCATATTGTTACTCGGAGCTCAGATTATAAATATATATAATGCTTGCTGCAAATTAACAAGAAACTTACCCATGAGTTGTGTCCCTCACCCCATGCCACAACCTTGTGGTCCTCCATGCTCCAAACTTGCACAAGATCATCTTCTCCGCCAGTCAAAATATATTTTGCATCCGTGCTGTTAAGCAGATTTTGATTAAGGTCTTGCAATCTCAATGCGTGAGGCCAAAAAAAGGGATACTCTAGAGCGCGATAAATATAATTTAATAAATTTGAGTGCAATAAACAAACCAAAGATGGAAATGAATCCAACAATGGCTGTTTACTCTTACAAAAGTGACTTGGATCAAACAAGTCTCACCTCCAAGCACAACATAACAGAGCGCCATAATAACTTTTACCACCACATATAAGTTGTTCCTTAGAGAAATCAAACACTCGCAAATAGCCTGAATGCGGTAAGCCAAATAAGATCAATAAGGTGTTCTTGCAAGAAAAGCAGCAGAACCACCAAATGCTGATGTTGTTTAAATGAATAAATTTAATTTGATATACCATCTCTTCCAACAGTTGCTAAGTATGCACCATCATTTGAGAAAGAAATACTGTTAATTGAACCCTGGCATATATGCCATCTAGCCACTGGATTACTCTGCATAGAATATGTTTTGGAAAAAAAAAAAATTGGGGTTAACAAACAAGTGGTGAGAACTAGACGAAGCATTCATTCTTATGCTACCAGTGAAATTCGTGGGAATCAGGAATTCAGTCATAAAAGCCTTGCCACAAAGAAGGCTGAAGATGATTACATACAAAAACCCATAACATCTGAAGGACATATTGATACACATATTTTTTATTATACTTCCAATATAATATAAATGGCTTGACCAATTTGCATTATCACACCACAGATTATGTAAAGGAATATCATTCTAAAACAGCACATGGCTTAACCGTAAACCACTTAGATAGTGAAGATTGAGGATAAATAAACAAATGATCTACATTGACTGCCCCATGAAACCATTCAAACCACTTAATGTTACCAGAGAAATGCAATAAATTATAGACAAGTGCAAAATATATAATCAATCATAAACAATGTAAATCTAAAATGTGTTGAATGTGCTGTGACCTTTTTGACTAGGTAATATCGTTTATAAAAATTGGAAGTTTACAATACTAGAGTTGAAGTTGTATGCTTCATCTTTCCCTTGTTTGAAATATAACTCATGTGTCAATAAACAATATCATCAACAGTAAAGTATATGGTTCTGATACAAACACATATCAATGGATAATCATTACAGAATAGCAACAGATTTTGAAAAATAAAATAATTTTACAAATGTTGAATTTTAGAGATGCAGTTGTCCTACCCATACTTTGCTTAGAAACTAATTAGGCATAAAACTTAATACCTTACTGTAACGTGCATGAGAAACAGAAAACTGTGCTTGATCCTTAATAATTGGGAATGAAGAATCTCCAGCACCATCTTTGTTCTGAAATGGGAGGAAAGCTAACATATGACCAACTGACTGTAAAAATCCTCATTATACAAGAACCTTGAGATGAGCATCTCTCTTTATAAATGAGGCTTGCCTTTTCATATACATACAAATTCCCATCGGCATGAGTAACAACAAAAGCACCATCACCTCCAGGAATCCATGCAATACTAGTACAACGACTGTCCAGAGCAATGGATATCAATCAAGTTAGATTCCAGACAGCACCTAAAAACGATATTCTACTATGTATGAAAGTTCTTTGAAATAACACTAAATGAAATCTTGATAAAGCCATTAACTTGGGGAAATGGCTTCTGACTTGTCAAAAATCCAATCCAATTACAACAATTAAGATAACTGATTTCACTACTAGACATAATTCACACACCTTACCTAGTATATGTGCACATTTGTGTGTGTGTGAAATACAGCAAAATACACCCAAGGCCATGAAAGCAGACAGCCACTTATGTCAACACTAAGATTGGATCAACACTTGCCTGTTGTTGACAGAACCATCCTTGTTGTAATGATGAGCTCCTACAAGCTTTTTACCGACATCCTGTAATTGCTGTCTCAGTGACACTGAGTACACTACAATAATACACACAGGAGAAATAAATTCATAAAGCCTAAATAAACAATAAAATTGAAATAAAGAAAGATGGAAAGTTTGGAATTTATCAAACTATTTACCATCACCCGTACTCAAACCAATAAGCAAATCATGTCCATCCTTCGCTTCCTCATCAAAGGCGTGGCACACAGGATTCGAATTACTGAAGTGAATGGACTTTATAGGATCCTACATCCAAAACAAGAAAAATCTAATATGCCAAATCCAAAATCTCCCCTACCCCCCAAAAATTAATAATTCAAATTCCATCATCTGTCTACCTTGTCTTGAGAATTCAATACACTAACAAAAATTGCATCACTAACATTGAAGATCAAGTACGTTCCTTTCCCATCAAAATTTGAATTAGCCATTAAACTACTTGAACTTGAGGCACCAAGAGAACCAATCCTACTGTTTACCCCAATATTCTTGCTGCTACCATTCCCTCCAACAAAACTAAGTGCACGGCTTCCATTGCCACCTCCCCACAATCTAGCAGCTGCTGACCGTACCCCACTGCTGGCACTAAAACTTGATGGTGGGGCAGTTGGTGTCGAAGGAGCTGGCTTCTCCTTGAGATGTGCAAGAGTTACCTAATGGATTAATCAAACAGCAACGTGCTGCTAAGATAAACGACATATTGCAAACAGTGAAGGGAGACACACAAGCTCGGAAAGGAGACACATTTCCTAAGGAAATTGGGCTTTTCAGGATGAAAGCCAGAACATAAAAGCGTAACAATACAAAATAGCTCGACGATATTAAGAATAATCGATGAACTGAGAATAATATGGAAACTTTACTCGTTGATTCTCCGAGTCAATGAATTATGGACTTACATAACCCAAAATAACGTTCCGAAAAATTATACAGTGTGTCCTTGTTTTATTTTTTATTTTTGTTCTAAGGAAAGAAAAAAAAAAAAAAAAGCTAACCTCGATGTCAGAAACCAAAATGAAACAAATTAGAAATAATTATCATCTAACCCTAGGAACAAAAACAAGAATCATCATCGATTCGGCTAAATGGGCGTTATGAAGACATCCATCCTTTTTATATAGAACAGATATATACTTGGATTACAAATACATAAAGGAAAAGAAAATTGAGATGACCTGAGTGACGGTTTTGCCGAGGGCATAGTGAGGGAGGGCGGAAGGATGTGTCTTCTCGTACTGAAGCTTGTAGCGACCTTCAGGAGTCTTGAAATAAGTCTTGAGACCAGGGGATTGGGCGGTAGCGGATGAAGACGGGGATATCATGCCGTTGGGTGCGTTGATCATGGTGGCGATTAAGATGTGGACAATAACATAGGATCATGACACTAGGGTTCAATACGTTGAATTGATTTGAATTGGATTGAGGTCTTCGCCCTGCTCTGACGGTTGTCTTCTCCTCCGCAGCTCTTTTCCCGGTTTTTCACAGTGCGAGCATATGCTCTTCTGTCTTCCAATGGCTTCCAGATTAACAACGGGTTTACATCATTAGATTTTAGTTAGCTATAGTTTTGCGGCTTATTGAAACGCTGCGAACTGCAAATTGATTTTTTTTTTTTTGGTACAACTGCAAATTGAAATTGAAATTTCTGATACAAAACAAAACGGTCCACGATTTGACCCCACCCTCCGGTCAACGAATTTTTCGGCCCTCCCAAAGGGGGCCCATAAAATACATTGGACCGCTATGCTCCAATTCCTAGTAAGCCCACTACTCTTATGGACCTCATGGTAACGGATAATGAGCCCAAATAGTGCCTAATTCTAAAATTGACGAGGTTGGGTGGCATCCACCACCTCAGGTGAATTGAAAAAATAATAAATAAATAAAGAACATTATCTCCAATTCTAAATATAGGGCAAAGTTTGTAATATAAATTATACTACAAACTTTATCTTATATTTAGGAGGAGGGGAAGTATCAAAAACTTTTGTATACTATCATTTCGCTCTTGAAAAATCATGTCCTTAGGCTGTACAAGAATAAAGATGATAAAAAAGAATTATACAAGAACATATAGTTAGTCTAGTAGTGTAAAACCCCAATAAATTCCTCTCGAGTTCGAGTCTTAGAGAAGTCACTTGTGTTGAGAGGGAAAACATAAACTCCAAACTAGATATCGGATGTAACATGAAAAAACAAAAAACAAAAGAAAAGAAAGAAAATCAATTAACATGTGTCTAGCATGACCCAGACACACCCTTGATAATTTTCACTCCCATTTTAAAAACACCTAGAAACTTGCTTTTCTATAATATATGAGTAGGGGTGAAAATAGGCCAGGCAGCCTGGCCTGATCGAAGCCTGGTCAGGCCTGACCTATCAGGCTAAAAGGCTAAGTTAATTCCTATTTCAAGGCTTGTTTTTCTTAATAGGTCAATCTTAAGCCTACCAATGAGCTTTTTAGGGCAATTTAGTTGGTCTGTTATAAGGATAAAATGGTAAATTTGTAATTACTCTCTCTTCCCTCCTCTAAGATTTTGACATGTTAATATAATTCGATTTGTTTTTTGTCTATTTAAAGTAGGCTTATTTTTGCGTGAGGCTTATTGGCCTACTTAAAAAGATTTTTTATTTAAAAAAAACAAGGGGAAAAAACCCTCCTTAACAGGCCTGTGGCATGGCCTGTATGTATAAGCTAGGCTTAGGTCCAAAAAAAAATGACAAACCACGCTCAAACTACTTTGTAGCCAAATAAATGTCGCCTGTTTTCACCCTTAGAGTTATGAACACATATCTAGGCTAGAGGGGGAGAAAAACAAAACTAACACAAGCAGCAGGAGCCCTAGCAAATCAAGAATTATCAATGTTCTGCACTTAAATACAAATATAACAAGCAGAAGCAAATCAAGTTGGTTGATTCACTCTCACGAGAACAGATTAGGAAAAAGTGTTCCTAAAATCAAAGATAAAGGCCAACGTCGGTCCCGCCACCTGAAACTTGAAACTAAAGCAAGCATGAAACATTATGGGGTGGTTTGGTGGTTTGTCCAAGCAATAACCAAAAACAATCCATACTCATTGCCATTTTAGACCCCAGATCATCAATCAGCCAATCCTGCCTGTTTTTCCTGCTTCTCCAAGCAATTAATTCTCTCTTTAATCTCTCTGCTTCACACAGAAAATTTTAACACCCTGACGTCCTCTTGCCACCTTGTCCATTGCAACCTTTCACCAACCATTTGCCAATCAAATTCCTTAATTCCACTCACCTCCTTCATTATATATATATCCCCTCCACTTACTTACATTTCATTGCTCTTTCCTTCTCACAAAACCTGCATCAATATAATGTCAAATTTACGCTTCTCCTCTGTTCTAATCATCTTATTCTTCTTCCACACAACTTCTGCTCAAACAGCACCAGCAGCGCCATCAGGCCCCACCAACATAACCCAAGTCCTGGAGAAGGCAGGCCAGTTCACCACTTTTATCAAACTCCTCAAAGCTACTCAGGTGGCTGACAGAATTAATGCTCAGCTCAATAACTCAAACCAAGGCCTCACTATTTTCGCACCCACTGATAATGCCTTCGCTAGCCTAAAATCTGGCTTACTAAACTCCATCAGTTCCCAGGAACAGCTTCAGCTCGTGCAGTTTCATATCCTCCCCAATCTCTACACTGTGTCCCAATTTCAGACTGCAAGCAACCCATTACAGACGCAGGCCGGAAATGGAGGCGATGGTCAGTTCCCCCTCAACGTCACAACGTCGGGAAACCAAGTCAACGTAACCACTGGAGTCGTTGACGCATCTGTCGCTAATACTATTTACAGTGACAGCCAGCTTGCTGTGTATCAGGTGGATCAGGTGCTTCTTCCTTTGGCGCTTTTTGGCGCGCCCCCGACGCCGGCACCGGCGCCCGCGCCGACTAGGCCGGAGAAAAATGTCCGTGCTGCCGATTCTCCTTCTTCAACTACACCGGTTAATACTTCCGGCGTGCTGGGTCTCATTGGCCTGAGAGGGAAAGGGGCTATCCTCAGTGTTGCAGTCATTGCGGTGACAGCTTCGTGTTTGTGGCTTTAATCCAGGGGTGATTCTTCTTCTTCTTTTTTTCTAAGAAAAAAAATCAATTTCATGGAGCGAGTGTTTAGTTGATTGTTGATTATTTTATATCTTTGATGGAGATCTTGTTGTGTATTATTATTGCTTGCTGCAAAGCTATAAAACTTGTTTCTTGAAGAATAATAACGCAGCAATACGCGAAAGTGGTACTCCCTCCGGTACTAATTATAAGAATTAGTTGACTTTTTTGGAGAGATTAAGGAAGCTAACTAAATCACTTTAAAGTATTTTTATTTTTATTTTTTTCTTCAAAATAATTAATTTAACTAATAAACTAATATATAATCCAAAGACATACAACATATGAAATGATTAAGTAACTTATTCAACTTCCTTAATCTCTCCAAAGAAAGTCAACTAGTTCTTATAATTAGGACCGGAGGTAGTAATAATTAGGGTCCATTGACTTTTTAAAAAGTGTTCTTTTTTATTTATTTTTTAAGCTTTAAATTAGAACTTAAAAAAAAAAAAGAGCATCTTGACTTTTTTTTTACTTTTTTTTTTAAAAAAAATATCATCTAAACACATAAATTAATTTAAAAAATATTTTTTTTACATTAAAAAAGTGTTTTTTTCTTTAAAAAAAAAGTCTATCCAAATATACCCTTAATCTTTTTTTTTAAAAAAAAGAAGAGGTAATAATTTTTTTTTGATATAAGAAGAAGTAATATTTTTTTTATATATATAAGAAGAAGTAATAATTAATCCTTCCATAATAGGCGGGCGTCAAGTTGCATCTACCCAACGAACACTGGACCCATATGGCCCAAGAACCTAATAGTGGGGCGGGGCCGCTGGGGCCATCATTTCTTCACGAAGCAAAAGGATCTGTGAATATCAACAAAAAAAAAAAAAAGGATCTGTGGTTAATTTAGAAAACGTGAGAAATATTGGGGAGCAGTTTTCAAATTTTTAAATTGTTGGGGCCAACTTTAAAATTAGTACAGAAGATATGTTTTGGAGCGTTTCGTCGCTTGCGTCTCGAGAGGCCTGCTGGCGTGGAGAGATAATCTCAGCCACAGCGTTGCCTGTTCGAAACGCAGCACAGAGAGAGAGCGAGAGATCATAGAAGAGGAATTGATACATGAGGTATTTCAAAATACCTCTCTTTTCCAAAATTGTAAGCATTACCAAATGCTTCTTTTCTCTTTTTTGGACGGAACAATATCCTACACGATTCCAACACTTAAACTCCTTTTATTTTCAAACGTCTCAATCATATTTCCTAATTGAAAAATCTATAACCATCTCGATCGCTATATGCTTAAACCTGTTATGTTTTGCAGACAGGTTGTGTAGTCCTGAGTTATACAAAAATTAACGCATCAACGACTTGTGTGTTCAAATCATATGTTATACCATGAAAACCTAAGAATATACTCTCCTGGAAAGATAAGTTCCCGGCCCCTGCTACTTGAATCAATCAGAAACCATGATAAAATTATATTTGACCTATTGAAAATTGGCACACGTAAAGAAAAAGAAAAGTTGCGACGATGCCTAGTTACCGAAGTCAGGTCAAAAAGGAGTGAATTATGGTTTGGTAACGAAGCGGCCAGCTAGTTGCTTTTTCTTTCCACCCCACGCGGGGTTTGATTTGCCTCAGGTAGACCAAAGTGGGTAGTAGCTAGTTGAAGCTTTGAAAGTTGAAAAGAATTGCTAGGCCTGTGTGAGGCCTCAAAAAGCTGGTGGCCATGACAAGTACCAATAAAAAGTAGGGCGTCTTGGGCATATTTAATCTGCGTCTTCCCGTATTGTTCGAGTCTTTGAGACCTTTGACTCTTTCATTTTCAAATACCACACGCCTTGGGAACACTCCACCCCCTTCATTCTTTACATGCTAGTACTACTTTATATCTCTATTATTACTACCTTTTTTAGTTAATAACAATGCTGTAAAGTATTGGAAAATTAGTCAACACAACTTTGGAGAGACCACCTTCAGACCAAAAAAAAAGAGACCACCTCACCACCCTAGGTTAGAAAATTATATTACCCCTTACCATATAGTACTACTCTCCCTTTGAGCTTGGTGCATGCCCTATTATTTAACTATATTTGACTTCAACCAGGAAATCACATGATGGCGGCGTTAGCTTCCTCTCTTTTTTAAACGTCAGATTGATGTTCGATATAAATGATAAAGAATTCTAAAAGTAAACAAGATCATGTAGTGTTTAACTTGTGTATATGTACAGTTAAACAACATATGTAAATGAAATCTTAATGCGCATACTCATGAGCATGTCTTGTTGTTAACGTTACTTGCGGCCAAGGTACGAAAGAGTGACAAATGACAAAGGTTTGCCTTGGTGAAATAATAAATCGTAGCTAGATCTCATACATAGTAATAATTATCATATGTCCTAAATAGAGACCAAGGACGGAGCAGTGTGATGATACACTGATACTGATAAATGAGAAGACGGGCCTGTGAGGCCGGGCAGCAGTGAGCAGTCCATAGAAATGAGAGAGTCACGTGGTGGTGGGAGGAACCAGGAAGTCACGTTCACCTTTTTTTTAGTACTATATATATTACTTTTGTCAAGGATTGTGTCGGGCATGCAGCCACTATGCAACGTTGGGTGCATAGTCATTATTACTCCTTGGTTTTTTACGCAGCATTTAACAGACATTCATCCCTTCCACACTATTCAAAATGATCACATCGTTTTCGGATCACCTAAAATCGAAGCTGTCTAAGGTTTGCTTTACAGTTACTAAGCAGAGAAGCAAACATGAATTGTCATGCCACCCTCTGTACCAAAGCCTGTCAACACACCCACAACAACTTCATTTCGCCTTAAATCTCATTACTGAATCAGTATTAATCAACGTTACACACACACGTACACCCCCGCGATATACCATTTGACAAATGCATCCAACAGATTTACTAAAACTAACCTCCACTATTCCTCAAGAGATGCCATGAACCAGAGACTAGCTACAGAGCAAGACTCTCCGCAATACTTTCCCAGATTCAGGGTTCTGCCAAAAAGCCTGTCTATATTTAACACCTAGATTCTGCCTACTCCACCACACTATGCTCAGCTCCATCTGCCAATAAGCGAGAGACGTAACGAGCTTTGTCTTCTAAATTAAACTAAACCTTCCCCAGATATTATTATTATTTATAGAAACACATATTTGGACTCATAATATAGCTTCCTATTGCAACGTGGCGTGTCTAGCTAGGTGGATAAAGATTTGGACTCACAATTTATCTCTGTTTTTATTGCCCACCCTGGTTGGGGAGGTGGCAGAATTTGACGGATGGATAAGTAAAAAAATTAAAAATAATATTATTACAACGAACGCAAAAACCTAGTTTTTTTTTTTTTAACGTTACCCGGTCTCATTTTTTAGTAAGGTGGCTCAGTTACGTTAGTGTGGTCATATACAACGTATGATGAATGCAAATTTTATTATATTCTTCCTTGGATTTCTGTCGAGGAAGAGAAACCAAAAACGATAACAATGTTAAGACACAAGGAAAACAACTAGGAGAACATGCATGACTCGGAGTCCGCACCTATTGATGACATGCAGTGGGGCCCCACTGCATCCTGACTTGTCTCGCAAACTCCATCTTTCTTCACCCCGCTCCATCACATTAACTCGTTCTAATTAACTTAATTCCTTCGGGTTGATTCATATATATCGCATAAGCTCATATATATCATGATACATGATCGAACAATAATACTTGGAAGGCTATAGCTTTATTTACTGAGTAGTACTACTCGGGAACTGAGACATTCCCATGGATGAGGCAATGGAAGCAAATTTAGCGAGCTCTTGGGGAAGGAAAGGAGAGCCAGCTCCTACTCCTCCTGGTCCGCTCATTCCAAGAAAATCTCTGGTGTAACCATGTTCTCCATTGTTTGAATCAGGATACAGCTTCAGTTGCACTTGTTTGTTGTTACTTTGTCTTCCATGGGACTGTGACACAAGCTCATCAAGACCACTGCTCGATGAATGCGTCAATGAGCTGAAGTTGTTGTTATTGCTTATCCCCAACGTTCCGCCGACACCACTGCTACTTGAACTAAAATTCTCTGATTGCTTCATACTCTGATGATGATACACTTGGTTCAGCTCGTTGTTGTTACGGTTTTGGATTTGGTCTGCGTTGTTGTTTTCGAGACTTGCCGTTGTCTGGGAAGAAGACGAGCTCATTACTCCAAAGCTGCCGCTAAATATGGAAGGGTTGCTGCTTCTGGTTGAACCCAGTTGAGCCGCTTTCTGTAGAAGTGCAGTGGCTGACATGGGAGAAGCTGGCTTTGATTGGTTGCTTCGAGACTCTGAATTATAAACAGATACTAAGTTTCCACTTCCACTACTCTCTCCTTTTTTCCCAATTGAGGGGGAATAACTGGACAAAGAAGAAGGAGCAAAAGTGTTATTAGGTTGAGGCATTTGCATATTGATCTCGGGCAAACCTGAAGAACTCGAATTTGACACATAAAGACCAGAATTTCCCAGCTGGTTCAACCACAGTGACAAGTTTGGCCTCATGATTTGCTGGTCAGCACCACCCATACTCATGCCCATTCCATCAAATTCTGAACGAAAACCATTTGCACCGAATTGCGAAATGCCAAATCCATGAGCTGAGCTAAGCTGAGAGTTAGAGTTCATCACACACTCTTCGTTTTTAAAATTCAAATCTGACGTGCCAACTGAGGTGAGCCTCGCGCTCTCTTCTGTCAAGGCATCGCAGAAAGCTCTATGGGTGATGAAACTATCCTTCCTGATTTTAAGAATTGAACAAACACCCCATTAATTACCCAATCATTTACACTAATAAAAGAAGCAATAAATTCACTTCGCCTCCAAACAGTATAGCATTTATTATGAGGTATTGAGATTGGGAATTTAGTAAACATACCTAGAGAAAAGGGTGCCACAGTCACACTTATATTCTCTAGTACCACAAGTTTTGGTGTGAGCTTTCCAATCGGACTGGACTGCGTATTTCTTCGAGCACTTGTCGCACTTCCATTTCTTCTCCCCGTGTTTTCTGCTATAATGCTTCTTTATCCCTGTGAGGTCCCCCAGTGCTCTGGACGGGTCGTGGTGCACGCATGTCTTCTCTGGGCATATGTACACCTTCTTCCTGACCTCCTTGTTCGACCTTTGTCGCAGCTTCCATGGCAGGTTGTGCCCCCTCCGGTGAAGCTGCAGGTTCTGGTCTCTCTGAAACCCTTTGTTGCATATTTCACATATGAATCGGTTTGTGGCCATGAGAGATTTGGGCGACAGAGCGATGACCTCGGCATCTGGATCTGTGTACATCACAATACAAAATTAAAATCAAGAGAGAAATCAAACCAGCAAAGAAAAAATTGAGTACGTTACGTTACGAACCTGGTGTTCCTGGGAGATTTCTCTTCTTTTTTGGGAGGGGAGGGGGGTTGAGTTTAGGGTTAGGGTTTGGATTCGGGTCGGGAGCGAAGGCTCCGATGGAAGAGGATAAGGAAAAGGGGTCACCAGAGAGCATTTGCATAGTGAGAAGTGTGAAGGGAGAGGGACTATATTGGAAAGGGGAAGCAGAAGCGAACAGCAAAGTTTCAAAGGTATCAGACAGTACAAGCAAGAAAACAAAGAGGTTACCAGAAGCAAAAGCCAAATGAAATATATAAATTCTTTTGGATGCTACCCAAAACTCTCTACTGCTACAAAGACCTGGCTGACTTCGATTCTGCCAAAAACTCAAGAAAAGGCCATGGCCGAGAAACTGAATCCTACCCCTGAACCTAATCACTCTATTACCAAAATAAATTAAAATATTGTTGAACCTCGAGAGAATGCAAAGGAGCTTCGGACTCTTGTGGCAGCTGATCTGGTTTCTGGTTTGTTTGATTTCGTTTAAGTATCGTCGTAAAACCAAAACCACGGCTAGCTATATAGTAGATAAAGATAATATTGGAGCCTTTCTTTTCTTCCCTCTTCCCTCTCTCTCTCTTCCCCCACCTAGCAATAGTAGCTGTGGTTGTGTCTTTGAGGATACCCGTTGAGGGACTCTGATCTCAACCTCATCATCTCTTATTGACTGCTATCCTCAAGCACGGTCAGCCATAGATTGTGATGGGCCACCACACGCACAAAGACACACAAATACGGACACAAGTCACACAACCACAATATTCGTCGAATTGTGTGTGACCCTGCCTCTTTGCCCACTGAACCAGAATAGTGTTTAAATTAGTACACAGGGGATTGTGTTTTGCGGACACAAACTCCGAACTGTTTTTGCTTAAAAAGCCGATATCTTTATAGACTCCTAGCGCATAAAATAAACAAAGGCTTTACAATACAGTTCTATATAGCATTAGGCTTGGGGATGAGTGAACATTAGATTAGCTATATTTGACGAAGAACTTGGTAGTACAAGTGTGATGAAGATGAAGGGTGGTGGGGGCCTGGAAAAGTAAGTTACCTTTCTGAGAGGGAAGAATGATTAAGGCATAATTAGAGGGAAGAAAAGCAGGGTTTTTTAGTTTTTGAGGAAGAGAGAGGTCAGTGTGTGTGCGTGTGGGGTCGTAGTCGTAGTGGGGTTGAGGGTTCACTTGTGCCGATGCAAGGATAGGACCGTGGTCCGTGATACCTCTGTCCGTCTCAGTGTCATCGTGTGGGGCCCAGACTGTGCCCTGCTTTGTGGGGTCCTCTGCCCTCTGCTGTACCCTCCCTCCATGCTTCCCAAAAAGTGCAAGTGATTCTTTCTTCTTCGTCCATTGCAATGATGTGCTCCTTGGCTTATTACTTATTACCACCGCTCTCTTGCGCCTTCAAGTCAATGAAACGTCCCTCCAATGTTTTTTCTCTTCTATTCACTCTCGTGTGTCCACCTTCATGTTCCTATTCCTTATTACTATGAATGTTCTGAAATTTAGAATAGTCACCAAATTGGTAAAAGTATTAGGTAAGTGGGTTAAATTCGAGTTAACTCAAAGTCAAATAGGTAAAAACTGAAATATTTTAAGGTAATTAATATAAAAAAATTTTAAAAAAAAATCTATTTTTTCTTAAAAAAACAAACTTAGTTGATGTCTAGATTAGACCGGCTCACTAATTTTCAATTCAGTCTATGTTCCAGAACATTACTTCTTATCATGTATGCTTTATGTGTACGCCTACAAACTTGTCTTGTTGCATTTTCCGCTTCCACTATCATAAGATGCATGTCGAGATAAATTTTTTGACAGTGATTTTAGTTGTATAATATAAGCATGTGAGAGGAGTTTCATGTATGAAATTGCTTATCCAAACAACGACTACTCTCTTTGCATCACTTTTTTCTCAAAAAATTTCACGTCATTTCATTTTGCACCTTTTTTTAATATATATATATATATATTAAAAAGCGGCGTTTTTAATTATATCCTTGTCATTTCTTTTCTGATCCTCTGGAAACAACTTGCCATTCACGCGGCATTAAGTAAAATCAATGCAAGTGGTTTCGTTGATGGTTGACTATGGTTGGGTAAATTGAATGATTCTTTACGTATAATTTGGTCTTTGGCTGATTGATGCTGGAGGAAGACTCTAGTCTTAAAAAAGATCAGGACTGAGGATCTCCTATCAGGCTTTTGAAAGGCTGGAATTTTCTTCGTTGCGAATCTCTATTAAAATTGGTAGAAATTAGTACTTTATACACTGTATATACTATTTAGTAGTGACGTAGGACACCAGTTTGAGCACTCACGGTCAAGCATTCAACTTTTTCTTTCTTGGTTATAATTGTTATATGTGTGGGCCTCTATACACACACGCACATATATTATTACTCCATCTATCCATACATGGTTTCAATATTATTATTCGTAGTGGTATTGAGATTAATTTTTTTCCTCCCGGTCTTAGATTCGATTCTCCCTCCCCCATCACCTTATATAAAAAAAAAATATTTAATTTATTGACCAGATGCGAAGCGGTTCTTACCAGAAAACAAATTTGTTTCTCCAAGCATATGGCCATAGTTCACACCGTAGGAAAATTAGGATAGAGAAGACACGTGCATAACCAGACGGACCTACGTTCGGATCCGGGTTAAAGCTTCAACATTCCATAACTCAGACAAAATAATGCTCCCACGATCAGTGACGAACCCAGAAAAATAAATGAAGGGTGGCACTAGTGGTGGGGCTATCCCGATTTTTTTTTAATGAAAGTTTTAAATGTATTAAGAAAATAAAAAAATATTAAAAAAAAGTAAAAAATATTTATAAAATCAAATGAATATTAATGATGTAATAAGAGAAGTAATTATCTTACAAATCTATCATTTAGGGTATGTTTAGTTGGGGGGAAGGGGAAAGGGAGGGGAGGGGAGGGAAAATGGAGGGAAAATGTTAGAAGGGGAGAAAACTTTTGTGGGCCCCACCACAAATAACTTTTCTCTCTCTCCATTTCCTCTCCCCTCCCCCCTTCCCCCAACCAAACATACCCTTAGAAAATCAAGGCTAAGTACTATTAGAAAGGGAAAATTTCATATAAAGCTACCTAAAATAGAAAAATTCTAAATCGGGTTAGTAAATTCAATAAATCATTAATTAAGTCATCAATCCAATTTAAGATTTCAAAATCTGTGTAAAATAACTTTAATGTCCCTCCTTTTTTTCCCACCAGCTTTTCTTCTCTCTCCTCTTAAAAGAGTATTATTACTTTATAACTTTATATAAAAGAATAATCAAGAATAATTCAAGTATGTCATACATAATAGTATCATTGATATTAATTAAATATATTTTAATTGAAAGTCAATTAATTGTATTAATGATAAAAAAAAATGTGAGGTTTTTTTAAAAAAAAAAAAAGAAGAAAGTTGTTATTTTTATCAGGTGAGATAAATTTTTTTTTTAAAAAAAATATCTCATACTAAATTCACCCTTTGCTAAATTGAATTAAAATAAAATTCATTTTTATATATATTAACCTAAACCAAAATAATTTTCCTTAACATATAAATGTGAGTTTTTAGATAATAATTTAGTTAATATTTCAATTTCAATCTTTTAATTCTTTAATATAAATCAGTAATATTATTTACCTTTTTTTAAAAAGCGACATTTAAATTTCATATACTTCTATGAATATTTCAGTAAAAAGATGTAAAATGCACTTAAGATTTCATAAAACAGTTTACATCAATATAAAAATTTCAAAAAAAAAACCTATATATGTGTGTGTGTGAAAAATATAGAAAAATTCATACTTAATTAATATAGGCTAAAGTGTATGTTTGTTCCTTCACAATGGCGAAACTTAATAGAGACAATGGCCCCCCCAAATTTTTTTTTTAAAAAAATTTTAATGATTTTTTTTAAAAGTAAATTATACAACTTTGGCCCCCTAAGTAAAATCAAATTTTGGGCCCCAACTTCTTTTTTTTTTTTTTTTACATTTTTCCCTCTTTTTATATCTTTGGGCTTATAATTCAATATTTGTTCCATATAGGGTCTTGTATGATTTATGTTAATCTTGTCATTCTTTTCTATATTTCATTCTAATTACCTGAAATTTTTAGCTTATCAATGAAATTTACTTTTGTGGTGTATCTCTTACTAGTTATTATACTTTTACCCATTCTACACTACACTTGTAGATGAACTTAATTAACTTGATTTCATGAATAATTTTTTTATTCTTTTTATTTCTAATACATTTAAAACTTTCTTTAAAAAAAAATTTCGGGGACAGCGAACCCTCGAATCTCCCACCACTATTTGGCCCCCAAACTTTTCCTCCAAGATCCGCCACTAGTCCTTCATGTTTGTCTCTAATATAATTTTAGTCCCTTAAGTTTGTAAAATACACATTTGATCCCTTAATGTTAACACCGTTAGTCTGATTTAACGGAAAATACTGACTCAACAATTTTGAGCGATGACTGTGCAATCAAATGTTGACTAAGCATGCTTATATGTTATTATTTTAATAAAGTATTATTTTAAATCCTATTAATTGAAAAACATTTAATCTTCATATACTGTTTTACAATTTTTCAGAGTTTGTGAAGATTAAATATATTTTTTTGTCGAAGAATATTAAATATTTTTCAATTAATAGAATTTATTAAAATACTAACATATAAGCATACTTGGTCAGCATTTAATTGCATAGTCATCGCTTAAAATTGTTGAGTCAGTATTTTCCGTTAAATCAAACTAACAGTGTTAATATTAAGGTTCCAAACGTGTACTTTACAAACTTAAGGGACTAAAATGATACTAGATGCAAACATGAAGAATTAAACGTATACTTTAACCATTAATATATTTACCGAAATATGTCCTTTTTATAGTGATAAATATTATAAGTTTTCTTTAAAAAAATTGTTCATACTAATAAAATGAACCCTTTGCTTAAAATATTGTAGATTTTTATTCTTATGATGATATACTTAATATATTTGAACGAATCATATTTTGATGTATTAAAACTAATATTGATATATACATAGGAAACATAAGTTAAGAAGTAATAAAACTTATCAATGAGGAGAGAGGAGAGGGTATTAAATTTATTTTACCCATATTTTAAAATCCCAAATTAGGTTAATGACTCAATTAAAGATTTATTGAATTTACCATCCCCATTTAGAATTTTTCTATTTTAAATAGCTTTATATGGGATTTTCCCTATTAGAAATGCATCTACATAAATTACAATGAAGGGTGAGCATTCAATAAGTTTAAATACATATATTTTAATAACAAAAGTATATTACAATAAAATAATTACAATGTCATCCTTCTATGTCTTATTTTTTAAAATTTCATCATAATTGTCTTATTATCAATTCTATCAGAGATATTTTTTTCAATATATGACACTAAACAATCATTCATCCTCATCCAATTTCGAAATGTAGTCTTGATATATTAAGAATGTGGACACTTAATTTAAGGATGGACAATCGTTCAAACATATATTAATTTTTTCTTTTAAAAAAAGTTCAAAATTCAAGGGGAGGCACTTGCCCTTTTCTTTTATACATAGGTCCACCTATGCCCGCAATTATTAATTACTAAAACCTAAATGGGATTTGCATGGTAGATCACCAGAATAAGAAAAATGGTAAGAAATAAGAGATTGTCGTATAATTCAATGACAAGGGTGATGTTCAACTGAGGGAAGCACATCCTACTTATAAAAGTCTAAAGAAATTATTGATTAGAAATTTATGTACACTCCTATTTGTTCTCTAAGTAATAATCAGAAAATTAATTCTTAATTAATTTCTCAATATACAGTTACTTAGTTCTCAATTAGCAAATATATAATTAATGCTGATTTATTTATTATTTAATAAAACTACTTATTTCCTAATCAAATAACCCAGTTGGGTAATCTCGGCCATTTGCCAACTCTTCTAGACTTTTGTTGTTGAATAATTGTATTCTTCTTTTTAAACAGAAACAAAAGATTGGATCCGACGACTCGATGAGGATTTCTTGACTCTGAAAAAACAGCTTGGATGCCTTACAGCCCCGTGATCGAATAGTTCGATCATCATCTACGATTGATATTATTGGAGACATGTTTCTCTCTCCTTGTCATCTTTATTACTAACCATCCTTCCATTCTTTAATATAAGATATGTGTGAGAAGGTAATCTTTAATCTTAAATATAAAAGATTGATACTTGCAATTAAATCATTTTATAAATTATCTTTATTGATACTCCCTCAATAATAATTAAAGAGGTGAATGAATTAATTAAGGATGGTGATTATGATGTTTTAGAAAATACATGCATATCATATTAACTAATTTAACAAACTTTCTTAATATAAATAAATTAAATAAATATGTCTTATGTTGACACATGAGCATGTATTTCGTCAAACCTAAAATTAGTTACGTTATGTTCTTCGTTGCAGGTAGCATAATCATTTCAAATAACCAACGCTACAATACTATCGCTACTAATTAAGCTAAAAGGATTCCCATGACAGATTAAAAGAGATATTAGCATATATATCACCAAACAACAGGTACAATGTAACATCCTGAATTTTGAATCTAATATCTTGAACATAAACCTATTTTGGGAAGACTAGTAGGCTCTATTTTTGGAAAGTGATAAATTTGAAATCCGTATTTTGTGGGCCCCGTGAATAGTATTTACTATTCACGTATACGTTTTTACTATTTACAAATACGTATTTAAAAAAAATATATATATATATATATATGTTATTCGCAAATACGTATTTAATACTTGAAATTTGTGAAATATGAAAAGTGTTCACTATTCACAAATACGTATTTACTATTTAAAAATACGGTATTTACTATTCCTAAATACATATTTACTATTCATGTGGGACCCACAGCCAAAATAATTCTCTGCAAACTTCCCGTGAGCGACAACCTTTCTCGTGAGTTTTGAAAAAAATTCACGCGGGACCCACGTAATAATATTTTACTATTTAATTTATAATATTATATTATATTATATTAAAATATTATTAAAATTTTTTAAAAGAATCATCACGGGGCGGCTGAGAGAGTCACGGGAAAGTTTTCTTTTTAATTTTTAGGAAAATTACGTAAAATGACCCAAAGACGAAAATTACACTTAAAGACCCATTTTCCAACTATAAATAGACCTTCCATTTCATTTCATTCTTCACAACTTCTAAGAGCCATAGAGAGAGGCAGAGAGAGAGAGAGAGAGAGAGTAGAGAGATATTTGCTTGAGAGTTATAATAGCTGGTTGGTGATTCGGGTATTAGCAAGTAACAGGTAACTCTGAATATTCTTCCTTATACTTGTGAATTATGTATGATTATTAATTGGTTTGTTTACTATTTTGGCAAGAATATTTAGAAAATATTTATGGTTTTAAGATCTGGTGTGGGAACTTTGGTTTGCAAATTTGCAGAGGTACTATTTATACGTACGTTACTATTCACATATACCGTATTTACTATTCATTTTACTATTCACGTATACCGTATTTACTATTCATTTTACTATTCACGTATACTGTATTTACTATTCATTTTACTATTCACGTATACCGTATTTACTATTCATTTTACTATTCACGTATACTGTATTTACTATTCATAATACTATTCACGTATACATACCGTATGTACTCTTCATTTTTACTATTCATGTATATATACCGTGTTTTACTATTCACATATACACATAGTATTTTACTATTCACAGATACGCATAGTATTTACTATTCATAAATACGCATATTGATGTATAAAACTTTATGGTATAATAATGCATTATTTTGAGTAAACATATTCATCATGGCGGTTGTATTATGATGGGTGGAGTAAGGAGGGATTTGAATGATAAGAATGATTTATGCCACCACTCGGTGCACAGTGGATGGTACTTGTTTCAGGGCCCCATCTTCCATGTTTTCCTCTGGCCGGGATTTCATTGGAGTTGTGGGACATGTGACACCTCCTTAGTTGTTATTTTAAAGGAGGGGAGCCATAGTCCAGATTTAAGCTCTATACCTTTGGCCGGGTGTATCTTAAGTTTTGGTGAGCTTGGAACAATTCAGTCAAATGAATGAGTTTCTATTGGACTATGTGTTAGCCTATGGCTCCAGTCAGCGGTATATGGTTGGAAGGTGATATAAGGGAGGCTGCATACTGCATAATGCATTTCTGAACAGTTCAAGAATTTGATATAATGATGAATAATCTGTAAAGACATGAGAAGAGAACTTTTGAGATATATATGTTTTATTACCTTCTATATTGATGACTATTAGTATAAATTATTTTGTATGAGAAATTATGGAATCTACATATATATTTGAAATCAGCCCATATCTTTTTGTCATATATTATTTGCTCGTGTACGGTAGAAATATTCAGTAGTTACTGAGACGTGGAATCTCATCCCATATTAACATTTTTCAGGTGAATATCCTAGTAGAGAGCAAGGGAAGGCACCTATGGAGTGAGCTATGAAGGCTCTTTTGTACTCCTATAGTTTATGATATGTTATTTTATTTGCCATGAACCTAAGACTTCCGCTTTGTATTGAACTCTGAAATATATTTTCTGAAATTTATTCTGATTATGTATTACGGGTTTTATTCGAAATGGTAACATTGTAAAAGGATTTGGATATTGTTGAACACTTTTGAAGGTATTTTCAATATTTTGATCGAGTTTTTTTTGGTGATGAAAATGAGGTGTTACATTTTTGGTATCAGAGCTAAAGGTTCCATGGCAATTTTGTTTATTTTCTAAAGTGATTTCTTTAAAAAAAAATTTAAAAAAAAAAGTTCGTGGCAAATTAAATATCATAACATGAGCACTTCCCTTTGTTAGATTTAGAATTTATTTAGCTATTTTTATTTGTTTAGTGTCCTTATAGTATTAATCATAGGAGGAGTTAATGGCAAGAACTCGAAGAACTAATTCAACCCCTGCTCCGTCCCAAAGAGGTCTCCCTCCGCATCAAGATGGTCCCTATCCTCAGGATAACAATGCCCTTTTGGCAGAGTTACGAGACGTCATCTTGGAGATGAGAGAGAAAGTGAATAGACACGAGGATGAACTAGCAAAAGGAAGAGGCCACGGTGGTAAGGAAGGAAAGGAGAAGGCTCTGGAAGTCACACCTTCTGACCATCAATCAAGGGGAGGAAGTCATTCTCGCACTGAAGATGGAGGTAGTAGCGGTTCTCATTCTCAGTATCATCCTTTACCTATTACTGAGGTTTGGGAAAAATTTCGGAAGTTTACTCCACCGATGTTCGAGGGGAAGCTAGATCCGATTGCAGCACTGGAGTGGCTGAAGCGTGTAGAAAAGATTTTCAGAGTTATCGAGATTAGCTCACAACAAAAGGTGATGGTTGCTGAACAATTGTTGCAGAAAGCAGCTGAAGAATGGTGGGAAAGCACCAAAACAAAAGGAAATGATGAGATGACGTGGGAAGAGTTTAAGGAAAAGTTCGAAAATTATTACTTTTCCCCTTCAATCAGAATAGAGAAAGAAACTGAATTCCTCACATTCAGGCAAGGGGAATTACATGAAGACGAATTTATTACTCGCTTTTTAGAGTTGTCTAAATTCTGCGGATATTCACAGAACAACTCTAAATGGTTGAGTGCTCGATTGGTTGAAAAAGCTAGACCAGACCTAAAAACAGCCCTATCACCGTTCCTTGATGAAACAAGGGATTTTGAAGAAATATGCGACAAACTGCGTACGATAGCAAGGAACAAACGAGAAGAGGAAGCTGAGAAGATGAAGGGTTTTCAGGCCAGATCTACACACCTCATGAGACCAACGGGAGGAGTTACTAAGAAGCAGAGTCACAACTTCAGTAATGTGAATACGCGGTTTAGCCAACCATCCAGAAATCACTTTGGTGGACCATCGAGGAGTTATTTTACTGGACCCCAAAGAAGTCATTTCAGCAGACCACCGAGGAGTCAATTCAAAGGACCTCAAAGGAGTCACTTCAGTGGAGGTCAGAGTTC
The DNA here is from genome assembly GCA_034222035.1 of Acacia crassicarpa. Lineage (NCBI taxonomy): Eukaryota > Viridiplantae > Streptophyta > Magnoliopsida > Fabales > Fabaceae > Acacia > Acacia crassicarpa. The sequence continues at coordinate 56,840,194 of JAWXYG010000002.1, read as the reverse complement.
ATATAGGGGATCCACAGCTCCTGCTGCAAGCACCGCCAACAATCAGATGTGTGCCAAGTGTGGAAGAATACACCAAGGACCATGTGTGACGTGTTTCAACTGTGGAAAGCCAGGACACATTTCCAGATTTTGCGAGGAGGAGCCTCGAGGAGCCAAGGATGCTAGAACTGCAGTGCCAGGGAAAGTGTTTGCACTATCACATCAGGAGGCAAGTGCTTCACCAAATCTGATTAAAGGTATCCTCAAACTCCAAGGTCTTGAAGTAGAAGCCTTATTTGATTCTGGTGCCACACACTCTTTTATATCATACGACTGTGTGCCTCGATTGAATTTAAGAGTGAGTGAATTGCCTTATTATATGATTATTTCTACACCGGCGGGAGCTTCAGTAAAAACTTCTAGGGCTTGCTTAAATTGTACGATTGAGATTGATAAAAGGATCTCAAATATAGACCTTGTTTGTTTACCCACGAAGGGTATCGATGTAATAATAGGAATGGATTGGTTGTCAGCTAATGACATCATCCTTGACTGCAAGAGGAAGACTATCTCTCTTGCGGATGACTCTATGAGTCATAGTAGACCACAATTGTTGTCTATAGTACAAGATGAAAAGCCTGTTCATCATGGTTGTCTTGCGTACATGGTGTTTTTCTCCATTCAAGCAGAAGTGGAGGAAGGGATAGAGAACATTGAAGTGGTGAAAGAATTTCCGGAAGTATTTCCGAAAGAAATGACAGGTTTACCCCCAGAGAGAGAAGTAGAATTTTCTATTGATCTCGTACCTGGAACGGAACCTATCTCTAAAGCTCCTTACCGAATGTCTCCATCGGAACTAGCAGAATTGAAGAGGCAGATCGAGGAATTGTTAGAAAAGGGTTTTATCAGACCCAGTGTATCTCCTTGGGGATCGCCCGTACTCTTTGTGAAGAAGAAAGATGGGAGCCTGAGACTATGCATTGACTATCGCCAGTTGAATAAAGTGACTATAAAGAATAAATATCCTTTACCCAGGATCGACGATCTACTTGATCAGTTGAAGGGAGCATCCATATTCTCCAAGATCGACCTCAGATCAGGTTATCACCAACTGAGAGTCAAAGCTGAAGATGTCTCAAAAACTGCATTCAGAACTAGATATGGCCATTATGAATTTCTTGTTATGCCATTTGGGCTAACAAATGCTCCAGCAGTATTCATGGATTACATGAATAGAATTTTCCGACCATATCTAGATAAATTTGTAGTGGTTTTCATTGACGACATCCTTATCTACTCTAAGGATGAAGAAGAGCATAAAGAGCACCTTAGAATCGTGCTACAAGTGTTGAAGGAGCACAAGCTCTATGCGAAACTGTCTAAGTGCGAATTTTGGTTGAAGGAAGTAAAATTCCTAGGCCATGTCGTATCGGCTGAAGGTGTTGCAGTGGACCATACTAAAGTTGAAGCAGTTCTCCAATGGGAACGACCAAAGACCGTGACTGAGATCAGGAGTTTTCTAGGTCTAGCTGGCTATTATAGGAGATTTATCAAGGGCTTTTCGCAAATAGCTATGCCCTTGACAAAGTTAACTAGGAAGGGTCAACCATTTGTATGGGACGAAAAGTGTGAAGCAGCTTTCCAAAATTTGAAGACTAAGTTGACTACGGCACCAGTACTTATAATTCCAGATCCTGCTCAGACCTTTACTTTGTACACAGATGCTTCCAAGAAAGGTCTTGGGTGTGTATTAATGCAAAATGGTAGGGTAGTAGCTTATGCTTCTCGACAGTTAAGGCCACATGAAGGGAATTATCCTACTCACGACTTAGAACTGGCAGCAGTAGTGTTTGCTCTGAAGATTTGGAGGCACCACCTTTACGGTTCAAAGTTCGAGGTTTATAGTGACCACAAAAGTCTAAAGTACCTGTTCGACCAAAAAGAGCTCAACATGCAACAGAGGAGATGGATGGAGTTTATCAAGGACTACGACTTCGAATTGAAGTATCATCCAGGAAAGGCGAACGTTGTAGCAGATGCCTTAAGTAGAAAGACAATCCATGTAGCCCAGATGATGATCAGAGAACATAAATTGCTCGAGGAGATACCAAGTACATCTATTGATGTAATGTCAGGTTTGGTCGCTACCATGGAAGCATTAACTATTGAAAGCACAATTTGGAAAGAGATTAAATTCGCTCAGCTCGAAGATGAGTATCTATTAAACGTGAGGGAAGATATTGAAGAAGGAAAAGAATCGAAATTTGGGATCGATAGAGATGGGATAATAAGGTATAAAGGAAAAGTGTGCATACCTAATGATGGAGAAATAAAAAGGCTCATACTAGAGGAGGCTCATCGGAGTAAATACACTATCCATCCTGGAGCAACCAAGATGTATCATGATCTTAAGCAGAATTGGTGGTGGCGAGGCATGAAGAAAGATGTGACTGACTTTGTCACTTGTTGTTTGACTTGTCAGAAAGTCAAGATCGAACATCGGAAACCTCCTGGATTATTAAAGAATTTGGATATCCCAGAGTGGAAATGGGACAGCATCTCTATGGATTTCATCATGGGGCTTCCTCTAACGACATCCGGACATAATGCCATTTGGGTAATTGTCGATAGGTTAACTAAGTCAGCTCATTTTCTAGCAATTGCAGCAGAATACTCATTGGAGAGACTAGCAAAGATCTACATGAAGGAGATTGTCAGATTGCATGGGATACCGAATAGCATCGTATCTGATCGTGATCCACGATTCACTTCACGATTTTGGAAAGCATTGCAGAATGCTATGGGAACTCGGATGAGTTATAGTACCGCTTATCATCCTCAAACTGACGGGCAGACTGAGAGGACTATTCAAACTCTGGAAGACATGTTGCGGGCTTGTGCAATCGAACTAAAAGGAAGTTGGGACGATCATCTTCATCTTGCGGAGTTTGCATATAACAATAGTTATCACTCCAGCATTGAGATGGCACCTTATGAGGCTTTGTATGGAAGAAAATGTAGATCTCCTATTTGCTGGACGGAATTGAATGAGCGAATTTTAATAGGTCCAGAACTTGTGGACGAGACGACTCAAAAGATTAAGGTGATTCAACAGAAACTTCTCACTGCTCAGAGTCGACAGAAGAGTTATGCTGACAAGAGAAGACGACCGTTGGAGTTCATGGTGGGCGAACATGTATTCTTAAGAGTCACACCAATGACTGGCATTGGTAGAGCAATACGAGCAAAGAAGCTTTCACCTCGTTTTATGGGTCCTTATGAGATTTTGGAGAAAGTTGGACCGGTAGCTTACAGAATTGCATTACCTCCACAGCTTGCGAACCTTCATGATGTCTTTCATGTATCGCAACTGAAGAAATACCAACCGGATCCTTCCCACATTATAGAAGTAGAAGAGGTAGAACTCAAGGATAACATGACGTATAAAGCTGAGCCGGAGCGGATTGTTGATGCAAGGGACAAGAAATTAAGAAACAAGACCATTAGACTTGTAAAGGTCGAGTGGAAAGGAATGGCTCCCGGAGATGCTACTTGGGAAACGGAGGAGAGCATGCGTCAAACCTATCCTCATTTATTTATATAGGTTAGAATTCTTATTATAGCGAAATTTTGAGGACAAAATTTTCTTTTAGGAGGGGAGAAATGTAACATCCTGAATTTTGAATCTAATATCTTGAACATAAACCTATTTTGGGAAGACTAGTAGGCTCTATTTTTGGAAAGTGATAAATTTGAAATCCGTATTTTGTGGGCCCCGTGAATAGTATTTACTATTCACGTATACGTTTTTACTATTTACAAATACGTATTTAAAAAAATATATATATATATATATATATATATATGTTATTCGCAAATACGTATTTAATACTTGAAATTTGTGAAATATGAAAAGTGTTCACTATTCACAAATACGTATTTACTATTTAAAAATACGGTATTTACTATTCCTAAATACGTATTTACTATTCATGTGGGACCCACAGCCAAAATAATTCTCTGCAAACTTCCCGTGAGCGACAACCTTTCTCGTGAGTTTTGAAAAAAATTCACGCGGGACCCACGTAATAATATTTTACTATTTAATTTATAATATTATATTATATTATATTAAAATATTATTAAAAATTTTTAAAAGAATCATCACGGGGCGGCTGAGAGAGTCACGGGAAAGTTTTCTTTTTAATTTTTAGGAAAATTACGTAAAATGACCCAAAGACGAAAATTACACTTAAAGACCCATTTTCCAACTATAAATAGACCTTCCATTTCATTTCATTCTTCACAACTTCTAAGAGCCATAGAGAGAGGCAGAGAGAGAGAGAGAGAGAGAGTAGAGAGATATTTGCTTGAGAGTTATAATAGCTGGTTGGTGATTCGGGTATTAGCAAGTAACAGGTAACTCTGAATATTCTTCCTTATACTTGTGAATTATGTATGATTATTAATTGGTTTGTTTACTATTTTGGCAAGAATATTTAGAAAATATTTATGGTTTTAAGATCTGGTGTGGGAACTTTGGTTTGCAAATTTGCAGAGGTACTATTTATACGTACGTTACTATTCACATATACCGTATTTACTATTCATTTTACTATTCACGTATGCCGTATTTACTATTCATTTTACTATTCATGTATACTGTATTTACTATTCATTTTACTATTCACGTATACCGTATTTACTATTCATTTTACTATTCACGTATACTGTATTTACTATTCATAATACTATTCACGTATACATACCGTATGTACTCTTCATTTTTACTATTCATGTATATATACCGTGTTTTACTATTCACATATACACATAGTATTTTACTATTCACAGATACGCATAGTATTTACTATTCATAAATACGCATATTGATGTATAAAACTTTATGGTATAATAATGCATTATTTTGAGTAAACATATTCATCATGGCGGTTGTATTATGATGGGTGGAGTAAGGAGGGATTTGAATGATAAGAATGATTTATGCCACCACTCGGTGCACAGTGGATGGTACTTGTTTCAGGGCCCCATCTTCCATGTTTTCCTCTGGCCGGGATTTCATTGGAGTTGTGGGACATGTGACACCTCCTTAGTTGTTATTTTAAAGGAGGGGAGCCATAGTCCAGATTTAAGCTCTATACCTTTGGCCGGGTGTATCTTAAGTTTTGGTGAGCTTGGAACAATTCAGTCAAATGAATGAGTTTCTATTGGACTATGTGTTAGCCTATGGCTCCAGTCAGCGGTATATGGTTGGAAGGTGATATAAGGGAGGCTGCATACTGCATAATGCATTTCTGAACAGTTCAAGAATTTGATATAATGATGAATAATCTGTAAAGACATGAGAAGAGAACTTTTGAGATATATATGTTTTATTACCTTCTATATTGATGACTATTAGTATAAATTATTTTGTATGAGAAATTATGGAATCTACATATATATTTGAAATCAGCCCATATCTTTTTGTCATATATTATTTGCTCGTGTACGGTAGAAATATTCAGTAGTTACTGAGACGTGGAATCTCATCTCATATTAACATTTTTCAGGTGAATATCCTAGTAGAGAGCAAGGGAAGGCACCTATGGAGTGAGCTATGAAGGCTCTTTTGTACTCCTATAGTTTATGATATGTTATTTTATTTGCCATGAACCTAAGACTTCCGCTTTGTATTGAACTCTGAAATATATTTTCTGAAATTTATTCTGATTATGTATTACGGGTTTTATTCGAAATGGTAACATTGTAAAAGGATTTGGATATTGTTGAACTCTTTTGAAGGTATTTTCAATATTTTGATCGAGTTTTTTTTGGTGATGAAAATGAGGTGTTACATACAAGGTGATCCTGTTTCTGATATTCTCGATTGATCTGATGAAGATTTTGGTTTGCATCAAGAGGGTGTTTCTCTGAGTAATTAAAACTGATTGAAGTGATCTACATAGTTTAGTTGTTGGGTTAAACAGAGTGTACCTAAATAGTATGACCATGTCCCCACGTGATTGAAGATGTTGTTTTAGCCCTTGAGTTCTCAAATAAATTCTGATTCCTCGTGATAGCTTTATCGGTCAATTCCTACTTTCTAGTTATGGGTCCAAAGTCTTGTTACGTACTATAAATGCCTCACTTTCAAACTACTCTTATTAATTGCCATGATCGGTAACAAGAAACAACTACAAGATTTGCCTTTTTCTCTCTACAACTAAGTCTAATAACCCCTAACACTTCGCTATATATACCAATGGCCCGAGAAAAAAAAGAAAAAAAGAACTATGATCAATACAGTGATTTGACCATTGAGCTGTCTCAAACTACGTTCTTAAATTGATTGTTCTTGAAGCCTGGCACGCATCTCTATTTACTTCTCCCAATTTCACACATCTAACATTCTAGGCTTTGGAATAACGTAAGCTTTTACCGTGCTAATCACGCACCATTTATATATATATATAATTTCTTGTTTCGGAAACCCTTCTATGAATAATGTTCAAATAAGAAAGTAACTGTGCAAGCTAAGTGTCGAACTTAGCATTAAATTTAAGGACTGTGATGGAAATTAAATACTACTATGGAAGCTTGTAATCTTTAGACATAATTATTTACACAGTGATTAAGATTGCATCAGTAGCTTTGAGCCAAGATTATAACTGTTATACAGTAGGAAGTCGATCGAATTATGGATATGTTAGGTGAACTTTAACAATCAAAGCATTAAATAATTCAGAAGAGTACTACTACTGGGAGCAACCTTTTTTTTACTGTATTGTTTTTCAAGGAATTGAAAGAGCATATCATGGAGGTGCAAATAATGTGAGAGTGTGTGTGTGTATGATATTATAGTATGATGAAAACAAACAAGAGAAAACGTAAATTAGAGGAATCTGTTAATAATTGTGTCAGTAATGTTATATATACTATATATATTGGACAATTCAACCGCTTTTGGCTTGTTGCGTTGGGGGGCATGGCATCCTATGTTATTTCACCCTATCACATGAACACTTACACGCACAAAATATCCCATGTGCTTTGTTGTATTATAGATTATTATTAGATCGAAGAACTATGTCTGAACTTGATTTTACAGGTAAGCACATGAGAGAAAGGAATAATTAACCTAACATATCAGTTATCGATATATAATTAATAGGATCCATACATATGTGTCCGACCACATAACGACATCCCTTGCATCTATCCATGAATACTACGTACATAGAGAACCCCACAAGTTCTTTGTTTATAGTTGTCTTCAATTTTCGCTTACTCATCGTTTGTTTATATTGGCATCTCACTTTCCACTACATACTTTATTTGCTTGTGCCCCTTCCTATACGGTTAAATGGGGAAAAATAATTGAGAAATCACGTTCACTTTTTAATAATATTCACGATAATAAACATTGAGATATTAAAAAAATCCCCCCCCCCCCCTCTTGATTACCATTAATTAATACTTCATCTGTTTCTTATTATGAGAAACGTTTAATTGAATCTCACAGTTCGAAAGTGGCGGTTAAAAATAATGAGTGTTAGAATTGTAACTGTTTTTGCCTAAAATACCCTTGTTTATGAGAAGATAGGAAATAAGAGAGGGAAAAAATATGCATGCAAAGAGTGAAGCAGTTTGTGACCCTGAAATTCGATTAGTTCCAATTGGGTGTGAAGCTAGCAGATTCTTATGATATTCAAATCCAATAGAATACAATCTCTCGAGACATTAACAACTTCCTAGATCTCCACAAGTGCTGGGAAGTGTCATGGTTTGGAGTTGGTTTTAAGGCAGGCTTAAGGAAAAATGAGATAATTTTAGAAGAAATTTTCCAAAGCTTTATATAACATGATAGTTATTGCCAATACCCTGAAATGAATGAACCATATATATATAATTGAGTGAGTCATGTTTTATTTCTTCCTTTTTAATCAATTAATTGTTTTCTCTCATAATTAATTACATTGAATAAAATATCTTCAACTAATATTAATGTAGTGAATCCACTAAAATGACAATTTTTTTTAAAATAATATTCTCCCCCACAATGCGCAGGAGTAAATGCTAGTCATTAAGTACGGAGGATTGTAGGTGAGAAAGAATACAAAAATAAATATGGTATAAGTACTATATTTTTGTGGATTGTTTAAATTTTGTTATATAGATATTAAATAAGGGTATGTAAAATGAGCAAAATAAGAAATGAATATTTCTTACTCCCTTCGGTCGGTCCTAATTATAAGAATACTTTTATAGTATAATTTATAATATAAAAATGTTCTTATAATTAAGATCGAAGGTAGTATAATGTATAACGGAGGATCTAATTAAGTGTGAGTTGAGTACAACGTAATCAATTGGTGTGTGAGTTGGTTTGGTTTTTGCTTCTGCTTTGACAGGTTTGAGAGTTGTATGCTTGTGGCTCGCAACTAACGGCGAGAGATAAATGGAACCCCCATCCTGCCCTTCTAAGTTATTCTTTTCTTTAATTTGCCAATTTAAATTAATTAAGTTGGCAGGGAGCAGCTAGCCCGATTAGTGATTAGTGTGTGTGTATATATATATATATATATAATTTCTCCGATTCCGATGTATACAATATGTCTGATTATGCGTATATATTAGGATACTAAATAAATCAATCTTATGTTAAAGAATGAATCCTATGCATATTTCAATATTTTAACTTGTCTTTTTATATGGCTCTATGTCAGAATGCCACCTAGGATTCCTACGTTAAAATATCAAAACTTACTGATTCTATGATTCCGATAGATCCTCCTTCCAGAAGACAAGACGTGCATCGTTTTGATATATATACAAAATTATACTAATAATTAATCACCCTTCTCGCTCTACTAATAAGAAAATTAACGATATTCCTTATATTAATTAATATATAAGACATAAATAGTTTTGTGTATGTTAAATCGAGACTCCATCAATAATAATTAAAGAGAAAGAGAGATATGAATAAAAGAAGATGGTTTTGATGTTTTAGAAAATATACCTTATATTAACTAACTTAATTAATGTAATTAAATTAGGTAAATATATATGTCAAATATTAAGGACCGGAAGAATATTATTTATTACAAAAAATGTAATAGAAAATGTCGCCACATCAATAGAATTTTCCTTTATATGCCATCTTCTACATATGCTTTATTTCAAAACGTCCTTAACTATACCGTGGCTATTTTGTATGAATATACCATGGTTTTTGTCTGATAAAATTTTCAAACAGTATCATATTTTCCTTTATTTATTAGATAGATCAGGAAAGTTTTATATACCTATAAATATATATTGTATGAAATTTAAAATAAATCATACTGTTTATAACTTATAAGTAATACATTTTACTTTTACACCCATAGATGTTGTGAGCGGTGATTTTCTAAAGCTGAAAATGATGATGATATGGGCACCACGGGATTATATATATCAAAGAAATTCAAAAATAATTATTGCCCCTGACATGGTTTAATTTCTTAATAAATGGGCCCGCATATTTCTTTTCGTTAACCTTTTTTGGACTCAGCATGGGCTCCATGGCCCGTTACGTTCTCCCTTGTCTCCGCTGGTGTTTTTGTTCTGCTCTTGTTGTCCCTTTCATGATCACTGTCCCTCAACGCCAAAGAACATTCAGTTTGTGTTGTTGGGTCTAGTGAAAATCGTTAGCTGTGGCGAAACCAGAAAATATTTTTACCGGGTTAAAAAAAAATACTGAATTATTTACTAAATAGTACTACCTCCGGTCCTAATTATAAGAACTAGTTGACTTTTTTGGAAAAATTAAGGAAGCTAATTAAATTACTTTAAAGCATTTTTATTTTTATTTTTTTTTCTTCAAACTAATTAGTTTAACTAATAAACTAGTATATAATATAAAAATACACAACATATGAAATGATTAAGTAACTTATTTAGCTTCCTCGATTTTTCCAAAGAAAGTCAACTAGCTCTTAGAATTAGGACCGGAGGGAGTATCATATAACATTAAAAATACAAATAAATAAGTAACAGACAATTATAAATCGAAACAAGATATAAGATGATACTAACATTTTTAATAAGTATCTCAAACAAAAACTTTACTTTCTTCTCATACCCCAATGAGTAATGAACCAAAGATTGTCTCTATAAAGAAAACAAAAGATTAGCTGGGACAAATTATTGACCAAAATAAAATATCGTATTATATATACTAACAAATTTTAGAATGCTGAGTTGAGGTTAAATGGGGCTGCAAGTGGTTCCTGATGGTTAGTCATTCATAACAGTATGACAAATCAATGTTTAAATACGCCAGGTGCTCATATTTGGCGTCTGAATGCCTAAAAAAACACGTGCTCATTCATTCTAATTTGTGGATTACCTATACAATATTTTGCATTACTTTTCCTTCAAATGCATGCATGTATACATGGAGAAAGGAATCTGTACTGTATCTACAAGTTCTCGTGAAGCCTTTTCTTTTCTTTTTTCAAACTTAAAAGAGAAACTAAATGAAATTTTATAATTTCTTCGTTTAATTAGCTTCTCGCTCACTGTGTCAGTCAGAAAAATCCTAATGGCATTTAATTATGCTCCTGGTTGGACCATTAAGCTTGGACCAGACTGAAGAAAAATGACTTAAAGTATATCAAAATCATGTACTGATAAGTTAATTTATAACTTTCACACTATTGTCTGTTTCCTTTGAAATTTAAGGCGTAGCCTAGATTTAGACGCCACCATCATATTATTATAAACATGACAAACCCAAAGCCTCGGTTTGTTCATCACCATATGTAGTTCACACATAAACTTTTAACCCAACTGCTCTTTAATTTTATACTATATTTTCTTATTATATGCTTCCGTATGCAAATCATGTGGATTTAGATCAATATCCTTAATTCGAACTTTATAGATCAGATATGATATTTTCTAATACGTCCTTGTGACAATCAAGATTTAATACTACTAATTAAGGCTTCCTCCCAAACTAAATACATAATTGTAAGACAGTAAGGAATTAATTACACACAGAAAGACGCAGAGAGATTGAGGTAGGATGAAGCGATTGTTTAATTTCCAAGAAGAAGAAACCAAGAAACAGGATCAAGTTTGGAGAGACTGTGTCCCTGAAACTTTCATTCATGTTGCATGTCTTGGAGTGTAGTGCAATAAGAGTATAGTAGGAAATAGCGCCAAACACAAGCATCTTCTTGAGACATCTCACTTGTCCATATTTCTTTTCAATCCCAAGTAAAGTCCATTATTGATTCCCTCATGCAAACTTATAGCTTACTGATGCAGAATCTCTCTTGGTTGGTATAAAAACGGTAGGTTACATCTTCATGTTTGTTCAAAAGCAGAATTGTGCCCCTCATATGTACCACCACCTTTGGTAAAGAAATTTACTATTTTTTAGAGTTTTTCCTCATAGCATTCTTTCCCTCCTAATTTTCTCTCATTCCAAACATACGGTAAAAGTCAAATAACTTGCCCAGAATCATTATAATAGTTTCATGTTCATAATTTTGTCGTGTATCCTTAATGGCTCAAGTAAATGCATTTCGTTTGTCACAACTAGAACAAGTATGCCCTATCTTCAATAGTTAATTAACTACCAACCAAACGACCAAACCTTTGGGCAAAAAAAAAAAAACGACTAAACCTTATATTGCATTTGCTTTATCATCTGATATTTGTGGCCCCACTTGAAATAAAATATTTTTTCATATCAAAATCAAGCTTCCCCGACATTTATGCTCGGATCAGCTGGGGTTTCTCCTTAAATTTAGGACAGCTGTAACAATAACAGACTCATAATCACAAGAACTGATCATATAAGCAAAAAAAATTAGACATCATCTGTTTGAATTCCACCAATGATTTAGCTATATACAACTAGCATATTATCAAATGAAAACAAAAGTACAACTATATAACTATCGAGCAATCTGATTTGCATTAATAGATAATTTAATTAATAAAGAAAATCTCGAGACTTGTCGTTAAATTTTCACCCTAGTTTGTAATCGACCGCTTTTAACGACCATATATATAGGAGACTGAATCTTTTGTTCAAGTTTAAAAGTAATCTGGGGGATCATATGATGTAGCCTTTGAAGAATGTTTGGTACAAAACATAAGACAAGTGGGTTGCTTTCTTGTCTCTATCTCCTACCTGATCGTCATGCAAATATTTCGTACGTATTATTATATTATTATCCGATCATTGTCCCTTTCTTCATGACCAAGCAGCATATATATATATAGATCTCCATCACTCCATGCATAGCAATTTCAAGCTTAAAACCATCTTGCTCGATAATATCGATCCCGCGATTCGTAGGTAAATTTAAATTCCCTAGGTTCCTCCGTTTCCTTAATTATTTCCAATGGAGAAAGATCCTAACTTGGAAATCCAACTCCCTCCTGGATTTAGATTCCACCCTTCAGACGAAGAGCTCATTGTTCACTACCTCAGAAACAAAGCAACTTCATGTCCCCTCCCAGCTTCATTCATCGCAGACATAGATCTCTATAAGTTCAACCCATGGGAGCTTCCAAGTATCGAATATATTTCTAGCTTCTTTTCATTTAATTTGTTTTCTTCATGAACAAGTCACTAATGAAACAATTATGGTTTTTTTTTTAAAAAATGATATAGGCAAAGCTTTGTTTGGAGAGGATGAGTGGTTCTTCTTTACTCCGAGGGACAGGAAGTATCCGAATGGATTGAGGCCAAACAGAGCAGCAGGGTCAGGTTATTGGAAGGCTACGGGGACTGATAAACCAATTCTTAGTTCGTGTGGAATGAAGAGCGTTGGAGTGAAGAAAGCCCTCGTGTTCTATAAGGGTCGTCCACCTAAAGGATCTAAAACCGATTGGATCATGCATGAGTATAGGTTGCTCGATTCAATTATCTTGAGTTACAAGCAAAGAGGATCTATGAGAGTAGGTCAACTACATGATGCTTCTTTTCTTGCCCCGTATTTTAAAGATGAAAGTTGACCAAGTTTGATGTGTTTATATCTAAGAATATAATATGCAGTTTTGATGTGTTTTCTTTTGTGTAGCTGGATGATTGGGTGCTGTGCAGGGTTCGACAAAAAATCAGCAGCCCTAGAAGCACTTGGGAGGAGTCGAATGAAACTAGTAATAATGAACCTGCAAGCTACTTTCAACCGATGAATAATTATGAGATTCATTATGATGCTGATGAAACTGTCAAAAACAGTGTGTTCAATGAGTTTCCCATGTTGCCATTTATTCTAGGATCTAAGACGAATAATTCTCTTCCCTGCATGGCAAATGCAACATCAAGCTTAAGCTACCAGCGTACAGATAATGCTTTTGTCCATGAAGACACCTCAAACATAGAAGCAGCACAGTTCTCAGAATCTCCTGATGATGAGAGCTTGAAGAGAAAGCTCTGTGAACATAACCAAATGAATCTTTTTGATTCTCCTCCCTTTAAGAAGCTAAGAGGGGAAGATCATGAGAGGGACATGCTAGCAATAGACATAAGCAAAAGCTACAGCAGTGGTTTCAGCAGCTTTAATCATTGGAATGCCATCATACAGCCTCAAGAGCTTAATAACTTGGCCTTCGCAGGATATATTTGACAGATTTTATACTCATTCATGTACATATATAAGTATATATGTTTGGGTATATGAAGAACGTGAAATAAAAGATTGGAGAGTCTGAAGAAGATCACTCTGGACAAGCTTTCCCCTGTGTAGTGTGTGGTTATTATATTCTTTATAGCTCATTGGGATTGTACATATGTGGAACTGGACGGTATTTGCTTTGCTTCATTATAGCATATTATTAGATTTTTGTGTGTGTGATATTTTATAGATAGTTAAAAGAACAATGTTGTGGAACGGTGATTGTATTAAACCAATTAATTTATGAATGCATTATACACTTTCTTTTTTTTACCCAATGAACTATAAAAGTTAAAATGTGAGTTATGATTTCTATGTAGATGACTCTGATGAACGTTTACGCGTAAGTTTTGAAAATAAGAATCCTTGGTTTTGTTTTTTAATTAAATAAATCATATTTCGATTAGTAGGTATATAATTAATGTGTTTAAGATAGGACAATGAAGTATTTGGATTCGATATTTGATTTTCAATGTATACTTCTGATGTGACAGCATAAAACTAAAGAAGATTAGATGGAATATCTTGAGGAATATGTCTTAGATTTAGTTCTTGAACAATGTCTGATCGAATAATACGTTCAATAGAATTATAGAATTGTCTGCGCACTGGAAACGGTGAAACGCAACCAAGGATATTTATTAATATTTAACCGATCGACCATCTTCACCAACAGCCCCCAATTCCAAGTCGCTTTTTCAACCCGATTTTTCCGCTCTTTCTTCCTTTTATTAGTTCTTGAACAATGTCTGATCGAATATATGTCCAATAGGTCTAAGGGGCATTTTTACCATAAAGTTTTCACCAAGAGATAGTTTTACTTTGAAAGTGTGAAAAATTGATCGAATATATATCATCCATGTTATTTTTGTTAAAATGAAAATTTGTTCCAAAACTTTTAAATCTAACTTTCAAAAAAAAAAAAAAAATTAAATAGCACATAAACTTCTAATACAAATTTATATTTTAATAGAAATAAAGAAGATGACATGTGGCCGGTCAGCTCAATAAATTTAACCAACCAACGGTCAAAATTACCACCAAGACAAAATTTCTCCACTTTTTACACTTAGAGGGCAAATTTACCCCTTAACCCTAATGAAATATAATACAGGTCCAATCAAAATTCCGAACAAAATTGTTCAATGGAAGCACTAAGACATTGTTTTTAAAGATCAAATAAAGATTACAGAGAATAATAAAGAATGCAGGCCGCCAAGTGCATTTTTATCTCATGCACCTGTCGGCTGATCGGATCCAGGTACAAAATTAACGAATATAATCATGATGCGAAGTCCATTATGTAAACACTGTTAGTACTTTGTACAAGTATCCCCCAAAACAAGAATAACAACGCCAAATCTGGGGTGAGATATTGTGAAGCAAGGAGAAGAAAGAAGCCGTAATTATTTGACACAGCAGCGGGGCATCCCACCATGTACGGGAGAGGGATCTGATTGTAAAGGAAAAGGACAGACACATGTTTTTATCTCTCTCGAGTGCTACCAGAAATGCACACGCACGCACAAAAATAAAACAGAACTTCACAGACATTATATTTTCAGGAAAAATACATGGCACGTATGACCGATCCACATCCAAGAAATTCAATATCTCCTTGTTTATCCAATCATTTCTTCAGAACACTGCAATTAAACGCACAGGTCAGAAACTATTCCAAAGAAGCAAATAAGAGAGAGAATACAGCACCTAGAACACAAGTTATACACAAGGTGCGAAATACTAGATATAAAATATCCCAGTAGTGCCGTGAGCAAAGAGATAAACAGCCACATCATGAATATGAAAGATTTTGGTTAGACATGACATTAAATTTTTTTCCCAACACTTTCACATTTGAAACTAAATTTACTCGATAGCATGATCATGATCTCAACCTACATTGTTTTACTCAAACCTCCTTTTATCGGTGGTAGTATATTACAAAATTTCTCAGAAATTAGTTCTGCTGCCAATCTGTATGTGATGAATGCCTTTATGAAGAAACTTTACACCGGATGTACTAAAGAGTAAAGATGAAACTCAAGATTCCCAAATTGAGTTGGTAGAATTTCAATATTCATGTTTGTCATCGTATTCAGTAAACATGGGGCAGAACTTTCCCGTTCATGCCAGTATTATTCACGCATCCAAGTTTCCAATATTAAGGTAAAATTAGTAAGAGGAATATATATTAGACTTAAAATCTACTAGATAAGAGATATACTGGTTTTTTGTTTCAGGTGATCATAAAGCAGTTAAGAGCCTTACTTGTATAAATAGGCAGCAATTCCCAAAATTATAATCAACAGCACAATGTCAATACAGAAATTTCGACTGGATCGAAGCTGTGCGGAAACCAAAACCGTTGTAAGAATTAACAACAAGAAATATATCACCAATGCTGCCAGAAATGTTTAAAAATCTAAGCTCAAAAGAGGGTCAATGTTAAAATAACCTGGGTCACTGTGTCTTTAAGCCTGACATTGGTATTCTTTAGGTCAGATGATGCTTTGTCCACCTGGGAAGATCCCAAATAGTTATCTTGTCATGTTAGTTTCAACTTAGAAAATTCAATCATGCGATCTTAATATTCCTCCAGATTTCAAAGCTTTAGCAACAGAAGAAAGTTAAACTTACCTTAGCATCAATCTCATCCATCAGTGGAACTTGTCTATCTAGTTCCTGCATTTAGCACACTAATTAAAAATGAAACATAATATGATGGGGCAACAAAAACACACAGGAGAAAAAATAAACTCCGTAAGGCAACTGACCTCATTCATATTGTGTGCCATGTCTTTCAATGTATCCAAGCCTTCTGCAATCATATCCAAACCTTGATCCTATAGATGCTTTGATATTATCAGGTATAAAAGCATTCTCTGATAAACACATAATATTTACATTGCACACAAATTAACAACCAAACACCCCCAGGCCAATATGACTCACCTGCTTCATTTTGCGCATTTCAAACTCTTGCTGAAATTTACTTGATTCCTCAGTTCGTTGGAAGTATTCATCGTCGAATTGACCATCTGTAACAGACATGAATCACATGACTCAACTACAACGATGAGTTTAGAAACTCGCAGGCATAAACTGCTCTATCAGCATAAGACATAGATAACATCAATTACCTGAATCAAACCTAATTTCAGTACGGGAAGCAGAAGAAGCCCAACCACCTGTTTTTTTGGGTGCAGCAGGGGTCCCATCTGGGATAGCTTGGATCCTCTCTGGCAGTGCAAGAACCAAATCGTTACGAGCGGCAAATTCTTCTGATGAAAGCCCTTTTACCTGTGGATAAATTATGTTTTGTCACGAATATGGCATGTATTAGAGTGGATGATTTTAAAGCTTGGCAATCATGCCAGCAAGTCAAGTAAAAAATACATAATTAAGCTAGAAAACATACGCAGCAAGGATCCGAACAATGTATATTAATGTAATCTTCTTTCTTCTAATTGTCAGATTCTATTCCCACAATTTCAATTAGATTACTTAAATAAATGTACATTCTCGCACAGTAAAAACTCAGGAGTAATAATGTGAAAGAAGGACCATTTTAATTGATAGAATCTAGATCTGACAGAAAGCAAAAACCAACCTTCTTTACAGCCAATCTCTGCAACTTGGGGACCTCCTCCAGCAACCGAGCCTTAGTACGACGGATCTCAGCATTGATGGCCACAACAGATGCCCTACTTTTCTCCTTCGAAGCAGTTTCTGATTTCTACAAAGAATTGACTCCTAGGTGATATTAGATTTTTTTTTTTGGAGGGGGCACATCACAAATTTTAAATTAAATTTCATCAATTAAAGCAAGAATTCCCTTGAAAGTCTCCATCTATGTACATTACAGCATTTATCGTTTTGCCCACAAAAAAAAAAAAAAAATCCACACCACACTAGCCTTTCCTTGAGTTTCTAAAGCAGTGAATAAAGAAGGAACAAAAATTAGGATCTGATCATAAGAAAATAAAATAAAAGAGAGAATCTGACCTCAAGAGCTGCCTCGATGTCAGCTTCGACTACAGCGTAGAGTCGAGCAAATGCATCATCGCCGGAGATATTGGAATCCTTGTGCTTGTCGACGTCGTATTTGTCGTACTTCTTGCAGATCGAATCAACTCTGGTTAGAATGTCGATAACGCTCATTTTGCGACTCAGAATCAAACTCCAATCGGCTCAAAAAATAACCAGCAGATCAGTTGTTGAAGAAGGGTTCTTGTTTTTAAAAATACAATCAAAATAGTTGAAGTGCTAAATCTCTTTGTTAACGGCGCATGCCAGTTCATCGGGGATTGCCAGCAACTTACAGCCTGTAGCGCCAAGCGTTTTTTTTTTTTTTTTTTTTTTTGCCAGATCCCGTCGCGCCAAATAATATTAATAATAATAAGGGTTAAACATAGGCAGCAATGTTATTTGAAAGTTTATTTTAGATTTTTTTTTTTGTTATTGTATCCGGTTCACTAGAGCTTTGCTCTGTCTAGTCCGAATCGAAGTTCTGTCGGGCGCATACGCGGGGACTTCTCCTTGGGGAGTTTTCTCCATCCACAAGGACTCGAACTCGAGATACTTGCTTAAGCGACCTAAGTCCCTTCCACTTGAGCCAACTCCCACTGGTTAGTTTATTTTAGATTTATTATTACTTGAAAAGTTTTAAAATGTAGCAATATTATCTTTTTTCATTAAAAAATTAACGATCAATGTCAATTTTTAACTGTCAACGTTAGTTTTTAACGAACCTCTATTGCTATATTTTAAAACTTTCTAGTTAACATTTAACCTAAAAATTTTTGTGTGCAACATTGCTCTTAAATATATATTTTTAAGATGGATTTGTTACTTAACCCCAACAATAACAACTGTTTTCAGTTCTCTTTTTTATTTTGTCAGCTTATTTTCAGTTATAGCATCGATGTTCATATGATTTGGATGGACTTGTTTTAAATAATCTTAAGCCATACTTAATAAGTACTATATATTTTTAGATGAGTTGTGTCTCATAAAATATTTAAAAGAAAAATTACTCGTTGATTATGGGATAAAACAAAAACCGAATCAGACCTCAATTGGATTCATCAGGAAGTATGATTCCATGTCTCAACAAATTTAAATGATATGGGGTCCACTTGCCTTTTTTAAAATAAAGAAAAATGATATAAAATTGATAGTGATAATATCCTATTTCTTATTATAAATCTATTAAAGGTTTGTCTGGGATTAGACGTGTGCAAACAAAATTGTAAATCTACTTTGTTATGCTGAGAAATTACTAGTTTCAGCACTATGGAGTGATGGTTTGGGAATTACATAAAAGTGTTTTTTCAAATATTTTTTTGTAGGTCTAAATAAGGAATAAGATGTTATCACTACTAATTTTATGTCACTACAAGTCACTATCACTTTTTCATCGTTAGATCAGTGACTTGGTAGTGACGATATCCTATCCCCTAAATAAGACTCATGTAACATTAAAAATTATTTCTAAAATACTAGTTTATTTGGAATTATGATTGAATACTTCAAAAGTGTATTTAAACTAGACAAACTCCTATTATATATTTATCATACTATTTATAAATAATGATTGAAAATTTACTCCAAATAACTGACGCATAGCCTTCGACAAGGCATATTTTAATGTTTTGCAGAACAAAATTCTCACCATATTTTATTTTATATGGCGTAAAAATCACTAAAATAATTATGGCTCACCTCTTGAGGCCACCTTTCCCTCCATGTAAAGGATTTTCATTCCGTGCTTATTATTGTATAAGTGCTTCTTATATGTTTTTTTTTTTTTAATCAAGGGGGATGTGGCATTTTTTTATATATTTTATTTATTTAGATTAAATTATATGATGCACCTTGAAATATTTTTTGTGCCCGATATTTTAAATTTATTAATTTCCAGTCCTGCATTCAAAAATATTTTTCTTATAACATCAATATATTAAAAACTAATTAATTTGGCATACTGGATGTAAAAAATATTTCAGGATGTAGCATATAATTTAATCTAGATAAATAAAATATATAAAATTGAAAATGCCACATCTCTCTCATTAGAGAGGGAAACGAATAAGAAGCGCATATGTGACAAGTATGGAATGAGAATCCCCATGTAAAACGATTTATTATTAATTGGTAGTGGTAATTTTATATGTAATATTTTTATTTATCATTTTATTATACCAAAATTAAGAATACGACATCTTACCACTAACTATCAAAATAAATTATAACTCATTCAAATAAAAAGTTAAAATTTATATAAGTTAAAAGAACATGTGTAATACTCAAAATTTCATATAACCAGCATTAACTGTATGCAACACTACATTTTATATACAAAAGTCATTTAGAAAATACAGCTTAATCCCTTGCTAATATTATAATTACATTTTTAATTATTTACTTATATGTAATTGATATATCATTTTATCAATATTGGCATGTAAATGTGTGTTTAATAAAAAAGGTTGAGCAACTGATCACACAAATCACTCATGATAAGATGCAACCAATTATTTGAATTTCATGCAATAAAAAATGAGCCTATAATAACTTAAAGTGATAAAACATCACATTTTTACTTTATTACGTATTATCCAAATATTATATGATTGTAATATTGTATTATCAAAATGAGCAGGAAGTTCAACAGTGATAAAGGTAAGGGGAGAAAATTCAGCCAGATCGAGGATGAAGTGAATGTTGGTGCAGCGTCCAATTCGATGTCCAACAATGCATTGGACATTAAAGTGAGATTAAAGCTGGCGCGTTCCATGTTGCCGGCTCAACCAATACTCTACCAATAAATATATTTAATTTTTTTATAAGACACTTGTTTGTTTTCAAATAACATTAAATGTATCCTTTTATGTACGCCTTTAATCAATAAGGGTAGTGAGTAAAAGTAATAATTAATATAATATTAAAGTTTAGTGTAATTAGTAGGAGTACTATTCAAAATTACTTAAATTTTAAAAGCAATTTAATGACTTTAACTGTTTTTATTGGTTTTTTAGAATTGACAGTTGATGCCATATAATAAAGATAAAATGGAGTATATACACTATATAACTGTCTGTTTGGATCAACAACAAAAAACTGTCTTTTCAATGTAATTTATGATATATGAAAAAAATTCTATTTAATATGTATGAATGCGTTTTTCAAGGGAAACCCAAACTTGATCAAACTACGGCAACACATTGGCTTCATCATGTTTACATTTCGAGCAATCCTTTGGGCAAGGGTTCAAAAAGAAGAGGTTATGTGCTTGTTTGGCATGGCTGTAGATGGGGGAAAAAGCACATCAATCGCCATTTCACTGTGAAAGCAAAAAAAAAGGGGTGTTTGGGTGAGCTCTTTTTGTGATGTGCTTCAAATCTGAAGTAGGTTTTTTTTTATGAAGCAGGTCATGGGTTGCTTCTGAGTGCATCACTTATCGTGGGTCACACTCTCTCTCCTCCTTCACACCTTTTTGGACCGTTATACCCCAATTCGTTTCCTTCCTCCTCTCGTCTTGGCGTGGGTGGATTACGATTCGGGTGCAAATCTCGTGATTGTTATCTTCTCCACTTCTTCTACAAAAGCCAGAAAGCCACTTTTGTCGTTTCCTGTAGATCTCTCTCTCTTTCATAAAGGATCATATGAAAATGGAAGGCATGTAAGTGCCCTTGAACAGATCTTTCTTGTCGACCTCATAGGGCGGCTCGTCACCGGAATTTCGTTAGCCGCCGTGAGTTCGGTGGAAGGCCTGCAAGCGCCGGGGAACAGATCTAGCTTGTTGCCATCGTCCACCTGGGTGTGCCACGTATTTAAGATCAACTGTAGGATCAGTGTAATAAAAAGATTTCCCAGGGATATGAGAGGTCAAAATAATATTAAAATGAGGATAAACGTCCCAGATATGAGAGGTCAAATTATCACATTTTATACAAATATATATATATAATTCGTACCATTTTCAGTCATTTTCCATCTCATCAGAAAAAAGTCACTTTTACCGCCGCTATACCAGACACAAATCACATCATAAAAAAGTTACTTCTGCCACCGCTATCCCAAACACAAATCACATCAGAAAAAGTCCATCAGAAAAAAAGTCCAATAAAAAAAGCACATCATAAAAAAAGTCACTTTTCCGCCGCTATCCCAAACGGGCCCTATGCTGTGGAAAGAAGTCCGAGCAATTTATCTATGAGCATCGGACTTGAACGAGAATATGAGAGATTAATGATGGGGAGAGAAACAGATGGTGAATTCCAACACCGAAACACAAGCAAGCCAAAATCGGTTAAACCACTGGAAGAAAAAAATTTATTAGGAGTATAGATTACCTTATCTTGCAGCATCGAGACTGGATCTCAACACCCGTGAAGAAAACAATGCCATGACGACTAGAGGTCTTGTTGTTGTGGGCTCTTGGGAAGGTTGAGGGCAACAGAGGTGAGCATTGGAAGAGGATTCTCTCGTAAGCATTTTTCTCATTTTCCCTCAATAGCACCATCTAAGCCATTGATTGGGAAAGTGAGAGAATGGTTAAAGCAGTATTGTGATTGATTGGATGGATATGATTTAGAGATGATGAGGGATAATGAAAAAGAGATTATGAGAGAAACCCAACCCGGTGAGCATCTGAGATGCTTGTGGGCTAGGACCAACAGTTGCCTTAAATGTTCCAGGAAGAGGTTTGTGAGAGTAAATGCTTAAGTTTGCGCAAAAGAACAAAGCACTTTTGTTCTATCCTAAGAACAGGACTGATTGGACTTGATTAGGTGTCAAGCCTAAAGCCTACGTATCCTTTGAAGGGATCAAAGTCCACGTAATTCGATGTAAACTTGGAGGCGTTTAGCTAGGGGGCGGTGTGTGTGCTCTGTGTGACAAAGTGTAAAGTGAGCATGAGTTAGAATATGTGCACCTGGAGAATGGACCTTTGTTTTTATAGTGGCTTCTGTGGAGGATATCTCGGTCATGCTAGATATCGGGGCAAGTATCCAGGAGTGAATATCACGTGGGTTCAGTTCAGATGTTCTTATAATATCGATAGATAAGATCTACTGTAATACGAGATCTTCCCATATGGCCGGTGCTCAATATATTTGAATGTGCTCCTTATTGGGTCGTATCTTAGATTTGGGCCTTAGGCCGGTCTGTAACAACTTTAATTAACAGTTAAAAACTTGACATGATCAACATTTGGTGCAAGCCGTATTGGTTTGAAAAATTCAATGATATGATGAATAAGAAAATAAGAAAAAGAATGATAATTTACTCATGAAAAGGATGAGACATGCACACTTTTGTTCTAAATTCTCAGCTCTACTCCTTCGCTTTTGAATTCCCATATCTATTGCTTTACTTCTAAATTCTTAGATCTGCTGCTTCGGTTTTCAATTAATTTTCGGTGGGATGGAGAGGGTTATAATGAAAATCTTTAGACCACTCATAATCAAAATGAAGTCTTAAAAGTTAATCCTCTAGATCGGTTATTTTTAACAATCGATCTTAAAAGTAATAAATTTTTTATTTCCTTATCTTTTAGACCAAATATCATAGACAACAAATCTTAAAAGTCTACATTTTGGACTGGTAATTTTGCAGCCGGTCTTAAAAGTAATAAATTTTTTATTTTTTATTATCTTTAGACCGGTTATTACTAACGACAAGTCTTAAAAGTTTCATATTTTAGATCCGTTGTTACTAACAACAAGTCTAAAAAGTAAACACCTTTTTTTTTTTTTAAAAAAAAAAACAGATTGGTTATTTGGGAAACAAACATAAATAAAATATTTTAAACCTTATATTAAAGGAGTTGATCTAAATTTTTTTTTAATATTTATGAAACTGCTACCGATCATATTTTTTTAGACTTGATCCTTTATTATCCAGCGGTTCAAAAACACCTTTTTATATTAATGTACATTCTCTTGAAATTTTGAGATGTTGCTTGTGAGACTTAATCAATGTGTAATAATCTGTCCACCCACGATAAACAATTCTCTCACGCAAACTTTCGTCTCCATGGGATGCATGTATTACTAATTCAATAATCTTCCTCACTTTTATAGTCACTGATGAAATTCATTGTCACGCAAATTAAGGGCCCTTTTGGATGAATTTTTTTTTTTAAAAAAGTACTTTTTTAATGGGAAAAAAAAATACTTTTTAAATTAATTTATGTGTTTAGATGATATTTTTTTTAAAAAAGTGAAAGTCACAAAATAAAAAAAGAAGAAGCTAAAGTACTCTTTTTTTAAAAGCTCTAATTTGAAACTTAAAAAATAAGCATTTAAAAAAAATTTTAAAAGCCCATCTAAATAGGCCCTAATTCAATTTTCATCACATGAAAACTTATGTCTCAGTTTAGCCAATGACTTAATCGTTAATAAGCACCAAAAGATTTTCAAATTACTGAAGGCCCAAGTGAAATTATGATTCTATATTATTGGATGACCAAATCAAAATGCTCTTTGTTGTTTACCGTCAAAACAGTTTTAGAGTCTTTTAATCTTTTGGATTAGCTGAAATTCTTCCTGTTAAATTTAACACGTGAATTTTATCATGAAAATTTAGATATTTTTCCAGACAATATATTATGTAAGTCAGACAAAGAATGAAGGGCCGGCCACCATATTCTTGTCCGCACCAAACTTTTCATTATTTTAAATTGTGAAACCATTGAGTGTTTGTTGGAGTTCATTTGTTTTAAGTAATTCTATGCTAGGCGAGAAGAACATGTTAAATGAGTTTTCTTCATAAAACATATTTCCTCCGGTCCTAATTATAAGAGCTAGTTGACTTTCTTGAAGAGATTAAGGAAGCTAACTAAATTACTTTAAGATATTTTTATTTTTTTCTTCAAACTTATTAGTTTGACTAATAAACTAATATATAATCTAAGAATATTTAACATATAAAATGATTAATTAATTTATTTAGCTTCCTTAATTTCTCCAAAGAAAGTCAACTACTCCCTCCGGTCCTAATTATAAGAGCTAGTTGACTTTTTTTTAGAGATTAAGGAAGCTGACTAAATTACATTAGAGTATTTTTATTTTTATTTTTTTTCTTCAAACTAATTAATTTAACTAATAAACTAATATATAATCCAAGGGTATACAATATATGAAATGATTAAGTAACTTATTTAGTTTCCTTAATCTCTTCAAAGAAAGTCAACTAGCTCTTATAATTAGGACCGGAGGTAGTAGCTTTTATAATTAGGACCGGAGGTAGTACTACCTTCGTTTCTAATTATAAGACCTAGTTGACTTTTTTTGGAGAGATTAAGGAAGCTAAATAAGTTACTTAATCATTTCATACATTATGTATCTTTAGATTATATATAATTAGTTTATTAGTCAAACTAATTAGTTTTGAGGAAAAAATAAAAATAAAAATATTCTAAAGTAATTTAATTAGCTTTCTTAATCTCTTCAAAAAAGTCAACTATGTCTTATAATTAGGAGTAATTAATAAGGGATAGGATATTGTTACAACCTTTTTTTTGTTACAACCAATGTTACTACCACTTTTCCACCGTTAGATTAGAATCTTAATAGGAGAGAGAGATTATATAGGTAAATGAGATTTTGATCTAACGGTGGAAAAGTGGTAGTAACATTGGTTGTAACAAAAAAAAGGTTGTAACAATATCCTATTCTAATTAATAATGCCTTCTTTGGGTTCTCAAACTGGCCCTAAATAAGCTGAGATCGATGGAGATTCTTCCAGGCGTGGAAGCAAGCACGTTACATAGTAAATTGTAACGTTACAATCTCATCAAGCACGTTACGCATCGTGGAGGCAACATGTCATTTTTGGCTAATCACACACACAATCACACGATTCATCTTAGCTTCTCATGCGGACAAAGTACAGTAACCAACAGGGTGACACTTTTGGATAATTTTAGATTGAGCTCGTGTTAAGGGGTTAATTAATGTTAGGGAGAATTAACCTTTTCATCATATAGTGTTGAATGGGTTGTAATTCATTTCCTATATTTAATTTTGAATGAGTTGTAATTCAGTTTCTATATTTAATTTTGAATCGGTTGTAATTCAGTCCATAAACTTTTGACTTACTGCAATTTCGTCCCTATAATTTTAACTATTTTATAATTAGGTTATTACGTTTTAGAATAAAGATGAGGTATATATTATAAAATGATTCAAATTATGGGAATTGAGTTATAATGAGTTAAAGTTCAAGGACTAAGTTGAATTAGAATATAAAGATGAAGTCACAACTTAGTCAAAATTATTGGAAACAAAAGATTAATTTTGCTGTTAAAATGAAACTTGTTGGAACGAACTTGGTTAAGGGACGGTAATTAATTTGATGAGATTGAAAGGTGCGACGGGGGACCTAACACTATGGTCAAATTGACAATGTCACAAAAAAGCCGTGAGTGGAGGGGGGTGTGGGCCCCGCACTTGTGATGACTTTAGGAAACTACAATGGGCCCGTTTGGGTTGGCGGTAGGAGTGGTGACTTAAAAGCTACATGATTTTAAAAAAAACTCGGTAGGAAACAAGGTCAGGTTATAGATAATGATTTGTGTTTGGATTGATGGTGGTAGAAGTGGCAGGGCCCACGCTAAAAAGCTGAGAGCATTATGAAAAAAGTTGGATTATTGAGCTTTTTCCCTAATTGACTTTTTGAGCTTTTTTGACTTAAAGTTAAGCCAACGCAATGGGCAATCCAAACAGGCTTTTTCCTTATTGGGTCGGTGGCTTAAAAGCCACTGAAATTTTTACACACCAATACTGAAAAATAAGTTACTCCAGGTGCTGTTCCTTTTCAATTCGCTGCACCACGTTAATGGCTATCATTGATGAAGGAGGAGGTCTGTAATGATGGGGCTGTGTGTTCGATTTGGTCCGATGGTGGTTTGTGGCTTTGTTGGGAAGGATGAGTTTTTTTTTTGCCAATCTACTTTTAAGTACAAACATTTTAAAAATCGGTCTTAAATGTTTAAGTCTTACTTTTAAGACCCCATATTTTAAAAATTCCGTTTTAAAAGTCCGATTTTTAAAACCTCATATTTATAAGTCCGGTCTAAAAAAATACTTTTTAAAATCTGTTGCCCAACAGGTTTGGTCTATAAAATAATTGACTTTTAAGATCATTTGTATCTCTAGTCTAAAAAACAATTTTTATTTGGCCTAAAAAATAGTTTTTGTCCTAGTGGTAGTAATATTTTGAGTAAAGTTGTCAAACTCACGAGTTTAAGCAAACTCGTGATAATGATGTAAACTCGTATCGAGAACTCGAATTTACGAGTTTACTTTTATTATTAAATAGATATTATTAGCGTATAATTAAATAATTAAAATATAAAAATGATAACAATTTGATTTAAATATCTTTTAAATCTAAATAATTGAAATTAAATCCATTGACATTCATCATTTATCATATTTAATAAAGAAATGTCTATAAAATTTCTATATACAGCCACTGAATATGATCAAATTAAAAAAGTTAACACGAGTTTAAAAGTAAATTAACACGGTTTTATAAGTTAGAAACGTAAGAATGACAAACTTGGTATATAAACTCGTAAGTTTAACTGAATTTACAACTAGCAAGAATTTACTACTAACTAGATTTGTTCTTATAAGCTAGAAGCGTAAAAGCAATAAATTCGGAGAGTTAACTCACGAGTTTGGTAACAATGATTTTGAGGATACATATTATTTTCTTTATATAGGCTTGGAGCCAAATGTACAACATGAATGCAATCTAGGATGCTCCGTTATATTTTATGTTACGAAAACACTTTGTTCTAAATTGGGAAGGTAAAATTACAATTGCAATCACAAACTTTATAGATACATAAATAACAATTGAAGACCATAAGTATCGAAATATCATGGAAAGATCACGAATTTTGTTTGCATTTAAAATATCATCTTTATACCAGATATAATAAATAGCTAAGAAAAAGCCACTGACGATTTTTTGTTTTTTGTTCTTTTTTAATGACGAATTAAAACAAAGCTAGTTGTGAATATATAAAAAGCCTACCGTGGGCCTGTGAGGATACGGTTTTTATTGATTTTTTCTTACCTTTTCAATTTACATCTTTTTTTTTAATATAAAAAATTTACATCTTTTTTTATGAAAAGGGTATAGTCTCATTTGTCGATTTTTTTTAAAAACTGAATTCAAATGCCTCTCAAATCAAACGGAGAATCAATGCTTCAATGCACTGCACTGATGTGAAATCTAGTTTATATAATATTTTGCGTTGGCAAAAAAAAAAAAAAAAAGGTTTATATGATATTTTGGCCGGATTTATTAAGTATACGTTTTTTATTTTTTATTTTATTTTCGGTTTGATAATAAATCGCTGATTTTTCACCCATACTTTAATTAATTCCAAACATGTTTGTTCACGTATTAAGTCACTATTACTGTCAAATTCGCGAATTGATTTTTTGAGTTTACCGTTTTTAGGTTTTTAGTTTATAAAATTGTGTTAATTTACTTTTAAATTCGTGTTAATTTTTTTTGATTTAATTATGTTCAGCGGCTTTATATATAAATTTTATAAAAGTTTCTTTATTGAATATGATAAATGATGAATGTTGATGGATTTAATTCCAATTATTTTGATTTAAAATATATTTAAATCAAATTGTTGTAATTTTCATATTTTAATTATTTAATTATATACTAATAATATTTATTTAATAGTAAAAGTAAACTGTCATGAGTTTATAATTTAAATTTATAATATAAATTTACGTCATTATCACAAATTTACTTAATTTGGCGAGTTTGATAACATTAAGGAAAAGGGTTGGGTTCACGTACGATCTAAGGGCAGAGCGAAATCTCCATTCCTTCTAAATGATACCGATGTTGGGCAGGGTGAGCCGTCTATTACCCTCAGGCCTCAGGCGTTAACCTAGGCACCTAGGAGTTAAGATGCATCCCCCAGCACCTTGACCAACCCTAGGATCATAATTGTCTTTGCCCAATCATGTTTTGATGTCACCAATCTTTGAAAATAACAAAAATCTTCTCGCAATTCGTCGCCAAAGGATCCAACCTGATTTAAATATTATTTTCTTCTGTGTGCCTTTGTTTGGGGCAAATACTGATAAATAATAGCAGTACCTGATAAGTATGAACACATACATAGATAGAGTTTAATGAAGCTTTCTGGAGTTAGGCCAATTCCTAAAGAAAACTTAGAATATATAAAGAGTTACTATTTGTAATATAATTTTAAAAAATTGTGGCAGAAAACGCACGAATCCATATTGAAATTATTTATTGTTAAAAAAGGAGCACAGTACTTATCCTCTCCGCACTGAGATGAATTTTTATTCTTCCTTCACTTCAGTGTCTAATGTCATTTTGACATATTATTAAAATCGGCCCGGCCGAACCATAAAACCGTGGAATCAATCATCTAACTGATATGATTTGACTGATTTAAATAGTTCAATATTTATTTAAAATTTTATGATTTTAAAAATTCATATCAAATTCTATATATTTTCAAAAAATTATAAATTAAGATTTTATGCAAAGGTTAAAATGTTTATTTTCTAATAAAAAAATCATTAAAAAAGATTATCAATTGGATGTTAAAAAGTTTTCGAATTTCAAAATTATACCCAAAAATATTATTGTTCACTTTCTCATCGGTCTAGCTCATTTAACTCCGATCTGAGGGAGTAATCTTTAAGCCACTACTATTTAGACTAATTCAGTGATCGGTGCAAGTTTAATAATCTTATATTCATTCTTTGTTAAGCAATGGAAAGAATTAACACGGATAGCATCGGTTGCCGGTAAACTTGGTAAGTCCGGCTCATTTCTCTACCTCTTGTTTCTTCTTTATGCGGTCAACCGCTTTATTACCACATTGTCTCCTTCCTTGATCAAACCTCCCCTCCTCCCTCTTTCCCTTCTTTAACTCTCTCCCCCTCCTTCTCCCTTTCCTACTTCCATCTTGCGTATCCAGCATCGCTACTTCACGAGCATCGGCGTCTAACAGATTTCAAAGGCACGTTTACCTGCTCGATTACTTTGAAAATTTCAATATGATCTATATTATGCTGTTATTTAGACAATCGTACCTTTTTCTCTTTGTTAATTGTTGCTCTGCGTACCCGCAATACTTTTCATTCCTGATCTTCTTGTTGATTGCTTCTGATGTATCATCTTCAGCTGTAAATAATCTTAGCAGCCTTCTATCGTTTGTCTGGTGGAAGGAGGGAAGGTGGTTCTAGGTGCTTCTTGCATGTGCCTTTTCTTTTTCAATTTACGGGTTTCCTTCTTTGCGTTTCGGTTAATTTTTTTTGCTTCAGAAATTTGGACTCCTCCGTGGTTTTAGAGTTTGAGCTTTTGTTTTTAGACATTTTCACGTCCTTTTGCTCCCAGATTATACATACTTAAAAT
Organism: Acacia crassicarpa; assembly: GCA_034222035.1. Taxonomy (NCBI): domain Eukaryota; kingdom Viridiplantae; phylum Streptophyta; class Magnoliopsida; order Fabales; family Fabaceae; genus Acacia; species Acacia crassicarpa. The sequence goes on along the minus strand of JAWXYG010000002.1, from coordinate 56,810,078 downwards.
GCGTGGTAATAATTGTTGTTGTCACTATGTTGTGTGTTTCATATTAACATTACCATACCCCTCCTTTTTAAAAGGAAACCATGTTTATATCTGGGTCCGATAAGGCATATATCATATTTGTCAGTGCAACCGTTCTAGTAAATCAGAAATCAGAATACATAATATATTTTCAGTTCTAATTGTCAGTTTCATCACCCCTTTTTTTCGTGTGGTTTGGTTCCTTCATAGCTTCTTAAAGAAATTAATTAAACCATTATGTTTGTTGTAGCACGTAACAGGACCGATCTTCCCGTTGAGGTTGAGGGCGCATTAGTTATTGAGGGCTTAGTTAATGATATATTGAATCACCTTTTCATGCAAGTTATCATGACTATATAGATTTTGGTGCTTGATGGAAATATCACAGAATGCATTCTCACCTGACTTTTCGTGCTAGAATAATAAATGAATATCCAACTACTGGAAGAACGATTTTCTTGTTGATTACTGAGCTACTGACTAATTTCAGGATTTCATTCTCCCTTCATTTCCCTTTATGGAGAGTGTGTGCTGTTTATCTTCCGTGCATAAACATCTTGATAACTGGCTTTTATGCGTTCAAAATGCTAAATGTTCGTCAAGCATTATTATTACTATTATTCATATCAGAGGCTTTCCCTGGTTATCCTTAGATTTCCTTAGATTCAGTTAGGTTTAGATGGTTTGTTATTATGCAGGTTTCTTGATGCTGACGGTATACCATACAGACTTAGTGCTTTCATCTTGAGTTTGAGCTCTAGATGAAACATTATAGATCTGCATGTGCTGATGAGATGTGTTTTCATCGGATATTATCCTTCGGTCTCTCCTCTTTTGGTTCTTCACTCTTCTAGAGCAATATAGTCCTCAAGTATTCATAAATCTCTTAAAAAGTTTTTTTTTTCATGTGGTCCCCTGTACCGTTAGGTTCGTATACAACATAAAAGCTAATTGATATTACTATTGAAAACTGGTTGTCCCTTGGCATTTGCCTTGTACAGGTTTCGAAGTGGGTAAATTTCTTCATCTGGTGTCTTCCATTGCATTATCTGAATTGCGGATGATATTGCTGGAGCATTTGGTTGGTGGGGTGATCTTAGAACTGATGAATTTGGCATGATCTGTTTTATCAGGATTTATTAGTGTGATATATGCGGCTGTAATGGAATGTTATAACCCAACTTTGATGTAGGAAGAAGAAAGTATACAGTATCAAAGATCCTCTGTAAACTGAAGAATTGTTTAGGCACTGTTCAGCAGGAATACGGCCTTTAGATCAGGCTTATCCATCTTCTTAGATTGGATGCTCATTTCCTATGAATGGCCTATCAATTATGCTGAGGATATTGTGGCATTAGGGCTGTCTTGTTCTGATGCTTAGCGATGCAAGATGTTGGTGTGGAGGGTAACTGGCAATCTAGGGACAGTCATGGAACTTCATGGATGCCATGGTTCTAGATCTAATTGATGCCCCGAGGTGATGGAATATGGTTGTCGGTAAACCTTAATACTATCTTTCCTGTGCCCTGCAAAAGCATTAGCTAAATCCTTTTATCATTTGTTTTAAATCTGATAACTATGTTAGCTATTTTGGAGGTGGTGCTCTTTAGTGGGGTGGTGCAAAGGGAGTAGCTGTAACAGTCTTCATAGAGTTTTTGCTTCACTATAGTATGCAGACTGCAATTTGGATCATTAGAACATGCCATTGAAGAAGACTTATATCCATACACCCTGAATCGATGTGACTTGACTTTTTATGCTGGCGGGGTGTCATATTCCGCTAAAAATTAGTTCCTCCAAAAAATGCAAGGATTTGTGGCTGGGTGATGCTATATTTGCACTTGAGCTTGGGGTTTGTTGACTTTGAAGCTGGTTGATAAGAATTAGTTGGTTATATGTTCGCTTAAGGTACTCGATGTTGAGGAATGAGGGATTAGTTGGTTAATCAATGATGTTGATTGTGTGTCCAACAGTCCAAATGTTGGACGTCTATTTTCTTTTACCTAGTCTATGGCAGATGGAAAAATAAGTGTTGCTTTCATTTTGGGGCTTATACATCCCAATGGCACTCTTGGCTTGGACAACTAATCCCTCATTGACTTTTTTTAAGTCACAATTTCATTTCTGGCTGATATCTTTGTGTGGTTTGTCAGACTATTATTATTCTTATTTGTTATTAGTATTTTTATATTAGTCCCATATGCTGTATCAAGCTGAACAGTGTTGTGAATGTCTCTGATAGTTATTAATAAAATAAACAAAGAAAATAATATTTTTTGGATGCAACTATCACGTTCAATATGTTGTAACTTGGAAAACTTGCCGACTATACATTGTGTTACTGTTTATGCTTATGTTCATATGCTTTGATCTTCATATTTTATTTTGCAAGTTTTTTTTTTTTTTTCCTTTTCCCTCATTTAATAACTGAAGATCAGAAGTCTATAGTTAACTGGAAGGTGTAGCAAAGCTACATTTTTTTTCTTGGTGCTTTGCATGAATATTGCTATTTTGTTTGTGAGCATACTACTGATGATAAGATGGAATTAAATGAACAATGCAAACCATACTTTCTTCTGAGAACTAGATTTGACAGTCGATGATTTGATAAAGTAATTATTTTTCTGTAGCCTACTCCTCAGTTCGATTCTATATTCACATTTATTTTTGCTAGTATTTTAGCATGCTGTTGTGGCATTATAGTATATTCGTATTTTCTTGTATTACTCCCTTTATTTTATAGAAAGAAATTTGTCAATCTCATTGCCACATTTCAGTTTGTTGAATGTTACTTTCTGATAGTATTTTGACGCCAGCAATGTCAAAAGCTACATGGTATATGAATAATAGGAGACACGTCCTTCTACTTATGCAGATTTTTTTCTATTCATTCTTAACTTATATCATCACGTCTCATGCAACTTTACAGATAAGACTAAGACAAGCTCTGAGGAAAGAGTTCTTGATAAAATGTATTTTTTCTTTAGGGGAAATTAATGATACTAATGCTAATTAAGTTAAGATATGGTTAACACATTAACCGCCCTTTGAGAATTGTTAAATACTGGTTAATATTTTGTGAGCTATTTTCGCTACAAATTTCTTTGGAACTCTCTTTAATATTTTGTATTTCTAAGAGTTTCCATGTTTCAACTTCCGATATATTTCTTCCTTTGATTTTAATAATTTGAAATAGTTGCATTCTTTTAGAGTGTATTTACCTCAGCTTTCTCATTTGGTTTTATTTTTTTGCTATTCAAATATATGATCTTTTATTTTTCCCCGTTTAACTGGTATGCTTTCCTGGACTCGTCTTTATTTTTTATTAAAGTTTTCAAGCTTCTTTTAAGTTGCTCATCATCTGTATGAATATTTGGCACTCCAGTTTTATTTATATTTTCTTTATTAATGGAAATCCTTGCTTCTCAGCACAGTATTTCATTCCAATTGCAAACTCTTTCTAGCGTCAACAGTTTTTTTGGGACCTTTTACTTTTTACAAGGCAGACAAATTAACTTTTTGTATTGTTTTACCAATATAGGCGCCCTCAGATACTGTTAAGGTAACTACAAATATTTTTAAAAGCCCTTCATGTTTCTGTTTCATGCAAAGGTCTTGTAAATATATATTGTAACAATTGTAGTGCAGATACTTAATACAAAGGAAAATGTGTCATGATGTATTTTCTTATGGTAACTTCTATGTATTTTATTATTCTTGCCGTAATTACTGATAAGAAGGCACATACACATGTGCCTGATGTCCGTGCTTAGTTCGTCTTTTTCAAGTGCAGGAAAAGAATAGAAAATGCTAACACCTCTTAACACCTGCTGAGTGCCCCTTTGTTATCATAGTCCAGGTAATGTTTGTTGTGAGTCATCCTACTTCCAATCCCTCCGCTTTTACCGCTAAGTCAAATCTAATTCCTACTTCTACACATGGCAAAATGGAGTGAGAAGCCATTAACTAATATGAATCTCAATTATCTCTTTTTAACTTCTAAGTGCTCGCTTTTTCCCTTATCCTTGTTTTAGTGACTCAGATTTCAATGGAGAGAGACAATCTGTGAGTAGATGGCTTCAAGTGAGTGGACTTACATTGGACTGTTGGTTTTACCCTGTGGTTAAGGAGACTATGAGTGGCAAGTGTTTCTTTATTACAGGCCAGTTTATGCAGATGGATTATGAGTTCCCAGAATTTGTAATCTGAGGCATATTTATACTCTCTTGGAAATAATCACCAGTGATAGCTCACTAATCCCCTTTGTTCTGATTTATAAATTTTGTAGAATTTAGATACAAGTGAATGCTTTATAAATTTATTATTTATTATCATGTGAGACGTGCTATTATTCTGAATTTTGCAGTCATGGAAATGCTTTAGTCGTAAGATAGTTTAGATTCTGAGTTTTATGATTGTTTTGAAGAAACTTTACATTTAGACGTTGAATTCTTCAGATGATTCCTTGCTTTGCAGGTTGCTAGTTATTTGTAGATCTGATTAAACTGCACACTTGCCTCGATTCTGACTTCTGAGTTTGCGAGTGTTGTTATGGGACATAGACATTTATATAGCATATCTCAGATGTTTGGTAGTGAGCATGAGCAGAATTGGAATTATATGCATCCTGATCAACAGAATGTGCAACTAGGTAACGTAACTAACTTTACATGCTTCAGTTGCACTTCTATTTCAGTTCAATACCGATTTTGTATGGTAATTATTGTCCTTTTTGCATAACTACTAGATTGCTTATACTGGTCCTGTATTGCAGGTAGGGCTAGCAGTTCAGAGAATGGTTCTTTTATTCATCCCCTAGAAAATATGTCTATAGATGGCAGCTCTTTGGCTGCTCCTTGGAACAATGCCACCATGTCAAATGGATATGCATCCTCAAGTATCAACATTGAACTACCCCCTCGTCAATCAGATGCATCAAGATCTTCTCATGATCATTTTTTGCATTCATCAAATCCTGGAGCCTTTTTTGCAGTTTCTGAAAACTATTCTTGCCAGCCTTCTTCCAATTATGATAGACAAGCATTTCATGTTGCCGATGGTGATTTCTTTGATTTTACAATGGGAAGCGGAAGAGGGCCTCAGAAGCGAAAGAGCCCTGGAATTCCTTCAGTGAGTGAGAGAGGCAGCTCAAGTAGATATTTCGGTTCAGGAAGCTCAACTGATCTCCCTATATCTTCAGAAATAAGGCAGGAGAAGCCAAGCTTGGATTCTCAATATCTTCCTTGGGATCATGTTACTATGACACCCCCCTTCAGAGGCAGTGGCCTTTCAATCAGGGGTGATGGTTCTTTAAGGAATGTTAGAAGTCGTTCTGCACTGGATTTGGAATCCAACCTTGCTAGGACGCATTTATCTGACAACCATTTGCACAACTTACCTTTTGGCCCATCCACTGACCATTCTAGCGCAGTGGGTCTTTCTGGTCATAGTTCTAGTACTATGACAATGGACTGGAGCCAAATGAACATGTCTCCTGCTCATGGGAGTGTATTATTATCTGGTTAGTTTATAGATTTCTTTTTGTTATTAAACCATAGTTAATAGATTTGAAATAGACAAATTATCCCAATTTCCTTCACTTTTTATCTTAGATTAGGGATCTTTGTCTGATACTGCAGAATCAAGTGGATATAATCATGAGCCAAGTCGCTTGCTAGTTGGAAGCGGTGCTAGCAATGCTTCAGTGGATGCTGGGAGTTACCATCACGAATATAATACGAGCATAAATCCTACTGTTCCTCAAAGTTTTCACAGTAACCCCACTCACCCTGCTAGGGGAGTTCGAAGTAACTATTCCCATAGATCTGCTCCAACACCAACTCCAACTTTTAGAGCCTCTTCAAGCTCACGTGTGGGACATATGGTGCCTTCAGATGGTGGATTGCACATGGGAGCTGAAGGTTTTATGTCTAGACAACCAAGATCCTTGACTGCCATCACTTGGCGGAATAGTGATAGAAATGGGAGGTCAAGGGCATCTAACGAGAGTTATCAATCATTGGCTGACGAGGCAATTCTTCATGATCGATTTTCCTCTGAGGTATTTCTTGCTTGTTTTTTGGTGAACCGAGTTTTCACGTCAAAACTCAGAATAGGAAACATTTTCAATTTATGAAATACCCATTTGTCTTTTATTCTCCTGTGCACTATTTGGTGAGGATGAAGGGGCGGTGTTTGGCGCATTAGCAACTTTTCCCCCATATGTAAATAAGCAGAATTATTCTGTTTCTTTCACCTTTAAGTTTAAGAGGCTGAAATTTGGTTTTGTTTGGATTGTAGGGTTTCATGGCTGTTGATCGTGTGCCACTGTATGGTTCTCGAAATATGATTGATCAGCATAGAGATATGAGGATGGACGTAGACAATATGAGTTACGAGGTGATTATGTTTGCTTTAATCTTAAATAACCTCCTTACAAATGTAATCAAAGGCACGCATTTTTAAAATATTTTTGAAATTTTGATGGTTGGCTTGACCAGGAACTACTTGCTCTGGGAGAGAGGATTGGTCATGTCAGCACAGGATTGTCAGGGAACTTGATTTCCAAGTGTTTGACAGAATCAATATATTGTTCATCTGAGCAGAGTCAAGAGGAAGGAAGTTGTGTCATCTGCCTGGTATGTTTTCGTTCCTCCCCTTAAAATAATGGATTATGCACCAATCCTGAACTTTGGGAAATGAAAGACCACTTCTTTGGATTTCACAAACCTGCCAGTAATGTATAATGACAACTGCATTTGATTGTTGAATGACCACTATTCATAAGTTAGTTGTCCCTTCTTTTTGGGCCATCGTACCATTAAATTATCTATAGCTGGGCTCCGTTTAAATTCTTCGTGGGGACCGTGCAGCTGTTGTAAGTTAATTACCTAGAGTCATGTGAGTTTGTGTTAAAATCAAAATCCCCACGTTCTTTTGCTTCATTCTTCGTTTATTCTAATTGTGTAACTTAGATGCGTTTGAATTGTATTAGACGAGTGTTGTTGTTCTTGATTTTAAAAATTACAGGAAGAGTACAAGTACATGGACGATGTTGGGACATTGAGAAGTTGCGGCCATGACTATCATGTGAGCTGCATTAGAAAGTGGTTGTCTATGAAGAACATATGTCCTATCTGCAAAGCCTCTGCTCTTCCTGATGAAATGAAGGATAAATAACTTAAATTCATTCTTCCGTATTTCACTCTCTCATTTTGTAGATATAATATACATTCGAATATTCATGAAAGTGGAGGAAACTAGCTTCTTTTTTTATTTTTTGAGGTGTTGTATATTGGAATGGCAATGAAACTTAGATTCAATGCATTTGTTTCTGGCTTCAGTGTTAATTACGTGAAGCCTTGAATTTATGTATGCGTCACGCTTGCTTTTATAACTTTGGTCAATGTACGGCGTTCGTGGGCGTGAGAGGAGTCCATTAATCGCAAAGAATCATGGTTAGGACGAGGGATAAGATGGTTCAAATTAATGTGCTTTTAGGTCTTGAATGGATTTTTCATTTGCATTTAGTTGGGTACTACTCTGATCCTATTTATAAGTCTATTTTGGTCAAATCTTACATACTAAAGAGAAGTAGTTAACTCAATAATTATAGGATAAATTTTCAACTTTGCTATCATTTATGATTGAGTATTTTTCATCTGTTTCTTCTCTTTTTATTTTCATGAGTACAATTGATATAGGTAAATTGTTACAGTCTTATTTATTAAATGAAACTGAATGTATAAATATGATTAACTTTTTTAGTCAAAATAAACTTATAAATTGGACCAAAATGATACTTAAGCAGTAAAAGACCAAGCGCTCACCAGTCACCTCCAAGGCTCCAAATGATTAGTATTTCGATGCTTGGAGCTGTGTTAGCCGGGCATCAATGTCAGTTAATATGAAATTTATTACTATTACACCATTTACAAAAATTATGATTAAGGTGATTTATTTTTTAAAATGTTACTATATGATCAACAGAACTCATCCTCTTATTTTCTTCTCCCACTTCTTCTCAAAATGTTTTATGTTTTATAACAAGTTGATAGTAGTAACTAAAACAATCAAGATTTTTCAGAATCTCATATTCACTTATTTAGATTTAATATTTTATAAAATTGCTACTATACATTTAAAAAATGCTAATGTAAATAGTAAATAAATACAAACGGTCAAAACATTATCTAAATAATTCATAACTGCAAAAAAATGAATAAAAACATTTTCATTTATAAAATGTTAAATTTAAATAATCTATTTGATTATGAGATATTAAGAACATAATAAAAAATAAAGGGAAAAATATTCTCTATGTCCCTATAATTTTGACTCAATTGCAACTCAATTTCTATATTTTGACTTATTACAACTCAATCTTGGTTCAGTTGTAACTCTATCTGAATTTGAACTTGCTGCATCTTAGTCCTATAATTGTATCCACTTTATAATTTAATCCGAGAACTATATTGTGTGTGTGTGTGATTTTATTTTTTAAAAAAAATTAAAGACTAAATTATAAAGTAGATAAAATTATAGGGACTGCGTTGCATCAAGGTTGAAATTGATTTATAATTGAATCAAACTATAAATATAAGGACCAATAATTTATTTTCTGAAAAATGAGAGTATTTTTTAATCTAATTTGTTTTTGATACATGGGGGGGGGGGGGGGGCGAGCCCGCTACATGGGGGATGCCAAGGTCGCGAGAGGATCCTCTCATTTTCCCCCTCTCTCGCTTTCTCTCTCAGTTTGATCTGGACCGTCCAAATCTTGATTCAACGGTCCAGATTTTAAAAAAATTGTTGTTTTTTTTTTAAAAAGACAAAAAAAAAGATCTAGATCGTTGGATCAAGATTTGAACGATCTAGATCAGACTATGAGAAAAAATGAGAGAGTGAAAATGAGAGGAACAGCATCCCTCCTAGGACTGGCTTAGAAGCCAAGGAGGCACGAAGCGCAAGGGGTATTTTATAATCTAATTGAAAAGGGACTTGTACAAGAAAAGTCCATCTTAATTCGTGAGATAGGCCCATAACATTGCGGCTCCAAGTTGCGTTGAACCGGCAACGGCGAGAATCTTCTAGGCCCTAATCCCACCGTCTCAATTCTTAAACTTCGGTCTTTCTAGATTTTCGGGAGGTCGGCGATGTTTTCTTATATAAAGTCTCTCTCCGTTGCCTAATTTTCAATCACTGGAAACATATATATCATACGATCCGTTTCTGTTCCGATATTACCGATTAGGTTATCGACAATTCGTCTGGGTAAATATGCAGATATTTGTGAAAACCCTGACGGGAAAGACAATCACCTTGGAGGTGGAGAGCTCCGACACCATCGATAATGTCAAGGCTAAGATCCAGGATAAGGAAGGGATTCCCCCTGACCAGCAGAGACTCATCTTTGCCGGCAAGCAACTCGAGGACGGTCGTACTCTCGCCGATTACAATATCCAGAAGGAGTCCACCCTTCACCTGGTTCTCCGCCTGAGGGGAGGCATGCAAATCTTCGTCAAAACCCTTACGGGCAAGACCATTACCCTCGAGGTAGAAAGCTCTGACACAATCGATAACGTCAAAACCAAGATACAGGACAAGGAAGGTATCCCTCCCGATCAACAGCGTCTGATCTTCGCCGGAAAGCAATTGGAGGATGGTAGGACCCTTGCCGATTATAACATCCAGAAGGAATCTACTCTCCATCTGGTGCTTCGTCTCCGCGGAGGAATGCAGATTTTCGTGAAGACTCTGACTGGCAAGACTATCACTCTGGAGGTGGAGAGCTCGGACACCATCGATAACGTCAAAGCCAAGATACAGGACAAGGAAGGTATCCCTCCCGATCAACAGCGTTTGATCTTCGCTGGTAAGCAATTGGATGACGGTAGGACTCTTGCCGATTATAACATCCAGAAGGAATCCACTCTTCATCTGGTGCTTCGACTTCGTGGAGGAATGCAGATTTTTGTGAAGACCCTGACTGGCAAGACTATCACTCTGGAGGTGGAGAGCTCGGACACCATCGATAATGTCAAGGCAAAGATTCAGGACAAGGAGGGAATTCCGCCTGACCAACAGCGTCTGATCTTCGCTGGGAAACAACTTGAGGATGGACGCACTCTCGCGGATTATAACATTCAGAAGGAATCTACCCTTCACCTTGTCCTCAGGTTGCGTGGTGGGGATATGAAATGAATGTCTTAGTCTTTTAGATGATGGTACTGGGTGTGTGTTAAAGATGAAGTTTCTGGGGAGTTATCGATAGAGATTTTAATGTTGTCTTTTCTTTGTGCTTCGTTTTAGATATTATGAAAGGCCATGGGATGTCCTTGCCTTTGAATATGGTACTGATTTGATGTTATGAAATGTAGCAGCTATTCTGGTATCTGGGTGGTAATTTGTTGCGTGAGATAATCTTCCAAGGTTATATTTTTCTGCGTAGAAAGCTTGTTGATTGTGATATGTAATTTGGTAAGCCTGGTGAAATTTTGTTGATGAATCCGTTATAGGTGTAATCATATCCAATGACAGAGGTTATGTTCTGTTGCCATAGCCTGTTTTATAAGGAATTGGATTATTTAGATTTAATGGTATGTTTATCTATAACGATGAGGATGCGAGCAAGTGGAGAACTTAGTTGCGCAAGCCATTGCCTTGCTTGTCTTGTGATATGTCTATTGGTCTGGATCCAAGATACAGCAAAGAAGGATCATTTTCTGTCTAATCATTTTCGTTTGTTTCAGTTTGATCTTGTGGTCATCTAGAATTTGGATTCTCTTCATTGTTGTGAGGTTTACCATGCTGGATGCAGCTATATAACTTGTAAATTGTTGGTAGTTGTCAGCAGCAAGAAGTGGCGAATGCCCTCCTGCATCTTCGTTGTTTATAGGTGAGAAAATACAGTGGACTGTGGTGTATATTAATATTTATAAAAGTGAAATAATACAACGTAAAAATTAAATTTCTATATCACTTGAAAGAGAAGAGGTGCTAAAGAAAATAAAAGTACAACATTACGTCTGATTTTAGGAGGTTTATGTTTCATCTAATTCTATGATTTTTAGTTTTTTGTATATAGAATCCAGTTTATATGAATTTTGCTCAGGTTTATCATGCCTACTCTAGGAGGGTCGTATGTCATATTTGTAGAATTGAAATTAGTCAGCATATGACTCATATCTAAGGGGCTTAGCTTTTATTTTTGTTCCAATGAAGAAGATTATTTTCTAAAAAAACAAAATACAATGTGAATTAGATGGTGTAGCATTTTAAAGTATGCAAGTATTTCACGTTATGATAGAATTTTCACCAACAAAAACTATATAATTCGTGTGGACAATCTGGGAGGACGATGCTGATGGTCCTGGTCTTTTGGGCCCTGGCCATGATTACCAAGGAAATTCCCTATTTGTTAGCAGTGCCCATACTTATAAAACAAAAAAAGTGCCCATACGTGGTTCTTATCCTGGAGCTTGGCTAACGGATTCGAGAATGGGCGATAGACCAAAATATAATACCGTGAGTATATCTGTAAAGCCTTTCTTTATTTTTTATTTTTGGTAGATAATTATCACTTATCATTTGGAGTCTTTCCCGCCGCTTTTTGTCGTCCCCAATAAAGATAATGTTTGTGTTCAATAAAGCGGACAGAAATTGGAAACAAAATAAATAAACTGCCAAAATCGGGGCATTCCGAGAATTGAATTCAGGACCTCTCTATATATAATAATAAATTGGCCAGCCAACGGAAGGGAATCATCCCGATCTTCGTTACTACTCCCTCCGGTCTTAATTATAAGAACTAGTTGACTTTTTTAGAGAGATTAAGGAAGCTAATTAAATTAGCTTAGAGTATTTTTATTTTTATTTTTCTTCAAACTAAATAATTTGACTAATAAACTAATATATAATCTAAGAAAACACAACATATGAAATAATTAACTAACTTATTTAGTTTCCTTAATATTTCCAAAGAAAGTCAACTAGCTCTTATAATTAGGACCGGAGGTAGTAGTATTTTGGCTTCAAAATGAAGCCCGTAATGGCATCGTGCAAGATGAGGACACATGGATCAATGAGTTTCTCTTTTGCTCAGCATCCTCTTTCTTTCAATCCTCCCCAATTAAGTTGTGTTTTCTTATTATCAGCTAAGGAAATCAGCGATAATTGTTATTTGCTTTTACGAAGAATTTTAGTTCACTTTTCTGCTCACAACAGAAGAAGATGATCTCCAGGGCTCCATTGAACAGCCACTTGGATAGCGATTGCAATGTCTTATGGGCGACTGGTTGTGATATCCAATTTGTTCACGTCCTCACGCATGCAAATTTAGATGCATCAGGCCAATATCCATCCATTTATAAACAAAGGACATGCATAATACCCCTATCCAAACTTAAATATAAGATATAGATTTTTTTTTTTTTAAAGATTTAGGAAACTAAATGAATTACTTAATCATATCATATGTTGTATATTATATTACATATTACAGTATTTTATAAGTTAAGCAAAATAGTTTAAGAAAAAAATGATAAATGTAAATATATTAAAGTGATTTAATTAGTTTTTTTAATATTTTCAAAACAAGTAAACTCTATTTGATACTATTTCCGATCCTAATTATAGGAGCAAATTACACTATAAAAGTATTCTTATAATTAGCACCGGAGGGAGTATTTAGGATTTGAGTGAGTATTCAAATTCATCTTGACCACTTTGAGCTATCCTTTTCCCTTCACAACTGGCTGAGGTGAGTCCCAGTTGTTACCCTTAATCCTTGGTTGAGGTCGGTAAACAGTATATATACGCTTGCAGTCATACGATGACTCACTACTAGTCTGGACTACTCACATAAATTTCTTTGGACTCATGTATAGATTCCTTAAAAGCTTCCAAACAGGAAAGCTCTTCTGTAGATCTTGTCTTTGTCTTTTTTACTGCTTATTTGGTGACAATTCTTAAGTTTTTGCTTTCTAACGTGTCAATGTCATTGCATATTTTCGTCTCAACCTCAGGTACCAAAATTTCCCAGAACCAAAGGAGTAGCAGCAACTTTTGGAACAAAAATATCTGTGGCAAGGACAATAATAAATTAATAATAGGAGGCATAAGGGGTGGCTTTGTCCAGGTTGGTAATCATATGAATCCAAATCTCATCCGATTCACCAACCGGCGAATCTGAATCTGATTTAGCTGCTGTGACAACTGTAATATTTCTTAATTTCAAGCTTGGGTTGTACTAAAATTTTTCTAAGGCTATTTGTTCTGGAAGTCCCAAATCGCTGATATTGCTGAGAATTGTCCTCTCTTTCCTTGCATCCAAGGGATTGACCCAACCTTCCGTCTTGGCTCAGCGTAGTTGGACTTATCTTGGATTTTATGCCACATGCGTGGGGATGTGATTTGGCTTGAGAAGCATGGGCAAAAACGTCATTTCATCCATATAATATGTGGAGCTTAAGATCCACGTCCCTTATAGTTGTACATGTCTAGCTAGCTCGATCACATCCACATTCTTCCTTCCTTGTTTGTCTAAGGTCGTGTCCCACCCAATTTCAGCTTCTTTCTCGTTTCGATCCCCACCGCGCTTTCCCTCTTTGCTATAACAATCAAGTGTTAAGCTTTTGATACCCTCAAAATCGATCTCTCCCTCTCTTTCTCAATGACAGATAATAACAATTCTCTCTGCATTATAGAAGCAATGGAACGCCTCTGGTTTCACCAAATCGTTCTTTCCTCACAAGGAAGCACAACACCAGTTTCTTCCAAAACCGTCGAACCTCTTTCGTCAACATCTGAATCTGTGTCTTTCCCATCGTCTTCTGATTCCATTCTCTCTCTGCCTCCTCCACCAGATGACGAGAGTTCAACACAGGAATCCCCCAAAAAACATAGCTCATCAGATTCAATCTCACCGTTTCTGCAGGTAAAGTTCAATCTTTTGAATACCATATAGAAGTTAGCACCTTTTACGGTTCAGATATATGGTTTCCTCGTTATGGGATTGACCCATGACCTTTGTTCTTCTTTTATCGTTCTTAATGTTAAAAGGGTGATTCAAATGATGAAGAAGGAAAGAAAGAAGACCGCACTAGATTAATGAGTGTTTCGGGTAAAAGATTTCGGTCACTATCATATTCGCCATCAACACAAAACCAGAGGGGAAAATTAAGGAGACAAGCTAAGAAGAGGCTACGAAAGTCCATGAGCTGCAAGACACTGGGGGAATTAGAACTTGAAGAAGTGAAGGGTTTTATTGATATGGGTTTCGTTTTCAAGAAAGAGAATATAAGCTCGCGAATGATGAGTGTAGTTCCGGGCTTGCAGAGACTGGCTATTCGCCCAAATGAACGGGCCAAACAAGTAATTGATGCCTCAGAAACACGGGAAGATAATGATATGGAACCAAGGGAAAAGAAGAAAGAAATAAAGAGACCATATCTATCGGAGGCGTGGCTGATAAGGAGGCCAGATTCACCACTACTAAACATGAAGATTTCAAAGCTGCGTTCAAGTGAAGATATGAAAAGACTTCTAAGATTCTGGGCCAGAAGTGTGGCCTCAGAAATCCACCATGAATGAATGGTTTCTTTGGATCTATGTATGTAAATATGCAGGGCAAACATTACTGAAGAGGTTGCATTATTGATGAACGTTAAGTCATGGTAACTGTAATAAAATAAGTGTAAGGCAATCAAAATTGATGGAGCAATAAGACAAGGGGGCCGGGGGTGTAAATGCAACTTGTATTGTACTGTGTTAATTTGTCTGGCGTAGGATGGAGCAGAGGGGAGAGAACTGGATCCTCTCCATGTCACTTTTCTCCTCATCTTTCCCCATTCCTCCAAAAATCAATCTACATCATTCATTTCATTTTATCTTCATCTTGGCCATTCATTTTTTTTAATATTTCAAGTACTGATAGGTACGAAAAAGATACTGACTGATCCTAAAAAAATACTTTATGATCTTCAAAATATCGTGAAGTATATTTTTAGTGTCAATTAGTACCCTGAAATATTTTTTAAAAAATCTTACAATAATTTTGTTAGTCAGGATTTGCTTGTGAGAAAAAATGAGGATGAGGGGATCCTCTTCCGAGCAGGGATGTGAGGATGAAAGAGGAAATGGCAGCAAATAAGGGAAAAAAGAGGGGTAAATGGGTAATAATAGAAGAGGAGGAACTTGTGGCAATGAGGAACAGGGTGGGCCTTGAACGACACCCCAACGAGGTGTTGCCTCATGAGATTTTGTCTGGGAGCAAGGTTGCGTATCATGATTCTCTACTGGTGAATCGTGGGAAGCATATTTCCTCATGATCTCTTCTTTCTTCTCTTATTTTTCTTTTAGAACCTCATTTCCACTCTTGGATGAAAAAATGGACCGTTCAGATTTAATATTTTTTAAAACAATTATGATAGTGTTTTATAAATTAATTTTTTTTATTAATTTTGTTTGTATTACAAGTATAAATTGTGTAGATCATGATTTAATAGTTTAAGTTTATTTATTCAGGTTTAAAATAATAGTTTTATAAAATATTAAATTTGGACCATCTATTTTTTTAAATTTGAGGGTGGAAATCAGATACTAAGAAGAAAAGGAGAGAAGAGATACTGAGAAAATACACACTCATAAATTGTGATGCAAGTGAGCGTTTAATTTGTGGAAACAGATTCCTTGCCTATCTTTTGGATAGGCAGGGGGAGCTCCTCCCCTCTGGACCGTCCAGATCAGATTTGGACGGTCCAGATCTTATTTTTTTTACTTTCTATTTTTTCAAAAAAAATTATTTTAATGGGTATAGAATCTAAAATAAAGATAATCTCTCAACTAACATTTTTTTAAAAAAATTAATTTTTTTATTCAAAAAGTCACAGTTAAAGAAAATAAAATCTAAACCGTCCAAATTTGATCTGGACAGTCTAAATCAGATAGGCAAATGGTACCTATCCTTAAGATAGGCACCAAAACTGGTTCTTAATTTGTTGGCAAATGTATGGAATCTCAATCATTTTGAATTGGCCCTACTTCCTCTTTCCTCTTTCCTATTTGCATGCCTCTACCTTCCTTCGAATAAATATAAAATAATATACTGTAATAGAATGAAAATAGGAAATGAAATGGGATGATTTTATTTGCTAAGAAGAAACCTATAAATAGACAAATATGTTACAAATTAAATAATAGGATAATAACTCACTACTAAAATAAATAGGAACAATTAATATTAATTAATGGAACTATACATAACGTTCTTAAAAGTGAGAAGAGAAAATCAAGTTAAAATAAATAAACATGGGATAATGAAATTTCAAAATTTAAACTGGATATATTTTGTACAACCAATTAAAGTGAGCACCAACCACGTCGTATTATTTGAATTTTTCCAACAATTCTTCCTTGAAATTAATGTTTGCAAACATTAAATTTAAGAGTTTAAGGATTTGAGTTAAGCACTCCCTTAAACAAAATCTTTCATATAACATACTTCAAGCATTTGACTAAGCTTTATGAATAGAGCTTGCTAGAGCAGTATAGTCATAATGCCAGCCGCTTGATCTTCACTTTCTCGCAAAATACCAAATCAATAACATTATCATTGTAAAGGTCTTGTGGAAATTAATATCTCACATCAATATATTTGCTTCATCCACGCAAGGATGGATTTTTGGAGATTTTAATAGGTAACATATTGCCATAATAAATTGTTTTGTTACACCTTTTTCTTGACTCTAAAGTGTTTCAAACAATCTTTTTAACCATATAGCTTGACAAAAACAAGCAGCAGCATCTACAAAGTTAGCTTCTGCAGTTGACAAAGTAACAATTGGTTGTTTCTTTGTAAACAAAAAAATAGCTAATCACACATCATAAAAAGAAAGTCTAATGTGCCTTTTATGTAACATCCTGAATTTTGGACCTAAAGTCTTGAGAATAAGTCTATTTTTGGAAGACTACTAGGCTCTATTTTCGGGAAGTGATAAATTTGAAATCAGTATTTTGTGGGACCCATGAATAGTATTTACTATTCATGTATACGTTTTTACTATTTACAAATACGTATTTAAAAAATATATATGTTATTCGCAAATACGTATTTAATACTTGAAATTTGTGAAATATGAATAGTGTTCACTATTCACAAATACGTATTTACTATTTAAAAATACGATATTTACTATTCCTAAATACGTATTTACTATTCCTAAATACGTATTTACTATTCATGCGGGACCCACGGCCAAAATAATTCTCTGCAAACTTTCCCGTGAGTGTCAAACTTTCTTGTGAACTTTGAAAAATTGGCCGCGGGACCCACTTAATATTAATTATAATAATATTATTTTATTATTATTTTATTTTATTATTTAAAAATATTAAAAAAATTGTTAAAATTCTTTTTAAAAGGTTCACGGGGCGGCTACTGAGTCACGGGAAGATTTCTTTTTATAATTTTGGGAAAATTACGTAAAACGACCCAGAGACGAAAATTACATTTAAAGACCCATTTTCCAACTATAAATAGACCTTCCATTTCATTTCATTCTTCACAACTTCTAAGAGCCATAGAGAGAGGTAGAGAGAGAGTAGAGAGATATTTGCTGGAGAGTCTTATAATAGCTGGTTGGTGATTCGGGTATTAGCAAGTAACAGGTAACTCTGAATATTCTTCCTTATACTTGTGAATTATGTATGGTTATAAATTTGTTTGTTTACTATTTTGGCAAGAATATTTAGAAAATATTTATGGTTTTAAGATCTGGTGTGGGAACTTTGATTTGCAAATCTGCAGAGGTACTATTTATACATACGTTACTATTCACGTATACCGTATTTACTATTCATTTTTACTATTCACATTTACTATTCACGTATACCGTATTTACTATTCATTTTACTATTCACGTATACCGTATTTACTATTCATTTTACTATTCACATATACCGTATTTACTATTCATAATACTATTCACGTATACATACCGTATTTACTATTCACGTATACATACCGTATGTACTCTTCATTTTTACTATTCATGTATATATACCGTGTTTTACTATTCACATATACACATAGTATTTTACTATTCACAGATACGCATAGTATTTACTATTCATAAATACGCATATTGATGTATAAAACTTTATGGTATAATAATGCATTATTTTGAGTGAACATATTCATCATGGCGGTTGTATTATGATGGGTGGAGTAAGGAGGGATTTGAATGATAAGAATGATTTATGCCACCACTCGGTGCACAGTGGATGGTACTTGTTTCAGGGCCCCATCTTCCATGTTTTCCTCTGGCCGGGATTTCATTGGAGTTGTGGAACATGTGACACCTCCTTAGTTATTTTAAAGGAGGGGAGCCATAGTCCAGATTTAAGCTATATACCTTTGGCCGGGTGTATCTTAAGTTTTGGTGAGCTTGGAACAATTCAGTCAAATGAATGAGTTTCTATTGGACTATGTGTTAGCCTATGGCTCCAGTCAGCGGTATATGGTTGGAAGGTGATATAAGGGAGGGTGCATACTGCATAATGCATTTCTGAACAGTTCAAGAATTTGATATAATGATGAATATTCTGTAAAGACATGAGATGAGAACTTTTGAGGTATATATGTTTTATTACCTTCTATATTGATGACTAATAGTATAAATAATTTTGTATGAGAAATTATGGAATCTACATATATATTTGAAATCAGCCCATACCTTTTTGTCATATATTATTTGCTCGTGTACGGTAGAAATATTCAGTAGTTACTGAGATGTGGAAATCTCATCCCATATTAACAATTTTCAGGTGAATATTTTAGTAGAGAACAAGGAAAGGCACCTATGGAGTAAGCTTTGGAGGCTCTATTGTGCTCCTATGGTTTATGTTATGTTATTTTATTTGCCATGAACCTAAGACTTCCGCTTTATACTAAACTCTGAAACATTCTTGGAAATTTATTTTGAATATGAATTATGAATTTTATTTTGAAAGGTTACGTAATTTCGTGATCTGGATATCGAAAATCCTTATGGAAGGTATTTCAAATATTTTGGTCAAGTTTTTGGGTGATGAAATTGAGGCGTTACATTTTTGGTATCAGAGCAAAGGTTCTGGCCAATCTGTAAATTTCCTATCAGTTTTCTAAATAAAAATTTTGAGGTCATGGCAAATGAAATATCATAACATGTGCATTTTCCTTTATAGCTTTGGATTCTTTTTACCAATTTTCTTGTGACATTCATGATAGGAGAAGAATGGGTTAATCAAAATATTCAAGTGATTGATAATGAGGATTTATGATTTGAGGATGTGATTGAGATTAAATTTCAGAGCTGCGTAGCGGAAGTTGGTAAGTAGAAAATTTATTGAATATTGGATTCTGTAGGCCCAAAATTACTTTCTAGGATGAATATTTTTATTGGTGTCTAGGAAAGTGATTGAAAGACTAAGCCCCTATTTGATGTTTATTCAATTAGTTGCCGTTGTAAAAAGTATGAAGAGATTTTCGCTAGATTTTCACTTACCTAGCTAATTTATATGAGTAACAGATGACAATACCATAACAGAATACGGGCATAGTCTTGATTATACAGAATAACTGGCTTAAGTTTGAATTTAATAAGATAAAGTTGAGTTTGACAGGAAAACTCGAAAATCCTTATGAATCCTAGAATAAGAGATTACAAACATTAGCAAGAAGGCTAGACTATATTATTTCAAGCATCAAGAGCAACAGTTGGTACAATCCCACCACAAGCATTGACCATCTCAAGTTTAAGTCTATTAATTTCTTCCTGAGCGGCTGCACTTGAGAGAGGACCATCAGAAGACATTGTTTTTCTCAATCTAGCTATTTGCCTCATAGTGCTTCGAATTTTTACATAAGGCCAATGCCTTATTCCTTCCCTATGGCATATTTTCATTAAGACATTTTTGCATAGACGAACTTGTTTAGCCGCTTCTTGTTGAGGTAAATGGAATAAGTCTCTAAGATCATTTATTGACATTGATGAAGCTCTAATATTTTGTTCAGCTCTTGATCGGTATGGATTACTAGGTATGGGGACTGAAGGATTATTATTTACAACCATGAGCTCTCTTCCTTTATTGGATATATTTTCTGTATTGGTTGGAAATGAACTATTAGGGAGTTCATTTTGATTTTTAGTCCATTCCAAACCAACACAGAGGGCCTCATAGTAGGCTGATAGGGGATCTGACACCAAGACATACCCTAAAGATTTTTGATTCAAACAATAATTTTCTAGAAAATGTTTGACATCATCTAAATTTTTCTTACCAAAGTCAAATACTTGAGGACTGGAAGAACCTCCTTGTACGTCCTGGTGAAAGACAGCGTGGCATATCATACCAATCCTTCCATGAACTTCAAGTTTATGGTATTGAAGTCCATTGGTATGAATGATCTCTCGTAGAACATGGCAGCAACCACATGAAAATGGATTAGTAGTCTCAGTCAAGGTAGAAGCAGGATTCCTTGGTTGAGAAGGTACCGTAGACTCCATAAGTTCTGCCACATTACGACACCTTTGCACAGGTCGCCTTGATGGACCTGCTTCAGATTCCTTTCTGTTAGTAGTTGTAAAAGTAGAATCTTGTATCCTTGGAGGAGGAGTAGGAATGTTAATCGTTGAGGCAAATGAATGAACGTTCATACTTACGGGATTTTGGGGAAGTAAAGAAGAATAAGGGTATGATACATTGTTTGACAAGTCAGACAACATGTTAGTCTGATAGTCATGAAGTAAGGCTTCAAGAAAGAAAAGGTTGAATGAATCGGAGACTGGAATAGAGTTACTTGAACCGACCATGTTTAAGGATAATGTGGAAGGTTATAGTGAAGGTTACGATCGGAGAGGAAATGAATATGTGGAGGTTTTGTGAAGTTTGAGAGAACGTGAAACATTTACTCTTTCTTTACTCGATTTATAGCTGGGCTAGCAACATCTATATTTTGTTAAGCAGCATCGGATTCTCATCTGTCGTTAGCTCAGAATCATGTAGACTTTGTTGTTATGCGGAAAATTTTATGGCACCGCACCCTAGTACACCCTAGCCACCGTTAGGGGTCGCAGTTTCCTAGACCTTTGTAGACAGAAATCGCTATGGCATTTATTGCTAGCTGTGTTTTCAAGAAATTAAGTTTGGACGTTTATACGCGCATTTATCTAAGAAATCTGTCTTGGATATGCAGCTGACTCAAGATGTCGGAATTGACATTTGAAAATAGGATTTTAAGCGTAAGCGTGCTAAGGTGATAGTAATCTTGGGAAGGGTGACTTTCTAATAATATTAGATGAACCGGAGAGAATCCGAAGATTTGAAATGATGATGAGTTGTGCCAATTAACCCGAGAGCATTCTTCACTCTCTGAGTATCCGAAGAACTCTATGAATTTGTCACAGATAATTCAAAGACTAAGGTTTTTGGATAAACATGTTGGAAGATCGATGGAAAGGTATGAAATGGTGATCCTTAGGAATGTCAGTAAGATGTTAGAATGAATATAGTAAATGTTGAGGATAGGCTTTAATTTAATCTAAGCTGAAATAGAACTTAAGAACGAAATGAGCCTTTGTGATATTGCAGGTTGAGGTAGAATTAGAACCTTGTGAATGCTGCTGAGGTTGAAGATAGTCTTCGTATAATCCAAGAATTAGATTAGGAATTGTGAATCATGACCTTAGTATGTATAATGGGTATTTTTGGGGAAACACGAATTATCAGTTGATGTTGAGGTTATAAGAATCAAATTGTAAACTTGACTATTAATGTCTGGGAATATTTGAGAATAGACTTGAATTCAATCTGAGTTAAGATAGTATGTCTAATTATGAAAGTATGAAATCCGGTGATTTATGTTACAATATTAGTATGTTATTTGGGTGTGATTAATAGATAACTATGAGAGGAACAGATGATATTTAGTATATGTCTTTGAGATACTAAGGATTGAATTCGAATCATATGAACAATGCTGAGATTGTGAGAATAATATTTGAATGTTTTAAATCTTAGTCTAGGAATTGTGAAACATGAATGTTCTATGGATATTATTGAGGACACATGATATCTCTGTCTTGCTGATATTGAAGTTCTAAGAGTTGATTTGTAATTTGACAATTATCATTTTTGGGGAAAGTTTGAGGATAGTTCTTAAATGATATAAGCTATGGAGTATGATGAATCTAGTATGAATAATCGGGGTTTTAGAAATAGGATGATGAATCTGAAAGTTGGTAGGGGATCTAGAGGGTTGCTACTAGTAGAAATGTAATATAACAGTTCAACTTAACAGTTGTATTGATTCTTTAGGAGACTGAATTGATTGAATAAATTGAGATATTAGAATATGGTATTAATTGATTTGAGAGAAATAGGGAACAAAATGTGATACCAACATGTATAAGGTGTTCAGAGATTGCCAACTGTTTAACTAGCATAGGAAATGATCTTGATAATAGAATCTTTCTTTAGAAATAATGAATTGAGTGTTTCATGGATGAGTTGAGTAGAATAAGTTGAGTAGAATAAGTTGGAACCTGGAATGTATTCGGAGTTGGTGACTATTTAAAATAGTTGCTAGGTCCCTGAGTATTTGAATTTTGAACTTACCAATGCACTTGCTGTGTTTGGAAATTTTTACGCAATATTTACAACAGGATTTAAGACCAGTTTGTAATCGACATTTATAAACTATGATGTCTCATGGAATGAATCCTTGCGAAATCAGAACAAGAATTGACATTTACATTATGATTGTGGTGGAAGGTGTACAAGCTAGAAGAGGTTGGAAACTGTTGTGAATATACTTAGTTTGCGGAATCTTGCCAAATGTACTTGTTTTTGAATTACTTGCCATTGGTGAAAGCTAGATTTAGTAAGTAAGTGTTTTCTTAAACTTGAATTGAGGAAGCACGGGTATAGGATAGACGAGCAGAGGCTTGAAGCGGTAAGACCCGTTGAGCTAGTTTGCATATGGTGGTATCTCTAGGCTATAAGACTTATGTGCCTAGTATTGAGTTTGTTGCCTATCATGGTAACATTAGACCTGTATGTCTAAAGTTTATTTTAAGGTTGGTAGAACAATCAGATTATATCATGTTGTGGTTATTATGGCCTGAGGGTAACTTCTTAAGCTGTAAGATCTGAATATCCAGTGTCGTGGTAATACAATGAAATAAGCAGAAAGGAAGAATGAACTGGCCTGTGAGGCCAATGTAACCAAGCGCTCAAATAAGGAACTAGTGGATCCTGTGTCTGAATATTACTTTAGGTACAAGATGAACGAAAATTGTGTTGTGTGCTTGGTGAGCATGTTTGGGAAAGAGATAGGACTTAGGGATAATATGATATATAAAGCTGAGTCGGAGCGGATTGTTGATGCGGGGGATAAGCAATTGAGGAACAAGGCTATTAGCTTGTAAAGGTTGTGTGTAAAGGAATGGCTCCTGGAGATGCTACTTAGGAAACGGAGGAGAGCATGCGACAAGCTTATCCACATTTATTTAAATAGGTTAGAATTCTTACCATATTACAAAATTTTGGGGACAAAATTTTTTTTTAGGAGGGGAGAAATGTAACATCCTGAATTTTGGACCTAAAGTCTTGAGAATAAGTCTATTTTTGGAAGACTACTAGGCTCTATTTTCGGAAAGTGATAAATTTGAAATCAGTATTTTGTGGGACCCATGAATAGTATTTACTATTCATGTATACGTTTTTACTATTTACAAATACGTATTTAAAAAATATATATGTTATTCGCAAATACGTATTTAATACTTGAAATTTGTGAAATATGAATAGTGTTCACTATTCACAAATACGTATTTACTATTTAAAAATACGGTATTTACTATTCCTAAATACGTATTTACTATTCCTAAATACGTATTTACTATTCATGCGGGACCCACGGCCAAAATAATTCTCTGCAAACTTTCCCGTGAGTGTCAAACTTTCTTGTGAACTTTGAAAAATTGGCCGCGGGACCCACTTAATATTAATTATAATAATATTATTTTATTTTATTTTATTTTATTATTTAAAAATATTAAAAAAAATTGTTAAAATTCTTTTTAAAAGGTTCACGGGGCGGCTACTGAGTCACGGGAAGATTTCTTTTTATAATTTTGGGAAAATTACGTAAAACGACCCAGAGACGAAAATTACATTTAAAGACCCATTTTCCAACTATAAATAGACCTTCCATTTCATTTCATTCTTCACAACTTCTAAGAGCCATAGAGAGAGGTAGAGAGAGAGTAGAGAGATATTTGCTGGAGAGTCTTATAATAGCTGGTTGGTGATTCGGGTATTAGCAAGTAACAGGTAACTCTGAATATTCTTCCTTATACTTGTGAATTATGTATGGTTATAAATTTGTTTGTTTACTATTTTGGCAAGAATATTTAGAAAATATTTATGGTTTTAAGATCTGGTGTGGGAACTTTGATTTGCAAATCTGCAGAGGTACTATTTATACATACGTTACTATTCACGTATACCGTATTTACTATTCATTTTTACTATTCACATTTACTATTCACGTATACCGTATTTACTATTCATTTTACTATTCACGTATACCGTATTTACTATTCATTTTACTATTCACATATACCGTATTTACTATTCATAATACTATTCACGTATACATACCGTATTTACTATTCACGTATACATACCGTATGTACTCTTCATTTTTACTATTCATGTATATATACCGTGTTTTACTATTCACATATACACATAGTATTTTACTATTCACAGATACGCATAGTATTTACTATTCATAAATACGCATATTGATGTATAAAACTTTATGGTATAATAATGCATTATTTTGAGTGAACATATTCATCATGGCGGTTGTATTATGATGGGTGGAGTAAGGAGGGATTTGAATGATAAGAATGATTTATGCCACCACTCGGTGCACAGTGGATGGTACTTGTTTCAGGGCCCCATCTTCCATGTTTTCCTCTGGCCGGGATTTCATTGGAGTTGTGGAACATGTGACACCTCCTTAGTTATTTTAAAGGAGGGGAGCCATAGTCCAGATTTAAGCTATATACCTTTGGCCGGGTGTATCTTAAGTTTTGGTGAGCTTGGAACAATTCAGTCAAATGAATGAGTTTCTATTGGACTATGTGTTAGCCTATGGCTCCAGTCAGCGGTATATGGTTGGAAGGTGATATAAGGGAGGGTGCATACTGCATAATGCATTTCTGAACAGTTCAAGAATTTGATATAATGATGAATATTCTGTAAAGACATGAGATGAGAACTTTTGAGGTATATATGTTTTATTACCTTCTATATTGATGACTAATAGTATAAATAATTTTGTATGAGAAATTATGGAATCTACATATATATTTGAAATCAGCCCATACCTTTTTGTCATATATTATTTGCTCGTGTACGGTAGAAATATTCAGTAGTTACTGAGATGTGGAAATCTCATCCCATATTAACAATTTTCAGGTGAATATTTTAGTAGAGAACAAGGAAAGGCACCTATGGAGTAAGCTTTGGAGGCTCTATTGTGCTCCTATGGTTTATGTTATGTTATTTTATTTGCCATGAACCTAAGACTTCCGCTTTATACTAAACTCTGAAACATTCTTGGAAATTTATTTTGAATATGAATTATGAATTTTATTTTGAAAGGTTACGTAATTTCGTGATCTGGATATCGAAAATCCTTATGGAAGGTATTTCAAATATTTTGGTCAAGTTTTTGGGTGATGAAATTGAGGCGTTACATTTTATATCATCTACATCTCCAACAAAGAATAGTTTCCAAGATGGGATGATCAATTACTTGAAACAAATAGTTCTTTGCCTTCATATTTTTCAGCTTCAACTCTTCTGCTTCTGATGGTTGTGCATTCACAGGTGCAACTTCACCCTTATTTACAACTTTCCAATACTCCTTGGATCTCAAGAAGTTCTCCATTAGCAATGGTCATTATTAATGATCATTAATATTATTTATTTTATTTTATTTTTCTTGGGTTGTCACAAAAGTAATAGTAGGAAAAAAAACAAAAACAAAAGTGGAGTGTTTGAGTTGAGCTTTAAGTTCACTGGACTTTGTTAAAAAAAAAGCTCTTAAAAGTCAGTTAAGGAAAAAGCTCCATGAGTTGACTTTTTCCAAAAAAAAACTCTCAACTTTTTTATATAGGTCCCGTCACTTCTACTACCATCAATCTAAACACAAATCATATTTGCAACTTGATTTTTTTCCTACCGGGCTTTCAAAAAAGTCAAATCACCGCTTCCACCGCTAATCCAAACAGACCCAATGATTATCAAAGTGTGGAATATATGGCTACACAAAGTTAGAATTTAAGAAGACATATTGCTCCAGCAAATAAAAACAACACACGTTAGAATTAGTAAGAGGAAATAATATTACGCTTTATTTCTTTCTGTAAAAAAGAATAGCAATCTTAGTAATGAACTAGGCTTTGATAGCCTGATACACTGATAAATATAAAATAATATAATAGAGAAAAAATAGGATAATGAAATCCAATTATTATTCACTAAGAGAGCCTATAAATAGGCAAATACATTACAAATCAAATAATAAATTAATAACCCACTACTAAAATAAATAAGACATGATTAACATCAATCAACAAATTGCAGAACATTCTTGAAAATGGGGAGAGAAAATCAAGCAAAAATCAAACCAAAATAAATAAAAATAGGATAATGAAATTTCAAAATTCAAACGGAAGATATTTTAAGTAATTGATTAGAGTGAGCACCAAGACAACTACATGCCATCAACAGAATTTTTCCAACACCTGCATGTTTTTCAAAGGGAATTACAATAAGGTCTTGTAAAAGCATTTACTCACCCCAAAATTGGATAATAACTAAAAACGTTTAGCAAATACCATGGTTGGTTTTCTAGCCCATTTTCTTAGTTGTAAGAAATATCAATGAAACTTCTTGCCTTTATTTTTTTATTTTTTGGGTACGAATTCATTTTCCTTTTTTTTTTAATTAAAAAATGCTCACCATAGTTGGGGCATATTTTTGAGTTCAAAGGGCACCTATAAAGATTGTCCACCAACAATATTCTCAAATCGATGGAATTTAAATCTAGGTCTCATAATTATGGGCCAACCCACTTACTAATTGGAATAACTTTTCTGGCGTTTTTTCTTTTTTGCTAAAAAAATTTTAGGAATAAAGTTGGACTTACCACAGTTCAAGGACAGGGTGCTTGGATCCCAGTCTACAGGGTATACTGGGTTAGAGAGTATACATTCCTCTACCTCTTCCCAGCGTTTCCATTGCTTCGTAAACCCCTAGGATGTTTTCCCAGTGCTTTGACCAACCCCATGATCGAATTCTCTCTCTTTAGATGAGAAAGTCCAACCCTTTCACTAGTTGAACTCAAGGAGAAAGGATAACTTTTTTTGGTGTTGTTTGTTGTTTACACTTACAAGTTTGTTCTTGGGTTGGCTTGATTTGGTGAATAAATGCACTTCGTAGGGCCGTGCATTTAAAAAATGAAGAATGGGCCAAGCTATATCAACCTCAGTCCTCGGACACTCTTATTCATCACTTCATACTTGGGCCCTACCTGGTTTCCCCAACAACTTTGTCGATGTTGTTCTTTTTGGTTTTTTGTTCCCTCCCCCCCCCCCCCCCCCCCTCCTCCTCCTCCTCCTGATAAGCACTTTTTTCAAGTCTTGGCGTGTCGTTTCAGTCCTAAAAAGAGTTTCAATTGTCGTTCTGGCCAAAAAAGAAACAAATACAGAACAAATATGTGAGCAGCACTGACACTGAAGCCGCCATCGCTCTTACAGGCATATTCCCATCCTGATTATTTCCTTCATTTACAATATCCCTCACGCTTCTAGACGTTTCAAAATATTCTCTTTCCGTTCTTTCACTGTCCGTTTGAATATTAACGTAGTTTTATCATACTACGATGCTACTACGTACATGCATCATCGGACGGGATATTCAATTCGTTTCAATTGCCTTTTCCTTTAAAAATATAGAGTGGACTAGTTGCTCTCAATAATCACTGATTACTTTAATTGCGTGCTTATAATATATATATATATATATGAATAGGATGAGAATGACTTGATATACGCAATTGCCTGCTATTGATTAATTATAGCCACCTTTGCCACGAAAGATTCGTAAGGTAAATCATTACAAAAAAGAAAAAAAAAATCCATGAGTTTAAACTCTCTCATGATATTTAGCTGAAATTCATTTATTGGACATATAAATATACATATATTAAACAAAACATAAAAGAATAGGCAATGTCAATCCCATTTTTATAGTAAATTTCGGAGTTGATTGGCTAGGATTGGTGCGTGAGGGGCAATTCAATCTTTTATACAATATTTTCTTAACAATATACTCCCTCTGGTCCTAATTATAAGACTTAATTGATTTTTTTAGAGAGACTAATTAAATTATTTCAGAATATTTTTATTTTTATTTTTTCATCAGACTAATTAGTTTGACTAATAAACTAACATATAATCTAAGGATACACAACATATGAAATGATTAAGAAATTTATTTACCTTCCTTAATCTTTTCAAAAAAAGTCAAATAGGTCTTACTCCCTCCGGTCCTAATTATAAGGCATAGTTGACTTTTTTGGAAAAATTAAGGAAGCTAATTAAATTACTTTAGATTATTTTTATTTTTATTTTTATTTTTTTCTTCAAACTAATTAATTTAACTAATAAACTAATATATAATCTAAAGATGCACAACATATGAAATGATTAAGTAACTTATTTAACTTCCTTAATATCTCCAAAGAAAGTCAACTATGCCTTATAATTAGGACCGGAGTAGTATAATTAAAATCGGGTTAGTATGTTTTTACGGCTTGCCGTCATTTCCCACTCATGAGAACCAGGAAAAGGCATTTTATGATATATATATATATATATATATATATATAAAAGACCTGAGTTGCCACCTCATCCTTGCATCCACACGGTTGTCTTTAGCGCTGCCACTGTTGAATGATCAATTTGTTTTTGTTTGGATTTACAGGAAGCAGGTTTCATAGGTCGGCATTACAAATACAGTTAATTGTAGGTGTCTTTGTCTCTAGCTACTTACAGTAGTTGGAGGTCAGATATGTAACCGTTCTGTCCTTCGTATATAAATTCTCTCACGAGAGACGCCAGCTGGAGTAACTTAAGCAGTTTTTTAAAAATAGTTTTTTTAATTATGATTTTAGAATATAAGATAAACACGTGAGAGGGGTGTTATTGCGACTTATATGTATCAACATGTATAAACCTCCCAATCACTCAACCAAATATACTAACACGCTAGCAATCAAAGCTTTAGTACTTTAAAATAAATAAATAAATCTGCCTTTATCCATTTAATACTTAAAAGTAACAAATCCATCGTTTAATTCTGATTCATATTTTTTCACCTAAGATGTCTATTATATCTTTATTCCTTACATGTTATGTGGTTAGAGCAGTTTGGTTTGGAGTCTTAGCTAATCGGCTACCACTCTCTTCTTTCCACTCATTTAAGCAATGGTGGTTAGAAAATTCCTTATTTTATCTTGTAAGAAATTTTGGGTGTACTTATAATCCGATTGCCTCGTTCAAGTATCCATACGAAACTGAAGTACTGGTGTGGATCCTGATCATGTTACACAACAAATACATCACAGAGAGGAAGAGAAGATAACAACCTTATGAGAGAATCTTTTAAAGGGAGAAGAACAATATTATTTGTTAATCATATTCTAAATAGCCTTCTCCCTTAATCTCACACCTTATATATATAGTGTACGTATGGTCACATAAGAATATATGTAACCCTTAAATGGACCGTATGGCAATAGATAATAACCTTTAAACCACAAAAGATGTCTCTCTTTATAATCTGTGTCTCTCCATGATAGCCTCTCTTAAATCGTGTTTGGGCCCTAATCCACTAATGGTCTGTATGAGAATAATCACTCTTTGATACTTGCTAGTATTATTAAGGTAATATCAATAATTTGGACGAAGAGAAATATAATATTGCTTCAAGGTGGTTCAGTGTGCCCTGTGTCAATCATAAGGGAGGCATAAAGCTCACCCATGTGTGTAGATGTGGGAAAACAGAAATGGCCTCAAATATAAACAGGCTGGCCAACTTAGGCCCGACTCTCGTAAAATATCCTTATTTTGAAGTCCGACCTATTTACTCAAGGGCTCAGGCTCGGCCCGCGGGTTTCATGCACGTTCAACAATTTTTATTTTATTTACATAACAACAAAATGAAATAACTGAGTATTCATATGTAAAATTTAATAATATGACCTACACATTTGACTAAAAAATACATTCTCACCCAACTTTATAAAAAGAGTAATACTATGGGTGTTGGGTTTGGTAAGGATGACGTCAAAGGCAAAGAATAGTGAACACCATTTATTGGGGGACGTTGCCTGCAATGTTCAAGTGAGGCCCCCCTTCTCATCGAACGTACCTCCAAAGCAAAATAGCAACATTCAAGTGAGGTCCCCCTTCTCATGGAACGTACCTCCACAGCAAAACAGTAACTCTAGTGTTAAATATAAGACAAAATTACCATCAAGCATTTAGATCAATTGGTTGGGATTGTTCTAGTTTAATTAGAGGTCTCAAGTTCGAGCTTTTGGAAATTAGCAATGTTTAGTGGTAGAGCTTTCCACCTTTGTGGTCCAACCCGGTTCGACCTAAATTAGTCTGGACCCCGATAAATCATCCGAATTAAAAAGAAGTAGGTCCAAGATACTAAATGCTCATGTAAATATATATATATATATATATATATATATATATATATATATAAGACAAAATTTGTAATATAATTTACACTATAAATATTATCTTATATTTAGAAACAGATATAATAACATATTTATGTGTTGTCTTGCCTCTTAGGGCGTACCCAACATGTTTTTTTTAATATATATATATATATATATATATATATATATATATATATATATATATATATATATATATTTCATCAAATGTTATTCTATATCTGTCTCCATTTTTACTCTCATGCCTTGTATATCTAGCTGCCCAAGACAAGTCCCCCTCCCAAAAAAATTTGTATATATTTATATCTTCCTCAACGAAAATTAAAAGACTCTCCATAGCCCAGTCACATAAACAGAAGGATCATGATTATGCACCTTATATGTAATTCACTCCTGTCATGTATATGCCGTTTTGGTGGGCCAAAATGGAAACAATTTTAACACTAGGTGTCACTACAAGAGCAGCGTATTAAAATGTAGATAGTTTACAACTTTACATTACATTCAAATACTTCAGATTTTAAATACGATTTTTATGGGGTGAAGTTTAACATTTTTTAAAAAATGAATAATTAAAATAATATTTTTATTATAAAACAATGATCGTGCCATTTTTTTTAAAAAAAAAACATATATAATTTCTGGACTATTCATGTTTTTTTTTTTGGTCAGAATAGTAACATATATTGATATTAGTAATAAAAGTTACATACAACGATTACACTGTGACAACGAACTGAAAGAAAACAAATCAGAATAAGAAGGCTAACAAGTACAACAACGTCAAACCAATAGAAAGGAAAGCTAGTCACCACAAAACAAATAGGAATAAGAGCAGCTTCAAAGACTTCATAGGCTTCTTTGCCATCCGAGGTTAGAAAGGATATGGAAGAAAGTGTTGGTTCCAAAATCCACCTGATCGGGCACACCTCCTTATAAGAAAAAACTGCACATCGATCAGCTACACAAACACCCCAACTTGGGGAACAGTACAGAGAACACCCAACCTCAGACGAAACAAGACAAGTGAAATCCTGAAGAGAACTCTTACTCAACCAATGAAGCAACCTTGGTGACATCAGCCACCCACCCAACAGATATTGGCTAGCATAATTGATATGGATTCGCCCCCATTTACCAATCCTATCAATGGTTTTTTCCCAGATAAAGCACAAAATAATAACAACCATCAATAAAACCCTTACCCCAAAAACACGAATCCAATCAACAAAAAGGAACACCACCATAATAACCCATAACCACACCAACAAGGGACAAACACAGACCACAATTGACCAAATCCACAACATCAGGAAACATAAATAAATAAAAAGCAAGAACAGAAAGAAAAACAGGAAAACCGACTGGAAAGAGAAAACCGATGTACCCCCACCATCGGAAACCGCCGACGGAACCGCCGACAAGCCAGAGACCGTCGGCGCACCGGTGACCACTACCAAGGAAGAAGCCACCGTCAAACAAGAGGCCACCAACGAGCCAGGAATCACCGTCAAAGAGGGCATCGGAGCAAAAACTCCCACCGCCGAGGACGAGGGAGGACCATCAACGCAACCACAGAACAGAGGACCACCGGATCTAGGAAGGCGGTGAAGCCAGAGACCAGAGGAGAACCGGCGCTGAACAAGAAGGACGACCACCCCTTTATATCTCCGTTCCGGCCTAAAACCTGCCAGCACCTGACACCAAGAAGGCCGATCTGTGCTTCGGTTGCTATTGAGGCTCAGGAGGAGGCTCGCCGGCAGCGTCCAGAAGCACAGGCGAAGGAGACCTAGGGTTTGGCTCGGGCGAGAGAGAAAGCGAGAGAGGAGAGTCCTTCTGAACTATTCATGTTGCTAACAACATTTTACCCTTAAAAGAGGAACCATTGATGTAAGTGGAGTTTGAAATGTGCGCCTGGAGGGGGAGAAAGGGAAGGAGGTCATTTCCTTAACCATTTTTCTCCTTTTTTTTTTTCTTTTAATCAATCTATTTGGGCCATTGATTGGAAAGGATAGATAAGAATTAAAATAGTATTATATCAATTGAATAGACATAATTTATAGAACAAACATAATTTATAGATTATGAAGGATGATGAGAGATACTTAATCTTTAAAAAATACAACGTTATACTGCCAAGAGGCCAAAAGTCGTTGCCTCTGATCGTGCTCGTCTCTCATCACGTGCCCCATTCTAGTAGTTTCCTTCGCAGGACTCACTTTTCACACAACACTCCCACAATTCTTACTTTTGCGTTCTAATTAAAAGCTGTTTTGACCAAATTATGTACACCTTTGTTTCCTTTTGGCCGTCGACGTGCGTTAACGCCGGAGCCGATGGACATATGGTGGCACCCTCCTCATCCCCGCTCCCTTCTTCAACTTTGTAATCTAACATTTTCTGATTTAAGTATTCATAACTCATAAATATTATTTTTACTAGATTTTATATACTACATGTACTTATAAATTGATATTTAATTTAACGTTATACAATATAATTAATTAAGTAATGTATTTGATTTCTTTAAAAAAAACAAACAAACAAACTAAGCCTTACTATTAAGAACCGTACTCTGGACTCTGGAGGGACTAGTTCCTTTTGCTTACAAGATATGGATTGTGTAGCCGCTAAGACTTAATTTACTGGGGCGTGATGTTTACGCGTTCATACAACCCCGTGACGTGCGTCCTGATGCCGAGTATCTAAAAGGATGCTTTACACTTACCAAGTAAAAAAAAATTAATTATAATAAAGATTTCTTTATCGCCGAAAATTTACCGTTGAAAGAGGACACGTGTCCCCATGATTATCCACCTGTCTTCCTCACTCTCTCATTCGGGATTCCATATCCCCCTCTCCGCCTCTCAGTCTTTGTTTCTTTGCTCCTCTTGGTTCTGTTCGAAG
This sequence comes from Acacia crassicarpa, assembly GCA_034222035.1. Classification (NCBI taxonomy): domain Eukaryota; kingdom Viridiplantae; phylum Streptophyta; class Magnoliopsida; order Fabales; family Fabaceae; genus Acacia; species Acacia crassicarpa. The sequence goes on along the minus strand of JAWXYG010000002.1, from coordinate 56,776,273 downwards.
GCAAAGAATACTCTCTTCTTCATCTCCTTCTCTCTCTCTCTTTTCGCTCGTGAACTATCATCGTCACAGTATCGGCAATTCAACAACTCACCGCCACGGTTTCCCAATGGGATTTTACCAAAACTGAGCAATGTTGTTACTTCCCTGTCTATTCTCAACCATCACCTTTATCGCCTTTGCATTATTTCTCTGCTTAACCAGCTGCGTCTTCTCAATCGTCGCCACTGAATTCGACTTTGGCACCTTAACTTTAAGCAGTCTCACGCTCCTCGGAGATGCTCACCTGGACAATGACAGTGTTAGGCTCACCAGAGACCTCGCCGTCCCCACCTCTGGTGCCGGCAGAGCTCTCTACTCTAAACCCGTCAGATTCAGGCGACCTGGCACTCACTCGCCCGCCAGTTTTAACACATTTTTCTCCTTTTCAATTACCAATCTGAATCCATCCTCCATTGGAGGGGGGCTCGCTTTTCTAATCACGCCGGATGCCGAGACCATCGGCGACGCCGGCGGCTTTCTTGGCCTCCTTAAAGGGGACGGCTCCTCATCGGGTTTTCTGGCGGTGGAATTTGACACCCTGATGGATGTAGAGTTCAAGGATATTAACGGAAATCATGTGGGTCTGGACCTGAATAGTATGGTTTCGACGCATGCTGGTGACTTGGATTCTGTTGGGATCGATCTAAAAAGTGGCGATCTCGTGAACGCATGGATCGAATTCAACGGCTCCACAAAGGGCTTTAACATCTGGGTTTCGTACTCAAATCTTAGACCAAAAGATCCCCTACTCTCATTCGATCTTGATCTGGATCAGTACGTTAATGACTTGATGTATGTGGGTTTCTCTGGCTCTACGCAGGGAAGTACAGAGGTCCACAGCTTACAGTGGTGGAGCTTCAGCTCTTCGTTCGACTCCAATTCTCCTTCTGGATCAGGTTCATCGGCTCCGCCGCCACCTCCGACTCTAAGTACGATGAATTCAACTGCCAGTTCCGTGAAGTCACCACCTCCTTCATTGGCTCCCGCAGTTTCAAATACTCAACCGGAGAATAGCAAATCGTCCTGCCAGAATGAGCTCTGTAAGCAAAATCCAGGGGCCGTTGCGGGGGTAGTGACGGCAGGAGCTTTCGTTTTAGCTTTACTCGCCGGTGCATTCATTTGGGTGTACTCTAAAAAGGTCAAACACGTTAAGAAGTCCGAGTCACTTGCCTCAGAAATCATCAAAATGCCTAAAGAATTTAGTTACAAGGAGATCAAATCAGCCACCAAGTGCTTCAATGCCAATAGAATAATTGGTCACGGCGCTTTTGGGACTGTGTATAAGGGAATACTGCCGGAGAACGGTGATATCATTGCGGTGAAGAGATGCAGCCATAGCAGTCAAGGGAAGAACGAATTCTTATCTGAATTATCCATAATTGGGTCTCTCAGACATAGAAATCTTGTTCGTCTTCAAGGATGGTGCCACGAGAAAGGTGAAATCTTATTAGTCTATGACTTAATGCCCAATGGGAGTCTAGATAAAGCGTTATTCGAAGCCCGAACACCTCTACCATGGCCTCACAGGCTAAAAATTTTGTTGGGCGTTGCCTCAGCCCTCGCTTATTTGCATCAAGAGTGCGAAAACCAGGTAATTCACAGAGACGTCAAGACAAGTAACATAATGTTAGACGAAGGCTTCAATGCCAGGTTGGGCGATTTTGGTTTGGCTCGCCAAACCGAACACGACAAGTCGCCGGATGCCACGGTGGCGGCGGGAACAATGGGTTATCTGGCACCGGAGTATCTCCTCACAGGTAGAGCCACAGAGAAAACTGACATATTCAGTTACGGTGCGGTGGTTCTTGAAGTGGCCAGTGGAAGAAGACCCATAGAGAAAGATGCTAACGGTGCCGGTAAAGCAGGGGCAAGCAGTAACTTAGTAGAATGGGTATGGAGCTTGCACAGAGAAGGGAGGTTGCTGATGGCTGCTGATGCGAGGCTTTGCGGTGAGTTTGACGCAGCAGAAATGAGGAGGGTCCTATTAGTCGGGCTGTCTTGTTCTCAACCCGACCCATTTAACAGGCCCACAATGAGGGCCGTGGTTCAGATGTTGGTGGGTGAAGCGGATGTGCCGACTGTTCCAAGGACGAAACCATCCACTAGTTACAGCACATCGCACCTCTTAATGAACCTGCAGGACAGCGTCTCTGACTGTAATGGCATAATCGCCGTCACTACCTCGTCGTCGTCAGACAACAGCTTTAACGTAGGAGATGTCGTCTGACGCAAAATCACGACCGGATCATTCCCTTTTTATCTGTTGACCCGTAGTGTGTGTGTACATAACTAAATATATTCATTTATTCATGCATGCATGTAGGTAAAGTGCCACAACATAGTGTTTGGGGTACACTTTTTGAACATTAAAACGGGGAGGGTGGTGGGGGCTAGGAAAGAGTGTTACTTGTGATTGGTATTTACCGGTTTGGTTTTGTAGATGGTCTATAATAAGCAAAGCAACCCTGATGTGAAAAAAGGGGAAGAGTTTGAGTGGAAGTTTGGTTAAGTATGAGAGGAGGAAGGAGTAAGACTAGGACGGAGTTCTGAGTTTTCTCTGTCCATACATAGGAAGCATCACAGTGGTTGGGGATAGCTTAACCATGATATTGACGTTGGAAATTTTGTCTCTGATAATAACAATTCCATGTTGCAACGGATCATCATATCTGACGATGATAATTTTATTAAAGTGAACAAACCCAGTGGCGCGTGACATTCGTGGGTAATATAATCTTTAATTATATCCGACCAACGTCTCTCTGGAGCAACTTTGTTTTTTTCTTTTTGGCCTTCAGAGATGATATTTTGGTGCGTCGGCTGGTGACATACAGCTTTCATTGACTTTTCACTTCGTAAAGCATCTTTGTTCCGTTTTATGTGTATGAATGCCCCGCCCACTGTTTTACCAATGTGTGTCCATATTTCAAAGGTAGAGTAGTCCCCTAGCGGTCCAAAACCTAAAATAGTTCTTACCTCTCAAAAGCTACTGTTTTCCTACTTTTTTTTTTTTATATAGGATATTCTTCCAAAAAAGAAATCTTTAAAATCACTTTTGTCATTTTTTCTTAAGCAACTATTTTCTAAAATTTAATTCAATTAAAATGATTGATTTTATAAAATTGAAATAACACCAATAGCTTTTCTCTTTTCTCCCAAAGGGTGAAATATATTTTCTATATAAAAGGGGTAAAATATATTTAGTTATTTTTGCTTTGTAAACGTTACCGTTAGGTTAAAATAAAAAGATTAATACAATAAATTAAATTTACCACTATATTTAAAGAAATTATTGCAACATTATAAGAATGCCATTAAATATAATACAATCCCTTGAAAATTGGCTCGTAAGTTTTTTAAAGACTACTGCCAATTAACTTTAAAAAAGTTGTTAACAACTTAACTCTGAGAGAAAAGTAGTCAATGGACTTTCTCATTTTCAAATATAGATGACTAAAATAACTAAAATTTTAAAATATGGTTTTTTTTTTTTAGTAGGTACTTCGTTACTGATAGAAGATAAGTACAGGAGGGGCAATTATAAGAGAATGCCATTATAAGATGCTAAATGTCAGCATACGTGTTCAGAGATTTGAAGTTGATTTAAGGGGTTTTATTTCTGAGGGGTAGCTCCCCCATTTCTCAGCTCTAAGTTTGTTCTTTGTTGTTGTTGTTGTTTTTTTTTTCTTTTTTTTGATTGAAATGGCTGATACTATTAATATGAGATTATACCCGGGATCAAACCTATGATCTCCCACTTGTATAGGCTATTGGCAGGTCTAATCTTATTGTTTCAATGGAAAGATATAATCAAATAAAGTAAATTATGTTATGAATATATTATATGGATAACTCGTTTTGAGCATTAAGGTTTCCACTATTATTATGGTGGGGAGTGGGTTGAAGCTACATAAAATTTCTTTATTCTCCAACCATTATAAATAGTCTCCTACCTCATCACAAATGTACATCGAACAAACTAAATGAGAATTTCTCCCTCTTGAATCTCTCTTGCTCTTGTCTTCTATTTTCTATTTCTTCTATATCTTTATTTTTATAACACGTGATCAGCACGAAACAATACGCAGTTGGGTAAATAAATTAGCTAGAATGAATTATTATTGGCTCATTTTGATCTTAAAACAAAACAGTGTGAACCAGAAGTTCAAAAGATAATTGATTTGCAGAACTGAGCTAATCGAATGCCAGAAGCATTTATTTACCCAAAGAAAGTGACAAAGTCATATATCGTAGTTGCTAATGCTCCTATTGATGTTTCTGAAGGATAACCTATTATAAATGAATTTAAAGCACACTTGAAGCGTGATAGCCCATCGGTTCCAAAAATAAAAATCTTCAAAAAAGAAAAGGAGCTAAGAATATAAATGATCAAGTAGATGATAATCAAGAAAAGTTAGCAGCTCTAGAAGAGTCGTCTCCTAGAAAGTTATTATCTCTAGTAGAGATATCTCTAGAAGAGAATGTTGTAGTTCTAGAAGAGACCCAAGTACCTGAAATATGTAAAAATTATGAGATCTCAATAAATTATGTTATGAATGGAATCTAATGGGATTAAAAGGAAGTCAACGTTAACGACATATTTGCTTATAATATAGCATATGATGTAATAAATGAAGATGATGATCATGAGCCACAATCTATTAGCAAGTGCCGGAAGCGTAAGTCCTCGAAGAACTTAAGGTGCAAGAAACATATGTCCCTGAAGGACTTAACGTGTTAGAAGCACAAATCCTCGAAGTACTCAAGGTACCAGAAGCATAAGTCCCTAAAGGACTGAAGATGTCGGAATCATCTAATTCAAGTTATCAAGAATAATACTCAATTAAGTTAAATAAACCTCTGTATGACTTGAAGCAATCAAAACGCATTTGATATAATCGTTTCAATAAATATTTTTGAAAATAAGAGTACAAAAATGATTCAATATGTCTATGTATTTTTGTGAAAAGATCTAGAATTGAATTTGTTATAATTAATGTTTATTTTGATGATATCAACTGGAACTCCTGAAGAGTAATTAATTGTTCGAAGAACTACTTAGTCTATAAGTACCATATTTTAGTGATATTGGAGCATTGATGTATCTTGCTTATTAGCAAAATAGTTATTCACCAATACGAAGACATTGGAAGTAATGTTGTCATCAGGAGGAGTAATACTGATGTTGTCAAAATGGGAAGTCGATACATACTCTACTCTTTTTCCTTTATCTAGATTTTGTCCCACTAGGCTTTCCTAGAAAGGTTTTTAATGAGGCAGTATTTGAAAGTGTATCAATGGATGATGTACTCTTTTCTTTGGCTAGGTTTTTATCCCACTGGGTTTTTCCTAGTTACAATTTTTAAAAAGGCACATTCATAATGGATATCCAAGGGAGAGTGTCATGAATATATTATGTGGATGACCCATTATGAGTATTAAGGTTCTCACTACTATTATGGTGGGGAATGGGTAGTCACCCATTACATTCATGGTGGTGATGGCTAGAAACTACATAAAACTTCCCTACTCTTCAACTATTATAAATAGTCTCTTATACCATCACAAATGTACACCGAATAAATTAAATGAGAATTTTCTCTCTCTTGAATCTCTCTTCCCTACTCTTCAACCATTATAAATAGTCCCTTATACCATCACAAATGTACACCGAATAAATTAAATGAGAATTTTCTCTCTCTTAAATCTCTCTTGCTCTTATCTTTTATTTTTTAATTCTTCTATATCTTTATTTTTATAACAAATTATTAATAATATGATTTTTTTGCCACACAATTTTTCACAAATACGTGTTTGTCTTGCAGACTCTTTCTTTCTTTCTTTGTTTTTAATTTAATTTTGTCTTGTTAATTAACTCCATGTGGGTGGAGGACTACCCATAAGCATTTTGAAGCGACCTAGAAAAAAATATATTTATGGGGAAATACCATAAAAATTGTAATTATTTAGAATAACAAAATATAAAAAAATATAAAATTAAAAGTAATAAAATGTTCCTAACAAAATCTTCTTACATTTTCTTCCACATTTTATTTTTAAAACTAATACAAAATTTTAAGTTTCATTAAATTAAACAATAGTTTCTTCAATTTTCATTTTTCAAAACAATAGTATTCTTCAATTTGTAAAGATTATAATTTTTTAAAATAAAAAATTAAAATATAATTATATAATTTTAATAAACCTTAAGGTATTTTATAATTTATCATATATATTAAACCAAGAAATTTTATATGATTTATTTTTGTTTTAGAAGCAATTTATGTATGTTAAAAAATTCATGTAAGGTTAATAAAATTAAAACATCTAATTAACCTATTATAACCTGAAAAATATAAAAAAGTTTAGTTTTTATTTTTATAAAAAGAATTTAATTGACATCAATTATTCTTATAATTAAGGTGGGGAGTATTTTCTTTTAAGTACCAGTATTTTATTCTAATTTTCCCTTCCATTTGTCTTGTTAATTAACTCCACTCGGGTGGAGGACCCCATAAGCGTTTTGGAGCGATATATAACTACGGCGTCAGCCATCAACCCATTTTCTGGATTCTTCTCATTTTGCTGTGACAACCAGGTATCTCCCTAAGCGGGTGGATCTGTTAGATTTTGCGCGGCAGCCATGGCCGATGACTTTGATTTTGATGATAAAGTTCCTCCTTCTTTCGATCGCGTGGTACCAATCTCTTTCCTTCCTTTTTTTTTCATCCTTTTTCCCCCTTCACGATCGCACATCATATCGTTTAGATCTGTAAATGACACGTTTAATTATGTAATTTTTTTGCGCCATAACTGTTTCTTGTCAATGAATTTATACTTTGGATGATCCAATTGACATATCTAAGTTCATTTGCTGTAACGGTCATATGTATTTATTTTTATAATTGACGTCACTTGCCTGCACCTAGAATCCTTTTCTGCTAGGTCTTGAAATAGATCATGGCATGCATGAGAGTGGGCGTGTTCTTTGGAGCTCAGATCTTCGAATTCGTAATAGAGTTTAGGACGATTTAGTTTTTCTTGTGATGGCCAAAATGTGACCTTTATTTTGATACAGACTGTTAGTTTTTAACATGAGAAAATATTGGTTTTCTTTTATTCAAGCATGTGCTTTTTGCCCATCTTCGAGAGAATTTTAGCGCGTTTCTTCCTGTATTGAAGCAAAAAGGCTTTCTTGATTCGTTTGAATTATTTTGCTATGGAGTCAATATCAACTAGGAATGATGCCTTCATCTGTTTTAGCTGCGATATTGATTTAGGTATTCCTGTTCAGATTTTTAAGGAACGAGCAGTGAGTATCTGGTAGTTTAGAATAATTGCCCTAACGATTTGATGGGCCATTTAAATTTATAGGCATTTTAGTGCTGAGCTACGGTTTAAAATGTCTGGAGTCCATTTGGGATGTTGCATTCAGCACAATTCCTTTAATTCACTGTATTATCAATTAGTCTAATGCCAATATATTGGTTCGATGCTCACATGGTTCGGTTTATAGAGAAGTAGTGCCTGGCCATAATCATGTTCTGACAACAAATGCAGTTATAAGAAATGAACAAAAGTTCTTGTGTGTTGAAAATTGCTATCGGAGTTTCGTAAGAAATTTCAGGTGAAACGTTTTCATATATAATTAGATTTGAGGGATTGTTAGGCACAAAATTTGGAAAAAATGATCCTGGAAATTACGCTCACAGGGTGAAACCTTTACATTAAATGTCTTCCATCTCATTTTGTTAGCATTTGCATGTTAATGAAGGTCATGATTTCTTTCTTATGTGCTTTTCTATCATGTCGTTTAGGGAGACGTGATTAAGAATTCTGAAGCCAAAGGATTCAATCCAGGGTTGATAGTTCTTCTGGTTGTTGGTGGGCTGCTATTGACATTCCTCATTGGAAACTACGTCCTTTATGTGTATGCGCAGAAAACCCTTCCTCCTAGAAAAAAGAAGCCAGTCTCAAAGAAGAAGATGAAGAGGGAGAGGCTGAAGCAAGGCGTTTCTGCACCTGGAGAGTAGAGATTTGGTATCCAGCGTAATGCTCTGTGTTGTTAATGTGTACTCTTCATGAAAAATTTTCTCTATGGTCCTCAGTATGCTAATTTTATCCTGTCCATTCTGGTTTTTTAGTGAATTTAATATTGGCGACACAAACTAGTATTTGAGTAATATAATGAAGCGAACAGATTATCTCATCATTTTTTGATGAGTTCATGGGCTGGGACTACCGTCCCGCTCTATGGTTTGTTGCCTCTCTGATGGATAACGTGCATATTAAGCATGTCAAACTGCTCAAGTATTTTGGATCTCTGCGTTGTGAGCTTTGTAATGTGTCCTTCCTGTTTACAGGATACTATTAACCCTTCTTTCGGATATTGCTATCTGTATGACTTAAGAGAACCGTCATGCAAAATTTGCTTTAGCGAAGTCATCCTGAAGGGGATAGTTATGAGATTTTTGAATGTAGTGAAGAATTAAAAATTGGGTCATTAGGAAGAAAGTGGGATGTAGGAAGGGATGAATGAATGGGTGGATAGCCTTTGTTTTAGGACTCAGGTACTCTGATTTGCGGCTGTGCTAATGGAAAATACTGCCTCTGATTCTCTAAATGCAGTACCTGGTTGGTAGTGCAAACCGGAGGAGTATTCTTGTAACCTAGTTTTCTTACATGAATTGTGAGAATGTGACAATCTTGTAGATAATGGGATGATCATGTTATGTTTCTAGGAAGGAACAGAGCAATTGTTGAGAATGGAAGTTCCTGATTCCTGTGTGGGTGGGTGCGTACTGTACCAGACGAGTGCGCTCAGGGGATATTGGAGGATCAACAGTTCTGCAGCTAGCTCGTCATATGCTGGCTTCTTTATGTTTGTCTGATCTGGCTAGAAGTGTAGTCTAGCCTTGCTTTCAATCTCAAGCTTTGTCTCGCCATCACAGTTTTTTTTTTTTGTTTTAAAAAAGTTCCTGATGCAGCTACATATGATGGCTTTTAACGAGTTCAATTCAACCCACTGTAACTGATCTATCCAAAATATTACGAATCAAGACTGAAGGTTAAGACAACGCAGTACGTACAGATAGGCAAAACGGGGGATTTCCTGGACAACCTTATACGAGAATTTCGTCTCACATGGCCCAAATAGAAATGCTCCAATACTGATTCTAACATAAATTTTGTAATAGACAATTTATAGCTTCTTAATGTAATTATTTTAATCTTCTGAGAGATCCAAAAGCTCTTCATGATTACAAGTTCACTTGCCTTTATTTCGATCCTTACTAGCCTCTTGAATACTATTACTTGATATGAAGGAACGAGATACCGTAAAAGTTACATACTTATATCAGCCAACTGGAAATGCATTTAACGGGTTCAGAACAGGTTGGAAGAGAGAAAAATGAGAATGTCCATTTACTCTCGCGTGCTGCTGCATGGAGAAGTTGGACGTAGAGATCATTTTAAAATTCTATTATGAGTGATGATGTCTGTTTTTTTTTTTTTTTAAAGACAAAATGACGGTAAAAAACATAAGTTTACAAGCTAAAATGAGTTTCTAGAAAATTGTAAAAGTCATATTGGAATGACCATAATGACAATAGAAAAATAAAAAAATAAAGCTAAGATCTCCTGCCAAGTAATGCTGAGAATTGAAGAAGGTTGTAGAGAGATTTGGAGAAAAGCTTTCCCAACCCCGTAAGTGGTTAATGGAGCCTTAAGATCCATCAGTAAGAGTCTAATGTTATGAATCCAGAAAAGAGCAGCAATAATAATTGGAAAGAAAAATAGCCCAAGAGTTGATTTGCTTTCTCACTAGAATTCCTTCGTAGGAGATCCATTATGACAAATCATTCCATGGCAAAAGTGTTTTCTTGGGAAATTGACCAAAATAAGAACTTTTTAAAAAATTGTACCGGATTAGAGCAGTTGGGAAAATATTTATCAGAGTAATGCAGTTAAACATGACGTTTGACTAACGCTGCTAGTAGTGTCGTACCTTCTAACGCCACTGCTTAGTGGTGTCAGAACACCTGACGCGACTCTGTTCAGTGGCATCAACTCACGTCAAGAGTGTTGATGCCACTGTGCTGACAACCTACTTTACCATTAAAAAATAAAATAAACATATATATATATATATATATATATATATATATATATATATATATATATATATATATATATATAATAGTATATAAAGAAAGAGGTGCTTCCATAAAGCATTTGCTATTTCCATCATTTTGAAGGTATATTTTTTCTCTTTTGCTTTCCGGATAGGTATTATTCCCGTTATTACTTTTCAAATGCTAAAAAGTTGAATTGTTATCAATACTTTAAACTATTATTATATATTTTCTTACATCATGCCAAAGAAAAATGAAAATACTCCATCAGTCCCTATTTATAAGAACCGAAACACACTGCATATGATGTAAAAAATTAAATTACATTTTTTATATATTTAAAAATGTAATGTGTTTTTAAAAAATTAAGTCACATTCTTATATATTTACTATTATTTTTTAAAAAAATTTAAGTAGTACTTTTTCATCGTTCTCTGCTAACCTTAGCTTATAGAGAATTATACTCATTTTAATCTTTTATTATAAGATACTAACTAACAATTCTCACAAATCCTATAAAGTTAATAAAGTTGTCCTACAGTTTAAGTAAATTCTAATATTATCTCTACTAATTACATTAAATTCTAATATTGTACTCCCTCCGATCCTAATTATAAGACTTTTTTGACTTTTTTGAAGAGATAAAAGAAGCTGATGAAATTACTTTAGATTATTTTTATTTTTATTTTTTTCTTCAAATTAATTGATTTGACTAATAGACTAATATATAATCTAAGGATACACAACATATGAAATGACTTAAGTATCTTATTTAGCTTTCTGCATCTAATATTTTAAAATATTTTTTAAATATATCTAACACTCTTAATAGCGATGGACTCACGCGGTACATTTTTTTTATACAGATCCCAAAATCAATACTGTTGTTATACAAAATATTTGGTGTATAACAAATATATAGATCCTCCCGTTTTGGGATCTGTTGTTATAATCAAATTGTACCGCGTAATCTTTTAAAGGACGTTCTTAATGAGTTATTTAAGTCCCGTATTTTTTTTATTCTAAATTAAATGAAATAGAGTTTTAAATTATTCCACTTTTTTATCATTTATTATTATATTATATACTATTATATTTAATATTAATTTTTTGTATGGGATGACATGCCACTTAAATTGAGTGGCGTGTTAGCCACTCAATGAATATTGAGTGGTGTCTCAATATTATTATTATTTTTTAATGGTATAGCAGGCTGTCAGCACGTACAATGGCGTTAACATTGTAGACACGACTAGTTGTGTCAACACTAAGCAGAGTCGCGTTAGGTGTCCTGACGCCACTAAGCAGTGGCGTTAGAAGGCACAACGCCACTAGTGGCGTCAGTCAAACGTCATGTTTGACTACATTATTCTGGTAAATATTTTCCAACTACTCTAATCTGGTACAATTTTTTTTTAAAAGTTCTTATTTTGGTCAATTTGGTGTGTCTTCTTGGTCTCCTGTACTCGTGAAAGAGAATACTCCATCCATCATTCTGTAAAGGAAGGCATGAAGCAACAATGGATTTTGGCATAGCAACCATTAAAGTGGAAGAAGTTGAGGAAGCTAGATCCTGAGTCCTGAGTAAAATTTTCTTTTTGTGCGTGATTTACTTTCCATTTTCATTTCACAGTTTTCATATCTACGGAACGGGTCCTAAATGTAGCCTGAAGATTTTCGGAGGAAACAAAATAATAGAGCCTTGGTCTGCTTAAATTTGATTTAATTTCTCCTTTGTAATTTAGCGGCGGCCTTGCTATTTGGACGATAGCAACATGGTGCTACTATTTTTCAACAGCAGTAAATCCAAATCCCCCTCGGCTCAAAGCGATTTCGAATATTCATTTCTTCCAGCCTACTATGGAACTCCCCAGAAATATGAAGAAATGAAAGCGTCTCCAGTCACACCATGTGATTTAAAAAAACAGTAAATATTGTGTATCAAACTATCAATGAAATATACATCATATATTCAACATGTTTCCGATCTCAAAATACAGAAAAACTTAAAAATAAAGTATCTCAAGTGCTACACAATCAAGACACTATCTAAGTAAAAGACATCTATGTTGATATTGAGACCATATTCAAAAGACCATATCCGACTTCAAAGTCCGCGGAGACCACAGAAACATAAGAGAAGAACAAAACAGAGGCAAGATGAGGAAGAAAAATAATGTCAAGCACCACGTCCCATGGCCTGCTCTGCAAAGTCACGTGCTGTCTCATACTGTTCCAGCTGCTCTTCATCCATCCCCAAGCTTCCGCAGCACCATTCAGTGCCTCGCAACTTCCCTAATACTCCCCGCTCCTAAACAGAACACCTGGTTAACCTTTTTTTTTTTTTTTTTCGGGAAATATTAAGAAAGCTAAATAAGTTAGTTAATTATATCATATGTTATATGTCATTAGATTATATATCAGTTTATAAGTCAAACAATTTAGTTTAGAGAAAAACAATGAATATAAATACTTTTAAGTAACTTAAATAACATTTTTAATATCTCTAAAAAAATCAACCGAATCTTATATTTGAAGCGGACGTAGTATTTACATATGTTTTTCCATCAATCCCACATATGTTGATAGGACAAGTTACTTCATAACAGAATATTGATACATCGAATGCTGACAAACCCATCTTAGAATTACAACCTTGAAATTGTTACATATGGAGTTATCAAGCATGAATTTTAATGTAGCACTTCAGTGATAGCACTTGGAATACTAGTTAGAAGAACAGGGGAAGCCCAAAACGTATGGGAAATTGAAAATTCTTGGACTTGGTGAAGAAGAAGGATATGGTAAAACTGTGAAAGATACCAAGACAGGAGATCAACTTGGAAGCAACCCGCGTCCAATTACATGTAACCGATTTTCTTCCCCTCCATTGGCCAAATTTAATTCACCCCGCCATCACTTTTACTTTTCTTTTTTAAAAAATAAAATAAAATAAAAAATAAAAGTACTCCATAGTTTGTAATAACGTGGGTGGATCCTTGTTGAGGGACAGTGCTATTCATTTAGCAAACGAAAAAAAACACTTTTTTATTGTTTTGTGATAAGATCCTTATCAAAACATGCTTACTTATTTTCTCCTTTATTTATATAGTTTGTCGGTGCTGAACTTATGTCTTGCATTGAGTTAAAAACAAGTGTTTACAACTTGCATGACACAGGCAACAGCATACAGAAATAACTGGTCTGAGAGAAACAGCAAGAAGCTATATATTATATTACCACCATTTACCAGTACATTGGAGAAAGGTAACAGTAACATCAAAAGATATAGATATCCCTTTCTTATACCCAAAGACCCCCCAAAAAATTTACATACTATCTAATATGCATCATGATCATTGTGCCTTCTCTTGCGCGCATATATATATATATATTTCAGTACAAAGTACAAACGCACACATGGCATTTACTTTCATCTTCATTTACTATCATTTTCCCCCTCCCTTACTTGTAGCTGATAAACCTTCCTCATCACATATTATTAACCTGTCAAGATTACTTGGACAACGCACGCCAGCTCACTAATGAAGCTTCTTCGTCCTGTGATTTTTTTCACCTGCAGGAAAAGAAACGGATTAACACTGCAGAGAGAAAACAAGATCCTTTTCTAAGGACGTCTTCTGATACAAATCCAGGACTTTTATAAGATCATACAATATATGCATGAAGAAAATATAATGGATATAGAGATGAAAGACTAGCCTTGAATGGAGGGGGAAGAGTGGGAATGATGGGGTGGAGGAATAATATTGGAGGAATGAGTCTCGGGGCCTCTATAATCAATCTCATACGACGCGGTCTCTTCTGAATCTGAATCCAGTGATCTCCCCATATATTAGGCACAACAAATTCTAATGAGAAACCCACCACCACAACCAAAAAACAAATATATTTAACAGAGAAAAAATAAGAAACAAACCTGCTGAGAAAAAAGGGAGAGAAAGAAGGAGAAAGAGGAAGAAAGCAGAGCTGAGCTCCATACCCAATTGAATTGTGGTGAGCCAATATTGATATGACTTATATTAATGAGTTGGGGAAGCATGAAAGGGTGGCCTTCCACGCACACATGTACAGCACCAAGTGGTGCAGATGGGGTTTGGTAGTAATAACATGCCTGACCCCACACTTACTCTCATCTATGACTGTGACTGGGCCCTACTAACCTCTGCATGTGCCTCTAACTCACTACGAAACTGCCCTCCTCACACTCATGTCTTTTACTTTTCTTCCAATCACATGGGTTCATTCATTTTTGTATTATCACCAAGGTTACGTTGTGTGTTAATTAGTTTCAGACGCAAACTGAGTAACACACACATACATATGCGAGGGGTGGTCTGATGTATCTTTAGCCATGAAGGCATGATGCAAGCAACCCCCTTTATAATTGAGTGAGTGCAAATAATTTACTCATCAATCGTCTCTGAGACCCCTAGAGCATAGGCATATGCTACTATTTCGCTAGCAATTGCTCATATGCCTCCAAAATGAGCATTCATTCATGATGACGCCCACCCCCCTAAAGTCTCCACCTCAACTCAACTACTATTCATTATCAAATATTTCCAATGCCTAAATGACATCTCTTTACGAGTTGATAACACCGTTCATTTCACTCGCATGTGTTTACTATTTTTTGGGTACGTGGTTAGTGGTCGGCCATTTCACCTTCAATAATACAGTCTCCTACCAACTACCATATGATGACCGGGGGAAAAAATATTACTTCCTCTGGTTCTAAATATAAGACTAACTTTGTAGTGCAAATTAAACTACAAACTTTATCTTATATATTTTTTTTTATACAAAAAAGTTTTAGAGAGGTTCGGCATCAGTCTCCCACCAAGGTCAGAGCACGGCCCCGGACTCTACGAGCACTTACTGGGGACTTACGAGATTGCTTACCAAAGGAGTCCCAATGACGGTAGAGGGGATCGAACCCATGGCCCAAGGGCCTAGTCCTAGATCCCTTATCATCTATGCCACCTCTCATTGGCACTTTTTTTTTTTTTTGATACGATAATTTTAGGAAAGGGGTTGGGCTCACCCACAGTCCAAGGACAGGGCGCTTGAAGCCCAGTCTACAGGGAATACTGGCCAGAGAGTACATAAGCCTCCACCTCTACCAGCGTTACCATTGTTTCCTAGACCCTTAGGATGCCTCCCCCAGTGCCTTAACCAACGCAGGGATCGAACCCCCTCCCTTGAGGTAAGAAAGTCCGACCCCCACGTCAATTGAACCCAAGGACGAGGGGTTCATTGGCACTTGATCCTATATTTAGAACAATAAATACTAATTGTTATATCACACTGATCAGGTCCATTGGGCTCCAAGCGTATGATCAAATTAGGTCCAGCACATTTTACTCCTGGCCCCTTCTGTCTGCTGCCCTCCAATCCTGAGGACAAGTAATTTGATTAATGCTTCCACCTATCTTTAATATAAGATATATCTACCTAATTTAATTAGATTAAGAATCTCAGTTGTTATAGTTAATATGACATGTATTTTTTAAAATTTTCTAGCTATATTCCTTAATTCCTTTATTGTCCTTGATTATTGTTGAGGGAACATTAATAATATTAACTTATATTGAGAACCAGAGGGAGTATATACACAAGGACCAGGAATTGAATAATATCTACACATACACACATATATATGTACTCTTTGTGGTCTTTTTTTTTTTAATATAAGGAATAACTATTAAAATTATGTAATTCAAAATGTTTGTTAAAAGCAATAAATGTAAAAGATATATACTCCCTATTGTCCACAATACATGGCAAAAAAGCTATTTGGTTCAAAATAGAAGTCATTTATATGATAATTAATACTCATTTTTCAGCTCTGTCCCTGTAATTAATGTTTATTTCCAATTTTGTTGATTCATAAAATTTTCAAACGAGTTTTCCAATAAGGGTAAAAGTGAAAAAGAAATCAGTTTATCACAATTTAATGTTCTAATTGTCAGTTCTCATTTCCTTTGAATTAATTAAAATATTCTTTATTATAGACTGGAGAGAGTACTCTATTTTTCAATTATATCATTGATTAGAAAGATAGTGAACAAGAGATAATGAATAAAAACTGACTGTAGACAGACAATAAGTAACATATTTAATGAGGTCAAAGTGAAAAAATCAGTTTAAATTTTAAACAAATCAACCTCTAAGCAAGATGGTCCCTTATAAAAATAATTGGTGAGTGTACATATATAGTACAACGTTGGGTAGTTCATTCTCCGATTTATTGAATGCACCCGGCGTGGTGAAACGGAGAGTTTGATGAGCAAAACAACAACTATTCTAGTGAAATAATTGAGTAAATGCTCTTTTGACTTTTATTATTTTTTTTTTGTCCAATTTTGACTTTTATAATTATGAGATGTGACAGCGCAAATTAAGCGTAAAAGTTACAAGTAAAAGGAGGGTGAAAACAAAACATAGTTTCTCACACTCAAGAATTGAGGGATCCACTCAATTATTCATCCAAGGGAAGTTTTTTCTATTTGGATTGTCCTTGATTTTTTTTTACACTTTTTATTTTTAAAAAGAAATTTATTTTAATGGATAAAAAATATAAAATGAAGATAATCTCTCAACTGACATATTTTTTTAAAATAATTTTTTTTATTAAAAAATGAAAATTACAAAAATTAAATCTAAATAGCTCAGCTCAGATGGAAAAAACTTCTCTTACTTAACTAGGTCCAGCATGAAGTGATTGGTTGATTCCAATTGGTGCATATGGTGGATATATGAGCAGTGGCGGAACCAGGACAAAAATTTAGCCTGGGCCAAAAAATAAAGATATTGAACTACTTCTTATTATAAAGCACTAACTAATAAGTATATTTGATCCTTTTTATAAGACACGCTTGTTTTTAAATAGCATTAAATATTTTTCTTTTCATGTATATCCATAATTAAAAAGATAGCGAATGAGAGTAATAATTAATAAAAATTAATTATTACTCTTTTTTTAGCAAAAAAAGGAGAGTAATAATTAATATGATATTAGAGTTTAGTGTAATTAATAGAGATAATATTGAAAATTACTTACATTTTAGGGCAAATTTAACGACTTTAACTGTTTTTATTGACTTGTGAGAATTGTTAGTTGGTGCCTTATAATAAGGACCAGAGGGAGTATTTACTAAATAGTATCACATAGCCTTCAAAATACAAATAAATAATAACCGATAATTATAAATCAAAACAATATATAAAATAATACTAACATTTTCTATAGGTATCTCAAACAAGAATTTTACTTTCCTCTCACAGTCTAATGAGTAATGAACCAAACATTATCCTTACAGAGAAGATAAAAAATTAGTTGAGGCCAAATTATTGGCTAAATAAAATATCTTACAATAAATACATATACATACTAATAAATTTTATAAGATCAACCAAAACTAGTTGGGGCGAAGGCCCCAACTGGCCACAACCATGTTTCCGCCATTGTATATGAGAGAGCTAAGGAGATTTTGAGAAGGGAGACGGAGATGGACAATAACTGGACCACTAACCCTTTGTCAAACCAACTTGTAATTATCAATTTTGCTGTCACATTATAAATGCCTCGTCACTCTCAGTGTCACATGCCATTAACTCTTCCACATTTCCACAATTCCATCAAACCCACAATGGACCACCGAATATGGTACCCGCATGCATTAATTATCACTGCTTCTTTTATTTTTTTCCGCTGTAGCAATTTTTAATATCTGAAACCCGAATAAGTACGTCATTCATTTGCCCTCTTTAATTTGTTTGACCCTTATCTCTTTTTATAATCTGTTATGGTTTCTTGAATCTTTCAAGCACATTGCTGAATCTCAAGAACATTAATCATAAATGAAATTTGACCTAAACTTATAATAAGCTGATAACTGGTAGTACTAAGTATTGGACAAATGTTATGCCAAACATGCATTGAATATTAACTAAAAACCAATTCGTCCAAAATAATATTAACTAAAAGGCAAACACGCCTGAGGTCGCGGAAGATAACAAGAAGTTCGCCTCAGAGTCACAAAAGTAATAATAATCATACAATAAAGTAACTCTGTTAGGAGTCCCAGTTTGCTGCACCGATGGGGAAAGCTGGGTCAGAGTATCCAAAGGTTCCATGACATGAACTAACAGACAAACCCACCACCAAAATTAATACAGATAAAAAGCAAAACCAGAGATCAGTAAGTGACCTCCTTCATTTTTGTAACATCGTCTTATTTCCTTCTCTGCAAACACATTCAAGTACGCTTAGCTCCATACCCCTCACTGACACAGTTTATGATATGAATTCACAATCACTATAACAGCTCTGTGTTTTTTACTTTCCTTTTTCTGTACTCCCAATATAATTAACCCCTTTCATGTCACTCATAGAGAGCTATGGAGATTCTATCGTACAGCTCCAGATGTCTAGACGAGGACTGTATCAAGGGAAGGCTTCTTTTTTATAACTGTTATGTACTCATCTACAGCTAGTGATCATCATGCGAAATTAAATTAACATGTTATTATATGCAGAGTTAATATGGAGATTGGAATTGGTTAAATCACAAATAATGTGGCGAGCATGAATCAGCCAAACCCATCCTTCTCTTTTTCCAGAAATTGAACTCAGGATCAAGTTTCTGAGCGGTTCTTGCCGGCTCCGATTTGCACCTTGTGAGTATGAGAGGACGTGCAGAGTCTCCGCCTCCATCCTCTCTCTTCAAGTCTCGAGCGTTTTCGGATTTGATAATTCTCTCTTTGATTGAATCTTCAAACTCTTCGAAAAACTCAGGCTCTTCCTCTCTATCTTCTGCATCTGAAACTGACTCCACCTGGCGGCTAGCTTTCTCGTGCTCAGCCTGTTGTCCGTTTTGCAGCTCTGTTTTCAGCCCCTCCTCTGTTTCTTCACAATTTAACGACGAACCCCAAAACCTTGAAGCCAAAGATGAAGATCTGTACGGAGCGGATCTACATCTGGTCAATAACAAGGCGTTTTTGGGCGGCGTAGTCGGCATGTCAGTAACGTACTCATTCGCAAACGTATTCGAATTCGCATTACTTTGTTCTTGGAATCCTTCTTCCTCTGATTCGTAACCTACATGCCGCGTCGTCGTCTCTTCATTATACCTCTCCCTGAGATTCAATTGACTTGCTGCTGAATCTTGTCTGACCTTAGTTCTTTTGCTTCGAAAATTAAATATGGGAAAGAAGCCGCAATTAGGCCAAAGGGACCTGTAGTAGCAGTGGCAGGAGCTGCTTGGCCTGATTTTGGCGGCGAAACGGCAGCAAAAGAGACCATGCCGGAGCCACCAGCAGCGGCGGCTGCATCTTGTGGGACTTGAGTCGCCGTTGTGTCGATTCCGTTTAGCGGCGGCATCGTGATGATGTTTGGAGGAGCGTCGAACTCGGACTTGGCCCATGCAGGTGACCTTAGGGGAAGAAGGTTCTTGAGAATCAAGGGCGGTGTTCTTCTTCCTGACAAACATGGGGCTAGACCGCGACCTACCTCGGCTCCGGCTGGCGACGTTGGTTCGCAAGAACCGCATCAAAGGAGGAGGGAACTTATCGGTACGACCGGGACTGGCAATGGGTTTGGAAGAGGGCTTGATGTTCATGGTGGCTGTATGGGGCAACCGAAGAAAGGTGTGTTTTTGGGAGGGAAGAGAGGTAACTAAGGAAGAGGTTGGGGGGCAGTGGAAGGCATAAGAAGAAGAAGAAGATAATGGTGGTGGTGAGATGTGGAGGAGGGAAGTTATGACGCGATTGTTTTTGGGAAGAAGTCTCTGCAAATATCTGTTGGGAAGCAGTTATGGGAGTTCTCTTATTTTTATTTCGTCGTTGCACGTACGGGTGCTTGCTCCTTTGTTCGTTTCTCTTTGCTTTTACCCTCCTCTCTCCCATCCTCTGCTTTTTTATCCTCTACTTGGTTATTTAACCACGTATGTATCCTCCTCCTACTGATTTAGCTTCTTCCCAAAATTTTGTTTTTGTTTTTATTCATATTATTTATTACTTCTGTTAATTCAGTTCAAATTAACATCTCTTCGCATGAGTGATTTAATTAGATTTTATATTTGGCCAGAAAACTTTTCGAACAGTAGAAATAGAATAAAAATAGACATTTTTAGGTCATATGCAGTACCATAGGGCTTTAGAACTCATAATATCATTATCACTCAAGATAATCAGATAAATCCTCAGAATTTGCATGGGTCTCCTATATTACGTGCATAGATGGGTAGATTTTATCAATACTCAGTTTAATGTAAGAAGTCATGAAAAATTTCGTGAGGTCACCCTAATTATATGCAAGAAAATTCCTTTGCAAGATGGAAATGTAATTTAATTTAGCTAAAATATTGAAGTAGACTGGATATTTTATTAAGACAGTAGTTTAAAAGTCAGTAGTTCAATCCAAATTAAATTAGACCCTCCAAGATACTTTATCACCTCAATCAATAATTTCCCACATCACATCTGAGTTTTAATACAAAAGAAGAAGGTAGAAGGATGGGGATTGGGGTAAGGAACTAGAATTTCGACCAAAAAAAAGGGTAAAAAAGATGCGAGGCCGTTCGTTTGATATTTGATTGATGGGTTCATCCCCAATATTACTGTTCACTGTACAAACTGCATCCCCATCAATCAACGTTACTGCTGCTACCTCTGTCACACTTTCCTATTTTTCACTCTCTCTGTTCTTAATCCGTTCAAAGATTAAATAATAATATTTGAATTGATGTTGCCTGGCAATGCTAAATCCTTGCTGATCACAAGTTGTTAAGGGTTGCTTAACCTTTTAGCCAAGAATTGATGATTCCCAGCAGAGAAATCATGTCAGGGTCCCAACGTCAGATCAAAATGGTTGAATTCGTGCAAATGCAAATGACGTTTATTTGGAGGCTTGTGAATGTTTTTTTCCTCTAATTCCACATCACCTAATCACAAGTTCCACAACACAAATACCAACATGAGCATCACCAAAATTGGAGTGGCTCAGAAAAGTTGAGCTAACGGCCCTGGCCATGAGCACCAACTTTAGATTCCCCTGCAGCTTTTCCTCCAACTCTTCCAGTATATTTGGTGAACTTGAAATAATGGAAAGAAACAAAATGTGCCAAAAATAAGACTATTTTTAACGAGAGAGAAATCTTTTCACATGTTTTCCTGCGAAAATCATTTAAATAAGCTTACATGTGTGATAACGTGATTTTCCAACATGTTATCAAACACAATATTACAACAATTCCTCAAAAGTAAAACAAAGGCCATATGAATCCCAAAAGAAATCAATATTTAATATCTAATTCACATATTATATCGGTTGCAACTTTGTATGGTGAAAATGGGTCCACGTTATATTTCTCTGTTACACAAAACTATCACTATACTAGACTACTAGTTTTTTCTTTCTATAATAAATATAAAAATCTGCCAATGGAATATACAAGCAAGGCCCAACCATTGGGTTGCTATCGATCCCGTCTAGATACCTGCCATTCTTAAAAACCCAGTTCTCCTCCATTCTCTGCTTCCCTACGAGGGTCATATATTATTTCTTGCAATTCTTCTCTTTTTACCTATCTATCAAGGACCTGTTTTATCCTGAGAACGGCCACACAAACAGAATAATCTTCAAGTACAAGTCACTAACTTAGACCATCTGTAATTTCCATTCCTCCTACATACATATCCCAGCAAGAACGGAGTCATTTCAGGTAATAATATGCCTCGGAATCAATAGCTCTTTTGACCCCAGCCAAAGATTGCTTTGACTCACAGTCCGTGTTGTTGGAGCCTCCAATGCTGCTTCCCTTTTGATCAGAGCCGGCATCAGTTTCATCATCTGTAGACACAATGATCAATCTTATTAATTATTGAGACAGCATCCACTAACTGGGCCTATTTCTGTGAAGGTAAATAAAGATGCTTCAACTTGTTAAAGAGATCAATAGATATGAGGCAAATAATAAGGGAAAGACGGTAGTGCCTGAAAGTGTGGATAGAGATATCTGAGAAAGACGTCTGACAGTGTCCTTCAGTGCCTGGAGTTCAGCTTCCTTCTCATGGAGTTTGGACTGAGCTAAATGCAGTTCAGATTCCAGCTCTGCAATCTGGTCTTCTTGCCGTTCTACCAGCAAATGATTTAGTCGCTGACTCAATTCAGATGCTAAGACTCCCTGGAATTCAATTCCATCACACCCATCATCTCCAACTTGAAGCTGCAACGGAATTTCTTTGTCAAACCCACACTGAACCACAGAAGAAGAAAGAGAAAAAACTAAAGCAGCAGAGGTGCCCAATAGAATGAGAAGATGATACTTTTTGTATCCTAGTAGAAACTACCCACAGAAGACAAACAAAAGTAGTTTTTTCAAAAAAAAAAAAAAATTTATCCCATAGGATTTTGGGAACACAATTATCTCATCTAAAGCTGAGAGAAATGAAAACTGCAAGGAAATAGGGGGCATATATTCACGTCTGAGACAAGGATATCAAAGAATCTCACTTTGGGTCTCATTTCCTCAAGGGAAAGACTGTCAAGAGTACGCCCAGGAAGCTTCTGAAGTTCAAGCTCAAGTTCTGCTTCCAGTTGTTCTATTTCAGGAACTGGTTGACCTGACTCTTCAGTAAGAGCACTACCTCCACATTCACCATCATCACTTGCTGCAGGAAGACTTGAAATTCTGGCACCAGTGTCTCTGACCTCACTGTTTGTCTTTCTGAGCATCACTTCATTCCCATCAATAGAATCTGAAATTTTCCGCATATGCGATGATTTTCTTCTGTGTAGCTCAGATTTTAGTTCCTGAACAACTTTAGCTGTCTCATCCAAAGTCTTATTCAGGTTACTGATCTCAGATTTTCCAGCCGACATCATATACATGATTCCAAAACCCAGTCCCCAACCCAATAAGGAGCCATCTGAAGGAGTATAACATGACATCAAATTCATTTCGTTTTGCAAAAGGAAAATCCAAATTTACATTAAGAGAATTAGAGTCTGATCATATGGATAGAAAGGGACAGGTGACATCTGAAAGAACAATGCCACATGTCTCGGTAATTCCAAGTAGCTTAAAAGGGTAAAAGCACCAATTTTTTAAAGAAATAATAATAATAATAATAAATAAAAAAAACAGCAACATGCTGCAAGCATGAGTTATGAACTTATGATACAGCCGCCGACAAACCCAACCATTTGTAAAAATTTTAAAGTTGCTGGCAAAAAAAAAAAAAAGGGAAATTTTAAAATTATATATGATCTTCAAGGAATTCACAAGATGGTTTACGGCTTCTAACAATCAATCACGTACGAAACGTCTGGTTTCAAAGGAGAAAAGAATTGAACCACAAGATTCACAATAGACACGAAATTCAAATTTTAAATGGAAGCGAAAAAATTACTGTGGTGCCATAGCATAAACAGTTCGCATCGATATGTAACATCTCCTTAAACCCACCATAACTTTAGCCAAGAGGCGAAAAAAATCATAGACTACGAAAAGAATTATCATACCTTTGGAAGAACAAAATCCAGTTTTGCCAGCTAGATTCTTGATGGTCTTCCTCCTCTTCAAGCAAAAAGATAATCTTTTTCCATCCTTACTCTGATCCGATCGCGCATGTGCATCAGATGTCTGCTCCACCTTTGCAATTTTGACGCCGTGCTTGGACCCTCGGCGCCTGAACAAGGGTTTCTTTCGAGAACCAATAGCCCGAGATCGAAGCCCATGTTGCCTCAGTGATTCCGAACTAGAAAACCTGAAGATCCCGTCTTGTGTGTCGGTGTTGGTTTCGGATCCAGATCCCGAACAACCATTAGTAGTTACAGGAGGCTGAGAAATTGGGTTCTCGTTCTCAAATGTTATCCCGGGGTCGTCGTGATTATGGTCGCATTGCTTGGTTTGAGTGAGAAAGCGACTAGCGACGAAACCAGTAGATCCGGCTACAGCAGCTGTTAACAGAACCTGCCACATAGTGATAATGAAGAAAAGGGATCGAGAGAAGGGTAAAGAGACCCCAAAATTAGCAGAGGGCGGTAGGGATAGGATCAGAGGAGAGAAGTAGGGAGTAGCAGTGCCATTGATTGAAGGGAAGAGAACTGTGATGCCTGCTTCGATGTCACGTGCTTCCCGCTTCTTCCCATTTTGGGATCATTTCGATTTTGGACTTCCACTCTTGAGTCTAACAGTCACAGATGAACGTCTCCTGATTCCTCTTCTCTTGTCTAATCGTCAACTTCGGATAGATGGATTCCATTGGCTTCACCTGTCGATCCTCCCACGTGAGAATCTTTTCAAAAATTAGGCTGAATCATTCTCTATTGCAAGATTTACACGTATATCTGATACTGCTTACAAATTACAGGTCTCAATGTCTCGCCACTTCTGAGCAAAAAAAAAAAAAATGTCTCGCCACTCACTCGTCAAATTTTATTCTAACTATTTTTTCACCGTTTGGATCATTATGGAAAACGATTTTGTTTTTTGAAAAAGACAAATAAATATTATCTGAATTTATAAAACTCTAGAAGCCCACCGAATTTGTAAAAAGACTAAGAGATGATAAAGACTTTTGAGGGTCATGCAAATTCGTGCAAATGACCATAATGCCCTGAGTGCTAAGAGAGAGATCTCAGGCTATTTCCCCGACTGCCGAAGCTCACCACCGTCTTGACCCTTCGCTGTTGACCCCGCACCCGCCGACGCCGCACCGGATGACGATGAAAAAGGGAAAAAAAAAAAAACTAAGACGAAACACATAAATTTTTCGATCGCTCTTGTTCGCGTTGAGAGATTGGAACAAATTGAAAGAAGACGAGGCGTGAAGGAAGGAAGAAGAAAGACGAAGAGAAAGAGGCAAAAATAAATAAATAAATAAGTTTACCAGTAGATTGTACTTGAGTGAACTCGTTTTTTTTTTTTTTTTTGCCTCCTCTTCTTTCTTCTTTTTTCTTCCTTCATGCCTCGTCTTCTTCTTTCAATCTCTCAACGCGAGCGATCTCAATTTTTTTTTTCTTTCCCACCGTCATCCGGTGCAGCGTCGACAATGGCAAACGTGGGGTTCACATTAGGTGCTTTTCCCTTATGTGCTTCTTACATGCTTCTCTTTCTAATTAGAGGGACAAACAAGTTTTTTTAATTTTTTTTTATATATTCTATATATTTAGATTAAATTATATGTTGCTTTCTGGAAAAAAATTTGGCACCCAATATCTCAAGGTAATTAGTTTCCAGTATACTGGTGTTGCAAGACATATTTCTAAATGTAGAACTGGAAACTAATTAATTTGAGATACTGAGTGCCAAATTTTTTTCCAGAAAGCAACATATAATTTAATCTAAATATATATAATGTATATAAAAAAATTGTTTGTCCCTCTAATTAGAAGGAGAAGCATGTAAAAAGCACATAAGGGAGAAGCACCTAATGTGAACCCGGCAAACGTGCGCTTCAGCAATCACAGAGAAATGGAGCCTGAATCTCATCTCTCTCTCTCTCTCAAGGGCACAAGGGCATTATGGTCATTTTGCATAAATTTGTATAACCCTCAAAAGTCTTTGTCATCTCTTAGTCTTTTTACAAATTCGGTGGGCTTCTGGTGATTTTACAAATTCAGATGATATTTATTCGTCTTTTTCTCTTTTCTTTTTCTGGGCAAACCATAGTTTGAGGAAAAGAGAGTCAACCACTCTCCAAAATATTGAAATTGTTTTTTAGCTACAACCATGGTTTTTTAAAAAACTATTATTTTCAGCTTTTTTCCTTTCATCTCTCATCATCAGTATTTTTTAGTACTAATTAGTATCTTTAGGTATCTCTTTAATATCGATCAGTATCCTAAAATATTTTTTTAGTATCAGTTAGCACTCTAAAATATTTTGTCAAGATCCTAAAATAAATTTTCAAGATCATGGAATATTTTTTAGTACCCTGAAATTTTTTTAGTATGTAATTTTTGAATTTATTATGAGATTTATATACACAAATTTATATAATTTTTGAATTTATTATGAGATTTAATGTTAAAAATATTTAAAATAAAACCTAATAATTTATATGCAATTATCACAAAGGCAAATGTCTATTTTGGTAATTTGAGCATAAAAATATTATTATGATAACGATATTCAAATACTATTATTTTATTAAAATTATTTTTTTCACATGATCTCTTCTACTCAGAATCTATTCTAAAAAAACTCTTTTACCATTTTTGTGTAGAAGTTATTTTTCAAACACTAATCCAAACTGCTGGTATATTTTAAGCATTTAGTAAAAGTATAAAGAATGCACTTTGAATTTTATAAACATATTTAAAATTCTATCTGATTATATCATATGAACCAGGATATTCTCCCCTGTGGGTGGTATTTATTATTCGTTGTCCTGTTCAAAATATATATTATCAAAGGTCATGCTTTTTTTACCCCTCCATGCGGTGGAAAAGGATTAATAAATTAATTGCAAAAATTCCTTTCATTTTTTGCTAATAAATTCAAAAATAGGATAAAAAATTGTAGCACAGAATTATTTCATTGCTTCGCAAAGTTAGGTACCTAAAAAATTGTTTAGTACTACTGTAGTAGCTTCTATATCAGCTAGATATTTATCACAAAATAACACTTTTCAGTAGAAATACAGTCTGAAACTTGGACCTGCATAAGCTGCCCCTCTGTTGCTTCCCATATATTGCAGTTTTTGACTTTTTGTACTCCACGAAGCACCGAAGCTGACACGGACGTGAGACACATCACATAAACATTAAGACCAACAAAATTGAAGCACCCAATTGTATTTATAATGCATCATATTATATTTTATACACGTGTCACATCACTGGCGGAGTCAAGATTTAGAATTTATGAGTGCACAATTAGTATAAGAGTTTGGAGTTTCGGGGACAGCGCCCCCCAATTTTTTTTTTTTTTTTTTTTTAAGGAAAGTTTTAAAACACCTTTAGATTAGGCGTGGATGGATCTGGTAGCCTCACACTATAAGGAAATGCACTTAAAATAATATTTCGCATTTGTATGCAGCTACTGGGAATAACATCACAGAAGGTAAAAAAGATTGTATCATTGACATTTTCTGAAAGGAAAAAAGTTTGACAAGATTAGGGAACTTAATCTAGATCCTAAAATCAATGGATATGATCTAGATCTTAGAATCAAGGGATTTTCTAATAGAAAGTATAGCTATCTTAGCAAAACTTAGAATTATATTATTCATATTTTCTGAACCCGATATGGCAATAGTTAATCAATTAAAGGAAGCGGTAGCAACCATACGAACTATGTATCATATTTCATTCCACGGGTAATCTGACAAGAACACGTGTGCTGAAGTTATGAAAAACAGAGAGTTATCTACAAATGGGATAACAAATATGAGCTTAGACACAACGGGGCATCACTTTTGCAATGGAGACGCATACCAAGAACACAAATCAGAGAGCAAGATTTCAAAGGAGCAATGAAAAAATAAACAGAATATATTCCAAATAAGTACCAAAGTGAATACATTTTTTTAACAAGAAAAGGTAAGCCATGTGGAGATAAGCTGATCAAGAAATAGAGTGAACTGAACCATCAATTTTAGAAATCAGAAGTCCTTAGAAAATTTGTAGCCATATCACTCATTCATCAGAACATGGGAGTTCAGGTTGTTGATCGTGTAGTTGCTTGATGTATTGACTGGCACTTTTAGCCATGTCACTTATTCAGGAAATTCAGTAAATAACATAACTACAAGTATAAAATCTATTCACATAAAAGGTTGACCAATACAGCAACAAACAGTCGGAAAGTAAATCTTAGCAGAAGGAGATCCAGAAAAAGAAACAAGTAAACAACAGAATTGAATCAAAATGAGTAAACAAGTTTGCTACCTAACAAACAAACTACAAGTCTTTAGCCCTAGGGCTATTTATAGAGACCTAGTCCTTTAATTCCAATTCTTCAAAACTACTCAAATTCTTGAAGATAAAGATAAGATAATCCTTATTCAAATAGAAGATAAACCCTGATTGAAAAATGAAATCAGAATTGAATCAGAATGTTGGCTCGGTGAGTGAGAACTGACAACAATAACGCCTAAGACAGAATCAAAATTACCTCAGAGGAGCTAGAAGACGTCGACGACGGAGGTTAACACGACCCAAGGCACAATTGACTACAAGCAACAACGAATTGGGATGGTGGCCTGACGCAATTCACGGAGAAAGAGAGGAAGACGAGTTGCCTCACGCCCGTGCACAGTCTCGGTCGAGTGAGAACAATCGGTCCAGTGAGAACTATAGGGGAAAAACGGGGAGAGAACAATGAAAATGAGGGCAACGGGGAAGAAGAATAACAGGGAAGGCGACGGGATTAGGGGAAAAAATGGGAGAGAACAATGAAACAATGAGGGCGACGGGGAAGAAGAATGACAGGGAAGGTGACGGGATTAGGGGAAAAAAGGGGAGAGAACAATGAAAATGAAATGAAAAGAAAGGAAGGGAGGAGAAGAGCAAGTATTGAACCGTGGACCTCTAATTAAGTGCAAGAGGTATAACCAAATCAACCATCCACACCATCTGCATGAGTTGATATAAGATCCGTTCAAAATATATATATTATCAAAATTTTTGTGGGTGCACTTGCCCCCACGTGGCTCCGCCACTGTGTCACATACAAACACCACTCTTCAATTTTTAAACCCGATTGTTATTACACAATTAGTATGTAGCATATGTGGATTTCATTTGGCTGTTACTCTTTTTTTGCCATCTCATTTGGCTGTTGAGATTGAATTGTTTGATGATTATTGAATTGAACTGTGGTATTATTGCTTAATAGCGAACAATCTACAATCAATTAATTTTTACGATGCCTTTAATTCACAGAAGATAGATATTAAGGTGAGAGCTGCCTAGTTTTAAGTATCCATTGAACAGTCTTATATATATATATATATATATATATATATATATATCACTTCATGTAGGACTTAGACATCTCATATTAATTACCTTGGTCCTCATTCGAAGAAGATCAACAGAAGTTCAAGGATGTTTCTGAGCATGGAACTAGGACACTGCTTTCGATCATGCAACTAAACGATATAGATCATCTTGGTTATCTCATATAGAATAGAAGCCACCAATCCACCACTGCTGCCCAAGATACCCAACACGATTACAGAAACCCAAACGTGTTTTCATAGTTTTGAGATTCTCTCAGATATTAGTGTCTGTCACTCATATTGTGCATACTCTTGATTGCTGAAACGTGAGAACTATGAATAACAAGTTGGGAAGGAAAACTACCTGCGAAGAATGAGAAGAAGAGGATGAATTATCCTGTTTAATTTTATTGGAACCACTTGGTTAGACCCATACTTCTATTTGTCGATGGGATTGAACTTGGATAAAATTTTCAGAAATCCCCAGCTTGGAAAGTTCTAAACGTTCTTAATTCTACCACATTTTTCGATTGTCTTCTCCAATAAATATCAAACATGAAATCAGTAATCCTCGTCTAGATTCATGAATCATGAGTTGCTCCTGTGTTTGGGAAAATTACAATTAGGACCCAACACATAGCAGTATTTCGACGTTATATTTGACATTTTAAAGATATATACCGGATAAAGATTAAAAAAGAAAAAAGAATAATTATATATATTTTTTAACTTAAAAAAAGCTTGAATATTCAAGAATAAGAGTAATACACACCAAAATGTAATTCTTAGAATAATAAAATTTATGTAATTTGATTGAATAGGAAAAAATAATTAAAAAAAACAATTTGAATAAAAAAAACCCAAAATGTCTACCATATTAATAAAATGATAAATAAGTGATTTGGAGGGATTTTGAGATTTTAAAGTGTGGGTGTTGACAACTTGAGTATAGTAATTACTGACTTGAGTATGTATTTGGCTTTGGTCCTATACCTTTTACTATTCTTTTCCGTCATTTTCCCTTTTCTGCCGTTGGATTAAGATCTCAACGATATAGATTTATCATATGATAAAAATATTATTATAAGGGAAAATGATGGTAAATTTAAACCGTTGAGATCTTAACCCAACAACAAAAAAAGGAAAAAGATGGTAAGGATATAAGACCAAAGCTAAGTCCATTGAGTATAAAGATTAACAAATTGATCTCTCCAATGTACTGCGTATACCAAATTTGCTAATTGCTATTCTTGAGTTGTCATTACCTATATCTAAATGTCAACAATCTTAGAGGTCATATTTTACCACTGTCAATTGTAGTTGATAACTTGAATATAGACAATAACAACTTAATAATAGCAATTAGTAACTTAGGTAAACATATTTCTCAAGTTGTTATATACATTTCTAAATTGTTAGTTGTTATACTCAAATTGTTATTGGAGCTTTGGCCACCATAGGCTAGCCGACGGAGCTCTCATTTTTTCTCTAAAAAATGTGAGGAATATTTTGATAAAACATATAAACTTGATTTATATTTAATTATCCATTATTTGTTATTTTCTTAATTTAATAAATATTTTAAAGTTTTTGTAATGTACATTGTATTTTTTCGTCACTTTCCCTTCGATATATTGTGAACATAGGTATAAAAAAAGTATTACGGATATTGAATACATCATAACATTGTATAACACGTTTTATTATCTAACACATTATCCATTACAAAGTTTGTACAACCCTATATCAAAGCTTTCTTGGGCCCCCTTGGTTAGATACATGACAAATGAAGATATGCAACATCTATCTAAGAGTGGAAAATTCTGATTTTTATGAATATAAATTTATTTAAATATGTGAATATTAAAAAATTTGTATTGTTTAATTCCAAAATCATGTGTCAGGTTCATGGCCTTTAGATTATACACAGGGTGCAGATTATCACAATGGAGGCGCACTGCAGAACAACGCAATGGAGGTGATCCACTTCACCTTCCAGGGGCGGGGTGACCTTCTCCCGCCAATTTTGTTCGGTGTACCATATTCCCACCCTGACCCCAAGATCTAATCGGTTCTTCCTAAATCATTTCTCAGTTTGAGCGCGGGCAAAAATGGACAAATATCTAGTCCATTGTAAACCCTCCACCAAGAGTGCTCGCTTTTGTCGAAGGTAAATTTGTTCCGCTTATACTTAAGTTTCTTGTGTAGTCTACGAGTGTTGTGAAATCTTTTTTTGGTTGAAAGGCGTATATGGGAAAGGGAGTCCATACAATTGAATGGACGATTCGAGCCCATTTATCGACATCAGATGCTTGATCTGTTAATTCGTTCCTATTCTGAGGTGCGTCAAGTTCTGTTTAACTTTTCTATAAGTTAATCTTTTTTTGGTTGAAATTGCTGCTAGTTGAAGTTTAATCGGCGATTTTAATTCTGTCAAGCTTGGGGCCTTTCCGCATCTGTATCATGGAAATGGAGAGCCTTGCCAATCTCATGTATGTGCTATTAAAGTCATGAATTTTCCTTCTAGTTAGTCTACTGATTAATTTCTTTCACTTTTATGATTAATTTCTAGCCAATGTCTTGGTCTTGCTTTTCAGGTGAATCGACTTGCAGGCGAGGCAATTATTGATCGCAACGTGTCATTTTGGAAGTCAGTCTCCAATTCTTTCTGTCTTGTGAAATCCATTCTGATCCAATAAGCAACGTGTATTCAATTGTTTAAATCACTGGTGTTGTCTGCAGTGATGATTTTCAATATTTAAAATAAATTTATTTTATTTTCTAACAGGCAAGGCATCTCTGCGGTAGACTTTGACAATAAGGTAATATATAGGCAAGTAGTTACCTCTGCGATCATGAAATCACGAAATGTAACAAAAAAAAAAAAGTGAATTGTTGATAGACCTAGCAGTTAATGACGTTGCAAATTTCTAGTAGCCCTGTTTAATAATTGTTTTGCTAGATTTGAACAATGAATACTTTGTAGGTCAACTATTCTTCCATGAAAAGAATTGGATTCTTTTTTATGAAACTGTAAGCCATGATCTAACTTGGTTTTATAAATAGTGGACGTGAAAATTTCAACTGGCTGATCAAACATCGAAGCCTACGACAGATTGAAATATTTGAAAATGTTGATTCGCTGATCATTGTTTGTGTACCATTATTATTATTTTTTATTTTTTTATTTTTTGCATAAATTGAATTATACTTCTTGCACTTAAGTGAATTTTCTTTTTGTTTATTGCAAGGGAAACACGGTTAATATCATGACATTCTTGCTGCTATTCTATGTTTTTTTTTAAAAAAAACAAAAATTTAATACTTTAATGATTCATTCATACTATTTTTGGGCTGTATTCCAGGGAATATACTTGGTCTCTGGGACAAAATCAGGTTGCTTAACAGTGCATGACTTTGAATCCCTATATTGCCAGATACATGAGTCAACATGTAAGTTCTTCTTTGGCAGTTTTCTGTTTTTAAGAGTTTCTAAAATGCTCTTCTGATTAAAAAATTTGAAGTGCAAAGCAACAAAAGTGTCATGCTCTGTGAGCCAAATCCTTGATTTCATACATTCTAGGACATGGGAACACCATTGTGTTGAAGTCATTATTATCCTTTCATTAATTTTCCTGGTAGGCTTGAAAGAAGATGAAAGCAAGCATCTAATGCATCTCTCACTAAATCGGCAACTTGATGTTGTAAGATGGAACCCACTTAACCAGGATGAGGTCTCGACTCGGTTAAAATTTATTCCTTTTCAGCATTGTACATTCAAGATTATGATTGAAGATAATTTACTTGAATCCCATCTACCACTTATTATGGAAATTGCTTTGGTTTTAACTTTTATCTTCCCTTTGTAGTATTCTGATAAATCAGGACCCTTTGCTATATGAAGTTAATGTGTACACGAGGATCTTATGCATTTTTCTTTTTAGGTTGTCTGTGCTTCTATAAAAAGTAACGAAGTACTCATCTTCGATGTTGGTTATATGTCTTGTGAACCAGTTGAAGTAAGTCCCTATTCTCCTATAATCTTATTCTTTTCTCTTTGATGTTGCAGACATTGATTTAGTTTTTCCAATGTATATCTTTCAGAAATCAAAACATGTTTCTTCTGTCAATACACAATCAAATTGGTCATATACTCAAGCATGTGCAGAGCACAATTATGATTTTTTGCTCTGAATTATATCATACAGGTGTTAAGAACAAGACAAACGGCCACAGTACATGGATCTAGCATTCACAAAGGTCTATCCGATGTTGCCCTAATGCTAAATGACTCAAAGTGAGTAAGTGAGGCCTTAATTTAAGGAAACTACTTTTTTGTTTTTATTTAGATGACAGGAAGTGCTTGTGCTTATATACTTGATTTGTGATAAAATGCCGCACATTTTAGTAGTTATAACGTCTAAACCTGTAATTAAATATGGTTCTGTTGATTAAATTTTCTCGCCATTTTTCTTGTTTTCATGTCAACCTTGATTAATGAGTCTATCATAACAAAAGCAGAAGGGATGGTATGTGCTTGTTTGACTGATGGTGGATGTTATGTTCATGTCCATTAGTTTGATTTTTGTTTTCTTTGCATAGTCATGCATAAAATAGTTTGGAAGCATTCTATGATGTTTCATACTCAGTGATCTCTCCTTTTCAGTAAATGTGCTTCAACAGAAAACATAGTTTGCTTGAAATATTTGATTGAGGGTTTTTATGTCTCTTTGAGAAATATGAGCTTCTATTTTTCCTGAATCCTAATCCGTTCATGACTTATCAAATTATTTATTTATTTTTGATTTTATACAAGAAAGCTTCAAGGCCTTTCCTTCCAATTTGGGATGTTAATAAGCTATCTATACTGATTTGTGAATCCCTCCTCGTGGGACAAGAGAGAGACTGAATGTACGTTGTTAAAAGATCTTTTGTTTTATATTTTCCCTATACCATTAACCAGTTGTTTTTCCTGGTCAGGATTTGTGATAGTAGTAAGACCTATCAATTTTAGTTCTGACATTGCAGGTCTAAGCTTTGTTGGTTATTTTCACCAGGATGCTTGCTTCTGATACACATGGTGGAATCAATGTATGGGATAGAAGAGTGAAAACTCTCCCTTGTCTTGAGCTTGCATCTGGTTCCTCTGGTATGCTCAACAGCATCCAAGTAAATGCAGAAAATCAGGTTGAGTGTTGCGTCTGCATTCTATAATGTCATTGAGCTTTTGTGCTTTTCTCAACTATGGATGTTAACATTTGATATTTCTAAAAGTTTCCCGACATAGATTGATTGATTGAAATAGTTCTAGAAGTAGGCATGCTTATCTCAAGCTCAAAACTTGTATATCACTTATGAAGTCCTGAGAATCTAGGTATTTTGAACAATACACGCCCTTTATATAGCCCCAAAACACTAATGCATAACCATGGCCTTACAAAACTCCAGTTGATAGCACAGATGAAATTGAACTTTGTAGGTTTGATTTCCCCAGGTTTTGATATATGTCTTGTTCAATTTTGTTCTGTATATATTATACTTTGAGAAATTATTAACAAGGAGTGTTACCTTCATTCCAGATCATTTTTGGTGCTGGGAAGAATGGTATGGTGTACGTGTGGGATATTCGGGGTGGAAGAGCATCTGCTGCTTTCCAAAGTCACAAAGAGGTTGTAGCTGAGATTTTGTAACTGCATATAGTTAATTAATATTCATTATATTTCAGAAGGGAGAATCAGAAAGAAGTGAAGAGCCAAAGACTTGTCAGTGGCTGAAGCAAAACAGCATACAAGTTAAAAAGCTTAGTTAGTTCTTAAGTTTGTGACTTCGTGATATAGTTAACAATATTGCTTGAAATTAAGTATGTCTTTTAGAGTTGAGAAAGAGAATGCATCATACTAGTAAGTTAACAGCTTCCACGAATTTTGGTGATTTTAAATTTAGTTTTGAGATAAAGACTTGTATGAAACACAAAAATGAGTTCTTATATGCTAATCAAATCGTTCCATCAGAAGACGTATAAGGATCTGAATCTCATTGGATGTATCGCATCTATTAAAATACTGCCTTGCTCTTGTGTATTTTGGATGTTTATAAATGATTACATATAAGGTTGTGATATCTTAATTTCAGTAGAAGATAAATTTATGCCTTTGTGGTATTAACAACATTATACCTGTTCTATGTTTTGCAGTACAAGATGTGTGCCCAATGTACTTTTGTTCCTGGGGTTTATTATGCATTGATTTGTTTGCTAAGATAATTGTGATATGTATTTTATAATATGTAGCTTTCTAATTCTGATTTAACTTTTGTTTAGGCATGTCATCCACCTCTGACATCATTGAAATTGGCATCACTGATGGAGAAGATTGATTCTCTGAAGGTAACATTCCTCACGGTCATTTTTCGTCATTTTATAAATCAAAACTGGAGTGTAACTTCTTCCTCATTACTGTGTGAGGCTGATACAGATTTCAAATTTTAAAATCTGTACATTTATAGCTTTTATATTTGTTTCTTTAACTCCTTAAGCCTAGGCTTAGTATCATGTCCAAGTCATTTTGAAGTTTAAGCCAGAAAAAGGTTCTGGCCTATGTATTGACAAAGCATTAACATTCACCTTAGATATTGAAATATGAAAAAATAAAAATAGAGTTGTGACAAGGACCATAAAAAGGAATTTGATTCCTGCCAGCAATGCGCTATGCACTGGTTATGAGAAGAGTAAATAAAACCGAAGTTTCTATCATATCATTATCTGGTGCTCCGTCATTCAGCAATATGCTATTAAATGTTTCGTGCTCTCACTGACAAATCACAGCTACATACTAAAGGAACATTTCAATTTTCATGCAACAGCTTTATAAAATGTAACTAGTTAATGGTCAGAGAAGATGCTAAGGTCCATCAGGTTATGGAATATAATATGATCTTGAGATTGTACAACAAAACAATTGATTTTGCATGCTTATGTTTTATGCTAAACCACAAACATTGCAATGCAGGCGCAATCAGATATTATTCCAAAGGAGATACACTCTATCAATCTTAATCCATCTTGCCCATATCAGTTGGCATTCCACCTTGATGATGGCTGGTAAGTTAGGAAATTGGCAATTTTCTAATGCAAGAGAGGAAAGGAAAAGAAGAGAAGCAAAATTAGTGACTATCAGAATCCTAAATCTTATAGACTGGTTATAAATAAACTACCTATTAGGTATATCTGCCAACTGTTCCTTCACATATTAATATTCCGCCTAACATGTCCTTCCATCAGCAAGATAATATTTCTACGTGATTTATTTCTCTCTAATAATTATAACGAGAATTTGCATCATTTTCTACGCAGAAAGGATTTTTTTTCCCCTAGGATTAAGACACTAAAATGATGTGATTTATGTTATCACCTGTTGCATCGCTCAATAACGTTGTGTCATTTCTTAACAGCCTGTGCATTGTCCTTAATTTTATACAGAACTGAAAGGGGAAATGGTGGACTTTTAACCAAATCAGCAGTTGTAAAGTAATTGTTTTCCATCATTTCTGAAATTTTCCTTAATAATTTGATGTAGGTCAGGCGTTCTGGATATTTATAACCTTAAAGTTACGCATATTCATTGTCCTCCGCCTGCATGGTTGTAAGTTCATAACTTGAATTGCTGCTCCTTTGGAGTTTGTCAGAAAGGCCCTCCATACGAAATCTAATATACTTACTGCTTATTTCTTGTTAGAAATGATTCTTACGTTTCTGCCGAGCCATCGTATATAAGAAAACCTTCATGGTTATCCACAAGTTCGGTGAGAGTTTCTGATTCTCTTCTCTTGTTGCACATATATTGTTCTCTTCAATCTTTCTTATAGTGCTAACATTTTCTCTTTAGTCCTTTTTTTTCGGCATGGCACTTATGACAGCACTGCTTGTCTTACTGTATGAACTTCATTTACCTTTTTAATTAGGGAAATTGACATGGAAGGACATTGGTAGAAAAATAATGACTCAAGGACCCTCAATTCCAAAAAAAGAAAAAAAAAAACTGAGAGAACCAAGATCCTTTACTAATTTTGGGAAAAGAAATTCTATGGACCAAAAAGCCCTTACTTGGCTGGAAACAAACTTTTAAAAACCAGTAGAACTATTGTAAAAGCTGGAAATTGAGTGCTAGATAATTAACCTTCCACGACTTACAATACAACTGCATCGTTTATGATATGTAATAAAATTTCTAGATTTTAGAACATAAAAATCTGAAAAAAAGTGGGTTGAGTTCTGGGTATTTACAAT
Source organism: Acacia crassicarpa (assembly GCA_034222035.1). Classification (NCBI taxonomy): domain Eukaryota; kingdom Viridiplantae; phylum Streptophyta; class Magnoliopsida; order Fabales; family Fabaceae; genus Acacia; species Acacia crassicarpa. The sequence continues at coordinate 56,738,833 of JAWXYG010000002.1, read as the reverse complement.
TTGAGTTTCCAATTTTTATAAGTTAGCTTTCAATTCTTACAAGTTGAAGTGTTTCCAACTGAGTATGGTCCATAATATTTAACAATAAAATCAGTAGAAGATCTTAGTCCTTGAATTTCATTTCTTATACAGGGGATCTTTGAGTCAGTATTTTCCTACCGATGTCCTTTCTTGTCATTTTCCCACTGAATTTTCTTCATGGACTTTGCAGTTTTTTTTTTCTTGGCTCACAAAAAGACGAAATAAGCATTCATATGCTGTAACTGAGTGCAGATCTATGTAGTTGGATCATCATCTGAACGTGGCATTCATCTCCTGAATTTCTATCCCAGCACCCACTCGTCAGGCCATGTAGATTTCAAGTACGTTTTACTTTTGAAAAACACAAATAAAATTTATGTGATATGTAAAAAATAGTTTTTTTTTCCCTTTTCATTCTTTCAATTGAAGGCAATGAAAAATAGCGCGTTTTTAAATGATAAATAATTTAGATTTCCTGTGAGGAGTTTTTTCTTTTTTGGAACATGCGATGATTAAATCTAGAACTCTGTATCAGGACTTGTTAAATTTAGGGACAAAAGAAAGCTGAAAATTGGGACTTATATTGAGGTGGAGATAGTTCATCTTAATCATTCTCTTGCTGTAAAATATGATTGAGATTACATACACATATAAGAGATCTTTGTTTTCCTGGGTATCTTTTCATACCTGTGAACGTATTGTCATCTGTCAAAATTTTCTAGTTGTTTGTATATTCTCCACGTCTTTAACCAACCGTGTTAACTTTCTTCCAGGGAAGATGTTGAGGAACTGTTGGGGGTGAACAAGCGGAGAAATCAAAACAGGTTTCTTGCTTTATCTGAAGGAGTAACTGCATGTACTGTTCATCCCCTATATGATACTATTATAGCCGGAACAAAGCAAACATCTTTGCTTATGATTTCCCAGAAAAGTGAGTCATACAGAGGAGGGGATTAAACTACAAAATTCACTCACTCTAGTGTAAAAAGTCCGGTTTCTTTCTCTCCACTCTGTCTTAACTGTAGTTTTGAACTATTCATATATCAAATTTTAAAGGTTCAAATTAACTTATCTGATATAAATTATCAAATTTAATAGTCCCCGATTGGAAATTTTATCAGTGAGAAAGACTTGATAAATTTTTATACACAGAAAGCATCATTAATGTTCTTCAAATTTTGTACATATAGAGCACTAATACTCTGAGATTTATTCTGACTAATAATTTTTAATGGGGGTCTTTTTCCAAAGAAATCACATATTGAAACTCAGGAAAGGTTAGCTTCACTTATCAGCCTCACAAAATTAGTTGGGAGTATGATAGTTGTGCTGCTGCACGTTCTTGTCTTGAACTTTTAAGCTTTGAACTACGTTGTGCAAATGCCATTTTATTTTAATTGTATGATTGTAATTATATGGACAAATAGTTGGCAAAAAAAATTATATGGAATAAATGCTTCAAATTATTTGAATCAAAGCCTACTTTTATCAATTACGTGGATGGAATGGATCCTTCAAAGGAAAAAGAAAGGTATGTCCATGGTAGTGAAAACGTAGATTTTACCTGAAAGCGGAAGGAGAATGAAAAATCGTAAAACGTAAAATCGTAACGTAGTAAAATCGTAAAAATATCGTAAAAACTTAAAAGCGTTTGGAAAATTAGTAAAATCGTTTTAATAAAAAGAAATTGTAAAAACGTAAAATTGTAGTGATAAAACGAGTTTTTAACTACCCTGGGCATGTCTATTTGAACATGCGCATACATACACACTAAGACCCCATTTAGATGGGTTTTTTTGATTAAAAAAAAACTTTTTGTATGGAAAAAAATGTTTTTTTAAAAAAATTAATTTATGTGTTTAGATGATATTTTTTTAAAAAAAGCAAAAGTCTAAAAAAAAAGCTAAAATGTTTTTTTAAAAAGCTCCAATTTAGAGCTTAAAAAAATATTTTTTTAAAAGTTCATCCAAATGGGCCCTATTTAACTGTCATTTCATTAAAAAAAAATTATCAAAATGTATACCTCCAATGGACAAAAATGTTTTGACAAAAAAAAAAAAAGGACAAAAATGTATAACTTAAGCGAAGGTTTCAAACTATCTATTTCAAAACATTATAAGTAGGAAGAATATTCACAACAAATACAAAGTAAGAATAGAGCATCCTACATTATTGTAAAATCTACAAAAATCAATTTTAACTTGCCTTAATCACTTTATAAGGTATTTTTACACCTAATTTAGCTTTAAACTTCACATGGTCATTTACACAAGTTTTTTTTTAATTATTCGTAATAATGAAAATATCTATAAACATGGCTGTATTTTTTTATAAAATATATTCATTGTTAATAATTCCAAAATGGTAGCACATAAAATTTATATATACATACATACACACACATATAGGGGTGAGGCCCCCTAATATCTCAACTAACAACTTACTAATAAATCTAATCATTTATTTTGCATGTCATGGTTTTTGTTTCTTGTGGCAGCTCTTGTTTTGATGGTTTTTGTTTCTTGTGGCAGCTCTTGTTTTCATACAACCATTCTGATCCTAAATATACACTCTCTTCTAACCTAAATATAAGACATAATTAATTTTTTAAAATATTAAGAAAATTGATTAAATTACTTTAAAGTACTTATATTTATCTTTTTTTTCTTCAAACTATTATTCCTAACTCATAAACTTATATATAATATAATTATACACAACATATGATGTGATTTAGTAACTTATTTAAGTTCCTTAATTTTTTCAAAAAAAAGACAACCATATCTTATATTTAAGATTGGAGGGAGTTATATATCTTAAAGTTGGGAAAATTAGAATGAAGGAACTGGATGGAAAGATGTTAAGTGAGAATGACCATAAAAATTATAATTATTTAAAAGGATAAAATACAAAAATATAAATTTAAAATAATAAAATGCTCCTATTGAAAATCTTATGCCTTTCCTCCTACTTTCTCTCTCACATTTTATTTTTAAAACTAATATAATATTCTAAATTTCACTAAATTAAACAATTTTTTTTCTCAATTTTCATTTTTCTCAACTTGCATAGATATCTATGGAAAAAAAAACACATTCTTCAAGTTTTTCAAAATTTTAATTTTTTTAAAATAAACAAAAAATTATATAATTTTAATAAAACTCAAGGTCTTTTATAATTTATTTTAGGGGAAAACATTTCTCATGTTATAGGAGAAATGTTTTCTCATGCCATACACACATAAAATGGTGGGACCCGCATATATATATAATTAGCACTATATATATATGTGGGTCTCACCATTTTATGTGTGTGTAAGAATATTGTTTCTCTCATGCAACATGAGAAAAGTAAATCCCTTTATTTTATAAGTCAAACCAAGATAATTTATGGTGTTTACACTTATTATGTTGTATGAGAAGAAGAAGATTCCTACACAAACATGAAATGGTGGGACCCACATCTAAAAAAAAAAAAACTCAAACATGTAAATGGTGGGACCCGCATCTTTTTGTATCTATGACATGAGAATACACTTCTCCTACAACATGAGAAGTGTATTTCCCATAGTTTATATGATTTATTTATGGGAAATACACTTCTCATGTTGTAGGAGAAGTGTATCCTCATGTCATAAATATAAAAAGATGTGAGTCCCACCATTTTCATGCTTGAGTTTATATATATATATATATATATATATATATATATATATATATAAGATATTGGTCTCATCATTTCATGTGTGTGTAGGAATCTTCTTTTCCTCATATAACATGAGAAGTGTAAACCCCTTTATTTATACTTTATAAGGAATTTATGTGGGTTAAAAAGTTCATTCCATGTTAAAAAAAATCTAAAAATCTATTATATTCTAAAAAAACACGAAATGAGTTTTGTTTTTATTTTTATAAAAGGAGGTTAATTGGCACAACATTAATGATACTCTTTCAGTCTTAAATATAAGACAGAGTTGTCTTTTTTAAAAAGATTAAAGAAGCGAACTAAATTACTTTATACTGCTTTCGGTTCTAATTATAACACCTAGTTGATTTTTTTTAAGAGATTAAGGAAGCTAAATAAGATACTTAATCATTTCATAGATTGTGCATCATTAGATTATAATAGTTTTTTAGCCAACCTAATTAGTTTGAAGAAAAAATAAAAATAAAAATACTCTAAAATAATTTAATTAACTTCCTTAATTTCTCCAAAAAAATCAACTAGGTCTTATAATGGACCAGAAGGAGTAGTATTTGTATTTTGATTTCTTCTCTAAACTAATTAGTTTGACTAATAGATTGATATATAATTTAAGGATACACAACATATGATATGATTAAGTAACTTATTTAGCGTCCTTAATCACCCCAAAAAAAGTCAACTCTGTTTTATATTTAGGACCAGAAGGAGTATAAATCGGTCAACCTTATAATATATTGATTAATGGATAACGTATACTTTTAATTATTTAAGTTTTATATGAGGTGTACTTTTGATCTTTTAACTTTATAGAGTATATTTTTAGTTCTATAATTCTAACACTGTTAATATTAATGACAAAAAACTGTTGACATAAATGATAACGGTGTACACTTAAGTAATGATTGTATAATTAAATGCTGTAAATTTTAAAATATGTTAAATTAACGAATATCTAAAAACCTAATGAAATAGCAAATATCAAAACTTTGATTGTATTAAATTCTTTTTTAATAATCTAAACATATTATGTTAATAATCTAAATAACAAAACATCGCTAATGCAGACAAAAAAGGACGAACTGCTGTTCCAGCATGCCGAAGACAATACAGTGACAAGACCCATACAAATAGCTGACTAATCTAAACCAAAAGGAAGCCAACAAATTTCATGACGTGGTCTTGTAGAAAAGAGAAAGATACACCAAAAGGATAATAAAACACTAATGTACCTATTTAAACCAACTGTGGAAAATATAATAGAGCAATATTGATTACCAGATAATAAAGAACATGGACAATAGACAAACACAAGTCCACAACCGATCAAGCAAAATAAGAATCAGGCATAAAATATCCAAAAGATCATACTCTTGTGCATCTGTTGTAATCGCCGATCAGGTTTAAGAGCTTTCAAGTTTCCAAGACCCTACAATCTATCACTTTAACTTTTTTTCCTCTACTCATAAAAATCAAATTCACTTTTTTTAAGTACCATTAGCTGATCTAAATTACTGGGATCTGTGCAAGGTTGAAGATATTACTACATAAGACGCAACTGAAGCAGGTGAAAAGTCATCTACAAACCATCAAAAGAGGTTTTCTATACAACAAACAACCAAGAATAATATATAAACCCCACAAAAAAAAATATTTTTTTAGAAAGGCTGACATATATAATCCCCTATGTGAGTATAAAAAATATGCTCACAAGTTAAAAAAGTGATACAACTGAGAATTCCACACCTTTGTAAGCTTTCATTACAACTGCAATTGATGCCTTTCGAACAATATCAACTTTACTTAATATGCCTTCTGCAATAAGAAAAGGTAAAACAATATCCATGGCTTAGCGTGCATCTGACATATCAGATAGACAAACATCACAAAGCCTTGTTGTCAATTTAGTCACCGCGCAGCATGATTTCTCTCCAGATATTCTAACAGTCTCCTTTATATCATGCAATGGCAAGAAATGTTGCAGACCATAATCTATTTAGACGCATTCTAACCTGTAGAACAAGATGAAAGATTGAATGCATTTTAAGATCCTTGAGATACATCAAGATCCTTGAGCAAAAAAAAGATACATCAAGATCAACTAGTTTCTCAGGTTTACTATAGCCAAACTGGTTTTCTCCTTTTCTTCTCTCAATTAATCCAACATTAAGTTTTCTTCTGACTACAATTGTATAAATATGCGTGTGCATTTATGAAGTTATCTGATAAAAATGTTGTGAATTCTAAACCCGATTACAAAAAGGTTAAAGAATCATGCTGAATGCTTCCAGGAATTGGACATAATCAATAACTAAGTAATAATTAAAACAAGAAATAGTCTCTAATTAGCAAGGAGTTTATTTTTCTCCTGTAGAACAAATAACTTTATTTCAACTCTCCCAGGCCACTATCCCCCTTTACTATTTTCATTGTATAAGATTCCTATTAGATTATATGATAGAATGGAGATGACTGTGCAAGATTTCTTGTGGTTGGTGATAAAAGTAGAGAGAGATAAATCTTTTTAGCAAGGAAGCGCGTTGCTATTCTAAGGACAGCTTCTAGTAGCAAAGTGCCTTTAGACTCCACAAAAATAGCAAAGCCACTTTGGCAGTTTTCAAGGAAGAAAACGATCATTTGTTTAGTCAAGAACTGCACTGAAATACCTTGGATCGACAGACAATCAGATTGAGTGCCCCATCAAGTTGATCAGATGATGATTCCTCCTGACATATATGTCAGATAGATATAAGAATCTTCTGTATTGCTTTAATGTCATCTCCAACAAGCTTGATCAATTTATCACGTTCAATTATCTTTTTTTTTTTTTTGGTCGAAATAGGAATATATATTGATACTAATAATAAGGGTACATCAAACACATACACTGATGATAACAACCTAAACGAAGAACAAAACAAAATATAAAGACTAACAAATAGACAACATCAAACCAACAATAAGGAGAGCTAGTCACCACAAAACACAAAGTAATAAAAGTAACTTCAAGGACTTCATCTGCTTCCTGGCCATCCAAGGTTAGAAAGAACATGAAAGAAGGTGCTGGTTGTAAAACCCACTCGATCGGGCACACCTCCTTATAAGAAACAGTTGCACATAGGTCAGCTACATAAACACCCTTACTTAGGGTACAGGACAGAAAACACCCAACCTTAGATACAAAGAGACAAGTGAGGTCCTGAAGAATACTCTTAGTCATCCATTGAAGTACACCTAGTGACACTAGCCACCCACCAAACAGATTCCGGCTAACATAAGCGACATGGATTTGCCCCCATCGAACAATCCTAACAATGGTCTTCACATAAATCAAGCACAAACTAGCAGCAACCATCGATAAAACCCTTCCCCCAAAATCACAAATCCAGTCCACCACAAATAACATCACCATAATTATGCAAAACCCCAACATCAGACAACAAACACAGCAAACACAGCCACCAAAGGAATAAAACCACAATAATAGAAGACAAGTAGACTTAAAAAACGATAAGAACAACAGGAAAATGAAAGTAGAGCCACCCCCTCCGCCGGAAGCCACCCACACGCCGGACGCCACCGCAGAGCTAGAGACCACTGTCAAGCTAGAGGACACCATCGAGCTAGCAACGACTGGCGAGCCAGAGACTACCCACAGAGAAGACGAGGGAGACGAAACAAAAACCCCCACCGCCGAAGACGAGGGAGAGCCACCGATGCAACCAGAGAACCGAGGACCGCCGGAGCTGGGAAGGCCCTGAGGGCGGAGACCAGAGGAGAACCGGCGCCGACAACGGAGGACGGTCACCGCTCTATGTCCCTGTTCCGCCCTAAATCTCACCTTCTCCTGACCATCCGAGGGCCGATCTGCACTTTGACTGCGATTTGGGGCCAAAAGGAGGCTCACCGGCGAGGCGAAATCAGAAGCCGAAGAGAGGAACAGGGGTCGCAGGTCAAGAGAGAGCTTCGCGGGTCTAGGTTTTCACGAGCATCGCTTCTTTCACGTTCAATTATCAAAATGTTATTTGCAGATTAATCATACATTCCTATGATAGATAAATGGCCAACAGATAGAAAACACTTGTCATTACATAAAAACTATATCAGAACTATAATCCATCATTTAAAAACCGTACCTGAACTGGAATCAATAACAAGTGGAGGCAGTCAAATATGCAGTGCAATATGACCTAGTGCTTGCATTGCAATAGCAGCCAGAGTACAAGTTTCAGAATTAACCATATCTACAAGAAATCTAAGCGTATTCTGGAAAAAAAAGAGAGAGAGAGAGAGATATGCAAAAAGTGAGTGTGAAAGCGCGTGCACATATTTTTATCAGATAAAAAAGTATATATGAACAACTGAAATTTCTATTTCAACTAATGAAGTAAATTGGAGTTAGGCATTTACTCCAGAATTCAGGACAGGTGCATTTGATATTATGTCGACTAGCTAACATGCCTAGAGGATAGTCCTTTGATATTTAGGTTGGGGGAAAAAGGGAAGAAGAGTGAAACAGAAGACAGGTAAATTACAAGGGATACAAAAACAGAAGAAGGAAACATAAGCTCATAAAAGTTCTCCGGTCTAACTTATTCTTAAATAAACAATACTATCTCCAGTCCTAATTATAGGATATATTTAACCAATTTTAGAGGGATTAAAGATAGAAGTTAAATTAGTTAATTTTATTTATTTTCCTAAAATATCCTTATATAAATTTTGTACTTCAATTACCTTACTGATTTCACATAATCCCTCATTCATCTTAGGAAGAAATTGAAGGGGTATTTTAGGAAGAAATTGATAAAAAATATAATGTAGTCTTATAATTAGGACTAAAACTAACTCCCAAATATTGTCTTATAATTAGGACTGGAAGGAGTAATATACTTTATATCTGAGAAAGCATATGCTGTTTTAAAGATTAAGAGTTCTTAACAAGATTGCATTCTTTTTCTTTTTCTTTTTTCTTCAACCTCTCTTACAAAAATCAATTGTACAAAAAGGATCAGTCTCTCCAAAATAAAGGACGGAAAACCAAGAACCATTTAATAGTTTAAAGTTGAGCACCAACCTTTTTCTTTCTCTGTATTCTTTTTCTTCATGTTGCTTCTTCAACATCTCCTACAAAAATCCATTGTACAAAATCGATAAGCTTCACCAGAATAAACGTTGGAAGACTAAAAAACATTACCATAGTATAAAGGTAAGCTACGACCTTTCCTTTTGTTTGTGCCCTATTTCTTCAAGTTTTTTCTTCAACATCTCCTACAACAATCCATTGTACACAATGGATCAGCTTCATAAGGCTAAAGTAGCTGAAATAGCTCAAAAACAAGTCATGGACTGATGAAATCAATCTGCTTTAGAAGTTCATAGTTAATAGAAAATAAATTCAAATTCATTGCAGTAGAGCATGTCAAGTCAGAATTGCGTAGTTAATGATGATGCCCTGAACATGTTAAAAGACATACGGTTTTGGAAACATAAAGTCCTCACTTTGTCGTCGTCTATAAGGCCAACATATATATATATATATATATATATCCCTTCAAAAATTCAAGAAGATTCTCAAGTACATAACATTCACAAGTCAATTTAATCTTTAAGAGCCTGCAGATTCAAATAGATTAATCACACAAGACTAGTATATATATAGTCACATATTCTCATTTCAATAATTTTATTGTTAAAGCACATTCCTAAACACTTATATTGCCAAAAGTTTGCATAGCATACCATTAAATAGTAAAAATAGACTTTTGACAGATTTTGATCATCCAAATTAACACCACTGACGTTCTTCAAAAGCTCCTGGCCTTTCTTAATAACAAACTCTTCACTTGAGTTGGCCAACCAAACAACACGTGATGATCCACAAACAGACCACCAAAAGATATAAAGCAGTAACAAGAGTAAGAAAACACACAAATGCGATTTATATAACACAAGAACTATAGGATACCCAATCAGCTGAGACAACAATATATGAGGGATAAGCAAGTTTAGGGCCAGCTCCATAGCTTGGATGACAAAACTGGACATTGGCGGTAAATATAAGACACAAATAGGTTATTGGGCCTGTTTGGGAAAGGACCAAATGGACTTATTATCCCATTAGATGGGATAATAAGTCCATCAAAGAAAACAAGAGTGTTTGGGAAGACAAAAAAACTGATGGACTTTAATGGAGAATGAACTTCTTTTTTTGAAGCTCCCATTGAGGTGCTTTTGATCTTATTAGAAGTCCATTAACATCTTGCCTTTTTTTTCAGACCAATTTGCCCCAAAAAGTGTTTGTGCATTCTCTCTTCCTGTCCTCTCATCTTGCCTCTCGTCTGGTTCTCTTCTTCGCCTACTCTCTCTTCTTCCTGCCATTAATTCAAAAGCTCATCAACAATTAATAGAGAAATCTACTCAATGCAGACAATTCGAGCTATCCGACCTACCTCGTCTTGGTTGAACTCAAAACAGGTACTTCCTTTTGAAATCTACCTCGTCTTTGTCTCCTCTACCATTAATTCGAACTACCTCCTACTTGGTCCGTTCCTTTTGAAATCTCAGCAATTAATGGAGAGTAATTGGGGATGCAGAGCAGAGTATTAAATTCCCGACTACCTCATCGAACTCACATCACCTACCTCGCCTCCTCTTCAATTCGACCCACCTACTGTCGCTGCTAATATATGTTAACCAGGGGCACTTCAATTCAGCGAGAGATTCACTGTTCTTCTTCTCCATCGCGGGGCGAGAGATTCACTGTTCCGGCAGCGAGAGATTCACTGTTCTTCTTCTCTACAAAAGAAAAGGTATGACTGGCTTATTGAGTTTGTTCATTGGATATGAACTGTCCATCGGGATTAAAATAAGATTCAATTTTTAATTTTCTGTCACAGCTTCTTTATGAAACATGCCTCTGCATATGGCTTTTGTCCTATTATGAGCCTACAATTGAATACTTGGCTACTTCAAGATCCCTTCCGCGACTTATTGATGTCATAAAGAGCTCTACAAAAGAAAAGGTATGGCTGGCTTATTGAGTTTGTTCGTCTCTTTTCTTTGTTATTGGCTCTCTTATTCTCTGTTCTAGTGCTATGTGATACTCCCCTGTTGAATATATATTGAGTTTCTGTGAGATTTTCTGTTGCCTTTAATTATTTAACGTGCATTGGAGATTTTAGTATACATTACTTAATTATTATTTAACGTGCATTGGAGCATTGCATGACTGTTGATTCTTTTGTGAAGTCAAGTAAGATTCTGTAAATACAATTTGAGACTGGGAAGCGTTCAGTAGGGTAATAACTAAAGCCTGTTCTCTTGGTAAGTTATGTATATATTGGAATTTTACAAATTGTCTTGCAAAATATGCCCCCATATAAATTTCGAACACAAGTCCGCATAGTTTGTGCAACAATGGGATACATAATTTTATCCGGAGATATTCCCAAAATGATGTAGAATTTGATCAAACTGAAGAAGGAAATATGAGTGATGAAGATAATGATGATCCATTTGATGAAGCATCCTCATCAAATAATCTTCGTGATAAAATCAGAAATGAACTTGTAGGGACTAGGTTTGATTAAGCACTTTATTGTATTATAATTTATTTAATGGAATTTTACCATTTTATTTGGTAAATTTATATTTATTTTTGGTTTTTTATCCCAAATTATTACATTTTATACGGCACATATATGTGTGTGTGTGAGAATTTGATTCATGCCCTTTTCAGTCATTTTCCATCTCATCTAACTTTTTTTAAGCTATGCCAAACAAGTTCCCATTACAAACAAAAGTCACTTCTGCTACTACTATCCCAAACACAAATCACATCAGAAAAAAGTCAATCAGAGAAAAATCCATTAAGAAAAGTTCATCAGAAACAAAAGCCACTTTTCCCACAGCTTTTCCAAACGGGCCCATTATTCATTCCGAAAAAGATTGGGAAGCTAAGAACCTTTAAAATTGGTATCAAGATGACCATCAGCCTTTTCTTTTTGTGATCATTTTCTTGTCCTTTCTTCAACCTCTCTCGCAACAATCAATTGTACAAAAGAGGATTACTTTGTCAAGAATCAAGGGCAAAAGACAAAAAAGAACCATTATAACATTTTTAAAGTTGACCCTCAACCTTTTCTTTCTTTTGTGTTCTTTTTCTTCAAGCTCTTTTTTCAACCTCTCCTGACACAATTCATTGTAAAAATGGATTAGTTTCCCTAGAACAAAGGTTGCAATACTAAGAAACATTGTAAAAGTATAAATGTAAGCCTCGACCTTTCCTTCTATTTGTGTTATTTTTCCTCACGTCCCTTCCAATATGCTCTGCAATTTCTTCATCTTGTGCCACCTAAGAACAAATGCCACTAATGAATTTGTTTTCCTTAGAATAAGCTATATTTAAAGTGTTTTGCATGACAAATTAGTTATTGTTCGTCAAGAAAAAGGTTGGAAAGCTAAGAACCTTTATGATATTCTCATGGTGATCGTCAGCCTTTTCTCTGTGATCTTTTTCTTCTTCTTTCTTCAACCTCTCTCGCAAGTCGCAACAACCGTTTAAAAAACCAATTAGTATGCCGAGAATAAAGGATGGAAAACAAAGAACCATTATAACAGTTTAAAGGTGAGTCGCAACCTTTTCTTTTATTTGTGCTCTCTTTCTTCATGCTTTTGCTTCAACCTGTCCTGCAACAATACATTGTACAAAATGGATTAGTTTCCGTAGAGTAAAGGTTGGAAAACTAAGAAACATTATAATACGATAAAGGAAAGCCTTGACCTTTCCTTTTCTTTGTGCTCTTTTTCAGCCTCTCCTGCTGCAATCCATTGGACAGTATGGATCAGATTCTAGAGAATAAACCAACTAAAATAGTTGATTGAAAATTTGGTTTGATAGGGGTTATTAAATGGCCCAGTGAAAAGTTAAAGATCTAAGATAAAATGTAAATGGAAAAAAAGTGAAGAAATGGAAACAAACCAAACGAACCCAAAGGAAAACAAATTGAAAGTACATAAGAGTCGCAAGCAAAGGCAAGCCAAGGTAATTCAACATCTTTCATATCAAAGTAACTTCACATGAATCAAGTTTCTAAGCATCGTGGCAACTGGTTTAACAAGGTGAACCTAAGCTAATAGTCCCTTACGGATCGCAAGTGTTTAGCCCTCTCACTCAACGTACATGGGCTTGTGTTTACACTCAAAAACCCAAAAGCGGCTACAGTCTTTTACCTTAGGATCCACTGCCGTCCACTTCGGCTTATCCGTCGAGACGCATAAGCCGAGGTGGACGTAATGGTCGTTTTTTCGCTTGTTTTTTTTCCTCCTTTTTAAAAAAAAAAGAAAAGAAAAAGGGACCAATGTGTCCACTTCGACTTATCTGTCGACGGATAAGCCGAAGTGGATAACAGTGGACACTAAGGACAGAGGATCATAACCGCTTCCCAAAAACCCACCTTACCCAATCCCCTTTCCATACGCTTGGCTATTATCTAGGTTCTCCACCACTAACAATCAAATTCTAAACATAGATCAAAAGGACTTTTATTGGGAGCTTATCAGCTATGCCTGGTTTTCATGTTATCTTGAACGCGGATAGGTCGCTAGAAAGGCTTCTGGAAATAGATAAAGGCTAGATAATGGTTTGGAAGCTCAATTTTATCAAAAAAAAAAAAAAGACTTTTATTGGGTGGTAAAGTAGGTGCTTTAGAAAGTCAAGAGTCGTTAAGGAAATCATAGGATAGAAAGAAGGGTAAAGATGTAAAAATACACATGAACTTTTACCCAAGGTGCACCCAACACCATATGCTTTTTGGAGGTGCAAAAATACACATGAACTCTTAAAATAGGTGCGAAAATACACATACTGTCAAAATTGCTTAACTGACGTTACTTTTTGCGTGGGTCCCACACCATTTTTTTAAGAAAAAAGCCTAACTTTTTCCAATTTACACACTTGCCCTTGTCTCTTTCTTAGTGCTGAAACTGAGGTACGCCTCTGCCACATTAATGCTTTTCTTTCTCTCTCACACACATTCTGCAACACTCTCTGCAACCTAACCATGGCGAAAAATCAAATAATAAACCCACAAGAGCTGGCATCAAACAGAATTGCTTTGACTCTGCAAATCAAGGGTTCCATCCAACGACGAAGACAATTCTAGATGCAATATCCTTATGCCATTGATAAACAAGATGGAGAGAAAAGACGTTGAATCATCCCTCAGAACTGGCTTCTTTCGTTTTCTTGCTTCATAGATGTTCATCGTCGATGCCTTTTCAACTGTAAACATCGGCCTCTTTTACCCACCGAGATTTCTGAATGTTCGAAAGTTTTCATCGTCAGCATCTTAATCTCAGGTTGCCGAAAGCTTTGAAGACACTCAACAGATTTTGGCTCATGGGCTTTGAAATTCAAGTTCAAATCCGTCTCCCAGATATATATAGAGACCAAAAGAAAGACATTTAAACTTGTTTGGTTTGCAAAAGTAGCTAGTAGTACCAGCGTGATTGGAACGATTCATTCTTTTCTATTATTCTCTAAGTTAAATAATCCTAACAAGTAACAAGCAACTAATAAAAAACTCTGAAGGGATGAATGTAGAGATGCACTGAAAATAAAAATTGCTTAAAGATCTCTTCCAAACGTTGGTGTCACAAACATTCAAAAAAGAAAAGGACAATCATGTATCGATCAATGGAGAATTTCCAGCGTTGGTGTCACAAACGCAAGTTTCTCACGAGAATTTTTCTGGATGAGAACGAAGGAGGTACACGAACGAAAGAAAGAGGGAAGGGCAAGGGCAAGTGTGGAAATTACAAAAAGTTAGGTTTTTTTTTAAAAAAAATTGGCATGGAACCCACCTAAGTAACGTCAGTTAAGCAATTTTAACAGTGTGTGTATTTTCGCACCTATTTTAAGAGTTTATGTGCATTTTTGCACCTCTAAAAAGCATATGGTGTTGGGTGCACCTCGGGTAAAAGTCCATATGTATTTTTGGACCTTTACCCTAGAAAGAATATGCATACAATAAATTTAAGGCATAGAATTCACAACCACTTGGTAAATAAAAGGGAAATATGCATAAATAATACGTATATCCCCCACCCCCCCCCCCCCCTCTTTTCTTTCTTTCTTTTCCTTTTTTTTCCCTACTTCTTCCTTTTTGTTTCTCAACTTTTCTTGCCTTTTTTTTTTCTCAAGTTCTTTTTTTGGCACTCCTCAGCAAAGCACAGAACTATCCTGAAATATCTTCCACAAGCATGCAATCATTCATATTCGAGCATAAAAGCGATGGTTCAACAATTATATCTTCCCAGTTAGCAAAAGCTACAGAATAATAATTCTAAGAGATCAAATTATGAACACAATTAGAATAGAGGAATATAACCGAGAAAGTCTCTTAGAATGTAAGTGTTTCGCTCATCTCACATTTATGGGGGTTTTATCTCTCAAACCAACCTAGGCTAGGCTCTACCATAGGCTTATAATTATTCTAATTACTAGCAGAGGTCATTTCCAGTTTTAATGTCAGAGATAGGCCATGTGGAATGGATGATGAGGTGGTAACTATTATACATGTAAAATAATGAAATAAATGGCATCCAAAATTTGTCATATAATATACAAAGTAGTGATAATGTTGCCAATCAAGAGAATTTGGTGGGATGCCTTTCTTCTTCTTTTATTCCCCCCCCCCCCCCCCCCTAATTTCTCTTTTATTGACTTTCTTGATTTCATTTTTTTTTCTTGCCATTTTTTCCCTTTCGAGGAGCTATACAATTTTCCTTACTTTTCTTTGGCTCCTTTAGCCCTTTTTATGGGATGCCTTTTTTTCCCATTTCCCCCCCCCCCCCTTTTCTCTCATCTTTTGCCAACTTCTCTTTTTCTCATTTGTTGTCATCCCATACATAATTAAATAATAGCAACAATACCACAAGATGAAATTTAATAAATGACAAATAGAATGCTTAGAAATATATTTACATGCACAATAAATTACCACAATATAATGGAATTTAAGAAAAGTGATGGGCTCAAAGGGATAGTAAAGGATAATGAATTTGTGGCTCGTGTTTAGGATAAAAAAGATTTAGAATATGAATGTCTCTCTCATTCTAAAGAATTGAACATGCGCAAAGTAGCCATAAAAAGAATTAGAACAAGTTCTGAAAAGTTACCAGTGTAGGAGGTTAATCACACAATTTTTGGAATTATAAGCTCAAAGGTCTTTCCAACAAGGCTATCTCTCTCGTGAGATATTCACAAAATCCAATTGAAGACTAACTGATCAAAGAGTATTTGCCTTACCTATTTCTAATGCTAACCTTAACAATATAATCAACTTAGCCATCGCAATCAACAATGAATATGATAGATTCATGCATGTATCAGAATGTTCCAGATGTGCACACTTCCCAATCAATCAAATCCAACCAAAGGGAATAGGCCATAAAACATAAGTATGCATCTCTATCAGTCCCATACATAAATGTAAGACTCTCAACAATCTGAATTACCTCAACATGGGAGGGATTTATTGACTAAGTTTTTTGTTGGCTATGGGTTATGAAAGAAAAGATAATTTAAGGCTCAAAGTGGTTAGGCAATGGATGTAGCAATGCATCAATGTAGGAAATATTTATCAAGTTTTTTTTTTTTTTTTTGGCTATGGGTATTGAAAGAAAACATAATTTAAGGCTCGAAGTGGTTAGGCAATGGATGTAGTGATGAGTTGAGGTGGCAATTTGGAGCTAGCTATAAATATCATGATAGGAAGGAAGTATTAACAAGTTTTTTTTTGGGGGCCATGGGTAGTGAAAGAAAAACATAATTTAAGGCTTAAAGTGGTTAGGCAACGGATGTGGCAATGCATCAAGGTGGTTAGGCAATTTGGATCTAGCTATAAATATCATGATAGGATGTATTTGCAAGTTGTTTTTTCGCCATGAGTAGTGAAAGAAAAACATAATTTATGGCTCAAAGTGGCTAGGCAATGCATGTGGTAATGCATCAAGGTAGCCTATTTGGATCTAGCTATAAAAAATGGGTGCCTTTCTCATTTCCATGTCTAACAAATGCAAATATGTGATCTCAAACAAGACGCAAGCCAAGTTTTAGAGTAAAAAAAAGATACGTGGTACACACATGAAATGATTATGAATAGGCCCAGAAACCTCACTAAGTCATGACTACTCACTTAGGATTCACCTCAAGCCAAAACAATTGCCATGTAGGAAACATTCCTGATCAAGACTATTAATAAGTTGTCCTTTTGGATTACAGATTTCTTTCTCTCCATAAGAGACTTGGCTTACAGCGTAAAAAAAAACAAAAAAACAAAAAAAAACATCAATGAGACTGCAATAAAATACTGTAGGAAACATTCCTGATTAAGGAATCCAATTTGACGTTGTCATTGGCAGATATTCTCATGTACAACTTTATTATTATTTTTTAAAAAAAAAAGAATTTGCAATTCCAAATATTCTCATGTATGATGCATTAATCTGATTAATTCAATGTAAACCATCTAATGTGCCCACCGTGATTATAACACCATTATTTATTTTTAGTTGAAGACTGCGTGAAGTCATCCAGGGAATGGCGGCCGAATGGGGATCAAATCCTTTTACAAGACAGATAAGACCTGCATGTTCATTCAACTAGAGAGAATAGCAGAATAGGATCATTACTTTACCACCAAACATGCATTAATATCATCATTAGTTTTAAAACGTCATCCAAAGGTTCAGGTTAAATAGAATTGAGCTGGGCAAGACCCTGACTAGGCACAAATGATGACTTGAGATTCTTAAATGAATCGGCAACTTGAAGTTCAATGTAAGTTAAAGCTTGGTGCAGAGGCCGAATGGAAATTCAGAAAATAAACAAACGAGGAGGACGAAAACAAAGAGGAGAAGTTGAGTGTCAGTTTTGGATTCTGGCATGTTTGGCTCCTTGACAAGCTACAAATTTCATGTCCCTGCTTGGGTACGTAGTATCACCATAGGAGAATACTCAGTATTGCAAGTTTACATATCGTGGAAGCACCAGATCTCCAACGAACTAAAAGTTGAGACATTACTGTTTGACTGTTTTTATTTTTTATTTTTGCTCAGAATGTTTGACTGGTTTTGATAGCAACAAAGAACAGCACATCCGTAACAGCAAAACGAATGATTGATGCTATAAGCAATGGACCCTGAGAAAAATAGAGTGTCCAGATGAACATTCCACTGAGGCAGTGTCATTATAAGTTACAACTTCCCCTTATCACCCTGGGGAAATGCTCCTCCTGATCGTGTTTTTGGTTTTGCTTAAAACATCCAACTAACAAGCAAGATAAAATATTCCCAGTGTCTATGAATAGCATCTACATCAGCCTTTATAAAAGTACTGAGAGTATAATGTACGCTCTGAGGCTCTCAGCACAAATATAATTAATGCCCCTTGATTTCCCTTAAGTCTATGGCTTCAACTGATATGCACCGAAGAAATGATAATTATTATTGAATGCCACCAACATTAGCCAAAACGTGTCCTGGTAGATATTTTTGGAGCTGTGACAGCAGTCTACCTGGCAAAAGCAACAAGTGGAAATGCAATTATTATAACATGGAGTAGCACAATATGCAAAACTAAAAAGAGAGAAGGCCTTTCCACACACCACGGTTTAGAATATTTCTTTCCTTTCTTTACACTAGATAGAAACTCAATTAACAAAAACATGGAGGGGCAATATGTCATTTACAGGGTCAGTGATGATGTTATGAACGCTACTTAAGGAAATAATAAACCAAGAAACCATTGTCCTAAGCATCAAAGCTTAGATATACTTTCCTTCCTAGAAAAATTGCTATTATTAATTAATTATAATATCCATGGTCACACAGGGAAGTAAGATGGCTGAGGCAGGGTGAAGTTAGCATTGATATAGAGATTTGACGTTTCCTGTATCAGTCTTACAGTTAAATTGGAGAGCTACAGATGGGATGGGAGAGTACATAACAAAGTGCAAGACAACCATTGGCAAAGAACAAGATAGTCATTAATAGATTTCAACAGTCACCTGAGCAAATCTGCAAAAAACATGGAATTTTAATGTTGTTTCCTGTTAAACGTCCTTGCAACTGTCAACTTAAGAAGAAGATTCTAGATTCCTTCCATGCATAATCAGACCATGGAGATTCTATGAACAAGAAGGTTTCTGGTTTCTGGTGACGTGTGCTACTGTGCTTGTTTATAGTTTCCTTCACTTCATAAAACACCATCATACGATTCATACCAATTACCACTCGCAATCGAACCACTTTGTTCCAATTTTTATAACAAATATCCCCAATTCCACAAACAAATTTGCAGGGCTCAATTGCATGACATACTTACAAATGCCGAACCATCACAAGGCACAAAATAAATAATTTACCCACATCCCAACTCTAAACAAGCATCTATAAGGTTTCTTCTCCTCAATTAAATCCCTACCTGGACTAAAAAGACTTTGCACATAATCCTATTTTGAGAGAGTTGTATGTACAAAAAATGACAGATTCTTATCTAACCCAGTATCAGACATTACTTCCCATAATCAAAGTTATTGAAGTGAAGATAAGAGTATTATTGGAGAAATAGAAACTAATGTCTTGCACTTTAAAAATTCACAAGTAAATAGAGACAAAATTTCTTCAACAATGATAATGAAAAGAACCGGAGGTAGGACAATGTACTTTAAAACTAAAATCGTGGCTTTTGTTCTGGAATCAACTGACAGGTGAATGGAAAAGTAGACTTGAGGTCAAAACCCTTCAAATAAACTACAAACTTTTGCATGCTACTAATACCAGTTTCTTTAACTTAGCAGAGATAAATATATCTGCAGCATCCCTACGTACCTATTTAGCTTCCAAGAATCAGTCAGATTTAGAGTCGGACACCCTGTTTTCTCTTGCAGCCCTGGCATTGTCATACTCAAACTTCAACACATTGTGGATATGGGAAGTATCCTTAATATAGAACTGCCTTGCAAATGCACTCTCTTCGATAGCAGGGAAGTAATGAATTAAAATAGAATTGACTACCCAGAACCATGACGCTCCGAGAAAACTTCCCAAGGTGGCTCCAGCAAAAACCTGAGCCACAGTGTGGTAACCCAGATAAACCCGAGAATACATGGTTAGTAACGCCAGAGACCATGTCATGAAATTCAGGAACACGTTGTTCTTTGAATCCCAAAAACCGATCCTTTTACTAGTCAAGAGAGTGAAATAGACGGCAAAGAAGAACATGTATTGAGAATGACTTGAGGGCCATCCATGTGAATCGCACGTCTCCAGCAAAGCACATGTCTCAGGACGTGCTTGTTGAACCGATGTCTTGATGAACTCGTTGATGAATTGGGAAATGAGAAGGCCGAGAGCGAAGAACATTCCCTGGAGTTCACGACGAAAGATGAAATGAGAAACGAAGCCACCGAGGCTGATGAAGACCGGGACTAGCGACACCCAGGCCAGAAAGTGGCCCAGCTGATCACCCCTTTGGTACCGGACATGGGTCAGAGTCACGGCCTTGAGCGGTGGCGTTGTCATGGTAAATAAGCGAAAACGTAACAGAAGTCTGATACCGGGGCTTAAATTCGTGTGGATGTTGAACCGATCAGATCTGAGACATCAGAGGTTTTGATAATTGAGGGGGGAGTGGGACCAATTCAGAGTCAAACTAAGGGGATAAACACGATTATATGTTGGCAGAAAAATGCATCTTGTACAAATTGTGAAGATTCGAGAAGGGAGAAGCTCCAGCTGGTCGGCGATTGCCTTCAGCCTTCAGAGAAACGTTGAGGGATGAGGGTTAGAGTCGAGTCTGAGACCTGGATAAAAAACAATCGTCGGACTCCTGGAACGGAAAAATCCAACCTTTTTAGCTGCAACGGAAAGGAAAAATAAGGGAAAATTCGTTTGAGGGTCCTATTGGGTAATTAATTCTAGAAAAGGCCTATAAAATCTGAAAATACGAAAAAAGTCCCTAAAATTCTGACAATATCTAAAAAGACTCAAAGATTCTGACGGAGTTGTTAATGAGGCTGATATAATTGTTAGTGGGGGCTGATATAGTTGTTAACCGGGCTGATTTAGTTGTTAAAAAAAAATTTTAACAACTAAATCAGTCCGGTTAACAACCCGTCAGAATCTTTGGGCCTTTTTGGGTATTGTCAGAATTTCAGGGCCTTTTTCCGTATTTTCAGATTTTGTAGGTCTTTTCTGAAATTAATTGTCCAATAGGAACCCTCAAACAAATTTTCCCGAAAAACAAAAGAGGGGGGAGGGGGAGATTCACGGTGGTCCAAAATAAATAAATTATAACAACTATTTCTTGGTCATTTTCCACCTTAAGTGATAAATAAAGTGTAAATATTTATCATTATGTAATGATTTTAAAGTCCTCCTTTATAATATATTTGAGTCTCCCCTGTCTATAAAAAGTAATTGCTGCGAGGTTTTAGGCAAGGAACTTCATTAAAACAAATCCTAATTTTTTTTGGCTAGAAAAATCATATCATTGAGCATGTTTGGGAAGGAACTTCATTAAAACAAGTACTAATTTGCCCAATGGTAAAAGTGTTTGGAATAGCTTCTGTAGTGATGTGCTTTTTTTTTTCCCCCCCTTTATACATCATGGTAGGGGAGGGGGGCAAGGAGGGCCAGTTAACACTGGCTTGCATGCCACTGCGCTACTAAGACGTTGGTTGTGGTGATGTGCTTTTCTAACAAAAAAATAAATGAATTATTCCCAAAATCACTTTTTACTTTTTTCAACTTTTGGGGAAAAATGTTAAAGATTGATGATCTAATAAGCAATATACTATTAAATATATATTTGCATGCATTCTAATTTATCTATTATAATATATTTAATTAAGTACTTTAGAATTTTGTAATTTTTTTAAATAATAGTTTAATTTTTTTATTAAATTTAAATTTAATTTTTTTATATTCAATTATCATTATATATATATATATATATATATATATATATATATATATATATATAGGGATAGGTTATTCTGTCTACTCTTATTTTGTCTACCTTTGCCTACCTCTCTTAATATCATTAGATTATAATCCCATCTAACGGCGAAGATTTGAGAGTTATCCCTTCCTCTTTCCAATGCCTCCCACCATCTCTCTCTCTCCCACTTGCTCCGAGAGGGAAGAATTCCCAAATGCTTTCGATCAAAATACTTAATCTCTAGATCACTAGCCCCAACAAAATCAACACATTCAATTGATAATATACTAGGAAGTGTAAAAGTTCACTTCACAGCATCCACATCGGATGAAGTAAACACACTAGGGCAATCACGGTAAAAGAAGCTAAAACCAAAGTCGACGTAATCCTCTAAAGAGAATAAGAGTTCAGAATAAGGATCATGCAGGGTTCATCAGGGGCGGTTGTCCTGGCGGGAATGATCATTGGGGTGCAGGTTTTTGGGGTAAGAGAGAGAATGAGTGAGCTCATCGGGATTGGGCAGAGGGCGGGGTGAGGAAGGACAACAGAGGTAGTGAAGAAAAAGGAACTCGGGAGGCATGAGTGGGGAGGCGGTGGGAGGGAGGAAAGGGGAAGAGGGTTTATTTTATTCCTTAAATCTTTGTCGTTAGATGAGATTATACTCTAACGGTATTGAGAGGGGTAGGCAAAATAAGAGTAGACAGAATAACCTATCCCATATATATATATATATATATAAGGTAAAGGATTTCTCCGGTCACTGGAGATAGAGTTATCTCCTGTGACCCTAAAACTACGTAATTTTGAATTAATGAAGGTTGTGTTTGTAATTTTAGGTGAACTAATGAAGGGTGCAAAATTATAGAAATGCCTTTTATTAATTCACTTGAAATTACAAACATAGCCTTTATTAATTCAAAACGACGTAGTTTTGGGGTCACTGGAGATAATTATATCTCAAGTGACCGGAGAAATACTTTTCCCATATATATATATATGCACATATGTAGTATTCAATAAGATTCGTGTTTGACAAAAAAAAAAAGAAAGAAAAAAGAAAGAAAGAAAGATTCATGTCATTTTCCATCACAAATAAACATCCAAGCAAGAGCCATATGGAAAAATGTATCTTTTGTTGCTGCTATCTCACAACCTGACTTTTTTGGGAAAAATCCATTTGAAAAAGCTCATTTAGAAAAAAAAAATAAAAAATCACTTCTATCACTATTATCTCAAACAGCACTAAACACAGTAAAACCAATTTGGTATTATAAAAGAATTTTTAATAGAAGCAAGAGTGGAATTGGAACTTTCTTTTTATCAAAGAAATTGGAACTTGAATTGGGAGTAGAGGTGACTTTTAAAGTATGGTTGGCATGCAGTGAGAAATTATTTGTAATTTTCTATAAAAAGACCAAATTAACCTTGCCTTTCAAAAAGAGAGTTATGCCCTGAAGAACCCCGCCCGTCGGAACAACACTACTAATTAGTAACCATAACTGAAAAACAATAAACATAACTGGATCTGGAAAAACAATCAATAATAGATCTAGAAATTGATTTAAAAATGCAATCACAAACATCAACAATGAAAAATTAACAACCCTGATCCATTAGAGAGGTGGAGAGAGTAGGTTCGATTGTGCCCAACGGATCTAAAAGAAGAGCACAAACACAAATGATGCTGATGGAAGAAGACTGTTTGCAGATCTGGCCTTCGGTCTAGTTCTTTGAAGAGGGAGGTTGAAGACAATGGGGGCTAAAAAATGGCGATGTTTGAAGTTGAAGATAGAGGTCTCACAAACACTGTGATGGGAGATAAGGATGAGCTCAAAGATTAGTGGCGGCTAAAGGTAAGAAGGGGCTTAATGGTTGTCTCTAACCACATTTCCACCATCGCCCACAGTTATCATCGACCTTCCAGTCAGCCACACTTTCACCGCCGTCAGCCCACGTCGTCATTCATGATCGTCGTTCATGATCATTGGCCTCTCTTCTACCAAGGGTAAATTGGTATTTTAATCGCCACTTCCATGGTCAGTTTTCAAGGGGTAGTGAAGGAAGTTGGTTCCATCACTTTTATGGAACTGGGTTCCACATGGAACTCGGTCCTTGCATACCAAACGGTCTCAATTTTACTTCTCTACCCAATTCCACTTCCACGCTACCAAACCATAATAGTTGAGCAAAAACAAACAACAAAAGCAACAATACTAGAAAATGAAGACAATAAACTACATCCCAAAAGAAAATCAACCACTCTCATAAGATTCATTCCCTTGCTGAGCATCCTCCCTTAGTAAATTACTTATAAAAAAGATATTTTCCACAATAGGCAGACTAGACCAATCAAGAGCATATGCCTCTCCTGCCAAACATTGAATGAGCTGGTTATCAAACTCAACTATGACTTCATCTAGCTCATTATCTTGAATGTATTTGAAAGTATGCATCATTGCCACACATTCTGCCATAAAAGCTTAATCAACTTGTACGACTTGCGCCTTCCCATCAATAATGAAACCATTAGAATCTCTCAAGTACAAAAACCATAGCTGTCATTTTGTTTTCACACGAAAATGAACAGTATTGACCTCGACGACATTACCTGTAGGAATCGACCAATGCATCCTTCTCAGAATTCTACTCATCATTCCTTCCACTCCCCGTGGTTTCACAGGGGACCCATCCATTTGCATCCCAAAACTCATTAATTTTCCTGCTTGAGACAAGCACATTAACTCCCTCATAGATACAAGTACATCTTCCTTTCCATAGTTTCGATAAAATCATTGCTATCAAAGCCCTTTGAAACTCAGTTATTTCACTAATAGAAAACAGATTTGTCACCCACACTTTTACGTCTGTTAGAATGATAGTGGGCTCACTGTATATGCCCAGCCCAATAGGCTTTATTCATAGATAACACATGTACAGTTGTATACTAGGGTTTTCACCTAATTCTATCTATAAATACTACATCATATGGTGGCTGCAATTTACGCCATCTATTACAATCATTCAATACCCTATTATTTTTATCTTGGTATCAGAGCTTCAAGGCTAGCAGCCATGACTGATCAAACGACTGAAACCTCCTCCATTGAAGCTCGCACAGCAAAGCAATCTGAGGCTCTCTCTCTGGAATCTGCAGCCTCTCTCCCAAAGCCCTCTCTGCAAAATAACATTTCTCAGGTGTGTTCTGTCAAGTTGGATGGAACTAACTACCTCATTTGGCAAACTCATGTGTTACCTATCATCAAGGGACACAAGCTAGAAGGGTTCATTAATGGGTCAAAACCCTGTCCATCTCAGTTTCTTCTTGAGAATGGAAAAACCACAATCAATCCCAACTTTGAAGATTGGGTAGCCGCTGACCAACTTGTGTTTGGCTGGCTCTTGAATACAATGACACTAGAGGTGTCGTCTCAGATGACTGATGTGTCTTCTGCTGCTGGACTTTGGGCAGTTGCAAAAGAAATTGCTGGAGTTCAAACAAAGTCAAGAGTTCTTATGCTTAAGTCAGATTTTCAACGTACTAGAAAGGAGACAATGACCATGAAGGATTACCTAGTTAAGATGAAGGGCTTCTTTGAACAGCTCAGTGTTGTTGGCTGCCCTGTTTCTCTCCAAGATCTGTTCATCCAGGTTCTTACAGGCCTTGATGCTGAGTACAATCCAATAGTTGTGCAGCTGAGCAAAGAGATCGATGACCTTAATTGGATTGGTTTTCAGTCCACTCTCTTAACCTATGAAAGCAAAATGGATCAACTCAATCAAATCTCAAAACTCACCATCTCCAACAACTATGCAAATGTAGTCAAAACAGAACGATCACCCTCTCAGTTTTGGAGTGGAAATCGCTCCTCTCGTGGAAATTGCGGAAGAGGCAGAAACAATTATGGAAGAAGAGGAAGAGGTGGAAGAGGTCACTACAACAACAACCATGGAGAAAACAAACCTAGGTGCCAGCTATGTGATCGATTTGGCCATGAAGTCGAACAATGCTTCTATCGGTTTGACAAATCCTTTGTTAAACCTGGCAAGCAGAAATTCCATCCAGCTGGTGCTTCTGGTGGTGCCTCTGGTGCTTCAAACAATGCAGATTTTGCTTATTGGGCCACTCCAGAATCAGTTGTTGATGACTCCTGGTACCTGGACAGCGGAGCAACTAGTCATGTTACGAATGACATCACTCGTATTGATAATCCAAATGAACCCAATGGTAAGATGAACTTGGTAATGGGTAATGGAAACAAGCTGAAAGTTGAAAAAGTTGGATCATCTAGTTTATCACATGTGAATGATAAAATTGTTCAGTTGAATAATATTCTCTATTCTCCCGGAATTAAAAAGAATTTGTTGAGTGTTTACAAAGTGGCTGATGACAATAATGCAGATATCATTTTTAACAAAAATGGGTTTTCTGTGAAGGAACAGGAAACAGGGGAGGTAATGTTGCAGGGAATACCAACTAAAGAAGGCATGTTCAAAGTTTCCAAGGGAGCTGGAAGTTGCAGCACTGCTGGTGTCATATTTTCAGCTGAAAAAGAAGCTGTTAGTTCAGTATTAAATAGTTCCAAAATTAGTAGAAGTTCGCTACATTGTAGACTAGGACATCCTAGTGATAGGGTTCTCAGTCAAGTTATTAATGCTTGTAATCTCAAAATTAGTAATGATGATGCTGTTTTTTGTGAATCTTGCAAATATGGAAAATCTCATTCATTACCGTTCAAAGCTTCTCAATCACAAGCTTCCAAACCCCTAGAACTAATTCACACAGACCTATGGGGACCAGCACCTATGAATTCTCTAAATGGTTTTTGCTACTATATTCTGTTTCTTGATGATTACAGCAGATTTTCCTGGGTCTTTCCATTAAAGACAAAAGATGAGGCTCTAAATGCGTTTGTTCAGTTCAAACGTCTTGTTGAAAATCAATTTGACAGTAAAATCAAAATACTCCAAAGTGATTGGGGTGGAGAATACAGGAGCTTCACTAGAATCCTACAGGATGCTGGTATACATTTTAGGCATTGATGTTGTCGCTGATTCCCTTGAACACTCACAGGAGTAGGCCGAGAATGATATGCTTGATCTGTCAGCTGCAAGTTCTCAAGTCAGGTCCCTTTCCCAAGTCAGATCCCTCACACCTGGACACTTAGCTGATCCTGAAAAAGAAGTAAGTCAAGAAGTTAGTCCTATTGCAAGTGCCTCAGGTTCATCATCTCATAATAGTTCCACCAATCCAGAAACAAATGCAAACACACAACCAGCAACACTAGCAACAAAGAATCAACATTCCATGGTGACTAGAAGTAAAATTGGTGTTGTCAAACACAAATGGCCTTATGTTGGTGTAGTAATAACTGATACAGTTCCCACTACAGCCAAGGAAGCTCTCAAATGCAAAGAATGGAAGAATGCAATGCAAGAAGAGTATCAAGCCTTGATGAAGAATAAAACATGGAAGCTAATTCCCTATTCAGGACAAGGTAATCTGGTGAATTGTAAATGGGTTCTCAAAAAAAAGTTCAACTCAGACGGATCATTTCAAAAGTACAAAGCGAGATTAGTAGCAAAGGGCTTTCAACAAAGAACCGGGGTTGACTTTGATGAAACATTTAGTCCAGTCTTGAAAGCGTCTACCCTAAGGTTTATTCTTGCTATTGCAGTTACTCTTAATTGGCCAATCAAACAAATGGACATTAACAACGCATTTCTTAATGGTGAGCTACAAGAGGTAGTTCTCATGAAACAACCTGAAGGTTTCACTGATCCTAGACACCCTAATCATGTTTGCCTGTTAAACAAAGCCCTGTATAGGCTCAAACAAGCGCCAAGAGCCTGGTTTGACAAGCTGAGTACAACTCTGCAAAACTGGGGTTTTACACACTCAAGGTGTGACTCATCCCTTTTCTTCATGAGATATGAAAAGTTTGTTATGTTTGTTCTCATCTATGTTGACGACTTTATTGTAACCGGGAACTCAGCTAAGATGATAAATTTGTTGGTGGAGCAACTAAATAACAAATTTGCTTTGAAAGACCTAGGACATCTACACCACTTTCTAGGCATTGAAGCATACAAAGATGTGACTGGACTATATCTCAAGCAAGAAACATACATAGAAAGTATTCTAAACAAATCCAACATGCATCATTCTTCTCCTGTACCCACGCCTATGGTGGTGAACAAGCACTTATCAAAGAGTGATGGCATACCGCTTCAAGATCCAACAAAATATAGAAGAATCATTGGAGCTCTACAGTACCTGACTAACACCAGACCGAATATCTTGTTTGCCGTCAACAAGTTGAGTCAGTTCCTGAGTTGTCCGACAAGCACTCACTGGCAGGCGTTAAAACGAGTTCTGAGATACTTAAAGGGAACAAAGAAACTAGCTTTACACATAAAACCGAGCTACAATCTCACCTTACAGGGCTTTTCAGACGCCGATTGGGCTGTATGTCCTGACGATCGGAGGTCCATGGGAGGATACTGTGTCTTCTTTGGCGACTCTCTCATCTCTTGGTGGGCCAAGAAGCAGCAAGTCGTCTCACGGTCAAGTGCAGAGTCAGAGTACCGGGCCCTTACAGATCTGTCGTCTGAGCTCTCTTGGATCCAGTCGTTTACCGTCGAGATCGGGCTTCACCTCCGTCAGCCACGAATCGCCCGGTGCGATAACCTCAGCGCTGCTGCGCTCGCCACCAATCCCGTCTTCCACGCTAGGTCGAAGCACATCGAGTTGGATGTGCATTTTGTCAGAGATAAAGTGCTTTCGAGGGATCTGGAAGTGAAGTATGTACCTTCAGTGGATCAGGTTGTCGACACTTTCACAAAGGCTCTCTCTCACTCGCGTTTCTGTTTCTTTCGGACCAAACTTGGAATAGTCACGATGCCTAGTCCAAGTTTGAGGGGGCATGTTAAAGTAACCCATGATAATAAGTCCGGTTCGTGTAAACTAAGGCTGTTAGAATGATAGTGGGCTCACTATATATGCCCAGCCCAGTAGGCTTTATTCACAGATAAAACCTGTACAGTTGTATACTAGGGTTTTCACCTAATTCTATCTATAAATACTACATCATATGGTGGCTGCAATTTACGCCATCTATTACAATCATTCAATACCCTATTATTTTTATCTACGTCTAAAGAATCAGAGTTTTTAGCATGAAAGAGAAAGAGCTCCCATACCACACAGTTTTCGCCCACTCGTATCCTAGGAAGATATGGTGAATTGTTTCAAACTCCTTCCTACATATTTTACAACAGTCATTCTCCATACAATTCCTCCTTTTAATATTTGTAACGGACGGAATAGCATTAGAAAGAGTCCTCCACATAAAAAACCTGACCTTGTGAGGTACCTTCATCAATTTCCAAACATGGTTCCATAAATTAAAGGAGGAAGAAGAACTTGGGACATTTTCCAGTCCTCCCATCATCCCTTCATTAGATTTAATCCACTTATAACCCTCTTTAACCGAGTAACAGTTCTTTCTCCCCTTTAACCAAACCCATCTATCTTCCCTATTTTACAAAACTATGGGAGTGTTAAGAATAGCTCGTTTGAACATCATAAATATAATTTCTTATAGCCTCAAGATTCCACCAAGACCCAATTCTCAACTCAGACACTTTCATATTAATTGAAGAAGGGAAAGGACAGGGTGAGCGTAGTTTATTACCTGGTAAATCTTTGACCCACCGATCACCCTATACTCTTGTATTGATTCCATTACCAACACTGATAGCAACATTGTCCCTTAGCACGTCCCTTCCAGCAATAATACTTTTCCACAGTCATGATGCTGAGCTCTTTAGTTCTGCTTCCATAAAGTTATTCCTTGTGAAATATTTGCTCTTCAGCACCCGTACCCCTAATTGTTGAGGCTCTTGCAAAGTCCGCCAGCCCAACTTAGCTAAAGGAACTAAATTAAAAGTCTCAAAATCCTTAAACCTCAACCACCCTCGTGGCTTTGGCATTTTCAAAAGTTTTTGAGAAACCCAATGAATCCTTCTATGGCTATCAGTCCCCTTCCACCATAATCTAGATACCAGACTATCCAATTTCTAAGAACAGAGTTGTAGGGAAAAGAAAACAAGATATTGGGTCTGGGTTGGCGGAATGAGCGGTGGCAAGCTATCTGACTTTTAAAAAAGCTCGGTAGGAAAAAAGTCAGGTTATAGATAATGATTTATGTTTGGATTGATGGTGGTAGAAATGGCGGGGCCCACATCAAAAAGCTGAGAGCTTTTTGGAAAAAGCTAGATTCTAGAGTTTTTTTTTCCTTAACTGATTTTTTGAGCTTTTTTTGACTTAAAGTTAAGCTAACACTTTGAGCATTTCAAACAAGTTCTATTTTCTTTTGATCACTGTATGAGTGTTGGCTTTTAAGCTACTGCATTTTTTTATCATTAACGCTTAAATTTAAGTGAATCCAAACAAACACGTTGGAAACACAGGAATCAAATTCACAATTGCTTTATGTAGTACCTCTCGTCTTCCTGCCTCCGATAGGAACTTTTTCTGCCACCCCAGCATCAACGGCGGAACATAGTGAAGGCCTGATATAATAAAATTTGTTATTATATATATATATATATATATATATATATATATATATATATATATATTATGATATTTTATTTGTCCCAGCTAATTTTTTATCTTCTTTATAAGTATAATGTTTATTTCATTATTCATTGGACTGTAAAAGAAAAGTAAAATTCTTGTTTGAGATACCGAAAAGTTTAGTATCATCTTATATATTGTTTTGATTTATAATTATCGATTATTATTTATTTGTATTTTCAAGGTTATTTACTACTATTTAGTAAATCCTCCTTTTGGTCTTTATTTAAGAAATTAACTAATAATTCTTACAAGTAAATAAAAACAATTAAAGTCACTAAATTTGTCCTAAAATTTAAGTAATTTTTAATATTGTCCCTATTAATTACACTAAACTCTAATATCATATTAATTATTACTATCACTCACTACCTTTTTAATTATGGGCATATATGAGAAAAAATATTTAATGCTATTTGAAAACAAGCAAGTACTTTATAAAAAAGACCAAATATACTTGTTAGTTGGTGACTTATTATAAGAACTAAAAAGAGTAGTTCAATATATTTATTTTTTGCCCCCAGCTAAAAAAATCCTCTTATTTACTTATCAAGCATGAAATTCAGAGCTTGTACCTTAGATTTACCCCTACAGAATAGGTAATCCAATATAATTTCCAGGAACATCAGCAGCTGCATCAAAAAAATATTGACCAATTTCTTCTCTTTTTTTGGCTCGGTAACCAATTTCTTCTCTCATCAGCTGCGTCACACAGGGAGAAAAATAAAGGCAAGATTTTCAGACATTTATAATCTGGCCCGACGCTTGACAATACAAATTAAGTACATATTGAAAATTTCTGCAATTGTCAAGATCAGCTTTAATGAAGAAGACTGAATCATCTTGAGCAAAAAAAAAAAAAGACTGAATCATCAGCAGCAAAGAGGGAGTCCCTAGAAGTTTCTTTTATTTTAATGGAATCTCCTTTTGACCAAGAAAAAGCAGCAAAGAGGGAGTGAGTTGTCATAGGACAAATTCTAGCAATTTTAATTCCCTCAATTAGACCCATTTCTTGCCATTTTTCAAGTACCTTTGACAGTACATTTCCCAGAAGACTGATCAAATAAGGGGAAAGAGGTCCCTTGCCTCAATCCTCGCCGAGGGGTGACATGTGATACCCTCTTCTCTGACAACATTACATAGAACCCAACAGATGAAATGCACCACACAACAGGTCCTAATTATAAGCAAGGAGTTTGTGAATTAAACTTATTATTGAACACTCGTGAGTTATCATTAAGACACCATGACAATTAAATTTCTTCTGAGCAAAAAAAAAAAAAAGACAATTAAATTTCTTACTTGAATTTCTTACCTAAGATCTTATAGTAAATAGTACCTTATGAAAATATTATCCCCCCAAACCGATAGAAAAATTGCTTTTATAAATGGGAAAAACATTTCTTCTGCTGCAGAAAAGTTTTTCTACAGCAGGAGTAAAACGACGCAGTTTAGTCCCTCGTAATTAAGTGATTTCACGCACACAGCCCGTTCTCTTCCTTTATACATTCCTATGACATCATCTTCCCTTCTTATACATTCCTCTCTACTTCTCTCCAAGTTGCTTCTCTCTCTCCCCCTCCAAACTGCAGCCGCCATGACCCCACAAATAATCGCAGCCCATAGCTCCACGACGGAGCACCCAGCAGTGATGGCAGCGAACCCACCGAGTGTTTCATGTCTCGTAATCTTTTTCACCAGCGCCCCTTTCATCCATATGCTTCAGCTTACGACATTTATTTAATACCTCAATTATCGCGAAAAGATCAATGTCGCTGAGCTCCAGACCAGCAGCCTTTACAGCAGCGGGAATTGCAACAGCTGGTCCAACACCCATGATGGCAGGATCCATACCTACTGCAGCAAAGGTCCTGCATGTGGGCCAAGATATAAGCACAATTTTATTTCTAATCAATCTCACCATCTAAGTACAACTGAACAAAATCTTGCAGCATGTGGCATATGGTTGATTATCTGAGAATAAATTATAAACCCCATCACAAAAGATAGAGATGCAGTCATGCAGATACAAGAATAAGTCCCTGAAATTCAACAAGATATTCATGGGAACTAACCTAGTGGAATTTGAATACTAGAAACATAGAATACAAAGATGAAGATGATGAGGGTATGGTGTTACAGCATAGATATAGATCCTTTTTGACTAGGTATGAATACTATATTATATGACTGGTATAAAGGATATTACTTGGTGTTTTTTTCCAAGAATTGATTATTTACAACTTTTGACTAGTGTGCTCATCTACAACGACTTATGCTTAAGTATTAAGTCTTGGGGTTAAATTTACTATCTTAATCGTTTATTCCTGATTCATAAAGTTTTTGAAAAATGAAAATGCATATAAAAGTTCGCTAAGATGATGTTTTCTATGCTACCACTTATGTACCTGAATATACCAACGATGGGCAGTCCCTTCTGCATTGCAACACTTCTTTTCATCAGCAAAACAGCCTCGGCACCATCACTAACCTGGCTAGAATCATATTTGTTTGATGATATCATACCAGCAGTGGTACTCCCATCCTTCTTAAACACTGGCTTGAGTCTCGCCAAATCGGATAGTGATGCATTAGGTCGAATTCCATCATCAACAGAGATGGTGACAGGCTTCTCCTCATGAGTTTTCGGATCCAAACCTAAGACCTCACTGATATGCCACTGATTCAACAAGTTCAATACAAGCTAAATTTTATATACCTTGGTTGAAACTGGGATAATTTCATCTTTAAATTTGCCAGAAGCTCTTGACCAAAAAATTTTTTTGCCAGAAGCAGTGGCTGCAGCTGCCTTCCTGTGAGACTCAACCTACCAACACATTGTTGAGAAATTACAACAGTGATTAAACTATAAATAAGACATTTACAAAAAAAAATAAAAAATAAATGACATGTTAATAGATGTGTCAAACTTACAGCTGCCTGATCTTGTTCCTCCCTTGACGCTCCAAAGCGGTGTGCAACATTTTCAGAGGTAACACCCATAGGTAGGAGGCAGTTCTGGGCTTTTTCGAAGCTCTCTACCTGCCAAAGCACGTAAGTTAAGATTAGAAACTTGAAGCCCCTTCAAGGTTCTGTCTCCAGGAGCCAAGGTCAAATACTATCATAAGGTCATAGTTTCCCTTGGCTGCTCCCACTTTGCAATGTACTTGTTGAGTCTTTAAAAATTTATACCAGATAGCCAATCACCAACAGAGACAATAATGAACCATATAACCAACTGGACAAAACTTACGTATTTAGCAACTTCCTGATACACACACACACATACACACACACACACTATATACTATCTAGTAAGCAAAACTTACGTTGGAAAGGCTTGGGTTTACTCTAACTCTTGGTGCTTCTCTCACGTTTCCAGCCACCACCTCCTATCGGTCTCACTCTGTTTTTTGGCTTTAAAACAGGGCCTGGCCTTTGTGTCATTCTTTTTGTGTTGTTTCTTATAGATGTGGACCTTAAATGTGATTATCAGTTTTAACTTACATTCAGTCCCCACCTTCTATCGGTCTCACTCTTGTTGTTTCATGAAACACTCGGTGGGTTCGCTGCCATCACTGCTGGGTGCTCCGTCGTGGAGCCATGGGCTGCGATTATTTGTGGGGTCGTGGCGGCTGCAGTTTGGAGGGGGAAAGAGAGAAGCAACTTGGAGAGAAGCAGCGAGGAGTGGAAGGTTTCTGTTTTAAATATATATAGAAGGGCAGATGATGTCATAGGAATGTATAAAGGACGAGAACGGGCTGTGTGCGTGAAATCACTTAATTACGAGGGACTAAACTGCGTCGTTTTAGTCTCGCTGCAGAAAAACTTTTCTGCCGCAGCAGCAGAAATGTTTTCCCCTTTATAAATAATATAAATTTAGTTTTTGAATTATTATTCTATTATCGTTTTGATTCATATGCTTTAACTTAAAACAAAGTACTAGATATGAGTCTTTTACTCACAACAATTTATTCCCTATATATCTTTACTAGAACTGACTTTGACCCCTGTAATTTATTTACTCAAAACAACTCATTCCATTTGTTTTAGACCTAGTATAACACAAAGCTTGAATTATTTTGAGTCAAATTTTATAGATTAAGCGCTGGTATCGATTGGAATCTTAAAAAATATCTATTTAATTATGATTTCCGATGTATAAAATAAATATGCGAGAGGAATTTTTTGGCTTACATGAACGCATGATAAACAGTTCTAAACAAAGCACTAAATTAATGATTAAAAAAATTTAAGGACTAGAAGTTATAAATTTTTATATAGGGGTTTACTTTTCTCATGTTGCATGACAGAAAGAAAATTCCTACACACACATAAAATGGTGGGACCCGCATATATATATAATTAGTATTGTATATATATGTGGGGCCCACCATTTTATGTGTGTGTGACATGAGAAAACATTTTTCCTACAACATGAGAAATGTTTTTCCCTTTTATATAAGATCATAAAACATTACTTTACTTGGGCAGAAAGAGCTTTCAGTCCACGGTCAACCTTTCTTAGCCCAACTCGGCGGAAGAAAAACAGAAGAATGAAAGCCCAGATTGGTGCTTTGTGGAGTTTCAGACCTATTTTTACCAAAACCCACCATGAAGGTTGACATTGTATCAAAGGGACTGTGCATTAAAAGTAGGGGTGTTCATGATGCCCATGGCCTTATCTGCCTGCCCGCGCCCACTAAAAAATTGTCCTACCTAGCCCAAGGAAAAGCAGTCCAAATTGGGCTGAGCATAACTAGGTTGGGCATCGGGCATG
Source organism: Acacia crassicarpa (assembly GCA_034222035.1). NCBI lineage: Eukaryota > Viridiplantae > Streptophyta > Magnoliopsida > Fabales > Fabaceae > Acacia > Acacia crassicarpa. Next base: position 56,703,679 of record JAWXYG010000002.1, on the reverse strand, counting down.
GTATGTCACCTTGTTCATTTAGCCCTACCCAGTAGTTATCATATTTTTTATTTTTTTAATAGAATAAAAAAGTATTTTATATATATATATATATATATATATATATATATATATATATATATATTTTATAGAATGGTATTATATATTTTTTTACAAATTATATAACTTATAATTTTTAAAAAAATATCTTCATTTCTTCAGCTCTTCCTTACAAATTATATTTAATGGATTATGAATGTTATTTAATACTTCAGTTATTGATATTTGACTATTTGTTAAGAAATATGATTGTCTTTTTAATTTTAAGACTTAAGTTTTAGACTTATATTTGAATATTCCGAAGTGTAGAATTATGGATTTCATTTGAAGTTTGCAATATTGTTTATTAGGTATTGATCGAAGCTTTTTTTTTCCACATAAAGTGTGGCAGGGTATCACCACTTAGGCAGGTAAGGGTCGCCCTGCCCAGCCCATTATTGCCCTGCCCAAAAATTTTAGGGCTTCTATCGGGTAGGGTCAGACACTGGGCTTCATTTTACAGCCCAATAATCTTTTGGGTAGGGCATTAGGCAAGGTTCTTGCCCTGCCCATGAACACCCCTAATTATAAGTGTGTGACTAAAATTGTTGCAAACCTCCACATGGTTGGTTTAAGTTGAATGTTGATGGGGCTATGGAATTACACTCCTCTAAGGCCAGTTGTGGGGGATTAATTTGTGATTCCTTAGGTAATTGGATTGTCGGTTACACAAGGAAGATTGGCTTTTGTTAGGCTATGTCTGCTGAGGAATAGGCTGTAGCTGAAGGTCTTCAATTAGCTTGGGATCTGGGGCTACAGAAGATCATTTTGGAGTCTGATTCAGATGAAGTTATTCATCTGATTTTACATGCCACCTTGGTACTGGAAGCAATTTGATAGTTAAAGCTAGGGAAATGCTTTGTAGAGATTGGCAGATTGATGTTCAGGGCATCTGCCGTAATTTTAATAGAATTGCGGATGCTTTAGCCAGATGAGACATCTCTAATTCTACAATTTTAGATGTGTATCCTGCTCATTTGAGAGTTTGAGTTAACCAAGAGTGTTTAGGATTAATTCCTTCCTTTGTGTAATTTTCCTTTTGTAATGTAGGCATTTAGCGATATTTTCTATCAGAAAAAAATTGTTGCAAACCATATGAAAAGGGTGGTGAATGATTTATTATCTCCCTTTCAAGTTGGATTCGTTAAAGGAAGACATATACATGATAATATCATAGTAGGGCAAGAAATTATGCATATCATGAAGAAAGCCTGGGGGACTGATGATTGGGACTTCCCATATCAAGTACTCAATGATGTTGGCTTTGATGGTAAGTTTATCAATTTGTTAAGGATTTGTGTCTCTATAGCTTCATCTAACGTTTTGTGGAATGGAGTTCAAACAGAATTCTTCTTTCCTACATGAAGTCTTCGCCAAGGAGATCCTATTTCTCTTCTTTTGTTTGTGTTGTGCATGGATTGATTATCCATATAATCAGTGATGGAGTCAATTCAGGGGAATGGAAACTGATTGTGGTAACTAAAGGGGGTCCTTCTATTTCTCACCTAATATTTGCAGATGATATTCTCCTATTTGGGGTTGCTTTAGAAAGACAAACAGTTTGCATGATGGATTGTATTGATAAATTATGTTTTACATATGGAGAGAGAAATTAGTAAGAGCGAGCCTTCTATTTACTTCTCCCCCAAGAAGCCTTCTAATGTTGGAACAAGAATAAAGGATATTATGGGTATGAACATATCTACAAAGATAGGGAGATATCTGGGCTTCCCAATTTCAAGAAAAAAGAGGCCATCAGAAAATTTACAGTATATAATTGAACGTGTTTGAACAAAGCTTGCAATGTTGGGGGGGGGGGGGGGGGGGGGGAACTCCCTCTCGCTGGCTAGTTGTATTACTCTGGCCAAATCAATCATGAGTACTATTCCTTTGTACCCAATAATGGTGACTAAACTACTAGATAAAACAAAAGAACTAGGCCCACAATCATAAGTAAAAAGTTTAGAGCCCATTAGGAATTATAACGTCTCAATATCAAAATCTCAAATGTCAAAAAAAAAAACCAAAAAACAAAAAAGCAATAAATATAATGGCTAAAATTTTCATTAGAATCAAGATCCCCCAAAATAATCTGAAGTTTTTTTCCCAAAAAAAAATTCATAGTTATGTTGAAAATACAATTCCTGAGTTTACTTTGAAATTCCTTTTATTGGACTATATTGGTCAACTCCAAATCCCAGAGAAGAAAACTTTAACCAAAAACATAAAAACGCTCATATTAGTTGCATGGGAGGGGTACATATTATTGATGGACAGGAACCATCCCAACTGCCATTTGGTATGGATAGCAACTCATGCTCTTCCCAAAACCTTTTCTCACATTCCTTTTACCTTAAGTGACATCCAAACGAAGCAATACCTTACCAACGAAAAACCCCCCTCGTTACAATTTGTACACTTTTCAATTTGGCAGCACCAACCACAGCCTCCAGTGTACTAGCATTTTTATCGACACCTACAAAACAATACAAACTTGCTCTCAAAAATCCTCTGCTTTATATTACATATTCTTAACAATTGTTTCCACCATCATCAGGTGGTGAGTGAACAAGTGTTTGAAGAAAATGGTTTCAGTAGAAAGATCAAAGAAGAAATCCCAGATATGGAAGAAAGCCATGATTCACTTTTCTCTCTGTTTTGCAATGGGTTTTTTCACAGGCTTCGCTCCTACAGGTAAGTCTTCAACCTTCTCTTCCCCAGTCGCCACCTCCAATAGACCAGAATTAGCGCCACAGCCTCTGCAAGTGGCTCACCAGACAGTGAATGGCAACACAAGTTCGACTGCTCCGACGTCAAGATTCCCCAAACACAAAAAGAATCTGCGTGAAAACACAGAGCCCGACTTGAAGCCTCGTAGACTGATAATCATCGTCACTCCAACGAGCACTAAACTAAGGTTTCAAGGGGTGTATCTGAGAAAGTTGGCCAACACTATAAAGCTGGTTCCTCCGCCATTGGTGTGGATTGTGGTGGAACCACCAACGGAGTCCACAGAAGTGTCGGAGATATTGAGGAAGACAGGCATTATGTATCGACATTTGGTGTCTAAGGAAAACTTCAATAACTTGGAAGCCGAACTCAATCACCAGAGGAATCTCGCACTTAAACACATTGAGCATCACAGGCTAAGTGGGATCGTCCACTTTGCTGGGCTTTCCAATGTTTATGATCTGGAATTCTTCCACCACCTTAGAGATATCGAGTACGACACCTTTTCCTCTTATATTCCTATGTTTTAAACTTGCTGGATTTCTGTGAGAAAGGCCTTGTGATTTGATTTGTGTGTAACCGATCAGGATGTTTGGGACATGGCCGATGGCAATGCTAAAAGCAAACAGGAAGAACGTGAAGATGGAAGGAGCACTATGCGATTCCTCGCAAGTCGTAGGTTGGCATCTGAGGAATAAGAACAATGAAACAGATATGTTGAGTTCTCAAATTCGTATTTCAAGTTTGGCATTCAATAGTTCCATCCTCTGGGATCCTGAGAGATGGGGTCGCGCTTCACCTGTTCAAGATCCCTCTCAGGTAAATGTTATGATTTTTAGGCAGCCATTTATTTTTAAACAAAAAAGACACGCGAAATTAATTTAATATCGTATTCCCTGATCTGCTAGTCCTAGGACTAGAATTATGAAAAATATATATTTATTGTTTGTTGTGCACAATCATTTAATCACTACTTGAGTTTTGAGTGACTACTTGTGTTTAGGTAAGATTTAGCTATTCCCCAACAAACTTTATAAAAAGGAAGCCTTAAAAAAAAGGAAAAACGTGAGATGTCAGATTCATAACGATAGCATAATTGATTTGTTGAACAAATCACAACAATGACAACAGAATTTAGTACATAGGACATTATCTCAGTGATAATGCGGATTCCTTCTACTCCAAGATACAACGCACTCTTTTTTTTTTTTGTTATTAATTATTTTGGCACACTCCATTTCTTATTATTGGGCTTCTTTTCTCATTTTGTTAGAATTCAATCAAGTTGGTGAAGCAAGTAATTCTGGAAGATGAGTCGAAGCTGAAGGGAATTCCACCAGATGATTGCTCCAAAATCCTGCTCTGGCGTTTTAATTTTCATGTTCAACCCACTCTTAAACGTCAAGTTTTGAGAATTTCATCTTAAGGTGAGGGAGAGGCGAATAATAGATAGTAAATATAGGTAGATGCATATTTGAGACACAGACAGAAATTTATTTCTCTGCTATAAGCAATTTATTCAAAAAAATTTTTTTTTTCAATTTTACTTTTTCCTTCGGGGCCTTATTGATAATTTGATATATTGGTATTGATTGTTAATATGCACTTTGGTTGGCATAAGCGAGTTCATCTTCTGTACTATTCTTTTTTTATGTAGAAAAGTTTATGTGAGTTGAGTGTCAGGTTCAGTTAAAGTATATCTTTGGGCTTAAAGAACGTTTGCAGAGATACTTACAGATTACTCATCCACAAAATTGTCACATCGGTGGCTTACCCTTCCAACACAAATGTCTCGTCTGGGACTCGAGTTCAAGCCCCAAAAGATCCAATAGAATCTTACACCACTCTTGACTCTTGAGTCCCAAGAAGATCCAGAAGAGCCCCACACCATGCTAGATCAAGTAGTCGTTAGTTACCACATGTGATCTTTGAGTAAACGATTTTTTTTTTGGGGTTTTTTTACCAAAGAAAGTGAATAAATGAAGATTGGACCTTGTCTGTTGGCGGAAATGTATACGGAGCCCAGTTAGATTAGGCCCACGGACCAGTAAAAGCCCATTAAAGGCCCAAATGACGACGGACTAAATCTGTGACGAGTGACGACATCCGCTTTAACGATCTGGGAGCATGAGTTGCTGTCCATACTCCATAGTCCATACATGAGACATTAATCTTAAATCACAACTCAACAAAGTTTTCAATCATTTACCAAAAAAAAAAAAAAAAGTTTTCAATCACCAATACGGTGAGAATCACACAGACTATGATAATCAAGTACAATACGAGAAGAAATATTCCTTCTTTTTTTTTGATGTGGTGAAACTTTTTATCTTGTTAATGCTATGATATTTTTTCTTTAAAAAACAAACCAGTAAAACGACAACCAAACTACCATGCTTTATTTATAATTTGTCGGGAATAACAATTGCCCTCGTTCTGTGTAATGTTGTTCTGCGCTTTGTGAATGATAATGGCAGTTGGCAGAGCAGTTAAATCCATAATGTTTCTTTTTGTGTTAGGTGGTGTACAAGTCAATGTCGTCCAATTATGAATCATCACGTTTCATTATTATTTGGGATAACAACCCTTCTTATCATCGCTAACTAATGGGACAATGAAGTCCCACCACTACTCTTTCTGGTAATGCTGTTGAGTTTGTGTCCTGTTTGTGTCTTTGAGGCCGCTCGATCACAAACTATTGCCAAAAAACATACAGCACACTGCGGAATGCAAAAATGGAATACAATGCCCAATTTATCCAAGCATGCAAATATGGAATAAGCGGCACGTGTAATATACACCCATTTCAATGCTCTCTCCGTTTGCCTTTAATATAAAACATATTTTATGTAATTTGATTAGATTAAATTAGTTAATTAAGTTAATTAATATAACATATTTTCTAAAATTTCATATTCATATTTCTTAGTTACCTCATTCCTCATGCTCCTAGATTATTATTGAGTAAACATCAATAAGGGTAAATTTGAAAATAATAATAATAATTGTGAAAATTATATCTTATATTTAAGATCAAGAACAATTTTTAAATATATCTTATATTAAATATAGGAGGAGTAGTACAGTTTAAACATAGGAATGGATATTTTTTTATTTATGATGATGTTGAAATATTGAGTTGAAAATTTTGAATAATGATGTAAATATATATTTTAGGGAAATTTGGCTAAAATTCTATGTTTACAAAATTTATTGGAACTATGCACCTGATATTTTACACGTAGAAATTGTCAACAACCCACATAATTTCATAAACTGAAAGTTCAGGCTTTCTAATTCAGATCCTTCCAGTATGTCCAATAAAATTTTTAAACCAGTTTTGTTCATTGGTTTTCTCAAAAATTTATTTATTTATTACTCCCTCCGGTCCTAATTATAGGACATAATTACTAAAATTTGTAGAGATTAAGGAAAAAAGTTAAATTAGTTAATTTTACTTATTTTCCTAAAAAACCTTACTTAAGATTTAAAATGACAACAAGTAAGAGTTTTCCCAAACAGTACCTTGCGCACGTTTATTTTGAAAGAACAAGGCCGCACTGTATCTGCTGTGTTTCACAGTCTCAAATGGATAATGAATTTATAGAGATGCTTGCTGCGAAAAAAAACAAGCATCCCTATAAACCAGCTCTTTGACTATCCCTATTTTTTTAGCCATGCAAAAAAACAAAAATTAATATTTTGTTAGGTTATTTATAAGGAAAAATCAATTACTTTAAACAGATAGTTATAAGAAAATATTTTTAAATAAATCTTAAAATTTTTTATTTAAAATAAAATAATAATAAAAATAGAATCTCTCACTTGATAAAATATAAGTATCTTATTAAATTAATTATTGTAGAAAAAGTATTAGTGGGGTGGTATAGCAAAAATATGCAAAAATTGTTCAAAATTATTTTATTAAAAAAATAGTAGAATTGAGGTGTATGCGGTATTAATGAATTTCAAACATTATTTACTTTATAGAATATGTAGGTGTATTATGAAATTATTATTGTGTTTAATTATTATTGAAAAAATATCAATAAGGTTATTTTAGGAAAAAATTGATAAAAGTTTGAATGTTGTTCTATAATTAGGACCAAAATGAACTCTCAAATGTTATCTTATAATTAGGACCGGAGGGAGTATTTTTTTCTCCTAAACATAGATATCCTTCTAATGGAGATAATCTTATACGAAGTATTGTCAAACACTAAATGTGAGCATCTCTCCCAACATGAATTCAAATTTTGATTTATCACGTTATGAAAGACTAGTCCCTTTCACTAGACCGAATCCCTGTTTGTGAAAATATCCACAAGTATCATTTTATTAAAAGTAATCCTATTTGAGATACTGTTAATAGATAGTAAATGCAAACATTGCTTTTAACGAGGATTCAAAGATTAGTTTTGTAAGAACTAACTCTGTCGCTTGTAAAAGATTATTTATATTCGAGCAAAAAAAAAAGTAAAAGATTATTTATTTTTAAATAAAGGGTTCAATTCATAACAAAAGGAATTCAAATAAAGAGATGGCCACATCAACCTTTGAGTTCACGTGAGTATTTATGAGGAGTTTTGATGGCAATCACGTGGGGTTGCAAGCAGTACAAGGCTGGGGACCGTCAAAATATTGTTCACTGCAGCCTTCCTATCCACAGTATTTCCATTCAAATTGAGGTGGGCCCTATGACTTATTGAGGGCTCTGTTTTTCATTTCAAAAAAAAAAATTACTTCTTTTTTTTTTGTCAACTTTTTTTTAAAAATTACTGAGAGCTTATCTATCTACTAGTATACTGTTACTTATGGTCACGATTATTACCTATAAATAGTTATATTTTTTACATGTCTCCGTTTACATAAAATATAATTTTTAAATAAATTATATTATTTATGAGTAATAAAAAATATAAGTTATTTCTCCGAGGCTTGTTTGAGATTTTATTTAGGATCTCAGAACTAACTTTAGCTTTTTTTAAAGGTTGGTTGGAATTAAAAATCATGTTTGATTTAACACTGAGACGTTAGGTTGGAAGCCAAGTTTTAAAGTCTATAACTTTAAAGGTAAGCCATGTTTTGGATTCTGCTGCTTGAATTATGAGGTGTGAGTGAAGTGATAGACACTATTATATTGGACATGGTATAAAATAATAGACATGTTGATGTATGCACTCATCAGTATTCACAATGTAACGTCGTCTTCAAGATACCTTGTTTTTTTTTTTTAAATAATGCAGCTTTTCAAACTTGTGCACCCTTATTCGTTGTCAACGCTGCCCCCAATTTGAATCATTCTCAATTATTAAAATAAATGGAAATCAATTTTATATTCACACACTTTTTTAATTTCGTGTTAACTTCCCTTGATTTATAATTCATTTCATCATCTGTTTCAGTTAAAATCATCCTAATCGGATTTGAATTTTCCTGCCTGACTTGGCATCGCTATAGTATTAATCTCCTCCTTCTCTCTCCCTTGACAGATAAATAGGGGAACGGCTTTCCTGCTCGAGCAAGGAGCCCTTGTTTTTTTGGGGGCCACCATCTTGTCATCCAAATTAGATTTGAATCGTCCCACATTTTATTTTTATATTTTTTTAATAAAAAAAATGTCAGTATCATTTAGTAGCCTAAAGTATCTTACCCGTCAGCACTCTAAAATATTTTTTCAAGATCATGAAGTATTTTTTAATATCTTAAGATATCTTTTTTAATACCAGTTAGTACCTGAAATAATTTTTTCAAGATCCTAAAAACATATTTACTGATTGGCACTAAAAAGATACTTTAGGTACTGACTGATACTATAAAATACTTTATGATCTTGAAAAATTATTTTAGAATTTTAAAAAAATATTTTAGAATAGTGATACTAAAAAGATACTCACGTGTGATGGTGAAAGATGAGTGACCAGCCGGGAAACCGTTCCTTCCTACTAATGGGGGCCAATTTTGGAAGAGGATTCCCTTATGATCACATTTCTCATCATCTCTCTCACAGGCAAATCCTGACCGTTGAAATCTTGATCCAAGGGTTCAGAAAATTTTGGGCCCTTGGATCAAGATTTCAACGATAAGGATTTGTTGATGATGAAAAATGGGTAGAGAAATGATGATGAGAAGATCCGGACTCGTCAATTTTCTGACCTGCTTTTTTTTTTTCAATGTTTTTGTCTCGTATCTCTTACCCACTCCAATCTTTGATTATTGCATTGTACTCATGTGATGTTTGGGATTCGATAGTCAATGCATATGTCGTGAAAGGCGCTTACTGTTTGTGGCATACCCATATATGAAGGGGCCTCTATTTTACAGAAAATATCAGATGAGTCATAGTACTTTGTTTTTTTAAAATTTTTGTAGCTTTTTGTATTTTTTTCCCTTGTCTATGCTGATACCTTGATAGGAATTAATAAAGATGGAATCTGGTTTTTTTTGGGAAGTGATTTGACATTTAGGTTTAATTTTTTAAAAAAAACTGTTCTATTTATATTTTAAAAAATAAATTCATTTAGTTGCGTTTTGTATGCCACCATAATTGAATAAAATCAGCGTGCCACATTATTTGATGTGTTCACATATCCCATCACGTTTCTATTAATATTGATGGGTGGGTTCAAGGGGACTCTACATTCAAAGAAATTGTGATTTATATGTTCCACCTTTTTGTCGTTGGCATATATATTTTAAAATAAATAAAAGGACTTAACATCAATAGGCAATTAAAAAAGTATGTGAAAGAAACTTTATCTTGATTTACATGAATATACTTTTTAAACACCTATTCAAGCAAACCTTTAAAACCAAGTTAATTAAGAACACTTATTCCATTAAGTTGTTGTCTCGAGTTTGCTAAGATTCTAAAGATCCTATTCTCTTTAGTTTTAATTATAAAATCAATTTTATTTTTTTGTAGAGATTAAGGAAGTTAATTACTTTAAAGTAATTTTTGTTAAAATTAATTAATTTGATCAATAAATCAATATATAATTTAAGAATATACAATATATAATATAATTAAGTAACTTATTTATCTTTTTTAGTCTCTAAAAAAATCGATTTGGCCTATAAAATAGGACTGCAGGTAGCATCAATGATTCATTTTACCAGTATTAGAGAATTTTCATCGCCGTTTGGATGATTATTACTATTACATTATACCCCCGGGAAAATTTGAACTCAAGCCTAACACTTTCGCGCGGGTATTTTATGAAAAGGAAAAGGAAAAAAGAATCAAGCGTCAATCTGAGATCTCTCTGTCACACCTCACAAGCTTCTCTGCTACAGCACTGTAAAACAGTTAAAGGAGGAGGGTGGTGAATAATTAAGGCACGGCGGTGGTAGATTGGATTGGCAGCACGGAAATCAAAAGGCATGAACATTGTGACTTCTTCGTACGTTTGATTCTGTGATAGTGTAACATCGAGGTTTATTATTAATGTTAATAAGGTGGGGACCACTGAGCGAAACCCAGGTAGTGTGGCTGTGTGGGGACATTGATATATCCACCAAAAACCAGCTGGTCGTCTTCTTCCCTCTCTCCTTTTCTCATATCATGGAAAGCCTCTTGTCAAGATCTGATTTCGTTTCCCTCTGATTTCAACTTCAAATCCTTTTTTTGTTTCTTCTGTCAAGAGATGAAGGGCTTATTTGCGATCTGACATCTTGGTTTTAGTTCAGGTATTTCCATTCTCTTTCTCTCATCGTAATTGGTCCCTCAATTTGCTATTCTGGTTTAGCTCCGTATTTGATTCCCTCTACTTCGTCATTTTCTTCTTTCTTTGATTCTCTGCTTACGTTCTTCGATTGAGGAATATATTCCTAATTCCTGAGTCCGCTAAAACTTTCTCAAATCTCAACAACATAGTGGTGTTTCTAAATTTTCACCGGAGGCTTGTCATCTTGCAATGCATTTTGATAATTCTGAACTTTTCTGTTTCATCTGTCTGAAATTCCGGAAATGAAGATTTTATTAGTCGGTTATATGTTTGAGTCAATATCAATTTGAAGAACCGAGATCAGAAAACTGTTGTCTAGTTTACCAAACGTTACGTAGATTCCTTTTACGGGACATTACTCGATATATAATCGGTAGGATGACTGTCAGTCAGTTATGGATTAGGCTCTGGTTTTTATGCTTCCCTTTTGCTTCTTTAAGCTTGTGTTTGTTTTGGGTTATCAGGTATGAGATCTTATCATTTTTAATATTTCTTGATTCTTGACATTGGATCAAATCGAGGAATGCCAAGAAGATGGGGAGGAAGGGAAGTTGGTTTTCTACTGTGAAGAAAGCTTTCAGCCCAGAGTCAAAGAAAAAGGAAGATCAGGTATGCTAAGCATACATCTGGTTTATCTTAATTCTGTAAAACAGTTCTGATAGTTTTAGCTCCTAATATCGCAGAAATCAAGCCAATCAAAGAAGAAATGGTTTGGGAAGAAAAAATTGGAGATCTCCTCACATTCATACGTGGGTTCTGAGAAAACAGAACACCCCCCTGCTCCTCCACCTGAAGAAATTAAATCATACAATGTTGAGAATGAAGCCAGCCAAAGCCATGTTCTTGAAGTTTCAACTGCTGTGGAAGCTGAGAGACCAATCCCTGCCATTCAGAGACCAGTTGTTGCAATTCAAGCCCCTAAAATCTCTCGGTTTGCCGGTAAATCAAGGGAAGAGGTTGCTGCAATAAAGATTCAGACAGCTTTTAGGGGCTATCTGGTAAGTCTTGCATTTTATAGAAGACCAATGTTGTTAACTCTTCATATGTTTCTTCTAAAGTCGTAGGTTTCTTATCTTACATGAAGTTAAAAGCTTTGGGGGCAATCAGGGGGTTCAGAAGTGAAATTCTTGTTAATTGAATGTTGAGTCAACTTCTTGAATGAAATTTCTGTAAAAATGTAGGCAAGAAGAGCTTTGCGAGCTCTAAGAGGGCTAGTCAGATTGAGGAAAGTAATGGAAGGACCAATTGTAAAACGCCAAGCCACTAGCACTCTTCGTTCTATGCAAGCTTTAGCTCGTGTGCAATCTCAGATTCGTTCTAGGAGGATCAGGATGTTCGAGGAGAATCAGGCTCTGCAAAGACAGCTCTTACACAAGCATGCAAAAGAGCTCGAGAGCATGCGGGTCTCTGGGTTTTCTCTCTTTGTTTTTCACCCAACAATGCTTTATCCTTGTCATCAATACAATAAATTTAGTGAGTTCTGAACTTTGTTTCAAATTCTCATCACAGATTGAAGAGGAATGGGATGATAGCCTGCAATCCAAAGAACAAATTGAAGCCAAGTTACTACAAAAGTATGAGGCAGCCATGAGAAGAGAAAAAGCTCTGGCATATGCATTCACTCATCAGGTTCTCTATCTGCTTATGAATTTATTCCACTCATTATTTTTCCTCCTGTGATCTGCTTGATGAGGTGACAAGGTCACTCATTTTTACTTGTCAATGCAAGTAGTATATTCAACACAAATGAACAAGTTTTGATTCTTTTGATGATAAAAAACGTCCAACAGCAAACATGGAAGAATTCAGCCAGATCAATAAACCCAATGTTCATGGATCCAACAAATCCTACATGGGGCTGGGGCTGGCTGGAACGGTGGATGGCAGCTCGGACATGGGAGAGCCGAAGCACAATGGAGAAAGAAATGAACGATGACCGTTCATCTGTGAGAAGTTGTAGCCGCAGCGTCACCGGCGGCGGAGAAATCAGCAAATCATATGCTCGTTACCAACTCAATTCTGAAAAGCAATCTCCCTCAGCAAGCCAAATCAACGACTCACCTAGCTTCAGATCATACTCAACTCCTTCAAAGCCAGCTTCCAGAAAACTCAAGCATGCTAGCCCAAAGAACAGTTTTGCAATGGATGATGATGTTAGAAGTTCGGCCAGTGCGCAGTCAGGGAGGTTCCGGCGGCATTCCATTGGTGGCGCGTCGGTTAGAGACGACGAGAGCCTTGCGAGCTCGCCGGCCGTTCCGAGTTACATGGTGGCGACTCAGTCTGCAAAAGCTAAGTCCAGGACGCAGAGTCCATTGGCAGCTGAGAATAGCACGCCACAGAAGGAGAGAGATAAAGGGTCTTTTGGGACTGCAAAGAAACGGCTTTCTTACTCGCCGTCGCCGGCGAGGCCACGGCGGCATTCGAGTGGCCCACCGAAGATAGAAAACAACTTAAATGCAGAAATCACTATGGGTAATGGTGGGGCTGCTTAAATAAATCAAAAGAGGAAAGTTTCAGAGGTGAGGTTGGAAAGATCGTCTTAGAAATGTTCGCTTGACTTGAAGGTTCCATTTTACTTGACTTTATAATATCGTTCTGAAGGCATTTGAAGTCGTTTTACCTGCCGATTGTCTTTCTTTTTTGGGAATTTGTATCATCTTGTGTTTTTTCCTTTTTTTTGTATTTTCTCTCAGACGGAAAAGGGTTCTTACAAGAACAGGTTGATATCTCCCTTGTAATAGCAGATCATCATTCTATTTGAAGATCGTGATTTCTCATTTGAGACATATCATGTATATTCCATTTCGTTATCTCGTTGATTTATACTCCCTCCGTTCTAAATATAAATATAATTGATTTTTTTTTTGAGAAATTAAGGAAATTTATTTGATCATATTATATGTTGTGTATTCTTAGATTATATATAAGTATATTATTCAAACTAATTAGTTTAAAGAGAAAAAATAAAACATAAATACTTTAAAGTAATTTAATGAGTTTCCTCAATCTCCTAAAAACAGTTAACATTATTTTATATTTAGGGTCGAGAATATTCAGACAAGATATGATTATCAGTCAGTATGGCTAGAAATTCGAATACTGAGATGTTTTGGCTCCGTTTCTATCTTCATATATTCGAATACTGGTGATCTTTGGAGGATTGTAGTTTGTGGGAAAGAATGACATCTGTACATTATATAATTGTGGTCCAATTTTGTAGTGTGAATCCAAGCATATACGATGAAATACTGAAACAAGATTGATGCCCTTTCTATCCTAACAACATCCCTCTCTCACATGCTTATTGTTCGGTGCTTAAAGGTTACTCACTACGCAGTACTCTATTTAGTTCAATGAAGAGAAGGGAGAAGGATTTTAATGTGAAAGTTTGGGATTTGGAGGAAGAAATAATGACAAATGGGCAAATTTAGTTAGATTATAACGTGAGTGTTTGGGTAACACCTAAATTATGGTTTTAGAAGTTACTTTCAACATAACAATACAAAACTCATCTTACATACTTACCTTATAAATTGTAAAAGTTATTCTTCAAAAATTAATCAAAACATTGTGTGTTTGAATTAACTTTTAGAGAATACCACTCTGATCCTATTTATAAGTCTATTTTAATTAAATCACGCATAGAGCTGTCAATCAAGGTCGGCCCGTGAAGGGCCAGGGCCTAACAGGGCCGGCCCTCCAGGGCCTGGAGTAAGAAAAACACTTGTTTTTCAAAGCCCGGCCCGAGAGCACCAGGGCCAAGGCCGGCCCGCAGGGCCTGGAAATTACTATTCCAAATTTTAATTATTTTTCCTCCATTTTTTTCAAAGAAATATAATTAGTAAATTACAACATAAATCATCTAACAAATAAACACAGTCACTAATTCATAATCAAAAGCAAACTATGTTCACAAATAACTTATATAAAACATAAAAAGCATACTATTAATTACTAAGCGACATTAGTACAATGACTATTATTGTCGTCATCTTCGCCACTATCATCAATTTCAAACGACATTTGATTGTTGATCCTTTATTATTGTCTATAACAAATAAAAAAATACATATAAATTATTAAAATATCCAACTTCAACAAGTGTTCAACTTCAAAAAATAAAGAATAAAAAAATTGAAGGGCCCAATGGGCCGTCCCCTGTAAGCCTTTGGCCCTCCAGGGCCAAACATCACCTCTCTCCTCTAATTTCCAAGCCCGGCCCTTAAAGGGCCAGGGCTTAAATGGGCCGGCCCGCGGCCTGGCCCGTTTTGACGGCTCTAATCATACATAACAATAAGAGGTAGTTAACTCAATGATTACGGGGTAAATTTTCAATTTTTCCCTTATTTATAGAATGAGTATCTTTCAACTCTTTCTTTACTCACTATTTTCATTTGTTTTATTAATATGGACAAAATTGTCATAATCTCATTTCTTATTCGAAAGAGGACTTATAAATATGATTGAATTTTTTAGTTAAAAATGACCTATAAATAAGGCCACCATGGTAATTTTTACGAGTTATACATATTAAAAGAGTTTTATCTTGACTTACAGAAAATGACTTTTAAAACTACAATTTCAGAATTACTCAAACCCCCCTCAATTATACAAAGGTTTGTTAATACATAATACACCCTCCGGTCCTAATTATAAGACATAGTTGACTTTTTTGAAGAAATTAAGGAAGCTAATTAAATTACTTTAGACTATTTTTATTTTTTCTTCAAACTAATTAGTTTAACTAATAAACTAATATATAATCTAAAAATGCACAACATATGAAATGATCAAATAACTTATTTAGCTTCCTTAATATCTCCAAAGAAAATCAACTATGTCTTATAATTAAGATCAGAGCTAGCAATAGACTATTTGTTCACTTCTTACAATTTCGTTGTAAAGATAACCAACCATGCTGTAAAAGCTTTGTACTTCGCCAATAACACAACTTTCTGTGGGTAGCTATTGTCCTATTGATCTATTGAATTCAAAGGTCAACGGATTTCATAATCCTCATATAGAAGATACTCAGATCGAATTACATTTGACGGGGCGGGAAAACTAGTTCGTTTTACTTTTATATGCTTTACAGCAACATTTGTAATATGCCGTTAAGCACCAAAGAGGCACCGAGCATTTCTGGAGGATCCGATTTGACAAGTGGGAATATAGTATGGAAATGTTATCCATCGGACAGAATTTTGCCGCTCAGTTAATGAAGATACCCAAAAAAAAAAACATCCTAAACAAGATATAACAGATACAATGTAGTATGCAAATGGGATAAAGTGGGGAAAAAAACAACCTAAGTGTTGTTGCTTTTACTTTTACCTCTATCTCCAAAAGCTCTTGTGATCCAAAATTTTCGGACCAGCAATGGATATTGTCGTGTTTCAAGCTCCATCCAGCATTGGAGCAGCCTGTGGTATTTACAATCACAGCTTAAGGAAGCATGAATCAGTAGCCACGTGTCATTCCGTATCAGAAGCTAAAACTGGTAAATCTTCCTCAATTGCAGTTTCCTCTTGTTTTTCAAGCGGACCTTGAGGGGTTCCAAAGAGGGTGGAGAATATCTGCCTATGACATTCATCACAGAAGAAGAAATAGGACAAGTGGCCTTCATTTGGAAACTTGTGGATAACTGCCTCTGGCAAAACTCGTCTAATGTATTCCGCCATTGATGGTGGAACCACCCTATCATCCAATCCCTGTTCAGGATTGAAAAAGAAAGCATATGAGAACAAAACTAACTAGCTAATCATCAAAATGAGCTCATTCTCCATGTGATATTGTTAGCATAGAAGAAACAGTCAAACAGTCATAGACAAGGACATTTGAGTTCAAACCTGCCATATGTTTATAGGGCCAAGAAATCCTGCTAATTCACATTCTGCTTGACTGTACATGGACTTCAACCAAAGAAGCAAGCCTCCTGTTTGGCACTTCCTGTGCACCTGAAGCTCTGTTAAATCAAATCCCCAATTTGTTACCTGCAGAACAGCTTCCTCTATAAATGGCTGTGCGTTTCCCTGACGTACTGACTCCTCCACATTCCGTTGCCAAAATTCTTCAAATGCAGGCTCTTCTAACAGAATTTCGTCCTGAACATGCCAAAATGTTAATTTGACAGATCATGACAGAAATCTCATGCCTTTTATCAAACTGAGGAAATCTTTTACCAAGCACTGTGTTTTAATTCCTATTTTTAAATCAGCTTCACTATTCACTCAGATAGCAGTTTCACAGGCAAGATTAGAGGAAAGCAGCAAGAGCCCATTTTCAAATGGATAATAATAATTTGCAGTAAGAAGCATATCAACAAAGCCCTCACATTCTATATGATAACTACAAGAACAATGATATTATAATATGAAGATACTGTAGCACTCAATTCCCCTTATAATACTAAGATCAAACCCAATGATTCTATCCATGGCTATCAGTTTATGTAGCTTCAGTTAATTAGATATAGCAAATTTCAAAAGGGTTGACATATTAGATGATTCTACATATTTTAACCAGTTAAGGACAGACTTTTCCAGGATACACCTAGGGATTAGCTTCCATTCTATATCCAGTTGTTAAAACATGAGTATTTTAATCAACCATGTGTTAGCATGTGCAGACAACAGCCAATGATTGATGGATCCAGTTGCTTCCAGTCGACATGAATTCACAAAGCTATTATCAATGCATATAAAATAAAAATTCTAACAGATAAAAAAAGGGCAACAACTGCTCGTAACATGGTTCAAGGATTAGTATATTCACCTTCTTTCCCAAGGAAACAGTCAACTGCTTATCAATCTTATCATGCTTTCCAGACAAGAAGCTTTTCCGGTAGAAAAAGGACAGAAGCTTTGGAAATCTACGAGCCAATGAATACATGAACTTCCTCCTTGGCAGCCATTTCTCCCAAGTTCTTTTGATCTCATTCTGAGTCATCCGTGGCTCAAATGGATTGATCATAGCAGCTAGCATAGCTGCACCTGCAATTTAAGGTAATATCGTAGATAACATCGGACCCTCAAATATATTTATTTCTATTTGTGCAGGTAGCATGGGAGTAGAAAAAGAACAAACAAGTTTAATAGAGGAAGGACACCATGCAGAACATAACTTTCATTGCTATATACTCGAAGAATATTTGCATTAAGCTGTATGAACGGAGATAAAACCAATATCATAGATGGCATTCACACTGTATATTACCAAAAGTCTTAAGCAGCAAAGTCTATCATTAAGTCTCAAATTAAACTCTTAAAATTTAAATCTTCAAAAGCAACCTTAAATCAATAGGTGGGAAATATGAATTTACAGATGTTGAACAGATAGCTTTTAAGCAGAATCTAAACACTAAAATCATGATATAGTCGAATACCGGCAATTCTGTCGGGAATATATCTGAGTGAAGCCCAAGCATGAATGCATCCACTTGAGTGGCACAGTACCCAGAATTTGTCACTGATATTGACAGCATTGACTAGATGCAGCAAATCCATGGCCGAGGAGTTCAGATTTCTCTTGGGATGAGGATCACTTTCCCCAAAACCCGGAAGATCATATGTGACAAAACGTATGCCGTACTCTTCAAGCAGAGAAGCTTTGACACCAGGTATACCTTCCAATGGCGGAAGAAACAACAATAAATCAGACAGCAGACAAGAAAATAGGATCTATTGTAGGTTCCAGGTGAGAATATATGCTAGAGATTATGAATGTCAATCCTGAAAATTTAAAATTCTGACAACTCACCTGCTAGCCTGGACGAAAGAAAAGCATGTGGAGCAACAAGGGAAAATCTAGCATAATCAGCAGGAACACCTTGCTCTTCATAAGCCATGTATCTACCATCAGGAAGAAGTATGCGCCTAGCACTGGGAGGATGCACGCGCACCTTTACCGCTGGGGTTACAGAGTCACGGTTGGGATCTACACTAATAGCTGCAAATTGCTTATAAAGGTCAGTAAATTTCATACCAAATTGACATCATCACGCAAATATCATTCATAAACAATCATCGTAATCTCTCTGGAATCTAATAAAATGCACATAGTAAGTGATTAAAATAGCATTGACAAAGAAGAAACAATATCAAGGAAAGGGAAAAGAAAAATACGAAGGAAGAGTGCTCTAAGTTCGTGGAGACATAGATATAAATCAAGGTTTATCATTACCAAAAAAAATGGCTGAACAACAATTTGAGAATCTTCTATTACTTCATCAATTAAAGTCAATAATAGCCAAATCGATTGTGAAGAGTAGTGAAGACTCTAAATGAGCGAAGCCGACACTCATGCACAGCACACATACCCTGCGTCCGAAGGGACGTGAGCAATAAATACTTCCTAATAGTAATTCAAATACTGTAAGTTACTATAGGTTAATAAATGAATAATTCTTTTACCATAAGAATTCAAGTACCATAAGTTACTATAGAATCTGATAACGGATGCTAATTATAATTTTTAACCATGAAAATGATTCCACACAGAGGTGATATAATCTTGCAGAAGAAGAATCGCCCAATGTTATGGAAGTCTTAGAGGATAAGAGGAAGTTCAGAATTTCAAAGCTCTATCAATATCTCCAAAAACAGAATTAAACTTACAACTAAAAAAGGGGGCCAAGGGCTGGTGCTGGCCCTCCCTCTACTATATGGATATGGCATATCAATTTATTACCAACCATCTACTTAAGAAAAAACAAGTTAATGAAAAGAAACTCTAATTAATGAACAAATGAATTAAAGAAAGAGCGAACAGAGAGGGAAGTCAATAAGGTAACCTGCGAGTGCAAGAATGAAAACGAAGAAGACGACCGACCAAGCTTGAAACGGATCCCGATCCTCGGGCAAAAACTCATTGAGAAACCTTAATCTCTTCGAAGCCTTAGCACAAGGCCCTCGGAGCTTTCTCACTACATATGAGTTTTCGTTCAAGAAATTCTGTTGCACAATGTCCCTACAACCCCTACCAAATTCCGTAAGTATCTCACACCAAGCCATCACAAATCCCACGGCCTGATCCTTGAAGCTCTCTCCCGATCCCTCCGACTCAACTGTCAACGATTCACGGGGCATATACTCCGATCTTCTTATCTCAAACGACGTCGTGGGGGATTCCATAGGATTTCCGGTATAACGTACGCCGGAGCTGTCCACAATACTTGACAGCTCGTCTCTCCACGAGTCCACTTCCGCCATTTACACTCAAAATAACAGTCACATCTAGCTCACCCCTCAGTAGTTGATGAAATCCCCCGTCTCAGAAGCACTTTCATGATCAGGAATTTGGGAAAAAGGAGGTCACTTCTGATGTTTATATATAAAAATGAAGTGACATAGAGTGATGATGGCAATGGCCAACCGGAACAAAACAGAACTGAAATGCAACTTTTTGAAAGCGTAATCTTGAAGCAATATTTTCCAATTAAAAAATTCCGACCAGTATTCAAAATGAAGATAAAAAAAATTACAAAAAGAAGTTCATTTTACAGTTTAGCAAACAGTGAAAAAGAAAAGAGGGAAAAAAAAGGAAGGAAGGAAGAGGGAAAATGCTAAAAAGTTCCTCTGTGTTTAGTGTGTACTGTGCGGTTATTAGTCTCTATCCCTTTCCGACGCTTGAATTTGCGTTCCGATGAAAAGTGAAAATCTATTTTGGCATTCCCCGGTCTAACAGAAAATCAGAAAAATATACGAATTAGAGGATAGGCAAAGAATTGGGAGAGCGAGTAATGATAGGCAGAATTTGAACGTGAGACCCTTCGATTAACAGATAAGGCATGGGTGGTCCATCCAACGGTGACTGTATGGACACGTCAGCAAATAATACGGCGCCCAACTTACGCCTGGCTCGGGGCTTGGTCGGCGCGTGTCTGGCGTGGCAGGTGCGTGGAGAGTGGTTACCTGTAGCTGTCGGTCGAGGTGTAGTGTCCGTCACCAAAACCTAAAGACGGACAAGGATGAGGATGCCCCATGTGCTCGCACTCTATCATTCTGGTCATTTTCTAACCTCCAGAGATTATTCGCAAAAAAATGCAGAAGTTTTAGATTAAATTTCGATTTGATTTATGAACGAGTTGTTGTGGACTTGACCCCAATACAATAATTCAGTTAACTAATTGAATATGCATTTAATTATATGGAATGCCACTCATGTTAGGTTTTAAAAGTTGTGGTACGACGAAGCAGGTGGAATGGAGGAAGAGGTGACGTGGAAAATGGATTGTTTGGGTCATGACTCATGAACAAAGGGCACTCCTCAGTCCTCACTCCTCACTCCTCACCCACAGTGGCTTGCGAAAAGCAGGAAGAGGGAAAGGGGAAAAGGGGCAAGGAAGTGGTGGTCCAGGGGCATAATCCTGAACTCCTCATCCCAGTCATTACACTACTTCAGGGTCAAATCCGGAAAATACCAGACAATGATGGTCGTGTGGGTTTGGTGTCGAGGATGGCCCACCTTGGCCGCTTTGGATCACCAACTATTCATATCCCCGGGTAAATTAATTCATGCCTCTGGTCATAGCGCTAGCGTTGGTATATTTAGTTAAGGAGTCAGTCTTTACCCCAAAATAAAAATAAAGAATGTTTGATATCCAACAGTTGATGTGAGGGCTTTATTGGTGGACAATCTATAAATACCTTCGTAAGCGCTCTTTAAGCCTGGAAGCATATCCTAAACCTAGTGGAGTACCTATGTCTACCCCACCTAAACTTCCTCTTATTAAAAAAAACAAAAATAAAAATTTGGTCATAAATGTATATAACTAGTAGAACTACAATATAGTAAAAGCTAAATAGACTCATACATGCGACACTTGGTATAGAGATGAGAGATCATGAGGGTCCCCAAAATGCAACATACATCGTAGTAACTCCGTTTCGAGCACCCAATTTGATACTAACAAAAATTGATTTGAGGTTACAGAGTATTCATGCTAGTGAATGACTTGCAACGTGACATCCGACACTATTGCTGCACAGCGCCATTTATGTCCTCCTGATTTTTTTTCCCCTCTTGGGAATTTTCATGGCTCCCTCTTTTGTCAAATTCTTCGAGGAATGATGGGGCCCAACCCAAGCAAAGGTGCCACGTATTATGTTTATATCATGACAAGAGAGGCAGGCACCTGATTTGGGGTCTGCATTTTTGTCTCCCCACTTTTCTTAGCGGATGAATAATAGCTCATTCTGAGCCATTTTTTAAATTTTAAATTTACTTTTATTGAGAATAACAAGAAATAGCATTAATAAAATTATACCATCACGCAAAATAACGAAGTAATAACGATATAGAGTACAGTATTACTTAAAAGGAGGGGCAATGTGAATTTCGCAGCAAAAGAGGTGATTGTTTGAAGCAAGGGGAATACAAGGAAAAGACAGGGCACATGGGGGGCGTTGGTGATTGAGAATCCGTTGACGGCAACAGAAAATCATACATATAGCCACCTTCGACGCCTTATTCTACTTCTTCATTTTTGCGGTCCCCAAGTGCACAAAGGGGGCAGACGGCGAACATGAATTTTAAAGGCCTATTTGGGTTGAGATGGAACTCCTCTTATATAATTATGGGTTAAGGTGCGTCTAGCACATTAAACTATTGGCTCAGGAGTGTCCAGCACAATTAACTATTAAGTGGACCCCCCCAGCACAACAAACTTTTAAAGAGGAGCGCCCAGCACAACGCCGTTAACAAAAAGCTAACGCCGTTAGCAAAAAAGTTAACGTACGTTATCTAAGGAGCGTCCAGCACAACAAGCGCTCATCACAACAAACTATTATTCCAAGAGCACCGAGCACAAAATTATAAATTTTACTAAATTAAATAATTTTTTTCTCAATTGTCATTATTCAAAACTACTTGTATAAATATCTATGGACAAAAATTACTCATTCTTCAATTTTCTCAAAATTATAATTTGCTAAAATAAACAAAAATTTTGATTAAAAATATAATTATATGATTTAAATAAAACTCAAGGTGTTTTATAGTTTATGATATATGTTAAACAAGAAAAATGATTTATTTTTATTTTAGAAGAAATTTATGTAAGTTAAAAAATTCATTTATGTTAATAAAATTTTAAAAATCTAAAAATTTAACATAGATTTTTTTTATATGCTTTAGAAATTTTATTAAATTCATTTAATGTTTAGATTTCTAAAAAAATCTATGTTAAATTTTTAGATTTTTTAAATTTTATTAACATTAAATAAATTTTTTTTTTGCTTAACATATATCATAAATTATAAAACATCTTGAGTTTTATTTAAATCATATAATTATATTCTTAATCAAAAATTTTGTTTCTTTTAACAAATTATAATTTGGAGAAAATTGAAGAATGAGTAATTTATATTCATAAATATTTATACAAGTAGTTTTGAATAATGACAATTGAGAAAAAAAATTATTTAATTTAGTAAAATTTAGAATTTTGTGCTAGGCGCTCTTGGAATAATAGTTTGTTGTGCTGGGCGCTCCTTAGATAACGGACGTTAACTTTTTACTAACGGCGTTGTGCTGTGCTTTCCTTTTTAAAAGTTTATTGTGCTGGATGCACCTTAACCCTATAATTATCTCACATACTGTAAATCATGTCAGAAAAACAGCTTCAACCATTTATCTAAACAGACATATTCACCTATAGCCTTTGAGCTAGAGGGGATAAAATCTGTTTTGTGGGTGGGGTTTCACCTACAAACTTTTGTTATTAGAACCCCTCCTCTAAAAAGAAAAATCCAACTTGTGACTCATGAATCAATAAGGAGAAAGGTTAAAAAATGAGACAATAAGAAGAAAGGCTAAAATGAGAGGATATGTGCCAATGCTTATTATGATCGAGTGATAAAGTACTCGTTATCCTTTAAACATGTCTTCAACTTGAGACTTGTAAATAGAGTAGATGTCATTGACACCTTAGAAGTAGGTCCAAAATATGGGAGGCTCCTTTTATAAAAAATAAAAATAAAAACAGGGAGGATATGCACTAAATTTATTATACATGACCAATAGATATACTACATGGCTCTCTACCCATGTGATGGGAACTCTCATATATGGAAGTTCATTGTCTTGCGAAGAATCTTCCTTTTAGCTTTCAGCATGTGCTAGTGAGGTGCCTCAAAAATATTTTTAAAATGTGACCTCAACATGACCTTCTTTAGCTTCATTAGTGTAAAAAAGAACTTTAAACCGTCTTATTTAGACTGGATTATAGAAAATTAGGTCTTAAAAGTATAACCGGTGGCAGTTTCGTAAATATAAAGAATTTTTTGGACCAAATTATAAAGGATCCGGTCTTAAAAATATGACTGGTGGCACTTCCATAAATATATAGAACACTTTTAAGACTGAATTATAAAAGATCCAATCTTAAAAGTATGAACGGTGGCAATTTTGTAAATATATAGAACACTTTTAAGACCGGATTATAAAATATCCGGTGTTAAAAGTATGACCAGTGGTAATTTCGTAAATATCGTGAGAAAACGCCGATTAGAGATGAGTTCGAGAATGTGATGATTTATTGCTTAATTGGAATTATATACAGATGCTAATAAATAAATAATCTTTTTGACTTGGGTAGTTCCGATAATCTAGGGATGAATATAATTATGAAATTCAAAAAACCTCTGCTAACTTAATTCCTAAAATCTCTCTAACAACTTAATTAAGATTATTACCATTAGTAATATAATTACAAAATTCAAAAAACCATAATCTGCTAACTTAATTCCTAAAATCTCTCTAGCAACTTAATTAAGATGATTACAATCAGGAATATAATTACGAAATTCAAAAATCATGATCTGCTAACTTAATTTCTAAAATCTCTCTAACAACTTAATTAAGATAATTGCACGATATAATTATATATGCTAACTAATATTTCCAATAAATATATAAAACACTTTTAAGACCGGATGTTTGTAAAAATAGGTTTTAAAAGTATATTTTTAAGACCGGATCCTTTTTGATCCGGTCTTAAAAGTATATTTTTTTTAAAGTATATTTTTAAGACCGGATCCTTTATAATCCGGTCTTAAAAGTATGACCGGTTGCAATTTCGTAAATATATATTTACGAAATTGCAACCGGTCATACTTTTAAGACCGGATTATAAAGGATCTGGTCTTAAAGATATACTTATAAGACCTGTTTTTACAAACATCCAATCTTAAAAGTGTTTTTTTAAAAAAAATCGGTAAACTCGTTAAGTCTGTGAGCGGGTTTGTCTTCTTGGTGATATAACATTTGCTTAGTTATAGATTCAACAAGTGTCAAGAGCCTCACGAGTCAAATCTTCAGCAAAAATGACATCTTTTTCCTCTAACCTACTCGCAATCTTCGTAAGTCATCATAAGAGCCACACAATCAAATCCTTGGCAACGTTGACAGTGAGATGCTTCGAGGGTTTTGCGATGGCATCAACTCCAATCCTCAGCAACGGCGAAAGTGTACGAAGCATTTTGGACGACGGCGGCTCCTTCCTCTTCGATCTATGGTTCCTCCCAC
This sequence comes from Acacia crassicarpa, assembly GCA_034222035.1. NCBI lineage: Eukaryota > Viridiplantae > Streptophyta > Magnoliopsida > Fabales > Fabaceae > Acacia > Acacia crassicarpa. The sequence continues at coordinate 56,678,618 of JAWXYG010000002.1, read as the reverse complement.
ACCGCCTTCGCACAGATTCGGCTTAAAATCAAACCCAGATCTCTTCTTGCTTAAGTCTGTTTGCTCCTACCTTGACCACTCCTGCTCAGATTTGGACTTTGATTTTGGTTGCTTGAAGCTTTGCCAGCATCGACAAGAGGATCCTACTTAGATTTGATTACTTTAAGCTTGTGATTTTTTTGTAGATTTAAATTTCAATTTCACCTTTGATTTTATATTGATTTAAATTCGATTTCCATGGTGAATAATTTTTATTTCTTATTATGTTTTCTTATTTCTGAATTTTGTATTCATCTTTTTGATTTTTCTTGTTAGTGTTGCTTCCAATCTTCTCTTCTTTTTTGTTTTTCTTGTTGGTGTTGTTTCCAACCTTCTCTTGGTTCTTCGTCGCTGATGACAGAGGGACATTGAAAATATTGTCAGATTTGGTGATTTGGCACCGATTGTTTCATTTGGGTTTTTTCTTTTTTTTTTAATTATTTTGAAACACTTTTAAGACCGGATATTTCAAAAGTTCGGTCTAAATTTTTAAGATCATTCATTCATCCGGTCTTAAAAGTTACAGACTTTTAAGACCGTCTGGAACAAAATCGGTTGTAGATCTTGTCTTATAATACCTCTTTCGTTTGGTCTTAAAGCCCTTTTTTACACTAATACTTACATATTCTTTTCCTTTTCATCCTACCGACAAAATACATAATCTAACGTTCTAATACTTAGTTTTTGTAATTCGCTTGTCTGCTGATTTATTGGTTTGATTTATTACGATTGATTTTACATGTGCATGAGTAATTTGGCAAACATCATAGTCTAATATACATACTTAGATATATCTAGTTATATAATTAGTTCTAACGTGCATGAGTGTTGATAGGCTATAGTTATTTTTTATCCTGGTTCTCCATTCTCATAAAGCATCGACTTCGTAACACAGTCTCCTATTAAACATTAGTTGTAGACTGCCACCTACCCTAGGAAATGTTGTGCGGTTCTGGTGCTGCCATCTTCGTGTCTTCTGATAAGTTCGACCTCTTGTATTTAACGAAATAACATATCCTCTGCCAATTCTGATATTTACTACTAGTACTTCCTATTCTAATTATAAGACCTAATTGATTTTTTATTTGGAGAGATTAAGGAAGTTAAATAAGTTACTTAATTATTTTTTATGTTGTGTATTTTTAGATTATATATTAGTTTATTAGTCAAACTAATTAATTCAAAGAAAAAAAAATACTCTAAAGTAATTTAATTAGCTTCCTTAGTTTTTCAAAAAAAAAAAATCAACTAGGTCTTATAATTAAGACCGAAGGTAATATTTCTAAGGAACAGAGCAGCCATACAAAAGATCTGTCTGATCGATTAGATTGTTCCATTTTTTTGACATCATCAAGCAGAAATCATCCATAAACAAAAAATATCCTAGTCTCTCAGGAATCTAATAAAATGCATATTCTAAGTGATTGAAATAGCATTGACAAAATAAAAACATAATCAAGGAAAGAGTGCTCTAAGTTCGTGGAGCCATATATATAATTCAGGGTTTATCATTACCCAAAAAAATGGATGAACAAGACAATTTGAGAAGACTCAAAAATGAGAGAAGCCGACACTCATGCACAGCACACATACCCTGCGTCTGAAGGGATGTGAGCAATGACTTACTAATAGTAGTTCAAGTACTACAGTATAACTTACTATTGGTTACTAAATGAATAATCTTTTTCCCACAGGAATTCAACGATTGGTTGAAATTCATGCGGCTTATCGATCAATGATGATCATAGAATCTGATAACCAATGCTCGTTGTAATTTTCAACCATGAAAATGATTCGACGCAGCGCTGTTATAATCTTGGAGGAGTACCTATGTTATGCATGCCTTCGAGGATAAGAAGTTCAGAATTTCAAAGCTCTCTCAGTATCTCCAAAAACAGCAGTAAACTTACAACTAAAAAGGAGAGAAATAAAGAGCCAGTAGCAACAATGACTTCCTTTCCTCCTCGCCATTTGCTCTGACAACAAGGGGATGAGTCAATAAGAAAGAATGGTTAAAATGAGAGGATATATATGCACTATATTTATTTTACATGACCAACAAATATGCAACATGTGTAAAATCCCTTCCTTAGATATCAATTATCCATAACTTAATCAAATATTTGGATAATAAATACTCCTCTGATCCTAATTATAGAAACACTCTTGTAGTGAGGTAGTAATATTTTAGCGTAAAAGAGAAAACTTAAACCCAAAAGTTTACTATAGTAGAAAAGATTACAGCTTATCTTTCAAAAGTTAATCATGGTAGAAAAAGAGTCTGACTAACCATTTGAAAACCCTACCATGATTATAAATTATTTAAATCACTACAAAGATCTATCTGAAAAGAATAAAGTAATCGTTTAAAATTTATCATGGACTGCAAAACTTTTTCTGAGTAATTGTACTCTAAACAATTTGAAATCAAGACATTTATAAAGCAATTTCCATTAGCGATTGGGCTTTAAGCTTCTCAAAGCTCATAATAGAATATTTAACCATAAGCACAAAGATAAGACTCATTTTTTAGTAGTGATCTTTTTGAGATGTTTATAAAATGTAAAAAGTCAATTATTCATCAATTAAATATTTAAAATTTATCATGGATAATAAAACTCTTCTCATTGTTTCACTAACTTAACTATAATTAATCAACACATTTTGGCCTTGGACTTCTCAAAGTCCAAAATACAATCATTCACTCAATTATCAAAATATTGAAAAATCAATTTTCTCAAATATCTATTTGAGTTACTTAGCCATGATAGAAAACAATATAATTCACAATATAATATCATATTAGAGTATGCAACGTGAGCCTACAGTGACAATACAAAATAATTCACCACATAAATAAAAAGGAGACTTATAAAGATTATCACAATAAACCAGCCTCCGGAGCCTTTCCCGACTAACCAGCACAAGAATATCATCTAAAAAATGTTAAGAGTATTGGGGCAAGATAAAAGCCTTAGTAACCAATATTCTAATCCATCCTACATATCAACTTGTACTACTGAGATGTCAATTAAAAGAAAACAGTAGTGCATATAATGTCATTCAAGGCTCATGGAAGAAACTCAAATCAAACTCTTAACCAAGGTTTCCGCAGCGCAAATAAAACGAGGAAGGGATTATATTGCTTTTTAACGATAGTGAGTGGGACCCACTTTGTCTCTCTTACCCTCTTTCTCATTATATTTTTTTGGAAAAATGACTAAAAAAAACCCTCAAGATTGAAAAAAAATAATTAAATAAGTATATTGAATCTCAGTAATTTCAAAGAAACTTATTTAGAATTTTGAAATACAAAATTTGAGAAATTTACTATAGTTTTTTTAAAATAAAAAATCTTTAACCCCCTTCCTAGTCGTTAGAGCTCTGGTGGCGGCACCATCAACGGAGTCAAGGGTGGACCTAGAAAATCATTGAAGGGGGCACCATTGGCGTGAGGGCTGCCCCAAATTTTTTTTAAAGGAAAATTTTAAATGCATAAAAAAAAGAATATAAACAAGAAAAGAAAAATATATCAAAAAAAATATTCATGAAATCAAGTGAACACTGATGATGATGTGATAAAAGAGGTAATTATTTTACAAACATGTCATCTAAAAAAGTAAGCCTAAGTGCGGTTAGAAATGTAGTTACATAAATTATAATAAAGGGTGAGCACTCAACAAGTTCAAGTACAGATATTTTAAGGGATAGGATGAGAAATGATAAAGATAAATAAAATTCAGATCTAACGGTGAAAAAGTGGTAGTGACATAAAATTGGTAGTGACGATATCATATCCCATTAATAACAAAAATATATTACAATAAAAATAATTACAATGTCATCCTGAAGATGGAATATCACCTAGAGGGGGGGTGAATAGGTGATCAATGAATTTTACGACTTAAAAAAATATCACTCTTTGGATGATCAGAGAGAAAATGAGTAATAAGGCAAGTGACACATGAAGATTTATCCTGGTTCGGTCTAATCCTTGACCTACGTCCAGTCCCCAGAACACCTGGGATTTCACTATCTTCAGAAGAATTACAGACTCTGTAAACGAAGAAGGATTCCCTCACTCGGACTTCACTCCCCCTTACAAGTTGTAATCTTTACACCCACTCTTAAGGTTCCACAACCTTAAGTTACAATTCTACAGAATGTAATTGTAACTGTTTTAAAAGGAAAAAGAAAACTCCTCACGAGTTGGATATTAATGAACACTGAAGAACAATAATACACAGAGACAGAAATTTGAGCTCTTTGTAAGCTTGATTTTAGTATGCGTTGGTTGTGTGTATCTTTTGAGTTCAATCCTTCGGCTTTTTATACTAGATGGAATATGACGACCGTTGAAGGTTTTGATTCTGTTCATTTGAATATTTAAAGATGCCCGTTGGAGCTTCCATCGTTGTAAAGTGTTCTGTCAATGGAGCGTGAGGTCTGTCTGCTTTAGCTGGGAATCTTTTCATTATATAATGCTTCGGTTTTGATTCTTGTGATTGGTCCCATAACGCTGAAGAAATAGTGGAAGCTTCGTTGTATATGTCTGGCGTGAGAGCTGCCCATAATTTGCTGTCTGTACTTTGCTTCAGAGAATAAAGTAAAATAATGCAATTTGCATCCAGCGTATTTCCTCATTTGATTCTGGCTTCTGTAAACTCATGAATAAACTCGTTAAAAGCATTTGGTAATCTTACTCATAAATATTCAGATGAGAAATTTAAACTTTTCAAGACAGCCGGAAAGCTTCCAAACTGATATGGAGAACAGAGGTTGACTGTGCTTGAGCATGATTTATAGGTTGCTCAAGTAAGCATGTTAAATACTGAAGAAAATGGCTTCTGCTCGCTGCTGCTTGAGCATGCCCGAATTCATACTTGGGCAAGCTATTCCTGGGGCGAAGAAACGCCCTTGCCCGAGCAAGCACTTCGGCTTGCTCGAGCAAGCCTGCTCGAGCAAGGTCCTGACCTTGCTCGGGTAGGCTTCTCTCGGGGAAGGTTGCTCGAGCAAGGTTTCAATCTTGCTCGAGTAAGCTTGTACTTGGGCCTTTTCTTGGGGGTGCCCGAGCATACTTTCTAAACATGCTTGGGCATGTTTTGCTCGAGCAAGCTTTCAGCCTTGCTCGAGTACGGTATCTTACCAGTGCCTTCCCGTTATTACTCGAGCATAATCTTTGCTTTGCCCAAGCAAAGTTCTTCCAGATCCAAACCCATACCTTTTGCTCCCGATGTTGCTCGAGTACATAGAATCATTGCTCGAGTAACATGAAATAAATCAGATTAATAGATTCAGGATCTTATTCGATTAATTCTATTGTGAAATTGTAATCATCAAAACATTGAGATCCAACATTCTCCCCCTTTTTGATGATGACAATTTCAATAACCTTTTGAGAAAAATAAATCGTGAACTTGTTATCAGAAGACGGTTATCAGAAAAACAACTGTTACATTGAAAACCTATGAATGCACCTGAAATGCTTAACTCATTCATTCAACTATCGAATTTCAATACATTCATAAAGAAATATAAACGTCAAATCCTAATAACTACTCTCCCCCTTTGTCATCAACAAAAAGGGAGGACTGAACATGTGGAGAAGAAGGGGGATCCTGGAAGTCCGATGAAGATGAAGATGGCAGGGGAACCGTGGAGGGATCAATCACTGGAGGAGGAACAACTGGATCAGCAACCGGAGCAGATGAGACAGGAGGAGGAGCTGAGGCAGAAACAGGGACACCCAGAGTTTGAGCAACAGCATCTAATGTAGTATCGATATTCCTGTACTGAGTAGTAAGCAACTCAATAGAAGTCTTGATTGCTTGCTGCTGGTCATAGATAATAGAGAACCGGTTGTCCATGTTGGTCTGGAAATCCATCAGATCAGTCATCAAACGCATTCCTACACTGGTCTTGAGACTGGTCATATCATTGCCAAAGGCCTTGATCATATCTGGAACGATTTTCTCAATAACAGAGAGAGAATGAAGAACAGGGGCCATGGCTTTCTGAATGGATTCTTCCACAATCTTTTGAACCGAGGACTCAACGATGTTCTGGATTGTGGGCTGTGTGAGGGATGGACCGGGATGAGAAGAGGGACCGGCTTGAGAAGACTCACCCTCATCTGGTGGAACCGAGGTAGATGGCACAAAAACTGGCTTCTTTCCCTTTCCGGGTTTTGAAGTATTCTTGGAAAAGGTGATCTTCATGTTCGTCATTTGCTCTTTTCCAAATAAGGAAGGGTACACGGGTTCATCATCAGAAAGATACCAGATATTGTTGATTTCCAGTATTCGGGAGACCAATGAAGGATAAGGAATTGTTGCACGCAGTCTCACTTTAGCCTCTGAGATGAAGGTCATCATTTCGTCTAAGATCCACTTGCCTAAATCCCGTGGTTCCATGGCAATGAGAGAAGCAAAGCGTTCGAAATCCTTTTTCACAAAATGAGTAAAGCTTTGGCCTTTCTGAACCAAGCTACGACTATACACATACCACAAAACCCTGTATTCATCCTTCATCATTGGTGGTGTTACATTTATTTTGGATCCTTCAAGAGGTGGAAAATCAGGAAAGAGAATTTGATAGCACTCAATAGAAGACATCTTAGGAGGATCCTCAGGCACATCTACAACTCCTAAAAGAACATTAATATCATGGGCTGAGAGCTTAATTTCTTGACCTCTGACTTTGGTAATCAACACATCATCATCAGATTCATTGTCCTTTTGTTGAACGACCATGTTATGATAAAAAATTCTTACTACTTCAGGTGAATAGGACCGATTGATACTTAGAAGAGGCATGAATTGCTCCAACCAGACAGTCATATCGAAATTAAACTTCTTCTTAAAATGCTCTAAGTCAACCCAGACAATTGGACAGAATGGCCGTGTCTCATAATACCTCTTAAACAAGGCATAATCATCTAATCCAATGTTACCTATATTCATTTTGGGAGATGGTTCAGGCAACTTACCATCCGGAGGGCGACTCGTAGGAGATTGCTCAGTTTTGCTTTCTGAGGCCTCGGACTGAAACGAAAAGGAAACTTTTAACTTCTTACTGCTTCCTGACCCTTGAGATTTCTGGCTGAGAGAGGGCTTGAGAGGTTTAGGTTGGTCCTCTTTCAATTTACTGCTTGCTTCGTCAAATGATTTTTCAGTACCGGCTTTTGAAGGTGGTGGTGAAGGTGACCGAGAACGTTTGCCGGAGGGAAGAGAGCCGGTCTTCATTCTCGTTGTAGGGGAGGTAGGTGCCGATGGGTGTGCACTCTTCTGGGATTTGCTTGCCGATTTCGAAGATGCCGATTGAGGTGCTGAAGATTTTGCCGTCGATTTGGCCTTTGAGGATTTTGACGGTTGGTCTGGATTGGCAACTTTGGGTTTGTAGTAGCGGGATTTCTTCGAGAGTGATTGAGAGGAATGTGTAGAGGTGGGTTTTTCGCCGGAGCCGGCCATGAGGTAGTGGTGTCGAGAGGACCGATGGTGAGGAGTGTGAATGAGAGGGAAGAGGAGAAATTGGAGGTGTTTGAAAGGTTTCAATCGGTTGAAACTGTTGGGAAGATGAAGTGAAAAGTTGTACCGGATGATTGAAGGTGACGATTTGCTAACGGATGTAACGGATTGAAGGAATTTGGAAAGAAGGTGCCGGTTAGGGTTTAACGGAAATGAAAATAGGAATAGGAAAATGAACCGGCGCTTGATCCTTTTAAAACTGATTGCACGACTTTGCTCGAGTATAAGATTTTCTGTGCTTGGGCAAGGATCTTACCTCCGTGATTTAGAGAGAGTACTCAGGCAAGTGCGGCGAGTATGACAACTAGAATACTTGACAGGTGATAGTTTTGCTTGGGCAAGAGATAGCTTGCTCGGGCAGAAGCATACTTTTGGTCGTTTTTGAAGATGCTTGAGCAGAAGGCTGCGAGTATTATTAATATTAATAGTTTTATTTAATTTTTTTTTTTTTTTTTTTTTTTTTTTTTTGTTCGGAAATGGCTCGATTTTGCTCGAGCAAGAATTTTTTGCTTGGGCAAGGCAATACATCCGAGGTTTTTTGCCATGTGCTTGGGTAGAACATAGCGAGTATGCCCTTCCTAAGTCCTTCGAAAATGCCGACTTTGCTCGAGCATAAAATATTTATGCTCAGGCAAGGTCATACCTTTGGGACACTTTGAGGATGCTCGGGCAGAAGGCAGCGAGTACACTTTTCACTTAGTGCCCGATTTTGCTCGAGCAAGTATTTTGCTTGCTCGGGCAAGGCACTACTTGCGTGATTTTTTACTTTGCTTGGGCAGACAGTGGCGAGTATGCTCTTCCCAAATTCTTCTGAGGCCCGACTTTGCTCGAGCAGGAAATTTCTTTGCTCGGGCAAAGTCATACTTTTGGCATTTTTGGGACATGCTTGGGCACAAGTCAGCGAGTATCTCCTCTCAACTCTTTGTCAACTCCCGTCATTGCTCGAGCAAGGATTGTTCTTGCTCGGGCAAGGATGTACTTTTGCTAGATTTTATTTATGCTTGGGCATCAGACGCAAGTATTGCTTCTTAGAAGGCAATTCAATGTCCGTTATTGCTCGGGCAAGACATTTTCTTGCTCGGGCAAGGTCATGCTTTTCAAAGAATTTTCCTTTGCTTGGGCAGGATCTGTAGGTATCCTTTCTTTTGGTCCCGTTAATGCTCAAGCAAGACTCATCTTTGCTCGGGCAAGATTACTACCCAGAAATTTTTAGAAGAATCAACATGCTGTGGCGAGGATCAGGTTAAATATTTAGGACAATTCTAACCTTCCATCAAATGTGTATGGTGAACATTTGATTCATTCTTCTCCTCAGATCATTTATTCTCACTATCAGATCTAGCTGTTTCCGTCTTTGCTTGAGTATCATTTGAGATGTGCTTGGTCAAATGTCTTCTCTGTTATCCTCTGTTTTACGGTTTGTGTTCAGGGCATCCTGCAAAACACACAAAAGTACTCCGATGCCAAAGTCAGTAGTGTCCTGAGAAATAATAGTTAATTGAAAGGTACTTACAGTTCATTAGGGTTAGCCATTCCCAGTTCTCTTCGAATAAATACAAATTGTTCCTTTGATAATGGCTTGGTAAAGATGTCGGCCAATTGCAGGTGTGTAGGTATGAACATTACTTTGACATCCCTCTTTTGCACATGATCTCGTATGAAGTGGTGTCTGACATCGATGTGTTTCGTCCTTGTGTGTTGTACTGGATTTTTTGCTAAACTGATCGTACTTGTGTTGTCACAGAGAATTGGGATTTCTTTCAAGTGTATCCCTAGATCAGCCAGTTGTTGTTTTAGCCATAAAACTTGTGCACAACAGCTTGAGGCAGCAACGTATTCTGCTTCTGTAGACGAGACAGCCACTGTAGTCTGCTTCTTACTGAACCATGATACTAGTGAACCTCCGAAAAATTCACATTGTCCACTGGTGCTTTTTCTATCAGTTTTATATCCAGCATGGTCAGAGTCTGAGTATGCCACAAGATGTTCTTGTTGACCTTTCGGGAACCAGAGACCCAACTCTTTTGTATCTGATAGGTATCGGAAGATTCTTTTAACATGTTCGGCGTGTGATTCCTTTGGAGCCGACTGAAATCTAGCACACATTCCTACACTAAATTGTATGTCCGGCCGGCTGGCAGTTAGATAAAGCAAAGACCCTATCATTCCTCTATACTTAGTTATATTGAAATCTTTGCCTTTCTCTTCATCTGCATCTAATGAAGCCGTTGAACTCATTGGAGTATCTGCTCCATTACAGTGTTCCATCCCATATTTCTTGAGTAAATCACGAAGGTATTTTGTCTGTGAGATAAAAATACCGTCCTTTCGTTGTTTGATTTGTAAGCCGAGAAAGTAATTCAATTCACCCATCATGGACATCTCAAATTCACCTTGCATTGTCTTTGAAAATTCCTTACAGAGAGCGTCATTAGTAGCACCAAATATGATATCGTCCACATAGATTTGTACTACTAAGATTTCATTGAGTTTGTTTGTTTTGATAAAGAGAGTTGTGTCTGCCTTGCCTCGTACAAATCCTTGATCAAGTAAAAATTTGCTTAATCGCTCATACCAAGCTCTAGGGGCTTGTTTGAGACCATACAACGCTTTCTTGAGTTGATAGACATGATCTGGATGATGTTCATTTTCAAAACCAGGAGGTTGTTCTACATATACTTCCTCCTGAATATAACCATTTAAAAAGGCACTTTTTACATCCATTTGATATAACTTGAATCCTTTAATACACGCAAAGGCTAAGAGTACGCGTATTGCTTCCAATCTAGCCACTGGAGCAAACGTTTCCTCATAATCAATTCCTTCTTCCTGATTATAGCCTTTGGCAACCAGTCTAGCCTTGTTACGGACTATGATTGCGGATTCGTCACGTTTGTTTTTGAATACCCATTTGGTGCCAATGACCGGATGGTCTTTAGGCCTAGGTACCAAATCCCAAACTTGATTTCTATCGAATTGATGTAATTCCTCTTGCATTGCTATTACCCAATCATTGTCTGAAAGGGCTTCATCAATCTTAGAGGGTTCAATTTGAGATATAAAAGCTGAGAAGGTAACCTCGTTTAAAGTACTAGCTCTTGTCCTCACTCCCTGATTAACATCACCGATCACTTGGTCTAAAGGATGGTTCCTTATAAATTTCCAAGCTCTGGGCTGAGATTGATCAGAATTTTCTAAATTGTTTTGAGGATCAAGTTTGAAAACATCTCCAGGATTTTCAACAGAAGCAGGAGTAGTTTTTGAGAAAAATTGATTTTTAAACATGCTTTCTTCATCATCATCCAGGTTTCTGTCTAATTTTGATTCACAGAAAACAACATGTATAGATTCTTCAACTATTCGTGTACGTTTGTTAAAAATTCTGTAAGCCTTACTTCTATTGGAGTAACCAAGAAAGATACCTTCGTCAGATCTAGGATCAAACTTTCCTAAATTGTCTTTACCGTTATTATGAATAAAACACTTACAGCCGAAGATGTGAAGATGAGCTAGATTTGGTTTCCTTCCTTTGTAGAGTTCGTATGGAGTTTTATTGAACTTCTTCCTGAGATGGGCTCTATTTGATACGTAGCAGGCTGTGCTCATGGCATCTGCCCAGAAGACTTGGGATGTTTGATTTTCATTTAGCATTGCACGAGCCATCTCAGTCAGCACACGATTTTTTCTTTCTACTACCCCATTCTGTTGTGGTGTTCTTGGAGCTGAGAAGTTGTGACTGATCCCATGAGTATCACAGAATTCTCCAAATGCTTGGTTCTCAAATTCTCCTCCGTGATCCGTTCGAATAGCTGTAATACAAATACCTTTCTCATTTTGCACCTTATTGGCAAACACAACAAACAAGTCAAAAGTTTCATCTTTAGATGATAAAAAGATAGTCCATGTGAATCGTGAGAAATCATCAATAATTACAAGTGTATACAAGTTTCCGCCAAGACTTCTAACTCTGGCAGGTCCAATTAAATCCATATGAAGTAATTGTAGTGGTCGATTTGTCGAAATTTCTGGTTTGTTTTTAAAAGATGTTCTGGTTTGTTTACCTCTTTGACATGAGTCACAAACCATATTATTTTTGAAGCGTAAGTTTGGTAACCCAATTACTAACTCTTTTCTTTGCAACTTATCTAACTGATTCATGTTGACATGAGCCAATCTCTTATGCCATAACCAGCTTTCATCTAAATTGCTCACAAAACATTTTTCAGATTTTATTTTTGGTAAATCCATGGTATAGCAGTTTCCTTCGCGAGGAGCTTTGAACAATACCTTTAGTTTACCTTTATCTATAGGGAGATCATCCTTGTTGACTATGAGACACTCTTCTGAGTCAAAAATGATCCAATTGTTCTTGTCAGCACTTTGACTTACACTCAGAAGATTGTGACAGAGCCCTTCCACCAGATATACTTCCTTAATTTGTGGCCCGTCTTTTATACCAATTTCTCCTATTCCGGTGATTTTCCCGGATTGATTTCCTCCAAAAGTAACTTTTCCACCGTCTTTTGATTTAAGTGCAATAAATTTCTCAGGGTCTCCGGTCATGTGTCTAGAGCATCCACTATCGATATACCATTTATTTGCTCTGGAAACTCTCAAGCACACCTCACTGTCGTTTTTCAATTGTTCTTCCTCAGCAACCAGGCATACATTAGCTGTTTCTTTTTCTTCTTCACTTTCTTCATCTGAAGAGCTATCTCCCCAAATTGCCGATATGTATGCCTTCTTTTTGAATTGATATGACTTCTTTTTCTTCTCCTTATCTCCTTCTTTTAGTTGAGGACATTCAGATTTGTAGTGGCCTGGCTTTTCACATTCATAACAAATAATCTGTTCTTTATCCCGTTGCTCCTGTCTGTTACTTGAGCCACCTTTTTGAAATCTGTTTCTGAAGCCTTGATCCTTCTTGTAAAACTTTTTGAATCTGCGGACGAACATAGCCATTTCGTCATCGTCTTCCTCATCTTCTTCTTTCTCTTCTTTCTCCTTTATTACGTTAAGAGCAATCCCCTTGTTGCGATTGCTACTGCCGTTGACATCTTCTAAGTCCTTTTTGAACTTTAATTTACTTTCGTATTCAGACAGACTTCCGAACAAGGCAGCAACTGAGGACATAGATTCTCCACGAGCTTCCTCTATAGCAGTAACTTTAGCTTCCCAATCTTTTGTCAGAACATTGAGAATTTTTCTCACTTGGGGCCCTTGGTCATATATCTTTCCTAATGCTGCCAGTTGATTTGTCAGATGAGTGTACCGAAGTTGGAATTCGGCAATACTTTCTCCTTGCTTCATCCGTAACAGATCATACTCAGTAGTTAGTATGTTGACGCGGTTCTCCTTGATTCCGGAAGTTCCTTCGTATGCTATTTCGAGCGCCTTCCACATTTCTTTTGCAGTTGACAAGTTACAGATTCGGAAGTATTCCTTTTGACTAAGAGCACTTTGAAGCATCAAGATAGCCTTGCTATTGAGAGTGATATTCTTCTTATCAATCTCGTCGAATTCGGCCTCGGTTTTTGGAATAGAGATACCTCCCTCAGTTTTAACTGGTACATAGTCTCCAGTCTCAAAGACTCTCCAGAGCCCGTATTCAGTAGCCATCACAAACACTCGGAATTTTGCTTTCCAAAAGGAGTAGTGTTCACCGTTGAACCCAGGTGGTCTGTTAATTGAAGCACCGTCAGGTAATATTCCTTCCATGATCTATCCCGGGATGTTAAGCCCACTGGGAAACCTGGCTCTGATACCAAATGAAGATGGAATATCACCTAGAGGGGGGGTGAATAGGTGATCAATGAATTTTACGACTTAAAAAAATATCACTCTTTGGATGATCAGAGAGAAAATGAGTAATAAGGCAAGTGACACATGAAGATTTATCCTGGTTCGGTCTAATCCTTGACCTACGTCCAGTCCCCAGAACACCTGGGATTTCACTATCTTCAGAAGAATTACAGACTCTGTAAACGAAGAAGGATTCCCTCACTCGGACTTCACTCCCCCTTACAAGTTGTAATCTTTACACCCACTCTTAAGGTTCCACAAGCTTAAGTTACAATTCTACAGAATGTAATTGTAACTGTTTTAAAAGGAAAAAGAAAACTCCTCACGAGTTGGATATTAATGAACACTGAAGAACAATAATACACAGAGACAGAAATTTGAGCTCTTTGTAAGCTTGATTTTAGTATGCGTTGGTTGTGTGTATCTTTTGAGTTCAATCCTTCGGCTTTTTATACTAGATGGAATATGACGACCGTTGAAGGTTTTGATTCTGTTCATTTGAATATTTAAAGATGCCCGTTGGAGCTTCCATCGTTGTAAAGTGTTCTGTCAATGGAGCGTGAGGTCTGTCTGCTTTAGCTGGGAATCTTTTCATTATATAATGCTTCGGTTTTGATTCTTGTGATTGGTCCCATAACGCTGAAGAAATAGTGGAAGCTTCGTTGTATATGTCTGGCGTGAGAGCTGCCCATAATTTGCTGTCTGTACTTTGCTTCAGAGAATAAAGTAAAATAATGCAATTTGCATCCAGCGTATTTCCTCATTTGATTCTGGCTTCTGTAAACTCATGAATAAACTCGTTAAAAGCATTTGGTAATCTTACTCATAAATATTCAGATGAGAAATTTAAACTTTTCAAGACAGCCGGAAAGCTTCCAAACTGATATGGAGAACAGAGGTTGACTGTGCTTGAGCATGATTTATAGGTTGCTCAAGTAAGCATGTTAAATACTGAAGAAAATGGCTTCTGCTCGCTGCTGCTTGAGCATGCCCGAATTCATACTTGGGCAAGCTATTCCTGGGGCGAAGAAACGCCCTTGCCCGAGCAAGCACTTCGGCTTGCTCGAGCAAGCCTGCTCGAGCAAGGTCCTGACCTTGCTCGGGTAGGCTTCTCTCGGGGAAGGTTGCTCGAGCAAGGTTTCAATCTTGCTCGAGTAAGCTTGTACTTGGGCCTTTTCTTGGGGGTGCCCGAGCATACTTTCTAAACATGCTTGGGCATGTTTTGCTCGAGCAAGCTTTCAGCCTTGCTCGAGTACGGTATCTTACCAGTGCCTTCCCGTTATTACTCGAGCATAATCTTTGCTTTGCCCAAGCAAAGTTCTTCCAGATCCAAACCCATACCTTTTGCTCCCGATGTTGCTCGAGTACATAGAATCATTGCTCGAGTAACATGAAATAAATCAGATTAATAGATTCAGGATCTTATTCGATTAATTCTATTGTGAAATTGTAATCATCAAAACATTGAGATCCAACACATCCTTCTAGACCTTATTTTTTGGAATTCCATCATCATTGCCTTATTATCAATGCTATCAAATACATCTTTTTCAATATAAGGCACTAAACAATCATTCAACCATTCATCCTCCATCTGATTACAAAGTGCAGTCTTGATATATTAAGGGTGTACATTTAATTTAAAGGTGAGCAATCATTCAAATATGTATTTTATTTTATTTTTTAAAGAAAATGTCAAATTCAAGGGGGGCACTTACCCCCCTTGTACTAAACTTGGGTTCACCTATGAGCGGAGCCATGGTGATTGGCCGCAAGAACTTCGATGAATATTGTTAACCACTCAACTATTTATAATAACAACATTAGTCTAAATTTTTTTTTTAAAAAAAAAAACAAGATATTAGCTGCTAGAGTTCCAGTGAAGGTTATTAAAAAATATTCAACAAATATACTGTTTACAACTTTAGTATCACTACTAACAATTGAGAAATTTTAAAAATAAAAATTAGTTGTCGGAGTTTTGATGAAGGATTTTTTTTTTGGAATTTTTTAGACAAAAGTTGTCAATATAGATACTTTAGTTATTAATATTAATACTAAAATTATAAACGACAACCTTATTTCTAAAAAAAAAAATCATGCAAAATTCATCATTATTAATATTTTAGTTATTAATAACGATACTAAAATTGTAAACGAAATATTTGTTGAATATTTCCTAATAATTTTCATCGGAGCTCCAACGGCTATTTAAAAAAAAAAAAAAAATCTTAGACTAAAGTTTTTAATAGAAATACTTAAGTTGATAATAGCAATACTAAAATTGTAAACGCGGTATTTGTTGAAGGATTTCTAATAACTTTCACCATTTCTCTGGCGGCTAATATTTTCTTTTCTTTTTTTTTAAAATTCTTCTAACTAAAGTTGTTAATTTATATACTTGAGTTGTACAATGTACATATCAATATTAAAGTTGTTAATATAGATACTTTAGTTATTAATAGCCTTTGCTAGGTCTTCGATGACTAATGTCTTTTTTTGAATTTTTCATACTAAAGTTGTTAATGGTGATATCAAAGTTGTTAATATAAATACTTGAGTTGTTACGTCGGTAAGGGCACTAGTGACCGGCAACCGACAAAAAGTTGAGGATTTTTTATTTGAAAAACAAACTATGGGTAATTATGTAATTTTTCAAATTTTCAACATTTTAAAATTTTAAATAAGTCTTTTTTGAATTATTGAAATTCAACATACTTATTCATTTCTTTTTACTAATTTTAATGGTATTTTTCTTTATTTTTTCCTTTTTTTTCCTTACATTTTGTTCCCATTTGCTTTTATATTCTTTTCTTCCTTCTTTCTTTTTTGATTTACCACATTTTCACCTGCTCTTGAAATATATATTTTGCTCTTAGTAGTTTTTAGATTAATTTAGGTAATAACTAAATAATTTTTGCATCCTTATTTATCTTTACCTAACCACGTTATTTTATTTTCTTAAAACTTAAATTATATATCCTTAAAATTTAATCTCATTTGGTATAAATTTTCTTTACTCAAATGTAAATTCTAGTCACCTTAAAATAATCACGTAAAAATCATAACAAATAAATTTAATCTACTCCAAACCTCAACTTGAAAAAATAAAATAAAATAAAATAAAATCTCACCCTATTTTACTTAAATCTAAAAAATAAATTTTAGGATGTTACAAAATGGCTCTCCATCTCATTGATAACCCTCATGGTAACTTTCATACCAACAAGGATATTATTGAAGAAAGTAAACAAATTTTTCGAAAAGACTGCAAAGTGGATATGATTCATATTGTGAAAGCTGATTGCCTTGACAAGGATCTTCCTTTTAGCTTACAACATGTGCCAATGTTTCTTGTTTCTGTAATTCGCTTGTTTACCTGATTTATTGGTTACTGAGTAATTTTATAAACATCATAGTCTAATACACATCATTAGATATATATAATTATATAACTCACATATTTAATTTAAGAATTAAATAGTATAACATCTATTATTTATATAATAATAGGAGTGTTATTGATAGGGCTGGCTGTGTGACATTTGGGCTTTAATAGGTTTGCCACTTGTTTGACAAAAAAAGAAGACATTGGTACTGAGTGCCCGTATAACAAATTAAATGCCTACCTAACCAAGAAGGCTCTTACCCCATGGAAGAAACGCGTGGTGCTCTCTCTGGTTCAAAACTCTGTCTAAGGAAGAGGATGACCTGCTAGCTAGAAGCTCTAAAAAGATTAAGAATGGGATTCAAGGTCATGAAGGAAGCTCGTCTAGTCAATGGCCGGAACTTGGTGCGAAGAAGGCTGGATTTGTGCCAGGATCTACGTCTTTTGTTGATAAGCTGAAGGGTGTTCAGGGAGATGCGAGTGTTGCTGCGGTGGATTTAGAAGGTGCTGAGGAGGATATTTCTGATGATTCTATGTCAGATAAGGAGGACGATAGTGAACCTCGCTGCAAGATTATCGAAGACCCTAATAGGAATTTTCCTACATTCATCTTCTCTGGGAAGCTGAAAAAAAGGATGTACAGGGCCTGGAACAACTCAGTTATCATCAAACTTCTAGGTAGGAACATTGGTTATAAAGCTCTTGAATCCAGAATTCAGTCCATGTGGGCAAAAGGAGGTTTTACCAAGCTGATTGATATTGGAAATGGCTACTTTGTTGTGAAGTTTTCCAATAAATATGACTGCCAACATGCTTTATTTGGAGGGCCATGGATGATCTATTATCACTATTTGGTGGTGAGACCATGGGAGCCTCTATTTGACTCAACTACAGCTAAAATTGATAGAGTGGCCGTATGGATCCGTTTGCCCAGTATTTACTTGGAATATTATGATACAGAAGCTCTATCTTATATTGCTGACAGAATAGGAGATATAGTTAAGATCGACATTAATACATCTTCACAGCTCAGAGGTCATTATGCCCGATTATGTGTTCTTGTTGATTTAACGAAGCAACTGATGTCTGGATTCTCCATTGATGGTAAGGATTATTACATTGAGTACGAAGGGCTGCATATGCTCTGTTCTTGCTGTGGAATTTATGGACATCGTCAGGAATTGTGTCCTCATAAAAAAGCACAAACAGAGGCTACAAAGGACAAACAACTTTCTGAGGATGCTCGGAATTTAGCCCCAGCACCACCGGTGAATATGGTGGATTCAGACCTCTAGTGGAAAGTCGTCCAGAAACCCAGACGGCCAAAGAAGGTTAAGGACAAAACAGGGGAGCTGCTCCGGCAAGACCCGACGGGTTCTCGGTTTACGTTGCTAGCTGACGTGGAAGGGATGGACCAGCATGCAAATGATTTGTTGAGGACTGAGGCCGTATTGGGGGGACCATCCGTGGTACAACAAGAGGGTGTGAGGCGCACTAAACCTGCACGGAAAGAAACGCGGAAAAATGCCGTGGCAGAGAATATGGAATTAATGGATGAGAGGAGGGGAGGAGCAGAAAATTCATTTGGGTTACAGCAAATGGGAGGTCGACGTGTGGACAAAAGGACAAGAGAGAGTGTAACGGCCGAGTCGAAAAGAGAGGAGGGTATTTTGAGGATTATGATGGGGGAGGAATTGATGGATGCAGATGAGCACGTCAAGGTCGGGAATGCAGGGGTGAACCAGGATGCACATATGGCCCCGGATCTCCATCCAGAACCGATTGAGTCTTCTGGGCAACAGGTGGACTATGGGCCTACGAGTAATGAGGCCCAACCTCCTCGTGCTTTGCCTGGGGTTTCAGTGAGCCCTGGGTCCAACGAGGAAGTGACGGTTCAAGATACAAACGAAGTTGAAATGGTCCTTGAGACCCAGTGTTAATTCTGATCCTTTGGTGCTAATTTCCTTATCCATACTGTTTTTGATGGTGTACATATTTTATTGGAATACAAGAGGGGCCTGTGGAAGAGGCCTTCTCAGAAACCTTAAACTATTGTGTGCTGGGCCTAAGCCCATGGTTTTAGTTTTATCTGAGACCAGAATGGAGGATGGTTCAAGATTGTCGGTATTAAGGAGTTTGGGTTTTGATTCTCTACGAGTGGTTCCGAGTCTGGGACGTTCGGGTGGAATTGCTTTGGCATGGGATTCATCTCGAATTTCAATCTCAATCCTTGAGGAGAATAGACAATTTCTCCATATGCAATGTTCAAGTGGAGGATTACCGGCGTTTTTGCTCACCACAGTTTATTCAATTCCACATTCAAACCTTCGATTGACCCTTTGGAGGGATTTATTTCGTTTGTCGACTGGTTTGACCTCTCCTTGGACAGTAATCGGGGATTTCAATGATATATTGTCTGCTAATGAAAGGATTGGAGGCAGGCATATCAATCCTAGTAGGATGCGATGTTTCCAAGATAATTTGATTAACTGCGGGCTGAATGATATCGGTGCTATAGGACCAAGAATGACCTGGAAAGGGCCTCTTATTGCTGGATGTTCACGGTTGTATGAGCGACTTGATAGGGCTCTAGCAAACGTTACCTTCCTCAACGCCCTACCTGAATCTTTTTTAAAGGTACTTCCACGAACAACCTTTTCTGATCACAATCCCCTCCTTTTATTTGTCAGTAATACTCCTAATGTCAATACTTCAGCTAAGCCATTTCGTTTTGAAGCCATGTGGCTTCTTCACGAGAATTTTAAAGACTTCTTATCTGCTAATTGGGTTGCCCAAGATGATCTTGAGGCCTGTCTTATTAAGTTGCAGTCTGAGATTAAGGTTTGGAATAAGGAGGTCTTCGGCTATGTTGAAAGAAAGAAAGCCAACTTACTTGCTCGTTTGAATGGGATTCAGAGATCATCCTCTTACCCTTATTCACAATTCCTGTGTCAGTTGGAATTTAAATTGCAGCAGGAGCTGAATGTAGTTTTAAAAGCTGAGGAGCTCAAATGGTTTCAGAAATCCAGAAGTATGTGGATTACTAAAGGCGATCGGAACACTCGCTTCTACCATACTAAGACCAATATTAGAAGAAGAAGAAATAGAGTTTTAGCTCTAAAGAATGATTCAGGCGTGTGGGTTGAGGACACTGAAGCAGTAAAAGGCTTGGTGATTTCGTACTTCAAGAATCTTTTCCAGGAGGAGGGTGGGACTAGGTCCATTTTAAGGACACTGGCTACCTTTCCTAAGGTTAGTGATGAATGTCTACTTAATCTTGGTAGTCCACCTACTGATGTGGAAATCAAGAGTTCTATTTTTTCAATGGGGGCTTATAAGGCCCCTGGCATCGACGGCTTCTCACCGATTTTCTATCAGTCTAATTGGTCTAATGTGAGACCATCAGTTTGCCTCTTTGTTGAAAAAGCCTTTTCTGGTGGGGTTGATATCTCGGAGGCAAATAAAACTCTAATCTCCCTTATACCAAAAAGAGAAGCACCGGAGAATGTTAGCCATTTCAGACCTATCTCTTTATGCACTGCTCATTATAAGTGCGTGTCCAAGATTATTACTCATAGGCTGAAAAGTGTCATGAAGGACCTTGTATCTCCCTTTCAAGCCAACTTCATTAAGGGTAGACAAATACAAGATAATATCATCATTGGGCAAGAAATCCTACATACCATGAAAAAAGCTAAGGGCCGGAGAGGTTTTATGGCGCTTAAGATTGATTTGGAGAAGGCTTATGATCGCATTGACTGGGAATTCCTTAAACAGACCCTCTCTCTAGTTGGTTTTAACCGTGACTTTGTCCATTTAATCATGGAGTGTGTCACTTCTACCTCCTACAATGTTCTTTGGAATGGAGAGCAAACTGAATTCTTTAGGCCTAAGCGGGGCATTCGACAAGGTGATCCTATCTCACCTTATCTTTTCATGTTATGTATGGAAAGGCTTTCTCATATTATTTGTGACTCTGTCATGGCAAATAAATGGAAGCCGATCAGTGTTACGAGAGACGGCCCTAGCATATCTCACTTAATGTTTGCGGACGACCTATTGTTATTCGGTGAGGCCTCTATTGAGCAAGCTAGATGTATTATGGGATGTCTTGATTCATTTTGCAATGCCTCTGGGGAGAAGGTCAGTCTCAGTAAGTCCTCAATGTTCTTTTCGCCTAAGGTACCTCGTGATTTAGTTGATGGAATTAAACAAATTACTCATATGAAGGTCACCTGTGAAATTGGAAGATATTTAGGATTTCCTTTGACAAATACAAGGAAAACCAGAGAAAAATATCAGTACATTATTGACAGAGTTAATACTAAGCTTTCCTCTTGGAAGGCTAATACTCTATCCTTGGCTGGCCGCGTAACTCTAGCAAAGTCAGTAATTAGTGCTATTCCTTTATTCCCTATGCAAGTGGCCCAACTACCTAGGGGAAAGGTTACAAAGAAATTTTATTTGGGGAAAGTCAAATCCTCATGGGTACCATAACTTAAGCTGGTCGACTCTCACGTTGCCTAAGAACTTTGGTGGTTTAGGTCTTAAAAAGTTGGAGTCGATGAATAATGCTTTTGGCTGTAAGTTGGCATGGAACCTAGTGATGGGTTCAGGGGGACTGTGGTCTGATGTCTTATTTCATAAATATGTTAGAAGAAATAATCAGCATTTCTTTGATTGCCATACACAAGATTCCTCTCTCTGGAGATTTATTTGCAAGCAGAAAGAAGTTTTAGGAAAAGGCACCTGCTGGAGAGTGAGGAATGGTCAGTCAGTTTCATTTTTCGAAGACTGTTGGCTGTCTAATGACTTCAGGATCAGGGATCATTGTATTAGAACCTTGCTGCCAGAAGATAGAGTTAGTACTGTTTCTGATTGGACTACCAATGGTACTTGGGATTTTACTCGTTTAGGGACAATTGTATCAAGCGAAGTGATCCAACGTTTAATTGCAATCTTACCTCCTATGGGAAGGGCAGGAGAGGATCTGATGTTTTGGAGCGGATCTAGCAATGACTCCTTCACTGTTAAGTCAGCTTACTATTTAATTGAGACTCCACCTGCTAACTTGGCTCACAAATGTTTTAAACTCATTTGGAAATGGCCTGGGATTGAGCGAATCAGGACCTTTCTATGGCTTGCTTTCCACAATCGTTTGCCTACCAATGAATGGAGGGGAAAATGGGCAAACTCATCTTCTTCTTGTACTTCTTGCAATCTTCAACCTGAATCCGTGTTGCACATTCTCAGGGATTGCAATTATGCAGAACTTCTATGGAAGGACTTGATTCCTCCAGGTTTTTACTCCTCTTTTTTTAATGCAAACCTGCGAGATTGGTTTCATCTTAACCTTAAAGGAGTTTGTGGAGGCCAGTCGTTGCCTAACTGGAGCAAGATATTTGGAGTTACTGTTTGGTGCTTATGGAAGTGGAGGAATTCCTCTATCTTTGATCCAAACTTCCAGAAACCACCTTTTCCATCTGCTTTTATTCTGAATATTTGGCATTTGTATACAGATTCCACAAGTTGTGCTCTAACTGATAGTTTGGGAGCTTTGGCTCTCAATTCATGGGAGGCTCCACCTGCAGGATGGATCAAGATTAATATAGATGGTGCAGTATCTACATATAAAGGATGTGCTGGATGTGGGGGTGTCCTCAGAGACTCTAATGGAGAATGGATTTCTGGTTTTTCTGCATATCTTGGTCGGTGCTCTCCCTATGAGGCAGAAGAATGGGGTCTTCTCAAAGCTCTTGAACATGCTTGTAGTATGAGTTACAAAGCTATAATCATAGAATCTGATTCTAAGATCCTGATAGACTCCTTCAAAAACAAGACTTTGGCACTGCACAGAGTTTGGTAATGGTGAAGATCAGAGAGTTGTTGCTGCTTGACTGGGATGTTCAATTTTCCTGTGTTTCCAGGGAATTCAATCTTGTGGCTGATGGCCTAGCTAAGCATGGTTTATCCTTTTCCTGTAATTTTCACTCGTGTCCTTCTTTTTTGAGAACTTTGCTTCTCCACGACTGTATGGGAATTTATCCCACTGCTGTTTTGTGTTAATATAATGGCCTAGCCTCTCTTTTATCAAAAAAAAAAAATGCCTACCTAACCGCCTGTTGATAGTGGGTCTGTTTGGATTCACTTAAATTTAAGCGTTAAAAACAAAAAAAAAAATGCAGTAGCTTAAAAACCAACATTCACACAGTGATCAAAGGAAAACGGAACCTGTTTGGATTGCCCAGAGTGTTAGTTTAACTTTAAGTTAAAAAAGCTCAAAAAAATCAGTTAAGGAAAAAGCTCCAGAATCTAGATTTTTTCAAAAAAGCTCTCAACTTTTTGATATGGGCCCTGCCACTTCTACCATCATCAATCTAAACACAAATCATTATCTATAACCTGACTTTTTTTCTGCCGAGTTTTTTAAAAAGTCAGATAGCTTTTAAGTCACCGCTCCTATCGCCAACCCAAACAGGCCCAGTGGAACATGTTGGATAATTAAACTATCTAGCAATATTATTATTACCATTATATGTGGAACCTCTGTTACATTATTATAAGTTTCTAATTCATTTTTAAAATCTAAAACGAATAAAAAAAATATATGAAAACGGATGGGATAAATTCAAATATTTAATTTATTACAAAAATTTAAATAATGAATCGTTATATACACAGCTTCATAAATTTTCTCATAACCCCTTTTTTTAACCTGTCTAATTTCTTAACAGTCTAAATAATCAAATTTTATATAGATAATTATCTAATATTAATGTAAAGAGAAAAATTAAAGATTATACAATTATCTATATAATTTTTTTTTTTCATTCTGATTGTTAAACAAAATTAAGACTTGGTTTTCCTCTCCCGTTCCTACCATAAAAATTATACAATTTAGATAAGTTTTTGAGTTATTTTTAAGTATATCACATTTTTAGAATCATGGCATATACATAAAATTTGTTAGCAAATTTTTATAATGGATTAAATATTTCGTTCAAATATAATATATTAAATATTTCATTTATAGGGTTCAAATCTCTCATGTCAAACAAACCTATATATTGATAATTTTCTGAGATATCTGGTCCCTATTATATCATCATAACTTCCTTATTCATTTTTATTTGTTGAATTCAAGAAAATTGGAGAAGTGGGAAGTATTTTAATTAATTTTTCTTACTATTTTATTTTACATCTTCTCTTTATTAAAAATTTACAACTCCACTCCTCCAATTTTTTAAATCCAACTCATAATTTTCCCCCCTCCAAATCCATTATACCAAATAGCCCTTAAAGTATTGATAAGTATATATTTTATGATTAAATAAGTGTATATTTTATGATAATTAATTGAAATTATTGATATTATATACCTATTTAATTATCTTTTATTGACTTTTCCATCATTGAATCAAACTTAGGATCAAATAATAAATCAACATAAAATTTATTCATATCCTATTTTTATTGTGCAAGAAACATTAGCTGATTTGGAATGAAGTAGATAAAACAATTAAGAGGATATGCAATCAGCCAACCTCGGTGGTCCAACACAAGAAAAATAGAAACAAAATCAATTGTGTGATCTGGTGGAGTTGATTACAAGATATAAAATATCTTTTTAATAAGAAAAAGAGAATCAGTGACTCAAGACCTAAATTATAAATAGAGAGGCAAAGGAAGCAAAAGAGAAGCAGATCGGGAGACACAGAACAAGAAGGAACGAAGAAGCATAGGAGTAGAGGACGAGAGGACTGCGGAGGCGACGAAGAGATTTTCTTTCCTCTCTCTCTTTATTCTTTGAACCTGAATTGTTATCTTTTCGTTATGGATTTTATTAGAGTCATGTGTGGCTAGTTTATTTTGCAACCTAGAGTACCTATGAACTTGTGGGTGAATTGAATTTTGTTTTCATTATTTAGTTAAATTTGATATTAATTTTGGTTACTTAATCTTGGTTAGTTTTATCTATTCAATGATTAGTTATCATTGAATATGATTTTGAGCATTAAGATTTACCTTGACGAAGGAGATTTTAATTAGGCTCTGAGATTAAGTAATATAGGATTGGATTACGATTTAATTTGCGGTTAGGATAGACATATACCTAATGGCCATATATAATTGTTGAAGAGTGTGTTCGATTTTTGTTGCCTCTTGAGTAACTATGTTAGACATAACAAGTTATACTCAAGAGAGGGTTATAAGTGGACCGACAAGCACTTATAGCTATTTATACTCGAGATTAACAAAATTGATATTAAAGCTAATTAAATTAGTGAAAACAAGGTTCATGAAGGTAATAAAGGATTAGTGACTCTGGGTTGCTCATTTGATTATTGTGGTAGTTTTCTTATTTTTATTTTTGTTTTGATTTTATTTTCCTTTATCTTAATTAAATTCAATTTGTTTTGCTCAACTTAAATGAAATTGTGAAATTAATGCTTAACTAAAGTTATGATATTAAGTCCTCGTGGGAACAATACTTTTCTTATCACTCTATTACTCTTGATACGGCTCGTGCACTTGCGGAGTTTATAGGCTATAAAGTTTTGCCCTATCATGTATTATAATAATAATACTAATAATAACATATTAATAGTTTAATTTATCTAATAGATAATATCGCCAGTGTGCTAAACAGATAGACTTAAAGCATGTCACGTAACCAACCTAGCAACGCTGCTCTTATTATATAACTAAGGGCCCGTTTGGTACAGGGAAGATTTAAGGAGAGAAAGGAACTTAAATGAGGGAAATGAATAGAAGGGGAGATTGAGAGGGAAATAAAAAAGTTGAACTGTTTGATAGACATGGGAAGGGAATTTAAGTTGCGGGAAAATAAATTGTTTGGTATGAAGAATTTGGTGTTGGTTAAGTGGGAAGGTGAGTTGAAATTCTTAAAATGCCTCTCGGACGTTCGAACACAAAAGTTACGTTTGAACGTAATGTAATAGGCACCTGAACGAACTTGAATCGCGAAATAGGGATCTGGAATCTGGAAAGCATCGTTTTGCCTTTTATAAAAGCATACAAACATTTCCAGGAAAAAAAAAGGCATATGAACGAACCTGAATCACGAAATAGGGATCTGGAATCTGGAAAGCATCATTTTGCCTTTTATAAAAGCATACGAATGTCTCCAAAAAAAAAAAAAAGCATATGAACAAATTTGAATCGCGAAACAGGATTTGAAAAATCACGATAAAAGCAAGAACTTGACAGGTGGGATCGGAGAAAATCAAATCGCACTACCATCATCTTCCTTGTTCCCCTTCACTTGAAATAGAGCAGGTCGCACAAAACTAGATGAGTCAGAAATCAGCACCTTCATCTTCGTTCAACCGAGAAGAAACACGAACAAACAGATTGGTGGAGAGAAACCAACAACCACTGCGTTTCTCAGACGATGATGGGGCTTTGATTAGAAGAGAGAGGGCAAAGTTGTCCCAAATATTTTCTTTCCTGGGAGGATCATGGGTTGACGCCAATTTCGGAGGGAACCCAAGTTCCCATGTTTAAAGGAAGATCTACTCTGTCGGGAATTGAAGCAACCGGATTTTTGCTCACCAAACAGGTTTTGGGTGTGGGAAGATCCCCATCTTCCTTTTCCCTTCCAAACTTTCTACCTACCAAACGGATCCTAAGATAATAGATTACGTATCTTCTGCCACTTCTGTTATTTATTTCCAGAAAACAGAGCGGCCACACAAAAGATTTGTCTGATCAATTAGATTGTTCCACTTTTGGTATTTTCTTGTTTACTTTCCTTCTTTCTCTCTCTGTTTTTTAATATAAATTTTATAATTCTGTTTATTTTGGTATATACTTTAAATTTACTTAGGAAAAAATTTAGGGTTAAGGTGCATTTTTACCAACAAACTATTATAGAAAGAGCATCCAGCACAAATATTAATTAAGGGTATCTTAAATACCAACGAACAATTAAAAGGTAGTAAAAAAATACAACTCTATTAGTTTTATTTTCACAGACGTTTAGCTCATCTTCTGCTCTGTCTTTCTCATTTTTGGATCCACCGTTTACTTCATGACACGACTGAGATCCGTTTCCTCATGAGCTTCTCCTGCTACTGCCGTCCTCCTCATCTCTAGGCCAAATTCTCTGATTTCATGGAACACTCGAGGCTCACCGACGATTTCTAGGAGTCTTCCCTCGAGTTTCAGCGTAAGATTCTAGAACGTTCTGGTTTAGGGGAAGAAACTTGTGTTCCAGAAGCTATGCATCACTTACCTCCAAGGCCTTCCATGGCGGCTGTGAGAGAGGAAGCAAAACAAGTCATGTTCGGAGCATTAGGTAACCTATCGCCAACACTAACCTCAAGCCCAAAGACATCGAAATCCTCGTTGTGAATTGCAGCTTGTTCAATCCGACACTGTCGCTTTCAACGATGATAGTGAACAAGTACAAATTAAGAGGAAACATCAGAAGCTTCAATCTGGGAGGCATGGGATGTAGTTCAGGGGTGATAGCCATTGATTTGGCGAGAGACATGCTTCAAGTTCATAGGAACACTTGCGCCATTATGGTCAGCACAGAGAACATAACCCAGAATTGGTATTTCGGCAACAAGAAATCCATGTTGATCCCTAATTGCCTGTTTCGCGTTGGTGGAGCTGCTATTTTGCTATCAAACAAAGAATCAGACAAGAGAAGATCTAAAGCCTTCAAATGTGTATATCAAGAAGAAGACAAAGTAGGCAAAAAAGGGGTTTCTCTCTCCAAAGATCTCATGGCCATTGCAAGTAAGTTTGTGTTTTCTGCATTTTGACCTAACAATATCTGTTCAGTATGATCAAAATCTAGAACAAATTAGGGCAATTACTAGAATATTGGGGATTAATTATTGGAGGAGCATTGAAGACGAACATAACGACACTAGGTCCTCTGCTTTTGCCGATAAGTGAGCAACTTTTGTTCTTCACGACACTAATAGTGAAGAAGATATTCGAGGTGAAGGAATCGACATACAATCTTCCTGTCTTCCATGAGAGCTAAACGTCCGTGAAAATAAAACTAACGGAGTTGTGTTTTTTAACAACTTTTAATTGTTTATTGGTATTTAAGGTACCTTTAATTAATATTTGTGCTGGATGCTCTTTTTGTAATAGTTTGTTGGTAAAAATGCACCTTAATCCAAAAATTTATTTAAATACCAATTAAATTTGTTAAACCCCAAAAAACCCATTGAATTTATTAAAAGACTAAGAAGGGACATGGGTCAATGAGGAATATACAAATTGAGGTAAAAAGTCGACACTGCCCTTTAAAAAAACAGATTATATCCCCCTTCCTTGTTCAGTCATACGCAAACAAAAAAAAAAAAAACACACACACACAATGGGTGGAGGAGGAAGTGAAAGGTAAGCTTTGAGAGGATTATATGCAAAGAAACAGAAGCCAATGAAAGATTAAAGGGTAAGTATCTTTTATCTCTCTTCACCTTCTCTGATTCTTTCTTTGTCTTCTCTGCCACAGATACTTCTTTGCAACTTGTAGGGAGTACAGGAAGGATCAGAAAGAGGGTGAGGAGAGAGAAAGAGGAATTCCATTGTTGGAAGTGTTTGGGATGTGGTGGTTGTTGAGGTTAGAGTAGAAGAGAAAGGAAGCATAGACGAAGAAGACGATGAACAGTGTCACAAGTGAAAAACTTGACGAAAATACTAGTTATTTTCATTATTGAACTTGTAAATATCATTAACGAATTGGTGATTCTCATTACAAGATTTGTTAAAATTGACCCTTATTTGTTGTTTCATCAAATACACAAGTAAAAAACCTGACAAAAGGACTGGCTATTCTCATTACTGAACTTGCAAATACAATTACTGAATTTATAATTGTCATTACAAAATTTGTTAAAATTGACCTTATTTGTTATTTCATTAGAGACACAAGTGAAAAACTTGACAGAGAGACTGATCATTCCTATTATTAAACTTATAAATACCATTAATAAATTTGTAACTCTCATTACAAGATTTGCTAAAATTGACCTTTTTTGTTGTTTCATTAGAAACACAAATGAAAATTTTTAACACATCTTATAATAGGAGTTACAAATTCATTAACAGTATCTACAAGTTAGTAATTGGAATAGCTAGTCCTTTTGTCATGTCTCTGATGAAATAATAAATAAGGGTCAATTTTAACAAATATTGTAATGAGAATTAAAAATTCATTTATGGTATTTATAAGTTCAGTAACCGGTCCTTTCGTCAAGTTTTTCACTTGTGACATTGTTCATCGTCTTCTTTGTCTCTCCTTTCTTCCCCTTCTAACAATGAACTCCAGCCCTAACAACCACCACATCTCAAACCCTTCCAACAATGGAATTCCTCTTTCTCTTTCCTTACCCTCTCTTCCTCTCCCTCTTTTCGATCCTTCCTATACTCCCTGCAAGTTGCAGAGAAGTATCCATGGCGGAGAGAGGGAATCAGAGAAAGTGAGGAGAGAGAAAAGATACTTACCCTTTAATCTTTCATTGGCTTCCCTTTCTTTACGTATGATCCTCCTGAAAGCTCATCTTTCACTTCCTTCTCCACCCATGTGTTTTTTTTTTTTGGCTTGAAGTCACCTCCTTTGTTTTTTGTCTACGTATGACTAAACAATGAAGGGAGATATAATCTGTTTTTTCAAAGGGCAGTGTCGACTTTTCACCCTAATTTACATATCCTTCATTGGTCCGTGTCCTTTTTCAGTCCTTTAACAAATTTAGTGGGTTTTCAGGGGTTTAGCAAATTCAACTGGTATTTAAATGGAATTTTCCCATTTACTTACTTAAACTCAACACTTTAAATAAAATTATCAAATCTAAATAATGATAATAAACATACAATTATTATACATTTACCAAAATTTAAGAAAAAAGGTATGATATATATAGCTCAAAAATAGTTCACTCAGCTATGGATTTTATACTTATTAAGTTATAACGCGTTGCTTGGTAAGGGGTTTTTTCAGGGGAGGCAGGGAGAGAAGTAGAACACGAGGAATGTCCAATTGTACCCGGCATACCCCTTTTTCAAAACAGCTGGTTCAATTTATTGTTTAAAACACAATAAAATGTTCATGAGTTTCAAGTGGCAATAAAACATGTGGCAATGGGTGCCTGTCATGCACAATCTACAATTATGCTGCCCTGCGCACGTATATCAAATGCATAAATTTTAAAATATCAGTTGTAAATTATGATGCATAAAATATATAAACTCTGGTTTATAAACTTTGTGATATGTTTAGGAGAGTATGTATTTATAACTCCCAACACATACAAAGTAAAAATCAAACAACAAAAAACAATGACTTCAACTTTTTCAAAAGATTGGGAGAGAATGGGGGGAACAGAGAGTGTCGCAAGTAACATTTAGTGGCATGATAATATTGTCCCGAAGAAAAGGTCACAAGAAAATTCACTGTCACTTTTTTCTCCTTATGATAATCTCTTTGCATTCCCAACTACCAATTATGAACTGACAATAAATGTTCAATTTGATATGAAGCACCATTTCACCACCCTGTTCTGCAATCTACAGATCAACTGGCTCTGTATATCACAACAAAACAGGGAAGGATTGCTCTCTGATTCAACACCACTAGCCCCTCTGACACCTCTGAGGCACACTCAGGCGGAGATACCATAGAATCAAACCCACCCTCTTTTACATTCGTGGCCCCAAATTTATCGAAATTTGCAATCCGACCCGCGATCACCCTGCATAACACAGAAGCAGTCCTCGCGGAGGCCCTATCTCCTACAGAGCCTCCGTCAATCTTCGCGTGTGCCCTCCAACTATTCTCATATAACGTCACAGAAACGTCCTTCACGGGGAACGTAGAGCTCACCATCCTGCAAACCGCACACCATCTGTTCGAACAAATGTCAAGTGATAAATTGCCTCTCCCCAAAGAACACTTGATAAGCGCACCATGAAACCGTACGAGTTCATTCCCATCGACCACTAATTTCTGGGTTCTCTCTGGTTCACGAATCTTCGCAGACATGGACTTCACTCCCTCTCGGTATTCTTCAAATTTGGTGAGGTGATCCAGAGAGTGATTCACCTTCAGTATCTTCTCTATCACAACCGTTTTCTCGAGAGGCCACCCAGCACGAAACATGGCTGCCACAATATCAATAGGCCAGTCGCCTTCGAGGAGCTCTGTAAGTTGGTTAGAACGTGAAGAGTTTCTTGCGATGGAAGAAGAAGAGGAGGATTGGGCTTTATGTTTGGGTTGTTCGTGAGGAAGCTTGGGTGGGGTACCCTGTTTCTTCTTGGCTGGTTTATGATTTTTTTGTGGGGTGGTGGTGCTGTTGGTGCTGTTAGGGTTAGGTTTGGGTTTGAAACACTTGATGGAGGATCTAGGATGAAAAACCAGGGCAGCTAAGGAGGCTACTACCAGGCATTTTTCGGCCATTGTTGATTCTCTCCTCCAAATAGCTTCGTGCAGGGATGAACAACGCAAGAATTCTGGTTAATTTTGCTTATCTCAATGGGATCGCTTTTGAATAGGAAGCTTGCATATTTCCGCGCGTAAATTATGGGAATTTTTCTTCGGGGATCAAATATCTGGCACCGTAATTCCGGAGATACTCTGTTTATCCCTTGCATTAAATTTAGGCGCCAAATTTTTTGTACAATTATAAGCATATCCTTTGATCAGTGCATGAACATGTCTTTTTTTTTTTTTCAGTGCACCAAGAATCATTTGTCCTTACATATCACAAAATATTTGGGATTGTTTTTTGGGTTCCAAAAATGCTTATTCCAATAAGTATATGAGCAAAATACCCGCTTCCTAGTATTTATTAAATTATTCACTTAAAATTGGAAGGTGAATCTCGTTAGGTGCATTTAAATTTTTTTATAGGCAACACAATATCCATCCCTAATTGTTGTCTGGAAAGTTTTAGTTTCTACATGTGATTTTACTTACTCCGATTTTAAATGTAAAATAAAGTTTGTAGTACAAATTAAATTATAAATTTTATCCTTACACTATAGATTTTATCTTATATTTAGAATTGAAAATAGTATTAAAAAATTGCATCATGTGAAATGAAATGAGCATATCAATCTAAAAGACATGGATGTCCACTAATGCAAAAAAGAGCTTTAAGACCGCCTCATTTAGACCGGACTATAGAGAATCAAGTCTTAAAAGTATGATCGGTGACAGTTTTGTAAATATAAAGAACTTTTTGGTATGACTGATGGCACTTTCATAAATATATAGAACACTTTTAAGACCAGACTATAAAATATGCGGTCTTAAAAGTATGACCGGTGGCAATTTCGTAAATATATAAAACATTTTTAAGACCGGACTATAAAATATGCGGTCTTAAAAGTATGACTGGTGGAAATTTCGTAAATACTGTGAGAAGACGCCGATGAGTCTGAGAATGCGATGATTTATTCCTTCACTTAATTGGAATTATATACAGATGCTAATAAATAAATAATCTTCTAACCTAGGCAGTTCCTATAATTTAGGGATTACAATCAGGAATATAATTATGAAATTCAAAAAATCATGATCTGCTAACTTAATTCCTAAAATCTCTCTAACAACTTAATTAAGATGATTACAATCAAGAATATAATTACGAAATTCAAAAACCATGATCTGCTTATTTAATTCCTAAAATCTCTCTCCCAACTGAATTAAGTAATCGTATATGCTAATTAATTAAATTTGAATTTCCAACAAATATATAAAACATTTTTAAGACCGGATATTTGTAAAATAGGTCTTAAAAGTATATTTTAAAGACCGGACCCTTTATAGTCCGGTCTTAAAAATATAGTCCGGTCTTTAAAATATGACCGGTTGCAATTCATAAATATATAAAACACTTTTAAGACCGGACCCTTTATAGTCCGGTCTTAAAAGTGTTTTATATATTTACGAATTGCAACCGATCATATTTTTAAGACTGGACTATAAAGGGTCCGGTCTTAAAAATATACTTTTAAGACCTATTTTACAAATATCCGGTTTTAAAAGTGTTTTAAAAAAAACTAAATTCGCTAAACTCGTTAAGTCCGTGAGCGTGCTTGTCTTCTTGGTGATATAACATTTGCTTAGTTATAGATTCAACAAGTGTATCAAGAGCCTAACGAGTCAAATTCTCAGCAAGAATGACATCCTCTTCCTCTAATCTACTCACAATCTTCGTAAGTCATCCTAAGAGTCACACAATCAAATTCTTGGCAACGTTGGCAGTGAGATGCTTCGAGGGTTTAGCGATGGCATCAACTCCAATCCTCAGCAACGGCGCAAGGCTTCGAGGATTCTGGATGACGGCAGCTCCTTCCTCTTCGATCTATGGCTCCTCCCACACCATCTTTAATTTGCACAGATCTGGCTTAAAACCAAACCCAGATCTCTTCTTGCTTAAGTTTGTTTCCTCCTACCTTGACTGCTCCTGCTCAGATTTGGACTTTGATTTTGGTTGCTTGAAGCTTTGCCAGCATCGACAAGAGGATCCTGCTCAGATTTGGTTGCTTTAAGTTTGTGATTTTTTTGTAGATCTGGACTTCAATTTCACTTCTGATTTTATATTGATTCAAATTCGATTTCCATGGTAAATAATTTCTATTTCTTGTTATATTTTCTTATTTCTGGACTTTGTATTCATCTTTTTTGTTTTTCTTGTTGGTGTTGCTTTCAATCTTTTTTTTTTTTTTTCTTATTGGTGTTGCTTCCAACCTTCTCTTGGTTCTCTGTCACTGATGATGGAGGAACATTCAAAATGTTACCAGATCTGGTGATTTGGGACCGATTGTTTCGTTTGAGTTTTTTCTTTTTCTTTTTTATTATTTTGAAACACTTTTAAGACCGGATATTTCAAAAATTCGGTTCATCCGGTCTTAAAAGTGTAACTTTTAAGACCGCCTAGAACAAGACCGGTCGCAAATCCGGTCTTACATGCCTATTTCGTCCGGTCTTAAAGCCCTTTTTTGCACTAGTGGTCTCTCATCATAATATGTTTTTTTTTGGACAATATCATAATATGTTTTTCAAGTTAATGAGGAATGCATTTGATCCTGGAACTTTAAAAATCAAAGAAAAATGAGGAAGTGGATATTAATTATTACTACCAATTAATGTTACTATCGACGTTTACTATCAATCTGTTTTGCTGTTAGATCAGAATTTTAATAGGAGAAATAAATAATAGGGATAGATGAGATTCTGATTTAACGATGAAATAAATTGATAATAATGTTGGAAATAATATTAAGGGATATGATAATATTACTACCATTTTTTGTTACTATTAATATTACTACCACTTTTCTACCGTTAGATCAGAATCTTAATAGGAGAGAGAAATTATAAATGTAGATGAGATTCTGATCTAAAGGTGGAAAAGTAGTAGTAACATTGGCAGTAACAAAAAATGGCAGTAACAATATCCTATCCCTAATATTAATTAGTAATAATAATATCCTATATTGAAAAATAATTGGCGCGGGATATATAAACTGGGAGAATAAAAATTCATCCTTTCGGTATTTTTTTCTTTTGTTCCCCCCCCCCCCTCTCCTCCAAAGCCCCGCCCTGAGCCAACAACCCCATCGCCCCCAGTGAATGATATTCTGCATACGGCAATTTTTTTTTTTTTTAAAGAAAAAGTTTTGGAGGGGTTCGGTATTAGTCCCCCACCAAAGTCAGGGCATGGCCTCGGGCTCTATGAGCACTTACTGAGGGCTTAGTCCTGGATCCCTTACCATCTATGTCAACTCTCATTGGCTTCTGCATACAACAATTTAATTTCAAGAATCCATCCTAACACACCCCTTTATGCGGGGAGCAGATTTCCTCCTCTTCCCTCTCCTTCAGAATCCCATCTGGATCGTCCAAATCTTAATCCAACGGTCTAGATTTTTTTAAAAAAAAAATTGAAGTTTTGCCTTTTTCGGAAAAAACAAAAGTAAATTTTTTTTTAAATCTGGACCGTTGGATTAAGATTTAGACGGTCCAGATGAGATTCTGAGGGATTTTGAGGGGGAGGGAAAAGGAGGGAATCTAGATCCCTTTATGCGGGGGCCTGAATACTGGATCGGGCCATACTTTGCTGTTGGATCTCTAGCCCCATTTAATAAGACCAGTTAGGTGACTAGTTGGTTTGATTGTTGAATGTCTCCCCACTTCTTTTAAATAATTAATTAGTAAAATGTGCCTATATTCACTGCCACAAACAAAATTGTTTTGGATAGAAGGATATATGTATTTAGAAAATAAAAGAAAAACTAATAAGCAGTAGGCTAAAACAAGAGAATAAGATTTCTCAACTGTATGAGACACAATACTTCCTCCATCCTTGAATATAAGCTTCAAATAATTATTTTTTGTTTATTAAGAAAGTAGCTAAGACTAGTTTAAAACAATAATAAATATGTAAGTAACATACTTTTTTTTTCCCCAACCATACCCTCCCTTGTAAATATAATTCTCATTTGCCATCTTAATTAATGCAGTTCACATGGTGTCATTGGTTACAAAAATGCAATAGGTATATATAGCCAACGAAGGTAAAATTGAAAAAGAAAAAACAAGAAGCAATATATGTTAAACCAAAATTGAAATGAAACTTATATTTTGGGGTAGAGTTATTCTCAAATTTAAAGCTTATATTTAGGATGAAGTGTTTTTTATTAAAATTTGACGTTGCATACTTTTCTTCACATTGATGAAAAGGTTAAGGAGTAATTTGGCTAATGAATTATTACCTCAGGTGTGCTATGTACAAATAATTTTTAAATGGACCAAAAATATCAAAAAAAATTTTAAAATGTGCAGTCAACACAAAAAATAGAGTAAAACATTTTTGTGTTAGTCGCTCTTGGATTAAAAGTTATTTGTGTTGGGGGTGTCTAGAGCAAAAAAAAAATTGTGCTGGCACATTTTAAAAAGCTTTTTGGTATTTTCAATCTATTTAAAAGTTATTTATGTTGAATGCTACTAAAGTAATAGTTTATTGACCAAATTGCTTCTTAACTTTGATGAAAATCAAGTAAATAATTCATATAACCAAATTAAATAAAAAAACTAACATAGTTGAAAATGAAAATTACCCCCTCCTCTTCTTCTTCTAGGCTTTTCTTATGTTACAAGTGGAGCGGAGGCTCTGATTTAGGATAATCAGCTTAAAGTTTCTTTTGGATAACTCAGTGTTTTCTTCTGGGTCCGTGATACTTACTTTTCACCGAAAAACAGATTTCATGGTACATCGGATGTTGGAAGCCCCACACTAGCTACTACAAAAGGAGGCCATAGTGATCAAGATGAAAAGATAATAAACCAAGAACAAGTTGCAATTTAATCTACTTATCCACCTTGCTGCACACATAAACATCGTCATATGTCTGTTCTTCGCTAGTGCGTACAATCACTCACACTTGCTGTTGTTGTTGTTGGAGCAAGTTGTCCCCTTGAAGATGGAGTTGGTTGATCTAGGCTTGAAGCGAAATCATCAAAACGCGCCGCTTTCATTATTATATACCATCTCACCTTCATTCCTTTCATTGTACACAAAGCAAAGCCCCCTCCAAAATTACCCCCATCACGAAAGCACTATCTCCCCTTTCTCTTTATTCATTCGTGTTCGCCTTTCATTTTCACACTCGATCGATCGACCGACCTCTTTCAGACGAACTCAGGTGAGGTGAGAGCGAGAGAGAATGAACCGTTTTGCCTTCACATGACAATCACGTGCTGTGTTCTTTAATTATATGGTTCGGGTTTGATGCACTGATTGGAAATGCACGCAACAGCACAGAGGCGCCCATCCATTATTAATTTCTTAATATTTGGGGTCCGATCCGATCCATTGAAACGGGTCTCGTTTAGCAAAAAGAAACGGGTCTCGTTGACCCTCGTTTCAGCTTGGTCAAAGTGAGAATTCCCAGGGGGTGTTTTGGGATTCCGTTGTGCTGGGATTAACGAGGTGAAATCTGTTCACTGTTTCTCGAAACCTTGCCCTATTTTATTACGCACTCAACTGGAATAGTATTCTTTTTAAAGAATAGATACTGTGATCCGAAGACTACGTTCTTCTACGCCTGCGGAAACTAACTGCCGTGGGCATTGTTCCCTACCCTTGATTTCTATTAATATTATTTTCAGTATTAATTATAGTAATATTTTTATAATATAATTTATATTATAAAAGTATTCCTATAATTAAAATCAAGAAAATATCATGTTAAATTAACAGCTCGTTGCGTTGTACTTAAATTTTGTTTGAAGCTAAAGGATACATGTTTATATATATGGATACTTATTAGAATGTGCTGAAACTAGTATTTTTTATCACCCGCGTTTTTTTTTTTAATCTCGGGAAAAACACTATAACCCAGGTAAACAACGAAGCTCTCTGCGACGAGTACTGACAAATCGAGACTCTGTTGGGCAGTAATGATAAGGTCAGAGTTCACAGGACCCCCCCTGTCTGGTCGATGGGGTGCTTGTAGTTGCCACTGTATTTTTCTTTCTCCAAAGCCTAACGTTTGACGTGAATTTAAGCTTGAAACGTGCCTCTACAGTAAACATCCAAACATTTTTCACTGCTTACCATGCTTAATACTACTATCTCTCCTCCGATTTTAATTATAAGATTGGATTGACGAGGGATTAAGAAAATTTAATAAATTAATTAATTATATCATATATTATGTATCCTTAAATTATATATTAGTTTATTAGTTAGACTAATTAGTTTGAAGAAAAAATAAATAAAAATACCCTAACATAATTTAATGACCTTCCTTAATTTCTTCAAAAATGTCAATTTAATTTTATAATTAGAATCAAACCACTACAAAAAAAAAAGGTCAGTTTTTGTGACGGAAAAAATCTGTCACAAAAAAAGGTTTTCCGTTGTAAATTTTGTTTGTGACAGGATTTGCGACGGATTTCGTTTATCACAAAAACCCTCGTCGCAAATTCCAAAATTTGCCATGGATTTCAAAATCCTCGCAAATCCCATGTAATCCGTCACAAAATGTTTTTTTTTAAATGTAAAATGTAAAAAATCATTAAAAAGATAGAAAAATTATTTATAAAAATTAAAAATTCATTAAAAAAAATAATATTCATACAGTCAATATTAGGAGTAATTAAGTTTTAATACATATAAAAAAAGGAGTAATTAATTTTTAATACATATAAAAAAATTTTGTAGCATTACATAGTCAATATTATATAACTTGTTTAGTAACTCTTACAGGTGACAATTTGTTCGAACTATTAGTAACTCTGATTCAAAATGTGTCCTATGTTTGGAAAAAAAAAGAGAGAGGTGAAAATACATTAATTTAATAAATTTTATTAAATAAAAGTAATTTTGGAAAACCATTCTAGATTTAAAATATCTCTAATGAGGTGAACCAATTGGATGGTAACTACATTTTTTAATATATGATAGGTGTTGAATATTATTGAAAAAAAGCAACAGAGTAAAGGACTTGAGTAAATTATTTTGCGAAATTACTTACTGAGCAGAAAAATATTACTTGAGTAAAGGACGAAAGTAATATCAGATGGTTCCTTGAAAAAGAACGACTGATTCAAAATTACTTGAGTAACATCTCATGTTACTTGAGTAATATCGAAGATAATAAAAAAGTAGAAGTCTTGGTAGGGAAAGCCAAATTACTTGCGAAGCTAATATATATTAATATATATTACTCGAGTAATCTCTTAAAGTAATATTGAATAACTTTGAAAAAGAGCGAGTGTTTCTAAATTACTTGTAGAGCAAATGTACATTGCTCGAGTAACGCCTGAAAGTAACCAAATTACTTGTGGAACAAATAGTCATTACTCGAGTAACGCCTGAAAGTAACCAAGTTACTTGCGAAGTAAATACCCGAAAAGGATCAGGATGCGCACAGTAAATGACGCACAGTAAGATAAAATGGATTTTCTTTAGAAACTTAGAGGCTTTTTAACGATGTTACTCGGGCAACACAAATATATTACTTAAGTAACTTATGCCTCTGTTAACCTCTATTTTTGGACGCACTAACAGAGCATTTGAAAAAATTTTACTGAATACTCTGAAGCTTAAGTCAATGATCATAATTCAATTAAATCCTACAAATGACTGATGAAGGTGATTACTTATAGTTTATTGGGACTAACAGTTTCTCAGTTCTCAAGGAGAGGCTTTTGCTTGGGCACTGATACTTCCTTTCACTATTTTAGGAGTGGCATTTATGTACCCTTTTGGATAAAGTCACTCAACATATTGGTTTTGGTCAACGAGTAAACTTTTGACTTGGTTATTTGATGCCCTTTCTAATTATATTTGGTTGCCTGTTCTACTTTTACTCTGGAAAGCAGCTACTTATAATTTCAAACAGTTGCTGAATAAAATTTTATGCAGTGATGAAATTTTGAGATTCATTCTCTGTTTGCGAAGTTGGGTTCATTTTTCTTTGGCTTGATAGTTTGATATGTGTGTTATGAAAAAGAAACATGAGTTGATTCTTTATTTTCTTGACTTCATCTAATGACCTAACCAGCTTTTAATGTGCATGCGATTCGACAAGGGAGAGGAGGAGCTGATGTGTCAACCTGACTACCAATTTCTATCCTTGCGTGGCCATCCTTCAGACACAATGTGTCAATTTAACGGTCCACGTGGCAATTCCGTGACGATAGGGCATTTTTGCTACGATTTTAATACTTCCAAGGTAAATAAGAGGAAACAAAAAAACTTTCGTCTTATCAGTGCTCCATAGTGAAAACTTATATGGAATTTAAGACCCTTATCCCTTATATATATTATAAGTACCCCAGTCTCGGTTTATAAATTTGTTTATATCTCTTTTTGTAAGTTGGAATAAATAATCACCTGTTTAAGACATATTTCATGGTAAAGAATTTTAATTGCCCGTCTTGTTTTTAAAAAGTACCCATTTCGACTTTTAATATAGGCATAGGATATATTCACTACTATTTTTTGTTACTACTAATACCCCTACCACGTTTTCATCGTTAGATCAGCATTTCAATAGGAGAGAGAAATGATAAAGGTAGATGAGATCCTGATCTAACGGTAAAAAAGTGGTAGTGATAAAAAATGATAGTGACTATATCCTATCCCTTTAATATAAGGTATGTTTATTTATCTAACTTGAATTAATTAACATGATTTGCATTTTTTAAAACATTATAGTCATATTTGTATATTTCATCATTCATCTCCTCTTTGATAAATCAAGGGAGCATAAAAAATAAGGGTAAATCAGAAAAAGATTGAAAAATATAAAAAATATGGCTTATATTTAAGATCAAGATTAATTCCTCAAACATATCTTATATTAAGGATAGGAAGGAGTACATTTTAACTGTGGCGTTTAACTGAGTAAGTAGTCCTCTCTCCGGTTCTAATTATAAGACCTAGTTGACTTTTTTGGGGAGATTAAGGAAGTTAATTAAATTACTTTAAAGTATTTTTATTTTTATTTTTTATTCAAACTAATTAGTTTGAGTAATAAAATAATAAATAATTTAAGGATAGATACTCAATATATAAAATAATTAAGTAACTTATTTAGCTTCCTTAATCTCTCCAAAAAAAGTCAACTAGATCTTATGATTAGGACTGGAGGTAGTAATTAGTAGTAACTAATATTTCTTTCAATCCTTTTCATAATATAGGATCAACTGAATTGCATTCTTCAAAATGTTAGTTAAAACTAATTAGCTGTCATAGATATGTTAAAAATGATTTTTGCTTTCAAAAAATGGGTTAAATGCCTAATTTGCTATGGAAGTTTTGCTAAGGGAGCCCCTAGTACCCGGAAGTTTTTTTAGTATAAATTTGCCCCGGAAGTATAAAAAGGTAGCAAATTTGCCTCTGGTTAATTTTGACCATTAAGTTTGACTGAGTGTACACGTGGCATTCCACCTTATGACACGTGACATGCCACCTTATGATACGTGGCATGTTATCTCATCAACCTAATAAGAGTTAAGTATCATTTTTGCCCTGGAAGTTTTCACTAAAGAGCAATTTTACCCCGAAAGTTTACAAAACGTATTAATTGCCCTTCTTTCCCACATATTAAATCTGACTATTAAACTAGTCAAAGATGACACATGTCATGCCTTGAAAAGGTTGAATTTGGAGTCAAAGAAGGAGATCCTTGAGATGTTAAGCTCAAGACGGCCATAATTTATGAAACCGAACTGCTCACAGGAAGTATTACTTATGATCTAAGCAAATGAAACGCAAAACGAGAAATGAATTGTTCCAAAAATTGGTTCAGTAAAACAAATCAATAGTGATACTATTTACGTTTGTATAGACTGATCATTTGCTTAGATCATAAGTGATGCTTCCTTTGGGTTTTGCGACAGACCTTTCAGTCCCTGTGAGCAGTTCGGCTTCACAAATTCTGGCCGCTTTCAACTCAACATCTCAAGAATCTCATTCTCTGACTCCAAGTTCGACCTTTTCAAAGCATCACATGTGTGGTCTTTGACTGATTTAATAGTCAAATTTAATATTGAGAGAAAGAATGACAAAATTGCTACTTTTGTAAACTTTCGGGGCAAAATTTATCCTTAGTAAAAACTTCCGAAGCAAAATTGCTCTTAATGAAAACTTTCCGGGCAAAAATGATACTTGACTCTTATTGGGTCTATGAGGTGGCATACCACGTGTGCACTCAGTCAAACTTAACAATCAAAATTAACGGAGGGGCAAATTTACTACATTTTTCATACTTTCGGGGTAAATTTGATACCAAAAAAACTTTTAGGTGCTGAACGTTCCCTTAGTAAAACTTTCATAATAAATTAGACTTTTAACTCTTCAAAAAATACACTCGTTTCTCTGAAAGAAAGATAATATGTGGGGGAAAAAGAATGAATGGTAGAGAGACAAAGCTACCTTAGAAAGTGGGGTATTAAATGTGTAATTTTGTAATTAAAGAAATTAAAACAATAGTTTTTTTTTTTTGGGCAAAAAAACAATAGGTTCAATCAAAACTTTTGAGGCATTCAATAAACCTTTTGTTATTTGAAGAAACATGTTATACTCAACACTCCTATATTATGTGTACAAATGATTGAAGAGGTGGTAACTAATAATCAATAAAAGACAGTACCTCTAGCAAAAACAGAAATTATGATCTAGAAATTCTTGTACTTTGTCACATCATATGTAATGTGATTGGTTAAAATACAACAATTTAATTTGATAGCTCCTCAATATTAGTTGGTATATTAATAAATTAAATTTTTTTACAAGATTCCATTTTTTTATTACTCATGAAATTTTAACTAAGAGATTCATTTTTAAAAAATAAAAATATGAAACATATGAGTAACAAACTAGAATTAATATTTGTTGAGTTGTTATATTTTAACTGGTCAAACTATAAATAACATGACAAACTAAGTTTATCTAAGAATTTTTCATTAAAAAACTATCAACACCATAAATTTTTAATTTTTTAAAATATTAATTATAAATATGAAACTACAGATTTATATTATGTATGTGTTAAATTCTTAAAAAATCTGTTTATTTATTTTATGAATTTAATATTTAATGTATATTTTTTAAAAATTGGGGATAGTAGTTTTTTCAAATATCTATTTATTACCAAGTGAAATTCACAGGATAAGACAGGCTGTTCTAGATATGGACACGTGACAAGTGGCCATTCACCCGCGCAGTGAACAAAAAGGGGGCGGGGGAAGGCCCCATGAAAAATTTGAAAACTGGAGAGTGGCGCGCGTGGTTGAATAAGAGCGTGACATGAATTAACGTAATTCCCAGCTTCCTCCACTGACAAGAAAATACAGTGACAGAAAAGGCAAGAGAGAGAGAGCGGCTTGGGAAGTGAGCACTCAGCAGAGGCCGCTGAAAATGCTCAGTTACCCCTCCAACCCAATGCTTTGTTGCCAACAATCCCTTCTTCCTTTCCTCAACACCTACCCTTCCCTCTAACTAGGGTTTGCTGATTTCGACCATCTCAGATTACGCCCGGGTCTTTTAGGTATGACTCACCATTACTCTGTTTCTCTCACTCTGTTCATTTCTCGTAGCTTTGCTTCTTCCCTCACTATGTCTTCAAGTCTACTGCGACTATGTTTTTTAAGACCCCCATTCATGAGGGAATGCTTTGAGAGTTCTGGCTTATGTTCTTGTTTTATTAAATGAGTTTCTGTCTTGTTTTTCTTCCTTCCTTTCTCTTGTCCTCCTTGTGTTGCTTACTCTCTGATCTTTCTCTATGGATGACCTGTTATTTTTTGTTAACTTAGTGTTTTGAAACGAAGACGAAGTCAAGCTTAGGATGTGAAACCTGGAATCTGCAGTCCGGTTTTTGGTTATTTGTTGAAGACTAAGAAGTATGGACTTTGTGTTTAATTTTGTTTTCTTTTTTGGTTTTATTTTAAAAACACAAGAATAGTTGAAAGCTCGCTGGTTTATTCACTCTTAATTGAAGGGAATATTTAGTTTTCAACTGAAGTGGGAATTCTGCCAAAGCTCCCCCTGTTTTTCTTGTTTATGATTTATTACTTGTCCTTTCGATCAGTGATTTGGTCCCAGACTGCTCGTAGATCTGGGTTTCTCCCTCACGAAGTCAGTCCTATCTCCATTAATTCGACCTTAAACGTTTGTCTTTTCTTGTTCTACTTTTATAGTTTTATGAGCTTTATCTACCTACATGTTTTCTTCCTCTTCATCTTCAAAATCCTTGCGAGGCCTTCAGAAAATTCCTACAAGCACCACAGTTTCTGGTTTCCCGCCGCAGGAAAGAGCTTGGGTCAATGTTGTTGTTCTGGAACGATAAACATTGAATAACACTGAAATAATGGGTGTCCGGTCTGTACACCCAATTATTTGTCGTGGAACAAACCATGAATGTGGAAAATAACTTGCTTCTGATGCATCCATTTATCGAGCAGTTTTTTGCCCTAACAGGCTTTTATTGTTGTGTGTACCTGGTCTCTGTGGGGTCTCTTGGTGGGTTGAAGTTTTAATATTAGAGCACGAGGAAAGCTGGAAAAGAAAATTCAAAAAGTGGGAGCTTGGAAGCTGGTGTGCGTAATGATAATTTAATTATTTTATAAGGTGTGACATTGCGATTTTTTGTTTTTGTTTTTTTCGGTTGATTTAATTGTGGTTTGTTT
This sequence comes from Acacia crassicarpa, assembly GCA_034222035.1. Lineage (NCBI taxonomy): Eukaryota > Viridiplantae > Streptophyta > Magnoliopsida > Fabales > Fabaceae > Acacia > Acacia crassicarpa. Next base: position 56,634,667 of record JAWXYG010000002.1, on the reverse strand, counting down.
ATGTTAGGTGGTAGTGGAGTTAGTTTACTTAGAGTTTCTTTGAAGGGATTATATGTGGTTTGTTTGTTAGCTTTTCTGTTGAATGCTGTTCCGAGGTGGGCATTAGCTGTGAACTTCGATAACGATTCTTACTTATAAATCATATTCCTTTTCATCTTTTATTTCTTACTCAGAACTATTCCATGTGTTGTGGGTCAGGGGCTTTAAAAGGAACCATTTAGTTTGCCTCTCGAGCTATCACTTGGGTGATTAAATATGCAGACACCAAAAGCAAGGTAAGATCCATTACTATTTAAGCATTCCGTTTTTCTTGCCATCTTAAATAACCGTTGGTTTTCTGTAATGCATGCATGAATTCATGAAGCTTTATGTTACTAAACACATCTTAATAAGGGGCAATTATTGTTCTTAATGCGGGGATAAGAACAAATCTGAATTATTTGTTGCTGGTATGGACCTGAAAATGGAGCATTAGTATGTGACATTCTACTGATCTACTGACTCTCTCTGATTGACTTGTTGATTAGCAGAGCTGGTTCTTCAGAAGTACCCCAAAAGAAATCTCCGGCAACACCTCGGACGGCTCGACAATTGAAGACACCGGCTTCTGATCCTGACTCACACCCATCCTCTCCTAATCCAGCGAGCAAGTCTTCGAGTAACAGGAGTCCAAAGGTTGTCGAGCGCAAATCACCTAGGAGTCCAATGTCTGAGGTATATCATCTGTCAATCTTACTTGAGAAAGCCATTGGGACCATTGGTTTATTTATATAATTTATTAGAACCCTAAACGTCTAGATCAATGTTTCTTTTCAATACTACTTTATATTAAATGTTTTATGTTCTGTATACTAGAAGAAGAGGCCTGGTAGAGTCCAGGAATTGGAATCTCAGCTTGCTCAACTCCAAGAAGATTTGAAGAGATATCAGGAGCAACTGAACTCATCTGAGTCATTGAAGAGAAAAGCCCAACAGGAGGCAGAAGAAACAAAGAAGCAGGTTTTAGTCCTGTCAGAGAAGCTTGAGGAATCAGAACAACAAGTCTTGGAGATTTCAGCTTCTGAGGATGCTCGGCTTCAAGAGCTATGCAAAATTTCACAAGATCGTGATCGAGCATGGCAGTCTGAACTAGAGGCAGTCCAGAAACAGCATTCAATGGACTCAGCTGCTCTGCATTCTGCCATGAATGAAACCCAGAAGCTCAAAGCTCAACTAGAAAGAGTGTCAGAATCCGAAGCTGTGCACATTAGGAATGCAGAGTCAGCTCACGCTGAGATTCAGGAATTGCAGATGGAACTTTCTGAAACTCTTTCCTTGGTGGAAAAGCTAAAAAATGAGTTGAGTGATTGCAAACAATCCGAGTCCCAGGCCTTGGAAGTAGTTGGCAAAACTCAACAGCAATTGGAAACTGCAAATAAGACTGTGGAAACACTCCAGTCAGATGGAATCAAAGCCATGGAAGCTAACAAATCATTAGCTTTGGAGCTGGAACAATCCAGAGCACAAGCAAAATCACTGGAAGAACTTGTGGGCAAACTCCAGGCTGATCTGGCTGCTACTGCTGACAGCAATGCATTGGATTCAACCAATGAAACTGGACTTGCAAAGGCAAATCAAGAAAACGAGGAAATTGAACAGCTCAAAGCCGAGCTTATGTCTGCCAAATCTGAAGTTGAACAATTAAAATCTGCACTAGAGGCAGCTGACACAACGTACCAAGAAGAGTACATCCGAAGCACTCTGCAGATTAGAAGCACTTTCGAGCAAGTGGAGCGTGCAAAATCAGAGTCTAGCTTGAGGGAGGCTGAACTACGTGAGGAGTTGAATAGAGCCAAGGCTGACATTGAAGAACTGAGGGCTAGCCTGATTGACAAAGAATCTCGGTTGCAGAGTATTTCAAAGGAGAATGAGGAGCTTAGCATTGGAATGAAAGAAAACCGGACCATTGAAAGAGAATCTCAACTTGAAATGGAGTTAAAAAAATTGGATGCTGATATAGTGGAGTTGAAGGCGTGTTTGTTGGACAGACAGACAGAATTACAAAATGTAACTGACGAAAACAACACGCTCAAGATGGAAATTCAGAAAGGGGAATTGGAGAAGAACAAAATAAGCGAGGAGGCTGTTGCTTCAGCTGAAGCAGCAAGGGCTGGAGAGCGAGAAGCTTTGATGAAACTGGGACATGTAACAGAAGAAGCTGATAGGAGTAACCGAAGAGTAGCACTTGTGACCGAGCAGCTAGACGCGGCACAGGCTGCAAATTCAGAATTGGAGGCTGAGTTAAGGAGATTAAAGGTGCAGTCAGACCAGTGGAGAAAAGCCGCAGAAGCAGCAGCTTCTATGCTTTCTGGAGGAAACAATGGGAAATTTATGGATAGAAATAGCGCACTTGATAGTAGCTTTAACTCCGTTGCTGGCAAGATGAATTCGCCCTATTCGGAAGACACAGATGATGACTCACCCAAGAAGAAGAATACAAACATGTTGAAGAAGATTGGAGTGTTGTGGAAGAAGAGTCATTAGCAGACACGCCTCAGGTAGTAAAATATGTTTGACAGGATGGTTCTAACGTGCTATTTCAAGTGACCCTTTTGTTTCCTCTTTGATTTGGTTGTCCAGGTATGTGTTTCATGACCATTGGAGCAGTTGCATGGGGGAATCCTTGTCAAAAAAGGTTGCGTTACATTATTTTGTAGATACTTGGAATTTAGTTGTTCAAGCTTTAAGGTATCTAGTATTTGCAGAGTGGTTATGGACTATAGAACTAAATGTAATTGTAATATCCTTCAGTTGGTATGTTTTCAAGTGATCCGTATACCTCGGTTGTTTTTGAGACTGATATCAATACTACTTCCCTTGACCTTCTATGGCATGCCGGTATTGAATCAATCAATCGCGAGTTCACCTCTTCTGTTCAATATTATTTGATCTGTTCTGCTTTGTGTCATTGAGACAAATAAAATGCAACATTTACGGTATATATGTGGTCTCCAAAAGACAGAATCATATCTTAGAGTAATATTTGTCATTAATTAGTATTTAGCGCATATATATATATAGTAGTAATTAAATAAAATGGTTGTACATGTATACTCAATCGTATAGGAAAAATGTATCACTATGCAGCATCCATTTAGAAGGAAGCCGTATGTATTAATTATGATTCACCTTTCCTCGAGTTTCGAACTTTGAAGGCGTCAAAGAAGAGTAAAATTAATACAACACATTCAATAAATACGTGGATGCATAATTCAACACTTGGAATTTCTACAATAGAGACGTTTATGCAGCTCTATTAGCACTAGCCGAGAACCATCTTTCATTTTCTGCGAATGTCCTGAAGCTAACTAAAAAGGGGGAAATATACTGCCCAATGCCAGTGTTACTACTCACTAGTTAAGAAAACTGGACTGGAAATTTCAAACCAATCCATTTATGTTGCTCCTTAGTTTTCATATACAGAAAATATTTGAGGAGTTGATATTGGTTTTAAATATAAGATATATTTTTAAATATTTTAAATATTTTTCTAATTTGCCCCTATCAATGTTCTATCAACAATAATTCAAGAGGAGAGGGAAGAATGAAATTAAGGAAAATGATTAAGATGTTTAAGAATACACATTACAGATTAACTGACTTAATTTAATCAAATTAAGTAAATAATTCTTATATTAAGAACCAATGAGTTTTTACTTAACTATAAATCACTTTTTAAACCAAGTCAAATTAATCTAATTTGTTTCCAAAATATATCAGCAGTAATGAATTGGAATTTGAGAAACGTGTATAGGAATTATATATAAATTTTGTTTTACACATCTTCATACATTTCTCATCATGATCATAAATAATAGCATTGTGTTTGTTCCTTATAAATTGTTTTTTTTTTTTTTAGATTAAGGATTTTTTCCTCAATACTTAGAGAATAAATGATTCTCACCTCTCCATATAAATTTTTTTGGAAAGGTATTAATAAAGGGGATAGGATATTGTTACAGCCTTTTTTTTGTTACAACCAATGTTACTACCACTTTTTCACCGTTAGATCAGAATCTCATTTACCTATATAATTTCTCTCTCCTATTAAGATTATGATCTAACGGTGGAAAAGTGGTAGTAACATTGGTTGTAACAAAAAAAAAGTTGTAACAATATCCTATCCCTTAACAAAGATATTCTGTGAGGCGAGATTTTTCCTTTACCTGTTTTTTCTTGGGCCTAACCAGATTTTTCCCCCTTTATAAATTGCTTTTATTTTGTTTTTGTTTTTTGGGTACAGTGCTGTTATCATTTTTTTTTTTATACAAATGAAGGCCGAGCCCAAAATTAAAAGATTACAGTATAGGGGGATCAACAACCTTTCAAGGCCTATTGGGCTTATTAAAATTAAAATTTATTTTGACCAAAAAAAAAAATTAAAATTTATGGTGTGTTTTCGACACAGCCCGCTCAGGAGTAGACCCGATAAGTTTTCCAATCTTGCTATTTAAACATCCCGGTGAACCCCATAGTTAGGGTTTCTTGATGCTCGTGGCTGCTGCTCGCATTTCTTCGACGGCGACTTGTAGCGGAGGAGAAGGACCAAGTATCTGCAACCATGGGGTAAGGAATCCTTTCATTGTCCTGGACTAATACTGTCTTTCTAGATATGTGATAACCTTTTATGATTCAAAATTAGTATTTTCTCATAATCCCAAGTGTTCTTCCCTTGCGCCTTTTGTTATGTTTACTTGACGTCTTTAGATATTTGATGTTAATTTGTCTTTCCCCCTGTTGCTCTGCGCAAAAAGAATTGATGATTAAAAAATGAAGTTGCTGAATCCGGTAATGTGTTGATTTTGTTTTAGTATAGTACTATAGTTCATTCTGTTTACTACTGGGTGATCCACGAAGTTTGTGATTTGTTGTATAATGTTTTTATTGGACTCCAATATGATATTCTTCGTCACTCCTTTTTGTGTCAGATCATGCTTTGTGTTCTATCTTCTCTTCTTTTGATTCGGTTTGCTTTCCACTTATCATGTGGGAAATCGGGGTGGTAATAAACTGGAAATGTGGTAATTCATTCGCCACCATCCAGATTTTATAAACAAGATGCAGCTTGTTTGCGGGCGAAAAAACTGTTGGCTTTAACTTTGCTTGATTGGAGTAAAAATTTGTGCCTGTTTTATGTTTGATTATTTGGGGCTTGAGTGAATTAAGAATGTGTGCCTGTTTATATTGATATTAGGGGCAATAATTTGTTCCTTTGAGATTATCTATTAATATGTTTGGTACATGGTAAAACAACACTTGAAAGTTGGTTCTAACTTGTAAAATAATACTCTCTCAATTTTGCCTCATTTCAGAAAGTTATTTTTCATTTTTTATGAAGAGGGATATATGTGAAAGAAAAGAACTAAATATAACACATGATGTGTGGAATTGAATTTCTCACTTGTCTTCCGTCTTCCACAGGAAGACCAGAGGTATGGGAGCTGCCCGCAAGCTGCGGTCCCACCGCAGGAGGCAAAGGTGGGCTGATAAGTCATACAAGAAATCTCACCTTGGCAATGAATGGAAGAAACCTTTTGCTGGGTCTTCTCATGCAAAGGGTATTGTTCTTGAAAAGATGTAAGCTACAGTTTCACTGGTCATTGTCATTTCTTTCATATAACTTTCATCAGGGCTTCAAATGTCTGGATGTTAATACTGTATTCTTCCATATGCCAGAGGTATTGAGGCTAAGCAGCCAAACTCTGCCATTCGTAAGTGTGCCAGGGTTCAACTTATCAAGAATGGGAAGAAGATTGCTGCCTTTGTCCCTAACGATGGGTGTTTGAACTACATAGAAGAGAATGTAAGGCCCTTGTTTTTGTCTATTTCTGTGTGTTTTTTTAATGATTTTTATGTTCAAATTGTGGATTATGGGTTGTGCCCACTTGGTTATAGGATGAAGTCTTGATAGCTGGATTTGGACGAAAGGGTCATGCCGTGGGTGATATTCCTGGTGTCAGATTCAAGGTCGTGAAGGTATCTGGTGTCTCACTCCTTGCCCTCTTCAAGGAAAAGAAAGAGAAGCCAAGGTCTTAAATTAATTAGACTGCCTTGTTGGTTTTTCCTAGTATTGTTGGAGTCTTATGAATCTTGCTTCGTGATGTTGAAATTCGTTGACGAACAATTTTGAATCCTTGTACGCTACCCAATCTATCTCTAGTTTTTCTGGCCGTTTTAGTAAACTTTTACACCGAATTTACCGTAATCAATGGAGATTTGCTAGGTTTATTCACCATCTTATTCGTTGAAAATTTAATTGATCGGTTTAATGGTTTGCTTGACAAGAAATGAACGGGTGTGTTAATTACAACTTGCGATCTAGTTGGTGCCTCATTACTGAGTTTCTTGTAAGCTCTGGTAAAGTTTGATGACAAATGGCTCAAACTGATCGATTAAAGAGGATCATAAGCATGTATATGTCTTGAAATAGTGAAGCACATGCTACTATATGAAGGTGATTAACTGGAACTGCACAGATAATCTGATTTTCAATTTAATGTGTTTCTCCCGATGTAGACGTGAATTTATGGAACATGGCGCGATAATGATGCAATTAGCAAGTACAGAGGGAAAGTTAGAATCAATACATGGCCTGTTATGATATACAAATTTTAGAATCATTGCATGGCCTGTTCTGATATACAAAATGTGAATGGTAAACTTATTTTTTTTGATAAAATGTGAATGGTAAACGTTTCGAACTTTTCCTGCTTAAAACCGATTAAACCAGACGTCCTACTATCCATACCGAATGGGCTGCAACTCAGTCAAAAGGGCAGTCCAGTGAATGAATGACTAGAGACTAGTGGGAGGGGGCCTTTGGAGAACTCAAGAATTTAAAGGGAGTAACTTTCTGATTACATGGCATTTTAATGTTTTTTTCAATTGGCAAATTTAGCAGGTAATACAAATATAATTGATGAATGATAAATTCCAAGTACATTGGATTTTTCAAGAAAATTTCTCATTTACCAATTCAAGTTAGACGAGCTTATAATGCACATTCCCTGTGGAAGGCATAACCTTAATGAACAAGCGATGATTTGATAATTTGATGGATGATAATTGTTTTAAAGGAAAAAACACTTCTCATGTGAAGACGTAACCTTAATGAACAAGCGATGATTTGATAATTTGATGGATGATAATTGTTTAAAGAAAAAAACACTTCTCATGTTGTTGGAGAAGTGTTTTCTCATGTCATACACACATAAAATAATGGGACCACATATATATATATAATTAGCATTATATATATATGTAGGTCTGACTATTTCATGTATGTGTAGAAATCTTTTTCTTCTCATGCAACATGAGAAGTTTAAACTTTAAATCAACATTCAATTGAATAAAATGCCCTCCATGTTGATTTTAAACCTTGTGTTTATAATTGATCAAAAAAAAAAACCCTTGTGTTTATTATTTGACTTTTTTAGAAAAATTTCTAGAGATGTTTCTAACCATTTTTCTTTCGTTAGATTACCATAGCAATAATTATAAGTGACCAAAAAGAGCGACAATTCGCTCAGTGATCGAATCTCTCCATGGTAATCGGGCAATCCATTTCCTATCTTCCATAACATAGCACAATACACTGCGGTTCCTTTTCGGGCAAACATATATAGGATCCCAATATAATTCACATAAATTCTAATCTGGTGCTTCGGAATGATAGCTCTTCTATTCAATAGCCTGAATAGGATAAGTCAAATCAGAATCAAGACTAATATAGTTGCAATTTTCGCACAAAACAGCAAATCAAAAGAATATTTAGCCTCAGCCCACCTCAATTCTCTTTGCTTATGCTCTGTGGCAAGGCCAAGTTTAATTTTGGCTCTGCAACTGACGATTCCGTAGGAACTCTGTACAAGCCATCCATATTGCAAAAGGAGTCTTTCACAGCAAAGGGTCTCCTTGTGTCAGCAGGAGAACAATGACCACGTGAATTTGGACCACTGAAGGATTCTTCCACAATAGGACAATCAAGACGCTCCTTGCGACTAGATAACTCCACGACATTAAGACTATCTCGGGAGTTGACATCGGACACAGAGCAAGAAATAGAATGACTGTCTAAGTTTTTCTGTATCTTCGAATTTATATCCATAACTCCAAGTTGACAGCTCAAGCTATCAATTTCCGTAGCAATTGAGATGCTAGGATTATGTTCTCCGACCGTAACAATGCTGTCTATTCTATTCAGTGAAGGCATGTGATTAGTTCCCTCTGGACTCGGTGTATCCATGGAAATGTTCATTGTTTCCTTAGTTTCCATTGCTTCATGAAGAACCGAACCTTCAACCTTTGGAAGATCAACTTCGCCACATCTAGAGCCATCCCCAACAATCTCACGGGAAGAATTTTCAACATCACAAGTAGAACCAGAATCACTTTTCCTAGTCTTTTCATCAGCAGCTCCAATGTTGTCTGTCAAATCAAGATTGAGATCTTGCATTCCTACTGGATGTCCTTCAGTCATGTTACTTATGTTTCCGGCAGTGCTTTCAAGAACAGTCATGTTTGGAACTTCCATGGACATCTCAGTGGAGCTTTCGACATTCTGCAAAGAGCTAGACGTCATAACCGCTACACCCAATGATTCTTGAACAGGATTTGGTTGTGAAGTTAGCTGGTTTTTGGGTTGTGCGCTTTTTATTAACATGTTAGATCTAGCTGGCTGAAGTTTTCCAAGGTTTGCTTTGTTTTGGCCTTCGCTTGAACCGACACTATTTCCATCGGGCAAGCCACGAGGCACAACAGAGTGCGACTGCATTCCACCACGAGGGGTGCGCCCTGACGATTTCATCTGCATAACAAGTTTAACACTAATTTAACAAATTGGTGTGATATGGAAATGCCGAAATAAATGGGTAAAAATCATAATTTATAAAGTATCTTCTTTTACCCCCCCCCCCCCCCCCCCCCCAAAAAAAAAAAAAGGTATCCTCTGCATCGGTCAAAAACAATATATAGATTTTAAGCTGAACGACCAGCTCATTATGATACATCAAAGACATACAAAAATGTAAAACTCACCCCATCAAAAAAGCCAATCTTTGGTGAAGGCATTCGAAGGCCCGACGGTTTCGTGGGAGCCGATGGAATCACTGTTCCTGCAGAAGTGGACCTTACAGACTGACTGACAGACCCAATCAACTGACTCTCCTGCCCTTCTGAGCTAGAATCACTTGGAGAATTCAGAGAACTTGAAACTTGTCGTGTATTAGTGTCTGACACGACCTTTCTGCGAGAGCTACTATCAATGCTAGTCTTTGATCCATTAGAATTATTTTTACTCATACAAGTTGACGCAGACGACTCTGACGACCAGTCACTGATAGAGCTAGCAGGTGAAATGCTAGAAGAGAGCTTGGTTGAACCTGAGAGGCTACAATTCCCAGACTCAGTTTTATTTCTTGAAGCAATTTTTAATGGTGTCCTGACAGCTGAGCCAGATGCAGGTGGCTTAATGGTGCCAGCATCAACTTTTCTTTTCGAGGAATTCAAAGGAGATTTACTGATAGTACCGGATGAATTTCTGCCAAAAGATGTGGATGTTGATTTTGTCTTGCTTGCAACTGATGGAGCTGAGGACGATTTGGATGTTATTGTAGTCCTAGTCACGATACCTCCCGAACCCCCGATAGTGCGTGCTTTTGGCACTGAACACACACTGCCTGAAAGGTCAAATTAACCAAAAAGTGACTTGAAGTCAGAGAGATACACTCTCAGGCCTAACTTTGGAAAACAAAATAAAGCAAGGGCAAAGTTTAATCACCAACTACTCGTTTTGTTTTGTCTCTTTCACTTCCAAGATGCGGACCACCAAGAGAGGCTCTCTTTGTTGAAACTGTTAAACCTGGAGTAGACTTGGCAGGTAACTTGGGTTGCTTTACAGTAGATGGATCTCCCCTCCTGGCACTGAGCTTCTTCAAAACAAAAGAAACTGGTGTCAGCAACATAAAGTCACCAAAATGTTTGCTTCTGACCACTTCCTTCCCCCTGCCTAAGCATTAGTTTGCTTACGTAGAAGCCATAAGTTCTCTTTTTGCTTTTCTATACATTCATACCTGTAAAACCGGGGGACGTACGGGATTCTTGGTCATTCTTCCCGATAGTTGCATGCTGGTAGTACTTGAATTCTTAGAAGATGAGGCCTTCAACTAAAATAACAGAAAGTTGTTGAAGAGATTTTTCATCAAATTGTCAATTATAGGTTTGTCGAGATAAGCAGGAAATCATTAAAAAAATCAGATATCATAAACCTTTACTGAAGTATAAAACTAGTACTACCTTATTCCCAGAAGTCATGCCAGTCGCCTTTAACACTGGAAAACGGGGAAAAAAATACAAATTTAAGAAGTAGAAGATCAACTACCACAGCAGAAGTCCAGAATATAAGAACAGAGGGATTAAATAACATCCAGCCTGCTTTCTATCTTGCTCTTAACATGGTCCAATGGGAAAGGGAAAACTAATGGCATGCAGAAAGGATTATGGCTTAAGTATAGACGCGAGCCCAATGCTCATCATAGTAAAGAACTTGATCTACTCTAATTCTATAAAATTTCCTAACGAACACATTTAAGCTAGCTACTAGGGAGACAGAAATCTTCGGTACAACAACACAAAGTTTAGAGGCAGAGAAACTTACCACGATCGGTCTGGAGTCCTACAACGCCTGATAGCACTGGGTTTCTATTCGCCATATAGAAAGTTTTGCTAGATTTCTGAATTGAAGCTCTTATATCGTCAAATAAATTAGCATCCATACTTTCTAGAGTCAAGCTATCGCTTTCTAATGTAGAGATGGACTCACATGACCTGTGCACATCCTCTTTAATTCCTGGTAATGGCTGCTTACAGTCATCAGTCTGGAATCCTGCTACCCCTGACGTCACTTTGCTGCTTCCATATGCCACATCAGACGTCTTGCCTGATTTCTGAATTGAAGCTCTTATGTCCTCGAATAAATCAGCCTCTATACTTTCCAGCGTCAAGCTGTCACTTTCTAATGTAGAGATGGACTCACAAGACATGTATAATTCCTCCTTAATTCCCGGTAATGCATGCTTTTCATCCTTCTCTACACCTTCAATTATGCTGGACAACTCCTCAGGATCCAAAACACCTGAATACAATAAACACATGGCACTTGCAATGAAACACAGACATCTTGGCGAGGCGAAAAAAAGAACAACACAAATTACGAGGGTTCAAAGATACTTACCAGCACTTGTGAAGAAAGCACTATCCCAAGCTAAGCTTTTACGCAAGTTGCACTTGTTTTTCTTTGTCTTTCCTATTTCAAAGGTTTCATTTGGCCGAGGCTCTTGATCCCACTCTTCAAGTTTGCTTGATGCATCCTCAAACTTTTTTGAGTTAGGAGTGTCTAACAACTCTGCATGCTCTTGGTTTTCTGAAACATGTTATTCAAATAAGAATTTAAGAAAAATATATACATATCAATTCGAAAAAGCATAAGGAAAAATGGTAGATTTAAAAGAGGGGGAACGGATAGAGTGTCTACATAGATTTGTACACAAATCTCAGGAGTGAAGCAAACATGAGATCACGACATGGCCTTGTTAAAATCCGTGGACAAGAAAAACACGTAGTGCCATAAATAATATGTTAAACCCAATGCTTTTCGATTACATGGGAAATACTAGTTAACACCTTGCAACGAGTGATCCACCATAACTATACAGTCAAGTGACTGAGAATTCAACCAGTGCCACAACTGACAATCATAACATCACTTGTGCTTCATCCCATTAGTCTCTAAATGTATAAATATAATAAATTGTCATGAATGAGCTTCATCGGTTATATAAAATCGTAACATATCACTTAAGTCAAGATGTTAGGACAAGTAGAAATTCCTGAGAAAATCACATTGTAATTGAGATTTAAGACCGTAAGTTCATAAGTATGAAGCTCAAGCCTCAAATAAGTTATACTTATTTCCTAGAAACGCTAAACTTTGATATCACTGAAATTTCGCAGTGAGCAAGTTTTTCTTTCTTTGTTTTCTTTTCTTGAAAAACAGAAAGAAATAACCAGAAATACAGTGTAGTTCAAATGACCAAGAAATACCCAATCACACAAGAGCAAGTATCGGAAGCATCAGTAGTTCAAGGTTCCAACAGCTTTTGAAGAAAAAATGGCCAGGGAAGCAATTTAATAGAAATGTAAAGGCGAGTTAAGCAGTAAAAATCGAACCAACAAGCAAAAATCAGGACAAAATAAATTTTGAGTAATATCGCAGGGAATTGGGATTTAAAAAACCAACCTGCAAGATTACCCAAATCTTGATTGTCGGGATTCTCAGAAAGGGGATCGAGAAGCGAATCGTCGGCCGACGAAAAGTCGATAATGCTAAGCCGACGGTCTTGAGCATCCTTCTTTCTTTGAGAACCCTCCATTTCAGAAAATATGGTCGATCTGACACGCACTTAACCAGCGAAGATAAAGAAGGATGTAAAAGATTCTGAAAGAACAGTCGAAATTCGAAAGCGAGGATCAGAGTAGGGCAACTCTCAGTGGCCAAGGTGGGAGGGAGTTGTATGGATTGAGAATTTTGAACTTGGGAGAAGCGGCTTTTTGAATCATTAGATTTAAAATACATAAAATAATAAGAATTCACCTTTTAAAAAAGGTATAGGATTTCTCCTGTCACTGGAGATAGAGTTATCTCCAGTGACTCCAAAACTACGTCGTTTTGAATTAATGAAGGGTTTGTTGGTAATTTCAGGTGAGTTAATGAAGGGTATTTCTGTAATTCTGTTTATTTTTAATTATATACATTTTACCAAAACATCCTTCATTAAGTCACCTGAAATTACTAACAAACTCTTCATTAATCCAAAACGACGTAGTTTTGGGTCACTGGAGATAACTCTATCTCCAGTGACAGGAGAAATCTTTTTCCCTTAAAATGAAAAATAAAGGAGAGAGACGAGGGAGAAATGGGCGCGGCATGTGACATCATTGAACCGCAATGAATTTGGGCTTCATGTTCAAGCTATCACAATTTCTATGATTTGGTTTGCGTCCGTTGCTGTCATTTTGGCGCAGTTTTAAGTGAATATTTACCTTTTTCTAAAAACATATTTTATGATACTAGCCGTTAATGAAATACTAATATTGCATGATTTTGAGAAATTATATCAGGAAATGAATGATACTAAAAATATATTTAAGAATATTAATTGGTATTGAAAAAAATATTTTGTAATCTTAAAAAATTATTTTAAGATCTGGGAAAAATATTTTAGGATATTAATTGATATGAAAAATATACTCCAAAATAATAAATGGTACTGAAAAAAAAACTTTATAATCTTGAAAAATTATTTTAAAGTACTAACTGGTACTAAACTTATACTTCAATGTACTGACTTACACTAAAAAATACTTCACGATCTGAAAAATTATTTTAGGATCTTAAAAAATATTATAAGGTATTGACAAGTATTTTTCAGATCTTAAAAAATATTACAAGGTATTGACAAGTATTAACTTCAGGATTTTTTAAAAAAATCCTAAAATAAGTTTTCAAGATCATGAGTATTTTTTTAGTACCGGTTAGTAGTTTGAAGTATCTTTTTAGTATTGGTTGGTACCTTAATTTTTTTTTTTAAAAAAAAAGGTTCACTTAAAACTGTGCTAAAACGACGCAGTTTTAAATAAAGGGTGGTAGCGGATACAATCCAAGTTCCAATTTCTAATGGTGAGGAATGAGGGGTGAATATTTTTTATATGATTTCTTAGTATTTGATTTCACAAAAAAAAAGTAAATTATATTATTTCCCATATATTATTTATATGACTATCTAATTTGGTCATTTTTCTTTTCTTTTCTTTTTTATTTTGGGGCCATTGGGTCATTTTTTATCATTCTAAAGTGTCTGTTTAGATTAGCAGTCAAAGTTACTTACTCAACTTAATTTGTGATTTACAAAATAAACATGTGAGATAAGTTTTATTTCAATTTAGATAAAAATATTTTTCTAACACCACCTCAAACTTACACACCTTCCATTACCATCAGCATTATATATTTTTATTCATTCATGAAATTGAAACCAGCGGGCCTGATAATGAAAAAGGGGAGGTTTTATAGGGTTAAAAATATCATCACATTTTTCGATAAGATTAATGGAAATTTTAAAAACATGGTTTCGTCCAGTAATTTAGTTGAGCAATTATTTATATTTTATACTATTTTATTATTAAGAAAGCAGCATGAAGTTCTTTTAAGAATTGAAGTTTTAAATTATAGTTACATGCTTCTTTGGGATCACCAAAAAAATGTTTATTTACGTAAATTAAGATAAAACTTTTATCATATACTTACTTCACATATTGTAAATCATGATTGAAAAAATGTTTTCAAAGACTCCAATCATTATTCTAAATAAATAAATACATACAGTATGTGCTCAAACACATTGAATGCATAACTTTTGGGAATAGAGAGTCGGGTGATTCAAAATATTCCAATCAGTGAAAGCCAACACTGCCGTTGCATCAAAGTTGGACGTCGCTCGCATTTCGAAGTTTAATGCTTGGTGGATTCACCTTACACGTATGTCTGGTTTGACTAAACAAAACCTCTCATTATTTTGTTGGATATTATGCTTTATCTGGAAGCAAAGGAATAATCTGGTTTTTAATCATAAAGATCCTAACCCCAGTGTTGTCATTGAATGTGCGAGGAAAAACAATTTTGACTTCTGGGTGAATTGTGATACAAATCATAGGAATCTGGAGGGTCATAGGGTTGTTCCTAATAATCTTGTTTTCTGGTCTCCTCCACCTACTGGCAAGTTTAAATATAATTGTGATGGAGCCTTTACTGTGAATAAGCCCGGCGCTGCCATTGGAATTATCTGTCGGGACCATTTTTGTGATTTCAAATGGGGTTTTGTGGATAAGGTGAAATCCATCTCTGCTTTTATGACTGAAGCCTTAGCTCTGAAGAGGGCATTGATGCTCGCGTTTGATCTCGGCCATGACAATGTAGTTTTTGAATCCGACTGCCTTCCTCTTTGTGAATGTGTTGAAGCTAAATCTCCAGATATGATTGATTGGAGGAGTAGGAGCATTATTTTCGATATTATTTGTCTATTGGGAACCAAGGCTGGGTTTTCTCTGTCCTTTACCCCAAGGGGGGGTAATCGTGCCACTGACTTAGTTGTAGCAGATGCTTATAAATGGGTGTATTGTGCCCGATTGGGTGGGTCTTTCAACCAACACCTTCTTTGCTGTCAATTCTAGCCTCAGACTACCAAAAGGCAAATGTTGTTCCTCATGTTGTCCCTCTCCCCATTCACTCTTTGATTGGTGATTGATTGTAGTTTGTTTATTTGTTGTATTCAGTTTGTTTGTATTGCTTTGTTAGTCTTTCCCTAGCCTCGGACGTTGTGTTTTGTTCCTCTTGTTGTTCCTTGTTGTGTTTCTGTTGGTTTGTAATTGTTGAAGTCTTTTAATACAAGTATCCTTTGACCCAAAAAAAAAACACTGCCGTTGCATCTCTGAATTACAGACTAAAGTTTGAAGTTTCCAAACTTCAACCAAAGCACCCAGAGACATGGATGAGAATCATAGTGCCATATATGATTCATCCAAATTAAAATGTGTTTGAGGGCATTTAACAAGTTCACTTGTAATATTAGGATATGGAAAAGCCAGCGTCCATTTTTTTACCGACCTTATTGAATTGGTAGTTTTGCTCCCTGCGCGTAGCTGTTGATGGGAGAGTAGAAATGATCGCTTTCTCTGAAGTTTAAAGCAAGCACAAATGCTGTAACTTATTCTAAGAGTATCAGCTAATGAGTAGATTGTTTCTTATCCATGTTCGTGGACTAATAAACGCAGAAGCCACTTTACTCATTCATCACTTTCAATATCAACTTCAAACCATAGAAGAAAATGTCTTAATACATGGCGGGTAAACTGGAAAGCCTCCTTCTTTGTATGATTTACATGACGGGTATTATAATGTCACGACACACAGAGGAAAAAAAAAGCAAAAAGAAATAAAAGGCCCCCCCCCCCCCCATCCATTTTGTTGGGAAGGCTATACCAAATGACACAAGATTGAAACTGAACTTAAGCCGTTGCATCATGTTGTTCATACTGTTGTTTTTAAGATACTCATTAAAATTTTAAAAGCCCACGTTCCTCCATCGACTTGACATATAGTAGACATTTAGCAATCCCATTTTCAGGTATGATGGTAAACAGTAAATTTAGATTGAGTCCCATAAATCACTGGGTTTAAAAAAAAAAAAACCAAATCAAATTATTCTTAACTTATGTTAATAAATCATTTTGCTATAATCATATAAATTAATATATTCGTCGATTGTTAGCAATCAAAAGAGATATCATATGTATGTCATTATTTCTTTTTATCATCTCTATTTTTTTATAAGGTTAGGAGGAGGTTAAAAAGAATTTGAGGGACAATTATTTAAAAAGCTACAACAATCCACAACATTACTATAACACATACTTCTCATGAAAGAAAGGATAGCTTAAATGGACACAAGTACCGAATACCAGCAAAATGTAGAACCCAGAAGATCTAGCCGTTGGTTAACACGCTAAACCAGATAATTACAGTAACATAAGTGCGTTGCTTTAAAGAGAAAGGTTGATAATGTCCTATCAACCTGAATATAATCAGTTCCTACTTATCATTCACTGGAAAAAAAGTTACTACTAACTAGAGCATGGACCATTCTTGACTATATCAACTCGATCCTCCCCAGAACGATTTCTATGTCATCAATTAGTCAGGCTGCTCACCCCGAGTATTAGCATGCTAGATACGTTAGCTTGTCAAAAGACTCAAAATAAGCACAGTGATATCGACAACGAAAACACCTAGCGTTAAAGTAAATATCTAATCTTGAAGAAATCTATGCCAAGGCACTAGAATTCACTGCCTTCCCCAGAACTTCTTTTCCTGCCTCGCTTTCCCTCACTAACAGGGGCTTTGGATGATGAGGGCATAACCTTGAGGTGGTATCTAAAAAGTGAAGGTCCAAAAATGCTATATTTCCCAGCACTGCTGAAAGCGCTTTCTGCATCAGAAAGTTTCCTGAAAACCACTCTAGCACGTCTACTTTTCTTTAATAGTTCGGTCTGTGATTCCATCAAGGGTCCAAAACGGCCAAAAATTTTGTTGAGGCTTGTTTCTGAAGGAATAGAATCCAAGTTTGTAAATTCAAGAATCAGGGCTGCTGGGCAGGTGTCTTCCTTAGATCTCTCATCAAAACGTTCCTTCCCATCAGCAGCTGCTTGCGGTTTAAAAGAGGGAGCACCCCCTTCAGTTGGATTCATAGGCAGCAACTCCTCTCTCTCATTCTGTTTCTCTAACAATGATTGCTCTACAGGAATACACTGAATAACTCTGTCAGTCCAATAAGAATCCTTGCAGAGCTCCAGTGGGGTGGAATTATGTGGACTAGAAAAATTTCTGAATTCTGCAAAAAAATTTGCCATGAGAGTTAAGCAGCCATCTCTTGTGGGATCTGTAGCAGCCAAGCGAAGTTGCCACCACATCTCATCTACAGAAACTTTTTCCAATTGGACGAGCCTAATATTTTGGGATTTATGACCATTATCATCAGAAGTGTTCTCATACGCCTTTTGCTTCCATGTAGAAGAGAGCAGAATTGACTCATCACCATCATCTTCCCTACGTAAAACATGCTTGTCATTTGGGAGACGTAAACACTTTTCAGACATCAAATCAGACAGAAGTTTATGTTTCTTGCAGGGCCACACGCAATCTCCTCTAGAGATGTGCTTTCGCTTGTGTGAATAGCCAGTATCAGTTTCTAATCCTTGGCCATCAATTTGATAATCATATTGCGCTTTTCCCTCCACGTCCATGGGTATAATTTCCATATCATTCTTGAACAACGCATCATTCACTACAAACTCAGAGAGTTGAGAATAACCCTTTGAATGGCGGAAGGCCAACAATTGGGCTCGTGCTATTGCAAAATCCAATCTATCATATTCAACAAGTGGTGACTCTGCTAATAATGTCACAAAGTCAAAAAGTTTCTTGGGTTCAAAAGTGATTGCATTCAGAAACCTGTCCCCTCCATCTCTTCTGCCTGAGTGTTCCTGGATTCCAGAATTAGTAATTATTTGGGTTTTAAGACTGGTGAACACTTCAGGCGTGCAGGGGCAGGATAAGCCAAACTCAACTCGTCTTGAGACCTCATCCAATGCACAATCAACAGCATGATAAAAGTTTTCCAAATTGCTCTGTTTCTCCATTTGTGAGAAACACATTTGAAAAGGCTTTATCTTTGATGCATCGTTCCAAGCGAATGTCTGATCCCCAAAATATGCTATTAGATAAGTCCCTTTCTTAGAATACCTCTTTGCCTTTTTTGATGCATCTGAAGGATCAAAGATCTGGCCAGGCCACCACGGATGACCCCTCACTTTTCCCCAAACTAAATCAGATACACAGAATTCTAAAGACACTGATTTCATGTTCATGTCAACCTCCACCAACTTACTGCATGAATTAAAATCAACAACAAGATTAAGACCATGGCACTCGTTATGAATATTTCCCAAAGGCAATGCTTCTGTCAGGTTGATATCCGTGGTCTGACTTTTTATCTCCTCTGGTTGTGCACAAACTTCGAGGGATGGCTGTTTCAAGAGATATGCGGATTCTACCAGACATAAATTACTTCTCGAATTTGGAAACTTTTGATGTAAAGATTCTTTGAAATTAACATCTTTGGCCTCCATAGGTAGAATGCCATCAAACGATTGGCACACAGATTCTGCAGTTCTTGAGGCAGAATTATCTTTAGGACCATCCCTAGAAAAGTCATCATCAGCAGCTTTGACATTGATTTCACCTTCCAGAACTGTGCTAGCTCCCTGGTCCTCCAACTCATCAACAAGACACCCACTAGCATTCCCTTTATCGCCAAAATCTTCTATAGCATTTTGGTCCGCATCGTAGCACACGGTCTTGTTCTCCTCAGCTTGAGCCTCGTTATTTAATTTAAATTCAAAGTCAGTTGAACCTTTTTCAGTAACTCCACTCTTGTATCCATACTCAAGTTCATTCACAACGCCATAATTTAATTCAGAATCAAGGCATTTATCAGTTCTGATTACTCCATCAACAAGTTCTGCCGCTGCCTCCACATCATTTGCTCTACGCACAACTTCAGCATCTTTATCTAAACCCTCTCGTCCGCTTCCACGAGACATTTCATCGTAACCCGGCTTCACCGACACATTCTCTCCTAGATTCTTTCCGACCCGGAAAAACTCATGATCTCGAACTTCAACCTCATTATCAACAGAAGCAGGGACAACAGAACAGGCATTTGTTTCTGATGAATCAAAGCCAGCAACCTCATTTTGCCGATCACCGAAAACGGCATCCGTATTTAAATCGATGTGGCCAGAAATAGTAGACATTATGGAAAACCTAAAATGCGAAAAATAGACGCGATTTTATTTGAGATAAATTTGAAACACCATGATAGAGTAACCACATGAGAAGAGAGGGAGAAAAATGTGAACCTGTTTTGCAAGGAGCGGCTTTCATCAGGCTACAAACCAAGTGCATTGGACGGTTCAAGCTCGGAAGGATGGAAGAGCAGGTAGGCATTCAGGAAGAGTGAAGAACTGAAAAGCTGGTTTCGTACCAGAATGCCTCTATCGCCTCGAAACATAAACAAATCGGAAGAGAACCCAAGAATCATACTGGAACGACGTGGCATGTGCTAGAGTGCTTCGCGTTCTTTTTTTCTTTTTCTTTTTTGAAAATACCCCACAGACCAAAGTAACAAAACAATTATAAAAAAATACCAAAAGATCTTATGATCTTTTCTGATATTATTTCATAAACGTTAATAATTATATCAGTATTATATTAACAACTAATTAATAGACGTTTTGAGCAAAAAAAAAACTAATTAATAGACGTTAACAACAATATTTTAACAACTAAATCAGTACGCTAACAACTATATAAATACAACATCTTCTAAAATAATATTAGAAAATGGCATCTGATTTTTTTGGGAATTTTTTTAACAATTTGTTAGTTACCTTAGGTCTTAAGGGGAATTATCCTTTAAAAAAAAAACAAAATTGATACGTCCCTTATTAATTTAATTAAAATAATATACAAGATAAATATAATATCTTTTTTCAGGTAAAAAATATATATTATCTTTTTTTATGAAATATATAGAAAACTTTTTTTTTTCTAAAATTTTTTTATAAAATCAATATGTTTGTCAAATAATTTTTTTTAATCATTATAGCTTTACTCTTTTAAGAAGTATTATTCTATTTTTTTTAATAGTACTTCCTTAAATTTAAAATTTGAATTAGAATACTATTTATACGGAGAAATTTTTCAAGTTAGATTTTAGTATTATATTCTATTGATGAAAATTTTCTATTTAATTATTTTTACTTGAAAGGATATAAATAATGTGATACTCTGAAAATATTTAAGAACTTTTATGCAAGGCTAAAATTTTCATTTGGTCAAGGGATTTTGTTTTCCTCTCACCTCTCCTTCATGAGAGGGTAATGCGACTTATCCCCATAACCAGCATTATTTAAGGCTAAAATTATATGTGACTTCTTGAATTTTAATTTATCCAGAGAGCTGATGTTTTTTATTTTTATAATTCTACGATGAAATTTTCTAAGCTTGTATATCGATGTAAATGATATCTTTGTCTCTACTTTATCCATGATTTTCTTAAAATAATATAATATAATAGGATATTTATCCATATATGTTTTAAAGTTTAGTATTATCAGATTAAAAATGTTAAGGGTGTCAAAACAAATCTAAGGGATATTTAGTGAATAATATATTATGCTTCATTAGAAGAAGTTTAATAAAATAATTTACCGCGGGGGTTATTTGCAATAATTAAAAGTTTGCTTAGTTAAACAGGATTTTTTTTTTTTTTAAAAAAAAGAATTACTTACGTACAAGCCGAAGTTTAAATTTTTTGCACTACAAACAAAATCTATTGGATGAAGTATGATTTAATCCATGTTCAATTCATTCAATTAATAATGATTAAAAACTAGTTTGTCGCATCTGATTCTCTCTCTAAGCGGAAAGCATAGCCATACACATCTTTTGATTAGTATGTGACCAGCTCAGTGAATAGGGACGGATTCAGGAAGAAAAGTGAAGGAAAAATAGAAGGAAGGAAATACTCGGAAGAAAAACTTCCAAAAGTAATGAAAATATT
Organism: Acacia crassicarpa; assembly: GCA_034222035.1. NCBI lineage: Eukaryota > Viridiplantae > Streptophyta > Magnoliopsida > Fabales > Fabaceae > Acacia > Acacia crassicarpa. The sequence goes on along the minus strand of JAWXYG010000002.1, from coordinate 56,613,332 downwards.
TACCATTTTTGGGAGTTTTCTCTCCTAGTTTTCCTTTCTCCCTTATTTTCTTTCCATAGTGCAGATATACACCCCCATTCACAAAAAAACAAAAATGTCCACTTTCAAGTCATCTTCACATATGTACCTCTTTAGAAACAGAGCATGGTACCGAGTTCGTTCGTGACAGCATTTTCCCATACTCAAGATTTGTAAAAAGATTTGTATCAGTGGCTAAAGTGGAATCACATTGCATGGCCTTGTGCTTAGGTGCTTAATTTTGTAATGACTGCGCTTGTATTCATTAAAAAACAACAAGAAGAAGCGGAGCTTTTGGAAATTATCATATGATTTAAACTCATTAAATTCGTAGCTCATCACGACACAATTTGATATCAATTGGAAGCCTTCTCGGAAAAAGAGCAGCTAGTAATCAAACATGAGATCGGCTTGAACTAATGAGGCATTAAAAAATATTTAAAAACAAACAGGGACGATAACAAAAATGCAGAAAAAGTATTCAGAATATATAAGAAAGTAACACGATTGGCGTATGCCCTTGAAGGCAAAAGGCAATTATTGAAATAAATTAAAAAGCTACTATCCAAAGAGATTTCTGTACACAGTTCTGTACATAAAAATATTTAAAAGAGTATCACCAAAAAAAAATCTAAAAGAGCAACCACTTAAAAGTACCTCTGGTCTCTGTACAACCAACCCAAGTCAATGAACTACCTGTATTTGCGGGCTATGTACACACCCCCAACAAATATAGTCAGTGAAGACAGGAATCAGCTCCTCCTCCTCCAACCACCACCACCCCTTTTGCCAGCAACACATTCAGATCCTTATCTACATCTCTATCGGCTACGCTAATACTTACAGGTTCAGCTTTGAAATGCAGATCAAGTCAGGATAATGAAGTTATGAAAGGTGAAATGATCCTTGTCCCTCGGTTATGGCATACAAGAGCTTCTCTTTCATCTTTTCCTGGAATTTACATAAAAAGAAGTGACCAAAGAAAATTAGGCTCCAGTTTATGAACATTATTTTCTGAATGCTTTAGTCATTCAAGTTTGAAAGTAATGAAAAAGTACTTTTGACGAGTAAGGAGGTAACTTCAAGTAATTTGCACAAGTCATCACGCTAGGCAAGTCTGAGTCTATCCGGTTGGTAGAATGCTGTCAAAAACAACAATAGTATAAGTAGGAGTTCTAACAACCATAAAGTCTAGCGTAAAAACCACATATTCATCTTACGGGGTATAATATCCACACACCTTTCTCACAACAGTCAACTTGGGATTAAGAGATGCCAGTCCTCCAGGAGGAAGTCGAGGTGCCCCGGTCACAAACTGAAGGAAAGCTCTTCGCTGTACATCGTCAAATTCTTGAATGATTTCCAGCAACTGACATTCCAAAGCAGTAAGCAACAGATAATAAGATTTGGGTATAAAATCACAGTCAAAAGCAACCCAAAAAAAAAAAACAGGAAGGCTCACATTAACGATTGGAGGACTGCTAGCAGTGTACCCATGATCAAATTTAATATGATCTGCCAGCTCATGGAACTGCTAAAAAGAGATTATTCAATTTTAGTTGTTTTCATAATTTTCTCTCTGCACAAACGGGTTTATACATATTGAGACATGAAATATATACATACAGCCCAAGAATCAAATTCTCCACAGAGTAATCGCTCAAGTTCTTCTTCGTTAAAGATGCGGAGATGCTCAATGGAAAAAACCTGTAGTTAGCAAAAAAAAATCAGATCATTGACAGAAAATAGTAAAAAGCTATCAATTAATTTTTTTTGGCCAAAAAATATCGACTGACTACTACAATATCTTAAGAAAAAGGAGGAGGAGGAGCATTCTGTAAGGTTTTAGTGAAACAAAATATACACTACAAAGTGGGGGCTGAGGTTGACTGTTTGGGTTCCATGCGTTCTCTTTTGAAGAAAGACACATATTAGGAGAAGTTAGGAGTAGTTATAGTTTTTATTTGTTGTAATTAGGGAAGTTATTACCTCTTATCAGTTGTATGGGAGTTATGGTAGGTAGTTATTTAGGAAAAACCTCTATAAATATTTGTATTCTGTTTTAAGGACATGAGGAATGAAATATATGATATTCAGAATTATTGTGTTTGGCTAGAGTTCAGATTCTGCTCTAGATTGTGGTATTGTATGTAAAGAGTAGTTATTAGTTTTTATTTGTTGTGATTAGGGAAGTTATTACCTCTTATCAGTTGTATGCGAGTTCTGATAGGTAGTTATTTAGAAAAAACCTCTATAAATATTTGTATTCTATTTTAAGGACATAGGAAAGAAATATATGATATTCAGAATTATTGTGTTTGGCTAGATTTTAGATTTTGCTCTAGATTGTCTCTCTCTTCCCTTTTTTCTTCTAAATCTATCATTGACAAACTTATGATCGCATAATGCCCAAAAACAATAAAGAATCTTCTTCAATCGATAGTCTATGTTTAATCAATAGCTAATTCTGCTTCAAAATTGAATCCACATCCCATCATTTTGGATTCCAACCCTTTAAACCATGCAACAACAGTAACCTTCAAAATCTAAAATACGAGATTTAAGTTCAAATTCTCAGTTCATCATATGATATGTGAGGCCCATTTCTCTTGACCATTTGCACCTACGTGCGTGCCCATAGAGAGAGAGGGAGTAGCAATATAGAAGGTTTGCATATTAATCATTTCAATTGTTAAAGACTAAAAGACATTAAAAAGTATTTTAAGCATCATTTAGTCAAAGCGAATGGAGGCAGAACCTGATTAAAACCAGATTTGAAAGCTTCAACTTGTCTGGAAATTCCAGACTTCACAGTGGCATCCACAACAAGTGAAACATAATCATCCAGGTTTCTTGTATTCACCTGCCCAAAAAACAAATTCTCATCACCAATGAAATTAACCACACACACACACACACACACACACACAAAATCCAATCACAATGTAGTATCTTACTGCTGTGTGATCAGTCCTAGAAGAAAGAACAATGTCAGGATACCCAGGAAGAGTGAAATCAAGGCAAAGGTCTTCAATTCTTGTATCTCGAAAGCAAGCATCAAACTCCATGTGATTGTCTCCACAGACAGATTCCAAAAATTTTTTCCGGTTAACAATAGCTTGAAACTCTTGAAGCACCCTACCAAGCTCAGGATCAAATGACTCAAAGTCATAGAGAGACAGTTCCTAAAAAAGACGATATGCAAACAAAGAGACCAAGTCAAACATAATGATAATCTGCAAGCAAATAATTCATCATTTGGTGGGTTTCAAGTTCAAGTGAAGCTCATCAATTGCATCTAGAATTAGTGTACCTTTCCAAGAATTAGTTTATAAAAGGCTTTGGAGAAGTGCAGATCTAAGACCCTTCCATCTCGAAGAGCTTTAGCAACTACTTGGCCCAAAAGGAAAAATTTCCTTGTTACTTCTGAGAACTGTACACCACCAGATGATTCAAGCGTTGAAGGCCATGGACAAGGGAATAGTCCATAAGGAGAAAGAATTCTCATCTCAGCCTGTAAGTTTGTCTTCAATGTTAAAAACAAATTATCCTCTCTCCACATCCCCATTCCAGATTTCTCGAACTCCTGACAGACTAGGGTATAAAATTCCAATGTTGGTCCAAGACCAGTACCAACTTCTTCACTATATTCCACTTCAAGAACTCCTTTATGACGGGCATGTGAGTCCATCATTTGTGCAGCAGATTCCAGAATCTGGTTGCGATAAACTAAAAATTTTTTCCGAGGTAATGCCCCAGGGCTCAAGCGCCCGTTGCTTATTGTTGCTGAATCATGAGGTTGACTCTGTTGCAGACCAAATGCTGCCAATTTGAAGTACTTGCATCTTGCCTCAAAACTAAATAGGAAAGGGCATGAAACCATCAATTGATTACACCATAGAGGCATAGCACCAATAGAGACTGTAAAAGGATCCCGCATTTGTTGTTCCAGTTTTTCTGTCAATTTTGCACTCACAAACTCATTTTGTGGGACAGAAGGAACCCGTACCTTAAGGCTATCCAGGTTATCAAGTTTCCCTTCAGCATAAGCACATATTCTTTCACGAGACACTAGGTGAAAGATAAATCTATTCATGCCTTCCAAGGCTTTAAGGAGAAACAAAATATCATAAATCAGGCATGACTTCTCCAAATCAGAAACAAGTTCACAGGAGAACATGTTTGAGAAAAAAGGAGTGCACTGCATATAAGCTGCAACTTTATCAATGAGGAACACATCTTCAGCTGAATAAAGAAGTTCTGGATGGGCTACGTCCTCAGATTTCACAGCCATTCTATAGGTTATTGTGTGCACTTGACTCCACAGTTTTGCAACAGAGAAAGAGTCGGTTTTTTTCATTACATGACCAAGAATTGCCTGGTACAATGTCAATTTAGGATCCAGCGGCTGTTCTTCAAGGTAAAAAACAAGCTTTTGTTCAGTTTCGTTACTACAAGAAGCTGGATGTCCTTCCAGTTTTGGGCCTGCTTCTGCATTCAATTGTGGTTCTCTCTCTTCATGCCCCTGTTAAATATAATCATAAAAATCAAAATATAAGCTAGTGCACACATATATCAGAACTGTGCTTAATAGAAATTTGAAGATTGAAAAAGGCATATATGAACTAAAGCACAAGTACCAAGTAAATAGCACAAACAACAGTACAATGAATCTCAAAACATTAAAAAAGAAAACTTTTAGAATTAACCACTAAGCAGTAGTGATGGATAATGAAATCTATAAAATGACAAACTTTATAACCATTGATCCGTTATAACCATAGGTTGACACATAACAACCAAAAATATGTTCTATAACAGTAGTTGTACTTACATGAGTTTCAGAGGAAGATGGTTCCCCTGGATTTGCACCGACAGCTTGATCAGGCGTAGGTTGTAACAGCTCTGTCTCTTCTCCCTGCAAAATAAATTGATCTGCTTGTAAGAAAATCCAGGTTTCTTAACAAAAAAAAGAAAAGAAAAAGGAAAATACATTAAACAATGAAGAAAAAAGAATTAGAATACAGGTTCACTGGGTCAGTAACTCAGGAACCACAGCTTTAGAAATGTAACCTGTGTCTCAATGATACTGGCTAGCCCAATATTTACTTGAGAGGAACTTGCATTTGATGGTAGATGAATGGGTGGATTTTGTGCTTGGAATGCTACTTGGCTGGATGATAATTTTTCATGATTAGTGCTGTTTAAGCTAACCTTCGGCCATAAATATCCCTCAATAGAATGTAAGGATGAGAAAGGATCAACTGCAAGAAAATCCTCAGTGTAATCATTAAGGCATGTCTCTCCCCCACCCTTGACAAAGCGAACTTTCAGGCAAGGATATGATATCGGACATCTAGTAGGAACTACAGCATAGGAACCCCTTAGTTTCAGTCCATTGCTTAGAATAACAGGAAAAGCCTCCAAAGAAACCAGTGCACTCTGTAAGTTCCGTATTAGAAAGGAAAGGGTTGTGCCTCCAGAATGAAGCTGCGGATAAGATAAGCATACCCTTGCCAGAACCTCAAATCGTTTTTCAATGACAACATCATAATCACCTTGTCTTTCTCTATTATTCATCATAAGCAGACCATTAGATAAATAGTTTGTCAATGATTTTACAATTCCACTCTCAATAAATTCAAAAGTAGAAACTTGTTCCTTGCCCGATAGCTTCTCCATAATTTGATACAGTATATTATCAACCTTCTCTTCAGGCAAAGCAAGAGAACCGTTGCTAGTAGGTGTACCAAGCGAATCATTTAATGCCATAGACAGTGCTCTGAGATTTTGAAGAATTTCAGTCAGTCCTTTTTCAGAATCATATAATTCTGGTGCTAAGAATTTTGACTTTATATGCTTTGCAAGATTAATAATTGAGTCCTTCTCAAGCTTGCAAGTTCCTGCATCCGATGTTGTTGTACAAGATTGATTAGTAGAAAATGCATAACAAAGGCATTTGAGATCCCTAGAAGAAGACATTTGACTTGAGTCAACTGCCAATTGGGTGCTGGCAAACACTGGATACATCAATTCTGACGAACTTCCTGGTGCTAATAGTGAATCAATGGCAAAAAAGACACCTTCCTTTATAAACAGCTTCAGGAAATTATCTGAAAACTTATGAAGAATTATCTCAGCAATCTGTAAGGCTAATATCAGCAAATGACGATCCTTTTGAGTGAATACTCCAGCTAAAAAACTGCCACATTAACTCAGAAAAATCAACAATTTATCAAAATTATTTAATTTAACATTTGAACACGATAGAATGAGGTAAATTGCTTTACCTTGAAATGCTGGCATTCTTAAGTGATTCAACAAGCATGTCAGAGGTGCTCAAATAAACTAACTTGTGCATAACAAATAAACATCCATGGCAAACATTTAAACTTGCACCAGAATTAAACACCTGTAAAGGGTGCAGCAGGTAAAAAAATTAATAATAAAAAAGACATTAAAAAAGAAAACATATCTAATAGAAAAAAAGACAACCTGGATCAACAGGGGAACCAAATCCATCCCGAACTTTTGCAGATGATCTGGGTTATTAACAAGAAAGGATTCTTTATCTAGCACTAGTTGATCATTCTGATCTTTGTCCAACCTAGGGAGAAGCTCATTGAGCAATTTCAGAACTTCATATACCTGACATTACCATCAATATTCACTAAAATATTTTTTTTAAAAAAAAAACAAAAAACAAAAAGGTTCTCACAAAGTAGGACAAACTATAATTAGTTAATAGAGAAAAAATTGAACCAAGTAATATGTTGCACATTGAAGCATCCCTTCAACAGAAGGAACTAAATACCAATGTCAAAACTCGACAGATGTAAAAAGAGTTGGAATCTAAACTCCAAATCCTCTCATAGGCTGTAGCATAGGAAAGGCTTTCACAAAATAAACAGCCAGAGCGACAACATGATCTATTTCAACCAATATGTTTATCAGAAATTTCTCTGTATCATGGAATTGGGGAATAATTAAATTGGATATTCCATATTTGGCTACAAATTTTGTGAATTAAAGGTGCCAAAACGCATTTGACTTGGATAATTTCGAAACAGCATAAAAGCAATCTCAGTCTTTTTGGCGCAAAGTAATCAATGTGCAATATATTCAATTATGACCACTTAGATCCGTGTCCATGGTTAACTATATTCACTTAGAAAACACGCTACTTTTGACTAGAAAACTCCCCAAACTCAAAGGCTATAAACTGAATTTATAGAGTATTATCCTTCTCTTTCAAATCTCTACTTCCGTATAGGGAAGGAAAAATTCATAGAACAAATAACAATTCTATATTAGATTCTCGAGTCTGACCATTCCATCAGTGGACATAAATTAACATAAAATATTGCTAAGCAATGAATAAAAAAAATACCCAATATGTTATACTTCCAGTTAGAAAGCACAAAATATTATCAACAGCATGAAAAACAACATGCTTGCTTTGTGATTATTTAAATGAATGGTATTTAGGCAAGTCGCAGCAAGCACTACTTTAGTCTGCAGAATATATGGATACTTAAAAGATTAAGTCTGAGCATGCAACAGGAGGGCTTATGAATTGAGTGCAAATTTAGGTAAGGTTTCTTTCCAATGGTAATTTTTAAAAACAGAAATCAGATGCTACGGTGCAACATAGAGGAAAGGAGTCAAGGAGTTGACTGGCAAATTTTAGATAAACAACTTATATGTGAAAATTTGGGGAATGAACTTAAATGCTACGCTATAAAGATTTTTGCATTCAAAATGATAGAACCATAACCTAATGTGCAAACCTAGCCCAATAGTGATCTGTAAAACACATGAAAGCATTCTTCTAAATCCCCCATACAATTTAAAATGAATCCACAAAATAGTGTCATGATCCTAATATGCATTGGAGGTCTAGATATTGGTTTTATTTTCTGAAAAGTTTAACACAGAATATTAAGTTGCAATAATTATTTAAATTGTGTGGACTAAAACAGTACTGCAGACTAAGCTGTGTACCTGACTGCAATGTCCTCCAAGGGGATGAGAAGACGAGACCCCGTGAGGAAGGTCAGATGTAGCCAAGATATCCTTCAGTACATTGCGTATATTAAGCTCATACAAAGTCTTGAAGGCTACAACTGAACCCGAAGAAATCTTGACAAGTAGCCCTATCAGACCCTGCCAATCAAAATAATAAGCTCATCTCACTTTCAGAGACGAAAGAGAAAATAAGTGGAGAAAGGTAGACGCTAAAGGGCGGGAAATTCTTACATTATAAATTGGTTGAGATAGGGTTGTTCGGCCATTCGAACTTAAAATATCTGAGACTTGTTGAATCAACCCATGCTCACAAAGTTCATCCAACAATTTGGATGAGTGACCAGCTTGCTCAACTATTTTAATTAAGCAGGTAGCAACATTTTCTACAAGCTGAGGAATTAAGTTTAGAAGGTAAATAACTATTAAAAAGGGAATATTAAAATGCAGAAGAGACACAGAAGCATCATCCAAATTCCATTCTTAGTACCTGCCGGTCCTCATGATGAAGAAGATTGCATAAAGTGGGTAGGGCCTCCATGCAAGGTGACAGGCTTTCTGAAGGAAGCTTCTTACATATGTTCACCACAGTAGATAGAGCCACTCTCTGGATGAGTGTTTTGAGGGAGAGGAGGGTCAGTGAAACAGAATAATTTTATCAAGAAGCCCTATAACGGCTAAAGCCAATTAATTCTTGGAGTTAAAAGTTTATTGTAAAAGAAACTGTTCCCATGAGATCATGCCATGTTGAGTCTGAGGCTTACCTGAATACTTGTTGAGAAGAAGTCAATATAGGTTAGAACAGCCATAATAGCCCCGGCACGTAAGCAAGCGAGTGGTTGCTCCCGGGAGATTTTCTCCAATGCTTGGAGACACTACATTAATAGAAGATATATAAGCATATATTCCTTTCATACTATATAAGGGCAAACAGATTAATAAAATATATTGCAAATAAACAAAAATAAATAACCTGTTCAGCCACATCCAGATAGTCAATAACCAGTAATCTTTGGCATAGAGCAGAAATAGCATCATGGCTCGCAAGGATTCCAGCTGATCGAGGATACACATCACATATATAGGTGATAGCCCTTATAGCCAATAACATTATCTCAGCATTACTGTCATGCTTTGCCAGCTTGACCAGTAGCGGCGATAATGAACCTGAAGTCATGCTGGAGAGTGAACCCTCTGTACAAAATGACAAAACTTCACAAAGTTCTGTAAGAAGAGCTAATTGAGCAGAAGGCTCAGTCTCTTCACTCAGACTTGATATGATTTTTTTGAACTTCCCATGATCACTAGATAATCTCTGCCTATGGTAGCCTCGGAGACTGGACCGTTGTTGCTCCATGTCATCTGAATCACATGACCCATAAGCAGAATCCTTTTCAGGTTCTCCATCTGATTGACTTGAAGCAGAGGCAGATGATGAAGTATCCATGTCATTATCTTGGGTCTCCGGCATTGAGTGTGTAGAATTAGTATGGATTTGATTTGATGTGTTGGAAGAACTTGGTCTTAAGTCCAATGAACTGCACATCCGTTTATCAGCAGGTAGTTCATCCACCATATCTGGGCGTTTCTGACCACGATTTTCCATTAATTGTTTTTATCTAGCAATACAAATAAACACCTGTGTAGTTAAAAATCCAATCAGATTGTCATTCATTATCATAAATTCTTAAACAAAGGCAAGCCAAATAAGTCTTAATTCAGAAAGACGGGATATTCTGTTCTTTCACTATTACAGAAATCCATAACAGCCTGGCTCAGTAGGTTTCGTCCATATAGACCTTAGGGAATTATTTCCTGTTATCTTCAAAAATAATCCAGTCATCGTGACACAACTTTCACGACACCGATTTCTCAGTAAGGAAATCGTATCAGAGGCAACAGACTAACTTGATCAGGAAAGTGATAGACGATCAGGAAGGACAAACTCGGGCTCTCCTGACAACAAGTGCAGAAGCAAAAAAGATGGGCGAGGAAACAGAAACGCCGGAACATATGACTGACATGTACGCATATAAATAATATGCAAACACGTCTTCCGTTGATCATTTGTAAGACAAGAAATCCATGGGTGAAAAAGACAAGGTAATCACACTGAAAACAGCAATGACAACAAATAAAAAACCAATAAACCAAGGAGGAATTGACAGAAGTTGAAGACTCAACGGCAAAGTTTCAATGATTTGCGGTTGAGTTACCTAGTTGTAGATGTTAATCGGTCTTTAGAGGAAGTCGAGGAACCAGTTTTCTACGGAAAACAAAACTAAATATGTTATGCTAATATTAAGGCTGTTCTTCTTCCTTCCCTTCCCTTCTTCGTCTCAGTTCATCGACGAATTTTGTGTTTTGCAGCGATCAGGAAAAGAGAAAATTAAATCTCTCAACCAAAGTAATAATATTTATATGCGAAAGCCCAGAACAAGGATTTAAGGTAAATTGTAATGCATACGATAATAATCCTATGAAACCTCATAACTAACCTCATAAGTGAGATACTAATATGCTACTTGTGACGTACACGAATCTCAATGCGGCTCCGAAATCCTGTGATTTAAAACAAACACAGAACCGATTAGCTCAGGGCTGGGAGGGGTTTCCACCAACATAAGCATCCTATTGCATGATCTACCGTTGGATTAGTGGACTCGATGATCCCAACCGTTCTACCCACGTCAGGGTGCTTGATGAAGCAATGGGCTTGGAATCTTGATTAGCCCAACAAGCTAAATCAATAATATGAGTACTAAATTATTTAAATAATGTATCAAAAAATTTATTTAAATAAAACTGATCTTTTTCCTCTAACCCTAAGCAAAGACAGAAACTGTAGCCACTTGTCTATCTCTTTATCTTGATATAAAATAATTGTAATCCACGATCCTTCTTAATTTAGATTTTTTAGTTGAGAAATAGAGAAAAGAGCTTCTATGGCTCTCATAATGTATTCACTAATATAATTGTACAATTGAGAGGATTGAACTATTTATAACATGATAGCCTTCCTCAAGCCCTAAAATGAAACTAGACAAATTCAAAATCGATAAATTTATGTGTAGATTTAGTGTTCATCCATTTTTCTCATTCAAAATAATCGTAACTATAATCCCTTTAAGTTCTCTCGACCCAAAATTAATCCATTAAGTTGATTAACTAGAAAAATAATTATTTAATACTTACTCACATTCAATATGAACCATTTAACTTTGCTTTATAAATTTTTATTCCCTAATTACGATTTTTTATTTATTTTATACTTCCTTTGGAACAAAGTCAAATTTTTATGTTTTAATTTCTCCACCACCGCATATTCCTCTGCTAAGTGCTAAATCTTTCTGTTTGAATTTCTCCACCACAGAATCCTGATCATTATATTACCTATTAATAAATATATTTTAAATAATGAAATATAAAAATGTTATATCCCATAATTTGCATAATAAACCAATATTTTTATTAAAAACCAGATAAAATTTTGATTTTGATTTTTTTTTAAATGAGTCATCAGCCAACTAGAATAAAAATTATCTAAACTGTTATAAATGATTTGATACTCCTAGGGTAAGTATTTTTCTTAAATAGTTTTACATTGCCATATGGCACATAGATGGGCCTGCAACATGTCACACAACCAGCCTAGCAAGTGGCAACTTCCCTCCTATCATAAAAGTAGAGGTAGATTTTTTTTTTTAAAAAAAAAAAAGGATCACAGAGAGGAAGCATCCTCAAGTTGTTCTACCATGGCTTCCATTGGTATATGCCTATATCTATTGACAGGGAAAATTTTAATTAAAAAAAATAGGAAGAAAAATTGAAAATTTAATTAGGGGTTATTTAATATTTTTTAATTTATATTTTAATACTTGGTCTTTTAAATAATTACCGTTTTTATGGTCTATCTAAATAAATATGATTTTTTTAGGTCCTTTATTCTAATTTTGCCATTTACTTGGAAAAATTTAATATGGTAATGTCTTAGCATTAAAAATCATATTCTCTAAACCAGAAGAGGTCACAAAAATATTCTAAACCGAACAAAAAAGTTCTATTAAATAATCTATCATAAATTCATAATTTAATTTCCAAACAAGTCTAGTTTAATATTTCAATCAATCAATTCTCTAGGACGATGATAAAATCATACAATATTATAAGGGAGAATTAGGGAGAAGGACTAAGGAAATAAAATATGTATTGATAAGGATCTTCGAAATTAATTTTAAGGAAAAAAATTAAAATATAAATTTTTAATCACAAAATTAACCTTTCGTATTATTTGACCCCTAGTTATCAAGTTTGATGATATATCTATGCATACTTTGATTTTAAAAAAAAGGGAAAAAAATCATCTATGTGCAATTCAATAATTTTATTATATACCCTTTAGTACACATCTAAAATCTATAAATATAGAAATATAATTCTTTCAGTCTTTCTAGATTTTGATTATCATTGAAAACTTAAAGAAAAAAAAGATCACTAAAAATCTTATAATATATTTCTGTTAAGAATATGCTATTTTTAATTGGAAAAAAAAGCTTAAACAACTCGCATGCAACTAAAAAGAATGTCATAAAAATGAAAAATACTAAAATTTAAAAATCTTAAACAATAAATTCCTAAATAAACAGTCAATATTACAGAAATCTTAATATCTAAATAAAATCCAAACCAATTCAAGAACATACTATAAAAGCCAAATTAATTTAAGGACATACTTAAATAGAGAAGATCAATTGATAACTAAATCTCAAATAGTTGAGATGGGATTAGAGAAAATGTGAAAATTTTGGTTAGAGTTAGTTTCGTAATTAAAAATATATATTTTATTTTTTTATCCTTTAAAATAATTACAATTTTTAAGGTTTTTATTAATAAATATTTATTTTCCTTGATATTCTCCCTATATACTTTTTTAAAAGCGTATTCAACATCATAAATTTTGATTGAGTACAAAAATGGCCTTAAACTTTGGAAGATGATTATTTCCTTATCATTTTTCTCATTTTTTTTTATTAGCTTATCTAGGCCATTGATTAGGGAGGTGAGAGAAAAGTTAAAGTGGTATTGTGATTGATTTTTTTTTTTTTGAACACTGTATTGTAATTGATTAGATGGATTAGATTTAGAGATGATGAGAGATAATGAGAAAGTGATAATGAAAGAAACCCAATCTATAAACTTTTGAAGAGGGAGTAAAAAAGCCACATTACCTACCTTTTATTGAGTGGGCCCCCGAATATTATTTCTTAATTATGTAATGTGGCATTTTTGCTTTTTCTTCAAAAGTTTTCAAAGTTTTCGGACGATCGGTACTACTAGTAGTGCAGTGGTATTGGGAGTAGTCTCCCCATTTCCTTGTACTGGGTTCGATCCTCCCATCCCCTATCGCCTATGTATAAAAAAAAAAAAAAGTTTTCGGACGTTTTTGCACCCAATCAAAATTTATGATGCTGGATGCATTTAAAAAAAAAAAAATACATAGGCATTTTTACTCTTAAACCCAAAATTAATCACATATTTTTGTCATCGTTAACTGTTGCATTGTCCTCCCCTAATTTAATTTAAAAAAATATTACCAGTATTAAAAATATCCGCCTTCCTATTTGATTTGTGAGAATTACATTTTATGATTTTTATATCCTGGCGTCTAACGCGAAAGGAGAGATAACAAGTGAAGACATTTCTTAGTGCGGGGATGGATAGATAAAGAGCAGAGCTAATGCACACTTTACTTTGGAAAATCACAGAAAGGTGCTAATCTGAGTAAGAAAATGAAGGTTCAAAAATCAAAAGTCAAAAGTGACTCAAAACTATGCAAGAGGCACCGAAGGGGCAAGACCGCAAGAGGCTTTTGAGGTGGGTAAAAAAAGAGGAAAGGATATTCTCAGAATATTTTTTCTCATTTTCTTGTTAGATCCCATCTTCAACTTTAGATTTTAAAAAAATGAATAATTTAGATTTAATATTTTTTAAATTATGATTATAATATTTATAAATTAATTTTTTTATTACATGGGTTTGTATTACAATCATAAAATGTGTAGATTATGTTTTAACGTCTAAATTTATTTATTTATGTTTAAAATAATAGTTTTATAGAATATTAAATTTTAGCTATCTGTTTTTTTTTTTTTAATATAAGGGTGGAGATGAAATTCTTCGAAGAAAAATACTTATAGATAAACGCATACCAAAAAAGAAAAGGCCTCGTTAAATTATCAATTAAATAATAACGTAAAAGCAACAGAAAATGGCATGCCTTTATCTTCCACAATGGCCAATGAATTGGAGGAAAAGGGTCACGATGTGCTGCACCACCCCAACCACAGCTCCGGCCTCCCTCACAAGTCCCTTCTCGGTACTACCTCCGGTCCTAATTATAAGAGCTAGTTGACTTTCTTTAGAGAAATTAAGAAAACTAAATAAGTTACTTAATCATTTTATATGTTGTGTTTTCATATATTATATATTAGTTTATTGGTCAAACTATTTAGTTTGAAAGAAAAAATAAAAATAAAAATACTCTAAGCTAATGTAATTAGCTTTCTTAATCTCCCCAAAAAAGTCAATTAACTCTTATAATTAGGACCGGAGGGAGTAAGTTTTTTATAAGTAATTTGGCCTTTGTTATAGGTCTATTTTTAGAGTAGTAAATGAAAGTGTTACAATTTTACACATATTAATTATAGAGAGAGAAGAAAGAGGTGAAAAATACTTATTTATAAACGAGGGACAAATTGAAAAAAAAAACGTATAAATTTAATCCATATTTATTAAGGTAACTAGCTCTCTTTGGTATGAGAGAATTAATTAATTTGTACTTATAAATAGGATCAAAATGATACTAATAAATTTTTTTCAAGTTTTTACTCTTTTTATAATATTTGGACTTTAAGAAAAAAACATTTTCACATATTGTTGTTTGATGTTATTTTCCAAACTATTAATAAAATAATCACACACACGTTTTCAGTCCCTATGGTTTTGATAATTGGGCACTATCTTCCTTCTTTTTATAAGAAGGAGTTAACTTTTTTTGGAAGAAATTAGGAAAGTTAAATAAGTCATTTAATTATATCATATTTTGTGTATCATTAGATTATATATAAATTTATTAGTCAAACTAATTAATTTAGAAAAAAAATACAAATACTTTAAAGTAATTTAATAAACTTCATTAATTTTTTCGATCTTATAATTAGGATCGAAGGAGTATCATATTTTTAGCCATGGAAAGAGTAGTTCACGGCTTCACGTCCACGTGGTCTTGCTTTAATCATCTCACTTCTTTCTTTTTTTTTTTTTTTGAACAAAATTAATCATCTCACTTCAAATGCAGAGTTTCTTTTACTTCGTATTTTTGGTACAAATTAAGGTGTATGGCAGTAATTTACGCACATTGAATAACTTGTATTTATAAACATAACCCCTGTACCACACCGGAGGTGTTTTTTTTCTTTCCATCAATAACCAAAAAGAAGAGTCCCCCATTTTTTTGGGATCTGATAGAATTGGAAGATAAAAAGAAGATTAACACGACCCATGCGCATGAATGACACGCACAAGTCGAAAAATGATCTAACACAAACCAAGAATCAGCAGACTGAATAAACCAGATACATACAAATACAGCAAAGAATATACAAATACAGCAAAGAATGAGCGTCGAGGACTTTCACGGCGCGCTCTCCCTCGTCCGTATTAGTGATTGACATTGTCCGTGATATTGAAAGAAATTCAAGCTTTTAGTTCCGGAAACAATGAGTAAACGCGAAATGAGACTGGACTGGGAGTAGTAACGACCGAATGATACTTCAGATTTACAGCTACAATTCTAAAATATTTAGTCTGCCAAAACACCATATGGAACAAGTGAAGCACACTTGGTTCCGGCATTTACATTAACACAATCAAATAACAATGCTACTTCATTTATCCCCAAAAAAATTATACAGCTACTTCATTTATCCAAAAAAAACAAATGCTACTTCAAAGATAATATACAGATCATGATGGAAAAAGTTCCGAAAACGAGAACCAGCATCACTTAATGCCATAAATGCACCAAATATGTTGAATTGCCTGTGGCAATCACCAAATCTCCAATAACATTCAAAAACCACAACGACGGAGTGTGAATAACTATTCCGGGCCTTGCATAGGGACCATCATATGTTGAACCTGATGCCAATTTTTACCAAAAAAGGGTTAATCAATATGTATGAGGAATCTGTCATCAGTCTATTAAACTGTGTTAATATAAACTCCTTAAATTACAATTAACACAACTAAGCAAAAAGCAGCTACAACAAAGCTTTTATCCTAAGTGGGTTGGCTACATGGATCGTATGACGTCATTATACTCTATCAAAAACCACATCTTTAGATAGATAATTAACCAATACATCTCACTCTATAACCTTATTGAGTGTTTGCTTTCAAATGCAGCAACAAGGGGAAAATTTCCAAATATGTTTTTTTGAAAAATAGAGACTTCAGGGCTAGAATAATTTGGTAAGAAGCCAAGCAAGTATCAAAGAAAGAAGGGCTTAAGACACATTACGCAAAGGGATAGGGCACTATCATTCATTAATTTGTGACTGGTTAAAAAAGATGCTGATATCAACAACTTAAAGAACGGGAACCATCCAATTTAAGAACCCAAATAGTTTTGATTTGATCACTACTGACAAATCAACCTGTAAGGCATCTGCCTGGAGACAAACTTATCGCATAAGACGCTGCAGTGGCTTAATCTCAGAAGATTCACCACCCAAAGAATTTTAAACTCCAAACCATAAAAGCTAAAACAAAAATATTTGATGAAATTGAAAATTATGAAATACCTTTCCACAACCTTGGTAAATTAATTGATATACTACAATCAAAACATAATTACAAAGAGAGAAGCTAGCAAGGCCAGAGTGCATATAAATTTAAGATAACATCCATCCACAGGGAAGGTTCCATGAAACCAACGGGAATCATTCACATCAGATCAACTAGCCTCTTTTCTCAAGTGAATAAATCAACAAACTCAATATCGGGGCCACAACCCAAAGGAAGCAAAATTGCAACCAGTGATGTACAGTACCTCGATCAATTTTTATGCATTATGAAAAGAGAGAAGTCCAGATCTATTGAGGCTTCAAGCTTTTCCATTCTATAAGCTTTGCAAATTTCATTAGGAACAAGAATTTCTAGGCACCAGCTTCCTATGCACTCATTTTATAAGTCCAACTAAAACCAACAAGCTGCCATTCAGCACAATCAGTGCAATACGAGCCAATAGTAGCTCTGGCTCATCTTATGGTGAAGAATTATAAAGCATTGCTTCTAAGATACTGTTTAATTATATTTAGCCTTAAACATAATCTTTTCAGAAGAAAAGGAATTAAACCTGGAAAGTACAAAACAATTAAATGCAATTAAGACATGAGTCCAAACAGTAAAGTCAGCATTTTCTTCATTATGACAAAATGGTGCTGCCACGAGATCTCAAGAAGAGGTATACCGAGGGAGATAGAGAAATGGAGGTTACCTGAGAATTTGTATAGTTAACACCTTGTGAGAAAGAACCTTGATGAGCGAGCTGTAGGTTTTACAATAAAATGGGTCAACACCAGATATTGTCATGTAAATGACTTCTTATCAATGAATGTATGCCTAAATGCATGTGCAAATATATACCTGAGCATTGGGACTTGGTTGAACATCTTGCTTAGCAGCTACTTCTCCGCCCTTGGCCGAAACCTTAGTATCACCCTATTGAAAACCATAACAGAACAGTTACTGACAAATAAGAAAAGTCCAGTCGAATGTGAAAAAATAGAAAGTGGAATAGGTGTAGTAGGACTATCGAAGTATGAACTAACCTCCATCTGCAACAAACCCAATCGTCCAAGGAGAAAGCACAAAAAAAGAAGAACGAAAAATCAGTGAAAAATTAAAGTTGAGGGACTCGAACCAATCAAAAGTTCCACAGATTTATTTATTCACATTGTTTAACCAATAAGATAGGCTATAAACAGAACTATAATTCTAAAGTTGATTACCTCCCTGTATCTGGCCAGATAAATCTTCAGGGGATCGATGTACTCCTCGAACCCTAAAGTTGCCATTGCCCAAAGTAAATCATCGCCGTTAATCGTCTTCCTCTTTTCCCTCTGACACTTATCACTCGCCCTACATGATTCGACCCCAATTAAACCCCAAGCGATAAATATTTCCCACAATAATAACTACATACATGAACCATTAACGGGAGAAAAAAAAAACACACTCGCTGGTGATAAAGCTGATGAACTCGGAAACGCATTCCTGCACGGTTTCCTTGGCTTCCTTGGCGATTTTTCCATTGGGAGGAAGTCCCTTCTTCATGATTCGGCTGATATTGGCGATGGGCAGGTACCTGTCTTGCTCTCGGACATTAGAGCGAGGGCTCTGATCACCGTTCTCCTCGTAGCTACCACCCGCGCCGGGACTACCCGGACCTTCGGCCATCGATGGAGGAATCCTAATACGATAAAGAAAAGACACAAATCCATTATCGATTAGATGAAGAAAAACCTAGTAACGGATGGAAACGAAACCCTAGAGATAGGAGGAAGATGAAGGAGGAGGAGGAGCGAGAAAATAAGGCTGGGTGGGTGTGGAGGGTAGTTACCTGGGGAAAATTTGTATTTGGCGGGATTGAGATCGGTGAGGATGGAGAAGGATCGGACGCTGGAGAAGAAAGGAGTTACGGAGACGATTGAGATGTGAGAATGAGTGATATCAAAACCGTTGGTTTTGTTTTAATGGAACAAATAAACAAACCTTTCTCCCCTCTTTTTCGCTTTGGAGATTTTGTACTGAGTGTCTCCCTCACCTTCGAGGCTCTGTGCTGAAGATCACGGCTGGGCAGATGATTCGACCACGTGTTTCCTGGGCAAATTCATTGTTCCGAGTCTGAGGAACGCCTCCGCAATTTATCGAATCAAATCTCCTCTTATTGGAAAATAGGCTTCTTCTCCATTTATCCTTCTCTTCACTCTTTTATTAACACCATTTGATCATTTTCTTAATGGTTAAGGTTTAAATCCTATAAAAAGTCAAGATGAACCTATACAATACTTTAATCAAAATTTAATGATTTCAGTTCATTTATTTTCCCTTTTTGTAATTTAATATTATAATGATATCTTTATAAAATATTAATTTCAACCATCAAAGATAAATTTTAACAGTGTAAATAAAGAAATAGGGAATGGACCATAGGGTAAATGGACCTCCTTCTTAGCAGATATCGATCGGTTTTGGGGCAACTAATAATACTGCCTCCTGGCGTCCTGATCAGTACTGATAAAGTTTTTAGTGTAACTTTATCTTATGATTAAGACTGGAAGGGGTAATACTTTTGCCTCTAAAATTTATAATAAGAGTAGGAATTATAAAAATTATTGCAAAAATGTAGATCCAGTCAAATAGACGTATAACAAAAATAACATTTTCCTATATAAAGTATTTATAAGTTTTGGCATAAATTGAAAATGCAATAAATAACTTTGAGTGATGTATTTTAATGAATAATCTTTGTTGTATATTTTCTGTTTTCAGTTTCTATATATTAGAACAAATTTAACAGATATTTTAATTCACTTCACATTTTTATTGCAGAAACGAAATAGATATATGGATTTCTTCACAGAGAAATGTTTTGCATAATACTCATCGAAATTAACGATTTAAATAATAAATATTTTCAAATCTTCTTTCATTTGTGGGGTGCGTATGTTAGGGAACTTAATATCCAACCAAATACTCAATAAAATCTAGTAATTTTTTTTTTTAAAAAAATTCCATGCCACATTTTACAGACCAAATCTAGTATATAATACGCAATTCTTTTTTTTTTTAAACTACATTTTCAATTTAATTAATTGAACATTTCAATAAATATATGGTCAATATGCCCTGTAATTTTCTTAAACTATTGCATCGCACAATGCGCGGGGATGATGTGCTTGTTGCAGAAATAGACATGGGAGGGAGATGATCACTCACGCGATGCGGATTTTGTTGAACGATGATACGCCTGTGGCTATGATGAATTACCATTACGCCCTTTTACATTGTTCGCATTCATGTGGCCCTTAAAAAACATAAAAATTTGTGAAGGTAAATTATTTTTGACAGCGATAATGACAAGAAAGGAGTGATTACTGCCTCCTTTTCTAAAAAGTAACTTTCTCTTTTTGTTTGTTTTTTTTGGGTTAGTTCTTCTATTAAGTCTTTTTTTTTATTTCTCAAAATTTAAATCATTTTTTCCTTTTCTATTCCTACTAGATACATATATTTATATTAATTATCCCCCCACTCAAGATTAATTCTTTTTTATTTACTGGTTTATTTCATATTCTCTCCCATATTTTATACTCATCTTTTTTTATATTTGTTACTCATTCTCTTTCCTATACTATTTTCATAAATAAGAGTATATTTATAAAAAACATGACATTTTAAACATTTTTATTGTTTTTAATTTTAACTATTAATTTATTTTACATAATAAAAATAAAAGTTGCTTATAAAAAAGTACAAGAGAATACAAAAGCCCATTGCTACTCATTTTTTTCTGAAAGGTAACTGTATCAAATGCAATATATATATATTTTTTTCAAAAAAAGGTGGCAACACATGACCTGCATGTTTAGGTTAGAGATTGCAATAGAAACTTCTTTTTTAACGTGATTTACAGTATATGAGAAGAATTTTATTTCGATCTACATGAACGTACTTCTTAGACGCCAATGCAAATGGCCATTGACATTAGCTTTTTTTCTTTTTATTATTAATAAGAACAGTTTCTGGATAATTAAAACTTACAAGGCAAGTAATTAATGTTATGCAGCATCTATTACTAATTACATGAATTAAAATCTATCCTTCTTTTTTTTTTTCCTAATATTATCATCAAATATTCAATTCAAGATACGTAGCTGCCCTTTTTTTGTTATATTATCTGTCACTCCCACCACATTTATCTCCTCTAAAATTCAAACTCGAGATCCATAAAGATCTAGTACCCCACTAAACCAACCATGTGTTAAGACTTATAATCTATCTTCTAATTATTTTTAAAATCTTGAATATGTTAGCTACCCACTGATGAAATAGAAGATAAGACTTTCACGGTTTCCAAATTTTGGAAGCTTAGCATCGTCACCAGAATTGTCGCCAGGCAATTAGTTGTAAAAATGTAAAAATCAACCTACACTATAAATGATTTAATCATAACATAATATAATTTGATACATAATCATATATGTTTTTTTATTTGTTTTTTGCTTCCGCTCGGGTCCAGTTTTTATGGAAAAATATAAAAATATATGTATTTTTCCAAAGAAATGGGACCCGAGTCGAAGCAAAAAAGAAAAAAAGAAAAAGAAAAAAGAGGGGAACTTGCCTTTCTAGAGTAAGCCTTCATTGAACTAAACAATTTCTAACATTCAAGAAGTCGTGATCCTCCTTTCAAGTCGCCGTTTTTTTTTTTTTTTTTTCTGGGTGGGGAGGTTTTGGTTGGAGCTGCACATAGGAATAAAAATAAGAGGGAAAATGAAAGAAGAAAAGGTTTACAAGTATCATATGCCTATCTTGCAGTGGGCTGTGCAATGGATTCATCAATGGACAAGTAATTCTCAGGTGCACCAAGATCCATTGATCCCATGTTCATGGAAGAATGAACAGATTGTCTTGACATTTCATCTGAATTGCCTTCCCTTACTGTTTCAGCCTCTCTTTCTATGGAGATTGCATCTTGGATCTCCTTCAGAACTTCAGCAATTGATGGCCGCAAGTGCCCGTGAGGTTGAACACACATCAATGCTTTCTCGGCAATTTTCCACATAGATTGCAGATCGTACTCATTTCGCAGCGCAGGATCGATGATTCCTTGTATATCTCCACTCTCAATGTGCAGTTTTGCCTGTTGTGCAATCAAATCTAATGAGTTTAAATCCATTTCGCAGAATTATGTGACTCCAACTTACACGGTGTCTGCTGCTGCAGGGAATCAAAACTCACCCATTGGACTATGTTTCTGCAATTTTCTCCAAAGCTCTCATTTGATATTGCTTCTTGACCTGATATGAGCTCAAGGAGAATTACGCCAAAACTATAAACATCACTCTTGTCTGTCAGCTGCTGGGAAATATAGTACCTGTTCAGGAATAGCTTAGATTATGTTACATGGGAAAAAACGACCCAGATGTTGACTTGGACAATGAAGACAACTCGGATTCAGGCAATCTAGCATGAAAGTAAGACATTGCTTGATATCAAGGAAACACAAATTTTCAAGGTTAAGGCCTCACTCTGGATCCAGATACCCAACTGTGCCACGAACTACGCTTGAAACATGGGAGACTCCATCAACTGCTATTTTTGAAAGGCCAAAATCTGAAACCTTGGCTCTCATTTGTCTGTCAAGAAGAATATTGCTGGTTTTCAAGTCTCTGTGAATAACAGAAGGAACACAGCCAGTGTGTAGATATTCAATCCCTGGACAAGCATGAGAGAAATGCAATCTGTTGTTTTAAATCCGCAAACACAACAAGAAGAAACTTGTACTATCTTCTTAAATACTACTCCCTCCAGTTCTAATTATAAGAGCTAGTTGACTTTTTTGGAGAGATTAAGGAAGCTAATTAAATTAGCTTAGAGTATTTTTATTTTTTTCTTCAAATGAAATAGTTTGACTAATAAACTAATATGTAATCTAAGAAAAAACAACATATGAAATGATTAAGTAACTTATTTAGCTTCATTAACCTCTCCAAAAAAAGTCAACTAGCTATTATAATTAGGACCGGAGGTAGTATTTTATAAATGGTAACTTAGCTAACTATACCTTTGGCAGAATCTTTCGCAATTTCCAGACGCTTGATCCAATTGATACTCCGCCCACGGGTCAATGGACCTAAAAGTTAAACACAATTGAGTATATGCATGTGGACTTCCACTCCTCCGTTTAAATCATACAGTACTAACCATAAAGATGTTCCTTGAGAGTTCCATTATGCATGAACTCATAAATAAGCATACTATGGCCTTCTTCTCGGCAGTACCCAAGAAGCTGTACTAAGTTTCTGTGATGTATCCTTGAAAGAAGAGTCACCTGGATCAAACAGATATATAGTCTTATGATTTGCCGCCGATATTTTGATCCCCTGGTTTTCTCTGAATGAGATTAAGCTCTTACACCTAATAGCTACCCAAATTTTAATCCCCAGATGAATATAGACATATCTGTTTACTTTTTTGAAACAAAGCAGACGTCCATAGATTATGATATGGAAGTTTACATAAACCAAATTAAGTAGGGATAGCTGCAACACTGAAAGAAATTAACCGAATGCAGTTTACCTCATTGGAGAATTCTCGCTTTCCCTGATAGGAAGTGTTGTTTAGAACTTTAACAGCAATCTCTTTTCCATCTTTTAGTACCCCATAGAACACAGCTCCAAAACCTCCAGAACCAATCTTCTTCTCAAAGTCATTTGTGGCGTTTTCAATTTCAGCAAAACTGAAGCAATGAGCAGCCTCTGCAGCAGGAACATCATTCTTGGAAGCAGCCAGCCTTTGTAAACTGAGGGAAGAAACGTGATCTGCAACGAGTGTCAAAAATAAATTCATGTTCTACCATCCAAAAACTTTAACGACACTCTAAAATTTGGTATTCAATTCCTGCCTTCCTCATAGTGCCCTTTTGTTCCTTTGCGCATAAACAGGCAAGAAGCAATTGTTGCTAAGAGTAGAGCAGCAGCCCCAATTGATGAGCCAACGATGACAATCAAGAGGCTCTTCTTTTTGCTTTCTTTACGAAGATTCATGTTTCCAGAATAGCTGTAGAGAACCAAAGGAGTAATCAATGGAAATATTGTATACGGCGGAAATTGGAACATTTGACACAAAATAACGACCAGTGACTCAAGAAGAAATATTATGTTTTAACAAGATTGAAATTTTTGTAACAAGCGGAGACATGGTAGTACAGGATACTAAGTCCCACATTGGGCATTTAAGCGGGTTTAGTTCTCCCACCTCAACAACTAGTTCTTAAGATAGGATTCCCATGCTGCTTAAGTACCCATTACTAACACAATCAAGCTAAAGAAAAAGCGAGACAAACTGAAAACTGAAGAGACTGTCATGTAATGTGTTAGCTGAGATAAGGCAGAGAAACAAGAACAATGATTCAAAGCCTTTATTAACATGATCTATTTGAGCAACAACAAAACATGACTCATCCTATTGACAGTCATAAATCAAAGGACTTGAAGGAATATCTGGAAATTCTACACCCTGTAACCTTGCGAGCATAACGGTCTTCTAGTTCACTGATCGGACCAACTACATTAGTTTCTCGACTTATAAATCTATCAAGTTATCTGTCAGTACGACTTTTCTTTTTTATTGCATCAGGAGGGTTTGAACCCTTTTAATCTCTCCACGGCATAGCCAGACCAGGAATTTTAATGATGGGGTGGAAAAAAAATACTATATCATAAATAAAAATACTTGAAATATAATACAGTCATAATATACAAAAAATTGAAAGAAATCTATTACAGAAAATAAGATTATTTCACTTGACTCTTACTCTACGTGTCTTCATATTGTTAAACTAATGTATAATTGAATTTGTGCTAAAACTCAAAAACAATTTCTATTTCAATGTATGTAATTAAAGAATCATCAAGAAATTTGTCTTTCATTTTATTCTGAAGTCTGTTATTAATTATCTTCATGGCAGAGAAAGACCTTTCAGTAGTTACGGTAGAAACTGGAAGAATGAATGCAAGTCTAATCACTCTATTAATAAGAAGGTAAATGATTGACTTTCGAGTTCTTGCTAGGCAGTGACTATTTTTTTAATTTCCAGTTGATATATATAGGCACACATATATGTCAGTAACTCATACGATATATATACACACATAGACAATTTTTTCAAAAAAATAAATTTTAGGGGGCGGAGACCACCCCTAGCCCCCCCCCCCCCCCGGTCCGCCCATAGCCACCCACACCACATATTACCCTTACCGCCTGAGCTAGCTACAGGCTACAATCAGTTAGTACGTCATTTCTGGCAAATGTCAAAACATCACATAATCACGTGCAAAAATAAGTATCTTGAAAAGAGGAGTAAGCAAGCAAAATGCTGCATTATTTCAGTTTCAAGTTTGATCAGTAAATATTGATACTCACTTTACAAACAAATCTTTGCTCAGAAGACCAGATGGAACTGCTCCAGATAACATGTTATTTTGCACATACCTACAACCATCAGAAGCAACATATAAATTATATCAATAATAAAACAAAAAATTAGAAAGAAATGAACAAGTTTGAATATTACTTGAACGGAAAGATCGATGCTCATTAAGTAAAACCACAAAATATGGTCCAAAGTCAATCAATTTTAAATTTTAGCAAACAACCAATATATGAGTTCCAGATAACCTACAGTTCCTTCAAATTTGGGAGGTTTGCCAGAGAGGAAGGGATCTCACCCGTCAACTGATTGTTCTCAAGGTGACTGCAAGAGGCAGAGATTGTGGTTAGCCAAAATATAAACAAAGAATGAAAGATAGAATATGTCATCAGAGATTACATAATCTTCAAGTCCATGCATCCAGTAAAATCAGGTATAGATCCAGTCAACTTATTTCCATCAAGCCATCTGCATCCACGAATCAAATCATGTGAGTACCAAAGTATAAGTTTGATGGAACCAAACTCCTTCCAGTAAACTTATAGGGAAAGATGAAGCTTACAGTTCAACCAGACCAGTCAATTTGGCGATGCCTGAGGGAATATTGCCAGTCAAGTTTTTAGCAGACAATAAACTGAAACAACCAGGAATACAAAGTAAGTGCTATCAGATCAGTTGAACTTCTCTTTTATGTAATGTATCACATTAGAAGAAAGACGATGGATTATTATTATTATTTTCCATTTTTGTACTGTGCGGCCAAGGAAAACCAATTGACAAAGAAACAAAATTAATAATAATAACAAAAAAATTTACACTGAAACTATTCTTGGTTGTGGATCTGAGTTACAGTGGATCCATGACCAAGGAACAGGCAGACATGGATCACCTCCTTCTTGCGCCCAATCTGCTGACGTGTAATGTGAAACTACATCAGAAATGGCTGCCCCTGCAAAGCATTCAATGGAAGCATTAACCAAACTGCAATGGTTTATAAAAGTTTCACTGACAAAAGTTGATAATGAAATAGGTAGCTAATTAAATGGTTACTCTAGACAGTTTCAACTAGGCTGAAAAAACACTTCATGGAGTCACAATAGATTCCAAATTAAGAGGGTTACCATCTAGTGTGCCATCATTTTTCTTTAGATACTTATTTATCTCCAAAGCATTCAGAAGAGGACCCCTGGAAGAATCAGATGTCTTGCCAAATCTAAAGGATAACACAAAAGGTAGGGATAAATTGTTAAACCCTGGTTCATAGAGGCGATATTTTCCTAGAGCATTTTCTTCAATATTGACAACAGCCTTGCTGATTTCAGGCTGCCCTGGAAGAACTAGCCTGAATTTTCTGGATTCATCTGGGCTCAAATCTTCAATCTCAGCAAAATAGGTGAATGCCCATCCATTTGCCGGAAAACCTTCCAAATTCATCCTGTAAGTTAGAGATCCATTTGTACCCACTACAGCCGTCTGCATCACTTTCACTGGTGGCATTTCATCATGGTTAACATCAATTGGTAAATTGGTAGAAATTTTCTCGGTTCCAGCAGCAACATCAACAAGATAATTCGCTTTCTTGATAGAATCTGAACCCCAGATTCGATCAAAAGGGTCATCAGGATACCTGATAAGGAAAAAAATACAATGTTTCTAATGTAAGAGTAAGAAGCTGCTTCGAAACTACAAGAGGTGATAGTAAAACTACAAATGAGCATGTCTAGAAACAATCTTCTAATTAGTTATTAATTTTGAGAACGTTTCCAAAATTCTGATTCTTGACTAGTGAAAACAACAAAATATATATAACAGATGTCTATGAGCTTGTAGACACACTAACGCTGTAAAAAAGTACAATGAAGGCTTCAAAGCAATAAATAGGAACTGGGAAGGCTTAAAGTACCTGATTGGAGCATCACTGTCCGCACCAAAATTTATCCTTGCAGAGACGCTGAGGTAAAAATGTTCTTCAAACTGTGTATAATAGACTGAACCATTGAATTGCCGGAGCTCAAGTGTAGATATGAATGGTTGCCCAGTCGTTGCATTTGATAAACATACATCTACTGTTGAACTTGTAGCCAGAAATATAAGTTCCCGCATCTCCATAGTATTAGCATCAGATATAACAATTGTATCCCAGTGAGTAGCTCCAAAGGAAAGGTCAAACTTTGGATAGACATTGTTATTATCAAAGTTGCCATACAAGAATGTCGCCCTCAGCAGGTACCTTGTCCTGCTGACAACATTAAGCGTGTAGCAGTATTTTCGAGAATCAGCAGGAAAGTGTCGCAGTGTTGTGTATTGCTTCCGGGTTTCATTGACAACGGATATAGTGCTTGTTTCCCCGAAAGAAAGATTATCATCAGCAGTCCAATGAAGACCAAGTTCATCAGTGAAATTTACTTTACCTCCGCAGTCCAAACTAACGAAACCTGCTCAACATGACAAATATTATGAGAGTGCAGATGAAGTAATTAATAGCAAATCGCAAAATCTACTATGCAAGTTTCAATAGAGATAAAATCACGAATCTCCACGAATCATGATATATATTAAGGCTGGATCTTGATCTTGCTATGACTCATTTGTTGTTAGTATAAGCATTATGGAACAAGCGCTCTGCTGAAAATCATAGCTGGATGCGAAAAAGGAAAGCAAGTGGATTCATTTCCTCCTCGAGATTCAAAGCATACATAAAAATCTCAGCAAGAAAAAAAAACTCCTAAGGAGTTCATGAATTTAACTCGGACTCCGAAAGCAACCACAGGAGCTCATACGGAAGATCTTAAAAACGAAGTAATTCATACAATCAAGAAGCATGTATAAACAAAAATACAACGAATCAGAATGACGAAGAGCTTGGGATGGTAGAACAGGTACGGTTAAATTAAACTTGAAGCTATCATTCTGTACCAATATTGGTCGTTATATAAAGAAGCTTCGATCATGAAAGAGACCAAATGAAGAAGACAAGTAGTGAATAGGAGCGAGCAAAACAGAGATTGCGCTGACATGAGAAGTACCTGGGCTTTGAGCAGAGGAAAAACGAGAGAGGAGTGAGAGTAACAAAGGGAGAGAGGATAGGAGCAGTAGCCCACCCTCCATTTCTACTTTGGGAAGCTTCACAGAGAATATCAGACCATAAAAATGGCGGAAAGGAAAGGAACCCAACAGGGAAAGCTACTCTCTTTCACTCACTCGCTAATGGAGAAAAGGAAAGTCGAAAAGCAGATGCAGGGGAATCACAATGAAGCACCAATGTACCTAACCTTCGATTGTTCGAAGAATTTTTTCAGATAGGTAGAATAAAATATGACGAAGTTAAAAGGAAAAAAAGGAACTTGGGAGAGTTGAGGCACAGAGAGTGCGGGTGGTGAGATAGAGCAGGAGGTTTCTGGGACAGGGACAGGGCCAGGCAATCGTTGTCGTTGTGCATACTGTATAAAGCATTTTGTGGGGCCCACATAAAGGTTGCATGGCAGATATTGGTCATAGTGTCAGACTCTTCTCCATTGTATTTTCTTTTTTCTTGACCGTCATGTGTTATCCTTCTTTTTTTTTGGTCAACCATGTGTTATCCTTCTCACACCTCCAAAGAAAATTCATATCAATTTGCCAATATTATATCCAATAAATGATGAATGGCGAGCTAAGGTAGTTAACACTCGGTCGTTATGGAAAGCAGCTGAAGATAATTTGCCGTGAGAATTAATGCTCTTTTAATTGTATCGCTTTAACTGCGACTTTAACTCGAGTCTTTTTAATGTTGAGTTGGACAATAAGAATATTATTCCATAGCATTATATTATACAAAAGCACCGTACATGTAAAACAAACATAATTATTTTGACCTCATTTATTATTTACCCTGGGTAACAAAGTAGTGATCAGAAAACCCCCGCTTGACTTTGGATTATAGGAGTTTGGTGAATGATGAGCTTTGTGAAAAGCATGGAAGGGCGGAGAAAAAACAAAACACAATAAAAAAAAAGAAGCAAGCTTGACAGCTTTAAAATAAAGAAAGCAGAATAATCAATGGTGATTTTCTAAGGCCTCCACTTTTTATCCTCTTGGCTTTTCACTTTTGGAATTTGAATTGCACGGCCTCACAATTTACGAGTAAACTATTTTTTCCCAAATAAATAAAAGTACAGGGAGGCAAGGTCATATGGTAATGGTAGTGCGTAATGCGTATGCCTTTCCTCTGCCATTTGCTTTTGGGTCTTTACTCTTTAGTGGTTTCCTGTCAACATGAAACTCCTCTGCTCTTTCTTAAGCTCGAAGTATTCACAGGGATCTTAAAGTAGGACGATCCACACGATGTGCTCTCATAAATTATTCCGATCCATTTTATAGCATACTGATAAAGATAGTGGTATTGTTTTGATATAGTTGATACAGGCATCATTGAAAATATTTGTACTTAAATTACATAAATAGTTATTCGCACCATTAAATAGATTTAAGTATCTGGAAGGTTCTTGTTGAACTCGATCCCTTTATTCCTTGATCCGTAATATTTTTAGTTTTGATACCTATTAACTTCTAAGAGCAAAGGCAAAGCGGATCCGAATTTGACAGGTAAAAAAAGGGTCAAGGTGCAGATTTGCCAACCAACTATTATCCGAGGAGCGTCTAGGCCAAATAACTATTGAGGGGACCAAAATTGCCAATCAACAATTAAAAAGTGAAAAAAAAAAACACAATTTGGAGCAGATTCGCCAATGAACTATTACCCCGTTACTGTCTTGGTATCTCCGTCTTCCATTGACTGTCACCGTGTCAGCGACATCGGCATTTCCAAAGCTTTTATTGTTGCTTGGTGTTCCACTCACCCTCTTGAACTCATCCAGTAGTCCACAGCATTCGACTGACACGCACCTTTCACCCTAGTTCCATCCCTCCGATGTTACAAGCAGCAATCACTGATTCCGCAATGCCTGCTCCCATGGGTCCCATCTCTGTTGGTGTTTTCCTTTTCCAACAAGAAGGCTTAACTGCTCTTTTCTCCAGCGCTTCCGCCTCCGTCCTACGTCAGTGCCTCATATTTTAACTTAATTGTGATAGTTGTTTTTTTAAAAAATATTTATTTGGTGTTTTTTTTTTCACTTTTAATAGTTATTTGGTGTTGTTTTTCACTTTTTAATTGTTGATTAGCAATTTTGGTCCTCTCAATAGTTATTTGACCCAGACGCTCCTTGGGTAATAGTTGGTTGGTAAATTTGCACCTTCACCCGTAAAAAAATTCATTGGCGTCAATGATATTTTGTAATGAGAATCAACGGCTTTTACTAAATCAAGGGTATCTTCCTCCAATAGTCTCCCTCCATCCGTATTCTTAGGGCCTACTAGGCACGAAGAAAATTTGAAAAGGGAAGAGAAAATTTTGAAAGACAAGAAAACATGGCTGGAAGGAAGATGAATTATTTAGGAGGAAAAAAATGAAATGATAGTAGTTGGTAAAGAATCAAGAAATCTTATTTTACTTTTAAAAGTAACTAATTCAAAATAATTTTAAAAAAAATTGCCAATATGTTCTTATCAAATTCGAATTTGTGTAAAAAAAATTCTCACCAAGTTTAAACTTTCCCACTAAGTTCAAACATTCCCATTAAGTTCAAATTTAAAAGATAAATTTGTCAAAAAATATTACTATTTACATTAGAACTTGAGATTTCATCAGTTTTAGTAGGATATAATCTTCTCACATATAAGAGAAGATTGATAGACCCCAGAACTTAAGGTTCCTAGGAAGATTTATCTAAAATACGTATAAAGCAAGGAATTTTCTTATTTTCCATTTCCTTCCCACCGAATATGTATATCAAACAACGCTTAAAGCTTGTGTCACGTGATTTCTGTATGGTCGAGGAATGAAGAAAAGTTGTCATGTTTTAACTTCTTATATCATACAAAAAAAATCTGAGCAAAAAAAAAAAAAAAAACATACAAAAAAGATTTGTAGTTTTAAGAAAAGTTCACCCTTTTTCCTTGGGTCGCCACAGTATTTGAGCAAAGATAGTTCTATTCCTTCTTCCAACTAACAGGAATTTGATTATATATGAAATAAGGGAATCTAAAAGGCAATCTGTGTGTTGCATAGTTGAAATGTAACTTCAGTCGTAGCAATATTCGCAATTACGTTAAATCAAACTTAAGTCTCGGCGCACTTCTTCAATAAACGTCTATTGCAAACCATAAAACAGATAACTTTAACAGGTGACAATGATTACAATGAGACAACAATCACAACCATAGTTCTATTACAAATTGATAGATCATTATTTGACCAAAAAAGGTGATAAACCATTCAATATGCATAGAACAAGCATAAGAACAACTGCTCAGGACAGGACTACAGGAGTAGAAACAGCAGCGCCTCTTGTAAGACCTTACTCTGCATCCGCAAATCTGATGATAAAGGCCAAAGATAAAATCAATTGTCAAGTTCAACATCAAAACACAATACAATTGGTACAGTTGTTTGGAAAGGTATGTCTCCTACTCACCCGAGTTCGGAAAGCTTCAGGTGAGCATCAGCATAGTCCGCAAAGAACGCATCCTCGTCCTGTATCAAAATTTAAGAACGAACATTCAGTATCCAAACAAGATTATTCATCCTACCATATAGTGACCAATTTTAGGAGAAAGAGGATTGAGGGAAAGTGCAGATACTCACGGCGGCATATTTTTCAACAAGAGGACGGAAGACTGGATCACTTAGAAGGGCCTTGTCTGATGGCAGCTGAATCAAACCTTCTTTCTCTCCGCTGAGGAGTTCCCTGTTTATATCGAAAATCACATTCAGACGATTTAGCTGGTCAGTGTATTCCCGGTCTACTTCACAGTTCTGTGAGCTTTTTTTCCCCTCAACAAATTATTTACTTAATTAAAAAATTGTACTAGCTATTTAGCTCCACTTAGTAGGTCACGTGTATCATAAACTATAAACTAAAGGCAGACGCAGCACACTCCCTGGTGACATTTTCCCTTACCAATAAAGTGTGCACATTATTGATTTGTATTTGATATAATAGAAAGAGATTCCAGCACCAAACACCATGAATCAGATCAACAGACCATACTTTGTCCAAAAAAAAAAAAAGATCAACAGACCATGCATGCAAGTAAAAGGAATCACATTGTCAATTTCAAAAAGAAAGATTCCTTACTTGAAATAAGAGTTGTCAAAAAAGAGAGGGTTCTGTGTCCAAGGTCCCTCAAATCCAGAGCGTTCTTTGTGGCACCTTCCCTGCATAATGATTGATTACCACAACCAACATACTCGTTTACTATCACGCTGTGTGTTGCTTTAACTGTTTTACTAAACAAGGAAAAGTCTGACAGAAGCTAGTAAAAGATCTCCATTTTTCAGATCATACCAGTGTGTGGCCACCAGATAAGGCAACTATGTCTTTATCAGATAGACCCATGTGGCCAAAGACATCCCTTAAATGATCCGAACCTGTTTGATTACAATGGTTCGTAAGAATTTCATAGGTTGGCATGAACTTTCTACAGATTTTAATGTCTGTAAGTTATTAAAACTAACCTTTTGTGGCATTTGGTAAGCGACCTTCTGGAGGTGGTTCAGTTTTGTCCTGCGGACAAAAAGATACTTGTCATCCTCTCTTTAAACGTACATGTCAATTACTCAATATCAAATTCAGAAGGAAAAAATATTAAAGCAATTAAGGCTTCAAAATACTAACTAAGATGCAATGCTGTCTAAAAAATGTACTATGAACTAATGATGGAAGCGCAAATTAATTAGAGCAGGATTCTGAGAGAAACATGAAACACGTTAACTCATCACAGATACCAGTTCCAGAATGAGGAGCAAAGTTGTTGACCGCTCCTTATCCAAAAGAAGGCCATTCATCTCAAAAGAAATAAACTAAAGATTTTTTATAAGTCAATCATCAGGTTCTTTAAATCTCTTGCTTTAAAAATTGAGTGATCTAATCACGTAAAATGAGATATATTTTGTCTCCGGAAACCCTTGTGTTATCGCTGGAAAGGCCACAGATGTTAATGCAATAAAAATTGCTTCATTATTCTAATGTCTGAAAGATAAACTCACAGAACTAAGGCTGTGATCAAAATATTCACGAGACTGCGAATAGGGGTGTCTGATCAAACGGCTTGACAAATATATATACGTAGTTTAATCATTTTGATCGCATCAGTTACTTCCAGAACAAAGATCTGACTAAAGAAACTGACCGAAGAGGCTCTTTAAAATTAAAATTAAGATAGAAAGGTTAAGACAGCGGCAACAACTAACTCAGACATATGGCTCAAAATAACACGTGAATCTTAACATATAAAGGATCAGTTCGAAATAATAAGATTACTAACCGTTCTCCCAGGGTGGAAGGGAATCTCGGGTCCTCCAGTAACCTCCACTGCCACAACTCCAGCCAACTGCAGTAAAACAGAATCACAAGCCATTCATAAGTTAAGATCGAAATCGAGAAAATCCAACGATTTGCAGCTGTTTAACGTTTTGATATATATGCACACCTGATACAAGTCAGCGTAAGATATTATTGGAAACTGCTGCTTGATCGGCTCCAGAAGCCTGACTGCAATGTCGAGACCATTGTTTGCCTCATGGGCGAGCTCTGCTGGGTGCCTTAAGGTACCAAATGGTCCTCCTGTCTTCGTCTTCACATCGAAGGTACCGGCTGAGTGCCATCTGTATCACAATTGACGATTTGCAGACCCGTAAATATTACATGTACTTGCCACACACACACCCGCGCAAACACGTAAAACTGATGGAGATTTTTTTTTTTTTTTAGTGATAAAACTGATATAAAAAGAAAACTGATAGAGAATTGATACGCCAATCGGAGCATGATGGGAGCACAATGCTTCTCTTGAATAAGCCCTCTGAGCTTCTTCTTGCACTTATCGACAGCTTTGAGATACTCCTGGCTAACAGCTGGGTAGCTCTTCCCCATGGTAATAGCAAATTCTGGAGAAGCGGGAAATGATAAATAAGCGATCGAGCAAAAACTTTCAACTCGATCAAACTCTCCAGCAAATTTTTGTTGCTTATAAGTTTGAAAATAGGAGAGAATTAAACAAAATGACAATATGAAGCTCTGCAGTTAAATAAGAAAACAGCCCGCCTACTATCACGAATTCGATTGTGTTCTAAGTTTTAACGGTAACCAAGTCATAATATATCAATGAAGGAAGACGATCAAGGCTTAGACACGAACAAATACTGAAAGTTTAAGGGAAAATGACGACGGAGTAAGGAAAATAGCTGACCTGATCACCGAAACACGGAGAGCGATATCACACAAACAAAGCAGTGAGCAAGACTGTGGGAGGAAAAGAAGCAGTATATATGGCAGTGTCTGGGGTTCGGTCGAACATTCTAGCGTTTGTTGAAGGGGTGGCTGAATTGATGCCGTTGTTCCACAGCGAACGGCCAGGATGATTGCACGCTTTGGCCCGGGGCGGGTGGCAGACACTCGGCTTGGGACGTGGGGAACTGTTGAACGAACCACAAAACGCCACGTGTAATATGGGCTGTGGCGCCACCCATGCTGCATCAATAAGTACCTGCTTCTGCTTTCCACAAATGGGAAAAAATGATTCGCTCGTCCGCTTTAATTAAGTTATTATAAATATAATAATTCATAATTGACAGTCGAGTAAATAACAATGAAGAAATAATCATCACCCCACCTCTCTTTTTTTTTTTTTTTTGGTTATCATCGTATAGCTGTCCCCCCTTAGACGGATTGACCGGGCCTTACACCGTTATATCTGAGTTGGCCTCAAATTTTATTTAATGTTTAAAAATAAGACTTAAAAATGACATTTAACTATAAGTAAATTAAAGAGGACGAAAACTGGTTTAATTTATATATTAAATTGAAATTGATATTGCATGACCCTTGCCTTCTTTACTTTTCCAATTAGAAAATTAACAAGCCCCCACAACGCACGTGCACAGATATATGGAGAATAGATTACAACATTATAATTGTTATATGTTGTTCATTATTTAATATTTAATTGGAATATAAGGGGTGCGTGTATGTGTGTGTGTGTGTATATATATATATATGAGGGGCATATATGATAGAGATAATTTATATTGATATTGTTGGCACAAAAAAGAAGAAGAAGAAGAAGAAAATTTATATTAATATTATTTGTCAGAAAAATAGTATAAGTGATGTTACTATTATTATAAGATCATGTGCGTGCGTGTTTTGTGATAAAAACTTTTCTCTGAGTGTCAAAGTTCTTCCGTTGGGCCACGCATTCGCAGAGAAATAGATAATAAAGCTGGTAAGAATGATCATAGCATATTCTCATCTGATGAATCTATTAGTAAGAATTGAGATGAAACCGCAAATCTATTATTTGGTGAAGTTTACATTCATATAAAGTTCTCTCTCTTGTTATAGATTTGATTTGCTTTTGGCCGTAATGTTTGCATGACGTCCTCAAATTACATGCATGCTATACTGTTTGCTAAAATATCAATTTTGATTTTGTTACTACAATCACTTCTCACTTTTTTCCTCCTCCTTTGGTTAACCTTCAGTATCAAAGGAACTTAAGGTGCTTATCA